>CM060921.1:502690751-512690751 GCA_030737875.1 Allium sativum | reverse complement strand
TATGTCGAGATCCTATGTCATCCAGATGTCATGGGATTGCTGTACCACCTACACACGAAAAAGTGGTTTTGGACAGTATACTGCTACCAGATGAGAAAACCACCAAACTGAATCGTCAATTTTTAGAGACCTTTGATGAAGTCAGAGTGGTGGGTTAGTGTGTCATGTGAAGTCTCTGATTCGATATCTTTAAATGTTGGAGTAGGTATATATAATTTTACACTTGACCCTTGGTTTACTTATGAAATGAGAATTTCATGATACTTGTGTTTGCATCAGTTTCATGAACTCTCTTTGGTGACATACACATGCATACGTGATACACGATATGCACACACGAACACAAAGCCACGATACTGACCTGACCAAACCTTAACTGCCATGACGTAAGCAATAATAGATTAGAGTGTTCACTCTGAATATCGTGGCTTTGTGTTCCATTTTTGTTACTATGAAAATACTCTGAATATTATTTGTTAATGTTCTACAAAATGATTGATTCGCCGATAATTCATGTATGTATATCTGCGGTTCATGAGAAATTGTTTCGTATTGTTTGCCTTGATCATGTTTCCCTTGACTATTTGCCCATGTATTTGGTACAACACCAAACAAGCGATAACAAACTGTCCTTTGTTGGGCATGTGGAAGATCACAACACCAAACAAGCGACAACACAAAACAATTCCATAGACAACAAATACATGGGCAAATAGGTCAACATGATCAAATACATGTTTGTTATACATGATTTGATCATGTTGACCTATTTGCCCATGTATTTGTTGTCTATGGAATTGTTTTGTGTTGTCGCTTGTTTGATGTTGTGACCTTCCATGCCTATTTCTACTTCCTTAACCTGAACTTTGTTGTGACCTTTCATGTAGTTGATCGAAAGTAGGTGGATACCCTGAAAGTAGCAATATATTTGTCAACTATAGTCTACGACTTATCGATGAGTCGACTAACTAGACCTCTGTCGACTCGGTTACTCTCATAATAACAATGATGCCCTTGAACTTGCACATGTATATTCCAATTTGCCCATGCATCTTTGTCGGCATTACTGACCTCTATGATGCAGCGCCTATTTGTCCACATGCCATGTATTTGTTACACTTAAACTGTGCACATGATTCATGCACACATCAACATTTAGCATCTAGCTTATGCTCATCAATGCATGCTTTGAAACATATAAATTTTGTACATTCAATATTAGCATCTGCTCATCACTGCTTTAATTTATAGCAACGTGAACTACACAGCATAATCAGCATGCTTAATCTTCCCAGTCCGATCCTGCAATTTTATCACATATGTTTTTTCTTTAATTAAATTTGCTACTTTCAATAATCAGCTCAGTTTTATTAGACTTTGTAATTAGATGAAAAATCTGTGACAATTTACGTTTAATAATTGTACGACACTCTATAAATTGTGTTATGAAAATTCTTGTTATGCTTTATGTATAATTTGTGCTATGCTTTGTATAAACTGTGATATGGTTTGTGTTACGAAAAATATGTGTTGTAGTTTCTTCTTATATATATATATAATTAACAAACATGTATATATATATATATAAGAGGAGCGTTCAATGACACCCCAAATAGTGAGCACCCCATTTGCCCCTTATATAAACCAAGCATTTATATTAGAATAAGTGGGTGAGAGGTGAGAGAATGAGTAGAGGGAGAGAGAAACGAGATATGTAGTGGAAATCAGGGGTCATTTAGGGGTGCTGCACTATTTCGGGTGCCATTGAACGCTCGCCTATATATATAATAAGATACGGTTTAAGACCGTGTCTGACTGACATCATAGATACGGTCAAAAACCGTTTCTAAAATATAACAAAGCAGCGTATGTTGTAAATTAGCTACGGTTTATATTCGTATCTAGTTGCTCTTTAGAACGGCAATGAGCCATTTATTTTTTAACTTTAGATACAGCTATGTGGGCATATCAAATTTTCAGTTGGACACGGCCTATAGCCATATCTAATAATTAGACACACCTTTTTTTGATATGCCTTACAGGCGTGCCAAATAGTTGTAGATACGACCACTAACATAGTCTAATTAGCATATATGGTGTAGTGTATGTTGAATTATTTAAATTGAGAAGATTTACGTGATTTAGTTACATTACTGTATTTGTAATGGGAAGTAGGATGATTCATCAGCAAAGTGTCAACGATCAATTAATATAACATAACTTTTTTTTTTGAAAATTGATATACTTTTATCTACAAAAAATAAAAATACATCATCAATGGCCGCAACTTCAAAACAAATGACAATACAGACTCAACAACAAAATGCACTCGTACTGAAGGAACTAGACAAATGATGAATTAAAATAATCTCCGCTATATGTTGGTAAACACCCAGCCTATTCTTAATAGCAACCGTGATCACACATGTGGACCACCTAGACACGCGGATCCCCGATTCCGCACCAAACCAAAATAAGTGCAAAAGTAAACACCACTTCAAATATGCCACACCATTAACACCATAGATACATTTATTAAGGACTTGGTCGACTTATCGTATAATTGTTGATTGGAGAAACACTGCAATGATTGAATCAGACTGGTCGAAGAGTGAATAGTAGATAAAATTTGGTGATGAATTAATATACATATATTCTTAGAGAACTCGATGCATGAGGTAGAAGTAATATTGTACCACTGTCCAACACAGTGCAATGTATTTAGTGCTAGTTAATTGATTACTGCATAAATCATAAGCGGAAGCAATAGTGGAATCAATAGAGTACCTCCAGCCATTGCTATGCGAAATCATATGAGTTTGTATGCTCTTCTTCTTCCAATTTGATTTTTTATGCTCTGGTTCTTGTTTCCAAACCCTTCTTCTCAATTTAGATGGTGTTTTTGATTTATTTATTTTTGATTTTTTTTAGAGTAGGTTTACTGAACCCGTAATCAGAAAAAATTAATCATGTTCTTAATTATACCGCTTTGGCCATCATGGAGCGGTTACACAATGAAACAAAAATTAGTGGGTGGTTAAGGGGAAATATGGGATGTTACCAAATAATGGGTTTATGACCAAAACAAATGGGCCACAAAATCCGGCATTCTCCCACTTGGCCCATTTGAGATGAGATATGATATACGAATCATAACGACGAAATCTCTTAGTACGAGAATTAATCTTCCATGTATCACAATATATCAAATTCTCAACAACCACACACACACTTAACTTAATGAGTAAACCACATGTTTACTCTAGGTTCAAACAAATAATATTTCTCAACATAATAACATAAATATGCGCATAAATCCAAAAGGAGAAAATATCCAACATAATAAAAATTCAATAAAAAAACATAATGAATGTACTATATAATGGGTGCAAGCCCCATTTTCACTACATGATCCCTAAAATTCTTAATTGGCATACCTTTAGTCAAGGAATCAGCAATCATTAAACCAGTGCTAGTGTGCTCAATGATCACTTTTCTTTCTCCAACACGTTTCTTCACGACTAGATACTTTATGTCAATGTGTTTATTTTGACTTCCACTCCTATTATTCTTAGTCATGAAGACAACAGCTGAATTGTCACAATACATTCTTATCTGCTGATTAATAGAGTCAACAACTCTAAGTCCGGATATGAAACTTTTCAACCAAACACCATGCGAGGTAGAGTCAAAGCAAGAAATGAACTCTACGACCATAGTGAAACTAGCCGTCAAAGTTTGCTTTGCACTTCTCCACGATACGTCACCATTAACTAGCATGTACACATATCCTAGTGTGGATTTAAGTGAATCACTACAACCACTGTAGTCAGAGTCCGAATAGCCTACCACTTCCAGATTATCAGTTCTTCTATACATAAGCATGTAATCCTTAGTACCCTTAAGGTACCTCATCACTTTCTTTGTAGCCTTCCAATGATCGATCGCTGAATTACTCTGATATCTTCCTAATACCACAAGTGCATATGCAATATCAGGTCTGGTACAAACCTGGACATAAGCATATGGAATATTTTTCGTCTGTTCTCTTTCAAAGTCATTCCTAGGGCACTGGTTCAAACTGAACCGGTCTCCCTTTACAATGGGTGCTGCACTTGGTGAACAATCTTTCACTCTAAATCTTTCAAGTACTTTGTTGATATGGGCCTCTTGAGGCAATCTCAAAATGCCTTGAGATCTATCCCTATGGATCTAACTGCCATGACATAAGATGCATCTCCCATATCTTTCATATCAAAGTTTCATGAAAAGAACCATTTTACCTCATGTAGCAACCCTTTATTATTGGTTGCAAGCAAAATATCATCCACATATAATACAAGAAAACAAATTTTACTCCTACTAACCTTAAGATATATACATTGATCCATGATATTTTCTTCGAAACCAAATGAAGTAATCATTTCATGGAATTTCTTATACCACTGGCGGGAGGCTTGTTTTAACCCATATATGGATTTATTTAGCTTACAAACCACTTGCTCACCATCCTTAGAGGAGAATCCTTCAGATTGTTTCATATAAACCTCTTCCTCTAGATCACCATTAAGGAATGTCGTTTTCACGTCCATTTGATGTAGCTCGAAATCGAAATGAGCTACTAATGCCATATTACACAAAGGGAATCTTTCTTTGATACAGGAGAAAGGTCTCCATGTAGTCGATTCCTTCTCTTTGAGTGAACCCTTTAGCAACGAGTCTTGCTTTATATCTTTCGATGTTGCCTAGTGAGTCTCTTTTTGTCTTAAAAACCCACTTGTATCCAATGATTTTTACACCATCAGGCAGCTCGAAAAGATTCCAAACTCGATTAGAAGCCATTGAATTCATCTCTTCTTTCATAGCATTCATCCACAAGTTTGAATCTGTAGAACTTATGGCTTGTGAAAATGACAAAGGATCATTATCGACTCTAATATTATAATTTGATTCTTGTAGGTACTCTTCATAATCATCAGGAACAGCTGACCGTCTTTCTCAAGTAGATCTTCTTAATGGGACTTGTTCATTCTCATTATGAACCAAATCCTCATTTACAACATGATCTATTGGATTTTGATCAATAATTTGTGGAATTTCTATATTTGGTTGTCTAACACTCATCTTAACTTGAGGAGCATGAATGACAATCAACCTATCACTTGAACCAGAGGGTGGAACCTCATAGTGGTCTTTTTCAGGAATAATGTTCTGAAATTGATCACTCCCACTGATCAAATCATTCTCAAGAAATTTTGTATTTCTTGATTCCACAATCCTGGTATAATGGGATGGACAATAGAATCTATAACACTTTGACTTCTTGGCATATCCAATGAAATACCCACTAATAGTCCTGGGGTCAAGTTTCTTCTCTTGTGGATTGTAGATTCTCACCTCAGATGAACATCCCTTGATGCGTATATGTCGCAAACTCGGTTTCTAACCTTTGAACAGCTCAAAGAGCATCTTAGAGACAGCTTTGGATGGAACCCGGTTTAATATATATGATGTCGTCTTTGGAGCATCAGTCCATAAAAATGATGGAAGTTTAACATTACTTCTCATGCTACGCACCATATCAATTAATGTCCGATTTCTTCTTTCAGCTACGCCATTCTGGTCTGGAGAACCAGGCATGGTGTATTGGGGAACGATCCCATGCTCTTGAAGAAATTTAGCAAATGGACCAGGTGCTTGACCGTTCTCAGTGTATCTACCATAATACTCTCCACCTCGATCTGATCTCACGACCTTAATGTGCTTACCACATTGATTCTCTACTTCAACCTTAAATAATTTAAAGCCATTTAGAGCTTCGTCTTTGGAACGAAGTAAGTAGAGATACATATATCGCGAATAATCATCTATGAAGGTGATAAAGTACTTTGGATCATCGGCATTTATGTCCGGGCAACAAATGTCCGTATGTGTGATTTCTAATAAGTCGGAACTCCTCTTGGTACCAATTTTGTGTTTATTAGTTTGCTTTCCTTTAATGCAACTAACATAAGTGTCAAAATCAGTAAAGTCTGGAGTACCAAGTACCCCTTTCTTTACTAGCCTCTTAATTCTTTCAATGGAGATGTGTCCTAATCTTCGATTTCACAACATAGAAGAATCCTCATTCATAATACATCTTTTTAAACCAGCATTAACATGCATAGAATTATGAGTGTTATCATTTTGCAAGTCAAGATTAAATAAATTATCAGATAATGTACCATAGCCAATAACTTCAGAATTTTTGATAATACTAAAATCATAGAATGAAAATTAAAGGAAAATCCAAAAGGTAAAAGTCTAGATACAGAAACCAAATTCCTTGCAAAATTAGGAACATAGAATGTTTTTTCTAAACATAAAGTAAAACCACTACTTAAAACCAAACTGCATGTCCCAACGGTTTCCACATGTGAAGCTATCTTGTTGCCTGAATAGATAAGTCTTTCCCTGTCCACTGGTTTCCTTAGGTTTGTCATACCCTGCAAGGTATTCAAAACATGCATTGTAGTCCCAGTATCAATCCACCATGTATCATGATTAACATTAACCATAATAGATTCATAACAAACAAATGCTGGAAAATTACCTTTCTTCTCAAGCCAAGCTTTAACCTTAATGCAGTCCTTCAATGTGTCCCTTTTTTACAGAAGTAACACTTTGACTCCTTCTTCATGACTTGATTTGCATGAATCTTTCCTTTTTCCTTTTCCTTATTATGATCCTTTTTCTTCTTTGAATAAGAAGTCGTAGCAAGGTTCACCTTTTCGCCCTCTTCCATCAACAATCTACCCTCCTCTTGAGCACACATGGTCATAAGCTCGTTAATTGACCATTTGTCCTTATGTGTATTGTAAGTAGATCTTAAATGGGGCGTATTGTTGAGGTAGAGTGCACAGAATGTAATAGACCAAGAAAGATTCAGACATGGTAACTTCTAAAGCCCTTAGTTGAGCCGCTATATCCCTCATGTGCATGATCAATCACGCACTCCCTTAACCTCAGTGTGCCTCATGGATGAGAACTTCATAATCAAGGTGCTGGTGAGAGCCTTATCAGAGGATGCAAGCTGCTCATCGATGGCTCCAAGAAGATCCTTGACTTTAACATGCTGATCGACTGAACCCCTAATACTAGCACAAATCTTGGTCTTTATGAACATAACTGAAAGACGATTAGATCGCTCCCACTTTTCATAAAGATCAATGGCTTCAGTGGTACTAGCCTCCGTTATGCTAGGTGGTTCATCTTTCCAAATAACGTAGTACACTCTCTCCTTCCATACCTTGTAGTTATCACCTCTTAATTCAGGAATGTAACATTTAAAATTAGAAATATTTCCAGGTAAAATTACTGCAAATAGAAAATATATGTTTATTAACAAAATAAACTGAGACTTTAATTTTATCACAATTTACCAATGTAAACTATGCACATATGAATCTAGTGATATAAAACTTGCCTGTGGACCAAAGTCTACTCAAATCAGACTCATAATATTTTTAATCTTTTAGTGGAACTATCAAATCATTATTTCTTAACTCCTGTGGGTAGATTAAGAAACACAATATGATACATCATCCTAATTAATCATGCAAAACAATAAAAAAATTTGTGGGCAAATCTTATTATGTTACATATGATTAGTTACAATCAATGTCTAGTATCCACATGTGATTTCAATTTATCAAACTTTTTAATAATTAGAGATGTTGTGGCTACTCCCTAACTAATAAAATTTGCTCAATATTTTATATAAATATATCTAGCTTGCAATATACAAAGGACACAACCTTTTTTTTTCAATGTACAAACAAAACTGTAGGTAGACTAGAAAAGAAGAGCAAGTCTACAGGTCAGGTTATTATATGTAAGCCTATGTATAGTAGGTCCACATAAAACAATACACATATGAGTACAAACCAAAAAACGACGTCCTTACTATGCTTCAATAAAAAACTATGCAGAGTACTCTAGTCAAAAAATGAGCAAGTGGTTCTATATTATATGATTATCAACAAAAGCAACCATGGAACCCATGTCATCCCCTGCCACTGTGCCAATTAAAGAAACAAATTAAAAGGACCAACAAATATTCTTTCTTCGCAGCATGAACAAGTCTTCCAGATTTTTCGCTTTACAAATCTCGATTTCAAACAAGATTTAATTCATGTCAAATCTGACATAACATAAACAAATAGTTTTCCATATGAAGACTTACTCACGTATGAAGATAGGTCGACTAAATACGAAATCGGCAAGTGAATTTCAACAATTCGATGGCAGCCTAATTATTATAGCAAGGCAGAGGCGATCAAATGCTATGATATCAAATGTTAGTTTACTGCATAAATCATAAACGGAAGCAATAATGGAATCAATAGAGTACCCCCAGCCATTGCTATGCGAAATCAGATGAGTTTGTATGCTCTTCTTCTTCCAATTTGATTTTTTATGCTCTGATTCTTGTTTCCAAACCCTTCTTCTCAATTTAGATGGTGTTTTCGAATTTTTTTTAGAGTAGGTTTAGTGAATCCGTAATAAAAAAAAATGAATCATGTTCTTAATTATACCGCTTTGGCCATCATGGAGCGGTTACTCAGTCAACCAAAAATTAGCGGGTGGTTAAGGGAAAATATGGGTTGTTACCAAATAATGGGTTTACTGCCAAAACAAATGGGCCACAGAATCCTACATTTAGTCTATTGAGAACAACAAAATAACAGCAAATAGACATTTTATGAGGAAAATTCATGTCCAAAACTTGTTTATACCAGTTCACTGTAGGGTAGCGAGTCCTTATAGGGTCCCATGCTGAACGGAGAGAAAACTTGCCATTAGTCAATGGACACCAAAACCAATAATCCTCTGCTTTTCTTAATGAATGGTAATGATTTCAATAATTTTGCAAATACAAAAAGGGAGATTTGAATTCTGGAAACACCATTCAGAATCGAAAACTATAGTATTAACCTTCGCATGTTGTCCTTTGTAATATAACACATACTTTGCCAATCCAAAATATGAAGCAAAGATTTACCATGTATCCATGGTTCAAACCATATCTTTGTATTCCTTCCGTTTGCAATATTTTTATTAATTAATCCTCTACTGTTATATTCCCTTGCACGAATAACAATTTTCCATGTTATAGAAGCATTTGGATCTGACATTACCAGCCAAATTTTTTCATTTAAACAGTATCTATTTATTTTAACATCCACATAGCCTATAAAATCTTCTCCTCTAATAAGTTCCATAGTAATTTAACTGCAATGGCATTTTGCATGTCCTGAATTTTTCGTAGACCCAGCCCTCCTTGTTTTGGAGTGCAGAACAGTTCCCAACTAACTTTACGTTGCTTCCCCATCAATAGGAAATTAGCACACAAAGAGTCAGTTTTCTTGATAATACTCATAGGCATTTGACAAACTTGAAGCCAATACAAAATCATTGGAAAAATAACCGTCTTAATCAACTCTAGTCATGTTGCTATTGTTAAGAGTCTATCGGACGACCACCCATTCTTTCTTTTCATAATTTTATCAAGTAATCTACTATAATCAACATACTGTAGCGTAGAGCTTCTCAATGGAATACCCAAATAAGTGATAGGAAGACTTGCTATAGGAAAAGAAAAAAAATAAAAGAAATCTCTTGCTTTCTCAAAACACCTTTGCTGAAAAAGAGTGTAGATTTCTGCTCGTTAATAACCAGTCCTGCATGATCATATAGACTGTGAAGGATCTTAGAGAATGTGCACGCACTCTTAAGTCTTAGCATTTGCCTTTGAAAATATTAATACATCTTCAGCATAAATTAAATGAGTTAAAATCAGACTGCACTTCTAAATAGGTGATATGTTTCCACAAACATACTCTAAATCCAACTTAGTTGACAAAAATTCCATTGTTAAAGCAAAAGGTAAACAGGTAATGGGTCTCCTTGCCGTAGACCAAATAGATCCATATGGATTGCCTTGTATTACAATAGAAATGGTGGGAGTAGATATGCAAGTGTAAATTAAATCAACCAATTTGATAGGGAAACCCAAATATAATAAAATATGACGAATAAACTCTGTTAACCTTGTCATATGTATTTTATAAGCCAGCTTAGACATATATTATTAGAACCTTTCCAATAAAAAGTTCTCACCATTTCATGCGCTAGAAGAGAATTTTCACTTATGCTTCTCCCTGGGATAAAACCATTTTGATTAGGGGAGACTAATCAGGCATATATATGCTTTTTAATTCTATTACATATAATATTTGCGATGATTTTGCATGTCATATTACAGCAAAAAATTGGATGAAAATCTAAGATAGAACCTGCATTGTCTAATTTTGGCACCAATGTGATAAAGGTGTGACTTGTCTCTCTTTTAATTCATTCGGATGAAAATATACCTTTGGCTGCAGCAATAAGATCTAAACTGATAGGACTCCAATGTTATGTATAAAATTTTGCGCCAAAACCATCTGGACTCAGCCTACTATCATCACAGATGTGAAAGGTAGCATTCTTAATCTCCTCTTCTTGAATATCGGAGTCAAGAAACTGCGTAATTAAATGTGTTAAAATTTTCTTATAAATAACATAATCAAAACTCCTATTAGTATTATGAGTAGCGTACAAATCTGGGAAGACAAATTCTATTTAGACCCAGAAATTTGCTGAGTATACTCAGAAAAAATAATGACAAAACTGCCTTTGCTTTGCAACTTTTTTTTTTTTTTTTTTTTTTTTTTTTTGAATTTTCAGCATACCTCAAAGAGTTCCTACAAGATTCCTTAGTCTACCTCGTAGAGCCCATACGGAATTCTTTACTTTATCTCGTAGGAACTCTACGAGGTAAGGTAAAGAATCTCGTAGGGGATCTACGAGGTAGACTATAAAATCTCGTAGTGCCCCTACGAGGAAGGGTAAAAATGTCTTTTTTAAATAATACATGGATGAACTCAGCAAAATACTGGTTTCACCTCGTTTTTTCAGATTTGCTGGATTTACTCAGCAAATTCTTGGGTCCAAATAGAATTTGCCATCTGGGAAATAAGCCAAAGTATCATCTTTTAAAGCGTAAAAATAAGAGATAAGCCTGCGATTCTCATCTAAAGTACAAGATAAATCCTTTTTCTTTGTGTTATTTGTCATGTCGGAATAGAAAAACTAAGAACATCGATTCCCTTCCTTTAGCCACTTTACTTCCAAAAACTTAGAACAATGACCCCCTTCCTTTAGCCATTTGACTTTAGAACTTTTTTGATTTTCTGTTATATGATTTTAGTTGAAACAACTATGCTTGTAATCAGTGTGGATCAATTCAACTCTTGGATTAGCTAACAACATTTGATATAACCTATCAGTGCAATCTCTCTTTTGTGCTATCACCAGCTTTATAGGTAATGAACAACGATTCCAAGCTTCAAGACACCGTTTAACATTCTTAAATTTTTATAAAAACAAAAATAACTAATTTCCCATCATACTAATATTCCATGCACTTTCTACAATATCCATATATCTAGCAAAATGAACCCAAGCATTGTTAAACTTAAATGGAGATCTCCTATGTCGCGTTAAAAGGTAATTAAGTTAAATAAGCGTGGTACAGTGATCACTTGTTATAACACCTCCCTCAAAAATATAACATAAAGATTTTTTAGCATAGTGGTTTGTGCATGGTGTTGCTTTCCGAGAGGTCGGGGGTTCGATTCTCATGGTTGTCACATTTGGTACCAGAGCCAATACCCAGCCAGAATTATGCGTGTAATGCTGCAAATGTCATTCAATGCGGTACTGATGCGGATTACATGCACAATGTCCGGATAGTGAGTGATATGAGAAAACGAGGACATACAAAGTTGATATATCTATATTGAATAGGTTAAGATGTATCAGCTTTAAATTCTACATTTGGTATCGGAGTTGCGTTAGGTGAATGCCAAAGGATATGCCAAAAAAAGACGATGGAAGCAATCAAAGGGAAAGAAGGTCCAGTGGGATTAAGTTATCTGATGTTGACAAAGAGTAACTATACAGTGTGGTCGCTAAAGATGAGAGTCTTCATGCAGACTCATGGGATCTGGGGGGTTGTCCAACCTTAAGATCCAAAGATCACGATCGAGGAGAAGACAAACAAGGTGGCACTAGTTGAAATTTATCAGGCCATCCCTGAAGACATGTTACTTTCACTCGCAGAAAATAACTCATCCAAAGAAGTGTGGGAGGAAATCAAGACAATGTGCTTGGGAGCAGATCGCATCAAGAAGGCAAGGGTCCAGACATTAAAGGCAGAATTTTAAATTTTAAATATGAAGGACATGGCGGTGATAGACGATTTTGCATGAAATTGAACAAGCTGGTGACTAACATACGTGCTTTGGAAGAGGCGGTCGAGGAAACCTACGTGGTGAAGAAGTTACTAGGAGCAATACCATCAAAGTTTCTGTAGATCACATCAGCTATCGAGCAATTTGGAGATTTAGAAGCGATGTTCGTTGAGGAGGCAGTTGGGTCCCTTAAGGCCCATAAAGGACAACCAGAGAATAATGAAGGACAGCTTCTGTTGACAAATGAAAAATAGATGAGAAGAGAAAATAGCGAAGTACAACTATTATTCACTAGGGAAGAGTGGATGAAAAGGTCTAACAAAGGAGTTACAGAAACGTCCTCAAACCTGAAAAATATCAGCAACAGTAGCTACCAAGGCAGAGAAGGCGGACGTGGAACACGTGATAGGAGCAAAATAAAGAGTTATAATTGTAACATTCATGGGCACTATGCTGCGGAGTGCCGCAAGCCACGACGTGACAAAGAACAGAAACCAGAGGTGAATCTGGCACAAATCTAGGATGATGAACCTGCGCTTCTTATGACAAAGTGTGGAAAACAAAAAGGCAATGCACTGCTACTTAACGAGGGAGGCATGGTGGCAAATTTGAGTCAAAACCAAGAGACAACGGTTGAATCAAATGTGTGTTTTTAGATAATGGTGCAAGCAATCACATGACGGAACAATGCTCAAAATTCAAAGAATTGGATGAAGGGGTGATCGGACAAGTTAGGTTTGGTGATGGCTCTACGGTGGATATTAAAGGAAAAGGCTCAGTGATGTTCAAATGCAAAACTGGTGAGGAAGTTTTCTTTTATGAGGTATACTACATTCCCTCCCTTCGTAACAATATTATAAGTCTTGGGTAATTGTCAAAAAATGGAAACAGGGTAATTCTCAATGGAACTTTTTTCTGGGTATATGATTAACAAGGAAGACTCATTGTGAAAGTTAAGAGGTCAGCTAACAGACTCTCTAAGATTGTTATCGAAACCATCAAGCCTGTATGTTTGATGTCAAAGCTGGAAGAGTCCTCGTGGTTATGGAATTCACGTCTTGGACATGTGAATTTTCAAGCCATAGTGTTGACGTCAATAAATAATATGGCGCATGGGATACCAAAACTTATTCAACCCAAGAAGATGACCAGAAAACCATTTCCTTGTCAAGCAAATTTCGTACAAAATATGTTTTGGAGCTTATTCACGGAGATTTGTGTGGTCCAATATCTCTAGCAACAATGGCAGGGAATAAGTACTTTCTTCTTTTGGTTGATAATTTTAGTCGGGTGATGTGGATTTACATGTTAACTAGCAAAGATGAAGCACTGAAGGTGAAACACCCCACCTCCATTAAGGTCACTCACAAAGGGAATGCATTAACTTTGGTGAAGCATTATAGGTAAAAGATACAGATAATTTACAAGACAGACATACAAACAGTGAAAAAACTGAAATCATTTCATAAGCAGTGTGGTTCAGTCAAAACATTACAACCATTGTCTCAAAACCCAACTTCCAAATCATTACAATAAAACCTCTGTCTTGATTCAAAACTCCAAATACATAAAGAAGCATAAAAAAGTAGTAAAGCAGCATAAATCCCCAATAAAAGTGTAACCATGGCCATAGCCCAAGAAAAGAGAATCCAAGCAATACATCTACTCTCTTCAAGCTGGAGAAGGTCTGAACTAAGCTGAAGTATTCCCTTCCTGTGGACCTGGGGGGGGAGGGGGGAATGGAAGAAAAGAAGACGAAAGAAAACGGGTCAGACATAAAGCCTGATTTTCAGCATGTAAACAAGAAAAAAGATCATGACATGAATGAACCTGTAACACCCCGTATTTTCTGAGAACATTAAAAAAATGGTTAATTATGAAGAAGTTATTAAGCCTTGAAGTTTGTATGCATATGAGAGAAATATATATATATATATATTAAATAAATAAACATGCAAAAAAGGTTCAAAACAGCGAATTGGGAGGGGGAATAACCGAACCGGCCTATTTTTGAGGTCGACCCGAGCCTTGCTGGGTCGACTAGGGGTTAATCCAGGGTGTTTGGCTGTCATCCCCTGGGCCGATTCGCTCAAATGCAAATTTTGCATTTGAATGGTTCTCATGATTTAGGGTTAATCTAATGGTCCTAAATAACTTCCTACACCTATATATACATCCCTAACCTAAACCTAAATCTCATATACAATTCTCTAGCCTCCATTGCTCTCTTTCTATCTAAAAATAAATAAATCAATGGCGTCTCTACTCTGCTGAAACCTAAGCTAGGACTTGTGCTTCTTCTTCCTCCAATTCTGATTAGGATTAAAAGAGAACAGGTACAGCACCTTTTTCTTTTAGAATCCAACCAAGGCAAGTGCAGTTATTTTCCGATATAAACTTTAATTATAATTGTGACATGATTGTAAATCTGAATTTGAGATTGTGTATGTTCTGTTCTGATCTATTTTATTCTATATCTCTTTCTTCTTTCTGTTCTATAGCCAGGCTACCCCGAGCTTGCGTCAAATCTCATAAGAGATTAACGCACGAACGTTAAACTTTAGGACAAATAATGAATGATGGCATAATTGGACATGGCTAATCTGTGACTAAAAGGACATAGCTTGTAAACTAGATTTAGATCTGTGCATATTCTGTGAAATGGAAGAAGAGGAACCATTGTATATTAACATGTGACTTGAGACATTGGACATAACGCATACTTTTGAATTAAAGATCTGTTATAATTTAAAGTTCTAGATTGTTGGGCATATTGTTTATATAGAGATTCATGATTTGGGATAAAAAGGGAATATGACTTAGGTGTGAAGATTTATGTTAAGATTTGATAACTACTAAATGTGAATAACACCGAAGTGGGAGATTTTTGAATATATGACAAGCATTGAAATCGATGGCTATATTTGGTATAATTTATATGTGAATCTTTTGTACTAGGCAAGTTTAACTAAATTTGAGACGTGTGTTATATGGTAAATTATGACCATAATCTATGCCATGTAAATTCAATGCAAACGTGGGGTATATGATCATAATGTGAATCATGACAACTATTTAGGCATGCAAACTTAGGCCAAATTTATAATTAGGCAAGATATGTTTATGAAACTTTAAGGAATGATTAAATCTGTTATATGGCCTAATGTGCTAGTTCTGTTATATTGCCTAATTTGCTAGTTCTGTTATATTGCCTAATCTGCTAGTTCTGCTATAATCTGCTATATCTGTTCATATACCAAATCTGTCATCTGCTAAGTCTGCTGAAGATGCCTAAACTGTTATATGCTAAATCTGCTAAACTGCTTAATCTGCTGAATCCGTTAAGTCGCCTAATCTGCTAAATCTGTTATCTTCCATATCTGTTGAGTTGATATATTTAGTCTGTTATTGACATAATATGAATTGGCTATAATTATGAAAATTGACATGTATATTAGGTGTGGGCATAAATGGTAAATTAATAATTAATTGGCCGCAAAGATAAACATGGCTGACTCGAGGTTAGAATGAGTTTGCGGCGTAATCCTGCCCAGAACCGCCCGGCACATCCAGTGGCCGCAAACAATAGGTTCTAATGTGAGAAGTTAGTCATAACGTGCTTGAAACCCAAGGTTAGACTCAGTTTGCGGCAGAAATCTACTCGGAACCAACCGACCTAACCAGTAGCTGCAAACTGTCAGTTAATGTGAGAGGTCTGGGCATTAATATTTAATTAATGAAAATCTGAGATAAATATAATGTCTAAAACGTGTTGGGTGGATAGGGTTAAACCCACTAGACTGATGAGTTTAATAAATCTGTTCCGTGAATCGGTAGGCCCAATTACAAAGTTAGACAAATCTGTAAATCTGTTAAATCCGTATATCTGATCCGTTAGTCTAAAACTTGTCTAACCTGTGAACTAGTTGATCTGAATTCTGTATGTCTGAACTTGTTAATCTGAAATCTGTTAGCCTGGGGACACAAGGATAGGAGGGAAATTACTTGTGTCATCTGTTATTTGGGACCCATATTAGTCAGTAACCCTTTCTGGTATCAAAACTTTGACCCAACAGTAGGTAGGGTCCGGACACGCTTACTGAACTAATTATAAGCGGTTCATTCTGATAATGGCGAGGGGTGTTGATGGTGCGTTCCAACCGGGTCATGTGCGTGCATGGATCCCGGTCTGCCTCTGAGGATGTAAGACGCCGTGACATCTGTATATAGGTCTGTGTCATTCAAAGGTTGCCACTTTAGGGAATGATACCCCCTTCGGTGGAGCTGGCACAGGGTATTTATGTATTAGGGAGCCGATCGCTTGGGGTAGGGTTTTAGGGTACACTTAGTTCTGTCTGTTTCTGTTGGTACCGTCTGTTTCTGTTGGGTGACAACACCTGTCTGTTTCTACGTGGTACCGTCTGTTCGGGTGGTAAAGGCCCAATTACTAGTGTACACCTTATGCTACATTCTGCTTCTGCCTGTTTCTGATCGGGTGGTAAAGGCCCATTACTAGCGTGGAAATTATTCTGTACCTGTTTCTGTTTCAGTTTAGACATTAGGGTGACACCTAATTCTGTTATACTAGTATTACTGCAGAGAAGTGTAAAGCAATAGCTTATATCATTCTTTTCTTCTGTCATATCTGCTACATCTGTTACAGTTATCTCTCATCCAGTTTTATTTTCATGTCATGTTATTATTATCTGTTCATAACTGAAAATCACTGGACTTGCCGGACTTTTGTCTGACCCTTGTTGTTTCACCTCCTTTCTTCCGTTTCTCCCCCCCAGGTTTTGTAGAAGGGAATACTCTAGCTTGATCCAGATTTCTTCCGCTTGCAGTGCTTAAAGTATGGCTTGTCTTCTTCTGTGGGGATTATGATTTTAAACTATGCATTCTGAAGGCTTTTGTACAAGACTGATATTTTGTACTTGAATTCTGATATTGTCATTTGAAAGGATGTAACCAAGCTTCTGTTGAAATAAAGTTATAAATTTTTTCAAGTACTGTTTTATCTGTCTTGTAAGTTTCTGTTCTGTTTACTAAAATGCTCCACCAAAGTTAAGGCATTCCCTTGTGAGTGACCTTAACGGAGGTGAGGTGTTACACTTGGTATCAGAGCTGAAGGTTACCAGATTGGGTAAAGTTTTTGAAAACTATTTTCAAAAAGGTTTTGAAAGGAAGTATTTTTAAAAATAAAGCTTATTTTAAAAAACATGATCCCCAAGAGCCATATATCTTTCCTTTAGTCCTTTTTTTTGTATTGAATCTTTCCTTTTTTTTCGTTTCAGCATGTCTGAAGCATCTGAGATACCAGAGGGTGTTCACGTACCCGGTTGGTTTCGTCAATATCTTGAGGCTAGGACCGCCGCCACAGGTCCTGCAAATGACCCTCCTCCTCCACCCCCTCCTCGTGAAATTACTTTTTCAAAGATCTGTAGAGATTTTAGGGCCATGGGTGGGAAGGATTTCAAAGGAACTGAATCATTCGTAGAAGCGAGGAACTGGCTCAAAGAAACTGAGGATCTATTCGTTATCTTCGAGGTGGATGATAGGCAGAAGGTACGGTTGGCGGTATGGCTGCTCAAAGACGAAGCTTCCTACTGGTGGGAAGTCACTAACGCCGAGAGGCCGGTTGAGACATGGATGGATTTCAGAACAAGGTTTGAGACAAAATTCCTCTCGCAAGCTGAACGAAGTTTACAACTAGAAAAGTTCTTATCTCTTAAGCAAGGAAGTATGACGGTCAAGGAATACGTCAACCAGTTCAACCAACTAGCTAGGTTCAGATTGGATTTAGTCAACACTCAGCATAAAAAGGCTCTCCGCTTTGTTAAAGGATTGAACGAGCCGCTGCACAGCCTAGCCATGACTCATGTACCCATGGGAGCGACTTACGAGAGATTGGTGGACATGGCACTACTGCACGAGGAAGACAAAGGCCCGAAAGAGACAAAGAAGGAAGAACCACAGAATAAGAAAGTAGGGCCCAAAAAGGAAACGCAAAGGAAGGATGAGAAGTATGAAGATAAGAAGGGGAAAAAGTGCTTTACTTGTGGAAGCTCGACTCATCTGAACCAGGATTGCAGAAAAAGGAAGGGCGCTTGCTTCAACTGTGGGGAGATGGGACATTTCACTAGGGACTGCCCGAAGAGACGAGGACAAGGAGGGCAGGCGAACACTCTTGAGGCTAGTGGCTAGGATAGAAGTAGGAAAATTCCTATAGTAGGTTTAATTTCTTTATCTGATTATGGAGTTAAGACTCTTTCTGATTCTGGTATTTTGATTTTGTAATTGATACTCTGCACTTTAATACTAGTATTGTTTCTGATTCCGTTGTAGACTCAAACCTATAAGGGTTATGACTCATCTGTTTATGATAGATTGGGGTTTGAGGGATATCTGTGTTAGACGTCAAGTATGACACATACATTATGAGTTTTTGTGGGATATGATTTTATCATGCTTAGCTTCCTAAGAATCATTAGGGAACCTGATCTGTACCAGTAGTCCATAAATATTTGAATAATTCTGCTTTCCAGTTTTGACATTGTCTAAAGGAGGTAATCCTCTGGGTGTCAATCTGATGTTGATTTCGGTCTTCGGGGTTGATACTTAGGGGAATTATTTTCTCAACCAATGTCTAATGGGAACCAAGTCTTTGTCTTACCTGTACTCACTTCCATCATTCGACTGTATCCTATCGATCGAATCTTCGAACTTTAGGTAGAAACTAATGGGTGTAAACATGTGTTTGAGACATGTTATGTTTGATGGTTGCAAGTGGATGCAAGTGGTTGCTCGTGGATGCATATACACACACTAGGCACTAGATCGGCTCAAAAACACTCTCATACTGCATATGGATGTGTGTGCATTTTTCAAATTTTGTGGATGCAGAATGATTGACTCCTCACATGGATGTTGCATTTGGATGAATGGTTATGCACTCATATAGAAATGATGTGTATCAAATAGGATTTCTTGCATACATATTTGGGCTCATGACACTAACATGATTCGCATTAAGGAGGCAACTGGATCAGTAGACCGCCTGATTTTGCATTAGATAAGAAACATATACACACTTTGCATATGTTCATACGCCATTAGAAACCTTTTAAGGACAATGGATGCCTGTGATTGAATGGTTGAGTAGATGGATGTTGGATGTTAGGATACATTCTTCTTAACTTGAAGATTTCGGGGACGAAATCCTTTAAGGAGGGGAGGATGTAACTCCCCGTATTTTTTGAGAATATTAAAAAAAAAAAGGTTAATTATGAAGAAGTTATTAAGCCTTGAAGTTTGTATGAATATAAGAGAAATATATATAGATATATATAAAAATTAAATAAATAAACATGCAAAAAAGGTTCAAAACAACGAATTGGGAGGGGGAATAACCGAACCGGCCCATTTTTGAGGTCGATTCGAGCTCTGTTGGGTCGACTAGGGGTTAATCCATGGTGTTTGGCTGTCATCCCGTGGGCCGATTCGCTCAAATGCAGATTTTGCATTTGAATGGTTCTCATGATTCAGGGTTAATCTAATGGTCCTAAATAACTTCCTACACCTATATATACATCCCTAACCTAAACCTATATCTCATATACAATTCTCTAGCCTCCATTGCTCTCTTCCTCTCTAAAAATAAATAAATCAATGACGTCTCTACTCTGCTGAAACCTAAGATAAGACTTGTGCTTCTTCTCCCTCCAATTCTGATTAGGATTAAAAGAGAACAGCTACAACACCTTTTTCTTTTAGAATCCAACCAAGATAAGTGCAGTTATTTTCCGATATAAACTTCAATTATAGTTGTGACATGATTGTACATCTGAATTTGAGATTGCGTATGTTCTGTTCTGATCTATTTTATTCTATATCTCTTTTTTCTTTCTGTTCTATAGCCAGGCTACCCCGAGCCTGCACCAAATCTCATAAGAGATTAACGCACGAACGTTAAACTTTGGGACAAATAATGAATGATGGCATAATTGGACATGGCTAATCTGTGACTAAAAGGGCATAGCTTGTAAACTAGATTTAGATCTGTGCATATTCTGTGAATTGGAAGAAGAGGAACCATTGTATATTAACATGTGACTTGAGACATTGGACATAACGCATATTTTTGAATTAAAGATCTGTTATAATTTAAAGTTCTAGATTGTTGGGCATATTGTTTATATAGAGATTCATGATTTGGGATAAAAAGGGAATATGACTTAGGTGTGAAGATTTATGTTAAGATTTGATAACTATTAAATGTGAATAACACCTAAGTGGGAGATTTTTGAATATATGACATGCATTGAAATCGATGGTTATATTTGGCATAATTTATATGTGAATCTTTTGTACTAGGCAAGTTTAACTAAATTTGAGACGTGTGTTGTATGGTAAATTATGACCATAATCCGTGCCATGTAAATTCAATGCAAACGTGGGGTATATGATCATAATGTGAATCATGACAACTATTTAGGCATGCAAACTTAGGCCAAATTTATAATCAGGCAAGATATGTTTATGAAACTTTAAGGAATGTTTAAATCTGTTATATGGCCTAATCTGCTAGTTCTGTTATATTGCCTAATTTGCTAGTTCTGTTATATTGCCTAATCTGCTAGTTCTGCTATAATCTACTATATTTGTTCATATACCAAATCTGTCATCTGCTAAGTCTGCTGAAGATGCCTAAACTGTTATATGCTAAATCTGCTAAACTGCTTAATCTGCTGAATCCGTTAAGTCGCCTAGTCTGCTAAATCTGTTATCTGCCATATCTGTTGAGTTGATATATTTAGTCTGTTATTGACATAATATGAATTGGCTATAATTATGAAAATTGACATGTATATTAGGCGTGGGAATAAATGGTAAATTAATAATTAATTGGCCGCAAAGATAAACATGGCTGAATCGAGGTTAGAATGAGTTTGCGGCGTAATCCTGCCCGGAACCGCCCGGCACATCCAGTGGCCGCAAACAATAGGTTCTAATGTGAGAAGTTAGTCATAACGTGCTTGAAACCCGAGGTTAGACTCAGTTTGCGGCAGAAATCTGCCCGGAACCAACCGGCCTAACCAGTAGCCGCAAACTGTCAGTCTAATGTGAGAGGTCTGGGCATTAATATTTAATTAATGAAAATATGAGATAAATATAATGTCAAAAACGTGTTGGGCGGATAGGGTTAAACCCACTAGACTGATGAGTTTAATAAATCTGTTCCGTGAATCGGTAGGCCCAATTACAAAGTTAGACAAATCTGTAAATCTGTTAAATCCATATATCTGATCCGTTAGTCTAAAACTTGTCTGACCTGTGAACTAGTTGATCTGAATTCTGTATGTCAGAACTTGTTAATCTGAAATCTGTTAGTCTGGGGACACAAGGATAGGAGGGGAATTACTTGTGTCATCTATTATTTGGGACCCATATTAGTCAGTAACCTTTTCTGGTATCAAAACTTTGACCCAACAGTAGGTAGGGTCCGGGCACGCTTACTGAACTAATTATAAGCGGTTCATTCTGATAATGGAGAGGGGTGTTGATGGTGCGTTCCAACCGGGTCATGTGCGTGCATGGATCCCGGTCTGCCTCTGAGGATGTAAGACGCCGTGACATCTGTATATAGGTCTGTGTCATTCAAAGGTTGCCACTTCAGGGAATGATACACCCATCGGTGGGGCTGGCACAGGGTATTTATGTATTAGGGAGTCGATCGCTTGGGGTAAGGTTTTAGGGTACACTTAGTTCTGTCTGTTTCTGTTGGTACCGTCTGTTTCTGTTGGGTGGCAACACCTGTCTGTTTCTGCGTGGTGCCGTCTGTTTGGGTGGTAAAGGCCCAATTACTAGTGTACACCTTATGCTACATTCTGCTTCTGTCTGTTTTTGATCGGGTGGTAAAGGCCCATTACTAGTGTGGAAATTATTCTATACCTGTTTCTGTTTTAGTTTAGACATTAGGGTGACACCTAATTCTGTTATACTAGTATTAGTGCAGAGAAGTGTAAAGCAATAGCTTATATCATTCTGTTCTTCTGTCATATCTGCTACATCTGTTACTGTTATCTCTCATCCAGTTTTATTTTCATGTCATGTTATTATTATCTGTTCATAACTGAAAATCACTGGACTTGCCAGACTTTTGTCTGACCCTTGTTGTTTCGCCTCCTTTCTTCCGTTTCTCCCCCCAGGTTTTGTAGAAGGGAATACTCTAGCTTGATCCAGATTTCTTCCGCTTGGAGTGCTTTAAGTTTGGCTTGTCTTCTTCTGTGGGGATTATGATTTTAAACTATGCATTCTGAAGGCTTTTGTACAAGACTGATATTTTTTACTTGAATTCTGGTATTGTGATTTGAAAGGATGTAACCAAGCTTCTGTTGAAATAAAGTTATAAAATTTTCAAGTACTGTTTTATCTGTCTTGTAAGTTTCTGTTCTGTTTACTAAAATGCTCCACCAAAGTTAAGGCATTCCCTTGTGAGTGACCTTAACGGAGGTGGGGTGTTACAAAACCGAATATAAGACAACACCATAGTAACAAGATAACATAAGACAAGATAAGGCAAGATAAACTGAGTATGTTATCGCACCCATTTCTATTTCTTTGCACCTACTAACAATTGTTTCAACTAGCCTCATGTGTTCATAATAAAATGATCCCTTTATCGATCGGCTTCTACTCGCATGTATTTATTACTTGTGTCATTCGGCCCCGCATATTTGTAGATACCTATGCTGGCCCCACCATGGGGTGTATAAATCCCTATGATGGCAATCCGACACAATTCAAGATGCACAGTGTATAACTACTGATGCTCAGTGCCTGATTTTTCCACTCCAGAGTACGTGCACTCCCGTACTCCTTCGAAACCTACACTAAGGCACCATTTGCCGCTATTTTGACCGCTTATAATCAACCCAGTAATCGTTCCCCACCCTGCCTAGTTCAGGGTACCGTGATACATCTATGTGGGTTACTACTGAAATGGGTCCCCGTTGCTAGGGTTTCCTAATCAACATCTCAATTTAACCTAACCCCATCCATTTGTTTAATTAATATGTTGCATTGATTAAGTGTCGCCTATTCATATGTTACTTAACCTTACCATTCTTAACATGTCTGTTCATTGGCATTAATTAATTTATTAATGCACCAACCTCTCACATTAGAACTGTTGTTTGCGGTTGCTAGATGTGCCGGGCGGTTCCGGGCAAACTTCTACCACAAACTCATTCTAACCTCGGGTTTTGGGCTTGATGCGCTAACCTTTCACATTAGACCTGTTGTTGCGGTTGTTTGATGTGCTAGGTGGTTCCAGGCAGTCTTACACCCTTAACTCAATCTAACCTCGGGTTAGGCATGTTCATCTTTTATCCAATTTACATATTTACCATTCATGTCCAAGTCTAGATTTTTGTATGCCAATTATCCACAATTGTAGTCAATTCAAGTTATGTCCAATATATTTGTTATGCCCAAAATTACTCCAATAGGTTATACCCAATTCCCCGCGTTACAATCGCACGTACAACAAGATTCAACAAGGTTTCCAAATTCCAAGTACTCATAAAATAAAACGGAAAGGGGATAGAGAAGAAACACAAGAATTGACATAAGGGAAAATAGGCATGTAAAGGTGTACCAAACACAAGAATCATGGTTCCAATAGGCATGTTCTACATTAATAACGAATATGAGCAAAATAAGGAAAATACATAATAGGTATACAGATTCGATAGGATTGAACATAAAGAAATTACTAATTTGATGTACAACATGATAGGTTCAGTCACAACAGTCTCATAGGCATAGGTAATTTCAGATTTGACAAAAGAACAAGCATGAATCCGAATTGATTATCTTATAATTAGGCATAGTTCTAGATTCGATTCATTACAGTCATGGTTTCTATTATGTGTTCAAATCTGAATAATAACTGAACTTACAGCAATAGGATTAGAAAAAGAGAATTAGTTGACATTATAGCGATTCTAATCTTTCTTTGTTGATTGAAATGGAAGACCTTTTCTTCAATTTGAAGCTCTCTAATTTGATTTCTAGTTTGGAGAAGAAGGAGGCTAGGCTGGTTTAGAGATGGACAACATGAAGGCACCGTAGAATATGGTTATGAGGTTAGGGTTAAGTTTAGATATGTATAGATGTGTTAGACAAACTATGACTTTTAGATTAGCATAAGAGTCATCAGAGGCATTAAAACCAAAGAAACAGATCACCCAGCCAACCACAGCGCGACACATAAGCCCTAATCCTTCAGAATTCGTCACCCAGATCTGTGAAGATAGGGGTCGACACCCCTATAGGGGGGTCGACACCTATGTCGACACCCCCTATGGGGGGACGACACCCTCAGGCGGGATTTTTCCCTCTCAGCTTTTATTGTAGGATTTTCGAAATTTGAATTTGTTTTCTGATTTTTAATTATTATTTAATTTAACTCTGCTTTGAACTGAAATCTTCTATGCTTCATAACTTCCTCATACGGAGTCCGATTTACGCAAACTCGGACACTATTCCAACCAAAATTCCGAGACGAACACACTGGCGCTACCCATTTTACTTAATTTGCAATTTTAAAATTAACTATTCTTTAATTCGTTATTATAATATTCATAGAAAATACGGGGTGTTACATTCTCCCCACCTTAAAGGATTTCGTTCCCGAAATCTCTAAGTTAAGAAGAATGTATCCTAACGTCCAACATCCATCTACTCAACCATCAATCATAGGCATCCATAGTCCTAAAAAAATATTTCTAATGCTTTCATGATCATATGCATAGTGTGTGTATATGTCCTTTTCTAATGCAAAATCAGGCGGTCTACTGATTCAGTTGACCTCCTTAATGCGAATTATGTCAGTGCCATGAGTCCATCATGTATGCAATTATTCCTAATCGTACTTTATAACTTCTACATGATTGCACAATCATTCATATAAATGTAACATCCATATGATAACACATCAAGTTTCAATCCATATACAAATACATATATGAATATGCAATATGAAAGTGACTGAGCTGATCTAGTACCTAATGTGTGTGTATATGCATTCACGAGAAACCACTTGCAACCATCTATCATAACATGTTTCAAATACATGTTTACATTCATTGGTTTCTACTTAAGGATCAAGAATAGGACCGAGGAGATATACTTAAAAGATAGATACAAGCATGCATAAACTTATGAAAAAGAGATCAAGGATGTATCCTAAAAATGAAAAGGGTAGGCTGCACGTATCTTTTCTTCAGTCTCCCAAGTCGCATCTTCTTCAGCGTCACTCCATTGTACTTTAACTAGCTTGACCTCACGATTGCGTAGCTTCTTAACTTCTGTTCCCAAGATATGAGTTGGAACTCTTCTCACCGTCGCTTCTCGTTCCACTTCTACTTCTTCTAGTATACTCGGATCCACCACTTCCGCAGACTCATGTAAGCACTTTTGTAGATGAGAAACATGAAAAACATTATGAACTCCAGCCAATCTTTCGAGCAATTCTACTCTATAAGCCATCGTTCCAATCCTCACAATGATAGGAAATGGCCCTACAAATCTTGGTGCCAATTTTCCAATGGATCCAAAGCGAACGACATTCTTCAAAGGAGATACTATAAGGAAAACTCTAGTCTAATAGATAGGATCTCGATCACTTACTTTGCTAGAGGGTATCCCATGCAGTCGAATTACTTCTTTAAGATAAATGGATGCTAATGATAATGCAGTCCTCCTACTCTTAATAGGTATAAAGTGTGCGCTTTTAGTGAGCCTGTCAAATATTACCCAAATACTGGTTTTGGCCCTTCTTGACCTAGGCAACCCATCTATAAAGTCCATCGAAATGCTATCCCATTTCCACTGTTAGACCTCTAGAGGATGAAGCAGACCACCTGGCTTCCTCTACTCTACCTTGACTTGCTGGCATATTAAGCACTTAGAGAGGAATTCAGCTACATTCTTCTTCATGCCATTCCAAAAGAAAACTCTTTTTATTTCTTTGTACATCTTGTCTCCACTTGGGTGTATGGTCAACTTAGAATGGTGTGCTTCTTCAAGAACTGTCTTCATCAAATCCCTTGCTTGTGGGACACATAGTCTTCCATCCTGTCTCAACCAACCCTTTTCATCTATGGAGTATCTATTAAGGTGACTAGAAGTCTCACCTCTAATTAACTTATCCATCACATCAACTATCTGAGGGCCTTTACGTTGCGCGACTCCTATTGAGTCCAAAAGCATAGGCCGCACCTCTAGCGATGCTAACAAACCAGGTACAAACTCAAAGGAGGGTCAAAATTCAATGGTTGTTATGTACTCCAAGTTTTGCCTTTCTACAAAGAGAGGACTTAAGGTCAGCCTTTTCCTACTTAAGGCGTTTGCTACCACATTACCCTTGCCAGAGGTATAAGCAATCTCAAAATCGTATGAGGCAAGAAATTCCATCCACCTTTGTTGTCTGAAGTTAAGATATTTTTATGAGAAAAGGTATTTTAATGACTTATGGTCAGTAAACAATTCAAATCTTTCTCCTAGTAGGTAATGACGCCATGACTTAAGAGCGAAAACAATGGCAGATAGTTCCAAATCATGAGTTGGGTAGTTCTTTTCATGCATCTTCAATTGCCTTCCTCCATAACA
This sequence comes from Allium sativum, assembly GCA_030737875.1. Lineage (NCBI taxonomy): Eukaryota > Viridiplantae > Streptophyta > Magnoliopsida > Asparagales > Amaryllidaceae > Allium > Allium sativum. Next base: position 512,663,737 of record CM060921.1, on the reverse strand, counting down.
AACTACCTTACCTTCATTGCATCAAGACAGCGCCTATCCCCATGCCGCATGCGTCTGTGTATACTGTAAACATCTTACTTCCATCAGGCAATGCCAGAACTGGAGGTGTTGTTAGAGCCCTCTTCAATCGTTGGAAAGCAACATCACAATCCAAATCCCAAGCAAAATTTAGGTTCTTTTTCGTCAATCTAGTAAGTGGGGTTGAGATCTTCACAAAGTCTTTAATGAACTTTCTGTAATAGCCCGCTAGTCCGAGAAAACTTCGTACTTCAGTTGCATTTCTTGGAATCTTCCAATCTTGCACCGCCGCTACTTTTGCGGGATCCACAGCTATCCCTGCTTTGTACATCACATGTCCAAGAAACCTTACTTCTTCTCTCCAAAAATGGCATTTGGAGAATTTTGCTTTAAGCCGATATGCTCGAAGAGTATCCATAACTTCCCTTAAATGCAAACATGTTCTTCCTCACTTTCTGAGTAAATCAAAGTGTTGTCCACGAAGACCACTACAAATTTATTAAGGAACTCGCTAAACACCCTACTCATCAAGTCTACGAAATAGGCTGATGCATTTGTCAAACCGAAAAGCATGACAAGCCATTCGAAGAAACCATCCGGGGTCCTGAACGCAGTCTTATCTATGCTGTCTTCAGCCACTCTTAGCTGATCAAATCAGGTAGCCAGATCTAGTTGGGAGAAAACTAATGCACCTACGAGCTGGTCGAACAAATCGTCTATTCTTAGAAGTGGGTGTCTATTCTTCTTGGTCAGCTTGTTTAGCTCCCTATAATCCACGCATAGGCGAAGTGAACCATCCGCTTTAGTTGCGAACACTACTGGAGCACCCCATTCAGAAATACTCCGCCTTATGAACCAATTTTCGAGCAACTCTTTAACTTGCTTGCTGAGCTTCTTCCTTTCCCTTGGAGCCATGTGTCTAACGGGTAAAGATACTAGTTTTGCATTATCAACTAGGTATCTGCGGAAATCTATCTCTCGCTTTGGAGGTAAACCCTTCACTTTTTCAAAGACATCCGAGTACTCACGGACTACTCTAACAGGTTGCAAATTTTCAAGAGACGCATCTAGAGATTCTAGGTAGCTAAGCATAACAGAATTCATAGGATTACAAGAGATTTCGAGAGTATTACCAAGGAGAGTCAAAAGTTTAACCACTCTCTTTTCACAATCGAGGATGGCACCATTACTGGATAACCAATCCATACTTAGAATCAAACCATAGCCCGTGAAACCCAAAAAATAAGCATTGCATCTAAACTCAACGCTTAGTATAGAAATTTCCAATTCCAAACAAATCATTGATAAACAAGCCGAACCCCCAATTGGATTTGAAACAACCATGGGATCCTCTACTATACTGGTATTTAGGTGCAGAGATTCAACTAAAGCAGTAGATATAAAAGAGTGCGATGCGCTAGAATCAAAAAGAGTACGAACTGGATGATCAGAAAGATAAACTAATCTCTCAACATAAATATTTCTACCTCTTGCTTACATAGGTGCTGTAAGAGCGTGAATCTGCCCACCAGAAGTAGATCCTGTCCTCTGCCCTTGCCCTTGCCTTCTTGGGCAATCCTTAGCCATATGTCCTGCATTGCCACACTGAATGCAACCACCCATCTTCCTCTTCTTCTTTCTGCAGTCCTTAATCAGATGTCCAGGTATGCCACAAAAATTACACTTCCTCTTGTCACGGGGTTTGTTATTCTTTCCACCCTTCTTATAATCCATCTTATTGTTCTGCGATTCCTCTACTTTCTTGTTTAGAGGTTCTTCCATCTTCACCTTTTCTTCTCGCCATTGCTTTCCTCATGTAACAGTTCCATGTCCACTGTCTCTCATAAGTCATGCCCATAGGTATATAGGACATAGCTAGGCCGTGCAGTGGCGCATTTAACCCGTTAGCGAAACGGAGAGCCTTTCTATGTGGAGTGTTTACCAACTCCAGTCCGAATCTAGCCAACTGGTTGAACTTGTTGACGTATTCCTTAACCGATTGGCTTCCTTGTTTGAGTGTTAAGAACTTCTCCATCTGTAGGCTTTGTTCAGCTTGCGAGAGAAACTTCATCCCAAACCTCATTCTGAAGTCCTCCCAAGTCTCAACTGGTCTCCCAGCATTAGTAACTTCCCATCAGAAAGAGGCTTCGTCCTTAAGTAACCATACAGCCAGTTGTATCTTCTGCCTATCGTCCACTTCGAAGATAACAAATAGATCTTCTGTTTCCTCGAGCCAGTTTCTTGCTTCCACGAATGATTTAGTCCCATTAAAGTTCTTTCCGCCTGTAACACCCCACCTCCACTAGGATCACTCCTTAGAATGTACTAGCTTTGGAGGGGCGTTATTGTGAAGGTAAACATGCACAGAGATATCGCAAGACAGAATATATGAAAATAAATATAAGTAAAGCAGCGGTAGCAGATAAAAACCCATCATCATCATCTCAAAAAACCAACATAGTCAAGTACATAATATCAAAATGTCATGATCCAAAATACAACATAAGTCTAGATACGTGATAACAAAATACATGGTAAAACATCAGTACTAATCCCCAGAAATAAAAGATAAGCCACAGCTAGCTCAGATCCATACATGAGCTATCCAACAAGCAAGCCAAAGATCCACTAAGCAGATGTAGCCCCTCCCTGAGAACCTGTGGGGGGGGGGGATAACGGAAGAAAAGAAGCGAAAGAAAACAGGTCAGTCAAAAAGACTGGTAAGCCCTACTACGATCAATCTATAAACTAATAAAGTTAACCGCATGATGGAAACTGAGATGAACATACTGGCAATAGATAAAGGTGACATCACATAGATGAGATTAAACTTTGCACCACAGTGTACTAGCAAACCCACAAAACAGATCTTGATCCCTTAGCCCAAACTTTGGCCCAATAACATGAAGTGACCTTAGTATAAGGTCCAGCCCAACGGTCTAGTCGATCGGCTCCCTATAAACCTAACACGTCCAGTGTTGGTGTCCATACGGCCCACATGGATGTAGTCAGACTGTGCTGGGTCCACCTTTGGGTGTATCAAGCCCTCGGGTGTCAACCCCAGACACCTAAGCAATAATGCACAGTCTAAACCTACTGGTACCCGTGCCTCGAGTTTGTCCAATATCGGACTACGTGCACGTCCGTAGCCCGCCGGACCCGCACCGCTGTACCACTCAGCCGTCGCTTTGGTCGCTTACATCCGTCCAGTAATCGTGCCCCGCCCTAACCTAGCTGTAGGGTTGTGGTGATACCAAACTGGGATTACTGCTGGAACAGACCACGTTGCTAGGGTTTCTAAGAGGGTTAAGTGTGGTTTAACCCCTCACTAATCATGGATTAAATTAGTTAAGTGTAACCACTTAACCCCATCTAATCCTCGCATCCCCATTATTGGTTAAGTATGAGTGGGCCATGACTTAACCCTAATCATGAGGCATTAATTAATTAACGCACCCAACCTCTCACATTAGACATCCGTGGTTACCTGGGAAGATTTACACCACGTCTAGGTCTAACCTCGGGTCTTATGGTGCAACATGACCAACTACCCACATTAGACCTCACGTTGTGGTTACCTGGGAAGATTTACACCACAACTAGGTCTAACCTCGAGTTGGCCATATCATGTTATCTAATGTCATGTCCACTTTAAAACATATTTACAAGTTAACATATACTTGGGTAGACCTAACTTAATAGGTAAATTCCCAAGGGGTAGACCTAACTTAATAGGTAAATTCCCAATCTTTTAGTTTCATGTATTTTTAAGTTTACCCAAACCCTCCCAACGTCATTATCTCGCTTACATATTCGTCATAACGCATAAGGGTATAAAAGGTAACTTGGCATAACATACATGATGAACTTCACATATCATAATAAACATGCATACATGTTAAACTTGCAAATCATGTCATAGTGAACTCGCATAAACATGCATAGCTTATTAAACATGGTAAGGTGAACTTGCATAAGCATGCATAACCCATTAAACTTGCATAACATGGTAAGGTGAACTTGCCTAAACATGCATAACCCATAAAACATGTATAACATGGTAAGGTGAACTTGCATAAGCATGCATAACTTATGAAACATGTAAAACATGGCATAGTGAATTCGCATAAGCATGCATAACTTATGAAACATGTAAAACATGGCATAGTGAATTCGCATAAGCATGCATAACTTATGAAACATGTAAAACATGGCATAGTGAATTCGCATAAGCATGCATAACTTATGAAACATGTAAAACATGGCATAGTGAGTTCGCATAAGCATGCATAATCAAATAAACTCACATAAATCTCAACTTTCACCACATATTAACTTTAGAGTTTGTAAAGTGAAGGTAAGAGGGCTTACAAATATAAACAAGTCACAAATCCACCAAATAAGATGAAGAAGCCCTTTGAAAACCCAAAACAAAGCTTCAAATAAGAAAACCCTTTTGCAAAATCCCAAAAACACAAACTTAGCAAATCAAACTTGCAACTTAATGAAGTATGCAAGTTATTAAGCATTCATACAACATAGAAAAGGTTGTATGATCATCATATCTTCATAGGATTAAACTTTGAGGAAAGTGGAGGCTAGGGTTTTTAGGTGGAGGCCATTTGAGGATTCAATTTGACATAGTTTAGTTGCTAGATTGATTAATGGGGCTTTAGGGTAGGATTAGGGGTATATTTATAGAGAATTAGAGTGTTTTTAGCCCTAGGATTAACCCTAGGTTAGTTTAGGCCCGTCAGATCTCGGAACTCTCTAGAACCAAGCCACAAGACCCAACCCAAATCAGAAATGGTGCACCAGGCTAAACTGCCTGGGCACCCCCTGTCGACAGGGCTGTCGACAGGGCTGTCGACACCCTGGGGGCCCTGTCGACAGGGCTGTCGACATGCGGGTCCTGGCGGGAATTTTTCCCGCCTGCTCCAGATTGCCCTAACCCTTGTTTTTAAATTAAATTTAAATCTGTTTTTACTTAGGAATTTTCTGAAAACTTCCATGGGCCTTAACTGGGTCATACGGACTCCGATTTTCGAAAACTCGGACTCTATTTCGCGTATTTTTCCGAGACGAACGCAATGGCATAGCCCGTTTCCCTTGATTCAGATTTTTGAATTAAATTCTGCCTCGATTTATGTTATAACAGGTTATTGAAAATACGGGTTGTTACATTCTCCCCTCCTTAAAGGATTTCGTCCCCGAAATCTTCAAGTTAGGAAGAACGTATCCTACCATCCAATCATCCATCTACTCAAAACATCATCCACGAGCAATCATTGTCCTTACAAGATTCTAAATGCTGGATGAACATATGTAGAGGTGTGTGTATATGTACTTATCTAATGCAAAAATCAATGCAAAAGATGTTAGTGAAATGTATCCATATGTCTGCAAATCCCTAATATAATGTATAATATCTACATGCGTGCGCAATCATACATCCATATGCAACATCCATGTGATTGCATATAAATTTCATCCAAGAATAAGCATAAACACTCATGCACATGCAATATGAGGAGTGTGTGAGCCGATCTAGTGCCTAATGTGTATCATGCATCCACGAGCAACCACTTGCAAACACTTGCAACCACTTGCAACCATCAAACATAACATGTCCCAAACACATGTTTCATCCAAAGGGTTTCTACCTAAGGTTCTCATGACAAGATTAGCACGATAACTAGATAAACATGGATAGCAAAGAGAAAGATATGCTGACAAAGGAAAGAGATTGAGAGTGTACCCTCAAAAAGGAATGGATAAAGCCCACGCATCTTCTCCTCGGTTTCCCAAGTTGCGTCTTCTTCGGCTTCACCCCATTGAACCTTCACCAACCTGACCTCACGATTCCTAAGCTTCTTGGTCTCTGTCCCCAAGATACGAATCGGAGCTCTCCTCAAAGTTACTTCTTTCTCTACTTCCACGTCTTCAAGAATGCTAGGTTCAACCACCTCAGCGGACTCATGTAGGCACTTTCGGAGATGCGAGACATGGAAGACATTATGCACTCCGGACAATTTCTCGGGCAATTGCACTTTATAAGCCATCTTCCCAATTCTCTCTATGATAGGGAAGGGTCCAACAAATCTCGGTGCTAGCTTCCCAACAGCTCCAAATCGGACCACATTCCGCAAAGGAGAAACCTTTACGAAAACCATGTCCCCAACCTCAAACTCCAAATCGGATCTCCTCTTGTCAGCATAGGATTTCTGTCGGTCTTGGGCCGCCTTCATCCGTCTTCTAATCAACTCGACCTTCTCGGATGTATCTTTAATCATGTCGGGTTCAAGTATAAGCTTATCTGTAGTCTCCCACCAACATGTAGGCGACTTGCACGGCCTCCCATATAAAGCTTCAAATGGTGCCATCCCTATGCTCGCCTGATAACTGTTATTATATGCAAACTCGACAAGAGGAAGATGGTCTTCCCAAGCACCACCAAAATCCAGAATGCAAAGCCTCAACAAGTCCTCAAGTACCCTATTCACCCTTTCTGTTTGACCGTCTGTTTGTGGGTGATAGGCCGTACTCAGGTTCAACCTTGTGCCCATAGCCTCTTGCAAACTGTTCCAGAATTGACTAGTAAAGATGGGGTCTCGGTCACTGACTATGCTGGAAGGGACTCCATGTAGTCGTACTATTTCACGAAGATATACTGATGCTAGTCCAGATGCGGTCCTTTTGCTCTTTACTGGGATAAAATGAGCACTCTTCGTAAGTCTATCTACAATGACCCAAATGCTTGTATTCCCCTTCCTTGACCTTGGAAGCCCATCAATAAAGTCCATAGAAATACTCTCCCACTTCCATAGCAGGACCTCTAGAGGATGCAATAGCCCACCGGGCTTCTTCGACTCAGCTTTTACTCTCTGACAAACAACACATCTGGAGACAAACTCTGCCACATCTTTCTTCATTCCAGGCCAGAAGAAAATGCGCTTCATATCCTTATACATCTTATCTCCACCCGAATGTATAGTCATCTTGGAGCGTTGTGCTTCCTCAAGAACTTTCCCCACCAAGTCTTCCACCCTCGGAACACAAAGCCTTCCGTCTCTCCTCAGCCAACCCTTATCGTCTATAGAATATCGAGCAAGGTGACTAGATGTCTCCCCTCGAATCAGCTTCTCCATAATCTCAATTATCTGAGGGTCTTCCTTCTGCGAAGCCCCAACTTGATCCAGAAGGGTAGGCCTGAGCTCTAGAGATGCCAAAGAACCGGTCATCGACTCAACTGTCAAAGAAAAATCAAAGGTTGCCAAGAACTCTAAATTCTTCATCTCAACAAATAGAGGACTTAGTGTCAACCTTTTTCTACTCAACGCATCTGCTACAACATTCCCCTTGCCAGGGGTATAGGATATCTCAAAATCATAAGACGCCAAAAACTCCATCCATCTCTGCTGCCTCAAGTTCCGATCCTTCTGCGAAAAGAGATACTTCAAAGACTTATGATCAGTATACAGCTCAAATCTCTCTCCCAGAAGATAATGGCGCCATGCCTTAAGCGCATACACAATCGCTGCCAGCTCTAGATCATGAGTGGGATAATTCTTCTCATGCACCTTAAGTTGCCTCCCACCAAAACATATAACTCTGCCTTCTTGCATCAGAACGGCGCCCAATCCCGTGCCACAAGCATCAGTGTACACGGTAAATATCTTACCACCATCGAGTAAAGCTAGAACTGGTGCAGAGGTAAGGGCTCTCTTGAGTCTCTGAAAAGCAAGCTCACAATCCATATCCCAAGCAAAAACTAGGTTCTTCTTCGTCAACTTAGTAAGAGGAGCGGATATCTTTGCGAAGTCCTTGATGAACTTCCGGTAAAAACCCGCAAGACCTAGAAAGCTTCTCACCTCGGTTGCATTCCTTGGAGTCTTCCAATCCTGAACTGCAACCACCTTAGCGGGATCCACCGCTAAGCCTTGCTTGGATACGATATGCCCAAGGAATCTAACTTCCCTTCTCCAAAAGTGGCACTTGGAGAACTTGGCCTTTAACTGGTGTGCTCTGAGCGTATCCATCACCTCTACAAGATGCCTCGCGTGCTCTTCTTCATCCTTGGAGAAAACCAGAATATCATCCACAAAGACCACGACAAACTTGTTCAAGAACTCCCGAAACACCCTACTCATCAAGTCCACAAAATACGCGGGTGCATTCGTCAAACCGAACGGCATAACAAGCCATTCAAAGAATCCATCTGGAGTTCTGAATGCAGTCTTGTCTATACTATCTTCAGCCACTCGGAGCTGATGAAATCCGGTAGCAAGATCAAGCTGAGAGAAAACAGAAGCACCAACAAGCTGGTCAAAGAGATCATCGATCCTCAGTAACGGGTGTCTGTTCTTCTTAGTCAGCTTGTTCAATTCTCGATAATCCACACAGAGTCGAAGAGAACCATCTGCCTTAGTAGCAAACACCACAGGCGCTCCCCATTCGGATATACTTCTTCTGATGAAGTTCTTCCCAAGCAATTCTTTCACTTGCTTGCTCAGCTCCCGTCTCTCACGCGGAGCCGTATGCCGAACGGGCAAAGAAACAGGCTTAGCATTATCCACCAGATAGATGCGAAAATCAATCTCTCGTTTAGGGGGCAACCCCTTAACTTCTTCAAAAACATCTGGATAATCTCGGACCACTCTTACAGACTGAAGAGTTTCCTCTGGCGAGTCGAGAGATTCAAGATAGCACAACATGACGGGATCCTTCGGATTGCATGAAATTTCTAAGGTGTTGCCCAGGCGAGTCACAAGCCTTACAACCCTATGCTCACAATCCAGAATGGCTCCATATCTAGACAGCCAATCCATGCCCAAGATCAATCCGTATCCCCTGAAACCAAGAACATACGCACTACACAAGAACTCTACACTAAGTATAGAGATCCTCAGATCCTCACATATCATAGATAGATGAGCAGAACCCCCAATGGGATTCGAAACACAAACGGGGTCATCCACTAAGCTAGTACTAAGGTGCAAGCTATCAACTAGATCAGATGAAATAAAGCTATGGGATGCACCAGAATCAAACAAGGTACGAACTGGAAGATCGGAAACATAAACAAGGTTCTCAACATAAACACTACCTCGCTCGGGAACTGAAGCGGCATTGAGAGCATGAACTTGCCCTCCTGAAGGTCCAGCACGCTGAGTCTGACCCTGCCCTTTCTTCTTCGGGCATTCCTTGCTAAAGTGCCCAGTCTCTCCACAAGAAAAGCATCCACCACTAAGCTTCCTTTTCTTCTTCCTGCAATCCTTAGCAAAGTGCCCAGCTATGCCACAGTAATTGTACTTTCCCTTGCCTTTGTTGTTGTTGTTCCCCTTCTTGTTCTTGCCCTGATTCCCCTGGCTGCTTTGACCACCTTGATTGCCTTTGCCTTGAGAATCAGTCTTCTTTGCTTGAGTATCACTCGACTTGACCTCTTTCTTTCCATCTCCCTGAAGCAGAGCCATATTAACCAAACTCTCAAAAGTAGCTCCATGCGGAATATGCGACATTGCCAAGCCCTGCAGTGGCTCATTCAACCCTCTAGCAAATCGAAGAGCCTTTTTCTCAGGAGTGTTCACCATATCCAAACCAAAACGGGCCAGCTGATTAAACTTGTTCACATACTCCTTGACAGACATATCACCTTGCTTTAATGCAATGAACTTCTCCATTTGTAAATTCGCCTCAGCAGAAGATAGAAACTTGGTCACAAATCTAGCCCTCAAATCGGCCCAAGTCTCAACGGGCCTCGTCCCATTGGTGTCCTCCCACCAATAGGCCGCTTCATCCTTCAAAAGCCATACTGTCAATAAGATCTTCCTCTCGTCATCAATCCCAAAGATAGCAAACAAGTCCTCAGTGTCTTTCAGCCAATTCCTAGCTTCAACAAAAGATTCCGTGCCTAGGAAATTCTTGCCTCCCATCGCCTTGAAGTCTTTACAAACCTTTGTGAACTCAACTTGAGGATGCTGAGGGGGAGGAGGAGGAAGAGGAGCCTCAACAACGGGAGGAGGAATATTAACTGCTGGAGGAGGGGGAGCAGGAACCACCGGAGGAGGGATATTAGGGAGAGGATTCTCAACTACAGGAGGAGGAGTGGGAGTAGGGTTTGCGGGGCCGGCTGCCGCCCTAGCTTCTAGAAGCATCCTATACCAGAGTGGTACGTTCACTCCATCTGGGATGACAAGATTCTCAGCCATACTGAAACGAAAGATAAGATAAGATCAGGTCAAGGGAACGAAGGATAACGCTAATGGCTTTTGGGGATTAGCCTTAAAATAATCTAGACTTTATTTTGGAAAATACTTAGTAGGTTTTTGAAAATAGTTTTTCAAAAAGGGTTTTTTTTTTTCAAAAATTTTGTTCAATCTTGTTAACCTTGTGCTCTGATACCAAATGTAACACCCCACCTCCACTAGGATCACTCCTTAGAATGTACTAGCTTTGGAGGGGCGTTATTGTGAAGGTAAACATGCACAGAGATATCGCAAGACAGAATATATGAAAATAAATATAAGTAAAGCAGCGGTAGCAGATAAAAACCCATCATCATCATCTCAGAAAACCAACATAGTCAAGTACATAATATCAAAATGTCATGATCCAAAATACAACATAAGTCTAGATACGTGATAACAAAATACATGGTAAAACATCAGTACTAATCCCCAGAAATAAAAGATAAGCCACAGCTAGCTCAGATCCATACATGAGCTATCCAACAAGCAAGCCAAAGATCCACTAAGCAGATGTAGCCCCTCCCTGAGAACCTGTGGGGGGGGGGGGGGAAACGGAAGAAAAGAAGCGAAAGAAAACAGGTCAGTCAAAAAGACTGGTAAGCCCTACTACGATCAATCTATAAACTAATAAAGTTAACCGCATGATGGAAACTGAGATGAACATACTGGCAATAGATAAAGGTGACATCACATAGATGAGATTAAACTTTGCACCACAGTGTACTAGCAAACCCACAAAACAGATCTTGATCCCTTAGCCCAAACTTTGGCCCAATAACATGAAGTGACCTTAGTATAAGGTCCAGCCCAACGGTCTAGTCGATCGGCTCCCTATAAACCTAACACGTCCAGTGTTGGTGTCCATACGGCCCACATGGATGTAGTCAGACTGTGCTGGGTCCACCTTTGGGTGTATCAAGCCCTCGGGTGTCAACCCCAGACACCTAAGCAATAATGCACAGTCTAAACCTACTGGTACCCGTGCCTCGAGTTTGTCCAATATCGGACTACGTGCACGTCCGTAGCCCGCCGGACCCGCACCGCTGTACCACTCAGCCGTCGCTTTGGTCGCTTACATCCGTCCAGTAATCGTGCCCCGCCCTAACCTAGCTGTAGGGTTGTGGTGATACCAAACTGGGATTACTGCTGGAACAGACCACGTTGCTAGGGTTTCTAAGAGGGTTAAGTGTGGTTTAACCCCTCACTAATCATGGATTAAATTAGTTAAGTGTAACCACTTAACCCCATCTAATCCTCGCATCCCCATTATTGGTTAAGTATGAGTGGGCCATGACTTAACCCTAATCATGAGGCATTAATTAATTAACGCACCCAACCTCTCACATTAGACATCCGTGGTTACCTGGGAAGATTTACACCACGTCTAGGTCTAACCTCGGGTCTTATGGTGCAACATGACCAACTACCCACATTAGACCTCACGTTGTGGTTACCTGGGAAGATTTACACCACAACTAGGTCTAACCTCGAGTTGGCCATATCATGTTATCTAATGTCATGTCCACTTTAAAACATATTTACAAGTTAACATATACTTGGGTAGACCTAACTTAATAGGTAAATTCCCAAGGGGTAGACCTAACTTAATAGGTAAATTCCCAATCTTTTAGTTTCATGTATTTTTAAGTTTACCCAAACCCTCCCAACGTCATTATCTCGCTTACATATTCGTCATAACGCATAAGGGTATAAAAGGTAACTTGGCATAACATACATGATGAACTTCACATATCATAATAAACATGCATACATGTTAAACTTGCAAATCATGTCATAGTGAACTCGCATAAACATGCATAGCTTATTAAACATGGTAAGGTGAACTTGCATAAGCATGCATAACCCATTAAACTTGCATAACATGGTAAGGTGAACTTGCCTAAACATGCATAACCCATAAAACATGTATAACATGGTAAGGTGAACTTGCATAAGCATGCATAACTTATGAAACATGTAAAACATGGCATAGTGAATTCGCATAAGCATGCATAACTTATGAAACATGTAAAACATGGCATAGTGAATTCGCATAAGCATGCATAACTTATGAAACATGTAAAACATGGCATAGTGAATTCGCATAAGCATGCATAACTTATGAAACATGTAAAACATGGCATAGTGAGTTCGCATAAGCATGCATAATAAAATAAACTCACATAAATCTCAACTTTCACCACATATTAACTTTAGAGTTTGTAAAGTGAAGGTAAGAGGGCTTACAAATATAAACAAGTCACAAATCCACCAAATAAGATGAAGAAGCCCTTTGAAAACCCAAAACAAAGCTTCAAATAAGAAAACCCTTTTGCAAAATCCCAAAAACACAAACTTAGCAAATCAAACTTGCAACTTAATGAAGTATGCAAGTTATTAAGCATTCATACAACATAGAAAAGGTTGTATGATCATCATATCTTCATAGGATTAAACTTTGAGGAAAGTGGAGGCTAGGGTTTTTAGGTGGAGGCCATTTGAGGATTCAATTTGACATAGTTTAGTTGCTAGATTGATTAATGGGGCTTTAGGGTAGGATTAGGGGTATATTTATAGAGAATTAGAGTGTTTTTAGCCCTAGGATTAACCCTAGGTTAGTTTAGGCCCGTCAGATCTCGGAACTCTCTAGAACCAAGCCACAAGACCCAACCCAAATCAGAAATGGTGCACCAGGCTAAACTGCCCGGGCACCCCCTGTCGACAGGGCTGTCGACAGGGCTGTCGACACCCTGGGGGCCCTGTCGACAGGGCTGTCGACATGCGGGTCCTGGCGGGAATTTTTCCCGCCTGCTCCAGATTGCCCTAACCCTTGTTTTTAAATTAAATTTAAATCTGTTTTTACTTAGGAATTTTCTGAAAACTTCCATGGGCCTTAACTGGGTCATACGGACTCCGATTTTCGAAAACTCGGACTCTATTTCGCGTATTTTTCCGAGACGAACGCAATGGCATAGCCCGTTTCCCTTGATTCAGATTTTTGAATTAAATTCTGCCTCGATTTATGTTATAATAGGTTATTGAAAATACGGGTTGTTACACCGCCTATAGCTCGAAGTCCCTACATATCTTCGAAAAAGCATTCAGATGCGGAGGAGGAGGAGGAACGGCATCTGCAGCTGGGGGAGGAGGAGGAGCAACATCTGCGGCTGGGGGATGAGGAGCGTCCGTTTGTCCTTCGGCAGGGGCCGTAAACTCTAAATACCGATGGAACCAGGCGGGTACTTGCACTCCCTCTGGAAGATTAAGATCCCCAGAAATGTTGAAACAAAAAGAAAAAGATTCAAAACAAAGGATAGAAATATAGTGCATATGGCTTTGGGGAATATGCCTTTAAAATAAAAAACACTTTTCTTAAAAATGCTTCTTTAAAACTTCTTTTTGAAAAATAGTTTTCATTATCTGATCTGGTAACCATCAGGTCTGATACCAAGTGAAACACCCCACCTCCGTTAAGGTCACTCAAAAAGGAATGCATTAACTTTGGTGAAGCATTATAAGTAAAAGGTATAGATAATCTACAAGACAAACATACAAACAGCGGAAAAACCGAAATCATTTCATAAGCAGCGTGGTTCATTCAAAACATTACAACCATTGTCTTAAAACCCAACTTCCAAATCATTACAATAAAACCTCTATCTTGATTCAAAACTCCAAATACATAAAGAAGCATAAAACAGTAGTAAAGTAGCATAAATCCCCAATAAAAGTGTAACCACAGCCATAGACCAAGAAAATAGAATCCAAGCAATACATCTACTCTTTCAAGCTGGAGAAGGTCTGAACTAAGATGAATTATTCCCTCCCTATGGACCTAGGGGGGACGGAAGAAAAGAAAACGAAAGAAAACGGGTTAGACACAAAGCCTGGTATGCCCAGTGATTTTTAGCATGTAAACAAGAAAAAGGATTATGACATGAATAAACTGAATATAAGACAATACCATAGTAATCGAATATAAGACAATACCAGTGATTTTTAATTATTATTTAATTTAATTCTGCTTTGAACTGAAATCTTCTAAGCTTCATAGCTTCCTCGTAAGGAGTCCGATTTACGCAAACTCGGACTCTATTCCAACCAGAATTCCGAGACGAACGCAATGGCGCTACCCATTTTACTTAATTTCTACTTTTAAAATTAAGTATTCTTTAATTTGTTATTATAATATTCCTAGAAAATACGAGGTGTTATAGGAGGCATTTAAGAAATTTAGAGTCCTAGAAGGAAAGGATTTTGAAAAAAATGGGATTAGAACAGACATGGGTGGAGAGTTCTGTTCAAAAGAATTTACAACCTGCTGCGAAGACACATGGATTGCCAGACATTTTACTGCTCCGTACACTCCACAGCAAAATGGGGTAGCCGAGCGAAGAAATAAGCAGCCATGGTGTAACACCCCGTATTTTGTTTAATATAATTAAAAATGAAATAAAATATATGAAAATATGCTTATGATAGGTAAATAATGGTGATACATAAGGAGAATTAATTAATACATGGAAGAGAAGAAAAATTAGTTCGATAATGGCGTATGTAACGGAAAAGATAGTAAAATAAGGATAACTAATTCAAGAATCTGGAATTAGGTAAAATGGACATCACCATTGCGTTCCTCTCGGAAAAATACACGAAATAGAGTCCAAGTTTTCAAAAATCGGAGTCCGTATGACCAAGAAATGGCCAAAACAAGATTTCAGCAGACTTTCTGGCAGACTGACCCAGGTCGACCATAGTGTCGACACTATAGTCGACCTGCCCCCCCAGGTCGACTGTAGTGTCGACCCCCCTCTGTACAGGTCGACCTAGTCGGCCTGTGGTGGCCTAGAATCCATTTTTAAGGTCCGGGACGAGTTTTGATGGTCCAGATGGGTTTTAGGGTTAATCCGATGGCTAAAATGAATTGCTACACCTATAAAATAACACCTAGACCTAGCCTAACTCACACAAATTCATATGACACCAAAATGCTGCTAAAATCTCTCTTGAGCCATGGCCGCCGTCTCCAAATTAAAGCTTAAGCGTCCAAACTCAAATCAAATCAAAGATCAATGCTTCTACAACAAATTCAAGGGGATAGATCAATGACACTGCAACTTTCTAAGACAAATTCACTTCTTAATTCATTAGCCGTTCTCTGTAAGTGCTAGTTATTTTCAGATCTAAATATTTAATTTTAATATGGGCATGAAATGAAGTGGAATTGAATCTAAGTATGTTTATCGATTCAGATCTATTCCTGTTGCTTTTTGAATCTTTAGTTTTGAGGCTTGTCTACCTTTATTCTCATGACAAGTTTGTGATTTATTCAGCAGTTTCCTTGATTCGTAATGATGTTATCTTCAAGTTGTAATCTTTATGCCTATCATGGCGTTGTTTTCTCTCTGATCTATTTATTATGCAAATTTCTACCTCCCCCTATTTATTTTCTTTTGATGAACCTTGGTCAACTTCGGACCTTGGCCTAAAATCGCAATTCACATACGAGATGTATACGGGGGAAATATGGGATTATTGCCTATATGGGTATGATTAATAATTGGCAACATGAAATTGGATATTATCATTTAATTTGCAAGTTTGGGGTAGATCTGTAAAGTTTGGTATAATCTTGTTATGATAAAATTTGCATAAATATTATATACATGGAATTCGACATCAATTGGATCTATGTAAATTAAATCAAAAGATTGGGCTTATGTTAATTAGGCATATGTAGATTTGGGAATTTTAGCATGAAAGCGATTGTAAACTTTATAATTGGCATAAACATGTATTATTAACTTGGGCAACTGGCATGTATTGAAATAAAAAGATTATAGTTTGGGATAACTACATCATGAATCACCGGATTTGGGTTTATTGGGTATGAAACTTGATACATGTAATTTTGGCTAGATCTTAACATAAAAAAAAAAGTATGAAACTTGGTATACATGTAAACTGACTAGAATTGGGTACATATATTAGTTGGTATGTAATAGGCTTAAAAGAGGGATAAATATAAATTGAGATAAGTTGCCTTTAATGGCCTAAGATAAATTGTGGTAAAATTGGTATGATTTTGCATACCGTTAATTGATGGACATAATTGAGTCAATTATGGACATCGTTAAATTAGGAATTAATTGAAAATTTGAATAGGGGAAATAAATTCAAATTGGGGTAAAAGATTATAAGTGATAATCAATGCTTAGGACACAAGGTTGGACTCGTTTGTGACGTAAACCTGCCCGGAACCGCCCGGCGAATCCAGTAGTCACAAATGTCAGTCCAATGTGAGAGGTCCTAGGCCCAAATTAAAAGTGTAACAGTTGTAAGACACGAGGTTAGACTCTTTTATGGTGTAAGACTGCCCGGACCCGCCCGGCAAATCCAGCTTCCATAAATGTCAGTCAAATATGAGAGGTCTTTATAAGGTTACGGCCTTAATGAATTAAGAAATATTTAACCAGATAAACATGTGGTGGGACATGGGGGTTAAGTGGGTGACATGTGGGTGACATGTGGAAATACGAATAGTAATACTTAACCAACGTGACAGGGTAATTAGACCAGTGGTTAGGGTTAAGTAAATAAGAACACTTAACCAATATGATATAAATGGGTGGGTTAAGTAATATGATTAGGTTAATCTGGACACTTAACCAATTTAATAAGTTGACTACGGGAGTGGGTAAGGTTAAGCAAATGTTTAACCATTATAACATGATTAAACTGGACTAGAGAGTGAGGTTAAGTTAATGAGAACACTTAACTAATACCATGGGTTAATTAGACAAGTGGTTGCGGTTAAGTAGTAACACTCAACCAACATAACAGGAAAAGCGGGTGGGTTAAGTTAACTTGAATAAGTTGATAACACTTAACCATTATAATATGACTAGTGGATGGGGTTAAGTTAACATGCACTTAACCAATCTGATGTGATGCGTAGTAGGGTTAAGTAACACATAGGGTTAAGTTAACAAGAAGATTCTTAACCAATGTAACCAGATAGACGAATGGGGTTAAGTTAATAAACCACACTTAGCCAATCAAACATAATAAGCGAGAAAGGTTAAGTTAACTAAGGTAAACACTTAACCATGGTAACATAACGAGTAGAAGGGTTAAGTACATATCGGGTTGGTGGGTAATATTAGTAAATATAGGCCCACATACACTTAACCATTAAATACACATGCTTGAATCAGTAGCGGGGTTAAGTACACATCAGGGTTGGTGGGTAATATCAGAGAGTATAGGCCCACAGACTTAACCATTAGAAAAACCTAGTAACAGGGACCCATTTCAGTAGTAACCCACATTAGGTATCAACGGAACCCTGAGCTAGGCAGGGTGGGGCACGATTACTGGGCTGATTATAAGAGGTCAAATTAGCGGCGGTTGGTTCAGCAGTGCAGGTTCTAACGGAGTGCGGGCGTGCACACACTTCGGCGCAGAAAATTTAGTCATTGGGCATCAGTAGGTATAAAGCTGTTCATCTTGATTGTGTCAGGGTTTCCACCATGGGACTTGATACACCCCATGGTGGGACCAGCACAGGTATCTACAAGTAGGGTGCCGCGTGACACAAATGAGAACTAGGTCAAGTAGGGAGCCGATCGATAAGGTAGTAAGGGTGCATCGAATATATACATGGCCATTGGGGTGATCAAGGTGGAATCCTCAAAATCGATGTACACCTGAAGGCTACCATAATTGCGGGGATTGGGATCACGTTGTAATTATTATATAACATGGGCTACTAATTGCGACACTAGTAGGGGGTACGGATCCTTGTTACACAGGACACTAGTTGGGATACTAGTAGGAGTACAGATCATTCCATGTAGGACACTTATGAGGATGCTAGTTAGGTGGTGCAGAGCAAATAGATATCGTTTTAATGGTAAAGCTTAGAAACCTTGCGATGTTACTCTTGATAGAAACCATGCGGTGGGATACTTGATAGGAATTATGGGATGTTATACTTGTTTCATCGTGCCCGAAGTTTATCTTGTTACCTTAGTTTATCTTGTTATCATAGTTTATCTTGTTATCTTAGTTTATCTTGCCTACCTTGTCATCATGCTTATGTTTACTTTCAGTTTATTCATGCCATGTTATCTTTACTCATTTTTATGCTGAAAGTCACTAGGACTTACTCAGTATTTATGACTGACCCGTTTTGTTTCGCCTCTTTTTCTTCCGTTTCCCCCCCAGGTTCACAGGGTGGGAATACAGCTTAGTTCGGATCTTACCAAGCTCCAAGGCTCTTTCATGTATGGCTTGGATTTCTCTTGGCTATGGCTTGCTTTGCTTTACTGGGGAATACTGCAGTTTGTTTTTATGCTTCTTTGTTTTTGAGCAAGACAGATATTTTAACTATGAAATTGGGTATTGGAAGTTGATGGGCTTTTCTTGTAAACATAGGCTTTTCTTGTAAACATTTATATTTAATAAATGATTTGAAGTACTTCCACTTTATTTTCCGTTGTTTTATATATGTGTGTCTTGTAATATTTCTGTTCCAGTACCCATAATACTCCATTGAAGTTAAGGCATTCCCTTTGTGAATGACCTTAACAGATGTGGGGTGTTACACATGGCCCGGAGTTTTTTTTGAAAGAAATGCACTTGCCTTACGAGTTTTAGGGGGAAGCGATACATCACTTTGTTTATATACTTAATCGCTTGCCCACTCGTACATTATCAGGGAAGACACCATATGAAGCGTGGATGGGTAACAAGCCGGATATCATACATATACGAGTTTTAAGCTATGTGGCACATATGAAAATGCAAAGTGCCCACACCAAAAAACTCGATGATCGTAGTAAAAAAGTGATATATAGGGGTGAGCATTTATTGGTTAAAACCGAATAAAATAACCAAATCGAATAAATTCGGTTGGTTAGGTTCGGTTTCGTAATTTATTGGTTGGTTTCGGTTTTCAATTTGATATTTATTGGTTTTTCAAACAGTTTTGGTTTTTAATATACGTAAACCGAACAACCTGATTAAACCAAATAAGAGTTGCACATTTTTAATATAACCATTCAAAGTTTAATACTATTAATGTTTTGGTCTGAGCAATTGCTATAAATGAAGCACCTTCCAATAATACGAAAAATCGGTTCATTTTCCAATTCACACTATCATCAATATTTCACCACGTGGGCGCACTGCAATCTATATATATTTTGTGTGTCCTTCCGCTGATTGACTTTCCAATTACCATTTTTCAATCTATAGAGCTAAGCCATCTGTTATCTCCGCTGTATAAATAATAAAATTAGCCACTTCTATGTTTTTAGCTCAAATAAGTCATGTATACAATTCTTCCATCAGTTTCTTATTGCATGATTTTCAGTTGTGAGATTTACTGTTTATCTATTATATGCTCCCTTATATATGGATTTTATTTTTAACATTGTGAGATTTACATTTATTTCATTGTGAGTTGTGCATATAAAATATGCTTACTGTAATACAGTCTAAGATAAATATATATTAAATTATGCTTTTTTTGATTTGTTCTTTTTTAATTTTCAATGATTCATTCTCAAAACTAAAATCTTTGTTCTTTAGTACATGCATATTCATGATCATCTTCTATGTTTGTTTTAGGTTTAATTTTATAAAGTTTGAATGGAAACTCGTGTAGGTTTTACGGAAACTGGAGATCATGGTTTGATCCATTTTTGATCACGCACTTCTTTTAGTGTTCATGTTTTGGTCTTGAGTGAAGCTTATATATGAACTTCGTAATTTTTCTATTTTGTACTATTTTTTTTCACTAATTCTTGATATTGTGTTGTAAGTTTTGATTCCTACTGATTTTGAAAATCAACTCATGTATTATTTTGTTCATAATTTATGATCATGCTCTACTTTCAAAATCTAGTTGCTATAATGTGAAGTCTGCAATATCAATTTTGCTTTTAAGGATGTTAACGTACTATCAGGTAAAACTTACAGTTACTAACCTGTTATAATGCGAACTATATCTCTTTATTTTTTAGGGTACTATTATACTTGCAACATAACACGAATGAGCCAGTACTTAGAATGAACACTCTTTTTTTCAGTGGTAAAGTAAACAAATAATGTACTGTTTTATCAGTTCCTGAGATGTTTTTTGACTTTGGTGACAACGTTAATGGAGGAATATGAAAACCATTTATTGAATTGAAGAACAAGATACAAAGGAATAAAGGCTGCAGACCAATTACAGTATGGGCACACACTATTACAGTATGGGCACATACGATTACAATATAGGCACACCCAATCTGATTGACGTAATAGGCCTTTATATATAGGCAAAACAAAGCAATGTAGAAAAAGACTATACTGCCCTACAGTAGCATATTAAATACGCTAACATCCCCCTCAAACTTATGATGCGATAGCAATGAGCATCAAAAGTTTGCAGTCAAAAAACGAAAGTGCCAAGAGGACAATGATTTAGTAAACAAATCTGCAAGTTGTAAGGAGGAAGAGACAAATGGCAATGTCAATGTGCCATTCTGAAGGTGATGGCGAGTAATATGACAGTCAATCTCAATATGCTTGGTCCTTTTGTGAAAAATCGAGTTATGAGCAATCTGAGTAGCACTCTTATTATCACAATGCAAAGGAGTTGGTCGTCGCAAAGAAACACCCATATCAGCAAGCAACCATCGCAGCCAAACGATTTCACAAGTAGTAGTAGCCATAGCACGGTATTCGGCCTCTGTTGAAGACCGAGATATAACATCATGCGTCTTACTTGTCCAAGAGATTATAGAATTGCCTAGAAAAATAAAAAAGCCAGTAATGAATTTGCGATCAGTAGGATCACCGACCCAATCAGCATCAGAGTAAGCACATAACTCCAAAGATGAAGTAGAAGAAAGCAAAAGAGTTTGAAACTGAGTGCCACCGAGATATCTCAAGATGTGAATAACAGCAGCCCAATGAACTATAGTAGGTGAAGTAACAAACTGACTAACTACGTGAACAACATATGAAATATCAGGGCGAACCAAACTTCCAACAACCGTTCTATAAAGATTTGGATCTGGCAATGGAGACCCATTAGAAATAGAGTATCGAGCATTGAGCTCAATTGGAGTATCAATAATCTTATTATCCGAGAGGCGAGCACGCTCAAAAGTATTATAAATATACTTAGATTGAGAAAGAAGATACCCTTTTGGAGAAGAAGCAACTTCAATACCCAAGAAGTAACGAAGGGGACCCAAGTCTTTCATAGCAAAACTTCGAATCAACTTAGACTTCAACAAGCTAATCCCAACAATATCATCACCTGTAATAATCACATCATCAACATAAAGAGAAATCAAAATTCGACCAGTCGAGGTACACTTGATAAACAAAGCAGAATCATGGTTACTCGGGAAAAAACCAAGAGAAGTAATCACAGTAGAGAATTTCTCAAACCAAGCACGAGGAGCCTGTTTGAGACCATAAAGAGCCTAAGTTTACAGACTTCAGCAGGTTGATGATCAATACCAGGAGGAGGAACCATATAGACTTCTTCATGAAGATCGCCATTCAAAAAGGCATTTTTAAGGTGAAAACCCGTAACTTCCCCGTAAAGGAAAGCGCGGATAGTTCGAGAACAAGCCACAACAGAACGCAGACGGAAGGACATTCCATTGTATATTACAACAATACATCAGATTACAAGAATATACAGAGTACAAATGAATATTACACAGAAATATCAGAGATTTAAATTACATTTAAATACATCGCAGCAGAAAATAATACAATACACAACTAGAAGAGATATACAGATACAAAGCTTTCCGGATATCATTCCAGCTGTAAACCAGGATCCTGTGAATATAAATCTGCAAAACCAAAACTACTAGCTGCCCGTCTCAAAATAAGGGCACCTAGAGTTTAGGTTAAAACAATAAACTCCAGGTCAGTCATGTGACTGGTGTGAGAACTAAAACAGTTATTATTCTTTATTTTAAAGTTAGGTAAATCAAGGGACCACGCCGTATAACACGGAACGGGTTTCCTCCCAAGAATACCAGTGCATAAAACAAACAGCGCAATGCTAAATAAAGAAAAATGAAGCTATTATAAGACCCAGTTCCAATCACACAATGCAACACAAGCCGGAGGATAAGGTTTTTACCTTATAATAGCCAAGAATGCTTGATACATTGAAAACAAATCATTTGATACTATTATAAGTGCATAGTGTATAAAACAACTTCAAATCATAAGTATCAATCATAGGCGACATGAGCGTCCCATGACATTATGTCGCCATATATTGGTTTAAAAATAAAACCGCAAATGGCACGTATTTGGAAATTGGATTTCCATCAATGAACCGAGGCTAGGGATCGTCCTCTACCGATTCGAGACTCTCTAGCCCGAGCCTCAGGCAAGCGCGCAGGCAAGCCTTGGATCGTCAGGGTCGGTCCACCGATGTGGATTATTATGCCTGAACACTACGTTTCCCCGCACTTTGGGGCGTAAATGAGCCAATGAATGACTCCATCGGACCCGGATCGTCCGATCTAACCGAGGCGCCTCGCAACAGCAACAACCACACAGGTGAAAAGTATATAAATGTCAGGGTTGGTAGGTCACTGACACCACCCTAGCTAGAAAGAAACGCATGCCCTCCCCGAGGTCCTTCTCCCGTTTTTGGTTCACAACCGGGGTGTGAGGCTCGCAAATTCACATTACACAAAGCTGTGCCACACAGGCTGTGCTTTGATCATCACCACAAGACTTTGCTTTTCAACAGAAGCCTCGATCAATTGCATCTTAGCATGCCACACAGGCAAACCACTCTATGCAACCGATATCAGTCACACAGAATGAAATTCAATGTCAGACACACAGTCCATTTACAAGTCCGTTCTGGGTCTGAACGAAACCGGAGGCACCTAGTACCCCGCATATCCATCGATCTCCAAGTACGTTTGGACGACCACCGATTGATTCCCTCATCTTGGGTGTACAGCCCAATCAAGATCATCAGTGATCACCCAAACGATGTGAAGACTTCCGGTCTTCAACCACCGTCTTCATCTTCGACTTATCGTCGTATCAGTTATTCGGGATGGGATAAAGCCGGTCGTTTCGAATAACTCGCGTATATTTTAAATAACTGTTACACAAACACAACATACGCCTCATTCCAATTCATCAGTCACTAACCGTAAATTAATCAAGAGAATAATTTCCCAAATATTAACCCCGAAGGCCGAAACCAACATCAGATCAATATCCAGAAAACCATTCTGCTTGGCTAACCGACAATTAGTTTCTAAATTTCACATTCATAGGGAAAGGTTCCCATTAATTTTATCCAAGATAAATTCCTTGAATTTATTCTCTAATCTTCTTTTGAATTTCGATTCAACTAGTCAGGATTAACGAACCTTACTGCAGTAACCATTTGTTTTAATTTCCCAATCCCAACCTATTCATCCCATGAAGTAAAACTGGTAATACTTCATATCTAACACCATGGTGTTATCGGTAAATTCAATTACCATTTCACGTTCAAATCTAATTAAAGATTCAACTATCGCCTGGAGCAAGACTGGTGATACTCCATTCTCGATCTTTTCAATCTAATTAAAGATTCATTAAAACTCCACTTAGTTTTAATCGTTAACTGGGTTAAAGAATCAGTGTCATTTAAAACACGGTTCACGATAAATCCAAAACCACATTCCATTAATTATCGGGTTAAAGAACGAGTGTTATTTAAAACACTGTCCATGATAAACCGAAAAATCAATATCAATTCAATTAAATATCATTTAATTGGTACACTACATTAAATCTAAAGAAAAAGATTTAATCTTTTCTCAACTGGGTTCAAGAATAGTGTTAGTCAAGACACCATTCACGGCAAACCCAAATCACATTTGATATTAAATACAAGGCTCTGAATAGAAAATATATCGGCTTATATTCAATATCAAATTCTACGACCAACAGATATCATATTGGAAATAACGATATATATATCTATATCTTTCAAATTTCCATAACAACATTTGAATAATCACGAAATCCAACATCGAAATATTCCAAAGACAATTTCGATTCAAATCCATTCCAATGCAATCATTGGAAATTCTGGTTATTTTCAAAACCATTTCAAACTCACTTTATTTATTTTAAAAATAAATAAATTACTATTCTAGTTCAAAACTAGTTCATTTTGATAAAAATCTATTTTTATCTTTTCAAATATGGAGTTTTTCATCCCAATTTTTCCCAAATCATTTCTTATAATTCTACATAAATTATTACTATTTTTAATAATTTTATCAAGGCCCGTACAGTCGATTTCCATCAACGGCCATCGAACTGCACTTACAACGACCTTTTTCAAAATTGATTTGGACATAATTCCAAATCCAACCGTTAGATTTCAAATTTATAATATTCGTTGGAAAGCTCTTTCCGATATGAGCCCAGCGGTTCCGGTTTCAGGAGAATCCGACGGTCGGATCTCCCGTAATATCCGTTCGAAGTCAATGGTCGAAATTCGCGAACTGCCGCGGCGCGTTCTATTCAGGCCATTATATTATATATATAATATAAATAATATATATTTTGTCGATTTCTATTTAAAACGAAGTTTATAAATCGTTTTAAATTCGTTTTCAAAACGTTTTCAACTTCATTTTCAAATTCAAATCAAAACTGGATTTTCCCTTTCAAATTCGGTTTAAATTCATTTCAAATTGATTCCAATTCAAATCGATTTTTAATTCAATTTCGATTCGTTTTCAATTAAATTTTGATTCGTAATCAATTCTATTAAATTTCAATTCGAATTCATTTCTATTCAAATTCTATTCGAATCCTTTTCTATTCGAATTTCAAATAATTTCAGTGTATTTCCAATTTCAAATCAATTCTGTTTAATTCGAATTCCAATTCACTTTAAATATAATTCGAATTTCAATTCATTTCTATATAGTTCGAATTTCAAATCTATTCAATATTCATTGAAGAATGAATAAAATCGATATAAATATCGTTCAGGACAAAATGGCATCAATCTAACCAACACGACTTCGTATGTTTCTATTTTCAAATATTCTATTTCAAATATTTCTATTTCAAATATTTTTATTTCGAAACTGGAATGAGGCCCAATCAATTACCATATAATGTTAATTATATGGATTTTCTACAACACATGTATATATCAACAACGATGAATAATCAACCATCATCCAAAGTGCATTCTACACTGTATAAGCATCAAATATAAATATTCAACGCTTATAACAGTCTGTCAATCAATCGATCGACATACAATCAAACAATCGGGATTAGTGTACGTCAAATATCATCCCAATACCCGTGTGGGGTTTCAAACAATCAAACATAGATTTTATTCGTGCAGTTGGGCGATGTGTAAAATTTATCATCCCAATCAATATCAGTCAAATGTGTGTATACAAACAAATCACCCGATTTGTTTATTTTTATTTCATTTCATATACACATTAAAAATTCTATTTTTAACTATAAATTATTTTAGCTATATAAATATTTTATTTCATTTCACATCACATCACAAAATCAACTACACAGCAAAATCAAACAAACAAGCATACAAGCCGTCCATGGTCTGTGGACGACGGGTGTCGGGCGTTACTAAACACCGTCTGCATCCTAGTATATATTTATAACTAGAAAAATTAAATTGAAAGGTGAGAAATTCTCACAGATAGCTATCCGATCCCACGACTCTTCTTATGTAGAAATCTTCGTCGTTCCATCTTTCATCACTTTCTTCATCCGTATTCACTACATATATAAAAATAACATTTTCACTTCGCTATTCAATATATAAAAATCGAATTTTTACTTTGTTATTCAATATAGAAAAATCTAATTTTTACTTTGTTATTCAATATAAAAAATCTAATTTTTACTTTGTTATTCAATATAGAAAAATCTAATTTTTACTTTGTTATTCAATATAGAAAAATCTATTTTTTACTTTGTTATTCAATTATTCAATATAGAAAAATCTAATTTGTACTTTGTTATTCAATATAGAAAAATCTAAATTTTACTTTGTTATTCAATATAGAAAAATCGAATTTTTACTTTGTTATTCAATATAGAAAAATCTAATTTTTACTTTGTTATTCAATATAGAAAAATCTAATTTTTGCTTTGTTATTCAATATAGAAAAATATATTTTTTCTTTGTTATTCAATATAGAAAAATCGAATTTTTACTTTGTTATTCAATATAGAAAAACCTAATTTTTACTTTGTTATTCAATATAGAAAAATCTAATTTTTACTTTGTTATTCAATACAGAAAAATCTAATTTTTACTTTGTAATTCAATATAGAAAAATCTAATTTTTACTTTGTTATTCAATATAGAAAAATCTAATTTTTACTTTGTTATTCAATATAGAAAAATCTAATTTTTACTTTGTTATTTAATATAGAAAAATCTAATTTTTACTTTCCATAAAAATCTACTTAATTAAGAGAAAATAATAAAAATAAATAATGATAAATAAATAATAAAAAAAAGAACTTACAGGGGGTCTGACGTGTAAAGGGGAAGAGGTGCGACGCGGATAGGGGGGCTGGCGGACTTGCTGAGGCGTCGGATGTCGGTCAGGGGGAAGGCGGCGCTGGAGGAGTGGGTGATCGGAGATGGCTGCTCAGGGGGTTTGGGTTCGGGCGCGTCACGATTCGAGGGTAGAAGAGGGGAGAGAAGAAGAAGCAGCGGCAGCAGCTACAGGAGGAGGGGGTGGCGGCGTGCGGAGGTGGCGGCGCCTCCTGGGGCTGAGCGACGCGATGGTCAACGTCGGGGGGGGGGGGAACGGGCTAGGTTTTTTCTTTAAATCGGTTTTTTTCTTTTCGCTGTAGAAATGAAATCAAGAGAAGGGGGGTATATGAAAAATTTATATATATAATATAATATATTTTAATTTTAGAAAGTAATTTTTTCATTCGAATCCGAAATGAGACCCACCGCCTGTCGTCCCTAGCTAATTACCCCCATTCTGAACACAATGGGATATGTATCGTATGCTGATTCGATCATTTCGATTAGTTTTCGTCAAAATCAAAATATAACTCTATATCTTGAATTTGAACGCGCATTTCAATTTACTGGGGTCACATACGAATTCTAAAAATTCCTGAAAAATATTTTCTAGCTTCGTATTGACGATACGGTCCTAACAAAACTAGTTTCGTCGAATTCTGAGACTGTTTGAAAAATGGCCAATTTCTAGTCGATTAAAATCAACTGAAACTGGTCAAACGCGTTTTCCTTTGCCACGCTCACATATTGATTCAGAAAATTATGAAAATTGGAATCTAGCAATAATATGACATTCTGGTTCCAGCAAAAGTGGTTTCGTCGAAATCCGAGGTCGTTTGCAAAATTCCCATTTTTAAGGGCCTGAATTCCATAACGACTATTCAGAATTTTCAACTGGACATATCTTTTGATCCCCGCTATGAAATTTTGATTTGTCGGATTCGTTGGAAAGATATTCACAATTAGATCCTATTATTTTTGGTTTCACTAAAATCCGGTTTGTTTTGCACCCGGTATGGTTTGAAATCGAATTATCGAACTACCGCGCCATTTTCAATTCCATTTATAATTATATATAATTATTTATATTCTAACGACGAACTATATAAATATATACATTCGAATTCTATTCAAAATAAATTTCTCGACGATATTATTTAAAATAATTCATTTTAAATAATCAAAATTCGCTAAAATTGCCAAAATAAAAATTTTAAACTGGCCCAGATTTCCGGGTTATTACAATTTCCCCCACTTAAAACTTTTCGTCCCCGAAAAGGAAAAAAGTCGAAAGTGGTTTGATCAATCAACTCTACGTCCGATCTGGCTTCCATTCTCCAACTCTTCAGTTTCTGAGAATTTTCAAATTCTTCAAAAATTTGGCTAACACCCGGAATTTTCGAAAAATCTCGCCATAACCTCCCCTGCACCGGGAGCCACGGGAAAATCCCGAAATTGCCATACAGGCCTTCTGATCTCAAAAAGAAAAAGAAAAAGCCAATAGGCTCATAAAATCATCATCACCCAAACAAAACAGTAAATTATATAGCAAACATGTACCTATTTGTCGGGCAAACAAATTTTATTCTCTGCTCTAGCCTCCTTGCTATGACCTGTTCAATGTAAGTACTTGTATATGCAAGCAAATGCGATAAATTTCAACACAATTCAATGTTTGATTCAATTAGGTTAAATGGTTCAAAATTATCAAACAAATAAACAAACAACACAAACATCAATCAATTAGTTGAATTATCATTTCAAATTTATAACTTTGATATATAGTCTAAAAATCAGATTTTTGATGCCAAATCACAACAACAGGCCCTATCTAATTTTTGGTTCTCACACCAGTCAATAGGAAATATATAGATATTACACGTTCGTCACTCGAATACAAATTCTGATGATGATATATCAATCATCAGAATCACCCCCGGGCGACTAGAGTGTAATTCTATATCTATCCAGTATATTAAAACTTCAAATACACGTTTGCAAGGCCTATATGCAAAATCTTTATATACTGGACTGTCCTAATCAATATAAAATAAATAATCAAATACGAATAATTGATTTAAATTTTCAAAACAAAATTTGTTTTCACTTTAAAAATATACTCTTCACACTCGTTCTAGGATACTACTGATCCCATCTCTAACGAGTCATTCTCATTGGATATTGCTAATCCAATATCTGATGAATTCTTTCGTATGGTTCTAAGGTGCCTTGCTCTCTGAGCTTTGTAAACCAAAGCTCTGATACCAACTGTGAAAACTCGTAACTTCCCCGTAAAGGAAAGCGCGGATAGTTCGAGAACAAGCCACAACAGAACGCGGACGGAAGGACATTCCATTGTATATTACAACAATACATCAGATTACAAGAATATACAGAGTACAAATGAATATTACACAGAAATATCAGAGATTTAATTTACATTTAAATACATCGCAGTGGAAAATAATACAATACACAACTAGAAGAGATATACGGATACAAAGCTTTCCGGATATCATGCCAGCTATAAACCAGGATCCTGTGAATATAAATCTGCAAAACCAAAACTACTAGCTGCCCGTGTCAAAATAAGGGCACCCAGAGTTTAGGTTAAAACAATAAACTCCAGGTCAGTCATGTGACTGGTGTGAGAACTAAAACAGTTATTATTCTTTATTTTAAAGTTAGGTAAATCAAGGGACCACGCCGTATAACATGGAACGGGTTTCCTCCCAAGAATACGAGTGCATAAAACAAACAGCGCAATGCTAAATAAAGAAAAATGAAGCTATTATAAGACCCAGTTCCAATCACACAATGCAACGCAAGCCGGAGGATAGGGTTTTTACCTTATAATAGCCAAGAATGCTTGATACGTTGAAAACAAATCATTTGATACTATTATAATGCATAGTGTATAAAACAACTTCAAATCATAAGTATCAATCATAGGCGACATGAGCGTCCCATGCCACTATGTCGCCATATATAGGTTTACAAATAAAACCGCAAATGGCATGTATTTGGAAATTGGATTTCCATCAATGAACCGAGGCTAGGGATCGTCCTCTACCGATTCGAGACTCTCTAGCCCGAGCCTCAGGCAAGCGCGCAGGCAAGCCTTGGAT
The DNA here is from genome assembly GCA_030737875.1 of Allium sativum. Taxonomy (NCBI): domain Eukaryota; kingdom Viridiplantae; phylum Streptophyta; class Magnoliopsida; order Asparagales; family Amaryllidaceae; genus Allium; species Allium sativum. The sequence continues at coordinate 512,633,741 of CM060921.1, read as the reverse complement.
CGTCAGGGCCGGTCCACCGATGTGGATTATTATGCCTGAACACTACGTTTCCTCGCCCTTTGGGGCGTAAATGAGCCAACGAATGACTCCATCGGACCCGGATCGTCCGATCTAACCGAGGCGCCTCGCAACAGCAACAACCACACAGGTGAAAAGTATATAAATGTCAGGGCTGGTAGGTCACCGACACCACCCTAGCTAGAAAGAAACGCATGCCCTCCCTGAGGTCCTTCTCCCGTTTTTGGTTCACAACCGGGGTGTGAGGCTCGCGAATTCACGTTACACAAAGCTGTGCCATACAGGCTGTGCTTTGATCATCACCACAAGACTTTGCTTTTCAACAGAAGCCTCGATCAATTGCATCTTAGCATGCCACACAGGCAAACCACTATATGCAACCGATATCATTCACACAGAATGAAATCCAATGTCAGACACACAGTCCATTTACAAGTCCGTTCTGGGTCTGAACGAAACCTGAGGCACCTAGTACCCCGCATATCCATCGATCTCCAAGTACGTCTGGACGACCACCGATTGATTCCCTCATCTTGGGTGTACAGCCCAATCAAGATCATCAGTGATCACCCAAACGATGTGAAGACTTCCGGTCTTCAACCACCGTCTTCATCTTTGACTTATCGTCGTATCAGTTATTCAGGATGGGATAAACCCGATCGTTCCGAATAACTCGCGTATATTTTAAATAAGTGTTACACAAACACAACATACGCCTCATTCCAATTCATCAGTCACTAACCGTAAATTAATCAAGAGAATAATTTCCCAAATATTAACCCCGAAGGCCGAAACCAACATCAGATCAATATCCAGAAAACCATTCTGCTTGGCTAACCGACAGTTTGTTTCTAAATTTCACATTCATAGGGAAAGGTTCCCATTAATTTTATCCAAGATAAATTCCTTGAATTTATTCTCTAATCTTCTTTTGAATTTCGATTCAACTAGTCGGGATTAACGAACCTTACCGAAGTTACCATTTGTTTTAATTTCCCAATCCCAACCTATTCATCCCATGAAGTAAAACTGGTAATACTTCATATCTAACACCATGGTGTTATCGGTAAATTCAATTACCATTTCACGTTCAAATCTAATTAAAGATTTAACTATCGCCTGGAGCAAGACTGGTGATACTCCATTCTCGATCTTTTCAATCTAATTAAAGATTCATTAAAACTCCACTTAGTTTTAATCGTTAACTGGGTTAAAGAATCAGTGTCATTTAAAACACGGTTCACGATAAACCCATAACCACATTCCATTAATTATCGGGTTAAAGAACGAGTGTTATTTAAAACACTGTCCACGATAAACCTAAAAATCAATATCAATTCAATTAAATATCATTTAATTGGTACACTTCATTAAATCTAAAGAAAAAGATTTAATCTTTTCTCAACTGGGTTCAAGAATAGTGTTAGTCAAGACACCATTCACGACAAACCCAAATCACATTTGATATTAAATACAAGGCTCTGAATAGAAAATATATCGGCTTATATTCAATATCAAAATCTACAACCAACAGATATCGTATTGGAAATAACGATATATATATCTATATCTTTCAAATTTCCATAACAACATCTGTATAATCATGAAATCCAACATCGAAATATTCTGAAGACAATTTCAATTCAAATCCATTCCAATGCAATCATTGGAAATTCTGGTTATTTTCAAAACCATTTCAAACTCACTTTATTTATTTTAAAAATAAATAAATTACTATTCTAGTTCAAAACTAGTTCATTTCGATAAAAATCTATTTATTTCTTTTCAAATATGGAGTTTTTCATCCCAATTTTTCCCAAATCATTTCTTATGATTCTACATAAATTATTACTATTTTTAATAATTTTATCAAGGCCCGTACAGTCGATTTCCATCAACGGCCATCGAACTGCACTTACAGCGACCTTTTTCAAATTTGATTTGGACATAATTCCAAATCCAACCGTTAGATTTCAAATTTCTAATATTCGTTAGAAATCTCTTTCCGATACGAACCCAACGGTTCCGGTTTAAGTAGAATCCGACAGTCAGATCTCCCGTAATATCCGTTCGAAGTCAATGGTCGAAATTCGCGAACTGCCGCGGCGCGTTCTATTCAGGCCATTATATTATATATATAATATAAATAATATATATTTTGTCGATTTCTATTTAAAACGAAATTTATAAATCGTTTTAAATTCGTTTTCAAAACGTTTTCAACTTCATTTTCAAATTCAAATCAAAAATGGATTTTCCCTTTCAAATTCGGTTTAAATTCATTTCAAATTGATTCCAATTCAAATCGATTTTTAATTCAATTTCGATTCATTTTCAGTTAAATTTCGATTCGTATTCAATTCTATTAAATTTCAGTTCGAATTCATTTCTATTCAAATTCAATTCGAATCCTTTTCTATTCGAATTTCAAATCATTTCAGTGTATTTCGAATTTCATATCAATTCTGTTTAATTCGAATTCCAATTCACTTTAAATATAATTCGAATTTCAATTCATTTCTATATAGTTCGAATTTCAAATCTATTCAATATTCATTGAAGAATGAATAAAATCAATATAAATATCGTTCACGACAAAATGGTGTCAATCTAACCAACACGGCTTCATATGTTTCTATTTTCAAATATTCTATTTCAAATATTTCTATTTCAAATATTTTTATTTCGAAACTGGAATGAGGCCCAATCAATTACCATATAATGTTAATTATATGGATTTTCTACAACACATGTATATATCAACAACGATGAATAATCAACCATCATCCAAAGTGCATTCTACACTGTATAAGCATCAACTATAAATATTCAACGCTTATAACAGTCTATCAATCAATCGATCGACATACAATTAAACAATCGGGATTAGTGTACGTCAAATATCATCCCAATACCCTGTGGGGTTTCAAACAATCAAACACAGATTTTATTCGTGCAGTTGGGCGATGTGTAAAATTTATCATCCCAATCAATATCAGTCAAATGTGTGTATACAAACAAACCATCCGATTTGTTTATTTTTATTTCATTTCATATACACATTAAAAATTCTATTTTTAACTATAAAATATTTTAACTATATAAATATTTTATTTCATTTCACATCACACAATCAACTACACAGCAAAATCAAACAAATAAGCATACAAGCCGTCCATGGTCTGTGGACGACGGGTATCGGGTGTTACTAAACACCGTCTGCATCCTAGTATATATTTATAACTAGAAAAATTAAATTGAAAGGTGAGAAATTCTCACAGATAGCTATCCGATCCCACGACTCTTCTTATGTAGAAATCTTCGCCGTTCCATCTTTCATCACTTTCTTCATCCGTATTCACTACATATATAAAAATCACATTTTTACTTCGCTATTCAATATATAAAAATCGAATTTTCACTTTGTTATTCAATATAGAAAAATCTAATTTTTACTTTGTTATTCAATATAGAAAAATCTAATTTTTACTTTGTTATTCAATATAGAAAAATCTAATTTTTACTTTGTTATTCAATATAGAAAAATCTAATTTTTACTTTGTTATTCAATATAGAAAATTCTAATTTTTACTTTGTTATTCAATATAGAAAAAACTAATTTTTGCTTTGTTATCCAATATAGAAAAATCTAATTTTTACTTTGTTATTCAATATAGAAAAATCTAATTTTTACTTTGTTATTCAATATAGAAAAATCTTATTTTTACTTTGTTATTCAATATAGAAAAATCTAATTTTTACTTTGTTATTCAATATAGAAAAATCTAATTTTTACTTCCCATAAAAATCTACTTATTTAAAAGAAAATAATAAAAATAAATAATGATAAATAAATAATTAAAAAAATAACTTATAGGGGGTCTGACGTGTAAAGGGGAGGAGGTGCGACGCGGATGGGGGGGGGGGGGGGGGCTGGCGGACTTGTTGAGGCGTCGGATGTGGGTCAGGGGGCAGGCGGCGCTGGAGAAGTAGGTGATCGGAGATGGCTGCTCAGGGGGTTTGGGTTCGGGCGCATCATGATTCGAGGGTAGAAGAGGGGAGAGAAGCAGCGGCATCAGCTACAGGAGGAGGGGGTGTCGGCGTGCGGAGGTGGCGGCGCCTCCTGGGGCTGAACGACGCGATGGTCAACGTCGGGCGGGGGGGGGGGGGGGGAAGGGCTAGGTTTTTTCTTTAAATCGGTTTTTTTTCTTTTCGCTGTAAAAATGAAATCGAGAGAAGGGGGTATATGAAAAATTTATATATAATATATTATATTTTAATTTTAGAAGTAACTTTTTCATTTAAATCCGAAATGAGACCCACCACCTGTCGTCTCCAGCTAATTACCCGCATTCCGAACACAATGGGATATGTATCGTAAGCTGATTCGATCATTTCGATTAGTTTTCGTCAAAATCAAAATATAACTCTATATATTGAATTTGAACGTGCATTTCAATTTACCGGGGTCACATACGAATTCTAAATATTCCCAAAAAATATTTTCTAGCTTCGTATTGACGATACGGTCCTAACAAAACTAGTTTCGTCGAATTCTGAGACTGTTTGAAAAATGGCCAATTTCCAGTCGATTAAAGTCAACTGAAACTGGTCAAACGCGTTTTCCTTTGCCACGCTCACATATTGATTCAGAAAATTATGAAAATTGGAATCTAGCAATAATTTGACATTCCGGTTCCAACAAAAGTGGTTTCGTCGAAATCCGAGGTCGTTTGCAAAATTCCCATTTTTAAGGGCCTGAATTCCATAGCGACTATTCAGAATTTTCAACTGGACATACCTTTTGATCCCCGCTATGAAATTTTGATTTGTCGGATTCGTTGGAAAGATATTCACAATTAGATCCTATTATTTTTGGTTTCACTAAAATCTGGTTTGTTTTGCACCCGGTATGTTCAATTGAAGTTTGAAATCGAATTATCGAACTACCGCGCCATTTTCAATTCCATTTATAATTATATATAATTATTTATATTCTAACAACGAACTATATAAATATATACGTTCGAATTCTATTCAAAATAAATTTCTCGATGATATTACTTAAAATAATTCATTTTAAATAATCAAAATTCGCTAAAATTGCCAAAATAAAAATTTTAAACTGGCCCAGATTTCCGGGTTATTACATTTAACATCCATTTGAGTGATATCTCAATGGCGAATAGAAGCAACCACAATAAGAGTTTGAACTGTAGTCATTTTTGCAACAGGAGCAAAAGTCTCCTCATAATTCATACCATATTCTTGAGAATAACCCTTAGCAACTAAGCGAGCTTGATATCTTTCAATAGATCCATCAGCCTTAGTTTTAATCTTATAGACCCAACGAGAACCAATAGCATGTTTTCCTGCAGGAAGAGACACTAAATCCCAAATATGGGTTTGATGAAGAGAAGTTAGCTCCTCAGCCATAGCACACTGCCAAAGAGGATCAAGAACCACCTCTTTGAAAGATGAATGCTCAAAAAGACAATGAATAGAAGTAAGGAATGAAGAAAATGAACTAGAAAGACAAGAATAATCAAAATCAGGTTGTCTAGTAGACTAACGATTTTGGACAGGATATCAATGTTCAGTAGTATCCACTGTCTCAGAAGATGATTGGGTAGTTGAGGGGCCAATAGGAGTGTCCGGATTCTCAGCAGGTGGTAGCTCATCATCATCAGCAGTAAAAGGATCAATGCAAACAAGATCAGGCATAGATATACTGTGAGAACGGTAAGGAATTGTAAAATAAGGAATATGTTCAAGAAAGACAACATGACGAGAAACATATAACTTATGACTGATTGGATCAAAACAACGATACCCCTTTTGTCCTGCACCATAACCAAGAAATACACACATAGCAAACCATGAAGTTAACTTACTCCGTTAGACATGAGGAAGAAGAATAAAGCATGTGGAACCAAAAACACGAAGAGAAGAATAATCTGGTGGAAAACCATACAATTTCTCATAAGGAGACAAGCCAGAATGATGAAAAGTAGGAATTCTATTAATCAAATAAACAGAAGTAAGAGCTACCTCCCCCCCAAAATGCGCTAGGAACACTAGCAGACAATAAAAGTGACCTAGCAGTCTCAAGAATATGTCTATGTTTCCTTTCAGCAACCCCATTTTGTTCAGGAGTGTCAGTGCAAGAAGTCTGATAAATTGTGCCATCTAAGGCAAGAAGTTCCGTAAAAGCATGAGAAGTATATTCACCCCCTAAATCACATCTAAAATATTTAATAACAGCTGCATGTTGAGTTTTAACAAGAGATCGAAACTCGTTATAGATGCCAAAAAAGTTTGAGCAACGTTTCATAAGATAAATCAAACAATAACGAGTGCAGTCATCAATAATAAAAGAGACATAATAACGAGAGCCTCCCTTTATAGAAACAGGAGAGGGTCCCCAAACATCAGAATGAATAAGATCAAAAGGTGCAATTAAAAATGTATTACTTTTAGGAAAGCTGAAGCAGAGAATTTTGCAAGTTTACAACCACTGCAATCAGAAATATCATGAGTTTTCAAATCTCCTAAAACTCTTGTAGATGCTAAAAATTGTAATCGATACCTAGAGACATGACCAAGGAGAGAATGCCACAAATAAAACAAAGAAGAAGACTGAGTCAAACGAAAAGACGAGACATCCACACCAGGAACAACAACTGTAATCTTAGGAGTTTTGAGATGATCTAATATATAAAGTTCTCCTTCCCTATGGCCGGTCCCAATCACTTCCTGAGACTTTGGATCTTGAACATAACAGACAGAAGAAGAAAAAGAAACCAATTTTGTCTAACTCGCCTAAGAATAGATAAATAAAAAGATTTAGAACACCTCCCTGTGATTCAACTTGCATATTACGCGACCTATGCGCTTGCAGTATTCATTTCAAAATTTGCGCTTTTCTAATTCCTTAGAAAGCGTCAATCAAGTTTTTGGCGCCGTTGCTAAGGAGGTAACAATTAAATTTTATTATTTATTTAATTTTTGATTCGTGTTAGTTTTTATTTTTAATTTCTTGCTTTAGTTTTCTTTTATTTTTAGGAAAAAAATCTCTTAATTAGTTGATTTGGTATTACAAGTTAATACTATAATTTTCTAGATAAGAGGGAAAAAAAACTTGCATTTTTTTATTGATTGCTTCCCAGTTACAACTCTCTCTCTCTCCCTCTAATCTCTCTTTCCATTTTTTTCTTTTCTATTCTCCTTTTTTTTCCAACAATAAAAAAGGGTCATAAAAAGATTCTTCCTTTGCAACTCTTTCCTTGTGTACATTTTCATTGCTTTGGTTTCTTTCCTTTTCTCTCTTTTTATTTTTCTATATATATATTTTTTTTGTCTTTATTCTTCCACGTTTCATTCTTCATTTTCTTCAATACCCCACGCACAATCAAATACCCACTGCTACACTAAAACCTCTCCTCACATTCACTCTCCCCTTCAACATACCTATGCCCACATCTTCACCTCAACCGTACCATCATAAATTCCATAAACCAGACCAAACTTCAGATCAATAATCAACTCCACCTCCAACCCCCTATTACCTGTACAAACCCAACAACAATCCAAAACCGCTCTAAAATTCCACATCCCCTCCATGCAAAATTCACCAACAGTCCACCGTCACACATTGCAGATCGCCTCAACAAGCACCGAACACCCTTGCGTCCCATGTATTACAATTCACGCACCCAATATGACGAACCCCATCATCACACAATCCACATCGCAACTCCATAACCCAACGCAATTCAGATCGCCCACCTAAATCAAAAACCTGAATCCGAACTATTTGCTTCTAATCCACATCGCAAAAACCAAACCCTTCCAGATCCACAAACCTTCACAGTCACAAACCCGCACAAATACAACCATTTTCTCATGCTACTGCCTCAAACCGCCCATCAGATCTACCGTCCGCAGTCCTCCCTTTCACAACATCCAAGCCAGATCAATTGAAATTCAACCGTATTCGCATATTGATAAATAGTGAACCCAATCCAATTAGCTACACGAACCGATTTCGAAACTTCAATCAAATTGCGAAGTGCCTGTTTTCGAACTGATTTGAAAAAAAACTATCAAGCGATGATCAATTCGAAAGCCGATCTAGAAATCGAATAGATTTCCCAAAAAAAAAGAGAGGCCCTACTTACTGATTTCTGTTCGGGTCGCCTACATTTTGGTTTTCTCGGAGATATTTTTTGTGTTTGTGGCGTTATATAGAAAAGAAAGGAGGCATGAGTCTTATGGTCTAATCTAGCTGGATTTGTTTACTTGGTCTAATTGGTTTGGTTTAGCTGCACTCTCTGTTTCTGATTATGGTTGTGATCACCTTTCATCTTTCTTTTTATGCACTCATGTTTAAGTGTGGCAAGTTAGATTTTGATTTGTTTTTAACTTTGTTGAGTTTTGATTCCTGTTCAGTCAATTGTTAGTTTTTTTTAGTTCTTTGAGTTAGTTTTTTATAGTTAAGTTTGTTTGTTTGTTAGACTTTTCTTTTACTAAGTAAGTTGTTAGTTATTTTTGCTTTTCTTCTTTGAAAAAAAAGAAAAAAGTCAAAGACCAAAGTGAAGGAACAGAGTGCAAGCAGCGAACGGGAATTACAAAGGTCAACCGAATTGCAGACAGTGGAGTTGAATAGCTAACACTACTCAAATTCTCTGGACGAACTGCCACACCCCATTGTAATATTTTCTAAACTCTACAGATGCTCTGCTACGAAAAAAAATATAGACATTGCTTGTAAAAAAATTCTGTAGGGGCAGCGGCTTGCTTGACAATTTAATTTCTGCAATTATTTTTTGTGATTGTTGTTTTGGCTGCATTCTGAAACAAATTTAGTTACGAGAACAACCCTAACAAACATAAGGTGAGGAAGTCATTACCTTTCCTTGGCTCCAAAACAATTATATTCGGTCATTTGCATACTCGTTGGACTTAAATAAAAATTGATTAGACATTGGCCTTAGGAGCAAAAACTTAAGCTCAATAGGACAAACAAATTGGGTTAAATATTTTTAGATTTAAAAATTTATTTTTCTGTGTGTAATTCATTCTATTCCTTTTGTAGAGGACGGTGATATGCATTACATCAGGAATTTTTTGACATTCTAGCAAATTAACTTTTTCAATCTATTTATTGAATTTGATTTGCAAAATATTTAGCTGCAAGAGTGTATTTTGTGAAATTTATCTTCTCAAGGATTTGATCGCGGATATATATTATTTCAATTTATTGAACTTCTAGCAAAATAGGTTGCATATTACCCGTAAAACATTGGTTGTATCCCTTAGTATTTATACTATATGTAAACAGCCATACGACCCTTTTCCCCCTTCAAATCGAGAATGTCAATTAACAAAATACACCTGTGTTCATTATTTATTTTGATTAGGAGCTTCTTGTGTCAACCTTAAGTTTAGGATTTTCTTTATTTGCATTTAACGACAATGAGTAAAAAAAAGTGTTCGCCAACCAGATTCTCCTAGGGGTTCTCGAATAAACCAAAACTTTCCAAACGAGTTGGATCAAAATTGAATAAACCAAAACTTTCCAAACAAGAAAGATCAAAATCAAGTATATCAAAATTTTCAAAATTTCAATATCGAAATGGATAGACCCTTATCTCTTCATGATCGATGTTATCCAACTAGGACCGTTCTACCCTCTGCCATCGTGTTCCCACCAGCTGAAGGAAACAATTTTGAGCTTAAACATTCTTTTATTCAAGGGGTACCAAAATTTACTGGGTCTGAAAACGCTTATGAATTTCTAAGTGAATTTGAATTGTATGCGTCCACAACAAAGATGCAACAATTATCTAAAGAATCGATCAAGCTAAGGCTAACCCCATTTGCACTACTTGAAAGTGCTAAAAGATGGCTAAATTCTCTTCCAAAACATTCCATAAGAAGTTGGGATGAATTTATCACTATCTTCTTGAACAAGTTTTTCCCTTTCCATAAAACCCTCAAAATTCGAACCGAGATAAATCAATTTTGTCAAAATGAGGGGGAAAATTTTTCAAAATATTTTGAAAGATTCAACCAACTATTATATAGTTGCCCTCATCATGGAATTTTAGAAGATCACTTATGTCAAATTGCATATGAAGGGCTAAACTATCAGTCTAGAACTCAACTAGAATCAATGTGTGGAGGAGACTTTATGTCTAAGTTGGCCGATGAAGCTTGGCAGTTCTTAGAAGATTATTCTGAAAAGGACATGCAATGGGAGTCAATTCGTGTTCCCACTCGTACTTCTACTAGAGGAGTGCATGTCGTGGACTCAAATCAAATTTCCTTAGAAAATCAAACTCCTCAAGCCGGAGAAGGGCTACCCCCTATTACTCTCAAGACCAAGACAATGCTATAGCTCAAAATAATCTTACTCATCCACGTACAATCCTGGTTGGAGGAACCACCCAAATTTTTCTTGGTCAAACCCCAATAATTCGGCTAACCCATCTTACGTGCAACCCTTTATTCCAAATCCGAATTATCAAGCTCCACCTCCCAATTCTCAAACCTCTCAAGCTGCACCTCAATCCAAACAACCTCATAGGCACCAAATTTTCAATCATCAACCGAATCCTCTTAATCTTCTCAACCATCACAAGACATTGTGCGTTTAGAGAAACATTTGAACTCTCACGAGGCCAAAATGAACTCACACGATGCTAAACTCGACCAAATGATGAATATGATGAAGGAACTAATGAAAAGTAATGAGAAAGGAAAGTTGCCTAGTCAAGATGAGGTGAATCCAAAATATAACTCTCGTACTGTAAATTCTTGTGAGGAAGAAAAGCATAATCCGGTCAATATTGTTACAACCCTACGATCTAAAAAGGGGATTGATAATAATGTTGCCAACCCTGACAAACCTTTGAACTCAACCCAAATACAAAAGCTTGATGATCACTTAATGGCTACAAATGCCAGTTCTTCTAAACCTCCATCTTTCTTAAATGTTGGCAATATCAACAGTTCTTCACCTAGTGTCGGCAAACCCGACTCACCTTCTGAAATCGATGTTGGCAATACCAATATTTCATCCTCTACACCCTTGCCACCTTCTTCTTCCATGGCTAAATCTTCATCGTCAAATGACGAAACTGATCATAGAGCCGAAAAACCCATAGCTACATTTCCCTATAAACTCAACAATAAGAAGAAAGCGGCAAATTTCCATAAAATTTTAGAAACTTTCAAGCAAGTTTGCGTGAACATTCCTCTTTTAGACACCACTGAACAAATCCCTCATTATGCTAAATGTCTTAAGGAATTGTGTACACAAAAACATGCAACTAACGTCCCAAAAACCACCTTTCTGACTGCGAATACATCTTTCGAATCTTGCTCTAGTCAAGTACAAAGACCCTGGCTGCCCTATAGTTGATTACAAAATAGGAAACACTCACATCTCTCATGCCCTACTTGATCTTGGTGCCAGTATCAATATTCTTCCTTATACTGTTTATCATCAACTTGGATTAGGGAAGATGAAACCAACAAACATCACTCTTCAGCTAGCTGACCGATCTGTCAAAAGGCCATTGGGAATAATCGAAGACGTCTTGATACAGATCGAACAGTTTTACTTCCTTGTCGATTTCATAGTTCTAGAAACCGAGCCTGTCTCAAATCCCAATGTTCAAATACCATTGATATTAGGACACCCTTTCTTAGAAACCTCAAATGCTGTCATTGATTGTAGGAACGGTCAACTTCAACTTTCCTTCGAGCACCTAACCATTGAGCTAAACATCTTTAATCTCAACAAACAACCTAGGGATTTTGAGATCGATGAAATTGATATGATTCAAACCACAGTTGATGAAACCTCTAGTGACACTTTTGAAGCCTTGAAAATGTGTCTTGACCATTTCGACTCCGATTTCGATGAACTCGAATACATTTCTAAATTGAATGAATTTCTTAACTCTAATCCTTCGTCATCTGAATCTAACCAAGGAATGTTGACCAATATTAACACAAAAGAACATCCTAAGTTCGACCTCAAACCCTTGCCACAGGATCTTAAGTATTCATACTTAGACTCCTCAGAAAATTTTCCCGTAATCTTGGCCTTTGATCTTATCGAGGACCAAGAAGAAAAACTCTTGGAAATTTTGTGGGAAAATAAAGATGCTTTGGGGTGGGAACTGAGCGATATAAAAGGAATAACCCATCAATTGTGGAACATCACATATATTTAGCTGATGAGGCTAAACCCACCCGTGAGGCTCAAAGGCGATTAAACCCAAACATGAGATAAGTGGTCAAGGAGGAGATAATCAAATGTCTAGACAATAACATCATCTATCCCATCTCTGATAGTACTTGGGTAAGTCCGGTACAAGTTGTACCAAAGAAGTCGGGAGTCACAGTGATCAAAAATGAAAGTAATGAGCTTGTCCCAACAAAAATCAAAACAAAATGGTGTGTGTGTATCGACTATCAAAAGCTCAACTCAGCCACACGAGAAGACCATTTTCCCTTGCCTTTTATTGACCAAATGCTCGAACGCTTAGCGGGACATGAGTATTATTGTTTTCTCGATGGATACTCTGGCTATAACCAAATCCTTGTTGCTTTAGAAGATCAACATTAGACCACCTTTAGTTGTCCCTTTGGAAATTTTGCTTATCGTCGCATGCCTTTTGGTCTTTGTAATGCCCTCACGACTTTCCAAAGGTGTATGATGAGTATTTTCTCTGATATGGTGGTAGAATTCTTGGAAATATTTGTGGATGATTTTTCAATCTATGGATTATCTTTTTCCCAATGCCTCACTCATTTAGAACTCGTCCTAAAACGTTGTAAGGAGAAATCACTCGTGCTTAATTGGGGAAAATGCCACTTCATGGTAAAAAGAGGGATAGTTCTAGGTCATGTCGTCTCAAAAGACGGCCTTGAAGTCGATAAATCCAAAATCGATTTGATGCTAATTTACCTCATCCTAAGTCTGTTAAGAATGTTTGTTCATTTCTTGGCCATGCAGGATTATGTACAAGATTCATTAAGGACTTCTCAAAAATTTCAAAACCTCTCTTGAACTTACTTCCCAAAGACGTCAAGTTTGAATTTTCCAATGATTTCCAAACATCTTTCGAAACTCTTAAGTCAATCTTGACCACAACTCCCATCATTCAACCCCATAACTGGATTCAACCCTTCGAACTTATGTGTGACACTTCTGATTTTGCAATTGGAGCCATCTTGGGTCAACAAATCGATAAACTCCCTCAAGTCATTTATTATGCAAGCAAAACCTTAAGCGAGGCCCAACTGAATTACTCAACTACTGAAAAGGAATTTTTGGCAGTTATCTTCGCTCTTGAGAAATTCAGACCATATCTCATAGGATCCAAAGTAATAGTTTACACTGACCATGCTGCCTTACGATATTTGCTTTCTAAAAAGGTTGCCAAGGCCCGCTTGATTCATTGGATCCTTCTTCTTCAAGAACTCGATATAGAAATACAAGATAAAAAGGATTCTGAGAATGTTGTAGCAGATCATCTCTCTCGAATTGTGCACAAAGATGTTGATGACACACAAATCAATGACAATTTTTCCAACGAACAAATTCTTTTGATCTCTAACACCCCTTGGTACGCTAACATTGTGAACTATCTTGTCACACAACAAATACCCGTTGAATGGTCGAAACAAGATGGACAAAAATTTCTCTCTAAAGTTCGAAACTTCTATTGGAACGATCCATATCTTTTTCAAATATTGCCCTAACCAAATCATTCGAAGGTGTGTACCCGATCATGAACACCAAAGTATTCTCTCTTTCTCGCGTGAGCATGCTTGTGGCGGTCATTTTGGAGCAAGAAAAACTGCTAAAAGTATTGCAAAGCGGTTTTTATTGGCCCACTCTCTTCCGTGATGCTTTCGAATTTTGCTCTAAATGCGACCGATGTCAAAGAACGGGTCGAATAACTAAACGAAACATGATGCCTCTCAACCCCATTTTAGAATTATTTGATGTTTAGGGAAACTATTTCATGGGACCATTCCCTAACTCGTTTGGGAATCTTTACATTTTGCTTGTGGTAGAATATGTCTCAAAATGAGTTGAAGCCATCCCGACCAAAACCAACGATAATAGGGTTGTTATCAAATTCCTCAAAAAAAACATTTTTTCACGCTTTGGCACACCTTGAGCTATCATTAGCGATAATGGTACTCACTTCTGTAATTGTGCTTTTGAATCCTTGCTCAAGAAATACTCAATCACACACAAGCTTTCGACCCCTTACCATCCACAAACTAGTGGAAAAGTAGAAGTTCCCAATAGATAAACAAATTCTTGAGAAAACCATGAATTCCAACATAAAAGATTGGTCCATAAAACTGGTTGATGCACTTTGGGCATTTTGCACTACTTATAAGACCAATCTAGGGATGTCACCATATCGATTAGTCTTTGGAAAGGCCTGTCACTTACCACTTGAATTGGAGCATCGTGCTCTTTGGGCTATAAATTTTTTAAATTTTGACTTAGAAAAAGCCGATTCACATAGGAAGTTACAGATTTCAAAATTAGAGGAAATAAGAAACGAAGCATATGAAAATGCAAAAATCTATAAAGAAAGAACCAAGGCCCAACACGACAAGAACATACTTCGTAAGGAATTTAATGTAGGTCAAAAAGTTCTTTTGTATGACTCTAGACTTGAATTGTTTCCAGGAAAACTCAGATCTCGATGGACCGGACCTTATGTTGTGAAAACAGTGTATCCTCATGCAGCAGTTGAAATTGAAAATCCTAAGGATGGAAAAGTCTTCGAAGTAAAAGGTCAACGACTGAAACCATTTTTGGAATTCGAGCAATACGAAGACGATGACCTTATCAATCTTCATAAGCCAGATCATCCACCATGAAATCAGGTGGTACACATTCTTTTTCTTTAATTTTTCATTTTTCCCTTCCATTTTGGTCTGCATACCTTAGATAGTTGGGACACTATCCCAATCTAGTGTGGGGGAGTCAAGTCTGCATTACATCATAAAAAAACATTTTTACTACATGTTTTTTCCTTCCTCTTAAAAAAAACACACACATACAAACACGAGTGATATGGTGAAATAAGTTTACAATTTTTAGTCAGTTGATAGTATCTTTTCTCTTGGCTTATGTAACACCCCACCTCCGCTAGGGTCACTCACAAGGGAATGCACTAGGTTTGGTGAAGCATTATCGAGGTAAACATGCACAGAAATATTACAAGACAGAACATATATAAAACAGCGGAAGTAAAACAAATTTCATTACCTTATAAAATAAGGTCTAAAGCCTTTTACATCAGAATACATCAAAACCTGTCTTGCAATAGTAAAGAAGCATAAAACCTTTTCATAAATTATTCCCCTAAATAAAGCGGTGAAGCAGCCATAGCCAAGAGAAGACCAAGCTATACATGATGACCTTCAAGCATAAGAGGTCCGAACTAAACAACATCATTTCCTCCCTGAAAACCTAGGGGGGAGAGGGGAACGGAAGACAAAGAGGCGAAACAAAACGGGGTCAGTCATAAAGACTGGTAAGTCCTATCTACTTCCAGTATAAAAACATGTAAAGGTAACATGACATGCATAAACTGAAAGTAAACATAAGGATGACGACAAGATAGATAAGCTAAACCAAGATAACCGGGTGAACTACTGTAGCAAGATAAACTAAGGTATCATGATAAACTACGGTGTCAAGATAAGTCAAGGTATCACATCGTCAGGTTTCTATCAAGTATACTATCCCAAGGTATCTATCATGTATAACATCCCACAGTATCTATCATGTATGACATCCCACGGTATCTATCATGTATAACATCCCAAGGTATCTATCATGTATAACTTCCCAAGGTATTTATCATGTATATTTGCTCTGCACCTCTCATACTAGTATCCCAACCCGCGTAATGTGTTAACTATGATTGTCCCTTGCCCAATGTCATGTAATGGTCCATGTCAACCTAATATATAGAATATGTAGGTTTTCCCAACTCGTATGTTTCTTTCCATGTATAAGTTCAGTCCTTTGCCGTAGGCCGTACAGGCTTTCCCATGTAATTCTATACCACCTCAATGTAGTACCATTTTATCCTTGAAGTTGTTTTGGACTGCTACCCTTGATCTGGTTATGTTCCTTACCATGAACTATCGCGTGTTCACTTAGGATTTATGCCACCTAGGACCACTAGGGATTATGCTACCTAATGAACGTCTCCGTGTCTCGGTTTGGGTTCAAGCCACCTAGGGCCACTAGGGATTATGCCACCCGTCAACCACGCCCTTTATCCCACGTATGTATCGTGATTCGTTTTCCATGTTTAGACGCACATGTATCTCAATGTGCCATCTGAGTTCCATGCCAGGGCAAATCAAGAAATACAGAACTCGGTCGGGAGCTTTAAGTCGTCTGCCAAATGCAGATATCAAGGTCTGTTTTTGTATTCGTGGCTATGGTCCCACGTGACCCCTCCCTCAACTACTGAAAGGCAACCCAAGAAAAATCATGTATGAGAACTACATCCCGGCCCCACTATGCCCCACTTTCCTATTGGCCAACCTCACCCATGACTCGATAGCAAGAACATGGTCTGTTTGGAGTTCTATGCCTTTCCGTTCGTACCCGATTGACTAAAGATGGTAGGTAGTCGACGATGCGCTATCCAGGGAAAAAATCAAGTATCGTCGACTCCACGCTAATCCATCCACGTCTTTAGGTTGCTCGCACAACAACCAAGGCATACCCTTGTCTCTTCTACCGTAGACCTTAACCTCTTTGAGGCCAGGTTTCATGGACCATCTGCCTCCTTACAGAGGGATACCAAGAGTACCCTCACGTCCCCCGAAGCTACTGCTTCGTCACCCAGTTCGCTGGAGCTTTTTATCCAAGTCAGATAAGTTTCTCCTCCTCGTATACTAAGCGATGACCTACCGTACCAGGTTACTCATCTATTTATGAACTAGTCCCATGTCCTTGGCTAAGAATTATTACTTAGTTATTCTTAACTAAGGTTTAGCACTTAGCTTCTTTTCCCGTTATCCTTGATTAACTACGATTTTTTACCTAGTTCCTCTAACTAGGGTTTTGTCTATTGGGTTAAGTGTTGTTATTCAAGCCCATGACTTAACCCGGCTACCAACCATGTCATACTCGGCTAAGTGTTCAAGTTCAAGGCTTAGCCCCACAACTCGTATGTCAAATTGGTTAAGTATTTGTTTGTCTTAACCCTATCAGATAATCGTGTTAGATTGATTAAGCATAGATTATCTTAATCCCATCAGATTATCGAGTCAGATTGGTTAACTATGGGTTAGCTTAACCCCATCCACTAATCGTATTACAATGGTTAAGTATATTTAAAAAGGTCTTGTGACTTAATCCTATCAGGTCCGTATATTAGATTGGTTAAGTATAGGTTACTTAACCTCATCAAATCATCATGTATAATTGGTTAAGTATAAGTTACTTAACCCCATTAAATTATCATGTTAAGTTGGTTAAGTATTAGTTACTTAACCTCATTGAATTACCGAGTTTAGATTGGTTAAGTGTTTAACTTAACTGTCGAATTACCGTGTTTAGATTAGTTAAGTGTAGGTTACTTAACCCCATCTAATTACCATGTTTAGATTAGTTAAGTCTAAGTTACTAAACCCCATCTAATTGCCGTGTTTAGATTAGTTAAGTCTAAGTTACTTAACCCCATCTAATTACCAAGTCGGATTAGTTAAGTGTAAATTACTTAACCCCATCCCCTAATTGTCTTATATGGTTATGTCATTAAGAAATCAGGTCCGGTTTAACTTAACTTACCCATTCGTGTCATATCGGTTAAGTGTCATTAGTCAAAATTACTTAACCTTTTCATGTGGCATTAATTAGATTAATGCACTCCAACCTCTCACATTAGACTTTGTTGTGGTTACTAGTTAAGCCGGGCGGGTCCGGGTAGCTTTACACCACAACCTAGTCTAACCTCGGGTTTTAAGTGCTATATGACCAACTACTCACATTGGGTCCTATTGTTTGTAGCCACTAGTTAAGCCGGGCGGGTCCGGGTAGATTTATGCTACAAACTCAACCCAACCTCGAGTTGGCAACTTTCATGTTTGGTCTAGTGTCATGTTACACTTACAACCCATACGTGTCTAGTTTCAAGTCCCATGTTTACCCCACATGTCATGCCCACGTTTAGGTGTATCATGAGTGTCATATTTTCATGAAATCCCATGTCAAATTATCATGTCATAATCACGCTCGTCTAACCTACCCCAAATCGTGTTTCCAACCCAAGTAAAAGCGAGTCAACATAGTAAGGATACTATGCTACATATTGGCCTCAAAACATGCACAATGCCAAAAAGGGTTTGGCCACAAATATGCATAGTATCATAAGGGAATTTGGCCACAAACATGCATAGTATCAAAGGGAATTTGGCCACAAACATGCATGATAACATTATAGAATTTGGCCACAAACATGCATGATAACATAAGGGAATTTGGCCACAAACATGCATGATAACATAAGGGGTTTGGGTTCATTTACATGCATAAGCCCCAAAGTCAAGTCTTTGCCAATGTTTCACAAGTCAAATGGTTCCCAAAGGTTCATGCTAACATTCCATAGATAAAGATTCAAACTTGCAAGATAAACTAGGTGAAACATAACATGAGTGGCATGATTAAATCGCTAAAACTTAGCCCAAGGTCACAGATCATAGAAAAGGGGCAAAATTAGGTTCACATAAGCTAGCATACTTATGTTTCATCGCATTTTATTCCATGTCACATTAGAACCACCGTTAGAATCTACAAGTAGCTAGAACTTACATAGCGAGGCTTAGGGAAGGATCATGCATCGTCTTGACGAAGAAAGGTGGCTCCTTTGTTGAAGAATCGTCATGAAACTTGCGTAGCAACGTTGATCCCTCCTCGATTTGGTGTAGAAAGCTTGCACCTTTTGATTTGAATCCGATTTGAATGCATAAGCCCTTGGAGTTGGAGATGGAGGCCATGATCAAGATGGATTTTGGCAGCACTTAGTTGCTAGATTGATTTTGAGTGATTTAGGTTAGATCCTAGGGTGTTTTTATAGAGATTAGGAGTAGTTTAGGCCCTTTGATTAACCCTAGGATAGATCTGAACCCTCAAAACCCGTCACAGGCCAATAGACCAGACCCAAAAGCATGTCTTGAGGAACAAGTCAGGTACACCCAGGCCAAACTGGCCGACCACCCAAGTCGATAGGGGTGTCGACTGGGCAGTCGACACCACCTGGGGTGTGTCGACTCCCAAGTCGACTTGGGGGTGGCGGGAATTTTCCCGCCTGCCCTGCTTGGCTGAATTTGAATTCTGAATTCAAATTTGAACTGTTTTTGAACTTGAAATTTTCTGAAAATTTTGACAGGCCATAACTGGATCATACGGACTCCGATTTTCGAAAACTTGGACTCTATTTTGCGTATTTTTCCGAGACGAACGCAATGGCGCAAGCCGTTTCTCCTGATTCAGAATTTATAATTAAATTCTGCCTTGATTCTTGTCTTAGCATGTTGTAAAAATCCGGGTTGTCACATTCTCCCCAACTTAAAGGATTTCGTCCCCGAAATCTCCAAGTTAGGAAGAACGTATCCTACTATCCATCATCCATCTACTCAAAACATCATCCACAGGCAACCATTGTCCTTAGACGATTTCTAATGCCATATGAACATATGCAGAACGTGTGTGTATATGCTCCTTAGCTAATGTTAATGATCAGGCCTGAATGATCTTTCTAATGCAAAATATGTTTAGTGCCATGAGTCCAACATGTGTGCAAATAGTCCTAGTCATATAAGCACTATATGTGTGCACAAACATTCATTCATATGCAACATCCGCATGACAACACATTCAATTTCATCCATAAACAAGTATAAATACTTGTGCATATGCAACATGAAACGTGACCGCGTCAATCTAGTATCTAATGTGTATTCGCGCATCCACGAGCAACCACTTGCAACCATTTGCAACCATATCAATCATAACATGTTTCAAATACATGTTTACATCCATAGAGTTCTACCTAAGATTCCTAAGATAGGATCGAGAAGATAAAAAAGACAAACTCCTTACGGGGTTTGTAACAGAAACAGGACCGAGAGGATATCCACCAAGTGATAGCATGCAAGCAAGCCCTACAGGAGAACCAGGGATCAACAATATACTCTAAAAAGGAGACATGATGCCTGCGTCTAAGCCGCATTTCCTTGAGCCTAATTCCATTGTGCCTTGACCGCCTTTGACTTCATGATTTCGTAGCTCCTTGATTCCTATTTCCAAGGTATGACTCGGAACTCATTTCATTGTCGCCTCTCGTTCCACTTTCACTTATTCTTCCCCTAGTATACTTGGCTCAACCATATCTGCGTACTCATGCAAGCTCTCCAAAATTCACTAGTGAATTCTGGATCTCATTTATCGATGCCAATCCATGTTACCACGTGCACTTACTAGGGTGATTCCAATAACCCATGCTTAAGCGGAATGAACCATCCGTCTTATTGGCGAACGTTACTCGATTGGATTAGAGATTTCCGATAAGTGCATCAAGAGATTCTAGGTAACTAACCATGACAGAACCCAAAAGGTTACACGAGACTTCGAGGGTATTACCAAGGCAAGTTAAGAGTTTAACTACCCTCCTTTCAAAATCGAGAATGGCATCCCTTACTGGATAACCACTTCATCCCTAGAATCCATCCATAGCTCAACAATAGAAGCATTGCTTCTAATCTCAACACTTGGCATAGACGTTCTCAGATCCAAACAAGTCATGAATAAATGGACCGACTCTCCAACCAGATTTTGGGACTAAAGTGGGATCTTCTACCATGCTAGTACTAAGGTGCAGAGACTTAACTATCGAGGCAGACTTAAATGATATGATCAAAACAAAGTCTAGACGGGACAATAGAAAAGAAAGGCTAAGCCTTTAACAGAAACGGTACCATTCCTCTTAGGTATGCTAGAAATGAGAGCATACAATTGCCCTCTCGCTGATCTTATCCTTATCTTCCTTTGTGGATCAAGCCATACCAACAAGTTGCTTATTCTTAAGCTCGTGTCCTTTTTCCTTGCTCTTATTATCCCTTCTTATAACTTCGGTAACTGGTCCCTCGAGAACTTCCTCCATCACACGGGAAAACGCTTACGTAGCTAGACAAGGATTAGTCGCAGTTAAAACTACTGTGACTACAGATGGAGGAAAGAAAGGAAAAGAGGTTCAACGAAGGAAATAAAGGATAGTGCTAATGGCTTTTGGGGAATAGCCTTTAAAAACTTTTCTTGAAAAATGCTTCTTTGTAAACGGTTTCTCAAATAGTTTTCAGAAGGTTTTAAAAACTTTTGCCCAGTCTGGTAAGCTTCTACTCTAATACCAAATGTAACACCCCACCTCCGCTAGGGTCACTCACAAGGGAATGCACTAGGTTTGGTGAAGCATTATCGAGGTAAACATGCACAGAAATATTACAAGACAGAACATATATAAAACAGCGGAAGTAAAACAAATTTCATTACCTTATAAAATAAGGTCTAAAGCCTTTTACATCTGAATACATCAAAACCTGTCTTGCAATAGTAAAGAAGCATAAAACCTTTTCATAAATTATTCCCCTAAATAAAGCGGTGAAGCAGCCATAGCCAAGAGAAGACCAAGCTATACATGATGACCTTCAAGCATAAGAGGTCCGAACTAAACAACATCATTTCCTCCCTGAAAAACTGGAGGGGGGGAACGGAAGACAAAGAGGCGAAACAAAACGGGGTCAGTCATAAAGACTGGTAAGTCCTATCTACTTCCAGTATAAAAACAGGTAAAGGTAACATGACATGCATAAACGGAAAGTAAACATAAGGATGACGACAAGATAGATAAGCTAAACCAAGATAACCGGGTGAACTACTGTAGCAAGATAAACTAAGGTATCATGATAAACTACGGTGTCAAGATAAGTCAAGGTATCACATCGTCAGGTTTCTATCAAGTATACTATCCCAAGGTATCTATCATGTATAACATCCCACGGTATCTATCATGTATAACATCCCACGGTATCTATCATGTATAACATCCCAAGGTATCTATCATGTATAACTTCCCAAGGTATTTATCATGTATATTTGCTCTGCACCTCTCGTACTAGTATCCCAACCCGCGTAATGTGTTAACTATGAATGTCCCTTGCCCAATGTCATGTAATGGTCCATGTCAACCTAATATATAGCATATGTTGGTTTTCCCAACTCGTATGTTTCTTTCCATGTATAAGTTCTGTCCTTTGCCGTAGGCCGTACGGGCTTTCCCATGTAATTCTATACCACCTCAATGTAGTACCATTTTATCCCTGAAGTTGTTTTAGACTGCTACCCTTGATCTGGTTATGTTCCTTACCATGAACTATCGCATGTTCACTTAGGATTTATGCCACCTAGGACCACTAGGGATTATGCTACCTAATGAACATCTCCGTGCCTCGCTTTGGGTTCAAGCCACCTAGGGCCACTAGGGATTATGCCACCCGTCAACCACGCCCTTTATCCCACGTATGTATCGTGAATCGTTTTCCATGTCTAGACGCACATGTATCTCAATGTGCCATCCGAGTTCCGTGCCAGGGCAAATCAAGAAATACAGAAATCGGTCGGGAGCTTTAAGTCGTCTGCCAAATGCAGATATCAAGGTCTGTTTTTGTATTCGTGGCTATGGTCCCACGTGACCCCTCTGTCAACTACTGAAAGGCAACCCAAGAAAAATCATGTATGAGAACTACATCCCGGCCCCACTATGCCCCACTTTCCTATTGGCCAACCTCACCCATGACTCGATAGCAAGAACATGGTCTGTTGGGAGTTCTCTGCCTTTCCGTTCGTACCCGATTGACTAAAGATGGTAGGTAGTCGACGACGCGCTATCCAGGGCAAAAATGAAGTATCGTCGACTCCACGCTAATCCATCCCCGTCTTTAGGTTGCTCGCACAACAACCAAGGCATACCCTTGGCTCTTCTACCGCAGACCTTAACCTCTGTGAGGCCAGGTTTCATGGACCATCTGCCACCTCACAGAGGGATACCAAGAGTACCCTCACGTCCCCCGAAGCTACCGCTTCGTCACCCATTTCGCTGGAGATTTTTATCCAAGTCAGATAAGTTGCTCCTCCTCGTATACTAAGCGATGACCTACCGTATCAGGTTACTCATCTATTTATGAACTAGTCCCATGTCCTTGGCTAAGAATTATTACTTAGTTATTCTTAACTAAGGTTTAGCACTTAGCTTCTTTTCCCGTTATCCTTGATTAACTACGATTTTCTACCTAGTTCCTCTAACTATGGTTTTGTCTATTGGGTTAAGTATTGTTATTCAAGCCCATGACTTAACCCGCCTACCAACCATGTCATACTCGGCTAAGTGTTCAAGTTCAAGGCTTAGCCCCACAACTCGTATGTCAAATTGGTTAAGTATTTGTTTGTCTTAACCCTATCAGATTATCGTGTTAGATTGATTAAGCATAGATTATCTTAATCCCATCAGATTATCGAGTCGGATTGGTTAAGTATGGGTTAGCTTAACCCCATCCACTAATCGTATTACAATGGTTAAGTATATTTAAAAAGGTCTTGTGACTTAACCCTATCAGGTCAGTATATTAGATTGGTTAAGTATAGGTTACTTAACCTCATCAAATCATCATGTATAATTGGTTAAGTATAAATTACTTAACCCCATTAAATTATCATGTTAAGTTGGTTAAGTATTAGTTACTTAACCTCATTGAATCACCGAGTTTAGATTGGTTAAGTGTTTAACTTAACCCCATCGAATTACCATGTTTAGATTAGTTAAGTGTAGGTTACTTAACCCCATCTAATTACCGTGTTTAGATTAGTTAAGTCTAAGTTACTTAACCCCATCTAATTACCGTGTTTAGATTAGTTAAGTCTAAGTTACTTAACCCCATCTAATTACCAAGTCGGATTAGTTAAGTGTAAATTACTTAACCCCATCCCCTAATTGTCTTATATGGTTAAGGGTCATTAAGAAATCAAGTCCGGTTTAACTTAACCTACCCATTCGTGTCATATCGGTTAAGTGTAATTAGTCAAAATTACTTAACCTTTTCATGTGGCATTAATTAGATTAATGCACCCCAACCTCTCACATTAGACTTTGTTGTAGTTACTAGTTAAGCCGGGCGGGTCCGGGTAGCTTTACACCACAACCTAGTCTAATCTCGGGTTTTAAGTGCTATATGACCAACTACTCACATTGGGTCCTATTGTTTGTAGCCACTAGTTAATCCAGGCGGGTCCAGGTAGATTTATGCTACAAACTCAACCCAACCTCGAGTTGGCCACTTTCATGTTTGGTCTAGTGTCATGTTACACTTACAACCCATACGTGTCTAGTTTCAAGTCCCATGTTTACCCCACATGTCATGCCCACGTTTAGGTGTATCATGAGTGTCATATTTTCATGAAATCCCATGTCAAATTATCATGTCATAATCACGCTCGTCTAACCTACCCCAAATCGTGTTTCCAACCCAAGTAAAAGCGAGTCAACATAGTAAGGATACTATGCTACATATTGGCCTCAAAACATGCACAATGCCAAAAAGGGATTGGCCATAAACATGCATAGTATCATAAGGGAATTTGGCCACAAACATGCATAGTATCATAAGGGAATTTGGCCACAAACATGCATGATAACATAAGGGGTTTGGGTTCATTTACATGCATAAGCCCCAAAGTCAAGTCTTTGCCAATGTTTCACAAGTCAAATGGTTCCCAAAGGTTCATGCTAACATTCCATAGATAAAGATTCAAACTTGCAAGATAAACTAGGTGAAACATAACATGCGTGGCATGATTAAGTCGCTAAAACTTAGCCCAAGGTCATAGATCATAGAAAAGGGGCAAAATTAGGTTCACATAAGCTAGCATACTTATGTTTCATCGCATTTTATTCCATGTCACATTAGAACCACCGTTAGAATATACAAGTAGCTAGAACTTACTTAGCGAGGCTTAGGGAAGGATCATGCATCGTCTTGACGAAGAAAGGTGGCTCCTTTGTTGAAGAATCGTCATGAAACTTGCGTAGCAACGTTGATCCCTCCTCGATTTGGTGTAGAAAGCTTGCACCTTTTGATTTGAATCCGATTTGAATGCATAAGCCCTTGGAGTTGGAGATGGAGGCCATGATCAAGATGGATTTTGGCAGCACTTAGTTGCTAGATTGATTTTGAGTTATTTAGATTAGGTCCTAGGGTGTTTTTATAGAGATTAGGAGTAGTTTAGGCCCTTTGATTAACCCTAGGATAGATCTGAACCCTCAAAACCCGTCACAGGCCAATAGACCAGACCCAAAAGCATGTCTTGAGGAACAAGTCAGGTACACCCAGGCCAAACTGGCCGACCACCCAAGTCGACAGGGGTGTCGACTGGGCAGTCGACACCACCTGGGGTGTGTCGACTCCCAAGTCAACTCCCCAGTTGACTTGGTGGTGGCGGGAATTTTCCTGCCTGCCCTGCTTGGCTGAATTTGAATTCTGAATTAAAATTTGAACTGTTTTTGAACTTGAAATTTTCTGAAAACTTTGACGGGCCATAACTGGGTCATACGGACTCCGATTTTCAAAAACTCGGACTCTATTTCGTGTATTTTTCCGAGACGAACACAATGGCGCAACCCGTTTCTCCTGATTCAGATTTTATAATTAAATTCTGCCTTGATTCTTGTCTTAGCATGTTGTAAAAATCCGGGTTGTCACAGCTTAGATCGAATAAGAAATATAATGAAAAGTTTAATTTTGAGGGATAATAGTGTAACCGGTACATAGGGAGATTCTTAGGTGATGGCCATGAAATCTATTCTATATTGTAGTCTTTGTTTAAATAAATGGTGGACTTAAAATACTTATATTGGCTTTTTGAATCTTTGAAACTAAGTTGTGTTAATCTAAATTCGCGTAATCTCTCTTGTTCTTATATTTTCAATAATAGAAATAATAATCCAAGGGTATCCAACATTGTTTGTATATCTAGCGTTGGTGTGCAAACCCGCCAAGCTCTATCCGACATGTTGTTGACAAAGTCAACGTCGGTATATCTTAGTCTCATTTTATGAGTTGGGCACCTAAGGATTACCTACATGTTGTTGACAAAGTCAGCTTCGGTCTGCACAATCCGCCAAGCTCTGTCCCAACTCTCCGTCAGTCCGCAAGGCAGTGTATGGGTGGTATACCTTGGTCTTTTAAGTTAGGTGTATGTAAGTAATCATAAATTTTAACTTTTATAGAGATAGGGAATAAGCGATGATGCCCAAACATTTATTGACCTTATTGA
This sequence comes from Allium sativum, assembly GCA_030737875.1. Taxonomy (NCBI): domain Eukaryota; kingdom Viridiplantae; phylum Streptophyta; class Magnoliopsida; order Asparagales; family Amaryllidaceae; genus Allium; species Allium sativum. The sequence goes on along the minus strand of CM060921.1, from coordinate 512,607,265 downwards.
TTTGACTAGCCATACACAAGGAAACTAGAATGCCACTTTACAAACTGTACCAAGCAAACTAAGAATCTATTTCATGGATGCACTATGTTATCGACCAAACCAACTGGCCAAACTAGAGTTTAACATTGAAAACTTGAATTATATTGAAAATTTGTGACAAGTTGAGGTATCTAAAATAAAATCAACTGATTAGAAATTGTTAATTTAATTTGTTGTACCACTTTCCTGAAATAAGTCGCGTTTTCATTTTTTGTTTTCAATTACATAAGTCCTTTGCATTCATGTAGTTGCATCAAAACCATATCATACTGCATTTGGATTTTGTGGGTAGTATCCACTGAAAACCCTCACGAGACACCACTCGTCCTACTCGGGATACCTAGAGGTTTAATGGCTCGTTGTATATGCTCAATGCAATCGTGTTTCCTACGAAAGTGTGACCTATCTAGTTTAGTTCTTTTTTCCCTTCTTTTTACTCGAGGACGAGTAAAAGATAAGTGTGGGGGTATTTGATTAACATGTAAAAGTGTTTATTTTTATGCTCACATCTTACCTTTATTGTAAATAAATAAATTTTACTTAGTACTTTCATGTGTTTTCACATCTTGTTCATCAATCCTCATGCACCCCTAAAAAGCAAAGATATTACACAAAAAGAAGATCAATTTTGAAGATTTTATCTTATGTTGCTTTTGGAGTCTAATCGGCGTCCTTGTTTGGAAGAATTAATCACATGAATTCTTATCTCCCTTCAATTAGTCATATGCCAAACAAGGAAGATATGGGAGGAATAATTGTTAATTAAGATATGGGAGGAATAATTGATAATCAAGAGGGAAGGTTTTGATTACATATCTCCAATCAAGCTTATCCTTATCTTCCCACTGACCGTTCTTCAATCAAGCGCCATGGAAGGAATATCCCTTCATCTTTGGAAAGAATGTTTTCATATATTTATTTTGTGGGCCCTATATTCACATGTAAGATGAGGGCTTCATCCTTTATAAAAAGACCCTTGTATCATTGTAAAAAGTATCCCATTTTTTTATGCAATTATTCTGTATTCTCTTTCATCAATAACAAAGTTTTTTCATTTTAGCTGATTGCCTTTTTCTTTCATAACAATTTTTGTGTCTACTCAATTAGTTTTGTAATGATTGTACATTTGATTAGATTCAATGGCAATCCTACTTTTAATTTTCTGTTATTGTTCTAGTTGTTATTTTCTTTTCTAGTAATTGGTTCCTTTCTTTTCAGTTGTTGAATTAGATATTGATCCGATTAGATTCAGATCCATAGTAAATTCACTAGCATTAATTCAAAAAAAAAAAAAAAGTAGCTCCAATTTTGTCTGACTCTCCTAAGAATAGATAAATAATAAGATTTAAAACACCTCCCTGTGATTCGACCTGCATATTACGCGACCTGTGTGACTGCAGTATTTATTTCAAAATTCACGCTTTTATAATTCCATAGAAAGCGTCGATCACATGGGCATGGGATATACGGCAATAAGAAAGATCGATGCCACGTGAATCCTTTATTATCTTTGATACCCGTCCAGTTGATGAAAGAGGAAACGTGACGGAGGAGGTACCTCTTACACCTAGAAGTGAAAACAAAAAATCTATGAGTGGTGGTGGTACAGGTGCAGACGTGTCATTACAAGCTGTCACAATGTCATCAGAAACCGGGAAGCATAACTCATACTTTGTTTCTTCTAGTAGTAGTAATGAGCCTAAGAATTTCCGCTTGATAAGTGAAATTTATGGTGAAACGCAAGATGTGGAGTTGGAAGATGAATTACTTTTTTAAGGATTTAATGAACCTAGTAATTGTAATCAGGTTGTGACGGAACATGAGTGGGAATAAACCATGAGGAATGAAATCAATGCTATTGACAGAAATAACACCCGGAAACTAATTGAATTGCCAGCTGGACATAGAGCAATTGATTTGAAATGGGTTTACAAGCTGAAAAGAGACACTAAAGGGAAAAACATTAAGCATACGGTGAAACTTGTTGCGAAAGGTTACGTACAAAAGCAAGGCACAGACTTTAAGGAGGTATTTGCTCTGGTTACATGTTTGGAAACAGTAAGGCTGTTGTTGGCACTTGCACCAAAGAATTGTTGGGAGTCGCATCATCTAGACATGAAATCGTCTTTTCTTAATGGGGAATTACAAGAAACTGTATATGTGTCTTAACCAGAGGGGTTTATTTAGGAAGGAAAGGAGCATCTGGTATATCAGATGGTGGCATCATTGTATGGTTTACGACAGGCGCCGCTAGCCTGTTATGCTAAGTTGAGTAAGTGTTTAGAAAAATTAGATTTCACTAAGTGTCCCTATGAACACACTATATACACTAAACGGAAAGGGAATGAAGCTTTAATTATTGAAGATTACGTAGATGACCTATTGATCACAGGTACAAACATTTCAAACATTAATAAATTCAAGAAGAAGATGGGTCAAGAATTTGATATGAGTGATCTGGGAAAATTTTCTTATCATCTGGGTCTCGAGGTTAGCTAGGAAAGGGAATACACGGAGCTAAAGAAGACATCTTATGCAAAAAAACTACTTGAAAAGGTTGGATTGGCTAACTGTAATCCGGTAAAATACCAGATGGAACTAAAGGTGCAACTAGACAAAGATGAGAAAGGTAAATCAGTCAACTCTACCTTGTTCAAAAGTTTAGTGGGAGGCTTGCGGTATTTAATTCATACCCAACCAAATATTGCATTCTCGGTTGGTATAGTTAGAAGATACATGGAGAGGCCTACTATTTTACATTTAAATGTAGTCAAACAAATTTTACGTTACATAAAAGGAACTGTTGATTATGGGTTAATATATTCAAGAGGAACTGGGAACTATCTGTTGTCTAGATACTCGGACAGTGACCTAGATGGTAACATTGTAGATAGAAAGAGTACAGGAGGCATATTGTTCTATCTAAATGAGAGTCTGATTACATGGGTGTCAGAGAAACAAAAAGTGCAGCATTGTCATCGTGTGAAGTAGAGTTTATGGTTGCTACTGCTGCAGCTTGTCAAGGGGTGTGGCTGCGTAATCTACTTGGCTAAATAACTGACATGGAGCTTTGTCCTCTGGTAATTTATATTGATAATAAGTATGCAATTGACTTGGAAAAGAATCCGGTCTTTCATGGGAGAAGTAAACAAATTGACATTCGTTATCATTTTATGCGTGAGTGTGTTGAGCGAGGAGAAATAGTCATCAGACATGTTAGTACTGAGAAGCAACGTGCAGATGTGTTAACAAAGGAGATGTTCACTATAAAGTTTGAGAGGATGCGGGAACTACTGGGTATCAAAAGTCTACAGAATAACGTTTAGATTACAATGGGAGTATGTTGGGATTTAATCTAAAATATTTTATTTATTTATATTACTGCTACACGTTAATAGCAGGTAGAATAGGCCATTTATTTGTTTAACTAATATTAGGAGGTGTTTTGAATAAGTAGGAGTGTTGGATATTTGTAGGAAGTAGTTGCATGATTGTAGCTGACTCTGTAGTTGGCACACTTTTAAATATTCATATGTATGCAGTAGTTATCTCATCAACAAGAAATTAAATTTCGTTTGTTTGCTAAACTTTTGAGTATTACATACAAAGTTGATATATCTATATTGAATAGGTTAAAATGTATCAACTTTGAATTCTATAGTGGTTAGTGCATGGTGTTGCTTTCTGGGAAATCGGGGGTTTGAGTCCCTTTATTGTCACACTTGTCGAATAAGGAAGAATAGTGGAAGAACGATGGGGAAATATTAGTTGAAATTTATAATTACAAAATGTTTTGTCTATTTTACAACATGAAGAAAAGTTCTTACCGCCTCTGCAAGTGAATTTTTTACGAGCAACATAAATTTCAGTAAGTCCTTGCAATTGAGCTGCTGTATGAAATTCATCATCCATTGAACAAGAACCCAAAGAAAGTCTAAATCTATCTAATTGATATAGGACAGTATCAAAGTCCCCACAAATAATCCATGGAGTAGAATTAGATTGTGCGACCATTCAGATATGTTCCCAAATTTTCTGCCTTTGCAGTTAAGTGAAAAAACCATAATCTATTGATAACAAAATATAAAGCCCTCCACTATTTTAAAAACACCAGAAATAATTTGATGCTTAATCGAGAAAGGTTTTTAACTCCATACATTACTATCCTTGATAATTAAAATCCTACTCTTTTCTGTAGGAAAATCATTAATGCAAAATTCATCTTTGTGGTTGATAGATTTGTATAATAAAAAAATGGAGTGTACATGGGAAGAATTTGTGTGTGTGATGATTTACTTAAATCAAGCATAACCACTATTGTAGAGAACAATGATACAAATATAACTGAATATGTTGCTCGTATGGTTAATTCTTCCAACTTATGGCATTCTAGACTAAGCCGATAAAAATTTGATATATTTCAAGAATTGATCAATCTAATTTTTTTCCAAAATGTAGAATGTATTCTAAATATAAATATCTAATTTTTACTAAAGAAAAATTACCAAGAACCTTATTTCATCATGTTTAAAGAGAAACCGAACCTCTAGAATTAATGCACATGAATGTATGTGACCTAAAAATGTGTCAAACTAGAGGAGGAAAAAGTTTTTTCATGACATTCATTAATGACTTTATGAGATATTGTCATATGTACCTCTTTAGAAGTAAGGATGGAGTAATTGAGCTATTCAAACGATATAAATATGAAGTTGAGAATCAACTTAACAAGAAAATAAAAGCTTCAAGAAGTGATAGAGGAGAAGAATATGAATTTTCCTTCAAGGAGTTATACGTCAAACATGGCATTGTACGCCAAACCAAAAATCCATATTCATCTCAGTCTAACCGCATAGCCGAACGGAAAAATATAACCCTAAAAGAAATTATGAACACCTTACTTATTAGTTTTGGATTTCTAAATAACTTTTAGGGAGAGGCTATTCTTTCCGCGAATTATATTTAAATAATATACTATGAAAGAAGATATCTAAATCTCCCATACGAACAATGAAAAATAGACCACTATCATACAAATATTTAAAAGGATGGAGATGTCTTGCGAAAGTGGAAGTACCTAAATCAAAGAAGGTTAAAACTGAACCGATAACGGTAGATTGTATTTTAATAGAATATGTGCAAAATAGTGTTGCGTACCAGTTCATAGTATATAAGTTTTAAATCGATGATATTCATGGGAATATCATCATTGAGTCGAGAAATGCTAGATTTTTTGAACATATTTACCCTTCAAAACATTTTATCAAACATAACATTCGAAAGAAGCAAATATAAATAGAAATTTCTGATGTGTATAAAGGTAATGAAGAAAAAAGTTGTAAAAAATCATAGTAAGATAATAACGAAAAATCAGATGAACTGAATAAGTAAAAGTCAACAAATTCCAAAGTCTTTTAGATGTCTTCTATGCCTTAATGTTGGAAAGCAACCAATAATTATAATTAAGAAAAATCCTCCTCTGAGGCTCCTTACTTGAAGGAATCCATTAACAGTGAGATAGAATCCATTATGAATAATCACACATGGGAACTTCTAGATCTACCTCAAGGATGAAAAATATTGGAAAATAAATAGATCTTTAAGATAAAGTTAAAACCTAGTGGCTCGATAGTCAGATATATAACACGACTTGTAGTACAGAGTTATAGGAAAAAAGAGGAATTGGACTTCTTCGACACATACTCGCTTATAATAAGAATTTCATCCATTAGAATGCTAAAAGCAATTTCATCATTATTATAATTGGAAATACATCAAATGTATGTTAAAACAACATCTTTAAATGGTGATCGTGAAGAAGAGATTTACATAAATTAACCAAAGGATTTCATAGAAGCGGGAAATGAAGTAAAATTATGCAAATTAGTGAAATATCTATATGGCCTTAAACAAGCACCTAAATAATGACATGAAAAGTTTAATGAAACAATGACATCAAGTGTGTTTGGTATAAATGAATATTAAAAATGTGTCTATACCAAAATTACAGACAAGGATTATATCATTATGTGTATGTATGTTGATGATCTACTAATACTAGGAAGTAATAAAGATGTAATAGCATCAACAAAAAATATGCTCTTTGCCATATTTGATATGAAAGATATTGGAATTGCATATGTAATTCTTAAAGTAAGAACACATAAAAATCCACAAGGATACATATATTATTAATCTCACTACATTGAGAAAATACTGGAAAATTTTAAGCAACATAATATAATTGTTGCAAAATCACCCGTAGACTTAAATAAAGACCAGGTCAAAAATAACGGTGATAGTATTTATCAACTTGAGTATTCTTATATATTAGGCAACATTAAGTATGTTGTGAACTATAATAGACTAGACATAGCGTATCATACAAGCAAACTTAGCCAATATACGAGAAACCTAGGATAGAATCACTAGGAAGCCATAATTCGATTATTAAGATATCTGAAATATACACAGAATTATAGACTCCATAATTTAGGATATCCGCTTGTAGAAGAAGAATACTGTAATGCAAATTGGATTACTAGGTTGGTAGACATAAAATCCACAAGTGGATATGTATTCACTTTGGCTAATGGGAAAGTATCTTGAAAATCTTCCAAATGAACTTGTATAGCAAGATCTACAATGGAATCATAATTCATTGCATTGGACAAAGCCGCAGAAGAAGCAAAATGACTTCAAGGTTTCTTAGAAAATAGTCCAAGTTGGGAAAAACCTGTACCACTAATAATTATACATTTTGACAGCTAATCTGCTATTAATAGAGAAAATAGTAACTTTATAATGGAAATTCTAGACATATTTGTCATAAACAAAAAATATAAGATAGCTTCTGTCTAATGGAGTTATCACTATTGACTTTGTAAAGTCAAAAGGTAACATTGTGGATCCACTAACTAAAGGCTAGAGAGAAAGGAAATACTTACCGAAGAAAATGAGTAAAAGTCCAATGATATGAGAAAAGGTTTCCTCAATGGAAACCCCACCTTGTTGACTAGAGATCCCAAGATCAAGGTTCAAGGGGACAACTAAGTTCAAGAAGCGCTGATAAAATTCAAACCATTTGTATGATAAGGTAATGCATGAACTACCAAAAGATATGGCAATCTTAGTTTTTAATGATGTTTATACTTGCTGAAAATAGGACTAAGTGGTGCATGAGATACACTTTATAGAATCGCCTATGTGAGTGTGTAGGCGTCGCTTCAAGGAGAATTATTAAGGGCCAAAAATTCTCTAAACACTCATGAGAACAATCAGGAGTTCATGAAAAAACAAACACAAGCAGTGAACCAAGGAAAGTAAGAAATATTATTGTGCATCATATATGAATCAAACATAGACAAAAGGCTTGCATTTCAATAACAAATCAGCCTAGCGATTTGCTAGAAAATCAAATAGATAATTACTAGGGATAGTTCAAGGCATTTATACTACTTTAACCAATGCAATAATATTTCATCGAATTAAGAGGACATAAGAACATACTCGTTTATGAGGGGGTTACTGGAAATGAACGAACTTTTATGGGGAAATTTGAGAATATGGGGAAAATGTGAAGTAGTAAATGCATCAAAATATGAATATTCCTACATTATTAGTATAGTTCCCATTACAAAGAGATACATAAAAGCAAAGCCAACTTAGTGGTTGGTGCAAAGCACTGCGTTTGTGCATGCCCGACCTCGACCCCATGCATGCATCTGTGGTAAGGGTGAATGGGCCTTTAAGGCAAATTAGAGGCATTTTGCACTTCCAGTTGTTTTGGCTTAACAGTTCACACTGGATAGTTTTATTTTGTTTGTTTCAATTCAAACAAAAATGGTAATAAAATAGTTGTACCACTTGGTAAAGAGCCACATGTTAGGGATGAGGATCAAGGATCTTAAGGAAAAACTAACGCTAAAAGGGGTGAATAGTGTTTTAAAGAACTTATGTAAATCTTAATCAATTATAAATTACACAAACTACTATATGAATCACAAAATGAATATCACAACAGGAACAATCACAGATGCAGATATAAATAAAAGTAAACTACAGAAAAGAAAAGAACACACCGGATTTTATACTAGTTCGTATTACTCTTACGTCTAGTACCGCATAACGCTGGATTGTGCAGAATTTTGTTAATATCAGTATCCAATTACAACACCCTTGATTTCACGGCTACAAGGTTTACACCGCTCCTTTTCCTTAATTTATAGGCCATAAGGAACACACCGTATCATTTTCCTTGATTTCAGGATTATAAGGAACACACCCTTCCTATTTATGATTAAAATTGCCCTAGAACTCTTGAGTAGCACTTCCAAACAGAGAGTATTTGATAGAGATTGAAAATAGAAGAAGAACGATATAATTTGTATTGAAATCGGCAGAGTATAAGTGTACAGTCTTAGAAATTAAAGAAGAATAATGGTGGTATGTTAAGTAGGGAAGAAGGAGATGATAAGTTATGATTTTTTTTGAAAATGAGGCTTTTACATAGTGTTTCAAGAGACACAACCATTTTTGAAAAGTTCTAAAATGAAAAGACACAACTTTTAAATTCAAATAAAATGTGACAGTTATATGTCGACATGTCAAAACATGTATGTAGACATATATATATATATACATATATATTTATATACATACATACATATATATATAAATTTTAAATCATTTTTCCAAGTATTTAAGCAAATATATATTCCGGATATTCCTGAAATAAAACTAGTTCTTTAAAATACACTTTTTTCAAGTATAAAGACGTAGTAAAATATAATTTAAACATATGATTTAAAAACTATATATATAAGTGATTTAAAACTATATAATATAATTATAAACAAATATAATTATATAATTTTATATAATATGTATAAACATAAGAAACTTAGGATGTATATATATTTGAATTCATAAGTTTAAAATCCTTAAATGATTAAAAATTATTTTGAGAGAAATTTGAAAATAGTTTGAAATCAATTTAAAAATAGTTTATTTGAAAACATAATTTTAGTGCTATTAAAAGTTTTACATACTAACTAGACTCTATTACTTTGATAATCTTGAACTCTTGATATCTTGATACTCATGAGTCTTGGTTATCCATTGAAATCTTGAATCTTTTAACTATATAGTCTTCAATATCTATTACCTGCATATAAATCCTGTATGTATATTCTTGATAAAAGTATTAGAATATATTTTATAATAAATAATAATTATAATAATTGAAATAAGGTTGTTATCATCAAAACATTATTAACATTCTATTCTCTAACAATCTCCCCCTTTTTGATGATGACAACCATGGTTCATAAAATATTCATACCTGATATTACCTGTCAATCTGATTCTTTGATTACTCCCCCTTTCACTATGAATTCCTTATAACTCCCCTTAAACTATACTTATTCTATACCTTTCTATAATTTCTCCCCGTTTGTCATCAACAAAATGTACATCTATCTGTACTTAGAATAGTCCTATAGACTAATTCTCTCTCTCTCTCTCTCTCTCTCTCTCTCTCTATATATATATATATATATATATATATATATATATATATAACTCCCCCCAAAATTATAACTCTTCATAAATCTATAATTTTCCTTTAACTTCCTCTATCTCTATGGCAATACTATTGTAATCTTAATAAGTAAATTATACAGGAGTATAATTAATGCAATCATTATAAATTTCAAATCAAACAAACAATCCAACTAGTATTTACAAAGTAAGCCAATTATTTACAAGTTTTTAATTTCAATTTCAAAACACATCACACAAGGCATACCGATCAAATCAAACAAGTTCATACATTTCTTGGAACTTCCACCCATCCATCTCCACTGAAGATTGGATCCACTTTTATGAATTCCCAATCTTCGTTGTCTTTGATGAGAGGTGCTCCGGTGATGTTGTTATCTTCATCTCTGGAAAGAGAAGAGATCATCCAATGGATATCATCAAAGTGTTTTTCTTGTTGTTCAAACATTTTTATCTGACTTAATTCTAAATGACATTGATTGCGGAGAATGATAAATAGGATATTCTTGAAAGAACTGAGAGTTTCTTCAAAATTTTCACTTAAATTGTGAATAGGAGTAGCATTAATTTGATTATATAGAAAGAGAGTGATTAGGGAAGAAATAGAGAAGTAAAAATGAATTTTTCTAGAAGAAATGATATATATATATATATATTCTAGAATACGTTTGAAATTGAGTAGACATGAGGTAGTCATTAAAAAATTCAAATTAGAACAAATATGAATATTTTACAATTAAATGTCAACATACACATTCTTGTATGTCGGCATACCCATGTATTTTTGGGTATTTTGAAATTTTTACAGATGTTAAAAGGTGGATCTGACAGAGAAAAACATGCATTACTACTAATGAGAGATTACATCCAAACGATACATGAAATACTAAAGTAGGAAATATAAAAAGGAAATACAAGTTAATATGAAATGATAACATAAGCTAATAAACTTAGATTTCAGCGGATGAAGATAAGGGAGATATATTCCAAGTTTTCTTCTAATTTTTCCGAAAAACTAATTCATTTCGGAAGACATTTGGTTGAGAATCTTCTTGATTTTCTCTTGGTTTTTAGCTAGTTTGACTTAATTTTGAAAATTTGATTCTTTGGATATGGCTCTTGCTGAAGTAGGAAATTCTATGCTTTCCATGGAGGATTCTTCTTCGTCGATTTCCATTTGAACTTCTTCTTGTTCCATTCTAGCTTGTTTTTCGGCATATGACTCATACGGTTTGAAAGTGATTGGAATTTGCATAAGGGATATATTTCCCGAATTAAAACCTTTCTAGGAACAAATTCCTCTCCTTTAAAATCCACCTCTAAAATACTTAAACATTCGAGTAAGGTAAATTCCATGGTAAAGAGCAATTTCTTTTGTTGACATCTCTTTGGTTTGAATTCTCTAAAAATTACTTCGGCCCAATTAATATAATAAGTAACAAAGTTGGCAAAAAGAGCTCTTTGGACCTTGAGAGCAGGGTTATTAAAATTTCCGGAATGGGGAGTAAGAGTATTTTAAAGAAGGAGGTTAACAATTCTAGCTTTTGGGTGAAAAAACGATTTTTGAATTCCATATGTTCATCACTTTAAAAAATATGATGAAAAGTTTCCAAATCATTTTCATCAATTTCAAAATCCAGAAAATCCGCACCCGTTTTCTTGCAATTTAAAATAGTTCCCAAAACATCATTATCCAAAATAATTTGAGTGTCTTTCATACTACTCCAAAATTGATTTTCATTTCCTTCAAAAAATCCACGATTTAAATTCGTATAAAACATTTTGACAAGATTTGTATAACATAGTTCATCGTTATCCCTAGAATCAATCAGAATTAAAACTTCATTTTGATTGAAAAGTGTAAGATGATCATAGGATGCAAAATCTTCAAAATAGCAAATGTTCCAATATTGACTTTTCCATTCGTAGCATAATCTATGTATGCTTGGATTGCCTCCAGGTTATTGTAGAGATGACTTTGAGAGTCTTGGTTAGTCTCATGGTCTTTTGAGTACTTGAGGAAGCCATTAGAGAGTAGTTTTGAAGAGTATAGAATGAACAAAATAGTTTTGAACTTTGAATGGGAGGTAGGAAGAGTAGTATCGAATAAATGATTAAATAGAGATCAAATAAACACATCTTTTCTGAATAGAAGGACACCTTTTCATACCTTGAGAGTTGATGAAAAGGTGGTGGGAAGTTTGAAAGTTTAAACATTTAAAATTCAAAGTTTGAATTTCAAATTCTGGTGGATATGTCAATATGTATATTCATGTATGTCGACATACATGTGACAATTCAAAATTCAAGTTACCTTTTGATTTCGTTTATATTATTTTAATATTTATGTTCAGTTATTTCCTAAGATGATATTAATCTTAAAAAATATTTTAAAATTAATTGTTATTATTATTTATTATTTTATTATTGTTTTGAATTTCAAATTTAAATTTTAGAATTCAAAATTCAAACAAGGCAAGCAAGAAAGCACCCATTCAACCATTTCAATCAAAAATTATTAATTAAGGCGTACTTGGTTTTTAGATCCATACCATCGATATTTTCTGATTCCTGAATTGTTGTGAAGCACATATTTGGATTTCTGGTTTCGAGCTTTTCATCACTTGATGATGAATCTGGATCATCTAAAGTTGCTACATATGCTCTTTCCTCTTCTTTGACGAATTGTCGTTTGTTTGTTGATTTGATCTATTAGGATATGGACACATCCTTTTTATATGTCCTGGCTCATTACAGTTGTAGCATCTATCGTTCTTAGTATTTTTTCTTGAACTTCCTTGATTATTTTTCAGAAACTTATTTCTCCTTCATATCACAATTTTTTTCTGAAATTCCTTGTCAATAAGGCGATTTCTTCATCATCCTCACTGCTTGAGTCGGAACCATCAGTTGTTGCTTTGAACGGTATAGATTTCTTTTCTGTTGACTTATTCTGTTTTCTTTTCTGTAATTGTACTTCGAATGACATTAAAATACTGGTTAACTTCTCAATGTTCGTTTCACTAATATTATTGGGCTCTTCAATTGCCAATGTTTTCTGATCCCACTCTGGAGTTAAAGAATTAAGGATTTTCTGACTTGATCTTCTTCAAAATAAGTTTTTCCCAAATACATTAACGAATGAATGATTTCATGGAATCTGCAGTAAATATCAGAGACAGATTCATTATGATTCATTTTAGATAACTCAAATTGGTTAGTTAACATTGATATCTTTGTTTGTTCAACTTTATTTGTTCCTTCATGAGTAGCTTGCAATGTTTTCCATATTTCATAAGTAGACTTACAAGCTGATACTCTATTAAATTCATTTCTATCTAATGAACAGAAGAACATATTCATAGCCTTAGAATTATTTTGTGCAGAGGTTTTCTGTTCATTAGTCCATTGTGCAAAATTAGTTCTGGGTTCGACATATTTAGCTGGTATGATATTCCAATTGTCTAATCCTATAGAATGTAAATATTTTTTCATTCTACATGCCCAATAAAAATAATTTTTTCCATTAAACAACGTTGGGCTAACGATGGACTGACCCTCTACAAAAGTGCTATTATTATTAGCTATTCTAGTGTTTGTTGCAATTTAACATTTTCAAAAATTCAGATTATGAAATTTTGAAATCCTACGCTCTGATACCAATTGTTAGGGATGAAGATCAAGGATCTTAAGGTAAAACTAACAATAGAGGGGATGAATAGTGTTTTAAAGAACTTATGAAAATCTTAACCAATTATTAATTACACAAACTACTATATGAATCACAAAATGAATTTCACAATAGAAACAATAACATATGTAGATATAAACAAAAGTAAAATGCAAAAAAAGAAAGAACACACTAGATTTTATACTAGTTCGGATTACTCCTACGTCCAGTCCCACACAACGCTGGATTGTGCAGAGTTTTATTAGTATCAGCATCCAATTACAACACCCTTAATTTACGACTACAAGGTTAACACCGCTCCTCCTTTTCCTTAATTTACAGGATACAAGGAGCACACACTATTCTTTTCCTTGATTTCTGGGCTATAGGGAACACACCCTTCCTATTTCTGATTACAATTGCCCTAGAACTCTTGAGTAGCATTTCCAAACAGAGAGTATTTGATAGAGATTGAAAATAAAAGAAGAATGATATAATTTGTATTGAAATCGACAAAGTATAAGTGTAGAATCTTAGAAATTAAAGAAGAATAATGGTGGTAAGTTAAGTAGGGAAGAAGGAGATAAGTTATGAAAAAATTCGAAAATGAGGCCTTTATATAGTGTTTCAAGAGACATAACCATTTCTGAAACGTTTTAAACTGAAAAGATGCAAATTTAAATTCAATTAAAATGTGATGGTTATATGTCGACATATATATATATATATATATATATATATATATATATATATATATATATATTAAACCATTTTTCAAGTATTTAAACCAATATATATATTCTGGAAATTCCTGAAATAAAACTAGTTGTTTAAAATATATTTTTTCAAGTACAAAGAAACAGCAAAATATAATTTAAACATATGATTTAAAAACAATTTATATAAGTGATTTAAAAATAAATAATATAATTATAAACACATATAATTATAAAACTTTATAATATATATAAACATAGAAACTTACGAAGTATATATATTTGAATTCATAAGTTTAAAATTCTTAAATGATTAAAAATCATTTTGAGAAATATTTGACAATAATTTTGAAAATAGTTTGAAATCAATTTAAAAAGAGATTATTTGAAAATAGAATTTTAGCGTTATTCAGAGTTTTACATACTAACTAGACTCTATTACACTGATAATCTTGAACTCTTTATATCTTGATACTCTTGAGTCTTGATTCTCCTTTGAAATCTTGAATATTTTAACTTTATAGTCTTCAGTATCTATTTCCTGCATATAAATCCTGTATATATATTCTGGATAAAAGTGTTAGTATGTATTTTATAGTCAGTAATAATAATAATTGAAATATGGTTGTTGTCAATAAAACATCATCGATATTCTATTCTCGAACATCGCAATCTTTTCAAGCTTTACAACCGTTAAAACAATCTCCCTACACATACGTAAAGGACGAGGTGTGTAACGACCCGGGGTTTTTGCGATCCTGAGTACTCGACATAAACTCAATGTCGACTACTCAAGCATCGAAAATACCGGATAGTCCATGAAAGAAATTAGAGAGTGAGGATAGATAAGATAGAAACTTAGAATAGAAGAAGAAGAAGAACATACAACATCATAGTAAACATGAATCTCAAAACGAAACGACTAAATATATTTCATAACATAACTTTGAAATATAAATTTGTACTTGCATATACATATCATTTCCAAAGTACAACACTTACAACACAGCGGAAAAACCATAGCTATATAATTCTGAAGCCTCCCGCTCCAGCACTTCAAGTATCTGTAAATCCCGACTACTTGACGGCCCATACAAAATTGGGCACCTAAGAGTTTAGGGAAAACAAAACAAAATAAACTCCGAGTCAGTCATGTGACTAGTGTGAGTAAACTCAAATTATTTGATTTAACTTTCAAAATCCTTTTGAAACAAAGGATAATCATAAGACCGATCCACACATAAACACAGATGGTTTTTACCTTACGATAACCCAAATCATTAGTAAAACAATATTATTCTGATATTATAATAATGTCTAACACAAGTAATATCAATCTAGTAGAAATGCTTGCATCTAACTTTCTACATATATAATATACAATCAAAACCGCGGGCTCTTATTTGGGGAATGGATTCCAACTATGATAAGGCATGGATCCACCTTCCGCTCAGTGTGCTCTAGAAGCGATACATTGGAGTTCAATAAGAACATCTTGCAACTCGGCCACACATGACCGACCACTCATTTCGCTTGAGTGTATCAAATATATTGTCACCTTACAGTTGGTAAACCAACATAACCATTCCCGAGAGATACAGAATTGAAAGAAGTAACAAATATTGTAACACCCCGAAAATTCTATAACTGTGAAATTAACAAATTAAAGTATAATTAATTTGAAATCAAAGAACTAAGGGAAACGGGATACGCCATTGCGTTCGTCTCGGAAAAATACGCGAAATAGAGTCCGAGTTTTCGAAAAATGGAGTCCGTATGAAGAAGATATGGCCTTCGGAAGTTTCTGAATTAAATTTAAAAATTCAAACAGAATAAAACAGTTTAAAATTCCAAAATAGGGCCCAATGGGCCAGGGCGGAAAAACACCCGCCTGACGCACCCAGGTCGACTGGGCTGTCGACCTGGTCTAACCAGGTCGACAGGCCTGTCGATAGGGCTGTCGACAGGGGTGTCGACCTGGTCCAGAGCCAGGTCGAACCCAGCCCAACCTGGCTGGCCAGGTCTGTGTTTGGCCGATTTTCTGTGGTCTGCTTTGTCATTAGGGCTAGGTGGCAGGCTCTAATTGGTCTCTCTTTCGAATGAATGGCTACGATCAATCCAAGCAACATCAATGGCCCTAATCAGTTCATTACCCCTATAAAAACAACCCTAGACTAACCCTAATCTATTCATTCAAAAATAAGAACAAAGCCGCCATGTTGCTGGGGAGCGTCTAGGAGTAGCCACCAAATTGGAGAGAAGATTAGGAGGAAAATTCTAAAGCCTAAAGCAATTCAAGCAAATCAAATCAACGCCTACGTCAAAAGGAGTCGCATCTCTAAATTCCTAAATTAGAGAATTCGCCGCAACGATTGTAAGTAGAGTATTATTTTGGTATGAACAAATAATTGTGTTGATATGTATACTTGATTTGTGGCGATAAAATAATTCATATTTGTGCGTTGGAATATTGTATACGTTTGGATGTTCTTGAATTATGTTATTCATTATGGAAAACTACATGCGGTAGTTTTATGCAAGTATGACGTTTGGATATTCGCAAAATATGTAATTTATGTTGAAGCTACATGTATGTAGTTGATTAATTGAAATTCATGCAAGTTTGGGATTTTGTTACTATGCCATCATAATGTGTATTTTTATACAAACATCATTTTTGTGAAGTAATTGGAATAAGGTTGGGATTATCATAATCCATATGAATTATGTTGAAAATTAGGGCATTCCCTTTGAGAGTGACCCTAACGGAGGTGGGGTGTTTCACTTGGTATCAGAGCATAGGTTTACCAGATAAGATAAAAAGTTTTGAAAAAATTATTTTCAAAAAGGAAATTTAAAGAAGCATTTTTAAAAGAAAAATATTATTTTATTTTAAAAAGGCAAAGTCCACTCCCCAAAGCCATAGGTACTATCTCTTATCCTTCGTTTTGAATCTATCCTTTTTTTTCAGCATGTCCGAAGATCTTAACTTGCCAGAAGGGGTGCCGATACCTGGTTGGTTTAGACGGTTCTTAGAAGCAAGAGCCACTCAGCCAGGTCCTACCGTTCCTCCTCCCCCAGCTGCCGGAAATCATCCAGCTGCAGCGGCACCTTTTCCTCCACCTCCTCCACGGGGAAACACTTTTGCTAAGATATGTAAAGATTTTAAAGCTATGGGAGGAAAGGATTTCCATGGAACCGAGTCCTTCGTGGCAGCTAGAAATTGGCTGAAAGAAACGGAGGACCTATTCATCATCTTTGAGGTAGAAGATAGGCAAAAAGTACAATTGGCAGTATGGCTATTGAAGGGCGAGGCTTCCTACTGGTGGGAAGTCACTAATGCTGAAAGACCAGTGGAGACATGGGAGGACTTTAGGGCAAGGTTTGAGACTAAATTTCTCTCAGATGCGGAAAGAAGTTTGCAGTTGGAAAAATTCTTATTTCTTAAGCAAGGGGACAAGACAGTCAGAGAGTATGTGAATCAGTTCGATGAGCTGGCTAGGTTTGGACTTGACCTAGTCAACACCCCGCACAAGAAGGCTCTCCGTTTCGTCAAAGGGTTGAATGAGCCATTACACAGTTTGGCCATGACCCATATACCCATGGGAGCCACGTATGAAAGATTGGTGCAAATGGCATTGTTGAATGAAGAGGATAAGGGCAAGAAGGAGACAAAGGCAGAAAACTCTCAAGGGAAGAAAGAGGGTTTGCAGCCTAAGAAGACAGACTTTAAGAAAGGCGGGAAAGGCAACAAAGAGAAGAGGAAGTGTAATTTCTGTGGCAAAGTGGGGCACTTAGTAAAGGACTGCCGGAAAAAGAAGGCCAAGGAGAATGGTGGGTGCTTTTCTTGCGGTGAGACAGGCCACAGGGCTAAGGACTGCCCAAAGAAACGAGGACAGGGGCAGAGGGCTGGATCCACCCCAGGGGCACAGGTTCATGTGCTGGAAGCGCCACCTCTGCAACAGCGAGGTATAAATACTTCTGTAGAAAGCGTAGTTTATCTTTATGATCACCCCGTTCGCACTTTATTTGATTCTGGAGCATCACACTCCTTTATCTCGTCTGCTCTAGTAGAATCTCTGCACCTAAAAACTAGTATGGTAGAGGACCCCTTAATTGTTTCAAACCCAATTGGGGGCCCAGCTCATTTGTCTATGATCTGTTTGGGATTGAAAATTTCCATTCTAAGTGTAGAATTTCAATGTAGTGCATTTGTTTTGGGCTTTTCGGGGTATGGTTTGATTTTGGGTATGGATTGGCTATCCAGTAATGGGGCCATCCTTGATTGTGAGAAAAGGGTTGTTAGGCTCCTAACCCAGCTCGGTAATACTTTGGAAATTTCTTGTAATCCCTCGTATGCGGTTATGCTTAGTTATCCTGAATCGCTAGATGCCTCTGTTGAAAATTTGCAATCAGTTAAAGTGGTCCGGGAATATCCGGATGTCTTCGAAGAGGTGAAGGGCTTGCCTCCGAAGCGGGAAATAGACTTCTGCATATATCTTGTAGATAATGCAAAGCCCGTTGCGTTACCCGTTAGACACATGGCTCCACGAGAAAGGAAAGAGCTCAGTAAACAGATTAAAGAGCTTCTAGAAAAGGGGTTCATTAGGAGAAGCATTTCAGAATGGGGCGCTCCAGTGGTGTTCGCTACAAAGGCGGATGGATCACTCCATCTATGTGTTGACTATAGGGAGCTCAACAAGCTAACGAAAAAGAATAGGCACCCTCTCCCTAGAATTGACGATTTATTTGACCAGCTTGTAGGAGCGTCTGTTTTCTCCCAACTCGATTTAGCAACCGGTTTTCACCAGCTAAGGGTGGCTGAAGATAGCATCGATAAAACGGCGTTCAGAACCCCAGACGGCTTCTTTGAATGGCTTGTCATGCCTTTCGGCTTGACAAATGCACCTGCTTACTTCGTGGACCTGATGAGTAGGGTATTTAGAGATTTCCTCAACAAATTCGTAGTGGTCTTCGTAGATGATATCCTTATCTTCTCAAAGAGTGAAAAGGAACATGCTCAGCACTTAAGGGCAATCATGGAAACTTTGCGAGTCCATCAACTAAAAGCCAAATTCTCCAAATGCCACTTTTGGAGAGAAGAGGTGAGGTTCCTTGGGCACATAATATCCAAACAAGGGTTAGCGGTGGACCCTGCTAAGGTAGTGGCGGTACAGGATTGGAAGACACCAAGGAATGCAACTGAGGTCCGAAGCTTCCTAGGACTAGCAGGTTTCTATCGAAAATTCATAAGGGATTTTGCGAAAATCTCAGCTCCGCTCACGAAATTGACTAAGAAGAATCTAGTGTTCAATTGGGACTTGGATTGCGAGTTTGCTTTCCAACGACTGAAAAGGGCTCTCACAACAGCCCCAGTTTTGACGCTGCCGGATGGGAGCAAGATGTTCACTGTTTATACGGATGCATGTGGGACAGGGCTAGGCACCGTCTTAATGCAAGAAGGAAGGGTAGTAGCTTATGGCGGGAGGCAGTTGAAAGTGCACGAAAAGAACTACCCAACCCACGATCTTGAGTTAGCCGCCATCGTCTTTGCACTCAAGTCTTGGCGACACTATCTCCTAGGTGAGAAGTTCGAACTTTACACTGACCATAAATCGTTGAAATATCTTTTCTCGCAGAAGGATCTTAATTTGAGGCAACAAAGATGGATGGAGTTTCTTGCCTCGTACGATTTCGAAATCTCCTACACTCCGGGCAAAGGCAACGTAGTAGCAGACGCGTTGAGCCGAAAGAAATTGACCCTAAGCCCGTTGTTTGTTGAAAGACAAAGCCTAGAGTTTATAGCCAGCTTCGACTTTAGGCCTTCCTCCGATTTCGTACCAGGCTTGCTAGCATCTCTCGAAGTGCGCCCAACTTTAGTGGATTCAGTAGGGACAGCACAACGCGAAGACCCTCAACTTGTGGAAATAATTGATAGGTTAATTAGGGGTGAGACTTCAAGTCACCTTAACAGATACTCCATCGACGATAAAGGTCTGCTAAGGCGAGACGGAAGACTATGCGTCCCACAGACAAAAGATTTAATAAAGAAGGTTCTCGAGGAAGCACATCACTCCAAGATGACGATACACCTGGGCGGAGATAAAATATACAAAGACATAAAAAGGACTTTCTTCTGGAATGGCATGAAAAAGGACGTGGCAGAGTTCGTTTCTAAGTGTATGGTGTGCCAACAGGTTAAGGCGGAACAGAAAAAGCCTGGCGGTCTGCTACATCCTCTGGAGGTCCCGCAGTGGAAGTGGGATAGCATCTCAATGGACTTCATCGATGGGCTGCCTAGGTCTAGGAGAGGCAACACTAGCATTTGGGTAATAGTGGATAGGCTTACTAAAAGCGCCCACTTTTTACCTGTCAAAAGTAAGAGAACTGCCTCATCCCTAGCATCACTTTACCTCAAGGAAATCGTTCGACTCCATGGAATACCATCTAGCATTGTTAGTGACCGAGACCCCATCTTCACCAGCGAGTTTTGGCGGAGTCTGCAAGAAGCAGTAGGAACGCAGTTATGCTTGAGCACAGCCTACCATCCCCAAACCGACGGCCAAACAGAGAGAGTGAACAGAGTTTTGGAAGACCTTTTAAGACTATGCGTCCTTGACTTCGGAGGGACATGGGAAGACCACCTTCCTTTGGTGGAATTTGCCTACAACAACAGCTATCAAGCAACCATCGGAATGGCGCCCTTCGAAGCTTTATATGGAAGACCGTGCCGATCGCCCACTTGTTGGTGGGAGTCTACTGATAAGCTCATACTTGGACCAGATATGATCCGAGAGACTTCAGAGAAAGTAGACTTAATACGAAGAAGGATGAAGACGGCCCAAGACAGACAAAAGTCCTATGCCGACAAGAGAAGGACCGACCTTGAATTTGAGGTTGGAGACAAAGTTTTTCTCAAGGTATCACCACTAAGAAACGTTGTTCGTTGTGGAACCACAGGAAAACTGGCACCAAGGTTCGTAGGGCCATTCCCTATCATCGAGAAAATTGGGAAAATGGCCTATAGATTAGAGCTACCCGAGAAGTTGGCTGGAGTCCACAACGTTTTTCACGTTTCACATCTCCGAAAATGTCTACATGAGTCTGCTGAAGTGGTAGAGCCAAATATCCTCGAAGAGGCCGAAGTGGAACGCGAAGCAACCATAAGAAAAGTTCCAACTCGCATATTAGGAACGGAAGTGAAGAAGCTATGCAACCGCGAAGTCAAGCTCGTCAAAGTTCAGTGGAGCGACGCCGAGGGAGACGCGACTTGGGAAACTGAAGCTAGAATACGCACTGCTTACCCTTTTCTTTTCGAGGGTACATCCTTGATCTTTCCTTTTCCTTAAGTTGCGCTTTTATCTATCTTTTTAGGTATATTTCCTCGACCTTATCTTTTAGGTAGAAACCCTTTGGATGGAAACATGTAATTGGAACATGTTATGTATGATGGTTGCAAGTGGTTGCAAGTGATTGCTAGTGGTTGCTCGTGGTCGCATATACACACACAATCTAGGTTTTAGATCGGCTCAGTCACTTCATATTGCATATGCATATATGTTTGCATTCGTATATGGTTGAACTTTAATATGTTGTCTTATGGATGTTGCATTTGTAATGAATGATTGTGCACTCATGTAGAATCATGAATAGGAAAATTTGCATATGGAATGGATTCATGGCACTTACATAATTCGCATTAAGGAGGTCAACTGAATCAGTAGACCGCCTGATTTTGCATTAGATAAGTACATGTATACACACACACTTTGCATATGATCATGAAGCATTATAAGTCTTTTAAGGACAATGGATGCTCGTGTTTGATGGATGAGTAGATGGATGATTGGATGTTAGGATATACATTCCTCCTAACTTGAAGATTTCGGGGACGAAATCCTTTTAAGTAGGGGAGAATGTAACACCCCGAAAATTCTATAACTGTGAAATTAACAAATTAAAGTATAATTAATTTGAAATCAAAGAACTAAGGGAAACGGGATACGCCATTGCGTTCGTCTCGGAAAAATACGCGAAATAGAGTCCGAGTTTTCGAAAAACGGAGTCCGTATGAAGAAGATATGGCCTTCGGAAGTTTCTGAATTAAATTTAAAAATTCAAACAGAATAAAACAGTTTAAAATTCCAAAATAGGGCCCAATGGGCCAGGGCGGAAAAACACCCGCCTGACGCACCCAGGTCGACTGGGCTGTCGACCTGGTCTAACCAGGTCGACAGGCCTGTCGACAGGGCTGTCGACAGGGGTGTCGACCTGGTCCAGAGCCAGGTCGAACCCAGCCCAACCTGGCTGGCCAGGTCTGTGTTTGGCCGATTTTCTGTGGTCTGCTTTGTCATTAGGGCTAGGTGGCAGGCTCTAATTGGTCTCTCTTTCGAATGAATGGCTACGATCAATCCAAGCAACATCAATGGCCCTAATCAGTTCATTACCCCTATAAAAACAACCCTAGACTAACCCTAATCTATTCATTCAAAAATAAGAACAAAGCCGCCATGTTGCTGGGGAGCGTCTAGGAGTAGCCACCAAATTGGAGAGAAGATTAGGAGGAAAATTCTAAAGCCTAAAGCAATTCAAGCAAATCAAATCAACGCCTACGTCAAAAGGAGTCGCATCTCTAAATTCCTAAATTAGAGAATTCGCCGCAACGATTGTAAGTAGAGTATTATTTTGGTATGAACAAATAATTGTGTTGATATGTATACTTGATTTGTGGCGATAAAATAATTCATATTTGTGCGTTGGAATATTGTATACGTTTGGATGTTCTTGAATTATGTTATTCATTATGAAAAACTACATGCGGTAGTTTTATGCAAGTATGACGTTTGGATATTCGCAAAATATGTAATTTATGTTGAAGCTACATGTATGTAGTTGATTAATTGAAATTCATGCAAGTTTGGGATTTTGTTACTATGCCATCATAATGTGTATTTTTATACAAACATCATTTTTGTGAAGTAATTGGAATAAGGTTGGGATTATCATAATTCATATGAAACTATATTGAAAAGTTTGGCACCATGATCTATGTATTAAGCCATGTTTTGTACTAGAAACCTATTTACAAACTTATGAATATGGCTAGGCTATGATCGATATTTCGCATAATTGAAACCATGTTAGGTCTATATTGTTAACAAGAATTATATGATGACATATGTGGTACATGGCTAGGTTAGATTCAAAAATCCCTTTTTGCAAGTTTACATGACTAAAGTAAAAATCATGATTTCATGCTAGAAATATGTATGCCATGGTTATGTGAACAAATTTAACTATACTTATGCCATGCTTATGTTTGACATTATGCCATGCTTATGTTTGACATTATGCCATGCTTATGTTAGAAATATTTATGCCATGCTTATGTTTGACATTATGCCTGAAATAAAAATATAGTTTCATGTTGTAGTTAGGCCTATGTGTCAATAGTGATATTCTTAACATAACTACAAGTTTCCATGCTTTGATTCATGTCACTTATGCTTTATGAACAAAGTATATGTCACTACCATGCAAGTACACCAGTTTCTATTTTATATTTCCAACGTCATATTGCAAGTTCATGCGCTCACCTTCCCCTCTTTGTGTGTGTAATCACGCTTTAAGCCTCCCCTTTTCGCATGGCTAAGTTGGGCTTTAAAAGGCTAAGCCCAACATATATATAATAAACGGACGTGTTAAACGGGGGAAAATAACGTTGGGTTAAAATTACTAATGAATGAAAATATAAAATAGAAGGGCCCAAATTCAAGCATGGGTTGGGCCCATGATTGGTGTAACCTTTACACCATTAACTTAATAATGGGCCGCAAATATTTACATAAAGGAGAAAGACAAAAATATGTAAATGTAGAACATACGATGGGTTTAACCCGAGGTTGGATTGAGTTGTGATGTAAACCTGCCCGGAACTGCCCGGCTGTCCAGTAGTCACAACAATACCTATCCAATGTGGGAGGTTAAACCTGGAGCCCAATAAGGACCCGAGGTTAGACTGAGTTGTGGCGTAAGGCTGCCCGGAACCAACCGGCAACAGGCAGCCATAACAATACTTGTCTAATGTGAGAGGTCAGGGCCTTAATAAGACAATTAAGGCTGAGTCAGGATTGTTAGGATTAAGTGAACTAAAGACTTAATCAAAATGGAACATGCTAAATTAAACGGACTGGTGGGGGTTAGGTTAGGAAACACTTAACCAACTTAGAATGTTGGCTAGAGATAGAAAACCTAGTAACGGGGGACCCTTTTCAGCAGTAACCCTAGAAGGTGTATCAGGATACCCTGAAACTAGGCAGGGTGGGGCACGATTACTGGGCTGATTGTAAGAGGTCAAATCGACGGCGGTGGTGTAGCAGTGTAGGTTCTAACGGGGTGCGGGCGTGCACACACTCCGGCGCAGAAAAATAAGGCACTGGACACCAGTAGCATACCTGTGCACTCTAGGATTGTGTCGGGCCGCCACCATGGGACTTGATACACCCCATGGTGGGACCAGCATAGGTAACTACAACATCGGGGGCCGTAAGACACATGTAACTATGCGAGTAGGAGCCGATCATCATAGAATGGATCACATCACCCTGATTATGGGGTGCCAGTTGGAAACTGGTTTATATGGGTTCAGAGATTAACATGGGGTACGATAGCATATTCGACCCTAGACAACTTAACCAAGTTTATAGTGCTTTTCCACTTCTTGTTTATACTTATCATACCCAGTTCTTTATTCATAGACGGAATAGTACTAGACTTACTCAGGCTTTATGTCTGACTCTACTTTTCTTTTGTCTTCTTTTCTTCCGTTCCCCCCCAGGTCCACAGGGAGGGAACACAGCAGCTTGACCAACCTTAACATCCAGCTTGAAGAAGAGAAATGTATTGCTTGGACCTTTTCATTTTGAACTATGGCTTTGGACAATCCACTATGGGGCTTTTGCAGTTTATCTATGTTTTATTGATGCTTCTTTAAATAATGTAATCAAGACAGATTATGAAAGTGTTATGTTATGTTATGTTTTGGAAAAGATGTAAGACAATTATGGTGGTGTTGTTGTAGCACGTATTTGCTTTTATGAAATAAAAGTTGTTGATTTTCCGCTGTTTACAAATATGTGTTCTTATATCTGTCTTGTATATCTGTGACTTATACTTATAAACCTCCACCAAAATTAGGGCATTCCCTTTGAGAGTGACCCTAACGGAGGTGGGGTGTTTCAAATATGAATATTCTCTAGATGGTGACAATATAGCATACTTGGTTGCGAACCACTTAGAAATGCTACCTGCCCGATTTCTGTCATTTCCCAGTTGATGAGGCTCGAGGTCAAAACGTATCTTTTAACACATTCCTCCTCCATTTACTTTGAATGCCACATCATCATACCCATCATATCACAAATTGATTTCCCCAAAAATACCATGGGTATAAGCTAAGAGAAATGAATTCCTCCGCCACCAATGTAAATACGTTTGAAATGATCAACTTACATGATCTACCAGATATACTCTGTCAAACATTCATCCATTCAAGTTGTCCTGAGACTGGGCAAACCAAAGGCACTATTCCGTACATCCACCCTAGGCAATCTCTACCTAGGACTTATACAACAACAGCCCTTGCACTTTACTCCGTCTTCAATTTGTCTTTGATCTATTTGACTCGAAACGCTAATGCCCATACGGAGTGGTTCTTTGGATAAGAATCCAACCGGTCTCTCCGTATTGACGATGGAAAAATGGTCAAAACTATGACAGTCTGTGATTTAACTATCAAAGAAAAACACATGTGCAAACAATGATATTATTTCCAGATGGAAATTTTACCGATCAATCATCGTTTAGCATTTATCTCTTTAGTTCATTAATTTACTTATCTCCTGTTTCCATATATTCTAATTTCTTATTTTCTATCATCAGAAAACATTTCTGATTCTTATTTGGAAAACATTTCCGAAACTCCTTCACTAGACTTAAACAGATGTTTAAATCAAACATCGCCATGCCAACTCAAATCATTTCACTCATTAACCAAATTCACTTATCCATCCTTCACTATCAAACCTTACCATTCCTTAGTTAAGAAGGAAGTCAATCAAGTTGGGTTATAATTACCTCTCAGACCTTAACTGAACAACGTTTTAACTTCGAAATAGTCAAAGTTTATCTTTTTAATCTTTAACAAACTTCCTTATGTAACTCTCTTTCGAATAAATCCCTAATCGATAACTCTTTCCTTCGAATAAACTATATTCGATAATCTCTCTTCAAATAGCCATATTCGATTAACTCTACTCAATTAACACTATTCGATTAACTCTAATCGATTTACTCTTGTCGGTTAACTCTATTCGAATAATAAATATTCGACTAACTCTTGTTCGATTAACTCTGTTTGATTAACCCTACTGATAGCTCTATTGGATTAACTCTAAATAATTTACTCTTATAAATTAACTCCTTTCTATTAAACTATATTCGATTAACTCCTTTCGAATAACTAATATTCGATTAACTCCTTTCGAATAACTAATATTCGATTAACTCCTTCCGAATAACTAATACTCAATTAACTCATTTCAAATAACTAATATTCGGTTAACTCCTTTCGAATAACTAATATTGATAACTCCTTTCGAATAACTAATATTCGATAACGCCTTTCGAATAATTAATATTCGATAACTCCTTTTGAATAACTAATATTCAATTACTCCTTTCGAATAACTAATATTCGATTAACCTCTTTCAAATAACTAATATTCGATAACTCCTTTCGAATGACTAATCGATTAACTTCTTTCGAATGACTAATATTCGATAATTCTCTTCTTCGAATAACCTTATTCGATAACTCTTTCTTCGAATAAACTATATTCGAATAACTCTAATCTGACTAACTCTAATTCAATTAACTCTATTCGATATAACAAGTATTCGACTAACTCTTGTTCGATTAACACTATTCGAATAACTCAAGTTCGATTAACTCTAATCGATTAAATCTAACTGATTGACTCTAACTGATTAACTCTAACTGGTTAACTCTAACTCTAATCGATCAACACAAACTATAATCGATTAACTCTAACCCTAACTGATTAACTCCTCTAACTCATTTTGATTAACACATTTTGATTAACTCCTTTGATTAACTCTGCGTCCGTATTCAGTTTCAAATATCGATGTTGAAATCAATTCTTACTTCTCTATATAAGCGCTGACTTATATATTTTATTTATCCAATGATAAATATTTTATTTAATTTATAAAATATTATTTATAAATTAATCTTCTCAATCTATTGGTTACAACAGATTCTATTTAAAATCTTTGCCTTAAATCCATATCATGTTATACCCGTGTGCGAAGCACGGGTCTAAACTTCCCTGATGTAAAATTCTATTCATTTGCCAAATATTTCCTTATATGACATTCTTTTCATTTCCCAGTAAATCCTTTTTATAACTCTATTTATTTTCTAAATAAACATTTCCTTACTATAACTCTATTTATAAATGTTTTACCAATATTTCTCTTTCATTTGTAAATGTTTTACAAATATTTCTCTTTCTATTTGTTTTACAAATATTTCCCTTTTATATTTGTTTAACAAATATTTTCCTTTATATTTGTTTTACAAATAATTTCCTTTATAAAATACCTTGATTTTATAAGTATTCCTTTATACAAAATCCTTTGATTTTATAAATATTCTATTTCAATATACAGTTTGAAATCTTCCTTCTATATAATATCCTTCGATTTTATATAATATTTTATTTCAATATAGTTATTGAAATTTTCCTTTGTCATTCCAGGGTTTTCTTACGGTATTTAAAATACCAAACAACAGTGATCGATATCATTCAAACATACATAATCAACAACAAATTATATATCACAATATATGACACAAAACAGGATTATATATATTGAGGTACCCAGTTGGGTCCCTCCAACTTGTTTCCCTGCATCGCAGATGTTAAATAATATAATTAACATCGATTTCATTTCACTATGAAATATTTTGCTAAACAGAATCAATATTTGATTAACGATTTTTATATATATCGTTATCTATAATTTCAACCAATACATTCCAACCAAACAGTTAACACATAGCAATCAACAGATAATTATCAGTTCTAAGAATACATTATAAAAATATAACTGTTCAGAGTTGGTGAGTTTTACTCACATTGGCAGTTCATTGTTAAAGAATGATAAAATGTTGTTTGATTCGAATCAAATAATTTATTTCGCCATAAATTCAAACAAGCTCCAATCCGCTCCCAGTCGGTTCCATTGTGGAGCTCTCATCCATACGATCCTAATGGACTTGACCGTTCAAAATTCTGATATCATACGCAATAGTTATGATATTAAGAAGTTAATATACCTTTTCAATTTAAATAAAAACTTAGAGTTTTATATTGGGCTTAACTTTACTTCCTTCTGGCCTAATCCCCTTTTAAAAGCCCAACCCACTCACTACCTACCCGTCCTACAGTAGCCTTCTTCCTCAAATGAAGATCGCGAGTAGGAAGACAACATAGCCATTACTATTTTTTCCCAACACCATTACTTCCTCCCATACACCATTGATACCAAATCCTAAATCACCATTCAAATTCTCTTCGAATTCTCTCTCACAACATCCCCAAATCAAAGGACTCGAAGTCCATCTGCTCGCACCGACTCGAGGTACCTCACGTACCTCGTACAACATCGGCCAACCCAAATGACCACCACACTTCACCAAAAATCTTCCAAACTTGCGCCTCCTGCCCTTAAATGCCATTGCATCGTCAAACTCGCCTATCGATGCTCTGAAATCCCATGCTCGTGAACCCTAGGTTCACTGCGACGAAGAACCGCGACCAGAAAATGGTTCGATCCCAGTAAAAATTGCACCAGGCTATGGATAATCCTTTCAGCAGCTCAAATATGTATATATTATAATTTATAGAATTTACATTGATTTTCTTTTGAATTTAATATACTCGATTTTGAGTTTTCCCCAAATGAAGAAGACGGCGGAAAATTCTATTGATCAAGGATCAATGGTTTAAGGTTAGAAACTTAAGGATTATATATAGGAGATTTTTTTATATTTTTAAATTTGATTATTATATTGATTTTTATTCCAATGCTATTTGTATTCGTCCTTAAAAATTCCTGTGACCACATACGATACCCAAAAATCACGAAAATTGGCATGCAGCTACAGTTTGACATTACGAACCCAACAAAACTAGTTTCATCGAATTTCGACTTCGTTTGTTTACACAGCGTATTTCTAAAGTCAAATAGTTGACTGTTTTTCAAATTAAAATCCCGTACGGCCACATACTGACTTCAAAAATCACGGAAATTGAACTCTAACAATAATTTGATATTATGGATCCAACAAAATTAGTTTCGTCGAAAACATAGGTCATTTGCAAAACTGGCTATTTTTAAAGCCCTTAATAACCCATTTAAATATATAAATATATTTAAAAATAATTAAATTAAATATTTAAAAAAAATTATTGTATATATTCACACTAAAATATCATACAGCTCCGCTGGGATTTACAACTCGATATTCAAATCGCGATTGAACCAATATTCAAATTTATATTGAAATTCCTTTTATATATCGTTATTAATTATAAAGGAATTCCTGTGACGACCCCAAACCCCAGTACTGACGGCGGCAAGGGTAATCTTTGGAATATAACACATAAATAGATAACAACAGAACAACATTAAATAAATACACCAGATAATGAACAATAGAATATACTAGATAAACGAAATCATCAGAGTTACACAGTATACAGGATCATACTTAGTACAAATACAGTTCAGCTATACATAAATGTCTACAGCGGAAAACAAACATAATGTACAATAGGAGCTGAACAACATAAAAAGAGATAAATAATAGAATCCATCTTCAGCTCCAGCTATCCAGAAAGAGCTAGCTAAACCTGAATACAAGGCTGCCCGTGTAGAAAGAGGGGCACCCGAGTTTGAAAGTGAAACAAACTACGAGTCAGTCATGGGACTGGTATGAGAAATCTACTCAACACAATTAAAATATGGCTAATCACAGGACCACACCACTTTCGTGGAACGGGTTTACTCCATTGGATCGCCAGTGCTTTAAAACAAATAATTCTTTTAAACATCGCAATGCTTTTTATAAAAATGAAGCCATTATAAGACTCAGTTCCCATCACCCAATGCAACGCAAACCGGAGGATAGAGTTTTACCTTATAATGGTCAAAACATGCTTGATACGAATAAAACAAAAGCATTTGATATTATTACTTGTTTTTACATGTTTTCAAAAACAATTTCGAATCATAACTATCAATCATAGACGGCATGGGTACCATATATCATGTCGCCAAATATATATACAATCAAAACCGCACAGTCACGAATTTTGAAATTGGATTTCCATCATGAACCAAGGCAAAAGATAGTCCTTACCGACTTTGAGACTGTCTAGCCCGAGCCTCAGGGTCAGAGCGCATCGACCCTTGGATCGTCAGGGCCGGTCCACCGATGTGGATTAAAATTCCTGAACACTGCGTTTCCCCGCCCTATGGGGCGTAAATGAGCCAGCGAATGGCTCCATCGCACCCGGATCGTCCGATCTAACCGAGGCGCCTCGCAACAGTAACAACCACATAAGTCAAACTCGTCAGCGCGTGTAAAACCACTGACGCCACTTCTAGCTAGAAAGAAACGCATGTCCTCCCTGAGGTCCTCTCCCGTTTCTGGTTCATACCGGGGTGTGAGGCTCGCGAATTCATGTTATACACAAAGCTACGCCACACAGGCGGTGCTTTGATCATCACCACAAGACTTTGCTTTTCAACAGAAGTCCTGATCATTGCATCTTAGCATGCCACACAGGCAATTCACATCGTGCAACTGATGGCAATCAATCACACAGAATAAATTCCAATGTCAGAAACACATTCCATTTGCAAGTCCGTTCTGGGTCTGAACGAAACCGGAGGCACTATATACCTCGCAAACCCATCGATCTCCACGTACGTCTGGACGATCACCACTCATTATCCATATTTCGGGATACCTCCCAATCAGGACATCAGTTACCATCCAGACGAGGTGAAGATCTCCGGTCTTCGACCCCCGTCTTCATCTTCGATTTCTTATCGTCGATTCAGTTATTTAGAATGGGATAAACCCGGTCTTTCTGAACAACTCACGTATATAGTAAACAATTGCAACACAAACACACATACGCATCATTTCAATTCATTAGTCGCTAACCGTAAATCAGTAAGAGAACAATTTCCCAAATATTAATCCCGAAGGCCGAAACCAACATCAGATCAACACCCAGGAAACCATTCGACTTAGCCAACCTTCAGTTAGTTTCTAAATTTCACATCCATATCATTTATAATAATTTATAATGATTTATCGTTATTTTTATTTATTTTAAAATAGCCAATTTACTCAAAACGATGCTTCGGGCCATAACGTGGCCGTGGCGTTGTTTTTCTTCAGATTTGATTTACACATATCTGAAAATCTAACCGTTGGATCTTCACAAAATTTACATTATTAGAAAGATCTTTTCAAAACGAATCCAACGGTTCTAGTTTTGGGAAAATCCGACGGTCGGATCTCCCGGTATAATCGTTTGAATTTTCGATTTCAAAATATGAACTACAGCGTCGTTATTCGATTAAATATAATTATATATATATATATAAATATAATCGATTCAGGCACTGTTTTTCTTCTGATTTGAATTAAACATTCCAGACAATCCAACCGTTGGATTTTTACAACGTTGGTGCCGTTGGAAAGATATTTCCAAAGCGAACCCAACGGTTGCGGTTTCGGGAAAATCCGATGGTCGGATCTCCTGCACTAATCGTTTGAAATCACGGTTTCAAAATACGAACTGCAGCTTCGTTATTCGATATATTTCAATTCTATTTATAAATATATATATATATCGATTCTTCGATTTCAAAACTATATGATTTTCATACATTTGATAAAAATGATATTTTTATCTAACTGTCTTCTATTTCAACACTTCACTATTTTTAATAATTCATGTATATAATAAAAATGTGATTTTTAATGTAAAACAATTTATTTCAAAACTCGACTATTTTATATAGTTAATATAGGTGATAAAAATATGATTTTTATTATAAAATAATTTATTTCAAAACAAGTTTATTTTATATAGTTCATATTGATGATAAAAATAGGATTTTTATTTTAAAACAATTTCTTTCAAAATATGAATACCATTCAACACATGAATTTCAATTCAACGAATGAATTTTGATTCAACACATGTAGGTTTTTTATAGTTTATATATGTAGATAAAAAAGGTGATTTTTATATTTAAAACACGAATACCATTCAACACATGAATTTCTATTCAACGAATGAATTTCAATTCAACACATGAAGGTTTTCTATAGTTTATATATATAGATAAAAAGGTGATTTTTATATTTAAAACACGAATACCATTCAACACATGAATTTCCATTCAACGAATGAATTTCAATTCAAAACATGAAGGTTTTCTATAGTTTATATATATACAGTAAAAATGTGATTTTTATATTTAAAACACGAATACCATTCAACACATGAATTTCTATTCAATGAATGAATTTCAATTCAACACATGAGGTTTTCTATAGTTTATATATAGAGAGTAAAAATTTGATTTTTATATTTAAAACACGAATACCATTCAACACATGAATTTCTATTCAATGAATGAATTTCAATTCAACACATGAAGGTTTTCTATTCAACAAATAAATATAGTTTCAACAAATGAAAATAATTCTAACACATGAATATTATTCAAAATTTCGGCAGCATAACGGCAGGGTAGTTAAAACCGGGACCGTCCCTAGTACGGCTCCTCGCTCTACCTTAAAGCCTCGCAGCTTTTGACAATGGGGAGTCATGCATCTAGTTCACACGCAGGCGGCATGTATATTTTTTTCATTTCCACAAACTAATCCTATGTGGTTTCAACCAAATATTTCTCAACCACAAACGGGTATTTTTCAACCACAATCAATCAATTTCAACCACAAACAATTTCAATCAACCATTCGTAATCAACCAATTTTCACACCAATCACAACCAATAAATATCGTCCACGGTTTGTGGACGAGGGGTGTGTGTGTATATATATATATATGTAGCATTTCACTTCTATTTCAATACATATATAATTTTTACAACGCATATATAACTTATACATCGAACGTACAACTTATACAACACTTATACAAGAGGTGTACAACGCTTATATAACTCATACATCGACTATATAATTTATACATCATCGTTTTCCATATCGTTTATAATTTAGAAATCTCACATTGGATTCCACTCCACCAAAAATAGCAGAAGGCTCAGAAAAATATGCGGTCTCTTCTAGAAGGTAGAAGACGCCCACACAGTCACGATGTTTCCTGTTTCATCGATTTTCGTCAACATATGAGAAAGATATTATTTTTCAGAGATTGCAACGGCTTAAAGGTGTTAAAACAGTTGAAAATATAACAAAGCCGTTACCTCGGTTTTTGATTCGAAACTAGGGTTGGGAATTTCGCGAAATCCGTGAAGCTAGAGGACGATCGGCCTTCGCAGCGTCGAAGGGCTAGGAGAGAGCTTCGCGCGCGTGGGGGTGTGGGCGAGCTCGGTGGAACCTAGTGTTCGTGGCGACGGCGGAAATTCTGGATCTTCCTGGGCTCGAAACTTGAGGTACGGCGAACGATAGGGGGTGGGGTTGCTATGGATTTGAAGAGGAGTGGAAGGGCTTCAAAACGTGGGTGGTGGCGCGCGATTCTGTTGAGAGACAGAGGAGAAACAGAGGAGAGAAGGTAGCAAAGGGGTTCCGCCGTCGATCGCGATGTCTGGGGGGGTTTCCGCGTTTTTTTTAATGAATATAAAATTCTGATTGGCCGATGGTTTTATAATTTCAAAAATTAGGGTTTTTACAAACGAACTTCAATTCAAACCCAACGACTGTCGCCCCTACCTAAATACCCCCATTCCGAACACAATGGGATATTTTTCGTAGGCCCATTCGACTGTTTCAGTCAGTTTTCCTTCAAATTAAAATATTAAACATTCAATATTAAATTTGAACGTACATTTCAATTTTCCAGGACCACAAAATGATTCGAAAAATTCCAGAAAAATAAATCTAGCTATGTTTTGATGATACGGTCCCAACAAAACTAGTTTTGTCAAATTCTGAGACCGTTTGAAAAATGGCCCATTTTTGGTCGATCCAATTTAATTGTAATTGACCAAAACACGTTTTCCTTTTCCACGCTCACATACTAGCTTCAAAAATTATGAAATTTGAAACTTAGCAATAGTTTAACATTCCGGATCCAACAAAAGTGGTTTCATCGAATTCCGAGGTCGTTTGCAAAATGGCCATTTTCACGGGCTATATATATTCCATAGCGACCTTTCTGAAAATTCATTTAGCCATAACTTTTGCATTCCGCTATGAAACTTCAATTTTTTAGATTCATTAGAAAGGTATTCACTAAAAGATTTAAATATTTTTGGTTTCACTCAAATCCGCTTTGTTTTGCACCCGGTACGGTCAGTCAAAGTTTGAATTCAAATTTTGAAACTACCGCGCCATTTCAGGCCTTGTTTATAATTAGAATTAATTATATTTATTTTCAAACGTTGATTCAAACTTACTTTTCATCGTTATTATTTAAAATATTTAAAATCCACTAAAATAGCCAATTTAAAAATTTTAAATTGGTTCAGATTTTCCGGGTCATTACAATCTCCCCCACTTAAAACTTTTCGCCCCCGAAAAGGAACAAAGTCGAAAGTGGTTTGATTAATCAACTCTACGTTCAATCTGGCTTCCATTCTCCAACTTTTCAGTTTCTGAGAATTTTCAAATTCTTCAAAAATTTGGCTAACACCCGGAATTTTTGAAAAATTTCGCCATAACCTCCTTTATATGGGGAGGGGCTTGGAAATTTATTGGGCCGTATTAGGTACCCAATAAATCCTATAAAGCATACACATATTTATAGTGATATATTTTGGTGTTTACAGAGGAGCGTGTATAGATAATAACTCCAGAGAATAAATTCTCGTCACCCTGTCAAAGCCTGAGGGAGTGTGTATTTTAATTGCTCCCGGGGATAAATCATCGTCACCTCGCCCCATATGGGAAATAAATAGCCCATGTGCCATATCTAATGACTAGAGAGACGTGATCATTGTCAACTCCAGACCCGTGTGGGTTTTTTATTAATCTGGCAATTTTATCGTTACAATTTTATATGGTTGTATCAGTCATCAGTTCAACCTGTAAAATATAGTCATCGCCATACAAGCCTTTCGCTCGTATGGTAAATCTTCCACCTCGTCACACAAGCTCCATATGCTTATGTGGTATATAATGAAGTATGCCTATCTTCCAGAAGTATGCCTTGCAGTGTAGTTCAAAATTAATTGTTACTATCCTATGGCGATGTTTATTATTTCACACAGAACATCCAGCACTCCGCATCCATTGGCATTCACAGGAGTTGATATAATAATATTTCGCATCCAACTCATTAAGGTTTACCTATTTGTCGGGCACGCAAATAAATTCTTTACTCAACAGCTATCCAATTACCTGTTCAAACGTATATAATGCACAAGTATATATTTCTATCTATTCTCTAATCAGTTCAATGTGTGATTTAATCAAATAAATTCTACCATTCATTCTATTATTGATTAAATTAACTATTTTTTTAATAATTTAATTAATCAAATCTACTATCACGCAACACAAACAACAATCAAATTGTTTTTAACTTTTTAACTTTTCAAATAGATATCTTTTATATATTCAAAAGTCATATTTCTAAAACCAGACTATAAATATGATCACAAATACGTTATGTAAAAACATATTACTCTTGACTCGTTCTGAGGCACTTCTGACCCCATCTCTAACGAGCTATTCTAATTATGCTATACTCATACTAGGATATTACTGATCCTATCTGTATTGAGTTACCCGTCCTAGAACACTACTGGTTCTATCTCTAACGAGTTCGTTAATATGTTATATTCCAGAACTAAGCTTAACCAAAGCTCTGATACCACGCGGTGACGACCCCAAACCCCAGTACTGACGGCGACAAGGGTAATCTTTGGAATATAACACATAAACAGATAACAACAGAACAGAATTAAATAAATACACCAGATAATGAACAATAGAATATACTGGATAAACGAAATCTTCAGAGTTACACAGTATATAGGATCATACTTAGTACAAATACAGTTCAGCTATACATAAATTTCTACAGCGGAAAACAAACATAATGTACAATAGGAGCTGAACAGCATAAAAAGAGATAAATAATAGAATCCATCTTCAGCTATCCAGAAAGAGTCAGCTAAACCTGAATACAAGGCTGCCCGTGTAGAAGGAGGAGCACCCGAGTTTGAAAGTGAAACAAACCACGAGTCAGTCATGGGACTGGTATGAGAAATCTACTCAACACAATAATAATATGGCTAATCACAGGACCACGCCACTTTCATGGAACGGATTTACTCCACTGGATCGCCAGTGCTTTAAAACAAATAATTCTTTTAAACATCACAATGCTTTTTATAAAAATGAAGCCATTATAAGACTCAGTTCCCATCACCCAATGTAACGCAAACCGGAGGATAGAGTTTTACCTTATAATGGCCAAAATATGCTTGATACGAATAAAACAAAAGCATTTGATATTATTACTAGTGTTTACATGTTTTTAAAAACAATTTCGAATCATAACTATCAATCATAAACTGCATGGGTACCATACATCATGTCGCCATATATATATACAATCAAAACCGCACAGTCACGTATTTGGAAATTGGATTTCCGTCATGAACCAAGGCAAAAGATAGTCCTTACCGTCTTCGAGACTGTCTAGCCCGAGCCTCAGGGTCAGAGCACATCGACCCTTGGATCGTCAGGGCCGGTCCACCGATGTGGATTAAAATTCCTGAACACTGCGTTTCCCTGCCCTATGGGGCGTAAATGGGCCAACGAATGACTCCATCGGACCCGGATCATCCAATCTAACCGAGGCGTCTCGCAACAGTAACAACCACATAAGTCAAACTCGTCAGGGCGTGTAAAACCACTAATGCCACTTCTAGCTAGAAAGAAACGCATGCCCTCCCTGAGGTCCTCTCCCGTTTCTGGTTCATACCGAGGTGTGAGGCTCGTGAATTCACGTTATACACAAAGCTATGCCACACAGGCGGTGCTTTGATCATCACCACAAGACTTTGCTTTTCAACAGAAGTCCTGATCATTGCATCTTAGCATGCCACACAGGCAATTCACACCGTGCAACTGATGGCTATCAATCACACAGAATAAATTCCAATGTCAGACACACATTCCATTTGCAAGTCCGTTCTGGATCTGAACGAAACCAGAGGCACTATATACCTCGCAAACCCATCGATCTCCACGTACGTCTGGACGATCACCACTCATTATCCATATTTCGGGATGCCTCTCAATCAGGACATTAGTTACCATCCAGACGAGGTGAAGATCTCCGGTCTTCGGCCCCCGTCTTCATCTTCGATTTCTTATCGTCGATTCATTTATTCAGGATGGGATAAACCCGGTTTTTCTGAGCAACTCGCGTATATAGTAAACAAGTGCAACACAAACACACATACGCATCATTTCAATTCATTAGTCGCTAACCGTAAATCAGTAAGGGAACGATTTCCCAAATATTAATCCCGAAGGTCGAAATCAACATCAGATCAACACCCAGGAAACCATTCGACTTAGCCAACCTTCAGTTAGTTTCTAAATTACACATCCATATCGTTTATAATATTTTATAACGATTTATCGTTATTTTTATTTATTTTAAAATAGCCAATTTACTCAAAACGACGCTTTGGGCCATAACGCGGCCGTGGCGTTGTTTTTCTTTAGATTTTATTTACACATATCTGAAAATCTAACCGTTTGATTTTCACAAAATTTACAATATTAGAAAGATCTTTTCAAAACGAATCCAACGGTTCTAGTTTCAGGAAAATCCGACGGTCGGATCTCCCGGTATAATCGTTTGAAGTTTCGATTTAAAAATATGAACTACAGCGTCGTTATTCGATTAAATATAATTATATTTATATATATATAAATATAATAAGTTCTGGCGCCGTTTTTCTTCAGATTTGAATTAAACATTCCAGACAATCCCACCATTGGATTTTTACAAAGTTGGTGCCGTTGGAAAGATATTTCCAAAGCGAACCCAACGGTTGCGGTTTCGGGAAAATCCGATGGTCGGATCTCCCGCACTAATCGTTTGAAATCACGGTTTCAAAATATGAACCACAGCTTCGTTATTCGATATATTTCAATTCTATTCACATATATATATATATATATATATATATATATATATATATATATATATATATCGATTCTTCGATTTCAAAACTATATGATTTTCATACATTTGATAAAAATGATATTTTTATCTAACTCTCTTCTATTTCAACACTTCACTATTTTTAACAATTCATGTATATAATAAAAATGTGATTTTTAATGTAAAACAATTTATTTCAAAACTCGACTACATTATATAGTTAATATAGGTGATAAAAATAGGATTTTTATTATAAAATAATTTATTTCAAAATAAGATTATTTTATATAGTTCATATTGATGATAAAAATAGGATTTTTATTATAAAACAATTTCTTTCAAAATATGAATACCATTCAACACATGAATTTCAATTCAACGAATGAATTTCGATTCAACACATGAAGGTTTTCTATAGTTTATATATATAGATAAAAAAGGTGATTTTTATATTTAAAACACGAATACCATTCAACACATGAATTTCTATTCAACGAATGAATTTCAATTCAACGCATGAAGGTTTTTTATAGTTTATATATATAGATAAAAAGGTGATTTTTATATTTAAAACACGAATACCATTCAACACATGAATTTCTATTCAACGAATGAATTTCAATTCAAAACATGAAGGTTTTCTATAGTTTATATATATAGAGTAAAAATGTGATTTTTATATTTAAAACACGAATACCATTCAACACATGAATTTCTATTCAATGAATGAATTTCAATTCAACACATGAAGGTTTCCTATAGTTTATATATATAGAGTAAAAATGTGATTTTTATATTTAAAACACGAATACCATTCAACACATGAATTTCTATTCAACGAATGAATTTCAATTCAACACATAAAGGTTTTATATTCAACGAATGAATATAGTTTCAACAAATGAAAATAATTCTAACACATGAATATTATTCCAAATTTCGGCAGCATAATGGCAGGGTAGTTAAAACCGGGACCGTCCCTAGTACGGCTCCTCGCTCTACCTTTAAGCCTCGCAGCTTTTGACAATGGGGAATCATGCATCTAGTTCGCACGCAGGTGGCATGTATATTTTTTTCATTTCCACAAACTAATCCTATGTGGTTTCAACTAAATATTTCTCAACCACAAACGGGTATTTTTCAACCACAATCAATCAATTTCAACCACAAACAATTTCAATCAACCATTCGTAATCAACCAATTTTCACACCAATCACAACCAATAAATATCGTCCATGGTTTGTGGATGAGGGGCTTATATATATATTTATATATAACATTTCACTTCTATCTCAACACATATATAATTTTTACAACGCATATATAACTTATACATCGAACGT
Source organism: Allium sativum (assembly GCA_030737875.1). Taxonomy (NCBI): domain Eukaryota; kingdom Viridiplantae; phylum Streptophyta; class Magnoliopsida; order Asparagales; family Amaryllidaceae; genus Allium; species Allium sativum. The sequence continues at coordinate 512,567,420 of CM060921.1, read as the reverse complement.
ACAACTTATACAACACTTATACAAGAGGTGTACAACGCTTATATAACTCATACATCGATTATATAATTTATACATCGTCGTTTTCCATATCGTTTATAATTTAGAAATCTCACATTGGGTTCCACTCCACCAAAAAAGCAGAAGGCTCAGAAAAATATGCGGTCTCTTTAGGTAGAAGACGTCCACACGGTCACCATGTTTCCTGTTTCATCGATTTTCGTCAACACATGAGAAAGATATGATTTTTCAAAGTTTGCAATGGTTTAAAGGTGTTAAAACAGTTGAAAATATACCAAAGCCATTATCTCAGTTTTTGATTCGAAACTATGGTTAGGAATTTCGCGAGATCCGTGAAGCTAGAGGACGATTGGCCTTCGCAGCGTCGAAGGGCTAGGAGAGAGCTTCACGCGCGTGGGAGAGTGGGCCAGCTCGGTGGAACCTAGTGTTCGTGGCAGCGGCGAAAAGTCCGGATCTTCCTGGGCTCGAAACTCGAGGTACGGCGAATGATAGGGGGTGGGCTTGCTATGGATTTAAAGAGGAGAGGAAGGGCTTCAAAACGTGGGTGGTGGCGCTCGATTCTGTTGAGAGACGGAGGAGAAAAAGAGGAGAGAAGGTAGCAAAGGGGTTCCGCCGTCGACCGCGATGCCTGGGGGGTTTCCGCGTTTTTTATTTTTTTATTTTTTTAATGAATATAAAATTCTGATTGGCCGATGGTTTTATAATTTCAAAAATTAGGGTTTTTACAAACGAACTTCAATTCAAACCCGACGACTGTCGCCCCCAGCTAAATAACCCCATTCCGAACACAACGGGATATGTTTCGTAGGCCCATTCGACTGTTTCAGTCAGTTTTCCTTCAAATTAAAATATAAAACATTCAATAATAAATTTGAACGTACATTTCAATTTGCCACGACCACAAACTGATTCAAAAAATTCCAGAAAAATAAATCTAGCTATGTTTTGATGATACGGTCCCAACAAAACTAGTTTCGTCGAATTCTGAGACCGTTTGAAAAATGGCCCATTTCTGGTCGATCCAATTTAACTATAATTGACCAAAACACGTTTTTCTTTTCCACGCTCACATACTAGCATCAAAAATTATGAAATTTGAAACTTAGCAATAGTTTAACGTCCTGGATCCAACAAAAGTGGTTTCGTTGAATTCCGAGGTCGTTTGCAAAATGGCCATTTTCACGGGCTATATAAATTCCATAGCGACCTTTCTGAAAATTCATTTGGCCATAACTTTTGCTTTCTGCTATGAAACTTCTATTTTTCAGATTCGTTAGAAAGATATTCACTAACAGATTTAAATATTTTTGGTTTCACTCAAATTCGCTTTGTTTGGCACCCGGTACGGTCAGTCAAAGTTTGAATTCAAATTTTGAAACTACCGCGCCATTTCAGGCCTTGTTTACAATTAGAATTAATTATATTTTTTCAAACGTCGATTCAAACTTACTTTTCATCGTTATTATTTAAAATATTTATTTTAAATATTTAAAATCCACTAAAATAGCCAATTTAAAATTTTTAAATTGGTTCAGATTTTCCGAGTCATTACAATTCCATAGCGACTTTTCTAAAATTTGATTTGGACATAAATCAAAATCTACACAATGAAATCCCGATTTTTCTCTTCTATTGGAAAAATATACTTCACCAGCTCCTAACGTTTCTTGTTTCACCGAAATCCAATTTAAAACGGACCCTATATATTCAGTTGAAGTTCAAATCGCCAAATAGCGAACTGCCACGCCATTTGGAGCTCGATTTTAATTATAATATAATTATATGTTCAAACTGTCGTTCAAATAATATATTCATCATTCTAATTCAATTCGAAGCTGAATTAAATACTTTGAATTGTCCAGTTCACATTATATTGTCAATTCACTATTTCTGATTATTTCAAAAATTAAATATATTATTTTATTATTTATTTTAATTAAATATTCAATATAATATAATTAAAAAACCATTTTCACTATTTAAATAATTAAATAAATTAATTATTATCCGTATAAATATGGGTCGTTACATTCTTTCCCCCTTAAAATAATTTCGTCCTTAAAATTGCTAAGGTAGAAAAAAAACCTATTGACTGGTTAAAAATTATTTTTACTTCTTTAACTTCAGTTTCACTGTACTAATTAATTTCAACTAAATTATTAATTTATTTCTATCAATGAATATATTCAAAAATTCTGAAAATTTTCTAACACCTTAACTTTTCAATTTTTTTTGCCAGCACCTCCTTTGTACTGGTCAATAGCTCAAACTCCGACTCACCTCTCTGGGCCTTCACCAACCCAAAAGAAAAATCAAATAGCCAAGCGGCTTGCCAATTCGACGCATCAAAATCTCAAACCCATATATAATATAAACTGGTATCTTTTGTCAGACATATCATTATATCCTTTACATCTGCTGCTAATTCAGCATATATCAATGTCATCCCAATCAAACTCCAATCAATTTTATCTCCAACACAACCATTCGCTTATATCCAAGCCAAATATCATTTCAAACTCGAGTTTCATTGTCGATTCCAGACTCTTAACTCGATTATCAAATTACCCTTCAAATTCAAATCTCAAAAATCCAATTTGTCTCAATATCATTCTAATTCAATTTCAGTTACCCCTTAACTAACTTGATTTTAATTCCAATTGGCTTTCCCAATTTCAATTCAGTTTGGTTTTTACTTAAACAAACTTTCCCAGGGAATTTCAAACAGTTTAGCTTTTCTAAAACCACATATCCCTTTTCAAGATGCAAAACAACTTGCTTTCCACAAAACAATTCAAAAACAAAATCTTTGGTAGTAATTAGTCACTTAGCAACTCGAAAATGAACACCGATGATAGTCGACTTCATCATCGGGATTTATTTTCCAGCGATCGAAGTGAGTTCAATACTATATCACTTTCAAAGCCATTTCTAAACACTTCCATTTTGAAATGCATTTCAAAATATCATTCACAAGGCTTTGTAAACAATTTAAAATCTCCCAGGATTTTAAAATTCTATATTCAATTCAAATCCATTTACAAACACCTTTCCAAATCTCCAGGGCTTTAATTTCCATTCTGATTTAAATTTCAGATTCAATTCATTCGTAACACTTATACGAATCTTAGTTGGTCATTTACATAACCATTTCATTTATAATCCTACTCGATTATAATAATGACCAACACATCAAATATAATAATTTCAATATATATTCACTTTTATATCAAAATATACTTTGGGTAAAATTATTTCATTTACCCTCTTTTCGACACATACCATGTTGGTCCATCGTATTCAACTGTTTACAAACCCCTACCGATACAGTGGATCAAACTGATCGTTCAGAACCCATAAACAACTCAATTAATAAATCTCCACAATATAAAACAATTTTATATCAGATAACAAATGTGTTCACTCGTATATATACACTCAAACTCAATCTAGGGTATTACTAACCCCATCTCTACTGAGTCATGCCACAGAGCCAAGGTAATTCACTTAACCTTAAGCTCTGATATCACTGTAACAACCCGGGGTTTTTGCGATCCTGAGTACTCGACATAAACTCAATGTCGACTACTCAAGCATCCTGGATAATCCATGAAAGAAATTAGAAGGTGAGGATAGATAAGATAGAGACTTAGAATAGAAGAAGAAGAACATACAAAATCAGAGTAAACACGAATCTCACAACGGAATGAATAAATATATTTCATAACATAACTTTGAAATATAAATCTGTACTTGAATATACATATCATTTCCAAAGTACAACACTTACAACACAGCGGAAAAACCATAGCTATATAATTCTGAAGCCTCCTGCTCTAGCTCTTCAAGTATCTGTAAATCCCGACTACTTGACTGCCTGTACAAAATTGGGCACCTAAGAGTTTAGGGAATACAAAACAAAATAAACTCCAGGTCAGTCATGTGACCGGTGTGAGTAAACTCAAATTATTTGATTTAACTTTCAAAATCCTTTTGAAACAAAGGATAATCATAAGGCCGATCCACACATAAAACACGGATGGTTTATACCTTACGATAACCCAAATCATTAGTGGAACAATATTATTATGATATTATAGTAGTGTCTAACACAAGTAATATCAATCTAGTAGAAATGGTTGCATCTAATGTTCTACATATATAATATACAATCAAAACCACGGGCTCTTATTTATCGCTATTTTTATTTATTTAAAAATAGCCTATTTATCCAAATGACGCTTCAGGCCATAACACGGTCGTGGCACTATTTTTCTTCAAATTTGATTTACACATATCTGAAAATTTAACCGTTGGATCTTCACAAATTTTACATAATTAGAAAAATCTTTTCGAAACGAATCCAACGGTTCCATTTTTCGGAAAATCCGACGGTCGGATCTCTCAGTACACTCGTTTGAAGTTTCAATTTCAAAATACGAACTGCAGCGTCGTTATTCGATTTAATTTAATTATATATATAAAAATATAATCGATTCTAGCGCTGTTTTTCTTCAGATTTTAATTAAACATTCTAGACAATCCAACAATTGGATCTTCACAAAGTGGGTGTCGATGGAAAGATATTTCCAAGGCGAACCCAATGGGTTCTGTTTCGGGAAAATCCGGTGGTCAGATTCCCACACTAATCGTTTGAAATCATGGTTTCAAAACACGAACTGCAGCTTCGTTATTCGATATATTTTGATTATATTTATATACAAATATAACCGATCCTTCGATTTCAAAACCATATTCTTTTCATACATTTGATAAAAATGATATTTTTATCCAACAGACATTTATTTCGACACTTCACAAATTTTAACCATTCATGTATATAATAAAAATGTGATTTTTATTGTAAAACAATTTATTTCAAAAACATGACTATTTTATATAATTCATATAGATGATAAAAATATGATTTTTATTATAAAACATTTTATTTCAAAACACGACTATTTTATTGATTGACATAGAAATGTGTTTATTTTATGCTCTTATATCTTATCTTTTGTATATAAATAAATATTACTTGGGTATTGTTTTGTTACTTTTACAGATATTCCAACCCAGCCCGCATGCAACCAGAAATGTAGAGAAATAGAGTTCAATTTGCTTTGTATTTGCATTTTGAAGAATTGTAGATGAAGATATCACATCTAGTTGCTGTTGGACAAGAAAAGGATTGATAACAAGGCTTTGCACATCACAAATCAATGAAGAAGTGTCAAGGAAATAAGAGGAAAAGAGAAAAGGCCCAAATTTGCTTTGTTTATCAAAGGCCCATTTATGTTTCTCATTGTAAACTAATTAGTGATGAAATGACCAGGCCCAGTTATCATTAGGGTTAGGGTTTGGCTATCTACCCTATATATACCCTTGTAATGGCATTGTAGCCACCATCCTATCCTATATCTCATTCTATTCTCTTCTTCATTAATAAAACTCATTTTTCTTTTTACTTTATGCAATTTTATATTTCTTAGCAATTAGTGTTGTCTACGCGATTAGATTCGGTAGAACACTATTTGTATTTTGCATTTCTTTTCATTAGTGATTGACCGTCTGATTAGGTTCAGCAGTAATCCTAATTTTATTTCCTGTTGTTATTTATATTCTGCACTTTTATTTTCTGTATTTTAATCGCGTTCATAGGTTAAATTGGATTTGATTAAATTTGAATCTGATTCATAGTTTCATTGCTTTTCCATTGAAATTGTGATTTGATCGTCGGTTCAGTTAGATCTGTTCTGAATCAAATTACAGTTTTAATTTTGTTTTGTTTTATTTTCAAAATCAACCTCCAAAGTTTGTCTAACTTGCCCAAGATATTAGATAAATAATTTAATTTTAATTACACCTCCCTGTGTTCGACCTGTATGCTACACACCTGTATGCTTGCAGAATTTATTACAAATGTCGCGCTTTTCTAATTCATAGACTAGCGTCGATCAAGTTTTTGGCGCCGTTGCCGGGGAGGTAACGATTAAATTTTATTATTTATTTAATTTCTGATTCGTGTTAGTTTTAATTTATTTTGTTCCATTTGTTTTCTTGTATATATAGAAAAAAAATTCTCAAGTAGTTGATTTGGTATTGATTGTTAATCATCTAAATAAGAGAAGAAAAAAAATTCTTTCCAATTTTCTTTTGTTTCATTCCTGTTTTCAACCTCTTTCCCCTTTCCCCTTTCCCCTTTCTTTCGTTTATTTGTTTCCCCTCTTGCAAATTCAATCCTACTTTAGACCAAAAAATAAAATAAAAAAATAAAACAAAAAATTCTTTCCTTGTGTACATTTCCAGTGCCTTAATTCTCTCCTCCATCTTAACTTTCTTTCCTTTTCTCAAATTTATTTCTTTCCAGATTCTCTTCATAATTTCTTTTTTTTAAAAAAAAATTACACAACAATTTCCTTTTACTAATTCTCTTTCTTGCCATCTTTCACGGATCTCCTATAGTTCTGTCAAACCATATTCCAAACCCCATCCTCTTCTCACAGCACAAGTTAGCCACCTTGCTCATACTCATCTTCCCAATCAAAAATCAGCCGCAAGTCATACAGTGCAACGTCCCAGACATCAGACTAACGCGAATATCTCCCACCGCGATCACAAATCGAAATAACTCCACAACTCCACAGCCAATTTTCTTCACCAACTCCAGAGACCAAACAACCATTACCCAATCCTTTCTCCACGCACAGATCAACAATCACCCACATCATACCGTGCCACAACAACATTCCCAGTGCAACTACTCACCACCACCGTTCGCTCGTCTTCACTACCATAAACCACAATCCCTCCTTCATCCAACCTTCACAACTGACAAGTCCTCCACCGCAAATTTCCAACCATCTTCATAAGCCAACGCAAAACAGACCACAAATCACCAACCCTATACGCAAATACATCCTTCACAAAATCTCTCAAAACCATACTGCCTTGCAAAAATTCCCGACACCACCGTGATCTTCAAACAGCTTCAGTCAATACAACCCATCTTGACCTCCCTCCATCCACAGCTTCATTCAATACAACACTAAACTCCAATCCGCAACTAACACAGTTTGAACACCCACGCTTCGATCCTCCTTCATCCTCCCGTCCTCATTTTCCAAAACCAGACCATCCCGTCCTCATTTTCCAAAACCGTACCTCTCTCCCCTCTCAACCACCAACCGCAAAAACAGCATCACACCACTTTGAAACAAGCAAACCTCAACAAGAACCGCAACTGCTTTATCCCCAAGCCACTTCATATTCACCAGTCACAAAACCCCCATCATCGCACCAGTCACCGACACTCAAACCAAAAATATACCGCCAGTCCATCTCGTCCAACACTGACCGCTAGCCAAAAACACCCCTCGCGAGGCCACACAACTTCACAATTCCAAATCTCTCGTTCCCAATTCGAAACGCAAGGAAACCCAAACCCGATTACCCTCCGAAGAATCCGAACTCTGAGCGTCTGGATTTCAGATTTGTTTCCCATCTGCCGGTAGCGTGGATTGTTTTCAAAAAAAAAAAAACAGAGGTACGAGTTTTTTGGGGTTCATCGCGAATTCCAATCGCGATTTAAAAGGGGGAAGTTTTTACTGGATTGGTGCATAATTCTTTTTGTGGTTGCCATCCCTATTTTATCGTGTATCAGGGGGCGTGAGTTTCTATTTTTTTTTTTAGGAATTGATTTTTCCTCTTTCTGGGCAGTTTATTTTGGGACATTGGAAATAGTTTTATTAAGGAGAAGCACTATTTTTAATTGAGTATATTGACTGCCTTTTGGTCTCTGAGCCTAGCACGCATATTTGTGGTAACATTTTGGTTGTAAGCATAGCTTATTTGTTTCCTTTTGCTTGGTTGTGTTCATTAGTGTTATTTGGCAAGGCTTATTGATTTTGAGGCAACATGGTTGTGAATTTTTTTTTGTTGCTTGAATTGTTGTTTGTTTTTCAATTTTATTTTTTTCTAATCCCTTGTCCTTATATTTCCAAATTGTTTTCACAAAAAAAAAGGGGAAGAAAGAAAAAAGAAAAGAAAAGGGTAAATCAAATCAAAGGCCAAAGACGAAGAAAGAGTTCAAGCAACGATATAGTAGTTGAGCAAAGCAAACAGTTGTTTTTAATCGTTATAGCCACTCAACTGCACTGGACGGACTGCCATACACCACTGTAAAATTTTCTGAACTCTACAGGTGCTCTGCTGCAAAGAAAAATATATAGAAATTGTTGTAAAAATCTTCTGCAGGGGCAGCAGCTTGAATGTAAAAATTTTAATTCTGCAATTTATATTTCTGTGACTGTTCTGTGACTGCAATTTCTGAATTAATTTGGTGCGGACCGATATTTCCATAACTGAAATCTTCATTCTCATTGCTTTCAACAATAAAAATAGACATTTCAAGATAATATAATTGAAAAGTGGTCTTTGTGAAGTTGACTGTCTCGTATAATTGGATCGCGGATATATAGTAGTTCAATTTATTGAACTATTAGCAAAAGAGGTTGCATACTACCCGTAAAACATTGGTCGTATCCCTTAGTTTTATACTATACGTGAACGGCCATAAGTCCCTCTTCCCCCTTCCAATTGAGTCAGTTAATTAATAGAGCACAACTCATTATTTTATATTATTTTGAATTGAGAATAATTTCTGTCTTGCCGTGATTTCATTTTAAATGTCTGATTCAAAAAAATCTTTGAGAGAATTGTGGGATAATAGTCGAAGTAGACGTCCGCTTGAAGAGTATGATTTTGAATTACAACTCATGAAGCAACAATTTCCAAAATTTTCAAAACGACCAACATTTTCAAAGTTATGATCGAAATGACGACTTCAATTCAAATTTCAACAATTTCGATTATGGGCCACATCCACATGAAAATAATTTTGAATCTCAATATGGCTTTGATCCACATCATTATTGGGGTGAAAGCCAAAATTTTCAAAATTATAGCCCATATCAACATCTTGAAAATAACCAAAATTGCAATTCTCTCTCAAATTTTAACAGTTTTGGTTATGAACAAAATTTCTATGATCAAAATGATTTCCAATATCATTGTCAGTATTCTGAAAATTCAAACAACTACCACATTGGAAATAATATTGATTGTGAAATTAAGGTGGACTATAATTTTGAGAATCAAGAAATCCAAAACGAGAGCTCTAAAATCAACGATCGTCTTAACATTCTTAGAGAGAGGGAAGAAAGACTAAATAAAAAGGCCGATGAACTTCTTTGTTTATTGACATCTTTGAAAGAACAACGAGAGCAACAGAATCAAATTCAAACAAGTGATGAATCAGAAAATAATCCAATTTCTACTGACATTGAAAATTTTCAAATAACGACTTTGGAAATTGAGAATAATCACCTTGATGAAGTTGTTAAAAATTCAACGAATGATTTGGATTTCGATTCTTTTCAAAAAGATTTAAGCTTGGATTTTGATCTTCCTCTTTCAGGCTGTGAGAAACTTGAAATTTTTGAAATTGAACCTAATGAAAATGTTGAATTTTTCAAAACTCAGAAGTGGAAATGGATTTTAGTGAACATGAATTTCTTGATTTGTACGAGAATGAGTTGCCAAATGAGGATGAAACAGAATTAGGCCACGAATCCAAGTTTGAGACTTTTGATTTTGAGATTTCAAACAAACTTGACATTGTCAGTGTCGAAAATACGTTGTCAATTAATGAAATTGGGAAATGTGATCACACAGTCTTGAGCACCACTCAGATGTCAAATTTCACTGAATTTATATACGATCACAAATTTTTGAACAATTACACTGATAAATTTGTTGAACACATGAACTATTTTTGGAATGTTAGCTTTGTTGAAAAACTTCATGTTAGGACGACCCTGGATATTTATCTCCTGGACTATAAATCTAGGTTCAAAGATGAGATGGTTTTCAAAAACTCTTGCTTGTTAGAAAACATGTCTAGACATAGTGGGAATGGTACTCATAGGGCAAGAACCAAGTGTGGGGGAAAAGTTGGTGGCAATCCTTGCGTCGCATGCATCGCAAACACATTTGTCATTGTACATATGATTCTTTCTTACATATAGTTAAATTGCATTTCGTTTTACAAATCATTTTACATTTAATCCATCTTTGGGTTCTGTCTTTCAAATTTAGGAAACGTTACAGTGTGGGCACTGTTTAGTTCAAGTGTGGGGGGGGGGGGGAGTCTGCATTTCATCCATTTTCATTTTTCTTTGTTTTTATTTCTTTTTATTTTTAGCCATTTAAGTAGGACCATCATACATTTTAGATTGTAGTAACATACCATTTTTTTTTTGAAATACGACTCATTTTAGATTTGATACAACAAAATAAGTTAAGGATTATTAATCAGTTGATAGTATTTTTTTCTCTCAGCTTAGATCAAATAAGAAATATAATGAAAAGTTTAATTTTGAGGGATAATAGTGTAAACGGTACATAGGGAGATTCTTAGGTGATGGCCATGAAATCTATTCTATATTGTAGACTTTGTTTAAATAAGTGGAAGACTTAAAATACTTATATTGGCCTTTCAAATCTTTAAAACTAAGTTGTGTTAAGTTGAATTCGCGTAACTCTCTTTTGTGCTTATATTTTCGATAATAATAATAATAGTATTCCAAGGGTATCCAGCATTGCTTGTATATCGAGCGTTGGTGTGCAAACCCGCCAAGCTCTATCCGACACGTTGTTGACAAATTCAGCGTTGGAATATCTTGGTCTCATTTTATGAGATTGGACACCTAAGGATTACCGACACATTGTTGACAAAGTCAAAGTCGGCCTGCACAATCCGCCAAGCTCTTTACCTACTCTCTGTTAGTCCGCGAGGCAGTGCATGGGTGGTAAACCTTGGTCTTTTTAGTTAGGTGTATGTACTTAATCATAAATCTTAAAATTTTATAGAATAAAGAATAAGCGATGATACCCAAACACTTCTTGACCTTATTGATTTGACTAGCCATACATGAGAAAATTAGAATACCACTTTGCAAACTGTGCCAAGCAAACTAAGAATTTATTTCATGGCTGCACTATGCTATCGACCGAACTAACTGGCCAAACTGGAATTTAACATTTGAAAACTTGATTTATATTGAAAATTTGTGACAAGTCGAGGTATCTAAAATAAAATCAACTGATTAGAAATTGTTAACTTAATTTGTTGTACCACTTTCCTGAAACAAGTCGTGTTTTCATTTTTCGTTTTTATTCGCATATGTCCATTGCATTCATGTAGTTTCATTAGAATCATAGCATATTACATTTGGATTTTGTGGGTAGTATCCGCTGAAAACCCTCACGAGACACCACTCGACCTACTAGGGACACCTAGAGGTTTAACGGCTTGTTGCATGCGCTCAATGCAATCGTGTTTCCTATGAAAGTGTGACCTATCTAGTTAGTTTTCCATTTTCTTTTTACTCGAGGACGAGTAAAAGATAAGTGTGGGGGTATTTGATTGACATAGAAATGTGTTTATTTTATGCTCTTATATCTTAACTTTTGTATATAAATAAATATTACTTGGGTATTGTTTTGTTACTTTTACAGATATTCCAACCCAGCCCGCATGCAACCAGAAATGTAGAGAAATAGAGTTCAATTTGCTGTGTATTTGCATTTTGAAGAATTGTAGATGAAGATATCACATCTAGTTGCTGTTGGACAAGAAAAGGATTGATAACAAGGCTTTGCACATCACAAATCAATGAAGAAGTGTCAAGGAAACAAGAGGAAAAGAGAAAAGGCCCAAATTTGCTTTGTTTATCAAAGGCCCATTTATGTTTCTCATTGTAAACTAATTAGTGATGAAATGACCAGGCCCAGTTATCATTAGGGTTAGGGTTTGGCTATCTACCTTATATATATACCCTTGTAATGGCATTGTAGCCACCATCCTATCATATATCTCATTCTATTCTCTTCTTCATTAATAAAACTCATTTTTCTTTTTACTTTATGCAATTTTCTATTTCTTAGCAATTAGTGTTGTCTACGCGATTAGATTCGGTAGAACACTATTTGTATTTTGCATTTCTTTTCATTAGTGATTGACCGTCTGATTAGATTTAGCGGTAATCCTAATTTTATTTTCTGTTGTTATTTATATTCTGCACTTTTATTTTCTATATTTTAATCGCGTTCATAGTTTAAATTGGATTTGATTAAATTTGAATTTGATTCATAGTTTCATTGCTTTTCCATTGAAATTGTGATTTGATCGTCGGTTCAGTTAGATCTGTTCTGAATCAAATTACAGTTTTAATTTTGTTTTGTTTTATTTTCAAAATCAACCTCCAAAGTTTGTCTAACTCGCCCAAGAGATTAGATAAATAATTTAATTTTAATTACACCTCCCTGTGTTCGACCTGTATGCTACACACCTGTATGCTTGCAGAATTTATTACAAATGTCGCGCTTTTCTAATTCATAGACTAGCGTCGATCATTTATATAATTCATATAGATGATGAAAATATGATTTTTATTATAAACCAATTTATTTCAAAACACGACTATTTTATATAGTTGATATAGATGATGAAAATATGATTTTTATTATAAAACATTTTATTTCAAAACACGAATACCATTCAACACATGAATTTCTATTCAACACATGAAGGTTTTCTATAGTTCGTATATATAATAAAAATGTGATTTTTATTGTTAAAGCAATTTATTTAAAACACGAATACCATTCAACACATAAATTTCTATTCAACGAATGAATTTCTATTCAACGAATGAATTTCTATTCAACACATGAATGTTTTCTATAGTTCGTATATATAATAAAAATGTGATTTTTATTGTTAAAGCAATTTATTTAAAACACGAATACCATTCAACACATGAATTTCTATTCAACACATGAAGGTTTCAACATATGAAAATAATTTCAACAAATGAAAATAATTCTAACACATGAATATTTCAGAAAATTTTGGCAGCATAACGGCAGGGTAGTTAAAACCGGGGCCGTTCCTAGTACGGCTCCTCGCTCTACCTTAAAGCCTCGTAGCTTTTGACAATGGGGTTTTCATGCATCTAGTTCGCACGCAGGAAGCATGTTTATATTTTTCTTTTCCATAAACTAATCCTATGTGGTTTCAGCCAAATATTTCTCAACCACAAACGGGTATTTTCAACCACAATCAATCAATTTCAACCACAAACAATTCTAATCAACCATTCGCTATCAACCAATTTTCACACCAATCACAACCAATAAATATCGTCCATGGTTTGTGGACGAGGGGCGTGTATATATATATGTATATATATATATATATATATATTAATATAAGCATTTCACTTCGATTTCAACACATATATAATTTTTACAACGCATATATAACTTATACATCGAACGTACAACTTATACAACGCTTATACAAGAGGTGTACAACGCTTATATAACTCATACAACTTCTAGAATGTAGAAGATGTCCACACGGTCCCGGTATCTCTTGTTTCACTAAATTTCGACCACATAGCAAAACGATATGATTTTTATCGTGAAATCAAAAACCGTAGCGCTTTAAAGTGCTATAAACTATTTTATATTATATAAACCGTACCTCTCTGAAATTCTTCAAAACTAGGTTACCGATTTGCGATCAATCCACGACGCTGTAGCACGATCGGACTTCACCACGTTGTAGTGCTCCAAGAGAGCTTTCCGGCGCATGGGGTTTCATCCAACTCGAGCTCGAGATGTAGGCACGGTGGCAGTCGCAAGTGCAGTCCTTTGGGGGCACGAAACACGAAGTAGGGCGACGATGGGTGGCGTGGCAGGTATAGATTTGAAGAGGAGAGAGAGTTCTTCAAAAAGTTCAACTATGGTAAGGGCGTTCGATGAACGTGGCGGCCGAAAATTGATCGGGAAGTGGAGAACGGGTTTCCGCCTTTAATCGGAGCAGCGGGAAGAGAGAAAATCTGATGTGGACAAATGAGATTTTTTTTATATTTATAAATTTTAAAAATCCAAAAATACCCCTTATCTCATATGAACTCCAACCCAAACCCAACGACTGTCGTCCCTAGCTAAATACCCCCATTCTGAGCACAATGGGATATGTTTCGTAGGCCCATTCGACTGTTTCAATCAGTTTTTCTTCAAATTAAAATATAAAACATTCAATATTTAATTTGAACGTACATTTCAATCTGCCGGGGCCACATACTGATTCTAAAAATTCCCGAAAAATAAATCTAGCTATGTTTTGACGATATGGTCCCAACAAAACTAGTTTCATCGAATTCTGAGACCATTTGAAAAATGGCCTTTTTCTGGTCGATCCAATTTAATAGAAATCGATCAAACACATTTTCTTTTGCCACGCTCACATACTAGCTTCAGAAATTATGAAATTTGAAACCTAGCAATAATTTGACATCTCAGATCCAACAAAAGTGGTTTCATCGAATTCTGAGGTCGTTTGCAAAATGGCCATTTTCACGGGCTATATAAACTCTATAGCGACCTTTCTGAAAATTCATTTAGCCATAACTTTTGCTTCCAGCAATGAAACTTCGATTTTTCAGATTCGTTTGAAAGATATTCACTAACAGATTTAAATACTTTTTGGTTCACTCAAATCCGTTTTGTTTTGCACCCGGTATAGTCAGTCAAAGTTTGAATTCAAATTTGGAAACTACCGCGCCATTTCAGGCCTTGTTTATAATCAAAATTAATTATATTTATTTTCAAGCGTCGATTCAAACTTAGATTTTCGTCGTTATTATTTAAAATATTTATTTTAAATATTTTAAATTCACTAAAATAGCCAAATTAAAATTTTCAAACTAGTTCAGATTTTCTGGGTTGTTACAACCTCCCCCACTTAAAACTTTTCGTCCCCGAAAAGGAACAAAGTCGAAAGTGGTTTGATTAATCAACTCTACTTCCAATATGGCTTCCATTCTCCAACTTTTCAATTTCTAAGAATTACCTAATTCTTCAAAAATTTGGCTAACACCCTAAATTTTCGAAAAATTTCGCCATAACCTCCTTTGTACGGGGAGGGGTTTGGAAATTTATTGTGTCTCATTAGGTACCCAATAAATCCTAATAAGCATGCACATATTTATGGTGATATATTCCGGTGTCCACATGGGAGTGTGTATAGATCATAACTCCAGAGAATAAATTCTCATCACCCTATAAATGGTTTTTGGGCCTTAATGACCAGAGAGACGTGTTTATTGTCATCTCCAGACCCGTGTGGTTTTTTTTACTAATCTTACAATTTATAGTTACATTTTATATGGTCCATATCAGTCATCAGTTCAACCTGTAATATATAGTCATCGCCATACAAGCCTCTCGCTCGTATGGTAAATCTTTAACCTCGTCACACAAGCTCTAAATGCTTATGTGGTATATGATGAAGTATGCCTATCGTCAAGAAGTATGCCATGTAGTGTAGTTCAAAATTAATTGTTACTATCTTATGGGGACGTTTATTATTACACACAGAACAACCAGCACTCCGCATCCAATGGCATTCACAAGAGTTGGTATAATAATATTTCGCATCCAACTCATTAAGGTTTACCTATTTGTCGGGCATGCAAATGAATTCTTTACTCAACAACTAATCCATTTACCTGTTGAAACATATATAATGCACATGTATATATTTCTATCTATTTCTAAATCAGTTCAGTGTGTGATTTAATCGAATAAATTCTACCATTCATTCTCTTATTGATTAAATGAACTATCGTTCTAATAATTTAATTAATCAAATCCACTATCACAAAACACAAACAACAATCAATTTTATTTTTAACTTTTCAAAAATGTACTAATCAATTCCTATACTCTTTTAAAATCATTCAGACTATAGAATTAAAAGTTCACATCCATGTAAAGAAAATAACAACAAAGTAGAGAACATAATGGAAATGCAAAGTATGGTAAATGTACCTTGCACCAGAGTCAATCAGAGATATCCACCCTGCACTTAGGATAGGCTTTCTTAATGCTTTCCTCTGTTTCCCAAGTACAATCTCGCGGATCTCCACTCCATTGCACTTTGACTAAGTGAACCTTCTTGTTCCTCAATTCTTTGGTTTCTTTGCCGATAATCTTTAGCGGCTCTCTTCGCACAGCCAATTCTGGAGTAATTTCAATATCCTGTTGTGCAGCCTCTTCCACAATCAAGTCTGGATCATGAACTTGCTTTCAAAGTTGAGATATGTGAAATACATCATGCACTCCAGGAAACCGATCAAGTAATTGAATTCTATAAGCGAGGGTTCCAATCCTTTCAAGAATAGGGAATGGACCAATAAATCTGGGCGCTAATTTCCAGTTTTTCCAAATCGAATCACTCCCCTCATCGGAGAAACCCTTAAATACAAATAATCGCAAACAGAAAAAGCCAAATCTCTTCTTCTCGAATCAGCATAGCTCTTCTGTCGGCTTTGAGTGGCGAGTAATAATTTCTTAACGAAATCGACTTTGTCGGCAGCTTCACAGATCATATCAGGTCCCAATACAAGCCTATTGCCAGGTTCGACCCAACAAGCAGGGGATCGGCACGGCCTACCATATAATTCTTCGAATGGTGACATTGTCAGGCTTGCTTGGTAGCTGTTGTTATAGGAGAACTCAGCCAAATGCAAATGGTATTCCCATGATCCACCAAAGTCAAGAACACAAGCCCGCAACAAATCTTCTAGTATACGATTCACCCTCTCAGTCTGACCATCTGTCTGAGGATGATAAGCGGTGCTTAGATTCAACTTCGTTCCCAGTTCTACTTGAAATGCCTCCCAGAATTTGCTAGTAAATATTGGATCTCTATCACTAACTATACTGAGCGGCACTCCATGTAGCCTAACAATTTCCTTGAAATATATCTGCGCCAGACTCTGAGGAGTTCTGTTGGATTTGACAGGTATAAAATGGGCAGTCTTCTTGAAGCGATCTACGATCACCCAAAATACTGTCATTTCCTTTTCTAGTTCTAGGCAAACCATCTATGAAGTCTATGGAAATATGTTCCCACTTCCAACCTGGAACGTCCAGTGGTTGCAACAATCCAGCCAGTTTCTGTTGGTCGCTTTTGACTAGTTGGCAAGTAGGGCATCGACTAACACATATTGAAACGTTCCTTTTCACAGCCTTCCACCAGAATGTTCACTTGAGATCGTTATACATTTTGGTCACACCTAGATGGATACTCAGCTTGGACTTGTAACACTCGTCAAACACTTCCCTTTTTAACTCGGGGATGTCGGGAACACAAATCCTTCCTCTCAATCTAAGAGTCCAATCGTTATCTATTTGAAAGCACAAGGGTTTGCCCTTCTGAATCCTTCTGATCATATCCTTAATAAAATTATCATCCTTCTGAAGAATATATATTTTGTCAATCAAGGAAGTCGTAATAATAAAGCTGGTGATTATTGCATTCTTTCAACTTAGCGCATCGGCCATGACATTGGCTTTCCCTGGAGTGTATAAAATCTCAAAATCGTATGCTGCAAGGAACTGTAGCCAACGTTGCTGCCTCAGATTCAAGCCTTTCTGGGTGAACAGATACTTTAGCGACTGATGATCCATAAACAGTTCGAATTTCTCACCCAAACGATAGTGCCTCCAGATTTTCAAAGAAAATACGATGGCCAACAACTCAAGATCATGAGTGACGTAATTCTTCTCATGCGGCTTCAGCTGACGGCTAGCATAGGCAACCACATGACCTCTTTGCATTAATACTGCACCAAGGCCTTCTCTAGAGGCATCTGTCCAAACTTTCAAGTCCTGATTGCCATCGATTATCGTTAACACTGGAGCTGTTGTTAATCTTAACTTTAGCTTCTCAAAAGCCTCCTCACATTCTGGAGTCCACTTGAATTTTGAGTGCTTCTTTATAAGCTTCGTTAAGTGACTAGATATCTTCAAAAAATCTTTAACGAACTTCCGGTAATAACTAGCCAATCCAAGAAAACTTCGGACTTCGGTGGGAGTACTAGGCTGCTTCCAATTTTGAATAGCGGTGATTTTACTTGGAACCACAACAATTCCCTCTTTTGAAACAACGTGGCCAAGAAACTTTACTTCATCTTGTCAGAATATACATTTGGAAAGTTTAGCTTTCAATACATTCCTTCGCAGAATTTCTAGAACTTGTTCCAAATGTTTTTCATGTGTTGCTTTTGACTTAGAGAAGATTAGAATATCGTCAATAAAAACCAGAACAAACTTATTCAAGACTCCTCTGAACTCTCTATTCATTAAATCAACGAAGTATGCAGGAGCATTACATAGGCCGAACGGCATTACCAACCATTCGTAGAATAAGTCTGGACCCCTGAATGCTGTCATAGGAACACACTCTTCGGCAATACGAAGTTGATGGAAGCCTGTAGCTAGGTCCATCCTTGAAAATACTTGTGCTCCATTCAGACGATCCAATAAATCATCGATTCGCGGCAGTGGATACTTATTCTTTGTTTTCTGCTTATTCAAGTCACGATAATCTACACATAGTTGTAGAGTACCGTCAGACTTTGGGACAAACACTACTACTGCTCCCCAATCAGAGAAACTAGGCCTGATCAGACCCTTCCATACAAGCTGTCTTGTTTGATTGTCTAATTCCTCTTTCTCTTTCATGGTCATTCTTCGAATAGCGTAAACTACTGGCCTTGCATTCAGGATTAAAGTAATTTTGAAATCAATTTCTCTCTGCGGAGGTAAGCTAACAACTTCTTCGAACACATCCGCATAATTCTTGACGACATGAATACCTTTTATGAGGTCGGGAACATTTTCTGTGACTACTGGGATATTTTCTATTTGGGCAGGAGAAACATCCACAGCTGACCTAAAGTCTTTTCTATTTGAATTCGGACCTTTGCATGGTATGGTTATATAATTCCCTGATTGGGCCTTTGCCTTAACAACTCTCTCGGCGCATCTAACCTCTGCCTCATATTTGGTTAACCAATTCAATCCCAAAATAAGTTCGAAGTCAGTAAAATTCATGACGATAGAGATAGTAGGGAACTTATAATAGGAAAAAGAGATAGGCACTGCACAAACCCAACTGAGATCGAGGGAACCCCCAACTGGATTATGAACAGTAATCGGTGCTTCAAGCTTTTTCAAATTCAAATCCAACTTCTTAACTGCGTTCCTTGCAATAAAGCTTCGTGACGTGCCTGTATCAAACAGTAATTTAATTGGAATATTTTTGACATTAAGCGTGCCTTCCAAAACATCAGACCTTTCCTGAGCAGACAAAGATGCAGGCCTTCTGCCACTTCATTTACATGCACTGCTTTGGATTTCTTAAGTAGCCGACAATCCTTTTCAAGATGACCAGTCTGATGGCATTGACTGCATTTTCTATTCTCTCAAAACTTGTCCTTGGATTTAAATTTATCCTTCTTTCATTTCTTCAAAGATCTGCAATTTCCTTGCAAATGCCCTTGCTTATGGCAGTTATTGCATACGGTGGTCATTACTGGTTCTTTCTCAGTTTTAACCCTTTTCCTCTTGCTTTGGTCTTCTCACTGACCTCAAGCATCGTACTAGCCTCAGGATTATCAGTCTCTAACTCCCTTTTTTTACTAGAACTGACTTCTTCTTCGTTGCGCAACATACCTTTCTTATGGAGATCTTCATACCGATAAGCCATGTATATCATTTATGAAAAAGGAAGCTTCAAATGCCCCATTACTTTATTCTGGTATTTTCTTTGCAGGCCATGAATAAACCTCAGATTCTTCCTCTTTGGATCTTGAATCAGATGCGGGGCAAAATGAGAAAGTTCATTGAATCTTTTATGATATTCTGGAATGGTCATATCTCCTTGTATCAGATAAGAGAATTCACCACATAACCGCTCAGTTGCTTCAGGAGGAGTAAATATTTCTAGGAAAACCTCTTTGAATCTATCCCAGGTGATATCACCTTCTAGATTATCTTTGATGATTGTTTCCCACCAGATTAAAGCTTCTTCTTTGAGTGCCCAAGATGCCACTAATCTTTTCTGATC
The DNA here is from genome assembly GCA_030737875.1 of Allium sativum. Classification (NCBI taxonomy): domain Eukaryota; kingdom Viridiplantae; phylum Streptophyta; class Magnoliopsida; order Asparagales; family Amaryllidaceae; genus Allium; species Allium sativum. The sequence continues at coordinate 512,547,349 of CM060921.1, read as the reverse complement.
ATCCCTTAACTGGATACGTTCAAAAATTCTTTCAACAGAACTCATCCAAGCTTGAGTTTGAATTATAGATTCATTGCCCGAGAATTGTGCTCCTCCCAAATTTCGATATCTCTTTAGTAGAGCCTCTAGATCTGGTTCTGCATTTCTTCTGTTTCTGACACTCATTTTCTAGTACTTCTGCAAATAGCAGATCAAGTGTCAAGTCACAGAAAAGATATTTCAAAACATAGAGACATATACTTCAAATGTAAATGTGTCTATTGGGGTGTACTTCATTCTGTCTTACCCATAGTAGGATATTACTGATCCTATCTGTAATGAGTTACTCGTCCTAGAACACTACTGGTTCTACTTTTGACGAGTTCGTTAATATGTTATATTCCAGCACTAAGCTTAACCAAAGCTCTGATACCACGCTGTGACGACCCCAAACCCCCTACTGACGGTGGCAAAGGTAATATTTGGAATATAACACATAAACAGAGAATAGAAGAACATAATATATAGATACACCAGATAATGTACAAATAATATACTGGATAAACATAATCATCAGAGCTACACAGTATACAGGATCATACTTAGTACAAATACAGTTAAGCTATACATAAATGTCTACAGTGGAAAACAAACATAATATGTACAATAGGAGCTGAACAGCATAAAAAGAGATAAATGATAGAATCCATCTGCAGCTCCAGCTATCCATAAAGAGCCTGCTAAAACCTAAATACAAGGCTTCCCGTGTAGAAAGAGGGGCACCCGAGTTTGCAAGTGAAACAAACTATGAGTCAGTCATGGGACTGGTATGAGAAATCTACTTAACACATTCATAATATGGCTAATCACAGGACCACGCCACTTTCGTGGAACGGGTTTACTCCATTGGATTGCTAGTGCTTTACAATAGGTAAATCTTTTAAACATCACAATGCTTTTTATAAAAATGAAGCCATTATAAGACTCAGTTCCCATCACACAATGCAACGTAAACCAGAGGATAGAGTTTTTACCTTATAATGGCCAAAATATGTACGAATAAAACAAAAGCATTTGGTATTATTACTAGTGTTTATATATTTCAAAAAAAAATTCAAATCATAAGTATCATAGACGGCATTAATGCCCCATACCACTATGTCGCCATATATAGGTATACAATCAAAACTGCACAGTCACGTATTTGGAAATTGGATTTCCGTCATGAACCAAGGCAAAAGATAGTCCTTACTGACTTCGAGACAATCTAGCCCATGTCTCAGGATCAGAATGCATCGACCCTTGGAGCGACAGGGCCGGTCCACCGATGTGGATTAAAATGCCTGAACACTACATTTCCCCGCCCTTTGGGGCGTAAATGAGCCAACGAATGACTCCATCGGCTTCACATAGTCACCGATATATCTGAGGCGCCTCGCAATAACAACAACCACATAGGTGAATAATAGTATAAATGTCAGCCAGTTTTAAGCACTGACACCACCTCTAGCTAGAAGGAAACGCATGCCCTCCCTGAGGTCCTCTCCCGTTTCTGGTTCATACCGGGGTGTGAGGCTCGCGAATTCACGTTATACACAAAGCTATGCCACACAGGTCGTGCTTTGATCATCAACCATAAGACCTTGCTTTTAAACAGAAGCCTTGATCACTGCATCTGAGCATGCCACACAGGTGATTCACACCGTGCAACTGATGGTTATCAATCACACAGAATGAATTCCAATGTCAGACACAAAGTCCATTTACAAGTCCGTTCTGGGTCTGAACGAAACCGGAGGAACTATATACCTCGCATACCCATCGATCTCCACGTACGTCTGGACGATCACCACTCATTATCCATAGTTCGGGATGCCTCCCAATCAGGACATCAGTTATCATCCAACCAGGGTGAAGATCTCTGGTCTTCAACCACCGTCTTCATCTTCGATTTCTTATCGTCGATTCAGTTATTCAAAATGGGGTAAACCCGGTCTTTCTGAGCAACTCGCGTATATAATAAACAAGTGCTACACAAACACAACATACACCTTATTACAATTCATTAGTCACTAACCGTAAATCAGTAAGAGAACGATTTCCCAAATATTAACCCCGAAGGTCGAAACCAACATCAGATCAAAACCCAGGAAACCATTTGACTTAGTTAACCTTCAGTTAGTTTCTGAATTTCACATTCCATATTGTTTATAATGTTTTATAACGATTTATCGCTATATTTATTTATTTAAAAATAGCCAATTTATTCAAACGACGCTTCATGCCATAACGCGGTCGTTGCACTGTTTTTCTTCAGATTTGATTTACACATATCTGAAAATCTAACCGTTGGATCTTCACAAATTTTGTATCATTAGAAAGATCTTTTTGAAACGAATCCAACGGTCCAGTTTTGGGAAAATCCGACGGTTGGATCTCCCAGCACACTCGTTTGAAGTTTCGATTTCAAAATACGAACTGCAGTGTCGTTATCTGATTTAATTTAATTATATATATATATATATATATATATAAATATAATCGATTCTGGCGTTGTTTTTCTTCAGATTTGAATTAAACATTCTAGACAATCCAACCATTAGATCTTCACAAATTGGGTGTCGTTGGATAGATATCTCCAAGGCGAACCCAACGGTTTTGGTTTCGGGAATATCCGATGGTCGGATCTCCGGTACTAATCGTTTGAAATCACGGTTTCAAAACACGAACTGCAGCTTCGTTATTCGATATATTTTGATTATATTTATATATATATATATATAAATACAATCGATTCTACGATTTCAAAACCATATTCCTTTCATACATTTGATAAAAATGATATTTTTATCCAACAGACATTTATTTCGACACTTCACTATTTTTAACAATTCATGTATATAATAAAAATGTGATTTTTATTATAAAACAATTTATTTCAAAAACACGACTATTTTATATAATTCATATAGATGATAAAAATCTAATTTTTATTATAAAACATTTTATTTCAAAACATGACTATTTTATGTAATTTATATAGAGGATAAAAATATGTTTTTATTATAAACCAATTTATTTCAAAACACGACTATTTTATATAGTTGATATTGATGATGAAAATATGATTTTTATTATAAAACATTTTATTTCAAAATACGAATACCATTCAACACATGAATTTCTATTCAACGAATGAATTTCTATTCAACACATGAAGGTTTTCTATAGTTCGTATATATAATAAAAATGTGATTTTTATTGTTAAAGCAATTTATTTAAAACACGAATACCATTCAACACATGAATTTCTATTCAATGAATGAATTTCTATTCAACACACGAATGTTTTCTATAATTCGTATATATAATAAAAATGTGATTTTTATTGTTAAAGCAATTTATTTAAAACACGAATACCATTCAACACATGAATTTCTAATAAACGAATGAATTTCTATTCAACACATGAAGGTTCCAACATATGAAAATAATTTCAACAAATGAAAATAATTCTTGCACATGAATATTACAGAAAATTTCGGCAGCATAACGGTAGGGTAGTTAAAACCGGGGTCGTTCCTAGTACGGCTCCTCGCTCTACCTTAAAGCCTCGCAGCTTTTGGCAATGGGGATTTCATCCATCTAGTTCGCACGCAGGTGGCATGTTTATATTTTTCTTTTCCACAAACGAATCCTATGTGGTTTCAACCAAATTATTCTCAACCATAAACGGGTATTTTTCAACCACAATCAATCAATTTCAACCACAAACAATTCTAATCAACCATTCGCTATCAACCTATTTTCACACCAATCACAAGCAATAAATATCGTCCATGGTTTGTGGACGAGGGGCGTATATATATATATATAAGCATTTCACTTCTATTTCAACACATATATAATTTTTACAATGCATATATAACGTATACATCGAACGTACAACTTATACAACGCTTATACATGAGGCGTACAACGCTTATATAACTCATACATCGACTATATAATTTATACATCGTCGTTTTCCATATCGTTTATAATTTAGAAATCCCACATTGGGTTCCACTCCACCAAAAATAGCAGGAGGCTCAGAAAAATATGCAGTCTCTTCTAGAATGTAGAAGACGTCCTCACGGTCCCGGTGTCTCTTGTTTCACTGAATTTCGACCACATAGCAAAAAGATATGATTTTTATCGTGAAATCAAAAACCGTAGCGCTTTAAAGTGCTATAAACTATTTTATATTATATAAAACGTACCTCTCTGAAATTCTTCAAAACTAGGTCACCGATTTGCGATCAATCCGCGACACTATAGCACGATCGGACTTCACCAGTGCTTCGAGAGAGCTTTCCGGCGCCTGGGGTTTCATCCAACTTGAGCTTGAGATGGAGGCACGCGGCGGTCGCAAGTGCTGACCTTTGGGGGCACAAAACATGAGGTAGGGGCGACGATGGGTGGCGTGGCAGGTATAGATTTGAAGAGGAGAGAGAGTTCTTCAAAAAGTTGATCTGTGGCAGGGGCGTTCGATGATCGTGGCGGCCGAAAATTGATCGGGAAGTGGAGAAGGGGTTTTCGCCTTTAATCGGAGCAGCGGGGAGAGAGAAAATCTGATGTGGACAAATGAGAATTTTTTTTATATTTATAAATTTTAAAAATCCAAAAATACCCCTTATCTCATACGAATTCCAATCTAAACCCAACGATTGTCATCCCTAGCTAAATACCCCCATTCCGAACACAATGGAATATGTTTCGTAGGCCCATTCGACTGTTTCAGTCAGTTTTTCTTCAAATTAAAATATAAAACATTCAATATTTAATTTGAACGTACATTTCAATCTGCCGGGGCCACATACTGATTCTAAAAATTCCCGAAAAATAAATCTAGCTATGTTTTGACGATACAGTCTCAACAAAAGTAGTTTCATCGAATTCTGAGCCATTTGAAAACTGGCCTTTTTCTGGTCGATCCAATTTAATAAAAATCGACCAAAAACATTTTCTTTTTCCACGCTCGCATACTAGCTTCAAAAATTATGAAATTTGAAATCTAGCAATAATTTGACATCCCGGATCCAACAAAAGTGGTTTCGTCGAATTCTGAGGTCGTTTGCAAAATGGCCATTTTCACGGGCTATATAAACTCTATAGCGACCTTTCTGAAAATTCATTTAGCCATAACTTTTTCTTCCAGCTATGAAAATTCGATTTTTCAGATTCGTTAGAAATATATTCACTAACAGATTTAAATATTTTTGGTTTCACTCAAATCCGTTTTGTTTTGCACCCGGTATAGTCAGTCAAAGTTGGAATTCAAATTTTGAAACTACCACGCCATTTCAGGCCTTGTTTATAATTATAATTAATTATATTTATTTTCAAACGTCGATTCAAACTTACTTTTCGTTGTTATTATTTAAAATATTTATTTTAAATATTTTAAATTCACTAAAATAGCCAAATTAAAATTTACAAACTAGTTCAGATTTTCCGGGTTGTTACATTTACTCTTATCAATTAACTCCTTCCGAATAAACTATATTCGATTAACTCCTTTCGAACAACTAATATTCGATTAACTCCTTTTAGATAACTAATATTCGATTAACTCCCTTCGAATAATTAATATTCGATTAACTCCTTTCGAATAAGTAATATTCGATAACTCCTTTCGAATAACTAATATTCGATAATTCCTTTTGAATAACTAATATTCGATAACTCCTTTCGAATAACTAATATTCGATAACTCCTTTCGAATAACTAATATTTGATAACTCCTTTCGAATAACTAATATTCAATAACTCCTTTCGAATAACTAATATTCGATAACTCCTTTCGAATAACTACTATTCGATTAACTTCTTTCGAATAACTAATATTCGATTAACTTCTTTCGAATGACTAATATTCGATAATTCTCTTCTTTGAATAACCTTATTCGATAACTCTTTCTTCAAATAAACTATATTCGAATAACTCTAATCTGACTAACTCTAATTTAATTAACTCTATTCCATATAACAAATATTCGACTAACTCTTGTTCGATTAACTCTATTCAAATAATTCTAGTTCGATTTTACTCTAAGCGATTAACTCTAACTGGTTAACTCTAACTGGTTAACTCTAACTGATTAACTCTAACGGGTTAACTCTAACTCTAACGGGTTAACTCTAACTCTAATCGATTAACTCTAACCCTAATCAATTAACTCCTCTAACTCATTTTGATTAACTCCTTTGATTAACTCTACGTCCATATTCAGTTTCAAATATCGATGTTGAAATCGATTCTTACTTCTCTATATAAGCCCTGACTTATATATTCTATTTATCTAATGATAAATATTTTATTTAATTTATAAAATATTATTTATAAATTAATCTTCTCAATCTATTGGTTACAACAGATTCTATTTAAAATCTTTGCTTTAAATCCATATCTTGTTATACCCGTGTGCAAAGCACAGGTCTAAACTTCCCTGATGTAAAATTCTATTCATTTGCCAAATATTTCCTTATATGACATTCTTTTCATTTCCCAACAAATCACTTTTGTAACTCTATTTATTTTCTAAATAAACATTTCCTTTTTATAACTCTATTTATAAATGTTTTACCAATATTTCTCTTTCTGTTTTATTTGTAAATGTTTTACAAATCTTTCTCTTTCTATTTGTTTTACAAATATTTCCCTTTTATATTTGTTTTACAAATATTTTCCGTTATATTTGTTTTACAAATAATTTCCTTTATAAAATCCCTTGATTTTATTAATATTACTTTATATAAAACCCTTTGATTTTATAAATATTCTATTTCAATATACAGTTTGAAATCTTCCTTTTATATAAAATCTTTATAAAATCTTTCGATTATATATAATATTTTATTTCAATATTGTTATTGAAATTTTCCTTTTTCATCCCAGGGTTTTCTTACGGTATTTAAAATATCAAACAACAGTGATCGATATCATTCAAACACACATAATCAACAACAGATTATATATCACATCACATATCACAATATATGAAACAAAACATGGTTTTATATATTGAGGAACCCAGTTGGGTCCCTCCAACCTGTTTCCTACATCACAGATGTTAAACAATATAATTAACATCGATTTCATTTCACTATGAAATATTCTGCTAAATAGAATCAATATTTGATTAACGATTTTTATATATATCGTAATCTATAATTTCAACCATTACAATTCAACCAAACAGTTAACACACAGCAATCAACAGATAATTATCAGTTCTAAGAATACGTTATAAAAATATAATTGTTCAGAGTTGGTGAGTTTTACTCACATTGGCATTTCATCGTTAAAGAACGATAAACTATTGTTTGATTCAAATCAAACAATTTATTTCACCATAAATTCAAACGAGCTCCAGTCCACTCCCAGTCAGTACCATTGTGGAGCTCTCGTCCATACGATCCTAACGGATCCGACCGTTCGAAATTCTGATATCATACGCAATAGTTATGATATTGAGAAGTTAATACACCTTTTCAATTGAAACAAAAACTTATTTTATATTATATTGGGCTTAACTTTACTTCCTTCTGGCCCAATCCCCTTTTAAAAGCCCAACCTGCTGACTATCTACCCGTCCAATAGTAGCCTTCTTCCTCAAATGAAGATCGCGGCTACAGGAAGACAACACAGCCATTATTGATCTTTTACCAACGCCATTACTTCCTCCCATACACCATCGATACCAAATCCGAAATCATCATTCAAATTCTCTTCAAATTCTTTCTCACAACATCCCCAAATCAAAGGACTCGAAGTCCATCTGCTCGCACCGACTCCAGGTACCTCACGTACCTCGTACAGCGTCGGCCAACACAAATAACCACCGCACTTCACCAAAAATCTTCCAAACTTGCGCCTCCTGCCCTTGAATGCCACTGCATCATCAAACTTGCCTATCGATGCTCTGAAATCCCTTGCTCGTGAACCCTAGGTTCACTGCGATGAAGAATCGCAACCAGAAAATGGTTCGATCCCAGTAAAAATTACACCAGGCTGTGGATAATCCTTTCGGCAGCTCAAATATGTATATATTATAATTTATGGAATTTACTTTGATTTTCCTTTGAATTTTAATATACTCGATTTTGAGGTTTCCCTAAATGAAGAAGACAGCGGAAAATTCTGTTGATCAAGGATCAGTGGTTTAGGGTTAGAAACTTAAGGATTATTTATAGGAGACTTTTTTATATTTTTAAATTCGATTATTATACTGGTTTTTATTCCAACGTTATTTGTATTCATCCTTAAAAATTCCTGTGACCACATACGATACCCAAAAATCACGAAAATTCGCATGCAGCTAAAGTTTGACATTACGAACCCAACGAAACTGTTTTCGTCGAATTCCGACTACGTTTGCTCACACAGCGTATTTTTAAAATCAAATAATTAACTGTTTTTCACATTAAAATCCCGTATGGTGACATACTGACTTCAAAAATCATGGAAATTGAGATCTAACAATAATTTAATATTGCGGATCCAACAAAATTAGTTTCGTCGAAAACAGAGGTCGTTTGCAAAACTTGCTATTTTTAAAGCTCGAAATAACACATTTAAATATATAAATATATTTAAAAATAATTAAATTAAATATTTAAAAATAAATATTATCGTATATATTCACACTAGAATATCATACAGCTCAACTGGGATTTACAACTCGATATTCAAATCCCGGTTGAACAGATATTCAAATTTATATTGGAATTCCTTTTATATATCATTATAAATTATAAAGGAATTCCATAGAGACTTTTCTAAAATTTGATTTGGACATAAATCAAAATCTACACAATGAAATCCCGATTTTTCTCTTCCATTAGAAAAATATACTTCACCGGCTCCTAACGTTTCTTGTTTCATAGAAATCCGATTTAAAACGGACTCTGTATATTTAGTTGAAGTTCAAATCGCTAAATAGCGAACTGCCTATGTTCAAACTGACTTTCAAATAATATATTTGTCATTCTAATTCAATTCTAAGCTGACTTAAATACTTTGAATTGTCCAGTTCACATTATATTGTCAATTCACTATTTCTGATTATTCCAGAAATTAAATATATTATTATATTATTTATTTTAATTAAATATTCAATATAATTTAATTAAACAATCATTTTCACTATTTAAATAATTAAATAAATTAATTATTATCCGTATAAACACAAGTCGTTACAAGGTGGAAGAAAAATATTATTGATGTTGAATTATATTCTTCTCTTTTTCTTTGTAGTCTATTCTTAATTGCTTCTCTTGTGTTTGCTAGCCTCAGCAAATTCCAAGAGGTTGTCTGTTTTATTTTGGTGAACAATTACTTATCACTATTATACATCATAAGAGAGCAATATTGTTTCAGGTACTGTACTTTATTGTTTATTGATATTTTAAAAGTACTTGCAACAGTTTTTGCAAATTTTTGCAGTAACTCTTTTGCAAACTATTGGTAACATTTTTCTATAACATAAATAAACACGGTACCACATAAGAAGACACAGTTTATATAAAGTATTTGCAATTGCAACATAGATGTAACAGTTTTATAACAGTGGTTACCATATTTCCTAACAAAGGATGAGCTAGAATAGAAGCCTGACCACAATTGAAACTATCATCTATAGAAAGCATCTTTACATAAATGTTTGATCAATTCTAACCTTTGATGTTAAATATTGCCCATTCTGCAATAATAGTTTGATCAATTAATCTTTTCTTTTTTAACATTTATATTACTCATAAGCATCCTGCTTCGCACACGATTGATTTTAAAAAGGTGATACATGTTGACAAGTAATATCTTATGCGGACATAGGTTTTTAGTATGACTTCTCTTTTATCAAAATTTGAGTTCATATTTCGTTGTAGCGGTAGAGGATGTGTCAATAAATGCCTAAATATGGTCCAATATAGCCCAAATCTTTATCTATATAATTAAAAACAACCAACCGGCAACACACACGTTTGCATGCATGCATACAATCATACATGTACGCATATATGCTGACATGGCCTATGCATAAACATATAATAAAAACTTCAAATCTTGAAATATAATATATTTTTTCGAGGGAAAAATAGACTTGATTTCAACATGTTAGTGTTGGTAAAAGTGAACTTAGTGTTAAATAATAAGAATGAATGAATAACTAATTGGAAAGGAAAATTTTATAATGAAATTAAAATTTTCTTGAATAAACGAAGACATAATCGTTAGATATATTTATAGTGGTGAAAATTTGGAATGCAAAAAAATTTCACTATACATACTATATATATATATATATGTATATATATATATTTGTGTGTGTGCGCGTATATATATACATATATATATATATATATATATATAAGGAGCGGCTATAGGGACACAAAATTGAACGCAAAATTATGTATACAAAATCTGGACCACAAGATTTGTTTGTCTTTATGTGTGAGGTGAAATTCAGAGGGAGATCCAATGGCTTAGATTTTGTGTGTTTAATTTTGTTTCAACATTTTGTGTCTATTTAGACTTTGCCATATGTATATATATATATATATATATATATATCTGTGTGTGTATGTGAGTGTGTGTGTGTATATATATGAGTTTAAAGGGGAAATCCCATCATCCATAGCAGATGGTAAACAAAATTGTGATCTCTCATATTATAAACTTTTTGAAGTCACCCTTAATTGATAATGATCTTTATAAGATTTTGTTTGGTTAGGAAAATTCAACAAATAATTATGTTGAATAGTCAACGAAAGATTACCATTTTAATAATGTAACAAAAAACTAAAAATTGAAATCCAAGCGTAATCAAACATTGAACTTTAAAAAAAGAGAAATCTATGACATGCATTATCTGCAAAGTGTGATTAGGAAACCTATCAAATATATCACGTCAATAGAAATAGACAATAATTTGTACCTTTTAAACTGTTACAATACCATATCGATTCTTAACATCAAATCAAAGGAGATTTTTTTTGAAATTTTGTACCTGTAGTTCTTGATGACTACCAAGTCTTCACCAGTCTAATGATGTAACACCAACAACGAATCTATGGAAACAATTAAAGGTGTAAATCTATTTTACTAACCTCAGATCTTTCACATTATATAAGTATCATGCAACGAAAAATTAAAAAAACTTATTGTACACCAAAATAATCACCTTACTATATGGTTCACTTAAACATGTTAATTTTTATCTTTATTTAGCATGCCATCGAGTGTATGATTTTAACACATGAAACCAATGTTATGTAGCATGGCTTTGAGAACATGACATAAAGCTTGTAGAAAATAACTAACTTAATTAGTGGTATTTTGACTAAAATAATATCTTTCATATAAAAACATCCCCAGAAGCATTTAATGTTTTACATTTTACTAAGCCCAAATATTTAATAATGATTTTTTTTTACTTTAGGAAGTTTGTAATATAGAATATTAGACTCATGTAAAATTTTCAAGAATTTATATGCTAAAATGAACTTTAAGAAAAGGAGGTATGGGGGAGGGCAATTCAAAATTTTAATTGCATGATACAATGGTAAATAAATCGATATATTTTGGTATTTTATAATTCAGAATATATACCTAATCAATTTATACCACTTATTTTCCAATCATATTTTTACTACATGCATGTTATTTTTATTTAACTGAAAATAATAAAATTTCTAAATGAACAATAAGATGGCTTGTTCGGTATGCTCAAATTTTCTTAACTTCGTAAAATGATGTATAATAAGATTCTGAATCAAAGGTCTTGAATTCTTCTTAAATCAATTAGTTGATATCTGTAAATAGTCAAGGTGCTGACAAACTTAGCTTCGTGCTATATTATTTTTTTCCTGAATGTATAGTTAGATAAATAGTTTTGAATTCTCATCAAATTAACTAGTTCATAGACCTACGTCGTTATCTACACCAAAATTTGGCACAACGCTCAATGAGTTCAATGAGCGGTTGAACTTAAATAAATAGATTTTTTTTGAGCAAACGGATATGTAGCGCGAGGCTACACAGCCGGTTAAATACTAGATAGAAATAGTTTCCCAACTGACAAACCCAGTTGGTAGTTCAAAAAACAACCATCACCCCAAGTTTAAGACACTTCATACAACACAAATAGAGCATACTACGAATACAACTACAAAAGCATGCAGATCAAAGTGCTAACCATCATAATTATACAAATACTACTATGAGAATTAAAAAAGCATCGTCAGACTTCACATAAGCTCCATGCTAGATGCTGAATCATTGCTATCAACAGAAGTAGCTGGAGAAGTGGCCACCGACAGAGCAAACCTGAAAACAGCAGCATGATTGTCTCCAGAACCTGAGCAGGACGAAAAAAATATGAATGATGCGGTGACAAATGGACATGATCGAACTAGCTTAGTTATTAAAAATCCTTGCATTTCTTTCTTTCCATACACACCAACTATAAACAGCCAGGAAGATATCGAGTAGTGGACAAGAATCAGATTCCCAATGATCAAAGAAAGAAGAAATGATGGGGATGAAACCAATTAAGTGGGTACTTGATGCTGCCCAAATTGGGAAGGTATAGTCGCAGGAGAAGAAAAGATGATGAATGGATTCAACATGAGAATTACAGAATGGGCAGTTAGGGTCTGAAACCACATTGCATTTGAAAAGCTTCTCTCTTGTATTGACCTTTTCATGAATCAAACACCATTGGAAGAAGAGAATTCTTGGAGCCAGCTTGCATTTCCAAAGTCTTGAGAATTTAAACATTCTACCAGTAAAATTCAGATAATTGTAACATGATGATACAGAAAAGCCTCTAGAAGGAGAGATAGCCCAAACAAAATGATCAACCAAGATATTTAGTTGAGTGTTGCGTATGAGTGCAAAGATATTCAGCAACTGAGAAAGAGTACTCCGATCAAAAAGCGAACCTGGAACTAAGCTAACAAAACCATTGTTAAAAGCATCAGCAACAAAAAGCAGAGGATTAGTTTGAAGAGAAAAGAGTGAAGAAAAGGTAAGAGAGAGAGGTAACTGACCGTGCCAAATATCATGCCAAAATAAACAGGATGAACCACCCCCCAAAGAGACATGAAACAGAAATTTAATACGAGGAAGACAAGATAGAATTCCATGCAAGAAGGGAGAGATTCTTGAGGAAGGATGATGATGCAAAACCAGATGAGGATTTGAAGAAAAGTAGCGAGCCAAAATCCAATTTTTCCAAATGAAATTTCCAAGAATAAGGAGTCTCCAAATCCATTTAGCCAACAAAGCTACATTAAAGTGGTGAAGGTCAAGAACACCAAGCCCCCCTTGATCAAAGTGTAGGCATACCGTCCTCCAGTTAATTAATTTCTTGATGCTATGACCATTCCAAAGAAATGAACTTCTAATAGAATCAATCTTACTAATTACCCATTTGGGGAGTTTATGAAAAGACATCCAGTATGTAGGGATAGCGGAAAGCTTTAAAAATAGATAAGAAGAAATAGAATAATATATACATAATGGAAAAAGGCATGAAGATTTAAAGTGTTTGGACATTGATCGGCCTACGTCCACTTGGAAGATTTGTTCAGTTTATTGCTAAATTACAAGGTTACAATTGCTTGGATTATAAGACTTGGAATATAATATGCCAATGTAAACAAATCTTTAAAAAAATCATTTTTCATCTATGTAGCAAGTACTTTTAGGTGTAAGTATGCTAGAAGATTCGAAGGACTATTGGAGAAATTCAATAGAACGCTCGGGCCCAAAATGTGCTAAGTGAGGATCGGTCCCGATCCCTCTATGGGATTGGTCCTGATCCCTCATCTTGAATGCTACGTAGGCACGAATTCTTATGTAGGTCCTGCAATATCCTTTGAGGTATCCTGTAATATCCTGTATTTTTGGTAGTCAATATTTAATTTAATTTATTATCTGAAATATTATATTTGGAATATTAATGGATTTTAATATTGAATTTGTTTATTAAAACGGAGTTTGAACGTTAAATTTATATAATTTAAATCGAGCTCGTCATGGCGCGGTAGTTCGTAATTGTAATAACCCGGATTTTGAAAACCAATTTAAATTTTTTATTTTAGCTATTTTAATGGATTTTGAATATTTAAAATGATTTATTTTAAATAATAATGAATAAAAATTTATTTGAATCGAAATTAGAATGTATAAATTTATTTTAATTATAAAACGAATTTGAATTGGCGGGTAGTTTGAAAATTCGATTTTAAATTTCAATTAAATGTACAGAATTCAAAATAAATCAGATTTTAGTAAAACCAGAAATATTTGAATCTGTTTAGTTATATCTTTCTAATGAATGTAAGAAACTAAGATTTCTCTATATAAACTGAAAGTTATGTCCAGTTTAAAATTGAAATAGTCGCTATGGAATTTATATATATTTTAATATAATATATAACCCTTAAAAATAGCCATTTTGCAAATGACCTCCATTTTCGACGAAATCACTTATGTTGGAACAAGAATGTCAAATTATTGCTAGATTCCAATTTTCATAATTTTTGGAATTAATATGTGAGCGTGGTGGATTTAAACGCGTTTGGTACTTTTAGTCTGAATTTAATCGACCAAAAAATGGCCATTTTTCAAACGATCTCCAAATTCGACAAAATTAGTCTTGTTAGGACCCTATCGTCAAAACATAGCTAGATTTATTTACTTTTGGGAATTTTTGGAGTCAATGTATGGCCCTGGTAAATTAAAATGTGCATTTAAATTCAATATATATTGATTTATATTTTAATTTTGACGAAAACTGACTGAAAAAGTCGAATTGGCTTATGAAACATATTCCATTGTGTCCAGAATGAGGGTATTTAGCTAGAGGCAACAGTCATTGGGTTTGATTTGAAGTTCGGCTCGATGAAAAAATAATTCACCAATTAAATAATATTATAAAATAGAAAACCTTAGCCATATAATATCACTAACTTCCTCCTACCTTTATTTCTTTCCTCTTGGGTCAAACTTCAGCCACCGTGTTCATTCTCCAAAGGCGAAGAAAATAATCGATTGTAAAATTAATATCAAATAGAATAAATTTCTATAAATCTCTAAATATTTATATTTGGATCTTCGCGGTACTTCTCTCCATTTCTATACTGGTTTTAACTAGTTTGACGTCATTACTGTTCACCCCCATGAAGACCTCGCGAACTAGGACTTAGGGTATTGGGAAATATACGCATCGATTCTTGAATTTAAGTGTATATTTGGATTCAGTATGAAGAGTAACACGTTGTGTGATTTTTTTGGGTGATTCGGTGGAAAGGGGAAACGCGCGATGCACTGTACAGTGCGTGGAAGGGGAAAAGCTGGTTTTCGAAGGGAGGATCCGAGTTAGGGAATTTTAGGATGGGTAGATAGAGAATTCGAAGTAGATAATTATGGATAGTTTTAATCGAATTTAAAAGAGGAGAAGAGGGAGTTTAGAAGTTGCAATAATTCTGCCATGGTGGGATGAAGTATCGGGTTCATTTCCTGGGAATGAAGTAGAAGGTTAATGCCTGGTCTTTTGTGATTAAAGGTTAAGAGGTATTTAATTAGATTAATTATTTAATTATTCAAATTAATGTAATTAAAGTTTAAACGTCTGTATCTGTAACGCCCCACCCCGATACCCACCCTAATAAATAGCATTACAAGGTAATGTTGTCTATTAGAGCGGCGAATAGGGCTGGTTAGGGGCGACCACTCATAGATTTGCATTAGCAAGTCTTAAGTATGTCGATAAAGTGATTGCTATTTTTCTAGAGGATTGACATACTTAATACTTTATGTGGTACGTACAATTCTACGTTGGCTACAGGATCAGCTCAAAACATAGTACATATAATTACACTATTACAGAACACAGAACAGTTACATAATATTACATCGTTAGAGTACAACAATTACACGTGCTACAAAAAGAATAGATGAACTTGTCTCGCTTACAATATGTTACAACAATGAAATAATAGAAATCCCTACTATTCAAACTCGACTACATAAGCTCAAGTGAATTAAGCTACGGTGAAGATAAACTAAAGAGAACCTGCTAACCCCAAGCTCAGAAACTACACCTGAAATATCTCGGTTTGACTGGAGGAATACACACGGGTCAGTCTAGTTTACAAATCAATATAAGAAATAGATAATCACATGATATACAACTCTTTACCCTAAGAGTTGTGAATATGACGACATAAAGGGATTAATTAGTTTTAGTCACGTGACATACTAGAAGGGATAAATATACAAGCCTCAAGGACTAGATCTAAGCTAAGTATATCACCATACTCGAGCCACAATGGAAACATAACACCGAAATCATCGAAATTATCATATACATCTCAACGAGTTAAATTATAAATAAAGAAGTATCCCACTCCAAAACATCTAAGTCTCAAAATATGTTGGATTAGAATACAATTGTTCTTTGCAAATGTACGATCACCCCGATCGAGTAAGAATCATCAAACCCAAATCATAAAAGAAATATAAGAAATGTACACATTCCATAACAATAGAGCCCATCCCAAGCTATAATGTTGCTCATCCCAAGCAATAGCCATATATCATCAAATGAAAATCATCAAAATCATCATATAATTAAATGAGTCAAATATCACGGAAGGAGCACCACACTCCAACATAGAAGATCAAAAATGTTTATGTAAATTTAAAATCCAATAATTCTCCATGTATGATTTTATAGATCAAAGTACAAATATCATCACAATATGGATCCATTAGAAATAAATATGCATGTGCAACTAATGTATATAAGAGTGTTGTATACACAATTATATGATTTTTGTTTGATGATAACAAACAAATATATATTATTATATATGTGTTTGTTACTATACCATTTCAATATATACGTCAGAGATAGGAATATAATATTTATGTTCAAATAGAATACAGCAATACAGAAATTCAAATATTCAACAGTATTTTATTTAAATATAATATTTTATTTCAAAATTTAACAGTACAGATTAACAATTTCACTATTTTCTCAACACTGTAATTCACTGAAATACAATTCATTCATATACAATTCATTTGTTACACAGCTCCTCACTACAACACTCTGTCAATACAATGCATATATACATACAATTCTTTTTTACTCATATACAGGCTAAGTTACACTCATTCACTATCTTCTAACTTCTGTCTTCTGTCTTCACTGCTCACTGTCAGTCCAGTCATCTGCTTACCTATCATATACAGAAAAATACACAGTATCTTGACCAGAAATAATATTTTAAATCCTAGCGAATATAATTTTTGTTTTAAAAAATTTATTTGCCTTGGTTTTCTGGTGTGTTCTCTCATCATTTTTCATGAGTCGATTTATTGTATATATCTGATTGTGTCCAGACAGCTTGTGATATTCACAGTGATTCACTGTAAATAACACAAGGTAGTCAGTGTATATACAAAATATTTCTGTGTAGGGACAAGAATATTTTTCTGAATGGCTGCGTATACACACGTGTGCACTGCCTCGCCAATCCAGTATGCAACTGAGGAGTAGCCACATAGATCATCTCGACTCAGTGCAACTTTTCAGTCCAAACAATTTGCAAGAAAAAAAAATCAACACAATAAGAAGGTTCAAGCGTGCACAAGACAGTGAGCAACAAGGCATGGATGTGCACAAACATTTTCAGCAAGTCAGCCCAGGAAAGCCATGGTCAAGCCAAAGTGCAGACAAGGATGGGATCACATACTTGGTGATGGTGAATCAAGTGGATGCATGAATACATTTCATGGAGCAAAGTTAATATGGCCAAATCATCGCATATACATGGTAGCTCAGATTTTTTGAAAGCATGATGCAACAATGGTGTAGGTGTACATGACTCAATACAGTGGAGCATGTATGGATCAACAAGCAGTTCGGGAACAACATGGATAGACATTAGTAAAATTACAAGCTCTAGCACATCAAATATGGATAGATCAGAAATGACATGGCACAGTATTTTTTAAGGTGAACAGCAAGCAACAGGGCAGACAAAAAATGTCAACACAGCATGGTTCATAGTTCAGAATGTATACATGTATATGGTTCACTAATAATACATAGCAATATGGCTCAAGTTATACAATCATGTGTACATGGAGACATATGGACACAACAACAAGTTTAAGTGCAACAAGAACAAGAACTACAACAACATCCAAGTATGAGTGCTCGAAACAACATGGTTAAGCATGGACATGTAAAGAATGGCTCAGTGGCACATACACAATAAATATCTCAACAACAATGGGACGAATAAATTGGACATATGCACATGTTTTTCATCCTAGATTTTCATGTGACAAAAGAAGATATGAACGTAGTACATGCAGCTGTGATCACTTGGTAAAGCATGACAGATACAAATGGTCAATGGTGTGGCAAAAAGTTTTCCAATCGTTTCCAGTAATTTATCATTCTAGAAATTCAATGCACCAGATTCAATTATGCAATAGCAACTGTAACAAATCATGGATATGAATATGCATGAACATTTGTATGAGTATATACAAGTGTATAAGTTGAAGTCTTTATGCAAAATAATTGAAAAGTATCAATTAATATATGGCAAAGGTTTTTTCTTAAGAAAATCAGCATTCATATTTGTAATTTGTTTCCTGAAATCACTCAACATGCAAGCATATCAATCAAGCTATCTAAGGCACATGTCGGCAACAGTTTAATATGTTTCCAAAAATGCAAGTAATTCTAGTTTTGTGTCAAATAGGTTCTAAATTCAAATGGGGGCAATTCGGCTAATTCAATGTAGCAGAAGGAAACAAATTATCTGAAGAATTATTGGCAATAATTGAACGTTTTCCTAAATTAACATATTTATCAAAGCCGAGAAACTGTAGGGACAATTTTTAAATCGAGGCACAAAAAGGCAACAGTTTCCTTGGCAAGGTAATTCTTTTAGATTTTCAATCAAGGGAAACAAAAATGGAAATACCTGCAAGCCATTCGAAGCCGATTTGATCAATTCAACAGAGAAAACCATTCAAACCAAATCAAGTCATAATCGGTGAAATCAGAGAGCTATCATAGGATTTTTTACACCAATTCATCACTGGAAACTATGTAGAGATCGAAATAGAAAAATAAGCAACTACAATCCGAAAAACAAATCATGAAGAATCAAAACAAAATTACTCATAGTTTGTTTCGATCAATCCTAAATCGAAGAGTCACATAGCAATAAAGATTCAAGCACTAGAGAACCATATTTTATCAACAAGCAATCACTATTTGGGGATATAAGAGAGAAACCCTAATTTTATAAGAGCCGCCGCCATTTTTTTAAGGGTAAACGAGATCGGGTTAATGAAGTCATGGTGCAAACTAAATTGAAGGGAGGCTGGCCAAGCCTTAGTTGAAGTGTAAAAGGCAGTATTAAATTTTCCTTTAAAAACTAGGGTTTTTGGTTTACCATTGTGTTTGTTTTAATTTGAGTTGTAATTCATCGATTATTTTATAGTGTCTATAAAATACTAGGGGATCTAGTTACGGGAATAACTGGCAGTTTCTAGAGTCTGTAAAATCTAGATGGTTTTCTAGTTTCGTCTGTAAAGCTAGACAGTTTACTAGAGTCTGTAAAACTAGGGGAAATCTTATCTAGGGGGTTTAGATCAGTCTAGGGTTTTGAGCGTAGGGTTAAAATACGAGCGAGGGGTTCGCGAGTTTACATTGTCTTGTAAGCAGGATCAGTTTTGTCACCTAGTAGAAACCTTAGGAATGCAGCAGTAGGCAGGGTTTTGCCGAAGCTGGGTATCTCTGTGTGTTATTTCCTTTTTGCTTTTTATTTCTACTACATTCTGTAATCTATTTATTTTTTATATCCCGTTAGATTTTAAATTCAGCGAAAAACTATGATAAACCCTATTACCCCCCCCCCCCCCCAGGGTTAATCTAGATCCAACAAGTGGTATTAAAGCAGGTATTCTGTTAACTCTAGAGTAGATGGTGATCCCTACTTGTCAGTCCATAGAGAGTCTATCCAGTCGTATTCAACTATTTTCAATGGTACAATTTTTTTGAATTGGAAATCAGAAATGGAATCCTATTTAAAATTTGTTGATATTAAATGTTAGGACACATTATAAATGGGTATGATATAGTCAATAGGAACGATATTGGATTTAATTCTCATGCTAGTCATATTTTATATTCTTACATTGATGATGTACAATATAGCCTTATCTCCCATTGTCTAACTGCACAGGAAATCTGGAGCACTCTCATTACATTATACGGACGAAAAGAAGACAGCTGCTCAAAATTCACAATTACCAACTCAGATTCAGATGTGTGCTTAACTGAAGCTATTAATGATGATCAGACGATGGAGATTTTTCATATGAAAAATTGATTTCTCTTTGTAATAATTTAACCAAAACTGTCAATCGTCTCCAAAGCAAAAATAAAATTTTGAAATCTGAAAATTCTGAGTTGCAATGCAAAAATAATGATTTGAAATTAAAATTTGAAAACTCCAACTGTAAAGATTGTATGAATTCGAAAATTGATTTCGCTCGTCTTAATGAAAATTGTGATTTAACTTGAAAACAAGATTTTGATTTTGAAAAGTCATGAAGATGAGCAAATCCATAAAAACAATGCTTTGCAAAAGGAGTTGGATAAAGTTAATTCCAAACATGAATCTTTTGAAAAGGAGAGTATGATGAAAACTAAAACAATTTTCAAAGAGCTTGAAGCTGAAATTGAAAATATCAAGAAATTTGTATCTGAAAGTCGAAAACATTTTGAATCTAAGATTGCTAAGTCCCTAACCAAAATTAAATCTCTTAATGATGAAAATTTGGTTTTGAAAACTGAATTTGAAAAGAGTAATATCACTAGAAATCATTGTTCAGATTTAATGAAAGATAACATCGATCTTACATCTAAAATTCAACAACTTGAAACAACATTGGCTAAATTCTCAAATGTTGAAAAATCTTTAAATATGTTGTTGAAAAATCAATTTTCATCGAGAAATAAAAGTGGACTTGGCTTTGGGAATATCAATCGTTTTGATAGGCTGAATTCTAATGATTTTGAAAAATCTTCAAATTGTTTTGGAAAAGATTGTTTTGAAATTTTAAACTCTGGCAATTCATAAGATTTTCTGAATCATAAACGAAATAAAAATTTGTTTTATAACAAACCATTTAATCTTTCTTGGATGCCAAATAGAAATAAAATGAATTCGTCTATATTCAAACAAATTTGGGTCCCTAAAGGCACTTTTGTAAATTCTGATGGTTTGTTATACAAATAGGTTTGGGTACCAAAACGTACAAATATAATTGAGAGTGGTTTTACAAATTTTGTCAGGCCACTCGATTATTCAAACTATTAGAAAACAGAGGAGGCCGAGGAACTACTAAGCAAAAAGGGAATTGAAATCAAACTGGTCTATATTTCTGTATCATCCACAGTTCCTTAGCCAAGTCTGTTTGAGTTAGAGATTCATTTGCTTACGCTAAAATCTGGTATGATCTCTAAACTCATTTGTGTTAATATTCTCTGTTTTTATCTTTTGTGTTTATTCCTACTTCCGCCTCTTCTATTTTTTTTTTCTGTTTTGATTTGACACTGCCATATTTTTTTCTTTCTTCTTGAGCTTTCTTGACTTCTAATTGCAGAATTCATGTTTTTTTGGAAATTCGCTTTATTTGGATAAATAATTGATGTTTTAATCATTTCCAGATCTTGAATTTAATTTTGTAAATATCTGCAATTGTTTTGAAGTTTATTTCCTGATTTCTGAATTCCTAATAGTGTCGTTGTATTCTTGTCATATCTTGAACACTGTTAATGTGGATTCTAAATTTTTTGAAGATCTGAAAATTTAATGAAATTTCACACATTTTTGCTGTTTTGAGTTTTCTTCTAATTCATTTTAGAAAAGCTTGAAATGTTGTACTCAATACAGCACACTGCTACTTCTCAGTTGTGATAATTTCATGGATTTTCAGATTGGCTTGAAAATTTTGAATTGACATGAAACTCATTATTTACATCTTGAAATTCATTGTTATTCATGATCATCTGCTTTAGTTTTTTGTTTGTTTGAGATCATTTGAAATTTATGATATTTTGAATCTCACACACCTCTCAGATTTGAAACTGTTAATCCTGTGTGATTGATTCATTGTATCTCATGATTTACATTTGTTCAAGTGATTTCGAATAAACCATTATTTTTGGATCATGAATTATTACTCAATCTTGATGTGATTATTCTAAAAAAAATTTTGTGTGATTGTTAGAAAAATTTGTGAAAAATTCTTTTGAAAAACGTTCATTAAAACTCATTGCTATTTCATGGTGATCTGATTTGAATACTTGTTTGTTTTAAAATCATTTGTAATTATTGATTTACTAAATCACACACATATCTTGGATCTGAAATTTTTAGTCTGGTGGGATTGATTTATTGAATCCTGATTTTTCACTTTTCCTTAAATGATTTAAGATAAAATAAATTTTATAATCTTGGATCATGGAATATATTTTGTGACCGTCAGAAACATCTTCTGACAAGTCTGTCGTGCTATTGGTTTCTGTGCTGCTCTGATAAAAGGAACCACCTCTGAAAATGCATTTGAAACTGCTCATTTTTGTTCAAATTTGCTTACTACTCTGATAAATGAAATTGATGTGTCTGATTGGGCTTTGTGATTAAGATTCTGTTGTCTACGATATATTTGTTCGTCTCTAGTGTCATTTTAAAAAAAATCCTCATGAATAGAGACATCAAGTGGTATCAGATTATGAAGTGTTGAAATTGTTTATTGATCTTATTCTCATCCTGTATATATATATTGTCTTGTATATATCTCTCTAAATTCCTCTTGTAATTGATTTTCAATTCTAAAATTATTTATTTTTTATTCATTCAAAAATTGAAATCAATATCCAAATTGAACTGTATTTATAACTCATCAAAATTATTATTAGATTTTGAAATTGTGATGAATTGTGACTGCAGTATATATATCACAACAAAAGGAGATTTTATTTAGATTTTAATGATGGTTGAATAATTATTATAATATCTTTGAATTGGAAATTATTTCACGACCATCTTCTCATCAACCATTATTCGGTCATCCATCATGTTTTTTATATTAATGTACATAGTTTAATATCTTTTAAAAGTCATCTTAAATAAACAGTGAAAATATTTGTGATGGAATTGTGGTTATGTTATTATTCAGAATTAGTGATAATAAAAAAAATTCAATGATCTTGGTATAGTTGATCATATTTCATAATATGATTCATTTGAAGATTTATTTCACAAACCATTTCTGTACCTATCACATTTCTATCACCCATATTGGTTTCGTATACTGAGGAGTTTCTCATTTTGAAACTAAAAATAATAAAAATATAATATTCGTAAGTGTTTCTCTAACCTCATTTAAGAATCCAAGCTCTGGTTATGCATGGTTATGAGATTACTTATATTAAAGCTGCAACTGATCTCATTTAAAAATCCAAGATCTGGTTGTGCGTGGTCAGTGTGCTCTTAATTTAAAAGAAAAAGAAAAGAAAATAATTTGAACAAATAAAAATTTATATGAAATTCTCCTTGGTGTGTAAAAACTATCCTATCAATCCATTTTCTTATTTGTGAAATGTGTTATTATTTTATGAAATATTATGATTTGTTGATTGATAGTTATTGGGATTTGAGATTATTTGACTTTTTCAGTTAAATTGAATTATTAATTATAGTCCAAATCCATCATGTTTTTTTGTGCTAATTCTTTATAAATTTTTTATTGGAGATAATTGGAAAATATTCATGTTCTTTTTAACTCTCTCCATTATATATAAATTTCATCGTAAATCTGTCATTCTCTGCAATATGAAATATGTCACTTCTTAGTTGATTGTGATTTTTGTTTGACTGATTGAGATTTATGATAACCATTCTTCCTCTTAATCTGAAATTATTTTTTCTAGTCAGTTTTCATCTATATTTTAAATTCTATATCCTTTTGATGATTACAAAAGAGGGAGAATGGGTTAAGATTTTGATTTATGGGTGAATTTTTTATAAATATTTTCAATTTTGAAAATTTATTCATTTTTCATTTTTCACTTATGCATATTTATAGAGGGAGTTTCTGTTGTAGGGGGAGCACTCAAATAGAGGGAGTAATACATTTCATTTTTCAAACACATTTATGCTCAAAATCTTATATTTGTTCGTCATCATCAAAAGGGGGAGTTTGTTGTATATAACGGTGTTGTATACACAATTATATGAGTTTGGTTTGATGATAACAAACAAATATATATTATTATATATGTGTTTGTTACTGTACTGTTTCAATATATACATCACAGATAGGAATATAATATTTATGTTTAATTAGAATACGACAAAACACGAATTCAAATATTCAACAGTAGTTTATTTAAATATAATATTTTATTTCAATATTTAACAGTATAGATTAAGAACTCCACTATTTGCTCAACACTGTAATTCACTGAAATACAATTCATTCATATACAATTCATTTGTTACGCAGCTCCTCACTACAACACTCTGTCTATACAATACATATATACATACAATTGTTTTTCACTCATATACAGGCTAAGTTACACTCATTCACTGTCTTCTAACTTCTGTCTTCTGTCTTCGCTATCCACTGTCAGTCCAATCATCTGCTTACCTATCATATACAGAAACACACACAGTATCTAAAACAGAAATAATTTTTTAAATCCTAGCGAATATAATTTTTATTTTAAATTTTTTTATTTGTCTCAGTTTTCTAGTGTGTTTTCTCATCAATTTTCATGACTCGATCTGATTTATTGAATATATCTGACTGTGTCCAGACAACTTGTGATTTTCACAGTGACTCATTGCAAATAACACAAGGCAGTCAGTGTATATACAAAATATTTCTGTGTAGGGACAAGAATATTTTTTTGAATGGCTGCATACACATACTTGTGCACTGCCTCGCCAATCCAGTGTGCAACTGAGGAGTAGCCACGCGGACCATCTCGACTCAGTGCAACTTTTCAGTCCAAACAATTTGCAAGAAAAAAATCAACACAACAAGAAGGTTCAAGCATGCACAAGACAGTGAGCAACAAGGCATGGATGTGCACAAACATTTTCAGCAAGTCAGCCTAAGAAAGCCATGATCGAGCCAAAGTGCAGACAAGGATGGGATCACATACTTAGTGATGGTGAATCAAGTGGATGCATGAGTACATTTCATGGAGCAAAGTTAATATGGCCAAATCATCACATATATATGGCAGCTCAGATTTTTTGAAAGCATGATGCAACAGTGGTGTAGGTGTACACGACTCAATACTGTGGAGCATGTACGGATCAACAAGCAGCTCAGGAACAACATGGATAGACATAAGTAAATTTACAAGCTCTAGAACATCAAATATGGATAGATCAGAAATGACATGGCACAGCATTTTTTAAGGCGAACAACAAGAAACAGGGAAGACAAAAAATGTCAACACAACATGGTTCATAGTTCAGAGTGTATACATGTATATGGTACACCAATAATACATAGCAGTATGGCTCAAGTTATACAATCATGTGTACATGGAGACATATGGACACAACAACAAGTTTAAGTGCAACAAGATCAAGAATTACAACAACATCCAAGTATAAGTGCTCGAAACAGCATGGTTAAGCATGGACATGTAAAGAATGGCTCGGTAGCACATACACAATAAATATCTCTGCAACAATGGGACAAAGAAATTGGACATATTCACATGTTGTTCAACCTAGATTTTCATGTGACATAAGAAGATATGAACATAATACATGCAACTGTTATCACTTGGTTTAGCATGACAGATACAAATGGTCAATGGTGTGGCAAAAAGTTTTCCAATTGTTTCCAAAAATAAATCATTCTAGAAATTCAATGCACCAGATTCAATTATGCAAGAGCAACTACAACAAATCATGGATATGAATATGCATGCACATTTGTATGAGTATATACAAGTGTATAAGTTGAAGTCTTTATGAAAAAGAATTGAAGGTGATTGCAGCATGATCAAAGCAAAATGAAATGAATGAAGAAACGGGCAAGAATATCAATTAATATATGGCAAAGGTTTTTTCTTAAGAAAATCATCATTCATATTTGTAATTTGTTTCCTGAAATCACTCAACATGCAAGAATATCAATCAAGCTATCTAAGGCAATAAGTCGGCAACAGTTTAGTATGTTTCCAAATATGCAAGTAATTCCAGTTTTGTGTCAAATAGGTTCTAAATTCAAATGGGGCAATTTGACTAATTTAATGCAGGAGAAGGAAACAAATTATCTGAAGAATTATTGGCAACAATTGAACGTTTTCCTGAATTAACATATTTATCAAAGCCGAGAAACAGTAGGGACAATTTTTAAATCGAGGCACAAAAAGGCAATAGTTTTCTTAGCAAGGTAATTCTTTCAAATTTCAATCAAAGGGAACAAAAATGGAAATACACGCAAGCCATTCAAAGCCGATTTGAT
This sequence comes from Allium sativum, assembly GCA_030737875.1. Taxonomy (NCBI): domain Eukaryota; kingdom Viridiplantae; phylum Streptophyta; class Magnoliopsida; order Asparagales; family Amaryllidaceae; genus Allium; species Allium sativum. The sequence goes on along the minus strand of CM060921.1, from coordinate 512,520,711 downwards.
CAATTCAAAAGAGGAAACCATTCAAACCATATCGAGTCATATTCGACGAAATCAGAGAGCTATTATAGGATTTCTTTATCCTGTATTACACCAATTCATCACCGACAATTATGCAGAGATCGAAACAGAAAAACAAATCACGAAGAATCAAAACAAGATTACTCACAGTTTGTTTCGATCAATCCCAAATCGAAGAGTCACATAGCAACAACGATTCGAGCACTAAAGAGCCATATTTTATCAACAGCAATATCACAATTTGGGGATATCAGAGAGAAACCCTAATTTTATAAGAGCCACCGCCATTTTTTTAAAGGGAAAACGAGATCGGGTTAATGAAGTCATGGTGCAAACTAAATTGAAGGGAGGCCGGCCAAGTCTTGGTTGAAGTGTAAAAGGGGGTTTTTAATTCTCTTTTAAAAACTATGGTTTTCAGTTTACTTTTGTGTTTGTTTTATTTTGAATTGTTACTCATCGATCGGTTTCTAGTGTTTATAAAATACTAGGGGATCCAGTTACAGGATTAACTAGTAGTTTCTAGAGTCTGTAAAATCTAGGTGGTTTTCTAGTTTCGTCTATAAAATTAGACAGTTTACTAGAGTCTGTAAAACTAGGGGAAATCTGATCTAGGGGGTTTAGATCAGTCTAGGGTTTTGAGCATAGGGTTAAAATAAGGACAAGGGGTTAGCGAGTTTATATGGTCTTGTAAGCGGGATATGTTTTATCACCTATTAGAAACCTTAGAAATACAGCAGTAGGCAGGGTTTTGCCGAAGCTGGGTATCTCTGTGTGTTATTTCCTTTCTGCTTTTTATTTCTACTGCATTCTGTGATCTGTTTATTTTTTTATATCTCGTTAGATTTTTAATTCAGCGAAAAATTGTGATAAACTCTATCAACCCCCCCCTCTAGGGTTAATCTAGATCCAACAACAACCACATGATAATATTGCTCCCCCCGAGCAGAGCTGAGTTCTTATATGTATTCAAGTTAAGCGCCTATCACTGCGAACCCCCTCCCCGGTTGAGTGTATCTTGACCCCCCCAAGTGAATACGTATACATGAATCCCCGAGTCTCGGCTTCCCCCCAAATCAAAGTACTGGCTTAACAAAACACAATATGCATCACTGACTCACAGTCAGTAACCTGAGTAGTGGTAACAGTGTGTCCTATACCACACGTTCTCACTACTGGTTCACTAAATGCTCATCAATTCCACACTAGAAAACTCAAAAATCTTCAATCACAAAAATCTCATAAATCACAACAACAACTCAATTGCTACAATCAGACAAAATAGGAAATTAACCAATCTAGTATACCACCGTGTCCCATACCATGAGGTTTACGACATTGTTTAATATCCATATAGCCATCTCGAAGGGTGCAGAAAAGTGCGATTTATAATTAGAAAATACTTGGTTTTGACTAAATAAGTTTATAAAACGATTCCCCAAAAAATGGTTACTTTGTTTATGAAAGCAATATATTTACGAAAATAATTTTATACTATTGTTAAGGGGTCATTTAATTTTTAAAATTAAGATAATAAAACTCATTTATCCTCAAAACAATAGTGAAATCCATATTGATTTATATATTGGAAAACTAGTTAAAATCGTGTACGTGTACTCAATGTCAATGTAAATCTCATCAAAAGTCTCATAATGAATCACCATAAATTTTCCCCATAATTTGAAGTTCAGATTGTTTAAAACATGAATTTCATTTCTTGAATTAAAAGTGTAGTAAACGATGTCACAAAACCACAGAAAATTCCGAAAAACAAGTATCAAAGCACAAAAATGCACCGAGAAATCAATTATGGTTGCGACTTTGAGGTTACTTATGAATGACCAAACGATGTCCGATTAGTCTAAAATTCGACAGGCACATACTAGAATAACATATCTTTCAATAAAAAAAGAATTTCTTCATTTCTTTAAGAACCGAGGAAGGTATGCAGCTCTGAACATGAGCTTTCGTCAAGATTTTAGGTCAAAATATCTTGACGAACTATCAACTTCGAGATTGAATATGGATGACCAAAACAACCCAAAACTACATGAAAATTAGAATGCAACAACTAGAGAAAACTATGGCTATAGAAAAAAAGTACATCCAAATACTCAAGGATCAGAAAGTTATGATAATCCGAAATTGGACTTTGGCTGTGATTTCGGCAATGAGAACAAGATGAACAACAATCACACAAAACCCCAACTTTGGCAACATGTTTACCCAACCTAATCAAATCGGAAAAATCACAAGCTTCGAAACAAAAAAAGAATCACTCAATTCCGATCAATAATGAGGAGATACAAGACTCATAATATGACCTAGGCGTTGTTTCGTTTCAGGCCAATATCACAGCGAAACCCCTAATTTGGTTTCCCGTTTAGCTGCCCAAATCAACTTGAAATGAGACAAAAATTTGCAGATACATTCACAAGAACATGTACAACAACAAAAAGAATCATGTAAAAAGACAAAGGGATCAGAAAGTTATTACAGCTCAAAGTTGAGGTTTTGCTATTTTTGCAACAAAGAAGAAATCAACATGAAAAGCTAGAGGAAATCAACATATTTTCACCCAACACAGTAAAATATTATACTGATAATATAAAATATCTGTAAACTAGAAAGTGTGAGTGTATACTTACCAAAGTTTGGTATTAGAAGGTTGAATTCAACATTTTGGGATTAGAATAGAGCATCCTAAGCCTAAAAATCAAAGCATTTTCAGCATGTAGCAATAATTTTTGCCTATAACTATGCTTCTTCGAATTCTAGAGAATGATGAAGAAATCTCTGATTCAACATCTTGATTGCATAAGGAAAATAAGAATTAAAATCTTCTTTGAATCCTCCTTTTATTTCTCCTTTAATTGAAGGCTTGAGAGGAATAAGGATTCTTGATTTCAAGTTGAGGAAGAAGATGCTACTGGCAGAAAAACGTTTTCTGGAGAGAACGAGAATGAATGTGATTTTTCACTCTGCCTTGGATTTAAGGTGTTAAAATTTTCGTTAAGGCCCTCCCAACCTATTACCACTTTTACTAAACAAATTTCATTATTTCATTTTAGGTCCAAACTCTTTATTTTTAGCACAAAACTTCTAAATTATAATTATGTGCTAAACACACGATTGTATTTGATTTGTAAAACATAAACACACACTAAAATGTTGCCTAAAACATTATAAATATATTTTAGACACTAATTTAAATACGACAAAATAATATAGACATGTTTGATTAATATATTTCACTAAATAAGTTATTTAAGCTATATTTAACTAATCCAAGTGTTAAACACTTGTTTATCAGTAAATTAAACATACCCATCACAACTTAAATTATATAACAACATATAAACACTAGTTAGGTTGTGTTAATTTTCCTATCTCAATACCGTTAAAATTCACAACACACTTATTCCATTTTAAGTGTCAGTTCAACACAAACATACTAATAATATGTTTACTAATAAATTTATCTTCTAAAACATTCTTATATTTGTATAACAAGATTGTTGCATACTTCATAAATTTAACAACTTAAATTTATCAATGGTAATCAAATATTCTTAATCTACAAATATTGATTACAATCAATATTTGTAATCTATTTAATTTATTGATTATTAAAAACCACATATTTTTCCTTTCCGTATATAAAGGATATAAATTTCCAACTTCTTATTGTACACTACAATATTACCTAAAACACTATATGTTATAAAATGAACAAAAAACAGAAGAAATAAGGGAGAGAGGAAATTTCTATTCATTTAGATGTATATTCTTTCTATTACATTGGCTCCTTTATATATAGGCTTTTGGAGCTGATCTTTATCTTATTCCCATGATGTGGGACTAAACATAGAACTAATAAAAGCATATTCACAACATATATATATATATATATATATATATATATATATTACAACACTCCCCCTTGAATATGCTTCTTCAAAAACTTGAATGCTCTGCTAACTTGAAGTTGTCCCTTTTAAAACATATATGACGATTGCTCCTATAATAACCTGGAAATCCGAACCAATTTTTTTTTTTTGACAATTTTAGTGAATTTTGAATATTTAAAATGATTGATTTTAAATAATGATGACAAGAAATTTATTTTGAATAGAATTAGAATGAATATATTTATTTGAATTGACGTTAGAATATAAATATTTTATTTTAATTATAAAGGAACTGAAAATGGCGCGGTAGTTTGAAACTTCGAATTCAAATTTCAAATGAATGTACAAGATTCAAAATAAACCGGATTTTTAGAAAAACAAAAAATATTAGAATCTATTTGAAAATATCTTTCCAGTGAATCCAAAAATTGAAATTTCATAGCGGGAATAAAAAGTTGTTTCCAATTGAAAATTTAGAATAGTCACTATGGAATTTTGGCCCTTAAAAATAGCCATTTTGCAAACGACCTCTGTTTTCGACGAAACCACTTTTGTTGGAACCGGAATGTCAAATTATTTCTAGATTCAAATTTCCATAATTTTTGAAATTAATATGTGAGCGTGGCAAATGAAAACGTGTTTTAATAGTTTCAGTCAATTTCGACCAACCAGAAAATGACCATTTTTCAATCAGTCATAGAATTTGATGAAATTAGTTTTGTTAGGACCGTATCGTCAATATGAAGCTAGAAATAATTTTTCAGGAATTTTTAGAGTCCATATGTGGCCCCGGTAAATTGAAATGTGCGTTTAAATTTAATATATAGATTTATATTTTGATTTTGATGGAAACTGATTGAAATGATCGAAACGGCTTACGAAACATATCCCATTGTGTCCGGAATGGGGGTAATACGCTAGGGGCAACAGTTGTTGGGTTCGATTTGGGGGTCGGGTGAAAGGTCAACTGTATGGAGAAAAATAATAATAATTTAATAAATAAATTATATATATATATACTTTGATCCCCCCACTACATTCTCCCTCTCTTCCAGTTAAAAGAAAAAAACTTAATATACCCCATCCCTCCCCCAAATCGATCAGGCCGCCCCCCTAGTCGCCCATCGCCGTAGCCTCCCACCGCGCTGCCGACCTCGAGCCCCCCTCTAATGAACGCCGCCATCCCTCCTTCCCCCAAATCGAGTGTAAAGACCCCACAACCCAAATCGAGCCCCCTTCGGCCACATTGGGCCCACCGCCGACAACCACCACCTGCGCGCACCTCCCCCTACCTCTAGATGGACCCGCAACCCCTCAGCCCCCCCGGTCGAACTGCTTCGCCAACGAAACCCCCCTTCCCTTCGAAAATCGAATGCAAAGCGAGTCTTCTTTTCTTTCTGATTTTGTTTTTTTATATAATGATAACATAGTTAAATTAGTTTTATTTTATTTTATATAGCAAAAATATAAAGTTAGGATTTTATTATAGAAAGTGAAGTTTTTAAATAGGGAAAAGATTTGATTTTTAGAAGTATCAAAATGTGATTTTTAAACATGAAAATAATATATTTTAAAAAAAAACAAGGAAGGATTATATTTTTATAAGAAGAAAGCATCGATTCTTATATGCGAAAAGATTCGATTTTTATTGACATAAAGATTGGATTATTAATTAATGAGAGTTTAGATTTTTATATGCATGAAGTCAAGATTTTTATTTGAATAAAAATTTGATTTTTATATATATGAAGTGAATAAAAATTAAATTTTTATATATATAAAGTGAAAATAAAAATCCTATCTTTTTATATATGTAGAGACATAAAAATATGATTTTTATGTATGGAAAGCGTTATTAAAAAAAATGTGATTTTTAATATCAACTGCGTGAAACATAGGGCGATGGAAGGGATTGAAATCAAAAAGGAATTCAAACGGTTCAGAAATTCAGAAATGAAATGGTGGAGTGGAACCCAAAGGTGAGAACTCCTCACTTTTATTTTATTTTCTAGTTTGAAATATATACTAGGATGCAGACGGTGCTTAGCAGCACCCGACACCCGTCGTCCACAGACCATGGATGACTTGTTTGATTGATGTGTTGTGAAAATCGATTGTGTGATGTGGAATGAATAAATATTTTATAGTTAAAAATATAATTTTTAACGTGTATATAAAATAAATATTTATAAACAAGTCGGACGATTTGTTTATGTACACACATTTGACTGATATTGATTGGGACGATAAATTTTACTCATCGCCCAACTACACAAATAAAACCTGTGTTTAATTGTTTGAAACCCCACATGGGTTTGGGATGATATATTATATACACTAGTCCTAATAATTAGTTGTATGTCGATCGATTGATTGACATGCTGCTGTAAGCGTTGAATATTTATATTTGATGCTTATACAGTGTAGAATGCACTTTGGATGATGGTTGACTGTGTTTGATTGTTGTAGTGTACGTGTGTGTATGAAATCCATATAAATCAAATTATATGGTAGTTGACTATGTCTGATTCCAGTTCAGAAAGAATGAATATTTTGAAATAACGATTATTTTAAAATAAAGAATATTTTAAAATAATATTCAGTAATAGATCAAAATGTGATTTTGATGTCCGATTTGGGATGGACACGATTATATTTAAATATATAAAGCCGTGTTGATTAGATTGACGCCATTTTGATGTGAACGATATTTATATCGATTTTATTCATTTCTATAATGAATATCGAAAAGAAATTGATTTCAAAATCTAATGTTTTGAAAATATTATCATTTATATATCGATGATATGGAATATTTAATTTTGATTTGAAATTGAATATGAAGTTGAAATAGAATTGAAATTCGAATAGAATTGAAATTTGAATAGAATTGAAATTCGAATAAAATTGAAATTTGAATAAAATTGAAATTTGAATTAAATTGAAATTGAATTTGAAATTCGAATTAAATTTAAATAGAATTGAAATCGTTTTGACGTGAATTTGAAACAGATTTAAATTGAATTGAAATCGATTTGAAATGAATTTAAACTGAATTTAAATTGGAAAATTCAATTTTGATTTGAATTTGAGATGGAAGTTGAAATCGTTTTGAAAATGAATTTAAAACAATTTATAAAATATATTTAAAAGGAAATCGACGAAATATATATATAATATACATATATTATATATATAATGGCCTGAATAGAACGCGTAGCGGTAGTTTGCGAATTTCGACCATTGACTTCGAACAGACATTACGGGAGATCCGACCATCGAATTCTCCTAATGCCGGAACTGTTGGGTTCGTATCGAAAAGAGCTTTCTAATGAATATTATAGATTAGAAATCTAACAGTTGGATTTGGAATTATGTCCAAATCAAATTTGGAAAAGGTCGTTGTAAGTGCATTTCGATGGCCGTTTATGGAAATCGACTGTACGGGCCTTGATAAAATTATTAAAAATATCGATAATTAGTGTAAAATCATAAGAAATGATTAGGAAAGAATTGGGATGAAAAATTCCATATTTGAAAAGATAAAAATAGTTTTTTTATTGAAATGAACTAGTTTTGAACTAGAATAATAAATCCAATATTTTTAAAACAAATAAATTGGATTGGAAATGGTTTTGAAGATAACCGGAATTTCCAATATATAAAGTGGAAACGGATTTGAATCAAAATTGTCTTCGGAATATTTCGATGTTGGATTTCGTGATTATACAGATATTGTTATGGAAATTTGAAAGACATATTTATATCGTTATTTCCAACACGATATTTGTTGATCGTAGAATTTGATATTGAATATAAGCCGATATATTTTCTATTCAGAGCCTTGTATTTAATATCAAATGGGATTTATGTTTGTCGTAAATGGTGTCTTCATTAACACTATTCTTAAACCCAGTTGAGAAAAAGATTAAATCTTTTTATTTAGATTTAATGAAGTATACCAATTAAATGATATTTAATTGGAATTGAATTGGAATTGATTTTTGGGTTTATCGTGAACGGTGTTTTAAATAACGCTTGTTCTTTAACCCGAGAATTAATGGAATGTGAATTGGGTTTATCGTGAACTGTGTTTTAACGACATTCGTTCTTTAACCCGATTTACAGTGAAATGAAATTTTTAATTTATAAATCTTTTTGATAAGATTTAAAGGAGATTTTCCAAAGTAAAGTTTCATAATTTAATAAAATAAATCGGAATGGAATGGAATTCGATTTGCTAATAATCGAAGTGAATTTCTATGGAGGAAAACTGTTAATATATATGGAATTTAAAAGTCTTTGTCGTTATTCCATTTGTATAATTAGTTGGATATGGAATTTCATATCAATTATATATATTAATCTGTTTTCCGTGAAGATTCCATTGTTAATGGAATGAGATTTTGGGTTTATCGTGAACTGTGTTTTAAATGACATTAGTTCTTTAACCCCGTTAAAAATAAGATTTATTTCTTAACTTTGAATAATCATTAAGTAATGATTTTTGGAAATTGAAACTGAATTAGAGTTTTAATGAATCTTTAAATAGATTGAAAGGTGAATTTGATAACTAAAATTATCAAATTCAGAAAATGATCGAGAAAAGAGTATCACCAGTTTTGCTCCAAGCGATAGTTAAATCTTTAATTAGATTTGAATGTGAAATGGTTATTGAATTTACTGATAACACCATGGTGTTAGATATGAAGTATTACCAGTTTTACTTCATGGGATGAATAGGTTGGGATTTGGGGAATTTAACAAATGATTACTTCGATAAGTTTTGTTAATCCCGACTAGTTTGGATAAACCATAATATGGTTTGAATTGATATTCAAAGGAAGATTAAAGAATAAATTTAAAGAATTTATCTTTGATAAAATTAATGGGAACCTTTCCCAAAGTAAAAGAATATTTGAATAAAGGAATATTCTAGATTGGAATAAGGCGTATGTTGTGTTTTTATAACACTTGTTTATTATATACACGAGTTGTTCGGAAAGACCGGGTTTATCCCATTCTGAATAACTGAATCGATGAGAAGTCGAAGATGAAGACAGTGGTTGAAGACGGGAGGTCTTCACATCGTTTGGATAATTACTGATGATCTTGATTGGGCTGTACACCCAAGAGGAGGGAATCAGTTGGTGATCGTCCAAACGTACCTGGAGATCGATGGATATGCAAGGAATAAGGTTCCTCCGGTTTCGTTCAGACTCAGAACGGACTTGTAAATGGATCTGAGTCTAATATTGGATTTTATTCTGTGTTGGTTGATTTCTATTAAATATATATCTGTTTGGCGGTGGAGAATTTATTCTCTTGCTTAACGCCCTTCTCTGAGACGTACGAGCTCAGAGGTTATATATCGATAGATATCAGTCACATGGCATGAATTGCCTATGTGGCATGCTAAGATGCAAATGATCAAGGCTTATGTTGAAAGGCAGAATCTTGTGGTTGATGATCAAAGCACATCTTTAATATAGCGTAGCTTTGTGTAGCGTTAATTCGCGAACCTCACACCCCGGTGTGAACCAGAAACGGAAGAAGGACCTCGGTGAGGGCATGCTTTTCTTCTAGCTAGGAGTGGTGTTTTGGGTTTTACACGCCCGGACATTTTACTTATGTGGATGATGGATAGTGAGGCGCCTCGGTTATATCGATCAATCTGGGACCGATGGAGTTATTTGGCTCATTTACGCCCTATAGGGCGGGGAAACGCAGTGTTCAGGGTTTAAGTTTAATCCACATCGAGTGGACCAGCCCTGACGATCCAAAGGTCACTCGAGCTCTGACCTGAGGCTCGGGCTAGATAGTCTCGAAGCGGTGAGGATGATCCCTTGCCTTGGTTCACAGTTGGGAATCCAACTTCCAATACGTGACTTTGCGGTTTTGATTGTAGAACCTATATATGGCGATATAGTGGTATGGGGCACGTATGCCGTCTGTGATTAATACTTACGATTGAAGTTGTTTTATACACTATGCACTTATAATAGAATCAAATGATTTGTTTTAACGTACCAAGCATGTTTGGCTATTATAAGGGAAAACCCTATCCCCTAGCTTGCGTTGCATTGTGTGATAGGACCTGGGTCTTATAATCGCTTCATTTTTCCAAAAAGCATTGCACTGTTTTTTTATATGCACTGGTATTCTTGGGAGCAAACCCGTTCCGTGCTATACGGCGTGGTCCCTTGATTTATCTGATTTAAAGTAAAGTTTTAAATAATTGTTTTAGTTCTCAAACCAGTCACATGACTAACCTGGAGTTTATTGTTTTAACCTAAACTCTGGGTGCCCTTATTTTGACACGGGCAGCCAGTAGTTTTGGTTTTGCAGATTTATATTCACAGGATCCTGATTTATAGCTGGAACGATATTCGAAAAGCTCGGTATCCGTATATCTCCTTCAGTTGTGTTTTATATTATTTTCCGCTACTATGTAATGTATTGTAATCTCTGATATTTTTTCTGATGTATTTTATTCATTCATACTCTGTATATTCTTGTATTCTAATGGAATTATTGTAATAAACAATGAAATGTTCTTCTGTTTGTGTTCTGATTCGTCTTGTCCTCAATTCAATCCGGGCTTTCCTTCACGGGGAAGTTTAGGTCGTCTCAGTTTGGTATCAGAGCTTTGGTTTACAAAGCTTGAGAACAAGACATATTAGAACCGAACGAAAGAATTCATCAGAGATTGGATTAGTAATATCCAATGAGAATGACTCGTTAGAGATGGGATCAGTAGTATCCTATAACGAGTGATTTTTGTAAATAAAATTTAAAGCAAGTTTTGTTTTGAAAATTTAAACCTTATTCAACGTATTTGAATATTTATTTGTATTGAATTTGGACAATCCAGTATATTAAGATTTTCATATACGTCTGATCCACGTGTACTGAAGTCTCAAATATATTGGGTAGATATAGAATCACACTCTAGTCACCGGAGATGATACTGATGATTGATATATCATCATTAGTGGATATATGTTCGAGTGACGAAAGTGGGATTTCTATACGATTCCAATTGATTGGTGTGAGAACCAAAACTAGATAGGGCCTATTGTTGTGATTTGGCGTCAAAAATCTGATTTTTTTGACTATATATCAAAATTATGTGTTTGAAATGATAATCAACTAATTGATTGATGGTTGTGTTGTATGATTATTCATTTAAACAAACATGTGAATGAAAGGTGAATTAGGCCAAAATAACCAAATATTGAACTATATTGAAAATTGTTTAAAAGTGCATGCATATACATGTGTATCCATTGAATATGTCATAGCAAGGAAGCCAGAGAAGAGGAATAAAATTGTATGCCCGACAAATATGTACATGTTTATTGTATTTCTTGGGGTTTTTGATGATTTTATGAGCCGATTGGCTGTTTTTTTTTCTTTTTGGATTGGAGAGGCAAGTATGGCAATTTCGGGATTTTCCTGGTGCTCCATGCAGGGGAGGTTATGGCGATTTTTTTCGAAAATTTAGGGTGTTAGCCAAATTTTTGAAGAATTTGAAAAGTTCGTAGAAACTGAAAAGTTGAAGAACTTAGGCCATAATGAAAATAATGAAAGTTGAGTTGATTTGTAAAACAACTTTCAGCTTCGTTCCTTTTCGGGGATGAAAAATTTTAAGTGGGGGAGATTGTAATAACCCGGAAAGCCGAACTAATTTAAAATTTTTATTTTGGCAATTTTAGTGAATTTTGAATATCTAAAATGATTGATTTTAAATAATGACGACGAGAAATTTATTTTGAATAGAATTAGAACGAATATGTTTATTTGAATCGACGTTAAAATATAAATATTTTATTTTAATTATAAAAGGAATTGAAAATGGCATGGTAGTTTGAAAATTCGATTTCAAATTTCAAATGAATGTACAGGATTCAAAATAAATCGGATTTTAGCGAAACCAAAAATATTAGAATCTATTTGAAAATATCTTTCCAACGAATCCAAAAATTGAAATTTCATAGCGGGAATAAAAGTTGTGTCCAATTGAAAATTCAGAATAGTCGCTATGGAATTTTGGCCCTTAAAAATAGCCATTTTGCAAATGACCTCTTTTCGACGAAACCACTTTTGTTGTGTAACACCCCACCTCCGCCAGGGTAGCTCTTGCAAGCACTCTGTCTTTGGAGGGGCGTTTGAATCAGGTAAACATGCATAATGATATATCAAGGCAGAACAAGAACATATGTATATATGTAAGCAGAGTAAATAAGATAAGTATAACAGCGGAAGATTTTAAACTATTTCAAAACAAGTCTGGTACAACATAATGTCAACTTTCCAAATACACAAGTCTAGATAAAAACAACATCACTGAAAACTGAAATACATAATTACTATCCCCAAAATAAGTGGTAACCATAGCTAGCTTCATGTCAAGACCGTACATGAGCTAAAATCCCACAAGCAAGCGATCAGAAATCCAAGCTAAGCTCCAATATTCCCACCCTGAGAACCTGGGGAGGGGGGGAACGGAAGAAAAGAGGCGAAAGAAAACAGGTCAGTCAAAAAGACTGAGTAAGCCCTACTACAATCAATGTAAACTGATAAAGTTAACTGGCATGAGAAGCAGGGATGAACATAAGGATAACAACATACTAGCATGGTGAATATCTAACAGATAGTTCAAAGGAGTCATTGCATAATCAAGGTGAAGTTTCTCACCACTGGTGTACCAGCATTCTAACATGTCATGTATAAACAAGAATTTATCCCTTGGCCTAAACTTGGCCCAGTATCAGGTGTTTGACTTAAATCAAGATCCAACTTCTTGGTACCAATTCTAGTATAACAGGATTAGGTGTTAACCCAACGTTTACATCGAAACAGGACGGAACAGAATGGTCCATACAGAGATAGAGTTTGGGAAAAATGGGTTTTTACCACCCTAACAGATAAAGTCCAGAAACGGAATGCTAACAATAATGGGCCTTTACCACCCTAACAGAACAGAGTACAGAAACGGAATACTACAATTAGGTGTACACTAGTAGTGGGCCTAACAGACGGTACCACGCAGAAACAGACGGGTGTTACCACCCAACAAAACAGACGGTACCAACAGAATCAGACAGAGCTAAGTGTACCCTAAATCCTACCCAAGCGATCGGCTCCCTAATACATAAATACCCTGTGTCGGCCCCACGATAGGGTGTATCACTCCCTAAAGTGGAAACCAATTGGCACAGGCATATCTACAGATGTCACGGTGTCTTACATCCGCAGAGGCAGACCGGGATCCATGCACGCACATGACCCGGTTGGAACGCACCATCAACACCCATCGCCATTATCAGAATGAACCACTTATAATTAGTTCAGTAAGCGTACCCGGACCCTACCTACGGTTGGGTCAAAGTTTTGATACCAGAAAGGGTTACTGACTAATATGGGTCCCAAACAACAAATGACACAAGTATTCCCCCTTGTGTCCCCAGACTATCAGATTTAGATTAACTTATTAACAGAGTTCAGACATACAAAGTTCAGACGATTAGTTTTCAGACTAACGGATCAGATAACAGATTTACAAACTTGCCTAACTTAGTGTGGGTCCTACAGATCCGCAAAACAGGTTCGTTTAATTTATCAACCAAGTTAGTTTATCCAGACCAGGTATCAAATTGGTTCTCAGCCTTACCAAATTACTGAGTTGATTTGGTTAAGTATAGTTCATCTTAACCCCGTTCAATTACCAAGTTCAGATTGGTTAAGTGTAGGTTAACTTAACCCCATTAATTTACCGAGTTCAGATTGGTTAAGTGTCATAAGTCAAATTTACTTAACCTTATCATGTAGCATTAATTAATTAATGCGCCTTAACCTCTCACATTAGACTTTGTTGCGGTTACTAGTTAAGCCGGTCGGTTCCGGGTAGGTTTACACCACAACTTGGTCTAACCTCGGGTTCAAGGTACAACATGACCAACTTCTCACATTGGGTCCTATTGTTTGTAGCAACTAGTTAAGCCGGTCGGTTCCGGGTAGGTTTACGCTACAAACTCAACCCAACCTCGAGTTGGTCACACTTATCTTTTCTAAGTGTCATGTCCATCATGTTTCCAAAACACATTACAAGTTTTCAAGCAATTGGGTAGACCTAACTTAATAGGTAAATTCCCAATGGGTAGACCTAACTTAATAGGTAAATTCCCAAGCTTATGTTTTTATGTCTTTTAAGTTTACCCAACCCCAAACGCAATCCCATCGCTTACATATCGCCATAGCGCATAAAGGATAGAAAGAGGGAACTTGGCATAATCACGACATAAAGGTGTTGAAGCCACAAGTTCAACATGGTGGCATATGAAACGTACATATGTTCATATACTTGCATATTACATTTTTAGGCCTCAAAAGCATGCATAAAACCAAACTTAGCATATTGGTGATACATGGTGATAAATGACATGTACAAATGGCCATAAGTTCGCATCTAGCCTCACATGCAAGTTATCATAAGAGATATGATAACTTACATGTTGCCAAATTGCAACCTTTAGCATAAAGCTTGAAGCTTTATGTTCATAAACCCAAGATAAGCTTGCATAACATGATAGCATGAACAAAATGTTCAACCCAAACTTGCATAACATAACTTGCATATCATATGACAAACTTGCATATCAAACTTGCATAACATAACACGATAAACTTGCATATCATGACATGGCATACTTGCATAACATAACATGATGAACTTGCATATCATAACATGGCATACTTGCATATAAACTTGCATATCACAACATGATAAACTTGCATATCATAGCATAGTAAACTTGCATATAAACTTGCATATCACAACATGATAAACTTGCATATCATAGCATACTAAACTTGCATATCACAACAAGATAAACTTGCATATCATAGCATAGTAAACTTGCATATAAACTTGCATATCACAACATGATAAACTTGCATATCATAGCATAGTAAACTTGCATATAAACTTGCATATCATACATTTAACTTTAGAGTTTAAGTATGAAAGTAGAATAGGGCTTACAATGCTTAGGAAATATGACAAAGCCCTTATGCAACCAATTAAACCCAAAATGCAAGCTTTAATAGAAAACCCTTAAGCCAATATGATCAAAACTCTTGCTTTATGATATAAATATGGAAACTTGACTTGAATGCAAGCTAATAATGCTCATACAAGTTTGAAAACACTTGTATGCATGGAAAATCTCTCATAGAAATTGATTTAGGAATTTTTTTTGAAGAGAGTGGAGGCCATGAGAGGAATGATTTTGCCATAGTTTAGTTACTTGAATGAATAAGGATGATTTAGGGTTAGGTTAGGGCCTTATTTATAGAGATTAGGACTAGTTCTAGCCTTAGGATTAAACCCTAGTTCCAATCTCAGCCCTCAAAACCAAATCTGGCCCCCAAGCTCAACCCAATCTCAAAATGGTGCACCAGGCTAAACAGCCCGGCTGGACCAAGTCAACAGCCAAGTCGACAGGGCTGTCGACTTGGGTCCAACCAAGTCGACACCCAAGTCGACAGGGCTGTCGACTTGGGTGCTCTGGCGGGAATTTTCCCGCCTAGCCCTGTATGACCTAATTTTCAAATTCAAACTTTGAATTTGAAATCTGTTTTTTACTTTGAATTTTTCTGAAAACTTCGTTGGGCCTTAATCGGGTCATACGGACTCCGATTTTCGAAAACTCGGACTCTATTTCGCGTATTTTTCTGAGACGAACGCAATGGCATAGGCCGTTTCCCTTGATTCAGATTTATAAATTAAATTCTGCCTCGATTTACGTTATAACAGGTTATTGAAAATACGGGTTGTTACATTCTCCCCTCCTTAAAGGATTTCGTCCCCGAAATCTTCAAGTTAGGAAGAACGTATCCTACCATCCAATCATCCATCTACTCAAAACATCATCCACGAGCAATCATTGTCCTTACAAGATTCTAAATGTTGTATGAACATATGCAAAGGTGTGTGTATATGTCCTTATCTAATGCAAATATCATCAATGCAAATTATGTTAGTGAAATGAATCCATATGTATGCAAATAGTCCTAATCATATAATACTATATGTGTGCACAAACATTCGTCCATATGCAACATCCATGTGCTGAATTAACCATCTTGCAACCATAAGAATCAAAAATGTACACATGTCCTTTTGCAATATGAGAGTGTATTTCAAGCCGATCTAGTGCCTAGTGTGTGTTTATGCATCCACTAGAAACCACTAGCAACCACTTGCATCCACTTGCAACCATCAAACATAACATGTCTCAAACACATGTTTACATCCATAGGATTCCTATCTCAACAAGATACATTCGAGTGATGGAAGCGAGTACAGATAAAACAAAAACTTGGTACATATACTTACAGACTACAAGTACAGATCAGTTTTCCCCAAATGATTCTTAGGAAACTAAGCATGGTAGAAACCCAGAATGTATTTGTCATAGTCACAGATACTCTCAAATCCCAATTTATCACAAACAGATGAGTTATAACTCTCAAGGAGTTTGAGACCATTACCAGATCAGAAGCAAGACTAGCATTAAAGTACTGAGTTTCCATTACAGAATCAAGATACCAGAAAAAGAGTTTCAAACTGAAAATCAGACAAGGAAAATTAAACATCCTACAGACAAATTATTCTAGCCCTAATCTATTCACCCGCCATGCTAGTATTCACCGTTCCTTCCGATGTAGTCCCTTTCTTCTTCGGGCAGTCCCTAGTGAAGTGTCCCATCTCTCCACAGTTAAAGCAAGTGCCCTTCCTCTTTCTGTAATCCTTGTTTAGATGAGTTGAGCTTCCACAAGTAAAGCACTTCTTTTCCTTCTTATCTTCAGACTTCTCCTCCTTCTTTTGCATTTCCTTTTTGGGCCCCGTTTTCTTGTTTTGAGACTCATTCACCTTGACCTCCTTCTTTGCACTCTTGTTCTCTTCATTGAGTAGGGCCATATCTACCAAACTCTCAAACGTGGCCCCCATGGGCACATGAGACATAGCTAATTCCTGTAACGGCTCATTCAATCCTCTAGCAAAACGAAGAGCCTTCTTCTGAGTAGTACTCACCATATCCAAGCCAAAACGAGCTAACTGATTGAACTTGTTCACGTATTCTTTAACAGACATGTCTCCTTGCTTCAAAGCAATAAACCTTTCCATTTGCAAATTATCTTCAGTAGAAGATAGAAACTTAAGCCCGAATCTTGTCCTGAAATCGGCCCAAGTCTCAACGGGCCTAGTCGCGGTGGTGATCTCCCACCAATAAGCGGCCTCATCCTTCATAAGCCAAACCGCCAACAAGATCTTTCTCTGATCATCTAATCCAAAGATAGCGAATAAATCCTCGGTCTCTTTCAACCAATTCCGGGCCTCTACAAAAGTCTTGGTACCTAGAAAGTTCTTGCCACCCATTGCTTTGAAGTCCTTGCAAATCTTCGTGAATTCTACTGGAGGATGCTGAGGGGGAGGAGGAGGAACCTCAGCGACAGGAGGAGGAGGAACATTAACCACCGGAGGAGGAGTAACATTTGCGGGGCCGGCTTCGGTCGCCCTAGCCTCCATAAGTCTCCTATACCAAACAGGAACTTGCACTCCCTCTGGGATAACAAAGTTATCTGCCATACTGAAACGAAGGAAAAGATAGATTCAGAACGAGGAAACTAAGAATAGATAACTAAGGATTGTGCTAATGGCTTTTGGGGAATAGCCTTTTCTAAAATAAACTAGACTTTTCTTTGGAAAATACTTTATACTTGGTTTTGAAAATAGTTTTCCAAAAGTTTTAAAAACCTTTTTGTCCCTTCTCGTAAACCATATGCTCTGATACCAAATGTAACACCCCACCTCCGCCAGGGTAGCTCTTGCAAGCACTCTGACTTTGGAGGGGTGTTTGAATCAGGTAAACATGCATAATGATATATCAAGGCAGAACAAGAACATATGTATATATGTAAGAAGAGTAAATAAGATAAGTAAAACAGCGGAAGATTTTAAACTATTTCAAAACAAGTCTGGTACAACATAATGTCAACTTTCGAAATACACAAGTCTAGATAAAAACAACATCACTGAAAACTGAAATACATAAGTACTATCCCCAAAATAAGTGGTAACCATAGCTAGCTTCATGTCAAGACCGTACATGAGCTAAAATCCCACAAGCAAGCGATCAGAAATCCAAGCTAAGCTCCAATATTCCCACCCTGAGAACCTGGGGGGGGGGGGAACTGAAGAAAAGAGGCGAAAGAAAACAGGTCAGTCAAAAAGACTGAGTAAGCCCTACTACAATCAATGTAAACTGATAAAGTTAACTGGCATGAGAAGCAGGGATGAACATAAGGATAAAAACATACTAGCATGGTGAATATTTAACAGATAGTTCAAAGGAGTCATTGCATAATCAAGGTGAAGTTTCTCACCACAGGTGTACCAGCATTCTAACATGTCATGTATAAACAAGAATTTATCCCTTGGCCTAAACTTGGCCCAGTATCAGGTGTTTGACTTAAATCAAGATCCAACTTCTTGGTACCAATTCTAGTATAACAGATTAGGCGTTACCCCAACGTTTACATCGAAACAGGACGGAACAGAATGGTCCATACAGAGATAGAGTTTGGGAAAAATGGGCTTTTACCACCCTAACAGATAAAGTCCAGAAACGGAATGCTAACAATAATGGGCCTTTACCACCCTAACAGAACAGAGTACAGAAACGGAATACTACAATTAGGTGTACACTAGTAGTGGGCCTAACAGACGGTACCACGCAGAAACAGACGGGTGTTACCACCCAACAAAACAGACGGTACCAACAGAATCAGACAGAGCTAAGTGTACCCTAAATCCTACCCAAGCGATCGGCTCCCTAATACATAAATACCCTGTGTCGGCCCCACGATAGGGTGTATCACTCCCTAAAGTGGAAACCAATTGGCACAGGCATATCTACAGATGTCACGGTGTCTTACATCCTCAGAGGCAGACCGGGATCCATGCACGCACATGACCCGGTTGGAACGCACCATCAACACCCATCGCCATTATCAGAATGAACCACTTATAATTAGTTCAGTAAGCGTGCCCGGACCCTACCTACGGTTGGGTCAAAGTTTTGATACCAAAAAGGGTTACTGACTAATATGGGTCCCAAACAACAAATGACACAAGTATTCCCCCTTGTGTCCCCATACTATCAGATTTAGATTAACTTATTAACAGAGTTCAGACATACAAAGTTCAGACGATTAGTTTTCAGACTAACGGATCAGATAACAGATTTACAAACTTGCCTAACTTAGTGTGGGTCCTACAGATCCGCAAAACAGGTTCGTTTAATTTATCAACCAAGTTAGTTTATCCAGACCAGGTATCAAATTGGTTCTCAGCCTTACCAAATTACTGAGTTGATTTGGTTAAGTATAGTTCATCTTAACCCCGTTCAATTACCGAGTTCAGATTGGTTAAGTGTAGGTTAACTTAACCCCATTAATTTACCGAGTTCAGATTGGTTAAGTGTCATAAGTCAAATTTACTTAACCTTATCATGTAGCATTAATTAATTAATGCGCCTTAACCTCTCACATTAGACTTTGTTGCGGTTACTAGTTAAGCCGGTCGGTTCCGGGTAGGTTTACACCACAACTTGGTCTAACCTCGGGTTCAAGGTACAACATGACCAACTTCTCACATTGGGTCCTATTGTTTGTAGCAACTAGTTAAGCCGGTCGGTTCCGGGTAGGTTTACGCTACAAACTCAACCCAACCTCGAGTTGGTCACACTTATCTTTTCTAAGTGTCATGTCCATCATGTTTCCAAAACACATTACAAGTTTTCAAGCAATTGGGTAGACCTAACTTAATAGGTAAATTCCCAATGGGTAGACCTAACTTAATAGGTAAATTCCCAAGCTTATGTTTTTATGTCTTTTAAGTTTACCCAACCCCAAACGCAATCCCATCGCTTACATATCGCCATAGCGCATAAAGGATAGAAAGAGGGAACTTGGCATAATCACGACATAAAGGTGTTGAAGCCACAAGTTCAACATGGTGGCATATGAAACGTACATATGTTCATATACTTGCATATTACATTTTTAGGCCTCAAAAGCATGCATAAAACCAAACTTAGCATATTGGTGATACATGGTGATAAATGACATGTACAAATGGCCATAAGTTCGCATCTAGCCTCACATGCAAGTTATCATAAGAGATATGATAACTTACATGTTGCCAAATTGCAACCTTTAGCATAAAGCTTGAAGCTTTATGTTCATAAACCCAAGATAAGCTTGCATAACATGATAGCATGAACAAAATGTTCAACCCAAACTTGCATAACATAACTTGCATATCATATGACAAACTTGCATATCAAACTTGCATAACATAACACGATAAACTTGCATATCATGACATGGCATACTTGCATAACATAACATGATGAACTTGCATATCATAACATGGCATACTTGCATATAAACTTGCATATCACAACATGATAAACTTGCATATCATAGCATAGTAAACTTGCATATAAACTTGCATATCACAACATGATAAACTTGCATATCATAGCATACTAAACTTGCATATAAACTTGCATATCACAACATGATAAACTTGCATATCATAGCATAGTAAACTTGCATATAAACTTGCATATCACAACATGATAAACTTGCATATCATAGCATAGTAAACTTGCATATAAACTTGCATATCATACATTTAACTTTAGAGTTTAAGTATGAAAGTATAATAGGGCTTACAATGCTTAGGAAATATGACAAAGCCCTTATGCAACCAATTAAACCCAAAATGCAAGCTTTAATAGAAAACCCTTAAGCCAAAATGATCAAAACTCTTGCTTTATGATATAAATATGGAAACTTGACTTGAATGCAAGCTAATAATGCTCATACAAGTTTGAAAACACTTGTATGCATGGAAAATCTCTCATAGAAATTGATTTAGGAATTTTTTTTGAAGAGAGTGGAGGCCATGAGAGGAATGATTTTGCCATAGTTTAGTTACTTGAATGAATAATGATGATTTAGGGTTAGGTTAGGGCCTTATTTATAGAGATTAGGACTTGTTCTAGCCTTAGGATTAAACCCTAGTTCCAATCTCAGCCCTCAAAACCGAATCTGGCCCCCAAGCTCAACCCAATCTCAAAATGGTGCACCAGGCTAAACAGCCCGGCTGGACCAAGTCGACAGCCAAGTCGACAGGGCTGTCGACTTGGGTCCAACCAAGTCGACACCCAAGTCGACAGGGCTGTCGACTTGGGTGCTCTGGCGGGAATTTTCCCGCCTAGCCCTGTATGACCTAATTTTCAAATTCAAACTTTGAATTTGAAATCTGTTTTTTACTTTGAATTTTTCTGAAAACTTCGTTGGGCCTTAATCGGGTCATACGGACTCCGATTTTCGAAAACTCGGACTCTATTTCGCGTATTTTTCCGAGACGAACGCAATGGCATAAGCCGTTTCCCTTGATTCAGATTTATAAATTAAATTCTGCCTCGATTTACGTTATAACAGGTTATTGAAAATACGGGTTGTTACATGTTGGAACCGGAATGTCAAATTATTGCTAGATTCGAATTTCCATAATTTTTGAAATCAATATGTGAGCGTGGCAAATGAAAACGTGTTTTGACAGTTTCATTCAATTTCGACCGACCAGAAAATGGCCATTTTTCAAACGTTCTCATAATTTGATGAATTAGTTTTGTTAGGACCGTATCGTCAATACAAAGCAGGAAATAATTTTTCGGGAATTTTTAGAGTCCGTATGTGGCCCCGGTAAACTGAAATGTGCGTTCGAATTCAATATATAGATTTATATTTTGATTTTGACGGAAACTGATTGAAATGATCGAACCGGCTTATGAAACATGCCCCATTGTGTCCGGAATAGGCGTAATACGCTAGGGGCGACAGTCGTTGGGTTCAATTTGGGGTTCGGGTGAAAGGTCAACTGTATGGAGAAAAATAATAATAATTTAATAAATAAATTATATATATATGTATACATACTTTGGCCCCCCGCTACATTCTCTCTCTCTCTTTCAGTTAGAAAAAACCGATATACCCCATCCCTTCCCCAAATCGATCAAGCCGCCCCCTAGTCCCCCATCGCCGTCGCCCTAGCAGGCCGCGCCGCCGCTGTAGCCTCCCACCGCGCTGCCGACCTCGAGCCCCCTCTGATGAACGCCGCCATCCCTCCTCCACCCAAATCGAATGTAAAGACCCCACAACCCAAATCGAGCCCCCTACGGCCATGCTGGGCCCACCGCCGATAACCACCACCTGCGCGCACCTCCCCCTACCTCTAGATGGACCCGCCACCCCTCAGCACCCCCGATCTAACTGCTGCGCCAACGAAACCCCCCTACACTCCGAAAATCGAATACAAAGTGAGTATTCTTTTCTTTCTGATTTTGTTTTTTTAATATAATAATAACATAGTTAAATCAGTTTTATTTTATTTTATATAGCAAAATATAATGTTAGGATTTTATTTATAGAAAGTCGAGATTTTTAAATATATAAGGCAGAGATTTTTAAATAGGGAAAAGATTTGATTTTTAGAAGTATCAAAATGTGATTTTTAAACATGAAAATAATATATTTAAAAAAAAAAACACAAGAAAGAATTATATTTTTATAAGAAGAAAGCATCGATTCTTATATGCGAAAAGAATCAAATTTTATTGACACAAAGATTAGATTATTAATTAATGAGAGTTTAGATTTTTATATGCATGAAATCAAGATTTTTATTTGAATGAAAATTCGAATTATATATATATGAAGTGAATAAAAATTCAAATTTTATATATAAATATAAAGTGAAAATAAAAATTCGATCTTTTTGTATATGTAGAGGACATAAAATACGATTTTTATGTATGGAAAGCGTTATTAAAAAATGTGATTTTTAATATCAACTGCATGAAACATAAGGTGATGGAACAGACTGAAATCAAAAAGGAATTCAAAAGGCTCAGAAATTCAGAAATGAAATGAAGGAGTGGAACCCAAAGGTGAGAACTCCTCACTTTTATTTTATTTTCTAGTTTGAAATATATACTAGGATGCAGACGGTGCTTAGTAGAACCCGACACCTGTCGTCCACAGACCATGGATGACTTGTTTGTTTGATTGACGTGCTGTGAAAATCGATTGTGTGATGTGGAATGAATAAATATTTTATAGTTAAAAATATAATTTTTAATGTGTATATAAAATAAATATTTATAAACAAATTGGATGATTTGTTTATGTACACACATTTGACTGATATTGATTGGGGCGATAGATTTTACACATCGCCCAACTGCACAAATAAAACCTGTGTTTGATTGTTTGAAACCCCACACGGGTATTGGGATGATATATGACATGCACTAGCCCCAATAATTAGTTGTATGTCAATCGATTGATTAACAGGCTGCTATAAGCGTTGAATATTTATATTCGATGCTTATGCAGTGTAGAATGCACTTTGAATGATGGTTGACTGTGATTGATTGTTGCAGTGTATGTGTGTGTATGAAATTCATATAAATCAAATTATATGGTAGTTGATAATGTCTGATTCTAGTTCAGAAAGAATGAATATTTTGAAATAACGATTATTTTAAAATAAAGAATATTTTAAAATAATAATCAGTAATAGATCAAAATGTGATTTTGATGTCTTCATTAACACTGTTCTTAAACCCAGTTGAGAAAAAGATTAAATCTTTTTATTTAGATTTAATGAAGAATACCAATTAAATGATATTTAATTGGAATTGAATTGGAATTGATTTTTGGGTTTATCGTGAACGGTGTTTTAAATGACACTTGTTCATTAACCCAATAATTAATGGAATGTAAATTGGGTTTATCGTGAACTGTGTTTTAACGACATTCGTTCTTTAACTTGATTTACAGTGAAATGAGATTTGGAATTTACAAATCTTTTTGATAAGATTTAAAGGAGATTTTCCAAAGTAAAGTTTCCCAATTTAGTAAAATAAACTGGAATGGAATGGAATTCGATTTGGTAATAATCGAAGTGAATTTCTGTGGAGGAAGACTGCTAATATATATGGAATTTAAAAGGCTTTGCCGTTATTCCATTTATATTATTAGTTGGATATGGACGTTCATATTGATTATATATATTGATCTGTTTTGCGTGAAGATTCAATTGTTAATTGAATGAGATTTTGGGTTTATCATGAACTGTGTTTTAAATGACATTAGTTCTTTAACCCCGTTAAAAATAAGATTTATTTCTTAACTTTGAATAATCATTAAGTAATGATTTTTGGAAATTAAAACTGAATTAGAGTTTTAATGAATCTTTAAATAGATTGAAAGGTGAATTTGATAACTAAAATTATCAAATTCAGAAAATGATCGAGAAAGGAGTATCACCAGTTTTGCTCCAAGCGATAGTTAAATCTTTAATTATATTTGAACGTGAAATGGTAATTGAATTTACCGATAACACCATGGTGTTAGATATGAAGTATTACCAGTTTTACTTCATGGGATGAATAGGTTGGGATTTGGGAAATTTAACAAATGATTACTTTGGTAAGGTTCATTAATCCCGACTAGTTTGGATAAACCATAATATGGTTTGAATTGATATTCAAAGGAAGATTAAAGAATAAATTTAAAGAATTTATCTTTGATAAAATTAATGGGAACTTTTCCCAAAGTAAAAGAATATTTGAATAAAGGAATATTCTGGATTGGAATAAGGCATATGTTGTGTTTTTATAACACTTGTTTATTATATATGTGAGTTGTTCGGAAAGACCGGGTGTATCCCATTCTGAATAACTGAATCGACGAGAAATCGACGATGAAGACGGTGGTTGAAGACCGGAGGTCTTCACATCGTTTGGATAATTACTGATGATCTTGATTGGGCTATACACCCAAGAGGAGGGAATCAGTTGGTGATCGTCCAGACGTACTTGGAGATTGATGGATATGCGAGGAATAAGGTTCCTTCGGTTTCGTTCAGACCCAGAACGAACCTGTAAATGGATGTGTGTCTGACGTTGGATTTTATTCTGTTTTGGTTGATTTCTATTAAATATATATCAGTTTGACAGTGGATAATTTATTCTCTTGCTTAATGCCCTTCTCTGAGACGTACGAGCTCAGAGGTTATATATCGATAGATATCATTCACATGGCATGAATTTCCTTTGTGGCATGCTGAGATGCAAATGATCAAGGCTTCTGTTGAAAAGCAGAGTCTTGTAGTTGATGATCAAAGCACGACTTTAATACAGCGTAGCTTTGTGTAGCGTTAATTCGCGACCCTCACGTCCCAGTGTGAACTAGAAATGGGAGAAGGACCTTAGGGAAGGCATGCATTTCCTTCTAGCTAGGAGTGATGTATGGGGTTTTACACGCCCGGACATTTTACTTATGGGGATGATGGATAGCGAGGCGCCTCGGTTATATCGGTCGATCAGGGACCGATGGAGTCATTTGGCTCATTTACGCCCCCATAGGCCGGGGAACGCAAAGTTTAGGGTTTAAGTTTAATCCATATCGAGTGGACCGGCCCTGACGATCCAAAGATCACTCGAGATCTGACCTGAGGCTCGGGCTAGAGAGTCTCAAAGCGGTGAGGACGATCCCTTGCCTTGGTTCACAAATGGGAATCCAACTTCCAATACGTGAATTTGCGGTTTTGATTGTAGAACCTATATATGGCGTCAAAGTGGTATGGGGCACTTATGCCGTCTATGATTAATACTTATGATTGAAGTTGTTTTATACACTATGCACTTATAATAGTATCAAATGATTTGTTTTAAAGTACCAAGCATGTTTGGCTATTATAAGGGAAAACCCTATCCCCTGGCTTGCGTTGCATTGTGTGATAGGACCTGGGTCTTATAATAGCTTCATTTTTCCAAAAAGCATTGCACTATTTTGTTATATGCACTGGTATTCTTGGAAGGAAACCCGTTTCGTGCTATACGGCGTGGTCCCTTGATATATCTGATTTAAAGTAAAGTTTTAAATAACTTTTTTAGTTCTCACACCGGTCACATGACTAACTTGGAGTTTATTGTTTTAACCTAAACTCTGAGTGCCCTTATTTTGACATGGGCAGCCAGTAGTTTTGGTTTTGCAGAATTATATTCACAGGATCCTGATTTACAGCTGGAACAATTCGGAAAGCTCTGTATCCGTATATCTTCTTCAGTTGTGTTTTGTATTATTTTACGCTGCTATGTAATGTATTGTAATCTCTGATATTTTTTCTAATGTATTTTATTCATTTATACTCTGTATATTCTTGTATTCTAATTGAATTGTTGTAATAAACAATGAAATGTTCTTCTGTTTGTGTTCTGATTCGTCTTGTCCTCAATTCAATCCGGGCTTTCCTTCACAGGGAAGTTCGGGTCGTCTCAGCTCCCCTTTATTTTTATCTTGCTTGCATATATTCGTTCAGTCGATACAACTATTGTTCGTTGCCTTCAAAACTCTATCAGGAAAACCCAATGGGAAAAGCCTTGAACGAGAAATAGAGTACAACGTCTAACATTATGAATATCATATTACAATGATATTCCTCAAAAGAGTTTGATGCTTCAGGATCAAAACAATGCCTTATTAAAAACTTTTTTATGAAAAACCCTTTGTGAAAAATCATAAACAAAGAAAAGAGTGCAAATTTATTTCCTCTTTAGGTAACATGTTTTACAATGTTACCGTAAGGGTTGATTCTTCGGGATCAAGATAATGCCTCATTAAAAATCTTACTAACAAAAACCCAGTGGGAAAAATATTAGTGAAGGAAAAGAGTACATTATTGCATAATTTTCTATGCTCCCCCTTATTATAACTCATTATTCAATTAGTCTATTGATGTAGTTGACGCATGCCAATTTTGTATCTCATCTTTTGCAATGTTGATTTGGAAATTGCCTTTGAGAATAGATCTACCCTCTTTTCTTGAAACTGAATTTGTTCCTCCTCTTTCTTGTTATCCTTTCATGCATGTGTGAAGAGAAATTTAGAAGAAATGTGCTCCATCCTATCGTACTTGATATGATTCACTTGAATCTGAGCCATCCAAACTGCCTGTCTTTTTCATAAATAATAGTTTACTGCATCAAAATATGTATGATACTTCTGGATCAAAATGTTGCCTTGTTAAAACGTTACTAAGAAAAACCCAATGGAAAAAATCTTAGTGAAGAAAAAAGAGTACAATATACAATGTCATATTTACTATGTCAAAAGTAGTATGATTCTTCTGGATCAATGTTATTCCCCGTTAAAACCTTAATAAGAAAAACCCAGTGGGAAAAAACTTAAATAAGTAAAAAGAGTACATTATAACTTATTTTTGTATGTTACCTTTGGGTTGATACTTCTGGATCATGATCCATGCCTCATTAAAACCTTACTAAGAAAACCCAACAGGGAAAAACTTAGTTAAGGAAAAAGAGTGCATTATATCATACTTATGGATGCTCCCCCGATTTAATAATTTTCTTTGAATTCATATTCTTCTTTCAATAACTCAAATTGCTTACAAATACTTCTTAATGAAGTTTTTCTTTTAAAACTTCATGTACATTTCCATGCTTTAGGCATGCTTTCTTATATAAAACACCTTCCTTTTGTGATTTGTATGATACTAATATTCATTTATGAATACACTTTAGGTGCTTATAATTTTCTGTTTCAATCGGGCTTGAATATTGCAATACACATTTGATGAGTGAGACATCTTTCATTACAACAACACTAAGCAGGAAGTAATCTACTCATCTTGAAGTATATCAAGATTTTCATTACAACAATACTTAGAAGAATGTTGTAATCTATCGGACATGTTCTTTGTATTCTTTATGTTTTTCAGGAACTTATATATTATAATAATTTTTGCATATCGCAACTACCACTTCAATGGATATTAAGAGTTTCACTACAACAATTCTTGAAAGCAGGAAGCGATCTACTCATCATGAATTATTTCAAGATTTTCATCACAAAATTACTTAAAAGAATGTTGTAATCTACATTTCTTGCTCTTTATCACTACCAAAGTTATTCAAATTCTTCTAGAATTTGTATACTTTCATCGTTTATACCTTCAGGGTATTGTAAGTGTTTTAAACACTTTCACCACTTTAATCAATTCAATTATCTCTGAAAAATACAATGCTCACGGCATTTGGCACTCTATGGTGTTTCAGTAACTTCCATGTGCTTTTGTCATTATCTATATTTCTATTTTATCTTATGAACTACAGTTTCATATCTTATGGACTACAGGTCCATATATCTTATTTAGGGGAATTTCATTATGGCTAATCATGTTTCTCTCTAATATGGGATTTTAATCCATTTATAAATGTAAGCGCTTTATTATTTATTAATTTATCATCGATGAATATTTTTTGTCAGTTCTATACACGATTTATTGAGATCTCAAAAAATTATCATACTTTAGGTACCTAAACCACTTCTGGGGTTATTTTGACAATCATATCATGGGTTTCTTTTAAAGCACCTTTAAGTGTTTCTTCAGGAACACTTACCTCCTTTATTTTGCATCTTTATGACTTACTCCAAAGATATTTTGAATTGACTTTTATACAACATTTTTAGCTGTGATTTACACCTTTTGATCCTTCGGGGATTCAAATGTATATTGGGGAAAGTCTATTAGGGACATAATTGATAATTTATGCAAGTTACTTAATACTTTGCATAATTCTATATGTTAGCAAATATTTAACATCGATGATTCCTTTATCCTCCCCCTCAATATTGACAAACATTGTCATTTCAAATAATAAACCTACTTTGGATTCCTTATTGATCCATTATTGTAACAACCCGTAAAATCTGGGCCAGTTTAAAATTTTTATTTTGGCAATTTAAGCGAATTTTGATTATTTAAAATGAATTATTTTAAATAATATCGACGAAAATTTATTTTGAATATAATTAGAACGTATATATTATATACGTCGTCGTTAGAATATATAATAATTATATATAATTATAAAAGGAATTGAAAATGGCGCGGTAGTTCGAAAATTCGATTTCTAATTTCAAATGAATATACAGAATTCGATATAAGTCAGAATTGAACGAAACAAGAAATATTTGAATCTGTATAACTATATCTTTGTAACGAAGTTGACAAACTGAGATTTCATCTTAGAAATGATAAGATATGTCCAGTTTAAAATTAGAAATAGTCGCTGTGGAATTCATATATATCTTTATATATATAAGGCCCTTAAAAGTGGACTTTTTGCAAACGACCTCGGATTTCGACGAAACCAGTTTTGTTGGGTCCGGGATGTAAAATTATTGCTAGGTTTTAAATTTCATAATTTTTCGAATCAATATGTGAGCGTGGCAAAAGAAAACGCGTTTGACCAGTTTCAGTTGATTTTAATCGACTGGAAATTGGCCATTTTTCATACGGTTTCAGAATTCGACGAAACTAGTTTTGTTAGGACCGTATCGTCAATACGAAGCTAGAAAATATTTTTCTGTAATTTTTAGAGTTCGTATGCGACCTCGGTAATTTGAAGTGTACGTTTAAAATTCAATATAGTGATTTAAATGTAAATTCAACGAAAACTGATCGTATTGATGGAATTGGCCTACGAAACATATCCCATTGTGTTCAGAATGGGGGTAAAACGCTAGGGACGACAGTCGGTGGGTTTGATTTTGAGTTTAAAATAAAGAGTTACCTTTTTGGATTTTAAAAATAAATTAAAATAATAATTAAACCTAGTCAACCCCCTTACCCTTACATTCTCTCTCTCCCTCCTCAACAGTTCATTCGAACGAATAAAAAAAAAACAAAGAAAACCCAAACCCGTCATGCCCAAATCTCCCCCCCCCCCCCCCCCGTCGACGATCTCCTCGCGCCACCGTACCCCCTTCTCCTCCGCAGTCCCTTCTCCTTTCTCCCCAAATCGAACACCCCCAAGTCGCCTGAAAGCAAACGACGACCGCCATCTGCCAACCCCGCATCCCCTCCGATCTCCACCGCGATGCCAGCGCCGCCAGCACCTCCACGAGCTCCGGCGTGAGCAGCTCCGAACCCCCCCTTCTTCCACTGACGAACAAGCACAGACCCCCTTTTTTTTTCTCTGTAAGTATTTCTTTTTTTATTTTATTTTATTATTTTTATTTTATTATTTTATTTTTATTTTGTATAAGCAGTATTCAAAACAGAAAACTGTTTTGATTTTATTTAAAATAGAAAACTGTTTTGATTTTATTTAAAATAGAAAACTGTTTTGATTTTATTTAAAACAGAAAACTGTTTTGATTTTATTTAAAACAGAAAACTGTTTTGATTTTATTTAAAACAGAAAACTGTTTTGATTTTATTTAAAATAGAAAACTGTTTTGATTTTATTTAAAACAGAAAACTGATTTGATTTTATTTAAAACAGAAAACTGATTTGATTTTATTTAAAACAGAAAACTGATTTGATTTTTAAAAAAGGAATAAAAACTGAATTTTATAAAAGTTTAAAAACTGATTTTAAAATGATTTATAAACTAAAAGGAGATTAGAAATTTAAAAATAAAAATAGGATTTTTATATGTTGAAAGTCGAAATAAAAATAGGATTTTTATATGTTGAAAGTCGAAATAAAAATAGGATTTTTATATGTTGAAAGTCGAAATAAAAATAGGATTTTTATATGTTGAAAGTCGAAATAAAAATAGGATTTTTATATATTGAAAGTCGAAATAAAAATAGGATTTTTATATGTTGAAAGTCGAAATAAAAATAGGATTTTTATATGTTGAAAGTCGAAATAAAAATAGGATTTTTATATGTTGAAAGTCGAAATAAAAATAGGATTTTTATATGTTGAAAGTCGAAATAAAAATAGGATTTTTATATGTTGAAAGTCGAAATAAAAATAGGATTTTTATATGTTGAAAGTCGAAATAAAAATAGGATTTTTATATGTTGAAAGTCGAAATAAAAATAGGATTTTTATATATTGAACATCGAAGTAAAAATTCGATTTTTATATATTGAATAGCATAGTAAAAATTCAATTTTTACATATGTAGTGAAAGCGGACAACGAAGGTGACAAAAAGGCGGGATCGACGAAGATCTCTGAAATAGAAGTGCCGTGGAGCTAGGATAGCTATAGGTGAGAATTTCTCACCTTTCAATTCTTTTTCTAGTTATATATATATACTAGGATGCAGACGGTGCTTAGTAGCACCCGACACAATCGTCCACAGACCATGGACTTGTTTGTTTGGTTGCATAGATTAGTTGAATTATTTGTTTGAATTGAATTGTTTGGTGAGATGAGATTGATTTGATTGATGTGTGAATGGCGTGGGCCTTCACTAGACCGGGGATAAGGCTAGGCCTTGTCCCGTTTCTAGTATCGTGCCGTTATGCCGTCGAAATTTTCTAGAATATGTTAGAAAATAAAAATATCATTTCATTGTGTAAATGGATTGAATAGAAATTCATAGGTTGAAATAAAATGTTTTATCGTTAAAAATATAATTTTTAACGTGAAGTGAATAAAATAGAATAGTCATTTACAAACCAGACGGTTTGTTTATGTACACCTATTTGAATGACATTGATTGGGACGATAAAATTTACACATCGCCCAACTGCACAACTAAAATCTGTGTTTGATTGTTTGAAACCCCACACGGGTGTTGGGATGAAATTTGAAGTTCACTCATCCTGATTGGTTAAATGTGTCGATCGATTGATTGACAGGCTGTTATAAGCGTTGAATATCTATATTTGATGCTTATACAGTGTAGTGCACTTTGGTTGATGGTTGATTATTTTTCAATGCTATGATATACATGTGTTGTATGAAAATCCCTATAATTAACTTTATATGGTAATTGATTGGGCCTCATTCCAATTTGAAAAATAAAGAATATTATAAAATAAAAGTTCATGTGTTGACAGTACTCATTCATTGAGATTGGTCATGTGTTGAACGAAATATTTTAGTAATAAAATTTACACTTTTATCGATATAAAATAAAAGTTCATGTGTTGACAGTACTCATTCATTGAGATTGGTCATGTGTTGAACGAAATATTTAGATAATAACAACTATTTTGAAAAAGAAATTTTTGAAATAGAATATTTGAAAATAGAAATTTATGAAGCCGTGTTGATTAGATTGACGCCATTTTGACGTGAACGATATTTATATCGATTTTATTCATCTTAAAAATGAATATTGAAAAGCGATTTCGAAATGAAATGAATTGAAAACGAATTCGAATTGAATTGAAAACGATTTCGAAATGAAATGAATTGAAAACGAAATGAATTGAATTGAAAACGATTTCGAAATGAATTGAATTGAAAACGATTTCGAAATGAAATGAATTGAAAACGAATTCGAATTGAATTGAAAACGATTTCGAAATGAAATGAATTGAAAACGAATTCGAATTGAATTGAAAACGATTTCGAAATGAATTGAATTGAAAACGATTTCGAAATGAAATGAAATGAATTGAAAACGAATTCGAATTGAATTGAAAACGATTTCGAAATGAAATGAATTGAAAACGAATTCGAATTGAATTGAAAACGATTTCGAAATGAAATGAATTGAAAACGAATTCGAATTGAATTGAAAACTATTTCGAAATGAAATGAATTGAAAACGAATTCGAATTGAATTGAAAACGATTTCGAAATGAAATGAATTGAAAACGAATTCGAATTGAATTGAAAACGATTTCGAAATGAATTGAATTGAAAACGATTTCGAAATGAAATGAATTGAAAACGAATTCGAATTGAATTGAAAACGATTTCGAAATGAATTGAATTGAAAACGATTTCGAAATGAATTGAATTGAAAACGATTTCGAAATGAAATGAATTGAAAACGAATTCGAATTGAATTGAAAACGATTTCGAAATGAATTGAATTGAAAACGAATAGAAATGAATTCAAATTGAATTGAAATTTGAATTAAATAGAAATGAATTTTGAAACGAATTTATAAAGAAGAATTCAATTTTGATTTGAATTGAAAAGGAAGTTGAAATTGCTTTTGAAACGAATTTAAAACTATTTATATAATTCGTTTTAAATAGAAATCGACGAAGTATATATTATATATATTATATATATAATATAATGGCCTGAATAGAACGCGCCGCGCCGCGGCAGTTCGTGAATTTCGACCATTTATTTCAAACGGACATTGCGGGAGATCCGACCGTCGGATTCTCCTAAAACCAGAACCGTTGGGTTCGTATCGAAAAGAGCTTTCTAATGAATATTAGAAATTTGAAATCTAACGGTTGGATTTGGAGTTACGTCCAAATCAAATTTGAAAAAGGTCGCTGTAAGTGCAGTTCGATGGCCATTGATGGAAATCGACTGTACGGGCCTTGATAAAATTATTAAAAATAGTAATAATTTGTCTAAAATCATAAGAAATGGTTTGGGAAGAATTAGGATGAAAAACTCCATATTTGAAAAGATAAAAATAGATTTTTATCGAGATGAACTAGTTTTGAACTAGAATTATAATTCTATTTATTTTTAAATAAATAAATTGAATTCGAAAAGGGTTTTAAAAATAACCAAAATTTCCAATGATTGCATTGGAGTGGATTTGAATCGAAATTGTCTTCGGAATATTTCGATGTTGGAATTCGTGATTATACAGGTGTTGTTATGGAAATTTGAAAGATATATATTTATATCGTTATTTCCAATACGACATTTGTTAGTCGTAGAATTCGATGTTGAATATAAGCCGATATATTTTCTATTCAGAGCCTTGTATTGAATATCGAATGTGATTTGGGTTTGTCGTGAATGGTGTCTTCATTAACACTGTTCTTGAACCCAGTTGAGAAAAGATTAAATCTTTTTATTTAGATTTAATGAAGTGTACCAATTAAATGATATTTAATTGGAATTGAATGGGTATTGATTTTTGGGTTTATCGTGAACAGTGTTTTAAATAACACTTGTTCTTTAACCTGATAATTAATGGAATGTGATTTTGGGTTTATCGTGAACCGTGTTTTAAATGACACTGATTCTTTAACCCAGTCGAAGATTAAAACTAAGTGGAGTTTTAATGAATCTTTAATTAGATTGAAATGATCGAAAATGGAGTATCACCAGTTTTGCTCCAGGCGATAGTTAAATCTTTAATTAGATTTGAACGTGAAATGGTAATTGAATTTACCGATAACACCGTGGTGTTAGATATGAAGTATTACCAGTTTTACTTCATGGGATGAATAGGTTGGGATTGGGAAATTAAAACAAATGATTACTTCGGTAAGGTTCGCTAATCCCGACTAGTTTGAATTGATATTCAAAGATAGATTAAAGAATAAATTAAAGAATTTATCTTTGATAAAATTAATGGGAACCTTTCCCTATGAATGTGAAATTTAGAAACTAACTGTCGGTTAGCCAAGCAGAATGGTTTTCTGGATATTGATCTGATGTTGGTTTCGGCCTTCGGGGTTAATATTTGGGAAATTATTCTCTTGATTAATTTACGATTAGTGACTAATGAATTGGAATGAGGCGTATGTTGTGTTTGTGTAACACTTATTTAAAATATACGCGAGTTATTCGGAAAGACCGGGTTTATCCCATTCTGAATAACTGATACGACGATAAGTCGAAGATGAAGACGATGGTCGAAGACCGGAAGTCTTCACGTCGTTTGGGTGATAACTGATGATCTTGATTGGGCTGTACACCCAAGAAGATGGAAACAGTTAGTGATCGTCCAGACGTACTTGGAGATCGATGGATATGCGGGGTACTAGGTGCCTCCGGTTTCGTTCAGACCCAGAACGGACTTGTAAATGGACTGTGTGTCTGACATCGGATTTCATTCTGTGTGACTGATATCGGTTGCATAGGATGGTTTGCCTGTGTGGCATGCTAAGATGCAAATGATCAAGGCTTCTGTTGAAAAGCAAAGTCTTGTGGTGATGATCAAAGCACGGCCTTTGTGGCGTAGCTTTGTGTAACGTTTACCTCGCGTGTTTCACACCAGGTATGAACCAAAAACGGGAGACGGACCTCAGGGAGGACTTGCGTTTCTTTCTAGTTAGAAGTGGCGTCAGTGGTTTTACACGCCCTGACGAGTTTGACTTATGTGGTTGTTGCTGTTGCGAGGCGCCTCGGTTATATCGGTTTCGGCCGATGCTTCTGGTCGGCTGACGGACCAGACTTACACCCCAGAGGGTGGGGAAACGCAGTGTTCAGGCATTTTAATCCACATCGGTGGACCGGCCCTGACGATCCAAGGGCCCACCTGTGTCTGGGTCCTGAGACACGGACTAGAGCGTCTCGAATCGGTTGAGGACTATCTTTTGCCTCGGTTCATAGACGGAAATCCAATTTTCAAATACGTGACATTTGCGGTTTTATTTGTAAACCTATACATGGCGACATAGTGGCATGGGACGCTCATGTCGTCTATGATTGATACTTATGATTTGAAGTTGTTTTATACACTATGCACTTATAATAGTATCAAATGATTTGTTTTAAACGTATCAAGCATTCTTTGGCTGTTATAAGGGAAAACCCTATCCCCCGGCTTGCGTTGCATTGTGTGATAGGACCTGGGTCTTATAACAGCTTCATTTTTCTTTATTTAGCATTGCGCTGTTGTTTTTTGCACTGGTATTCTTGGGAGGAAACCCGTTCCGTGTTATACGGCGTGGTCCCTTGATTTACCTAACTTTGAAATAAAGATTAACTGTTTTAGTTCTCACACCAGTCACATGACTGACCTGGAGTTTATTGTTTTAACCTAAACTCTGGGTGCCCCTATTTTCGACACGGGCAGCTAGTAGTTTTGGTTTTGCAGATTTATATTCACAGGATCCTGGTTTACAGCTGGAACGATATCCGGAAAGCTTTGTATCCGTATATCTCATTCTAGTTGTGTATTGTATTATTTTTCCGCTGCTATGTATTTAAATGTAATTTAAATCTCTGATAATTCTGTGTAATATTTATTTATACTCTGTATATTCTTGTAATCTGATGCATTGTTGTAATATGCAATGAAATGTTCTTCTATATGTGTTCTGTTGTGGCTTGTTCTCGAACTATCCGACGCTTTCCTTTACGGGGAAGTAGCGGGTCTTCACAGTTGGTATCAGAGCTTTGGTTTACAAAGCAGAGAATAAGACACATTAGAACCATACGAAAGAATTCATCAGATATTGGATTAGTAATATCCAATTAGAATGACTCGTTAGAGATAGGATCAGTAGTATCCTAGAACGGGTGTGAAGAGTATATTTTTCAAATGAAAACATTTTTGTTTTGAAAATTTAAATCAACTATTCGTATTTGATTATTTATTTATATTGAGTTGGACAGTCCAGTATATAAAGATTTTGCATATACGCCTTGCAAACGTGTATTTGAAATTTTAATATACTGGATAGATATAGAATCACATTCTAGACACCCGGAGATGGTTCTGATGATTGATCGATCATCATCAGAATCTATGTTCGTGTTTTGAAGATGTGATATTTATATATTTCCTATTGATTGGTGTGAGAACCAAAATTAGATAGGGCTTATTGTTGTGATTTGGCATCAAAAATCTGATTTTTGTATATGTAACAAAATTATGAATTTGAAGCTCTAATTCACTAATTGATTGATGTTTGTGTAGTTTGTTTGTTTGTTTGATAATTTTTAGCCTTTTAGCCTAATTAAATCAAATATTGAACTGTATTGAAAATTGGTCGCATTTGCTTGCATATACATGTATACATTGAACAGGTCATAGCAAGGAGGCTAGAGCCAGAGAATAAAATTTGATTGCCCGACAAATAGGTACATGTTTACTACATAATTTCCTGTTTCGTTTGGGTGATGATGATTTTGTGAGCCTATTGGCTAGCCGCTTGGCTTTTTCTTTTTCTTTTTGAGATCTGAAGGACCGGGGAAGCTATTTGAAATTCCCCGATGCTCCCGTTGCAGGGGAGGTTATGGCGAAATTTTTCGAAAATTTAGGGAGTTAGCCAAATTTTTGAAAATTTGAAAATTCTCAGAAACTGAAAAGTTGGAGAATGAAAGCCAGATCGAACGTAGAGTTGATTAATCAAACCACTTTCGACTTTGTTCCTTTTCGGGGACGAAAAGTTTTAAGTGGGGGAGATTGTAACAACCCGTAAAATCTGGGCCAGTTTAAAATTTTTATTTTGGCAATTTAAGCGAATTTTGATTATTTAAAATGAATTATTTTAAATAATATCGACGAAAATTTATTTTGAATATAATTAGAACGTATATATTATATACGTCGTCGTTAGAATATATAATAATTATATATAATTATAAAAGGAATTGAAAATGGCGCGGTAGTTCGAAAATTCGATTTCTAATTTCAAATGAATATACAGAATTCGATATAAGTCAGAATTGAACGAAACAAGAAATATTTGAATCTGTATAACTATATCTTTGTAACGAAGTTGACAAACTGAGATTTCATCTTAGAAATGATAAGATATGTCCAGTTTAAAATTAGAAATAGTCGCTGTGGAATTCATATATATCTTTATATATATAAGGCCCTTAAAAGTGGACTTTTTGCAAACGACCTCGGATTTCGACGAAACCAGTTTTGTTGGGTCCGGGATGTAAAATTATTGCTAGGTTTTAAATTTCATAATTTTTCGAATCAATATGTGAGCGTGGCAAAAGAAAACGCGTTTGACCAGTTTCAGTTGATTTTAATCGACTGGAAATTGGCCATTTTTCATACGGTTTCAGAATTCGACGAAACTAGTTTTGTTAGGACCGTATCGTCAATACGAAGCTAGAAAATATTTTTCTGTAATTTTTAGAGTTCGTATGCGACCTCGGTAATTTGAAGTGTACGTTTAAAATTCAATATAGTGATTTAAATGTAAATTCAACGAAAACTGATCGTATTGATGGAATTGGCCTACGAAACATATCCCATTGTGTTCAGAATGGGGGTAAAACGCTAGGGACGACAGTCGGTGGGTTTGATTTTGAGTTTAAAATAAAGAGTTACCTTTTTGGATTTTAAAAATAAATTAAAATAATAATTAAACCTAGTCAACCCCCTTACCCTTACATTCTCTCTCTCCCTCCTCAACAGTTCATTCGAACGAATAAAAAAAAAAACAAAGAAAACCCAAACCCGTCATGCCCAAATCTCCCCCCCCCCCGTCGACGATCTCCTCGCGCCCCTCCTCAGGTGGCGTCGCGCCACCGTACCCCCTTCTCCTCCGCAGTCCCTTCTCCTTTCTCCCCAAATCGAACACCCCCAAGTCGCCTGAAAGCAAACGACGACCGCCATCTGCCAACCCCGCATCCCCTCTGACCTCCACCGCGATGCCAGCGCCGCCAGCACCTCCACGAGCTCCGGCGTGAGCAGCTCCGAACCCCCCCCCCCTTCTTCCACTGACGAACAAGCACAGACCCCTTTTTTTTTCTCTGTAAGTATTTCTTTTTTTATTTTATTTTATTATTTTTATTTTATTATTTTATTTTTATTTTGTATAAGCAGTATTCAAAACAGAAAACTGTTTTGATTTTATTTAAAATAGAAAACTGTTTTGATTTTATTTAAAATAGAAAACTGTTTTGATTTTATTTAAAACAGAAAACTGTTTTGATTTTATTTAAAACAGAAAACTGTTTTGATTTTATTTAAAACAGAAAACTGTTTTGATTTTATTCAAAATAGAAAACTGTTTTGATTTTATTTAAAACAGAAAACTGATTTGATTTTATTTAAAACAGAAAACTGATTTGATTTTATTTAAAACAGAAAACTGATTTGATTTTATTTAAAACAGAAAACTGATTTGATTTTTAAAAAAGGAATAAAAACTGAATTTTATAAAAGTTTAAAAACTGATTTTAAAATGATTTATAAACTAAAAGGAGATTAGAAAGTCGAAATAAAAATATGATTTTTATATGTTGAAAGTCGAAATAAAAATAGGATTTTTATATGTTGAAAGTCGAAATAAAAATAGGATTTTTATATGTTGAAAGTCGAAATAAAAATAGGATTTTTATATGTTGAAAGTCGAAATAAAAATAGGATTTTTATATGTTGAAAGTCGAAATAAAAATAGGATTTTTATATGTTGAAAGTCGAAATAAAAATAGGATTTTTATATGTTGAAAGTCGAAATAAAAATAGGATTTTTATATATTGAACATCGAAGTAAAAATTCGATTTTTATATATTGAATAGCATAGTAAAAATTCAATTTTTACATATGTAGTGAAAGCGGACAACGAAGGTGACAAAAAGGCGGGATCGACGAAGATCTCTGAAATAGAAGTGCCGTGGAGCTAGGATAGCTATAGGTGAGAATTTCTCACCTTTCAATTCTTTTTCTAGTTATATATATATACTAGGATGCAGACGGTGCTTAGTAGCACCCGACACAATCGTCCACAGACCATGGACTTGTTTGTTTGGTTGCATAGATTAGTTGAATTATTTGTTTGAATTGAATTGTTTGGTGAGATGAGATTGATTTGATTGATGTGTGAATGGCGTGGGCCTTCACTAGACCGGGGATAAGGCTAGGCCTTGTCCCGTTTCTAGTATCGTGCCGTTATGCCGTCGAAATTTTCTAGAATATGTTAGAAAATAAAAATATCATTTCATTGTGTAAATGGATTGAATAGAAATTCATAGGTTGAAATAAAATGTTTTATCGTTAAAAATATAATTTTTAACGTGAAGTGAATAAAATAGAATAGTCATTTACAAACCAGACGGTTTGTTTATGTACACCTATTTGAATGACATTGATTGGGACGATAAAATTTACACATCGCCCAACTGCACAACTAAAATCTGTGTTTGATTGTTTGAAACCCCACACGGGTGTTGGGATGAAATTTGAAGTTCACTCATCCTGATTGGTTAAATGTGTCGATCGATTGATTGACAGGCTGTTATAAGCGTTGAATATCTATATTTGATGCTTATACAGTGTAGTGCACTTTGGTTGATGGTTGATTATTTTTCAATGCTATGATATACATGTGTTGTATGAAAATCCCTATAATTAACTTTATATGGTAATTGATTGGGCCTCATTCCAATTTGAAAAATAAAGAATATTATAAAATAAAAGTTCATGTGTTGACAGTACTCATTCATTGAGATTGGTCATGTGTTGAACGAAATATTTTAGTAATAAAATTTACACTTTTATCGATATAAAATAAAAGTTCATGTGTTGACAGTACTCATTCATTGAGATTGGTCATGTGTTGAACGAAATATTTAGATAATAACAACTATTTTGAAAAAGAAATTTTTGAAATAGAATATTTGAAAATAGAAATTTATGAAGCCGTGTTGATTAGATTGACGCCATTTTGACGTGAACGATATTTATATCGATTTTATTCATCTTAAAAATGAATATTGAAAAGCGATTTCGAAATGAAATGAATTGAAAACGAATTCGAATTGAATTGAAAACGATTTCGAAATGAAATGAATTGAAAACGAAATGAATTGAATTGAAAACGATTTCGAAATGAATTGAATTGAAAACGATTTCGAAATGAAATGAATTGAAAACGAATTCGAATTGAATTGAAAACGATTTCGAAATGAAATGAATTGAAAACGAATTCGAATTGAATTGAAAACGATTTCGAAATGAATTGAATTGAAAACGATTTCGAAATGAAATGAATTGAAAACGAATTCGAATTGAATTGAAAACGATTTCGAAATGAAATGAATTGAAAACGAATTCGAATTGAATTGAAAACGATTTCGAAATGAAATGAATTGAAAACGAATTCGAATTGAATTGAAAACGATTTCGAAATGAAATGAATTGAAAACGAATTCGAATTGAATTGAAAACGATTTCGAAATGAAATGAATTGAAAACGAATTCGAATTGAATTGAAAACGATTTCGAAATGAATTGAATTGAAAACGATTTCGAAATGAAATGAATTGAAAACGAATTCGAATTGAATTGAAAACGATTTCGAAATGAATTGAATTGAAAACGATTTCGAAATGAATTGAATTGAAAACGATTTCGAAATGAAATGAATTGAAAACGAATTCGAATTGAATTGAAAATGATTTCGAAATGAATTGAATTGAAAACGAATAGAAATGAATTCAAATTGAA
Organism: Allium sativum; assembly: GCA_030737875.1. NCBI lineage: Eukaryota > Viridiplantae > Streptophyta > Magnoliopsida > Asparagales > Amaryllidaceae > Allium > Allium sativum. The sequence goes on along the minus strand of CM060921.1, from coordinate 512,479,497 downwards.
TTGAAATTTGAATTAAATAGAAATGAATTTTGAAACGAATTTATAAAGAAGAATTCAATTTTGATTTGAATTGAAAAGGAAGTTGAAATTGCTTTTGAAACGAATTTAAAACTATTTATATAATTCGTTTTAAATAGAAATCGACGAAGTATATATTATATATATTATATATATAATATAATGGCCTGAATAGAACGCGCCGCGCCGCGGCAGTTCGTGAATTTCGACCATTTATTTCAAACGGACATTGCGGGAGATCCGACCGTCGGATTCTCCTAAAACCGGAACCGTTGGGTTTGTATCGAAAAGAGCTTTCTAATGAATATTAGAAATTTGAAATCTAACGGTTGGATTTGGAGTTACGTCCAAATCAAATTTGAAAAAGGTCGCTGTAAGTGCAGTTCGATGGCCATTGATGGAAATCGACTGTACGGGCCTTGATAAAATTATTAAAAATAGTAATAATTTGTGTAAAATCATAAGAAATGGTTTGGGAAGAATTGGGATGAAAAACTCCATATTTGAAAAGATAAAAATAGATTTTTATCGAGATGAACTAGTTTTGAACTAGAATTATAATTCTATTTATTTTTAAATAAATAAATTGAATTCGAAAAGGGTTTTAAAAATAACCAAAATTTCCAATGATTGCATTGGAGTGGATTTGAATCGAAATTGTCTTCGGAATATTTCGATGTTGGAATTCGTGATTATACAGGTGTTGTTATGGAAATTTGAAAGATATATATTTATATCGTTATTTCCAATACGACATTTGTTAGTCGTAGAATTCGATGTTGAATATAAGCCGATATATTTTCTATTCAGAGCCTTGTATTGAATATCGAATGTGATTTGGGTTTGTCGTGAATGGTGTCTTCATTAACACTGTTCTTGAACCCAGTTGAGAAAAGATTAAATCTTTTTATTTAGATTTAATGAAGTGTACCAATTAAATGATATTTAATTGGAATTGAATGGGTATTGATTTTTGGGTTTATCGTGAACAGTGTTTTAAATAACACTTGTTCTTTAACCTGATAATTAATGGAATGTGATTTTGGGTTTATCGTTAACCGTGTTTTAAATGACACTGATTCTTTAACCCAGTCGAAGATTAAAACTAAGTGGAGTTTTAATGAATCTTTAATTAGATTGAAATGATCGAAAATGGAGTATCACCAGTTTTGCTCCAGGCGATAGTTAAATCTTTAATTAGATTTGAACGTGAAATGGTAATTGAATTTACCGATAACACCGTGGTGTTAGATATGAAGTATTACCAGTTTTACTTCATGGGATGAATAGGTTGGGATTGGGAAATTAAAACAAATGATTACTTCGGTAAGGTTCGCTAATCCCGACTAGTTTGAATTGATATTCAAAGATAGATTAAAGAATAAATTAAAGAATTTATCTTTGATAAAATTAATGGGAACCTTTCCCTATGAATGTGAAATTTAGAAACTAACTGTCGGTTAGCCAAGCAGAATGGTTTTCTGGATATTGATCTGATGTTGGTTTCGGCCTTCGGGGTTAATATTTGGGAAATTATTCTCTTGATTAATTTACGATTAGTGACTAATGAATTGGAATGAGGCGTATGTTGTGTTTGTGTAACACTTATTTAAAATATACGCGAGTTATTCAGAAAGACCGGGTTTATCCCATTCTGAATAACTGATACGACGATAAGTCGAAGATGAAGACGATGGTCGAAGACCGGAAGTCTTCACGTCGTTTGGGTGATAACTGATGATCTTGATTGGGCTGTACACCCAAGAAGATGGAAACAGTTAGTGATCGTCCAGACGTACTTGGAGATCGATGGATATGCGGGGTACTAGGTGCCTCCGGTTTCGTTCAGACCCAGAACGGACTTGTAAATGGACTGTGTGTCTGACATCGGATTTCATTCTGTGTGACTGATATCGGTTGCATAGGATGGTTTGCCTGTGTGGCATGCTAAGATGCAAATGATCAAGGCTTCTGTTGAAAAGCAAAGTCTTGTGGTGATGATCAAAGCACGGCCTTTGTGGCGTAGCTTTGTGTAACGTTTACCTCGCGTGTTTCACACCAGGTATGAACCAAAAACGGGAGACGGACCTCAGGGAGGACTTGCGTTTCTTTCTAGTTAGAAGTGGCGTCAGTGGTTTTACACGCCCTGACGAGTTTGACTTATGTGGTTGTTGCTGTTGCGAGGCGCCTCGGTTATATCGGTTTCGGCCGATGCTTCTGGTCGGCTGACGGACCAGACTTACACCCCAGAGGGTGGGGAAACGCAGTGTTCAGGCATTTTAATCCACATCGGTGGACCGGCCCTGACGATCCAAGGGCCCACCTGTGTCTGGGTCCTGAGACACGGACTAGAGCGTCTCGAATCGGTTGAGGACTATCTTTTGCCTCGGTTCATAGACGGAAATCCAATTTTCAAATACGTGACATTTGCGGTTTTATTTGTAAACCTATACATGGCGACATAGTGGCATGGGACGCTCATGTCGTCTATGATTGATACTTATGATTTGAAGTTGTTTTATACACTATGCACTTATAATAGTATCAAATGATTTGTTTTAAACGTATCAAGCATTCTTTGGCTGTTATAAGGGAAAACCCTATCCCCCGGCTTGCGTTGCATTGTGTGATAGGACCTGGGTCTTATAACAGCTTCATTTTTCTTTATTTAGCATTGCGCTGTTGTTTTATGCACTGGTATTCTTGGGAGGAAACCCGTTCCGTGTTATACGGCGTGGTCCCTTGATTTACCTAACTTTGAAATAAAGATTAACTGTTTTAGTTCTCACACCAGTCACATGACTGACCTGGAGTTTATTGTTTTAACCTAAACTCTGGGTGCCCCTATTTTCGACACGGGCAGCTAGTAGTTTTGGTTTTGCAGATTTATATTCACAGGATCCTGGTTTACAGCTGGAACGATATCCGGAAAGCTTTGTATCCGTATATCTCATTCTAGTTGTGTATTGTATTATTTTTCCGCTGCTATGTATTTAAATGTAATTTAAATCTCTGATAATTCTGTGTAATATTTATTTATACTCTGTATATTCTTGTAATCTGATGCATTGTTGTAATATGCAATGAAATGTTCTTCTATATGTGTTCTGTTGTGGCTTGTTCTCGAACTATCCGACGCTTTCCTTTACGGGGAAGTAGCGGGTCTTCACAATTATAGCATCATAGCTAGCAAAAACATTAAATGTGTTTCAATTGTAGGAGGATAATGCTCTTATTAATTGATAAGATGCATTCATATAGCATTACTTATTTCCTTTCATTGATCCGATGGCTTGGAGGAATTTTCTATCATTTGAATATGCACATGACTTCAGGTCATTCAATATTGATGCCAATCGACTTTCTAAAATATAATATATGCATGATTTATAATATGAGCTCATGACAACTTCAGGTTGTTAATATTTTTTTCGCATATATGTGCATATATGTGCGTCCACGTTTTACATATGTAATTATTTTGCATATTCTTTCTCATTCGAGTTACTTAATTTAGAACAAATTGTTCATAAGTTTCCAATAATTAATTTTTACTTATCAAGCAATATCAATGTGAATCTTAAATATCGTATCATAATATCCAAAATATCTGATTTGGAACTGTATTGAACTTCTGGTTCAAATGAAATATATGAACAACTTCAAGTTGTTTATCTATATTGAACTTCTGGTTCAAATAATATATAAACAATTTCAAGTTTGTTAAACTGTATTGAACTTCTGGTTCAACTGTATTGAACTTATGACTCCACTATATTGAACTTTTGGTTCCACTGTATTGAACTTCTGGTTCTACTGTGTTGAATTTCTGGTTCAAATAAAATATAACAACTTCGAGTTGTTAAAATTTATTCTTAATATGATATGCAAATATAAATATATAAGCAAGATACAAATCATTTTGAAAATTGTGCAATCTTTGGATGCTTTATTATTGTCTCATATGATTTAACTAAGAAGTGTAATGTTATTATTTCATACGGTTTGAATAAAGCTTCAAGCTTTTAAATTATGAAGTATTTCAAATTCATTGATTGAGGAACTTCGAGTTCCTATGCATATATATACACATACATATGCATATCAATTTTATAAATTTATGATGAACTTCCGGTTCTCAATCTCTTAACATACTTTTAATTTAGAAGCTTTTACATTTTTGCTAATTGACAAGATTTCAAACTTGTATACTTTGTTAAAAATGTTTATACACACACACACACACACACACACACACACACACATATATATATATATATATATATATGTGTGTGTGTGTGTGTGTGTGTGTGTGTGTGTGTGTGTATGTATAATGCAAGACTTCAGATCCAAGACTTTGAGTTATACAACTTCCAGTATAAATATTTTCTTTGCACAACTTCAGGTTGTGGTTCTATCCTTTCTTCCATAACATTAGTTATTACTATCTAAATACATCGAATAATAATACATATGTTTATTCATACTCCAAATACAAACATACATCAATTAACTAATAATAACTAATGCATTCAATGCATTTATTACAATAAGGTAATACAATATATTATCATAACAATGCATTCTCTAACATTCAATGCATTTATGACAATAAGGTAATATAATATATTTACCAATCACATAATCAACATTTTACATTCTCTAACATGAATGATTCAAAAATTTACAGATCTGTACATTAAATTCACAACTATAAACAAAAATAAACTACATATCTCATATTCAATTTTTTTTTCTCATTCTTCAATATGAATGATTTGAAAAACTTGTAAATTTATACATAAAATTCAAAAACATAAAAATTACATATTTTTTTTTTAAATTATACAACTCATATAAAGATCTTTTAGATCTTTCTTTTTATATCAAAATTGCTTCTTGCCTTTTTAGAAACTACAGGTTCTAAATTTTCCATGTAATGACAAAAATAGTTTTTGCATTCACTTCCGGTGTGCAGAATTAACATCAGTATTTAGATCTTAACTCAACATGATCTTTAGGATGCATATTTTCTTTATAAAAGTTTTTCCTTAGAAATAGTAAAAACATTTCATCTGGAAATATGATATGTTCTAAAATGGCTATAATAAAACTTCAAGTTTTATCATAATTCATATATTTATTATATATTTTAAATTGAAGCAACTTTTCTAGAAAGTGCCCTTTTTTCACATATGAGAGTCATTTTACCATTTTTCTTCAAGAAAATAGTTATTATTATAAATGTAATGATCTCTTCCAATAATAAGTTTCTTCAAGAAATTATGTGTAGCATAAAATTGAAGTATAAGGCTTTTTTCCTTTTGTTGAAATTTTTCCTTTCATTGATTTTTCAAATCCTTTCCTTTTACAGGTCATTTGCTATATGCAAATATTAAATGCAATTATATGCTTTTATGCTTTATTTCATGTTTCTCATTTGAATATGAACTTCGGGTTCCTTTTTTTCATATGAACTTCAGGTTCCTTGTTTGCATATGAACTTCTGGTTCCTTATTTGAAAGAATTTGTATATGGACTTTAGATCATATGAGCTTCAGGTCATTTGCATGTGAACTTCAGGTTCAACTACTCTTGCTTTGTGTTTGGAAGTATGGCCATCTTCTGTTGGTCATAATGCTCCTTCAGGGAGTTCCATAAGTGGAGAGGATCTTTTTTTCCAGTTAAATATTCTGATTTTAGATCATCGTGGATATGGCTTCTTAAAAATATCAGGGCCTATGCTTTGTCCTTCTGGGACATATTATTACCATTTTTAATGGTACTCTCTAAGCATTGAGATTGTAAATGGATTTTAGTTTTCGACATTTTGGTGAACTACACAAAAATAATAATTGGAGGTGCTTAATTGAACAAAATTTACATATCAGTATACATGTTCTATAATTATCAAAACGAATTAATAAATTAACGAACAGACAAAACGATGAAACTGTAGTATTGTTATATCATAAAAAATAATATGCAAATCTAGTAAAATAGATTAGGACCGTATACATGGATGTAATAAATTGAATATATTATGGCACAGAATCATAAAAAAAAATCCAAATCTGCAAGTCTTTTTTTATACATTTATAACGAACTTCTTACAATAATGAAACATTACAAATCGTTAAGGAGCCATACATAATGTTACATAACAAAAATAATGGCCACATTAATACATATGTTGGCTAACAAGCAGCTTGCTATTTACATATATGCATACCTATTAGCAATGGCTTCTCCATTATTGAAGAGATAAAGTAGCAAATGAAGATGTTTTATGTATGGCGTATGAGGTAAAAGATCCATATATAATATTATAAAAAGAAAATGAATGGATCTTCCTAAAAAAAATATTTGGTATACCTTAATACCAGATCAAATATGAATAGCTGGATATCTAAAAACCAATAAGTTAAAAATTAATTAGATCTAAAAAGTTTAGATCCACTAAAATAGAATCTAGATCTAGAAAAACTGAAAAAGAAAGTGATCTAAAAGTATGGATCACATCTAAGAAGAAGATACAACAAGTTCATATATGCAGATCTATATGATTTCAAAACATAAAAAAATAACTTACATGATAGATCCATAAATATAAATCTAGAATATTTCAAAAAATAGCTCTAATAGAGCTTCGTGCTGATAACGTGTTATAAAATGAACACAAAACAAAAGAAATAAGGGAGAGGGGACATTTCTATTCATTCAGATGTATATTCTTTCTATTACATTGGCTCCTTTATATATAGGCTTTTGGAGCTGATCTTTAGCTTATTCCCATGATGTGGGACTAAATATAGAACTAATAAAAGCATATTCACAACATTCGTATATATATTACAACACTATAAGATTATTTTAGAAATTAATTTAATCACATCACACCAAATCAACTTGTGTTTGATTTGACAGTTCAATACACAAATTAACACACAATATACTTACTCTATTTAATTATCAAATTTAACATAATTTACCAAAATAAATGCGTTTAACAAAATATCTTCATTTATTTGTATAATTCTTAAAACACATCAAATAAATGTCACCAATACCGCATTTAACAAAATACGTCATCAACATGTAAAAATATATGTTTTATTATTATTATTATTATTTGAAAATTAAATATTTACAATCATTGTTATTAACCCATCATAAAATCGTTCTAACTTGATAATAATCTCATAAGTCACCTTTACTCTTTTATTTATATTCTGCAATACATATATATATGTTTATATGTATTGTCGCTATTCAAAAACACAAATTTTACCAATTTATTAATACAACAATGTTGCTGTACATTTTATTTCAATAATTTAAATTTATTATTAAAAATAATAAAATGAATCAAGATTGTTAATACTGATTCACATCAATATTTATATTCTCATATAATCAACAAATCAATTTATTCATTGATTAATATTTTAAAAACCACATGTACACTTTAAATTCATTAATGTAATTTAAACACAATTTATCTATTGATATAATTATAAAATGTACATCTTGTATTTAAACCTCAATTAATAATATAATATTTACAACCAACAATTAATCTCAATATTGAAAATATATTTCCCCCCTTTAAGTATTGATTCCCAATCAATATTATATATTTTCAATATCCTCAAAATAAGTCAATTACAATCTTGAAGTGATAATATATACATTGAAATAAATCAATTATTATAACCAAGTTATATATTTTTATTTCAAAGACTCAGTTTAGAAATGCTCAAAGCTTTATTTTCTTATTTAAATGTTATAGTTAGTCTCACAAACTCATATCACCAGCATATTATTTTGAGAATCTCAAAACCCTTTAAATCCTTACTTCCCGATTACCCGAAAATCCGGGTTGTTACAGTATCTCTCTCGAACAGAAACGGAATTGCTTGATTTCAGATGTGTTGGAGTCGCCTTGACAGGATCTATGCAATGGAACATACCAGAACTAAAATAGAGGCCATTTGGATTTTTGATAAAATTAAACATCTATTTAATTTTATTAAAAAAACAATTGTTGTTAAAACGATTTCAAACCAATCAATGTGAGGACTTCTCACTATAATTTTTTGTTACAGTTATTTATTTTATAACTGCACATATGAACTGCCAGTATTGAACTTTTTATCTGTTAATTATCAAAAATGTATACGGTGCCTGTTAGCTCACCTCCCTCGTCCACAGACCATGGATGATTTAATTGACTATATTGTGTTGTGATTGCGATGTGAATAAATATATATATATATATATATATATATATATGCGATGAGAATATTATATATATATATATGCGATGTGAAAAATATATATATGCGATGTGAAAAATATATATCAGCGAAGTGAAATATATATATGCGTTGTGAAATTATATATATATGCGTTGTATTAAAATATATATATGCATTGTATCAATATACATACATATATATATATATATATATATGCGTTGTGAAATTATATATATGTGTTGTGAAATAAAATATACATATGCATTGTATAGAATTATATATGCTATATATAAAATAGTCATGATATGGAAATATTATTAGTTTGATAAAAATATAATTTTTATCGTATATATTTAGTATATAAAATTGAACATGGAGTTGTAATCGTTTTTAAAATGAATTTAATACAATTTATAAAATACGTTTTAAATGGAGATCTACGATATTATATATATATATATATATATCTATATATTTATATGTATATATATAATGGTCTGAATAGAACGCACCGCGCAGCGACCATTCGTGAATTTCGACCATTAGTTTCAAATTGACGCAATGGGAGATCCGACGGTCGGATTCTCCTAAAACCGGAACCGTTTGGTTTGTATCTTTCCAATGAATATAAGAGATTTAAATTTGAACGGTTAAATCTTGAAATTTATCCAAATCAATTTCTGAAAAGGTCGCTATGGATGCAGTTCAGTGGCTGTTACTGGAAACCGACTATAAGGGCCTTAATAAAATTATTAAAAATATGGAAAAATTATGCAAAACCGTAATAAATGATTTGGAAAGATTTTGGATGAAAATTTCCAAGTTTGTAAAGATAAAAATACATTTTTATCTGAATGAACTAGTTATTAACTAGAATAATAATCCAAATGATTTTTAAATAAATAAATTAGATTGGTAAATGGTTTTAATATAACCAGAATTTTCCAATGTATGAGTTGGAAAGAATTTGAATGGAAATAATCTTCAAAATATTCCAATATGGATTCTGTGATTATACTTGTTAAGGAATTTGGAAGATATATATCGTTATTCCAATATGATATTTGTTGGTTTCAAAATTTGATGTTGAATATAAGCCGATACTATTTTTATTCAGAGCCTTATATTTAGTATCAAATTGGATTTTGGTTTTGTCGTGAACAGTGTTTAAATGACATTGGTTCTTTAACCCAGTTAAATCATGATTAATTTCCAGAAAGATGAACAATCAATAAGAAATGATTTTTGGGATTGAAACCAATTGGAATATGAATAAGTCTTTAATTAGATTGTGAATGAATAAATGGCAATTGAATTTACTAAAACATGTGATGTGATTAAACCAAATTTACTTGGTTGTTGGTATTGATTGTGGTTGATTGGTTGTTTGGATGGTGCTCGACCAGTTTATGAGCAGAATATGATTTTACATTTAACATTGGGTTGGGTAAAAATATCTGTGTGCTAACACCTTGTGAAACAGTTCACGATTTGACTATAAGGTGTTTAGCGATGTCGTTTATTTCAAAATTTAATGAATGATTTTGAAATGGGATTTCCTTAAATGGAAAGAAGTGTTATTACCGATTTTGGACAGGGAATGTTTTCAATGATTTTTGAAATGAGATTTCTTAAGTGAAAAGAATAGTATTCCCGATTTTGGACAGGGAACGTTTTATAAAACAGAAAGTATTTCAAGGCCTAAACTCGATGTTGTCAAAATGATTTCGAAACGTATTATATGTTTGACATTTTAGTTCATCACATAACCAATTAGTTGTTGTTGATAACGTATCTGTTTGGCGGCGAAGAATTTATTCCCTTGCTTAACACACCTCTTTGAGACGTACGTGTTCAAAGGTTATGTGATTAATAGTGACTGATCATATGTGTGAATTGTTGGTGTAAAGTACTATATTTTTGAAAGTACTTGTGATTATTATGTTGTGAAATGATTTTCCCTACTTCGGGTATGAAACGATTTATTACGTGGCTAAAGATTCTGTAATGTCCTGTATTTTCTGAACATTTATTTGAAATATTTTATTTATTTAAAATATTGATTTGAGTTTAAATAATAGGATTTGACCCCTTTAATTTGAATATTTAATTTTTTATTAATATAATAATATTTTATTTTTGGGATATTGGGAAAATGTTGAATTTGCCGTATAATGTGGACGAGCGATTTAAAGTGATTTAAAAATGGTTTATATGGAATTATATAAATATTTTCATCATTAAAACGACGTCAGAACGTTTAATTTATAATTATATTATAAACGAATTAAAAATGGCGCGGTAGTTTGTAAATTTCGTTCTGAACTTCAACTGAGTATACAGAATTCGTTTTTAGTCGGAATTCTATGAAACCAGAAACGTTGGAATCGATTTGATTATATTTTTCTTATGAAAGAGAAAAATCAGAATTTCGTGTTATAATTTGTTAGTTATTTCCAGTTAAAATTTTAAAATAGTCGTTATGGATTTCGTTAATAAAACGATAACGTTTATAAACATTAACGGTTTTATATACATATATATATATTGAATATTCATTTAACCAAATTTTTGTATGTCGAGTTTGAAAATACATCTTAGCCTTATTTGTACTTATACGGTATTTCATTTTAATATATTCGATGATATCGATTTATTTTTATTTAACCAATTTTTGAATTTTATTTATAATTACATTCAAATATTAATGGTGAATACAACTCTAAGTCAAAACTAGTGATAACCAAAGGAACATGATGTAGTGTTGGAATAACTTTGAATACCATTCCTCGTTACGGTGAATAACTTAGACTTGAGTTACGGTAAACTTTATCCATGAATAATACATAAACTAGTGATAGTGATAGTGGATAATTCGACTTCACCTGTTTAGTTATTTAAGGTATTTGAACATAAACCAAACCCATGTCAGACCTTAAATCCAACATACAGCTTCATTATTTGATAATGTTTAAAAGTTGTACCAACCATTCCACCATATCATTTCAAATTTAAAACAGATCAAAGAACAGTTGAAAGATCAGTAAAATCATATACATTTATTCACCAAAATCTAAAACATTAAAACCCAATCCAGAACAGTAAGAACAGCAAAACATGTACATTTCATAACAGTTAAAAGTATGTGATTTACATCATCAAATCTACAAGATAGAACAACTTATGTATGCAGAAAATCTCAATGTTCAGTCATTGTTTCGTACATGAAAATGAAAAAAAATCTATAGTAAAATCTTCTCACAACACCATCAAGCCGTCACCATACCCATCAAGGGACCACTGTCCACCACCTAATTAACCTGAGAAGAGAGAAAAGAAAAACATCTATGAATAGCTAGAAAATGTATAGGTATATATCTTTTAAATTTGAAAGACTTGAAAAGAAAAAAAATGAATCCAACAGCAAATCAGAAAAATAGTAATGCAACAGAAATGAAAGGAGGGAAAAAGATATAGAAAGATATGGATACAACAATGATAAAACAGTAAAATTAAAAATAAAAAGATGATATGTAACATAGGGTCGAAGGGACAATGAAAAGAACGGCTAGTGAAACAGTATATATGCATATATATTTTTCACCATCAAATCATCAGACAAATGGATACGACTAATGTACAGAAAATTGTAATAATCCGGAAAATCTGGGCCAGTTTAAAATTTTTATTTTGGCAATTTCAGCGAATTTTGAATATTTAAAATAGATTATTTTAAATAAAATAGACGGAAATTTATTTTGAATATCATTAGAACGTATATAATATATACGCCGTCGTTAGAATATAAATAATTATATATAATTATAAAAGGAATTGAAAATGGCGCGGTAGTTCAATAATTCGATTTCAAACTTCAATTGAATGTACCGGGTGCAAAACAATCCGGATTTTAGTGAAACCAAAAATAATGGGATCTAATTGATAATATCTTTCCAACGAATCCGAATAATCAAAATTTCATAGCGGGAATCAAAAGATATGTCCAGTTGAAAATTCTGAATAGTCGCTATGGAATTCAGGCCCTTAAAAATGGAAATTTTGCAAACGACCTCGAATTTCGACGAAACCGGTTTTGTTGGGTCCGAGATGTAAAGTTATTGCTAAATTCCAAATTTCATAATTTTTCGAATCAATATGTGAGCGTGGCAAAGGAAAACGCGTTTGACCAGTTTTAGTTGATTTTAATCGACTGGAAAATGACCATTTTTCAAACGATCTCAGAATTCGACGAAACTAGTTTTGTTAGGACCGTATCGTCAATACGAAGCTAGAAAATATTTTTCCGCAATTTATAGAGTTAGTATGTGACCCCGGTAATTTGAAATGTACGTTTAAAATTCAATATAATGATTTAAATGCAAATTTAACGGAAACTGATCGAAACGGTCGAATCAGCTTGCGATACATATCCCATTGTGTTCGGAACGGGGGTAATACGCTATGAACGACAGTCGGCGGGTTCAATTTCGAGTTCAAATGGAAGGCGTACTTTTTATAGAAAATAAATGAATAAAATAATAATTAAATCTATATAAGTAACCCCCACAGTCAAAACCCTTTCCTCTCTTTGCCGTTAGTCAACACCGCCCCCTTCAGAGAAACGAACGCACCAAATTTCCTTCCTCCAATCCTTCAAATCCACTAACCAATCGACAAACCTCCAACTGCAAACATGTTCAGCATCGAGAGTATCTCCTTCTCAACGGTTGAGATCCGGTTTATCGTTGTTTATCGCATGAATTACTGGCTTAAAGGCCCGCTGTTCGAGGCCGTTCGTGCAGCGCTGGAGGGGTTCGAGCCCGACGCTACAGCCGGCGGTGGGCAAGGGCGAGATGCCCTTCGAAGTCGTGGGTTTGGATCTCAGGTCAGTGCCTCGGTGAACATTGCGGCAGGCGATTTCCTCCTGCGTGCAAATGGGTTTCACGATGAACAGCTTTTCGATAAGGAAGATGAAAAAAAACAGTAAGCTAATTTTCTCTTCGTAATATGTTTATTTAATTTAGTAAATAACCATGTATAAGAATCAGTTTGAAAATATAAACATATAGGATTTTGAAAATATAGATATCTTTGTTTGAAAATATAAAATTTTAGCATTTTTATTTAAAGGCAAAATTAGTATGGTTTAAAAATAAAATTAGTTTTCAAAATAGAATTGTTTTTCCAAGATAAAAATAGCAATGATAGTTAAAAATAAATTAGCATTGTTTTATTTACAAATTTTAGAAAATATAAAATATAATTTGTTTAGAACTATAAAATTTGCTTTGATTTGAAAATATATATCACCTTGTTCTGAGAATATATATCGCATTGCTTTTGAAATAAAATATACATTGTTTTCTTCAAGAAATGAATAGCGAGTTAAAAATGTGATTTTTATATATTGAACTTCGAGTTAAAAATGTGATTTTTATATATTGAACTTCGAGTTAAAAATGTGATTTTTATATATTGAACTTCGAGTTAAAAATGTGATTTTTATATATTGAACTTCGAGTTAAAAATGTGATTTTTATATATTGAACTTCGAGTTAAAAATGTGATTTTTATATATTGAACTTCGAGTTAAAAATGTGAATTTTATATATTGAACATCGAAGCAAAAATTCGATTTTTATATATTGAACATCGAAGTAAAAATTCGATTTTTACATATATAGTGACTACGGGCGACGAAGATGGCGAAGATGCGATAACGATGAAGATTTCTATCAAAGAAGAGTCAAGATGATTGGATAGCTATCGGTGAGAATTTCTCACCTTTCAATTTCTTTTTCTAGTTATATATATATATATATATATATATATATACTAGGATGCAGACGGTGCTTAGTAGCACCCGACACAATCGTCCACAGACCATGGACTTGTTTGTTTGGTTGCATAGTTTAGTTAGATGATTTGGTTTGAATTGAATTGTTTGGTGAAATGAAATTGATTTGATTGATGTATGAATGGCGTGGGCCTTCACTAGACCGGGGATAAGGCTAGGCCTCGTCCCGTTTCTAGTATCGTGCCGTTATGCCGCCGAAATTTTCTAAAATATGTTAGAAAAATAAAAATATCATTTTATTGAATAAATGAACTGAATAAAATATTTTATCGTTAAAAATATAATTTTTAACGTGAATGAGAATAAATAAATATTCATTTACAAACCGGACGGTTTGTTTACGTACACCTATTTGAAGGACATTGATTGGGACGATAAATTTTACACATCGCCCAACTGCACAAATAAAGATAAATGTTTGTTGATTTGAAACCCCACACGGGTGTTGGGATGAAATTTGAAGTTCACTCATCCTGATTGATTAAATATGTCGATCGATTGATTGACAGGCTGTTATAAGCGTTAGATATCTATATTTGATGCTTATACAGTGTAGTGCACTTTGGTTGATGGTTGATTATTTTTCAATGCTATTATACATGTGTTGTATGAAAATCCATATAATTAACTTTATATGGTAATTGATTGGGCCTCATTCCAATTTGAAAAATAAAGAATAATATAAAATAAAGGTTCATGTGTTGACAATACTCATCCATTGAGATTGGTCATGTATTGAACGAAATATTTTAATAATAAAATTTACATCTTTATCAATATAAAATAAAGGTTCATGTGTTGACAGTACTCATCCCTTGAGATTGGTCATGTGTTGAACGAAATATTTTGATAATAACAACTATTTTGAAAAAGAAATATTTGAAATAGAATATTTGAAAATAGAAATTTATGAAGCCGTGTTGATTAGATTGACGCCATTTTGATGTGAACGATATTTATATCTATTTTTTTCATTTTAAAATGCATATTAAAAAGTGATTTCGAAAACGCATATTTTGAAACGATTTCGAAATGAATTAAGAAATGATTTATAAAGAATTGGGATGAAAAACTCCATATTTGAAAAGATAAAAATAGATTTTTATCGAAATGAACTAGTTTTGAACTAGAATTATAATTCTATTTATTTTTAAATAAATAAATTGAATTTAAAAAGGGTTTTAAAAATAACCAGAATTTCCAATGATTGCATTGGAATGGATTTGAATCGAAATTG
The DNA here is from genome assembly GCA_030737875.1 of Allium sativum. Taxonomy (NCBI): domain Eukaryota; kingdom Viridiplantae; phylum Streptophyta; class Magnoliopsida; order Asparagales; family Amaryllidaceae; genus Allium; species Allium sativum. The sequence continues at coordinate 512,464,124 of CM060921.1, read as the reverse complement.
CCTTCGGAATATTTCGATGTTGGATTTCGTGATGATACAGATATTGTTATGGGAATTTGAAAGATATATATATATCGTTATTTCCAATGCGATATTTGTTAGTCGTAGAATTTGATATTGAATATAAGCCGGTATATTTTCTATTCAGAGCCTTGTATTTAATATCAAATGTGATTTGGGTTTGTCGTGAATGGCGTCTTCATTAACACTGTTCTTGAACCCAGTTGAGAAAAGATTAAATCTTTTTATTTAGATTTAGTGAAGTGTACCAATTAAATAAATATTTAATTGGAAGTGAATTGATATTGATTCTTGGGTTTATCGTGAATGGTTTTTTTTAAATAACACTCGTTCTTTAACCCGATAATTAATGGAAATGTGATTTTGGGTTTATCGTGAACCGTGTTTTAAATGACACTGATTCTTTAACCCAGTCACAGATTAAAACTAAGTGGAGTTTTAATGAATCTTTAATTAGATTGAAATGATCGAGAATGGAGTATCACCAGTTTTGCTCCAGGCGATAGTTAAATCTTTAATTAGATTTGAACGTGAAATGGTAATTGAATTTACCGATAACACCGTGGTGTTAGATATGAAGTATAAACAGTTTTACTTCATGGGATGAATAGGTTGGGATTGGGAAATTAAAACCAATGATTACTTCGGTAAGGTTCGTTAATCCCGACTAGTTGAATCGAAATTCAAAAGATGATTAAAGAATAAATTCAAGGAATTTATCTTGGATAAAATTAATGGGAACCTTTCCCTATGAATGTGAAATTTAGAAACTAACTATCGGTTAGCCAAGCAGAATGGTTTTCTGGATATTGATCTGATGTTGGTTTCGGCCTTCGGGGTTAATATTTGGGAAATTATTCTCTTGATTAATTTACGGTTAGTGACTGATAAATTGGAATGAGGCGTATGTTGTGTTTGTGTAACACTTATTTAAAGTATACGCGAGTTATTCGGAAAGTCCGGGTTTATCCCATTCTGAATAACTGATACGACGATAAGTCGAAGATGAAGACGATGGTCGAAGACCGGAGGTCTTCACGTCGTTTGGATAATTACTGATGATCTTGATTGGGCTGTACACCCAAGAAGATGGAAACAGTTAGTGATCGTCCAGACGTACTTGGAGATCGATGGATATGCGGGGTACTAGGTGCCTCCGGTTTCGTTCAGACCCAGAACGGACTTGTAAATGGACTATGTGTCTGACATGGGATTTTAGTCCGTGCGATTGATCTCTATTAAATATATATCTGTTTGGCGGCGGAGAATTTATTCTCTTGCTTAACGCCCTTCTCTGAGATGTACGAGCTCAGGGGTTATATATTGGTGGATATCAAACGCATGGAGTGAATTGCCTGTGTGGAATGCCTAAGTGGCAATTGATCGAGGCTTCTGTTGAAAAGCAAAGTCTTGTGGTGATGATCAAAGCAAGGCCTTTGTGGCGTAGCTTTGTGTAACGTTTGCTTCGCGAGTTTCACACCCGGTATGAACCAAAAACGGGAGAGGACGTCAGGGAGGGCATGCGTTTCTTTCTAGCTAGAAGTGGCATTAGTGGTTTTACACGCCCTGACGAGTTTGATTTATGTGGTTGTTGCTGTTGCGAGGCGCCTCGGATTGATCGGTCGTTCTCGAACCGATGGAGTCATTTAGTTGGCTCGTTTACGCCCCATAGGGCGGGGAAACGCATGTTCAGGCATTTTAATCCACTCCGTGTGGACCGGCCCTGAGGATCCAAGGGTCACTCGAGCTCTGATCCTGAGGGGCGGGCTAGAGCGTCTCGAATCGGTGAGGACTATCTTTTGCCTCGGTTCATAGACGGAAATCCAATTTCCAAATACGTGCCATTTGCGGTTTTATTTGTAAACCTATATATGGCGACATAGTGGCATGGAACGCTCATGTCGCCTATGATTGATACTTATGATTTGAAGTTGTGTTATACACTATGCACTTATAATAGTATCAAATGATTTGTTTTAAACGTATCAAGCATTCTTTGGCTGTTATAAGGGAAAACCCTATCCCCCGGCTTGCGTTGCATTATGTGATAGGACCTGGGTCTTATAACAGCTTCATTTTTCTTTATTTAGCATTGCGCTGTTTGTTTTATGCACTGGTATTCTTGGGAGGAAACCCGTTCCGTGTTATACGGCGTGGTCCCTTGATTTACCTAACTTTAAAATAAAGAATAACTGTTTTAGTTCTCACACCAGTCACATGACTGACCTGGAGTTTATTGTTTTAACCTAAACTCTGGGTGCCCCTATTTTGACACGGGCAGCTAGTAGTTTTGGTTTTGCAGATTTATATTCACAGGATCCTGGTTTACAGCTGGAACGATATCCAGAAAGCTTTGTATCCGTATATCTCCTTCTAGTTGTGTATTGTATTATTTTCCGCTGCAATGTAATTTATTGTAATCTCTGATATTTCTGTGTAATATATGTTTGTTTATACTCTGAATATTCTTGTAATCTGATGCATTGTTGTAATATACAATGAAATGTTCTTCTGTACGCGTTCTGTTGTGGCTTGTTCTCGAACTATCCGACACTTTCCTTAACGGGGAAGTTACGGGTCTTCACAGTTGGTATCAGAGCCTTGGTTTACAAAGCTCAGAGAACAAGGCACATTAGAACCATATGAAAGAATTCATCAGATTTGGATTAGTAATATCCAACGAGAATGACTCGTTAGAGATGGGATCAGTAGTATCCTAGAACAAGTGTGAAGAGTAGGTTTTTGAAAATGAAAACAAATCTTGTTTTGAAAATTTAAATAACTATTCGTATTTGATTAGCTATTATGTTTGAATTTGGACAGTCCAGTATATATAGACTGTGCGTATACGTCTGATCCACGTGTATTTGAAGTTTTAATATACTGGATAGATATAGAGTCACACTCTAGTCGCCCGGAGACGATTCTGATGATAGTCTAGACATCATCAGAATTGGTATTCGAGTTTCGAAAGCGAGATTTCTATATATTTCCATTAGACTGGTGTGAGAACCAAAACTTATATAGCTAGAATACATTGTTGTGATTTGGCATCAAAACATGATTTTCTTTATATATATCAAAATTATGAATTTGAAACGTTAATCCACTAATTGATTGATGTTTGTGTTGTTTGTTTATTTGTTTGATAATTTCAAACCATTATGCCTAATGCATCAAATATTGAATTGTATTGAAAATTGGTTACATTTGCTTGCATATATATATATATATATATATATATATATATATATATATACTTACATTGAACAGGTCATAGCAAGGAGGCTAGAGCAGAGAATAAAATTTGTTTGCCCGACAAATAGGTACATGTTTATTACATAATTTACTGTTTTGTTTGGGTGATGATGATTTTATGAGCCTATTGGCTAGCCGCTTGGCTTTTTCTTTTTCTTTTTTGAGATCTGAAGGACCGGGGAAGCTATTTGAAATTCCCCGATGCTCCCATTGCAGGGGAGGTTATGGTGAAATTTTTCGAAAATTTAGGGTGTTAGCCAAATTTTTGAAATTTTTGAAAATTCTCAGAAACTGAAAAGTTGGAGAGTGAAAGCCAGATCGAACTTAGAGTTGATTAATCAAACCACTTTCGACTTTGTTCCTTTTCGGGGACGAAAAGTTTTAAGTGGGGGAGATTGTAATAACCCGGAAAATCTGGGCCAGTTTAAAATTTTTATTTTGGCAATTTCAGCGAATTTTGAATATTTAAAATAGATTATTTTAAATAAAATAGACGGAAATTTATTTTGAATATCATTAGAACGTATATATTATATACGCCGTCGTTAGAATATAAATAATTATATATAATTATAAAAGGAATTGAAAATGGTGCGGTAGTTCAATAATTCGATTTCAAACTTCAATTGAATGTACCGGGTGCAAAACAATCTGGATTTTAGTGAAACCAAAAATAATGGGATCTAATTGATAATATCTTTCCAACGAATCCGAATAATCAAAATTTCATAGCGGGAATCAAAAGATATGTCCAGTTGAAAATTCTGAATAGTCGCTATGGAATTCAGGCCCTTAAAAATGGAAATTTTGCAAACGACCTCGGATTTCGACGAAACCAGTTTTGTTGGGTCTGGGATGTAAAGTTATTGCTAAATTCCAAATTTCATAATTTTTCGAATCAATATGTGATCGTGGCAAAGGAAAACGCGTTTGACCAGTTTCAGTTGATTTTAATCGACTGGAAAATGACCATTTTTCAAACGATCTCAGAATTCGACGAAACTAGTTTTGTTAGGACCGTATCATCAATACGAAGCTAGAAAATATTTTTCCGCAATTTATAGAGTTAGTATGTGACCCCGGTAATTTGAAATGTACGTTTAAAATTCAATATAATGATTTAAATGCAAATTTAACGGAAACTGATCGAAACGGTCGAATCAGCTTGCGATACATATCCCATTGTGTTCGGAACGGGGGTAATACGCTGTGAACGACAGTCGGCGGGTTCAATTTCGAGTTCAAATGGAAGGCGTACTTTTTATAGAAAATAAATGAATAAAATAATAATTAAATCTATATAAGTAACCCCCCCAGTCAAAACCCTTTCCTCTCTTTGCCGTTAGTCAACACCGCCCCCTTCAGAGAAACGAACGCACCAAATTTCCTTCCTCCAATCCTTCAAATCCACTAACCAATCGACAAACCTCCAACTGCAAACATGTTCAGCATCGAGTGTATCTCCTTCTCAACGGTTGAGATCCGGTTTATCGTTGTTTATCGCATGAATTACTGGCTCAAAGGCCCGCTGTGAGGCCGTTCGTGCAGCGCTGGAGGGGTTCGAGCCCGACGCTACAGCCGGCGGTGGGCAAGGGCGAGATGCCCTTCGAAGTCGTGGGTTTGGATCTGAGGTCAGTGCCTCGGTGAACATTGCGGCAGGCGATTTCCTCCTGCGTGCAAATGGGTTTCACGATGAACAGCTTTTCGATAAGGAAGATGAAAAAAAACAGTAAGCTAATTTTCTCTTTGTAATATGTTTATTTAATTTAGTAAATAACCATGTATAAGAATTAGTTTGAAAATATAAACATATAGGATTTTGAAAATATAGATATCTTTGTTTGAAAATATAAAATTTTAGCATTTTTATTTAAAGGCAAAATTAGTATGGTTTAAAAATAAAATTAGTTTTCAAAATAGAATTGTTTTTCCAAGATAAAAATAGCAATGATAGTTAAAAATAAATTAGCATTGTTTTATTTACAAATTTTAGAAAATATAAAATATAATTTGTTTACAACTATAAAATTTGCTTTGATTTGAAAATATATATCACCTTGTTCTGAGAATATATATCGCATTGCTTTTGAAATAAAATATACATTGTTTTCTTCAAGAAATGAATAGCGAGTTAAAAATGTGATTTTTATATATTGAACTACGAGTTAAAAATGTGATTTTTATATATTGAACTTCGAGTTAAAAATGTGATTTTTATATATTGAACTTCGAGTTAAAAATATGATTTTTATATATTGAACTTCGAGTTAAAAATGTGATTTTTATATATTGAACTTCGAGTTAAAAATGTGATTTTTATATATTGAACTTCGAGTTAAAAATGTGATTTTTATATATTGAACTTCGAGTTAAAAATGTGATTTTTATATATTGAATATCGAAGTAAAAATTCGATTTTTATATATTGAACATCGAAGTAAAAATTCGATTTTTACATATATAGTGACTACGGGCAACGAAGATGGCGAAGATGCGATAACGATGAAGATTTCTATCAAAGAAGAGTCAAGATGATTGGATAGCTATCGGTGAGAATTTCTCACCTTTCAATTTCTTTTTCTAGTTATATATATATACTAGGATGCAGACGGTGCTTAGTAGCACCCGACACAATCGTCCACAGACCATGGACTTGTTTGTTTGGTTGCATAGTTTAGTTAGATGATTTGGTTTGAATTGAATTGTTTGGTGAAATGAAATTGATTTGATTGATGTGTGAATGGCGTGGGCCTTCACTAGACCAGGGATAAGGCTAGGCCTCGTCCCGTTTCTAGTATCGTGCCGTTATGCCGCCGAAATTTTCTAAAATATGTTAGAAAAATAAAAATATCATTTTATTGAATAAATGAACTGAATAAAATATTTTATCGTTAAAAATATAATTTTTAACGTGAATGAGAATAAATAAATATTCATTTACAAACCGGACGGTTTGTTTACGTACACCTATTTGAAGGACATTGATTGGGACGATAAATTTTACACATCGCCCAACTGCACAAATAAAGATAAATGTTTGTTGATTTGAAACCCCACACGGGTGTTGGGATGAAATTTGAAGTTCACTCATCCTGATTGATTAAATATGTCGATCGATTGATTGACAGGCTGTTATAAGCGTTAGATATCTATATTTGATGCTTATACAGTGTAGTGCACTTTGGTTGATGGTTGATTATTTTTCAATGTTATTATACATGTGTTGTATGAAAATCCATATAATTAACTTTATATGGTAATTGATTGGGCCTCATTCCAATTTGAAAAATAAAGAATAATATAAAATAAAGGTTCATGTGTTGACAATACTCATCCATTGAGATTGGTCATGTGTTGAACGAAATATTTTAATAATAAAATTTACATCTTTATCAATATAAAATAAAGGTTCATGTGTTGACAGTACTCATCCCTTGAGATTGGTCATGTGTTGAACGAAATATTTTGATAATAACAACTATTTTGAAAAAGAAATATTTGAAATAGAATATTTGAAAATAGAAATTTATGAAGCCGTGTTGATTAGATTGACGCCATTTTGACGTGAACGATATTTATATCGATTTTAACGATTTCGAAATGAAATGAATTGAAAACGATTTCGAAATGAAATGAATTGAAAACGATTTCGAAATGAAATGAATTGAAAACGATTTCGAAATGAAATGAATTGAAAACGATTTCGAAATGAAATGAATTGAAAACGATTTCGAAATGAAATGAATTGAAAACGATTTCGAAATGAATTGAATATAAAACGAATTCAAATTGAATCGAAAGCAAATTGAAATGAATTCAAATTGAATTGAAATTTGAATTGAATAGAAATGAATTTTAAAACGAATTTATAAAGAAGAATTCAATTTTGATTTGAATTGAAATGGAAGTTGAAATTGCTTTTGAAACGAATTTAAAACTATTTATATAATTCGTTTTGAATAGAAATCGACAAATTATATATTATATATATATAATATAATGGCCTGAATAGAACGCGCCGCGCCGCGGCAGTTCGCTAATTTCGACCATTGACTTCGAACGGACATTACGGGAGATCCGACCGTCGGATTCTCCTAAAACCGGAACCGTTGGGTTCGTATCGAAAAGAGCTTTCTAACGAATGTGATAAATTAGAAATCTAACGGTTGGATTTGGAATTATGTCCAAATCAAATTTGAAAAAGGTCGCTGTAAGTGCAGTTCGATGACCGTTGATGGAAATCGACTGTACAGGCCTCGATAAAATTATTAAAAATAATAATAATTTGTGTAAAATCATAAGAAATGATTTAGAAAGAATTGGGATGAAAAACTCCATATTTGAAAAGATAAAAATAGATTTTTATCGAAATGAACTAGTTTTGAACTAGAATTATAATTCTATTTATTTTTAAATAAATAAATTGAATTTAAAAAGGGTTTTAAAAATAACCAGAATTTCCAATGATTGCATTGGAATGGATTTGAATCGAAATTGCCTTCAGAATATTTCGATGTTGGATTTCGTGATGATACAGATATTGTTATGGGAATTTGAAAGATATATATATATATATATATATCGTTATTTCCAATGCGATATTTGTTAGTCGTAGAATTTGATATTGAATATAAGCCGGTATATTTTCTATTCAGAGCCTTGTATTTAATATCAAATGTGATTTGGGTTTGTCGTGAATGGCGTCTTCATTAACACTGTTCTTGAACCCAGTTGAGAAAAGATTAAATCTTTTTATTTAGATTTAATGAAGTGTACCAATTAAACAATATTTAATTGGAATTGAATTGATATTGATTCTTGGGTTTATCGTGAATGGTTTTTTTTAAATAACACTCGTTCTTTAACCCGATAATTAATGGAAATGTGATTTTGGGTTTATCGTGAACCGTGTTTTAAATGACACTGATTTTTTAACCCAGTCACAGATTAAAACTAAGTGGAGTTTTAATGAATCTTTAATTAGATTGAAATGATCGAGAATGGAGAATCACCAGTTTTGCTCCAGGCGATAGTTAAATCTTTAATTAGATTTGAACGTGAAATGGTAATTGAATTTACCGATAACACCGTGGTGTTAGATATGAAGTATAACCAGTTTTACTTCATGGGATGAATAGGTTGGGATTGGGAAATTAAAACCAATGATTACTTCGGTAAGGTTCGTTAATCCCGGCTAGTTGAATCGAAATTCAAAAGATGATTAAAGAATAAATTCAAGGAATTTATCTTGGATAAAATTAATGGGAACCTTTCCCTATGAATGTGAAATTTAGAAACTAACTGTCGGTTAGCCAAGTAGAATGGTTTTCTGGATATTGATCTGATGTTGGTTTCGGCCTTCGGGGTTAATATTTGGGAAATTATTCTCTTGATTAATTTACGGTTAGTGACTGATAAATTGGAATGAGGCGTATGTTGTGTTTGTGTAACACTTATTTAAAGTATACGCGAGTTATTCGGAAAGTCCAGGTTTATCCCATTCTGAATAACTGATACGACGATAAGTCGAAGATGAAGACGATGGTCGAAGACCGGAGGTCTTCACGTCGTTTGGATAATTACTGATGATCTTGATTGGGCTGTACACCCAAGAAGATGGAAACAGTTAGTGATCGTCCAGACGTACTTGGAGATCGATGGACATGCGGGGTACTAGGTGCCTCCGGTTTCGTTCAGACCCAGAACGGACTTGTAAATGGACTGTGTGTCTGACATGGGATTTTAGTCCGTGCGATTGATCTCTATTAAATATATATCTGTTTGGCGGTGGAGAATTTATTCTCTTGCTTAACGCCCTTCTCTGAGACGTACGAGCTCAGGGGTTATATATTGGTGGATATCAAACGCATGGAGTGAATTGCCTGTGTGGCATGCCTAAGTGGCAATTGATCGAGGCTTCTGTTGAAAAGCAAAGTCTTGTGGTGATGATCAAAGCAAGGCCTTTGTGGCGTAGCTTTGTGTAACGTTTGCTACGCGAGTTTCACACCCGGTATGAACCAAAAACGGGAGAGGACGTCAGGGAGGGCATGCGTTTCTTTCTAGCTAGAAGTGGCGTCAGTGGTTTTACACGCCCTGACGAGTTTGACTTATGTGGTTGTTTCTGTTGCGAGGCGCCACGGATTGATCGGTCGTTCTCGAACCGATGGAGTCATTTAGTTGGCTCGTTTACGCCCCATAGGGCAGGGAAACGCATGTTCAGGCATTTTAATCCACTCCGTGTGGACCGGCCCTGAGGATCCAAGGGTCACTCGAGCTCTGATCCTGAGGGGCGGGCTAGAGCGTCTCGAATCGGTGAGGACTATCTTTTGCCTCGGTTCATAGACGGAAATCCAATTTCCAAATACGTGCCATTTGCGGTTTTATTTGTAAACCTATATATGGCGACATAGTGGCATGGGACGCTCATGTCGCCTATGATTGATACTTATGATTTGAAGTTGTGTTATACACTATGCACTTATAATAGTATCAAATGATTTGTTTTAAACGTATCAAGCATTCTTTGGCTGTTATAAGGGAAAACCCTATCCCCCGGCTTGCGTTGCATTGTGTGATAGGACTTGGGTCTTATAACAGCTTCATTTTTCTTTATTTAGCATTGCGCTGTTTGTTTTATGCACTGGTATTCTTGGGAGGAAACCCGTTCCGTGTTATACGGCGTGGTCCCTTGATTTACCTAACTTTAAAATAAAGAATAACTGTTTTAGTTCTTACACCAGTCACATGACTGACCTGGAGTTTATTGTTTTAACCTAAACTCTGGGTGCCCCTATTTTGACACGGGCAGCTAGTAGTTTTGGTTTTGCAGATTTATATTCACAGGATCCTGGTTTACAGCTGGAACGATATCCGGAAAGCTTTGTATCCGTATATCTCCTTCTAGTTGTGTATTGTATTATTTTCCGCTGCAATGTAATTTATTGTAATCTCTGATATTTCTGTGTAATATATGTTTGTTTATACTCTGTATATTCTTGTAATCTGATGCATTGTTGTAATATACAATGAAATGTTCTTCTGTATGCGTTATGTTGTGGCTTGTTCTCGAACTATCCGACACTTTCCTTAACGGGGAAGTTACGGGTCTTCACAAAAATCTTATGTAAAATCCTATTCTGCCATACATATATAGCATAATTCAAATCTGAAAATCTAAAATGAAACAAACAGAAAATCTTATGTAAGAAATCCTAGCAATTCAAATCTGTAAATTGAACAGTAAGATTACCAAATCAACTTGCACAGGAAATAGATCATGTGAGTAGACAAGGGACGTGGTGGATAAACAACTCAAGGGTGTCATAGCCGTACCAAATCTATGTATAAACAGTTCATAGATCTAAGCAAAAAAAAGTACATGAAATTCAACATTAAGACATCATATTTTCATTGTCAAACATCACACAAATCAAGTCCATCACAAAGATCATAGCAGAACCAGAAATATGGTCGAAGAACTAGGACTGAACAAAACCCTAATCTCTTATTTCACAATCAAATTGACATTGTTCTCATCAAGTATCAAACTCCAAGTATAAATACACATCCCCATTTTGTTTCAGAACACAACCAATTCGGAACTACAAATCAAAACAGAAAAAGAAAATAAAAAAAATACCATAAATTAAAAACAAAATACTTATCTTGATCTTCAACTCGGTAGTGGTATCAAAGGAGTTCGTGGTGAGGGTTCGGTCTCGGGTTACACGATGGGATTGAGGGTTTGGTGGAGCCTGCGGTTATGGGTCGGGGGAAAAAGGGTTCGAGATGGAAGCTTGAACGGCAGCGCCTCTGGTGAGGCCAGGGGTGTGGGGTCCGGTGGTAACAAGCGTCGGCGGCAGGGGTGTAAAGGTGGAGGGTTTCCATTTTCTTTTTTTCTCTGGAATGTTAGTGGCGGCGGAGGTTTGGAGTAATGAGGGTTTGAGGGAGCCGATGGTTTGTGGTATAAGTGGAAGTGATGCGGGTCGGGTTGGTCAAAAACGAAATGGGCTGGGCAATTTGAAAGGTAATGCCCAATTTTTGTTTAGTTAAAAGTTATTTAGTTTAATTTTTTTTAAAAACTTTAAATATTAATTTCGAACACTCACGAAATCAGATTCCGACAAAACGAAAAACACAGGGACCCTGAAGACACGTACTATGCGATGAATAAGAACTAAGCAGGGCAGACAGCAGCTGAATTTTCCAATTAAATTAAATGCAGTTTAATTTGACTAGAATGAGCTGATTTATCGACAAATCAAACTCAAGGTGAGTTAAACTCACTCAGATCTCTCCACTTATATTATATAAGTTGGTTTTTATCTCGTGTTATTGTTGTTCATGGTTGACTGTGATTGTTTGTGTTATATATATATAAATGGATATAATTTCTAAAATAAAACGTTGTTTAAATTCAATAATAAACCAAACCGTTATTTTAACAACTGATTGGCCATGTTTATAAGGTGAACTCGATCGAATGGATTGTGTGAATTGCCATGGTGGCGTGAAATGATTTGATTGACATTGAATTATTAGTCTTGATTGTTATGAGGCCATTATCTATTTGAATTGAATTGCTTTGATTAGATGGTAGAATATTGACTTGAAATTCACTATTGTTTGGTTTAAACAAATGGACACCGTGGGTTGAGTAATTGACAGTACAGGGCCTATATCGATCTACCGTCAGGTAAATCGACGAGGTAAGGATATTAAAATTTATTTTATAACTGAAAATAGATTTTCAAATCTATTATTTTGAATTAGAGTTTGTAAAAAGGAGAAAAATATTTTATATTTATTTATCGAGCTTATAAATTGGTTTTATAAAGGAAAAATATGATATTTATCAGATTTATAAGCGAGCAAATAAAAATTTACTTAATGATATAAATTTGAATAGTCATTTGGGAGATAATTTAAAAGAAATTATTTAAGTTAATTATATTGTTAATTAATTATTTGGAGTTTGTTAATATGGTAGTCATGCTTGGGTTGACAAAAATCCGAGCAATGAATGTATTATTTATAGAAGAAAAAGGGAGATGGAATATTTAAATTCATGATCAAGGGATTAAGAAATATTATTCATAATCGAGGATGAGAATTCCAAAGGAAAGAAGTGTATGAAGTAAAATTAATAGTTAAATGAAGCATGTTTGAAATTAGAATAAAATGTCGGGTTTTGAATTACAACTGATGTCTACCTTAAGGTAGGAACGTTGTTGATCAAGGTCTGAGAGGTAATTTAATACCCCAACTTGAAAGACTTCGGAATTATCTGAAGGTGATATTAATTTGTAATGAGAAGGTGAAAATAATCTGGTTCCATATGAGAAATGACAACGGAATGTAAGTAAAAGGGTCGGGAATTTATAATTGGACGCCCCAAGTAATGGAGGAGAAGAAGGTTCGAGACTTATTATATACATATATACAAATTGTATTTCCAAAGTAAGGGAAATAAAAAGAGATTATATGAAAATCTAAAATGGTATTTTCAAGATAAAAGGAAATTGAAATGCTAAGTTTTGTGAATAGTTTATACTAAAGGTAGTTGATTATTATATTCAGGTGATAAAATAAAGAAGAGTTCATAACGTTGTTCACTTGAAAAGAGGAGTCGTTCTCCAACATGGTTAATGAGAAATAAAATAGTAAATGGTTTTGAAACGACTAGAGAATAATGAATTTGATATGATACGAAATTGAAATAGCTTTGAAAATTTGAAATCATATATATCAAATGAGTTACATTTGAAATGATGAAATATTTAAGGGTTTAAGATTAACTATCGTTAATCGTTTTAAAAAAGGCCATGTAGTGTTGATACTGAACTCGTAAACTCAGGTTATACACACAATTATTTATTTGATAGTTAAATCACCGACTATCAAAATTGACCCATACGATCGTTGGTAGGGAAAGACTGAGATCGAATTTATATTCGAAAACCATTTCGACCAGCGAATACGTGAAGGAAGATTATTGAAGATGGAGAAATTGAAGAATGTTGATCTTCATGAGCGGAAGAACTACTGATTGAATTTCTCTGGTTTAGCGGCCGGAGATATTTCAACAGTTATTCTGTCGTGATTTGAAATCTACGGATTGCAAGGACTTCTCGCTACTGATCTGTGGGGTGATTCCTAGGATGCAGTAGGAGGGTGCCTTCGGTTCATCCTGTTCCTGGGTGACTGGTATGGACGGATGCCTGACAGAGTATTTCCAAAGGAATTACATACGTTGATTTCTCCAAACATACCATAGTTGATGGTGGAGAAATGGTTATTCTCTAGCCAAATAAACTAGAGTATTTTTGTTGACGTCAATCAGTGTGATATCTGGTGGATTTGACGATGTGGCATTCAAAGTGAATGGTGGCCAGGTGTTGTAAAGGAAATTCTGACCTCAAGCCTCATCAACCGGAAAATGACAAAAATCGTGCAGACATCATGGCTATGTGGGTCTCTCCCATTAGGGTGTATGATCGCCTATCTAGATAAATTCCATTTGTTTCTTTAATCTATATTCGATGCTGTCCCTTTTCGGGAGGCGGTTGTTGATCCTAACCGTCGGTGATATACATTCGATGCACTCAAGCGAAATGGGTGGTTGGTCATGAGAGGGCCGGGTTGCAAGACGTTCTTGTTGAACCCAGTGTATTGGTCTCTAGAAATACACGATCGGCAGGTGGTCCCATACCTAGTCAGAATTGGAATCAAATCTCCAATAAGCGCCTACGGTTTTGATTGTATACTGTATGTGGAGCATGTGATGCAAGCGTTCCGCTAGATTGTCATTTACTTGTATTTAGACATTATTATAATATCAGAAAAATATTGGTTTCAAAACCGTTTTAGGTTATCGTAAGGTAAAAACCGTCCGTGTTTATGTGTGGATTTTGTCTTACGATTATCCTTTTCTTTTGAAAAGATTTTGAACTTTAAAATCATGATTGGATGATTTACCCTTAATACTGTGCGAGTTTATCTCACTCTGGTTCACCAGACTGACCCAGTGTTTTGTAAATGCTCGGGTTAGCCCGGAGTGTACAGGTTCAAGTTATCGAGTGCTGTGAAGAGACGGGCTAGAAAAATTCAGACATATGATTCCGTTGTGTTGTATATAAGGACCGATTATTATAACTGCCCAGTGATGATGATGTACTCTGATATTGTAAGTTTTATTTAAACTCTCAATAAAGATTTGTTTCTATATTATATTTTGTTCCGCTGCGATGTGAGACTCTGTGTTGTGTTCTTCTTCTTCTTCTTCTATTCTTATATTTCTTTCTTTCTTACCTCACCTTCTAATTTCTTTCATTAACAATCTGGTGTTCTCGGTGTTTGAAAGGTCGACATGAGATACAGTAAAGGTATTTATGTCGATTTTCGGGGCCGAAAACATTGGGTCGTTACAATGGTATCAGTGCTATTAGTTTAGTAATAACCTTGGCTCTGTGGCATATCTCGATAGAGATGGGGTTAGTAACACCCTAGATTGAGTTTGAGTGTATATATATGAGAGTGTATTTGTAAACTTTATATACAAATGTTTTGTATTGTGTTGTTTGAACAGTTCAAGTATTGAAAAACGTTGAACTGATAAAGGAACACAATATTGTTTTGTAAAGAGGGTAAATGAAATAATTTTACCCAAAATTTATTTTTGTATAGAAAAGAAATAATTTTCTCAAATTAGTTGGATATGGTGTGTTGACTAATTGGAATGGAATTCAAAAATTGGTTAAAATTCTGAATTAGAACTTAAGTGGGTTAAGTGAAATCGAATTAAATCATTAATAATTATATTAGAATTAAATTAAGGAATAATGTTGGAATTAAATAAAGTTGAGTTGAAATTGGGAATTTAATGAATAATAATAGAAATCAATCGAATATAAATCGTTTGCTATTCAAATATGTTGAATTAAATTGAAGTGTAATATTGAATGTAAATTCAGTTGATTTGATTAAGTGGTTGTGCCCTGGTTGTTGATTTATTGGTGGCTGTTTGTTAGGGTGGTTGAATATAATTCATCCATGAGTTAAATAAACTGAAACCCCAAAAAAAAAATTGGTTTTGATTTTTGTTTTTCGACCGTGAGGGTCGATATTATGTGTTCCTGCGATATCGCAAAAGTCCTCCGAGCAGAGGACACTCTGCTGAATTTTTTGAGAATTTAAAATATTAGAATATTTTTGATACTTTTGAAAATTTTGTTTTACCATAATAAATTGGTTTTGCTTTAAAATAAAATATATTTTTATAGTTAATGGGATTTGCAACCTTTTTCTTACCTTAGCAATTTCGAGGACAAAATTAATTTAAGGGGGGAAGAATGTAATGTCCTGTATTTTCTGACCATTTATTTAAAATATTGATTTGAGTTTAAATAATGAGATTTGACCCTTTTAATTTGAATATTTAAATTTTTATTAATATAATAATATTTTATTTTCGGGATATTGGGAAAATGTTGAATTTGCCGTATAATGTGGACGACCGATTTAAAGTGATTTAAAAATGGTTTATATGGAATTATATAAATATATTCGTCATTAAAAGGACGTCAGAATGTTTAATTTATAATTATATTATAAACGAATTAAAAATGGCGCGGTAGTTCGTAAATTTCGTTCTGAACTTCAACAGAGTATACAGAATTCGTTTTGAGTCGGAATTCTTTGAAACCAGGAATGTTGGAATCGATTTGATTATATTTTTCTTATGAAAGAGAAAAATCAAGATTTCGTGTTATAATTTGTTAGTTATGTCCAGTTTAAATTTTAAAATAGTCGCTATGGATTTCGTTAATAAAACGATAACGTTTATAAATATTAACGGTTTTATATATATATATATATATATATATATATATATATATATATATATATTGAATATTCGTTTAACCAAATTTTTGAATGTAAAGTTTGAAAATACATCTTAGCCTTATTTGTACTTATACGGTATTTCATTTTAATATATTCGATGATATCGATTTATTTTTATTTAACCAATTTTGGAATTTTATTTATAATTACATTCAAATATTAATGGTGAATACAACTCTAAGTCAAAACTAGTGATAACCAAAGGAACAAGATGTAGTGTTGGAATAACTTTGAATACCATTCCTCATTACAGTGAATATGTAACAACCCGAAAATCTGGGCCAGTTTAAAAATTTTATTTTGGCAATTTTAACAAATTCTGAACATTTGAAATGGATTATTTTAAATAATATCGACAGAAAATTTGTTTTGAATATAATTCGAACGTATATATTATATAGTTCGTCGTTAGAATATATATAATTATATAAAATTATAAAAGGAATTGAAAATGGCGCGGTAGTTCGATAATTCGATTTCAAACTTCAATTGAATGTACCGGGTGCAAAACAATCCGGATTTTAGTGAAACCAAAAACATTAGGATCTAATTGATAATATCTTTCCAACGAATCCGAAAAATCGAAATTTCATAGCGGGAATCAAAAGTTATGTCCAGTTGAAAATTCTGAATAGTCGCTATGGAATTCAGGCCCTTAAAAATGGAAATTTTGCAAATGACCTCGGATTTCGACGAAACCAGTTTTGTTGGATCCGCAGTGTCAAATTATTGCTAGATTCCAAATTTCGTAATTTTTCGAATCAATATGTGAGCGTGGCAAAGGAAAACGCGTTTGACGAGTTTCAGTTGATTTTAATCGACTGGAAAATGGCCATTTTTCTAACGGTCTCAGAATTCGACGAAACCAGTTTTGTTAGGACCGTATCGTCAATACGAAGCTAGAAGATATTTTTCGAGAATTTTTAGAGTTAGTATGTGACCCCGGTAAATTGAAATGTAAGTTTAAAATTCAATATAATGATTTAAATGTAAATTTGACGAA
Organism: Allium sativum; assembly: GCA_030737875.1. Taxonomy (NCBI): domain Eukaryota; kingdom Viridiplantae; phylum Streptophyta; class Magnoliopsida; order Asparagales; family Amaryllidaceae; genus Allium; species Allium sativum. Next base: position 512,446,939 of record CM060921.1, on the reverse strand, counting down.
AACTGATCGAAACAACCGAATTGGCTTGCGATACATATCCCATTGTGTTCGAAATAGGGGTAAAACGCTGGGGACGGCTGGCGGTGGGCCTCGTTTCGAGGTCGTATGTAAAAGTCAACTTTTTAGAAAAAAATAAAATAAAATAAAATAATTAAAAACTCTTCTCTCTCCTCACCCTCTCCTATACCTTGCCCCCCGATTCAGCAATCAGAAAAGGAAAGAAAAAAAAGAAGCCCCAAATCCCGCGTTGACCCCGTCCTCCCCCAATCTTCGACGCTCCGCCACGCCACCCCCATCGTCGGACCGCCGCCCGCCCTACCAGACCTCGCCTCTCCCTCTCCTCCACTCCGATTGAAGCTCCAGGCCGTGAGACCCCCTCAGCAAAACCCCATCGCCCATACATCAAATCGCCACCCCCCTGAACTGCGAGCCAAACCCGCGCCGCCGCCAATCGGTCGGACCACCACCCAGACATGGAAGCACTCCTCCGACCAGGCACCCCTCCAGTCGACGCTGACAGCGCGGAAACCCCCCCATTCTCAGAGCAAATGCAGTAAGTTTTTATCTTAATTTTTATTTATTTAAACATTGAAATATGATTTCTTTTAATGCATATAAAATCAGATTTCGTATATAGAACTGCCTTAAATTCGTGTTCGATTTTTATATGACTGAATTTATTATAAAGATGAGATTTTTATTTCAGTCTTTGTTATATATAAATCGATAAAAAGATTTGATCTTTAATATAAATAAAGATTCGATTTTTATTTATAAAAAGGAACAATTTTTAAATTAGAAAAGGCGAGATTTTTTTTTTTAAATTAGAAAAGGCGAGATTTTTAAATTAGAAAAGGAACAATTTTTAAATTAGAAAAGGCGAGATTTTTAAATTAGAAAAGGCGAGATTTTTAAATAAGAAAAGCCATGATTTTTATATATTGAACATCGAAGTAAAAATGTGATTTTTATATATTGAATAGCGAAGTAAAAATTCGATTTTTACATATGTAGTGAATACGGGCAACGAAAGCGACAAAAGGCGAGATTGGAGAAGATTTCTATAAAAGAAGAGTCAAGATGATTGGATAGCTATAAGTGAGAATTTCTCACTCTTCAATTTCTTTTTCTAGTTATATATATATATATATATATATATACTAGGATGCAGACGGTGCTTAGTAGCACCCGACCCAATCGTCCACAGACCATGGACTTGTTTGTTTGATTGCAAAAATTAGTTAGATTATTTGATTGAAATTGAATTGTGTGGTGAAATGAATTGATTTGATTGATGTGTGAATGGCGTGGGCCTTCACTGGACCGGGGATAAGGCTAGGCCTCGTCCCGTTTCTAGTATCGTGCCGTTATGCCGCCGAAATTTTCTAAAATGAGTTAGAAAAATAAAAATATCATTTTATTGTATAAATGAATAATAGAAATTCATGTGTTGGAATAAAATGTTTTTATCGTTAAAAATATAATTTTAACGTGAATATGAATAAATGAATATTTATAAACAAATCGGCCGATTTGTTTATATACACTAATTTGAATGACATTGATTGGGTCGATAAATTTTACACATCGCCCAACTGCACAAATAAAATCTGTGTTTGTTTATTTGAAACCCCACACGGGTGTTGGGATGAAATTTGAAGTTCACTCATCCTGATTGATTAAATATGTCGATCGATTGATTGACAGACTGTTATAAGCGTCAGATATCTATATTTGATGCTTATACAGTGTAGTGCACTTTGGTTGATGGTTGATTATTTTTCAATGCTATTATATACATGTGTTGTATGGAAATCCATATAGTTAACGCTATATGGTGATTGATTGGGCCTCATTCCAATTTAGAAGATAAAGAATATTATAAAGTAAAGGTTCATGTGTTGACTGTACTCATCCGTTGAGATTAGTCATGTGTTGAACGAAATATTTTAACAATAAAATCTATATCTTTATCAATATAAAATAAAGGTTCATGTGTTGACAGTACTCATCCGTTGAGATTAGTCATGTGTTGAACGAAATATTTTGATAATAGAAATATTTTGATAATAAGAAATATTTGAAATGGAATATTTGAAAATATCAATATATGAAGCCGTGTTGATTAGATTGATGCCATTTTGACGTGAACGATATTTATATCGATTTTATTCATTTTAAAACGAATATTGTAAAGTGATTTCGAAATCGAATATTTTGAAATGAAATTTAATTTGAATTGAATCGAATAGAAAACCAGTTTGAATTGAATCGAATAGAAAACCAATTTGAATTGAATCGAATAGAAAACCAATTTGAATTGAATTGAATTTAAAACGAATTCGAATTGAATTTAAAACGAATTGAAATGAATTCAAATTGAATTGAAATTTGAATTGAATAGAAATGAATTTTAAAACGTGTTTATAAGGAAGAATTCAATTTTGATTTAAATTGAAATGGAAGTTGAAAATGTTTTTGAAACTAATTCAAAACTATCTATATAATTTTTTTTAAATAGAAATCGACGAAGTATATATTATATATATTATATATATAATATAATGGCCTGAATAGAACGCGCCGCGCCGCAGCAGTTCGCGAATTTCGACCATTGACTTCGAACGGATATTACGGGAGATCCGACCGTCGGATCCTCCTAAAACCAGAACTGTTGGGTTCGTATCGAAAAGAGCTTTCTAACGAATATTAGAAATTAGAAATCTAACGGTTGGATTTGGAGTTACATCCAAATCAAATTTGAAAAAGGTCGCTGTAAGTGCAGTTTGATGGCCGTTGTTGGAAATCGACTGTACGGGCCTTGTTAAAATTATTAAAAATAGTAATAATTTGTGTAAATTCATAAGAAATGATTTAGAAAGGATTGGGATGAAAACTCCATATTTGAAAAGATAAAAATAGATTTTTATCGAAATGAACTAGTTTTGAACTAGAATTATAATTCTATTTATTTTTAATAAATAAATTGAATTTGAAAAGGGTTTTAAAAATAACTAGAACTTCCAATGATTGCATTGGAGTGGATTTGAATCGAAATTGTCTTCGGAATATTTCGATGTTGGAATTCGTGATTATACAGATGTTGTTATGAAAATTTGAAAGATATATATATTTATATCGTTATTTCCAATACGACATTTGTTAATCGTAGAATTTGATATTGAATATAAGCCGATATATTTTCTATTCAGAGCCTTGTATTGAATATCAAATGTGATTTGGGTTTGTCGTGAATGGTGTCTTCACTAACACTGTTCTTGAACCCAGTTGAGAAAAGACTAAATCTTTTTATTTGGATTTAATGAAGAGTACCAATTAAATAATATCTAATTGGAATTGAATTGATATTGATTTTGGGGTTTATCGTGGACAATGCTTTAAATAACACTCGTTCTTTAACCCGATAATTAATGGAATGTGATTTTGGGTTTACCGTGAACCGTGTTTTTAAATGACACTGATTCTTTAACCCAATCAAAGATTAAAACCAAGTGGAGTTTTAATGAATCTTTAATTAGATTGAAAAGATCGAGAATGGATTATCACCAGTTTTACTCCAGGCGATAGTTAAATCTTTAATTAGATTTGAACGTGAAATGGTAATCGAATTTACCGATAACACTGTGGTGTTAGATATGAAGTATTACCAGTTTTACTTCATGGGATGAATAGGTTGGGATTGGGAAATTAAAATAAATGATTACTTCGGTAAGGTTCGCTAATCCCGACTAGTTTGAATTGATATTCAAAAATAGATTAAAGAATAAATTTTAAGGAATTTATCTTGGATAAAATTAATGGGAACCTTTCCCTATGAATGTGAAATTTAGAAACTAACTGTCGGTTAGCCAAGCAGAATGGTTTTCTAGATATTGATCTGATGTTGGTTTCGGCCTTCGGGGTTAATATTTGGGGAATTATTCTCTTGATTAATTTACGGTTAGTGACTGATAAATTGGAATGAGGCGTATGTTGTATTTGTGTAACACTTATTTAAAATCTACGCGAATTATTCGGAAAGACCGGGTTTATCCCATTCTGAATAACTGATACGACGATAAGTCGAAGATTGTGACGAAAAGGAATTTCGCTCGGTCCGAACCAGTCGCTAAACCGATCCAGGCCGTTCGAAACGCCCTATCGTTTGAGAACACGACAAAACAGAACGCATACGGAAGAACATTTCATTGTATATTACAACAATGCATCAGATTACAAGAATATACAGAGTATGAATAAATATTACACAAAAAATATCAGAGATTTAAATAACACTTAAATACATAGCAGCGGAAAATAATACAATACACAACTAGAAGGGATATACGGATACAAAGCTTCCCGGATATCGTTCCAGCTGTAAACCAGGATCTTGTGAATATAAATCTGCAAAACCAAAACTACTAGCTGCCCGTGTCAAAATAAGGGCACCCAGAGTTTAGGTTAAAACAATAAACTCCAGGTCAGTCTTGTGACTGGTGTGAGAACTAAAACAGTTATTAATCTTTATTTTTAAAGTTCGGTAAATCAAGGGACCACGCCGTATAACACGGAACGGGTTTCCTCCCAAGAATACCAGTGCATAAAACAAACAGCGCAATGCTAAATAAAGAAAAATGAAGCTGTTATAAGACCCAGGTCCCATCACACAATGCAACGCAGCCGAGGATAGGGTTTTCCCTTATAACAGCCAAGGAATGTTTGATACGTCTAAAACAAATCGTTTGATACCATTATAAGTGCATAGTGTATAAAACAACTTCAAATCATAAGTATCAATCATAGGCGGCATGGGTACCATATATCATGTCGCCATACTAGTTTTACAATTAAAACCGCAAATGTCACATATTTGGAAATTGGATTTCCATCTATGAACCGAGGCAAAAGATAGTCCTCACCGACTTCGAGACAATCTAGCCCATGTCTCAGGCAAGTACTCAGTCAAGCCTTGGAGCGACAGGGCCGGTCCACCGATGTGGATTAAACTTAAACCCTGAACACTACGTTTCCCCACCCTATGGGGTGTAAGTCTGGTCCGTCTGCCGACCAGAATGCATCGGCCGAAACCGATATAACCGAGGCGCCTCGCAACAGCAACAACCACATAAGTCAAACTCGTCAGGGCGTGTAAAACCACTGACGCCACTTCTAGCTAGAAAGAAACGCATGCCCTCCCTGAGGTCCGTCTCCCGTTTTTGGTTCATACCGGGTGTGAAACACGCGAAGCAAACGTTACACAAAGCTGCGCCACAAAGGCCGTGCTTTGATCATCACCACAAGACTTTGCTTTTCAACAGAAGCCTCGATCAATTTCCACTTAGGCATGCTGTAACGTCTGGGATTTTCGACCCAGAAAATCAACATAAAAACACACTGTTGACTATTCAAGCATCGAAAATACCGGGACATTAGTAGAAGAATTTAGAGGGTGAGAAAGAAAAGATAGAACTAATAGAATAGAAGAAGAAGAAGATCACAACTGAACAGAATCAGAGTAACACGAAACTCACAGCGGAACAAAATAAGATGTATTATATAACATAACTTTGAATACAAAACTGTATTGTATATACATACCATTATCAGAGTACAATACATCATATCACAGCGGAAATAACTCTACATAACTAATGGTGAAGCTTCCTGCTTTTGAGCTCCTCCAAGTGAATCTGCAAAGCCTGAAACACTTGACTGCCCGTACAAATTTGGGCACCCAAGAGCTTAGGGAAAACAAACAAAATAAACTCTGGGTCAGTCATGGGACTGATGTGAGCAAAATCCAATCATACTGTTTAACTTTGAAAAACCTTACTATAACCCAAAGTATCTTTGATATCAAAACTAGTGATATTATGATAATGTCTAAACAAATAATTATACAAGTAGCAGAATGCTTGCATCTCACGTTCCACATATATAGTATAAAATCATAAACCGCATGGCGCTTATCGGAGAATGGTTTTCAACAGACAAGGTATGGGAGCACCTTCTGAATAGTGTACTCTAGAGGGGATACACTCAGGGTTCAACAAGAACGTCTTGCAACCCGGCCACACATGACCGCTCACTCATTTAGCTTGAGTGTCGCGAATATATTGCCACCACAGTTGTAGGCCATCCAACCGTCATTCGAAGATAAAGAATCGAAAAAGAAGTATAAATATGAATTTTCTCTAGATCGGTGACAATACACCCTGCTTGGGGATGACCCAACTAGCCATGCTGCCTAGCCCAACTTTTGTTACTTCCTGGTTGTGAGGCTAGAGGCTACGTCTATCTTCAGAACATCTGATCACCATTCACTTTGAATGTCACATCGTCAAATCCGTAATCACATATTGATTACACAAATGCACACTGGGTGTAGAATAAAGAGAAGTTACCTTCTCCCCACCAACTTGGTATATTCGTACAAATCAACGGCGTGACCGTTGGAAATACTCTGTCAGACACTCGTCCATACAACTTGTCCTGGGACTGGACAAACAGATAGCATCTTTTCTGGAACTGGACGACCCTTGCGTTTAACTCCGTCTTCAATTTGACTTAAATATAATTCGCAGCGCTCATGCCTATACGGAGTGGTTTTCGGATAATAAATCCAACCGGTCTCTCCGTATTGACACGATGGTCAAAACACTTCGATAGTCGGTTATTTAACTATCGAAGTAAAAACAAACATCCATTCACAAACACTGGCCCTTTATTAAATACTAGTTTCCTAGTTTCCCATATTTCTATAAACTCTTCCTTACTTCCCTTCATTTCTACTCTATTAGTTCCTCGTTATAAATCGGTAAGTGAATAAATTTCTAATTATCAACCCCGAAGGTCGAAACCAACATCAGATTGATGCCTCGAAAGTTACTCAACTCAACCAACGTACAACGGGTTCTAATTTCTTTAAAACTATATCACCTTCCTTATCATACTCAGTATATCTTTTTAAAACATTGCAACTTATCGACTTACTTTAAAACCGTTATAATTTAACTAATGCTGCTATCTTTTCCTTTATAACTAATGCAATACGCTGCTATATTCTCTTTTATAACTACTGCAATACGCTGTTGTATTCTCTTTTATAGCTATTGCAATACGCTGCTATATTCTCTTTTATAACTACTGCAATACGCTGTTGTATTCTCTTTTATAGCTATTGCAATACGCTGCTATATTCTCTTTTTTAACTACTGCAATACGCTGCCATATTCACATTTCATTTGATAAACTCTATTTTCTAAGTCAGGTTCTTATTAAATCAATATCAAGTTTATAACTAAATACTGATTACATATCCTATTATAATTTGTTGGTTTAAAACTAAATACTAACTAGCCTATCAGATTATAATTCCAAATAATGTTATTTAGGTTCAGGTTGTATATATAAATACTATACAACAAACAGTACATACAAATATTGAGGAATCCGGTCGGATTCCTCCAACCGGTTTCCGCATCCAAAGGTGTCAGTCAACACAATTTACACTAACTCTATACTAGGGGATATTTTAAACGATGGAATCAGTGTCCAACCGATGGTGTGTACATATGTGACGGTATATAATATTCAACCAAATTACTGGTAATCTACCTAATCGACCATCACACAACATTCAAACAACATTAAAATATAATTTAAATAGATCAGAGTGAGTGAATTTTCTCACCTTGGCGCGTTAACCGTTAAATAACGATTTGCGTCGGTCGATCTGATCTGGTGTTTAATTCTGCTGTAACTCATAATGAGCCGTAGATCGCTCCCACCAGCTTTGTTGAATAACGCGCGCCCATACAGACTCAACGCACCTGACGCCACCATATTTCCCAGTGTAGCCGGCCCATCCGTTTCTCTTAAGTGTTTCTTTATTGCAAATATAAATTCCTACTGCTCTTAACTCGCTCTGCCATCCCACTTCATGTCAGTAGCATCTCCCACTTCTTCTCTCAGTAACATCCACGCACCTGCTCTTGTTCATGCATACTTATGTAACTCAAACCCCACCTCCTCTTTTGTTCTATCCAACAGATGACTCCCAATATTTAATACATTTCCATGCGCCACGTCCCTCTCCCAATGATCCCATGCATACGCGCTGCACGTCCATATATGCACACGCACATATCCATGTACACCCTCATTTCCATGCTGACCCTTGTTCTGCCTTTGCTGAAACCAACCCTTCCCTTCATACGTATGCACTTATGGCCCTTCTCCATTGCCGTATAAACTCCTCACCCAATCCTCCTTCACACCCTTACTTCGCTGAAATACCCACACCATCCCTTGTTCTCACGTCTGCATGAACCCCAAAAGAATCTCAGCCCTCCTCTTGCGTCGAACAACATCTCAACAGTCGTTCTCCACCTCACAGTAAGACCTCGCCACCTTTGCTTGTCTTGGTTCCACGTGAAACCAGATCTGGCTTGCTGCTTGCGTTTTTGTTTCTGAAGTGGACATTAAACTTCAGTTTGGAAGCTTTCTGTTTTTGATTCTAGATGAGGGAGAGAGACGAGATCTGCTGTGTATTTATATATTTGAGTTCCTTCACAGTTAAGTAACAGACGTACATGCTAGTCAGAAAAACGGGGAGTAGGTTATAGTCTTTGTATTAATTGGGAGGTATGGTTGCGGTGCTTTGGTAAGCGAGCCATAGGGAGTAGGTATTGACAATTTCTCTCTTGGGTATGAAACAATAGCATGTAGGTTAGGGGATCCGTGCTTTCATTTAGTTCTGGTATGGTTTGTATAGCTTAGCACGTCTTGTTTAGATTAGGTAGGTTTGTTGTGAGTACTAGGGTAGCACGTTCATAGCTTAGGGTAAGGCTTCTTTCATTTGTTTATCATGTTAGTGTAGGTAGCTACTTTGTATGTACATATAGGGCCGATGCTTCACCTCTAAGTAAATGGAGATATTATTAATTTCACTTTGATTTAAACCATTTATTTTGAGTTATACATTTAACGTACCCCGTTGTATGAAACTCCACTCACTTGCGAACCGCTATGGACAGAAGTAAAAGTACAGTCATGCTTAACGAGGTGTCACGGTCCCAAAAATATAATAACACTGGTAGTTTGACTTATAATTTGAAATCCCGAAATACCGATACAGGGTACGAAATACTTCAAATAAAAAGTTGCATATTTAATTAATTAAAAATTACAGTAAAATTCTAAAAATTAATTATCGCTGCGCCTCAAAAGAACCTTGTCCCAATTTGCGCCAGATATCAGGTTATATTCAAATAACAGTTACGGTCGATATACGATTTCACAGCGACTTTTTGAATATTTGATTTGGACATATCTTGCAATCTACACAACGAAATCTTGATTTTTCACTTCTGTTAGAAAGATACAGTTCAACAGATTCCAATGTTTCTCGTTTCGTCGAAATCCGATTCAAAACGAGTCTGGTACACTTAGTTGAAGTTCAGAACGTTAAATTACGAACTGCAGGGTCGTTCTGAGCTCGATTAAAATTAATATATATTTATATACGGTCAACTTCATTTTAATTAATATATAAATCCATTTATATTCTGAATTCAATATTTAAACTGATTTAAATATCCAAATTCAAACTGTTCAAAATGCGGGACGTTACAGTCCTTCCCCCTTAAAATAATTTCGTCCTCGAAATTGTTAAGATAGGAAAATGCTACAATCTCTGTTATAACATGGTTAAAAATCTTTTTGGTTTACTTCATAATTCCAGTTTCCACTGAACTGATTATTTCCAATTAAAATATTAATTCCTTATTATTTCGAATATTTTCAAAATTTCTGAAAATTTCCTAACAGCTTAAATTTTCAGAGAATCTCGCCAGCATCTCCTCTGCACGGCTCACTCGGTACTACAACAACTTGCCACTCCGGTCCTTCTCCAATCCAAAAGAAAATCAAACAGCCAAACGGCTTGCCCAAACTGACTCATAAAAACTCTCATACTCGTATATAAACGTGTACCTTCTCTATTGGGCATTCAACTCTATCTCTGCCATCTGCTATCAAACCAGCATATCCAAGCATCCTTGGTTGATCTCCGATCAATCCGTTCTCAAACCAGTCTTTTGCTTTTACTAAGCCAAATTTCTATTTCAACTCCGATTCCACTCTTAGTTCTTAACCTTGTTAAGTTTTATTACGACATTCCATTTACTGATTTATTTCTCAAATCAGTTATCTCATCTCTAATTCAAAATTCGATTCTTATTCTTCAAGAATCAATTCATTTTTAATAACTCGAATCTCCAATATTTTTCTTTTATAATTTTCATTCTGGATCTTTCCATCTTCAGTCCAGTTTTGTTATCTTTGTTTAAATTCCATTTTTACCATTTTAACTCCATAAGTTAAATTTTTATTTCAGAATTCAAATTCGTGGGATTTATTTCAAATCAGTTTGAAATCATATATAATTCAAAACATTTAAATTTCTGACAACTTGTTTCTCAAACAATACAAAACAAAATCTTTGGTAGTAATCCGTCACTTAGCAACTCGAAAATGAACACCGATAATGGCGCGCTTCATCATCGGAATTTATTTTCCAGTAATCGAAGTGAGTTCAATACTATTATCATTTTTCAAAACTCATTTTTCAAACATTTTCACTTTGAATATTACTTCAAAATATCATTCACAGTACTTGGAAAACAAATTTTCAAATCTCCCAGGATTTTAAAATTCCCTTATATTTTATCCAAATTCAATTTCAATTCTTTTCCAAGTTTCTAGAGTTTTATTTCAATTCTGGTTTTTAATTCAGATTCAGCTCATCTGATTTTGCATATCATACTTATATAATATTTCGATTGGTAGTTTATATAACCAACTTAATTATAATCCTGTTCGATCATAATAATGATCACATATCCAATATATTATATTAATATCAAGATATACACTTCTTTTTATATCAAAATATACTTTCAGGTAAAATTATTTTATTTACCCTCTTTTAAAACAATACTGTGTCGAATTACTCTGTTCAAGAGTTTAGAAACACCTATCGACCCAGTTTGCATTACTGTTTCGACCAGAATTTATAAATCACTTGACTGACCAGTCAACATAATATAAAACGGTTTTTATATTAATTTACAAATACGCGCTCACATATATACACTCAACTCAATCTAGAGTATCACTGACTCCATCTCTATTGAGTTACGCCACAGAGCCAAGGTAATCACTTAACCTTTAGCTCTGATACCAACTGTAACGTCTGGGATTTTCGACCCAGAAAATCAACATAAAAACACACTGTTGACTATTCAAGCATCGAAAATACCGGGACATTAGTAGAAGAATTTAGAGGGTGAGAAAGAAAAGATAGAACTAATAGAATAGAAGAAGAAGAAGATCACAACTGAACAGAATCAGAGTAACACGAAACTCGCAGCGGAACAAAATAAGATGTATTATATAACATAACTTTGAATACAAAACTGTATTGTATATACATACCATTATCAGAGTACAATACATCATATCACAGCGGAAATAACTCTACATAACTAATGGTGAAGCTTCCTGCTTTTGAGCTCCTCCAAGTGAATCTGCAAAGCCTGAAACACTTGACTGCCCGTACAAATTTGGGCACCCAAGAGTTTAGGGAAAACAAACAAAATAAACTCTGGGTCAGTCATGGGACTGGTGTGAGAAAAATCCAATCATACTGTTTAACTTTGAAAAACCTTACTATAACCCAAAGTATCTTTGATATCAAAACTAGTGATATTATGATAATGTCTAAACAAATAATTATACAAGTAGCAGAATGCTTGCATCTCACGTTCCACATATATAGTATAAAATCATAAACCGCATGGCGCTTATCGGAGAATGGTTTTCAACAGACAAGGTATGGGAGCACCTTCTGAATAGTGTACTCTAGAGGGGATACACTCAGGGTTCAACAAGAACGTCTTGCAACCCGGCCACACATGACCGCTCACTCATTTAGCTTGAGTGTCGCGAATATATTGCCACCACAGTTGTAGGCCATCCAACCGTCATTCGAAGATACATAATCGAAAAAGAAGTATAAATATGAATTTTCTCTAGATCGGTGACAATACACCCTGCTTGGGGATGACCCAACTAGCCATGCTGCCTAGCCCAACTTTTGTTACTTCCTGGTTGTGAGGCTAGAGGCTACGTCTATCTTCAGAACATCTGATCACCATTCACTTTGAATGTCACATCGTCAAATCCGTAATCACATATTGATTACACAAATGCACACTGGGTGTAGAATAAAGAGAAGTTACCTTCTCCCCACCAACTTGGTATATTCGTACAAATCAACGGCGTGACCGTTGGAAATACTCTGTCAGACACTCGTCCATACAAGTTGTCCTGGGACTGGACAAACAGATAGCATCTTTTCTGGAACTGGACGACCCTTGCGTTTAACTCCGTCTTCAATTTGACTTAAATATAATTCGCAGCGCTCATGCCTATACGGAGTGGTTTTCGGATAATAAATCCAACCGGTCTCTCCGTATTGACACGATGGTCAAAACACTTCGATAGTCGGTTATTTAACTATCGAAGTAAAAACAAACATCCATTCACAAACACTGGCCCTTTATTAAATACTAGTTTCCTAGTTTCCCATATTTCTATAAACTCTTCCTTACTTACCTTCATTTCTACTCTATTAGTTCCTCGTTATAAATCGGTAAGTGAATAAATTTCTAATTATCAACCCCGAAGGCCGAAACCAACATCAGATTGATGCCTCGAAAGTTACTCAACTCAACCAACGTACAACGGGTTCTAATTTCTTTAAAACTATATCACCTTCCTTATCATACTCAGTATATCTTTTTAAAACATTACAACTTATCGACTTACTTTAAAACCGTTATAATTTAACTAATGCTGCTATCTTTTCCTTTATAACTAATGCAATACGCTGCTATATTCTCTTTTATAACTACTGCAATACGCTGTTGTATTCTCTTTTATAGCTATTGCAATACGCTGCTATATTCTCTTTTATAACTACTGCAATACGTTGTTGTATTCTCTTTTATAGCTATTGCAATACGCTGCTATATTCTCTTTTTTAACTACTGCAATACGCTGCCATATTCACATTTCATTTGATAAACTCTATTTTCTAAGTCAGGTTCTTATTAAATCAATATCAAGTTTATAACTAAATACTGATTACATATCCTATTATAATTTGTTGGTTTAAAACTAAATACTAACTAGCCTATCAGATTATAATTCCAAATAATGTTATTTAGGTTCAGGTTGTATATATAAATACTATACAACAAACAGTACATACAAATATTGAGGAATCCGGTCGGATTCCTCCAACCGGTTTCCGCATCCAAAGGTGTCAGTCAACACAATTTACACTAACTCTATACTAGGGGATATTTTAAACGATGGAATCAGTGTCCAACCGATGGTGTGTACATATGTGACGGTATATAATATTCAACCAAATTACTGGTAATCTACCTAATCGACCATCACACAGCATTCAAACAACATTAAAATATAATTTAAATAGATCAGAGTGAGTGAATTTTCTCACCTTGGCGCGTTAACCGTTAAATAACGATTTGCGTCGGTCGATCCGATCCGATCCGTTAAACAACCAAATTCTGTTGTAACTCATAATGAGCCGTAGATCGCTCCCACCAGCTTTGTTGAATAACGCGCGCCCATACAGACTCAACGCACCTGACGCCACCATATTTCCCAGTGTAGCCGGCCCATCCGTTTCTCTTAAGTGTTTCTTTATTGCAAATATAAATTCCTACTGCTCTTAACTCGCTCTGCCATCCCACTTCATGTCAGTAGCATCTCCCACTTCTTCTCTCAGTAACATCCACGCACCTGCTCTTGTTCATGCATACTTATGTAACTCAAACCCCACCTCCTCTTTTGTTCTATCCAACAGATGACTCCCAATATTTAATACATTTCCATGCGCCACGTCCCTCTCCCAATGATCCCATGCATACGCCCTGCACGTCCATATATGCACACGCACATATCCATGTACACCCTCATTTCCATGCTGACCCTTGTTCTGCCTTTGCTGAAACCAACCCTTCCCTTCATACGTATGCACTTATGGCCCTTCTCCATTGCCGTATAAACTCCTCACCCAATCCTCCTTCACACCCTTACTTCGCTGAAATACCCACACCGTCCCTTGTTCTCACGTCTGCATGAACCCCAAAAGAATCTCAGCCCTCCTCTTGCGTCGAACAACATCTCAACAGGCGTTATCCACCTCACAGTAAGACCTCGCCACCTTTGCTTGTCTTGGTTCCACGTGAAACCAGATCTGGCTTGCTGCTTGCGTTTTTGTTTCTGAAGTGGACATTAAACTTCAGTTTGGAACCTTTCTATTTTTGATTCTAGATGAGGGAGAGAGACGAGATCTGCTGTGTATTTATATATTTGAGTTCCTTCACAGTTAAGTAACAGACGTACATGCTAGTCAGAAAAACGGGGAGTAGGTTATAGTCTTTGTATTAATTGGGAGGTATGGTTGCGGTGCTTTGGTAAGCGAGCCATAGGGAGTAGGTATTGACAATTTCTCTCTTGGGTATGAAACAATAGCATGTAGGTTAGGGGATCCGTACTTTCATTTAGTTCTGGTATGGTTTGTATAGCTTAGCACGTCTTGTTTAGATTAGGTAGGTTTGTTGTGAGTACTAGGGTAGCACGTTCATAGCTTAGGGTAAGGCTTCTTTCATTTGTTTATCATGTTAGTGTAGGTAGCTACTTTGTATGTACATATAGGGCCGATGCTTCACCTCTAAGTAAATGGAGATATTATTAATTTCACTTTGATTTAAACCATTTATTTTGAGTTATACATTTAACGTACCCCGTTGTATGAAACTCCACTCACTTGCGAACCGCTATGGACAGAAGTAAAAGTACAGTCATGCTTAACGAGGTGTCACGGTCCCAAAAATATAATAACACCGGTAGTTTGACTTATAATTTGAAATCCCGAAATACCGATACAGGGTACGAAATACTTCAAATAAAATGTTGCATATTTAATTAATTAAAAATTACAGTAAAATTCTAAAAATTAATTATCGCTGCGCCTCAAAAGAACCTTGTCCCAATTTGCGCCAGATATCAGGTTATATTCAAATAACAGTTACGGTCGATATACGATTTCACAGCGACTTTTTGAATATTTGATTTGGACATATCTTGCAATCTACACAACGAAATCTTGATTTTTCACTTCTGTTAGAAAGATACAGTTCAACAGATTCCAATGTTTCTCGTTTCGTCGAAATCCGATTCAAAACGAGTCTGGTACACTTAGTTGAAGTTCAGAACGTTAAATTACGAACTGCAGGGTCGTTCTGAGCTCGATTAAAATTAATATATATTTATATACGGTCAACTTCGTTTTAATTAATATATAAATCCATTTATATTCTGAATTCAATATTTAAACTGATTTAAATATCCAAATTCAAACTGTTCAAAATGCGGGACGTTACACATGCCACACAGGCAATTCACTCCATGCGTTTGATATCCATCAATATATAACCCCTGAGCTCGTATGTCTCAGAGAAGGGCGTTAAGCAAGAGAATAAATTCTCCGCCGCCAAACAGATATATATTTAATAGAAATCAATCACACAGACTAAAATCCAATGTCAGACACACAGTCCATTTACAAGTCCGTTCTGGGGCTGAACGAAACCGGAGGCACCTAGTACCCCGCATATCCATCGATCTCCAAGTACGTCTGGACGATCACCAACTGTTTCCATCTTCTTGGGTGTACAGCCCAATCAAGATCATCAGTAATCACCCAAACGACGTGAAGACTTCTGGTCTTCGACCACCGTCTTCATCTTCGACACCACGTCGAATCAGTTATTCAGAATGGGATAAACGCGGTCTTTCTGAATAACTCGCGTATATATTATAAAAGTGTTACACAAACACAACATACGCCTCATTCCAATTCAGAATATTCTTTTATTCAAATATTCCTATGCTTTGGGAAAAGCTCCCATTAATTTTATCCAAGATAAAATTCTTTAAATTTATTCTTTAATCTCCTTTGAATATCAATTCAAACTAGTCGGGATTAGCGAACCACACCGAAATAATCATTTATTTTATTTCCCAATCCCAACCTATTCATCCCATGAAGTAAAACTGGTAATACTTCATATCTAACACCACAGTGTTATCGGTAAATTCAATTACCATTTCACGTTCAAATCTAATTAAAGATTTAACTATCGCCTGGAGCAAAACTGGTGATACTCCATTTTCGATCATTTCAATCTAATTAAAGATTCATTAAAACTCCACTTAGTTTTAATCTTCGGCTGGGTTAAAGAATCAGTGTCATTTAAAACACGGTTCACGATAAACCCAAAATCACATTCCATTAATTATTGGGTTAAAGAACGAGTGTTATTTAAAACACTGTTCACGATAAACCCAAAAATCAATATCAATTCAATTCCAATTAAATATTATTTAATTGGTACACTTCATTAAATCTTAATCTTTTCACAACTGGGTTCAAGAACAGTGTTAGTGAAGACACCATTCACGACAAACCCAAATCACATTTGATATTCAATACAAGGCTCTGAATAGAAAATATATCGGCTTATATTCAATATCAAATTCTACGATTAACAAATGTCGTATTGAAATAACGATATAAATGTATATCTTTCAAATTCCCATAACAACATCTGTATAATCACGAATTCCAACATCGAAATATTCCGAAGACAATTTCGATTCAAATCCACTCCAATGCAATCATTGGAAATTCTGGTTATTTTTAAAACCCTTTTCAAATTCAATTTATTTATTTAAAAATAAATAGAATTATAATTCTAGTTCAAAACTAGTTCATTTCGATAAAAATCTATTTTTATCTTTTCAAATATGGAGTTTTTCATCCCAATTCTTCACAAATCATTTCTTATGATTTTACACAAATTATTACTATTTTTAATAATTTTATCAAGGCCCGTACAGTCGATTTCCATCAATGGCCATCGAACTGCACTTACAGCGACCTTTTTCAAATTTGATTTGGACGTAACTCCAAATCCAACCGTTAGATTTCAAATTTCTAATATTCGTTAGAAAGCTCTTTTCGATACGAACCCAACGGTTCCAGTTTTAGGAGAATCCGACGGTCGGATCTCCCGTAATGTCCGTTTGAAATGAATGGTCGAAATTCACGAACTCCCGCGGCGCGGCGCGTTCTATTCAGGCCATTATATTATATATATAATATATATAATATATACTTCGTCGATTTCTATTTAAAACGAATTATATAAATAGTTTTAAAATTCGTTTCAAAATCTATTTCAACTTCCATTTCAATTCAAAGCAAAATTGAATTCTTCTTTATAAATTCGTTTTAAAATTCATTTCTATTCAATTCAAATTTCAATTCAATTTGAATTCATTCCAATTCACTTTCAATTCAATTCGAATTCGTTTTCAATTCAATTCATTTCGAAATCGTTTTCAATTCAATTCATTTCGAAATCGTTTTCAATTCAATTCATTTCGAAATCGTTTTCAATTCAATTCATTTCGAAATCGTTTTCAATTCAATTCATTTCGAAATCGTTTTCAATTCAATTCATTTCGAAATCGTTTTCAATTCAATTCATTTCGAAATCGTTTTCAATTCAATTCATTTCGAAATCGTTTTCAATTCAATTCATTTCGAAATCGTTTTCAATTCAATTCATTTCGAAATCGTTTTCAATTCAATTCATTTCGAAATCGTTTTCAATTCAATTCATTTCGAAATCGTTTTCAATTCAATTCATTTCGAAATCGTTTTCAATTCAATTCATTTCGAAATCGTTTTCAATTCAATTCATTTCGAAATATTCGATTTCAAAATTACTTTTTAATATTCATTTTAAAATGAATAAAATCGATATAAATATCGTTCACGTCAAAATGGCGTCAATCTAATCAACACGGCTTCATATATTGATATTTTCAAATATTCCATTTCGAATATTTCTATTTCAAATATTTCTATTTTAAAACTGGAATGAGGCCCAATCAATTACCATATAAAGTTAATTATATGGATTTTCATACAACACATGTATAATAGCATTGAAAAATAATCAACCATCAACCAAAGTGCGCTACACTGTATAAGCATCGAATATAGATATCTAACGCTTATAACAGCATGTCAATCAATCGATCGACATATTTAATCAATCAGGATGAGTGAACTTCAAATTTCATCCCAACACCCGTGTGGGGTTTCAAACAATCAAACACAGATTTTATTTGTGCCGTTGGGCGATGTGCGAAATTTATCGTCCCAATCAATGTCTTTCAAATAGGTGTACACAAACAAACCGTCCGGTTTGTAAATGAATATTTATTTATTCACATTCACGTTAAAAATTATATTTTTAACGACAAAACATTTTATTCCAACATATGAATTTCTATTCAGTTCATTCTTTAAATAAAATGATATTTTTATTTTTCTAACTTATTTTAGAAAATTTCGGCGGCATAACGGCACGATACTAGAAACGGGACAAGGCCTAGCCTTATCCCCGGTCTAGTGAAGGCCCACGCCATTCACACATCCATCAAATCATTTCATTTCACCACACAATTCAAACCAAATAATCTAACTAATTTTCAATCAAACAAACAAGTCCATGGTCTGTGGACGATTGTGTCGGGTGCTACTAAGCACCGTCTGCATCCTAGTATATATATATAACTAGAAAATTTAAATTGAAAGGTGAGAAGTTCTCACATATTGCTATCCTAGCTCCACGGCACTTCATTGATAGAAATCTTCATTGCTATCGCATCTTCGTCGTCTTCGTTGCCCGCTTTCACTACCTATGTAAAAATCGAATTTTTACTTTGCTATTCAATATATAAAAATCGAATTTTTACTTTGCTATTCAATATATAAAAATCGTATTTTTATTTCGTTGTTCAATAGATAAAAATTATATTTTTATCACACTATTTTCCACTTAAAGATTTCGCCTTTATAAACACATAGACTTCGCCCTTTCAAATTTAAAGATTTCATCTTTATAAAAATCTCATTTTTATTTTTCTACACATATAAAGATGATATTTTTAATATTTCTATCATGTAAAAATTATATTTTTAATTCTTCTATATAGTAAAGACTATATTTTTAATACTTTAAAAATATAAAAATCATATCTTTCTTGTTTTTTTAAAAAAAACATTCTTTTCTAGTTCTAAAAACCAATTCTTTTCATATGGAAAAAATTATATTTTCAAAATCAAATTCCAGTTTGTATTTCAAAACATTGCTATTCTTGTTCTCAATACTATTTTATAAAAATATAATCTTTCTTTATTTTCAAACTATTTATATATAGATACATAAATAAATTTCATTTTAAAACAATGACATTATATTAAAATCAGGTTTTAAAAACTATGTTTTAACATATAACTAAAAAGAAAAATGAATAAAACATGTAAAATAAAAAGGGAAACTCACTGTGGTTGGGGACTGGGCGGGGAGAGCCATTGTCTAAGGTCGGAGGGGGTGTGGGCGCGGCGAGGTTCGTCAGCGGCGGGTGTGGGCTTCGTTGCGTCGGGGTTTGGGGGATTACGAGATGGAGGACGGAGGAAACAAACGGTGGAGGGGGATGAAGCGAGAGAGGGTCGAGGTGTAGGGCGCCTGAGGCGGCGGCGCCTCCATCGGCGGTCGGTGGTGCGACATCGAGGGTGCGATCCCCTTTTTTTTTTTTTATCTTCTCTGATGAATCGAAAAGGAGAGAGGGGGGGGCCCAGAAGTATAAAGGAGGAAATTATATATATATATATATATATATATATATTTTATTAAAAAGTTGACTTTTTCATACGACCTCTAAACGAGGTCCACCGCCTGTCGTCCATAGCGTTTCACCCCCATTCCGAACACAATGGGATATGTATCGTAAGCTGGTTTGATCGTTTCGATCAGTTTCCGTTGAATTTTCATTCAAGTCACTATATTGAATTTTTAACGTACTTTTCAAATTACCGGGGTCACATACTAACTTTAAAAATTCCAGAAAAATATTTTCTAGCTTCGTATTGACAATACGGTCCTAACAAAACTAGTTTCGTCGAATTCTGAGACCGTTAGAAAAATGGCCAATTTCCAGTCGATTAAAATCAACTGAAACTGGTCAAACGCGTTTTCCTTAGCCACGCTCACATACTGATTCGAAAAATTATGAAATTTGAAACCTAGCAATAACTTAACATCACGGACCCAACAAAAGTGGTTTCGTCGAAATCCGAGGTCGTTTGCAAAATTCCCATTTTTAAGGGCCTGAATTCCATAGCGACTATTCAGAATTTTCAACTGGACATATCTTTTGATTCCCGCTACGAACTTTTGATTTTTCGGATTCGTTGGAAAGATATTCACTATTAGATTCCATTATTTTTGGTTTCACTAAAATCCGGATTGTTTTGCACCCGGTACATTCAATTGAAGTTTGAAATCGAATTATCGAACTACCGCGCCATTTTCAATTCTATTTCTAATTATATATAATTATTTATATTCTAACGACGACGCGTATAATATATACGTTCGAATTATATTCAAAATAAATTTCTCGTCGATATTATTTAAAATAATTCATTTTAAATAATCAAAATTCGCTAAAATTGCCAAAATAAAAATTTTAAACTGGCCCAGATTTTCGGGTTATTACAATCTCCCCCACTTAAAACTTTTCGTCCCCGAAAAGGAACAAAGTCGAAAGTGGTTTGATTAATCAACTCTACGTTCGATCTGGCTTTCATTCTCCAATTCTTTAGTTTCTGAGAATTTTCAAAATTTCAAAAATTTGGCTAACTCCCTAAATTTTCGAAAAATTTCGCCATAACCTCCCCTGCACCGGGAGCATCGGGGAATTTCAAATAGCTTCCCCGGTCCTTCAGATCTCAAAAAGAAAAAGAAAAAGCCAAGCGGCTAGCCAATAGGCTCACAAAATCATCATCACCCAAACAAAACAGGAAATTATGTAGTAAACATGTACCTATTTGTCGGGCAAACAAATTTTATTCTCTGCTCTAGCCTCCTTGCTATGACCTGTTCAATGTAAGTATATGTATATGCAAGCAAACGCAACCAATTTTCAATATAATTCAATATTTGATGCAATTAGGCTAAATGGCTAAAAATTAGCAAACGAATAAACAAACAACACAAACATCAATCAATTAGTGAATTAGAGTTTCAAATTCATAACTTTGATACATAGTCAAAAATCAGGTTTTTGATGCCAATTCACAACAATAAATCTATCTATATTAGTTTTGGTTCTCACACCAGTCAAATGGAAATATATAGATATCACACCTTCGTCACTCGAATATAAACACTGATGATGAGGCCTCATCATCTGAATCATCTCCGGGCGACTAGAGTGTGATTCTATATCTATCCAATATATTAAAACTTTGAATACACGCGGATCAGACGTATACGCAAAATCTATATATACTGGATTGTCCACATCAATATAAATAAATAATCAAATACGAATGATTGATTTAAATTTTCAAAACAAAATTTGTTTTCATTTGAAAAATATACTCTTCACACTCGTTCTAGGATACTACTGATCCTATCTCTAACGAGTCATTCTAATTGGATATTACTAATCCAATATCTGACGAATTCTTTCGTATGGTCCTAATGTGCCTTGTTCTCTGCTTTGTAAACCAAAGCTCTGATACCAAATGTGACGAAAAGGAATTTTGCTCGGTCCGAACCAGTCGCTAAACCGATCCAGGCCGTTCGAAACGCCCTATCGTTTGAGAACACGACAAAACAGAACGCATACGGAAGAACATTTCATTGTATATTACAACAATGCATCAGAGTACAAGAATATACAGAGTATGAATAAATATTACACAAAAAATATCAGAGATTTAAATAACACTTAAATACATAGCAGCGGAAAATAATACAATACACAACTAGAAGGGATATACGGATACAAAGCTTCCCGGATATCGTTCCAGCTGTAAACCAGGATCCTGTGAATATAAATCTGCAAAACCAAAACTACTAGCTGCCCGTGTCAAAATAAGGGCACCCAGAGTTTAGGTTAAAACAATAAACTCCAGGTCAGTCATGTGACTGGTGTGAGAACTAAAACAGTTATTAATCTTTATTTTTAAAGTTCGGTAAATCAAGGGACCACGCCGTATAACACGGAACGGGTTTCCTCCCAAGAATACCAGTGCATAAAACAAACAGCGCAATGCTAAATAAAGAAAAATGAAGCTGTTATAAGACCCAGGTCCCATCACACAATGCAACGCAGCCGAGGATAGGGTTTTCCCTTATAACAGCCAAGGAATGTTTGATACGTCTAAAACAAATCGTTTGATACCATTATAAGTGCATAGTGTATAAAACAACTTCAAATCATAAGTATCAATCATAGGCGGCATGGGTACCATATATCATGTCGCCATACTAGTTTTACAATTAAAACCGCAAATGTCACGTATTTGGAAATTGGATTTCCATCTATGAACCGAGGCAAAAGATAGTCCTCACCGACTTCGAGACAATCTAGCCCATGTCTCAGGCAAGTACTCAGTCAAGCCTTGGAGCGACAGGGCCGGTCCACCGATGTGGATTAAACTTAAACCCTGAACACTACGTTTCCCCACCCTATGGGGTGTAAGTCTGGTCCGTCTGCCGACCAGAATGCATCGTCCGAAACCGATATAACCGAGGCGCCTCGCAACAGCAACAACCACATAAGTCAAACTCGTCAGGGCGTGTAAAACCACTGACGCCACTTCTAGCTAGAAAGAAACGCATGCCCTCCCCGAGGTCCGTCTCCCGTTTTTGGTTCATACCGGGTGTGAAACACGCGAAGCAAACGTTACACAAAGCTGCGCCACAAAGGCCGTGCTTTGATCATCACCACAAGACTTTGCTTTTCAACAGAAGCCTCGATCAATTTCCACTTAGGCATGCCACACAGGCAATTCACTCCATGCGTTTGATATCCATCAATATATAACCCCTGAGCTCGTATGTCTCAGAGAAGGGCGTTAAGCAAGAGAATAAATTCTCCGCCGCCAAACAGATATATATTTAATAGAAATCAATCACACAGACTAAAATCCAATGTCAGACACACAGTCCATTTACAAGTCCGTTCTGGGGCTGAACGAAACCGGAGGCACCTAGTACCCCGCATATCCATCGATCTCCAAGTACGTCTGGACGATCACCAACTGTTTCCATCTTCTTGGGTGTACAGCCCAATCAAGATCATCAGTAATCACCCAAACGACGTGAAGACTTCTGGTCTTCGACCACCGTCTTCATCTTCGACACCACGTCGAATTAGTTATTCAGAATGGGATAAACCCGGTCTTTCTGAATAACTCGCGTATATATTATAAAAGTGTTACACAAACACAACATACGCCTCATTCCAATTCAGAATATTCTTTTATTCAAATATTCCTATGCTTTGGGAAAAGTTCCCATTAATTTTATCCAAGATAAAATTCTTTAAATTTATTCTTTAATCTCCTTTGAATATCAATTCAAACTAGTCGGGATTAGCGAACCACACCGAAGTAATCATTTATTTTATTTCCCAATCCCAACCTATTCATCCCATGAAGTAAAACTGATAATACTTCATATCTAACACCACAGTGTTATCGGTAAATTCAATTACCATTTCACGTTCAAATCTAATTAAAGATTTAACTATCGCCTGGAGCAAAACTGGTGATACTCCATTTTCGATCATTTCAATCTAATTAAAGATTCATTAAAACTCCACTTAGTTTTAATCTTCGGCTGGGTTAAAGAATCAGTGTCATTTAAAACACGGTTCACGATAAACCCAAAATCACATTCCATTAATTATTGGGTTAAAGAACGAGTGTTATTTAAAACACTGTTCACGATAAACCCAAAAATCAATATCAATTCAATTCCAATTAAATATTATTTAATTGGTACACTTCATTAAATCTTAATCTTTTCACAACTGGGTTCAAGAACAGTGTTAGTGAAGACACCATTCACGACAAACCCAAATCACATTTGATATTCAATACAAGGCTCTGAATAGAAAATATATCGGCTTATATTCAATATCAAATTCTACGATTAACAAATGTCGTATTGAAATAACGATATAAATGTATATCTTTCAAATTCCCATAACAACATCTGTATAATCACGAATTCCAACATCGAAATATTCCGAAGACAATTTCGATTCAAATCCACTCCAATGCAATCATTGGAAATTCTGGTTATTTTTAAAACCCTTTTCAAATTCAATTTATTTATTTAAAAATAAATAGAATTATAATTCTAGTTCAAAACTAGTTCATTTCGATAAAAATCTATTTTTATCTTTTCAAATATGGAGTTTTTCATCCCAATTCTTCACAAATCATTTCTTATGATTTTACACAAATTATTACTATTTTTAATAATTTTATCAAGGCCCGTACAGTCGATTTCCATCAATGGCCATCGAACTGCACTTACAGCGACCTTTTTCAAATTTGATTTGGACGTAACTCCAAATCCAACCGTTAGATTTCAAATTTCTAATATTCGTTAGAAAGCTCTTTTCGATACGAACCCAACGGTTCCGGTTTTAGGAGAATCCGACGGTCGGATCTCCCGTAATGTCCGTTTGAAATGAATGGTCGAAATTCACGAACTCCCGCGGCGCGGCGCGTTCTATTCAGGCCATTATATTATATATATAATATATATAATATATACTTCGTCGATTTCTATTTAAAACGAATTATATAAATAGTTTTAAAATTCGTTTCAAAATCTATTTCAACTTCCATTTCAATTCAAAGCAAAATTGAATTCTTCTTTATAAATTCGTTTTAAAATTCATTTCTATTCAATTCAAATTTCAATTCAATTTGAATTCATTCCAATTCACTTTCAATTCAATTCGAATTCGTTTTCAATTCAATTCATTTCGAAATCGTTTTCAATTCAATTCATTTCGAAATCGTTTTCAATTCAATTCATTTCGAAATCGTTTTCAATTCAATTCATTTCGAAATCGTTTTCAATTCAATTCATTTCGAAATCGTTTTCAATTCAATTCATTTCGAAATCGTTTTCAATTCAATTCATTTCGAAATCGTTTTCAATTCAATTCATTTCGAAATCGTTTTCAATTCAATTTATTTCGAAATCGTTTTCAATTCAATTCATTTCGAAATCGTTTTCAATTCAATTCATTTCGAAATCGTTTTCAATTCAATTCATTTCGAAATCGTTTTCAATTCAATTCATTTCGAAATCGTTTTCAATTCAATTCATTTCGAAATCGTTTTCAATTCAATTCATTTCGAAATCGTTTTCAATTCAATTCATTTCGAAATATTCGATTTCAAAATTACTTTTTAATATTCATTTTAAAATGAATAAAATCGATATAAATATCGTTCACGTCAAAATGGCGTCAATCTAATCAACACGGCTTCATATATTGATATTTTCAAATATTCCATTTCGAATATTTCTATTTCAAATATTTCTATTTTAAAACTGGAATGAGGCCCAATCAATTACCATATAAAGTTAATTATATGGATTTTCATACAACACATGTATAATAGCATTGAAAAATAATCAACCATCAACCAAAGTGCACTACACTGTATAAGCATCGAATATAGATATCTAACGCTTATAACAGCCTGTCAATCAATCGATCGACATATTTAATCAATCAGGATGAGTGAACTTCAAATTTCATCCCAACACCCGTGTGGGGTTTCAAACAATCAAACACAGATTTTATTTGTGCCGTTGGGCGATGTGCGAAATTTATCGTCCCAATCAATGTCTTTCAAATAGGTGTACACAAACAAACCGTCCGGTTTGTAAATGAATATTTATTTATTCACATTCACGTTAAAAATTATATTTTTAACGACAAAACATTTTATTCCAACATATGAATTTCTATTCAGTTCATTCTTTAAATAAAATGATATTTTTATTTTTCTAACTTATTTTAGAAAATTTCGGCGGCATAACGGCACGATACTAGAAACGGGACAAGGCCTAGCCTTATCCCCGGTCTAGTGAAGGCCCACGCCATTCACACATCCATCAAATCATTTCATTTCACCACACAATTCAAACCAAATAATCTAACTAATTTTCAATCAAACAAACAAGTCCATGGTCTGTGGACGATTGTGTCGGGTGCTACTAAGCACCGTCTGCATCCTAGTATATATATATAACTAGAAAATTTAAATTGAAAGGTGAGAAGTTCTCACATATTGCTATCCTAGCTCCACGGCACTTCATTGATAGAAATCTTCATTGCTATCGCATCTTCGTCGTCTTCGTTGCCCGCTTTCACTACCTATGTAAAAATCGAATTTTTACTTTGCTATTCAATATATAAAAATCGAATTTTTACTTTGCTATTCAATATATAAAAATCGTATTTTTATTTCGTTGTTCAATAGATAAAAATTATATTTTTATCACACTATTTTCCACTTAAAGATTTCGCCTTTATAAACACATAGACTTCGCCCTTTCAAATTTAAAGATTTCATCTTTATAAAAATCTCATTTTTATTTTTCTACACATATAAAGATGATATTTTTAACATTTCTATCATGTAAAAATTATATTTTTAATTCTTCTATATAGTAAAGACTATATTTTTAATACTTTAAAAATATAAAAATCATATCTTTCTTGTTTTTTTTTAAAAAAACATTCTTTTCTAGTTCTAAAAACCAATTCTTTTTATATGGAAAAAATTATATTTTCAAAATCAAATTCCAGTTTGTATTTCAAAACATTGTTATTCTTGTTCTCAATACTATTTTATAAAAATATAATCTTTCTTTATTTTCAAACTATTTATATATAGATACATAAATAAATTCCATTTTAAAACAATGACATTGTATTAAAATCAGGTTTTAAAAACTATGTTTTAACATATAACTAAAAAGAAAAATGAATAAAACATGTAAAATAAAAAGGGAAACTCACTGTGGTTGGGGACTGGGCGGGGAGAGCCATTGTCTAAGGTCGGAGGGGGTGTGGGCGCGGCGAGGTTCGTCAGCGGCGGGTGTGGGCTTCGTTGCGTCGGGGTTTGGGGGATTACGAGATGGAGGACGGAGGAAACAAACGGTGGAGGGGGATGAAGCGAGAGAGGGTCGAGGTGTAGGGCGCCTGAGGCGGCGGCGCCTCCATCGGCGGTCGGTGGTGCGACATCGAGGGTGCGATCCCCTTTTTTTTTTTATCTTCTCTGATGAATCGAAAAGGAGAGAGGGGGGGGGGCCAGAAGTATAAAGGAGGAAATTATATATATATATATATATTTTATTAAAAAGTTGACTTTTTCATACGACCTCTAAACGAGGTCCACCGCCTGTCGTCCATAGCGTTTCACCCCCATTCCGAACACAATGGGATATGTATCGTAAGCTGGTTTGATCGTTTCGATCAGTTTCCGTTGAATTTTCATTTAAATCACTATATTGAATTTTAAACGTACTTTTCAAATTACCGGGGTCACATACTAACTTTAAAAATTCCAGAAAAATATTTTCTAGCTTCGTATTGACAATACGGTCCTAACAAAACTAGTTTCGTCGAATTCTGAGACCGTTAGAAAAATGGCCAATTTCCAGTCGTTTAAAATCAACTGAAACTGGTCAAACGCGTTTTCCTTAGCCACGCTCACATACTGATTCGAAAAATTATGAAATTTGAAACCTAGCAATAACTTAACATCACGGACCCAACAAAAGTGGTTTCGTCGAAATCCGAGGTCGTTTACAAAATTCCCATTTTTAAGGGCCTGAATTCCATAGCGACTATTCAGAATTTTCAACTGGACATATCTTTTGATTCCCGCTACGAACTTTTGATTTTTCGGATTCGTTGGAAAGATATTCACTATTAGATTCCATTATTTTTAGTTTCACTAAAATCCGGATTGTTTTGCACCCGGTACATTCAATTGAAGTTTGAAATCGAATTATCGAACTACCGCGCCATTTTCAATTCTATTTCTAATTATATATAATTATTTATATTCTAACGACGACGCGTATAATATATACGTTCGAATTATATTCAAAATAAATTTCTCGTCGATATTATTTAAAATAATTCATTTTAAATAATCAAAATTCGCTAAAATTGCCAAAATAAAAATTTTAAACTGGCCCAGATTTTCGGGTTATTACAAAGATGAAGACGGTGGTCGAAGACCGGAAGTCTTCACGACGTTTGGATAATTACTGATGATCTTGATTGGGATGTACACCCAAGAAGATGGAAACAGTTGGTGATCGTCCAGACGTGCTTGGAGATCGATGGATATGTGGGGTACTAGGTGCCTCCGGTTTCGTTCAGACCCAGAACGGACTTGTAAATGAACTGTGTGTCTGACATTGGATTTTAGTCCGTGTGATTGATCTCTATTAAATATATATCTATTTGGCGGTGAAGAATTTATTCTCTTGCTTAACGCCCTTCTCTGAGACGTACGAGCTCAGGGGTTATATATTGATGGATATCAAACGCATGGAGTGAATTGCCTGTGTGGCATACCTAAGATGCAATGATCAGGGCTTCTGTTGAAAAGCAAGGTCTTGTGGTGATGATCAAAGCACCGCCTGTGTGGCGTAGCTTTGTGTAACGTTTACTTCGTGTGTTTCACACCCGGTATGAACCAGAAACGGGAGAAAGGACCTCAGGGAGGGCCTACGTTTCCTCCTAGCTAAAAGTGGCGTCAGTGGTTTTACACGCCCTGACGAGTTTGACTTATGTGGTTGTTGCTGTTGCGAGGCGCCTCGGTTAGATCGGACGATCCGGGTCCGATGGTGTCACTTGTTGGCTCGCTTACGCCCTAAAGGGCGGCGAAACGTAGTGCTCAGGCATTTTAATCCACTCCGTGTGGACCGGCCCTGTCCCTCCAAGGGTCGATGCGTTCTGATCCTGAGACTCGGGCTAGGCAGTCTCGAATTCGGTAAGGACTATCTTTTGCCTTGGTTCATGACGGAAATCCAATTTCGAAATACGTGATTTTGCGGTTTTAATTGTAGAACTAGTATGGCGACATGATATATGGTACCCATGCCGTCTATGATTGATACTTATGATTTGAAGTTGTTTCATACACTATGCACTTATAATAGTATCAAATGATTTGTTTTAAACGTATCAAGCATTCTTTGGCTGTTATAAGGGAAAACCCTATCCCCCGGCTTGCGTTGCATTGTGTGATAGGACCTGGGTCTTATAACAGCTTCATTTTTCTTTATTTAGCATTGCGTTATTTGTTTTATGCACTGGTATTCTTGGGAGGAAACCCGTTCCGTGTTATACGGCGTGGTCCCTTGATTTACCTAACTTTAAAAACAAAGATTAAAAACTGTTTTAGTTCTCACACCAGTTACATGACTGACCTGGAGTTTATTGTTTTAACCTAAACTCTGGGTGCCCTTATTTTGGCATGGGCAGCTAGTAGTTTTGGTTTTGCAGATTTATATTCACAGGATCCTGGTTTACAGCTGGAACGATATCCGGAAAGCTTTGTATCCGTATATCTTCTTCTAGTTGTGTATTGTATTATTTTCCGCTGCGATGTGTTTAAATGTAATTTAAATCTCTTTTATTTATGTGTAATATTCATTTATACTCTGTATGTTCTTGTAATCTGATGCATTGTTGTAATATACAATGAAACATTCCTTTGTATGTGTTCTGTTTTGTCGTGTTCTCAAAACAATTCGTTCTTTCTCTTCTCTTCGGAGACTGGGGAAGTTCGGGTCGTTTCAGAATAACTTAGACTTGAGTTACGGTAAACTTTATCCATGAATAATACATAAACTAGTGATAGTGATAATGGATAATTCGACTACACCTGTTTAGTTATTTAAGGTATTCGAACATAAACAAAACCCGGATCAGACCTTAAATCCAACATACAGCTTCATTATTTGATAATGTTTAAAAGCTGTACTAACCACTCCACCATATCATTTCAAATTTAAAACAGATCAAAGAACAGTTGAAAGATCAGTAAAATCATATACATTTATTCTCCAAAATCTAAAACAGTAAAACTCAATCCAAAACAGTAAGAACAACAAAACATGTACATTTCATAACAGTTAAAAGTATGTGATTTACATCATCAAATCTACAAGATAGAACAACTTATGTATACAGAAAATCTCAATGTTTAGTCACCCTTTCATACATGAAAATGAAAGAAAATCTATAGTAAAATCTTCTCACAACACCATCAAGACGTCACCATACCCATCAAGGCACCACTGTCCACCACCTAATTAACCTGAGAAGAGAGAAAAGAAAAACATCTATGAATAGCTAGAAAATGTATAGGTATATATCTTTTAAAGTTGAAAGATTTGAAAAGAAAAAAATGAATCCAACAGCAAATCAGAAAAACAGTAAAGCAACAGAAATGAAAGGAGGGAAAAGATATAGAAAGATATGGATACAACAATGATGAAACTGTAAAAATAAAAATAAAAAGATGATATGTATCATAGGGCCGAAGGGACAATGAAAAGAACAGCTAGTGAAACAGTATATATGCATATATATATATATATATATATATATATATATATATTTCACCATCAAATCTTCAGACAAATGGATACAGCTAATGTACAGAAAATCTTATGTAAAATCCTATTCTGCCATACATACATAGTGTAATAACCCGGAAATGCGAGCCAATTTAAATTTTTTATTCTGGCAATTTTAATGAAGTTTGAACATTTAAAATGAATTATTTTAAATAATATCGACGAAAAATTTATTTTGAATAGAAATAGAGTGCATATATTTGTATACGTCGTCGTTAGAATATAAATATTTATTTATAATTATAAAAGGAATTGAAAATGGCGTGGTAGTTCGATAATTCGATTTCAAATTTCATTTGAATATAACGGGTGCAAAATAAACCGGATTTTAGTGAAACCAAAAATATTTGAATCTAATCGAGAATATGTTTCCGACGAATCCGGGAAATCCAAATTTCATAGCGGGAATCAAAAGATATGCCCAGTTGAAAATTCAGAATAGTCGCTATGGAATTCTGGCCCTTAAAAATGGAAATTTTGCAAATGACCTCGGATTTCGACAAAACCATTTTGTTGGATCCGTGATGTCAAGTTATTGCTAGGTTTCAAAATCCATAATTTTCTAAATCAGTATGTGAGCGTGGCGAAGCTAAACGTGTTTTGAACAGTTTCAGTCAATTTGGGTCGAGCAGAAAATGGTCATTTTTCAAACGGTCTCAGAATTTGACGAAATTAGTTTTGTTAGAACCGTATTGTCAATATGAAGCTAGAAATAATTTTTCTGGAATTTTTAGAGACAGTATGTGGCCCCGCTAATTTGAAATGTATGTTTAAAATAGAATATATAGATTTAAATTTTGATTTGAGTGAAAACTGACCGAAACGGATGAATTGGCCTACGATACATATCCCATTGTGTTCGGAATGGGGGTTATACGCTAGGGAAGACAGTCGGCAGGTTCGATTTTGTGTTCGAAATACAAAGTTGCTTTTAGAGAAGAAAATAAATAAAATAATATATAATTTCCTTTAACTACCCCCTCACCCCTTTCTCTCTTCAGAAGTCAACCCCCTTTTCTGAAATAAAAAAAACGATCCCTAAATTTTAAATCGTGCCTAACCCTACAGCCACCACCGACGTTCAGCGCCCCCACAACCATCGTCGCTCGTCGGAGCAAACCCCCACCCTTCACCGCACCTCCTCCACTCGCCCTCCCCCTCGAGCGATCCTCCCTCTTCCCCAAAATCCAACCCGCGAGCCCGTTATCCCCCTCCCCTGAACCCCAAATCGCACGGCCCATGAAGCTCCCCAAGCCGACCGTCGGAAGGCCGCAGCACCTCCACCAGCTCGCCATTGGTCCGCTAGTCCCCCTTCCTACGAAAGACAGTAAGTTTTTCTTTTCTTTTTCTCTTTTTAATTAGTTTAAAAACTGATTTTTATTTACTTAAAAAAATGATTTTTATTTACTCTAAAAAAAACTGAATGTGTATAAATAAATATTCATTTACAAATCGGACGGTTTGTTTTATTTACACCTATTTGAAGGACATTGATTGGGATGATAAATTTTACACGTCGCCCAACTACACAAATAATATTCAGCGTTTGTGGATTGAAAACCCACACGGGTGTTGGGATGATACTCGGCGTACACTAATCCCAATTATTTAGTTGTATGTCGATCGATTGGTCGACAGACTGTGTAAGCGTTAATTATTTATATCTAATGCTTATGCAGTTGTGTGGTGCACTTTGGATGATGGTTGATTATTTATCGTTGCTATTATATACATGTGCTGTATGGAATCCATATAATTAACATTATATGGTAATTGATTGGGCCTCATTCTAATTGGAAAAATAAAGAATATTATAAAATATAGATTCATGTGTTGACAGTACTCATTCGTTGAGATTAGTCATGTGTGAAACGAAATATTTTAAAAATAAAATTTACATCTTTATCATGTATAAAATTAGAAACTAACTAGAAAATAGATAAGATGAGTGGTCTCCGGGTGATCTGATGTTGGTTTCGGCCTTCAGGGTTAATATTTAGGGAATTGCTCTCCTACTAATTTACGGATTGGAGTCTGATTAAAAATTAAACGATAGAAATCATAATTTTATAAAATATATTAAATAACGAAAATAGTCACGTGTTGACAGTACTCATTCGTTGAGATTAGTCATGTGTTGAACGAAATATTTTAACAATAAAATTTACATCTTTATCATATATAAAATTAGAAACTAACTGGAAAATAGATAAGATGAGTGGTCTCCTGGATATTGATCTGATGTTGGTTTCGGCCTTCGGGGTTAATATTTAGGGAATTACTCTCTTGCTAATTTACGATTGGAGTCTGATTTAAAAATGTAACGATAGAAATCGAAATTTTACAAAATATAATAAATAACAAATATAGTTACGTGTTGACAGTACTAATTTGTTGAGATTAGTCATGTGTTGAAAAATAAATATTCATTTGTTGAATAGAATAACAAAGTTATTGAAAAATATAAAGCCATGTTGATTAGAGATGTGCTATTTTGACGCGAGTGATATTTATATCGATTATATTCGTTTTTATAATGAATATTGAAAAGAGATTTAAAAATTCGAATTGAATTGAATGGAAAATGAATTCGGATTGAATTAAATAGAAAATGAATTCGAATTGAATTTAATAGAAAATGAATTCGAATTGAATTGAATAGAAAATGAAATCGAATTGAATTGAATAGAAAATGAAATCGAGTTGAATTGAATAGAAAATGAATTTGAATTGAATTGAATAGAAAATGAAATCGAATTGAATTGAATATAAAATGAATTCGAATTGAATTGAATAGAAAATGAGTTCGAATTGAATTGAATAGAAATTGAATTAGAATTGAATTGAATAGGAATTGAATTTGAACTGAATTGAATAGAAAATGAATTCGAATTGAACTGAAATTGAATTAAAAATCGATTTGAATTAAAATCAATTTGAAATGAATTTAAAATGAATTTATAAGGAAAAATTTGAATTTGAAATGGAAGTTGAAATTGTTTTGAAACGAATTTAAAACGATTTATAAAATTTGTTTTAAAAAGGAAATCGACGAAATATATATTATATATATAGTATAATGGCCTGAATAGAACGCGTCGCGCCGCGGTAGTTCGTGAATTTCGACCATTAATTTCGAACGGACATTACGGGAGATCCGACCGTCGGACTCTCTTAAAACCGAAACCGTTGGGTTCGTACCGAAAAGAGCTTTCTAACGAATACAAGAGATTTGAAATCTGACGGTTGGTTTTGGAGATATGTCCAAATCAATTTCAAAAAAGTCGCTGTAAGTGCAGTTCGATGGCCGTTGTTGGAAATCGACTGCACGGGCCTTGATAAAATTACCAAAAATATCAATAATTTGTGTAAAATCATAAGAAATGATTTGTGAAGAACTGGGATGAAAAATCCCACATTTGTAAAGATAAAAATAGATTTTTATCGAAATGAACTAGTTTTGAACTAAATTTAAAACCCAATTATTTTTAAATAAATAAATTAGATTTGAAAGGGGTTTTAAATAATCAGAATTTCTAATATATTTGATTGGAATTGATTTGTGGGTTTATCGTGAATGGTGTTTTAAATAACACTTGTTCTTTAACCCGATAATAAATAGAATGAGATTTGGGTTTATCGTGAACTGTGTTTTGAATGGCATTAGTTCTTTAACCCAGTAAAAGGAGTTTTAATGAATCTGTAATTAGATTGAAATGTGAATTGATAATTTAAATTATCAAATCTGGAAGGTGAGCGAGAATGGAGTATCACCAGTTTTGCTTCAAAGCGATAGTTAAATCTTAAATTAGTTTTGAACGTGAAATGGTAATTAATTTTACCGATAACATCGTGGTGTTAGATATGGAGTATTACCAGTATTGATTCATGGGATGAATAGGTTGGGATTGGGAAATAAAATAAATAATTACTTCGGTGTGGTTCGCTAATCCCGACTAGTTTGGAAAACCTTAACGTGGTTTGAAATGACATCCAAAGGAAGATTAAAGAATAAATTTAAAAGAATTTATCTTTGATAAAATTATGGGAACCTTTCCCTAAGAATGTGAAATTTAGAAACTAACTATAGGTTAGCTAAGATGAATGGCTTCCTGGGTATTGATCTGATGTTGGTTTCTGCCTTCGGGGTTAATGTTTGGGGAATTGTTCTCTTGCTAATTTATGGTTAGTGACTGGTGAATTGTAATGAGACGTATGTTGTGTTTGTGTAACATTTGTTTATTATATACGCGGGTCATTCAAAAAGGCCGGGTTTATACCCATTCTGAATAACCGATTCGATGATGTGTTGAAGATGAAGACGGTGGTTGAAGACCAGAAGTCTTCACATCATTTGGGTGATTACTGATGATCTTGATTGGGCTGTACACCCAAGAATAGGGAATCAGTTGGTGATCGTCCAGACGTATATGCAGATCGATGGATATGCGAGGAAAGTGCCTCCGGTTTCGTTCAGACCCAGAACGAACTTGTAAATGGATAGTGTGTCTGACATTGGATTTTATTCTGTGCTGATTGATCTTTATTAAATATACATCTGTTTGGCGGTGGAGAATTTATTCTCTTGCTTAACGCCCTTCTCTGAGACGTACGAGCTCAGAGGTTGTATATCTATAGACATCAGTCGCATGGAGTGAATTGCCTGTGTGGCACGCCTAAGTGGAAAATGATCAAGGCTTCTGTTGAAAAGCAAAGCTTTGTGGTTGATGATCAAAGCACGACCCACGTGGCATAGCTTTGTGTATAGCGTGGATTCGCGAGCCTCACACCTCGGTATGAGTCAAAAACGGGATAAGGACCGCTGGGAGAACACGACGTTTCTTGCTAGTTATGATGGTGTCAGTGCTTAAACTGGATGACATTTATATTACTTTCATCTTTGTGGTTGTTGGAATGCGAGGCGCCTCGATTATAGGTCTATAAGGACCGGGAAACGTGTGTTCAGGAATAACTAATCCTCAAACGTAAGGGAGGACCGGCCCAGCCGATTCCAAGGGATACCCAGAGTGCGTAGTCATGAGGCATTTGCTAGAGTGTCTCAAAGTGGAGAGGAGCTTGCCCCTTGCCTCGACTCATGACGGAAATCCAATTTCCAATACGATATATTTCGGTTTTATTTGTAGAGCCTAGTATGGAAACATAGTAGCATGGGATACTATGTTGTCCATGATTGATATTTATGATTGAAGTTGTTTTGACACTTTATACTATAATAGTATCAAAATGATTTGTTTTAAATGTACCAAGCATGTTTGGCTATTATAAGGGAAAACCCTATCCTCCGGCTTGCGTTGCATCGTGTGATGGGACCTGGGTCTTATAATAACTTCATTTTTCAAAAAAGGATTGCGTTGTTTATTCTATGCACTGGTGTTCTTGGGAGGAAACCCGTTCCGTGTTATACGGCGTGGTCCCTTGAATTACTCTCTTTTAAAGCAAAGTTTTAAATAGCTGATTTAGTTCTCACACCAGTCACATGACTGATCTGGAGTTTATTGTTTTAACCTAAACTATGGATGCCCCTATTTTTGACACGGGCAGCTAGTAGTTTTGGTTTTGCAGATTTATATTCACAGGATCCTGATTACAGCTGGAACGATGCTCGGAAAGCTCTGTATCCGTGTATTACTTTCAGTTGTGTTTTGTATTATTTTTCCGCTGCAGTACTGTATTTAAATCCCTGATATTTATCGAATGTAATTTATTCATTTATACTCTGTACATTCTTGTATCTGATGAAATTGTTGTAATAAACAATGAAATGTTCTTCTGTTTGCGTTCTATTTTGTCGTGTTCTCAAGGTAATCCGGGCTTTCCTTAACGGGGAGTTACGGGCTATCACCGTTGGTACCAGAGCTTTGATTTACAGAGCTCGAGAACAAGACACATTAGAACCGAACGAAAGAATTCATTAGATATTGGATTAGTAATATCCAATTAGAATAACTCGTTAGGGATGGGATCAGTAGTATCCTAGAACGAGTGTGAAGAGTATGTTTTTAAATAAAACAAACTTTGTTTGAAAATTCAATTCAATTATACGTATGTGAGTATTTTATTTGTATTGAATTTGGACAATCGAGTATATAAAGATTTTGCATATACGCGCATGAACGTATATTCGAAGTTTTAATATACTGGATAGATATAGAATCGCAGATGTTCTGATGGTGGTTCGAAACATCATCAGCATTTATTTTCGAGTGACGAAGGTGTGATATCTATATATTTCCCTTAGACTGGTGTGAGAACCAAAATTTAACTAGATAGGTTTATTGTTGTGGTTTGGCATCAAAATCATGATTTTCTGTATATATATCAAAATTATGAATTTGAAACGTTAATCCACTAATTATTTGATGTTTGTGTTGTTTGTTTATTTGTTTGATAATTTTGAACCATTTAGCATAATTGAACCGAATAATGAACTGTATCAAAAAATGATTACAATTGCATGTATATACATGTACTTACATTGAATAGGTCATAGCAAGGAGGCTAGAGCAGAGAATAAAATTGTTTGCTCGACAAATAGGTACATGTTTACCATAATTTACTGTTTTGTTTGGGTGATGATGATTTTATGAGCCGCTTGGCTTTTTCTTTTTGATTGAAGAAGGCCATGGGAGGCTATATGAAAATCCCTAAGTCCCAGGCGCAGGGGAGGTTATGGCGAAATTTTTCAAAAAATTAGGGTGTTAGCCAAATTTTTGAAAAATTTGAAAGGTTCTTAGAAACTGAAAAGTTGAAGAACTTAAGCCGTAAAGAAAATACTGGAAGTTAAGTTGATTAGTTAAACAACTTTCGGCTTTGTTCCTTTTCGGGGACGAAAAGTTTTAAGTAGGGGAGATTGTAATAACCCGGAAATGCGAGCCAATTTAAATTTTTATCTTGGCAATTTTAATGAAATTTGAACATTTAAAATGAATTATTTTAAATAATATCGACGAGAATTTTTTTTGAATATAAATAGAACCCATATATTTGTATACGTCGTCGTTAGAATATAAATATTTATTTATAATTATAAAAGGAATTGAAAATGGCATGGTAGTTCGATAATTCGATTTCAAATTTCATTTGAATATACTGGGTGCAAAACAAACCGGATTTTAGTGAAACCAAAAATATTTGAATCTCATCGAGAATATCTTTCCAACGAATCTGGGAAATCAAAATTTCATAGCAGGGATCAAAAGATACGCCCAATTGAAAATTCAGAATAGTCGCTATGGAATTCTGGCCCTTAAAAATGGAAATTTTGCAAACGACCTCGAATTTCGACGAAACCACTTTTTTTGGATCCGTGATGTCAAGTTATTGCTAGGTTTCAAAATCCATAATTTTTTGAATCAGTATGTGAGCGTGCCGAAGCTAAACGTGTTTTGAACAGTTTCAGTCAATTTGAGTCGAGCAAAAAATGGCCATTTTTCAAACGGTCTCGGAATTTGACGAAATTATTTTTGTTAGAACCGTATTGTCAATACAAAGCTAGAAATAATTTTTCTGGAATTTTTAGAGACTGTATGTGGCCCCTGTAATTTGAAATGTACGTTTAAAATAGAATATATAGATTTAAATTTTGATTTGAGCGAAAACTGACCGAAATGGTCGAATTGGCCTACGATACATATCCCATTGTGTTCGGAATGGGGGTAATACACTAAGGAAGACAGTCGGTAGGTTCGATTTTGAGTCCGAAATACAAAGTTGCTTTTAGAGAAGAAAATAATTAAAATAATATATAATTTCCTTTAACTACCCCCCTTCTTCTCTTCAGAAGTCAACCCCCTTTTCTGAAAAAAAAAAACCGATCCCTAAATTTTAAATCGCGCCTAACCCTACAGCCACTACCGACGTTAAGCGCCCCCACCACCATCGTCGCTCGTCGGAGCAACCCCCCTCAGCCTTCACCGCACCTCCTCCGCTCGCCCTCCCCCTTGAGAGATCCTCCCTCTTCCCTAAAATCCAACCCGCGAGCCCGTTATCCCCCTCCCTCGAACCCCAAATCGCACGGCCCCTGAAGCTCCCCAAGCCGACCGCCGGAAGGCCGCAGCACCTCACCAGCTCGCCATTGGTCCGCTACTCCCCCCTCCTCCTACGAAAGACAGTAAGTTTCTCTTTTCTTTTTCTCTTTTTAATTAGTTTAAAAACTGATTTTTATTTACTCTAAAAAAACTGATTTTTATTTACTTAAAAAAAACTGATTTTTATTTAATTTATAAACTGGAAAGAGAAAGTTTCGATTTTTATATAATCAAAGGTTCGAATTTTATTACGAGGTGGGCGTGGTAAATATTTGATTTTTATCTATATAGAAGAGAAATAAAGGTATAATTTTTATAACACGAAATGGTTTGATTTTGCAAAGTAGAAAGGTTTGATTTTGCAAAGTAGAATTGATTTTTCAAAGGTTAAAAATATAATTTTTATCATATGTAAGGTATAAAAATATAATTTTTATATAGCGGAGTGATAAAAATGTGATTTTTAATGTGAACAGCGTGACAAAGATTATGTTGGAAGTGCGGTCAAATCCAGATATTCAGAAATAAAACTGGAGGAGTGGATCCCTCGGTGAGAACTACTCACTTTAAATCTTCTTTTCTAGTTAAAATTATATACTAGGATGCAGACGGTGCTTAGCAGCACCCGACA
Source organism: Allium sativum (assembly GCA_030737875.1). Taxonomy (NCBI): domain Eukaryota; kingdom Viridiplantae; phylum Streptophyta; class Magnoliopsida; order Asparagales; family Amaryllidaceae; genus Allium; species Allium sativum. The sequence continues at coordinate 512,407,454 of CM060921.1, read as the reverse complement.
CCCGTCGTCCACAGACCATGGAAGGCTTGTTTGTTTAGTTAATTGTTCGGTAGTTGATTTATTTGTTAGGTTGATAAATTTGATTGAATTGATTGCATGATGTGAAATGAAATAAAATATTTATGTAGTAAAAAAAATATTTTATCGTTAAAAATATAATTTTTAATGTGAATGTGAATAAATAAATATTCATTTACAAATCGTACGGTTTGTTTATGAACACCTATTTGAAGGACATTGATTGGGATGATAAATTTTACACGTCGCCCAACTGCACAAATAATATTCAGTGTTTGTGGATTGAAACCCCACACGGGTGTTAGGATGATATTTGGCATGCACTAATCCCAATTATTTAGTTGTATGTCGATCGATTGGTCGACAAACTGTGTAAGCGTTAATTATTTATATTTAATGCTTATGCAGTTGTGTGGTGCACTTTGGATAATGGTTGATTATTTATCGTTGCTATTATATACATGAGTTGTATGGAATCCATATAATTAACATTATATGTAATTGATTGGGCTTCATTCCAATTGGGAAAATAAAGAATATTATAAAATATAGATTCATGTGTTGACAGTACTCATTCGTTGAGATTAGTCATGTGTTGAACGAAATATTTTAACAATAAAATTTACATCTTTATCATATATAAAATTAGAAACTGACTAGAAAATAGATAAGATGAGTGGTCTCCTGGATATTGATCTGATGTTGGTTTCGGCCTTCGGGGTTAATATTTAGGGAATTGCTCTCTTACTAATTTACGGATTGGAGTCTGATTAAAAATTAAACGATAGAAATCATAATTTTATAAAATATATTAAATAACGAAAATAGTCACGTGTTGAAAGTACTCATTCGTTGAGATTAGTCATGTGTTGAACGAAATATTTTAACAATAAAATATACATCTTTATCATAAATAAAATTAGAAACTAACTGGAAAATAGATAAGATGAGTAGTCTCCTGGATATTGATCTGATGTTGGTTTCGGCCTTCGGGGTTAATATTTAGGGAATTGCCCTCTTGCTAATTTACGATTGGAGTCTGATTTAAAAATATAACGATAGAAATCGAAATTTTACAAAATATATTAAATAAAAAAATAGTTACGTGTTGGCAGTACTCATTTGTTGAGATTAGTCATGTATTGAAAAATAAATATTCATTTGTTGAATAGAATAACGAAGTTATTGAAAAATATAAAGCCGTGTTGATTAGAGATGCGCTATTTTGACGCGAATGATATTTATATCGATTATATTCGTTTTTATAATGAATATTGAAAAGAGATTTAAAAATTCGAATTGAATTGAATAGAAAATGAATTCGAATTGAATTGAATAGAAAATGAATTCAGATTGAATTGAATAGAAAATGAATTCGAATTGAATTGAATAGAAAATGAAATCGAATTTAATTGAATAGAAAATGAATTCGAATTGAATTGAGTAGAAAATGAATTCGAATTGAATTGAATAGAAAATGAAATCGAATTGAATTGAATAGAAAATGAATTCGAATTGAATTGAATAGAAAATGAATTCGAATTGAATTGAATAGAAAATGAATTCAAATTGAACTGAAGTTGAATTAAAAATCGATTTGAATTAAAATCAATTTGAAATGAATTTAAAATGAATTTATAAGGAAAAATTCAATTTTGATTTGAATTTGAAATGTTAGTTGAAATTGTTTTGAAACGAATTTAAAACGATTTATAAAATTCGTTTTAAAAAGGAAATCGACGAAATATATATTATATATATAGTATAATGGCCTGAATAGAATGCGTCGCGCCGCGGTAGTTCGTGAATTTCGACCATTAATTTCGAACGGACATTACGGGAGATCCGACCGTCGGATTCTCCTAAAACCGAAACCGTTGGGTTTGTACCGAAAAGAGCTTTCTAACGAATACAAGAGATTTGAAATCTGACAGTTGGTTTTGGAGATATGTCCAAATCAATTTCAGAAAAGGTCACTGTAAGTGCAGTTCGATGGCCGTTGTTGGAAATCGACTGTACGGGCCTTGATAAAATTACCAAAAATATCAATAATTTGTGTAAAATCATAAGAAATGATTTGTGAAGAACTAGGATGAAAAATCCCACATTTGTAAAGATAAAAATAGATTTTTATCGAAATGAACTAGTTTTGAACTAAATTTAAAACCCAATTATTTTTAAATAAATAAATTGGATTTGAAAGGGGTTTTAAATAATCAGAATTTCTAATATATATGATTGGGATTGATTTGTGGGTTTATCGTGAACGGTGTTTTAAATAACACTTGTTCTTTAACCCGATAATAAATAGAATGAGATTTGGGTTTATTGTGAACTGTGTTTTAAATGACATTAGTTCTTTAACCCAGTAAAAGGAGTTTTAATGAATCTGTAATTAGATTGAAATGTGAATTGATAATTTAAATTATCAAATCTGGAAGGTGAGCGAGAATGGAGTATCACCAGTTTTGCTCCAAAGCGATAGTTAAATCTTTAATTATATTTGAACGTGAAATGGTAATTAATTTTAACGATAATACCGTGGTGTTAAATATGGAGTATTACCAGTTTTTCTTCATGGAATGAATAAGTTGCGATTGGGAAATAAAATTAATAATTACTTCGGTGTGGTTCGCTAATCTCGACTAGTTTGGAAAACCTTAACATGGTTTGAAATGACATCCAAAGGAAGATTAAAGAATAAATTTAAAAGAATTTATCTTTGATAAAATTTATGGGAACCTTTCCCTAAGAATGTGAAATTTAGAAACTAATTGTAGGTTAGCTAAGAAGAATGGCTTCTTGGGTATTGATCTGATGTTGGTTTTGGCCTTCGGGGTTAATATTTGGGGAATTGTTCTCTTGCTGATTTACGGTTAGTGACTGATGAATTGGAATGAGGCGTATGTTGTGTTTGTGTAACATTTGTTTATTATATACGTGGGTCAGTCAGAAAGGCCGGGTTTATACCCATTCTGAATAACCGATCTGACGATATGTTGAAGATGATGACGGTGGTAGAAGACCGGAATTCTTCACATCATTTGGGTGATTACTGATGATCTTGATTGGGCTGTACACCCAAGATGAGGGAATCAGTTGGTGATCGTCCAGACGTACTTGGAGATTGATGGATATGCGAGGAAAGTGCCTCCGGTTTCGTTCAGACCCAGAACGAACTTGTAAATGGATAGTGTGTCTGACATTGGATTTTATTCTATGCTGATTGATCTTTATTAAATATATATCTGTTTGGCGGCGGAGAATTTATTCTCTTGCTTAACGCCCTTCTCTGAGACGTACGAGCTCAGAGGTTGTATATCGATGGACATCAGTCGCATGGAGTGAATTGCCTGTGTGGCACGCCTAAGTGGCAAATGATCAAGGCTTCTGTTGAAAAGCAAAGCTTTGTGGTTGATGATCAAAGCACAGCCCACATGGCATAGCTTTGTGTATAGCGTGGATACGCGAGCCTCACACCTCGGTATGAGTCCAAAACGGGATAAGGATCGTTGGGAGAACACGACGTTTCTTTCTAGTTATGATGGTGTCAGTGCTTAAACTAGTTGACATTTATCTTACTTTCATCTTTGGGGTTGTTGGAATGCGAGGCGCCTCGATTATAGGTCTGTAAGGACCGGGAAACGTGTGTTCAGGAATAACTAATCCTCAATCGTAAGGGAGGACCGGCCTAGCCGATTCCAAGGGTTACCCAGAATTTCCAATACGAGATATTTCGGTTTTATTTGTAGAGCCTAGCATGGCGACATAGTAGCATGGGATACTATCCCATCCATGATTGATATTTATGATTGAAGTTGTTTTGACACTTTATACTATAATAGTATCAAAATGATTTGTTTTAAACGTACCAAGCATGTTTGGCTGTTATAAGGGAAAACCCTATCCTCCGGCTTGCGTTGACCTGGGTCTTATAATAGCTTCATTTTTCGAAAAAGCATTGCGTTGTTTATTCTATGCACTGGTGTTCTTGGGAGGAAACCCGTTCCGTGTTATACGGCGTGGTCCCTTGAATTACTCTCTTTTAAAGAAAAGTTTTAAATAACTGTTTTAGTTCTCACACCAGTCGCATGACTGACCTGGAGTTTATTGTTTTAACCTAAACTCTGGGTGCCCCTATTTTCGACACAAGCAGCTAGTAGTTTTGGTTTTGCAGATTTATATTCACAGGATCCTGATTTACAGCTGGAACGATGCTCGGAAAGCTCTGTATCCGTGTATTACTTTCAGTTGTGTTTTGTATTATTTTTCCGTTGCAGTACTGTATTTAAATCCCTGATATTTATCGAATGTAATTTATTCATTTATACTTTGTACATTCTTGTATCTAATGAAATTGTTGTAATAAACAATGAAATGTTCTTCTGTTTGCGTTCTATTTTGTCGTGTTCTCAAGGTAATCCGGGCTTTCCTTAACGAGGAAGGTACGGGCTATCACATATAGCATAATTCAAATCTGAAAATCAGAAATGAAACAAATATAAAATCTTATGTAAGAATTTCTAGCAATTCAAATCTGTAAATTGAATAGTAAGATCACCAAATCAACTTGCACAGGAAATAGATCATGTGAGTAGACAAGGGACGTGGTGAATAAACAACTCAAGGGTGTCATAGCCGTACCAATCTATGTATAAACAGTTCATAGATCTAAGCAAAAAAAAAGTACGTGAAATTCAACATTAAGACATCACATTTTCACTGTCAAACATCACACAAATCAAGTGCATCACAAAGATCATAGCAGAACCAGAAATATGGTCTAAGCACTAGGACTGAACAAAACCCTAATCTATGATTTTACAATCAGATTGACGTTGATCTCATCAAGAATCAAACTCCAAGTATAAATACTCATCCCCAATTCATTTCAGAACACAACCAATTCGGAACCATAAATCAAAACAGAAAAAGAAAATCAAAACAATACCGTAAATTAAAAACAAAATACTTATCTTGCTCTTCAACTCGGTAGTGGTATCAAAGGAGTTCGTGGTGAGGGTTCGGTCTCGGGTTACACGATGGGATTGAGAGTTTGGTGGAGCCTGCAGTTACGGGTCGGTGGGAAAAAGGGGTCGGGATGGAAGCTTGGATGGCAGCGCCTCTGGTGAGGCTAGGGGTGTGGGGTCCGGTGGTAACAAGCATCGGCGGCAAGGGTGTAAAGGTGGAGGGTTTCAATTTTTTTTTCCTCTGGAATGTTAGTGGCGGCGGAGGTTTGGAGTAATGAGGGTTTGAGGGAGCCAATGGTTTTGGGTATAAGTGGAAGTGATGCAGGTCGGGTTGGTTAAAAACGAAATGGGATGGGCAATTTGAAAGGTAAGGCCCAATTTTTGTTTAGTTAAAAGTTATTTAGTTTAAAAAAATTTAAAAACTTTAAATATTAATTTCGAACACTCACGAAATCAAATTCCGACGAAACGAAAAACACTGGGACCCCGAAGACGCGTACTACACGATGAATAAGAACTGAGCAGGGAAGACAACAGCTGCATTTTCCAATTAAATTAAACGCAATTTAATTTGACTGGAATGAGCTGATTTATCGACAAATCAAACTCAAGGTGAGTTAAACTAACTCAGACCTCTCTGCTTATATTTTATATAAGTTGGTTTTTATCTCGTGTTATTGTTGTTCATGGTTGACTGTGATTGTTTATTATATATATATATATATAAATGGATTTAATTTCTAAAATAAAACGTTGTTTAAATTCAATAATAAACCAAATTGTTATTTTAACAACTGATTGGCCATGTTTATAAGGTGAACTCGATCGAATGGATTGTGTGAATTGCCGTGGTGGTGTGAAATGATTTGATTGACATTGAATTATCAGTCATGATTGTTATGAGGTCATTATCTATTTGAATTGAATTGCTTTGTTTAGATGGTAGAATATTGACCTGAAATTCACTATTGTTTGGTTTAAACAAATGGGCACTGTGGGTTGAGTAATTGACAGTACAGGGCCTATATCGATCTACCGTCAGGTAAATCGATGAGTTAAGGATATAAAAATTTATTTTATAACTGAAAATAGATTTTCAAATCTATTATTTTGAATTAGAGTTTGTAAAAAGGAGAAAAATATTTTATATTTATTTATCGAGCTTATAAATTGGTTTTATAAAGGAAAAATATGATATTTATCAGATTTATAAGCGAGCAAATAAAAATTTACTTAATGATATAAATTTGAATAGTCGTTTGGGAGATAATTTAAAAGAAATTATTTAAGTTAATTATATTGTTAATTAATTATTTGGAGTTTGTTAATATGGAAGTCATGCTTGGGTTGACAAAAATCTGAGCAACGAATGTATTATTTAAAGAAGAAAAAGGGAGATGGAATATTTAAATTCGTGATCAAGGGATTAAGAAATATTATTTATAATCGAGGATGAGAATTCCAAAGGAAAGAAGTGTATAAAGTAAAATTAATAGTTAAATGAAGCATGTCTGAAATTAGAATAAAATGTCAGGTTTTGAATTACAACTGATGTCTGCCTAATGGTAGGAACGTTGTTGATCAAGGTCTTAGAGGTAATTTAATACCCCAACTTGAACGACTTCGGAATTATCTGAGGGTGATATTAGTTAGTAATGAGAAGGTGAAAATAATCTGGTTCCGTATGAGAAATGACAACGGAATGTAAATAAAAGGGTCGGGAATTTATAATTGGACGCCCCAAGTAATGGAGGAGGAAAAGGTTCGAGACTTATTATATACATATATACAAATTATATTTTCAAAGTAAGGGAAATAAAAAGAGATTATATGAAAATCTGAAATGGTATTTTCAAGATAAAAGGAAATTGAAATGCTAAGTTTTGTGAATAGTTTATACTAAAGGTAGTTGATTATTATATTCAGGTGATAAAATAAAGAAGATTTCATAACGTTGTTCACTTGAAAAGAGGAGTCGTTCTCCAATATGGTTAATGAGAAATAAAATAGTAAATGGTTTTGAAACGATTATAGAATAATGAATTTGATATGATACGAAAGTGAAATAGCTTTGAAAATTTGAAATCATATATATCAAATGAGTTACATTTGAAGTGATGAAATATTTAAGGGTTTAAGATTAACTATCATTAATCGTTTAAAAAAAGGCCATGTAGTGTTGATACTGAACTCGTAAACTCAGGTTATACCCATGATTACTTATTTGATAGTTAAATCACCTACTATCAAATTTGACCCATACGATCGTTGGTACGGAAAGACCGGGATCGAATTTATATTCGAAAACCATTCCGACCAACGAATACGTGAAGGAAGATTTTTGAAGATGGAGAAATTAAAGACCGTTGATCTTCATGAGCGGAAGAACTACTGATTGAATTTCTCTGGTTTAGCGGCCGGAGATATTTCAACAGTTATTCTGTCGTGATTTGAAATCTATGGATTGCAAGGACTTCTCGCTACTGATCTGTGGGGTGATTCCTAGGATGCAGTAGGAGGGTGCCTTCAGTTCATCCTATTCCTGGGTGACTGGTATGGACGGATGCCTGACAGAGTATTTCCAAAGGAATTACATACGTTGATTTCTCCAAACATACCATAGTTGATGGCGGAGAAATGGTTATTCTCTAGCCAAATAAACAGAGTATTTTTGTTGACGTCAATCAGTGTGATATCTGGCGGATCTGACGATGTGGCATTGAAAGTGAATGGTGGCCAGGTGCTGTAAAGGAAATTCTGACCTCAAGCCTCATCAACCGGAAATGACAAAAATCGGGCAGGCAGCATGGCTATGTGGGTCACTCCCATTAGGGTGTATGATCGCCTATCTAGAGAAATTCCATTTGTTTCTTTAATCTATATACGATGCTGTCCCTTTTCGGGAGGCGGTTGCTGATCCCAATCGTCGGTGATATACATTCGATGCACTCAAGCGAAATGAGTGGTCGGTCATGTGAGGGCCGGGTTGTAAGATGTTCTTGTTGAACCTAGTGTATTCGTCTCTAGAAATACACGATTGGTAGGTGGTCCCATACCTTGTCAGAATTGGAATCAAATCTCCAATAAGAGCATGCGATTTTGATTGTATACTGTATGTGGAGCGTGAGATGCAAGTTGTAATAACCCGGAAATTCTGAGCCAGTTTAAAATTTTTATTTTGGCAATTCTAGCAAAGTTTGAATATTTAAAATGAATTATTTTAAATAATATCGATGAGAAATTTATTTTGAATGTAATTAGAACGTATATATTATATACGCTGTCGTTAGAATATAAATAATTATATATAATTATAAATAGAATTGAAAATGGCGCGGTAGTTCGATAATTCGATTTCAAACTTCAATTGAACGTACCAGGTGCAAAACAATCCGGATTTTAGTGAAACCAAAAATAATAGGATCTATTCGTGAATATCTTTCCAACGAATCCGAAAAATCAAAATTTCATAACGGGGATCAAAAGATATGTCCAGTTGAAAATTCTGAATAGTCGCTATGGAATTCAGGCCCTTAATAATGGACATTTTGCAAACGACCTCGGATTTCGACGAAACCACTTTTGTTGGATCCGTGATGTCAATTTATTACTAGGTTCCAAATTTCATAATTTTTCGAATCAATATGTGAGTGTAGCAAAGGAAAACGTGTTTGACCAATTTCAGTTGATTTTAATCGACTGGAAAATAGCCATTTTTCCAACGGTCCCAGAATTCGACGAAACTAGTTTTGTTAGGACCGTATCGTCAATACGAAGCTAGAAAATATTTTCCTGGAATTTTTCTAGTTAGTATGTGGCCCCAGTAAATTGAAATACGCGTTCAAATTCAATATATAGAGTTATATGTTGATTTTAACAAAAACTAATCGAAACAGTTGAATCAGCCTACGATATATATCCCATTGTGTTCGGAATGGGGGTAATACGCTGGGAACGACAGGCGTTGGGTCCCGATTAGAGTTTGAACGATATATAAGACGGAGGCGGAAACCGTCTGCCATCGCGCCCCCTAGGCGGCGCCGACCACGCTGCTGCTCGTGCCTGCAAGCCCCCCCCCCCCCCCGAGATCTCCACCTCGAAGCCAGCGCGAAACCCCTCAAACCCGCACGCGTTTCCCCTCCTCCGACCATCACCCGACCTCGCCCTCCGCCTGCGCCACCTCAGCGCGCCACCCCGACCATCCAGCTCCTCTCCCTCTTCTTCTGAAGTCAACGGCGAGCCTCCCCTTCCCCCCTGAGCACAGTACGTTTTTTTTTACTTATTCATTTATTTATTATTTTTCCTTTTATTTATATATGAATAACATTGTTTTGTTCGGGTTTTAATATAATAGAAAAGTTAAAATTTTGGCAAGAAAAAGGAGAGATTTTTGATTTGTAATTAGGTAAATTTTCGGTTTTAAAAACAATGGAAAAGCCATGATCTTTAATATAGAATGGCTTGATTTTTAAATATAGAAAGATTCAATTTTTAATAGTAAAGTTACGATTTTTATCATCTAGATAGCCAAGTAAAAATATGATTTTTATATTTTTAAAGTATTAAAAATATGATTTTTATATTTTCAAAGTATTAAAAATATAATCTTTATTATGTAGAAGATGTAAAAATATGATTTTTACTTAGGTAGAGAATTAAAAATATAATTTTTACATGATAGGAATATTAGAAATATCATTTTTATAGGTGTAGCAAAATAAGAATATGATTTTTCATAGAAGAAGAATACGATTTTTAATTAGGAGAAAATATCATCGTTATATTTGAAAAGGCGGAATCTTTATATAGAGAATAGCGTGATAAAACAGATTTTTTTTATCTATATAGTAGCGGTATAAAAATCGGATTTTTATATATATGAAGAAGAAATAAAAATATGATTTTTATATATATGAAGAAGAAATTAAAAAACGATTTTTATATATTGAATAACATAGTAAAAATTCGATTTTTATATATTGAATTGCGAAATAAAATTACGATTTTTATATATTGAATAGCGAAGTAAAAAATTTGATTTTTATATATTGAATAGCGAAATAAAAATACGATTTTTATATATGGAATAACGAAGTAAAAATTCGATTTTTACATATGTAGAGAATACGGGCAACGAAGGTGACAAAAAGGCGAGAACGATGAAGATTTCTATCAATGAAGAGTCGTGGTATTGGAATAGCTATCGGTGAGAATTTCTCACCTTTCAATTTCATTTTCTAGTTATATATATATACTAGGATGCAGACGGTGTTTAGTATCACCCGACACAATCGTCCACAGACCATGGACTTGTTTGTTTGGTTGTGTAGTTGGTTAGATTATTTGGTTTGAATTGAATTGTTTGGTGAAATGAAATTGATTTGATTGATGTGTGAATGGCGTGGGCCTTCACTAGACCGGGGATAAGGCTAGGCCTTGTCCCGTTTCTAGTATCGTGTCGTTATGCCGCCGAAATTTTCTAAAATATGTTAGAAAAATAAAAATATCATTTTTATTGTGTAAATGAACTGAATAGAAATTCATGTTTTGAAATAAAATATTTTATCGTTAAAAATATAATTTTTAACGTGGAAGTGAATAAAATAAAATATTCATTTACAAACCGGACGGTTTGTTTATGTACACCTATTTGAAGGACATTGATTGGGACGATAAATTTTACACATCGCCCAACTGCACAAATAAAATCTGTGTTTGTTGATTTGAAACCCCACACGGGTATTGGGATAATAGATGATATACCATAATCCCAATAATTAGTCGTATGTCGATCGATGGATCGACAGGCTGTTATAAGCGTTAGATATCTATATTTGATGCTTACACAGTGTAGTGCACTTTGGATGATGGTTGATTATTTATCTTTGCTATTATATGCATGTGTTGTATGGAATCCATATAATTAACTTTATATGGTAATTGATTGGGCCTCATTCCAATTTAGAAAATAAAGAACATTATAAAGTAAAGGTTCATGTGTTGACCGTACTCATCCGTTGAGATTAGTGATGTGTTGAACGAAGTATTTTAATAATAAAATTTACATCTTTATCATATATAAAATTAGAAACTAACTGGAAAATAGATAAGATGAGTGGTCTCCTGGATATTGATCTGATGTTGGTTTCGGCCTTCGGGGTTAATATTCAGGGAATCGTTTTCTTACTAATTTACGGTTGGAGTCTAATTTAATATCAAACGATAGATACCTTAATTTTCATAAAATATACTAAACAACAAAAATAGTCACACGTGGACAGTACTCATTCGTTGAGATTAGTCATGTGTTGACAAAGATATAGAGTCGTGTATTGAAAGAAATATAGATCCATTTGTTGAATATAAAGCCTTGTTGATTAGAGATGCGCTATTTTGACGCGAACGATATTTATATCGATTATATTCGTTTTTGAATTTAAATTGAATTTGAATTGAAAAGAAAACGAATTTGAATTGAAAAGAAAAACGAAATTGAATTGAAATTTGAATTTGAATAGAAAATGAATTGATTTTGATTTGAATAGAGAACGAATTGAATTTGAATAGAAAATGAACTGAATTTTATTTGAATAGAAAACGAATTTGATTTGAATTGAATTGAAAACGAATTCGAATTGAATTGAAAACGAATTGAAATGAATTCAAATTGAATTGAAATTTGAATTGAATAGAAATGAATTTTAAAATGAATTTATACGGAAGAATTCAATTTTGATTTGAATTGAAATGGAAGTTGAAATTGTTTTTGAAATGAATTTAAAACTATTCATAAAATTCGTTTTAAATAGGAATCGACGAAATATATATTATATATTATATATATAATATAATGGCCTGAATAGAACGCGCCGCGCCGCGGCAGTTCGTGAATTTCGACCATTTATTTCAAACGAACATTACGGGAGATCCGGCCGTCGGATTCTCCTAAAACCGGAACCGTTGGGTTCGTATCAAAAAGAGCTTTCTAAAGAATTTTGGAAATTTCAAATATAACAGTTGGATTTGGAGATACGTCCGAATCAAATTTGGAAAAGGTCGCTGTAAGTGCAGTTCGATGGCCGTTGATGGAAATCGACTGTACGGGCCTTGATAAAATTATTAAAAATAGTAATAATTTGTGTAAAATCATAAGAAATGATTTGGGAAAAATTGGGATGAAAAACTCCATATTTGAAGAGATAAAAATAGATTTTTATCGAAATGAACTAGTTTTGAACTAAAATTAAATCCGTTTATTTTTAAATAAATAAATTGGATTTGAAACGAGTTTTAATCGAATTGATTTGTGGGTTTATCATGAACAGTGTTTTAAATAACACTAGTTCTTTACCCCGATAATAAATAGAATGTTATTTGGGTTTATCGTGAACTGTGTTTTAAATGACATTAGTTATTTAACCCTGTAAAAGGAGTTTTAATGAATCTGCCATTAGATTGTAATGTGAATAGATAATCGAAATTATCAAACTTAGAAATTGAGCGAGAATGGAGTATCACCAGTTTTGCTCCAAAGCGATAGTTAAATCTTTAATTAGATTTGAACGTGTAATGGTAATTAATTTTACCAATAACACCGTGGTGTTAGATATGGAGTATTACCAGTTTTGCTTCATGGGATGAATAGGTTGGGATTGGGAAATAAAATAAATAATTACTTCGGTGTGGTTCGCTAATCTCGACTAGTTTGGAAAACCATAATTTGGTTTGAAATGACATCCAAAGGAAGATTAAAGGATAAATTTTAAAGAATTTATCTTGGATAAAATTAATGGGAACCTTTCCCTAAGGATATGAAATTTGCGTTTAGTGGCTGCTGAATTGGAATGAGGCGTATGTTGTGTTTGTGTAACATTTGTTTTTAATATACGCGGGTTGTTCGGAAGTCCGGGTTTATACCCATTCTGAATAACCGATTCGACGATATGTCGAAGATGAAGACGGTGGTTGAAGACCGGAAGTCTTCACATCGTTTGGGTGATTACTGATGATCTTGATTGGGCTGTACACCCAAGATGAGGGAATCAGTTGGTTGTCGTCCAGACGTACTTGGAGATGGATGGATATGCGAGGAAAGTGCCTCCGGTTTCGTTCAGACCCAGAACGAACTTGTAAATGGATTGTGTGTCTGACATTGGATTTTATTCTGTGTTGATTGATTTCTGTTAAATATATATCTGTTTGGCGGCGGAGAATTTATTCTCTTGCTTAACGCCCTTCTCTGAGACGTACAAGCTTAGAGGTTATATATCGATAGATATCAATCGCATAGCATGAATTGCCTGTGTGGCATGCTGAGTTGCATGGATCAAGGCTTTTGTTGAAAAGCAAAGTCTTGTGGTTGATGATCAAAGCACGACCTACGTGGCAGCTTTGTGTATAACGTGAATTGGCGAGCCTCACACCTCAGTATGAGTTAAAAACGGGATAAGGACTGTAGGCAGAGCACGACGTTTCTTTCTAGCTTTGGTGGTGTCAGTGACTTACCAGCCCTGACATTTATATACTTTTCACCTATGTGGTTGTTGGATGAGGCGCCTCGATTTTAGGTCTGTAAGGACCGGGAAACGTGTGTTCAGGAATAAATAATCCTCTAACGTAAGTGAAGACCGGCCCTGAAGCATCCAGGGGTTACCCAGAGTGTGTAGCCCTGAGGCATTTGCTAGAGTGTCTCGAAGCGGAGAGGAGCTTGCCCCTTGCCTCGACTCATGACGGAATCCAATTTCCAATACGTGGTATTGCAGTTTTAATTGTAGAACTAGTATGGCGACATAGTAGATGGTAGCTATGCTGCCTATGATTGAAATTGTTTTGACACTATACACCTATAATAGTATCAAATAATGTGTTTTAAACGTATAAAGCATGCTTTGGCTGTTATAAGGGAAAACCCTATCCTACGGCTTGCGTTGCATTGTGTGATGGGACCTAGGTCTTATAACAGTTTCATTTTTCTTTATTTAGCATTGCGCTGTTTATCCTATGCACTGGTATTCTTGGGAGGAAACCCGTTCCGTGTTATACGGCGTGGTCCCTTGATTTACCTAACTTTAAAACCAATATTAATAACTGTTTTAGTTCTCACACTAGTCACATGACTGACCTGGAGTTCATTGTTTTAGCCTAAACTCTGGGTGCCCCTATTTTCTGCACGGGCAGCTAGTAGTTTTGGTTTTGCAGATTTATATTCACAGGATCTTGGTTTACAGCTGGAATGATATCTGTAAAGCTCTGTATCCGTATATCACCTTCAGTTGTGCTTTGTATTATTTTCCGCTGCTATGTAATTTATTGTAATCTCTGATATTTATCGAATGTAATTTATTCATTTATACTCTGTATATTCTTGTATCTGATGGAATTGTTGTAATAGCAATGAAATGTTCTTCCGTCTACGTTCTGATTTGTCCTGTTCTCAAAACGATCAGGGGTTTCAAATGGTCTAGATCGGTTTAACGACTGATTCGGATCGAGCGAAATTCCAGGCCGTCACATTTGGTATCAGAGCTTTGGTTTACAGAGCTCGAGAACAAGACACATTAGAACCATACGAAAGAATTCATCAGATATTGGATTAGTAATGTCCAATTAGAATGACTCGTTAGAGATAGGATCTGTAGTATCCTTGAACGAGTGTGAAGAGTATATTTTTCAAAAGAAAACAATTTTGTTTTGAAAGTTAAATTCGAGTATACGTATTTGAATATTTATTTATTTTGACTTTGGACAGTCCGATATATAAAGATTTTGTATATACGCGTCATGAACGTATATTCGAAGTTTTAATATACCGGATAGATATAGAACCGCACTCTAGTAGCCCGGAGATGTTCTGATGGTGGTTCGAAACATCATCAGCATTTATTTTCGAGTGACGAAGGAGTGATTTCTATATATTTCCATTAGACTGGTGTGAGAACCAAAACTTATATAGATAAACACATTGTTGTGAATTGGCATCAAAACCATGATTTTCTGTATATATATATATATATATATCAAATTATGAATTTGAAATGTTAAATTTACTAATTGATTGATGTTTGTGTTGTTTGTTTATTTGTTTGATAATTTTGAACCATTATGCCTAATTGAACCAATATTGAATTATATTGAAATTAGTTGCATTTGCTTGCATATACATGTATATCCATTGAACAGGTCATAGCAAGGAGGCTAGAGCAGAGAATAAAATTTGTTTGCCCGACAAATTGTTACATATTTACTATAATTTACCGTTTTGTTTGGGTGATGATGATTTTATGAGCCTATTGGCTAGCCGCTTGGCTTTTTCTTTTTCTTTTTGAGATCAGAAGGCCTTTATGGCAATTTCGGGATTTTCCCGTGGCTCCCGGTGCAGGGGAGGTTATGGCGAAATTTTTCGAAAATTTAGGGTGTTAGCCAAATTTTTGAAAATTTGAAAATTCTCATAAACTGAAAAGTTGGAAAATGGAAGCCAGATCGAACGTAGAGTTGATTAATCAAACCACTTTCGACTTTGTTCCTTTTTGGGGACGAAAAGTTTTAAGTGGGGGAGATTGTAATAAACCGGAAATTCTGAGCCAGTTTAAAATTTTTATTTTGGCAATTCTAGCGAAGTTTGAATATTTAAAATGAATTATTTTAAATAATATCGACGAGAAATTTATTTTGAATGTAATTAGAACGTATATATTATATACGCCGTCGTTAGAATATAAATAATTATATATAATTATAAATAGAATTAAAAATGGCGCGGTAGTTCGATAATTCGAATTCAAACTTCAATTGAACGTACCGGGTGCAAAACAATCCGGATTTTAGTGAAACCAAAACAATAGGATCTATTCGTGAATATCTTTCCAACGAATCCGAAAAATTGAAATTTGATAACGGGGATCAAAAGATATGTCCAATTGAAAATTCTGAATAGTCGCTATGGAATTCAGGCCCTTAAAAATAGACATTTTGCAAACGACCTCGGATTTCGACGAAACCACTTTTGTTGGATCCGTGATGTCAATTTATTTCTAGGTTTCAAATTTCATAATATTTCGAACCAATATGTGAGCGTGGAAAAGGAAAACGTGTTTGACCAATTTCAGTTGATTTTAATCGACTGGAAAATAGCCATTTTTCCAACGGTCTCAGAATTCGACGAAACTAGTTTTGTTAGGACCGTATCGTCAATACGAAGCTAGAAAATATTTTCCTGGAATTTTTCTAGTTAGTATGTGGCCCTGGTAAATTGAAATACGCGTTCAAATTTAATATATAAAGTTATATGTTGATTTTAACGAAAACTGATCGAAACAGTCGAATCAGCCTACGATACATATCCCATTGTGTTCGGAATGGGGGTAATACGCTAGGGACGACAGGCGTTGGGTCCCGATTAGAGTTAGAACGAAAAGTCAACATTTAGGGTTTTAAAGAGGAAAATAAAATTTATAATTATATAAATATACAGCTCACCATAACTCTTTCTCCCCCAAGTCGATACCAGAAAAAAAATATAAGACGGAGGCGGAAACCGTCTGCCATCGCGCCCCCTAGGCGGCGCCGACCACGCTGCCGCTCGCGCCTGCAAGCCCCTCCCCCCCCCCCCCCCCGAGATCTCCACCTCGAAGCCAACGCGAAACCCCTCAAACCCGCACGCATTTCCCCTCCTCCGACCATCACCCGACCTCGCCCTCCGCCTGCGCCACCTCAGCGCGCCACCCCGACCATCCCGCTCCTCTCCCTCTTCTTCTGAAGTCAATGGCGAGCCTCCCCTTCTCCCCTAAGCACAGTATGTTTTTTTACTTATTCATTTATTTATTATTTTTCCTTTTATTTATATATGAACAACATTGTTTTGTTCTGGTTTTAATATAATAGAAAAGTTAAATTTTTGGCAAGAAAAAGGAGAGATTTTTTATTAGTAATTAGGTAAATTTTCGGTTTTAAAAACAATGGAAAAGCCATGATCTTTAATATAGAATGGCTTGATTTTTAAATATAGAAAGATTCGATTTTTAATAGTAAAGTTACGATTTTTATCATCTAGATAGCCAAGTAAAAATATGATTTATATATTTTTAAAGTATTAAAAATATGATTTTTATATTTTTAAAGTATTAAAAAATATAATCTTTATTATGTAGAAGATGTAAAAATATGATTTTTACTTAGGTAGAGAATTAAAAATATAATTTTTACATGATAGGAATATTAGAAATATCATTTTTATAGGTGTAGCAAAATAAGAATATGATTTTTCATAGAAGAAGAATACGATTTTTAATTAGGAAAAAATATCATCTTTATATTTGAAAAGGCGGAATCTTTATATAGAGAATAGCGTGATAAAACAGAATTTTTTTATCTATATAGTAGCGGTATAAAAATCGGATTTTTATATATATGAAGAAGAAATAAAAATATGATTTTCATATATATGAAGAAGAAATAAAAATATGATTTTCATATATATGAAGAAGAAATAAAAATATGATTTTTATATATATGAAGAAGAAATAAAAATACGATTTTTATATATTGAATAGCATAGTAAAAACTCGATTTTTATATATTGAATAGCGAAATAAAAATACGATTTTTATATATTGAATAGCGAAGTAAAAATTCGATTTTTATATATTGAATAGCGAAATAAAAATACGATTTTTATATATGGAATAGCGAAGTAAAAATTCGATTTTTACATATGTAGAGAATACGAGCAACGAAGGTGATAAAAAGGCGAGAACGGTGAAGATTTCTATCAATGAAGAGTCGTGGTATTGGAATAGCTATCGGTGAGAATTTCTCACCTTTCAATTTCATTTTCTAGTTATATATATATACTAGGATGCAGACGGTGTTTAGTAGCACCCGACACAATCGCCCACAGACCATGGACTTGTTTGTTTGGTTGTGTAGTTGGTTAGATTATTTGGTTTGAATTGAATTTTTTGGTGAAATGAAATTGATTTGATTGATGTGTGAATGGCGTGGGCCTTCACTAGACTGGGGACAAGGCTAGGCCTTGTCCCGTTTCTAGTATCGTGCCGTTATGCCGCCGAAATTTTCTAAAATATGTTAGAAAAATAAAAATATCATTTTTATTGTGTAAATGAACTGAATAGAAATTCATGTATTGAAATAAAATATTTTATCGTTAAAAATATAATTTTTAACGTGGAAGTGAATAAAATAAAATATTCATTTACAAACCGGACGGTTTGTTTATGTACACCTATTTGAAGGACATTGATTGGGACGATAAATTTTACACATCGCCCAACTGCACAAATAAAATCTGTGTTTGTTGATTTGAAACCCCACATGGGTATTGGGATAATAGATGATATACACTAATCCCAATAATTAGTCGTATGTCGATCGATGAATCGACAGGCTGTTATAAGCGTTAGATATCTATATTTGATGCTTATACAGTGTAGTGCACTTTGGATGATGGTTGATTATTTATTGTTGCTATTATATGCATGTGTTATATGAAATCCATATAATTAACTTTATATGGTAAATGATTGGGCCTCATTCCAATTTAGAATATAAAGAACATTATAAAGTAAAGGTTCATGTGTTGACCGTACTCATCCGTTGAGATTAGTCATGTGTTGAACGAATTATTTTAATAATAAAATTTACATCTTTATCATATATAAAATTAGAAACTAACTGGAAAATAGATAAGATGAGTGGTCTCCTGGATATTGATCTGATGTTGGTTTCGGCCTTCGGGGTTAATATTCAGGGAATCGTTCTCTTACTAATTTACGGTTGGAGTCTGATTTAATATCAAACGATAGATACCTTAATTTTCATAAAATATATTAAATAACAAAAATAGTCACACATGGACAGTACTCATTCGTGGAGATTAGTCTTGTGTTGACAAAGATATAGAGTCGTGTATTGAAAGAAATATAGATCCATTTGTTGAATATAAAGCCGTGTTGATTAGAGATGCGCTATTTTGACGCGAACGATATTTATATCGATTATATTCGTTTTTGAATTTGAATTGAAAAGAAAACGAATTTGAATTGAAAAGAAAACGAAATTGAATTGAAATTTGAATTTGAATAGAAAATGAATTGATTTTGATTTGAATAGAGAACGAATTGAATTTGAATAGAAAATGAATTGAATTTGATTTGAATAGAAAACGAATTTGATTTGAATTGAATTGAAAACGAATTCGAATTGAATTGAAAACGAATTCAAATGAATTCAAATTGAATTGAAATTTGAATTGAATAGAAATGAATTTTAAAATGAATTTATACGGAAGAATTAATTTTGATTTGAATTGAAATGGAAGTTGAAATTATTTTTGAAATGAATTTAAAACAATTCATAAAATTCGTTTTAAATAGGAATCGACGAAATATATATTATATATTATATATATAATATAATGGCCTGAATAGAACGCGCCACGCAGCGGTAGTTCGTGAATTTCGACCATTTATTTCAAACGGACATTACGGGAGATCCGACCGTCAGATTCTCCTAAAACCAGAACCGTTGGGTTCGTATCAAAAAGAGCTTTCTATCGAATTTTAGAAATTTCAAATCTAACAGTTGGATTTGGAGATACGTCCAAATCAAATTTGGAAAAGGTCACTATAAGTGCAGTTCGATGGCCGTTGATGGAAATCGACTGTACGGGCCTTGATAAAATTATTAAAAATAGTAATAATTTGTGTAAGAAATGATTTGGGAAAAATTGGGATGAAAAACTCCATATTTGAAAAGATAAAAATAGATTTTTATCGAAATGAACTAGTTTTGAACTAAAATTAAATCCGTTTATTTTTAAATAAATAAATTGGATTTGAAACGAGTTTTAATCGAATTGATTTGTTGGTTTATCGTGAACAATGTTTTAAATAACACTAGTTCTTTAACTCGATAATAAATAGAATGCGATTTGGGTTTATCGTGAACTGTGTTTTAAATGACATTAGTTATTTAACCCTGTAAAAGGAGTTTTAATGAATCTTCCATTAGATTGTAATGTGAATAGATAATCTAAATTATCAAACTTAGAAATTGAGCGAGAATGGAGTATCACCAGTTTTGCTCCAAAGCGATAGTTAAATCTTTAATTAGATTTGAACGTGTAATGGTAATTAATTTTACCGATAACACCGTGGTGTTAGATATGGAGTATTACCAGTTTTGCTTCATGGGATGAATAGGTTGGGATTGGGAAATAAAATAAATAATTACTTCGGTGTGGTTCGCTAATCTCGACTAGTTTGGAAAACCATAATTTGGTTTGAAATGACATCCAAAGGAAGATTAAAGGATAAATTTTAAAGAATTTATCCTGGATAAAATTAATGGGAACCTTTCCCTAAGGATATGAAATTTGCGGTTAGTGGCTGCTGAATTGGAATGAGGCGTATGTTGTGTTTGTGTAACATTTGTTTTTAATATACGCGGGTTGTTCGGAAAGTTCTGGTTTATACCCATTCTGAATAACCGATTCGACGATATGTCGAAGATGAAGACGGTGGTTGAAGACCGAAAGTCTTCACATCGTTTGGGTGATTACTGATGATCTTGATTGGGCTGTACACCCAAGATGAGGGAATCAGTTGGTTGTCGTCCAGACGTACTTGGAGATGGATGGATATGCGAGGAAAGTGCCTCCGGTTTCGTTCAGACCCAGAACGAACTTGTAAATGGATTGTGTGTCTGACATTGGATTTTATTCTGTGTTGATTGATTTCTGTTAAATATATATCTGTTTGGTGGCGGAGAATTTATTCTCTTGCTTAACGCCCTTCTCTGAGACGTACGAGCTTGGAGGTTATATATCGATAGATATCAACCGCATAGCATGAATTGCCTGTGTGGCATGCTGAGTTGCATGGATCAAGGCTTCTGTTGAAAAGCAAAGTCTTGTGGTTGATGATCAAAGCACGACCTACGTGGCAGCTTTGTGTATAACGTGAATTCGCGAGCCTCACACCTTGGTATGAGTTAAAAACGGGATAAGGACTGCAGCGAGAGCACGACGTTTCTTTCTAGCTTTGGTGGTGTCAGTGACTTACCATCCCTGACATTTATATACTTTTCACCTATGTGGTTGTTGGATGAGACGCCTCGATTTTAGGTCTGTAAGGACCGGGAAACGTGTGTTCAGGAATAAATAATCCTCTAACGTAAGTGAGGACCGGCACTGAAGCATCCAGGGGTTACCCAGAGTGTGTAGTCCTGAGGCATTTGCTAAAGTGTCTCGAAGCGGAGAGGAGCTTGCCCCTTGCCTCGACTCATGACGGAATCCAATTTCCAATACGTGTTATTGCGGTTTTAATTGTAGAACTAGTATGGCGACATAGTAGATGGTAGCTATGCCGCCTATGATTGATATTTATGATTGAAATTGTTTTGACACTATACGCCTATAATAGTATCAAATAATGTGTTTTAAACGTATCAAGCATGCTTTGGCTGTTATAAGGGAAAACCCTATCCTTCGGCTTGCGTTGCATTGTGTGATGGGACCTGGGTCTTATAACAGCTTCATTTTTCTTTATTTAGCATTGCGCTGTTTGTTCTATGCACTAGTATTCTTGGGAGGAAACCCGTTCCGTGTTATACGGCGTGGTCCCTTGATTTACCTAACTTTAAAACCAATATTAATAACTGTTTTAGTTTTCACACCAGTCACATGACTGACCTAGAGTTTATTGTTTTAACCTAAACTCTGGGTGCCCCTATTTTCCGCACGGGCAGCTAGTAGTTTTGGTTTTGCAGATTTATATTCACAGGATCTTGGTTTACAGCTGGAATGATATCCGGAAAACTCTGTATCCGTATATCACCTTCAGTTGTGCTTTGTATTAATTTCCACTACTATGTAATTTATTGTAATCTCTGATATTTATCGAATGTAATTTATTCATTTATACTCTGTATATTCTTGTATCTGATGGAATTGTTGTAATAGCAATGAAATGTTCTTCCGTCTGCGTTCTGATTTGTCATGTTCTCAAAACGATCAGGGGTTTCAAACGGTCTAGATCGGTTTAACGACTGATTCGGATCGAGCGAAATTCCAGGCCCTCACACAAGTGTTCCGCTAGATTGTCATTTACTTGTATTTAGACAATATTATAATATCAGAAAAATATTGGTTTCAAAACTGTTTTGGGTTATCGTAAGGTAAAAACCGTCCGTGTTTACGTGTGGATTTGGTCTTACAATTATCCTTTTCTTTTAAAAAGATTTTGAACTTTAAAATCATGATTGGATGATTTACCCTTAATACTGTGCGAGTTTATCTCACTCTGGTTCACCAGACTGACCCGGTGTTTTGTAAATGCTCGGGTTAGCCCGGAGTGTACAGGTTCAGGTTATCGAGTGCTGTGAAGAGACGTGATGGAAGAATTCAGATATATGATTCCGCTGTGTTGTATATAAGGACAGATTATTATAACTGCCCAGTGATGATGATGTACTCTGATATTGTAAGTTTTATTTAAAGCTCTCAATAAAGATTTATTTCTATATTATATTTTGTTCCGCTGCGATGTGAGACTCTGTGTTGTGTTCTTCTTCTATTCTTATATTTCTTTCTTTAACAATCCGGTGTTCTCGGTGTTTGAAAGGTTGGCATGAGATACAGTAAAGGTATTTATGTCGATTTTCGGGGCCGAAAACCCTGGGTCGTTACAGATTCGGGTAATGCATGTGACTAAAAGTATGGGTGTTATAGCCTTAAATAGCTTTGGGCGGTGTATGCTTCCATGCATGAGAGGTGCAATGTCAGTGTAGCTTGCTCCATCGTGGGAGGTGCACATTTATATCGAGTTGCTTAGGTGCATGCCTTTTGCCTTGTTAATGGGGGAAAACTCCCGATATTTGGTTGCATACTTGTTTGTATGCATTGTTATGTTTTGGAATTCATATTTCCAAGTGATTTGGTTTGAGATCCCGAAGTGAAATCTACTATGATATAAAAGCTAGATATGTATTTCAAATAATTTGACATAAGAAATCGGGAAATAAAGTCCAAAGAAATATCTCTATTACGGATTGTTGTTGGTGCACTAGCGTTCATAGGGGTAAACCCGTTCCGCGTTAATGGCGTTGTCCTATGATTTGTCTTATTATTAAATAAGTTCAAATCACACCAGTCCCATGACTGACCTATAGTTTGTTTTTACCTTGCAAACTTGGGTGCCCCTGTTTTCCACACAGGTAATTGAGTAGTTTATTTTGCAGATATATTGAGTAGAATTGTGGATTGAAGCTTAAAGCTATGTCCAGAGCATTGATAGTCTTCCGCTGTGTTAGTTTATTTGTTTCCACTGCATTGTATTATGTTTATTGTAAATTAATCTTCCGCTATATTATTATTTTTTGATGTACTCTTATATATTTTGTACTCTGATGTAACATTATTATAATGTTTATAAAAGTCTTCTTTGTTTGTTCTGATGTGTTGTATGCCCAGAGTTAGCATATCCGGGTTTTGAATGGTCTTGGTCGATTTAGCGATTGATTAGGTCTAAGCGAAATCTGTATCGTTACAGTAATATTGAGCTTTCAACTTCAATTGAATATACAAAATCTGTTTTAAGTCGAATTTCTATGAAACAAGAAATGTTGGAATCTTGTTGATTATAATTTTCATATAGAAGAGAAAAATCCAGATTTTATGTTATAATTTGTTAGTTATGTCCAATTCAAATTTTTAAATAATCGCTACGGAAATCATTAGTAAAATATAACGTTTAAAAAGGGTTTAATATAATTTTGATACGATTTTAACTCAAAATTATGGTATTGAGTTGCAGAATCTATACTAGTTTATATTTGAAACCATATGACAAATTTATTTGGATATTTATGATAATAATAATTTATAATTATTTAAGTCGATTATTTTGGAATTTATATAATATTATTATTTATATTATATGAGCCGTAAAAATGACCATTTTGCAAATGGGCTCAGTTTTTGATGAAATTAGTTTCATTAGAATCGTAACGTAAAATTATTATACGGTATTAAATTTCATGGAAAACTAATGCTGTATGTAACAACGGCAGTCATAAATGCCCAGTCATTTTCTATAGCGCGAAATTAATTTAATTTAATAGAGGGGCATTTGTGTATAACTTGAGCAGATGATTGAATTAAGCCACGAAACCAATTCTTTTGAGTTCGTATCGATGTTTAGAGTCAAAATAGGCAGGTTTGTTTGTTATTTTTTGACATCGGGTATTTTGGTGTCAAAAATAGC
This sequence comes from Allium sativum, assembly GCA_030737875.1. Lineage (NCBI taxonomy): Eukaryota > Viridiplantae > Streptophyta > Magnoliopsida > Asparagales > Amaryllidaceae > Allium > Allium sativum. The sequence continues at coordinate 512,383,186 of CM060921.1, read as the reverse complement.
ATTGTTTGCATATAAAATTAGCGTACCGGGAAACAGTCTCGGAATACGACGAAACTTATGTCGTTGGATGTATATTAATTAATTATTATTATATTTTGATTTTCGTGTCAATCGAACTTACCGTTTGATCGTGTCAATGATAAATGCCTTGATCATTTATATTATTTTGGTCAATTCAAATAGGGTAACTTTAAAGGAATAAGCGGCTAGCCAAATGAACTTCGTTTTTAACGAAACAAATTTCATTGGATCTGTAAAGAAAAGGTAAAGTACTATTTCAAAGTTTCAAGTTGATTGGATTTATTTTATGATTGTGGAAAATTTAAACGCATGACTTTTAACACGTGATTTATAAATGACTTTTTACAAACGACCTCGAAATTCAACGAAACATGTCCCATCGGGTCCAGAATATTTTTTTTATGCTAGGATTAGGAGTTTTACCTCGATTGGCATCGTACGTGGTGATTTTTAACATGGTACTTCATCGGTAAGTTTCTATATAATAATATATTCTTCCCACTTTTTTTTTAAATACTTGCCACATACTAGCCTAGCCTATGCATTGTTTTTGCTACCCTATTACTTCATAGCAAAGTAACGTTCTGGCCACCTTAATCAAAATAAAGTGTAAGAACCCATAACTTCCCCATTAAGGAAAGAACGGATTGCTTTGAGAACAACACACATCGGAACACAAACAGAAGAACATTTCATTGTTTATTACAACAATTCCCATCAGAGTACAAGAATATACAGAGAATGAATAAATATTACACATTGATAAATATCAGAGATTTAAAATACATTTAAATAAATAGCAACGGAAAAATAATACAAAACATAACCGAAAGAAATACGTGGATATAGAGTTTTACGAATATCACTTCAGTTATAAACCAGGATCCTATGAATATAAATCTGCAAAACCCAAATACTAGCTTCCCGTGCGGAAAATAAGGGCACCAAGAGTTTAGGTTAAAACAATAAACTCCAGGTCCGTCATGTAACAGGTGTGAGAACTAAAAACAGTTATTAATCTTTATTTTTAAAGTCAGGTAAATCAAGGGACCATGCCGTATAACAAGGAATGGGCTACCTCCCAAAAATACCAGTTCACAAAACAAACAACGCAATGCTAAATAAAGAAAAATGAAGCTATTATAAGACCCAGGTCCCATCACACAATGCAACACAAGCCAAAGGATAGGGTTTTACCTTATAATAGCCAAAGAATGCTTGATACCCTAAATTCCATCTTTTATTATTACTATAAGTGAAGAAAACAACTTCAATCATAATGTATAAATCATAGCTGCCATAAGTGCCCCATATCACTATGTCGCCATACTAGTTCTACAATTAAAACCGCAAAGGTCATATTGGAAATTGGATTTCCATCATGAGTCGTGGCAAGGGGCAAGGGGCAAGCTCCTCTCCATTTGAGACACTCTAGAAAATGTCTCAGGACCACACACAGCGCTCCTTGGAACCTCCAAGGCAGGTCCTCTCTTACTTTTGAGGATTAGTATTCTTGAACACACGTTTCCCGGTCCTATAGGACCTATATCCGAGGCGCCTCGCATCCAGCAACCACACAGGTAAAAATAATATAAATGTCAAGGCTGGTAGGTCACTGACATCACCCATAGCTAGAAAGAAACGTCGTGCACTCCACTGGTCCTTATCCCGTTTTTGACTCATACCGAGGTATGAGGCTCGCGAATTAACGCCATACACAAAGCTATGCCACATAGGCCATGCTTTGATCATCAACCACAAGACCTTGCTTTTCAACAAAAGCCTTGATCATTTTCCATTTAGGCATGCCACACAGGCAATTCACTCCATGCGATTGATATCCATCAATATATAACCTATAAGCTCGTACGTCTCCGAGAAGGGCGTTAAGCAAGAGAATAAATTCTCCGCCGCCAAATAGATATATATTTAATAGAAATCAATCACACAGAATAAAATCCAATGTCAGACACACAGTCCATTTACAAGTTCGTTCTGGGTCTGAACGAAACCGGAGGAACCTTATTCCTCCCATATCCATCGATCTCCAAGTACGTCTGGACGATCACCAACTGGTTCCCTCCTCTTGGGTGTACAGCCCAGTCAAGATCGTCAGTAATCATCCAAACGATGTGAAGACCTCCGGTCTTCAACCACTGTCTTTGTCTTCGACTTATCGTCGAATCAGTTATTCAGAATGGGTATAAACCCGGCCTTTCCAATAACTCGCGTATATAATAAACAAGTGCTACACAAACACAACGTATGCCTCATTCCAATTTAGAGTATTCTTTTATTCAAATATTCACATTCTTAGGGAAAGGTTCCCATTAATTTTATCAAAGATAAATTCTTCTAAATTTATTCTTTAATCTTCCTTTGGATATCATTTCAAACTATATTAAGGTTTTCCAAACTAGTCGGGATTAGCGAACCACACCGAAGTAATCATTTATTTTATTTCCCAATCCCAACCTATTCATCCCATGGAGCAAAACTGGTAATACTCCATATCTAACACCACAGTGTTATCGGTAATTATTAATTACCATTTCACGATCAAATCTAATTAAAGATTTAACTATCGCTTGGAGCAAAACTGGTGATACTCCATTCTCGATCACTTCAATCTAATTAAAGATTCATTAAAACTCCACTTGGTTTTAATCTTCTTACAAATCAATATTAATGGTTATTCAAAGCTAAGAAGTTAATCTTATCTTAACTGGGTTAAAGAACCAATGTCATTAAAAACACAGTTCACGACAAACCCAAAATCCCATTCCATTGTTAATCGGGTTAAAGAACAAGTATTATTCAAAACACCGCTCACAATAAACCCAAAACCCAATTTAAATTCAATTCCAATTAAATACTAATTAACTGGAAAATTTCACTAACTCTTAATTAAAAGATTTATTCTTTTCTAAACTGGGTCCAAGAACAGTGTTATTTAAGACACAATTCACAACGAACCCAAAAACCCATTTGATATTAAATACAAGGCTCTGAATAGAAAATATATCTGCTTATATTCAACATCAAATTCTGAAACCAACAAATATCGCATTGGAAATAACGATATAAATATATCTTTCAAATCTCCACAACCATATCTGTATTATCACGAAATCAAACATCAAAATATTCCGAAGATAATTTCGATTCAAATCCATTCCAATTCGTATATTGGGAATTCTGATTATTTTAAAACACTTCAAATCCAATTTATTTATTCAAAAACATTGGATTATAATTCTAGTTCATAACTAGTTCATTTCAACAAAAATGTATTTTTATCCTTTTCAAATATGGGATTTTTCATCACTGTTCTTTCAAAATCATTTATTATGATTTTACAAATATTATTGATATTTTTAATAATTTTATCAAGGCCCGTACAGTCGATTTCCAATAACGGTCGTCGAACTGCACTTACAACGACCTTTTCCAAATTTGATTTGGACATAATTCCAAATCTAACAATTAGATTTCAAATTTCTAATATTCATTGGAAAGCTCTTTTCGATACAAACCCAACGGTTTCAGTTTTAGGAGAATCCGATGGTCAGATCTCCCGTAACGTCAATTCGAAGTCAATGGTAGAAATTTGCGAACGGTCGTGGCGCGGCGTGTTCTATTCAGGCTATTAAAATATATAATATATATATTATATATATTTCATCGATTTCAATTCTAAACGTATTTTATAAATCGTTCTAAATTCATTTTCAATACAATTTCAACTTCATATTCAATTTTAAATCAAAATTGAATATTCCATATCATTAGTATATAAATGATAATATTTTCAAAATATTAGATTTCGAAATCATTTCCTTTTCTATATTCATTATAAAAACGAATATAGTCGATATAAATATCGTTCGCGTCAAAATGGCGCAAATCTAATCAACACGGCTTTATATATTTCAATAACTTCGTTATCCTATTCAACAAATGAATATTTTCTTCAACATATGAATATAAATTTTATTCAACACATGAATATATACTTTATTCAACACATGAATATTTATTAATTCTTACTTATAATAAAAATGTGAATTTTATTGTATAAATATTTTATTCAACACATGAATAATTTCAACACATGAATGGTTTCAACACATGAATATTCTCAACACATGACTATTTTTATTTATTCAACACATGAATATAATTTATTTTCTAAATTGGAATGAGACCCAATCAGCTACCATATAAAGTTATTTATATGGATTCCATACAACACATGTATATAATAGCAATGATAAATAATCAACCATCATCCAGAGTGCACCACACAACTGCATAAGCATTAAATATAAATAATTAACGCTTGCATAGTCTGTCAACCAATCGATCGACATACAACTAAATAATTGGGGTTGGTGTACGCCAAATATCATCCCAACACCCGTATGGGGTTTCAAATCAACAAACACTGAATATTATTTGTGCAGTTGGGCGATGTGTAAAATTTATCGTCCCAATCAATATCCTTCAAATGGGTGTGCATAAACAAATCATCTAATTTGTAAATGAATATTTATTTTATTCACATACACGTTAAAAATTACATTTTTAACGACCAAATATTTTATTCAACCTATAAATATTCTATTCAGTTCATTTATTCAATAAAATGATATTTTTGTTTTTCTAACTTATTTTAGAAAATTTCGGCGGTATAACGGCATGATACAAGAAACGGGATAAGGCCTAGCCTTACCCCCAGTCTAATAATGGTCTGCGCCATATACATACCAATCTAATCAATTCCATTTCACCCAAACTACCAAATTCAAACCAAACACATCAATCAACACAAATAACCAAACAAGTCGTCCATGGTCTGTGGACGACGGGGAATAATTCATATATGCAGTTACATAATAAACAAGTGTATAAAGAAAATTAAAGTGGGGAGTTCTCACACTTTGGGTTCCACTCTGCCATTCTATTCTGAATTTCTGATCGATTGGATTTGCCCGAAATTCCTACGTCATCTTTTTCACACTGTTCGTATTAAAAATCACATTTTTAATATGATGTTTATATATTTCTAAAAATCTCATTTTTCTACTTTATTTTTAAAAATCTAGCTTTTCATTTATAAAAATATAATCTTTTCATCGCTACTTCATATATAATAAATCTAATTTTTTTTTTGCTACTTCACATATATAAAAATCAAATTTTTATTTCGATATATATATAAAAGATTATATTTTTATATCGCTACATTTATAAAAATCATATCTTTATATTTATAAAAATCACATCTTTCTATTTATAAAAATCAAATCTTTATATTTATAAAAATCACATCTTTCTATTTATAAAAATCACATCTTTCTATTTATAAAAATCAAATCTTTATATTTATAAAAATCACATCTTTCGATTCATAAAATACATCTTTCTATTTATAAAAATCACATCTTTATATTTATAAAAATCACATCTTTCTATTTATAAAAATCAAATCTTATTTCTATATACAATGTTATATATAATTGCAAATTATATTTTATACATGGTTATACAATAAAACACAATTTTAATTCTAATACAATACAAAGGAAAAAAATCACATTTTTATTAATATAATTGAATAAAAATAAATGTAAAAGCTTACAGGGGTGTTGGGTGGCGGAGGGAGGTGGCTGCAGGAGGCGGGGTCCAGCTAGGTGGCGATGGTGGCCCAAGAGGGCGGCGGATCGAGAGTTGATGGCTGTTTAGAAGGAGAAAAAGGAGATGGAGGCGGAGGTAGGTGGAGGGCAAGGCCGCGATGGTGCAGGGAAGGGGAGGCGGTGCGGCTACAATGGCGGCGGTCGGCGTAGCTCCGGAGGCGCGGTGGTGGAGGAATGTCAGCTGGAATGAAGATCAGGTTTTTTTTATTTCATCTTGGTTTGAACTGAAGGAGAGAGAGAAAAGAATGGGGGTTTAAAAATAAATAAATATAAGTTAAATTATTTTAATTTCAAAAAGTAAAATTTTTGTTCGATCTCGAAATCGAACCCACCGACTGTCATCCATAGCTAAATATCCCATTCCGAACACAATGGGATATGTTTCGCAAGCCAGTTCGACTGTTCCGATCGGTTTTCCTTAAAATCAAAATATAAATCTATATATTGAATTTGAACGCACATTTCAATTTACCGGGGCCACATACGGACTCTAAGAATTCCCACAAAATACTTTCTAGCTTTGTATTGATGATACGGTTCTAAAAAAATTAATTTCGTCAAATTCTGAGGCTGTTTGAGAAATGGCCATTTTCTGTTCGATCCAAATTGACTAAAACTGTCAAAACATGTTTTCCTTCGCCACGCTCACATATTGATTCAGAAAATTACGATTTTTGGAATCTAGCAATAATTCGACATCCTGGATCCAACAAAAGTGGTTTCGTCCAAAACAGAGATCGTTTGCAAAATTTCCATTTTTAAGGGCCACAATCCATAGCGACTATTCTGAATTTTCAATTGGACATAACTTTTTATCCCTACTATGAAATTTCAATTTTTCGGATTCGTTGGAAATATATTCTCAGATAAATTCAAATATTTTTGGTTTCACCAAAATCCGGTTTATTTTGAGTACTATACATTCATTTGAAATTTGAAATCGAATTTTCGAACTACTACCATTTTCAATTCCTTTTATAATTTAAAATAAATATTTATATTCTATTGTCTATTCAAATAAATATATATGTTCTAATTCTATTCAAAATAAATTTCTCGTCGTTATTATTCAAAATAATTCATTTTAAATATTCAAAATTCATTAAAATTGCCAAAATACAAATTTTAAATTGGCTCGGATTTTCCGGGTTATTACAATCTCCCCCACTTAAAAATTTTCGTCCCCAAAAGGAACGAAGCTAAAATTTGTTTTACAAACCAACTCAATTTTCATTATTTTCATTATGGCCGAAGTTCTTCAACTTTTCAGTTTCTAAGAACTTTTCAAATTTTTCAAAAATTCGGCTAACACCCTAAATTTACGAAAAATTTCGCCATAACCTCCCCTGCACGGGAGCACTGGGAAAATCCCAAAATTTCCATACAGGCCTTCTCAATCCAAAAAGAAAAAGAAAAAGCCAATCGGCTCATAAAATCATCAAAAAACCCCAAGAAATATAGTAAACATGTACCTATTTGTCGGGCAAACAATTTTATTCCTCTGCTTAGCTTCTCTGCTATGACTTGTTCATTGTAAGTACATGTATTTGCATGCAAATGCTATAAATTTTCAATACAATTCACTATTTGGTTCAATTCGGCCTAAGTGGTTCAAAATTTTAATAAATCAAACAACACAATCAGCAATCAATTAGTTGATTATCTTTTCAAATTCATAATTTTGATATATAGTCAAAGATCATATTTTTGATGTCAAATCACAGCAAATAATCCTATGTAAGTTTTGGTTCTCACACCAGTCAATGAAAATATATAGATGTTACACCTTTCAAAACTCGAACACTAATACTGATAATGCAGCTGCATTACTAGAATTATCTCCGACGACTAGAGTGTGATTCTATATCTATCCAGTATATTAAAACTTCGAATATACGTTCATGACGCGTATATGCAAAATCTTTATATATTTGGTTGTCCAAATTCAATACAAATAAAATAGTCAAATACGTATAATTAGATAAAAATCTTCAAAACAAAGTTTGTTTTCAATTTTATTTTAAATATAACACTCCTCATACTCGTTCTAGGTACTACTGATCCCATCTCTAACGAGCCATTCTTATTGGACATTACTAGTCCAATTTCTGATGAATTCTTTCGTTTGGTTCTAATGTGTCTTGTTCTCGAGCTCTGTAAACCAAAGCTCTGATACCACTATAAGAACCCGTAACTTCCTCGGTAAAGAAAGAACGGATTGCTTTCAGAACAACACACATCGGAACACAAATAGAAGAACATTTCATTGTTTATTACAACAATTCCCATCAGAGTACAAGAATATACAGAGTATGAATAAATATTACACATTGATAAATATCAGAGATTTAAGTTACATTTAAATACATAGCAGCGGAAAAATAATACAAAACATAACTGAAAGAAATACGCGGATGCAAAGCTTTCCGAATATCACGTCAGCTATAAACTAGGATCCTATGAATATAAATTTGCAAAATCCAACTACTAGCTGCCCGTGCGGAAAATAAGGGCACCCAGAGTTTAGGTTAAAACAATAAACTCCAGGTCAGTCATGTGACTAGTGTGAGAACTAAAAACAGTTATTAATCTTTATTTTTAAAGTTCGGTAAATCAAGGGACCACGCCGTATAACACGGAATGGGTTTCCTCCCAAGAATACTAGTGCATAAAACAAACAGCGCAATGCTAAATAAAGAAAAATGAAGCTATTATAAGACCCAGGTCCATCACACAATGCAATACAAGCCGGAGGATAGGGTTTTACCTTATAATAGCTAAAGAATGCTTGATATGCTAAATTTCATCTTTTATTATTACTATAAGTGAAGAAAACAACTTCAATCATAATGTATAAATCATAGATGACATAAGTGCCCCATAACACTATGTCGCCATACTAGTTCTACAATTATAACTGCAAAGGTCGTATTGGAAATTGGATTTCCATCATGAGTCGAGGAAAGGGGTAAGCTCCTCTCCGTTCGAGACACTCTAGCAAATGTCTCAGGACCACACACAATGATCCTTGGAACCTCCAAGGCCGGTCTTCTCTTACTTTTGAGGATTAGTACTCCTGAACAAACGTTTCCCGGTCCTTAGGACCTATATCTGAGGCGCCTCGCATGCAACAACCACACTGGTAAAAATAATATAAATGTCAGAGATGGTAGGTCACTGACATCACCCATAGTTAGAAAGAAACGTCATGCACTCCTTGGGTCCTTATCCCGTTTTTGACTCATACCGAGGTGTGAGGCTTGCAAAATAATGCCATACACAAAGCTATGCCACATAGGTCGTGCTTTGATCATCAACCACAAGACTTTGCTTTTCAACAGAAGCCTTGATCATTTGCCACTTAGGCATGCCACACAGGCAATTCACTCTATGCGATTGATATCCATTAATATATAACCTCTGAGCTCGTACGTCTCAGAGAAGAGCGTTAAGCAAGAGAATAAATTCTCCGCCGCCAAATAGATATATATATATTTAATAGAAATCAATCACACAAAATAAAATCCAATGTCAGACACACAGTCCATTTACAAGTTCATTCTGGGTATGAACGAAAGCGGAGGAACCTTATTCCTCCCATATCCATCGATCTCCAAGTACGTCTGGACGATCACCAACTGATTCCCTCCTCTTGGGTGTACAGCCCAATCAAGATCATCAGTAATCATCTAAACGATGTGAAGACCTCCGGTCTTCAACCATCATTTTCATCTTCAACTTATCAACGAATCAGTTATTCAGAATGGGTATAAACCCGGCCTTTTCAAATAACTCATGTATATAATAAACAAGTGCTACACAAACACAACATACGCCTTATTCCAATTCAGAGTATTCTTTTATACAAATATTCACATTCTTATGGAAAGGTTCCCATTAATTTTATCAAAGATAAATTCTTCTAAATTTATTCTTTAATCTTCCTTTGGATATCATTTCAAACCATGTTAAGGTTTTTCAAACTAGTCGGGATTAGCAAACCACACCGAAGTATTCATTTATTTTATTTACCAATCCCAACCTATTCATCCTATGGAGCAAAACTGGTAATACTCCATATCTAACACCACGGTGTAATCGGTAAATATTAATTACCATTTCCGTTCAAATCTAATTAAAGATTTAACTATCGCTTGGAGCAAAACTGGTGATACTCCATTCTCGATCACTTCAATCTAATTAAAGATTCATTAAAACTCCACTTAGTTTTAATCTTCTCACAAATCAGTATTAATGGTTATTCAAAGCTAAGAAGTTAATCTTATCTTAACTGGGTTAAAGAACCAATGTCATTTTATAACACGATTCACGACAAACCCAAAATCCCATTCCATTGTTAATCGGGTTAAAGAACGGGTGTTATTCAAAACACCACTCACAACAAACCCAAAACCCAATTTAAATTCAATTCCAATTAAATACTAATTAACTGGACAATTTTACTATATCTTAATTAAAAGATTTATTCTTTTCTAAACTGGGTCCAAGAACAGTGTTATTTAAGACACCATTCACGACGAACCCAAAATCCCATTTGATATTAAATACAATGCTCTGAATAGAAAATCTATCGGCTTATATTCAACATCAAATTCTGAAAACAACAAATATCGTATTGGAAATAACGATATAAATATATCTTTCAAATCTCCACAACCATATATGTATAATCACGAAATCAAACATCGCAATATTTCGAAGATAATTTCGATTCAAATCCATTCCAATTCGTATATTGGAAATTATGATTATTTTAAAACCACTTCAAATCCAATTTATTTATTCAAAAACATTGGATTATAATTCTAGTTCATAACTAGTTCATTTCGATAAAAATATTTTTTTATCCTTTTTAAATATGGGATTTTTCATCCCAGTTCTTTCAAAATCATTTATTATGATTTTACACAAATTATTGATATTTTTAATAACTTTATCAAGGCCCATACAGTCGATTTCCAGTAATGGTCGTCGAACTGCACTTACAACGACCTTTTCCAAATTTGATTTGGACATAATTCCAAATCCAACAGTTAGATTTCAAATTTCTAATATTCGTTAGAAAGCTCTTTTCGATACGAACCCAATGGTTTCGGTTTCAGGAGAATCCGACGGTCGGATCTCCCGTAACGTCAATTCGAAGTCAGTGGTCTAAATTTGCGAACAGTCGCGGCGCGGCGTGTTCTATTCAAGCCATTAATATATGATATATATATTTCATCGATTTCAATTCTAAACGTATTTTATAAATCGTTTTAAATTCGTTTTCAAAACAATTCCAACTTCATATTCAATTTTAGATTAAAATTGAATATTCTATATCATTAATATATAAATTATAATATTTTCAAAATATTAGATTTCGAAATCACTTCCTTTTCTATATTCATTATAAAAACGAATATACTCGATATAAATGTCGTTCACGTCAAAATGGCGTAAATCTAATCAACACGGCTTTATATATTTCAATAACTTCATTATCCTATTCAACAAATGAATATTTTCTTCAACACATGAATATATATTTTATTCAACACATGAATATATACTTTATTTAACACATGAATATTTATTAATTCTTACTTACAATAAAAATGTGAATTTTATTGTATAAATATTTTATTCATCACATGAATATTTTCAACACGTGAATATTTTCAACACATGAATGGTTTCAACGCATGAATATTCTCAACACATGAGTATTGTCAACACATGACTATTTTTATTTATTCAACACATGAATATAATTTATTTTCTAAATTGGAATGAGACCCAATCAAATACCATATAATGTTATTTGCATGGATTCCATACAACACATGTATATAATATCAATGATAAATAATCAACCATTATCCAGAGTGCACCACACAACTGCATAAACATTAAATATAAATAATTAATGCTTGCATAGTCTGTCAACCAATCGATCGACATACAACTAAATAATTGGGATTGGTGTATGCCAAATATCATCCTAACACTCGTGTGGGGTTTCAAATTCACAAACATTGAATATTATTTGTGAAGTTGGGTGAAGTGTAAAATTTATCGTCCCAATCAATATCCTTCAAATGGGTGTACATAAACAAATCGTCTGATTTGTAAATAAATATTTATTTTATTCGCGTTAAAAATTATATTTTTAATGACCAAAATATTTTATTCAACCTATGAATATTCTATTCAGTTCATTTATTCAATAAAATGATATTTTTGTTTTCTAACTTATTTTAGAAAATTTTGGCGGTATAACGACATGTTACTAGAAATGGGATAAGGCCTAGCCTTATCCCCAGTCTAATAATAGCCTGCGCCATACACATACCAATCTAATCAATTCCATTTCACCCAAACTACCAAATTCAAACCAAACACATCAATCAACACAAATAACCAAACAAGTCATCCATGGTTTGTGGACGATGGGGAACAGTTCATATATGCAGTTACATAATAAATAACTGTATAAAGAAAATTAAAGTGAGGAGTTCTCACCTTTGGGTTCCACTCCGCCATTCTATTCTGAATTTATGATCGATTGGATTTGCCCGAAATTCCTACGATATCTTTTTCACACTGTTCATATTCCCGAAATTCCTACGACATCTTTTTCACACTGTTCATATTAAAAATCACATTTCATTTTTAATATGTTGTTTGTATATTTCTAAAAATCTCATTTTTCTACTTTATTTTTAAAAATCTAACTTTTCATTTATAAAAATATAATCTTTTCATCGTTACTTCATATATAAAAATCTAATTTTTTTCGCTACTTCACATATATAAAAATCTAATTTTTATTTCGATATATATATATATATATATATATATATATATATAAAAGATTATATTTTTATCTCGCTACATTTATAAAAGTCATATCTTTATATTTATAAAAATCACATCTTTCTATTTATAAAAATCAAATCTTTACATTTATAAAAATCACATCTTTCTATTTATAAAAATCAAATCTTTGTATTTATAAAAATCACATCTTTCTATATATAAAAATCACATCTTTCTATTTATAAAAATCACATCTTTATATTTGTAAAAATCACATCTTTATATTTATAAAAATCACATCTTTCTATTTATAAAAATCAAATCTTATTTCTACATACAATGTTATATATAATTAAAAATTATATTTTATACATGGTTATACAATAAAACACAATTTTAATTCCAATATAATACATAGGAAAAAAATCACATTTTTATTAATATAATTGAATAAAAATAAATGTAAAAGCTCACAGGAGTGTTGGGTGGTGGAGGAAGGTGGCTGCAGGCGGTGGGGTCCGGCTAGGTGGCGGTGGTGGCCCCAGAAGGCGGCGGATCCAGGGTTGATAGCTGTTTAGAAGGAGAAAAAGGATATGGAGGCGGAGGAAGGTGGAGGGCAAGGCCGCGGTGGCGCAGGGAAGGGGAGGCGGTACGGCTACAGTGGTGGCGGTCGGCACAGCTCCGGAGGCGCGGTGGTGGAGGAGGAATGTCGGCTGGAATAAAGATCGGGTTTTTCTTTTTTATTTATTTTATCTCGGTTTGAACTGAAGGAGAGAGAGAAAAGAATGGGGGGTTTTAAAAATAAATAAATATAAATTAAATTATTTTAATTGCAAAAAGTAAAATTTGTATTCGAACTCGAAATCGAACCCACCGATTGTCATCCATAGCTAATTACCCACATTCCGAACACAGTGGGATATGTTTCGTAAGTCAGTTCGGTTGTTCCGATCGGTTTTCGTCAAAATCAAAATATAAATCTATATATTGAATTTGAATTCACATTTCAATTTACGATTCTAAAAAAACTAATTTCGTCAAATTATGAGACTGTTTGAAAAATGGCCATTTTCTGGTCGATCCAAATTGATTGAAACTATCAAAACACGTTTTCCTTCTCCACGCTCATATACTGATTCAGAAAATTACGATTTTTGGAATCTAGCAATAATTCGACATCCCAAATCCAACAAAAGTGGTTTCGTCGAAAACCGAGATCGTTTGCAAAATTTCCATTTTTAAGGGCCAGAATTCCATAGCGACTATTCTGAATTTTCAGTTGGACATAACTTTTTATCCCTGCTATGAAATTTCCATTTTTCAGATTCATTGGAAAGATATTCTCAAATAGATTCAAATATTTTTGATTTCGCCAAAATCCGGTCTATTTTGAATACTGTACATTCATTTGAAATTTGAAATCGAATATTTGAACTACCACGCCATTTTCAATTCCTTTTATAATTTAAAATTAATATTTATATTCTAACATCGATTCAATTAAATATATACGTTCTAATTCTATTCAAAATAAATTTCTTGTTGTTATTATTCAAAATAATTCATTTTAAATATTCAAAATTCATTAAAATTGCCAAAATAAAAATTTTAAATTAGCTCGGATTTTCTGGGTTATTACATAAAGTATCCACGGCTACTTTACTCCAAAATTCATGCGGAGCCTAGGAAACGAAAAAGCAAAGAGAAATATGTACACAACTTAATGCTTAAGGAATTAAAACTCTACCACAGGCTAACGTACAACTATTTTCAAATTCTTACTACACCTACCCTTCCGACCTAGCACCCAGTGAAACGTGGAGGCCAAGGTTCCAACGCTCATAAATAACGCACGCAAAAGTCCATATTTCTACTTCTTCAACTTCCTGCAACCATGAAAACAAAATGCATTTCTTTCTACCTTTATTTCTTGCATTCACATAAACAAATTTTAAATAAAAAACTTCATTCATAAAAACAGTAATCTCCTTCCAACACACACACACACACACATATATATATATATATATATATATGTGACTTAAAATTCCTTTCCGTGAAACCATTTCAAACCCTCGACCCAGTAAATGTCGTGGACCTGGATTCAGGCGAGAAGAGGAGTTCTAGTAGCAGAGGTGAGTGGTGGTGCCATATGGCGGCGCAGGTGGGCGGAGTCTAGGTTTGAGGTCGTGTGCCAGCTTTAAATAACGTGAGGGAGTGTTTTGACGAGCAGCAGACAATATTTTTTGAGAAGTAGGAGGCATGCATGTGTAGTGAGGGACAGCATGGGCTTGTTCTCGTCTTGCATGGGGTTCAGTTTCAAATGTAGGGCTGCTTGTGAGTTGTGACCAACGTGGAGGAGGTGTAAATGGGGCGGTCAGCTAGGCTGTCGGAGTTTGGAAGCAACGGTGAGGAGTGGAGGTGTATGGCTCCTGAATGAGTTTGAATAAATGAAGCAGGTGAGAACTATTAATGGAAAGAAGAATTATCTGTGCCTAATCTATATTTCAAATCTGACTAATTATATTTATATACATAAAAGTGGCCAGAATAGCTAGTGTGATTAATTATGGCTTTGGGGTCAAATTATACTTTAAGGTGAATTGTATTTTACAATGCCTACCTAATCATATTTGACGTCAAAGAAGAATTCGAGACTGATATTTTGAGTATGCCTGATTAGAACATATATGCCTCTAATCCTATAAAGTTATTTATGTTTAAAATAATGCTAATCCTGTTCTTATTAGGTCCCCGGTTATATATTCACAATTGTTTAATTAATTAGTAAATTAAGATTTGATTAAAGACAAATTAATTTAAATTTAAACTGTAACACCCTGAATTTCAGTTAACACTGATATTCACTAATTATAGAATTAATAATCTCAGATGTGAGAATCAGGGGAAACAGATTACGTCATTGTGTTCGTCTCGGAAAAATACGCGAAATAGAGTCCGAAATTTTGTAAATCGGAGTCCATATGACCCGGTTAAGGCCCAAAGAAGTTTTCGGGAAATTTGAATTTCGAAACATGCAGAAATGGGGGCCAGGCGGGAAAACTCCCGCCCAGCCAAGTCGACTTGGCTGTCGACAGGGCTGTCGACTTGCCTGTCGACATGCCTGTCGACTTGGCAGTCGACAGGGCTGTCGACTTGCCCTGTCGGCTGATTCTGGCCTGGGTGCACCTGGTTGAGTTTTGGGCTGGGTTGGAGGGCTTGGGGCGAAATCTGACGGACCTAAACTAACCTAGGGTTAATCTAAGGGTCTAAAACACAACCTAATCCTATAAATACACCCTAAGACTACCCTAATCCATACTAAAAATAGAATCTATGCCATCATGCCGCCAAAATGCAACTTAGAAGGAGCCTCCACTAATTAGAGAAGAGGATTGCAAGCTAATCAACTACTAATCCACCTCTACTTCAACTCTAGCAACTATCTAAGGAGCTAATCTTGGAGTTTGTGAGTTTCTATCACTTTAATAACCAATTTCTAAACTAAGTAGATGAGATGTGATGAGATCATATGGTTTTGCTTGCGGATCAATGGGTTTTAGGTCATATGTTATGATGCTAGTTTGCTAATCACTATGTTCAACACTTATTCATGATGACACTGTGTTTATGCAAGTTAAGTGTTTGGGTTTATGCATGTTAAGTGGTGGGTTTTATGTATGCTAAGTATTTTGTTTTATGCATGCTAAGTGTTTGTTTTTGGCAAGTTAAATGCTTGGTTTTATGCTAGAATCATGTGTGAAATAAGTGACATGACATGCAAGTTTAACCTATGAGTTTGGATCTATAATATGCATAATCTATGCAAGTTGTTTGGATTAGTGATATGCATAACATATGCGAGTCTACCTTTGTATGTCATACATACATATGCAAGTTCATATGTAACATGTTATGCAAGTTTGGTGGTTGATTATATGCAAGTTCATATGTAACATGTTATGCAAGTTTGGTGGTTGATTATATGCAAGTTCATATGTAACATGTTATGCAAGTTTGGTGTTTGATTATATGCAAGTCTATATATGACATGTTATGCAAGTTTGGTGGTTGATTATATGCAAGTAACATGTGCAAGTTTACACCTTTGTATGTCATACATACATATGCAAGTTTACCCCTTTGTATGACATAAGTACATGTGCAAGTTCATCCCTTTTAGACCTATGACATGTATGCAAGTTGACACCTTTATGATAGGTCTATGACATGAACATTTATGCAAGTTACCATCTTTATGACATATGTGATTCATGCAAGTTTGGGTTGGTTATTTATGCAAGTTGGGTTTATGGTCATATATGCAAGTTGACACCTTTTAAACCCATGATAATGCTAATGATATGATAAGTTGAACCCATTGTGTGTATGATGAATCTTCTCTTTTAAAGTATGTCATGTTAACGTATTTACGTGGGGACGATGGGGTAAAAATTAATGAACACATAAAATTGTGTGAAGTGGGTATGATTAAACATACCATAAAGTGGATGGACATAATTGGGAATTTACCTATTAAGTTAGGTCTACCCATATTATGGAATTGGGAATTTACCTATTGAGTTAGGTCTACCCATATTCTTAAATATTTATAATTAATTAGGGATAATTAATACAAATTATGGGGGTGATTAATTAGGTGTAATTAATCGACTAAGACACGAGGTTGGACCCTTTTGTAGCATAAGACTGCCCGGAACCGACCGGCAAATCCTGCGGCTACAAATGATTGGCCCAATGTGAGAGGTCTTAGTCATAAACTAAATACGTGACAAGTGTAAAGACACGAGGTTAGACTCTGTTATGGTGTAAGGCTGCCCGGAACCAACCGGCATATCCAGCTGCCATAAAAGACAGTCTAATGTGAGAGGTCTTGACAAAGGTTACGATCTTAATTAATTAAGAAACACTTAACCAAATTAGCATGTAGTGGGGCATGAGGGGTTAAGTGGGTGCCTTGGGTGGCATGTAGTAACTAGTGGGGGTGCCTTGGGTGGCATGAGGAAACTAGTGGGTTGCCTTAGGTGGCAATAGAAAATACGATTAGAATACTTAACCAAAGTGGAGCATGTAATTAAACATGATTAAAGGGTTAAGTAAGTGCCTTGGGTGGCATGTGGGAATCAAGTAAGTGCCTTGTGTGGCATGTGGAAATCTAGTGGGTGCCTTGAGTGGCAATTAAAATATGATTAAAAGACTTAACCAAAATTTATAACATGTAAGTGGACATGGTTAAAGGGTTAAGTGGGATTCACTAGAAATGACAAGCTTAGGTGGGTAGCTTGTGGGGGCCCATTTCAACCAATATCCCAAACGTATCTTTGTGGGCTAGACCCAAGTCGAGGACGGGACACGCATATTGGGCTTGACTGTAAGAGGCCAAAACGGGTTAGCGGTGGCAACGCAAGTCCAACGGGTTTCATATACGTGTGTGGACCCGGGCTGGTAAGTAAGACGTTGTTGCATCGTGTAGGTATAAGCCGTGCACCGTTGATATTATCAGGTTGCCACTTTGGGGAATGATACACCCCACTGTGGGGCCAGCACGGGTATCTACGTTAGGGAGCCGATCGCTTGGGGAGTAGTGGGTACACCTAGTGGAGATAGGGGCAGACGGCACCTATGTAGTCAGCTAGGGGTACACGAAACTACTATTAAAAATTACTAAGTACACTTAGTGGGATCAACCTTTAAGTAGGAATTACCCTTGGGTGGGTAGAACTGGTGTGGTGCAGTGTAGGAATTACCCTTGGGTGGGTAGATCTGGGGTGGTGCAGTGTAGTAATTATCCTTGGGTGGGTAAATGCGTCTTTACGGTTATCTTAGTTCATCCTAAGTCTAGTTGGCTGCTTAGTGTAGCCATTTATCCCCAGTCGTTACCGTATATCAAGCTTATGTCTCACTCTGGTTACCTTAATGATTGTATTGTTAAAGTTATAGGACTCGCTCAGACTTATGTCTGACCCCGTTGTTTTTATCTTTTTCCCAACCCTCAGGTTATCAGAGTGGGCCTTGCACTAGTGGGCTTTGATCAGACTGCTTTATCTATCTTTTGGAGCTTGGACCGTGGATGTAAAGCTCAGTTTATCTTTACTATTATGGCTACTAGGTTATGTAGTGGGATTATGTACTTTTGTTTTATCAGGATGGATATTATGTACTTGACTCTTGTTTACGGTTTTGGTGTAACCAAACATGTTTTACTTTCCACTGCAATGAAATGATGTTTTAAATTCTCAAGTATTACTTATATCTGTCTTATTGTAATTTTTCTGTTCTATATTCACTTAAAATACTCCACCGATGTTATGGCATTCCCTTAGTGAGTGACCGTAGCGGGTGTGGGGTGTTACACGTGGTATCAGAGCTTAAGGTTACCAGAACAGATAATTTTTTTAGAAAAACTATTTTCTAAGAATATTTTTGAAAGGAGTATTTTCAAAAACATGTCTTTTAAGAGAAAAGTTTTTGAAAGAAAAGCATAATCCCCAATAGCCATATCTATATCATTCAAATTCTCCGTTTTGAATCTCTTCCTCTCTCGTTTTGAGTTTCCCCTCCACGTATAGATGATCTTTCTAAGATAGATAAGAATGGAAAACCACTTCAAGGGACTTAGATATTTATCGACTAGAAGTTGGTTCAAGAAGGAGGAGGACTTGTAGGTACCTATTGGATAGACGATGGGAGGAAGGCTCAAATAGTTGTTTGGTTAATGAAGAGCGAAACCTCATTTTGATGGGAGGTTACGAGTGGAGAATGGGAAGAAGAGGGCTAGTAGTTATCCTTTTGGGAGGAATAGGACACCTTATTAGGATTGTCCAAAGAGGCAAGGGCAAGGTACGGAATCTCCTGGAGGGTAGTTGTATTCCCTCATGGCTAGTGTACCAGATGGGGATAGGACCGTCTAGGTTGGAATTTGGATTTCTTTATTATCCGGTTCGAACTTTATTTGATTCTGACGCATCGAGTTCGTTTATCTCATCATTGTTAGTTGAGTCACTGCACTTAGACACCAGTTTAGTAGATGATCCCTTAGTTGTTTCAAACCCAATTGGGGCTCCATGATGTGTTTGGGTTTGAAAGTTTCTACACTTAGCGTTGAGTTTAGATGTGATGCTTTTTGGGCTTCACGGGCTATGGGTTAGTTTTGGGCATGGACTGGTTATCCAGTAGTGGTGTCGTTCTTGATTTTGAAGGGAGAGTTGTTAGGCTTATGACCCGCTTGGGTAACACTCTCGAGATCTCTTGTAATCCCATGGAATCTGTTATGCTAAGTTATCTAGAATCGCTTGACACGTCGGTCAAGAGTTTGCGATCTGTTAGAGTGGTCCGGGAATACTCGGATGTGTTTGAGGAGGTGAAGGGCTTACCTCCGGAGCGGGAGATTGACTTCCGAATATATCTGGTAGACAATGCCAAACCAGTATCTTGGCCAGTGTGCCACATGGCTCCTCGTGAGAGGAGGGAACTCCATAAGCAAGTTGGCGATTTTCTTGAGAAGGGGTTCATAAGACGAAGTATATCGGAGTGGGGTGCTCCAGTAGTTTTTGCCACGAAGGCGGATGGGTCCCTCAGACTTTGTGTAGGCTAAAGAGAACTAAATAAACTCACAAAGAAGAATAGACACCCATTACCGAGGATTGATGATCTCTTTGATCAGTTAGTTGGCGCCTCAGTATCTTCGCAGTTGGACTTAGCCACGGGGTTTCGTCAGTTGAGAGTGGCTGAGGATAGTATAGAGAAGACTGCCTTTAGGACTCCGGATGGTTTTTATGAGTGGCTGGTGATGCCATTTGGTTTGACGAACGCCCCCTCATACTTTATTGATTTGATGAGAAGGGTGTTCAGGGAGTACCTAAATAAGTTCGTGATGGTCTTTGTAAATGACATCTTGGTCTTTTCTAGGAGTGAAATAAGTTTTCGTATGTGCTCAATAGGTTGAGCAAAGCCAGTTATGGGATAAACGGTGGTTTTGGATCGAGACTGGCGAGGACATCCAGAGTTGGACAAGGGCTTAATTATTTAGTCGTTTTTTTACTAGTATCATCTCACGTAGGTCGTCTGAATTCGAAGGAGGTATCCCTTGGGTGTTTGTCTGATACTGGTTTAGGCCTTTGGGGCTTGCATTTGGGGGATGTCGAGTTCGACTAGGGTGGTCTGCGTGAGAGATGGATAGTTGTGACGATTTTGCATGGGAGAATATCCTGATTTTCTCTAGAAGTGGAGAAAAGCATACCCTACATCTTAGGGAAGTGTTGGAGACTCTTTGAGCGCATTGTCTTAAGACAACAAAGGTGGATGGAATTCTTAGCATCCTATGAGTTTGAGATAGCGTATACCCCTGGCAAGGGTAACGTGGTGGCAGACGCCTTAAGCAGAAAAAGGCTGTCTTTGAGTCCATTGTTCGTGGAATGGCGAAGCTTGGAGTTTATTTCTATGTTTGACTTTAGACCTTCCGTTGACTTTGTACCCGGTTTGCTAGCCTCCTTGGAGGTTAGGCCTACTCTTTTGGGACGGATTGGCGAGGCACAGCGAGACAACCCACAGTTGGTTGAGTTAGTAGAGAAGCTCATAAGGGGGGGGGGGAGTCATCCAGCCATTTGAGTAGGTACACCCTAGATGGTAAGGGGTGGTTGCGTAGAGACGGTAGACTTTGTGTACTGCAAGACGAGGGTTTGAGGAAGGCTATACTTGATGATGCACATCGGTCGAAGATGACCATTCATCCCGGTGGGGACAAGATGTACCAAGACATGAAGCGAGTTTTCTTTTGGGCCGGTATGAAGAAAGATGTGGCCGAGTATGTCGCTAGATGCTTGGTGTGCTAGCAAGTGAAAGCGGAGCAGAAGAAACCCGGTGGGTTGCTTCACCCATTGGAGGTTCTGCTATGGAAGTGGGATAGTGTCTCGATGGATTACCGAGATCGAGGAAGGGTAATACGGGAATTTAGGTTGTGGTAGACAGACTTACTAAGAGCACCCATTTTATACACGTGAAGAGTAAGAGAACTGCTCCATGGCTAGCTTCAGTTTACATTCGAGAGATTATTAGATTGCATGGTGTACCTTCCAGTATAGTGAGCGATCGAGATCCTATCTTCACTAGAGGGTTTTGGAAGAGTTTGCAAGAGGCGGTAGGGACTCAGTTGTGTTTGAGTACCGCATATCATACTCATACGGACGGCCAGACCGAGAGGGTGAATCGTATTTTAGAAGACCTTTTGAGGCTATGTATCTTGGATTTTGGAGGTACATGGGAAGAGCATCTTCCATTGGTGGAGTTCACATATAATAACAGCTTTCAGTCTAGTATTGGCATGGCTCCTTTCGAAGCTCTTTATGGAAGGCTTGGTCGATCACCTACATGTTGGTGGGAATCTACGGATAAGATCTTACTTGGGCTCGATATGGTTAGAGAGACTTCGGAAAAGATTGATTTGATTCGAAGAGGGATGAAAGCGGCGCAAGACAGACAGAAATCTTATGCGGACAAGAGGAGAACAGAGCTTGAGTTTGATGTTGGGGACATGGTCTTTGTCAAAGTATCTCCGTTACGGAATGTGGTTCGCTTTGGATCTGTTGGGAGGTTAGCACCAAGGTTTGTTGGACCGTTTCCTATTAAGGAAAGGATTGGACAGATGGCCTATAGAGTGGAGTTGCCCGACAGACTTAGTGGTGTACATGATGTATTCCATGTGTCACAGTTGAGGAAGTGCCTACATGAGACCGCAGAGGTGGTAGAGCCGAGCTTGCTTAGAGAAGTAGAGATAGAGCGTGATGCGACTATTCGACGAGCTCCTACACGCATCCTTGGGTCAGAGATTAAGAGGTTGAGAAACAGGGAGGTTCAACTAGTCAAAGTGCAATGGGGAGAAGATGAGAGCATCGCTACTTGGGAGACGGAAGCGAAAATGCGTTCATTATACCCATTCCTTTTTTAGGGTATGTCTTTTAACTTCTCCTTTATCGTTTGTCTAGTACTTATCTTATCTTTAGTATGTCCTCTTGTTAGTGCCTTTGACCTTTAGATAGGGTAAACCTATGGTTGAAACATGTGTTTGAGACATGTTATGATTGATGGATGCATGTGGATGCAAGTGTTTGCTAGTGGTTGCTCGTGGATGCATATACACACACTCTAGACACTAGATCGGCTCAATCACTTCATATTGCATATTGCATATAATTGTGTGTAGGTAGCTATATTTATGGATGTATAATGGTTGTGTTGTCATATGGATGATGCATTTTGGTGAATGATTGTGCACTCATGTAGATATAGTATGTGTCTATAGGGTTCTTTCGCATACATATTGGATGCATGGCACTATCATGGTTTGCATATGTTCATACATTAGATAGGGAACATATACACACACTTTTTGCATATGCTCATACATCAGTAGAAATTGTTTTAAGGACAATGGATGCCCGTGTTTGATGGATTGAGTAGATGGTTGTTTGGATGGTAGGATATGCATTCTCCTTAACTTGGAGATTTCGGGGACGAAATCCTTTAAGGAGGGGAGAATGTAACACCCCGAATTTCAGTTAACACTGATATTCACTAATTACAGAATTAATAATCTCAGATGTGAGAATCAGGGGAAACAGGTTATGTCATTGTGTTCGTCTCGGAAAAATACGTGAAATAGAGTCCGAAATTTTGTAAATCGGAGTCCGTATTACCCGGTTAAGGCCCAAAGAAGTTTTCGGGAAATTTGAATTTCGAAACATGCAGAAATGGGGGCCAGGCGGGAAAACTCCCGCCCAGCCAAGTCGACTTGGCTGTCGACAGGGCTGTCGACTTGCCTGTCGACATGCCTGTCGACTTGGCAGTCGACAGGGCTGTCGACTTGCCCTGTCGGCTGATTCTGGCCTGGGTGCACCTGGTTGAGTTTTGGGCTGGGTTGGAGGGCTTGGGGCGAAATCTGACGGACCTAAACTAACCTAGGGTTAATCTAAGGGTCTAAAACACAACCTAATCCTATAAATACACCCTAAGACTACCCTAATCCATACTAAAAATAGAATCTATGCCATCATGCTGCCAAAATGCAACTTAGAAGGAGCCTCCACTAATTAGAGAAGAGGATTGCAAGCTAATCAACTACTAATCCACCTCTACTTCAACTCTAGCAACTATCTAAGGAGCTAATCTTGGAGTTTGTGAGTTTCTATCACTTTAATAACCAATTTCTAAACTAAGTAGATGAGATGTGATGAGATCATATGGTTTTGCTTGCAGATCAATGGGTTTTAGGTCATATGTTATGATGCTAGTTTGCTAATCACTATGTTTAACACTTATTCATGATGACACTATGTTTATGCAAGTTAAGTGTTTGGGTTTATGCATGTTAAGTGGTGGGTTTTATGCATGCTAAGTATTTGGTTTTATGCATGCTAAGTGTTTGGTTTTATGCAAGTTAAATGCTTGGTTTTATGCTAGAATCATGTGTGAAATAAGTGACATGACATGCAAGTTTAACCTATGAGTTTGGATCTATAATATGCATAATCTATGCAAGTTGTTTGGATTAGTGATATGAATTACATATGCGAGTCTACCTTTGTATGTCATACATACATATGCAAGTTCATATGTAACATGTTATGCAAGTTTGGTGGTTGATTATATGCAAGTTCATATGTAACATGTTATGCAAGTTTGGTGGTTGATTATATGCAAGTTCATATGTAACATGTTATGCAAGTTTGGTGTTTGATTATATGCAGGTCTATATATGACATGTTATGCAAGTTTGGTGGTTGATTATATGCAAGTAATATGTGCAAGTTTACACCTTTGTATGTCATACATACATATGCAAGTTTACCCCTTTGTATGACATAAGTACATGTGCAAGTTCATCCCTTTTAGACCTATGACATGTATGCAAGTTGACACCTTTATGATAGGTCTATGACATGAACATTTATGCAAGTTACCATCTTTATGACATATGTGATTCATGCAAGTTTGGGTTGGTTATTTATCCAAGTTGGGTTTATGGTCATATATGCAAGTTGACACCTTTTAAACCCATGATAATGCTAATGATATGCTAAGTTGAACCCATTGTGTGTATGACGAATCTTCTCTTTTAAAGTATGTCATGTTAACGTATTTACGTGGGGACGATGGGGTAAAAATTAATGAACACATAAAATTGTGTGAAGTGGGTATGATTAAACATACCATAAAGTGGATGGACATAATTGGGAATTTACCTATTAAGTTAGGTCTACCCATATTATGGAATTGGGAATTTACCTATTGAGTTAGGTCTACCCATATTCTTAAATATTTGTAATTAATTAGGGATAATTAATACAAATTATGGGGGTGATTAATTAGGTGTAATTAATCGACTAAGACACGAGATTGGACCCTTTTGTAGCATAAGACTGCCCGGAACCGACCGGCAAATCCAACGGCTACAAATGATTGGCCCAATGTGAGAGGTCTTAGTCATAAACTAAATACGTGACAAGTGTAAAGACACGAGGTTAGACTCTGTTATGGTGTAAGGCTGCCCGGAACCAACCGGCATATCCAGCTGCCATAAAAGACAGTCTAATGTGAGAGGTCTTTACAAAGGTTACGATCTTAATTAATTAAGAAACATTTAACCAAATTAGCATGTAGTGGGGCATGAGGGGTTAAGTGGGTGCCTTGGGTGGCATGTAGTAACTAGTGGAGGTGCCTTGGGTGGCATGAGGAAACTAGTGGGTTGCCTTGGGTGGCAATAGAAAATACGATTAGAATACTTAACCAAAGTGGAGCATGTAATTAAACATGATTAAAGGGTTAAGTAAGTGCCTTGGGTGGCATGTGGGAATCAAGTAAGTGCCTTGGGTGGCATGTGGAAATCTAGTGGGTGCCTTGAGTGACAATTAAAATATGATTAAAAGACTTAACCAAAATTTATAACATGTAAGTGGACATGGTTAAAGGATTAAGTGGGATTCACTAGAAATGACAAGCTTAGGTGGGTAGCTTGTGGGGGCCCATTTCAACCAATATCCCAAACGTATCTTTGTGGGCTCGACCCAAGTCGAGGACGGGACACGCATATTGGGCTTGACTGTAAGAGGCCAAAATGGGTTAGCGGTGGCAACGCAAGTCCAACGGGTTTCATATGCGTGTGTGGACCCGGGCTGGTAAGTAAGACGTTGTTGCGTCGTGTAGGTATAAGCCGTGCACCGTTGATATTATCAGGTTGCCACTTTGGGGAATGATACACCCCACTGTGGGGCCAGCACGGGTATCTACGTTAGGGAGCCGATCGCTTGGGGAGTAGTGGGTACACCTAGTGGAGATAGGGGCAGACGGTACCTATGTAGTCAGCTAGGGGTACACAAAACTACTATTAAAAATTACTAAGTACACTTAGTGGGATCAACCTTTAAGTAGGAATTACCCTTGGGTGGGTAGAACTGGTGTGGTGCAGTGTAGGAATTACCCTTGGGTGGGTAGATCTGGGGTGGTGCAGTGTAGTAATTATCCTTGGGTGGGTAAATGCGTCTTTACGGTTATCTTAGTTCATCCTAAGTCTAGTTGGCTGCTTAATGTAGCCATTTATCCCCAGTCTTTACCGTATATCAAGCTTATGTCTCACTCTGGTTACTTTAATGATTGTATTGTTAAAGTTATAGGACTCGCTCAGACTTATGTCTGACCCCGTTGTTTTTATCTTTTTCCCAACCCTCAGGTTATCAGAGTGGGCCTAGCACTAGTGGGCTTTGATCAGACTGCTTTATCTATCTTTTGGAGCTTGGACCGTGGATGTAAAGCTCAGTTTATCTTTTCTATTATGGCTATTAGGTTATGTAGTGGGATTATGTACTTTTGTTTTATCAGGATGGATATTATGTACTTGACTCTTGTTTACGGCTTTGGTGTAACCAAACATGTTTTGCTTTCCGCTGCAATGAAATGATGTTTTAAATTCTCAAGTATTACTTATATCTGTCTTGTTGTAATTTTTCTGTTCTATATTCACTTAAAATACTCCACCGATGTTATGGCATTCCCTTAGTGAGTGACCGTAGCGGGTGTGGGGTGTTACATAAACCGTAATTTAGAAATGTGTAACATTCTCAATTATTGTCAGACTTCGGCAAGATTGAAAGCGCTAGAACTGTATCAGCAAACACAGCTTTATAGAGTTGTTTTGGATAGAGCTGAATGCAGTTTGAAATAAACCATTTTGATGGCAAATGGAAACGCAAGGTGAGTTAAACTCACTCAGTTTTTCCCACTTATATTTTATATAAGTCGAGTTTTATAATTTGTGTGCTATGGTTGCAAATGATAGATTGTTTGTTAATTATATATTCATATATTGACTGAACCACTGAAATTAAACATTGTTTCAATGAAAAACCAAATCGTTATTTTAATGGTTGGATCAATTGGAGGTAACTTACCTTGTTGGTCACGTTTATAAAATAAACGTGTTTATTGAAATGAATTGTCTGAATTATTTTGTTGTGTTAAATTTTATAATTAACTATTATAGAAATTATTAGTTTAAATATTTAATAATTGTTATTAAACAATTTTATTTGAGGTAACATATATGAATATCGGAAGAACAGATTGGAGGGATCCAACTCGATTTCTTAAATATATTAAATGTTATTTATTTTCATATTATCACTATATGAACTGTTCGGATTGGATTATTGATTGATTATTGATCGTTGACCTAAAATTCAACATTTGTTTTGTTTAAACCAATGGGTAATATTGGTTGAGGATAATAGGCAGTAAATGGCCTAAGAATAAATTGTTTTGTTTATATTGATTTACCGTCAGGTAAATCGATAGAAGTGAAGTTATAAATTTATTTTGTAAATAATGATAGATTTTTAAATCTACTCATTTAAATAAAAGTTATTAAAAGAAAATAAATATTTATTATTTATTATTTAAGTTTATAATTAATTATTAAATGATTTTATAAAGCAAATTCGGATGTTAAGAAGATTTATAAGCAAAGGAGCAAGAATTAACCTAACGGTTAAGAGTTAATATAATTGTTCTAAGAAACAATTTAATGGAATTATTTAAATTAATTATATTATTAATTAATTTAAAGGAAGGACTATAATTGGAATTAATTAACGAATTAATCGTGTTTTGAGTTGACTAAGTCGACCATTTTAACTGGAATTGATTATTAAATTAATGTTTTTGAATTAATTTAATAAAATAGTTTGATGAATATTTTTTTACATTTTAATAAGTTTTTAAAAAGAAATTTACTATTTTTTTTAGTTAATGAAGAAATTAACTACGTCTATAGTATTTAATGATTATAGTAAATTATTGTTTTAATTAATAATAATTTAGGAGATTACTTTCTAATTGAAATTCATTTAAAAAGTAATTGAAGTTGAAATGAATCTAATTGAATTGTGAAAGGAGTTTGTAAACGGGTTTTATATCAAAACCCAAGTTTTTATAATGAAGTTATAAAAAGAAATTTAAGCAAATACAATAGCTTAAAATAAATGTTTACTTAATATTCGAATTAACTAAATGAAATACGGATAAAAAGGGGTTTATTATTAAACCTGAGTTTTGTAAACAAGGTTTATAAAAAGAGATGTGAAGTAAAATCGTTAATTTTAAATTAACGTTATTACATAATAATGGAATTAAAAGGAATGAATGCAATCGAAATGATATTTTCAAAAAGGAAAGATTAAAAAGGAATTTGTAATTAAAAGATTTAGTAATGGGATGTGGTAATAGTAATTCGAGTTATAAAATGAATTCTTGAAACAAGTCAAGGTTGAGAAGTGGTTTTTATTAAGAAATTACTTATTCAAAATATTAAGTAATAATAAGTTATATTTAAAAAGATATATTTTCCCAAAGTAAGAAAGTTTTATAAACCATATTTTAAATAAAATAGTTTAACGGGATTTGGGTTGGTATTAGAATAAATATCGGTTTTTGAATTACAACTCATATGTATCTTAAGATAAGAACGTTGTTGATCAAGGTCTGAGAGGTAAATAAATAACCCAACTTGAACGACTTCAGGATTATCTGAGGATGGTATTAATTTGGAATGGGAAAGAGGTTAAGAGCAATTTATTATTTCCATATGAGAAATAATAATGCAACGTTAATTGCAAGATTTGAATATATATATATAATGAGATTTCCAAAGTAACGGAAATGGGAAGATTTGAGAATATATATATATGTGTGTGTGTGTGTGTATATAATGATATTCCCGAAGGAAAGTAAATAAAAGGGACTATGTGAAACTATAACGATATTTTCCAAAGTAAAATGCAATGAAAAGTTGAGTTTGGAATGGGTTTATTCGAAAAGAATAAGAGTTGGTATTGTTTTCAAGTAACGACATTTTACGTGAAATTTGTTAAAACAAAGTAGGAACATATATATATAAATGATTTAATTCTAAGTAAATAAAATAGTTTTGAAAATAATATTATTTAAATAAGAAATGAAATGCTATGTGGATATATTGAAAATATTTTATGTTTTAAATCAACAATTCGTTAATTATATATAAAAAAGGCCAAGTACTGCTGAGTACTGAATCAGTGAACTCATTTTATTTTCATCGTTGTTTATTTGATAGTTAAATAACTGACTATTAAAATTTGACCTATACGATAGTTGGTACGGAAAGACCGGGATCAAATTTTATATTCGAAAACCATTCTGAACCAGCAAATACGTGAAGATGCTGATTGAAGATGAAGCAATTGAAAACCGTGGATCTTCATAAGCGAAAGGATTACTTGTCGAATATTCTCTGGGATTGCAACCAGAGGTACTTCGACGTGATTTAGTCATGGTTGAGGATTTACGGATTGCAAGGACTACTTGCTACTGATCTATAGGGTAATTCCTAGGATGTGGTGGGAGGGTGCTTTCGGTTATCCTGTTCCTGGATGACTTGCATGGATGAATGTCTAACAGTGTATTTCCTAAAACCACGTACGTTGATTTTTCCAAATACACCGAATCTGTGGCAAAGAGGGGCAATACTTTTATACCCAGAGTATATTTATGGACGTCAATTAGTGATTTGACGTATCTCATGATGTGACATTCAAAGACATGTTCTGAAGGGTAAGCATAACTTCAAGCCTCATCAACCGGGAAATGGTATAAAAATCGGGTAGGTCGCATGGCTATGTGGGTCGCACCCACCAAAAGGGTATATCATTACCTGATCTAGAGAAATCAAATGCCTTCGGTTGTCCCTTTTATTTTTTTATATGTTATCGGTTCGGTTAGCTGACACCCAACCGTGGTGATGATATACTCGGTACTCTCAAGTGAAGTGAGGGGTCGGTCGTGTTTACCTTGGGTTACAAGATGTTCTTGTTGAACCCCAATGTATTCATCTCCGGAGGTACATTGTCGGAAAGGTGGTTGCCCATACCTTGCCATGGAAATCCATTCTTCAATAAGAGCCCGCGGTTTTTATTGTATACTATGTATGTAGAGCGTGAGATGTAAGCACTCTGCTAGATTGATATTTATTTGTAATTAGACAATATTATAATATCAGAAAAATATGGATTTCAAAAGAATATTTTGGGTTACCGTAAGGTAAAAACAGTCCGTATTTATGTGTGGATTTGGTCTTATGATTATCCTTTTCTTTCAAAAATATTTTGACATTAAAACCAAGCTCTTTGATGCCTTTAAACTTAGTGTTTTTTTTCTCACTCTGGTTCACAAGACTTATCCAGCGTTTGTAATGCTCGGGTTAGACAGGGTTGTATAGGTTCAGGTTATCAGATGATGCGAAATCTAGAGACGAGCTAGACATTTAATATCTATTATTTATTCCACTATGTGATTGTATATGAGGACAGGTTATTATAACTGCCGATGCATTGATGTACTCTGATGATTGTAAGTTTTATTTAAAGCTCTCAATAAAGATTTATTTCTATATTATATTTGTTCCGCTGCGGTGTGAGACTCTGTGTCGTGTTGGTTCTTCTTCTTCTATTTCTAACTTTCTTTCTTTCTTATCTCACCCTCTAACTTCTTTCTGTTAACGATCTGGTGTTTTTGATACTTGAGTTTTAGGAAAATAATATGGTTTATGTATTATTGTTAGAATTCAGCGTCGAATTCCTACCGAGTCGTGACAGTGGTATCAGAGCAATGGTTTAGTAATAACCTTGGCTCAACTCAGTAGAGATTGGGCTAGTAATACCCTAGATTGAGTCGAATGTATATATATGAGAGCATATTTGTAGATTTTATATGCAAATGTTTTGTATTGTGTTGGTTGATCGGTTCAAGTATTGAGAAGCATTGAACTGGTATTAGATACAATATTGTTTTGTAAGGAGGGTAAATGAAATAATTTTACCCAGATTATATTTTTTGTATAAAAAAGAAAGTTTTTTTATTGAATTATGGAGATATTGGTTTGTGTGTTGGTTGATTTGAATAAAATTCAAATTAGATTATAAATCGAAATGGTTTAATTTAACAAGAAGAAATTTCACTTATTTAATTTGTGAATAAAAATTAGTAAATGAGATTGAATGAATTCAGTTTTGGATTATGAAATAAAAGCGAACTAATTAGAAAATTCAATTAGTTAATTGGATTTGAGATTTGAACTTAACTGGATTAAATGGAGTTAAGATAGGGTTTGATATAAAATAAGAAATGTGTGGATTTGGAAATTTAATAAATAATAATTAAATAGAAATAAATTGAATATTAATCGACTGATGTTCGAATCTGTTAAACCCAAAATATTAAATTTAATGTAAATTCAATTGATTTGATTTAGTTGGTTGTGCTTTGGTTATTGATTGTTGTTGATTGTTTGAATAAAATTAATCAATGTTTTAATAAGAGTTGAGTGAATTTAAAAAACTGAATTCCAATATTATAAATTGGAATGAAACCGCATATGAATTGAAATAAATGAATTAAACCTGTATTTGCAAATAAATTGATGCTTTTGTTTGATTTTGGGAGTTTGTGTGGTTATAGTTGTTAGTTGATGAGATATCATTTAAATATTCATGTATTTGTTGCTTATATGTTGAACTGAGTTAAGTACAGGTGCCAGATGGCTTGAGAATTGATTTGGTTGCGTAGATTACACATAAGTTGAGCAAGTATGCTCAATAGCGCTCGTAAAAGGTACGTGTACGCGAAAATATAAATTTTGGATTTTTGAATTTTGTTGTAACACCCCGCATTTTTGTAACAATTAAAATAATTAAATAATGCATGTACGTAGATATATATATATATACACACTGATATATATATTTAAAAGAAGGAAATATTAATGCGAATAAAAATGTAATGCATACATTTAAAGAAAGAAATGATTGCTTGCATGCGGTATAGATATGTTACATGCACTGATTTATGCATTAATAATAAAAGAGAAATAAAAGAAAAAGATTCATGCAATAGTTTAACTGTATTTTCGTAATAAACATGGAAAAGAGGAGTAACAAGAGAACAATAATTACCATTGTTCTAGGCCTTATTAGCAATAGCTTTAGTAGCCCAGTTGGTTAGAGCATGTGACTTGCATCCCCGCCGCCGTCATATTTTTGTTTTAAGGGGACGGCTAAAATAACATATGTACATGAGGGAAAATATGCATAAACACACATATAAGGAAAAAATATATATATATATATATATATATATATATAAGGAATTAAAGGAAATATATGTATATATGTATATGAGAATATACGCGTATATAGGTGTAGGAATGTATATATAAGAGATAAAATTCAAGATAAGGCAGAAATCATAGAAATATGGCAAAAATCAAATAACGGTGCAATACCGTTTGAATGTTGAAAATGAAACGAAAGTTGTGCGTATATGTACACACGAAAAATGAACGTTAGAAGAATTATATATGCACAAGAAGATTGCATGTGAATATAACAGTTAAATAAATTCCAGAAATTCAAATATTCAAAATTCATAAATTCAAACATTCGAAATTCAAATTTCTACGCCAAAACAGTTGCTGACTCAGCGCTGCGTGTACGATAAGATCCTGAACACCTATAAATAGGCTAGCAGAGCCTAGCTAAATCTCATATTTTTGAGACAACGCAGAAGCTCTGTCATTCTTCTTCATCCTCAAATCTCTTCAGAAAATTAAGATTATTAGTTTAGGAAATTTTCTAAATCAAGATCTAGAGGAAAAGAATTGACGTTAATATAAAGGTGTTCAAAATCATATGCGAAGTAAGGTAATTTTTTAGATTTGGTCTATTCAATTTCTTCCTCTTTCTTCCCTTTTTTCAGTAAAAATTATGAATCCATGGTTGCTAGGTTCTAAATTCAATTAGGAGAAAACTATGGAATGTTAGATCTGGACCAGATCTAGGATGTGGAAAGCAAATTAGGTGAGTGGATTTAAGTTATATCATTTTTTATATTGATATATTATCATTTAACATTCCCCGTTATTTGTAATAACCCGGAAATCCGAGCCAATTTAAAATTTTCATTTTGGCAATTTTAGTGAATTTTAATTATTTAAAATGGATTATTTTAAATAATATCGACGAGATATTTATTTTGAATAGAATTCAAACGAATATATTTATATAGTTCATCGTTAGAATATAAATATTTATTTTAAATTATAAAAGAAATTGAAAATGGCGCGGTAGTTCGATAATTTGATTTCAAACTTCAAATGAACGTACCGGGTGCGAAACAATCCGGATTTTTGTGAAACCAAAAATAATAGAATCTAGTTTGGAATATCTTTCCAACGAACCCGAAAAATTGAAATTTCATAGCGGGAATCAAAAGATATGTCCAGTTGAAAATTCTAAATAGTCGCTATGGAATTCAGGCCCTTAAAAATGGAAATTTTGCAAACGACCTCGGATTTCGACGAAACCACAATTGTTGGCTCCGCGATGTCAAGTTATTGCTAGGTTTCAAATTTCGTAATTTTTCGACTCGATATGTGAGCGTGGCAAAGGAAAACGCGTTTGACCAGTTATATGTTGATTTCGACGGAAACAGATCGAAACGATCGAACCAGCTTATGACACATATCCCATTGTGTTCGGAATGGGGGTAAAACGCTATAGACAACAGGCGGTGGGCCTTGTTTAGAGGTCAAATGAAAAAGTCAACTTTTTGAAATTAAATAATTAAAAAAAACCCTCTCCTTACATCACTCAGCACCCCCCCCCCCCCGATTAAAAATCAAAACAGAAAAGAAAAAAAAAACTATTTCGAACGACGCGACCCCCCCAATGCCTGCCGCCGCCGCTCCTTCATCTTCTTCCTCCTCCTCGCACCGCGCAGCAGTCCACCCCCCCGACCCCTCTTCCCCTTCCACGAATCCCTGACCGCCACGCTCGAACGACGCGACCCACCACCCTAAAGACCTGGCGCCGCCAATCCAGAAGGCCGCAGCACCTCCTCCCACCACCGAGAACGCAGCGCACCCCCCTTCCGATCTGAACATTGCAAGTTATATTCATTTTAATTTTATTTTATTTTATTTTTCTGATTTTTATTTTTATGATGAAGTTAAAAAAATTTATAACTAGAGAAGTTAGGATTTTTATAACTAGAGAAGGTCGAATTTTTATTATATAGAAAGTTCGGATGTTTAAAGTATAAAAGGCGATATTTTTAACATATAAAAGATACGATTTTTAACAAATAAGAATTCGATTTTTATATGTATATTAGCATGGTGAAAATACGATTTTTTGATGTAGCAAGATCGAATTTTTATAAAGTAAAAATTCGATTTTTATATATTGAATAACGAAGTAAAAATTCGATTTTTATATATTGAATAGCGAAGTAAAAATTCGATTTTTATATATTGAATAGCGAAGTAAAAAATCGATTTTTATATATTGAATAACGAAGTAAAAATTCGATTTTTATATATTGAATAACGAAGTAAAAATGTGAATTTTATATCTGTAGAGGATACGGGCAAAGAAAGTGATGAAAGATGAAACGACGAAGATTTCTGCATAAGAAGAGTCGTGGCGTTGGGTTAGCTATTCTGTGAGAATTTCTCACCTTTTATTTTATTTTCTAGTTATAAATATATACTAGGATCCAGACTGTTTTTAGTTGCACCCGACAACCGTCGTCCACAGACCATGGACGGCTTGTATGCTTGGTTGTTTGATTTTGATGTGTAGTTGATTGTGTGATGTGATGTGAAGTGTAATAAAATATTTATATAGTTAAAAATATTTTATAGTTGAAAATATGATTTTTAACGTGTATATGAAATGAAATAAATTAATATAAACAAATCGAACGATTTGTTTATATACACACATTTGACTGATATTGATTGGGACGATAAATTTTACAAATCGCCCAACTACACAAATAAAATCTATGTTTGATTGTTTGAAAACCCCACACGGGTATTGGGGTGATATATGACATACATTAATCCCAATAGTTAGTTGTATGTCTATCGATTGATTGACAGACTGTTACAAGCGTTAAATATTTATATTTGATGCTTATACAGTGTAGAACGCACTTTGAATGATGGTTGATTATTCATCGTTGTTATTGTATACATGTGTTGTAGAAAATCCATATAATCAACATTATATGGTAATTGATTGGGCCTTATTCCATATTCGAAATAGAAATATTTGAAATAGAAATATTTGAAGAAGAAATATTTGAATAGAAATATTTGAATAGAAATATTTGAAAAAGAAATATTTGAAAAAGAAATATTTGAAAAAGAAATATTTGAATAGAAATATTTGAAAAAGAAATATTTGAAAAAGAAATATTTGAATAGAAATATTAGAAAAAGAAATATTTGAATAGAAATATTTGAAATAGAAATATTTGAAAAAGAAATATTTGAATAGAAATATTTGAAAATATGAATATATGAAGCCGTGTTGATTAGATTTACGCCATTTCGACGTGATCGATATTTATATCGATTTTATTCATTTTATAATGAATATCGAAAGTGATTTCAAAATCTGATATTTTGAAAAGAATTGAAATTCAAATTAAATTGAATAGAAGTGAATTCGAATGAAATTGAATAGAAGTGAATTCGAATTAAATTGAATAGAAATGAATTCGAATTGAAATTGAATATAAATGAATTCGAATTGAATTTGAATATAAATGAATTCGAATTTCGTTTTGAAAAGAATTTAAAAAGAATTTATATTGGAATATTCAATTTTGATTTGAAATTGAATATGAAGTTGAAACCGTTTTGAAAATGAATTTAAAACGATTTATAAAGCTCGTTTTGAATTGAAATCGACGAAGTTTATATTATATATATATCATAATGGCCTGAATAGAACGCGCCGCGCCGCGGCAATTCGCGAATTTCGACCATTGACTTCGAACGGATATTACGGGAGATCCGACCGTCGGATTCTCCTAAAACCAGAACCATTGGGTTCGTATCGAAAAGAGCTTTCTAACGAATATTAGAAATTTGAAATCTAACGGTTGGATTTGGAGTTATGCCCAAATCAAATTTGGAAAAGGTCGCTGTAAGTGCAGTTCGATGGCCATTGATGGAAATTGACTGTACAGACCTTAATAAAATTATTAAAAATAGTAATAATTTGTGAAAAATCATAAGAAATGATTTGTGAAGAACTGGGATGAAAAATCCCATATTTGAAAAGATAAAAATATATTTTTATCGAAATGAACTAGTTTTGAACTAGAATTATAATTCTATTTATTTTTAAATAAATAAATTGGATTTGAAATGGTTTTGAAAATAACCAGAATTTCCAATAAATATATTGGAATGGATTTGAATCAAAATTGTCTTCGGAATATTTCGATGTTGGATTTCGTGATGATACAGATATTGTTATGGGAAATTTGAAAGATATATTAATATCGTTATTTCCAATACGATATTTGTTGGTCGTAGAATTTGATATTGAATATAAGCCGGTATATTTTCTATTCAGAGCCTTGTATTTAATATCAAATGTGATTTGGGTTTGTCGTGCATGGTGTCTTCATTAACACTGTTCTTGAACCTAGTGGAGAAAAGATTAAATCTTTTATTTAGATTTAATGAAGTGCACCAATTAAATAATATTTAATTGGAACCGAATTGGTATTGATTTTTGGGTTTATCGTGAACAGTGTTTTAAATAACACTTGTTCTTTAACCCGATAATTAATGAATGTGATTTTGGGTTTATCGTGAACCGTGTTTTAAAATGACACTGATTCTTTAACCCAGTTAAAGATTAAAACTAAGTGGAGTTTTATTGAATCTTTAATTAGATTGAAATGCTCGAGGATGGAGTATCACCAGTTTTTCTCCAGGCGTTAGTTAAATCTTTAATTAGATTTGAACGTGAAATGGTAATTGAATTTACTGATAACACCGTGGTGTTAGATATGAAGTATTACCAGTTTTACTTCATGCGATGAATAGGTTGGGGTTGGGAAATTAAAACAAATGATTACTTCGGTAAGGTTCGTTAATCCCGACTAGTTTGAATTGATATTCAAAAGAATATTAGAGAATAAATTCAAGGAATTTATCTTGAATAAAATTAATAGGAACCTTTCCCTATGAATGTGAAATTTAGAAAATAACTGTCGATTAGCCAAGCAGAATGGTTTTCTGGATATTGATCTGATGTTGGTTTCGGCCTTCGGGGTTAATATTTGGGAAATTATTCTCTTGATTAATTTACAGTTAGTGACTGATGAATTGGAATGAGGCGTATGTTGTGTTTGTGTAACACTTATTTAAAATATACATGAGTTATTCGGAAAGACCGGGTTTATCCTATTCTGAATAACTAATACGACGTTAAGTCAAATATGAAGATGGTGGTTGAAGACCAGAAGTCTTCACATCGTTTGGGTGATTACTGATGATCTTGATTGGGCTGTACACCCAAGATGAGGGAATCAATTGGTGGTCGTCCAGATGTGCTTGGAGATCGATGGATATGTGAGGAAAGTGCCTCCGGTTTCGTTCAGACCCAGAACGGACTTGTAAATGGACTGTGTGTCTGACATTGGATTTCATTCTGTGTGACTGATATCGGTTGCATAGAGTGGTTTGCCTGTGTGGCATGCTAAGATGCAATTGTTCGAGGCTTCTGTTGAAAAGCAAAGTCTTGTGGTGATGATCAAAGCACAGCCTGTGTGGCACAGCTTTGTGTAACGTGAATTCGCTAGCCTCACACCCCGGTTGTGAACCAAAAACGGGAGACGGACCTCAGGGAGGGCATGCGTTTCTTTCTAGCTAGGGTGGTGTCAGTGACCTACCAGCCCTGACATTTATATACTTTTCACCTGTGTGGTTGTTGCTGTTGCAAGGCGCCTCGGTTAGATCGGACGATCCGGGTCCGATGGAGCCATTCATTGGCTCATTTACGCCCCAAAAGGGCGGGGAAACGCAGTGTTCAGGCATTTTAATCCACATCGGTGGACCGGCCCTGACGATCCAAAGGCTTGACTGAGTACTTGCCTGAGGGGCGGGCTAAAGCGTCTCGAATCGGTTGAGGACTCTTTTGCCTCGGTTCATGGATGGAAATCCAACTTCCAAATACGTGACATTTGCGGTTTTATTTGTAGAGCCTAGTATGTCGACATAGTGGGATGGGGCGCTTATGCCGCCTATGATTGATACTTATGATTTGAAGTTGTTTTATACACTATGCACTTATAATAGTATCAAATGATTTGTTTTAAACGTATCAAGCATTCTTGGCTTTTATAAGGTCAAAACCCTATCCTCCGGCTTGCGATTGCATTGTGTGATAGGAACTGGGTCTTATAATAGCTTCATTTTTCTTTATTTAGCATTACGCTGTTTGTTTTATGCACTAGTATTCTTGGGAGGAAACCCGTTCCGTGTTATATGGCGTGGTCCCTTGATTTACCTAACTTTAAAATAAAGATTAATAACTGTTTTAGTTCTCACACCAGTCCCATGACTGACCTAGAGTTTATTGTTTTAACCTAAACTCTGGGTGCCCCTATTTTGACACGGGCAGCTAGTAGTTTTGGTTTTGCAGATTTATATTCACATGATCCTGGTTTACAGCTGGAACGATATCCGGAAAGCTTTGTATCCGTATATCTCTTCTAGTTGTGTATTGTATAATTTTCCGCTGCGATGTATTTAAATGTAATTTAAATCTCTGATGTTTCTGTGTTTATTCATTTATACTTTGTATATTCTTGTAATCTGATGGTATTGTTGTAATATACAATGAAATGTTCTTCTGTCTGCGTTCATTTGTGTGTTGTTCTCAAAGTATCCGCTCTTTCCTTCACAGGGAAGTTACGGGTTTTAACATTATTATACGATGTGAATTAACTAGAATAATTAAAAAGCATTGAAATGTTACATATGGCATGTTGAAATATGATATGTTGAAATGTTTTACATATGCTAAAAAGATTAAAGTGACGAATATGACATGTTGAAATATTAATATGTTGGAAAATTTCTATGTTGAAATATAAACTTATGGAAATATGTGTAGCAATTACTGTTGTAGCAATTACTGTTGTTTCAATTCCATGTTAATTTGTGACATTTATGTACCTGGACCATTAACGGTAGAAATTAAGAAAATCACATGTTAGTTTATTTGATTTGAACAATTACATGATTAAATGATTACATGTTAGAATAGAATTTATTGTATGTTAGAAAAAAAAATGCGACATAAAATGGGTTTAATATGATGACATGTAAAATATAGGAAATTTACAGTAAATAGGAAACTGTA
This sequence comes from Allium sativum, assembly GCA_030737875.1. NCBI lineage: Eukaryota > Viridiplantae > Streptophyta > Magnoliopsida > Asparagales > Amaryllidaceae > Allium > Allium sativum. The sequence continues at coordinate 512,343,813 of CM060921.1, read as the reverse complement.
ACCGAGCTTAAACGCGAGGTTAGATTACACTTGTGGTAGAAGTCTGCCCAGAACCGTCCGGCTCATCCAGCATCCACAAGTGGTAAATCTAATGCGAGAGTTCTAAGTGCATAAATAAAACATGTAATTGTGCTAAGACATGAGGTTAAGTCAACAAGTGTAGGCTTAATGTAAGAGGTCTAGTGCATAAATATATATATATATATATATATATATATATATATAAATAGCAGGACTGATAAACAACATTAATTATAATTAATGGAAATAAACAGAATTGAAAGAAAGTTACAACAGTAAAAAAGAATGGAATGAACTGGGAATGATAATAACCTATTATAAATAAATTACATTAATGAGAATGTTGTATAATAGGTAGACTAGTCTTAGGGACAAGTGAAGATTATAACTTAGGTTATAATGAACTAGTAAGCACATGAGATAACTAGTGAAATGAGATAAGTGGCACTTAATTGTAAATTAAGTAATTCGTAAATGGGGAAAACTTGAAACCAGTTATTTGTAATAAGTAGAGAAAAAGGGGAAAGTTTATGAAATGTAAATATATTATATACTATATATATACCTAGATCCATAGAGGAACCCACTAAATAGATAGAGTATAATATGGTAAGAAATAGGATGTTTGTTTTGTACACTAAAGGAATGAATATGGAAATATGAGACCCTTAGGTAATTTGGGTGGAAAGTGTATAATGTACTTTGTATGGAAGGAAGGTGAAACCCATATGATTAGTATTTTGGGTTAGTTGGTTTGGCAGTAAAAGCTTATAATTGGAAAAGGTTAAAAAGAGAAAAATGGATTAGGAATATATATATATATATATATATATATATTTGAGAGAATTAACCTTGGGAAGTGTCTAGGAAAGCCTAGAAAATTGGAAACCCGCTTTGAGTCTAACCCCATTGCTAACTTTTAAGAACTTTAAATTGTAAAATTTTGGGAAAAGGGTTTATTGTTAATCTTAAAAGTCATAGTTTTAAAACATGTAAAGAAGTACATATTGGGTTTTAAAGTAAAATAGGGTATATTTTGAAAGCAATGATTTCTCATGAAAATTTTATCTAAAGTAAAATTCTCTCAGTAAAAGGTGCATATTATAAAGCATGTATAGCTCGCTAGTTTTATTATTATATTACCTGAAAGGATTTAAAAGCAAAACTTGGAAGAAGTTACATTTTGTTGAAAACTAGAATTTCCAGTAAAGAAAGTTTTGAAGTCTTTATTCTTTTGACAATCATTTTTGATAAATTGTTTTAACAAGAGAATTTTGTTGGGTGGACAAAATAAGTGTAGAAATTAAGAATAGAGAGGATGTTTGCACCTTGTAGTAAGAAACTGAACTAACCTTATACGGAAGGACGAGCCGTAAACCCGATTGAGAATTAGTTGTCCGTATCTACTCCGGTTTTGTGATTTAAAAAAAATGATGATTTGCATTTTTTAAGATGACGTGTTTTTATGGTTTGGCAAAAGTAAGTTTTCATGAGGAAAATAAAATTTTGAAACTTCTGATTTTTTTTAGGAGAAAAAAATTAAATGAAAAGGTCAAGCCGTGTTTTAAAAGTATAGAGTAGGTAAGGATCAGTGCCTAGGGAAGACGGGAAAAGTTTTGAGGCTATGAAGTAAATAGCGAGAATTTTCTTGAAAAAAAATGGTAAGTTTCCATAGAATGCGTAAGCATTTAAAAGCCTAGGTTGTTGCTTAAAATGATTCGTTGGTACACAGCTAGGACTAGTGGTGACTAATAGATAGTAAAGGGCAAGTAAGTGTTTAAATCCCGTTGCTAATTTTCATGTTAGGGGTAAAACCCATTGCTACATTTATGTTGGGACCGTTTCGTTATTTTATTCTTGTTGGGTAGTTTAAACACCTAAACCTATTGTAGATCTCATAGTTTGGACTTTTCTGTCTGGGGGGAGGGGGCATAGTCCCGAGATTTTTGGCCCTTAGTAGTAGCTATGTAGAGTGTCTGTTTTCCTATTTTAGTTGAGGTCTTTTTTGAAAACTAAACTTAGATCAGATGATTAAATAAGGTAAGATAAGAGAAATGGTGAAACTAAAAAGGAAACAACTAAATCTATAAAATAACAAACATGACAAATTTTGAGAAAAGGCGAATAAGAGTAAAATTTTCCAAGATAAGATGAAAAAGAAAATCTGTAACAAAGAAAATTTCTTATGTGGGCTGTGCTTGGATAGGAAAATAGGAAATCTTTGTAAATAGTCGCATAAAATCCAAGTACGGTTGGAAAAAGGTACGTAAAAGAAAATCGGAAGGTGTGAAATTTTCCATTTTCCACCTTTTTGTAATATAAGAAATAGAATGTAGAAAATTAGATTTTTTCCAAAATTCAAAAAATAACGTTGCTTGGTAAGGTTTGGGATGCAAAAATTGGATGAACTACGCCCTTAGTAAGAGTATGGGAAAATTTGAATGAAAATGTATTTTGATTTTCAAAATATTGCATTCATGTAGAACTTTCAGTATATTTAGGATGTGAGCATCATATTTTAAAAGGATTTTTAAAAAACTTACATACACATAGCAGGTACTGCTTAGGCATACATGTATTGTTATGTTTTATTTCACTTTGCATAAGTGCACAATTTTTGCAAAAATTGGATGCACACATGATGGATGTATATTATGAGAGGAGTTAATTGATTTTTACCCTTATCAAATTCCAGAAATGAAATTTCCTAAGGGTGGGAGAATGTAACACCCCGCATTTTTGTAATAATTAAAATAATTAAATAATGCATATATGTATATATATGCATTGATATATATATATATATATATATATATAAGAAGGAAATATTAATGCGAATAAAAATGTAACGCATATATTAAAAGAAAGAAAGGATTGGTTGCATGCAATGTAAATATGTTACATGCACTGATTATGCATTAATATTAAAAGAGAAATAAAAAAAATGGTTCATCCAATGGTTTAACTGTAGTATTGTAACAAATATGGAAAAAAGGAGTAAGAAGAGAACAATAATTACCATTGTTCTAGGCCTTGTCAGCAATAGCCTTAGTAGCCTAGCTGGTTAGAGAACTTGCATACAAGAGGTGCAGAGTTTAATCCCCGATATCGTCGTATTTATGTTTTAAGGGAACAGCTAAAATAACACATGTTCATAAGAGAAAATATGTATAAACACACATATAAGTAAAAATATACATATAAGGAAGTAAAGAAAAAATATGTATATGAGAATATACACGTATATATGTGTAGGAATATATATATATATATATATATATATATATATAAGAGATAAAATTCAAGATAAGACTGAAATCATAGAAATATGGCAAGAATCAAATAACAGTGCAATACCATTTGAATTTTGAAAATGAAACGAAAGTTGTGCATATATATATATGTAAAATGATCGTTAGAAGAATTGTATATGCATAAGAAGATTGCATGTGAATATAATAGTTAAATAAATTCTAGAAATTCAAACATTCGAAATTCAGAAATTCAAATTTCTACGCCAAAACAGTTGCTGACTTAGCGCTGCGTGCACAATAAGATCTGAACACCTATAAATAGGCTAGCAGAGCCTAGCTAAATCTCATATTCCTAAGACAACGCAGAAGCTCTGTCATTCTTCTTCCTCGTCAAATCTCTTCAGAAAATTAAGATTATTAGTTTAGGAAAATTTCTAAATCAAGATCTGTGGAAAAAATTGACATTACTAAAAAGGTGTTTAGAATCATATGCGAAGTGAGGTAATTTTCTAGATTTGGTCTATTCAATTTCTTCCTTTTTCTTCCCTTTTTCAGTAAAAATTACGAATCCATAGTTATTAGGTTTTGAATTCAATTGGGGGAAAACTATGGAATGCTAGATCTGGATCAGATCCAGGATTTGGAAAGCAAATGAGGTGAGTGGATTTAAGTTATATCATTTTTGATAATGATATATTATCTTTTAACATTCCCCAGTATTATATGACGTGAATTTGCTAGAGTAATTAAAAAGCATTGAAATGTTATATATTACATGTTGAAATGTGATATGTTGAAATGTTTAACATATGTTAAAAAGATTAAAGTGACGAATATGACATGTTGGAAAAAATTTATGTTGAAATATAAACTTGTCAAAATATGTGTAGCGATTTCTGTTGTTTCAATTCCATGTTAACTTATGACATTTATGTACCTGGACCATTAATGGTAGAAATTAAGAAAATCACATGTTTGTTTATGTAATTTGAACAATTACATGATTAAACGATTACATGTTAGAATAGAATTTATTGTATGTTAGAAAGAACATGCGATACAAAATTGGTTTAATATGATGACATGTAAAATATAGGAAATTTATAGTAAATAGGAAACTGTAACTGCACTTAGACACGAGGTTAGATTACGCTTGTGGTAGAAGTCTGCCCGGAACCGCTCGGCACATCCAGCATTCACAAGTGGTAAATCTAATGTGAGGGGTTCAAGTGCATAAATAAAACATGTAATGGTGCTAAGATACGAGGTTAAGTCAACTTGTGGAAGAAGTCTGCCTGGAACCGCCCAACAAATCCAACATCCACAAGTGTAGGCTTAATGTGAGAGTTCAAGTGCATAAATATATTCATATATATATATATATATATTCATATATATATATATAGCAGGACTGATAAACAACATTAATTGTAATTAATGGAAATAAATGGAATTGAAAGAAAGTTACAACAGTAAAAAGGAATGGAATGAATGGGGAATGATAATAACCTATTATAAATAAATTTCAATGTGAATGTTGTATAATAGGTAGAATTTTCCTAGGGACAAGTGAAGATTATAACTTAGGTTATAATAAACTAGTAAGGACATCATATAAGTGGCACTTAATTGTAAATTAAGTAATCAATAAATGGAGAAAACCTGAAACCAGTTGTTTGTAATAAGTAGAGAAAAGGGGGAAAATTTATGAAATATAAGAAGTTGTACTTAATTATAAACTAAGTAATCTGTTTGCTTGGAAGTCTAAAGTATGCTGATAAGAAAATCATATTTAGGCTTGTCCTAGGGACAAGAGGAAATTATAACATAGGTTATAATAAATGGAATGGGAACTTATTAGTAAACCTTAGTTAAGAGAACTAAGTTAATAAGTAAAAAATGATAAGTTGTGGTGACCGTGTAAAATAGAATTATGATTAAATGAGAAAGAACGAGGAAAACTTATGAAATGAAATAAGTTATATTTATTCATAAATAATGACTGACATGTTAAACAAAAAAACATATGAATTGAGATAAATTTAATTACATATTAAGTAGAACATGTTATTGTAACTATGAAATCAAACCAGAATATAAAGGGATTGTGGATTATAGACCTTGAATCACAATCTAGAGAATAACATGTTGTGCGCATATTAATAAACTTAAATAGGTTAAGATATATGACCGAAATTAATAAGTAAGGGAAACTTGGTAACTTGAATAAGAAGTCAATGTGAACAGGGATAACCAAGTTAAATGGAAACCTGGTGAGGTAAAGCAAGCGCGTAAAAAGAATGTTTAGGCATATGGTCTAATAACACATTAAAATGAGGCACTTGGGGTGAATAACCGAACGGGGTAGATCATCGTGGTGTCATAAGGCACGAGGGGAGCGCATGTTCATCTGATTATTCTGTTGGCCCCGAAGGACTGGAAGGGTAAGCACACGGCTTCCGGAGATACGTGAGGTGCTTCTGGCAGTCCTCTATGCGGTGGCAGATGTTTAGGTTGTGCTCGCAGAGGTTGGCTCTGCGCGTAACTACTAGGTGGGTGGGCCTTGACTGCAAAAGTAGATTTGCAGTAAAAATGTTGTGATGAGATGACACTAGGGTGATTCGGTGATCGTCTCAACGGGAGGCAGAGTTCAGGACCAACAAGGATAGTAGATCGTTGGGTACCTATCATCGGCAGCCAGTGGGATGCTAAAAGACTAGAGCTAAACCCAATAGACCATTCATCTTTCGCTATTGCGGTACGTTGGTTGAGGGGAGACACCAACTGGATGTTTAGATTGTTTGGTAGGGGCAAGTCGCTCAGCTCTTGTAGTCTTTACTAATTGAGGGAGGGGCCGAGGTAGGGCCATAGCCACCATGAAAAACATACCTGAGGGGTATCTGTATTTTGAGGCTCTTAAAGGCGGGCCTGTACAAATATGGAAAAGCTCCCGACCGAGTTCTGTGTTTCTTGTATAGCCCTGTGTAACGACCTAGAAAATCTGAACCAATTTAAAATTTTTAAATTGGCTAAAATAGTGGATTTTAAATATTTAAAATAAATATTTTAAATAATATCAATGAAAAGTGAGTTTGAATCAATGTTTGAAAACGAATATAATTAATTCTAATTATAAACAAGGCCTGAAATGGCGCTGCAGTTTCAAAAATTGAATTCAAACTTTGTCAAACTATACCGGGTGCAAAACAAAACGGATTTGAGTGAAACCAAAAATATTTAAATCTGTTAGTGAATACCTTTCTAACGAATATGAAAAATCGAAGTTTCATAGCGGAAAGCAAAAGTTATGGCCAAATGAATTTTCAGAAAGGTCGCTATGGAATTTATATAGCCCGTGAAAATGGCCATTTTGCAAACAACCTCGGAATTCGACGAAACCACTTTTGTTGGATCCGGGATGTGAAGTTATTGCTAGGTTTCAAATTTCATAATTTTTGAAGCTAGTATGTGAGCGTGGCAAATGAAAACGTGTTTTGGTCAACTATAGTTAAATTGGATCGACCAGAAATGGGCCTTTTTGCAAACGGTCTCAGAATTCGACGAAATTAGTTTTGTTGGGACTTTATCGTCAAAACATAGCCAGATTTATTTTTTTGGAATTTTTCGAATCAGTTTGTAGCCCGGGCAAATTGAAATGAACGTTCAAATCAAATATTAAATGTTTTATATTTTAATTTGAATGAAAACTGACTGAAACAGTCGAATGGGCCTACGAAACATATCCCATTGTGTTCGGAATGGGGGTAAAACGCTAGGGACGACAGTCGTTGGGTTTAGATTGGTGGTCATGTCAGAAAACCCCTTTTAAAACCCACGGGCCAATCATATTTTTTATAAAAAAAAACCTTTTTTCTCTCTCCCGCTATACAGAGATATACGGCGGAAGGGCTTCAATTCTTCTCCTCCGTTTATCTTCCGATCCACGCACCATTGTCGAACGCCCCAGTTAAACTTTTTGAAGATCCCAGCCTTCTCTTCAAATCCGTATAAGTGGCGCTCCTCCTCGTCGAGTCTATCTCGAGAATCGCGCTCAGGAAGTGGCGACGTTCAAACCGCCGATCCTCCTCCACCGTGGATCCGAGTTGGCCGCGCTTCCAGGGATGGTGCACCTCTCCTAGCCCGTCAACGTGGCACAAGCCGATCGCGTTCAAGTGATTCGGATTCAAAGAAAATTGAAAACCTAGTTTTGAAGAAAATAGAAAGGTAACGGCTTTGTTTAATTTCAACAGTTTTAACACCTTTAAACCGTTGCAAACTTTGAAAAATCATATCTTTTTGCTACGTTATAGAAATTCACTGAAACAAGAGACAGTGGACTCGTGTGGAGGTCTTCTACCTTCTAGAAGAGAATGCATATTTTTCTGAGCCTTCTGCTATTTTTGGTGGAGTGGAACCCAATGTGAGATTTCTAATTTATATGGAAAACGACGACGTATAAATTATATAATCGATGTATGGTTATATAAGCATTGTACACCTCATGTATAAGTGTTGTATAAGTTGTACGTTCGATGTATAAGTTGTATATGCGTTGTAAAAATTATATATGTGTTGAAATAGAAGTGAAATGCTATATATATATATACGCCCCTCGTCCACAAACCATGGACGATATTTGTTGGTTGTGATTGGTGTGAAAATTGATTGATAGCGAATGGTTGATTGGAATTGTTTGTGGTTGATATTGATTGATTGTGGTTGAAAAATACCCGTTTGTGGTTGAGAAATATTTGGTTGAAACCACATAGGATTAGTTTGTGGAAATGAAATAAATATACATGCCGCCTGCGTGCGAACTAGATGCACGATTCCCCATTGTCAAAAACCACGAGGTTTTAAGGTAGAGCGAGGAGCCGTACTAGGGACGGTCCCGGTTTTAACTACCCTGCCGTTATGCTGCCGAAATTTTGAATAATATTCATGTGTTTGAATTATTTTCATTTGTTGAAACTATATTTATTCGTTGAATAGAAAACCTTCATGTGTTGAGTCGATATTCATTCGTTGGACAGAAATTCATGTGTTGAATGGTATTCGTGTTTTAAATATAAAAATCACATTTTTATCTATATATATAAACTATAGAAAACCTTCATGTGTTGAATCGATATTCATTCGTTGAATTGAAATTCATGTGTTGAATGGTATTCGTGTTTTAAATATAAAAATCACATTTTTATCTATATATATAAACTATAGAAAACCTTCATGTGTTGAATCGATATTCATTCGTTGAATTGAAATTCATGTGTTGAATGGTATTCATATTTTGAAATAAATTGTTTTATAATAAAAATCACATTTTTATCATCTATATGAACTATATAAAATAATCTTGTCTAGAAAGAAATTGTTTTATAATAAAAATCCTATTTTTATTATATATATGAACTATATAAAATAATAGTGTTTTGAAATGAATTGTTTTACAATAAAAATCACATTTTTATTATATACATGAATTGCTAAATATAGTGAAGTGTTGAAATAGAAGACAGTTAGATAAAAATATCATTTTTATCAAATGTATGAAAAGAATATAGCTTTGAAATCGAAGAGTCGATATATATATATATATATATATATATATAATTAAAATATATCGAATAACGAAGCTGCAGTTCGTATTTTGAAACCGTGATTTCAAACGATTATACCGGGGGATCCGACCATCGGATTTTCCCGAAATCACAACCGTTGGGTTCGCTTTGGAAATATCTTTCCAACGGCACCAACTTTGTAAAAAACCAACGGTTGGATTGTCTGGAATGTTTAATTCAAATAAGATGAAAAACAGCGCCAGAATCGATTATATTTATATTTATATACAAATATAATTATATATAATCGAATAACAACGCTGTAGTTCATATTTTGAAATCGAAACTTCAAACGATTATACCGGGAGATCCGACCGTCAGAATTTCCCGAAACTGGAACCGTTGGATTCGTTTTGAAAAGATCTTTCTAATGATGTAAATTTTGTGAAGATCCAACGGTTAGATTTTCAGATATGTGTAAATCAAATCTGAAGAAAAACAGCGCCACGGCCGCGTTATGGCCCGAAGCGTCGTTTTGAATAAATTGGCTATTTTAAAGTAAATAAAAATAGCGATAAATCGTTATAAATATTACAAACGATATGGATGTGATTTAGAAATTAACTGAAGGTTAGCTAAGTCGAATGGTTTCCTGGATTTTGATCTGATGTTGGTTTCGGCCTTCGGTGTTAATATTTAGGAAATCGTTCTCCTACTGATTGACGGTTGTTGACTAATGAATTGAAATGATGCGTATGTATGTTAGTGTTTCACTTGTTTACTATATACGCGAGTTGCTTAGAAAGACCGGGTTTATCCCATTCTGAATAACTGAATCGACGATAAGAAATCGAAGATGAAGACGGTGGTCGAAGACCGGAGATCTCCACCTCGTTTGGATGGTAACCGAGGTCCTGATTGGGAGGCATGCCGAAATATGGATAATGAGTGGTGATCGTCCAGACGTACGTGGTGACCGATGGGTTTGCGAGGTATTTAGGGCCTCCGGTTTCGTTCAGACCCAGAACGGACTTGCAAATGGACAGTGTGTCTGACATTGGAATTTATTCTTTGCGATTGATAGCCATCGGTTGCACGGTGTGAACTGCCTGTGTGGCATGCTAAGATGCAGTGATCAGGGCTTCTGTTGAAAAGCAAAGTCTTGTGGTGATGATCAAAGTTCCGCTTGTGTGGCGTAGCTTTGTGTATAACGTGAAATCACGAGCCTCACACCTCGGTACGAACCAGAAACGGGAGCAGGACCTCAAGGGGGGCATGCGTTTCTTTCTAGCTAGGAGTTGTGTCGGTGTTTTTACATGGCCTGACATTTTACTTATGTGATTGTTACTGTTGCGAGGCGCCTCGATTAGATCGGACGATCCGGGTCCGATGGAGTCATTCGTTGGCTCATTTGCGCCCCATAAGGCGGGGAGACGTATTGCTCAGGCATTTTAATCCACATCGGTGGACCGGCCCTGACGATCCAAGGGTCACTCGAGCTCTGATCCTGAGACATGGTAGGCTAGATTGTCTCGAAGTGGGTAAGGACTATCTTTTGCCTTGGTTCATGACGGAAATCCAATATCCAAATACGTGACTGTGCGGTTTTGATTGTATACCTATATTCGGCAACATAGTGGCATGGGACGCTCATGTCGTCTATGATTGATAGTTATGATTTGAAATTGTTTTTGAAACATGTAAACACTAGTAATAATATCAATTGCTTTTGTTTTATTCGTATCAACCATATTTTGGCCATTATAAGGTAAAACTCTATCCTCCGGTTTGTGTTGCATTGTGTGATGGGAACTGAGTCTTATAATGGCTTCATTTTTATAAAAAGCATTGCGATGTCTAAAGAATGATTTGTTTTAAAGCACTGGCAATCCAATGGAGTAAACCCGTTCCACGAAAGTGGCGTGGTCCTGTGATTAGCCATATTTAAAATGTGTTGAGTAGATTTCTCATACCAGTCCCATGACTGACTCGTAGTTTGTTTCACTTTCAAACTCGGGTGCCCCTTTTTCTACACGGGCAGCCTTGTATTCAGGTTTAGCTGGCTCTTTCTGGATAGCTGGAGCTGAAGATGGATTCTATCATTTATCTATTTTATGTTGTTCAGCTCCTATTGTACATATTTTGTTTGTTTTCCGCTGTAGACATTTATGTATTGTTTGAACTGTATTTGTACTAAGTAAGATCCTATATACTGTGTAACTCTGATGATTACGTTTATCCAGTGTATTCTATTGTACATTATCTGGTGTATTTATTTAATTCTGTTCTGCTATTATCTGTTTCTGTGTTATATTCCAAAGATTACCCTTGTCACCGTCTGTACGGGAAATGGGGTCGTCACACCCTGCCATTGAAATTGGTGCACATATGTGCGGTTAAGGCATTGAATACGATTGACGATACGTGCGTGGGAATGTCTAGATACATTCACGTCTGCTCTGGGTGGTGTATCGTAGACTTGAGGGCATTACTCTAGTATGGAATCTGATTCTAGGGCATTACTCTGGTATGGAATCTAATTTGAGGGCATTACTCTGGTATGGAATCTGATTCGATCAAAGTTGGAAGTCTGTACTCTTATATATCATAGTAATGACAGATATGTGCGGAATGTGAAGTTGTTATGTAGAGATCCGTATGTCACTCTGGCATAGGATAAGGGACTGCGTTCATTTCTATGACATTACGGTGGAGACCGTGCGAGTGGGGTACTATGGGGTGCATCTCAATATTGAGGGGTAACTACATATATACTGCATTAGGTTAATCAGTTGGGAAGTAAATGGGTACGACGTGTGTGTAAGCCTTGAGTGTTGTTAACCCAAGTAACCTAATAAATAAGAAAATGTGATTGAACGATATATGTAGGATTATCCAAAGTGTATAATTTAAATCTAGTCACCAAAACTTGTGTTCTACCCCCTCCTCGTAACATACTCGCAGGTTAGATTTGTGGCAGAGACATGGTAGCTTTGAATAGTGGTTAGCAGTATTATTAATACGGTAAGGCTACACTTTGATTATACTACATTTTATCCATTCCGCTGTGAGATATTTCTGAGCTCTGGCATATTTTATGTCTCTATCTTTTCTACAGAATACCAGAGGAAACCAACACGAGTTTCGATAGATTAGCATTTTGAAAAAAAATTCGGTCTGCTGGAATTTGGGTTGTTACATTTGTTTTCCTACCGTGTGGGTCGATTTATATATTATTTGTTCCTGTGATATCGCAGAAGTCACTCCATACAGGGGAGACTCTACCGAATTTTTCTGAAAAATTAAAATGTTAGAATTTTTTTGAATTTTTTTATTTAAATAATGAATTGGTTTTCAATTTAAAATTAAATTGGATTTTTGAATAGTATTTAGTTTGTAGCATTTTTCCAACCTTAGTAATTTCGGGGACGAAATTCTTTTAAGGGGGAAAGATTGTAATGTCCTGTATTTTTGGTAATCAAATATTTAATTTAATTTATTGTAACGAAAAGTAATTTCGCTCGATCTGAATCAGTCGCTAAACCAACCCAGTCCGTTCAAAACGCCTGATTGTTTTGAGAACGCGACAAATTAGAACGCAGACAGAAGAACATTTCATTGTAAATTACAACAATTCCATCAGAATACAAGAATATACAGAGTATAAATCAATATTACACATTTACCAAATATTAGAGATTACAATAAACTACATAGCAGCAGAAAATAATACAATACACAACTGAAGGAGATATACAGATACAAACTTTCCGGATATCATTCCAGCTGTAAACCAGGATCCTGTGAATATAAATCTACAAAACCAAAACTACTAGCTGCCCGTGCGGAAAATAGGGGCACCGAGAGTTTAGGTTAAAACAATAAACTCCAAGTCAGTCATGTAACTGGTGTGAGAACTAAAACAGTTATTAATCTTTATTTTAAAGTTAGGTAAATCAAGGGACCACGCCGTAAAACACAGAACGGGTTTCCTTCCAAGAATACCAGTGCATAAAACAAACAGCGCAATGCTAAGCAAAGAAAAATGAAGCTATTATAAGACTCAGGTCCTATCACACAATGCAACGCAAGCCGGGCGATAGAGTTTTCCCTTATAATAGCCAAACATGCTTAGTACATTTAAAACAAATAATTTGATACTATTATAAGTGCATAGTGTATAAAACAACTTCAAATCATAAGTATCAATCATAGACGGCATGGGTACCATATATCATGTCGCCATACTAGGCTCTTAGGCATGCCACACAGGCAATTCATTCCATGCGATGGATATCCATCAATATATAACCCTTGAGCTCGTATGTCTCAGAGAAGGGCGTTAAGCAAGAGAATAGATTCTCCGCTGCCAAACAGATATATATTTAATAGAAATTAATCACACATATTGAAATTCAATATCAGACACACAGTCCATTTACAAGTTCGTTCTGGGTCTGAACGAAACCGGAGGCACCTAGTAACCCGCATCTCCATCGATCTCCAAGTACGTCTGGACGACCACAAACTGATTCCCTCCTCTTGGGTGTACGGCCCAATTAAGATCATCAGCAATCACCCAAACGACGTGAAGACCTCCGGTCTTCGACCACCGTCTTCATCTTCGACACCACATCGAATCAGTTATTCAGAATATGATAAACCCAGACTTTCTGAATAACTCGCGTATATATTAAAAAAGTGTTACACAAACACAACATACGCCTCATTCCAATTCAGAATATTCTTTTATTCAAATATTCTTATACTTTGGGAAAAAGGTTCCTATTAATTTTATCAAAGATAAATTCTTCAAATTTATTCTTTAATCTTCTTTGAATATCAATTCAAACTAGTCGGGATTAGCGAACCACACTGAAGTAATCATTTATTTTATTTCCCAATCCCAACCAATTCACCCCATGAAGTAAACCTGGTAATACTTCATATCTAACACCACGGTGTTATCGATAAATTTAATTACCATTTCACGTTCAAATCTAATAAAAAAAGCCTCCCGGCCACTGCCTAACCAACACTCACAAGGGACATGTGGGGGTAAGAGTCTCCCGTTCGCCACCAAACCGCGAAGCGAAAACCCCCCATCATGACCGCAACAAGAACTGGTGATACTCCATTCTCGATCTTTTCAATCTAATTAAAGATTCATTAAAACTCCACTTAGTTTTGATCTTTAACTGGGTTAAAGAATCAGTGTCATTTAAAACACGGTTCACGATAAACCCAAAATCACATTCCATTAATTATCGGGTTACAGAACCAGTGTTATTTAAAATACTGTTCACGATAAACCCAAAAATCAATACCAATTCAATTCCAATTAAATATTATTTAATTGGTACACTTCATTAAATCTAAATAAAAAGATTTAATCTTTTTCTCAACTGGGCTTAAGAACAGTGTTAATGAAGACACCATTTACAACAAACCCAAATCAGATTTGACATTAAATACAAGGCTCTGAATAGAAAATATACCGGCTTATATTCAATATCAAATTCCACGACCAACAAATATTGTATTGGAAATAACGATATAAATATATCTTTCAAATTCCCGTAACAATACCTGTATCATCACAAAATCCTACATTGAAATATTCCAAAGGCAATTTCGATTCAAATCCATTCCCATTCAATTATTGGGAATTCTGGTTACTTTTAAAACCCTTTTCAAATTCAATTTATTTATTTAAAAATAAATAGAATTGTAATTCTAGTTCAAAACTAGTTCATTTCAATAAAAATCTATTTTTATCTTTTCAAATATGGAGTTTTTCATCCCAATTCTTCCCAAATCATTTCTTATGATCTTACACAAATTATTACTATTTTTATTAATTTTATCAAGGCCCGTACAGTCGATTTCCATCAACGGCCATCGAACTGCACTTACAGCGACCTTTTCCAAATTTGATTTGACATAATTCCAAATCCAACCGTTAGATTTCTAATTTCTAATATTCGTTAGAAAGCTCTTTTCGATACGAACCCAACCGTTCGGTTTTAGGAGAATCCGACGGTCGGATCTCCCGTAATATCCATTCGAAGTCAATGGTCGAAATTCACGAACTACCGCGGCGCGACGCATTCTATTCAGGCCATTATATTATATATATATATAATATATATAATATATAATTCGTCGATTTCCCTTTAAAACGTATTATATAAATCGTTTTAAATTCGTTTTCAAAATGATTTCAACTTCTTTTCAAATTCAAATCAAAATTGAATTTTTCCTTATTAATTCGTTTTAAATTCATTTCAAATTGATTTCAATTCAAATCGATTTTTTTATTCAATTTCAGTTCATTTTCTACTCAATTCAATTTCAATTCGAATTCATTTCTATTCAATTTGAATTCATTTCTATTCAATTTCAATTTGAATCGAATTCATTTTCAAAATATTCGATTTTGAAATCACTTTTCAATATTCATTATAAAAACGAATATAATCGATATAAATATCGTTTGCGTCAAAATGGCGTCAATCTAATCAACACGGCTTCATATATTTCTATTTTCAAATATTCTATTTCAAATATTTCTTTTTCAAATATTCTATTCAAAACTGGGATGAGGCCCAATCAATTACCATAGATTTTATTTCTATGGATTTCCATACAACGCATGTATATATCCACAATGAAAAATAATCAACCATCATCCAAAGTGCATTCTACACTGTATAAGCATCAAATATAAATATTCAACGCTTATAATAGTCTGTCAATCAATTGATCGACATACAACTAAACAATCGGGATTAGTGTACGTCAAATATCATCCCAATACCCATGTGGGGTTTCAAACAATCAAACACAGATTTTATTTGAGCAGTTGGGCGATGTGTAAAATTTATCGTCCTAATCAATACCAGTCAAATCAGTGTATATAAACATATCGTCGATTTGTTTATAAATATTCATTTCAAATACACGTTAGAAATTATATTTTTAACTATAAAATATTTTCCACTATAAAATATTTTATTTCATTTCACATCACATCCCACAACCAACAACACATCAAAATCAAATAAACAAGCATACAAGCCGTCCATGGTCTGTGGACGACGGGTGTCGGGTGCTACTAAACACCGTCTGCATCCTAGTATATATTTCAAACTAGAAATTTAAATTAAAGGTGAGGAGTTCTCACAGAATTGCTAATCCAAACGCCACGATTCTTCATATGCTGAAATCTTCGTCTTGCCTGCCCTTTATCACTTTCGTCGCCCGTATCCACTACATATATAAAAATCGAATTTTTACTTCGCTATTCAATATATAAAAATCGAATTTTTACTTCGCTATTCAATATATAAAAATTGAATATTTACTTCGCTATTCAATATACAAAAATCGAATTTTTACTTCGCTATTCAATATATAAAAATTGAATTTTTACTTCGCTATTCAATATATAAAAATCGAATTTTTATATTCTCTACCTTATAAAAAATATATTCTTAATACTCTTCATAAATAAAGATCATATTTTTATTATACCAAAACTTTAAAAATCATATTTTTATAATTTTAAAAAACTTATACCTTTATTCTCCACACGTATAAAATCAGCTTTCAAATCGAAGAAAAATAAATAAATTCGAAATTAAAAACTTACATAGTATTTTCAGAGGAGGAGGGGCTGCGTGGCTTCGTCTAAGGTAGGGCTGGGCTTTGCAGTGGCGGTGCTGGAGTTTGGCGGGTCAGATGGGGGTGGTCGGTGGTTTTCAGAAGGGCGGCGGCGTTTTGGGGAGGGTCGTCGATCAGGATTTCGAGAGGAAAGGGGTGGTGCTAGTCCTTGTCGAGGTGGAGGGGTAAGGGAGGAGCAGCCGAGACGGTCCCCCCCCCGGAGGTGTCGATCTACAGTGAAGGGGGGGCGGTCGGTCGTGGGTTTGGTTTTTTTTTTCCTTTTTTTCCTGAGAATAACGAGAGAGGGGGGGGGTAAGGGAGAAAAGGGCGTTAACTCTTTCTTTTTTTTCTTTTTTTTTATTATTTAAATTTTCAAAAAGTAATTTTTTATTTCGAACTCGAAACGAAACCCACCGCCTGTCGCCCATAGCTAACTACCCCCATTCCGAACACAATAGGATATGTATCGTAAGCTGATTTGATCGTTTTGATCAGTTTCCGTCAAAATCAAAATATAACTCTATATATTGATTTTGAACGCGTATTTCAATTTACTGGGGCCACATACGACCTCTAAAAATTCTAGAAAAATATTTACTAGCTTCGTATTGATGATACAGTACTAACAAAACAAATTTCGTCGAATTCTGAGACCGTTTGAAAAATGGCCATTTTCCGGTCGATTAAAATCAACTAAAACTGGTCAATAGCGTTTTTCTTTGCCATGCTCACATATTGATTCAAAAAATTATGAATTTTGAAACCTAGCAATAACTTGACAACACGGATCCAACAAAAGTGGTTTCGTCGAAAACCGAGGTCGTTTGCAAAATTCCCATTTTTAAGGGCCAGAATTCCATAGCGACTATTCTGAAATTTCAATTGGACGTATCTTTTGATTCCCGCTATGAAATTTTGATTTTTCGGATTCGTTGGAAAGATATTCTCAATTAGATTCTATTATTTTGGTTTCACTAAAATCTGGTTTATTTTGCACCCGGTGCATTCAATTGAAATTTGAAATCGAATTATCGAACTACCGCGCCATTTTCAATTCCTTTTATGATTATATATAATTATTTATATTCTAACGACGACGTATATAAATTTATACATTCTATTTTTATTCAACATAAATTTCTCGTCGTTACTATTTAAAATAATCATTTTAAATAATCAAAATTCCCTAAAATTGCCAAAATAAAAATTCTAAATTGGCTCGGATTTCCGGGTTATTACAATCTCCCTCACTTAAAACTTTTCGTCCCCGAAAAGGAACGAAGCCGAAAGTTGTTTTACAAACCAACTCAACTTTCATTATTTTCACTACGGCTTAAGTTCTTCAACTTTTCAGTTTCTAAGAACTTTTCAAATTTTTCAAAAATTTAGCTATCACCCTAAATTTTCGAAAAATTTCGCCATAACCTCCCCTGCACCGGGGACTTCGGGATATTTCATATAGCCTCCCATGGCCTTCTTCAACTCAAAAGAAAAAGCCAAGCGGCTAGCCAATCGGCTCATAAAATCATCATCACCCAAACAAAACAGTAAATTATGGTAAACATGTACCTATTTGTCGGGCAAACAATTTTATTCTCTGCTCTAGCCTCCTTGCTATGACCTGTTCAATGTAAGTACATGTATACGCAAGCAAATGCGACAAATTTTCAATACAATTCACTATTTGATACAATTTGGTTAAAGGTTCAAATTCAAATTAATGAACCAATAATCAAACAACACAATCAGCAATCAATTAGTTGATTAGCTTTTCAAATTCGTAATTTTGATACATAGTCTAAAAAATCAGATTTTTGATGCCAAATCAAAACAATAAGCCCTATCCAATTTTGGTTCTCACACCAGTCAATTGGAATCATATAGATATCATGCTTTCGGCACTCGAATATAAATACTGATGATGCGGCCACATCATCAGAATTATCCCCGGGCGACTAGAGTGTGACTCTTTATCCATCCAATATATTAGAGGCTTCCAATACAGTGGATCAGACGTATATTAAAATCTCTATATACCTGATAGTCCAAATCAATATAAATAAATAATCAAATACGAATAATTAATTTAAATTTTCAAAACAAAATTTGTTTTCACTTTAAAAATATACTCTTCACACTCGTTCTAGGATACTACTGATCCTATCTCAAACGAGTCATTCCCATTGGATATTACTAATCCAATATCTGATGAATTCTTTCGTATGGTTCTAATATGCCTTGTTCTCTGAGCTTTGTAAACCAAAGCTCTGATACCAACTGTAACGAAAAGGAATTTCACTCGATCCGAATCAGTCGCTAAACCGACCCAGACCGTTCGAAATGCCTGATTGTTTTGAGAACGCGACAAATTAGAACACAGACAGAAAAACATTTCATTGTTAATTACAACAATTCCATCAGAATACAAGAATATACAGAGTATAAATCAATATTACACATTTACCAAATATCAGATATTACAATAAATTACATAGCAGCGGAAAATAATACAATACACAACTGAAGGAGATATATGGATACAAAGCTTTCCGGATATCATTCCAGTTGTAAACGAGGATCCTATGAATATAAATCTGCAAAACCAAAACTACTAGCTGCCCGTGCAGAAAATAGGGGCACCCAGAGTTTAGGTTAAAACAATAAACTCCAGGTTATTCATGTGACTGGTGTGAGAACTAAAACAGTTATTAATCTTTATTTTAAAGTTAGGTAAATCAAGGGACCACGCCGTATAACACGGAACGGGTTTCCTCCCAAGAATACCAGTGCATAAAACAAACAGCGCAATGCTAAGTAAAGAAAAATAAAGCTATTATAAGACCCAGGTCCTATCACACAATGCAACACAAGCCGGGGGATAGAGTTTTCCCATATAATAGCCAAACATGCTTAGTGCGTTTAAAACAAATAATTTGATACTATTATAAGTGCATAGTGTATAAAACAACTTCAAATCATAAGTATCAATCATAGACGGCATGGGTACCATATATCATGTCGCCATACTAGGCTCTACAATCAAAACCGTAAATGTCACGTATTTGGAAATTGGATTTTCATCTGTGAACCAAGGCAAAAGACAGTCCTCTACCGGTTCGAGATAATCTAGCCCATGTCTTAGGCAAGTACTCAGTCAAGCCTTTGGAGCGACAGGGCCGGTCCGCCGATGTGGATTAAAATGCTTGAAATTGTGTTTCTCCGCCCTTTGGGGCATAAATGAGCCAACGAATGACTCCATCGGACTCGGATCGTTTGATCTAACCGAGGCGCCTCGCAATAGCAACAACCACATAAGTCAAACTCGTCAGGGCGTGTAAAACCACTGATGTCACTTCTAACTAGAAAGAAACGCATGTCCTCCCTGAGGTCCTCTCACGTTTTTGGTTCACCACCG
Organism: Allium sativum; assembly: GCA_030737875.1. Classification (NCBI taxonomy): domain Eukaryota; kingdom Viridiplantae; phylum Streptophyta; class Magnoliopsida; order Asparagales; family Amaryllidaceae; genus Allium; species Allium sativum. The sequence continues at coordinate 512,323,897 of CM060921.1, read as the reverse complement.
GGGTGTGAGGCTCGCGAATCAACGTTACACAAAGCTACGCCACACAGGCCGTGCTTTGATCATCAACCACAAGACTTTGCCTTTCAACAGAAGCCTTGATCCATTGCCACTTAGGCATGCCACACAGGCAATTCATTCCATGCGATGGATATCCATCAATATATAACCCCTGAGCTCGTACGTCTTAGAGAAGGGCGTTAAGCAAGAGAATAGATTCTCCGCCGCCAAACAGATATATATTTAATAGAAATCAATCACGCATACTGAAATCCAATGTCAGACACACAGTCCATTTACAAGTTCGTTCTGGGTCTGAACGAAACCGGAGGCACCTAGTACAATGCATCTCCATCGATCTCCAAGTACGTCTGGACGACCACTAACTAGTTCCCTCCTCTTGGGTGTACGGCCCAATCAAGATCATTAGTAATCACCCAAACGACGTGAAGACCTCAGGTCTTCGACCACCGTCTTCATCTTCGACACCACGTCGAATCAGTTATTCAGAATGGGATAAACCCGGACTTTCTGAATAGCTCGCGTATATAATAAACAAGTGTTACACAAACACAACATATGCCTCATTCCAATTCAGAATATTCTTTTATTCAAATATTCTTATACTTTGGGAAAAAGGTTCCCATTAATTTTATCAAAGATAAATTCTTCAAATTTATTCTTTAATCTTCTTTGAATATCAATTCAAACTAGTCGGGATTAGCGAACCACACTGAAGTAATCATTTATTTTATTTCCCAATCCCAACCAATTCACCCCATGAAGTAAACCTGGTAGTGCTTCATATCTAACACCACGGTGTTATCGGTAAATTTAATTACCATTTCACGTTCAAATCTAATTAAAGAAGCCTCCCGGCCACTGCCTAACCAACCCTCACAAGGTACATGTGGGGGTAAGAGTCTCCCGTTCGCCACCAAACCGCGAAGCGAAAACCCCCCATCATGACCGCAACAAGAACTGGTGATACTCCATTCTCGATCTTTTCAATCTAATTAAAGATTCATTAAAACTCCACTTAGTTTTAATCTTTAACTGGGTTAAAGAATCAGTGTCATTTAAAACACGGTTCACGATAAACCCGAAATCACATTCCATTAATTATCGGGTTAAAGAACCAGTGTTATTTAAAACACTTTTCACGATAAAACCAAAAATCAGTACCAATTCAATTCCAATTAAATATTATTTAATTGGTACACTTCATTAAATCTAAATAAAAAGATTTAATCTTTTTCTCAACTGGGCTTAAGAACAGTGTTAATGAAGACATCATTCACAACAAACCCAAATCACACTTGATATTAAATACAAGGCTCTGAATAGAAAATATACCGGCTTATATTCAATATCAAATTCCACGACCAACAAATATCGTATTGGAAATAACGATATAAATATATCTTTCAAATTCCCGTAATAATACCTGTATCATCACGAAATCGAACATCAAAATATTCCAAAGGCAATTTCGATTCAAATCCATTCCCCTTCAATTATTGGAAATTCTGGTTACTTTTAAAACCCTTTTCAAATTCAATTTATTTATTTAAAAATAAATAGAATTGTAATTCTAGTTCAAAATTAGTTCATTTCGATAAAAATCTATTTTTATCTTTTCAAATATGGAGTTTTTCATCCCAATTCTTCCCAAATCATTTCTTATGATTTTACACAAATTATTACTATTTTTAATAATTTTATCAAGGCCCGTACAGTCGATTTCCATCAACGGCCATCGAACTACACTTACAGCGACCTTTTCCAAATTTGATTTGGACATAATTCCAAATACAACCATTAGATTTCTAATTTCTAATATTTGTTAGAAAGCTCTTTTCGATACGAACCCAACGGTTCCGGTTTTAGGAGAATCCGACGGTCGGATCTCCCGCAATATCCATTCGAAGTCAATGGTCGAAATTCGCGAACTACCGCGGCGCGGTGCGTTCTATTCAGACCATTATATTATATATATAATATATACTTTGTCGATTTCCTTTTAAAACGTATTATATAAATCGTTTTAAATTCGTTTTCAAAACGATTTCAACTTCTTTTCAAATTCAAATCAAAATTGAATTTTTCCTTATAAATTCATTTCAAATTGATTTCAAATCAAATCGATTTTTTTATTCAATTTCAGTTCGTTTTCTACTCAATTCAATTTCATTTCGAATTCATTTCTATTCAATTTCAATTCGATTCAAATTTATTTTCAAAATGTTCGATTTTGAAATCACTTTTCAATATTCATTATAAAAACAATATAATCGATATAAATATCGTTTGCATCAAAATGGCATCAATCTAATCAACACGGCTTCATATATTTCTATTTTCAAATATTCTATTTCAAATATTTCTTTTTCAAATACTTCTATTTTAAATATTCTATTCAAAACTGGGATGTGGCCCAATCAATTACCATAGATTTTATTTCTATGGATTTCCATACAACGCATGTATATATCCCCAATGACAAATAATCAACCATCATCCAAATTGCATTCTACATTGTATAAGCATCAAATATAAATATTCAACGCTTATAACAATCTGTCAATCAATCGATCGACATACAACTAAACAATCGGGATTAGTGTACGTCAAATATCTTCCCAATACTCGTGTGGGGTTTCAAACAATCAAACATAGATTTTATTTGTGCAGTTGGGCGATGTGTAAAATTTATCGTCCCAATCAATACCAGTCAAATCAGTGTATATAAACATATCGTCGATTCGTTTATAAATATTCATTTCATATACACGTTAAAAATTATATTTTTAACTATAAAATATTTTCCACTATAAAATATTTTATTTCATTTTACATCACATCCCACAATCAACTACACATCAAAATCAAACAAACAAGCATACAAGCCGTCCATGGTCTGTGGACGACGGGTGTCGGGTGCTACTAAACACCGTCTGCATCGTAGTATATAATTCAAACTAGAAATTTAAATTAAAGGTGAGGAGTTCTCACAGAATTGCTAATCCAAATGCCACGATTCTTCATATGCCGAAATCTTCATCTTGCCTGTCCTTTATAACATTCATCGCCCGTATCCACATATATAAAAATCGAATTTTTACTTCGTTATTCAATATATAAAAATCAAATTTTTACTTTGCTAATCAATATATAAAAATCGAAATTTTACTTCGCTATTCAATATATAAAAATCGAATTTTTACTTCGCTATTCAATATATAAAAATCAAAATTTTATATTCTCTACCTTATAAAAATTATATTCTTAATACTCTTCATAAATAAAGATCATATTTTTATTATACCAAAACTATAAAAATCATATTTTTATCATTTTAAATAAATTATACCTTTATTCTCCACACGTATAAAATCAGTTTTCAAATCGAAGAAAAATAAATAAATTTGAAATTAAAAACTTACATAGTATTTTCAGAGGAGGGGGGCGCTGCGTGGCTTCGTCTGAGGTAGGGCTAGGCTTTGCAATGGCGGCGCCGGAGTATGGCGGGTCGGATGGGGGTGGTCGGCGGTTTTCAGAAGGGCGGCGGCGTTTTGGGGAGGGGGCGTCGATCAGGATTTCGAGAGAAAAGGGGGGGTGTTAGTCGTTGTCGAGGTGGAGGGGTAAGGGCGGAACAGGCGAGGCGGTCCCCCCTGGAGGCGTCGATCTAAGGTGGAGGGGGGCGGTCGTGGGTTTGGTTTTTGTTTTTTTCTGAGAATTAACGAGAGAGGGGGGTAAGGGAGAAAAGGGCGTTGACTCTTTCTTTTTTTTCTTTTTTTTATTATTTAAATTTTCAAAAAGTAACTTTTTATTTCGAACTCGAAACAAAACCCACCGCCTGTCACCCATAGCTAACTACCACCATTCCAAACACAATAGGAAATGTATCGTAAGCTGATTCGATCGTTTTGATTAGTTTCGGTCAAAATCAAAATATAACTCTATATATTGATTTTGAACGCGTATTTCAATTTACTAGGGCCACATACGGCCTCTAAAAATTCCAGAAAAATATTTTCTAGCTTCGTATTGACGATATGGTCCTAACAAAACTAATTTCGTCAAATTCTGAGGCCGTTTAAAAAATTGTCATTTTCCGGTCGATTAAAATCAACTAAAACTGGTCAAACGCGTTTTTCTTTGCCACGCTCACATATTGGTTTGAAAAAATACGAATTTTGAAACCTAGCAATAGCTTGACATCACGGATCCAACGAAAGTGGTTTCGTCGAAAACCGAGGTCGTTTGTAAAATTCCCAATTTTAAGGGCCAGAATTCCATAGCGACTATTCTGAAATTTCAACTGGACGTATCTTTTGATTCCTGCTATGAAATTTTGATTTTTCGGATTCGTTGGAAAGATATTCTCAATTAGATTCTATATTTTTGGTTTCCCTAAAATCCGGTTTATTTTGCACCCGGTGCATTCAATTGAAATTTGAAATCGAATTATCGAACTACCGCGCCATTTTCAATTCCTTTTATAATTATATATAATTATTTATATTCTAACGACGACGTATATAAATTTATACATTCTATTTCTATTCAAAATAAATTTCTCGTCGTTATTATATAAAATAATCATTTTAAATAATCAAAATTCACTAAAATTGCCACAATAAAAAATTTAAATTGCCTCGGATTTCCGGGTTATTACATTTATTATCTTAAATATTATATTTGGAATATTAATGGATTTTAACATCAAATTCGTTTATTAAAATGGAGTTTAAACGTTAAATTTATATACAATTTAAATCGAGCTCGTAATGGCATGGTAGTTCATAATATTGAGTTTTCAACTTCAATCGAATATACAAAATCCATTTTAAGTCGGATTTCTATGAAACAAGAAACGTTGGAATCTTGTTGATTAAAATTTTCATTTGGAAGAGAAAAATCCATATTTTGTGTTATGATTTGTTAGTTATGTCCAATTCAAATTTTAAAATAGTCGCTATGGAAATCGTTACTAAAATATAACATTTAAAAAGGGTTTTAATATAATTTCGATATGGTTTTAACTCGAAATTAATAGTATTAAGTTCTAGAATCTATTCTGGTTTATATTTGAAACCAAATTAAAATTTTATTTGGATATTTATGATAATAATTTATAATTATTTAATTCGATTATTTTAGAATTTATATAATATTATTATTTATATTATATAAGCCTTAAAAATGACTATTTTGTAAATGGACTCGATTTTCGATGAAATTAGTTTCATTGGAACCGTAACGTAAAATTATTGTATGATATTAAATTTCGTGGCAAACCGATGTCGTATGTGACAACGGCTGACGTAAATGCCCAGTCATTTTCTACAGCACGTAATTAAATTAATTTAATAGAGGGCATTTGTGTATAACATGAGCAGATGATCGAATTAAGCCATGCAACCAATTCCGTTGAGTTCGTATCGACCTTTAGAGTCAGAATAGGCAGGTAGTTTGTTATTATCGGAATCGGGTATTTTGGTGTCCAAAATAGCGTTGTTTGGCATATAAAAATAGCGTGCTGTTAAACTGTTTCGGAATGCGATGAAACTTGTGTCGTTGGATTCATATTAATTAATCATTATAAGATTTCAATTTTTGTGTCAATCGGACTTACCGTCTGATTGTGGCAACAATAAATGCCTTAATCATTTATATTATTTTTTAAATTCGAACAGGGGTAACTTTAAAGGAATAAATGGCTAGCCAAATGAACTTCGTTTTTAATGAAGCAAAATTCATTGGATCTGTAAAGAAAAGATAAAGTATAATTTCAAAGTTTCAAGTTGATTGGATTTATTTTGTGATTGTGGAAATTTTAAATGCATGATTTTTAGCATGTGATTTATAAAGGACTTTATACAAACGACCTCGGAATTCGATGAAACCTGTCCCATCGGGTCCGGAATATTTTTTATGCTAGGATTAGGAGTTTCGCCTCGATTGGACATCATATTTGGTGATTTATAACATGATAATTTATCGTTAAGTTTCGATATAATAAAATAATAATATATTCTTCCCAATTTTTTTTTAAATACTTGCCATGTACTAGCCTAGCCTACGCATTCTTTTTGCTACCCTATTACTTCATTACAAAGTACGTTCTGGCCACCTTAATCAAAATAAAGTACCCATAGATACTCTAATCTAAAATTCATGTGGAGCCTAGGAAACAAAAAAAGCAAAGAGAAATATGTACACAACTTAATGCTTAAGGAATTAAAACTCTACCACAGGTTAATGTACAGCTATTTTCAAATGCTAACTGCACCTACCCTTGAGACCTAGCAACTGGTGAAACATGGAGGTCAAGGTTCCAATGCTCATAAATAACGCATGCAAAACTCCATATTTCTACTTCTTCAACTTCCTGCAACTATGAAAACAAAACTCATTTCTTTCTACCATTATTTCTTGCATTCACGTAAACAAATTTTAAACCAAAAACATCATTCATGAAAACAGTAATCTCCTTTTAATATATATATATATATATATATATATATAAAAGACTTAAAATTCCTTCCCATGAAACTATTTCAAACCCTTGACCCAGTAAATGTCGTGGATCTGAATTTAGGCGAGATGAGGAGTTCCAGTAGCAGAGGGGAGTGGTGGTGCCATATGACGATGCATGCGGGCGGAATCTCGGTTTGAGGTGGTGCGTCAACCGTAGATAACGTAGGGGAGTGTTTTGACGAGGTGAAGACGGTCTTTTCGAGAAGAAGGAGGTTTGCGTGTGTAGTGAGGGATGGCGTGGGCTCGTTCTCGTCTTGCATGGGGTTCGGTTTTAAATGTGGGTTTGCTTGTGAGTTGTGACCAACGTGGAGAAGGTGTAAGTGGGGCGGTGAGCTAGGCGGACGGAGTTTGGAAGCGACGGTGAGGAGTGGGGGTGTATGGCTCCTGAATGGGTTTGAATAAACGAAGTAGACGAGAATTAGGAATGGAAAGAAGAATTATCTGTGCCTAATCTAAATTTTAAATCTAAATAATTATATTTATGTATATAAAAGTGGTCAGAATAGCTAGTGTGATTAATCATGGCTTGATGGGCCAAATTATACTTTAAGGTGAATTATATTTAACAATGCCTGCCTAATCATATTTGACGTCGAAGAAGAATTCGGGACTAATATTTTGAGTATGCTTGATTAGAATATATATGCCCCTAATCCTATAACGTGTTTTACGTTTAAAATAATACCTAATCCTATTCTTATTAGGTGGCTGATTATATATTCATAATCGTATAATTAATTAGTAAATTAAGATTTGATTAAAGACCAATAAATTTAAATTTAAATTGTAATTTATAAATGTGTAATATTCTCAATTTTTGTTAGATTTCAGCAAGATTGAAAGCGCTAGAACCGTATCGGCAAACACAGCGTTACAGAGCTGTTTAGGATAGAGATGAACATAGTTGGAAGTAAAAAAAATTGGTGGCAAATGGAAACCTAAGTGAGTTAAACTCACTCAGGCTTTCCCACTTAAATTTTATATAAGTCAGGTTTTATAATTTGTGTACTATGGTTGCTAATGATTGATTGTTTATTAGTTATATATTCATATATTGACCGAACCAACGAAATTAAACGTTGTTTCAGTGAAAAACCAAATCGTTTTTTTATCGGTTGGATCTAATGGAGGTAACTTACCTTGTTGGTCACATTTATAAAATAAACGTGTTTATTGTAATGAATTATCTGAATTGTTTTGTTGTGTTAAATTTTTTATTTACTATTGTAGAAGTTATTTGTTTAGACATTTAATAATTGTTAAGGTAACATATATGAATACAAGGAAGAACATGTTGGAGAGATCCAACTGGATTCCTCAAGTATATTAAATGTTATTTATTTTCATAATATCACTATATGAACTGTTCGGATTGGATGATTGATTGATTGTTGATCGTCGACCTGAAATTTAACGTTTGTTTTGTTTAAACCAATGGGTAATACTGGTTGAGTATTGGTAGTGAATGGCCTAAGTACAAATTGTTTTGTTTATATTGATTTACCGTTAGGTGAATCGATAGAAGTGAAGTTGTAAAATTTATTTTATAATAGATGATAGATTTTTAAATATATTAATTTGAATAAAAGTTATTAAAAGAAGATAAATATTTATTATTTAAGTTTATAATTATTTATTAAATGATTTTATAAAGCAAATTCATATGTTAGGAAGATTTATAAGCAAAGGAGTAGGAATTAACCTAACCGTTAAGAGTTAAGATAATTGTTATAAGAAACAATTTAATGGAATTATTTAAATTAATTACATTATTAATTAATTTAAAGGAAGTACTACAATTGGAGTTAATTAACGAACTAATTGTGTTTTGAGTTGACTAAGTCGACCGTTTTAACTGGAATTGTGACGTCCCGCCTTTTTTGGCTGCTTCAAATTGATAATTAAACCAACTTAAAACATCCAAATCGACGGAGCGTGTTAAGCTTACAGAGTTTTAAAACAGAATTATCATAGAAAAATACAGAATAAATCAATAACACAATGTTGAACCGCAAAATAGACTTTTATTTATAATCAGCATTTTTGAATACAATATATTTATATACATATAGCAGAATTAAAACAACTTGAACACAAATAAACCTTTACTGTTTGAAACTTCAGAGTGCGCCATCATTGGAATCCCCAGCTTCGCCCATCTTCGAACCCTAAGCGGTGATCTTTAAAATATGAAACACTCGGGTCTGATCCGAACGTTCCATGCAGAAACATAAAACACTCGAGTCAGGATTAATCATATGTTCAAGTAAATTAACTTCAATGTAAACTGAAACATAATAGTTAATCTTAGCATCGAATGTATCATATGCATATCATCCAGTATATATATGTGTAGTATGTGCTTAGTATCACGTAAAATATGTGCGCATGTCAAATTTATTTCATGAACAAATGGTCATGAGAGCGTGCATGTACACACGTGTATACGTACACATGTGCACTGCCCCAACATCCCAGAACTAGAAAATAAAAAATGCACTGAAGTTCATAGGCGTGCGCCAAGACATATGCAAAATAGGGGGCACAGCTACAATTTGAACCCAACATTAGTGCTTCCAGTTAATATTCTTTTAGCATAGCAGCATAAGCGAAATAATGTGCTTAGACAAAATAGTAAATATGCTTTATGTATACTAAAGGGTAGCGTCCACTAACATACAAAGTTCAGCAACATACATAGTTCAGATTTTGACCACTAGCATAATATGGTTCAGTAAGCATTCACATATCTGGTTCTGGGTTTTTTCTACTATCATAATATAGCTCATTAACATATATAGTTCAGATTTTTGTTCTCAAGATGGCAGCAGAAACACAAATGCAAACCTATAACTTTCAAAGATTAAGATGCAGCATGAACACATACAAACGAACAAAACTGCATGGAATAATTTGTGCATAGTGGCAAGTTTTCAGTAGCGACTTATAGGGTGGTATGCATGCATTTAAATTACATCGATTTGTTCCATCTAGTGTTTAAGGGTGAATGTTCCATAATACAGCAATGTGCATATGCATGTATTCAATTTACCAACAGTATGAGTAAAAACATGCAAGAATTTTGTTTCAAACCTACGAACAGTGAGATGAGATATAATAAAACAATGTCATATACCCATTTTGTATCTTATACTGAAAGAAACAGAGCCCAGAGGTATCATATTATGATTTGGCAATAATTTAAAAATAAAATGTTTCTTTGAAGAAGTTCTTCACTAATAAATGATAAAATGGCTTAATGCTTGAAAAATATTACTTGCAACAACATTGACTGATATTCACTGAATATGAACATAAACTAATATGGCATTTGTCTTTTTTTTGTAGTTGCTTTTATTGATTGAACCACATGATAATGAGATATTTGCGGGTTCAACGAAAAGTTTGTTTATCATTTCAATTATAATTATCTGGTCGAAAAGGGCATCAGCTAATCATAAGAAGGGAGTAATAACATATGTACTAGCAACTCAGAACAAAGCAAGGGCGACCAAAATGGATATACAGGGTAACATGTATCTCAAAACAAGGTTCGCATATATGGATCCGCATGTACTCCAGTTCTTTTCCTTTCTCTTTTTTTATATATGAATATATCATGTATGGGAGAATTAATATGAATACTACCATATACTAAGTAGATGTTGCCATTTCATACCATATATACATACTGATTAAATGCACTATATGTTTTAGACCCTATGCACTACATGTTTCAGACCATACACATATAATGTAAATGCACAGCAATGTATATGCAACAACTAAATGACATATGCCTACACTGGACTGCAAAGTATATGCAGCACCTAAATGGTATATGACTATACTTGACTACAGGGTATATGCAACAATTAAATGACATATTTCTATACTTGACCGCAAAGTATTTGATTCAAACAATGCAACAGTCTAAACTTTGAGGTGCTCAAATTTTCATGTTATACAAATGCCACTGGGTTCCCATGGAGCTACGAAATATTTTTACTAACCAATGTTAATAGAATCTTTATTTTCAATCCTCACACAACAAGTGATAATGGTGTAGAGGCTAAACAGTCAAACCCAGCAAATATTGGCCATTGCAACACAAATCGGTCGAAACAGTCTCAGGTTATAAGTAAATAAAAGTGAGCATATAAGGTGAACAAAAATTGCAGCAAACGGTGGACCCAAAGGGAATTCAAGGTGTATTTTATCCAAAATCAAATAGTAGGTAGCCAAATATCCGGATTTGCGGATAGGTAAAGTTATAGTGTGCATCCTACAGGGTGTACAAATCAAGTATCCACAAAATTACTATATAAAATAGCACAGAGGTAGTTATACATACATGTAGATGCATATATACATACATGTGCTCTCTGTATACACAGTCATGGATTCATCATCATACATGGTTTCATAAGTAGTTATAACCAAAGAAATTCAACATAGGCAGTTTGATAGAAGGAATATGTTTCTCAGGTTGGTGCAAAAAGAAGCACATCAATGTTAATGAAATGGGGTCTCACCCCCAATTACTTATACGATCAGATGCCAAAGTGATCATGGCTAAAATCACCATGCCAACTATTTCAATTTGCATGGGGATTATGTACTTCAGGTTTGATCAATATCATATGTTTCCAATTTCTAAACAAGACTGATGTTGTTTTAAATGGGTGTCCATGATTTAATTTCTGATGTGAGTATATAGCGTCCAAAATAAAATCAGTCAACAGGGTGATAGTTTAATACCCAGATAATAACTACCATACTTTTTAGCTTAACCTGAAATTATGTTACTTGAAAATAGGATTAATCATGAGTGAGATAACTCACCTACCGAGCGATGAGAAAGAACAACATAGTCATAAGGCTTTGACAGCGAAAGATGGTGGACGGAAGATGTGGTGCTCCCAATTCCAAATGACGGTTGCTAGCAGATTCGGGTGGCTTCGAACGATGGTTCTCGAAGATGTGGAAGAATGTGGTGACTTCAAAGCTGGAGTGGAGCCTTTGATTATGGAGGAGCAGTCACTATTTTGGGCTTTAAGGGAGAAGACGACGCCGACTTCGGCCATTAACAAATTGAAAGGGACGATTGCTAAAGAAAAGTTTTGAGTTTTTTTTTTGTGGTTAGAGGAAACTGATTTTGAACTTCCATTAAAAATAGAAAGGAGAAAGTAGCGATTTTGCTGAGGAAATGAATGAGTTTGCTGAAGGATTTAGGGAACAGAGGGTTTCAATATATAAAAAAGGAACCGTGGAAGTCAAGGCATCGATAGTGTGCATAGGAAGGAACCCAATGTTTTAGTTAATATATTTATTTACGGTTCCTTAAATCTTCTACCGCAAAATATGTTGACGTTTATTTTTGAACCGCCACAAACAAGCTCTAATCGTGATGAAATGTTATGTACCACCATGCCTTGATATTCTGAATTTAATAAAATTTATTTAATTGTAATCTGACACCGTTTCTACGACATTATTTTCAATTTAAAATCGCTTATTGTTTCACTGATTTTATCCTATTTATTTATCGACAACTCCATTCAATTTCATATTTGAACCGGTAAATTTCAATTTTCTTTATATACACAAATACACACATCTCTAGGCTAATTTCCATATATTCCAACAAATAAAAATCTTCAATTTGTTTTAATGTTAATAATGTTTATTTTATGTCCAACTATTTATATTTTCCAATCGATTTAAAAATCCAATTAAATTATCTGATCAATTTAAATTGAAATATTCCAGAATAAATATTCGATCCTCAGCCATTCAAAACAAAATATTGGATTTCCAATCAATCATTTTGAATTAAACATTGAATTCGTACTCAAAATCATATATATTCGATTTTAACTCAGGCAAATTTGATTATTCATAGTTATATCTTTAATTAATCCCACATTCCAATTGCCGAAATTTCCGGGACATTACAGGAATTGATTATTAAATTAATTTGTTTGAATTAATTTAATAAAATAGTTTAACAAATATTTGTTTTACATTTTAGTAAGTTTTTAAAAAGAAATTTACTATTTATTTTAGTTAATAAAGAAATTAACTACGTCTACAGTAGTTAATGATTGAAGTAAATTATTATTTTAATTAATAATAATTTAGGAGATTACTTTTTAATTGAAATTTATTTAAAAAGTAATTGAAGTTAAAATGGTTCTAATTGAATTGTGAAAGGAGTTTGTAAACGGTTTTATATTAAAACCGGAGTTTTTATAATAAAGTTATAAAAGGAAATTTAAGAAAATGCAATAGCTTAAAATAAATGTTTACTTGATATTTGAATTAAGTAAAGGGAACAAGGATAAAAAGGGGTTTATTATTAAACCTGAGTTTTGTAAACAAGGTTTATAAAAAGGAATGTGAAGTTAAAGTGTAATAACCCGTATTTTCAGAACCAATTTAAAATTTTGATTTAAGCTATTTTAAGGAATATGCGAATATAAATTAGTTATTTTTGCTAAATAAAATTTGAGAACAAATTTAAAATTAGATTTTATATTTTATTTGACTTAAAAAAAACTCAATAAAACTATTAAATTGATTTATAATCTTTGTTTTGGAAATTTTAAAAATTTGATTTTTAAAACCATCACATAGCCCTTAAAAATGAAATTTTTCTAGGAAGCTCAGAATTCGATTCCGATTTTTTATGGACTCGTATCATCTAATAATGGTTAAATAAAAAAGGCCATGATTTTGGGAGTAAGCGTTTGGGCATACAAGAAGAAAAGGTACGCTAAAATCGCATTTTTGAAGCTAATTTGAGCAATTTTACAAAGGAATATTATTGAGACGACCTCAGAATTCAACGAAACTTTTTTTATTGAATTTGTAGCATAGAATAATGGTAGGATTCCAAATATCATGATTTTTAGAATCAGTATGTGACTATGAGTGAATTTTAAAGTGAAAAACAGACAATATTTTGACTTTAAAAATTTGTTGTTTGTGCATACGGACTCGGAATTCGACGAAACCAGTTTCGTTGGGTCCGTAATGTTAAAGAATAGCTGCACGTCAATTATCATCAAAAACGAAATCCATATGTGATCACATGGATTTTTAAACCACGAAAGCAAACATAAATTGGACAAAATAAAATATATAAAAATAATTAAAAATATATTTCCCCTATCCTACATAATATCTCAACCCTCCCTAACCCTAATCACTTCTTTCTTCAATAAAAAATTTATGCCACACCCTCCTCTTCCAATGTGAAAACAAATCAACCTTCCTCCATTTCTAAAAATCATTCATACCTATTAAATCATGAAATGAATATATTTCAGATCCTTGTGAGGAGAGATTCATCCTCATATAAATATTATTGGGTTGGGTAACATTTTAGTGCGCCCAAAAAAGTTACATTTGACTTTTTTAGTTTCTGCGGCCCAGAGTTGATGAATTCGTGAGATAGAAGCAACAATGCAAGATTTGGTTATTATTTTCGAGTTTGTGGCAAGAAATGACACTTATATGCAAAGTTTGGGGGAATTCGATTATAAAAAGTGTCAGGATGCTTATGGGAGCCAAGCGTGTTATGGTGGAAGATGTGATTTTTAGGGGATCTTGAGTTTGAGATTCATGGTGTTGAGATTGAAGGGGAGAAGAAGAGAAGGAGAACGGTGTTTACGGTTTGTGATTTCATGTAGAAATAAAGGAGAAAGAGGAGGAAAAAGCTTGCATGAAGAGGGACATGGGGCTGCTATGTATACATGAGTTTTAAGAGAGGAAGAAGAGAATAGAGGATGTAATTAGTAAGGATTAAGGTAATTTAACTTATGTTAATTACATTATGTACATGAAACTTGAAAAAAGCATAACTTTTTTATACGAACTCGGAATTCAGCAAAACAAGATGCATTGGAACCGTATCGACGAAAGCTTCGCAATAAAACTGATTCAGAGTTATTTGTATGTCGTATGTGGACTGTAGAGCTGAAATGGTCGCAATCCTTTGCAAAAAAAAAATGACGGAGTGGAAACCTAAGGTGAGAACTCCTCACTAAATTATATTTTGTCATGTTATTTTATTTATGTATAAAAATATATGGAATTGCCAGTGTAGGTTTTAATCAGTTTTAAGAATTATAAATTGTTAGCTCACCTCCCTCGTCCACAGACCATGGACGATTTAATTGATTGTATTGTATTTTGTTTGTGATGTTCTGATGATTAACACATTAAAAATAATGTTAACATTAAGGTGGTAGTTGAAATTAAATTATAAATATCTATTTATAATTTTAACTAGTAAAATTGGCTAAGTAGAAAAATAATTCAAACCGATTTAAATAAACTGTTGTTGTTTGAAAACCCCACACGGGTATTGGGATGATATTTGACACACACTAGTACCAATATTTAGTTGTACGTCAATCGATGGGTTGACTGACTGTGATGAGCGTTATTTATTTATTTTAATGCTTACACAGTTGTAAATTTCACTCTGATGTGAATGGACTGTTTAATAGTTATTCATCATTATTGTTGAATACATGCGATGTATGAAATCCATATAACTAAAATTATATGATAATTGATTGAGTCGCATTCCGATTCAAAAATAAAGAAAATTTTAAAATAATGAATATTTCATATAAAATATTCATGTGTTGAATAAAATGTTTGAATAATAAAAATATCATTTTTATTGAATGTATAAACCATATAAAATATTCATGTGTTGAATAAAATGTTTGAACAATAAAAATATCAATTTTATTGAATGTATAAACCATATAAAATATTCATGTGTTGAATAAAATGTTTGAACAATAAAAATATCATTTTTGTTGAATGTATAAACTATATAAAATATTCATGTGTTGAATAAAATGTTTGAACAATAAAAAATAGTTATGTAGTTAAACGCCCTTTTAACCCGAACGGGTTTATTGATCGAGTTTATTCGTTATAAGAAGTGATTTCAAAATCTAATATTTTGAAAATATTATCGTTTTAATATGATAAAGATATAGAATATTCGATTTTGATTTAAAACTGAAATGGACGTTGGAACCATTTTTAAAACGAATATATAAAAATTTTGTAAAAACATGTTTTAAATGGAAATCAATGAAATATATATATAATATATGTTATATATTTAATGGCTCGAATAGAACGCGTCGCGCAGCAACCGTTCGCGAATTTCAACCATTAACTTCAAATTGATGTAACAGGAGATCCGACCGTCGGTGTAATGACCCACATTGTCAGAGGTATTATAATTAATTTATTTAATTATATAAATAGTGATTTAGGGAATTAAATCGTCGTTAGTTAAATTATAGTGAATATTTAATTAAATTAAATAATAGAATAATATATTTAATTCAGAAATAATCAAAAATATTGGAAATCACAATATTCTGTGAACGGGGTCGTCCCTTATATTTAATTCAACTTAGAGTTGAAGTATATTGACGAATATATTCAATCGACGTCAGTTTGAACGTAGAATTATATTATAATTAAAATCGAGCTTGAAATGGCGTTGCAGTTCGTAAATTGGCGATTTGAACTTCAACTGAATGTACAGGATTCATTTTAAGCCGGATTTCTGTGAAACAAGAAACGTGTGGAGCTGGTGGAGTATATCTTTCTAGTGGAAGAGAAAAATCGGGATTTCGTCGGGTAGATTTTGATGTATGTCCAAATCAAATTTTAGAAAAGTCGCTGTGGAATTCCTTTATAATTTATAAAGGAATTATTTATATTTTAAAAAAGGAATTTCAATATAAATCGAATATCGAGTTGACCCAGATTTCAAATATCGAGTTAGAAATCCATAGGAGTATTGTGGAGCTGTATGGTATTCCACTGTGAATATATACGATAACGTAAATTTATTTATATTTAATTTATTTATATTTAAATATATTTATATATTTAAATAGGCTATTTAGGGCTTTAAAAATAGCCACTTTTGCAAACGAAGTCGGAATTCGACGAAACTAGTTTTTTTGGATCCGCAATATCAAATAGTTGTTAGATTTCCAGTTTCGTGATTTTTAGAGTCACTGTGTGGCCGTATGGATTTTTAGAGTGAGAAACAGTCAGTTTGTCGACAGTTAAAAATACGTTGTGTGAGCAGACGGAGTCGGAACTCAACGAAACCAGTTTCGTTGGAACCGTAATATCGAACTGTAGCTGCATGTCCAGTTTCGTGATTTTTGGGTATCGTATGTAATCACGAGAATTTTTAGAAGTCAGAAATGAATATAAAGGATTAAATAAAAATATTAAAATATTAATATAAAAATATCTAGATATTTTTGTGGTCTATAAATACCCCCCTTAACTTTCCTTTAACCTAAAATCACTTTTTGGTCAAAAATGCGCCGTAACATTTTGTTCTTCCAGAAAAAATGGCTTCGATCAAAGAAATCAAAAACAAATACCACAAAAATCTATAAATCCCCAAACGTATATAATTTGGATCCTCATCACATTCTCTCGATTTTATACCAATAAGGAAGAGTTCGGTCGTGATTTCTGTCGAGGTTGTTTTCAACAGTCGAGCTAGGGTTGGGGAATTCGGGTTGTATAAGCTTTAATTCCTGTTTTTGATGTCATTTTTGGGTTCAAGGGGGTAAACCGCACCTAGTATGATAATACGGTGGACTTCGGTTGTGAAATCGTTCGGAGGTCTGCTGTGTTGATGGTTTTGGGTTTCGACGGGATGGCGGGCGAGTAAGTGGTTGGGGGTACGGGTGGAAGCGGATTTCGGTGTGGAGGCTTTCGGTGGTGGTTGCGATGGGTGTAGGTGGCCGGAGCGATGGTGAGAGTCGGACAAAGGGGCGGTCCACGATGGATTTTTGGGTTCGGCTGTTGTCTTGTTTGTTGAAGCTTGTACTGGGGAAGATGAGAATGCGGTTTGGGTTAAGGAGGGGTCTGGGCTTTAGGGTTAATGGGCCGGGGTTTTTATAAAAAGAGGATGGGCTTTATTCAAAGAGGAGGGGCTTTATTTAAAAGGAGTATGGGCTGGAAGGTTTTACGGTGGACTTGCTAATGGGTTAACGGGCCAAGGAATTTAAGGGTGAGGCCCATTTAATTTATATGACTCAAGTTAGGTTAAATATTTATAGTGTACAAACTTTGAAAATGTATATCTTCTACATACAATATCAGATTTACAAACCGTAAGTTGCGTTGGGACCGTATGGACGAGAGCTTCACAATGAAGCTGACTGGAAGTGGATTGGGGCTCGTATGAATTTATGGCGAAATAAATTGTTTGACTCAAATCAAATAACAGTTTATCGTTCTTTAACGATGAACTGCAAATGTGAGTAAAACTCACCAACTCTGTGCAGTTCTATTTTTACAACGTATTCTTAGAACTGTTAAATATTGTCTGTTTGATTGTGTGTTGACTGTTTGATTGAACTGCTAGTCAGTTAGTGAATATTTTATATATATATAAATATATATATATATATATAAACAGTTAAATAGTTATATATTGATTGTATTAACAGAATATTTCATATTTAACTGGAAGTGATGTTGATTATATTGTGTAACATCTGTGATGCAAGGAAACAGGTTGGAGGAATCCAACTGGATTCCTCAACAGTTATTTTATTGTGATTTATTTATTGTGATATATAATGTGATATATAATCCGACATTGATTATGTGTGCTTTGGACGATAGTTATCGTTGTTATATGGTGTGTTAAATACCATAAGAAATACCAGAATGAGGTAAAGGGATTTTCAAAGTATATTTTGAAAATAATTTATTTATAAATGGATTTTATATTATATAAGAAAAAGGATTTTGAATAAGAGAATTATATTTGTAAATCAAATATAAAGGAAATTTTTATTTGTTAATCAAATATAAAGGGATTTTATTTGTTAAACAAATATAGAGGAGATATATTTGTGAAATCAAATATAAAGGAAAATATTTGTAAAACAATATATACAAGGGAAAATATTGTCAAAACCAATAGAAAGAGGGATATTTGTAAACCATTTACAAATAGATAAAAAGGATTTATTTATTTAGGAAATAAATAAAGGTAAAAGGATTTATTATTTAGGGTATAAATAAAGTTAAATGATTTATTTATTTAGGGAATAAATAAAATAAAGGAATATTTATTTATTAGAATAAATAGAATAAAGGAGATATTTATTTGTTAAATAAATAGGATTATAAGGAAATATTTATTTAGGAAATAAATAGATCATAAAAGAAAATCTTTAAAAAGGAATAAACGTTATTAGCGAGTAAGTTAATCAAATTGAGTTATCAGGTTAGTTAATCAAAGTAAATTGATTAGTTAAACTAAGTGAATTGGTTAAGTTAATCAAAGTGAATTGGTTAAGTTAATCAAAGTGAATTGGTTAAGGTAATCAAAGTGAATTAGTCGAGTTAATCATAGTGATTATTTCAGTTAATCGAGATAAGAAAAATCAAGCTAGGTTAATCGAGTTGAATTAATCAGTCGAGTTAATCAATTGAGTTAGTCAAACCAAGTAAAACCAGTTAGAGTTAATCAGTAGAGTTAATCAGCTAGGGTTGACCAGGCAGAGTTAATCAGTTGGAGTTAATCGATTTGAGTTAAGATTTTCGAGTTGATAATCGAGTTAAGTTATCGAATACCACTTATTCGAAGTAGAAGTTATCAAATATAGTTATTTGAGATAGAGTTAGTCAAACAGAGTTATTCAGGATAAGTTGCCATCTTGTATGACTGCTAGCGTAATTCGCAGGGCTGTAAATAGCCTACGGCGGTCAGATGTTTCCTGAGGGAGTCAGGCGTAACCATTGTGATCGCTGCGATCTAGAGTCAAGAGAATGGAGTTAAATTGAATATTAGTTATTCGATAGGAGTTAATCAACTTGAGTTAGATTATCGAGATAAGTTAATCGAGTTAAGTTCTTGAGTTAGATTATCGAGAAAAATTAATCGAGTTAAGTTCTTGAGTTAGATTATCGAGATAAGTTAATCGATGTTAATTTCATCGAAAGGAGTATCGATGTTAGTTTCATCGAAGGGAGTTATCGATTATTAGTTAATCGAAGTGAGTTATAGAATATTAGTTAAATCAAAAGGGAAGATTATCGAATATCGTTTATTCGAGAGGAGATTATCAAATATAGTTATTCGAAGGAGTTATCGATTATTAGTTAATCGAAGTGAGTTATAGAATATTAGTTAAATCGAAGGAGTTATCGAATACAGTTTATTCGATGGAGCTAATCGATTAGAGTTAAATCAAAGGAGTTAATCGAATATAGTTTATTCGAATATAGTAAAGGAGTTAATTGAATATAGTTTATTCGAATATAGTAAAGGAGTTAATCGAATATAGTTTATTCGAATAGAGTTAGAGGAGTTAATCGAATATAGTTTATTCGAATAGAGTTAGAGGAGTTATCGAATATAGTTTATTCGACAGGAGTCAAGTGAATGGGGATAATCGAATAGAGTTAATCAAATAGAGTAAATCGAATAGAGTTAACCCAATAGGGTCAGTCCAATAGAGTTAATTGAAAAGAGTTAATCGAATATAGTTATTCGAAAGAAAGGTTAAGTAAGGAAGTTAGTTAAAGAAATATAAAGTGAACTTTGCCTATTTCAAGGTTAGAAGTGTTATTCAGTTAAGGTCTGAGAGGTAGTTCTACCCCAACTTGATTGGCTTCGTTTATAACTGAGGAATGGTTAAGGTTCGGCAGTAAAGGATGGTAAAGTGAATTTAGTAATTAAAGAAAATGGTTGAGTTGGCACAGCGATGTTTTATCTAAACATCTGTTTAATCCAAACGTAGGAGTTTGGAAATGTTTTCCAAACAAGAATCAGAAATGTTTTCTAAATACAGAAAACAAGGAATGGAAATGTTTCCAGTGTTAATAACGTATATTTTCTAAATATAGAAAATAGCAAATGTTGAATATAGGGAAACAGGAGATGTAAAATGAACTAAAGAGATAAATGTTAAATGATGTTTGTTTGATATAATTTCCATCTGGAGATAATATCGTTGTTTGCACACTTGTTTTCTTTGATAGTTAACTCACAGACTATCGAAGTTTTGACCATTTTTAACGTTGTTAATATGGAGAGACCGGTTGGATTATTATCCAAAGAACCACTCTGTATTGGCACAAGCGTTGTGAACCATTTATGCCAAGGATAATTGAAGACGGAGTAAAATGCAAGGGCTGTTGTATAAATCTTAGTTAACAGTGACTAAGATGGATATACTGAATAGTGCCTTCGGTTTGTCCAGTCCCAGGACAACTTGTATGGATGAAGGTCTGACAGAGTATATCCAATGGATCGTGTAAGTTGATCCCATCAAACGTATATAGGTTGGTGGCGGAGGAATTCGTTTCTCTTAGCTGTATACCCGTTGTATCTTTGAGGAAATCAATTTGTGATTTTGCGGGTATGACGATGTGACATTTCTAAGTGAATGAAGATGGATGTCTGACAGAGTATTTCCAGACGATCACGTACATTGATTTCTCCAACCGTACCAAGACTGGAAGCGGAGAAGGAAACTTCTTTTAGCTAACACATAAGGTATTGTTGAGGACGCCAATCGGTGATTGGATGGATATGATGATGTGGCATTTATAGTGAATTTGATGTGAAGATAAGCGTAGCTTCTAGCCTCACATCTGGTAAATGACAGAAATCGGGCAGGTAGCATGGCTATGTAGGTCGCACCTATTAGGGTGTATAATCACCTGATCTAGAGTTTCATTTATTTCTAAAAATCTATTGTTGATGTTGTCCCATTCGGGAAACAGTTGCTGATCCCAACCGTTGGTGATATACATTCGATACACTCAAGCGAAATGAGTGGTCGGTCATGTGTGGCCGGGTTGCAAGATGTTCTTGTTGAACCCAGTGTATTCCTCTCTAGAGGTACACTAGCAGAAGGTGGTTCCATACCTTGTCATAGTTGGAAATCCATTATCCAATACGTGCTTGCGATTTTGATTGTATACTATATATGTAGAACGTGAGATGAAAGCGTTTCTGCTAGATTGATATATATTTGTACTTAGACATTAATATAATATCAGAATGATATTGCTTGTCAAAGATGTTGGATTCTCATAAGGGAAAAACCCGTTCCGTATTCACGACATGGTCTTATGAGATATCATATATATGTTAAACTGTGTTAAACTATTTTACTCACACCAGTCCCATGACTGACCCGGAGTTTACTTTGTTGTTTTCCCTAAACTCTTGGGTGCCTAAATTTGTACGGATAGTCAAGTAGTCGGGATTTACAGATATACTTGAAGAGCTGGAGCAGGAGGCTTCTGCATCATATAGCTATAGTTTATTTCCGTTGTGTTGTAAGTGCTGTACTCTGATAAGTGCCATTGTATACATAACTGTTATATTTCAAAGCTATGTTATATATTATATGTTATTCGTTCCGCTGTGAGGTTCGTGTTACTCTGATGTTGTGTTCTTCTTCTTCTTCTTCTTCTTCTTTTCTATGCTCCTGTCTTATCTTTCCTCACCCTCTAATTTCTTTCACTAACTACCAGGATTTTTCGATGTTTTGGTTATCAACATCGTGTTTATGTCGATAACCAAAGTCGCTCAAAATCTGGGTCGTTACTGTTGGTATCAGAGCTTAAGTTAAGAATTACCTTGGCTCTGTGGCGTGACTCGGTAGAGATAGGGTTGGTAATACCCTAGATTGAGTTTGAGTGTATATATACGAGTGTGTATTTGTAATTTGATATAAAAATTGTTTTATATTGTGGAGATTCATTGGCTGAGTTGTTTATGGGTTCTGGTCGATCAGTCTGATCCACTGTATCGGTAGGAGTTACTAAACACTCGAATACGATGGGTCGACACGATATGTTTTGAAAAGAGGGTAAATTAAAATAAGTTTACCCAAGGTATATCTTGATATAGAGAAGATATATATATATATCAAAATTATAATATAGTGGATATATTGGTTGTTATTATAATCAAGTAGGATTATAAAATAAATGGTTATGTAAATAGCCAGTCAGAATTCACATAAGTGAAATATATGAAATCAAAGTGAATTAAATCTGAAATTAAAGTCAGAATTGAAATTAAAAACTGGAAATTCAGATAAGTGTCTGTAATTGAATCTGGATTAGATATATGTAAATTTTAAAATCCTGGGAGGTTTTAAATTTGTTTTAATAAGGATATTTTGAACTGATTCAAGATGGAAGTGTTTAAGTTGGAGTTTTGAAAAGGAATATAGTATTGAACTCACTTTGATCGCTGGAAATTAATTCTGATGATGGTGTACACATCATCAGTGTGATTTTCGAGTTGTAAGTGACGGATTACTACCCAAGATTTTATTTTCAAATCTGTTTTGCGAAAATAAGTGTTTAAGAATTCAAATGTTTTGAATTGGTATTATGATTTCAAATTTACTTGAAGTAAAAGCCCAGGAATTTAAATTCTAAAATTTAAATTTAACTTGTTAAGTTAAGTAAAAACTGGGGTGATAAGAGAATAATCTGAAATGGTCTTGTACTGATGAGGTAAGAGTTTGAAATCGAGAATCAAACTCGAGTCGAAATGATAATTGGCTTGGATATAAGCGAATGGTTGTGTTGGTGCTAAAACTGATTGGAATTTGATTGGGATGGCATTGGTATCTGCTAAATTGATAGCAGATGGTAATGAGATAATGGAATGCCCAACAAAAAGGTACAAGTTTATATTTGATATGAGTTTGGAATTTATGAGTCGAATTGGCAAGCAGATTGGCTGTTTGATTTTCTTTTGGGTTGGAGATGGCCTAGAGAGGCGAGTTGTGGTTTTACCGATAGGGCTGTACAAAGGAGGTTATGGCGAAATTTTCCGAAAATTTAAAGTGTTAGAAAATTTTCAGAATTTTTGAAAATTTTAGTTAGTCGGAATGAATAATTATTTTAGTCGATATTAATTGGTTCAGTTGAAATCAGAAATAAGGGTAAACAAATCTTAGGAATTTCAATAGAAGGGGTCGTCCTCTAACTTAGCAATTTCGAGGACGAAATTATTTTAAGTGGGGAAGATTGTAATGACCCGCATTGTCAGAGGCATTATAATTAATTTATTTAATTATATAAATAGTGATTTAGGGAATTAAATCGTCATTAATTAAATTATAGTGAATATTTAATTAAATTAAATAATAGATAATATATTTAATTCAGAAATAATCAAAAATATTGGAAATCACAATATTCTGTGAACGAGGTCGTCCCTTATATTTAATTCAATTTAGAGTTGAAGTATATTGACGAATATATTCAATCGACGTCAGTTTGAACGTAGAATTATATTATAATTAAAATCGAGCTTGAAATGGCGTTGCAGTTCGTAAATTGGCGATTTGAACTTCAACTGAATGTACAGGATTCATTTTAAGCCGGATTTCTGTGAAACAAGAAACTTGTGGAGCTGGTGGAGTATATCTTTCTAGTGGAAGAGAAAATCGGGATTTCGTCGGGTAGATTTTGATGTATGTCCAAATCAAATTTTAGAAAAGTCGCTGTGGAATTCCTTTATAATTTATAAATGAATTATTTATATTTAAAAAAAGGAATTTCAATATAAATCGAATATCCGGTTGACCCAGATTTCAAATATCGAGTTAGAAATCCATAGGAGTATTGTGGAGCTGTATGGTATTCCACTGTGAATATATACGATAACGTAAATTTATTTATATTTAATTTAATTATATTTAAATATATTTATATATTTAAATAGGCTATTTAGGGCTTTAAAAATAGCCACTTTTGCAAACGAAGTCGGAATTCGACGAAACTAGTTTTGTTGGATCCGCAATATCAAATAGTTGTTAGATTTCCAGTTTCGTGATTTTTAGAGTCACTGTGTGGCCGTACGGATTTTTAGAGTGAGAAACAGTCAGTTTGTCGACAGTTAAAAATACGCTGTGTGAGCAGACGGAGTCGGAACTCAACGAAACCAGTTTCGTTGGAACCGTAATATCGGACTGTAGCTGCATGTCCAGTTTCGTGATTTTTGGATATCGTATGTAATCACGAGAATTTTTAGAAGTCAGAAATGAATATAAAGGATTAAATAAAAAATTTAAAATATTAATATAAAAATATCTAGATATTTTTGTGGTCTATAAATACCCCTCCTTAACTTTCCTTTAACCTAAAATCACTTTTTCTTTGGTCAAAAATGAGCCGTAACATTTTGTTCTTCCAGAAAAATGGCTTCGATCAAAGAAATCAAAAACAAATACCACAAAAATCTATAAATCCCCAAACGTATATAGATTGGATCCTCATCACATTCTCGTCGATTTTATACCAATAAGGAAGAGTTCGGTCGTGATTTCCGTCGAGATTGTTTTCAACAGTCGAGCTAGGTTGGGGAATTCGGGTTGTATAAGCTTTAATTCCTGTTTTTGATGTCGTTTTTGGGTTCAAGGGGGTAAACCGCACCTGGTATGATAATATGGTGGACTTCGATTGTGAAATCGTTCGGAGGTCTGCTTTGTTGATGGTTTTGGGTTTCGACGGGATGGCGTGCGAGTAAGTGGTTGGGGGTACGGGTGGAAGCGAATTTCAGTGTGGAGGCTTTCGGTGGTGGTTGCGATGGGAGTAGGTGGCCGGAGCGATGGTGAGAATCAGTCAAAGGGGCGGTCCACGATGGATTTTTGGGTTCGGCTGTTGTGTTGTTTGCTGAAGCTCGTACTGGGGAAGATGAGAATGCTGTTTGGGTTAAGGAGGGGTCTGGGCTTTAGGGTTAATGGGCCGGGGTTCTTATAAAAAGAGGATGGGCTTTATTCAAAGAGGAGGGGCGTTATTTAAAAGGAGGATGGGCTGGAAGGTTTTACGGTGGACTTGCTAATGGGTTAACGGGCCAAGGAATTTAAGGGTGAGGCCCATTTAATTTATATGACTCAAGTTAGGTTAAAAATTTATAGTGTACAAACTTTGAAAATGTATATCTTCTACATACGATATCAGATTGATGAACTGTAAGTTGTGTTGGGACCGTATGGACGAGAGCTTCACAATGAAGCATACTGGAAGTGGATTGGGGCTCGTATGAATTTATGGCGAAATAAATTGTTTGATTCAAATCAAATAACAGTTTATCGTTCTTTAACGATGAACTGCAAATGTGAGTAAAACTCACCAACTCTGTACAGTTCTTTTTTTACAACGTATTCTTAGAACTGTTAAATATTGTCTGTTTGATTGTGTGTTAACTGTTTGATTGAACTTCTAGTCAGTTAGTGAATATTATATATATATATATATATAAATATATATATATAAACAGTTAAATAGTTATACATTGATTCTGTTAACAGAATATTTCATATTTAAGTGGAAGTGATGTTGATTATACTGTGTAACATCTGTGATGCAGGGAAACAAGTTGGAGGAATCCAACTGGATTCCTCAACAGTTATTTTACTGTGATTTATATATTGTGATACATATTGTGATATATAATCTAACATTGATTATGTGTGCTTTGGACGATAGTTATCGTTGTTATATGGTGTGTTAAATACCATAAGAAATACCAGAATGTGGAAAAGGGATTTTCAAAGTATATTTTGAAAATAATTTATTTATATAAAATCAATGGATTTTATATTATACAAGAAAAAGGATTTTGAGTAAGAGTATTATATTTGTAAATCAAATATAAAGGAAATTTATATTGGTTAATCAAATATAAAGGGATTTTATTTGTTAAACAAAT
The DNA here is from genome assembly GCA_030737875.1 of Allium sativum. Lineage (NCBI taxonomy): Eukaryota > Viridiplantae > Streptophyta > Magnoliopsida > Asparagales > Amaryllidaceae > Allium > Allium sativum. Next base: position 512,297,565 of record CM060921.1, on the reverse strand, counting down.
ATAGAGGAGATATATTTGTGAAATCAAATATAAAGGAAAATATTTGTAAAACAATATATATAAGGGAAAATATTGTCAAAACCAATAGAAAGAGGGATATTTGTAAACCATTTACAAATAGATAAAAAGGATTTATTTATTTAGGAAATAAATAAAGGTAAAAGGATTTATTATTTAGGGTATAAATAAAGTTAAATGATTTATTTATTTAGGGAATAAATAAAATAAAGGAATATTTATTTGTTAGAATAAATAGAATAAAGGAGATATTTATTTGTTAAATAAATAGGATTATAAGGAAATATTTATTTAGGAAATAAATAGATTATAAAAGAAAATCTTTAAAAAGGAATAAACGTTATTAGCGAGTAAGTTAATCAAATTGAGTTATCAGGTTAGTTAATCAAAGTAAATTGATTAGTTAAACTAAGTGAATTGGTTAAGTTAATCAAAGTGAATTGGTTAAGTTAATCAAAGTGAATTGGTTAAGGCAATCAAAGTGAATTAGTCGAGTTAATCAAAGTGATTAGTTCAGTTAATCGAGATAAGAAAAATCAAGCTAGGTTAATCGAGTTGAATTAATCAGTCGAGTGAATCAATTGAGTTAGTCAAACCAAGTAAAACCAGTTAGAGTTAATCAGTAGAGTTAATCAGTTAGGGTTGACCAGGCAGAGTTAATCAGTTGGAGTTAATCGATTTGAGTTAAGATTTTCGAGTTGATAGTCGAGTTAAGTTATCGAATACCACTTATTCGAAGTAGAAGTTATCAAATATAGTTATTTGAGATAGATTTATTCAAACAGAGTTATTAGGATAAGTTGCCATCTCGTACGACTGCTAGCATAATTCGCAGGGCTGTAAATAGCCTACGGCGGTCGGATGTTTCCTGAGGGAGTCAGGCGTAACCATTGTGATCGCTGCGATTTAGAGTCAAGCGAATGGAGTTAAATCGAATATTAGTTATTAGATAGTAGTTAATCAACTTGAGTTAGATTATCGAGATAAGTTAATCGAGTTAAGTTCTTGAGTTAGATTATCGAGATAAGTTAATCGAGTTAAGTTCTTGAGTTAGATTATCGAGATAAGCTAATCGATGTTAATTTCATCGAAAGGAGTATCGATGTTAGTTTCAACGAAGGGAGTTATCGATTATTAGTTAATCGAAGTGAGTTATAGAATATTAGTTAAATCAAAAGGGAAGATTATCAAATATCGTTTATTCGAGAGGAGATTATCGAATTTAGTTATTCAAAGGAGTTATCGATTATTAGTTAATCGAAGTGAGTTATAGAATATTAGTTAAATCGAAGGAGTTATCGAATATAGTTTATTCAATGGAGTTAATCGATTAGAGTTAAATCAAAGGAGTTAATCGAATATAGTTCATTCGAATATAGTAAAGGAGATAATCGAATATAGTTTATTCGAATATAGTAAAGGAGTTAATCTAATATAGTTTATTCAAATAGAGTTTGAGAAGTTAATCGAATATAGTTTATTCGAATAGAGTTAGAGGAGTTATCGAATATAGTTTATTCGACAGGAGTTAAGTGAATGGGGTTAATCGAATAGAGTTAATCAAATAGAGTAAATCAAATAGAGTTAACCCAATAGGGTCAGTCCAATAGAGTTAGTTGAAAAGAGTTAATCGAATATAGTTATTCGAAAGAAAGGTTAAGTAAGGAAGTTAGTTAAAGAAATATAAAGTGAACTTTGCCTATTTCAAGGTTAGCAGTGTTGTTCAGTTAAGGTCTGAGAGGTAGTTCTACCCCAACTTGATTGGCTTCGTTTTTAACTGAGGAATGGTTAAGGTTCGGTAGTAAAGGATGGTAAAGTGAATTTAGTAATTAAAGAAAATGGTTGAGTTGGCATAGCGATGTTTTATCTCAACATCTGTTTAATCCAAACGTAGGAGTTAGGAAATGTTTTCCAAACAAGAATCAGAAATGTTTTCTAAATACAGAAAACAAGGAATGGAAATGTTTCCAGTGTTAATAACGTATATTTTCTAAATATAGAAAATAGAAAATGTTGAATATAGGGAAACAGGAGATGTAAAATGAACTGAAGAGATAAATGTTAAATGATGTTTGTTTGATATAATTTCCATCTGGAGATAATATCGTTGTTTGCACACTTGTTTTCTTTGATAGTTAACTCACAGACTATCGAAGTTTTGACCATTTTTAACATTGTTAATATGGAGAGACCGGTTGGATTATTATCCAAAGAACCACTCTGTATTGGCACAAGCATTGTGAATCATTTATGCCAAAGATAATTGAAGACGGAGTAAAGTGCAAGGGCTGTTGTATAAGTCTAAGTTAATAGTGACTAAGATGGATATACTGAATAGTGCCTTCGGTTTGTCCAGTCCTAGGACAACTTGTATGGATGAAGGTCTGACAGAGTATATCCAATGGATCGCGTAAGTTGATCCCTTCAAACTTATATACGTTGGTGGCGGAGGAATTCGTTTCTCTTAGCTGTATACCCGTTGTATCTTTGAGGATATCAATTTGTGATTTTGTGGGTATGACGATGTGACATTTTTAAGTGAATGGAGATGGACGTCTGACAGAGTATTTCCAGACGATCATGTACATTGATTTCTCCAACCGTACCAAGAGTGGAAGCGGAGAAGGAAACTTCTTTTAGCTAACACATAATGTATTGTTGAGGATGTCAATCTGTGATTGGATGGATATGATGATGTGGCATTTAAAGTGAATCTAATGTGAAGATAAGCGTAGCTTCTAACCTCACATCCGGTAAATGACAGAAATCGGGCAGGTAGCATGGCTATGTAGGTCGCACCTATTAGGGTGTATAATCATCTGATCTAGAGTTTCATTTATTTCTAAAAATCTATTGTTGATGTTGTCCCATTCGGGAAACAGTTGCTGATCCCTACCGTTGGTGATATACATTCGATACACTCAAGCGAAATGAGTGGTCGGTCATGTGTGGCCGGGTTGCAAGATGTTCTTGTTGAACCCAGTGTATTCCTCTCTAGAGGTACACTAGCAGAAGGTGGTTCCATACCTTGTCATAGTTGGAAATCCATTATCCAATACGTGCTTGCGATTTTGATTGTATACTATATATGTAGAACGTGAGATGAAAGCGTTTCTACTAGATTGATATATATTTGTACTTAGGCATTATAATAATATCAGAATGATATTGCTTGTCAAAGATGTTGGATTCTCATAAGGGAAAAACCCGTTCCGTATTCACGGCGTGGTCTTATGAGATATCATATATATGTTAAACTGTGTTAAACTATTTTACTCACACCAGTCCCATGACTGACCCGGAGTTTACTTTGTTGTTTTCCCTAAATTCTTGGGTGCCTAAATTTGTACGGGCAGTCAAGTAGTCGGGATTTACAGATATACTTGAAGAGCTGGAGCAGGAGGCTTCTGGATCATATAGCTATAGTTTATTTCCGTTGTGTTGTAAGTGCTGTACTCTGATAAGTGCCATTGTATACATAACTGTTATATTTCAAAGGTATGTTATATATTATATGTTATTCGTTCCGCTGTGAGGTTCGGGTTACTCTGATGTTGTGTTCTTCTTCTTCTTATATTCTAAGCTTCTATCTTATATATCCTCACCCTCTAATTTCTTTCATTAACTACCAGGATTTTTCGATGTTCTGGTTATCCACATCGTGTTTATGTCGATAACTAAAGTCGCTCAAAATCCGGGTCGTTACAATCAGATTCTCCTAAAATCGGAATTGTTGAGTTCCCATCGAAAAGATCTTTCCCACGAATATAAGATATTAGAAATCTAACGGCTAGATTTGGAATTATGTCCAAATTAATTTCAGAAAAGGTCACTATGGATGCAGTTCGGTGGTCATTATTGGAAACTGACTGTATGGGCCTTGATAAAATTATTAAAAATATTAATAAATTGTGTAAAATCATAATAAATGGTTTGGAAAGATTTTGTATGAAAAATTCCATATTTGAAAATATAAAAATATATTTTTATCGAAATGAACTATTTATTAACCAGAATAATAATCCAATGTTTTTAAATAAATAAATTGGATTTTGGGTTGTCGTGAATGGTGTCTTAAATAACACTGTTCTCAAACCCAGTTGAGAAAAGAATAAATATTTTAATGAAGATTTAGATATGTTTACCAATTAATTAATATTTAATTAGAATTGAAGTGAATGTTGATTGTGGGTTTATCATGAACTGTGTTTTAAACAACATTTGTTCTTTAACCCACTTAACAGTGAAAATATAATTTAGAATATATAAATCTTTTTATTAAGATTTAATGGAAATTTTCCAAAGTAAAGTTTTCCAACTAATAGAATAAATTGGAATTGAAGGGAATTCGATTTAATAATAATTGAGATGAGCTTCTGTAAAAGAAGACCGTTACTATATATGGAATTTGAAAGGCTTTGTCGCTATTCCATTTATATTATAAATCTGATACGGAAATTTATATCAATTATATATTGATCTAATTTCTGTGAAGATTCCATATTTAAAGGAAGATGATTTTGGGTTTGTCATGAGCTGTGTTTTGAATGACATTGGTTCTTTAACCCAGTTAAAGATAGGATTTATTTTCCTAAAGTTGAATAATCATTAAGTAATGATTTTTGAGATTAAATCCAAACTAGAGTTTTAAATGAATCTTTAATTAGATTAAAATGAGAAAGAGATAATTAAATTTATCGAATTCATGAAATGATCGAGGATGGAGTACCACCAGTTTTACTCTAGACGATAGTTAAATCTTTAACCAGAATTGAACGTGAAAGGGTAAATGAATTTGCCGATAACACCGTGGTGTTAGAAATGGAGTACTACTAGTTTTTCTCCATGGGATCAATAGGTTGGGATTGGGATAACAAATAATAAATAATAAATGATTACTTCGGTAAGGTTCGCCCGACTAATTGATAAACCTTAATTTGGTTTTAGAATTGATAAAGGATAAAATAAAATCTTTTGAAATGAGATCCAAAGGAAGGTTTAAGAATAAATTAAAAAGAATTTATCTTTGATAAAATTAATGGGAACCTTTCCCTAAAAATGTGAATATTGGAATAAAAGAATATTCCGAATTGGAATGAGGCGTATGATGTGTTTTTATAGCACTTGATTATAAAATACGCGAGTTATTCGTAAAGACAGGGTTTAACCCATTCTGAATAATTAATACGATGACTAAAAGTTGACGATGAAGACGGTGGTTGAAGTTCGAAGATCTTCATATCGTTTGGATGATTACTGATGTCTTTATTAGGCTGTACACCCAAGACAAGGTAATAATTGGTGATCGTTCAGGCATACTCGGAGATCGACGAATATGCAAGGACCTCCCTCCTGTATTGGACATATAGGACGAGGAATAAGGTGCCTCCGGTTTCGTTCAGACCCAGAACGGACTTGTAAATGGATATGTGTCAGACATTGGATTTCATTCTGTATTGATTGATTTCTATTAAATATATATCTATTTGGTGGCGGAGAATGTATTCTATTGCTTAACACCCTTCTCTGAGACGTACGAGCTTAGAGGTTATATATCGATAGACATTGGTTGTATCGCGTGAATTGTCATATGGCATGCCAAGATGCAAATGATCAAGGCTTTTATTGAAAAGCAGAGTCTTATGGTTGATGATCAAAGCATAGCTTTAATTAATTAGCATAGCTTTGTGTATAGTGTTAATTCGCGAGCCTCACAGCTCGGTATGAGTCAAAAACGGGATAAGGGAACGCAGGGAGTGCACAGTGTTTTTTTCTAGCTAGGAGTGGTGTCATGGTATAGAGTCCAGACATTTTTACTTATGTGGATGATGCAATGAGGCACCTCATATATTGAGTCCGTAGTGGCTCAAAGATTGGTCCTATAGGACCGGGAAACGTGTGTTCAGGAATAACTAATCCACTAAAGTAAGTGTGGACTGGCCTTGCAGGATCTAGGGCTCGCCAGCGTCCGAGCCCTAAGGCATTTGCTAGAGTGTCTCGAATCGGTAAGGAGACCATTCTTTGCCTTGACTCATGATGGAAACCCAATTTCCAACACGACATTTTTCGATTTTAGTTGTAGAACTAGTATGGCGACATGATATATGGTACCCATGCCATCTATGATTGATACATTTATATTTGAAGCTGATTTTGACGCTATATACTTATAGTAATAACAAAATTGATTTGTTTTAAATGTATCAAGCATGTTTGGCTATTATAAGGGGAAACTCTATATTCTGGCTTGCGTTGCATTATGTAATGGGACCTGAGTCATATAATAGCTTCATTTTCCAAAAAAAACATTGCGTTGTTTTATTCTAAACTAGGACTCACGTGGAGTGAACCTGTTCCATGTTATACGGCGTGGTCTCATGATTTACTTTATTTTAAAGTAAAGTTTAAATGACTTTTTTTTTAGTTCTCACACCAGTCCCATGACTGACTCGGAGTTTATTGTTTCTACCTAAACTCTGGGTGCCCATATTTTCCATACGGGCAGAGGGTAGTTTTGGTTTTCGCATATATTTCTTTTCACAGGATCCTGGAATACAGCTGGAGTTATATTCGGAAAGCTTTGTATCCGTATATCTCTTTCAGTTGTGTCAGTTGTTATTTTCCACTATGCGTTATACTTATGTATTATTTTACGCTGCTACGTAACTTTAAATATCTAATATTGTACTTTCAATGTGTAATAATTATTCATACTCTGGAATATTCTTGTACTCTGACGTAAATTATTGTAATAACAATGAAGTGTTCTAGTGTTTGTATTCTGATTTGTCGTGTTCTTAACTCAATCCGAGTTTTCCCTTACGGGTGAGTTTGGGTCATTTCATAAAGCGCTAATTTTAAAATAACATTATTAAATAATGAAATTGAGAGGAATGAATGAATTTGAAATGATATTTTCAAAAAGGAAAGATTGAAAAGGAATTTGTAATTAAAAGATTTAGTAATGGGAAGTGGTATTAGTAATTCGAGTTATAAAATGAATTCTTGAAAGAAGTCAAGGTTAAGAAGTGGTTTTTATTAAAAAATTACTTAATCAAAATATTAAGTAATAATAAGTTCTATTTAAAAAGAGATATTTTCCTAAAGTAGGAAAGTTTTATAAACCATATTTTAAATAAAATAGTTTAATTGGATTTGGGTTGATATTAGAATAAATATCAGTTTTTGTATTACAAGTCATATCTATTTTAAGATAAGAACGTTGTTGACCAAGGTCTGAGAGGTAAATAAATACACCAACTTGAACGACTTCAGGTTTTCTGAGGATGGTATTAGTTTGTAATGGCAAAGAGGTTAAGTGTGACAGCCCGCCCCGCACCAACTGACATTTACTCTAAAAGCGCGCTGTACACATGTCCAGTTAGCACGGGACGGTCGTCAGAAGGAAAGGAAGAAGACGAAGAATCAATAAGGAACATGTAGAATGTCTCATAGCGCATATAAAAAAATATAATAACAACATACTTGACATAAAAACAAGTGAGACAGTGCATAAGCTGAAAACAAACTATCATAGCAGCGAAAAATCCAAATACAGCTTATGTTCCACATCATCGTTATTACAACTTTTCAAACTGTCTCTAAAGGTAAAAGCAAGATAAGGGAGGTACACTACTAATGCCCAAGTATTGACCACCAACGACACAGGGAGAATATATATATATATATATATATATATGTATGTATGTATCATACGTGGAAGCCTCCTGCTCGCATCTGGATCAGCTACTCATGCATCAACAGCTAACCTATCTCTAGTCTGCTCGTTTATGAGCACCCAGAGTAATAAGAAGAGACATAAAACTCTGGGTCAGACAAAAGTCTGATATGAGCGATAAGCAGCTAAACAGAACAATAACAGGTATACTAAACCATACCTGAACCTGCAACCAAAGAGTTAGCAATACATACTGTACAGCACTCTAAGGTGCGACTAACATATGATGTACAAGCATACGGGGGTAGGGGTGTGCATGTCATAGTGATGGCAAACAATCAAGCATAGCAACTATCCTCACATCTCTCACTCAATGCGTAAAGCATACGATATCAACCACTTCGATCACCCAATAATTTGGTATGATCACTCTGCCCTATGAAGTCACAACGGCTTCACTGCACTGATCCATAGCCACTGATCCTTCGCTATGTCCACTTTTCCCCATGGAGTCGTACACACTCCACTGCACTGGCTCATAGCCTTACTAATCCCTTACTATGTCCAATCTGCCTCAAGGAGTCACAATGGTTCCACTGCACTGGCTCATAGTCGTACTACGATCACTTTGCCCCTCGAGTCACGGTGACTCTACTGCACTGATACGTAGCCCATCATTCCTTTTTAGTGGTGAATCGAAGTTATGAACGTCGACAACTCCTTAGCATATGTCCCGCAGCAAGCCCAATCATGAAGTGAACTCATTGGTTCCCAACTGGATCCTGAGCTCTAACTTTCATTTGGACTACATGTGCATCTCGGGTTATTTGTCATCACCAGATCGGTTCAGATCTCCTCACAGCCATCGGTTCAGTTCGGCCTTCAGTATCCCCCACTGGATCGATTCGTGCCAAGCTTCTTCAGATCAGATCGGAGGTCTTCATATGGTGATGGATCGGATCGGCCTCCTTCAGAGCACACCAGGTCGGGTCGTAGTCTCTAAGTCAAATCATCATCACCGGTTCGGGTCGGGGTACTCTGGCGGATCGGGTCCGTCGTGATCTCCTCCAAGTCTCAAGTCAACTCATGGCATGCAGGCTTGGTTCGGGTGCAAGGGGGCGGATCATGGATGGGCCACACGAACGGTTCGGTTCGGGCCTCCCCATCCGATCTGATCCGATCCGATCCCTGTCCATTTCCTGCATTTTGTCCAGCGAGTTGTTTACGCCATTTGACGGCGTTTTAGACCACTCTAGCTATTCTAATCAATCACAAAGCATACCACAAAGTCATAGAAATAAATAGAAGTGACCTCAAACACCAAAACATCAATATGATAGGTTAAAATGGATCAAACATAGCCAAAACCCCATATTTTCCCTTAAGCATGTTCAAGCATAATTAATGATAGGATTAGCAAAACTTAACCGAATTAACCCAAGTTTTTAATAGAGGTCTAAAACATCATTTAAGAATTTATAAATATTTTTCCAGATTTTTAACATGCATAAATTCGCTAATTATCACTAATCACCCCTTAATCCCCTAAATTCCGGGATTAGCAAAATTAGTCCAAATTAACCTAAATTCATATCAGAGGCATAAAATAATATTCTGGAATTTTACAAATTTTTCTAGATTTTTCTGAGTTATAATTTCGCTAATCTTCGCTAATTACCCTAATTAGCCGTAATTAGTGAAAAACAATGCAAATCACTCACCTTAGCCACAAATAAACCTTAGATCTGAAATAAATATCTGATATGGCGTGAATACTAATGCTAAACAGCAGCTCTAATCTTGATTTGGTGAAGGTCTTCCTTGATTTGATGTTAACTAAGCTTAATCCTTGATTATAAAGTGGTTTGGAGGTGATTTAAAGGTTGGAGGCCATTTTTAGGGTTTCTAAGAGGTAAGTGGAGGCTAGAAAACTGAAATGAATGAAACCCTAACCCTTTTCAGCCTCCCCATAACCCTAATCCCGAAATGGGTTATGGGCCCATTCACCAATCACCCTATTTGGCCTGGTTAAGCAGTTTTTCACCTTCCAAACCTTATTTCAGCCATATCTCCCAAACGGTAAGTCCGTTTAGCTATTATGACCACTCTACGGAAAGGTAAACCATCAAACAAATCTAATGGAAGTGGTTTCAAGTCAAAATTTCTTTCCAATCAAAAGTTATGGCCGAAACAATATCAACGAGGTGCAAAACGGTCATTTAAAAATCGGCAAAAAATTATGAACATGGGAAATGACCCCAATGGTTGTTTTCCAAAGCCACATGACCATATGACCTCATATGGGAAAGAAATAAATATTCTATGATCCTCCGATGTGTAGAATGCGGGTTGTTACATTCTCCCCTCCTTAAGAAATTTCGCCCCTGAAATTCCCTAACGAAAACACACAAAGGGTCCGCATGCCTATCAACCATAAAACAACAACCAAACATGCAAAACAAGTCTATCCAAGCATGCGGAATAACTAAACTGCAAAGTAAATCTTACCAGGCAAAGATTTCTGGATACGTCTTCCTAATGCTTTCCTCTGTCTCCCAACTACAATCATTCTCGTTCTCGCCCCACTGAACCTTGACTAGCTTCACCGCCTTCCTTCGAAGTTGCTTCGTATCGTGCTCGACAATACGAATCAGCTTGCGGTTCCCAACCTCCTCGGGTTCCACTTCGAAGTCCTCTAACTGATCAGGTGAAATAGTCATATCTAGGTCGTACACGAACTTCCTTAGCTGGGAAACATGAAATACGTTGTGAACTCCCGCCATCTTCTTAGGTAAGTCAATTCTATATGCCAAATTCCCAACTTGTTCGAGAACTGGGAATGGGCCAACAAATCTTGGTGCCAACTTGCCTCTCCTGCCAAATCGTATCACGCTCTTCAACGGAGAAACCTTGACAAACACCAAGTCACCAACGGAGAGTTTTAAATCTCTTCTCCTCTTATCAGCATAACTCTTCTGCCTATCCTGGGCAGCCTTCATCCGTTGTTGAATGATCTTAATCTTATCTGAAGTTTCCCTTGCCACATCTGGTCCAAGCACAAACTTCTCGCCGGTCTCTATCCAACATGATGGTGAGTTGCACGGTCTTCCGTACAAAGCTTCATATGGAGCCATACTGATACTGGATTGGTAGCTATTATTATATGCAAACTCTACTAGATGCAAATGGTCATCCCATGATCCACCAAAATCCAATATACAAGCTCTGAAGAGATCTTCCAATATATGATTCGCCCTCTCTATCTGACCATCGGTTTGAGGATGATACATAGTATTGAGATATAATTCTGACCCTAGAGCCTCTTGTAAGCTCTTCCAAAACCCACTAGTAAACAACGGGTCTCAGTCACTCACAATGCTTTTAGGTACTCCATGAAATCTCACTACCCACTTCATATATAGTTCTACTAACTTAGCTGCCGTTCTGGTCGATTTGACTGGTATAAATCTTGCACTCTTAGTCAATCGATCCACAATTACCCAAATGCTATCATGTCCCGATTTAGTCCTTGGTAAACCATCAATGAAATCCATCAAGACTTGCTCCCATTTCCATTCGGGAATTTCTAATGGTTGCAACAAACCACTAGGCTTCTTTTGCTCGGCTTTAACTAGCTGGCAATTCATGCCCTTGGATATAAACTTCCCAACGTCTCTTTTCATCCCTTCCCAGCGGTAAGTTTGCTTCATGTCTCGATACATCTTATCACCACAAGGGTGTATAGTCAGTTTTGAGTGATGACATTCCCTAAGCACTTCATCTCTCAAACCGTTCACGTTGGATACAACTAGTCTTCCATTCTTTCGAAGCCATCTTTCTCGATCAAGCCCATACAAATTCATCTCCTCACCGTCGATATTCATCTCTAACTTGGAGATGATTTCCAATAGATTAGGATCGTCCCTCTGACTAGAACCAATCCGCTCAATCAAAGTTGGTCTGATCGTCAAACTAGCTAACATCTCTGGATCCAATTCGCACTTTGGTCTGAAATCATACCCTACGATATACTCCAGTTGCTTCCATTCAAGAAACATAGCCCATAAACTGGCATGTCTCCTACTCAAGGCATCGGCTACCGCATTGCCTTTCCCAGGTGTATAGGCGATATCAAAATCATACGAAGCCAAGAACTCTAACCATCTCTACTGACGGAGATTTAGATCCTTCTGAGAGAAGAGATACTTTAACGATTTATGATCGGTAAACAACTCAAATCTTTCTCCTAAGAGATATTGTCTCCACATCTTCAATGCGAACACGATCGCTGCCAGTTCCAAATCATGGGTAGGATACTTTTTTCTCATGTGGCTTTAGTTGCCGACTAGCATAAGGTAAAACTCTACCTCCTTGCATCGATATAGCACCTAGTCCGGTACCACAAGCATCCGTGTATACCGTCATTTCTTCATTCCCTTTAGGAATGACTAACACTGGCGCACGCGTTAACTTTTCCTTTAGACTCTTGAATGCATTTTCACACACTCCGTCCCAGACGAAGGCTTGATTCTTCTTAGTCAACTGAGTCAATGGTGCCGCTATCTTGGAGAAGTCCTGGATAAACTTACGATAATATCCAGCTAATCCCAAGAAGCTTCATACGTCTGTTGCATTCTTGGGCGTAGACCAATCTTGTACCGTAGCCACCTTCGCAGGGTCCATGGCAATACCATTCTCTGAAACAACATGGCCCAAGAATCTCACTTCCCTCCTCCAGAAGTGACACTTAGAAAATTTCGCTTTCAATTGGTGTTTTCTCAACATGAGACGACCCCAAATCCTGTTCTGACGGAGACAAGGGTAATCTTTGGAATATAACACAGAAACAGATAACAGCAGAACAGAATTAAATAAATACACCAGATAATGAACAATAGAATATACTAGATAAAAGTAATCATCAGAGTTACACAGTATATAGGATCTTACTTAGTACAAATACAGTTCATCTATACATAAATGTCTACAGCGGAAATAAACAAAATATGTACAATAGGAGATGAACAACATAAAAAGAGATAAATGATAGAATCCATCTTCAGCTCCAGCTATCCAGAAAGAACCAGCTAAACCTGAATACAAGGCTGCCCGTGTAGAAAAAGGGGCACCCGAGTTTGAAAGTGAAACAAACTACGAGTCAGTCATGGGACTGGTATGAGAAATGTACTCAACACATTTAATATATGGCAAATCACAGGACCATGCCACATTCGTGGAACGGGTTTACTCCATTGGATTTCCAGTGCTTTAAAACAAATCTTTCTTTTAAACATCGCAATGCTTTTCTAAAAATGAAGCCATTATAAGATTCAGTTCCCATCACACAATGTAACGCAAACCGAGGATAGAGTTTTACCTTATAATGGCCAAAATATGATTGATACGAATAAAACAAAAGCATTTGATATTATTACTAGTGTTTATATGGTTTGTAAACACTTTCAAATCATAACTATCAATCATAGACGACATGGGTACCATATATCTTGTCGCCACATATAGGTATGCAATCAAAATCGCACGATGTCGTATTTGAAAATTGGATTTCCGTCCTGAACCAAGGCAAAAGATAGTCCTTACTGAATTCGAGACAGCCAAGCCAGAGCCTCAGGAACAGCCGCAACTGCCCCTTGGATCGTCAAGGCCGGTCCACCGATGTGGATTATTATGCCTGAACAATACGTTTCCCCGCCCTTTGGGGCGTAAACGAGCCAAAGAATGACTCGATCGGACCCGGATCGTCCGATCAAACCGAGGCGCCTTGCAACAGCAACAACCACACAGGTGAAAAGTATATAAATGTCAGGGCCGGTAGGTCACTGACACCACCCTAGCTAGGAAGAAACGCATGCCCTCCCTGAGGTCCTTCTCCCGTTTCTGGTTTATACCAGGGTGTGAGGCTAGCAAATTCACATTATACACAAAGCTACACCACACAGGCGGGGCTTTGATCATCACCACAAGACTTTGCTTTTCAACAGAAGCCTTGATCATTTGCCACTTAGGCATGCCACACTAGCAATTCATGCTATGCGACTGATGTCCATCGATATACAACCTCTGAGCTCGTGCATTTCAGAGAAGGGCGTTAAGCAAAAGAATAAATTCTCCGCCGCCAAACAGATGTATATTTAATAGAGATCAATCAACACAGAATAAAATCCAATGTCAGACACATAGTCCATTTACAAGTCCGTTCTGGGTATGAACGAAACCGGAGGCACTAAATACCTCGCAATCCCATCGATCACCATGTACGTCTGGATGATCACCACTCATTATCCATATTTTGGGATGCCTCCCAATCAGGACCTCGGTTACCATCCAAACGAGGTGAAGATCTCCGGTCTTCGACCACCGTCTTCATCTTCGACTTTCAATCGTCGGTCAATTATTTGAAATGAGAATTAACTCGGCCTTTTCAAATAATTCACATATATTTAGAATTTCAAATCAATTTATTTCAATGGTTAAATCATTCGACAACACTAATTTTGTTCTTTAATGTAATTTTCACACCAAACACATTCAACCATCAAATACCACATAAATCGAGCAAATTTAGTTTATTTCCATTCCATATCGTTTATGATATTTTATAACGATTTATCGCTATTTTTATTTATTTTAAAATAGCCAATATATTCAGAACGATGCTTCGAGCCATAACGCGGTCGTGGCGCTGTTTTTCTTCAGATTTGATTTACACATATTTGAAAATCTAACTGTTGGATCTTCACACAATTTACATCATTAGAAAGGTCTTTTCAAAACGAATCCAACTGTTCCAGTTTCGGGAAAATCCGACGGTCGGATCTCCCGGTACAATCGTTTGAAGTTTCGATTTCAAAATACGAACTGCAGCGTCGTTATTCGATTAAATATAATTATATTTATATATATATAAATATAAATATATTCGATTCTGGTGCTGTTTTTCTTCAGATTTGAATCAAACATTTCAGACAACCCAACCGTTGGATTTTTACAAAGTTGGTGCCGTTGGAAAGATTTTTCCAAAGCGAACCCAACGGTTGCGATTTCAAGAAAATCCGATGGTCGGATCTCCCGTACTAATCATTTGAAATCACGGTTTCAAAACACGAATTGCACGGCCACGTTTCGTTTTAATTTTATTTATATTTATATATTTATATAAATATAGTTCATTCAAAAATTCCTATATTATTTCCACTTCAAATATTTCACTAACGCCTTTAAATTTTGGAAAATTTCGCAATAACCTCCTTTGTACGGGAGGGGCTGGGAAAATTCCCAAATAGCCACACGGGCGTCTCATATCAAAAAGAAAAAGAAAAAGCCAAGCGGCTAGCCAACAGGCTCATAAAATCATCACCCAAACAAAACAGTAAATGTGTACCTATTTGTCGGGCACAAAATTATTCCTCTTCTCTAGCCACTTTTTGCTATAACATGTTCAATAAATATGCATGTACATATATACAGTTCTTATCACTTATCATTTTCGATTCAACTTCATATTTGATTCCATTTGGTTTAAAAACACCATTCATTTTAATGTTGCATGCATAGGCAAAAATCATATCATTAGCTAATTAATGAATATTTCGACTCATGCATATTTATTTGAACGAGTTGCTATTTTAACACTTTGCATTTCAACAATTCATGTATATAATAAAAATGTGATTTTTATTGTAAAACAATTCATTTCAAAACACTATTATTTTATACATTTCATATTGATGTTAAAATTGGGATTTTTGTTATAAAACAATTTCTTTCAAAATATGAATACCATTCAACACATGAATTTCAATTCAACGAATGAATATAGATTCAACACATGAACGGTTTCTATAGTTTATACATATAGATAAAAATGTGATTTTTATATTTAAAACACGAATACCATTCAACACATGAATTTCAATTCAACGAATGAATATCGATTCAACACATGAAGGTTTTCTATAGTCTATACATATAGATAAAAATGTGATTTTTATATTTAAAACACAAATACCATTCAACACATGAATTTCAATTCAACGAATGAATATCAATTCAACACATGAAGGTTTTCTATTCAACGAATAAATATAGTTTCAGCAAATGGAAATAATTCAAACACATGAATATTCTTCAAAATTTCAGCAGCATAACGGCAGGGTAGTTAAAACCGGGACCGTCCCTAGTACGGCTCCTCGCTCTACCTTAAAACCTCGCGGTTTTTGACAATGGGGATCATGCATCTAGTTCGCACGCAGGCGGCATGTATATATTTATTTCATTTCCACAAACTAATCCTATGTGGTTTTCAACCAAATATTTCTCAACCGCAAATGGGTATTTTTCAACCACAATCAATCAATATCAACCATAAACAATCCCAATCAACCATTTGTTATCAATCAATTTTCACACCAAAAACAACCAATAAATATCGTCCATGGTTTGTGGACGAGGGGCGTATATATATATATATATATATATATATATATATATATATATATATATATATAGCAATTCACTTCTATTTCAACACATATATAATTTTTACAACGCATATATAATTTATACATCGAACTTACAACTTATACAACGCTTATACAAGAGGTGTACAACGCTTATATAACTCATACATCGACTATATAATTTATACTTTATAAATTAGAAATCTCACATTGGGTTCCACTCCACCAAAAATAGCAGAAGGCTCAGAAAAATATGCGGTCTCTTCTAAAATGTAGAAGACGTCCACACGGTCACGATGTTTCCTGGTTCATCGAATTTCGAAAAGAAACGAAAAAGATATGATTTTTCAAAGTTAGCAACGCTTTTAAATGTGGAAATCAGTTTATTAAAACCAAAGCCATACCTCTATATTTTTATTCAAAACTAGGTTTGAAGATTTCTCGTTATCCGTAGCACGAGGTGATGATCGGGCTGCACTGCGATGAAGAGCTAGGCGCGACACTCCTATCGGCGGTGGTGGCATCAGATGCGGTGGCAGATCGGCAGCGGCGCTGGCCTCGCAGCAGCTCGACTTTCGAGTAGGATATCTCGAGATCCACGCAACAATATCGGCCGATTCTGGTCTTGATTCGAAGGTCGAAGGACGATCTTCAAAATCACCAAAAGGATCGATGGGTTTAGAGGAACGATCAGAGAGGAATCGAGAGAAGAACGGAAGAAGGTTTTCCGTCGTCAAAATAAGGGTTTACGGGTTTTTTTTAGAAAATATAATTAATGAAAGAAAATTTATGATTGGCCCGTATTAATATTTAATTCTAAAATAGTCTTTTCATATCCGGACACCAAATCAAACCCAACGACTGCCGTCCCTAGCGTTTCACCCCCATTCCGAACACAATGGAATATGTTTCGTAGGCCCATTCGACTGTTTCAGCCAGTTTTCCTTCAAAATAAAATATATAACATTCAATATTTGATTTGAACGCACATTTCAATTTGCCAGGGCCACAAACTGATTCGAAAAATTCCAGAAAACTAAATCTGGCTATGTTTTGATGATACGGTCCCAACAAAACTAGTTTCATTGAATTCTGAGACCGTTTGCAAAAAGGCCCATTTCTGGTAGATCCAATTTAACTGCAATTGACCAAAACACGTTTTCTTTTGCCATGCTCACATACTAGCTTCAAAAATTATGAAATTTTAAAACTAGCAATAACTTCACATCCCGGATCCAAGAAAAGTGGTTTCCTCGAATTCCGAGGTCATTTGCAAAATGGCCAATTTCTCGGGCTATATAAATTCCATAGCGACCTTTCTGAAAATTCATTTGGCCATAAACTTTTGCTTTCCGCTATGAAAATTCGATTTTTCAGATTCCTTAGAAAGGTATTCACTAACAGATTTAAATATTTTTGGTTTCGCTAAAATCCGTTTTGTTTTGCACCCGGTATAGTCCGACAAAGTTTGAATTCAAATTTTGAAACTACAGCGCCATTTCAGGCCTTGTTTATAATTATAATTAATTATATTCGTTTTCAATTGTCGATTCAAACTCAGTTTTCCTTGCTATTATTTAAAATATTTATTTTAAATATTTAAAATCAGCCAATTTTAAAAATTTTAATTTAGTTCAGATTTTATGGGTCGTTACACAACACCTCCATCAGTATCCTTAAATGTCCCTTGTGTTCTTCCTCTGTCCTCGGGCAAACAAGGATGTCATCTACGAACACAAGAACAAACTTATTCAACTGATCTCTAAATACCTGGTTCATAAGATCGACGAAGTATGCTGGTGCATTGGTCAACCCAAATGGCATGACCAACCACTCATAGAATCCAGACGGCGTCCTAAATGCCGTTTTTGGAACACTCTCAAACGCTACTCGGAGTTGATGAAATCCTGTCATGAGGTCCAACTGGGAGAACACTCTTGCTCCTCCCAGTTGATCAAACAAATCATCTATCCATGGCAGAGGATACTTATTCTTCCTCGTCACCTTATTCAACTCGCGATAGTCCACACACAAACGAAGGGAACCATATGCCTTAGTGGAAAACACAACTGGTGCTCCCCACTCGGAGACACTTCTTCTAATAAACCCCTTCTTCAAAAGATCGCTTACTTGCACCCCAAGCTCTCGCTGCTCCCTTGGTGCCATACGACGAAGTGGCATCACTATAGGTCTGGCATCTTTCACTAAATCAATACGGAACTCAATCTCTCGGTGTGGTGGAAGTCCGGTCACTTCCTCGAAGACGTTCGGATACTGGCCAACCATGGGCACTTCTGACAACTCATCATGCGGGATGTCGAGGGAATTTATAAAACTAGCCATTACCCCATCACTAGTTAGACTACCAAACGCTACCCTCCGCCCATCATCCGCCCTAACTGTCACCAAAAAGCCCTCACAGTCTACCACCACCTCGTATCTTTGGAGCCAATCAACCCCCAATATAATTCCATACCCAGTAAAGCCCAAAACAAAGCAATCACAAACAAACATACATCCATGACTCGATAAAACCAAATTTCGGCAAATCCTACTAAGGTTAGTTGAACCACCAATCGGGTTCGTCACAACCAACGATCTATCGTCTATCTCGGGTTCCAGTCCCAACCTATCTACCAGGTCACTAGATATAAAGGAACGGGAAGCCTCAGTATCAAATAAAACTCGAACAGGTACATCAAAAATAGAAAGCATACCTTGAATGATGACATTCTTTCCTTTCTCCACCGTAGTTGGGGCATTCGACGAAGAAGGGATAGCACTCGTAGCATATGCTTTCACAATCTGCTTCTCCTTAAGAGGTTGTGGCCATTTATCCTTATGATGTCCTACTTGGCCACAGTTGTAGCACTTCCTATCCGCTGGCTTGGCCCGACACTCTTTGGCATAATGGCCCTTCTTACCACAGCTGAAGCACTCAACATCTTTCTTGCTCTTTTTCTGGCCATCCTTAGTTTGGTTCTTCTTCCTCTTGTTCTAAGTGTTATTCTTTCCACCACCGCCTGCTTGCGGCTTCATCCCTTCTGCAGATGCAACCTCAGCATTTGACTTAGGGTAAAGACTCTCTGATCTCGAAGTTTTCCCCGCAATCGATTTAAAAGTCTCATCGATGTGGTTGATAAGCCGTTCCCCCAAGTATCCATCCAAACCAGTAATGAACTTCTCAGTCTTCTTCTCAGGAGTATCGATAAGGGATAACCCGTACTTCGACAAAGTGTCGAACTCAGCAATATAGTCCGAGACTGCTCTACCATTTTGCTTAAGCTCCAAGAACTTCCTAAACAACTCCGACTTCTGAGCAGCTAGAATAAACTTGTCGCTAAAGCGAGCCTTAAACTGATCCCAAGTAACCTGATCCTCTGGAGTGGCTGTCTTAATAGCATTCCACCAATTCATCGCTCGCCCTTGCAGCTGACGAGACGCTAGCCTTCTCTTCATCGCATCCTCGATACCCAAGTCATCGACGATACGATCACAGCTATCCAACCAATCCTGAACATCCGTGGCCGACTCCGTTCCGTGGAACGGCTTCCCACCAAGGTTAGTGTAATCCTTGCACTGCTTGGCGAAATCGGCCCTAGGCGCCTGCACTACTGGACCACCACCATTACCGGCATTGGGAGCTGCTCCCTGAACATTCTTAAGCATTTCTCTCATGAGGTCAGTAAACATCGCCCTCATGTCAGCAGCATTCCTATTATTGGCTCCTCTACCAGCACCTCTTGCGTATCAGCTCATCGTTCAATCTGTAAAGAGAAAATGATTAACCATCTCTATAGTGGTGCTAGTGCAGTGCGACTTCATCCTTAGCTATACTAATAGTATATATATGTAGCTTTTGAAAACCAAAGTAATCACAAATACGCACTCTCATATACGTACTATCTCTCCTTAGTGTTTTTTTCCTAGGTTAACTACGCAACCTAGAGCTCTGATAATAAATGTGACAGCCCGCCCCGCACCAACCGACATTTACTCCAAAAGTGCGTTGTACACATGTCCAGTCAGCACGGGACGGTCATCAGAAGGAAAGGAAGAAGACGAAGAATCGACAAGGAACCTGTAGAATGTCTCATAGCGCATATAACAAAATATAATAACAACATACTTGACATAAAACAGGTGAGACAATGCATAAGCTGAAAACAAACTATCATAGCAGCGGAAAATCCAAATACAGCTTATGTTCCACATCATCATTATTACAACTTTTCAAACTGCCTCTAAAGGTAAAACCAAGATAAGGGAGGTACACTACTAATGCCCAAGTAGTGACCACCAATGACGCAGGGAGAATATCTACATATATCATACGTGGAAGCCTCCTGCTCGCCTCCGGATCAGCTACTCGTGCATCACTAGCTAACCTGTCTCTAGTCTGCTCGTTTATGAGCACCCAGAGTAATAAGAAGAGACATAAAACTCTGGGTCAGACAAAAGTCTGGTATGACAGCTAAACAGAACAATAACAGGTATACTAAACCATACCTGAGCCTGGACCTGCAACCAAAGAGTTAGCACTACATACTGTACAACACTCTAAGGTGCCACTAACATGTGATGTACAAACATACGGGGGTGGGGTGTGCATGTCATAGTGATGACAAACAATCAAGCATAGAAACTATCCTCACATCTCTCACTCAGTGCGTAAAGCATACGATATCCACCACTTCGATCACCCAATACTTTGCTATGATCACTCTGCCCCATGAAGTCACAACGGCTTCACTGCACTGATCCATAGCCACTGATCATTCGCTATGTCCACTTTGCCCCATGGAGTCATACACACCCCACTGCACTGGCTTATAGCCTTACTAATCCCTTACTATGCCCACTCTGCCCCATGGAGTCACAATGGCTCCACTGCACTGGCTCATAGTCATACTACGATCACTTTTCCCCTCGAGTCATGGTGACTCTACTACACTGATACGTAGCCCATCATTCCTCTTCAGTGGTGAATTCAAGTTATGAACGTCGACAACTCCTTAGCACACGTCCCGCAGCAAGCCTAATCATGAAGTGAACTCATTGGTTCCCAACTGGATCCTGAGCTCTAACTTCCATTTGGATAACCTTTGCATCTCAGGTTATTGGTCATCACCGGATCGGTTCGAATCTCCTCACAGCCATCAGTTCGGTTCGGCCTTCAGTATCCCCCACTGGATCGATTCATGCCAAGCTTCTTCGGATCGGATTGGAGGTCTTCATATGGTGATGGATCGGATCGGCCTCCTTCAGAGCACACTGGGTCGAGTTGTAGTCTCTAAGTCAAATCGTCATCACCGGTTCGGGTCGGGGTACTCTGGCGGATCGGGTCCGTCGTGATCTCCTCCAAGTCTCAAGTCAACTCATGGCATGCAGGCTTGGTTCGGGTGCAAGGGGGCGGATCATGGATGGGCCACATGAACGGTTCGGTTCGGACCTCCCCATCCGATCTGATCCGATCCGATCCCTGTCCATTTCCTGCATTTTGTCCAGCGAGTTGTTTACGCCATTTGACGGCGTTTTAGACCACTCTAGCTATTCTAATCAATCACAAAGCATACCACAAAGGCATAGCAACAAATAGAAGTGACCTCAAATACCAAAACATCAATATGATAGGTTAAAATGGATCAAACATAACCAAAACCCCATATTTTCCCTTAAGCATGTTCAAGCATAATTAATGATAGGATTAACAAAACTTAACCGAATTAACCCAAGTTTCTAACAAAGGTCTAAAACATCATTTAAGAATTTATAAATATTTTTCCAGATTTTTAACATGCATAAATTCACTAATTATCACTAATCACCCCTTAATCCCCTGAATTCAGGGATTAGCAAAATTAGTCCAAATTAACCCAAATTCATATCAGAGGCATAAAATAATATTCTGGAATTTTACAAATTTTTCTAGATTTTTCTGAATTATAATTCCGCTAATCTTCGCTAATTACCCTAGTTAACCGTAATTAGTGAAAAACAATGCAAATCACTCACCTTAGCCATAAATAAACCTTAGTTCTGAAATAAATCTCTTATATGACGTGAATACTAATGCTAAACAGTAGCTCTTATCTTGATTTGGTGAAGTCTCCCTTAATTTGATTTTGCTAAGCTTAATCCTTGATTATAAATTGGTTTAGAGGTGATTTAGAGGTTGGTGGCCATTTTTAGGGTTTCTAAGAGGTAAGTGGACGCTATAAAACTGAAATGGAATGAAACCCTAACCTTTTTCAGCCTCCCCACGACCCTAATCCCGAAATGGGTTATGGCCCCATTCACCAATCACCCTATTTGGCCCGGTTAAGCAGTTTTTCACCTTCCAAACCTTATTTCAGCCATATCTCCCAAATGGTAAGTCCGTTAGCTATTATTACCAATCTACGGAGAGGTAACCATCAAACGAATCTAATGGAAGTGGTTTCAGGTCAAAATTCCTTTCCAATCAAAAGCTATGGTCGAAACAAGATCAACTAGGGGCAAAACGGTCATTTAAAAATCTGCAAAAAATCATGAACATGGGAAATGACCCCAATGGTTGTTTTCCAAAGCCACATGAACATACGACCTCATATGAGAAATAAATAAATATTCTACGATCCTCTGATGCGTAGAATGCAGGTTTTTACATTAAGAGTAATTTATGGATTGCAACCAGAGGTACTCTGATGTGATTCAGTCGTGGTTGAAGATTTATGGATTGCAAGGACTACTCCCTACTGATCTATAGGGTAATTCATATGATGTGGTGGGAGCGTGCCTTCGGTTCATCCTGTTCCAAGATGACTTGTATAGACGAATGTCTAACAGAGTATTTCCTAAAAACAACTTACGTTGATTTTTCCAAATATACCAAGTCGGTGGCAAAGAGGAGCACTTCTTTTATACCTAGAGTATATTTGTAGACATCAATTAGTGATTTGACAGAATTGATGATGTGACATTCAAAGACGAGGGGGATGTGTTGTTCTGAAGGGTAAGCTTAACCTCATGCCTCGTCAACTGGGAAATGGTATAAAAATCGGGTAGGTTGCATGGCTATGTGGGTCGCACCTATCTAATGGGTATATCATTACTTGATCTGGAGAAATAAAATACCTTCGGTTGTCCCTTTTATTTTTGTTTATATGTTATCGGTTCGGTTGGCTGACCCTCAACCGTGGTGATGATATATTCAGTACTCTCAAGCAAAGTGAGGGGTCAGTCATGTTTAGCCTGAGTTACAAGATGTACTTCTTAAACCCTTATGTATTCATTTCCGGAGGTACACTGTCGGAAAGGTGGTTTCCCATACCTTGCCATGGAAATCCATTCTCTAATAAGAGCCCACGGTTTTGATTGTATACTATGTATGTAGAGCGTGAGATGTAAGCATTCTGCTGGATTGATATTTATTTGTATTTAAACACTATTATAATATCAGAAAAGATATGGATTTCAAAAGAATATTTTGGTTTGTCATAAGGTAAATACCATCCGTATTTATGTGTGGATTCGGTCTTACGATTATCCTTTTCTTTCGAAAAGATTTTGATGTTAAAATCAAGATGTGTGATGCCTTTAAACTTAGTGTGTTTTTTCTCACACTGGTTCACCAGACTAATCCGACATTTAAAATGCTCGGGTTAGATCGGGTTGTACAGGTCTGGGTTATCGGATGGTGCGAAACCCAGAGACGAGCTAGAGTTATTCAGGTATATGATATCAATTATTTATTCCACTGTGTGATTTTATATAAGGACAAGTTATTATAACTGTCCAGATGTGTTGATAATTGTCCATATGTGTTGATGTACTCTGATGATTGTAAGTTTTATTTAAAGATTTCAATAAAGATTTATTTCTATATTATATTTGTTCCATTGTGGTGTGATACTCTGTGTCATGTTGACTCTTCTTCTTCTTCTATTTCTAACTTTATTTCTTTCTTATCTCACCCTCTAACTTCTTTTTATTAACTATCTGGTGTTTTTGGTACTTGAGTTTTGGGCAAATAATACGGCTTATGTATTATTGTTAGAATTGGGCATCGAATTCCTACCGGCTCGTTACATATCTTATGATGTTTCTTCTTATTTGGACATTTGGTTTGTGAGTTATAATCATTTGATCATTGAAGTAGAGTTATTTTGTCGGCTCATCTCATAGTTGTACTTGTTAAATTTGGTGATAAAAAATCACAAATTGGTGGAAACAAATATGCAGAATGGAAAGTAAATATTTCTAATACGGATATGCATAAATTATTGATTGCTGTAACGACCCGGTAGGAATTCGACACCCGAATTCTGACAATAATACATAAACTCTACATTACCTGCCAAAACTCAAGTATCGGAAACCACTAGATAGTTATTAGAAAGAATTTAGAAGGTGAGTTAAGAAAGAAAGAAACATTGGAATAGAAGAAGAAGAAGAAGATTCAACACCACATAGAGTCTCACATCGCAGCGGAACAAAATATAATACAAAAATAAATCTTTATTGAGAGCTTTTAAAAAAAAAATACTTACATCCATCAGAGTACATCATACATCTGGACAGTTATAATAATTTGTCCTCATATACCACACAGCGGAATAATAAAACATCATACATCTGGACTTTTCCAACAATCCTTGGACTTCAGAGCATTCTATAACCTGAACCTGCAGACCCGGGCTAACCCGAGCGTTACAAATACTGGGTCAGTCTGGTGAACCAGAGTGAGAAAACCCCTTAAGTTTAAAAGTATCACACGACTTGATTTTAAATTTCAAACTCTCTTCTGAAAGAAAAGGATAATCGTAAGACCAGTCCACACATAAACATGGACGGCTTTTACCTTACGATAATCCAAAACAGTTTTTGAAAACCAATATTTTTCTGATATTATAATAGTGTCTAAATACAAATAAATAGAATCTAGCAGAACGCATGCATCTCACGCTCCATATATATAATATACAAACAAAAACTCGCGGGCGCTTATTGGAGAATGGATTCCGACTATGACAAGGTATGGGACCACCTCCCGACCATGTATCTCTAGAGACGAATACACTGGGTTCAACAAGAACGTCTTGCAACCCGGCCCACACATGACCGACCACTCATTTCGCTTGAATGTATCAAATGTATATCACCAACGGTTGGGAGCTACCCACCGTTTCCCGGAAAGGGACAGCATCGATAGATTTAAGAATCAAAAGGAATTTCTCTAGATAGGTGATTATACATCCTAATGGGAGCAACCCACATAGCCATGTTGCCTACATGATTTTCGTCATTTCCCGATTGATGAGGCTTGAGGTTTGAATTTCCTTTTTATCACATCTGAACACCATTCACATTGAATGCCACATCGTCAGATCCATCAGATATCACTAATTGACATCCACAAAAATACTCTAGCTGGGAGCTAACCAACTAGGATACGTTTGAAGAAATCAACGTACGTGGTCCTTTGGGAATACTTTGTCAGTCACTCGTCCATACAAGTCATCCAGGAACAGGATGAACCAAAGGTACCTCCTACCGCATCCTAGGAATCACCCTATGGATCAGTAGCGAGTAGTCCTTGCAATCCATAGATTTCAACCACGATCGAATTACTATCAAAATGTCTCTGGTTGCAACATCAGAGAAATTTATCAAGTAGCCCTTTCGCTTATGAGGATCCACGATCATCAACTGCTTCATCTTCAATCAACATCTTCTACGTATTTGCTGGCTCGGAATGATTTTTCGAATATAGATTCGATCCCGGTCTTTCCGTACCAACAGCGCATTGGGTATGATTTTGATAGTTGGTCATTTAACTATCAAAATAAATAATCATAAAAACAAAATGAATCCATTGGTGTATTCCACAGCATCACTTGGCCATTAAAATAAAATATCTGTTGTAATACCAAGATAATATATTAGTTTTAATATCCTCAAATCATTTATAAAAATACTTAAAAGAAATACCTTAAAATCCTATCCAATTTCTTGTTATTATTCTTTAGAACATTTGTCACTATATTACTTCACCATTTCTAATGGCGAGATCAATTTACTTACCATTGTAAAACAATCGTTACCAAATCCCTTTTGTCTTGTTACTACGAAAATATGATTTCATACTCCCACGCCTTCTTTATTTCTTTTTTATTTTGGAATCCCATCATATATCGAAATTCTTGAAATAACGATCTTTATTTCCCAAAAAAAATATTTTCTTTAACATCTCCACTATCATGACTCATATCATCCTTCGACAATCCTAAAGTCGTTCAAGTTGGGGTATTTTTGTCACCTCTCAGACCTTGATCAACAACGTTCTTATCGTAAGATAAATATGAATCGTAACTCATATTCATTCCTACACCACTTCATTATCAAAGTATGGTTTTATAAAACCGTCTTGTTTTCAAAATACTCTTTCCTAATTCTTTAAATAATTTCATTTGAGAAATCTCACTTCAGTCTTATCTGTTACACTTAACGTTAATGTACAACTTAACGCTTTAACACCCTATCTTGTTCACAACCTGTTGACACATCTCTGGTTTAATCCAAATCCCTTTTCCATCTTGAATTCCTTTACTTAAAATATTAAGTAATCTTTGAATTTTAGGTTTACCATATTTGCTTAAAAACACTTTACTATTTTACTTACCAATTTTGGTTTAAATATAAACCCGCTCATGAAATTCCTTTGAAATTCAATTATACTTTATTTCTCACTTCAATCTCTTACTTAAAAGACATTCATTAAATAAAACTTTAATTTACTTTGTCATAAATTGGAACTAAATTTCCTTTTTCTTAGATTATTCATAAACAATAATCTATTTCTAAATAATCTTTTTTAAAATTTCACAAAAACAATAAATCCTGGTTATTAATCGTCATGTTAATTCCCGCCTACTAACTTATCAATCCTATTCATATAGGAACCAACTTTATAAAATTATTCATTTAATTACGGTGAAGCACGTGCTTCGCACACGGTAGATCTTGGTATAAAAATAGCGGTTAAAACAACGATATATATATATAATTTATTTTCCTTTAAAACTTTATTTAAAGATATATATTTTAAAATCTACGTTCAGTTATAAACTGAATTTCATAACTTCATTCTTATCGATTCACCTGACGGTAAATCGAATTAAATAAAACGGTTTGAAATTTGGCCATCCGCTAGGAGTTTCTCAACCAACATCCCAATTGGTTGATGACCAAACAAAGATTGAATTTGGGTTTCACAATCACCAACCAATCCAATAATCTAGTCGTATAGGTTCAATTGTTCATATATTGATCATATAAAAAAAATCAATAAATTTTACTACTAACGGTCAACTAATAACAGCCATTCAACATCCAATTTAGTATGTTTATATTATTATAAACGTAGTCAACAAGGAAAATACCTTATTCGGAAATCATCGTTAAAATATAACGATGTTCTTTTATTTAAATTAAACAACTGTTTAATTCAAATAATTGATATTTAACACGCATTCAAAACAACCATCAACAGTCAACAATTAACAGCCATAACAGACAAATGATAAACCCGACTTATAATCATTATAAGAGGGAACTGAGTGAGGTTAACTCACCTTGATCTGCGTCGTATACACGGCTCGTTCCAGATAAATCCCAGCTCGTCTGATTCTAGTTTCATAACGTTCTGCCCATAAGTATGGTTCTAGTGTATCGGCTAGTTCTGATAAAATACAAATACATTATTAATATTTAAATTTTTACTTTATTTTTAATAACTAATTAATTTAATTAAATTAACGAACAAATTACTTTGTTTCGGTCGGTTCCTTCATTCACTGCTTCTCCGGTTCCTGCTTTGTTCCCGATCGTGACCGACATTCCAGGGCCTTGGCCAATTTGTTATGATTCCTGTCGTGTTTTAAAATATTGAATGATCATTAACAAGTTATAATAAAATTAATTTCTTTTAATTCCAAATAGTTATTACCAATTATTTGTAAATACCTTGGTAGGACATTTGTGTTTGCTCCTAGGAAATTTGGGCTCCTACGGTTTGCATTTCAGATGGTTTGGTAAACCATCCATTTTGAAACTAACCGTTAATGATTTCCTGGCCCAACCAAAACCTTCTACCCATTAATTCCACACCCGGCCCACTCGTGCAAACCCTCTCCAGAAAAAAAGAGCAGCCGCCTTCGTTTCTTTTTATCCCGTCTCATTTCTTTCCATCGTAAAAAAAAAGAACCGCTGCTATCAGAAACCAGAATGTGATGCCTCCACTCCTCCTTCCCTTTCAGAAACTCTGACCACCTCACAAGGTTGTGCCTCGGTCAGCTCCTACCCCGGCTTGAACCCCATCACCATCAGCCTTGTGGTTAGCTTACAAACCGACCACAAAGTTCGCTCCTTTCAGTTGAGCTCTGGTCCGCCAGGGTACTGCTAATTTTATCCGATCAGGTCAGAGCGCAGATCTATCTTCCCTTTACTATTTTCTGTTTTAAATTTCTGTATGATTTTACTTTTGATTTTTCTTTGTGGTTGGAATGATTTTCTTTACTGTATTGGTTTGTTTGGATTCTGGAATGATGAAAACACGTTGCGTGGTACTATTTATAGGGTGGTTTGATTTTCGGATGAGATCAATGTCTTTCAAAGTCTTGCTAGATAGGTCCAGCTACCATAACCTAGGCCATATACTTTCTTTCCTTTTTTTAGATCTGCGAACAGTTGATGGAACTGCATGATAGATTTTCATAGAGATCTTATGAATCTGGTATTAAATGCGGTAGGTATGTTTGAAACGGTACCGTGGTAGAAATGTATAGATTTGCTGAGTTATTGAATTGTTTAATCAAATTTAAAGATTTGCAATAGAAATTTGTAGATTCTGTATTGGATTTTGGAGGTACGGCAACAATCCCTGTCTGAATTTGCACATGGGACTGATTATGTATAAATATACTTAGTTGTTTAGC
This sequence comes from Allium sativum, assembly GCA_030737875.1. Lineage (NCBI taxonomy): Eukaryota > Viridiplantae > Streptophyta > Magnoliopsida > Asparagales > Amaryllidaceae > Allium > Allium sativum. Next base: position 512,268,412 of record CM060921.1, on the reverse strand, counting down.
TGCTGTTCCTTAGCTGTTCATAGTCTTGTTTCGATTTGATAAATACTGACATAATATTTGCTAATTGTTAAAGCATTTTTGACAACAAGATAAGTTTTCCAAAGGAACATAGGTTGTAAACAGCAAAAGCTATAGGCATCACATGTTAAGAAAAATAATAAAAGAATATTTCCATTGCATTGCAAAATAACTTCTGCCAGGAATCTATGATTTACTGGAGTGTGGCACTTTCAAAATTACCCATTACTCGTTGTAGTTGATACCCTATGGAATTTGGTCAGTTATCCAGTTATCATGCATTACTCATGGTATCACTTAATGTAACTACATTTAGCTACTATATTAATCGTGTCTCTACCCAAAATTTGTATTACTAAATGTTGTAGGCAGAACAATCCTAACCAACATAAGATAACTATGGCAAATGCTAAACATAAATTAAGGCAATTAATGTATATTTTTAATTTGCGCAGTGCATACGTGTGGTAAATGGAAATTGATTTTAAAATTAATGAATACATGTGCAATTAATGTATATTATCAATTTACTGTCACCTTGATTTGTATAGTATCCGCAACTAAATTTGATGCATTATTTTTTTCTTCCTCAAACATAAACATGTAGCTTTTCCACTGAAAATTAATCTAAAAATAAATGCCTGCATTATGCAATTCAGTGGTAAATGGAAAAGAAATCTGCATTTAGTTATTAGGAGTACTATCTAAAACAAGCGACACTCTGATATTTTTTCCTATTTCACGTTCTACGTTGCCCTATGCAGTCATACAAGATTGACTATTGGGTCAACCTTATTCTATTTTATTTTTTACTTTTCCCTTTTATCCTTACTGTTTGAATTTGATCATGCAGCTTTTAATAAACATTATTTAGCAGATCTTACCAATGAAAAACCCACGATTGTAGGTGTTCAGTTATATATTTTTAACCTTTTTTCTCTTTTTTTTACAAATGTTTGAAGTGTGGTACGGTGCAAGATTTCCAGAGGGGAAATGGAGGCTAGCTACTAGTAGATGCCAGCATAGCATGTGAACCAAATTTCAAATCTTTGTTGTTGTAGATTTAGGTTAGCAGGCATTAGTTTTGAACAAGATTTTTGTGCAATAAATTTTGTAAATCTACTTGGCAAAAGATTTTGTCCAGTGGTGAATACATGTGGAAAAACAGTTTTGATATATATTTTACTTCTCCTATTTCTTCTTTATTTTTTTGATCCTATGCACTATCATGTTCCCATCATTGTGTAAATCAATTAGCTTGGCAAAAAATTTTGTACTGAGTTATACATGTGAAGAAACTACTTATATTTTATTTGTCTTTCTTTGTAATCCTCACGTTAGTACTGGAATATATACATTGATGTATTATTATTTCGTTGTACTGGTGGGTGTCTTTTTTTTGTTTAGGGAACCTAAATAGATATATTCACATGTTGACTTTTACTTTAGTTTTTCCCTGATTAGTTGAAGTCTTAAAAGAGAAGAAGATTTTGGTTTCTTAAAAGTATGATTTGAATGATATGGTTTTTACGTTTACTTAAAACTGAGAACTCAAACTCTGCTCTTTCGAGACTGCACTTTATGTTGTATATGAATGTGTTGCTTTTCTTTGTATTCGCGTTCGTTTGGACAATATAGATGTGTATATTGTGTACAAGCTCTAAGTTGGATTATTATTTTAAAACTCATATAATCTCAGCATATTATAAATTAAATTCGAACAGCTAAATTAACGAAAATAAATTAATATCATCGTATTTATTAAACAAATAGCTTTAGTATCAAACAGTATAGAATTCAAACTCAATTGTAAAATTTCATAACGTCTAAACTTCGAATTAAATATTAAAAATCCAAAAATATTCCAATTAAAATATTTAAAACATAATTAAATATCCGAAGTAAAATGGCCAAAAATCCGGGTCGTTACATTCTTCTCCCCTTAAAATAATTTCGTCCCCGAAATTGCTAAGGTAAGAAAACGTCACAACCTATTATATATTCAATTTATTTTAAATTAAAAATCAATTCAATATTCCAAATAAAAATTTCCAAAAATATCGAAAAAATTCAAACCCTTTAAATTCTCGAAATTCCTCGTTTTAAATCCTGATTTTTAATTTCATATTGAAATTCCCATCCACAACTATATATGTGAAAATTTGGTTATATTAACCATTCAGATTCAAATTTTCATTTGAATTCCACTCAAGTAAATCAAACAAACCGCATTATCTCGATAATTCAATAAAATTATTTCTTTTATATACAAAATATGATTTGGGTAAAATTATTTCATTTACCCTATTAACAAAACAATATTGTGTACATTCCTAGTCCAATGCTTCTCAACACTTGAACTGATCAACAACACAATACAAAACATTTTTATATAAAATCTACAAATACGCTCTCATATATATATATACATATATATATACACTCAACTCGATCTAGGGTATTACTAACCCCATCTCTACTGAGTCACGCCATAGAGCCAAGGTTATTACTAAACCAATAGCTCTGATACCACTGTAACGACCCGGTAGGAATTCGACACCCGAATTGTGACAATAATACATAAACTCAGCATTACCTACCAAAACTCAAGTATCGCAAACCACCAGATAGTTATTAGAAAGAATTTACAAGGTGAGATAAGAAAGAAAGAAACATTGGAATAGAAGAAGAAGAATCAACACCACATAGAGTCTCGCATCGCAGCGGAACAAAATATAATACAGAAATAAATCTTTATTGAGAGCTTTATAAAAAAAATATATACTTACATCCATCAGAGTACATCATAAATCTGGACAGTTATAATAATCTATCCTCATATACCGCATAGCGGAATAATAAAACATCATACGTCTGGACTTTTCCAACACGTCCTTGGACTTCAGAGCATTCTATAACCTGAACCTGCAGACCCGGGCTAACCCGAGCATTACAGATACCGGGTCAGTCTGGTGAACCAGAGTGAGAAAACCCCTTAAGTTTAAAAGTATCATACGACTTGATTTTGAAGTTCAAACTCTTTTCTGAAAGAAAAGGATAATCGTATGACCAGTCCACCCATAAACATGAACGGCTTTTACCTTACGATAACCTAAAATAGTTTTTTAAAACCAATAATTTTCTGACATTATAATAGTGTCTAAATACAAATAAATAGAATCTAGCAGAACGCTTGCATCTCACGCTGCACATATATAATATACAAACAAAAACTCATGGGCGCTCATTGGAGAATGGATTCCGACTATGACAAGGTATGGGACTACCAGCCGACCGTGTATCTCTAGAGACGAATACACAGGGTTCAACAAGAACGTCTTGCAACCCGGCCCACACATGACCGACCACTCATTTCGCTTGAATGTATCAAATGTATATCACCAACGGTTGAGAGCTACCCACCGTTTCCCGAAAAGGGACAACATCGATAGATTTAAGAAGCAAAAGGAATTTCTCTAGATAGGTGATTATACACCCTAATGGGAGCGACCCACATAGCCATGCTGCCTGCCCGATTTTTGTCATTTCCCGGTTGATGTGGCTTGAGGTTTGAATTTCCTTTTTATCACATCTGAACACCATTCACTTTGAATGCCACATCGTCAGATCCATCAGATTTCACTAATTGACGTCCACAAAAATACTCTAGCTGGGAGCTAAACAACTAGGATACGTTTGACGAAATCAACGTACGTGGTACTTTGGAAATACTTTGTCAGTCACTCATCCATACAAGTCATCCAGGAACAGGATGAACTGAAGGTACCTCCTACCACATCCTAGCAATTACCATATGGATCAGTAGCAAGTAGTTCTTGCAATCCATAGTTTTCAACTACGATCGAATTACTATCAAAATGTCTCTGGTTGCAACATCAGAGAAATTTATCAAGTAGCCCTTCCGCTTATGAAGATCCACGGTCTTCAACTGCTTCATCTTCAATCAACATCTTCTACGTATATAGATTCGATCCCAGTCTTTCCGTACCAACAACGCATTGGGTATGATTTTGATAGTTGGTCATTTAACTATCAAAATAAATAATCATAAAAACAAAATGAATCCATTGGTGTATTCCACAACATCACTTGGCCATTAAAATAATATATCTGTTGTAATACCAAGATAATATATTAGTTTTAATATCCTCAAATCATTTATAAAAATACTTAAAATCCTATCCAATTTCTTGTTATTATTCTTTAAAACATTTGTCACTATATTACTTCATCATTTCTAATGGAGAGATCAATTTACTTACCATTGTAAAACAATCGTTACCAAATCCCTTTTGTCTTGTTACTACGAAAATAAGATTTCATACTCCCACGCCCTCTTTATTTCTTTTTTATTTTGGAATCCCATCATATATCGAAATTCTTCAAATAACGATCTTTATTTCCCGAAAAATATTTGCTTTAACATCTCCACTATCATGACTCATATCATCCTTCGACAATCCTGAAGTCGTTCAAGTTGGGGTATTTTTGTTACCTGTAACGACCCATCTTTTTGTCCGATTTTCGGTGGTAATTAAACCGACTTAAACCGTTCAGAAAGACGAATTGTTATGGGTACATACGTATATTGAACAAAATAACAGAACCTTTCATTTCAAAATAAAATGTTACATCAGAGTTACATAGAATACCAGGGTTACAACACATGCAGCGGAAGAAAAGAAACTATACTCTCAGCGGAAAAACCTTATGATATAGCGGAAGCTCCAAACTCTAGCGTGGACTCCAACTCTGAAAGCGCTCTGAATCCCACTCCAACGATCTATAACTGCAAAACTAAACTACCAGCCGCCCGCGTGGAAATTAATGGGCACCCAGAGTTTAGAAAAGGAACAATAAACTCCAGGTCAGTCGTGGGACTAGTGTGAGAACTCAAAAACAGTTGTTATTAAGGATTCATTTTAAAGTTGGGTAATTCAGCGGACCACGCTGCTAATGCGGAACGGGTTAACTCCATATGAATTCCCGTGCATAGAAATTCGCTATGACTTTTGAAAAATGAAGCTATCATAAGCTCATCCCACATCACACAATGCAAGCGCACACCAGATGGGCGAGTTTTATCTTATGATAACCAAACGTGCTTTCATACGTGAAAATCCTCTTTTAATACTATCATATAATGTGGAAAAAAAAATTCGCAAATAATGTATTAATCCTAGGCAGCATAATACCATTAATATTATGTTGCCATACATATACAATCAAAAATCCGTATGGCTCGTATTTGAGATTTGGGTTTCCAACTTGATGATTCCTGGCACGAAAGATCAATCGGAACTCAAGTGAGATGTAATCAAGGGTTTTTCATCCAGACGCGGACACCAATACAAATCGCGAGGTAGATCAATAGTTTTTGACCAGACGCGGCCCCCCGAACATACCTTATTCCATAAGTCATAAGTGGTTTCCCACTGCTGCAGCGGTCATCATCAATTCATATATATATATATATATATATACACACAACCTAACCACCAGTTTCTCATCATCCGGGGTGTGAGGTTTGTCGATGTCACGTCATACAACAAAGCTATGCTTCGATAAGCCATTCTTTGATCATTACCAGCTCGTTTTATAACTCGGGTATGCCACATTAACAATTCACGACATATCACTGATTTCAATCAAAGCATACCCCTCTAAGTTCATCTGACTTAGAGACGAGGATAATATAGTGCTACAAATCCGATATACATTAACGGAGATCAGTGTTATGTGGTCAATTTCAATGTCAGACACACCATCCATACAAGTCCGTTCTGGGTCTGAATGGAACACAACCCGAAAATACTTGAATATGTTCAGGTCTCATGCAACCCATACCTCGTGTTGGGTGGCCTACCCAAACAAGACATAAATCAACAATCAATCTAAACAATTCAAATATTCCCGGTCTTCGTTCGTCATTTACCAAGTCTTGAATAACGTCGTATTACTACTTGGAATGGTTTTCGAACATATACTCGATCCCGGTCTTTCCAAGTAACAAGCGTACTTTAAAACAGTAGCTATGGTTTACACAGGCCTTTCAATTTAAATCTCCTTCCAAATGATTATCAATTCATATATAACTCAAGATTTGAATTATTTTAATTTCATATATCTCATTATCATCTTAAACTCTTCTTTGAAATCAAAGGTTATACCGTCGCTTCAATTTCTTACCCTTAATTCCCTCGAATCAAAGATTCAATAAAATCCCCAATTACGATATGAATTTCCACCATTCAACCTCGTCGGGTTTCAAAAATGATATTTTTGAAGATACGATTCACGACACAACCCAAATCAATCGAAATTGAATCATAAATTACACAGAAATTTTATCCACTCATATTCAATATAAATTCTCATAATCAACGAATACTATATGTGGAATAAAAATATAATAATATCTTCCAAATTCCCCAGATAGTATTCATTTACACCATGAAATTTTATACCAAATATCGAAGATTATTTCTATCTAACTTATTTCAATTAGGTGGAGAATCCATATCTTAATTAAAAGATTTATTCAACTCTCTGATATTTGTTCTGGATAGAAATTCCATCAACTTATCTTCAATATTAATCTCCGTATCCAACTCATATTATAAGTGGAATAACGGTGAATTTCCTTTTAAATTCCTCAGATAATATGAATTTTCCTCCACCGAGTTAATATCAAACATCCGAAGATTTATCTCCAACCATATCCAGGTATAAAAATTTGAAAATTCATTTCAACCCATATAAGTATTCCCGATACTTTAATAATCATCGAACTATTTTATAAATCATTCTTATAGTCAAATACTAGTTCCTGCTATAAATTTCAAACCAATCATAATATTTGGCTATGTTACCAAAGTACTACTAATAAAATTTAGCCCTTTAAATCAAATAGATTTAAAATTACTCAAAATGCAAGTATTCCCAATTCTAATCACCCTTTTAGGAATTATCATAAATTGCTTTACTTAATAAACTTGCTTATTCGATTTCCGTTATGATCGGTAATTACACGCATTCAAATTTGTCTTGAATATAACTCAAAAATCATATGTCGAAAATTGAAAATTTCCTTCTTATTCAAATACTATTGTATTTGGAATCCAACGCGCCTTATTTAAGTCAAGTTAATTTCAAATAATCCCTTCAAAACTTGAAATCCATATTTATGAATTGTTGCATCATAGTACCTTCTGTTCAAACCATATAATGATTTTAAATATACATTATTCAATCCTTTTCAAATTTATATTTTCAAATCATTTGAAACAGTCTCAAAATATATCTCAAATTAGATTTCGAATTTTACCATCCCGTTGTCGGACCAGTTAGGGATAGCCAGGGAGAGCAGGAAACTGTATTTCCAGAGCCAAGCCTAGACACCATCCTCTCTATCATCCTAGAACGTTCTGGTGTCTATATATATATTATCATATTATGTTTTCAAAAATATATAAAGCCATAATCAAATTTTCAAAAATCTCATATTTGAAATAAATTGAACATGATAATCTTTAATGTTAGAAATTCACTTCGTTTATGTGGAAGGGGAATCAAATCGATCACCTGTATAATTCCATAACCATGGTATTGTGTGTGCATCATACAACAGAATAAATTCAACCATATATATACGATGATAATGAATTATCTTTATCATCAACAACAACCAATTCAGTTGTGCACAAGCGTTACTGTCGATAACGCTTTCCAGTGTTCAGTGTATTATCTAACTACATGCACATTCATTCACATAATAACATTCATCACACAACCATCATCAACACATTATAATTAACTCAGCAAATTATAATTAACTAATTTAAATAAAAAAATTAAATTAGAAGTTCTCACCATACTAGCTCCAATATCTTCATTACCAGAGCGAACGGACCAACGAATACTGCCACCGCTACTTGTACTGGTTTCAGTTCACTTCCATTAGCAGTTGAGGATTTTCTGCTAATTATATATATAGTTCAATTAATAACGATCTTTGTTACATTTATATACAACGACTTTATTTATTTATTTATTTATAAATTTATATCCAACAAAAATTACCAATACTATATACTACTGCGTTCTACTTTCAAATACGGTTCTGACGCTTCTGACGGCGAGCGAATCGGGTTTAAAACGAGTAAGTTATTAGGTTTTAAAGTTTACAAATAATTATAACTTGAATTTAAATTAAAATGAAACATACCCATTTAAATCCGGCCCAAGCCCAAATTGCCAACATCGGCCCGCTCCCTCTTCTTCCTCTTCTTCCACGCTCCTTCTCCAATTTATCCCTGGAACCCATTTCGATGGTGCACCGTGTGCATGTGCACAACCTCAAAATCCCACCGAACCACAAATGAACTATACGAACAAATCTCTCTTTGCATTCTCATCTCGTCGCACCCACTCGCCTGTACTTCGCCCCCCCCTACATCAAATTCTGAGCCCTTCGCCGAGCCTGGAATGCACAGCAGACAACCGCGACTTCCCCTCGTCGCACGCCCCAATCAAGCATCGGACCTCGTCAAACTTACACCCCATTGAAGCTCTTTCCAATCTTATCGCAACACCGCTCACCATTTCCTCTATCATTGCCTGATTCTCCGCCAATCTTTAACCCTTGTTTCGAACAATTATAATCATCGTCATGGAATCACCTCATTTTCGCACCAAAAATCCTACATTCTCCACTGATCGCAATGGTGGTGACGACGTCAAGAAATTCAAAGCGGATTGAGAGATTTGATTCTTCTAAGTTCATTAAACCCATTTCTACATTTTGAGAAAAACTGAGATATCTCTTCCGATATATGATGAAATCTCAACCCGTCAGTTTGTAAAAATCATAAATAATCATCCGAACATTTTCCGCATAGATCATACTTGCTAAAACTGAACGGATTGAGAGATGAGGATTTTTGAATGGAGGGAAAATGTGATTTTTCATGTATTGAAAGTTTAAATCAAAGAACTAAAGAGGAAGACGTGAGGAATTCATCTGAAGAGAATAAGGGATCAAGTGTGAGGGGAAAAAATGGAGTTATGGTCCTCTTTATATAGGGATGATTCAAGGGTATTTTGGTCATTTAATCAAGGGACACTTGGTACATTTTATGAAGCTAATAACATGCATTCAAACACATAAGAGGGACACATGTATCATATCATGGTGCTAGCAATATGCATAAAGACAACTAGATGGACACATCACTCTCATAATTATCTTAAAACCTTATTTAATTTATTTAAATTAGCAACATGGTTTTAACACCTATAAATGTAACCAAACTTTGTCATACTTAATAATGCAACATTTATGGATCTTAACTATCAAAATTATAAGTTATCATATTTAAATAAATAATATTTTAGATTCACTAATTATTTCAAAATATTTGTAAATACTTTACCAAAATTTATAATAATTGATTTAAAATAAATGCTTAATATATTTTATAGACATTATTAAAGAAAAGTAAAATCATTCTTGTGTAATCCTTTTTAAAAATAAATTATCCTTTACCAAATTTATATTTTACAAATGAATATTATCAAAATTAGAAAATATCATTACTTAAACATAATTCTTAAAATTTTCAAAATAATCTTTTCTTACAAACAAAATACTTATTCAAGTAAAAATTTATATTCAAACTTAAAAAAATCATAACAACATACTTATACAAAGTTAAAAATTCATATTTGAACTTAATAAAAATCAATTTATATTCAAAAATCCAAATCTATATAAATAAAAAAAATCCAAATCAAACTTAGTAAAAATTCTGGGATGTTACATTCACCCCTCCTTAAGAACTTTTCGCCCTCGAAAAGGAAGTCGAGAAAACTTAAACTCCTTAACAAATTTGAATTTCTCTTTCAACATATCAGAAATGCAATGGTCAGAACCACGGCTTATATCATTCTCAGGGTACTCTGTCTGATTTTTACCAAAGGTCGAGTCTATGGATACTTCTATGATCACTGACTACTGGGTCGTCACAGGTCTTGTTAAAAAATCGAATTCTCTGAGTTAAACTCAGAGCTGCTACTACTACCACTAAGGAGAACTAGGGTAGACATTGTCCAGTACTTAGAGGTCTATGACTCAAAGAAAGTTTAAAGTTTGGAAATTATCTAACTTACTCTTACGAACCCATAATTTCCTTATCAATTATAAGACTAAGTGCTTAACTTAGAAATTTAAATCCAAATTCTCAAATTATCCTTTCCATAATCATTCAATTATCCTGCAAAATACCATCTTGGCTAAATTTAGTATTAGAAGTTCTATTGCTCTCAATACAAATTCAAGTTTAATTTAAGAGGTAACCCAAAATACTGATTTCAAATCCAAATTAGTTCACTTGTTCATGGCTTTATCAGAGCAGGGAAAAAAGGAAGGATTCAGAAATAAAGTTGGATAGTTAAATTTCAAGCACGACTATTCAGGTGATATTCAAAAGATGACAATGGGTCGAGTAAAACTAGCGACAAGGAAAGAGGTAGAATTATGTTTCTGAACACTCATTCTATTTCAAATTCTTATTCCAATCATTTCAAATAAAATTTCATATTAACCCATTTATAAGTTAAACTTATATTCGTTTAATATTCATATTTTAGTTGTCATATTTACTGAAACACCCCGTAATTCTGTAACGCTAAGATTCATAAATCAAGGCAGAATTAAAAGTTAAAATCAAAATCAAGGGAAACGGGCTGCGCCATAGTGTTTGTCTCGGAATTCTGCATTAAAACGAGTCGGAGTGTGCGTAAATCAGAGTCCGTATGAGGAAGATATGGCCTCCGGAAGTTTCAGCAAAGTTCAAATTTTAAAACAGACTCAGAAGCGGGCTGGGCGGGAAATTTCCCGCCCAGGACCCAGGTCGACTGGGGAGTCGACTGGGTAGTCGACCCCCCCCCCCAGGTCGACTGGGTAGTCAACCCCCCCAGGTCGACTGGGTAGTTGACCCCCCTCCACTTTTTCCAGCTTTCTGAACCTAATTCGTTTCTCTGTATTTGGACGCCCTTCTGACCAGATTCGTTGACTTCTACACTATATAAATAGCCCTGGTCTTCTTCTCTATTCACAATTCTTTTCTATCCTTATGCTGCCTCTGAGAAATAAATAAATAAGTGAGTAAAATAATATATATAAAATAAATCAAGACGAGGAAATGCTGCTAAAAGATTTTCAAGAAGAGGTTCAAGTCAAGCTAGGATTCAAGAGGAGGTTCAAACGACTTCAACGACTGTTTTTCTACGAATCATAGCAACGCCATCTTTCTGTTCTAATATAATCTCTATAAGTCAGTTACTTTTTAGATTTGAACGTTTTTCTCTGTTCATGACATGAAATTAAAGGAATAAAAGAATATACCAAACTTTCTATTCGAATCTGTGCCTATCTCTTTGGACCTAATTAAGAACTGTCATGATTCAAGGACAAATAAGACCGTGACTATGAAACTATGGACCTTAGAACCATATGCCTCTTTGACTATGAAAATTTCCTATGACTATGAACATTGCCTATGACTATGAACATTGCCTATGACTATGAACATTGCCTATGACTATGGACATTGCCTATGACTGTGACTGTGACTATGAGAATTATTTCCATGACTATGAACACAAGCCTATACCTATGATTAGGAAGTAAAGCCAATGTCTATGACATAAATGGGACAACTATGATTAAGCACCTATGGTTCATGACTAGGAAAGTGTTTAAGTTTTGTAACTGTGAAATTGGGTCTAAACCCGATTATCTATTCTGTCTGTTCTTTGTTTTCTTTGGTTTTAGACCTTGGGAATTTACCTATTAAGTTAGGTCTACCCATGTTCTTGAACCTACACCTTTATTCTGTCTATTCTTGGTTTTAGACCTTGGGAATTTACCTATTAAGTTAGGTCTACCCATGTTCTTGAACCGACGTCGTTATTCAACCCTTTTTATACCAGTTAGTATGTCTATCTTTTGCATAGCATCTTTGGTTCATTCCCTATTTTCTACGAACCTAGCTTTATTTATAATCTAGAATGAATCACGATTATACGAACGGTGGGAATGCGGTTTGGGCAAAATATGAAATTTACTAAAAACGTAGTTTAACTTGGAAATTGGCATAAATTGGGAACATGTATTATGGCATGTTCATAGAAATGCAAATTGGATAAATTTGACATGAATTATAAGATGTGTAATTTGAATCTAGTATTGACATGTAAATCTAGCATTTACATGAATAGTGAACTAGAGTAATAAGTCTAGTTTGACGTGAATTAGAATGTTGAATTGGAATTGGATTAGCTAATTTGGCCATAATTGGGAATAACTGTCAGGTTTAGAAAAATCATGATTAGTGACACTTAATTTGGTATAGTTTACATACCAAAAAGCATAAATTTGATTTAGGAAGGGAAATGGGCCATAGAAATAAATGTAGACAATTTACATTAAAAGAGTAATTGGGAAATAAGTAAATTAGGAATAATTTACCTATAGAATCTTGCCTAAATGAGGAAATGTGAATTTAGACAAATTAAAGGTTTATTTACGACATCTCTTTTATTAATAAGCCAGAAAGTTCTAGGGTGACAGAGAGGATAGTGTCTAGGCTTGAGTTTGGAAAATACAAGTTTCCTGCTCTCCCTGGCTAACCCTAACTGATCCGACGAACGGGGTGGTTACTTTCAAAACCTGATTTGAAAACTAATCAAAACCCCTTTGAACTTAGAAAATATGAATATGCCTAACCCGAGGTTAGACTGAGTTGCGATGTAAACCTGCCCGGAACCAACCGGCGCATCCAGTATTCGCAACAATATCTGTCTAATGTGAGTGGTCGCGGCTTTAATTTATTTAGTTAAAGCTAGAACAAGAAAGGTAGGGTCAAGTTAACCAAGACACTTAACCAGTTCAACATGATAACTAAACTGATGGGTGGGGTTAGGTTCAGACTGACACTTAACCCAGTTAAGCTAGAATGGGAGTGTTGAGTCCATAGGAACACATAACCAACTTAACACAGTTAAGCTAGAATGGGAGGGCTAAGTCCATAAGGACGCTTAACCAAACTTATGGTAACAAGACCAGATTTGTAGGGTTTAAGTAACTAAGAAAACACTTAGCCAAACTAACATGTTAACTAGACTAGAAGATGGGGTTAAGTAAAGTTGATACACTTAGCCACATTAACATGTTAACTAGACTAGAGGTTCGGGTTAAGTAAATACACTTAGCCAATTTGATATGTTATCTGGGCTAGACCGTAGGGTTAAGTAAACTTGAACTCTTAACCATCAGATTGTGATAAAAGAATAGGGTTAAGTCTAAACATGAAGGGATAATACTTAACCATTAATAACATGTTAGTTAAGACAGACGGGCAAGGTTAAGTTAAAAAGGAACACTTAACCAATACAGGGTGAATGGGTAGGGTTAAGTAATAAGAAATACTTAACCAATATAACTTGGTTTGTGGTGGGGTTAAGTCAACATGAATTACTGATAACACTTAACCAGTATAACAGGATGAATGTAGAGGGTTAAGTTGGCTTGAATTGACTAATGACACTTAACCAATCCAAATTGATGGGAAAGGGAACTAAGTAGTAAACCTTAGTTAAGAAAACAACGATTCTGTAAACTAAGTGGTAAATCTTAGTTAGTAAAATTAAGTAGTAATTCTTAGATAACACGGGAAGGAGCGAATGTCCGTCTGAGTAGAAAGAAGGCTCCAACGAATTGGGTTACGAAGCCCGAGGCTTCGAGGGAACGTGGGGGTACTCTTGGTATCCCTCTATGAGGCTGCAGATGATCCTCCTGGGCTCACAGAGGTTAAGGTCTGCGTAGAAGAACTAGTGGTATGCCTTTGTTGCAATACATGTCGACCTAAAGACCAGGATGGACCGGCGTGATTCGAAGAGAAAACGATAGCACTGTGATAGCAACTCGCCGTCTACCATCCATCTTGAGTCAATCGAGATACGTGAAGCGGAAAGGCGGAGAACTCCAAAAGACCATATACTTGCTATCTAGTTATGGGTGAGGATGGCCATAGGATAGAGGGGCACCGGGGGCCGGCGTATAGTTCTCATTTTACAAGGTGTGTCTTTCATTAGTTGAGGGAGGGGTCAAGTGGGACCATAGCCACTGGAATAAAAACAGACCTTATCATCTGCATCGGCAGATATCTGAAAGCTCCCGACCGAGTTCTGTATTCCTTGATTTGCCCTGTCACAGGACTCGGACTGCATATTACAGGACATGTGCATCTAGACAAGCAATAACGTTTCGCGATACATGCGTGGGGAAGTATAGGAACATATACCACTCTAGGTAGTGTGTCCTAGACTTGGGGGCATCGTTCGACAGGTAGCATAATCCCTAGTTGGACTAGGTGGCATAAATCCTGAATCCGAGAAGCGTTCAGCAGATAGCGTAAACTCTAGTTAAATCTAGAAGGCACTTGATATAAAACCCTAGATTTGATCAAGGTAATAGATAATGAATGTATGGCGGAAGGCAATGGAAAATACAGGGAATGGGATCACGTTATCGTTACTAGTTGGGACACTAGATAGGCGGTGCAGAGATATAGAAACCAGTATAACAAGGAAATAGCGAAGTGGCGAAAGTATTAGAGCGTATCCAGTTTATCTTATCTTAGCATATCTTGTGACTACCTTGTCTAATCTTGTTGACCCTATCGTCATGGTGTAATCTTGTATTCAGTTAATTCATGTCGTTTTGTTTTTCCATGTTCACATGCTAGAAGTTACTGAACTTACTCAAGCTTTATGTCTGACTCTGTTTTTCTTTCGTCTTCTTTTCTTCCGTCCCCCCCCCCCCCCCCCCCAGGTAGTAAAGGAGGGAATAGTTTAGCTCAGGTTCAGTTGGACTGCCACTCTTTCCCAGCTTGAAGATTTGTCGAAGTTTGCTTGGATTCTCTTTTCAGATGCTATGGCTGGCTCTTGCTAAAATCGGGGAATATAAATGTTGTTTTTATGCTTCTTTATTTTGTAAGACAGATGATACTCTGATATTGTAAAGAAACCATTGTACAAACTATTTTATCAATAAAGCAAAGTTTTATTTTCCGCTGTTTAATTTCTGTCTGTCTTGTAATTTATCTGCATCTTTTACCCTAAATGCTCCACAGAACTTAGTGCATTCCCTTTGTGAGTGACACTAACGGATGTGGGGTGTTACATTTACCCAATGGAGTAACACTTTTTTCTAATTCCACTTTAAAATATACATAAATATATATAACTCTTTTCATTCTTGTTTAAATATCAAATCTTGTTTAGAAAAAATTTCTTACTCAACTAACCGGAAAATCTCTTAAAACAGTTTTATTTAAAATCACGCTTCCTCTGCGCACTCTGATTACGCGTACACAGGTTCAAGATAGGGTTGTTCAAATATTGACTTAACGTTTTCAGAACTCACATCGTTCAACTTAATACTTCAAAGATCCAAATTTTCTACTTTGATGTTTGTTACGATTTAGATTAACTTTTTAAACTCTTTCTTAAGTCAAGTCAAAATCATCTTTTTAAACAAATTCTTAACTTAAGTCTAAATCATCTTCAAATTCCTTTAAGGGTGGTATTGATAAAATTTCTCAATGAATTTTCACACTTACATGTTTTCTAAAATTCTTAAGTATAGTTTACTTCTATACTATCCTTTTAATATTTCCAACATATCAAAATGGTTCAAGTATTCCTCGACGTCTTAATCGAAACCATATAGTCATCCCACTTTCGAAACTCAAAAATAAAAATCTGTGATGTCGCGATCATCAACAGAATTATCTTCAAGCGACTAGAGTGTGATCCTACATCTGCCTAGTATATATTGAACTTCGTATATACGTTAGCTAGGCGTATATTCAAAATCCCCATATACTCGATAGTCCAATTGTGACGTCGAATAAAACACTCGAAATCCTTATTTCCAATTATATTTCAAAACATATTTCAAATAATGATCGTTTTCAAAATGATTTACTTGTTCAAAAATACATTATATAAGTTTCAAAATACGCTTTCTCGTCATAATATTCCAAAATCTCATTGTAGGGTATTTCTAACCCTATCTCTAATGAGATACTATAGCTCTGATGAGTCATATCTTTTGTTCAAAATATGTTGTACCCGATAGCTTTGTATAACCTGGCTCTGATACCACAAATGTAACGACCCATTTTTTGCCCGATTTTCGGCGGTAATAAAACCGACTTAAACTGTTCGAAAAGAAGAATTGTTATGGGTACATACGTATATTGAACAAAATAACAGAACCTTTCATTTCAAAATAAAATGTTACATCAGAGTTACATAGAATACCAGAGTTACAACACATGCAGCGGAAGAAAAGAAACTATACTCTCAGCGGAAGAACCTTATGATATAGCGGAAGCTCCAAACTCTAGCGTGGACTCCAACTCTGAAAGCGCTCTGAATCCCGCTCCAACGATTTATAACTGCAAAACTAAACTACCAGCTGCCCGCATGTAAATTAATGGGCACCCAGAGTTTAGAAAAGGAACAATAAACTCCAGGTCAGTCGTGGGACTGGTATGAGAACTCAAAAAAAGTTGTTATTAAGGATTCATTTTAAAGTTGGGTAATTCAGTGGACCACGCTGCTAACGCGGAACGGGTTAACTCCATATGAATTCCCGTGCATAGAAATTTGCTATGACTTTTGAAAAATGAAGCTATCATAAGCTCGTCCCACATCACACAATGCAAGCGCACACCAGATGGGCGAGTTTTATCTTATGATAACCAAACGTGCTTTCATACGTGAAAATCCTCTTTTAATACTATCATATAATATGGAAAAAAAATTCGCAAATAATGTATTAATCCTAGGCAGCATAATACCATTAATATTATGTCGCCATATATATACAATCTAAAATCTGTATGGCTCGTATTGGAGATTTGGGTTTCCATCTTGATGATTTCTGGCACGAAAGATCAATCGGAACTCAAGCGAGATGTAATCAAGGGTTTTTCATCAAGACGCGAACACCAATACAAATCGCGAGGTAGATCAACGGTTTTCGACCAGACGCGGCCCCCCGAACATACCCTATTCCATAAGTCATAAGTGGTTTCCTACTGCTGCAGCGGTCATCATCAATTCATATGTATATACACAACCTAACCACCAGTTTCTCATCATCCGGGGTGTGAGGTTTGTCATTGTCACATCATACAACAAAGCTATGCTACGATAAGCCATTCTTTGATCATTACCAGCTCGTTTCATAACTCGGGTATGCCACATTAACAATTCACGACATATCACTGATTTCAATCAAAGCATACCCCTCTAAGTTCATCTGACTTAGAGACGAGGATAATATAATGCCACAAATCCGATATACATTAACGGAGATCAGTGTTATGTGGTCAATTTCAATGTCAGACACACCATCCATACAAGTCCGTTCTGGGTCTGAACGGAACATAACCTGAAAATACTTGAATATGTTCAGGTCTCATGCAACCCATACATCGTGTTGGGTGGCCTACCCAACCAAGACATAAATCAACAATCAATCTAAACAATTCAAATATTCCCGGTCTTCATTCGTCGTTTACCAAGTCTTGAATAACGTCGTATTACTACTTGGAATGGTTTTCGAACATATACTCGATCCCGGTCTTTCCAAGTAACAAGCGTACTTTAAAACAGTAGCTATGGTTTACACAGGCCTTTCAATTTAAATCTCCTTCCAAATGATTATCAATTCATATATAACTCAAGATTTGAATTATTTTAATTTCATATATCTCATTATCATCTTAAACTCTTCTTTGAAATCAAAGGTTATACCGTCGCTTCAATTTCTTACCCTTAACTCCCTCGAATCAAAGATTCAATAAAATCCCCAATTACGATATGAATTTCCACCATTCAACCTCGTCGGGTTTCAAAAATGATATTATTGAAGATACGATTCACGACACAACCCAAATCAATCGATATTGAATCATAAATTACACAGAAATTTTATCCACTCATATTCAATTTAAATTCTCATAATCAACGAATACTATAAGTGGAATAACGATATAATAATATCTTCCAAATTCCCCAGATAGTATTCATTTACACCATGAAATTTTATACCAAATATCGAAGATTATTTCTATCTAACTTATTTCAATTAGGTGGAGAATCCATATCTTAATTAAAAGATTTATTCAACTCTCTGATATTTGTTCTGGATAGAAATTCCATCAACTTATCTTCAATATTAATCTTCGTATCCAACTCATATTATAAGTGGAATAACGGTCAATTTCCTTTTAAATTCCTCAGATAATATGAATTTTCATCCACCGAGTTAATATCAAACATCCGAAGATTTATCTCCAACCGTATCCAGATATAAAATTTTGAAAATCCATTTCAACCCATATAAGTATTCCCGATACTTTAATAATCGTCGAACTATTTTATAAATCATTCTTATAGTCAAATAATAGTTCCTGCTATAAATTTCAAACCAATCATAATATTTGGCTATGTTACCAAAGTACTACTAATAAAATTAAGCCCTTTAAATCAAATAGATTTAAAATTACTCGAAATGCAAGTATTCCCAATTCTAATCACCCTTTTAGGAATTATCATAAATTGCTTTACTTAATAAACTTGCTTATTCGATTTCCATTATGATCGGTAATTACACGCATTCAAATTTGTATTGAATATAACTCAAAAATCATATGTCGAAAATCGAAAATTTCCTTCGTATTCAAATACTATTATATTTGGAAACCAACGCGCCTTATTTAAGTCAAGTTAATTTCAAATAATCCCTTCAAAACTTGAAATCCATATTTATGAATTGTTGCATCATAGTACCTTCTGTTCAAACCATATAATGATTTTAAATATACATTATTCAATCCTTTTCAAATTTATATTTTCAAATCATTTGAAACAGTTTCAAAATATATCTCAAATTAAATTTCGAATTTTACCATCCCGTTGTCGGACCAGTTAGGGATAGCCAGGGTGAGCGGGAAACTGTATTTCCAGACCCAAGCCTAGATACCATCCTCTCTGTCATCCTGGAACGTTCTGGTGTATATATATTATCATATTATGTTTTCAAAAACATATAAAGCCATAATCAAATTTTCAAAAATCTCATATTTGAAATAAATTGAACATGATAATCTTTAATATTAGAAATTCACTTCGTTTATATGGAAGGGGGATCAAATCGATCACCTGTATAATTCCATAACCATGGTATTGTGTGTGCATCATACAACAGAATAAATTCAACCATATATATACGATGATAATGAATTATCTTTATCATCAACAACAACCAATTCAGTTGTGCACAAGCGTTACTGTCGATAACGCTTTCCAGTGTTCAGTGTATTATCTAACTACATGCACATTCATTCACATAATAACATTCATCACACAACCATCATCAACACATTATAATTAACTCAGAAAATTATAATTAACTAATTTAAATAAAAAAATTTAAATTAGAAGTTCCCACCATACTAGCTCCAATATCTTCATTACCAGAGCGAACGGACCAACGAATACTGCCACCGCTACTTGTACTGGTTTCAGTTCACTTCCGTTAGCAGTTGGGGATTTTTTGCTAATTATATATATAGTTCAATTAATAACGATCTTTGTTACATTTATATACAACGACTTTATTTATTTATTTATTTATAAATTTATATCCAACAAAAATTACCAATACTATATACTACTGCGTTCTACTTTCAAATACGGTTCTGATGCTTCTGACGGCGAGCGAATCGGGTTTAAAACGAGTAAGTTATTAGGTTTTAAAGTTTACAAATAATTATAACTTGAATTTAAATTAAAATGAAACATACCCATTTAAATCTGGCCCAAGCCCAAATTGCCAACATCGGCCCGCTCCCTCTTCTTCCTCTTCTTCCACGCTCCTTCTCCAATTTATCCCTGGAACCCATTTCGATGGTGCACCGTGTGCATGTGCACAACCTCAAAATCCCACCGAACCACAAACGAACTTTACGAACAAAACTCTTTTTGCATTCTCATCTCGTCACACCCACTCGCCTGTACTTCGACCCCCTACATCAAATTCCGAGCCCTTCGCCGAGCCTGGAACGCACAGCAGACAACCGCGACTTCCCCTCGTCGCACGCCCCAATCAAGCACCGGACCTCGTCAAAATTACACCCCATCGAAGCTCTTTCCAATCTTATCGCAACGCTGCTCACCATTTCATCTGTCATTGCCTGATTCTCCGCCAATCTTTAACCCTTGTTTCGAACAATTCAAATCATCGTCACGGAATCACCTCATTTTCGCACCAAAAATCCTACATTCTCCACTGATCGCAATGGTGGTGACGGCGTCGAGAAATTCAAAGCGGATTGAGAGATTTGATTTTTCTAAGTTCATTGAACCCATTTCTACATTTTGAGAAAAACTGAGATATCTCTTCCGATATATGATGAAATCTCGACCCATCAGTTTGTAAAAATCATAAATAATCATCCGAACATTTTCCGCACAGATCATACTTGCTAAAACTGAACGGATTGAGAGATGAGGATTTTTGAATGGAGGGAAAATGTGATTTTTCATGTATTGAAAGTTTAAAACAAAGAACTAAAGAGGAAGACGTGAGGAATTCATCTGAAGAGAATAAGGGATCAAGTGTGAGGGGAAAAATGGAGCTATGGTCCTCTTTATATAGGGATGATTCAAGGGTATTTTGGTCATTTAATCAAGGTACACTTGGTACATTTTATGAAGCTAATAACATGCATTCAAACACATAAGAGGGACACATGGATCATATCATGGTGCTAGCAACATGCATGAAGACAACTAGATGGACACATCACTCTCATAATTATCTTAAAACCTTATTTAATTTATTTAAATTAGCAACATGGTTTTAACACCTATAAATGTAACCAAACTTTGTCAAACTTAATAATGCAACATTTATGGATCTTAACTATCAAAATTATAAGTTATCATATTTAAATAAATGATATTTTAGATTCACTAATTATTTCAAAATATTTGTAAATACTTTACCAAAATTTATAATAATTGATTTAAAATAAATGCTTAATATATTTTATAGACATTATTAAAGAAAAGTAAAATCATTCTTGTGTAATCCTTTTTAAAAATAAATTATCCTTTACCAAATTTATATTTTACAAATGAATACTATCAAAATTAGAAAATATCATTACTTAAACATAATTCTTAAAATTTTCAAAATAATCTTTTCTTACAAACAAAATACTTATTCAAGTAAAAATTTATATTCAAACTTAAAAAAAATCATAACAACATACTTATACGAAGTTAAAAATTCATATTTGAACTTAATAAAAATCAATTTATATTCAAAAATCCAAATCTATAGAAATAAAAAAATCCAAATCAAACTTAGTAAAAATTCTGGGATGTTACATTACCTCTCAGACCTTGATCAACAACGTTCTTATCGTAAGATAAATATGAATCGTAACTCATATTCATTCCAACACCACTTCATTATCAAAGTATGGTTTTATAAAACCGTCTTGATTTTGAAATACCCTTTCTTAATTCTTTAAATCATTTCATTCGAGAAATCTCACTTCAGTCTTATCTTTTACACTTAACGTTAATCTACAACTTAACGCTTTAACACCCCATCTTGTTCACAACATGTTGACACATCTCTGGTTTAATCCAAATCCCTTTTCCATCTTGAATTCCTTTACTTAAAATATTAAGTAATCTTTGAATTTTAGGTTTACCATATTTGCTTAAAAACACTTTACTATTTTACTTGCCAATTTTGGTTTAAATATAAACCCGCTCATGAACTTCCTTGGAAATTCAATTATACTTTATTTCTCACTTCAATCTCTTACTTAAAAGACGTTCATTAAATAAAACTTTAATTTACTTTGTCATAAATTGGAACTAAATTTCCTTTTTCTTAGATTATTCATAAACAGTAATCTATTTCTAAATAATCTTTTTTAAAATTTCATAAAAACAATAAATCCTGGTTATTAATCGTCATGTTAATTCCTGCCTACTAACTTATCAATCTTATTCATATAGGAACCAACTTTATAAAATCATTCATTTAATTGCGGTGAAGCACGTGCTTCGCACACGGTAGATCTTGGTATAATAATAGCGGTTAAAACAACGTTATATATATAATTTATTTTCCTTTAAAACTTTATTTAAAGATATATGTTTTAAAATCTATGTTCAGTTATAAACTGAATTTCATAACTTCATTCTTATCGATCCACCTGACGGTAAATCAAACTAAATAAAACGGTTTGAAATTTGGCAATCCGCTAGGAGTTTCTCAACCAACATCCTAATTGGTTGATGACCAAAAAAAGGTTGAGTTTGGGTTTCACAATCACCAACCAATCCAATAATCTAGTCGTATAGGTTCAACTGTTCATATATCAATCATATAGAAAAAAAAAATCAACAAATTTTACTACAAACGGTCAACTAATAACAGCCATTCAACATCCAACTTACTACGTTTATATTATTATAAACGTAGTCAACAAGGAAAATACCTTGTTCGGAAATCATCATTAAAATATAACGATGTTCTTTTATTTAAATTAAACAACCGTTTAATTCAAATAATTGATATTTAACACGCATTCAAAACAACCATCAACAGTCAACAATTAACAGCCATAACAGACAAATGATAAACCCGACCTATAATCATTATAAGCGGGAACTGAGTGAGGTTAACTCACCTTGATCTGCGGCATATACACGGCTCGTTCCAGATAAATCCCAGCTCGTCCGATTCAAGTTTCATAACGTTCTGCCCATAAGTATGGTTCTAGTGTATCAGCCAGTTCTGATAAAATACGAATACGTTATTAATATTTAAATTTTTACTTTATTTATAATAACTAATTAATTTAAATTAAATTAATGAACAAATTACTTTGTTTCGGTCGGTTCCTTCATTCACTGCTTCTCCGGTTCCTGCTTTGTTCCCGATCGTGACCGACATTCCAGGGCCCTGGCCAATTTGTTATGATTCCTGTCGTGTTTTAAAATATTGAATGATCATTAACGAGTTATAATAAAATTAATTTATTTTAATTCCAAATAGTTATTACCAATTATTTGTAAATACCTTGGTAGGACATTTGTGTTTGCTCCTAGGAAATTTGGGCTCCTACGGTTTGCATTTCAGATGGTTTAGTAAACCATCCATTTTGAAACTAACTGTTAATGATTTCCTGGCCCAACCAAAACCTTCTACCCATTAATTCCACACCCATCCCACTCGTGCAAACCCTCTCCAGAATAAAAGAGCAGCTGCCTTCATTTCTTTTTATCCCGTCTCATTTCTTTCGATCATAAAAAAAAAAGAACCGCTACTATCAGAAACCAGAACGCGACGCCTCCACTCCACCGTCCCTATCAGAAACTCCGACCACCTCACAAGGCTGCGCCTCGGTCAGCTCCTACCCCGGCTTGAACCCCATCACCATCAGGCTTGTCGTTAGCTTACAAACCGACCACAAAGTTCGCTCCTTTCAGTTGAGCTCTGGTCCGCCAGGGTACTGCTAATTTTATCCGATCAGGTCAGAGCGTAGATCTATCTTCCCTTTACTATTTTCTGTTTTAAATTGCTGTATGATTTTACTTTTGATTTTTCTTTGTGGTTGGAATGATTTTCTTTACTGTATTGGTTTGTTTGGATTCTGGAATGATGAAAACATGTTGCGTGGTACCTATTTATAGGGTGGTTTGATTTTCAGATGAGATCAACGTCCTTCAAAGTCTTGCTAGATAGGTCCAGCTACCATAACCTAGGCCATATACTTTCTTTCCTTTTTTTAGATCTACGAACAGTTGATGGAACTGCATGTTAGATTTTCATAGAGATTTTATGAATCTGGTATTAAATGCGGTTGGTCTGTTTGAAATGTCCCGTGGTAGAAATGTATTGATTTGCTGAGTTATTGAATTGTTTAATCAAATTTAAAGATTTGCAATATAAATTTGTAGATTCTGTATTGGATTTTAGAGGTACGGCAACAATCCCTGTCTGAATTCGCACATGGGATTGATTATGTATAAATATACTTAGTTGTTCAGCTGTTGTTCCTTAGCTGTTCATAGTCTTGTTTCGATTTGATAAATACTGACATAATATTTGCTAATTGTTAAAGCATTTTTGACAACAAGATAAGTTTTCAAAAGGAACATAGGTTGTCAACAGCAAAAGCTATAGGCATCACATGTTAAGAAAAATAATAAAAGAATATTTCCATTGCATTGCAAAATAACTTCTGCCAGGAATCTATGATTTACTGGAGTGTGGCACTTTCAAAATTACCCATTACTCGTTGTAGTTGATACCCTACGGAATTTGGTCAATTATCTAGTTATCATGCATAACTCATGGTATCACTTAATACATTTAGCTACTATATTAGTCGTGTCTCTACCCAAAATTCATATTACTAAATGCTGTAGGCAGAACAATCCTAACCAACATAAGATAACTATGGCAAATGCTAAACATAAATTAAGGCAATTAATATATATTGTTAATTTGCGCAGTGCATACGTGTGGTAAATGGAATTTGATTTTAAAATTAATGCATATATGTGCAATTAATGTATATTATTAATTTACTGTCACCTTGATTTGTATAGTATCCGCAACTAAATTTGATGCATTATTTTTTTCCTCAAACATAAACGTGTAGCTTTTCCACTGAAAATTAATCTAAAAATAAATGCCTGCATTAAATACAATTCAGTGGTAAATGGAAAAGAAATCTGCATTTAGTTATTAGGAGTACTATCTAAAAACAAGCGACACTTTGATATTTTTTTCCATTTCACGTTCTACGTTCCCCTATGCAGTCATACAAGAATGACTATTGGGTCAACCTTATTCTAATTTATTTTATACTTTTCCCTTTTGTCCTTATTGTTTGAATTTGATCATGCAGCTTTTAATAAACATTACTTAGTAGATCTTACCGATGAAAAACCCACGATTGTAGGTGTTCAGTTTTATATTTTTAACTTTTTTTCTCTTTTTTTACAGATGTTTGAATTGTGGTATGGTGCAAGATTTCCAGAGGGGAAATGGAGGCTAGCTACTAGTAGATGCCAGCATAGCATGTGAACCAAATTTCAAATCTTTGTTGTTTTAGACTTAGGTTAGCCGGCGTTAGTTTTGAACAAGATTTTTGTGCAATAAATTTTGTAAATATACTTGGCAAAAGATTTTGTCCAGTGGTGAATACATGTGGAAAAACAGTTTTGATATATATTTTACTTCTCCTATTTCTTCTTTATTTTTTTGATCCTATGCATTGTCATGTTCCCATCATTGTGTAAATCAATTAGCTTGGCAAAAGATTTTGTACTGAGTTATACATGTGAAGAAACTACTTATATTTTATTTGTCTTTCTTTGTAATCCTCATGTTAGTACGGGAATATATACATTGATGTATTATTATTTCGTTGTACTGGTGGGTGTCTTTTTTTGTTCAGGGAACCTAAATAGATATATTCATATGTTGACTTTTACTTTAGTTTTTCCTTGATTAGTTGAAGTCTTAAAAGAGAAGAAGATTTTGGTTTCTTAAAAGTATGATTTGAATGATATGGTTTTTACGTTTACTTAAAACTGAGAACTCAAACTCTGCTCTTTCGAGACTGCACTTTATGTTGTATATGAATGTGTTTCTTTTCTTTGTATTCGCGTTCGTTCGGACAATATAGATGTGTATATTTTGTGCAAGCTCTAAGTTGGATTATTATTTTAAAACTCATATAATCTCAACATATTATAAATTAAATTCGAATAGCTAAATTAACGAAAATAAATTAATATCATCGTATTTATTAAACAAATAGCTTTAGTATCAAACAGTATAGAATTCAAACTCAATTATAAAATTTTATAATGTCTAAACTTCGAATTAAATATTAAAAATCCATAAATATTCCAATTAAAATATTTAAAACATAATTAAATATCCGAAGTAAAATGGCTAAATATCCGGGCCGTTACAATTGCAGTTGCATGAGATAGCAAAGAAATAAATGCAGGATTATTTTCTTCCATATTTGCTAAGGAATTGATTGATTTATTTGTTGTTTGTGCCATTTGTTTCCTCTGTAATTGAACTACATTATTTTTTACCATATCTTGGTAATTTGATTGATGATTCACATATATTTCACTGGCTATATATTAGAGGTAGACTTCATTGTAAACACATCCTTGCATGAAGCCAATGATCCCCAAATGGTGTGTCTCTTCAATCATGCCATTGTTCTGCATTGTCCTTTCTCCTCCACTATTTTTTCGATATAAATATTCTCTCCATTTCTAAATTAGGTTATTGATCAATTGTATTTTTGTATATTATGGCTTTGTTCCATTAAGTGTAAACAAAATTATGATGAATCAATAAAGAGGGTGGTTAGGTGGAATATTTTGTGTTTTTGTTACATATCCGTCTTTTTTTTCAATCCAAGTTATCTTTATGCGATTTGGGTGATAAAGATCCATTGGTATAAAGCTTCCACAAAATACTACCTCTATTTTTTCATAACAGATTGGTATTTGAGGTTTTGGTTATGTAGACTCTTACCTTGTAATCCCTTGTATCTCTCTCTTAGTGGAATAAATTCTCTTTCCTTTGAACTGGACATACACTATCTTATTGATGATAGCGGAACTAGTATAAATATTCTCTGTCTTTATTTTCTTTTTTTATAGTTATTTACTATTTGTTTGGAGTAATAGAACAATTACTATTAGATTTGATTGATGTTTAATCGATAAATCTAGATTATGTTCGTTTTCCTTCCGCACCGTGCAATTTTTGCATAACAGATTGGAATCATAGCATTTATGCAACATTTTTTGCATAATAGATTAGTATCATAGCAAGGCAATTTGTTTAGATTGCGCATCAATGGCTTCAAGAAAGAGTGGAAAATTGGTTGTTAATTATTCTACTACTATTTTTGGGGAAAAGGAATAATTTGGTGGAGGGGATTATGTTGAGAATGAAGAGCGTTCCAATCTGGAAACTTTGATGTGATAAGGAGTTTGCTATGTTGAAGAGGCCATTGGATTTGGGAACTTTTGATTATTTTTCAGACATGGCTCTTAATGTTGATGATGCTCGAGGGATCCTTGATGACCAGGAAAGGTGCTTAGGTCAAGTGATAGATGGGTGTCGAGACGGAGATCATTTTGATATTACAAACCTTTTTTTAAACCATTGGTTTTTAGGTGCTGCACCTCATGTGGAAGATGCATCTTTTGCAGGCAGTGGGCGAAGTTTGTAATGGTTTTGATTGAGTTAGGTGGCAGGAGAGATATTTGTTGTATGTACAGAGATTTGGATTAGCCCTTTTTATTGTCAGTTGGCTTTAGTATCTAGCTCTATATTTAGATTGGTAATTGAGAGGATTTGTTGACCTTAGTGGTATTGAGATTACTTTGAAATCTACATTATTTGGATTTTGGATATTTACAACATTTGTTGGCGTTTAGGGATGTAGTCTGAGCTCGTTAACATGTTGTGATGGGGGTAGCCTTGTTGAAACCTGTTTGGTAAATATTCAGTTTTTCTCACTATGAGATTTTGGCTTAAGGTCTATTTTGAAGAGTTTTACATTGTGAAGAGAATTAGACTTGGGATGGGGTATTGGAGATATGTTATTTTACATCAAGGTGGAGTATTAAATTTGGTGATTCAAAATCACAAATTGGTGGAAACAAATATGCAAAATGGAAAGTAAATATTTTTAATATGGATATGCATAAATCATTAATTGTAGTTGCATGAGATAGAAAAGAAATAAATGCAGGATTATTTTCTTCCATCTTTTCTAAGGAAAGGAATTGATTGATTTACTTGCTATGTTTGCGCCATTTGTTTCCTCTACAATTAGCCTCCATTACTTCTTACTATATCTTGGTAATTTGATTGATGATTCACATATATTTCACTGGCTATATATTGGTGGTAAACTTCATTGTAAACCCACCTTGGCATGGAGCCAGTGATCCCTATATGAAGTGTCTCTTCTTGTTAAGCCTAATATGAGGTTTTGTTATATAAAATCATATCTTCAAATATTTTGTGTCTTTCTCTTATGTGTAAAAAAATCTCTTCCCTTTGAACTAGATGTACACTATCTTAGTGATGATAGTGGAACCAGTATAAATATTCTATGCTTCATTTTCTTTTTTATAGTTATTTACTCTTTGTTTGGAGTAATAGAATAAATGCTATCAAATTAGACTGATGTTCAATTGGAAAATCTAGATCCTATTCGTTGTTCTTCCAAACTTGTGATTTTTTTGCACAACAGATTGGTATTAAAGCATTTTGTGCAACAATTTTTGCACAACAGTCGAACCCTTAATGTATCGATACTTGATGAAGCATCGAGCCAAAATTCAAAGTATTGAACAGGAAAAGATCGATATCTGAAGAAGTATTGAAAAAAATTTCAAAGTATCGAAACCCTAAATCGATCGATATCGGAAGAAGTGTCGGAAAAAACGATCGAAGCCTAGTGTCATTACCGTCCTTCCAATGCAGCGATTACCCACAGTAAACATTGTGATAGAGGAATGGAACAAGATCTTCTCATTTGAAATGGTGATGATGATGATGATGTTGATGATGATTATGGACACGACCCAACTGCTATTCACGAAACTAGTGATTGTAAGGCAAATGAAGAAGTCGAGCTAGATAATTATCTTTGAATTAATTGCATCATTTTTTTTATGTTGCAGTCTGTTAGATTCTATGCTTGTTGAAACTTCAATTTGATTTGTATTTTCTTCGCAAATTTGCAAGCTATTAAATTTTACGCATTGTTTGTTTATTTTCTTTGTTCATAGTAGCAATAGAGCAGTAGTGCAATGTTGGTGAAAATAGTAGTGGCAACAATATATTTGTCGACTGGTCTACGATTGGTCGACTAGCTGGACCACTGTCGACTTGACTTACCGCCGTAACAACCATGTTTAGTGTTAGACCCAAGAAGGTTTCATTGATAGCTGATGCTTACAAACAATATGCATTTCAAGTGGATTGGAATAATCTTTAATACTAAAATGCTCAACGAATTTTAGGCACCTGCCCATGTGTGATGTTTTGGTGAGGTGGAGAAAACTTCGTGGAGCTTTTGAAGAACTCTCCTTCAAATATAGCAAAATCGGAAGATGAGGTTGATCATTGTAAAGGTCGGTTTAAGTATTCTACAAGAACGAGAAGGCCTTTGGATAAAGAAGATGTTCGGTGGTATTTCTGCAAACTTCTTTATCTTTTCTTTAATTCATTCATTTTTTAATTATTCATTCTATGTCACTTCAAATACTCAATAACTTTTGGAATTTTCAATAATAGTAGGTACATTTAATAAGCGAAGAAAATATGTACTTGAGTTTACTAATAGGCCAACAATCAATAAGTGCATAATTCCAACAGAATTTTTCTTCAGTGAGTTATAAGTGTATGAGTTTTTCTCACTTTATATGTTTGTTAGTAATTCAATCATTTGACCTACAAGGATGTTATATGGTCAAATTTACTTTATGCATGAAGGTTATATAAAGTATGTTTTTTTACATTTTTAGTAATACATATCATGATTTACTAGCAGAAATGTACAATTAGCAGCACAAGATATCTAGAGTATTGCAAGCAATTGATAAATAATATAATACGGACGGTAGGACAATACTTTCTTTTGCTAGTGATTTAAGAACTATAATTATAAATTTTGTTTCCAGCACAAAAGTGTTATCATTGTTGTTTCATATCCACATGGATCAAAGTATCATATTATATGACAAAGAGCTGAAAATGAGTAAAGTGGTTGTGCGTGTAAATGAAGATGTTGCATGTTGAGATGAATAAATTAAGGAAGAAAGTCGAGACATGATGAAAAGGATGTGATGCACTTCAGAATAAACCCTAACCAGCATAGAGAGTTGACATGATAAAGAGTTGTGCAAGAGACGTATGGAATTGATACGTAGGTTGCAAATTCTTACTAAAGCATCCTCCAAATCTTGCAAATGAACCGATTCATTGTAATGGAACAAACAAGATGCGTTGGCAGATGTAACACTGTAACGACCCAGAAAATCTGAACCAATTTAAAAAAATTTAAATTGGCTAAAATAATGGAATTTAAATATTTAAAATAAATATTTTAAATAATGGCGATGAAAACTGAGTTTGAATCGACAATTGAAAACGAATATAATTAATTATAATTATAAACAGGGCTTGAAAAGGCGCTGCAGTTTCAAAAATTGAATTCAGACTTTGTCGGACTGTACCGGGTGCAAAACAATCCGGATTTTAGTAAAACCAAAAATATTTAAATCTGTTAGGGAATACCTTTCTAACGAATCCGGCCAATCGAAATTTGATAGCGGGAATCAAAAGATATGTCCAGTTGAAAATTCTGAATAGTCGCTATGGAATTCAGGCCCTTAAAAATGGACATTTTGCAAACGACCTCGGATTTCGACGAAACCACTGTTGTTAGATCCCCAGTGTCAAGTTATTGCTAGGTTTCAAATTTCATAATTTTTGGAATCAATATGTGAGCGTGACAAATGAAAACGCGTTTGACCGGTTTCAGTTGATTTTAATCGACTGGAAATTGGCCATTTTTCAAACGGTCTCAGAATTCGACGAAACTAATTTTGTTAGGACCGTATCGTCAATACGAAGCTAGAAAATATTTTTCTGGAATTTTTCTAGTTAGTATGTGACCTCGGTAATTTGAAATGTACGTTTAAAATTCAACATAAGGATTTAAATTTTAATTTGAATGAAAACTGATCGTAACAATCAAATTGGCTTGTGAAACATATTCCATTGTGTTCGGAATGGGGGTATTATGCTAGGGATGACAGTCATTGGGTCTCGGTAGGAGTTCGTATATAAAAGTTACCATTTTGGAGAAATTAAAAATAAAATAAATAATATAAATTTATAAAACCCCCTCCCCTTCCCATTTCCCAGTCAAACCGTTGACCCCCCTCTTCCTTCTCAAAATCGCGATTCAGCCCGCCCCTCTTCAAATCCATTTCCCCGTTGCTCCTTCCACCGCGACCCCCCATCCTCAACTCCGACGACGGCCAACCCCTCCCCCCCTCCTTGCTCTCCGCTCCATCCTCCCTCTCCTCTTGAAACAAACGAGCCCCTAGCCCTCCAAATCGAAGCCTAAACCTGCCGCGCTCGAGATCAAATCTCGAGGTCCAGGAGTCTCCGAGTTCATCGCGCCGCCTGGTGCTGGAGGGGGAGTCGTCGACCGTTCGTGAGGTGATGACTGATCTTGGCCCGGTCAACGATGAAGCATGCGATTTGGAACCCTAATGTTCAAACGTTGGGTTCATCTTATCTGCTGAAGAGGACAAAGCAGGAAGAAGCCTTAAACAGTGAGCTATTTTATTTATTTTTATAATTAGTTCAGTTATAAATAAAATTAGCAAATGGTTTATAAATTAAAACATCGGAGGAAAATATGATTTTTAACATGACAAAGGCGGGATTTTTAACATGAGAAAGGCGGGATTTTTTTAACATGAGAAAGACGAGATTTTTAACAAGAGAAAGACGAGATTTTTAACATATGAAAGCTTCGTTTTTTTTTAAATATAAAAGATTTGATTTGTTTATTTAAAAGGATTTTATTTTTGCTTTTAAAATGATTTGATTCTTGCTTTTAAAAAAGATCGGATTTTTAATAAGATAAAAATTAGATTTTTATATACATGAAAGCGTTATAAAAAATAGGTCTTTATATATATTGTTGTAAGAAGTTAAAAATATAATTTTTATCATTGTAAGAAGTTAAAAATATAATTTTTATATATATAGAGCCGCAATATAAAAATATGATTTTTATATATTGAATAACATAGTAAAAATTCGATTTTTACATATGTAGAGAATACGGGCAACGAAAGCGACAAAAGGCGAGATTGGCGAAGATTTCTATAAAGGAAGAGTCGTAGTATTGGACAGCTATTGGTGAGAATTTCTCACTCTTCAATTTCTTTTTCTAGCCATATATATATATGTGTTGAAATAAAAATGAATTGCTATATATAAATATTTAAATATATATATATATATATATATATATACGCCCCCTCGTCCACAAACCATGGACGATATTTATTGATTGAAATTGTTGTGAAAATTGATTGATAGCGAATGGTTGTTTGGGATTGTTTGTGGTTGATATTGGTTGACTGTGGTTGAAAAATACCCATTTGTGGTTGAGAAATATTTGGTTGAAACCACATAGGATTAGTTTGTGGAAATGAAATAAATATATACATGCCGCCTGCGTGCGACTAGATGCATGATTCCCATTGTCAAAAACCGCGAGGTTTTAAGGTAGAGCGAGGAGCCGTACTAGGGACGGTCCCGGTTTTAACTACCCTGCCGTTATGCTGCCGAAATTTTGAATAATATTCGTGTGTTTGAATTATTTTCATCTGCTTAAACTATATTTATTCATTGAATAGAAAACCTTCATGTGTTGAATTGATATTCATTCGTTGATTAGAAATTCATGTGTTGAATGGTATTCGCGTTTTAAATATAAAAATCACATTTTTATCTATATATAGAAACTATAGAAAACCTTCATGTGTTGAATTGATATTCATTCGTTGATTAGAAATTCATGTGTTGAATGGTATTCGCGTTTTAAATATAAAAATCACATTTTTTACCTATATATAGAAACTATAGAAAACCTTCATGTGTTGAATTGATATTCATTCGTTGATTAGAAATTCATGTGTTGAATGGTATTCGCGTTTTAAATATAAAAATCACATTTCTATCTATATATAGAGACTATAGAAAACCTTCATGTGTTGAATCGATATTCATTCGTTGATTAGAGATTCATGTGTTGAATGGTATTCATATTTTGAAATAAATTGTTTGATAATAAAAATTACCTTTTATCGACTATATGAACTGTGTAAAATAATCTCGTTTTAAAAGAAATTGTTTTATGATAAAAATCCTATTTTTGTCACCTATATGAACTATATAGAAAAATAGTGTTTTGAAATGAATTGTTTTACAATAAAAATCACATTTTTATTGTATGCATGAATCGTTGAAATGTGAAGTGTTAAAAATAGCCACTTGTTCAAAATAAACATATATAAGTTGAAATATTCATTAATTAGCTAATGAAATGATTTTCACCTATGTATGTAACATTAGGATAAATGGTGTTTTAAAACCAAATAGAAATCAAATATGAAGTTGAATAGAAAATGATAAATGATAAGAACTGTATATATATGTACATGCATATTCATTGAACAGGTTATAGCAAAGGGGCTAGAGAAGAGGAATAAAATTTTATGCCCGACAAATAGGTACACATTTACTGTTTTGTTTGGGTGATGATTTTATGAGCCTGTTGGCTAGCCGCTTGGCTTTTTCTTTTTCTTTTTGAGATTAGAAGGACCGGGAAAGATATTTGCGATTTCCCGATGCTCCCAGTGCAGGGGAGGTTATGGCGAAATTTTCCAAAATTTTAAGGCGTTAGTGAAATATTTGAAGTGAAAACGATATTGAAATTGTTGAATGAACTATATTTATATAATTATATAAATAAAATTAAAACGAAACGTGGCCGTGCAGTTCGCATTTTGAAACCGTGATTTCAAACAACTAATGCGGGAAATCCGACCATTGGATTTTTCCGAAACCTCAACCATCGGGTTCGCCTTGGAAATATCTTTCCAACGGTACCAACCTTGTAAAAATCCAACGGTTGGATTGTCTGGAATGTTTAATTCAAATCTGAAGAAAAACAGCGCCAGAAACGATTATATTTATTTATATATATAAATATAATTATATTTAATCGAATAACGACGCTGCAGTTCGTATTTTGAAATCGAAACTTCAAACGATTGTACCAGGAGATCCGATCGTCGGATTTTCCCGAAACTGGAACCGTTGGATTCATTTTGAAAAGACCTTTCTAATGATGTAAATTTTGTGAAGATCCAACGGTTAGATTTTCAGATCTGTGTAAATCAAATCTGAAGAAAAATAGCGCCACGGCCGCGCTATGGCCCGAAGCGTCGTTTTGAGTAAATTGGCTATTTTAAAATAAATAAAAATAGCGATAAATCGTTATAAAATATTATAAACAATATGGAGGGAAAATAAACTGAATTTGCTCGATTTATGTGGCTTTTGATGGATGAATGTATTTGGTGTGAAAATTACATTAAAGAACAAAATTGGTGTTGTCGAATAATTTAACCATTGCAATAAATTGATTTGAAATTCTAAATATACGTGAATTATTTGAAAAGGCCGAGTTAATTCTCATTTCAAATAATTGACCGACGATTGAAAGTCGAAGATGAAGACGATGGTCGAAGACCGGAGATCTTCACCTCGTTTGGATGGTAACCGAGGTCCTGATTGGGAGGCATCCCGAAATATGGATAATGAGTGGTGATCGTCCAGACGTACGTGGTGATCGATGGGTTTGCGAGGTATTTAGTGCCTCCGGTTTCGTTCAGACCCAGAACAGACTTGTAAATGGACTGTGTGTCTGACATTGGATTTTATTCTGTGTTGATTGATCTCTATTAAATATACATCTGTTTGGCGGCGGAGAATTTATTCTCTTGCTTAACGCCCTTCTCTGAAACGCACGAGCTCAGAGGTTGTATATCGATGGACATCAGTCGCATGGCATGAATTGCCTGTGTGGCATGCTAAGATGCAGTGATCAGGGCTTCTGTTGAAAAGCAAAGTCTTGTGGTGATGATCAAAGCACCGCCTGTGTGGCGTAGCTTTGTGTATAACGTGAATTCGCGAGCCTCACACCCTGGTATGAACCTAAAACGGGAGAGGACATCAGGAAGGGCATGCGTTTCTTCCTAGCTAGGGTGGTGTCAGTGACCTACCAGCCCTGACATTTATATACTTTTCACCTATGTGGTTATTGCTGTTGCGAGGCGCCTCGGTTTGATCGGACGATCCGGGTCCAATGGAGTCATTTGTTGGCTCGTTTACGCCCCAAAGGGCGGGGAAACGCATGGTTCAGGCATTTTAATCCACATCGGTGGACCGGCCCTGACGATCCTAAGGCTTGACAAAGTACTTGCCTGAGGCTCGGGCCAGGCAATCTCGAATTCGGTAAGGACTATCTTTTGCCTTGGTTCATGACGGAAATCCAATT
This sequence comes from Allium sativum, assembly GCA_030737875.1. NCBI lineage: Eukaryota > Viridiplantae > Streptophyta > Magnoliopsida > Asparagales > Amaryllidaceae > Allium > Allium sativum. The sequence goes on along the minus strand of CM060921.1, from coordinate 512,232,977 downwards.
TCCAAATACGTGATCGTGCGGTTTTGATTGTATATATATATGGCGACATGATATATGGTACCCATGCCGTCTATGATTGATAGTTATGATTTGAAATTGTTTTCAAAACATATAAACACTAGCAATAATATCAATTGCCTTTGTTTTATTCGTATCAATCATATTTTGGCCATTATAAGGTAAAACTCTATCCTCCGGTTTGTGTTGCATTGTGTGATGGGAACTGAGTCTTATAATGGCTTCATTTTTATAAAAAGCATAGCGATGTTTAAAAGAAAGATTTGTTTTAAAGCACTGGCAATCCAATGGAGTAAACCCGTTCCACGAAAGTGGCGTGGTCCTGTGATTAGCCAAATTATATATGTGTTGAGTAGATTTCTCATACCAGTCCCATGACTGACTCGTAGTTTGTTTCACTTTCAAACTCGGGTGCCCCTTTTTCTTCACGGGCAGCCTTGTATTCAGGTTTAGCTGGTTCTTTCGGGATAGCTGGAGCTGAAGATGGATTCTATCATTTATCTCTTTTTATGCTGTTCAGCTCCTATTGTACATATTTTGTTTATTTCCGCTATAGACATTTATGTATAGCTGAACTGTATTTGTACTAAGTAAGATCCTATATACTGTGTAACTCTGATGATTACTTTTATCCAGTATATTCTATTGTTCATTATCTGGTGTATTTACTTAATTTTGTTCTGCAATTATCTGTTTCTGTGTTATATTCCTAAGATAACCCTTGTTTCCGTCTGAACGGGATTTCGGGTCGTCTCAAACACCCCACCTCCGCAAGGGTCACTCACAAAGAGAATGCACTAGTTTTGGTGGAGCATTATCTAGGTAAACATACGCAGAGATATCACAAGACAGAACATAAATAAAGCAGCGGTAGAAATTAAAAATCAAATCTTATTACTTTCAAGAAAAGAGTCAAAACCTCATATATCCAAAGTACAAGTTGCTATTATTCCATTACATCATGTTCTAAATAAAGAAGCGTTAACTTAAAATAACAAAAGTAAATTATTCCCCAAAAATAGCAGACGTGCAGCCATAGCATAGCTCAAGACAAAACCGTACATGAGTTGACGGAAAGCAAGCAGAATCCAAGCTAAGTGCTAGAGTTTCCTCCCTGAGAACCTGGGGGGAGAAACGAAAGAAAAAGATGCAAAAGAAAACGGGTCAGTCATAAAGACTGGTAAGTCCAAGTGACTTTCAGCATAAAAACAGGTAAAGGTAACATGACATGTATAAACTGAAAGTAAACATAAGTACGATGTCAAGATGGATAAGATAGACTAAGATAACATGATGAATCAAGTATAGGTCAAGTATAGCATCACATGTTCAAGGTTCGCTGCACCAACTGTACTAGTAGCCCAACCCATGTCAAGTATTAATCATGAAATGATCCCTGGGCCCAAAATCGTGAATGACCCATTACTAGGTCCAACGGAACGATCCACTAATTGATCGGCTCCCTACAAGTTCTAGCTTGTTGTGTTTCTGTGTCATACGGCCCTATCCCGAATGTAGTCACCTGTGCTAGGTCCACCATAGGGTGTATCAAGCCCTATGGTGCCAACCGCCGACACGAATCAAACATGCACAGATAAACCTACTGATGCCGAATGCTTGCTTTTTCAACTCCGGACCATGTGCACGACCATAGCCCGCCTGAACCTACACCAGCGCACCCACACAGTCGTCGTTCTAGTCGCTTACAATCAGCCCAGTAATCGTGCCCCACCCTGCCTAGTTCCAGGGTACCATGATACATCTAGTGGGTTACTGCTGAAATGGACCGCATAACTAGGGTTTCCGTCTAGTAGGTTAAGTGTTGTCATTTAAATTCGAGATTTAACCCCATCAATCTAGCATATCAAGTTGGCTAAGTGTTGTCATTTAAGTTCGTGACTTAGCTCTACCATTCACGTGTTAAGTTGGTTAGGTGTTGTCGTTCAAGTTCATGACCTAACCCTACCAATCATGTTTCAAGTTGTTTAAGTATATTCAAGTGGTTCATGACTTAACCCTATCATGTGGCATTAATTCACTAATGCACCCCAACCTCTCACATTAGACTAGTTGTTGTGGTCACTGGATTTGCCGGGCGGTTCCGGGCAGATTTACACCACAACATAGTCTAACCTTGGGTTTCAAGCGCGATATGACCAACTACCCACATTGGATCCTATTGTTTGCAGTAACTGGATTTGTCGGGTGGTTCCGAGCAGATTTACACTGCAAACTCAACCCAACCTCGAGTTGGCCATTTTCTAGTTCATTTTAGTGTCATGACCATATTCAAGTTTCATGTCAAGTTCGTGTCAAGTTTCATGTTTGAACTTATGCCTATTATCAAGTTCATGATTCATGTTTATAACCAGTTAATGTTTTGCCTAATCTACCCAAATCGTATTCCCATCGCATGTAAACGTTAATCGATCTAAATTACAAGCAAATCTAAATATAGAGATAAAGGGAATAACATCAAAACTATGATAGGCAGAAGGGACAAGCATAAAGCGATAAAAGAGATTATAAGACTGGCATGATATAACTTGAGAGAATCGATTACAACATCACTTGCATATAGAAATTAACAGGGTTTCCAAATCTAGCAAAATAAGGCGATAGCCCTAATAAAAAATTGACATAAAAGAATAGGCATGCACAAGCAAGCCAAATACAAGGATAATGGGTCAATGGTTTTTGGTGTACATAATAACGAATAAACTAAGCAAGTCACACCCTAGGTATGGGATCCAACTAAATGCCAATTCTATTGTTCAACATGGTTTTCAACTATAATGTTATGAGCAATCAACTATAATAGTCAATTAACCACAATAGTTATACAATAGTCATGGATAATTATCCAAAAGAGTTCTAGGCAACTACCCTAATAGTCATAGGCAATTAACTGTAATAGTTTCAAAGTCATGGTCATAGTCTTATGTTCATAATCATAAGCAGTAATTCACAGTCACGAGTCATAGGTGATTAGCCACAATTGTCCTTGTCATAGTCATAGGCAATGGTCTTATGTTCTCAGGCATAGTATGACGGCAAGGAATTTCGCTCGATCTGAATCAGTCGTTAAACCGATCTAGACCGTTCGAAACCCCTGATCGTTTTGAGAACAGGACAAATCAGAACGCAGACGAAAGAACATTTCATTGTTAATACAATAATTCATCAGATACAAGAATATACAGAGTATAAATGAATAAATTACATTCGATAAATATTAGAGATTACAATAAATTACATAGCAGCGGAAAATAATACAAAAGCACAACTAGAAATAATGCACGGATACAGAGCTTTCTGAGCATCGTTCCAGCTGTAAATCAGGATCCTGCGAATATAAATCTGCAAAACCGAAACTACTAGCTGCCCGTGCCGAAAATAGGGGCACCCAGAGTTTAGGTTAAAACAATAAACTCCAGGTCAGTCATGTGACTGGTGTGAGAACTAAAACAGTTATTTAAAGCTTTACTTTAAAAGAGAGTAATTCAAGGGACCACGCCGTATGACACGGAATGGGTTTCCTCCCAAGAATACCAGTGCATAGAATAAACAACGCAATGCTTTTTCTAAAAATGAAGCTATTATAAGACCCAGGTCCCATCACACAATGCAACGCAAGCCGGAGGATAGGGTTTTACCTTATAACAGCCAAACATGCTTGGTACGTTTAAAACAAATCATTTGATACTATAATAAGTGTATAGTGTCAAAACAATTTCAATCATAAATATAAATCATAGACGGCATAGCATCCCATGCTACTATGTCGCCATACTAGGCTCTACAAATAAAGCCGCAATATCACGTATTGGAAATTGGATTCCGTCATGAGTCGAGGCAAGGGGCAAGCTCCTCTCCGCTTCGAGACACTCTAGCAAATGCTCAGGACTACACACTCTGGGCAGCCACTTGGATCGGTTGGGCTGGTCCTCACTTACGTTAGAGGATTAGTAATGCCTGAACACACGTTTCCCGATCCTTACAGACCTATAATCGAGGCGCCTCATTCCAACAACCGCAAAGGTGAAAAGTATATAAATGTCAGGGCTGGTAAGTCACTGACACCACCAAAGCTAGAAAGAAACGTCGTGTTCTCCCAACGGCCCGTATCCCGTTTTTAACTCATACCGAGGTGTGAGGCTCGCGAATTCACGTTATACACAAAGCTACGCCACAAAGGTCGTGCTTTGATCATCAACCACAAGACTTTGCTTTTCAACAGAAGCCTTGATTCATGCAACTCAGCGTGCCACACAGGCAGTTCATGCCATGCGATTGATATCTATCGATATATAACCTCTAAGCTCGTACATCTCAGAGAAGGGCGTTAAGCAAGAGAATAAATTCTCCGCCGCCAAACAGATATATATTTAACAGAAATCAATCAACATAGAATAAAATCCAATGTCAGACACACAATCCATTTACAAGTTCGTTCTGGGTCTGAACGAAACCGGAGGCACTTTCCTCGCATATCCATCGATCTCCAAGTACGTCTGGACGACCACCAACTATTTCCGTCATCTTGGGTGTACAGCCCAATCAGGATCGTCAGTAATTATCCAAACGATGTGAAGACTTCCGGTCTTCAACCACCGTCTTCATCTTCGACATATCGTCGAATCGGTTATTCAGAATGGGTATAAACCCGGCCTTTCCGAACAACCCGCGTATATTAAAAACAAATGTTACACAAACACAACGAACGCCTCATTCCAATTCATATTCTCAGGGAAAGGTTCCCATTAATTTTATCCAAGATAAATCCTTTAAAATTTATCCTTTAACCTTCCTTTGGATGTCATTTCAAACCAAATTATGGTTTTCCAAACTAGTCGAGATTAGCGAACCACACCGAAGTAATTATTTGTTTTATTTCCCAATCCCAACCTATTCATCCCATGAAGCAAAACTGGTAATACTCCATATCTAACACCACGGTGTTATCGGTAAAATTAATTACCATTTCACGTTCAGATCTAATTAAAGATTTGACTATCGTTTTGGAGCAAAACTGGCGATACTCCATTTTCGATCCCTTTCTGGATTTGATAATTTATATTATCAATCCACATTTCAGTCTAATCAAAGATTCATTAAAACTCCTTTTACTGGGTTAAAGAATTAATTTCGTTTAAAACACATTTCGCGATAAACCCAAATCACATTCTATTTATTATCGGGTTAAAGAACTAGTGTTATTTAAAACACCGTTCACGATAAACCCACAATTCAATTCTATTTAAAACCCATTTCGAATCCGATTTATTTATTTAAAAATAAATGGGTTTTAATTTTAGTTCAAAACTAGTTCATTTCGATAAAAATTTATTTTTATCTTTTCAAATGTGGAGTTTTTCCTCCTAATTTTTCCCAAATAACTTCTTATAATTTTACACAAATTATTGATATTTTTAATAATTTTATTAAGGCCCGTACAGTCGATTTCCAACAATGGCCATCGAACTGCACTTACAGCGACCTTTTTCGAATTTGATTTGGACGTATCTCCAAATCCAACCGTTAGATTTCAAATTTCTAATATTCGTTAGAAAGCTCTTTTTGATACGAACCCAACGGTTCCGGTTTTAGGAGAATCCGACAGTTGGATCTCCCGTAATGTCCGTTTGAAATAAATGGTCGAAATTCACGAACTGCCACGACGCGGCGCGTTCTATTCAGGCCATTATATTATATATATAATATATATAATATATATTTTGTCGATTTCTATTTAAAACGAGTTTTATAAATCGTTTTAATTTCATTTCAAAAACAATTTCAACTTCCATTTCAATTCAAATCAAAATTGATTTTTTCCTTATAAATTCGTTTTAAAATTCATTTCTATTCAATTCAAATTTCAATTCAATTTGAATTCATTTCAATTCGTTTTATATTCAATTCATTTCGAAATTGTTTTATATTCAATTCATTTCGATATCATTTTATATTCAATTCATTTCGAAATCGTTTTATATTCAATTCATTTCGAAATCGTTTTATATTCAATTCATTTCGAAATCATTTTATATTCAATTCATTTCGAAATCGTTTTATATTCAATTCATTTCGAAATCGTTTTATATTCAATTCATTTCGAAATCGTTTTATATTCAATTCATTTCGAAATCGTTTTATATTCAATTCATTTCGAAATCATTTTATATTCAATTCATTTCGAAATCGTTTTATATTCAATTCATTTCGAAATCGTTTTATATTCAACAAATGGATCTATATTTCTTTCAATACACGCCTCTATATCTTTGTCAACACACGACTAATCTCAGCGAATGAGTACTGTCCACGTGTGACTATTTTTGTTATTTAATATATTTTAAGAAAATTAAGGTATCTATCGTTTGATATTGAATCAGACTCCAACCGTAAATTAGTAAGAGAACGATTTCCTAAATATTAACCCCGAAGGTCGAAACCAACATCAGATTAATATCCAGGAGACCACTCATCTTATCTATTTTCCAGTTAGTTTCTAATTTTATATATGATAAAGATGTAAATTTTATTGTTAAAATATTTCGTTCAACACATGACTAATCTCAACGGAAGAGTACAGTCAACACATGAACCTTTACTTTATAATATTCTTTATCTTCTAAATTGGAATGAGGCCCAATCAATCACCATATAATATTAATTATATGGATTTTCATACATCACACGTATATAATAGCATTGAAAAAAAATCAACCATCAACCAAAGTGCACTACACTGTATAAGCATCAAATATAGATATCTAACGCTTATAACAGCCTTTCAATCAATCGATCAACATATTTAATCAATCAGGATGAGTGAACTTCAAATTTCATCCCAACACCCGTGTGGGGTTTCAAACAATCGAACACAGATTTTTATTTGTGCAGTTGGGCGATGTGTAAAATTTATCGTCCCAATCAATGTCCTTCAAATAGGTGTACATGAACAAACCGTCCGGTTTGTAAATGAATATTTTATTTTATTCACTTCCACATTAAAAATTATATTTTTAACGATAAAATATTTTATTTCACCACATGAATTTCTATTCAGTTCATTTATTAAATAAAATGATATCTTTATTTTTCTAACATATTTTAGAAAATTTCGGTGGCATAACGGCAAGATACTAGAAACAGGACGAGGCCTAGCCTTATCCCCGGTCTAGTGAAGGCCCACGCCATTCACACATCAATCAAATCCATTCATTTCACCAAACATTTAAACAAACAAGCCATCCATGGTCTGTGGATGACGGGTGTCGGGTGCTACTAAACACCGTCTGCATCCTAGTATATATATAAAAGTAGAAAAGAAGTTGAAGAGTGAGGAGTTCTCACCGATAGCTAATCCAATACCACAACTTTTCATTAGTAGAAATCTTCATCGTTCTAGCCTTTTGTCATCTTCGTTGCCCATAGCCACTACATATGTAAAAATCGAATTTTTACTCTGGTATTCAATATATAAAAATTGAATTTTTACCTCGCTATTCAATATATAAAAATCGAATTTTTACTTCGCTATTCAATATATAAAAATCGAATTTTTACTTTGCTATTCAATATATAAAAATCGAATTTTTACTTCGCTATTCAATATATAAAAATCTCGCCTTTTCAAAAATAAAAATTCCACCTTTTCAAATTTCAAAAATCTCTTCTTTACTATATTAAAAATCAGTTCCTTTTAGTTTTACAAATCCGTTCTTGCATTTTGAAACCTACTTACATTAAGTAAAATCAAGTAAATAATAAAAAAAACTTACATTGAAATAGGGCGGGGCTGCTGCGAATTACAATGAAGATGGAGGAGGTGTTGGTGGTCTCGAAGTGGTGCAAGGGGGGTTTTGGGTGGCGGCCTTCAATCAGAAAGGGGAGAAAGCATCGGAGGGGGCGGCGCTGACTAGGGTAGTGGCGCGTTAGGGTGCAGCGGAGGAGAGGGGGGTAGCGCCCAAGAGGGCGACGGCGCTCAGCGTTGCGGGGGCGACGGCCTGATGCCAGGCGACGGCTTCAACGAGTTGGGGACGCGTGCACTCGATTGAGAGGGAGGAGCGAGAGAGTAGGGAGGAAGAAGGAGTTGGACGGAGTTCGGGGAGGTGGGGCGGCGGTCAACGGAGGTGGAGGGCTGAGCAAGGGGGGGCGACGGGGATAAAGGAGCGGGTTTTGAAAATTTGGGGGCTAAGCGGTTTGACTTAGGAATGAAAAGGAAGGGTTTGACCCCAAGTTGATTATATATATAATTTATTTTTTTATTATTTTTATTCAGAAAATATCTGTTTTTACATTCGAACTCAGAATCGAATCCAACGACTGTCGCCCCTAGCTAATTACTCCTATTCCGAACACAATGGGATATGCATCGTTGGCTGATTCGATCATTACAATCAGTTTTCTTCAAAATCAACATATAACTCTATATATTGATTTTGAACGCGCATTTCAATTTACCGGGGTCACATACGAACTCTATAAATTGCAGAAAAATATTTTCTAGCTTCGTATTGACGATACGGTCCGAACAAAACTATTTTCGTCGAATTCTGAGAGCGTTAGAAAAATGGCCATTTTCCAGTCGATTAAAATCAACTGAAACTGGTCAAACGCGTTTTCCTTTGCCACGCTCACATATTGATTCGAAAAATTATGAAATTTGAAATCTAGCAATAATTTGACACTGCGGATCCAACAAAAGTGGTTTCGTCGAAATCCGAGGTCATTTGCAAAATTCCCATTTTTAAGGGCCTGAATTCCATAGCGACTATTCAGAATTTTCAACTGAACATATCTTTTGATTCCCACTATGAAATTTTGATTTTTCGGATTCGTTGGAAAGATATTCTCAATTAGATCCTATTAATTTTGGTTTCACTAAAATCCGGATTGTTTTGCACCCGGTACGTTCAATTGAAGTTTGAAATCGAATTATCGAACTACCGCGCCATTTTTTATTTTATTTATAATTATCTATAAATATTTATATTCTAACGACGGCGTATATAATATATACGTTCAAATTATATTCAAAATAAATTTCTGGTCGTTTTTATTTAAAATAATCTATTTTAAATATTCGAAATTCGTCGAAGTTGCCAAAATAAAAATTTTAAACTAGCTCAGAATTTCCGGGTTATTACAATCTCCCCCACTTAAAACTTTTCGTCCCCGAAAAGGAACAAAGTCGAAAGTGGTTTGATTAATCAACTCTACGTCCGATCTGGCTTTCATTCTCCAACTTTTCAGTTTCTGAGAATTTTCAAATTTTCAAAAATTTGGCTAACACCCTAAATTTTCGAAAAATTTCGCCATAACCTCCCCTGCACCGGGAGCCACGGAAAAAATCCCGAAATTGCCATATAGGCCTTCTGATCTCAAAAAGAAAAAGAAAAAGCCAAGCAGCTAGCCAATAGGCTCATAAAATCATCATCACCCAAACAAAACAGTAAATTATGTAGTAAACATGTACCTATTTGTCGGGCAAACAAATTTTATTCTCTGCTTTAGCCTCCTTGCTATGACCTGTTCAACATAAGTATATGTATATGCAAGCAAATGCGACTAATTTTCAATACAATTCAATATTCGGTTCAATTAGGCATAATGGTTCAAAATTATCAAACAACTAAACAAACAACACAAACATCAATCAATTAGTGAATTAGAGTTTCAAATTCATAATTTTGATATATATATATATATATAGAAAATCATGTTTTTGATGCCAATTCACAACAATGTGTTCTAACTATATATGTTTTGGTTCTCACACCAGTCTAAATGGAAATATATAGAAATCACACCTTCGAAACACGAACATAAATATTGATGATGCCATGGTTATTATCAACATCATCTCCGGGCGACTAGAGTGTAATTCTATATCTATCCGGTATATTAAAACTTCGAATATACGTTCATGACGCGTATATGCAAAATCTTTATATAGCGGATTGTCCAAATTCAAAATAAATAAATATTCAAATACGTATAAAACGATTTAAATTTTCAAAACAAAATTGTTTTCATTTGAAAAATATACTCTTCAAACTCGTTCTAGGATATTACTGATCCTATCTCTAACGAGTCATTCTAATTGGATATTACTAATCCAATATCTGATGAATTCTTTCGCAAGGTTCTAATGTGTCTTGTTCTCGAGCTCTGTAAACCAAAGCTCTGATACCAAATGTGACGGCAAGGAATTTCGCTCGATCTGAATCAGTCGTCAAACCGATCTAGACCGTTCAAAACCCCTGACCGTTTTGAGAACAGGACAAATCAGAACGCAGACGGAAGAACATTTCATTGTTAATACAACAATTCATCAGATACAAGAATATACAGAGTATAAATGAATAAATTACATTCGATAAATATCAGAGATTACAATAAATTACATAGTAGCGGAAAATAATACAAAAGCACAACTAGAAATAATGCACGGATACAAAGCTTTCCGAGCATCGTTCCAGCTGTAAATCAGGATCCTGCGAATATAAATCTGCAAAACCGAAACTACTAGCTGCCCGTGCGGAAAATAGGGGCACCCAGAGTTTAGGTTAAAACAATAAACTCCAGGTCAGTCATGTGACTGGTGTGAGAACTAAAACAGTTATTTAAAGCTTTACTTTAAAAGAGAGTAATTCAAGGGACCACGCCGTATGACACGGAACGGGTTTCCTCCCAAGAATACCAGTGCATAGAATAAACAACGCAATGCTTTTTCTAAAAATGAAGCTATTATAAGAGCCAGGTCCCATCACACAATGCAACGCAAGCGGAGGATAGGGTTTTACCTTATAACAGCTAAACATGCTTGGTACGTTTAAAACAAATCATTTGATACTATAATAAGTGTATAGTGTCAAAACAATTTCAATCATAAATATAAATCATAGACGGCATATCATCCCATGCTACTATGTCGCCATACTAGGCTCTACAAATAAAGCCGCAATATCACATATTGGAAATTGGATTCCATCATGAGTCGAGGCAAGGGGCAAGCTCCTCTCCGCTTCGAGACACTTTAGCAAATGCTCAGGACTACACACTCTGGGCAGCCACTTGGATCGGTTGGGCCGGTCCTCACTTACGTTAGAGGATTAGTTATACCTGAACACACGTTTCCCGGTCCTTACAGACCTACAATCGAGGCGCCTCATTCCAACAACCACAAAGGTGAAAAGTATATAAATGTCAGGGCTGGTAAGTCACTGACACCACCAAAGCTAGAAAGAAACGTCGTGTTCTCCCAACGGCCCGTATCCCGTTTTTAACTCATATCGAGGTGTGAGGCTCGCGAATTCACGTTATACACAAAGCTACGCCACAAAGGCCGTGCTTTGATCATCAACCACAAGACTTTGCTTTTCAACAGAAGCCTTGATTCATGCAACTCAGCGTGCCACACAGGCAGTTCATGCCATGCGATTGATATCTATCGATATATGACCTATAAGCTCGTATGTCTCAGAGAAGGGCGTTAAGCAAGGGAATAAATTCTCCGCCGCCAAACAGATATATATTTAACAGAAATCAATCAACACAGAATAAAATCCAATGTCAGACACACAATCCATTTACAAGTTCGTTCTGGTTCTGAACGAAACCGGAGGCACTTTCCTCGCATATCCATCGATCTCCAAGTACGTCTGGACGACCACCAACTATTTCCGTCCTCTTGGGTGTACAACCCAATCAGGATCGTCAGTAATTATCCAAATGATGTGAAGACTTCCGGTCTGCGACCACCGTCTTCATCTTCGACATATCGTCGAATCGGTTATTCAGAATGGGTATAAACCCGGCCTTTCCGAACAACCCGCGTATATTAAAAACAAATGTTACACAAACGCAACGAACGCCTCATTCCAATTCATATTCTCAGGGAAAGGTTCCCATTAATTTTATCCAAGATAAATCCTTTAAAATTTATCCTTTAATCTTCCTTTGGATGTCATGTCAAACCAAATTATGGTTTTCCAAACTAGTCGAGATTAGCGAACCACACCGAAGTAATTATTTGTTTTATTTCCCAATCCCAACCTATTCATCCCATGAAGCAAAACTGGTAATACTCCATATCTAACACCACGGTGTTATTGGTAAAATTAATTACCATTTCACGTTCAGATCTAATTAAAGATTTGACTATCATTTTGGAGCAAAACTGGCGATACTCCATTTTCGATCCCTTTCTAGATTTGATAATTTATATTATCAATCCACATTTCAATCTAATCAAAGATTCCTTAAAACTCCTTTTACTGGGTTAAAGAATTAATGTCGTTTAAAACACATTTCGCGATAAACCCAAATCACATTCTATTTATTATCGGGTTAAAGAACTAGTGTTATTTAAAACACCGTTCACGATAAACCCACAATTCAATTCTATTTAAAACCCATTTCAAATCCGATTTATTTATTTAAAAATAAATGGGTTTTAATTTTAGTTCAAAACTAGTTCATTTCGATAAAAAATTATTTTTATCTTTTCAAATGTGGAGTTTTTCCTCCTAATTTTTCCCAAATAACTTCTTATAATTTTACACAAATTATTGATATTTTTAATAATTTTATCAAGGCCCGTACAGTCGATTTCCAACAATGGCCATCGAACTGCACTTACAGCGACCTTTTTCGAATTTTATTTGGACGTATCTCCAAATCAAACCATTAGATTTCAAATTTCTAATATTCGTTAGAAAGCTCTTTTCGATACGAACCCAACGATTCCAGTTTTAGGAGAATCCGACAGTCGGATCTCTCGTAATGTCCGTTTGAAATAAATGGTCGAAATTCACGAACTGCCGCGGCGCGACGCATTCTATTCAGGCCATTATATTATATATATAATATATATTTCGTCGATTTCTATTTAAAACGAGTTTTATAAATCGTTTTAATTTCGTTTCAAAAACAATTTCAACTTCCATTTCAATTCAAATCAAAATTGAATTTTCCTTATAAATTCGTTTTAAAATTCATTTCAATTCAATTCAAATTTCAATTCAAATTTCAATTCAATTTGAATTCATTTCAGTTCGTTTTATAATCAATTCATTTCGAAATCGTTTTATATTCAATTCATTTCGAAATCGTTTTATATTCAATTCATTTCGAAAACGTTTTATATTCAATTCATTTCGAAATCGTTTTATATTCAATTCATTTCGAAATCGTTTTATATTCAATTCATTTCGAAATCGTTTTATATTCAACAAATGGATCTATATTTTTATCAATACACGCCTCTATATCTTTGTCAACACACGACTAATCTCTACGAATGAGTACTGTCCACGTGTGACTATTTTTGTTATTTAATATATTTTAAGAAAATTAAGGTATCTATCGTTTGATATTGAATCAGAATCCAACCGTAACTTAGTAAGAGAACGATTTCCTGAAAATTAACCCCGAAGGCCGAAACCAACATCAGATTAATATCCAGGAGACCACTCATCTTATCTATTTTCCAGTTAGTTTCTAATTTTATATATGATAAAGATGTAAATTTTATTGTTAAAATATTTCGTTCAACACATGACTAATCTCAACGGATGAGTACAGTCAACACATGAACCTTTACTTTATAATATTCTTTATCTTCTAAATTGGAATGAGGCCCAATCAGTCACCATTTAATATTAATTATATGGATTTTCATACATCACACGTATATAATAGCATTGAAAAATAATCAACCATCAACAGTGCACTACACTGTATAAGCATCAAATATAGATATCTAACACTTATAACAGCCTGTCAATCAATCGATCGACATATTTAATCAATCAGGATGAGTGAACTTCAAATTTCATCCCAACACCAGTGTGGGGATTCAAACAATCAAACACAGATTTTTATTTGTGCAGTTGGGCGATGTGTAAAATTTATCGTCCCAATCAATGTCCTTCAAATAGGTGTACATGAACAAACCGTCCGGTTTGTAAATGAATATTTTATTTTATTCACTTCCACGTTAAAAATTATATTTTTAACGATAAAATATTTTATTTCACCACATGAATTTCTATTCAGTTCATTTATTAAATAAAATGATATCTTTATTTTTCTAACATATTTTAGAAAATTTCGGCGGCATAACGGCACGATACTAGAAACGGGACGAGGCCTAGCCTTATCCCCGGTCTAGTGAAGGCCCATGCCATTCACACATCAATCATATCCATTCATTTCACCAAACAATTAAACAAACAAGCCATCCATGGTCTGTGGATGACGGGTGTCGGGTGCTACTAAACACCGTCTGCATCCTAGTATATATATAAAACTAGAAAAGAAGTTGAAGAGTGAGGAGTTCTCACCGATAGCAAATCCAATACCACGACTCTTCATTAGTAGAAATCTTCATCGTTCTCGTTTTTTTGTCATCTTCGTTGCCCGTAGCCACTACATATGTAAAAATCGAATTTTTACTTCGCTATTCAATATATAAAAATCGAATTTTTACTTTGCTATTCAATATATAAAAATCGAATTTTTACTTCGCTATTCAATATATAAAAATCTCTCCTTTTCAAAAATAAAAATTCCACCTTTTCAAATTTCAAAAATCTCTTCTTTACTATATTAAAAATCAGTTCTTTTTAGTTTTACAAATCCGTTCTTGCATTTTGAAACCTACTTACATTAAGTAAAATCAAGTAAATAGGAAAAAAAACTTACATTGAAATAGGGCGGGGCTGCTACGAATTACAATGAAGATGGATGAGGTGTTGGTGGTCTCGAAGTGGTGCAAGGGGGGTTTTGGGTGGCGGCCTTCAAATCAGAAAGGGGAGAAAGCATCGGAGGGGGCGGCGCTGACTAGGGTGGTGGCGCGTTAGGGTGCAGCGGAGGAGAGGGGGGTTGCGCCCAAGAGGGCGACGACGCTCAGCGTTGCGGGGGCGACGGCCTGAAGCCAGGCGACGGCTTCAACGAGTTGGAGGCGCGTGCGCTCGATTGAGAGGGAGGAGCGAGAGAGTAGGGAGGAAGAAGGAGTTGGACGGAGTTCGGGGAGGTGGGGCGGCGGTCAACAGAGGTGGAGGGCTGAGCGAGGGGGTGACAGGGATAAAGGAGCGGGTTTTGAAAATTTGGGGGCTAAGCGGTTTGACCTAGGAATGAAAAGGAAGGGTTTGACCCCAAGTTGACTATATATATAATTTATTTTTTTATTATTTTTATTCAGAAAATATCTGTTTTCACATTCGAACTCAGAATCGAATCCCACGACTGTCGCCCCTAGCTAATTACTCCTATTCCGAACACAATGGGATATGCATCATTGGCTGATTCGATTGTTACAATCAGTTTTCTTCAAAATCAACATATAACTCTATATATTGATTTTGAATGCGCATTTCAATTTACCGGGGTCACATACGAACTCTATAAATTGCAGAAAAATATTTTCTAGCTTCGTATTGACGATACGGTCCTAACAAAACTATTTTCGTCGAATTCTGAGACCGTTAGAAAAATGGCCATTTTCTAGTCGATTAAAATCAACTAAAACTGGTCAAACGCGTTTTCCTTTGCCACGCTCACATATTGATTCGAAAATTTATGAAATTTGAAATCTAGCAATAATTTGACACTGCGGATCCAACAAAAGTGGTTTCGCCGAAATCCGAGGTCGTTTGCGAAATTCCCATTTTTAAGGGCCTGAATTCCATAGCGACTATTCAGAATTTTCAACTGGACATATCTTTTGATTCCCGCTATGAAATTTTGATTTTTCTAATTCGTTGGAAAGATATTCTCAATTAGATCCTATTAATTTTGGTTTCACTAAAATCCGGATTGTTTTGCACCCGGTACGTTCAATTGAAGTTTGAAATCAAATTATCGAACTACCGCGCCATTTTTAATTTTATTTATAATTATATATAAATATTAATATTCTAACGATGGCGTATATAATATATACGTTCGAATTATATTCAAAATAAATTTCTGGTCGTTTTTATTTAAAATAATCTATTTTAAATATTCGAAATTCGTCGAAGTTGCCAAAATAAAAATTTTAAACTGGCTCAGAATTTCCGGGTTATTACACATAGGCATTGCATTATGTTCTCAGTCATAGTCCTTGGCCATGGTTTCAATGTCATAGGCATGATAACGTTTGATTTTTAATGCGAATAGGCCCAAATTGATTTCAAAGCAATATTCCCAAATGTCAAGATCCAAGAAGAATATGAATAGATATGAATCATACGTATATCAAATTCCAATTTATAACATGCCCATATCAAGTTTATAGTTTTCATCTAAAAGTAACTGGAAATTACAGTGCGTGGATCGAGAATTAGAAAGCAGAATTTGATTGTTGAATCTCTATTTGATTGATCGTGTTCTAATTGAAATCCCCCAATTTGCAAATCTCTAAACGTAGTCTTGATGGAGAAGGAGCAGTCCTTTTTCTTCCTTTTTATCTTATTATTTTGATTATCTCAGAAGCAGCATAAGGGGAGAATGAAATGGTGTGGAGAGAATGAGGCTAGGGGTGAGTTTATATAGGATTAGACAAACGAATCTGGACAGAAAACGAGTCTAAATACATCGGGATGCATCTGGTTCAAGAAGTGGGTTCGGGAGGCAGGTCGACCCCTAGGTCGACTCCCCAGTCGATCTGGTCATGGGGAGGTCGACACCCTAGTCGACTCCCCGGTCGACCTGGTTGGGGGGAGGGGGTCGACTCCCTAGTTGACCTGGGTATATGGGTGGGAATTTTACCGCCAGCCTTCTCTGGGTTTGAATTTCGAATTTCTGGCTTTATTTTCGAGTTGTTTTATTTTATTTAAATTCCTGAAACTTCTGAGGGTCATAACTTGGTCATACGAACTCCGGTTTTCAAAAACTCGGACTCAATTTCATGTAGAATTCCGAGATGAACACAATGGCGCAACCTGTTTCCCCTGATTCTTACTTCAAAATTAAATTCTGCCTTGATTTATGACTTTAACATGTTATAAAAATACGGGTTGTTACATTCTCCCCTCCTTAAAGGATTTCGTCCCCGAAATCTCTAAGTTAGGAAGAATATATCCTACCATCCAATCATCCATCTACTCAACCATCATTCACGAGCAATCATTGTCCTTAAAAGATTTCTAATGCTATATGAACATATGCAGAAAGTGTGTGTATATATTCCTTATCTAATGCAAATGATTAGGCCTGTTTGATCTTCTTAATGCAAAATATGTTTAGTGTCATGAATCCAACATGTATGCAAATAATCCTAGTCACATAAACACTATATGTGTGCATAAACATTCATCTGTATGCAACATCCACATGATAACACATTCAATTTCATCCATAAACAAGTATAAACACTCATGCATATGCAATATGAAATCGCGTCTGAGCCGATCTAGTGCCTAATGTGTATTATGCAACCACGTGCAACCACTTGCGACCACTTGCAACCATCAACCATAACATGTTTCAAATACATGTTTCCATCCATATGGTTCTACCTAAGATTCTCAAGATATGATTGAGAAGATAAGCAGGATAAAACAAAGCATCAAGGAGAAGAAGTTAAAGATGTACCCCTAGAAGGTCCTGCTTGCGGGGTTTGCCCTTGCTTCTTAGGGTAGTTCTTGCTGATATGTCCAGTTTCACCACACTGAAAGCATGCTCCCATCTTCATCTTCTTCTTTCTACCATCCTAGACTATATGCCCTTCAATACCGCAGAAGTGGCACTTTCTTTTCTCACGTGTCTTGTTGTCATTATTGTTGTTCTTGCCTCCTTTCTCGGAGTCTTTCTTCTTGTTTTGAGAATCATTCGCCTTGACCTCCTTCTTGCCATTCTCGCCTTCTTCATGAAGTAGGGCCATATCCACCAAGCTCTCAAAGGTCGCCCCGCATGGGTACATGAGTCATAGCAAGGCTGTGTAGTGGCTCATTCAAACCTCTGACGAAGCGAAGAGCCTTCTTGTGTTAGGTGTTCACTAAATCCAACCCAAATCTGGCCAGCTGATTAAACCGATTGACATACTCCCTGATCGTCATGCTTCCTTGCTTAAGAGTTAGGAACTTCTCCATTTGCAGGCTTCTTTCAGCTTGGGATAGAAATTTCATCTCAAATCTCATCCAGAAGTCTTCCCAAGTTTCCACTGGCCTCTCAGCATGGGTAATCTCCCACCAATACGAAGCTTCATCTTCAAGCAACCACACCGCTAGCTGTATCTTTTGCCTGTCGTCAACTTCGAAGATGATGAACAAATCTTCGGTCTCCTTCAGCCAGTTCCTCGCTTCCACAAAGGATTCAGTTCCATAGAAGTCCTTTCCACTCATAGCCTTGAAGTCTCTACACGTCTTTGCGAAAGCATTTCCACGAGGAGGAGGAGGAGGAGGAATCGCTGCAACTGGAGGAGGAATATCTACTGGGCCTACTTCGTTGGCCCTAGCCTCTAAGTACCTCCTGAACCAGCCAGGTATTGGCATGCCCTCTAGAAAGTTAAGATTCCCAGACATGCTGAAAAACGAAAAGATAGAGATTCAAACGAGGAAACAAAGGAAAGTGCTTATGGCTTTTGGGGAATAGCCTTTTCAAAATAAACTTTTCTTGAAAAATGCTTCTTTATAAACGGTTTTGAAAATAGTTTCATAAGGTTTTTAAAAGCTTTTGCCCAGTCTGGTAACCTTCTGCTCTGATACCAAATGTAACACCCCACCTCCGCTAGGGTCACTCACAAAGGGAATGCACTAGTTTTGGTGGAGCATTATCTAGGTAAACATACACAGAGATATCACAAGACAGAACATAAATAAAGCAGCGGTAGAAATTAAAAACCAAATCTTATTACTTTCAAGAAAAGAGTCAAAACCTCATATATCCAAAGTACAAGTTGCCATTATTCCATTACATCAAGTTCTAAATAAAGAATCGTAAACTTAAAATAACAAAAGTAAATTATTCCCCAAAAATAGCAGACGTGCAGCCATAGCATAGCTCAAGACCAAACCTTACATGAGCTGACGGAAAGCAAGCAGAATCCAAGCTAAGTGCTAGAGTTTCCTCCCTGAGAACCTGGGGGGAGAAACGAAAGAAAAAGATGCGAAAGAAAACGGGTCAGTCATAAAGACTGGTAAGTCCAATGACTTTCAGCATAAAAACAGGTAAAGGTAACATTACATGTATGAACTGAAAGTAAACATAAGTACGATGTTAAGATGGATAAGATAGACTAGGATAACATGATGAATCAAGTATAGGTCAAGTATATCATCGCATGTTCAAGGTTCGTTGCACCAACTGTACTAGTAGCCCAACCCATGTCAAGTATTAATCATGAAATGATCCCTGGGCCCAAAATCGTGAATGACCCATTACTAGGTCCAACAGAACGATCCACTAATCGATCGGCTCCCTACAAGTTCTAGCTCGTTGTGTTTTGTTGTCATACGGCCCTATCACGAATGTAGTCACCTGTGCTAGGTCCACCATAGGGTGTATCAAGCCCTATGGTGCCAACTACCGACATGAATCAAGCATGCACAGATAAACCTACTGATGCCCAATGCCTGCTTTTTCAACTCCGGACCACGTGCACGACCATAGCCCGCCTGAACCTACACCAGCGCACCCACACAGCCGTCGTTCTGGTCGCTTACAATCATCCCAGTAATCGTGTCCCACCCTGCCTAGTTCTAGGGTACCATGATACATCTAGTGGGTTACTGCTTAAATGGACCGCGTAACTAGGGTTTTCGTCTAGTAGGTTAAGTGTTGTCATTTAAATTCGAGACTTAACCTCATCAATCTAGCATATCAAGTTGGCTAAGTGTTGTCATTTAAGTTCGTGAATTAGCCCTACCATTCACGTGTTAAGTTGGTTAGGTGTTGTCATTCAAGTTCATGACCTAACCCGACCAATCATGTTTCAAGTTGTTTAAGTATATTCAAGTGGTTCATGACTTAACCCTATCATGTGGCATTAATTCATTAATGCACCCCAACCTCTCACATTAGACTAGTTGTTGTGGTCACTGGATTTGCCGGGCGGTTCCGGGAAGATTTACACCACAACATAGTCTAACCTCGGGTTTCAAGCGCGATATGACCAACTACCCACATTGGATCTTATTGTTTGCAGTAACAGGATTTGCCGGGAAGTTTCGGGCAAATTTACACTGCAAACTCAACCCAAACTCGAGTTAGCCATTTTCAAGTTCATTCCAGTGTCATGACCATGTTCAAGTTTCATGTCAAGCTCGTGTCAAGTTTCATGTTTCAACTTATGCCTATTATCAGGTTCATGATTCATGTTTATAACCAGTTCATGTTTTGTCTAATCTACCCAAATTGTATTCCCATCGCATGTAAACGTTAATCGATCTAAATTACAAGCAAATCTAAATATAGAGATAAAGGGAATAACATCAAAACTATGATAGGCAGAAGGGACAAGCATAAAGCGATAAAAGAGATTACAAGACTGGCATGATATAACTTGAGATAATCGGTTACAACATCACTGGCATATAGAAATTAACAGGGTTTCCAAATCTAGAAAAATAAGGCGATAGTCCTGATAAAAGCTTGACACAAAAGAATAGGCATGCACAAGCAAGCCAAATACAAGGATAATGGGTCAATGGTTTTTGGTGTACATAATAACGAATAAACTAAGTAAGTCACACCCTAGGTATGGGATCCAACTAAATGCCAATTCGGTTATTCAACATGGTTTTCAACTATAGTGTTATGAGCAATCAACTATTATAGTCAATTAACCACAATAGTTATACAATAGTCATGGATAATTATCCAAAAGAGTTGTAGGCAACTACCCTAATAGTCATAGTCAATTAACTGTAATAGTTTCAAAGTCATGGTCACAGTCTTATGTTCATAATCATAGGCAGTAATTCATAGTCTCGAGTCATAGGTGATTAGCCACAATTGTCCTTGTCATAGTCATAGGCAATGGTCTTATGTTCTCAGTCATAGGCATAGGCATAGTATTATATTCTCAGTCATGGTCCTTGGCCATGGTTTCAATGTCACAGGCATGATAACGTTTGATTTTTAATGCGAATAGGCCCAAACTGATTTCAAAGCAACATTCCCAAATATCAAGATCCAAGAAGAATAAGAATAGATATGAATCGTACGTATATCAAATTCCAGTTTATAACATGCCCATATCAAGTTTATAGTTTTCATCTAAAAGTAACTGGAACTTATTGTGCGTGGATCGAGAATTAGAAGGCAGAATTTGATTGTTGAATCTCTATTTGATTGATCGTGTTCTAATTGAAATCCCCCAATTTGCAAATCTCTAAGCGTAGTCTTGATGGAGAAGGAGCAGTCCTTTTTCTTCCTTTTTATCTTATTATTTTGATTATCTCAGAAGCAGCATAAGGACAGAATGAAATGGTGTGGAGAGAATGAGGCTAGGGGTGAGTTTATATAGGGTTAGACAGATGAATCCGGACAGAAAATGAGTCTAAATACATCGGGATGCATCTTGTTCAAGAAGTGGGTTCGGGAGGCAGGTCGACCCCCAGGTCGACTCCCCAGTCGACCTGGTCATCGGGAGGTTGACACCCCAGTCGACTCCCCAGTCGACCTGGTTGGGGGGGTCGACTCCCCAGTCGACCTGGGTATATGGGCGGGAATTTTCCCGCCAGCCTTCTTTGGGTTTGAATTTCGAATTTCTGGCTTTATTTTCGAGTTGTTTTACTTTATTTAAATTCCTAAAACTTCTGAGGGTCATAACTTGGTCATAGAAACTCCGATTTTCGAAAACTCGGACTCAATTTCATGCAGAATTCCGAGACTAACGCAATGGCGCAACCCGTTTCCCCTGATTCTTATTTCAAAATTTAATTCTGCCTTGATTTATGACTTTAACATGTTATAAAAATACGGGTTGTTACAGCAGAATGGTGAATGACTGGGCTATGCTTGAACATGTACCAAGTTGCTACAAAGCATAATGTTGGTGGTTCGTCATTAGTTTTCTACTAAGGTTTTAATATGTCAACATAATTACTTTTGGCATGTTTATGGGTGTGTAAAACGTGAATTATCACTAGCTGAATATGTAACTTAATGATAGGTTATAAACTATGATCGAGGATTAATGGTTTGTAGTTGCTATAAGTACTGTAACAACCCGGAAATTCTGAACCAATTTAGTTTTTTTATTTTAGCAATTTTAATGGGCTTTGAATATTTAAAATGATTTATTTTAAATAATAACGACTAAAAATTTATTTCAATCGAAGTTAGAATATGTATATATAATTTAATAATAAAAGGAGCCTGAAATGCTACGGTAGTTTGAAAATTCGATTTTAATTTTCAAATGAATGTACATGATTCAAAATAAATCGGATTTCAGTAAAATAAGAAATGTTAGAATCCATTTAACTATATCTTTCTAACGAATGTGAAAAACTTCGAATTAACTTTATAAATTGTAAGTTATGTCCAGTTTAAAATTTAAAATAGTCGCTATGTAATTTATGTATAGCCCTTAAAAATAGCCATTTTGCAAACAACCTCCGTTTTAAACGAAGCCACTTTTGTTGGATCTGGAATATCAAATTATTGTCAGGATTCAACTTTCATAATTTTTGAAATTAATATGTGAGCATGGTGAATTTAAATGTGTTTTGTAATTTCAGTTTGAATTCAATCGATTGGAAAATGGCCATTTTTCGAACGGTCTCCAAATTCGACGAAATTAGTTTTGTTAGGACAGTATCCTAAAAACATAGCTAGATTTATTTATCTGTAATTTTTGAAGTCAGTATGTGGCCCCAGTAAATTAAAATGTACGTTTAAATTCAATATATGTTGATTTATATTTTAATTTAAAGAAAAACTGGCTAAAACAATTGAATTGGCTTACGAAACATATCTATTGTGTCCAGAATGTGGGTATTTAGCTAGGGCGATAGTCATTGGGGTTCCTTTGGAGTTAGAGGTATAAAACATGTTAAATGGGAGTTAAATATTATTTGAATATATATGTTATAAACCTAAATCACATTTCCCTTTGGTCAAAAACCCTTAGTCACGTTCCTTGTGTTCAACGCTCCTGAAGCCTCTCCAAACCGAATCAATGGCCACGCTCTTCAGAATTTTAATCCCACTTTTCTTCTAATACAATCAATGAAATTCAAAATCTCAACAAGGAAATTGTAGAGGGCGATGAGCTCTTGCGTTGTAACGGTGATGATCTGATATGGGACATCGTGCTGATCGTAAAGGGGCCAGAAAGGCTCAGAGTTTGGTGGTAATTTTCAGGTTATAGGGGGCTTCAAACAGGGGGATATTCGAGGGGAAGATGGAGTGGAGGACGGCGATTCGTGTGGTGGTGATAGATCAAACTCTAGTGACATGGATAACGAGCAAGGGTAAATCCTAGAGGCGACATAATGGGTTTTATTGTGGCTCGATTCTGGTTCCAGAAACAACGAGGAAGACTAAAACAAACCCAAACTCACCCGTAAGGGAAAGCCTGGATTGAGTTGAGAACATGACAAATCAGAACACAAACAATAGAATATTTTATTGCTATTACAACAATTACATCAGAGTACAAGAATATATCAGAGTATGAATAAATATTACACAACAGAAATAAAATATCAAAAATTAATAATTTACATAGCAGCAGAAAAATAATACCTAACACAACTGAAAGAGATACACGTCTACAAAGCTTTCCGATTACAGCTCCAACTGTAGATCCAGGATCGTAGGAAAATAATATCTACAAAACCAAAACTACCGACTTCCCATGTGGAAAATATGGTCACCTAGAGTTTAGGTAGAAACAATAAACTCCGAGTCAATCTGGGACTAGTGCAAGAACTAAAACAGTTATTTAAAAATTTTCTTTAGAAACAAAGTAAATCAAGGGACCATGCCGTATAACACAGAACAGGTTTTCTCCCAAGAATACTAGTGCATAAAACCATTTATAAACAATGCAGTGCTTTTCAAAAATGAAGCTATTATAAGACTCAGGTCCCGTCACATAATGCAACACAAGCCGGAGGATAGAGTTTTACCTTATAATAGCCAAACATGCTTGGTACGTTTGAAACAAATCATTTTGATATTACTATAAGTATATAGTGTCAAAATCAACTTCAAATATAGATGTATCAATCATAGACGGCATAGTACCCCATCCTACTATGTCGCCATTCTAGTTCTGCAATTAAAACCGAAATGTCTCGTATTGGAAATTGGATTCCATCTATGAGTCGAGGCCAGGGATGACTCCTCACCGATTTGAGACACTCTAGCAAATACCTCAGGATCCCCCGCAGTGAACCCTGGGAATGGAAGGGCCGGTCCACACTTACGTTTGTGGATTGGTAATTCCTGAACACACGTTTCCCGGTCCTATCGGACCTATCCATTGGCCTCGTAGTGACCGATATATCCAAGGCACCTCGCTATCCATCATACACATAGGTAAAAATATAAATATCTAGGCTCCATACCATGACACTACTCATAGCTAGAAAGAAACGTCGTGCACTCCCAACGGTCCTTATCACGTTTTTGACTCATACCGAGGTGTGAGGCTCGCGAATTAACGCTATACACAAAGTTATGCTATTTAAAGTCGTGCTTTGATCATCAACCACAAAACTCTGCTTTTCAAAAAAAGCCTTAATCATTTGCATCTCAGCATGCCACACTGACAATTCACGCCATGCAACTGATGTCTATCAAAATATAACCTCTAAGCTCGTATGTCTCAGAGAAGGGTGTTAAGCAAGAGAATAAATTCTCCGCCACCAAATAGATATATGTTTAATAGAGATCAATCAACACAGAATAAAATCCAATGTCAGACTTACATCCATTTACTAGTTCGTTCTGGGTCTGAACGAAACCGGAGGCACTTTATTCCTTGTCCCATATGTCCAATACAGGAGAGAGTTCCTCGCATATCCGGTCGATCTCCAAGTATGTCTGGACGATCACCACTTATTACCTTATCTTGGGTGTATAGCCCAATCAAGACATTAGTAATCATCCAAATGATGTGAAGAACTCCGGTCTTTAACCGCCGTCTTCATCGTCGACTTATCGTGGAATTAGTTATTCAGAATGGACATAAAGCCGGTCTTTCTAAATAACTCGCGTATCTCATAAACAAGTGCTACACAAACACAAGATATGCCTCATTCCAATTCATAATATTCTTCCATTCAAATATTCACATCATTAGGGATAGGTTCCCATTAATTTATCAAAGATAAATTCTTTTAAATTTATTTTTTAATCATCCTTTGGATATCAATTCTAAACCAAATTAAGGTTTATCAACTAGTGGGGATTATCGAGCCTTACCAAAGTAATCATTTATTTATTAATCACAGTCCCAACCTATTCATCCCATGGAGCAAAACTGGAAGTACCCCATATCTAACACCCACGGTGTTATCGATAAATTTAATTACTATTTCACGTTCAAATCTAATTAAAGATTTAACTATCGCTTGGAGTAAAACTGGTGGTACTCCATTCTCGATCATTTCCCAAATTTGATAATCTAAATTATCACATTCTCATTTCAATCTAATTAAAGATTCATTAATAACTCCAATTAGTTTTATTCTTTTAACAAACATTATTGAATGATTATTTAACTTTGGAAACATAAACATGTCACATCGACAATCTACACCGTAGCACTGATTTCCACCAATATATAACCTCTAAGATCATATGTCTCAAAGAAGTATGTTAAGCGAGAGAATAAATTCTCCGGCACCCAACAGATATATATTTAATAGAAATCAATAATACGGTTCGAAATATAATGTTAGACATGTAATCCTATCTTTAAATGGATTAAAGAACCAATGTCATTTAAAATACAGTTCACGATAAACCCAAAATCACATTCCATTATCCATGGAATCTTCATGTGAAACAGATCTAGGGTCAGAATTATATCTCAGTACCGCGTATCATCCTCAAACTGATGGTCAAACAGAGAGGGTAAATCATATATTAGAAGATCTTTTGAGAGCTTGCATATTGGATTTTGGTGGATCATGGGATGACTATTTACATCTAGCAGAGTTTGCATATAATAATAGTTACCAATCCAGTATTAGTATGGCTCCATTTGAAGCTTTGTATGGTAGACCATGCAACTCACCATTATGTTGGTTAGAAACTGGTGAGAAGTTTGTGCTTGGACCAGATGTGATAAGAGAAACTTCAGACAAGATTAAGATCATTCAAAAGCGAATGAAGGCTGCCCAAGATAGGCAGAAGAGTTATGCTGATAAGAGGCGAAAGGATTTGAAATTCTCCGTTGGCAACCTAGTATTTGTCAAGATCTCTACATTAAAGAATGTTATTCGATTTGGAAGGTGAGAAAAGCTGGCGCCAAGATTTGTTGGTCCATTCCCAATCCTCAAGCAAGTTGGGAATTTGGCATATAAATTTGAGTTGTCGGATAAGATAGCGGGAGTTCATAACGTATTTCATGTTTCACAGTTAAGGAAATTCGTGCACGACCCCGATATGACTATTCACCTAATCAGTTGGATGATAGCGAAGTAGAACCCGAGGCGGTTGGGAACCGCAAGCCGATTCGTATTGTCGAGCACGATACGAAGCAACTTAGAAGGAAAGCAGTGGATCTAGTCAAAATTCAGTGGGGCGAGAATGAGAATGACTGTACTTGGGAGACAGAGGAGAGCACTAGGAAGACGTATTCAGAACTCTTTGCCTAGTAAGATTTTAATTGCAAATTAGTTTTCCTCATGCTAGAATAGACTTGTTTGTTGTTTTGTATTTTTGATTGTTGTAAATGGTTGGTAGGCATGTGGGATCCTTTTACTTGTTTCTTAGTTAAGGAATTTCGAGGGCGAAATTTCTTAAGAGGGGAAGAATGTAACGACCCACATTCTACGCATCAGGGGATTGTAGAATATTTCTTTCTTTCTCATGCGAAGTTGTATAGCCATGTAACTTTGGGAGACGACTATTGGGGTCATTTCCCATGTTCATGATTTTTGCCGATTTTTAAATGACCGTTTTGCTCCTAGCTAATCTTGTTTCAGCCATAACTTTTGATTCGTAAGGAGTTTTGCCTTGAAACCACTTCCAGTAGATCAGGATGATGATTTACCTTTCTGTAGAGTGGTCACATTAGCCAAACAGACTCATCGTTTGGGAGATATGGCTGAAACAAGGTTTAGAAGGTGAAAAACAGCTTAACCGGGCCTAATTAGGGTGATTAGCAAAAGGGCCCATAACCCATTTCGAGATGAGGGTTATGGGGAGGCTGAGAACAGTAGGAAAAATATTTTTATTTCATTTTTCAGCCGCCTGAAACATTTCTCTAAACCTAACCATCGCCTCCACCTTCTAATTTCATCTCAAATCGCTCTCTAATCAAGGATTAAGTTAGTAACAAGGAGAAATAGCACCATTTCAGAGTTAGAGATTCTGTTAGACGATAGAAATCACCCTAAATTAGTGGAGTTTCAGTTTTGAAAGTTTTATTTGTGGCTAAGGTGAGTGATTTGCATTGTTTCTCGCTAATTACGGTTGATTAGGGGTAATTAGTATTAATTAGCGAAATTTTGGCTCAGAAAAATCTGGAATAAAATTTGTAAAATTCTAAAATATTATTTTAGGGCTCTGGTAGAAATTTGGGTTAGTTTGGTTAAGTTTTTCTAATCCTATCATTAGATTTGCTTAAACATGCTTAAGGGGAAAATATGGGTTTTGGGTATGTTTGATTCGTTTTGACATATCAAATTGTTGTTTTGGTGTTTATGGTCAATTCTACATGTTACTATGATTGTTTGGAATGTTTTGTGATTGCTTAGCAAAGTTAGAATGGTCGAAAACGCCGTCGTATGGCGTAAAACAGTCGCTGGAAAAGTTATAGGAAATGGAGCAGGAACCGGATCGGATCGGTGGAGGGCGACCCGACCCGCTCGTGGGGAACCCCCTTCTCACGAACCGCCTCCTAGAATTGCTGCATCATAAACCAGAGCACGTGACTTAACCGATGCACCACAAATGGAATGCCACGAATTGAGGAGCTTACCCGGAGTGGTCTGTCATGAACCAACCAGGATAGGGCAACCGACATGACCCGATGGTTGAGCACGATCTGAACTGCCTGGTGGACCACGAACCATGCTTGCACACTCAAACTGACCCGATGCTCTGGAGTCAGGATCACAAACTGACGGGGCTGGAGAGGGATCCACAACCCAACCCGAACCGTCATGAGAGGGAACTGACGACTCGACCCACTCGAGCGAAGACGTCACGAGCCCGATCCGAACCGATAGGATCATCACCCACGAACCAGAAGGGCATCGCGATAGAACCGAACCGATTGGAGATCACGACCAGGAGAAGACCAATAACTCGAGATGCAAAGGTAGTCCAAATATGAAGTTGTAACTCAGGATCCACCCAACGAGTTAACTTCATGGTTGGGCTTTGCTGCGGGACGTGTGCAAATGGGTTATCGACGTCTACAGCTTTGATTCACCACCGAGAGACGATTGTTAGGCTACGGATCAGTGCAGTGGGGTAGTTATTACTCCATGGGGCAGAGTGATCGTAGCATGGCTATGAGCCATTGCAGTTGAGTCATCATGACTTCATGGGGCAAAGTGGACACAGCAAGGACTAGTGGCTATGGATCAATGCAATGGAGTCACCATGACTCCATGGGGCAGAGTGATCATAGCAAGGATTTGGGTAATCAAAGCAGTGGATATCGTATGCTTTACGCACTGAGTGAGAGATGTGAGGATGGTTGCTATGTTTGATTGTCTGCCATCACTATGACATGCACACCCCCTTCCCCTGTACCTTTACACCATATGTTAGTGTCACCTTAGAGTATTGTACATCTTGTTATGCTAACTCTTTTGTTGCAGGTCTAGGTTCAGGTATGGTTTACTATACCTGCTATTGTTCCGTTTGTTGCTTATCGCCCATATCAGACTTTTGTTTGACCCAGAGTTTTATGTCTCTTCTTATTACTCTGGGTGCTCTTAAATGGGCAAACTAGAAACAAGTTAGGTGGTATGCACGAGTAGTTGTACCAGAGACGAGCAGGAGGCTTCCGCGTATGATATATATATATATTCTCCCTGTGTCGCTGTTGGTCACTACTTTGAGCATTAGTAGTGTACCTTTCTTATTTTGCTTTGGAGACAGTTTTAAAAGTGGTAATAATGATGATGTGGATCATAAGCTGTATTTTGGATTTTCCGCTGCTATGATAGTTTAGTTTTCAGCTTATGCACTATCTCACCTGTTTTATGTCAAATATGTTATTATTATATTTTATTCCACACGTTGTGAGACATTCTACAGGTTCCTTACTAGTTCAAATTCCCTTTCTTTCTCCTTTCTTTGACAACTGTCTTGTGCTGGTTGGACATTGGCACAACGCACTTTCATTGGAAATGTCGGCTAGTGTGGGGCGGGCCGTCACATTTGGTATCAGAACTCTAGGTTGCATAGTTAACCTAGTGAAAGACACCAGGGACAGATAGTATGTATATGAGAGCGCGTATTTGTGATATTTTGGTTTTCAAAATCTATACATATTTATACTATTAGTATATTTAAGGATGGAGTTGCACTGCACTGACACCACTGAAGAGATGGTTAATCGTTTTCTCCGTATAGATTGAACGATGAGCCGATATAATAGGAGTACTGGTAGATGAGCTAATAATGGGAATGCTCCTGATATGAGGACGATGTTCACTGACTTCATGAGAGAGAAGCTTAGAAATGTCAAGGAGCAGTTCCCAATGCTAGAAATGGTGGTGGTGCAGCGGTGCAGGCGCCTAGAGACGATTTCGCCAAGCTTTGCAAGGATTACACTAGTCTTGGTGGGAAGCCGTTCCACGGAACGGAATCGGCCACAAAAGTTCAGGATTGGTTGGATTGCTATGAGCGTATCTTCGAAGACTTGGGTATCGAGGATGCGACAAAGAGAAAGCTAGCATCCCGTCAGCTGCAAGGATGGGCGACGAATTGGTGGAATGCTATTAAGGCAGCTACTCCAGAGGATAATGTTACTTGGGATCAGTTTAAGGCCCGATTTAGTGATAAGTTTATCCCAACTGCTCAGAAATCAGAATTATTTAGGAAATTTTTGGAGCTTAAGCGGAATGGTAGGGCAGTCTCGGAATAAATTTTTAACACCCCGCCTCCGCCAGGGTAGCTCTTGCAAGCACTCTGACTTTGGAGGGGCGTTTGAATCCGGTAAACATGCATAATGATATATCAAGGCAGAACAAGGACATATGTATATATGTAAACAGAGTAAATAACATTGATAAAACAGCGGAAGGATTTTAAACTATTTCAAAAACAAGTCTGCTACATCATAATGTCAATTTCCCAAATAAACAAGTCTAGTACATAAAATAACATCATCTGAAACTGAAAAGGAAAACATAAAGTAGCTATCCCCAAAGTGGAAAAAAACCATAGCGAGCTCAAGTCCAAAGCATACATGAGCTATCCAAGAAAGCAGGTAAGATCCAGCTAAGCTCCTGTATTCCCTCCCTGAGAACCTTGGGGGGGGGGGGGGAACGGAAGAAAAGAGGCGAAAGAAAACAGGTCAGTCAAAAAGACTGAGTAAGCCCTACTACAATCAATGTAAACTGATAAAGTTAACTGACATGAGCAGCAGGTATGAACATAAGGATAACATCATGATGATTAACTATCAAGGTAGATAAAGGTGTCATCGCATGATTAAGGTTTTGCACCACAGGTGTACTAGCAGACTAACTTGACTTGGATACGCAAGTATTGATCCCACGGCCCAAGCTTTGGCCCAATAACATGAAGTGACCCTCCTATGAGGTCCATGAAGTGACCCTACCACGAGGTCCATGAAGTGACCCTACCATGAGGTCCAACCCAACGGTCTAGTCGATCGGCTCCCTAAGCCTAACTCGTCACGTGTTGGTGTCAATACGGCCCAAACATGAATGTAGTCGAACTGTGCCGGGTCCACCCGTCGGGTGTATCAAGCCCTAGGGTGTCAACCCCTGGACACCATAAACATGAGTGCACAGTCTCGATCTACCGGTACCCGTGCTTGTTTACTCCGGCTACGGACTATGTGCACGACCAGAGTCCGCCCGGAACTACACCGGCGTACCACTCGGCCGTCGCTTTTGGTCGCTTACCTCCAGCCCAGTAATCGTGCCCCCTCCCTAGCCTAGTCCCTAGGGCCTTAATGATACAAACTTGGGATTACTGCGGAGTGGACCCCCCCCATTACTAGGATTTCTCTAGTGGGTTAAGTACGGTTTAACCCCTCCACTAATCATGGATTAACTTGGTTAAGTGTAACGATGAGTTCACAACTTAACCCTGATTAATCTACCGAGCCCAAATTGGTTAAGTATTAAATGGTCCATGACTTAACCCTAATCATGAGGCATTAATTAATTAATGCGCCTTAACCTCTCACATTAGACTTTGTTGTGGTTACTAGTTAAGCCGGGCGGGTCCGGGTAGCTTTACACCACAACTTGGTCTAACCTCGGGTCCAAGGTACAACATGACCAACTTCTCACATTGGGTCCTATTGTTTGTAGCAACTAGTTACGCCGGTCGGTTCCGGGTAGGTTTACGCTACGAACTCAACCCAACCTCGAGTTGGCCACACTTATCTTTTCTAAGTGTCATGTCCATCATGTTACAAATTTTTCAAGCAATTGGGTAGACCTAACTTAATAGGTAAATTCCTAATGGGTAGACCTAACTTAATAGGTAAATTCCCAAGCTCATGTTTTTATGTCTTTTAAGTTTACCCAACCCCAAACGCAATCCCATCGCTTACATATCGCAATAGCGCATAAAGGATAGAAAGAGGGAACTTGGCATAATCATGACATAAAAATGTTAAAGCCACAAGTTCAACATGGTGGCATATGAAATGTTCATGTGTTCATACACTTGCATATTACATTTTTAGGCCCCAAAAACATGCATAAACCCAAACTTGGCATATTCATAATACATGGTGCACATGCAAGTTATCATAAGTAATATGATAACTTACATGTTGCCAAAATGCAACCTTTGGCATAAAGCTTGAAGCTTTATGTGCACATACCCAAAATAAGCTTGCATAACATGATAACATGAACCATATGACCATCCCAAACTTGCATAACATACTTGCATATCATATGACAACTTGCATATCAAACTTGCATAAACAAACTTGCATAACATATGACAACTTGCATATCAAACTTGCATAAACAAACTTGCATAACATATGACAACTTGCATATCAAACTTGCATAAACAAACTTGCCTAACTTATGACAACTTGCATATCATACTTGCATAATAAAACTTGCATGACTTATGACAACTTGCATATCATACATTTAACTTTAAAGTTCAAGTATGAAAGGAATAGGGCTTACAATGCTTATGCGAACTCAAATGAGTATAGCAAATGTAAGAAAACCCTTATGCAACCAAAAACCCCAAAAATGCAAGCAAACTTGATCAAGACTCCTCCTTTATGATGCCAATAGAGAAACAAGACTTTAATGCAAGCTAAAGAGGATCATACAAGCCTAAATACACTTGTATGCATGGAAATCTCTTAGAAATTTGTTTAGGAATTGTATGAAGAGAGTGGAGGCCATGAGAGGATTGATTTTGCCATAGTTTAGTTATAGGATAGATTAATGATGATTTAGGGTAGGTTAGGGTCTTATTTATAGATTAGGCTAGTGATTTAGACCATAGGATTAAACCCTAGTTCTCATCTCAACCCTCCAAATCGAATCTGGCCCCCAAGCTCAACACAAACCCAAAGTGGTGCACCAGGCAGGACTGGGCGTCTGAGCCAAGTCGACAGCCAAGTCGACAGGGCTGTCGACCTGGTCAGACCCAGTCGACTCCCAAGTCGACAGGGCTGTCGACTTGGGTACTGTGGCGGGAATTCTCCCGCCTGGCCCAAACTGGCCCAATTCCCAATTTCAGATTTGAATTTGAAATCTGTTTTTACTTAGAAATTTTCTGAAAACTTCGTTGGGCCTTAATCGGGTCATACGGACTCCGATTTTCGAAAACTCGGACTCTATTTCGCGTATTTTTCCGAGACGAACGCAATGGCATAGCCCGTTTCCCTTGATTCAGATTTTAGAATTAAATTCTGCCTCGATTTATATTTTTTTTACAGGTTTTTGAAAAATACGGGTTGTTACATTCTCCCCTCCTTAAAGGATTTCGTCCCCGAAATCTTCAAGTTAGGAAGAACGTATCCTACCATCCAATCGTCCATCTACTCAAAACATCATCCACGAGCAATCATTGTCCTTACAAGATTCTAAATGCTGGATGAACATATGCAAAGGTGTGTGTCTATGTACCTATCTAATGCAAATATCATCAATGCAAATTATGTTAGTGAAATGAATCCATATGTATGCAATTCCTAACATAATGTATATCATCTATATGTGTGCACATAACATACACCCATATGCAACATCCATGTGATAACACACAATTTCCATCCATGAATAAGCATAAACACTCATGCATATGCAATATGAGGAGTGTGCGAGCCGATCTAGTGCCTAATCGTGTATAATGCATCCACGAGCAACCACTTGCAAACACTTGCAACCACTTGCAACCATCAAGCATAACATGTTTCAAACACATGTTTCATCCAAAGGGTTTCTACCTAAGGTTCTCATGACAAGATTAACACGATAAACTAGATAAGCATGGATAGCAAAGAGAAAGATTATGCTAACAAAGAAAAGAGATTGAGAGTGTACCTTCAAAAAGGAATGGATAAAGCCCACGCATCTTCTCCTCGGTTTCCCAAGTTGCGTCTTCTTCGGCTTCACCCCATTGAACCTTCACCAACTTGACCTCTCGATTCCTTAGCTTCTTGGTCTCCGTCCCCAAGATACGAATCAGAGCTTTCCTCAAGGTAGCCTCTTTCTCCACTTCCACATCTTCCAGAACACTCGGCTCAACAACCTCTGCTGATTCATGTAAACACTTCCGGAGATGCGAAACATGAAAAACATCGTGTACTCCGGCAAGCTTCTCGGGCAACTTCACTCTATAGGCCATCTGCCCGATCCTCTCTATAATAGGAAATGGTCCAACAAATCTCGGTGCTAACTTCCCAACGGCTCCAAATCGGACCACATTCCGCAAAGGAGAAACCTTCACGAAAACCATATCCCCAATATCAAACTCCAAATCAGATCTTCGCTTATCAGCATAGGATTTCTGTCGGTCTTGGGCCGCTTTCATCCGTCTCTGAATCAACTCGATCTTCTCAGATGTATCTTTGATCATATCAGGCCCAAGTATGAGCTTATCTGTAGTCTCCCACCAACATGTAGGCGACTTGCACGGCCTCCCATATAAAGCTTCAAATGGTGCCATCCCTATGCTTGCCTGATGACTGTTATTATATGCAAACTCAACAAGAGGAAGATGGTCTTCCCAAGTACCACCAAAGTCCAGAATACAAAGCCTCAACAGATCCTCGAGTACCCTATTCACCCTTTCGGTTTGACCGTCCGTCTGTGGGTGATAAGCAGTACTTAGATTCAACCTCGTGCCCATAGCCTCTTGCAAGCTATTCCAGAACTGACTTGTAAAGATTGGGTCACGGTCACTGACAATACTAGAAGGGACTCCATGTAGTCTCACAATCTCATGAAGATATACGGACGCTAGCCAAGATGCGGTCCTCTTGCTCTTCACCGGAATGAAATGAGCACTCTTCGTAAGTCTATCTACAATAACCCAAATGCTCGTATTCCCTTTCCTTGACCTTGGAAGCCCATCGATAAAATCCATGGAAATACACTCCCGCTTCCAAAGTGGAACGTCTAGAGGATGCAATAGCCCACCGGGCTTCTTTGACTCGGCCTTAACTTGCTGACAAATAATACATCTAGAGACAAACTCTGCCATATCCTTCTTCATCCCAGGCCAAAAGAAAATACGCTTCATATCTTTGTACATCTCATCCCCGCCCGGATGTATAGTCAACTTAGAGCGATGCGCTTCCTCAAGAACTCTTCTTACTAAATCTTCTACCATGGGAACACATAACCTTCCATCTCTCCTCAGCCAACCCTTGTCATCAATAGAATATCGAGCGAGATGACTAGACGTCTCTCCTCGAATCAGCTTATCCATAATCTCAACTATCTGAGGGTCTTCTTTCTGCGAAGCCCCAACTTGATCAAGAAGGGTAGGCCTGAGTTCCAGAGATGCTAAAGAACCGGTCATCGACTCAATCGCCAAAGAGAAATCAAAGGTTGCCACATACTCTAAATTCTTCATCTCAACGAATAGAGGACTTAGGGTCAACCTTCTTCTACTCAATGCATCAGCTACCACATTCCCCTTGCCAGGGGTATAAGCTATCTCAAAATCATAGGACGCCAAGAATTCCATCCATCTTTGCTGCCTCAGATTCAGATCCTTCTGAGAAAAGAGATACTTCAATGACTTGTGATCGGTATAGAGCTCAAATCTTTCTCCCAGAAGATAATGGCGCCAAGCCTTGAGTGCATATACTATTGCTGCCAACTCTAAGTCATGAGTGGGATAATTCTTCTCATGCACTTTGAGTTGTCTACCGCCAAAGCATATCACTCTTCCTTCTTGAATCAGAACAGCTCCCAACCCCGTGCCACACGCATCGGTGTATACTGTAAATAACTTCCCTCCATCGGGCAAAGCTAGAACAGGTGCTGATGTGAGAGCTCTCTTGAGCTTCTGGAAAGCAAGCTCGCACTCTAAGCTCCAAGCAAAAACTAAATTCTTCTTCGTCAATTTAGTGAGAGGAGCAGAAATCTTCGCGAAGTCCTTGATGAACTTCCGGTAAAAACCCGCAAGACCTAGGAAACTTCTAACTTCGGTTGCATTCCTTGGAGTCTTCCAATCCTGAACTGCAACCACCTTAGCGGGATCCACCGCTAAGCCTTGCTTAGACACTATATGCCCAAGGAATCTAACTTCCCTTCTCCAAAAGTGACACTTGGAGAACTTGGCCTTCAACTGATGCGCTCTAAGCGTATCCATCACCTCCACGAGGTGCCTTGCGTGCTCTTCCTCATCCTTAGAGAAGATCAGAATATCATCTACGAAGACCACGACAAACTTGTTCAAGAACTCCCTGAACACCCTACTCATCAAGTCCACGAAATATGCGGGTGCATTCGTCAAGCCGAACGGCATGACAAGCCACTCAAAGAATCCATCCGGAGTTCTGAACGCAGTCTTGTCTATACTATCCTCAGCTACCCTGAGCTGATGGAATCCAGTAGCAAGATCAAGCTAAGAGAAAACAGAAGCACCAACAAGCTGGTCAAAGAGGTCATCGATCCTCGGTAACGGGTGTCTGTTCTTCTTAGTCAGCTTATTCAAATCTCGATAGTCAACACATAGTCGGAGAGAACCATCTGCCTTGGTAGCAAACACCACAGGCGCTCCCCACTCAGATATACTTCGTCTAATGAAGTTCTTCTCAAGCAACTCTTTCACTTGCTTGCTCAGCTCCCGCCTTTCACGCGGAGCCATGTGCCGAACTGGCAAAGAAACCGGCTTTGCATTATCCACCAGATAAATGCGGAAATCAATCTCTCGCTTAGGGGGCAACCCCCTAACTTCATCGAAAACATCCGGATACTCTCGGACCACTCTTACAGAATGAAGAGTCTCCACTGACGAGTCGAGAGATTCAAGATAGCACAACATGACGGGACCTCTCGGATCACAAGAAATCTCTAGGGTGTTCCCGAGGCGAGTCACGAGCCTCACAACCCTATGCTCACAATCAAGGATGGCTCCATATCTGGACAACCAATCCATGCCCAATATCAATCCGTATCCCCTGAAACCAAGAACATAAGCACTGCACAAGAACTCTACACTCAGTATAGAGATCCTCAAATCCCCACATATCATAGACAAATGGGCGGAACCCCCAATAGGATTTGAGACACGGACGGGATCCTCTACCAAGCTAGTACTAAGGTGCAAACTATCAACAAGATCAGATGAGATAAAACTATGCGATGCACCAGAATCAAACAAGGTACGTACTGGAAAATCAGAAATATATACAAGGCTCTCAACAGAAATACTACCTCGATCGGGAACTGGAGCGGTAGTGAAAGCATGAACTTGCCCTCCTGAGGGTCCAGCACGCTGAGTCTGACCCTGGCCTTGCCCCTGTTTCTTCGGGCAATCCTTGCTGAAATGTCCAGTCTTCCCACATAAAAAGCATTCACCATTGTTCCTTTTCCTCTTCTTACAATCCTTAACAAGATGCCCAACTGAACCGCAATAATGGCACTTCCCCTTGTTCTTGCCCTTGTTGTTGTTCCCCTTGTTGCCTTGACCCTTGTTCTTGCTCTGATCGCCTTGACTGCTTTGACCACTAGTATTACCCTGATTTCCCTTTCCCTGGGAATCGGTCTTCTTGACTTGAGTATCATTCTTCTTAACATCTCCCTGAAGTAACGCCATATCAACCAAGCTCTCAAACGTGGCCCCATGGGGAATATGTGACATAGCCAATCCCTGCAACGGCTCATTCAATCCCCTAGCAAAATGAAGGGCCTTCTTCTGAGGAGTATTCACCATATCCAAGCCAAAACGAGCTAACTGATTAAACTTGTTCACATATTCTTTGACAGACATATCTCCTTGCTTCAAAGTTATGAATCTCTCCATCTGCAAATTCTCCTCAGCAGAAGATAGAAACTTAAGCATGAACCTTGCCCTGAAATCGGCCCAAGTCTCAACAGGCCTAGTACCATTGGTGACTTCCCACCAATAAGCGGCCTCATCCTTCATAAGCCAAACCGCCAACAAGATCTTCCTCTGATTGTCTATCCCAAAGATGGCAAATAAATCCTCGGTCTCTTTCAACCAATTCCTGGCCTCTACAAAAGTCTCAGTGCCTTGAAAGTTCTTGCCACCCATTGCTTTGAAATCTTTGCAAATCTTTGCGAAGTCAGCCTGAGGATGCTGAGGGGGAGGAGGAAGAGGAACCTCAGCAACAGGTGGAGGAGGAACATTAGCAACGGGAGGAGGAGGAATATTAACTACTGGAGGAGGAGGAGGGACATTTGCGGGGCCGACTTCGGTCGCCCTAGCCTCCAAAAGTCTCCTATACCAAACAGGTACGTGTACTCCCTCCGGAATGGCAAAGTTATCAGCCATACTGAAAAAGAAAAAGACAGATTCAGAATGGAGAAAAATGAAGGGATTCTGCTAATTGCTTTTTGGGGAATAGCCTTTTAAAATAAACTAGACTTTTCTTTGGAAAATACTTTATACTTGGTTTTGAAAATAGTTTTCCAAAAGTTTTCTAAAAACCTTTTTGTTCCTTCTCGTAAACCATATGCTCTGATACCAAATTGTAACACCCTGCCTCCGCCAGGGTAGCTCTTGCAAGCACTCTGACATTGGAGGGGCGTTTGAATCAGGTAAACATGCATAATGATATATCAAGGCAGAACAAGGACATATGTATATATGTAAACAGAGTAAATAACATAGATAAAACAGCGGAAGGATTTTAAACTATTTCAAAAACAAGTCTGCTACATCATGTCAATTTCCCAAATAAACAAGTCTAGTACATAAAATAACATCATCTGAAACTGAAAAGGAAAACATAAAGTAGCTATCCCCAAAGTGGAAAAAAACCATAGCGAGCT
Source organism: Allium sativum (assembly GCA_030737875.1). Taxonomy (NCBI): domain Eukaryota; kingdom Viridiplantae; phylum Streptophyta; class Magnoliopsida; order Asparagales; family Amaryllidaceae; genus Allium; species Allium sativum. The sequence continues at coordinate 512,194,155 of CM060921.1, read as the reverse complement.
CAAGTCCAAAGCATACATGAGCTATCCAAGAAAGCAGGTAAGATCCAGCTAAGCTCCTGTATTCCCTCCCTGAGAACCTAGGGGGGGGAAACGGAAGAAAAGAGGCGAAAGAAAATAGGTCAGTCAAAAAGACTGAGTAAGCCCTACTACAATCAATGTAAACTGATAAAGTTAACTGACATGAGCAGCAGGTATGAACATAAGGATAACATCATGATGATTAACTATCAAGGTAGATAAAGGTGTCATCGCATAATCAGGATTAAGGTTTTGCACCACAGGTGTACTAGCAGACTAACATGACTTGGATACGCAAGTATTGATCCCACGGCCCAAGCTTTGGCCCAATAACATGAAGTGACCCTCCTACGAGGTCCATGAAGTGACCCTACCACGAGGTCCATGAAGTGACCCTACCACGAGGTCCAACCCAACGGTCTAGTCGATCGACTCCCTAAGCCTAACTCGTCACGTGTTGGTGTCAATACGGCCCAAACATGAATGTAATCGAACTGTGCCGGGTCCACCCGTCGGGTGTATCAAGCCCTAGGGTGTCAACCCCTGGACACCATAAACATGAGTGCACAGTCTCGATCTACCGGTACCCGTGCTTGTTTTCTCCGGCTACGAACTATGTGCACGACCAGAGTCCGCCAGGAACTACACCGGCGTACCACTCGGCCGTCGCTTTTGGTCGCTTACCTCCAGCCCAGTAATCGTGCCCCCTCCCTAGCCTAGTCCCTAGGGCCTTAATGATACAAACTTGGGATTACTGCGGAGTGGACCCCCCCATTACTAGGATTTCTCTAGTGGGTTAAGTACGGTTTAACCCCTCCACTAATCATGGATTAACTTGGTTAAGTGTAACGATGAGTTCACGACTTAACCCCGATTAATCTACCGAGCCCAAATTGGTTAAGTATTAAATGGTCCATGACTTAACCCTAATCATGAGACATTAATTAATTAATGCGCCTTAACCTCTCATATTTGACTTTGTTGTGGTTACTAGTTAAGCCGGGCGGGTCCGGGTAGCTTTACACCACAACTTGGTCTAACCTCGGGTCCAAGGTACAACATGACCAACTTCTCACATTGGGTTCTATTGTTTGTAGCAACTAGTTACGCCAGTCGGTTCCGGGTAGGTTTACGCTACGAACTCAACCCAACCTCGAGTTGGCCACACTTATCTTTTCTAAGTGTCATGTCCATCATGTTACAAATTTTTCAAGCAATTGGGTAGACCTAACTTAATAGGTAAATTCCTAATGGGTAGACCTAACTTAATAGGTAAATTCCCAAGCTCATGTTTTTATGTCTTTTAAGTTTACCCAACCCCAAACGCAATCCCATCGCTTACATATCGCAATAGCGCATAAAGGATAGAAAGAGGGAACTTGGCATAATCATGACATAAAAATGTTAAAGCCACAAGTTCAACATGGTGGCATATGAAATGTTCATGTGTTCATACACTTGCATATTACATTTTTAGGCCCCAAAAACATGCATAAACCCAAACTTGGCATATTCATAATACATGGTGCACATGCAAGTTATCATAAGTAATATGATAACTTACATGTTGCCAAAATGCAACCTTTGGCATAAAGCTTGAAGCTTTATGTTCACATACCCAAAATAAGCTTGCATAACATGATAACATGAACCATATGACCATCCCAAACTTGCATAACATACTTGCATATCATATGACAACTTGCATATCAAACTTGCATAAACAAACTTGCATAACATATGACAACTTGCATATCAAACTTGCATAACATATGACAACTTGCATATCAAACTTGCATAAACAAACTTGCCTAACTTATGACAACTTGCATATCATACTTGCATAATAAAACTTGCATGACTTATGACAACTTGCATATCATACATTTAACTTTAAAGTTCAAGTATGAAAGGAATAGGGCTTACAATGCTTATGCGAACTCAAATGAGTATAGCAAATGTAAGAAAACCCTTATGCAACCAAAAACCCCAAAAATGCAAGCAAACTTGATCAAGACTCCTCCTTTATGATGCCAATAGAGAAACAAGACTTTGATGCAAGCTAAAGAGGATCATACAAGCCTAAATACACTTGTATGCATGGAAATCTCTTAGAAATTTGTTTAGGAATTGTATGAAGAGAGTGGAGGCCATGAGAGGATTGATTTTGCCATAGTTTAGTTGTAGGATAGATTAATGATGATTTAGGGTAGGTTAGGGTCTTATTTATAGATTAGGCTAGTGATTTAGACCATAGGATTAAACCCTAGTTCTCATCTCAACCCTCCAAATCGAATCTGGCCCCCAAGCTCAACACAAACCCAACGTGGTGCACCAGGCAGGACTGGGCGTCTGAGCCAAGTCGACAGCCAAGTCGACAGGGTTGTCGACCTGGTCAGACCCAGTCGACTCCCAAGTCGACAGGGCTGTCGACTTGGGTACTGTGGCGGGAATTCTCCCGCCTGGCCCAAACTGGCCCAATTCCCAATTTCAGATTTGAATTTGAAATCTGTTTTTACTTAGAAATTTTCTGAAAACTTCGTTGGGCCTTAATCGGGTCATACGGACTCCGATTTTCGAAAACTCGGACTCTATTTTGCGTATTTTTCCGAGACGAACGCAATGGCATAGCCCGTTTCCCTTGATTCAGATTTTAGAATTAAATTCTGCCTCGATTTATATTTTTTTTACAGGTTTTTGAAAAATACGGGTTGTTACAAAATTTCTAAGTCCGATACTTTATCGAAGTATGGATTATCTCTTATCGACACTCCCGAGAAGAAGAATGAGAAGTTCATAACAGGCTTAGATCAGTACTTGGTGGAAAGGCTTATAAACCACATCGATGAGATGTTTGAATCAATTGTTGGGAAAGCATTGAGGTCAGATAGCCTTTATCCTAAGCCTAAGACTGAAGTCGTTGTTGTACCTGCAGAGGGGGCAAATCCACAAGCAAGTGGTGGAGGCAAGAATAATTCTCAAAACAAAAGGAAGAAGAACCAAGCTAAGGATGGTTAGAAAAAGAGTAAGAAAGATGTTGAATGCTTTAGCTGTGGTAAGAAGGGCCATTATGCTAAAAAATGTCGAGCAAAGCCAGCGGACATGAAGTGCTTCAACTGTGACCAAGTGGGACATCACAAGGATAAGTGTCTGCAACCCCCTAAAGAAAGGTAGATTGTGAAGGCATATGCTATCAATTCTGTTCCTTCTTCGTCGACTGCCCCCAACTGCGGCAAAAAAAGGAAAGAATGTCGTCATTCAAGATACGCTTTCTGTTTATGATGTTCCCGTTCGAGTATTGTTTGATACCGGAGCTTCCTGATCCTTCAAATCTAGTGACCTGGTAGATAGGTTGGGATTGGAACCCGAGATAGTCGATAGACCTTTAGCGATGACGAACCCGATTGGTGGTTCAACTAGCCTTAGCATGATTTGTCGTAATGTGGTCTTATCGAGTCATGGATGCATATTTGTTTGTGATTGCTTTGTTTTGGGCTTTACTGAGTTTGGAATTATTTTGGGAGTCGATTGGCTCCAAAGATACGGAGTGGTGGTAGACCGTGAGGGCTTTTTGGTGATAGTTAGAGCGGATGATGGGCGGAGGGTAGTGTTTGGTGGTCTACCTAGTGATGGGGTAATGGCTAGTTTTCTAAATTCCCTCGACATCCCGCATGATGAGTTGTCAGATGTGCCCGTGGCTGGCCAGTATCCGGACGTCTTCGAGGAAGTGACCAGACTTCCACAACACCGAGAGATTGAGTTTCGTATTGATTTAGTAAAAGATGTCAGACCTATAGTGATGCCACTCCGTCGTATGGCGCCAAGGGAGCAGCGAGATCTCAGGGTGCAAGTAAGCGATCTTTTGAAGAAGGGATTTATCAAAAGAAGTGTTTCTCAGTGGGGAGCACCAATTGTGTTTGCTACCAAGGCAGATGGTTCCCTTCGATTGTATGTGGACTGCCGCGAGTTGAATAAGGTGACGAGGAAGAATAAGTATCCTCTACCGCGGATAGATGATTTGTTTGATCAGTTGAGTGGCACGAGAGTGTTCTCCCAGTTAGATCTCGCAATAAATTTTCATCAACTTAGGGTGGAAGCTGAGAGTATAGCTAAAACGACCTTTCGGACGCCGTCTGGATTCTATGAGTGGTTGGTCATGCCATTCAGGTTGACCAATGCACCAGCATATTTTGTGGATCTTATGAATAGAGTATTCCAAGATCAATTGAATAAATTTTTTCTTATGTTCGTAGACGGTATCTTCGTTTATTCGAGGACAGAACAAGAACACAAGGAACAATTGAGGATAGGGATGGAGGTGTTGAGAAAACACCAGTTGAAAGCAAAGTTTTCTAAGTGTCACTTCTAGAAGAGGGAAGTGAGATTCTTGGGCCATGTTGTTTCAGAGAGTGGTATTGCCGTGGACCCTGCAAAAGTGGCTACGGTACAAGATTGGTCTACGCCCAAGAATGCAACGGACATAAGAAGTTTCTTAGGGTTAGCTGGATATTATCGTAAGTTTATCCAAGACTTCTCCAAGACAGCAGCACCGTTGACTCAGTTGACCAAGAAAAATCAAACTTTTGTTTGGGACGAAAAGTGCGAGAATGCATTCAAAAGTCTAAAGGAAAAGTTGACATGTGCACCAGTGTTAGTCATTCCTAAGGGGAATGAAGAGATGACAGTATATACAAATGCATGTAATACTGGACTAGGTGTTGTATTGATGCAAGGAGGAAAGTTGTAGCTTATGCAAGTCGGCAACTAAAACCGCATGGGAAAAGATATCCTACCCATGATTTGGAATTGGCAGCGATCGTGTTCGCATTGAAGATGTCGAAACATTATCTATTGGGAGAAAGATTCGAGTTGTTTACCGATCATAAATCATTAAAGTATCTTTTCTCTCAGAAGGATCTAAATCTCCGACAGCAAAGATGGTTAGAATTCTTGACTTCCTATGATTTCGATATTGCGTATACACCAGGAAAGGGCAATGCGGTAGTTGATGCATTGAGTAGGAGACATGCCAATTTAGGGGCTATGTTTCTAGAATTGAAGCAACTGGAGTATATCACAGGGTACGATTTCAGACTAAAGTGCGAATTGGATCCAGAAGTATTAGCAAATTTGACGATCAGACCCACTTTAATTGAGCGGATTGGTTCCAGTCAGAGAGACGATCCTAACCTATTGGAAATCATCTTCAAGTTAGAGGTGGGTATCGACGAGGAGATGAACAAGTATGGGCTTGAGATGGATGGCTTAGAAAGAATGGAAGACTAGTTGTGCCCAATGTCAATGGATTGAGAGATGAAGTGCTTAGAGAATGTCATCACTCAAAACTTAGTATACATCCCGATGGTAACAAAATGTATCGAGACATGAAGCAGACCTACTACTAGGAAGGGATGAAAAGAGACGTTGGGAAGTTTATATCCAAATGCATGAATTGCCAGCTAGATAAAGCTGAGAAAAAGAAGCCTAGTGGTTTGTTGCAACCATTAGAAATTCCAGAAAGTCTCAATGGATTTCATTGATGGGTTACCAAGAACTAGATCAGGCCATGATAGGATATGGGTAATTGTGGATCGATTGACTAAAAGTGCAAGGTTTATACCCGTCAAGTCGAATAGAATGGCAGCTAAATTTGCAGAACTATATATGAAGTGGGTAGTGAGATTTCATGGAGTACCTAAAAGCACTATGAGTGACCGAGACCCATTGTTTACTAGTGGATTTTGGAAGAGCTTACAAGAGGCTCTAAGGTCAGAATTATATCTCAGTACTGCGTATCATCCTCAAATTGATTGTCAAATAGAGAGGGTAAATCATATATTAGAAGATCTCTTGAGAGCTTGCATATTGGATTTTGGTGGATCATGGGATGACCATTTTCATCTAGTAGAGTTTGCATATAATAATAGTTATCAAACCAGTATTTGTATGGCTCCATTTGAAGCTTTGTACGGAAGACCATGCAACTCACCGTCATGTTGGTTAGAAACTGGTGAGAAGTTTGTGCTTGGATCAGATGTGATAAGAGAAACTTCAGACAAGATTAAGATCATTCAACACAGAATGAAGGTTGCCCAAGATAGGCAGAAGAGTTATGCTGATAAGAGGAGAAAGGATTAGAAATTCTCCGTTGGCGACCTAGTATTTGCCAAGATCTCTCCATTAAAGAATGTTATTCGATTTGGAAGGAGAGGAAAGCTGGCACCAAGATTTGTTGGTCCATTCCCAATCCTCGAGCAAGTTGGGAATTTAGCATATAAAGTTGAGTTGTCGGATAAGATGGCGGGAGTTCATAACGTATTTCATGTTTCCCAGTTAAGGAACGACCCCGATATGACTATTTCACCTGATCAGTTGGATGATATCGAAGTAAAACCCGAGGCAGTTAGGAACCGCAAGCCAATTCGTATTGTCGAGCACGATACGAAGCAAATTCGAAGGAAAGAGGTGGATATAGTCAAAATTCAATGGGGCGAGAATGAGAATGACTGTACTTGGGAGACAAAGGAGAGCATTAGGAAGACGTATCCAGAACTCTTTGCCTGGTAAGATTTTAATTGCAATTTAGTTTTCCGCATGCTAGGATAGACTTGTTTGTTGTTTTGTATGTTTGATTGTTGTGAATGGTTGGTAGGCATGCGGGATCCTTTTACTTGTTTCTTAGTTAAGGAATTTCGAGGGCGAAATTTCTTAAGGGGGGAAGAATGTAACGACCGGCATTCTACGCATCAGGGGATTGTAGAATATTTATTTCTTTCTCATGCGAAGTCATATAGCCATGTAACTTTGGGAGACTACCAGTGGGGTCATTTCCCATGTTCATGATTTTTGCCGATTTTTAAATGACCATTTTGCCCCTAGCTGATCTTGTTTCGGCCATAACTTCCGATTGGTAAGGAATTTTGACCTGAAACCACTTCTGTTAGATCCAGATGATGGTTTACCTTTCCGAAGAGTGGTCACATTTGCCAAACTGACTCACCGTTTGGGAGATATGGTTGAAACAAGGTTTAGAAGGTGCAAAACAGCTTAACCGGGCCTAATTTTAGTGATTAGTAAAAGGGTCCATAACCCATTTTGAGATTAGGGTTATAGGGAAGCTGAGAACAATAGGAAAAAGATTTTTGTTTCATTTTTCAGCCACCTAAAACATTTCTCTAATCCTAGCCATGGCCTCCACCTTCTAATTTCATCTCAAATCGCTCTCTAATCAAGGATTAAGCTTAGCAACATCAAATCAAGGAGAAATAGCACCATTTCAGAGTTAGAGTTGCTGTTAGGCACTGGAAATCGCCCCAAATCAGTAGAGTTTCAGTTTTGAAAGTTTTATTTGTGGCTAAGGTGATTGATTTGCATAGTTTCTCACTAATTACGGTTGATTAGTGTTAATTAGCGAAATTTTGGCTTAGAAAAATCTGGATAAAAATTTGTACAATTCTAAAATATTATTTTAGGGCTCGGATAGAAATTTGGGTTAGTTTAGTTGAGTTTTGCTAATCCTATCATTAGATTTGCTTAAACATGCTTAAGGGAAAATATGGGTTTTGGGTATGTTTGATCCGTTTTGACATATCAAATTGTTGTTTTGGTGTTTGTGGTCAATTCTACGTGTTGCTATAACTGTTTGGAATGTTTTGTGATTGCTTAGAAAAGTTAGAATGGTCGAAAACGCCGTCGTATAGCGTAAAACAGTCGCTGGAAAAGTTGCAGGAAATGGATCAAGAACCGGATCGGAATGGTGGAGGGCGACCCGACCCGCTCGTGAGGAGCCCCTTTTCATGAACTGCCTCCCAGAACTGCTGCATCATGAACTAGAGCACGCGACCGAACCGATGCACCATAAGTGGACTGCCACGAATTGAGGAGCTCGACCTGACCCGGAGTGGACTGTCACGAACCGACCTGGATGGGGAAACCGACCCAACCCGATGGTTGAGCACGATCCGAACCACCTGGTGGACCACGAACCATGCTTGAACACTCAAACCGACCCGATGCTCTGGAGTCAGGATCACGAACTGACCCGGCCTGGAGAGGGATCCATGACCCAACCTGAACCGCCATGTGAGGAGATGACGACTCGACCCGCTCGAGCGAAGACGCCACGAGCCCGATCTGAACCGATGGGATCATCACCCACGAACCAGAGGGGCATCGCGACCGAACCGAACCAATTGGAGATCATAACCAGGAGAAGACCAACAACCCGAGATGCAAAGGTAGTCCAAATAGGAAGTTGTAACTCAAGATCCAGTTGGGAACCAATGAGTTAGCTTCATGGTTGGGCTTTACTGCGGGACGTGTGCAAAGGGGTTATCGACGTCTACAACTTTGATTCACCACTGAGAGACGATTGTTAGCCTACGAATCAGTGCAGTGGGGTAGTTATTGCTCCATGGGGCAGAGTGATTGTAGCATGGCTATGAGCTAGTGCAGTGGAGTCGTCATGACTTCATGGGGCAGAGTGATTGTAGCATGGCTATGAGCTAGTGCAGTGGAGTCGTCATGACTTCATGGGGCAGAGTGGACATAGCAAGGACTAGCGGCTATGGATCAGTGCAATGGAGTCGCCATGACTCCATGGGGCAGAGTGATCATAGCAAGGATTTGGGTGATCAAAGCGGTGGATATCGTAAGCTTTACGCACTGAGTGAGAGATGTGAGGATGGTTGTTGTGCTTGATTGTTTGCCATCACTATGACATGCACACCCCCTTCCCCCGTACCTTTACACCATATGTTAGTGTCACCTTATAGTATTGTACATCTTGTTGTGCTAACTCTTTGGTTGCAGGTTCAGGTATGGTTTAGTATACCTGTTATTGTTCTGTTTTGCTACTTATCACTCATACCAGACTTTTGTCTGACCCAGAGTTTTATGTCTCTTCTTATTACTCCGGGTGCTCTTAAACGGGCAAACTAGAGATAGGTTAGGTGGTATGCACGAGAAGCTGTACCGGAGACGAGCAGGGGGCTTCCACGTATGATATATATATAGATATTCTCCCTATGTCGCAGTTGGTCACTACTTTGGGCATTAGTAGTGTACCTTTCTTATTTTTCTTTGGAGACAGTTTTAAAAGTTGGAATAATGATGATGTGGAGCATAAGCTGTATTTTGGATTTTCCGCTCCTATGATGGTTTAGTTTTTAGCTTATGCACTGTCTCACCTGTTTTATGTCAAATATGTTATTATTATATTTTATTCCACGCGTTGTGAGACATTCTACAGGTTCCATGTTAGTTCAAATTCCCTTTCTTTCTCCTTTCTTTGAAGACCGTCCCGTGCTGGTTAGACATTAGCAGAACGCACTTTCATTGGAAATGTCGGCTGGTGCGGGGTGGGTTGTCACTACATCAATATATATTCGATATCAATTTTTGTATCCGACTAATAATACAAATGGAATAACGGCCTAGCCTTTTAAATTCCATATATAGTAACAGTCTTCCTCCACAGAGGCTCACTTCAATTATTACCAAATAGAATTCCATTCCATTCCAATTTATTTTATTAAATTGGAAAACTTTACTTTGAAAAATTTCCACTAAATCTTAATAAAAGATTTATAAATTCCAAATCACATTTCACTGTAAATCGGGTTAAAGAACAAATGTCCTTAAAAACACAATTCACAGTGAACCCAATTCACATTCCATTTTATTCTTAAATATAACTGGAAACTCTAATAATCTTGATTAAAAGATTTATTCCTTTCAAACAGGATTTAAGAACAGTGTTATTGAAGACACCATTCATGACAAGCCCAAAATCCACTTCGATATTAAATATAAGGCTCTAAACTGAAATTATATCGACTTATATTCAATATCAAATTCTGAAACCAACACATATCGAATGGGGAATAACAATATACATATCTATCTTCCAAATTCCTCCACAATATCCGTATAGTCACGGAATCCAGTATCGAAATTTCCCAAAGATGATTTCTATTCAAATCCATTTCATACATTGGAAAATTCTGGTTAGATTAAAACCATTCACAAATCCAATTTATTTATTTAAAACTGTTGGATTATCTTTCTAGTTAATCACTAGTTCATTTTGATAAAAAAAATATTTTTATCTTCACAAACGTGGAATTTTTCATCCCAATTCTTTCCAAATTATTTATTATGATTTTACACAAATTATTAATATTTTAAATAATTTTATCAAGGCTCGTACGGTCGGTTTCCAATAACGGCCACCGAACTACATCCATAGCGACCTTTTCCAAATTTGATTTGGACATAATACCTAATTCATCCGTTTAGATTTCAAACCTCTTATATTCGTTGCAAAGCATTTTCCGATACGAACCCAACGGTTCTGGTTTTAGGAGAATCCGACAGTCGAATCTTCCGTAATGTCAATTCGAAGTCAATGGTCGAAATTCGCAAACAATCGTGGCGTGGCGCGTTCTATTCAGGCCATTAAATATATACATTACATATATTATATATATTTCATCGATTTCCATTTAAAATGTATTTTATAAATCATTTATAAATTCATTTTAAAATTATTCCAACTTTCATTTCAATTTTAAATCAAAATTTAATACTCCTTATCATTATAATATTTAAATGATACTATTTTCAAAATATCAGATTTTGAAATCATTTCTTTTTCGATATTCATTATAAAAATGATAAAATCAATATAAATATCGTTTGCGTTAAAATGGGACAAATCTATCAATACGGCTTCACGTATTTCAATATTTTCGTGTCCAACCAAAATCGGACATCAAATTCGTGTTTTGATCCTTTACTGAATATTATTTTAAAATATTCATTATTCTTGAATTGGCATCAGACACAGTAAGTTGCCATATATTGTTACTAATATGGATTTTATACAACACATGTATATAACAACAATGATAAACAATAATCCGTCATCCAGAGAGCATTACACAACTGCATAAGCATTAAATATAAATAATTAATGCTTACAACAGTCTATCAACTAATCGATTGACATACAACTAAACAAATTAGGATTACTGTACGTCAAATATCATCCCAATACCCGTGTGGGGTTTCAACCAACAAATATTGAATATTATTTGTGCAGTTGGGCGATGTGTAAAATTTATCGTCCCAATCAATGTTAGTTAAATGGGTGTACATAAACAAATCGTCCGATTTGTAAATGAATATTTATTTTCATTTTAGGAAAATTTTATGTCATTCATATATACGTTAAAAATTATATTTTTAACGTTAAAATATTTATTTCAACACTTGACTATTTTATATAATTCATATATTCAATAAAAATGGTATTTTTATTGTTCAAGCATTTTATTCAACACATGAATATTTTACATAGTTTATTTCAGAAAATTTCGGCATTATAACAGTGCGATATTGGATCCGGAGTAATGTTTAGCATTACCCCTCTCTTGATACTGTGTAACGGCCCGGAAAAGTATCGACGCTCAAATTTTCAACAATAATACATAATCCTGTATTACTTGTCAAAAATCCGAGTATCGTACCCCAGACTGTTTGTAACACCCCACACCCGCTAAGGTCACTCACTAAGGGAATGCCTTAACTTCGGTGGAGTATTTTAAGTGAATATAGAATAGAAAAATTTCAACAAGACAGATATAAATAATACTTGAAAAACTAAAACATCATTTCATTGCAGCAGAAGGTAAACATGTTTAGTTACAACACCATAAAAGAGTCAAGTACTAAATATCCATCCTGATAAAAACATAAGTACATAATCCCACTACATAACTAATAGCCATAATAGCAAAGATAAGCTGGGCTTTACATCACAGTCCAAGCTCCAAAAGATAGATAAAGCAATCTGATCAAAGCCCACTAGTGCTAGGCCCACTCTGAGAACCTGAGGTTTGGGAAAAAGATAAAAACAACAGGGTCTGACATAAGTCTGAGTGAGCCCTATAACTTTAACAATACAATCATTAAAGTAATTAGGGTATGATATAAACTTGGTACGGTGATGACTGGGGATAAATGACTACACTAAGCAGCCAACTAGACATAGGATGAACTAAGATAATGGTAAAGACGCATCTACCCACCCAAGGGTAATTACTAACTGCACCACACCAGTCATTCCTACTTAAAGGTTGATCCCACCCAAGGACTTAGAAAATATAACTAGTAGTTTCTTGTACCCCTAGCTGACCACATAGGTGTCGTCTGCCCCTATCTCCACTAGGTGTACCCACTACTCCCCAAGAGATCGGCTCCCTAACGTAGATACCCGTGCTGGCCCCACAGTGGGGTGTATCACTTCCCAAAGTGGCAACCCGATACAACCAATGGTGCACGGCTTATACCTACATGATGCAACAACGTCTTACCTACCAGCCCGGGTCCACACACGCATATGAAACCCGTTGGACTTGCGTTGCCACCGCTAACCCGTTCTGGCCTCTTATAGTCAAGCCCAGTACGCGTGTCCCGTCCTCGACATGGGTCGAGCCCAATAAGATACATATGGGTTACTGGTTGAAATGGGCCCCTACAAGCTACCCACCTAAGCTTGTCCCTTTTTCTAGTGCATCCCACTTAACCCTTTAATCATGTTTAATTACATGTTTCCACTTGGTTAAGTATTCTAATCGTATTTTCTATTGCCACCCAAGGCAACCCACTAGATTTCCACATGCCACCCAAGGCACTTACTTGATTTCCACATGCCACCCAAGGCACCCACTTAACCCCTCATGCCCCCACTACATGCTTATCTGGTTAGGTGTTTCTTAATTGATTAAGAACGTAACCTTTGTAAAGACCTCTCACATTAGACTGTCTTTTATGGCAGCTGGATATGCCGGTCGGTTCCGGGTAGCCTTACGCCATAACAGAGTCTAACCTCGTGTCTTTACACTTGTCACGTATTTAGTTTATGCCTAAGACCTCTCACATTGGGCCAATCATTTGTAGCCGCTGGATTTGCCGGTCGGTTCCGGGCAGTCTTATGCTACAAAAGGGTCCAACCTTGTGTCTTAGTCGATTAATTACACCTCATTAATCACCCCCATAATTTGTATTAATTATCCCTAATTAATTACAAATTTAACGATGTACATAATTGACTCAATTATGTCCATCCACTTTATGGTATGCATAATCATACCAACTTCACACCATTTTATTAACATGAATATTAACCCCATCGTTCCCCACGTAATACGCTAACATGACATACTTAAAAGGGAAGATTCATCACAAATACAATGGGTTCAACTTAGCATAACATTAGCATCAACATGGGTTTTAAAGGTGTCAACTTGCATATATGACCATAGCATCAAACCCAACTAGCATAAATAATCAACCCAACTTGCATGAATCACATATGTCATAAAGAGGGTAAAGTGCATAAGTTACTTATGTCATACAAAGGGGTAAACTTGCATATATATGTGTGACATATAAAGGGGTTAACTTGCATATGTATGCATCTCATACCAAGGTGTAAACTTGCACATGTTACTTGCATATAATCAAACACCAAACTTGCATAACATGTCATATATGAACTTGCATATAATCAAACACCAAACTTGCATAACATGTCATATATGAACTTGCATATAATCAAACACCAAACTTGCATAACATGGTGTCATAATGGATCAATGTTTATCATAGTGATTTGCATAACTAGCATCATGAACACATAGCATAAAACTTGCATAACTAGCATCATGAGCATATAGCATAAAACTTGCATAACTAGCATCATGAACTCATAGCATATGACTTGCATAACTTGCATAACATCATGAACACATAGCATATGACTTGCATAACATCATGAACACATAGCACATGACTTGCATAACTTGCATAACATCATGAACACATAGCATATGATAACATAACTTGCATTGATCCACATACATAACCATAACCTCATTATATCCTATCATAATTAGTTTAGCAATTGCTTGCTAAAGGCATAGAAACTCACAACTTGTTGATTAGCACTCATATGAAGAAGATTAAGTTGCTAGAGTTGATTAGAAGTTGAATTGAGAAGCTATCTTCCTCTTTAATTTGATGGAGGCTCCTTCAAGTTGCATTTTGACGGCATAACGACGTTGTATCTATTTTTAGTATGAATTAGGGTAGTCTTAGGGTGTATTTATAGATCTAGGATGTAATTTAGGCCCTTAGATTAACCCTAGATTAGGTTAGAGCCGTCAGATTCCGTCACAAGCCCCAAAACACAGCCCAAACCCCTTCAGATTGCACCCAGGCCAAACTGGCCGACAGGGGGGGTCGACCCCTGGGTCAACACATGTGTCGACCCCTTGGGGGGGTTGACCCCTGGGTCGACACATGGGTCAACCCCTTGGGGGGGGGGGTCGACACCCATGTCGACCCTAGTGTCGACACCTTCTGTCTGGCGGGAATTTTCCCGCCCCTTCTGAAATTTGAAATTTGAATATTTTAAATCTGTTTTGAATTTTCTGAAACTTCGGATGGCCATAACTTCTTCATACGAAGTCCAAATCATGCAAACTCGGACTCTATCTCAACCAAAATTCCGAGACGAACACAACGGCGCAACCCGTTTCCCTTAATTCTTATGTCTGAGATTAATTATTCTTTAATTACTAAACATTAATATTAAGTGAAATTCGAGGTGTTACACTGTTAATAGAAAGAAGTTAGAGGATGGGAAGTAGAAAGAAAGAAATATTAGAATAGAAGAAAGAAGAAAAACACATCAGAATCTCACAGCGGAACGAATAAATATAATATAACAAATATCTTTGCAGAAGAAACTGTACGTATACATACCATTTTTCAGAGTACACATACATCAATCACGGCGGAAATAACTTTATATAACTGGTGGTGAAGCCTCCTGCTTCCAACTCCTGATTCCAAGCGGCACCTGACCTGGAAATACACTCGATCTGACCCGAGCACATTTGAGGAAAAGCAAAATACACCGGGTCAGTCTGGAATACTTTCAGTAATAAATTCACCGAACACACAACTTGTTTAACTTTGGAAAATCCTTTCTGAAATCAAAGGATAATAGTAAGACCAGCCCACACATAAACACAAACGGAGTTTACCTTACTATAACCCAAAGCATTTTTGAAATCAACTTCTTTTCTGATATTATAATAATGTCTATCAAATCACAAATAAATAATAATCTAGTAGAGTGCTTGCATCTCATGCTCTACATATATAGTATACAACCAAAACCACTGGCGCTTATTGGATATTGGATTCGGAATTTGATAAGGTATGGGACCACCTGCTGATAGTGTATCTCTAGAGGCGAATACACTGGGTTCAACAAGAATGTCTTGCAACCCGGCCCACACATGACCGACCACTCATTTCGCTTGAGTGTATCGAATGTATGTCACCAATGGTTGGGCTCAAACCACCGTTTCCTGAAAGGGACAGCATCGAAATAGATTAAAGAAGCAAATAGAATTTCTCTATATAGGTGATTATAAACTCTAATGGGAGCGACCCACATAGCCATGTTGCCTGCCCGATTTCTGTCATTTACCCGTTGATGAGGCTTGAGGCTACGCTTTATTCTCGCATCAGATTCACTTCGAATGCCACATTGTCAGATCCATCGAAATCACTAACTGACATCTACAACAATACATTACATGATAGCTAAAAGAAGTTTCCTTCTCTGCTTCCACTCTTAGTATGGTTGAAGAAATCAAGGTACGTGACCACTTTGGAAATACACTGTCAGACATCTGTCCATACAAGTCATCCAGAAACCAGATGAACTGAAGGTACTCTCCTACCGCATCCTATATCGGAGTCACCCCAAGGATCAGTAGCGAGAAGTCCTTGCAATCCGAAGGTTTCAATCACGACATAATCACAAGTCATCGTAACTCTGGTAGCTAGCCAGAGGAATTTAACAAGTAGTTCTTCCGCTTATGAAGATGAATGGTCTTCTATGCTCCATCTCAACCATCTTCTGATTTTTCACGCTACGTATTTGCTTGAGGAATGGTTTTCGAATATGAATTCGATCCCGGTCTTTCCGTTCCAACAATCGATAAAAAGCAGATTTTGATAGTCGGTTGTTTAACTATCAAATCACGACAGTGTATCTAAGTGGATTGGCAGCTCAGGTCCTTATTTAATATATTTCATTGACTCTATTTCCTCGATGATCGATTCCATGAATTTAATCATATCAAAATCTCTTTTGGTTTCATTACTTTGAAAACGTTACTTGACCCTCTTTTATCAACCTCTCTTTTACTTCCTTTGTTTGGAAGTATTACCATATTTCATTTATCAACATCTTTAAATTTCCTTTATAGTGGAAACCCTGTTTAATTTACTCAAAACCCTTTTCAATTTTCCTTTGATTTAAAATCCTTGCTATAGTTCTAATTCCACTTTCCATTTTCATTTCCATTTTTCCATATCGCTATATTTCCATTCAATCCAACGGCATATGATTTATTAACCAAAATCTTTCCTTTGTTTCGATTAAACTATTTCCTTGAATTTAACCATTTAGTGTGCGCTTATTTCTTTTTATCATCGGTTCGGGTAAATTCCCTTTCATACTTTGTTTATATTATTTGAATTAAACTTCAAATCTTTGCTACACTAATTCACCCCATAACTTTCTTTCATTCGGAAAAAGAATTCCAATAGAAAATAAAAATTCGCTTTAATCATTATTAAATGAAGGTAGTTATCTATATTTGATTGACTAAAACTAGTACAGTTAATCCATTTAAAAAGATTATTTAAATAAATGATAGATTCCATTACTTGCAAATAATTCGATAATCACTTCTCTATCCATTACAAACAAATATAATCTCTCGATAATAGCGAAGCCATTCAAGTTGGGGTATTCTAATTACCTCTCAGACCTTGATCGACAGCGTTCTTACCTCAAGATAAATACGAGCTTGTAATTCTCAAATCTGATACACCATTCCCATTTCCATTTAGTTGGGATTCAAAAACCATTTTCTTTTATTTGAAACCCACTTGACCTGTTAATCGCCAGTTGTTTACCTCTTAGTTGGATTCAAATTAAAGTCATTGATTTAATTATAAATTAAAATGATAATTAACTATAATGTTGACTACACT
The DNA here is from genome assembly GCA_030737875.1 of Allium sativum. Lineage (NCBI taxonomy): Eukaryota > Viridiplantae > Streptophyta > Magnoliopsida > Asparagales > Amaryllidaceae > Allium > Allium sativum. The sequence continues at coordinate 512,176,989 of CM060921.1, read as the reverse complement.
AAAATAGTTGACTTTGTCATAACAATAAAAATAGTATAATTATCCTTTTTTAAAGCTTATTTAAAAATAAGTACTTTAATATCCATAATCAATTCAGTAGTTACTCTCAATTATAGTTAATCAAAGACTAACTAACATTGAACTCCATCCTTTTAGTTTATGAGTAAAAATTTTGATTGTACAAATTTAAATCATATTAATCCCATCGGCAAATTCAAATTTAAACAGTTGATTTCTGACAACTGTAATCATCAGTTACGCTGCTAACTGATTTCTATTCATTTTATCTCCTTAAATTAATTAATTACTTAATTAATTTAAAACATCAGTTAATTTTTTTATAAAAACAATTATTCCCTTTTCCTAACTCGTAAATTTACTTTACGACTACAGTTCATAAAACTCCAACAATGACATTTAATTCTGACTATAAAATATTTCAAATTTCTATGACCACATGATTATACGTATAAATATATTTATAAAACTCCTTTCATTTTATTTTATTTTTAAATAAAATAAACCCAAATTCTTAGTTCAGTTATAAAATAAAAAAAATTAATTCAAACTGCGTCAATCCACCTGACGACAACATGACACCTTGAAAACAATAGAATTTAGACCCTCACTGCCAACCACTGTCGATTGATTTAAAAATCACATCAACGATCACATCAATTCAACCATCAATATACAAACTGGTTTTGATGTCATTTGGGATTCAAACAGTTCATGTGCAACCGGTATAAAAATAAACAACACACAAGTTATTTTGAGGAATCCGGTCGGATTCCTCCAACCTGTCCTTCTCTGCATCACAGATTGGTTATATAATTAGCGGTATATATAATTAGAAATAATATAATTTAAGTTGATGTGACGTGTGATGATGACTAATGATATTTATTTCGTGTCTATCGCAATTTCAAACACCGTTTATTCGCTCCTGCGCTCACATACAAACTCCGTTCGCAATGGAACTGGACATCATAGTATTATTTGACATTACAGTCCTAATGAAACTTGTTTCATCGAATTCCGAGTCCATTTGCTTAAACAGCGTTCGTTTACGTATAAATGGTCGTTTTATTTTGCATTTAATTTTGCCACGCTCACAGAATAACCCTGATTTGCATGCAACTTGAAAATTTAGCAAAAATTTTCCATTGGGGCCCCAACAAAATTTGTCTCGTTGAAAACGAAGCTCGTTTGAATAAAGTCCCTTTTAAACGACCAAATTTGAATTAAAATAAATCAATTTTAAAATATTTCAATATAATTAAAATAAAATATTGTGATTAGCTATACCCGACCAAAATTTGATATAGATTCAATATAAAATACTCTCGGCTGAAATCCAAGCCAGTTCGATATTTAAAATATTTAAAAACCCTTGAATTATATAAATAAATCGATATAATATATATAAAGGAATTCCGTAGCGACCTTTTCAAAATTTGATTTGGACATAAAACAAAATCTACACTATGAAAATTCAATTTTTCTCTTCCATTGGAAAGATATCGCCAAACCGATTCCAATGTTTCTGTTTCGAGAAAATCTAATTTATTTTGGGCCCTATACAGCCAGTTGAAGTTCAAAACGCCAAATTACGAATTACTACGCCGTTGCAGCTCGATTTAAAATTAAATTATAAACTATATATATTCAATCATCATCAACTAACCGGAGTCGCCAATATAATTCAATATAACCAGTGTGGAACTATTTCAAATTGCTCGTTCGCACTATATTGCCAACACACCATTTTCTGACAGTTTGGAAATAAAAATATTATTTAATTATTTATTTAAATAATATATTCAAAGAAAATCAATAAATTCAATTATTTAAATCAAATCCAATTTTTTAAATAATAAAATAAATTAAATAATTACTAGAAAAATACGGGTCGTCACATACTGGCTCACGCCATACACAATAATCAATCCAATCCACAAACCACAATACAATTCATTTCACTATAATACAGTCAATTTTCCCAAAATTCAACCCAAACAAACAAACAACCATGGTTTATACAAATAAATAGTGTCGGGGCTACTAAGCCCCATTTGCAACCTAGAATATATTTAACTGTAAAATAATTTGAGTGAGAAATAATTCTCACCTTGGGATCCACTCCGCTAGTCTTTGAAGGACGGTTTGGATTTGAATTTGTCCTAAATTCTAAGTAGCTCCAAATTGGGCCCGGTTAGTCTTGTGGTGAAGCTCTTGTTCCCACGATCGCAACGGATCCAGTTCCGCGTAATTTGGACCACGTACAAAAAAGATACGAATTTTAACACGCTTGATAATTAAATACATGATTAATTAAATTAATAAAGCTAATTATACCTTTAATAACGTTTTAAAAACGTGGTTGTTCCTTTCTTCTTCCTGTCATCGTTTAACACCATGAAACCCATTTTCTCAAAACGGAAATCACCTCCACGTCACACAGGACCCCCATCGCCAGTTGCCCCTCCGACCGGCTTCAGCTTGCCGTACACCACCCTCCGGCTCGCCACACTCGGTGGCACCAAGCGGTAGAAAACCCGCTTTGAAAGTGACGGGTTCGAGCTCAAAATTCTCAGCCCACACTTAACGATAAATCCTCAAACTACCATGGATTTGAAGATCTCAGGAAGAGCTTTGACTTTTGTTTTATATTTTTCTTGAATCGATTAGCGGGTTAGGAGAAAATTAAGCTCAAAGTTTTGAGCTCATTTTCGTCGTGTTTCAGCTGGAGGCGCGCTTCAAAGTTTGACCGCGGGTTGAATTTGTTAGGGTTTAACCCCGGTTGACCTTATATATTTTATTATTATTTTTAATTCCAAAAAGTAACTTTTTAATTCGAACTCCAAATCGAACTCACCGACTGTCGTTCCTAGCTAAATACCTCCATTCTGGACACAATGGGATATGTCTTATAATCCAATTCGATCGTTTCAATTAGTTTTTGTTAAAATTAAGATATAAATTAATACAACGTTTAAATTTGAATTCAACGTACATTTTAATTTACCGAGGCCAGTACTAACTCCAAAAATTTCAGAAAAATAAATCTAGCTATGTTTTGACGATACGGTCCTAACAAAACTAATTTCATCGAATTTGGAAATCGTTTGAAAAATGGTCATTTTCCAGTCGATTAAATTCATACTGAAATTTCCAAACGCGCTTAAATCCACCACGCTTATATATTAATTCCAAAAATTATGAAAATTGGAATCTAGCAATAATTTGACATTCTGGGTCCAAAAAAAGTGGTTTCATCGAAAATGGAGGTCTTTTGCAAAATGGTTATTTTTAAGGGCTATATATTATATTAAAAAAATATAAATTCCATAGTGACTATTTTAAATTTTAAACCGGACATAACTTTCAATTTACAAAACTTAAATCTCAATTTTTCACATTTGTTAGAAAGATATACCTAAACAGATTCAAATATTTCTGGTTTTACTGGAATCCGATTTATTTTGAATTATGTACAATCAATTGAAATTAGAAATCAAATTTTCAAACTATCAAGCCATTTCAGGCTCGTTTTATATTTAAAATCAATTTATTCGTCCTAACTTCGATTAAAATAATTTTTAGTCGTTATTATTTAAAGTAAATCATTTTTAATATCCAAAATCCATTAAAATAGCCAAAATAAAATTTTAAAATTGGCTCTGAAAATCCGGGTTGTTACAATCTCCCCCACATAAAATCTTTTCGTCCTCGAAAAGGAACAGAGCTGATAGTTTTTTAACTAACCAACTCAACTTTCATTCTAGCTTTCATTCTTCAACTTTTCAATTTCTAAGAATTTTCTAATTTTTCAAAAATTTGGAAATTTTTGAAAATTTTCGCCATAACCTCCTTTGTACGGGTTGATATTTAAAACCGCAACTTGCCTCATAGGGCCCTCATCAATCCAGAAGAAAATGAAAAAGCCAATCGGCTCATAAAATCATCAAACTCAATGAATATAGTAAACATGTACCTATTTGTCAGGTATAGAATTTCATTCCTCTTCTTAACTTCCATGTTTTGACCTGTTCACGCATATATATATTTGTACATGTACGCAATTTCAATCAATATCCAATTCAGTTCAATATTTGATTCAATTTGGCTAAAATTTACCTTACATTCTTGAGACAGCCGTAACTACCCCGGTAAGGAAAGCCCGGATTATCTTGAGAACACGACAAAATTGAACGCAAACAAAAGAACATTTCATTGTTACTACAACAATTCCATCAGATACAAGAATATACAGAGTATGAATAAATATTATACAATAAAGAATATCAGAGATTTAAATACAGTACTGCAGCGGAAAAATAATATAAAACACAACTAAAAGAGATATACGGATATAGAGCTTTCCGGATATCATTCCAGCTGTAAACCAGGTTCCTGTGAATATAAATCTGCAAAACCAGAATTACTAGTTGCCCATGTAGAAAATAGGGGCACCCAGAGTTTAGGTTAAAACAATAAACTCCAGGTCAGTCATGTGACTGGTGTGAGAACTAAAACAGTTATTTAAAACTTTACTTTAAAAGAGAGTAATTCAAGGGACCATGTCGTATAACATGGAACGGATTTCCTCCCAAGAACACTAGTGCATATAACAAAACAGCGCAATGCTTTCTGGAAAAATGAAGTTATTAAAAGACCCAGGTCCCATCACACAATGCAACGCAAGCCATAGGATAGGGTTTTCCCTTATAATAGCCAAACATGCTTGGTATGTTTAAAACAAATCATTTTGATATAACTATAAGTGTATAGTTTCAAAACAATTTCAATCGTAAATATCAATCATAGACAGCATGGGTAACATATATCATGTCGCCATACTAGGTTCTACAAATCAAACCGGATTATCACGTATTGGAAATTGGATCCCATCATGAGTCGAGGCAATGGGCAAGATCCTCTCCGTTCGAGACACTCTAGCAAATGTCTCGGGACCACACACAGCAATCCTTGGAATCGGTTGCGCCGGTCCTCTCTTACTTTTGAGGATTGGCAATTCTTGAACACATGTTTCCCGGTCCTAATAGACCTATATCCAAGGCGCCTCACATTCCAACAACCACATAGGTGAAAAGTATGTATAAATGTCAGCCAGTTTAAGCACTGACACCACCACTATCTAGAAAGAAACGTCGTGTTCTCCCAACGGTCACTATCCCGTTTTTAATGCATACTGAGGTTTGAGGCTCGCGAATTCACGCTATACACAAAGCTGCGCCACACAGGCCATGCTTTGATCATCAACCACAAGACTTTGCTTTTCAACAGAAGCCTTGATCATTTGCCACTTAGGCGCGCCACACAGGCAATTCATGTCATGCGACTGATGTCAATCGATATATAACCTCTGAGCTCGTACGTCTCAGAGAAGGGCGTTAAACAAGAGAGTAAATTCTCCACCGCCAAAAAGATGTATATTTAATAGAGATCAATCAACACAGAATAAAATCCAATGTCAGACACACAGTCCATTTACAAGTTTGTACTGGGTCTGAACGAAACCGGAGGCACTTTCCTCGCATATTCATCGATCTCCAAGTACGTCTGGACGATCACCAACTGATTCCCTCCTCTTGGGGTATAGCCCAATCAAGATCATCAATAATCACCCAAACGATGTGAAGACTTCCGGTCTTCAACCACCGTCTTCATCTTCGACATATCGTCGAATCGGTTATTCAGAATGGGTATAAACCCGGCCTTTCCGAATAACCCGCGTATAAAATAAAAAAATGTTACAAAAACACAACATACACCTCATTCCAATTTAGAATATTCTTTTATTCAAATTTTCACATTCTAAGGGAAAGGTTCCCACTAATTATCTCAAAGATAAATTCTTCTAAATTTATTCTTTAATCTTCCTTTGGATATCATTTCAAACCATATTATGGCTTTACAAACTAGTCGGGATTAGCGAACCACACCGAAGTAATTATTTATTTTATTTCCCAATCCCAACCTATTCATCCCATGAAGCAAAACTGGTAATACTCCATATCTAACACCACAGTGTTATCGGTAAAAATTAATTACCATTTCACGTTCAAATCTAATTAAAGATTTAACTATCGCTTTGGAGCAAAACTAGTGATACTCCATTCTCGATCACTTTTCTCTAATTAAAGATTCATTAAAACTCCACTTAGTTTTAATCTTCTCAAAAATCAATATCCTGTCTTTAACTAGGTTAAAGAACCAATGTCACCTAAAACACGATTCACGATAAACCCAGAATCATTTCTATTGTTAATTGGGTTAAAGAACAGGTGTTATTCAAAACACCGCTCACGATAAACCCAAAAACCAATTTAAATTCAATTCCAATTAATATTATTTAATCGGTACACTTCATTAAATCTAAATAGAAAGATTTAATCCTTTTCTCAACTGGGCTAAAGAACAGTGTTAATGAAGACACCATTCACGACAAACCCAAATCACATTTGATATTAAATAGAAGGCTCTGAATAGAAAATATATCGGCTTATATTCAATATCCAATTCTACGACCAACAAATATCGTATTGGAAATAACGATATAAATATATCTTTCAAATTCCCATAACAAAATCTGTATATTCACGAAATCCAACATCGAAATATTTCGACGATAGTTTCGATTCAAATCCATTCCAATTCGATTATTGGAAATTCTGGTTACTTTTAAAACCCCGTTCAAATTCAATTTATTTATTTCAAAAATAAATTGATTTTAATTCTAGTTCAAAACTAGTTCATTTCGATAAAAATCTATTTTTATCTTTTCTAATGTGGAATTTTTCATCCTAGTTCTTTCCAATTCACATATTATGATTTTACACAAATTATTAATATTTTTAATAATTTTATCAAGGCCCGTACAGTCGATTTACATCAACGGCCATCGAACTGCACTTACAACGACCTTTTCCAAATTTGATTTGGACATAATTCCAAATCCAACCGTTAGATTTCAAATTTCTAATATTCATTAGAAAGCTCTTTTCGATACAAACCCAATGGTTCTGGTTTTAGGAGAATCCGACGGTCGGATCTCCTGTAATGTCAATTCGAAGTCAATGGTCGAAATTTACGAACTGCCGCGGCGCGTTCTATTCAGGCCATTATATTATATATATATATATATGCATATATGTATATATATATATATATATATATATATATATATATTTCATCGATTTCCTTTCAAAACATATTTTATAAATCATTTTAAATTCGTTTTCGAAACCATTTCAACTTCATATTCCATTTCGAATCAAAATTGAATATTCCACATCATCCATATACAAATGATAATATTTTCAAAACGTTATATTTTGAAATCACTTCCTTTTTTATATTCATTATAAAAGGAATATAATGGATATAAATATCGTTCACGTCTAAATAGCGCAACTCTAATCAACACGGCTTTATATATTTTAATAACTTTGTTATTCTATTCAACAGATGAGTTTTTATTCTATTCAACACATGAATATTCTTTTCAACATATGAATATATATTTTTCTTTCAACGCATGAATATATATTTTTCTTTCAACACATGAATATATATTTTCCTTCAACACATGAATATTCTCAACACATAAACATCGTCAACACATGACTATTTTTATTATTTAATATATTTTATAAAATTTTGATAAAGGTATAAATTTTATTGTTAAAATATTTTACTCAACACACGATAAGTTTCAACACATGAATTTTCTCAACACATGAGCATCGTCAACACATGACTATTTATTCTATTCAACACATGAATCTTTATTTTATAATATTCTTTATTTTCTCAATTGGAATGAGGCCCAATCAATTACCATATAATGTTAATTATATGGATTCCATACAACACATGTATATAATAGCAACGATAAATAATCAACCATCACCCAAAGTGCACCACACAACTGTATAAGCATTAAATATAAATAATTAACGCTTACACAGTCTGTCGACCAATCGATCGACATACAGCCAAATAATCGGGATTAGTGTACGCCAAATATCATCCCAACACCCGTGTGGGGTTTCAATCCACAAACACTGAATATTATTCGTGCAGTTGGGCGACGTGTAACATTTATCGTCCCAATCAATGTCCTTCAAATAGGTGTACATAAACAAACCGTCTGGTTTGTAAATGAATATTTATTTATTCACATTCACTATATTCATATTCACGTTAAAAATTATATTTTTAACGATAATTAATTTACTTCAACACATGGATATTTTATTATATATTTCACATCAACATCACAAACAAACTTCACAACACATCAAACAAGCATATAAGCCGTCCATGGTCTGTGGACGACGGGTGTCGGGTGCTGCTAAGCACTGTCTGCATCCTAGTATATATTTTTAACTAGAAAAGAAAAGTTAAAGTGAGAAGTTCTCACAGAAGGTTCCACTCCGCCGTGCTTTACTGTTGAACTGCTGAACCGTCTGGATCTATTTGAAATTCCAATGCAGTTCTTGCCCCGCTGTTTATAATAAAAATTATATTTTTATCACTTCATTTCAATAAATAAAAATCATATTTTTATTTTTCTGCTTATCTAAAGATCAAATTTTTACTATCTATATAATATAAAAAACGTATTTTTATACTCTCTATCTCATAAAAATATATTTCTGCTATATAAAAAATCATATCTTTAATATTTCTACTTTATAAAAATTATATTTTTATATTTCACATATGATAAAAATCATATTTTTACTCTTTCTATTAACTAAAAATCTCGTCTTTAACATTATAAAGATTCCGCCTTTAACATTATAAAAATTTGATCTTTCTTCAAATAAAAATCGAATCTTTCTACCTCAAAATTTGCCCCTTTATCTATTAAAAATACGACCTTCCATATTTTAAAAATCCAAAACTCTTTGCAATTAAAATCATATGTTTTCTATATAAAAAAAATCGAGTGTTTTTCAATCAAAAACTTCAAACAAATGAAGATTAACAAAAAGGAAGAAATGCTTATAGTTTAAAGCGTAAGCGGGGCTTTTGTTCATCGTCGGAGGGATGGAGGCTTGCGCAGGGGGAGGGGATGTCGCTGTGCTTCGCCGGCGTTCGGTGGAGTGGTGGATTGGGGCGTTGGAGGGAGCTGCGTCGATTGGGAAGAGAGGGAGGAGTTGCGATGAACGGAGGGGGTCGGATCATCGGAGCGGCGGGCTATAGGTGTTTCCATGGGGTTGGGGTTTTTTAGCAGAGGAGGAGGGAACAGAGAGGTCGCGGAGGGTAGAGGAGAGGGGGGTTCTGCGGTGGTCGGCGCCGCCTTGGGAGGGGAGGGGGCGCGATGGTGGGAGGAGCGACGGCGGCTCCTCCCCCTTCCTCCTTCTTTTTTTTATTTATTTCGAAATCTGTTGAATTGAAATGGGGGGGCTGAATAGTTAAGGAGAGATAGGGAGATATTTTATTTTTAATTTATTTAATTAATTTAATTTCAAAAAGGTACTTTTAATTTCGAACTCGAAACGGGACCGACCGCCTGTCGTCCACTACTAATTACGCCCATTTCGAACACAATGGGATATGTATCGTAAGCTGATTCGATCGTTTCAATCAGTTTCTGTCAAAATCAACATACAATATTGAATTTGAACGCGCATTTCAATTTACCGGGGCCACATACGAACTCTGAAAATTCCCAAAAAATTATTTCTAACTTCATATTGACAATATGGTCCTAAAAACATTAGTTTCGTCAAATTCTGAGACCGTTTGAAAAATGGCCATTTTCCAGTCGATTAAAAACAACTAAAACTGGTCAAACGTGTTTTCCTTTGCCACGCTCACATATTGATTCAGAAAATTATGAATTTTGAAACCTAGCAATAACTTGACATTACGGGTCCAACAAAAGTGGTTTCGTCAAAAACCGAGGTCGTTTGCAAAATGGCTATTTTTAAGGGCCAGAATTCCATAGCGACTATTCTGAATTTTCAACTGGACATATCTTTTTATCCCCGCTATGAAATTTTGATTTTTCAGATTCGTTGGAAAGATATTCTCAAATAGATTCTAATATTATTGGTTTCGCTAAAATCCGATTTATTTTGCACCCGGTACATTCATTTGAATTTTGAAATTGAATTTATCGAACTACCACGCCATTTTCAATTCCTTTTATAATTATAAATAAGTATTTATATTCTAACGACGAGCTATATAAATATATACGTTCGAATTCTATTCAAAATAAATTTTCGTCGTTATTATTTAAAATAATTCATTTTAAATATTCAGAATTCACTAAAATTGCCAAAATAAAAGTTTTAAATTGGCTCGCATTTCCGGGTTATTACAATCTCCCCCACTTAAAACTTTTCGTCCGCGAAACGGGACGAAGCCAAAAGTTTTTTTAAAAACCAACTCAACTTCCTTTATTTTCATTGCGGCTTAAGTTCTTCAATTTTTCAGTTTCTAATAACTTTTCAAATTTTTAAAAAATTTGGCTAACACCCTAAATTTTCGACAAAATTCGCCATAACCCCCTGCACCGGGGACTTCGGGATATTTCATATAGCCTCCCATGGCCTTCTTCAATCCAAAAGAAAAAGAAAAAGCCAAGCGGCTAGCCAATCGGCTCATAAAATCATCATCACCCAAACAAACAGTAAATTATGGTAAACATGTACCTATTTGTCGGGCAAACAATTTTATTCTTCTGCTCTAGCCTCCTTGCTATGATCTGTTCAATGTAAGTACATGTATATGCAAGAAAATGCGACTAATTTTCAATACACTCACTATTTGGTTCAATTTGGCTAAAGTTTCAACATTTAATTAATCAATCAATTAGTGAATTAACGTTTCAAATTCATAATTTTGATATATATACAGAAAATCAAGTTTTTGATGCCAAATCACAACAATAAATCTATATAGTTTTGGTTCTCACACCAGTCTAATGGAAATAAATAGATATCACACATTCGAAACACGAATATAAATGGTGATGATGTTTCGAACCACCATCAGGACATCTTCGGGCTACTAGAGTGCGATTCTATATCTATCCAGTATATTAAAATTTCGAATATACGTTCATGACGCGTATATGCAAAATCTTTACATACTCGATTGTCCAAATTCAATACAAATAAAATATTCAAATACGAATAAAATGATTTAAATTTTCAAAACAATGTTGTTTTCATTTGAAAAATATACTCTTCACACTCGTTCTAGGATACTACTGATCTCATCTCTAACGAGTCATTCTAATTGGATATTACTAATCCAAAATCTGATGAATCCTTTCATTCGATTCTAATGTGTCTTGGTCTCGAGCTCTGTAAACCAAAGCTCTGATACCAGCTGAGACAGCCCGTAACTTCCCCGGTAAGGAAAACCCGGATTATCTTGAGAACACGACAAAATAGAACGCAAACAGAAGAACATTTCATTGTTATTACAACAATTCCATCAGATACAAGAATATACAGAGTATGAATAAATATTATACAACAAAGAATATCAGAGATTTAAAAACAGTACTGCAGCGGAAAAATAAAACAAAACACAACTGAAAGAGATATACGGATACAGAGCTTTCCGGATATCATTCCAGCTGTAAACCAGGTTCCTGTGAATATAAATATGCAAAACCAAAACTACTAGCTGCCCGTGCAGAAAATAGGGGCACCCAGAGTTTAGGTTAAAACAATAAACTCCAGGTCAGTCATGTGACTGGTGTGAGAACTAAAACAGTTATTTAAAACTTTACTTTAAAAGAGAGTAATTCAAGGGACCACGCCTATAACACGAAACGGGTTTCCTCCTAAGGACACTAGTGCATATAACAAAACAGTGCAATGCTTTTTGGAAAAATAAAGCTATTATAAGACCCAGCTCCCATCACATAATGCAACGCAAGCCGGAGGATAGGGTTTTCCCTTATAATAGCCAAACATGCTTGGTACGTTTAAAACAAATCATTTTGATATTACTATAAGTGTATAGTTTCAAAACAATTTCAATCATAAATATCAATCATAGACGGCATGGGTACCATGTAACATGTCGCCATACTAGGTTCTACAAATAAAACCGAATTATCATGTATTGGAAATTGGATCCCATCATGAGTTGTAATAACCCGAAAATCTGGGCCAGTTTAAAATTTTTATTTTTGGCAATTTTAGCGAATTTGAATATTTAAAATAGATTATTTTAAATAAAATCGACGAGAAATTTATTTTGAATGGAATTCGACGTATATATTATACGCGCCATCGTTAGAATATGAATATTTATATATAATTATAAATAGGAATTGAAAATGGCGCGGTAGTTCGATAATTCGATTTCAAACTTCAATTGAATGTACCGGGTGCAAAACAATCCGGATTTTAGTGAAACCAAAAACATTAGGATCTAATTGGTGATATCTTTCCAACGAATCTGACAAATCAAGATTTCATAGCGGGAATCAAAAAAATATGTCCAGTTGAAAATTCTGAATAGTCGCTATGGAATTCAGGCCCTTAAAAATGGACATTTTGCAAACGACCTCGGATTTCGACGAAACCACTTTTGTTGGGTCCGTGATGTCGAATTATTGTTAGATTCCAAATTTCATAATTTTTCGAATCAATACGTGAGCGTGGCAAAGGAAAACGAGTTTGACCAGTTTCAGTTGATTTTAATCGACTGGAAATTGGCCATTTTTCCAACGGTCTCAGAATTCGACGAAACTAGTTTTGTTAGGACCGTATCGTCAATACGAAGCTAGAAAATATATTTTTTGAGAATTTTTAAAGTTAATATGTGACCCCGGTAATTTGAAATGTACGTTTAAAATTCAATATAGTGATTTAAATGTAAATTTAACGGAAACTGATTGTAACAGCCGAATCAGCCTACGATACATATTCCATTGTGTTCGGAATGGGGGTAAAACGCTATGGACGACAGGCGGTGGGCCTCGTTTAGAGGTCGTATGTAAAAGTCAACTTTTTGCAAAATAAATAAATTAAAAAAAAAAATTTCCCTTTCCTTTTTCTTCTTAACCTGCCCCCCCCCCCCCTTTATTTTTATTTCGAATCGAACCCTCAGGAAAAAAAAAAAAAAGGAAAACGAAGACGACGGAAGACGGAGGAGGCCGCCGCCCAGCCTCCTGGTGCCGCCTTCCCTCCCCCTCGCAGTCAACCTCCGCCCCTCTTCCCCCCTTCTCCTCCACGTCGAGCCTCCCCCTTCGACCTCCCCCCCCCCCCTCGCTCCTCTACTCGCCCGCCTTTCTTCTCTCTCCCGTTCGAAACATCCAACCACCGACGCCCCCCCCCCCCCTCTCCGATTCCTGTAAGTTTTTTTTTTTGTTTTTTTTTTTAATTTATTTTTCAATTTTAGTTATTATTCTATTCGATTTTAAAACTGATTTTTATAATTAGAAAAGCACTGATTTTTAAATTAGAAAAGCATTGATTTTTAAATTAGAAAAGAACTGATTTTTATAATTAGAAAAGCACTGATTTTTAAATTAGAAAAGCACTGATTTTCAAATTAGAAAAGCACTGATTTTTAAATTAGAAAAGCACTGAATTTTAAATTAGAAAAGCACTGATTTTTAAATTAGAAAAGCACTGATTTTTAAATTAGAAAAGCGCTGATTTTTAAATTAGAAAAGCATTGATTTTTAAATTAGAAAAGATTTGATTTTTAAAATATAAAAGATTAGATTTTTAAAAGAAGAAAGACGATATTTTTAAATGGAGAAAGGTGAGATTTTTACATAGATAGTGGGTTAAAAATATGACTTTTACATAGGAGGAACTATAGAAATGTAATCTTTATGAGATATAGGATGTAAAAATATCATCTTTGTATATGTAGCGAAATAAAAATCTGATTTTTATTTTATGTATGTGAAATAAAGAGGGAATTTTTATAGTGATGAAAGGCGAGAACTTTATTTTTAGAAAGGCGTAAACTTTATTTTTAGAAAGGCGAAAACTTTATTTTTAGAAAGGCGAAAACTTTATTTTTAGAAAGGCGAAAACTTTATTTTTATAAGGGCGAAATCTTTATATAGAGAATAGCGTTATAAAAATAAAATCTTTATCTATATAACATCAAAGTAAAAATTCGATTTTTAAATATATGAAGTGATTATAAAAATATGACTTTTAAATTGAAAGTGAATAAATAAAAATGTAATTTTTATTTTAAAGACATCAAATATAAAAATGTGTGATTTTTATATATGTAGTGACTACGGGCAACGAAGGTGATAAAAAGGCGAGAATGAAGAAGATTCCTATAAAAGAAGAGTCAAGATGAGTGGATAGCTTTCGGTGAGAACTTCTCACTCTAAATTCTCTTTTTTTCTAGTTATATATATATATACTAGGATGTAGACGGTGCTTAGTAGCACCCGACACCCGTCATCCACAGACCATGGATGGCTTGTTTGTTAAATTGTTTGGTTGTGTAGTTGGTTAGATTATTGGTTGGAATTGAATTGTTTGGTGAAATGGAATGGATTTGATTGATGTGTGAATGGCGTGGGCCTTCACTAGACCGGGGATAAGGCTAAGCCTTGTCCCGTTTCTAGTATCGTGCCGTTATGCCGCCGAAATTTTCTAAAATATGTTAGAAAAATAAAAATATCATTTTTATTGAGTAAATGAATTGAATAGAAATTCATGTGTTGAAATAGAATATTTTATCGTTAAAAATATAATTTTTAACGTGGAAGTAAATAAAATAAAATATTCATTTACAAACCGGACGGTTTGTTTATGTACACCTATTTGAAGGACATTGATTGGGACGATAAATTTTACACATCGCCCAACTGCACAAATAAAATCTGTGTTTGATTGTTTGAAACCCCACACGGGTGTTGGGATGAAATTTGAAGTTCACTCATCCTGATTGATTAAATATGTCGATCGATTGATTGACAGGTTGTTATAAGCGTTAGATATCTATATTTGATGCTTATACAGTGTAGTGCACTTTGGTTGATGGTTGATTATTTTTCAATGCTATTATATACATGTGTTGTATGGAAATCCATATAATTAACATTATATGGTGATTGATTGGGCCTCATTCCAATCGGGAAAATAAGGAATATTATAAAAGAAAATTCATGTGTTGAATATAAAAATAGTCATGTGTTGACGATGTTCATGTGTTGAAAATACTCGTGTGTTGAGTAAAATATTTTAAATAATAAAAATTTACATCTTTATCATATTTAAAATTAGAACTACTTCCCAGTAGAAGTCTAATTAAAATCAAACGATAGATACCATAGTTTTATAAAATATTTTACATAACAAAAATAGTGATGCGTTGACAGTACTCATGTGTGGAGATTGGTCGTGTGTTGAAAGAAATATAGATTCATGTGTTGAATGGGATAAATATTCATTTGTTGGATGGAATAAAGAAGTTTTGAAAAATATAAAGCCGTGTTGATTAGAGATGCGTTATTTTGACGCGAACGATATTATATCGATTTTATTCGTTGTATAATGAATATTGAAAAGTGATTTCAAAATTAAATATTTTGAAATGAAATTCAAATTGAATTAGATTCAAATTCGAATTGAATAGGAAGCAGATTAGAATTCGAATAAAATAGAAATGAATTCAAATTGAATTAAATTGAAATTGAAATTTAAAACGAACTGAAATTGAATTGAAATCAATCTGAAACGAATTCGAATTGAATTGAATTGAAACGAATTTGAATTTGAATTGAATTGAAACGAATTTGAATTCGAATTAAATAAAATGGAAATGAGTTCGAGTTGAATTGAAATCAAATCGATTTGAAATTGAATGTAGAAGTTGAATGGTTTTGAAAACGAATTTAAAACGATTTATAAAATACGTTTTAAAAGGAAACCGACGAAATATATATAATATATATATTATATATATAATGGCCTGAATAGAACGCGCCGCGCCGCGGCAGTTCGTGAATTTCGACCATTAACTTCGAATTGACGTTGCGGGAGATCCGACCGTCGGATTCTCCTAAAACCGGAACCGTTGGGTTCGTATCGAAAAGAGCTTTCCAATGAATATTAGAAATTTGAAATCTAACGGTTGGATTTGGAGTTATGTCCAAATCAAATTCAAAAAAGGTCGTTGTAAGTGCAGTTCGATGGCCGTTGTTGGAAATCGACTGTACGGGCCTTGATAAAATTATCAAAAATATCTATAATTTGTGTAAAATCATAAGAAATGATTTGGGAAGAATTGAGCGGGAGAATTCCATATTTGAAAAGATAAAAATAGATTTTTGTCGAAATTAACTAGTTTTGAACTAGAATTAAAACCAATTTATTTTTGAAATAAATAAATTGAATTTGAAAGTGATTTTAAAAATAATCAATATTCCCAATACGTGGATTGGACTGGAGTTGAATCGAACTTATCTTCGGGATATTTCGATGTTGGATTTCGTGACTATACAGATATTGTTATGGGAATTTGAAAGATATATCTCATATCGTTATTTCCAATACGATATATGTTGGTTTCAGGATTTGATATTGAATATAAGCCGATATATTTTCTATTCAGAGCCTTGTATTTAATATCAAATGTGATTTGGGTTTGTCGTGAATCGTGTTTTAGAAGACATTGGTTCTTTAACCCAGTTAAAGACAGAATATCGATTTTTGAGAAGATTAAAACTAAGTGGAGTTTTAATGAATCTTTAATTAGATTAAAAATGTGAATTGATAATTTTAATTATCAGATTTGAAAAGTGATCGAGAGTGGAGTACCACCAGTTTTGCTCCAAAGCGATAGTTAAATCTTTAATTAGATTTGAACGTGAAATGGTAATTAATTTTACCGATAACACCGTGGTGTTAGATATGGAGTATTACCAGTTTTTCTCCATGGGATATATAGGTTGGGATTGGGAAATAAAATAAATAATTACTTCGGTGTGGTTCGTTAATCCCGACTAGTTGAAATGATATCCAAAGGAGGATTAAAGAATAAATTTAGAAGAATTTATCTTGGATAAAATTAATGGGAATATTTCCCTAAGAATGTGATTTTGTGAATAAAAGAATATTCTGAATTGGAATGAGGCGTTTGTTGTGTTTGTGTAACATTCGTTTATTATATACGTGGGTTATCCAGAAAGGCCGGGTTTATACCCATTCTGAATAACCGATTCGACGAGATGTCGAAGATGAAGACGGTGGTTGAAGACCGGAAGTCTTCACATCGTTTGGGTGATTACTGATGATCTTGATTGGGCTGTACACCCAGGATGAGGGAATCAGTTGGTGATCGTCCAGACGTACTTGGAGATGGATGGATATGCGAGGAAAGTGCCTCCGGTTTCGTTCAGACCCAGAACGAACTTGTAAATGGATTGTGTGTCTGACATTGGATTTTAAATCTGTGTTGATTGATCTCTATTAAATATACCTCTGTTTGGCGGCGGAGAATTTATTCTCTTGCTTAACGCCCTTCTCTGAGACGTACGAGCTCAGAGGTTGTATATCGATGGACATCAGTCGCATGGAGTGAATTGCCAATGTGGCACGCGTAAGTGGCAATTGATCAGGGCTTCTGTTGAAAAGCAAAGTCTTGTGGTTGATGATCAAAGCACGGCCTGTGTGGCGTAGCTTTGTGTATAACGTGAATTCGCGAGCCTCACACCTCGGTATGAGTCAAAAACGGGATAGTGACTGCAGGGAGAGCACGACGTTTCTTTCTAGCTAGGGTGGTGTCAGTGACCTACCAGCCCTGACATTTATATACTTTTCACCTGTGTGGTTGTTGGATATGAGGCGCCTCGGATATAGGTCTGTAAGGACCGGGAAACGTGTGTTCAGGAATAATTAATCCTCAAAAGTAAGAGAGGACCGGCCCTGAAGATCCAAGGATCATAGTGGGGTCCTGAGGCATTTGCTAGAGTGTCTCGAACGCGGAGAGGAGCTTGCCCCTTGCCTCGGCTCATGACGGAATCCAATTTCCAATACGTGTGTTTCGGTTTTATTTGTAGAGCCTAGTATGGCGACATAGTAGATGGTAGCTATGCCGCCTATGATTGATACTTATGATTGAAATTGTTTTGACACTATACACTTATAATAGTATCAAATAATGTGTTTTAAACGTATCAAGCATGCTTTGGCTGTTATAAGGGAAAACCCTATCCTCCGGCTTGCGTTGCATTGTGTGATGGGACCTGGGTCTTATAACAGCTTCATCTTTCTTTATTTAGCATTGCGCTGTTTGTTTTATGCACTGGTATTCTTGGGAGGAAACCCGTTCCGTGTTATACGGCGTGGTCCCTTGATTTACCTAACTTTAAAAATAAAGATTAATAACTGTTTTAGTTCTCACACCAGTCACATGACTGACCTGGAGTTTATTGTTTTAACCTAAACTCTGGGTGCCCCTATTTTCCACACGGGCAGCTAGTAGTTTTGGTTTTGCAGATTTATATTCACAGGGTCCTGACTTACAGCTGGAACGATGCTCGGAAAGCTCTGTATCCGTGCATTACTTCTAGTTGTGCTTTATATATATTTTTCCGCTGCTATGTAATTTATTGTAATCTCTGATATTTGTCGAATGTAATTTATTCAGTTATACTCTGTATATTCTTGTATCTGATGGAATTGTTGTAATAACAATGAAATGTTCTTCCGTCTGAGTTCTATTTTGTCTTGTACTCAATTCTATCTGCGCTTTCCTTCACGGGGAAGTTCGGGTCGTCTCAGTTTGGTATCAGAGCCTTGGTTTACAGAGCTCGAGAACAAGACACATTAGAACCATACGAAAGAATTCATCAGATATTGGATTAGCAATATCCGATTAGAATTACTCGTTAGAGATAGGATCAGTAGTATCCTAGAACGAGTGTGAAGAGTATATTTTTCAAATGAAAACAATTTTGTTTTGAAAATTTAAACTGTTTTATACGTATTTGATTAATTATTTATTTTGAATATGGACAATCGAGTATATATAGATTTCGCGTATACGCGTCATGAACGTATAGTCGAAGTTTTAATATATTGGATAGATATAAAGTCACATTCTAGACACCCGGGGATAATTCTGGTGATGTGGCCACATCATCAGTATTTATATTCGTGTTTCGAAGGTGTGATATTTATATATTTCCATTAGACTGGTGTGAGAACCAAAACTTATATAGTTAGAACACATTATTGTGAATTGGCATCAAAACATGATTTTTTATATATGTATCAAAATTATGAATTTGAAACGTTAATCCACTAATTGATTGATGTTTGTGTTGTTTGTTTATTTGTTTGCTAATTTTTAACCATTATGCCTAATTGTACCAAATATTGAACTATATTGAAAATTGGTCGCATTTGCTTGCATATACATATACTTACATTGAACAGGTCATAGCAAGGAGGCTAGAGCCGAAGAATAAAATTTGTTTGCCCGACAAATAGGTACATGTTTACTACATAATTTACTGTTTTGTTTGGGTGATGATGATTTTATGAGCCTATTGGCTAGCCGCTTGGCTTTTTCTTTTTCTTTTTGAGATCTGAAGGACCGGGGAAGCTATTTGAAATTCCCCGATGCTCCCGGTGCAGGGGAGGTTATGGCGAAATTTTTCGAAAATTTAGGGTGTTAGCCAAATTTTTGAAATTTTGAAAATTCTCAGAAACTAAAGAGTTGGAGAATGGAAGCCAGATCGAGTGTAGAGCTTATTAATCAAACCACTTTCGACTTTGTTCCTTTTCGGGGACGAAAAGTTTTAAGTGGGGGAGATTGTAATAACCCGAAAATCTGGGCCAGTTTAAAATTTTTATTTTTGGCAATTTTAGCGAATTTGAATATTTAAAATAGATTATTTTAAATAAAATCGACGAGAAATTTATTTTGAATGGAATTCGACGTATATATTATACACGCCGTCGTTAGAATATGAATATTTATATATAATTATAAATAGGAATTGAAAATGGCGCGGTAGTTCGATAATTCGATTTCAAACTTCAATTGAATGTACCAGGTGCAAAACAATCCGGATTTTAGTGAAACCAAAAACATTAGGATCTAATTGGTGATATCTTTCCAACGAATCTGACAAATCAAGATTTCATAGCGGGAATCAAAAAAATATGTCCAGTTGAAAATTCTGAATAGTCGCTATGGAATTCAGGCCCTTAAAAATGGACATTTTGCAAACGACCTCGGATTTCGACGAAACCACTTTTGTTGGGTCCGTGATGTCGAATTATTGTTAGATTCCAAATTTCATAATTTTTCGAATCAATATGTGAGCGTGGCAAAGGAAAACGCGTTTGACCAGTTTCAGTTGATTTTAATCGACTGGAAATTGGCCATTTTTCCAACGGTCTCAGAATTCGACGAAACTAGTTTTGTTAGGACCGTATAGTCAATACGAAGCTAGAAAATATTTTTTTGAGAATTTTTAAAGTTAATATGTGACCCCGGTAATTTGAAATGTACGTTTAAAATTCAATATAGTGATTTAAATGTAAATTTAACGGAAACTGATTGTAACAGCCGAATCAGCCTACGATACATATTCCATTGTGTTCGGAATGGGGGTAAAACGCTATGGACGACAGGCGGTGGGCCTCGTTTAGAGGTCGTATGTAAAAGTCAACTTTTTGCAAAATAAATAAATTAAAAAAAAATCCCTTTCCTTTTTCTTCTTAACCTGCCCCCCCCCCTTTATTTTTATTTCGAATCGAACCCTCAGGAAAAAAAAAAGGAAAACGAAGACGACGGAAGACGGAGGAGGCCGCCGCCCAGCCTCCTGGCGCCACCGTAGGCCAGGCGCCGCCTTCCCTCCCCCTCGCAGTCAACCTCCGCCCCTCTTCCCCCCTTCTCCTCCACGTCGAGCCTCCCCCTTCGACCTTCCCCCCCCCCCCCCCCGCTCCTCTACTCGCCCGCCTTTCTTCTCTCTCCCGTTCGAAACATCCAACCACCGACGCCCCCCCCTCCTCTCCGATTCCTGTAAGTTTTTTTTTTAATTTATTTTTCAATTTTAGTTATTATTCTATTCGATTTTAAAACTGATTTTTATAATTAGAAAAGCACTGATTTTTAAATTAGAAAAGCATTGATTTTTAAATTAGAAAAGAACTGATTTTTATAATTAGAAAAGCACTGATTTTTAAATTAGAAAAGCACTGATTTTTAAATTAGAAAAGCACTGATTTTTAAATTAGAAAAGCACTGATTTTTAAATTAGAAAAGCACTGATTTTTAAATTAGAAAAGCACTGATTTTTAAATTAGAAAAGCACTGATTTTTAAATTAGAAAAGCACTGATTTTTAAATTAGAAAAGATTTGATTTTTAAAATATAAAAGATTAGATTTTTAAAAGAAGAAAGACGATATTTTTAAATGGAGAAAGGTGAGATTTTTACATAGATAGTGGGTTAAAAATATGACTTTTACATAGGAGGAACTATAGAAATGTAATCTTTATGAGATATAGGATGTAAAAATATCATCTTTGTATATGTAGCGAAATAAAAATCTGATTTTTATTTTATGTATGTGAAATAAAGAGGGAATTTTTATAGTGATGAAAGGCGAGAACTTTATTTTTAGAAAGGCGAAAACTTTATTTTTAGAAAGGCGAAAACTTTATTTTTAGAAAGGCGAAAACTTTATTTTTAGAAAGGCGAAAACTTTATTTTTAGAAAGGCGAAAACTTTATTTTTATAAGGGCGAAATCTTTATATAGAGAATAGCGTTATAAAAATAAAATCTTTATCTATATAACATCAAAGTAAAAATTCGATTTTTAAATATATGAAGTGATTATAAAAATATGACTTTTAAATTGAAAGTGAATAAATAAAAATGTAATTTTTATTTTAAAGACATCAAATATAAAAATGTGTGATTTTTATATATGTAGTGACTACGGGCAACGAAGGTGATAAAAAGGCGAGAATGAAGAAGATTCCTATAAAAGAAGAGTCAAGATGAGTGGATAGCTTTCGGTGAGAACTTCTCACTCTAAATTCTCTTTTTTTCTAGTTATATATATATATACTAGGATGTAGACGGTGCTTAGTAGCACCCGACACCCGTCATCCACAGACCATGGATGGCTTGTTTGTTAAATTGTTTGGTTGTGTAGTTGGTTAGATTATTGGTTGGAATTGAATTGTTTGGTGAAATGGAATGGATTTGATTGATGTGTGAATGGCGTGGGCCTTCACTAGACCGGGGATAAGGCTAAGCCTTGTCCCGTTTCTAGTATCGTGCCGTTATGCCGCCGAAATTTTCTAAAATATGTTAGAAAAATAAAAATATCATTTTTATTGAGTAAATGAATTGAATAGAAATTCATGTGTTGAAATAGAATATTTTATCGTTAAAAATATAATTTTTAACGTGGAAGTAAATAAAATAAAATATTCATTTACAAACCGGACGGTTTGTTTATGTACACCTATTTGAAGGACATTGATTGGGACGATAAATTTTACACATCGCCCAACTGCACAAATAAAATCTGTGTTTGATTGTTTGAAACCCCACACGGGTGTTGGGATGAAATTTGAAGTTCACTCATCCTGATTGATTAAATATGTCGATCGATTGATTGACAGGTTGTTATAAGCGTTAGATATCTATATTTGATGCTTATACAGTGTAGTGCACTTTGGTTGATGGTTGATTATTTTTCAATGTTATTATATACATGTGTTGTATGGAAATCCATATAATTAACATTATATGGTGATTGATTGGGCCTCATTCCAATCGGGAAAATAAGGAATATTATAAAAGAAAATTCATGTGTTGAATATAAAAATAGTCATGTGTTGACGATGTTCATGTGTTGAAAATACTCGTGTGTTGAGTAAAATATTTTAAATAATAAAAATTTACATCTTTATCATATTTAAAATTAGAACTACTTCCCAGTAGAAGTCTAATTAAAATCAAACGATAGATACCATAGTTTTATAAAATATTTTACATAACAAAAATAGTGATGCGTTGACAGTACTCATGTGTGGAGATTGGTCGTGTGTTGAAAGAAATATAGATTCATGTGTTGAATGGGATAAATATTCATTTGTTGGATGGAATAAAGAAGTTTTGAAAAATATAAAGCCGTGTTGATTAGAGATGCGTTATTTTGACGCGAACGATATTATATCGATTTTATTCGTTGTATAATGAATATTGAAAAGTGATTTCAAAATTAAATATTTTGAAATGAAATTCAAATTGAATTAGATTCAAATTCGAATTGAATAGGAAGCAGATTTGAATTCGAATAAAATAGAAATGAATTCAAATTGAATTAAATTGAAATTGAAATTTAAAACGAACTGAAATTGAATTGAAATCAATCTGAAACGAATTCGAATTGAATTGAATTGAAACGAATTTGAATTTGAATTGAATTGAAACGAATTTGAATTCGAATTAAATAAAATGGAAATGAATTCGAGTTGAATTGAAATCAAATCGATTTGAAATTGAATGTAGAAGTTGAATGGTTTTGAAAACGAATTTAAAACGATTTATAAAATACGTTTTAAAAGGAAACCGACGAAATAAATATATAATATATATATATTATATATATAATGGCCTGAATAGAACGCGCCGCGCCGCGGCAGTTCGTGAATTTCGACCATTAACTTCGAATTGACGTTGCGGGAGATCCGACCGTCGGATTCTCCTAAAACCGGAACCGTTGGGTTCGTATCGAAAAGAGCTTTCCAATGAATATTAGAAATTTGAAATCTAACGGTTGGATTTGGAGTTATGTCCAAATCAAATTCGAAAAAGGTCGTTGTAAGTGCAGTTCGATGGCCGTTGTTGGAAATCGACTGTACGGGCCTTGATAAAATTATCAAAAATATCTATAATTTGTGTAAAATCATAAGAAATGATTTGGGAAGAATTGAGCGGGAGAATTCCATATTTGAAAAGATAAAAATAGATTTTTGTCGAAATTAACTAGTTTTGAACTAGAATTAAAACCAATTTATTTTTGAAATAAATAAATTGAATTTGAAAGTGATTTTAAAAATAATCAATATTCCCAATACGTGGATTGGACTGGAGTTGAATCGAACTTATCTTCGGGATATTTCGATGTTGGATTTCGTGACTATACAGATATTGTTATGGGAATTTGAAAGATATATCTCATATCGTTATTTCCAATACGATATATGTTGGTTTCAGGATTTGATATTGAATATAAGCCGATATATTTTCTATTCAGAGCCTTGTATTTAATATCAAATGTGATTTGGGTTTGTCGTGAATCGTGTTTTAGAAGACATTGGTTCTTTAACCCAGTTAAAGACAGAATATCGATTTTTGAGAAGATTAAAACTAAGTGGAGTTTTAATGAATCTTTAATTAGATTAAAAATGTGAATTGATAATTTTAATTATCAGATTTGAAAAGTGATCGAGAGTGGAGTACCACCAGTTTTGCTCCAAAGCGATAGTTAAATCTTTAATTAGATTTGAACGTGAAATGGTAATTAATTTTACCGATAACACCGTGGTGTTAGATATGGAGTATTACCAGTTTTTCTCCATGGGATATATAGGTTGGGATTGGGAAATAAAATAAATAATTACTTCGGTGTGGTTCGTTAATCCCGACTAGTTGAAATGATATCCAAAGGAGGATTAAAGAATAAATTTAGAAGAATTTATCTTGGATAAAATTAATGGGAATATTTCCCTAAGAATGTGATTTTGTGAATAAAAGAATATTCTGAATTGGAATGAGGCGTTTGTTGTGTTTGTGTAACATTCGTTTATTATATACGTGGGTTATCCAGAAAGGCCGGGTTTATACCCATTCTGAATAACCGATTCGACGAGATGTCGAAGATGAAGACGGTGGTTGAAGACCGGAAGTCTTCACATCGTTTGGGTGATTACTGATGATCTTGATTGGGCTGTACACCCAGGATGAGGGAATCAGTTGGTGATCGTCCAGACGTACTTGGAGATGGATGGATATGCGAGGAAAGTGCCTCCGGTTTCGTTCAGACCCAGAACGAACTTGTAAATGGATTGTGTGTCTGACATTGGATTTTAAATCTGTGTTGATTGATCTCTATTAAATATACCTCTGTTTGGCGGCGGAGAATTTATTCTCTTGCTTAACGCCCTTCTCTGAGACGTACGAGCTCAGAGGTTGTATATCGATGGACATCAGTCGCATGGAGTGAATTGCCAATGTGGCACGCGTAAGTGGCAATTGATTAGGGCTTCTGTTGAAAAGCAAAGTCTTGTGGTTGATGATCAAAGCACGGCCTGTGTGGCGTAGCTTTGTGTATAACGTGAATTCGCGAGCCTCACACCTCGGTATGAGTCAAAAACGGGATAGTGACTGCAGGGAGAGCACGACGTTTCTTTCTAGCTAGGGTGGTGTCAGTGACCTACCAGCCCTGACATTTATATACTTTTCACCTGTGTGGTTGTTGGATATGAGGCGCCTCGGATATAGGTCTGTAAGGACCGGGAAACGTGTGTTCAGGAATAATTAATCCTCAAAAGTAAGAGAGGACCGGCCCTGAAGATCCAAGGATCATAGTGGGGTCCTGAGGCATTTGCTAGAGTGTCTCGAACGCGGAGAGGAGCTTTCCCCTTGCCTCGGCTCATGACGGAATCCAATTTCCAATACGTGTGTTTCGGTTTTATTTGTAGAGCCTAGTATGGCGACATAGTAGATGGTAGCTATGCCGCCTATGATTGATACTTATGATTGAAATTGTTTTGACACTATACACTTATAATAGTATCAAATAATGTGTTTTAAACGTATCAAGCATGCTTTGGCTGTTATAAGGGAAAACCCTATCCTCCGGCTTGCGTTGCATTGTGTGATGGGACCTGGGTCTTATAACTGCTTCATCTTTCTTTATTTAGCATTGCGCTGTTTGTTTTATGCACTGGTATTCTTGGGAGGAAACCCGTTCCGTGTTATACGGCGTGGTCCCTTGATTTACCTAACTTTAAAAATAAAGATTAATAACTGTTTTAGTTCTCACACCAGTCACATGACTGACCTGGAGTTTATTGTTTTAACCTAAACTCTGGGTGCCCCTATTTTCCACACGGGCAGCTAGTAGTTTTGGTTTTGCAGATTTATATTCACAGGGTCCTGACTTACAGCTGGAACGATGCTCGGAAAGCTCTGTATCCGTGCATTACTTCTAGTTGTGCTTTATATATATTTTTCCGCTGCTATGTAATTTATTGTAATCTCTGATATTTGTCGAATGTAATTTATTCAGTTATACTCTGTATATTCTTGTATCTGATGGAATTGTTGTAATAACAATGAAATGTTCTTCCGTCTGAGTTCTATTTTGTCTTGTACTCAATTCTATCCGCGCTTTCCTTCACGGGGAAGTTCGGGTCGTCTCATGAGTCGAGGCAAGGAGCAGGCTCCTCTCCGTTCGAGACACTCTAGCAAATGTCTCAGGACCACACACAGCAATCCTTGGAATCGGTTGGGCCGGTCCTCTCTTACTTTTGAGGACTGGCAATTCCTGAACACATGTTTCCCTGTCCTAACAGACCTATATCCGAGGCGCCTCGCATTCCAACAACCACACAGGTGAAAAGTATATATAAATGTCAGCTAGTTTAAGCACTAAAACCACCACTAGATAGAAAGAAACGTCGTGTTCTCCCAATAGTCACTATCCCCTTTTTGAATCATACCGAGGTTTGAGGCTCGCGAATTCGCGCTATACACAAAGCTACGCCACATAGGCCGTGCTTTGATCATCAACCACAAGACTTTGGTTTTCAACAGAAGCCTTGATCATTTGCCACTTAGGCGTGCCACACAGGCAATTCATGCCATGCGACTGATGTTCATCGATATATAACCTCTGAGCACGTACGTCTCAGAGAAGGGCGTTAAGCAAGAGAATAAATTCTCCGCCGCCAAACAGATGTATATTTAATAGAGATCAATCAACACAGAATAAAATCCAAAGTCAGACACAGTCCATTTACAAGTTCGTTTGGGGTCTGAACGAAACTGGATGCACTTTCCTCGCATATCCATCGATCTCTAAGTACGTCTGGACGATCACCAACCGATTCCCTGCTCTTGGGTGTACAGCCCAATCAAGATCATCAATAATCACCCAAATGATGTGAAGACTTCCGGTCTTCAACCACCGTCTTCATCTTCGACATATCGTCGAATCGGTTATTCAGAATGGGTATAAACCCGGCCTTTCCGAATAACCCGCGTATATAATAAAAAAATGTTACACAAACACAACATACGCCTCATTCCAATTCAGAATATTCTTTTATTCAAACTTTCACATTCTTAGGGAAAGGTTCCCACTAATTTTATCAAAGATAAATTCTTCTAAATTTATTCTTTAATCTTCCTTTGGATATCATTTCAAACCGTATTATGGCTTTCCAAACTAGTCGGGATTAGCGAACCTCCACACTGAAGTAACTATTAATTTTATTTCCCAATCCCAACCTATTCATCCCATGAAGCAAAACTGGTAATACTCCATATCTAACACCATAGTGTTATCGGTAAAATTAATTACCATTTCACGTTCAAATCTAATTAAAGATTTAACTATCGCTTTGGAGCAAAACTAGTGATACTCCATTCTCGATCACTTTTCTCTAATTAAAGATTCATTAAAACTCCACTTAGTTTTAATCTTCTCAAAAATCAATATCCTGTCTTTAACTGGGTTAAAGAACCAATGTCACCTAAAACACAATTCACGATAACCCAAAATCACTTTCTATTGTTAATTGGGTTAAAGAACAGGTGTTATTCAAAACACCGCTCACGATAAACCCAAAAACCAATTTAAATTCAATTCCAATTAATATTATTTAATTGGTACACTTCATTAAATCTAAATAGAAAGATTTAATCCTTTTCTCAACTGGGCTAAAGAACAGTGTTAATGAAGACACCATTCACGACAAACCCAAATCACATTTGATATTAAATATAAGGCTCTGAATAGAAAATATATCGGCATATATTCAATATCCAATTCTACGACCAACAAATATCGTATTGGAAATAACGATATAAATATATCTTTCAAATTCCCAAAACAATATCTGTATATTCACGAAATCCAACATCGAAATATTCGAAAGATAATTTCGATTCAAATCCATTCCAATTCAATTATTGGAAATTCTGGTTACTTTTAAAACCCCTTTCAAATTCAATTTATTTATTTCAAAAATAAATTGATTTTAATTCTAGTTCAAAACTAGTTCATTTCGATAAAAATATATTTTTATCTTTTCTAATGTGGAATTTTTCACCCCCGTTCTTTCCAATTCACATATTATGATTTTACACAAATTATTAATATTTTTAATAATTTTATCAAGGCCCATACAGTCGATTTCCATCAAAGGCCATCGAACTGCACTTGCAGCGACCTTTTCCAAATTTGAACCGTTAGATTTCAAATTTCTAATATTCATTGGAAAGCTCTTTTCGATACAAACCCAACGGTTCCGGTTTTAGCAAAATCCGACGGTCGGATCTCCCGTAATGTCAATTCAAATTCAATGGTCGAAATTCACGAACTGTCGCGGCCAGCGCGTTCAATTCTGGCCATTATATATGTAATATATATATTATATATATTTCATCGATTTCCTTTCAAATCATATTTTATAAATCGTTTTAAATTCGTTTTCGAAACGATTTCAACTTCATATTCCATTTCGAATAAAAATTGAATATTCCACATCATCGTTATACAAATGATAATATTTTCGAAACGTTATATTTTGAAATCACTTCCTTTTCTATATTCATTATAAAACGAATATAATCGATATAAATATCATTCACGTCTAAATAGCGCAACTCTAATCAACACGGCTTTATATATTTTAATAACTTTGTTATTCTATTCAAAAATGAGTATTTATTCTATTCAACACATGAATATTCTTTTCAACATATGAATATACATTTTTCTTTCGACACATGAATATATATTTTTCTTTCAACACATGAATATATATTTTTCTTTCAACACATGAGCATCGTCAACACATGACCATTTTTATTATTTAATATATTTTATAAAATTTTGATAAAGGTATAAATTTTATTGTTAAAATATTTTACTCAACACACGATAAGTTTCAACACATGAATTTTCTCAACATATGAGCATCGTCAACACATGACTATTTATTCTATTCAATACATGAATCTTTATTTTATAATATTCTTTATTTTCTCAATTGGAATGAGGCCCAATCAATTACCATATAATGTTAATTATATGGATTCCATACAATACATGTATATAATAGCAATGATAAATAATCAACCATCACCCAAAGTGCACCACACTACTGTATAAGCATTAAATATAAATAATTAACGCTTACACAGTATGTCGACCAATTGATCGACATACAGCCAAATAATTGGGATTAGTGTACGCCAAATATCATCCCAACATCCGTGTGGGGTTTCAATCCACAAACACTGAATATTATTCGTGCAGTTGGGCGACGTGTAAAATTTATCATCCCAATCAATGTCCTTCAAATAGGTGTACATAAACAAACCGTCTGGTTTGTAAATGAATATTTATTTATTCACATTCACTATATTCATATTCACGTTAAAAATTATATTTTTAACGATAATTAATTTACTTCAACACATGGATATTTTATTATCTATTTCACATCAACATGACAAACAAACTTCATAACACATCAAACAAGCATACAAGCCATCCATGGTCTATGGAAGACGGGTGTTGGGTGCTGCTAAGCACCGTCTGCATCCTAGTATATATTTTTAACTAGAAAAGAAAAGTTAAAGTGAGAAGTACTCACAGAGGGTTCCACTCCGCCGTGCTTTACTGTTGAACTGCTGGACCGTCTGGATCTGTTTGAAATTCTAATGCAGTTCTTGCCCTGCTGTTTATAATAAAAATTATATTTTTATCACTTCATTTCAATAAATAAAAATCATATTTTTATTTTTCTGCTTATCTAAAGATCAAAATTTTACTATCTATATAATATAAAAATCGTATTTTTATACTCTCTATCTCATATAAATATATTACTACTATATAAAAAATCACATCTTTAATATTTCTACTTTATAAAAAATTTATTTTCATATCTCATATATGATAAAAATCATATTTTTACTCTTTCTATTAATTAAAAATCTCATCTTTAACATTATAAAGATTCCGCCTTTAACATTATAAAAATTTGATGTTTCTTCAAATAAAAATCGAATCTTTCTACCCCAAAATTCGCCCCTTTATCTATTAAAAATCCAACCTTGCATATTTTAAAAATCCAAAACTCTTTACAATTAAAATCATATGTTTTCTATATTAAAAAAATCGAGTGTTTTTCAATCTAAAACTTCAAACAAATGAAGATTAACAAAAAGGAAGAAATGCTTACAGTTTAAAGCGGAAGCGGGGCTGTTGTTCATCATCGGAGGGACGGAGGCTTGCGCAGGGGGAGGGGTGTCGCTGTGCTTCGCCGGCGTTCGGTGGAGTGGCGGCTTTGGGCGTTGGAGGGAGCTGCGTTGATTGGGAAGAGGGGGAGGAGTTGCGATGAACGGAGGGGGCGGATCATCGGAGCGGCGGGCTGGAGGTGTTTCCGTGGGGGACGGGGTTTTTTTAGCAGATGAGGAGGGAAGAGAGAGGTCGCGGAGGGTAGAGGAGAGGAGGGCTCTGCGGTGGTCGGCGCCGCCTTGGGGGGGCACGATGGTGGGAGGAGCGACGGCGGCTCCTCCCCCTTCCTCCTTTTTATTTATTTATTTCGAAATCTGTTGAATTGAAACTGGGGGGGGGGCTGATTGGTTAAGGGGAGAGAGGGAGATATTTTATTTTTAATTTATTTAATTTCAAAAAGGTACTTTTAATTTCGAACTCGAAACGGGACCCACTGCCTGTTGTCTATAGCTAATTGCCCCCATTCCGAATACAATGGGATATGTATCGTAAGCTGATTCGATTGTTTCAATCAGTTTCCGTCAAAATCAACATACAACTCTATATATTGAATTTGAACGCGCATTTCAATTTACAGGGGCCACATACGGACTCTAAAAATTCCCGAAAAATTATTTCTAACTTCATATTGACGATACGGTCTTAACAAAACTAGTTTCATCAAATTCTGAGACCGTTTGAAAAATGGCCATTTTCCAGTCGATTAAAATCAACTAAAACTGTTCAGACGCGTTTTCCTTTGCCACGCTCACATATTGATTCAGAAAATTATGAATTTTGAAACCTAGCAATAACTTGACATCGCGGGTCCAACAAAAGTGGTTTCGTCGAAAACCGAGGTCGTTTGCAAATAGCTTTTTTTAAGGGCCAGAATTCCATAGTGACTATTCTAAATTTTCAACTGGACATATCTTTTTATCCCCGCTATGAAATTTTGATTTTTTAGATTCGTTGGAAAGATATTCTCAAATAGATTCTAATATTTTTGGTTTCGCTAAAATCCGGTTTATTTTGCACCTGGTACATTCATTTGAATTTTGAAATCGATTTTATCGAACTACCACGCCATTTTCAATTCCTTTTATAATTATAAACAAAATATTTATATTCTAACGACAAGCTATATAAATATATACGTTCGAATTCTATTCAAAATAAATTTTCATCGTTATTATTTAAAATAATTCATTTTAAATATTCAAAATTCACTCAAATTGCCAAAATAAAATTTTTAAATTGGCTTGCATTTCCGGGTGATTACAATTCTCTTATTGGTTTTACTATTCCAATATTTTTATTAGTTGAACTAATAATCAAATATCACAACCAGTAATCAATTGATTTATTAGCTGTTCAAACATATATAGCTTTTATATATAGTAAAAATCATATTTTTAGTGCCAAATCATAGCAATAAACCCTAAATAAGTTTTGGTTCTCACACCATTCAATTGGGAATATATAGATATCCCACTTTCAAAACTCGAACATAAGTGTTAATGATGACATGGCATCATCGGAATCATCTCTGAGCGACTAGAGTGTGATTCTATATCCATCCAGTATATTTGAGACTTCAAATACACGTGGATCAGACTTATATTAAAATCTCCATATAGTTGATAATCCGAATCAATTTAAATTAAATTATTCAAATACGTATAATAAGATTTAAATTCCAAAACTAAATTTGTTTTCATTTTTATTTTTAAAAATAATATTCTTTGAAACTCATTCTAGGATACTATTGATCCCATCTCTAACGAGTCATTCTCATTGGATATTACTAATCCAATCTCTGATAAATTCTTTCGTTTGGTTCTAATAGGTCTTGTTCTTGAGCATTGTAAACCAAAGCTCTGATACTACGCTGAAACGACCCAAACTCACCCGTAAGGGAAAGCTCGGATTGAGTTGAGAACGCAACAAATCAGAACACAAACGATAGAACATTTCATTGCTATTACAAAAATTACATCAGAGTACAAGAATATATCAGAGTATGAATAAATATTACACAGCGAAAATAAAATATCAGAGATTAAGAATTTACATAGCAGCGGAAAAATAATACAAAACACAATTGAAAGAGATACACGTCTACAAAGCTTTTCGAATATAGCTCCAACTGTAGATCCAGGATCCTGGGAAAATAATATCTGTAAAACCAAAACTACCGACTTCCCATGTGGAAAATATGGGCACCCAGAGTTTAGGTAGAAATAATAAACTCCGAGTCAGTCATGGGTCTAGTGCGAGAACTAAAGCAGTTATTTAAAAATTTACTTTAGAAATAAAGTAAATCAAGGGACCACGCCGTATAACGCGGAACATGTTTTCTCCAAGAATACCAGTGCATAAAACAGTTTATAAACAATGCAATGCTTTTCGAAAAATGAAGCTGTTATAAGACTCAGGTCCAATCACACAATGCAACGCAAGCCGGAGGATAGAGTTTTAACTTATAATAGCCAAACATGCTTGGTACGTTTAAAACAAATCATTTCGGTATAGTGTCAAAATCAACTTCAAATATAAATGTATCAATCAAAGACGGCATAGTACCCCATCCTACTATGTCGCCATACTAGTTCTGCAATTAAAACTGAAATTTAACGTATTGAAAATTGGATTCCATCTATGAGTCGAGGCCAGGGATGGCTCCTCACCGATTCGAGACACTGTAGCAAATGCCTCAGGATCCCCCGTAGTGAATCCTGGGAACGGAAGGGTAGGTCCACACTTACGTTTGTGGAGTGGTAATTCCTGAACACACGTTTCTCGGTCCTATCAGACCTATCCATCGGCCCCGTGGTGACCGATATATCCGAGGCGCCTCACTATCCATCATCCACATAGATAAAAATATAAATGTCCGGGCTCTATACCATGACACCATCCATAGCTAGAAAGAAATGTCGTGCACTCCCAACTGTACCTATCTCGTTTTTGACTCATACCAAGATGTGAGGCCCGCGAATTAACGCTATACACAATGTTATGCTATTTAAATCCATGCTTTGATAATCAACCATGACACTCTTCTTTTCAACAAAAACCTTGATCATTTGCATCTCAGCATGCCACACTGACAACTCATGCCAAGCAACTGATGTCTATCAATACATAACCTCTAAGCTTGTACATCTCAGAGAAGGGTGTTAAGCAAGAGAATAAATTTTCTGCCACCAAGCAGATATTTGTTTAATAGAGATCAATCAACACATAATAAAATCCAATATCAGACACACATCCATTTACTAGTTCGTTCTAGGTTTGAACGAAACCGGAGGCAACTTATTCCTCATCCCATATGTCCAATACAGAAGAGAGATCCTCGCATATCCAGTCGATCTCCAAGTACGTCTGGACGATCACCACTTATTACCTTGTTTTGGATGTATAGACCAATCAAGACATCAGTAATCATCCAAATGATGTGAAGAACTCGGGTCTTCCACCGTCGTCTTCATCGTCGACTTATAGTCGAATCAGTTATTAAGAATGGGCATAAACCTGGTCTTTTCGAATAACTCGTGTATCGCATAAACATGTTCTACACAAACACAACATATGCCTCATTCCAATTCAAAATATTCTTCTATTCAAATATTCACATCTTTAGGGATAGGTTCCCATTAATTTTATCAAAGATAAATTCTTTTAAATTTATTCTTTAATCTTCCTTTGGATATCAATTCGAAACCAAATTAAGGTTTATCAACTAGTCGGGATTATAGAGCCTTGCCGAAGTAATCATTTATTTATTAACCCCAATTCCAACCTATTCATCCCATGGAGCAAATCTGGTAGTACCCCATATCTAGCACCTATAGTGTTATCGGTAAATTTAATTACTATTTCACGTTCAAATCTAATTAAAGGTTCAACTATCGCCTGGAGTAAAACTGGTGGTACTCTATTCTTGATCATTTCCCAAATTTGATAATCTAAATTATCACATTCTCGTTTCAATCTAATTAAAGACTCATTAAAAACTCCAATTAGTTTTATCTTCCAATAATCATTATTTAATGATTATTTAACTTTGGAAACATAAACATGCCACATCGACAATCTACACCGTGCCACTGATTTCCACCAATATATAACCTCTAAGCTCATACGTCTCAGAGAAGGGTATTAAGCAAGAGAACAAATGCTCCACCACCCAATAGACATATATTTAATAGAAATCAATAATACGGTTTGAAATACAATGTTAGACATGTAACCTATCTTTAACTGAGTTAAAGAACCAATGTCATTTAAAACACAGTTCACGATAACCCAAAATCACATTCCATTATCCACGGAATCTTCACGGAAAACAGATCAATTTATAATTGATATCAGTTTCCGTATCCGACAAATAATATAATTGGAATAACGGCCTAGCCTTTTAAACTCCATATATAGTAATAGTCTTCCTCTATAGAGGCTCACTTCTATTATTACCAAATCGAATTCTATTCCATTCCAATTTATTTTATTAAATTGCAAAACTTTACTCTGTAAAATTTCCACTAAATCTTAATAAAAGATTTATAAATTCCAAATCACATTTCACTGTTAATCGGGTTAAGGAACAAATGTCTTTAAAATACAATTCACAATAAACCTAATTCACGTTTCATTTTATTCATATTACTAAATATAACTGGAAACTCTAATAATCTTAGTTAAAAGATTTATTCCTTTCATATGGAGTTTAAGAATAGTGGTACTGAAGAAACCATTCACGAAAAACCCAAAATTCACTTTGATACTAAATATAAGGCTCTGAAGAGAAATTATATTGGCTTATATTCAATATCAAATTCTGAAACCAACACATATTGTATGGGGAATAACGATATATATCTATCTTCCAAATTCCTACATAATATCCGTATAATCACGGAATCCAATATCGAATTCTCTCGAAGATGATTTCTATTCAAATCCATTCCATTTCATTCATTGGAAAATTCTTCTTAGATTAAAACCATTCACAAATCCATTTTATTTATTTAAAACAGTTGGATTATCTTTCTAGTTAATACTAGTTCATTTTGATTAAAATGTACTTTTATCTTTACCGACATGGAATTTTTCATCCCAATTCTTTCCAAATCATTTATTATGATTTTACACAAATTATTAATAATTTTAATAATTTTATCAAGGCCCGTACTATTGGTTTCCAGTAACGGCCACCGAACTGCATCCATAACGACCTTTTCCAAATTTGATTTGCACATAATTCTAAATCCAACCATTTGATTCTAAATCTCCTATATTCATTGCAAAGCTCTTTCCAATACGGACCCAATGGTTTTGGTGTTAGGAGAATCTGACGGTCGGATCTCCCGTAATGTTAATTCGAAGTCAATGGTCGAAATTCGCGAACGGTCGTGGTGCGGCGCATTCTATTCAGGTCATTAAATATATATAATATATACTATATATATTTCGTTGATTTCCATTTAAAATGAATTTTATAAATCGTTTATAAATTCGTTTTAAAACGATTCCCACGTTCATTTCAATTTTAATCAAAATTGAATACTCCTTATCATTATAATATTTAAATGATAATATTTTCAAAATATCGGATTTTGAAATCATTTTCGTTTCAATATTAATTATAAAAATGAATAAAATCGATATAAATATCATTCGCGTTAAAATGGCACAATTCTAATTAATACAACTTCGCATATTTCAATATTTTCGTGTCTAACCAAAATCGGACATCAAATTCACGGTTTAATCATTTACTTAATATTATTTTAAAATATTTTTTATCCTGAATTGGAATCAGACACAGTCCATCACCATATATTGTTATTTATATGGATTTCATACAACACATATATGTAACGACAATGATAAACAATAATCCATCATCCAGAGTGCATTACACAACTGCATAAGCCTTAAATATAAATAATTAACGCATACAATAGTCTGTCAACCAATCGATTGACATACAACTAAACAATTACGATTAGTGTACATCAAATATCATTCCAATACCCGTGTGGAGTTTCAATAACAAATATTGAATATTATTTGTGCATTTGGGCGATGTGTAAAATTTATCGTCCCAATCAATGTCAGTTAAATGGGTGTACATAAACAATCTTCCGAATTTTAAATGAATATTTATTTTCATTTCAAGAGAATTTTACGCCGTTAACACTTGACTATTTTATATAGTTCATATATTCAATAAAAATGATATTTCTATTATTCAAACATTTTATTCAACACAAAAATATTTTACATAGTTTATTTCAGAAAATTTCGGCATTATAACGGTGCAATATTAGAACCGGAGTAATGTTTAGAATTAGCCCTCTCCTGATACTGGCTCACGCCATACACAATAATCAATCCAATCCACAAACCTTAATACAATTCATTTCACCATAATACAATCAATTTTCACAAAATTCAACCCAAACAAACAAACAACCATGGTTTGTACAAATAAATAGTGTCAGGGGCTACTAAGCCCAGTCTGCAATCTAAATATATTTAATTATAAAATAATTTGAGTGAGAAAGAGTTCTCATTTAGGTTCCACTCCGTCGGTCTTTAAAGGACAGTTTGGATTCGAATTTGCCCTAAATTCTAAGTAGCTCCAAATTGGGCCTGATTAGTCTTGTTGTGAAGCTCTCGTTCCCCTGATCGCAACGGATCTAGTTTCACATGATTTGGACCTCGTACGAAAAAGATATGGATTTTAACATGTTTGATATTTAAATACATGATTAATTAAATTAACAATGCTAATTATACCTTTAATAACGTTTTAAAATTGTGGTCGTTCCTTTCTTCTTCCTGTCATCGTTCAACACCGTGAAACCCATTTGCTCAAAACGGAAATCGCCTCGCCGCCGCCTCAACGTCGCACAGGACCCCCATCACCAGTTGTCCCTCCGACCGCCTTTAGCTTGTCGTCCATGTAACGACCTGGATTTGCCCAGACCTATCGATCGATAAATGGGCTAAGACCGTTTAAATCCCGAATACTCTAACTCTGGGAATACAACACATCAGAATAAATAACAGCAGATTTTTATAAACATCATAATAATGTTACATCAGAGTACAGAATATCATAGTACATTGGATAATAATACAGCGGCGGAAGATAAATTTACAGTGAATTAAATACAGCACAGTGGAATCAATAATCTGGTATAGCGGAAGACTATCCTTGCTCTGGACACAGCTTTAAGCTTCGATCCAGAATCCTGCTTAAAATGAATATCTGCAAAACAATCTACTCGATTGCCCGTGTGGAAAAGAGGGCACCCGAGTTTGCAAAGTGAAACAAACTACGGGTCAGTCATAGGACTGGTATGAGAAATCTTAACTTAACTAGTAATAAAGCTAATCACAGGACCACACCGCTAACGTGGAACATGTTTACTCCATTGGATTGCCAGTGCATAATTTAAATAAAGTAAATCGTTAAAAAATGCAATGCTTTTTAGAAAAAATGAAACCATTATAAGATTCACGTCCCATCACACAATGCAATGCAAACCGGAGGATAGAGTTTTACCTTATAATGGTCAAAAATGCTTGATACGATAAAAACGGATTTGATATTATTTTTAGTGTATAAATGTTTTAAAAGCATTTCAATCATAATGTTTCAATCATAGATGGCATAGTACCCCATCCTACTATGTCTCCATACTAGTTCTACAATCAAAACCGCATGGTGTCATATTGGAAATTGGGTTTCCATCATGAGTCAAGGCTAGGAAAGATCTCCTTATCGACTCAAGACTGTAACGTCCCAGATTTTTCGACCGTTTAAATTAGAATATTTAAAATTGTTAAGTGTTTAATCGAATTTATTTATTTATTTAAAATAAAGTTTGAATATATATATGTGTATATATATATATCATACTCTACAACAAGGCAAGACAAACCAAAACCCGATTTTTGGCGAAACTTGATTGAACAGGTATACACAAGTAATTATGAAACCTAAAACTCACTCAGTTCTATATTATATATGTATTGTTTTAAGTACATTTAGTTGTTAAAAACACTTCGCCAATTATAATATATTATATCTCGTTTAACATTATAATTGTACCCTAATGGTATCAGATTGTTTAACATGTACCCTAATGATATTAGTTGATATATCCCGAAAGATATCAGTTGGTATACTTTGCCAATTATAATTACAAACCAAACCCAAATACTTTGTCAAACACCCAAAGATATGTTGTACAATAAGAAACTGAAAATTGGAACCAAACCGTACTGGAAAGAAGAAGATTAAGGCCAGAAAACAATACATGTATTATCTCTACACATGTAAATACAAAGGAAATCGTACACATTTTTATTTTACAAAGGAAAAACAAAATATATATACGGCTGAACAAGGCAAAACAATACAACATGATTCAGATTTTAATATCAGCAGCCCTCTTTTCAAGAATTAGTAAATCCATCTCGATCAGTTTTGATCTGCGAAAAGAAGAAGAAAAAAACCATTAATAAGGGAAATATCATGAACAAGACAATTCATAAAGCAAAGAAGAAAAGAAGGATAAAACAGCATAACAGTAAAAAGAAAACAGCTAAAAGAATGGACAATGCATAGCTAGAACAGCTAGGATTAGTACGATGGACAAAAATATATGTGTATATTTATACATGAATCTGCACAGCAAAATCAAAGCAGCAAAAATATAGTAGAAAAATTCATTTCAAAATTACTGTTTACACATTGAAAAACCCAACTTGAATCGATAATACAATTTCGAATTTGTGGATTTGATTTACAAAACTTATAGCCTTACAATCACCTAGGCTGTGCATGTGCACTAGTTCGATCAAATGTCCTATTTGAACAGATCAGTACCATAAAACCAATACAGAATCCATATGTAAAACTGTACCATATATTTGGAAAAGAAAGAAAGAAAAATCTACATCAAAACAGAAGATATATGTTTACAGTTTTCAAATCACCAAATTTGATTAAAACAACTCATGGAAGCTATACAAAATAAAGTAGGGATCAGCTAAGTAGTTAAGAGATGTCAACAGATTTCAAATTAAATGAACAGTCAAAGAAAGTTAGTGAGAACAGATATGTATGTGCATTCATACATCAACTCTAACAGTACAATGCACATGGTAGAGAGAAGCAAATCAATACTTGTACAATCAAATTGATATGCATAGGGTGACTGTTGCCATACATCTTTATTTATTTGAATCTACAAGTCAGTTTAATCTCAGGATAGGATCAACCATTTCAGATCTGTACACATGCATAAATAACACCATTTCCAATCGAAGCAGACCTGGAATACTAGGAAATGCTAGACTAAAATCTGTAAAATCTTTGAAAAAAAACCATCACTCGTCCATCAAACGTCCATCATCAGTGTATAATCGGAAAAGGAAATCAAAACCAATGGGGTATGAATTGGTAGCTGAATTACCTACCTTAAGCTACGAATGGACGTTGAACCTATCTAGTTTTGAATCCACAACTATAAATACACGCAAAAGGGTTCCTCAACCAAGTCGCCAACGCAGTAAACCAAAGGAAAAATCCCATTCGTAAGGAACCAGAAATCAAACCTAAAATAATTCAGCAATTTAAAAAGCAAGTAAAAGAAAGACTTAGCTTAAGGAGGCCGCATCGTTCTGGAGGGGGTTAAAGTTCATCGCAAAGACGGTTGAGTGGCAAAGACGGGGTGAACGATGAATGGGTGGTTGGGGGTTTAGGCCGCAGGGATGCTCGGAGGAAGGACTTCGACGCCGGTTGTCTCGAAGTTGGCAGAAGATCAAAAAGGGGATTTGGGGGATTAGGGTTTGGTCATTGAACAAAATTTTGAGGCGGCTGAGAAATGAAGTGGAGGGTTACGGTGGGAGGGTTTTAAGGTGAAGCGGGTTTGGGTGTTTGTGGGCCGCCGGTTAAAGGTAAAGCCCATCTAAGTTCAAATATAAAATCTATGTTTAATTTAATTTGATTTAAAACTTATTTTGACGATATCTCGTCCGTACGTTAACGGATTTTGACAAAATCAGGCTCGTTGGAACCGTAGAGACGAGGGGATCGGGATGGAGCGGTGTCTGTCAGGACTGGAAGGACGGAAAACTTTTAATTAAATTAAATGTTGTTTAATTTAATTAAAACCAGCGCTGAACGACCCAACCGATCAAAGTGAGTTAACCTCACTCAGTTTCCTCCCATTTATATTTCGTATAAATTGGGTTTTATTTCTGTGTGCTCTGGTTGCAAGTAGTTGACCATCTGCTAGTTATGGATATTTATTTTTGATTTAATCAGTGGAATTAAACGGACATTTAATTCCAGTAAGACACCGACCCTTGTTCGAATTCGATAAAGGAAATTTCCCCTTGATTGTTCACGTTTATAAATTGAACGTGATTGAAATGGTTTGAATTGTTGTGTGATCTGTTTGCTGATGGATGGGTGTAGTTATCAGATAAAGGAAATAGTCTTGATTGAACAATTGATTTGATCGAAAACAGTTGAATTGAAAATTCACCATGTGATTTGTTTTAACTAGTGAATATATTGGTTCAGTATTGTGGCATCACTGTCTAGAAGTCAGTCATTATACAATTGTGAACTTTTTATCCTCAAGTGAACTGACCGTATTGAAGTATAAATTTAGTTATAACCAAAATAAGGTTTTAAAATATTATTTTGAATAAAGTGACTTTTAAAGAAAATAAGTATTATTATTGTTATTCAAAGGTTTATAAGTCAGCAGTAAATTGTTTTGATAAAGTAACCGCTTATGTTAAGAGAAAGTATAAGCAGATAAGTAGGGAATTACCCAACAGTTAAGAATTCGATTTATTGTTTCGTAAAAACAATTATATGAAGTTATTTGAATTAATTATATTATTTTAAAGGAGAAACTTACTGGGATTGATTTAAATTTTGAAAAGAGATTTTGAACGAGTTTTATATCTTAACTCGAGTTTATAATCAAGTTATAAAGGGGATTTAAGCAAACTTATAAGCTTAAATGGGAGGGTTATTTAACAATTTGATTAAGTAAAGGAAAATGAGGGTATAAAGGAGTTATGATTAACCTGAGATGAAAACAAGGTTTATAAAGCGAGTGAGAATTGAAGAAATTGATCTGGAATTAGAAATACTTAAGGTCGGTAATTGGACCTGGAGATTTTCCAAATGGAAAAAGGAAATGGGAAAAGGAGGATTTATAATTAAGTTTGGTAAAAGGATTAAGTAATAAGGTCCGTGATAATAACCCAACTAGGAAACAAAGTACCTAATCAAAATGGGAAGTTAATGCGAGCGATGTTTGGTAAGAGATTAAATAATCAATGGATTAAGCAATAT
This sequence comes from Allium sativum, assembly GCA_030737875.1. NCBI lineage: Eukaryota > Viridiplantae > Streptophyta > Magnoliopsida > Asparagales > Amaryllidaceae > Allium > Allium sativum. The sequence continues at coordinate 512,135,034 of CM060921.1, read as the reverse complement.
TGGTTATATATATATAAAAAGGGATTTTCAAAAAGATAAAGTGAATTTGTAAAGCTATAGTTTGGATTAACTAGTTAATCAGAATTTGAATTAGTATTGAAACGAGATATGGGTTTTTGGGTCATGACTTATATTTATCTGAAGATAAGAACGTTGTTGATTAAGGTCTGAGAGGTAATTAAATACCCCAACTTGAACGACTTCGAAATTATCTGAAGATGATATTTGTTGTGATGAAACGAAGGACAGTGAGGGTATATTACTTCATTTAGAAATAATAATGCAATGTTTAGTGGAACATTGGGGGTATACATACAGAATGAGAATCCCAAGGTCAAAAAGGAAATCTAAGAGAATTTCCACAGAAGAAAAACCGTAAGATTTGGTTTTATTCAATAAGAATAAACACTGGAAGCTGTGAAATAAATAAATGAAATATACTTCACAATGTTTTACGAATAATAAGTTGATTTGATTCTTCTATTATGGATTTTTAAATAATGTTTAGCCAATGTTTTGCAAACATTAGAAGAAAGGAAGTTGAGAGGTTTTTCAATCAAATAAGAAGTAAATACTGAGTCTCCAAGATATTGAGAAAGAAGATGTTTAATTATTTGAATTAGAAGGGCAAGTGATGCTGAATACTGAACGATAAATTCTATTTATATTTTATGGTTGAATGGATGTTTGCTTGATAGTTAAATAACCGACTATCAAGTTTGGCTTTTATGGATGTTGGTATGGAAAGACCGGAATCGAATATATATTCGAAAACCATTCCAACCAACAAATACGAAGTATATAGGAGAGATCAGGCGATGATCGAGATGGAGCATGTGATGACCATAGATCTTCATAAAGCGGAAGAACCACTTACAATCTCTGATTCGACCCGGAGATATACTGGGGTTCTGTCGTGGTTGAAACTGTGGATTACAAGGACGATCGCTACTGATCCACAGGGTGATTCCTATATTGGATGCAATAGGAGAGTACCTGTAACACCCCGTGTATTCTATAACAGTGAAATTCACAAATTAAAGTATAATTAATTTCAAATCAAAGAATTAAGGGAAACGGGATACGCCATTGTGTTCGTCTCGGAAAAATACGCGAAATAGAGTCCGAGTTTTCGAAAAACGGAGTCCGTATGAAGAAGATATGGCCTCCGGAAGTTTCAGAATTCAGGTTAAAAATTCAAACAGACGAAAACAGCTCGAAGATTCGAATTTCAAACACGCAGGGAGGCAGGGCGGGAAAGTTCCCGCCCAGGACAAGTCGACAGGGGTGTCGACACCACCCCCCCCCCCCCCCCCCCCGTGTCGACTGCCCAGTCGACACGGGTGTCGACTTGCAGGTCGACCTGCTTGGTCGGCCTGGCTGGCCTGGTCTGTGCTGGGTCCGAATTTCTGAGGCTTGCTTTGTCACGAGGGCTAGGTGTCAGCTCCTGATTGGTCTCTCTTTCGAATGAATGGCTACGATTAACCCAAGCTACATCGACGGTCCTAATCAGTTCATAAACTCTATAAAAATGACCATAGACTCTACCTAATCTATTCATTCAAAAATAAGAATGAGGCCATCATGCTGCTGAGGAACGACTAGGAGTAGCCACCAATTTGAGAGACAATTAGGAGACAAAGTCTAAAGCATAAAGCAACTACAAGTTAAACTTAAACAAATCAAATCAATGCCTACATCAAAGGAATAGCATCTCCAAATCCAGAATTCAGTTTCTTGAATTGAAGAATTCGTCACACAATTGTAAGTAGAGTACTATTCCGATGTGAATAAATAACTGTGTTTGATTTGTGTAAAATGAGAATTACACTTGATTTGTGGTGATTGTAATTCATATTTGTGCGTTGCTATGATTCTAATCAATTTGGAATGTTGTGATATAACGATTGGATATTCGCAAGTATGTAATTCATGATAAAAACTACATGTTTGCGGTAGTTTATTTGAGATTCATGCAAGTATACGATTGGATATTCGCAAGTATGTAATTCATGTTGAAGCTACATGTTTGTGGTTGTTTAATTGAGATTCATGCAAGTATGTGGTTTTGCTACTATGCCAACATAATGTATATTTTTGTACAAAATCACTTTTTGTGTAATTGGATCAAATTTGGGGTATTATGATTCATATGAAATTATGTTGGAATTGGCATCATGATCTATGTATAAAACCATACTTTTGTATTAGAAACAAAAGTAAACCTCTTTGTGAACTTATGTTGATTTTATGAATATGACTAGGCTATGTTTGGTATTATGCCTAATTGAAAAACATGTTAGGCCTATATTGTTAACAAGAATTATATGATAATATATGTGACACATAGCTAAGTTAGATTTACATTCCAATTGCAAGTTTGCATGAATAAAGTAAAAACCATGATTTCATGTTTAGGAATATTTATGCCATGATTACATGAATAGATCAAAAACCATGATTTCATGTTTAGGAATATTTATGCCATGATTACATGAATAGATCAAAAACCATGATTTCATGTTTGGGTATATTTGTGCCATGATTATGTGAATAGATTAAAAATCATGATTAAGTTGGAATAATTCTAGTTGAACTATACTTTTGTGTTAGTAACAAAAGTAAGCACCTTTGTAAACATATAGTAATTTTATAAACATGATTTGCTTATGTTTGACATTATGCCTAAGTAAAAATATAGGTTTATGTTGTAGTTAAGACTATGTGTCAATAATGATATCTAATTTAGTTAGATTCTTAACTTAACTACAAGTTTACATGGTTTGATTCATGTCACTTATGCTTTATGACCAAAGTATATGTTACTACAATGCAAGTACACCAGTTTCTATTTTGTAGTTCCAACGTTATGTTGCAAGTTCATGCGTTCACATTCCCCTTTTTGTGTATATAATCACGTTTTAAGCCTCCCCTTTTTCACGTGGCCAAGTTGGGCTTAGAAGGCTAAGCCCAACATATATTATAATAAACGAACGTATTAAACGGGGGAAATAGCGTTGGGCCAAATTAATTAATAAATGAAAATATAAAAGTAGATGGGCCCAAATTCAAGAATGGGTTGGGCCCATGATTGGTGTAAACCTTTACACCATTAGCTTAAATTGATTTTGAATAATGGGCCGCAAATATTTACATATAAGAAAATAAAGAAGAAAGACAAAATATGTAAATGTAGAAAATACGATGTGTTTAACCCGAGGTTGGATTGAGTTGTGATGTAAACCTACCCGGAACCGCCCAGCTGTCCAGTAGTCACAACAATACCTATCCAATGTGGGTGGTTAAACATGGAGCCCAATAAGGACCCGAGGTTAGACTGAGTTGTGGCGTAAGACTGCCCGGACCCAACCGGCAACAGGCAGCCACAACAATACCTGTCTAATGTGAGAGGTCAAGGCTTTAATAAGACAATTAAGGCTGAGTCAGGATTGATAGGATTAAGTAAATTATATTAATACTTAATCAAAAATGGAACATGCTAAACTAAACAGACTGATTGGGGGTTAGGTTTATAAAACACTTAACCAACTTAGCATGTTGGCTAGAAATAGAAAAACCTAGTAGCGGGGGACCCTTTTCAGCAGTAACCCTATAAGGTATCATGATACCCTGAAACTAGGCAGGCTGGGGCACGATTACTGTGTTGACTGTAAGAGGTCAAATCGACGGCGGTGGTGCAGCAGTGTAGGTTCTAACGGGGTGCGGGCGTGCACACACTCCGGCGCAGAAAAATAAGGCACTGGGCACCAGTAGCATACCTGTGCATTCTAAGGATTGTGTCGGGCCGCCACCATGGGACTTGATACACCCCATGGTGGGACCAGCATAGGTAACTACACCATCGGGGGCCGTAAGACACATGTAATTATGCGAGTAGGAGCCGATCATCATAAAATGGATCACTTCACCCTGATTATGGGGTGCCAGTTGGGAACTAGTTTATATGAGTTTAGAGATTGATATGGGGTACGATAGTATATTCGACCCTAGACAACTTAACTAAGTTTATGGTGCTTTCCCCATTTCTAGTTTATACTTATCATACCCAGTTCTTTATTCATAGACTGAATAGTCCTAGACTTACTCAGGCTTTATGTCTGACTCTACTTTTCTTTCGTCTTCTTTTCTTCCGTCACCCCCCCCCCCCCAGGTCCACAGGGAGGGAATACCGCAGCTTGACCAGCCTTCATATCCAGCTTGAAGAGAAAGAATGTATTGCTTGGATCTTTTCGTTTTGGACTATGGCTTTGGACAGCAACTATGGGACTTTTGCAGTTTATTTATGTTTTCTTTATGCTTCTTTGAATAATGTAATCAAGACAGTTATGAAGATGTTATGTTTTTGGAAGTATTGTAAGACAATTATGGTATGGTTGTTGTAACACGTATTTTTAATGAAATAAAAGTTGTTGTTTTCCGCTATTCAAAAATATGTGTTCTTATATCTGTCTTGTATATCTGTGACTTATACTTATAAATCTCCACCAAAATTAGGGCATTCCCTTTGAGAGTGACCCTAACGGAGGTGGGGTGTTTCACTTGGTATCAGAGCATAGGTTTACCAGATAAGATAAAAAGTTTGAAAAATTATTTTCAAAAAGGAAATTTAAAGAAGCAATTTTAAAAGAAAAATATTATTTTATTTTAATAGGCAAAGTCCCCCCCCCAAGCCATAGGTACTATCTCTTATCCTTCGTTTTGAATCTATCCTTTTTGTTTCAGCATGTCCGAAGAACTTAACTTGCCAGAGGGTGTACCAATACCTGGTTGGTTTAGACGGTTCTTAGAAGCAAGGGCCACTCAGCCAGGTCCTACCGTTCCTCCTCCCCCAGCTGCAGGAAATCATCCAGCTGCAGCGGCACCTCTTCCTCCACCTCCTCCGTGGGGAAACACGTTTGCTAAGATATGTAAAGATTTCAAAGCTATGGGAGGAAAGGATTTTCATGGAACTGAGTCCTTCGTGGCAGCTAGAAATTGGCTGAAAGAAACTGAGGACTTATTCGTCATCTTTGAGGTAGAAGATAGACAGAAAGCACAACTGGCAGTTTGGCTACTAAAGGGCGAGGCTTCCTACTAGTGGGAAGTCACTAATGCAGAAAGACCAGTGGAGACATGGGAGGACTTTAGGGCAAGGTTTGAGGCTAAATTTCTCTCAGATGCGGAAAGGAGTTTGCAGTTGGAAAAATTCTTATTTCTTAAGCAAGGGAACAAGACAGTCAAAGATTATGTTAATCAGTTCGATGAGCTGGCTAGGTTTGGGCTGGACCTAGTCAACACCCCGCACAAGAAGGCTCTCCGTTTCGTCAAAGGGTTGAATGAGCCATTACACAGTTTGGCCATGACCCATATACCCATGGGAGCTACATATGAAAGGTTGGTACAAATGGCATTGCTGAACGAAGAGGATAAGGGCAAGAAGGAGACAAAGGCAGAAAGCTCTCAAGGGAAGAAAGAGGGTTTGCAGCCCAAGAAGACAGACTTTAAGAAGGGCGGGAAAGGCAACAAAGAGAAGAGGAAGTGTAATTTCTGTGGCAAAGTGGGGGCACTTAGTGAAAGATTGCCGGAAAAAGAAGACCAGGGAGAATGGTGGGTGCTTTTCTTGCGGTGAGACAGGCCACAGGGCTAAGGACTGCCCAAAGAAACGAGGACAGGGGCAGAGGGCTGGATCCACCTCAGGGGCACAAGTTCATGTGCTAGAAGCGCCACCTCTGCAACAGTGAGGTATAAATACTTCTGTAGAAAGTGTAGTTTATCTTTATGATCACCCCGTTCGCACTTTATTTGATTCTGGCGCATCACACTCCTTTATCTCGTCTGCTTTAGTAGAATCTCTGCACCTAAAAACTAGTATGGTAGAGGACCCCTTTATTGTTTCAAACCCAATTGGGGGCCCATCTCATTTGTCTATGATCTGTTTGGGATTGAAAATTTCTATTCTAAGCGTAGAATTTCAATGTAGTGCCTTTGTTTTGGGCTTTTCGGGATATGGTTTGATTTTGGGCATGGATTGGCTATCCAGTAATGGGGCCATCCTTGATTGTGAGAAAAGGGTTGTTAGGCTCCTAACCCAGCTCGGTAATACTTTGGAAATTTCTTGTAATCCCTCGTATGCGGTTATGCTTAGTTATCTTGAATCGCTAGATGCCTCTGTTGAAAATTTGCAATCAGTTAGAGTGGTCCGGGAATATCCGGATGTCTTCGAAGAGGTGAAGTGCTTGCCTCCGAAGCGGGAGATAGACTTCCGCATATACCTTCTAGATAATGCAAAGCCCGTTGCGTTGCCCGTTAGACACATGGCTCCACGGGAAAGGAAAGAGCTCAGTAAACAGATTAAAGAGCTTCTAGAAAAGGGGTTCATTAGGAGGAGCATTTCAGAATGGGGCGCTCCAGTGGTGTTCGCTACAAAGGCGGATGGTTCACTCCGTCTATGTGTTGACTATAGGGAGCTCAACAAGCTAACGAAAAAGAATAAGCACCCTCTCCCCAGAATTGACGATTTGTTTGATCAGCTTGTAGGAGCGTCTGTTTTCTCCCAACTCGATTTAGCGACCAGTTTTCATCAGTTAAGGGTGGCTAAAGATAGTATCGATAAAACGGCATTCAGAACCCCAGACGGCTTCTTTGAATGGCTTGTCATGCCTTTCGGCTTGACAAATGCACCTGCTTACTTCGTGGACCTGATGAGTAGGGTATTCAGAGATTTCCTCAACAAGTTCGTAGTGGTCTTCGTAGACGATATCCTTATCTTCTCAAAGAGTGAAGAGGAACATGCTCAGCACTTAAGGGCAATCATGGAAACTCTGCGAGTCCATCAACTAAAAGCCAAATTCTCCAAATGCCACTTTTGGAGAGAAGAAGTGAGGTTCCTTGGGCACATAGTATCCAAACAAGGGTTAGCAGTGGACCCTGCTAAGGTAGTGGCGGTACAGGATTGGAAGACACCAAGGAATGCAACTGAGGTCCGAAGTTTTCTAGGACTAGCAGGTTTCTATCGAAAGTTCATAAGGGATTTTGCGAAAATCTCAGCTCCGCTCACGAAATTGACCAAGAAGAATCTAGTATTCAATTGGGACTTGGATTGCGAGTTTGCTTTCCAGCGACTGAAAAGGGCTCTTACAACAGCCCCAGTTTTGACGTTGCCAGATGGGAGCAAGATGTTCACTGTTTATACAGATGCATGTGGGACAGGGCTAGGCGCCGTCTTAATGCAAGAAGGAAGGGTAGTAGCTTATGGCGGGAGGCAGTTGAAAGTGCACGAAAAGAACTACCCGACCCACGATCTTGAGTTAGCTGCCATCGTCTTTGCACTCAAGTCTTGGCGACACTATCTCCTAGGTGAGAAGTTCGAACTTTACACTGACCATAAATCGTTGAAATATCTTTTCTCGCAGAAAGATCTTAACCTGAGGCAACAAAGATGGATGGAGTTTCTTGCCTCGTACGATTTCGAGATCTCCTACACTCCGGGCAAAGGCAACGTAGTGGCAGACACGTTGAGCCGAAAGAAATTGACCCTAAGCCCGCTATTTGTTGAAAGACAAAGCCTAGAGTTTATAGCCAGCTTCGACTTTAGGCCTTCCTCCGATTTTGTACCAGGCTTGCTAGCATCTCTCGAAGTGCGCCCGACTTTAGTGGACTCAATAGGGACAGAACAACGCGAAGACCCTCAGCTCATGGAAACGATTGATAAGCTAATTACGGGTGAGACTTCGAGTCACCTCAACAGATACTCCATCGACGATAAGGGTTTGCTAAGGCGAGACGGAAGACTATGCGTCCCACAGACAAAGGATTTAGTAAAGAAGGTTCTCGAGGAAGCACATCACTCCAAGATGACAATACACCCAGGCGGAGATAAAATGTACAAGGACATAAAAAGAACTTTCTTCTGGAACGGCATGAAAAAGGACGTGGCAGAATTCGTTTCTAAGTGTATGGTGTGCCAACAGGTTAAGGCGGAACAGAAAAAGCCTGGCGGACTGCTACATCCTCTAGAGGTCCCGTAGTGGAAATGGGATAGCATCTCAATGGACTTCATCGATGGGCTGCCTAGGTCTAGGAGAGGCAACACTAGCATTTGGGTAATAGTGGATAGGCTTACTAAAAGTGCCCACTTCTTACCTGTCAAAAGTAAAAGAACTACCTCATCTCTAGCATCTCTTTACCTCAAGGAAATTGTCCGACTCCACGGAATACCATCCAGCATTGTTAGTGATCGAGACCCTATCTTCACAAGTGAGTTTTGGCGGAGTCTGCAAGAAGCGGTAGGCACGCAGTTATGCTTGAGCACAGCCTATCATCCCCAAACCGACGGCCAAACGGAAAGAGTGAACAGAGTTTTGGAGGACCTTTTAAGACTGTGCGTCCTTGACTTCGGAGGAACGTGGGAAGACCATCTTCCTTTGGTGGAATTTGTCTACAACAATAGCTATCAAGCAACCATCGGAATGGCGCCCTTCGAAGCTTTATATGGAAGACCGTGCCGATCGCCCACTTGTTGGTGGGAGTCTACTGATAAGCTCATACTTGGACCAGATATGATCCGAGAGACTTCAGAAAAAGTAGACTTAATACGAAGAAGGATGAAGACGGCCCAAGACAGACAAAAGTCCTACGCCGACAAGAGGAGGACCGACCTTGAATTTGAGGTTGGGGACAGAGTTTTTCTTAAGGTATCTCCGCTAAGGAACGTTGTTCGTTTTGGAACCACAGGAAAGCTAGCACCAAGGTTCGTAGGGCCATTCCCTATCATCGAGAAAATTGGGGAAATGGCCTATAGATTAGAGCTACCCGAAAAGCTGGCCGGAGTTCACAACGTTTTTCATGTTTCACATCTCCGAAAATGTCTACATGAGTCTGCTGAAGTGGTAGAGCCAAATATCCTAGAAGAAGCTGAAGTGGTAGAGCCAAATATCCTAGAAGAAGCTGAAGTGGAGCGCGAAGCAACCGTGAGGAAAGTTCCAACCCGCATATTAGGAACGGAAGTGAAGAAGCTACGCAACCGCGAAGTCAAGCTCGTCAAAGTTCAGTGGAGCGACGCCGAGGGAGACGCGACTTGGGAAACTGAAGCTAGAATATGCACTGCCTACCCTTTTCTTTTCGAGGGTACATCCTTGATCTTTCTTTTTCCTTAAGTTGCGCTTTTATCTATCTTTTTAGGTATATTTCCTCGACCTTATCTTTTAGGTAGAAACCCTTTGGATGAAAACATGTAATTGAAACATGTTATGGATGATGGTTGCAAGTGGTTGCAAGTGATTGCTAGTGGTTGCTCGTGGTTGCATATACACACAATCTAGGTTTTAGATCGGCTCAGTCACTTCATATTGCATATATGTTTGCATTCGTATATGGTTGAACTTTAATGTGTTGTCATATGGATGTTGCATTTGTATGAATGATTGTGCACTCATGTAGAATCATGAATAGGAAAATTTGCATACATAATGGATTCATGGCACTTACATAATTCGCATTAAGGAGGTCAACTGAATCAGTAGATCGCCTGATTTTGCATTAGATAAGTATATGTACACACACACTTCGCATATGATCATGAAGCATTAGAAGTCTTTTAAGGACAATGGATACTCGTGTTTGATGGATGAGTAGATGGATGTTTGGATGTTAGGATATATATATTTTTCCTAAACTTGAAGATTTCGGGGACGAAATCCTTTTAAGTGGGGGAGAATGTAACACCCCGTGTATTCTATAACAGGGAAATTCACAAATTAAAGTATAATTAATTTCAAATCAAAGAATTAAGGGAAACGGGATACGCCATTGTGTTCGTCTCGGAAAAATACGCGAAATAGAGTCCGAGTTTTCGAAAAACGGAGTCCGTATGAAGAAGATATGGCCTCCGGAAGTTTCAGAATTCAGGTTAAAAATTCAAACAGACGAAAACAGCTCGAAGATTCGAATTTCAAACACGCAGGGAGGCAGGGCGGGAAAGTTCCCGCCCAGGACAAGTCGACAGGGGTGTCGACTTGCCAGTCGACACCACCCCCCCCCCTCCCCGCCCCCCCGTGTCGACTGCCCAGTCGACACGGGTGTCGACTTGCAGGTCGACCTGCTTGGTCGGCCTGGCTGGCCTGGTCTGTGCTGGGTCCGAATTTCTGAGGCTTGCTTTGTCACGAGGGCTAGGTGTCAGCTCCTGATTGGTCTCTCTTTCGAATGAATGGCTACGATTAACCCAAGCTACATCGACGGTCCTAATCAGTTCATAAACTCTATAAAAATGACCCTAGACTCTACCTAATCTATTCATTCAAAAATAAGAATGAGGCCATCATGCTGCTGAGGAACGACTAGGAGTAGCCACCAATTTGAGAGACAATTAGGAGACAAAGTCTAAAGCATAAAGCAACTACAAGTTAAACTTAAACAAATCAAATCAACGCCTACATCAAAGGAATAGCATCTCCAAATCCAGAATTCAGATTCCTGGATTGAAGAATTCGTCACACGATTGTAAGTAGAGTACTATTTCGATGTGAATAAATAACTGTGTTTGATTTGTGTAAAATGAGAATTACACTTGATTTGTGGTGATAGTAATTCATATTTGTGCGTTGCTATGATTCTAATCGATTTGGAATGTTGTGATATGACGATTGGATATTCGCAAGTATGTAATTCATGATAAAAACTACATGTTTGCGGTAGTTTATTTGAGATTCATGAAAGTATACGATTGGATATTCGCAAGTATGTAATTCATGTTGAAGCTACATGTTTGTGGTTGTTTAATTGAGATTCATGCAAGTATGTGGTTTTGCTACTATGCCAACATAATGTATATTTTTGTACAAAATCACTTTTTGTGTAATTGGATCAAATTTGGGGTATTATGATTCATATGAAATTATGTTGGAATTGGCATCATGATCTATGTACAAAACCATACTTTTGTATTAGAAACAAAAGTAAACCTCTTTGTGAACTTATGTTGATTTTATGAATATGACTAGGCTATGTTTGGTATTATGCCTAATTGAAAAACATGTTAGGCCTATATTGTTAACAAGAATTATATGATAATATATGTGACACATAGCTAAGTTAGATTTACATTCCAATTGCAAGTTTGCATGAATAAAGTAAAAACCATGATTTCATGTTTAGGAATATTTATGCCATGATTACATGAATAGATCAAAAACCATGATTTCATGTTTAGGAATATTTATGCCATGATTACATGAGTAGATCAAAAACCATGATTTCATGTTTGGGTATATTTGTGCCATGATTATGTGAATAGATTAAAAATCATGATTAAGTTGGAATAATTCTAGTTGAACTATACTTTTGTGTTAGTAACAAAAGTAAGCACCTTTGTAAACATATAGTAATTTTATAAACATGATTTGCTTATGTTTGACATTATGCCTAAGTAAAAATATAGGTTTATGTTGTAGTTAAGACTATGTGTCAATAATGATATCTAATTTAGTTAGATTCTTAACTTAACTACAAGTTTACATGGTTTGATTCATGTCACTTATGCTTTATGACCAAAGTATATGTTACTACAATGCAAGTACACCAGTTTCTATTTTGTAGTTCCAACGTTATGTTGCAAGTTCATGCGTTCACATTCCCCTTTTTGTGTATATAATCACGTTTTAAGCCTCCCCTTTTTCATGTGGCTAAGTTGGGCTTAAAAGGCTAAGCCCAACATATATTATAATAAACGAACGTATTAAACGGGGGAAATAGCGTTGGGCCAAATTAATTAATAAATGAAAATATAAAAGTAGATGGGCCCAAATTCAAGAATGGGTTGGGCCCATGATTGGTGTAAACCTTTACACCATTAGCTTAAATTGATTTTGAATAATGGGCCGCAAATATTTACATATAAGAAAATAAAGAAGAAAGACAAAATATGTAAATGTAGAAAATACGATGTGTTTAACCCGAGGTTGGATTGAGTTGTGATGTAAACCTGCCCGGAACCGCCCGGCTGTCCAGTAGTCACAACAATACCTATCCAATGTGGGTGGTTAAACATGGAGCCCAATAAGGACCCGAGGTTAGACTGAGTTGAGGCGTAAGACTGCCCGACCCAACCGGCAACAGGCAGCCACAACAATACCTGTCTAATGTGAGAGGTCAAGGCTTTAATAAGACAATTAAGGCTGAGTCAGGATTGATAGGATTAAGTAAATTATATTAATACTTAATCAAAAATGGAACATGCTAAACTAAACAGACTGATTGGGGGTTAGGTTTATAAAACACTTAACCAACTTAGCATGTTGGCTAGAAATAGAAAAACCTAGTAGCGGGGGACCCTTTTCAGCAGTAACCCTATAAGGTATCATGATACCCTGAAACTAGGCAGGCTGGGGCACGATTACTGGGCTGACTGTAAGAGGTCAAATCGACGGCGGTGGTGCAGCAGTGTAGGTTCTAACGGGGTGCGGGCGTGCACACACTCCGGCGCAGAAAAATAAGGCACTGGGCACCAGTAGCATACCTGTGCATTCTAAGGATTGTGTCGGGCCGCCACCATGGGACTTGATACACCCCATGGTGGGACCAGCATAGGTAACTACAACATCGGGGGCCGTAAGACACATGTAATTATGCGAGTAGGAGCCGATCATCATAAAATGGATCACTTCACCCTGATTATGGGGTGCCAGTTGGGAATTAGTTTATATGGGTTCAGAGATTGATATGGGGTACCATAGTATATTCGACCCTAGACAGCTTAACTAAGTTTATGGTGCTTTCCCCATTTCTAGTTTATACTTATCATACCCAGTTCTTTATTCATGGACTGAATAGTCCTAGACTTACTCAGGCTTTATGTCTGACTCTACTTTTCTTTCGTCTTCTTTTCTTCCGTCCCCCCCCCCCCCCCCAGGTCCACAGGGAGGGAATACCGCAGCTTGACCAGCCTTCATATCCAGCTTGAAGAGAAAGAATGTATTGCTTGGATCTTTTCGTTTTGGACTATGGCTTTGGACAGCAACTATGGGACTTTTGCAGTTTATTTATGTTTTCTTTATGCTTCTTTGAATAATGTAATCAAGACAGTTATGAAGATGTTATGTTTTTGGAAGTATTGTAAGACAATTATGGTATGGTTGTTGTAACACGTATTTTTAATGAAATAAAAGTTGTTGTTTTTCGCTATTCAAAAATATGTGTTCTTATATCTGTCTTGTATATCTGTGACTTATACTTATAAACCTCCACCAAAATTAGGGCATTCCCTTTGAGAGTGACCCTAACGGAGGTGGGGTGTTTCAGTACCTTCGGTTCGTCCTGTTCCTGGGTGACTTGTATGGACGAGTGTCTGACAAAGTATTTCTGAAGGGATTACGTATGTTGAATTTCTACAAACGTATCTCTGTTGGTGGCGGAGAAGGCTATACACCTTCTTTGGCTTAACGCTCAGAGTATTTTTGTGGAAATCAGTATTCAGTGATACCTGGCGGATCTGACGATGTGGCATTCAAAGTGAATGGTGGCTAGGTGTTCAAAAGATTATAAGCTCAAGCCTCACAGCCGGGAAATGACAAAAATCGGGCAGGCAGCATGGCTATGTGGGTCGCTCCCATTAGGGTGTATAATCACCTATCTAGAGAAATTCCTTTTTGTTTCTTACTTTATCGATTCTGCCCATTCGGGAACGGTGGTTTGAGTCCATCCATTGGTGATATGCATTTGATACACTCAAGCGAAATGTGTGGTCGGTCATGTGAGGGCCGGGTTGCAAGATGTTCTTGTTGAACCCAGTGTATTCGCCTCTAGAGATACACGAGAGGCAGGTGGTCCCATACCTTGTCAAGGTCGGAATCCAATTTCCAATAAGTGCCCACGGCTTTGTTTGTATATATATACGTGGAGCGTGAGATGCAAGCGTTCCACTAGATTTATATTTACTTGTATTTAGACACTATGATAATATCAGATAAGATATTGATTTCGCAACTGGTTTGGGTTATTGTAAGGTAAAAACCATCTGTGTTTATGTGTGGATTGGTCTTACGATTATCTTTTTCTTTCAAAAGGATTTTAACTTTAAAATCAAGTTGTATGATACCCTTAATTGCTGTGCGAGTTTTTCTCACTCTGGTCCACCAGACTGACCCGGTGTTTTGTAAATGCTCGGGTTAGACCGAGGTGTACAGGTTCAGGTTATCAGGTACTGGGAAGTCCAGAGACGAGCTGAAGATGTTCAGATGAATGATATTCCGGTGTGTGATCATATATATGAGGACAGATTATCAAAAATGTCCAGCTGTGTGTTGTACTCTGATATTGTAAGTATTTTAAAGTTTTCAGTAAAGATTTATTTCTATAATATATTTTGTTCCACTGCGATGTGAGACTCTGTGTTGATTCCTCTTATTCTTCTATTCTAACTTTCTTTCTTATCTCACCCTCTAACTTCTTTCTAAACGTTCCAGTGTTTTCGGTGCTTGGAGGATCGACATGAGTACGGTAAAGGGTATTTATGTCGATTGTAAGTACATTTAGTTGTTAAAAACACTTCGCCAATTATAATATATTATATCTCATTTAACATTATAATTGTACCCTAATGGTATCAGATTGTTTAACATGTACCCTAATGATATTAGTTGATATATCCCGAAAGATATCAGTTGGTATACTTTGCCAATTATAATTACAAACCAAACCCAAATACTTTGTCAAACACCCAAAGATATGTTGTACAATAAGAAACTGAAAATTGGAACCAAACCGTACTGGAAAGAAGAAGATTGAGGCCAGAAAACAATACATGTATTATCTCTACACATGTAAATACAAAGGAAATCGTACACATTTTTATTTTACAAAGGAAAAACAAAATATATATACGGCTGAACAAGGCAAAACAATACAACATGATTCAGATTTTAATATCAGCAGCCCTCTTTTCAAGAATTAGTAAATCCATCTCGGTCAGTTTTGATCTGCGAAAAGAAGAAGAAAAAAAACCCATTAATAAGGGAAATATCATGAACAAGACAATTCATAAAGCAAAGAAGAAAAGAAGGATAAAACAACATAACAGTAAAAAGAAAACAGCTAAAAGAATGGACAATGCATAGCTAGAACAGCTAGGATTAGTACGATGGACAATAATATATGTGTATATTTATACATGAATCTGCACAGCAAAATCAAAGTAGCAAAAATACAGTAGAAAAATTCATTTCGAAATTACTGTTTACACATTGAAAAACCCAACTTGAATCGATAATACAATTTCGAATTTGTGGATTTGATTTACAAAACTTATAGCCTTACAATCACCTAGGCTGTGCATGTGCACTAGTTCGATCAAATGTCCTATTTGAACAGATCAGTACCATAAAACCAATACAGAATCCATATGTAAAACTATGCCATATATTTGGAAAAGAAAGAAAGAAAAATCTACATCAAAACAGAAGATATATGTTTACAGTTTTCAAATCACCAAATTTGATTAAAACAACTCATGGCAGCTATACAAAATAAAGTAGGGATCAGCTAAGTAGTTAAGAGATGTCAACAGATTTCAAATTAAATGAACAGTCAAAGAAAGTTAGTGAGAACAGATATGTATGTGCATTCATACATCAACTCTAACAGTACAATGCACATGCTAGAGAGAAGCAAATCAATGATTGTACAATCAAATTGATATGCATAGGGTGACTGTTGCCATACATCTTTATTTATTTGAATCTACAAGACAGTTTAATCTCAGGATAGGATCAACCATTTCAGATCTATACACATGCATAAATAACACCATTTCCAATCGAAGCAGACCTGGAATACTAGGAAATGCTAGACTAAAATCTGTAAAATCTTTGAAAAAAAACCATCACTCGTCCATCAAACGTCCATCATCAGTGTATAATCGGAAAAGGAAATCAAAACCAATGGGGTATGAATTGGTAGCTGAATTACCTACCTTAAGCTATGAATGGACGTTGAACCTATCTAGTTTCGAATCCACAACTATAAATACACGCAAAAGGGTTCCTCAACCAAGTCGCCAACACATTAAACCAAAGGAAAAATCCCATTCGTAAGGAACCAGAAATCAAACCTAAAATAATTCAGCAATTTAAAAAGCAAGTAAAAGAAAGACTTAGCTTAAGGAGGCCGCATTGTTCTGGAGGGGGTTAGGGTTCATCGCAAAGACGGTTGAGTGGCAAAGACGGGGTGAACGATGAATGGGTGGTTGGGGGTTTAGGCCGCATGGATGCTCGGAGGAAGGACTTCGACGTCGGTTGTCTCGAAGTTGGCAGAAGATCAAAACGGGGATTTGGGGAATTAGGGTTTGTCATTGAACAAAATTTTGAGGCGGCTGAGAAATGAAGTGGAGGGTTACGGTGGGAGGGTTTTAAGGTGAAGCGGGTTTGGGTGTTTGTGGGCCGCCGGTTAAAGGTAAAGCCCATCTAAGTTCAAATATAAAATCTATGTTTAATTTAATTTGATTTAAAACTTATTTTGACGATATCTCGTCCGTACGTTAACGGATTTTGACAAAATCAGGCTCGTTGGAACCGTAGAGACGAGGAGATCGGGATGGAGCAGTATCTGTTAGGACGGAAAACTTTTAATTAAATTAAACGTTGTTTAATTTAATTAAAACCAGCGCTGAACGACCCAACCGATCAAAGTGAGTTAACCTCACTCAGTTTCTTCCCATTTATATTTCATATAAATTGGGTTTTATTTCTATGTGCTCTGGTTGCAAGTAGTTGACCATCTGCTAGTTATGGATATTTATTTTTGATTTAATCAGTGGAATTAAACGGACATTTAATTCCAGTAAGACACCGACCCTTGTTCGAATTCGATAAAGGAAATTTCCCCTTGATTATTCATGTTTATAAATTGAACGTGATTGAAATGGTTTGAATTGTTGTGTGATTTGTTTGCTGATGGATGGGTGTAGTTATCAGATAAAGGAAATAGTCTTGATTGAACAATTGATTTGATCGAAAACAGTTGAATTGAAAATTCACCATGTGATTTGTTTTAACTAGTGAATATATTGGTTCAGTATTGTGGCATCACTGTCTAGAAGTCAGTCATTATACAATTGTGAACTTTTTATCATCAAGTGAACTGACCGTACTGAAGTATAAATTTAGTTATAACCAAAATAAGGTTTAAAAATATTATTTTGAATAAAGTGACTTTTAAAGAAAATAAGTATTATTATTGTTATTCAAAGGTTTATAAGTCAGCAGTAAATTGTTTTGATAAAGTAACCGCTTATGTTAAGAGAAAGTATAAGTAGATAAGTAGGGAATAACCCAACAGTTAAGAATTCGATTTATTGTTTCGTAAAAACAATTATATGAAGTTATTTGAATTAATTAGATTATTTTAAAGGAGAAATTTACTGGGATTGATTTAAATTTTGAAAAGAGATTTTGAACGAGTTTTATATCTTAACTCGAGTTTATAATGAAGTTATAAAGGGGATTTAAGCAAACTTATAAGCTTAAATGGGAGGGTTATTTAATAATTTGATTAAGTAAAGGAAAATGAGGGTATAAAGGAGTTATGATTAACCTGAGATGAAAACAAGGTTTATAAAGCGAGTGAGAATTGAAGAAATTGATCTGGAATTAGAAATACTTAAGGTCGGTAATTGGACCTGGAGATTTCCCAAAAGGAAAAAGGAAATGGGAAAAGGAGGATTTATAATTAAGTTTGGTAAAAGGATTAAGTAATAAGATCCGTGATAATAACCCAGCTAGGAAACAAAGTACCTAATCAAAATGGGAAGTTAATGCGAGCGATGTTTGGTAAGAAATTAAATAATCAATGGATTAAGCAATATTGGTTTTATATATATATATATAAGGGATTTCCAAAAAGATAAAGTGAATTTGTAAAGCTATAGTTTGGATTAACTAGTTAATCAGAATTTGAATTAGTATTGAAACGAGATATGGGTTTTTGGGTCATGACTTATATTTATCTGAAGATAAGAACGTTGTTGATTAAGGTCTGAGAGGTAATTAAATACCCCAACTTGAACGACTTCGAAATTATCTGAAGATGATATTTGTTGTGATGAAACGAAGGACAGTGAGGGTATATTATTTCATTTAGAAATAATAATGCAATATTTAGTGGAACATTGGGGGTATACATACAGAATGAGAATCCCAAGGTCAAAAAGGAAATCTAAGAGAATTTCCAAAGAAGAAAAACCGTAAGATTTGGTTTTACTCAATAAGAATAAACACTAGAAGCTGTGAAATAAATAAATGAAATATACTTCACAATGTTTTACGAATAATAAGTTGATTTGATTCTTCTATTATGGATTTTTAAATAATGTTTAGCCAGTGTTTTGCAAACATTAGAAGAAAGGAAGTTGAGACGTTTTTCATAATCAAATAAGAAGTAAATACTGAGTCTCCAAGATATTGAGAAAGAAGATGTTTAATTATTTGAATTAGAAGGGCAAGTGATGCTGAATACTAAACGATAAATTCTATTTATATTTTATGGTTGAATGGATGTTTGCTTGATAGTTAAATAACCGACTATCAAGTTTGGCTTTTACGGATGTTGGTATGGAAAGACCGGAATCGAATATATACTCGAAAACCATTCCAACCAACAAATACGAAATATATAGGAGAGATCAGGCGATGATCGAGATGGAGCATGTGAAGATCATAGATCTTCATAAAGCGGAAGAACCACTTACAATCTCTGATTCGACCCGGAGATATACTGGGGTTCTGTCGTGGTTGAAACTGTGGATTACAAGGACGATCGCTACTGATCCATGGGGTGATTCCTACATTGGATGCAGTAGGAGAGTACCTTTGGTTCATCCTGTTCCTGGATGACTTGTATGGACGAGTGTCTGACAAAGTATTTCTAAAGGGATTAGGTATGTTGAATTTCTACAAACGTATCTCTGTTGGTGGCGGAGAAGGCTGTACACCTTCTTTGGCTTAACGCTCAGAGTATTTTTGTGGAAATCAGTATTCAGTGATACCTGGCGGATCTGACGATGTGGCATTCAAAGTGAATGGTGGCTAGGTGTTCAAAAGATTATAACCTCAAGCCTCACAACTGGGAAATGACAAAAATCGGGCAGGCAGCATGGCTATGTGGGTCGCTCCCATAAGGGTGTATAATCACCTATCTAGAGAAATTCCTTTTTGTTTCTTACTTTATCGATTCTGCCCATTCGGGAACGGTGGTTTGAGTCCATCCGTTGGTGATATACATTCGATACACTCAAGCGAAATGTGTGGTCGGTCATGTGAGGGACGGGTTGTAAGACGTTCTTGTTGAACCCAGTGTATTCGCCTCTAGAGATACACGAGCGGCAGGTGGTCCCATACCTTGTCAAGGTCGGAATCCAATTTCCAATAAGTGCCCACGGCTTTGTTTGTATATATATATATATATATATATATATATATATATATATATATATACGTGGAGCGTGAGATGCAAGCGTTCCACTAGATTTATATTTACTTGTATTTAGACACTATGATAATATCAGATAAGATATTGATTTCGCAACTGGTTTGGGTTATCGTAAGGTAAAAACCATCCGTGTTTATGTGTGGATTGGTCTTACGATTTTCTTTTTCTTTCGAAAGGATTTTAACTTTAAAATCAAGTTGTGTAATACCCTTAATTGTTGTGCGAGTTTTTCTCACTCTGGTCCACCAGACTGACCCGGTGTTTTGTAAATGCTCGGGTTAGACCGAGGTGTACAGGTTCAGGTTATCAGGTACTGGGAAGTCCAGAGACGAGCTGAAGATGTTCATATGAATGATATTCCTGTGTGTGATCATATATATGAGAACAGATTATCAAAACTGTCCAGCTGTGTGTTGTACTCTGATATTGTAAGTATTTTAAAGTTTTCAGTAAAGATTTATTTCTGTAATATATTTTGTTCCGCTGCGATGTGAGACTCTGTGTTGATTCCTCTTATTCTTCTATTCTAACTTTCTTTCTTTCTTATCACACCCTCTAACTTCTTTCTAAACGTTCCAATGTTTTCGGTGCTTGGAGGATCGACATGAGTACGGTAAAGGGTATTTATGTCGATTTTCGGGTCGAAATCCGTTGGGTCATTACAGAGACACTCTAGCAATGTCTCAGGATTCAGACGCTGGCGAACCCTTGGATACAGCAGGGTCGGTCCACAAATACTTTAGTGGATTGGAAATTCCTGAACACACGCTTCCCAGTCCTATTGAACCTATAATACGGCCATTGGCAACCGATAAATCCGAGGCCTCGAAAATTCCATCATCCACATAAGCAAAATGTCAGGGCTCGTAAGTCGCTGACACCACTTCTAACTAGAAAGAAATGTGCGCACTCCCTGCATTCCTTTGCTCCGTTTCTGACTCATACCGGGGTGTGAGGCTCGCGAGGTAACACTATACACAAAGCTATGCCGAAATAGTCTATGCTTTGATCATCATCCACAAGGCTCTGCTTTTCAACAAAAGCCTTTATCATTTGCATCTTTACATGCCACATTGATAATTCACGCCATGTAATTGATAACTGCCAATATATAACCTCTGAGCTCATGCATCTCAGAAAAGGGTGTTAAGAAAGAGAATAAATTCTCTTCCACCACAGATATATATTAAATAGAAATCAAGTTAATTACATGGAATGAAATCCAATGTCAGACACACATCCATTTACAAGTTCGTTCTGGGTCTGAACGAAACCGGAGACACCTTATTCCTCGTCCCGTATGTCCAATACGAAAGAGAGGTGCTCGCTTATCCGGACAATCAACAAGTATGTTTAGATAACTACCACTGTAACCCTTTCCTGGGTGCAAATCAGTCCAGGGCATCAGTAATCATCCATTCGATGTGAAGATAGCTGGTCTTCAATCACCGTCTTCAATGTCTTCGACTTTAAATCGTTGTATAATTATTTGAAATGAGATTGAACTTGATCTTTTTAAATAATTCTCGCATAATTATAATTTAAAATCATTTCATATTGTTAATATTGTTATATAACGATTTATCAATATTTTTATTTATATAAAAATAGCCCAATTTAATTTAACGACGCTTCGGGTCAATAAGCGGCCCTGACGCTGTTTTTATCAAAATTTGATTTACACATTTCTCAAAATCTAACCGTTGGATTTTAACGAATTTTATATCATTGGAAAGATCTTCCCAAAGTGGACCTAACAGTTCAAGTTTGGGAAAATTCGACGGTCGGATCTTTCGGTATCATCGTTTAAAATTACGATTTCAAAACGCGAACTACCATGCGCGATTCATTAATTTTAATTTATATTTATATATAAAAAATTATATATACAAATATAAATCATTCGACGATTCTACTAACGTGTTTAACACGCTAAATAAAAGACTGTTTTATTTGCGTATCGCATCTAAATATTCATAGCGTCAAATAAATATGTATTTCATTTACATGACATCCTTGCTAATGACAAATAAAAGATACCTTTTATTTTCATTATTGTATGCCTTTTCTATTTTTTTACCTTAACAAATAAAACAAATATTTTTATTTGTAAATGGCTTCAATGTATGACACGACCCACATAAAAATGTTTATTTTAATCAATACACAGATTCTAATGTGTATATTTGCAATAGAAATGCCTCTTTAATATATACACAATTTCTAAGGTGTATATTGACAATAAAATTGATACTATGATTTGCATACAAATTCTATTTCAACAAAATTCATAAAAAGTGATACACTCATTTTTGTTGACATTTCTATTTCAACAAAATGATTAAAAAGTGATTCATTCATTTTGCTGACAATTCTATTTCAACCAAATGAATAAAAAGGTGACAATTTCATATTGCCAACAATTTTAATTTAACAAAATGAATATTAATGGTATTTCATATTGTTAACAATTCTAATTTAACAAAATGAATATCTTTGTTGTAAAACAAATCTATTTACCAAAAATGCAATTTGTGTTTTGACACAAATCTATTTAACAAACATGCTATTTGTGTTTTAACTCTTTTATTTAACGAAAATTTGATTTTTGTTTTATACTAAATCTAATAAACAAAAATGTAATTTTTGTTTTCAACCATCTTATTTAACAAAATGTAATTTTTTTTTGTTTCAATTATTGTATTTCGACAAAAATGAATATTTTGATTCAACTAATCTATTTGGCAAAAAATGTATATTTTGACAAAAATATATATTTTGATTCAACTAATCTATTTTGAAAAAAGTGTATATTTTGACAAAAATATATGTTTTGATTGAACTAATCTATTTCAACAAAACAATAAAAATGATGTCTTTGTTTTGTCGACAAATCCATCACAATAAAACAATAAAAATGATAACTTTGTTTTATCGACAATTCTAATTCAATAAACAAATAAAAAAGATATGTTTGTTTTGTCGACAATTCTAACTCAACAAAACAAATAAAAATGATATGTTTGTTTTGTCGACAAGTCTAATTCAACAAAACAAATAAAAATGGTATGTTCGTTTTGCCGACAATTCTAATTCAACAAAATAAATAAAAATGATATGTTTGTTTTGTCGACAATTCTAATTCAACAAAACAAATAAAAATGATATGTTTGTTTTGTCGATAATTCTAATTCAACAAAACAAATAAAAATGATAATTTTATTTTTTTTACAATTTCTATTTCTACTTAACAAATAAAAATGATAATTTTATTTGATTACAATTTCTACTTAACAAAAACAATATTATCGTTTTAACACAAATCTGTTTGACAAAAATGTACTTTTTGTTCTAACTCAATTCTAATTTACAAAAATGAAAATTTTGTTCTAACCATTATATTTGGACAAAAATGCTAATTTTGTTTCAACGGTTACTGTGACGACCCGCCCCGCACCAGCCAACATTTCCAATGAAAATGCGTTGTGCCGATGTCCAACCAGCACTGGATGGTCGCCAAAGAAAGGAAAAGAAGGGAGTTTGAACCAGCCAGGAACTTGTAGAATGTCTCACAGCACATGGAATAAAATATAATAATAACATACTTGACATAAAAAAGGCAAGACAGTGCATAAGCTGAAAACAAAACCATGATAGCAGCGGAAAATTCAAAATACTGCTTATGTTCCACATCATCATTATTACAACTTTTCAAAACTGTCTCTAAAGAAAAATAAGAAAGGTACACTACTAATGCCCAAAGTAGTGACCAGAAGCGAAACAGGGAGAATATATATATATATATATATATATATATATATATATATATATCATACGTGGAAGTCTCCTGCTCGTCTCCGGCACAGCTACCCGTGCATAATTACCTGACATGTCTCTAGTCTGCCAGTTTAAGAGCACCCAGAGTAATAAGAAGAGACATAAAACTCTGGGTCAGACAAAAGTCTGGTATGAGCAATAATCAGCAAAACAGAACAATAACAGGTATACTAAACCATACCTGAACCTGGACCTGCAACCAAAGAGTTAGTACAACAAGATGTACAATACTCTAAGGTGACACTAATATATGGTGTAAAGATATGGGGTGGGGGTGTGCATGTCATAATGATGGCAAACAATCAAGCAAACAACCATCCTCACATCTCTCACTCAGTGCGCAAAGCATACGATATCCACCGCTTTGATCACCCAAGTCCTTGCTATGATCACTCTGCCCCATTGAGTCATGACGACTCCACTGCACTGATCCATAGCCACTAATCCTTGCTATGTCCACTCTGTCCCATGAAGTCATGATGACTCCACTGCACTGGCTCACAGCCATGCTACGATCACTCTGCCCCATGGAGTAATAACTACCCCACTGCACTGATACATAGCCTAACATCCGTCTCGATGTTGAATCAAAGTTGCAGACGTCGATAACCCCTTTGCACACATCCCGCAGCAAAGCCCAACTCATGAAGTCAACTCGTTGGTTCCAACTGGATCCTGAGTTCTACTTCCTATTTGGAATACCTTTGCATCTCGGGTTTTGGACGAATTGGAGTTGGTCTTCAGAAGAGTCATCGCGTAATCGCAGCTCCAATCCGGTTCGGTTCGGTTGTCCTCCCGAGGTTCGGTTCGTCTTGCTCCAGTTCCTAGCCATCAATCTGGTTTGGTTCGATATATGAGGTCCCCCACGTCACATCGATTCGGTTCGGCGCTCCTGGTCTTTGTCCGGTTCGGTTTGGTGCTTTGCCCCTTGGTTCCATTCATCCTTCTGGCTCCAACTTACTCATTCCAATCTGATCGCATGTTCCATCAAGACCCGATCCGATTTCCGACCCAACTCCAACTCTAAGCGAATGGCCTTCCTTCTTGCCAAGTCTCTTAGGCTAAGTTCCGATCGGAATCGAATTCCCTTGCTCAGTTCCCTTATCCGATCCAAGCCCTATATCCGATCCGATCTGAACCCTGCACATTCCCTGCAACTTTTCCAGCGACTATTTTACGCCATACGATGGCGTTTTCGACCATTCTAGCTTTTCTAATCAATTATAAAGCATGCCATACAGTCATAGCAACATAGAGAATCAACCATAAACACCAAAACAACAATATGATATGTTAAAATGGATCAAACATACCCAAAACCCATATTTTCCCCTTAAGCATGTTTAAGCAAATTAATGATAGGATTAGCAAAACTTAACCAAATTAACCCAAACTTCTAACAGAGGCTTAAAATAATATTTAAGAATTTCTAAACATTTTTCTAGACTTTTAACATGCATAATTTCGTTAATTAACACTAATCACCGTAATTAACTGTAATTAGTGTAAAAACAATGCTAATCACTCACCTTAGCCAAAATATAAACTCTGATCTGAAATGATTCTTTAAATAACACAAATTCCAATGCACACAGCAACCTTTGCCTCTAATTTGATGTTGATCTGCCTTGATTTGATGTTGATTAGCTTAATCTTCAATTAGAAAGTGGTTTGAAGGTGTTTTAGAAAGTGGAGGCCATTGATAGGGTTGAAAGGGTGTTAGTGGCGACTGAAAAATGACAAGAAAAGGTTTCCCTAACACTAATCCGCCCTTATAAAGCTCTAATCCCGAAATCCCCAAATGAGCCTAGCTGTTAATCACCATATTTGGCCTGATTAAGCTGTTTTTCACCTTCTAAACCTTAATTCAGTCATATCTCCCAGAAGGTAAGTCCGTTTGGCTAATGTGACCACACTACGGAAAGGTAAACCATCATCCGGATCTAATGGAAGTGGTTTCAGGTCAAAACTCCTTACCAATCAAAAGTTTTGGGTGAAACAAGATTCGCCATTGGCGAAACGGTCATTTAAAATTCAGCAAAAATCATGAATATGGGAAATGACCCAATAGTCCTTCCCCAATATTACACGACCATATAACCTTATACGAAAAAGAAATAAATATTCTACGATCCTCCGATGCGTAGAATGCGGGTCGTTACATTCTCCTCCCCCCCCCCCTCCCTTAAGAACTTTCGTCCCTGAAATTCCTTAACCCAAAACATACAAAAGATTCCACTTGGCTACCAATCATTTACAACAATAAAGCATACAAAACAACACAACAAACATATCCTAGCATGTTGTTTACTAACAAGGGAATACCATATCGATATATAAAACCTTACCAGGCAAAGAGTTCTGGATACTTCTTCCTTATGTCCTCCTTTGTTTCCCAAGTACAGTCTTTCTCATCATCATCCCACTGAACTTTGACTAGTTTCACCATCTTCCTTCGAAGCTGCTTCGTATCGTTCCCAACAATATGCATCGGTCGGCGGTTCCTAACCGCCTTGGGTTCAACTTCGATATCATCCAACTGATCTGGTGAAATAGCCACACTAGAGTCGTGCACAAACTTCCTTAACTGGGGAACATGAAATACATTGTGAACTCCTGCCATCTTTTCTGGTAACTCAACTTTATACGCCGAATTCCCAACTTGCTCCAGAACTGGGAATGGACCAACAAATCTTGGTGCTAACTTGCATCTCTTACCAAATCGAATCACGCTCTTTAACGGAGAAACCTTGACAAACACTAAGTTACCAACGGAGAATTTCAAATCTCTTCTCCTCTTATCAGCATAACTTTTCTACCTATCTTGGGCAGCCTTCATTCGTTGTTGGATAACCTTGATCTTATCTGAGGTTTCTCTTATCACATCTGGCCCAAACACAAATTTCTCACCGGTTTCTAATCAACATAACGGTGAGTTGCACGGTCTTCCGTACAAAGCTTCATATGGAGCCAAACCAATACTGGACTGATAACTATTATTATATGCAAACTCTACAAGATGCAAATGGTCATCCCATGATCCACCAAATTCCAATATGCAAGCTCTCAAGAGATCTTCTAATATACGATTCACCCTTTCTGTTTGACCATCGGTTTGAGGGTGGTATGCGGTATTGAGATATAATTCTGACCCTAGAGGCTCTTATAAAATCTTTCAAAACCCACTAATAAACAACGGGTCTCGGTCGCTTACAATGCTTTTAGATACTCCATGAAATCTCACTACCCACTTCATATATAGTTCCGCTAACTTAGCTGTCGTTCTATTTGACTTGACAGGTATAAACCTTGTACTCATAGTCAATCGGTCCACAATCACCCAAATGCTATCATGGCTTGATCTAGTCCTTGGCAACTCATCAATGAAATCAATCGAGACTTGTTCCCATTTCCATTATGGAATTTCTAATGGTTGCAACAAACCACTAGGTTTCTTTTGCTCAGCTTTAACTAACTGGCAATTCATGCACTTGGATATAAACTTCCCAACGTCTCTTTTTATCTCTTCCCAGTAGTAGGTCTGCTTCATGTCGCGATACATTTTATTGCCACCTGGGTGCATAGTCAGTTTTGAGTGACGACATTCTCTAAGCACTTCATCTCTCAATCCATTGACATTAACCAGTCTACCATTCTTTCGAAGCCATCCATCTCGATCAAGCCCATATTTGTCCATCTCTTCGTCGATTCCTATCTCTAACTTGGAGATGATTTCCAATAGGTTAGGAATGTCCCTCTAACTGGAACCAATCCGCTCAATCCAAGTGGGTCTGATCGTCAAACTTGCTAATACTTCTGGATCCAATTCGCACTTTGTTCTGAAATCATACCCAGCGATGTACTCCAATTGCTTCCATTCCAGAAACATAGCCCCTAAACTGGCATGTCTTGTACTCAATGCATCAGCTACCGCATTGCCCTTTCCTGGTATATATGCGATATCGAAATCGTAGGAAGCCAAGAATTCTAACCATCTTTGTTGTCGGAGGTTTAGATCCTTCTGAGAGAAAAGATACTTTAACGATTTATGATTGGTGAATAACTCGAATCTTTCTCCTAAGAGATAATGTCTCCACATCTTCAATGCGAACACAATCGCTGCCAATTCCAAATCATGGGTAGGTTATCTTTTCTCATGCGGTTTCAATTGCCGATTAGCCTAAGCTACAACCCTACCTCCTTGCATCAATATAGCACCTGATCCACTACCACAAGCATCTGCGTATACCGTCATCTCTTCATTCCCTTTAGGAATGACTAACACTGGTGCGCATGTCAACTTTTCCTTTAGACTCTTAGATGCATTCTCGCACTTTTCGTCCCAAACAAAAGTTTGATTTTTCTTGGTCAACTGAGTCAACGGTGCCTCTATCTTGGAGAAGTCTTGGATAAACTTACGATAATATCCAGCTAACCCCAAGAAACTTCTTACATCTGTTGCATTCTTGGGCGTAGACCAATCTTGTACCGTAGCCACCTTCGCAGGGTCCACGGCAATACCATTTTCTGAAACAACATGGCCCAAGAATCTTACTTCCCTTCACCAGAATGACACTTAGAAAACTCTGCTTTCAATTGGTGTTTTCTCAACACCTCCATCACTATCTTCAAATGTTCCTTGTGTTTTTCCTCTGTCCTCGAGTAAACCAAGATATTGTCTACGAACACAAGAACAAACTTATTCAATTGATCCCTAAATACCCTATTCATAAGATCCACAAAATACGTTGGTGCATTAGTCAACCCGAATGGCATGACCAACCACTCATAGAATCCAGACGGCATCCGAAAGGCCATTTTAGCTATACTCTCAGCTTCCATCCTAAGCTGATGAAAACCTGTCGCGATATCCAACTGAGAGAACACTCTTACGCCACTCAGCTGATCAAAAAATCAGCTGTCCACGGTTGGGGATACTTATTCTTCCTCGTCACCTTATTCAGCTCGCGGTAGTCCACACACAATAGAAGGGAACCTTCTGCCTTGGTAGCAAACACAACTGGTGCTACCCACTCAGAAACACTTCTTCTGGTAAATCCCTTCTTCAAAAGATCGCTCACTTGCACCCCGAGCTCTCGCTACTCCCTTGGTTCCATACGACGAAGTGGCATTACTATAGGCCTGGCATCTTTCACTAAATCAATACGAAACTCAGTCTCTCGGTGTGGTGGAAGTCTGGTCACTTCCTTGAAGACGTACGGATACTGGCCAGCCACGGGCACATCTGACAACTCATCATGCAGGATGTCGAGGGA
Organism: Allium sativum; assembly: GCA_030737875.1. Lineage (NCBI taxonomy): Eukaryota > Viridiplantae > Streptophyta > Magnoliopsida > Asparagales > Amaryllidaceae > Allium > Allium sativum. The sequence goes on along the minus strand of CM060921.1, from coordinate 512,106,448 downwards.
ATTTAAAAAACTAGCCATTACCCCATCACTAGGTAGACCACCAAACACTACCCTCCGCCCATAATATGCTCTAACTGTCACCAAAAAAGCCCTTACAGTCTACCACCACCCCGTACCTTTGGAGCCAATAGACTCCCAAAATAATGCCAAACTCAGTAAAGCCCAAAACAAAGCAATCACAAACATGCATCCATGACTCGATAAGACCACATTACGACAAATCATGCTGAGGCTAGTTGAACTGCCAATCGGGTTCGTCACTGCTAAAGGTCTATCGACTATCTCGGGTTCCAATCCCAACCTATCTACCAGGTCACTAGATATGAAGGAATGGGAAGCCCCGGTATCAAACAATACTCAAACAGGAACATCATAAACAGAAAGCATATCTTGAATGACGACATTCTTTCTTTTCTCCACCGCAGTTGGCGAATTCGCCGAAAAAGGAACAGCATTAAGAGCATATGCTTTCACAATCTGCTTCTCTTTATGGAGTTGCAGACATTTATCCTTGTGATGTCCCATTTGGCCGTAGTTGAAACACTTCATATCCGCTGGCTTCGCTTGACATTCTTTAGCATAATGGCCCTTCTTGCCACAGATAAGGCACTCAATATCTTTCTTATTCTTTTTCTTCCGGCCATCCTTGGTCTGATTCTTCTTTCTCTTATTCTGAGAACTGTTCTTGCCTCCACCGCTTGCTTGCGGTTTTGGTTCCTCTGTAGATGCAACCTCAGTCTTCGTCTTAGGGTAAAGACTCTCTGACCTCAATGCTTTCCCCACAATCGATTCAAACGTCTCATCGATGTTGTTAATAAGCCTTTCCCTCAAGTACCCATCCAAACCAGTTATAAACTTCTCTATCTTCTTCGCGGCAGTATCAATAAGGGATAATCCATATCGACAGAGTATCGAACTCAGCAATATACTCCGAGATAGCTCTACCATTCTGCTTAAGCTCCAGAAATTTCCTAAACAACAATGACTTCTGAGCGACTGGGATAAACTTTTCACTAAATTGGGCCTTAAACTGATCCCAAGTAACTTGATCCTTGGGAGTAGCTGCCTTAATAGCATTTCACCAATTCATCGACCGTCCTTGCAGCTGACAGGATGCGAGCTCTCTCTTTGTCGCATCCTTGATACCCAAGTCTTCGAAGATACGTTCACAACTAGCAACCAATCCTGAACTTCTGTAGCCGATTCCATTTCGTGGAATGGCTTCCCACCAAGACTAGTGTAATCCTTGCAAAGCTTGGCGAAATCGGCTCTAGGCGCCTGCACCACTGCACCACCACCATTTGCAGCATTGGGAACTGCTCCTTGCACATTTCTAAGCATCTCCCTCATGAAGTCAGTGAACATCATCCTCATATCAGGAGCATTCCCATTATTAGCTCCTTTACGAGTACCCCTAGTGTATAGGCTCATCGTTAAATCTGTAAGGATAAAACGATTAACTATCTCTTCAGTGGTGCTAGTGTAATGCGACTTCATCCTTAAATATACTAATAGTATATATATATATAGCTTTTGAAAACCAAAATATCACAAATACGCACTCTATATACGTACTATCTCTCTCTGGTGTCTTCCTAAGGTTAACAACGCAACCTAGATCTCTGATACCAAATGTGACGACCCGCCCCGCACCAGCCGACATTTCCAATGAAAGTGCGTTGTGTCGATGTCCAACCAGCACGGGACGGTCACCAAAGAAAGGAAAAGAAGGGAATTTGAACTAGCAAGGAACCTGTAGAATGTCTCACAGCGCATGGAATAAAATATAATAATAACATATTTGACATAAAACAGGCAAGACAGTGCATAAGCTGAAAACTAAACCATGATAGCAGCAGAAAATTCAAAATACAGCTTATGTTTCACATCATCATTATTACAACTTTTCAAAACTTTCTCTAAAGCAAAATAAGAAAGGTACACTACTAATGCCCAAAGTAGTGACCAGCAGTAACACATGGAAAATATATATATCATACATGGAAGCCTCCTGCTCGTCTCCGGCACAGCTACCCGTGCATAATTACCTGACATGTCTCTAGTCTGCCCGTTTAAGAGCACCCAGAGTAATAAGTAGAGACATAAAACTCTGAGTCAAACAAAAGTCTGGGATGAGCGATAAGCAGCAAAACAGAACAATAACAGGTATACTAAACCATACCTGAACTTGGACCTGCAACCAAAGAGTTAGTACAACAATATGTACAATACTCTAAGGTGACACTAATACATGGTGTAAAGATACGGGGGTGTGCATGTCATAATGATGGCAAACAATCAAGCATAGAAACCATCCTCACATCTCTCACTCAGTGCGTATAGCATACGATATCCACCGCTTTGATCATCCAAATCCTTGCTATGATCACTCTGCTCCATGGAGTCATGGCGACTCCACTGCACTGATCCATAACCATTAATCCTTGCTATGTCCACTCTGCCCCCATGAAGTCATGATTACTCCACTGGACTGGCTCACAACCATGCTACGATCACTCTGCCCCATGGAGTAATAACTACCCCACTACATTAATACGTAGCCGAATATCCATCTCGGTGGGAATCAAAGCTGTAGACATCGATAACCACTTTGCACACGTCCCATGGCAAAGACTAACTCATAAAGTCAACTCGTTGGTTCCCAACTGGATCCTGAGTTCTACTTCCTAATTGGACTACCTTTATATCTCGGGTTTTTGTCGAACTGGAGTTGGTCTTCAGAAGAGTCGTCGCGTAATCGCAGCTCCAATCCGGTTAGGTTCGGTTGTCCTCCCCTGGTTTGGTTTGGCTTGCTCCAGTTCCTAGCCATCAATCTAGTTCGGTTCGATATATGAGGTCCCCCATGTCACATCAGTTCGCTTCGGCACTCCTGGTCTTAGTCTGGTTCGGTTCGGTGCTTTGCCCCTTGGTTTCGTTCGTCCTTCTTGCTCCAACTTACTCATTCCGATTTGATCCCATGTTTCATCCAGACCCGATCCGATTTCCGACCCAACTCCAACTCTAAGCGAATGGCCTTCCTTCTTGCAAAGTTTCATAGGCTAAGTTCCGATCTGAATCGAATTCCCTTGCTCAGTTCCCTTATCCGATCCGAGCCCTATATCCGATCCGATCCGAACCCTGCACATTCCCTGCAACTTTTCCAGCGACTATTTTACGCCATACGACAATATTTTCGACCATTCTAGATTTTCTAATCAATTACAAAGCATGCCATACAGTCATAGCAACACAGAGAATCAACTATAAACAACAATATGATATGTTAAAATGGATCAAACATACTCAATACCCATATTTTCCCCTTAAGCATGTTTAAGCAAATCTAATGATAGGATTTGCATAACTTAACCAAATTAATCCAAAATTCTAACAGAGGCTTAAAATAATATTTAAAATTTTCTAAACATTTTTCCAGATTTTTAACATGCATAATTTCGTTAATTAACTCTAATCACCCTAGTTAACTGTAACTAGCGTAAAAACAATGCTAATCACTCATCTTAGCCAAAATATAAACTCAGATCTGAAATGATTCTTTAAATAGCACGAATTGCAATGCACATAGTAGCCTTTGCCTCTAATTTGATGTTGATTTGCCTTGATTTGATGTTGATTAGCTTAACCTTCAATTAGAAAGTGGTTTGAAGGTGTTTTAGAAAGTGGAGGTCATTGATAGGGTTGAAAGGGTGTTAGTGGCGGCTGAAAAATGACAAAGAAAAGGTTTCCCTAACCCTAATCAGCCCTTATAAAGGTCTAATCCTGAAATCCCCAATGGGCCTAGCAGTTAATCACCCTATTTGGTCCGGTTAAGCTGTTTTTCACCTTCTGAACCTTAATTCATCCATATCTCCCAAACGGTAAGTCCGTTTGGCTAATTTGACCACTCTACGAAAAGGTAACCATCATCCGGATCTAATGGAAGTGGTTTCAGGTCAAAACTCTTTACCAATCAAAAGTTATGGGCGAAACAAGATTCGCCACGGGCAAAACGGTCATTTAAAATTCGGCAAAAATTATGAATATGGGAAATGACCCCAATAGTCGTTCCCCAATGTTACACGACCATACGACTTTATACGAAAAAGAAATAAATATTCTACGATCCTCCGATGCGTAGAATGCGGGTCGTTAAAGTTACATTTTGACAAAGGTGACAAAATTAGATTCAACTGTTATAATTTGACAAAAACGACAAATTTGATTTCAACCTTTACAATTTGACAAAAGCGACAATTTTGATTTCAACCTTTATAATTTGACAAAAGTGACAATTTTGATTCAACCTTTATAATTTGACAAAAGTGGCAATTTTGTTTCAACCTTTATAATTTGACAAAAGTGACAATTTTGTTTTAACAAATGTATTTAGACAAAAATGTCTATTTTGTTTTAACTAATATGTTTTGATAAAAGTGAGTATTTTGTTTCTACTAACTAATTTGACGAAAATGAATGTTTTTATTTCAACTATACTAATTGGCAAAAATGAATGCTTTTCATCAACTAAACTATATTGGCAAAAATGTATATTTTTGTCAAACTAATTAATATTGACAAAAATGAATATTTCGGTTGAACTAAACTATATTGACAAAAACGATTATTTCTGTTAAACTAAACTATAAGGACAAAAATGAATATTTTTGTTAAACTAAACTATAATGAAAGAATGAATATTTTGTTTCACTTGACATTTTCTAAAAATGTTATTTTTAACCTAACATGACATTTCTAATGAAAATGATATTTTAACTAACATGACATGTTTAACAATAATGATATTATTGTTCTAATAAAACCTTTCTAATAAAAATGACATGTTTAATCCAATGTATTATTTCTAGCAAAATTGACATATTTATACTGATGTGACAATTATGCAAAGTGATGTTTTTAATCTAAATAAACATTTCTAAGCAAAAATGTTATTTTAAATCTAATGTAACATTTCTTAACAAAAGGTTTATTTTAATCTTTCTTGACAAAAATGTTATTTTAATCTAATATGACATTTCTTAACAAAAAAGTTATTTTAATTTTTCTTAACAAAAATGTTATTTTAATCTAGTATGACATTTCTATTTTAACATAACATTATTAACCAAAATGACATTTTCAATCTAATATATCATTTCTAATAAAAATGATGTTTTTATTCTAATATAACTTTTCTAATAGAAATGACATTTTCAATCTAATATGTCATTTCTAATAAAAGTGATGTTTTCATTTTATATAAACATTTCTAACTAAAATGATACTTTCTAACTAAAATGATTGTTTAACATAACATGATATTTTCTACATAACATGATAATTTCTAACTAAAATGATATGTTAAACATAACATGTTATATTCTAACAAAAGTGATTTTTTAATTAACATAACCAATTCTAATAAAATGTTTTTATTCTAACATAACCTTTCTAATAGAAATAACATTTTCAATCTAATATATCATTTCTAATAAAAGTGATGTTTTCATTTTAAATAAACATTTCTAACTAAATTGACACTTTTAATCTAAGTATACATTTCTTAACAATAATGTCAATTTTAATCTACATAAACATTTCCTAATAAAAATGTTATTTTTAAATCTAAATAAACATTTCTAAACAAAAATGTTATTTTATTTACATAGCAAATTTCTAACAAAAATGTTACTTTTCTCAAATGCATAACATTTATAACCAAAAATGTTATTTTAATTTTAAATGCATAACATTTATAACCAAAAGAAATGTTATTTTAATTCTTGACAGTAATCTACTTTAGCAAATTGACATTTTTATTTTGTCAATTTTAATACAACAAAATTTACACTTTTATGTTGTCAATCTAATACCACAACAATATTTCATCATATCCACAGATCAACAAACAACATCAAACAATTTAAATCAAATTATGTATGATATTCAGCAATATATTACAACGCATGTGTAACACTAAAATTATGATCAACAAATTTTAATTATATAAATAAAAGAATAGAATTTCTCACATTGATTTTAATTCTGTCCAAAATCTGATCTGCTCCGTTCCAGATTTGGTTTGTTTCATAGTGTAGATCTCGCTTTCATGATTACAACGCAATTTGAATTTCTCGATTTCGTTTCTGTTTGAAAAAGTTACGCCTTTATAAACATTAAATTACTATTTAAAATAATTGAAATATAATTAATTTAATTACTTTGACTTTTTCCTTTGAGCATTGAAAATTGTTTATGTCATTCTTCCTCTTCTTACCATCGTTCTTCACTATTTAAAGAGAACCCGTCGTTCAATTAAATCTGTCACCGTCGCTCCTCCTATAGCTGACCGAACCGAGATCCAAGCACCCGACGTCAAAGCCCCGTCCATCTCCTCCCCCCATCGGTCCCCGCTAGTAACTCGATGGGTTCCGGTGCCCTGAAAACTACCCCAAAGTTGAGATGTTTGAGCTTCGATTTCAAGAAGCCCTTAGCCCCAGAAACGATCATAACCGTTCAGTTTCGAGCTCTTGACTTGCTCTTCAATTTGCAATTGGGTGTTTCGAATATTAGTTAGTGGATTGGAAGATTGAATGGGAAGAATTTCTGTCGTTGTTTCTATAAGAGGTGGTGCCTAAAACATAGGGTTAGGGTTATTTTCCTAGGGTTTTTATAATAAAATATTCATTTAACTCATTAATTCAAAGTTAAAGCCGTTAATTCTTTTCAGTTCCAATTTCTGTCCAACGAAAATTGTCCCTAGGCAAATACCCCCCTTCGGGAACCAACGGCCTAGGTCCCGTCAGCCCGTTTGATCGGCTTAGCCCACTTTTCTTTAATTTAAAATATAAATCATTTATTTATTTAAATTGATTGTACATTTTAATTTACCGGGGCCACATATTGACTCTAAAAATTATGAAAAAAATATTTCTAGTTATGTTTTGACGATACAGTACTAACAAAACTAATTCATCGAATTCTGAGATCGTTTGAAAAATGGTCATTTTCAGGTCGATCCAATTTGATTGAAATTGACAAAACACATTTTCTTTTGCCGCGCTCACATATTAATTCTAAAATTATGAAAATTGAACCTAGCAATAATTTGACATTCTGGTTCCAACAAAAATGGTTTCATCGAAAACGGAGGTCGTTTGAAAAATGGCTATTTTTAAGGCCAATATATTATATTAAAATATATATAAATCCTACAGCAACTTTTCTGGATTTTAAACTGCCCATAACTTTTGATTCCCGCTATGAAATTTCAATTTTTCGGATTTATTGGAAAGATATTTTTAAATAGATTTAAATATTTTTGGTTTCACTAAAATCCAATTTATATTGCATCATGTACATTCAGTCAAAGTTCAAATTCAAATTTTCAAACTACCGCGCTATTTCTAACTCCTTTTCTAATTAAAATAAATATATTCATTCTAACTTCGATTAAAATAAATTTTTTGTCGTTATTATTAAAAATAAATCATTTTAACTATTTAAAATCCATTAAAATTTTTGAAATAAAAAATTTAAATTGGTTCGGAATTTGCGGGTTGTTACAATCTCCCCCACTTAAAATCTTTTCGTCCTCTAAAAGGAACGAAGCTAAAAGTTATTTAACTAATCAACTAAGTTTCCATTTTTTTATTGTTGGTTTCAATAATTTTATTCGTTGATTTGATTTTTTTTCTTTTCAAATATATATAACTTTTACATATCAAAAATCATATTTTCTAAGATCGGATTATATTTATAATCACCAATACGTTAATTGTAAACTTGTCGCTCTGAACTCATTCTAGGGCATTACTAACCCCATCTCTAATGAATTTTCTCATTCCAGGATACTGTTGATCCTATCTTTAATGAGTATTCTTATTGGATATTACTAATCCAATCTCTGATGAGTCTTTTGTTCAGTTCTAACGAGTTGTACCTCAAAGATTTGAGCTAACCAGTGCTCTGATACCAACTGTAATAACCCGGGTTTGCCCGGACCTAATCGATCGTTAAATCGACTAAGACCGTTCAAATCTTGAATACGCTAACTCTGGGAATACAACACATCAGAACAAATAATAACAGACTTTTATAAACATCATAATAATGTAACATCAAAGTACATAATATCAAAGTACATTGAATAATAATAATACAACAGTGAAAGAAAATTTACAGTGAATTAAATACAGCACAGTGGAATCAATAATCTGGTACAGCGGAAGACTATCCTTGCTCTGGACACAGCTTTAAGCTTCGATCTAGAGTCCTGCTCAAAATGAATACCTGCAAAATAATCTACTTGACTGCCCGTGTGGAAAAGAGTGCACCGGAGTTTGCACAGTGAAACAAACTACAAATCAGTCATGGGACTAGCATGAGAAATCTTAACTTAACTAGTAATAAGGCATATCACAAGACCATGCCGCTAATGCGGAACGGGTTTACTCCATTGGATTGCCAGTGCATAATTTAAATAAAGTAAATCGTTAAACAATGCAATGCTTTTTAGAAAAAATGAAACCATTATAAAACTCAAGTCCCATCACATGATGCAACGCAAACCGGAGGATAGAGTTTTACCTTATAATGGTCAAAAACGCTTGATACGATAAAAACGGATTTGATATTATTTTTAGTGTATATATGTTTCAAAAGCATTTCAATCATAATGTATCAATCATAGACGACATAGTACCACATCCTACTATGTCGCCATACTAGTTCTACAATCAAAACTGCATGGTGTCGTATTGGAAATTTGGTTTCCATCATGAGTCAAGGCTAGGAACGATCTCCTTACCGGTTCGAAACATTCTAGCAATGTCTCAGGATTCGGACGCTGGCAAACCCTTGGATACAGAAGGGCTGGTCCACAAATACTTTAGTGGATTAGCAATTCCTGAACACACGCTTCCCGGACCTATTGAACCTATAATACGGCCATTGGCGATCGATAAATCCGAGGCCTCGAAAATTCTATCATCCACATAAGCAAAATGTCAGGGAAGGTAAGTTGCAGACACCACTTCTAGCTAGAAAGAAACATGCGCACTCCCTGCGTTCCCTTGCTCCATTTCTAACTCATACCGGGGTGTGAGGCTCGCGAGGTAATGTTATACACAAAGCTATGCCGAAATAGGCTATGCTTCAATCATCATCCACAAGGCTCTGCTTTTCAACAAAAGCCTTTATCATTTGCATCTTTGCATGACACATTGACAATTCACGCTATGCGATCGATAACTACCAATATATAACCTCTAAGCTCATGCGTCTCAGAGAAGGGTGTTAAGCAAGAGAATAAATTCCCCGCCACCACAGATATATATTAAATAGACTCAATTTAATTACATGGAATGAAATCCAATGTCAGACACACATCCATTTACAAGTCCGTTCTGGGTCTGAACGAAACCGGAGACACCTTATTCCTTGTCCCGTATGTCTAATACAGAAGAGAGGTACTCGCTTATCTGGAAAATCTACAAGTACGTTCGGCAACTACCACCGTAACCCTTTCCTGGGAGCAAATCAGTCAAGAGCATCAGTAGTCATCCATTCGATGTGAAGATCACCAGTCTTCAATCACCGTCTTCAATGTCTTCGACTTTAAATCGTCGTATAATTATTTGAAATGAGATTGAACTCGGTCTTTTCAAATAATTCTCGCATAATTATAATTTAAAATCATTTCATATTGTTAATATTGTTTTATAACGATTTATCGCTATTTTTATTTATATAAAAATATCCCAATTTAATTTAACGATGCTTCGGGTCAATAAGCGGCCTCAGCGCTGTTTTTATCAAAATTTGATTTACACATTTCTCGAAATCTAACCGTTGGATTTTAACGAAATTTATATCGTTGGAAAGATCTTCCCAAAGCAGACCAAATAGTTCCAGTTTTGGGAAAATCCGACGGTCGGATCTTTCGGTATCATCGTTTAAAATTATGATTTCGAAACGCGAATTACCGTGCGCGATTCGTTTAATTTTAATTTATATTTATATATAAAATATTATATACAAATATAAATCGTTCGACGATTCTACTAACGTGTTTGCCACGCCAAATAAAAGATTGTTTTATTTGCGTATCACATCCAAATGTTCATAGCGTCAAATAAATATGTATTTCATTTACATGACATCTTTGCTAATGACAAATAAAAGATACCTTTTATTTTCATTATTGTATGCAATGTCTATTTTTTTACCTTAACAAATAAAAGAAATATTTTTATTTGTATATGGTTCAATGTATGACATGACCCACATAAAAATGTTTATATTAATCAACACACAGATTCTAATGTGTATATTTGCAATAGAAATGCCTCTTTAACATATACACAATTTCTAAGGTGTATATTGACAATAAAAATGATACTATAATTTGCATACAAATTATATTTCAACAAAATTCATAAAAAGTACACTCATTTTTGTTGACAGTTCTATTTCAATAAAATGATTAAAAAGTGATTCATTCATTTTGCTGACAATTCTATTTCAACCAAATGAATAAAAAGGTGACAATTTCATATTGCCAACAATTTTAATTTAACAAAATGAATATTAATGATATTTCATATTGTTAACAATTCTAATTTAACAAAATGAATATCATTGTTGTAACACGAATCTATTTACCAAAAATGCATATCATTGTTGTAACACAAATCTATTTACCAAAATGCTATTTGTGTTTTGACACAAACCTATTTTAACAAAAATGTTATTTGTGTTTTAACTCTTTTATTTAACAAAAATGTGATTTTTGTCTTATACCAAATCTAATTAACAAAAATGTAATTTTTGTTTTCAACCATCATATTTAACAAAATGTAATTTTTTTGTTTCAGCTATTGTATTTCGACAAAAATGAATATTTTGGTTCAACTAATCTATTTGGCCCAAAATGTATATTTTGACAAAAATATATATTTTGATTCAACTAATCTATTTTGACAAAAGTGTATATTTTGACAAAAGTATATGTTTTGATTGAACAAATCTATTTCAACAAAACAATAAAAATGATGACTTTGTTTTGTCGACAAATCCAATTCAATAAAACAATAAAAATAACTTGGTTTTATCGACAATTCTAATTCAACAAACAAATAAAAATGATATGTTTGTTTTGTCGACAATTCTAACTCAAGATATCAAATAAAAATGATATGTTTGTTTTGTCGACAATTCTAATTCAACAAAACAAATAAAAATGATATGTATGTTTTGTCGAATAAAAATGATATGTTTGTTTTGTTGGCAATTCTAATTCAACAAAACAAATAAAAATGACATGTTTGTTTTGTTTACATTTCTCTACATAACAAATAAAAATGATAATTTTATTTGTTTACAATTTCTATTTCTACTTAACAAATAAAAATGATAATTTTATTTGTTTTCAATTTCTACTTAACAAAAACGATATTATCATTTTAACATAAATCTGTTTGACAAAAATGTACTTTTTGTTATAACTCAATTCTAATTTACGAAAATGAAAATTTTGTTCTAACCATTATATTTTGACAAAAATGCCAATTTTGTTTCAATGGTTACATTTTTACAAAGGTGACAAAATTGGTTTCAACTATTATAATTTGACAAAAACGACAAATTTGATTTCAACCTTTACAATTTGACAAAAGCAACAATTTTGATTTCAACCTTTATAATTTGACAAAAGTGACAATTTTGATTCAACCTTTATAATTTGACAAAAGTGACAATTTTGTTTCAATCTTTATAATTTGACAAAAGTGACAATTTTGTTTTAACAAATGTATTTTGACAAAAATGTCTATTTTGTTTTAACTAATGTGTTTTGGCAAAAGTGAGTATTTTGTTTCTACTCACTAATTCGACGAAAATGAATGTTTTTATTTCAACTATACTAATTGACAAGAGTGAATGCTTTTGTTCAATTAAACTATATTGGCAAAAATGGATATTTTTGTTAAAATAATTTATATTGACAAAAATGAATATTTCTGTTAAACTAAACTATATTGACAAAAATGATTATTTCTGTTAAACTAAACTATAATGACAAAAATGAATATTTTTGCTAAGCTAAACTATAATGACAAGAATGAATATTTTGTTTCACTAGACATTTTCTAAAAATGTAATTTTTAACCTAACATGACATTTCTAATGAAAATGATATTTTAAGTAACATGACATGTTTAACAATAATGATATTATTGTTCTAATAAAACCTTTCTAATAAAAATGACATGTTTAATCCAATGTATTATTTCTAGCAAAATTGACATATTTATACTAGTGTGACATTTATAGCAAAGTGATGTTTTTAATCTAAATAAACATTTCTAAGCAAAAATGTTATTTTAAATCTAATGTAACATTTCTTAACAAAAAGGTTATTTTAATCTTTCTTAACAAAAATGTTATTTTAATCAAACATGACATTTCTTAACAAAAAGGTTATTTTAATTTTTCTTAACAAAAATGTTATTTTAATCTAATATGACATTTCTATTTTAACTTAACATTATTAACCAAAATGACATTTTCAATCTAATATATCATTTATAATAAAAATGATGTTTTTATTCTAATATTACTTTTCTAATAGAAATGACATTTTTAATCTAATATATCATTTCTAATAAAAGTGATGTTTTTATTTTAAATAAACATTTCTAACAAAAATGACACTTTCTAACTAAAATGATACTTTCTAACTAAAATGATATGTTTAACATAACATGATATTTTCCATATAACAAGATAATTTCTAACTAAAATTATATGTTTAACATAACATGATATATTCCAACGAAAGTGATGTTTTTAATTAACATGACCAGTTCCAAAAAAAATGATGTTTTTATTCTAACATAACCTTTCTAATAGAAATGACATTTTCAATCTAATATATCATTTCTAATAAAAGTGATGTTTTCATTTTAAATAAACATTTCTAACTAAATTGACACTTTTAATCTAAATATACATTTCTTAACAATAATGTCAATTTTAATCTACATAAACATTTCCTAATAAAAATGTTATTTTTAAATCTAAATAAACATTTCTAAACAAAAATGTTATTTTATTTACATAGCAAATTTCTAACAAAAATGTTACTTTTCTCTAATGCATAACATTTATAACCAAAAATGTTATTTTAATTTTAAATGCATAACATTTATAACAAAAAAAAAATGTTATTTTAATTCTTGACAATAATCCACTTTAACAAATTGACATTTTTATTTTGTCAATTTTAATTGTAATAACCCGGAAAATCTGGGCCAGTTTAAAATTTTTATTTTGGCAATTTTAGCGAAATTTGATTATTTAAAATGAATTATTTTAAATAATATCGACGAGAAATTTATTTTGAATAGAATTCGACGTATATATTATACGCGTCGTCGTTAGAATATCAATAATTATATATAATTATAAATAGAATTGAAAATGGCGCGGTAGTTCGATAATTCGATTTCAAATTTCAATTGAATGTACCGGGTGCAAAACAATCCGGATTTTAGTGAAACCGAAAACAATAGGATCTAATCGATAATATCTTTCCAACGAATCCGAAAGATCAAAATTTCATAGCGGGAATCAAAAGATAAGTCCAGTTGAAAATTCTGAATAGTCGCTATGGAATTCAGGCCCTTAAAAATGGACATTTTGCAAACGACCTCGAATTTCGACGAAACCAGTTTTGTTGGATCCGTGATGTCAGATTATTGCTAGATTTCAAATTTCATAATTTTCTGAATCAATATGTGAGCGTGGCAAAGGAAAACGCGTTTGACCAGTTTCAGTTGATTTTAATCGACTGGAAATTGGCCATTTTTCAAACGGTCTCAGAATCCGACGAAACTAGTTTTGTTAGGACCGTATCGTCAATACGAAGCTAGAAAATATTTTTCTGGAATTTTTAAAGTTCGTATGTGACCCCGGTAAATTGAAAAGTAAGTTTAAAATTCAATATAGTGATTTAAATGTAAATTCAACGGAAACTGATTCAAACAGTCAAATCAGCCTACGATACATATCCCATTGTGTTCGGAATGGGGGTAATTAGCTATGGACGACAGGCGGTGGGCCTCGTTTCGAGGTCGTATGTAGAAGTCAACTTTTTGCTAAATAAAATAATTAAATAAATAAAAAAAAATTATATCTCCCTTCTTATATAACTTTGGCCCCCCCTTTTAAACAGAAATCGATTTATATATATATAAAAAAAAAAGGAGATGTCGAACGAGGAAGGATGGAGGCGCGACCTCAACCACCGCCGCCGGCGTCCAAGGCACGCCACCCCCACCTCCCTTCCCCTCCCCTCTCTCGACGCCCTCCTCCAGCTAAACCGATGTCGCCAGGAACCCGAACCTCCCCCCCTTTTTTCTCCTACCGCCGATCGATGAGAACCCCCCCCCCCCCCCCCAGGGCGCCGCGCGATGCAATCAACTTCCCCCCCCCCAGTCGGAGCATCCCCTTCCCCTTTTTTCTTCTGTAAGTTTTGCTTTTATCTTATCTTATTTTATTTTATTTCGTTATAAAAGGTGATTGCTTTATGTTATGAAAACTGATTTTATTTTCCTAGGAAAGAATACTGTTCTTTTTAAAGATTAAAAACTGATTTTAAAAGGATTAAAAACTGATTTTAAAAGGATTAAAAACTGATTTTAAAAGGATTAAAAACTGATTCTTAAAGGAATTAAAAACTGATCTTTGAAAAGTTTAAAACTGAATTTTTAAAAAAGGTTCAAAACTGAATTTTAAAAGGGTTTGAAAAACTGATTTTATTTTGAGATTTAAAAAGAAAAAGATTTAAACTTTAAAAAGGAAAGGATTTGAACTTTAAAAAGAAAAATCAGATTTTTTATATATTGAAAGTCGAAGTAAAAATCAGATTTTTTATATAATGAAAGTCGAAGTAAAAATCAGATTTTTTATATATTGAAAGTCGAAGTAAAAATCAGATTTTTATATATTGAAAGTCGAAGTAAAAATCAGATTTTTATATATTGAAAGTCGAAGTAAAAATCAGATTTTTATATATTGAAAGTCGAAGTAAAAATCAGATTTTTATATATTGAAAGTCGAAGTAAAAATCAGATTTTTATATATTGAAAGTCGAAGTAAAAATCATATTTTTATATATTGAATAGCATCGTAAAAAAAAATTCGATTTTTACATGTGTAGAGAATACGGGCGAAAGCGACAAAAAGGCGAGGTTGGCGAAAATTTCAATAATGGAAGAGTCGTGGTATTGGATAGCTATCGGTGAGAATTTCTCACCTTTCAATTTCTTTTCTAGTTATATATATATACTAGGATGCAGACGGTGCTTAGTAGCACCCGACACAATCGTCCACAGACCATGGACTTGTTTGTTTGGTTGCATAAATTAGTTAGATGATTTGGTTTGAATTGAATTGTTTGGTGAAATGAATTGATTTGATTGATGTGTGAATGGCGTGGGCCTTCACTAGACCGGGGATAAGGCTAGGCCTCGTCCCGTTTCTAGTATCGTGCCGTTATGCCGCCGAAATTTTCTAAAATATGTTAGAAAAATAAAAATATCATTTTATTTAAGGAATGAACTGAATAAAATTCATATGTTGGAATAAAATGTTTTGTCGTTAAAAATATAATTTTTAACGTGAATGTGAATAAATAAATATTCATTTACAAACCAGACGGTTTGTTTATGTACACCTATTTGAAGGACATTGATTGGGTCGATAAATTTTACACATCGCCCAACTGCACAACTAAATCTGTGTTTGATTGTTTGAAACCCCACACGGGTGTTAGGATGAAATATGAAGTTCACTCATCCTGATTGATTGAATATGTCGATCGATTGATTGACAGGCTGTTATAAGCGTTAGATATCTATATTTGATGCTTATACAGTGTAGTGCACTTTGGTTGATGGTTGATTATTTTTCAATGTTATTATATACGTGTGATGTATGAAATTCCATATAATTAACATTATATGGTGATTGATTGGGCCTCATTCCAATTTAGAAAATAAAGAATATTATAAAATAAAGGTTCATGTGTTGACAGTACTCATCCATTGAGATTGGTCATGTGTTGAACGAAATATTTTGATAATAACAACTATTTTGAAAAAGAAATATTTGAAATAGAATATTTGAAAACAGAAATTTATGAAGCCGTGTTGATTAGGTTGACGCCATTTTGACGTGAACGATATTTATATCGAATTTAACGATTTCGAAATGAAATGAATTGAAACCGATTTCGAAATGAAATGAATTGAAAACGATTTCGAAATGAAATGAATTGAAAACGATTTCGAAATGAAATGAATTGAAAACGATTTCGAAATGAAATGAATTGAAAACGATTTCGAAATGAAATGAATTGAAAACGAATTCGAAATGAATTGAAAACGAATTCAAATTGAATTGAAAACGAATTGAAATGAATTCAAATTGAATTGAAATTTGAATTGAATAGAAATGAATTTTAAAACGAATTTATAAAGAAGAATTCAATTTTGATTTGAATTGAAAAGGAAGTTGAAATTGCTTTTAAAACGAATTTAAAACTATTTATAAAATTAGTTTTAAAATAGAAATCGACGATATATTATATATATTATATATATAATATAATGGCCTGAATAGAACGCGCCGCTCCGCGGCAGTTCGTGAATTTCGACCATTTATTTCAAACGGACATTACGGGAGATCCGACCGTCGGATTCTCCTAAAACCAGAACCGTTGGGTTCGTATCGAAAAGAGCTTTCTAAAGAATATTAGAAATTAGAAATCTAACGATTGGATTTGGAATTATGTCCAAATCAAATTTGAAAAAGGTCGCTGTAAGTGCAGTTCGATGACCGTTGATGGAAATCGACTGTACAGGCCTCGATAAAATTATTAAAAATAATAATAATTTGTGTAAAATCATAAGAAATGATTTAGAAAGAATTGGGATGAAAAACTCCATATTTGAAAAGATAAAAATAGATTTTTATCGAAATGAACTAGTTTTGAACTAGAATTATAATTCTATTTATTTTTAAATAAATAAATTGAATTTAAAAAGGGTTTTAAAAATAACCAGAATTTCCAATGATTGCATTGGAGTGGATTTGAATCGAAATTGTCTTCGGAGTATTTCGATGTTAGAATTCGTGATTATACAGATGTTGTTATGGAAATTTGAAAGATATATATTTATATCGTTATTTCCAATACGACATTTGTTAATCGTAGAATTTGATATTGAATATAAGCCGATATATTTTCTATCCAGAGCCTTATATTGAATATCAAATGTGATTTGGGTTTATCGTGAATGGTGTCTTCACTAACACTGTTCTTGAACCCAGTTGAGAAAAGATTAAATCTTTTTATTTAGATTTAATGAAGTGTACCAATTAAATGATATTTAATTGGAATTGAATGGGTATTGATTTTTGGGTTTATCGTGAACAGTGTTTTAAATAACACTTGTTCTTTAACCCGATAATTAATGGAATGTGATTTTGGGTTTATCGTGAACCGTGTTTTAAATGACACTGATTCTGTAACCCAGTCGAAGATTAAATCTAAGTGGAGTTTTAATGAATCTTTAATTAGATTGAAATGATCGAAAATGGAGTATCACCAGTTTTGCTCCAGGCGATAGTTAAATCTTTAATTAGATTTGAACGTGAAATGGTAATTGAATTTACCGATAACACTGTGGTGTTAGATATGAAGTATTACCAGTTTTACTTCATGGGATGAATAGGTTGGGATTGGGAAATTAAAACAAATGATTACTTCGGTAAGGTTCGCTAATCCCGACTAGTTTGAATTGATATTCAAAAGTAGATTAAAGAATAAATTCAAGAATTTATCTTTGATAAAATTAATGGGAACCTTTCCCTATGAATGTGAAATTTAGAAACTAACTGTCGGTTAGCTAAGCAGAATGGTTTTCTGGATATTGATCTGATGTTGGTTTCGGCCTTCGGGGTTAATATTTGGGGAATTATTCTCTTGATTAATTTACGGTTAGTGACTGATGAATTGGAATGAGGCGTATGTTGTGTTTGTGTAACACTTATTTAAAATATACGCGAGTTATTCGGAAAGACCGGGTTTATCCCATTCTGAACAACTGATACGACGATAAGTCGAAGATGAAGACGGTGGTCGAAGATCGGAAGTCTTCACGTCGTTTGGGTGATTACTGATGATCTTGATTGGGCTGTACACCCAAGAAGATGGAAACAGTTGGTGATCGTCCAGACGTACTTGGAGATCGATGGATATGCGGGGTACTAGGTGCCTCCGGTTTCGTTCAGACCCAGAACGGACTTGTAAATGGACTGTGTGTCTGACATTGGATTTTAGTCTGTGTGATTGATCTCTATTAAATATATATCTGTTTGGCGGCGGAGAATTTATTCTCTTGCTTAACGCCCTTCTCTGAGACGTACGAGCTCAGGGGTTATATATTGATGGATATCAAACGCATGGAGTGAATTGCCTGTGTGGCATGCCTAAGTGGCAATGGATCGGGGCTTCTGTTGAAAAGCAAAGTCTTGTGGTGATGATCAAAGCAAGGCCTTTGTGGCGTAGCTTTGTGTAACGTTTACCTCGCGTGTTTCACACCCGGTATGAACCAAAAACGGGAGAGGACCTCAGGGAGGGCATGCGTTTCCTTCTAGCTAAAAAGTGGCGTCAGTGGTTTTACACGCCCTGACGAGTTTGACTTATGTGGTTGTTGCTGTTGCGAGGCGCCTCGGATTGATCGGTCGTTCTCGAACCGATGGAGTCATTTAGTTGGCTCACCTACGCCCCATAGGGCGGGGAAACGCATGTTCAGGGTTTAAGTTTAATCCACATCGGTGGACTGGCCCTGACGATCCAAGGGTCACTCGAGCTCTGATCCTGAGACACGGGCTAGAGCGTCTCGAATCGGTTGAGGACTATCTTTTGCCTCGGTTCATAGATGGAAATCCAATTTCCAAATACGTGACATTTGCGGTTTTATTTGTAGAGCCTAGTAGGGCGACATAGTGGGATGGGGCGCTTATGCCGTCTATGATTGATACTTATGATTTGAAATTGTTTTATACACTATGCACTTATAATAGTATCAAATGATTTGTTTTAAACGTATCAAGCATTCTTTGGCTATTATAAGGTAAAAACCCTATCCCCCGGCTTGCGTTGCATTGTGTGATAGGACATGGGTCTTATAATAGCTTCATTTTTCTTTATTTAGCATTGCGCTGTTTGTTTTATGCACTGGTACTCTTGGGAGGAAACCTGTTCCGTGTTATACGGCGTGGTCCCTTGATTTACCTAATGATTTAAAATAAAGATTAATAACTGTTTTAGTTCTCACACCAGTCACATGACTGACCTGGAGTTTATTGTTTTAACCTAAACTCTGGGTGCCCTTATTTTCGACACGGGCAGCTAGTAGTTTTGATTTTGCAGATTTATATTCACAGGATCCTGGTTTACAGCTGGAACGATATCCGGAAAGCTTTGTATCCGTATATCTACTTCTAGTTGTGTATTGTATTATTTTCCGCTGCTATGTAATTTATTGTAATCTCTGATATTTCCATGTAATATTTATTTGTTTATACTCTGTATATTCTTGTAATCTGATGCATTGTTGTAATATACAGTGAAACGTTCTTTTGTATGCATTCTATTTTGTCGTGTTCTCGAACGATAGGGCGTTTCGAGCGGTCTGGGTCGGTTTAGCGACTGGTTCGGACCGAGCGAAATTCTTTGCCGTCACAGTTGGTATCAGAGCTTTGGTTTACAAAGCTTAGAGAACAAGGCACATTAGAACCGTACGAAAGAATTCATCAGATATTGGATTAGTAATATCCAATTAGAGTGACTCGTTAGAGATGGGATCAGTAGTATCCTAGAACGAGTGTGAAGAGTGTATTTTTAAAGTGAAAACAAATTTTGTTTTGAAAATCTAAATCAATTATTCGTATTTGATTATTTATTTTATATTGATTTGGACAGTTCAGTATATAAAGAATTTGCATATACGCCTTGCAAACGTATATTCAAAGTTTTAATATATTGGATAGATATAGCATCACACTCTAGTCGCCCGAAGATGATATTGATGATAGCGATTGCATCATCAACATTTATGTTCGAGTTTCGAAGGTGTGATTTTCTATATATTTCCATTAGACTGGTGTGAGAACCAAAACTTATATAGTTAGAATATATTGTTGTGATTTGGCATCAAAAACATGATTTTTGTATATATATCAAAATTATGAATTTGAAAACTCTAATCCACTAATTGATTGATGTTTGTGTTGTTTGTTTATTTGTTTGCTAGTTTTGAACCATCATGCCTAATTGAACCAAATATTGAATTATATTGAAATTGGTCGCATTTGCTTGCATATACAAGTATATCATTGAACAGGTCATAGCAAGGAGGCTAGAGCCAGAGAATAAAATTTGTTTGCCCGACAAATAGGTACATGTTTACTACATAATTTACTGTTTTGTTTGGGTGATGATGATTTTATGAGCCTATTGGCTAGCCGCTTGGCTTTTTCTTTTTCTTTTTGAGATCTGAAGGACCGGGGAAGCTATTTGAAATTCCCCGATGCTCCCGGTGCAGGGGAGGTTATGGCGAAATTTTTCGAAAATTTAGGGAGTTAGCCAAATTTTTGAAATTTTGAAAATTCTCAAAAACTGAAAAGTTGGAGAATGGAAGCTAGATCGAGCGTAGAGCTGAATAATCAAACCACTTTCGACTTTGTTCCTTTTCGGGGACGAAAAGTTTTAAGTGGGGGAGATTGTAATAACCCGGAAAATCTGGGCCAGTTTAAAATTTTTATTTTGGCAATTTTAGCGAAATTTGATTATTTAAAATGAATTATTTTAAATAATATCGACAAGAAATTTATTTTGAATAGAATTCGACGTATATATTATACGCGTCGTCGTTAGAATATCAATAATTATATATAATTATAAATAGAATTGAAAATGGCGCGGTAGTTCGATAATTCGATTTCAAATTTCAATTGAATGTACCGGGTGCAAAACAATCCGGATTTTAGTGAAACTGAAAACAATTGGATCTAATCGATAATATCTTTCCAACGGATCCGAAAGATCAAAATTTCATAGCGGGAATCAAAAGATAAGTCCAGTTGAAAATTCTGAATAGTCGCTATGGAATTCAGGCCCTTAAAAATGGACATTTTGCAAACGACCTCGGATTTCGACGAAACCAGTTTTGTTGGATCCGTGATGTCAGATTATTGCTAGATTTCAAATTTCATAATTTTCTGAATCAACATGTGAGCGTGGCAAAGGAAAACGTGTTTGACCAGTTTCAGTTGATTTTAATCGACTGGAAATTGGCCATTTTTCAAACGGTCTCAGAATCCGACGAAACTAGTTTTGTTAGGACCGTATCGTCAATACGAAGCTAGAAAATATTTTTCTGGAATTTTTAAAGTTCGTATGTGACCCCGGTAAATTGAAAAGTACGTTTAAAATTCAATATAGTGATTTAAATGTAAATTCAACGGAAACTGATTCAAACAGTCAAATCAGCCTACGATACATATCCCATTGTGTTCGGAATGGGGGTAATTAGCTATGGACGACAGGCGGTGGGCCTCGTTTCGAGGTCGTATGTAGAAGTCAACTTTTTGCTAAATAAAATAATTAAATAAATAAATAAAAATTATATCTCCCTTCTTATATAACTCTGCCCCCCCCCCCCTTTTAAACAGAAATCGATTTATATATATATATAAAAAAAGGAGATGTCGAACGAGGAAGGACGGAGGCGCGACCTCAACCACCGCCGCCGGCGTCCAAGGCACGCCACCCCCACCTCCCTTCCCCTCCCCTCTCTCGACGCCCTCCTCCAGCTAAACCGATGTCGCCAGGAACCCGAACCTCCCCCCCCCCCCTTTTTTCTCCTACCGCCGATCGATGAGAACCCCCCCCTCCCCCAGGGCGCCGCGCGATGCAATCAACTTCCCCCCCCCCAAGTCGGAGCATCCCCTTCTTCTTTTTTCTTCTGTAAGTTTTGCTTTTATCTTATTTTATTTTATTTTATTTCGTTATAAAAGGTGATTGCTTTATGTTATGAAAACTGATTTTATTTTCCTAGGAAAGAATACTGTTCTTTTTAAGGATTAAAAACTGATTTTAAAAGGATTAAAAACTGATTTTAAAAGGATTAAAAACTGATTCTTAAAGGAATTAAAAACTGATCTTTGAAAAGTTTAAAACTGAATTTTTAAAAAAGGTTTAAAACTGAATTTTAAAAGGGTTTGAAAAACTGATTTTATTTTGAGATTTAAAAAGAAAAAGATTTAAACTTTAAAAAGGAAAGGATTTGAACTTTAAAAAGAAAAATTAGATTTTTTATATATTGAAAGTCGAAGTAAAAATCAGATTTTTTATATATTGAAAGTCGAAGTAAAAATCAGATTTTTTATATATTGAAAGTCGAAGTAAAAATCAGATTTTTTATATATTGAAAGTCGAAGTAAAAATCAGATTTTTATATATTGAAAGTCGAAGTAAAAATCAGATTTTTATATATTGAAAGTCGAAGTAAAAATCAGATTTTTATATATTGAAAGTCGAAGTAAAAATCAGATTTTTATATATTGAAAGTCGAAGTAAAAATCAGATTTTTATATATTGAAAGTCGAAGTAAAAATCATATTTTTATATATTGAATAGCATCGTAAAAAAAAAATTCGATTTTTACATGTGTAGAGAATACGGGCGAAAGCGACAAAAAGGCGAGGTTGGCGAAAATTTCAATAAAGGAAGAGTCGTGGTATTGGATAGCTATCGATGAGAATTTCTCACCTTTCAATTTCTTTTCTAGTTATATATATACTAGGATGCAGACGGTGCTTAGTAGCACCCGACACAATCGTCCACAGACCATGGACTTGTTTGTTTGGTTGCATAAATTAGTTAGATGATTTGGTTTGAATTGAATTGTTTGGTGAAATGAATTGATTTGATTGATGTGTGAATGGCGTGGGCCTTCACTAGACCGGGGATAAGGCTAGGCCTCGTCCCGTTTCTAGTATCGTGCCGTTATGCCGCCGAAATTTTCTAAAATATGTTAGAAAAATAAAAATATCATTTTATTTAAGGAATGAACTGAATAAAATTCATATGTTGGAATAAAATGTTTTGTCGTTAAAAATATAATTTTTAACGTGAATGTGAATAAATAAATATTCATTTACAAACCAGACGGTTTGTTTATGTACACCTATTTGAA
Organism: Allium sativum; assembly: GCA_030737875.1. Lineage (NCBI taxonomy): Eukaryota > Viridiplantae > Streptophyta > Magnoliopsida > Asparagales > Amaryllidaceae > Allium > Allium sativum. The sequence goes on along the minus strand of CM060921.1, from coordinate 512,083,118 downwards.
GGACATTGATTGGGTCGATAAATTTTACACATCGCCCAACTGCACAACTAAATCTGTGTTTGATTGTTTGAAACCCCACACGGGTGTTAGGATGAAATATGAAGTTCACTCATCCTGATTGATTGAATATGTTGATCGATTGATTGACAGGCTGTTATAAGCGTTAGATATCTATATTTGATGCTTATACAGTGTAGTGCACTTTGGTTGATGGTTGATTATTTTTCAATGTTATTATATACGTGTGATGTATTAAATTCCATATAATTAACATTATATGGTGATTGATTGGGCCTCATTCCAATTTAGAAAATAAAGAATATTATAAAATAAAGGTTCATGTGTTGACAGTACTCATCCATTGAGATTGGTCATGTGTTGAACGAAATATTTTGATAATAACAACTATTTTGAAAAAGAAATATTTGAAATAGAATATTTGAAAACAAAAATTTATGAAGCCGTGTTGATTAGGTTGACGCCATTTTGACGTGAACGATATTTATATCGAATTTAACGATTTCGAAATGAAATGAATTGAAAACGATTTCGAAATGAAATGAATTGAAAACGATTTCGAAATGAAATGAATTGAAAACGATTTCGAAATGAAATGAATTGAAAACGATTTCGAAATGAAATGAATTGAAAACGAATTTGAAATGAATTGAAAACGAATTCAAATTGAATTGAAAACGAATTGAAATGAATTCAAATTGAATTGAAATTTGAATTGAATAGAAATGAATTTTAAAACGAATTTATAAAGAAGAATTCAATTTTGATTTGAATTGAAAAGGAAGTTGAAATTGCTTTTAAAACGAATTTAAAACTATTTATAAAATTAGTTTTAAAATAGAAATCGACGATATGTTATATATATTATGTATATAATATAATGGCCTGAATAGAACGCGCCGCGCCGCGGCAGTTCGTGAATTTCGACCATTTATTTCAAACGGACATTACGGGAGATCCGACCGTCGGATTCTCCTAAAACCGGAACCATTGGGTTCGTATCGAAAAGAGCTTTCTAAAGAATATTAGAAATTAGAAATCTAACGGTTGGATTTGGAATTATGTCCAAATCAAATTTGAAAAAGGTCGCTGTAAGTGCAGTTCGATGACCGTTGATGGAAATCGACTGTACAGGCCTCGATAAAATTATTAAAAATAATAATAATTTGTGTAAAATCATAAGAAATGATTTAGAAAGAATTGGGATGAAAAACTCCATATTTGAAAAGATAAAAATAGATTTTTATCGAAATGAACTAGTTTTGAACTAGAATTATAATTCTATTTATTTTTAAATAAATAAATTGAATTTAAAAAGGGTTTTAAAAATAACCAGAATTTCCAATGATTGCATTGGAGTGGATTTGAATCGAAATTGTCTTCGGAGTATTTCGATGTTAGAATTCGTGATTATACAGATGTTGTTATGGAAATTTGAAAGATATATATTTATATCGTTATTTCCAATACGACATTTGTTAATCGTAGAATTTGATATTGAATATAAGCCGATATATTTTCTATCCAGAGCCTTATATTGAATATCAAATGTGATTTGGGTTTATCGTGAATGGTGTCTTCACTAACACTGTTCTTGAACCCAGTTGAGAAAAGATTAAATCTTTTTATTTAGATTTAATGAAGTGTACCAATTAAATGATATTTAATTGGAATTGAATGGGTATTGATTTTTGGGTTTATCGTGAACAGTGTTTTAAATAACACTTGTTCTTTAATCCAATAATTAATGGAATGTGATTTTGGGTTTATCGTGAACTGTGTTTTAAATGACACTGATTCTGTAACCCAGTCGAAGATTAAATCTAAGTGGAGTTTTAATGAATCTTTAATTAGATTGAAATGATCAAAAATGGAGTATCACCAGTTTTGCTCCAGGCGATAGTTAAATCTTTAATTAGATTTGAACGTGAAATGTTAATTGAATTTACCGATAACACTGTGGTGTTAGATATGAAGTATTACCAGTTTTACTTCATGGGATGAATAGGTTGGGATTGGGAAATTAAAACAAGTGATTACTTCGGTAAGGTTCGCTAATCCCGACTAGTTTGAATTGATATTCAAAAGTAGATTAAAGAATAAATTCAAGAATTTATCTTTGATAAAATTAATGGGAACCTTTCCCTATGAATGTGAAATTTAGAAACTAACTGTCGGTTAGCTAAGCAGAATGGTTTTCTGGATATTGATCTGATGTTGGTTTCGGCCTTCGGGGTTAATATTTGGGGAATTATTCTCTTGATTAATTTACGGTTAGTGACTGATGAATTGGAATGAGGCGTATGTTGTGTTTGTGTAACACTTATTTAAAATATACGCGAGTTATTCGGAAAGACCGGGTTTATCCCATTCTGAACAACTGATACGACGATAAGTCGAAGATGAAGACGGTGGTCGAAGACCGGAAGTCTTCACGTCGTTTGGGTGATTACTGATGATCTTGATTGGGCTGTACACCCAAGAAGATGGAAACAGTTGGTGATCGTCCAGACGTACTTGGAGATCGATGGATATGCGGGGTACTAGGTGCCTCCGGTTTCGTTCAGACCCAGAACGGACTTGTAAATGGACTGTGTGTCTGACATTGGATTTTAGTCTGTGTGATTGATCTCTATTAAATATATATCTGTTTGGCGGCGGAGAATTTATTCTCTTGCTTAACGCCCTTCTCTGAGACGTACGAGCTCAGGGGTTATATATTGATGGATATCAAACGCATGGAGTGAATTGCCTGTGTGGCATGCCTAAGTGGCAATGGATCGGGGCTTCTGTTGAAAAGCAAAGTCTTGTGGTGATGATCAAAGCAAGGCCTTTGTGGCGTAGCTTTGTGTAACGTTTACCTCGCGTGTTTCACACCCGGTATGAACCAAAAACGGGAGAGGACCTCAGGGAGGGCATGCGTTTCCTTCTAGCTAAAAAGTGGCGTCAGTGGTTTTACACGCCCTGACGAGTTTGACTTATGTGGTTGTTGCTGTTGCGAGGCGCCTCGGATTGATCGGTCGTTCTCGAACCGATGGAGTCATTTAGTTGGCTCACCTACGCCCCATAGGGCGGGGAAACGCATGTTCAGGGTTTAAGTTTAATCCACATCGGTGGACTGGCCCTGACGATCCAAGGGTCACTCGAGCTCTGATCCTGAGACACGGGCTAGAGCGTCTCGAATCGGTTGAGGACTATCTTTTGCCTCGGTTCATAGATGGAAATCCAATTTCCAAATACGTGACATTTGCGGTTTTATTTGTAGAGCCTAGTAGGGCGACATAGTGGGATGGGGCGCTTATGCCGTCTATGATTGATACTTATGATTTGAAATTGTTTTATACACTATGCACTTATAATAGTATCAAATGATTTGTTTTAAACGTATCAAGCATTCTTTGGCTATTATAAGGTAAAAACCCTATCCCCCGGCTTACGTTGCATTGTGTGATAGGACATGGGTCTTATAATAGCTTCATTTTTCTTTATTTAGCATTGCGCTGTTTGTTTTATGCACTGGTACTCTTGGGAGGAAACCTGTTCCGTGTTATACGGCGTGGTCCCTTGATTTACCTAATGATTTAAAATAAAGATTAATAACTGTTTTAGTTCTCACACCAGTCACATGACTGACCTGGAGTTTATTGTTTTAACCTAAACTCTGGGTGCCCTTATTTTCGACACGGGCAGCTAGTAGTTTTGATTTTGCAGATTTATATTCACAGGATCCTGGTTTACAGCTGGAACGATATCCGGAAAGCTTTGTATCCGTATATCTACTTCTAGTTGTGTATTGTATTATTTTCCGCTGCTATGTAATTTATTGTAATCTCTGATATTTCCATGTAATATTTATTTGTTTATACTCTGTATATTCTTGTAATCTGATGCATTGTTGTAATATACAGTGAAACGTTCTTTTGTATGCATTCTATTTTGTCGTGTTCTCGAACGATAGGGCGTTTCGAGCGGTCTGGGTCGGTTTAGCGACTGGTTCGGACCGAGCGAAATTCTTTGCCGTCACAGTTGGTATCAGAGCTTTGGTTTACAAAGCTTAGAGAACAAGGCACATTAGAACCGTACGAAAGAATTCATCAGATATTGGATTAGTAATATCCAATTAGAGTGACTCGTTAGAGATGGGATCAGTAGTATCCTAGAACGAGTGTGAAGAGTATATTTTTAAAGTGAAAACAAATTTTGTTTTGAAAATCTAAATCAATTATTCGTATTTGATTATTTATTTTATATTGATTTGGACAGTTCAGTATATAAAGAATTTGCATATACGCCTTGCAAACGTATATTCAAAGTTTTAATATATTGGATAGATATAGCATCACACTCTAGTCGCCCGAAGATGATATTGATGATAGCGATTGCATCATCAACATTTATGTTCGAGTTTCGAAGGTGTGATTTTCTATATATTTCCATTAGACTGGTGTGAGAACCAAAACTTATATAGTTAGAATATATTGTTGTGATTTGGCATCAAAAACATGATTTTTGTATATATATCAAAATTATGAATTTGAAAACTCTAATCCACTAATTGATTGATGTTTGTGTTGTTTGTTTATTTGTTTGCTAGTTTTGAACCATCATGCCTAATTGAACCAAATATTGAATTATATTGAAATTGGTCGCATTTGCTTGCATATACAAGTATATCATTGAACAGGTCATAGCAAGGAGGCTAGAGCCAGAGAATAAAATTTGTTTGCCCGACAAATAGGTACATGTTTACTACATAATTTACTGTTTTGTTTGGGTGATGATGATTTTATGAGCCTATTGGCTAGCCGCTTGGCTTTTTCTTTTTCTTTTTGAGATCTGAAGGACCGGGGAAGCTATTTGAAATTCCCCGATGCTCCCGGTGCAGGGGAGGTTATGGCGAAATTTTTCGAAAATTTAGGGAGTTAGCCAAATTTTTGAAATTTTGAAAATTCTCAAAAACTGAAAAGTTGGAGAATGGAAGCTAGATCGAGCGTAGAGCTGAATAATCAAACCACTTTCGACTTTGTTCCTTTTCGGGGACGAAAAGTTTTAAGTGGGGGAGATTGTAATAACCCGGAAAATCTGGGCCAGTTTAAAATTTTTATTTTGGCAATTTTAGCGAAATTTGATTATTTAAAATGAATTATTTTAAATAATATCGACAAGAAATTTATTTTGAATAGAATTCGACGTATATATTATACGCGTCGTCGTTAGAATATCAATAATTATATATAATTATAAATAGAATTGAAAATGGCGCGGTAGTTCGATAATTCGATTTCAAATTTCAATTGAATGTACCGGGTGCAAAACAATCCGGATTTTAGTGAAACTGAAAACAATTGGATCTAATCGATAATATCTTTCCAACGGATCCGAAAGATCAAAATTTCATAGCGGGAATCAAAAGATAAGTCCATTTGAAAATTCTGAATAGTCGCTATGGAATTCAGGCCCTTAAAAATGGACATTTTGCAAACGACCTCGGATTTCGACGAAACCAGTTTTGTTGGATCCGTGATGTCAGATTATTGCTAGATTTCAAATTTCATAATTTTCTGAATCAACATGTGAGCGTGGCAAAGGAAAACGTGTTTGACCAGTTTCAGTTGATTTTAATCGACTGGAAATTGGCCATTTTTCAAACGGTCTCAGAATCCGACGAAACTAGTTTTGTTAGGACCGTATCGTCAATACGAAGCTAGAAAATATTTTTCTGGAATTTTTAAAGTTCGTATGTGACCCCGGTAAATTGAAAAGTACGTTTAAAATTCAATATAGTGATTTAAATGTAAATTCAACGGAAACTGATTCAAACAGTCAAATCAGCCTACGATACATATCCCATTGTGTTCGGAATGGGGGTAATTAGCTATGGACGACAGGCGGTGGGCCTCGTTTCGAGGTCGTATGTAGAAGTCAACTTTTTGCTAAATAAAATAATTAAATAAATAAATAAAAATTATATCTCCCTTCTTATATAACTCTGCCCCCCCCCCCCCCCTTTTAAACAGAAATCGATTTGTATATATAAAAAAAAAGGAGATGTCGAACGAGGAAGGACGGAGGCGCGACCTCAACCACCGCCGCCGGCGTCCAAGGCACGCCACCCCCACCTCCCTTCCCCTCCCCTCTCTCGACGCCCTCCTCCAGCTAAACCGATGTCGCCAGGAACCCGAACCTCCCCCCCCCCTTTTTTCTCCTACCGCCGATCGATGAGAACCCCCCCCCTCCCCCAGGGCGCCGCGCGATGCAATCAACTTCCCCCCCCCCCCCAAGTCGGAGCATCCCCTTCTTCTTTTTTCTTCTGTAAGTTTTGCTTTTATCTTATTTTATTTTATTTTATTTCGTTATAAAAGGTGATTGCTTTATGTTATGAAAACTGATTTTATTTTCCTAGGAAAGAATACTGTTCTTTTTAAGGATTAAAAAATGATTTTAAAAGGATTAAAAACTGATTTTAAAAGGATTAAAAACTGATTCTTAAAGGAATTAAAAACTGATCTTTGAAAAGTTTAAAACTGAATTTTTAAAAAAGGTTTAAAACTGAATTTTAAAAGGGTTTGAAAAACTGATTTTATTTTGAGATTTAAAAAGAAAAAGATTTAAACTTTAAAAAGGAAAGGATTTGAACTTTAAAAAGAAAAATTAGATTTTTTATATATTGAAAGTCGAAGTAAAAATCAGATTTTTTATATATTGAAAGTCGAAGTAAAAATCAGATTTTTTATATATTGAAAGTCGAAGTAAAAATCAGATTTTTTATATATTGAAAGTCGAAGTAAAAATCAGATTTTTATATATTGAAAGTCGAAGTAAAAATCAGATTTTTATATATTGAAAGTCGAAGTAAAAATCAGATTTTTATATATTGAAAGTCGAAGTAAAAATCAGATTTTTATATATTGAAAGTCGAAGTAAAAATCAGATTTTTATATATTGAAAGTCGAAGTAAAAATCATATTTTTATATATTGAATAGCATCGTAAAAAAAAAATTCGATTTTTACATGTGTAGAGAATACGGGCGAAAGCGACAAAAAGGCGAGGTTGGCGAAAATTTCAATAAAGGAAGAGTCGTGGTATTGGATAGCTATCGATGAGAATTTCTCACCTTTCAATTTCTTTTCTAGTTATATATATACTAGGATGCAGACGGTGCTTAGTAGCACCCGACACAATCGTCCACAGACCATGGACTTGTTTGTTTGGTTGCATAAATTAGTTAGATGATTTGGTTTGAATTGAATTGTTTGGTGAAATGAATTGATTTGATTGATGTGTGAATGGCGTGGGCCTTCACTAGACCGGGGATAAGGCTAGGCCTCGTCCCGTTTCTAGTATCGTGCCGTTATGCCGCCGAAATTTTCTAAAATATGTTAGAAAAATAAAAATATCATTTTATTTAAGGAATGAACTGAATAAAATTCATATGTTGGAATAAAATGTTTTGTCGTTAAAAATATAATTTTTAACGTGAATGTGAATAAATAAATATTCATTTACAAACCAGACGGTTTGTTTATGTACACCTATTTGAAGGACATTGATTGGGTCGATAAATTTTACACATCGCCCAACTGCACAACTAAATCTGTGTTTGATTGTTTGAAACCCCACACGGGTGTTAGGATGAAATATGAAGTTCACTCATCCTGATTGATTGAATATGTTGATCGATTGATTGACAGGCTGTTATAAGCGTTAGATATCTATATTTGATGCTTATACAGTGTAGTGCACTTTGGTTGATGGTTGATTATTTTTCAATGTTATTATATACGTGTGATGTATTAAATTCCATATAATTAACATTATATGGTGATTGATTGGGCCTCATTCCAATTTAGAAAATAAAGAATATTATAAAATAAAGGTTCATGTGTTGACAGTACTCATCCATTGAGATTGGTCATGTGTTGAACGAAATATTTTGATAATAACAACTATTTTGAAAAAGAAATATTTGAAATAGAATATTTGAAAACAAAAATTTATGAAGCCGTGTTGATTAGGTTGACGCCATTTTGACGTGAACGATATTTATATCGAATTTAACGATTTCGAAATGAAATGAATTGAAAACGATTTCGAAATGAAATGAATTGAAAACGATTTCGAAATGAAATGAATTGAAAACGATTTCGAAATGAAATGAATTGAAAACGATTTCGAAATGAAATGAATTGAAAACGAATTTGAAATGAATTGAAAACGAATTCAAATTGAATTGAAAACGAATTGAAATGAATTCAAATTGAATTGAAATTTGAATTGAATAGAAATGAATTTTAAAACGAATTTATAAAGAAGAATTCAATTTTGATTTGAATTGAAAAGGAAGTTGAAATTGCTTTTAAAACGAATTTAAAACTATTTATAAAATTAGTTTTAAAATAGAAATCGACGATATGTTATATATATTATGTATATAATATAATGGCCTGAATAGAACGCGCCGCGCCGCGGCAGTTCGTGAATTTCGACCATTTATTTCAAACGGACATTACGGGAGATCCGACCGTCGGATTCTCCTAAAACCGGAACCATTGGGTTCGTATCGAAAAGAGCTTTCTAAAGAATATTAGAAATTAGAAATCTAACGGTTGGATTTGGAATTATGTCCAAATCAAATTTGAAAAAGGTCGCTGTAAGTGCAGTTCGATGACCGTTGATGGAAATCGACTGTACAGGCCTCGATAAAATTATTAAAAATAATAATAATTTGTGTAAAATCATAAGAAATGATTTAGAAAGAATTGGGATGAAAAACTCCATATTTGAAAAGATAAAAATAGATTTTTATCGAAATGAACTAGTTTTGAACTAGAATTATAATTCTATTTATTTTTAAATAAATAAATTGAATTTAAAAAGGGTTTTAAAAATAACCAGAATTTCCAATGATTGCATTGGAGTGGATTTGAATCGAAATTGTCTTCGGAGTATTTCGATGTTAGAATTCGTGATTATACAGATGTTGTTATGGAAATTTGAAAGATATATATTTATATCGTTATTTCCAATACGACATTTGTTAATCGTAGAATTTGATATTGAATATAAGCCGATATATTTTCTATCCAGAGCCTTATATTGAATATCAAATGTGATTTGGGTTTATCGTGAATGGTGTCTTCACTAACACTGTTCTTGAACCCAGTTGAGAAAAGATTAAATCTTTTTATTTAGATTTAATGAAGTGTACCAATTAAATGATATTTAATTGGAATTGAATGGGTATTGATTTTTGGGTTTATCGTGAACAGTGTTTTAAATAACACTTGTTCTTTAATCCAATAATTAATGGAATGTGATTTTGGGTTTATCGTGAACTGTGTTTTAAATGACACTGATTCTGTAACCCAGTCGAAGATTAAATCTAAGTGGAGTTTTAATGAATCTTTAATTAGATTGAAATGATCAAAAATGGAGTATCACCAGTTTTGCTCCAGGCGATAGTTAAATCTTTAATTAGATTTGAACGTGAAATGTTAATTGAATTTACCGATAACACTGTGGTGTTAGATATGAAGTATTACCAGTTTTACTTCATGGGATGAATAGGTTGGGATTGGGAAATTAAAACAAGTGATTACTTCGGTAAGGTTCGCTAATCCCGACTAGTTTGAATTGATATTCAAAAGTAGATTAAAGAATAAATTCAAGAATTTATCTTTGATAAAATTAATGGGAACCTTTCCCTATGAATGTGAAATTTAGAAACTAACTGTCGGTTAGCTAAGCAGAATGGTTTTCTGGATATTGATCTGATGTTGGTTTCGGCCTTCGGGGTTAATATTTGGGGAATTATTCTCTTGATTAATTTACGGTTAGTGACTGATGAATTGGAATGAGGCGTATGTTGTGTTTGTGTAACACTTATTTAAAATATACGCGAGTTATTCGGAAAGACCGGGTTTATCCCATTCTGAACAACTGATACGACGATAAGTCGAAGATGAAGACGGTGGTCGAAGACCGGAAGTCTTCACGTCGTTTGGGTGATTACTGATGATCTTGATTGGGCTGTACACCCAAGAAGATGGAAACAGTTGGTGATCGTCCAGACGTACTTGGAGATCGATGGATATGCGGGGTACTAGGTGCCTCCGGTTTCGTTCAGACCCAGAACGGACTTGTAAATGGACTGTGTGTCTGACATTGGATTTTAGTCTGTGTGATTGATCTCTATTAAATATATATCTGTTTGGCGGCGGAGAATTTATTCTCTTGCTTAACGCCCTTCTCTGAGACGTACGAGCTCAGGGGTTATATATTGATGGATATCAAACGCATGGAGTGAATTGCCTGTGTGGCATGCCTAAGTGGCAATGGATCGGGGCTTCTGTTGAAAAGCAAAGTCTTGTGGTGATGATCAAAGCAAGGCCTTTGTGGCGTAGCTTTGTGTAACGTTTACCTCGCGTGTTTCACACCCGGTATGAACCAAAAACGGGAGAGGACCTCAGGGAGGGCATGCGTTTCCTTCTAGCTAAAAAGTGGCGTCAGTGGTTTTACACGCCCTGACGAGTTTGACTTATGTGGTTGTTGCTGTTGCGAGGCGCCTCGGATTGATCGGTCGTTCTCGAACCGATGGAGTCATTTAGTTGGCTCACCTACGCCCCATAGGGCGGGGAAACGCATGTTCAGGGTTTAAGTTTAATCCACATCGGTGGACTGGCCCTGACGATCCAAGGGTCACTCGAGCTCTGATCCTGAGACACGGGCTAGAGCGTCTCGAATCGGTTGAGGACTATCTTTTGCCTCGGTTCATAGATGGAAATCCAATTTCCAAATACGTGACATTTGCGGTTTTATTTGTAGAGCCTAGTAGGGCGACATAGTGGGATGGGGCGCTTATGCCGTCTATGATTGATACTTATGATTTGAAATTGTTTTATACACTATGCACTTATAATAGTATCAAATGATTTGTTTTAAACGTATCAAGCATTCTTTGGCTATTATAAGGTAAAAACCCTATCCCCCGGCTTGCGTTGCATTGTGTGATAGGACATGGGTCTTATAATAGCTTCATTTTTCTTTATTTAGCATTGCGCTGTTTGTTTTATGCACTGGTACTCTTGGGAGGAAACCTGTTCCGTGTTATACGGCGTGGTCCCTTGATTTACCTAATGATTTAAAATAAAGATTAATAACTGTTTTAGTTCTCACACCAGTCACATGACTGACCTGGAGTTTATTGTTTTAACCTAAACTCTGGGTGCCCTTATTTTCGACACGGGCAGCTAGTAGTTTTGGTTTTGCAGATTTATATTCACAGGATCCTGGTTTACAGCTGGAACGATATCCGGAAAGCTTTGTATCCGTATATCTACTTCTAGTTGTGTATTGTATTATTTTCCGCTGCTATGTAATTTATTGTAATCTCTGATATTTCCGTGTAATATTTATTTGTTTATACTCTGTATATTCTTGTAATCTGATGCATTGTTGTAATATACAGTGAAACGTTCTTTTGTATGCATTCTATTTTGTCGTGTTCTCGAACGATAGGGCGTTTCGAGCGGTCTGGGTCGGTTTAGCGACTGGTTCGGACCGAGCGAAATTCTTTGCCGTCACATTAATACAACAAAATTTACACTTTTATGTTGTCAGTTCTAATACCACAACAATATTTCATCATATCCACAGATCAACAAACAACATCAAACAATTTAAATCAAATCATGTATGATATTCAGCAATATATTACAACGCATGTGTAACACTAAAATTATGATCAACAAATTTTAATTATATAAATTAAAGGATAGAATTTATCACATTGATTTTAATTCTGTCCAAAATCTGATCTGCTCCGTTCCAGATCTGGTTTGTTTCTTAGTGTAGATCTCGCTTTCACGATTACAGCGCAATTTGAATTTCTCGATTCCGTTTCCGTTTGAAAAAGTTATGGCTTTATAAACATTCAATTACAATTTAAAATAATTAAAATATAATTAATTTAATTACTTTTACTTTTGCCTTTGACCGTTGAAAATTGTTTCTGTCGTTCTTCCTCTTCTTACCGTCGTTCTTCAGTGTTTAAAGAGAACCCATCGTTCAATTAAATATGTTGTCGTCGCTCCTCCTATAGCCGACCGAACCGAGATCCAAGCACCCTACGTCAAAGCCCCGTCCATCTCCTCCCCCGGCGGTCGCCGCTACCAACTCGATGGGTTCCAGTGCCCTGAAAACTGCCCCAAAATTAAGCTGTTTGTGCTTCGATTTCAAGAAGCCTTTGGCCCCAGAGATGATCATAACCGTTCAGTTTCGAGCTCTTGACTTGCTCTTCAATTTGCAATTGGGTGTTTCGAATATTAGTTAGTGGATTGGAAGATTGAACGGGAAGAATTTCTGTCATTGTTTCTGTAAGAGGCGGCGCCTAAAACATAGGGTTAGGATTATTTTCCTAGGGTTTTTATAATAAAATATTCATTTAATTCATTAATTCAAACTTAAAGCCCGTTATTTCTTTTCAGATCCAATTTCAGCCCAACTAAAATTGTCCCTAGGCAAATACCCCTCTTCCGGAACCAATGGGCTAGGTCCTATCAGCCTGTTTAGTCATCTTAGCCCACTTTTCTTTAATTTAAAATACAAATCATTTATTTATTTGATTTGATCATACATTTTAATTTACCGGGGCCACATATTGACTCTAAAAATTTCAAAAAAATTATTTCTAGTTATGTTTTGACAATACGGCCCTAACAAAACTAATTTCGTCGAATTCCGAGACCGTTTGAAAAAAAGGTCATTTTCAGGTCGATCCAATTTGACTGAAATTGACAAAACACATTTTCTTTTACCACGCTCACATATTAATTCTAAAAATTATGAAAATTGAACCTAGCAATAATTTGACATTCTGGTTCCAACAGAAGTGGTTTCATCGAAAATGGTGGTCATTTGAAAAATGGTTATTTTTAAGGCCAATATATTATATTAAAATATATATAAATTCTACAGCGACTTTTCTGAATTTTAAACTACCCATAACTTTTGATTCCCGCTATGAAATTTCCATATTTCAGATTCATTGGAAAGATATTTTTAAATAGATTTAAATATTTTTGGTTTCACTAAAATCCGATTTATTTTGCATCATGTACAGTCAGTCAAAGTTCAAATTCACATTTTCATACTACCATGTTATTTCTAACTCCTTTTATAATTAAAATAAATATATTCGTTCTAACTTCGATTAAAATAAATTTTTCGTCGTTATTATTTAAAATAAATCATTTTAACTATTCAAAATCCATTAAAATTTCTAAAATAAAAATTTTAAATTGGTTCAGAATTTGGGGGTTGTTACAGTCCATCACCCTCCGGCTAGCCACAGTCGGTGGCTCCAAGCGGTAGAAAACCGTTTGGAAGTGAACGGTTCGAGCTCCAAATTCTCATCCCACACTTAAAAGTGCCCTTCAAATTAAGCTCAAGGTTTTGAGCTCTTTTCCATCGTGATTCGTTTGGAGGTACGCTTAAAGTTTGACCGTTGGTTGAATTTGTTAGGATTTGACCCCGGTTGACCTTATATATATTTTATTATTTTTATTTCCAAAAAGTAACATTTTAATTCGAACTCCAAATCGAATCCATTGACTGTCATCCCTAGCTTAATACCCACATTCCGGACACAATGGGATATATCACGTAAGCCAATTCGATCGTTTTGATCAGTTTTGTTAAAATTAAGATATAAATTAACATAACGTTCAAAACTGAATTCAACGTACATTTTAATTAACCGGGGCCGCGTACTAACTCCAAAAATTCCCAAAAAATAAATCTAGCTATATTTTGACGATACAGTCCTAACAAAACTAATTTCGTCGAATTTGGAGATCGTTTGAAAAATGGACATTTTCCAGTCGATTAAATTCAAACTGAAATTACCAAACGCGTTTAAATCCACCACGCTCACATATTAATTCCAAAAATTATGAAAATTGGAATCTAGCAATAATTTGACATTCCGAATCCAACAAAAGTGGTTTCGTCGAAAATGGAGGTCATTTGCAAAATGGCTATTTTTAAGGGCTATATATTATATTAAAAGAGGTTTTTAGTCACAAAGACAAACTTAGAGAAAAATTTAGTGGAAAGGACAAGAAGTTTGAATTTTAGTTTGAAGGGCACTTTTAAGTGTAAATCAAGGAATTCAAGAGGACCGCTATCCTTTCCTCATTTACATTAAAAAGTGTCCTTTAGACTAAAATCCAAACTTCTTGTCCGTTTCACAAAAAATTTCTATAAGTTTGTCGTTGTGCCTATTTACCTGTTTAACACACACATACACACACACACACACACACACACACACACACACATATATATATATATATATATATATATTCAATAATGGTATTATGTTTCGTTTAAATTCACTCAAAATTCCACTATGGGTTGTCACAGTTTCAATAATGATATGATCGTACGAATATATTTTGACTAACTTACTGTGATTGACATTAATTATTTAAAATTTATTGTAATTTTCAAAAAATATGTACTATTACGAAAGGTATCACTAGGTCCAACCCAAAGGCAACATAATCAAGACTTTTATCTAGGATGTTGATGCCAATTTGATAGGGAGAGCGATGAAATGTACTGGTTGCTTTAAAATCCATGTACATAGCACCAGAGCAACCAATTAAAGAAACAACTTATAGTCTAATGGTATAATTCTGAATTTGTGGTCTCGTAAACAAGGTTTCAAGTCTTAGAACATTCAACTTATTTACCTAATTTTTACCATTTAATTTGTTTTTTCAATTTTTTTGTCTGTAGAAACAAATATGATTAGGACTATGTATCACGTCAACTTTGAAAGTTTGTCTAAACATGTATTTCATGCACTTGTTGCTAGTATAAGTACTAAAATATACCTTTTATCATTGAAAATGATGCAAACACCATGGAATGACATTTGATTTACAAATGCTAAAAGGTAAAGATCCTCTAATTCACATTTACAGTTTAAAATCGGAATGTCATGTGCAATGTTTGATCTGTTAATATGTTCGTACTGATACTGGTGTCAATTTGGTTGCATAATTAGGTGAAAATGATTACTTTTGTGATGAAATTATCTTGAAGACATTTATTTTTCTTTTGACTTATTTATTTTCCTATCATTGGGAGATGTAACTTGGGATATTCCTAGAGAAGTAAGACAATGAAGAAAAACCATGCTACTAATAATTTATAGTATGTCATAACACTATACTCAAGTTCACTTCACCTTACATCTTCAATGCAACACACTTAATGTCTATATTTTTTTTCTCGTATTCACCGTCCTTTCTATCACAACAATGCTATAATTTTTTTTAATTTACATTGATCTAATATGTTGTGTGCACAACACAAATTTGCACTCATAATAATGTTACACAAGAAGGCTATCATTTGATGTGAGTCTTAAAATTTCATTTTGAAATTAAAATAAAGCACGCCAACATTAAAATGAATTCTGCCTTAAAATATAAATAGCTCAATAAAATCAAATAAATATTAATAATTGATGATATGAGACTTGTGACTAGGGCTGTCAATGGGTTGTGTCGGATCGGGTTCGGGTCGGGTCAGGTCGGGTTCGGATTGATTTGTAAACGGGTCGGGTCAACCCGTTTATTAAACGGGTCATATTTTCCCAACCCTAACCCGACCCGTTTATAAACGGGTTGACCCGATCCGACCCGCGTAACCCGTTTAACTAAATGGGTCGTGTCAGGTCGAGTTTACCTGTTTGACCCATTGATAGATATTGCCTACTGATATAAGCAACAAAAGAGCGAAATCATCAACATGCACACTGTTATATAATCACCAACATGCAACAAGTTGCAAAGTCACCAATAGACAATACATATATAAAGCATGAAATCCCCATATTCAAAAATCATTTTCTATACATAAGTATATATTCCCATACTGCATAAATTAAAGACTACCAGTATGGAAGAGATATAGTTGTTATAAGTAAAATATAACTAACAATATATAAGAATAAATTAGTAAAATATAATAGCTTACATATACGAGCATACTGATTACTGCATACATAAAAGACTAACACTAATAGTATACATAAAAGACTAACAGTATGGAAGAGATACAATATGTAATCGGGTTTGGCGGGTCAAAATCGGGTTAGCGGGTCAACCCTAAACCCACCCGTTTATAAACGGATCAAATTCGGGTTGACCCAAAAATGACCCGCTAACTAAACAGGTCGGGTTAACCTGCTAATTTTCGGGCGGGTTTCGGGTCGGGTCACGGGTCGGGTAGGAAATTGACAGCCCTACTTGTGACCATCGAAACTAATTATGCACTACGATAATATTCCCCATCAAAGTCTTACAACCCACATAGTATAATTATGTGTCGTCCAAATAAAAATAGTACATAAAACATTCATATATTAACTTACAATGTCGTTATTAATCATGCATGGTCAGAGATGATCACTCAACTAAAGAGTAAAAACAAACGAAGCAGAAGAAATAAAGTGAGTTCTCACTTTGGCGACTCTAACACCGGGGGTTAATGTGTCTACATTAGTTAATAGCGTATCCATTTTGGAATGTTAGGGGTACGAATTCCCTACCATAAAATATGATATTTTGGACAATATTTCTCAATTTAAAATTTTAATTGTATCTTTATTTAAGCATAAGTTTGCTAATGCTGATATGGATGTGTTTGTGGAAAGTTATTTTTCAAATTGGTCTTACTGTATTAGTGACTACCTGAATGAAAAAGGCATAATCTGCGTTATGTGTAACTCATCTTACTGGAAATTTTATGTTATTTCTGAAAATCGACAAGGGTCAACTGATATATTACATAATCGTGGGGGTTTCATATGCTCTACACGATTTTTTATGGGTTTCATTTACCAACACAAATAAGTGATCTATGGGAACATATTTTTTTTTTGGCAAGGCCGACCGGTTTTAAGGTGACCGCAAACACCTTTATTAATAGATAGGAACTGGTACTCTGCACATGCTCAGAGTAACAAATCTGGTTTGAAGTGTCCAGTCACTATCAAAACATCAAATTAGCTAAAATAACAACATAACTTCATACAAAGTATTATCACTAGGTAAGCTACACAATTCCAGAAGAACCTGGGTAGACTTCATTATCATAAAAGGTGCCAGTGAATCAGATTGACTTAACAATGAATTATTTTGCTTTGTATACTACGGATCATCCCCCTCATCGTAGTAAAATCAGGTGTACAGAGTCATATTACGCTTAAAGTGCCAAAAGCGAAAAGCCAAATCATTCACATTGAAAGGAGCCAATAATCGGTTATGATCCCATGATAGATCCTTCAAGATAACCTCATTGTTTTCTCCAACTTCACCGTCACTTCTCATAATCAGTTTGCCATCATCGGGTGTGTAAAATAAACGACTACGGTCTTCCACCTCATCATCAATAAAAATGAAGAAGACATCATTAGTGTCACTATGCATTCCAGAAGGGGCATGCACCCAAGCAGCTTCTTTCTCATTCCAGGAGATATCAGGATCGGGAGGAGCGTCAGGTAAAATAGGGACTGGAGGCACATCCTCATGTACTTCCTCCACTTCTGCATTTGCTATCATCCTACCCGTAGGGACCCATACACGTATAGGTGGCTTAGGTAGGGGAGACTTAACGGGAAGAGGCAAATTTGCTTCATGCTGACAGGTATCGGACCAATGACCAAAGAATTTGCAGGTCGTGCAGATTTCAGGTTGCCATCTATATGTCACATCCACATAATGTACTCGATTTTCTATATTAACTTTGATTTGAGTTGGCAAAGGTTTATTAGGAGTTATCTCAATCA
The DNA here is from genome assembly GCA_030737875.1 of Allium sativum. Lineage (NCBI taxonomy): Eukaryota > Viridiplantae > Streptophyta > Magnoliopsida > Asparagales > Amaryllidaceae > Allium > Allium sativum. The sequence goes on along the minus strand of CM060921.1, from coordinate 512,065,235 downwards.
GGGCTCTAGCATAAACTAGGTTTCTTCTTGCAACAGTATTAGCATCAAAGCATTTGAGTTTACCTATATGACATGCAAGCCAATTAAGGCCCAAAAGAGGTTGAAGCACAGAGGGAATGTGGGTGAACTGTACCCAGACAGGAATTGAAAGGACCATGTTCACGGACTCTATCAATCGAATCACTCCAAGAAGTCACAATGAAAGGTCTCCCATCAATAATAGAAGGCGCAGCTTTCTGAACATGTCTCCTCTCATCAGTAGAGGAGAACCTAAAATAATATAAGCCGTCAACATCACGGACTCTATCTATGGGAACATATTGAATATGCGTCAGAAGATGTTTCTACTCCTTGACTTGTAGCGGGAGACTTTAACATCGTTCTTTATGCTTCCAATCGTATTGGTCCTTCTACCATTTATCGTGATGCTGATGAAAATTTTATGCAATCTATAAACTACGCTGGACTTATGGATTGTGGAAAGGGAGTTTAATTTACTTGGAGAGGGCGTTCAGATTTCACTGTCCACAGTAAAATTAATCGCAAATTTTCTAATATGCAATTCCTATATGTACTTAGTAAGTCTTCAGTGGTTATTCTTCCTCACTCAACAAGTGATCACTGTCCGGTTTTACTTTAATTAAATTATAATGTTGAGCATGGTCATTTAAATTCAATAACATGTGGTCTAATATATTTGGCCATTGTTAAACAATTGAATCTAGTTGGGTTTATGACAATTCAAGCAATGCTTTATACAAATTTTTATGCAAATTAAAAAAGAGTCAGAACATTAATTACCAGTTGGAGCGAAGTTATGATTTCCCTCTCTGCAGTAATACATTTATTAAGAGAAGAAAATAATAGGTTATACAAACAAATGTTGGAGCATCCATCAGATCAGCGAACCCTAACAATATAAAGATAAAATTTTCCAGTTAGAATGCATTAGGTACAATCACGCTATCGAAAATAGACCAAAACTGAAGATTAACTGGCTAAAGGATGATGACCAATGTTCTACTTCTATTCAAAAATGACAGATATGAAGAACAAGAAATTTTTGATTGACATTTTAAATGATTAAGGATTTCCTGTTATAGACTCTAATTCCTTGCAGAATGTCATTTCTTATTTTACCATACTATATGGTTCAGGAACATGCGTACTTCTTCTGAAAATGTTACTTATAAGAAATCCTATCTCATTCTACTAGGTGTTTTTTACAATTTGAAATTATAGATGAAGAGATAAATGCTGTTACATTTTAGATCAGTGGGGATAACAGCCTTGGACTAGATGGCATGGGGTCTAAAAGTTTCATGTTTCGTTTGGAGTCAATTAAAAAAAAAAAAAAAAAAAAAAAAAAAAAAAAAAAAAAAAAAAAAAACTTAACTGGGTCCATTAAAGGGAATTCTGTAAATGGACAACTAATAAAGGGAATTAATCACACCTTTATCTTCGTGCAAAAGAAAGGCAATGCTTCCTCCATATCAGATTACTATCCTATTTCATATTGTTATGTAATTTATAAAATTATTGTTAACATCATTTGCAATCGGATTTAAGTATATATGGATGGATTAACATCCCCTAACCAAATTGCTTTTATTATGGGAAGAAACAATACAGAAAATTCACTTCTGGCATATGAAATATTGAGAACGTTTAACAAGAAAGGAACTAATAACATGTGCTTGCATGTGGATTTACATAAAACATATGGCAAGATTTTGTGTGTACGTTTTCCTATTTCGCTTGTCGATTTGTTTTTTTACTTGTACCTCCATGCCTAATTTTTCTATGATTATAGATGGTAGTCCTTATGGGTTCATTCGCAGTAATAAGGTTTAGGGCAGGGAGATCAGTTGTCCCTTTACTTTTTTTGCGATTGCAATGGAGTTTTCATCCCTTTCTCTAGAACTAAAGCACCGGAAAGTGAATATTCTCCCTATTTATAAACGTTACCCGACTTTAAATCATCTTGTTTACGCTGATGATCTTCTAATATTTGCTAAATCCTAGTAGTCTAATACAGTTACAATTCATCAAGTACAAAAAAAAAATTAAGATTGATGTTAGTCTTGCTATTAACACTACAAGAAAAATCGCATTTAGCAACGGCAAGATCTGCTTCTAATCCTTCGCTAAACAGGCCTTAGCGACGGATTTTTTACATATCGGTGTAGTCGGTAAAAACCATGACGGTATCTATGTTAGATTTCGCGACGGAATATAGCAAGAGTTTTCCGACAATTTTCCGTCATTTTACCATTTTTTATAATAAAAATATAATTTTATTTATTAATTTAATTTTAATTTATTTACCGACTATTTACCGACGGATAAGTAATTTATATAAATTATTATTTATAAATGGCATTGGTAAACCCTTACTAATTGTCAAGGGAATAGTGACGGAAAATAAATTGAAGTAAACTTAACCTCACTTTTTTGTTGGTAATCCGCCGCTATTCCCTTTCTGATCTGCATATATATATTGAACTAACATCATTCAATTGTGAACACTGAAATAGCATATAAAAAAAAAAAACAAAGATAGGTTTACAAGAAAAAACATCTATAATCACATTCAAAAAGAACATCCATACAACATTTAAAAAAGAACATCCATATTCACATTCAAAAAGAATGTCCACAATTCTTCCTCAATTCATACACCAAGCTGAATTATAACAACAAAACTATTCAGCTGGTGCTAACATTATCCCATGTTTTTTTCCTCTCTTTTAATAAAATCACTACAGTTGGGAACATATACACACAAATGTTTTTTTTAAAAAAAAAAACTAAAAATGCAAATATGCAAACCCTCGTTATCTTTCGAGTATGTCATCCGCACTTCCCAGTGTAAAGATTTTGACATGTTTTCTATCTCAACCACCGTTTCTACATTGGCTCCTACTATAAGTTTCCCTTCTGGTCTCAGCAGTCTATCAACTTCTGCAAATACAGGCCTTAGTCTGCACCTACCCAAATTATAACACTAGAGGTTATAATCTGCTATATACTAGTATACAATTATATAATTCCATGGTATAAGTATTCATCAAATAGTTATTGGGATATAAGTATATAACCTACTGGTATTATTAGTAACGATGAAATGGCAAAGTACTTAATCAATGTGAAATTCGTTACCTCTTTTTGACCTCTGAAAACAGATGATCGGCGTGGAGGAGGTCATATGTCCCAAGGTAAGTACTGAATGGTCGGCAACATTCCAAACATAACACACTCAAATATAATAGGAGTGTCTACAGATTCAATTGGGACAACATTCATAACCCATACTTTCATACCTCTCAATGCTGCAGCAAAACTACAAACAAAATTTCAATGAAATGTTCAGTACTAGAGCAAATTCAAGAGTGAGCGAAGTTTGAAACTAGTCTTGAAACTGATCTCATATCCATAATGTTTAAAGGTGTGGGATGTATATGACTTTTCTTACCCTCCATAAATTGATCTCATATCCTTAATGTTTCTAACAGTTGACCAGTCAATTCCCAGTCCGTTGAGATATGATTTGTTAACAACTCGTTTCCAGTATTGATAATCAACTTCAAAATCTTCAGGTGCAGGTTTACCATAAACGCCTGTTTGGGAATTGTTTAAATAATAAGAAGTGGCCCTTGCCCTTTGTCAATGCGCTCATGGCTATGGTTATGAAGACAAATTCAACATTAGAAGTTGGAAGTGCAAAAATATATGACAAGCATCCATTAGATTCAGATTAGCTCAATAAACCAATCCTTGAAGTGCAACTAAATTGATTCAAGGTTTAGCATTAATCAAGTTATGATCACATCTATTTAAGATGTATTGGTGTATGTCTAACACAAAGAACACAAGCAACGTAGATATATTTATTATTTACCTTGCCAGTTCTCGACATCTTCTGGAACATCTCGATACACAAGGGTAGCAGACCATACAAAGAAACCACCAGGGCGCAACAATCTATTCAACTCCAACAAAAGCATACCGCCTACATTTGAAGCAACGCATTAGCAAATACATAGTCCATGCAAACTAAACACTGTAATGCATCTATTTATGGAAAAAAAATAGTACTTTCAATGTGCTATGGTACTCTACAACGGGCACAGTGAATAACATCGTAAACTCTTCCTGGGAATGGGAGCCTTTGGGTGCCCATAACGGCAGATATGGCTGGAACTCCTCTTTCCAGAGCAAATTGTACTTGAGCTTCATGCTCATCTTTTGGGGCAAATGACATTGCGAGCACATCTTTTTCGAACAGATAACCTCCAAAGCTATCAACCCACAACTAACATCCAATATGACATGGGTTATCTATAGAGACGAGCAACTACAAAATACCAGCAACAAATATAAATAGCCTAAGAATCTAACAAATGCCAGGAAAAACAAGCTTAAATAACATAATGCCTCAACCATTATCGGCCTGAGAATCACCAAAACACATGAACAGAAAAACTAACCCCACAAAAACACCGTCTAGAACTTGCTCAACCCTGCAGTGACCAAGATCGGCAAGCATGCTTGATCTAAACCTAGACAAACTTAGGAATGTATGCCTGTAAAGACAGGGAGGCAACTTTATGTTTATGTAACCAATAACTAAATTATCAGAGCAATTTATACTTTTTATAGAAAATGAGAAGAAGAAAAAAGAAGACAACTTTATGTGTAATAATAATCCAAATTATACAAAATTATAGGTAATGCGTTATGCAACAAACCAATTATTCAGTAAAGTACTTCCATCGCCAAGTTAACAACCACCAGGATACACATTCAATGGGTTGGAAGCCTGACAAATGATTGTGGCATTCAATAAGTTCAAATTTTAGCATCCATTAACTAAGGAAACAATAATTGTAACAAAATTCTAATTGATGGAAAGACACAAACTAAAAAAACATAGGAAAACCAATCAACACAACAGAATTTTACAATATAGTTACAAAACTAGATTTGTTAAATTGAATTTGCACTGTAAATTTATAGTGGTACCTTCTATCCTTCAAGCGAATCAAGCCTTCAACTTTCAATTGAGATGGAGGACGACTGGACGAGCAAGAGCTTGTCTGCTATTGTATGAATCAAGCTTCAACTTTCAATTGAGATGGAGGACGACTGGACGAATTAAGCCTTCAACTTTCAATTTGGTGCGCTAATTTTTTGGGTGCTCTAAGCGGTTGCTTCAACCGCTTTGGGGAAGGAGCGAGACTGGAATCAAACGGTGAACTCAACGTGAAGTGTTGGAGAAGAGAATGGATGAAACATGCCATGGAAGGGGAAGTCACAAACGCGATTCACGCAAGAACACCAGATCGAAGCATGGCGGCCTTGGATGCGATTATTTCGAGAATGATTTTAAGGTCAAATTTCTTTTGATTTGAAAGCAGTTTTTTCGGATCTGAACAAAAAAGAAAGACGAGAGGATGGATAAGGGCTGAGGAATTTGTTTTGATTGGGAGACAACTATTAAGGGTTTTTTTTAATCGAGGAAACGAACGGATGGATAAGTGGGAACGAACGGTGGATAAGTCGGAAGAAGGATGGAACGTATAGAGGGAAACATGCAGCTGGAGGCGGCAAAAAATTTGGTTTGGAGGGAATTTATGTTTTTCAATTTGAAGACGCACAATGCTAGGTTAATTTTACAATGAACATTTATTTTCTGAATAAAAGTTGGATACTTAATTTTATAGTGAACGGAAATTTTTCGGATATCGACATTAGTTATTAAATATTGTATATTAATTCTTTAGTATTAATTTATAAAAAAATTAGATATTTTAAATGTAATTAATAAATAACTATAATTATCAATTATAATCATTAAATTTTAGATACTAGACAATAATTAATACGTACTAAACATAATTATTAAAACTTTGAATTAATACGTACTAAACATAATTATCAATTATAATTATTAAATTTTAGATACTAGATAATAGTTTTATTTCTTAGTTGTTAAAAATTACTTATTAATCATTGATTACTAAAGAATACTTATTAATCTATATTATTAATTAGTATTACCCCTTAATTATTTAGTAACTAATAATTAATCAGCATTAATTTTCAAAAAAAAACCAGCATTAACTATTGAATTTTAGTTACTTCTAATAGTTATTATTTAATATCAATTACTAATGTATTATTAACATTAATTATTTAAAATTTAAATTTACTAATTAATTACTAAGTAATAACACAAATTTAAAACATTTTATAAATAATAAATATAAAAGTTCGCTTCAAATCTCTTGGAAAACTGCAGGAAAATAGCTTCAAAATTATGTCGATGGTAATCCGACTTTATTAGCAACGGAATTTAGCGTTAAATATTTTATGACGGTAAAGTACTGCAATTTCCATTGATTTAGCGATAGAATTAGTATTCGACAGTAATAATTTATAGTAATGTGACATATAAAATCCAAAATATTTTCTCTTACAAAGCCCACGAAAATCCGTCGCTAATTAGCGACGGAATTTTCCACTGCTAAAAATTTGTTGCTATTCTCGGTTTTTCTTTTAATGTAATGAGCATAACTCTAATTTTTATTCTAGCAAAGGTGCTACAATGAAGCATGAAATATCTTGTTTTCTTATTTTTAATTTGATATCTAATCCATTTTGCATTTGGGTATCCCCTTTGAGCAACACATCACCGAGGGATTATAACAGTTTGATCGATAAGGTTAAAAAAAAATCTTCTTATATGGAATGTAACGTCCTGTATTTTCGTTGTTTAACATTTAACGATTTAAAACGTTTAAATATTTGATTTTAAATTTAAAATGGATATTAATAAGGAGTTATTATTCAATAAGAACATTTTATTCGATAGATATAAGTATTTATAATCGGCTTATTTAATAGACATTATTAATACGTGAAAATAGCGATATTTGAGACGATCTTAGAATTTGACGAAATAAATTCCATCGGTTCCGAAATAGTGCATTATTATCGGATTTCGAATTTTGTAATATTTAAATTTATCGGTTGAACGTACGATTAGAAAACATCTAGGGATAATTAAATATAATTTAATTTTTAATCGTCAATTTAATTTGACATCTTCTCTATACGATCAAATGGGGCCTCGCTATCTGTTCCAGTGGGTTCAAAACAACGACACAACCCTAGAAACGTCTGTTGTTGCGTTCAATTAGGAATTTGAAAACGCGTGATATTTTAAATAAGGTAAAATCACGTCAGTTCAACCCAAAACAAAATAAATATATATAAGTCGACCCGTCATTTTTTTTTCAGCTACAACCCTATTACTTTCTACAAAAGAAAATCTGCGTATCTATCTAGCTTAGATGCTCTCTCCTCTCTTGTCAGCTACGTCCTATTCCTTTCAGAAGAAGCAAAATACTGGTCCCCTAATGTCAATGCCTAACACTACCTTGTACCTTTTGGAGGTGATGTTGTTCTTATCGTTCCAGAATTTCAACTATATAAGGAGATCGTTCTCGCATTAAACCAACCAGAAATTTGCCTTCTTCCTTTTTCCCTTTCTAAAAATATTGTCCTTTGTCTTTCTTCATTTTTTTCAGTTTTTGAAATCAAAATTCACCATATATTAAAAAAGAAAACCAACAATGAAATCGCGGATTTGATCCGCTGTGCGTCCGAAAGCTCGACTTCACAAATTCGAAGCACTCGCGAATTTTAGTGCGAAAGGAAATTCGAATCGGGGGGTTGTTCTGAAATTTTGCAGAAGGGGAGTGTGATGTTGGCTAGGCACTGTGATTTCAGGGACCAACGTTGGAGGCCGAGATGGTTTTAGTCTAGAAAGGTGAATTTGGAGCACTGTGAATTTGTGAAGGAAGGGAGTTGGAGCACCGCGAATTAGTGAAGGAAGGGTTGCAGAGAGTTCGATCTTGTTTCTAAGGGATACTGGAATGGTGCAACATTGAATATTGAACTTGGTGGGTGCGATGGTAAACGTGGGCAACATAAGGGAATTCGGTGGTGAACTAGGATTGATTTGGATGTTTGGGTTGGCAATAAGGGAGTTCGACAATGGGAATGTAGTGAAGTCAATGATTGTTTTGAGGAGATAAGGTGTGGGAGTAAGGAACTAAGAAGGTTTGGGAGGGTCGTTGTTTCATTCGGCAGTGGGATTTAGGTGGAGATGTTGTTGTTTAAGGAAGTAGAGCGTTAGGGAAGGGACTGTGTTGATATGGGTTTTGGATAATGAACTGAGTTGAAATGGAGAAATCAACAGTGAGGTTTGCAATGTTATGTTTTGGGATGATTGACTGCCATTAGAGAAATATGGACAGAACATGAGGGCTGTGGAGGCTTAACAGAGATGATCGTGTGGAGAAGATTCTCAGGACATAACAATGGGTATACGTCGTTATTAAATTTAAAATACTTAGGACAATTAAATTATTTATTTAATTATGTTAGTAGTTAATTTTAATTAATAGTAGATTAATTGATTAGTAAAATAATCGTAGGAATAAATTAATTCAAGACATGTCAAGACGATTCGTAGCCGTGCAATTCTGAATTTAAACAGGATGTTCAACTATGGAAAATCGAGGTGAGTTAAACTCACTCAGTTAAATTATTGGGAACTATTTTTAATAGTTCAAAATTTATTGATTGCTTGTTGGATGACTAATTAATTAATATAAAGTGATAATAGTACATATATATATATATGATATTATATAATAATATTAGTGATTGGTGGTTGGATATTTCCCGCAGTACCATTAGAGGATGCCCACAGTACCATTAGTGGATGATTTCCCTATGCGCCCCCACAATATATTTAGTGGATGACCTTCTATACCACGATATCCTACCTTGAAGCAGGATGGGTATTATAATTATTGACTAACATCTGTGGATGCAGGAAAAACAGGTTGGAGGGATCCAACGGGATTCCTCAATATTTATTTATTTATTTTTCCATATATGTTGTTATATGATATGATTGATTACCTGTGACATTATATGACATGTTTGAGTGCATAATAACCTTTAACCTTGATCTTGGGTAATTTTTGAATGTCAAAATAATAGATGGATGTTAAAACAAAATTTAAATATATAAAAGTATTTAAAGGGAATTTTATTTTCAAATAGAATATTTATTTAGAAACCGAAACTATAAATGGAATGGAACAGTAAAGACTATTTTAACAAATAAGATGACAAACTGATTTTATAAGCGATATTTATAAAGAAGTGAATTATTATTATTATTATTAGGGAATTCAGAAAATATAATCTGAATATGAAGATAGATGGAAATTGGGTTCAAAATCGGTATTGTTAATAGATTTGATCATTTCCAAGTTCAATGGAAATTATAAAATAGATTATATGAAATAAATCTAATAATAGAAGTGATAATAAAATTTGGACTTGAAATTGCAAGTTTGGAATCAAATCGACAAATTTAGTCAAGAATGGATTTGTATTAAGAGTTATTATTCACGGGTGAGATGAATTGGGGTTGAAGCGAATATTTTGCAAATGAGAATTTTTAAAGGAAGTTAGAAAGTGTTTTTAAATTATAAATTATAATTGACTTGGAGATGAACTAATTTGAATAATATAATCTAGATTATATTAAAGAATTTTATAAACGGTTTATAAATAATAAATATTATTAGTAAGAATTTACTAGAGTTATATACAAATATTTTGAAAAAAAAAGTTAGAATAGAAATAAATGAAGTTTATTGAAATAAAACTATAATGAGTTGAATAAACATACACAAATTCTTTTAAAGATTTTTGGGATCAAGACTTTATATAGAACTTGATTTACAAAGGTTAAAATAAAATGGAATTGGTTAATGAAAATATATCGTTATAAGAAAAATCATGTTTCAGTTTAGAAATAAATATTTAGCAAACGTTTTACAAATCAAATCCAAAAGGGAATATTGTATAAAGATTGTAGAAATGTTTTGTAATGTATTTTTAAGTTAAATATTTTAATGGTTACAAATTTGAGATAAACATCTCATTTTAAAATGGTAATTTATATTGGAAATTCTCGTTTAGAAATTAAGAAATGGAGTTGGGAAATTAGAAACTGGCTGGAGCATTAATCTGATGTTGGTTTCGGCCTTCGGGGTTAATGCTTAGGAAATTACTCTCTTTCTAGTTACAATTAGGGACTAATGACTAAGATGAGAAGTACGTTATTAAAGGGTTTTATGATGAACTAGTTTTTAATATTCTTATATTAAAATAAGAAGAGAAGTGAGTACTTCAAAGTGTTGGGCAAATTAAGAAGTTAAATTAATGAATGATTAATTAAAGAGGCACATATTGAATCAGTAAATTCAATTTTCTTTTATAGATGAATGGTTGTTTTATTTGATAGTTAAAATAACCGACTATCAAATCTAGCCTAAAGTGATTATTGGTACGGAAAGACCGAGATCGAATTTATATTCGAAAACCATTCCGACCAGCAAATACGTAAACATTCAATATAACGGATGCTGATTGAGATGGAACATTGAACACTGTAGATCTTCACTAAACGGAAGAACTACTTAAAATCTCTGGTTTAGCGACCAGAGATATATTGTGGTTCTGTCGTGGTTGGAACTTACGGATTGTAAGGACTTCTTGCTACTAATTTATAGGGTGATTCCCAGGATGTGGTAGGAGGGTGCCTTCAGTTTGTCCAGTCCCAGGCAACTTGTATGGACGGATGTTTGACAAAGTATTTCCAAAAGAGTCGTGTATGTTGATTTATCAAACGTACCGTAGTTGGGGGCGAAGAAGGGAACTTCTCTTAGCTTAACTACTATAGTATTTTTGTGGATGTCAATTGGTGATTTTCTGATGGATCTGACGATGTGGCATTCAAAGTGAATGGTGGCCAGATGATCTAGAAAGATGATTATAACCTCAAGCCTCATCAACCGGGAAATAATAAAAATCGAGCATGCAGCATGACTAAGTGGATCGCCCCCATTAGGGTGTATTGTCACCATCTAGAGAATATTCATATTTGTTACTTCTTTTCGCTTGTGTATCTCCCGCGAACGGTTATGTTGCTAGCAACCGTATGTGACGGCCCACCCCGCACTGGCCGACATTCCTACGAAATGCGATGTGCCAAAGCCCAACTAGCACGGGATGGTCGTCAAACGAAAGGGTTTTGAAATGATGAATCACCAAGAACCTGTAGTATATCACACAGCATGGGGAATACAATATAATAATAACATAACTTGATATAAAACAGGCGAGACAGTATATAAGCTGAAAATTAAACCATATCCATCAGAGTAGCGGAATACAAAATACTTCTTATGATCCAAACCATTATTACAACTTCAAAATATTGTCTCTAAATGGAAATGAAATAGGTACACTACTAATGCCCAAAGCAGTGACTAGCAACAACACAGGGAGAATATATGTAAATAGTACGTGGAAGCCTCCTGCTCATCTTCGGACAGCTACTCGTGCATAACCACCTGACCTATCTCTAGTCTGCTCATTTAGGAGCGCCCAAAGTAATAAGAAGAGACATAAAACTATGGGTCAGACAAAAGTCTGGTATGAGCGATAGCAGCAAAATAAAACAATAACAGGTATAAATAATCATACTTGGACCTGCAACCAAAGAGTTAGCTCAACATGATGTACAATACTCTAAGGTAACACTAACATAGAGTGTGAAATGGGAGTGTGTGTCATGGTGATAGCAAGCATCAAACATAACAATCATCCTCACGTCTCTCACTCAGTGCGTAAAGCGTACGATATCCACCGCTGTGATCACCAGACCATTGAGGTCATGGCAGAGTCCAACTCCGTACAACTATCGCTACGACCACCTTGCCCTTTGGGGCCCTGACGGAGTCCTACTCCACAAAACATCTGACCCCAGGGGCCCTGATGGAGTCCTACTCCATACAACCTCTGACATCAGTGCACTGGTCCATAGTCAATAACCCCTCTCACAATGGTGAACCAAAGTTATAGATATTATAACAACCCGTATTTTCAATAAACTGTTATAACATAAATCGAGGCAGAATTTAATTCAAAAATCAGAATCAGGGGAAACGGGCTATGCCATTGCGTTCGTCTCGGAAAAATACGCGAAATAGAGTCCGAGTTTTCGAAAATCGGAGTCCGTATGACCCATTTAAGGCCCATTGAAGTTTTCAGAAATTCCTATGCTAAAAACAGATTTAAATTTCAAATTAAAAACAAGGATTAGGGCTAATCGGGGTCAGGCGGGAAAATTCCCGCCAGGGCCCCCATGTCGACAGGCATGTCGACAGGGCCCCCAGGGTGTCGACAGCCCTGTCGACAGGGGGTGCCCGGGCAGTTTAGCCTGGTGCACCATTTCTGACTTGGGTTGGGTCTTGTGGCTTGGTTCTAGAGAGTTCCGAGATCTGACGGGCCTAAACTAACCTAGGGTTAATCCTAGGGCTAAAAACACTCTAATCTTCTATAAATATACCCCTAATCCTACCCTAAAGCCTCATTAATCAACCTAGCAACTAAACTATGTCAAATTGAATCCTCAAATGGCCTCCACCTAAAATCCCTAGCCTCCACCTTCCTCAAAGTTTAATCCTATGAAGATATGATGATCATACAACCTTTTCTATGTTGTATGAATGCTTAATAACTTGCATACTTCATTAAGTTGCAAATTTGATTTGCTAAGTTTGTGTTTTTGGGATTTTGCAAAAGGGTTTTCTTATTTGAAGCTTTGTTTTGGGTTTTTAAAGGGCTTCTTCATCTTATTTGGTGGATTTGTGACTTGTTTATATTTGTAAGCCCTCTTACCTTCACTTTACAAACTCTAAAGTTAATATGTGGTGAAAGTTGAGATTTATGTGAGTTTATTTGATTATGCATGCTTATGCGAACTCACTATGCCATGTTTTACATGTTTCATAAGTTATGCATGCTTATGCGAGTTTACTATGCCATGTTTTACATGTTTCATAAGTTATGCATGCATATGCGAGTTTACTATGCCATGTTTTACATGTTTCATAAGTTATGCATGCATATGCGAGTTTACTATGCCATGTTTTACATGTTTCATAAGTTATGCATGCTTATGCGAGTTTACTATGCCATGTTCTACATGTTTAATGGATTATGCATGCTTATGCAAGTTCACCTTACCATGTTATACATGTTTTATGGGTTATGCATGTTTATGCAAGTTCACCTTACCATGTTATGCAAATTTAATGGGTTATGCATGCCTATGCAAGTTCACCTTACCATGTTATGCATATTTAATAAGCTATGCATGTTTATGCGAATTCACTATGACATGATTTGCAAGTTTAACATGTATGCATGTTTATTATGATATGTGAAGTTCATCATGTATGTTATGCCAAGTTACCTTTTATACCCTTATGCGTTATGACGAATATGTAAGCGAGATAATGACGTTGGGAGGGTTTGGGTAAACTTAAAAATACATGAAACTAAAAGATTGGGAATTTACCTATTAAGTTAGGTCTACCCCTTGGGAATTTACCTATTAAGTTAGGTCTACCCAAGTATATGTTAACTTGTAAATATGTTTTAAAGTGGACATGACATTAGATAACATGATATGGCCAACTCGAGGTTAGACCTAGTTGTGGTGTAAATCTTCCCAGGTAACCACAACGTGGGGTCTAATGTGGGTAGTTGGTCATGTTGCACCATAAGACCCGAGGTTAGACCTAGACGTGGTGTAAATCTTCCCAGGTAACCACGGATGTCTAATGTGAGAGGTTGGGTGCGTTAAGTAATTAATGCCTCATGATTATGGTTAAGTCATGGCCCACTAATACTTAACCAATAATGGGGATGCGAGGATTAGATGGGGTTAAGTGGTTACACTTAACTAATTTAATCCATGATTAGTGAGGGGTTAAAACCACACTTAACCCTCTTAGAAACCCTAGCAACGTGGTCTGTTCCAGCAGTAATCCCAGTTTGGTATCACCACAACCCTACAGCTAGGTTAGGGCGGGGCACGATTACTGGACTGATGTAAGCGACCAAAGCGACGGCTGAGTGGTACAGCGGTGCGGGTCCGGCGGGCTACGGACGTGCACGTAGTCCGATGTTGGACAAACTCGAGGCACGGGTACCAGTAGACTTAGACTGTGTATTATTGCTTAAGTATCTGCGGTTGACACCTTAGGGCTTGATACACCCGAAGGTGGACCCAGCACAGTCTAACTACATCCATGTGGGCCGTATGGACACCAACACTTGACGTGTTAGGTTTATAGGGAGCCGATCGACTAGACCGTTGGGCTGGACCTTATATTAAGGTCACTTCATGTTATTGGGCCAAAGTTTGGGCTAAGGGATCAATATCTGTTTTGTGGGTTTGCTAGTACACTGTGGTGCAAAAACTTAATCTTCTTATGTGAGGTCACCTTTATCTATTGCCAGTATGTTTACCTCAGTTTCCATCATGCTGTTAACTTTATTAGTTTATAGATTGATCGTAGTAGGGCTTACCAGTCTTTTTGACTGACCTGTTTTCTTTCGCTTCTTTTCTTCCGTTTCCCCCCCCCCCCACAGGTTCTCAGGGAGGGGCTACATCTGCTTAGTGGACCTTTGGCTTGCTTGTTGGATAGCTCATGTATGGATCTGAGCTAGCTGTGGCTTATCTTTTATTTCTGGGGATTAGTACTGATGTTTTACCATGTATTTTGTTTCTACATATCTAGACTTATGTTGTATTTTGGATCATGACATTTTGATACTATGTACTTGACTATGTTGGTTTTGTGAGATGATGATGATAGGTTTTTATCTGCTACCGCTGCTTTACTTATATTTATTTTTATATATTCTGTCTTGCGATATCTCTGTGCATGTTTACCTTCACAATAACGCCCCTCCAAAGCTAGTACATTCCAAGGAGTGATTCTAGTAGAGGTGGGGTGTTACATTTGGTATCAGAGCACAAGGTTAACAAGATTGAACAAAACTTTTGAAAAAAAAACCCTTTTTGAAAAACTATTTTCAAAAACCTACTAAATATTTTCCAAAATAAAGTCTAGATTATTTTAAGGCTAATCCCCAAAAGCCATCAGCGTTATCCTTCGTTCTCTTGACCTGATCTTATCTTATCTTTCGTTTCAGTATGGCTGAGAATCTTGACATCCCAGATGGAGTGAACGTACCACTCTGGTATAGGAGACTTCTAGAAGCTAGGGCGGCAGCTGGTCCCGCCAACCCTACTCCCACTCCTCCTCCTGTAGTTGATAATCCTCTCCCTAATATCCCTCCTCCGGTGGTTCCTGCTCCCCCTCCTCCAGCAGTTAATATTCCCCCTCCCGTTGCTAATGTTCCTCCCCCTCCCGTTGCTGAGGCTCCTCTTCCTCCTCCTCCCCCTCAGCATCCTCAGGTTGAGTTTACAAAGGTTTGTAAAGACTTCAAGGCAATGGGAGGCAAGAAATTCCTAGGCACGGAATCTTTTGTTGAAGCTAGGAATTGGCTGAAAGACACGGAGGACCTGTTTGCTATCTTTGGGATTGATGACGAGAGGAAGATCTTATTGACAGTGTGGCTTTTGAAGGATGAAGCGGCCTATTGGTGGGAGGTCACCAATGGGACGAGGCCCGTTGAGACTTGGGCCGATTTGAGGGCTAGATTTGTGACCAAGTTTCTATCTTCGGCTGAGGCGAATTTACAGATGGAGAAGTTCATTGCATTAAAGCAAGGTGATATGTCTGTCAAGGAGTATGTGAACAAGTTTAATCAGCTGGCCCGTTTTGGTTTGGATATGGTGAACACTCCGGAGAAGAGGGCTCTTCGATTTGCTAGAGGGTTGAATGAGCCGCTACAGGGCTTGGCGATGTCACATATTCCGCATGGAGCTACTTTTGAGAGTTTGGTAAATATGGCTCTGCTTCAGGGAGATGGGAAGAAAGAAGTCAAGTCGAGTGATACTCAAGCAAAGAAGGCTGATTCTCAAGGCAAAGGCAACCAAGGTGGTCAAAGCAGTCAAGGAAATCAGAACAAGAACAAGAAGGGCAACAACAAAGGCAAGGGAAAGTGCAATTACTGTGGCATAGCTGGGCACTTTGCTAAGGATTGCAGGAAGAAGAAAAGGAAGCTTAGTGGTGGATGCTTTTCTTGTGGAGAGACTGGGCACTTCAGCAAAGAATGCCCAAAGAAGAAAGGACAGGCTGGACCTTCAGGAGGGCAAGTTCATGCTCTCAATGCCGCTTCAGTTCCCGAGCGAGGTAGTGTTTCTGTTGAGAACCTTGTTTATATCTCTGATCTTCCAGTGCGTACCTTGTTTGATTCTGGTGCTTCACATAGCTTTATTTCATCTGATCTTGTTGATAGCTTGCACCTTAGTACTAGCTTAGTGGATGATCCCGTTTGTGTTTCGAATCCCATTGGGGGTTCTGCTCATCTATCTATGATATGTGAGGATCTGAGGATCTCTATACTCAGCGTAGAGTTCTTGTGTAGTGCGTATGTTCTTGGTTTCAGGGGATACGGATTGATCTTGGGCATGGATTGGCTGTCTAGATATGGAGCCATTCTGGATTGTGAGCATAGGGTTGTAAGGCTTGTGACTCGCCTGGGCAACACCTTAGAGATTTCATGCAATCCGAAAAATCCTGTCATGTTGTGCTATCTAGAATCTCTCGACTTATCAGAGGAGGCCCTTCAGTCTGTAAGGGTGGTCCGAGATTATCCAGATGTTTTTGAAGAAGTTAAGGGGTTGCCCCCGAAACGAGAGATTGACTTTCGCATCTATCTGGTAGACAATGCTAAGCCTGTTTCTTTGCCCGTTCGGCATATGGCTCCGCGTGAGAGATGGGAGCTGAGCAAGCAAGTGAAAGAATTGCTTGAGAAGAACTTCATCAGAAGGAGTATATCCGAATGGGGAGCGCCTGTGGTGTTTGCAACTAAGGCAGATGGCTCTCTTCGACTCTGTGTGGATTATAGAGAATTGAATAAGCTGACTAAGAAGAACAGACACCCGTTACCGAGGATCGATGATCTCTTTGATCAGCTTGTTGGTGCTTCTGTTTTCTCTCAGCTTGATCTTGCTACGGGTTTTCATCAGCTCAGAGTAGCTGAAGATAGTATAGACAAGACTGCATTCAGAACTCCAGATGGATTCTTTGAATGGCTTGTTATGCCGTTCGGTTTGACGAATGCACCCGCGTATTTTGTGGATTTGATGAGTAGGGTGTTTCGGGAGTTCTTGAATAAGTTTGTCGTGGTCTTTGTGGATGATATTCTGGTCTTCTCCAAGGATGAGGAAGAGCATGCGAGGCACCTAGTAGGGGTGATGGATACGCTCAGAGCACACCAGTTAAAGGCCAAGTTCTCCAAGTGCCACTTTTGGAGAAGGGAAGTCAGATTCCTTGGGCATATCGTATCCAAGCAAGGCTTAGCGGTGGATCCCGCTAAGGTGGTTGCAGTTCAGGATTGGAAGACTCCAAGGAATGCAACCGAGGTGAGAAGCTTTCTGGGTCTTGCGGGTTTTTACCGGAAGTTCATCAAGGACTTCGCGAAGATATCCGCTCCTCTTACTAAGTTGACGAAGAAGAACTTAGTTTTTGCTTGGGATATGGATTGTGAGCTTGCTTTTCAGAGACTCAAGAGAGCCCTTACCTCCGCACCCGTTCTAGCTTTACCCGATGGTGGTAAGATATTTACCGTGTACACTGATGCTTGTGGCACAGGATTGGGCGTCGTCCTGATGCAAGAGGGCAGAGTTATATGTTTTGGTGGGAGGCAACTTAAGGTGCATGAGAGGAATTATCCCACTCATGATCTAGAGCTGGCAGCGATTGTATATGCACTCAAGGCTTGGCGTCATTATCTTCTGGGAGAGAGATTTGAGCTGTATACTGATCATAAGTCTTTGAAGTATCTCTTTTCGCAGAAGGATCTGAACTTGAGGCAGCAGAGATGGATGGAATTCCTGGCTTCCTATGATTTTGATATAGCCTATACCCCTGGCAAGGGGAATGTTGTAGCGGATGCGTTGAGTAGGAAAAGGTTGACACTAAGTCCTCTATTTGTTGAGATGAAGAATTTAGAGTTCTTGGCGACCTTTGATTTCTCTTTGACAATGGAGTCGGTGACCGGTTCTTTGGCATCGCTTGAGCTCAGGCCTACCCTTCTAGATCAAGTTGGGGCTTCGCAGAAGGAAGACCCTCAGATAATTGAGATCATGGATAAGCTGATTCGAGGGGAGACATCTAGTCACCTTGCTCGATATTCTATAGACGATAAGGGTTGGCTGAGGAGAGACGGAAGGCTTTGTGTTCCGATGGTAGAAGACTTGGTGAGGAAAGTTCTTGAGGAAGCACATCGCTCCAAGATGACTATACATCCGGGTGGAGATAAGATGTATAAAGATATGAAGCGCATTTTCTTCTGGCCTGGAATGAAGAAGGATGTGGCTGAGTTTGTCTCGAGATGTGTTATTTGTCAGAGAGTAAAAGCTGAGTCGAAGAAGCCCGGTGGGCTATTGCATCCGCTAGAGGTCCCGCTATGGAAGTGGGAGAGCATTTCTATGGACTTTATTGATGGGCTTCCAAGGTCAAGGAGAGGGAATACGAGCATATGGGTCATTGTAGATAGGCTTACGAGGAGTGCTCATTTTATCCCAGTAAAGAGCAAAAGGACCGCATCTGGACTAGCATCAGTATATCTTCGTGAGATAGTACGACTACATGGAGTCCCTTCCAGCATAGTCAGTGACCGAGACCCCATCTTTACTAGCCAGTTCTGGAACAGTTTGCAGGAGTCTATGGGCACAAGGTTGAACCTGAGTACGGCCTATCACCCACAAACAGACGGCCAAACAGAAAGGGTGAATAGGGTACTTGAGGACTTGTTGAGGCTTTGCATTCTGGATTTTGGTGGTGCTTGGGAAGACCATCTTCCTCTTGTTGAGTTTGCATATAATAACAGTTATCAGGCGAGCATAGGGATGGCACCATTTGAGGCTTTATATGGGAGGCCGTGCAAGTCACCTACATGTTGGTGGGAGTCCACGGATAAGCTTATACTTGGACCCGACATGGTTAGGGATACATCCGAGAAGGTCGAGTTGATTAGAAGACGGATGAAAGCGGCCCAAGACCGGCAGAAATCCTATGCTGATAAGCGGAGATCCAATTTGGAGTTTGAGGTTGGGGACAAGGTTTTCGTAAAGGTTTCTCCTTTACGGAATGTGGTCCGGTTTGGAGCTGTTGGGAAGTTAGCACCGAGATTCGTTGGACCCTTCCCCATCATAGAGAGAATTGGGAAGATGGCTTATAAAGTGCAATTGTCCGAAAAGTTGTCCGGAGTGCATAATGTCTTTCATGTCTCGCATCTCCGAAAGTGCTTACATGAGTCCACTGAGGTGGTTGAACCTAGCATTCTTGAAGACGTGGAAGTAGAGAAAGAAGCAACTTTAAGGAGAGCTCCGATTCGTATCTTGGGGACAGAGACCAAGAAGCTAAGGAATCGTGAGGTCAGATTGGTGAAAGTTCAATGGGGTGAAGCCGAAGAAGACCCAACTTGGGAAACCGAGGAGAAGATGCGTGGGCTTTATCCATTCCTTTTTGAAGGTACACTCTCAATCTCTTTTCTTTGTTTAGCATATCTTTCTCTTTGCTATCCATGTTTATCTAGTTATCGTGCAAATCTTGTCATGAGAACCTTAGGTAGAAACCCTTTGGATGAAACATGTGTTTGAAACATGTTATGTTTGATGGTTGCAAGTGGTTGCAAGTGTTTGCAAGTGGTTACTCGTGGATGCATGATACACATTAGGCACTAGATCGGCTCACACACTCCTCATATTGCATGTGCATGAGTGTTTATGCTTATTCTTGAATGAAATTTGTATGCAATCACATGGATGTTGCATATGGATGTATGATTGAGCACGCATGTAGATATTATACATTATGTTAAGGATTTGCATACATATGGATACATTTCACTAACATATTTTGCATTGATCTTTGCATTAGATAGGTACATATACACACACTTCTGCATATGTTCATACGGCATTTAGAATCCTTTAAGGACAATGGTTGCTCGTGGATGATGTTTTGAGTAGATGAATGTTGGATGGTAGGATATGTTCTTCCTAACTTGAAGATTTCGGGGACGAAATCCTTTAAGGAGGGGAGAATATAACAACCCGTATTTTCAATAAACTGTTATAACATAAATCGAGGCAGAATTTAATTCAAAAATCAGAATCAGGGGAAACGGGCTATGCCATTGCGTTCGTCTCGGAAAAATACGCGAAATAGAGTCCGAGTTTTCGAAAATCAGAGTCCGTATGACCCAGTTAAGGCCCATTGAAGTTTTCAGAAATTCCTATGCTAAAAACAGATTTAAATTTCAAATTAAAAACAAGGATTAGGGCTAATCGGGGTCAGGCGGGAAAATTCCCGCCAGGGCCCCCATGTCGACAGGCATGTCGACAGGGCCCCCAGGGTGTCGACAGCCCTGTCGATAGGGGGTGCCCGGGCAGTTTAGCCTGGTGCACCATTTCTGACTTGGGTTGGGTCTTGTGGCTTGGTTCTAGAGAGTTCCGAGATCTGACGGGCCTAAACTAACCTAGGGTTAATCCTAGGGCTAAAAACACTCTAATCTTCTATAAATATACCCCTAATCCTATCCTAAAGCCTCATTAATCAACCTAGCAACTAAACTATGTCAAATTGAATCCTCAAATGGCCTCCACCTAAAATCCCTAGCCTCCACCTTCCTCAAAGTTTAATCCTATGAAGATATGATGATCATACAACCTTTTCTATGTTGTATGAATGCTTAATAACTTGCATACTTCATTAAGTTGCAAATTTGATTTGCTAAGTTTGTGTTTTTGGGATTTTGCAAAAGGGTTTTCTTATTTGAAGCTTTGTTTTGGGTTTTTAAAGGGCTTCTTCATCTTATTTGGTGGATTTGTGACTTGTTTATATTTGTAAGCCCTCTTACCTTCACTTTACAAACTCTAAAGTTAATATGTGGTGAAAGTTGAGATTTATGTGAGTTTATTTGATTATGCATGCTTATGCGAACTCACTATGCCATGTTTTACATGTTTCATAAGTTATGCATGCTTATGCGAGTTTACTATGCCATGTTTTACATGTTTCATAAGTTATGCATGCATATGCGAGTTTACTATGCCATGTTTTACATGTTTCATAAGTTATGCATGCATATGCGAGTTTACTATGCCATGTTTTACATGTTTCATAAGTTATGCATGCTTATGCGAGTTTACTATGCCATGTTCTACATGTTTAATGGATTATGCATGCTTATGCAAGTTCACCTTACCATGTTATACATGTTTTATGGGTTATGCATGTTTATGCAAGTTCACCTTACCATGTTATGCAAATTTAATGGGTTATGCATGCCTATGCAAGTTCACCTTACCATGTTATGCATATTTAATAAGCTATGCATGTTTATGCGAATTTACTATGACATGATTTGCAAGTTTAACATGTATGCATGTTTATTATGATATGTGAAGTTCATCATGTATGTTATGCCAAGTTACCTTTTATACCCTTATGCGTTATGACGAATATGTAAGCGAGATAATGACGTTGGGAGGGTTTGGGTAAACTTAAAAATACATGAAACTAAAAGATTGGGAATTTACCTATTAAGTTAGGTCTACCCCTTGGGAATTTACCTATTAAGTTAGGTCTACCCAAGTATATGTTAACTTGTAAATATGTTTTAAAGTGGACATGACATTAGATAACATGATATGGCCAACTCGAGGTTAGACCTAGTTGTGGTGTAAATCTTCCCAGGTAACCACAACGTGGGGTCTAATGTGGGTAGTTGGTCATGTTGCACCATAAGACCCGAGGTTAGACCTAGACGTGGTGTAAATCTTCCCAGGTAACCACGGATGTCTAATGTGAGAGGTTGGGTGCGTTAAGTAATTAATGCCTCATGATTAGGGTTAAGTCATGGCCCACTAATACTTAACCAATAATGGGGATGCGAGGATTAGATGGGGTTAAGTGGTTACACTTAACTAATTTAATCCATGATTAGTGAGGGGTTAAAACCACACTTAACCCTCTTAGAAACCCTAGCAACGTGGTCTGTTCCAGCAGTAATCCCAGTTTGGTATCACCACAACCCTACAGCTAGGTTAGGGCGGGGCACGATTACTGGACTGATGTAAGCGACCAAAGCGACGGCTGAGTGGTACAGCGGTGCGGGTCCGGCGGGCTACGGACGTGCACGTAGTCCGATGTTGGACAAACTCGAGGCACGGGTACCAGTAGACTTAGACTGTGTATTATTGCTTAAGTGTCTGCGGTTGACACCTTAGGGCTTGATACACCCGAAGGTGGACCCAGCACAATCTAACTACATCCATGTGGGCCGTATGGACACCAACACTTGACGTGTTAGGTTTATAGGGAGCCGATCGACTAGACCGTTGGGCTGGACCTTATATTAAGGTCACTTCATGTTATTGGGCCAAAGTTTGGGCTAAGGGATCAATATCTGTTTTGTGGGTTTGCTAGTACACTGTGGTGCAAAAACTTAATCTTCTTATGTGAGGTCACCTTTATCTATTGCCAGTATGTTTACCTCAGTTTCCATCATGCTGTTAACTTTATTAGTTTATAGATTGATCGTAGTAGGGCTTACCAGTCTTTTTGACTGACCTGTTTTCTTTCGCTTCTTTTCTTCCGTTCCCCCCCCCCCCCCACAGGTTCTCAGGGAGGGGCTACATCTGCTTAGTGGACCTTTGGCTTGCTTGTTGGATAGCTCATGTATGGATCTGAGCTAGCTGTGGCTTATCTTTTATTTCTGGGGATTAGTACTGATGTTTTACCATGTATTTTGTTTCTACATATCTAGACTTATGTTGTATTTTGGATCATGACATTTTGATACTATGTACTTGACTATGTTGGTTTTGTGAGATGATGATGATGGGTTTTTATCTGCTACCGCTGCTTTACTTATATTTATTTTTATATATTCTGTCTTGCGATATCTCTGTGCATGTTTACCTTCACAATAACGCCCCTCCAAAGCTAGTACATTCCAAGGAGTGATTCTAGTAGAGGTGGGGTGTTACAGATATCGATAACCCCTTTGCACATGTCCTGCAGCAAATCCCAACTCTAGAAGTTAACTCATTGGTTCCCAGCTGGATCCTAAGAAATAACTTCTTATTTGGACTTCCTTTGCACCTCGGGTTATGGTCAAATTGGTGTTCAAGTCCTTGGTTCGCTTCAGATTCAACTCCTTAGTTCAGTTCGAGACTCCCTGTTCGGCTCGTGGCATTCCGGTTCGTGGGTGCATCAGTTCAGGATTGAAGCAGTGGGTCAGTTCGTGAGGAGCGGTTCGTGAGTTCCTCCGGGTCGTGGTGCCTCATCGGGTCGTGGTGCTCACCGGGTCGTGGTGACTCGTCGGGTCGTGGTGCTCATCGGATCATGGTGCCTCATCGTGTCGTGGTGCCTCGACCCGAGCCGGGTTGTCTGCCATCGTCATGAGCCGGATCAGAGAGGGATCTAGGGTCACGAGCGGGTCAGTTCGAGCGTAGAAAGCCCAATCCGGTCCAATTTCCTACACTTCTTACAACAAGCTATTTATGCCACACGACGACGTTTTCAACCATTCTAACTTTCCTATGCAATCATGAAACATCCCAAACAACAGTAACAATATATGGGTTCAGTCAAAAAGATCAAAACATTAAGCATACAGGTTATGTTTGATCAAGCATACCCAAAATCCATGATTTTCCCCTTAACTATGTTTAACCATATCTAACAATAGGATTAGCAAACTTAATCCGAATTAACCCAAATTTTTACCAGTGACATAAAATAATATTCTAGAATTTTTCCATATTTTCACGAGTCATTAATTCGCTAATTATCACTAATCAACCCTAGTTAGCCATAATTAGTGAATAAACATGCTAATCACTCACCTTAGCCACAAATTAACGTTAGATCTGAAACTTATACTGATTTGGCACGGATTCCTATGTAGTGCAGCAGCTCCAACTCTGATTTGGTGTTAATCCGACTTGGTTTGACATAGGTTTGCTTAATTAGTGATTAGAAAATAATTAGAGAGAGATTTGGAAGATGGAGGCTATGAGTAGGGTTAGAGGAATGTTTGTGGCGGCTAGAAAAATGAAAGGAGATGATTCTCCAACTCCTTTCAGCCCTCCCATAAACCTAATCCCAAAATGGGTGATGGGCTTAGCTGTTAATCACCCTGTTAAGCCCAATTATGTTGTTTTTCATCTTCCAAACCATATTTCACCCATATCTCCCAAATGGTAAGTCTGTTTGATTGACCACTCTAGGGAATGGGAAACCACCATCCAAATCCAATGGAAGTGGTTGCAGGTCAAAACTCTTTACTAATCAAAAGTTATAGGCGAAACAAGATTCGCCAGGGGCAAAACGGTCATATATAATTCTGTAAAAATCGTGAATGTGGGAAATGATGTCAATAGTCGTTTCCCAAAGTTACACGGCCAGATGGCATCGTATGAAAATAAAATAAATTTTGTACGATTCTCCGATACGTAGAATGTGGGTTGTTACACTTCCCCCCTTAAGAAATTTCGCCCCCGAAATTCCTTGACCAAGAAAACATACAATGGTGCCCCGCTTGCCTGTCATCCATTTACAAACATTCTAACATACATAACAACTCAACAAACCTATCCTAGCATGCGGTTTACTAACAAGGGAATGACTATATCGCGATTAAAATCTTACCAGGTAAAAAGCTCTGGATATGACTTCCTTATTTTCTCCTCGGTTTCCCAAGTACAGTCATTCTCATTATCACCGCACGGGACCTTAACCAGTTTCACCGTCTTCCTTCGAAGTTGTCTCGTATCATGTTCGACAATACGAATCATCCTGCGGCTTCCAACTGCCTCAGATTCTACCTCAATATCATCCAACTGGTCTGGTGAAATAGTCATATCAGAATCGTGCACGAACTTCCTTAACTGGGAAACATGAAATACGTTGTGCACTCCTGCCAACATGTCAGCTAAACCAACTTTATACACTAAATTCCCAAGTTGTCCGAGAACTGGGAATGGACCAACAAATCTTGGTGCCAATTTACCTCTCCTACCAAATCGAATTACATTCTTTAACGGTGAAATCTTTGATGAATATCAAGTCACCAACGGAGAATTTCAAATCTCTTCGTCTCTTATCAGCATAACTCTTATGCCTATCTTGGACAGCTGTGACGACCCGAACTTCCCCGTATGGGAAAGCCCGGATTGATTTGAGAACACGACAAATCAGAACACAAACAGAAGAACATTTCATTGCTTATTCCAACAATTTACATCAGAGTACAAGAATATACAGAGTATGAATAAATATTATACATTTGAAAAATGTCAGAGATTTATAAATTACAATGCAACGGAAAATAATACAAAACACAAACACAACTGAAAGAGACACACGAATACAGAGCTTTCCGAATATCATTCCAGCTGTAAACTAGGATCCTGCGAATATACATATGCAAAACCAAAACTACTAGCTGCCCGTGCGGAAAATAGGAGCACCCAGAGTTTAGGTTAAAACAATAAACTCCAGGTCAGTCATATGACTGGTGTGAGAACTAAAACAGTTATTTAAAACTTTACTTTAAAAATAAGGTAAATCAAGGGACCACGCCATATAACGTGGAACGGGTTTTCCCTTATAATAGCCAAACATGCTTGGTACGTTTAAAACAAATCATTTGATACTATTATAAGTGCATAGGGTATAAAACAACTTCAAATATAAATGTATCAATCATAGGCGACATGGGTACCGTCTATCATGTCGCCAATACTAAGCTCTACAATCAAAACCGAAATGTCACGTATTGGAAATTGGATTTCTGTTAGGAGTCGAGGCAAGGGATGCACTCCTCACTGGCTTCGAGACACTCTCAAATGCCTCAGGATCTCCCGCAGTAGACCCTTGGATCCTCCATGGCTGGTTCTCCTTTACGTTTGAGGATTGGCAATTCCTAAACACACGTTTCCCGGTGCTATAGGACCTATATCAAACGGCTCCCGCAGTAGCCGATATATCTGAGGCGCCTCACATTCCAACAGCCACAAAGGTAAAAATAATATAAATGTCTAGTCTTGCAAAACCCCGACACCACCCATAGCTAGAAAGAAACGTCATGTCCTCCTTGGGTCCCTTATCCCGTTTTTAACTCATACCGAGGTGTGAGGCTCGCGAATTAACGCTATACACAAAGCTATGCTATATTAAAGCCGTGCTTTGATCAACAACCACAAGACTCTTCTTTTCAACAGAAGCCTTGATCATTTGCATCTCAGCATGCCACGTAGGCAATTCACGCCATGCGACTAATGTCTATCGATATATAACCTTTGAGCTCGTACATCTCAGAGAAGGGTGTTAAGCAAGAGAATAAATTCTCCGCTGCCAAACAGATTTATATTTAATAGAGATCAATCAACACAGAATAAAATCCAATGTCATACATACATCCATTTACAAGTTCGTTCTGGGTCTGAACGAAACCGGAGGCACCTTATTCCTCATCCCATATGTCTAATACAGGAGAGAGGTCCTCGCATATCCGGTCGATCTCCAAGTACGTCTGGACGATCACCACTTATTACCTCGTCTTGGGTGTACAACCCAATCAAGACATCAATAATCATCCAAACGATGTGAAGACCTCCGGTCTTCAACCACCGTCTTCATCATCGACTTATCGTCGAATCAGTTATTCAGAATGAGTATAAACTCGACCTTTTTGAATAACTCGTGCATATAACAAACAAGTGCTATAAAAACACAACATACACCTCATTCCAATTCTGAATATTCTTTTATTTAAATATTCATATCCTTTGGGAAAGGTTCACATTAATTTTATCAATGATAAATTCTTTAAATTTATTCATTAATCTTCCTTTGGATATCATTCAAACCATATTAATTTCCCAATCCCAACCTATTCATCCCATGGAGCAAAACTGGTCATACCCCATATCTAACACCATGGTGTTATCAATAAATTTAATTACCATTTCCCATTCAAATCTAATTAAAGATTTAACTATCGCTAGGAGCAAAACTGGTGATACTCCATTCTCGATCATTTCCGAAATTTGATAATTTAAATTATCAATTCACATTTCAATATAATTAAAGATTCATTAAAACTCCACTTAGTTTTAATCTTCCCAAAAATCAATATTAAAGATTATTTGACTTTGGAAACACTAACATGTCGCATCGACAATCTACACCGTACTATTGATTTCTGCCGATATATAACCTCTAAGCTCGTACGTCTTAGAGAAGGGTGTTAAGCAAGAGAATAAATTCTACGCCACCAAACAGATATATATTTAGCAGAAATCAACCATACAGTTCGAAATACAATGTTAGACATGTAATCCTATCCTTTACTGGGTTAAAGAACTAATGTGTAACACCCCACCTCCGCTAGGGTCACTCACAAAGGGAATGCACTAGCTTTGGTGGAGCATTATCTAGGTAAACATACACAGAAATATTACAAGACGGAACATATTAAACAGCGGAAGAAGAACCAAATTTCATTGCTTTAAAATCTAGAAAGGTCTAAAGCCTTTTACATCAAAATGTTATTAAATCCATTACATCAAAATCTGTCTTGCAAGCATAAAACCATAGTCATAAATCATTCCCTAATAACGCAGCAAAGCAGCCATAGCCAAGAGAAATCCAAGCCGTACATTAAAGAGCCTTGGAGCTTGGTAAGATCTGAACTAAGCTGTATTCCCACCCTGCGAACCTGGGAGGGGGGGGAACGGAAGAAAAAGAGGCGAAACAAAACGGGTCAGTCATAAAGAATGAGTAAGTCCTAGTGACTTTCAGCATCAAAATAGGTAAAGATAACATGGCATGAATAAACTGAAAATAAACATAAGCGTGATGACAAGGTAAGCTACAGGCACGATGAATCAAGTATAACATTCCATGCTTCCTATCAAGAGTATCATCACAAGGTTCCTACCAAGTATCATATTGCAAGGTTTCTATTAAGTATAACATCGCAAGATTTCTAAGCTTCACCATTCTACTATTTTCATTGATTTCCTATATTCTCTACACCAACTGTACTAGTATCCCAACCCGTATCATCCTTTCCATGTATATGTACAGTCCCTTGCCGTATATCGTACGGGTTTCATCACGTATTTCTATACTACTTCAACGTAGTGCCACCATTCTTGAAATCGTTTGGACTGCCACCCTTGTTCTGGCTAGGTTTCCTTATCATGAGCTATCGCGTGTACAACTAGGATTTATGCCACCCAGGACCACTAGGGATTATGCTACCTATTGAACGTTTTCTAGATTCGATTAGGGTTTATGCCACCTAGGACCACTAGGGATTATGCTTCCTAACGAATTCCACGTAACGATCTATTAATTGATCGGCTCCCTACAAGTCCTAGCTCGTTCATGTGTCTGTGTCATACGGCCCAATCACGAAATGAAGTCACCTGTGCTAGGTCCACCATAGGGTGTATCAAGCCCTAGGGTGACAACCACCGACACAAATCAAGCACGCACAGTGTAAACCTTCTGGTGCCCAATGCCTGCTTTTTCTGCTCCGGAGTGTGTGCACGCCCGCACTCCGTTAGAACCTACACTGGCGCACTCACACAGCCGTCGTTCTGGTCGCTTACAATCAGCCCAGTAATCGTGCCCCACCCGGCCTAGTTCCAGGGTACCATGATACATCTAGTGGGTTACTGCTGAAACGGACCGCGTAACTAGGGTTTCTGTCTAGTAGGTTAAGTGTTGTCATTTAAATTCGAGACTTAACCCGCCTACGTGTCATGTCAAATTGGCTAAGTGTTGTCGTCCAAGTTCATGACTTAGCCCTATGAATCATGTGTCAAGTTGGTTAAGTATATATTCAAGTGGTTCATGACTTAACCCTATCAAATCATCGTGTTAAGTTGGTTAAGTATATTCAAGCGGTTCATGACTTAACCCTATCAAGTCATCGTGTTAAATTGGTTAAGTATATTCAAGCGGTTCATGACTTAACCCTATCAAACCATCGTGTCAAATTGGTTAAGTATATTCAAGAAGTTCATGGCTTAACCCTATCAAATCATCGTGTCAAATTGGTTAAGTATATTCAAGCAGTTCATGACTTAACCCTATCAAATCATCGTGTCAAATTGGTTAAGTATATTCAAGCGTTTCATGACTTAACCCTATCATGTGGCACTAATTTATTAATGCACCCTAACCTCTCACATCAGACCTGTTGTTGTGGTCACTGGATATGCTGGGTGGTTCCGGGCAGATTTACACCACAAATCAGTCTGACCTCGGGTTTCAAGCGCGATATGACCAACTACCCGCATTGGATCCTATTGTTTGCAGTAACTGGATTTGCCGGGCGGTTCCGGGCAGATTTACACTGCAAACTCAACCCAACCTCGGGTTGGCCATTTTCATGTTTATTCTAATGTCATGTCCATGTTCAAGTTTCATGTCAAGTTCGTATCAAGTTTTCAAGGCAAGTTTCATATCAAGTCGATGTCAAGTTCGTGTCCATATCCAGGTTCAAGTTATAACAGCGTTCATGTTTCAAGTTTTGCCTTTTATCAGGTTCATAATTCATGTTCATAACCAATTCATGTTTTGCCTATTCTACCCAAATCGTATTCCCATCGTATGTGAACGTGAATCGATCTATACTGCAAATAAATCCAAATCTCGAAACAGAGGGAATAGCATCAAAACTATGATAGGCAAAAGAGACGAGCATAAAGCGATAAAAGGGGTAACAAGACTAGCATGACATAACTTGAGATAATTGGTTACAACATCACTGGCATAAAGGATTTCAAATCTAGCAAGATAAGACGATAGTCATGGTAAACGCTGACATAAAAGAACAGGTATGTGAAAGCAAGCCAAAAACAAGGATAATGGATCCAATGGTTTCGGTGTACATAATAGCGAAATAAACTAAGGAAGTCACACCCTAGGTATACGATCCAACAAAATGCCAATTCGTGTATAACATGGTTTTCAACTATAGTGTTATGGGCATGAACAATCAACTATAATAGTCTTAGGCAATTAACCCCAGTAGTCATAGTCATGGTCATAGGTAAAAATCTCATAGTTGTGAATCATAAGCGATTAATCACAATGGTCATGGATAATTATCCAAAATAGTTCTAGGCAAATAGTCATAGGCAATTAACAGTAATAGTTTCAAAGTCATGGTCATAGATAATAGCCTTATGTTCATAATCATAGGTAATAATTCTCATAGTCAAGGGTCTTAGTTGATTAGCCACAATTGTCCTTGTCATAGTCATAGGCAATAGCCTTATGTTCACTGTCATAGGCATAGGCATAGTCTTATGTTCACAGTCATAGTCATAGGCATAGGCAAAATCTTATGTCCATAGTCATAGGCATAGTCATAGTCTTATGTCATTAACAATAGTTTCAACGTCGTAGACAGTATTCCCAATAGTCAAGATACAAGAATTTATGTTACAATCTAGCGTTTGAATAATAACTAGGTCCAACAACATGAATGGGCATGATTCAGTCAATAAGAAATAACCCAAAATCATAGATTCAAGAAGAGACAAGAACAGATCCAAATAGATAATCAAGCTTAGGTCCAATTTCATTTTATTCCATGTCCATATCAAATTTAACAAGTTTCAATCTCAAAGTAACTAGAACTTACAGAGCGTGGATCGAGAATTAGAGTGCAGAGATTTTATTCTGGAAACGGTTATTGCAGTTGTTGAATCTCTATTTGTTTAGTCTTTTTCTGGTTGAAAACCCCCAATTTGCAATTCCTAGATATTGTCTTGACGAAGAAGAAGTAGCCATTCTCTCTTTATTTTAATTATTTCAGAAGCAGCATAAGGACAGAATGAAATGGTGTGGAGAGAATGATGCTAGGGGTGAGTTTATATAGGGTTAGGCAGACGAATCTGGACAGAAAACGAGGTCAAATACATCAGAATGCATCAGGTTCAGGAAGTGGGCTCGGGAGGCAGGTCGACCCCCAGGTCGACACTATGGTCAACCTGGTCCCTGGGAGGTTGACACTATGGTCGACCCCCAGGTCGACCTAGTCCCTGGGCGGGAATTTTCCCGCCCAGCCTGTTCTGGGGTTTGAATTCGAATTTCGGGCTGTTTTTTATTCTGAAAATTCGTGAAACTTCAGAGGGTCATATCTCCCTCATACGGACTCCGATTTTCGAAAACTCGGACTCTATTTCATGTAAAATTTTGAGACGAACGCAATGGCGTAACCCGTTTTCCCTGATACTGATTTTAAAATTTAATTATGCCTTGATTTCTAGTTTCAACATGTTATATAAAATCGGGTTGTTACATTCTCCCCTCCATAAAGGATTTCGTCCCCGAAATCTTTAAGTTAAGAAGAATGTGTCCTACCATCCAATCATCCATCTACTCAATCATCAATCATAGGCATCCATTGTCCTTAAGAGATTTCTAATGTTGTATGAACATATGCAGAAAGTGTGTGTATATGTCCCTTATCTAATGCAAATGATCAGGCCCGATTGATCTTCTTAATGCAATATATGTTTAGTGCCATGAGTCCAACATGTATGCAAATAGCCCTAATCACATAAACACTATATGTGTGCTCAAACATCCATCCATATGCAACATTCATATGATAACACATTCAATTTCATCCATAAACAAGTATAAACACTCATGCATATGAAATATGAAAATGTGTCTAAGCCGATCTAGTGCCTAATGTGTGTTATGCAACCACGAGCAACCACTTGCGACCACTTGCAACCACTTGCAACCATCAATCATATGTTTCATCCAATTGTTCCTACCTAAAGATATAGCCGAATGATAGAAGCAAGCAAAAACTTTGTGCCCAATAGGCAATGTCAAGGCTGGAAATTTACGTCACATATATACTGAATAGGAGAAGAACTCCCTAAGCACCAGCCCATATCCTATAAAACCCAAAAAGTTTAGTCGACCCAACATACACCCTCAAGCCCCAACATGTATTACTAACATATAAGTCATACTCCCTATGGGGTTTGCAACCGAAATAGGATTGAGAATAGGACCGAGAGGTTATACTTAAAAGATAGCATACAAGTAAGCTCTACAGGAAAAGAGGGATCAAGGATATACTCTTAAAAAGAGATATGATGCGCGTGTCTAGTCTTCAATCTTCTAAGTCGCATTTCCTTGAGCTTAACTCCATTGTGCTTGGACCGTCTTTAGCTTCACAATTTCGTAGCTTCTTAATTCCAATCTCCAAAATATGAGTTGGAACTCATTTCACTGTCGCCTCTCGTTCCACTTTCATTTATTCTTTTTCTAGTATACTCGGCTTAAACATAAATGCGTACTCATGGTTTCATGCAAGCTCTCCAAAGTTCACTAGTGAATCTCGGATCTCGTTTATAGGGTATTCCATGCAGAAGAATTATCTCTTGCAAATAAACAGATGTCAACCATGTTGCCAAGTGTACTTACTAAGGTGATTTTATATAACTCATGCATAAGCGAGATGAACCATCCGCCTTAGTGGCGAACATTACTCGAGCGGATTGATTAATGTATCAAGAGATTCTAGGTAACTATAGCAGAACCCTAAGGGTTACACTAGACTTCGAGGGTATTACCACGGCAAGTCAAGAGTCTAACTACCCTCTTTTCATACTCGAGAATGGTACCATTTCTGGACAACCACTCCATCCCTAGAATCAACCCATAGCTCAAAAACATGAGCTTTACTTCTAAACTCAACACTTAGCATAGACATTCTCAAATTCAAACAAGTCATGAATAAATGAGCCGATTCCCTAACAGGATTTGAGAATAAAATGGGATCCTCTACTACGCTAGTACTAAGGTGCAGAGACTCAACTATCGAAGTAGAAATAAAAAGGATGCGATGTACCATAATCAAAAAGGGTACGAACAGGATAGAAAGATAACTAGACTTTCCTACAGAAACATTTCTACCTTCTTGTTCTGAGCCTCATTCGCCTTAACCACTCTTATCCCCTCTTATATAACGTGTTAACATGTCTCTCGAGAACTACCTCCATCGCACGGCAACCCCACAAAGCTTGAAGTAAGATTAGTCGCAGATGGAACTAATGTGACTACAGATGGAGGAAAGAAAGGAAAAGGGATTCGAACAAGGAAACAAAGGATAATGCTAATGGCCTTTGGGGAATAGCCTTTAAAAATAAAACTTTTCTTGAAAAATGCTTCTTTGTAAATGGTTTTGAAAATAATTTCAAAAGGTTTTAAAAACTTTTTTCCCAGTCTGGTAACCTTCTGCTCTAATACCAAATGTAACACCCCACCTCCACTAGGGTCACTCACAAAGGGAATGCACTAGCTTTGGTGGAGCATTATCTAGGTAAACATACACAGAAATATTACAAGACAGAACATATTAAACAGCGGAAGAAGAACCAAATTTCATTGCTTTAAAATCTAGAAAGGTCTAAAGCCTTTTACATCAAAATGCTATTAATCCGTTACATCAAAATCTGTCTTGCAATAGTAAAGAAGCATAAAACCATAATCATATATCATTCCCTAATAAAGCAGCAAAGCAACCATAGCCAAGAGAAATCCAAGCAGTGCATGAAAGAGCCTTGGAGCTTGGTAAGATCTGAACTAAGCTATATTCCCACCCTGCGAACCAGGGAGGGGACGGAAGAAAAAGAGGCAAAACAAAACAGGTCATTCATAAAGACTGAGTAAGTCCTAGTGACTTTCAGCATAAAAATAGGTAAAGATAACATGGCATGAATAAACTGAAAATAAATATAAGCGTGATGATAAGGTAAGCTACAGGCACGATGAATCAAGTATAACATTCCATGCTTCCTATTAAGAGTATCATCACAAGGTTCCTACCAAGTATCATATTGCAAGGTTTCTATTAAGTATAACATCGCAAGATTTCTATGCTTCACCATTCCACTATTTTCATTGATTTCCTATATTCTCTGCACCAACTGTACTAGTATCCCAACCCGTATCATCCTTTCCATGTATATGTACAGTCCCTTGCCGTATATCGTACGGGTTTCATCACGTATTTCTATACTACTTCAACGTAGTGCCACCATTCTTGAAATCGTTTGGACCACCACCCTTGTTCTGGCTAGGTTTCCTTATCATGAGCTATCGCATGTTCAACTAGGATTTATGCCACCCAGGACCACTAGGGATTATGCTACCTATTGAATGTTTTCTAGATTCGACTAGGGTTTATGCCACCTAGGACCACCAGGGATTACGCTACCTAACGAATTCCACATAACGATCTATTAATCGATCGGCTCCCTACAAGTCCTAGCTCGTTCATGTGTCTGTGTCATACGGCCCAATCACGAAATGTAGTCACCTGTGCTAGTCCACCAAAGGGTGTATCAAGCCCTAGGGTGCCAACCACCGACACAAATCAAGCACGCACAGTGTAAACCTTCTGGTGCCCAATGCCTGCTTTTTCTGCTCTGGAGTGTGTGCACGCCCGCACTCCGTTAGAAACTACACTGGCGCACCCACATAGTCGTCGTTCTGGTCGCTTACAATCAGCCCAGTAATTGTGCCCCACCCTGTCTAGTTCCAGGGTACCATGATACATCTAGTGGGTTACTGCTGAAACGGACCGCGTAACTAGGGTTTCCGTCTAGTAGGTTAAGTGTTGTCATTTAAATTCGAGACTTAACCCGCCTATGTGTCATGTAAAATTGGCTAAGTGTTGTCGTTCAAGTTCATGACTTAGCCCTACAAATCATGTGTCAAGTTGGTTAAGTATATTCAAGCGGTTCATGACTTAACCCTATCAAATCATCGTGTTAAATTGGTTAAGTATATTCAAGCGGTTCATGACTTAACCCTATCAAGTCATCATGTTAAATTGGTTAAGTATATTCAATCGGTTCATGACTTAACCCTATCAAACCATCGTGTCAAATTGGTTAAGTATATTCAAGCGGTTCATGACTTAACCCTATCAAATCATCGTGTCAAATTGGTTAAGTATATTCAAGCGGTTCATGACTTAACCCTATCAAATCATCGTGTCAAATTGGTTAAGTATATTCAAGCGGTTCATGACTTAACCCTATCATGTGGCATTAATTCATTAATGCACCCCAACCTCTCACATCAGACCTTTTGTTGTGGCCACTGGATATGCCGGGCGGTTCCGGGCAGATTTACACCACAACTCAGTCTGACCTCGGGTTTCAAGTGCGATATGACCAACTACCCACATTGGATCCTATTGTTTGCAGTAACTGGATTTGTCGGGCGGTTCCGGGCAGATTTACACTGCAAACTCAACCCAACCTCGAGTTGGCCATTTTCATGTTTATTCTAATGTCATGTCCATGTTCAAGTTTCATGTCAAGTTCGTGTCAAGTTTTCAAGGCAAGTTTCATATCAAGTCGATGTCAAGTTCGTGTCCATATCCAGGTTCAAGTTATAACAGCGTTCATGTTTCAAGTTTTGCCTTTTATCAGGTTCATAATTCATGTTCATAACCAATTCATGTTTTGCCTATTCTACCCAAATCGTATTCCCATCGTATGTGAACGTGAATCGATCTATACTACAAATAAATCCAAATCTCGAAATAGAGGGAATAGCATCAAAACTATGATAGGCAAAAGAGACGAGCATAAAGCGATAAAAGGGGTTACAAGACTAGCATGACATAACTTGAGATAATTGGTTACAACATCACTGGCATAAAGGATTTCAAATCTAGCAAGATAAGACGATAGTCATGGTAAACGCTGACATAAAAGAATAGGTATGCGAAAGCAAGCCAAATACAAGGATAATGGATCCAATGGTTTCGGTGTACATAATAGCGAAATAAACTAAGCAAGTCACACCCTAGGTATACGATCCAACAAAATGCCAATTCGATGTACAACATGGTTTTCAACTATAGTGTTATGGGCATGAACAATCAACTATAATAGTCTTAGGCAATTAACCCCAATAGTCATAGTCATGGTCATAGGTAAAAATCTCATAGTTGTGAATCATAAGCGATTAATCACAATGGTCATGGATAATTATCCAAAATAGTTCTAGGCAAATAGTCATAGGCAATTAACAGTAATAGTTTCAAAGTCATGGTCATAGATAATAGCCTTATGTTCATAATCATAGGTAGTAATTCTCATAGTCAAGGTTCTTAGATGATTAGCCACAATTGTCCTTGTCATAGTCATAGGCAATAGCCTTATGTTCACTGTCATAGGCATAGGCATAGTCTTATGTTCACAGTCATAGTCATAGGCATAGGCAAAATCTTATGTCCATAGTTATAGGCATAGTCATAGTCTTATGTCATTAACAATAGTTTCAACGTCGTAGACAATATTCCCAATAGTCAAGATCCAAGAATTTATGTTACAATCTAGCGTTTGAATAATAACTAGGTCCAACAACATGAATGGGCATGATTCAGTCGATAAGAAATAACCCAAAATCATAGATTCAAGAAGAGACAAGAACAGATCCAAATAGATAATCAAGCTTAGGTCCAATTTCATTTTATTCCATGTCCATATCAAATTTAACAAGTTTCAATCTCAAAGTAACTAGAACTTACAGAGCGTGGATCGAGAATTAGAGTGCAGAGATTTGATTCTGGAAATGGTTATTGCAGTTGTTGAATCTCTATTTGTTTAGTCTTGTTCTAGTTGAAAACCCCCAATTTGCAATTCCTAGATATTGTCTTGACAAAGAAGAAGTAGCCATTCTCTCTTTAATTTAATTATTTCAGATGCAGCATAAGGACAGAATGAAATAGTGTGGAGAGAATGAGTCTAGGGGTGAGTTTATATAGGGTTAGGCAGACGAATCTGGACAGAAAACGAGATCAAATACATCAGAATGCATCAGGTTCAGGAAGTGGGCTCGGGAGGCAGGTCGACCCCCAAGTCGACACTATGGTCGACCTGGTCCCTGGCAGGTCGACCCCCAGGTCGACCTGGTCCCTGGGCGGGAATTTTCCCGCCCAGCCTGTTATGGGGTTTGAATTCGAATTCGGGCTGTTTTTTATTCTGAAAATTCGTGAAACTTCAGAGGGTCATATCTCCCTCATACTGACTCCGATTTTCGAAAACTCGGACTCTATTTCATGTAAAATTTCGAGACAAACGCAATGGCGTAACCCGTTTTCCCTGATTCTGATTTAAAAATTTAATTCTGCCTTGATATCTAGTTTCAACATGTTATAAAAAATCGGGTTGTTACATAATGTCATTTAAAACACAGTTCACGATAAACCAAAATCACATTCCATTAATTATGGAACCTTCACGGAAAACAGATCGATGTATATATATATAATCGATATCAATTTCCGTATCCGACTAATA
The DNA here is from genome assembly GCA_030737875.1 of Allium sativum. Lineage (NCBI taxonomy): Eukaryota > Viridiplantae > Streptophyta > Magnoliopsida > Asparagales > Amaryllidaceae > Allium > Allium sativum. The sequence goes on along the minus strand of CM060921.1, from coordinate 512,027,698 downwards.
ATATAAATGGAATAACGAAAAAGCCTTTTAAATTCCATATGTATTAACGGTCCTCCTCCATAGAAGTTCACTTCGATTATTATCAAATCGAATTACATTCAATTCCAATTTAATATATTAAATTGGAAAACTATACTTTGGAAAATTCCCGTTAAATCTCAATAAAAAGATTTATAAATTCCAAATCCCATTTCACTGTAAATCGGGTTAAAGAACGAATGTCGTTAAAAACACAGCTCACAACAAACCCAATTCACATTCCATTTTCAATTCCAATTAAATGTTAATTAATTGGAAACTCTAATAATCTTCATTAAAAGAGTTATTTCGAATCCAATTTATTTATTTAAAAATATTGGATTTATAATTCTAGTTCATAACTAGTTCATTTCGATAAAAATATATTTTAATCTTTTCAAATATGGGATTTTTAATCCCAATTTTTTCCAAATTATTTATTATGATTTTACACAAATTATTGATATTTTTAATAATTTTATCAAGGCCCGTACAGTCGATTTCCATAAATGGTCATCGAACTGCACTTACAACAACCTTTTCCAAATTTGATTTGGACATAATTCCAAATCCAACCGTTAGATTTCAAATCTCTTGTATTCGTTAGAAATCTCTTTTCGGTACGAACCTAACGGTTCTGGTTTTAGGAGAATCCGATGGTCGGATCTCCCATAATATCAATTCGAAGTCAATGGTCGAAATTCGCGAACTGCTGCAACGCGGCGCGTTCTATTCAGGCCATTAAACTATTATATATATTTCGTCGATTTCCTTTTAAAAGGTATTTTATAAATCGTTTTAAATTCGTTTTCAAAACGATTTCAACTTCATATTCAATTTTAAATCAAAATTGAATATTCCATATCATTAATATGTAAATGATAATATTTTCAAAACATTAGATTTTGAAAACACTTCCTTTTCGATATTCATTATAAGAATGAATAAAATCGATATAAATATCATTCACATCAAAATAGCGTTAATCTAATCAACACAGCTTCTTATATTTAAATATTTTCATGTCCATCCCATATCGGACATCAAAATCATATTTTGATCCATTATTGAATATTATTTTAAAATATTAGTTATTATAAAATATTCATTATTCGCCATTTTAAAATATTCGTTATTTTAAAATATTCATTCTTTCCGAACTGGAATCAGACACAGTCAATTACATATAATTTTATTTATATGGATTTCGTACACACATGTACACAACAATAATCAAACACAGTCAACCATCATCCAGAGTGCATTACACAACTGCATAAGCGTTAAATATAAACAATTAACGCTTACAACAGTCTGCAACCCATCGATTGACATACAACTAAATATTTGGATTAGTGTATGTCTGATATCATCTCAATACCCGTGTGGGGTTTTCAAACAACAAACACTTATTATTATTTGTGCAGTTGGGCGATGTGTAAAATATATAGTCCCAATCAATATTAGTCAAATGTGTGCACATAAACAAATCATCCAATTTGTAAATAAATATTTATTTTATTCATATACACGTTAAAAATTATATTTTTAACTATAAAATATTTATTTCATCTCATTAATATTTTATACAGTTCATTTATACAATAAAAATGATATTTTTATTGTTCTAATATTTTTAGAAAATTTTGGTAGCATAATAGCATGACACTAGAACCGGAATAAGGTCTAGCCTTATCCCTCGCCTACTAATGGGTCGCGCCATGTACATACCGATTCTAATCAATTCATTTCATTTCCCAAACCAAATTCAACCAAATTATCCAAACAACCAAACAAATATGGTTTCAAACAAAGGTGTCGGGTGCTACTAAGCACCGTCTGCATTCTAGTATATATTTCTAACTAGAAAATAATTTAAAGTGAGAAGTTCTCACCTTTGGGACCCATTCCTCCATTCCTTATATCTGAACGATTCGGATTTGGATTTGATTCCCGTCGGTTCCATCGCAATCCGTTTCACACGATTTTTATATTAAAAATCACATTTTTATTTTGTTATTCATATAATAAAAATAATATTTTTACAATGATGTTTATAGTATAAAAATCATATTTTTATATCGCTATACATATAATAAAAATCATATTTTTACAACGATGTTTATAGTACAAAAATCATATTTTTGTAACGATGTTTATAGTATAAAAATCATATTTTTATAACCATGTTTATAGTATAAAAATCTTATTTTTATATTGCTATACATATAATAAAAATCAAATCTTTACCACTTCACTATATATATAAATCAAATCTTTATCTTGTTAATATATAAACAAAAATCTCATTTTTGTATAAACAAAAATCTCGTTTTTATATAAACAAAAATCTCGTTTTTACATAAACAAAAATCTCAGTTTTATATAAACAAAAATCTTGGTTTTATATAAACAAAAATCTCGATTTTATATAAACAAAAATCTCGTTGTTATATGAACAAAAATCTCGCTTTTATATAAAAATTGTAACTTTATATTATTAGAAATCATAACATTATATATGCTATAATAATTTAAAACTGAAAATAAAAATCCAACTCGAATTTATATTAAAAACAGAAAAAAATCAAGGTTATTTACCTTTTTTCTTGCAAGGGGGGCCCCACGGCCGGAGGAGGGGGTCTGAGGTATGGCGCCGGGGTGCTAGGTGGGGCAATGGGTCGAGGAGGTGGCGGGGGGTCGTCGACAGCCTGGTGGTGGGATGGTGGTCATGGTGTCGGTTTTGGTTAGAGAAGGAGGGAGAGCGTGAACAGAGAGAGGAGGAAGGAGGATAAGGATGGAGGAGGAGGGAGGTGGTCGATGGGGAGGCACAACGGCCAGGTGCAGCGGGGGGAGGACCTACGGCGACGGGATCGAGGGGAGGGCGTATCGTGGTTTTTTTTGTTTTTTTATTCTGTCTTTGACTGATTAGAAGAGAAAGGGGAATAAGATTTTTATCTATTTATTTATTTAATTATTTTAAATCCCAAAAAATCAATTTTTCTTTTGAAATCCAAATCGGACCAACGACTGTCGCCCCTAGCTAATTACCCCCATTCCGAACACAATGGGATATGTATCGTAACCCAATTCGACTGCTACGATCAGTTTCCTCTAAATTTAAAATATAAATCATTATATTTTAAATTCAAACATACATTTTAATTTACCAGGACCACATACTGACTCCAAAAATTCCAGAAAAATAAATCTGGCTATATTTTGACGATAAGGTCCTAACAAAACTAATTTCATCGAATTTGGAGACCGTTTCAAAAATGGTCATTTTCCTGTCGATTAAATTCAAACTAAAATGACCAAATACGTTTAAATTCACCACGCTCACATATTGATTCCAAAAATTATGAAAATTGGAATCAAGAAATAATTTGACATTCCAGATCCAACAAAAGTGGTCTCGTCGAAAACGGAGGTCGTCTGCAAAATTTCTATTTTTACGGGCTATATTTCCATAGGGACAATTCTGAATTTTCAACTGGACATAACTTTTTATTCCCGCTATGAAATATGGATTTTTCACAACTGTTGGAAAGATATTTTCGAACAGATTCAAATATTTTTGGTTTCACTAAAATCCAGTTTATTTTGAATCCTGTACATTCATTTGAAATTTGAAATCGAATTTTCAAACTGCCGCGCCATTTCCAATTCCTTTTATAATTAAAATAAATATTTATATTCTAACTTCTATTTAAACAAATTTATACATTCTAATTCTATTCAAAATAAATTTCTAGTCATTATTATTTAAAATAAATCATTTTAAATATTCAAAATTTATAAAAATTACCAAAATAAAAATTTTAAATTGGTTCTGATTTTCCGGGTTGTTACAATCTCCATCACATAAAATCTTTTCGTCCTCGAAAAGGAATGGAGCTGAAAGTTGTTTAACTAATCAACTCAACTTTCATTCTAGCTTTCATTCTTTAACTTTTCAGTTTCTAAGAATTTTCCAATTCTTCAAAATTTTGGCTAACACCCTAAATTTTTGAAAAATTTCGCCATAACCTCCTTTGTAGGGGAGACATTCAAAACCGCAACTCGCCTCGCAGGGCCCTCATCAATCCAAAAGAAAAGGAGAATGCCAAGCGGCCAACCTTAGGCTCATAAATCATTAAAGGAAAAAGAAAATTGCCAAGCGGCCAGCCTTAGGCTCATAATCATTAAAAGAAAAAGAAAACTGCCAAGCGGCCAGCCTTAGGCTCATAATCATTAAAAGAAAAAGAAAACTGCCAGGCGACCAGCCTTATGCTCATAAACCTTTTAAAAGAAAAAGAAAATTGCCAAGCGGCCAACCTTAGGCTCATAAACCTTTTAAAAGAAAAAGAAAATTAGTAAACACGTACCTATTTGTCGGGCATACAATTTTGTTCCTCTTTCGAGTTTCCCCGTTATGACTTGTTCATTATATACATGTATAAGATGTATGCAATTCCAATCAATTTTCAATTCAGTTCAATATTTGACTCAAGTTGGCGTAATGTTTCAAAATTTCAACCAATAATCAAACAACACAATCAACAATCAATTAGTTGATTATCTTTTCAAATTCATAATTTATATATATATAAAATTCCATTTTTGTGTGTCAAATCACAAACAATAAATTCTAGCTAGGTTTTGGTTCTCACACAATTGGAAATATATAGATATCCCACTTTCAAAGCTCGAGCATAAGCACTGATGATGTTTCGAACAACCATCAGAACATCTCCAGGCGACTAGAGTGTGATTCTATATCTATCCAGTATATTGAGACTTCGTATACACGCTAGCTAGGCGTATATGCAAAATCTTCATATACTCAATTGTCCAAATTCAATCGAAAATAAATATTCAAATACATTGAATGAGGTTTAAATTTTCAAAACAATATTTGTTTTTAATTTTAAAACAACACCCTTCACACTCGTTCTAGGATACTACTGATCCTATCTCTAACGAGTCATTCTCATTGGATATTACTAATCTAATCTCTGATGATTTCTTTCGTTTGGTTCCAACGTGTCTTGTTCTCGAGCTCTGTAAACCAAAGCTCTGATACCAAACTGTGACGACCCGAACTTCCCCATATGGGAAAGCCCGGATTGAGTTGAGAACACGACAAATCAGAACACAAACAGAAGAACATTTCATTGTTTATTACAACAATTTACATCAGAGTACAAGAATATACAGAGTATGAATAAATATTATACATTTGAAAAATATCAGAGATTTACAAATTACAATGGAGCGGAAAATAATACAAAACACAACTGAAAGAGATACACGGATACAGAGCTTTTCGAATATCATTCCAACTGTAAACTAGGATCCTGCAAATATACATCTGCAAAACCAAAACTACTAGCTGCCCGTGTGGAAAATAGGGGCACCCAGAGTTTAGGTTAAAACAATAAACTCCAGGTCAGTCATGTGACTGGTGTGAGAACTAAAACAGTTATTTAAAACTTTACTTTAAAAATAAGGTAAATCAAGGGACCACGCCTCCTAAGAATACCGGTGCATAAAATAAACAGCGCAATGCTTTTTGGAAAAATGAAGCTATTATAAGACCTAGGTCCCATCACACAATGCAACGCAAGCCGGAGATAGAGTTTTCTCTTATAATAGTCAAACAAGCTTGGTACATTTAAAACAAATCATTTGATACTATTATAAGTGCGTAGTGTATAAAACAACTTCAAATATAAATGTATCAATCATAGGCGGCATGGGTACATCTATCATGTCGCCAATACTAGGCTCTACAATCAAAACCGAAATGTCACGTATTGGAAATTGGATTTCCGTCATGAGTCTAGGCAAGGGATGTACTCCTCACCGGCTTCGAGACACTCTAACAAATGCCTCAGGATCTCCCGCAGTAGACCCTTGGATCCTTCAAGGCCGGTCTTCCCTTACATTTGAGGATTGGAAATTCCTGAACACATGTTTCCCGGTCCTATAAGACCTATATCCATCTGCTCCCGTAGTAGCCGATATATCTGAGGTGCCTCGCATTCCAACAACCACAAAGGTAAAAATAATATAAATGTCTAGGCTTGCAAAACCCTGACACCACCCATAGCTAGAAAGAAACGTCATATCTCCTTGGGTCCCTTATCCCATTTTTAACTCATACTGAGGTGTGAGGCTCGCGAATTAACGCTATACACAAAGCTATGCTATAGTAAAGTCGTGCTTTGATCATCAACCACAAGACTCTGATTTTCAACAGAAGCCTTGATCATTTGCATCTCAGCATGCCACACAGGCAATTCACGCCATGTGACTGATGTCTATCGATATATAACCTCTGAGCTCGTATGTCTCAGAGAAGGGCATTAAGCAAGAGAATAAATTCACCGCCGCCAAACAAATATATATTTAATAGAGATCAGTCAACATAGAATAAAATCCAATGTCAGACATACATCCATTTACAAGTTTGTTCTGGTTCTGAACGAAACCGGAGGCACCTTATTCCTCATCCCATATGTCCAATACAAGAGAGAGGTCCTCGCATATTCGGTCGATATCCAAGTACGTCTAGACGATGACCACTTATTACCTCATCTTGGGTGTACAGCCCAATCAAGACATCAGTAATCATCCAAACGATGTGAAGACCTCTGGTTTTCAACCACCGTCTTCATCGTTGACTTATCGTCGAATCATTTATTTAGAATGGGTATAAACCTGGCCTTTCCGAATAACTCACGCATATAATAAACAAGTTCTATAAAAACACAACATAAGCCTCATTCCAATTCCGAATATTCTTTTATTTAAATATTCATATCCTTTGGGAAAGGTTCCCATTAATTTTATCAAAGAAAAATTCTTTAAATTTATTCTTTAATCTTACTTTGGATATCCTTCAAACCATATTAAGGTTTTCCAAACTAGCCGGGGTTAACGCACCTTACCGAAGTAATCAGTTATTTAATTCCCAATCCCAACCTATTCATCCCATGGAGCAAAACTGGTCATAACCCATATCTAATACCACAGTGTTATCGGTAAATTTAATTACCATTTCCTGTTCAAATCTAATTAAAGATTTAACTATCGCTAGGAGCAAAACTAGTGATACTCCATTCTCGATCATTTCCCAAATTTGATAATTTAAATTATCAATTCACATTTCAATCTAATTAAAGATTCATTAAAACTCCACTTAGTTTTAATTTTCCTAAAAATCAATATTAATGATTATTTAACTTTGGAAACACTAACATGTCGCATCGACAATCCACACCATACTATTGATTTCTGTCGATATATAACCTCTAAGCTCATATGTCTTAGAGAAGGGTGTTAAGCAAGAGAATAAATTCTCTACCACCAAACAGATATATATTTAGCAGAGATCAACCATACAGCTCGAAATACAATGTTAGACATGTAATCCTGTCTTTTACTGGGTTAAAGAACTAATGTCATTTAAAATGCAGTTCATAATAAACCCAAATCACATTCCATTAATTATGGAATCTTCAAGGAAAACAGATCGATATATATAATCGATATCAATTTCCGTATCCGACTAATAATATAAATGGAAAAACGACAAAGCCTTTTAAATTCCATATGTATTAACAGGCTTCCTCCACAGAAGTTCACTTCGATTATTATCAAATCGAATTCCATTCAATTCCAATTTAATATATTAAATTGGAAAACTTTACTTTGGAAAATTTTCGTTAAATCTTAATAAAAACATTTATAAATTCCAAAACCCATTTCACTGTAAATCGGGTTAAAGAACGAATCTTGTTAAAAAACACAGTTCGCAACAAACCCAATTCACATTCCATTTTCAATTCCAATTAAATGTTAATTAATTGGAAACTCTAATAATCTTAATTAAAAGATTTATTTCGAATCCAATTTATTTATTTAAAAATATTGGATTTATAATTCTAGTTCATAACTATTTCATTTCGATAAAAATATATCTTTATCTTTTCAAATATGGGATTTTTCATCCCAATTCTTTTCAAATCATTTATTATGATTTTACACAAATTATTGATATTTTTAATAATTTTATCAAGGTCCGTACGGTTAATTTCCATAAACGGTCATCGAACTGCACTTACAGCGACATTTTCCAAATTTGATTTGGACATAATTCCAAATCCAGCCGTTAGATTTCAAGTCTCTTGTATTCGTTTGAAAGCTCTTTTCGATATGAACCCAACGGTTCCAGTTTTAGGAGAATCCGACGGTCGGATCTTCCGTAATATCAATTCGAAGTCAATGGTCGAAATTCGCGAACTGCCGCAGCGCAACGCATTCTATTCAGGCCACTAAATTATTATATATATAATATATATATATTTTGTCGATTTCCTTTTAAAACGTATTTTATAAATCGTTTTAAATTCATTTTCAAAACGATTTCAAATTCATATTCGATTTTAAATCAAAATTGAATATTCCATAACATTGATATGTAAATGATAATATTTTCAAAACATTAGGGTGCGTTTGGTTTCTCATTTTCAATTCATTTTCAGTTTTTAGTTGTGTCATCGATTATATCTATATTTTGTGTTTAAATATTTTCTATATTATATATTATGAATTATACTTTAAACATAAAATTTGTTTGAATTGTCAAAATGAAAACTCAAAATTTGAGAACTACATTTCAAACCAAACGCATATTCCAGTTTTTAGTTTTGAAAATTTGTTTTTGAGAAAAGAATACCCAAACGCATTTTGAGAAATAGTGAAAATATTCAAAATGGAAAATTGAAAACAACCATGAAAACTCAAAATTGAAAACTCAAAACGTAAACCAAACGCACCCTTAGATTTTGAAATCACTTCCTTTTCGATATTCATTATAAAAATGAATAAAATCGATATATATATATAGTTCACGTCAAAATGGCGTTAATCTAATCAACACGGCTTCATATGTTTAAATATTTTCGTGTCCATCCCAAATCGGACATCAAAAACATATTTTGATCCATTACTGAATATTATTTTAAAATATTAGTTATTTTAAAATATTCATTATTCGCCATTTTAAAATATTCGTTATTTTAAAATATTCATTCTTTCCGAATTGGAATCGGACACAATCAATTACCGTATAATTTTATTTATATGGATTTCATACACACATGTACACAACAATAATCAAACACAGTCAACCATCATCCAGAGTGCATTACACAATTGCATAAGCGTTAAATATAAACAACTAATGCTTACAACAGTCTGCCAACCCATCGATTGACATACAACTAAATATTGGTTTTAGTGTATGTCCAACATCATCCCAATACCCGTGTGGGGTTTTCAAACAACAAACACTGATTATTATTTGTGCAGTTGGGCAATGTGTGAAATATATAGTCCCAATCAATATTAGTCAAATGTGTTACATAAACAAATCGTCCGATTTGTAAATGAATATTTATTTTATTCATATACACGTTAAAAATTATATTTTTAACTATAAAATATTTATTTCATCTCATTAATATTTTATACAGTTCATTTATACAATAAAAATGATATTTTTATTGTTCTAATATTTTTAGAAAATTTCGGTAGTATAAAGGCACGATACTAGAACCGGAATAAGGTCTAGCCTTATCCCTCGCCTACTAATGGGTCGCGCCATGTACATACCGATTCTAATCAATTCATTTCATTTCCCAAACCAAATGCAACCAAATTATCCAATCAACCAAACAACCAAACAAACATGGTTTCGAACAAAGGTGTCGGGTGCTACTAAGCACTGTCTGCATCCTAGTATATATTTCTAACTAGAAAATAAATTAAAGTGAGAAGTTCTCACATTTGGGATCCATCCCTCCATTCATTATATCTAAACGGTTCGGATTTTGATTTGATTCCCGTCGGTTCCATCGCAATCTGTTTCACATGATTTTTATATTAAAAATCACATTTTTACTTTGTTGTTCATATAATAAAAACCATATTTTTACAATGATGTTTATAGTTTAAAATTCATATTTTTATATCGATATACATATAATAAAAATCATATTTTTACAACGATGTTGATAGTATAAAAATCATATTTTTATAACGATGTTTATTTTATAAAATCATATTTTTATATCGCTATACATATAATAAAAATCAAATCTTTACCACTTCGCTATATATATAAAAATCAAATTTTTATCTTGTTAATATATAAACAAAAATCTCGTTTTTATATAAACAAAAAATCTCGCTTTTATATAAACAAAAATCTCAGTTTTATATAAACAAAAATCTCTTTTTTATATAACCAAAAATCTAGTTTTTATATAAGCAAAAATCTTGTTTTTATATAAACAAAAAACTCGTTTTTATATAAACAAAAATCTCCTTTTTATACAAAAATCGTAACTTTATATTATTAAAAATCATAACTTTATATATGCTATAATAATTTTAAACTGAAAATAAAAATCCAACTTGAATTTATATTAAAAATAGAAAAAGAATCAAGGCTATTTACCTTTTTTCTTGTAGGGGGGCCCCCACGGCCAGAGGAGGGGGACTGAGGTACGGCGCCGGGGTGCTAGGTGGTGCAATGGGTCGAGGAGGTGGCGGGGGAGGGGTGCCGACAACCTGGTGGTGGGATGGTGGTCATGACGTCGGTTTTGGTAAGACAAGGAGGGATAGTGTGAACAGAGAGAGGAGGAAGGAGGAGAAGGATGGAGGAGGAGGTCGATGGGGAGGCGCAACGGCCAGGCGCGGCGGGCGGAGGATCTCCGGCGATGGGATCGAGGGGAGGAGGTATCGCAATTTTCTTCTTGATTTTTTATTCTGTCTTTGACTGATTAGAAGAGAAAGGGGGAATAAGGTTTTTATCTATTTATTTAATTATTTTAAATCCCAAAAAGTCAATTCTACTTTCAAAATCCAAATCGAACCCAATGACTGTCGCCCCTAGCAAATTACCTCCATTCCGAACACAATGGGATATGTATCGTAACACAATTCGGCTGCTACGATCAGTTTTCACTAAATTTAAAATATAATTCATTATATTTTAAATTCAAACGTACATTTTAATTTACCGGGCCACATACTGACTCCAAAAATTCCAGAAAAATAAATCTGGCTATGTTTCAACGATATGGTCCTAACAAAATTAATTTTGCCGAATTTTGAGACTGTTTAAAAAACAGCCATTTTCCAGTCGATTAAATTCAAACTGAAATGACAAACACGTTTAAATTCACCACGCTCACATATTGATTTCAATAATTATGAAAATTGGAATCAAGCAATAATTTGACATTTCGGATCCAACAAAAGTGGTCTCATTGAAAACAGAAGTCGTTTGCAAAATTTCTATGTTTACGGGCTATATTTCCATAGCGACTATTCTGAATTTTCAACTGGACATAACTTTTTATTCCCGCTATGAAATTTGGATTTTTCACATTTGTTGGAAATATATTTTTGAATAGATTCAAATATTTTTGGTTTCACTAAAATCCAGTTTATTTTGAATCATGTACGTTCAGTTGAAATTTGAAATCGAATTTTCAAACTATCGTGCCATTTCCAATTCCTTTTATAATTAAAACAAATATTTATATTCTAACTTCTATTTAAACAAATTTGTACATTCTAATTCTATTCAAAATAAATTTCTAGTCGTTATTATTTAACAAATCATTTTAAAGATTCAAAATTCATTAAAATTGCCAAAATAAAAAAATTTAATTGGTTATGATTTTCCGGGTTGTTACAACAGCCTTCATTCGCTATTGAATAACCTTAATTTTATCTGAAGTTTCTCTTGTTACATCTGGCCCAATGTAACAACCCGAAAAATCAGAACTAAATTAAAAATTTTATTTTAGCTAATTTAATGGGTTTTGAATATTTAAAATGATTTATTTTAAATAATAACGACGAAAAATTTATTTAAATCGAAGTTAGAACATATAAATTTATTTTAATTATAAAAGGAGTTTAAAATGGTGCGACAATTTGAAAATTTGATTTCTAATTTCAAATGAATATACGGAATTCAATATAAGTCAGAATTGGACGAAACAATAAATATTTGAATCTGTTTAACTATATCTTTCTAATGAATGTAAGAAACTGATATTTCACTTTATAAATTAAAAGTTATGTCCAGTTTAAAATTCAGAATAGTCGCTATGAAATTTATATATATATATAATATATAGCCTTTAAAAATAACCATTTTACAAACGACCTCCGTTTTTGACGAAACCACTTTTGTTGGATCCGGAATGTCAAATTATTGTTAGATTCCAATTTTCATAATTTTTGGAATTAATTTGTGAGCGTGGCAAAAGAAAATGTGTTTTGTCAATTTCAATCAAATTGGATCGACCGGAAAATGACCATTTTTCAAACGGTCTCCAAATTCGATGAAATTAGTTTTGTTAAGACCGTATCATTAAAATGTAGCTAGATTTATTTTTCTATAATATTTGGAGTTAGTATGTGGCCCCGGTAAATTAAAATGTACGTTGAAATTCAATATATACTGATTTATATTTAAATTTAAAAAAATACTGATCAAAACAGCAGAATGGGCTTACCATACATATCCCATTGTGTTCGGAATATGGGTATCTAGCTAGGGACAATAGTCATTGGGCCTCATTTGGAGTCCGGACCGATAAGCAAGTAATTTGTGAATCGATGGATTGACAGGCTGTGATGAGCGTTATTTATTTATTCCCAATATTTAGTTATATGTCAATCGATGGATTGACAGGCTGTGATGAGCGTTATTTATTTATTTTAATGCTCACACAGTTGTAAATTTCACTTTGGATGTGAATAGACTGTTTAATTATTATTTATCATTATTATTTATTACATGCGATGTATGAAATCCGTATAAATAAAATTATGTGGTGATTGATTGAGTCGCATTCTGATTCTGTAATAAACAATGTTTTATAATAAATAAAACTTTAGAATAAAAAGACATGTTAGAATATAAAAAGACATGTTAGAATATAAAAGACATGTTAGAATATAAAAAACATCTATACTATACTATTAAAGCTGAGTTGCTTTTAGATGGCTCTCAAGCCTCCTCCAAATTTTACTAGGAATGCGACACATGTACTGTGCACTCAACCGTCTTCCCCTTCTTCCCCGTATACCTTTCTATCGAATTATATCCCCTACATTCTTTATCCATCTAATCCCTCGCCTTCGCCTTCCCTGGCCTAATTCGAACTCCGACATCGTGTTTGCGGTATTTTCCCCGACACCTTCCTTCTCTATTCACCCTCCCCTTATCGTCTTGCATCCCACGGCTTTTCCTTTTTAAACCCTAAATTAAGTTTGGCCCATTCGGTTTCCGCCTTCATCCAATTGATCAGTAAGTATGCGTGCTCCCGAAAAGTTCCCCCTTTGCATTTTATCCACCTCTCCGCCCGATCTGATCGTCTCCGTTCTTTCACGAGATCCGTAGATAACTTCGATCGCATTTGAGCCACGTGCCTCCACGGCGATTTCTACCTGCTAGGACCGAGTGCATCTTCCAGCATGCATCGTATTGTTTCCCAACATCATCTACTTCTGCGCCTCTCCTCTGCACTTATCCATAGATCTACCGATCGTCAAGTCGTAAGGTAATGTCCGCTGTCACTTTGTACGTCCTTTTTGGCTTTTTTCCCTGCTTGGTTTGTTACAATCAAGAATATGGTGAAAATTAGAGAATTCTGACTTTAAATTAGAGGATTTTGCAACTCACACATGTTATACTTCAAAACTGAAATTTATAATATAAACTGTGATTTTTGATGTCCTTTCTGTTGTACCACCTGAAAGTTATACATATCCGTTAATTGTTGATGGAAGTTACACTCTGCATTTGTTTATGCTTGTCCAGATTTCATAATCGCCACATTTTTTATGATCAAGTAACATTGGTTATTCTATTTTTCATTGGGGTTTCAAATATTCTTTTATGATTACAAACTTCAAGCTTTCATTCTTTTGATAAATTTTAGCAATTTTTTTAAGGGATCTTTGGTTTTTCTATTCCTTTAGACATATTCATTTACCGAAAGTCGAAAATTATATGTTTGGTGCATGATTTGTTGAATATTATGTCTAAGTTAAGCTACATCTATATCCGGATAAATTCATTTTCTGTTTGTCAGGCATTAGCTATGTTAATCGTTTGTGCAATAGCCATGGGGTGAAATATGTATATTGCAAATAAATATACATTTTGCATGTTTACGTAAACGCTTTTGGAAGATTAACTTTTAATAGAACAGAAATGTCAAACATTTGAATCATATATAAGGTACAAATTGCAGTTTGGGAAAGGCATATTCTATAATGGTTAAATTTGCTCAGTTTTAAGAAGCATATGCTTATTATGGTGCTATTTTCTAAAAAATAATAAATTTGTAGAAATTGCAATTTGGGAAAATGTTTATTTTCTAAACATTTCTTTGAATCAAGATAATAAGATATTATGTATTTTGTCTTCAGATGTGCTTATTTATTCGTCTCTTTGTTTGAAATTAATGGATCTATGAAATCTGCAATTTGAGGAGGATATAACTGACTTTTTTGATTGTTTTCTCAACATTTGATTATGAATGTGTTGTATTATGTTAATATCTCATATTTCATAAGTTTGTTAAGGATGCATGATGTTGGTGAGATGTGATAGGTGACTGGACTTAGTGAACTTTCCCAACAGATGTTGTATGCCTTTAAAAAACACTAAGCCTAAAGGTTTCCATAGCTTGCAGTAGTTTTGATCTATTCATAGCTACGATGTGTATGGCATCTGTTTATACAATTTTATCGACTAAATCTATACTTCGATGTATTAATCTCTAAACTGAAGGATTTGGATTCTCTTAGTCTAAATTATATATAATGTTTTTCTTTTTTCTGTTTAAGATTTGTTTTATAATATTTTTATGCCATACATATTATATTTGACTTTATCAAATGCAAGCTCTTTCCTATCCCAGTAAATTGGTCAATTAATATTGGTCTAATAAAAAATGCTAGAGTTTTACTTATTCGACATATGAGTTGGGATAATATGAGGTCGTTTATCTTTCTTACCTTTTTCTATGACCTATTATTTATTCGCATTTGTATATATATGCTCTTCTGTGTTGGTATGACTTCTACTTTTATATCATAAAGCCAAAACTATATATGGTTAATGCTGAAAGTCAACCATAAGCTGTTCACTTTAGATGTGTCCTCATTATTTATATAAAACAAAGAATTAACGAAGATTACACTCATTTTTTTTTTTTTGCTAGAACCATTGAAACATGATATCACCTTAATCTTTGTATTCTTGCTGCTTCTCTTTTCGTTCTGAACAAGACTAAGCGATGCTCAAATTAGTCTCCTAAACTGTGAATCGCTTCTATCTGATCCAAACAATGTATTAACTTCTTAATCTCATATAGGTCAATGCAAATGGCTTGGAGTGTCATGCAACAATCCTAAAAGTCATGACGGAGTTACATTTGTAAATCTTGGCTCACTTAATTTGAAAGGTAAAATATCTACTTTTTTAGCCAGTTTATCCGTTCTTGCTCACCTTCACCTTGGAGTAAACAAATTTAATCGTCTGGTTCCATTTGACCTCGCGCGGTTAACGGCACTGCAATGCCTTAACATTAGTCAAAATTCTCTTTAAGAAAGTATGCCATGTTCTCTCTCTTATCCATCATGGCAATGTAAGATTATGTGACAATTTACCAAGTGAGGAAATACCACTTGAGTTTTTTAGTTTTTTTTTTTAAATTAGAGTCGTGTATGTTTGAGTCATAATGCAACTGTACTAATTCTTATCTTCATGATTCAAAGTGTACATATTAGTTATCTATATTCTGACTTTCAGAAGCTTTTTAAGTTGATTTTTATCCATTCTCAGGTTCAAAGTTTCCATTCTTTTTAAAACTGGAATTTTTAAACAAATTTTAGTTTTTCCTTTATTAAAACTTCTCAAATGTTGTGTCTAATTTGTAGTTCTAAAATATGGTATCTAAAATGTGAGTCATCGGTCAAATATAATGGTGAAATATTTGCATAACTTTATGTATATGTATATTTCTAAACAATAGCTTTGAAAATATGATTTTCTTTCTTAGGTTTGAAATTTAGAACCTTACAAGTTCATAGCGTTGCTTTGTTCATCTTTTATAATAATAAATGATTTCATTTATTAATCTAATCGTATTTTATTATGCCTTCCACAATCAATGTGCAAGATAATAGGAAATACACAAAAAAAAAAAAAAAAATTGAATCCAATGTATGTATGCCAGAGAAAAATAACTGGTGTGGAAGTAAATCTTCTTTTACACACTCTTTTGGACACCATATAAGGAATAAAATTATTGCTTCCATTCTCTAATTAAAAATTTTGATTGAACATTCATGTCAAAGTCAACGGAAAAATCCATCGTTTCCTTATTCTCATATTTGTGTACAAGATTAGTTTACAAACATGTAAGCTATTCATTGGAGTGACTCTAATGGTGACGATCAAAGAGTCAATCAAAGTCGTGCCTAATTTTAGTGATCATTTCCTAATAATTCAAATACGCTAGGCAAGGATCTGTTTATTCATAAATTTACATATGTTTTCTTTTCATAATTTAGTTTTGTCCATCAATAACTTCATTTCACATTTACATATGAGAAAATAAATAATTTCCTTCCACGATTACATATGAGTAAATATTACGAAAATGATTCAAGTTGATTTTTCAGTAAATAATATCTGCATGTTCAATTAATAAATAAGGAAATTGAAACATGTGTAAAATGGTTAAATTGAAGAAAGATAATGAAGGCATGTCTGTTTCAAATTTTCAATCGATGTTTTCAATTAATGCCTTTTTTCCCTAAATTCTAAGTTCTAAATTCTAACTTCTAAACAGAAAGATTCGTTTTTTTTTTTTTTTTTGTTGCAATTGATTTCCATCCTATTTTCCTTTGATATTATTCAAGTATTATCTTTCATGTTTTAGATCATAGTCATCATGCTCTAGCTGTAAGAATGAATTTAAGTGAGAATCACCATTCGTTTTTATATTGAACTTCGAATCTAATCAAAATAGTTCTTTTTTCTATGCATGATCAGTACAATTGAATAGCTAAAAGATCATTTTTTTTTTAGTTTATTCATTATTTATTCTATTTTCAAATAATAGCCATTAATTGAAATATATTGTACATTAACGGTCATCAAGCACTAAAAAATGTTGAAGTTTCCCCTATTTGTTCGCTACCGCCATCTATATGGTGTTGTTAATTCTTTTCCCTATGTAACACCCATTTGTCGACAATAGAATTCTTAATTTTAGCATAATTTTAATTTGCATACTTTGCTACCTTTGTCATCCTAAAATGCTCAATTATACTAAATTTGCATATAATGTTTAATTTGAAATGTTTTTATCTTATTTTCTGTATTATCCGTTATTTCCTAATGTTGGCTTGAGTCAGTTAGGTCTTCCTCATCATTTCCATCAAGTTGATATCACTTCAACTAGATTTGTAATTATCTGTTATTCCTTTATTCAAAACATGGAATGTCAGCTAGAAGGATTAATTAGGATCTAAAATCATGTTGGTTACTGCTCCTTCCTTCGTTATTTGCGCTGATTGAAGTGCTTAACGTTAGCTCGGAGTTAATTCCTTGAATTTTTAACCTTTTAATTCAGTTGTTGACAATTGGGACCATTTTGATATAATTTGAAAATATTACCTATGTTTTAAATACTAGTATTACCGTACAACGGTGGAAAAAACCGATTGTTGGTGTTCAATATGAAATAAAATTTATTTGTTAAAACATTTTTCAAATTAGTTTTTATTTTTAAAATTACAGGGTAATTTAAGAGAAAATGGACGTAACTAATAAAGTATAAATTCAATTAAACTGAATTTTACATGTAAACCAATTTGAGATAAGAATATAGTATCAATGTATTGATTCGAATTAGTCACAAAAACGTACATGCATTTTTATTATATATCAAGTAAGATCAATATAATCTTAGTGTTTAGTTGTTTTGCAACTATAAACCGTTAATGGAATCATGAAGTAAAAAGAGAAACAAAACAAATATAAGCACAGAACATATCATTATATTAGTGAATATTTAATTGAAATAAAAAAAAACACAAAAGAAAGATGTAATAAATAAATCCCAAACTAGTAAACTAATTTATTTAAATAAATCACTTAAAATAAAAAGTACTATTTGAACTCTTGCTACCAGCAGTACAATCAATAAAATACCAGTAATCATGTCTTTCAAAACACTGAATCTAAATGTCAGCATGTTTTTTATGCTCCTGACAATTAACATAATACTCCCGTATCAGTTTTTGTTCAACTTAAACAAATCAAATGCCAGCCTTACCATACAAAAATTCATTCAGTTAACAACTAATTAAACCTTTGCACAGTATTGTTAATAGAAAAAAAAGGGAGAAAAAAAAGCAGTTTTTTTTTTAGAATCGTGAAAAAATGCTATATACAGTACTATATGAATTGAAAAACTATATTTGTAAATTTTAATAATCATGTTACATGCATCAGCATAGTAATCAATAGAAACTTCGTGAAGGATAGGAAATACGATGTACCCAAATGGATTAATCAAAGCAATCAGGTGGTAAAGTTCATAAATTTCTTTTTACAATAAACATGTTTGGATAAATGTACGGAGTCTTCTTTGACGTAACAAACATATATGTATACTTTTGAATGTAAAAAAAAGAAAAAAAACTACTTTTGATTATAAAAAAAAGTGCAGTACATAAAGAGCTGGCTGACTTAACTTCTGTTTCATGAAGATATGTGTGAGTACATGCATAGACATGTTTGGATAAATGTACGGAGTCTTCTTTGACATAACGAAGGTATGTGTATGCTTTTGAATGTAAAAAAAAAGTACTTTTGACTTTTAAAAAAAAATGCAATACACAAAGAACTTCAAAGTAAAACAGAAAGAAACATATGCTGCATTTGAAGAAGGGTCCAAAGAATGAATAAATAAAAATCATTCATTTACACCCTTCACATTGCTATTTATAGGTCTATAGAGGCGCTTTACACAACTGACAAATCATCATTTATCGAGTTAAACAGCCTTAAATCTGGATCAAAAGTTTACAACAGTAAATATATCAAAGCATCAAATAAAGTATGCCTCGGCAAGTCATTACTTGCTCTCATTCTGGATTATTTTACCATGCACCTTCAAATGAGCTATTCTCACTATATGCAGGGCGCTCATCATCGCATCTCTTGCACACAATGTTCCTTTTAAATTTTATATAAAAACATCTATAAAAGCGGGGAAGGGAAAAAAGATGAAGAAGAAATCAGCATAAGCATACATGAATGAAAAATAAGCATGAAGAATATTCAAGATATGAAAATTACTTGGTACACTCCCATTCCCCTGGGTTTAATTCTCTTTTAGGTCTTTGCTTCTAGGCATCGAAAACACTTTCTATTGTGAGCGAAGTTCATAAAGTCTCACCTTAGGATAAAAGCAAACATGTTATTCAAGGAGCTTTAGTAGCATTTTGTGTGAAAATGGAAAGAAATCAAAAGAGAGAATCGATTAATTTGGACAAGTCCAATCCCCCAATTTCATTTCTTGATTGTTAAAATCTACTCTCTGTGGTCCATCTGCTTTGCATTAAGGCACCGTAAATTTCGAGCAAAGTTGAGAAAATTACAACTGCATATTAGAGATAGTTAAGTCATATGTTGCAAAATTTACATTTCTAACTAATATAATTATACAGCAAGTTTAATGTAAGTGCTAAATAGCATGTCTCTATAGATTCAACATTAGTTACAATGCTTGCAATCATACCATTCAAGAACAGTTTATTAAAACCATAAGAACTATAAGAATCTGAAAGTGTGTCATGATTAGTACTAGTTTTAATATGATGTTCTTGTAATAGTTGATAACTGTTGTACAATTAACACTTCCTATGCTTATTTTCCAATTCTGGTCACATTTTTTTAACATACTAAAATTTAATAATGGCAATAGACTTCGTTTAGTGAAACAAACTAAAATGCATGCTTAAAAACAAAATATCAAAATGGTAATGATTACATATGGCTAGGATACCTGAGACATAACCAATCTTCTCTCTTCATTTCAACATTTCTTGTTTCCTTGTCTCTGCTCATGCCCTTTGGCTCCCCTTGAGACTCATTTTTATCAAAATTTCTCCAACCATTATTTCCATTGAACAAGTTCTGAGACTCTTTTAAAGATTGCTTCCTGTTAGGGATTTCTGGTTTTAGAAGATCTGGATCTATAGATGAGTCGCTTAATTTACTCATCTCGCCGATCAATTTCCTAGTAGATAATTGAACGCGCTCTACTAAAGAAGGGTTTGCCCGCCCTAAATTTAGTGCAAGCTCTGTTGCATAGCTCATTATTTTGCGCATTATATCTACCGTACGAGCTTTATCATTCTCCTTACCAATGGTGTATCCTATGTCGCAAGATCCTCGTAATTTGCAAGCACCACATACCTGATTCACAGGAAATTAATTTCAATATATATGTTATGCACAAGTGCGAACCCATGCTACGCACACGGGTGTTGCTATAAACTTCAATAGGGCAACTTGGTAAATAAACATCAAGGATTTGTCCTAGCCGCCATGTTAATAGGAAAGCTTTGTTAGTTATGAATATATCCATGCCTAAGATATAGTTTATTCCCTAACTCTTTATCAGAATGTAATTCGTTGTTAGAAATAATACCAAATTTATTTTAAAGACAAAAAAGAAGAAGCTGAAGATGGGTGCAGAATAAAAGTTAAACATTGACCCGTAATGAATAACAATTATAGATTCCAAACAAATGTATCTATAAATGGGCTGGTGCCTTGCCACGTAAGTCTAAAAGCAAGATTTCAACTTCTAATATATTGCTTTGTATACACCGAAAAAGATGAACATGAAACTTGCTATTGAAGTTACTTGACTTTAAAATCAAAAACATATAAGTCAAACCAGAAGTTCATGTTAACTTGTGTTTTAAAGTAAAGAACATCAAATGGACACTAAAAACTATATACTGTCATATTGCAAGTATAACACTCTGGAAAAAAAAGTAAGGGCATGACATGAAATTAATAAACCCAACTTACCAATAACACAACTACATAGGTTTTTCGGACTGACTACAAAATAGAAAATAATAAAAATATTATAATACATAGTGCATTTCAATTTGTTAAATCTTAGCTGAAAGCTACACACTGACTTCTTTTCGTCCATCTTTGTAAAGCTTGTCCAAATTATGAAGAAGAGCCTGGTAAAACTTGATAGGTGTCAGTGACGGGGAATGAACCTTCTTTTTTTGTTTGAACTACATGCATGGAAAAACAAAGCAGTATAGCAATAGTAAGAAGTTGAATGCAGACCCAAAGTGTAACAACCCGGAATTTTGGAGCCAATTTTTATTTTAGAAATTTTAATGGATTTTTAATATTTAAAATGGTTTATTTTAAATAATAAAGACTAAAAATTTATTTTAATCAAAGCTAAAAACGAACAAAATTAATGTAACCATACATGTAAAAATAAATAAAGAAGGAAAACTTTTTAATTTTTTTTATTAGAATGTGTAATAAATAGAGGAAAGAGATAATTCATATAGAGACAGAAACCATTCATCTCTTTCTCTTTAATTAGATTAAGTGTCATATTAAATGTCATTTACAACTTAATTGACACATACATTTATTGTCCAACATTCCTTTTTCTTAATAAATATTTATTTGTAATTGTAAGTTTTTACATATATGCATATTAAAATGTTTCTCTAAATATAATAAGTCAATGAAGAAAAAGCAACCCAGGCATCAATGTATTTAAAGAAAAATAAAACAGGAAATTGTTTAAGGCTATCTTTTATATAGCGTTTGCAAAAACGTCGGTCCATCTATTATATATACTAATATCAAGTATGGAAGGAAAGCACTATTCTAGTATAAAGTATTTGATTGCACATTGCTCCGATAGTCAAAGGCTGAATGATTACTATAGTATTTAATAACAAATGTTTGTGGAGTAATGATTCAAACATGAATTACAAATTGGCAATAACACAAAAGTCCACTTTGATTAAGAAAAAAATAACGTTAAAACTTGAAAGCGGACAATTAAATCTAGAAGGGTACATGCATGCTAATATACATGTATATATTTACTTCATATAAATATATAGAGCTTAAATTTTAGAAGTAATGTTTGAATTTGAAAATAAATGCGCATCGTAAATGGAATTAAATCACGCAGAAAAAAGGGGTTTAATTATGTTAGTCAAGTAACGTTCTAATTCAAAACAGTTGAAACAAATACGTGTAAATATGTGTGAACATATTTATTTCAAGAGTATGTGCGCGCGTGTTAATTCCAGAAATAATCACATTTGAAATTGAAATTTAATGTGTGTTAAGAATGGAAATTTTTTTCTCAATAAAACTAAAAATAAATGTTTTGAATAACGGCCACATGCATTAATCATGCTTTCATTCTTTTACTCCATTCTAATAATTGTATTCACTTTGTTCTATTTTCATGTCTTTCCATTGTTCTCCTTTGTTCTATTTTCACGCAACCTATTTCATTCACATATTTTCATTTCTCAAATTTCCATCTCCTTATTTCTCCTTTCCCCTCTTTCTTGTGGAGGTGCTCAATGGTCGGTTGTCATCTCGTAGAGCGTGCAATTTCTAAACCTAGAAAAGAGCGAATGGAAGGATTCAAAGTCGACGGCTTGGGTTCCTAGGTTCCTGAAATTAACGATGAAGAGGACCGACAATGTTTAGTGTAAACGTGATTAAAGAGGTGACGAGAGTATAAATAAATAAATAATTATATAATTTTTGTATTCAAAGTTTAAATTGGTGTATCTCATTCAAACGAAAACAAAATCAGATGGTTTTCAAAGTGTTGAAATCATGAAGAAAAGATTTACGCCATGACACTAATCAGATTCGAAAACAAAGCGATCCACAATTTTGCAGAATTAAAATCATGGTGAGGTCTCTTATTTAAAAATTAAAACTTAATTTTAATTTGCGATGTGAAATCTTTCTGTGCACGTTGTTAATATTCACTTAGATGTTGTACGAGATTTGTTTGAATTTGTTGTTGTGATTGTGATTACGGTTTGAGATTACGATGATGAAATGGATTAAATTGTTCATGTTATTAAAGGTCCTTCTTTTATTTGTATTCATGAACATAAATCTGATAAAATTTCTTCTGTTATTTAGATCAATGAACATGGAATTTAGATATACAATAAAAATCTTATTTTTATTGTTTACATGAACACTGAATTTAGATTCACAATAAAAATCTTATTTTTATTGTTTACATTAACATAAAATTTTGTTTAAAATTTGTTTTCAATAAAAATACCTTTTTATTGGATTTAGAAACATGAACACAAGATTTTGTCAATATTTGTTTTTTTTTTTAAATTACTAGAAACATAAGTGTCGTCATATTTCGTTATGAAATAAATATCACATTTGTATTGTCATTTGGAAACCAATTCGTCATGTTGTGTTACTGGATTTGTTAATTAACAATTATGTTAATTAGAAAAATAGTGAAACCAAATCATTATGTTGTGGTTGTTAGATTTGTTAATTCAAAAATTAACATTTGTTTTAATTAGAAAATAAATATGATTTGTCATTTATTTGAATTACATCAATAAATATGATTTGTCATTTATTTGAATTAGTTCGACAAAATATGATTTGTCATTTATTTGAACTAGGATTAACAAAATATAATTTGGCATTCTGTTGAATTAGATCAACCAAATATGATTCGTCATTTTTATTGATTTAGCATTGTGAAACAAAATGTCATTTTTTTTATGTATTAGAATTTTGAAACAAATAGTTGGAATTAAAAAGACATTTTTATTGCCAATATACACATTAGAATTTTGAAACAAATCATCGGTTTAACTTTTCAAAACCCTTTTCAAAAGAAAAGATAATCGTAAGACCGATCCACACATAAACACGGACGGTTTTTACCTTACGATAATCCAAAATAGTTTTGGAAAAGCAATACTTTTCTGATATTATAATAATGTCTAATCACAAGTAATTAACAATCTAGCAAAATGCTTGCATCTCACGTTCCACATTTATAGTATACAAATAAAAACTGCAGGCGCTTATTGGAGATTGGATTCCGACTATGACAAGGTATGGGACCATCTGCCGATAGTGTATCTCTAGAGGCGAATACAATGGGTTCAACAAGAACATCTTGCAACCCGGCCCTCACATGACCAACCACTCATTTCACTTGAGTGTATCGAATGTATATCACCAACGGTTGGGAGCTACCCACCGTCTTCCCAAAAAGGGACAGCATCGAACATAGATAAAGAATGAAATGGATTTTCTCTAAATAGGTGATATACACCCTAATGGGAGCGACCCACATAGCCATGCTGCCTGCCAGATTTCTGTCATTCCCGGTTGATGAGGCTTGAGGTCATTACAAATTTTTTGAAACACTTGACCACCATTCACTTTGAATGCCACATTGTCATACCCGTCAAATCACAAATTGATTTCCCCAAAAATACCACGGGTATAAAGCTAAGAGAAACGAATTCCTCTGCCACCAAACGTAAGTACGTTTGAAGAGATCAACTTACGCGATCCGTTAGATATACTCTGTCAGACATTCGTCCATTCACGTTTGTCCTGGGACTGGATAAACCGAAGGCACTATTCTGTAAACAGGATAGCCCTTGCGTAACTCCGTCTTCCATTATCTTCATCACATTTGATCGCAACGCTAACGTCGATACAGAGTGGTTCTCAGATAATGAATCTGATCCCGGTCTCTCCGTATTGACGACGTAAAAATGGTCAAAACTTTGATAGTCGGTGATTTAACTATCAAAGAAAAACAGGTGTGCAAACAACGATATTATTTCCAGATGGAAATTCTATCGACCAATCATCATTCAATGTTTATTTCTTTAGATTAAATCATCTTTAATTCAGCCATTTCCCATTTCTATATATTCATAAATTTTCTATATATTCGTAAATTCTTATTTTCTACATTTAGAAAATATACTTTTTAAATCAGTTGGAAAACACCACCATATTTACTTCCATTTCTTATTTCCTATATCGGAAAACATTTCTGATCCTTATTTGGAAAACATTCCCAAATCTCCTTTACTGGATTTAAACAGATGTTTAAATAAAACATCTTTATGCCCACCCTAACCCATTTTGGTCATTAACTCAATTAGTTAACCAACTTTCACTATCGAACCTTAACCACTTCTTAGTTAAAAACTGAAGTCAATCAAGTTGGGGTATAATTACCTCTCAGACCTTAACTTAACGACATTTCTAACCTCGAAATAGATAAAGTTCAAACTTTAAATCTTTAAGAAACTTCCTTGTGAAACTCTCGGATTCTATTTACGACTCCACTTCCTTTACAAAATCATTTGATTATAACTATAATGTTATAATTCCATGCTTTCAAAATATATTAACTTAAATATAACTTTTATATCTTAATTGGGATAAATAACAAACAACTAATTTATTAACAAATAAGTAAAACTTGATTTGAAACGGAAAGTAAACATTACTTCCGTTAATTCGATAAAATCGAATCCCAATGTATAATTCACTCTAGAATAATCACTATCCGATAACCCTCTTTCGAATAAACTATATCTGATTCCTCTGTTCGAATAACTAAATTTGATAATCCTTTCTCCAAATAAACTATATTCGATAATCTCTCTTCGAATGAATTATATTCGATTACCCTACTCGAATAACTATATTCGATGGCTCTACTTCGAATAAGTGATATTCGAATAATTCCTTTGACTAACTCTAGTTAATCTACTAATACTCGATTAACTCGAATTTGATTAACTCCGTTTTAATAACCCTAATTCGATTTAACTCCAGTCGATTAACTCTAATTGATTAATTATAACTGGTTAACTCTAACTGATTAACTCTAACTGGTTAGCTCTAACTGATTAACTCTGACTCAACTAACTCGACTTATTTACTTCTATCGATTAACTAATATTTGATTTATCACCATTCGCTTGACTTTAGATCGCAGCGATCACAAAGGTTACACCTGATTCCCTCAGGAAACATCCGACCGCCGTAGGCTATCTGCAGCCCTGCGAATTACGCTAGCAGTCGTATGAAATGGCAACTCCCCTGAATAACTATGTTTGACTAACTCTATCTCAAATAACTATATTTGATCAACTCTAATTGATTAACAAATATTTAATTAAATCCTAATTCGGTTAACTAAGTTCAATTAACTCTATCTGGTCATCTCTTTATTCGAATAACTAGTATTCGATTAACTCTAATTGAATAACTAATATTCGACTAACTCTATTCGATTTACAAATATTCCCATTTCTTTTCGTTTATATTTATTTCATATAAATACTTCCTTTATATAATTCCATTTATTTTCTAAATAAATAATTCCTTCTATAACTTTATTAATTTCAAAAATCTTATTTCCATTTTATCTATTCGCAAATATTTTACAAATATTTCCTCTTTAATTTCTATTTGTAAACGTTTTACAAATATTTTCCTTTTACCCCTTTTTATAAAATACTTTGATTTTATACGAATACTTTTACTTCAACACACATTTTGGAATTTCCTTTTTATATAAAAACCCTTTGGTTTTATATAAATATCTTATTTCAAATTATAGTTTGAAATTTTCCTTTTCACATTCCAGTAATTTCTTTGGTATTTAAAAGTATCACATAACTACGATCCACACACAAAATCAACAACATATTTTAATCACATCATATCTCGTAATATATGACAAACTGTAAAATAAATGTTGAGGAACCCAATTAGGTCCCTCCAACCTATTTCCCTGCATCCACAGATGTCAGTCAACATAAATAACACGAATGTAAAATATTCTGATAGACAGAATCAATATTCGATTAACGATTTATATATATCGTTATCGATATTTTCAACCAAATTAACTAGCAGTTCAACCAACCAACCAACACATAGCAAATCAACCAGTATTTATAAGTTTAAAATACGTTATAAAAATATAAGTTGAGCAGAGTTAGTGAGAGTTACTCACCTTTGACGGTGATCGTTAAATAACGATAATTGGTCATTGATTTGATTCAAGCGTTAAATTTCACCGTAAATCCAAACGAGCTCGAATTCACTCCCGGTCAGTTTCATGGTGTAGCCACCGTCCATACAATCCCAACGGATCTTGTTTCGTCCAATTCTGATATTGTATGATAGAAATATGATTATTTAAAGTTACTCCATTATTTAAATGATTCAAACCATTACTATTTATTATTCTTGGGCCTTATCCCATTAACCAAGTTCGGCCCGTTACCTCGTTAAACCCACTACGCTCTCTTCTTCCTCATTCTATTCCACCGCAGCCTGAAGCTTCTCCCAACCCATTGACGATCATTTCAATTCCAAAACCTCCTCAACCACTTCACTTAAAATCAAACTAATTTCACTAAAGTTCTTCTTTTCGAATGAGCTTCACCTCCATACCATTCAAGCACAACTCGTCCCCTCCAATTAGAATGCGTCGCCCGTCTTCTCGTGACAGCTACATGATTCTTGAGATCTTTTTTTCCATCGAACACCACAAGAAAAATCGTGGTACTGCTATTTGCCATCCCAAACCCGATTACGAACTCAGATTCATCACTTGCTCAACCAATTTGCTGAAAACCTGAACCCTACATCACGCTGAAAAATTTGGAGACTCTCAAGACTCGATCGCACCAAGTAAAACCCATGTAGGATTGTAGAGCAACTCCATACGTGTCCGAAAATATGTGTTGTGGAAATTTCAGATTTTTCTAGGATTTTATTTTGAATTTCAAAGGAGAATTTTTGCTGTAGAATTTATTCGGTGGTGGCGGCGCATGTTTTGAGCTGAGAGAAAATTGGGTCAGGGTTAGGAAGGTTAAGGATTATTTATAGTATAGTTTTAATATATTTTTATTCGATTATTTTAATTATTTTTAAGCCAACGCTATTTGTAATCGTCCTCTAAAATTCCTATGATCACATACGATACCCAAAATTACGAAACTGGACATGCAGCTAGAGTTTGACATTACGGTCCTAACGAAACTGGTTTCATCGAATTCCGACTCCACTTACTCACACAGCGTATTTTTAACCATCGGAAAACTGACTGTTTTTCACTCTAAAAATCCTTACGGCTACATACTGACCCCAAAAATTACCACACTTGGAATCTAACAATAATTTAATATTGCGGATCCAACAAAATTAGTTTCGTCGAAAACCGAGATCGTTTGCAAAACTGGCTATTTTTAAAGCTCCAAATTATCCTTTTCAATATATAAATATATTTAAAAATAATTAAATTAAATTATATTAATATATATTTTCCTATACATCCACCATATGTATCCATACAGCTCTAGAAAAATATATGTGGATTTACAACTCGATATTCCAAATCCTAGTTAAATCGATATTCGATTTATATTGAAAAATTCAATTTTAATATAAATAAATAGTTATAAATTATAAAGGAATTCCACAGCGACTTTTCTAAAATTTGATTTGGACATAAATCAAAATCTACACGACGAAATCCCGATTTTCCTTTACCACTAGAAAAATATACTTCACCAGCCCCCAACGTTTCTTATTTCACAGAAATCCGATTTAAAACGGCTTCTGTATACTCGTTTAAAGTTCAAATCGCCAAATAACGAACTACCGCGCCATTTCAAGCTCGATTTTAATTATAATATAATTATACGTTCAAACTGTTGTTCAAATAATATATTTGTTATTCTAATTCAATTCTAAACTGAATTAAATATCACAGATGATCCAGTTCACACCATATTGTGAATTCCACTATTTCTGACTATTTCAGAAATTAAATATATTATTATATTATTTATTTTAATTAAATATTCAATATTATTTAATCTTGGTCATTTTAGATAACCAAACCATTATTTAAATAATTAAATAAATTAAATATATCGCTGAAAAATACGGGTCGTTACATTCTTCCCCCCTTAAAATAATTTCGTCCTCAAAATTGCTAAGGTAGAAAACAAACCCTATCAACTGGGTTAAAAATTATTCGTTCACTTTTAACTTCAGTTTCAACTGGATTAATTTCTTTCAATTTAATTACTAATTTATTTCAATTAAAATATTAATTAATTCCTACTAACGAAAATTTTCAAAAATTCTGAAAATTTTCTAACACCCTAAATTTTCAAAAAAATTCGCCAGCACCTCCTTTGTACCGGTCAATAGTTCAAACCCCAACTCGCCTCTCTAGGCCCTTTCCTTTCAAAAAGAAAATTAAAAAGCCAAGCGGCTTGCCGATTCGGCGCATAAAACCCCATATGGAATTTAAACATGTACCTTTTTGTCGGGCATAACATTATATCCTTTCCATCTGCTACCCTGTCAGCATATACAAATGAATCTCCAAAAAAATTCCAATTTTTATCCTCAAAACCAAATCATTCACGTATCCAAGCCAAATTCCATTTCAAACTGAAGTTCCATTCTTGATTCCAACTCCTAACTCACCAATCCAATACCATTTCAGATTCCTATCACAAAATTCAAAATCTGATTCTACTTGATATATCATATTCCAATTCAATTCCCAGTTGATTGGTTTCAATTCATATTTGCTTTGACAAATTTCTTTTTAATTTTGTTTTTGTTCAAACAATATCTCCTGGGAGTTTTAAACAATTTCTCTTTCAAAAGTCAATATTCCTTTTCGGAAGTCAAAACCACTTGCTCCTTAAAACAGTTCAAAAACAGTATCCTTTAGTAGTAATCTGTCACTTAAAACTCGAAAATGAACACTGATGATGTGGCCAGCATCATCAGAGTTATTTCCCAGTGATAAAAGTGAGTTCAATACTATATCATTCTAACAACCATTTTTAAACAATTCCATTTGAAATCTTTTCAAAATATCATTCATGATGCTTGTAAACAAATTACAATCTCCCAGGATCTTAAAATTTCTTATATTTAACTCAAATCCATTTACAAACACTTTTTCCCCAGTTTCCAGAATTTAATTCCAATTCTGATTTAATTCAGATTTAATTAATCTGCTTTCACATATTACACTTATACGAATTCTGTTTGGTTATTTATATAACCATTTCAATTATAATCAACCAACACATCCAATATATGATAATAATTCCAAGATATACCTTTCTTTTATATCAAAGTATATTTTGGGTAAAATTATTTCATTTACCCTCTTTCAAAACATACTATGTCGGCTTATCGTACTTGACTGTTTAGAAACTCTTATCGCTACAGTGGATCAAACTGATTGACCAAAATTCATAAACAACTCAACCAATAAATCTACACAATATATAAAACATTTTTTTATAAAATCTACAAATACGTTCACTCGTATATATACACTCAAACTCAATCTAGGGTATTACTAACCACATCTCTACTGAGTTACGCCACAGAGCCAAGGTAATCACTTAACCTTCAGCTCTGATACCACTGTAACGACCTGGGATATTCGACTCTGAAAATCAACACACAACTGCCATGTTGACTATTCGAACATCGAAAATACCTGATCATTAATAGAGAGAAGTTAGAGGGTGAGAATGGATAAGAGAGAAAATTAGAATGGAAGAAGAAGAACAACTCAATCAGAGTAAACACGAATCTCACAGTGGAACGAATAAAATATAATATAACATAACTTTGAATTAAAACAGTATATATATATACAATAACATTATCAGAGCACAACATTTACACACAGCGGAAATAACAATAGCTATAAAATCCTGAAGCCTCCTGCTTCAAGCTCCTCCAAGTATATCTGTAAAGACCTGAACTACTTGACTGCCCGTACAAATTTGGGCACCCAAGAGTTTAGGGAAAACAAAACAAAATAAACTCTGGGTCAGTCATGGGACTGGTGTGAGTAAACTCAAATCATCGGTTTAACTTTTCAAAACCCTTTTCAAAAGAAAAGATAATCGTAAGACCGATCCACACATAAACACGGACGGTTTTTACCTTACGATAATCCAAAACAGTTTTGGAAAAGCAATTCTTTTCTGATATTATAATAATTTCTAATCACAAGTAATTAACAATCTAGCAGAACGCTTGCATCTCATGTTCCACATATATAGTATACAAACAAAAACCGCGGGCGCTTATTGGAGATTGGATTCCGGCTATGACAAGGTATGGGACCACCTGCCGATAGTGTATCTCTAGAGGCGAATACACTGGGTTCAACAAGAACATCTTGCAACTCGACCCTCACATGACCGACCACTCATTTCACTTGAGTGTATCGAATGTATATCACCAACGGTTGAGAGCTACCCATCGTCTTCCCGAAAAGGGACAGCATCGAACATAGATAAAGAATGAAATGGATTTTCTCTAGATAGGTGATATACACCCTAATGGGAGCAACCCACATAGCCATGCTGCCTGCCCGATTTCTGTCATTTCCCGATTGATGAGGCTTGAGGTCATTACGAATCTTTTGAAACACTTGACCACCATTCACTTTGAATGCCACATTGTCATACCCGTCAAATCACAAATTGATTTCCCCAAAAATACCACGGGTATAAAGCTAAGAGAAATGAATTCCTCCGCCACCAAACGTAAGTACGTTAGAAGAGATCAACTTACGCGATCCATTAGATATACTCTGTCAGACATTCGTCCATTCACGTTTGTCCTGGGACTGGACAAACTGAAGGCACTACTCTGTAAACAGGATAGCCCTTGGGTAACTCCGTCTTCCATTATCTTCATCACATTTGATCGCAACGCTAACGTCGATACAGAGTGGTTTTCAGATAATGAATCTGAACTCGGTCTCTCCGTATTAATGACGTAAAAATGGTCAAAAACTTCGATAGTCAATGATTTAACTATCAAAGAAAAACAGGTGTGCAAACAACGATATTATTTCCAGATGGAAATTCTATCGACCAATCATCATTCAATGTTTATTTCTTTAGATTAAATCATCTTTAATTCAGCCATTTCCCATTTCTATATATTCGTAAATTTTCTATATATTCGTAAATTCTTATTTTCTACATTTAGAAAATATACTTTTTAAATCAGTTGGAAAACACCACCATATTTACTTCCATTTCTTATTTCCTATATCGGAAAACATTTCTGATCCTTATTTGGAAAACATTCCCAAATCTCCTTTACTGGATTTAAACAGATGTTTAAATAAAACATCTTTATGCCCACCCTAACCCATTTTGGTCTTTAACTCAATTAGTTAACCAACTTTCACTATCGAACCTTAACCACTTCTTAGTTAAAAACTGAAGTCAATCAAGTTGGGGTATAATTACCTCTCAGACCTTAACTTAACGACATTTCTAACCTCGAAATAGATAAAGTTCAAACTTTAAATCTTTAAGAAACTTCCTTGTGAAACTCTCGGATTCTATTTACGACTCCACTTCCTTTTCAAAATCATTTGATTATAACTATAATGTTATAATTCCATGCTTTCAAAATATATTAACTTAAATATAACTTTTATATCTTAATTGGGATAAATAACAAACAACTAATTTATTAACAAATAAGTAAAACTTGATTTGAAACGGAAAGTAAACATTACTTCCGTTAATTCGATAAAATTGAATCCCAATGTATAATTCACTCTAGAATAGTCACTATCCGATAACCCTCTTTCGAATAAACTATATTTGATTCCTCTGTTCGAATAACTAATATTCGATAATCCTTTCTCCGAATAAACTATATTCGATAATCTCTCTTCGAATGAACTATATTCGATTACCCTTCTCGAATAACTATATTCGATGGATCTACTTAGAATAAGTGATATTCGAATAATTCCTTTGACTAACTCTAGTTAATCTACTAATACTTGATTTACTCGAATTTGATTAACTCCATTTTAATAACTCTAATTCGATTTAACTCCAATCGATTAACTCTAATTGATTAACCATAACTGGTTAACTCTAACTGATTAACTCTAACTGGTTAGCTCTAACTGATTAACTCTAACTCAACTAACTCGACTTATTTACTTCTATCGATTAACTAATATTTGATTTATCACCATTCGCTTGACTCTAGGTCGCAGCGATCACAATGGTTACACCTGATTCCCTCAGGAAACATCCGACCGCCGTAGGCTATCTGCAGCCCTGCGAATTAAGCTAGCAGTCGTACAAAATGGCAATTCCCCTGAATAACTATGTTTGACTAACTCTATCTCAAATAACTATATTCGATCAACTCTAATTGATTAACAAATATTTAATTAAATCCTAATTCGGTTAACTAAGTTCAATTAACTCTATCTGGTCATCTCTTTATTCGAATAACTAGTATTCGATTAACTCTAATTGAATAACTAATATTCGACTAACTCTATTCGATTTACAAATATTCCCATTTCTTTTCATCTATATTTATTTCATATAAATGCTTCCTTTATATAATTCCATTTATTTTCTAAATAAATAATTCCTTCTATAACTTTATTTATTTCTAAAATCTTATTTCCATTTAATCTATTCGCAAATATTTTACAAATATTTCCTCTTTAATTTCTATTTGTAAACGTTTTACAAATATTTTCCTTTTACCCCTTTTTATAAAATACTTTGATTTTATACGAATATTTTTACTTCAACACACATTTTGGAATTTCCTTTTTATATAAAAACCTTTTGGTTTTATATAAATATCTTATTTCAAATTATAGTTTGAAATTTTCCTTTTCACATTCCAGTAATTTCTTTGGTATTTAAAAGTACCACATAACCACGATCCACACATAAAATCAACAACATATTTTAATCACATCATATCTCATAATATATGACAAACAGTAAAATAAATGTTGAGGAACCCAGTTGGGTCCCTCCAACCTATTTCCCTGCATCCACAGATGTCAGTCAACATAAATAACACGAATGTAAAATATTCTGATAGACAGAATCAATATTCGATTAACGATTTATATATATCGTTATCGTTATTTTCAACCAAATTAACTAGCAGTTCAACCAACCAACCAACACATAGCAAATCAACCAGTATTTATCAGTTTAAAATACGTTATAAAAATATAAGTTGAGCAGAGTTAGTGAGAGTTACTTACCTTGGACGGTGATCGTTAAATAACGATAATTGGTCATTGATTTGATTCAGGCGTTAAATTTCACCGTAAATCCAAACGAGCTCGAATTCACTCCCGGTTAGTGTGACGGCCCGTCCCGCACCAACCTGCATTTCCTCCGAAAGTGCGCTGTACACATGCCCAGCTAGCACCGAACGGTCGTCAGAAGAAAAGAAAGAAGGGAATGAACTAATCAAGGAACCTGTAGAATGTCTCACATCGCATGGAATAAAATATAATAATAACATACTTGACATAAAACAGGTGAGACAGTGCATAAGCTGATAACTAATAATCAATGTCAACATCAGAGCAGCGGAAATCCAAATACAGCTTATTACAACTTTCCAAATTTACTGTCTCTAACAAAGGAAAACTAAAGTAGAAGATACACCAACAATGCCCAAGCGGTGATCTTCAACAACACAGGGAGAATATTATGTATATAGTACGTGGAAGCCTCCTGCTCGTCTCCGGATCATCTACCCGTGCATCACCAGCTAACCTGTCTCTAGTCTGCTCGTGTGAGCACCCAGAGTAATAAGAGGAGACATAAAACTCTGGGTCAGACATAAAGCCTGGTATGAGCGATAAGCATCTAAACAGAATAATAACAGGTATACTAAACCATACCTGAACCTGGACCTGCAACCAAAGAGTTAGTACCACATACCGTACAATACTCCAAGGTGCCATAATAGATAATGTAAGAATACGGGGGTGGGGTGTGCATGTCACAATGATAGCAAACAAATCATCCATAGCAACCATCCTCACATCTCTCACTCAGTGCGTAAAGCGTACGACATCTACCACTTTGGAACACTAGACAAAATGAGGTAACGACGAATCCCGACTTGTAGAAACCCTGCTGTGACCAAGCCAAACACTTGGAGTCATGACCAAACATTTCAATGACCCACTTCATTGGTCGTAGCCCTTGGTTCTACCGATGCCATAATGGCCCTGAATCCGCCTTCGTACCTCCTACCATAGTGGTCCAAAGCTATAGACGTCGATAACCCCTTGGCACGCGTCCCGCAGCAAAGCCCAACCATGAAGCGAACTCGTTGATTCCCATCTGAATCCTGAGCTCTAACTTCCCATTTGGACTTCCTTTGCATCTCGGGCTTGGTCGAATTGGAGTGGGTCTTCAGAAAGGTCGTCGTGCAGTCCTGGAGTTCGGTTCGGTAGTCATCATCTTCTATTCGGTTCGGTGCTCCTTCGGTTCGGGTTCTCCACTTGGTTCGGTTCGGAAGTGTAGTGCCTATTCTCTGGTTGGTTCGGTGGTTGCTCCCTTCTAGATTCCCATACCCGATCATGTCCTTCTCCAATTGCCGATCCGCTCCGCCCCCTTAGCTTACTCCGATCCGATCCTCTCCAATCCGATCCGCTCCACAGCTCCGATCCGATCCGCTCCCTAGTTTCGATCCGATCCCCCCTTGTCCACTCCAACTCTAAGCAAATAACCTTCCTTCTCGCCGATCCTCCTCCAGTGACAAGCTCCGATCCAGTTCAGATTTCCTTGGTCAGTTCACAAATCCGATCCGACCCTCTACTCCGATCCGATCCGGTTCGGAACCTGCACATTTCTGCAACTTTCCAGCGAGCTTTCTACACCATTCGACGACGTTTTCGACCAATCTAACTATTCTAATCAATCATAAAACATACCATAGAGTCATAGCAACATGTAAGAACAACCACAAACACCTAACAATAATTCAAATGAACCAAAATGGATCAAAAGTGGCTAAAACCTCACATTTTCCTATAATCCCTCTTAATCATGTTTAAGCATACGATTAGCAAAACACATCGAAATTAACCCAAATTTCTAACAGAGCCTTAAAACATTATTTTAGAATTTTAAGAATTTTTCCAGAATTTATTTACGTATAAATTCGCTAATCTTCACTAATTACCCTTAATCACCGTAATTAGTGCAAAAACTATGCAAATCACTCACCTTGGCCACAAATGAATCACCAAATCTGAAATACTCTCTGTTTGGGTCGAATTCCTATGTATAGCAGCAGCTCCAACCTTGCTTTGTTGCTATTTGGCCTTGCTTTGATGTAGTTTAGGCTTAATCTTCACTAAAATGTGTTTTGGAGTGGTTTTAGAGGATGAAAGCCATTACTAAGGTCTCAAGGAGGTTTGTGGCGGCTCAAAACTGAAATGAAAGTGATAACCTAACCCTAATCAGTCCTCCTATACCTCTAAACCCGAAATTCCCCTCTGGGCTTAGCTGTTAATCACCCGGTTAAGCCCAATTAAGCTGTTTTTCACCATCTGAAACTTGTTTCAGCCATATCTCCCAAACGGCAAGCCCGTTTGGCTAATGTGACCACTCTACGGAAAGAGAAACCATCATCCGAAGCCAATGGAAGTGGTTTCAGGTCAAAATTCATTTCCAGTCAAAAGTTATGACCAAAACAGTGCCAACTAGGGGTAAAATGGTCATTTAAAAATCGGGAAAAATCATGAACATGGGAAATGACCCCAATAGTCGTCTCCCAAAATTACATGACCATACGACTTCGTATGTGAAAGAAATAAATATCCTACGATCCTATGATGCGTAGAATACGGGTCGTTACACTCTCCCCCCCTTAAGAAATTTCGTCCCCGAAATTCCTTAACCCAAAACATACAAGGGATCCCGCATGCCTAACAACCATATACAACAATCAAATATGCAAAACAAGCAAACAAGCCTATCCTAGCATGCGGAAAAACTAAATCAAAGTCAAAATCTTACCAGACAAAGAGTTCTGGATACTTCTTCCTTATGTCCTCCTCTGTTTCCCAAGTACAATCACTCTCGTCCCCGCTCCACTGTACCTTGACTAGCTTCACCGCCTTCCTTCGAAGTTGCTTCATGTCGTACTCGACAATACGGGCCGGCTTGCGGTTCCCAACCGCCTCGGGTTCTACTTCGAAGTCCTCTAACTGATCAGATGAAATAGTCATATCTGAGTCGTGAACGAACTTCCTTAGTTGGGAAACATGAAATACGTTGTGAACTCCCGCCATCTTCTCCGGTAAGTCAATTCTATATGCCAAATTCCCGACTAGTTCAAGAACAGGGAATGGGCCAACGAATCTTGGTGCCAACTTGCCTCTCCTGCCAAATCGTATTACGCTCTTCAACGGAGAAATCTTGACAAACACCAAGTCGCCAACGGAGAATTTTAAGTCTCTTCTCCTCTTATCAGCATAACTCTTCTGTCTATCTTGGGCAGCCTTCATTCGTTGTTGAATGGTCTTGATTTTATCTGAAGTTTCCCTCACCACATCTGGTCCAAGTATAAACTTCTCGCCAGTCTCTATCCAACATGATGGTGAGTTACACGGTCTTCCGTACAAAGCTTCAAACGAAGCCATACCGATACTGGATTGGTAACTATTATTATACGCAAACTCTACTAGATGCAAATGGTCATCCCATGATCCACCAAAATCCAATATACATGCTCTCAAGAGATCTTCTAAAATACGATTCATCCTTTCCGTCTGACCGTCGGTCTGAGGATGATATGCGGTACTGAGATGTAACTCTGACCCTAGCGCCTCTTGCAAGCTCCTCCAAAACCCACTAGTGAACAACGGGTCTCGGTCGCTCACAATGCCTTTAGGTACTCCATGAAATCTCACTACCCACTTCATATACAATTCTGCTAACTTAGCTGCCGTTCTGGTCGATTTGACTGGTATAAACCTTGCACTTTTAGTCAGTCGATCTACAATTACCCAAATGCTGTCATATCCCGATCTAGTCCTTGGTAAACCATCGATGAAATCCATCGAGACTTGCTCCCATTTCCATTCGGGAATTTCTAAAGGCTGTAACAACCCACTAGGCTTCTTTTGCTCGGCTTTAACTAGCTGGCAATTCATGCACTTGGATATAAACTTCCCAACGTCTCGTTTCATTCCTTCCCAGTAGTAGGTCTGCTTCATATCTCGATACATCTTATTACCACCGGGGTGTATAGTCAGCTTTGAGTGATGACATTCTCTAAGCACTTCATCTCTCAATCCATTGACATTGGGTACAACAAGCTTTCCATTCTTCCTAAGTCATCCATCTCGATCAAGCCCATACTTGTTCATCTCCTCATCGATGTCCATCTCTAACTTGGAGATGATTTCCAATAGATTAGGATCGTCCCTCTGACTAGAGCCGATCCGCTCAATCAAAGTGGGTCTGACCGTCAAACTTGCTAACATTTCTGGATCCAATTCGCACTTTGGTCTGAAATCAAACCCCGCGATAAATTCCAGTTGCTTCCATTCAAGGAACATAGCCCCTAAGCTGGCATGTCTTCTACTCAATGCGTCAGCCACCGCATTGCCCTTTCCTGGTGTGTATGCGATGTCAAAATCATAGGAAGCTAAGAACTCTAACCATCTCTGCTGACGGAGATTTAAATCCTTCTGGGAGAATAGATACTTTAACGACTTATGATCTGTAAATAGCTCAAATCTTTCTCCCAAGAGATAGTGTCTCCACATCTTTAACGCGAACACGATCGCTACCAATTCTAAATCATGGGTAGGGTATCTTCTCTCGTGCGGTTTCAATTGCCGACTTGCATAAGCTACAACCCTACCGCCTTGCATCAATACAGCACCCAGTCCGGTACCACAGGCATCCGTGTATACCGTCATCTCTTCATCCCCCTTAGGAATGACTAATACTGGTGCGCTTGTCAACTTGTCCTTTAGACTCTTGAATGCATTCTCGCACCTTTCATCCCAGACAAAAGCTTGATTCTTCTTGGTCAACTGGGCCAATGGTGTTGCTATCTTGGAGAAACCTTAGATAAACTTACGATAATATCCAGCTAATCCCAAGAAACTTCTTACATCTGTTGCATTCTTGGGCGTAGGCCAATCCTGTACCGTAGCCACCTTTGCTGGGTCCACGGCAATACCATTCTCTGATACGACATGGCCCAAGAACCTCACTTCCCTCTTCCAGAAGTGACACTTAGAAAACTTTGCTTTCAATTGGTGTTTTCTCAACACCTCCATCACTACTCTTAAATGTTCCTTGTGTTCTTCCTCTGTCCTCGAATAGACCAAAATATCATCAACGAACACAAGGACAGACTTATTCAACTGATCTCTGAATACCCTATTCATAAGATCCACAAAATATGCTGGGGCATTGGTCAGCCCGAATGGCATGACCAACCACTCATAAAACCCAGACGGCGTCCGAAATGCCGTTTTAGCTATACTCTCAGCTTCCACTCTAAGCTGATGAAAACCTGTCGCGGGATCCAACTGAGAAAATACTCTCGCGCCACTCAACTGATCGAACAAATCATCTATCCGCGGTAGAGGATACTTGTTCTTCCTCGTCACTTTATTCAACTCGCGGTAGTCTACACACAAACGAAGGGAACCATCCGCCTTGGTAGCAAACACAACTGGTGCTCCCCATTCAGAAACACTCCTTCTGATAAATCCCTTCTTCAAAAGATCGCTGACTTGCACCTCGAGCTCTCGCTGCTCTCTTGGTGCCATACGACGAAGTGGCATCACTATAGGTCTGGCATCCTTTACCAAATCAATACGAAACTCAATCTCTCGGTGTGGTGGAAGTCCGGTCACTTCTTCGAAAACATCCGGATACTGGCCAACCACGGGCAAACCTGACAACTCACTATGCGGAATGTCAAGGGAGTTTAGAAAACTAGCCAATACCCCCTTACTGGGTAGACCACCAAACACTATCCTCCGCCCATCATCCGCTCTAGCTGTCACCAACAAGCCCTCACAGTCTACCACCACCCCGTGTCTTTGGAGCCAATCTACTCCCAAAATAATGCCAAACCCAGTAAAGCCCAAGATGAAGCAATCACAAACAAACATGCATCCATGACTCGATAAGACCACATTACGACAAATCATGCTAAGGCTAGTCGAACCACCAATCGGGTTCGTCACAATTAAAGGTCTATCGACAATCTCGGGCTCCAATCCCAACCTATCTACCAGGTCACTAGATATGAAAGAACTGGAAGCTCCGGTATCAAACAAAACTCTAACAGGAACATCATAAACAGAAAGCATACCTTGAATGACGACATTCTTTCCCTTCTCCGCCGCTGTTGGGGCATTCGACGAAGAAGGAATAGCATTAAGAGCGTATGCTTTCACCATTTGCTTTTCTTTAGGGGGTTGTGGACACTTGTCCTTGTGATGTCCCTTTTGGCCACAGTTGAAGCACTTCCTATCCGCTGGCTTGGCCCGACAATTACTAGCATAATGGCCCTTCTTACCACAGCTGAAGCACTCCACATCTTGCTTGTTCTTTTTCTTCTGGCCATCCTTAGTCTGACTCTGCTTTCTCTTATTCTGGGAACCACCCTTGCCTCCACCACTTGCTTGTGGTTTTGGTTCTTCTGCAGATACAACCTCAGTCTTCGACTTAGGGTAGAGACTTTCTGATCTTAACGCTTTCCCCACAATCGATTCAAACGTCTCATCGATGTGGTTAATAAGCTTTTCCCCTAAGTACTGATCCAAACCAGTTATGAATTTCTCATTCTTCTTCTCGGCAGTATCAATAAGAGATAATCCATACTTCGACAAAGTGTCGAATTCAGCAATGTACTCCGAGACAGCTCTGCCATTCTGCTTGATCTCCAAGAATTTCTTAAACAGCATTGACTTCTGAGCAGCTGGAATGAACTTCTCACTGAAGCAAGCTTTAAACTGCTCCCAAGTAATCTGATCTTCGGGAGTGGCTGCCTTTATAGCATTCCACCAATTCATTGCCCGCCCTTGCAGCTGACGGGACGCTAATTTTCTCTTCATCGCATCCTCGATACCCAAATCCTCAAAGATACGTTCGCAACTATCCAACCAATCTTGAACATCCGTGGCCGACTCCGTTCCGTGGAACGGCTTTCCACCAAGGCTAGTATAATCCTTATTCAACTTGGCGAAGTCGACTCTTGGCGCCTGCACTATTGGACCACCACCATTTCCACCATTGGGAGCTGCCCTCTGTACATCTCTAAGCATCTCTCTCATGAGGTCAGTAAACATCGTCCTCATGTCAGCAGCATTCCCATTGTTGGCTCCCCTACCGGTACCTCTAACATATCGGCTCATCGTCAATCTGAAAAAGGAAATGATTAACGATTCCATAGTGGTGCTAGTGCAGTACAACTTCATCCATATACTACTAATAGTATATATATATAGCTTTTAAAAACCAAAGTAATCACAAATACGCTCTCTCTTATACGTACATTATCTCTCCCTGATAGTTTCCCTAGGTTAACTACGCAACCTAGAGCTCTGATACCAAGTGTGACGTCCCGTCCCGCACCAACCTGCATTTCCTCCGAAAGTGCGCTGTACACATGCCCAGCTAGCACCGAACGGTCGTCAGAAGAAAAGAAAGAAGGGAATGAACTAATCAAGGAACCTGTAGAATGTCTCACAGCGCATGGAATAAAATATAATAATAACATACTTGACATAAAACAGGTGAGACAGTGCATAAGCTTATAACTAATAATCAATGTCAACATCAGAGCAGCGGAAATCCAAATACAGCTTATTACAACTTTCCAAATTTACTGTCTCTAACAAAGGAAAACTAAAGTAGAAGATACACCAACAATGCCCAAGCGGTGATCTTCAACAACACAGGGAGAATATTATGTATATAGTACGTGGAAGCCTCCTGCTCGTCTCCGGATCATCTACCCGTGCATCACCAGCTAACCTGTCTCTAGTCTGCTCGTGTGAGCACCCAGAGTAATAAGAGGAGACATAAAACTCTGGGTCAGACATAAAGCCTGGTATGAGCGATAAGCATCTAAACAGAATAATAACAGGTATACTAAACCATACCTGAACCTGGACCTGCAACCAAAGAGTTAGTACCACATACCGTACAATACTCCAAGGTGCCATAATAGATAATGTAAGAATACGGGGGTGGGGTGTGCATGTCACAATGATAGCAAACAAATCATCCATAGCAACCATCCTCACATCTCTCACTCAGTGCGTAAAGCGTACGACATCTACCACTTTGGAACACTAGACAAAATGAGGTAACGACGAATCCCGACTTGTAGAAACCCTGCTGTGACCAAGCCAAACACTTGGAGTCATGACCAAACATTTCAATGACCCACTTCATTGGTCGTAGCCCTTGGTTCTACCGATGCCATAATGGTCCTGAATCCGCCTTCGTACCTCCTACCATAGTGGTCCAAAGCTATAGACGTCGATAACCCCTTGGCACGCGTCCCGCAGCAAAGCCCAACCATGAAGCGAACTCGTTGATTCCCATCTGAATCCTGAGCTCTAACTTCCCATTTGGACTTCCT
This sequence comes from Allium sativum, assembly GCA_030737875.1. NCBI lineage: Eukaryota > Viridiplantae > Streptophyta > Magnoliopsida > Asparagales > Amaryllidaceae > Allium > Allium sativum. The sequence continues at coordinate 511,984,932 of CM060921.1, read as the reverse complement.
TTGCATCTCGGGCTTGGTCGAATTGGAGTGGGTCTTCAGAAGAGTCGTCGTGCAGTCCTGGAGTTCGGTTCGGTTCGGTAGTCATCATCTTCCATTCGGTTCGGTGCTCCTTCGGTTCGGGTTCTCCACTTGGTTCGGTTCGGAAGTGTAGTGCCTATTCTCTGGTTGGTTCGGTGGTTGCTCCCTTCTAGGTTCCCATACCCGATCCTGTCCTTCTCCAATTGCCGATCCGCTCCGCCCCCTTAGCTTACTCTGATCCGATCCTCTCCAATCCGATCCGCTCCACAGCTCCGATCCGATCCGCTCCCTAGTTTCGATCCGATCCCCCCTTGTCCACTCCAACTCTAAGCAAATAACCTTCCTTCTCGCCGATCCTCCTCCAGTGACAAGCTCCGATCCAGTTCAGATTTCCTTGGTCAGTTCACAAATCCGATCCGACCCTCTACTCCGATCCGATCCGGTTCGGAACCTGCACATTTCTGCAACTTTCCAGCGAGCTTTCTACACCATTCGACGACGTTTTTGACCAATCTAACTATTCTAATCAATCATAAAACATACCATAGAGTCATAGCAACATGTAAGAACAACCACAAACACCTAACAACAATTCAAATGAACCAAAATGGATCAAAAGTGGCTAAAACCTCACATTTTCCTATAATCCCTCTTAATCATGTTTAAGCATACGATTAGCAAAACACATCGAAATTAACCCAAATTTCTAACAGAGCCTTAAAACATTATTTTAGAATTTTAAGAATTTTTCCAGAATTTATTTACGTATAAATTCGCTAATCTTCACTAATTACCCTTAATCACCGTAATTAGTGCAAAAACTATGCAAATCACTCACCTTGGCCACAAATGAATCACCAAATCTGAAATACTCTCTGTTTGGGTCGAATTCCTATGTATAGCAGCAGCTCCAACCTTGCTTTGTTGCTATTTGGCCTTGCTTTGATGTAGTTTAGGCTTAATCTTCACTAAAATGTGTTTTGGAGTGGTTTTAGAGGATGAAAGCCATTACTAAGGTCTCAAGGAGGTTTGTGGCGGCTCAAAACTGAAATGAAAGTGATAACCTAACCCTAATCAGTCCTCCTATACCTCTAAACCCGAAATTCCCCTCTGGGCTTAGCTGTTAATCACCCGGTTAAGCCCAATTAAGCTGTTTTTCACCATCTGAAACTTGTTTCAGCCATATCTCCCAAACGGCAAGCCCGTTTGGCTAATGTGACCACTCTACGGAAAGAGAAACCATCATCCGAAGCCAATGGAAGTGGTTTCAGGTCAAAATTCATTTCCAGTCAAAAGTTATGGCCAAAACAGTGCCAACTAGGGGTAAAATGGTCATTTAAAAATCGGGAAAAATCATGAACATGGGAAATGACCCCAATAGTCGTCTCCCAAAATTACATGACCATACGACTTCGTATGTGAAAGAAATAAATATCCTACGATCCTATGATGCGTAGAATACGGGTCGTTACAGTTAGTTTCATGGTGTAGCCACCGTCTATACGATCCCAACGGATATTGTTTCGTCCAATTCTGATACCGTATGATAGAAATATGATTATTTAAAGTTACTACATTATTTAAATGATTCAAACCATTACTATTTATTATTCTTGGGCCTTATCCCATTAACCAAGTTCGGCCCGTTACCTCGTTAAACCCACTACACTCTCTTCTTCCTCATTCTATTCCACCGCAGCCTGAAGCTTCTCCCAACTCATTGACAATCATTTCAATTCCAAAACCTCCTCAACCACTTCACTTAAAATTATAATAATTTCACTAAAGTTCTTCTTTTCAAATGAGCTTCACCTCCATACCATTCAAGCACAACTCGTCCCCTCTAGTTAGAATGTGTCGCCCGTCTTCTCGTGACAGCTACAGGATTCTTGCGAACTTTTTTTTCATCGAACACCACAAGAAAAATCGGGGTACTGCTATTTGCCATCCCAAACCCGATTACAAACTCAGATTCATCACTTGCTCAACCAATTTGCTGAAAACCTAAACCCTACGTCGCGCTGAAAAATTTGGAGACTCTCAAGACTCGATCGCACCAAGTAAAACCCATGTAGGATTGTAGAGCAACTCCATACGAGTTCGAAAATATGTGTTGTGGAAATTTCAGATTTTTCTAGGATTTTATTTTGAATTCTAAAGGAGGATTTTTGCTGTAGAATTTATTCGGTGGTGGCGGCGCATGTTTTGAGCTGAGAGAAAATTGGGTTAGGGTTAGGAAGGTTAAGGATTATTTATAGTATAGTTTTAATATATTTTTTATTCAATTATTTTAATTATTTTTAAGCCAATGCTATTTGTAATCGTCCTCTAAAATACCTATGATCACATACGATACCCAAAAATCACGAAACTGGACATGCAGCTAGAGTTTGACATTATGTCCCAACGAAACTGGTTTCGTCAAATTCCGACTCCGTTTGCTCACACAGCGTATTTTTAACCGTCGAAAAACTGACTGTTTTTCACTCTAAAAATCCGTACGGCTACATACTGACCCCAAAAATTACCAAACTTGGAATCTAACAATAATTTAATATTACGGATCCAACAAAATTAGTTTCGTCGAAAACCGAGGTCGTTTGCAAAACTGGCTATTTTTAAAGCTCGAAATAACCCTTTTCAATATATAAATATTTTTAAAAATAATTAAATTAAATATAAATTAATATATAATATCGTATACATCCACCATATATATCCATACAGCTCTAGAAAAATATAAGTGGATTTACAACTCGATATTCCAAATCCTAGTTAAATCAATATTCGATTTATATTGAAAAATTCAATTTTAATATAAATAAATAGTTATAAATTATAAAGGAATTCCACAGCGACTTTTCTAAAATTTGATTTGGACATAAATCAAAATCTACACGACAAAATCCCGATTTTCCTTTTCCACTAGAAAAATATACTTCACCAGCCCCCAACGTTTCTTGTTTCACAGAAATCCGATTTAAAACAGCTTATGTACACTTGTTTAAAGTTCGAATCGCCAAATAACGAACTACCGCGCCATTTCAAGCTCGATTTTAATTATAATATAATTATACGTTCAAACTATCGTTCAAATAATATATTCGTTATTCTAATTCAATTCTAAACTGAATTAAATATCACAGATGATCCAGTTCACACCATATTGTGAATTCCACTATTTCTGACTATTTCAGAAATTAAATATATTATTATATTATTTATTTTAATTAAATATTCAATATTATTTAATCCTGGTCATTTTAGATAACCAAACCATTATTTAAATAATTAAATAAATAAATTATATCGCTGAAAAATGCGGGTCGTTACATTAAACATAAAAATATACTTTGTATGTTAACATGGAATATTAAGAGTTGATTAAGCATAAAAATATTCTTTTTATGTTAATATGTTTATTTGGAATTGTCATTAGATTAAAAATGTCATTATATTGGAATGGTCATTAGATTAAAAATGTCATTATATTAGGATTGTCATTAGATTAAAAATGTCATTATATTGGGACGGTCATTAGATTAAAAATGTCATTATATTGGAATGGTCATTAGATTAAAAATGTCAATATATTGGAATGGTCATTAGAATAAAAATGTCATTATATTGGAATTGTCTTTAGAATAAAATTTTCATTTATTTGAAATGAAAATGTGTTACGATAAAATTCACATTTTTATCGTATAGGTAGAAAAGGTTAAAAAGGTTAATTTATTAGAAATGAAAATGTATTAACGATAAAATTCGCATTTTTATCGTATACGTAGAAAAGATGAAAAATGATCATTTGTTTGAAATAAAATATTGAAACATTAAAAATCATATTTTTAATGTAAGAATGACATGAGATATTCTTTGTATTGAGAAAAATGTGAAAACATTAAAAAAAAATATTTTTAATGTAAGGTATTATTCATGTAAAATATACATTGCATAGATAGAAATGCTGAAAACATTAAAATCTACATTTTAATGTAATGAATGGATATATATATATATATATATAAAATATTCATTTTATTGACATAAATGTTGAAACACTAAAATTTACATTTTTAATGTACTGAGTGAATATATATATATATATAATATTCATTATATGACTATAAATGTTGAAACAATAAAATTGACATGTTATGGTTGATTGATTGAATGGATTGTGCTCGACCAGTTCATGAGCAAAATATGTTTTGCATTTAGCATTGGGTGGGTAGAAATATAAGTATGCTAACACCTTGTGAAAAACTTCACGATTTGACTATAAGGTGTTTAGCGATATTGTTTATTTCAAAAATTAATGAATGATTTTAAAAAGTGGTTTTCTTAAGTAAAAAGAAGAATTATTCCCGATTTTGGACATGGAATGTTTTATAAAATATTTTATAAAACAGAAAGAATTTCGAGGACTACAACCGATGATTTCGAAATGATTTGAAAGTAGAAATCTATATAGATTTGATTATACTTGTTATTATGTTGTGAGATGATTTTCCCTACTTCGGGATATAAAATGATTTAGCAAGTATGTGGCTAGAGATCGGGTGACCCAAGAGTGACTAGAAGTGGAGGACGGTGCATGTTATCCCCCATAGATGGGATGGTGCATCGTTAGTGTAACCTGCCCCTAAATGGGAGGTGCATATATATATATATATATATATATATATATATATATATATATATATATATATATTGGTTAGGGCGCACACTGCCTGGTCTGAGGGAACATGACCGATATTTGATTGCATATTTGTTTTTATGCATTGTTATGTTTTGGAATTCATATTTCCAAATGTTTTGTTTTCAAATCCCGAAGTGAAATCTACTTTGATATTATAAAAGCTAGATATGTATTTCAAATGATTTGAAATAAAATAAATCGGAAAATAAAGTCCAAAGAAATAATTTTTGTAAAGAGAATTGGATTTGAAAACCTAAGTTTAGGGATTAAGCCTAAATGGGTAGATTAAGGAATTGCATGTTGATTGATGCATTGTAGATCCATATGTTTATTTATAGTTGATGTATATGCACTGGCAATCCAATGGAGTAAACCCGTTCCGCGTTAGCGGATGGTCCTGTGATTAGCCTTATTATTAAATAGGTTAAGAAAAATTTCTCACACCAGTCCCATGATTGACTTGTAGTTTGTTTCACTTGCAAACTCGGGTGCCACTCTTTTCCATACGGGAAGTCGAGTTGCTTTTTGTAGATATTTATCTCTTGAGCAGGATTCTGGATCGAAGCTTAAAGCTGTGTCCAGAGCATAGAATGTCTTCCACTGTGTATTGTATTAGATTATTGTAATTTATCTTCCGTTGTATTATTTATCCAATGTACTCTGATATTCTGTACTCTGATGTAACATTATTATAATGTTTATAAAAGTCTGTTGTTATTGTTCTGATGTGTTGTATGCTCAAAGTTAAAGTATTCGAGGATTTCTAATCTTTTAATTAGACCTGTGTGGTTTATGGTCGATTCAAAAGGGCGGGAATTTTCGGGTCTTTACAGTTGGTATCAGAGCCAGGTTAGCTCAAATCTTTGGGGAACAACTCGTTAGAACTGAACAAAAGACTCATCAGAGGTAGGATTAGTAATATCCTATATAAGAATACTCATTATAGATAGGATCAACAGTATCCTAGAATGAGAAAACTCATTAGAGATGGGGTTAGTAATGCCCTAGAATGAGTTCAAAGTGACAAGTTCATAATTAACGTATTCGTGATTATATAATCCGATCTTAGAAAAAACGATTTTTGAATATATAAAAGTTATATATTTGATAAGTTAATCACTTAATGAAATTATTGAAACTAATAAAAGAAAAATTAGAATTGAGTTAATTAATTAAACAACTTTTAGCTTCGTTAATTTTCGAGGACGAAAAGATTTTAAGTGGAGGAGATTGTAACAACCCGGAATTTTGGAGCCAATTTAAAATTTTTATTTTAGAAATTTCAATGGATTTTTAATATTTAAAATGGTTTATTTAAATAATAACGACTAAAAACTTATTTTAATCAAAGCTAAAAACGAATAAAATTAATGTAACTATACATGTAAAAATAAATAAAGAAGGAAAACTTTTCAATTTTTTTTATTAGAATGTGTAATAAATAGAGGAAAGAGATAATTCATATAGAGACAGAAACCATTCATCTCTTTCTCTTTAATTAGATTAAGTATCATATTAAATGACATTTACAACTTAATTGACACATACATTTATTGTCCAACTTTCCTTTTTCTTAATAAATATTTATTTGTAATTGTAAGTTTTTACATATATGCATATTAAAATGTTTCTCTAAATATAATAAGTCAATGAAGAAAAAGCAACCCAGGCATCAATGTATTTTAAGAAAAATAAAACAAGAAATTGTTTAAGGCTATCTTTTATATATCGTTTGCAAAAACGGCGGTCCATCTATTATATATACTAATATCAAGTATGGAAGGAAAGCACTATTCTAGTATAAAATATTTGATTGCACATTGCTCCGATAGTCAAAGGCTGAATGATTACTATAGTATTTAATAACAAATGTTTGTGAAGTAATGATTCAAACATGAATTGCAAATTGGCAATAACACAAAAGTCCACTTTGATTAAGACAAAAATAATGTTAAAACTTGAAAGCGGACAATTAAATCTAGAAGGGTACATGCATGCTAATATACATGTATATATTTACTTCATATAAATATATAGAGCTTAAATTTTAGAAGTAATGTTTGAATTTGAAAAAAAATGCACATCGTAAATGGAATTAAATCACGCAGAAAAAGGGGGTTTAATTATGTTAGTCAAGTAACGTTCTAATTCAAAACAATTGAAACAAATACGTGTAAATATGTGTGGACATATTTATTTCACGAGTATGTGCACGCGTGTTAATTCCAGAAATAATCGCATTTGAAATTGAAATTTAATGTGTGTTCAGAATGGAAATTTTTTTCTCAATAAAACTAAAAATAAATGTTTTGAATAACGGCCACATGCATTAATCATGCATTCATTCTTTTTCTCCGTTCTATTAATTGTATTCACTTTGTTCTATTTTCATGCCTTTCCATTGTTCTCTTTTGTTCTATTTTCATGCATCCTATTTCATTCACATATTTTCATTTCTCAAATTTCCATCTCCTTATTTCTCCTTTCCCCTCTTTCTCGTGGAGGTGCTCAATGGTCGGCTTTTATTTCGTAGGGCGTGCAATTTCTAAACCTAGAAAAGAGCGGATGGAAGGATCCAAAGTCGACGGCTTGGGTTTCTGGGTTCCTGAAATTAACGATGAAGAGGGACTGACAATGTTTAGTGTAAACGTGATTAAAGAGGTGACTAGAGTATAAATAAATAATTAATTATATAATTTTTGTATTCAAAGTTTTAATTGGTGTATTTCATTCAAACGAAAACAGAATCAGATGATTTTCGAAGCTTTGAAATCGTGAAGAAAAGATCTACGCCATGACACTGATCAGATTCGAAAACAGAGCGATCTACAATTTTGCAGAATTAAAATCATGGTTACATCTCTTATTTAAAAATTAAAACTTAATTTTAATTTGCGATGTGAAATCTTTCTATGTACGTTGTTAATATTCACTTAGATGTTGTTCGAGATTTGTTTGGATTTGTTGTTGTGATTATGATTACGGTTTGAGATTACGATGGTGAAATGGATTAAATTGTTCATGTTATTAAAGGTCCTTCTTTTATTTGTATTCATGAACATAAATCTGATAAAATTTCTTCTGTTATTTAGATCAACGAACATGGAATTTAGATATACAATAAAAATCTTATTTTTATTGTTTACATGAACACTGAATTTAGATTCACAATAAAAATCTTGTTTTTATTGTTTACATGAACATAAAATTTTGTTTAAAATTTGTTTTCAATAAAAATACCTTTTTATTGGATTTAGAAACATGAACACAAGATTTTGTCAATATTTGTTTTAAAAAAAAACTTGAAACATAAGTGTCGTCATATTTTGTTATGAAATAAATATCACATTTGTATTGTCATTTGGAAACCAATTCGTGATGTTATGTTACTGGATTTGTTAAGTAACAATTATGTTAATTAGAAAAATAGTGAAACCAAATCATTATGTTGTTGTTGTTAGATTTGTTAATTCAAAAATTAACATTTGTGTTAATTAGAAAATAAATATGATTTGTCATTTATTTGAATTACATCAATAAATATGATTTGTCACTTATTTGAATTAGTTCGACAAAATATGATTTGTCATTTATTTGAACTAGGATTAACAAAATATAATTTGTCATTCTATTGAATTAGATCAACCAAATATGATTCGTCATTTTTATTGAATTAGCATTGTGAAACAAAATGTCATTTTTTTGATGTATTAGAATTGTGAAACAAATAGTTGGAATTAAAAAGACATTTTTACTGCCAATATACACATTAGAATTTGTGTATGAATTAAAAAGACATTTTTATTGTCAATATACACATTAGAATTTGTGTATGAAATAAAGAGTCTACATTTTTATTGTATACGAGAATAAATGAAATGTTAGCATAAAAGAAATATCACTAACGTGAAATGTTAAAAGTTGATTAAACATAAAAATATACTTTTTATGTTAACATGGAATATTAAGAGTTGATTAAGCATAAAAATATTCTTTTTATGTTAATATGTTTATTTGGAATTGTCATTAGATTAAAAATGTCATTATTTTGGAATGGTCATTAGATTAAAAATGTCATTATATTGGGATTGTCATTAGATTAAAACTGTCATTATATTGGGATGGTCATTAGATTAAAAATGTCATTATATTGGACTGGTCATTAGATTAAAAATGTCATTATATTGGAATGGTCATTAGATTAAAAATGTCACTATATTGGAAATGTCTTTAGAATAAAAATGTTCATTTATTTGAAATGAAAATGTGTTACGATAAAATTCACATTTTTATCGTATAGATAGAAAAGGTTAAAAAGGTTCATTTATTAGAAATGAAAATGTGTTAACGATAAAATTCGCATTTTTATCGTATACGTAGAAAAGATGAAAATGATCATTTTTTGAAATAAAATATTGAAACATTAAAAATCATATTTTTAATGTAAGACTGAAATGAGATATTCATTGTATTGAGAAAAATGTGAAAACATTAAAATCTATTTTTAATGTAAGGTATTATTCATGTAAAATATACATTTGCATAGATAGAAATGCTGAAAACATTAAAATCTATTTTTAATGTAAGGTATTATTCATGTAAAATATACATTTGCATAGATAGAAATGCTGAAAACATTAAAATCTACATTTTAATGTAATGAATGGATATATATATATAATATTCATTTTATTGACATAAATGTTGAAACACTAAAATTTACATTTTTAATGTACTGAATGAATATATATAAATTATTCATTATATGACTATAAATGTTGAAACAATAAAATTGACATGTTATGGTTGATTGATTTAATGGATTATGCTCGACCAGTTTATGAGCAAAATATGTTTTACATTTAGCATTGGATGGGTAGAAATATAAGTAAGCTAACACCTTGTGAAACACTTCACGATTTGACTATAAGGTGTTTAGCGATATTGTTTATTTCAAAAATAAATGAATGATTTTGAAAAGTGATTTTCTTAAGTAAAAAAAGAATTTTTACCAATTTTGGACATGGAATGTTTTATAAAATATTTTATAAAATAGAAGGGATTTCGAGGACTACACCTGATGATTTCGAAATGATTTGAAAGTAGATATCTATATAGATTTGATTATACTTGTGATTATGTTGTGAAATGATTTTCCTTACTTCGGGATATAAAATGATTTAGCAAGTATGTGGCGAGAGATCGGGTGACCGAAGAGTGACTAGAAGTGGAGGACGGTGCATGTTATCCCCCATAGGTGGGATGGTGCATCGTTAGTGTAGCTTGCCCCTAGATGGGAGGTGCACATATATATATATATATATATATATATATATATATATATATATATATTGGTTAGGGCGCACACTGCCTGGTTTGAGGGAACATGATCGATATTTGGTTGCATATTTGTTTTTATGCATTGTTATGTTTTGGAATTCATATTTCCAAATGTTTTGTTTTCAAATCCCGAAGTGAAATCTACTTTGATATTATAAAAGCTAGATATGTATTTCAAATGATTTGAAATAAAAGAAATCGGGAAATAAAGTCCAAAGAAATAATTTCTGTAAAGAGAATTGGATTTGAAAACCTAAGTTTAGGGATTAAGCCTAAATGGGTAGATTAAGGAATTGCATGTTGATTGATGCATTGTAGATCCATATGTTTATTTATGGTTGATGTATATGCACTGGCAATCCTGGAGTTAACCCGTTCCGCGTTAGTGGCGTGGTCCTGTGATTAGCCTTATTATTAAATAGGTTAAGAAAGATTTTTCACACCAGTCACATGACTGACCTGTAGTTTGTTTCACTTGCAAACTCGGGTGCCACTCTTTTTCACATGGGCAGTCGAGTAGCTTTTTGCAGATATTTATCTCTTGAGCAGGATTCTGGATCGAAGCTTAAAGCTGTGTCCAGAGCATAGAAGGTCTTCTGCTGTGTGTTGTATTAGATTATTGTAATTTATCTTCCGCTATATTATTTATCCAATGTACTCTGATGTAACATTATTATAATGTTTATAAAAGTCTGTTGTTATTGTTCTGATGTGTTGTATGCCCAAAGTTAAAGTATTTGAGGATTTCTAATCTTTGAATTAGACCTGTGTGGTTTATGGTCAATTCAAAAGGGCGGGAATTTTCGGGTCTTTACACAATGTAAGTGGTTGGATGGTTAAGCATATACCTTTGTAATAGCAGCGTAAATATTGAATTTTTGGACAACAAACGGGGTTAAACACCTTCTACAACTGCATGGCTAACCTTGCTGCAATGGAAGAAGATATGAGCTAATTATATTTAATTGGTCATAAAAAAAAGGAAGTGAATTTTGGGTTATGCACATAATGAAATTTTTATGAGAAAAGTTAAAAATATTGTAATGAAGTAGTATCAATTATCGACATGCATCAAATAAGTTTTAAAACCAATAACGTTTGAAGGAAGTTAAATATGATTTTCTTATTTAATCAATGTATGGTTAAATACATAAGAACATAACTGTTTGGACAGAGATAAATTGATTCATAGCACTCTATCAATTTTACATCGCCATGTGTAAACTTGTAAGATAAAAAGGTTTATGAATAAGTCATATAAAAAAATTCCACTGGCATTTATGTATTACATGAGAAATTATTTTCGATTAAGAATTGTATGGTTGGAGTGGGATACCACAAATATGCATAAAATTTCAAAAGCTATAATCTAAAGTCAAAAAATATTGTGATATCGTTATTGCATAAACTAATATTTTTTTTGTCCATAAATAAAACAACCAAAATTATTATCATTTACTCTATGTAAGCCTCTATTATTGTGGCATCTTCAATAACTGATTAAATTACATCTATTTGATTCCTTATATGGTATAAAAAGAATTATACCATTAAATGAAGGGAAAGTTAAACGAAGTGTACAAAATAAAAACAATTATGAAATAATATTTAATAATTTGATAATATACGCAAAGAATAAACATCGACATAACTCTTTAATCTATATTAGTCTACTTCTCAGGGTGAACCCTTCCTTCACACACCAGAATAAAAAATATAATTTTGTATCAATTGTAGATTAAAAAAATTCCATTTACCGTAAGTAATTGAAACATGAGTACAATATCAGTTATAAAAATCCAATTACACAATCCTTGTTGAGCTATTGTATTAGTAATAGAACTGAATGCAATGAAACACATTTTTAAGGATAAAGGTTGAAAAGGGCAAAGTGCACATATCGATAGTATTGAAGAAAATGAAAACGGGGATAGAGGACGCACTAAGCAGTAAAAAGAATGGGAACTGATAAAAAAGCAATAAGGGTTAAGACTCGATGACTCGGTCTTATTATTTCATTGTTTTCTCAAACTGTTACATCTTATTATTTCATTGTTTCGTAAACATAGGCAGAAACATGTTTATGGCACTGATTTCAACGCAATATTACATATATAAATTTATTAGAATGAACAACAAATCGCATGTACCCAAATTCTCTGCCCTCTTTGTACCCAACCATTCCGGATCCCTGATTTCCACCTTTTTGCAATTAAGTCCGAGGGTTTAATTACAAAAAGATGGAATTCAGAGAGTCCTGATTGGTTGGGTACAGGGGTACAGGGAATTTCATTCCACATTAGAAATATCGTTTGTACATATGCATTAAATGCTGAGAAAACATATCAAAGGACAAAAACAGTGCAGGAGAATTATTCCAGACCAAAATTAAATATCAACCACAATTAGTTGACCAATGCATGAACAACAATGTTTTTTGAATTCGACCTCCACGTGTTGTCATCCTAGTAAATTGGAATGTTAATGTAATTCTCTTTTGAAAAGAATATACAACAGCAACGTGAACAACTTTTTTACACAAAAGACTTATACAACTTGGTAGAAACCGTTAGAGAAACCTAGATAATGAACAAATGTGTGTAAGCAGAAGATTATATAAATTCACTACCATGCCTGAAATAAAAACAAAGAACCCGGGAAGCAAAACTCGGTATGGCGTAGGATAGAAATTGAATGTAGGTCAAAATAAAATATTTAAATGATTAAATTGATACCTTTGTATGAACAAAGCAGGTCTTGAAATTCTGAGCATCAAAGAGAATGTGACACATTTTGGATCTCCATATTTGAGCTTAGTTCCCATATGTAAATAGAGACTGCTGGTGGAACAACAAAAAAGGATGGATAATTGTAAGAAAAGGTTCATTTAAGTGCAATTAGAAAGAAAAATAAATATTGCAATCACATAACTTAGTTGATGTTAAACCAAATAGGTTTCGTCATTCTTTGATGTCGAAGGAGTCTGATAAATCTTTTGGGATAATATCGGTTTGAACGATAAATCTTTGTATTAAGAAAATTATAAATAAGGAAATGCTAACAAAAATCATTGAAATATTATTTATGTAGTCTATAATTATTTGAAATCATCTTGTATATTCAAACCAGCTATTTATTTCAATGTCAGCACGAACTCTTCAATTCCCAGTATGGAAAAGTAGAGAATTCTGGGAAAATCGTGAAAGAAAAAATTATGTAAATGTATAACTATGCAAACAAAGTTGGTGTTAGAAAGAGATAACTGTAACGCTATGCACATTGTATCTATCTCGACCACTTTCGTGTTAAATAAAACGTGACAATAGCCAGAAATGTGATGATTAGAGCTTAGAACAAATGGAATCATTAACACTCGCGATATATCAATTGGGAAGAAAAAAAATATGAGTAAATTTTTTTAAATATGAACAGTGAACAAAAATAATAGCCTCAAAATTATGAGGATAAAGGACATTTATCGAGTAATTTGTGCTTTCTTATATTAGAAAAACCAATAATAAAAGTATATTTTGAGTGGAGAGTAAAAAAATAATGAGAAAGAAAATGGTTAAATAAATAGAAATATTATGATGTAAAAAGATATGATGATAAAGACTAAAGTAATCGTCAGCCTGAAATTAACAATTTTATTGGTAGACATTATAATTTATTGAAAGTTCCCTTTTTCTAAGACAAAAATACTACATAATAATAGAAAAATTATTTTTAGTACTGTAAGAAAATATCAAGAAAAGGAAAATAAGGGAAATCGCTATTAATAGGGAAAGATCGGTTGAAAAATTGTTTTTGAGTCGTTTGCATCAATGACTCACATAACAGTATACATGGAAATAAAACCGGTGGGTCAAAAATAAAAATCAAAATAAACCAGATAAATAGTGTAGAAAAACACTGTTTAATTTATTTTTCGAAAAAGGGAAAGTCGCTGGGGAATGATAAACAAAGAAATGAATAGACAATAAACAATTTTGTTGGGAATTAAAAACGATAAGATCTGGGATAATTGACTTAATTATAGAAATAAATAGACAACATGAATTACCCGATCAAAGAAAAAAAATTTGCAAAATGCAAACATGGAAACAAATGGAAAGAAAATCAAAGACAAAAATAACATTTATTTCGAAAGGGAAAAAAATATTTCTGTTATCCAAAGAACCATAATATGTAAATGGAGAGATACTAAGATTATCTATGTTACATATTTAATATAAGAAACGATTATCCATGTTACGTATTTCGCTAGGAAATATCACATTTATCAGTTATATATTTTCATACTAAAAGGAACAAAATAACAATGAAATGATGGTAATTGGTCAATTAGCGCTACAAAATTAGGGATCAAAGATAAAGAATGTAATTGTGCCGCTCTATATTCAATTATTCTTTTGCTTACCTATCTTTCAAACTATCTATTGATAGAATCAAGAACACAGAGATATAATCGATTTGAAATATGTGGCACAATGTTTATTTCCCCTTTACTCACTAGAATTTTAAACTAATCTAGTTTTTTGCTTCATATTATCTACAATCATACAAAATATCCATGATTTAAAAAAAATTAGCAGCGGGCAATCGATCAATAATTATATAAAAAAAGATTTTTGCCAAGATTCCCATGAAGCTAGGCAAAAATTCCTTTTTTTATTTAATTATCTTTATGACTTATGATTGAACAAAGCATCCAGTTAACTGCAGTTTCTCCCTTTCGCAAAACGTGGTTATTATATTTTAAGCTGCAAGGTCATAATTTAATGAATCATTTGGTATTTGTTTCATTTGGTGTTTGTTTAGGACCTTACAAAACCATGTTTTGATTTGGATATGTTGCATTGGCACAAAATTCATACAGTAACATCAATATTTAACTTCCTATCCCAATATTAGTAAATTTGGCAGGCCCCTGTTAGTTTTTATCCTTTAAAATGCATTACATATCAAATATATCTGTTATAAATGTCGACATCCCATCTTGTGTAGGCATGTGTGTAGCAGTATAGCAGTAAAAGAACAAAAAATAGTCGACATCAACTTTTATGTATCCCTAAGGAACACATAACAAAAATGCACCTAAATGTGTGTTAAATAAAATTACCACTGTAATAATTTATTTGACAACCCCTAAGGTTGAGGAATACATGTAATTTCATCTTTTAATCGTTTGGGATCGTATAATCATAGTGTTATCAATTAAAGTCCAACAAAAAATAATAGCGAACACCTAAAATTATTGCCTGCTCAAGCATTAGAAGGAGGAAAATTGATGGAAACAAAAAGGGATGACAAAATACACTATCCAAGATCATCATATCCATAATCACAGCAAGAAAAAGGTAAATAAAAATATTACCTAAAGCATGTAAAAGAAATGACTATGTTGATGATGATCTTAAGGACAACTTATGTGATCAGACAAAATAATATGACAAAATAATATGCCAAAAGTAACTGGAATCAATGTCAGGTAGAAATAATTTGTGCAAAGGATTTACTGGAAGGTTGTGTAAATATTCGATGATAATTCTACAGCTAATTAGTAAAAGAGATTGTAGGGTGGGGCGTATTTAATTTAAATAAAATTACATTAACTAACATATTATGTATTGCTATAGACAGAAATTAAATCAAATTAGTATATAGTAGTGTTTTAAAATATCGAAGGTATCAAAACTGAGTAGGTTCAGCCTAACATCAAGTAAAACGTAAATAATAAGGAATTAGAAAGGTAACCTATGAAAAACGAATTTTTTTTACTTGAAAGGAGATGAACGTTCTGATCTTGCAAGACATTTTGTCTTTTAACTGAGGGCAAATCACAATCGAATTTAGAGACCTAAGGAAAATAAGCATGATTAACAACTTATTATTTTTATTTTTGGATACAAAATAGCATGGAAAGAGTTTCGGTTCTGCAGGGACCACATACCCAAGCAGAAATGATGAAGTTGTAACCTTTAAAAACTCTGGCATAAAAATTTATTCGATCAAATGAGAGAAATTTTCCAACTCTAGCATAAAATTTTCATATTTTTCAGTTGCAAAACAATATGCGCTAGCAAATAAATTGAACTCACCGTCTCAATTTTTCTGTGAATGAATATATAGGCAACAAACATCCTTAACAATATTTTGGAAAATTTGTTGTTTAATGATGATGTGGAGGAGTTTGGGTTTCTAGAATTTCTACGAAAGAAAGTGAATATGAGAAACTGGAAAATGAAAATATAAACTGAGCTCTTGGTTGGTATATGATGCATCATAAATCGAAAATTATGAACTAAAAGTGAATCGAATCCATTGCATGCGTACAGGTTTTATCAAAATAATCGCTGCCTTTAGAACCAATAATAGAGAAATTTGAAAAATAAATTTAAACATCCTATATACTATTTCATATTTGAGGTCTGAGACTTTGTAGCAAGTTGCGCTTGCACTTCAACATCACACACACACACACACACACACACACTCTTCACAATTGCAAATGGTGAAAATGAAGGAAAATAACTACAGCATTAGGAAGAAAGGAGTCAAATTATATTGTAATGAAAAAACACAAACCGAAAACTAAATATGAATAAGCGCAACTACCGAGGGTAACAATGAGGAAAGAGCGATACTACCGAGTATCTGATATATGCTAAAAATGATTACCAAGTAATCACTAAATACAACCTATGTTTGAAAAATGTAATGCAGTAAAAGAATCAAAAGTAGAGTACTATGTAAATACTACTCTACAGCCTCATACATAATAAGCAGCTTGCCTTCACCATGAAGCAAGATATAGTAGTTATACATATATGAAATCCCAAAATATAATATAAGTCTAAAACTTCAGCCAATATAACTTTTTGGGTTGACAATGTAGAGTTTACAAAATTAAATATTACAAATTCAATTCAAAATCATTTTGCAGGACACAATCATAATAAATAATATATTTCATTAATATCCCAAGAAAATAAAATATATAAATCTGTCAGAATTTGGAAAATGGAGTAAAATTTGGTATCGAGAGTTGCAGCGGCTAAAGTCAAGTCCATTGCTATTTGAGGAGGAAAACATTAAAATTGAAGGATATTATTCAAAAATAATAATCATAGGATTATTATAAACCAAAAGTTCCCAATTATAAATAAGAGAGGATGAGGTAATGATCAAATCTAGATGAAATAAATACCCTAGGTTTGGATGCTGATTTGCAGTAGATTAAAGTTTGATCAGACACTAAAACGTGTAGTGTGCCAAAAGCAGTAATTTCGGAACATGGAGGATTAACAGTGTATAAGGCACATCATATAACATCAAAATGACAAATATGAAATTACATAAAATAAATACAGGCTCCATAAAATTCAACATATGTTAGCTATAAATTTCAGGTTGAACACAACCAGTGAGTAAGTAAACAACAACGTATGCTAGTAATAATTAAATAATACTAATTAGATTAATCTCACAACGGATGAAAGCACATCATATAACATCGAAATGACAAATATGAAGTTACAGAAAATAAATACAGGTTTCATATATTTCAACATATGTTAGTTGTCAATTTCAGGTTGTACACAACCAGTGAGTAAGTAAACAACAACGTATGCTAGTAATAATTTAAAAAAAAACAAAGCTGCATGTAACTAAGAAGGTGCTACAATTAAATAATACTATAATTAGATTAATCTCACAAGGATGAAAGACAGCGCAATGGTAGGCAACAAATATACAGATGCATGGTTCAAACAGATATACATACAATTTAATGGTAAGTCAAAGATAGAAACATACATACTATTTATTCTTGAAATAATTCAAACAATTGTTGGAACATATGAATTTAAACTGATGTTGCGCTGAATCTAACTAACATATGATTTTAAGTGCTTACTCGTGGTTCGCAAACGGATGTTGCATAATACACGTAGTTTCAAGATTATATATAGGTACGGAAACAAAAACAAAGAAATAATACGTTAAATTCAATGTAACTTCAAGTTGGATGATTACACGATGCCAAATTCAATACCTCAAATGAATTCAGGTTCTAAATGCAAACAACATTAATTAATGAGTAAACTCAACCAACACACAAACATGGGAAAAAACATTTCCAAGCCATAAAGTGATTTATGTCTCTGATTTATTTCACGACATATGACTAAAAAATGTAGACATGCAGATTACATTCAAGACTATGGTTAGTTATCAGTCAGTTCTCATTGAGAATGTAAACAATTATTTAAACAACAATTTATGCACTGATGCAATCCCAGCAACAATCAACTCGAGTAGTAGATTCAAAAAGCAATAACCTAACAATTTATGCACTGATGCAATCCCAGCAACAATCCACTCCCTTAACACCGAGAGCTAAAGTCATACAGTTATGGTAAATAATTTCAGGATATATAATTTGAACTGTATTGCATTCATCAATTCGAGAAAACTTACGGGCCTAACCATTCATCATTATTGTAACTGCGACCACCATTCCTCAATACCAAAACCCGAAATAGAAGATCGCATAATACCCATTTAAAACTCTAGCAACCATCCATGAACTTAATATAATTCCTACTTCTCAAAATCATAATTTGGTACACATGAAACTGAAAATCAGTAAATAGAAGAAGTCGCGATAGTATGTAGAAATTGTATACAGTTTGTTACATCTTCTACCAAAAGTCAACTGGTGCTAGTTGAATAGGTAGCCCATGAGTTTCCAACAAACCAAACATACGAAATTATAAATCAAAAACAACTCTTACCCTATGCAAATTGAGATGAAGCATGTGAAGTAAATCCAACCAATTATAAACCAATCTGTTCAATTCTGTTTATATAGCCCGATTTGGGGCAAGAATCAAGAGAGAGATCCGAAAATTTGCTAGAGAGGAAAAATTCAAGAGAAAAGAGAAACACGGATCGCGAGAGAAAGTCTCCACATTTTATGAACAGAGCGAGAACAAGAATATGGTTAGGTATTTATGAAGGGAAGAAATCGTGGAGGAGAAAATGGTGCTGTGAAATAATCAGAATTGAACAGATTTGAAGGAAGAAATCGCAGAGGAGAAAATGGAAAGAATCAGATTCGGAAGGAAGAAAACGCGGAGCGAATGTCTGATGGGCGAAAATGGTGGCGAAATTTATAGGCATAGACAATTTGATTTTGGTCGTCTTACAGTAGACAAACCTCCCTAACGTTCGGTTTATGTCTCAAATGAATACGTTAAATTCATTGTAACTTCAAGTTGGATGATTATACAATGCCAAATTCAATGCCTTAAATGAATTCAGGTTCTAAATGCAAACAACATTAATTAATGCGTAAACTCAACCAACGCACAAACATTTCCAAGCCATAAAGTGATTTATGTCTTTGATTTATTTCACAACATACGACTGAAAAATGTAGACATGCAGTTACATTCAAGACAATGGTTAGTTAATTATCAATCATTTCTCATTGAGAATGTAAACAATTATTTAAACAACAATTTATGCACTGATACAATCCCAGCAACAATCAACTCGAGTAGTAGATTCAAAAAGCAATAACCTAACAATTTATGCACTGATGCAATCCCTGCAACAATCCACTCCCTTAACACCGAGAGCTAAAGCCATACAGTTATGGTAAATAATTTCAGGATAGATAATTTGAACTGTACTGTATTCATCCATTCGAGAAAACTTACGGACCTAACCATTCATCATTATTGTAACTGCGGCCACCATTCCTCAATACCAAAACCCGAAATAGAAGATCGCATAATACCATTTAAAACACTAACAACCATCCGTGAAGTTAATATAATTCCTACTTCTCATAATCATAATTTGGTACACATGAAACTGAAAATCAGTAAATAGAAGAAGTCGCGATAGTATGTAGAAATTGTATACAGTTTGTTACATCTTCTACCGAAAGTCAACCGGTGCTAGTTGAATAGGTAGCCCATGAGTTTCCAACAAACCAAACATACGAAATTATAAATAAAAAACAACTCTTACCCTATGAAAATTGAGATGAAGCATACGAAGTAAATCCAACCAATTATAAACCAATCTGTTCAATTCTGTTTATATAGCCTAATTCAGGAGCAAGATTCAAGAGAGAGATCCAAAAATTCACTTGAGAAGAAAAATTCAGGAGAAAAGAGAAACACGGATCGCGAGAGAAAGTCTCTACATTTTATGAACAGAGCGAGAACAAGAATATGGTTAGGTATTTATGAAGGGAAGAAGTCGCGAAGGAGAAAATGGCGCTGTGAAATAATCAAAATTGAACAGATTTGAAGAAGGAAGAAATCGCAGAGGAGAAAATGGAAAGAATCAGATTCGGAAGGAAGAAAACGCGGAGCGAATGTCTGATGGGAGAAAATGGTGGCGAAATTTATTGGCACAGACAATTTGATTTTGGCCGTCTTACAGTAGACAAACCTCCCTAACGGTCGGTTTGATAAGTTGTTTCATATAAATATAAGTAAATTTCCATTTCTGGAAATATAATCATGTTGGTTATTCAATTATTATTTTTTGTTTTCAGGTTATCCGTTTAGATTTAAATCACTCAAATTCTCCATTTTTATTTCCCTAAAATAATGTGATTTCCTCAAAATATCCACTAACATATGACATTTAGTTCATGTATTGATTGACTAGATAGTTAATAGTCCACTTACTTTAGGAATGGTCAGTTTGAAATTCAAATATGTTAGTACATAAAAGATTTAAAAGGCTAACAATTCTTATTTTTCATTTTCTTTACTATTTTAGTTTACACTAAATAATATTTTATCCTTTCTTCATTACAGGAACAATACATTGAAAACGTTTCATTAAAATAAACCTTTTCTTGCTGACTTTCAAAATATGATAAAATGAAATACTGAATCTGTAATTGGAACCTTTACCTAATTTTAGCAATCTGTACAAGCACCTGATGTCCAATTTGCAGCAAAGGCCTTTATAAAGAAAGCACTATATGGAATTGATAACTGACTCAATAGCCAGTATCTATAAGTAATCCCCCACAATAAAATACAATTTTTTTTCTTTTCTTTCTTTCCTACTCGGATTCTCCTTTTCAAGTTTGATATCTTAAATTTAAATTTAGTCATTGTATAAATAATAATTGAGCCCGCTTATATTAACTATTCTGTTGAAATAGCTCAGTAACTTTGAATGCATGGAATTAACGTGAATTAACGTGATCTTAGGTATATGTTTTAACCAGATGCAGCGCAAAATTGCTTTCACCCTTTTATATGCACAAAATCCTAACAGTTTTTCCTCCTTGAAGACATTAGATGTTTGGTTTCCCTTTATAGTATAAGCATCAACTTCAACCTCAGTTAACAAATAGTTATACCATTAGTCATTAAATTATATACTTTGGCATTATATTTAACTCATTTTTGGCATCCAAAATCTTCCATTTTTTGTGATCACTAATCATTTGATTGAAAAACGATGTTTATACTTTTTTTTATACAAAATGAACTATCATTCATTTAATCTTATGAAGGAATTGATTTGATGTAGAAATTACAATTTTTTATATTGAGTTGTTTAGCTGCAAAAACTTTTATCTAGCCTTATAGTTCCAGAATATGTTGTAGATACCATGGATTTGAATGTGATAATTTTTCATAGGCAGTGTCCCTATGGATTTTTTCCGAGTTGAAGAAAATAGGAAACAAACAAGATTCCAAGGATTTACTCAATATAAAAGAGATAATATATAATGTTGGTTTCACACTTGAACCGCACCTCATTCCTTAATTTTAGCATGTGACCGTTGCTCCTTATTTCAACATGTGAACATTGGGTCTTTATAGGAAAGTTCCTTAATTACAGCACAAATGTTGCTCCTTGATTTTAGCATGTGACCGTTGAGCAATCTTCTATTTATTCTCTCGTTTTGTATCTCTTTTCAGTATCAGAGAAATTACAATTAATAATATATTTCTACTACATCTCTCCTCTTTATCTCCATTACTTTTCTTTATACTTTCAATATGGTATCAGAGCACCACCGCCGAAAGGCTTAAACACTGAACTGAAAGTCCTATTTCTCCATTGTCTGTTGCATCACTCTTTTCCTCAATTTTTCAGCTGCAGTTCCATGCCTTGCAGACCTCTGAACAGCCATGGCAAATAACAACGAAGCCACCTCTAATGTCTCTTGTAGCGTGGCCCATGATGCTCCGCCAAACTGGCACAACCTAATCAAACCAAAAAGCCATGTCATTACCACATCTCTGGATGAAGACAATTACATATTGTGGAAATATCAAATTGAAATTGCACTCAAAGGATACGGTTTACAAAATTACATAAAAGGTACGCTATCTATTCTACCAATTATGATTACTGATCAAGGGGGAAACACCATACCAAACCCCGACTACACAAATTTTCTAAAACAAGATAGTTTGCTATCGTCATGGCTCCTATCATCTATTAGTCCGAATCTACTGTCACAAATCGTGGGGTGCAATTCATCATATGAAATATGGACCACTATAGAGCAGATTTTCAGCTCACAATCCGCCGCACGTGTGATGCAATACAGAAGGGAATTACAAAACTCAAGAAAAGAGGAAATGAGCATGCAAGAATACTTAAGCAAGATAAAAAATTTGTGTGACAAACTGAATGCAGTGGGACACAAAATAAGTGACAATGAACAAATTCTCTTCATTACCGGCGGATTAGACGAAGAGTACGAGTCATTAGTTACGGTTATTGCGACTCAACAAACATTACCTGACTTACAGTTCGTTAGATCTGCGCTCCTCGCCCATGAAGGGAGAATAGACCAAAGGAAAACTGTACAAGGGGTTTTCTCTGCAAATTATGCTGCGGCTAAAAACAAGCAAATTCAAAGGAACAATAATTCAAATAAACAAGAAAGCCAGTATCTGAGAGGATACCAACCCCAGAGGGCATATCAACCACAGAGAGGTCGTGGACGAGGCAGATGGAACAACAACAACAGGGTAAAGTGCCAAATTTGTCAAAAATTTGGACACATGGTGAACCGCTGCTATTTCAGATACAATAGCGACCACAGTGAACCACAAACAGACCAAAACAGCCAAACACCAAGAGCAAACATGGCTGCCATGGACAATCAAAACAAAAGCGCTATTGGGGACAAAGGCAAAGGTCAAACCAGCAATGAAGGCAAGACTGATGAGGATGAACTGGACGAATGGTACCCAGACTCTGGAGCCACACATCATGTCACAAACAGGCTTCAGAACTTAAACATTGGAAGCAAAAGCTATACAGGTATGAAATCACTACACATGGGTAACGGCAACACTGCCAACATCACACACATAGGTAAAGGTGCCATGCAGGGAAAAAGGCAACTTATGCTAAACAATTTACTCAGAGTTCCCACTATTAACAAAAATTTATTAAGTGTTTCTAAGTTTGCTAAAGATAATAATGTTTTCTTCGAATTTCACCCCAAGTTTTGTCTAGTCAAGGACCTCCTAAGTCGAGAAATATTG
Source organism: Allium sativum (assembly GCA_030737875.1). NCBI lineage: Eukaryota > Viridiplantae > Streptophyta > Magnoliopsida > Asparagales > Amaryllidaceae > Allium > Allium sativum. Next base: position 511,961,313 of record CM060921.1, on the reverse strand, counting down.
CTACAGGGTGACCTTCACGATGGTCTTTACAAATTTGGCAACTTAAAGACTGGGAATGCGTTGAATAAAGAAATATGGTGCAACAATGTAGACATCAGTAGCAGTTGCAATTATGATTCTCTTAATAATAGGAACAATGGATGTAATGATGATAATAATAATATAGTTGATTCTTGACATATGAAACTTGGTCATCCCAGTTTGGAAACTGTTAGAAATGTTTTAAATAATAATGGCATTTATTTTGAAAATGTACCTGTGAAACACACTTGCACACACTGCCAACTTGGCAAAAGCCACAAACTGCCTTTTAGTAAGTCTGAAACCACGTACAACAAACCCCTAGAGCTTGTCGCAGCTGATTTGTGAGGACCAGCACCACTAAACTCATATCAAGGACACAGGTACTATCTATCCCTTGTTGATGCTTATTCAAGATACACGTGGATATACATGCTAAAAAACAAATCAGAAACATGCAGTACAATCATTCAATTTATAACTTTTATTGAAAAGCAGACCAACTATAATGTAAAAGCTATACAAACAGATGGTGGGGGTGAGTTCAAACCACTCACAAATTTCTTCATCCAAAAGGGGATAAGACATAGGCTAACCTACCCCCACACATCTGAACAAAATGGTTTGGTCGAAAGAAAGCACAGACATATAGTTGAAACCGGTTTAACATTGCTATCACAAGGGGCATTACCAATGAAATATTGGAACGAAGCATTCAACACTTCTGTGTATCTCATAAATAAATTACCCACAAAAGTGTTGAACAATAGAACCCCGCATGAAATGATATTCAATGAAAAACCAGACTATAAAATATTGAAAAACTTTGGGTGCCTATGCTTTCCATGCCTAAGGGACTACAACACGCACAAACTTAGCATGAGATCATGCCCATGCACTTTTATTGGTTACCCACAAAATCAAAAGGGTTATAAATGCTTGGCCAAAAATGGAAAAATCTATATATCAAGGCATGTCATATTTGATGAAAATGTTTTTCCACATGCAGATAAACAAGCCACAAAGGAAGAGTGCAGACAAGATCATGGAATCAAAGTTATCAATATGCCACCACTAATGGAGCAAGAGACAAACAATAACAACAACAAAGAGGGACACGACACATGCAACATACACACACATACAAGCAATAATCAAACAAACACAGACGATGGTAACAATGAAGAAACTTACAGTAATCAGCAAGAACATGAGAACGAGGAAAGCAACAGTGACAGAATCAGCCCAGACCATCAACCTCAAGCACAAGAAACACAAACCGGACATCATATGGTGACCAGATCAAAGCATGGGATTTTCAAACCCAAGGTATATAATCTATCAATGAATGAGGTTGAACCTGGAAATTATAGTGAAGCAGCCAAATCTGAAAAGTGGAAACAAGCTATGAATGATGAATACGAGGCATTGATGAAAAATAAAACTTGGAGCTTGGTTGCACCACCCACTCACAAGAACATCATAGGATGCAGATGGACTTACAAAATAAAAAGGAAGGCGGATGGGACCACAGACAAATACAAGGCCAGACTTGTTGCTAAAGGATACACTCAACAGTTTGGATTTGACTTTAACGAGACTTTTTCACCAGTCATAAAACCCACAACCATTAGAATCATTCTGACTATAGCTTTGTGTAAAAAATGGAATATCAAGCAATTGGACGTGAACAATGCTTTTCTAAATGGCGAGTTAACTGAAGAAGTTTATATGCAACAACCAGAGGGATATGAGGTTAACAATGGCGACAAACCTTTAGTATGCAAGCTGCACAAAGCTATATACGGCCTCAAGCAAGCGTCGAGGGCATGGTATGAAAAGTTAAAGCTAACCTTATCTAGAATTGGTTTCTCACAAATAAAATCCGACAACTCCCTATACATGAAAAAGGATAATGAAATTGTCATATACATCCTTGTATACGTGGATGACATGCTAATAACAGGGAATGACACACGGGAAATCAACAGGATCAAAAAAGTTCTCGACCAAAGCTTTGCCATCAAAGATCTTGGCGAATTAAACTATTTCTTAGGGATTCAAATCAAAAGAAATGAAAATGAAATGTTCCTATCTCAATAGAATTATATTGCTGAAATCTTACAAAGGACCAACATGCATCAAGCTAAATCGCTACCAACACCTATGACCAGCAGTTCCCGCCTATCTAAATTTAAAGGTGAAGCCATTAATAACGCTACTCAATACAGAAGTATAATTGGAGCATTGCAATATGCAACAATTACACGACCAGACATATGCTATAGCGTAAATAAACTAAGCCAATACATGCAAAATCCGTTGTCTGAACATTGGATAGCCGTCAAGAGGTTATTGAGATACTTGCAAGGAACCAGACACCACGGAATAACAATAAGTGCCGATAAAGAAATGAACTTACAAGGATTTAGTGATGTGGACTGGGCTAATGACATTGATGATAGAAGATCCGTATCAGGATACTGCGTGTTTCTTGGCACAAATCTTGTCTCATGGTGCACCAAGAAGCAGACAACCACATCGAGGTCAAGTACTGAAGCGGAATATCGTGCCCTTGCTAGCGCCACCGCTGAAATCTCATGGATTGAGTCGCTATTACACGAATTAGGTTTCACTCCTAAAAGAAAACCAGTCATCTGGTGCGACAATAGAGGGACAGTATCCTTGTCTCTCAATCCAACTCAGCACTCAAGATCAAAACACCTCGAGATAGACCTACACTTCGTACGAGAACGAACGCAAAGTGGAAAGTTAATGGTATGCCACATCCCATCATATTATCAGAGAGCTGATGTGCTTACAAAGCCACTATCGACAAAGAATTTTATGAGATTAAAAGAGGAATTAAGGGTGAGCGACAACGGCGGAATGAAGAAGACAGAAAAACCCAGTTTTGTTTGAGGGGAGCTAATGTTGGTTTCACACTTGAACCGCACCTCATTCCTTAATTTTAGCATGTGACCGTTGCTCCTTATTTCAACATGTGAACATTGGGTCTTTATAGGAAAGTTCCTTAATTATAGCACAAATGTTTCTCCTTGATTTTAGCATGTGACCGTTGAGCAATCTTCTATTTATTCTCTCGTTTTGTATCTCTTTCCAGTATCGGAGAAATTACAATTAATAATATATTTCTACTGCATCTCTCCTCTTTATCTCCATTACTTTTCTTTATACTTTCAATAATATACGATGCAAATTAGATGGACTTCTCTTAAAATATAACATCTTTTATGTTTCTCTCTCTTCCAATAGCTTATTATAGTATGGAATTTTTAGTTTTCAGGTCAGAGAACTTTGAGCTATGCATGGACATAGAATTTGGACAACAATTTATTTAAGGCCAAATTCTAGGCTCAAGCAAGATAATTTGGACAAAATATAAATTTTTTATTTTTCTTGCTAAGAACTACATGTTATTCAATTAAATTAAATAATCATTTGATTTATTATTAGAATAAGGGACAAAACATCTAAGCACAATTTACATTACATTTAAAGTTGTATACTCTGTAGTATATGTGCATTATTATTGTAATTAAACTACTAGAAATACATAGGAAAGATAAAGTGCAAAACATCATTGATCTGATTATACTAAAAAAAGTTTTACATACCCGACACTCCTAGCTCAGTTGATTAGAGGTGGGCGAATTGGGATGAGACATAGGTCTCAGGTTTGAGGGCCACCTCTGCCAATTTCTAGGGGTGACCACCTAGGTTGTGTGAAGGCGTTGAAAAATCAGGTTATATCACTACTCGTGGGGTTTACTAAGAACGACAAGCAATGACTTGAGTGAAGTCTTTGGTTCCACACATAAATCAAAAAAAAGTTTTACATGGGTTGGATAGTAGGGAAGATGACGATGCTTAACCTGACCACTAATGTTAACTTTGATTCGGTTGACATGTCATCCACTCTATCTAAAACTTCATATGTTGCTTGGATCCTTGACAAGCTCGATAGATATGCAGTGGTAGTGCTAAAAGGATCAGTTCGAATGTCATTTGGTAGAACTAAAGAGCCAACTGCTTATGGAGAATTATGTCAACTGGAGGTTTGAGTCCATGTACAAACTAGAAGCAGACTACTACTATGTCTTCAGTCTTGGAAAGCAAATTATCTATTCCTAAGTCTCGATTCTATCTCAAGTTTTATGATACAAAGTCTCATCACACTTAAGAACACGTTCAATGTTTACATGCTGCACATCAACAATAATCAACAGATCATGTAATTTTGCAAAAACATTCGCACATCATCTCTTTTTTCCCCATATTTGTTTTTTTTCTAATTTCCCACCCTTGTGCCAATGTACAGTTTAAAATTGATAGTTATAGGCTTCAGACATGGTTGAAGTAGACAACATTCAACGTCGCTAGGTATTAGCTCACTAGGTGACCTGATTTTTTTTTTTTTTGACCCAATAATATTGTTACCGAATTGTTAAATTGGCTTCAACATTTAAGCCATTGTTGCTGTGACAAAATAATATCATTATGATGTGGTGTTAGTTCTACTTAACTTGCATATTGTGTATCATTAGCTATACTGATTTTATTTTTATATTCTTTAAAAAAAAGTTAAAGTGCAAAAAACAATAATTGAGAACTCTAAAATATGTAACCCTTCAAATTGATTCAGTTGTTATCATAGTTTCAGAGGGTCTAGGCATGGTTTAGGTGAGACGAACGAGGGATAACGCATAGAACAGTACATGACTCATCCTAGCTTTGGAATTTACATTTCAAGTCTGTCGATCTGTATTGGCGACGAAGGCTTTTGTCAATGTGATGTCTGAAGAGCTCTAAATCATCAAAGTGCAGCACGTGCAACGGTGTACTCTTCGTAAAATGTCTAAGTTAATTTTGATAAGAATGTTTAACAATGCAATGTATATGATATTCAAAAATTCTTCTTTTATTGTCACAATTTGAAAACTTCATCTTTGATATTCTGTTTATCATTGATGGCACGTTTTGTGTAGGGATCAATGGATGCAGTCTCCAAAATGGTTATATACAATAACTTATTAGCTCATGTTCTACAATCAGCAAAATAAAGCTTTCGAATGACCTAAACAAATTAGAAAAACAATGAATAAAATCCTAATAATTCGATAACCGTGTGCGTAGCACGGGTTCGCACTAGTTTTAGAATAAAAAGACATGTTAGAATATAAAAGACATTTTAGAATAAAAAGACATGTTAGAATATTAAAGACATGTTAGAATATATAAAAAACATTTTAGGATATAAAATAACATTTTAGAATAAATAGGCATGTTAGAATATAAAAGGCAATTTAGAATAAAAAGACATGTTAGAATATAAAAGACATGTTAGAATAAAAAGACATTTTAGAATATAAAAGACATTTTAGAATAAATAACATTTTAGAATAAAAAGACATCTTAGAATAAAAAGACATTTTAGAATATAAAAGACATTTTAGAATAAAAAGACATGTTAGAAAATAAAAAGACATTTTAGAATAAAAAAGGACATTTTAGAATAAAGGACATTTTAGAATAAAGATTATTTTAGAATAAAGGACATTTCAGAATAAAGCACATTTTAAAATAAAGAATCTTTTAAAATAACGGATATTTTATAACAAATATTCTAAAATAATATACAGTGAAGAATAAAATTATGATTTTGATGTCCGATTTTGGATGGATACAAAAATATTGAATTTATGAAGCCGAATTAAGTAGCAAACACCATTTTAACCCGAAAGGGTTTATCGATCGATTTTATTCATTTTATAATGAATATCGAAAAGAAATGATTTCAAAATTTAATATTTCAAAAATATTATCATCTTAATATGATAAAGATAAAGAATATTCAATTTTGATTTAGAATTGAAAATGAAGTTAAAATCATACAAAAACGAATTTAAAAACGATTTGTAAAATACGTTTTAAATGGAAACCGACGAAGTATATACAATATATATATATATATTGGCCTGAATAGAACGCGCCACGTAGCGACCGTTCGCGAATTCGACCATTGACTTCGAATTGACATTACGGGAGATCTGACTGTCGGATTCTCCTAAAACCGGAATCGAAGTGACCCGAACATCCCCGTGAAGGAAAGCCCAGATTGAATTGAGAACAAGACAAATCAGAACACAAACAGAAGAACATTTCATTGCTTATTACAACAATTTACATCAGAGTACAAGAATATACAGAGTATAAATAAATAATATACGTCAGACAAATATCAGAGATTTACAAATTACATTTAAATACATAGCAGCGGAAAAATAATACAAAACACAACTGAAAGAGATAAATGGATACAGAGCTTTCCGAATATCATTCCAGCTGTAAACCAGGATCCTGTGAATATAAATCTGCAAAACCAAAACTACTAGCTGCCCATGAGGAAAATAAAAGCACCCAGAGTTTAGGTTAAAACAATAAACTCCAGGTCAGTCATGTGACTGGTGTGAGAACTAAAACAGTTATTTAAAACTTTATTTGAAAATCGGATATATCAAGGGACCACGCCGTATAACACGGAACGGGTTTCCTCCCAAGAATACCAGTGCAAAAACAAACAGCGCGATGCTTTTTGGAAAAATGAAGCTATTATAAGACCCAGGTCCCATCACACAATGCAACACAAGCCAGAGGATAGGGTTTTCACTTATAATAGCTAAACATGCTTGGTACGTTAAAACAAATCATTTGATACTATTATAAGTGCATAGTGTACAAAACAACTTCAAATATAAATGTATCAATCCTAGATGGCATGGGTACCATATATCATGTAGCCAATATTAGGCTCTACAATAAAAACCGCAATTATCACGCATTGAAAGTTGGATTTCCATCTGTGAACCAAGGCAAGGGATCGTCCTTACCGCTTCGAGACAATCTAGCCCATGACTCATGACCCAGACTCGGGTGGGCCCTTGGATCGTTAGGGCCGGTCCACTCGATGTGGATTAAAATGCCTGAGCATTATGTTTCTCCGCCCTATGGGGCGTAAATATGGTCTGTACAAAGACCATATCATCCATCGGCTCCGCAGAGACCGATATAACCAAGGCGTCTTGCTATCCATCATCCACATAAGTAAAACATCTGGGCATGCAAAACCCAGACACCGCTTTTAGCTAGAAGGAAACGCATGCCCTCCCTGAAGTCCTCTCCCGTTTCTGGTTCACACCGGGGTGCGAGGCTCGCGAATTAACGCTACACAAGGCTATGCCATATTAAAGCCGTGCTTTGATCATCAACCACAAGACTCTGCTTTTCAACAGAAGCCTTGATCATTTGCAACTCAGCATGCCACATAGGCAATTCATACTATGCAACCGATGTCCATGAATCACGCAGAATGAAATCTGATGTCAAACACACATCCATTTACAAGTTCGTTCTGGGTCTGAACAAAACCGGAGGCACCTTATTCCTCGTCTTATATGTCCAATGCAGGAGAGAGGTCTTCGCATATCCGGTCGATCTCCAAGTACGCCTGAAATGATCATCACTTATTACCTTGTCTTGGGTGTACAGCCCAATCAAGACATCAGTAATCATCCAAACGATGTGAAGACCTCTGGTCTTCCACCACCGTCTTCATCATCGACTCATCGCTGATTCAGTTATTCAGAATGGGATAAACCCATGAAGCAAAACTAGTGATGCTTCGTATTTAACACCACGGTGTTATCAGTAAACTAAATTACCACGGTGTTATCAGTATTCTGTGAATGGGGTCGTCCCTTAGATTTAATTCAGCTTAGAGTTGAATTATATTGATGAATATATTCAATCGACGACAGTTTGAACGTATAATTATATTATAATTAAAATCGAGCTCGAAATGGCGCTGCAGTTCGCTATTTGGCGATTCGAACTTCAACTGAATGTACAGGATTCGTTTTAAGCCGGATTTCTATGAAACAAGAAACGTGTGGAGCTGGCGGAGTATATCTTTCAAGTGGAAGAGAAAAATCGGGATTTCGTCGTGTAGATTTTGATTTACGTCCAAATCAAATTTCAGAAAAGTCGCTGTGGAATTCCTTTATATTTTGCAACGCTTTATTTACGTTATAAAAGGGTTTTCGATATAAATTGAATATCGAGATAATCTGGAATCTGAAATATCAAACTGTAAATTCTGATATGATATTTCTGAGTTGTACGATATCATATGTGAAGATATACGATAATATAAATTTATTTATATTTAATTTAATAATATTTAAATATATTTATATATTTAAATGGTCTATTTAGAGCTGTAAAAATAAGCCACTTTTGCAAACGAAGTCAGAATTTGACGAAACCAGTTTCGTTGGATCCGAAATGTCAAACTATTGTTAGATGTCCAGTTCCGTGATTTTTAAAGTCAGTATGTGGCCGTACGGATTTTTAGAGTGAGAAACAGACAGTATTTTGACAGTTAAAAATACACTGTGTGGGCATACGAAGTCGGAATTCGACGAAACCAGTTTCGTTGGGACCATAATGTCAAATTCTATCAGCGTGTCAGTTTTCATGATTTTTAGGCGTCGTATGTGTTCATAGTGATTTTTAGAAGACTGAATCGAATATTATATAATAAAAAGAAAATATCTAAAATTACCCAAACAAATATCTAAATATTTGTTTACATTATAAATACCTCCCCACAACATTTCTAAACCTAAGAATTTTGCCAAAGTCAATAGGAAAAACCGCCGTCACATTTTCCCTCAGCAAAACATTTCATGAGCAAAGAAAAATCGAAATAAAACCAAATAAAATGTTATAAATCATGAGATATACATGTGTGGATTCACTGTGGGATCCTCTTCGTTTCTGTGGTGGTTTTACAGTGTTCGACGCGATTTCTGGGAGGCTCGAAATGCAGCAGTAGATCTAGGGTTTGAGTTTTATCTCAAACAAAGGAATGAGGTTTCAATTCGAAGTTGTTTTTGGTTTTGTAATGGGAAACCCAACTCGTATACGAAGTCTTGTGGCCTCTTGTGGTGGTCGATGTCGCTCGAAGTACTGTAACCTGGCGCTGCGACCTGAAGGTCACATTGGACAACGTGCGATCGGACGATGCTTTTGGGGTACCAGAAGGAAGGGGACGAGATGAGAAAAACAACAGTAATTTTAGTCTTTGATTTCATGGGAAGTAAAGGGCGAACGAGGTCATGGAAGTGGGGTTAATGGCTGTGTATTATCGGTGGAGTTCAAGTGTTTTGGGAAGAAGGATTAAAGATGGCGGGTACGGGTCAGTTTGGTTAGTGGGCCGAAGAGTGGAAAGGTAAAGGCCCATGTGAACTAAATATATATATAGTTAAATTTTAATTCAAATAGTGAACTAACTTGTAATGATGATAACTTACACCTACGATATCAGATTGACGAACCGTAAGTTGCGTTGGGATCGCATGGACGGACATTACACCATGGAGCTGACTGGGAGTGAATCCGAGCTCATTATGATTTATGGCGAAATAAATTGTTTGATTAAAATTAAATAAATAGTTTATCGTTCTTTAACGATGAACTGCAAATGTGAGTAAAACTCACCAACTCTGTACAGTTCTATTTTTACAACGTATTCTTAGAACTGTTAAATATTGTCTGTTTGATTGTGTGTTGACTGTTTGATTGAACTGCTAGTCAGTTAGTGAATCTTTTATATATATATATATATATATAAATATATATAAACAGTTAAATAGTTATATATTGATTTTGTTAACAGAATATTTCATATTTAACTGGAAGTGATGTTGATTATACTGTGTAACATCTGTGATGCAGGGAAACAGGTTGGAGGAATCCAACTGGATTCCTCAACAGTTATTTTATTGTTTTTCATATATTGTTATATGATGTGATATAAAATCTGTAGGCAATTATATGCGCTTGGACGATATTGAACATCGTGATTTGATATGATTGAATACCATAACATACCGAAATGTTGATAAGGGGATTTTCAAAGTGATATTGAAAACAGAATATTTATAAATTGGAATATTTATAAATAAGAGATATTTATAAATTTAAATATTTATAAATAAGGAATATTTATAAATTGGGATATTTATAAATAGGAGATATTTTAAAAAGGAAAATAAATTCAAAACATTTCTTTTTGAATGGAAAGGCCTGTGTGGCGAGTTTGGGGATTTTCCCGATGCTCCCGTTACAAAGGAGGTTATGGCGAATTTTTCAGAGAATTTAAGGAGTTAGAATATTTCAAGAATAAATTTGAAAAGGAAATATTTGTAAACCAGTTACAAATAGAATTGAAAAGGAAACGTTATAAAAAGGAAATCATTTTTAAAGTGTAGAACCGTTATTTAAAAGTAAATCTTTCCAAATGAATAAAACGTTGTTAAAAAGGAAATCTTTATAAAGTAAATAAAGTAAATCGAATATGGTATTCAAAGGGAGTAAATCGAATATGGTATTCGAAAGTTAGTAAAACGAATATGCTATTCGAAAGGGGTTAGTCGAGTCGAGTTAGTTGAATAGAGTTAACCAGTTCAATAGAGTTAACCAGTTCAATAGAGTTAACCAGTGAGTTAAGTAAGTCAAGTTAATCAGTTGGAGTTAATCGATTCAAGTTAAGATTTTCGAGTTGATAATCGAGTTAAGTTATCGAATACCACTTATTCGAAGTAGAAGTTATCAAATATAGCTATTTGAGACAGAGTTAGTCAAACATAGTATTCAGGGTAAGTTGCCATCTCGTACGACTGCTAGCGTAGTTCGCAGGGCTGTGAATAGCCTACGTCGGTCAGATGTTTCCTGAGAGAGTCTGGCGTAACCATTGTGATCGCTGCGATCTAGAGTCAAGCGAATGGAGTTAAATCGAATATAGTTTATTCGATAGGAGTTAAGTTCTTGAGTTAGATTATCGAGATAAGTTCGTCGAGTTAAGTTCGTCGAGTTAAATTAATCGATGTTAGTTTCATCGAAAGGAGTTATCGATTAGTTAAATCGAAAGGAGTAATCGATTAGTTAAATCGAAAGGAGTTATCGATTAGTTAAATCGAAAGGAGTTATCGATTAGTTAAATCGAAAGGAGTTATCGAATTTAGTTATTCGAAAAGGAGTTATCAATTTGTTAAATCGAAAGGGAAGATTATCGAATATCGTTTATTCGAGAGGAGATTTTCGAATGTAGTTTATTCGAAGGAGTTATCGATTATTAGTTAATCGAAGTGAGTTATAGAATATTAGTTAAATCGAAGAAGTTATCGAATATAGTTATTCGAATAGAGTAAAGGAGTTAATCGAATATAGTTTATTCGAATAGAGTTAGAGGAGTTATCGAATATAGTTTATTCGACAGGAGTTAAGTGAATAGTTAAGTTAAACTAAGTGAATTAGTTAAGTGAATTGGTTAAGTTAACCAAAGTGAATTAGTCAAGTTAATCAAAGTGATTAGTTCAGTAAATCGAGATAAGTAAATCAAGTTAGGTTAATCGAGTTGAATTAGTCAGTCGAGTTAATAAATTGAGTTAGTCAAACCAAGTAAAACCAGTTAGAGTTGATCGGTTAGAAATAACCAGTTAGAGTTAATCAATCAGAGTTAATCAAATAGAGTTAAGTAAAATTAGAACTGACTAGAGATTAGTAAATTGAATGGTTTTCTAAGTGTCTATCTGATGTTGGTTTCGGCCTTCGGGATTTATACTTAGGGAATTGTTCTCATACTAGTTCACAGTCAGGGACTGATAGTTGGGGAAAGAATAGTGATTTGTAAATAAGCAGATGGAAACGTTTTCCAGTGTTAATAACATATATTTTCTAAACATAGAAAATAAGGCAATGTGAATATATATAGATATATGTTGATGATTGTTCGATATAATTTCCATCTGGAAATAATATCGTTGTTTGCACACTTGTTTTTCTTTGATGGTTAAATCACAGACTATCGAAGTTTTGACCATTTTAACGTTGTTAATATGGAGAGACCGGTTGGATTATTATCCGAAGAACCACTCTGTATTGGCATAAGCGTTGCGAATCATATATGCCAAAGATAATTGAAGACGGAGTAAAATACAAGGGCTGTTGTATAAGTCTTAGATAACAGTGACTAAGATGGATATACTGAATAGTGCCTTCGGTTTGTCCAGTCCCAGGACAACTTGTATGGACGAAGGTCTGATAGAGTATATCCAATAGATCGCGTAAGTTGATCTGTTCAAACGTATTCACGTTTGGTGGCAGAGGAATTCGTTTCTCTTAGCTGTATACCCGTGTTATTTTTAGATAAGTCAATTTGTGATTTGGCGGGTATGACGATGTGACATTCTAAGTGAATGAGGATGACTTGTATGAATGAATGTCTGACAGAGTATTTCCAGAAAGGTCACGTACATTGATTTCTCCAACCGTACCAAGAGTGGAAGCGGAGGAGGAAACTTCTTTTAGCTGACACGTAATATAGGGTTGTAGACGTCAATTAGTGATTTTCGATGGATCTGACAATGTGACATTCGAAGTGAATCTGATGTGATGATAAAGCGTAGCTTCTAGCCTCATCAACCGGTAAATGACAGAAATCGGGCAGGCAGCATGGCTAAGTCGGTCGCACCGAAGTAGGGTGTATAATCACCTATCTAGAGAATATTCATTTGCTTCTTTTAATCTATCAATACTGTCCCATATATATACGGGAAACGGTTGCTGGTCCCAACCGTTGGTGATGTACATTCGATACACTCAAGCGAAACGAGTGGTCGGTCATGTGTGGCTGAGTTACAAGATGTTCTTAATGAACTCCAGTGTATCATTCCTAGAGTACACTGATCGAAAGGTGGTTCCATACCTTGTCATAGTTGGAAATCCATTATCCAATACGTGCTTGCGATTTTGATTGTATACTATATATGTAGAACGTGAGATGAAAGCGTTTCTGCTAGTTGATATCTATTTGTACATAGACATTATTATAATATCAAAAAGTTTTTGATATAAAGATATTTCGGATTTTCATAAGGGAAAAACCCGTTCCGTTCTGCGGCGTGGTCTTATGAGATATCGTTTACTTGTTCATATACCTGTTTAAACTGTTTTACTCATACCAGTCCCATGACTGGACCGGAGTTTACTTTGTTGTTTTCCCTAAACTCTTGGGTGCCTAAATTTGTACGGGCAGTCAAGTAGTCGGGATTTACAGATACCTGAAGAGCTGGAGCAGGAGGCTTCTGGATCATATAGCTATAGTTTATTTCCGCTGTGTTATAAGTGTTGTACTCTGATAAGTGCTATTGTATACATAACTGTTATATTTCAAAATTATGTTATTTATTATATGTTATTCGTTCCGCTATGAGGTTCGTGTTACTCTGATGTTGTGTTCTTCTTCTTCTTCTATTCTAAGTTTCTATCTTATCTTTCCTCACCCTCTAATTTCTTTCATTAATTACCAGGATTTTTCGATGTTTTGGTTATCGACATCGAGCTTATGTCGATAACCAAAGTCGTCGAAGATCCGGGTCGTTACAGTTGGTATCAGAGCTTAAGTTAAGAATTACTTGGCTCTGTGGCGTGACTCGGTAGAGATAGGGTTAGTAATACCCTAGATTGTGTTTGAGTGTATATATATACGAGTGCGTATTTGTATTTGATATAAAAATTTGTTTTATATTGTGGAGATTCATTGGTTGAGTTGTTTATGAGTTCTGGTCGTTCAGTTTGATCCACTGTATCGGTAGGAGTAAATAAATACTTGAATACGATGGACCGACACAGTATGGATATGTGATATATTATCATATATAGGTTGTGATTATAATCGAGTAAGATTATAACATGTGAAATGGTTATATATAACCAATCAGAATTGATATAAGTAAAATATATGAAATTGAAATGAATTAAAGCTGAATTCAAATCAGAATTGGAGTTAAAATCCAAGAAATTGGGAAAGTGTTTGTAAATGAATCTGGATTAAGTATAAGGAAATTTTAAGATCCTGGGAGATTTTTAATTGGTTTACAAAATTGTAAAAGGATATTTAAAATATATTTCAAGGTGCACATGTTTAAAAATGGGTTTTGAAAGTGCTATAGTATTAAACTCACTTCGGTAGCTGGAAAATAGATTCCGATGTTGATCATGACATCATCGGTGTTCATTTTTGAGTGGTAAGTGACGGATTACTACCAAAGAGTTTGTTTTTAATTGTTTGGAGAAAACAAGTTGTTTTGATATTCCAAAATGAATCTTTAGATTTTTGAAAAGGTTAAGCTGTTTAAAAACCCCCAGAAAACAGATTATGTGAATTAAAACAAATTATAGCAGAATTTGTAAAAAGCCAATAGAAATTGGGCTTGAATTAGAAGCCAGAGGTGAAAATCATATTGAAATATATTGGTAAAGTGGAATTAGACTTGATTAGAGATAAATCTGGAATTATATTGGACTGGTGAGTTATGGATTTGGAATCAAGAATAGTGCTTGAGTTTGAAATGAAATTCGACTTAGGTATAAGTGAATGATTTGGTTTTGAGGATGAACTGATTGGAGATCAAGTTGGTATGGCATTGTTATATGCAGAAGTGGTAACGAATGGTAGGGATATAATGATATGCCCGACAAAAAGGTACAAGTTTATATTTTATATGAGTTTGGGATTTATGAGCCGAATTGGCAAGCCGCTTGGCGTTTTGATTTTCTTTTGGGTTGAAGAAGGCCCAGAGAGGCGAGTGGGTGTTTGAATTATTGACCAGTACAAAGGAGGTGTTGGCGAAATTTTTTTCAAAAAGTTAGGGCGTTAGAAAATTTTCATAATTTTTGAAAATTCTAGTTAGTCGGAATAAATTAATATTTTAGTCAATATTAGTTGGTTCAGTTGAAACCAGAGATAAGGGGTAAACAAATCTTAGGAATTCCAATAAGTAGGGTCGTCCTCTAACTTAGCAATTTCGAGGACGAAATTATTTTAAGTGGGGAAGAATGTAATGACCCGCATTTTTCAGGGGTATAATTAATTTATTTAATTGTTTAAAATAGTGATATAGGGAATTTAATCGTCGTTAATTAAATAATATGAATAATTAATTTAATTAAATAATTAAATAATATATTTAATTCAGAAATAATCAAAAATAATGGAAATCACAGTATTCTGTGAATGGGGTCGTCCCTTAGATTTAATTCAGCTTAGAGTTGAATTATATTGACGAATATATTCAATCGACGACAGTTTGAACGTATAATTATATTATAATTAAAATCGAGCTCGAAATGGCGCTGCAGTTCGCTATTTGGCGATTCGAACTTCAACTGAATGTACAGGATTCGTTTTAAGCCGGATTTCTGTGAAACAAGAAACGTGTGGAGCTGGCGGAGTATATCTTTCTAGTGGAAGAGAAAAATCGGGATTTCGTCGTGTAGATTTTGATTTACGTCCAAATCAAATTTCAGAAAAGTCGCTGTAGAATTCCTTTATATTTTGCAACGCTTTATTTACGTTATAAAAGGGTTTTTGATATAAATTGAATATCGAGATAATCTGGAATCTGAAATATCAAACTGTAAATTCTGATATGATATTTCTGAGCTGTACGATATCATATGTGAAGATATACGATAATATAAATTTATTTATATTTAATTTAATAATATTTAAATATATTTATATATTTAAATGGTCTATTCAGAGCTGTAAAAATAAGCCACTTTTGCAAACGAAGTCAGAATTCGATGAAACCAGTTTCGTTGGATCCGAAATGTCAAACTATTGTTAGATGTCCAGTTCCGTGATTTTTGAAGTCAGTATGTGGCCGTACGAATTTTTAGAGTGAGAAACAGACAGTATTTTGACAGTTAAAAATACACTGTGTGGGCATACGAAGTCGGAATTCGACGAAACCAGTTTCGTTGAGACCGTAATGTCAAATTCTATCAACGTGTCAGTTTTCATGATTTTTAGGCGTCGTATGTGTTCGAAGTGATTTTTAGAAGACTGAATCGAATATTATATAATAAAAAGAAAATATCTAAAATTACCCAAACAAATATCTAGATATTTGTTTACATTATAAATACCTCCCCACAACATTTCTAAACCTAAGAATTTTGCCAAAGTCAATGGGAAAAACCGCCGTCACATTTTCCCTCAGCAAAACATTTCATGAGCAAAGAAAAATCGAAATAAAACCAAATAAAATGTTATAAATCATGAGATATACATGTGTGGATTCACTGTGGGATCCTCTTCGTTTCTGTGGTGGTTTTACAGTGTTCAACGCGGTTTCTGGGAGGCTCGAAATGCAGCAGTAGATCTAGGGTTTGAGTTTTATCTCAAACAAAGGAATGAGGTTTCAATTCGAAGTAGTTTTTGGTTTTGTAATGGGAAACCCAACTCGTATACGAAGTCTTGTGGCCTCCTGTGGTAGTCGATGTCGCTCGAAGTACTGTAACCTGGCGCTGCGACCTGAAGGTCACATTGGACAACGTGCGATCGGACGATGCTTTTGGGGTACCAGAAGGAAGGGGACGAGATGAGAAAAACAACAGTAATTTTAGTCTTTTATTTCATGGAAAGTAAAGGGTGAACGAGGTCATGCAAGTGGGGTTAATGGTTGTGTATTATCTATGGAGTTCAAGTGTTTTGGGAAGAAGGATTAAAGATGGCGGGTACGGGTCAGTTTGGTTAGTGGGCCGAAGAGTGGAAAGGTAAAGGCCCATGTGAACTAAATATATATATAGTTAAATTTTAATTCAAATAGTGAACTAACTTGTAATGATGATAACTTACACCTACGATATCAGATTGACGAACTGTAAGTTGCGTTGGGATCGCATGGACGGACATTACACCATGGAGCTGACTGGGAGTGAATCCGAGCTCATTATGATTTATGGCGAAATAAATTGTTTGATTAAAATCAAATAAACAGTTTATCGTTCTTTAACGATGAACTGCAAATGTGAGTAAAACTCACCAACTCTGTACTGTTCTATTTTTACAACGTATTCTTAGAACTGTTAAATATTGTCTGTTTGATTGTGTGTTGACTGTTTGATTGAACTGCTAGTCAGTTAGTGAATCTTTTATATATATATATATATATATATATATATAAACAGTTAAATAGTTATATATTGATTTTGTTAACAGAATATTTCATATTTAACTGGAAGTGATGTTGATTATACTGTGTAACATCTGTGATGCAGGGAAACAGGTTATAGGAATCCAACTGGATTCCTCAACAGTTATTTTATTGTTTTTCATATATTGTTATATGATGTGATATAAAATCTGTGGGCAATTATATGTGCTTGGACGATATTGAACATCGTGATTTGATATCATTGAATACCATAACATACCGAAATGTTGATAAGGGGATTTTCAAAGTGATATTGAAAACAGAATATTTATAAATTGGAATATTTATAAATAAGAGATTATAAATTAAATATTTATAAATAAGGAATATTTATAAATTGGGATATTTATAAATAGGAGATATTTTAAAAAGGAAAATAAATTCAAAACATTTCTTTTTGAATGGAAAGGCCTGTGTGGCGAGTTTGGGGATTTTCCCGATGCTCCCGTTACAAAGGAGGTTATGGCGAATTTTTCAGAGAATTTAAGGAGTTAGAATATTTCAAGAATAAATTTGAAAAGGAAATATTTGTAAACCAGTTACAAATAGAATTGAAAAGGAAACGTTATAAAAAGGAAATCATTTTTAAAGTGTAGAACCGTTATTTAAAAGTAAATCTTTCCAAATGAATAAAACGTTGTTAAAAAGGAAATCTTTATAAAGTAAATCGAATATGGTATTCGAAGAGAGTAAATCGAATATGGTATTTGAAAGTTAGTAAAACGAATATGCTATTCGAAAGGGGTTAGTCGAGTCGAGTTAGTTGAATAGAGTTAACCAGTTCAATAGAGTTAACCAGTGAGTTAAGTAAGTCAAGTTAATCAGTTGGAGTTAATCGATTCGAGTTAAGATTTTCGAGTTGATAATCGAGTTAAGTTATCGAATACCACTTATTCGAAGTAGAAGTTATCAAATATAGCTATTTGAGACAGAGTTAGTCAAACATGGTATTCAGGGTAAGTTGCCATCTCGTACGACTGCTAGCGTAATTCGCAGGGCTGTGAATAGCCTACGTCGGTCAGATGTTTCCTGAGGGAGTCAGACGTAACCATTGTGATCGCTGCGATCTAGAGTCAAGCGAATGGAGTTAAATCGAATATAGTTTATTCGATAGGAGTTAAGTTCTTGAGTTAGATTATCGAGATAAGTTCGTCGAGTTAAGTTCGTCGAGTTAAATTAATCGATGTTAGTTTCATCGAAAGGAGTTATCGATTAGTTAAATCGAAAGGAGTAATCGATTAGTTAAATCGAAAGGAGTTATCGATTAGTTAAATCGAAAGGAGTTATCGATTAGTTAAATCGAAAGGAGTTATCGAATTTAGTTATTCGAAAAGGAGTTATCAATTTGTTAAATCGAAAGGGAAGATTATCGAATATCGTTTATTCGAGAGGAGATTTTCGAATGTAGTTTATTCGAAGGAGTTATCGATTATTAGTTAATCGAAGTGAGTTATAGAATATTAGTTAAATCGAAGAAGTTATCGAATATAGTTATTCGAATAGAGTAAAGGAGTTAATCGAATATAGTTTATTCGAATAGAGTTAGAGGAG
Source organism: Allium sativum (assembly GCA_030737875.1). Taxonomy (NCBI): domain Eukaryota; kingdom Viridiplantae; phylum Streptophyta; class Magnoliopsida; order Asparagales; family Amaryllidaceae; genus Allium; species Allium sativum. Next base: position 511,942,594 of record CM060921.1, on the reverse strand, counting down.
TTATCGAATATAGTTTATTCGACAGGAGTTAAGTGAATAGTTAAGTTAAACTAAGTGAATTAGTTAAGTGAATTGGTTAAGTTAACCAAAGTGAATTAGTCGAGTTAATCAAAGTGATTAGTTCAGTTAATCGAGATAAGTAAATCAAGTTAGGTTAATCGAGTTGAATTAGTCAGTCGAGTTAATAAATTGAGTTAGTCAAACCAAGTAAAACCAGTTAGAGTTGATCGGTTAGAAATAACCAGTTAGAGTTAATCAATCAGAGTTAATCAAATAGAGTTAAGTAAAATTAGAACTGACTAGAGATTAGTAAATTGAATGGTTTTCTAAGTGTCTGTCTGATGTTGGTTTCGGCCTTCGGGATTTATACTTAGGGAATTGTTCTCATACTAGTTCACAGTTAGGGACTGATAGTTGGGAAAGAATAGTGATTTGTAAATAAGCAGATGGAAACGTTTTCCAGTGTTAATAACATATATTTTCTAAACATAGAAAATAAGGCAATGTGAATATATATATAGATATATGTTGATGATTGTTCGATATAATTTCCATCTGGAAATAATATCGTTGTTTGCACACTTGTTTTTCTTTGATGGTTAAATCACAGACTATCGAAGTTTTGACCATTTTAACGTTGTTAATATGGAGAGACCGGTTGGATTATTATCCGAAGAACCACTCTGTATTGGCATAAGCGTTGCGAATCATATATGCCAAAGATAATTGAAGACGGAGTAAAATACAAGGGCTGTTGTATAAGTCTTAGACAACAGTGACTAAGATGGATATACTGAATAGTGCCTTCGGTTTGTACAGTCCCAGGACAACTTGTATGGACGAAGGTCTGACAGAGTATATCCAATAGATCACGTAAGTTGATCTGTTCAAACGTATTCACGTTTGGTGGCAGAGGAATTCGTTTCTCTTAGCTGTATACCCGTGTTATTTTTGGATAAGTCAATTTGTGATTTGGCGGGTATGACGATGTGACATTCTAAGTGAATGAGGATGACTTGTATGAATGAATGTCTGACAGAGTATTTCCAGAAAGGTCACGTACATTGATTTCTCCAACCGTACCAAGAGTGGAAGCGGAGGAGGAAACTTCTTTTAGCTGACACGTAATATATGGTTGTAGATGTCAATTAGTGATTTTCGATGGATCTGACAATGTGACATTCGAAGTGAATCTGATGTGATGATAAAGCGTAGCTTCTAGCCTCATCAACCGGTAAATGACAGAAATCGGGAAGGCAACATGGCTAAGTCGGTCGCTCCGAAGTAGGGTGTATAATCACCTATCTAGAGAATATTCATTTGCTTCTTTTAATCTATCAATGTTGTCCCATATATATACGGGAAACGGTTGCTGATCCCAACCGTTGGTGATGTACATTCGATACACTCAAGCGAAATGAGTGGTCAGTCATGTGTGGCTGAGTTACAAGATGTTCTTGTTGAACTTCAGTGTATCGTTCCTAGAGTACACTGATCGGAAGGTGGTTCCATACCTTGTGATAGTTGGAAATCCATTATCCAATACGTGCTTGCGATTTTGATTGTATACTATATATGTAGAACGTGAGATGAAAGCGTTTCTGCTAGTTGATATCTATTTGTACATAGACATTATTATAATATCAAAAAGTTTTTGACATAAAGATATTTCGGATTCTCATAAGGGAAAAACCCGTTCCGTTCTGCGGCGTGGTCTTATGAGATATCGTTTACTTGTTCATATACCTGTTTAAACTGTTTTACTCATACCAGTCCCATGACTGAACCGGAGTTTACTTTTTTGTTTTCCCTAAACTCTTGGGTGCCTAAATTTGTACGGGCAGTCAAGTAGTCGGGATTTACAGATACCTGAAGAGCTAGAGCAGGAGGCTTCTGGATCATATAGCTATAGTTTATTTCCGCTGTGTTGTAAGTGTTGTACTCTGATAAGTGCTATTGTATACATAACTGTTATATTTCAAAGTTATGTTATTTATTATATGTTATTCGTTCCGCTGTGAGGTTCGTGTTACTCTGATGTTGTGTTCTTCTTCTTCTTCTATTCTAAGTTTCTATCTTATCTTTCCTCACACTCTAATTTCTTTCATTAATTACCAGGATTTTTCGATGTTTTGGTTATCGACATCAAGCTTATGTCGATAACCAAAGTCACCGAAAATCCGGGTCGTTACACGCTTGGAGCAAAACTGGTGATACTCCATTCTCGACCATTTCTTGGATTTGATAATTTTAGTTATCAAATTCACCTTTCAATCTATTTAAAGATTCTATAAAACTCTAATTCAGTTTTAATTTCTAAAAATCATTACTTAATGATTATTCAAAGTTAAGAAATTAATCTTATCTTTAACTGGGTTAAAGAACTAATGTCATTTAAAATACAGCTCACGATAAACCGAAAATCTCATTCTATTAACAATGGTATCTTCACGGAATACAGATCAATATATATAATCAATATGAACTCCCGTATCCAACCAATAATATAAATGGAATAATGACAAATCCTTTTAAATTCCATATATATTAACAGTCTTCCCCTACAAAAGCTCACTTCGATTATTACCAAATCGAATTCCATTAAATTCCAATTTAATATGTTAAATTGGAAAACTTTACTTTGCAAAATCTCCTTTAAATCTTAACAAAGAATTATAAATTCCAAATCACATTTCACTGTAAATCGGGTTAAAGAACGAATGTCGCTAAAAAACACAGTTCACGATAAACCCAATTCACATTCCATTTTATTCCAATTTTTAAATATAATTGGAAACTCTAACAAGCTTAGTTAAAAGATTTATTCTCTTCAGATGGGGTTCAAGAACAGTATTACTGAAGACACTATACATGACAAACCCAAAATCTAATTTGACATTAAATACAAGACTCTAAATAGAAAATATATCGGCTTATATTCAATATCAAATTCTACAACCAACAAATATCGTATTGGAAATAATGATATAAATATATCCTTCAAATCTCCATAACAATATCTGTATAATCACGAAATCCAACATCGAAATATTCCGAAGATAATTTCGATTCAAATCCATTCCAATTCATTATTGGAAATTCTGGTTGTTTTTAAAACCATTTCAAATCTTAATAATTTTATCAAGGCCCGTACAGTCGATTTTAATAAACGGTCATCGAACTGCACTTACAATGACCTTTTCCAAATTTGACTTGGATATAGTTCCAAATCCAACCGTTAGATTTCAAATCTCTAATATTCATTAGAATTCTCTTTTAGATATGAACCCAATGGTTCTGATTTTAGGAGAATCCGACGATCGGATCTCCCGTAATGTCCATTCGAAGTCAATGGTCGAAATTCGCGAACTACCGCTGCACGGCGCGTTATATTCAGGCCATTATAATATATATTATATATATTTCGTCGATTTCTATTTAAAATGAATTTTGTAAATCGTTTTAAATTCGTTTTAAAAACGATTTCCACTTCCATTTCAATTTCAAATCAAAAGTGGATATTCCATTATAAATTCGTTTATAAATTCAATTCGATTTCAAATCGATTTCAATTCCATTTCAGTTCGTTTTAAATTCATTTCCAAATTCAAATCAAAATTGAATATTCCATATCAATTCAATATTAAAATGATAATATTTTCAAAATATCAAATTTTGAAATCACTTTTCGATATTCATTATAAAATGAATAAAATCGACCACATTCCCGTTAGTGTTAAAATGACGTTTAACTACTTAACACGGCTTCACATTTCAATATTTTCTAAATATTATTTTAAAATATTCGTTGATTATGAACTGGAATCAGACTCAATCAATTACATATAGTTTTATTTATATGGATTTCAACATCTCATGTATACCACAATAATGACAAACAACCATTAAAAATTCAAACAACATCCAGAGTGCATTCTACAACTGTATAAGCATTAAAAATAAATAAATAACGCTTATACAGTCTGTCAATCCATCGATTGACATACCATTAATTATTGGGATCAGTGTATGTCAAATATTATCCCAATACCCGTGTGGGGTTTTCAATCAACAAATACTATTTATTATTTGTGCAGTTGGGCGATGTGTAAAATTTATCGTCCCACTCCATATCAGATAAATAAGTGTACATAAATAAATCGTCCGATTTGTAAATGAATATTTATTTTATTCATATATACATTAAAAATTATATTTTTTTTAACTACAAAATATTTTATTCAACACATGAATATTATAATTAATTCAACACATGAATAATTTTATTTTCCATTCCTCATCACAAACCAAATTCACACAAACAAATCAATCCAAACACGCAACCAAACAAGTCATCCATGGTTTGTGGACGACGGGGAGCAATTCATATATGCAATTATAAAATAAATGTATAGAAATAATTTCAGTGAGGAGTTCTCACCTTTGGGATCCACTCCGCCAGCTTTATTTCTGTATTTCAGAACAGTCGGGATTTGCCTGACATTCCAACGCAGTCTTCTCTACGCTGTTCGTATTAAAAATCACATTTTTAATATGATGTTTATATATTTAAAAATCATACTTTTGTTATAACGTTATAAAAATCACATTTTTATATTGGTACTCATTTTATAAAAAATCATATTTTTATACCGCCATTCATATCTTAAAAATTATATGTTTATATCGATGTTCTCCTTATAAAAAACATATTTTTATATCGATATTTTCATTATAAAAATTATATTTCTATATCCAAACAAAAACCATGTCTTTCATATAAATAAAAATCCTATCTTTACTTAATTAAAAATCTAAACTTTTTATATTTAAAAATCTAATCTTTATCATATTAAAATCTAATCTTTATCATATTAAAATCAAATCATTATCATATAAAAAAATCATATCATTATCATATTGTTATTTTTATTTTTAAAAACCAAATTTTGAAAACAATGTTTACATATATAAAATTCGTATTCAAAAATTCACATTTTTACACAGTTATTTTGTATAAAAATCACATTTTTATTTATGGTATAAATCATTTTAATCACCTTTTTTATATAATTAAATAAACTAAATTAAATTGAATATTTATAATTAACCTTAATAACATAATCTTTAAACTAATTAAACATTACTTAATTAAATTTTAACCTTGTCTTCCATCGAAATACTCCAGGCCATATGAATAAGAAAAACCCGACCCCATGTTCAAATCTAGGGCCTCAAATCGCCACTGCCACCGTCGCTTTGGACATGATCAGGGACCACCATCGGAAGCTCCTCTAAGAGCTCCACCTCCACCTGGACGAAGGGCGAACTCGATCGCTTCCTGGAGGCACAGCTCAAGGTTAAACGGTGGTGGTTTCAGTGTTGAAATCGGCCAAAATGTGACGCCATTTCCCATCAGCCCTATACAGATCAAAAGCTCTAAGAATGGGCAACAATTCGTTTTGCGGTTGGGTGGAATTTCAGAATGGATGGGGAGTGTTTCTCGTTTGAATTTCTGAAGCTTTAGACCGTAGGTTTCAGAAGAGGGAGGCACGATGGAAAGTTTGACTGTGGGGCTAGGGTTTTGACCAATGACTCTTTATATACATATGGTTTTTTATTATTTTTATTTAATTCTCAACTGACTTCTTTATCAGTACGAATCCCAAATCAAATCCAACGATTATCGCCCCTAGCCAAATACCCCTATTCCAGACACAATGGGATATGTTTCGTAAGCCCATTCAACTGTTACGATCAGTTTCCATTAAATTTAAAATATAATCATTATATTTTAATTTTAAACGTACATTTTAATTTACCAAGGCCACATGCGGACCCCAAAAATTCCAGAAAAATAAATCTGGCTATGTTTTGATGATACGGTCCTAACAAAATGAATTTCATCGAATTTGGAGACCGTTTGAAAAATGGCCATTTTCTGGTCGATCCAAATGACAAAAACTATCAAAACACGTTTTCTTTTGCCACGCTCACATATTAATTCCAAAAATTATGAAAATTGGAATTAAGCAATAATTTGACATTCCAGATCCAACAAAAGTGGTTTCGTCGAAAACATAGGTCGTTTGCAAAATTTCCAATTTTAAGGGCTATATTTCCATAGCGAACTGGACATAACTTTTTATTCCCGCTATGAAATTTCAATTTTTCGGATTCGTTGGAAAGATATTTTCAAATAGATTCTAATATTTCTGGTTTCGCTAAAATCTGATTTATTTTGAATCCTGTACATTCATTTGAAATTTGAAATCAAATTTTCAAACTACCGCGCCATTTCCAATTCCTTTTGTAATTAAAATAAATATTTATATTCTAACTTCGATTCGAATAAATATATACATTCTAATCCTATTCAAAATAAATATCTAGTCGTCATTATTTAAAATAAATCATTTTAAATCTTTTAAATTCATTAAAATTGCCAAAATAAAATTTTTAAATTGGTTTCGATTTTCCGGGTTGTTACATTTGGGTTTGTATCGAAAAGAGCTTTCCAATGAATATAAGAGATTTGAAATCTAATGGTTAGATTTGGAATTATGTCCAAATCAATTTTGGAAAAGGTCGCTATAGATGTAGTTGGGTGGCCATTATTGGAAACTGACTGGATGGGCCTTAATAAGATTATTAAAAAAATGGAAAAATTATGTAAAATCATAACAAGTGATTTGGAAAGTTTTTGGATGAAAAATTCCATATTTGAAAAGATAAAAATATATTTTTATCGAAATGAACTAGTTATTAACTAGAATAAGAATCCAATGTTTTTAAATAAAATAAATTGGATTTTTGGGTTTGTCGTAAATGGTGTCTTCAATAACACTGTTCTTAAACCCAGTGTGAAAAGAATAAATCTTCTAATTAAGATTATTAGAGTTTCCAATTATATTCTGTAACTGGAATAAAATGAAATGTGAAATGGGTTTACTGTGAATTGTGTTTTTAATGACAATTGTTCTTTAACCCGGTTAACAGTGAAAATATAATTTTGGAATTTATAAATCTTTTAATTAAGATTATTAGAATTTCCAATTATATTTAGTAATTGGAATAAAATGAAATGTGAATTGGGTTTATTGTAAACTATGTTGTAAACGACATTTGTTCTTTAACCCAATCAACAGTGAAAATACAATTTGGAATTTATAAATCTTTTATTAAGATTTAAATGGAAATTTTCCAAAGTAAAGTTTTCCAATTTAATATATTAAATTGGAATTGAATGGAATTCGATTTGGTAATAATTGAGATGAGCTTCTATGGATGAAGACCGCTACTATATATGGAATTTAAAGGGCCTTGCCGCTATTCCATTTATATTTGTAGTCTGACACGGGAATTTATATCGATTATATACTATTATGATTTCCGTGTAGATTTCGTTTTTGAAAAGAAGATGAATTTGGGTTTAGCGTGAACAATGTTTTAAAATAACATTTGTTCTTTAACCCAGTTAAAGATAAGATTAATTTCTTAAATTTGAATAACCATTAAGTAATGATTTTTGAGATTAAAACTAAACTAGACTTTTAATAAATCTTTAATTAGATTAAAATGTGAAAGAGATAATTAAATTTATCGAATTCTTGAAATGATCGAGAATGGAGTACCACTAGTTTTACTCCAGGCAGTAGTTAAATCTTTAATTAGATTTGAATGTGAAAGGGTAATTAAATTTACCGATAACATCGTGGGTGTTAGATATGGAGAATTACTAGTTTGCTCCATGGGATGAATAGGTTGGGATTGGGATAATAAATAATAAATGATTACTTCGGTAAGGTTCCCTAATTCCGACTAGTTGATAAACTTTAACATGGTGTAGAATTGTGAAAAGATAAAATAAAATCTTTTGAAAAGAGATCCCGAGGAGGATTTAAGAATAAATTTAAAAGAATTTATCTTTGATAAAATTAATGGGGACCTTTCCCTAATAATGTGAATATTTTATTAAAGGAAAATTCTGAATCGGAATGAGGCGTATGATGTATTTTTCTAGCACTTATTATTGATTATAAAATACGCGAGTTATTTGGAAAGACCGGGTTTAACCCATTCTGAATAACTAATACGACGACCAAAAGTCGAAGATGAAGACGGTGGTTGAAGACCGGAGTTCTTCACATCGTTTGGATGATTACTGATGTCTTGATTGGGTTGTACATCCAAGACAAGGTAATAAGTGGTGATCATCCAAACGTACTTGGAGATTGACCGGATATGCGAGGGCCTCTATCTTGTATTGGACATATGGGACGAGGAATAAGGTGCCTCCGGTTTCGTTCAAACCCAGAACAGACTTGTAAATGGATGGTACGTCTGACGTTGTATTCCTTTATGTTGTATTCGTTAATCTCTGCTAAATATATATATCTTTTTGGTGGTGGAGAATTTATTCTCTTGCTTAACACCCTTCTCTGAGACGTATGAGCTTAGAGGTTATATATTGGCAGAAATCAATGGTATGGTATGGATTGACAATGTGGCATGCCGAGTTACAAATGATCAAGGCTTTTGTTGAAAAGTAGAGCCTTGTGGTTGATGATCAAAGCACAGCTTTAATTAGCATAGCTTTGTGTAACGTTACTTCGCGAGCCTCACACCCTAGTATGAACCAAAAACAAGATAGTGACTGCATGGAAATGGACATATGTTAGTTCTAGCTACAAGTAACATCATGGTATGGAGTGCAGACTGTTTACTTATGTGGAAGTCCCTTATTATTTGATGGAAAGCGAGGTACCTCAGATATGATTTGAGTCCCTAGTGGCTCTAGAGTGGTTGACATTACTGACCTATTTTAGAGGTTCGATAAAACCGGCTAACATATAGTTTATGGTATAACTAATCATCGACGGATGACCCTCCATGTAGATCCAAAGGCTCGCCAGCGTCTGAGTCCTGACGCACTTGCTAGTGGGTCTCAAAATCGGTGAGGATGATCCCTTGCCTCAGTTCAGAGATGGAAACCCAATTTCCAATATGTGATTTTACGGTTTTAGTTGTAAACCTATATGACGACGTAATATAATGGTACCTACGCCGCCTATGATTGATACATTTATATTTGAAGTTGATTTCTTCACTTATAGTAATAATAAAAGATGAAATTTTGCGTATCAAGCATATTTGGCTATTATAAGGGAACACTATCCTCGACTGCGTTCATTGTGTGATGGGACCTGAGTCTTATAATAGCTTCATTTTTCCAAAAATAATTACGTTATTTTATTTTAAACTAAGAATTCATGTAGAGTAAACCCGTTCTGTGTTACACGGCATGGTCCAATGATATCGCCACTTTAAAATTTAAGATTAATAAATGTTTTGAGTTCTCACACCTGTCCCATGACTGACCTGGAGTTTATTGTTTCTACGTAAACTCTGGGTGCCCATATTTTCCACATGGGCAGCTAGTAGTTTGGGTTTGCAGATATTCATTTTCACAGGATCCCGGATTTACAGCTGGAACTATATTCGGAAAGCTCTATATCCGTGTATTCCTTCCAGTTGTGTTATGTATTATTTTCCACTGCTATATAAATTATTTTAAATCTCTGATATTTAACAAATGTATATTATTCATTTATACTCTTATATTCTTGTATTCTGATGTAATTGTTGTAATAGCATTGAAATGTTCTTCTGTTTATGTTCTGATGAGTGTTGTTCTCAAAGAAATCCGGGCTTTCCTTTACGGGGAAGCTTGGATCGTTTCACCCAATCACAAATTTCTCACCTGTTTTCAACCAACATGATGGTGAGATGCACAGTCTTCTGTACAAAGCTTCAAATGGAGCCATACCAATACTGGACTGATAACTATTATTATATGCGAACTCAACCAGATGCAAATGGTCACCCCTTGACCCTCCAAAATCCAATATACAAGCTCCCAAGAGATCCTCCAATACACGATTCACCCTCTCTGTTTGACCGTCGGTTTGTGGATGGTATGCGGTACTGAGATGTAATTCTGACTCTAAAGCCACTTGTAAACTCTTCCAAACCCCACCAGCAAATAATGGATCTCGGTCACTCAAAATGCCTTTAGGTACTCCATGAAATCTCACTGCCCACTTCATATACAATTCCGCTAACTTAGTTGTCATTCTATTCGACTCGACCCGTATAGACCTTGCACTCTTGATCAATCGATCCACAATCACCCAAATGCTATCATGACCCGATCTAGTCCTTAGTAAACCATGAATGAAATCCATTGAGACCTGTTCCCGTTTCCATTTGGGAATTTCCATCGGTTGTAACAAACCACTAGGCTTCTTTTGCTCGGCTTTAACTAGCTGGCAGTTCATGCACTTGGATATAAACTTCCCAACATCTCTCTTCATCTCTTCCCAGTAGTAGGTTTGCTTCATGTCTTGATACATTTTGTTACCACCAGGATGTATAGTCGGTTTTGAGTGATTACATTCTCTAAGCACTTCATTTCTCAATCCATTAACGTTGGGTACAACTAGTCTCCCATACTTTCGGAGCCATCCTTCTCGATCAAGTCCATACTTGTTCATTTCCTCACCATCGATACTCATCTCTAACTTGGAGCCGATCCGCTCAATCAAAGTCGGTCTGATCGTCAAACTTGCTAACATCTCTAAATTCAATTCGCACTTAGGTCTGAAATCATATCTTGCGATATACTCCAGTTACTTCCATTCAAGAAACATAGCATCCAAACTGGCATGTCTCCTTCTCAATGCATCAGCTACTGCATTGCCCTTCCCGGGTGTGTATGCGATATTGAAATCATAAGAAGCCAAGAACTATAACCATCTCCGCTGATGAAGATTTGAATCCTTTTAAGAGAAAAAGATACTTTAACGACTTATGATCGGTAAACAACTCGAGTATTTCTCCCAAGAGATAATATCTCCACATTTTTAACGCGAACACGATCGCTGCCAATTCCAAACCATGGATAGGATATCTTTTCTCATGCAGTTTCAATTGCCGACTAGCATAAGCTACAACCCTACCTCCTTGCATCAGTACAACACCTAGTCCGGTACCACAGGCATCTGTGTATACCGTCATCTCTTCGTTCCCCTTAGGAATAACTAACACTAGTGCACACGTCAACTTTTCCTTTAGACTCTTAAATGCATTCTCACACCTTTCGTCCCAGACGAAAGCTTGATTCTTCTTGGTCAACTGAGTTAACGGTGCTGCTATCTTGGGGAAGTCTTGGATAAACTTACGATAATATCCAGGTAACCCCAAGAAACTTCTCAAGTCCGTTGCATTCTTAGGCGTAGACCCACCTTGCTCCGTAGCCACCTTTGTAGGATCCATAGCAATACCATTCTCTGAAACAACATGGCCGAAGAATCTCACTTCCCTCCTCCAGAAGTGACACTTAGAAAACTTCGCTTTCAATTGGTGTTTCCTCAACACCTCCATCACTATCCTCAAATGTTCCTTGTGCTCTTCATTTGTCCTCGAGTAAACCAAGATATCGTCCATGAACACAAGAACAAACTTATTTATTTGAACTCTGAATACCATATTCATAAGATCCACAAAATATGCGGGTGCATTAGTCAACCTGAATGGCATGACCAACCACTCATAGAATCCAGACAGTGTTTGAAATGCCATTTTAGGTATACTCTCAGTTGCTACCCGGAGCTGTGAAATCCTGTCGCGAGATCCAATTGGGAAAACACTCTTGCTCTATTTAGCAGATCAAACAAATCGTCTATCTGTGGAAGAGGATACTTATTCTTCCTAGTCACCTTGTTCAACTCGCGGTAGTCCACACATAAGCGAAGGGAACCACCGGCCTTAGTAACAAATACAACTAATGCTCCCTACTCGGAAACACTTCTTCGGATAAATCCTTTCTTCAAAAGATCGCCTACTTGCACCTCGAGCTCTCGCTGCTCCCTTGGTTCCATATGACGAAATGGCATCACTATAGGTCTGGCATCTTTCACTAAATCAATCTGAAACTCGATCTCTCGGTGTGGTGGAAGTCCGATCACTTCCCCGAAGATGTCCAGATACTCACCAGCAATAGGCACATCTGATAACTCATCATGCGGGATGTCGAGGGAATTCAGAAAACTAGCCTCACCTTATCACTGCAAGCACAAGCAAACATATATCCATGACTCGATAAGACCAAATTACGACAAATCATACTAAGGCTAGTCGAACCACCGATCGGGTTCATCACAACTAAAGGTCTATCGATAATATCGGGTTACAATTCCAACCTATCTACTAGGTCACTAAATACAAAGGAATGGGAAGCCCTGATATCAAACAATACTCGAACAGGAACATCATAAATGGAAAGCATACCATGGATAACGATACCCTTTCCCTTCTCCACTGCAGTTGGGACATTCGACGAAGAAGGAACATCGTTAATAGCATATGCTTTCACGATCTACTTCTCCTTTGGAGGTTGTGGACATTTATCCTTGTGATGCCCCCACTTGGCCGCAATTGAAGCACTTCCTATCCGCTGGCTTTTCTCGACATCTCTGGAAAAGTGGCCTTCTTGCCACAGATAAACACTCTATATCTTTCTTATCCTTCTTTTCGGTCTTCGTCTTAAGGTAAAGTCTCTCTGATCTCAATGCCTTTCCCACAATAGATTCGAATGTCTCATCGCTATGGTTTATAAGTCTTTCCTTCAAGTACTTATCTAGGCCAGTTATGAACTTCTCATTCTTCTTCTCGGCAGTATCGGAAAGAGATAATCCGTATTTCGATAAGGTATCGGATTCAGTAATATATTCCGAGACTGCCCTACCATTATGCTTAAGCTCCAAAAAATTCCTAAACAATTCTGATTTCTAAGTAGGTGGAATAAACTTGTCACTGAAGCGAGCCTTAAACTGATCCCAAGTAGTTTGAAGCTCGGGAGTAGCCTCTTTAATGGCATTCCACCAATTCATAGCCCGTCCTTGAAGTTGATGCGATGTTAGCTTTCTCTTCATTGCATCATCGATCCCCAAATCCTCGAAGATGCGCTCACAACTATCAAGCCAATCTTGAACCTCCGTAGCAGATTCCGTTCCATGGAACAGCTTCCCACTAAGATAGTATAATCCTTGCTGAGCTTGGCGAAATCGGCTTTAGGAGCCTGCACTACTGCCCCACCACCGTTAGCAGCGTTAGGAACTGCTCCATATGCATCCATAAGCATCTCTCGCATGAAGGCAAAAAACATCGTCCCTATATCAGGGACATTCCCACTGTTGGCCCTTGAACCCGTACTCCTCGTATTTCGGCTCATTGTTTGATCTATAAAAGAGAAAACGATTAACCATCTCTTTAGTGGTGCCAGTGCAGTGCGAATTCATCCATAGATATACCAATAATATAAATATATATATATATATAGCTTTTGAAAAACAAAATATCACATATACACGCTCTTATATACATATACTATCTCTCCCTGATGCCTTCCCCTTAGTTAAACTACACAACCTAGGCTCTAATACCAAGTGTGACGGCCCGCCCCGCACAGGCCGACATTCCTACGAAATGCGTTGTGCCAATGCCCGACTAGCACGGGACGGTCGTCAAAAGAAAGGGGTTTGAAACGATGAATCACCAAGAACATGTAGTATATCTCACAACGCATGGAATAAAATATAATAATAACACAACTTGATATAAAACAGGCGAGATGGTACATAAGCTGAAAACTAAACCATATCCATCAGAGTAGCGGAATTCAAAATACAGCTTATGATCCAAACCATTATCACAACTTCAAAATACTATCTCTAAAAGGGAATGAAACAGGTACACTACTAATGCCCAAAGCAGTGACCAGCAACAACACAGGGAGAATATATGTAACTAGTACATGGAAGCCTCATGCCCGTCTCCGAACAACTACTCATGCATAACCACCTGACCAGTCTCTAGTTTGCTCGTTTAGGAGCACCCAGAGTAATAAGAAGAGACATAAAACTCTGGGTCAAACAAAAGTCGGGTATGAGTGATAGCAGCAAAATAAAACAATAACAGGTATAAATAATCATACCTGAACCTGGACCTGCAACCAAGAGTTAGCACAGCATGATGTACAATACTCTAAGGTAACACTAACATAGAGTGTGAAATAGGTGTGTGTGTGTGTCATGGTGATAGCAAACATCAAACATAACAATCAACCTCACGTCCCTCACTCAGTGCGTAAAGCATACGATATCCACCGCTGTGATCACCAGACCATTGGGGCCATGACGGAGTCTGACTCCGTACAACTATCTCTACTACCACCTTGCCCTTTGGGGCCCTGACGGAGTCCTACTCCATATAACCTCTGACCCCAAGGGCCCTGATGGAGTCCTACTCCATACAACCTCTGACCCAGTGCACTGGTCCATAGTCAATAACCCCTCTCACAATGGTGAACCAAAGTTATAGATATCGATAATCCCTTTGCACACGTCCTGCAGCAAAGCCCAACTCTAGAAGTTAACTCGTTGGTTCCCAGCTGGATCCTGAGTGATAACTTCTTATTTGGACTTCCTTTGCATCTCAGGTTTCGGTCGAATTGGCATTCAAGTCCTTGGTTCGCTTCAGATTCAACTCCTCGGTTCGGTTCGAGGCTCCCTATTTGGCTTGTGGCATTTCGGTTCGTAGGTGCATCGGTTCGGGTTTGGAGCAACAGGTCAGTTCGTGAGGAGCGGTTTGTGAGTTTCTCCAGGTCGTGGTGCCTCATCGGGTCGTGGTGCTCACCGAGTCGTGGTGCTCATCGGTTCATGGTGCTCATCGGATCATGGGGCCTCATCGGGTCGTGGTGCCTAGACCCGAGCTGGGTTGTCTGCCATCATGATGAGTCAGGTCGGAGAGGGATCATGGGTCACGAGCGGGTCGGTTCGGCCGTAGCGAGCTTGATCCGGTCCAATTTCCTGCTCTTCTTACATCATGCTATTTACACCACGCGACGACGTTTTCAAACATTCTAACTTTCCTATGCAATCATGAAACATCCCAAACAATAGTAACAGCATATGGGTTCAATCATAAAGATCAAAACATTAAGCATATAGGTTATTTTAGATCAAACATACCCAAAATCCATGATTTTCCCCTTGACTATGTTTAACCATATCTAACAATAGGATTAGTAAACTTAATCCAAATTTACCCAAATTTATACCAGTGATATAAAATAATATTCCAGAATTTTTAAATATTTTTCCATATTTTTCTGAGTCATTAATTCACTAATTATCACTAATCACCCCTAATTAGCCATAATTAGTGAATAAACATGTTAATCACTCACCTTAGCCACAAATTAATGTTATATCTCAAACTTATACTAATTGGCACGAATTCCTATGTAGTGCAGCAGCTCCAACTATGATTTGGTGTTAATCCGACTTGATTTGACGTAGATTTTCTTAATTAGTGATTAGAAACCAATTAGAGAGAGATTTGGAAGATGGAGTCCATTATTAGGGTTAGAGGAATGTTTGTGGCGGCTAGAAAAATAAAAGGAGATGATTCTACAAATCCTTTCAGCCCTCCCATAACCCTAATTCCAAAATGGGTTATGGGCCTAGCTGCTAATCACTTTGTTAAGCCCAATTGTGTCGTTTTTCATCTTCCAAACCTTATTTCAGCCATATCTCCCAAAAAGTAAGTCCATTTGATTAATGTGACCACTCTACGGAATAGGAAACCATCATATGAATCCAATGGAAGTGGTTTTAGGTCAAAATTTCTTACCAATCAAAAGTTATAGGCGAAACAAGATTCGCTAGGGGTAAAACGGTCATATAAAATTTAGTAAAAATCGTGAATGTGGGAAATGACCCCAATAGTCGTTACACGACCATATGACATTGTATGAAAATAAAATAAATATTCTATGATCTTCTGATATGTAGAATGTGGGTCGTTACACCGTAGGTGACAATATATTCAATACACTTAAGAGAAATGAGTGGTCGGTCATGTGTGGGCTGAATTGCAAGACGTTCTTGTTGAACCCAATGTATTCCTCTCTAGAGATACACTATCGAAAAGTGGTTCCATACCTTGTCATATTTGGAAATCCAATCTCCAATAAGCGCCCGCGGTTTTGATTGTATACTATATATGTAGAGCGTGAGATGCAAACGTTCTGCTAGATTCAATTTATTTGTATTTAGACATTATTATAATACCGCAACAAGATATCGATTTCAAAAATGTTTTGGGTTATCGTAAGGTAAAAACCGTCCACGTTTATGTGTGGATTGGTCTTGCGATTATCTTTTTCTTTCGAAATGATTTTTAACTTTAAAATCAAGTTGAATTCTACCAATAATTTAGTGGGTTTTTCTCATGCTGGTTCACCAGACTGACCTATGGCGTTGTAATGCTAGGGTCAGACCGAGTTCTACAGGTTTAGGATAAGACGATACATATTTCAGGAGACAAGATGGAGGAGTCCAGACGTATGATATATATAGTATTCCGCTGTGTGTTGTAAACAAGGACAGATTGTTATAACTGTCAGATGTGATGAATGACTACTGTACTCTGATAAATGTAAGTATTATTTTAAGTTTTTCAATAAAGATTTATTTCTATATTATATTTTATTTCGTTGCGATGTGAGACTCTGATATTGTGTTTAGTTTTTCTTCTTTTTCTATTCTAATATTTCTTTCTTACTTATCTCACCCTCTATCTTCTTCCTGTAACATTCCGGATTTTTGATACTCGAGTTTGGACATGGGATGTAGTTGTGTCGAAAATTCGAGCATCGAATTTTCTGGTTCGTTACAGTTGGTATCAGAGCAATGGTATAGGGATAACCTTGGCTCTGTGGCGTAACTCGATAGAGATGGGGTTAGTAATACCCTAGATCGAGTTGAGTGTATATATATGAGAGAACATATTTGTATATTTTATAAAAAAATGTTTTGTATTGTGTTACTTGATCGGTTCAATTTTGAACTAGCAACTGGCACAATATTGTTTTGTAAAGCGAGTAAATGAAATAATTTTGCCTAAATTTATTTTTGTATATAAAGAAATAGTTTTCTAAAAGTATTTTGGTTTTGGATTGTTTGATTTGTTTTTCAAATACGATTGTGGAATTGGAATGGTTTGATATAATCACATGATGAAGTAAATGATTTTTTAAAATAAAATCAGAACTTGAAATATAAATTGGAAGTTAAGGAAGAAAATTCCAGTTTAATGGATTGAAACTTGTTTGAAAAACAAGTTAAATAGATTTGGATTGAAACCATATTAAGCTAAAATGAATTATTGAATCAATATGGAATGAAAATGCTTGAATTCAAGTTGAAACATCAATAAGTTGAATATTGATAATCTTAATAGAGCTCGACACATATCATTTAAATATGTTGATTGGAATAAAAAAGTGAATTGCAATAAATCCAATTTGAGCAATAATAGTTGACAATGACTTGAAATATTATTCAATTTAGTTTGGCTAAGGAATTGAGTTTTGAAATAGAAGTAAATGTGAATATTGAATAGAGAATATAAACTTGGATTGTGTAAACTTGAGTTAAATAGGAAATGAATGAAGAATAAATCAAATTAAGTTTGATTGAGATTGAAATTTGAACTCGAAATTTATACGGACTCTTAAATTAGAAATAAAACTTGGAACTCAGGTGAAAATTTAAATGAGCTTGTAAAGAGAAATTTGAATATTGAACTTGAGTCATAAAAATGCAACTCGACCTGCTTGTAAGCAAAGATATATTTGAATATGCTTATTTTTAAGTATCATGAGTTGAGTAAGATAACAAATTAGTGGATGAATTGGTGAATTGGAAGTAAGAAGTTAAATTGTTTACAATCAGTTAGAAATACAGATGTATATGATTGAGCAGGTTTATGAGATGGAAGCAAGTGTGAGAATAATATGAGATACCCGACAAAAAGGTACATGTTTAATTTGATATGGGATTTTATGAGCCTATCTGGCAAGCCGCTTGGCTTTTTAATTTTCTTTTTGATTGGCGAAGGCCCAGAGAGGCATTTTGTAGTTGTACCGATCAGCCCATACAAAGTAGGTGCTAGCGAAATTTTTCGAAAATTTAGGGAGTTAGAAATTTTTTCAACAGTTTTGAAAATTTCTGTTAACAAAAGGTTAGTGTTCAATTGGAAATTGAAGTTAAGGATTTTGAGAGAACTTGGAAACTAATGGGTTAATTGGGTAGTGAAGTATATTGGAGCCAAAGGAGGTTTAGGTGAGTGTCGAGTTGCATGGACGGATTGTAGAAGTTAATAAGGTGTAACGCTTTTCCCTGCTTAGTAATTTCGAGGAAGAAATTATTTTAAGGGGGGAGGAATGTAACACCCCGTATTTTTCGTTGTTTAACGTTTAACGATTTGAAACGTTTAAATATATTATTTGAATTTAAAATGGATATTAATAAGGAGTTATTATTCAATAAGAACATTTTATTCGATAAACATTAGTATTTATAACCAGTTTATTTAATAGACATTATTAATAAGTGAAAATAGCAATATTCCGGACAATCTTAGAATTCAACGAAATAAATTCCATTAGTTCCGAAATAGTGCATTATTATCGGATTTCGAATTTCGTAATGTTTAAATTTATCAGTTGAACGTACGATTAGAAAACATCTAGGGATAATTAAATATAATTTAATTTTTATTCATCAATTTAATTTGATATCTTCTCCATACGATCAAATGAGGCCTTGACATCTGTTCCAGTGGGTCCAGAACAGCGGCACAATCCTAGAAACGTCTGCTGTTGCGTTCAATTAGGAATTTGAAAACACATGATCTTTTAAATAAGGCAAAATCACGTCAGTTCAACCCAAAACAAAATAAATATAATAAGTCGACCCTTCATTTTCTTTCAGCTACAACCCTATTACTTTCTATCGAATAAAATCTGCGTACATATCGAGCTTAGCTGCTCTCTCCTCTCTTGTCAGCTACATCTTATTCCTTTCAAAAGAAGGAAAATACTGATCCCCTAATGTCAACGCCTAACACTACCTTGTACCTTTTGGAGGTGATGTTGTTCTTATCGTTCCAGAGTTACAACTATATAAGGAGATCGCTCTCGCACTAAACCAACCAGAAATTTTCCTTCTTCCTTTTTCCCTTTCTAAAAATAATGTCCTCTGTCTTTCTTGGTTTTTTATAGTTTTTGAAATTGAAATCCACCATATATAAACAAGAAAACCAACAATGAAATCGTGGATTTGATCCGCTATGCGTCCGAAAGCTCGACGTCACATATTTGAAGCACTCGCGAATTTTAGTGCGAAAGGAAATTCGAATCGGGGGGTTATTCTAAAAAATTTCAGAAGGGGAGTGTGATGTTGGCGAGGCACTATGATTTCAGGGACCAAAGTTGGAGGCAGAAATGGTTTTGGTCTCGATGGGTGAATTTGGAGCACTGCCAATTTGTGAAGGAAGAAAGTTGGAGCATCACGAATTAGTGAAGGTTACAGAGAGTTCGATCTTATTTCTAAGGGATACTGGAATGTTGCAACGTTGAATATTGAACTGGGTAGGGTGCGATGGTAAACGTGGGCAACATAAGGGAATTCGATAGTGAACTAGGATTGACTGGGATGTTTGGTTTGGCAATAAGGGAGTTCGACAATGGGAATGTAGTGAAGTCAATGATTTTTTTGAGGCGATAAGGTGTGGGAGTAAGGAACTGAGAAGGTTTGGGAGGGTCGTTGTTTCATTCGGCAGTGGAAATTGGATGGAAATGTTGTTGTTTGAGGAAGTAGAGCGTTAGGGTAAGGGACTATGTTGATGTGGGTTTTAGATAATGAACTGAGTTGAAATGGAGAAATAAACAGTGAGGTTTACAATGTTTTGTTTTGGGGACTGTCATTGGAGAAATACGGACGGTACATGGGGGCTGTGGAGGCTTAAGAGAGATGATCATGTGAAGAGGATTCTCGGGACATGACAGTGAGGTATACGTCGTTATGAATTTAAAATACTTAGGAGCATTAAATTATTTATTTAATTATGTTAGTAGTTAATTTTAATTAACAATAGATTAATCGTTTAGAAAAATAATCGTAGGAAAATTTAATTTAGGACATGTCGACAAGATTCGTAGCTGCGCAATTCTGAATTTAAATAGGATGTTCAACTATGGAAAATCAAGGTGAGTTAAGCTCACTCAGTTAAATTATTGGGAACTATTTTTTGATTGTTCAAAATTTATTGATTGCTTGTTGGATAATTAATTAATTGACATAAAGTGATAATAGTGTGTGTATATATATGATATTATATAATAATATCGGTGATTGGTGATTGGATATTTCTGGCAGTACCATTAGCGGATGATTTCCTTATGCGCCCCACAATATATATAGTGGATGACCTTTCTATACCATAATATCCTGCCTTGAAGCAGGATTGGTATTATAATTGTTGGCTAACATCTATGGATGCAGTTGGAGGGATCCAATGGGATTCCTCAACATTTATTTATTTATTTTTCCATATATGTTGTTATATGATATGATTGATAACCTGTAACATTATATGACATGTTTGAGTGTGTAATAACCTTTAACCTTGATCTTGAGTAAATTTTGAATGTCAAAATAATAGATGGATGTTAAAACAGAATTTAAATATACAAAAGTATTTAAAGAGAATTTTATTTTCAAATAGAATATTTATTTAGAAACCGGAACTATAAATGGAATGGAACAGTAAAGATTGTTTTAACAAAAAAGACGACAAACTGATTATATAAGCGATATTTATAAAGAAGTGAATTATTATTATTGGAGAATTCAGAAAATATAATCTGAATATAAAGATAGATGGAAATTGGGTTTAAAATCGGTATTGTTAATAGATTTGATCATTTCCAAGTTCAATGGAAATTATAAATTAGATTATGTGAAATAAATATAATAATAGAAGTGATAATAGAATTTGAACTTGAAATTGCAAGTTTGGAATCAAATCGACAAATTTAGTCAAGAATGGATTTGTATTAAGAATTATTATTCACGGGTGACGTGAATTGGGGTTGAAGCGAATATTTTGCAAATGATATTTTTTGAAAGCAAGTCAGAAAGGGTTTTTAAATTATAAATGACTTGGAGATTGTGACGGCCTGGAATTTCGCTCGATCCGAATCAGTCGTTAAACCGATCTAGACCGTTCGAAACCCTTGAACGTTTGAGAGCAAGACAAATCAGAACACAAACAGAAGAACATTTCATTGTATATTACAACAATGCATCAGATTACAAGAATATACAGAGTATAAATGAATAAATATTACACAGAAATATCAGAGATTACAATAAATTACATAGCAGCGGAAAATAATACAAAGCACAACTGAAGGTGATACACGGATACAGAGCTTTCCGAATATCATTCCAGTTGTAAACCAGGATCTTGTGAATATAAATCTGCAAAACCAAAACTACTAGTTGCCCGTGCGGAAAATAGGGGCACCCAGAGTTTAGGTTAAAACAATAAACTCCAGGTCAGTCATGTGACTGGTGTGAGAACTAAAACAGTTATTAATATTGGTTTTAAAGTTAGGTAAATCAAGGGACCACGCCGTATAACACGGAACGGGTTTCCTCCCAAGAATACCAGTGCATAAAACAACAGCGCAATGCTAAATAAAGAAAAATGAAGTTGTTATAAGACCCAGGTCCTATCACACAATGCAACGCAAGCCGGGGGATAGGGTTTTCCCTTATAACAGCCAAAGCATGCTTGATACGTTTAAAACAAATCATTTGATACTATAATAAGTGTATAGTGTCAAAACATTTCAATCATAAATATAAATCATAGGCGGCATAGCTACCATCTACGATGTCGCCATACTAGCTCTACAATTAAAATCGAATCACACGTATTGGAAATTGGATTTCCGTCATGATTCGAGGCAAGGGGCAAACTCCTCTCCGCTTCGAGACATTCTAGCAAATGCTCAGGACTACACACTCTGGGCAGCCACTTGGATCGGTTGGGCCGGTCCTCACTTACGTTAGAGGATTGGCAATTCTTGAACACACGTTTCCCGGTCCTTACAGACCTATAATCGAGGCGCCTCATTCCAACAACCACAAAGGTGAAAAGTATATAAATGTCAGGGCTGGTAAGTCACTGACACCACCAAAGCTAGAAAGAAACGTCGTGCTCTCCCAACGGCCCGTATCCCGTTTTTAACTCATACCGAGGTGTGAGGCTCGCGAATTCACGTTATACACAAAGCTACGCCACAAAGGCCGTGCTTTGATCATCAACCACAAGACTTTGCTTTTCAACAGAAGCCTTGATCCATGCAACTCAGCGTGTCACACAGGCAGTTCATGCCATGCGATTGATATCTATCGATATATAACCTCTAAGCTCGTACGTCTCAGAGAAGGGCGTTAAGCAAAAGAATAAATTCTCCGCCGCCAAACAGATATATATTTAACAGAAATCAATCAACACAGAATAAAATCCAATGTCAGACACACAATCCATTTACAAGTTCGTTCTGGGTCTGAACGAAACCAGAGGCACTTTCCTCGCATATCCATCGATCTCCAAGTACGTCTGGACGACCACCAACTATTTCCATCCTCTTGGGTGTACTGCCCAATCAGGATCGTCAGTAATTATCCAAACGATGTGAAGACTTCCGGTCTTCGACCACCGTCTTCATCTTCGACATATCGTCGAATCGGTTATTCAGAATGGGTGTAAACCCGGACTTTCCGAACAACCCGCGTATATTAAAACCAAACGTTACACAAACAACATACGCCTCATTCCAATACATTAGTCACTAACCGCAAATTAGCAAGAGAACAATTTCCCAAACATTAACCCCGAAGGCCGAAACCAACATCAGATCAATACCCAGGAAACCATTCTTCTTAGCCAACCTACAGCTAGTTTCTAAATTCCACATTCTTAGGGAAAGGTTCCCATTAATTTTTTCCAAGATAAATTCTTTAAAATTTATCCTGTAATCTTCCTTTGGATGTCATTTAAAACCAAATTATGGTTTTTCCAACTAGTCGAGATTAGCGAACCGTAACGAAGTAATTATTTATTTTATTTCCCAATCCCAACCTATTCATCCCATGAAGCAAAACTGGTAATACTCCATATCTAACACCGTGGTGTTATCGGTAAAATTAATTACCATTTCACGTTCAAATCTAATTAAAGATTTAACTATCGCTTTGGAGCAAAACTGGTAATACTCCATTCCCGCTCATTTCTAAATTTGATAATTTAGATTATAGATTCACATTTCAATCTAATTGCTGATTCGTTAGAACTCCTTTTACTGGGTTAAAGAACTAGGTGTTATTTAAAACACAGTTCACGACAAACCCAAATCACATTCTATTTGTTATCGGGTTAAAGAACTAGTGTTATTTAAAACACTGTTCACGATAAACCCATTTCAAATTCAATCAAATATATTAGAAATTCCGATTATTTAAAACCCCTTTTTAAATCTAATTTATTTATTTAAAAATAATTGGGTTTTAAATTTAGTTCAAAACTAGTTCATTTCGATAAAAACCCATTTTTTTATCTTTTCAAATATGGAGTTTTTCATCCCAAATTTTCCCAAATCATTTCTTATGATTTTACACAAATTATTGATATTTTTAATAATTTTATCAAGGCCCGTACAGTCGATTTCCAACAATGGCCATCGAACTGCACTTACAGCGACCTTTTTCAAATTTGATTTGGACGTATCTCCAAACCCAACCGTTAGATTTTGAATTTCAAATATTCGTTAGAAAGATCTTTTCGATACGAACCCAACGGTTCCGGTTTTAGGAGAATCCGACGGTCGGATCTCCCGTAATGTCCGTTTGAAATAAATGGTCGAAATTCGCGAACTGCCGCGGCGCGGCGCGTTCTATTCAGGCCATTATATAATATATATAATATATATAATATATATTTCGTCGATTACTATTTAAAACGAATTATATAAATAGTTTTGAATTCATTTCAAAAACAATTTCAACCTCCATTTCAATTCAAAGAAAAATTGAATTCTTCTTTATAAGTTTGTTTAAAATTCATTTCTATTCAATTCAAATTTCAATTCAATTTGAATTCGTTTCAATTCCCTTTCTATTCAATTTGAATTCGTTTTCAATTCGATTCAATTCCAAAGTCATTTTCAATTCGATTCAATTCAAATTGGTTTTCTATTCGATTCAATTCAAATTGGTTTTCTATTCGAATCAAATTCGTTATATATTCAATTGAAATCAAATTCGTTAGATATTCAATTGAAATCAAATTCGTTTTCTGTTCAAATCAAATTCGTTATATATTCAATTGAAATCAAATTCGTTTTCTATTCAAATCAAATTCGTTATATATTCAATTGAAATCAAATTCGTTTTCTGTTCAAATCAAATTCGTTATATATTCAATTGAAATCAAATTCGTTTTCTGTTCAAATCATTCCTTTTACAAATATTTCGTTCAACACATGACTAATCTCAACGGATGAGTACAGTCAACACATGAACCTTTATATTATATTGATAAAGATGTAAATTTTATTATAAAAATACTTCGTTCAACACATGACTAATCTCAACGGATGAGTACAGTCAACACATGAACATTTATATTATATTGATAAAGATGTAAATTTTATTATAAAAATACTTCGTTCAACACATGACTAATCTCAACGGATGAGTACAGTCAACACATGAACATTTATATTATATTGATAAAGATGTAAATTTTATTATAAAAATACTTCGTTCAACACATGACTAATCTCAACGGATGAGTACAGTCAACACATGAACATTTATATTATATTGATAAAGATGTAAATTTTATTATAAAAATACTTCGTTCAACACATGACTAATCTCAACGGATGAGTACAGTCAACACATGAACATTTATATTATATTTTCTTTATCTTCTAAATTGGAATGAGGCACAATCAATGACCATATAATGTTAATCATATGGATTTTCATAAAACACATGTGTATAATAGCATTGAAAAATAATCAACCATCAACCAAAGTGCACTACACTGTATAAGCATCAAATATAGATATCTAACGCTTATACAGCCTGTCAATCTATCGATCGACATATTTAATCAATCAGGATGAGTGAACTTCATATTTCATCCCAACACCCGTGTGGGGTTTCAAGCAATCAAACACAGATTTTATTTGTGCAGTTGGGCGATGTATAAAATTTATCGTTCCAATCAATGTTCTTCAAATAGGTGTACATAAACAAACGGTCCGGTTTGTAAATGAATATTTTATTTTATTCACTTCACGTTAAAAATTATATTTTTAACGATAAAACATTTTATTTTAACATATGAATTTCTATTCAGTTCATTCTTTAAATAAAATGATATTTCTATTTTTCTAACTTATTTTAGAAAATTTCGGCGGCATAACGGCACGATACTAGAAACGGGACGAGGCCTAGCCTTATCCCCGGTCTAGTGAAGGCCCACGCCATTCACACATCAATCAAATCCATTCATTTCATCAAACAATTCAATTTCAAATCAAATCATTTAACTAATTTATGCAACCAAACAAACAAGTCCATGGTCTGTGGACGATTGTGTCGGGTGCTACTAAACACCGTCTGCATCCTAGTATATATATATATAACTAGAAAAAGAGATTGAAAGGTGAGAAATTCTGACCAAAAGCTATCCAAACATCACGGCACTTCATTGATAGAAATCTTCAACGTTCTCGCCTTTTTGTCATCTTTGTTGCCCGTATTCTCTACATATGTAAAAATCGAATTTTTACTATGCTATTCAATATATAAAAATCGAATTTTTACTATCACGCTATATGGATAAAAATTATATTTTTATCACGCTATTTTCCATATAAAGACTTCGCCTTTATAAAAACATAGACTTCGCCTTTTCAAATTTAAAGA
Source organism: Allium sativum (assembly GCA_030737875.1). Lineage (NCBI taxonomy): Eukaryota > Viridiplantae > Streptophyta > Magnoliopsida > Asparagales > Amaryllidaceae > Allium > Allium sativum. Next base: position 511,916,608 of record CM060921.1, on the reverse strand, counting down.
TTTCATCTTTATAAAAATCTCATTTTTATTTTTCTACACATATAAAGATGATATTTTTAATATTCCTATCATGTAAAAATTATATCTTTAACTCTCTACCTAACCAAAAATCATATTTTTACATCTTCTATATAGTAAAGATTATATTTTTAATACTTTAAAAATATAAAAATCATATTTTAATTACTTTAAAAATATAAAAATCATATATTTAACCTTTCTATATTGTAAAAATTATATTTTTATCGAAGTAAAAAATCATATTTTTACTTCACTACTTATATCAAAATTTCGTCTTTTCATATTTAAAAATACCGTCTTTAACATTTTAACTTTAGTTAATAAAAATGGTAACTTTATAAATTAAAAATGTTAACTTTATAACAAAGCAAAACAAAATTGATTTTTTTATATATAAAAAGACTAATTACATAAAGTAAATGATATAAATAAAAATAAAACTCACCGTTGAGGGAAGAAGAAGGGAAGAGGGGGGTTTCTGCGCCAGAGGGGGGGGATGAACTGCTCGTGGTCGGCGCCGTGGAGGGTGTGGTCGGAGGCGGCTTCCGTTCTGCCCTTGGGGTCGCGGGTCCAGTCGAAGTAGAGGGAAAGGGATAGGAGGAGGTCGCTGCGGGAGAGGGAGAGGCTACAGGCGAGCTCCGGCGGCGAGGCTAGGGTTCAGGGGGTGCGACGTTCATGAATTGGAGGGGGTTTGGATCCCGGAACTCGCGCGAGAGGGAGGGAGTCGAGGAAAGAGGTGACCAATCGTGGGGGAGGTGGAGAGGTAGAGTGGGGAGCGGTCACCGACGGTGACTCGGTGGAAGGACGAGGCGATGGGATCGAGGGGGCTGGGCCTTTTTTTCTGATCTGAAAACGAGAGAGAGAGAGAGAGAGAGAGTGTGTAGAGGGGTGAGGGATAATATATATTAATTTAATTATTTAATTATTTTATTCTCCATAAAGTTAACTTTGTATACGGACTCCAAACAAGGCCCAACGACTGTCGTCCCTAGCTAATTACCCCCATTCCGAACACAATGGGATATGTTTCGTAGGCCAATTCGACAATTCTGATCAGTTTTCGTCAAAATCAACATATAACTCTATATATTGAATTTGAACGCGCATTTCAATTTACCGGGGTCACATACTAACTAGAAAAATTCCAGAAAAATATTTTCTAGCTTCGTATTGACGATACGGTCCTAACAAAACTAGTTTCGTCGAATTCTGAGATCGTTGGAAAAATGGCCATTTTCCAGTCGATTAAAATCAACTGAAACTGGTCAAACGCGTTTTCCTTTGCCACGCTCACATATTGATTCGAAAAATTATGAAAATTGGAATCTAGCAATAACTTTACATCACGGACCCAACAAAAGTGGTTTCGTCGAAATCCGAGGTCATTTGCAAAATGGCTATTTTTAAGGGCCTGAATTCCATAGCGACTATTCAGAATTTTCAACTGGACATATCTTTTGATTCCCGTTATGAAATCTTGATTTGTCGGATTCGTTGGAAAGATATTATCAATTAGATCCTAATGTTTTTGGTTTCACTAAAATCCGGATTGTTTTGCACCCGGTACATTCAATTGAAGTTTGAAATCGAATTATCGAACTACCGCACCATTTTCAATTCTAATTATAATTATATATAAATATTTATATTCTAACGCCGACGTATATAATATATGTGTTCGAATTATATTCAAAATAAATTTTCTCATCAATATTATTTAAAATAATACATTTTAAATAATCAAAATTCGCTAAAATTGCCAAAATAAAAATTTCAAACTGGCCCAGATTTTCGGGTTATTACAATCTCCCCCACTTAAAACTTTTCGTCCCCGAAAAGGAACAAAGTCGAAAGTGGTTTGATTAATCAACTCTACGCTCGATCTGGCTTCCATTCTCCAACTTTTCAGTTTCTGAGAATTTCCAAATTTTCAAAAATTTGGCTAACACCCTAAATTTTCGAAAAATTTCGCCATAACCTCCCCTGCACCGGGAGCATCGGGGAATTTCAAATAGCTTCCCTGGTCCTTCTAATCTCAAAAAGAAAAGGAAAAAGCCAAGCGGCTAGCCAATAGGCTCATAAAATCATCATCACCCAAACAAAACAGTAAATTATGTAGTAAACATGTACCTATTTGTCGGGCAAACAAATTTTACTCTCTGGCTCTAGCCTCCTTGCTATGACCTGTTCAATGTAAGTATATGTATATGCAAGCAAATGCGACCAATTTCAATACAGTTCAATATTTGGTTCAATTAGGCATAATGGTTTCAAAATTATCAAACAAATAAACAAACAACACAAACATCAATCAATTAGTGAATTAGAGTTTCAAATTCATAATTTGATATATATACTGAAAATCTTGTTTTTGATGCCAATTCACAACAAAGTGTTCTAGCTATATAAGTTTTGGTTCTCACACCAGTCTAATGGAAATATATAGGTATCACACCTTCGAAACACGAAACTAATTACTAATGATGACGCGTCGATCATCAGAATCAGGTCCGGGCGACTAGAAAGTGATTCTATATCTATCCAGTATATTAAAACTTCGAATATACGTTCATGACGCGTATATACAAAACCTTTATATATCGGATTGTCCATATTCGAAATAAATAAATAATCAAATACGTAGAATTGATTTAAATTTCCAAAACAAAATTGTTTTCATTTGAAAAATATACTCTTCACACCCGTTCTAGGATACTACTGATCCTATCTCTAACGAGTCATTCTAATTGGATATTACTAATCCAATATCTGATGAATTCTTTCGTATGGTTCTGATGTGTCTTGTTCTCGAGCTCTGTTAACCAAAGCTCTGATACCAAATGTGACGGCCTGGAATTTCGCTCGATCCGAATCAGTTGTTAAACCGATCTAGACCGTTCGAAATCCCTGAACGTTTGAGAGCAAGACAAATCAGAACACAAACAGAAGAACATTTCATTGTATATTACAACAATGCATCAGATTATAAGAATATACAGAGTATAAATGAATAAATATTACACAGAAATATCAGAGATTACAATAAATTACATAGCAGCGGAAAATAATACAAAGCACAACTGAAGGTGATACACGGATACAGAGCTTTCCGGATATCATTCCAGCTATAAACCAGGATCTTGTGAATATAAATCTGCAAAACCAAAACTACTAGCTGCCCGTGCGGAAAATAGGGGCACCCAGAGTTTAGGTTAAAATAATAAACTCCAGGTCAGTCATGTGACTGGTGTGAGAACTAAAACAGTTATTAATATTGGTTTTAAAGTTAGGTAAATCAAGGGACCACGCCATATAACACGGAACAGGTTTCCTCCCAAGAATACCAGTGCATAAAACAACAGCGCAATGCTAAATAAAGAAAAATGAAGCTGTTATAAGACCCAGGTCCTATCACACAATGCAACGCAAGCCGGGGGATAGGGTTTTCCCTTATAACAGCCAAAGCATGCTTGATACGTTTAAAACAAATCATTTGATACTATAATAAGTGTATAGTGTCAAAACATTTCAATCATAAATATAAATCATAGGCGGCATAGCTACCATCTACTATGTCGCCATACTAGCTCTACAATTAAAACCGAATCACACGTATTGGAAATTGGATTTCCGTCATGAGTCGAGGCAAGGGGCAAGCTCCTCTCCGCTTCGAGACATTCTAGAAAATGCTCAGGACTACACACTCTGGGCAGCCACTTGGATCGGTTGGGCCGGTCCTCACTTACGTTAGAGGATTGGCAATTCCTGAACACACGTTTCCCGGTCCTTACAGACCTATAATCGAGGGGCCTCATTCCAACAACCACAAAGGTGAAAAGTATATAAATGTCAGGGCTGGTAAGTCACTGACACCACCAAAGCTAGAAAGAAACGTCGTGCTCTCCCAACGGCCCGTATCCCGTTTTTAACTCATACCGAGGTGTGAGGCTCGCGAATTCACGTTATACACAAAGCTACGCCACAAAGGCCGTGCTTTGATCATCAACCACAAGACTTTGCTTTTCAACAGAAGCCTTGATCCATGCAACTCAGCGTGCCACACAGGCAGTTCATGCCATGCGATTGATATCTATCGATATATAACCTCTAAGCTCGTACGTCTCAGAGAAGGGCGTTAAGCAAAAGAATAAATTCTCCGCCGCCAAACAGATATATATTTAACAGAAATCAATCAACACAGAATAAAATCCAATGTCAGACACACAATCCATTTACAAGTTCGTTCTGGGTCTGAACGAAACCGGAGGCACTTTCCTCGCATATCCATCGATCTCCAAGTATGTCTGGACGACCACCAACTATTTCCATCCTCTTGGGTGTACTGCCCAATCAAGATCGTCAGTAATTATCCAAACGATGTGAAGACTTCCGGTCTTCGACCACCGTCTTCATCTTCGACATATCGTCGAATCGGTTATTCAGAATGGGTGTAAACCCGGACTTTCCGAACAACCCGCGTATATTAAAACCAAACGTTACACAAACAACATACGCCTCATTCCAATTCATTAGTCACTAACCGCAAATTAGCAAGAGAACAATTTCCCAAACATTAACCCCGAAGGCCGAAACCAACATCAGATCAATACCCAGGAAACCATTCTTCTTAGCCAACCTACAGCTAGTTTCTAAATTCCACATTCTTAGGGAAAGGTTCCCATTAATTTTTTCCAAGATAATTTCTTTAAAATTTATCCTGTAATCTTCCTTTGGATGTCATTTAAAACCAAATTATGGTTTTTCCAACTAGTCGAGATTAGCGAACCGTAACGAAGTAATTATTTATTTTATTTCCCAATCCCAACCTATTCATCCCATGAAGCAAAACTGGTAATACTCCATATCTAACACCGTGGTGTTATCGGTAAAATTAATTACCATTTCACGTTCAAATCTAATTAAAGATTTAACTATCGCTTTGGAGCAAAACTGGTAATACTCCATTCCCGCTCATTTCTAAATTTGATAATTTAGATTATAGATTCACATTTCAATCTAATTGCAGATTCGTTAGAACTCCTTTTACTGGGTTAAAGAACTAGGTGTTATTTAAAACACAGTTCACGACAAACCCAAATCACATTCTATTTGTTATCGGGTTAAAGAACTAGTGTTATTTAAAACACTGTTCACGATAAACCCATTTCAAATTCAATCAAATATATTAGAAATTCCGATTATTTAAAACCCCTTTTTAAATCTAATTTATTTATTTAAAAATAATTGGGTTTTAAATTTAGTTCAAAACTAGTTCATTTCGATAAAAACCCATTTTTTTATCTTTTCAAATATGGAGTTTTTCATCCCAAATTTTCCCAAATCATTTCTTATGATTTTACACAAATTATTGATATTTTTAATAATTTTATCAAGGCCCGTACAGTCGATTTCCAACAATGGCCATCGAACTGCACTTACAGCGACCTTTTTCAAATTTGATTTGGACGTATCTCCAAATCCAACCGTTAGATTTTGAATTTCAAATATTCGTTAGAAAGATCTTTTCGATACGAACCCAATAGTTCCGTTTTTAGGAGAATCCGACGGTCGGATCTTCCGTAATGTCCGTTTGAAATAAATGGTCGAAATTCGCGAACTGCCGCGGTGCGGCGCGTTCTATTCAGGCCATTATATTATATATATAATATATATAATATATTTTTCGTCGATTACTATTTAAAACGAATTATATAAATAGTTTTGAATTCATTTCAAAAACAATTTCAACCTCCATTTCAATTCAAAGAAAAATTGAATTCTTCTTTATAAGTTCGTTTAAAATTCATTTCTGTTCAATTCAAATTTCAATTCAATTTGAATTCGTTTCAATTCGCTTTCTATTCAATTTGAATTCGTTTTCAATTCGATTCAATTCCAAAGTCGTTTTCAATTCGATTCAATTCAAATTGGTTTTCTATTCGATTCAATTCAAATTGGTTTTCTATTCGAATCAAATTCGTTATATATTCAATTGAAATCAAATTCGTTATATATTCAATTGAAATCAAATTCGTTTTCTGTTCAAATCAAATTCGTTATATATTCAATTGAAATCAAATTCGTTTTCTATTCAAATCAAATTCGTTATATATTCAATTGAAATCAAATTCGTTTTCTGTTCAAATCAAATTCGTTATATATTCAATTGAAATCAAATTCGTTTTCTGTTCAAATCATTCCTTTTACAAATATTTCGTTCAACACATGACTAATCTCAACGGATGAGTACAGTCAACACATGAACCTTTATATTATATTGATAAAGATGTAAATTTTATTATAAAAATACTTCGTTCAACACATGACTAATCTCAACGGATGAGTACAGTCAACACATGAACATTTATATTATATTGATAAAGATGTAAATTTTATTATAAAAATACTTCGTTCAACACATGACTAATCTCAACGGATGAGTACAGTCAACACATGAACATTTATATTATATTGATAAAGATGTAAATTTTATTATAAAAATACTTCGTTCAACACATGACTAATCTCAACGGATGAGTACAGTCAACACATGAACATTTATATTATATTTTCTTTATCTTCTAAATTGGAATGAGGCCCAATCAATCACCATATAATGTTAATCATATGGATTTTCATAAAACACATGTGTATAATAGCATTGAAAAATAATCAACCATCAACCAAAGTGCACTACACTGTATAAGCATCAAATATAGATATCTAACGCTTATACAGCCTGTCAATCTATCGATCGACATATTTAATCAATCAGGATGAGTGAACTTCATATTTCATCCCAACACCCGTGTGGGGTTTCAAGCAATCAAACACAGATTTTATTTGTGCAGTTGGGCGATGTGTAAAATTTATCGTTCCAATCAATGTTCTTCAAATAGGTGTACATAAACAAACCGTCCAGTTTGTAAATGAATATTTTATTTTATTCACTTCACGTTAAAAATTATATTTTTAACGATAAAACATTTTATTTTAACATATGAATTTCTATTCAGTTCATTCTTTAAATAAAATGATATTTCTATTTTTCTAACTTATTTTAGAAAATTTCGGCGGCATAACGGCACGATACTAGAAACGGGACGAGGCCTAGCCTTATCCCCGGTCTAGTGAAGGCCCACGCCATTCACACATCAATCAAATCCATTCATTTCATCAAACATTTCAATTTCAAATCAAATCGTTTAACTAATTTATGCAACCAAACAAACAAGTCCATGATCTGTGGACGATTGTGTCGGGTGCTACTAAACACCGTCTGCATCCTAGTATATATATATATAACTAGAAAAAGAGATTGAAAGGTGAGAAATTCTCACCAAAAGCTATCCAAACATCACGGCACTTCATTGATAGAAATCTTCAACGTTCTCGCCTTTTTGTCATCTTTGTTGCTCGTATTCTCTACATATGTAAAAATCGAATTTTTACTATGCTATTCAATATATAAAAATCGAATTTTTACTATCACGCTATATGGATAAAAATTATATTTTTATCACGCTATTTTCCATATAAAGATTTCGCCTTTATAAAAACATAGACTTCGCCTTTTCAAATTTAAAGATTTCATCTTTATAAAAATCTCATTTTTATTTTTCTACACATATAAAGATGATATTTTTAATATTCCTATCATGTAAAAATTATATTTTTAACTCTCTACCTAACCAAAAATCATATTTTTACATCTTTTATATAGTAAAGATTATATTTTTAATACTTTAAAAATATAAAAATCATATTTTTATTACTTTAAAAATATAAAAATCATATATTTAACCTTTCTATATTGTAAAAATTATATTTTTATCGAAGTAAAAATTATATTTTTACTTCACTACTTATATCAAAATTTCGTCTTTTCATATTTAAAAATACCGTCTTTAACATTTTAACTTTAGTTAATAAAAATGGTAACTTTATAAATTAAAAATGTTAACTTTATAACAAAGCAAAACAAAATTGATTTTTTTATATATAAAAAGACTAATTACATAAAGTAAATGATATAAATAAAAATAAAACTCACCGTTGAGGGAAGAAGAAGGGAAGAGGGGGGTTTCTGCGCCAGAGGGGGGGGATGAACTGCTCGTGGTCGGCGCCGTGGAGGGTGTGGTCGGAGGCGGCTTCCGTTCTGCCCTTGGGGTCGCGGGTCCAGTCGAAGTAGAGGGAAAGGGATAGGAGGAGGTCGCTGCGGGAGAGGGAGAGGCTACAGGCGAGCTCCGGCGGCGAGGCTAGGGTTCAGGGGGTGCGACGTTCATGAATTGGAGGGGGTTTGGATCCCGGAACTCGCGCGAGAGGGAGGGAGTCGAGGAAAGAGGTGACCAATCGTGGGGGAGGTGGAGGCGTAGAGGGGGGGAGCGGTCACCGACGGTGACTCGATGGAAGGACGAGGCGATGGGATCGAGGGGGCTGGGCCTTTTTTTTTGATCTGAAAACGAGAGAGAGAGAGTGTGTGTAGAGGGGTGAGGGATAATATATATTAATTTAATTATTTAATTATTTTATTCTCCATAAAGTTAACTTTGTATGCGAACTCCAAACAAGGCCCAACGACTGTCGTCCCTAGCTAATTACCCCCATTCCGAACACAATGGGATATGTTTCGTGGGCCAATTCGACAGTTCTGATCAGTTTTCGTCAAAATCAACATATAACTCTATATATTGAATTTGAATGCGCATTTCAATTTACCGGGGTCACATACTAACTAGAAAAATTCCAGAAAAATATTTTCTAGTTTCGTATTGACGATACGGTCCTAACAAAACTAGTTTCGTCGAATTCTGAGACCGTTGGAAAAATGGCCATTTTCCAGTCGATTAAAATCAACTGAAACCGGTCAAACGCGTTTTCCTTTGTCACGCTCACATATTGATTCGAAAAATTATGAAAATTGGAATCTAGCAATAATTTTACATCACGGACCCAACAAAAGTGGTTTCGTCGAAATCCGAGGTCATTTGCAAAATGGCTATTTTTAAGGGCCTGAATTCCATAGCGACTATTCAGAATTTTCAACTGGACATATCTTTTGATTCCCGTTATGAAATCTTGATTTGTCGGATTCGTTGGAAAGATATTATCAATTAGATCCTAATGTTTTTGGTTTCACTAAAATCCGGATTGTTTTGCACCCGGTACATTCAATTGAAGTTTGAAATCGAATTATCGAACTACCGCACCATTTTCAATTCTAATTATAATTATATATAAATATTTATATTCTAACGCCGACGTATATAATATATGCGTTCGAATTATATTCAAAATAAATTTTCTCGTCGATATTATTTAAAATAATACATTTTAAATAATCAAAATTCGCTAAAATTGCCAAAATAAAAATTTCAAACTGGCCCAGATTTTCGGGTTATTACAGAGATGAACTAATTTAAACAATATAATCTAGATAATATTAAATAATTTTATAATAGGTTTATAAATAATAAATACTATTCGTAAGAATTTGCAAAAATTATATACAAATATTTTGAATAGAAGTTAGAATAGAAATAAATGAAGCTTCTTGAAATAAAACTAGAATGAGTGGAATAAACATATACAAATGTTTCTAAAGATTTTTGAGATTAAGACTTTATATAGAATTTGGTTTACAAAGGTTAAAATGAAATGGAATTAGTTAATGAGAATATATCGTTATAAGAAAAATCTTGTTTTAGTTTAGAAATAAATATTTAGCAAATGTTTTACAAATCAAATCCATAAGGTAATATTGTATAAAAATTGTAGAAATGTTTTGCAATGTATTTTTAAGTTAAATATTTTAATGGTTACAAATTTGAGATAAACATCTCATTTAAAAATGGTAATTTATATTGGAAATTCTCGTTTAGAAATTAAGAAATGGAGTTGGGAAATTAGAAACTGACTAGAGATTAGTTGAGATGAACGGTTTCCTGAGCATTGATCTGATGTTGGTTTCAGCCTTCGGGGTTAATGCTTAGGAAATTACTCTCTTACTAGTTACGATTAGGGGCTAATGACCAAGATGAAAAGTACGTTATTAAAGGGTTTTAAGATGAACTAGTTTTGAATATTCTTATATTAAAATAAGAAGAGAAGTGAGTACTTCAAAGTGTTAGGGAAATTAAGAAGTTTAATTAACGAATGATTAATTAGAGAGGCAAATAATGAATCAATAAATTCAATTTTCTGTTATAGATGAATGCTTGTTTTTATTTGATAGTTAGATAACCTACCATCAAATTTGCCTAAAGCGGTTGTTGGTACGGAAAGACCGGGATCGAATTTATATTCGAAAACCATTCCAACAAGCAAATACGTAAACATTGAATATATCGGTCGCTGATCGAGACGGAACAATGAAGACCGTAGATCTTCATTAAACGGAAGAACTACTTAAGTACTCTGGTTTAGCTGCAGAGATATATTGTGGTTCTGTCGTGGTTGGAATTTACGGATTGCAAGGACTTCTAGCTATTGATCTATAGGGTGATTCGTAGGATGTGGTAGGAGGGTGCCTTCGGTTTGTCCAATCCCAGGACAACTTGTATAGACGGATGTCTGACAGAGTATTTCCAAAACAGTCACATACGTTGATTTCTTCAAACATACCATCGTTGGGGCGGAGAAGGGCACTTCTCTTAGCTTAACTAATAGAGTATTTTTGTGGACGTCAATTAGTGATTTTCTGATGAATTTGACGATGTGGCATTCAAAGTGAATGGTGGCCACATGATCTAGAAAGATGATTATAACCTCAAGCCTCATCAACCGGGAAATAACAAAAATCGGGCAGGCAACATGGCTATGTGGGTCGCCGCCATTAGGGTGTATTGTCACCATCTAGAGAATATTCATATTTGTTACTTCTTTTCTCTTCTGTATCTCTCGGGAACGATTATGTTGCTAGCAACCGTAGGTGACAATATATTCAATGCACTCAAGAGAAATGAGTGGTCGGTCATGTGAGGGCCTGGTTGCAAGACATTCTTGTTGAACCCAGTGTATTTCCCTCAAGAGATACACTATCAGAAGGTGGTTCCATACCTTATCATAGTTGGAAATCCAATCTCCAATAAGCGCTCGCGGTTTTGATTGTATACTATATATGTAGAGCGTGAGATGCAAGTGTTATGTTAGATTCTATTTATTTGTATTTAGACATTATTATAATATCACAACAAGATATTGATTTCAAAACTGTTTTGGGTTAGCGTAAGGTAAAAACCGTCCATGTTTATGTGTGGATTGGTCTTACGATTATCCTTTTCTTTTGAAATGATTTTTAACTTTAAAATCAAGTTGAATTCTACCAATAATTCAGTGGGTTTTTCTCATGCTGGTTCACCAGACTGACCTGTGACGTTTGTAATGCTCAGGTCAGACCCAGTTGGGTCAGACTGAGTTCTACAGGTTCAGGATAAGACGATACATATTTCAGGAGACAAGATGGAGGAGTCCAGACACATGATATATATAGTATTCCGTTGTGTGTTAACAAGGACATATTGTAATAACTGGCAGATGTGATGAATGGCTATTGTACTCTAATAAATGTAAGTATTGTTTCAAGTTTTTCAATAAAGAATTATTTATGTGTTATATTTTATTTCGCTGTGATATGAGACTCTGATATTGTGTTTAGTTCTTCTTCATCTATTCTAATATTTCTTTCTTATCTTACCCTCTATCTTCTTTCCTTAACATTCTGGATTTTCGATACTTGAGTTTTGACACGGGATGTAGTTGAAAATTCAAGCATCAAATTTTCTGGTTCGTTACATGGAATAATCGACTATTAATTTTTAGTGGTCGTTTGGAGCTGATCAAGTCTACTATCTACCCGATGGTTTAATTTTAGATTCAAACATGTCAAATGCCACAAGTAGCATTCATAAAATTGATGCATTGTTTGCAAATTTTCTATGTGACAGAAGCAATATAAAATTAACTGGAATTTTTTCTACAACCCTAAAAATGAAGGTAAATTGGGTTTAAGGAAAATTCAAAATATTCAAAAGGCAATTGACCATAAGTTGCCATGGAAATTTTAGGGTCATAATGCTCTTTAAGCAGATTTCATGTGGAAAAGGTATTGTACAAATAAAAGTTTTGGGATTTTACAAGAAAACCGAAATACTTCTAATATATGGAAGATTATACTAGAAGCAAGAGAAAATGGTAGGGTTCTTATTAATAAAAGAATAGCAAATGGAGAAGGTAGCAATATTTGATTTGATCCTTGGTTACATGGTTATTTTGTTGTTCATAGACTAGGATGGCAACAAGAACTTTACTATATAGGTGTAAGCAATAAGGAGGTTTCTTCCCTCGTTTCTGGGTCTACCTGGAATATAAATTTAATTTCACTACCTAGATCTATTTGGAAAATTATTGAACACGTCAATATAGAGACAGAAAGTAAACAAGACTACTAGTGGTGGTTTCCCTATCAAAGTGGTAAGTTTTTTCTGAAATCGACTTTGGGAGCATGTGTGAGCTAAAGCTACTTATATCCCATGGTATTATCATGTATGTAATCACATGCATGCACCTAAAATGTCAACTCATACATATTTTGCACTGTTAAAATAATTAAATACGTTGGATAGAGGAAAACAACGAAACAGTAACATCTAGTATACTTATATATTATGTAACAACAAGGATGAAACTAGAGACCATCTATTCTTTGATTACACACACACAAAAAACAGCCTAATATTTTAGTATACAAAATCTCAACATTCGAAGCTTTAGTTACCTCAAGCTTTCAGAAATTACTGCAACTGTTACATACCATAGTGGTTTGGACAAACATCAATCAAATATTTTTGATGTAAGCTTGACAGATTTGGGTGTAAAAATGTAATCGATTGTTTAACGGTAACTCTTCTCCTATCTAAGTTAAATATGAACTCATCAAATAATATAATGCTATTTTACCATCTAGTTCTACTAAGAACCAGGATTTAGAACTAAATTTTTGTGAGTAGAGGTTGTGTATATGTAAATATGCATTTTTTTAATAAAATAACATAATATAAAAAAGGGAGAATCTAGCCATTCTCCAATGGCTTACAAAAACGTTTTCTATAGAATGCAGAAACTGTGCAAATAAAGAAATAAAAGATAGAGAACCAAAAAACATCTCAAAGAGAAGACTGGCAAAAACAAAAGCTAGCTCAACAGCATACAAGGCCATAGAGGCATCAACAGACGATCGGCGAAGCGAAAGGCGGTGCTGAAAACTCCAAGCTCCATAGAGGACGAACAAGAAGGTAAAACAACTAAAGCAGCTGACGAGCCATCCAAGAAAAAACCAAAGGAAAAGGGTAAGATGTCCAAAATGACAAACCTAATTCTCCGAATCCTCAAGGTCGTAGTGCTCTATCATATCCAGCGAGGCGGCCGAAGTCATAGCAATCTTCCAATAATCTCCTGATCACAATAAACTCTGGCGTCTCTACTCCGCCAGACCCAACTGGGGTGAAATATAGAATGCACCAACCTGCTTCTGTCCGACCAATCTGGAAACCTGTACTCCAAAACAAAGAAGTTGGAACAAACAACTTGGTGCCGACACTGGAACCAAGAAGGCAACATCGAAGCCGAAGCCAATGCCAAGAAGGCAATACTAAACCAAGAATGCAGCACCGAAGCCAAAGACGATACCGAATCCAATGAGGAAACTGAAACCAATGTCAAGAAGGAAACACTAAAACCAAGAAAGTGACACTGAAGCCGAAGATGAAACCGAAACCAAAAACCAATGCCAAGAAGTCGATACCGAAGCCAATACAACAATTAGTGAAGGCGGTGCCGAGAAGGCGATATCAAAGATAAATTGTAAATGGCATAGTTGTAATATTGTAACCCATCTCATTTCCTCTATAAATAGAGGTGTACAACTGACATTTTAAGTAATGAGAAAGTTTATCTTCTCTTCCTTTTTATTTCTTCTTAGTTCATAACATGGTATCAAAGCAACGATCCTTTAAATTAATTTCAAGATCTCAAATCTATTTCTCAATCTTATTCATGAATCATGAGAGAGACCAAATCTGTAATGGAGACTATGCCGATGATTTCTAAGATAACTGAGCACAAGTTGAATGAATTGAATTACGTCGATTGGAGTAAAACAATTTGATTGTATTTACGGAGTATTGACCGAGATAATCATCCAGCTGAAGATCCACCTAAATTCGACCCATCTGACAAGGACACAATGATGTTCCTCTGGGATGAAGCTCGTTTGTTTCTTCAAATTCGAAATACAATTGAGAGTGATATCATCAATTTGGTGAATCATTGTGAGTTTGTGAAAGAAGTTATGGATTATCTAGAGTTTTTATTTATAGAAAAGGAAATATAAACTGAATGTTTGAGCTTTGCAAGTCATTTTATCGAGCAGAGAAATAAGATCAATCACCGATGAATTATTTTATGACATTCAAGAAGACTTAATTATGAAAAATTCAATTTGCTACTTCCTATCAGTGCCGATATTAAAGTACAACAGAAGCAGTGGGAACAAATAGCTATCATGATTTTTTTTGGAAGGTTTCCCGTCTAAATATGAATCTGCTAAATCTCAAGTTTTATCTAGATTATATGTGACATCATTTCATGATGCGTTTAGGAGGATTCTTAGAACTGAAGTCTTAATTTCAAATTCAACTCCATCAGTTCAACACAACAGTGCTTTAATTGGTACAGCTAATAATCATCAATCGTGGAAACCTAATCAAAACTCATACAAAAGGGAGGTTAGTATGCCTGGATATGAGAACCAGACAGTGAAGTCATGTGCATATTGCCAAAAACAAGAGCACACTAAATTTGAATGTTAGAAGCTACAAAATAAGCAAAAATTGGTTGGAAATCAACAAGCAACTAATGTTGTGAAGACTCAAGATCAAGTTATCCAGAATGTTATTATTTCAGTCGAAAAATTTGCTAAATTGACTGAATATCAGAATGTCTCAACAAATCAGTTCAACCCATTTCAACCATTGCAGATAATAACAGTTTTGCCAATATAGGGAGAAATCAATGCGTCATTGATTCTAGTGCAATGGATAAAATGATAGGTAATCGTACTCTTTTCTCGAGTTTTCAATCACAAACTCCTACTTGTAATATTACTTTAGCCGATGGTTCCTCTTCAAAATTCAACTATTTGGAATAATAAGTCTGACCTATTCACCTTCTTTATCAACATCTGCCTTATATACACCTAAAGTTGTGTTCAGTCTACTATCTGTTAGTTAAATAACACAACAATTGAATTTTTCTATTTCATTCTTCCCATCTTATTGTATATTTCAGGATCTTGTGACTCAAAAAATCATTGGTATAAGGTGTGATTCAAAGGGACTGTATGTACTCGATGTTCTTTGCATAAATCAACGATCATTCGTTTGTTCAAGTATTTCTCAAGCCTTAAAGACACACTATTAATTAGGGCATCCATATTTACCCTTTTTAAAGAAATTGTATCCTCAATTTAAATCATTACAGCCTTTGAACTGTGAATCATGTCAGTATGCTAAACATCATCATGTAAGTTTGAGTCCTAAAATGAATAAAAGAGCTAATTGTCCTTTTGAACTTGTTCATTCTGATATTTGGGGTCCATCATCTGTGATTTCTAAACCAGGGTTTAGATACTTTGTTACCTTTATAGATGATTATTTACATATGACTTGGTTATTTCTTATGAAAAATCGATTTGAGTTGTATTCAATATTTTGTTCATTTCACGCTGAAATCAAAACTCAAATTAATACTTATGTTAAAACTCTAAGGAGTGATAATGCAAAGGAGTATACTTTGAGTTTATTTCAAACTTACATGAGTCAAAATGGAATGCTATATGAAACATCTTGTGTTAATACAACACCTCAAAACGGGGTTGCTGAAAGAAAGAACAGACATTTGCTTGAAACAACACGAACACTGTTACTTCATATGAATGTACCTAAAAGTTTCTGGGCTGATGATGTTTCCACAACATGTTTTTAATGAACTGTATGTCTTTAACTGTTCTTAATGGTGATATACCATATTCAATTCTCTTTTCAGACAAGTCGCTATATCCTCTTAAGCCAAAAATATTTGGTGTACGTGTTTTGTTCGAGATGTCGAACCACAAATATCTAAACTTGATCCAAAATTTTGTCAAGTGCATATTCCTTGGTTATTCTCGTTTACAAAAAGGATATAGGTGCTTTTGTCCCTGTCTAAATAAATATCTTGTATATACTAATGTCACTTTCATTGAAGAAACACCATTCTTTAAGTCATCATCAAGCTTACCTTATCAAAGTCAGGAGAGTCAAAGAAGAATGACGATTTTCTTGTGTATGAAATATCACATTCTATAGAAGAAGGGAATAATATTAATGGTTCTATTGAAACGAGTTTATCACCTTCTCGTGATATAGTTCCATCGACATCTGATGCAATTCCTCCACTTGAAATGAACATGTTTCTATATTTAATCCTGAAACTGATCTTCCTATTGCTATACGAAAGGGAAAACGTCAATGCACATATCCTATCTCTTCATTTGTCTCATATAAACATTTGTCCTCATCAACTCATTCACTTATAACTTCTCTTGAATCTGTTTCAATACCTAAAAATGTTGGGGAAGCTTTATCAAATCCTGGATGGCAGACTGTTATGGTTGAAGAAATGAATGCTCTTGAAGATAATGAAACATGGAGTTTAGTTCGGTTACCTGAGAATAAGAGACTTATTGGATGTAAGTGCGTATTCATTGTAAAAGAGAACTCTGATGGTTCAGTTGCTAGATTGAAGGCACGTTTGGTTGCAAAAGGATATGCACAAACTTATGGAATGGATTATTCCCTAGTAGCAAAGTTAACTTCTATTCGGATGTTATTTCATTAGCTGCAACATATAACTGGAAATTACATCAACTTGATATAAAGAATGCATTTCTTCATGGTGAATTAGAAGAAGAAGTTTACATGGTTCAACCCCCTGGTTTCATTGCACAAGGGAAGAGGGGTCCAGTGTGCAAGTTGAAGAAGACACTGTATGGATTAAAACAGAGTTCTAGAGCTTGGTTTGGAAAGTTTAGTAATGTAATAGAAACCTTTGGAATGGTGAAGAATATATGTGATCATTCAGTGTTCCATAAGAATTCTAAATCTGGCATAATTTTACTTGCGGTTTATATTGATGATATTGTGATAACTGCCAGTGATGAAAAAGGTATTTCATCTATTAAAACATTTATTTACAACTAGTTTCACACTAAATATTTAAGAGACTTAGAAGCATTTCCTAAGTGTGGAAATTACAAGAGATAATGGTTGTATTGTTATGCTCAACGAAAGTACGTTCTTGATTTGCTGGAAGAGACTAGAAATCTAGGTGTTAAACCTAACATTATTCCTATTCCATTGAACTGCAACATTGTAGAAAATGGTGAATTGTTCAAAGATCCAGGGAAGTATAGGAGGTTGGTAGAGAAATTAAACTACTTAACTATTACATAACCTGACATTGCTTTCGTTGTTAGTGCCGTAAGCCAGTTTTTGACATCTCTTACTGTGTATCATTGGAGCAGACTGAAATGTATTTTGAGTTATCTTAAGGGAACTGTTGGGCAAGGAATTGAGTACAGGAATCGTGGACATGCAAGATTTGAATGCTTCTGTGATGTTGATTGGGTAGGAACAAAGCGGGATAGGAAATCCATGTCTAGGTTTTGTGTATTTTTAGGAGGAAGTTTGATTTCATAGAAAAGCAAGAAATAAAATGTTGTTTCTAGATTGAGTGATGAATTTGAATATAGAGCCATGCCTAAGGCAATTTGTGAAGTAAGGTAGGTGGACATCCTACGCGTGAAGTTAGGATAAATATTGTTAAACCAATAACTCTGTATTGTGACAATCAGGCTGCAACGCATATTGCATCTAATCTAGTGTTTCGTGAGAGAACAAAGCATATTGAAGTGGATGGTAACTTCGTTAGAGAGAAGGTTCAACACAGTCTGGTTTTGACAAAGCATGTCAAGACCGAGGAGAAGGTGGCTGATATATTTACGAAAACACTAAGTGGTGCTAGAATCAAATATTTGTGTAGTAAGTTGGGCATGATGAATAATGTGCACCAACTTGAGGGGGAGTGTTGTAAGTAGAGGTTGAATATATGCATATAATGTGATGGTTGATGTAAATATGCTATCGACATCAAGGTGTTGGAACAAACAGCTTGGTGCCGACACCGAAGCCAAGAAGGCAACATCGAAACTGAGGTCAATGCCAAGAAGGCAGTACCGAAACCAAGAAGGCAACACCAGAGCCAATGAGGAAACTGAAACCAATGCCAAGAAGGCAACACCGAAACCAAGAAAGTGATATCGAAGCCGAAAAGAAACCGAAAATAATGCCAAGAAGACAATATAAGGAGTCGACACCGAAGCCGATACAAGAATTAGCGAAGGCGATACCAAGAGGCGGTAACGAGAAGGCGATATCTGGGAAAAATTGTAAATGACATTGTTGTAATATTGTAACCCATCCCATTTTCTTTATAAATAGAGGTGTATAACTGACATTTTAAGTAATTAGAACGTTTATCTTCTCTTCCATTTTATTTCTTCTTAGTTCATAACATAAATGCTACCTAGCTTCATGGTTGAATCAAATCTTGTTGTCGTCTGCGGTTATCTGATGGTTAGATCTACCAATGCTCGTTGCTGTTATTCTAGATTTGGGTTCGTTAGCATCAAAAGCATCTACCATTGAGCTATGAATTTTCTAATGTTTTTCCTTATTTCCTCTTGTTTGAACTGAAGATACATGTGTTCTAAATCATGACTTTGGCATAAACTTTTTTTGGGGCATGTGTTCTTCTTTAATAGGTTGAGTTGTAGGTGTTGGATGGGCTGGTTCGGGCTCATATATAAGTTTTTTTTTCAATCATAGATTATTAGTTTTAGTTGTTTTATATCCACCACAGGTGAGTTTTTTGAGATTGTGAGTTTGCATCTCTTACTTTTTTATTTTTGTACAACTAAAGCTTTATATTCTAACGTTTCTGTTTTAATGAAGTACCATTATCTTAAGAAAAAAGGCCCTATATCCTGTATTATGTACTTGGTAGAAGATATCCTCTCTTGCTTACAACTACTATACCCGTTTTATCACAACCAGACCAATCAAAGGTATAGGTTTTGATTCGAGCGTTACCTATTAATACAAGTACGAGTTTTCCCTCTAATTATATAGGCTCAACCTGATTACTATAAAAGTCGGGTACAACTATATCAATATCTGACAAGATTTGGATTCATCCAATTATTGATTTTACATAGTACCAAATATTAGGTAGTATTTGGTTTATTTTGTAATCTGAGTTTTTAGTTTTCAGCGTTAATTATGAAAGTTGAGAAGATTTGATAGGGAAAGCGATATTGCACACTCTACCGCAAAAGGGGGTCGCTTTCTTCCCCATAAAAAGCGCTAATTCCACCATCAGGGCCCAACAAGCAGCATAATTCTGTTCCGAGGCTGCGTTATATTCTAGCAACAGTACTATATGGTTTAAAACGCCTTGTTCCGTCCGGCGTGAATCCCCTGAGGCGGTATACTTAAAAAAAAAAGAAAAAGGGTGAGATGTAGGGCTCAGTTAATCTTGTGGAGGAGCGGAGCGTGACTAGGTTGCTTTATGCGCTACTGCTTTCTTTGCGCTTTTTTGCATTCCCCTCACTTCTTGAGGACGTTGCATTCTTCACAATAAGAAATCATGTACCATTATTAATGGCTACTTTTGGGAAAGAGATGAGATGGTTTACCTGCCTTTACACATACGAGGAATCACTTGCTGATGGACAAGAGGTGGGTGGGAGGACGGTGCGGTAGACGAAGAAGATTCACCCTTTCAGACTAGCACTCCTCCCGAATGTTTATACTGGACTTGGCCTAGGCCTTTTCAATTTGAAAATCTTTCTAATGCTAGGTAGGCTCCGTTAAGAGCTTTCCCGTCTGTGCAATCAAATTGTCTTTCTTATCCTTATTTCTTTGTTCTTAAGATTAGAAGATTAGTTCCGCCCTATCATGTAATGGGTTCTTTTGTTAGTTCGATGTGGATGCAGCAAACTCAGATTATTGTCTTAGCTGCGCTATCCCGTACTTTTCAAAGGTTAAGAAGAGACCCGTTCGGAATAGGTATTAGCTTACGTACTCGGCCTACGGGGGCTTCCATACTCATTGTTAACACGTGTACCCACCTCAACCCAAAAAGGGAGACTCTCAGACACCTTCCTACACTTATTCGGACTGTAGGTTGGCGTTATATAAAAAATGAACTACAAGACGAACCAAATGTGTAAAATCTCATGGCCTAGCGATTCTGTTTAAGTTGTTCATCGCTCTCGGGCCAATTGGAGAATCATGCAACAAGCTTAGCAAGAAAGACAGGTCCACTGCTGTGTCCCCGAAGCGAAGAAAGAGGACCAGGAACAACAGGTTGTCCTCTCCTGGCCCAGTAGTTCCGCAACTACTACCGTGGTTGTTGCCAACGGGGATCCCCCGTTCCTTAAGGGAAAAGGGCAGTTTTAAAGCGCTCTTAGTGACTTTCATGTCTTCTGCTACTTTAGGAAGATTCAACCTATATCTAATACCCTTTTATTCCCTCTTTTAGGCATCTAGATGCCTTCCCCCAACTCTAGGATGAATTCTGTTTCGACAGTGGGCCACTCGGCCGATAGGAGGTTTCACCAATCAGTCTGTTATGGGAAGCAAAGGTACACCAGGAGGCCCCAATAGACCTGGCGAAAGAGAGGAGTGGTAGTTGTCACCGGAAGCAGGTGAAAGTCGTGAGTTGACTAAGTCTTGTCAACAACGCTTCGCACAACTAAATATTAACACACTGTTTACCTAACACTTTGATTGCTTCTCTACCGCCAAAACACTTACAAATGAGTTGGGCAGCGGGTAGATGGGTTCTTAATGATTGTTAGATAACTAGGACATGTCATATGGTGAACGAAACGAGGTGGGAAGCTAAAGCATTCAAGAAAGCGAAATCCCCCAGGTCCCAAGAAATTCCACTGTGGTTCCAGGAGCTATGTATACATGTCTTAGATCCGGACAGTACCCGGACAAGAACGAGCTACTCCGATCATTAAGGAAATTTCCTTTTGACTTGGTATACTAGGTTAAGAATAGTTCGGAGAGGTCTCTCCTTTTTGTCGCACGTCACTTCGCTCCCCTCCTCGTGTCAAAAAATTTTAAAAACTTGGAAGAAAAGTTTGTATTTCACACCTAATCTTCATAGAAAAGCTCGCCATCATCGACGAAAAGGCAATGTTTAGATTCAAGAGGCGTATCGCTATGTCCAGTACCAAGCATCCCAATGTAACGAAGGATAAAAAGTGCATACAAAACAATAGGGCATAATTTGGATCCTAATTTTGACCAGAGGGCCTTCGCGGCGGCAGTCATAGCTTTGGTTCCATAGAGTTCAAAAGGCGCAATGAAAAGTTGTCTACTTTCCCATCTTTTTGGCTTGCATTTTCCCAAGAAACAAATGGCGAAATGACATACTTTGGAGATAGATCAATTTGAGCTCAATTTCGGGCCGATTTTGTTGACAATCGAATCTCCTCCGTACTTGCAGTGATGAAAAACATTGTTTTAAATAAAGGGCTGTAAAGAGAAGGCCAACGTGCCTAACTAAGCGTACTACCTGCTTGGAAAACAGGTATGCTGCAATACACAGTTTCTTAGTCAAACTGTAACGACCCGTATTTTTAGCAATATAAAAAATTATTTAATTAATTATTTAAATAGTGAATTAGAGAAATAAAGGGTGTTTAATTAAATAATATGGAATATTTAATTAATATAAATAATAGAATAATATATTTAATTCCGAAATAGTTGGAAATAGTGAATTGACAATATAATGTGAACTGGACAATTTAAAATATTTAACTCAGCTTAGAATTCGAATTAGAATAATGAATATATTATTTGAATGACAGTTGAACGTATAATTATATTTTATAATTATAATCGAGCTCGAAATGGCGCGGCAGTTCATAATTTGGCGATTCGAACTTTAAATGGATATACAGAATCCGTTTCAAATCGGATTTTTGTGAAACAAGAAACGTTCGGAGCTGGTGAAGTATATTTTTCTAATGGAAGAGAAAAATCGGGATTTCGTCGTGTAGATTTTGATTTACGTCCAAATCAAATTTTCGAAAAGTCGCTATGGAATTCCTTTATAATTTATATCGATTTATTTATATTATAAAATAATTTTAATATAAACTGAATGTTGATATAAGTGGGAACTTTGGGATATCGAGTTATGAATCCCGATATGGAGCTATATGATTTTCTAGTGTGAATATATACGATTATATTTATTTAAAAATGTTTAATTTAATTATTTTTAAATATATTTATATATTTAAATGGGTTATTTAGAGCTTTAAAAATAGCCAGTTTTGCAAACGACCTCCGTTTTCGACGAAACTAATTTTGTTGGATCCAGAATGTTAAATTATTGTTAGATGTCAAGTTTCGTGATTTTTGAAGTCAGTATGTGAACGTACGGGATTTTAATATGAAAAATAAACGATAATTTGACTTTTAAAATATGCTGTGTGAGCAAACGGAGTCGGAATTCGACGAAACCAGTTTCGTTGGGTCCGTAATGTCGAATTGTAGGTACCTGTCCATTTTCATCAAATTTGGATATTGAATGTGATCGTATGAATTTTTAAATGGTAAATACAAACAACGATTGATTATAATTGAATTAAATAATCAATTAAAAATAAAATAAAACATTTTCTTATTCCTATAAATATCCACTAACTTCTCCTAACCCTAGTACTTCATTTTCTTTGGTCAGCTCAAATTGTACCGAAAATTCGGGACACTGCTGTTGGTATCAGAGCTTAAGGTTAAGTAATTACCTTGGCTCTGTGGCGTGACTCAGTAGAGATGGGGTTAGTAATAACCTAGATTGAGTTTGAGTGCATATATATGAGCACGTATTTGTGATTTGATATAAAATTGGTTTTATACTATGGAGATTTATTGGTTGAGTTGTTTATGAGTTCTAGTCGATCAGTTTGATCCACAATATCGGTAGGGGTTTATAAACACTCGAATACGATGAACCGACATGGTATGTTTTGAGAAGAGGGTAAATGAAATAAGTTTACCCAAAGTATATTTTGATATAGAGAAGATATATATATTGGAATTATAATATATTGGATATATTGGTTATTATTAAAATCAAATAAGGTTATAATTGAAATGGTTATATATAACCAATAAGAATTCATATAAGTGAAATATATGAAATCGAAATGAATTAAGTCTGAATTTAAATCAAAATTGAAATTAATACCCTGGAAATTGGAAAGGTGTTTGTAAATGGAATTGAATTACGTATATGATAATTTTAAAATCCTGGGAGATTTTAAATTGTTTTACAAGCATTTGGAATGATATTTTGAACTAATTTCAAAATGGAAGTGTTTAGAAATGGTTTTGAAGGTGATATAGTAATGAACTCACTTCGGTCGCTGGAAAATAAATTCTGATGTTGATCAGGACATCATCGGTGTTCATTTTCGAGTGTGTAAGTGACGGATTACTACCAAAGAGATGGTTTTTGAATTATTTTGAGAAAAGAAAGTTGTTTTGAATTCCGAAAAAAGATATTTGATTTTTGGAAAGGCTAAGCTATTTGAAACTCCCTGGGAAAGATTGTTTGAATTAAAACAAATTAAATATGAATTTGTGTAAGCAAATTAAGATTGAATTAAAACCAGTTAAGTGGAAAATGAATTGAGACAGAAAATATCGGATTAGTTTGGATTAGAGATAATCCGGAATGGAATTGGACCGGTAAGTAAGAATTGAAATCGGTAATGGAATTTGAGTTCAGAATGGAAATTGACTTAGGTATAAGACAATTGTTGGATTTGAGGATAAAATTGGTTGGAATGATATTCGTATATGCTGAATTAGCAACAAATGGAAAGAATATATTGATATGCCCAACAAAAGGTACAAGTTTACAGTTTACATGGGTTTGAGACTTTGATGAGCAGAATTGGCAAGCCGCTTGGCTGTTTGATTTTCTTTTGGGTTGGAGATGGCTTAGAGAGGCGAGTTGTAGTTGTACCGATTGAGCAGTACAAAGGAGGCGCTGGCGAAAATTTTTGAAAATTTCGGGTGTTAGAATAATTTTAGGATTTTTGAAAATTTTCGTTAATTGGAATTACTATTTAGTTGAAATTCATTAGTTCAGTTTAAATTAGAGTTAAGAAGTAAACAAATAATCTTTAATCCAGTTAATAGGGTTTGTTTTCCACCCTAGCAATTTCGAGGATGAAATTATTTTAAGGGGGAAAAGAATGTAACGACCCGTATTTTCAGCAATATAAAATTTTATTTATTTAATTATTTAAATAGTGATTTAGAGAAATAAAGGGTGTTTAATTAAATAATATGAAATATTTAATTAATATAAATAATAGAATAATATATTTAATTCCGAAATAGTCGGAAATAGTGACTTGACAATATAATGTGAACTGGACAATTTAAAATATTTAATTCAGCTTAGAATTTGAATTAGAGTGACGAATATATTATTTATACGATAGTTGAACGTATAATTATGTTATATAATTATAATCGAGCTCGAAATGGCGTGACAGTTCGTAATTTGGCGATTCGAACTTTAAATGAATATACAGGATCCGTTTTAAATCGGATTTCTGTGAAACAAGAAACGTTCGGAGCTGGTGAAGTATATTTTTCTAATGGAAGAGGAAAAATTGGAATTTCGTCGTGTAGATTTTGATTTACGTCCAAATCAAATTTTCGAAAAGTCACTATGGAATTCCTTTATAATTTATATCGATTTATTTATATTATAATTTTTTTTAATATAAATTGAATGTCGATATAACTGGGAACTTTGGGATATCGAGTTAGGAATCACGATATGGAGCTGTATGATTTTCTAGTGTGAATATATACGATAATATTTATTTATAAATATTTAATTTAATTATTTTTAAATATATTTATGTATTTAAATGGGTTATTTAGAGCTTTAAAAATAGCCAGTTTTGCAAATGACCTCTGTTTTCGACGAAACTAATTTTTTTAGATCGGGAATGTTAAATTAATGTTAGATGTCAAGTTTCATGATTTTTGAAGTCAGTATGTGGTCTTACGGGATTTTAATGTGAAAAACAAACGATATTTTGACTTTAAAAATATGCTGTGTGAGCAAACAGACTCGGAATTCGACGAAACCAGTTTCGTTGGGTCCGTAATGTCGAATTGTAGCTGCCTGTCCATTTTCATCGAATTTGGATATTGAATGTGAACGTATGAATTTTTAAATGGTAAATACAAATAGCGATTAATTATAATTGAATTAAATAATCAATTAAAAATAAAATAAAACATTTTCTTATTCCTATAAATATCCACTAACTTCTCCTAACCCTAGTACTTCATTTTCTTTGGTCAGCTCAAATTGTACCAGAAATTCGGGGACACTATACAAACCATCAGAACAGACTGTTACTAATCCAATGGAAAGAATCCTTGATCTCATCTAGGGAACGGAAACACAAGCTATTGGTGGCTAAAAAGCACCCAGCTTGAAGTATCTTAGTGGTCTGGCTCATGGTAGTTTTTTTTTGTTTTAGCTCCTCCATAATCCAACTCCATGCCCCAGGCATACTGAAACTAGCTCCAACCAGTTAATCCAACTCCTTCCAAAGTTGCTATTAATAGCTAGTAAGACCAGTATATAAATTGGGGATCGATCAATCACACCTATAACCTTACCTTTTTGGGGCTCAATCCTTTCCTACTCACTTGATCTTGATGACCAAGGAATAGAAATGTAACACCCCACATCCGTTAGTGTCACTCACAAAGGGAATGCACTAAGTTCTGTGGAGCATTTTAAGGTAAAAGATGCAGATGAATTACAAGACAGACAAAAGTTAAAACAACGAAAAATAAAACTTTGCTTTATTGATAAAATAGTTTGTACAACGATTTCTTTACAATATCAGAGTATCATCTGTCCTACAAAATAAAGAAGCGTAAAACAACATTTTATATTCCCCAATGTAGCAAGAGCCATGCATAGCATCTGAAAAGAGAATCCAGGCAAAACTTCGACAAATCTTAAAGCTGGGAAAGAGTGACAGTCCAACTTAACCTGAGCTATACTATTCCCTCCTTTACTACCTGGGGGGGGGGGGGACGGAAGAAAAGAAGACGAAAGAAAAACAGAGTCAGACATAAAGCCTGAGTAAGTTCAGTTACTTCTAGCATGTTAACATGGAAAAACAAAACGACATAAATTAATTGAATACAAGATAACACCATGATGATAGGGTCATCAAGATTAGACAACATTAACACAAGATATGCTAAGATAAGACAAACTAGATATGCTCTAATACTTTCGTCGCTTCGCTATTTCCTTGTTATACTGGTTTCTATATCTCTGCACCACCTAACTAGTGTCCCAACTAGTAACGATAACGTGATCCCAATCCCTGTATTTTCCATTGCCTTCAGGCATACATTTATTATTTATTACCTAGATCTAATCTAGGGTTTTCTATCAAGTGCTTTCTAGATTCAACTAGAGTTTACGCTATCTGCTGAACGCTTCTCGGATTCAGGGTTTTTGCCACCTAGTCCAACTAGGGATTATGCTACTGTCGAACGATGCCCCCAGGTCTAGGACACACTACCTAGAGTGGTATATGCTCCTAGACTTCCCCACGCATGTATCGCGAATCGTTATCGCTTGTCTAGATGCACATGTCCTGTAATGTGCGGCCCGAGTCCTGTGGCAGGGCAAATCAAGAAACACCGAACTCGGTCGGGAGCTTTCAGATATCTGCCGATGCAGATGCTAAGGTCTGTTTTTATTCTAGTGGCTATGGTCCCACTTGACCCCTCCCTCAACTAATGAAAGGCACACCTTGAAAAATGAGAACTATACGCAGGCCCCCTATGCCCCACTAATCTGTGGCCATTCACAACCGCAACCATAACTAGATAGCAAGTATATGGTCCGTAGGAGTTCTCCGCCTTCCCGCTTCACGTATCTCGATTGACTGAAGATGGATGGTAGACGACGAGTTGCTATCACAGGGCTACCGGTTTCTCGCCGAATCACGCTGGTCCATCCTAGTCTTTAGGTTGCCATATTTTGCAACCAAGGCATACCCTTGGTTCTTCTAACGCATACCTTAACCTCTGTGAGCCCAGGAGGATCATCTGCAGCCTCACAGAGGGATACCAAGAGTACCCTTACGTCCCCTCGAAGCCTCGGGCTTCGTAACCCAATTCGTTGGAGCTTTCTTTAAAATTAGATGGATGTTCGCTCCTTCTCGTGTTATACTAAGAATTACTACTTAGTTTTGCTAACTAAGGTTTACCACTTAGTTTCCAGAATCGTTGTTTTCTTAACTAAGGTTTACAACTTAGCTCCTTTTAACTAAGGTTTACTACTTAGTTCTCTTTCTCGTCAATTTGGATTGGTTAAGCATCATTAGTCAATTCAAGCTAACTTAACCCTCTTCATTTATCCTGTTAAACTGGTTAAGTGTTATCAGTAATTCATGTTGACTTAACCCTACCACAAACCAAGTTATATTGGTTAAGTATTTCTTATTACTTAACCCTACCCATTCATCCTGTATCGGTTAAGTGTTCCTTTTTAACTTAACCTTGCCCATCTGTTTTTAACTAACATTTTTTTAATGGTTAAGTATTGTCCCTTCATGTTTTAGACTTAACCCTATTCCTTTATCACAATATGATGGTTAAGTGTTCAAGTTTACTTAACCCTACGGTCTAGTCCAGCTAACATATCAAATTGGCTAAGTGTATTAAATTTTACTTAGCCCCAACCTCTAGTCTAGTTAACATGTTAATTTGGCTAAGTGTATTAACTTTACTTAACCCCACCTTCTAGTCTAGTTAACATGTTAATTTGGGATAAGTGTTTTCTTAGTTACTTAACCCCTACAAATCTTGTCTTGTTACGATGTTAAGTTTGGTTAAGTGTTCCTATGGACTTAACCCTCCCATTCTAGCTTAACCGTGTTAAGTGTCAGTATGAACCTAACCCCACCCATCGGTTTGGTTATCATGTTGAATTGGTTAAGTGTCTTAGTTAACTTAACCCTACCATTCTTGTTCTAGCTTTAACTAAATAAAATTAAAGCCGCGACCACTCACATTAGACAGATATTGTTGCGAATACTGGATGCGTCGGTTGGCTCCGGGCAGGTTTACATCGCAACTCAGTCTAACCTCGGGTTAGGCATATTCATGTTTTCTAAGTTCAAAGGGTTTTGATTAATTTTCAAATCAGGTTTTAAAAGTAACCATCCCGTCCGTCGGATCAGTTAGGGATAGCCAGGGAGAGCAGGAAACTTGTATTTTCCAAACCCAAGCCTAGACACTATCCTCTCTATCACCCTAGAACTTTCTGGTGTATGTATTATTAAAAGAGATGTCATTAATAAACCTTTCCTTTGTATATATATAAATTGTTAACAATTTATCCTCAAAGTTTAACCTTTTATCCTTAAAGTCCATTTTCCCTTTATAAATAAATTTGGCCTATACCATATACATTTGCCATGCCCACTAATGGACTTATATTCTAGGCCCAAATATTGATTTGCCTATCTTACAGTTTATAGCAACTTAGACTCAACATCCTCATTTACAGTTCATGCCAAAAACTAGATTTTATATTCTAGTTTACAGTTTATGCCAAACTAGATTTCATATTCTAGTTCACCGTTTATGCCCAAAACTTAATTTGCATACCAACTACCTACTTTGTGGCCCATTTAACCATTTACCATTTACGCCCAATGTATGTAAATTATTCACAATTATGCGAATAAACTTATCATGCTTAATTTAGCCACCCAATTCTGATTTAATATTCTAATTTCATTTCATGTCAAAACTAGACTTGTTATTCTAATTTTCATCTTAATAGTCATGTTATAATGCATGTTCCCAAATTATGCCAATTTCCAAGTTTAGTCAATTTCATGTTTTTCCCAAAACGTATTCCCATCGTTCGTAAAATTGTGATTCAACCTAGTTTATAAATAAATCTAAATTCGTGGATCAAAGGGAATGAACCAAAATGCCATGAAAAAATAGACATAATCAAAAAAGCATAAGATGATAATTCATAGACATATAGATCTGGTAATATTACGACATGAAAAGGGTTGAATATTGTAGGTTCAAGAACATGGGTAGACCTAACTTAATAGGTAAATTCCTAAGATCAAGATCCAAGGATAACTAGAAATAGAAAGTCAAGCCTAGATCCAATATATTGCCAGTTTGGGGTACAACATGGTTTTGTAACTACAGTGTCATGGGCATAAATAATAACCTTATATCCATAGTCATAGGCAATAAATCCTCACAGTTAATGAATCACAGTCATAGGCGATGTTCATAGTCAAAGGAAAATAATTCTCACAGTCATGAGTCACAGTCACAGGCAATGTTCATAGTCAAAGAGGCATATGGGTTTAAGGTCCATAGTTTCATAGTCACGATCTATTTGGTCATCAAATCATAACAGTTCTTAATTAGGTCCAAAGATATAAGCACTGATTCGAATAGAGAGATTTGGCATATTCTTTTATTCCTTTAATTTCATGTCACGAATTGAGAAAACGTTCAAATCTAAAAAGTAACCGACTTACAGAGATTATATTAGATTCATAGGAAAACAGTCGTTGAAGTCGTTTGAATCTTCACTTGAATCCTAGCTTGTTTTGAATCTCCTCTTGAAAGTCTTGAGCAGCAATTCCTCGTCTTGATCTATTTTACATATTATTTTATTTATTATTTAATTTAGAGGAGGAGAAGAAGCCATGTCCACCAAGAATCTTTGCAGCATAAGGTTAGAGAAGAATTGTGAATACAGAAGGAGACTAGGGGCTGTTTATATAGGATTAGGCGGACGAATCTAGGCAGAAAACGAGACCAGGTACATCAGAATGCACCCAGGCCCAAAAGTGGGTTTTTGCACCCAGGTCGACACCCATGTCGACTGGGAAGTCGACCTAGTCAGGGGGGGTCGACTACCCAGTCGACTCCCCAGTCGACCTAGGTCCTGGGCGGGAATTTTCCCGCCCAGCCCGCTTCTGGGTTTGAATTCGAATATCGAATTCGAATTTCGAGCTGTTTTCGATTCTAAAAATTCCTGAAACTTCGGAGGGTCATATCTCCCTCATACGGACTCCGATTCTCGCAAACTTGGACTCATTTCCAAGCAGAATTTCGAGACGAACGCAATGGCGCAACCCGTTTCCCTTGATTTTGATTTTAAAATTTAATTCTGCCTTGATTTGTGAATCCTAGTGTTACAGAATTACGGGGTGTTACAAGGAACGAAAAGCGAACTTCCAACCCTTGGAAAAACCTGATTCAAGACTTGTTGTACTCACTTTGATGTATTTTATAATATAAATTATAACTAACTTAAGGCTTACTATCGAGGTCATGTACAATGGTATACTAGGCCAATGAAGGTTCGGTTTTCTTACCCCTTGACCTTCTTAATATATTGGATGTGTACTGAACCACTTTCATAGTTTGAATCAGTCCCCTAGTGGTCTGTTTATACTGTGGACCCGAGGAACTGGACCTGTTCTGTCTTACAAGATTAACTCACTCATTCTCATCGCGACAGTCATACATTATTTAGCGGTATAAAGTTCGTATAAGATCACCTGAGGGGTTTGTTTTGCCATTAAATGCTAAATCGGATACTGTCTCCGAAGATAAATAGAGAAATAGACCAGGCTTTTTCATCGAAGCATATTGTCAATTTGGGCCCCTCACCCAATCCTTTGCTGAATGAATAACTTGTTTTTGTTTTTTCTTAAAGGTTTCATTTGTGGAGGAAGCCAGGTAGATCAACTGAGGAAGGGCGGAGGAAGAAGCCAGGTGCCAGGGAAGGTATTCAGACTCCTATGCAGCCGCCTACTTGCATGGTACCTCGACTTAGAGTTACCTAGGAACGCGCGTCTCCGCTTCTTCGATCTTGTCTTTCACCCTAGAAGCGTAGCAATGCCTTTGATTCAAGGTGCCTAGTCAGTAGTTAGGGAGCTGGGAGGCAGTAGTTAGGGAGTTCGTATCGTGGCTAGCGGAAAGCGTGCCTGATATTAAGGGGCCTATTAGTATACTAGCGTAGGTCAAGACCTAAGGCCATCTTTTGCTAAAAGACCCCATTTAAGCGCTGATTCAATAGTAGTCTTCCAATTAGACTGAATAAATGTGTGGTTAAGCCGGGTCAGAAGTTGTTCCATCTCCGGGGATTAGATCAGACAGAGCCTCTACGCTTTGCCTGGATATTCATTAAAAAAGAATGCATTTACCTGGGAGGAGAACTTGAATCTAGCTTGGGCACCCTGCCCTCGAAAGGCTTCAGAGGAAAGCGCAACGAAGACCCTCTTTAAGAGAGAAAGCTCCCCGCCGTGCAATTTATTGACTTGAAAGCACTCTATTCCCCCAGTGAACACAATCATACCTCATCTACTGGAATAGTTAGCAAAGTTGCTACGTACCTCTTATATACTGGATCGATCCAATTAATATATTGGATTTCTCATTTCATTACGCAAATGAACACAATCATAGTTAATATTTATAGGAGGGAGAGAAAAGACAATCATACTTCCCATTGACCGAAGGCTGGGTAGAAGGGCCCTCCCCAGAAGAGAACCAGGAAGAGATAAGGAGCCGAACAGCCGCTCCTTTTAGTCACACCTCCCCTAGAGAAAGAAGAGAGGATTGGGCTCTTACCTACTCATGGGATATGCTAGTCAGGCCTGATGAAAGCTAGGGGAGAAAATGGGATTGGATACCCTAGTAGTCCTAGCCGTAAACAATGGATACAAGGCGACAACCAACAAGGCTAGTATATTAATTGGGCAGATCATCAAGTGAATTTGACTGATTAGTGAAGTCTAGTCGAGAACGTAACAGAGCCGAACCACAAGCCTCTTATCCATTCTCATTCGATCGCTGCGGGGAGCAAGTCAAAATAGAAAAACTCCTATTAGGTTTAGGGATAATCAGGCTCGAACTGATAACTTCCACCACGCTAAGATAAGAGTTTGGATTGCCAAAGAGAGATTGAAAGAAACCTCTATTTATAGGTGCATAATATCCCTGTTGTAACTCCCAAAACCCCAATGGAATCAAAACCTACGACTGACGGCACTACAATATCACAGAGCCCTTTTTCTAAATGAAATTGACTAGCGGAACTAGTAAAATGCTTCCTCTCTTTTCTTTCACTTTAACAAGTAACTAGAACTCTCTTTCCTTATTAGACAGAACCTTCTGGAAGCCAGGGGACGTGGTTCTCGCTTCTCCTTGTTCCTGTTCCTAACTCCTCCCCGGGTAGTTCCCCATGTTTGGCACTTTCCATACTTCGTGGATGCAACATCAACTAATTCGCTCATGATTAAGCTACAACAAAACAAATTGAGCTGTAGGCATCAAGGTAAGGGACCGAGATTATATACTTTTGTAGAAGCAGAATCAAAGGGGTTGGTTGAAAGGTAAGGATAGCATGAATGACTGGTTGCGGGTCGAGTAATCTTTCCTCTTGATGAGGAAAAAGACGATGTTTTATAAAGTTGTCCTATTTAATTGACGTCTAGGAAGGGAAATTTACTTAATACCAAAATCATGGTGTTTTATGGCACGATTGAATCAATAGTTACAATATGCTCGAGTAGGGAAGAAGAAGGGGAAGGAAGACCGACTTTGGCGCCCTTTTTTGGTTATTTTGGACTCACCAATGCCCCTGCCACGTTCTGCACCCTGCAGTAGGATTATATCCCTTAGATTCAGATTTTGATAGGCAAAAGAATGGAAGAGAAAGGAGCAATGCCCTTGCATAGTGGTACCATGCCAGACTAATATACTAGACTTCTTCTGATAAGCCTTGGTCCGATTCTACTGATAAGAGTGAGCAATCTAATTATGATGCGGGGTGGGATATGATCTGATTTGAATTTGAAGAGGTTCAATTCAAATGGGAAGTAAAAAACAGTCAATGGAGAATAAGGATCGTTATGCCTGAGTTTTCGTTGTCTTTGATGAGCATTTATTTGTCTTTCGATTCGGTCAACTGTCAAGGCGACCAACGAGAGGAGATGTTCTTTAGCCAAAGCTTCGTGGTCATTAATTGGCATTCGTTTATTTGCATCAACCAGGGGCACATTCAAGACTTACTCGAACTGCTACTCAATAGAAAATGAGAGCTTTGGTTTCTTCTCATCGGGATAGGGGCAGACAAAAGAGGGACTTTCGTCGTTTGTGGATCTCTCGAATAATTGTAGTAGCTCGAGTTTCTTGGGGATCTACGCGACAACCAGGAGGTGACCGATCCTTTGAACAAAGCTCACTATCATTAGATCAACTGCCTTGAATTTGATAATCAAATACTCTATTAAAATCAAATTCTCTAACTAATTACATAACGAATGATGAAAGTTTCTTTGCAGTATATTAGTATTGCCTACTAGAATTAAGAAATAAGATCTTTTGACTTATCAACAAGAGAAATCAATCAAATCATGACTTTTGCAGCTATATGAAACGCAAACTTGGAGCTTTTTTCATGTTAAATTGACACTGCAATATTATAAAAAATAATGAAACTTCTATAGTCTATTCCGGCTTAGTTCGGCATAACCTTGGCATCGGCTTATGTTTGTTTGAGCTAATGATAAAGAAGGGTAGATAAGAGAAGGATTCTTGTGGTTCCGGAGAATCCATCTACAGGAGAACCAGGACAAAAAGCTCTCTCCCTTTTTTCGCCTGAAAAGAGAGACAACTTATTCAACTAACAGTTAGCCAAGGCTGAAAAGGAGGTGATCCAGACGCACCTTCCAGTACGGGTGGTCTCTATAGGAGCATATTCCCACTCTTTTCTATGTTCATTCAATGCTTTGCTTGTGGATTGGAAATGCGTAAGGTCCAGAGCTTCAGCACTCCTATTTGAATGAGCTAGCTTCGAAGAAGACTTCGCTATAGCCTCGTCTATTCTCTTGGATCTAACATACCATGGGCTACCACCCCGGCTAGTTAAACGGTGAGCCATCACCTCTCCAGGGAAGACTTCAGGCTTTCTCGAGACCAAAATAGGTCAGTGCCTAAAATAAGGGGAAGGGCATGTCACTTTACACACTTTGCGCTAACAGAGAGAGAACTAGAAAATAGCTCCATGTCGGAAAGTTTGGATTGAGTGCATTGTCCATAATCAGTATTCGCATTGGTTGTTTCTTTATATCCGAAGCAAAGTCTTCCCGTTCCTTAGTCTAGGCCCAAAGTGACTATCGAAGAATTACTTTTTTCTGGGCCAGATAGCAACTTCAAATAGAACAACCGGTCCGGCCCCCTACTAGGCTGGTAAGCAAAATTTTCTTATTGTCTACCACCCTAGAAACAAGATTTTCGGCCTCCTCGGTTTCAAAAATTTTCACTAAATCATCTTATTCCCTTATTTTTCCCTTTCGTACCCAGACCTATCATAGGTCGAGGCTGTATGGGCTTAGGCCTGTCCAAATGATGTTCGGTGGGTTTCCATTGCGTTTCCAGAAGTGGAACAAAACAAGGAATTCCCGCCAGATATAAAATAATTGAAGATTTTGTGCCCCATCGATCCAGGGATTGGACCGATCCATAACGGGGGAAAGGACGCAAGACAAAAGTGACTGAACTGATCTTCGTCTAGTAACCAGGAAACTTGGGAGTGCTGGGACTTGTTCGCACGAGTTAAGCCATTCATTTGATACGTTAGGTCTTTTGCTTTAATAAGAAAGGAAGATTGCACATGAGGCCGGGTTTATACTGGATAGAAAGACAACGTTCACTCACGTGACAGAAAACTCAGCCTAAGCGTTTTTGCTAACTCATTCGATGACTTTTTTGTAGGCAAGGCTAACTCAGCCGCTGACTTCGACTGTAGTGGGCAATTAATACACTGGCCCCTTTTTCAGACCCATGTTCTTTCATTCATAAAGTTCTAGGGCCCTCTTGATGAATGAAGTACGACTGTCATTGGGTGTATTTTTCAGGTAAATGCGCATTCCTAAGCGTAACCCGGCACATTAGGGGGAGTGCTTATTCTCTGTAGTTGGGCACATCAGGAGAAGGATCCGAAGGATGGCGTAGGTGATATCGATAGGGATCGCGACAGCAACGGCAAGGCACACTTGACAGTAGTTTAGTGACTTGACTTCTAAGAAGAGAAGAAAAGCCGCAGGAGGTTCACTGTTACGAAGTCTGGAAAGAGGGTCATCGAGAGGCTCGCGTAGTTTGTTACGTCAACTCAAAAAAAAAGAAGTTGCGTTGGAATCGAGAAAGTTAAAGAGATTTAAAAAAAGGGTACCTTTTTCCATTATACAACCCTGGTCTCTAGACACACGAGAATTTCCTCTAAACCAAAACAACAACTTCTATTTTCTTTACACAAGTCCCTGACTCGAGCCTCTGACCATCAAATTAAATGTGAATAACCCGCTATCTGATTTCGTTAAAGTACTTAAGGGGGTACCTAGATTAGGATTCGAACGAGACTCATTACTTACTGCTACTTTGTAGTAATGTTGTGTGGTTGAAGGCCCTTTTTATTATTATTAGTGTGTAAGCTTCCTATTTATTAGGACCTTTGGTCGTCTCCCTCAGCTACGCTTCCTCCGGTTGCCTTTCCTACGACTCCCGCAACTAGCTTTGCTACTACTCCCGGGTTTCGATCAGGAGCAGCTCCTGTCTTTTCCCTCCCTCCGCCAATTAATATACTGGGCTCCCGCAAGGGAGAAGCTCACTAGAGGTCGCCTCATCCCTTCCTTCGGTCGGCAAACGGTCGAGAAACTCAACGCCACTATTCCTGAACAACTTGGAGTCGGGCCTTCTTTTCGCACTATTATGAACAAATTCCTTTTCTTAGGAGCACATACAAGAAAAGAATAATGGTAACCCCACAACTAACTACTGAATTTTCATTTATGAATTTTATAGTAATAGAAAATACATGCCCTACCGAGACAGAATTTGTAACGAGCGATTCCAGTCTATAGTAGAGGACAAGACAGTAAGCGAGCGTACCCTTGTTCGCTTCTTCTCCACCAAGGCTAGCTCTCTAGAAGAAAGTTGGAGCAACATTGTATGAGAACATATTACCCTAACCGAAGAGAGCGCGAATAGAATGAGTGAATGCTGGAGTAAACCGAAGGAGCAAAGGGAACAATAATACCAGTAAAGAAGTCAATTCCTATGGTTTGAACTTTGATCTGACCATCGATGCTCGTTTTCACCAGAAAACTCAAAAGAAAGGGAAGAGTCCAGTACTTAAGCAGACTTTAGGGGTTTGGGATCAGAAGAGAAAGGGCTCCTCCGGATCGAACCATGATGATTTATTATACTTATTGATTTTGTGGAAGCAACATTGATCACTCTATTCTAATACTAATATTCATGAAAATGAGGGTCAATTCGTTCCAAATATCGAGTAATAAGGCATGCCTTGAGAGCTTCCCATGGTTAGCTCGGGGAACTAGAGTCTTACATCTACGAGTATGCATACCCTTTTCATTGATTCGCTCAAATATAGAGCGAAGTTCAGTCCAACTGAAGGCTTATACCACTGTCAGCACTCGTCCAACTATTTAGGTCCATGATACCTCGCCCCGCTCTCTAGATGATAGGATTCCTTTCCACCGACACCACCTTGGCTTAGACAACCACAGAGCGTCTACACCAAGTTTCGCAGTCAGCGGAGCATAGGTGGCAAGCAGTTATATGGATACGATGCTTTACCCAAAGACGCTTCTCCAGCTCTCGCAAGAATTGTATGGGAGTCGTCCCCCTTATATTATTTGGGACTTCCCGAATGATCGTACCAGGGAATTCTACCGTACTCTGTGCATCTACATGGAGGTGGGAAGGGAAAGCCCCAATTGGTAGGATAAAATCCACAACTCCTTAGGGTTATCCTGCGCTTGGAAGAAGAAGTCAGAAAAGGAAAAATATAGTGATAGTTTTATTCTACATCGCCATAAATAGGAATATTGAAAATAGATTTTGAATTTGAAATAATGTGATGGGCGAACGACGGGAATTGAACCAGCAAACCACAACTTTGGGATCTACGAGAAAGCGGACCTAGGGTGATCTCGCCACGCCAAAGAAGAAATGGGACATGAAACACAGGAAAGCATAGCACCCGGTGGGGCGGGAAGCACCTTGCTTATGTGTTCATAACTTAAAATAGGTGATCTAACGGTCGTTGCCTGACTAGACATACCAATAGTCACCAGATTAATATGGTTTTTCAAACCCTATCTTTCATCATTTGAGTAACGCTTAATTAATCACATTCTTAATAAGAGATAGATCACTCTATCCATTCTATTAGTAATTCTTCGTTCGTAGGGGAATCTACACTTTGAAGAAAGAATCACTGCTTAGGTAGCCGACCAAAAGATGGAAGGAAAGGGTTCTACGCTATCATATCCTCTTTCGCGGGGGCTTTTTCTGGTCCCCTTTTCGCCGAGGGATGCTTGTGGGGTGGGGGGGGGGGGAGGGGGTGCCACAACAAAACTAGGGAATGAAAGGTCGCTTTGCGTTTGGATGCTCTTTACCCTCCCCATAATGATGGCTCTTTTGTCTTAGGGAGTGTTGAAGCTTGCTTCTTCTCCAAAGTTTTCCTAGTCATCAATACGACGTCCTGTCCAACGTAGAACTGATCTGATTCTCAGAACAAGAGGAATTTCGAACGAGTTCTTTCTTCCTTTCCCGCTTTAATGTTCGAGATGTCTTCTTATGTTATGCCCACCTCCTGCGCTTTATTCACGCCAGTGTATTAATTGGGGAACTTAGGCTAGTATCTGAATGAAATCAAAAACGAAATGTTATGATGGGGAAGTCTGTAGAAAGAAAGATGGCTTGTTATCATTTCATAAATCCAGTGAACAGAGTGAATTAGAGAAATTCGAAGATAATATTAAGACCCTTAGAGTGTTTGTAAGCGAATAGAGGGACTTTTATACCAATGTAAGAACTTTATTATACTAATTAGTTTTATAGCTCCCAGTATAAACATTGGCAGCATTCGATACTTTAGTTATTCAGCTTGCAGATGTTTCTAGCCTCATAGCCGAATCATTTGTGATCTAGCATCACAGGGTTAAATCCAACAATGCGGATTCGTCTGGTCATTGAGATTCTCCTCTTTTGCTCTCCCATTTGAAATCAGGCATAAAGACAGCTACGCTGCCTATCATCTCGAACTGGATTACTACACAAACACAACACAATGTGACCGCTTGCAGTAATGATATAACATGCTCGCTGAGTGGTTTTGTATCACAGTAGAATAATGCAAATAAAAACCAATAGTTTTATGGTATGAGATTCTATTACTGGGGAGAGAGAGAAAAATTGATTGCAAATCTTCCAGATAGAGATTATGGCTAATTGATTGATGACCTTCCTATGGTAGAGTAAACAAAGAGATTATGGCTAATTGATTCTCTGGAAGATAGTTAGCTAATTAGCAGATAGAAAAATCACGCGACCTGGCTTCCTCTATTAGTAATGGTACCTTTCTCTCCAACATTAGTAATGGTTATAGCAGCAGTAAGTAATGTGTAACAACCTGAATTCCGACAGACCGTTTTTTTTTTCAAAATTCTAATCCATCGAAACCCATGTTGGTTGCTTTGGTATCCTGCAGAAAAGACAGAGAAATAAAATATATCAGAGCTTAGAAAATATCTCACAGCGGAATGGAGAAAGTATAATATAATCAAAGTATAGCCTTACCATAGTAATAATACTGCCTAACCAATATCCAAAGCTATCATATCTCTGCACAAATCTAACCTACGAGTATGTTATAAGGGGCTCAGAACACAAGTTCTGGTGACTGAATTTAAACTATACACTTTGGATAATCCTACATATATCGTTCAATCACATTTTCTTATTTACTAGATTACTTAGGTTATCAGAACCCAAGGCTTACACACACGTCGTACCCATTTACTTCCCAGTGGTTAACCTAATACAATATATATGTAGCTACCACCCCCCCAATATTGAGGTACACCTTATGGTACCCCACTCGCACGGTCTCCTCCATAATGCCACAGAAATGAACGCAGTCCCTCATCCTACGCCGGAGTGACGTACAGATCTCTACATAACAATGTTACGTTCCACATATATTTGTCATTATTATGCTACGTAAGCGTACAGATTGCCACCTTCGATCGAATCGGATTCCATACCAGAGTAATGCCCTCAAGTCTATGATACACCACCCAGAGCAGACATGCATGTATCTAGACTTTCACACGCACATACCGCCAATCGTATTCGATGCCTTAACCGCACATAATGTGCACCGAGTTCCGTGGCAGGGCTATACAAGAAACACATAACAAGATTGG
Source organism: Allium sativum (assembly GCA_030737875.1). NCBI lineage: Eukaryota > Viridiplantae > Streptophyta > Magnoliopsida > Asparagales > Amaryllidaceae > Allium > Allium sativum. The sequence continues at coordinate 511,876,977 of CM060921.1, read as the reverse complement.
GAGCTTTTCCATATATGTACAGACCCACCTTTAAGAGCCTCAAAATACAGATATCTCTTGGGTCTGTTTTTCATGGTGGCTATGGTCCCACCTCCGCCCCTCCCTCAACTAGTAAAGACTACAAGAGATAAGCGACTTGCCCATAACAAACAATCTAAACATCCAGTTGGCGTCTCCCCTCAACCACCTTGCCTCGATAGTGAAAGGTGAATGGTCTATTGGGTTTAGCTACAGTCTTTTTGCATCCCACTGGCTGCCGATGATGGGTACCCGATGATCTACTATCCTTATTGGTCATAACCTCGCCTCCCATTGAGGCGATCGCCGAATTATCCTAGTGTCACCCCATCACAGCATTCTGACTGCAAGGCTACTTTTGCAGTCAAGGCCCACCCCACCTAGTAGTAACGCACAAACCCAACCTTTGCGAGCACAACCTAAACATCTGCCACCACACAAAGGACTACCAGAAGCACCTTACGTATCTCAGGAAGTCGCGTGCTTACCCTTCCAGTCCTTCAGAGCCGTCAGAATAATCAGGTGAATGTGCACTCCCCTCGTGCCTTATGACACCACGATGATCTACCCCGTTGGGTTATTCACCCTCAAACGTGCGGACTGGTCCAAGCGACTCACTTTAATATGTTATTAGACCCTATGTCTAAACATTCTTCTATACGCTTGCTTTACCTCATCAGGTTTTCATTTGACTTGGTTATTCCCACTCACATTGACTTCTTATTCAAGTTACCAAGTTCCTCTTGCTTATTAATTTTGGTCTTATAACTTAACCCATGTATGCCTATTAATAAGCCCACAACATGTTATTCTCTAGATTGTTATCCAAGGTCTGTGATCCACAATCTCTTTATATTCCTATTTGATTTCATAGTTACAATAACATGTTCTACTTAATATGTAATTAAGTATATCTCAATTCACATGTTTTCTATTTAACATGTCACTTATCATTTATGATTAAATATAAATTATTTCATTTCATAAGTTTGTCTCACTCTTTCTTATTTAATCATAATTCCATCTTACAATGTCACTAAAACTTATCGTTGTTTACTTATTAACTTAGTTCTCTTAACTAAGGTTTACTAATAAGTTCCCTTTTCATAAATATAACTTATGTTGTCCTTATCAGCATATCTTAGATTCTCGTTCTCACATATAACTTAATTTACAATTAAATACAACTTATCTTATTACATATAAGTTATTCCAATTTCCTTATTGTTTATTATAACCTTGTCCCTAGGATAAGCCTGCCTATTGTATAACATTCTCATTAATGTAATTTATTTATAATAGGTTATTATCATTCCCCGTTCATTCCATTTCTTTTACTATTGCATCTTTCAATTCCATTTATTTCAATTAATTACAATTAATGCTGTATATTAGTCTTGCTATTTACATATATTTATATATATGTATATATTTATGCACTAGACCTCTCACATTAAGCCTACACTTGTGGATGCTGGATTTGCCGGGCGGTTCCGGGCATATTTCTACCACAAGTTGACTTAACCTCGTGCCTTAGCACCATTACATGTTTTATTTATGCACTTTAGACCACTCACATTAGAATTACCACTTGTGGATGCTGGATATGCTAGACGGTTCCGGGCAGACTTCTACTAAGTGTAATCTAGCCCCCTGTCTAAGCACAGTTACAGTTTCCTATTTACTGTAAATTTTCTTTATAATTTAGGCATGTCCATTCTTTCAAATTTTTACTATAATCTATATTTTACATGTCATCATAATAAGCCCATTTTATGTCACATGTTCTTTCTAACATACAGTAAATTCTATTCTAACATGTAATCGTTTTAATCATTTAATTGTTCAAATCAAACAAACTAACATGTAATTTCCTCAATTTCTACGGTTAATGGTCCAGATACATAAATGTCACAAGTTAACATGAAATTGGAACAACAGTAATTGCTATACATATTTTGACAAGTTTATATTTCGACATATGGACATTTTAGCACATTAAACATTTCAACATATGAATTTTCCAACATATAAATATTTTAGCATATTAATATTCCAACGTGTCATATGAACATTTCGCCACTTTAATCATTCTAACATATGTTTAAACATTTCAACATATCATATTTCAACATGTCATATTAACATTTCATCACTTTACATTGCATAATAACGGGGAATGTTTAAACGATAATGTATCATTATCAAAAATGATATAACTTAAATCCACTCACCTAATTTGCTTTCCAAATCCTAGATCTGGTCCAAATCTAGCATTCCACGGTTTTCCCCTAATTGGATTCAGAACCTAACAACCATTGATTCATAATCTTTTACTAAAAGAAAAGGGAAGAAAGAGGAAGAAAATTGAATAGACCAGATCTAGAAAATTACCTCGCTTCGAATATGATTCTGAACACCTTCTAATTAATATTCATTCTTTTCTTGCAGATCTTGATTTAGAATTTTCCTAAACTAATTATCTTATTTTTTTGAAGAGATTTGAGGAGAAGAAAGAATGACAGAGCTTAGACATTGTCTCAGAGAATATGAGATTTAGGCTAGGCTCTACTAGCCTATTTATAGGTGTTCAGGATCTTATCGTACACGCAACACTGAGTCAGCATTGAGCCTGGTTAAGAAAATGGTCCAAATACGTCAATGAATCTGCCCGGATCTGGGGATGTCGATCCCGATGTCGACCCTCCTACATGGGTGTTCGACCCCCGGGTCCCACGAGCTGTTTTGGCTTAGAAATTTGATTTTTGAATGTTTGAAATTTCTGAAATATATTTAACTGCTATCTTCACATATAATTTTCTTATACGTATACAATCTTCTAACGACCATTTTACGCGTATATATATATATATATATATATATATATATATATATATACGTACAACTTTCGTTTCATTTCAAAATTAAACAGTGCTGCATCGTTATTTGATTCTTGTCATATTTCAATGATTGTAGTTGTATCTTGAACTTTATCTCTTGTATATATATATATATATATATATATATATATATATATTTCTGCACATATACACATGTATATTCTCATATATATATACACATATATTTTCCTTACTTCTTTATATGTACATTTTTCCATTTATGTGCGTTTATACATATTTTCTCTCATGAACATGCATTATTTCAGCTGTCCCCTTAAAACAAAAATATGACGACAGAGGGGGTCAAACTCTGCACCTCTTGTATGCAAATCACATGAACTAACCAACTGGGCTACCAATGCTATTGTTAATAAGGCTTAAAACAATGGTAGTTATTGTTCTCTTCTTATTCCTTTTCTTTTTCATATTTGTTACAGTGTTTTATATAAATCATTGCATGAATCTTTTTCTTTTATTTCTCTTTTATTATTAATGCATAATCATTGCATGTAATACATTTACACCGCATGCAAACAATCCTTTCTTTTAATGTATGCATTATAATTTATTTTTTGCATTAATCTTTATTTTATTCTTCATATATACATTTATGTCTATGCATATATACACATATGCATTATTTAATTATTTAATTGTCATAAAATGCGGTGTGTTACATAACGACTCTCGTTCGAATCCTAATCTAAAAACCCCCTCAAGTACTTTAACGAAATCGGACAACTAATATTATGTCTTACTTCGTCATCTTGAGAATCAAAAGAAGCTAGGTCTCATCTGATTCCTGAGCTTTCGATTGTGACTTGGGTTGAGCCTTGCCCTGACACCTGGTGAGAGGTCTCCATCCCAGCAGCATGGCCTGAGGGAGTGGACAAAGAGCAAAGAGTGCCTCTTGTGAATCTCGCGAATAACCAAGTATTTGGCCAAACTCAAGCAATAGCTTATTTGTTTGTTTAGACTATTTCATGAACATTTAGAAAAGCAAGTCATTAGACTGGAAACCGTAACCATAGACTAATACCCAACACACAACATTTGCTCGCCAGGTTGATTTGATTGGATTTCTCGCAAAGAGAACGCGAACAGGCTTTCTGCAATTGCTGCCGAAATGGGGCAACTGCTAAATGAAATTCAAGAGCACCGTAGAGTGCTAAACTTCATTTTGAGAAGTGTTAGAACCCCTGAGGATCCTACAAGGAAAGAAGCGCGCATTCGCGCTCTCTGTTTCATCTTTGCTGCCATTGCTGGAGTGATGGGCACATACTTCTCCATACCGATTCGTATGGAATTAGCCCGACCTGGAAGTATAATAGAGATGATGGATAAAAGGCGGCGTGACGGAGGGGACGGAGAGATGGTGGATGGATGAATTTATTATCGTCCTTCCATTGTTTCTTTAAGTAGAGAAAATGATAAAAAACTGTTTTTGATTTTGTGTCTTAACTTCAATTTGTAAAACGATGTTTTCACGATATGTGTGAGTCGTTTGTACTTTTGTTTGTGCGAACACTCAAAATAAAAAAAAAATAAACAGAACGCACCCTTAAAGTGTAAGTTATTTATTTATCTTTTTTGTTTATTTGTATGTAGATGTTTTGCTAACTTTTATTGTGAACCTTGCTACGCCTTAACATTGTTTGAATATAAATTTTACCAAAATTGCAAGTTTAAAGTATGAGTTTGACACAAATATCACAAAAACGATATTCGGGTATCGTCCAGCGGACTTGGAAAATCCGATGAACCAGGCTCCAGTATTGATTTTGGAATACACCACGGTTCGGTCGGGTTGGGTATTGATTTGTCTAATCGGGCTTGGAGTGAGTTTTAACTTTGGCAGGCCTTCATTAAAACATTAAAAGCCGACAATTTCAGGCGGCTCATTTCGTTTTTGTGCACGTAGAACCTCTTCATTTATGTCACTTTGCTTAGCTCTGCCCATTTTTAGGGCCCATTTGGATGGCGATAATACTATTTCAACCGGCTTATCTTCACCGGGAAATAGCGGAAGGAATATCAGCCGCAAAATTTTGAGCATCCCACATGATTTGTACTGGAAAATTACTGTTATACCCCTTGAATTCTTTGTCTTTTTCCTGTTTCGCACAATCTGACCGGTTTTAATGCCGGTTGATGCAGCAGTTGGAAAAAGCTGCTTTTCAGCTTTTTAAAATCCAAAGTAGAAAGATCTATATGGTTATTTAGATAATTTGGGCTTTTAGAAGTAATTTTTTTTCTTGTTCTGAAAGCCAAAATTTATTGCTTTCGGCTTCTCAAATAAACGACTTCCCTGGCCGCGTGACTTCAAATTAGGGAGCGGGCGATTTTCGTTTCATCGTACGCTTGATCTTCTCTTCGAAATTCTTCATCAAGGTAGTATTTTTATTCTCTTATTTGCCTTCAATCCCTTCGATCTATTCTCAGATCACGAACTTGTTCGATAGTTTTCAGATTTTTTTTTTTGGTTTGTTTGCTTGCTTATAACCCTCGAAACCCTAATCTATTTGAGTCAAGCCGTAATCTATTTCGGTCTATTTCACTGTTGGTTGTTCTGTGTTGTATTTCACTGTTGGATATTCATGAATTTAGACATTTCACTGTTGGTTGTATTTCACTGTTGGAAGTTGCTGATTGATCACCGTGTCAAAAAAAAGCGATAATAAACTAGTATTCTCCTGTAGTGCTGTTTGACTAACCTGTTTACCAACAATTCTAATGCGTACTGAAGTCTTAATCACTTGACTGACGGTTTTTCCATTTGTTTTGTTTTCTCCTTATAAGTTGTGCAATGTAGTGCTCACTGCTCAGTGACATAAAAATTATTAACAAGTTTCTAGATTTACTTTGTTATGTTATTGCAACATTGATGGGTATAATGTTGCATGTTTGATTGATATGCTTACATTTTTGTAGTACTGGTCATCCTCTTATCGAGAGTAATTCACCAGGAATACCGGTGTAAATTTAATTAGGAATACGAGCACTCATCATCCTTGAAAATATAAAAGTTGCATTGAAAATGATCCAACCAGTGGGATTTAGCAAAATAGCAAGCGGTGCAGGGGAACGAGGCTTAATTTAACGTATTTGTCCCCCACCCGTATTGTAACCTATAATTCATCTTGAGTTTATTTATTTTGTAATTTTTAACATATGATTGTCCTTCTTTCAGTTTGAGTGCAGCATATAAAGTATTTCAAAAAATAACACATCACATAATATGTGTGTTCCTTTAATCTGCCACTTCTTCATTGGCACTTGATGAAAAATTGTAACAGGCTATAAATATCAAGTATATTTAGTTTTTCGTCATAACATTTTATTTTGGAGTCCATGCACATTTGCATTGTGCAATAAATAGTGATAAAAGGTTCATATATTTATTTGCTACTTTTCAATCTGCAAGTATTTTTGTTTAGACATCTTATATTACATTGACATGCAAAACTAATTGGATTAAGCCCGTAGTTAACTTTTATATATTTAGTGTAATCCAGTCCATAAGTATTATTTTACGATGTTGGAACTTGTGAAGTTCAGTCTTTATAGCAAGGTATCGAGATTACTAAATTACAAGTATATTCGCTTATGTTATTCATTAACTGAATTTACACATGCAACATTCAAAATAACATAAAACACGCATCTTGGAAATGAGACTTCACCATATCCTTAAATAAGAGTAGAGTGCTTTAAAAATCATTTTAAGTTTAGTTTATTGTATGCATTCAATCCTCTCTAATTATATCCATTGTAATAAGTTAGTCACATCCCACTGTGTTGATCAAGATTTATAAATTGGAACTATAATGTTACCTCTGATTTTGGTTAGTAGAGATAACTGCCTATTATTGAAAATTTTAATATTCATGTAATAATATTCTTTGTCAGCAACGAGATATGACACAAACTCCAATTTTCAAAAATTATTCCAATCTAGCAATGGTAAAAGAAAAATGGGAACAATGGATGTTTGACCTATATGATCAATTCGACCATTGTTTTGATCATAGTAGACAAATAGCAGCAGAAGTAATTATCCTAGGCACTTACGCTAAAAGGTAAAAATTTTGGTTTTGAAAAAATCTTCCTCATAATTTCTTGATGTTAATAAATAGTATTTGGCAGTCAACCAACTGAATTTTTTAAGATAAAAGAGTATTTGGCAATCAATCAACTGATTTTTTTCAAACTTTTATCTCTTTATACTATTTTGATACAGATTCCCGTTCAGATAACGATCTCTTTTAATGTAAAATTTATGCTGAATGTCAATTGATCCTCGCTTCAGTGAACACATAGCCACTAACGACATAAGCTGCTTGCACAAATATTTTGTCCTTTATATCCTTTAAAAAAAAAATGAGATGTTTATCTCTTCTCAGGAAAGTTACGACAAACTGGCCATGGTTGGCTTGCATATATGTTGATATCTCTAATCGTTGTATTAAATTTTGGCTATCCCATTTATCATGTATTACAGAATGACGAAGTCTGAGAAATTGATGCCTCCCACTTTGGTTTTATGCCACTACTCAACGTTTCAACAATAATATATTATTTCATGATATTCTAAGAAGATAATTTACAGTAACTATTCAATTCTGTTTATGTGACTTAAATGGCATAAATGGTAACTTATCAATTATTTATTAGCATTTATCTACCTTTTATCTCCGCTGGTAAATTGAATTTTTCAGTTACAATTAAACTGTGCAGAGATCTCATACGCTAATTCTTATAGTTTGCTGCATTTAAATTTACGGTGACTGTATATTTGTTCCTATAGTAAGCATGTTTTTGTCCTATTTCTATGTTTGGTTTGGTAAAAATGATTTTTCTTATGCATAGTTTCTGCTTTTTGCCCATAAATCTCAAGTTAACTTGTTTCTTTTGTAAATTTTGATTAATATAAACTAAAGATTGTTACTTTTTACTTACAGATAGAGGTAATAAAGGCAATTTTACAAACCCTGATACTAAGAGGTATTTCTTTCCCTTTGAGTTCTCATAAATTATAGGTTAATTTAATTTAGTTGTTAATTGGATTTCAAACTAACCATTTTAAGATAGTACTTGATAACAATTATTCAATTTTCTTAGTATTATTTTGACTTCATTTATTAGTATGTCAATTTATGCTTCACATTGGTTTATGCCATTAATTAAGAAGAATTGTGCTCATGTAACTCCAAGTTTCAATAGTAGGTGAGTTGAAGCTTGGATTGCACATTGCTATAGTTGATGAATATACGTCATAGCCTGGTGAATAACATATAAAATATTTATTCATGCTTGAAAGTAATGATGTTAAATTATTAAACAATAAATAGTTTTCTTAAATTTTCCATGCTTTCCTATATATAACCAAGAACTATGGACTTGCATATTATAAAGGTACGAATAATAAATATTTTTCTTAATTTTACCATGTTGTCCGTTATTACACCCAAGGAATATGGAAACATCTAACATATTAGCAATTTATCATTTAGATGAAGCAAGAAAAGACTATCACAAAGTAAATGAACTCACTTAACCAATAAACAAAATGGACATAGAATAAAATCAAAGAAGCTTCATTTAGTACAAATTTTAATTTGCAAAAAAAAAAAAAAGTTAATAAAATTGATTTTTCTTTGCATCAAACCTAATTATTCACATCAATAACATGAATGTTCTGTAGTGACTAAGAGCTATAGTGAATGATGCATATCTTATTAGTGCAGTATGTGTCAATACATTGGAAAATATATCCCTTATTTCAAAAGTAGAATGAGATTTGTATATATGGTTTGTTAACATGCTAAAGACGTGATCCAGAATTACTACTATTTTTCAGCTTAGTTAGCAGTATTCTTTTAGAGGACTCGATCTTACCCTAGTCATTTCATTTCACTATTAGTTTCCCTAAACTTTGCCGTTCTAGATTACTCTGTCTTTTTACAAGTTTCTTTTCCAAGTTTTTGTTGTTTGTGTTAAACCAATTCACAGCTACATTAGAAAGCATGCTTTGGATGATGAATTTTTTTAAAGAATTTTAAAATGATGATTTATTTCTTTCTGAAGAAAACAATCTTGAATCTAATCAAAGTTTGGTTGGAGTGGATTCAACTCAAGGAGGAAGGAAAGATTTCAACAACAAAAGAGAAGAAATCCGACGAAGCATGACCACATTTTATCAATTGTCATTTTAGATTCTGTATGATTTTAGAAGTTTTTAATATTTCGACTGTAATGCTTGAAATTAATGTAAAAGATCAACTTTTATCTATTATGTGGTTTGTTGTTTGATTTTGTAAGTTAAATGGACTTAGCTGCTTGGATTATGTGCGAATAACATGCAAGTTTTTATGTCATGTTTCGATTCAATATCTTATGATTTATATTTCAGAATACAAATTGTTTTGTCATTTTTAGTTTACTAGTTGTAATATACACTTATAAAAATCTAAATGATCTTACATTTTATTTCAATATTCTTGTGCAATAGCCAAAAAGCTATTGTGAAATAAAAATTCTATCCATACTGGCTTTTTAACTTTTTGACTTATAAGTCGTTACTGTGCCAAACAAGCTTTTTGACTTTTAAACTTTTTAGATGTAAAAACACTTTCCAATAAGCATAAGTACTTTACTTTGAGTTGCCAAACAGGCCCATATTTTCGTCGGAAACTGATAGTTTGCAGTTTCTGTTTACATTTCAGGACCTGGGAATAAGAGGTTCTCAACCGGTGTTACTTTCATCCAATCGAACAAAGTCAATTCTGGTGTTAATGGCCTTCGAGTTGGACAGGATTTAGGCGTTAGGCGAGACACTCTAGCGAAGGAAATATCGAGGAGTTACATAGGCATAGGATCAAATTGGAGGAAGAAGGAAAATTGTGAAATAGCTCCTCAAATTTTCAACCTGCTGTTAATTCGCCTAAAACCCTAACATCCATTTCCCGAATGGCTGCTGGCACAAAACTCCGGTGCACCAAAGAGCCCTTTGTCAATGACGTTAGCAGCCAAAAAATGTAACGGTTACTTATTTCTCATAGAAATATTGAATTGACGATTATATACATTTTTTTTTTAATTCAACAATGTATTTTGTTTGCAGAAAAAGCATTCAGTTTGATGCGTTTGCAGGAGATGAGATTAGGAAACTGGCCGAGGTTCAAATTTGGAAGAATGCTCTTTATGATAATACTGGTGGTGTGCCAGTCGAGAACGGGTTGCTTGATCTTAGGATGGTACGTTCCTTGGTCATGAAAATGTTTGATTTTAGTCGTTCTTACTAGAATATGACATTCACTACATTTTATTTCTTTATGGGATAGTGGTTGCATTTAACTTTTCATTGAGAGAAATTGTTGGGTAACTACTTAACATTTAGATGGCAAGGGAGTATATCCATTAACTTATACATACTGCAAAAAATTGGGATTTAAGTGTTACACATGTGCTTCAGGCTCCGTCAGAGTGGTGGAATTCCAATTTCTGGTTTGGGTCTGCTCAATTCCAGAATGGAATTCAAGCATACTTTGCATTCCGGTTTTTGCAGTATAAAATTATATTCATTTAAATCATCTGCAAGAAATAGTTGAACGCTGAAATAAAAATAAAATAAAATAACCAGAACGCAATTTCCACTGTGATGGATATAAATGCAAATGCATGAAATTCTTGAGGAGTTATAATATCAATAAGACCCTTTGCTATCTTGAAGCTCGATCATCCATCCAATTAATAAAGCTTTATGTTTACTATTACAACTAAATATTATGATCCAAAACTGGAACTTCTGAAATTCACTGAAAATTTGATTTTTTTAATGATCGAACAACAACAACAACAAAGCCATATATCCCACAGTTGGAGTTGGCTAGATATGGAACCCAAAATTAAGGTAAAATAACTAATAATAATATATAAAAAGAGTTTAAAATAACCAAACAGATTAAAGTAAAAAGGTTCAATAAAAGTGAAATAAAGTCCTAAAAAAAATTAAAATTAAAATAATTAAACAGATCTAAAAATAATAATAATTAACATATATATATATATATATATATATTAAAAAAAAAATACCAAAATACGAAATTGAAACGGAGACCAATTCTTTTTAAAATTTCCCAAAATTTGAAAAGTTTAAATCTTAAGGATCAAATCAGAAATCAGAAATCAAAATCTTGAAAATATCCCTGAAATTCCTACTATTATTTTGACCTGGACAATTTTGCATAAACAGTTGGCTCTTTTACCGAAATTTTGGTGTTGCATAATGTTTTATTGGTCGAAGACTTACATTTATTTAATTGCAGGGGCCTGCAAACAAAAAAGGCAAATGTACTACATGTTATGGGGATTTTTCTGGCTGTCCTGGTCATTTTGGTTATTTGAACATCACAGTCCCGGTGTTGAATGTCGGCTATTTGAATTCTACCCTGGACATTTTGAAGTGCATTTGCAAAGTGAATTTTTACAATCATCTATCTCCGTTTCACGATATTATGCTATTTTTTAATGCCTCTTTTGACATCATATCTATAACTTATACATGGCTTTTTAGGCATGTGGCAGATTGCTCCTTCCAAGTAAATTACGCAAGCAGTTTTTGATAAAAATGCGAAATCCTAAAGCAGATGTACATAACAAAAATTCGATAATGAAGGCTGTTAGAACGAAATGCAATGGTCAAGCTCTTTGTCTTCGATGCGGTTATGTAAATGGTTTGTACATAAAATATGCTTTATTTGTGAATGTCATGCTTTACTTTTATTTATTTTGTCCAGTTTTATTTCTATGCATCATTTTAAATTTCACGAGACGTTACATTGTTTATACTATTAATTTCTTACTCTCACTACTTTTGTTAACTTACTGTAATCCGGCTGATGCTTGCGTGTGCTGGGATGACCCCAACAATTAAATAATATCAGATGTGCTTCTTAAATTATTCCGAGGAAATTTTATTTGAACCGTTTCTATGTAATACTTATGTACATTTTACATGACACATTTTATTCAGACTCCTCGTAGAGTGAGAAATTCCGTTCACCCCGAAATTTTGATGTGAACTTGATTTCTTATAATTGGTGGATATGCGTTTAGGACATTGGATTCATACCAAGGTTTTCAAAATGAGATTCAAATCGTAAATCGTAAAATTCAAACTATGAATCGAAACGGGATTTAAATCATAAATCGTGGATTCAAACAGCATACATTTTGAAGTTTGCACCCACTTTGAAGTTAATTTTAATGTTTAAACTTCTACATCTAACTTAAAACATCATTTTCTCTTATGTTCCAAATGGTTAAAATTGGAATTGTAGACCCAAATAAGTATATTGAATATACTAATTTGAATTGAACGATATTTCAAATGTGTAGTATTAGTTTGTTTTGAATCGGAATATAAATCGAATCATATAGAAAGAGATTCGAGTTGAAACGGGATTCAAATCATATGATTTTAAGATTTTTGACAACAATTCATGCTACTATTTTGTATCTCTTCACCTACCAACATGCTACAATTTTCAGTTTCACCTGAAAATCAGGGGCGAACAAAAATGTACTCCTTTAACTACTATATGCCACTGTAACAAGAAATTGTTGGTAAAGTAAAAACATACATACATACATACATACATATATATACATATATATATATATATATATATATATTATAGACAAGTATATGCGTACGTATGTGTGTGTGTCAAGGAAAAACTTGACTTCTAATCAATATATGCTTCATATTTGTACTTCATAGTATGTTTACATGCTGTAAATATGGAATTGATAATTTGAGTTGACATTATACACACATACACACATGCATCTGTAGTTTTTACCTTACACCTCTTATACCCAACACATCTGCTACATTCACTTGACATCTCTAATGTAGTTTCGTGAATTCATAAAATTACATCATTCAAATAGGGTTGCTAGCAACCTGCATTTCATATAATCAAGTCAACATACCATATTTCTGTATATCTAGGGTATCGGATTTATTATTAAAAACTTATTCATAGCTAGAACACAGCTGTGAATGAACTTTATATACATATTGGTAAACAAATGATTTGTATTTTCTTAAAAAAAAATCATAGCACATTCTCTTATTTTGATGCCCATGCACAAACATAATCGACAGATTAATCATTTTCCTCTAGTTGAATAGTTGAAAAATGCTGGTTGAATTTCTTTAAAACTTGTATTTTTTCTATTTATTGTTTTACAATGGGTAAACGAATGATAATACTGATAAGCACAGTAAGATTTTCTAACCTTTTTACATCACAATATCATTTTCAGGTAGCTGTGCACAAACATAGTTTTCGGACTTATCTTTTTCTTCCAACACCATTTTGTGTATACCGATTGTATTTCATGACAACTTATGTTTTTTAATTTATTGTTTGCCTGATACGGTTCATATTAATTTGTAGGTAAGGTGACTAAATCACCGTTAGGTGTGGGTTTTATTGAAAACTTCAAAAAAATGAAAGATAAGAGTGCTGAAGAATGCACTGCTGCGTTATCTCATTTGGCATCCGTTCAACCATCTCATCTTCTTTTGCCAACTAAAATTCATTCTTTTTTCAAAAAGATGTCTGGCGAGGTATGTTATCATTATATCTGAATGGGAAGACCAATTTGAGTTGTTCCTGCATTATGTTGTTCTACTGTGAAGCATCACTGCCTTGCATGTGTATACACGCATTTGCACACACACACACACACACACACACACACACACACACACACACACACACAAGGGTGTGCGTGTTAGACACTTAGACTTGACTGACTGGAATATAGCTACTCATGTTGCATATATTTAGAACATTTATTCATTTGTAATACCTTTTCTCATGATATTTTTTTCACATAGTTAACTTTATAATTTATTTGTATATCATCAAGTTAGTAATCGGCGATTCATTGTTTTAAAGGCACCAAATCTTGTTTGTTTTCATCATTTACAATTTTCATAATTTGTAAGTTATGGTGCTAAAAAAGGTAAGCTTATTCAAGTATATATTACTTTTTTTTTTTAATTCGGCGACCTAAAAGAAGTAATAAACACTTGGAGGTTTTGAGGCAATGTTTACATTGGAAGGCTATATTACCATGAGTTACTTGATTACTTTGATATCCATACAAATCTCAGATTGCATAGCATTGTTTAGCTACCTATTGGCTCCATTCACGCTGATCGTTTACAAGTTCTATAGATGTTTGGATGCCCTTTCAAACTGCAATAATTTTTATCAAAACAGAAAACATAATTTCCAATTCATATTTATTTTCTGCTTTCTAAATATTGAAATTCACTCGATAATTTTAATATGCTTCTAGAGTATACAAAAACGATTTTCGAATATAATTGGATTAGTACATCTAAGGAAGGATTTCACAGATTTTAGACAACATTATCATAAAGTTATATATATTTGGGGAATAAAATGGTTATACGGACCTACGGTCAGAGTTGTCCCCTTTTGATCATGTATAATTGAAAATGTTCATCTAGTAGAAATGCTTTATTCCATTCTCCTGCATGTTCTACACACACACACACACACACACACACACACACACACACACATAGTATGCGTGCGCACGCGCGTGCGCCTGTTTGTGTTAGGTTTATACCATCTTTAAAATTTAACATATTGTTCATAACCTAATAATGATGACATAACAGTAAGTAAACTTATTTAAAAATAACTACAGAACCATCTTTCCGGACAACGGATTCAATCAGTAAATTAGATTACATTATGTCGCATATATGGTTCTAGATTTAGATGTCACGTACACACATCATATTGTAATTCTCAGAAACTTCAAAGTTTATATTTTCTAAACAAATCAGATGCTAAAAATAATAATTTCACCAATGGTAGGTCTTGTATGTTTTAGCAGTTAAATACTTCCAAAATATTTTGGATTGGTATACTTGTGAAATATTGTATTTTGGGTATGTCGTAGACAAATATTTTTCTTATTAAAAACTTAAATTTTTACTCCCAATAAACTAAGAACAGATATTATTTTTCACCGGTAGTACATGTCATATATTTTTTAACGATATCCAGTTTACATATGTTGAAGTTAAGAATTTACTGTGGCACAAGTATGACACATGTGAAGGTTAGGCAGCTCAGTCGAGAGAGTTATAGTTCTGGCGTCTTATAATAATACTTCTAACATGTACAGTGGTTTTATAATATGCGAGCTTTCTTCTTTGAAAATATACAATATATTTATTAATAAATATTATATAACTATAATATCTTTAATCACATTTTTTTTCAAATGCATGTTTGTTCGATCCTTAACTTGTACATGGATTATAAACAAGCCATGTCCAATATATGTCTTGTTCTTAAATTTATTTGTTTGACTAGTTAATATATTTCAGTATTATTCATAGACCACTGTGTTTCTTTACAAAATAATATTCGTTCTTCTGTCATCTTAGGTTAAGAATTTATAAATGCTGCTAAAAAAAAAATTAATATTGAACTTTGGTGATGTATAGTGCATTCAATCATGATGCTACATACTCTTTTGTTTTATTTTCTATTTAAATATCATTTTTTTACAGGACATCATTAGGATATTTATCGTTATTAATATTGCAACAGACGGGGTAAAATATTCTGCGTTATTTTTATAAAAAGATTCAAGATAAAATTACGTGAGATTGTTGTAGTTGTCTTTTCACTTTTTGACTCTTAAATTATTCATGGTCATCTTTTTACATGTGAATTTAGTAAGTCATTAAATCTATCATGGGCACTGATTTTACATGCAAAATATTTTTTGAACTGAAATTACTTTCTGACATAAAGTTAACATGTAAATTAATTTCCATTTCAAGTAGAAGTATAATGATAGGATGATGTTCTATAATGATTAGATGATGTTCAATTTGCATGTTTAAAATTATTTACTTTCCATATCACATGCACAGTGCTAATAAGGTATAATCCAAAAGGATATGTAATCTGAACTATAACTATTTATACACATGCAATTCCAGTCTGCAGTAGCAACAACACGACTAATACTACCGCTGCTAATAGTATATGTATTTGTATTATTGCTGAGCCATATATATGTTTTTTAAACTGGTAAGCTATGCATAATTCATTGGCATATAATGGATACAAATGCAGGCATGTTCTATTTGAAATTATGAAAATTTACCTTGTGTAACAACCTGTCATTTTCAAGTAATTCAAATCGACAATAAACAACACATGTTTGACCCAAATTGTTCAAAAAGACGAATTATTAATGGAGATATAAATAAAAAATAAAAGAGATGAAAAAGAACATAACACATAATCTCACAATGGAAGGACTAAAATTTCTCATGCTAGTCAAATCAAAACATGAAATAATGGTACAGATAACTTAAGAGATGTTGCGAAATTTTCCATTTCCTAAGGATCCATTACGTAATTTATATATAGTAGAATACATTATATATGTGATGTCTGTCAGTAAAATAAATATTAAAATAGCATTAAAATTTTACATTAATCCAACTTAACACATTTTAAAGCATGTGGTCTATGCAGGTTTTGTAACACAGCTGGTAACGTCTGTAGCAAATGAGTTCCCTATAGGTACAATGCTAAAACAAAATCGTAGTTTGCTCATATAAGGATAAAATATGACAAAGTACGCGAGACGATGTCCAAGTTATGATCGTACTAGTTTACCGTTTCTGGTTGGTCGTAACCAATATCAGTTGATCATGTACGACACTCGAAATCAAATCAAGGTGCACCAATCGAGTTAC
The DNA here is from genome assembly GCA_030737875.1 of Allium sativum. Lineage (NCBI taxonomy): Eukaryota > Viridiplantae > Streptophyta > Magnoliopsida > Asparagales > Amaryllidaceae > Allium > Allium sativum. Next base: position 511,860,216 of record CM060921.1, on the reverse strand, counting down.
AAATCGAGTGAGTAATACGAAGATGTGTGCTCGTTGGAGGTAGCTAGCCTAAATGGCTTTCAAAGTTTTAAAACGCAAAAGGCGTATATGAGGTATTTTCAGGTCTATGAGGCGAGGCGTAAGCCTCGAAACGTTGAGACGTAAGCTTTTCGGGTAACAATAAAACGTAAAACAAATAAAGAAAATTTGACACTTTAAATTAACCAATGCAAAAAATGAAAAACAAATAATTTAAGATCCAACTTTTACGAAGTATGTATTTTTATTATAGAATAAAAATAAATAATCGAAATTCATACGATTCAAATTTTGATTTCTTAAAACTATTTGAAGATTACATCAAACTCCAATTTTGATACGTTCTATCAATTCAAATCGATTTGCAATATTTTTTTTTTTTGAAATTTAACAAAGTTTATTGAAAAACATTATTTAAATAACAATAATAAAATTCATTACATTGCTGATGGTCATTATTTCATAAACAATCTTACTTAATTATGTCGATATTGAAGTAGAAAAGTAAAAAATGCTAATTTTTATTTTCTTAAATTTTGTCTTTTTTATTTCCATTAAATACTTAAAGTTTAATGACATTTTTCTGTGTCAATATCTGCAATTGAATATTAAAAGGTTTTTAAGTCATATGCCTCAGCTATTTGAGGCGTGCGATGCGTACACTTTATGCACTTTGTATACCTCAAGCTGCTGAGGTGTAAGCTTTAGAGGTAAAAAGCCTTTTGGAGTAAGTCTCAAGGCGTTTTATCTCTTATTTCCATGAGGCGGGTTTTTTAAAACAATGATGGCCATACATAGGATCATGTTTTAGTCATTTCAATTTTGACACAAGTGTCAAGGTTATCCTTCATCGTTCTCTTACTTCATTCCAGTAAACATTCGTCAATCCGACCACTTCATTATGGAACATTCTTCGCATACACAGTTGTTAAAGTAGTTTCAGCATTGACAGAGAGTATGTCAATATCCAGCCTTAGTCTCTTTAACAACTAATCATCATTTTACACACTGTGGTCATTTATATTTCAATAAACATGATATTCAAGTGAGAAATCAGTTCAATTTATATTTCTATTCCACATTATAATATTCCGAATCAATTCAATATTGGATTCAAGTTCCAATTTCATATTTTCATATCACAAATCAGTTCATTATCAGGTTTAAATTTCAATTTCAGATTTTCATGTCACAGACATCATTATTGAAATGTAATTCTTTACAATCAAAACAATTGGGCTCCAACAATTAGATTGAAAATAGATTTAGTTAAAATAGTCTTATATATAATAATTGGATTTAAAAACGTTAGTTTTAGTTGAAATATTTTTAGCATAAAATAGTTTTAATAAAAATAGTTTGAAATAAAATAGCATACTGGAAAATAGTTTTAATAGAAAACAGCTTAACGTAAAACAGTACCATTTTGAAAGTAGTTTTTAATTTGATAATTCAGAATAAAACAGTTTGTTTTCTTTAAACCATTTGAACCCATTTTCAAATTCTCAGAATTTCCCCTTAAACCGTTTCGAATCTTATATTCTCATTTCAAACTTTAACTTTCAATTTCTAGTTCAAAATCAACTTCACTTTGAGTGGCTCAAATCTTGATTTTCAATTTAAACATGCTACATTAAATTGGTTTCGAAACTTAAATTCCAATTCCTAAACCCAGTTACATAAAATTGCTTTTTAAAACTTAAATTTCAAATTTTCAAATTTAACACTTGAAAACTTCAATTTTGATAAATTCAAATCAAACATTAAATTCAGCCTCTAAAATACAATAAATTTTAATCAAACTTTATCTATCAATTTCATTCAACAAATTCAAATTTAAAAATTTGAAAATTTCATTTGACTAAATTTGGTGTTCATAATTAAATTTTCTACCTATGGCCAAGTAACCATTTAAATTTCAATTACATGAATATATATCATTTCAAGTCATATCAAATGTCATATGTATATATCAGTTCAATATATTTCTTAGTTTACGTATTCGATGTCTAGATGATGCATATGGCAACTTATACAATTTCAACGATTTACAGGATGACAACAAGGATACATCATAGTTAATAGTCAATTGTAATTACAGTCTTCCAATTAACAATCGTAACAAATAATCATATACATGTAAATAGCATCCAATTCAATCAATCACACCAATTTGCAAAATGTAGCTTTTCCAATGCTTACGCTTTGATATGTCACAAACAAACTGTCAGACAAGATATGCAGTCACACATACAATATGAGCATTCACAAATAGAACAATACTAAAGATCAATCCATATCGATCAACCCTAATGCCTCCTTAATTTCATGTTTGGACCATAAAGTCTAAATAGGTCTTGGATTAGAATTTGCATCATCTTTCGAATTAGTGTTTTTTTAAGTGCTTTTAACCATATTTCTCATGCTTAACTTTGTTTCAACATATTCATCAGGACTGTTACGACGATGATAAATAACATGCCAATAACAAGCAATTAATAATCAATAATGAACTACATCGATATATCAATACTATTGGTATGTAACGACAAATTGCTAATATTAACAATAAATGTAACGGTTAAAATAATAATAAAAACCAGCGATGATTGTAATTTTACTAGTCCTATGAATTTTGTTTTGCACTATTTTGTTAACCTCATCATTAACATTTTCGAAGATAAATCAGATTTTATTTATGATTATGTTTTAGTTTTTCTAACTTGAGATTAGCAAAATTGTCTATTCACGTGAATAATTTGCAAGAATATTTTCTATTTCAACTAAAGTAAATCTGAATGTTGATATATGCATGAATCGATTTAGTACCAACAACAAAATATTACCTGTTTGTCAGCGCCAAAGTATTAATGCAATAGAATTATAATGTCTATGTTTTGGTGAAACTACCTTTATCAATCATTGGTTTACCATTGTATTCCAACAACCATTTTACGGATGGTGTCGCTGAAAAATTAACAACAATTTTAATTTACCGATAGTACCAATTCGGTAACAATTTTCTCGTAACCGTTATCATTACCATAACAACCCTAATATTCGTGCTTGTGTAACATATACTCTACCAATTCTATGTATTAAAGTAAATTTTATGTCCGGATTCCTGACGGTTTGATTGATACACCAAAAAATGATTTTTTTTCTAACATTCAAATAGTCCACTTAGTGTGCATTAAATGTGGGTTGCTACAAAAAACTCTGCGTTAACTATATGAATTCTTTATAATCATTTCATAAATTTTGTATTTTAACTCAAAACTATCATCTTATATGGCAGGATTGTGAATTGTTGACAATTACATTCATGTTGACAATTACATACATCAGTATCTTTAACATTTTTCCCTTGTGCTACGTAGAGTTGAAGAAATATTATGTCTGTATTTATTCATATTAACATTATTTCTATGAGCTAAACTAGTTTTAAGAAATTATAGAAGTGGTTCTATTTTATTTTTTAAGCGTTTGCATTATTTTTGTATCTGTTACTTACAAGTCATAAAATACTTTATGTTGTAAAATATATTGTAGGAAAATAGTGCTGGTGAGGGGCTGCTTCATGTTTATAAGTAGTAGTTCATTAGGCAACAAATTATAATGGGTTGGTAGAAACTGTGGATACATAGGGGCAAATAAATGGATACTTGAGGGCTGCTTATTAAAATTGTGGGCAGGCCAGTTACTGCACTTTTCTACTGTAATATTTTCTTAGTTGTTGCATTTCATTTGCTTTATTTACTTTAAATTTGGATATGGAAAATTGTACCATACTAGTAATCATAACTTTTGCACCCTCAATAACCAGCACATTAAGGCAAACATGGCATACAAAAAAGTTGAGGCAAAAGTAAAAAAGGGAAAAAAAAATTAGAAATGAAATTCCCAGTTCATTTTCCTGTTTTATTTTATTGTATGCAGCAATGAGGATAGCTTAACTGATACTCTAAGGAGCATAATAAACACCAATGCCGTTCTTCGGGAGAGACTTGAAGGCGCTGACCAGATGCACAATTTTTTGGTGAGTTTTTTCTATTTTATTTGATTATTTATTTATTATATTAAAATTTATGAAGCGCATACATGAGAACATGATCTTGCATCAACTGCTAGATCGGGTTGAAAGGAGAATAAAATCTGTCCTGTTCCACATTTTTCACAAAAAATATATATGAAGAAAACTTGTTATATTTGATATTCATTTATTTTCTGTTCTTCAAATATTTTGATATATCGTGTCACTGATGTAAAAATTATTCTAAACATCCGCCTATGCTCCGCTCATATGCTAGGTGAGGCAGACCGCTTACCTAAACATCTATGTGGCTGTTTTCAGCGTACATACTTATGAACAAGGGATTACTGCTATGGATAGATATATCCCAATTTATATAAATTTAAATTGAAAATAGAATACCTCTTTCGCTTCTGCCTTCAAAATTGAAACTGAATTTCAACTACTATACATATATATATATATATACACACACACACACACACATATATATACACACACACACAAATATATATAATGCGATATTAGTGAGTTAGTTCTATCAAAATTGCTTTGCTCCGGTTGACTTTTCATTAGTTCTCATCTAGGCGGTTGATTTATAGCTCTGTCAAATCCATCGCCTAGCAAGTTTTATGACCTTGATTGTGTTTGTGTATGTATGTGTATCTACGCACACACAAACATTTTTGGTTAGGATCGACTACCTCATTTCTGCTACACCTTTATTCCTCTTTAATTTCAACTACACACTCCAATTTAGATAATTATATACTTGATAGGAGAGAGAAACCATAATTATTTAGTTCAGAATGAGGTTGAAATCAAAGGGAAATAAAGGTGTAGCCAATCCGTGCACGCGCAGGCACATACATATAGTTTGACCGGTCAAAGGAATTTGAACCATTTATGGTGGTGTTTCTGGAACCTGATAAGTTTTCATTTGGATCAGTTTAGTGTTTCGTTCAAAATGATTGATCTTACCTGAAGAATGTGTTGCAGATTTAATTAAATATCAGTGGCAGACAGACATAACCAAGTTTTGCATCAAATGTTATAATGAGCTTGCTGTTTTTATTAACCGTTGACTAAAATCTTAAATTTGGATACAGGATGTGTATTATGAGAAGATAACACACACTTGCATAGAGAGTGAGTGAGTGTGTCGATATACTAGTAACTACACTATAAGAAGATGAATTACAAACTTGATTGAGCATATGTGTTTGATTTCAATCAATGTTTGTATGCCTGCCTGTGTACCATATTCGGATTTGCCTAGAAAGATCATTTGACTAGTTATTTGCGCTGTTTTTTTTTTGAAAAACAAATAATGTGTGATCTTCCAATAGGAAGAGAGCACACATATGTATGTATATATATATATATATATATATATATATATATATATAGGAAAAAACAAGATCCAATATACAATATCCAATCTCAGATCTTAGTTATTTGCGCTGTTATTGCATTATTTGTCAAGTAACCTGCTTGAACATTCATATGTTATCAGTATCACCATATGAAGACATGAACACAAATTTTCTAAATTATTTCTTGTTTCTTATTTCAAATGGATGTTAGCTTCCTTGCAAAATCCTTCTTTAGCTGAAGTTCTTGTACCATGAGTTGCAACTTTTTCAATAAAATGTATTTGATAAAAAGTGGTTGATATAGTTACAAATGTTATGGCTGTGCTTTATCATTAAAATGCTTTTAACCTATAACCATGGTTTGATCCCTTCAATTTTCACATTTTGAGAAATATGAATTGTGGTTGTGTAATATTTTATACATTTCTCTTCTCCTTGGGCTCAGATCAAAAGAAATTTAGAAAAGATAGCATGGATGTACGGTTTTCTTTGTCTGATTTAAATGCATGCCTGATTGTATATGATAGCGATTTTCTTTCAAGTTATATGATACCCCCCCCCCCCCCCACAAAAAAGAAGACACTCCCTGACAAACCAAAAAAGAGAAGGAAAAAGGATACCACACACACGCGTATGCGCATACATCAGTACACATTTGTGTACATGCATACACACATAGCAATTGGTATTGTAAATTTGTGATTTCTTCATTCTTTTGTTTTTACATAAAATGCAAGGTCAGATATATGGTAGTTAAATAGCATGTATATATAATATTTGCTATCTTTTTCATTCAGTTTTAGAAAATCTTAATGACCATCTCACGGTACCCTATAATATTGATATATTTCAGATTTTACTAGATAGAAGATGTTAATTAAAGTAAATAAACATAACCACATCATGACATCAAATATCATGATGAGAAGTACATTTAACATTATATTAGTCAGTTCAACCAGTTGTGCTACCTGCCATGATGTTATTACAATTTGAATTCAACCGAAATAACAATTTTATTCATTTTTAGCTTTTACTTCCAGCTAACTCAAACCCAATTCTACCACGTTGCATGTTGCTCATGATGCTATATTAATTTGTATTGCTTAGCATGGACTTTTTTTTTTTTTTTTTTTTTGCCTAAAACGAACGGTAATATGAATAAAATTATCGGAATATTATTTAGCCTTGCCTTTATTTACAATACTTTTGTGAAGTATCACCCTTTTACAGTATATCTAGTACTTTAAAATGGTCCATACATTTGTTAGAGCGCATGTTGAAGATATCCTCTATATGTTCAACATGCGCTCTAACAAATGGAGGGAGGATATGTTCAACATGCGCTCTAACAAATGTAATTTGTTAGAGCGCATGTTGAACATAACCTCTCTCTTACATTTGTTAGAGCGCATGTTGAACATATCCTCTGCCAATGTCGTTTTACTTTGCACAAGCCATTAAGGTACTGGGAAAAATATATTAGCTTGGCTTAAATGTTTGCTTAATGTCACTAATGTAGCATTTTGGAATTAGATGAAAAGATCCATTAGCATGGGATACAATCCACTGCCTGACTGCACTCTGTGTGGCTAATATCATGTACTTTTTTTTTTTTTTTTTTGTTGATATTTGAAATGTTAATATTGGGAAAAACCTTAAACATGTCTATTATTTTGTTATTCGGAACCTCATTCAGTACTTATAGAAAATATCCTGTGTTTATTTGGTTTTTTATGCTAACAAAAGGATCCAATTTAGGATACCTGGAACCATCTACAGGGGGAGGTTGTTCAGTATATAAATAGCGAGGCTCCTTCAGTTAAAGAGTCCAAAAACAGTGGTCTTATCCAACGCCTTAAAGGGAAGCAGGGTCGTTTTCGTTGCAATTTAATGGGTAAACGTGTTGAATTTACTGGAAGGACTGTTATTTCTCCTGACCCAAACTTGAAAATTTCGGAGGTAAAGTTACTTTGGATACATTATTCTTTACGTTGTCTGGATTGTCGGAAACCCCTTTATTTTGTCTGAATTGCTGGAATCCCTCTTATTATTCCAATATAATCACCATCGCTTGCGATAAAAATCAGTTTCATCCATACTAGCTGTGATTTATTTCCTGATTTGGTATTGCATTTTGGAAAATTAAGTATGTAGATTTAGCTATAATTTGTCGTGATTCCAGTTACAGTTTTGTTGCCTATTGGCATATTTCTTTCAATACGAATCATTTAATTTGCCCTTTCATCTGCCGGTTTATGCATTTTGCTTTTCTAGGTCGCGGTTCCAATATTGATGGCCCAAGTGCTCACATATCCAGAGAGAGTCACAGTTCATAATATAGAAAAATTGCGGCAGTGCATACGAAATGGTCCTTTTAAGCACCCTGGGGCTAATTTTGTATTTCCACCCGATGAAAATTCAAAGCCATGGAAAGTATATTTATTATCTTATCTACCTCTTAATCTTTTATTGAACTTCTTGGATTATCTTGCAGGAATCTGAAATTTGCAGACAGAAAGGATGTTGCTAATAAGCTGAAATTTGGGTATATAGTACACAGACATCTGGAAGATGGTGATTTTGTTCTCTTTAACCGACAACCAAGCTTGCATCGCATGTCTATCATGTGTCATAGGGTATTCTGTCATATTCTTCTGTTGTTAGTTGGTTGGTCGTTTGCTTTTTTTCAAACAATTACTTCACTTTTGACATATTTAGGCAAGGATTATGCAGTGGAGAACCTTAAGATTCAATGAATCTGTTTGCAATCCATACAATGCTGATTTTGTTGGTGATGAGATGAACATACATGTACCTCAAACAGAAGAAGCTAGGACAGAGGCATTTATGCTAATGGGGGTACGAGCCATTAGTTCTTTACTACACATTTTTATGGAACCTAATATGCATATGCTTTGATATCAACTGAAATATAAATTGCAATTACATATCATACCCTCAACCCATGTATTAAGATTAGAAACTTATATCTAAGTAAGTCTGTTTATATTTGTGCAGGTACAAAATAATTTGTGCACACCCAAAAATGGTGAAATTTTAGTTGCTTCGACGCAAGATTTTCTGACATCGTCCTTCCTTATTACTAGAAAGGACACATTCTATGATCGTGCTTCCTTCTCCCTTATGTGTTCATATATAACTGGTGGGACAGAACCCGTTGATTTGCCAAGTCCTTCTTTGTTGAAGGTAAAATTTGAAATTTCTATTTTTGTGCTATACTCAATTTTGTTACTCAATGTAATTTTATTTCATGTTTATTTTTATTATATAGATTTAACAAATAAAAAAAGTGAGTGCATGTCTTGTTTTTGCCCAACCATAGTGGAGTCTAGGTGATTGCAAATAAGTCATATATGCAATTAACTATAACTCTTGTGAAGTCACTGTCGGTGATCTAGTGGATTATGTTCGCCCATTTTTTTGTTCTGTATTCAACTTAGCGTAAAAAGCTGTAAAACCGTGTACATGGCACATAGTGTAGATTTTTCGTATTACATAATTATCTATTCTATGACGTTTAATATAATTGTTAACATACTTTTTGAGCTTACTGTTATTGCTTAAGCATTAAGTTTAATGTTTGATACTCAATATTTGGATTTCAGAATTTTACAACAAGATGTACCATTATGTTCTTACCGACGTTGATCCATTTTTGATACTAGTCCTCTCTTAAAAGCACATTACAGTGCACGGTCACTTCCTGTGTGTAAGGGTGGTCCTTAAGGATGGATTTGCCTTACTGGACATCAAATTTACCAAAATAAATATTTGTTGAGAATCTCTCTCTAAAAGTTTTGACTCCAATATTTATTATCTAACTGTAAACTTGCCAAACAACTGTTTGGAGAAAATGCACAAATGACCCTCTTTGGATTCAAAATTTCAAACACAGTGGGTTAGTCTATATTATTATAACAAAGATACGGTTACACAAATTGAAGTGGGCTGGATTCATGTATTCAGTAATCTGTTAATGTTGACTACATTGATTATCAGTGTTAATTTTTGTAATGTCAGCATTATTAAGTATCGTTGATTCCACCGATCAAATTGAACATGCTTATGTTCAAACGAGGTTATACGTTTTAGAGGTGCAACTGAAACTATAATTATATGTGTGTGCACGTTTGCGCATTCTCATATGCACATGAAACTGACCCATAATAACACCTTTTATAGACCCCTGTTACCTTCCGTCCTAATTTACTATCTAAAAACATTGAAATGAAATTATACATATACATACATATATATATGTATATGTATATATATGTATATGTATATGTACATATATATATATATATATATATATATATATGTGTGTGTGTGTGTGTGTATATAAGTTCATTTTGAAACTTACCTCCACAAAATGTTTCATGTCTATCACTAAAGAAATACCTTGTAGATATGATCTTTTATTGAACAATTATCTCTTAAAAGAAATATCTGATTTTTATACTCTTAACCCACCAGAAATGTCTCATATTTGTGCGAAACTATGCATTCAATACTTCTCATTGATTTGTGGTTTTTTGACTAGTTAAAAATAGCAAAAGGTCCTGGATGATTTAGATAGAAGGAAAACTATTTCCATGGAACATTGATGCATTTTGAATTTTTTGTACAAAATGTCAGTTGAAGGTATTGTTAGGATTGTCTCGCATTTTATTAAGGAGGAATGATGGTTTGAATTAATAGTCCCACATCATGAAATATATTGAAGAAATTGTGTACAAATATGAACTGGTAGGCACGTAACATCAGGGATTACTTTTGTTATATGAGAGTTGTGTGCCAGCTCATATGCGTGCAAGGAAGGGGGGGCTTTGTTCCGACCGTCGTTACATAACAGGTATCATAGGATTTTGAAGCATAGGAGATCTGAAATAACATTATATGTTTATATAGATATACATTGTACATGTATGTATGAATTTGAGTAGATTCTTACCAGTTTTAGATTGACCAAGAAATGTAATAATACGTTGAAGAGACATCTGCTGTGTTATTATAATTTTACCTTTTATCAGTTATGATCAAATGCATCTATAGTACTCTTAAATTTTTATTAAACATTAAGTATGGCAAAAAGGGAAAACCTGGAAACAAAAAACAACCCAGTGAAAAATAAAGAGCAAATTTTAAGGCAAGACACAAGTTTTCCTGAAATGTGTGCGGAACAGAAAAATAAAAAACAAGAAAAGAACATAGTCGGTGAGGGAGGGAGGTTTTCAAAAATTTCCAGTAATATCTTGGATACTTGTCAGATTTATCAAGAAGATATATCAGTAAACAATATAAAATATCTATCAAATTCACATTGATCTTCACGTCTTCCGTTTGTTCAATTTTTTTGTTTATCTTTGTTGACTTGTTCATAACTAAAAGTTTTGATGTTGGATCAACTCGTTTCAGTTGAGATCCTTATATGATGATCATATATGTAGTTGCAATTTAAAAACTTTTTACCTGTAACTCCTTAAACTTATGGATCCTCTAAAACTACGTTCAAAATGGATAGTTGACATATACATACACTCATACCCCCATTGTATTTTGAGTAATGTTACATCAAATGCTATTTTTTTTATACATACATACATAATATATATATACATATACATACATAATATATATATATATACATATATATAGGGGTTGGCTATTTGAACACAAAATTAGACACAGAGCCTCAACCGTTTGATCTTTTTGTCTTTATATGGAGATGTGTAATTCATGGGGTGATGCAATGGTCCAAATCAGTTGTGTCACTATTTATGTCAAAATTTTGTGTCTCTTTAGACTTTCCCATATATATATATATATATATATATATATATATATATATAGTCAGGTTCAATGACACCCCAAAAATGGAGCACCCCAATAGCCTCCATATTTCCACCTCTCGTTTACACTCTCATTCCCTCTACTCATTCTCTCTCCATCCACTATCTTATTTTTATCATAAATAAGGGATGGAAAACAGATGGGCTATTGGGGTGCTCCATTTTTGGGGTGCCATTGAATGCTCGCCATATATATATATATATATATATATATATATATATATATATGGAAAGTCTAAAAGAACACAAAATGTTGACACAAAATTAAACATAAAAAACTGAACCATTGGACTTACCTATGAATTACACCTCACACATAAAGACAAACAAATCTTGTGGTCTAGATTTCGTGTATATAATTTTGTGTCCCAGTAGCCGCTCCTATATATATATATATATATATATATATATATATATATATATATATATATATAGAGAGAGAGAGAGAGAGAGAGAGAGAGAGGAGCGATCGGGGGCACCCCTGTTTGTGAGCACCCTCACTGTTCGTGAGCTACGACGATCCAAATCAAACGAGAATTTGTAGATGTTCAAACCACACATATATAATGATCTATCCAAAATTTGAGCTCGTTCTGACATTTGTAACATTTTCAAAATCATAGCGCAATTATTCACCGTTTAGACATTTATTCAAACCGTTAAATTTAAACATCAAATATATTATTATACGAATGTTGGAACGATATCAAATTTTGGATAGATCATTATATATGTGTGGATTAAAGATCTATAAATTCTCGTTCGATTTGGATCGTCGTAGCTCACGAACGGTAAAGGGTGCAACAGGGGTGCTCACAAACAGGGGTGCCGGATCGTCGTAGCTCATGAACGGTAGAGGGTGCAACAGGGGTGCTCACAAACAGGGGTGCCCCCGATCGCTCCTCATACACACACACACACACACACACATATATATATATATATATATTCATATCATCCTCAAGATCATCTTCACAAAATTTGTGTTATTTGAATATATATAAAAATAATTAATTGATGGAATAATGTCTTAATGGTGAACATTAACGTGTACTATTGAAGAGGTTAGAAACTTTAAAAATCGTCTCACTTTCTGTAGAGATGATATTCATAAATTAGTCAAACATCTGCAAATTTTGTAGCATTCTGATCGCGTACTTTAAATATTAAGAGGAAAGAAAGAAAAGGGGGTTTCTTAATGAGGGGTGCCATTGGAACTTCCAAATATATATCTGACAACTCACTAACATATGGTTTTGTAAGGTTTAAAATATTGAAATACCACAATACGTTACATAGGCAATCTAATTGAGACTTTAAATTAGGGAAAATGTTGGATCACCGAGAGGTTAAAATTTCAACAGATGTGGAGACATGTATACGTATGTATGTGTATGCTTGTATAAACTTCCGTTCTGGGGTTGTCCTCGCGAAGGGTGTGCTTGTTATCTCTTAACTTGGCATTGCAGATATGTTCGTTAACATGCTTTGCTTACTGGACAGATTTGTGATTTAAGATATTTTTGAGTTGCAATTTCTTACCATATGCTTCATCGTTGGGTTCTTGTATAGATTTTTATTCTTGTTTACACCGTGTATTTTCGCTGCTTGGATATATTCTAACATGGTTACTGACATATTGTTGGCAGCCACTGGAGCTCTGGACAGGGAAACAATTATTCAGTGTTCTTATACGCCCTAATGCTCAGACAAGAACATTTGTTAATCTTGTCGGTAAGGAAAAAATATACGAGAAAAATGAAACAATGTGCCCTCGTGATGGGTATGTCTATTTTCGAAACAGTGAACTCATTTGCGGACAGCTCGGGAAGGTTACTTTAGGTAATACGTTTGTTCCTTCAGATTATGCTGACTTATATCAATTCATCGTCATATTTATTTTGCAGCGGTTCATGAATTTAATCTTAATTTAGGTTCTTGTTTGACATTTAAAATTATGTTGTGTGAGGCTAGACGCTTGCCAAATTTGAAGCAAGCCCATTAATAACTGACACGCTTTACGTGTTGCAGTTGGCATTAATACCTGAAATTTCGCCAGATTTTTGATTTTGAATGAGGGATTTACATCTGGTAACCATCAAAATTTAATTGAGGTTGAAGTACGCAAAAATTAGCAACTTCTCTTCAAATCAGTATGTACATTTTCGTCAATTATACATTTCAAGTTTGCTCTGACTTCCAAAACATATAACTACAAAAAAGTAATCAATCTTCAAGATAAATATGAATTTTTTTTGATAGTTAATGGCCATCCCTTCAGTTTTATATTAATGTAATCAGGTTCTCAAACTTCTAATTGGTGAAAGTACAGATTACAATGGTCATGCTAATAGATTGTAATCAAATATATTAATGTTAGAAATTTGTTGACCGGATATTGTGAGCCTCTATAGTGTGCGACTGTATTATGTAAACTAGTATAAAATGCATATACGTGCATCTAATATCTAGATATATTTACTTCTCATATAAAAAAAAAGAGGGACGGACACCTGTTGTAAATGCAATAGTTTCATAGTTAATTTTGTTGATGGTAGTCGGAAAGGGATGATGGTGAAAGTTGCAATTCGATAGTGAGATACCGTTGACAGGTGAGGTGTAACACCCCACCTCTATACCCATATTATCCAAGAGTATTATTAAGTAATACCGTCAGATAATACGAAGAATGAGGCTGTAGGAGCACACACGTGCAAATTCTCTTGGACTAACACTGATACGTATTAAAATTTATGAGATATCACTTACTCTTACGTACTCAATGTCGGTACAAAACAATTGCACGTGTGCCTCTAGGACAGAACAATACAGAATATACAGAAAAACATAGATCACAAAATCAACCGCAACGATAAAATATAATAAATACGATATTTAAAATTTTATATACATTAACTTATTTCACTCCAAAATATATACATCATTCTATTCAATACATGGTAATAAATAGTTTACTAAGATATTATTCTCCTCTCAGCCTAGTAAATTGCCAATCGGTTTTTTGTCCCTAAACCTGTAATGTCTCGGTCTGACCCTAGTATTATATAAATAATAAAAGGATCAGTCTATGTTTAAATCCATTATAGTTAATATAAAATGTTTGTATGCTCTAAACCTGAAAGATCATCCAAAACACAAACCTAATCATCAGGTTTACTCAAATATGGACATTAATGATTCATTCTTCATGGCTAAATATTATAGAAGCATTACCATATATGAACATATGCAAATGACAAGATAATCTTATCCAAACGAATCTCATTCAAAAGTTATAACGCATTATGCAATTGCCAAAATATCACAATCACACGATAGCTCACAGGCCATCAAAATACAATAACACGATGAAATCATAAACAAGAATCATCACAATCACACGATAGCTCACAGGCCATCAAAATACAATAATATGATGAAATCATAAACGAGAGTCATATATGTAAATCACATCGAAATATAAGAAAAATCATAAAAGATTATATGGTTCCATATCAACATTGGCGAGACTCAGCAACGCCACACGCATCTCAGCATTGGCGAGACTCAGCAACGTCGCACGCATATCAACATTGGCGAGACTCAGCAACACTGCACGTGCAATGGAAATATCATATACCAGTACTAAACAATTTTGATGCCTATAATGGAAGATACACAGATGTCCATAAGTTAGACTCTCGGGTCCAATATGGCATAGTCACTCAGGACTACCTCGATAGCCGCTCAGGACTACGTAGTACTGGTAAGGAGACAGTCGTTCAGGACTTCTCAGTATAGATAATGGTCTACACTACACTTATCCTTCAATACTCTATATAACAAGTCCATTGAATAACCAGTATGATGACACCGAAAGTCCCATACCAGACGGTTTCACCAAACCATTTATTCAAATTTCTCGTTATATAGAATATAAATATTATAAAATCACATGAAAAATGTCATTACTGTATCATATTTAAATTATACAAACGAATATCAACAGTGAATCATTCATAGCCTCAGAATTCATATAAAAGAAAACGAAGATAAATAAAGTAGTATAAAAATAAAAGAAATTATACAATGGAAAACATATTCAAATTTCCAACAATCTTAAAAGTAAAACAATTCAAAATTAATAATAATAATATTCATGAAACTTTCAAAAAGATATTTAATCATTTAAAACATAAATACTCATATACAAGGACAAAAATAAACCATTTTATTATAAAATCTCTTGTTAGAAAAAAAAAATGAATTTTCATACGGATCAATTCATATCTAATATAATTCGAATTTATCAACTATTCTGACTAAAATTAATTCTAGTTTATTCAAATTTCCAACAATCTTAAAAGTAAAACAATTCAAAAATCATAACAATAATATTCATGAAATTTTCAAAAAGATATTTAATCATTTAAAACTTAAATACTCATATACAAGGACACAAATAAATCATTTTATTATTAAATCTCTTGTTAGAAAAAATGAATTTTCATATGGATCAATTCATATCTAATATAATTCGAATTTATCAACTATTCTGACTAAAATTAATTCTAGTTTATCTTTACACCATTTTATCCAAAGCAACTAAAATTATTCATAAAGTTGATCCAACACAAAATTCCTCAATCAACCCAATTCATATGCAATTGCATAGCACTCAAATCATCAACCATGTAATCACACAAATAGTTTAATTTCAATTAAATAATGATATGCATAAAGACGTATAACTATGCTGGAATGTAAACATAGATGTGAGTGAGGGTTACTCACAAATTGATGATTGAAATCTCAGATAGTTCCCAACTTCGTGAATGTCACAAATGGTTGTCGCAGCCTCTGCTCATCGCGCCCGGGCTTGCGTTGCTCACTTCATCTCATCCTCTAAAATTCGATACTGTTGGAGCCTGTCTCTATAAGGCCAAAATCGATTGATTTCCCCAAAAACCAGTGCGTGCCTCGGGAAGCTTCAATCGGGCTGATAGTGTGACGCCCTCGCCACCACGCAGGAGAATCCAGGGCCATCTTTTTTTTTTTTTTTTTTGCTTCTGCTGCGTGCGAGGCTACTTATACTCCTCGGCAATCCTGGCGCCGTTGCCATTTTAGATCGTCCCTCTTATTTTTATTTTTTATTTTTTTCTGTTCCAGACGATGTTAGCCAACCCTAGTGGCTTCCCGAGAAAGGTAAGCTCATGGTTTAATTGGGCCTTATATTGTTTAATTAAATAACTTGGTTCCTATTAGTATTACTATCTTTCTTTACACCAATCAATTGATTTCACAGCAGTCAATTTTAAATTGTCAATTTAGTTTTCAATCATTCATATAAAAAAAAGACTCATATTTCATAGTACCAACTGTACCTTAATAATTGTCAGTTCCACTTAATTCAGCGCTCGTCCATTTATTTGCTAATTTAATGTTCAAGACAATAAAATGTCTATTATATGTTGTTTTATTTATATAAGATTATTTAATTATTTGAAAACTATTTTATATCCAATACAATTTGATTCACGTCATGTTCGATGGTTTGTTTGTTGATAACAGGTAACTTTATCTAACCCAACGCTTAGTAATTCATTTATTTAATAATCTAACATTCAATATAAAATAATTATTTTTTCATATGCTCTGTACGCACACACACACACACACACACACACACACACACACACACACATATATATATATATATATATATGCATAAAATAGAAATCATTTAATATCACGACCAATCTTGCCTTAGCTTAATATGTTCGTACAGTGAGCATAGTCATAATACAAATTTAACACTTCTACTTAAATTAACCATACACAAATTTTTTGATGGGAAAACAGGGTTGTTACATGAAACCATGTTCATTGGATTCTCTTTACTGATATTAGATACAAGCTTGGGTGTTCTTTTTGATCATTAGAATCAAGATTCATAAAAAGGAAGTGAATGATTTGCAACTGGATTTATGTCTTGAATTTTATATCACTTCATTCATATCATTGTCATCCTTATAGTTTTGTCTAGTTTAGGTTTCAGGTGGTTATTAATTGTGTTTGTAGATGGATATCTTGAATCTTTTCTTGTTTGATATAGGAAATGGAAACAAAAACGGTCTTTTTTCTGTTCTTTTGAGAGATTACAATCCTGATGTTGCTGCACGGTGTATGAATCGTTTGGCTAAGTTGAGGTAATTTTGAAGATATGGAGTATGGTTGATAACTTTGGACTTTCTTTATGGTAATTTTAAACACCAGATGTACAGAAAGTATGCACGTCGTAAAGTACTTGCTCCATTTTGTTGCAAAAGCATCTTTTCCATTGTTAACACAGTCTAAAGTCTTCATATATGTTTTTTTGTTGTTATTGCGAATGTATCTGTTCGGCATGGTTTGCTTTGTAATGTGCACACTCAATTTAAAGTACTCTCATTTACCACCGTTCTTTGACTTTTAAAAAAAGCTCATTGTTGCACCCCATTGTTCAAGCTTCAAGTAATAATCATTGAATAAGTTTCTCAAACTAATTATGTGATCCTTCTTTATAGTTAATTTATTATTTTATTGTAGTGCAAGATGGATAGGTAATCATGGACTTTCGATTGGCATTGATGATGTTCAACCAGGGGATATCCTTAACGAAAAGAAGAAAGAAAAAATCGATCAAGGATATGGGAAATGCAACTTCTATATGAAGACGTTCAAAGCAGAGCCAGAAACATTGGAGAGTAATATAACTGCTGTGCTGAATGAGATTAGGGAAACAACTGCAAGTGTAAGGCTCCGTTTGTCAACTTGGTTGCACAATTTGCACTTCTAATATGTAGATTTGCTATATTACATGTTTCTACTTAATATGCAATTTAATTAATTTTTTTTAGGCATATTTTTGCTTTGTATCTTTGACCTGTATGCAGATCATGCAACGACCCATCCTTTTAAACAACTTTAGATCGATATTAAACCATACGTCTGATCCAAAACATTCAAAAAGACGAATTGTTGATGGGGATTTAAATTATAAGAGTAAAAAGATGAGAAAAAAAATAGAACACAGAATCTCACAACGGAAGCATAAAAACATAAATCACAAAAATAAACCGTAAAGCTATTTACAACATACATTTTACATTGTTAGAGTTAAACAATCAACATGCATACCAAATAATGCAGTAGAATAATACTAGTAAATACGATTGTCAATATCCATCTTCATTTTCAGATCAATGTCTTCGACTAAACTGAAACAACTTAGGTTGATCCGAGCATAGTAAAAACAATATACTCGAGTCAAGACTAAAATTTGCCATGCAAGTCAAATCAAGCATAAAATAATGGTACAAGTAACATAAGAGATGTTACAGGATTTTCTATCTCTTAAGGATCCGTTAAACTATCTATATACAGTAGGATACCTTATATATGTAATGTCTATCTATAAAATAAATTTTAAAATAGCATTAAAGCTTTGCATTAATCCGTCTTAACATAATTTAAAGCATGTGGTCTATGCAGGTCCTGTAACACAACCAATAACGTCGGTAGCCAGTGAATCCCTTATAGATACAATGTTAAAACAAAATCGAGTGGCCTTGTATAAGGATAAAATATGACAAGGCACGTGAGGCAATACCCAATGTAGGAATCTACTAGTTTACCCTTTCTGCCCGATCGTAACCCATACCCACCGATCACTTACAACACCCCAAATCAAATCAGGATGCATTCGTCTAATCTCTAGTCAATTGAGTAATACCAAGAGGTATGTCCGCTAGAGGGGTAGCTAGGCTTGATGGTCATACATAAGCTCTTATTTTAGTCATTTCGATTTTGATACAAGCGTCAAGACCATCCATCACCGTTCACTTACACCATCTTACTTGTTTCCACTAAATATGCAACTAAATAATTTTTTTGGCATATGTTTGCTTTGTATCTTTGACATGTATTCAAACTGTAATGACCCACCATTTTAAACGATTTTAGATCGACAATAAACTACACGTTTGATACAAACCGTTTAAAAAGACGAATTATTAATGAGATTTAAATTATAAGAATATAAGAGATGAGAAAGAAATAGAACATAGAATCTCACAACGGAAGGATGAAATATAATAGTAACATAAATCATTAAGCTGCTTATAGTGTACGTTTTTCATTATTAGAGTTAAACAATCAACATACTTACGAAATAATTCAGTGGAATAATACTAGTAAATACGACTGTCAATTTCCATCTTCATTTTCAAATCAATGTCTTCGACTAAACTGAAACAACTCAGGCTGATCCGAGCATAATAAAAAATGGTATACTTGAGTCAAGACTAAAATTTCTTATGCAAAGTCAAATCAAAGCATAAAATAATGGTACAAGTAATTTAAAAGATGTTACAAGATTTTCCATGTCCTATGAATTCGTTAAACTATCTATATATGGTAGGATACACTATATATATATATAATAATGTCTATCAGTAAAATAAATACTAAAATAGCGTTAAAGCTTTACATTCATCCACCTTAACATAGTTTAAAGCATGTAGTCTATGCAGGTTATGTAACACACCCAGTAACGTCAGTAGCTAGTAAGTCCCCTATAGGTACGATGCTAAAAAAAATCGTAGTGGACTTCTAAACAGTGTTGTCAATAGCGAATAGCGCAAGGCCTGCGCTATTTTGCGCTATGTGCTATAGCGCGCGCTATAATGTTTTTTTTTTTTTTTGCTTACAGGAAAGAAGATCTTTAAAAAAAAACACACAGGAAAAAGGCACAAAAGGAAAAAAACTGTATGTTTAAAATCTCCAAAAAGAAAAAAAAACGAAAATGCATGTTCAAAAAAGAAAAAGCAAAATAGCGCCTATTCATGGCTGCGCTATGATAAAATAGCGCGCTATTTTTGCGCTACACGGGACCCCTGCCCTATAAGAACCAAAATAGCGCAACCTGTGCGCTATGCGCTATTTTGCGCTATAGCGCGCTATAGCGCTCGCTATGACAACTATGCTTCTAAAAGGATAAAATATGACAAGACACGTGAGACAATGACCAAGGTAGGGAAACCGGCTTACCCTTTTTGGCCGATGTATCCCATGCCGACCGATCGCGTACAACACCCCAAGTCAAATCAGGATGCACTAGTCGAATCACAAGTCAATTGAATAATATGAAGAGGTGTTTGCTAGAGGCAACTAGGCTCAATGGCCATGCATAAGCTCTTATTTTAGTCATTTTAATTTTGACAAAAACATCTAGGCTATCCATCGTCGTTCACTTAATTCGCTTCAGTAAATGTTAGCCAATTCAACCACTTCGTTTTGGAACATACTCCACGTACAGTTGTGGGGCCACATTATGGCTGGAGAGGGCAAGTGGCCCCACCAAAAAATTATTATATCAATATTTAGTTATAATTGTTTGATTTTTTTATGGATTATTTAATGCTACAAGCATTGCTTTGATTAGTTCATTTGTTTACAATATTTTGATTAAAGGCTAAAATAATTGTAGGTACTCCACATGAAATCCTCTTTTGTTTGTGACCCTGCCAAGTTTGGATCCTGGCTATGCCACTGTCCATATACATAGTTATGTATGTTAAAGTGATTCCAGTATCTACAGGGAGCGTGCTCATATCCATCCTCGGTCTCTTTAATAATCAATCGTCATTTTAGGCACCGTGGTCTTTTGTATTTCAATAAAACATGTTATTTTCATGAATCAGTTTAATATCAGGTTCAACTTTCAATTTCACATTATCATATCGCAAATTAAAACAATATTGATGTTTTAATTTCATATTTTCATGTTAAAAATCAATTCAGTTCAAATTATGATTTAATATAATCATATACCAAATCGGTTCAATATTGGATTAAAGTTTCAATTTCATATTTTTGTATCATAAAATTAGTTCATTATCAGTTTTAGATTTTTGTGTTGTAGATATCATTTTTCAGATGTAATCCTTTACATTTAGAATAGTTTCGGGCTCAACAGTTTGGATTAGAAATAGATTTAGCTAAAATAGTTATATATATATATATATATATATATCGAAATTAAAAATAATAGTTTTAACTGAAATAGTTTTCACTTGAAAATAATTTTAATAAAATAGTTTGAAATAAAATAGTATATTGGAAAATAGTTCCAATAGAAACTATTTTAAAGTAAAATAATACTAATTTGAACATATTTTAATGTAATAGTTTAGAATAAAGTAGTTTATTTCCTTTTTAGACTATTTGAACTTCTCAAATTCTTAAAATTTCACCTAATATTATTTCGAATCTCGTATTCCAATTTTAAACAAATTTCAAATCATTTCAAGCTTTAGTTTATAATCAGTTGAAATTTCCAATTCAAAATCAACTTCACCTTAACGGTTTCAATCTAACTTCCCAATTTTGAACACATTGCATTGATTTGCTTGCAAACTTAAATTCCAATTTCAAACACATTTATATTAAATTAGTTTCTAAACTTCAATTTCGAAATTTTAGATTCAACACTTGAAATAATTCAATTTTGATGAATTTAGTTTAAATTCCAGTTTCAACTTTTTAGATTTAAAATCAATAATCTCAAGTAAAAGTTCATTAATCAGTTCCAACCAGTAATTTCAGATTTATAATTTCTGAAAATACATCATTTAACAAATTCAAAATATTTTATTTGATCAAATTCGGTATTCATAATTTAATTTTTTACCTTATGGCCAAGTGATCATTTAATTTAAATATCGACTGCATGGGTATATATCATTTCAACCTATATCAGATGCCATAAGTATATATCATTTCAACCTATTTTTCAGTTTAGGTATTCAATGTCCAAAGGATGTATATAGCAGCTTATATAATTTCAAGGTTATATAGAGTGATGAAAGTGATACATCATAGTCAATGCTATTAGAAATAACAACCGATCAACTATCACATTAACCAATAAGCATACACATGCAATCATCATCTAAACGACCGATATATCACAACAATCACAAGTTATTAAATGTCGATGTTTTAACTAGTAATTAAATTTTAATGATAATTAATGTTGATTCAAAACAATGTCAATTTACTGTTAGTTCAAATTTAAACTATTCAAATTTAATACAAACATATATTTGAATTTCCAAACAGCCAGTCAAAATATATATCACATCAACATTAATTATCACATATCGGGTGTCATTTAACAGTTACATTCAATTTCGATGCCAATTTAAATTCCCAAATAGCATTTAAACAAATCATATCATATCATAAATTTAATTTAAGATACAATGGAAATGTTAGTACTTCATGAGTGGGCACCTACCTTTGATTTTAAGTCTAAAAATTCAGTAAATGCAAAATTCTCAACAGTCTTCAATCTCAATTAAATCAATTCCACGTTACCTGTAATTTCAATATGAGTCTAACGGAAGAAACCACGTATCATTCGAACCTCGTATGTATAAGTTATTAACGTTATAAATTTGAATTTTAAATTTATATAAAATAAACAAAAAGAAATACTGACAACCCACACAAAGCCACGTCAGCTTGTGAATGTCTTCCTCCCGCTTGTTTTACACAGGACCAAACCCATTAACGTAAACCCTAGACAAACTTTGACCGACCTCTACCACCACCTTCAACCTCCAAAGTTTGCTATGCCATCACCATTCAGTAGCGCGCTCCGACCTTTATCTCTTGGCCCAAACCCTTTCCGTTCGATCGTCCAAAGTTCCGTGCTCCGCCACTCCAATTTCTATGGTTTCAAACCCTAATTCGTGATTTTTAATCACCTTAGCCACTTTCAGATTTAACGACTACCACCAAACAACTTCACTCAACGATCTCTACCAAATCCATGTCTCCATTTTGTCAATTGTCTCCCAAACCAGATTTCTCGAAATTGGCCTTTAGGGTTTTGAGATTTATAGCTTTGACCGTGATTTCTAATTGAATAGAGCCTCAAATCTAAAAACAAACATCAGGCGTTGACTCCATTCGTCGAGAGCTTTCCGATGATGTGTAATTGACGTAGTTTGAAAAGGTTGAATTTTCATCGTTGTTTTAATCAGTTTGGAAATTGCCATTAACTGTTAATTATGGGATTTCGAGATTATGGAGGAAAAATTATCGTTTAAGAAGAGATGTAGGCTGCTAGGATTTCAAAATAATAATATATATAGATGATGAAAGGACTATTGGGCTAAAGCGATTACAACGACCCAAAAGCCTGTTTTCGGCGCCAAATCGAAATATGTCATTCCATATACCGAAATATACATTTGTGATATTTAATGGAACGTTCAAATACCTCAAAAACATAATCTTGTTCAAATTAAAAAGTATCCATCAACTAAATTCAAATTAACATTCACGATTGGAATTTAACGACCTTAATTTGTGTTTCAAAATTTACTTTTATAAATTACACTTACATTAAAAGTAAAATGTTTATTTTTTGTTTCTTTAAAATATTACTTTAATTGCATTAAACTGCTCATTTTATTTAATATAAAACATTTGCTTCTGATATTAACTTGTTAATTATAGATTACATCTCTTATTATTTTAAATTCATTATTCCACATCGAATAAACTACAATTAAATTTAATTCTTTTACGGTTTTAAATAACGGGAAAAGAAATGATAATTCTATTATATTCCAATAATTTAACATAAGTCAGATATTACTAATGTAATCAGTTAATTCCAAACCACAATTTAAATCAATAAGCTTCAAATTCTAACAAACTTATTCAAAATTTATTTTAATTTAATATTTTAAATGACCAAAATACGGGTTGTTACAATATCCATCACAAAAAAAATTCGTCTGCGTAGAAGAATGGAGCAAAAAGTTAGCAATTTGATATATTTTATGAATTAATCAACTTATAAACATTTAAACTACTTACTCAGTTTCACTGTAAATTGGGCGATGATTAATCAAAAGTTTTATTTTTTTTAGATTAATTTCAAAATGGTTTACCTATGAACTCGATGTCTTAACTGGTATATTATACCTTTCTCATTTTTGAAACCTCAAAATAAATGTTGATGATGTTGCAAATCAACACCAAAATTATTTTCAAACGACTAGAGTGAGATCCGGTAATATCTATCTCTTTCTTACATAATTTAATACATGCGTTGGTCAGACGCATGCTCAAAATCATTTAGTGAATCAGTTTTAACACAAGTAAAATATTTCAAACCATTTTTTCTTCCAGATTAAATATTCAAAATTTTCAAACATTCCACAATATGTATAATAAATTTCAAAACACTTAATCTCTTGAAATATTAAATTAAAAAAAGTGTTGAATATACTTGTTTATATACATCACTAAATTTTAGAAACAGACCACGCTAATGTTTCACTTACTTTAGGGCTGTCAATGGATACCCGAAAAATTCGAAATCCGTCCGCATCCGTATCCGAAAAGCGGATATATATCCGATGTCTGGAAAAATGGATGAGGATACGGATACATAGATATCCGAATCCGAAAATTATCCATCCCATTTTTTTAATATTATGCTCAAAGCATTTTAGTACAATAAATGAGATTTATTCATTTCTTTACAAAATCGAAGATTTGTATTATATGCACTAAATGTATATTAGCTACTCTAATCTGTTTAATTTCATCATATATGTTTATTTTTAACACTTTTGTGGTCAATTTAATTGAAAATAAATTATGCTAAACCAAAAAAAATTTCATTTACATTTCTTGTTTTATCGACTGTTGGCGGATAGGATAATTATCCTATATCCGTCCGTATCCGCGGATACAGATATCCGATATCCGAAAATGATTTCGGATACGGATATGGATATAGCACTATCCGTGTCTGAAAGTATACTTGCATCTTTGGCCTGTATACAAAAATGGAATACATTTTTTGTTTATGGATATCCTTTCTTATAGATATCTGTTTTTTGTTTTGTTATATGCGTACGTGCAATAATAAAATTCGCCAGGTTTACTTCGTTTAACAAAATCGTAAACCTTAAGCAGCGTTCTTTAATCTAGCTGCCAAGTGTCAAAATGCTTATTAATAGTGTGTTATACTGAGATTAATTTTCTATGCACCATTTCCTCTCCATGTATTCCTGTTTCAAGTCATTTTATTATTCAGGGTTTCATTTTATTATGTTTGTTAATGCTTTACTTCATATTCTGATCTAAATATACTTTTGTTTTGTTATGTTTTAGGTTTGCATGAAAGAACTTCATTGGAGGAACAGCCCTTTGATTATGTCTCAGTGTGGGTCTAAAGGTTCTCCAATCAACATCAGTCAGATGATCGCTTGTGTTGGGCAACAATCTGTAGGTGGTCGCCGTGCTGCTAATGGATTTATTGATCGTACTCTTCCACACTTCCCTTTGCATTCAAAATCACCTCCTGTAAGTTCAGTAACTTTTAATCGATCACATTTTTTCAATTACTTGATTACGTGTATCTTTGTGGAATATAACGTAATCTGCCCCACTGATAACTGGGAGTGTGCAAGTTGTATTGTTAATTTTTTTTTTGAGGTTACTATAATAGCTTGGACCAATTCATTTTTTATTGACTGGTCTTTTAAGATTGTTCAAGCGGGGAAAGTTTATGTTGAATTTACATTATATCAAAATAGCCAAGGACTAGGCCTGTCAGTGGATATCCAAATGATCCGAAATATCTCTGCATCTTTGTTCGAAAAGCGGATAAACATCCGATATTGGAACAAAGGGATACGATATGTGTATGAAGGTATCCACTTTCGAAAATTATCCGTTCGATTTCTTTGAATTTGGTATATTATTTACGGGTTTTAGGTAGTACATAACGTACTACATTACAAGAGGGCTAGACCACGCAAGATGAGAATCAAACTCATGGCAAGTGAGTTCGGACCCTGAGGCGGGAATTGAACTCATGACCTCGTGCACCACACCCATGTCTTAACCAGTCTGGACAAGGTGCTTGTCATCCATTTGATTTTCGTTAAATTGTGGTTTATTTTCTGTGTATTTTAGTATGATGGAAGACGTGTTTTTTTAAGTTAGCAGTTTGTATTATTTGCATTTAGACTATTTATTATCATCATATTTGTTTATTTTTCACACTTTGGTAACAAATAGGATTGAAAAAAAACATGCTAAGAGAATTTTATTTATATTTTTTGGTTAATCAATCGTGAGCGGATATGATACTTATCCTATGTCTATCCATATCTACGGACGCAGGTGGATATTTGATAATGATTCTAGATGTGGATATGACGTTATCCGTATTCAAAAGTATCTGTTTACATGCCTACTAAAGACAGTTTAAATGGAGGTAGTAAAGAGTGCATGAATTCGACCGGACCTTGAGTTTTGCTATACTATCATGAGTCGACCCAAATATTAGTGATCAAGGCCATTGTTGTTGCAACTGCAATCATTGTTGGATGTGCATTTCTCTTTTGTTTATATACGCTGTATATTTCTGTTAAAATGCAACTGATTGTCGTGAAAGTTCTGCATATAAACCATATCTTGTTTGTTATAATTTTAGCATGTTTACTACTTTCCTCTTGTTTTTGTTTTATATATTTATATACGTATTAGTTCTCAGCTGTATTTATTTTGTTGCAGGCCAAGGGATTTGTAGCCAATTCATTTTATAGTGGGTTGACAGCAACAGATTTTTTTTTTCCATACAATGGCCGGAAGAGAAGGTCTTGTTGATACAGCGGTAGAATACCTATTTTTCCACCTTCTATTTTAATCAAGCTTCTTCACAAGTTCTTGCTGAAAAGTCTGCTTTTGCATTTCTTTTGAAACATGCATATTGGTAACGATTCCAATAAACAGTATCCTAGAACAGCCTTTATCAGCATAGCGACTGGCTAAACTGGTTCTATATACATTCTAGGCTTGATCATTCAAAAGACTGAACATCAAGATAACTCGAGTTACTTTGTCTTTCCTTGGCATTATGCTTGCAATTCTCCGTATACATTTTAGTATTATACTTTAAAGTTATTTTTCTCCTTCCAAGTTCTCATAAGTGGCCCTATACTGAATATGTTTATTATCTTGACTATGAATGCCCTTATATCAATCACTTTAGGTGAAAGATGTGGGTAAAAAACAAATAAACCAGGCCTCTTGTTTGTCTTTATGGAGCTCGAGCATTGATTAACTGCTGCCCAAGTTTGTGTAGTTTTAAAATTCATAAAGTAAAGGATTGCCAAATAACACCTATTTACTTAGGCATGCCTAAGCTTGAATCTGTGCCGTTAAAACCCCACAAAATCCTAGCTATAGTGCGTAATGCTCTTTGTCCGCTTCATTTTTTTTCTTTTCAATTTAGCGGTACTAGATAGTATATCTGCATCAAGTTTGGTTATTTTTCGCTACATCTGCTAAAACAAGACTTTTTAGTACTAGCTTTAGCAAAATCAATATAAAAATGTTGATTTAACTAGTTCACTTATGAACCAAATTAACAAAGTTAGATAAAA
The DNA here is from genome assembly GCA_030737875.1 of Allium sativum. NCBI lineage: Eukaryota > Viridiplantae > Streptophyta > Magnoliopsida > Asparagales > Amaryllidaceae > Allium > Allium sativum. Next base: position 511,832,387 of record CM060921.1, on the reverse strand, counting down.
ATTTAATTTAAAGTGCTTAAGTCTTCAATATAAGTCACAAATCTATTTTTTGTCCCCAAATATAGATGACATAAATAACGATATTTTTCGGTTTGTCATCTAAGATTAAACAATATTTTTTTTTATACACAAATGATGTGAGAATGAGAATAAAATAATTTTAAATTTTTTTTTGTGTATATCTGATAAAACTTTTCGCACCTCCGCAGTTTTCCACTGTATTCCTGCTTTATTGTTGCTATAATTTTTTGCATATCCACCGTTGTAGAACTGCAAAGTGCTTTAAATGCACATGCTTCAATCAAGCATAATTTGCATGTCCATGTTATCTAAAGCAGGTTAGAATTTATTTTATGCTTGAATAGTCATAAATGCCTAGAAGAAGGATTAAGTTGATAACCAAGGTTTCCGAAATGAGATTTAAATCACAAATTTCAAATTGAAACTGAATATAAATCATAAATCATAGATTCAAGGGGTTTATAGTATATTATGTAATAATATATGTATTCTAATTATTTTGCTCTGTATAGAGATATTAAATGATGCTTGTGTATGTAAGAACATCTATAACTTCTCTCTTATCTCTGCTTCATTTTCTATTTCAACATGCACTGAAGGATTTTTCTCAACTGTGATTTTAATTTTTTGTTTAAAATCAAAATTTGGGAAACAAATCAGATTCGATTTGAAGTGGGATTCAAATCTCAAGGTTTTAAGGATTTTGACAACATCCTAAGATAGTAGTGAAAGTAGAAAAGAAGGAGATAAGGCTAATAAGTGATTATTCAACATTCAGATATATGATGCATACCAATGTTGAGTGAGTCCATTGTAAGGTTCAAAAATTTGGTCGGAAGTTGAAAATTTCGACCATGTCGTTCCAGTTCCAGCCAGAGCTGGAACGGAATATGTCAGTGAACCCTGTTCTGGCCATGGATGAATACAGGAAGCAATCTTTATGAAGAAGGATTTGGGAAAACAACAGAAAAGCACAAAGAAACTAGATGGAAGTAGCAATTGCTTACCTCCGAAATAAACTAGAAGAAATTAGTTTGACTCGTTCTTTATTAATCGATACAAAAAAAAAAAAAAAAAAAAAAAAAAAAATTAGTTTCACTCATTCAGTTTCTTTTTCGTTCTAACCCTAACCCTGGTTTTATTTTTCCCTTTTCTACTGACGGCTCAAAGCATGTACTGTTTAATGTTTATGATGACCTATATCATATTACTTTGATTTTGTATACATAATTGGGCTGTTTGATGTGGTTTAATTTGGGACTTCCTTATTATGTTTAATACTTTAATAATGATGTATAATTTTTATGGGTTGGGTTTTTGTTTATAGACTGAATTGGTAATTTAGTACTAAACTTGATATATATTATATATATTTTTCTTAAAATTTATGTTGTGTTTGTAACTCTAAAGATAGTATACCACTTTGTTAGTATTAACTTAGTTGCTTAAAGAACAGTATCGGAATCTCCAAAATTTTCAAAAACGGAACCGAGATATTAAAACTTACCCTTGATCGGAATAGAAACGTAAACCAAATCTTGAACCATGGTCCATTGTAGTGCTAAAGCTGCTATAAATTCCAATCGTTAAAAGATGCAGCGAACATTTTAATGTTATTGATTTCATTGATACACAGTTTATCTACATCACAATTGCCCTTTCTATTTTAGTAATTCTTTCACACTGTATGGTTCATATATCATTTTGTTAATTTGTTTTCATGTGAATCTGTAAACTTTATTAGGTAAAAACTGCTGATACTGGATACATGTCTCGTAGATTAATGAAAGCATTGGAAGATCTTTCGATTTACTATGACCAGACTGTACGCAATTCTAGTGGAAATATACTTCAGTTTAGATATGGAGATGACGGTATGTACCCGGGTACTATGGAGGGACAAAATAGCACTCCATTGAATCTTGAGCAGTTATACAGCAAAGTTCTGGTTGGTTTCTGTGGTGTATTGCCAGCAAGTATTTAATCTGTTTCCAAAAAATATACATTATTTTGTTACCCTGTTGTTTTTGGCAGGCAACATGTCCACGAAAACTACAAGATTCATTATCTCCTTCAGATATCATTGAGTATGTGAATGAAAGACTGTCCAAAGCTGACATGACTCCTGAGGGTGGCTGCTCTTCTATGTTTAAGAAGACATTATCAGAGTTTGTATTTAAACGTGAAGCAGAGTTGAGGGGAGCCATTTCACGATTTAGACTTCAAGAAGATAAGGAAGACTCTGATATGATGGAAAAGTTTGCATCCTATATTTCTGGAATGTCAGCCAAACAATTGCAGGTATGTAACAATAGTCCTTTCTTGTCATTACAAGTAACAGTATTATGACCTACCCTGTTCAAGGGGAAGCGGACTGCTAGGCACCAAGAATGTCTTTAGAGTCTAAGCGGAACCAGGGCGAATATAAGCGCTTGCTATATAATTCGATAAGAAATATTTTTTCATTAAGTTGTAATAAGAATAGCAATGACATATAGTGAGAAACTCTGTTGATGTTGATTAGATCATTACTATTTATAACTGTAATATGAGTGATATATATCGACACAATTTAAGTTTATTGTCGATAAACTAAAAAAAAACAAAATCCCATTGCAGTTTACTACGGTAATGAAATTTATTGGTAATAAGTTTTATACATGATGAAATTTATGCCATAATTATAACCTGACATTCATGTACTTAATAATCATGACATTGAAAACCACAATGGTATCAAATAATTTAATTTCTGTAGTTTTTGTACAATACACCATGTTATATTTCAAAAAAAATATTCAAAACAGAATTTAAAAATTAACGGAATAAGAAAGTGAAAGTAAGACGTTAAATTCATATTTCAAAAAGTGTAAAGCTAACAAGTAGCTATTATTGTATACTTATTTTTCTGAACCAAAAATTTAATCAAGTTAGCCTTGGGAAACACAAAAATTTCATGTTTATTTTGAATTATGAAAAGAATATTAATTGAATAATCTTTTATAAATTTTGATACGAAATATATAAAACGTAATTAAAATTTAAATTTACACTGGAAGATGAAGAACTTCAATATGAATAAATAAAATAATTGATTCTTTTTGGTATCGATATAATTAATTCAATAAAAAAAAAACCAAAACATCTGTATTTTGGGGTCATAAAAAAAAACTTAACGCTCAGACAGCGCCTCAGACAAAGAGAGAAATAAAGCGCCAAACAAAGAGAGTGAAGCACCCTTGACAGCATAGGTTATGAATTACTTTTAAGTTACAGAATATAGCATGGATACCATTTCCATATATACTTACTTGTACATAACAGAGAAGCATTTAACGACACTCTAAATAGTGAAACACCCCCATATCCCTCTAATTTTCACCGCAGGTTCCAATTTAACTAATAGTTGATTTTCGCATTTCACTACTTATATTATTTATATTTAAATTGGAACTAGTGGTGGAAATTAGGGGGTCACTGGGGTGTTGCACTAGTTGGAGGTACCATTGAACGCTCCTCTACATATTATATATACATAGTCTACAGTTATATTATATATATGTGTGCATATACGTACATACATACAAGGTTTTAAATCTAGGATATCGGTCGCGTTTCGTCTCGGGGATTTTATGGACTCGGTCTCGTATCGGGGGAGATCTTGGAAGAGATGAGTCTAACTCGGGCGTTCGTCTCGGATTTTCATCTCGGGTCTAAAAGTTCATATCGGAACAATCTCAGGTACACGATATGTTAAAAATGATATTTTAACAAAATGATTTTTATGAATGCTATTAAAAACATAGTAACTTAAACTTAAAATGCAAAATAACTTTATTATTCTTTATTTTGTGAAAGATCATTCATACTCTAAATCGTACTATGCTTAAAACAGAAATATTGTTGGATAGGAAACATTAAAAGGATCCAAAACATTAAAAAATTCAGCATAAATAGACCATAAAATACATAATAAGTAACATGTATGTAAAAAGGCGAATATGAAAATCATAAGCATTCCAAAACATATACGAATATACAATATAGTCATTTAACATGCAAAATGTAAAATAACAAAAGATTGTTTTGGCTAGATTTGAGTTTTTTAATTATAGTTCTAGTTCAGACACAAATTTAAATTTTAGCCAAAAAAAACTAAGATCTTAGACGATATTCCAGTATTTCGTATCGGCCAATATATCATTCGATATTCCAATATCTCGTGCGATATATTTGAAAGGAGATTTAGAGTGATATTTGCTGTTTCGTTTCGGAAGGAGCCCAAAACGAGATATCGGAGGAGATCTCGGGCGATATTTGCGAGATTTGAAACAGTGCATACATATATATATGTATATATATATATATATATGCATATACATATATGAAGAACATGTGTGTTTCGTATTTCATTTTGGATCGACCCAAAGTCTAGATCAAGGTTCGAAAACTCGGTTTCGGTCATTTGAAAATTTACTAGTTTCGGACGGTTTCGATGGTTTCGGTGGTTTCGGTTTTTGTTTCGGTTTCGGTAAAAAAATCAAACTTTCATATTTTTTATGAAAAAGCCAATGATAAATATTGCAGATCCATGTAAAAATATAGCCTACAAAAGTTTCATCATTTTTTAGATATACATATGTAAGTATGATATGTCATCAAAGTGCAGCTTCTTTATATGACAAAAGCCTATTGTTCTAATCTTTTATTTTCTGAAAACAGAACTATAAAACAGACCCAAAGACCCAAAGCCCATGCAAACTCAAGCCCAGACCCATGTTCAACCCTAATATTCACGCAATAAAAATAGAGAACAGGAACAAAAAATAAAGAACGAAAACACGAAGCGGGAAAAGGGGTAAAAATACCTTCGCCGCTTTGAACTATTCGATTCGAACTTAAAACGGAATCCGCTCGAATTACACTCTGCTCAAATTTTCTCAGATCGAGCACAAAATCGAACTCGACGGTCTCTATTTGAAGTCGGATTAGGGTTTTTTGTTTGATTCAGGTATGTTAATTCCTCCAATCTTTCCGCTTCCTTTTGTTTTTCTATTGTTCAACCGAAACGAGATTTTCTCCTGATCTCGTACTGCCATCGATCGAAACCGAGACGAGATGTCCGAGATCTCGCGGTTTCGAACGAAATTTCAAACCATGGTCTAGATAAATGAGGATAGGTGTGGTAGGCATATGATACAACGATAGCTTGTCACATCTGTATGAATTAGATGTCTAAGGTTAATGTTATGGTCAACGTACAAGGTACTGATACTTTAATAGTTCGGTGGTTCTGTATTGGTACCAACCTCGACTGAACCAGAACCAAGCATAAAACTCGGTCTCAGTAAGGGTTAAAAAAAATCAACATTAATCGGCAACAACGTCAACTTAGCGACGTCGGCATCGGCTTTGATTGTGACGTCAATTTTGGTTGCAGCAACATCGATTTTGTTTGCAGTGAAATCGATTTTGATTGCGACATTACTCGACATTGCATTGAGAGGAAGAGGAGGGGGAGACGATGATGAATTTGGTTGATGTTAGAATTTAATTTAGGGCTTGAATAATTTAATTGTCTTGGGTTGGATAGGGCTAATAAATATTTACTTCATTAGTTGAAGAGGAGGGGGAGACGATGATGAATTTGGTTGATGTTGGAATTTAATTTAGGGATTGAATAATTTATTTTTGTCTTGGATTGGATAGGGCTAATAAATATTTACTTCATTATTTAATTAGGTCCATAATCAACCAGGACCGGTTGTGATTGGAAGGTTTAGGGCTTGAATTATTTATTTGGGCTTGTGTTGGGCTAGGCTAATAGATATTTACCTATCAAACAAGCATAATTTAATTTACGATGATCATAGTTTGTAGATATATTTTATGTTTTGTTTGCAATAGTTATTACATACATTCAAAACCATTGAAAATTGAAACCGCGACCAAAATAGAAATTTCTAAAATTTCAGAAATCATCCAAAACTAGTAAAATCTCAAATGACCCAAACCGAGTTCTTGAACCTTGGTTATAGTGATATTAAAGATGGTCATATCAAGCTGAATAAATGTCCTACAGTGGTGTTTGATAAAGTAGGTGTTATAAAATAAGTAATTTTAGTTATATTATCTTGAACAAAGTTTCAAAACGCGTAAGCATACATGAAGATGTTTTCAAGTCTATGAGGTAATGCATAAGCCTCAAAACGTTGAGGCGTAGGCTTTTCGGGCAAAAATAAAACGTAAAGCTATAATGACATTTTAAATTAAATTATGCAGAAAATGATAATAATAATAATAATAATTTAAGATCCAGCTTTGAATAAGTGTATATTTTTATTATAGAATAAGAATAAATAGTTGAAGTCTATGAGACGAGGCGTAAGCCTCGAAACGTTGAGACGTAAGCTTTTCGGATGAAAATAAAATGTAAAGCTATGATGATAGTTTAAATTAACCCATGCAAAAAATGAAAAACAAATCATTTAAGATCTGGCTTTAAATAAGTATATATTTTTTATTATAAATCGAAAATAAATAATTGGAATCCATCTGATTCAAATTTTGATTCCTCAAAACTATTAAAAGATTTGACCAAACTTCAATTTTGATTCCTTCTATCAATTCAAATCAATCTGCAAATTTTATTTGGAGATTTAAGGGAGTCTATTAAGAAAAACTTTTTAAGTCTAGGCAGTCAAGGCGCAAAAAGCCCATGGCTTGCGCCTTGGGCTTTTTTGCGCCTTGCGCCTTTTTGTGCGCCTTATTTGCGCTTTTTTCCTGCTGTCACTGTAAAAACTGCACTTACAACTACAACTTAATATATAGTTTTGACAATAAATAATAGCCGAGTTTGCAATTTTAATGATAAAACTTCATAAGTTCATGTCACAAACGAAAATAAGTAGTTGAAGACTCGAAAAACCATTCAACCTAAATGTACAACAACAAAATACTTAAAATGAAAAAACGCTCTTTTTGCGCTTTGGGATTTTTTGCGCTTTTGGGCTTTTTTGCGCTTTTTTTGCGCTTCACTAACAGACGCGCCTTGAACTTAAAAAAAGCAACAATGAGAAAATCCATTACATAGTTCTTGATCGTTGTTTCGTAAACAATCTTACTTGATCATGTTGATACTGAAATTGAAAAATAAATAATGCTAATTTTTATTTTCTTAGATTTAGTTGTTCTATTATTTCCATTAAATAATTGAAGTTAAATGACTACTATTAATGTCAATATTTGCAACGAGAAGTAAAAGGAAAATCTTGAACAATATGCCTTAGCAGTTTGAGATGTGCGAGGCGCGTGCTTTATATGCCTCAAGTTGTTGAGGTGTAAGCTTTAGAGGTAAAAACTTTTTGAAATAAGCCTCAAGGCGTTTTATCTCTTATTTCCTCGAGGCGCTTCTCGAGGTGTGTATTGAGGCTGGTTTTTTAAAACAATGTTCTTGAATAAAACGCATCAAAATAATTTTATTATCGAGTTTTTTCTGGTTATTTTTTTAAAATGCGATAGAAGGAATTGCAATGCATGTTCCTCTCTCCTTCCATCCCTCACTCCCTCCTTCTCTCTCATCATGTTTCTTTCTAGCAGCAATATTTACATCACATTGTACTCAATGGCAGGTTTTCTTGGAGACCTGTACATACCGTTACCACAAAAAGAAGATCGAAGCAGGTACGGCAATTGGGTCCATTAGTGCTCAAAGTATTGGAGAGCCAGGAACTCAGATGACATTGAAAACATTTCATTTTGCTGGGGTTGCAAGCATGAGTATCCTAAATTTGGAAATATTATCATGAATAATATCCTTTATTTAATATTTGTTAGTGGCTTAGAGGTTATGTTTGGTGTGACAGTAAGGTCTCCATTGCCAAAATTCTCCAGTCCTTATAATGTGTTTTTTTTTTGGACTTATCGTAAGGTAGTTTCCAATCCAGTCTTTTTAGATCGACATGTAGGTAGCCTTGTGCTGTGGGTTACACCCATGAGTAAGGTTTTGGTTGGAACCTTTAAATTCCAACCGTGTTATGTTCTATGGTTTATAAGCGAACAATGCATTTGTTAAACATAGAATTACATGTGTATGTTATAGAACCACATATTATGTTGAGCCAAACACGTGGACATTTATGCTGAATGATGTGGGACAAGTGTAACAGCTAAGCGCACTCAGTTAACCCTGCTTTGAGACCTTGCTGGAGAGCACATCATCATAAACCAACTGGCAATGCTACTAATCCCGACATATTAAGAGCCTTGTACTTCCCCTTTTAAGTTACAAGATTAAGGTAGCTATTATATATGGTATCTTTCGGTCTTTGGTACTTCCGGAAAACTTGAATATCTTAACTTGTAACTAGATGTTACTGGTGGGGTTCCTCGTATCAAGGAAATTATAAATGCAGCAAAAAATATTAGCACTCCAATTATTACAGCTCTACTTGATTGTGACAGTAAAGAGGAATATGCACGATATGTGAAATCTGAAATCGAGAAAACTCTTCTTGGTCAGATTGTGAAATCCATCAAAGTTATAATAAAATGCAATGAACCTTATATCAGTGTTGTATTTGACGAGGAGCGACTAAAAGATTTACATATAGATGATTCTCTTGAATCAGTCAGGCTTTCAATTTTGGAAAATAAAAAAGTGAAACAAGTGAAACTATCGCCAACAGTGAGCAAAACTTGTGTAATTCTTCATACATTAATAATTGCAATAAAATTTGCATCTAATGTTTGACTGTTTATGCAGCATGTTGTTATCCCTTCAAGTAAAATCCCCAAAATAAGAATATTTTCAGCTGCGAAAGATAAAGATAAACTTCAGTTCGACTTGCATCATCTGAAGTCGGTTCTTCCAATGGTAGTCGTGAAGGTATGTCTTTGTTAGTTCATTTTCCCGATTTTGGCATTTCATATTATATTACTGAAAATAGAAGTTTGAATTATGTTTTCAAAGGATTCAATTGTTTGTTTTATTATCACGTTAGGGCATTGCAACTGTTGAACGTGCTCTCATTGTCAAGGAGAAAGCAAAATATAAACTATTAATTAAAGGGTTAGTTTTTTCTTTCTTTTCTGTTTAAGACTATATTATTCCTACATTGTTTCAACTACTTCTGATGGAGTTAAGCATTTTTCCATTGTTCACGTAGTACAAATTTTGGTGCGGTATTGGGAACGCCAGGTGTTAATGGTATTAAAACAAAAAGCAACCATATCATGGAAGTGTGCCAAACCTTAGGTATAGAAGCTGCAAGAAGGAGCATAATAGATGAAATACAAGGGACGATGAAAAGCATGAACATTGATATTCGTCATATGATGCTATTGGCTGATGTCATGACCAGCACTGTAATTATCATTATCATCATTGGGAATGTATTTTACTACTTTATATCCCTATTTTTGATCCTGCATTTTCTCTTGGTTGGTAAATACAGGGTGAAGTACTTGGAATAACAAGATTTGGTATGACAAAGATGAAAGACAGCGTGTTAATGTTAGCATCATTTGAAAAAACTGCAGACCATCTGTTTAACGCACCCTTTCATGGTAGACGTGATCAGATTGAGGGTGTGTCAGAATGTATAATCATGGGAATCCCTATACAGTTCGGCACTGGAATACTCAAAGTTAAACAAAGGTACAGCTTATCGTGGTTGCTTTTTCTTATCATGCGTCGTTTTCATATTGAAATTATCTTGTACAATAGCAATGCCAGTTGCATAGTTAACGTGTTGAATTATACATGTTTCTTGTCGTGGTTGTGACTTTAATAAATGTCTCTAGGAGGACAGCTTGCAGGAGACATCGAATTTCAATTACTAGGATATCTGTTGAATAATAATAAAGCTGAAGAATTTTAAGCTTTCTCATTAATTCTAGGAACAGACTCTCTTCTTATTAGTTCCCTCTAGATATTTTATTTCCAAATTAGTTTATCACTTTATACTTACCTATTGATTCTTTCTCATTCTACATTTTGATACGGACATTTCAAAATTTAAACAATTATTTAGTGATAGTTAGCTTCTAAGTTCCTAACATTTTATATTTAAGACCAAATATTAAAATTAATCACAAAACCCAAAATTTAATATATCTTTTAAATATTAAAAAATGACAAAATTATGTTTTTTGGCTTCTAGTACCCTGCACTTCAATTTTTCTATAATCATTTAAGTCACTCTCAATTCTTTTCTAATATTTTACATTTAGTAACATATTCTATAATTACTTGCGTAATACAAAAACTATTTAAATAACTTTGGTAAATTATTATTCATTGATTCGCCTAATAAATCACATCAGGGTTAACCATATTTATATTAAACAAAATGTGAAAAATAATTCAAACATATAAATACGTCACTCAAATAACATAAATTTTACGTATAAATAGCAATCACAAGTTCGTAGTTTGACTTATTTACGTTAATATATTTATCTTGTATTGCATTATAATATTGATGTCAATAGCTTACATTTTAAAATTTATTTAGTTATCTATAAAACACTCCACAATATCACTTAACATTGTGTGTTTTAATCAATATGCTTAAATTAATCATGCGATTTTGAATTTAATGAATTCAATTAGTAAATTGTTGTTAATTCATTTAATTAACGCTAAACATGGCATTTTAAAATATGTATCATGTTCATATCAACCAAGAAGACTAAATTAGTTTTTCCTTCAAATATAAATTTAATAAGTCACACAAATTAGATAATATATATAAACAATAATAGCAAATTTAATATATTGTGACTTATCTCAATAAATTTATCATAAATTGAAGAAAACAGTTTTAACTTCAAATACCTGCATTTCAACATTTCAAATTTTATATAAATATTATCGAACCTCCTCAATTATTTCATGATATCTTTATTTAAATCCATATGTTTAAACTACTCACTAAATCTTAAATTCTAATTAATTAAATAATTTTGATGGCTATTTGGTCCTTTTTTCTTTAGCTCTTAAAAATATATCTATCGATATTGCTATATATATTCATATTAAAAAATGTAGTTTTCCATTCAACTACAAAGATGTATAAATAAATCACATAGAATAAATTATGTGCACCAACTATAATGACAAAGTTAATATGTAATTAAGTTATGCTTCGTTTATATCAAGCATTTACCATATATTATATCATTTTTTTTAAACATCAATAAGTTCACAACAAATCTATATTTTTTCTACAAGTTTCTTTTTAATTCTTCCTATTATACTATTAAATGGCTAGTTGTTCATAATTTTACTTGTAACATATTTAAATAAATTTTATTAAATAATATTTTCTAATTCATCAAATAAATTTACTAACAACAATTTCAATATGTATAGTATATTCATATTAACAAAAATGTTTTTTAAAAAAAAAATCTCTAATACACACATGCATATTGTATGTATAAGCTATAGAACATAAATTACACACAAAATAATAATTATTAATTAATAGTTTATATATTTCACATCAACGTTTATCATATGGTGTATAATAAAATTATCATTTTAATATTAAAATAATAAATACTATTTTAATAATATTATCGTGTGCAACGCACGGGTTACACACTAGTAACTAATGGATTTAAACCAACTATTTTGGATTTGCTGTCTTAAATGATAAATATATGTTACATTATCATCCTCTAGCCATTTATTATTAGTAATAGAACTTCAAAGCAAGTTACGCTTGCTAATCAGTCATGGACTAAGGAAATTCTTACATCAACTATTGCAAAAGGATCACACATGGTTATGTAAACACTTCCTCTACCCTATATCAAGTAATTTCCAATACAATTAAGATTTGAAGTATCAAAAATTCAAAGTTACTTTAGTAGCTTACATATTTGTCAGGCAGGTATGTTGGAATTGTAGTGCACGTAGGATTGCTATGCGCATTCTCTAGTTATAGTGATTTATAAAAATACATTATGAAACTATGGGTATGTTGCATTTTGCAGAGTTGACGCCTTGCCTGAATTGAAGTATGGACCTGATCCAATTATACGTTAACAAAATTAGTCAAACAAATCCGAAAGCACTTCTAGTGCAGGTATAAGTTCATTAATTTATATATTTGGTTGGTAGAAGTGACCTGTAGATTATATTGAAACTAACAAGCCGTTATTATTATCAGATCCTGATCTGCTCTTTATGGGGTATAAAAGCGTGGGAAATACGTCTTTGAGGCTAAACCATCACCGATAAAGCATTTAGCAAGGGTTCATGATCCATGCACAACTTGAGCTTGATATGAAGTAACTGCAATGTAAAATATGCAGAGAACTACAATTCAGTGTCAATTAGAATTAATTAGTCCAGAAATTATTTTACCCGGCCTAATGACGCGGATGCAAACCACCACTTGGCGCTGGCTCGGTATGCCGAACTACAAATTTTCTTTTTGTTACTTGGATACATGGTTTTACTTTTGTGACCTATTTATGCATTGGATCACTGGAAAGAGAAACGGCTAATACTAAAAGAATAGTTGTACAGCCCCATGGTTATTGGTTTCAATTGGGGTGAATTTTAGATATGCACCTAATAGGAAAGCCATTATAGTTGTACAAACTCATCTGATTTATGCTGTAGACTATTTATAATGTAGTATATAAAATTTCAGTTCAAACTTGTCGACCTATTGCGATTCAGATTCCATTTTGATTTGTAATGTTACGTAATTGGGATGGTTTGGAGTGGAATATTACGAAGTACTGACAGTATCCATTTGAGAATGAAATAACCGTCCGAAATCACAATTACAACGTATGTCTTTTAGTAGCTGTGAGTGATACGCACGTTTTGTTTGTTAATTTTAGTGGATCTTGAATGCAATTTGATTAAAATTTTGAATTTATATGGAATAAAAATGGGAGTTGAACATCATTTATGGGCGTCTTGTTCTGACACTTATAAGCATGCATTTGACTATATGGTATGGTGGTAGTAAACAAACGTCCAACCGATTCCTCCTATTGGTAGAAACGCATGTAATCATGTTCGTAATTTTAATTTGTAAACCAACAGGAGCGAAGTAATCTGATTACTTATTTGTGGCCTTTTTAAGATATTAACTTGATCAACATTAAGTTGAGACGAAAGCACCAGCCTTAAAAGGCAATTCAGATAATATCAAAAGCTGATCATAGATGAACAACATATAAAAAGCAAAGATAAGCAAATTGACACAGTTTATCTTATAGTAGTTAGTTTTTTTTGGGATCTTAACTTACTAGTCATTAGTTCTAGGTTTTACGGGTTTTGAATACATGTTAGAGGGGCTAATAAGTGAAATGGCTATCATCCGACAAAGAAATGACGTCTGTAGCCAGACCAGTGCGAGACGGTGGCAGGTCATGTGGATAAGGCAACATCGGGGTGCAACTGAATGATAGCGGTGACGTGCAACCTATTGCGCGAACTTTTTATGTCAGTTTGTGGGAGCGAGCGACTTAATCGATATGACTGCGGATGGAATTGGCAGCTATTCAGATGCTGTTAAATACACATGTATTATGTTTATGATAAGACCGTAGAGGTAATAAAGATTCATTTTACTATTTATATTTTAACAAGATTATAACTCATTTAAGAAGGTGAAATATTATATCTCTAATTCTTCATTTATTTATTCTAATTTATTTTTTATCCCTTCTTAATAACACATTAATTGCCTTATTCCATTAATTAAAATGTATTTTTGCAATGGACCACTTTTTATTTGAAAACAAACACTATGTTATAGTTTTATTTCATAATGAATATTCATAATATTCTCATTGAAATATAGCCATGTTCATTTTGAAATTATTTGCAGTTGTTTCAGCATTAACGACTAAGCCATGGTCGTGAGAAGTAACTCTTCAATTATATAATTATCGAGCACTTCTGATACTTTTCCATCCAAGTCCTATTTCAATTATTCCATCCAAGGCCTAGATACCAAAAGCAACACAGACCCACACGATTCATCCCATTGCATGGTTCAACGTCCTGAAGTGTCGCCAATATATCCAGTATCAAGGCCCAAATGTGGTCATACAAGTGTGGTCATCACAACTTGTAAAAACTGCTCAATAATCAACCAACACTCAAGGATCGGTATTAGACCTCATCACATGAAAGCGTCAAAGTGAACAGGAAGAAAAATGCTGACCCGATCCTAGGATCGGTACTGATCCCAGAGTACGTAAGTTGGATTGTGGGCCCCACACTCGACCTGCTCTCAGCTACTCTACTACCTATAAATACCCCCTTCCTGCTTCGTGAAAAGAACTGGATATTTGCTGATTTGACACCCTGGCACGGAGATTTTGACTTTTGGCTACCATTATTCACCTTGAAGCTTTAGGAAGAAGAACTTACCTCATACATGAAGACTTATACATTTTGGGTTGCATTGGCAACTCGAGAAGAAGAACTTAGGCCTTGTTTTTCGACTTACTAGAATTTATTTCCTACGTTGCCTTTATAACTACTTGTAACTATGGTTTCAACCATTGTAATTGACTAAAGTGAATAAAACTAGCAAAGCCTTCAAAGTGGCGTAGGTTCTCACGAACCGAACCACTATAAACACCTTGTTATTTAATTTCCTACATATTTTCCACTTTAGACGTGTAGTTTCATTGTCTTGGAATTCACTGGGTATTGTTGCCAACTTTTGTGCATAGCACTTACAAAGTCAGTAAGGAAAGAAGTAAGATAACTAAAACATGTTAATGTCGAAATGATTATTAGGAAGATTTTGATCAAAAGGAACAAGTAATGGAAATATGTAAGTGTTGGTGAAAGAAGTGTGAATTATCCCATGTTCTTCCTTGTTCCCATATTCCATCTGATTTAGGAGTATTCCGATCCTTTATATTTGATTCACTAGTTAATCGCTTACCCTTTTCTAGGCCCAGCAGTAGTTTCTTAAACCTACAGGGAGACATCATGGTTATCTATGGTGAGTCGAGGTTCGGAACTAGAAATCTTGATTTATTAGATGTTTGGAGTATTTCCGAATATGGGTTGGTTTTGGGACTAAATAGTTTAGCCATATAATTGGTTTTCTAAGATTTTGGCACTGATAGTAGAGTTTGACCGAGATGCTTATATTTTTAGGTTTTTGAGATTAGAAAATTTGGAGGATGGATTAGTTAGCCAAGTATGAGGTTATTTTGACTACAAGAAGAGGATTGTCAGGCTAGGATATGCAACGGAAAAACTCTTATGATTTCTTGCGACCCAATCGGTAAGTCATATTGATTTCCCTATTTTTCTAATGCATTTCTAGGTGATATCGATTCAGTTCTCATTTTACTATATTTTCCAAATATTAGAAAAGGTTAAAAAAGTTACTCCATAGATTTTAGGATTTATGTTTGTGATAGTGCTAAACTTTTAGCATTACCGGCAAAGCACATGGTTCTATGGGGATAAAAGAGATTTGAGTTTCATGCTTATGACTAGAATCTTTTCTAAATATGGAGTTATGCATACAACATCGCTGTGTGTGGATTGGTTTGAAGTTTAGACATGTTAGTTATATGATGAGCCATCTTAGATGTTGAGAGGAGGCTGGCTTCTTAAGGATATACATAGTAGACGCACGCTAGTGTTTACCTGTGAAGAATCAGTTGGAATGTATTATTTTACTCCTTAGACCTATCTTTTAGTAGATTGAGTATGGTACCTGTGATGGGAACTTTCCACATGTGTTTTGAATAAATCGTTGGACCTTTGTAGTTAAAGAGCTTATCAGTTTTATAGCGGTAGAGGTGCAACAAAGTGCAATGAGGATTAAGCGGTGATGGAGATATAGTTGAGGCGTATGTAAAACCAAATATTTAAAAATAAATTAGTTATCATTATCATGTTATATTCATAGAAGAAACTGATATTAATTGATATTATATAACAATATCATATAATATCACGCACAATAGATCGGCAGCAGTGGCTCAGCAGTTAAGAACTTTCTGCCATGCTAACTGTGGCGGGAGTTCGAAACCCGTAATGGCATGCTAAGAGCTTACCATGTGCATACGCTAAAATCAGCCATTTATATGGTGCTCGCGAATCTAGCTAGGTGCACTAGGGAGGGTTTTACAACTCCGATCGGTTTCTTTATGAACAAATTAAAAAAAATCACGCATAATATATTTGATGATTATAATAGATTTCTACTATAAATTGGGCACTTCTGCCTTAAATTTAGCTCTTTACACGAGCTTTATTGAATTTTTATAAAAGAGAACTAGTCAAACCAAGCTCTATATATTAATACTGCTAAAGCGGATGCTAAAAGCCTTGATTTAGCGGATATAACGGAAAATGACGAGGCTAAAAATCAAGCTCTAAATATTAATACTGGAAAAGAGGATGCTAAAAAGCCTTGATTTAGTAAATATAACGGAAAATGACAAGGCTAAAAGCGGATCTACCATTCATCAACACTAAATTGAAATAGCGTAGCGGTTAAAGAGTGTTACATGCTATAGCCGTTACATGCTATAGCCATGGTCGTGAGATGGAGGCCATGATCAAAATTGATTTTGGCAGCACTTAGTTGCTAGGTTTGATTTTTAGGGATTTAGGTTAGGTTTAGGGTCTTTTTATAGAGATTCGGATACTTTTAGGCCCTTAGATTAACCCTAGGATAGATCTGAACCATCAAACCACGTCAGAAGCTTCCAGAACAAGACCAGGGACCAGTGCAGGTGCACCAAGCCAGGAATGCTCGTCTGAGCCAAGTCGACAGGGCTGTCGACTTGGTCAGACCAAGTCGACTCCCAAGTCGACAGGGCTGTCGACTTGGGTACTGTGGCGGGAATTTTTCCCGCCTGGCCCAACTGGCCCAATTTTCCAAATTCAAGTTTGAATTTGAAATCTGTTTTTACTTAGAAATTTTCTGAAAACTTCGTTGGGCCTTAACCGGGTCATACGGACTCCGATTTTCGAAAACTCGGACTCTATTTCGCGTATTTTTCCGAGATGAACGCAATGGCATAGCCCGTTTAACTTGATTCAGAATTTAAAATTAAATTCTGCCTTGATTCTTGTCTTACTCATGTTATCGAAATACGGGTTGTTACATTTTTCCCTAAGATGCGGAGTGAGGGACTTCTAGTCAAGATGATGAGCTTGTCGAACTAGAGTTCTAGGGACGATGACATTTTACGATCGACAATGAATCTAGGATGATCCTAGCACTATGGTAACTTTGTGGAAAGTAGTAGGGGAAATCCAAGTTGGACTCTATTATGGGAAAACGTGTGATAAGGGATTCATAATGTTTGTAGGTTTCGATATGTAATGGTAGAGCGGAGGTACTTTTGTGATGTCCGCTAAGTGATGATGCCCTTGAATATTCACATGGGCAACAATGACCCTTGAAGCGATGATGACCTTAGATGCGGGTACCTCGGACCATCATTGGCTAGTTTAGTTTTCTGGCTGTCTAAGAAGCATGGATTCCAGTACGAGAAACCATGACTCTACCCATCCTTGATCTAACGATGTGACCATACAATTATTATGCTCATCCAACGCACCGAGTGAGTGAATGTGAGGATGGATGGTGCATATTATGGATGTTTACTTTTTTAACATCACTTTAGTACTTAGACATTTATCACTCATTTGACATAGGGTAGCATATGTCTAGTGATTATGTGTTAACTTTGTGGATGTAGGGACAAGTCATGTATGATTCTCTATACCATTTGGATACTCATCAACCATACTGATGATTCTGCTAGGTTACAAGTGTGAACATTATTTAGAGTTGCGCAAGTGAATTTGTTGGAGGTGACATCTTTTGATATGTATACTTGCGCCATTTTTTATTCCGTTGTGTGACACTGTAGAGCAATGAAAGTGTTGACTATCTATTAGAGACATATATCGGTGAGTTTACTTATCTCTTGTATAACTATATATACATATATGTGTGTGTGTATGTGTGTAACCATATGAGCCAATATATTCTGATTGTGTGCTTGATATAGTTATTTTTGTTTCCTCTATTTTACATCTATGATTCCTATTATATTTTATCTGATGCGTTGTGAGATAAATGTTTGGTTCTGTGTTTACGTGTTGTGTTCCTTTCTTTCTCTTCTCTTATATTTTCTTTTTTTTCTTTCCATTTCTCTTCTTTTCTTCTACCGATTTCCCTTGATAACCGTTTTATATTGATCGGATGCATGTACAACGCACTGTTTAGGTTATATGAATACCAGTGGTGTAGCATGGTCATCACGTATGGTATCAGAGAGCGTATATTGCGTTGTTTAACCTAAGTAGTATTGAATTTGAGAACTATATACAAGAGAGTACATATTTTTATATATTTTTGGCTTTCATATCTATATTAGCAATATACATATACACACACACACACACATTATAGGTTGTTTTTCACATGAGTGCCGTTGGACTAATTTTCCCTATTAGCAATCGGTTGTCCTAATCACTTATCTAATACGATCTAGTAAACGAAAAAATACTACTAATTGCTCCATATCTCGAGTTGAGTATTGGGCAAGATCGAGGACCACTAGCCTCGGTTCACATAATATGTTGTCAACGGTTGTACTAATCACTATTGAGGTGTCTCGGTTTCTCCAATTGGTTTTGGTACTCAAGTGCAAGCAGTCTGTTGATTCACGAGAATTTCGATTAGTGAAAACAAAGAGAAGAGCAATGGAAATCATGACAAAGAGCTAAGTTATATATATATATATATATATATATATATACATATATATATATATATATATATATATGAATGTATGTTCTAAAAACCAGCTGATACTGGACTGGTTCTGTAACCAATCGACTGGTAGAAAAAGGGCCAATCGACTGGTCGCAGGCCAAAAGTCCAGTAACGGCTATTTGCAAAGCATATTTAAATATATATACGAATTTCATTCTTAACCAGTTGACTAGTGACTTTTCTACTAGTCGACTGATCAGAGGTTAACAGTCATTTTTATGAAGAGTCACCTTCTTTCATGAAGAGATTCCTCTTCAATTATGAATAGAAATGGATGCAACTCTTTGCTGAAACTTTTCATGAAAGAATGCTACTCTTCTACAATTATATACGCACTACAAACATGTTTTACAAATCACTGATTTTCATATATTCTACTCTAATTTCTGATTTGCACTTTTATACTCATTGCATTCCAAAACTTCTTAAATTCAAATTACTTGTTGAATCTTTGATATTATTTCAAATCTCTTGATTCAACAAGAAACATACTTCCTTTAATCTTCACATACACATCAAATACTTGAGGATAAGATTATAGGAAGGGTGCACTTCATCGTGACTATTCAGTGTTGATTAGTGAACGCATTCAAAAAGTCAAAACTCTTGTAATTTGTGAAATCCTGTGTGGGTGCTCAGGCATGGACATCCTTGTTGGTGCTCGGGTGTATTGAGACCTATTCCTCCGGGTTAAGAGAGGGCGTGATAGTGAATTCCGAAGAGAAGCTTCGGGACTGGACACAGGGCGGGAAGTCCAAACCAGTATAAAATTCCTGGTGTCTTTTATTTACTGCAATTTAATTTGTGATATATCTATATAGCTTACATTTACTTGCGTAACCATTGTAGTTTACTATTTAGCTTACTATATACCATTCCGCTAAATCCATATAAAGATACTGCTTAAGTCATACACATCGACTTTTCATTTGGTATCAGAGCAAGGCCATCATTTAACCGTAAAACCGTTATCTAGTATATAGTTAATATGGATAACAACACTAGTACTAGCACTAATACTGGATATACTGAAGGCCAATCTACTGCAAAACCATCCTGTTTCAATGGCATGAATTATAGCTATTGGGCTACACGAATGAGAATATACATGCAAGCTAATAGTTTTGATGCTTGGAATATTGCACAAAAAGAGTATACACAACCCGCTACTCTATATACTGAATGGTCTGCAAATGAAAAAGCAGAGGCTACCGCCAATGCTAAAGCCATGAACATGTTGCATTGCGCCTTGGATAGAAACGAGTTTAACCAGGTTTGTATATGCAACACAACATATGAAATCTGGAGAACACTCAAAGTAACTCATGAAGGAACAAGCAAGGTTAAACAAAGCAAGATATCCATGCTTAAAAACCAGTTTCAAAATTTCACAATGAATATGAATAAGTCTGTAAATGACATGTACTCACGATTTCAAAATTTTTATCATTCTCTATTAGGATTAAGAGAAAAATACTCTGATTTTGATATAGTCTCAAAAATATTAAACTCTTTAACAGATGAGTGGGAAAGAAAGGTGCTAGCTATTGAAGAGGCTAATGATCTTTCTGCCACGAAAGCCGAAGAGTTAATCGATAATCTCATGTCCTATGAAGTAAATTTGCAGGCAAAGAAAGCACATATACACGAAAGGAAAATTCTAGATTTCCATGCTGAGAAAAAGGATTCAGATTCAGATGAAGAGGATATTGCTTTTGTAGCAAGGAATTTCAGAAGATTTCTGAAATATAGAAAAGGACAAAGCAAGAATATGAAAATGAATTCATCAAAAGAGAATGACCCAGCCCTAGTGGAATGTTTTAATTGTCACAAAACTAGACATTATCAAAAAAATTGTCCAAAATTGAACAAAAACCGCAACAAAAAGGAAAAATAAAAAAGACGAGCATTTTCAATCACTTGGGATAATTCAGATTCATCATCTTCCGATAGTGACAGCGATAGTGACAACGAACAAGCAAACGTATGCTTCGTGGCAAAGGATACTGAGGTTAGTGAATTTACTTATGATGAATTAATGGAAATTAATACGGAAGTTTTAGAATCTAGAAATAATTCTAAAAGAAAGTACAAACAAGCAAATGAAGATAGAAAAAGAGCAGAATTTGAAAGAGACTTATTAAAATATGAAAAAGAGATTTTAGAAAACGAGATTAGAAAATTACAAGAATCTCTATCAGTAGCAAATTCTCAGATTTCTATGTTGAGTCAAGAAAGCGAGACTCAAAAGAATAAAAATAATATACTAGTTTCTGAGAATCATGACTTGAATACTAAAGTTAAAATTATAGAATTAGAAAATTCAAGTTTAAAAGTTAAACAGGATAGTATTTCTAAGAACGTTAATAATTTTAATAAAGGCAGAGAAAATTTATCTAAGATTTTAGAAAAATCTCAGCTGGTTTCCAGTAAAAAAGGACTAGGATATGTTCAGAAAATTAAGTCTTAGAAAAAGTCTAGTTTTAGGAAATCTAGTATTAAACCAGTTATTCCTAGTAGTAAATTAGATATTTCTACTAAGAAAAATACTTGAGAAATATTAGTATATGGGTTCCAAAAACCAATAATATTCTTATTAGAAATAAATATATTAAGAATTTTTGGATACTGTTCACAACAATATTAATTATATTTTCAAAAAGGACTCTGAACCCTCTTGGGTTTGGTTTCCTAAGATTTAACCCTTAGGACCCTAACGGAGGAAGTGGGTACCAATAAAATTCTAAATTATTTTTTGTAGGTCCCACTCTACAAAACAGAGGAAAATGGGGTTTCTCAAAACACATGACAGGAGATAAGAGATGTTAACAAATATTGCTTATTCAAAAGGAGGAACTGTCACATTTGGGGATAATTCCAAAGGATATATCATTGGCAAAGGCGAAGTGAACAATTACAGTATATCTAATTCACCTCTTACTTCTGATGTTTTATTAGTTTTAAATTTAAAACATAATTTATTAAGCATTAGCCAATTATGTGATAAAGGTTTTAAAGTATCGTTTTCCGAAGATAAATGTAGTATATTAGATTCAAATCAAAATCTTATCTTTGAGGGAAACCGAGATAAAAATATTTATATTTTGAATATGGCAGTTAATAATCCAATTATGTATTTATTAGCCAAAGATAGTGAACCTTGGTTATGGCATAAACGATTTTGTCATATTAACTTTAAAATGATAAATAAAATTTCTAAAAGTGATCTTGTAAGAGGTTTACCTAAAATAAAATTTAAAACTGAGAATTTAATGCTTGTCAACTTAGGAAATTAACTAAATCTTCTTTTAAATCTAAAAAGGTTATATCAATATTACAATCACTTGAATTACTACATATGGATTTATTCGGACCAACTGAGGTTCAGTCCAAAAACCATATTAGATATGTGTTTGTAATTGTTGATGATTTTTCAGGATATACTTGGACTATGTTTTCAAAGTGATACTTTTGATATCTTTAAAACTTTTTTCAAACAAATTCAAAATTTAACTGATTTAAAAATAAAGAATATACGAAGTGATCATGGAGGAGAATTTGAGAATGAGAAATTTGATTTATTTTGTCAAAAGAAAGGATTTTTTCATAATTTCTCTTTTCCTAGAACTCCACAACAAAATGGAGTTGTAGAACATAAAAATAGAACATGCCAGAACGCTATTAAATAGAAGTACACTGCCAAAACATTTTGGGTCTGAAGCAGTTGCTACAGCTTGTTGTGTTTTGAATTGTGTCTCGATTCGACCTCTTACTAAAAACACTCCATACGAAATTTTTACCAGAAGAAAACCGAATATTTCATATTTTAAAGTATTTGGTTCAAAATGTTTCATCTTAAATACGAAAGATCAACTTGGAAAATTTGATTCAAAATCCGACGAAGGAATATTCTTAGGATATTCTGAACGTAGGAAAGCTTATCGTATTTTCAATAAGAAAACCAGTAAAATAGAAAAATCTGAGAATTTAATATTTCGACTGTAATGCTTGAAATTAATGTAAAAGATCAACTTTTATCTATTATGTGGTTTGTTGTTTGATTTTGTAAGTTAAATGGACTTAGCTGCTTGGATTATGTGCGAATAACATGCAAGTTTTTATGTCATGTTTCGATTCAATATCTTATGATTTATATTTCAGAATACAAATTGTTTTGTCATTTTTAGTTTACTAGTTGTAATATACACTTATAAAAATCTAAATGATCTTACATTTTATTTCAATATTCATGTGCAATAACCAAAAAGCTATTATGAAATAAAAATTCTATCCCTACTGGTTTTTAACTTTTTGACTTATAAGTCGTTACTGTGCAAACAAGCTTTTTGACTTTTAAACTTTTTAGAAGTAAAAACACTTTCCAAATAAGCCTAAGTACTTCTAATTGAGTTGCCAAACAGGCCCATATTTTCGCCGGAAACTGATAGTTTGCAGTTTCTGTTTACATTTCAGGACCTGGGAATAAGAGGTTCTCAACCGGTGTTACTTTCATCCAATCGAACAAAGTCAATTCTGGTGTTAATGGCCTTCGAGTTGGACAGGATTTAGGCGTTAGGCGAGACACTCTAGCGAAGGAAATATCGAGGAGTTACATAGGCATAGGATCAAATTGGAGGAAGAAGGAAAATTGTGAAATAGCTCCTCAAATTTTCAACCTGCTGTTAATTCGCCTAAAACCCTAACATCCATTTCCCGAATGGCTGCTGGCACAAAACTCCGGTGCACCAAAGAGCCCTTTGTCAATGACGTTAGCAGCCAAAAAATGTAACGGTTACTTATTTCTCATAGAAATATTGAATTGACGATTATATACATTTTTTTTTTTAATTCAACAATGTATTTTGTTTGCAGAAAAAGCATTCAGTTTGATGCGTTTGCAGGAGATGAGATTAGGAAACTGGCCGAGGTTCAAATTTGGAAGAATGCTCTTTATGATAATACTGGTGGTGTGCCAGTCGAAAACGGGTTGCTTGATCTTAGGATGGTACGTTCCTTGGTCATGAAAATGTTTGATTTTAGTCGTTCTTACTAGAATATGACATTCACTACATTTTATTTCTTTATGGGATAGTGGTTGCATTTAACTTTTCATTGAGAGAAATTGTTGGGTAACTACTTAACATTTAGATGGCAAGGGAGTATATCCATTAACTTATACATACTGCAAAAAATTGGGATTTAAGTGTTACACATGTGCTTCAGGCTCCGTCAGAGTGGTGGAATTCCAATTTCTGGTTTGGGTCTGCTCAATTCCAGAATGGAATTCAAGCATACTTTGCATTCCGGTTTTTGCAGTATAAAATTATATTCATTTAAATCATCTGCAAGAAATAGTTGAACGTTGAAATAAAAATAAAATAAAATAACCAGAACGCAATTTCCACTGTGATGGATATAAATGCAAATGCATGAAATTCTTGAGGAGTTATAATATCAATAAGACCATTTGCTATCTTGAAGCTCGATCATCCATCCAATTAATAAAGCTTTATGTTTACTATTACAACTAAATATTATGATCCAAAACTGGAACTTCTGAAATTCTCTGAAAATTTGATTTTTTTTAATGATCGAACAAACACCAAAATTGAGTTCTCACACCTTGATTTCGATACATGCTAATACACATTTTGCGTTTGTAAATACGACCGTGCAACATGTATTAATGTATTTCCATTTGATAAATACCAAAATACGAAATTGAAACGGAGACCAATTCTTTTTAAAATTTCCCAAAATTTGAAAAGTTTAAATCTTAAGGATCAAATCAGAAATCAGAAATCAAAATCTTGAAAATATCCCTGAAATTCCTACTATTATTTTGACCTGGACAATTTTGCATAAACAGTTGGCTCTTTTACCGAAATTTTGATGTTGCATAATGTTTTATTGGTCGAAGACTTACGTTTATTTAATTGCAGGGGCCTGCAAACAAAAAAGGCAAATGTACTACATGTTATGGGGATTTTTCTGGCTGTCCTGGTCATTTTGGTTATTTGAAGCTCACAGTCCCGGTGTTGAATGTCGGCTATTTGAATTCTACCCTGGACATTTTGAAGTGCATTTGCAAAGTGAATTTTTACAATCATCTATCTCCGTTTCACGATATTATGCTATTTTTTTATGCCTCTTTTGACATCATATCTATAACTTATACATGGCTTTTTAGGCATGTGGCAGATTGCTCCTTCCAAGTAAATTACGCAAGCAGTTTTTGATAAAAATGCGAAATCCTAAAGCAGATGTACATAACAAAAATTCGATAATGAAGGCTGTTAGAACGAAATGCAATGGTCAAGCTCTTTGTCTTCGATGCGGTTATGTAAATGGTTTGTACATAAAATATGCTTTATTTGTGAATGTCATGCTTTACTTTTATTTATTTTGTCCAGTTTTATTTCTATGCATCATTTTAAATTTCACGAGACGTTACATTGTTTATACTATTAATTTCTTACTCTCACTACTTTTGTTAACTTACTGTAATCCGGCTGATGCTTGCGTGTGCTGGGATGACCCCAACAATTAAATAATATCAGATGTGCTTCTTAAATTATTCCGAGGAAATTTTATTTGAACCGTTTCTATGTAATACTTATGTACATTTTACATGACACATTTTATTCAGACTCCTCGTAGAGTGAGAAATTCCGGTCACCCCGAAATTTTGATGTGAACTTGATTTCTTATAATTGGTGGATATGCGTTTAGGACATTGGATTCATACCAAGGTTTTCAAAATGAGATTCAAATCGTAAATCGTAAAATTCAAACTATGAATCGAAACGGGATTTAAATCATAAATCGTGGATTCAAACAGCATACATTTTGAAGTTTGCACCCACTTTGAAGTTAATTTTAATGTTTAAACTTCTACATCTAACTTAAAACATCATTTTCTCTCATGTTCCAAATGGTTAAAATTGGAATTGTAGACCCAAATAAGTATATTGAATATACTAATTTGAATTGTACGATATTTCAAATGTGTAGTATTAGCTTGTTTTGAATCGGAATATAAATCGAATCATATAGAAAGAGATTCGAGTTGAAACGGGATTCAAATCATATGATTTTAAGATTTTTGACAACAATTCATACTACTATTTTGTATCTCTTCACCTACCAACATGCTACAATTTTCAGTTTCACCTGAAAATCAGGGGCGAACAAAAATGTACTCCTTTAACTACTATATGCCACTGTAACAAGAAATTGTTGGTAAAGTAAAAACATACATACATACATACATACATATATATATATATATATATATATATATATATATTATAGACAAGTATATGCGTACGTATGTGTGTGTGTCAAGGAAAAACTTGACTTCTAATCAATATACGCTTCATATTTGTACTTCATAGTATGTTTACATGCTGTAAATATGGAATTGATAATTTGAGTTGACATTATACACACATACACACATGCATCTGTAGTTTTTACCTTACACCTCTTATACCCAACACATCTGCTACATTCACTTGACATCTCTAATGTAGTTTCGTGAATTCATAAAATTACATCATTCAAATAGGGTTGCTAGCAACCTGCATTTCATATAATCAAGTCAACATACCATATTTCTGTATATCTAGGGTATCGGATTTATTATTAAAAACTTATTCAGAGCTAGAACACAGCTGTGAATGAACTTTATATACATATTGGTAAACAAATAATTTGTATTTTCTTAAAAAAAATCATATCACATTCTCTTATTTTGATGCCCATGCACTAACATAATCGACAGATTAATCATTTTCCTCTAGTTGAATAGTTGAAAAATGCTGGTTGAATTTCTTTAAAACTTGTATTTTTTCTATTTATTGTTTTACAATGGGTAAACGAATGATAATACTGATAAGCACAGTAAGATTTTCTAACCTTTTTACATCACAATATCATTTTCAGGTAGCTGTGCACAAACATAGTTTTCGGACTTAATCTTTTTCTTCCAACACCATTTTGTGTATACCGATTGAATTTCATGACAACTTATGTTTTTTAATTTATTGTTTGCCTGATACGGTTCATATTAATTTGTAGGTAAGGTGACTAAATCACCGTTAGGTGTGGGTTTTATTGAAAACTTCAAAAAAATGAAAGATAAGAGTGCTGAAGAATGCACTGCTGCGTTATCTCATTTGGCATCCGTTCAACCATCTCATCTTCTTTTGCCAACTAAAATTCATTCTCTTTTCAAAAAGATGTCTGGCGAGGTATGTTATCATTATATCTGAATGGGAAGACCAATTTGAGTTGTTCCTGCATTATGTTGTTCTACTGTGAAGCATCACTGCCTTGCATGTGTATACACGCATTTGCACACACACACACACACACACACACACACACACACACACACACACACACAAGGGTGTGCGTGTTAGACACTTAGACTTGACTGACTGGAATATAGCTACTCATGTTGCATATATTTAGAACATTTATTCATTTGTAATACCTTTTCTCATGATATTTTTTTCACATAGTTAACTTTATAATTTATTTGTATATCATCAAGTTAGTAATCGGCGATTCATTGTTTTAAAGGCACCAAATCTTGTTTGTTTTCATCATTTACAATTTTCATAATTTGTAAGTTATGGTGCTAAAAAAGGTAAGCTTATTCAAGTATATATTACTTTTTTTTTTTAATTCAGCGACCTAAAAGAAGTAATAAACACTTGGAGGTTTTGAGGCAATGTTTACATTGGAAGGCTATATTACCATGAGTTACTTGATTACTTTGATATCCATACAAATCTCAGATTGCATAGCATTGTTTAGCTACCTATTGGCTCCATTCACGCTGATCGTTTACAAGTTCTATAGATGTTTGGATGCCCTTTCAAACTGCAATATTTTTTATCAAAACAGAAAACATAATTTCCAATTCATATTTATTTTCTGCTTTCTAAATATTGAAATTCACTCGATAATTTTAATATGCTTCTAGAGTATACAAAAACGATTTTCGAATATAATTGGATTAGTACATCTAAGGAAGGATTTCACAGATTTTAGACAACATTATCATAAAGTTATATATATTTGGGGAATAAAATGGTTATACGGACCTACGGTCAGAGTTGTCCCCTTTTGATCATGTATAATTGAAAAATGTTCATCTAGTAGAAATGCTTTATTCCATTCTCCTGCATGTTCTACACACACACACACACACATAGTGTGCGTGCGCACGCGCGTGCGCCTGTTTGTGTTAGGTTTATACCATCTTTAAAATTTAACATATTGTTCATAACCTAATAATGATGACATAACAGTAAGTAAACTTATTTAAAAATAACTACAGAACCATCTTTCCGGACAACGGATTCAATCAGTAAATTAGATTACATTATGTCGCATATATGGTTCTAGATTTAGATGTCACGTACACACATCATATTGTAATTCTCAGAAACTTCAAAGTTTATATTTTCTAAACAAATCAGATGCTAAAAATAATAATTTCACCAATGGTAGGTCTTGTATGTTTTAGCAGTTAAATACTTCCAAAATATTTTGGATTGGTATACTTGTGAAATATTGTATTTTGGGTATGTCGTAGACAAATATTTTTCTTATTAAAAACTTAAATTTTTACTCCCAATAAACTAAGAACAGATATTATTTTTCACCGGTAGTACATGTCATATATTTTTTAACGATATCCAGTTTACATATGTTGAAGTTAAGAATTTACTGTGGCACAAGTATGACACATGTGAAGGTTAGGCAGCTCAGTCGAGAGAGTTATAGTTCTGGCGTCTTATAATAATACTTCTAACATGTACAGTGGTTTTATAATATGCGAGCTTTCTTCTTTGAAAATATACAATATATTTATTAATAAATATTATATAACTATAATATCTTTAATCACATTTTTTTTCAAATGCATGTTTGTTCGATCCTTAACTTGTACATGGATTATAAACAAGCCATGTCCAATATATGTCTTGTTCTTAAATTTATTTGTTTGACTAGTTAATATATTTCAGTATTATTCATAGACCACTGTGTTTCTTTACAAAATAATATTCGTTCTTCTGTCATCTTAGGTTAAGAATTTATAAATGCTGCTAAAAAAAAATTAATATTGAACTTTGGTGATGTATAGTGCATTCAATCATGATGCTACATACTCTTTTGTTTTATTTTCTATTTAAATATCATTTTTTTACTGGACATCATTAGGATATTTATCGTTATTAATATTGCAACAGACGGGGTAAAATATTCTGCGTTATTTTTATAAAAAGATTCAAGATAAAATTACGTGAGATTGTTGTAGTTGTCTTTTCACTTTTTGACTCTTAAATTATTCATGGTCATCTTTTTACATGTGAATTTAGTAAGTCATTAAATCTATCATGGGCACTGATTTTACATGCAAAATATTTTTTGAACTGAAATTACTTTCTGACATAAAGTTAACATGTAAATTAATTTCCATTTCAAGTAGAAGTATAATGATAGGATGATGTTCTATAATGATTAGATGATGTTCAATTTGCATGTTTAAAATTATTTACTTTCCATATCACATGCACAGTGCTAATAAGGTATAATCCAAAAGGATATGTAATCTGAACTATAACTATTTATACACATGCAATTCCAGTCTGCAGTAGCAACAACACGACTAATACTACCGCTGCTAATAGTATATGTATATGTATTTGTATTATTGCTGAGCCATATATATGTTTTTTAAACTGGTAAGCTATGCATAATTCATTGGCATATAATGGATACAAATGCAGGCATGTTCTATTTGAAATTATGAAAATTTACCTTGTGTAACAACCTGTCATTTTCAAGTAATTCAAATCGACAATAAACAACACATGTTTGACCCAAATTGTTCAAAAAGACGAATTATTAATGGAGATATAAATAAAAAATAAAAGAGATGAAAAAGAACATAACACATAATCTCACAACGGAAGGACTAAAATTTCTCATGCTAGTCAAATCAAAACATGAAATAATGGTACAGATAACTTAAGAGATGTTGCGAAATTTTCCATTTCCTAAGGATCCATTACGTAATTTATATATAGTAGAATACATTATATATGTGATGTCTGTCAGTAAAATAAATATTAAAATAGCATTAAAATTTTACATTAATCCAACTTAACACATTTTAAAGCATGTGGTCTATGCAGGTTTTGTAACACAGCTGGTAACGTCTGTAGCAAATGAGTTCCCTATAGGTACAATGCTAAAACAAAATCGTAGTTTGCTCATATAAGGATAAAATATGACAAAGTACGCGAGACGATGTCCAAGTTATGATCGTACTAGTTTACCGTTTCTGGTTGGTCGTAACCAATATCAGTTGATCATGTACGACACTCGAAATCAAATCAAGGTGCACCAATCGAGTTACAAATCGAGTGAGTAATACGAAGATGTGTGTTCGTTGGAGGTAGCTAGCCTAAATGGCTTTCAAAGTTTTAAAACGCAAAAGGCGTATATGAGGTATTTTCAGGTCTATGAGGCGAGGCGTAAGCCTCGAAACGTTGAGACGTAAGATTTTCGGGTAACAATAAAACGTAAAACAAATAAAGAAAATTTGACACTTTAAATTAACCAATGCAAAAAATGAAAAACAAATAATTTAAGATCCAACTTTTACGAAGTATGTATTTTTATTATAGAATAAAAATAAATAATCGAAATTCATACGATTCAAATTTTGATTTCTTAAAACTATTTGAAGATTACATCAAACTCCAATTTTGATACGTTCTATCAATTCAAATCGATTTGCAATTTTTTTTTTTTTGAAATTTAACAAAGTTTATTGAAAAACATTATTTAAATAACAATAAGAAAATTCATTACATTGCTGATGGTCATTATTTCATAAACAATCTTACTTAATTATGTCGATATTGAAATAGAAAAGTAAAAAATGCTAATTTTTATTTTCTTAAATTTTGTCTTTTTTATTTCAATTAAATACTTAAAGTTTAATGACATTTTTCTGTGTCAATATCTGCAATTGAATATTAAAAGGTTTTTAAGTCATATGCCTCAGCTATTTGAGACGTGCGATGCGTACACTTTATGCACTTTGTGTACCTCAAGCTGCTGAGGTGTAAGCTTTAGAGGTAAAAAGCCTTTTGGAGTAAGTCTCAAGGCGTTTTATCTCTTATTTCCATGAGGCGGGTTTTTTAAAACAATGATGGCCATACATAGGATCATGTTTTAGTCATTTCAATTTTGACACAAGTGTCAAGGTTATCCTTCATCGTTCTCTTACTTCATTCCAGTAAACATTCGTCAATCCGACCACTTCATTATGGAACATTCTTCGCATACACAGTTGTTAAAGTAGTTTCAGCATTGACAGAGAGTATGTCAATATCCAGCCTTAGTCTCATTAACAACTAATCATCATTTTACACACTGTGGTCATTTATATTTCAATAAACATGATATTCAAGTGAGAAATCAGTTCAATTTATATTTCTATTTCTATTCCACATTATAATATTCCGAATCAATTCAATATTGGATTCAAGTTCCAATTTCATATTTTCATATCACAAATCAGTTCATTATCAGGTTTAAATTTCAATTTCAGATTTTCATGTCACAGACATCATTATTGAAATGTAATTCTTTACAATCAAAACAATTGGGCTCCAACAATTAGATTGAAAATAGATTTAGTTAAAATAGTCTTATATATAATAATTGGATTTAAAAACATTAGTTTTAGTTGAAATATTTTTAGCATAAAATAGTTTTAATAAAAATAGTTTGAAATAAAATAGCATACTGGAAAATAGTTTTAATAGAAAACAGCTTAACGTAAAACAGTACCATTTTGAAAGTAGTTTTTAATTTGATAATTCAGAATAAAACAGTTTGTTTTCTTTAAACCATTTGAACCCATTTTCAAATTCTCAGAATTTCCCCTTAAACCGTTTCGAATCTTATATTCTCATTTCAAACTTTAACTTTCAATTTCTAGTTCAAAATCAACTTCACTTTGAGTGGCTCAAATCTTGATTTTCAATTTAAACATGCTACATTAAATTGGTTTCGAAACTTAAATTCCAATTCCTAAACCCAGTTACATAAAATTGCTTTTTAAAACTTAAATTTCAAATTTTCAAATTTAACACTTGAAAACTTCAATTTTGATAAATTCAAATCAAACATTAAATTCAGCCTCTAAAATACAATAAATTTTAATCAAACTTTATCTATCAATTTCATTCAACAAATTCAAATTTGAAAATTTGAAAATTTCATTTGACTAAATTTGGTGTTCATAATTAAATTTTCTACCTATGGCCAAGTAACCATTTAAATTTCAATTACATGAATATATATCATTTCAAGTCATATCAAATGTCATATGTATATATCAGTTCAATATATTTCTTAGTTTACGTATTCGATGTCTAGATGATGCATATGGCAACTTATACAATTTCAACGATTTACAGGATGACAACAAGGATACATCATAGTTAATAGTTAATTGTAATTACAGTCTTCCAATTAACAATCGTAACAAATAATCATATACATGTAAATAGCATCCAATTCAATCAATCACACCAATTTGCAAAATGTAGCTTTTCCAATGCTTACGCTTTGATATGTCACAAACAAACTGTCAGACAAGATATGCAGTCACACATACAATATGAGCATTCACAAATAGAACAATACTAAAGATCAATCCATATCGATCAACCCTAATGCCTCCTTAATTTCATGTTTGGACCATAAAGTCTAAATAGGTCTTGGATTAGAATTTGCATCATCTTTCGAATTAGTGTTTTTTTAAGTGCTTTTAACCATATTTCTCATGCTTAACTTTGTTTCAACATATTCATCAGGACTGTTACGACGATGATAAATAACATGCCAATAACAAGCAATTAATAATCAATAATGAACTACATCGATATATCAATACTATTGGTATGTAACGACAAATTGCTAATATTAACAATAAATGTAACGGTTAAAATAATAATAAAAACCAGCGATGATTGTAATTTTACTAGTCCTATGAATTTTGTTTTGCACTATTTTGTTAACCTCATCATTAACATTTTCGAAGATAAATCAGATTTTATTTATGATTATGTTTTAGTTTTTCTAACTTGAGATTAGCAAAATTGTCTATTCACGTGAATAATTTGCAAGAATATTTTCTATTTCAACTAAAGTAAATCTGAATGTTGATATATGCATGAATCGATTTAGTACCAACAACAAAATATTACCTGTTTGTCAGCGCCAAAGTATTAATGCAATAGAATTATAATGTCTATGTTTTGGTGAAACTACCTTTATCAATCATTGGTTTACCATTGTATTCCAACAACCATTTTATGGATGGTGTCGCTAAAAAATTAACAACAATTTTAATTTACCGATAGTACCAATTCGGTAACAATTTTCTCGTAACCGTTATCATTACCATAACAACCCTAATATTCGTGCTTGTGTAACATATACTCTACCAATTCTATGTATTAAAGTAAATTTTATGTCCGGATTCCTGACGGTTTGATTGATACACCAAAAAATGATTTTTTTTCTAACATTCAAATAGTCCACTTAGTGTGCATTAAATGTGGGTTGCTACAAAAAACTCTGCGTTAACTATATGAATTCTTTATAATCATTTCATAAATTTTGTATTTTAACTCAAAACTATCATCTTATATGGCAGGATTGTGAATTGTTGACAATTACATTCATGTTGACAATTACATACATCAGTATCTTTAACATTTTTCCCTTGTGCTACGTAGAGTTGAAGAAATATTATGTCTGTATTTATTCATATTAACATTATTTCTATGAGCTAAACTAGTTTTAAGAAATTATAGAAGTGGTTCTATTTTATTTTTTAAGCGTTTGCATTATTTTTGTATCTGTTACTTACAAGTCATAAAATACTTTATGTTGTAAAATATATTGTAGGAAAATAGTGCTGGTGAGGGGCTGCTTCATGTTTATAAGTAGTAGTTCATTAGGCAACAAATTATAATGGGTTGGTAGAAACTGTGGATACATAGGGGCAAATAAATGGATACTTGAGGGCTGCTTATTAAAATTGTGGGCAGGCCAGTTACTGCACTTTTCTACTGTAATATTTTCTTAGTTGTTACATTTCATTTGCTTTATTTACTTTAAATTTGGATATGGAAAATTGTACCATACTAGTAATCATAACTTTTGCACCCTCAATAACCAGCACATTAAGGCAAACATGGCATACAAAAAAGTTGAGGCAAAAGTAAAAAAGGGGAAAAAAAATCAGAAATGAAATTCCCAGTTCATTTTCCTGTTTTATTTTATTGTATGCAGCAATGAGGATAGCTTAACTGATACTCTAAGGAGCATAATAAACACCAATGCCGTTCTTCGGGAGAGACTTGAAGGCGCTGACCAGATGCACAATTTTTTGGTGAGTTTTTTCTATTTTATTTGATTATTTATTTATTATATTAAAATTTATGAAGCGCATACATGAGAACATGATCTTGCATCAACTGCTAGATCGGGTTGAAAGGAGAATAAAATCTGTCCTGTTCCACATTTTTCACAAAAAATATATATGAAGAAAACTTGTTATATTTGATATTCATTTATTTTCTGTTCTTCAAATATTTTGATATATCGTGTCACTGATGTAAAAATTATTCTAAACATCCGCCTATGCTCCGCTCATATGCTAGGTGAGGCAGACCGCTTACCTAAACATCTATGTGGCTGTTTTCAGCGTACATACTTATGAACAAGGGATTACTGCTATGGATAGATATACACCAATTTATATAAATTTAAATTGAAAATAGAATACCTCTTTCGCTTCTGCCTTCAAAATTGAAACTGAATTTCAACTACTATACATATATATACACACACACACACACACACACACACACACACACACACACACACACACACACACACACACACACATATATATACACACACACACAAATATATATAATGCGATATTAGTGAGTTAGTTCTATCAAAATTGCTTTGCTCCGGTTGACTTTTCATTAGTTCTCATCTAGGCGGTTGATTTATAGCTCTGTCAAATCCATCGCCTAGCAAGTTTTATGACCTTGATTGTGTTTGTGTATGTATGTGTATCTACGCACACACAAACATTTTTGGTTAGGATCGACTACCTCATTTCTGCTACACCTTTATTCCTCTTTAATTTCAACTACACACTCCAATTTAGATAATTATATACTTGATAGGAGAGAGAAACCATAATTATTTAGTTCAGAATGAGGTTGAAATCAAAGGGAAATAAAGGTGTAGCCAATCCGTGCACGCGCAGGCACATACATATAGTTTGACCGGTCAAAGGAATTTGAACCATTTATGGTGGTGTTTCTGGAACCTGATAAGTTTTCATTTGGATCAGTTTAGTGTTTCGTTCAAAATGATTGATCTTACCTGAAGAATGTGTTGCAGATTTAATTAAATATCAGTGGCAGACAGACATAACCAAGTTTTGCATCAAATGTTATAATGAGCTTGCTGTTTTTATTAACCGTTGACTAAAATCTTAAATTTGGATACAGGATGTGTATTATGAGAAGATAACACACACTTGCATAGAGAGTGAGTGAGTGTGTCGATATACTAGTAACTACACTATAAGAAGATGAATTACAAACTTGATTGAGCATATGTGTTTGATTTCAATCAATGTTTGTATGCCTGCCTGTGTACCATATTCGGATTTGCCTAGAAAGATCATTTGACTAGTTATTTGCGCTGTTATTGCATTATTTGTCAAGTAACCTGCTTGAACATTCATATGTTATCAGTATCACCATATGAAGACATGAACACATTTTCTAAATTATTTCTTGTTTCTTATTTCAAATGGATGTTAGCTTCCTTGCAAAATCCTTCTTTAGCTGAAGTTCTTGTACCATGAGTTGCAACTTTTTCAATAAAATGTATTTGATAAAAAGTGGTTGATATAGTTACAAATGTTATGACTGTGCTTTATCATTAAAATGCTTTTAACCTATAACCATGGTTTGATCCCTTCAATTTTCACATTTTGAGAAATATGAATTGTGGTTGTGTAATATTTTATACATTTCTCTTCTCCTTGGGCTCAGATCAAAAGAATTTTAGAAAAGATAGCATGGATGTACGGTTTTCTTTGTCTGATTTAAATGCATGCCTGATTGTATATGATAGCGATTTTCTTTCAAGTTATATGATACCCCCCCCCCCCCCCCCCACAAAAAAGAAGACACTCCCTGACAAACCAAAAAAGAGAAGGAAAAAGGATACCACACACACGCGTATGCGCATACATCAGTACACATTTGTGTACATGCATACACACATAGCAATTGGTATTGTAAATTTGTGATTTCTTCATTCTTTTGTTTTTACATAAAATGCAAGGTCAGATATATGGTAGTTAAATAGCATGTATATATAATATTTGCTATCTTTTTCATTCAGTTTTAGAAAATCTTAATGACCATCTCACGGTACCCTATAATATTGATATATTTCAGATTTTACTAGATAGAAGATGTTAATTAAAGTAAATAAACATAACCACATCATGACATCAAATATCATGATGAGAAGTACATTTAACATTATATTAGTCAGTTCAACCAGTTGTGCTACCTGCCATGATGTTATTACAATTTGAATTCAACCGAAATAACAATTTTATTCATTTTTAGCTTTTACTTCCAGCTAACTCAAACCCAATTCTACCACGTTGCATGTTGCTCATGATGCTATATTAATTTGTATTGCTTAGCATGGACTTTTTTTTTTGTGCCTAAAACGAACGGTAATATGAATAAAATTATCGGAATATTATTTAGCCTTGCCTTTATTTACAATACTTTTGTGAAGTATCACCCTTTTACAGTATATCTAGTACTTTAAAATGGTCCATACATTTGTTAGAGCGCATGTTGAAGATATCCTCTATATGTTCAACATGCGCTCTAACAAATGGAGGGAGGATATGTTCAACATGCGCTCTAACAAATGTAAGAGAGAGGTTATGTTCAACATGCGCTCTAACAAATTACATTTGTTAGAGCGCATGTTCAACATATCCTCTCTAGATACATTTGTTAGAGCGCATGTTGAACATATCCTCTGCCAATGTCGTTTTACTTTGCACAAGCCATTAAGGTACTGGGAAAAATATATTAGCTTGGCTTAAATGTTTGCTTAATGTCACTAATGTAGCATTTTGGAATTAGATGAAAAGATCCATTAGCATGGGATACAATCCACTGCCTGACTGCACTCTGTGTGGCTAATATCATGTACTTTTTTTTTTTTTTTTGTTGATATTTGAAATGTTAATATTGGGAAAAACCTTAAACATGTCTATTATTTTGTTATTCGGAACCTCATTCAGTACTTATAGAAAATATCCTGTGTTTATTTGGTTTTTTATGCTAACAAAAGGATCCAATTTAGGATACCTGGAACCATCTACAGGGGGAGGTTGTTCAGTATATAAATAGCGAGGCTCCTTCAGTTAAAGAGTCCAAAAACAGTGGTCTTATCCAACGCCTTAAAGGGAAGCAGGGTCGTTTTCGTTGCAATTTAATGGGTAAACGTGTTGAATTTACTGGAAGGACTGTTATTTCTCCTGACCCAAACTTGAAAATTTCGGAGGTAAAGTTACTTTGGATACATTATTCTTTACGTTGTCTGGATTGTCGGAAACCCCTTTATTTTGTCTGAATTGCTGGAATCCCTCTTCTTATTACAATATAATCACCATCGCTTGCGATAAAAATCAGTTTCATCCATACTAGCTGTGATTTATTTCCTGATTTGGTATTGCATTTTGGAAAATTAAGTATGTAGATTTAGCTATAATTTGTCGTGATTCCAGTTACAGTTTTGTTGCCTATTGGCATATTTCTTTCAATACGAATCATTTAATTTGCCCTTTCATCTGCCGGTTTATGCATTTTGCTTTTCTAGGTCGCGGTTCCAATATTGATGGCCCAAGTGCTCACATATCCAGAGAGAGTCACAGTTCATAATATAGAAAAATTGCGGCAGTGCATACGAAATGGTCCTTTTAAGCACCCTGGGGCTAATTTTGTATTTCCACCCGATGAAAATTCAAAGCCATGGAAAGTATATTTATTATCTTATCTACCTCTTAATCTTTTATTGAACTTCTTGGATTATCTTGCAGGAATCTGAAATTTGCAGACAGAAAGGATGTTGCTAATAAGCTGAAATTTGGGTATATAGTACACAGACATCTGGAAGATGGTGATTTTGTTCTCTTTAACCGACAACCAAGCTTGCATCGCATGTCTATCATGTGTCATAGGGTATTCTGTCATATTCTTCTGTTGTTAGTTGGTTGGTCGTTTGCTTTTTTTCAAACAATTACTTCACTTTTGACATATTTAGGCAAGGATTATGCAGTGGAGAACCTTAAGATTCAATGAATCTGTTTGCAATCCATACAATGCTGATTTTGTTGGTGATGAGATGAACATACATGTACCTCAAACAGAAGAAGCTAGGACAGAGGCATTTATGCTAATGGGGGTACGAGCCATTAGTTCTTTACTACACATTTTTATGGAACCTAATATGCATATGCTTTGATATCAACTGAAATATAAATTGCAATTACATATCATACCCTCAACCCATGTATTAAGATTAGAAACTTATATCTAAGTAAGTCTGTTTATATTTGTGCAGGTACAAAATAATTTGTGCACACCCAAAAATGGTGAAATTTTAGTTGCTTCGACGCAAGATTTTCTGACATCGTCCTTCCTTATTACTAGAAAGGACACATTCTATGATCGTGCTTCCTTCTCCCTTATGTGTTCATATATAACTGGTGGGACAGAACCCGTTGATTTGCCAAGTCCTTCTTTGTTGAAGGTAAAATTTGAAATTTCTATTTTTGTGCTATACTCAATTTTGTTACTCAATGTAATTTTATTTCATGTTTATTTTTATTATATAGATTTAACAAATAAAAAAAGTGAGTGCATGTCTTGTTTTTGCCCAACCATAGTGGAGTCTAGGTGATTGCAAATAAGTCATATATGCAATTAACTATAACTCTTGTGAAGTCACTGTCGGTGATCTAGTGGATTATGTTCGCCCATTTTTTTGTTCTGTATTCAACTTAGCGTAAAAAGCTGTAAAACCGTGTACATGGCACATAGTGTAGATTTTTCGTATTACATAATTATCTATTCTATGACGTTTAATATAATTGTTAACATACTTTTTGAGCTTACTGTTATTGCTTAAGCATTAAGTTTAATGTTTGATACTCAATATTTGGATTTCAGAATTTTACAACAAGATGTACCATTATGTTCTTACCGACGTTGATCCATTTTTGATACTAGTCCTCTCTTAAAAGCACATTACAGTGCACGGTCACTTCCTGTGTGTAAGGGTGGTCCTTAAGGATGGATTTGCCTTACTGGACATCAAATTTACCAAAATAAATATTTGTTGAGAATCTCTCTCTAAAAGTTTTGACTCCAATATTTATTATCTAACTGTAAACTTGCCAAACAACTGTTTGGAGAAAATGCACAAATGACCCTCTTTGGATTCAAAATTTCAAACACAGTGGGTTAGTCTATATTATTATAACAAAGATACGGTTACACAAATTGAAGTGGGCTGGATTCATGTATTCAGTAATCTGTTAATGTTGACTACATTGATTATCAGTGTTAATTTTTGTAATGTCAGCATTATTAAGTATCGTTGATTCCACCGATCAAATTGAACATGCTTATGTTCAAACGAGGTTATACGTTTTAGAGGTGCAACTGAAACTATAATTATATGTGTGTGCACGTTTGCGCATTCTCATATGCACATGAAACTGACCCATAATAACACCTTTTATAGACCCCTGTTACCTTCCGTCCTAATTTACTATCTAAAAACATTGAAATGAAATTATACATATACATACATATATATATGTATATGTATATATATGTATATGTATATGTACATATATATATATATATATGTGTGTGTGTGTGTGTGTATATAAGTTCATTTTGAAACTTACCTCCACAAAATGTTTCATGTCTATCACTAAAGAAATACCTTGTAGATATGATCTTTTATTGAACAATTATCTCTTAAAAGAAATATCTGATTTTTATACTCTTAACCCACCAGAAATGTCTCATATTTGTGCGAAACTATGCATTCAATACTTCTCATTGATTTGTGGTTTTTTGACTAGTTAAAAATAGCAAAAGGTCCTGGATGATTTAGATAGAAGGAAAACTATTTCCATGGAACATTGATGCATTTTGAATTTTTTGTACAAAATGTCAGTTGAAGGTATTGTTAGGATTGTCTCGCATTTTATTAAGGAGGAATGATGGTTTGAATTAATAGTCCCACATCATGAAATATATTGAAGAAATTGTGTACAAATATGAACTGGTAGGCACGTAACATCAGGGATTACTTTTGTTATATGAGAGTTGTGTGCCAGCTCATATGCGTGCAAGGAAGGGGGGGCTTTGTTCCGACCGTCGTTACATAACAGGTATCATAGGATTTTGAAGCATAGGAGATCTGAAATAACATTATATGTTTATATAGATATACATTGTACATGTATGTATGAATTTGAGTAGATTCTTACCAGTTTTAGATTGACCAAGAAATGTAATAATACGTTGAAGAGACATCTGCTGTGTTATTATAATTTTACCTTTTATCAGTTATGATCAAATGCATCTATAGTACTCTTAAATTTTTATTAAACATTAAGTATGGCAAAAAGGGAAAACCTGGAAACAAAAAACAACCCAGTGAAAAATAAAGAGCAAATTTTAAGGCAAGACACAAGTTTTCCTGAAATGTGTGCGGAACAGAAAAATAAAAAACAAGAAAAGAACATAGTCGGTGAGGGAGGGAGGTTTTCAAAAATTTCCAGTAATATCTTGGATACTTGTCAGATTTATCAAGAAGATATATCAGTAAACAATATAAAATATCTATCAAATTCACATTGATCTTCACGTCTTCCGTTTGTTCAATTTTTTTGTTTATCTTTGTTGACTTGTTCATAACTAAAAGTTTTGATGTTGGATCAACTCGTTTCAGTTGAGATCCTTATATGATGATCATATATGTAGTTGCAATTTAAAAACTTTTTACCTGTAACTCCTTAAACTTATGGATCCTCTAAAACTACGTTCAAAATGGATAGTTGACATATACATACACTCATACCCCCATTGTATTTTGAGTAATGTTACATCAAATGCTATTTTTTTTATACATACATACATAATATATATATACATATACATACATAATATATATATATACATATATATAGGGGTTGGCTATTTGAACACAAAATTAGACACAGAGCCTCAACCGTTTGATCTTTTTGTCTTTATATGGAGATGTGTAATTCATGGGGTGATGCAATGGTCCAAATCAGTTGTGTCACTATTTATGTCAAAATTTTGTGTCTCTTTAGACTTTCCCATATATATATATATATATATATAGTCAGGTTCAATGACACCCCAAAAATGGAGCACCCCAATAGCCTCCATATTTCCACCTCTCGTTTACACTCTCATTCCCTCTACTCATTCTCTCTCCATCCACTATCTTATTTTTATCATAAATAAGGGATGGAAAACAGATGGGCTATTGGGGTGCTCCATTTTTGGGGTGCCATTGAATGCTCGCCATATATATATATATATATATATATATATATATATATATATATATATATATATATATATGGAAAGTCTAAAAGAACACAAAATGTTGACACAAAATTAAACATAAAAAACTGAACCATTGGACTTACCTATGAATTACACCTCACACATAAAGACAAACAAATCTTGTGGTCTAGATTTCGTGTATATAATTTTGTGTCCCAGTAGCCGCTCCTATATATATATATATATATATATATATATATATATATATATATATAGAGAGAGAGAGAGAGAGAGAGAGAGAGAGAGAGAGGAGCGATCGGGGGCACCCCTGTTTGTGAGCACCCTCACTGTTCGTGAGCTACGACGATCCAAATCAAACGAGAATTTGTAGATGTTCAAACCACACATATATAATGATCTATCCAAAATTTGAGCTCGTTCTGACATTTGTAACATTTTCAAAATCATAGCGCAATTATTCACCGTTTAGACATTTATTCAAACCGTTAAATTTAAACATCAAATATATTATTATACGAATGTTGGAACGATATCAAATTTTGGATAGATCATTATATATGTGTGGATTAAAGATCTATAAATTCTCGTTCGATTTGGATCGTCGTAGCTCACGAACGGTAAAGGGTGCAACAGG
Source organism: Allium sativum (assembly GCA_030737875.1). Classification (NCBI taxonomy): domain Eukaryota; kingdom Viridiplantae; phylum Streptophyta; class Magnoliopsida; order Asparagales; family Amaryllidaceae; genus Allium; species Allium sativum. Next base: position 511,790,097 of record CM060921.1, on the reverse strand, counting down.
GGTGCTCACAAACAGGGGTGCCGGATCGTCGTAGCTCATGAACGGTAGAGGGTGCAACAGGGGTGCTCACAAACAGGGGTGCCCCCGATCGCTCCTCATACACACACACACACACACACACACACACATATATATATATATATATATATATATATATATATTCATATCATCCTCAAGATCATCTTCACAAAATTTGTGTTATTTGAATATATATAAAAATAATTAATTGATGGAATAATGTCTTAATGGTGAACATTAACGTGTACTATTGAAGAGGTTAGAAACTTTAAAAATCGTCTCACTTTCTGTAGAGATGATATTCATAAATTAGTCAAACATCTGCAAATTTTGTAGCATTCTGATCGCGTACTTTAAATATTAAGAGGAAAGAAAGAAAAGGGGGTTTCTTAATGAGGGGTGCCATTGGAACTTCCAAATATATATCTGACAACTCACTAACATATGGTTTTGTAAGGTTTAAAATATTGAAATACCACAATACGTTACATAGGCAATCTAATTGAGACTTTAAATTAGGGAAAATGTTGGATCACCGAGAGGTTAAAATTTCAACAGATGTGGAGACATGTATACGTATGTATGTGTATGCTTGTATAAACTTCCGTTCTGGGGTTGTCCTCGCGAAGGGTGTGCTTGTTATCTCTTAACTTGGCATTGCAGATATGTTCGTTAACATGCTTTGCTTACTGGACAGATTTGTGATTTAAGATATTTTTGAGTTGCAATTTCTTACCATATGCTTCATCGTTGGGTTCTTGTATAGATTTTTATTCTTGTTTACACCGTGTATTTTCGCTGCTTGGATATATTCTAACATGGTTACTGACATATTGTTGGCAGCCACTGGAGCTCTGGACAGGGAAACAATTATTCAGTGTTCTTATACGCCCTAATGCTCAGACAAGAACATTTGTTAATCTTGTCGGTAAGGAAAAAATATACGAGAAAAATGAAACAATGTGCCCTCGTGATGGGTATGTCTATTTTCGAAACAGTGAACTCATTTGCGGACAGCTCGGGAAGGTTACTTTAGGTAATACGTTTGTTCCTTCAGATTATGCTGACTTATATCAATTCATCGTCATATTTATTTTGCAGCGGTTCATGAATTTAATCTTAATTTAGGTTCTTGTTTGACATTTAAAATTATGTTGTGTGAGGCTAGACGCTTGCCAAATTTGAAGCAAGCCCATTAATAACTGACACGCTTTACGTGTTGCAGTTGGCATTAATACCTGAAATTTCGCCAGATTTTTGATTTTGAATGAGGGATTTACATCTGGTAACCATCAAAATTTAATTGAGGTTGAAGTACGCAAAAATTAGCAACTTCTCTTCAAATCAGTATGTACATTTTCGTCAATTATACATTTCAAGTTTGCTCTGACTTCCAAAACATATAACTACAAAAAAGTAATCAATCTTCAAGATAAATATGAATTTTTTTTGATAGTTAATGGCCATCCCTTCAGTTTTATATTAATGTAATCAGGTTCTCAAACTTCTAATTGGTGAAAGTACAGATTACAATGGTCATGCTAATAGATTGTAATCAAATATATTAATGTTAGAAATTTGTTGACCGGATATTGTGAGCCTCTATAGTGTGCGACTGTATTATGTAAACTAGTATAAAATGCATATACGTGCATCTAATATCTAGATATATTTACTTCTCATATAAAAAAAAAGAGGGACGGACACCTGTTGTAAATGCAATAGTTTCATAGTTAATTTTGTTGATGGTAGTCGGAAAGGGATGATGGTGAAAGTTGCAATTCGATAGTGAGATACCGTTGACAGGTGAGGTGTAACACCCCACCTCTATACCCATATTATCCAAGAGTATTATTAAGTAATACCGTCAGATAATACGAAGAATGAGGCTGTAGGAGCACACACGTGCAAATTCTCTTGGACTAACACTGATACGTATTAAAATTTATGAGATATCACTTACTCTTACGTACTCAATGTCGGTACAAAACAATTGCACGTGTGCCTCTAGGACAGAACAATACAGAATATACAGAAAAACATAGATCACAAAATCAACCGCAACGATAAAATATAATAAATACGATATTTAAAATTTTATATACATTAACTTATTTCACTCCAAAATATATACATCATTCTATTCAATACATGGTAATAAATAGTTTACTAAGATATTATTCTCCTCTCAGCCTAGTAAATTGCCAATCGGTTTTTTGTCCCTAAACCTGTAATGTCTCGGTCTGACCCTAGTATTATATAAATAATAAAAGGATCAGTCTATGTTTAAATCCATTATAGTTAATATAAAATGTTTGTATGCTCTAAACCTGAAAGATCATCCAAAACACAAACCTAATCATCAGGTTTACTCAAATATGGACATTAATGATTCATTCTTCATGGCTAAATATTATAGAAGCATTACCATATATGAACATATGCAAATGACAAGATAATCTTATCCAAACGAATCTCATTCAAAAGTTATAACGCATTATGCAATTGCCAAAATATCACAATCACACGATAGCTCACAGGCCATCAAAATACAATAACACGATGAAATCATAAACAAGAATCATCACAATCACACGATAGCTCACATGCCATCAAAATACAATAATATGATGAAATCATAAACGAGAGTCATATATGTAAATCACATCGAAATATAAGAAAAATCATAAAAGATTATATGGTTCCATATCAACATTGGCGAGACTCAGCAACGCCACACGCATCTCAGCATTGGCGAGACTCAGCAACGTCGCACGCATATCAACATTGGCGAGACTCAGCAACACTGCACGTGCAATGGAAATATCATATACCAGTACTAAACAATTTTGATGCCTATAATGGAAGATACACAGATGTCCATAAGTTAGACTCTCGGGTCCAATATGGCATAGTCACTCAGGACTACCTCGATAGCCGCTCAGGACTACGTAGTACTGGTAAGGAGACAGTCGTTCAGGACTTCTCAGTATAGATAATGGTCTACACTACACTTATCCTTCAATACTCTATATAACAAGTCCATTGAATAACCAGTATGATGACACCGAAAGTCCCATACCAGACGGTTTCACCAAACCATTTATTCAAATTTCTCGTTATATAGAATATAAATATTATAAAATCACATGAAAAATGTCATTACTGTATCATATTTAAATTATACAAACGAATATCAACAGTGAATCATTCATAGCCTCAGAATTCATATAAAAGAAAACGAAGATAAATAAAGTAGTATAAAAATAAAAGAAATTATACAATGGAAAACATATTCAAATTTCCAACAATCTTAAAAGTAAAACAATTCAAAATTAATAATAATAATATTCATGAAACTTTCAAAAAGATATTTAATCATTTAAAACATAAATACTCATATACAAGGACAAAAATAAACCATTTTATTATAAAATCTCTTGTTAGAAAAAAAAAATGAATTTTCATACGGATCAATTCATATCTAATATAATTCGAATTTATCAACTATTCTGACTAAAATTAATTCTAGTTTATTCAAATTTCCAACAATCTTAAAAGTAAAACAATTCAAAAATCATAACAATAATATTCATGAAATTTTCAAAAAGATATTTAATCATTTAAAACTTAAATACTCATATACAAGGACACAAATAAATCATTTTATTATTAAATCTCTTGTTAGAAAAAATGAATTTTCATATGGATCAATTCATATCTAATATAATTCGAATTTATCAACTATTCTGACTAAAATTAATTCTAGTTTATCTTTACACCATTTTATCCAAAGCAACTAAAATTATTCATAAAGTTGATCCAACACAAAATTCCTCAATCAACCCAATTCATATGCAATTGCATAGCACTCAAATCATCAACCATGTAATCACACAAATAGTTTAATTTCAATTAAATAATGATATGCATAAAGACGTATAACTATGCTGGAATGTAAACATAGATGTGAGTGAGGGTTACTCACAAATTGATGATTGAAATCTCAGATAGTTCCCAACTTCGTGAATGTCACAAATGGTTGTCGCAGCCTCTGCTCATCGCGCCCGGGCTTGCGTTGCTCACTTCATCTCATCCTCTAAAATTCGATACTGTTGGAGCCTGTCTCTATAAGGCCAAAATCGATTGATTTCCCCAAAAACCAGTGCGTGCCTCGGGAAGCTTCAATCGGGCTGATAGTGTGACGCCCTCGCCACCACGCAGGAGAATCCAGGGCCATCTTTTTTTTTTTTTTTTTTGCTTCTGCTGCGTGCGAGGCTACTTATACTCCTCGGCAATCCTGGCGCCGTTGCCATTTTAGATCGTCCCTCTTATTTTTATTTTTTATTTTTTTCTGTTCCAGACGATGTTAGCCAACCCTAGTGGCTTCCCGAGAAAGGTAAGCTCATGGTTTAATTGGGCCTTATATTGTTTAATTAAATAACTTGGTTCCTATTAGTATTACTATCTTTCTTTACACCAATCAATTGATTTCACAGCAGTCAATTTTAAATTGTCAATTTAGTTTTCAATCATTCATATAAAAAAAAGACTCATATTTCATAGTACCAACTGTACCTTAATAATTGTCAGTTCCACTTAATTCAGCGCTCGTCCATTTATTTGCTAATTTAATGTTCAAGACAATAAAATGTCTATTATATGTTGTTTTATTTATATAAGATTATTTAATTATTTGAAAACTATTTTATATCCAATACAATTTGATTCACGTCATGTTCGATGGTTTGTTTGTTGATAACAGGTAACTTTATCTAACCCAACGCTTAGTAATTCATTTATTTAATAATCTAACATTCAATATAAAATAATTATTTTTTCATATGCTCTGTACGCACACACACACACACACACACACACACACACACACATATATATATATATATATATATGCATAAAATAGAAATCATTTAATATCACGACCAATCTTGCCTTAGCTTAATATGTTCGTACAGTGAGCATAGTCATAATACAAATTTAACACTTCTACTTAAATTAACCATACACAAATTTTTTGATGGGAAAACAGGGTTGTTACATGAAACCATGTTCATTGGATTCTCTTTACTGATATTAGATACAAGCTTGGGTGTTCTTTTTGATCATTAGAATCAAGATTCATAAAAAGGAAGTGAATGATTTGCAACTGGATTTATGTCTTGAATTTTATATCACTTCATTCATATCATTGTCATCCTTATAGTTTTGTCTAGTTTAGGTTTCAGGTGGTTATTAATTGTGTTTGTAGATGGATATCTTGAATCTTTTCTTGTTTGATATAGGAAATGGAAACAAAAACGGTCTTTTTTCTGTTCTTTTGAGAGATTACAATCCTGATGTTGCTGCACGGTGTATGAATCGTTTGGCTAAGTTGAGGTAATTTTGAAGATATGGAGTATGGTTGATAACTTTGGACTTTCTTTATGGTAATTTTAAACACCAGATGTACAGAAAGTATGCACGTCGTAAAGTACTTGCTCCATTTTGTTGCAAAAGCATCTTTTCCATTGTTAACACAGTCTAAAGTCTTCATATATGTTTTTTTGTTGTTATTGCGAATGTATCTGTTCGGCATGGTTTGCTTTGTAATGTGCACACTCAATTTAAAGTACTCTCATTTACCACCGTTCTTTGACTTTTAAAAAAAGCTCATTGTTGCACCCCATTGTTCAAGCTTCAAGTAATAATCATTGAATAAGTTTCTCAAACTAATTATGTGATCCTTCTTTATAGTTAATTTATTATTTTATTGTAGTGCAAGATGGATAGGTAATCATGGACTTTCGATTGGCATTGATGATGTTCAACCAGGGGATATCCTTAACGAAAAGAAGAAAGAAAAAATCGATCAAGGATATGGGAAATGCAACTTCTATATGAAGACGTTCAAAGCAGAGCCAGAAACATTGGAGAGTAATATAACTGCTGTGCTGAATGAGATTAGGGAAACAACTGCAAGTGTAAGGCTCCGTTTGTCAACTTGGTTGCACAATTTGCACTTCTAATATGTAGATTTGCTATATTACATGTTTCTACTTAATATGCAATTTAATTAATTTTTTTTAGGCATATTTTTGCTTTGTATCTTTGACCTGTATGCAGATCATGCAACGACCCATCCTTTTAAACAACTTTAGATCGATATTAAACCATACGTCTGATCCAAAACATTCAAAAAGACGAATTGTTGATGGGGATTTAAATTATAAGAGTAAAAAGATGAGAAAAAAAATAGAACACAGAATCTCACAACGGAAGCATAAAAACATAAATCACAAAAATAAACCGTAAAGCTATTTACAACATACATTTTACATTGTTAGAGTTAAACAATCAACATGCATACCAAATAATGCAGTAGAATAATACTAGTAAATACGATTGTCAATATCCATCTTCATTTTCAGATCAATGTCTTCGACTAAACTGAAACAACTTAGGTTGATCCGAGCATAGTAAAAACAATATACTCGAGTCAAGACTAAAATTTGCCATGCAAGTCAAATCAAGCATAAAATAATGGTACAAGTAACATAAGAGATGTTATAGGATTTTCTATCTCTTAAGGATCCGTTAAACTATCTATATACAGTAGGATACCTTATATATGTAATGTCTATCTATAAAATAAATTTTAAAATAGCATTAAAGCTTTGCATTAATCCGTCTTAACATAATTTAAAGCATGTGGTCTATGCAGGTCCTGTAACACAACCAATAACGTCGGTAGCCAGTGAATCCCTTATAGATACAATGTTAAAACAAAATCGAGTGGCCTTGTATAAGGATAAAATATGACAAGGCACGTGAGGCAATACCCAATGTAGGAATCTACTAGTTTACCCTTTCTGCCCGATCGTAACCCATACCCACCGATCACTTACAACACCCCAAATCAAATCAGGATGCATTCGTCTAATCTCTAGTCAATTGAGTAATACCAAGAGGTATGTCCGCTAGAGGGGTAGCTAGGCTTGATGGTCATACATAAGCTCTTATTTTAGTCATTTCGATTTTGATACAAGCGTCAAGACCATCCATCACCGTTCACTTACACCATCTTACTTGTTTCCACTAAATATGCAACTAAATAATTTTTTTGGCATATGTTTGCTTTGTATCTTTGACATGTATTCAAACTGTAATGACCCACCATTTTAAACGATTTTAGATCGACAATAAACTACACGTTTGATACAAACCGTTTAAAAAGACGAATTATTAATGAGATTTAAATTATAAGAATACAAGAGATGAGAAAGAAATAGAACATAGAATCTCACAACGGAAGGATGAAATATAATAGTAACATAAATCATTAAGCTGCTTATAGTGTACGTTTTTCATTATTAGAGTTAAACAATCAACATACTTACGAAATAATTCAGTGGAATAATACTAGTAAATACGACTGTCAATTTCCATCTTCATTTTCAAATCAATGTCTTCGACTAAACTGAAACAACTCAGGCTGATCCGAGCATAATAAAAAATGGTATACTTGAGTCAAGACTAAAATTTCTTATGCAAAGTCAAATCAAAGCATAAAATAATGGTACAAGTAATTTAAAAGATGTTACAAGATTTTCCATGTCCTATGAATTCGTTAAACTATCTATATATGGTAGGATACACTATATATATATATAATAATGTCTATCAGTAAAATAAATACTAAAATAGCGTTAAAGCTTTACATTCATCCACCTTAACATAGTTTAAAGCATGTAGTCTATGCAGGTTATGTAACACACCCAGTAACGTCAGTAGCTAGTAAGTCCCCTATAGGTACGATGCTAAAAAAAATCGTAGTGGACTTCTAAACAGTGTTGTCAATAGCGAATAGCGCAAGGCCTGCGCTATTTTGCGCTATGTGCTATAGCGCGCGCTATAATGTTTTTTTTTTTTTTTTGCTTACAGGAAAGAAGATCTTTAAAAAAAAACACACAGGAAAAAGGCACAAAAGGAAAAAAACTGTATGTTTAAAATCTCCAAAAAGAAAAAAAAACGAAAATGCATGTTCAAAAAAGAAAAAGCAAAATAGCGCCTATTCATGGCTGCGCTATGATAAAATAGCGCGCTATTTTTGCGCTACACGGGACCCCTGCCCTATAAGAACCAAAATAGCGCAACCTGTGCGCTATGCGCTATTTTGCGCTATAGCGCGCTATAGCGCTCGCTATGACAACTATGCTTCTAAAAGGATAAAATATGACAAGACACGTGAGACAATGACCAAGGTAGGGAAACCGGCTTACCCTTTTTGGCCGATGTATCCCATGCCGACCGATCGCGTACAACACCCCAAGTCAAATCAGGATGCACTAGTCGAATCACAAGTCAATTGAATAATATGAAGAGGTGTTTGCTAGAGGCAACTAGGCTCAATGGCCATGCATAAGCTCTTATTTTAGTCATTTTAATTTTGACAAAAACATCTAGGCTATCCATCGTCGTTCACTTAATTCGCTTCAGTAAATGTTAGCCAATTCAACCACTTCGTTTTGGAACATACTCCACGTACAGTTGTGGGGCCACATTATGGCTGGAGAGGGCAAGTGGCCCCACCAAAAAATTATTATATCAATATTTAGTTATAATTGTTTGATTTTTTTATGGATTATTTAATGCTACAAGCATTGCTTTGATTAGTTCATTTGTTTACAATATTTTGATTAAAGGCTAAAATAATTGTAGGTACTCCACATGAAATCCTCTTTTGTTTGTGACCCTGCCAAGTTTGGATCCTGGCTATGCCACTGTCCATATACATAGTTATGTATGTTAAAGTGATTCCAGTATCTACAGGGAGCGTGCTCATATCCATCCTCGGTCTCTTTAATAATCAATCGTCATTTTAGGCACCGTGGTCTTTTGTATTTCAATAAAACATGTTATTTTCATGAATCAGTTTAATATCAGGTTCAACTTTCAATTTCACATTATCATATCGCAAATTAAAACAATATTGATGTTTTAATTTCATATTTTCATGTTAAAAATCAATTCAGTTCAAATTATGATTTAATATAATCATATACCAAATCGGTTCAATATTGGATTAAAGTTTCAATTTCATATTTTTGTATCATAAAATTAGTTCATTATCAGTTTTAGATTTTTGTGTTGTAGATATCATTTTTCAGATGTAATCCTTTACATTTAGAATAGTTTCGGGCTCAACAGTTTGGATTAGAAATAGATTTAGCTAAAATAGTTATATATATATATATATATATATATCGAAATTAAAAATAATAGTTTTAACTGAAATAGTTTTCACTTGAAAATAATTTTAATAAAATAGTTTGAAATAAAATAGTATATTGGAAAATAGTTCCAATAGAAACTATTTTAAAGTAAAATAATACTAATTTGAACATATTTTAATGTAATAGTTTAGAATAAAGTAGTTTATTTCCTTTTTAGACTATTTGAACTTCTCAAATTCTTAAAATTTCACCTAATATTATTTCGAATCTCGTATTCCAATTTTAAACAAATTTCAAATCATTTCAAGCTTTAGTTTATAATCAGTTGAAATTTCCAATTCAAAATCAACTTCACCTTAACGGTTTCAATCTAACTTCCCAATTTTGAACACATTGCATTGATTTGCTTGCAAACTTAAATTCCAATTTCAAACACATTTATATTAAATTAGTTTCTAAACTTCAATTTCGAAATTTTAGATTCAACACTTGAAATAATTCAATTTTGATGAATTTAGTTTAAATTCCAGTTTCAACTTTTTAGATTTAAAATCAATAATCTCAAGTAAAAGTTCATTAATCAGTTCCAACCAGTAATTTCAGATTTATAATTTCTGAAAATACATCATTTAACAAATTCAAAATATTTTATTTGATCAAATTCGGTATTCATAATTTAATTTTTTACCTTATGGCCAAGTGATCATTTAATTTAAATATCGACTGCATGGGTATATATCATTTCAACCTATATCAGATGCCATAAGTATATATCATTTCAACCTATTTTTCAGTTTAGGTATTCAATGTCCAAAGGATGTATATAGCAGCTTATATAATTTCAAGGTTATATAGAGTGATGAAAGTGATACATCATAGTCAATGCTATTAGAAATAACAACCGATCAACTATCACATTAACCAATAAGCATACACATGCAATCATCATCTAAACGACCGATATATCACAACAATCACAAGTTATTAAATGTCGATGTTTTAACTAGTAATTAAATTTTAATGATAATTAATGTTGATTCAAAACAATGTCAATTTACTGTTAGTTCAAATTTAAACTATTCAAATTTAATACAAACATATATTTGAATTTCCAAACAGCCAGTCAAAATATATATCACATCAACATTAATTATCACATATCGGGTGTCATTTAACAGTTACATTCAATTTCGATGCCAATTTAAATTCCCAAATAGCATTTAAACAAATCATATCATATCATAAATTTAATTTAAGATACAATGGAAATGTTAGTACTTCATGAGTGGGCACCTACCTTTGATTTTAAGTCTAAAAATTCAGTAAATGCAAAATTCTCAACAGTCTTCAATCTCAATTAAATCAATTCCACGTTACCTGTAATTTCAATATGAGTCTAACGGAAGAAACCACGTATCATTCGAACCTCGTATGTATAAGTTATTAACGTTATAAATTTGAATTTTAAATTTATATAAAATAAACAAAAAGAAATACTGACAACCCACACAAAGCCACGTCAGCTTGTGAATGTCTTCCTCCCGCTTGTTTTACACAGGACCAAACCCATTAACGTAAACCCTAGACAAACTTTGACCGACCTCTACCACCACCTTCAACCTCCAAAGTTTGCTATGCCATCACCATTCAGTAGCGCGCTCCGACCTTTATCTCTTGGCCCAAACCCTTTCCGTTCGATCGTCCAAAGTTCCGTGCTCCGCCACTCCAATTTCTATGGTTTCAAACCCTAATTCGTGATTTTTAATCACCTTAGCCACTTTCAGATTTAACGACTACCACCAAACAACTTCACTCAACGATCTCTACCAAATCCATGTCTCCATTTTGTCAATTGTCTCCCAAACCAGATTTCTCGAAATTGGCCTTTAGGGTTTTGAGATTTATAGCTTTGACCGTGATTTCTAATTGAATAGAGCCTCAAATCTAAAAACAAACATCAGGCGTTGACTCCATTCGTCGAGAGCTTTCCGATGATGTGTAATTGACGTAGTTTGAAAAGGTTGAATTTTCATCGTTGTTTTAATCAGTTTGGAAATTGCCATTAACTGTTAATTATGGGATTTCGAGATTATGGAGGAAAAATTATCGTTTAAGAAGAGATGTAGGCTGCTAGGATTTCAAAATAATAATATATATAGATGATGAAAGGACTATTGGGCTAAAGCGATTACAACGACCCAAAAGCCTGTTTTCGGCGCCAAATCGAAATATGTCATTCCATATACCGAAATATACATTTGTGATATTTAATGGAACGTTCAAATACCTCAAAAACATAATCTTGTTCGAATTAAAAAGTATCCATCAACTAAATTCAAATTAACATTCACGATTGGAATTTAACGACCTTAATTTGTGTTTCAAAATTTACTTTTATAAATTACACTTACATTAAAAGTAAAATGTTTATTTTTTGTTTCTTTAAAATATTACTTTAATTGCATTAAACTGCTCATTTTATTTAATATAAAACATTTGCTTCTGATATTAACTTGTTAATTATAGATTACATCTCTTATTATTTTAAATTCATTATTCCACATCGAATAAACTACAATTAAATTTAATTCTTTTACGGTTTTAAATAACGGGAAAAGAAATGATAATTCTATTATATTCCAATAATTTAACATAAGTCAGATATTACTAATGTAATCAGTTAATTCCAAACCACAATTTAAATCAATAAGCTTCAAATTCTAACAAACTTATTCAAAATTTATTTTAATTTAATATTTTAAATGACCAAAATACGGGTTGTTACAATATCCATCACAAAAAAAATTCGTCTGCGTAGAAGAATGGAGCAAAAAGTTAGCAATTTGATATATTTTATGAATTAATCAACTTATAAACATTTAAACTACTTACTCAGTTTCACTGTAAATTGGGCGATGATTAATCAAAAGTTTTATTTTTTTTAGATTAATTTCAAAATGGTTTACCTATGAACTCGATGTCTTAACTGGTATATTATACCTTTCTCATTTTTGAAACCTCAAAATAAATGTTGATGATGTTGCAAATCAACACCAAAATTATTTTCAAACGACTAGAGTGAGATCCGGTAATATCTATCTCTTTCTTACATAATTTAATACATGCGTTGGTCAGACGCATGCTCAAAATCATTTAGTGAATCAGTTTTAACACAAGTAAAATATTTCAAACCATTTTTTCTTCCAGATTAAATATTCAAAATTTTCAAACATTCCACAATATGTATAATAAATTTCAAAACACTTAATCTCTTGAAATATTAAATTAAAAAAAGTGTTGAATATACTTGTTTATATACATCACTAAATTTTAGAAACAGACCACGCTAATGTTTCACTTACTTTAGGGCTGTCAATGGATACCCGAAAAATTCGAAATCCGTCCGCATCCGTATCCGAAAAGCGGATATATATCCGATGTCTGGAAAAATGGATGAGGATACGGATACATAGATATCCGAATCCGAAAATTATCCATCCCATTTTTTTAATATTATGCTCAAAGCATTTTAGTACAATAAATGAGATTTATTCATTTCTTTACAAAATCGAAGATTTGTATTATATGCACTAAATGTATATTAGCTACTCTAATCTGTTTAATTTCATCATATATGTTTATTTTTAACACTTTTGTGGTCAATTTAATTGAAAATAAATTATGCTAAACCAAAAAAAATTTCATTTACATTTCTTGTTTTATCGACTGTTGGCGGATAGGATAATTATCCTATATCCGTCCGTATCCGCGGATACAGATATCCGATATCCGAAAATGATTTCGGATACGGATATGGATATAGCACTATCCGTGTCTGAAAGTATACTTGCATCTTTGGCCTGTATACAAAAATGGAATACATTTTTTGTTTATGGATATCCTTTCTTATAGATATCTGTTTTTTGTTTTGTTATATGCGTACGTGCAATAATAAAATTCGCCAGGTTTACTTCGTTTAACAAAATCGTAAACCTTAAGCAGCGTTCTTTAATCTAGCTGCCAAGTGTCAAAATGCTTATTAATAGTGTGTTATACTGAGATTAATTTTCTATGCACCATTTCCTCTCCATGTATTCCTGTTTCAAGTCATTTTATTATTCAGGGTTTCATTTTATTATGTTTGTTAATGCTTTACTTCATATTCTGATCTAAATATACTTTTGTTTTGTTATGTTTTAGGTTTGCATGAAAGAACTTCATTGGAGGAACAGCCCTTTGATTATGTCTCAGTGTGGGTCTAAAGGTTCTCCAATCAACATCAGTCAGATGATCGCTTGTGTTGGGCAACAATCTGTAGGTGGTCGCCGTGCTGCTAATGGATTTATTGATCGTACTCTTCCACACTTCCCTTTGCATTCAAAATCACCTCCTGTAAGTTCAGTAACTTTTAATCGATCACATTTTTTCAATTACTTGATTACGTGTATCTTTGTGGAATATAACGTAATCTGCCCCACTGATAACTGGGAGTGTGCAAGTTGTATTGTTAATTTTTTTTTTGAGGTTACTATAATAGCTTGGACCAATTCATTTTTTATTGACTGGTCTTTTAAGATTGTTCAAGCGGGGAAAGTTTATGTTGAATTTACATTATATCAAAATAGCCAAGGACTAGGCCTGTCAGTGGATATCCAAATGATCCGAAATATCTCTGCATCTTTGTTCGAAAAGCGGATAAACATCCGATATTGGAACAAAGGGATACGATATGTGTATGAAGGTATCCACTTTCGAAAATTATCCGTTCGATTTCTTTGAATTTGGTATATTATTTACGGGTTTTAGGTAGTACATAACGTACTACATTACAAGAGGGCTAGACCACGCAAGATGAGAATCAAACTCATGGCAAGTGAGTTCGGACCCTGAGGCGGGAATTGAACTCATGACCTCGTGCACCACACCCATGTCTTAACCAGTCTGGACAAGGTGCTTGTCATCCATTTGATTTTCGTTAAATTGTGGTTTATTTTCTGTGTATTTTAGTATGATGGAAGACGTGTTTTTTTAAGTTAGCAGTTTGTATTATTTGCATTTAGACTATTTATTATCATCATATTTGTTTATTTTTCACACTTTGGTAACAAATAGGATTGAAAAAAAACATGCTAAGAGAATTTTATTTATATTTTTTGGTTAATCAATCGTGAGCGGATATGATACTTATCCTATGTCTATCCATATCTACGGACGCAGGTGGATATTTGATAATGATTCTAGATGTGGATATGACGTTATCCGTATTCAAAAGTATCTGTTTACATGCCTACTAAAGACAGTTTAAATGGAGGTAGTAAAGAGTGCATGAATTCGACCGGACCTTGAGTTTTGCTATACTATCATGAGTCGACCCAAATATTAGTGATCAAGGCCATTGTTGTTGCAACTGCAATCATTGTTGGATGTGCATTTCTCTTTTGTTTATATACGCTGTATATTTCTGTTAAAATGCAACTGATTGTCGTGAAAGTTCTGCATATAAACCATATCTTGTTTGTTATAATTTTAGCATGTTTACTACTTTCCTCTTGTTTTTGTTTTATATATTTATATACGTATTAGTTCTCAGCTGTATTTATTTTGTTGCAGGCCAAGGGATTTGTAGCCAATTCATTTTATAGTGGGTTGACAGCAACAGATTTTTTTTTTCCATACAATGGCCGGAAGAGAAGGTCTTGTTGATACAGCGGTAGAATACCTATTTTTCCACCTTCTATTTTAATCAAGCTTCTTCACAAGTTCTTGCTGAAAAGTCTGCTTTTGCATTTCTTTCGAAACATGCATATTGGTAACGATTCCAATAAACAGTATCCTAGAACAGCCTTTATCAGCATAGCGACTGGCTAAACTGGTTCTATATACATTCTAGGCTTGATCATTCAAAAGACTGAACATCAAGATAACTCGAGTTACTTTGTCTTTCCTTGGCATTATGCTTGCAATTCTCCGTATACATTTTAGTATTATACTTTAAAGTTATTTTTCTCCTTCCAAGTTCTCATAAGTGGCCCTATACTGAATATGTTTATTATCTTGACTATGAATGCCCTTATATCAATCACTTTAGGTGAAAGATGTGGGTAAAAAACAAATAAACCAGGCCTCTTGTTTGTCTTTATGGAGCTCGAGCATTGATTAACTGCTGCCCAAGTTTGTGTAGTTTTAAAATTCATAAAGTAAAGGATTGCCAAATAACACCTATTTACTTAGGCATGCCTAAGCTTGAATCTGTGCCGTTAAAACCCCACAAAATCCTAGCTATAGTGCGTAATGCTCTTTGTCCGCTTCATTTTTTTTCTTTTCAATTTAGCGGTACTAGATAGTATATCTGCATCAAGTTTGGTTATTTTTCGCTACATCTGCTAAAACAAGACTTTTTAGTACTAGCTTTAGCAAAATCAATATAAAAATGTTGATTTAACTAGTTCACTTATGAACCAAATTAACAAAGTTAGATAAAAATTTAATTTAAAGTGCTTAAGTCTTCAATATAAGTCACAAATCTATTTTTTGTCCCCAAATATAGATGACATAAATAACGATATTTTTCGGTTTGTCATCTAAGATTAAACAATATTTTTTTTTATACACAAATGATGTGAGAATGAGAATAAAATAATTTTAAATTTTTTTTTGTGTATATCTGATAAAACTTTTCGCACCTCCGCAGTTTTCCACTGTATTCCTGCTTTATTGTTGCTATAATTTTTTGCATATCCACCGTTGTAGAACTGCAAAGTGCTTTAAATGCACATGCTTCAATCAAGCATAATTTGCATGTCCATGTTATCTAAAGCAGGTTAGAATTTATTTTATGCTTGAATAGTCATAAATGCCTAGAAGAAGGATTAAGTTGATAACCAAGGTTTCCGAAATGAGATTTAAATCACAAATTTCAAATTGAAACTGAATATAAATCATAAATCATAGATTCAAGGGGTTTATAGTATATTATGTAATAATATATGTATTCTAATTATTTTGCTCTGTATAGAGATATTAAATGATGCTTGTGTATGTAAGAACATCTATAACTTCTCTCTTATCTCTGCTTCATTTTCTATTTCAACATGCACTGAAGGATTTTTCTCAACTGTGATTTTAATTTTTTGTTTAAAATCAAAATTTGGGAAACAAATCAGATTCGATTTGAAGTGGGATTCAAATCTCAAGGTTTTAAGGATTTTGACAACATCCTAAGATAGTAGTGAAAGTAGAAAAGAAGGAGATAAGGCTAATAAGTGATTATTCAACATTCAGATATATGATGCATACCAATGTTGAGTGAGTCCATTGTAAGGTTCAAAAATTTGGTCGGAAGTTGAAAATTTCGACCATGTCGTTCCAGTTCCAGCCAGAGCTGGAACGGAATATGTCAGTGAACCCTGTTCTGGCCATGGATGAATACAGGAAGCAATCTTTATGAAGAAGGATTTGGGAAAACAACAGAAAAGCACAAAGAAACTAGATGGAAGTAGCAATTGCTTACCTCCGAAATAAACTAGAAGAAATTAGTTTGACTCGTTCTTTATTAATCGATACAAAAAAAAAAAAAAAAAAAAAAAAAAAAAAATAGTTTCACTCATTCAGTTTCTTTTTCGTTCTAACCCTAACCCTGGTTTTATTTTTCCCTTTTCTACTGACGGCTCAAAGCATGTACTGTTTAATGTTTATGATGACCTATATCATATTACTTTGATTTTGTATACATAATTGGGCTGTTTGATGTGGTTTAATTTGGGACTTCCTTATTATGTTTAATACTTTAATAATGATGTATAATTTTTATGGGTTGGGTTTTTGTTTATAGACTGAATTGGTAATTTAGTACTAAACTTGATATATATTATATATATTTTTCTTAAAATTTATGTTGTGTTTGTAACTCTAAAGATAGTATACCACTTTGTTAGTATTAACTTAGTTGCTTAAAGAACAGTATCGGAATCTCCAAAATTTTCAAAAACGGAACCGAGATATTAAAACTTACCCTTGATCGGAATAGAAACGTAAACCAAATCTTGAACCATGGTCCATTGTAGTGCTAAAGCTGCTATAAATTCCAATCGTTAAAAGATGCAGCGAACATTTTAATGTTATTGATTTCATTGATACACAGTTTATCTACATCACAATTGCCCTTTCTATTTTAGTAATTCTTTCACACTGTATGGTTCATATATCATTTTGTTAATTTGTTTTCATGTGAATCTGTAAACTTTATTAGGTAAAAACTGCTGATACTGGATACATGTCTCGTAGATTAATGAAAGCATTGGAAGATCTTTCGATTTACTATGACCAGACTGTACGCAATTCTAGTGGAAATATACTTCAGTTTAGATATGGAGATGACGGTATGTACCCGGGTACTATGGAGGGACAAAATAGCACTCCATTGAATCTTGAGCAGTTATACAGCAAAGTTCTGGTTGGTTTCTGTGGTGTATTGCCAGCAAGTATTTAATCTGTTTCCAAAAAATATACATTATTTTGTTACCCTGTTGTTTTTGGCAGGCAACATGTCCACGAAAACTACAAGATTCATTATCTCCTTCAGATATCATTGAGTATGTGAATGAAAGACTGTCCAAAGCTGACATGACTCCTGAGGGTGGCTGCTCTTCTATGTTTAAGAAGACATTATCAGAGTTTGTATTTAAACGTGAAGCAGAGTTGAGGGGAGCCATTTCACGATTTAGACTTCAAGAAGATAAGGAAGACTCTGATATGATGGAAAAGTTTGCATCCTATATTTCTGGAATGTCAGCCAAACAATTGCAGGTATGTAACAATAGTCCTTTCTTGTCATTACAAGTAACAGTATTATGACCTACCCTGTTCAAGGGGAAGCGGACTGCTAGGCACCAAGAATGTCTTTAGAGTCTAAGCGGAACCAGGGCGAATATAAGCGCTTGCTATATAATTCGATAAGAAATATTTTTTCATTAAGTTGTAATAAGAATAGCAATGACATATAGTGAGAAACTCTGTTGATGTTGATTAGATCATTACTATTTATAACTGTAATATGAGTGATATATATCGACACAATTTAAGTTTATTGTCGATAAACTAAAAAAAAACAAAATCCCATTGCAGTTTACTACGGTAATGAAATTTATTGGTAATAAGTTTTATACATGATGAAATTTATGCCATAATTATAACCTGACATTCATGTACTTAATAATCATGACATTGAAAACCACAATGGTATCAAATAATTTAATTTCTGTAGTTTTTGTACAATACACCATGTTATATTTCAAAAAAAATATTCAAAACAGAATTTAAAAATTAACGGAATAAGAAAGTGAAAGTAAGACGTTAAATTCATATTTCAAAAAGTGTAAAGCTAACAAGTAGCTATTATTGTATACTTATTTTTCTGAACCAAAAATTTAATCAAGTTAGCCTTGGGAAACACAAAAATTTCATGTTTATTTTGAATTATGAAAAGAATATTAATTGAATAATCTTTTATAAATTTTGATACGAAATATATAAAACGTAATTAAAATTTAAATTTACACTGGAAGATGAAGAACTTCAATATGAATAAATAAAATAATTGATTCTTTTTGGTATCGATATAATTAATTCAATAAAAAAAAAACCAAAACATCTGTATTTTGGGGTCATAAAAAAAAACTTAACGCTCAGACAGCGCCTCAGACAAAGAGAGAAATAAAGCGCCAAACAAAGAGAGTGAAGCACCCTTGACAGCATAGGTTATGAATTACTTTTAAGTTACAGAATATAGCATGGATACCATTTCCATATATACTTACTTGTACATAACAGAGAAGCATTTAACGACACTCTAAATAGTGAAACACCCCCATATCCCTCTAATTTTCACCGCAGGTTCCAATTTAACTAATAGTTGATTTTCGCATTTCACTACTTATATTATTTATATTTAAATTGGAACTAGTGGTGGAAATTAGGGGGTCACTGGGGTGTTGCACTAGTTGGAGGTACCATTGAACGCTCCTCTACATATTATATATACATAGTCTACAGTTATATTATATATATGTGTGCATATACGTACATACATACAAGGTTTTAAATCTAGGATATCGGTCGCGTTTCGTCTCGGGGATTTTATGGACTCGGTCTCGTATCGGGGGAGATCTTGGAAGAGATGAGTCTAACTCGGGCGTTCGTCTCGGATTTTCATCTCGGGTCTAAAAGTTCATATCGGAACAATCTCAGGTACACGATATGTTAAAAATGATATTTTAACAAAATGATTTTTATGAATGCTATTAAAAACATAGTAACTTAAACTTAAAATGCAAAATAACTTTATTATTCTTTATTTTGTGAAAGATCATTCATACTCTAAATCGTACTATGCTTAAAACAGAAATATTGTTGGATAGGAAACATTAAAAGGATCCAAAACATTAAAAAATTCAGCATAAATAGACCATAAAATACATAATAAGTAACATGTATGTAAAAAGGCGAATATGAAAATCATAAGCATTCCAAAACATATACGAATATACAATATAGTCATTTAACATGCAAAATGTAAAATAACAAAAGATTGTTTTGGCTAGATTTGAGTTTTTTAATTATAGTTCTAGTTCAGACACAAATTTAAATTTTAGCCAAAAAAAACTAAGATCTTAGACGATATTCCAGTATTTCGTATCGGCCAATATATCATTCGATATTCCAATATCTCGTGCGATATATTTGAAAGGAGATTTAGAGTGATATTTGCTGTTTCGTTTCGGAAGGAGCCCAAAACGAGATATCGGAGGAGATCTCGGGCGATATTTGCGAGATTTGAAACAGTGCATACATATATATATGTATATATATATATATATGCATATACATATATGAAGAACATGTGTGTTTCGTATTTCATTTTGGATCGACCCAAAGTCTAGATCAAGGTTCGAAAACTCGGTTTCGGTCATTTGAAAATTTACTAGTTTCGGACGGTTTCGATGGTTTCGGTGGTTTCGGTTTTTGTTTCGGTTTCGGTAAAAAAATCAAACTTTCATATTTTTTATGAAAAAGCCAATGATAAATATTGCAGATCCATGTAAAAATATAGCCTACAAAAGTTTCATCATTTTTTAGATATACATATGTAAGTATGATATGTCATCAAAGTGCAGCTTCTTTATATGACAAAAGCCTATTGTTCTAATCTTTTATTTTCTGAAAACAGAACTATAAAACAGACCCAAAGACCCAAAGCCCATGCAAACTCAAGCCCAGACCCATGTTCAACCCTAATATTCACGCAATAAAAATAGAGAACATGAACAAAAAATAAAGAACGAAAACACGAAGCGGGAAAAGGGGTAAAAATACCTTCGCCGCTTTGAACTATTCGATTCGAACTTAAAACGGAATCCGCTCGAATTACACTCTGCTCAAATTTTCTCAGATCGAGCACAAAATCGAACTCGACGGTCTCTATTTGAAGTCGGATTAGGGTTTTTTGTTTGATTCAGGTATGTTAATTCCTCCAATCTTTCCGCTTCCTTTTGTTTTTCTATTGTTCAACCGAAACGAGATTTTCTCCTGATCTCGTACTGCCATCGATCGAAACCGAGACGAGATGTCCGAGATCTCGCGGTTTCGAACGAAATTTCAAACCATGGTCTAGATAAATGAGGATAGGTGTGGTAGGCATATGATACAACGATAGCTTGTCACATCCGTATGAATTAGATGTCTAAGGTTAATGTTATGGTCAACGTACAAGGTACTGATACTTTAATAGTTCGGTGGTTCTGTATTGGTACCAACCTCGACTGAACCAGAACCAAGCATAAAACTCGGTCTCAGTAAGGGTTAAAAAAAATCAACATTAATCGGCAACAACGTCAACTTAGCGACGTCGGCATCGGCTTTGATTGTGACGTCAATTTTGGTTGCAGCAACATCGATTTTGTTTGCAGTGAAATCGATTTTGATTGCGACATTACTCGACATTGCATTGAGAGGAAGAGGAGGGGGAGACGATGATGAATTTGGTTGATGTTAGAATTTAATTTAGGGCTTGAATAATTTAATTGTCTTGGGTTGGATAGGGCTAATAAATATTTACTTCATTAGTTGAAGAGGAGGGGGAGACGATGATGAATTTGGTTGATGTTGGAATTTAATTTAGGGATTGAATAATTTATTTTTGTCTTGGATTGGATAGGGCTAATAAATATTTACTTCATTATTTAATTAGGTCCATAATCAACCAGGACCGGTTGTGATTGGAAGGTTTAGGGCTTGAATTATTTATTTGGGCTTGTGTTGGGCTAGGCTAATAGATATTTACCTATCAAACAAGCATAATTTAATTTACGATGATCATAGTTTGTAGATATATTTTATGTTTTGTTTGCAATAGTTATTACATACATTCAAAACCATTGAAAATTGAAACCGCGACCAAAATAGAAATTTCTAAAATTTCAGAAATCATCCAAAACTAGTAAAATCTCAAATGACCCAAACCGAGTTCTTGAACCTTGGTTATAGTGATATTAAAGATGGTCATATCAAGCTGAATAAATGTCCTACAGTGGTGTTTGATAAAGTAGGTGTTATAAAATAAGTAATTTTAGTTATATTATCTTGAACAAAGTTTCAAAACGCGTAAGCATACATGAAGATGTTTTCAAGTCTATGAGGTAATGCATAAGCCTCAAAACGTTGAGGCGTAGGCTTTTCGGGCAAAAATAAAACGTAAAGCTATAATGACATTTTAAATTAAATTATGCAGAAAATGATAATAATAATAATAATAATTTAAGATCCAGCTTTGAATAAGTGTATATTTTTATTATAGAATAAGAATAAATAGTTGAAGTCTATGAGACGAGGCGTAAGCCTCGAAACGTTGAGACGTAAGCTTTTCGGATGAAAATAAAATGTAAAGCTATGATGATAGTTTAAATTAACCCATGCAAAAAATGAAAAACAAATCATTTAAGATCTGGCTTTAAATAAGTATATATTTTTTATTATAAATCGAAAATAAATAATTGGAATCCATCTGATTCAAATTTTGATTCCTCAAAACTATTAAAAGATTTGACCAAACTTCAATTTTGATTCCTTCTATCAATTCAAATCAATCTGCAAATTTTATTTGGAGATTTAAGGGAGTCTATTAAGAAAAACTTTTTAAGTCTAGGCAGTCAAGGCGCAAAAAGCCCATGGCTTGCGCCTTGGGCTTTTTTGCGCCTTGCGCCTTTTTGTGCGCCTTATTTGCGCTTTTTTCCTGCTGTCACTGTAAAAACTGCACTTACAACTACAACTTAATATATAGTTTTGACAATAAATAATAGCCGAGTTTGCAATTTTAATGATAAAACTTCATAAGTTCATGTCACAAACGAAAATAAGTAGTTGAAGACTCGAAAAACCATTCAACCTAAATGTACAACAACAAAATACTTAAAATGAAAAAACGCTCTTTTTGCGCTTTGGGATTTTTTGCGCTTTTGGGCTTTTTTGCGCTTTTGGGCTTTTTTGCGCTTTTTTTGCGCTTCACTAACAGACGCGCCTTGAACTTAAAAAAAGCAACAATGAGAAAATCCATTACATAGTTCTTGATCGTTGTTTCGTAAACAATCTTACTTGATCATGTTGATACTGAAATTGAAAAATAAATAATGCTAATTTTTATTTTCTTAGATTTAGTTGTTCTATTATTTCCATTAAATAATTGAAGTTAAATGACTACTATTAATGTCAATATTTGCAACGAGAAGTAAAAGGAAAATCTTGAACAATATGCCTTAGCAGTTTGAGATGTGCGAGGCGCGTGCTTTATATGCCTCAAGTTGTTGAGGTGTAAGCTTTAGAGGTAAAAACTTTTTGAAATAAGCCTCAAGGCGTTTTATCTCTTATTTCCTCGAGGCGCTTCTCGAGGTGTGTATTGAGGCTGGTTTTTTAAAACAATGTTCTTGAATAAAACGCATCAAAATAATTTTATTATCGAGTTTTTTCTGGTTATTTTTTTAAAATGCGATAGAAGGAATTGCAATGCATGTTCCTCTCTCCTTCCATCCCTCACTCCCTCCTTCTCTCTCATCATGTTTCTTTCTAGCAGCAATATTTACATCACATTGTACTCAATGGCAGGTTTTCTTGGAGACCTGTACATACCGTTACCACAAAAAGAAGATCGAAGCAGGTACGGCAATTGGGTCCATTAGTGCTCAAAGTATTGGAGAGCCAGGAACTCAGATGACATTGAAAACATTTCATTTTGCTGGGGTTGCAAGCATGAGTATCCTAAATTTGGAAATATTATCATGAATAATATCCTTTATTTAATATTTGTTAGTGGCTTAGAGGTTATGTTTGGTGTGACAGTAAGGTCTCCATTGCCAAAATTCTCCAGTCCTTATAATGTGTTTTTTTTTTGGACTTATCGTAAGGTAGTTTCCAATCCAGTCTTTTTAGATCGACATGTAGGTAGCCTTGTGCTGTGGGTTACACCCATGAGTAAGGTTTTGGTTGGAACCTTTAAATTCCAACCGTGTTATGTTCTATGGTTTATAAGCGAACAATGCATTTGTTAAACATAGAATTACATGTGTATGTTATAGAACCACATATTATGTTGAGCCAAACACGTGGACATTTATGCTGAATGATGTGGGACAAGTGTAACAGCTAAGCGCACTCAGTTAACCCTGCTTTGAGACCTTGCTGGAGAGCACATCATCATAAACCAACTGGCAATGCTACTAATCCCGACATATTAAGAGCCTTGTACTTCCCCTTTTAAGTTACAAGATTAAGGTAGCTATTATATATGGTATCTTTCGGTCTTTGGTACTTCCGGAAAACTTGAATATCTTAACTTGTAACTAGATGTTACTGGTGGGGTTCCTCGTATCAAGGAAATTATAAATGCAGCAAAAAATATTAGCACTCCAATTATTACAGCTCTACTTGATTGTGACAGTAAAGAGGAATATGCACGATATGTGAAATCTGAAATCGAGAAAACTCTTCTTGGTCAGATTGTGAAATCCATCAAAGTTATAATAAAATGCAATGAACCTTATATCAGTGTTGTATTTGACGAGGAGCGACTAAAAGATTTACATATAGATGATTCTCTTGAATCAGTCAGGCTTTCAATTTTGGAAAATAAAAAAGTGAAACAAGTGAAACTATCGCCAACAGTGAGCAAAACTTGTGTAATTCTTCATACATTAATAATTGCAATAAAATTTGCATCTAATGTTTGACTGTTTATGCAGCATGTTGTTATCCCTTCAAGTAAAATCCCCAAAATAAGAATATTTTCAGCTGCGAAAGATAAAGATAAACTTCAGTTCGACTTGCATCATCTGAAGTCGGTTCTTCCAATGGTAGTCGTGAAGGTATGTCTTTGTTAGTTCATTTTCCCGATTTTGGCATTTCATATTATATTACTGAAAATAGAAGTTTGAATTATGTTTTCAAAGGATTCAATTGTTTGTTTTATTATCACGTTAGGGCATTGCAACTGTTGAACGTGCTCTCATTGTCAAGGAGAAAGCAAAATATAAACTATTAATTAAAGGGTTAGTTTTTTCTTTCTTTTCTGTTTAAGACTATATTATTCCTACATTGTTTCAACTACTTCTGATGGAGTTAAGCATTTTTCCATTGTTCACGTAGTACAAATTTTGGTGCGGTATTGGGAACGCCAGGTGTTAATGGTATTAAAACAAAAAGCAACCATATCATGGAAGTGTGCCAAACCTTAGGTATAGAAGCTGCAAGAAGGAGCATAATAGATGAAATACAAGGGACGATGAAAAGCATGAACATTGATATTCGTCATATGATGCTATTGGCTGATGTCATGACCAGCACTGTAATTATCATTATCATCATTGGGAATGTATTTTACTACTTTATATCCCTATTTTTGATCCTGCATTTTCTCTTGGTTGGTAAATACAGGGTGAAGTACTTGGAATAACAAGATTTGGTATGACAAAGATGAAAGACAGCGTGTTAATGTTAGCATCATTTGAAAAAACTGCAGACCATCTGTTTAACGCACCCTTTCATGGTAGACGTGATCAGATTGAGGGTGTGTCAGAATGTATAATCATGGGAATCCCTATACAGTTCGGCACTGGAATACTCAAAGTTAAACAAAGGTACAGCTTATCGTGGTTGCTTTTTCTTATCATGCGTCGTTTTCATATTGAAATTATCTTGTACAATAGCAATGCCAGTTGCATAGTTAACGTGTTGAATTATACATGTTTCTTGTCGTGGTTGTGACTTTAATAAATGTCTCTAGGAGGACAGCTTGCAGGAGACATCGAATTTCAATTACTAGGATATCTGTTGAATAATAATAAAGCTGAAGAATTTTAAGCTTTCTCATTAATTCTAGGAACAGACTCTCTTCTTATTAGTTCCCTCTAGATATTTTATTTCCAAATTAGTTTATCACTTTATACTTACCTATTGATTCTTTCTCATTCTACATTTTGATACGGACATTTCAAAATTTAAACAATTATTTAGTGATAGTTAGCTTCTAAGTTCCTAACATTTTATATTTAAGACCAAATATTAAAATTAATCACAAAACCCAAAATTTAATATATCTTTTAAATATTAAAAAATGACAAAATTATGTTTTTTGGCTTCTAGTACCCTGCACTTCAATTTTTCTATAATCATTTAAGTCACTCTCAATTCTTTTCTAATATTTTACATTTAGTAACATATTCTATAATTACTTGCGTAATACAAAAACTATTTAAATAACTTTGGTAAATTATTATTCATTGATTCGCCTAATAAATCACATCAGGGTTAACCATATTTATATTAAACAAAATGTGAAAAATAATTCAAACATATAAATACGTCACTCAAATAACATAAATTTTACGTATAAATAGCAATCACAAGTTCGTAGTTTGACTTATTTACGTTAATATATTTATCTTGTATTGCATTATAATATTGATGTCAATAGCTTACATTTTAAAATTTATTTAGTTATCTATAAAACACTCCACAATATCACTTAACATTGTGTGTTTTAATCAATATGCTTAAATTAATCATGCGATTTTGAATTTAATGAATTCAATTAGTAAATTGTTGTTAATTCATTTAATTAACGCTAAACATGGCATTTTAAAATATGTATCATGTTCATATCAACCAAGAAGACTAAATTAGTTTTTCCTTCAAATATAAATTTAATAAGTCACACAAATTAGATAATATATATAAACAATAATAGCAAATTTAATATATTGTGACTTATCTCAATAAATTTATCATAAATTGAAGAAAACAGTTTTAACTTCAAATACCTGCATTTCAACATTTCAAATTTTATATAAATATTATCGAACCTCCTCAATTATTTCATGATATCTTTATTTAAATCCATATGTTTAAACTACTCACTAAATCTTAAATTCTAATTAATTAAATAATTCTGATGGCTATTTGGTCCTTTTTTCTTTAGCTCTTAAAAATATATCTATCGATATTGCTATATATATTCATATTAAAAAATGTAGTTTTCCATTCAACTACAAAGATGTATAAATAAATCACATAGAATAAATTATGTGCACCAACTATAATGACAAAGTTAATATGTAATTAAGTTATGCTTCGTTTATATCAAGCATTTACCATATATTATATCATTTTTTTTAAACATCAATAAGTTCACAACAAATCTATATTTTTTCTACAAGTTTCTTTTTAATTCTTCCTATTATACTATTAAATGGCTAGTTGTTCATAATTTTACTTGTAACATATTTAAATAAATTTTATTAAATAATATTTTCTAATTCATCAAATAAATTTACTAACAACAATTTCAATATGTATAGTATATTCATATTAACAAAAATGTTTTTTAAAAAAAAAATCTCTAATACACACATGCATATTGTATGTATAAGCTATAGAACATAAATTACACACAAAATAATAATTATTAATTAATAGTTTATATATTTCACATCAACGTTTATCATATGGTGTATAATAAAATTATCATTTTAATATTAAAATAATAAATACTATTTTAATAATATTATCGTGTGCAACGCACGGGTTACACACTAGTAACTAATGGATTTAAACCAACTATTTTGGATTTGCTGTCTTAAATGATAAATATATGTTACATTATCATCCTCTAGCCATTTATTATTAGTAATAGAACTTCAAAGCAAGTTACGCTTGCTAATCAGTCATGGACTAAGGAAATTCTTACATCAACTATTGCAAAAGGATCACACATGGTTATGTAAACACTTCCTCTACCCTATATCAAGTAATTTCCAATACAATTAAGATTTGAAGTATCAAAAATTCAAAGTTACTTTAGTAGCTTACATATTTGTCAGGCAGGTATGTTGGAATTGTAGTGCACGTAGGATTGCTATGCGCATTCTCTAGTTATAGTGATTTATAAAAATACATTATGAAACTATGGGTATGTTGCATTTTGCAGAGTTGACGCCTTGCCTGAATTGAAGTATGGACCTGATCCAATTATACGTTAACAAAATTAGTCAAACAAATCCGAAAGCACTTCTAGTGCAGGTATAAGTTCATTAATTTATATATTTGGTTGGTAGAAGTGACCTGTAGATTATATTGAAACTAACAAGCCGTTATTATTATCAGATCCTGATCTGCTCTTTATGGGGTATAAAAGCGTGGGAAATACGTCTTTGAGGCTAAACCATCACCGATAAAGCATTTAGCAAGGGTTCATGATCCATGCACAACTTGAGCTTGATATGAAGTAACTGCAATGTAAAATATGCAGAGAACTACAATTCAGTGTCAATTAGAATTAATTAGTCCAGAAATTATTTTACCCGGCCTAATGACGCGGATGCAAACCACCACTTGGCGCTGGCTCGGTATGCCGAACTACAAATTTTCTTTTTGTTACTTGGATACATGGTTTTACTTTTGTGACCTATTTATGCATTGGATCACTGGAAAGAGAAACGGCTAATACTAAAAGAATAGTTGTACAGCCCCATGGTTATTGGTTTCAATTGGGGTGAATTTTAGATATGCACCTAATAGGAAAGCCATTATAGTTGTACAAACTCATCTGATTTATGCTGTAGACTATTTATAATGTAGTATATAAAATTTCAGTTCAAACTTGTCGACCTATTGCGATTCAGATTCCATTTTGATTTGTAATGTTACGTAATTGGGATGGTTTGGAGTGGAATATTACGAAGTACTGACAGTATCCATTTGAGAATGAAATAACCGTCCGAAATCACAATTACAACGTATGTCTTTTAGTAGCTGTGAGTGATACGCACGTTTTGTTTGTTAATTTTAGTGGATCTTGAATGCAATTTGATTAAAATTTTGAATTTATATGGAATAAAAATGGGAGTTGAACATCATTTATGGGCGTCTTGTTCTGACACTTATAAGCATGCATTTGACTATATGGTATGGTGGTAGTAAACAAACGTCCAACCGATTCCTCCTATTGGTAGAAACGCATGTAATCATGTTCGTAATTTTAATTTGTAAACCAACAGGAGCGAAGTAATCTGATTACTTATTTGTGGCCTTTTTAAGATATTAACTTGATCAACATTAAGTTGAGACGAAAGCACCAGCCTTAAAAGGCAATTCAGATAATATCAAAAGCTGATCATAGATGAACAACATATAAAAAGCAAAGATAAGCAAATTGACACAGTTTATCTTATAGTAGTTAGTTTTTTTTGGGATCTTAACTTACTAGTCATTAGTTCTAGGTTTTACGGGTTTTGAATACATGTTAGAGGGGCTAATAAGTGAAATGGCTATCATCCGACAAAGAAATGACGTCTGTAGCCAGACCAGTGCGAGACGGTGGCAGGTCATGTGGATAAGGCAACATCGGGGTGCAACTGAATGATAGCGGTGACGTGCAACCTATTGCGCGAACTTTTTATGTCAGTTTGTGGGAGCGAGCGACTTAATCGATATGACTGCGGATGGAATTGGCAGCTATTCAGATGCTGTTAAATACACATGTATTATGTTTATGATAAGACCGTAGAGGTAATAAAGATTCATTTTACTATTTATATTTTAACAAGATTATAACTCATTTAAGAAGGTGAAATATTATATCTCTAATTCTTCATTTATTTATTCTAATTTATTTTTTATCCCTTCTTAATAACACATTAATTGCCTTATTCCATTAATTAAAATGTATTTTTGCAATGGACCACTTTTTATTTGAAAACAAACACTATGTTATAGTTTTATTTCATAATGAATATTCATAATATTCTCATTGAAATATAGCCATGTTCATTTTGAAATTATTTGCAGTTGTTTCAGCATTAACGACTAAGCCATGGTCGTGAGAAGTAACTCTTCAATTATATAATTATCGAGCACTTCTGATACTTTTCCATCCAAGTCCTATTTCAATTATTCCATCCAAGGCCTAGATACCAAAAGCAACACAGACCCACACGATTCATCCCATTGCATGGTTCAACGTCCTGAAGTGTCGCCAATATATCCAGTATCAAGGCCCAAATGTGGTCATACAAGTGTGGTCATCACAACTTGTAAAAACTGCTCAATAATCAACCAACACTCAAGGATCGGTATTAGACCTCATCACATGAAAGCGTCAAAGTGAACAGGAAGAAAAATGCTGACCCGATCCTAGGATCGGTACTGATCCCAGAGTACGTAAGTTGGATTGTGGGCCCCACACTCGACCTGCTCTCAGCTACTCTACTACCTATAAATACCCCCTTCCTGCTTCGTGAA
Source organism: Allium sativum (assembly GCA_030737875.1). Classification (NCBI taxonomy): domain Eukaryota; kingdom Viridiplantae; phylum Streptophyta; class Magnoliopsida; order Asparagales; family Amaryllidaceae; genus Allium; species Allium sativum. Next base: position 511,760,008 of record CM060921.1, on the reverse strand, counting down.
AAGAACTGGATATTTGCTGATTTGACACCCTGGCACGGAGATTTTGACTTTTGGCTACCATTATTCACCTTGAAGCTTTAGGAAGAAGAACTTACCTCATACATGAAGACTTATACATTTTGGGTTGCATTGGCAACTCGAGAAGAAGAACTTAGGCCTTGTTTTTCGACTTACTAGAATTTATTTCCTACGTTGCCTTTATAACTACTTGTAACTATGGTTTCAACCATTGTAATTGACTAAAGTGAATAAAACTAGCAAAGCCTTCAAAGTGGCGTAGGTTCTCACGAACCGAACCACTATAAACACCTTGTTATTTAATTTCCTACATATTTTCCACTTTAGACGTGTAGTTTCATTGTCTTGGAATTCACTGGGTATTGTTGCCAACTTTTGTGCATAGCACTTACAAAGTCAGTAAGGAAAGAAGTAAGATAACTAAAACATGTTAATGTCGAAATGATTATTAGGAAGATTTTGATCAAAAGGAACAAGTAATGGAAATATGTAAGTGTTGGTGAAAGAAGTGTGAATTATCCCATGTTCTTCCTTGTTCCCATATTCCATCTGATTTAGGAGTATTCCGATCCTTTATATTTGATTCACTAGTTAATCGCTTACCCTTTTCTAGGCCCAGCAGTAGTTTCTTAAACCTACAGGGAGACATCATGGTTATCTATGGTGAGTCGAGGTTCGGAACTAGAAATCTTGATTTATTAGATGTTTGGAGTATTTCCGAATATGGGTTGGTTTTGGGACTAAATAGTTTAGCCATATAATTGGTTTTCTAAGATTTTGGCACTGATAGTAGAGTTTGACCGAGATGCTTATATTTTTAGGTTTTTGAGATTAGAAAATTTGGAGGATGGATTAGTTAGCCAAGTATGAGGTTATTTTGACTACAAGAAGAGGATTGTCAGGCTAGGATATGCAACGGAAAAACTCTTATGATTTCTTGCGACCCAATCGGTAAGTCATATTGATTTCCCTATTTTTCTAATGCATTTCTAGGTGATATCGATTCAGTTCTCATTTTACTATATTTTCCAAATATTAGAAAAGGTTAAAAAGGTTACTCCATAGATTTTAGGATTTATGTTTGTGATAGTGCTAAACTTTTAGCATTACCGGCAAAGCACATGGTTCTATGGGGATAAAAGAGATTTGAGTTTCATGCTTATGACTAGAATCTTTTCTAAATATGGAGTTATGCATACAACATCGCTGTGTGTGGATTGGTTTGAAGTTTAGACATGTTAGTTATATGATGAGCCATCTTAGATGTTGAGAGGAGGCTGGCTTCTTAAGGATATACATAGTAGACGCACGCTAGTGTTTACCTGTGAAGAATCAGTTGGAATGTATTATTTTACTCCTTAGACCTATCTTTTAGTAGATTGAGTATGGTACCTGTGATGGGAACTTTCCACATGTGTTTTGAATAAATCGTTGGACCTTTGTAGTTAAAGAGCTTATCAGTTTTATAGCGGTAGAGGTGCAACAAAGTGCAATGAGGATTAAGCGGTGATGGAGATATAGTTGAGGCGTATGTAAAACCAAATATTTAAAAATAAATTAGTTATCATTATCATGTTATATTCATAGAAGAAACTGATATTAATTGATATTATATAACAATATCATATAATATCACGCACAATAGATCGGCAGCAGTGGCTCAGCAGTTAAGAACTTTCTGCCATGCTAACTGTGGCGGGAGTTCGAAACCCGTAATGGCATGCTAAGAGCTTACCATGTGCATACGCTAAAATCAGCCATTTATATGGTGCTCGCGAATCTAGCTAGGTGCACTAGGGAGGGTTTTACAACTCCGATCGGTTTCTTTATGAACAAATTAAAAAAAATCACGCATAATATATTTGATGATTATAATAGATTTCTACTATAAATTGGGCACTTCTGCCTTAAATTTAGCTCTTTACACGAGCTTTATTGAATTTTTATAAAAGAGAACTAGTCAAACCAAGCTCTATATATTAATACTGCTAAAGCGGATGCTAAAAGCCTTGATTTAGCGGATATAACGGAAAATGACGAGGCTAAAAATCAAGCTCTAAATATTAATACTGGAAAAGAGGATGCTAAAAAGCCTTGATTTAGTAAATATAACGGAAAATGACAAGGCTAAAAGCGGATCTACCATTCATCAACACTAAATTGAAATAGCGTAGCGGTTAAAGAGTGTTACATGCTATAGCCGTTACATGCTATAGCCATGGTCGTGAGATGGAGGCCATGATCAAAATTGATTTTGGCAGCACTTAGTTGCTAGGTTTGATTTTTAGGGATTTAGGTTAGGTTTAGGGTCTTTTTATAGAGATTCGGATACTTTTAGGCCCTTAGATTAACCCTAGGATAGATCTGAACCATCAAACCACGTCAGAAGCTTCCAGAACAAGACCAGGGACCAGTGCAGGTGCACCAAGCCAGGAATGCTCGTCTGAGCCAAGTCGACAGGGCTGTCGACTTGGTCAGACCAAGTCGACTCCCAAGTCGACAGGGCTGTCGACTTGGGTACTGTGGCGGGAATTTTTCCCGCCTGGCCCAACTGGCCCAATTTTCCAAATTCAAGTTTGAATTTGAAATCTGTTTTTACTTAGAAATTTTCTGAAAACTTCGTTGGGCCTTAACCGGGTCATACGGACTCCGATTTTCGAAAACTCGGACTCTATTTCGCGTATTTTTCCGAGATGAACGCAATGGCATAGCCCGTTTAACTTGATTCAGAATTTAAAATTAAATTCTGCCTTGATTCTTGTCTTACTCATGTTATCGAAATACGGGTTGTTACATTTTTCCCTAAGATGCGGAGTGAGGGACTTCTAGTCAAGATGATGAGCTTGTCGAACTAGAGTTCTAGGGACGATGACATTTTACGATCGACAATGAATCTAGGATGATCCTAGCACTATGGTAACTTTGTGGAAAGTAGTAGGGGAAATCCAAGTTGGACTCTATTATGGGAAAACGTGTGATAAGGGATTCATAATGTTTGTAGGTTTCGATATGTAATGGTAGAGCGGAGGTACTTTTGTGATGTCCGCTAAGTGATGATGCCCTTGAATATTCACATGGGCAACAATGACCCTTGAAGCGATGATGACCTTAGATGCGGGTACCTCGGACCATCATTGGCTAGTTTAGTTTTCTGGCTGTCTAAGAAGCATGGATTCCAGTACGAGAAACCATGACTCTACCCATCCTTGATCTAACGATGTGACCATACAATTATTATGCTCATCCAACGCACCGAGTGAGTGAATGTGAGGATGGATGGTGCATATTATGGATGTTTACTTTTTTAACATCACTTTAGTACTTAGACATTTATCACTCATTTGACATAGGGTAGCATATGTCTAGTGATTATGTGTTAACTTTGTGGATGTAGGGACAAGTCATGTATGATTCTCTATACCATTTGGATACTCATCAACCATACTGATGATTCTGCTAGGTTACAAGTGTGAACATTATTTAGAGTTGCGCAAGTGAATTTGTTGGAGGTGACATCTTTTGATATGTATACTTGCGCTATTTTTTATTCCGTTGTGTGACACTGTAGAGCAATGAAAGTGTTGACTATCTATTAGAGACATATATCGGTGAGTTTACTTATCTCTTGTATAACTATATATACATATATGTGTGTGTGTATGTGTGTAACCATATGAGCCAATATATTCTGATTGTGTGCTTGATATAGTTATTTTTGTTTCCTCTATTTTACATCTATGATTCCTATTATATTTTATCTGATGCGTTGTGAGATAAATGTTTGGTTCTGTGTTTACGTGTTGTGTTCCTTTCTTTCTCTTCTCTTATATTTTCTTTTTTTTCTTTCCATTTCTCTTCTTTTCTTCTACCGATTTCCCTTGATAACCGTTTTATATTGATCGGATGCATGTACAACGCACTGTTTAGGTTATATGAATACCAGTGGTGTAGCATGGTCATCACGTATGGTATCAGAGAGCGTATATTGCGTTGTTTAACCTAAGTAGTATTGAATTTGAGAACTATATACAAGAGAGTACATATTTTTATATATTTTTGGCTTTCATATCTATATTAGCAATATACATATACACACACACACACACATTATAGGTTGTTTTTCACATGAGTGCCGTTGGACTAATTTTCCCTATTAGCAATCGGTTGTCCTAATCACTTATCTAATACGATCTAGTAAACGAAAAAATACTACTAATTGCTCCATATCTCGAGTTGAGTATTGGGCAAGATCGAGGACCACTAGCCTCGGTTCACATAATATGTTGTCAACGGTTGTACTAATCACTATTGAGGTGTCTCGGTTTCTCCAATTGGTTTTGGTACTCAAGTGCAAGCAGTCTGTTGATTCACGAGAATTTCGATTAGTGAAAACAAAGAGAAGAGCAATGGAAATCATGACAAAGAGCTAAGTTATATATATATATATATATACACATATATATATATATATATATATATATATATATATATATGAATGTATGTTCTAAAAACCAGCTGATACTGGACTGGTTCTGTAACCAATCGACTGGTAGAAAAAGGGCCAATCGACTGGTCGCAGGCCAAAAGTCCAGTAACGGCTATTTGCAAAGCATATTTAAATATATATACGAATTTCATTCTTAACCAGTTGACTAGTGACTTTTCTACTAGTCGACTGATCAGAGGTTAACAGTCATTTTTATGAAGAGTCACCTTCTTTCATGAAGAGATTCCTCTTCAATTATGAATAGAAATGGATGCAACTCTTTGCTGAAACTTTTCATGAAAGAATGCTACTCTTCTACAATTATATACGCACTACAAACATGTTTTACAAATCACTGATTTTCATATATTCTACTCTAATTTCTGATTTGCACTTTTATACTCATTGCATTCCAAAACTTCTTAAATTCAAATTACTTGTTGAATCTTTGATATTATTTCAAATCTCTTGATTCAACAAGAAACATACTTCCTTTAATCTTCACATACACATCAAATACTTGAGGATAAGATTATAGGAAGGGTGCACTTCATCGTGACTATTCAGTGTTGATTAGTGAACGCATTCAAAAAGTCAAAACTCTTGTAATTTGTGAAATCCTGTGTGGGTGCTCAGGCATGGACATCCTTGTTGGTGCTCGGGTGTATTGAGACCTATTCCTCCGGGTTAAGAGAGGGCGTGATAGTGAATTCCGAAGAGAAGCTTCGGGACTGGACACAGGGCGGGAAGTCCAAACCAGTATAAAATTCCTGGTGTCTTTTATTTACTGCAATTTAATTTGTGATATATCTATATAGCTTACATTTACTTGCGTAACCATTGTAGTTTACTATTTAGCTTACTATATACCATTCCGCTAAATCCATATAAAGATACTGCTTAAGTCATACACATCGACTTTTCATTTGGTATCAGAGCAAGGCCATCATTTAACCGTAAAACCGTTATCTAGTATATAGTTAATATGGATAACAACACTAGTACTAGCACTAATACTGGATATACTGAAGGCCAATCTACTGCAAAACCATCCTGTTTCAATGGCATGAATTATAGCTATTGGGCTACACGAATGAGAATATACATGCAAGCTAATAGTTTTGATGCTTGGAATATTGCACAAAAAGAGTATACACAACCCGCTACTCTATATACTGAATGGTCTGCAAATGAAAAAGCAGAGGCTACCGCCAATGCTAAAGCCATGAACATGTTGCATTGCGCCTTGGATAGAAACGAGTTTAACCAGGTTTGTATATGCAACACAACATATGAAATCTGGAGAACACTCAAAGTAACTCATGAAGGTACAAGCAAGGTTAAACAAAGCAAGATATCCATGCTTAAAAACCAGTTTCAAAATTTCACAATGAATATGAATAAGTCTGTAAATGACATGTACTCACGATTTCAAAATTTTTATCATTCTCTATTAGGATTAAGAGAAAAATACTCTGATTTTGATATAGTCTCAAAAATATTAAACTCTTTAACAGATGAGTGGGAAAGAAAGGTGCTAGCTATTGAAGAGGCTAATGATCTTTCTGCCACGAAAGCCGAAGAGTTAATCGATAATCTCATGTCCTATGAAGTAAATTTGCAGGCAAAGAAAGCACATATACACGAAAGGAAAATTCTAGATTTCCATGCTGAGAAAAAGGATTCAGATTCAGATGAAGAGGATATTGCTTTTGTAGCAAGGAATTTCAGAAGATTTCTGAAATATAGAAAAGGACAAAGCAAGAATATGAAAATGAATTCATCAAAAGAGAATGACCCAGCCCTAGTGGAATGTTTTAATTGTCACAAAACTAGACATTATCAAAAAAATTGTCCAAAATTGAACAAAAACCGCAACAAAAAGGAAAAATAAAAAAGACGAGCATTTTCAATCACTTGGGATAATTCAGATTCATCATCTTCCGATAGTGACAGCGATAGTGACAACGAACAAGCAAACGTATGCTTCGTGGCAAAGGATACTGAGGTTAGTGAATTTACTTATGATGAATTAATGGAAATTAATACGGAAGTTTTAGAATCTAGAAATAATTCTAAAAGAAAGTACAAACAAGCAAATGAAGATAGAAAAAGAGCAGAATTTGAAAGAGACTTATTAAAATATGAAAAAGAGATTTTAGAAAACGAGATTAGAAAATTACAAGAATCTCTATCAGTAGCAAATTCTCAGATTTCTATGTTGAGTCAAGAAAGCGAGACTCAAAAGAATAAAAATAATATACTAGTTTCTGAGAATCATGACTTGAATACTAAAGTTAAAATTATAGAATTAGAAAATTCAAGTTTAAAAGTTAAACAGGATAGTATTTCTAAGAACGTTAATAATTTTAATAAAGGCAGAGAAAATTTATCTAAGATTTTAGAAAAATCTCAGCTGGTTTCCAGTAAAAAAGGACTAGGATATGTTCAGAAAATTAAGTCTTAGAAAAAGTCTAGTTTTAGGAAATCTAGTATTAAACCAGTTATTCCTAGTAGTAAATTAGATATTTCTACTAAGAAAAATACTTGAGAAATATTAGTATATGGGTTCCAAAAACCAATAATATTCTTATTAGAAATAAATATATTAAGAATTTTTGGATACTGTTCACAACAATATTAATTATATTTTCAAAAAGGACTCTGAACCCTCTTGGGTTTGGTTTCCTAAGATTTAACCCTTAGGACCCTAACGGAGGAAGTGGGTACCAATAAAATTCTAAATTATTTTTTGTAGGTCCCACTCTACAAAACAGAGGAAAATGGGGTTTCTCAAAACACATGACAGGAGATAAGAGATGTTAACAAATATTGCTTATTCAAAAGGAGGAACTGTCACATTTGGGGATAATTCCAAAGGATATATCATTGGCAAAGGCGAAGTGAACAATTACAGTATATCTAATTCACCTCTTACTTCTGATGTTTTATTAGTTTTAAATTTAAAACATAATTTATTAAGCATTAGCCAATTATGTGATAAAGGTTTTAAAGTATCGTTTTCCGAAGATAAATGTAGTATATTAGATTCAAATCAAAATCTTATCTTTGAGGGAAACCGAGATAAAAATATTTATATTTTGAATATGGCAGTTAATAATCCAATTATGTATTTATTAGCCAAAGATAGTGAACCTTGGTTATGGCATAAACGATTTTGTCATATTAACTTTAAAATGATAAATAAAATTTCTAAAAGTGATCTTGTAAGAGGTTTACCTAAAATAAAATTTAAAACTGAGAATTTAATGCTTGTCAACTTAGGAAATTAACTAAATCTTCTTTTAAATCTAAAAAGGTTATATCAATATTACAATCACTTGAATTACTACATATGGATTTATTCGGACCAACTGAGGTTCAGTCCAAAAACCATATTAGATATGTGTTTGTAATTGTTGATGATTTTTCAGGATATACTTGGACTATGTTTTCAAAGTGATACTTTTGATATCTTTAAAACTTTTTTCAAACAAATTCAAAATTTAACTGATTTAAAAATAAAGAATATACGAAGTGATCATGGAGGAGAATTTGAGAATGAGAAATTTGATTTATTTTGTCAAAAGAAAGGATTTTTTCATAATTTCTCTTTTCCTAGAACTCCACAACAAAATGGAGTTGTAGAACATAAAAATAGAACATGCCAGAACGCTATTAAATAGAAGTACACTGCCAAAACATTTTGGGTCTGAAGCAGTTGCTACAGCTTGTTGTGTTTTGAATTGTGTCTCGATTCGACCTCTTACTAAAAACACTCCATACGAAATTTTTACCAGAAGAAAACCGAATATTTCATATTTTAAAGTATTTGGTTCAAAATGTTTCATCTTAAATACGAAAGATCAACTTGGAAAATTTGATTCAAAATCCGACGAAGGAATATTCTTAGGATATTCTGAACGTAGGAAAGCTTATCGTATTTTCAATAAGAAAACCAGTAAAATAGAAAAATCTGAGAATTTAATATTTCGACTGTAATGCTTGAAATTAATGTAAAAGATCAACTTTTATCTATTATGTGGTTTGTTGTTTGATTTTGTAAGTTAAATGGACTTAGCTGCTTGGATTATGTGCGAATAACATGCAAGTTTTTATGTCATGTTTCGATTCAATATCTTATGATTTATATTTCAGAATACAAATTGTTTTGTCATTTTTAGTTTACTAGTTGTAATATACACTTATAAAAATCTAAATGATCTTACATTTTATTTCAATATTCATGTGCAATAACCAAAAAGCTATTATGAAATAAAAATTCTATCCCTACTGGTTTTTAACTTTTTGACTTATAAGTCGTTACTGTGCAAACAAGCTTTTTGACTTTTAAACTTTTTAGAAGTAAAAACACTTTCCAAATAAGCCTAAGTACTTCTAATTGAGTTGCCAAACAGGCCCATATTTTCGCCGGAAACTGATAGTTTGCAGTTTCTGTTTACATTTCAGGACCTGGGAATAAGAGGTTCTCAACCGGTGTTACTTTCATCCAATCGAACAAAGTCAATTCTGGTGTTAATGGCCTTCGAGTTGGACAGGATTTAGGCGTTAGGCGAGACACTCTAGCGAAGGAAATATCGAGGAGTTACATAGGCATAGGATCAAATTGGAGGAAGAAGGAAAATTGTGAAATAGCTCCTCAAATTTTCAACCTGCTGTTAATTCGCCTAAAACCCTAACATCCATTTCCCGAATGGCTGCTGGCACAAAACTCCGGTGCACCAAAGAGCCCTTTGTCAATGACGTTAGCAGCCAAAAAATGTAACGGTTACTTATTTCTCATAGAAATATTGAATTGACGATTATATACATTTTTTTTTTTAATTCAACAATGTATTTTGTTTGCAGAAAAAGCATTCAGTTTGATGCGTTTGCAGGAGATGAGATTAGGAAACTGGCCGAGGTTCAAATTTGGAAGAATGCTCTTTATGATAATACTGGTGGTGTGCCAGTCGAAAACGGGTTGCTTGATCTTAGGATGGTACGTTCCTTGGTCATGAAAATGTTTGATTTTAGTCGTTCTTACTAGAATATGACATTCACTACATTTTATTTCTTTATGGGATAGTGGTTGCATTTAACTTTTCATTGAGAGAAATTGTTGGGTAACTACTTAACATTTAGATGGCAAGGGAGTATATCCATTAACTTATACATACTGCAAAAAATTGGGATTTAAGTGTTACACATGTGCTTCAGGCTCCGTCAGAGTGGTGGAATTCCAATTTCTGGTTTGGGTCTGCTCAATTCCAGAATGGAATTCAAGCATACTTTGCATTCCGGTTTTTGCAGTATAAAATTATATTCATTTAAATCATCTGCAAGAAATAGTTGAACGTTGAAATAAAAATAAAATAAAATAACCAGAACGCAATTTCCACTGTGATGGATATAAATGCAAATGCATGAAATTCTTGAGGAGTTATAATATCAATAAGACCATTTGCTATCTTGAAGCTCGATCATCCATCCAATTAATAAAGCTTTATGTTTACTATTACAACTAAATATTATGATCCAAAACTGGAACTTCTGAAATTCTCTGAAAATTTGATTTTTTTTAATGATCGAACAAACACCAAAATTGAGTTCTCACACCTTGATTTCGATACATGCTAATACACATTTTGCGTTTGTAAATACGACCGTGCAACATGTATTAATGTATTTCCATTTGATAAATACCAAAATACGAAATTGAAACGGAGACCAATTCTTTTTAAAATTTCCCAAAATTTGAAAAGTTTAAATCTTAAGGATCAAATCAGAAATCAGAAATCAAAATCTTGAAAATATCCCTGAAATTCCTACTATTATTTTGACCTGGACAATTTTGCATAAACAGTTGGCTCTTTTACCGAAATTTTGATGTTGCATAATGTTTTATTGGTCGAAGACTTACATTTATTTAATTGCAGGGGCCTGCAAACAAAAAAGGCAAATGTACTACATGTTATGGGGATTTTTCTGGCTGTCCTGGTCATTTTGGTTATTTGAAGCTCACAGTCCCGGTGTTGAATGTCGGCTATTTGAATTCTACCCTGGACATTTTGAAGTGCATTTGCAAAGTGAATTTTTACAATCATCTATCTCCGTTTCACGATATTATGCTATTTTTTTATGCCTCTTTTGACATCATATCTATAACTTATACATGGCTTTTTAGGCATGTGGCAGATTGCTCCTTCCAAGTAAATTACGCAAGCAGTTTTTGATAAAAATGCGAAATCCTAAAGCAGATGTACATAACAAAAATTCGATAATGAAGGCTGTTAGAACGAAATGCAATGGTCAAGCTCTTTGTCTTCGATGCGGTTATGTAAATGGTTTGTACATAAAATATGCTTTATTTGTGAATGTCATGCTTTACTTTTATTTATTTTGTCCAGTTTTATTTCTATGCATCATTTTAAATTTCACGAGACGTTACATTGTTTATACTATTAATTTCTTACTCTCACTACTTTTGTTAACTTACTGTAATCCGGCTGATGCTTGCGTGTGCTGGGATGACCCCAACAATTAAATAATATCAGATGTGCTTCTTAAATTATTCCGAGGAAATTTTATTTGAACCGTTTCTATGTAATACTTATGTACATTTTACATGACACATTTTATTCAGACTCCTCGTAGAGTGAGAAATTCCGGTCACCCCGAAATTTTGATGTGAACTTGATTTCTTATAATTGGTGGATATGCGTTTAGGACATTGGATTCATACCAAGGTTTTCAAAATGAGATTCAAATCGTAAATCGTAAAATTCAAACTATGAATCGAAACGGGATTTAAATCATAAATCGTGGATTCAAACAGCATACATTTTGAAGTTTGCACCCACTTTGAAGTTAATTTTAATGTTTAAACTTCTACATCTAACTTAAAACATCATTTTCTCTCATGTTCCAAATGGTTAAAATTGGAATTGTAGACCCAAATAAGTATATTGAATATACTAATTTGAATTGTACGATATTTCAAATGTGTAGTATTAGCTTGTTTTGAATCGGAATATAAATCGAATCATATAGAAAGAGATTCGAGTTGAAACGGGATTCAAATCATATGATTTTAAGATTTTTGACAACAATTCATACTACTATTTTGTATCTCTTCACCTACCAACATGCTACAATTTTCAGTTTCACCTGAAAATCAGGGGCGAACAAAAATGTACTCCTTTAACTACTATATGCCACTGTAACAAGAAATTGTTGGTAAAGTAAAAACATACATACATACATACATACATATATATATATATATATATATATATATATATATATTATAGACAAGTATATGCGTACGTATGTGTGTGTGTCAAGGAAAAACTTGACTTCTAATCAATATACGCTTCATATTTGTACTTCATAGTATGTTTACATGCTGTAAATATGGAATTGATAATTTGAGTTGACATTATACACACATACACACATGCATCTGTAGTTTTTACCTTACACCTCTTATACCCAACACATCTGCTACATTCACTTGACATCTCTAATGTAGTTTCGTGAATTCATAAAATTACATCATTCAAATAGGGTTGCTAGCAACCTGCATTTCATATAATCAAGTCAACATACCATATTTCTGTATATCTAGGGTATCGGATTTATTATTAAAAACTTATTCAGAGCTAGAACACAGCTGTGAATGAACTTTATATACATATTGGTAAACAAATAATTTGTATTTTCTTAAAAAAAATCATATCACATTCTCTTATTTTGATGCCCATGCACTAACATAATCGACAGATTAATCATTTTCCTCTAGTTGAATAGTTGAAAAATGCTGGTTGAATTTCTTTAAAACTTGTATTTTTTCTATTTATTGTTTTACAATGGGTAAACGAATGATAATACTGATAAGCACAGTAAGATTTTCTAACCTTTTTACATCACAATATCATTTTCAGGTAGCTGTGCACAAACATAGTTTTCGGACTTAATCTTTTTCTTCCAACACCATTTTGTGTATACCGATTGAATTTCATGACAACTTATGTTTTTTAATTTATTGTTTGCCTGATACGGTTCATATTAATTTGTAGGTAAGGTGACTAAATCACCGTTAGGTGTGGGTTTTATTGAAAACTTCAAAAAAATGAAAGATAAGAGTGCTGAAGAATGCACTGCTGCGTTATCTCATTTGGCATCCGTTCAACCATCTCATCTTCTTTTGCCAACTAAAATTCATTCTCTTTTCAAAAAGATGTCTGGCGAGGTATGTTATCATTATATCTGAATGGGAAGACCAATTTGAGTTGTTCCTGCATTATGTTGTTCTACTGTGAAGCATCACTGCCTTGCATGTGTATACACGCATTTGCACACACACACACACACACACACACACACACAAGGGTGTGCGTGTTAGACACTTAGACTTGACTGACTGGAATATAGCTACTCATGTTGCATATATTTAGAACATTTATTCATTTGTAATACCTTTTCTCATGATATTTTTTTCACATAGTTAACTTTATAATTTATTTGTATATCATCAAGTTAGTAATCGGCGATTCATTGTTTTAAAGGCACCAAATCTTGTTTGTTTTCATCATTTACAATTTTCATAATTTGTAAGTTATGGTGCTAAAAAAGGTAAGCTTATTCAAGTATATATTACTTTTTTTTTTAATTCAGCGACCTAAAAGAAGTAATAAACACTTGGAGGTTTTGAGGCAATGTTTACATTGGAAGGCTATATTACCATGAGTTACTTGATTACTTTGATATCCATACAAATCTCAGATTGCATAGCATTGTTTAGCTACCTATTGGCTCCATTCACGCTGATCGTTTACAAGTTCTATAGATGTTTGGATGCCCTTTCAAACTGCAATATTTTTTATCAAAACAGAAAACATAATTTCCAATTCATATTTATTTTCTGCTTTCTAAATATTGAAATTCACTCGATAATTTTAATATGCTTCTAGAGTATACAAAAACGATTTTCGAATATAATTGGATTAGTACATCTAAGGAAGGATTTCACAGATTTTAGACAACATTATCATAAAGTTATATATATTTGGGGAATAAAATGGTTATACGGACCTACGGTCAGAGTTGTCCCCTTTTGATCATGTATAATTGAAAAATGTTCATCTAGTAGAAATGCTTTATTCCATTCTCCTGCATGTTCTACACACACACACACACACATAGTGTGCGTGCGCACGCGCGTGCGCCTGTTTGTGTTAGGTTTATACCATCTTTAAAATTTAACATATTGTTCATAACCTAATAATGATGACATAACAGTAAGTAAACTTATTTAAAAATAACTACAGAACCATCTTTCCGGACAACGGATTCAATCAGTAAATTAGATTACATTATGTCGCATATATGGTTCTAGATTTAGATGTCACGTACACACATCATATTGTAATTCTCAGAAACTTCAAAGTTTATATTTTCTAAACAAATCAGATGCTAAAAATAATAATTTCACCAATGGTAGGTCTTGTATGTTTTAGCAGTTAAATACTTCCAAAATATTTTGGATTGGTATACTTGTGAAATATTGTATTTTGGGTATGTCGTAGACAAATATTTTTCTTATTAAAAACTTAAATTTTTACTCCCAATAAACTAAGAACAGATATTATTTTTCACCGGTAGTACATGTCATATATTTTTTAACGATATCCAGTTTACATATGTTGAAGTTAAGAATTTACTGTGGCACAAGTATGACACATGTGAAGGTTAGGCAGCTCAGTCGAGAGAGTTATAGTTCTGGCGTCTTATAATAATACTTCTAACATGTACAGTGGTTTTATAATATGCGAGCTTTCTTCTTTGAAAATATACAATATATTTATTAATAAATATTATATAACTATAATATCTTTAATCACATTTTTTTTCAAATGCATGTTTGTTCGATCCTTAACTTGTACATGGATTATAAACAAGCCATGTCCAATATATGTCTTGTTCTTAAATTTATTTGTTTGACTAGTTAATATATTTCAGTATTATTCATAGACCACTGTGTTTCTTTACAAAATAATATTCGTTCTTCTGTCATCTTAGGTTAAGAATTTATAAATGCTGCTAAAAAAAAATTAATATTGAACTTTGGTGATGTATAGTGCATTCAATCATGATGCTACATACTCTTTTGTTTTATTTTCTATTTAAATATCATTTTTTTACTGGACATCATTAGGATATTTATCGTTATTAATATTGCAACAGACGGGGTAAAATATTCTGCGTTATTTTTATAAAAAGATTCAAGATAAAATTACGTGAGATTGTTGTAGTTGTCTTTTCACTTTTTGACTCTTAAATTATTCATGGTCATCTTTTTACATGTGAATTTAGTAAGTCATTAAATCTATCATGGGCACTGATTTTACATGCAAAATATTTTTTGAACTGAAATTACTTTCTGACATAAAGTTAACATGTAAATTAATTTCCATTTCAAGTAGAAGTATAATGATAGGATGATGTTCTATAATGATTAGATGATGTTCAATTTGCATGTTTAAAATTATTTACTTTCCATATCACATGCACAGTGCTAATAAGGTATAATCCAAAAGGATATGTAATCTGAACTATAACTATTTATACACATGCAATTCCAGTCTGCAGTAGCAACAACACGACTAATACTACCGCTGCTAATAGTATATGTATATGTATTTGTATTATTGCTGAGCCATATATATGTTTTTTAAACTGGTAAGCTATGCATAATTCATTGGCATATAATGGATACAAATGCAGGCATGTTCTATTTGAAATTATGAAAATTTACCTTGTGTAACAACCTGTCATTTTCAAGTAATTCAAATCGACAATAAACAACACATGTTTGACCCAAATTGTTCAAAAAGACGAATTATTAATGGAGATATAAATAAAAAATAAAAGAGATGAAAAAGAACATAACACATAATCTCACAACGGAAGGACTAAAATTTCTCATGCTAGTCAAATCAAAACATGAAATAATGGTACAGATAACTTAAGAGATGTTGCGAAATTTTCCATTTCCTAAGGATCCATTACGTAATTTATATATAGTAGAATACATTATATATGTGATGTCTGTCAGTAAAATAAATATTAAAATAGCATTAAAATTTTACATTAATCCAACTTAACACATTTTAAAGCATGTGGTCTATGCAGGTTTTGTAACACAGCTGGTAACGTCTGTAGCAAATGAGTTCCCTATAGGTACAATGCTAAAACAAAATCGTAGTTTGCTCATATAAGGATAAAATATGACAAAGTACGCGAGACGATGTCCAAGTTATGATCGTACTAGTTTACCGTTTCTGGTTGGTCGTAACCAATATCAGTTGATCATGTACGACACTCGAAATCAAATCAAGGTGCACCAATCGAGTTACAAATCGAGTGAGTAATACGAAGATGTGTGTTCGTTGGAGGTAGCTAGCCTAAATGGCTTTCAAAGTTTTAAAACGCAAAAGGCGTATATGAGGTATTTTCAGGTCTATGAGGCGAGGCGTAAGCCTCGAAACGTTGAGACGTAAGATTTTCGGGTAACAATAAAACGTAAAACAAATAAAGAAAATTTGACACTTTAAATTAACCAATGCAAAAAATGAAAAACAAATAATTTAAGATCCAACTTTTACGAAGTATGTATTTTTATTATAGAATAAAAATAAATAATCGAAATTCATACGATTCAAATTTTGATTTCTTAAAACTATTTGAAGATTACATCAAACTCCAATTTTGATACGTTCTATCAATTCAAATCGATTTGCAATTTTTTTTTTTTTGAAATTTAACAAAGTTTATTGAAAAACATTATTTAAATAACAATAAGAAAATTCATTACATTGCTGATGGTCATTATTTCATAAACAATCTTACTTAATTATGTCGATATTGAAATAGAAAAGTAAAAAATGCTAATTTTTATTTTCTTAAATTTTGTCTTTTTTATTTCAATTAAATACTTAAAGTTTAATGACATTTTTCTGTGTCAATATCTGCAATTGAATATTAAAAGGTTTTTAAGTCATATGCCTCAGCTATTTGAGACGTGCGATGCGTACACTTTATGCACTTTGTGTACCTCAAGCTGCTGAGGTGTAAGCTTTAGAGGTAAAAAGCCTTTTGGAGTAAGTCTCAAGGCGTTTTATCTCTTATTTCCATGAGGCGGGTTTTTTAAAACAATGATGGCCATACATAGGATCATGTTTTAGTCATTTCAATTTTGACACAAGTGTCAAGGTTATCCTTCATCGTTCTCTTACTTCATTCCAGTAAACATTCGTCAATCCGACCACTTCATTATGGAACATTCTTCGCATACACAGTTGTTAAAGTAGTTTCAGCATTGACAGAGAGTATGTCAATATCCAGCCTTAGTCTCATTAACAACTAATCATCATTTTACACACTGTGGTCATTTATATTTCAATAAACATGATATTCAAGTGAGAAATCAGTTCAATTTATATTTCTATTTCTATTCCACATTATAATATTCCGAATCAATTCAATATTGGATTCAAGTTCCAATTTCATATTTTCATATCACAAATCAGTTCATTATCAGGTTTAAATTTCAATTTCAGATTTTCATGTCACAGACATCATTATTGAAATGTAATTCTTTACAATCAAAACAATTGGGCTCCAACAATTAGATTGAAAATAGATTTAGTTAAAATAGTCTTATATATAATAATTGGATTTAAAAACATTAGTTTTAGTTGAAATATTTTTAGCATAAAATAGTTTTAATAAAAATAGTTTGAAATAAAATAGCATACTGGAAAATAGTTTTAATAGAAAACAGCTTAACGTAAAACAGTACCATTTTGAAAGTAGTTTTTAATTTGATAATTCAGAATAAAACAGTTTGTTTTCTTTAAACCATTTGAACCCATTTTCAAATTCTCAGAATTTCCCCTTAAACCGTTTCGAATCTTATATTCTCATTTCAAACTTTAACTTTCAATTTCTAGTTCAAAATCAACTTCACTTTGAGTGGCTCAAATCTTGATTTTCAATTTAAACATGCTACATTAAATTGGTTTCGAAACTTAAATTCCAATTCCTAAACCCAGTTACATAAAATTGCTTTTTAAAACTTAAATTTCAAAATTTCAAATTTAACACTTGAAAACTTCAATTTTGATAAATTCAAATCAAACATTAAATTCAGCCTCTAAAATACAATAAATTTTAATCAAACTTTATCTATCAATTTCATTCAACAAATTCAAATTTGAAAATTTGAAAATTTCATTTGACTAAATTTGGTGTTCATAATTAAATTTTCTACCTATGGCCAAGTAACCATTTAAATTTCAATTACATGAATATATATCATTTCAAGTCATATCAAATGTCATATGTATATATCAGTTCAATATATTTCTTAGTTTACGTATTCGATGTCTAGATGATGCATATGGCAACTTATACAATTTCAACGATTTACAGGATGACAACAAGGATACATCATAGTTAATAGTTAATTGTAATTACAGTCTTCCAATTAACAATCGTAACAAATAATCATATACATGTAAATAGCATCCAATTCAATCAATCACACCAATTTGCAAAATGTAGCTTTTCCAATGCTTACGCTTTGATATGTCACAAACAAACTGTCAGACAAGATATGCAGTCACACATACAATATGAGCATTCACAAATAGAACAATACTAAAGATCAATCCATATCGATCAACCCTAATGCCTCCTTAATTTCATGTTTGGACCATAAAGTCTAAATAGGTCTTGGATTAGAATTTGCATCATCTTTCGAATTAGTGTTTTTTTAAGTGCTTTTAACCATATTTCTCATGCTTAACTTTGTTTCAACATATTCATCAGGACTGTTACGACGATGATAAATAACATGCCAATAACAAGCAATTAATAATCAATAATGAACTACATCGATATATCAATACTATTGGTATGTAACGACAAATTGCTAATATTAACAATAAATGTAACGGTTAAAATAATAATAAAAACCAGCGATGATTGTAATTTTACTAGTCCTATGAATTTTGTTTTGCACTATTTTGTTAACCTCATCATTAACATTTTCGAAGATAAATCAGATTTTATTTATGATTATGTTTTAGTTTTTCTAACTTGAGATTAGCAAAATTGTCTATTCACGTGAATAATTTGCAAGAATATTTTCTATTTCAACTAAAGTAAATCTGAATGTTGATATATGCATGAATCGATTTAGTACCAACAACAAAATATTACCTGTTTGTCAGCGCCAAAGTATTAATGCAATAGAATTATAATGTCTATGTTTTGGTGAAACTACCTTTATCAATCATTGGTTTACCATTGTATTCCAACAACCATTTTATGGATGGTGTCGCTAAAAAATTAACAACAATTTTAATTTACCGATAGTACCAATTCGGTAACAATTTTCTCGTAACCGTTATCATTACCATAACAACCCTAATATTCGTGCTTGTGTAACATATACTCTACCAATTCTATGTATTAAAGTAAATTTTATGTCCGGATTCCTGACGGTTTGATTGATACACCAAAAAATGATTTTTTTTCTAACATTCAAATAGTCCACTTAGTGTGCATTAAATGTGGGTTGCTACAAAAAACTCTGCGTTAACTATATGAATTCTTTATAATCATTTCATAAATTTTGTATTTTAACTCAAAACTATCATCTTATATGGCAGGATTGTGAATTGTTGACAATTACATTCATGTTGACAATTACATACATCAGTATCTTTAACATTTTTCCCTTGTGCTACGTAGAGTTGAAGAAATATTATGTCTGTATTTATTCATATTAACATTATTTCTATGAGCTAAACTAGTTTTAAGAAATTATAGAAGTGGTTCTATTTTATTTTTTAAGCGTTTGCATTATTTTTGTATCTGTTACTTACAAGTCATAAAATACTTTATGTTGTAAAATATATTGTAGGAAAATAGTGCTGGTGAGGGGCTGCTTCATGTTTATAAGTAGTAGTTCATTAGGCAACAAATTATAATGGGTTGGTAGAAACTGTGGATACATAGGGGCAAATAAATGGATACTTGAGGGCTGCTTATTAAAATTGTGGGCAGGCCAGTTACTGCACTTTTCTACTGTAATATTTTCTTAGTTGTTACATTTCATTTGCTTTATTTACTTTAAATTTGGATATGGAAAATTGTACCATACTAGTAATCATAACTTTTGCACCCTCAATAACCAGCACATTAAGGCAAACATGGCATACAAAAAAGTTGAGGCAAAAGTAAAAAAGGGGAAAAAAAATCAGAAATGAAATTCCCAGTTCATTTTCCTGTTTTATTTTATTGTATGCAGCAATGAGGATAGCTTAACTGATACTCTAAGGAGCATAATAAACACCAATGCCGTTCTTCGGGAGAGACTTGAAGGCGCTGACCAGATGCACAATTTTTTGGTGAGTTTTTTCTATTTTATTTGATTATTTATTTATTATATTAAAATTTATGAAGCGCATACATGAGAACATGATCTTGCATCAACTGCTAGATCGGGTTGAAAGGAGAATAAAATCTGTCCTGTTCCACATTTTTCACAAAAAATATATATGAAGAAAACTTGTTATATTTGATATTCATTTATTTTCTGTTCTTCAAATATTTTGATATATCGTGTCACTGATGTAAAAATTATTCTAAACATCCGCCTATGCTCCGCTCATATGCTAGGTGAGGCAGACCGCTTACCTAAACATCTATGTGGCTGTTTTCAGCGTACATACTTATGAACAAGGGATTACTGCTATGGATAGATATACACCAATTTATATAAATTTAAATTGAAAATAGAATACCTCTTTCGCTTCTGCCTTCAAAATTGAAACTGAATTTCAACTACTATACATATATATACACACACACACACACACACACACACACACACACACACACACACACACATATATATACACACACACACAAATATATATAATGCGATATTAGTGAGTTAGTTCTATCAAAATTGCTTTGCTCCGGTTGACTTTTCATTAGTTCTCATCTAGGCGGTTGATTTATAGCTCTGTCAAATCCATCGCCTAGCAAGTTTTATGACCTTGATTGTGTTTGTGTATGTATGTGTATCTACGCACACACAAACATTTTTGGTTAGGATCGACTACCTCATTTCTGCTACACCTTTATTCCTCTTTAATTTCAACTACACACTCCAATTTAGATAATTATATACTTGATAGGAGAGAGAAACCATAATTATTTAGTTCAGAATGAGGTTGAAATCAAAGGGAAATAAAGGTGTAGCCAATCCGTGCACGCGCAGGCACATACATATAGTTTGACCGGTCAAAGGAATTTGAACCATTTATGGTGGTGTTTCTGGAACCTGATAAGTTTTCATTTGGATCAGTTTAGTGTTTCGTTCAAAATGATTGATCTTACCTGAAGAATGTGTTGCAGATTTAATTAAATATCAGTGGCAGACAGACATAACCAAGTTTTGCATCAAATGTTATAATGAGCTTGCTGTTTTTATTAACCGTTGACTAAAATCTTAAATTTGGATACAGGATGTGTATTATGAGAAGATAACACACACTTGCATAGAGAGTGAGTGAGTGTGTCGATATACTAGTAACTACACTATAAGAAGATGAATTACAAACTTGATTGAGCATATGTGTTTGATTTCAATCAATGTTTGTATGCCTGCCTGTGTACCATATTCGGATTTGCCTAGAAAGATCATTTGACTAGTTATTTGCGCTGTTATTGCATTATTTGTCAAGTAACCTGCTTGAACATTCATATGTTATCAGTATCACCATATGAAGACATGAACACATTTTCTAAATTATTTCTTGTTTCTTATTTCAAATGGATGTTAGCTTCCTTGCAAAATCCTTCTTTAGCTGAAGTTCTTGTACCATGAGTTGCAACTTTTTCAATAAAATGTATTTGATAAAAAGTGGTTGATATAGTTACAAATGTTATGACTGTGCTTTATCATTAAAATGCTTTTAACCTATAACCATGGTTTGATCCCTTCAATTTTCACATTTTGAGAAATATGAATTGTGGTTGTGTAATATTTTATACATTTCTCTTCTCCTTGGGCTCAGATCAAAAGAATTTTAGAAAAGATAGCATGGATGTACGGTTTTCTTTGTCTGATTTAAATGCATGCCTGATTGTATATGATAGCGATTTTCTTTCAAGTTATATGATACCCCCCCCCCCCCCCACAAAAAAGAAGACACTCCCTGACAAACCAAAAAAGAGAAGGAAAAAGGATACCACACACACGCGTATGCGCATACATCAGTACACATTTGTGTACATGCATACACACATAGCAATTGGTATTGTAAATTTGTGATTTCTTCATTCTTTTGTTTTTACATAAAATGCAAGGTCAGATATATGGTAGTTAAATAGCATGTATATATAATATTTGCTATCTTTTTCATTCAGTTTTAGAAAATCTTAATGACCATCTCACGGTACCCTATAATATTGATATATTTCAGATTTTACTAGATAGAAGATGTTAATTAAAGTAAATAAACATAACCACATCATGACATCAAATATCATGATGAGAAGTACATTTAACATTATATTAGTCAGTTCAACCAGTTGTGCTACCTGCCATGATGTTATTACAATTTGAATTCAACCGAAATAACAATTTTATTCATTTTTAGCTTTTACTTCCAGCTAACTCAAACCCAATTCTACCACGTTGCATGTTGCTCATGATGCTATATTAATTTGTATTGCTTAGCATGGACTTTTTTTTTTTTGCCTAAAACGAACGGTAATATGAATAAAATTATCGGAATATTATTTAGCCTTGCCTTTATTTACAATACTTTTGTGAAGTATCACCCTTTTACAGTATATCTAGTACTTTAAAATGGTCCATACATTTGTTAGAGCGCATGTTGAAGATATCCTCTATATGTTCAACATGCGCTCTAACAAATGGAGGGAGGATATGTTCAACATGCGCTCTAACAAATGTAAGAGAGAGGTTATGTTCAACATGCGCTCTAACAAATTACATTTGTTAGAGCGCATGTTCAACATATCCTCTCTAGATACATTTGTTAGAGCGCATGTTGAACATATCCTCTGCCAATGTCGTTTTACTTTGCACAAGCCATTAAGGTACTGGGAAAAATATATTAGCTTGGCTTAAATGTTTGCTTAATGTCACTAATGTAGCATTTTGGAATTAGATGAAAAGATCCATTAGCATGGGATACAATCCACTGCCTGACTGCACTCTGTGTGGCTAATATCATGTACTTTTTTTTTTTTTTTTGTTGATATTTGAAATGTTAATATTGGGAAAAACCTTAAACATGTCTATTATTTTGTTATTCGGAACCTCATTCAGTACTTATAGAAAATATCCTGTGTTTATTTGGTTTTTTATGCTAACAAAAGGATCCAATTTAGGATACCTGGAACCATCTACAGGGGGAGGTTGTTCAGTATATAAATAGCGAGGCTCCTTCAGTTAAAGAGTCCAAAAACAGTGGTCTTATCCAACGCCTTAAAGGGAAGCAGGGTCGTTTTCGTTGCAATTTAATGGGTAAACGTGTTGAATTTACTGGAAGGACTGTTATTTCTCCTGACCCAAACTTGAAAATTTCGGAGGTAAAGTTACTTTGGATACATTATTCTTTACGTTGTCTGGATTGTCGGAAACCCCTTTATTTTGTCTGAATTGCTGGAATCCCTCTTATTATTCCAATATAATCACCATCGCTTGCGATAAAAATCAGTTTCATCCATACTAGCTGTGATTTATTTCCTGATTTGGTATTGCATTTTGGAAAATTAAGTATGTAGATTTAGCTATAATTTGTCGTGATTCCAGTTACAGTTTTGTTGCCTATTGGCATATTTCTTTCAATACGAATCATTTAATTTGCCCTTTCATCTGCCGGTTTATGCATTTTGCTTTTCTAGGTCGCGGTTCCAATATTGATGGCCCAAGTGCTCACATATCCAGAGAGAGTCACAGTTCATAATATAGAAAAATTGCGGCAGTGCATACGAAATGGTCCTTTTAAGCACCCTGGGGCTAATTTTGTATTTCCACCCGATGAAAATTCAAAGCCATGGAAAGTATATTTATTATCTTATCTACCTCTTAATCTTTTATTGAACTTCTTGGATTATCTTGCAGGAATCTGAAATTTGCAGACAGAAAGGATGTTGCTAATAAGCTGAAATTTGGGTATATAGTACACAGACATCTGGAAGATGGTGATTTTGTTCTCTTTAACCGACAACCAAGCTTGCATCGCATGTCTATCATGTGTCATAGGGTATTCTGTCATATTCTTCTGTTGTTAGTTGGTTGGTCGTTTGCTTTTTTTCAAACAATTACTTCACTTTTGACATATTTAGGCAAGGATTATGCAGTGGAGAACCTTAAGATTCAATGAATCTGTTTGCAATCCATACAATGCTGATTTTGTTGGTGATGAGATGAACATACATGTACCTCAAACAGAAGAAGCTAGGACAGAGGCATTTATGCTAATGGGGGTACGAGCCATTAGTTCTTTACTACACATTTTTATGGAACCTAATATGCATATGCTTTGATATCAACTGAAATATAAATTGCAATTACATATCATACCCTCAACCCATGTATTAAGATTAGAAACTTATATCTAAGTAAGTCTGTTTATATTTGTGCAGGTACAAAATAATTTGTGCACACCCAAAAATGGTGAAATTTTAGTTGCTTCGACGCAAGATTTTCTGACATCGTCCTTCCTTATTACTAGAAAGGACACATTCTATGATCGTGCTTCCTTCTCCCTTATGTGTTCATATATAACTGGTGGGACAGAACCCGTTGATTTGCCAAGTCCTTCTTTGTTGAAGGTAAAATTTGAAATTTCTATTTTTGTGCTATACTCAATTTTGTTACTCAATGTAATTTTATTTCATGTTTATTTTTATTATATAGATTTAACAAATAAAAAAAGTGAGTGCATGTCTTGTTTTTGCCCAACCATAGTGGAGTCTAGGTGATTGCGAATAAGTCATATATGCAATTAACTATAACTCTTGTGAAGTCACTGTCGGTGATCTAGTGGATTATGTTCGCCCATTTTTTTGTTCTGTATTCAACTTAGCGTAAAAAGCTGTAAAACCGTGTACATGGCACATAGTGTAGATTTTTCGTATTACATAATTATCTATTCTATGACGTTTAATATAATTGTTAACATACTTTTTGAGCTTACTGTTATTGCTTAAGCATTAAGTTTAATGTTTGATACTCAATATTTGGATTTCAGAATTTTACAACAAGATGTACCATTATGTTCTTACCGACGTTGATCCATTTTTGATACTAGTCCTCTCTTAAAAGCACATTACAGTGCACGGTCACTTCCTGTGTGTAAGGGTGGTCCTTAAGGATGGATTTGCCTTACTGGACATCAAATTTACCAAAATAAATATTTGTTGAGAATCTCTCTCTAAAAGTTTTGACTCCAATATTTATTATCTAACTGTAAACTTGCCAAACAACTGTTTGGAGAAAATGCACAAATGACCCTCTTTGGATTCAAAATTTCAAACACAGTGGGTTAGTCTATATTATTATAACAAAGATACGGTTACACAAATTGAAGTGGGCTGGATTCATGTATTCAGTAATCTGTTAATGTTGACTACATTGATTATCAGTGTTAATTTTTGTAATGTCAGCATTATTAAGTATCGTTGATTCCACCGATCAAATTGAACATGCTTATGTTCAAACGAGGTTATACGTTTTAGAGGTGCAACTGAAACTATAATTATATGTGTGTGCACGTTTGCGCATTCTCATATGCACATGAAACTGACCCATAATAACACCTTTTATAGACCCCTGTTACCTTCCGTCCTAATTTACTATCTAAAAACATTGAAATGAAATTATACATATACATACATATATATATGTATATGTATATATATGTATATGTATATGTACATATATATATATATATATATATGTGTGTGTGTGTGTGTGTGTATATAAGTTCATTTTGAAACTTACCTCCACAAAATGTTTCATGTCTATCACTAAAGAAATACCTTGTAGATATGATCTTTTATTGAACAATTATCTCTTAAAAGAAATATCTGATTTTTATACTCTTAACCCACCAGAAATGTCTCATATTTGTGCGAAACTATGCATTCAATACTTCTCATTGATTTGTGGTTTTTTGACTAGTTAAAAATAGCAAAAGGTCCTGGATGATTTAGATAGAAGGAAAACTATTTCCATGGAACATTGATGCATTTTGAATTTTTTGTACAAAATGTCAGTTGAAGGTATTGTTAGGATTGTCTCGCATTTTATTAAGGAGGAATGATGGTTTGAATTAATAGTCCCACATCATGAAATATATTGAAGAAATTGTGTACAAATATGAACTGGTAGGCACGTAACATCAGGGATTACTTTTGTTATATGAGAGTTGTGTGCCAGCTCATATGCGTGCAAGGAAGGGGGGGCTTTGTTCCGACCGTCGTTACATAACAGGTATCATAGGATTTTGAAGCATAGGAGATCTGAAATAACATTATATGTTTATATAGATATACATTGTACATGTATGTATGAATTTGAGTAGATTCTTACCAGTTTTAGATTGACCAAGAAATGTAATAATACGTTGAAGAGACATCTGCTGTGTTATTATAATTTTACCTTTTATCAGTTATGATCAAATGCATCTATAGTACTCTTAAATTTTTATTAAACATTAAGTATGGCAAAAAGGGAAAACCTGGAAACAAAAAACAACCCAGTGAAAAATAAAGAGCAAATTTTAAGGCAAGACACAAGTTTTCCTGAAATGTGTGCGGAACAGAAAAATAAAAAACAAGAAAAGAACATAGTCGGTGAGGGAGGGGGGTTTTCAAAAATTTCCAGTAATATCTTGGATACTTGTCAGATTTATCAAGAAGATATATCAGTAAACAATATAAAATATCTATCAAATTCACATTGATCTTCACGTCTTCCGTTTGTTCAATTTTTTTGTTGATCTTTGTTGACTTGTTCATAACTAAAAGTTTTGATGTTGGATCAACTCGTTTCAGTTGAGATCCTTATATGATGATCATATATGTAGTTGCAATTTAAAAACTTTTTACCTGTAACTCCTTAAACTTATGGATCCTTTAAAACTACGTTCAAAATGGATAGTTGACATATACATACACTCATACCCCCATTGTATTTTGAGTAATGTTACATCAAATGCTATTTTTTTTATACATACATACATAATATATATATACATATACATACATAATATATATATATATATATACATATATATAGGGGCTGGCTATTTGAACACAAAATTAGACACAGAGCCTCAACCGTTTGATCTTTTTGTCTTTATATGGAGATGTGTAATTCATGGTGTGATGCAATGGTCCAAATCAGTTGTGTCACTATTTATGTCAAAATTTTGTGTCTCTTTAGACTTTCCCATATATATATATATATATATATATATATATATATATATATATATATATATATATATAGTCAGGTTCAATGACACCCCAAAAATGGAGCACCCCAATAGCCTCCATATTTCCACCTCTCGTTTACACTCTCTTTCCCTCTACTCATTCTCTCTCCATCCACTATCTTATTTTTATCATAAATAAGAGATGGAAAACAGATGGGCTATTGGGGTGCTCTAATGATCTATCCAAAATTTGAGCTCGTTCTGACATTTGTAACATTTTCAAAATCATAGCGCAATTATTCACCGTTTAGACATTTATTCAAACCGTTAAATTTAAACATCAAATATATTATTATACGAATGTTGGAACGATATCAAATTTTGGATAGATCATTATATATGTGTGGATTAAAGATCTATAAATTCTCGTTCGATTTGGATCGTCGTAGCTCACGAACGGTAAAGGGTGCAACAGAGGTGCTCACAAACAGGGGTGCCGGATCGTCGTAGCTCATGAACGGTAGAGGGTGCAACAGGGGTGCTCACAAACAGGGGTGCCCCCGATCGCTCCTCATACACACACACACACACACACACATATATATATATATATATATTCATATCATCCTCAAGATCATCTTCACAAAATTTGTGTTATTTGAATATATATAAAAATAATTAATTGATGGAATAATGTCTTAATGGTGAACATTAACGTGTACTATTGAAGAGGTTAGAAACTTTAAAAATCGTCTCACTTTCTGTAGAGATGATATTCATAAATTAGTCAAACATCTGCAAATTTTGTAGCATTCTGATCGCGTACTTTAAATATTAAGAGGAAAGAAAGAAAAGGGGGTTTCTTAATGAGGGGTGCCATTGGAACTTCCAAATATATATCTGACAACTCACTAACATATGGTTTTGTAAGGTTTAAAATATTGAAATACCACAATACGTTACATAGGCAATCTAATTGAGACTTTAAATTAGGGAAAATGTTGGATCACCGAGAGGTTAAAATTTCAACAGATGTGGAGACATGTATACGTATGTATGTGTATGCTTGTATAAACTTCCGTTCTGGGGTTGTCCTCGCGAAGGGTGTGCTTGTTATCTCTTAACTTGGCATTGCAGATATGTTCGTTAACATGCTTTGCTTACTGGACAGATTTGTGATTTAAGATATTTTTGAGTTGCAATTTCTTACCATATGCTTCATCGTTGGGTTCTTGTATAGATTTTTATTCTTGTTTACACCGTGTATTTTCGCTGCTTGGATATATTCTAACATGGTTACTGACATATTGTTGGCAGCCACTGGAGCTCTGGACAGGGAAACAATTATTCAGTGTTCTTATACGCCCTAATGCTCAGACAAGAACATTTGTTAATCTTGTCGGTAAGGAAAAAATATACGAGAAAAATGAAACAATGTGCCCTCGTGATGGGTATGTCTATTTTCGAAACAGTGAACTCATTTGCGGACAGCTCGGGAAGGTTACTTTAGGTAATACGTTTGTTCCTTCAGACTATGCTGACTTATATCAATTCATCGTCATATTTATTTTGCAGCGGTTCATGAATTTAATCTTAATTTAGGTTCTTGTTTGACATTTAAAATTATGTTGTGTGAGGCTAGACGCTTGCCAAATTTGAAGCAAGCCCATTAATAACTGACACGCTTTACGTGTTGCAGTTGGCATTAATACCTGAAATTTCGCCAGATTTTTGATTTTGAATGAGGGATTTACATTTGGTAACCATCAAAATTTAATTGAGGTTGAAGTACGCAAAAATTAGCAACTTCTCTTCAAATCAGTATGTACATTTTCGTCAATTATACATTTCAAGTTTGCTCTGACTTCCAAAACATATAACTACAAAAAAGTAATCAATCTTCAAGATAAATATGAATTTTTTTGATAGTTAATGGCCATCCCTTCAGTTTTATATTAATGTAATCAGGTTCTCAAACTTCTAATTGGTGAAAGTACAGATTACAATGGTCATACTAATAGATTGTAATCAAATATATTAATGTTAGAAATTTGTTGACCGGATATTGTGAGCCTCTATAGTGTGCGACTGTATTATGTAAACTAGTATAAAATGCATATACGTGCATCTAATATCTAGATATATTTACTTCTCATATAAAAAAAAAGAGGGACGGACACCTGTTGTAAATGCAATAGTTTCATAGTTAATTTTGTTGATGGTAGTCGGAAAGGGATGATGGTGAAAGTTGCAATTCGATAGTGAGATACCGTTGACAGGTGAGGTGTAACACCCCACCTCTATACCCATATTATCCAAGAGTATTATTAAGTAATACCGTCAGATAATACGAAGAATGAGGCTGTAGGAGCACACACGTGCAAATTCTCTTGGACTAACACTGATACGTATTAAAATTTATGAGATATCACTTACTCTTACGTACTCAATGTCGGTACAAAACAATTGCACGTGTGCCTCTAGGACAGAACAATACAGAATATACAGAAAAACATAGATCACAAAATCAACCGCAACGATAAAATATAATAAATACGATATTTAAAATTTTATATACATTAACTTATTTCACTCCAAAATATATACATCATTCTATTCAATACATGGTAATAAATAGTTTACTAAGATATTATTCTCCTCTCAGCCTAGTAAATTGCCAATCGGTTTTTTGTCCCTAAACCTGTAATGTCTCGGTCTGACCCTAGTATTATATAAATAATAAAAGGATCAGTCTATGTTTAAATCCATTATAGTTAATATAAAATGTTTGTATGCTCTAAACCTGAAAGATCATCCAAAACACAAACCTAATCATCAGGTTTACTCAAATATGGACATTAATGATTCATTCTTCATGGCTAAATATTATAGAAGCATTACCATATATGAACATATGCAAATGACAAGATATTCATTCTTCATGGCTTGTAACTACCTCGATAGCCGCTCAGGACTACGTAGTACTGGTAAGGAGACAGTCGTTCAGGACTCCTCAGTATAGATAATGGTCTACACTACACTTATCCTTCAATACTCTATATAACAAGTCCATTGAATAACCAGTATGATGACACCGAAAGTCCCATACCAGACGGTTTCACCAAACCATTTATTCAAATTTCTCGTTATATAGAATATAAATATTATAAAATCACATGAAAAATGTCATTACTGTATCATATTTAAATTATACAAACGAATATCAACAGTGAATCATTCATAGCCTCAGAATTCATATAAAAGAAAACGAAGATAAATAAAGTAGTATAAAAATAAAAGAAATTATACAATGGAAAACATATTCAAATTTCCAACAATCTTAAAAGTAAAACAATTCAAAATTAATAATAATAATATTCATGAAACTTTCAAAAAGATATTTAATCATTTAAAACATAAATACTCATATACAAGGACAAAAATAAACCATTTTATTATAAAATCTCTTGTTAGAAAAAAAATGAATTTTCATACGGATCAATTCATATCTAATATAATTCGAATTTATCAACTATTCTGACTAAAATTAATTCTAGTTTATTCAAATTTCCAACAATCTTAAAAGTAAAACAATTCAAAAATCATAACAATAATATTCATGAAATTTTCAAAAAGATATTTAATCATTTAAAACTTAAATACTCATATACAAGGACACAAATAAATCATTTTATTATTAAATCTCTTGTTAGAAAAAATGAATTTTCATATGGATCAATTCATATCTAATATAATTCGAATTTATCAACTATTCTGACTAAAATTAATTCTAGTTTATCTTTACACCATTTTATCCAAAGCAACTAAAATTATTCATAAAGTTGATCCAACACAAAATTCCTCAATCAACCCAATT
Source organism: Allium sativum (assembly GCA_030737875.1). Classification (NCBI taxonomy): domain Eukaryota; kingdom Viridiplantae; phylum Streptophyta; class Magnoliopsida; order Asparagales; family Amaryllidaceae; genus Allium; species Allium sativum. The sequence continues at coordinate 511,729,065 of CM060921.1, read as the reverse complement.
CATATGCAATTGCATAGCACTCAAATCATCAACCATGTAATCACACAAATAGTTTAATTTCAATTAAATAATGATATGCATAAAGACGTATAACTATGCTGGAATGTAAACATAGATGTGAGTGAGGGTTACTCACAAATTGATGATTGAAATCTCAGATAGTTCCCAACTTCGTGAATGTCACAAATGGTTGTCGCAGCCTCTGCTCATCGCGCCCGGGCTTGCGTTGCTCACTTCATCTCATCCTCTAAAATTCGATACTGTTGGAGCCTGTCTCTATGAGGCCAAAATCGATTGATTTCCCCAAGAACCAGTGCGTGCCTCGGGAAGCTTCAATCGGGCTGATAGTGTGACGCCCTCGCCACCACGCAGGAGAATCCAGGGCCATCTTTTTTTTTTTTTTTTTTTTTTTTTTTGCTTCTGCTGCGTGCGAGGCTACTTATACTCCTCGGCAATCCTGGCGCCGTTGCCATTTTAGATCGTCCCTCTTATTTTTATTTTTTATTTTTTTCTGTTCCAGACGATGTTAGCCAACCCTAGTGGCTTCCCGAGAAAGGTAAGCTCATGGTTTAATTGGGCCTTATATTGTTTAATTAAATAACTTGGTTCCTATTAGTATTACTATCTTTCTTTACACCAATCAATTGATTTCACAGCAGTCAATTTTAAATTGTCAATTTAGTTTTCAATCATTCATATAAAAAAAAGACTCATATTTCATAGTACCAACTGTACCTTAATAATTGTCAGTTCCACTTAATTCAGCGCTCGTCCATTTATTTGCTAATTTAATGTTCAAGACAATAAAATGTCTATTATATGTTGTTTTATTTATATAAGATTATTTAATTATTTGAAAACTATTTTATATCCAATACAATTTGATTCACGTCATGTTCGATGGTTTGTTTGTTGATAACAGGTAACTTTATCTAACCCAACGCTTAGTAATTCATTTATTTAATAATCCAACATTCAATATAAAATAATTATTTTTTCATATGCTCTGTACGCGCACACACACACACACACACACACACACACACACACACACACACATATATATATATATATATATATGCATAAAATAGAAATCATTTAATATCACGACCAATCTTGCCTTAGCTTAATATGTTCGTACAGTGAGCATAGTCATAATACAAATTTAACACTTCTACTTAAATTTACCATACACAAATTTTTTGATGGGAAAACAGGGTTGTTACATGAAACCATGTTCATTGGATTCTCTTTACTGATAGTAGATACAAGCTTGGGTGTTCTTTTTGATCATTAGAATCAAGATTCATAAAAAGGAAGTGAATGATTTGCAACTGGATTTATGTCTTGAATTTTATATCACTTCATTCATATCATTGTCATCCTTATAGTTTTGTCTAGTTTAGGTTTCAGGTGGTTATTAATTGTGTTTGTAGATGGATATCTTGAATCTTTTCTTGTTTGATATAGGAAATGGAAACAAAAACGGTCTTTTTTCTGTTCTTTTGAGAGATTACAATCCTGATGTTGCTGCACGGTGTATGAATCGTTTGGCTAAGTTGAGGTAATTTTGAAGATATGGAGTATGGTTGATAACTTTGGACTTTCTTTATGGTAATTTTAAACACCAGATGTACAGAAAGTATGCACGTCGTAAAGTACTTGCTCCATTTTATTGCAAAAGCATCTTTTCCATTGTTAACACAGTCTAAAATCTTCATATATGTTTTTTTGTTGTTATTGCGAATGTATCTGTTCGGCATGGTTTGCTTTGTAATGTGCACACTCAATTTAAAGTACTCTCATTTACCACCGTTCTTTGACTTTTAAAAAAAGCTCATTGTTGCACCCCATTGTTCAAGCTTCAAGTAATAATCATTGAATAAGTTTCTCAAACTAATTATGTGATCCTTCTTTATAGTTAATTTATTATTTTATTGTAGTGCAAGATGGATAGGTAATCATGGACTTTCGATTGGCATTGATGATGTTCAACCAGGGGATATCCTTAACGAAAAGAAGAAAGAAAAAATCGATCAAGGATATGGGAAATGCAACTTCTATATGAAGACGTTCAAAGCAGAGCCAGAAACATTGGAGAGTAATATAACTGCTGTGCTGAATGAGATTAGGGAAACAACTGCAAGTGTAAGGCTCCGTTTGACAACTTGGTTGCACAATTTGCACTTCTAATATGTAGATTTGCTATATTACATGTTTCTACTTAATATGCAATTTAATTAATTTTTTTTAGGCATATTTTTGCTTTGTATCTTTGACCTGTATGCAGATCATGCAACGACCCATCCTTTTAAACAACTTTAGATCGATATTAAACCATACGTCTGATCCAAAACATTCAAAAAGACGAATTGTTGATGGGGATTTAAATTATAAGAGTAAAAAGATGAGAAAAAAAATAGAACACAGAATCTCACAACGGAAGCATAAAAACATAAATCACAAAAATAAACCGTAAAGCTATTTACAACATACATTTTACATTGTTAGAGTTAAACAATCAACATGCATACCAAATAATGCAGTAGAATAATACTAGTAAATACGATTGTCAATATCCATCTTCATTTTCAGATCAATGTCTTCGACTAAACTGAAACAACTTAGGTTGATCCGAGCATAGTAAAAACAATATACTCGAGTCAAGACTAAAATTTGCCATGCAAGTCAAATCAAGCATAAAATAATGGTACAAGTAACATAAGAGATGTTACAGGATTTTCTATCTCTTAAGGATCCGTTAAACTATCTATATACAGTAGGATACCTTATATATGTAATGTCTATCTATAAAATAAATTTTAAAATAGCATTAAAGCTTTGCATTAATCCGCCTTAACATAATTTAAAGCATGTGGTCTATGCAGGTCCTGTAACACAACCAATAACGTCGGTAGCCAGTGAATCCCTTATAGATACAATGTTAAAACAAAATCGAGTGGCCTTGTATAAGGATAAAATATGACAAGGCACGTGAGGCAATATCCAATGTAGGAATCTACTAGTTTACCCTTTCTGCCCGATCGTAACCCATACCCACCGATCACTTACAACACCCCAAATCAAATCAGGATGCATTCGTCTAATCTCTAGTCAATTGAGTAATACCAAGAGGTATGTCCGCTAGAGGGGTAGCTAGGCTTGATGGTCATACATAAGCTCTTATTTTAGTCATTTCGATTTTGATACAAGCGTCAAGACCATCCATCACCGTTCACTTACACCATCTTACTTGTTTCCACTAAATATGCAACTAAATAATTTTTTTGGCATATGTTTGCTTTGTATCTTTGACATGTATTCAAACTGTAATGACCCACCATTTTAAACGATTTTAGATCGACAATAAACTACACATTTGATACAAACCGTTTAAAAAGACGAATTATTAATGAGATTTAAATTATAAGAATACAAGAGATGAGAAAGAAATAGAACATAGAATCTCACAACGGAAGGATGAAATATAATAGTAACATAAATCATTAAGCTGCTTATAGTATACGTTTTTCATTATTAGAGTTAAACAATCAACATACTTACCAAATAATTCAGTGGAATAATACTAGTAAATACGACTGTCAATTTCCATCTTCATTTTCAAATCAATGTCTTCAACTAAACTGAAACAACTCAGGCTGATCCGAGCATAATAAAAAATGGTATACTTGAGTCAAGACTAAAATTTCTTATGCAAAGTCAAATCAAAGCATAAAATAATGGTACAAGTAATTTAAAAGATGTTACAAGATTTTCCATGTCCTATGAATTCGTTAAACTATCTATATATGGTAGGATACACTATATATATATATAATAATGTCTATCAGTAAAATAAATACTAAAATAGCGTTAAAGCTTTACATTCATCCACCTTAACATAGTTTAAAGCATGTAGTTTATGCAGGTTATGTAACACACCCAGTAACGTCAGTAGCTAGTAAGTCCCTTATAGGTACGATGCTAAAAAAAATCGTAGTGGACTTCTAAACAGTGTTGTCAATAGTGAATAGCGCAAGGCCTGCGCTATTTTGCGCTATGTGCTATAGCGCGCGCTATAATGTTTTTTTTTTTGCTTACAGGAAAGAAGATCTTTAAAAAAAAACACACAGGAAAAAGGCACAAAAGGAAAAAACTGTATGTTTAAAATCTCCAAAAAGAAAAAAAAACGAAAATGCATGTTCAAAAAAGAAAAAGCAAAATAGCGCGCTATTCATGGCTGCGCTATGATAAAATAGCGCGCTATTTTTGCGCTACACGGGACCCCTGCGCTATAAGAACCAAAATAGCGCAACCTGTCCGCTATGCGCTATTTTGCGCTATAGCGCGCTATAGCGCTCGCTATGACAACTATGCTTCTAAAAGGATAAAATATGACAAGACACGTGAGACAATGACCAAGGTAGGGAAACCGGCTTACCCTTTTTGGCCGATGTATCCCATGCCGACCGATCGCGTACAACACCCCAAGTCAAATCAGGATGCACTAGTCGAATCACAAGTCAATTGAATAATATGAAGAGGTGTTTGCTAGAGGCAACTAGGCTCAATGGTCATGCATAAGCTCTTATTTTAGTCATTTTAATTTTGACAAAAACATCTAGGCTATCCATCGTCGTTCACTTAATTCGCTTCAGTAAATGTTAGCCAATTCAACCACTTCGTTTTGGAACATACTCCACGTATAGTTGTGGGGCCACATTATGGCTGGAGAGGGCAAGTGGCCCCACCAAAAAATTATTATATCAATATTTAGTTATAATTGTTTGATTTTTTTATGGATTATTTAATGCTACAAGCATTGCTTTGATTAGTTCATTTGTTTACAATATTTTGATTAAAGGCTAAAATAATTGTAGGTACTCCACATGAAATCCTCTTTTGTTTGTGACCCTGCCAAGTTTGGATCCTGGCTATGCCACTGTCCATATACATAGTTATGTATGTTAAAGTGATTCCAGTATCTACAGGGAGCGTGCTCATATCCATCCTCGGTCTCTTTAATAATCAATCGTCATTTTAGGCACCGTGGTCTTTTGTATTTCAATAAAACATGTTATTTTCATGAATCAGTTTAATATCAGGTTCAACTTTCAATTTCACATTATCATATCGCAAATTAAAACAATATTGATGTTTTAATTTCATATTTTCATGTTAAAAATCAATTTAGTTCAAATTATGATTTAATATAATCATATACCAAATCGGTTCAATATTGGATTAAAGTTTCAATTTCATATTTTTGTATCATAAAATTAGTTCATTATCAGTTTTAGATTTTTGTGTTGTAGATATCATTTTTCAGATGTAATCCTTTACATTTAGAATAGTTTCGGGCTCAACAGTTTGGATTAGAAATAGATTTAGCTAAAATAGTTATATATATATATATATCGAAATTAAAAATAATAGTTTTAACAGAAATAGTTTTCACTTGAAAATAATTTTAATAAAATAGTTTGAAATAAAATAGTATATTGGAAAATAGTTCCAATAGAAACTATTTTAAAGTAAAATAATACTAATTTGAACATATTTTAATGTAATAGTTTAGAATAAAGTAGTTTATTTCCTTTTTAGACCATTTGAACTTCTCAAATTCTTAAAATTTCACCTAATATTATTTCGAATCTCGTATTCCAATTTTAAACAAATTTCAAATCATTTCAAGCTTTAGTTTATAATCAGTTGAAATTTCCAATTCAAAATCAACTTCACCTTAACGGTTTCAATCTAACTTCCCAATTTTGAACACATTGCATTGATTTGCTTGCAAACTTAAATTCCAATTTCAAACACATTTATATTAAATTACTTTCTAAACTTCAATTTCGAAATTTTAGATTCAACACTTGAAATAATTCAATTTTGATGAATTTAGTTTAAATTCCAGTTTCAACTTTTTAGATTTAAAATCAATAATCTCAAGTAAAAGTTCATTAATCAGTTCCAACCAGTAATTTCAGATTTATAATTTCTGAAAATACATCATTTAACAAATTCAAAATATTTTATTTGATCAAATTCGGTATTCATAATTTAATTTTTTACCTTATGGCCAAGTGATCATTTAATTTAAATATCGACTGCATGGGTATATATCATTTCAACCTATATCAGATGCCATAAGTATATATCATTTCAACCTAATTTTCAGTTTAGGTATTCAATGTCCAAAGGATGTATATAGCAGCTTATATAATTTCAAGGTTATATAGAGTGATGAAAGTGATACATCATAGTCAATGCTATTAGAAATAACAACCGATCAACTATCACATTAACCAATAAGCATACACATGCAATCATCATCTAAACGACCGATATATCACAACAATCACAAGTTATTAAATGTCGATGTTTTAACTAGTAATTAAATTTTAATGATAATTAATGTTGATTCAAAACAATGTCAATTTACTGTTAGTTCAAATTTAAACTATTCAAATTTAATACAAACATATATTTGAATTTCCAAACAGCCAGTCAAAATATATATCACATCAACATTAATTATCACATATCGGGTGTCATTTAACAGTTACATTCAATTTCGATGCCAATTTAAATTCCCAAATAGCATTTAAACAAATCATATCATATCATAAATTTAATTTAAGATACAATGGAAATGTTAGTACTTCATGAGTGGGCACCTACCTTTGATTTTAAGTCTAAAAATTCAGTAAATGCAAAATTCTCAACAGTCTTCAATCTCAATTAAATCAATTCCACGTTACCTGTAATTTCAATATGAGTATAACGGAAGAAACCACGTATCATTCGAACCTCGTATGTATAAGTTATTAACGTTATAAATTTGAATTTTAAATTTATATAAAATAAACAAAAAGAAATACTGACAACCCACACAAAGCCACGTCAGCTTGTGAATGTCTTCCTCCCGCTTGTTTTACACAGGACCAAACCCATTAACGTAAACCCTAGACAAACTTTGACCGACCTCTACCACCACCTTCAACCTCCAAAGTTTGCTATGCCATCACCATTCAGTAGCGCGCTCCGACCTTTATCTCTTGGCCCAAACCCTTTCCGTTCGATCGTCCAAAGATCCGTGCTCCGCCACTCCAATTTCTATGGTTTCAAACCCTAATTCGTGATTTTTAATCACCTTAGCCACTTTCAGATTTAACGACTACCACCAAACGACTTCACTCAACGATCTCTACCAAACCCATGTCTCCATTTTGTCAATTGTCTCCCAAATCAGATTTCTCGAAATTGGCCTTTAGGGTTTTGAGATTTATAGCTTTGACCGTGGTTTCTAATTGAATAGAGCCTCAAATCTAAAAACAAACATCAGGCGTTGACTCCATTCGTCGAGAGCTTTCCGATGATGTGTAATTGACGTAGTTTGAAAAGGTTGAATTTTCATCGTTGTTTTAATCAGTTTGGAAATTGCCATTAACTGTTAATTATGGGATTTCGAGATTATGGAGGAAAAATTATCGTTTAAGAAGAGATGTAGGCTGCTAGGATTTCAAAATAATAATATATATAGATGATGAAAGGACTATTGGGCTAAAGCGATTACAACGACCCAAAAGCCTGTTTTCGGCGCCAAATCGAAATATGTCATTCCATATACCGAAATATACATTTGTGATATTTAATGGAACGTTCAAATACCTCAAAAACATAATCTTGTTCAAATTAAAAAGTATCCATCAACTAAATTCAAATTAACATTCACGATTGCAATTTAACGACCTTAATTTGTGTTTCAAAATTTACTTTTATAAATTACACTTACATTAAAAGTAAAATGTTTATTTTTTGTTTCTTTAAAATATTACTTTAATTGCATTAAACTGCTCATTTTATTTAATATAAAACATTTGCTTCTGATATTAACTTGTTAATTATAGATTACATCTCTTATTATTTTAAATTCAATATTCCACATCGAATAAACTACAATTAAATTTAATTCTTTTACGGTTTTAAATAACGGGAAAAGAAACGATAATTCTATTATATTCCAATAATTTAACATAAGTCAGATATTACTAATGTAATCAGTTAATTCAAAACCACAATTTAAATCAATAAGCTTCAAATTCTAACAAACTTATTCAAAATTTATTTTAATTTAATATTTTAAATGACTAAAATACGGGTTGTTACAATATCCATCACAAAAAAAATTCGTCTGCGTAGAAGAATGGAGCAAAAAGTTAGCAATTTGATATATTTTATGAAATAATCAACTTATAAACATTTAAACTACTTACTCAGTTTCACTGTAAATTGGGCGATGATTAATCAAAAGTTTTATTTTTTTTAGATTAATTTCAAAATGGTTTACCTATGAACTCGATGTCTTAACTGGTATATTATACCTTTCTCATTTTTGAAACCTCAAAATAAATGTTGATGATGTTGCAAATCAACACCAAAATTATTTTCAAACGACTAGAGTGAGATCCGGTAATATCTATCTCTTTCTTACATAATTTAATACATGCGTTGGTCAGACGCATGCTCAAAATCATTTAGTGAATCAGTTTTAACACAAGTAAAATATTTCAAACCATTTTTTCTTCCAGATTAAATATTCAAAATTTTCAAACATTCCACAATATGTATAATAAATTTCAAAACACTTAATCTCTTGAAATATTAAATTAAAAAAAGTGTTGAATATACTTGTTTATATACATCACTAAATTTTAGAAACAGACCACGCTAATGTTTCACTTACTTTAGGGCTGTCAATGGATACCCGAAAAATTCGAAATCCGTCCGCATCCGTATCCGAAAAGCGGATATATATCCGATGTCTGGAAAAACGGATGAGGATACGGATACATCCGATTTTTTTAATATTATGCTCAAAGCATTTTAGTACAATAAATGAGATTTATTCATTTCTTTACAAAATCGAAGATTTGTATTATATGCACTAAATGTATATTAGCTACTCTAATCTGTTTAATTTCATCATATATGTTTATTTTTAACACTTTTGTGGTCAATTTAATTGAAAATAAATTATGCTAAACCAAAAAAAAAATTCATTTACATTTCTTGTTTTATCGACTGTTGGCGGATAGGATAATTATCCTATATCCGTCCGTATCCGCGGATACAGATATCCGATATCCGAAAATGATTTCGGATACGGATACGGATATGGATATAGCACTATCCGTGTCTGAAAGTATACTTGCATCTTTGGCCTGTATACAAAAATGGAATACATTTTTTGTTTATGGATATCCTTTCTTATAGATATCTGTTTTTTGTTTTGTTATATGCGTACGTGCAATAATAAAATTCGCCAGGTTTACTTCGTTTAACAAAATCGTAAACCTTAAGCAGCGTTCTTTAATCTAGCTGCCAAGTGTCAAAATGCTTATTAATAGTGTGTTATACTGAGATTAATTTTCTATGCACCATTTCCTCTCCATGTATTCCTGTTTCAAGTCATTTTATTATTCAGGGTTTCATTTTATTATGTTTGTTAATGCTTTACTTCATATTCTGATCTAAATATACTTTTGTTTTGTTATGTTTTAGGTTTGCATGAAAGAACTTCATTGGAGGAACAGCCCTTTGATTATGTCTCAGTGTGGGTCTAAAGGTTCTCCAATCAACATCAGTCAGATGATCGCTTGTGTTGGGCAACAATCTGTAGGTGGTCGCCGTGCTGCTAATGGATTTATTGATCGTACTCTTCCACACTTCCCTTTGCATTCAAAATCACCTCCTGTAAGTTCAGTAACTTTTAATCGATCACATGTTTTCAATTACTTGATTACGTGTATCTTTGTGGAATATAACGTAATCTGCCCCACTGATAACTGGGAGTGTGCAAGTTGTATTGTTAAATTTTTTTTTGAGGTTACTATAATAGCTTGGACCAATTCATTTTTTATTGACTGGTCTTTTAAGATTGTTCAAGCGGGGAAAGTTTATGTTGAATTTACATTATATCAAAATAGCCAAGGACTAGGCCTGTCGGTGGATATCCAAATGATCCGAAATATCTCTGCATCTTTGTTCGAAAAGCGGATAAACATCCGATATTGGAACAAAGGGATACGATATGTGTATGAAGGTATCCACTTTCGAAAATTATCCGTTCGATTTCTTTGAATTTGGTATATTATTTACGGGTTTTAGGTAGTACATAACGTACTATATTACAAGAGGGCTAGACCACGCAAGATGAGAATCAAACTCATGGCAAGTGAGTTCGGACCCTGAGGCGGGAATTGAACTCATGACCTCGTGCACCACGCCCATGTCTTAACCAGTCTGGACAAGGTGCTTGTCATCCATTTGATTTTCGTTAAATTGTGGTTTATTTTCTGTGTATTTTAGTATGATGGAAGACGTGTTTTTTTTAAGTTAGCAGTTTGTATTATTTGCATTTAGACTAGTTATTATCATCATATTTGTTTATTTTTCACACTTTGGTAACAAATAGGATTGAAAAAAAACATGCTAAGAGAATTTTATTTATATTTTTTGGTTAATCAATCGTGAGCGGATATGATACTTATCCTATGTCTATCCATATCTACGGACGCAGGTGGATATTTGATAATGATTCTAGATGTGGATATGACGTTATCCGTATTCAAAAGTATCTGTTTACATGCCTACTAAAGACAGTTTAAATGGAGGTAGTAAAGAGTGCATGAATTCGACCGGACCTTGAGTTTTGCTATACTATCATGAGTCGACCCAAATATTAGTGATCAAGGCCATTGTTGTTGCAACTGCAATCATTGTTGGATGTGCATTTCTCTTTTGTTTATATACGCTGTATATTTCTGTTAAAATGCAACTGATTGTCGTGAAAGTTCTGCATATAAACCATATCTTGTTTGTTATAATTTTAGCATGTTTACTACTTTCCTCTTGTTTTTGTTTTATATATTTATATACGTATTAGTTCTCAGCTGTATTTATTTTGTTGCAGGCCAAGGGATTTGTAGCCAATTCATTTTATAGTGGGTTGACAGCAACAGAATTTTTTTTCCATACAATGGCCGGAAGAGAAGGTCTTGTTGATACAGCGGTAGAATACCTATTTTTCCACCTTCTATTTTAATCAAGCTTCTTCACAAGTTCTTGCTGAAAAGTCTGCTTTTGCATTTCTTTTGAAACATGCATATTGGTAACGATTCCAATAAACAGTATCCTAGAACAGCCTTTATCAGCATAGCGACTGGCTAAACTGGTTCTATATACATTCTAGGCTTGATCATTCAAAAGACTGAACATCAAGATAACTCGAGTTACTTTGTCTTTCCTTGGCATTATGCTTGCAATTCTCCGTATACATTTTAGTATTATACTTTAAAGTTATTTTTCTCCTTCCAAGTTCTCATAAGTGGCCCTATACTGAATATGTTTATTATCTTGACTATGAATGCCCTTATATCAATCACTTTAGGTGAAAGATGTGGGTAAAAAACAAATAAACCAGGCCTCTTGTTTGTCTTTATGGAGCTCGAGCATTGATTAACTGCTGCCCAAGTTTGTGTAGTTTTAAAATTCATAAAGTAAAGGATTGCCAAATAACACCTATTTACTTAGGCATGCCTAAGCTTGAATCTGTGCCGTTAAAACCCCACAAAATCCTAGCTATAGTGCGTAATGCTCTTTGTCCGCTTCATTTTTTTTTCTTTTCAATTTAGCGGTACTAGATAGTATATCTGCATCAAGTTTGGTTATTTTTCGCTACATCTGCTAAATCAAGACTTTTTAGTACTAGCTTTAGCAAAATCAATATAAAAATGTTGATTTAACTAGTTCACTTATGAACCAAATTAACAAAGTTAGATAAAAATTTAATTTAAAGTGCTTAAGTCTTCAATATAAGTCACAAATCTATTTTTTGTCCCCAAATATAGATGACATAAATAACGATATTTTTCGGTTTGTCATCTAAGATTAAACTATATTTTTTTTTATACACAAATGATGTGAGAATGAGAATAAAATAATTTTAAAAAATTTGTTGTGTATATCTGATAAAACTTTTCGCACCTCCGCAGTTTTCCACTGTATTCCTGCTTTATTGTTGCTATAATTTTTTGCATATCCACCGTTGTAGAACTGCAAAGTGCTTTAAATGCACATGCTTCAATCAAGCATAATTTGCATGTCCATGTTATCTAAAGCAGGTTAGAATTTATTTTATGCTTGAATAGTCATAAATGCCTAGAAGAAGGATTAAGTTGATAACCAAGGTTTCCGAAATGAGATTTAAATCACAAATTTCAAATTGAAACTGAATATAAATCATAAATCATAGATTCAAGGGGTTTATAGTATATTATGTAATAATATATGTATTCTAATTATTTTGCTCTGTATAGAGATATTAAATGATGCTTGTGTATGTAAGAACATCTATAACTTCTCTCTTATCTCTGCTTCATTTCCTATTTCAACATGCACTGAAGGATTTTTCTCAACTGTGATTTTAATTTTTTGTTTAAAATCAAAATTTGGGAAACAAATCAGATTCGATTTGAAGTGGGATTCAAATCTCAAGGTTTTAAGGATTTTGACAACATCCTAAGATAGTAGTGAAAGTAGAAAAGAAGGAGATAAGGCTAATAAGTGATTATTCAACATTCAGATATATGATGCATACCAATGTTGAGTGAGTCCATTGTAAGGTTCAAAAATTTGGTCGGAAGTTGAAAACTTCGACCATGTCGTTCCAGTTCCAGCCAGAGCTGGAACGGAATATGTCAGTGAACCCTGTTCTGGCCATGGATGAATACAGGAAGCAATCTTTATCAAGAAGGATTTGGGAAAACAACAGAAAAGCACAAAGAAACTAGATGGAAGTAGCAATTGCTTACCTCCGAAATAAACTAGAAGAAATTAGTTTGACTCGTTCTTTATTAATCGATACAAAAAAAAAAAAAAAAAAAAATTAGTTTCACTCATTCAGTTTCTTTTTCGTTCTAACCCTAACCCTGGTTTTATTTTTCCCTTTTCTACTGACGGCTCAAAGCATGTACTGTTTAATGTTTATGATGACCTATATCATATTACTTTGATTTTGTATACATAATTGGGCTGTTTGATGTGGTTTAATTTGGGACTTCCTTATTATGTTTAATACTTTAATAATGATGTATAATTTTTATGGGCTGGGTTTTTGTTTATAGACTGAATTGGTAATTTAGTACTAAACTTGATATATATTATATATATTTTTCTTAAAATTTATGTTGTGTTTGTAACTCTAAAGATAGTATACCACTTTGTTAGTATTAACTTAGTTGCTTAAAGAACAGTATCGGAATCTCCAAAATTTTCAAAAACGGAACCGAGATATTAAAACTTACCCTTGATCGGAATAGAAACGTAAACCAAATCTTGAACCATGGTCCATTGTAGTGCTAAAGCTGCTATAAATTTCAATCGTAAAAAGATGCAGCGAACATTTTAATGTTATTGATTTCATTGATACACAGTTTATCTACATCACAATTGCCCTTTCTATTTTAGTAATTCTTTCACACTGTATGGTTCATATATCATTTTGTTAATTTGTTTTCATGTGAATCTGTAAACTTTATTAGGTAAAAACTGCTGATACTGGATACATGTCTCGTAGATTAATGAAAGCATTGGAAGATCTTTCGATTTACTATGACCAGACTGTACGCAATTCTAGTGGAAATATACTTCAGTTTAGATATGGAGATGACGGTATGTACCCGGGTACTATGGAGGGACAAAATAGCACTCCATTGAATCTTGAGCAGTTATACAGCGAAGTTCTGGTTGGTTTCTGTGGTGTATTGCCAGCAAGTATTTAATCTGTTTCCAAAAAATATATATTATTTTGTTACCCTGTTGTTTTTGGCAGGCAACATGTCCACGAAAACTACAAGATTCATTATCTCCTTCAGATATCATTGAGTATGTGAATGAAAGACTGTCCAAAGCTGACATGACTCCTGAGGGTGGCTGCTCTTCTATGTTTAAGAAGACATTATCAGAGTTTGTATTTAAACGTGAAGCAGAGTTGAGGGGAGCCATTTCACGATTTAGACTTCAAGAAGATAAGGAAGACTCTGATATGATGGAAAAGTTTGCATCCTATATTTCTGGAATGTCAGCCAAACAATTGCAGGTATGTAACAATAGTCCTTTCTTGTCATTACAAGTAACAGTATTATGACCTACCCTGTTCAAGGGGAAGCGGACTGCTAGGCACCAAGAATGTCTTTAGAGTCTAAGCGGAACCAGGGCGAATATAAGCGCTTGCTATATAATTCGATAAGAAATATTTTTTCATTAAGTTGTAATAAGAATAGCAATGACATATAGTGAGAAACTCTGTTGATGTTGATTAGATCATTACTATTTATAACTGTAATATGAGTGATATATATCGACACAATTTAAGTTTATTGTCGATAAACTAAAAAAAAACAAAATCCCATTGCAGTTTACTACGGTAATGAAATTTATTGGTAATAAGTTTTATACATGATGAAATTTATGCCATAATTATAACCTGACATTCATGTACTTAATAATCATGACATTGAAAACCACAATGGTATCAAATAATTTAATTTCTGTAGTTTTTGTACAATACACCATGTTATATTTCAAAAAAAATATTCAAAACAGAATTTAAAAATTAACGGAATAAGAAAGTGAAAGTAAGACGTTAAATTCATATTTCAAAAAGTGTAAAGCTAACGAGTAGCTATTATTGTATACTTATTTTTCTGAACCAAAAATTTAATCAAGTTAGCCTTGGGAAACACAAAAATTTCATGTTTATTTTGAATTATGAAAAGAATATTAATTGAATAATCTTTTATAAATTTTGATACGAAATATATAAAACGTAATTAAAATTTAAATTTACACTGGAAGATGAAGAACTTCAATATGAATAAATAAAATAATTGATTCTTTTTGGTATCGATATAATTAATTCAATAAAAAAAAAACCAAAACATCTGTATTTTGGGGTCATAAAAAAAAAACTTAACGCTCAGACAACGCCTCAGACAAAGAGAGAAATAAAGCGCCAAACAAAGAGAGTGAAGCACCCTTGACAGCATAGGTTATGAATTACTTTTAAGTTACAGAATATAGCATGGATACCATTTCCATATATGCTTACTTGTACATAACAGAGAAGCATTTAACGACACTCTAAATAGTGAAACACCCCCATATCCCTCTAATTTTCACCGCAGGTTCCAATTTAACTAATAGTTGATTTTCGCATTTCACTACTTATATTATTTATATTTAAATTGGAACTAGTGGTGGAAATTAGGGGGTCACTGGGGTGTTGCACTAGTTGGAGGTACCATTGAACGCTCCTCTACATATTATATATACATAGTCTACAGTTATATTATATATATATGTGCATATACGTACATACATACAAGGTTTTAAATCTAGGATATCGGTCGCGTTTCGTCTCGGGGATTTTATGGACTCGGTCTCGTATCGGGGGAGATCTTGGACGAGATGAGTCTAACTCGGGCGTTCGTCTCGGATTTTCATCTCGGGTCTAAAAGTTCATATCGGAACAATCTCAGGTACACGATATGTTAAAAATGATATTTTAACAAAATGATTTTTATGAATGCTATTAAAAACATAGTAACTTAAACTTAAAATGCAAAATAACTTTATTATTCTTTATTTTGTGAAAGATCATTCATACTCTAAATCGTACTATGCTTAAAACAGAAATATTGTTGGATAGGAAACATTAAAAGGATCCAAAACATTAAAAAATTCAGCATAAATAGACCATAAAATACATAATAAGTAACATGTATGTAAAAAGGCGAATATGAAAATCATAAGCATTCCAAAACATATACGAATATACAATATAGTCATTTAACATGCAAAATGTAAAATAACAAAAGATTGTTTTGGCTAGATTTGAGTTTTTTAATTATAGTTCTAGTTCAGACACAAATTTAAATTTTAGCCCAAAAAAACTAAGATCTTAGACGATATTCCAGTATTTCGTATCGGCCAATATATCATTCGATATTCCAATATCTCGTGCGATATATTTGAAAGGAGATTTAGAGTGATATTTGCTGTTTCGTTTCGGAAGGAGCCCAAAACGAGATATCGGAGGAGATCTCGGGCGATATTTGCGAGATTTGAAACAGTGCATACATATATATATGTATATATATATATGCATATACATATATGAAGAACATGTGTGTTTCGTATTTCATTTTGGATCGACCCAAAGTCTAGATCAAGGTTCGAAAACTCGGTTTCGGTCATTTGAAAATTTACTAGTTTCGGACGGTTTCGATGGTTTCGGTGGTTTCGGTTTTTGTTTCGGTTTCGGTAAAAAAATCAAACTTTCATATTTTTTATGAAAAAGCCAATGATAAATATTGCAGATCCATGTAAAAATATAGCCTACAAAAGTTTCATCATTTTTTAGATATACATATGTAAGTATGATATGTCATCAAAGTGCAGCTTCTTTATATGACAAAAGCCTATTGTTCTAATCTTTTATTTTCTGAAAACAGAACTATAAAACAGACCCAAAGACCCAAAGCCCATGCAAACTCAAGCCCAGACCCATGTTCAACCCTAATATTCACGCAATAAAAATAGAGAACAGGAACAAAAAATAAAGAACGAAAACACGAAGCGGGAAAAGGGGTAAAAATACCTTCGCCGCTTTGAACTATTCGATTCGAACTTAAAATGGAATCCGCTCGAATTACACTCTGCTCAAATTTTCTTAGATCGAGCACAAAATCGAACTCGACGGTCTCTATTTGAAGTCGGATTAGGGTTTTTTGTTTGATTCAGGTATGTTAATTCCTCCAATCTTTCCGCTTCCTTTTGTTTTTCTATTGTTCAACCGAAATGAGATTTTCTCCTGATCTCGTACTGCCATCGATCGAAACCGAGACGAGATGTCCGAGATCTCGCGGTTTCGAACGAAATTTCAAACCATGGTCTAGATAAATGAGGATAGGTGTGGTAGGCATATGATACAACGATAGCTTGTCACATCCGTATGAATTAGATGTCTAAGGTTAATGTTATGGTCTACGTACAAGGTACTGATACTTTAATAGTTCGGTGGTTCTGTATTGGTACCAACCTCGACTGAACCAGAACCAAGCATAAAACTCGGTCTCAGTAAGGGTTAAAAAAAATCAACATTAATCGGCAACAACGTCAACTTAGCGACGTCGGCATCGGCTTTGATTGTGACGTCAATTTTGGTTGCAGCAACATCGATTTTGTTTGCAGTGAAATCGATTTTGATTGCGACATTACTCGACATTGCATTGAGAGGAAGAGGAGGGGGAGACGATGATGAATTTGGTTGATGTTAGAATTTAATTTAGGGCTTGAATAATTTAATTGTCTTGGGTTGGATAGGGCTAATAAATATTTACTTCATTAGTTGAAGAGGAGGGGGAGACGATGATGAATTTGGTTGATGTTGGAATTTAATTTAGGGATTGAATAATTTATTTTTGTCTTGGATTGGATAGGGCTAATAAATATTTACTTCATTATTTAATTAGGTCCATAATCAACCAGGACCGGTTGTGATTGGAAAGTTTAGGGCTTGAATTATTTATTTGGGCTTGTGTTGGGCTAGGCTAATAGATATTTACCTATCAAACAAGCATAATTTAATTTACGATGATCATAGTTTGTAGATATATTTTATGTTTTGTTTGCAATAGTTATTACATACATTCAAAACCATTGAAAATTGAAACCGCGACCAAAATAGAAATTTCTAAAATTTCAGAAATCATCCAAAACTAGTAAAATCTCAAATGACCCAAACCGAGTTCTTGAACCTTGGTTATAGTGATATTAAAGATGGTCACATCAAGCTGAATAAATGTCCTACAGTGGTGTTTGATAAAGTAGGTGTTATAAAATAAGTAATTTTAGTTATATTATCTTGAACAAAGTTTCAAAACGCGTAAGCATACATGAAGATGTTTTCAAGTCTATGAGGTGATGCATAAGCCTCAAAACGTTGAGGCGTAGGCTTTTCGGGCAAAAATAAAACGTAAAGCTATAATGACATTTTAAATTAAATTATGCAGAAAATGATAATAATAATAATAATAATAATTTAAGATCCAGCTTTGAATAAGTGTATATTTTTATTATAGAATAAGAATAAATAGTTGAAGTCTATGAGACGAGGCGTAAGCCTCGAAACGTTGAGACGTAAGCTTTTCGGATGAAAATAAAATGTAAAGCTATGATGATAGTTTAAATTAACCCATGCAAAAAATGAAAAACAAATCATTTAAGATCTGGCTTTAAATAAGTATATATTTTTTATTATAAATCGAAAATAAATAATTGGAATCCATCTGATTCAAATTTTGATTCCTCAAAACTATTAAAAGATTTGACCAAACTTCAATTTTGATTCCTTCTATCAATTCAAATCAATCTGCAAATTTTATTTGGAGATTTAAGGGAGTCTATTAAGAAAAACTTTTTAAGTCTAGGCAGTCAAGGCGCAAAAAGCCCATGGCTTGCGCCTTGGGCTTTTTTGCGCCTTGCGCCTTTTTGTGCGCCTTATTTGCGCTTTTTTCCTGCTGTCACTGTAAAAACTGCACTTACAACTACAACTTAATATATAGTTTTGACAATAAATAATAGCCGAGTTTGCAATTTTAATGATAAAACTTCATAAGTTCATGTCACAAACGAAAATAAGTAGTTGAAGACTCGAAAAACCATTCAACCTAAATGTACAACAACAAAATACTTAAAATGAAAAAACGCTCTTTTTGCGCTTTGGGATTTTTTGCGCTTTTGGGCTTTTTTGCGCTTTTTTTGCGCTTCACTAACAGACGCGCCTTGAACTTAAAAAAAGCAACAATGAGAAAATCCATTACATAGTTCTTGATCGTTGTTTCGTAAACAATCTTACTTGATCATGTTGATACTGAAATTGAAAAATAAATAATGCTAATTTTTATTTTCTTAGATTTAGTTGTTCTATTATTTCCATTAAATAATTGAAGTTAAATGACTACTATTAATGTCAATATTTGCAACGAGAAGTAAAAGGAAAATCTTGAACAATATGCCTTAGCAGTTTGAGATGTGCGAGGCGGCGTGCTTTATATGCCTCAAGTTGTTGAGGTGTAAGCTTTAGAGGTAAAAACTTTTTGAAATAAGCCTCAAGGCGTTTTATCTCTTATTTCCTCGAGGCGCTTCTCGAGGTGTGTATTGAGGCTGGTTTTTTAAAACAATGTTCTTGAATAAAACGCATCAAAATAATTTTATTATCGAGTTTTTTCTGGTTATTTTTTTAAAATGCGATAGAAGGAATTGCAATGCATGTTCCTCTCTCCTTCCATCCCTCACTCCCTCCCTCTCTCTCATCATGTTTCTTTCTAGCAGCAATATTTACATCACATTGTACTCAATGGCAGGTTTTCTTGGAGACCTGTATATACCGTTACCACAAAAAGAAGATTGAAGCAGGTACGGCAATTGGGTCCATTAGTGCTCAAAGTATTGGAGAGCCAGGAACTCAGATGACATTGAAAACATTTCATTTTGCTGGGGTTGCAAGCATGAGTATCCTAAATTTGGAAATATTATCATGAATAATATCCTTTATTTAATATTTGTTAGTGGCTTAGAGGTTATGTTTGGTGTGACAGTAAGGTCTCCATTGCCAAAATTCTCCAGTCCTTATAATGTGTTTTTTTTTTGGACTTATCGTAAGGTAGTTTCCAATCCAGTCTTTTTAGATCGACATGTAGGTAGCCTTGTGCTGTGGGTTACACCCATGAGTAAGGTTTTGGTTGGAACCTTTAAATTCCAACCGTGTTATGTTCTATGGTTTATAAGCGAACAATGCATTTGTTAAACATAGAATTACTTGTGTATGTTATAGAACCACATATTATGTTGAGCCAAACACGTGGACATTTATGCTGAATGATGTGGGACAAGTGTAACAGCTAAGCGCACTCAGTTAACCCTGCTTTGAGACCTTGCTGGAGAGCACATCATCATAAACCAACTGGCAATGCTACTAATCCCGACATATTAAGAGCCTTGTACTTCCCCTTTTAAGTTACAAGATTAAGGTAGCTATTATATATGGTATCTTTCGGTCTTTGGTACTTCCGGAAAACTTGAATATCTTAACTTGTAACTAGATGTTACTGGTGGGGTTCCTCGTATCAAGGAAATTATAAATGCAGCAAAAAATATTAGCACTCCAATTATTACAGCTCTACTTGATTGTGACAGTAAAGAGGAATATGCACGATATGTGAAATCTGAAATCGAGAAAACTCTTCTTGGTCAGATTGTGAAATCCATCAAAGTTATAATAAAATGCAATGAACCTTATATCAGTGTTGTATTTGACGAGGAGCGACTAAAAGATTTACATATAGATGATTCTCTTGAATCAGTCAGGCTTTCAATTTTGGAAAATAAAAAAGTGAAACAAGTGAAACTATCGCCAACAGTGAGCAAAACTTGTGTAATTCTTCATACATTAATAATTGCAATAAAATTTGCATCTAATGTTTGACTGTTTATGCAGCATGTTGTTATCCCTTCAAGTAAAATCCCCAAAATAAGAATATTTTCAGCTGCGAAAGATAAAGATAAACTTCAGTTCGACTTGCATCATCTGAAGTCGGTTCTTCCAATGGTAGTCGTGAAGGTATGTCTTTGTTAGTTCATTTTCCCGATTTTGGCATTTCATATTATATTACTGAAAATAGAAGTTTGAATTATGTTTTCAAAGGATTCAATTGTTTGTTTTATTATCACGTTAGGGCATTGCAACTGTTGAACGTGCTCTCATTGTCAAGGAGAAAGCAAAATATAAACTATTAATTAAAGGGTTAGTTTTTTCTTTCTTTTCTGTTTAAGACTATATTATTCCTACATTGTTTCAACTACTTCTGATGGAGTTAAGCATTTTTCCATTGTTCACGTAGTACAAATTTTGGTGCGGTATTGGGAACGCCAGGTGTTAATGGTATTAAAACAAAAAGCAACCATATCATGGAAGTGTGCCAAACCTTAGGTATAGAAGCTGCAAGAAGGAGCATAATAGATGAAATACAAGGGACGATGAAAAGCATGAACATTGATATTCGTCATATGATGCTATTGGCTGATGTCATGACCAGCACTGTAATTATCATTATCATCATTGGGAATGTATTTTACTATTTTATATCCCTATTTTTGATCCTGCATTTTCTCTTGGTTGGTAAATACAGGGTGAAGTACTTGGAATAACAAGATTTGGTATGACAAAGATGAAAGACAGCGTGTTAATGTTAGCATCATTTGAAAAAACTGCAGACCATCTGTTTAACGCACCCTTTCATGGTAGACGTGATCAGATTGAGGGTGTGTCAGAATGTATAATCATGGGAATCCCTATACAGTTCGGCACTGGAATACTCAAAGTTAAACAAAGGTACAGCTTATCGTGGTTGCTTTTTCTTATCATGCGTCGTTTTCATATTGAAATTATCTTGTACAATAGCAATGCCAGTTGCATAGTTAACGTGTTGAATTATACATGTTTCTTGTCGTGGTTGTGACTTTAATAAATGTCTCTAGGAGGACAGCTTGCAGGAGACATCGAATTTCAATTACTAGGATATCTGTTGAATAATAATAAAGCTGAAGAATTTTAAGCTTTCTCATTAATTCTAGGAACAGACTCTCTTCTTATTAGTTCCCTCTAGATATTTTATTTCCAAATTAGTTTATCACTTTATACTTACCTATTGTTTCTTTCTCATTCTACATTTTGATACGGACATTTCAAAATTTAAACAATTATTTAGTGATAGTTAGCTTCTAAGTTCCTAACATTTTATATTTAAGACCAAATATTAAAATTAATCACAAAACCCAAAATTTAATATATCTTTTAAATATTAAAAAATGACAAAATTATGTTTTTTGGCTTCTAGTACCCTGCACTTCAATTTTTCTATAATCATTTAAGTCACTCTCAATTCTTTTCTAATATTTTACATTTAGTAACATATTCTATAATTACTTGCGTAATATTAAAACTATTTAAATAACTTTGGTAAATTATTATTCATTGATTCGCCTAATAAATCACATCAGGGTTAACCATATTTATATTAAACAAAATGTGAAAAATAATTCAAACATATAAATACGTCACTCAAATAACATAAATTTTACGTATAAATAGCAATCACAAGTTCGTAGTTTGACTTATTTACGTTAATATATTTATCTTGTATTGCATTATAATATTGATGTCAATAGCTTACATTTTAAAATTTATTTAGTTATCTATAAAACACTCCACAATATCACTTAACATTGTGTGTTTTAATCAATATGCTTAAATTAATCATGCGATTTTGAATTTAATGAATTCAATTAGTAAATTGTTGTTAATTCATTTAATTAACGCTAAACATGGCATTTTAAAATATGTATCATGTTCATATCAACCAAGAAGACTAAATTAGTTTTTCCTTCAAATATAAATTTAATAAGTCACACAAATTAGATAATATATATAAACAATAATAGCAAATTTAATATATTGTGACTTATCTCAATAAATTTATCATAAATTGAAGAAAACAGTTTTAACTTCAAATACCTGCATTTCAACATTTCAAATTTTATATAAATATTATCGAACCTCCTCAATTATTTCATGATATCTTTATTTAAATCCATATGTTTAAACTACTCACTAAATCTTAAATTCTAATTAATTAAATAATTCTGATGGCTATTTGGTCCTTTTTTCTATAGCTCTTAAAAAAATATCTATCGATATTGCTATATATATTCATATTAAAAAATGTAGTTTTCCATTCAACTACAAAGATGTATAAATATATCACATAGAATAAATTATGTGCACCAACTATAATGACAAAGTTAATATGTAATTAAGTTATGCTTCGTTTATATCAAGCATTTACCATATATTATATCATTTTTTTTAAACATCAATAAGTTCACAACAAATCTATATTTTTTTCTACAAGTTTCTTTTTAATTCTTCCTATTATACTATTAAATGGCTAGTTGTTCATAATTTTACATGTAACATATTTAAATAAATTTTATTAAATAATATTTTCTAATTCATCAAATAAATTTACTAACAACAATTTCAATATGTATAGTATATTCATATTAACAAAAATGTTTTTTAAAAAAAAATCTCTAATACACACATGCATATTGTATGTATAAGCTATAGAACATAAATTACACACAAAATAATAATTATTAATTAATAGTTTATATATTTCACATCAACGTTCATCATATGGTGTATAATAAAATTATCATTTTAATATTAAAATAATAAATACTATTTTTAATAATATTATCGTGTGCAACGCACGGGTTACACACTAGTAACTAATGGATTTAAACCAACTATTTTGGATTTGCTGTCTTAAATGATAAATATATGTTACATTATCATCCTCTAGCCATTTATTATTAGTAATAGAACTTCAAAGCAAGTTACGCTTGCTAATCAGTCATGGACTAAGGAAATTCTTACATCAACTATTGCAAAAGGATCACACATGATTATGTAAACACTTCCTCTACTCTATATCAAGTAATTTCCAATACAATTAAGATTTGAAGTATCAAAAATTCAAAGTTACTTTAGTAGCTTACATATTTGTCAGGCAGGTATGTTGGAATTGTAGTGCACGTAGGATTGCTATGCGCATTCTCTAGTTATAGTGATTTATAAAAATACATTATGAAACTATGGGTATGTTGCATTTTGCAGAGTTGACGCCTTGCCTGAATTGAAGTATGGACCTGATCCAATTATACGTTAACAAAATTAGTCAAACAAATCCGAAAGCACTTCTAGTGCAGGTATAAGTTCATTAATTTATATATTTGGTTGGTAGAAGTGACCTGTAGATTATATTGAAACTAACAAGCCGTTATTATTATCAGATCCTGATCTGCTCTTTATGGGGTATAAAAGCGTGGGAAATACGTCTTTGAGGCTAAACCATCACCGATAAAGCATTTAGCAAGGGTTCATGATCCATGCACAACTTGAGCTTGATATGAAGTAACTGCGATGTAAAATATGCAGAGAACTACAATTCAGTGTCAATTAGAATTAATTAGTCCAGAAATTATTTTACCCGGCCTAATGACGCGGATGCAAACCACCACTTGGCGCTGGCTCGGTATGCCGAACTACAAATTTTCTTTTTGTTACTTGGATACATGGTTTTACTTTTGTGACCTATTTATGCATTGGATCACTGGAAAGAGAAACGGCTAATACTAAAAGAATAGTTGTACAGCCCCATGGTTATTGGTTTCAATTGGGGTGAATTTTAGATATGCACCTAATAGGAAAGCCATTATAGTTGTACAAATTCATCTGATTTATGCTGTAGACTATTTATAATGTAGTATATAAAATTTCAGTTCAAACTTGTCGACCTATTGCGATTCAGATTCCATTTTGATTTGTAATGTTACGTAATTGGGATGGTTTGGAGTGGAATATTACGAAGTACTGACAGTATCCATTTGAGAATGAAATAACCGTCCGAAATCACAATTACAACGTATGTCTTTTAGTAGCTGTGAGTGATACGCACGTTTTGTTTGTTAATTTTAGTGGATCTTGAATGCAATTTGATTAAAATTTTGAATTTATATGGAATAAAAATGGGAGTTGAACATCATTTATGGGCGTCTTGTTCTGACACTTATAAGCATGCATTTGACTATATGGTATGGTGGTGGTAAACAAACGTCCAACCGATTCCTCCTATTGGTAGAAACGCATGTAATCATGTTCGTAATTTTAATTTGTAAACCAACAGGAGCGAAGTAATCTGATTACTTATTTGTGGCCTTTTTAAGATATTAACTTGATCAACATTAAGTTGAGACGAAAGCACCAGCCTTAAAAGGCAATTCAGATAATATCAAAAGCTGATCATAGATGAACAACATATAAAAAGCAAAGATAAGCAAATTGACACAGTTTATCTTATAGTAGTTAGTTTTTTTTGGGATCTTAACTTACTAGTCATTAGTTCTAGGTTTTACGGGTTTTGAATACATGTTAGAGGGGCTAATAAGTGAAATGGCTATCATCCGACAAAGAAATGACGTCTGTAGCTAGACCAGTGCGAGACGGTGGCAGGTCATGTGGATAAGGCAACATCGGGGTGCAACTGAATGATAGCGGTGACGTGCAACCTATTGCGCGAACTTTTTATGTCAGTTTGTGGGAGCGAGCGACTTAATCGATATGACTGCGGATGGAATTGGCAGCTATTCAGATGTTGTTAAATACACATGTATTATGTTTATGATAAGACCGTAGAGGTAATAAAGATTCATTTTACTATTTATATTTTAACAAGATTATAACTCATTTAAGAAGGTGAAATATTATATCTCTAATTCTTCATTTATTTATTCTAATTTATTTTTTATCCCTTCTTAATAACACATTAATTGCCTTATTCCATTAATTAAAATGTATTTTTGCAATGGACCACTTTTTATTTGAAAACAAACACTATGTTATAGTTTTATTTCATAATGAATATTCATAATATTCTCATTGAAATATAGCCATGTTCATTTTGAAATTATTTGCAGTTGTTTCAGCATTAACGACTAAGCCATGGTCGTGAGAAGTAACTCTTCAATTATATAATTATCGAGCACTTCTGATACTTTTCCATCCAAGTCCTTAGTCAATTTTGATAGTTGCACTCTCCGGCTAGTCTATGTCGTAACGACCTGTATTTTAACAATTGAATATTTAAATATTTTATTTAAACGTTAATCGTTAACTAAATTAACTGCTCCAAAAATATGATATGATCGAATCAGGACATGAAAGCACTTTCATTGAGTTTAAGTGGTTCATTGGATGAAGGGAAAATTTAGGAATCACTGTATTTTGAGATTTGACGTTTCAAAGGCAAAACAGTCTCGATAAGTAGTGAAATAGTCGCTTTGAGGCTCAATGTTAGATTTTGATTAAAATTATATTTTGGAATCATAGTAGTGAGGTGATGCACGTAGGCAAGTTTCGTTTACTATTTAGTCATGCAAACTCTAAAGTCTAAATGCGTGTCAATTTCAAATTTTGAAAAATTAAATGTTTGAAAAAATAGTTAGGTGTCGCAGAAGTTGGAATTTGACCTCGAAACATATTCCATTGCGTTTAGAATGTATTTTTATGTACAAATCGCCTATCGGCACGTGTCAATTGGAGTGCAGGCTCATTTAACCCATTTTGGAACTCCAACTATAAATATGGGCACACACTTAAAGAATAATGTTATTTTATTGATCACATCCGCCTCAAAACCATTTTGGATGAGAGAGAAATTTGCGCCTTTGTGAATTTCATTTTTCATCTTTTGCATGTAAACCGAGGCGTTTCAAGTGACCATCATTCCGGTGAAAATAGCCTAGGTAAAGACACTTTAGATGGTGGTTGTTCGGTGTCAGTAGGAGGTCGGAGGCGGGCATGGCAGCCGGTCAAAGGTCGGATGTGCTGTTTTTAATTTGATCAACAGAGGAAAGAGAGAGAGAGGGGGGGGTTATTGTCAACTAGATAAAAAGGATTTTGTCAGAATTTTCCGCTGCCTCCTTAATCAGTTCGCTTGCTGTCGCGGAACTGTTATTTACGTTCAGATAAAGTTATCATCTATTTGCGGATCTGCTATCTTTTATTTTTTCTCTTACTATTTTTACTGTATTTTGCCCTTTTTTCTTTGTTAGTTTTGATATTTGTTACTTGTTGGTGGTGATTGTAATAGATGATTGTTGTTAGTGAGCTTGAGATCTGTTATTTGTTGTTGATGATTGTAGTAGACGAGCGTTGTCGGTAATTTTGAGATCTATTATTCGTTGTTGGTTAAAAAAAAAAAAAAAAAAAAATCTTGTTTTTGGTTTTGTTAAATTGGAATTCGGGATAGTAGATGTGGATGATGTAACTTTGTTTGGTCAGGTCTTGTGAGACTTGTAGCGGAGGGTTCGATGGATGATGTGTTGGATTTGGTTGCAGTGCAGGTAAGTCCCGATGATTATGGTGTTGTAGATGATCGTGCATGGGGATATTTGGTTAGTGTGGGTGATCTGGACTTCAAGGGTGGGTGTTTGGTCGGCGTTTTGAAGTATTGTCATGAGATGGTTGGTTGACTGAGTTGTTAGAGGGTAAAATTAGTTTGAAGATGTTTATTGTTCGTTTGATATCTGTATCGGTAACCCTGTTTATTAGGAGGACGATTGACGTTGATTGAAGGTGGTAGATGGTATTGTAAGGTATGTTTTGAGAATGCAAACATATGTTGATTCATCCCTATTTATTTGATTTTGTTTTCTTTTAATATGTTTGGGGGATGCAAACATATGCAAACTCATCCCATTTTGATTTATTGTGTTTTCTTTGTACTTTTGGGGGATGTAAACATACAAACACATCCGGGACTATTTTTTCCATTTGGTGGCTCAGATCTTTTGCTTACCGTTCAAATTGAAGATAGTTGAGTTGTTTTGGAGTTGTAGTTTGATGTTTGGAGTCACTCTCTAACAATATTTAAATGATCGCTCGATCTTGCTACTCTTCAGTATGCAGCTTCTATTTGGCTAGGGGTGAGCGTTTGGTTGGTTTGGTTTATCCGATGATGAAATTTGTCAAACCAAACTAAAACCGATAAAAATGAAAACCAAACCAACCAAATTAAGTTTGGTTGGTTTGGTTGGTTATCCGAATAAACCGAACTAAAGACGTTTTACTCTTTTGTGGTTGGAATATTCACTATAATATGAAATAAATTATAAATATATGATTAGATTATTATTATTTACGATTTTTATGTTTTCTAATATTAATTTTGACACATAAGTGATGATTATAATTAACTTAAATAACTAAACTAACATAAAATATTTATTATAATATTGATAATTTTGAAAATACAGTAAAAGTTCGGTTAATTTGGTTAAACCGATATCCGAAATTAATATTTTTCCGGGCCAATTACAAACCGATTTAATTTCAAAATCGAACCAAACCGACCAAAATAAACTGGTTTGGTTGGTTTATTTGGTTTATTTGATTTAACCAAATAATGCCCACCCCTATATTTGGCAAACTCACGATTTCTAGCATCCTGAGTTTGAGGGGGGGGGGGTGGAGAATATGCTAGAAGATATGTTGCCTTTATTTATTTGTATTGATTTGGGTTTATATTTGGTATTGAATTATCGATTATAATAGACCCAAATATACTATGGAGTATTCTATTTAGAATGTTCTTTTAGATAAGGATAAACTATATCTAAATAGAGGCAAAGATTGACAATGTAAGTAAGCATCTTTTGTAATAATTAATCAATAAAGCAATAACTATGTAGTCTTTTATGTTTTGCCGTTTAATCTTTCTCTCCTCTCTATATCAAACTCTACTAGTTCGGTGTCAGTAGGAGGTCGGAGGTGGGCGTGGCAGCCGATCAAAGGTCTGATGTGTTGTTTTTAATGTCCGTTTAAATCTACAAGCTTCTATCGAGCATACTTTTGCATATGAGATCCGTTTTGGATGCGAATTTTTTCATTGGATTTGATTGAAGAGCTCTACATTTTAGCGTTGGGCTTGAGCTGATTTGCCTAAGATAGATGATATTGTCTCTCACTGAACTGTATTTGTTTATACAGTAAATAATTGACGTATTAAAGTGATTTATAATCTTAAAATATATTTTGTAATATGGCTGAACCTAGTAAATAATAAATAAAAGAATAAAAAAATTAATGCAATATGAGAAAGCCTGATAAAATTATTTACATCGTTCTTAAATATGTTTTCATGTGGGCAGACAAGGAGAATTGGAAATTTGTAGACACCATAGCTGCTGATGTCTATAACAGAGCAAGGAGGAGGGATAGTGCTTAGCTTGCCTGGATTCAACAACATAATGCTTCTCACGTTGGTTTTTTATTTATGCTGCCGTTTTATGTCTTTTGTCTATGTAATATGTATATGTACGTCTTTTTGTTGCACTACTGTACCTGATATGCTGGTGGTCTGGTTTATTTTGGCCTTGTAAACATGTTCACGTATGATGATGCACTGGACATGTTGATGTACTGATCCTTTTAGTTGAAATATATTAAGGCGTAAATCTGATGATTCACTACCTTTTGCATCAAAAAAAAAAAAAAAAAAAGAATAAAAAATAGTTTGATTGGATTAAACCCGAATATCACATTTTATCCATTTGCGTGCTATTTTAACGTTGTTGCTAGGATTAAACTATTTTGACATCAAACTCACACCAGTTGCTTTAGATAGGTTATGTTTATGTTGTAAATGCTGTTATGGATGTTTATATGTTATTTTAGACAATTATAGGATTATTGATTGTACGATTGTTTTTTCATAGTTTGGTTGTAAACGTCAATCGTAGACGACTTAAAACTAGGGAAAGCTCATCTACTAGAGTTTGGTTTTACGAATCAAACGCATAAGAGGTGCATATTGATTTAGCGCACTAGCGACAATAGACTCGAACAAATGAGCTAGATTCACGAAGAAGTATTGGAACGTGAAGATCAATTTGAAGACGAAGGAATATTTAAGCGTATCTATGATGGAGCGTATCTACAGACTCGATAGTGGAGCAACACTAGAGCTTGGCGACTAATTAGAAAAGAGTAATATTGGAGCCCAACGACTGATTAGAAGACGAAGCAATACTGGGGTTTGACAACAAATCTGAAAACGGAGGATGAACTTAGCGACGAGCTTGAATTTCACAAGTGCTGGGAATTTCCACTGGATGTACATTTAACCAATTTTTATTAAATATATAATCAAAGTGGTTGTTATCGATTACTAAGAAGTTTTAGTAATTGATATCAACTACTATTGGTGTTGACCTCTTTGACCTAATTGACGTAAACAGTTCAATTTTGATGAACATGATATGATGGTTGTTTCAACAAGATGACTCTTCGATCAGTAGCTTTGACGTGAGGCAAGGATGTAGTGCTTCGACGTAGTGGTTCGCCATTCAACAATGGTAATTCCAAGATGGGAAGTGGTGTCTCCAATGATGGATGGTTTTTTGTAACACCCCGCCTCCGCTAGGGTCACTCGCAAAGGAATGCACTAGCTTTAGAGGGGCATTATTGGTAAACATGCACAGAAGTATCACAAGACAGAACATATAAAATAGCGGAAGTAAAATCGAACTTTCATAAACATTAATAATTAAGGTCTAAAGCCTTTTACATCAGAGTACATCAAAACCTGTCTTGCAATAATAAAGAAGCATAAAAACCTTTTCATAAATTATTCCCTAAAATAAAGCGGTGAAGCAGCCATAGCCAAGAGAAGACCAAGCTATACATCAAGCTATACATGATGACCTTCAAGCATAAGAGGCCCGAACTAAACAACATCATTTCCTCCCTGGAACCTGGGGGGGAACGGAAGACAAAGAGGCGAAAGAAAACGGGGTCAGTCATAAAGACTGGTAAGTCCTATCTACTCCCAGTATAAAAACAGGTAAAGGTAACATGACATGCATAAACTGAAAGTAAACATAAGGATGACTACAAGATAGATAAACTAAACCAGGGTAACTGGCTGAACTACTGTAGCAAGGTAAACTAAGATAACGTGATAAACTACGGTGTTGTGATAAATCAAGGTATCACATCGTCAGGTTTCTATCAAGTATACTATCCCAAGGTATCTATCCTGTCTAACATCCCCCGGTGTCTATTATGTATATTTTTCCTGGTTCTAACATGTATATTTGCTCTGCACCTCTCGTACTAGTATCCCTACCCGCGTCATGTGTTAACCATGAATGTCCCTTGCCCCATGTCATGAAATGGTCCATGTCAACCTAATATATAGCATATGTAGGTTTTCCCAACTCGTATGTTTCTCTCCATGTGTAAGTTCAGTCCTTTGCCATAGGCCATACGGGCTTTCCTATGTAAACGTTTTATCCTTGAAGTTGTTTTGGACTGCAACCCTTGATCTAGTTGTGTTTCCCTACCATGAACTATCGCGCGTCCACTTAGGATTTATGCCACCTAGGGCCGCTAGGGATTATGCTACCTAATGAACGTTTCCGTGTCTCGGTTTGAGTTTTGGCCACCTAGGACCACTAGGGATTACGCCACCCGTCAACCGCGCCCTTGATCCCACGTATGTATCGTGAATCGTTTTCCATGTCTAGATGCACATGTTCCACAATGTGCCATCCGAGTTCCGTGCCAGGGCAAACTAAGAAATATGGAACTCGGTCGGGAGCTTTAAGTCGTCTGCTGATGCAGATACCAAGGTCTGTTTTTGTACCCGTGGCTATGGTCCCACGTGACCCCTCCCTCAACTAGTGAAAGACAACCCACGAAAAATCATGTATGAGAACCACTCCCCGGCCCCACTATAGCCCACTTTCCTACGGGCCAACCTCACCCATGACTCGATAGCAAGCACATGGTCTGTTGGGGGTTCTCTGCCTTTCCGTACGTACACGATTGACTAAAGATGGTAGGTAGTCGGCGATGTGCTATCCAGGGCAAAAACCAAGAATCGTCGACTCCACGCTAATCCATCCCAGTCTTTAGGTCGCTCGCATAGCAACCAAGGCATACTCTTGGTCCTTCTAACGCAGACCTTAACCTCTCATGGGCCTAGTATAATTACCTGGCAGCCCACAGAGGGATCCCAAGAATATCCTCACGTCCCCCGAAGCTTCCACTTCGGCACCCAGTGCGCTGGAGCTTTTATCCAAGTCAGATAACTTGCTCCTCCTCGTATACTAAGCGATGACCTACCGTATCAGGTTACTCATCGCTTTGTGAATTAATCCTATGTCCTTAGCTAAGAATTATTTCTCAGTTACCCTTAACTAAGGTTTACCACTTAGCTTCCTTTCCCGTTGTCCTTGATTAACCACGATTCTATACCTAGTTCCTCTAACTAGGGTTTGTCTTATTGGGTTAAGTGTTATCATTCAAGTCCATGCCTTAACCCGCCCACGAATCACGTCAAGATTGGCTAAGTATTTAAGTTCAAAACTTAGCCCTACAAGTTGGTTAAGTGTACCCAGAGGCTCATGACTTAACCCTATCAAGTCAAATCGGTCAAGTACTAGCTTACCTTAATCCTATCGGATTATCTTGCTAGATCGATTAAGCATAGATTATCTTAATCCCATCAAATTATCGAGTCGGATTGGTTAAGTATAGGTGGGCTTAACCCCATCCTCTAATCGTACTACAATGGTTAAGTATATTCTAAAAAGGTCTTGTGTCTTAACCTTATCAGGTCCGCGTATTAGATTGGTTAAGTGTAGGTTACTTAACCCCATCAAATCATCATGTATAATTGGTTAAGTATAAGTTGCTTAATCCCATTAAATTATCACGTTAAGTTGGTTAAGTATTGGTTACTTAACCTCATTGAATTACCAAGTTTAAGTTGGTTAAGTGTTTAACTTAACCCCGTCGAATTACCGTGTTTAGATTAGTTAAGTGTGGATTACTTAACCCCATCTAATTACCGTGTTTAGATTAGTTAAGTGTGAATTACTTAACCCCATCTAATTACCGTGGTTAGATTAGTTAAGCGTCAATTACTTAACCCCATATAATTACCGTGTTTAGATTAGTTAAGTCTTAATTACTTAACCCCATCTAATTTCCAAGTCGGATTAGTTAAGTGTAAATTACTTAACCTCATCCCCTAATCATCTTGCATGGTTAAGTGTCATTAAGAAATCAAGTCCGGTCCCACTTAACCTACCCATTCGTGTCATATCGGTTAAGTGTCATTAGTCAAATTTACTTAACCTTATCATGTGGCATTAATTTAATTAATGCACCCTCAACCTCTCACATTAGACCTTGTTGTGGTTACTAGTTAAGCCGGGCGGGTCCGGGTAGATTTACACCACAACCTAGTCTAACCTTGGGTCTTAAGCGCGACATGACCAACTTCTCACATTGGATCCTATTGTTTGTAGCTACTAGTTAAGCCGGGCGGGTCCGGGTAGATTTATGCTACAAACTCAACCCAACCTCGAGTTGGCCACTTCCATGTTTGGTCTAGTGTTATATTACACTTACAACCCATACGTGTCTAATTTCAAGTCCCAAGTTTACCCCACGTGTCATGCCCCCATTTTGGTTCAACTTACATGTCGTGTTCACATGTAACCTCAAGTCAAGTTTTCACGTCATGTTCATGTTTATCTAACTACCCCAAAGTCGTGTTTTCCAACGCAAGCAAAAGCGAGTCAACATAGTAAGGATACTACGTCACATATTGGCCTCAAAACATGCATGATGCCAAAAAGGGATTGGCTTCCACATGCACAACCTTGGCCAAAAACATGCATAGTGTCATAAGGTGATTTCGCCACAAACATGCATAGTATCTCAAGGGGATTTGGCCACAAACATGCATAGCATAAAAGGGGATTACTTGCATAAGTGTTCATGTCATAAACCTATCATGAAGGGATGAACATGCCCATGTTACTCATGTGATAAAAAGGTAAACTTGCATATTATCATAAGGGATTTCGGGTTCATATACTTGCATAGCCTCAAAGTCACATTCATGCACATGTTTCATGAGTCAAAGTGGTTTCAAGTGTGCATGCTAACATACCACAAGCAAAGGTCCAATCTTGCATGGCAAACTAGGTCCAATGTAACATGAATAGCATGGTTTAGTCGCTACAACATAACCCAAAGTCATATGTTCATGCTAAATGGGCAAACTAGGTTCCCATAGGCTAACATACTCATGTTACTTTGCATTTTATCCCATGTCACATCAAGATCATCGTTTAAATCTACAAGTAGCTAGAACTTACATAGCGTGGTAAGAGGACTAGGAGCATGAATCCTTTTGACGAAGAAAGGTGGCTCCTTTGATGAAGATCCGTCATGAAACTCGCATAGCAACGTTGATTTGGCCTCTATTTGGTGTAGCAAGCTTGCACCTTTTGATTTGAACCCGATTTGAATGCATAGGCTCTAGGGATTGGAGATGGAGGCCATGATCAAAATTGATTTTGGCAGCACTTAGTTGCTAGGTTTGATTTTTAGGGATTTAGGTTAGGTTTAGGGTCTTTTTATAGAGATTAGGATAGTTTTAGGCCCTTAGATTAACCCTAGGATATATCTGAACCATCAAACCACGTCAGAAGCTTCCAGAACAAGACCAGGGACCAGTGCAGGTGCACCAAGCCAGGAATGCTTGTCCGAGCCAAGTCGACATGGCTGTCGACTTGGTCAGACCAAGTCGACTCCCAAGTCGACAGGGCTGTCGACTTGGGTACTGTGGCGGGAATTTTTCCCGCCTGGCCCAACTGGCCCAATTTTCCAAATTCAAGTTTGAATTTGAAATCTGTTTTTACTTAGAAATTTTCTGAAAACTTCGTTGGGCCTTAACCGGG
Organism: Allium sativum; assembly: GCA_030737875.1. Taxonomy (NCBI): domain Eukaryota; kingdom Viridiplantae; phylum Streptophyta; class Magnoliopsida; order Asparagales; family Amaryllidaceae; genus Allium; species Allium sativum. The sequence continues at coordinate 511,694,490 of CM060921.1, read as the reverse complement.
TCATACGGATTCCGATTTTCGAAAACTCGGACTCTATTTCGCGTATTTTTCCGAGACGAACGCAATGGCATAGCCCGTTTAACTTGATTCAGAATTTAAAATTAAATTCTTCCTTGATTCTCGTCTTACTCATGTTATCGAAATACGGGTTGTTACATTCTCCCCACCTTTTAGGATTTCGTCCCCGAAATCTCCAAGTTAGGAAGAACCTATCCTACCATCCATCATCCATCTACTCAAAACATCATCCACAAGCAACCATTGTCCTTAGATGATTTCTAATGCTATATGAATATATGCAAAACGTGTGTGTACATGTTCCTTAGCTAATGCTAATGATCAGGCCTGAATAATCTTTCTAATGCAAAAACAGGCCCTTATTTTCGCCGGAAACTGATAGTTTGCATTTTCTGTTTACATTTCAGGACCTGGGAATAGGGCTGCACACAACCCATATCCAACCCGACCCAACCCACCAACTCGACCCAACCCACATAAACCCAACCCAACCTGTAACGACCCGGAGTTTTCGACTCCAAAAATCGACACAAAACCCAGCGTCGACTGTTCAGACATCGAAAATACCGAATCATTAATAGAAAGAAATTAGAGGATGAGATAGAAAAGATAGAACTAATAGAATAGGAGAAGAAGAACACAGCTGAACATAATCAGAGTAAACACGAATCTCACAGCGGAACGAATAAAATATATTATATAACATAACTTTGAAATACAAAAACTGTATTGTATATACATACCATTATCAGAGTAAAATACATCATATCACAGCGGACACAGTCTCTAAATACTAATGGTGAAGCCTTCTGCTTTTAGCTCCTTCAAGCGTATCTGTAAAAGCCTGAAACACTTGACTGCCCGTACAAATTTGGGCACCCAAGAGTTTAGGGAAAACAAAACAAAATAAACTCTGGGTCAGTCATGGAACTGGTGTGAGTAAATTCCAACCATATGGCTTAACTTTGAAAATCCCTTTGAAACCAAAAAGATAATAGTAAGACCAGCCCATACATAAACACGGACGGTTTTTACCTTACTATAACCCAAAACACTTTGATATCAAAATCCAGTGATATTATAATAATGTCTAATCAAATAAATAACCAAATAGTAGAACGCTTGCATCTCACGCTCTACATATATAGTATAAAATCAAAAACCGCAGGGCGCTTATTGGAGATTGGATTCCAACTATGACAAGGTATGGGACCACCTTCCGATGATGTATCTCTAGAGGCGAATACACCTGGGTTCAACAAGAACGTCTTGCAACCCGGCCCACACATGACCGACCACTCATTTCGCTTGAGTGTATCGAATGTATATCACCAACGGTTGGACTCAAACCACCGTTCCCGAATGGGCAGAATCGATAGATTTAGAAACAAAAGGAATTTCTCTAGATAGGTGATTATACACCCTAATGGGAGCGACCCACATAGCCATGCTGCCTGCCCGATTTTTGTCATTTCCCGGCTGTGAAGCTTGAGGCTACGCCTACCTTTTAGAACATCTGGCCACCATTCACTTTGAATGTCACATTGTCAAACCCGTCAAATCACTAGTTGATCTTCCCAAAAATACTACGGGTATAAAAGCTAAGAGAAACGAATTCCTCCGCCACCAAACATAACATCTTGAAAAGATCGTCTTATGTGACCGTTAGGAATACTCTGTCAGACATTCGTCCATACAAGTTGTCCTGGGACTGGACAAACAGAAAACACCATTCTGGTATAGGATGTCCATTGCATTTCACTCCGTCTTCAATTTGTCTTCAGCATAATCGAATTCACAACGCTTATGCCTATACGGAGTGGTTTCCGGATAATATATCCAACCGGTCTCTCCGTATTGACAACGATGGTCAAAACACTTCAATAGTCGGTTGTTTAACTATCGAAGTAAAAAAAAAACAACATCCATTCAATGTACAACTAATATCACACAAATCACAGGCACTTTTTATTTAACATTCGTTCTTATATTCCTTTGGACAAACGTCATTACTTATTACTTTTGAATAAGTGAATTTCAAAACAAGCTGTTTTCCTTCCCTAGGAAGTGCTACTGTATATATAAACATCACGCTTAAGTTTGGTTAACAGCGCTTCATTTATCGTTATAGTTCAAACTAGCTATACGCTGCTATATCCCTTTATAACTAATCTTGACATAACAGTCACGCTTAAGCCTAGTTAACAGCGTTACTTTACCGCTATAGTTCTGGGACTTGCAATATGCTACTATATCCCACTTTATAACTAATCTCAACACCTCTTTCCGTTACAAATTCTTGACAAAAATCTTGATATCCCTTTTCGTTACAAAAATCTTGATATCTCTTTTCGTTACAAAAATCTTGGCATTTATTCCCGTTACAAAAATCTTGGCTTTTATTCCCGTTACAAAAATCTTGGCTTTTATTCCCGTTACAAAAATCTTGGCTTTTATTCCCGTTACAAAAATCTTGGCATTTCTTTCCCAACTCGATAACATCTTAAATGGAATCTGTTTAAGAAAACAATTATTTAATTAAAATAATTAAATAATAATTTACTTCATCATTGCTGAAGTAAAATATTTTTCTTCCTTATTAATTTAAAATAGAATGGTTGCATACTTAATGAACAATAACTATTTTATTAGTTCAATAATCCTTTTATCTTCATTAAAAAGGTAATTAAGGATTTAGAAATCTAATTAATTTAAACAATGCACTCTTAAGTTATTATCACTGAAAACCAATTAACTAACTAATAATCCTCGACCAAATAGTGGGTTTAGTCAACCTCAACTATCCGTTAATTTATCAACTTATCTCAGTTTCTTCTTAATCGATACCGCCTATTTATTTAATCAACATAACATTGAATTTCCATTCACAGGATTCAAACAGTGCATGTACAAAACAAACAGTTCATATAAATATTGGGGAATCCGGTTGGATTCCACCAACCGGTTTCCTGCATCCACCGATGTTAGTCAACAATTTACACTGGTTCCATCCTAGGGAATATTAAAATCGATGAAATCAGTATCCAACCGGTGATGTGTACATATGCAACGATATGTAATATTTCAACCAATTTAACCATAATTTGCCTAAACAACCATCACACAGCATTCAACCATTATTTAAAATATAAATAAAATATTTTAAATAAAAAGAGAGTTAGTGAATTTACTCACCTTGGCGCGTTAACCGTTAATAACTATTTCCGTCAGTCGATTGAACCTGACGTTCACTTCTGCCATAAATTTAAACGTGTTTCATGTTATCTTCTTCGACAATCCATTTGAACCAGTTCGCACGTCTCAAGCGGCTCCGGTTGCTTATTCGAATAAATGAAACTTCTATTTTAAATGCATTGCTCCGCCACCTTCAGGTTATCAAACAACATAGCGTCCTCCTGTACCCCAGAAGCTCGCAACCGTATTCTTCAAATGCCATGCTCGTTGAAACACAGCCCACTTCCCATGCTTCACGCCTATTGCCAAAACGCACGCCCATGAGCTCATCTTGTCCCTCATGTGGAAACCGCAAACCCCCATGTAGCAAACACACATCACGTCCTCCCTTCTTTCCCATATTTTGCTGCAAGCCATTTAGTAGAAAGAAACCCCTTTTTGAACAAATCAGGTCCGCCATTTCCATGCACCTAAAACCCACGTAAAACCTCCTCTCTCCTCTTTCACACATGCAAGGTCCTTCTCTCATCACCGAACTGTTTTCCCCCACCCAAAAATACACCGCCTGCCCTCATTTACACATCCAGTTCTTGCACCATTCCATAAGGTAAACCCCAAGCACCACCTGCCGTGAACACGCAGGCTCCATCCCTCAAGAACTGACGCCCTTCTCCTTACACCGTCCTTTGCCAACAGTCTCCCTCTCCCACCACACTGAACTATTTTATTTTTCTTACGTATTTCTAAAATGAAGAAGAGAAAAGGCTGTTTGTATTTATAGCAGGTGATACTTGGCAGTGAAGTAATAGGATATAGGGTAGGTTTTATTTTCAATGTATGTTTTACTTTGTCGGCAAGGAGTTTGACGTGGTCGGCACACTACTGTATCTCATTAAATTTTGATGTAGACTCAAACGAAAAGGACAACGTTGGGCATATAAGCATGTGATTCATTTAATTACTAGTTCAGCCTAGCATATGTATAAAAACACAGGTCTGTACCGATTACTTCATAGCTTAGCTAAGTACCCTTTAATAAGTATAAGGCACAAGAGTAGTACCCCTTTTAATGCATACTAAGTACACGTTTTGAAAAACATTGGGTTCCCAACGTAACACATTTCGCACAACTCTGTCTTGTTTGAAAAAGTTCACGATATATCCTTTTTTAATTGTTTCGAAGATTGGCCTACCTCGGTTCCTTAAATTATACTTGCGTACGGACAGAAGTAAAAGTACAGTTGTGCTCAATGAGGTGTCACGATCCCAAAAATATAATAATACCGGTAGGTTGACCCATATTTTGAAACCCCAAAATATTGATACAGGGTGCAAAATACTCCAAATAAAAAGTTGCTTATTTAATTAATTAAAAATTACAGTAAAATTCTAAAAATTAAATTATCACTGCGCCCCAAAAGAACCTTGTCTAAATTCGAAACCGATAAGAAGTTATTTCAAATAAACCGTTACGGTCGATATTATGATTTCATAGCGACTCTCTGAATATTTGATTTTGACATATCTTGCAATCTATACGACGAAATCTCAATATTTCACTTTTGTCAGGAAGATACAGTTCAACAGATTCCAATATTTCTTGTTTTGCAGAAATCCGATTTAAAACGTGTCCTGTACACTCAGTTGAAGTTCAAGACGTTAAATTACGAACTGCAGCGTCGTTATGAGCTCGTTTATATTTAATATATATTTTTATACGTTCAACTTCGTTTTAATTAATATTTAAATCTACTTATATTAAGAATTCAATATTTAAACTGATTTAAATATTCAAATATAAACCGATAAAAATGCGGGACATTACATTCCTTCCCCCTTAAAATAATTTCGTCCTCGAAATTGCTAAGGTAGGAAAAATGCTACAATTTCTGTTGTAAACAGGTTAAAAAAAATCCTTTTGGTTTACTTCATATTTCAGTTTCAACTGAACTGATCAAAATATTAATTCCCTTCTTTGTAACAAAAATTTTCAAAATTCTGAAAATTTCCTGACATTTTAATTTTCGGAGAATTTCGTCAATCTCTCCGCTGCACGGTCCATTCGGTACTACTACAACACGCCACTCTGGGCCTTCCCCCTTTATTGAGCATCCAACTTTCTCGCTTTCATTTGTAATCCATTCAGCATACGAAATGCATCTCCAACTGATCTCCATTCAATTTATTCTCAATCAACAATTTTCTTACATCCCGACTCAAATTTCTTTTTCAAACTCCAGTTCAGTTCCAATTCCAAATAATCAAATTTCCCAACCAAGTTGGTTCCATTCCCGATCTCAATTCACAACTCAACTATTTTTGCCAAGTCAAATCCTTATTCCAGTATGATTTCCACTTACTTGGCTTCAATTCAACTCAAATTTTATTTGACTTATTTAAATTCTCTGTTTATTTACTTCATAAGTAAAAATTTCAAAATTCAAATCCCTGGGATTTTTTTTTAAATTAGTTTGAAATCATATATTTATATATACTTATAACATAGCAATTCAAAACATTTGAATTTCCGAACAACTTATTTCAAAACAAAATCTTTGGTAGTAATCCGTCACTTAGAACTTGAAAATGAACACCGATAATGGTCGACTTTATCATCGGAATTCATTTCCCAGCGATCAAAGTGAGTTCAATACTATATCACTTTCAAATCTCATATTCAAATACTTTTATTTGAAATTACTTCAAAAATATCTTTTCGAAACTTGGATAATATTTCAAAATTTTCCCAGGATCTTAAAATTCCATATATTTAATTCCAATTTCATTTACAAACAATTTCACGTTTCAGAATTTTAATTCCAATTCTGGCTTAAATTTCAGATTTAATCCATCTGATTTTATATCTTATACTCATATGAAATTCGATTGGTTATTTACATAACCAACGCACTTATAATCTTATTCGATTATAGTAACAATCAACACACCCAATATACTACATTAATCCCAAGATATATACCTCTTTGATATCAAAATATATTTTGGGTAAAATTATCCCATTTACCCTCTATTCAAAACGTACTGTGTCGAATTACTCTGTTCAAGAGTTTAGAAACACCTATCGACACAGTTTGCATTACTGTTTCGACCAGAATTCATAAACCACTTGCCAAACCAATCAACACAATATAAAACAGTTTTTATATTGATTTACAAATACGCGCTCATATATATACACTCAAACTCAATCTAGAGTTTTACTAACTCCATCTATATTGAGTTACGCCACAGAGCCAAGGTAATCACTTAACCTTCAGCTCTGATACCACTGTAACGACCCGGAGTTTTCGACTCCAAAAATCGACACAAAACCCAGCGTCGACTGTTCAGACATCGAAAATACCGAATCATTAATAGAAAGAAATTAGAGGATGAGATAGAAAAGATAGAACTAATAGAATAGGAGAAGAAGAACACAGCTGAACATAATCAGAGTAAACACGAATCTCACAGCGGAACGAATAAAATATATTATATAACATAACTTTGAAATACAAAAACTGTATTGTATATACATACCATTATCAGAGTAAAATACATCATATCACAGCGGACATAGTCTCTAAATACTAATGGTGAAGCCTTCTGCTTTTAGCTCCTTCAAGCGTATCTGTAAAAGCCTGAAACACTTGACTGCCCGTACAAATTTGGGCACCCAAGAGTTTAGGGAAAACAAAACAAAATAAACTCTGGGTCAGTCATGGAACTGGTGTGAGTAAATTCCAACCATATGGCTTAACTTTGAAAATCCCTTTGAAACCAAAAAGATAATAGTAAGACCAGCCCATACATAAACACGGACGGTTTTTACCTTACTATAACCCAAAACACTTTGATATCAAAATCCAGTGATATTATAATAATGTCTAATCAAATAAATAACCAAATAGTAGAACGCTTGCATCTCACGCTCTACATATATAGTATAAAATCAAAAACCGCAGGGCGCTTATTGGAGATTGGATTCCAACTATGACAAGGTATGGGACCACCTTCCGATGATGTATCTCTAGAGGCGAATACACCTGGGTTCAACAAGAACGTCTTGCAACCCGGCCCACACATGACCGACCACTCATTTCGCTTGAGTGTATCGAATGTATATCACCAACGGTTGGACTCAAACCACCGTTCCCGAATGGGCAGAATCGATAGATTTAGAAACAAAAGGAATTTCTCTAGATAGGTGATTATACACCCTAATGGGAGCGACCCACATAGCCATGCTGCCTGCCCGATTTTTGTCATTTCCCGGCTGTGAAGCTTGAGGCTACGCCTACCTTTTAGAACATCTGGCCACCATTCACTTTGAATGTCACATTGTCAAACCCGTCAAATCACTAGTTGATCTTCCCAAAAATACTACGGGTATAAAAGCTAAGAGAAACGAATTCCTCCGCCACCAAACATAACATCTTGAAAAGATCGTCTTATGTGACCGTTAGGAATACTCTGTCAGACATTCGTCCATACAAGTTGTCCTGGGACTGGACAAACAGAAAACACCATTCTGGTATAGGATGTCCATTGCATTTCACTCCGTCTTCAATTTGTCTTCAGCATAATCGAATTCACAACGCTTATGCCTATACGGAGTGGTTTCCGGATAATATATCCAACCGGTCTCTCCGTATTGACAACGATGGTCAAAACACTTCAATAGTCGGTTGTTTAACTATCGAAGTAAAAAAAAACAACATCCATTCAATGTACAACTAATATCACACAAATCACAGGCACTTTTTATTTAACATTCGTTCTTATATTCCTTTGGACAAACGTCATTACTTATTACTTTTGAATAAGTGAATTTCAAAACAAGCTGTTTTCCTTCCCTAGGAAGTGCTACTGTATATATAAACATCACGCTTAAGTTTGGTTAACAGCGCTTCATTTATCGTTATAGTTCAAACTAGCTATACGCTGCTATATCCCTTTATAACTAATCTTGACATAACAGTCACGCTTAAGCCTAGTTAACAGCGTTACTTTACCGCTATAGTTCTGGGACTTGCAATATGCTACTATATCCCACTTTATAACTAATCTCAACACCTCTTTCCGTTACAAATTCTTGACAAAAATCTTGATATCCCTTTTCGTTACAAAAATCTTGATATCTCTTTTCGTTACAAAAATCTTGGCATTTATTCCCGTTACAAAAATCTTGGCTTTTATTCCCGTTACAAAAATCTTGGCTTTTATTCCCGTTACAAAAATCTTGGCATTTCTTTCCCAACTCGATAACATCTTAAATGGAATCTGTTTAAGAAAACAATTATTTAATTAAAATAATTAAATAATAATTTACTTCATCATTGCTGAAGTAAAATATTTTTCTTCCTTATTAATTTAAAATAGAATGGTTGCATACTTAATGAACAATAACTATTTTATTAGTTCAATAATCCTTTTATCTTCATTAAAAAGGTAATTAAGGATTTAGAAATCTAATTAATTTAAACAATGCACTCTTAAGTTATTATCACTGAAAACCAATTAACTAACTAATAATCCTCGACCAAATAGTGGGTTTAGTCAACCTCAACTATCCGTTAATTTATCAACTTATCTCAGTTTCTTCTTAATCGATACCGCCTATTTATTTAATCAACATAACATTGAATTTCCATTCACAGGATTCAAACAGTGCATGTACAAAACAAACAGTTCATATAAATATTGGGGAATCCGGTTGGATTCCACCAACCGGTTTCCTGCATCCACCGATGTTAGTCAACAATTTACACTGGTTCCATCCTAGGGAATATTAAAATCGATGAAATCAGTATCCAACCGGTGATGTGTACATATGCAACGATATGTAATATTTCAACCAATTTAACCATAATTTGCCTAAACAACCATCACACAGCATTCAACCATTATTTAAAATATAAATAAAATATTTTAAATAAAAAGAGAGTTAGTGAATTTACTCACCTTGGCGCGTTAACCGTTAATAACTATTTCCGTCAGTCGATTGAACCTGACGTTCACTTCTGCCATAAATTTAAACGTGTTTCATGTTATCTTCTTCGACAATCCATTTGAACCAGTTCGCACGTCTCAAGCGGCTCCGGTTGCTTATTCGAATAAATGAAACTTCTATTTTAAATGCATTGCTCCGCCACCTTCAGGTTATCAAACAACATAGCGTCCTCCTGTACCCCAGAAGCTCGCAACCGTATTCTTCAAATGCCATGCTCGTTGAAACACAGCCCACTTCCCATGCTTCACGCCTATTGCCAAAACGCACGCCCATGAGCTCATCTTGTCCCTCATGTGGAAACCGCAAACCCCCATGTAGCAAACACACATCACGTCCTCCCTTCTTTCCCATATTTTGCTGCAAGCCATTTAGTAGAAAGAAACCCCTTTTTGAACAAATCAGGTCCGCCATTTCCATGCACCTAAAACCCACGTAAAACCTCCTCTCTCCTCTTTCACACATGCAAGGTCCTTCTCTCATCACCGAACTGTTTTCCCCCACCCAAAAATACACCGCCTGCCCTCATTTACACATCCAGTTCTTGCACCATTCCATAAGGTAAACCCCAAGCACCACCTGCCGTGAACACGCAGGCTCCATCCCTCAAGAACTGACGCCCTTCTCCTTACACCGTCCTTTGCCAACAGTCTCCCTCTCCCACCACACTGAACTATTTTATTTTTCTTACGTATTTCTAAAATGAAGAAGAGAAAAGGCTGTTTGTATTTATAGCAGGTGATACTTGGCAGTGAAGTAATAGGATATAGGGTAGGTTTTATTTTCAATGTATGTTTTACTTTGTCGGCAAGGAGTTTGACGTGGTCGGCACACTACTGTATCTCATTAAATTTTGATGTAGACTCAAACGAAAAGGACAACGTTGGGCATATAAGCATGTGATTCATTTAATTACTAGTTCAGCCTAGCATATGTATAAAAACACAGGTCTGTACCGATTACTTCATAGCTTAGCTAAGTACCCTTTAATAAGTATAAGGCACAAGAGTAGTACCCCTTTTAATGCATACTAAGTACACGTTTTGAAAAACATTGGGTTCCCAACGTAACACATTTCGCACAACTCTGTCTTGTTTGAAAAAGTTCACGATATATCCTTTTTTAATTGTTTCGAAGATTGGCCTACCTCGGTTCCTTAAATTATACTTGCGTACGGACAGAAGTAAAAGTACAGTTGTGCTCAATGAGGTGTCACGATCCCAAAAATATAATAATACCGGTAGGTTGACCCATATTTTGAAACCCCAAAATATTGATACAGGGTGCAAAATACTCCAAATAAAAAGTTGCTTATTTAATTAATTAAAAATTACAGTAAAATTCTAAAAATTAAATTATCACTGCGCCCCAAAAGAACCTTGTCTAAATTCGAAACCGATAAGAAGTTATTTCAAATAAACCGTTACGGTCGATATTATGATTTCATAGCGACTCTCTGAATATTTGATTTTGACATATCTTGCAATCTATACGACGAAATCTCAATATTTCACTTTTGTCAGGAAGATACAGTTCAACAGATTCCAATATTTCTTGTTTTGCAGAAATCCGATTTAAAACGTGTCCTGTACACTCAGTTGAAGTTCAAGACGTTAAATTACGAACTGCAGCGTCGTTATGAGCTCGTTTATATTTAATATATATTTTTATACGTTCAACTTCGTTTTAATTAATATTTAAATCTACTTATATTAAGAATTCAATATTTAAACTGATTTAAATATTCAAATATAAACCGATAAAAATGCGGGACATTACATTCCTTCCCCCTTAAAATAATTTCGTCCTCGAAATTGCTAAGGTAGGAAAAATGCTACAATTTCTGTTGTAAACAGGTTAAAAAAAATCCTTTTGGTTTACTTCATATTTCAGTTTCAACTGAACTGATCAAAATATTAATTCCCTTCTTTGTAACAAAAATTTTCAAAATTCTGAAAATTTCCTGACATTTTAATTTTCGGAGAATTTCGTCAATCTCTCCGCTGCACGGTCCATTCGGTACTACTACAACACGCCACTCTGGGCCTTCCCCCTTTATTGAGCATCCAACTTTCTCGCTTTCATTTGTAATCCATTCAGCATACGAAATGCATCTCCAACTGATCTCCATTCAATTTATTCTCAATCAACAATTTTCTTACATCCCGACTCAAATTTCTTTTTCAAACTCCAGTTCAGTTCCAATTCCAAATAATCAAATTTCCCAACCAAGTTGGTTCCATTCCCGATCTCAATTCACAACTCAACTATTTTTGCCAAGTCAAATCCTTATTCCAGTATGATTTCCACTTACTTGGCTTCAATTCAACTCAAATTTTATTTGACTTATTTAAATTCTCTGTTTATTTACTTCATAAGTAAAAATTTCAAAATTCAAATCCCTGGGATTTTTTTTAAATTAGTTTGAAATCATATATTTATATATACTTATAACATAGCAATTCAAAACATTTGAATTTCCGAACAACTTATTTCAAAACAAAATCTTTGGTAGTAATCCGTCACTTAGAACTTGAAAATGAACACCGATAATGGTCGACTTTATCATCGGAATTCATTTCCCAGCGATCAAAGTGAGTTCAATACTATATCACTTTCAAATCTCATATTCAAATACTTTTATTTGAAATTACTTCAAAAATATCTTTTCGAAACTTGGATAATATTTCAAAATTTTCCCAGGATCTTAAAATTCCATATATTTAATTCCAATTTCATTTACAAACAATTTCACGTTTCAGAATTTTAATTCCAATTCTGGCTTAAATTTCAGATTTAATCCATCTGATTTTATATCTTATACTCATATGAAATTCGATTGGTTATTTACATAACCAACGCACTTATAATCTTATTCGATTATAGTAACAATCAACACACCCAATATACTACATTAATCCCAAGATATATACCTCTTTGATATCAAAATATATTTTGGGTAAAATTATCCCATTTACCCTCTATTCAAAACGTACTGTGTCGAATTACTCTGTTCAAGAGTTTAGAAACACCTATCGACACAGTTTGCATTACTGTTTCGACCAGAATTCATAAACCACTTGCCAAACCAATCAACACAATATAAAACAGTTTTTATATTGATTTACAAATACGCGCTCATATATATACACTCAAACTCAATCTAGAGTTTTACTAACTCCATCTATATTGAGTTACGCCACAGAGCCAAGGTAATCACTTAACCTTCAGCTCTGATACCACTGTAACGACCCGGAGTTTTCGACTCCAAAAATCGACACAAAACCCAGCGTCGACTGTTCAGACATCGAAAATACCGAATCATTAATAGAAAGAAATTAGAGGATGAGATAGAAAAGATAGAACTAATAGAATAGGAGAAGAAGAACACAGCTGAACATAATCAGAGTAAACACGAATCTCACAGCGGAACGAATAAAATATATTATATAACATAACTTTGAAATACAAAAACTGTATTGTATATACATACCATTATCAGAGTAAAATACATCATATCACAGCGGACATAGTCTCTAAATACTAATGGTGAAGCCTTCTGCTTTTAGCTCCTTCAAGCGTATCTGTAAAAGCCTGAAACACTTGACTGCCCGTACAAATTTGGGCACCCAAGAGTTTAGGGAAAACAAAACAAAATAAACTCTGGGTCAGTCATGGAACTGGTGTGAGTAAATTCCAACCATATGGCTTAACTTTGAAAATCCCTTTGAAACCAAAAAGATAATAGTAAGACCAGCCCATACATAAACACGGACGGTTTTTACCTTACTATAACCCAAAACACTTTGATATCAAAATCCAGTGATATTATAATAATGTCTAATCAAATAAATAACCAAATAGTAGAACGCTTGCATCTCACGCTCTACATATATAGTATAAAATCAAAAACCGCAGGGCGCTTATTGGAGATTGGATTCCAACTATGACAAGGTATGGGACCACCTTCCGATGATGTATCTCTAGAGGCGAATACACCTGGGTTCAACAAGAACGTCTTGCAACCCGGCCCACACATGACCGACCACTCATTTCGCTTGAGTGTATCGAATGTATATCACCAACGGTTGGACTCAAACCACCGTTCCCGAATGGGCAGAATCGATAGATTTAGAAACAAAAGGAATTTCTCTAGATAGGTGATTATACACCCTAATGGGAGCGACCCACATAGCCATGCTGCCTGCCCGATTTTTGTCATTTCCCGGCTGTGAAGCTTGAGGCTACGCCTACCTTTTAGAACATCTGGCCACCATTCACTTTGAATGTCACATTGTCAAACCCGTCAAATCACTAGTTGATCTTCCCAAAAATACTACGGGTATAAAAGCTAAGAGAAACGAATTCCTCCGCCACCAAACATAACATCTTGAAAAGATCGTCTTATGTGACCGTTAGGAATACTCTGTCAGACATTCGTCCATACAAGTTGTCCTGGGACTGGACAAACAGAAAACACCATTCTGGTATAGGATGTCCATTGCATTTCACTCCGTCTTCAATTTGTCTTCAGCATAATCGAATTCACAACGCTTATGCCTATACGGAGTGGTTTCCGGATAATATATCCAACCGGTCTCTCCGTATTGACAACGATGGTCAAAACACTTCAATAGTCGGTTGTTTAACTATCGAAGTAAAAAAAAACAACATCCATTCAATGTACAACTAATATCACACAAATCACAGGCACTTTTTATTTAACATTCGTTCTTATATTCCTTTGGACAAACGTCATTACTTATTACTTTTGAATAAGTGAATTTCAAAACAAGCTGTTTTCCTTCCCTAGGAAGTGCTACTGTATATATAAACATCACGCTTAAGTTTGGTTAACAGCGCTTCATTTATCGTTATAGTTCAAACTAGCTATACGCTGCTATATCCCTTTATAACTAATCTTGACATAACAGTCACGCTTAAGCCTAGTTAACAGCGTTACTTTACCGCTATAGTTCTGGGACTTGCAATATGCTACTATATCCCACTTTATAACTAATCTCAACACCTCTTTCCGTTACAAATTCTTGACAAAAATCTTGATATCCCTTTTCGTTACAAAAATCTTGATATCTCTTTTCGTTACAAAAATCTTGGCATTTATTCCCGTTACAAAAATCTTGGCTTTTATTCCCGTTACAAAAATCTTGGCTTTTATTCCCGTTACAAAAATCTTGGCTTTTATTCCCGTTACAAAAATCTTGGCATTTCTTTCCCAACTCGATAACATCTTAAATGGAATCTGTTTAAGAAAACAATTATTTAATTAAAATAATTAAATAATAATTTACTTCATCATTGCTGAAGTAAAATATTTTTCTTCCTTATTAATTTAAAATAGAATGGTTGCATACTTAATGAACAATAACTATTTTATTAGTTCAATAATCCTTTTATCTTCATTAAAAAGGTAATTAAGGATTTAGAAATCTAATTAATTTAAACAATGCACTCTTAAGTTATTATCACTGAAAACCAATTAACTAACTAATAATCCTCGACCAAATAGTGGGTTTAGTCAACCTCAACTATCCGTTAATTTATCAACTTATCTCAGTTTCTTCTTAATCGATACCGCCTATTTATTTAATCAACATAACATTGAATTTCCATTCACAGGATTCAAACAGTGCATGTACAAAACAAACAGTTCATATAAATATTGGGGAATCCGGTTGGATTCCACCAACCGGTTTCCTGCATCCACCGATGTTAGTCAACAATTTACACTGGTTCCATCCTAGGGAATATTAAAATCGATGAAATCAGTATCCAACCGGTGATGTGTACATATGCAACGATATGTAATATTTCAACCAATTTAACCATAATTTGCCTAAACAACCATCACACAGCATTCAACCATTATTTAAAATATAAATAAAATATTTTAAATAAAAAGAGAGTTAGTGAATTTACTCACCTTGGCGCGTTAACCGTTAATAACTATTTCCGTCAGTCGATTGAACCTGACGTTCACTTCTGCCATAAATTTAAACGTGTTTCATGTTATCTTCTTCGACAATCCATTTGAACCAGTTCGCACGTCTCAAGCGGCTCCGGTTGCTTATTCGAATAAATGAAACTTCTATTTTAAATGCATTGCTCCGCCACCTTCAGGTTATCAAACAACATAGCGTCCTCCTGTACCCCAGAAGCTCGCAACCGTATTCTTCAAATGCCATGCTCGTTGAAACACAGCCCACTTCCCATGCTTCACGCCTATTGCCAAAACGCACGCCCATGAGCTCATCTTGTCCCTCATGTGGAAACCGCAAACCCCCATGTAGCAAACACACATCACGTCCTCCCTTCTTTCCCATATTTTGCTGCAAGCCATTTAGTAGAAAGAAACCCCTTTTTGAACAAATCAGGTCCGCCATTTCCATGCACCTAAAACCCACGTAAAACCTCCTCTCTCCTCTTTCACACATGCAAGGTCCTTCTCTCATCACCGAACTGTTTTCCCCCACCCAAAAATACACCGCCTGCCCTCATTTACACATCCAGTTCTTGCACCATTCCATAAGGTAAACCCCAAGCACCACCTGCCGTGAACACGCAGGCTCCATCCCTCAAGAACTGACGCCCTTCTCCTTACACCGTCCTTTGCCAACAGTCTCCCTCTCCCACCACACTGAACTATTTTATTTTTCTTACGTATTTCTAAAATGAAGAAGAGAAAAGGCTGTTTGTATTTATAGCAGGTGATACTTGGCAGTGAAGTAATAGGATATAGGGTAGGTTTTATTTTCAATGTATGTTTTACTTTGTCGGCAAGGAGTTTGACGTGGTCGGCACACTACTGTATCTCATTAAATTTTGATGTAGACTCAAACGAAAAGGACAACGTTGGGCATATAAGCATGTGATTCATTTAATTACTAGTTCAGCCTAGCATATGTATAAAAACACAGGTCTGTACCGATTACTTCATAGCTTAGCTAAGTACCCTTTAATAAGTATAAGGCACAAGAGTAGTACCCCTTTTAATGCATACTAAGTACACGTTTTGAAAAACATTGGGTTCCCAACGTAACACATTTCGCACAACTCTGTCTTGTTTGAAAAAGTTCACGATATATCCTTTTTTAATTGTTTCGAAGATTGGCCTACCTCGGTTCCTTAAATTATACTTGCGTACGGACAGAAGTAAAAGTACAGTTGTGCTCAATGAGGTGTCACGATCCCAAAAATATAATAATACCGGTAGGTTGACCCATATTTTGAAACCCCAAAATATTGATACAGGGTGCAAAATACTCCAAATAAAAAGTTGCTTATTTAATTAATTAAAAATTACAGTAAAATTCTAAAAATTAAATTATCACTGCGCCCCAAAAGAACCTTGTCTAAATTCGAAACCGATAAGAAGTTATTTCAAATAAACCGTTACGGTCGATATTATGATTTCATAGCGACTCTCTGAATATTTGATTTTGACATATCTTGCAATCTATACGACGAAATCTCAATATTTCACTTCTGTCAGGAAGATACAGTTCAACAGATTCCAATATTTCTTGTTTTGCAGAAATCCGATTTAAAACGTGTCCTGTACACTCAGTTGAAGTTCAAGACGTTAAATTACGAACTGCAGCGTCGTTATGAGCTCGTTTATATTTAATATATATTTTTATACGTTCAACTTCGTTTTAATTAATATTTAAATCTACTTATATTAAGAATTCAATATTTAAACTGATTTAAATATTCAAATATAAACCGATAAAAATGCGGGACATTACACAACCCATCCTAGTTCGGGTCGGATATGGGTTACAATTTGTAACCCATACTATATGCGGGTCGGGTTTGACATTTTATTCAACCCAACATCATTTTAACCCAACCCAAACCTATTTAAAAATAAACTAATTTAATATCCATTCAATTAAAATTAGAATAGTATAATCCTAGAATAATGTTTATGTATTCTATAATAAATGTACAAAAAAATATTTCATGTCAATCCAAACTAGATAGAATTTGATAAATATATTTTAAAGAGCATTTTAATGTATTTTAAAATGAAACACTTGCTCAACTATGTAATAAATTAATTTCATATGATGTGTTTTACAATGAAATTTTAATTATATGTCTTGTAATGAATCGGTTATTTTAAATGCATTATGCTAGCTAAAATCTGATATATTATGCTGAATATCTTGATATAATTTTTGGAAAAAATCCCTCATATTCTCATTTTTTATTGTATTCAAGTGACCAACCCAACCTTACTTAACCCGACCCAACCCATACTTCAACCCAACCCATATCCAACCTCATATAGGGTCGGGTATGGGTTGAGCTACCTTAAACCCATACCTATGCGGGTCGGATAAAGTATTTGGTCTAACCCGACCCAACCCATACTTTGTGCAGCCCTACCTTAATAAGAGGTTCTCAACCGGTGTTACTTTCATCCAATCGAACAAAGTCAATTCTGGTGTTAATGGCCTTCGAGTTGGACAGGATTTAGGCGTTAGGCGAGACACTCTAGCGAAGGAAATATCGAGGAGTTACATAGGCATAGGATCAAATTGGAGGAAGAAGGAAAATTGTGAAATAGCTCCTCAAATTTTCAACCTGCTGTTAATTCGCCTGAAACCCTAACATCCATTTCCCGAATGGCTGCTGGCACAAAACTCCGGTGCACCAAAGAGCCCTTTGTCAATGACGTTAGCAGCCAAAAAATGTAACGGTTACTTATTTCTCATAGAAATATTGAATTGACGATTATATACATTTTTTTTTTAATTCAACAATGTATTTTGTTTGCAGAAAAAGCATTCAGTTTGATGCGTTTGCAGGAGATGAGATTAGGAAACTGGCCGAGGTTCAAATTTGGAAGAATGCTCTTTATGATAATACTGGTGGTGTGCCAGTCGAGAACGGGTTGCTTGATCTTAGGATGGTACGTTCCTTGGTCATGAAAATGTTTGATTTTAGTCGTTCTTACTAGAATATGACATTCACTACATTTTATTTCTTTATGGGATAGTGGTTGCATTTAACTTTTCATTGAGAGAAATTGTTGGGTAACTACTTAACATTTAGATGGCAAGGGAGTATATCCATTAACTTATACATACTGCAAAAAATTGGGATTTAAGTGTTACACATGTGCTTCAGGCTCCGTCAGAGTGGTGGAATTCCAATTTCTGGTTTGGGTCTGCTCAATTCCAGAATGGAATTCAAGCATACTTTGCATTCCGGTTTTTGCAGTATAAAATTATATTCATTTAAATCATCTGCAAGAAATAGTTGAACGTTGAAATAAAAATAAAATAAAATAACCAGAACGCAATTTCCACTGTGATGGATATAAATGCAAATGCATGAAATTCTTGAGGAGTTATAATATCAATAAGACCATTTGCTATCTTGAAGCTCGATCATCCATCCAATTAATAAAGCTTTATGTTTACTATTACAACTAAATATTATGATCCAAAACTGGAACTTCTGAAATTCTCTGAAAATTTGATTTTTTTTAATGATCGAACAAACACCAAAATTGAGTTCTCACACCTTGATTTCGATACATGCTAATACACATTTTGCCTTTGTAAATACGACCGTGCAACATGTATTAATGTATTTCCATTTGATAAATACCAAAATACGAAATTGAAACGGAGACCAATTCTTTTTATAATTTCCCAAAATTTGAAAAGTTTAAATCTTAAGGATCAAATCAGAAATCAGAAATCAAAATCTTGAAAATATCCCCGAAATTCCTACTATTATTTTGACCTGGACAATTTTGCATAAACAGTTGGCTCTTTTACCGAAATTTTGATGTTGCATAATGTTTTATTGGTCGAAGACTTACATTTATTTAATTGCAGGGGCCTGCAAACAAAAAAGGCAAATGTACTACATGTTATGGGGATTTTTCTGGCTGTCCTGGTCATTTTGGTTATTTGAAGCTCACAGTCCCGGTGTTGAATGTCGGCTATTTGAATTCTACCCTGGACATTTTGAAGTGCATTTGCAAAGTGAATTTCTACAATCATCTATCTCCGTTTCACGATATTATGCTGTTTTTTTATGCCTCTTTTGACATCATATCTATAACTTATACATGGCTTTTTAGGCATGTGGCAGATTGCTCCTTCCAAGTAAATTACGCAAGCAGTTTTTGATAAAAATGCGAAATCCTAAAGCAGATGTACATAACAAAAATTCGATAATGAAGGCTGTTAGAACGAAATGCAATGGTCAAGCTCTTTGTCTTCGATGCGGTTATGTAAATGGTTTGTACATAAAATATGCTTTATTTGTGAATGTCATGCTTTACTTTTATTTATTTTGTCCAGTTTTATTTCTATGCATCATTTTAAATTTCACGAGACGTTACATTGTTTATACTATTAATTTCTTACTCTCACTACTTTTGTTAACTTACTGTAATCCGGCTGATGCTTGCGTGTGCTGGGATGACCCCAACAATTAAATAATATCAGATGTGCTTCTTAAATTATTCCGAGGAAATTTTATTTGAACCGTTTCTATGTAATACTCATGTACATTTTACATGACACATTTTATTCAGACTCCTCGTAGAGTGAGAAATTCCGTTCACCCCGAAATTTTGATGTGAACTTGATTTCTTATAATTGGTGGATATGCGTTTAGGACATTGGATTCATACCAAGGTTTTCAAAATGAGATTCAAATCGTAAATCGTAAAATTCAAACTATGAATCGAAACGGGATTTAAATCATAAATCGTGGATTCAAACAGCATACATTTTGAAGTTTGCACCCACTTTGAAGTTAATTTTAATGTTTAAACTTCTACATCTAACTTAAAACATCATTTTCTCTCATGTTCCAAATGGTTAAAATTGGAATTGTAGACCCAAATAAGTATATTGAATATACTAATTTGAATTGAACGATATTTCAAATGTGTAGTATTAGCTTGTTTTGAATCAGAATATAAATCGAATCATATAGAAAGAGATTCGAGTTGAAACGGGATTCAAATCATAGGATTTTAAGATTTTTGACAACAATTCATACTACTATTTTGTATCTCTTCACCTACCAACATGCTACAATTTTCAGTTTCACCTGAAAATCAGGGGCGAACAAAAATGTACTCCTTTAACTACTATATGCCACTGTAACAAGAAATTGTTGGTAAAGTAAAAACATACATACATACATACATACATACATACATACATACATATATATATATATATATATATATATATATATATATATATATATTATAGACAAGTATATGCGTACGTATGTGTGTGTGTCAAGGAAAAACTTGACTTCTAATCAATATATGCTTCATATTTGTACTTCATAGTATGTTTACATGCTGTAAATATGGAATTGATAATTTGAGTTGACATTATACACACATACACACATGCATCTGTAGTTTTTACCTTACACCTCTTATACCCAACACATCTGCTACATTCACTTGACATCTCTAATGTAGTTTCGTGAATTCATAAAATTACATCATTCAAATAGGGTTGCTAGCAACCTGCATTTCATATAATCAAGTCAACATACCATATTTCTGTATATCTAGGGTATCGGATTTATTATTAAAAACTTATTCAGAGCTAGAACACAGCTGTGAATGAACTTTATATACATATTGGTAAACAAATAATTTGTATTTTCTTAAAAAAAATCATATCACATTCTCTTATTTTGATGCCCATGCACTAACATAATCGACAGATTAATCATTTTCCTCTAGTTGAATAGTTGAAAAATGCTGGTTGAATTTCTTTAAAACTTGTATTTTTTCTATTTATTGTTTTACAATGGGTAAACGAATGATAATACTGATAAGCACAGTAAGATTTTCTAACCTTTTTACATCACAATATCATTTTCAGGTAGCTGTGCACAAACATAGTTTTCGGACTTATCTTTTTCTTCCAACACCATTTTGTGTATACCGATTGAATTTCATGACAACTTATGTTTTTTAATTTATTGTTTGCCTGATACGGTTCATATTAATTTGTAGGTAAGGTGACTAAATCACCGTTAGGTGTGGGTTTTATTGAAAACTTCAAAAAAATGAAAGATAAGAGTGCTGAAGAATGCACTGCTGCGTTATCTCATTTGGCATCCGTTCAACCATCTCATCTTCTTTTGCCAACTAAAATTCATTCTCTTTTCAAAAAGATGTCTGGCGAGGTATGTTATCATTATATCTGAATGGGAAGACCAATTTGAGTTGTTCCTGCATTATGTTGTTCTACTGTGAAGCATCACTGCCTTGCATGTGTATACACGTATTTGCGCGCGCGCGCGCACACACACACACACACAAGGGTGTGCGTGTTAGACACTTAGACTTGACTGACTGGAATATAGCTACTCATGTTGCGTATATTTAGAACATTTATTCATTTGTAATACCTTTTCTCATGATGTTTTTTTCACATAGTTAACTTTATAATTTATTTGTATATCATCAACTTAGTAATCGGCGATTCATTGTTTTAAAGGCACCAAATCTTGTTTGTTTTCATCATTTACAATTTTCATAATTTGTAAGTTATGGTGCTAAAAAAGGTAAGCTTATTCAAGTATAAATTACTTTTTTTTTTAATTCAGCGACCTAAAAGAAGTAATAAACACTTGGAGGTTTTGAGGCAATGTTTACATTGGAAGGCTATATTACCATGAGTTACTTGATTACTTTGATATCCATACAAATCTCAGATTGCATAGCATTGTTTAGCTACCTATTGGCTCCATTCACGCTGATCGTTTACAAGTTCTATAGATGTTTGGATGCCCTTTCAAACTGCAATAATTTTTATCAAAACAGAAAACATAATTTCCAATTCATATTTATTTTCTGCTTTCTAAATATTGAAATTCACTCGATAATTTTAATATGCTTCTAGAGTATACAAAAACGATTTTCGAATATAATTGGATTAGTACATCTAAGGAAGGATTTCACAGATTTTAGACAACATTATCATAAAGTTATATATATTTGGGGAATAAAATGGTTATACGGACCTACGGTCAGAGTTGTCCCCTTTTGATCATGTATAATTGAAAAATGTTCATCTAGTAGAAATGCTTTATTCCATTCTCCTGCATGTTCTACACACACACACACATAGTGTGCGTGCGCACGCGCGTGCGCCTGTTTGTGTTAGGTTTATACCATCTTTAAAATTTAACATATTGTTCATAACCTAATAATGATGACATAACAGTAAGTAAACTTATTTAAAAATAACTACAGAACCATCTTTCCGGACAACGGATTCAATCAGTAAATTAGATTACATTATGTCGCATATATGGTTCTAGATTTAGATGTCACGTACACACATCATATTGTAATTCTCAGAAACTTCAAAGTTTATATTTTCTAAACAAATCAGATGCTAAAAATAATAATTTCACCAATGGTAGGTCTTGTATGTTTTAGCAGTTAAATACTTCCAAAATATTTTGGATTGGTATACTTGTGAAATATTGTATTTTGGGTATGTCGTAGACAAATATTTTTCTTATTAAAAACTTAAATTTTTACTCCCAATAAACTAAGAACAGATATTATTTTTCACCGGTAGTACATGTCATATATTTTTTAACGATATCCAGTTTACATATGTTGAAGTTAAGAATTTACTGTGGCACAAGTATGACACATGTGAAGGTTAGGCAGCTCAGTCGAGAGAGTTATAGTTCTGGCGTCTTATAATAATACTTCTAACATGTACAGTGGTTTTATAATATGCGAGCTTTCTTCTTTGAAAATATACAATATATTTATTAATAAATATTATATAACTATAATATCTTTAATCACATTTTTTTTCAAATGCATGTTTGTTCGATCCTTAACTTGTACATGGATTATAAACAAGCCATGTCCAATATATGTCTTGTTCTTAAATTTATTTGTTTGACTAGTTAATATATTTCAGTATTATTCATAGACCACTGTGTTTCTTTACAAAATAATATTCGTTCTTCTGTCATCTTAGGTTAAGAATTTATAAATGCTGCTAAAAAAAAAATTAATATTGAACTTTGGTGATGTATAGTGCATTCAATCATGATGCTACATTGTTTTATTTTCTATTTAAATATCATTTTTTTACAGGACATCATTAGGATATTTATCGTTATTAATATTGCAACAGACAGGGTAAAATATTCTGCGTTATTTTTATAAAAAGATTCAAGATAAAATTACGTGAGATTGTTGTAGTTGTCTTTTCACTTTTTGACTCTTAAATTATTCATGGTCATCTTTTTACATGTGAATTTAGTAAGTCATTAAATCTATCATGGGCACTGATTTTACATGCAAAATATTTTTTGAACTGAAATTACTTTCTGACATAAAGTTAACATGTAAATTAATTTCCATTTCAAGTAGAAGTATAATGGTAGGATGATGTTCTATAATGATTAGATGATGTTCAATTTGCATGTTTAAAATTATTTACTTTCCATATCACATGCACAGTGCTAATAAGGTATAATCCAAAAGGATATGTAATCTGAACTATAACTATTTAATGATGTTCAATATACACATGCAATTCCAGTCTGCAGTAGCAACAACACGACTAATACTACCGCTGCTAATAGTATATGTATTTGTATTATTGCTGAGCCATATATATGTTTTTTAAACCGGTAAGCTATGCATAATTCATTGGCATATAATGGATACAAATGCAGGCATGTTCTATTTGAAATTATGAAAATTTACCTTGTGTAACAACCTGTCATTTTCAAGTAATTCAAATCGACAATAAACAACACATGTTTGACCCAAATTGTTCAAAAAGACGAATTATTAATGGAGATATAAATAAAAAATAAAAGAGATGAAAAAGAACATAACACATAATCTCACAACGGAAGGACTAAAATTTCTCATGCTAGTCAAATCAAAACATGAAATAATGGTACAGATAACTTAAGAGATGTTGCGAAATTTTCGATTTCCTAAGGATCCATTACGTAATTTATATATAGTAGAATACATTATATATGTGATGTCTGTCAGTAAAATAAATATTAAAATAGCATTAAAATTTTACATTAATCCAACTTAACACATTTTAAAGCATGTGGTCTATGCATGTTTTGTAACACAGCTGGTAACGTCTGTAGCAAATGAGTTCCCTATAGGTACAATGCTAAAACAAAATCGTAGTTTGCTCATATGACAAAGTACGCGAGACGATGTCCAAGTTATGATCGTACTAGTTTACCGTTTCTGGTTGGTCGTAACCAATATCAGTTGATCATGTACGACACTCGAAATCAAATCAAGGTGCACCAATCGAGTTACAAATCGAGTGAGTAATACGAAGATGTGTGTTCGTTGGAGGTAGCTAGCCTAAATGGCTTTCAAAGTTTTAAAACGCAAAAGGCGTATATGAGGTATTTTCAGGTCTATGAGGCGAGGCGTAAGCCTCGAAACGTTGAGACGTAAGCTTTTCGGGTAACAATAAAACGTAAAACAAATAAAGAAAATTTGACACTTTAAATTAACCAATGCAAAAAATGAAAAACAAATAATTTAAGATCCAACTTTTACGAAGTATGTATTTTTATTATAGAATAAAAATAAATAATCGAAATTCATACGATTCAAATTTTGATTTCTTAAAACTATTTGAAGATTACATCAAACTCCAATTTTGATACGTTCTATCAATTCAGATCGCTTTGCAATTTTTTTTTTTTTTTTTTTGAAATTTAACAAAGTTTATTGAAAAACATTATTTAAAATTTTAAATAACAATAAGAAAATTCATTACATTGCTGATGGTCATTATTTCATAAACAATCTTACTTAATTATGTCGATATTGAAATAGAAAAGTAAAAAATGCTAATTTTTATTTTCTTAAATTTTGTCTTTTTTATTTCCATTAAATACTTCAAGTTTAATGACATTTTTTGTGTCAATATCTGCAATTGAATATTAAAAGGTTTTTAAGTCATATGCCTCAGCTATTTGAGGCGTGCGATGCGTACACTTTATGCACTTTGTATACCTCAAGCTGCTGAGGTGTAAGCTTTAGAGGTAAAAAGCCTTTTGGAGTAAGTCTCAAGGCGTTTTATCTCTTATTTCCATGAGGCGGGTTTTTTAAAACAATGATGGCCATACATAGGATCATGTTTTAGTCATTTCAATTTTGACACAAGTGTCAAGGTTATCCTTCATCGTTCTCTTACTTCATTCCAGTAAACATTCGTCAATCCGACCACTTCATTATGGAACATTCTTCGCATACACAGTTGTTAAGTAGTTTCAGCATTGACAGAGAGTATGTCAATATCCAGCCTTAGTCTCTTTAACAACTAATCATCATTTTACACACTGTGGTCATTTATATTTCAATAAACATGATATTCAAGTGAGAAATCAGTTCAATTTATATTTCTATTCCACATTATAATATTCCGAATCAATTCAATATTGGATTCAAGTTCCAATTTCATATTTTCATATCACAAATCAGTTCATTATCAGGTTTAAATTTCAATTTCAGATTTTCATGTCACAGACATCATTATTGAAATGTAATTCTTTACAATCAAAACAATTGGGCTCCAACAATTAGATTGAAAATAGATTTAGTTAAAATAGTCTTATATATAATAATTGGATTTAAAAACATTAGTTTTAGTTGAAATATTTTTAGCATAAAATAGTTTTAATAAAAATAGTTTGAAATAAAATAGCATACTGGAAAATAGTTTTAATAGAAAACAGCTTAACGTAAAACAGTACCATTTTGAAAGTAGTTTTTAATTTGATAATTCAGAATAAAACAGTTTGTTTTCTTTAAACCATTTGAACCCATTTTCAAATTCTCAGAATTTCCCCTTAAACCGCTTCGAATCTTATATTCTCATTTCAAACTTTAACTTTCAATTTCTAGTTCAAAATCAACTTCACTTTGAGTGGCTCAAATCTTGATTTTCAATTTAAACATGCTACATTAAATTGGTTTCGAAACTTAAATTCCAATTCCTAAACCCAGTTACATAAAATTGCTTTTTAAAACTTAAATTTCAAATTTTCAAATTTAACACTTGAAAACTTCAATTTTGATAAATTCAAATCAAATATTAAATTCAGCCTCTAAAATACAATAAATTTTAATCAAACTTTATCTATCAATTTCATTCAACAAATTCAAATTTAAAAATTTGAAAATTTCATTTGACTAAATTTGGTGTTCATAATTAAATTTTCTACCTATGGCCAAGTAACCATTTAAATTTCAATTGCATGAATATATATCATTTCAAGTCATATCAAATGTCATATGTATATATCAGTTCAATATATTTCTTAGTTTACGTATTCGATGTCTAGATGATGCATATGGCAACTTATACAATTTCAACGATTTACAGGATGACAACAAGGATACATCATAGTTAATAGTCAATTGTAATTACAGTCTTCCAATTAACAATCGTAACAAATAATCATATACATGTAAATAGCATCCAATTCAATCAATCACACCAATTTGCAAAATGTAGCTTTTCCAATGCTTACGCTTTGATATGTCACAAACAAACTGTCAGACAAGATATGCAGTCACACATACAATATGAGCATTCACAAATAGAACAATACTAAAGATCAATCCATATCGATCAACCCTAATGCCTCCTTAATTTCATGTTTGGACCATAAAGTCTAAATAGGTCTTGGATTAGAATTTGCATCATCTTTCGAATTAGTGTTTTTTTAAGTGCTTTTAACCATATTTCTCATGCTTAACTTTGTTTCAACATATTCATCAGGACTGTTACGACGATGATAAATAACATGCCAATAACAAGCAATTAATAATCAATAATGAACTACATCGATATATCAATACTATTGGTATGTAACGACAAATTGCTAATATTAACAATAAATGTAACGGTTAAAATAATAATAAAAACCAGCGATGATTGTAATTTTACTAGTCCTATGAATTTTGTTTTGCACTATTTTGTTAACCTCATCATTAACATTTTCGAAGATAAATCAGATTTTATTTATGATTATGTTTTAGTTTTTCTAACTTGAGATTAGCAAAATTGTCTATTCACGTGAATAATTTGCAAGAATATTTTCTATTTCAACTAAAGTAAATCTGAATGTTGATATATGCATGAATCGATTTAGTACCAACAACAAAATATTACCTGTTTGTCAGCGCCAAAGTATTAATGCAATAGAATTATAATGTCTATGTTTTGGTGAAACTACCTTTATCAATCATTGGTTTACCATTGTATTCCAACAACCATTTTATGGATGGTGTCGCTGAAAAATTAACAACAATTTTAATTTACTGATAGTACCAATTCGGTAACAATTTTCTCGTAACCGTTATCATTACCATAACAACCCTAATATTCGTGCTTGTGTAACATATACTCTACCAATTCTATGTATTAAAGTAAATTTTATGTCCGGATTCCTGACGGTTTGATTGATACACCAAAAAATGATTTTTTTTCTAACATTCAAATAGTCCACTTAGTGTGCATTAAATGTGGGTTGCTACAAAAAACTCTGCGTTAACTATATGAATTCTTTATAATCATTTTATAAATTTTGTATTTTAACTCAAAACTATCATCTTATATGGCAGGATTGTGAATTGTTGAATCTTTGTGTTAGACCAGAGAAACTAATTGTGACCGACATTGCAATACCACCAGCACCGATGAGGCCATCTGCTATTGTTCGATTTGGACAAAGGTATAACCATGATCACATTCATGTTGACAATTACATACATCAGTATCTTTAACATTTTTCCCTTGTGCTACGTAGAGTTGAAGAAATATTATGTCTGTATTTATTCATATTAACATTGTTTCTATGAGCTAAACTAGTTTTAAGAAATTATAGAAGTGGTTCTATTTTATTTTTTAAGCGTTTGCATTATTTTTGTATCTGTTACTTACAAGTCATAAAATACTTTATGTTGTAAAATATATTGTAGGAAAATAGTGCTGGTGAGGGGCTGCTTCATGTTTATAAGTAGTAGTTCATTAGGCAACAAATTATAATGGGTTGGTAGAAACTGTGGATACATAGGGGCAAATAAATGGATACTTGAGGGCTGCTTATTAAAATTGTGGGCAGGCCAGTTACTGCACTTTTCTACTGTAATATTTTCTTAGTTGTTACATTTCATTTGCTTTATTTACTTTAAATTTGGATATGGAAAATTGTACCATACTAGTAATCATAACTTTTGCACCCTCAATAACCAGCACATTAAGGCAAACATGGCATACAAAAAAGTTGAGGCAAAAGTAAAAAAGGGGAAAAAAAATCAGAAATGAAATTCCCAGTTCATTTTCCTGTTTTATTTTATTGTATGCAGCAATGAGGATAGCTTAACTGATACTCTAAGGAGCATAATAAACACCAATGCCGTTCTTCGGGAGAGACTTGAAGGCGCTGACCAGATGCACAATTTTTTGGTGAGTTTTTTCTATTTTATTTGATTATTTATTTATTATATTAAAATTTATGAAGCGCATACATGAGAACATGATCTTGCATCAACTGCTAGATCGGGTTGAAAGGAGAATAAAATCTGTCCTGTTCCACATTTTTCACAAAAAATATATATGAAGAAAACTTGTTATATTTGATATTCATTTATTTTCTGTTCTTCAAATATTTTGATATATCGTGTCACTGATGTAAAAATTATTCTAAACATCCGCCTACGCTCCGCTCATATGCTAGGTGAGGCAGACCGCTTACCTAAACATCTATGTGGCTGTTTTCAGCGTACATACTTATGAACAAGGGATTACTGCTATGGATAGATATACACCAATTTATATAAATTTAAATTGAAAATAGAATACCTCTTTCGCTTCTGCCTTCAAAATTGAAACTGAATTTCAACTACTATACACACACACACACACACACACATATATATATATATATACACACACACACACACACACACACATATACACACACACACACACACAAATATATATAATGCGATATTAGTGAGTTAGTTCTATCAAAATTGCTTTGCTCCGGTTGACTTTTCATTAGTTCTCATCTAGGCGGTTGATTTATAGCTCTGTCAAATCCATCGCCTAGCAAGTTTTATGACCTTGATTGTGTTTGTGTATGTATGTGTATCTACGCACACACAAACATTTTTGGTTAGGATCGGCTACCTCATTTCTGCTACACCTTTATTCCTCTTTAATTTCAACTACACACTCCAATTTAGATAATTATATACTTGATAGGAGAGAGAAACCATAATTATTTAGTTCAGAATGAGGTTGAAATCAAAGGGAAATAAAGGTGTAGCCAATCCGTGCACGCGCAGGCACATACATATAGTTTGACCGGTCAAAGGAATTTGAACCATTTATGGTGGTGTTTCTGGAACCTGATAAGTTTTCATTTGGATCAGTTTAGTGTTTCGTTCAAAATGATTGATCTTACCTGAAGAATGTGTTGCAGATTTAATTAAATATCAGTGGCAGACAGACATAACCAAGTTTTGCATCAAATGTTATAATGAGCTTGCTGTTTTTATTAACCGTTGACTAAAATCTTAAATTTGGATACAGCATGTGTATTATGAGAAGATAACACACACTTGCATAGAGAGTGAGTGAGTGTGTCGATATACTAGTAACTACACTATAAGAAGATGAATTACAAACTTGATTGAGCATATGTGTTTGATTTCAATCAATGTTTGTATGCCTGCCTGTGTACCATATTCGGATTTGCCTAGAAAGATCAGTTGACTAGTTATTTGCGCTGTTATTGCATTATTTGTCAAGTAACCTGCTTGAACATTCATATGTTATCAGTATCACCATATGAAGACATGAACACAAATTTTCTAAATTATTTCTTGTTTCTTATTTCAAATGGATGTTAGCTTCCTTGCAAAATCCTTCTTTAGCTGAAGTTCTTGTACCATGAGTTGCAACTTTTTCAATAAAATGTATTTGATAAAAAGTGGTTGATATAGTTACAAATGTTATGGCTGTGCTTTATCATTAAAATGCTTTTAACCTATAACCATGGTTTGATCCCTTCAATTTTCACATTTTGAGAAATATGAATTGTGGTTGTGTAATATTTTATACATTTCTCTTCTCCTTGGGCTCAGATCAAAAGAAATTTAGAAAAGATAGCATGGATGTACGGTTTTCTTTGTCTGATTTAAATGCATGCCTGATTGTATATGATAGCGATTTTCTTTCAAGTTATATGATACCCCCGCCCCCCCCCCCCCACAAAAAAGAAAAAGAAAAAAGAAGACACTCCCTGAAAAACCAAAAAAGAGAAGGAAAAAGGATACCACACACACGCGTATGCGCATACATCAGTACACATTTGTGTACATGCATACACACATAGCAATTGGTATTGTAAATTTGTGATTTCTTCATTCTTTTGTTTTTACATAAAATGCAAGGTCAGATATATGGTAGTTAAATAGCATGTATATATAATATTTGCTATCTTTTTCATTCAGTTTTAGAAAATCTTAATGACCATCTCACGGTACCCTATAATATTGATATATTTCAGATTTTACTAGATAGAAGATGTTAATTAAAGTAAATAAACATAACCACATCATGACATCAAATATCATGATGAGAAGTACATTTAACATTATATTAGTCAGTTCAACCAGTTGTGCTACCTGCCATGATGTTATTACAATTTGAATTCAACCGAAATAACAATTTTATTCATTTTTAGCTTTTACTTCCAGCTAACTGAAACCCAATTCTACCACGTTGCATGTTGCTCATGATGCTATATTAATTTGTATTGCTTAGCATGGACTTTTTTTTTTTTTTTTTTTTGCCTAAAACGAACGGTAATATGAATAAAATTATCGGAATATTATTTAGCCTTGCCTTTATTTACAATACTTTTGTGAAGTATCACCCTTTTACAGTATATCTAGTACTTTAAAATGGTCCATACATTTGTTAGAGCGCATGTTGAAGATATCCTCTATATGTTCAACATGCGCTCTAACAAATGGAGGGAGGATATGTTCAACATGCGCTCTAACAAATGTAAGAGAGAGGTTATGTTCAACATGCGCTCTAACAAATTACATTTGTTAGAGCGCATGTTCAACATATCCTCTCTAGATACATTTGTTAGAGCGCATGTTGAACATATCCTCTGCCAATGTCGTTTTACTTTGCACAAGCCATTAAGGTACTGGGAAAAATATATTAGCTTGGCTTAAATGTTTGCTTAATGTCACTAATGTAGCATTTTGGAATTAGATGAAAAGATCCATTAGCATGGGATACAATCCACTGCCTGACTGCACTCTGTGTGGCTAATATCATGTACTTTTTTTTTTTTTTTTTTGTTGATATTTGAAATGTTAATATTGGGAAAAACCTTAAACATGTCTATTATTTTGTTATTCGGAACCTCATTCAGTACTTATAGAAAATATCCTGTGTTTATTTGGTTTTTTATGCTAACAAAAGGATCCAATTTAGGATACCTGGAACCATCTACAGGGGGAGGTTGTTCAGTATATAAATAGCGAGGCTCCTTCAGTTAAAGAGTCCAAAAACAGTGGTCTTATCCAACGCCTTAAAGGGAAGCAGGGTCGTTTTCGTTGCAATTTAATGGGTAAACGTGTTGAATTTACTGGAAGGACTGTTATTTCTCCTGACCCAAACTTGAAAATTTCGGAGGTAAAGTTACTTTGGATACATTATTCTTTACGTTGTCTGGATTGTCGGAAACCCCTTTATTTTGTCTGAATTGCTGGAATCCCTCTTATTATTCCAATATAATCACCATCGCTTGCGATAAAAATCAGTTTCATCCATACTAGCTGTGATTTATTTCCTGATTTGGTATTGCATTTTGGAAAATTAAGTATGTAGATTTAGCTATAATTTGTCGTGATTCCAGTTACAGTTTTGTTGCCTATTGGCATATTTCTTTCAATACGGATCATTTAATTTGCCCTTTCATCTGCCGGTTTATGCATTTTGCTTTTCTAGGTCGCGGTTCCAATATTGATGGCCCAAGTGCTCACATATCCAGAGAGAGTCACAGTTCATAATATAGAAAAATTGCGGCAGTGCATACGAAATGGTCCTTTTAAGCACCCTGGGGCTAATTTTGTATTTCCACCCGATGAAAATTCAAAGCCATGGAAAGTATATTTATTATCTTATCTACCTCTTAATCTTTTATTGAACTTCTTGGATTATCTTGCAGGAATCTGAAATTTGCAGACAGAAAGGATGTTGCTAATAAGCTGAAATTTGGGTATATAGTACACAGACATCTGGAAGATGGTGATTTTGTTCTCTTTAACCGACAACCAAGCTTGCATCGCATGTCTATCATGTGTCATAGGGTATTCTGTCATATTCTTCTGTTGTTAGTTGGTTGGTCGTTTGCTTTTTTTCAAACAATTACTTCACTTTTGACATATTTAGGCAAGGATTATGCAGTGGAGAACCTTAAGATTCAATGAATCTGTTTGCAATCCATACAATGCTGATTTTGATGGTGATGAGATGAACATACATGTACCTCAAACAGAAGAAGCTAGGACAGAGGCATTTATGCTAATGGGGGTACGAGCCATTAGTTCTTTACTACACATTTTTATGGAACCTAATATGCATATGCTTTGATATCAACTGAAATATAAATTGCAATTACATATCATACCCTCAACCCATGTATTAAGATTAGAAACTTATATCTAAGTAAGTCTGTTTATATTTGTGCAGGTACAAAATAATTTGTGCACACCCAAAAATGGTGAAATTTTAGTTGCTTCGACGCAAGATTTTCTGACGTCGTCCTTCCTTATTACTAGAAAGGACACATTCTATGATCGTGCTTCCTTCTCCCTTATGTGTTCATATATAACTGGTGGGACAGAACCCGTTGATTTGCCAAGTCCTTCTTTGTTGAAGGTAAAATTTGAAATTTCTATTTTTGTGTTATACTCAATTTTGTTACTCAATGTAATTTTATTTCATGTTTATTTTTATTATATAGATTTAACAAATAAAAAAAGTGAGTGCATGTCTTGTTTTTGCCCAACCATAGTGGAGTCTAGGTGATTGCGAATAAGTCATATATGCAATTAACTATAACTCTTGTGAAGTCACTGTCGGTGATCTAGTGGATTATGTTCGCCCGTTTTTTTGTTCTGTATTCAACTTAGCGTAAAAAGCTGTAAAACCGTGTACATGGCACATAGTGTAGATTTTTCGTATTACATAATTATCTATTCTATGACGTTTAATATAATTGTTAACATACTTTTTGAGCTTACTGTTATTGCTTAAGCATTAAGTTTAATGTTTGATACTCAATATTTGGATTTCAGAATTTTACAACAAGATGTACCATTATGTTCTTACCGACGTTGATCCATTTTTGATACTAGTCCTCTCTTAAAAGCACATTACAGTGCACGGTCACTTCCTGTGTGTAAGGGTGGTCCTTAAGGATGGATTTGCCTTACTGGACATCAAATTTACCAAAATAAATATTTGTTGAGAATCTCTCTCTAAAAGTTTTGACTCCAATATTTATTATCTAACTGTAAACTTGCCAAACAACTGTTTGGAGAAAATGCACAAATGACCCTCTTTGGATTCAAACACAGTGGGTTAGTCTATATTATAACAAAGATACGGTTACACAAATTGAAGTGGGCTGGATTCATGTATTCAGTAATCTCTGTTAATGTTGACTACATTGATTATCAGTGTTAATTTTTGTAATGTCAGCATTATTAAGTATCGTTGATTCCACCGATCAAATTGAACATGCTTATGTTCAAACGAGGTTATACGTTTTAGAGGTGCAACTGAAACTATAATTATATGTGTGTGCACGTTTGCGCATTCTCATATGCACATGAAACTGACCCATAATAACACCTTTTATAGACCCCTGTTACCTTCCGTCCTAATTTACTATCTAAAAACATTGAAATGAAATTATACATATACATACATATATATATATATATGTATATGTATATATATGTATATGTATATGTACATATATATATATATATATGTGTATATATAAGTTCATTTTGAAACTTACCTCCACAAAATGTTTCATGTCTATCACTAAAGAAATACCTTGTAGATATGATCTTTTATTGAACAATTATCTCTTAAAAGAAATATCTGATTTTTATACTCTTAACCCACCAGAAATGTCTCATATTTGTGCGAAACTATGCATTCAATACTTCTCATTGATTTGTGGTTTTTTGACTAGTTAAAAATAGCAAAAGGTCCTGGATGATTTAGATAGAAGGAAAACTATTTCCATGGAACATTGATGCATTTTGAATTTTTTGTACAAAATGTCAGTTGAAGGTATTGTTAGGATTGTCTCGCATTTTATTAAGGAGGAATGATGGTTTGAATTAATAGTCCCACATCATGAAATATATTGAAGAAATTGTGTACAAATATGAACTGGTAGGCACGTAACATCAGGGATTACTTTTGTTATATGAGAGTTGTGTGCCAGCTCATATGCGTGCAAGGAAGGGGGGGCTTTGTTCCGACCGTCGTTACATAACAGGTGTCATAGGATTTTGAAGCATAGGAGATCTGAAATAACATTATATGTTTATATAGATATACATTGTACATGTATGTATGAATTTGAGTAGATTCTTACTAGTTTTAGATTGACCAAGAAATGTAATAATACGTTGAAGAGACATCTGCTGTGTTATTATAATTTTACCTTTTATCAGTTATGATCAAATGCATCTATAGTACTCTTAAATTTTTATTAAACATTAAGTATGGCAAAAAGGGAAAACCTGGAAACAAAAAACAACCCAGTGAAAAATAAAGAGCAAATTTTAAGGCAAGACACAAGTTTTCCTGAAATGTGTGCGGAACAGAAAAATAAAAAACAAGAAAAGAACATAGTCGGTGAGGGAGGGAGGTTTTCAAAAATTTCCAGTAATATCTTGGATACTTGTCAGATTTATCAAGAAGATATATCAGTAAACAATATAAAATATCTATCAAATTCACATTGATCTTCACGTCTTCCGTTTGTTCAATTTTTTTGTTTATCTTTGTTGACTTGTTCATAACTAAAAGTTTTGATGTTGGATCAACTCGTTTCAGTTTCCTTATATGATGATCATATATGTAGTTGCAATTTAAAAACTTTTTACCTGTAACTCCTTAAACTTATGGATCCTTTAAAACTACGTTCAAAATGGATAGTTGACATATACATACACTTATACCCCCATTGTATTTTGAGTAATGTTACATCAAATGCTATTTTTTTTATACATACATACATAATATATATATACATATACATACATAATATATATATATATATATATACACACACATATATATAGGGGCTGACTATTTGAACACAAAATTAGACACAGAGCCTCAACCGTTTGATCTTTTTGTCTTTATATGGAGATGTGTAATTCATGGGGTGATGCAATGGTCCAAATCAGTTGTGTCACTATTTATGTCAAAATTTTGTGTCTTTTTAGACTTTCCCATATATATATATATATATATATATATATATAGTCAGGTTCAATGACACCCCAAAAATGGAGCACCCCAATAGCCTCCATATTTCCACCTCTCGTTTACACTCTCTTTCCCTCTACTCATTCTCTCTCCATCCACTATCTTATTTTATCATAAATAAGAGATGGAAAACAGATGGGCTATTGGGGTGCTCCATTTTTGGGGTGCCATTGAATGCTCGCCATATATATATATCTATCTATCTATATATATATATATGGAAAGTCTAAAAGAACACAAAATGTTGACACAAAATTAAACACAAAAAACTGAACCATTGGACTTACCTATGAATTACACCTCACACATAAAGACAAACAAATCTTATGGTCTAGATTTCGTGTATATAAATTTGTGTGTAATTTTGTGTCCCAGTAGCCGCTCCTATATATATATATATATATATATATATATATATATATATATGGAGAGAGAGAGAGAGGAGCGATCGGGGGCACCCCTGTTTGTGAGCACCCTCACTGTTCGTGAGCTACGACGATCCAAATCAAACGAGAATTTGTAGATGTTCAAACCACATATATAATGATCTATCCAAAATTTGAGCTCGTTCTGACATTTGTAACATTTTCAAAATCATAGCGCAATTATTCACCGTTTAGACATTTATTCAAACCGTTAAATTTAAACATCAAATATATTATTATACGGATGTTGGAACGATATCAAATTTTGGATAGATCATTATATATGTGTGGATTAAAGATCTATAAATTCTCGTTCGATTTGGATCGTCGTAGCTCACGAACGGTAAAGGGTGCAACAGGGGTGCTTACAAACAGGGGTGCCGGATCGTCGTAGCTCATGAACGGTAGAGGGTGCAACAGGGGTGCTCACAAACAGGGGTGCCCCCGATCGCTCCTCATACACACACACACACACACACACACACATATATATATATATTCATATCATCCTCAAGATCATCTTCACAAAATTTGTGTTATTTGAATATATATAAAAATAATTAATTGATGGAATAATGTCTTAATGGTGAACATTAACGTGTACTATTGAAGAGGTTAGAAACTATAAAAATCGTCTCACTTTCTGTAGAGATGATATTCATAAATTAGTCAAACATCTGCAAATTTTGTAGCATTCTGATCGCGTACTTTAAATATTAAGAGGAAAGAAAGAAAAGGGGGTTTCTTAATGAGGGGTGCCATTGGAACTTCCAAATATATATCTGACAACTCACTAACATATGGTTTTGTAAGGTTTAAAATATTGAAATACCACAATACGTTACATAGGCAATCTAATTGAGACTTTAAATTAGGGAAAATGTTGGATCACCGAGAGGTTAAAATTTCAACAGATGTGGAGACATGTATACGTATGTATGTGTATGCTTGTATAAACTTCCGTTCTGGGGTTGTCCTCGCGAAGGGTGTGCTTGTTATCTCTTAACTTGGCATTGCAGATATGTTCGTTAACATGCTTTGCTTACTGGACAGATTTGTGATTTAAGATATTTTTGAGTGGCAATTTCTTACCATATGCTTCATCGTTGGGTTCTTGTATAGATTTTTATTCTTGTTTACACCGTGTATTTTCGCTGCTTGGATATATTCTAACATGGTTACTGACATATTGTTGGCAGCCACTGGAGCTCTGGACAGGGAAACAATTATTCAGTGTTCTTATACGCCCTAATGCTCAGACAAGAACATTTGTTAATCTTGTTGGTAAGGAAAAAATATACGAGAAAAATGAAACAATGTGCCCTCGTGATGGGTATGTCTATTTTCGAAACAGTGAACTCATTTGCGGACAGCTCGGGAAGGTTACTTTAGGTAATACGTTTGTTCCTTCAGATTATGCTGACTTATATCAATTCATCGTCATATTTATTTTGCAGCGGTTCATGAATTTAATCTTAATTTAGGTTCTTGTTTGACATTTAAAATTATGTTGTGTGAGGCTAGACGCTTGCCAAATTTGAAGCAAGCCCATTAATAACTGACACGCTTTACGTGTTGCAGTTGGCATTAATACCTGAAATTTCGCCAGATTTTTGATTTTGAATGAGGGATTTACATCTGGTAACCATCAAAATTTAATTGAGGTTGAAGTACGCAAAAATTAGCAACTTCTCTTCAAATCAGTATGTACATTTTCGTCAATTATACATTTCAAGTTTGCTCTGACTTCCAAAACATATAACTACAAAAAAGTAATCAATCTTCAAGATAAATATGAATTTTTTTGATAGTTAATGGCCATCCCTTCAGTTTTATATTAATGTAATCAGGTTCTCAAACTTCTAATTGGTGAAAGTACAGATTACAATGGTCATGCTAATAGATTGTAATCAAATATATTAATGTTAGAAATTTGTTGATCGGATATTGTGAGCCTCTATAGTGTGCGACTGTATTATGTAAACTAGTATAAAATGCATATACGTGCATCTAATATCTAGATATATTTACTTCTCATATAAAAAAAAAGAGGGACGGACACCTGTTGTAAATGCAATAGTTTCATAGTTAATTTTGTTGATGGTAGTCGGAAAGGGATGATGGTGAAAGTTGCAATTCGATAGTGAGATACCGTTGACAGGTGAGGTGTAACACCCCACCTCTATAACCATATTATCCAAGAGTATTATTAAGTAATACCGTCAGATAATGCGAAGAATGAGGCTGTAGGAGCACACACGTGCAAATTCTCTTGGACTAACACTGATACGTATTAAAATTTATGAGATATCACTTACTCTTACGTACTCAATGTCGGTACAAAACAATTGCACGTGTGCCTCTAGGACAGAACAATACAGAATATACAGAAAAACAGAGATCACAAAATCAACCGCAACGATAAAATATAATAAATACGATATTTAAAATTTTATATACATTAACTTATTTCACTCCAAAATATATACATCATTCTATTCAATACATGGTAATAAATAGTTTACTAAGATATTATTCTCCTCTCAGCCTAGTAAATTGCCAATCGGTTTTTTGTCCCTAAACCTGTAATGTCTCGGTCTGACCCTAGTATTATATAAATAATAAAAGGATCAGTCTATGTTTAAATCCATTATAGTTAATATAAAATGTTTGTATGCTCTAAACCTGAAAGATCATCCAAAACACAAACCTAATCATCAGGTTTACTCAAATATGGACATTAATGATTCATTCTTCATGGCTAAATATTATAGAAGCATTACCATATATGAACATATGCAAATGACAAGATAATCTTATCCAAACGAATCTCATTCAAAAGTTATAACGCATTATGCAATTGCCAAAATATCACAATCACACGATAGCTCACAGGCCATCAAAATACAATAACACGATGAAATCATAAACAAGAATCATCACAATCACACGATAGCTCACAGACCATCAAAATACAATAATATGATGAAATCATAAACGAGAGTCATATATGTAAATCACATCGAAATATAAGAAAAATCATAAAAGATTATATGGTTCCATATCAACATTGGCGAGACTCAGCAACGCCACACGCATCTCAGCATTGGCGAGACTCAGCAACGTCGCACGCATATCAACATTGGCGAGACTCAGCAACGCCGCACGTGCAATGGAAATATCATATACCAGTACTAAACAATTTTGATGCCTATAATGGAAGATACACAGATGTCCATAAGTTAGACTCTCGGGTCCAATATGGCATAGTCACTCAGGACTACCTCGATAGCCGCTCAGGACTAAGTAGTACTGGTAAGGAGACAGTCGTTCAGGACTTCTCAGTATAGATAATGGTCTACACTACACTTATCCTTCAATACTCTATATAACAAGTCCATTGAATAACCAGTATGATGACACCGAAAGTCCCATACCAGACGGTTTCACCAAACCATTTATTCAAATTTCTCGTTATATAGAATATAAATATTATAAAATCACATGAAAAATGTCATTACTGAATCATATTTAAATTATACAAACGAATATCAACAGTGAATCATTCATAGCCTCAGAATTCATATAAAAGAAAACGAAGATAAATAAAGTAGTATAAAAATAAAAGAAATTATACAATGGAAAACATATTCAAATTTCCAACAATCTTAAAAGTAAAACAATTCAAAATTAATAATAATAATATTCATGAAACTTTCAAAAAGATATTTAATCATTTAAAACATAAATACTCATATACAAGGACAAAAATAAATCATTTTATTATAAAATCTCTTGTTAGAAAAAAAATGAATTTTCATACGGATCAATTCATATCTAATATAATTCGAATTTATCAACTATTCTGACTAAAATTAATTCTAGTTTATTTAAATTTCCAACAATCTTAAAAGTAAAACAATTCAAAAATCATAACAATAATATTCATGAAATTTTCAAAAAGATATTTAATCATTTAAAACTTAAATACTCATATACAAGGACACAAATAAATTATTTTATTATTAAATCTCTTGTTAGAAAAAAATGAATTTTCATATGGATCAATTCATATCTAATATAATTCGAATTTATCAACTATTCTGACTAAAATTAATTCTAGTTTATCTTTACACCATTTTATCCAAAGCAACTAAAATTATTCATAAAGTTGATCCAACACAAAATTCCTCAATCAACCCAATTCATATGCAATTGCATCGCACTCAAATCATCAACCATGTAATCACACAAATAGTTTAATTTCAATTAAATAATGATATGCATAAAGACGTATAACTATGCTGGAATGTAAACATAGATGTGAGTGAGGGTTACTCACAAATTGATGATTGAAATCTCAGATAGTTCCCAACTTCGTGAATGTCACAAATGGTTGTCGCAGCCTCTGCTCATCGCGCCCGGGCTTGCGTTGCTCACTTCATCTCATCCTCTAAAATTCGATACTGTTGGAGCCTGTCTCTATGAGGCCAAAATCGATTGATTTCCCCAAGAATCAGTGCGTGCCTCGGGAAGCTTCAATCGGGTTGATAGTGTGACGCCCTCGCCACCACGCAGGAGAATCCAGGGCCATCTTTTTTTTTTTTTTGCTTCTGCTGCGTGCGAGGCTACTTATACTCCTGGGCAATCCTGGCGCCGTTGCCATTTTAGATCGTCCCTCTTATTTTTATTTTTTATTTTTTTCTGTTCCAGACGATGTTAGCCAACCCTAGTGGCTTCCCGAGAAAGGTAAGCTCATGGTTTAATTGGGCCTTATATTGTTTAATTAAATAACTTGGTTCCTATTAGTATTACCATCTTTCTTTACACCAATCAATTGATTTCATTGCAGTCAATTTTAAATTGTCAATTTAGTTTTCAATCATTCATATAAAAAAAAGACTCATATTTCATAGTACCAACTGTACCTTAATAATTGTCAGTTCCACTTAATTCAGCGTTCGTCCATTTATTTGCTAATTTAATGTTCAAGACAATAAAATGTCTATTATATGTTGTTTTATTTATATAAGATTATTTAATTATTTGAAAACTATTTTATATCCAATACAATTTGATTCACGTCATGTTCGATGGTTTGTTTGTTGATAACAGGTAACTTTATCTAACCCAACGCTTAGTAATTCATTTATTTAATAATCCAACATTCAATATAAAATAATTATTTTTTCATATGCTCTGTACGCACACACACACACACACACACACACACATATATATATGCATAAAATAGAAATCATTTAATATCACGACCAATCTTGCCTTAGCTTAATACGTTCGTACAGTGAGCATAGTCATAATACAAATTTAACACTTCTACTTAAATTAACCATACACAAATTTTTTGATGGGAAAACAGGGTTGTTACATGAAAC
Organism: Allium sativum; assembly: GCA_030737875.1. Lineage (NCBI taxonomy): Eukaryota > Viridiplantae > Streptophyta > Magnoliopsida > Asparagales > Amaryllidaceae > Allium > Allium sativum. The sequence goes on along the minus strand of CM060921.1, from coordinate 511,652,762 downwards.
CATGTTCATTGGATTCTCTTAACTGATAGTAGAGACAAGCTTGGGTGTTCTTTTTGATCATTAGAATCAAGATTCATAAAAAGGAAGTGAATGATTTGCAACTGGATTTATGTCTTGAATTTTATATCACTTCATTCATATCATTGTCATCCTTATAGTTTTGTCTAGTTTAGGTTTCAGGTGGTTATTAATTGTGTTTGTAGATGGATATCTTGAATCTTTTCTTGTTTGATATAGGAAATGGAAACAAAAACGGTCTTTTTTCTGTTCTTTTGAGAGATTACAATCCTGATGTTGCTGCACGGTGTATGAATCGTTTGGCTAAGTTGAGGTAATTTTGAAGATATGGAGTATGGTTGATAACTTTGGACTTTCTTTATGGTAATTTTAAACACCAGATGTACAGAAAGTATGCACGTCGTAAAGTACTTGCTCCATTTTATTGCAAAAGCATCTTTTCCATTGTTAACACAGTCTAAAGTCTTCATATATGTTTTTTTGTTGTTATTGCGAATGTATCTGTTCGGCATGGTTTGCTTTGTAATGTGCACACTCAATTTAAAGTACTCTCATTTACCACCGTTCTTTGACTTTTAAAAAAAGCTCATTGTTGCACCCCATTGTTCAAGCTTCAAGTAATAATCATCGAATAAGTTTCTCAAACTAATTATGTGATCCTTCTTTATAGTTAATTTATTATTTTATTGTAGTGCAAGATGGATAGGTAATCATGGACTTTCGATTGGCATTGATGATGTTCAACCAGGGGATATCCTTAACGAAAAGAAGAAAGAAAAAATCGATCAAGGATATGGGAAATGCAACTTCTATATGAAGACGTTCAAAGCAGAGCCAGAAACATTGGAGAGTAATATAACTGCTGTGCTGAATGAGATTAGGGAAACAACTGCAAGTGTAAGGCTCCGTTTGTCAACTTGGTTGCACAATTTGCACTTCTAATATGTAGATTTGCTATATTACATGTTTCTACTTAATATGCAATTTAATTAAATTTTTTTAGGCATATTTTTGCTTTGTATCTTTGACCTGTATGCAGATCATGCAACGACCCATCCTTTTAAACAACTTTAGATCGATATTAAACCATACGTCTGATCCAAAACATTCAAAAAGACGAATTGTTGATGGGGATTTAAATTATAAGAGTAAAAAGATGAGAAAAAAAATAGAACACAGAATCTCACAACGGAAGCATAAAAACATAAATCACAAAAATAAACCGTAAAGCTATTTACAACATACATTTTACATTGTTAGAGTTAAACAATCAACATGCATACCAAATAATGCAGTAGAATAATACTAGTAAATACGATTGTCAATATCCATCTTCATTTTCAGATCAATGTCTTCGACTAAACTGAAACAACTTAGGTTGATCCGAGCATAGTAAAAACAATATACTCGAGTCAAGACTAAAATTTGCCATGCAAGTCAAATCAAGCATAAAATAATGGTACAAGTAACATAAGAGATGTTACAGGATTTTCTATCTCTTAAGGATCCGTTAAACTATCTATATACAGTAGGATACCTTATATATGTAATGTCTATCTATAATTAAATTTTAAAATAGCATTAAAGCTTTGCATTAATCCGTCTTAACATAATTTAAAGCATGTGGTCTATGCAGGTCCTGTAACACCACCAATAACGTCGGTAGCCAGTGAATCCCTTATAGATACAATGTTAAAATAAAATCGAGTGGCCTTGTATAAGGATAAAACATGACAAGGCACGTGAGGCAATACCCAATGTAGGAATCTACTAGTTTACCCTTTCTGCCCGATCGTAACCCATACCCACCGATCACGTACAACACCCCAAATCAAATCAGGATGCATTCGTCTAATTTCTAGTCAATTGAGTAATACCAAGAGGTATGTCCGCTAGAGGGGTAGCTAGGCTTGATGGTCATACATAAGCTCTTATTTTAGTCATTTCGATTTTGATACAAGCGTCAAGACCATCCATCACCGTTCACTTACACCATCTTACTTGTTTCCACTAAATATGCAACTAAATAATTTTTTTGGCATATGTTTGCTTTGTATCTTTGACATGTATTCAAACTGTAATGACCCACCATTTTAAACGATTTTAGATCGACAATAAACTACACGTTTGATACAAACCGTTTAAAAAGACGAATTATTAATGAGATTTAAATTATAAGAATACAAGAGATGAGAAAGAAATAGAACATAGAATCTTACAACGGAAGGATGAAATATAATAGTAACATAAATCATTAAGCTGCTTATAGTATACGTTTTTCATTATTAGAGTTAAACAATCAACATACTTACCAAATAATTCAGTGGAATAATACTAGTAAATACGACTGTCAATTTCCATCTTCATTTTCAGATCAATGTCTTCGACTAAACTGAAACAACTCAGGCTGATCCGAGCATAATAAAAAATGGTATACTTGAGTCAAGACTAAAATTTCTTATGCAAAGTCAAATCAAAGCATAAAATAATGGTACAAGTAATTTAAAAGATGTTACAAGATTTTCCATGTCCTATGAATTCGTTAAACTATCTATATATGGTAGGATACACTATATATATAATAATGTCTATCAGTAAAATAAATACTAAAATAGCGTTAAAGCTTTACATTCATCCACCTTAACATAGTTTAAAGCATGTAGTCTATGCAGGTTATGTAACACACCCAGTAACGTCAGTAGCTAGTAAGTCCCCTATAGGTACGATGCTAAAAAAAATCGTAGTGGACTTCTAAACAGTGTTGTCAATAGCGAATAGCGCAAGGCCTGCGCTATTTTGCGCTATGTGCTATAGCGCGCGCTATAATGTTTTTTTTTTTTGCTTACAGGAATGAAGATCTTTAAAAAAAAACACACAGGAAAAAGGCACAAAAGGAAAAAACTGTATGTTTAAAATCTCCAAAAAGAAAAAAAAAATGAAAATGCATGTTCAAAAAAGAAAAAGCAAAATAGCGCGCTATTCATGGCTGCGCTATGATAAAATAGCGCGCTATTTTTGCGCTACACGGGACCCCTGCGCTATAAGAACCAAAATAGCGCAACCTGTCCGCTATGCGCTATTTTGCGCTATAGCGCGCTATAGCGCTCGCTATGACAACTATGCTTCTAAAAGGATAAAATATGACAAGACACGTGAGACAATGACCAAGGTAGGGAAACCGGCTTACCCTTTTTGGCCGATGTATCCCATGCCGACCGATCGCGTACAACACCCCAAGTCAAATCAGGATGCACTAGTCGAATCACAAGTCAATTGAATAATATGAAGAGGTGTTTGCTAGAGGCAACTAGGCTCAATGGTCATGCATAAGCTCTTATTTTAGTCATTTTAATTTTGACAAAAACATCTAGGCTATCCATCGTCGTTCACTTAATTCGCTTCAGTAAATGTTAGCCAATTCAACCACTTCGTTTTGGAACATACTCCACGTATAGTTGTGGGGCCACATTATGGCTGGAGAGGGCAAGTGGCCCCACCAAAAAATTATTATATCAATATTTAGTTATAATTGTTTGATTTTTTTATGGATTATTTAATGCTACAAGCATTGCTTTGATTAGTTCATTTGTTTACAATATTTTGATTAAAGGCTAAAATAATTGTAGGTACTCCACATGAAATCCTCTTTTGTTTGTGACCCTGCCAAGTTTGGATCCTGGCTATGCCACTGTCCATATACATAGTTATGTATGTTAAAGTGATTCCAGTATCTACAGGGAGCGTGCTCATATCCATCCTCGGTCTCTTTAATAATCAATCGTCATTTTAGGCACCGTGGTCTTTTGTATTTCAATAAAACATGTTATTTTCATGAATCAGTTTAATATCAGGTTCAACTTTCAATTTCACATTATCATATCGCAAATTAAAACAATATTGATGTTTTAATTTCATATTTTCATGTTAAAAATCAATTTAGTTCAAATTATGATTTAATATAATCATATACCAAATCGGTTCAATATTGGATTAAAGTTTCAATTTCATATTTTTGTATCATAAAATTAGTTCATTATCAGTTTTAGATTTTTGTGTTGTAGATATCATTTTTCAGATGTAATCCTTTACATTTAGAATAGTTTCGGGCTCAACAGTTTGGATTAGAAATAGATTTAGCTAAAATAGTTATATATATATATATATATATATATCGAAATTAAAAATAATAGTTTTAACAGAAATAGTTTTCACTTGAAAATAATTTTAATAAAATAGTTTGAAATAAAATAGTATATTGGAAAATAGTTCCAATAGAAACTATTTTAAAGTAAAATAATACTAATTTGAACATATTTTAATGTAATAGTTTAGAATAAAGTAGTTTATTTCCTTTTTAGACCATTTGAACTTCTCAAATTCTTAAAATTTCACCTAATATTATTTCGAATCTCGTATTCCAATTTTAAACAAATTTCAAATCATTTCAAGCTTTAGTTTATAATCAGTTGAAATTTCCAATTCAAAATCAACTTCACCTTAACGGTTTCAATCTAACTTCCCAATTTTGAACACATTGCATTGATTTGCTTGCAAACTTAAATTCCAATTTCAAACACATTTATATTAAATTACTTTCTAAACTTCAATTTCGAAATTTTAGATTCAACACTTGAAATAATTCAATTTTGATGAATTTAGTTTAAATTCCAGTTTCAACTTTTTAGATTTAAAATCAATAATCTCAAGTAAAAGTTCATTAATCAGTTCCAACCAGTAATTTCAGATTTATAATTTCTGAAAATACATCATTTAACAAATTCAAAATATTTTATTTGATCAAATTCGGTATTCATAATTTAATTTTTTACCTTATGGCCAAGTGATCATTTAATTTAAATATCGACTGCATGGGTATATATCATTTCAACCTATATCAGATGCCATAAGTATATATCATTTCAACCTAATTTTCAGTTTAGGTATTCAATGTCCAAAGGATGTATATAGCAGCTTATATAATTTCAAGGTTATATAGAGTGATGAAAGTGATACATCATAGTCAATGCTATTAGAAATAACAACCGATCAAATATCACATTAACCAATAAGCATACACATGCAATCATCATCTAAACGACCGATATATCACAACAATCACAAGTTATTAAATGTCGATGTTTTAACTAGTAATTAAATTTTAATGATAATTAATGTTGATTCAAAACAATGTCAATTTACTGTTAGTTCAAATTTAAACTATTCAAATTTAATACAAACATATATTTGAATTTCCAAACAGCCAGTCAAAATATATATCACATCAACATTAATTATCACATATCGGGTGTCATTTAACAGTTACATTCAATTTCGATGCCAATTTAAATTCCCAAATAGCATTTAAACAAATCATATCATATCATAAATTTAATTTAAGATACAATGGAAATGTTAGTACTTCATGAGTGGGCACCTACCTTTGATTTTAAGTCTAAAAATTCAGTAAATGCAAAATTCTCAACAGTCTTCAATCTCAATTAAATCAATTCCACGTTACCTGTAATTTCAATATGAGTCTAACGGAAGAAACCACGTATCATTCGAACCTCGTATGTATAAGTTATTAACGTTATAAATTTGAATTTTAAATTTATATAAAATAAACAAAAAGAAATACTGACAACCCACACAAAGCCACGTCAGCTTGTGAATGTCTTCCTCCCGCTTGTTTTACACAGGACCAAACCCATTAACGTAAACCCTAGACAAACTTTGACCGACCTCTACCACCACCTTCAACCTCCAAAGTTTGCTATGCCATCACCATTCAGTAGCGCGCTCCGACCTTTATCTCTTGGCCCAAACCCTTTCCGTTCGATCGTCCAAAGTTCCGTGCTCCGCCACTCCAATTTCTATGGTTTCAAACCCTAATTCGTGATTTTTAATCACCTTAGCCACTTTCAGATTTAACGACTACCACCAAACGACTTCACTCAACGATCTCTACCAAATCCATGTCTCCATTTTGTCAATTGTCTCCCAAATCAGATTTCTCGAAATTGGCCTTTAGGGTTTTGAGATTTATAGCTTTGACCGTGATTTCTAATTGAATAGAGCCTCAAATCTAAAAACAAACATCAGGCGTTGACTCCATTCGTCGAGAGCTTTCCGATGATGTGTAATTGACGTAGTTTGAAAAGGTTGAATTTTCATCGTTGTTTTAATCAGTTTGGAAATTGCCATTAACTGTTAATTATGGGATTTCGAGATTATGGAGGAAAAATTATCGTTTAAGAAGAGATGTAGGCTGCTAGGATTTCAAAATAATAATATATATAGATGATGAAAGGACTATTGGGCTAAAGCGATTACAGCGACCCAAAAGCCTGTTTTCGGCGCCAAATCGAAATATGTCATTCCATATACCGAAATATACATTTGTGATATTTAATGGAACGTTCAAATACCTCAAAAACATAATCTTGTTCAAATTAAAAAGTATCCATCAACTAAATTCAAATTAACATTCACGATTGCAATTTAACGACCTTAATTTGTGTTTCAAAATTTACTTTTATAAATTACACTTACATTAAAAGTAAAATGTTTATTTTTTGTTTCTTTAAAATATTACTTTAATTGCATTAAACTGCTCATTTTATTTAATATAAAACATTTGCTTCTGATATTAACTTGTTAATTATAGATTACATCTCTTATTATTTTAAATTCATTATTCCACATCGAATAAACTACAATTAAATTTAATTCTTTTACGGTTTTAAATAACGGGAAAAGAAATGATAATTCTATTATATTCCAATAATTTAACATAAGTCAGATATTACTAATGTAATCAGTTAATTCCAAACCACAATTTAAATCAATAAGCTTCAAATTCTAACAAACTTATTCAAAATTTATTTTAATTTAATATTTTAAATGACCAAAATACGAGTTGTTACAATATCCATCACAAAAAAAAATTCGTCTGCGTAGAAGAATGGAGCAAAAAGTTAGCAATTTGATATATTTTATGAATTAATCAACTTATAAACATTTAAACTACTTACTCAGTTTCACTGTAAATTGGGCGATGATTAATCAAAAGTTTTATTTTTTTTAGATTAATTTCAAAATGGTTTACCTATGAACTCGATGTCTTAACTGGTATATTATACCTTTCTCATTTTTGAAACCTCAAAATAAATGTTGATGATGTTGCAAATCAACACCAAAATTATTTTCAAACGACTAGAGTGAGATCCGGTAATATCTATCTCTTTCTTACATAATTTAATACATGCGTTGGTCAGACGCATGCTCAAAATCATTTAGTGAATCAGTTTTAACACAAGTAAAATATTTCAAACCATTTTTTCTTCCAGATTAAATATTCAAAATTTTCAAACATTCCACAATATGTATAATAAATTTCAAAACACTTAATCTCTTGAAATATTAAATTAAAAAAAGTGTTGAATATACTTGTTTATATACATCACTAAATTTTAGAAACAGACCACGCTAATGTTTCACTTACTTTAGGGCTGTCAATGGATACCCGAAAAATTCGAAATCCGTCCGCATCCGTATCCGAAAAGCGGATATATATCCGATGTCTGGAAAAATGGATGAGGATACGGATACATAGATATCCGAATCCGAAAATTATCCATCCCATTTTTTTAATATTATGCTCAAAGCATTTTAGTACAATAAATGAGATTTATTCATTTCTTTACAAAATCGAAGATTTGTATTATATGCACTAAATGTATATTAGCTACTCTAATCTGTTTAATTTCATCATATATGTTTATTTTTAACACTTTTGTGGTCAATTTAATTGAAAATAAATTATGCTAAACCAAAAAAAATTTCATTTACATTTCTTGTTTTATCGACTGTTGGCGGATAGGATAATTATCCTATATCCGTCCGTATCCGCGGATACAGATATCCGATATCCGAAAATGATTTCGGATACGGATATGGATATAGCACTATCCGTGTCTGAAAGTATACTTGCATCTTTGGCCTGTATACAAAAATGGAATACATTTTTTGTTTATGGATATCCTTTCTTATAGATATCTGTTTTTTGTTTTGTTATATGCGTACGTGCAATAATAAAATTCGCCAGGTTTACTTCGTTTAGCAAAATCGTAAACCTTAAGCAGCGTTCTTTAATCTAGCTGCCAAGTGTCAAAATGCTTATTAATAGTGTGTTATACTGAGATTAATTTTCTATGCACCATTTCCTCTCCATGTATTCCTGTTTCAAGTCATTTTATTATTCAGGGTTTCATTTTATTATGTTTGTTAATGCTTTACTTCATATTCTGATCTAAATATACTTTTGTTTTGTTATGTTTTAGGTTTGCATGAAAGAACTTCATTGGAGGAACAGCCCTTTGATTATGTCTCAGTGTGGGTCTAAAGGTTCTCCAATCAACATCAGTCAGATGATCGCTTGTGTTGGGCAACAATCTGTAGGTGGTCGCCGTGCTGCTAATGGATTTATTGATCGTACTCTTCCACACTTCCCTTTGCATTCAAAATCACCTCCTGTAAGTTCAGTAACTTTTAATCGATCACATGTTTTCAATTACTTGATTACGTGTATCTTTGTGGAATATAACGTAATCTGCCCCACTGATAACTGGGAGTGTGCAAGTTGTATTGTTAAATTTTTTTTTGAGGTTACTATAATAGCTTGGACCAATTCATTTTTTATTGACTGGTCTTTTAAGATTGTTCAAGCGGGGAAAGTTTATGTTGAATTTACATTATATCAAAATAGCCAAGGACTAGGCCTGTCGGTGGATATCCAAATGATCCGAAATATCTCTGCATCTTTGTTCGAAAAGCGGATAAACATCCGATATTGGAACAAAGGGATACGATATGTGTATGAAGGTATCCACTTTCGAAAATTATCCGTTCGATTTCTTTGAATTTGGTATATTATTTACGGGTTTTAGGTAGTACATAACGTACTACATTACAAGAGGGCTAGACCACGCAAGATGAGAATCAAACTCATGGCAAGTGAGTTCGGACCCTGAGGCGGGAATTGAACTCATGACCTCGTGCACCACGCCCATGTCTTAACCAGTCTGGACAAGGTGCTTGTCATCCATTTGATTTTCGTTAAATTGTGGTTTATTTTCTGTGTATTTTAGTATGATGGAAGACGTGTTTTTTTTAAGTTAGCAGTTTGTATTATTTGCATTTAGACTATTTATTATCATCATATTTGTTTATTTTTCACACTTTGGTAACAAATAGGATTGAAAAAAAACATGCTAAGAGAATTTTATTTATATTTTTTGGTTAATCAATCGTGAGCGGATATGATACTTATCCTATGTCTATCCATATCTACGGACGCAGGTGGATATTTGATAATGATTCTAGATGTGGATATGACGTTATCCGTATTCAAAAGTATCTGTTTACATGCCTACTAAAGACAGTTTAAATGGAGGTAGTAAAGAGTGCATGAATTCGACCGGACCTTGAGTTTTGCTATACTATCATGAGCCGACCCAAATATTAGTGATCAAGGCCATTGTTGTTGCAACTGCAATCATTGTTGGATGTGCATTTCTCTTTTGTTTATATACGCTGTATATTTCTGTTAAAATGCAACTGATTGTCGTGAAAGTTCTGCATATAAACCATATCTTGTTTGTTATAATTTTAGCATGTTTACTACTTTCCTCTTGTTTTTGTTTTATATATTTATATACGTATTAGTTCTCAGCTGTATTTATTTTGTTGCAGGCCAAGGGATTTGTAGCCAATTCATTTTATAGTGGGTTGACAGCAACAGAATTTTTTTTCCATACAATGGCCGGAAGAGAAGGTCTTGTTGATACAGCGGTAGAATACCTATTTTTCCACCTTCTATTTTAATCAAGCTTCTTCACAAGTTCTTGCTGAAAAGTCTGCTTTTGCATTTCTTTTGAAACATGCATATTGGTAACGATTCCAATAAACAGTATCCTAGAACAGCCTTTATCAGCATAGCGACTGGCTAAACTGGTTCTATATACATTCTAGGCTTGATCATTCAAAAGACTGAACATCAAGATAACTCGAGTTACTTTGTCTTTCCTTGGCATTATGCTTGCAATTCTCCGTATACATTTTAGTATTATACTTTAAAGTTATTTTTCTCCTTCCAAGTTCTCATAAGTGGCCCTATACTGAATATGTTTATTATCTTGACTATGAATGCCCTTATATCAATCACTTTAGGTGAAAGATGTGGGTAAAAAACAAATAAACCAGGCCTCTTGTTTGTCTTTATGGAGCTCGAGCATTGATTAACTGCTGCCCAAGTTTGTGTAGTTTTAAAATTCATAAAGTAAAGGATTGCCAAATAACACCTATTTACTTAGGCATGCCTAAGCTTGAATCTGTGCCGTTAAAACCCCACAAAATCCTAGCTATAGTGCGTAATGCTCTTTGTCCGCTTCATTTTTTTTCTTTTCAATTTAGCGGTACTAGATAGTATATCTGCATCAAGTTTGGTTATTTTTCGCTACATCTGCTAAATCAAGACTTTTTAGTACTAGCTTTAGCAAAATCAATATAAAAATGTTGATTTAACTAGTTCACTTATGAACCAAATTAACAAAGTTAGATAAAAATTTAATTTAAAGTGCTTAAGTCTTCAATATAAGTCACAAATCTATTTTTTGTCCCCAAATATAGATGACATAAATAACGATATTTTTCGGTTTGTCATCTAAGATTAAACAATATTTTTTTTTATACACAAATGATGTGAGAATGAGAATAAAATAATTTTAAAAAATTTGTTGTGTATATCTGATAAAACTTTTCGCACCTCCGCAGTTTTCCACTGTATTCCTGCTTTATTGTTGCTATAATTTTTTGCATATCCACCGTTGTAGAACTGCAAAGTGCTTTAAATGCACATGCTTCAATCAAGCATAATTTGCATGTCCATGTTATCTAAAGCAGGTTAGAATTTATTTTATGCTTGAATAGTCATAAATGCCTAGAAGAAGGATTAAGTTGATAACCAAGGTTTCCGAAATGAGATTTAAATCACAAATTTCAAATTGAAACTGAATATAAATCATAAATCATAGATTCAAGGGGTTTATAGTATATTATGTAATAATATATGTATTCTAATTATTTTGCTCTGTATAGAGATATTAAATGATGCTTGTGTATGTAAGAACATCTATAACTTCTCTCTTATCTCTGCTTCATTTCCTATTTCAACATGCACTGAAGGATTTTTCTCAACTGTGATTTTAATTTTTTGTTTAAAATCAAAATTTGGGAAACAAATCAGATTCGATTTGAAGTGGGATTCAAATCTCAAGGTTTTAAGGATTTTGACAACATCCTAAGATAGTAGTGAAAGTAGAAAAGAAGGAGATAAGGCTAATAAGTGATTATTCAACATTCAGATATATGATGCATACCAATGTTGAGTGAGTCCATTGTAAGGTTCAAAAATTTGGTCGGAAGTTGAAAATTTCGACCATGTCGTTCCAGTTCCAGCCAGAGCTGGAACGGAATATGTCAGTGAACCCTGTTCTGGCCATGGATGAATACAGGAAGCAATCTTTATCAAGAAGGATTTGGGAAAACAACAGAAAAGCACAAAGAAACTAGATGGAAGTAGCAATTGCTTACCTCCGAAATAAACTAGAAGAAATTAGTTTGACTCGTTCTTTATTAATCGATACAAAAAAAAAAAAAAAAAAAAAAAAAAAAATTAGTTTCACTCATTCAGTTTCTTTTTCGTTCTAACCCTAACCCTGGTTTTATTTTTCCCTTTTCTACTGACGGCTCAAAGCATGTACTGTTTAATGTTTATGATGACCTATATCATATTACTTTGATTTTGTATACATAATTGGGCTGTTTGATGTGGTTTAATTTGGGACTTCCTTATTATGTTTAATACTTTAATAATGATGTATAATTTTTATGGGCTGGGTTTTTGTTTATAGACTGAATTGGTAATTTAGTACTAAACTTGATATATATTATATATATTTTTCTTAAAATTTATGTTGTGTTTGTAACTCTAAAGATAGTATACCACTTTGTTAGTATTAACTTAGTTGCTTAAAGAACAGTATCGGAATCTCCAAAATTTTCAAAAACGGAACTGAGATATTAAAACTTACCCTTGATCGGAATAGAAACGTAAACCAAATCTTGAACCATGGTCCATTGTAGTGCTAAAGCTGCTATAAATTTCAATCGTAAAAAGATGCAGCGAACATTTTAATGTTATTGATTTCATTGATACACAGTTTATCTACATCACAATTGCCCTTTCTATTTTAGTAATTCTTTCACACTGTATGGTTCATATATCATTTTGTTAATTTGTTTTCATGTGAATCTGTAAACTTTATTAGGTAAAAACTGCTGATACTGGATACATGTCTCGTAGATTAATGAAAGCATTGGAAGATCTTTCGATTTACTATGACCAGACTGTACGCAATTCTAGTGGAAATATACTTCAGTTTAGATATGGAGATGACGGTATGTACCCGGGTACTATGGAGGGACAAAATAGCACTCCATTGAATCTTGAGCAGTTATACAGCAAAGTTCTGGTTGGTTTCTGTGGTGTATTGCCAGCAAGTATTTAATCTGTTTCCAAAAAATATACATTATTTTGTTACCCTGTTGTTTTTGGCAGGCAACATGTCCACGAAAACTACAAGATTCATTATCTCCTTCAGATATCATTGAGTATGTGAATGAAAGACTGTCCAAAGCTGACATGACTCCTGAGGGTGGCTGCTCTTCTATGTTTAAGAAGACATTATCAGAGTTTGTATTTAAACGTGAAGCAGAGTTGAGGGGAGCCATTTCACGATTTAGACTTCAAGAAGATAAGGAAGACTCTGATATGATGGAAAAGTTTGCATCCTATATTTCTGGAATGTCAGCCAAACAATTGCAGGTATGTAACAATAGTCCTTTCTTGTCATTACAAGTAACAGTATTATGACCTACCCTGTTCAAGGGGAAGCGGACTGCTAGGCACCAAGAATGTCTTTAGAGTCTAAGCGGAACCAGGGCGAATATAAGCGCTTGCTATATAATTCGATAAGAAATATTTTTTCATTAAGTTGTAATAAGAATAGCAACATATAGTGAGAAACTCTGTTGATGTTGATTAGATCATTACTATTTATAACTGTAATATGAGTGATATATATCGACACAATTTAAGTTTATTGTCGATAAACTAAAAAAAAACAAAATCCCATTGCAGTTTACTACGGTAATGAAATTTATTGGTAATAAGTTTTATACATGATGAAATTTATTCCATAATTATAACCTGACATTCATGTACTTAATAATCATGACATTGAAAACCACAATGGTATCAAATAATTTAATTTCTGTAGTTTTTGTACAATACACCATGTTATATTTCAAAAAAAATATTCAAAACAGAATTTAAAAATTAACGGAATAAGAAAGTGAAATTAAGACGTTAAATTCATATTTCAAAAAGTGTAAAGCTAACGAGTAGCTATTATTGTATACTTATTTTTCTGAACCAAAAATTTAATCAAGTTAGCCTTGGGAAACACAAAAATTTCATGTTTATTTTGAATTATGAAAAGAATATTAATTGAATAATCTTTTATAAATTTTGATATGAAATATATAAAACGTAATTTAAATTTAAATTTACACTGGAAGATGAAGAACTTCAATATGAATAAATAAAATAATTGATTCTTTTTGGTATCGATATAATTAATTCAATAAAAAAAAAAACCAAAACATCTGTATTTTGGGGTCATAAAAAAAAACTTAACGCTCAGACAGCGCCTCAGACAAAGAGAGAAATAAAGCGCCAAACAAAGAGAGTGAAGCACCCTTGACAGCATAGGTTATGAATTACTTTTAAGTTACAGAATATAGCATGGATACCATTTCCATATATACTTACTTGTACATAACAGAGAAGCATTTAACGACACTCTAAATAGTGAAACACCTCCATATCCCTCTAATTTTCACCGCAGGTTCCAATTTAACTAATAGTTGATTTGCGCATTTCACTACTTATATTATTTATATTTAAATTGGAACTAGTGGTGGAAATTAGGGGGTCACTGGGGTGTTGCACTAGTTGGAGGTACCATTGAACGCTCCTCTACATATTATATATACATAGTCTACACTTATATTATATATATATATATATGCATATACGTACATACATACAAGGTTTTAAATCTAGGATATCGGTCGCGTTTCGTCTCGGGGATTTTATGGACTCGGTCTCGTATCGGGGGAGATCTTGGACGAGATGAGTCTAACTCGGGCGTTCGTCTCGGATTTTCATCTCGGGTCTGAAAGTTCATATCGGAACAATCTCAGGTACACGATATGTTAAAAATGATATTTTAACAAAATGATTTTTATGAATGCTATTAAAAACATAGTAACTTAAACTTAAAATGCAAAATAACTTTATTATTCTTTATTTTGTGAAAGATCATTCATACTCTAAATCGTACTATGCTTAAAACAGAAATATTGTTGGATAGGAAACATTAAAAGGATCCAAAACATTAAAAAATTCAGCATAAATAGACCATAAAATACATAATAAGTAACATGTATGTAAAAAGGCGAATATGAAAATCATAAGCATTCCAAAACATATACGAATATACAATATAGTCATTTAACATGCAAAATGTAAAATAACAAAAGATTGTTATGGCTAGATTTGAGTTTTTTAATTATAGTTCTAGTTCAGACACAAATTTAAATTTTAGCCCAAAAAAACTAAGATCTTAGACGATATTCCAGTATTTCGTATCGGCCAATATATCATTCGATATTCCAATATCTCGTGCGATATATTTGAAAGGAGATTTAGAGTGATATTTGCTGTTTCGTTTCGGAAGGAGCCCAAAACGAGATATCGGAGGAGATCTCGGGCGATATTTGCGAGATTTGAAACAGTGCATACATATATATATGTATGTATATATATATATATGCATATACATATATGAAGAACATGTGTGTTTCGTATTTCATTTTGGATCGACCCAAAGTCTAGATCAAGGTTCGAAAACTCGGTTTCGGTCATTTGAAAATTTACTAGTTTCGGACGGTTTCGATGGTTTCGGTGGTTTCGGTTTTTGTTTCGGTTTCGGTAAAAAAATCAAACTTTCATATTTTTTATGAAAAAGCCAATGATAAATATTGCAGATCCATGTAAAAATATAGCCTACAAAAGTTTCATCATTTTTTAGATATACATATGTAAGTATGATATGTCATCAAAGTGCAGCTTCTTTATATGACAAAAGCCTATTGTTCTAATCTTTTATTTTCTGAAAACAGAACTATAAAACAGACCCAAAGACCCAAAGCCCATGCAAACTCAAGCCCAGACCCATGTTCAACCCTAATATTCACGCAATAAAAATAGAGAACGGGAACAAAAAATAAAGAACGAAAACACGAAGCGGGAAAAGGGATAAAAATACCTTCGCCGCTTTGAACTATTCGATTCGAACATAAAACGGAATCCGCTCGAATTACACTCTGCTCAAATTTTCTCAGATCGAGCACAAAATCGAACTCGACGGTCTCTATTTGAAGTCGGATTAGGGTTTTTTGTTTGATTCAGGTATGTTAATTCCTCCAATCTTTCCGCTTCCTTTTATTTTTCTATTGTTCAACCGAAACGAGATTTTCTCCTGATCTCGTATTGCCATCGATCGAAACCGAGACGAGATGTCCGAGATCTCGCGGTTTCGAACGAAATTTCAAACCATGGTCTAGATAAATGAGGATAGGTGTGGTAGGCATATGATACAACGATAGCTTGTCACATCCGTATGAATTAGATGTCTAAGGTTAATGTTATGGTCAACGTACAAGGTACTGATACTTTAATAGTTCGGTGGTTCTGTATTGGTACCAACCTCGACTGAACCAGAACCAAGCATAAAACTCGGTCTCAGTAAGGGTTAAAAAATATCAACATTAATCGGCAACAACGTCAACTTAGCGACGTCGGCATCGGCTTTGATTGTGACGTCAATTTTGGTTGCAGCAACATCGATTTTGTTTGCAGTGAAATCGATTTTGATTGCGACATTACTCGACATTGCATTGAGAGGAAGAGGAGGGGGAGACGATGAAGAATTTGGTTGATGTTAGAATTTAATTTAGGGCTTGAATAATTTAATTGTCTTGGGTTGGATAGGGCTAATAAATATTTACTTCATTAGTTGAAGAGGAGGGGGAGACGATGATGAATTTGGTTGATGTTGGAATTTAATTTAGGGATTGAATAATTTATTTTTGTCTTGGATTGGATAGGGCTAATAAATATTTACTTCATTATTTGATTAGGTCCATAATCAACCAGGACCGGTTGTGATTGGAAGGTTTAGGGCTTGAATTATTTATTTGGGCTTGTGTTGGGCTAGGCTAATAGATTTCCTATCAAACAAGCATAATTTAATTTACGATGATCATAGTTTGTAGATATATTTTATGTTTTGTTTGCAATAGTTATTACATACATTCAAAACCATTGAAAATTGAAACCGCGACCAAAATAGAAATTTCTAAAATTTCAGAAATCATCCAAAACTAGTAAAATCTCAAATGACCCAAACCGAGTTCTTGAACCTTGGTTATAGTGATATTAAAGATGGTCACATCAAGCTGAATAAATGTCCTACAGTGGTGTTTGATAAAGTAGGTGTTATAAAATAAGTAATTTTAGTTATATTATCTTGAACAAAGTTTCAAAACGCGTACGCATACATGAAGATGTTTTCAAGTCTATGAGGTGATGCATAAGCCTCAAAACGTTGAGGCGTAGGCTTTTCGGGCAAAAATAAAACGTAAAGCTATAATGACATTTTAAATTAAATTATGCAGAAAATGATAATAATAATAATAATAATAATTTAAGATCCAGCTTTGAATAAGTGTATATTTTTATTATAGAATAAGAATAAATAGTTGAAGTCTATGAGACGAGGCGTAAGCCTCGAAACGTTGAGACGTAAGCTTTTCGGATGAAAATAAAATGTAAAGCTATGATGATAGTTTAAATTAACCCATGCAAAAAATGAAAAACAAATCATTTAAGATCTGGCTTTAAATAAGTATATATTTTTTATTATAAATCGAAAATAAATAATTGGAATCCATCTGATTCAAATTTTGATTCCTCAAAACTATTAAAAGATTTGACCAAACTTCAATTTTGATTCCTTCTATCAATTCAAATCAATCTGCAAATTTTATTTGGAGATTTAAGGGAGTCTATTAAGAAAAACTTTTTAAGTCTAGGCAGTCAAGGCGCAAAAAGCCCATGGCTTTTTTGCGCCTTGGGCTTTTTTGCGCCTTGGGCTTTTTTGCGCCTTGCGCCTTTTTGTGCGCCTTATTTGCGCTTTTTTCCTGCTGTCACTGTAAAAACTGCACTTACAACTACAACTTAATATATAGTTTTGACAATAAATAATAGCCGAGTTTGCAATTTTAATGATAAAACTTCATAAGTTCATGTCACAAACGAAAATAAGTAGTTGAAGACTCGAAAAACCATTCAACCTAAATGTACAACAACAAAATACTTAAAATGAAAAAACGCTCTTTTTGCGCTTTGGGATTTTTTGCGCTTTTGGGCTTTTTTGCGCTTTTTTTGCGCTTCACTAACAGGCGCGCCTTGAACTTAAAAAAAACAACAATGAGAAAATCCATTACATAGTTCTTGATCGTTGTTTCGTAAACAATCTTACTTGATCATGTTGATACTGAAATTGAAAAATAAATAATGCTAATTTTTATTTTCTTAGATTTAGTTGTTCTATTATTTCCATTAAATAATTGAAGTTAAATGACTACTATTAATGTCAATATTTGCAACGAGAAGTAAAAGGAAAATCTTGAACAATATGCCTTAGCAGTTTGAGATGTGCGAGGCGCGTGCTTTATATGCCTCAAGTTGTTGAGGTGTAAGCTTTAGAGGTAAAAACTTTTTGAAATAAGCCTCAAGGCGTTTTATCTCTTATTTCCTCGAGGCGCTTCTCGAGGTGTGTATTGAGGCTGGTTTTTTAAAACAATGTTCTTGAATAAAACGCATCAAAATAATTTTATTATCGAGTTTTTTCTGGTTATTTTTTTAAAATGCGATAGAAGGAATTGCAATGCATGTTCCTCTCTCCTTCCATCCCTCACTCCCTCCCTCTCTCTCATCATGTTTCTTTCTAGCAGCAATATTTACATCACATTGTACTCAATGGCAGGTTTTCTTGGAGACCTGTATATACCGTTACCACAAAAAGAAGATCGAAGCAGGTACGGCAATTGGGTCCATTAGTGCTCAAAGTATTGGAGAGCCAGGAACTCAGATGACATTGAAAACATTTCATTTTGCTGGGGTTGCAAGCATGAGTATCCTAAATTTGGAAATATTATCATGAATAATATCCTTTATTTAATATTTGTTAGTGGCTTAGAGGTTATGTTTGGTGTGACAGTAAGGTCTCCATTGCCAAAATTCTCCAGTCCTTATAATGTGTTTTTTTTTGGACTTATCGTAAGGTAGTTTCCAATCCAGTCTTTTTAGATCGACATGTAGGTAGCCTTGTGCTGTGGGTTACACCCATGAGTAAGGTTTTGGTTGGAACCTTTAAATTCCAACCGTGTTATGTTCTATGGTTTATAAGCGAACAATGCATTTGTTAAACATAGAATTACATGTGTATGCTATAGAACCACATATTATGTTGAGCCAAACACGTGGACATTTATGCTGAATGATGTGGGACAAGTGTAACAGCTAAGCGCACTCAGTTAACCCTGCTTTGAGACCTTGCTGGAGAGCACATCATCATAAACCAACTGGCAATGCTACTAATCCCGACATATTAAGAGCCTTGTACTTCCCCTTTTAAGTTACAAGATTAAGGTAGCTATTATATATGGTATCTTTCGGTCTTTGGTACTTCCGGAAAACTTGAATATCTTAACTTGTAACTAGATGTTACTGGTGGGGTTCCTCGTATCAAGGAAATTATAAATGCAGCAAAAAATATTAGCACTCCAATTATTACAGCTCTACTTGATTGTGACAGTAAAGAGGAATATGCACGATATGTGAAATCTGAAATCGAGAAAACTCTTCTTGGTCAGATTGTGAAATCCATCAAAGTTGTAATAAAATGCAATGAACCTTATATCAGTGTTGTATTTGACGAGGAGCGACTAAAAGATTTACATATGGATGATTCTCTTGAATCAGTCAGGCTTTCAATTTTGGAAAATAAAAAAGTGAAACAAGTGAAACTATCGCCAACAGTGAGCAAAACTTGTGTAATTCTTCATACATTAATAATTGCAATAAAATTTGCATCTAATGTTTGACTGTTTATGCAGCATGTTGTTATCCCTTCAAGTAAAATCCCCAAAATAAGAATATTTTCAGCTGCGAAAGATAAAGATAAACTTCAGTTCGACTTGCATCATCTGAAGTCGGTTCTTCCAATGGTAGTCGTGAAGGTATGTCTTTGTTAGTTCATTTTCCCGATTTTGGCATTTCATATTATATTACTGAAAATAGAAGTTTGAATTATGTTTTCAAAGGATTCAATTGTTTGTTTTATTATCACGTTAGGGCATTGCAACTGTTGAACGTGCTCTCATTGTCAAGGAGAAAGCAAAATATAAACTATTAATTAAAGGGTTAGTTTTTTCTTTCTTTTCTGTTTAAGACTATATTATTCCTACATTGTTTCAACTACTTCTGATGGAGTTAAGCATTTTTCCATTGTTCACGTAGTACAAATTTTGGTGCGGTATTGGGAACGCCAGGTGTTAATGGTATTAAAACAAAAAGCAACCATATCATGGAAGTGTGCCAAACCTTAGGTATAGAAGCTGCAAGAAGGAGCATAATAGATGAAATACAAGGGACGATGAAAAGCATGAACATTGATATTCGTCATATGATGCTATTGGCTGATGTCATGACCAGCACTGTAATTATCATTATCATCATTGGGAATGTATTTTACTACTTTATATCCCTATTTTTGATCCTGCATTTTCTCTTGGTTGGTAAATACAGGGTGAAGTACTTGGAATAACAAGATTTGGTATGACAAAGATGAAAGACAGCGTGTTAATGTTAGCATCATTTGAAAAAACTGCAGACCATCTGTTTAACGCACCCTTTCATGGTAGACGTGATCAGATTGAGGGTGTGTCAGAATGTATAATCATGGGAATCCCTATACAGTTCGGCACTGGAATACTCAAAGTTAAACAAAGGTACAGCTTATCGTGGTTGCTTTTTCTTATCATGCGTCGTTTTCATATTGAAATTATCTTGTACAATAGCAATGCCAGTTGCATAGTTAACGTGTTGAATTATACATGTTTCTTGTCGTGGTTGTGACTTTAATAAATGTCTCTAGGAGGACAGCTTGCAGGAGACATCGAATTTCAATTACTAGGATATCTGTTGAATAATAATAAAGCTGAAGAATTTTAAGCTTTCTCATTAATTCTAGGAACAGACTCTCTTCTTATTAGTTCCCTCTAGATATTTTATTTCCAAATTAGTTTATCACTTTATACTTACCTATTGATTCTTTCTCATTCTACATTTTGATACGGTCATTTCAAAATTTAAACAATTATTTAGTGATAGTTAGCTTCTAAGTTCCTAACATTTTATATTTAAGACCAAATATTAAAATTAATCACAAAACCCAAAATTTAATATATCTTTTAAATATTAAAAAATGACAAAATTATGTTTTTTGGCTTCTAGTACCTGCACTTCAATTTTTCTATAATCATTTAAGTCACTCTCAATTCTTTTCTAATATTTTACATTTAGTAACATATTCTATAATTACTTGCGTAATATTAAAACTATTTAAATAACTTTGGTAAATTATTATTCATTGATTCGCCTAATAAATCACATCAGGGTTAACCATATTTATATTAAACAAAATGTGAAAAATAATTCAAACATATAAATACGTCACTCAAATAACATAAATTTTACGTATAAATAGCAATCACAAGTTCGTAGTTTGACTTATTTACGTTAATATATTTATCTTGTATTGCATTATAATATTGATGTCAATAGCTTACATTTTAAAATTTATTTAGTTATCTATAAAACACTCCACAATATCACTTAACATTGTGTGTTTTAATCAATATGCTTAAATTAATCATGCGATTTTGAATTTAATGAATTCAATTAGTAAATTGTTGTTAATTCATTTAATTAACGCTAAACATGGCATTTTAAAATATGTATCATGTTCATATCAACCAAGAAGACTAAATTAGATTTTCCTTCAAATATAAATTTAATAAGTCACACAAATTAGATAATATATATAAACAATTATAGCAAATTTAATATATTGTGACTTATCTCAATAAATTTATCATAAATTGAAGAAAACAGTTTTAACTTCAAATACCTGCATTTCAACATTTCAAATTTTATATAAATATTATCGAACCTCCTCAATTATTTCATGATATCTTTATTTAAATCCATATGTTTAAACTACTCACTAAATCTTAAATTCTAATTAATTAAATAATTCTGATGGCTATTTGGTCCTTTTTTCTATAGCTCTTAAAAAAATATCTATCGATATTGCTATATATATTCATATTAAAAAATGTAGTTTTCCATTCAACTACAAAGATGTATAAATAAATCACATAGAATAAATTATGTGCACCAACTATAATGACAAAGTTAATATGTAATTAAGTTATGCTTCGTTTATATCAAGCATTTACCATATATTATATCATTTTTTTTAAACATCAATAAGTTCACAACAAATCTATATTTTTTTCTACAAGTTTCTTTTTAATTCTTCCTATTATACTATTAAATGGCTAGTTGTTCATAATTTTACATGTAACATATTTAAATAAATTTTATTAAATAATATTTTCTAATTCATCAAATAAATTTACTAACAACAATTTCAATATGTATAGTATATTCATATTAACAAAAATGTTTTTAAAAAAAAAATCTCTAATACACACATGCATATTGTATGTATAAGCTATAGAACATAAATTACACACAAAATAATAATTATTAATTAATAGTTTATATATTTCACATCAACGTTTATCATATGGTGTATAATAAAATTATCATTTTAATATTAAAATAATAAATACTATTTTTAATAATATTATCGTGTGCAACGCACGGGTTACACACTAGTAACTAATGGATTTAAACCAACTATTTTGGATTTGCTGTCTTAAATGATAAATATATGTTACATTATCATCCTCTAGCCATTTATTATTAGTAATAGAACTTCAAAGCAAGTTACGCTTGCTAATCAGTCATGGACTAAGGAAATTCTTACATCAACTATTGCAAAAGGATCACACATGGTTATGTAAACACTTCCTCTACTCTATATCAAGTAATTTCCAATACAATTAAGATTTGAAGTATCAAAAATTCAAAGTTACTTTAGTAGCTTACATATTTGTCAGGCAGGTATGTTGGAATTGTAGTGCACGTAGGATTGCTATGCGCATTCTCTAGTTATAGTGATTTATAAAAATACATTATGAAACTATGGGTATGTTGCATTTTGCAGAGTTGACGCCTTGCCTGAATTGAAGTATGGACCTGATCCAATTATACGTTAACAAAATTAGTCAAACAAATCCGAAAGCACTTCTAGTGCAGGTATAAGTTCATTAATTTATATATTTGGTTGGTAGAAGTGACCTGTAGATTATATTGAAACTAACAAGCCGTTATTATTATCAGATCCTGATCTGCTCTTTATGGGGTATAAAAGCGTGGGAAATACGTCTTTGAGGCTAAACCATCACCGATAAAGCATTTAGCAAGGGTTCATGATCCATGCACAACTTGAGCTTGATATGAAGTAACTGCAATGTAAAATATGCAGAGAACTACAATTCAGTGTCAATTAGAATTAATTAGTCCAGAAATTATTTTACCCGGCCTAATGACGCAGATGCAAACCACCACTTGGCGCTGGCTCGGTATGCCGAACTAACAAATTTTCTTTTTGTTACTTGGATACATGGTTTTACTTTTGTGACCTATTTATGCATTGGATCACTGGAAAGAGAAACGGCTAATACTAAAAGAATAGTTGTACAGCCCCATGGTTATTGGTTTCAATTGGGGTGAATTTTAGATATGCACCTAATAGGAAAGCCATTATAGTTGTACAAATTCATCTGATTTATGCTGTAGACTATTTATAATGTAGTATATAAAATTTCAGTTCAAACTTGTCGACCTATTGCGATTCAGATTCCATTTTGATTTGTAATGTTACGTAATTGGGATGGTTTGGAGTGGAATATTACGAAGTACTGACAGTATCCATTTGAGAATGAAATAACCGTCCGAAATCACAATTACAACGTATGTCTTTTAGTAGCTGTGAGTGATACGCACGTTTTGTTTGTTAATTTTAGTGGATCTTGAATGCAATTTGATTAAAATTTTGAATTTATATGGAATAAAAATGGGAGTTGAACATCATTTATGGGCGTCTTGTTCTGATACTTATAAGCATGCATTTGACTATATGGTATGGTGGTAGTAAACAAACGTCCAACCGATTCCTCCTATTGGTAGAAACGCATGTAATCATGTTCGTAATTTTAATTTGTAAACCAACAGGAGCGAAGTAATCTGATTACTTATTTGTGGCTTTTTTAAGATATTAACTTGATCAACATTAAGTTGAGACGAAAGCACCAGCCTTAAAAGGCAATTCAGATAATATCAAAAGCTGATCATAGATGAACAACATATAAAAAGCAAAGATAAGCAAATTGACACAGTTTATCTTATAGTAGTTAGGTTTTTTTGGGATCTTAACTTACTAGTCATTTGTTCTAGGTTTTACGGGTTTTGAATACATGTTAGAGGGGCTAATAAGTGAAATGGCTATCATCCGACAAAGAAATGACGTCTGTAGCTAGACCAGTGCGAGACGGTGGCAGGTCATGTGGATAAGGCAACATCGGGGTGCAACTGAATGATAGCGGTGACGTGCAACCTATTGCGCGAACTTTTTATGTCAGTTTGTGGGAGCGAGCGACTTAATCGATATGACTGCGGATGGAATTGGCAGCTATTCAGATGCTGTTAAATACACATGTATTATGTTTATGATAAGACCGTAGAGGTAATAAAGATTCATTTTACTATTTATATTTTAACAAGATTATAACTCATTTAAGAAGGTGAAATATTATATCTCTAATTCTTCATTTATTTATTCTAATTTATTTTTTATCCCTTCTTAATAACACATTAATTGCCTTATTCCATTAATTAAAATGTATTTTTGCAATGGACCACTTTTTATTTGAAAACAAACACTATGTTATAGTTTTATTTCATAATGAATATTCATAATATTCTCATTGAAATATAGCCATGTTCATTTTGAAATTATTTGCAGTTGTTTCAGCATTAACGACTAAGCCATGGTCGTGAGAAGTAACTCTTCAATTATATAATTATCGAGCACTTCTGATACTTTTCCATCCAAGTCCTTAGTCAATTTTGATAGTTGCACTCTCCGGCTAGTCTATGTCGTAACGACCTGTATTTTAACAATTGAATATTTAAATATTTTATTTAAACGTTAATCGTTAACTAAATTAACTGCTCCAAAAATATGATATGATCGAATCAGGACATGAAAGCACTTTCATTGAGTTTAAGTGGTTCATTGGATGAAGGGAAAATTTAGGAATCACTGTATTTTGAGATTTGACGTTTCAAAGGCAAAACAGTCTCGATAAGTAGTGAAATAGTCGCTTTGAGGCTCAATGTTAGATTTTGATTAAAATTATATTTTGGAATCATAGTAGTGAGGTGATGCACGTAGGCAAGTTTCGTTTACCATTTGGTCATGCAAACTCTAAAGTCTAAATGCGTGTCAATTTCAAATTTTGAAAAATTAAATGTTTGAAAAAATAGTTAGGTGTCACAGAAGTTGGAATTTGACCTCGAAACATATTCCATTGCGTTTAGAATGTATTTTTATGTACAAATCGCCTATCGGCACGTGTCAATTGGAGTGCAGGCTCATTTAACCCATTTTGGAACTCCAACTATAAATATGGGCACACACTTAAAGAATAATGTTATTTTATTGATCACATCCGCCTCAAAACCATTTTGGATGAGAGAGAAATTTGCGCCTTTGTGAATTTCATTTTTCATCTTTTGCATGTAAACCGAGGCGTTTCAAGTGACCATCATTCCGGTGAAAATAGCCTAGGTAAAGACACTTTAGATGGCGGTTGTTCGGTGTCAGTAGGAGGTCGGAGGCGGGCATGGCAGCCGGTCAAAGGTCGGATGTGCTGTTTTTAATTTGATCAACAGAGGAGAGAGAGAGAGAGGGGGGGAGGGGGGGGGGGGGTTATTGTCAACTAGATAAAAAGGATTTTGTCAGAATTTTCCGCTGCCTCCTTAATCAGTTCGCTTGCTGTCGCGGATCTGTTATTTACGTTCAGATAAAGTTATCATCTATTTGCGGATCTGCTATCTTTTATTTTTTCTCTTACTATTTTTACTGTATTTTGCCCTCTTTTCTTTGTTAGTTTTGATATTTGTTACTTGTTGGTGGTGATTGTAATAGATGATTGTTGTTGGTGAGCTTGAGATCTGTTATTTGTTGTTGATGATTGTAGTAGACGAGCGTTGTCGGTAATTTTGAGATCTATTATTCGTTGTTGGTTAAAAAAAAAAAAAATCTTGTTTTGGGTTTTGTTAAATTGGAATTCGGGATAGTAGATGTGGATGATGTAACTTTGTTTGGTCAGGTCTTGTGAGACTTGTAGCGGAGGGTTCGATGGATGATGTGTTGGATTTGGTTGCAGTGCAGGTAAGTCCCGATGATTATGGTGTTGTAGATGATCGTGCATGGGGATATTTGGTTAGTGTGGGTGATCTGGACTTCAAGGGTGGGTGTTTGGTCGGCGTTTTGAAGTATTGTCATGAGATGGTTGGTTGACTGAGTTGTTAGAGGGTAAAATTAGTTTGAAGATGTTTATTGTTCGTTTGATATCTGTATCGGTAACCCTGTTTATTAGGAGGACGATTGACGTTGATTGAAGGTGGTAGATGGTATTGTAAGGTATGTTTTGAGAATGCAAACATATGTTGATTCATCCCTATTTATTTGATTTTGTTTTCTTTTAATATGTTTGGGGGATGCAAACATATGCAAACTCATCCCATTTTGATTTATTGTGTTTTCTTTGTACTTTTGGGGGATGTAAACATACAAACACATCCGGGACTATTTTTTCCATTTGGTGGCTCAGATCTTTTGCTTACCGTTCAAATTGAAGATAGTTGAGTTGTTTTGGAGTTGTAGTTTGATGTTTGGAGTCACTCTCTAACAATATTTAAATGATCGCTCGATCTTGCTACTCTTCAGTATGCAGCTTCTATTTGGCTAGGGGTGAGCGTTTGGTTGGTTTGGTTTATCCGATGATGAAATTTGTCAAACCAAACTAAAACCGATAAAAATGAAAACCAAACCAAACCAACCAAATTAAGTTTGGTTGGTTTGGTTGGTTATCCGAATAAACCGAACTAAAGACGTTTTTGTAACACCCCGAATTTTCTATTAACACTAAAGTTGCTAAAATATTAATAAGTGTGTAAGAGAGGGGATGTATCTAATATGAATATAAAAATATTAATAAGTGTGTAAGAGAGGGGATGTATCTAATATGAATATAAAAATATTAATAAGTGTGTAAGAGAGGGGATGTATCTAATATGAATATAAAAATATTAATAAGTGTGTGAGAGAGGGGATGTATCTAATATGTATATAAAAACAATAATAAGTAAAGGGGGATGTATCTAATATGTACATTGTAGAAAAAATATATATATTTATGACATGAATAGAAGTTTATTAATATGCTGAGTGTTTGCTGAGTCACTTCTGACTCATTGCTGAGTCAACAAGATAAACCCCATCTTGTCTGAACGGCTGCGGTTATTTCTAGGTTAAATCTAATGGCCTAAATGAATTCTAAAATCTATAAATAAGTGGGTAGACCCTAGACCTAAATCACTTGTAAAATTAGAGAAGCTACCGTCATGCTGCTGCCATGGAGTTCAACATAGCCGTCACAAACTAAGAAGAGGAAGCCTAATCATCTACAACTAAATCTACACAAATCAAATCAAAAGATCTCTCTTTCTCTAATTCTTTTCTTTTGTTGGTGAGTATGATGATTCTCACAAGACTATTACAAACTAATTTGACTCAGTTATGAATGGATCACAAGAAAGTGATGTGATTTGTAATTGTAAATTCTATATATTGTGGATCTCTTATTATGTTATTATGTTGTCGTATGATGTAAATTATATATGCTATGTCATGCTATGTTGTAAATTCTCTTATGCTATGTCGTGCTATGTTGAGAATTATGTCAAGCTATGTTATACTATCATACTATGCCATGTTATAAATCATGCTATATTATGTTGAAAAATCATGCTGTTGGATCATGCTTAAAGTTATGTTTTTTTTTCTTAGTTTAAATGGATCTTGTTTATGGGAATTTGCCTATTAGGTTAGGTGTACCCATAAACTTGAAACTATAATTAAATAAAACTTGATTATGGGAATTTGCCTATTGAGTTAGGTGTACCCATATAAAACCATGTTGTTAAAAAAATAGATGATGTTGATTCACACATGTTCATATGTAAGTTTATGAAAATTGATTGAGATCATATTAGGTGAATTTTGAACAAGTTGACACCTTTAGATCCATGACATGTATAATCTATGCAAGTTGGACATATGCAAGTTTCACCCCTTATTATGATTCATTTGGTCACATATACATGTTGTTATTATGATAATCTCTTTTATGCTATGAGTTAGGCTATTCGAGTCTAACATATATTTTGCGAATAAACGTTCAAACGTGGGGTAGGGGTAATATTAGGAATTAATAAATTGGGTGCAATTTTGTAAGATTTTGCATACCATAAATGGATGTCCATAATTGAGTCAATTATGGACATTGTTAAAAATTGGAGGTAATTAATAATTCAAGTAGGGAATTATTAAAATTGGGGGAAAGTGGATTATTATTAATAATCAATGCTTAGGACACGAGGTTGGACCCGTTTGTGATGTAAACCTGCCCGGACCCGCCCGGCAAATCCAGTAGTCACAAATGTCGGCCCAATGTGAGAGGTCCTAGGCCCAAACTAAAGCATAACAGTTGTAAAGACACGAGGTTAGACTCTTTTATGGTGTAAGACTGCCCGGACCCGCCCGGCAAATCCAGCTGCCATAAATGCCAGTCTAATGTGAGAGGTCTTTATGAGTTTATGGCCTTAATGAACTAAGAAATACTTAACCAGATAATCATGTAAGGTGGGACATGGGGGTTAAGTAGGTGCCTTGGGTGGCATGAGGAATCTGGTGGTTGCCTTTAGAGGCATTTGAAATACGATTAGACTTAACCAAACACACATGTAAATGAACATGACTAAGTGGGTTAAGTGGGATGGACTAATGGGGACAAGCTTAGGTGGAATGCTTGTGGTAAATAGTGGGGGCCCATTTCAACCAGTATCCCAAAACGTATCTTTGTGGGCTCGACCCAAGTCGAGGACGGGACACGCATACTGGGTTTGACTATAAGAGGCCAAAACAGGGAGCGGTGGAAACGCAAGTCCAACGGGTTTCATATGCGTGTGTGGACCCGGGCTGGTAGGTAAGACGTTGCATCGTGTAGGTATAAGCCGTGCATGTCCGGTTGCCACTTTAGGGGAGTGATACACCCCACTGTGGGGCCAGCACGGGTATCTACGAGTTAGGGAGCCGATCGAATAATGGGAAGTAGGGTACACCTAGTGGAGATAGGGGCAGGCGGCACCTATGTAGTCAGCTAGGGGTACGTAAAGCCATTGGGAAAGTTTCTAAGTGAAGCTAAGTGGGATGAATCTTTAGGGTGACTGGTGTGGTGCAGTATAGTGTTTATCCTTTAGTATTTAGGAGCGCCTATAACGTTGCCTTTAGCGATTGTCTATGTCCTTAATCTGCTCTTCATAGACATTTTCTTGTTTTCCAGCTTATGCCTTAGTCCAGTTATTTTGGTAATAGTATTGTAGAATTATCATATTCACCAGACTTTATGTCTGACCCCCTCTTTTCCATCCTTTTTCTCCCTTCAGGTCCGCAGGTTGGGCCAAGTTCTAGTGGAGTCTAGTTGGATCGCTTATCTTCTGGAAAGCTTGGACTGCTGAAGTAAAGTCCAGCTTGTTATCTTTCTTTTTAATGGCTATTCATGTAATGGGATTATGTACTTGTTTTATCAAGATAGATATTGTACTTGACAGTGAATATGGTGTTATGATGAAATCAAACATGTTTTGACTTCTGCTACAATGAAATAAAGTTTTTGAATTTCCAAGTACTATTTTATATCTGTCTTGTTGTAATTTTACTGTTCTATATTCACTTAAAACCTCCATGGAAGTTAATGCATTCCCTTTGTGAGTGACATTAATGGACGTGGGGTGTTACACGTGGTATCAGAGCATAAGGTTACCAGAACAGATAAAAAAATTTTTTTAGAAAAATATTTTTTTTTCTAAAGTATTTTTGGAAGAAGTGCTTTCAAAAAAAAAAAAAAAAAAACATGTTATTTAAAGAGAGTTTTTATGAAAAACATAATCCCAAATAGCCACATCCTTATCTTTATCTTTCGAATTCTCCATTTTGAATCTTTCCTTTTTCGTTTCAGCATGGCTGAAGATCTTAATCTCCCAGAAGGTGTGACGATTCCAGGGTGGTTTAGGAGATACTTGGAGGCTAGGGCCACCACTGCAGGCCCAGCGGATACTCCTCCACCCCTAGTTGCACCCATTCCTCCTCCTCCTCCTCGTGTTGACACTTTTGCAAAGACGTGCAAGGAATTCAAGGCTATGGGAGGAAAAACTTTTCAAGGGACTGAGACGTTTGTGGAGGCCAGAGATTGGCTTAAGGAGACTGAGGAATTGTTGGATATCTTTGAAGTGGAAGATGGGAGGAAAGTCCGTTTAGCTGCTTGGTTAATGAAGGGAGAGGCCTCGTTTTGGTGGGAGGTCACTAACGGGGAATGTCCAGTTGATTCATGGGCGGATTTCAGACGAAGGTTTGAGGCAAAGTTTCTTTCAAGGGCAGAGGAGAACTTAAATATGAAAAAATTCCTGGCACTAAAGCAAGGGAGCTCATCAGTAAAGGAATATGTCAATAAATTTAATCAGTTAGCAAGGTTTGGCTTGGAGTTGGTGAACACGCCAGAGAAGAAAGCTTTGAGGTTCGTTAGAGGCTTGAATGAACCGTTGCAAGAGTTGGCTATGACCCACATCCCTATGGGAGCCACCTTTGAAAAGCTAGTAGAAATGGCACTTATGCATGAGGATAAGGCAGTTGAAAAGAAAGGGGATCAGAAGAAACCCCAACAGCAAAATAAGAAAGGTGGTAAAAACAATAATGGCAAAGGGAAGAAGAAATGCTTCAATTGTGGGACGCCTGGCCATCTCAGCAAAGATTGTAGAAAGAAAAAGAAGACTGGTTGTTTTCATTGTGGAGATGCGGGACATTTAGTGAAGGACTGTCCAAAGAAGGGGCAGAGGGCAGGGTCTACCTCGGGAGGACAGGTGCAGGCTCTTATGGCACCAGGGCAGGCAAGGGGGCAAGTTCAGGCTATTGCGGCCCCACCGCTGCAAGAAAGAGGTAGAACAATTTCTGTTGAAAGCTTAGTTTTTCTGTTTGATCATCCTGTCCGTACCTTATTCGATTCTGGCGCATCTCTTTCGTTTATCTCTGCATCATTAGTTGAATCACTGCACTTGAACACCAGTTTAGTAGAGGATCCCTTGGTCGTTTCAAATCCAATTGGGGGTTCGGCTCATTTGACCATGATATGTTTGGATTTGAAAATCTCTATACTCAGCGTTGAATTTAGATGTGATGCTTATGTATTGGGCTTCACGGGCTATGGGCTAATTTTAGGAATGGATTGGTTGTCTAGAAATAGGGCCATTCTTGATTGTGAAAGGAGAGTAGTTAGGCTTGTGACTCGCCTTGGTAATGCTCTCGATATCTTTTGTAATCCCATAAATTCCGTTATGCTAAGTTATCTTGAATCGCTTGACGCGTCTGTAGAGAACCTGCGATCGGTAGAAGTGGTCCGGGAATATCCGGATGTGTTTGAGGAGGTGAAGGGCTTACCTCCAAAGCGGGAGATAGACTTTCGAATTTATCTTGTGGATAATGCTAAACCCGTATCTTTGCCAGTGCGCCATATGGCTCCTCGTGAAAGGAGGGAACTCAATAAGCAAGTAAAGGAGTTGCTTGAGAAGGGGTTCATAAGACGTAGTATATCGGAGTGGGGTGCTCCAGTAGTTTTTGCCACAAAGGCGAATGGGTCTCTTAGACTTTGTATGGACTATAGAGAACTAAACAAGCTTACTAAAAAGAACCGACACCCACTGCCGAGGATTGACGATCTCTTTGATCAGTTAGTTGGCGCCTCAGTGTTTTCGCAGTTGGACTTAGCCACTGGCTTTCATCAACTGAGAGTGGCTGAGGATAGTATAGATAAGACTGCTTTTAGGACTCCAGACGGTTTCTATGAATGGCTAGTGATGCCCTTTGGTTTGACAAACGCCCCTGCATATTTTGTTGATTTGATGAGTAGGGTGTTTAGGGAATACCTTAACAAATTCGTGGTAGTCTTTGTGGATGACATCTTAGTCTTTTCTAAGAATAAAGAAGAGCACTCCCTACATCTTAGGGAAGTGTTGGAAACCCTTCGAGCGCATAACCTTAAGGCAAAATTTTCTAAGTGTCACTTCTGGAGGAAGGAAGTACGGTTCTTAGGGCACGTGGTTTCCAAAGAAGGGATAGCAGTGGATCCCGTAAAGGTAGTGGCCATCCAAGATTGGAAGGTCCCTAAAAATGCAACCGAAGTAAGAAGTTTCTTGGGGTTGGCTGGCTATTATAGGAAGTTTATCAAAGACTTCGCAAAAATATCAGCTCCATTAACACGGTTAACGAAGAAGAACCTGGTTTTTACGTGGGACAAAGATTGCGATGATGCGTTCCAACGTTTAAAGAGAGCCTTAACTTCAGCCCCAGTCTTAGTGCTGCCAGACGGGAATAAACCGTTTACCATCTATACTGATGCTTGTGGGACGGGACTTGGCGCGGTCCTCATGCAAGAGGGAAGAGTAATAGCCTATGGTGGAAGGCAGTTGAGGGTTCATGAAAAGAATTACCCCACGCATGACTTAGAGCTAGCCGCAATTGTTTTCGCGCTTAAGTCTTGGCGTCACTATCTTCTTGGTGAGAAATTCGAACTGTTCACTGACCACAAATCATTAAAATACTTATTCTCTCAGAAGGATTTGAATTTAAGGCAGCAACGGTGGATGGAATTCTTAGCCTCCTACGATTTTGAAATAGCATATACCCCGGGCAAGGGTAACGTGGTGGCAGACGCCTTAAGTAGGAAAAGGTTGTCCTTGAGTCCGTTGTTTGTTGAACGACAAAGCTTAGAATTCATCTCTATGTTTGACTTTAGACCCTCCGTTGACTTAGTACCCGGTCTGTTAGCATCCTTGGAGGTTAGACCTACACTTCTAGGACGGGTTGGTGAGGCACAGCGAGACGACCCACAGTTGGTTGAGATAGTAGAAAACCTCAAAGGGGGGGAGTCGTCAAGCCATCTTCGTAGGTATACCCTAGACGATAAGGGTTGGTTACGAAGGGATAATAGACTTTGTGTACCACAAGACGAAGACTTAAGGAAGGCCATTCTTGATGATGCTCATCGCTCAAAAATGATCATTCATCCCGGCGGGGATAAGATGTACAAAGATATGAAGCGGGTTTTCTTTTGGGCCGGTATGAAAAAGGATGTGGCCGAGTACGTCGCTAGATGCTTGGTGTGCCAACGAGTTAAAGCAGAACAAAAGAAACCCGGTGGGTTGCTTCACCCATTAGAAGTTCCACTATGGAAATGGGAAAGCATCTCAATGGATTTTGTGGATAGATTACCAAGATCAAGGAAGGGTAACACGGGGATTTGGGTTATAGTAGATAGACTTACTAAAAGCGCCCATTTTATTCCCGTGAAAAGTAAGAGGACTTCTCCGTGGTTGGCTTCTGTATACATTAAGGAGATAGTTCGTTTGCACGGTATTCCTTCTAGTATAGTAAGCGACCGTGACCCCATCTTTACTAGCGAATTTTGGAAGAGTTTACAAGAGGTGGTAGGGACTCAGCTATGTTTGAGCACCGCATATCATCCTCGGACAGACGGCCAGACCGAGAGGGTGAATCGCATTCTAGAGGATCTTTTAAGGCTTTGTATCCTAGACTTTGGGGGTACATGGGAAGAGCACCTTCCGTTAGTAGAATTCGCATATAATAATAGCTTTCAGTCTAGTATTGGCATGGCACCTTTCGAAGCTCTTTATGGAAGGCCTTGCCGTTCGCCTACATGTTGGTGGGAATCTACCGATAAAATCCTACTTGGGCCCGATATGGTTAGGGAAACCTCGGAGAAGATTGAGTTGATTCGAAGGAGGATGAAAGCAGCACAAGATAGGCAAAAATCGTATGCTGATAAGAGGAGAACAGATCTTGAGTTTTACATTGGGGACATGGTTTTTATCAAAGTGTCTCCGTTACAGAATGTTGTTCGCTTTGGGTCCGTGGGGAAATTAGCACCAAGGTTTGTAGGGCCGTTTCCTGTAAAAAAACAGGATTGGGAAGATGGCATATAGGGTGGAGTTGCCTGAGAAACTTAGTGGAGTACACGACGTATTCCATGTATCACATTTGAGGAAGTGTTTGCACAAGACCGCGGAGGTGGTAGAGCCGAGCTTGCTTAAAGAGGTGGAAATAGAGCGTGATGCAACAATTAGACGAGCTCCTACATGCATTCTTGGGTCGGAGATCAAAAAGTTGAGGAATCGAGAGGTCAGACCGGTTAAAGTGCAATGGGGAGATGATGAGAGCAACGCAACTTGAGAGACAGAAGAGAAGATGCGTTCGTTGTACCCTTTTCTTTTTGAGGGTATGTCTTTTAATTTCTCCTTTATCGCTTAGCTGATCTTATCTTATCTTTAGTATGTCCTCTCATTAGTATCTTTGACCTTTAGTTAGGATAATCCTATGGTTGAAACATGTGTTTGAGACATGTTATGTATGATGGATGCAAAATGGATGCAAGTGTTTGCTAGTGGTTGCTCGTGGATGCATATATACACACACTTTAGGCACTAGATCGGCTCAGTCACTTCATATTGCATATTGCATATATATGGATGTATTTAGTATAATGGATGTATAATGGTTGTACCATCATATGGATGCTGCATTCGGTTGAATGGGTGTGCACGCATATAGAAGTAGTATGTAAGCAATTAGGATCTTTTGCATACATAATGGATTCATGACACTTACATAATTTGCATTAAGGAGGTCAACTGAATCTGTAGACCGCCTGATTTCGCATTAGGTAAGGACATGCACACACACTTGCATATGATCATAAAGCATTAGAAGTCTTTTAAGGACAATGGATGCCTGTGTATGATGGATGAGTAGATGGACGTTTGGATGGTAGGATATACATTCTTCCAGACTTGAAGATTTCGGGTACGAAATCCTAAAAGGAGGGGAGAATGTAACACCCCGAATTTTCTATTAACACTAAAGTTGCTAAAATATTAATAAGTGTGTAAGAGAGGGGATGTATCTAATATGAATATAAAAATATTAATAAGTGTGTAAGAGAGGGGATGTATCTAATATGAATATAAAAATATTAATAAGTGTGTAAGAGAGGGGATGTATCTAATATGAATATAAAAATATTAATAAGTGTGTGAGAGAGGGGATGTATCTAATATGTATATAAAAACAATAATAAGTAAAGGGGGATGTATCTAATATGTACATTGTAGAAAATATATATATATTTATGACATGAATAGAAGTTTATTAATATGCTGAGTGTTTGCTGAGTCACTTCTGACTCATTGCTGAGTCAACAAGATAAACCCCATCTTGTCTGAACGGCTGCGGTTATTTCTAGGTTAAATCTAATGGCCTAAATGAATTCTAAAATCTATAAATAAGTGGGTAGACCCTAGACCTAAATCACTTGTAAAATTAGAGAAGCTACCGTCATGCTGCTGCCATGGAGTTCAGCATAGCCGTCACAAACTAAGAAGAGGAAGCCTAATCATCTACAACTAAATCTACACAAATCAAATCAAAAGATCTCTCTTTCTCTAATTCTTTTCTTTTGTTGGTGAGTATGATGATTCTCACAAGACTATTACAAACTAATTTGACTTAGTTATGAATGGATCACAAGAAAGTGATGTGATTTGTAATTGTAAATTCTATATATTGTGGATCTCTTATTATGTTATTATGTTGTCGTATGATGTAAATTATATATGCTATGTCATGCTATGTTGTAAATTCTCTTATGCTATGTCGTGCTATGTTGAGAATTATGTCAAGCTATGTTATACTATCATACTATGCCATGTTATAAATCATGCTATATTATGTTGAAAAATCATGCTGTTGGATCATGCTTAAAGTTATGTTTTTTTTTCTTAATTTAAATGGATCTTGTTTATGGGAATTTGCCTATTAGGTTAGGTGTACCCATAAACTTGAAACTATAATTAAATAAAACTTGATTATGGGAATTTGCCTATTGAGTTAGGTGTACCCATATAAAACCATGTTGTTAAAAAATTAGATGATGTTGATTCACACATGTTCATATGTAAGTTTATGAAAATTGATTGAGATCATATTAGGTGAATTTTGAACAAGTTGACACCTTTAGATCCATGACATGTATAATCTATGCAAGTTGGACATATGCAAGTTTCACCCCTTATTATGATTCATTTGGTCACATATACATGTTGTTATTATGATAATCTCTTTTATGCTATGAGTTAGGCTATTCGAGTCTAACATATATTTTGCGAATAAACGTTCAAACGTGGGGTAGGGGTAATATTAGGAATTAATAAATTGGGTGCAATTTTGTAAGATTTTGCATACCATAAATGGATGTCCATAATTGAGTC
Source organism: Allium sativum (assembly GCA_030737875.1). NCBI lineage: Eukaryota > Viridiplantae > Streptophyta > Magnoliopsida > Asparagales > Amaryllidaceae > Allium > Allium sativum. Next base: position 511,616,494 of record CM060921.1, on the reverse strand, counting down.
AATTATGGACATTGTTAAAAATTGGAGGTAATTAATAATTCAAGTAGGGAATTATTAAAATTGGGGGAAAGTGGATTATTATTAATAATCAATGCTTAGGACACGAGGTTGGACCCGTTTGTGATGTAAACCTGCCCGGACCCGCCCGACAAATCCAGTAGTCACAAATGTCGGCCCAATGTGAGAGGTCCGAGGCCCAAACTAAAGCATAACAGTTGTAAAGACACGAGGTTAGACTCTTTTATGGTGTAAGACTGCCCGGACCCGCCCGGCAAATCCAGCTGCCATAAATGCCAGTCTAATGTGAGAGGTCTTTATGAGGTTATGGCCTTAATGAACTAAGAAATACTTAACCAGATAATCATGTAAGGTGGGACATGGGGGTTAAGTAGGTGCCTTGGGTGGCATGAGGAATCTGGTGGTTGCCTTTAGAGGCATTTGAAATACGATTAGACTTAACCAAACACACATGTAAATGAACATGACTAAGTGGGTTAAGTGGGATGGACTAATGGGGACAAGCTTAGGTGGAATGCTTGTGGTAAATAGTGGGGGCCCATTTCAACCAGTATCCCAAAACGTATCTTTGTGGGCTCGACCCAAGTCGAGGACGGGACACGCATACTGGGTTTGACTATAAGAGGCCAAAACAGGGAGCGGTGGCAACGCAAGTCCAACGGGTTTCATATGCGTGTGTGGACCCGGGCTGGTAGGTAAGACGTTGTTGCATCGTGTAGGTATAAGCCGTGCATGTCCGGTTGCCACTTTAGGGGAGTGATACACCCCACTGTGGGGCCAGCACGGGTATCTACGAGTTAGGGAGCCGATCGAATAATGGGAAGTAGGGTACACCTAGTGGAGATAGGGGCAGGCGGCACCTATGTAGTCAGCTAGGGGTACGTAAAGCCATTGGGAAAGTTTCTAAGTGAAGCTAAGTGGGATGAATCTTTAGGGTGACTGGTGTGGTGCAGTATAGTGTTTATCCTTTAGTATTTAGGAGCGCCTATAACGTTGCCTTTAGCGATTGTCTATGTCCTTAATCTGCTCTTCATAGACATTTTCTTGTTTTCCAGCTTATGCCTTAGTCCAGTTATTTTGGTAATAGTATTGTAGAATTATCATATTCACCAGACTTTATGTCTGACCCCCTCTTTTCCATCCTTTTTCTCCCTTCAGGTCCGCAGGTTGGGCCAAGTTCTAGTGGAGTCTAGTTGGATCGCTTATCTTCTGGAAAGCTTGGACTGCTGAAGTAAAGTCCAGCTTGTTATCTTTCTTTTTAATGGCTATTCATGTAATGGGATTATGTACTTGTTTTATCAAGATAGATATTGTACTTGACAGTGAATATGGTGTTATGATGAAATCAAACATGTTTTGACTTCTGCTACAATGAAATAAAGTTTTTGAATTTCCAAGTACTATTTTATATCTGTCTTGTTGTAATTTTACTGTTCTATATTCACTTAAAACCTCCATGGAAGTTAATGCATTCCCTTTGTGAGTGACATTAACGGACGTGGGGTGTTACAGTTTTACTCTTTTGTGGTTGGAATATTCACTATAATTTGAAATAAATTATAAATATATGATTAGATTATTATTATTTACGATTTTTATGTTTTCTAATATTAATTTTGACACATAAGTGATGATTATAATTAACTTAAATAACTAAACTAACATAAAATATTTATTATAATATTGATAATTTTGAAAATACAGTAAAAGTTCGGTTAATTTGGTTAAACCGATATCCGAAATTAATATTTTTCCGGGCCAATTACAAACCGATTTAATTTCAAAATCGAACCAAACCGACCAAAATAAACTGGTTTGGTTGGTTTATTTGGTTTAACCAAATAATGCTCACCCCTATATTTGGCAAACTCACGATTTCTAGCATCCTGAGTTTGAGGGGGGGGGGGGGGGTTGGAGAATATGCTAGAAGATATGTTGCCTTTATTTATTTGTATTGATTTGGGTTTATATTTGGTATTGAATTATCGATTATAATAGACCCAAATATACTATGGAGTATTCTATTTAGAATGTTCTTTTAGATAAGGATAAACTATATCTAAATAGAGGCAAAGATTGACAATGTAAGTAAGCATCTTTTGTAATAATTAATCAATAAAGCAATAACTATGTAGTCTTTTATGTTTTGCCGTTTAATCTTTCTCTCCTCTCTATATCAAACTCTACTAGTTCGGTGTCAGTAGGAGGTCGGAGGTGGGCGTGGCAGCCGATCAAAGGTCTGATGTGTTGTTTTTAATGTCCGTTTAAATCTACAAGCTTCTATCGAGCATACTTTTGCATATGAGATCCGTTTTGGATGCGAATTTTTTCATTGGATTTGATTGAAGAGCTCTACATTTTAGCGTTGGGCCTGAGCTGATTTGCCTAAGATAGATGATATTGTCTCTCACTGAACTGTATTTGTTTATACAGTAAATAATTGACGTATTAAAGTGATTTATAATCTTAAAATATATTTTGTAATATGGCTGAACCTAGTAAATAATAAATAAAAGAATAAAAAAATTAATGCAATATGAGAAAGCCTGATAAAATTATTTACATCGTTCTTAAATATGTTTTCATGTGGGCAGACAAGGAGAACTGGAAATTTGTAGACACCATAGCTGCTGGTGTCTATAACAGAGCAAGGAGGAGGGATAGTGCTTAGCTTGCCTGGATTCAACAACATAATGCTTCTCACGTTGGTTTTTTATTTATGCTGCCGTTTTATGTCTTTTGTCTATGTAATATGTATATGTACGTCTTTTTGTTGCACTACTGTACCTGATATGCTGGTGGTCTGGTTTATTTTGGCCTTGTAAACATGTTCACGTATGATGATGCACTGGACATGTTGATGTACTGATCCTTTTAGTTGAAATATATTAAGGCGTAAATCTGATGATTCAATACCTTTTGCATCAAAAAAAAAAAAAAAAAAAAAAAAGAATAAAAAATAGTTTGATTGGATTAAACCCGAATATCACATTTTATCCATTTGCATGCTATTTTAACGCTGTTGCTAGGATTAAACTATTTTGACATCAAACTCACACCAGTTGCTTTAGATAGGTTATGTTTATGTTGTAAATGCTGTTATGGATGTTTATATGTTATTTTAGACAATTATAGGATTATTGATTGTACGATTGTTTTTTCATAGTTTGGTTGTAAACGTCAATCGTAGACGACTTAAAACTAGGGAAAGCTCATCTACTAGAGTTTGGTTTTACGAATCAAACGCATAAGAGGTGCATATTGATTTAGCGCACTAGCGACAATAGACTCGAACAAATGAGCTAGATTCACGAAGAAGTATTGGAACGTGAAGATCAATTTGAAGACGAAGGAATATTTAAGCGTATCTATGATGGAGCGTTTCTACAGACTCGATAGTGGAGCAACACTAGAGCTTGGCGACTAATTAGAAAAGAGTAATATTGGAGCCCAACGACTGATTAGAAGACGAAGCAATACTGGGGTTTGACAACAAATCTGAAAACGGAGGATGAACTTAGCGACGAGCTTGAATTTCACAAGTGCTGGGAATTTCCACTGGATGTACATTTAACCAATTTTTATTAAATATATAATCAAAGTGGTTGTTATCGATTACTAAGAAGTTTTAGTAATTGATATCAACTACTATTGGTGTTGACCTCTTTGACCTAATTGACGTAAACAATTCAATTTTGATGAACATGATATGATGGTTGTTTCGACATGATGACTCTTCGATCAGTAGCTTTGACGTGAGGCAAGGATGTAGTGCTTCGACGTAGTGGTTCGCCATTCAACAATGGTAATTCCAAGATGGGAAGTGGTGTCTCCAATGATGGATGGTTTTTTGTTACACCCCGCCTCCGCTAGGGTCACTCGCAAAGGAATGCAGTAGCTTTAGAGGGGCATTATTGGTAAACATGCACAGAAGTATCACAAGACAGAACATATAAAATAGCGGAAGTAAAATCGAACTTTCATAAACATTAATAATTAAGGTCTAAAGCCTTTTACATCAGAGTACATCAAAACCTGTCTTGCAATAATAAAGAAGCATAAAAACCTTTTCATAAATTATTCCCCAAAATAAAGCGGTGAAGCAGCCATAGCCAAGAGAAGACCAAGCTATACATCAAGCTATACATGATGACCTTCAAGCATAAGAGGCCCGAACTAAACAACATCATTTCCTCCCTGGAACCTGGGGGGGGGGGGAACGGAAGACAAAGAGGCGAAAGAAAACGGGGTCAGTCATAAAGACTGGTAAGTCCTATCTACTCCCAGTATAAAAACAGGTAAAGGTAACATGACATGCATAAACTGAAAGTAAACATAAGGATGACTACAAGATAGATAAACTAAACCAGGGTAACTGGCTGAACTACTGTAGCAAGGTAAACTAAGATATCGTGATAAACTACGGTGTCATGATAAATCAAGGTATCACATCGTCAGGTTTCTATCAAGTATACTATCCCAAGGTATCTATCCTGTCTAACATCCCCCGGTGTCTATTATGTATATTTTTCCTGGTTCTAACATGTATATTTGCTCTGCACCTCTCGTACTAGTATCCCTACCCGCGTCATGTGTTAACCATGAATGTCCCTTGCCCCATGTCATGAAATGGTCCATGTCAACCTAATATATAGCATATGTAGGTTTTCCCAACTCGTATGTTTCTCTCCATGTGTAAGTTCAGTCCTTTGCCATAGGCCATACGGGCTTTCCCATGTAAACGTTTTATCCTTGAAGTTGTTTTGGACTGCAACCCTTGATCTAGTTGTGTTTCCCTACCATAAACTATCGCGCGTCCACTTAGGATTTATGCCACCTAGGGCCGCTAGGGATTATGCTACCTAATGAACGTTTCCGTGTCTCGGTTTGGGTTTTGGCCACCTAGGACCACTAGGGATTACGCCACCCGTCAACCGCGCCCTTGATCCCACGTATGTATCGTGAATCGTTTTCCATGTCTAGATGCACATGTTCCACAATGTGCCATCCGAGTTCCGTGCCAGGGCAAACTAAGAAATATGGAACTCGGTCGGGAGCTTTAAGTCGTCTGCTGATGCAGATACCAAGGTCTGTTTTTGTACCCGTGGCTATGGTCCCACGTGACCCCTCCCTCAACTAGTGAAAGGCAACCCATGAAAAATCATGTATGAGAACCACTCCCCGGCCCCACTATAGCCCACTTTCCTACGGGCCAACCTCACCCATGACTCGATAGCAAGCACATGGTCTGTTGGGGGTTCTCTGCCTTTCCGTACGTACACGATTGACTAAAGATGGTAGGTAGTCGGCGATGTGCTATCCAGGGCAAAAACCAAGAATCGTCGACTCCACGCTAATCCATCCCAGTCTTTAGGTCGCTCGCATAGCAACCAAGGCATACTCTTGGTCCTTCTAACGCAGACCTTAACCTCTCATGGGCCTAGTATAATTACCTGGCAGCCCACAGAGGGATCCCAAGAATATCCTCACATCCCCCGAAGCTTCCACTTCGGCACCCAGTGCGCTGGAGCTTTTATCCAAGTCAGATAACTTGCTCCTCCTCGTATACTAAGCGATGACCTACCGTATCAGGTTACTCATATGACCTACCGTATCAGGTTACTCATCGCTTTGTGAATTAATCCTATGTCCTTAGCTAAGAATTATTACTCAGTTACCCTTAACTAAGGTTTACCACTTAGCTTCCTTTCCCGTTGTCCTTGGTTAACCACGATTCTATACCTAGTTCCTCTAACTAGGGTTTGTCTTATTGGGTTAAGTGTTATCATTCAAGTCCATGCCTTTACCCGCCCACGAATCACGTCAAGATTGGATAAGTATTTAAGTTCAAGACTTAGCCCTACAAGTTGGTTAAGTGTACCCAGAGGCTCATGACTTAACCCTATCAAGTCAAATCGGTCAAGTACTAGCTTACCTTAATCCTATCGGATTATCTTGCTAGATCGATTAAGCATAGATTATCTTAATCCCATCAAATTATCGAGTCGGATTGGTTAAGTATAGGTGGGCTTAACCCCATCCTCTAATCGTACTACAATGGTTAAGTATATTCTAAAAAGGTCTTGTGTCTTAACCTTATCAGGTCCGCGTATTAGATTGGTTAAGTGTAGATTACTTAACCGCATCAAATCATCATGTATAATTGGTTAAGTATAAGTTGCTTAACCCCATTAAATTATCACGTTAAGTTGGTTAAGTATTGGTTACTTAACCTCATTGAATTACCAAGTTTAAGTTGGTTAAGTGTTTAACTTAACCCCGTCGAATTACCGTGTTTAGATTAGTTAAGTGTGGATTACTTAACCCCATCTAATTACCGTGTTTAGATTAGTTAAGTGTGGATTACTTAACCCCATCTAATTACCGTGGTTAGATTAGTTAAGCGTCAATTACTTAACTCCATCTAATTACCGTGTTTAGATTAGTTAAGTCTTAATTACTTAACCCCATCTAATTTCCAAGTCGGATTAGTTAAGTGTAAATTACTTAACCTCATCCCCTAATCATCTTGCATGGTTAAGTGTCATTAAGAAATCAAGTCCGGTCCCACTTAACCTACCCATTCGTGTCATATCGGTTAAGTGTCATTAGTCAAATTTACTTAACCTTATCATGTGGCATTAATTTAATTAATGCACCCTCAACCTCTCACATTAGACCTTGTTGTGGTTACTAGTTAAGCCGGGCGGGTCCGGGTAGATTTACACCACAACCTAGTCTAACCTCGGGTCTTAAGCGCGACATGACCAACTTCTCACATTGGATCCTATTGTTTGTAGCTACTAGTTAAGCCGGGCGGGTCCGGGTAGATTTATGCTACAAACTCAACCCAACCTCGAGTTGGCCACTTCCATGTTTGGTCTAGTGTTATATTACACTTACAACCCATACGTGTCTAATTTCAAGTCCCAAGTTTACCCCACGTGTCATGCCCCCATTTTGGTTCAACTTACATGTCGTGTTCACATGTAACCTCAAGTCAAGTTTTCACGTCATGTTCATGTTTATCTAACTACCCCAAAGTCGTGTTTTCCAACGCAAGCAAAAGCGAGTCAACATAGTAAGGATACTACGTCACATATTGGCCTCAAAACATGCATGATGCCAAAAAGGGATTGGCTTCCACATGCACAACCTTGGCCAAAAACATGCATAGTGTCATAAGGTGATTTCGCCACAAACATGCATAGTATCTCAAGGGGATTTGGCCACAAACATGCATAGCATAAAAGGGGATTACTTGCATAAGTGTTCATGTCATAAACCTATCATGAAGGGATGAACATGCCCATGTTACTCATGTGATAAAAAGGTAAACTTGCATATTATCATAAGGGATTTCGGGTTCATATACTTGCATAGCCTCAAAGTCACATTCATGCACATGTTTCATGAGTCAAAGTGGTTTCAAGTGTGCATGCTAACATACCACAAGCAAAGGTCCAATCTTGCATGGCAAACTAGGTCCAATGTAACATGAATAGCATGGTTTAGTCGCTACAACATAACCCAAAGTCATATGTTCATGCTAAAGGGGCAAACTAGGTTCCCATAGGCTAACATACTCATGTTACTTTGCATTTTATCCCATGTCACATCAAGATCATCGTTTAAATCTACAAGTAGCTAGAACTTACATAGCGTGGCAAGAGGACTAGGAGCATGAATCGTTTTGACAAAGAAAGGTGGCTCCTTTGATGAAGATCCGTCATGAAACTCGCATAGCAACGTTGATTTGGCCTCTATTTGGTGTAGCAAGCTTGCACCTTTTGATTTGAACCCGATTTGAATGCATAGGCTCTAGGGATTGGAGATGGAGGCCATGATCAAAATTGATTTTGGCAGCACTTAGTTTCTAGGTTTGATTTTTAGGGATTTAGGTTAGGTTTAGGGTCTTTTTATAGAGATTAGGATAGTTTTAGGCCCTTAGATTAACCCTAGGATAGATCTGAACCATCAAACCACGTCAGAAGCTTCCAGAACAAGACCAGGGACCAGTGCAGGTGCACCAAGCCAGGAATGCTTGTCCGAGCCAAGTCGACAGGGCTGTCGACTTGGTCAGACCAAGTCGACTCCCAAGTCGACAGGGCTGTCGACTTGGGTACTGTGGCGGGAATTTTTCCCGCCTGGCCCAACTGGCCCAATTTTCCAAATTCAAGTTTGAATTTGAAATCTGTTTTTACTTAGAAATTTTCTGAAAACTTCGTTGGGCCTTAACCGGGTCATACGGACTCCGATTTTCGAAAACTCGGACTCTATTTCGCGTATTTTTCCGAGACGAACGCAATGGCATAGCCCGTTTAACTTGATTCAGAATTTAAAATTAAATTCTGCCTTGATTCTCGTCTTACTCATGTTATCGAAATACGGGTTGTTAAATTCTCCCTACCTTTTAGGATTTCGTCCCCGAAATCTCCAAGTTAGGAAGAACCTATCCTACCATCCATCATCCATCTACTCAAAACATCATCCACAAGCAACCATTGTCCTTAGATGATTTCTAATGCTATATGAATATATGCAAAACGTGTGTGTACATGTTTCTTAGCTAATGCTAATGATCAGGCCTGAATAATCTTTCTAATGCAAAAATATGTATAGTGCCATGAATCCAACATGTATGCAAATAGTCCTAGTCATATAGATACTATATGCGTGCACAATCATTCATTCATATGCAACAACCGCATGATAACACATTCAATTTCATCCATAAACAAGTATAAATACTCGTGCATATGCAATATGAAATGTGACCGAGTCGAGCTAGCATCTAATGTGTATTCGCGCATCCACGAGCAACCACTTACAACCACTTGCAACCACTTGCAACCATATCAATCATAACATGTTTCAAATACATGTTTACATCCATAGGGTTCTACCTAGGATTCCCTGAAATAGGGTCAAGAAGATAAACAAGACAAACTCCTTACGGGGTTTGTAACAGAAAATAGGACCGAGAGGATGTCCACAAAAGATAGCCTACAAGTAAGCTCTACAGAAACAGGGATCAAGGAGATACTCCCAAAAAGAGATATCATGCGCGTATCTAGTCTTTGACCATCAAAGTCGTACTTCCTTGAGCTCAATTCCATCAGGCCTTGACCGCCTTTGACTTCATGATTTCGTAGCTCCTTGATTCCTATTTCCAAGGTGTGAGTGGAACTCATCTCACTGTCGCCTCCCGTTTCACTTTCACTTATTCTTTCCCTAGTATGCTCGTCTCAAATATGTCTGCGTACTCATGCAAGCTCTCCAAAATTCACTAGTGAATTCTGGATCTCGTTTTACGATGCCGATTCATGTTGCCAAGGGTTCTTACTAGGGTGATTGCCATAACCCATGCATAATCGAAACGAACCATCCGCCTTAGCGGCGAATCCTATTTGAACGGATTACCAACAACTGCATCCCGGGATTCTAGGTAACTAACCATGACAGAACCAAAAAAGGTTACACGAGACTTTGAGGGTATCACCAAGATGAGTCGAGAGTCTAACTACCCTCTTTCCAAAACCGAGAATGGCACCCCTTATTGGGTGACCACTTTATCCTTAGAATCTATCCGTAGTTGAGGCATGTCATTCTCAAATCCAACAAGTCATGAAGGAATGGACCAACTCTCCAACCAGATTTTTGGGACAAAACTGGGATCCTCTACCATGCTAGTACTAAGGTGCAGAGACTCAACTATCTAAGCAGACTTAAGTGATACGATGATCAAAACAAAGTCTGGACGGGATTATAGAAAAGGAAGGCTGAACCTCTAATAGAAACGGTACCATTTCTTTTAGGCACCCCAGAAGTGGGAGCGTACTATTTCCCTCTCCGCTGATCTTGTCCTTGTCCTCCTTGATGGACCAAGCCCTAACAACAGTTGCTAATCCTTAAGCTGGTATCCTTTATCCTTACTCTTATTATCCTTTCTTGTAACACGGCAATGGGTCTCTCGAGAACCACCTCCATCGTACGGGAAACACCTACGTGGCTAGACCAAGATTAGTCACAGTGAGAACTACTGTGACCATGGATGGAGAAAAGAAAGGAAACAAGATTTAATCAAGGAATCAAAGGATGGTGCTAATGGCTTTTGGGGAATAGCCTTTAAAACAAACTTTTCTTGAAAAATGCTTCTTTATAAACGGTTTTTCAAATAGTTTTCAGAAGGTCTTTAAAAACTTTTGCCTAGTCTGGTAACCTTCTGCTCTGATACCAAATGTAACACCCCGCCTCCGCTAGGGTCACTCGCAAAGGAATGCACTAGCTTTAGAGGGACATTATTGGTAAACATGCACAGAAGTATCACAAGACAGAACATACAAAATAGCGGAAGTAAAATCGAACTTTCATAAACATTAATAATTAAGGTCTAAAGCCTTTTACATCAGAGTACATCAAAACCTGTCTTGCAATAATAAAGAAGCATAAAAACCTTTTCATAAATTATTCCCAAAATAAAGCGGTGAAGCAGCCATAGCCAAGAGAAGACCAAGCTATACATCAAGCTATACATGATGACCTTCAAGCATAAGAGGCCCGAACTAAACAACATCATTTCCTCCCTGGAACCTGGGGGGGGGGGGAACGGAAGACAAAGAGGCGAAAGAAAACGGGGTCAGTCATAAAGACTGGTAAGTCCTATCTACTCCCAGTATAAAAACAGGTAAAGGTAACATGACATGCATAAACTGAAAGTAAACATAAGGATGACTACAAGATAGATAAACTAAACCAGGGTAACTGGCTGAACTACTGTAGCAAGGTAAACTAAGATATCGTGATAAACTACGGTGTCGTGATAAATCAAGGTATCACATCGTCAGGTTTCTATCAAGTATACTATCCCAAGGTATCTATCCTGTCTAACATCCCCCGGTGTCTATTATGTATATTTTTCCTGGTTCTAACATGTATATTTGCTCTGCACCTCTCGTACTAGTATCCCTACCCGCGTCATGTGTTAACCATGAATGTCCCTTGCCCCATGTCATGAAATGGTCCATGTCAACCTAATATATAGCATATGTAGGTTTTCCCAACTCGTATGTTTCTCTCCATGTGTAAGTTCAGTCCTTTGCCATAGGCCATACGGGCTTTCCCATGTAAACGTTTTATCCTTGAAGTTGTTTTGGACTGCAACCCTTGATTTAGTTGTGTTTCCCTACCATGAACTATCGCGCGTCCACTTAGGATTTATGCCACCTAGGGCCGCTAGGGATTATGCTACCTAATGAACGTTTCCGTGTCTCGGTTTGGGTTTTGGCTACCTAGGACCACTAGGGATTACGCCACCCGTCAACCGCGCCCTTGATCCCACGTATGTATCGTGAATCGTTTTCCATGTCTAGATGCACATGTTCCACAATGTACCATCCGAGTTCCATGCCAGGGAAAACTAAGAAATATGGAACTCGGTCGGGAGCTTTAAGTCGTCTGCTGATGCAGATACCAAGGTCTGTTTTTGTACCCGTGGCTATGGTCCCACGTGACCCCTCCCTCAACTAGTGAAAGGCAACCCACGAAAAATCATGTATGAGAACCACTCCCCGGCCCCACTATAGCCCACTTTCCTACGGGCCAACCTCACCCATGACTCGATAGCAAGCACATGGTCTGTTGGGGTTTCTATGCCTTTCCGTACGTACACGATTGACTAAAGATGGTAGGTAGTCGGCGATGTGCTATCCAGGGCAAAAACCAAGAATCGTCGACTCCACGCTAATCCATCCCAGTCTTTAGGTCGCTCGCATAACAACCAAGGCATACTCTTGGTCCTTCTAACGCAGACCTTAACCTCTCATGGGCCTAGTATAATTACCTGGCAGCCCACAGAGGGATCCCAAGAATATCCTCACGTCCCCCGAAGCTTCCACTTCGGCACCCAGTGCGCTGGAGCTTTTATCCAAGTCAGATAACTTGCTCCTCCTCGTATACTAAGCGATGACCTACCGTATCAGGTTACTCATCGCTTTGTGAATTAATCCTATGTCCTTAGCTAAGAATTATTACTCAGTTACCCTTAACTAAGGTTTACCACTTAGCTTCCTTTCCCGTTGTCCTTGGTTAACCACGATTCTATACCTAGTTCCTCTAACTAGGGTTTGTCTTATTGGGTTAAGTGTTATCATTCAAGTCCATGCCTTAACCCGCCCACGAATCACGTCAAGATTGGCTAAGTATTTAAGTTCAAGACTTAGCCCTACAAGTTGGTTAAGTGTACCCAGAGGCTCATGACTTAACCCTATCAAATCAAATCGGTCAAGTACTAGCTTACCTTAATCCTATCGGATTATCTTGCTAGATCGATTAAGCATAGATTATCTTAATCCCATCAAATTATCGAGTCGGATTGGTTAAGTATAGGTGGGCTTAACCCCATCCTCTAATCGTACTACAATGGTTAAGTATATTCTAAAAAGGTCTTGTGTCTTAACCTTATCAGGTCCGCGTATTAGATTGGTTAAGTGTAGGTTACTTAACCCCATCAAATCATCATGTATAATTGGTTAAGTATAAGTTGCTTAACCCCATTATATTATCAAGTTAAGTTGGTTAAGTATTGGTTACTTAACCTCATTGAATTACCAAGTTTAAGTTGGTTAAGTGTTTAACTTAACCCCGTCGAATTACCGTGTTTAGATTAGTTAAGTGTGGATTACTTAACCCCATCTAATTACCGTGTTTAGATTAGTTAAGTGTGGATTACTTAACCCCATCTAATTACCGTGGTTAGATTAGTTAAGCGTCAATTACTTAACCTCATCTAATTACCGTGTTTAGATTAGTTAAGTCTTAATTACTTAACCCCATCTAATTTCCAAGTCGGATTAGTTAAGTGTAAATTACTTAACCTCATCCCCTAATCATCTTGCATGGTTAAGTGTCATTAAGAAATCAAGTCCGGTCCCACTTAACCTACCCATTCGTGTCATATCGGTTAAGTGTCATTAGTCAAATTTACTTAACCTTATCATGTGGCATTAATTTAATTAATGCACCCTCAACCTCTCACATTAGACCTTGTTGTGGTTACTAGTTAAGCCGGGCAGGTCCGGGTAGATTTACACCACAACCTAGTCTAACCTCGGGTCTTAAGCGCGACATGACCAACTTCTCACATTGGATCCTATTGTTTGTAGCTACTAGTTAAGCCGGGCGGGTCCGTGTAGATTTATGCTACAAACTCAACCCAACCTCGAGTTGCCACTTCCATGTTTGGTCTAGTGTTATATTACACTTACAACCCATACGTGTCTAATTTCAAGTCCCAAGTTTACCCCACGTGTCATGCCCCCATTTTGGTTCAACTTACATGTCGTGTTCACATGTAACCTCAAGTCAAGTTTTCATGTCATGTTCATGTTTATCTAACTACCCCAAAGTCGTGTTTTCCAACGCAAGCAAAAGCGAGTCAACATAGTAAGGATACTACGTCGCATATTGGCCTCAAAACATGCATGATGCCAAAAAGGGATTGGCTTCCACATGCACAACCTTGGCCAAAAACATGCATAGTGTCATAAGGTGATTTCGCCACAAACATGCATAGTATCTCAAGGGGATTTGGCCACAAACATGCATAGCATAAAAGGGGATTACTTGCATAAGTGTTCATGTCATAAACCTATCATGAAGGGATGAACATGCCCATGTTACTCATGTGATAAAAAGGTAAACTTGCATATTATCATAAGGGATTTCGGGTTCATATACTTGCATAGCCTCAAAGTCACATTCATGCACATGTTTCATGAGTCAAAGTGGTTTCAAGTGTGCATGCTAACATACCACAAGCAAAGGTCCAATCTTGCATGGCAAACTAGGTCCAATGTAACATGAATAGCATGATTTAGTCGCTACAACATAACCCAAAGTCATATGTTCATGCTAAAGGGGCAAACTAGGTTCCCATAGGCTAACATACTCATGTTACTTTGCATTTTATCCCATGTCACATCAAGATCATCGTTTAAATCTACAAGTAGCTAGAACTTACATAGCGTGGCAAGAGGACTAGGAGCATGAATCGTTTTGACGAAGAAAGGTGGCTCCTTTGATGAAGATCCGTCATGAAACTCGCATAGCAACGTTGATTTGGCCTCTATTTGGTGTAGCAAGCTTGCACCTTTTGATTTGAACCCGATTTGAATGCATAGGCTCTAGGGATTGGAGATGGAGGCCATGATCAAAATTGATTTTGGCAGCACTTAGTTGCTAGGTTTGATTTTTAGGGATTTAGGTTAGGTTTAGGGTCTTTTTATAGAGATTAGGATACTTTTAGGCCCTTAGATTAACCCTAGGATAGATCTGAACCATCAAACCACGTCAGAAGCTTCCAGAACAAGACCAGGGACCAGTGCAGGTGCACCAAGCCAGGAATGCTCGTCTGAGCCAAGTCGACAGGGCTGTCGACTTGGTCAGACCAAGTCGACTCCCAAGTCGACAGGGCTGTCGACTTGGGTACTGTGGCGGGAATTTTTCCCGCCTGGCCCAACTGGCCCAATTTTCCAAATTCAAGTTTGAATTTGAAATCTGTTTTTACTTAGAAATTTTCTGAAAACTTCGTTGGGCCTTAACCGGGTCATACGGACTCCGATTTTCGAAAACTCGGACTCTATTTCGCGTATTTTTCCGAGATGAACGCAATGGCATAGCCCGTTTAACTTGATTCAGAATTTAAAATTAAATTCTGCCTTGATTCTTGTCTTACTCATGTTATCGAAATACGGGTTGTTACATTTTTCCCTAAGATGCAGAGTGAGGGACTTCTAGTCAAGATGATGAGCTTGTCGAACTAGAGTTCTAGGGACGATGACATTTTACGATCGACAATGAATCTAGGATGATCCTAGCACTATGGTAACTTTGTGGAAAGTAGTAGGGGAAATCCAAGTTGGACTCTATTATGGGAAAACGTGTGATAAGGGATTCATAATGTTTGTAGGTTTCGATATGTAATGGTAGAGCGGAGGTACTTTTGTGATGTCCGCTAGGTGATGATGCCCTTGAATATTCACATGGGCAACAATGACCCTTGAAGCGATGATGACCTTAGATGCGGGTACCTCGGACCATCATTGGCTAGTTTAGTTTTCTGGCTGTCTAAGAAGCATGGATTCCAGTACGAGAAACCATGACTCTACCCATCCTTGATCTAACGATGTGACCATACAATTATTATGCTCATCCAACGCACCGAGTGAGTGAATGTGAGGATGGATGGTGCATATTATGGATGTTTACTTTTTTAACATCACTTTAGTACTTAGACATTTATCACTCATTTGACATAGGGTAGCATATATCTAGTGATTATGTGTTAACTTTGTGGATGTAGGGACAAGTCATGTATGATTCTCTATACCATTTGGATACTCATCAACCATACTGATGATTCAGCTAGGTTACAAGTGTGAACATTATTTAGAGTTGCGCAAGTGAATTTGTTGGAGGTGACATCTTTTGATATGTATACTTGCGCTATTTTTTATTCCGTTGTGTGACACTGTAGAGCAATGAAAGTGTTGACTATCTATTAGAGACATATATCGGTGAGTTTACTTATCTCTTGTATAACTATATATACATATATGTGTGTGTGTATGTGTGTAACCATATGAGCCAATATATTCTGATTGTGTGCTTGATATAGTTATTTTTGTTTCCTCTATTTTACATCTATGATTCCTATTATATTTTATCTGATGCGTTGTGAGATAAATGTTTGGTTCTGTGTTTACGTGTTGTGTTCCTTTCTTTCTCTTCTCTTATATTTTCTTTTTTTCTTTCCATTTCTCTTCTTTTCTTCTACCGATTTCCCTTGATAACCGTTTTATATTGATCGGATGCATGTACAACGCACTGTTTAGGTTATATGAATACCAGTGGTGTAGCATGGTCATCACGTATGGTATCAGAGAGCGTATATTGCGTTGTTTAACCTAAGTAGTATTGAATTTGAGAACTATATACAAGAGAGTACATATTTTTATATATTTTTGGCTTTCATATCTATATTAGCAATATACATATACACACACACACATTATAGGTTGTTTTTCACATGAGTGCCGTTGGAGTAATTTTCCCTATTAGCAATCGGTTGTCCTAATCACTTATCTAATACGATCTAGTAAACGAAAAAATACTACTAATTGCTCCATATCTCGAGTTGAGTATTGGGCAAGATCGAGGACCACTAGCCTCGGTTCACATAATATGTTGTCAACGGTTGTACTAATCACTATTGAGGTGTCTCGGTTTCTCCAATTGGTTTTGGTACTCAAGTGCAAGCAGTCTGTTGATTCACGAGAATTTCGATTAGCGAAAACAAAGAGAAGAGCAATGGAAATCATGACAAAGAGCTAAGTTTTATATATATATATATATATGAATGTATGTTCTAAAAACCAGCTGATACTGGACTGGTTCTGTAACCAATCGACTGGTAGAAAAAGGGCCAATCGACTGGTCGCAGGCCAAAAGTCCAGTAACGGCTATTTGCAAAGCATATTTAAATATATATATACGAATTTCATTCTTAACCAGTTGACTAGTGACTTTTCTACTAGTCGACTGATCAGAGGTTAACAGTTATTTTTATGAAGAGTCACCTTCTTTCATGAAGAGATTCCTCTTCAATTATGAATAGAAATGGATGCAACTCTTTGCTGAAACTTTTCATGAAAGAATGCTACTCTTCTACAATTATATACGCACTACAAACATGTTTTACAAATCACTGATTTTCATATATTCTACTCTAATTTCTGATTTGCACTTTTATACTCATTGCATTCCAAAACTTCTTAAATTCAAGTTACTTGTTGAATCTTTGATATTATTTCAAATCTCTTGATTCAACAAGAAACATACTTCCTTTAATCTTCACATACACATCAAATACTTGAGGATAAGATTATAGGAAGGGTGCACTTCATCGTGACTATTCAGTGTTGATTAGTGAACACATTCAAAAAGTCAAAACTCTTGTAATTTGTGAAATCCTGTGTGGGTGCTCAGGCATGGACATCCTTGTTGGTGCTCGGGTGTATTGAGACCTATTCCTTCGGGTTAAGAGAGGGCGTGATAGTGAATTCCGAAGAGAAGCTTCGGGACTGGACACAGGGCGGGAAGTCCAAACCAGTATAAAATTCCTGGTGTCTTTTATTTACTGCAATTTAATTTGTGATATATCTATATAGCTTACATTTACTTGCGTAACCATTGTAGTTTACTATTTAGCTTACTATATACCATTCCGCTATATCCATATAAAGATACTGCTTAAGTCATACACATCGACTTTTCATTTGGTTTCAGAGCAAGGCCATCATTTAACCGTAAAACCGTTATCTAGTATATAGTTAATATGGATAACAACACTAGTACTAGCACTAATACTGGATATACTGAAGGCCAATCTACTGCAAAACCATCCTGTTTCAATGGCATGAATTATAGCTATTGGGCTACACGAATGAGAATATACATGCAAGCTAATAGTTTTGATGCTTGGAATATTGCACAAAAAGAGTATACACAACCCGCTACTCTATATACTGAATGGTCTGCAAATGAAAAAGCAGAGGCTACCGCCAATGCTAAAGCCATGAACATGTTGCATTGCGCCTTGGATAGAAACGAGTTTAACCAGGTTTGTATATGCAACACAACATATGAAATCTGGAGAACACTCAAAGTAACTCATGAAGGAACAAGCAAGGTTAAACAAAGCAAGATATCCATGCTTAAAAACCAGTTTCAAAATTTCATAATGAATATGAATAAGTCTGTAAATGACATGTACTCACGATTTCAAAATTTTTATCATTCTCTATTAGGATTAAGAGAAAAATACTCTGATTTTGATATAGTCTCAAAAATATTAAACTCTTTAACAGATGAGTGGAAAAGAAAGGTGCTAGCTATTGAAGAGGCTAATGATCTTTCTGCCACGAAAGCCGAAGAGTTAATCGATAATCTCATGTCCTATGAAGTAAATTTGCAGGCAAAGAAAGCACATATACACGACAAGAAAATTCTAGATTTCCATGCTGAGAAAAAGGATTCAGATTCAGATGAAGAGGATATTGCTTTTGTAGCAAGGAATTTCAGAAGATTTCTGAAATATAGAAAAGGACAAAGCAAGAATATGAAAATGAATTCATCAAAAGAGAATGACCCAGCCCTAGTGGAATGTTTTAATTGTCACAAAACTAGACATTATCAAAAAAATTGTCCAAAATTGAACAAAAACCGCAACAAAAAGGAAAAATAAAAAAGACGAGCATTTTCAATCACTTGGGATAATTCAGATTCATCATCTTCCAATAGTGACAGCGATAGTGACAACGAACAAGCAAACGTATGCTTCGTGGCAAAGGATACTGAGGTTAGTGAATTTACTTATGATGAATTAATGGAAATTAATACGGAAGTTTTAGAATCTAGAAATAATTCTAAAAGAAAGTATAAACAAGCAAATGAAGATAGAAAAAGAGCAGAATTTGAAAGAGACTTATTAAAATATGAAAAAGAGATTTTAGAAAACGAGATTAGAAAATTACAAGAATCTCTATCAGTAGCAAATTCTCAGATTTCTATGTTGAGTCAAGAAAGCGAGACTCAAAAGAATAAAAATAATATACTAGTTTCTGAGAATCATGACTTGAATACTAAAGTTAAAATTATAGAATTAGAAAATTCAAGTTTAAAAGTTAAACAGGATAGTATTTCTAAGAACGTTAATAATTTTAATAAAGGCAGAGAAAATTTATCTAAGATTTTAGAAAAATCTCAGCTGGTTTCCAGTAAAAAAAGGACTAGGATATGTTCAGAAAATTAAGTCTTAGAAAAAGTCTAGTTTTAGGAAATCTAGTATTAAACCAGTTATTCCTAGTAGTAAATTAGATATTTCTACTAAGAAAATTACTTGAGAAATATTAGTATATGGGTTCCAAAAACCAATAATATTCTTATTAGAAATAAATATATTAATAATTTTTGGATACTGTTCACAACAATATTAATTATATTTTCAAAAAGGACTCTGAACCCTCTTGGGTTTGGTTTCCTAAGATTTAACCCTTAGGACCCTAACGGAGGAAGTGGGTACCAATAAAATTCTAAATTATTTTTTGTAGGTCCCACTCTACAAAACAGAGGAAAATGGGGTTTCTCAAAACACATGATAGGAGATAAAGAGATGTTAACAAATATTACTTATTCAAAAGGAGGAACTGTCACATTTGGGGATTATTCCAAAGGATATATCATTGGCAAAGGCGAAGTGAGCAATTACAGTATATCTAATTCACCTCTTACTTCTGATGTTTTATTAGTTTTAAATTTAAAACATAATTTATTAAGCATTAGTCAATTATGTGATAAAGGTTTTAAAATATCGTTTTCCGAAGATAAATGTAGTATATTAGATTCAAATCAAAATCTTATCTTTGAGGGAAACCGAGATAAAAATATTTATATTTTGAATATGGCAGTTAATAATCCAATTATGTGTTTATTAGCCAAAGATAGTGAACCTTGGTTATGGCATAAACGATTTTGTCATATTAACTTTAAAATGATAAATAAAATTTCTAAAAGTGATCTTGTAAG
Organism: Allium sativum; assembly: GCA_030737875.1. Lineage (NCBI taxonomy): Eukaryota > Viridiplantae > Streptophyta > Magnoliopsida > Asparagales > Amaryllidaceae > Allium > Allium sativum. The sequence goes on along the minus strand of CM060921.1, from coordinate 511,596,832 downwards.
AGGTTTACCTAAAATAAAATTTAAAACTGAGAATTTGATGCTTGTCAACTTAGGAAATTAACTAAATCCTCTTTTAAATCTAAAAAGGTTATATCAATATTACAATCGCTTGAATTACTACATATGGATTTATTCGGACCAACTGAGGTTCAATCCAAAAACCATAGTAGATATGTGTTTGTAATTGTTGATGACTTTTCAGGATATACTTGGACTATGTTTTCAAAGTGATACTTTTGATATCTTTAAAACTTTTTTCAAACAAATTCCAAATTTAACTGATTTAAAAATAAAGAATATACGAAGTGATCATGGAGGAGAATTTGAGAATGAGAAATTTGATTTATTTTGTCAAAAGAAAGGAATTTTTCATAATTTCTCTTTTCCTAGAACTCCACAACAAAATGGAGTTGTAGAACATAAAAATAGAACATGCCAGAACGCTATTAAATAGAAGTACACTGCCAAAACATTTTTGGTCTGAAGCAGTTGCTACAGCTTGTTGTGTTTTGAATTGTGTCTCGATTCGACCTCTTACTAAAAACACTCCATACGAAATTTTTACTAGAAGAAAACCGAATATTTCATATTTTAAAGTATTTGGTTCAAAATGTTTCATCTTAAATACGAAAGATCAACTTGGAAAATTTGATTCAAAATCCGACGAAGGAATATTCTTAGGATATTCTGAACGTAGCAAAGCTTATCGTATTTTCAATAAGAAAACCAGTAAAATAGAAAAATCACTTGATGTTTCATTTGACTAAATTTTTATTCAAAATTCATTTAATTCAGATATTTTAAAAAATAATTCTTCTCACGACAATGATATTGATATACATAGAGAAGATGAAAATTGTAATGACCCGCATTTTCAGTGACATAATAATTAATTTATTTAATTATTTAAAAGGTGATTAAAAGGATTTCATGGTCGTTGAATTAAATAATGGTGAATATTTAATTAAAATAATAAATTAAATAATATATTTAATTCTGAAATAATCAGAATTGGCGGAAATGGCGATATGGTGTGAATTGGATCATCTGTGATATTTAATTCAGTTTAGAATTGAGTTAGAATAGCGAATATATTATATAAACGAAGTTTGAACGTATAATTATATTATAATTAAAATCGAGCTCGAAATGGCGCGGCAGTTCGCTATTTGGCGATTTGAACTTCAACTGAATGTACAGGGTTCATTTTAAATCGGATTTCTGTGAAACAAGAAACGCATGGAGTTGGTGGAGTATATTTTTCTAATGGAAGAGAAAAATCAGGATTTCGTTGTGTAGATTTTGAGCTGTGTTCAAGTCAAATTTTAAAATAGTCGTTATAGAATCGTTTATCGACCGTAACGATTTATTCGATATAACTAGGTACCGATTTCGAATTTAGATAAGATTCTTTTGAGACGTAGTGATAATTTAATTTTTAGAATTTTATTGAAATTTTTAATTAATTAAATAAGCAACTTTTTATTTGGAGTATTATGCACCCTATATCAACATTTCGGGGTTTCATAGAATAAGTTAACGGACCTATATTATTATACTTTTGGGATCCTGACACATTGCTCGTTATAATGGTATTTTTAGTTCTGTCGGTAGCGGTTTGTATGTAAACATAACTGTGTACATCGAGGTACATAACTTTACCAAATAAAAAGAAGAAAACAAGGTTCTATGTGTATGTGCTCCACATTTTTATTTAATACTTGTTTGGGTTCCTTAACAACCAAGATATCAAAAAATTTATATATAATTTACAGTAGCCTTTAAGGCAACGAAATGGTACAGGCTGTCTTACCTTCGCCTCTAAAAGTAAGTGGTCAAGTAATAGGCACATTTCCCTTTCATTTGCCACTAAGAATCGATATATATAAACAAAACAAAAACCACTTCAGTTTTCTAGCTTCAGCAGAAACAGTAAACAAATGGAAAGCTTAGACGTGACTAAGGAATGGGTTCAAGTGTTGGGAAAATGGAGAAAATACTGGAAGAAGGAAGCTGTGTGTGTTCAAGAAGGGTAGGTAAACGTGAGAACCCGCGGACATGTTCTTGTGGAAGTAGATGTACATATTTTTGTCGGAGGTTCACTGAGGCGTGAACTATAGCCGCTGGACAGAGTTGTCTGGTGGGAGGCTCGACCAGTTGCGCCGACGACAGGAGGACTTGGTCCTTGATTTTTGAGGAGCTCGTGGCATGCACTGTCTGGATTTGAGGAGATTAACAAGCATTTGGGATTGGCTACAGCAAGATGACGCGGGTTTCTGTAGTTCAGCGTGTTGATGATGGGAAGTCGCGGTGATGAAAGGGTAGTGCGAGTTCTTTGTTTTTGTGTGGAGTAGAGGGAGGATTCGAAGAGAAGAATTTTGGTTATTTTAGGTAAATTTTTAATTGAAGAAATGGAAGGTCGATTGGAGGTTGAAGAGGACGCAACGGCCATTTGGTTACTGGAAGGAGCGTCGGTCTCTGGAGCTTGTGGAGGAAGAAGGGATTGTGTTGGACGCGGGTATGGGAATGTTTAGTGGGCCGATTTTCAGGGTAAAGCCCAAAGTTATAAATTAAAGCGTAGTTTTATATTTAATGTGTATAATATATCGTAAAAATCATAACTACCTCATACAATATCAGAATTAGACGAAATAAGATCCCTTAGGATCGTATGAACGGACACTACCCAATATAACTGACTGGGAGTGGATTGGAGCTCGTTACAATTTATGGCGAAATAAATTGTCCGTCTGAATCAAACGATGGTTATCGTTATTAACGATGATTGTCCAATGTGAGTAAAACTCACCAACTCTGAACAGTTATATTTTTCTAACGTGTATTTAGAACTGATAATTATCTGTTGATTGATGTGTGTTAACTGTTTGGTTGAAATGCTGATTGTTTGGTTGAAATTATTGATAACGATATATATAAATCGTTAATCAAATATTGATTCTGTTTAACAGAATATTTCATATTGAAATGAAATCGATGTTAATGATATTGTTTAACATCTGTGATGCAGGGAAACAGGTTAGAGGAATCCAACTAGATTCCTCAACATTTATTTTGCTGTTATTCATATATTGTGATATATGATGTGATATATAATCTGTTGTTGATTATGTGTGTTTGGACGATATTTATCATGGTTATATGGTATGTTAAATACCACAAGAAATACCAGAAAGATAAAAGGAGATTTTCAAAGTATAATTTGAAAATAATTTATTTATATAAAATCACTGGATTTTATATATATAAAAGGAAAAAGGATTTTATAAAAGGAAATAATTATAAAATCAAAAAGAGTTAAAAAGAAATATATTTGTGAAATCAAATATAAAGGATATATATTTGTAAAACAAATATAAAGGATATATATATTTGTGAAATCAAATATAAAGGGAAATATTCGTGAAATCAAATATAGAGGAAATATATTTGTAAAACAAATATAAAGGAAAATATTTGTCAAACAAATAGAAAGAGAAATATTTGTAAACCATTTACAAATAGAATAGTGATATAAAGGAAATATTTGTAGAACATTTACAAATAGATAAAATGGGATTATTTATTTATTTAGGGAATAAATAAAAGTAAAAGGATTTATTTATTTAGGGAATAAATAAAAGTATAAAAGGATCATTTATTTATAGAAAATAAATAAAACAAAAAGGGTCATTTATTTAGGAAATAAATAGAAACGAAAAGGAGATATTTATTTGTTAAATAAATAGAATTAAAAGGAGATATTTATTTGTTAAATAAATAGAATTAAAAGGAGATATTTATTTGTTAAATAAATAGAATTAAAAAGAATTATTTATTGGTTAAATAAGTAGAATTAAAAAGTATCTGTTAAGTAAACAAATAGAAAAGGAATAAATCAAAGGAGTTAATTCAATAGGAGTTATTCGAAGTGAGTCAACCAGTTAGAGTTAATCAATTAGGGTTGACCAGTTAGAGTTAATCAATTAGGATTGACCAGTTGGAGTTAACCAGTTAGGGTTGACCAGTCAGAGTTAATCAATTAGGGTTGACCAGTTAGAGTTAATCAATTAGGATTGACCAGTTAGAGTTAACCAGTTAGGGTTGACCAGTCAGAGTTAATCAGTTAGGGTTGATCAGTTAGAGTTAATCAATTAGGATTGACCAGTTAGAGTTAATCAGTTAGGGTTGACTAGTCAGAGTTAATCAGTTAGGGTTGATCAGTTAGAGTTAATCAATTAGGATTGACCAGTTAGAGTTAATCAGTTAGGGTTGACCAGTCAGAGTTAATCAGTTAGGGTTGATCAGTCATAGTTAATCAATTAGAGTTAATCAGTTAGGGTTGATCAGTCAGAGTTAATCAAATAGAGTAAATCAATTAGGGTTGACCAATAAGAGTTGATTAGTTAGAGTTAACCAGTTAGAGTTAATCAATTAGGGTTGACCAGTTAGAGTTGATCAGTTAGAGTTAACCAGTTAGAGTCAGAGTTAACCAATAGAGTAATTAAATAGAGTTAATCGAATTAGGATAAATCGATTAGAGTTAGTCGAATTAGGAGTTATCGAATATTAGTTATTCGAATCGAGTTAAAAGGAGTTATCGATTAGTTAATCGAAAGAAGTTATCGAATATTAGTTATTCGAATAGATTTAAAAGGAGTTAATCAAATCTAGCTATTCGAAAGGAGTTAATCGAATTTAGTTATTCGAAAGGAGTTATCGATTAGTTTAATCAAAAGGAGTAATCGAATATAGTATTCGAAAAGAGAGATTATCGAATATCGTTTATTCAAAGGAAAGAGTAATCAAATATTAGTTATTCCAAGTGAGTTAATCGAATATTAGTTATTCGAAGAGAGTTAATCGTCGAATTCGATTATATCGAATTCGGGAAAGTACTTATACTTTCCGGTGGTTAAATCAAGATTTATTCATTTATAAATTAGGTGTTTATTTATTCACATTAAAGAATAAAAGTCATAATTGAAGTTAGATATTTTGAAAGTAGGGATTATAACGTATCGTTATAACCAATGTTTTCATTAAGAAGCGGATTAGTAAATTGAATCCGAGAGAGACGTAAGGAAGTTGTTAAAGGTTTAAAAGATAAACTTTGACTATTTCGAAGTTAAAACATTGTTCAGTTACGGTCTGAGAGGTAATTATACCCCAACTTGATTGACTTCCTTCTTAACTAAGGAATGGTAAGGTTTGGCAGTAAAGGAGGTTTGGAAATTTTCCAAATAAGAAATCAGAAATGTTTTCTGATAATGGAAAATAAAAGTTTTGAATATATGGAAACAAGAGATAAGTAAATTAATGTACTAAGGAGATAAATGTTAAATGATGATTGATCGATAAAATTTCCATCTGGAAATAATATCGTTGTTTGCGCACCTATTTTTCTTTGATAGTTAACTCACTGACTATCGAAGGTTTGACCATTTTAACGTTGTTAATATGGAGAGACCGGTTGGATTATTATCCGAAGAACCACTCCGTATTGACATAAGCGTTGCGAATCATATATGCCAAAGATAATTGAAGACGGAGTAAAGTGTAAGGGCTATTGTATAAATCTTAGATAACAATTGCCTAAGATGGATGTACTGAATAGTGCCTTCGATTTGTCCAGTCCCAGGACAACTTGTATGGACGAAGGTCTGACAGAGTATATCTGATAGATTGCGTAAGTTTATCTCTTCAAACGTATTCACATTTGGTGGTGGAGGAATTCGTTTCTCTTAGCTGTATACCCGTGTTATTTTTGGATAAATCAATTTGTGATTTAAAGGGTATGACAATGTGACATTCTAAGTGAATGAAGATGTGGCATGTAAAAGATAAGCGTAGCTTCTAGCCTCACATCTGGTAAATGACAGAAATCGGGCAGGCAACATGGCTATGTAGGTCGCACCTATTAGGGTGTATAATCACCTGATCTAGAGTTTCATTTACTTCTAAAAATCTATTGTTGATGCTGTCCCATTCGGGTAACGGTTGCTGATCCCAACCGTTAGTGATATACATTCGATACACTCAAGCGAAATGAGTGGTCGGTCATGTGTAGCCGGGTTGCAAGATGTTCTTGTTGAACCCAGTGTATTCCTCTCTAGAGTTACACTAGCGAAAGGTAGTTCCATACCTTGTCATAGTTGGAAATCCATTACCCAATACGTGCTTGCGGTTTTGATTGTATACTATATATGTAGAATGTGAGATGGAAGCGTTTCTGCTAGATGATTATTATATTGTGGTTGATAGACATTATTATAATATCAAAAGGTTTTTGATATAAAGATGATTTGGATTCTCATAAGGGAAAAACCCGTTCCGTTATACGGCGTGGTCTTATGAGATATCGTTTAATGGCTCAAACTGTTTTACTCATACCAGTCCCATGACTGACCCGGAGTTTATTTTGTTTTGTTTTCCCTAAACTCTTGGGTGCCCAATTTTGTACGGGTAGTCAAGTAGTCGATATTTACAGATACTTGAAGAGCTGGAGCAGGAGGCTTCAGGATCATATAGCTATTGTTTATTTCCGCTGTGTTGTAAGTGCTGTACTTGACAATGATATGTATATTCAAGTAAAACCTTTTATTTCAAGGATATGTATCTATTATATGTTATTCGTTCCGCTGTAAGGTTCGTGTTACTCTGATGTTGTGTTCTTCTTCTTCTTCTTCTTCTATTCTAAGTTTCTATCTTATCTATTCTCACCCCCTAATTTCTTTCATTAACCATCCAGTATTTTCGACTCTTGATGTTCGATATGTGTTGTATATCGGATAATCAAGATCTCAAATTTTTGGGTCGTTACAGTTGGTATCAGAGCATAAGGTTAAGCGATTTACCTTGGCTCTGTGGCGTGATTCGGTAGAGATGGGGTTAGTAATACCCTAGATTGAGTTTGAGTGTATATATACGAGACATCGTTTATGTTGTTTGATATAAAAGTGATTTTATATTGTGGAGCTTTATTGGTCGAGTAGTTTATGAATTCTGGTCGATACAATAATGCAAACTGTGTTGATAAGTATTTATAAACACTTGAATACGATGAACCAACATGGTATGTTTTGATTAGAGTGTAAATGGAATAATTTTAGCCAATTTATATTTTGGTATCTATATTGGAAATAATATAGTATATTGGTTGCGTTGGTTGCTATTATAATCGAGTAAGATTATAAAAGTGAGGTGGTTATAAAAACCAATCAAATTTCGTATAAGTATTACGATGTGAATTAAATCTGAAATTTAATCAGAATTTGAAATTAGAACTTTGGAAATTCAGATAAGTGGTTATAATTGAATCTGGATTGAATATACAAGAATTTTAAAATCCTGGGAGATTTTAAATTGTTTTGAGAATGATATTTGGAATTGATTTCAAGAATGGAAGTGTTTTTATTGAAAAGTGATATAGTATTGAACTCACTCCGATAGCTGGAAAATAGATTCCGATGATGATCATGACATCATAGATGTTCATTTTCGAGTTGTAAGTGACAGATTACTACCAAAGATTTTGTTTTAAAATCGTGTGTGAAAACAAGGTGTTCGGAAATTCAAAGGTTTTGAATTGTTGTTATGATTTCAAATTGATTTAAAATAAAAACCTAGGAATTTAAATGTAACTTGTGAAGTTAAGTAAAACTGGAGTCGATCAGAGAATAATATGAAATAGGATTAAGTGATAAGTTAAGAGTTCAGAATTTGTGATTGGGGTTGAAATGAAATTGAGCTTCGAGATAAGTGAAAAATTGTGTTGAGATTGGGTTGATTGGAATTTGTTGGAAATTGATTGGAATGATATGGCATGTATTGAATTGGTAACTGGTGCTGGGATATAATGATATGCCCGACAAAAAGGTACAAATTTATATTTGATATGAGTTGGAATTTATGAGCCGATTTGGCAAGCTGCTTCGCTGTTGATTTTCTTTTGAGTTGGGAAGGCCTAGAGAGGCGAGTTGGAGTTTTACCGATAGGGCCGTACAAAGGAGGTTATGGCGAATTTTTCCGAAAATTTAAGCTGTTAGAAAATTTTCAGAATTTTTGAAAATTTAGTTAGTCGAAATAAATTAATATTTTAGTCGATATTAGTTGGTTCAGTTGAAACCAGAGATAAGAGGTAAACAGATAATTTTTTACCCCGTAGATAGGGTTGTCCTCTACCTTAGCAATTTCGAGGACGAAATTATTTTAAGTGGGGAAGAATGTAATGACCCGCATTTTCAGTGACATAATAATTAATTTATTTAATTATTTAAAAGGTGATTAAAAGGATTTCATGGTCGTTGAATTAAATAATGGTGAATATTTAATCAAAATAATAAATTAAATAATATTTTAATTCTGAAATAATCAGAATTGGCAGAAATGGCGATATGGTGTGAATTGGATCATCTGTGATATTTAATTCAGTTTAGAATTGAGTTAGAATAACGAATATATTATATAAACGAAGTTTGAACGTATAATTATATTATAATTAAAATCGAGCTCGAAATGGCGCGGCAGTTCGCTATTTGGCGATTTGAACTTCAACTGAATGTACAGGGTTCAATTTAAATCGGATTTCTGTGAAACAAGAAACGCGTGGAGTTGGTGGAGTATATTTTTCAAATGGAAGAGAAAAATCAGGATTTCATTGTGTTCGAGTCAAATTTTAAAATAGTCGCTATAGAATCGTTTATCGACCGTAACGGTTTATTCGATATAACTAGGTACCGGTTTTGAATTTAGATAAGATTCTTTTGAGACGTAGTGACAATTTAATTTTTAGAATTTTATTGAAATTTTTAATTAATTAAATAAGCAACTTTTTATTTGGAGTATTATGCACCTTATATCAACATTTCGGGGTTTCATAGAATAAGTTAACGGACCTATATTATTATACTTTTGGGATCCTGACACATTGCTTGTTATAATGGTATTTTTAGTTCTGTCGGTAGCGGTTCGTATGTAAACATAACTGTGTACATCGAGGTACATAACTTTACCAAATAAAAAGAAGAAAACAAGGTTCTATGTGTACGTGCTCCACATTTTTATTTAATACTTGTTTGGGTTCCTTAACAACCAAGATATCAAAAATTTTATATATAATTTACGGTTGCCTTTATGGCAACGAAATGGTACAGGCTGTCTTACCTTCGCTCCTAAAAGTAAATGGTAAAGTAATATGCACGTTTCCCATTCATTTGCCACCAAGAATCGATATATATAAACAAAACGAAAACCACTTCAGTTTTCTAGCTTCAGCAGAAATAGTAAACAAATGGAAAGCTTGGACGTGACTAAGGAATGGGTTCAAGTGTTTGGAAAATGGAGCAAATACTGGAAGAAGGAAGCTATGTGTATTCAGGAAGGGTAGGTAAACGTGAGAACCCGCGGACATGTTCTTGTGGAAGTAGATGTACATATTTTTGTCCGGGGTTCACTGAGGCATGAACTGTAGCTGCTGGACAGAGTTGTCTGGTGGGAGGCTCAACCAGTTGCGCCGACGACAGGAGGAGTTGGTCCTTAATTTTCGAGGAGCTCGTGGCAACAAGTATTTGGGATTGGCTACAGCAAGATGACGCGGGTTTCTGTAGTTCAGCGTGTTGATGATGGGAAGTCGCGGTGATGAAAGGTAGTGCGAGTTCTTTGTTTTTGTGTGGAGTAGAGGGAGGATTCGAAGAGAAGAATTTTGGTTATTTTAGGTAAATTTTTAATTGAAGAAATGGAAGGTCGATTGGAGGTTGAAGAGGACGCAACGACCATTTGGTTACTGGAAGGAGCGTCGGTCTCTGGAGCTTGTGGAGGAAGAAGGGATTGTGTTGGACGCGGGTATGGGAATGTTTAGTGGGCCGATTTTCAGGGTAAAGCCCAAAGTTATAAATTAAAGCTTAGTTTTATATTTAATGTGTATAATATATCGTAAAAATCATAACTACCTCATACAATATCAGAATTAGACGAAATAAGATCCCTTAGGATCGTATGAACGGACACTACCCAATATAACTGACTGGGAGTGGATTGGAGCTCGTTACAATTTATGGCGAAATAAATTGTCCGTCTGAATCAAACGATGGTTATCGTTATTAACGATGATTGTCCAATGTGAGTAAAACTCACCAACTCTGAACAGTTATATTTTTCTAACGTATATTTAGAACTGATAATTATCTGTTGATTGATGTGTGTTAACTGTTTGGTTGAAATGCTGATTGTTTGGTTGAAATTATTGATAACGATATATATAAATCGTTAATCAAATATTGATTCTGTTTAACAGAATATTTCATATTGAAATGAAATCGATGTTAATGATATTGTTTAACAACTGGATTCCTCAACATTTATTTTACTGTTATTCATATATTGTGATATATGATGTGATATATAATCTGTTGTTGATTATGTGTGTTTGGACGATATTTATCATGGTTATATGGTATGTTAAATACCACAAGAAATACCAGAAAGATAAAAGGAGATTTTCAAAGTATAATTTGAAAATAATTCATTTATATAAAATCACTGGATTTTATATATATAAAAGGAAAAAGGATTTTATAAAAGGAAATAATTATAAAATCAAAAAGAGTTAAAAAGAAATATATTTGTGAAATCAAATATAAAGGATATATATTTGTAAAACAAATATAAAGGATATATATATTTGTGAAATCAAATATAAAGGGAAATATTCGTGAAATCAAATATAGAGGAAATATATTTGTAAAACAAATATAAAGGAAAATATTTGTCAAACAAATAGAAAGAGAAATATTTGTAAACCATTTACAAATAGAATAGTGATATAAAGGAAATATTTGTAGAACATTTACAAATAGATAAAATGGGATTATTTATTTATTTAGGGAATAAATAAAAGTAAAAGGATTCATTTATTTAGGGAATAAATAAAAGTATAAAAGGATCATTTATTTATAGAAAATAAATAAAACAAAAAGGGTCATTTATTTAGGAAATAAATAGAAACGAAAAGGAGATATTTATTTGTTAAATAAATAGAATTAAAAGGAGATATTTATTTGTTAAATAAATAGAATTAAAAGGAGATATTTATTTGTTAAACAAATAGAATTAAAAAGAATTATTTATTGGTTAAATAAGTAGAATTAAAAAGTATCTGTTAAGTAAACAAATAGAAAAGGAATAAATCAAAGGAGTTAATTCAATAGGAGTTATTCAAAGTGAGTTAACCAGTTAGAGTTAATCAATTAGGGTTGACCAGTTAGAGTTAATCAATTAGGATTGACCAGTTGGAGTTAACCAGTTAGGGTTGACCAGTCAGAGTTAATTAATTAGGGTTGACCAGTTAGAGTTAATCAATTAGGATTGACCAGTTAGAGTTAACCAGTTAGGGTTGACCAGTCAGAGTTAATCAGTTAGGGTTGATCAGTTAGAGTTAATCGATTAGGATTGACCAGTTAGAGTTAATCAGTTAGGGTTGACCAGTTAGAGTTAATCAGTTAGGGTTGATCAGTTAGGATTGACCAGTTAGAGTTAATCAGTTAGGGTTGACCAGTCAGAGTTAATCAGTTAGGGTTGATCAGTCATAGTTAATCAATTAGAGTTAATCTGTTAGGGTTGATCAGTCAGAGTTAATCAAATAGAGTAAATCAATTAGGGTTGACCAGTAAGAGTTGATCAGTTAGAGTTAACCAGTTAGAGTTAATCAATTAGGGTTGACCAGTTAGAGTTGATCAGTTAGAGTTAACCAGTTAGAGTCATAGTTAACCAATAGAGTAATTAAATAGAGTTAATCGAGTTAGGATAAATCGATTAGAGTTGGTCGAATTAGGAGTTATCGAATATTAGTTATTCGAATCGAGTTAAAAGAGTTATCGATTAGTTAATCGAAAGGAGTTATCGAATATTAGTTATTCGAATAGAGTTAAAAGGAGTTAATCAAATCTAGCTATTCGAAAGGAGTTAATCGAATTTAGTTATTCGAAAGGAGTTATCGAATATAGTGTTCGAAAAGAGAGATTATCGAATATCGTTTTTTCGAAAGAAAGGGTAATCAAATATTAGTTATTCGAAGTGAGTTAATCGAATATTAGTTATTCGAAGAGAGTTAATCGTCGAATTCGATTATATCGAATTCGGGAAAGTACTTATACTTTCCGGTGGTTAAATCAAGATTTATTCATTTATAAATTAGGTGTTTATTTATTTATTCACATTAAAGAATAAAAGTTATAATTGAAGTTAGATATTTTGAAAGTAGGGATTATAACGTATCGTTATAACCAATGTTTTCATTAAGAAGTGGATTCGTAAATTGAATCCGAGAGAGACGTAAGGAAGTTGTTAAAGGTTTAAAAGATAAACTTTGACTATTTCGAAGTTAAAACATTGTTCAGTTACGGTCTGAGAGGTAATTATACCCCAACTTGATTGACTTCCTTCTTAACTAAGGAATGGTAAGGTTTGGTAGTAAAGGAGGTTTGGAAATGTTTTCCAAATAAGAAATCAGAAATGTTTTCTGATAATGGAAAATAATTTTTTTTGAATATATGGAAACAGGAGATAAGTAAATTAATGAACTAACGAGATAAATGTTAAATGATGATTGATTGATAAAATTTCCATCTGGAAAAAATATCATTGTTTGCACACCTGTTTTTCTTTGATAGTTAACTCATTGACTATCGAAGTTTTAACCATTTTAATGTTGTTAATATGGAGAGACCGGTTGGATTATTATCCGAAGAACCACTCCGTATTGGCATAAGCGTTGCGAATCATATATGCCAAAGATAATTGAAAACGGAGTAAAGTGTAAGGGCTATTGTATAAATCTTAGATAACAATTGCCTAAGATGGATGTACTGAATAGTGCCTTCAGTTTGTCCAGTTCCAGGACAACTTGTATGGACGAAGGTCTGACAGAGTATATCTGATAGACTGCGTAAGTTGATCTCTTCAAACGTATTCACGTTTGGTGGCGGAGGAATTCGTTTCTCTTAGCTGTATACCCGTGTTATTTTTGGATAAATCAATTTGTGATTTAAAGGGTATGACAGTGTGACATTCTAAGTGAATGAAGATGTGGCATGTAAAAGATATGCGTAGCTTCTAGCCTCACATCCGGTAAATGACAGAAATCGGGCAGGCAACATGGCTATGTAGGTCGCACCTATTAGGGTGTATAATCACCTGATCTAGAGTTTCATTTACTTCTAAAAATCTATTGTTGATGCTGTCCAATTCGGGAAACGGTTGCTGATCCCAACTGTTGGTGATATACATTCGATACACTCAAGCGAAATGAGTGGTCGGTCATGTGTGGCCGGGTTGCAAGATGTTCTTGTTGAACCCAGTGTATTCCTCGCTAGAGGTACACTAGCGAAAGGTTGTTCCGTACCTTGTCATAGTTGGAAATCCATTACCCAATACGTGCTTGCGGTTTTGATTGTATACTATATATGTAGAACGTGAGATGGAAGCGTTTTTGCTAGATGATTATTTTATTGTGGTTGATAGACATTATTATAATATCAAAAGGTTTTTGATATAAAGATAATTTGGATTCTCGTAAGGAAAAAACCCTTTCCATTATACGGCGTGGTCTTATGAGATATCGTTTAATGGCTCAAACTGTTTTACTCATACCAGTCCCATGACTGATCCATAGTTTATTTTGTTTTGTTTTCCCTAAACTCTTGGGTGCCCAATTTTGTACGGGCAGTCAAGTAGTCGGGATTTACAGATACTTGAAGAGCTGGAGCAGGAGGCTTCAGGATCATATAGCTATTGTTTATTTCCGCTGTGTTGTAAGTGTTGTACTTGATAATGATATGTATATTCAAGTAAAACCTTTTATTTCAAGGATATGTTATCTATTATATGTTATTCGTTCCGCTATGAGGTTCGTGTTACTCTGATGTTGTGTTCTTCTTCTTCTTCTTCTTCTATTCTAAGTTTCTATCTTATCTATTCTCACCCTTTAGTTTCTTTCATTAACCATTCGGTATTTTCGACTCTTGATGTTCGATATGTGTTGTATATCGGATAATTAAGATCTCAAATTTGTGGGTCATTACAAAAATAATGTTCATAATAACATAGAGAAAAATACTACAGAAATTCTAGATAATATCGATAATCAAAATATTCTTGTTAATGAAGCATGCTCTCCACTAAGAATATTACGAGACCATCCAACTCAAAATATTATTGAAGAAATAACTTCAAACATAAGAAAAAAAAGCCAACTTAATTTAGTAAGTAATGTAGGCTTTTTATCAAATATTGAACCCAAAAACCCTAAAGAAGCATCTACAGATGAAAATTGGATAATCGCCATGCAAGAAGAATTATACCAATTTGAACGTAATGAAGTTTGGGAATTAGTTTCAAGATTAAGTGATCAAACTGTCATTGGAACAAAATGGGTTTACAAAAATAATGCAAATGAATTGGGTAATATTACTAAAAATAAAGCTAGAGTTGTTGCACAAGGTTACAATAAAAAACAAGGCATAGACTTTAAAGAAACATTTGCTCCAGTCGCACGACTAGAAGCAATTCGAATTTTATTAGTATATGCATGTTATCATAACTTTAAACTATATCATATGGATGTTAAAAGTGTTTTCTTAAATGGTTATATTAAAGAGAGAGTATATGTTGAACAACCTCCACTATTTACTCATGAGAAATTTCCTGATTATGTTTTTAAATTAAAAAAGGCATTATATGGTTTAGAACAAGCACCTCGTGCTTGGTTTGAACATGTCAAGAACTATTTATTAGATTCTGGATTTCAATTAGGAAAGGTTGGTCAAACTCTTTTTATTAAGAAAGCTGATAAAGATATTTTAATAGTACAAATATATGTCGATGATATTATTTTTAGTTCTACAGATGAGAAATTATGTCAGGAATTTTCAAAAATAATGATAAGTGAATCTGAAATGTCTCACTTGGGAGAACTATCATATTTTCTGGGTTTACAAATTAAACAATTATCAGATGGAATTTTCATTAATCAAGAAAAATATTGCACTAGTCTAGTAAAACGTTTTGGGATGGAAAACACTTCGAATAAACCAATACCAATGAGTACTATGACACACTTAGATAAAGATGAAAATGGTAAAAGTGTTGATCAAAAGTTATATCGAAGCATGATAGGTTCACTTCTGTATTTAACTGCTAGTAGACCGAATATTATGATGAGTGTTTGCTTATGTGCTCTTTTTCAAGCTAATCCAAAAGAACCACATTTGAGGGCAGTAAAACGTATATTACGTTATCTTAGTAGTACCAAAGATTTTGGACTTTTCTATATGAAAGATTGTTCTTTCGAAATAGTTTCATATAATGATGCTGATTTTGGAGGATCACGGATAAAATGTAAAGTACGAGTGGAACATGTCACTTTATCGGTAAGTCACTTATGTCTTGGTTCAACAAAAACAAAATTGCATTTCACTGTCAACATGTGAAGCTGAGTATATATCTGCTGCACTAGCTTATGCTCAAGTAATATATGTGCAGCAAACACTAAAAGATTTTAGTCTCAATTTATTGCGACAATACAAGTGCAACAAATTTATTTAAAAATCCGGTAAACCATTCTAGAACTAAGCATATCGATATAAGACATCATTTCTTAAGAGATAATATTGAAAAACAAATCATCAACTTACAGATTATAAACTCAGAAAATCAAATTGCTGACATATTTACTAAACCCCTTCTAGGGAATTCTTTCAAAAGACTTCGAAGAGAATTAGGAATTATTTCTTTTAAAGATCTCTGAAAACTTATTCGATTACTTTGTAATTATATTGTTTAATGCTTTTTAATCAATGACAAAGGGGGAGATTATATTTTCTGTACTCATAATGACGGATTTACTTATTTATGCATTAAAAATATATGCGCTAACATTTTGTTGTAGGAATCCGAACGGTAAGTTTATATATTTATAAGCTAACGAAATGTTGCAGAAATTCAGGAAGAGCTAAATATGTATACAAATGTACATTCAGAGGGAGAAATTCGATATTTTAACAAGAATTCAATATGTTGTCATCAATCAAAAAAGGGGAGAATGTTGATTCATGAGAATTTCGATTAATGACAACAAAGAGAAGAGCAATGGAAATCATGACAAGGAGCTAAGTTTATATATATACATATATATATATATATATATATATAAGTATTGAGTCGTATTAGATTTATGTTAAAATCTATCCTCAAAGTATAAAACGATTGCACGAATTTTTAGTTATATATATATATATATATATATAAACGTATGCTCTAAAAACCAACTGATACTGGACTGGTTCTGTAACTAGTCGACTGGTAGAAAAATGACCAGTCGACTGGTCGTAGACCATAAGTCCAGTAACGGCTAGTTGCAAAGCATATATATATATATATATATATATATATATATATATATATATATATATACGAATTTCAGTCTTAACCTGTTGACTAGTGACTTTTCTATCAGTTGACTGATCATAGATTAACAGTCATCTTTGTGAAGAGTGACTTTCTTTCATGAAGAGATTCCTCTTCAATTATGAACAGAAATGGATGCAACTCCTTGCTGAAACTTTTCATGAAAGAATGCTACTCTTCTACAATTATATAAGCACTACAAACATGTTTTCTAAATCACCGATTTTCATATATTCTACTCTAATTTCTAATTTGCACTTCTATACTCATCGCATTCTAAAGCTCTCTTAAATTCAAGTTACTTGTTGAATCTTTGATATTATTTTAAATCTCTTGATTCAGCAAGCAATATACCTCCTTCAATCTTTACATACACATCAAATACTTGAGGATAAGATTATAGGAAGGGTGTACTTTGTGAACACATTCAAAAAGTCAAAACTCTTGTAATTTTTGAAGTCCTGTGTGGGTGCTCAGGTGTGGACATCCTTGTTGGTGCTCGGGTGTATTCAGACATATTTCTCCAGGTTAAGAGAGGGTGTGATAGTGAATTCCGAAGAGGAGCTTCCGAACTGGACGTAGGGTGGGAAGTTCGAACCAGTATAAAATTTCTGGTATCTTTTATTTACTATATTTTAGTTTGGATATATCTATATAGCTTACATTTACCTGCATAACTATTATATTTTACTAGTTAGCTTATCATATACCATTCCGATATATCCATATAAAGGTCCTGCTTAAGTCATACACATCGACTTTTCAGAGTCGACCAAGTCGAGCTATACAGATACCTAAGTATTTGTAAGGTGAATTGTTCCTTAATATGGATTTGACTGTGGTAGTGCAAGATTGGGTTGTTTTCTTGAAAGGAGTTCTTCGATGACTTGGAGATGGACGGTGAGGTGAGATAGAAGTTTACTCCTAGAAAACTCCAAGGTTGAATCCGAATTAGTCGAGAGTTCTTATCACTTTGATTAACTAAATATTGATTCCTTTGAGATCAGTTCATGGTTCATTTCAAAGACATTTTTCTTAACTTCTCCGGAGTCAATCTTGAATCAGGAGTTCACCTATTTAAGTATGCCAATATTTATATGTTCGAGTATGTGGTTGAATTAGATGTGCTATTGAAGTAAGGTTTACTTTATCCTATACAAAAAGATTGGATGGAAATTTGTGACCGGGTTGGGAGATCAACTCAGGAAGTGATTAATTTCATTTGACCAGAGGACGATGGCTTGGAGGAGTTACTCAAAGAGGCTCACGGTGTTCGAGCTTATACCCAATTTGGAGTTGTCCTATTATATGGACTAATCATGGAGAAAGATATATGATAGTCATTCTTGTTTCCTCAAGTGCTCCGAGATAAAAGAGAAGGGAAATGACATTGCTGCTTGAGAATCATGGAGACATATATATCGATAGTCGTTCCTGTTTCCTCAAGTGCTACCTCAGTGCAAGAGAAGGAAAATGGCATCTACGCTTGAGATATGCTTTCTACTAATGGTGTTTCTTACGTGTTTTATTTTGGTGTTGTGGTTTTATCATTCCATCTTGTGACGACCCCAAACCCCGTATTGACGGTGGCAAGGGTAATCTTTGGAATATAACACATAAACAGATAACAACAGAGCAGAATTAAATAAATACACCAGATAATGGAAAAATAATACACTGGATAAACGTAATCATCAGAGTTACACAGTATACAGGATCATACTTAATACAAATACAGTTCAGCTATACATAAATGTCTACAGCGGATAATAATACATAATGTACAATAGGAGATGAACAACATAAAAAGGGATAAATGATAGAATCCATCTTCAGCTCCAGCTATCCAGAATGAGCCTGCTAAAAACCTGAACACAAGGCTGCCCGTGTGGAAAAAGGGGGCACCCGAGTTTGCAAGTGAAACAAACTACGAGTCAGTCATGGGACTGGTATGAGAAATCTACTTAACACATTTCTAATATGGCTAATCACAGGACCACGCCACTTTCGTGGAACGGGTTTACTCCATTGGATTGCCAGTGCTTTACAAAAAATAATTCTTTTAAAACATCGCAATGCTTTTTATAAAAATGAAGCCATTATAAGACTCAGTTCCCATCACACAATGCAACGCAAACCGGAGGATAGATTTTTTACCTTATAATGGCTAAAATATGCTTGATACGAATAAAACAAAAGAATTTGATATTGTTACTAGTGTTTATATATTTCAAAAGCAATTTCAAATCATAAGTATCAATCATAGACGGCATTAATGCCCCATACCACTATGTCGCCATATATAGGTATACAATCAAAACCGCACAGTCACGTATTTGGAAATTGGATTTCTGTCATGAACCAAGGCAAAAGATAATACTTACCGAATTCGAGACTGCCAAGCCCGAGCCTCAGGACCCAGACACAGGTGAGCCCTTGGATCGTCAGGGCCGGTCCACCGATGTGGATTGAAATGCCTGAACAATGCGTTTCCCCATCCTTTGGGGCGTAAATGAGCCAACGAATGACTCCATCGGTCCTGGATCAACCGATATATCCGAGGTGCCTCGCAACAGCAATAACCACATATGTGAAAATAATATAAATGTCAGCCAGTTTAAGCACTGACACCACCTCTAGCTAGGAAGAAACGCATGCCCTCCCTGAGGTCCTCTCCCGTTTCTGGTTCATACCGGGGTGTGTGGCTCGCGAATTCACATTATACACAAAGCTACGCCACACAGGCGGTGCTTTGATCATCACCACAAGACTTTTCTATTCAACAGAAGCCTTGATCACTGCATATTAGCATGCTATATAGGCAATTCACACCATGCAACTGATGGCTATCAATCACACAGAATGAATTCCAATGTCAGACACACAGTCCATTTGCAAGTCCGTTCTGAGTCTGAACGAAACCAGAGACACTATATACCTCGCATACCCATCGATCTCCACGTATGTCTGGACGATCACCACTCATTATCCATATTTAGGGATGCCTCCCAATTAGGACATCAGTTACCATCCAAACGAGGCGAAGATCTCCGGTCTTCGACCACCGTCTTCATCTTTGACTTCTTATCGTCGATTCAGTTATTCAGAATGGGATAAACCCGGTCTTTCTGAGCAACTCGCATATATAATAAAAAGTGCTACACAAACACAACATACGCCTCATTTCAATTCATTAGTCACTAACCGTAAATCAGTAAGAGAACGATTTCCCAAATATTAACCCCGAAGGCCGAAACTAACATCAGATCAAAACCCAGGAAACCATTCGACTTAGCTAACCTTCAGTTAATTTCTAAATTTCTCATTCCATATCGTTTATAATATTTTATAACGATTGATCGCTATTTTTATTTATTTTAAAATAGCCAATTTATTCGAACGACGCTTCGGCCATGACGCGGCCGTGGCGCTGTTTTTCTTCAGATTTGATTTACACATATTTGAAAATCTATCCGTTGGATCATCACAAAATTTATATCATTAGAATGTTCTTTTCGAAACGAAACCAACGGTTCTAGTTTTGGGAAAATCCGACTGTCGGATCTTCCGGTACAATCGTTTGGATTTTCGATTTCAAAATACGAACTGCAGCGTCATTATTCGATTTAATTTAATTATACATATATATATATATATATATATATAATCGATTCTGGCGCTATTTTTCTTCAGATTTGAATTAAACATTCCAGACAATCCAACCGTTGGATTTTTACAATGTTGATGTCGTTGGAAAGATATTTCCAAAGCGAACCCTATGGTTTCGGTTTCGGGAAAATCCGATGGTCGGATCTCCCGCACTAATCGTTTGAAATCACGGTTTCAAAACACGAACTGCAGCTTTGTTATTCGATATATTTTAATTAATTATATATATATATATATATAAATGATTGATTCTTCGATTTCAGAACTATATGCTTTTCATACATTTGATAAAAAAGATATTTTTATCCAACAGACTTCTATTTCAACACTTCACTATTTCTAACAATTCATTGATATAATAAAAATGTGATTTTTATTGTAAAACTATTTATTTCAAAACACGACTATTTTATATAGTTCATATAGATGTTAAAAATATGATTTTTATTATAAAACAATTTATTTTAAAACACGAATACCATTCAACACATGAATTTCTATTCAACGAATGAATTTCTATTCAACACATGAAGGTTTCTATAGTTTGTATATATATAGTAAAAATGTGATTTTTATTGTAAAACAATTTATTTTAAAACACGAATACCATTCAACACATGAATTTCTATTCAACGAATGAATTTCTATTCAACACATGAAGGTTTTCTATAGTTTGTATATATATAGTATTAATGTGATTTTTTATTGTAAAACAGTTTATTTTAAAACACGAATACCATTCAACACATGAATTTCTATTCAACGAATGAATTTCTATTCAACACATGAAGGTTTTCTATAGTTTGTATATATATAGTAAAATGTGATTTTTATTGTAAAACAATTATTTTAAAACATAACTATTTTATATAGTTCATATAAATGATAAAAATATGATTTTTATTAAAAAACAATTTATTTCAAACACGAATACCATTCAACACATGAATTTCTATTCAACGAATGAATTTCTATTCCACACATGAATGTTTTCTATAGTTTGTATATATATATATAGTAAAAATGTGATTTTTATTGCAAAACAATTTATTTCACAACACTACTATTTTATATAGTTCATATAGATGATAAAAATATGATTTTTCATTAAAAAACAATTTATTTCAAACACGAATACCATTCAACACATGAATTTCTATTCAACGAATGAATTTCGATTCAACACATGAACGGTTTTAACATATCAAAATAATTTCAACAAATGAAAATAATTCTAACACATGTATATTTTAGAAAATTTCGGCAGCATAACGGCAGGGTAGTTAAAACCGGGGCCGTCCCTAGTACGGGTCCTCGCTCTACCTTAAAGCCTCGCAGCTTTTGACAATGGGGATTTCATGCATCTAGGTCGCACGCAGGCGGCATGTATATTTTTTTCATTTCCACATACTAATCACAAACGGGTATTTTTCAACCACAATCAATCAATTTCAACCACAAACAATTTTAATCAACCATTCGTAATCAACAAATTTTCACACCAATCACAACCAATAAATATCGTCCATGGTTTGTGGACGAGGGGCATATATATATATATATATATTTATATAAGCATTTCACTTCTATTTCAACACATTTATAATTTTTACAACGCATATATAACTTATATATCGAATGTACAACTTATACAACGCTTATACAAGAGGTGTACAACGCTTATATAACTCATACATCAACTATATAATATATACATCGTCGTTTTCCATATCGTTTATAAATTAGAAATCTCACATTGGGTTCCACTCCACCAAAAATAACAGATGGCTCAGAAAAATATGCGATCTCTCCTATAATGTAGAAGACATCCACACGATTCCACTGTCTCTTGTTTCACTGAATTTCATCTACAACGAAAAAGATATGATTTTACAATGAAATCAAAAACCGTAGAGTTTTAAACTGCTATTAAATAGTTTAAAATAGTTTCAGCCGTATACTTTCAAACCGGTTCAAAACTAGGTTTCAATCTTGCGATCAAATCGCTGCACGATACGAAGATCCACTTGTACAGCGTCGAAAAGGGAAGTGAGGGCTTACTGTTCCTGGTGGTTGCGCCCCCTCCGATGGCGAACTCCGACCCTGGCGGCGCTCGAAAGTCTCTGACTTTCGAGGCTCCAAACACGAGGCACACTACACGATAAGGGGCGATGCTGGTATGGATTCAAAGAGGGGACGAAGGGCTTTAAAACGTGGGTGGTGGCACTCGATTTCATTGAGGGATGGAGGAGAAATCGAAGAGAGATGTTTGGAGGGGGGAGCCGCCGTTGATCGTGTTTATCGGGGGAGGGGGTGGGGGTTTCTGATGTGGACCAATCAATTTTTATTTATTTATAACTTTTAAAGTCCAAAAATACCCTCTTTCACACATGAACCCCAAAAAACCCAACGACTGTCGTCCTTAGCTAAATACCCCCATTTCGAACACAATGGGATATGTTTCTTAGGCATATTCGACTGTTTCAGTCAGTTTTCCTTCAAATTAAAATATAAAACATTTGATATTCAATTTGAACGTACATTTCAATTTGCCAGGGCCACAAACTGATTCTAAAAATTCTCAAAAAATAAATCTAGCTATGTTTTGACGATACGGTCCCAACAAAACTAGTTTCGTCGAATTCTGAGACCGTTTGAAAAATGGCCCATTTCTGGTCGATCCAATTTAACTTTAATTGACCAAAACACGTTTTCCTTTGCCACGCTCACATATTAACTTCAAAAATTATGAAATTTGAAACCTAGCAATAGATTAACATCCCGGATCCAACAAAAGTGGTTTCGTAGAATTTCGAGGTCATTTGCAAAATGGTCATTTTCACGGGCTATATAAACTCTATAGCGACCTTTCTGAAAATTCATTTGGCCATAACTTTTTCTTCCCACTATGAAACTTCGATTCTTCAAATTCGTTAGAAAGATTTTCACTAACAGATTTAAATATTTTTGGTTTCACTAAAATGCGTTTTGTTTTGCACCCGGTACAGTCAGTCAAAGTTTGAATTCAAATTTTGAAATTACCGCGCCTTTTCAGGCCTTGTTTATAATTAAAATTAATTATATTCATTTTCAAATGTCGATTCAAACTTCCTTTTCATTGTTATTATTTAAAATATTTATTTTAAATATTTTAAATTAACTAAAATAGCCAATTTAAAAATTCTAAATTGGTTCAGATTTTCCGGGTCGTTACACATTTGGTCTTTCAGTTTGATGGATGGAATGGGATTGAGATTCGAGATAATTCATTTACTTGTCTTGATTGCGAGTATCGAGGGCCTAATTGTAACATATGTGTATTACAACCCGTATTTGGTTGCCAGGAATTAACACCATAGATGACTCTAGAATCCATAACGCTTAGTTTCGGTCCTTCATCGTGATTAGGTGAAGGGGTTTTACAGGATGGGTTGTTTATACTTTGAAGTGTACACGGTTAGTCAAAACCTAATCTCATCATGTCATGTTTTCTTGTTTGGTAGTTGTTTGCTATTGATTGCTTTAGTCTCAATTAATTTTGCATTAAGTATTAACTTGTTGCAGAATACAGAACGTCGTTGGTTGTAAGAGGTTTCCGGTGACGATAATGGTCTAGAACATTTTTCTCTTTAATTGTGAGTCATCCTTGATTTAGAGATAGTGAGATGTGACCCTGATCTTCAGCAGGCGAGTCACTTATGGTTTGATTCTACATCAAACTCTCATTGTTTCTACCAAGATTAAAGTGAAAATTAGAGTTGTAGGAGCAATTGTAATCAAGATTTAATGATCAAAGCCTACATTCATTTTATAAACAACTCAAAAACTAATACATGTGTGACTAGTTAGCCTTAAATCTAGCAGGGTTTGATTTTTCCCTATAAAAAGCAATTAGGAGTGACTTGTTTGCGCATAAATCTGGTTCGCTGAGGATCTATATCCAGTATATCAGATTAGCCTGTTTAGAGATATAACTTGTGGAGGGTGTCACCTTATGGATTTGAAATCATGGAGCGTAAATTATTGATTTTGATTAAAGACCATAGGCAAAGCGAAACTGGATGTAGGATAACTCTAAATTGGTATAAAAATCCTGGTATGTACTTTTTTTCATTGCATTTACTTTTCTTGCATTCTATTTACTAACTTGCTTATGTGGTCGTTTCTTATATACACAAGTATATTGCAAAAGTTTTCTAAAAGATTAACAAATTTAAGAAAACACTATTCAGTTCCAACCCCCTCTCTAGTGTTAATCTAGCCTTAAGATCTTTAGTCCACATCACTTTTATTTTGGATCAAAGCATTAGTTTTCAGAAGTTTCATAATTTGATGTTTGAAAAGTTTATAAAATGGAAATTTTTGATAAAATTATTAATACTTCTTTTCACATGGATATGTTACAGAATCGTCATAATGTTACTTTTTAAACTTACACCCATTTATTATATAAAATCACGATCTTTGAAAAGTTATTTTCTGCAAGTTCAAAAATATTACATAGCAATTTATGAAAAGACATATGATGAAAAAGCATTTTAAATAAAAATGAATAAGTGGATACTGGATAGTGTATGATCGAGGCACATGATTGGAAATTCGGGGACTCTAAAGACTATTGTTTACAAAGATGGTGGATTGGTAAATTTTGGAGACAACTTTAAAGGACATGTCATTTGCATCGACAATGTCGATAACTATAAAAGTTCTACTATTTCTAATATTTTATTAGTTAGGAATTTAAAATATAATCTTCTTACTACAAGTCAATTATGTGATCTAAGTTATAAAATTAAAATTTTAAAATATGTACTTTATTGAGGATAATGAGCCAAACAATATCTCTGAGAGAAATAGAAAGAAAATTATTTACATCCTAAGTATGAGAGTTTCAAATAAAGACATGTGTTCATTGTCTGATACAAGTGATCCTTGCATTTGACACAAAAGAGTAGATCATTTAAATTTCAAACTTTTATCTAAGATTTTTAAACATGATTTAGTTAGAGGTATTCCCAAAAATAATTTTATAGTAGATAACTTATGCAACCCATGCCATCTAGTTCAACTTAGAAGAAGCTTTTTAAATCTAAAGATATAATTTCTACATCTCAACCGCTAGAACTTCTTCATTTAGATTTATTTGGCCGTTCGCAAATTCAATATATAAGTCAAAATAGATATGTATTTTTTATAGTAGATAACTACTCTAGATATACATGGACGATTTTCTTAAAACATAAAAGTGAAGCTTATGAACAATTTAAAATTTTCGCTACAAGAACTTAAAATCAACTTTCTACTAAATTGAATTTATGTGGAGTGATTATGACTGATGGAACAACCCGGAATATGATCACCTAAATTAAATGTAATTGAATCAATTTAGAGATTCAAATAGGGATTATTTCTAGAATAAAAATTAAATAAAAAGATAATGCAGGTGTGGGAATTCAATTTGGAATATTATTCTAGAGAATATTTTTTTAGGATAAAATAAAGATGAAATAACTGAAATTGTTTTATCAATAAAACTGAATTTAATCCATAAGGATTGCGAATGATTCTGGAAATATATATTTATTTTCATAACAAAAGTTAAAATGTAAAATAAAACGGTATATTTTATTTTTGAAAATTAAATGTATCGATGACATCATTAAGAAGAATATTTATGTTCAATAATAATTTATGAATCTAAATGAAGAATTAAGGGACATAATAATTATTGTAATTATTCAAATACGGTTTAAACGAAAATAAATCATTTTAAATATGTTATATAGTGATAATATATCAATAGTGAATAAGTTGTATAAAGGAATATACTTAACCAGAAAATATAAGAAAAATCGATATCATTTTATCAATAAAATCCCGAATTATATGAATAACTGATAAATATCATTTAGTATGTTTTTAATGGCTAAATAATCATGTTTTAATTGTTTAAACGTAATAAGAAAATTATTTTTGAATTTTGTTTATTTAGATAAGTAGTTAAAGTAAAAACTGAAAATATAGCCGATAAATCGGCTCCGGATTCTCAATGGTTTGATGAATGTAAGTCGTACAACATCATAAAATCTTTAGTAAGACATATATCTATACATATACATGAGTACATGCATGATAACACATATACAAAAGACTAATGTAGTGTTAAATAAAGTAAGAAAGATTAGGAAAAAATATGTTAATAATAACAAAACGAGTTTACTTTTACTGAGATAATACCACACCTTTACACACTCATTACTCTTACATACTATGCTCTTATACACGTCGTGACAAGCCAAGGAGTGAGTTTGGTCGAATTTAGAATGAGAGAAGGAGGCGTTTTAATAATTTTCCATTTCTTATTTTATTCCTGAATGTTTGGAAAATGCCTCACATCTCTTCACAAATTATTCACAGTAAAACTCTACATTTCCTACTCTTTTCAAATCCATTAATGGCCTTTAAAAATTAATAAAATTCTCATTACCTCGGTAACTTTCTCAAAACAACATCAAACGATATCAAAATCCTCTCAAACTCTTTTCAATATCTTAAACCACCATTAGAAGATCGCACAACAAGTTTTAAGTCAAGACAAGAAGATCCAATTGTCTACATATCTTAGGTCATGAGTAAAGGAGGAGGAGATTGTTAGGGATGAGAATCACATATCTTAAGGCAAAAACTAACATAGAGGGGGTCAATAGAGTTTTAAAGAACTCATAGAAATCTTAAACAATTAACAATTACTCAAACAACTATATGGATCACAGAATGAATATCACAACAGAAACAATCATAGATGCAGATATAAACAAAAATAAAATGCAGAAAAGGAAAAACACACCGGATTTTATACAGGTTTGGATTACTCGTACGTCCAGTCCCACACAATGCTGGATTGCGTAGAGTTTTATAAATATCATAATCCAATTACAATCCCCTTTATTTCACGGCTACAAGGTTAACACTGATTCAACACCTTTGAATTCATGACTACAAGGTTAACACCTAGTAACAACACTAAATTTTAGGCTATAAGGTTAACACTGCTTCCTTTCCTTGACTTACGGGATACAAGGAACACACCCTTCTCTTAACAATTACAAATAGCCCTAGAACTCTTGAATAACACTTCCAAACAGAGAGTATTCGATAGAGATTGAGAATAGAAAGAGAATGATATAATTTGTATTGAAATCGGCAGAGTATAAGTGTAGAAATCAAGAATTTGAAGAAAAATAATTGTGGTAAGAGAAAGGATAAAAAAGGAGAAGATTAGTTATTTAAAATTTCGAAAATGAGGCCTTTATACAGCGTTCCAAAGGTCACAACATTTCTGAAACGTTTTAAAATATGAAAAGAACTTCCTTTTGAATTTAAAAAAATGACGGTTATATGTCATCATGTAAAAAGTTGTATGTTGACATATGCTAGGTTTTCAAATTTTAAATCAATATATATATATATATATATATTGAAATTCATGATTTAAAACTAGCTGGTTAAAATATAATTTCTTAAGATAGAAACATATAAACTATTATTTAGTCATATAATATAAAAACAATATATATATGATATAAAAATATATAATTATAAACATATATAACATAATTGTTCAACTTTATAATATAAATATACAAGAAACTTATATATTTGAAATCATAAGTAAAAACCTTTAGATGATTTAAAATCATTTTGAAAAGATTTTGAAATAATTTGAAATCAATTTAGAAAGGATAATTTGAAAACAGAATTTTGAAAGTGCTAACCAGAGTTTTACATACTAACTAAACTCTATTACTTTGATAATCTTGAACCCTTTAAATCTTGATATCTTGATACTTATGAGTCTTGAATCTTCTTTGAAATCTTGAATCTCTCAAATATCTTAACTGTACAGTCTTCAGTATTTATTTCCTGCATACATATTCTAGATAAAGATGTTATTATATATTTTATAATCAATAATGTTAACAAGGTTATTGTCATTAATTCCATTCTCCAACAATTCACCCCTTTTTAATGATGACAACCTTGGTTTATAACATATTTATACCTGAGATTACCTGTAGATCTGATTCCTTGAATACTCCCCCTTTCACTGTGAATTCCTTCTAACTCCCCCTTAAACTATGGCTATCTTAACTATACCCTATTTTATTATTTCTCCCCCTCTGTCATCATCATAAACCTATACTAAACTATACTCCCCCTAAATTTATGCTATA
The DNA here is from genome assembly GCA_030737875.1 of Allium sativum. NCBI lineage: Eukaryota > Viridiplantae > Streptophyta > Magnoliopsida > Asparagales > Amaryllidaceae > Allium > Allium sativum. The sequence continues at coordinate 511,568,471 of CM060921.1, read as the reverse complement.
AATGATCCTAATGACTTATTCTTGATACATAACTTTCCTAAGACTATAATACTAAATCTAAAGTTTTATAACTTCCTCTAAATTAATGACTAATGTAATTCTATTAAATCTAAACAAGAGTATAAATAATTCATACAAGCAATTTGATCAGTCAATCCAAACATATTTACAAGCAAATCACACAATGGAAATTCATATTTACGTACATTACAAACACACAAACTACGAAATCGTTAAACGTTTAGTGTTTCTTAATAATCGAGGATTTGTGAATTGGACAATGGGGATAATTAAGACAAAATTCCCTATTTTGTTCAATTACATCCCATCCTTGTCAAAGCACACTTGGCCTATGCAAATAACGCTATCTTCTTCGTCCATATTTTTGTTACCGCCTCTTCTTCTTCCATTTCTTCTTCCTCTTCCTCTTCTTCCATTTGATTATCATCTTCGATATTGATTGGATTGGTTAGGTTATCTATTACAAACTTTTGCAAATTTCTCATAATCTTCCCTTGCTTCTCTTTCTCTTTATTTATCTTTATTTGTAAGACTTGAATTTCAGTCACCATTTACAGTGCATCCTTCATTGATTCCTCCAATTACATCACTCTCACAAGTGTAGTTCGTTGAAATGGACCTTCAGATGGTCCAAGAAACGAAACGAGGTTGTTTTGGTTGATATCATTAGAGGAGGCCATTATTTATTTTATTTCAGAATTTTTTCCAAGAGGAAATGAAGAGAAGAAGAAGAATGAATTTCGAAATAATGAGTTTAAATATAGGTTGTAACTACCTTTAGGTGGGAATTAATTTTTTGAACATCTGGCAATTATATGTCGACATGTGAAACATGTATGTCGGCATATGTGTATTTTTTCTTCTTGTAATTTTTATTATATTTTATATTATAAATTAATATATTTAATTACTCTATTTCACTTAAAGAACATGCTAATTCTCTTCTAAATTTAGTAAATGTTTCTTTGTTTAAAGGTTTGGTTAATATATCAGCTACTTGTTTTTCTATTTCTATGATTTCTGGTGAAATTTTCTCTTTACTTACATTATCTCTTAGGATATGATGTCTTATATCTATACATTTAGTTCTCGAATGATGAGTTGGATTTTTAGATATATTTATATCACTTGTATTATCACAGTAGATTGATGATTTATTTATATTTAATCCAAAATCATTTAGAGTTTATTGCATATATGTTACTTGTGAACAGACCAAAGCAGCAAATATATATTCTGCTTCAGTCGTAGATAAGGATACTGTATTTTCCTTTTTACTAAACCAAGTGACTAAAGAATTTCCTAAGAAGTGACACGTTCCACTAGTACTTTTACGATCTGACTTACATCCCGCATAGTCAGTGTAACACCCCGTAAAATTCGTAAGTACTAATAATAAATAAATAAATAAAAATAAGCAATTAAATAATATGGTTGGAAAAAGAGATTTTGCAGCTTTAGGAATTTGGCTACGAAATTCTTTTATTTGGATTCTTGGTGAGATTCTACATCGTTTTCATATATAATATGCTGAAAACGATCAATGTATGAAGAAGTTATGAACAAATAAATTTGGACAGTGAACGCAGAAAAAATGTACATATATATAATTAAATAGACAATATGTATATGTGTGTATCCAAGATAAATTCAAAATAAAGAGGGAGAATTCAAATTTTGAATTGGGGATAAGATCAGGGGGACAAAGTATATTGCATATATGGAATAAGATTAGGAGATTAAAGAACGTATTAATTAAAATAAACAACTCAGCAACGCAGCTTTATTGGGCGTTCCAGCCCCAAAGTGGTCGACCGCACCCCTTAAGGGGTGTCGACCGCTAGGGTCGACTGCTCGGCGGCTGGACAACCCAAAAAATTTAGTTGGTTAGGTTTTTTCTTATGAGGATATATATAAATTAAAGGCTTGGATTAATTCTAAGCAATCCAACTGTCTATGCTCACACGGGTAATTAACTATCTATATCCCTCCTATCACACTATGAAAACCCTAATCATTCTCTATCCCTGCCTCCATGCTACCTCCCCACCATTGCTAAATTCCGGAGAAAAATTAAAGAACGGGGTTAAGGTTTTTTTTTGTTTCTCTAACGCTATTCTTAATCTCTCTCTCCTAATTTACATAAGTTTAGTATTCTGGAATAACATATATGTATAAGATTCTAGTACATTTCTCTTATATATATAATTAGGATGATCATTGGAGCACAGTTGAACGCAAAGAATTAGTGTAGATCTAGATCTACCACATATTTCTTTTTATTCTTCCTAGATATGCTAGTGGAATGTCATTTACTTAAGGCATATTCATGTTTTCATTATATTAGCATGTTGAAAGATATGCCTAGGAGGATTTGGAGATTCGACAATATTAACATTAAATCCTCCAAATCCTCTATCTTGTAATTGCGTATGAATTGTCATGATTATTTGGGTTTTGTGGATTTTTGGTTTTAATATCGGATTAATGATGAAAAAGGGTGTTGCTACTATTATTTTTATTTTATGTAATTCACCTTTATTTACCATTTGAGTGTAACCTAAAAAGGTTTAGATTTGATTATTTCATGATTTGGTTTGGGTTTAGATCCTACTTTGAATCCAAATACATTCATAATTGAAATAGGTCAAATGTAAGCATTTTTATGTGCGTAACGCCAAAAAGGGTGAATGAGGTGAAATAGGAATTATAAACATACAAGTATAAGTGTATGTAATAATCTATTTTTAATTCAGTATTGAAATCATTTCTACAAGCCTAGGGTGCAAGTAGAAATTGTATGTATGTATATTTTCCATCCACTGCTATTTTTTATCTTGTCATTATGCTATCATGCCTATATTGTAGCGGTAAAAGTTTGGAAAACCTAACTTGTATAACTTGAATTGGACAAATTGACAATTGCTACCTTGTTAAAACCTTTCCCCATTTATACGAATGTTTATGTTAATTAGGCGCTATTATTATTATTATTATACTTATATGAACGTAATCAATGTAATTAACATCATACTAGCATAATATATGCGATTAGGTTAGAATTTAAATTTTAAATGTCCTCATAATAAATAACTTGTTTGCTTGTGTGTGCGTATATAGAATGGCTTTAAATATATATATATATATATATATATACACACACACACACACACACATAGACATGAGGTTAGTTGCCATTCCGGCAAATCCAACAACCACAAGTGGGCCCAACTATTGTGAGATGTCTAGGTGCCATGGGCCATTCAAAAACTTAGTACACCAGGCACGAGGTTAAACCAACTTGTAGTAGAAGCCTGTCCAGAATTGACCGACATATCTACATGTTTACGATTTAATGTGAGAGGTCTAATGAATATGTAAGTCTATTGTGTGAAAATATGAATGTTTACTGCGCCTTGAGAAGGTCTTAAGTGGATGACTCACTTTTTATCTAGTTTGGATCTTAAGTTGTTAGGACTAGGATCCCTCTGAAGGTTTATTCCTTAGAGAGGAACCAAAGTCATTGGACCCACCCTTATTAGTTTTGAAGTAGGTATTTGGGTCCTCCTTCTCTAAAAGTGGTTAGGCATAAAACGTTAATGGAGTAGGGTATTTCACGGGGATGTCCACTTCCTCTAGAAGCTTGTAAGGGCTCCACTAGGGACAGATTGGTAATTGAAAGATATGTGGCCATTGCATGCTTACCAACTGTCTAAGGGAAGTCTGTCCTACCAGCTAATATCAGTTAAGTTGTAACGTTCGTAATACTACTTCTCATATTACAAATGAGAGTATAGACTTAAGAACGTTGACATATTAGGACTGGTTCTCAAAGGGCTAGGTGTCCGCCTCAGGGTTATAAGAGATCATAGGAATCCACCTTTAATAGGGCCTTTGGCCGAGAATGCCACCTCGTTGGGTCTTTACCTTATAAACACTAATGCGCGATTGACTTGGATATCCACCTCATTGGTTAGATACTTGGTGTTTGTTGTGTGCTGGGTAGACATACCTTGACATATGCAACATGCTAAAAATATACGATATGGACATCAATTAACACCATATTTTAGTCATATAGAGCTTTATGTTCTAACCCATCTCCTTAACATATCCAACAGGTCAGTAGATGAGGTAAAAGCCATGGATGAAGTCATGATTGAAGACGATGAAGAAGACGACGTTTTTACGTTTTTATTAGTAGTTATTGCTTTACTTCTTTTGGAAACTTGTGAGAATGGACTATTTTATGTGCCCATTGAACAAATCTAACTGTGATTGTTGTATTTTTGAGATTTTGAAATAAGTGGTACATCTTATTTTCAATATTATATTTCCTTTTTCTGCTATGCGAGATTTCCACTCGAAGTACATGTTATTATTATCTGTGCAAATGTAATCCTTACAAGAACCAACAACCCGTTTAGAATGTCTCTAAGTTTTGGTGGGACTTTTCTGGGTTGAAATTTAGTCCCATTCTGGGCGGTTTGTTACAGTCAACGTCACGGTAAGAAATTAAATCAAAAGAATCATTTTTAGGGTAAAATAATCCCAAATCTAATATATGTTTTACATATGTTAGAATACGTTTTAGACTTTTAAATGAGTTTCTTTAGGTTGTGATTGATATCTTGCACAGAGACATACACTACGCATTATGTCTGGTCTACTAGCGGTTATATATAATAGCGTTCCTATCATTCCTGGATATAATTTTTGATTGACGTCTTATGACGTATCATCTTTACTTAGGGTAATATTAGTTTCCATAGGTGTAGGACTTACATTAATTGTAGATAAATTATATTTATCAATTAAATCTCTATTGTATTTTCTTTGATTAATGAATATTCAATTCTTTAGTTGTCTTATTTGTAAGCCTAAGAAAAATGTAAGGTCTCCCATATGACTCATCTCGAATTTTTGTGTCATCATGTCTGAGAATTCTTTATTTATTTCATTATTTGTTGATCCGAGAATTATATCATCAACGCATATTTGTTCTAATTGAATATCATTTTTATTTCTTTCAATAAACAGTGTATTAGCTATTTACCAATTTCGAAGTTAGATTGTAATAAATACATTCTTAACCTATCATACCAGGCTCTTAGAGCTTGTTTTAATCCATATAATTCTTTCTTTAATTAATTTATTTTATTTGGAAAATTTTCATCTTTAAAAAGAGGAGGCTGCTCTACATATACGTCTTCTTTAACATATCCATTTGAAAATGCACTTTTAACATCCATTTGAAATAGTCTGAAAGTATTATGATTAGCGAAGGCTAGTAAAATTCCAATTGTTTATAATCTTGCTACGGGGGAAAAGTTTCATCATAATCTATGTAACGTCCCAGAAATTTCGGCAACTGGAATGTGAAATTAATTGAAGATTTAACTATTTACAATCAAAATTTATATTGATACTGGGATTAAAAATCGAATATATGGTTTTGCATATAAATTGAATTAAGTTGTAACGACTCGCCCTTTTTAACGTCTCATATCGGTAATTAAACCGACTCAAGACGCTCAAAACGGCGAATCGTTATTTTAACTTGCGGGTCTAAACATATAAACACAAAAATCACAGACACAGCAAAAATAGCAGTGTCTCACAGCTGAATTTTTATACATAAAAATCAGAGTTTGCAAAAATTTATATACAGCGGAAGAATTAAAATATACAGTACATGATTTTAAATAAAATAAAAGTTTACAGTTTCATCGAGCATGTGTTAGCGTCCTGCATATTTACGTTCCTCTCCTGTTTGCAAGTTGAATATGTTTAAATCTGGAACACTTAGGACCTAACCCGAGCATTTCATGCAAAAACACATAACACCCGAGTCCGAATTAAACTTATTTCAAGTTAGTAAATTTCGATAAAATCACATGAATATAATTAGTTTAATCCAACCAAACGTTAAATAGTTCGAGAATGTTAACCATGAAAATACTGCCCTATACAAGAATTTTTTTTATACAAGAATTTTTTTTGTACAGCGGAATTTAAAAATAATACAAGAAAAATCTTTACTAGTTTGAAAACTTCAGAGTGCGCCGTTTCTTGAATTCCCACCGTCGCCAATCTTCGAATCCTATGTTGCGATCTTTAAATCTAAAATGCTCGGGTCTGACCCGAGCATTTCATGCAAAACATAAAGACTTGAGTCAGGATTAAATCATAGTTCAAGTAGATTAACTTCAATATAAACTGAAATATAACAGTTAATCCTATCATCGATATCATATGAAATAAACAGTTGTGGTATCTGTTCATATCGGTTCTATCTATTTCTAGGAACAAACTATCTCGGGCACTTGCGAGTGTACATGTATATATTTATATATATGTGTACACCGCCTCAGCTTCCCGAACTAAAAAGGAGAAAATGGAAAATGTGGTTCCAGGTGTTTGCATATACACATGTGCGTATATATGTATGCACACACACGTGTACTGCCTCAACATCCTGGAATAAAACACCATATAAGTTCAACACCCAAATATAATCGCACTAACAACCATGATTAGTAAACTAGCCTTAAGTGGCACTAAAAGCAATATTTACACCTGCCCATATATGTAACAGCCCATGCAACAAGCCACAACAAAGACCAAAGTATCTATTCGGTTTCAGATTAGAATAGGTTCTCGAGTGAAACGAGAGTTCAGATCAGACAAACAAGATAAAACATAGGCTCAGAGTGTGGAACCAAAAAGAAAATGTGAGTTCAATTTTAACCAAAACTAGTGATGCTTCGATTTACAACCTTGTGTGTATGTCTGTTTCATATTTCTCAGATATCAAGTTTCACTAAGCAGGGTGTATGTGCTTAAATATACATACATACATACATACATACATACATACATATATATATATATATATATGCCAAGGTATATCTTCCCACTTTTAACTCAGTACACGCAAGTGAGAGTAGCAAGGCACAATTGGGACTATGCGCATGAAGTGATGGATATGCCAATATTTCCAATATACTTTATCAAGACAAATATATGAGAAAGTGTAACGACCCGGATTTTCGGCCGTTAAATTCTGAATATTTAAATTTGTTTTAAGAATTTTAATTGAATTTCATATAGGAATTTATTTATTTAAAATGAAGTTTGAACGTATAATTTATAATATAATTATAAAACGAGCTCGAAATCGCGCGGTAGTTCGTAATATAGAGTTTTGAACTTCAACTGAGGATACAGAATTCGTTATAAGTCGGATTTCTGTGAAAAAAGACACGTTGGAACCGTATTGATTATAATTTTCATATAGAAGAGAAAAATTCAGATTTCGTGTTATAATTTGTTAGTTATGTTCAAATCAAAATTTGAAATAGTCGCTATGGAAATCGCCATTTAAATATAGGCCTTTAAAATAGCCGTTTTGTAAACGGACTCAGATTTCGACGAAATCAGTTTCATTGGGACCGTATCGTTAAATTATTGTACGGTGTTGAATTGAGTGGCAAACCGATGTCGTATGTAACCACGGTAGCCGTAAACGCTCGTTCAGTGCAATTAAATTAATTCAACTGAATAAAGGGATATTAGAGTGTAACTTGAACAGACGATCGAATCAGGCCACGAAACCAGTTCCGGTGAATTCGTAGCATCGGATATAGTCAGGGTAGGTATATAGTTTGTTATTTTTAGAGATCGACAAATTTGGTGTTCAGAAGGGCAGTGCGGTACGCGCCAAAAACAATCTACCAGGGCAACAGTCTCAGAATGCGACGAAACTAGTGCCGTTGGGTTCGTATCGAAAAGTTATTGTCGGCGTTCGCAGTTTCGAGTTGATTTGATTTATCTGGTGATCGTGGAAAATTTAAACGCGTGTTCATTTCTGGTTTTATAAAGGAATTTTTTTCAAACGATGTCGGAATTCAACGAAACTTGTCCCATTGGATTCAGAATACCTTTTTACACCAAGATTAGCCTTTTTATCAGTAAACAGACTGTTCATTCATATGATTTTTCGTTCATATTCAAATACACACTTAAACCACGTACTATACACTTTATAACTTGAAAACATAATATATATAAAGCATTCGTTGGTTCATCAACGGTAGATTCGAAACAAAGAAATAAACGACGCCTTCACCGACATGTTCACACTTTAATAATAATAAAAAAAAAACCGTGACTGCCAAGTACAAAAACAGGAAATATAAAATATAGTAATAATAATAGACGCCCTTACTCAGTAAACTTCTTACACCGTGCCATCCAAGCTTATACCCGTGCCTACCAAGTTATTCTGTATTCGTGATGGCCAAGGAATTCAAACCGTGCATAGCACGTTGTCTCCAATACCGTGAGTATCACGGTACTCAAATCCCTATATAAACCAAGGCCATCCCCTTCCTATTTTTCTCTGGAGCAACTCGATAAAATCCCAAATGAAAACAAAATCCCTAACTTTTCCTTTATTCTTCCTATTTCATTTTCACTAGTTAAAACGAATTAAGGCATCCACCAAATTCGATCCTCGGAAATGCCAGAAAAGCGAAAACGAAATAGGATCTTCTACAAATTATAGCAAATCGAAAACCAAAAGAATCCGTTCAATTCCTGATCGTTTAGCCTTGGACGCTCTGGCATCGTGTTGGATCTGGGAAGTGGTACAGCGATTTTCACGACTGTGGTTGGATTTGATGAGGTGCGGGTTTGTATGTATGGGGGAAAATGTAAAGGAGGGGACGGGTTTAGTGTAGGGGACGCGGAGCTACTGTGGGGTATGGGAAGGACCTAGGCGTGCGTGGGTATTGTATGTACATGAGGTTGATGCAGTGAAGGAAGGTGACGAGTGGTTGGAAGGGGTGGCTTGACTTTTTGTCTTCAGTGTAGTTATGGTGATCATCACGGCAAATGGGAGGACTGTTGCGTAAAAGCAACATTAGGCTGAAGCTCGGAGTGTGTGTCACGATGAGAAGGAGGGACGTTCAATGCTGTGTGGCGGTTTGGTATAGAGTGGCACTAATTTGAAAAAGCAGATGTGCGTGAAAACTGAAAATGAGAGGAGAAGCAGTTTTTGTGATACTGGTTCGAAACTGGATGGATGGGGATTACACAGTTGATCACATGCTTACCTGGTAAATCCTAACCTTGCAAAATGATGAACGGCAAAGCACGAATTCATATTTTAAATCCCTGTTTGTGTGGCCGAATCCTTAGGCTAAGAATTGGACGGAATTGATCTAAAAATGATCATGTTGAGATCGTAACATCAAGATCTAAAGTGTGGATATGGCGAAGAATGGAGTTATCAGAATTTCATAGAAAAAGCAAATGTCTGTTTCATTTTAAAACGAATCAAAAGCAAACCGTCAACTGCGAACCGAGGTGAATAAACTCACTCGGTAAAAATTATTTTATAATGTGAAATGGTTGCTTGATTGAATAGTTGATAAATTGGTTGATATAATCACATCATTGATTGATTTTTCATTAATGCGATATTTTTGATGTTACTAACATCGGTGGATGCAGGGAAACAGGTTGGAGGGATCCAACTGGATCCCTCAACATTTTATTTACCGTTTTATTTGATGGTGATATATGTTATGCTACATTTTCCATGATTGGATTTGTGTGTTTGATTTACCCTGGCCTTAGGAACCTGGTATTTTAGATACCGTAAAATATCATCGAATGTGAAAAAGGAAATTAGAATTTAAAAGCAGAGTTTATTTCCAAAATAGAAATAATTTCCTTTTCATTGAGTTGCAAATGGAAGCCTATTCCATTGGGTAAACCAAGGAAAATGTTATAAATAAAGATATAAATTAAGTGGATCATTAACCATTGGATAAATTAAAAGGTAAGTTCAAATATGAATGTATATTTGAAAGTGAGTAGCGGTTTTGAAACCAATATTTGAAATGGATTTGAATTTAGCAAGGTACAGAGTAAAAGTTTAAAAAAAGATTTTCAAATGCTTAAAATAAAAGAATAAATAGTTTAAAACAAGGAAATATTTTGCAAATAAAATGTATATAAAAAGGGGATTTATAGAAATCGAATTAAGCGGTTAGAAGAATGTATAGTTCATAAATATGTTTAAAGAAGAACTCGAATTGTTTAAAATAAACAAGTTTATAAATGAACAACGGAAGCGTGTGCGTCGCACATGGTATTTTATTCAAAACAGCAATCATAACGCTGTTGTTATAAGAAATGCTTTTATAAAACTAAACAGCGATTTTAGCGCTGTTGTTATAATAGATGTTGTTAATATATATACAGCAATTTTAGACGCTGCCGTTATAATAAATGTCTTGGTAAATCCAAATAGAAATTTTAACGCTGCCGTTATAATAACTGTTTTAATAGCAATCTTAATGCTATGGTTATGATAAGTGTTTTATAAGGCTAGATAGCGGTTTTAACGCTGTTGTTGAAAGCAATGTTTTATAAACCAAACATTTGAAGACAACAATTATAACGTTATCGTTATAATCAATATTTTTATAAAGAAGGTGTGTTCGTAGGTCAAATCTGAGAGTCGCGTAAGCAATGTTTGGTTTAAAGTTGTAAGCTCTGAATATTTCAAAGTAAATGATAGCAAGGGTTGGTTAGTGATATCGTTAATTAACGAATGATTTATGATTTAAGTCATAATAACGATGTTTATAACATCAGTAAATTCAAAGGATTTAAAAATGTTTTCTAACTGGAGTAAAAGATATTTTCTCAATAAAAGAATTATATATATTGGAAATGGTTTCCAATATTCAAGTTAGAAAATAAAAGTCATATTAAAGTTATTATATTTCGGATGCAGGGAGTTATAACATCATTGTTATAATCAAGTGATTCCTGAAAAGAAAGTGGATTCATAATCGAATCCGAGAGCAACGTAAGGAAGCGTGTTAAAAGATTGGAAAGATGAACCGTGTCTATTTCGAAGTTAGAAATGTTGCTCAGTTAAGGTCTGAGAGGTAATTATACCCCAACTTGATTGACTTTAGTTTTAACTAAGAAGTGGATAAGGTTCGAGAGTGAAAGTGATTAAGTGGATTTAGTAAATGAGTGAAATGGTGAGTTGGCATAGCGATGTTTATTCAAACATCTGTTTAAAACAAAAATGAAGGAGATTTGGAAACGTTTTCCAAATGAGAGTCAGAAATGTTTTCTGAATATAGAGGACAGATAATGGAAATGTTTTCCAATGTTAATAGCGTATATTTTCTAAATATATTAAATAAGGAATGTAAATGAAAGTGAGAAGGGAAATGAATAAATGAATGAACTAAAAGGAATAAACGTTGAATGATGTTTGGTCGATAGAATTTCCTTCTGGAAATAATATCATTGTTTGCACACCGACATGTTTTCATTTGATAGTTAAATCACCGACTATCAAAGTTTTGACCATTTTAACGTTGTTAATATGGAGAGACCGGTTGGATTATTATCCAGAGAACCACTCCGTATTGGCATAAGCGTTGCGAATCAAGTATGCTGAATATCTTGAAGACGGAGGGAAGTGCAAGGGCTATTGTATAAGTCTTAGATAACAGTGCCTAGGATGGATGTACTGAATAGTGCCTTCGGTTTGTCCAGACCCAGGACAACTTGTATGGACGAGTATCTGACAGAGTATTTCCAAAGGGGGTTACGTACGTTGATTCCTTCAAACGTACGAAGTTGGTGGCATAGAAGGGAAACTTCTTTAGCCTAACAATCTGAGTATTTTTATGGGAATCAATTAGTGATTTCCGATGGATCTGACGATGTGGCATTCAAAGTGAATGATGGCCAGATGTTCGGGAAGGTAATTCAAACCTCAAGCCTCACAACCCGGAATTGGACAAAAATCGGGCAGGCAGCATGGCTATGTGGGTCGCACCCATTAGGATGTATGATCACCTATCTAGAGAAATTCCTTTTGTTCTTAAATCTATCGATGCTGTCCCTTATCGGGAGGCGGTTGCTGATCCCAACCGTCGGTGATATACATTCGATACACTCAAGCGAAATGAGTGGTCGGTCATGTGTGGGCCGGGTTGCAAGACGTTCTTGTTGAACCCAGTGTATTCGTCTCTAGAGATACACTATCGGAAGGTGGTCCCATACCTTGTCAAGTTGGAATCCAATCTCCAATAAGCGCCATGCGGTTTTTGATTCAATATTATATATGGAGCGTGAGATGCAAGCGTTCTGCTAGATTCTATTTATTTGGTATAGACATTATTATAATATCACTGGATTTGATATCAAGATATTTTTGGTTATCGTAAGGTAAAAACCATCCGTGTTTATGTGTGGATCGGTCTTACGATTATCATTTCTTTCGAAAGGATTTTGGAAGTTAAACAAATGGTTGGAGTTTACTCACACCAGTCCCATGACTGACCCAGAGTTTATTTTGTTTGTTTTCCCTAAACTCTTGGGTGCCCAAATTTGTACGGGCAGTCAAGTAGTTAGGATTTTTCAGATTCACTTGGAGGAGCTCGAAGCAGGAGGCCTCACCAGTTAGCTATAGACTATCATATTTTCCGCTGTGTACTATGTTGTATCTGGAAACAGGTGTTTATAACTGTTCCAGGGATAATCGTTGTGCTCTGATAATGGTATGTATATATATACAGTTACTGTTTATATTTCAAAAGTATGTTATCTAATATATTTTATTCGTTCCGCTGTGAGTTTGTGATCTTCATTTTCTTCTATTCTAATATTTCTTTCTTTCTATTTCTCATCCTCTAACTTCTTTCTAATAATGGTTCGTATTTCTGTACAATTTGAGTTGGACGTGGGGTGTTATTAGTCGACTCAAAGGGCACGGATTTGCGGGTCGTTTCATTTGGTATCAGAGCTGAAGGTTAAGTGATTACCTTGGCTCTGTGGCGTGACTCAATAGAGATGGGGTTAGTAATACCCTAGATTGAGTTTGAGTGCATATATATGAGCGCGTATTTGTAGATTTGATATAAATTTGTTTTATATTGTGTTGACTGGTGTGTTGAGTGGTTTATGAATTCTGGTCGATACAGGAAGTACAACCGTATCGATAGGTGTTTCTAAACTCTCGAACAGAACAATTTGACACAGTATTGTTTTAATGATGGGTAAGTGAAATAATTTTTCCCAAAGGATATTTTGATACAAAAGAGATAATTTTCTGAAATTATCGAAGGTGTTGATTGTTGTTACAATCAAATGGAATTATAAAATATTGAAATGGTTATATAAAACCAAATTGAATTTGTATATGAATGAGATATACAAATAAGCTAAATTGGAATTGGATTCAAACCAAAAATTTGTGGATTTAAATCCCGGGTATTTAGAAAATATTTTCTGAAGTATTATAAAGGTAATATAGCATTACTTGACGGTATTTTTGAATGAGAATGATTTTTAATGAGTTTTGAAAGTGATTAAGCACTGAAACCACTTCAGTGGCGAGAAAATAATTCTGATAATGGACTGCAGCATTATCGGCATTCATTTTCAAGTTTCTGAGTGACGGATTGCTACCGTAGTAATTTGGAAATGAAAATATGTTTGAAAAGGACAAGTTATTCAAATGTTTTGAATTGAGTTGATTATAATGTATATAAATATATATGATTTTCAAACTAATTTGAAATAAAACTCGGGAATTTGAATCCTGAATTAAAGTTTAACTTGTGTAAGTTGTAGAAATTGAAATGGTGGAAGCAAATCAATGAATTGAAATTTAACTTTAGATAAATAAAATTGGATTAAATTAGAGATAATCCAGAATGAATTAAACAAAGAGAAAGGCTTGAAATTGGAATTAACTCGACTTATGTGCGAACAAGTTGAATATATATATTGGATGATGTTGTCTGGAATTAAACTGTGATGGGGTTGAACTCAAGCAGGATAATAAGTGGATTGATTTAAATAGAAATCAGATTTGAATTGATAGAATGGAAGCGACTAATCAGAAGTTGATTAGAGATCTGACAACTGGAAGTTGTATTGATTTGAAACTGGTGGGAAATCGATATGTGTATGTTGAGCAGGTATTGAATGGAAACAAATGCAGAGATAGAATTATGCCCGACAAAAAGGTACATGTTTACAATATTGTTTGGGTTGATGATTTTATGAGCCTATGGGGCAAGCCACTTGGCTTTCTGATTTTCTTTTGGATTGGAGAAGCCTAGAAAGGCGAGTTGTGGTTGTACCGATTGAGCCGTGCAGAGGAGGTGCTGCCGAAATTTCTCAGAATTTAAAGTGTTAGAAAATTTTCAGAATTTTTGAAAATTTTCGTTAGTAAGAATAAATTAATATTTTAATTTAAATAAATTGGTTCAGTTAAGCTGAAATTAAGAAGTGAACAAAAAGGAATTTTAACCTAGTTAATAGGATACGTGGCATTTTCCCTACTTAGCAATTTCGAGGACGAAATTATTTTAAGGGGGAAGGAATGTAACGACCCGGATTATCGGCCGTTAAATTCTGAATATTTAAATTTGTTTTAAGAATTTTAATTGAATTTCATATAGGAATTTATTTATTTAAAACGAAGTTTGAACGTATAATTTATAATATAATTATAAAACGAGCTCGAAATCGCGCGGTAGTTCGTAATATAGAGTTTTGAACTTCAACTGAGGATACAGAATTCGTTATAAGTCGGATTTCTGTGAAACAAGACACGTTGGAACCATATTGATTATAATTTTCATATAGAAGAGAAAAATTCAGATTTCGTGTTATAATTTGTTAGTTATGTTAAAATCAAAATTTGAAATAGTCGCTATGGAAATCGCCATTTAAATATAGGCCTTTAAAATAGCCGTTTTGTAAACGGACTCAGATTTCGACGAAATCAGTTTCATTGGGACCGTATCGTTAAATTATTGTACGGTGTTGAATTGCGTGGCAAACCGATGTCGTATGTAACCACGGTAGCCGTAAACGCTCGTTCAGTGCAATTAAATTAATTCAACTGAATAAAGGGATATTAGAGTGTAACTTGAACAGACGATCGAATCAGGCCACGAAACCAGTTCCGGTGAATTCGTAGCGTCGGATATAGTCAGGGTGGGTATATAGTTTGTTATTTTTAGAGATCGGCAAATTTGGTGTTCAGAAGGGCAGTGCGGTACGCGCCAAAAACAGTCTACCAGGGCAACAGTCTCAGAATGCGACGAAACTAGTGCCGTTGGGTTCGTATCGAAAAGTTATTGTCGGCGTTCGCAGTTTCGAGTTGATTTGATTTATCTGGTGATCGTGGAAAATTTAAACGCGTGTTCATTTCTGGTTTTATAAAGGAATTTTTTTCAAACGATGTCGGAATTCAACGAAACTTGTCCCATTGGATTCAGAATACCTTTTTACACCAAGATTAGCCTTTTTATCAGTAAACAGACTGTTCATTCATATGATTTTTCGTTCATATTCAAATACACACTTAAACCACGTACTATACACTTTATAACTTGAAAACATAATATATATAAAGCATTCGTTGGTTCATCAACGGTAGATTCGAAACAAAGAAATAAACGACGCCTTCACCGACATGTTCACACTTTAATAATAATAAAAAAAAAAAACCGTGACTGCCAAGTACAAAAACAGGAAATATAAAATATAGTAATAATAATAGACGCCCTTACTCAGTAAACTTCTTACACCGTGCCATCCAAGCTTATACCCGTGCCTACCAAGTTATTCTGTATTCGTGATGGCCAAGGAATTCAAACCGTGCATAGCACGTTGTCTCCAATACCGTGAGTATCACGGTACTCAAATCCCTATATAAACCAAGGCCATCCCCTTCCTATTTTTCTCTGGAGCAACTCGATAAAATCCCAAATGAAAACAAAATCCCTAACTTTTCCTTTATTCTTCCTATTTCATTTTCACTAGTTAAAACGAATTAAGGCATCCACCAAATTCGATCCTCGGAAATGCCAGAAAAGCGAAAACGAAATAGGATCTTCTACAAATTATAGCAAATCGAAAACCAAAAGAATCCGTTCAATTCCTGATCGTTTAGCCTTGGACGCTCTGGCATCGTGTTGGATCTGGGAAGTGGTACAGCGATTTTCACGACTGTGGTTGGATTTGATGAGGTGCGGGTTTGTATGTATGAGGGAAAATGTAAAGGAGGGGACGGGTTTAGTGTAGGGGACGCGGAGCTACTGTGGGGTATGGGAAGGAC
This sequence comes from Allium sativum, assembly GCA_030737875.1. Classification (NCBI taxonomy): domain Eukaryota; kingdom Viridiplantae; phylum Streptophyta; class Magnoliopsida; order Asparagales; family Amaryllidaceae; genus Allium; species Allium sativum. The sequence goes on along the minus strand of CM060921.1, from coordinate 511,552,267 downwards.
CTAGGCGTGCGTGGGTATTGTATGTACATGAGGTTGATGCAGTGAAGGAAGGTGACGAGTGGTTGGAAGGGGTGGCTTGACTTTTTGTCTTCAGTGTAGTTATGGTGATCATCACGGCAAATGGGAGGACTGTTGCGTAAAAGCAACATTAGGCTGAAGCTCGGAGTGTGTGTCACGGTGAGAAGGAGGGACGTTCAATGCTGTGTGGCGGTTTGGTATAGAGTGGCACTAATTTGAAAAAGCAGATGTGCGTGAAAACTGAAAATGAGAGGAGAAGCATTTTTTGTGATACTGGTTCGAAACTGGATGGATGGGGATTACACAGTTGATCACATGCTTACCTGGTAAATCCTAACCTTGCAAAATGATGAACGGCAAAGCACGAATTCATATTTTAAATCCCTGTTTGTGTGGCCGAATCCTTAGGCTAAGAATTGGACGGAATTGATCTAAAAATGATCATGTTGAGATCGTAACATCAAGATCTAAAGTGTGGATATGGCGAAGAATGGAGTTATCAGAATTTCATAGAAAAAGCAAATGTCTGTTTCATTTTAAAACGAATCAAAAGCAAACCGTCAACTGCGAACCGAGGTGAGTAAACTCACTCGGTAAAAATTATTTTATAATGTGAAATGGTTGCTTGATTGAATAGTTGATAAATTGGTTGATATAATCACATCATTGATTGATTTTTCATTAATGCGATATTTTTGATGTTACTAACATCGGTGGATGCAGGGAAACAGGTTGGAGGGATCCAACTGGATCCCTCAACATTTTATTTACCGTTTTATTTGATGGTGATATATGTTATGCTACATTTTCCATGATTGGATTTGTGTGTTTGATTTACCCTGGCCTTAGGAACCTGGTATTTTAGATACCGTAAAATATCATCGAATGTGAAAAAGGAAATTAGAATTTAAAAGCAGAGTTTATTTCCAAAATAGAAATAATTTCCTTTTCATTGAGTTGCAAATGGAAGCCTATTCCATTGGGTAAACCAAGGAAAATGTTATAAATAAAGATATAAATTAAGTGGATCATTAACCATTGGATAAATTAAAAGGTAAGTTCAAATATGAATGTATATTTGAAAGTGAGTAGCGGTTTTGAAACCAATATTTGAAATGGATTTGAATTTAGCAAGGTACAGAGTAAAAGTTTAAAGAAAGATTTTCAAATGCTTAAAATAAAAGAATAAATAGTTTAAAACAAGGAAATATTTTGCAAATAAAATGTATATAAAAAGGGGATTTATAGAAATCGAATTAAGCGGTTAGAAGAATGTATAGTTCATAAATATGTTTAAAGAAGAACTCGAATTGTTTAAAATAAACAAGTTTATAAATGAACAACGGAAGCGTGTGCGTCGCACACGGTATTTTATTCAAAACAGCAATCATAACGCTGTTGTTATAAGAAATGCTTTTATAAAACTAAACAGCGATTTTAGCGCTGTTGTTATAATAAATGTTGTTAATATATATACAGCAATTTTAGACGCTGCCGTTATAATAAATGTCTTGGTAAATCCAAATAGAAATTTTAACGCTGCCGTTATAATAACTGTTTTAATAGCAATCTTAATGCTATGGTTATGATAAGTGTTTTATAAGGCTAGATAGCGGTTTTAACGCTGTTGTTGAAAGCAATGTTTTATAAACCAAACATTTGAAGACAACAATTATAACGTTATCGTTATAATCAATATTTTTATAAAGAAGGTGTGTTCGTAGGTCAAATCCGAGAGTCGCGTAAGCAATGTTTGGTTTAAAGTTGTGAGCTCTGAATATTTCAAAGTAAATGATAGCAAGGGTTGGTTAGTGATATCGTTAATTAACGAATGATTTATGATTTAAGTCATAATAACGATGTTTATAACATCAGTAAATTCAAAGGATTTAAAAATGTTTTCTAACTGGAGTAAAAGATATTTTCTCAATAAAAGAATTATATATATTGGAAATGGTTTCCAATATTCAAGTTAGAAAATAAAAGTCATATTAAAGTTATTATATTTCGGATGCAGGGAGTTATAACATCATTGTTATAATCAAGTGATTCCTGAAAAGAAAGTGGATTCATAATCGAATCCGAGAGCAACGTAAGGAAGCGTGTTAAAAGATTGGAAAGATGAACCGTGTCTATTTCGAAGTTAGAAATGTTGCTCAGTTAAGGTCTGAGAGGTAATTATACCCCAACTTGATTGACTTTAGTTTTAACTAAGAAGTGGATAAGGTTCGAGAGTGAAAGTGATTAAGTGGATTTAGTAAATGAGTGAAATGGTGAGTTGGCATAGCGATGTTTATTCAAACATCTGTTTAAAACAAAAATGAAGGAGATTTGGAAACGTTTTCCAAATGAGAGTCAGAAATGTTTTCTGAATATAGAGGACAGATAATGGAAATGTTTTCCAATGTTAATAGCGTATATTTTCTAAATATATTAAATAAGGAATGTAAATGAAAGTGAGAAGGGAAATGAATAAATGAATGAACTAAAAGGAATAAACGTTGAATGATGTTTGGTCGATAGAATTTCCTTCTGGAAATAATATCATTGTTTGCACACCGACATGTTTTCATTTGATAGTTAAATCACCGACTATCAAAGTTTTGACCATTTTAACGTTGTTAATATGGAGAGACCGGTTGGATTATTATCCAGAGAACCACTCCGTATTGGCATAAGCGTTGCGAATCAAGTATGCTGAATATCTTGAAGACGGAGGGAAGTGCAAGGGCTATTGTATAAGTCTTAGATAACAGTGCCTAGGATGGATGTACTGAATAGTGCCTTCGGTTTGTCCAGACCCAGGACAACTTGTATGGACGAGTATCTGACAGAGTATTTCCAAAGGGGGTTACGTACGTTGATTCCTTCAAACGTACGAAGTTGGTGGCATAGAAGGGAAACTTCTTTAGCCTAACAATCTGAGTATTTTTGTGGGAATCAATTAGTGATTTCCGATGGATCTGACGATGTGGCATTCAAAGTGAATGATGGCCAGATGTTCGGGAAGGTAATTCAAACCTCAAGCCTCACAACCCGGAATTGGACAAAAATCGGGCAGGCAGCATGGCTATGTGGGTCGCACCCATTAGGATGTATGATCACCTATCTAGAGAAATTCCTTTTGTTCTTAAATCTATCGATGCTGTCCCTTATCGGGAGGCGGTTGCTGATCCCAACCGTCGGTGATATACATTCGATACACTCAAGCGAAATGAGTGGTCGGTCATGTGTGGGCCGGGTTGCAAGACGTTCTTGTTGAACCCAGTGTATTCGTCTCTAGAGATACACTATCGGAAGGTGGTCCCATACCTTGTCAAGTTGGAATCCAATCTCCAATAAGCGCCATGCGGTTTTTGATTCAATATTATATATGGAGCGTGAGATGCAAGCGTTCCGCTAGATTCTATTTATTTGGTATAGACATTATTATAATATCACTGGATTTGATATCAAGATATTTTTGGTTATCGTAAGGTAAAAACCATCCGTGTTTATGTGTGGATCGGTCTTACGATTATCATTTCTTTCGAAAGGATTTTGGAAGTTAAACAAATGGTTGGAGTTTACTCACACCAGTCCCATGACTGACCCAGAGTTTATTTTGTTTGTTTTCCCTAAACTCTTGGGTGCCCAAATTTGTACGGGCAGTCAAGTAGTTAGGATTTTTCAGATTCACTTGGAGGAGCTCGAAGCAGGAGGCCTCACCAGTTAGCTATAGACTATCATATTTTCCGCTGTGTACTATGTTGTATCTGGAAACAGGTGTTTATAACTGTTCCAGGGATAATCGTTGTGCTCTGATAATGGTATGTATATATATACAGTTACTGTTTATATTTCAAAAGTATGTTATCTAATATATTTTATTCGTTCCGCTGTGAGTTTGTGATCTTCATTTTCTTCTATTCTAATATTTCTTTCTTTCTATTTCTCATCCTCTAACTTCTTTCTAATAATGGTTCGTATTTCTGTGCAATTTGAGTTGGACGTGGGGTGTTATTAGTCGACTCAAAGGGCACGGATTTGCGGGTCGTTTCAGAAAGGGAACCCGCTTGCCTCAACTACAGGGCAGAACAATTTATCAACATACTAACCCACCAAGAACGTGGGAAGCATAGTGACTAGTATCCTTTCTTTTCAATTGTGGCTTTCATATACATGAAGTAAAGTGAGACCAAGTTTCAGATTTCAAGCTTCCAAATATGCACATGAACATATGGAAATACATTCAAAACAAAAATAAGAATACGAGATAGGTGTTTTCAGACTTCCATAATTTGGCCAAAGGGTATAATATGCATTTATCAGAGTCGGCTACTTCAGTTTTTATACATACAGACGTCACTTCAGTTTTTTATACACAATCGCTACTTCATTTTTTATATACACACGTGTTCAAGACATATACTGCTTCATATCCAACAAACAGATTAATGTGTAACTTATATGTGGTGTACTATAGCAACCAACAAATATATATCAATTCTCAACTTGGTCTGTTGTAAACTTTAAAATAAGCATTATATGCCAAATGTACTTGATGCCTATAGTAATGTTGTTACCAAACACAACAAGTATATGGCTCGGTCTATAGGTAACATGCATTTCGAATTTTAATGGCACAAGGGTATGACAATAAAATTGGGTTCATAAAGGAATAATTGTGGATATGAGTGCACAAATCCATCAACATAGAAGTGAACCAAGTGAAACTGTAATGGATGCAACAGGAATTAACAAGTGAAGCTGTCATGGATGCAATAGGAATTAACAAGTGAAACTGTCATGGATGCAACAGGAATTAACAAGTGAAACTGTCATGGATGCAATAGGAATTAACAAGTGAAACTATTATGGATGCAACATGAATTAACAAGTGAAACTGTCATGTATGCAACAAGAATTAACAAGTGAAACTGTCATGGATGCAACACTACTACATTATGTTGACACTTCTCATTTGAGCAACTAGTTCTATAAAGTCACAACACAATTTAACACAGGAGCGATAAATTCAATAATAGAACGCAAATTTTAGAGGAAAAAACCATAGGTTCATACAAAATACTTTCATACAATACATAAGAGGGAATGGTGTACCAATTTAACAGAGACTTATCTGCGTTTTACATAATATTCAGTTTTCGCTTCACCGAAATCTTGTAGTTAACGTTCAAAGAAAAAATCGGCAATTATGAGGATCTAACATAGTCTAATCTTTGTGTTAGCTAGTCTTCTGATAAATATTTTACTATACTGGTTCACTGAGGCATTAAGAGATGAGATGACTCAACCCCTTGCTTGGTTACAACTATAGGTTTTCCCCATCCTGAGCATGAATAATACAGCAAAGAGGACAGCTCAAGAATTAGATTTCGATATTACTGATCTTGAACACAAGATCTAAATATGTATATATGCATATCCAAATTCGTATTATATTATGACCCAGTTATGTATATATGAATACATATTTTTTTTATATATATAGCAGTGATTTGAATTTAGACAAATTAACTCATTTAATTTTGGTTCATCAGGCAACGCATATCCAGTTTCAAAAGAACAAGGTGTGCATGCATATCTTTTTGGTTCTGTAAATAGAATGGTCGACACAAATTCTAAGGCAATTACTAAACTGGATAATGATTTAACCAAACAAAGCATACATTTGGTTTCTTACTAAACTGGATAATGATTTAACCAACAAAACAAAACATACGTTGTTACAGAACTAGATTAAACCACTACGTCAATGGGTATAGAAGTAAAAGTACCCCATGAGGTAATAATTTATCAACAGGAGAATTTGGCCAGTAAACAGATAAACGGAAATAGCCAAGTTCAGTATTTGATTTATTTTCAGAAAATCACAGTATTGCTTGGACAAGAAAACAATTTTATTTGTTTCCAGGAAATATCCGTGTTTTTGACAACAGTTTTCTTTTTATTAAAATTTAGTAAAAACAAATGTTATATTATCTCAGTAAAACAAATGCAGTATCATCTTTGATTTCTATGCAGGCCACAACAGTGAAACAGGGCAAACACACTGACAATCACATAAGGCAGCAAAACACGAAGTGGCGTAATCCAACCAAACAATGCGAATTAACTATTTTATTTAAACTAATTATCGAAGTTAATGAACTTGAACAAATGCTTAATCGTGAGTGAATGCTCACCTAAAGGCAGCGGCGAATTTGATTGGAAACTCAGTCGAGGGCGAAGCAGTTTTAGTGACGACGAGATGGCGGCTTCGATCATGACGTCGTTTGCTAAAGGTGTAGCTTGCAGTAGCTCTAGTGGTGACGGAAAGAAGGTGGTGAGTTGGTCAAAACACGGTGGCCCTTTTTCATTGATTTTTGACACTAGGGTTTTGAAATGATTTAAAACTTGCAAGAGAAATTAGAAGAGAGGAGATAATTCCTTTTTCCAATTGGGAACGAAACAATTTTTCGGTCGCCATTCAATTAAGAAGGGAAAGATCGATATTTGATTTTGAGGAAAGTTACGGTTTTAGGGAAAGTAGGGATTTGGCAATGAAGGGAATGATTTCTGAAGGAAAAAGAAATGGGGTGCTTCATTTTATAGGAAGAGATATTGGGATAAGAACGAAGTAACATCATATAGGGTTTTAGGTAGTGGCTGTTTACAAAATGTAGGCCAGCGCAGATTTATATGAGGAAGGTTTTATTTAGGCTTAAACTGTACCACAATATCGTTGGACACTCCAAATTCATACCGCCAACGAAATCTTCAAACACGACGAAAATTACACGTACCTCTTCGTCATCACATTCTAAGTCCCATAAAATTAATTTGGTCGTAATCTGATTCTATCTATAAACAATGTTATTTTTATTTTTAAATTATTGATCGGCTCATAAATTTTATTCCATTTACTCACCAACAACTCCTTTCGGTTCAAAGTTTGAAACGTTAATTTCAATTACACAAATACACACAGATATCTAGACAAATTTAAATATATTTCAACAAATAGAATTCCCAGTTTATTAAATGTTATGAATGTTTTATTTTTAAATTCAACCATTTATATTTTCCCATCGAATTTCAATTCTGATTAAAATATCCCGCCAAAATCATAACCAACAAATCTGAATTAAATATTGAATTCAATTCATACACACAATTATTTTAATTTTTAACTCAAATATAAAATTGAGTATTTAATAGTTAATTATTTAATTAATTCCATACTTAAGTTGTCGAAATTCCTGGGACGTTACAATCTTTCCCCCTTTAAATCTTTTCGTCCCTGAAAAGGAGAAATTGTTAAGGTTATACTCACATATACTTCAAATTTTCATATTCGTGTGAAATTTTCCACAGCTATATTAACCATCGATATTTCGATCCTCTTCGTTTATCCATCTTATTCACTTATCTCAAAAAATTAATTTCCCTTTTCAAAACTAATCTCCTTTTAATTTATAAATTCTGCGTAAGTTGGATTCATGCATCTCAAGTTATTCCAAATTTCTTTATAGACCTTATTTGTTGATGTTCACATGTCCATCGTTTCATCAGTTCAACCACATCTCCTTATATTCAATCCATCTAATCTTTCACAACACTCATTAAAAGAGTGTAAATAACATTTCTTTTTCAAGTACAAATTGTTGACTTGAACTTTTCCAAAAATCCGAATTTCTTTTATAACTTCTATACAAAATTTGTGCGGAAAATATTTGTATTATTATTCCAAAACTATGGATTTGAAAATATTATGTAATTCTCTTTCTTAAAATATTATGATAGGTACAATTTAATTTCAAAATTATTTATTTAAAAATAACTTTTATAACTCGAAGTTTTACAAGTCTATTGTCGTTCTTGCAGATGTTAGGCATACGCTAGCCAGGCGCACGGCTAAAATCTCTAAGTACTAAATATCCTTGCTTCAACTCCTAATGAAAAATATTTCAAAAATTCCTTTAAAAATAGATACGGAAAGTACCAATGTGATATTGATGTTGATTGTTCATGAATCGCAGATACACAATGGTTTCGTCTGGATCCCCCAGAAAACATCTGTATCCGTAGGAATTCACTTCTCTGCGAATTTCGTCATAGACAAATCAATAGGAAAATATTTACAAATCAAACGAAAACCTGAGGTCACCGAGCATTGGCGGCTCTATCTCAGGGTCACGAAAACAAATTATCAAGTTCTAAAGATAAACCAAGTCATGAGGACAGATTAAATCATGATGACAAATCATGTCACGAAGATACATCAAGTCATGAAGACATAGTGCTGCATCAAACAGGTGGCTCTACATCACTAAAACATCTCAGCATCGCATGGCTCAATTCTACCTTTTGTAACTCTAGTGGTTACATCTCTTTCACTTGTAGATATGCCATGTGGACTGCAGGTACACAATGGTTACGCCTGAGTCACCCAGGAAACATCCATACCCGTAAGCTTTCACAGCTCTGTGGATTACGCCATTATCACGACTGTAGATCGCAGCAGACACAATGGTTACGCCTGGTTCCCCCAAGAAGCATCCGCCTGCCGTAAGCCATCTACAACCCTGCGAATTATGCTACACGGTCGTGCTCTTTCATACAACTCGAATTTTATGTCCGGACAACTTACCGCCACCAGCAGCACATCTCAGTTAAGTTCGAAATTCAAAGGAGAAGGATGGTACTTCCCTTAATTTGCTTTGAAAACATATAATACTTTATTTCACAAATCATACTTATGTCACTTACATAAGATTTTCTTTCCAAATCATATTTCAAACATCTCATTCTTATACAAATTTCATTATATAAGACCTTATCTTAAATCGATCACCTTCCAATACAAAAAATTTCAATTTCATAAAAATTTTCCATACAAGTTACGGAATCTTATTACCCCAATATCCAAAATCGAATATTCTCAAAATTCATTCTGATTTCCAAAATTTTAGCTTTCGTCTCTCAATTCGTTCAGATAATTGATATCCTTTCAAACTCAGATTTACAAATCAAATTTTCCCCAATTTTCTAATTACTAAGTTCCTCACTTCGTTCACATCTCCAAAATTCCAGACTTCTTTTCTTCATCGTTATAACAAATTTCTCATTCATGCATTATTACTTCTCCATATTCATATCCTTCCGATTGTAAATTAGCAAGCGAAAAACTTCCTAAGCATCAACCCCGAAGGCCGAAACAACATAAGATCAACACTCAGAAAGTCATTCAACTCAACTAATCTCCAGTCAGTTTCTACTTTCCTTAACTCTATTTCTAATTTCTTATCAAATTATCGCTTACGAAATTGTCGAATTCAAATTACAATCCCATTTCTCTTACGTTCGTCCGCCCTTCGTTTTCGACGTGCGACTCTTTGTTCTTCAGTTCTCACCATTCTGATTTGTCAAAACCCTTTTAACTTGTCATAATCCTTGAAAAAAAAATTCACACTTATTTTCTATAATTCTAGAAAATCTCCTATTACCATTGGAAAACATTTCTATATATTTGCAAATCTTTAATTTCAATAGAAATATACTTTATTCTCAGGGGGAAATATTTTTAAATTCATTATTTGGACTAAAACAAATATTAAATACAGACCGCTATTTTCAATTAACTGATAACACTTATTCCTTACTCCATTCAACCACTTTGGCTAACGAACCTTAACCATTTCTTAATCAACAATGAAGTCAATAAAGTTAGGGTATATTTACCTCTTAGACCTTAACTGAACAACATTATTAACTTTGAAACAGGTAAAATTCACCACTTCAAACACCCACAAAACATTTAATTCTCAAAATTCCTGATTTTAAGATAAGAATTTATTTTCTTTACAATAATTGTTGCCAATAATTCACACTGAAAATATTTGACTTTAAAATATACTTTGTTCTTTAATCTGAGCATATATAAAAATTAATTAAATTTTGATTAAATAGTATTTTCCTGAAATTCGACTAAGTTGACTCACATAAATAATTCTTTTCGAATAATATCTTATTCGATGATATATTCCAAACATCCGAAAAATCCCATTTGATTTATATTCTGAACTTCAGAATAATATCACCGTATTGGTTAACTCCATTTCCTTTATTCTCGATTTCATTTACAACACTTTTGTTTTCACACGTTATTTACTTCTAAAAAGCAAATATTATTCGCTTTATCAAAATCTGAACTCATCACATCAAACTAATTTTGATTTCATTTGAACATTAGTTCAAATCTTTTTAAAATCTTCAATTTATAGCTTGCTTCATTTATAGTTCTCATTAACAATTCTCTTCCTGTTAACAAGTTTACACTTATTATGGAATTCACATATTCGATTATGGATTATTGGTTTGAAACCAATTATAATTTACCTTATCAGGTTCTGAATACTCTGAATAATTTTGTAATACAACTTGACACAATCGAATTCCAATTATATCTTTCAAATTTTATTTTTATTAATTTTATATTTCGAATATCAAAATAAAATTCATCGTTTCGTCTTTGAAACGATTTCAAATTTCTCTTTCTCATTCAAATTTCCATTTAATTTTCATTTTTCTATAAATTTCAGTCCTCTTTGATTATTAACACACACAATTACATAAATTTATTCGTCGATTCTCTTATACTTATCTTCCGTTTATACCGTTCGATGATGGATTCAAGATTCAAACCTAAGGAAGCCTTATCGAAGAAATGCTCTCACAAACTTGGATTCGAAGACTAGGGATTCCGAAAATTATAAACCTCAATTTTTTTTCTTTTAATTCCGCCGTATCAGTTTCAAAATACTAGTCTAAAAATACTTTTCAAAATCATTTAACTTTCAAAAATATTTATATTTTCAAAAAAAAAAAAATCAAAATCTTTTATTTTCAATATCCACCTTTCTAGTGTTGATCCTATTCATTTAAACTCGATAAGCTAAGCTTTGAATAAACCAAAGCTCTGATACCACTTGTAACGTCTTGCCTTCTTGACCGCTTTAAACCAGTAATTAAACCAATTTAAAACGTCCAAATCGACGGATCGTTAATTAGCTTACAGGGTTTAAATACAGAATCAACACAGAATAAAGAATAGCACATTATTGAACAACAAAGTAACTTTTATATATAATTAGAGTTTTTATATAAGAATTTTTTTTTGTACAGCGGAATTTAAAAATAATACAAGAAAAATCTTTATTGGTTCGAAAACTTTAGCGTGTGCCGTTTCTGGAATCCCCACCGTCGCCAATCTTCGAATCCTACGTTGCGATCTTTAAATCTGAAATGCTCGGGTCTAACCCGAGCGTTTCATGCAAAACATAAACACTCGAGTCAGGATTAAATCATAGTTCAAGTAGATTAACTTCAATATAAACAGAAATATAACAGTTATTCCTATCATCGATATCATATGAAATAAACAGTTGTGGTATCTATTCATATCGGTTCTATCTATTTCTAGGAACGAACTGTCTCGGGCGCTTGCGAATGTACGTGTATATATTTATATATACGTGTACACCGCCTCAGCTTCCCGAACTAAAAAGGAGAAAATGGTACATGTGGTTCCAGGTGTTTGCATATACACGTGTGCGTATATATGTATGCACACACACGTGTACTACCTCAACATCCTGAAATAAAACACCATATAAGTTCAACACCCAAATATAATCGCACTAACAACCATGATCAGTAAACAAGCCTTAAGTGGCACTAAAAGCAACAATTACACCTGCCCATATATGTAACAACCCATGCAACAAGCCACAACAGAGACCAAAGTATCTATTCAGTTTCAGATTAGAATAGGTTCTCGAGTGAAACAAGGGTTCAGGTCAGACAAACAAGATAAAACATAGTCTCAGAGTGTGGAACCAAAAAGAAAATGTGAGTTCAATTTTAACCAAAACTAGTGATGCTTCGAGTTACAACCTTGTGTGTATGTCTGTTTCATATTTCTCAGATATCAAGTTTCACTAAGCAGGGTGTATATGCTTAAATATATATATATATATATATATATATATATATATATATATATGCTAAGGTATATCTTCCCACTTTTAACTCAGTGCACGCAAGTGAGTGTAGCAAGGCACAATTGGAACTATGCGCACGAAGTGATGGATATGCCAATATTTCCAATATACTTTATCAAGACAAATATATGAGAAAGGGAACCCGCTTGTCTCAACTACAAGGCAGAACAATTTATCAACATACTAACCCACCAAGAACGTGGGAAGCATAGTGACCAGTATCCTTTCTTTTCAATTGTGGCTTTCATATACATGAAATAAAGTGAGACCAAGTTTACGATTTCATGTTTCCAAATATGCACATGAACGTATGGGAAGACATTCAAAACAAAAACAAGAATTGAGATAGGTGTTTTCATAATTTAGCCAAAGGGTATAATATGCATTTATCAAAGTCGGCAACTTTAGTTTTTATACATACAGACGTCACTTCAGTTTTTATACATACAGACGTCACTTCAGTTTTTTATACACAGTCGCTACTTCAGTTTTTATACACACACGTGTTCAAGACATATACTGCTTCATATCCAACTAACAGATTAATGTGTAACTTATATGTGGTGTACTATAGCAACCAACAAATATATATCAATTCTCAACTTGGTCTGTTGTAAACTTTAAAATAAGCATTATATATAAGCCAAATGTACTTGATGCCTATAGTAATGTTGTTACCAAACACAACAAGTATATGGCTCGGTCTATAGGTGACATGCATTTCGAATTTTGATGGCACAAGGGTATGACAATAAAATTGGGTTCATAAAGGAATAACTGTGGATATGAGTGCACAAATCCATCAACATACAAGTGAACCAAGTGAAACTGTCATGGATGCAACAGGAATTAACAAGTGAAAATGTCATGGATGCAACAGGAATTAACAAGTGAAACTGTCATGGATGCAACAGGAATTAACAAGTGAAACTGTCATGGATGCAACAGGAATTAACAAGTGAAACTGTCACGGATGCACCAGGAATTAACAAGTGAAACTGTCATGGATGCAACAGGAATTAACAAGCGAAACTATCATGGATGCAACACTACTACATTATGTTGACACTTCTCATTTGAGCAACTAGTTCTATAAAGTCACCACACAATTTAACATAGTGGCGATAAACTCAATAATAGAACGTAGATTTAGAGAAAAAAAACCACAAATTCATACAAAATACTTTCATACAATACATAAGAGGGAATGGTGTACCAATTTAACAGAGACTTATCTGCGTTTTACATAATATTCAGTTTTTGCTTCACCGAAATCTTGTAGTTAACGTTTAAAGGAAAAATCGGCAATTATGAGGATCTAACATAGTCTAATCTTTGTGTTAGCTAGTATTCTGATAAATATTTTACTATACTGGTTCACTGAGGCATTAAGAGATGAGATGACTCAACCCCTTGCTTGGTTACAACTATAGGTTTTCCCCACCCTGATCATGAATAATACTGCAAAGAGGACAGCTCAAGAATCAGATTTCGATATTACTGATCTTGAACACAAGATCTAAATACGTATATATGCATATCCAAATTCATATTATATTATGACCCAGTTACATATATATGAATACATATTTTTTTATATATATAGCAGTGATTTGAATTTAGACAAATTAACTCATTTAATTTTGGTTCATCAAGCAACGCATATCTAGTTTCAAAAGAACAAGGTGTGCATGCATATCTTTTTGGTTCTGTAAATAGAATGGTCGACACAAATTCTAGAGCAGTTACTAAACTGGATAATGATTTAACCAAACAAAGCATACATTTGGTTTCTTACTAAACTGGATAATGATTTAACCAACAGAACAGAACATACGTTGTTACAGAACTAGATTAAACCACTGCGTCAATGGGTATAGAAGTATAAGTACCCCATCAGGTAATAATTTATCAACAGGAGAATTTGGCCAGCAAACAGATAAACGGAAATAGCCAAGTTCAGTATTTGATTTATTTTCAAAAAATCACAGTATTGCTTAGACAAGAAAACAATTTTATTTGTTTCCAGGAAATATTCGTGTTTTTGACAACAGTTTTCTTTTTATTAAAATTTAGTAAAAAAAATTGCAGTAACATCTTCTATAAAATTTAGTAAAAACAAATGTTATATTATCTCAGTAAAACAAATGCAGTATCATCTTTGATTTCTATGCAGGCCACAATAGTGAAACAGGGCAAACACACTGACAATCACATAAGGCAGCAAAACACGAAGTGGCGTAATCCAACCAAACAACACGAATTAACTATTTTATTTAAACTAATTATCGAAGTTAATGAACTTGAACAAATGCTTAATCTTGAGTGAATGCTCGCCTAAAGGCAGCAACAAATTTGATTGGAAACTCAGTCGAGGGCGAAGCAGTTTTAGTGACGACGAGATGGCGGCTTCGATCATGATGTCATTTGCTAAAGGTGTAGCTTGCAGCAGCTCAGGTGGTGACGGAAAGAAGGTGGTGAGTTGGTCAAAACACGGTGGCCCTTTTTCATTGATTTTTGACACTAGGGTTTTGAAACGATTTAAAACTTGCAAGAGAAATTAGAAGAGAGGAGATAATTCCTTTTTCCAATTGGGGATGAAACAATTCTTCGGTCGCTATTCAATTAAGAAGGGAAAGATCGATTTTTGATTTTGAGGAAAGTTACGATTTTAGGGAAAGTAGGGATTTGGCAACGTAGGGAATGATTTCTGAAGGAAAAAGAAACGGGGTGCTTCATTTTATAGGAAGAAATATTGGGATAAGAATGAAGTAACATCATATAGGGTTTTAGGTAGCGGCTGTTTACAGAATGTATGCCAGCGCATAGTTATATGAGGAAGGTTTTATTTAGGTTTAAACTATACTGCATTATCGTTGGACGCTCCAAATTCGTACCGCCAACGAAATCTTCAAACGAGACGAAAATTACACGTACCTCTTCATCTTCACATTCTAAGTCCCATAAAATTAATTTGGTTGTAATTTGACTCTATCTGTAAACAATTTTATTTTTTATTTTTAAATTATTGATCGGCTAACAAATTTTATTCCATTTATTCACCAACAACTTCTTTCGGTTCAAAGTTTGAAACGTTAATTTCAATTACACAAATACACACATATATCTAGACAAATTTCAATATATTTCAACAAATAGGATTCCTAATTTATTAAATGTTATGAACGTTTTATTTTTAAATTCGACCGTTTATATTTTCCCATCGAATTTCAATTCTGATTAAAATATCCCGCCAAAATCATAACCAACCAATCTCAATTAAATATCAAATTCAATTCGTACACACAATTATTTTAATTTTTAACTCAAATATAAAATTGAGTATTTAATAGTTAATTATTTAATTAATTCCATACTTAAGTTGTCGAAATTCCTAGGACGTTACATTATGTGGCCACACGACAACTGAAATATACAGGGCCTTTCTAAATCTAAAACAGTACGGCTGCAGTCAAAAAGGGACATTGAAATGCAAACTGATTTTAATGTCAAGGCAAATAAATAGTTAGCCATGCAAATAAATACAGTTTGTACAACAAGCATGCAGGTTTAAACATGGTAAGCTGGTGCCATATGTAGCAGATAAAAATGTGAAATATTCAGTGTCAAGGCATGCGTGTTATATGGTATATTTATATATGAGTACATTTGGTAGTATGAGTCCCAATATAACGTAAAATAGGGTATTTGATGTGGTTTTACCGTTTGACAACAATCTGATGCAAACACGGGGATGAAGCACCTTAATAGGAAAGTCAGTGCATAGTTTTTTGGCAATGAATCAATACATGGAGCTCAACATACTTATATAAACCATACCGGTGACACAGGAGATGAAGGCCAGGGTGTAAATCTGGTACAATTAACATGTGAATTCTAACTTATACCAAATGAATCTCAGGTTATAAGTGGACCACAACAAAAACCAATTGCAAAACAACCAAACTCACACATAAACTATAAGAGAATATATATATATATATATATATATATATGGGATGACATGCAGTAACTAATATTCATGTAAACAAGTGAACTGAAACTTGGAAAGTCAATCAGGGGTTTCAAATGTGCGGGTCTAAAGTCAAGCAACGAAAAGTTACCCCAAAATAGTAGAGCGGTTCAGCTCGATGGCAACGAGTGATCAAGAATTGGAAATCAACATGACAACGAGACCATGAAATTACAGTAACCTAGCCCTACAAACGAACTACATTCAGTGATCCCAAAATATATGACTTATAATAACTTTAACTATATGATAAACTTACCACTTGCGATGATGGATAGTGGAGAGAGGTCTGCGGGGTTCGAGAAGACATAGGCAGCAGCTGTGGTGGAGTGACAGTGAAGACAGCGGTGACTAGGGTTTCATGGTTGGCCAACGTTCGGATATCGTCTTGGCAGATGTAAGGCATGCGAGAGTTATAACCAATGGAAAGGAGGGGCCTGCGTGGTGTAGGAGCTCGACGGTGCCGATGAGAGTTAAATTGGGAACAACGGTTGGTGTGGTTGCACTTGGAGCAGATCAACGTCAGTGGCGAAATCTAGCGGAGGCCATGATTTGGGATTGGGGACACTTGGGCTTGCGGTGACAAAAGGGGAAGTGGTGTGATTCTTTGGTTAGGGTGCTGGAGATGACCAGTAGTAGGGCAAAGCGAGGAGGAGATGGAGCGGTGCACGATGGACGACGTTGATCGATGGTGTGCTCGATTTGCGGATGGAGCAATGGAGAAAAATGGATGTCATCCATAGTAATAATTTTTTTATTTGGGAAAATTTAGGGCATTTGATTTAGCTGATGCCAGGAAATGAGAGGGAAGGGGACAGAAAAAGAGTAAGGGACACGGTGGAAAGAAAAAACAGGGTACGCGGTTAACATTTCTAAGCAAACACGTGGTTAACAGCCGTATTTAACAAGGACAAGTGTTAAAATAATTACAACACACTTAACAAGTAGCAACCCAATATAAACAAATATTCTCTAAGTACCATTATACTCTATACTATGTATACAAACACAATACAAGAGTATTTATCCATTCCAAATACATATCTAAATTTAAATAAAACCCATATTCAACTAAACATATATTTAAATTAAATTGTAATTCTTAAGTTATATTAAAAATCAAAATTTTTGTTTCTCAAACAATGTGTTCAATAAGTTCAAGACTTTACTAGTAATGTTAAATTTTAAAGCAAAACCATTCAGATTCAAATATTGAAATTTAAAATTCAGACTTATGAAATTAATACAAAACCAAGCCAAATAGACTAGATTCAAAATTATAATTAAATTTATATTAATTCAAAACCAAACTGATATAAATTAGAAAAAAAATTCTAAACTATTTCAAATATAAATCTCAGTTATAAATGTAAAATTTTCAATTAAATTTTAATTTAGATTCAGATTTAATTCAATTTTTCAAAAATATTAATATCGTAAAAAAATAACAAACTAATTTAGATTAAGCGATCAAAATTTTAATTCAATCTTACAAATTAAATAAAAACCAAGTTAAAATAAACTAGATTCAAAATTATAAACAAATTTCAAGTATAAACATTAATTTTCAACACTTAGTTAAATTAACACTATAATTTTAAATGCCAAAAATTCTAGTTCGTTACAATGTCCCCCCTTAAGGTTTTTCGTCCTCGAAAAGGAAGCGTCGTCTAAAATCGTATGTATGTATAAATAAAGAAAGATACTTCCATTAATACCTATAAACTTATTAGAATGAAAAATGAATTACCAGATTTTAAAAATGAAAATATTTTCTAATGCCCGGATTTACGGAAAATTTCGGCAGAGTCTCCCCTGACGGAGAGCCTATAGCAATATTCCAAAAGAGATAAAAATATATACATCGGCTCTCAAGGCCGGAAAACGGCTCTCATTGCTGGGAAAAACCCAATATATATAAATATCCATATGTTATTTGTATTATTTGCATAAGTGTACCTTATATAAGCGCTATAGGCAAGTTAGCTTATTATTTGAGCAAAATAGCTCAAAAGTGAGCTCCAAAACAAAGCACTTACACTTGCAACCTTCTAAAATACGAAATAAACCAATGAGCTGAGACGACCCCAAACCCCGTACAGACGGTGGCAAGGGTAATCCTTGGAATATAACACATAAACAGATAATAGCAGAACAGAAATAAATAAATACACCAGATAATGAACAATAGAATATACTGGATAAACATAATCATCAGAGTTACATAGTATACAGGATCATACTTAGTACAAATACAGTTCAACTATACATATATGTCTACAGCGGAAAACAAACATAATGTACAATAGGAGCTGAACAACATAAAAAGAGATAAATGATAGAATCCATCTTCAGCTCCAGTTATCCAAAAAGAACCAGCTAAACCTGAATACAAGGCTGCCCGTGTAGAAAAAGGGGCACCCGAGTTTGAAAGTGAAACAAACTACGAGTCAGTCATGGGACTGGTATGAGAAATCTACTCAACACATTTATAATATGGCTAACCACAGGACCACGCCACTTTCGTGGAACGGGTTTACTCCATTGGATTGCCAGTGCTTTAAAAACAAATCTTTCTTTTAAATATCGCAATGCTTTTTATAAAAATGAAGCTATTATAAGACTCAGTTCCCATCACACAATGCAACGCAAACATGAGGATAGAGTTTTACCTTATAATGGCCAAAATATGATTGATACGAATAAAACAAAAGCAATTGATATTATTACTAGTGTTTACATATTTCAAAACAACTTCGAATCATAATTATCAATCATATGCGGCATGGGTACCATATATCATGTCGCCATATATATATATATATATATATATATATATATATATACAGTCAAAACCGCACAGTCACGTAATTGGAAATTGGATTTTCATCATGAACCAAGGCAAAAGATAGTCCTTACCGAATTCGAGACTGCCTAGCCCGAATCTCAGGCAAACGCGCAGGAAAGCCTTGGATCATTAGGGCCGGTCCACCGAGGTGGATTATTATGCCTGAACACTACGTTTCCCCGCCCTTTGGGGCATAAGCGAGCCAACAAATGACTCCATCGGACCCGGATCGTCCGATCTAACCGAGGCGCCTCGCAACAGCAACAACCACATAAGTCAAGCTCGTCAGGGCGTGTAAAACCACTGACGCCACTTCTAGCTAGGAAGAAACGCAAGCCCTCCCTGATGTCCTCTCCCGTTTCTGGTTCATACCGGGGTGTGAGGCTCGCGAATTTACGATATACACAAAGCTACGCCGCACAGGCGGTGCTTTGATCATCACCACAAGACTTTGCTTTTCAACAGAAGCCCTGATCACTGCATCTTAGCATGCCACACAGGCAATTCACACCGTGCAACTGATGGCTATCAATCACACAGAATAAATTCCAATGTCAGACACACTGTCCATTTGCAAGTCCGTTCTGGGTCAGAACGAAACCGGAGCCACTATATACCTCGCAAACCCATCGATCACCACGTACGTCTGGACGATCACCACTCATTATCCATATTTTGGGATGCCTCTCAATCAGGACCTCGGTTACCATCCAAACGAGGTGAAGATCTCTGGTCTTCGACCACCGTCTTTATCTTCGATTTCTTATCGCCGATTCAGTTATTCAGAATGGGATAAACCCAGTCTTTCTGAGCAACTCGCGTATATAATAAACAAGTGCAACACTAACATACACACGCATCATTTCAATTCATTAGTCACTAACCGTCAATCAGTAAGAGAACGATTTCCCAAATATTAACCCCGAAGGCCGAAACCAACATCAGATCAACACCCAGGAAACCATTCGACTTAGCCAACCTTCAGTTAATTTCTAAATCACATCCATATCGTTTATAATATTTTATAATGATTTATCGCTATTTTTATTTATTTTAAAATAGCCAATTTATTTAAAACGGCGCTTCGGGCCATAACGCGACCGTGGAGCTGTTTTTCTTCAGTTTTTATTTACACATATCTGAAAATCTAACCGTTGGATCTTCACAAAATTTACATCATTAGAAAAATCTTTTCAAAACGAATCCAACGGTTCCAGTTTCGGGAAATTCCGACGGTCGGATCTCCCGGTATAATCGTTTGAAGTTTCGATTTCAAAATACGAACTACAGCGTCGTTATACGATTAAATATAATTATATATATATATATAATCGATTCTGGCGCTGTTTTCTTCAGATTTGAATTAAACATTCCAGACAATCCAACTGTTGGATTTTTACAAAGTTGGTGCCATTGGAAAGATATTTCCAAAGCGAACCCAACGGTTGCGATTTCAGGAAAATACGATGGTCGGATCCCCCGGTATAATCGTTTGAAATCACGGTTTCAAAATACAAACTACAGCGTCGTTATTCGATATATTTTAATTCTATTTATATAAATAGATCGATTCTTCGATTTCAAAGCTATATTCTTTTCATACATTTGATAAAAATGATATTTTTATCTAACTAGCTTCTATTTCAACACTTCACTATTTTTACCAATTCATGTATATAATAAAAATGTGATTTTTAACGTAAAACAATTTACTTCAAAACACGATTATTTTATATATTTCATATAGGTGATAAAAATAGGATTTTTATTATAAAACAATTTATTTCAGAACAAGATTATTTTATATAGTTCGTATAGATGATAAAAATAGGATTTTTATTATAAAACAATTTATCTCAAAACAAGATTATTTTATATAGTTCGTATAGATGATAAAAATGTGATTTTTATTATAAAACAATTTATTTCAAAATATGAATACCATTCAACACATGAATTTCAATTCAACGAATGAATATCGATTCAACACATTAAGGTTTTATATAGTTTATATATATAGATAAAAATGTGATTTTTATATTTAAAACACGAACACCATTCAACACATGAATTTCTATCCAACGAATGAATATCGATTCAACACATGAAGGTTTTCTATAGTTTATATACAGATAAAAATGTGATTTTTATATTTAAAACACGAACACCATTCAACACTTGAATTTCTATCCAACGAATGAATATCGATTCAACACATGAAGGTTTTCTATAGTTTATATATATAGATAAAAATTATATTTTTATATTTAAAACACGAACACCATTCAACACATGAATTTCTATCCAACGAATGAATATCGATTCAACACATGAAGGTTTTCTATAGTTTATATATATAGATAAAATTGTGATTTTTATATTTAAAACACGAACACCATTCAACACATGAATTTCTAATCAACGAATGAGTTTCAATTCAACACATGAAGGTTTTCTATTCAACGAATAAATATAGTTTCAACAAATGAAAATAATTCAAACACATGAATATTATTCAAAATTTCGGCAGCATAACGGCAGTGTAGTTAAAACCGAGACCGTCCCTAGTACGGCTCCTCACTCTACCTTAAAACCTCGCGGTTTTTGACAATGAGGATCATGCATCTAGTTCGCACGCAGGCGACATGTATATATTTATTTCATTTCCACAAACTAATCCTATGTGGTTTCAACCAAATATTTCTCAACCACAAATGGGTATTTTTCAACCACAATCAATCAATATCAACCACAAACAATTCTAATCAACCATTCGCTATCAATCAATTTTCACACCAATCACAACCAATAAATATCGTCCATGGTTTGTGGACGAGGGGCGTATATATATATTTATATATAGCAATTCACTTTTATTTCGACACATATATAATTTTTATAACGCATATATAACTTATACATCGAACATACAACTTATGCAACGCTTATACATGAGGTGTACAACGCTTATATAACTCATACATCGACTATATAATTTATACATCGTCGTTTTCCATATCGTTTATAATATTTTAAATCTCACATTGGGTTCCACTCCACCAAAAACAACAGAAGGCTCAGAAAAATATGCGGTCTCTTCTGAAATGTAGAAGACGTCCACACGGTCACGATGTTTCTTGTTTCATCGAATTTCGTCAAGAAATGAAAAAGATATGATTTTTCAAAGTTCGGATGTAATAAAGGACCCACCTTTCACGATGGTTCAAAACTAGGTTTTGATCTTTCGATCAAACTGTTGCGTGATAGGAGAATCAGCTCACACAGCGTCGAAGAGCTTTGAACCACCTTCCCGGCGCCGGTGGTTTCGCTCCGTTCGGTGGCGCCCTGAAGGCTCGGCGGCGCTCCAAAGTCGTGGACTTTGAGGACTCGTATCTTCCTCCTCACTTGTGATAACTAGCAAACCTTAGATGGATTTAAAGAGGAGACGAAGAGCTTTGAAATGAATCAAGAATCACTCGATTTCATTGTGAAATGTGGGAGAAATTGAAGAGAGAAGGTGGCGACATCATTTCCATCGTGCGCAGTTCTAATCGGGGAGAGAGAAGAAAAGATACTGGCCAATGAATTTTTTTATTTTATTTATATATTTTCAAAATTCTAAAATACCCCTTTCACACACGAACCCCAATCCAAACCCAATGACTGTCGTCCCTAGCGTTTTACCCCCATCCCGAACACAATGGGATATGTTTCGTAGACCCATTCGACTGTTTCAGTCAGTTTCCATTCAATTTAAAATATATAACATTCAATATTTGATTTGAACGTACATTTCAATTTTCCTGGGCCACAAACTGATTCAAAAAATTCCAGAAAAATAAATCTGGCTATGTTTTGACGATACGGTCCCAACAAAACTAGTTTCGTTGAATTCTGAGATCGTTTGCAAAAAGGCCCATTTCTGGTCGATCCAATTTAACTGTAATTGACCAAAACACGTTTTCCTTTGCCACACTCACATACTAGCTTCAAAAATTATGAAATTTAAAACCTAGCAATAACTTCACATCCCAGATCCAACAAAAGTGGTTTTGTCAAATTCCGAGGTTGTATGCAAAATGGCCAATTCACGGGCTATATAAATTCCATACCTACCTTTTTGAAAATTCATTTGGCCATAACTTTTGCTTTCCGCTATGAAAATTCGATTTTTCAGATTCGTTAGAAAGGTATTCACTAACAGATTTAAATATTTTTGGTTTCACTCAAATCCGTTTGGTTTTGCACCCGGTATAGCCCAATAAAGTTTGAATTCAATTTTTGAAACTGCAGCGCCTTTTCAGGCCTTGTTTATAATTAGAATTAATTATATTCATTTTCAAACATCGATTCAAACTCACTTTTCATTGCTATTATTTAAAATATTTATTTTAAATATTTAAAATCCATTATTTTAGCCAATTTAAATTTTTTAAATTGGTTCAGATTTTCTGGGTCGTTACATGAGCATTATGTATATATAAAATAAACTTAAACTATATAGCATAAGAGACATATAACGTGACAAACATGGCCTCTGAATGCACAGACCTCCCTCAGTATAATTTACACCGACCTACATTTGAACGCGCAGACCTACCTAAAACCTATCAATTTAACGTTGTTCCTATCCCCTTATTTTCTTCTATAAAAATCACACCCATTTCGCTCAACAAAAAATCAAAGCTTTCTCTTTATTTTAATGGCCTCTTAAAGTTCGTTCTTTTCCCAAATTCACTTCGTGCCTCCTTAAAAATCGCATCTTTCCCAAATGAAGGACATGGCCAAATCGAAGTCAACCAGTCCCTCTACTAGTCATTGAGACATCGTAGTCACCATCCCAGGAAGTTCGGCCTTCCGTAAACTGTAGACCTCGCGCATCATTCCGATCAGACGTCGTCACCTGCTACTTTCTGTTAGCCGCGCTCCCTAATGTAGCCCGAGCCTTCATTAAATGACATCGTTACTACACCATTATGGTAAGAAACCTCTTACGATTAGTCTTAAGATCAAGTAGATTTAACTCGGTTTTAAGTGGGATATAGTAGTTGAATCGTGTATTGTTCGTACGTGAGTTGTTGCTATGATTTTCGGCTTAACATCTACATGATATTTGATTTTTGGCAAATAGTTGGATTGAATTTTTGCTCAAAAATTGACTACTCGAATTATTAGAAACCCATGAATGATTCAGGAAGAAAAATGTTCTTATGGAATTTCAATACACCTGCGAACATCTCCTTCAAGTTACTGGAAATAAATAAAAGATTTCACTATTTAAATATCTTGTGAATTCCTAGAAACCATTTGTGATTTTTACCATTAATTAATACGAGGCTAAGAACAAAACATTTGTTTTTTGAATTGACAAATCACTTATTAAACACGAATCAAATGATTTTCTTGGCTTACTACATCCTTGCACCTGGGTTCCTACATTGGACATAAAAAATTGAAACTAATGCTTGTCTGTTCTAACCTTTGCTGCTTGGACATTATGACATCTGTTCCCTTGAGAAATATATGCATTAGAAAAATTCCATGTAGACACTTGAGTATTGTCGAAAGCTAGGCGTATGTAGGCATCCTAAAACTTTCACCCTAACTGGTTTCAAAATGGAATCTATATTGACATATAATCATAAAACATGTCATTTGTGGTGATTGAAAAAGTAAATACCATTCATCATATGGTTATGCTACTTCGGTTCGAATTTTGTTAAATCAGTTTTTGTTGGAATACCCTTATATGTGAACCGTGGTTTGTTTGCACTTTGGCATTTCTGCCCTTGTTTGTAGCAATAGAGTATGTATATATATATATATATATATATATATATATATATATTCATGAGCCTATACATAATTTCACATCTGGTTATATACATACAACTTACATATAAGATGTTGCTAAGCATATGTTTAATGGATCATTTCTGCACTTGTTTCATTTGCACATTAATTAGTTCTGTGATACAAAAACCTGTTTTTGGTTTACCGCGGAAGAAGAGTGGAATAAACAGTAAGCATTTAAATTATCTTGCATGAAACTATTATAATTCCAGTCTACTAATATTAGCTAGATATTTTACATAAACAGAGTTAGCTGACACTCAACTTATTTGAGATTTGAAACCTGGATATGTTCAAAACTTAGGACCATATTGTATTGATTAGTTCTGTGCTATGTTATGGTATGTGGTGGTTGTTACAAAATTTTACTTGTAACCCCTATGTGTACACTGCTGTGTTTATACCTTTTACTGTTAATACTACATATGTATATTCTATTGGAAATAAGAGTTTTTAAGCAAGAAAAGTTCTGTACTTATGAATATAATAGGACTAGTGGCATACAATATCATGTTATGGTATGGTGTGAGTATGTGAGTGCGACTAGTATGTCCACGGCTGACACATACAATCCTGCATGGAAAGGTATACAGGGATGTATAAGACTATCCTAATGCAAGGACCTTTTGTGTCACTTTGAAGAATTTCATGCATGTCACTCTTGAACTTATTCCATCTGGCATTTTAAAATAAATTGTAATTAATGTTTAAAAAATATGCATTGATAATACTAGTTGGGCAATTACCTTTAAACATGACTGTATCAGTATGTAATGATAGGGATTTCACTCGGACCTAATCAATCGCTAAATCGACCAGGACCATTCAAAACCCGGATACGCTAACTCTGGGCTTTCAACACATCATAACAAATAACAGAAGACTTTTATAAACATTATAATAATGTTACATCAGAATATATCGAAATATAATATAGCGGAAGATTAATTTACAACAAAAGAAATACAATGTAGCGGAAACAAATAAACTAACACAGCGGAAGAATATCAACGCTCTGGACACAACTTTACGCTTCAATCCAGAATCCTGCCAAAATATCTGCAAAATAAACTACTCGACTACCCGTGTGGAAAATAGGGGCACCCGAGTTTGCGAGGAAAAAAAAAACTATGGGTCAATCATGGGACTGGTATGAGAAACTCTACAGTTAAAATTAACTTATTTAATATTAAGACAAATCACAGGACCATGTCGTATAACACGAAACGGGTTTACCCCCATGAACGCCAGTGTATACACAACAATCAGTAGTATAGATATGGATCTACAATGCATAAATTAACATGCAATATCCCAATCTACCCATTTTGATTAATCACCACTCTTAGATTTTCCAAATTCAATTCAGTTTACATAAATTATTCCTTTGGACTTTATTTCCCGATTTCTATTTCAAATCATTTGAAATACATATCTAGATTTTATATCGAAGTAGATTTCACTTCGGGATCTCAAACCAAATCGTTTGGAAATATGAATTCCAAAACATAACAATTCATACAAACAAATATGAACCAAATATCGGGAATCTTCCCTCAAACAAGGTTGTGCGCTCCTCTCCAACTCGATATATATAAATATATATATTTATATATATATATATGCACCTCCCACTATGGAGCAGGCTACACGCTGACCACTCACCCTAAGGTCCTGGATCCAGCACATACTTTTAGTCATCTAGGTCACCCGATCTTTAGCAACATACTTGCTAAATCATTTTATATCCCGAAGTAGAGAAAATCATTTCACAACATAATAATCACAAGTACTTCCAAATTATAGTACTTCACATTAGCAATTCACACATATGATCAGTCACTATTAATCACATAATCTTTGAGCTCGTACGTCTCAAAGAAGGGTGTTAAGCAAGAGAATAAATTCTCCACTACCAAACAGATGTGTTATCAATAGCAACTAATCGGATATGCGATGAGCCATAATGTAAAACCATAATACACTTCCAAATTATTTCGAAATCATTGGGTTTATCCCTTGAAATCCTTTCTGTTTTATAAAACATTTTTATAAAACATTCCTTGTTCAAAATCGGGAAAACATTTCTTTTCATTTAAGAAAATATCATTTCAAAATCGTTTATTAAATTTGAAATGGACTCAACATCGCTTAACACCTTATAGTCAAATCGTGAAGTGTTTCACAAGATGTTTGCATGCAAATATTTCTACCTAACCCAATGCTAAATGTAAAAGTATATCTTGCTCATAAACTGGTCGAGCACAGTCCAAACAATCAATCAATCACAATCATGAATATCAACAACCAAGTAAATTTGGCTTAATCACATCACGTGTTTTGGTAAATTCAATTACGATTTATTCATTCACAATCTAATTAAAGATTTATTCAAACTCCAATTGGTTTTAATCCCAAAACTCATTTCTTATTGATTGTTCAACTTTCTGGAAATTAATCCTCCTTTTACTCAGGTTAAAAAACTAATGTCATTTAAACACAGTTCATGACAAACCCAAAATCCAATTTCAATTCAATTCCAATTAAATAATAATTAATTGGTAAACTTCATTAAATCTTAATTAAAAGATTTAATCTTTTCTCAATTGGGTTTAAGAACAGTGTTAATGAAGACATCATTCACGACAAACCCAAAATCCAATTTGATATTAAATACAAAGCTCTGAATAGAAAATAACATCGGCATATATTCAATATCAAATTCTGAAATCAACGAATATTATAACGACCCAAACTTCCCCGATCTCCAGAGAAGAGAAAGAACAGATTGTCTAAGAACAAGACGAATCGAAACACAAACAGAAGAACATTTCATTGCTTATTACCACAATTTCATCAGAATACAAGAATATACAGAGTATGAATAAATAAAATACATTCGACAAATATCATAGATTTACAAATTTACAATGCAGTGGAAAATAAAACAAAACACAACTAAAAGAGATGCATGGATACAGAGCTTTCCAGATATCATTCCAGCTGTAAACCAGGATCCTGTGAATATAAATCTGCAAAACCAATACTACTAGCTGCTCATGTGGAAAATAGGGGCACCCAGAGTTTATGTTAAAACAATAAACTCCAGGTCAGTCATATGACTGGTGTGAGAACTAAAACAGTTATTTAAAACTTTATTTTAAATCAAATATATCAAGGGACCACGTCGTATAACACGGAATGAGTTTCCTCCCAAAAATACCAGTGCATATAACAAAACAGCGCAATGTTTTTTTGGAAAAATGAAGCTATTATAAGACCCATGTCCCATCACACAATGCAACGCAAGCCGAAGGATAGGGTTTCCCTTATAATAGCCAAACATGCTTGGTACGTTTAAAACAAATCATTTGATACTATTATAAGTGCATAGTGTATAAAACAATTTCAAATATAAATGTATCAATCCTAGATAGCATGGGTACTATATATCATGTCACTAATACTAGGCTCTACAATCAAAACCGCAAATGTCACGTATTGGAAGTTGGATTTCCATCTATGAACCAAGGAAAGGGATCGTCCTTACCACTTCGAGACAATCTAGCCCATGTCTCAGGATCAGAACGCATTGACCCTTAGGAGCCACAGGGACGGTCCACTCGATGTGGATTAAAGTGCCTGAACACTACGTTTCTCTGCCTATGGGGTGTAAACTGGTCATATCCAGACCAAACAATCGGCCCCGGAACGACCGATATAACCGAGGCGCCTCTCTATTCATCATCCACATAAGTAAAACGTCAGGTCCATTAAAACGCTGACACCACTCCTAGCTAGAAGGAAACGCATGCCCTCCCTAGATCCTCCTTCCATTTCTGGTTCACACCGGGGTGTGACGCTCGCGAATTAACGCTACACAAAGCTATGCTATATTAAAGCCGTGCTTTGATCATCAACCACAAGACTCTGCTTTTAAACAGAAGCCTTGATCATTTGCATCTCAGCATGCCACACAGGCAATTCACGCTATGCAACCGATGTTTATCAATCACACAGAATGAAATCCGATGTCAGACACACATCCATTTACAAGTTCGTTCTGGGTCTGAATGAAACCGGAGGCACCTTATTCCTCGTCCTATATGTCCAATACAGGAGAGAGGCCCTCGCATATCCGGTCGATCTCCAAGTACTCCTGGATGATCACCACTTATTACCTTGTCTTGGGTGTACAACCCAATCAAGACATCAGTAATCATCCAAACGATGTGAAGACCTCCGGTCTTCAACCTCCGGTCTTCAACCTCCGTCTTCATCCTCAACACATCATCGAATCAGTTATTTAGAATGGGATAAACCCGGTCTTTCTGAATAACTCGCGTATATAATAAACAAGTGCTATAAAAACACAACATACGCCTCATTCCAATCCAGAATATTCCTTTATTTAAATATTCTTATACTTTGGGAAAGATTCCCATAAATTTTATCAAAGATAAATTCTTTAAATTTATTCTTTAATCTTCCTTTGAATATCAATTCAAACCAAATTATGGTTTATCCAAACTAGTCGGGATTAGCGCACCTTACCGAAGTAAACATTTGTTTAATTTCCCAATCCCAACCTATTCATCTCACGAAGAAAAAGTGGTAATAATTCATATCTAACACCACGATGTTATCGATAAATTCAATTACCATTTCGCATTCAAATCTAATTAAAGATTTAACTATCGCATGGAGTAAAACTGGTGGTACTCCATTCTTGATTATTTCTTGAATTTGATAATTTTAGTTCTCAAATTCACCCTTCAATATATTTAAAGATTCATTAAAACTGTAATTCAGTTTTAATTTCCAAAAATTATTACTTAATGATTATTCAAAGTTAAGAAATTAATCTTATCTTTAACTAGGTTAAAGAACTAATGTCATTTGAAACACAGCTCACGATAAACCCAAAATCAAATTCCATCAGTCTCCAACTGTAAATTAGTAAGAGAACAATTCCCTAAGTATTAATCCTGAAGGCCGAAACCAACATCAGATCAATACCCTGGAAAGCATTCAACTTAGCTGATCTCCAGTTAGTTTCTAATTTTCTTAACTCCATTGGGTTTAAGAACAGTATTATTAAAGATACCATTCACGACAGACCCAAAATTTCATCCATTGTTAATCGGGTTAAAGAACGAGTGTTATTTAAAACACCGTTCACGATAAACCCAAAAAAAATCAATTTCACTTCCATTCCAATTAAATATTAATTAATTGGTAAACTTCATTAAATCTTAATAAAAGATTTAATCTTTTCTCAACTGGGTTTAAGAACAGTGTTAGTGAAGACGCCGTTCACGACAAACCCAACATCCCATTTGATATTAAATACAAGATTATGAATAGAAAATATATTATCCTATATTCAATATCAAATTCTGACATCAACGATTATCGTATTGGAATAACGATATATATATCTTCCAAACTCCTCCACAATGTCCATATAATCATGGAATCCAATATCGAAATATTTCGAAAATAATTTCGATTCAAATCCATTCCAATTCATATATCGGAAATTCCGATTATTTTTAAAACCATTTCAAATCCAATTTATTTATTTAAAAATATTGGATTATAATTCTAGTTCATAACTAGTTCATTTCGATAAAAATATATTTTTATCCTTTCAAATACAGAATTTTTCATCCCAATTCCTTACAAATCATTTCTTATGACTTTACACTAATTATTGATATTTTTAATAATTTTATCAAGGCCCGTACAGTCGATTTCCATAAACAGCCATCGAACTGCACTTACAGCGACCTTTTCCAAATTTGATTTGGACATAATTCCAAATCTAACCATTAGATTTCTAATTTCTTGTATTCGTTAGAAAGCTCTTTTCGATACGAACCCAATGGTTCCAGTTTTAGGAGAATCCGACGGTCGGATCTCCCGTAACATCCATTCGAAATCAATGGTCGAAATTCGCGAATTGCCGCAGCGCGACGCGTTCTATTCTGGCCATTATATAATATATATATATATATATATATATATATAATATTTCGTCGATTTCCATTTAAAATGTATTTTATAAATCATTTTAAATTCATTTTCACAACGATTTCAACTTCATATTCAATTTCAAATCAAAATTGAATATTCCATATCATTAATATATAAATGGTAACATTTTCAAAGCATTAGATTTTGAAATCAATTCCTTTTCGATATTCATTATAGAAATGAATAAAATCGATATAAATACCTTTCACGTCAAAATGGCGTTAATCTAATCAACACGACGTTATATATTTAGATATATTCGTGTCTATCCCAAATCGGACATCAAAATCAAATTTTGATCTTTTACTGAATATTATTTTAAAATATTCATTATTTTAAAATAATCGTTATTTTAAAATATTTATTCTTTCTGAACTGGAATCAAACACAGTCAATTACCATATAATGTTATTTATATGGATTTCATACACACATGTATGCAACAACAATTAAACACAGTCAACCATCATCCAAAGTGCATTCTACACTGTATAAGCATTAAATATAAATAATTAACGCTTATAACAGTCTGTCAACCAATCGATTGACATACAGCAAATTATTGGGACTAGTGTATGTCATATATCATCCCAATACCTGTGTGGGGTTTCAATCAACAAATAGCGAATTTTATTTATGCAGTTGGGCGATGTGTAAAATTTATCGTCCCAATCAATATCAGTCAAATGTATGTACATAAACAAATCGTCCGATTTGTTTAAGAATAGTTATTTTATTCATATACATGTTAGAAATTATATTTTTAACTACAAAATATTTTATTTCATTCCACAACACACAATCAATTTTCACACCACAATCAAACAAACAAACAAGTCGTCCATGGTTTGTGGACGACGGGTGTCGGGTGCTGCTAAGCACCGTCTGCATCCTAGTATATATTTTAACTAGAAAATAAAATAAAAGTGAGAAGTTCTCACCTTAGGATCTACTCCTCCATTCTTTATTCTAAACGGTTCAGATTTTGTTTTGATTTCAGTCCGTTCCATCGCACTCCTTTTCACGCTGTTCATCGTAAAAATCATATTTTTATCGCTTCATTCAAATAAAAATCACATTTTTATTTCTCTACTCATGTAAAAATCATATTTTTAATTTACTACTCATATAAAAATTATATTTTCACCATGTTAATATATATAAAGATGTCACTTTAATTATATCACTATTTATATAAAAATCAAAATTTTATACTATAACTATATAAATAAAAATCATATTTTTATTCGCTAGAAATATAAATAAAAATCCTATCTTTTCATACATATATAAAAATTGAATTTTTCTTCGCTACATGAATATATAAAAATGAAATTTTTATAACTCCACTTCATAGATAAAAACCTCATTTTTTTCCTTTCTTCATTCACTATGTGCATATATAAAAATCAAATCTTTTCTCAAATAAAAATATAATCTTTTCTATTATATAAAAATATAATCTTTACTCTATATAAAAATATAATCTTTTCTAATAAAAATCAAATCTTTTTCGATTTACAAAATCTTATCTTTTAAACAAATAAAAATCAAAACTTTAAACAAATAAAGATCTCGCCTTTAAACAAATAAAAATCTTATATTTTTAGTTTTAAAAATCCTAACTTTTAATTTAAACCCTTTTATATAAAGAATTGGCATAAAAAAACAATGTTCTTAATATAAAATATTACCAACACATTTCCAGCGAAGGGGGAGGGGTGGGGGGCTTCATTGTCGGAGTTGAGACTGAGGGGGCGGCGCAGGCGAGCTCCGGTGGTGGTAGGGTCTGTTCATGCGTTCAGCGCAGTTTGAGGAAGGGGAGGTCGCGGGTTTGGATCTCGTGTATGGAAGGAAGACGAGAGGGGGAAGGAGGAGAAAGGGGTATAATGGTTGCGGCGGAGGAGGGTGGCGTCGCGATCGACGACAGTGGCGATGGTGAACGGTGGCATCGCCATTTTTTTCTGATTTCCTTTTCAAATCGTGGAAAATGGAGATAAAGGGGGGTGGGTATTTGAAAATAGTTTTATATATTATTTATTTATTTAATTCCCAAAAGAGTTGACTTTTCATTTGAACTCCAATCGAGACCCAACGACTGTCGTCACTAGCTAATTACCCCCATTCTGAAAACAATGGGATATGTCTAGTAAGTTGATTCGACTATTTCGATCAATTTCCGTCAAAATCAAAATATAAATCTATATATTGAATTTGAACGCACATTTCAATTTACTGGGGCCACATACAGACTCTAAAAATTCCAGAAAAATAAATCTGGCTATGTTTTGACAATATGGTCCTAACAAAACTAATTTAATCGAATTTGGAGACCGTTTAAAAAATGGCCATTTTCTGGTCGATCCAAATTGATTAAAACCGACAAAACACATTTTCTTTTACCACGCTCACATATTGATTCCAAAAATTATGAATTTGGGAATCTAGCAATAATTCGACATTCCGGATCCAACAAAATTGGTTTCGTTGAAAACGGAGGTCGTTTGCAAAATCGCTATTTTTAAGGGCTATATTTCCCATATCGACTATTCTGAATTTTCAACCGGGCATAACTTTTTATTCCCGCTATGAAATTTTGATTTTTTAGAATCATTGGAAAGATATATTCAAATAGATTCTAACATTTTTTGTTTCACTAAAACCGGGTTTATTTTGAATCCTGTACATTCATTTGAAATTTAAAATTGAATTTTCAAACTACCGCGCCATTTCCAAATCCTTTTATAATTAAAACAAATATTTATATTCTAACTTTGATTCAAATAAATATATACATTCTAATTCTATTTAAAATAAATTTCTAGTTGTTATTATTTAAAATAAATCATTTTAACTATTTAAAATTCACTAAAATGGCCAAAATAAAAATTTTAAATTGGTTCTGATTTCCCGAGTTGTTACAAATATCGTATTGGGTATATCGACATATATATCTTCCAAATCCCTCCACAATATCCGTATAATCATGGAATCCAATATCGAAATATTCCAAAGATTATTTCCATTCAAATCCATTCCAATTCATACATTGAAAAATTCTGGTTATTTTAAAACCATTTCAATCCAATTTATTTATATAAAAATATTGGGTTATTATTTTTGTTGAATAACTAGTTCATTTTGATAAAAATATATTTTTATCTTTACAAAATTGGAATTTTTCATCCAAATTCTTTCCAAATCATTTATTACGATTTTAGACAAATTATTAATATTTTTAATAATTTTATCAAGGCCCGTACAGTCGATTTTCATAAACGGTCATCGAACTGAACTTACAACGACCTTTTCCAAATTTGATTTGGACATAATTCCAAATCCAACCGTTAGATTTCAAATCTCTTATATCCGTTGGAAAGATCTTTTCGATACGAACCCAACTGTTCAGTTTTTAGGAGAATCCAATGGTCTAATCTTCTGTTACGTCCATTTGAAGTTAATGGTCGAAATTCGCGAATGGTCTCTGCGCGGCGCGTTCTATTCAGGCCATTAAATATATAAATATATATTATATATACTTCATCGATTTCCATTTAAAACAAATTTTATAATTCTTTTATGTATTCTTTTTAAAACGATTTCAACTTCATTTCAATTTTATATCAAAACGGAATATTCCATATACATGACAATTTTATACAGTGTATATATATGTTAGAAGTTATATTTTTAATAATCCAATAATTATTCCATACGTGCTATTTTATATATCGAATATATATAATTTATACAACGCATATAAAGGTTTTATTCACATTTCTTATATATATATATATATATATATTTTATTCACCTTTCATATATATATTATTCACATTTCATATATATTATCACATTTCATATATATATTATTCACATTTCATATATTTCACATTTCATATATATATATATATTATATTTACAATGCATATATATATATATATATATATATACATCACAATCACAATCACAATCACAACACAATCAAATAAATCGTCCATGGTCTGCGGACGACATGGAGGTGATCTAACAAAAAATAAATATATCTTTAGTGAGACATATATCTATACATATACATGTGCATGCATGATAACACATATATAAAAGACTAATGTAGTGTTAAATAAAGTAAGAAAGATTAGGAAAAAATAAGTAAACTATAACAAAACAAGTTTACTTTTACTGAAATAATACAACACCTTTACACACTCATTACTGTTACATACTATGCTCTTACACATGTTGTGACAAGTCAAGGAGTGAGTTTGGCCGAATTTAGAATGAGAAGAGGAGGCGTTCTGGTAGTTTTCCATTTCTTATTTTATTCCAGAATGTTTGGAAAATACTCACATCTCTTCACAAATTATTTACACTAAAACTATACATTTCTTACTCCATTAACGGCTTTAAAAATTAATAAAATGCTCATTACCTCGGTAACTTTCTCAAAACAACATCAAACGATATCAAAATCCTCTCAAACTCTTTTCAATATCTTAAACCACCATTAGAAGATCGCACAACAAGTTTTAAGTCAAGACAAGAAGATCATAGGGTCTACATATCTTAGGTCATGAGTAAAGGAGGAGGAGATTGTTAGGGATGAGAATCAAAGATCTTAAGGCAAAAACTAACACTAGAGGGGGGTGAATAAAGTTTTAAAGAACTCATAGAAATATTAAACAATTAACAATTACTCAAACAACTATATGGATCACATAATGAATATCACAACAGAAACAATCATAGATGCAGATATAAACAGAAATAAAATGCAGAAAAGGAAAAACACATTGGATTTTATACTGGTTCGGATTACTCCTACGTCCAGTCCCACATAACGCTGGATTGCATAGAGTTTTATAAATATCATAATCCAATTACAATCCCCTTTATTTCACGGCTACAAGGTTAACACTGATTCAACACCTTTGATTTCACGACTACAAGGTTAACACTGATTCAACACCTTTGATTTCACGACTATAAGGTTAACACCTATTAACCACACTAAATTTCATGGTTATAAGGTTAACACAACTTCCTTTCCTTGATTTACGAGATACAAGGAACAAACACTTCCCTTAACAATTACAAATAGCCCTAGAACTCTTGAATAGCACTTCCAAACAAAGGGTATTTGATAGAAATTGAGAATAGAAAGAAAATGATATAATTTGTATTGAAATCGGTAGAGTATAAGTGTAGAAATCAAGAATTTGAAGTAAAACAATTGTGGTAAGGGAAAGGATGAAGAAGGAGAAGATTAGTTATTTAAAATTTTGAAAATAAGGCCTTTAAATAGCGTTCCAAAGGTTATATGTTGTCATGTAAGAAGTTGTATGTCGACATATGCTAGGTTTTAGAATTTTAAATCAATATATATATATATATATATATATACACTTAAAATTCATGATTTAAAACTAGTTGTTTAAAATATAATTTCTTAAGATAGAAACATATAAACTATTATTTAATCATATAAAATAAAAACAATATATATATGATATAAAACTATATAATTATAAACATATATAATATAATTGTTCAACTTTATAATATAAACTATATAGGAAACTTATATATTTGAAATCATAAGTAAAAAACTATAGATGATTTAAAATCTTTTGAAAAGAGTTTGAAATAATTTGAAATCAATTTAGAAAGGATAATATGAAAACAGAATTTTGAAAGTGCTAACCAGAGTTTTACATACTAACTAAACTCTCTTACTTTGATAATCTTGAACTCTGGAAATCTTGATACCTTGATACTCATGAGTCTTGAATCTTCTTTGAAATCTTGAATCTCTAAAATCTCTTAACTGTATGGTCTTCAGTATTTATTTCCTGCATATATATATTCTAGATAAAGATGTTAGTATAAGTTTTATAATCAATATTGTTAATAAGGTCGTTGTCATCAATTCCATTGTAACAGCCCGCAAATCCGTACTATCTGAGTTGACAAATAACACCACACATCCAACCCAAATTGCACAGAAATACGAATCATTATTACAAAGAAGTTAGAGGATGAGAAATAGAAAGAAAGAAATATTAGAATAGAAGAAAACGAAGGTCAAAACTCACAGTGGAACGAATAAAATATATTAAATAACATAACTTTTGAAATACAAATCAGTAACTTTATATACATACCATCATCAGAGCACAACAGTTATTCCTGGAACAGTTATAAACACCTGTTTCCAGATACAACATAATACATAGCGGAAAATATGATAGTCTATAGCTAACTGGTGAAGCCTCCTATTTCCAGCTCCCCCAAATGAATTTGAAAAAAATCCCGACTACTTGACTGCCCGTACAAATTTGGGCACCCAAGAGTTTAGGGAAAACAAACAAAATAAACTCTGGGTCAGTCATGGGACTGGTGTGAGTAAACTCTAACCATTTGTTTAACTTTCATATTCCTTTCGAAGGAAAAGATAATAGTAAGACCAGCCCACACATAAACATGGACGGTTTTTACCTTACTATAACCCAAAACACTTTGATACAAAAATCCAGTGATATTACAATAGTGTCTAAATCAAATAAATAGAATCTAGTGGAACGCTTGCATCTCACGCTCCACATACATAGTATAAAATCAAAAACCGCAGGGCGCTTATTGGAGACTGGATTTCCAACATGACAAGGTATGGAACCACTTTACGATAGTGTATCTCTGGAGAGGAATACACTGGGTTCAACAAGAACGTCTTGCAACCCGGCCCACACATGACCGACCACTCATTTCGCTTGAGTGCATCGAATGTATATCACCAACGGTTGGGATCAGCAACTGTTTCCCGATTCGGACAAAATCGAATAGAATAAGGAATTAAATGAATCTCTAGATAAGTGATAATACATCCTAATGGGAGCGACCCACATAGCCATGCCGCCTGCCCGATTTTTGTCATTTCCCGGTTGTTGAGGCCCGAGGCTACGATTACTTTCTCTTCATTGACAGCACAATCACTTTGAATGCCACATTGTCAGATTCGTTAATCATTTGTTGATTTGCACAAATATATTCTGGATATTATGCTAAGGGAATAAATCCATTGCCACCATGTATATTTGTACAGAACAATCATATTCGATCATTAGAAATACTTTGTCAGACATTCGTCCATATACGTTCGTTCTGGGACTGAACGAAACTGAAGGCACAATTTCTATTAATAGAAAAAGCCCTTGCACTTCACTCCGTCTTCGATTATCTTCATATAATCTGATTCGCAACGTTACGGTCAATACGGAGTGGTTTACAGATAATAATCCAACCGATCTCTCCATATTGACCACGATATTGGCAAATACTTCGATAGTCGGTTATCTAACTATCGAAGAAAAACAAACAAACATTCGTCCATAACATCCATCAATCACTGGCCTGTTAATTAATATTTGACTAATTAATTCACTTCCTCATTTCCCTATCAATATTCGTTAACCAAATATTTTCAGTGATCTTGTTGGACTCTTACGCTATTTGGCAAAAACATTTCCCTATATCACCTCCTTTTATTTTCCACACTTAGAAAATATATTCTATTTGAAATTGAAACAAATTTCAATCACTTATCTGTTTCCCGACTACTTTAATTAGACTAAGGAAATATTTACTTTTATATTTCTAAAATTCCATCACTTGGGTTAAAACAAATGCTGTATAAAACATCGTTATAACAACCCAAAATATTTTATTCAACTAACTATTATTCAACACTTGTCTTCGAGATTGGATCTTGCTATTTATCACTTAAAAATGAAATCAATCAAGTTGGGGTAAAATTACCTCTTAGACCTTGACTGAAAACATCCTCAACTTCAAAACAGCAAAACCACTAACCTCGAATAAACACACAATAAAACCCAATTATTCATTTTTAAAACATGTATATGGTTCGCTTTCTATTTCTAATTTATAGATTTCCCTTTTTGTTTACAATATTCTATTTTTTATTTCGTTTCCTTTTGGAATTCAATATATATCATTACATTTATTTTTAACTATCAAAATTTCTTAAAAATATTTTAACTCCTTAAATTTACGGAAAAATTTGCCATAACCTCCTTTGTACCAGGAACATCAGGATATTTCAAATAGCCTCCCATGGCCCTTTCCATTCAAAAGAAATAGAGAAAGCCAAGCGGCTTGCTGATACGGCGCATAAAATTTCATATATGAATTTAAACGTGTACCTTTTTGTCGGGCACATAAATTAAAATCTTCATATACTTCATCCCATACCTGTCTAACAAATGTTCACCTGTTTTCAATTCAATTCAACTCAATCCAATCGTTTGAATTCAGTTTCGCCCATTTATTCTTTAATTAGCTATTTTGCCTATTCCACTTCTTTATAACATGTTCGAACAAAATATTTAATTTGCTCATAACCAAATTGAATTTCAATTTCAATTCTAATTTCCTTTTCGATTTCAAATATAAATTTTCAAATCGAATTCACTTATTCAAAGCGCAATATCAATTCAAAATCTCATTAACTAATTACCATTCAAATTAGTTAATTCTATTCAATAATCAAAAATCTGATTCATTACTCCACTTGAATTCACATATAATTTACAACTCAAATCTGAAATTTTCTAAATAGAAATTCAGATTTTATTCGCTTAAAATCCTTTTATAAAATTAAATAAACCGTTATGGTTTTTAAATGGTTATGGCGCTGTTTTTCCGAAAATTTGATTTTGATATAACTCAAAATCTATTCGACGGAATCCAGATTTTTCTCCTTCATTAGAAAACTATTATCAAATCGGTCCTGAAGTTCCTTGTTTCAAAGAATTCCGACTTGAACTGAGTTCTGTATACTCAATTAAAGTTCAAAACGACCATTTACGAACTGCCGTGCTACGGCGAGTTCGTTTTAATTATATTTATAAATATAAACGTTTAAACTTCGTCTATAACAAATTCACTCCATTCTGATATATTTTTAATATAGATCAAATCAATTTTTCCCAATTCAACATACTATTTCCAATCTTCTAAAATTGGCGATTTTTCCTTATTCGGTAATAAATTCATTTATATTTCGATCTTCTATATTTAATTTCAGTTCCTTTTATAAATTATAAATCCTTTGGGTTTATTTCTATTATGTTTAAAAATCCACATTTTGAAATATATTTCGTCGTTCCCATTTCAAAATGATTTCCAATTTTCTATTTCAAACCCTCCTTTCAATTCTTTTTGAATTCTATAATCAAATCCCATTTCAATTTATTTGAATTCTATATTCAAATCCCATTTCAATTTATTTGAATTCTACATTCAAAGTCCATATTTAATTTTCTTTGAATTTTCATTATTCAAATTCTATTTCAATTTCTCTTATATTCTAATTCTATTTCAATTTCTCTTATATTAAAATTTTATTTGAATTTCTCATATTCAAATCCTATTTGAATTTCTCTTATGCAAATTTCAAATTCTATTTTAGAAAAAAATAGAATTTCCTTTTTAAATCTGCAAAATTCCTTTTCATGATATTTTTAAATATCAACATTTGGGCCCACTGATATTTAAACATCAACAACCAATTATTTATTTCAGGTTTTCTAACACATTATATATGATGGTATATATGCAAACAAATAAACAAAACATATAATATATTTTTGAGGAATCCAGTTGGATCCCTCCAACCTGTTTTCCTGCATCCACAGACATTGGTCAACATAGTAATACCCATCCTGCTTCGAGGCAGGATATCGCGGTATGAAGGTCATCCACTAATATTTGTGGGGTGCATAGGGAAATCATCCGCTATGAAATTGCGGGCATCCGCTAATGAGACTACGGGAATGTGACGACCCCAAAACCCCGTACTGACGGTGTCAAGGGTAATCTTTGGAATATAACACATAAACAGATAATAGCAGAACAAAATTAAATAAATACACCAGATAATGTACAAATAATACATTGGATAAACATAATCGTCAGAGTTACACAGTATACAGGATCATACTTAGTACAAATACAGTTCAACTATACATAAATGTCTACAGCGGAAAACAAACATAATATGTACAATAGGAGCTGAACAACATAAAAAGAGATAAATGATAGAATCCATCTTCAGCTCCAGCTATCTAGGAAGAGCCTGCTAAAAACCTGAAGACAAGGCTTCCCGTGTAGAAATAAGGGCACCCGAGTTTGCAAGTGAAACAAACTACGAGTCAGTCATGGGACTGGTATGAGAAATCTACTTAACACGTTTTATAATATGGCTAATCACAGGACCACGCCACTTTCGCGGAACGGGTTTACTCCATTGGATTGCCAGTGCTTTAAAACAAATAAATCTTTTAAACATCGCAATTCTTTTTATAAAAATGAAGCCGATATAAGACTCAAGTCCCATCACACAATGCCACGCAAACTGGAGGATAGATTTTTACCTTATATCGACCAAGATATGCTTAATACGTGTAAAGTAAAATCAATTAAAATGTAGATTTTGTCGTTTAATTCTTAATCAGACTCCAACTATAAATTAGTAAGAGAATGATCCCCTAAGTATTAACCCCGAAGGCCGAAACCAACATCAGACCAATACCCAGGAAACCACCCATCTTAGCTCGTTTCCAGTTAGTTTCTAATTTTATACACAATCATAAATATCAATCATAGATGGCATGGGTATCATATATCATGTCTCCATATATAGGTATACAATCAAAACATCACATGTCGTATTTTGAAATTGGATTTCCGTCATGAACCAAGGCAAAAGATAGTCCTTACCGAATTCGAGACTCTCTAGCCCGAGCCTCAGGGCAAGTACTCAGTCAAACCCTTGGATCGTCAGGGTCGATCCACCGATGTGGATTAAAATGCCTGAACACTGCGTTTCCCCGCCCTTTGGGGCATACATGAGCCAACGAATGACCCATCGGTCCCGGATCGATCGATATATCTGAGGCGCCTCGCAACAACAACAACTACACAGGTGAAAGTAATATAAATGTCAGCCAGTTTAAGCACTGACACCACCTCTAGCTAGAAGGAAACGCATGCCCTCCCTGATGTCCTCTCCCGTTTCTGGTTCATACCGGGGTGTGAGGCTCGCGAATTCACGTTATACACAAAGCTATGCCACACAGGACGTGCTTTGATCATCAACCACAAGACTTTGCTTTTCAACAGAAGCCTTGATCACTGCTTCTTAGCATGCCACACAGGCAATTCACACCATGCAACTGATGGCTATCAATCACACAGAATGAATTCCAATGTCAGATACACAATCCATTTACAAGTCCGTTCTGGGTCTGAACGAAACCAGAGGCACTATATACCTCGCATATCCATCGATCTCCACGTACGTCTGGACAATCACCACTCATTATCCATATTTCGGGATGCCTCCCATTCAGGACATCAGTTATCATCCAACCGAGGTGAAGATCTCCGGTCTTCAACCACCGTCTTCATCGTCGACTTCTTATTGTCGATTCAGTTATTCAGAATGGGATAAACCCGGTCTTTCTGATCAACTCGCGTATATAATTAACAAGCGCTACACAAACACCACATACGCCTTATTCCAATTCATTAGTCACTAACCGTAAATTAGTAAGAGAACGATTTCCCGAATATTAACCCCGAAGGCCGAAATTAACATCAGATCAAATCCCAGGAAACCATTCGACTTAGCTAATCTTCAGTTAGTTTCTAAATTTCACATTCCATATCATTTATAATATTTTATAAAGATTTATCGCTATTTTTATTTATTTAAAAAGAGCCAATTTATTCAAACGACGCTTCAGGCCATAACGTGGCCATGGCGCTATTTTTCTTTAGATTTGATTTACACATATCTGAAAATCTAACCATTGGATCTTCACAAATTTTATATCATTAAAAGATCTTTTCAAAACGAATCCAACGGTTCCAGTTTTGGGAAAATCCGATGGTCGGATCTCCCGATACACTCGTTTGAAGTTTCGATTTCAAAATACGAACTACAGCGTCGTTATTCGATTTAATTTAATTATATATATATATATAATCGATTATGGCGCTGTTTTTCTTCAGATTTGAATTAAACATTCTAGACAATCCAACTGTTGGATCTTCACAAAGTTGGTGTCGTTGGAAAGATATTTCCAAAGCGAGCCCAATGGTTTCGGTTTCGGGAAAATCCGATGGTCGGATCTTCCGCATTAATCGTTTGAAATCACAGTTTCAAAACACGAACTGCAGCTTCGTTATTCGATTTATTTTAATTATATATATATATATAATTATAATCTATTCTTCGATTTCAAAACCATATTCTTTTCATACATTTGATAAAAATGATATTTTTATCCAACAGACATTTATTTCAACACTTCACTGTTTTTAACAATTCATGTATATAATAAAAATGTGATTTTTAATGTAAAACAATTTATTTCAAACACGAATATTTTATATAGTTTATATAAATGATAAAAAAATATGATTTTTACTATAAAACAATTCATTTCAAACACGAATATTTTATATAGTTTATATAGATGATAAAAATATGATTTTTATTATAAAACAATTTATTTCAAACACGAATACCATTCAACACATGAATTTCTATTCAACACATGAATGTTTTCTATAGTTCGTATATATAAAATAAAAATGTGATTTTTATTGTTAAAACAGTTTATTTAAAACACGAATACCATTCAACACATGAATTTCTATTCAACGAATGAATTTCTATTCAACAGATGAATGTTTCCTATAGTTCGTATATATAAAATAAAAATGTGATTTTTATTGTTAAAACAGTTTATTTAAAACACGAATACCATTCAACACATGAATGTTTTCTATTCGACACACGAATATAGTTTCAACACATGAAAATAATTCTAGCACATGAATATTACTGAAAATTTCGGCAGCATAACAGCAGGGTTGTTAAAACCGGGGCCGTCCCTAGTACGGATCCTCGCTCTACCTTAAAGCCTCGCAGCTTTTGACAATGGGGATTTCATGCATCTAGTTCGCACGCAGGCGACATGTTTATATTTTTCTTTTCCACAAACTAATACTATGTGGTTTCAACCAAATAATTCTCAACCACAAACGGGTATTTTTCAACCACAATCAATCAATTTCAACCACAAACAATTCTAATCAACCATTCGCTATCAAACAATTATCACACCAATCACAACGAATAAATATCGTCCATGGTTTGTGGACGAGGGGCGTATACAAATACATATATATTTATATAAGTATATTTCACTTCTAATTCAACACATATATAATTTTTACAATGCATATATAACTTATACATCGAACGTACAACTTATACAACGCTTATACATGAGGTGTACAACGCTTATATAACTCATACATCGACTATATAATTTATACATCGTCGTTTTCCATATCGTTTATAATTCAGAAATATCACATTGGGTTCCACTCCACCAAAAATTGCAGAAGGCTCAGAAAAATATGCGATCTCTTCTAGAATGTAGAAGATGTCCTCACGGTCCCAGTGTCTCTTGTTTCACTGAATTTCGTCAACAAACGAGAAAGATGTGATTTTTACAGTGAAATCAAAAACCATAGCGCTTTAAAGTGTTGTAAACACTTAAAATAAATTTTAGCAGTGTACCTTCGAAGTGGTTCAAAACTAGGGCCTGGTTTTTCTTCCAATCCGCTGCGCTATAGGAGGATCGGGTTATATGGTGTCGAAGAGGGAAGTGAGGCGCAGACGGCGGTGGTGGTCACGTCTAGTTCGACGATCGGAATCAGGCGGGGCGGCGGCTGAAAGATCCCAGCTTTGGAGGCGCGAATCTCGAGAAAGGAGCGACAAGGAAGGGCGTACCAGCTATGGATGCGAAGTTCTCGGAGAGATCTACAAAAACCCTAACTGGATGGAGGTGTTTCGTTGCGTGGATTAGCCGAAAAAGAGGAGAGAAGGTGGAGAATTGTTTCCGCCTTCGATCGGGTTACGGGGAGAGAGAACGAAGGATTTTCTTTTTTTAATTTTTGATGAAAAAATCTGATTGGTCCACATATATATTTAATTGAAAAATAGT
Source organism: Allium sativum (assembly GCA_030737875.1). NCBI lineage: Eukaryota > Viridiplantae > Streptophyta > Magnoliopsida > Asparagales > Amaryllidaceae > Allium > Allium sativum. The sequence goes on along the minus strand of CM060921.1, from coordinate 511,507,324 downwards.
GTTGTCTCAAACGAACACCAAATCAAACCCAATGACTGTCTCCACCAGCTAATTACCCCCATTCCGAACACAATGGGATATGTTTCGTAGGCCCATTCGACTGTTTCAGTCAGTTTTCCTTCAAATTAAAATACAAAACATTCAATATTTAATTTGAATGTACATTTCAATTTATGGGGGCCACATACTGATTCTAAAAATTTCCGAAAAATAAATCTAGTTATGTTTTGACGATACGGTCCAAACAAAACTAGTTTCGTCGAATTCTGGGACCGTTTGAAAAATGACCCTTTTCTGGTCGATCCAATTTAATAGAAATCGACCACACATTTTCCTTTGCCACGCTTACATACTAGCTTCAAAAATTATGAAATTTGAAACCTAGCAATAATTTGACATCCCGGATCCAACGAAAGTGGTTTCGTCGAATTCCGAGGTCGTTTGCAAAATGGCCATTTTCACGGGCTATATAGACTCTATATCGACCTTTCTGAAAATTCTTTTGGCCATAACTTTTGCTTCCAGATATGTGAGACGACCCGAAATCCCGTTCAGACGGAAACAAGGGTTATCTTTGGAATATAACACAGAAACATATAATAGCAGAACAGAATTAAATAAATACACCAGATAATGAACAATAGAATATACTGGATAAAAGTAATCATCAGAGTTACACAGTATACAGGATCATACTTAGCACAAATACAGTTCAGCTATACATAAATGTCTACAGCGGAAATAAACAAAATATGTACAATAGGAGCTGAACAGCATAAAAAGAGATAAATGATAGAATCCATCTTCAGCTCCAGCTATCCAGAAAGAACCAGCTAAACCTGAATACAAGGCTGCCCGTGGAGAAAAAGGGGCACCCGAGTTTGAAAGTGAAACAAACTACGAGTCAGTCATGGGACTGGTATGAGAAGTCTACTCAACACATATATAATATGGCTAATCACAGGACCACGCCACCTTCGTGGAACGGGTTTACTCCATTGGATTGCCAGTGCTTTAAAACAAATCTTTCTTTTAAACAACGCAATGTATTTTATAAAAATGCAGCCATTATAAGACTCAGTTCCCATCACACAATGCAACGCAAACCGGAGGATAGAGTTTTACCTTATAACGGCCAAAATATGCTTGATACGAATAAAACAAGGGCAATTGATATTATTGCTAGTGTTTATATGTTTTGAAAACAATTTCAAATCATAACTATCAATCATAGACGGCATGGGTACCATATATCATGTCGCCATATATATATACAATCAAAACCGCACGATGTCGTATTTGGAAATTGGATTTCCGTCATGAACCAAGGCAAAAGATAGTCCTTACCGAATTCGAGACTGCCTAGCCCGAGCCTCAGGCAAGTACTCTGTCAAGCCTTAGGATCGTCAGGGCCGGTCCACCGATGTGGATTAAAATGCCTGAACCATGCGTTTCCCCGCCCTTTGGGGCGTAAACGAGCCAACGAATGACTCCATCGGACCCGGATCGTCCGATCAAACCGAGGCGCCTCGCAACAGCAACAACCACATAGGTGAAAAGTATATATAAATGTCAGGGCTGGTAGGTCACTGACACCACCCTAGTTAGGAGGAAACGCAGGCCCTCCCTGAGGTCCTTTCTCCCGTTTCTGGTTCATACCGGGGTGTGAGGCTCGCGATTTCACGTTATACACAAAGCTACGCCACACAGGCGGTGCTTTGATCATCACCACAAGACTTTGCTTTTCAACAGAAGCCCTGATCACTGCGTCTTAGCATGCCACACAGGCAATTCATGCCGTGCGACTGATGTCCATCGATATACAACCTCTGAGCTCGTGCGTCTCAGAGAAGGCCGTTAAGCAAAAGAATAAATTCTCCGCCGCCAAACAGATGTATATTTAACAGAGATCAATCAACACAGAATAAAATCCAATGTCAGACACACAGTCCATTTACAAGTCCGTTCTGGGTCTGAACGAAACCGGAGGCACTAAATACCTCGCAAACCCATCGATTACCACGTACGTCTGGACGATCACCACTCATTATCCATATTTCGGGATGCCTCCCAATCAGGACCTCGTTTATCATCCAAACGAGGTGAAGATCTCCGGTCTTCGACCACCGTTGTAACAACCTGCCGTTTTGACCGACCCAAGTCGGTGATTAACCAACTCGAAGCGTTCAAAACGATGGATTGTTATTGGCCTATAGGGTTTAAAAGTGGAATTAACACAGAATCACAGTGCTCGACAGTAGGAGGAAAATAAATTTTTTTTATACTAGTACCAGAGTTTACAATATTAATACAGCGGAAAAATATAGATTTTTATACATAACCTCTTTTAATAAATTACAAATTTCAACAAGCTTTGCGCACGCATGCGGCTTCTTGTGCCTCTACCCTTTTTAATCTAAAATCTGCATCACTCGTATTTGTGTGTCAATACCCTTGAGTAACCACCCACATATTTTCAAAAGGATCAATGCAGCAATAAAATCAACGCTCAATATATAAGGTTGTAGAATAAGGATGCCAGCATAGGGTATTTATACCGTTCACTTCTTACATGACGCACGCATGGCATATGTCCATTTTGTAATGCAGACAGACTCAATGCACAAGATTTTAAAAAAATGCATGAAATGAGTATTTAAAAAAAAAAAACGAAGTTATAATTGGAATGCAAGCAATAAATTAAATTAAATGCATGCATGATCTCGAAATTTTATTTTTATTTGTCAAGGCAACAATAGATTACCGAATGCAAATAAACAATTTGAGTTAATCCATGAAGTAACAAATTTTGAAGCAATACATGCAAATAAATGAATTGAATTTAAGCATGCAAATGAAATGCATAGAATTAAATGCTTGCAAGGATATATACATGCAAGTGCAAACCGTATCAATATTTCAATTACATAGGATTCAGGCTACAATCTTGGTAAATGAACCAAGTGTTAAGGGAATTATTTTATGAGCATTTATTTGTCAAAATACTTTATGAAGGCTGTTTTATGCCCTGGCTTGATGTCTTAGGACTGACGTGCATATACCTCTTTATTACTCCATGAAGTTTTATAAAAACAATATTAGACAATTTATTCACCCTTACTTTGCACAGCGGAAAAGCATCAATTCGACTTCATATTTGAATCATTTATTTAGACTAAAGATCAAATAAAGAAGGAACAAATGCCTTCTCTGCTGGCAGTGAAGAAGAAGTCTGTTCTATGTCCCTAGATCTAGGAGTCTACGCATGAGATGCTTCGAACAGTGAACCAATACTTGCTTAAATTTATTGCATTAAATTTTCTTTTTCTTTTTATTTTAAGTTCTATTAAATTGTATGTTGACAGTCTACTTTCAAAGCCTAGCTACAACAAATACTACTACTTCTTGTTGTTTGTCACGAAATGTAAAGTGGACATCATTTTTCATGTTATATTCTTTTCAGTTTCATATCGTTCACTGCAACCATGCCAATGAATAACATGACCTGGTCTAGGCTAAATATTCAAGATAGACAATAACCATTTCTTTTTTCTTTTTTTTTTCTTTTTTTTTTGTATGATGCGTGAGGTACATGTGGACATTACAGCAAATGGCCAAACCAAAATATGAGAACTCCTATCCAAAAAGAACAGTAGCATCAACTTATATGTAAATTGCACAACATAAATTAGCTGCATGTGACTAGTATTCAAACCAAGGTTTCAACATGGCATTGAAATGATAAAGCCATGCATTGGATACAAAAGCTATAGGACAGCAAATTGCAATTTTTCCTGCTAATTCGTCAAGCTACAACATAACGAAAAAAATTGTGTTTTCACTTAACAACTTAGATACGTCCAAATATCAATCTTCATCATGAAGACTGCATACCACCTGCAAGCCATTTGTTATTTTTAGACTCAAGACAATGAATTAGGTAACACCAAACCCCTCTTAATGTTACTCTCCTTAATGGTATAATAGTATTTGGGCACAGCCGCAAAAGCCATGTTCCAAACAATACTGAGAAATCAGTTAATGTCAACAACTTTGAGGGTGTTAGATAACTCTTCATGTTTATTACTTCAAATTCAAGTGTCGAAATTCTTAATGTCGAAAGACCGAGATATATGTAAATTTTCGGTCTCATTTCCATAATTATTTTGACTGGGCAAATTTGGGTTATATATGTTCTTTCCACTGGTACATTCATCATTCAGTTAATGCACAACACTCTATTATAAGAAACCGCTTTTAACATTTAGACTCTCTAGAGCTAGCATATATGATTCATGAATGTCCAAATTTAGGACAGTACTATGTGAAACCACTTTAATTAGATATCCACTTTACAGATAAGGCATCAAATAATAGCTAAACCATTGTTTAATGAGTTCAGCAAAGGAAATGATATTGGAGTTGCAAGTAAAAATATGTAGTTCTCATTCTTGCTGCTTCATACTTGAACAAAGTTTTATAATTAATGTTCCAAAATACTACTGTATCATCTTCAAACTCATTACATGATGAACTAAAAAATGACTAAATTATTACACAGGCTTTACATGAAGTAATGGCTCATGCTCCTAGCAACACATGATGGCTACTGGAATGATAATATGATAAATACTAGGTTCTCTTATAAAATTGCATTGTCTACTTTGAAATACTCTAATGAACATACAAGATGAAAAACGATTGGCTCAAAAGGAAAGTTTCAACATACAATTTTTTTTCATGCATTCTCTAAACAAAAACCACCATATTTTATCGGATGGTAACATGCTCAAGACTGAAGGTTACAAGCTCGAAACCTGAAACTAACCACTTTACAATAACCGCCTTAAGTATGAGTTTCGGTAGACAAATACTTCATTAGAGTTTAAAAGTGAAGGTTGGTTCTCTAGGTAACTTCTTTCATTAAAAGAAACATTCTTATGTCATGTGATAAAAAGATTCGTACATTAAAGACTTGGTGCATATGAAGAAACCATTTATAGTTCATACAATAATAACATAACCTTAAATGTTAAGGTTCAAACAAGCTATTAAATTCATGGAAGGCATTCCCTAGCACTCTAACATACTAGACGGTTACACAATCAAATGGTTTTCCATTATTACCGGTGGTCATTGACAAATTGTCACATATGTTTTGGGCCAAAAAAACACTAGGTAAGTAATACATTTTCATTCAAATGCAGAATCAAATTTAAACCATTGGCAGAACTCAGTCTACTCATGCTCATTTACATTTTATTCTTACATTTCATTTTAGTCTATAATACTTTAACAAGAAGTCCAGGTTATGTCAAGAAGGAAGTGCAGCAGAGCTTTAGCAGGTATGTACGCCTTCTTTTCTTCAATTGGAATAATAAGCCAGTTCTTTATCCTATTGATGTTTGTCATGCGTGAAATTCATACATCTGACTATTTCAAAAATATTCTCATCTTAGAGTTAGAAGTCCCTTTTGTTGCGGACATAATATTAATTCAGATATAGTGGTATTCTATATGATCATTCAACTTTACTGAATGAATTGATTAAGACTTAATGCCAAAAATAAACAAAAGGGAATGTTTTACCTTAAATATTATGGACAATCTTCAAAAATAAGGCAACTATCTTTTCTGTCCACAACCTAATGTAATAACTCCAGCTCAAGCTTTTCTGTCGTCAGTCCTCCACCGCCTCTACTTCCTACCGTCCATCTCCCGACGCCAAGCCCAAGCCCAAGTCCAATTCCGATTCCCATCGCTGACAAAACTAAGCTCTTCTGCTCCACCGCAAATCCAGCAAAAGTTTACTTGTCTAGATGACAGGAAGAAGCAGGCGGTGTCGGCTCCGGTCGATGAAGACTGCCGATGGCTGCACTAAGGCGGTGACTAGAGTAGGTCGGGGACCGCGATGAAGTCGAGCAGTTCAACGGCGGCTTGGGGACGTCGAGCTCTAAATAGATGGCCGTGGGTTTGGGGAAAGAGGGAGAGGGCCGTCCGAAAGCAAAAAGGGGAGGGGCGACTTCAGATTTCTCTCAGTTGTAAGCGATTTCTCTCGAGTTTGGGAGGATCTCAATGATTTTGGGAAAAGCCCCTTCTGTTTTTTTTTCTCCGGGAGGAAAATGAAAATCCTCCGTGATCCCCCCCCAAAAGGAACTGAGCTTACTCATTTTATAATATGAAGGAAGCATCTAGACCACCCTAGAAAATCAAAATACGTGGGTACCCAACATAGACGGTAAGGAATATGTGGTCATAAATTTATGTACAATGAAAACAAGAGGTACCAATTTTCAGTGGTGGAATTGAAAATTCTCAGATATGAATACGAACGGCTAACCCAGAGTATGGTTGAAAAGAAATATGCATTATATCGGTGATCCAAACAATAAAATACGTGAAGAATTTTGAAATGAAAACATTTAAAAATTATTATTATTATTAAATAATGAGCCCTAAAATAAATAACTTCAAACTTATAATTTGAAATCAATTTTACCCAAACCGTTCAAAAAGTATTCCAACGCTAAATACTCCAACTAGAAATGGTGTACATTACTTTTATTTGTCAAATGTTCATATTCGAAATAATCCACGAGGAGAATTCTATATTAAAAGTGAATTCAAATAAATGGAAATCATTTCTTTCTCAAACTATTCATAGGAAATTTAAAAGATTTATATTCAAATTTGATAATCATTGGAGAAAAGCCCAAATTCAAATTTGAGATCCAAATTCATTTTAACATTAAATCTTAATTTAGTTCATTTTCTGAATGCCAAAAATTCTCTGAGCTATTACAGCCCTCTTCCAAAATCCGGGTTGTTACAGACTCCCCCCCTTAAGGAAATTGCGTCCTCGCAATTTACTTTTACTTGTATTATTCATAAAACAATATGATGAGCCTAATCAGAGTATCATATCTAAATCAATACGATACTCGTAACGTTTATGAAATAATATAGGTCAGAGTATCATTTCTAAATCAAAACGATACTCATAACGAACACCACTAGATGGGAAAAAAAGTGCCTTATGTAAATCAAACATTTCATGACATTTATCATATATAAAACAATATGATAAAATAATCCAAGCTAAAAACCAATATGATACTCAAAATGAATCTAGCCAGAGTATCACACATAAATCAATGCGATACTCTTAACAAATATCATATATAAATCAATATGATAAATTTGATCAAAATAGAGTATCTCATATAAATCAATGCGAAGCTTTCAACAATCATATAAAAATTAATAGGATACTCCTAATAATTAAGTCAGAGTATCGTAAATTAATGAAATCCACATAACATTTATCATATATAAAAACAATATGATAAAATAATCCAAAACAGGGTACCATATATAAATCAATATGATACTCGTAATGGGTACATATACAAAATAATAAGGTAAAACATTTTATGATAGTTAACCAAGTCAATAAAATCTTCATGGCATTTGTCGCTTGTTAATCAAATCAGAGCATAAATAACAATTATCATATATAAATCAATATGATAATATAAACCAAAAGCAGAGCATCATATATGAGTCAATACGATACCCAAAACAATTATCTTATACAAGTCAATAAGATAATATAATCAAATCAGAGTACCGTATATAAATCAATACGATGCTCATAACAATTATCATATATATAAATCAATATGATAATATAATCAAATCAAAGTATCATATATAAAAGCAATACGATACTCCTAACAATTATCATACATAAATAAATATGATACTATAATCAAATCAGAGTATCATATACAAAATCAATACGATACTCAAAACAATTATCATATATAAAATCAATATGATAATATAATCAAATCGGAGTACCGTATATAAATCAATACGATACTCATAACAATTATCATATATAAAATCAATATGATAATATAATCAAATCAGAGTACCGTATATAAATCAATACGATACTCAAAACAATTATCATATATAAAATCAATATGATAATATAATCAAATCAGAGTACCGTATATAAATCAATATGATACTCATAAAAATTATCATATATAAAATCAATATGATAATATAATCAAATCAGAGTACCGTATATAAATCAATACGATACTCATAACAATTATCATATATAAAATCAATATGATAATATAATCAAATTAATTATAGTAAAGTAATATAATATTAGGGGATTATGGGATAAATATAACTTGACTCATAAATACCAAATAAACAGATGCTAGTATTGTAAAATCACAGTGGTAGAGCTCGAGCGCGCATCGAGACATCCACACCGTAATTCACTCATAGCGCCATAACGACACCTGGTGATCAACCCAGGATAACCAAGACGGTCTAAGGCGAAGGCCGTATGCTACCCGTTCACGGCACTACACGTGGCACCCCCACGCCTCCATCTGATGTAGTCCGTGACCCGCCGATCGGGAATCCCGATCAAAACAACAAAATTGCCCAATGTAGCAGACCGTTTGACCTTTGGTGGTAGGTGGGCGGAATTTAAAACCACCGTGATTCAGGTAGCGAACCCGAATCAGGTCGACCAAGACGGAGTTTTGGCCCATTGGTACAACAGAGTCCAATCTATCCCAATCCCAAAATAAAAAGTATTTTTTTTTCGAATATTATTTTATAATATATATATGCCATGAAGTTCAAAGTGTTTATAACGTCAAAACACTTTAAAAATTCAACTATGACTTAAAGAAATAAACCATCACATATAAAGGCAAAATGGTAATCACAAACAAAACTGATATTCGATTTTATCATATATTAAAACAATATGATAAAATTAGTCAAGTCAGAGTATCATATATAAATCAATATGATATTCATAAATATTAAATATATAACAATATGACAAAATTAACCAAATCATAATAGTTGTAAAAGAGAACAAATTGTACCGTCATGAAAGCATGCCAACTTAGAAAACACTTCAGTAATTGAAGTATACTTTCAAATAGTAACACATGCTCTTGTACCATATCATGTTATCGGTATATTTCAGAACCGAAAATACAAAAACAGCCGAATATTCTATATGAAAAGTCAAGAAAGTAACCAGAAAAGTATTACCAAACGTCCCATACCGCCTGGTTTTACTAATCCATTTACTCAAAATCCTCATCATACAGAATATCTTAATGGAAATTGTACTTGATTCAAACCATATACCTGTCAAAGAAAAATAACTAATCTACTTTTAGTTGTTTGTATTATTTATTTATTATACAGGCATTCTTATTTTACTTCAAATACCGATGCGAGCCAATTTCAAAATTGATTCAGTTCTTGTTTAACTACCATTTTTAAATTGGACATCGCTCGAATCCCGTTTTATCAAATTCAAAGTATTTTTCAAAACCCAAAAACGCGCTCTCTCAAAAGTGATTCTATATCAATTCCGCTCATTCTAGGGTATTTCCACCCTATCTCTAATGATTTTTAAACCCAATAAGCCAAGTTTTAGAAAAACCATAGATCTGATACCAAATGTAACAACCTGCCGTTTTGACCGACCCAAGTCGGTGATTAACCAACTCGAAGCGTTCAAAACGATGGATTGTTATTGGCCTATAGGGTTTAAAAGTGGAATTAACACAGAATCACAGTGCTCGACATTAGGAGGAAAATAAATATTTTTTTTTATACTAGTACCAGAGTTTACAATATTAATACAGCGGAAAAATATAGATTTTTATACATAACCTCTTTTAATAAATTACAAATTTCAACAAGCTTTGCGCACGCATGCGGCTTCTTGTGCCTCTACCCTTTTTAATCTAAAATCTGCATCACTCGTATTTGTGTGTCAATACCCTTGAGTAACCACCCACATATTTTCAAAAGGATCAATGCAGCAATAAAATCAACGCTCAATATATAAGGTTGTAGAATAAGGATGGCAGCATAGGGTATTTATACCGTTCACTTCTTACATGACGCACGCATGGCATATGTCCATTTTATAATGCAGACAGACTCAATGCACAAGATTTTAAAAAAATGCATAAAATGAGTATTTAAAAAAAAAAACGAAGTTATAATTGGAATGCAAGCAATAAATTAAATTAAATGCATGCATGATCTCGAAATTTTATTTTTATTTGTCAAGGCAACAATAGATTACCGAATGCAAATAAACAGTTTGAGTTAATCGATGAAGTAACAAATTTTGAAGCAATACATGCAAATAAATGAATTGAATTTAAGCATGCAAATGAAATGCATAGAATTAAATGCGTAGAATTAAATGCTTGCAAGGATATATACATGCAAGTGCAAACCGTATCAATATTTCAATTACATAGGATTCAGGTTACAATCTTGTTAAATGAACCAAGTGTTAAGGGAATTATTTTATGAGCATTTATTTGTCAAAATACTTTATGAAGGCTGTTTTATGCCCTGGCTTGATGTCTTAGGACTGACGTGCATATACCTCTTTATTACTCCATGAAGTTTTATAAAAACAATATTAGACAATTTATTCACCCTTACTTTGCACAGCGGAAAAGCATCAACTCGACTTCATATTTGAATCATTTATTTAGACTAAAGATCAAATAAAGAAGGAACAAATGCCTTCTCTGCTGGTAGTGAAGAAGAAGTCTGTTCTATGTCCCTAGATCTAGGAGTCTACGCATGAGATGCTTCGAACAGTGAACCAATACTTGCTTAAATTTATTGCATTAAATTTTCTTTTTCTTTTTATTTTAAGTTCTATTTAATTGTATGTTGACAGTCTACTTTCAAAGCCTAGCTACAACAAATACTACTACTTCTTGTTGTTTGTCACGAAATGTAAAGTGGACATCATTTTTCATGTTATATTCTTTTCAGTTTCATATCGTTCACTGCAACCATGCCAATGAATAACATGACCTGGTCTAGGCTAAATATTCAAGATAGACAATAACCATTTCTTTTTTCTTTCTTTTTTTTTTTTTTTTTTTTGTATGATGTGTGAGGTACATGTGGACATTACAGCAAATGGCCAAACCAAAATATGAGAACTCCTATCCAAAAAGAACAGTAGCATCAACTTATATGTAAATTGCACAACATAAATTAGCTGCATGTGACTAGTATTCAAACCAAGGTTTCAACATGGCATTGAAATGATAAAGCCATGCATTGGATACAAAAGCTATAGGACAGCAAATTGCAATTTTTCCTGCTAATTCGTCAAGCTACAACATAACGAAAAAAATTGTGTTTTCACTTAACAACTTAGATACGTCCAAATATCAATCTTCATCATGAAGACTGCATACCACCTGCAAGCCATTTGTTATTTTTAGACTCAAGACAATGAATTAGGTAACACCAAACCCCTCTTAATGTTACTCTCCTTAATGGTATAATAGTATTTGGGCACAGCCGCAAAAGCCATGTTCCAAACAATACTGAGAAATCAGTTAATGTCAACAACTTTGAGGGTGTTAGATAACTCTTCATGTTTATTACTTCAAATTCAAGTGTCGAAATTCTTAATGTCGAAAGACCGAGATATATGTAAATTTTCGGTCTCATTTCCACAATTATTTTGACTGGGCAAATTTGGGTTATATATGTTCTTTCCACTGGTACATTCATCATTCAGTTAATGCACAACACTCTATTATAAGAAACCGCTTTTAACATTTAGACTCTCTAGAGCTAGCATATATGATTCATGAATGTCCAAATTTAGGACAGTACTATGTGAAACCACTTTAATTAGATATCCACTTTACAGATAAGGCATCAAATAATAGCTAAACCATTGTTTAATGAGTTCAGCAAAGGAAATGATATTGGAGTTGCAAGTAAAAATATGTAGTTCTCATTCTTGCTGCTTCATACTTGAACAAAGTTTTATAATTAATGTTCCAAAATACTACTGTATCATCTTCAAACTCATTTCATGATGAACTAAAAAATGACTAAATTATTACACAGGCTTTACATGAAGTAATGGCTCATGCTCCTAGCAACACATGATGGCTACTGGAATGATAATATGATAAATACTAGGTTCTCTTATAAAATTGCATTGTCTACTTTGAAATACTCTAATGAACATACAAGATGAAAAATGATTGGCTCAAAAGGAAAGTTTCAACATACAATTTTTTTTATGCATTCTCTAAACAAAAACCACCATATTTTATCGGATGGTAACATGCTCAAGACTGAAGGTTACAAGCTCGAAACCTGAAACTAACCACTTTACAATAACCGCCTTAAGTATGAGTTTCGGTAGACAAATACTTCATTAGAGTTTAAAAGTGAAGGTTGGTTCTCTAGGTAACTTCTTTCATTAAAAGAAACATTCTTATGTCATGTGATAAAAAGATTCGTACATTAAAGACTTGGTGCATATGAAGAAACCATTTATAGTTCATACAATAATAACATAACCTTAAATGTTAAGGTTCAAAAAAGCTATTAAATTCATGGAAGGCATTCCCTAGCACTCTAACATACTAGACGGTTACACAATCAAATGGTTTTCCATTATTATCGGTGGTCATTGACAAATTGTCACATATGTTTTGGGCCAAAAAAACACTAGGTAAGTAATACATTTTCATTCAAATGCAGAATCAAATTTAAACCATTGGCAGAACTCAGTCTACTCATGCTCATTTACATTTTATTCTTACATTTCATTTTAGTCTATAATACTTTAACAAGAAGTCCAGGTTATGTCAAGAAGGAAGTGCAGCAGAGCTTTAGCAGGTATGTACGCCTTCTTTTCTTCAATTGGAATAATAAGCCAGTTCTTTATCCTATTGATGTTTGTCATGCGTGAAATTCATACATCTGACTATTTCAAAAATATTCTCATCTTAGAGTTAGAAGTCCCTTTTGTTGCGGACATAATATTAATTCAGATATAGTGGTATTCTATATGATCATTCAACTTTACTGAATGAATTGATTAAGACTTAATGCCAAAAATAAACAAAAGGGAATGTTTTACCTTAAATATTATGGACAATCTTCAAAAATAAGGCAACTATCTTTTCTGTCCACAACCTAATGTAATAACTCCAGCTCAAGCTTTTCTGTCGTCAGTCCTCCACCGCCTCTACTTCCTACCGTCCATCTCCCGACGCCAAGGCCAAGCCCAAGTCCAATTCCGATTCCCATCGCTGACAAAACTAAGCTCTTCTGCTCCACCGCAAATCCAGCAAAAGTTTACTTGTCTAGATGACAGGAAGAAGCAGGCGGTGTCGGCTCCGGTCGATGAAGACTACCGATGGCTGCACTGAGGCGGTGACTAGAGTAGGTCGGGGACCGCGATGAAGCCGAGCAGTTCAACGGCGGCTTGGGGACGTCGAGCTCTGAATAGATGGCCGTGGGTTTGGGGAAAGAGGGAGAGGGCCGTCCGAAAGCAAAAAGGGGAGGGGCGACTTCAGATTTCTCTCGGTGGTAAGCGATTTCTCTCGAGTTTGGGAGGATCTCAATGATTTTGGGAAAAGCCCCTTCTGTTTTTTTTTCTCCGGGAGGAAAATGAAAATCCTCCGTGATCCCCCCCAAAAGGAACTGAGCTTACTCATTTTATAATACGAAGGAAGCATCTAGACCACCCTAGAAAATCAAAATACGTGGGTACCCAACATAGACGGTAAGGAATATGTGGTCATAAATTTATGTACAATGAAAACAAGAGGTACCAATTTTCAGTAATGGAATTGAAAATTCTCAGATATGAATACGAACGGCTAACCCAGAGTATGGTTGAAAAGAAATATGCATTATATCGGTGATCCAAACAATAAAATACGTGAAGAATTTTGAAATGAAAACATTTAAAAATTATTATTATTATTAAATAATGAGCCCTAAAATAAATAACTTCAAACTTATAATTTGAAATCAATTTTACCCAAACCGTTCAAAAAGTATTCCAACGCTAAATACTCCAACTAGAAATGGTGTACATTACTTTTATTTGTCAAATGTTCATATTCGAAATAATCCACGAGGAGAATTCTATATTAAAAGTGAATTCAAATAAATGGAAATCATTTCTTTCTCAAACTATTCATAGGAAATTTAAAAGATTTATATTCAAATTTGATAATCATTGGAGAAAAGCCCAAATTCAAATTTGAGATCCAAATTCATTTTAACATTAAATCTTAATTTAGTTCATTTTCTGAATGCCAAAAATTCTCTGAGCTATTACAGCCCTCTTCCAAAATCCGGGTTGTTACAACCGTCTTCATCTTCAACTTTCAATCGTCGGTCAATTATTTGAAATGAGAATTAACTCGGCCTTCTCAAATAATTCACGTACATTTAGAATTTCAAGTCAATTTACTTTAATGGTTAAATCATTCAACAACAACAATTTTGTTCTTTAATGTAATTTTCACACCAAACACATTCAACCATCAAATACTACATAAATCGAGCTAATTCAGTTTATTTCTATTCCATATCGTTTATGATATTTTATAACGATTTATCGCTATTTTTATTTATTTTAAAATAGCCAATTTATTCAAAATGACGCTTCGGGCCATAACGCGGCCGTGGCGCTGTTTTTCTTCAGAATTGATTTACACATATCTGAAAATCTAACCGTTGGATCTTCACAAAATTTACATCATTAGAAAAGGTCTTTTCAAAACGAATCCAACGGTTCCAGTTTCGGGAAAATCCGACGGTCGGATCTCCCAGTACAATCGTTTGAATTTTCGATTTCAAAATACGAACTGCAGCGTCGTTATTCGATTAAATATATAATTATATTTATATATATATATATAAATATAATCGCTTCTGGCGCTGTTTTTCTTCAGATTTGAATTAAACATTCCAGACAATCCAACCGTTGGATTTTTACAAAGTTGGTGCCGTTGGGAAGATATTTCCAAGGCGAACCCGACGGTTGCGGTTTCGGGAAAATCCAATGGTCGGATTTCCCTTATTAGTTGTTTGAAATCACGGTTTCAAAATACGAACTGCACGGCCACGTTTCGTTTTAATTTTATTTATATTTATATATTTATATAAATATAGTTCATTCAATGATTTCAATATCGTTTTCACTTCAAATATTTCACTAACGCCTTAAAATTTTGGAAAATTTCGCCATAACCTCCCCTGCACCGGGAGCATCGGGAAATCTCAAATAGCTTCCCCTGTCCTTCTAATCTCAAAAAGAAAAAGAAAAAGCCAAGCGGCTAGCCAACAGGCTCATAAAATCATCACCCAAACAAAACAGTAAATGTGTACCTATTTGTCGGGCACAAAATTTTATTCCTCTTCTCTAGCCCCTTTGCTATAACCTGTTCAATGAATATGCATGTACATATATATTGTTCTTATCATTTATCATTTTCTATTCAACTTCATATTTGATTTCTATTTGGTTTAAAAACACCATTCATTCTAATGTTACATACATAGGTACAAATCATATCATTAGCTAATTAATGAATATTTCAACTCATATATATTTATTTGAACAAGTGGTTATTTTTAACACTTCACATTTCAATGATTCATGCATATAATAAAAATGTGATTTTTATTGTAAAACAACTCATTTCAAAACACTATTATTTTATATATTTCATATTGGTGATAAAAATAGGATTTTTCTTATAAAACAATTTCTTTCAAAACGAGATTATTTTACACAGTTCATATAGTCGATAAAAGGTGATTTTTATATTTAAAACGCGAATACCATTCAACACATGAATTTCTAATCAACGAATGAATATCGATTCAACACATGAAGGTTTTCTATAGTTTCTATATATAGATAAAAATGTGATTTTTATATTTAAAACGCGAATACCATTCAACACATGAATTTCTAATCAACGAATGAATATCGATTCAACACATGAAGGTTTTCTATTCAATGAATAAATATAGTTTTAGCAAATGAAAATAATTCAAACACATGAATATTATTCAAAATTTCGGCAGCATAACGGCAGGGTAGTTAAAACCGGGACTGTCCCTAGTACGGCTTCTCGCTCTACATTAAAACCTCGCGGTTTTTGACAATGGGGATCATGCATCTAGTTCGCACGCAGGCGGCATGTATATATTTATTTCATTTCCACAAACTAATCCTATGTGGTTTCAACCAAATATTTCTCAACCACAAACGGGTATTTTTCAACCACAATCAATCAATATCAACCACAAACAATCCCAAACAACCATTCGCTATCAATCAATTTTCACAACAATTTCAACCAATAAATATCGTCCATGGTTTGTGGACGAGTGGCGTATATATATATATATTTATATATAGCAATTCACTTTTATTTCAACACATATATAATTTATACAACGCATATATAACTTATACATCGAACGTACAACTTATACAACGCTTATACAAGAGGTGTACAACGCTAGTATAACTCATACATTGACTATATAATTTATACATCGTCGTTTTCCATATAGTTTATAAATTAGAAATCTCACATTGGGTTCCACTCCACCAAAAATAGCAGAAGGCTCAGAAAAATACGCGGTCTCTTCTAAAATGTAGAAGACGTCCACACGGTCACGATGTTTCCTGTTTCATCGAATTTCGTTAACATAGCAAAAAGATATGATTTTTCAAAGTTTGCAACACTTTAAAACTGTCGAAATCAGTTTAAAACAGATTAGCCTCAAACCTGTTTGAAATCTTCAAAACTAGGTTTCGATTTTTAGCTCCACCCGTTGCACTTCGTCCCGATCAGGTTATACCACACTGTCGAGCTTGGAATGGGCTTCAAACGCCAGGGGCGGCGTTCCGTTCGATCGCCAGAATCAGTGGCGGCGGCGAGATGAAGTCGCCGCCTTTGAGGTGCTCGTTCTCGCTCTACAGGGCATGGTGGAGGCCAAACCAGGTATGGATGGGAAGAGGGAGGAGAGTACTCTAAAAAGTTCAACTGGAGGGAGGTCTATCGAGGCGTGGTTTCGCCGGAAAATGGACGAGAAGTTTTGAACGTTGGCCGCCGTTCGTCGGTGAAGGGAATCGGGGAGAGAGAAAACGTCATTTTCTTTTTTTTTTTATTAAATTCTGATTGGTCCATAGATTTTATAAGGGGTTTTCTGACGCGACCACCAATCTAAACCCAACGACTGTCGTCCCTAGCGTTTTACCCCCATTCCGAACACAATGGGATATGTTTCGTAGGCCCATTCGACTGTTTCAGTCAGTTTCCATTCAAATCAAAATATAAAACATTCAATATTTAATTTGAACGTACATTTCAATTTGCCAGGGCCACAAACTGATTCGAAAAATTCCAGAAAAATAAATCTAGCTATGTTTTGACGATACGGTCCCAACAAAACTAGTTTCGTCGAATTCTGAGACCGTTTGCAAAAAGGCCCATTTTTGGTCGATCCAATTTAACTATAATTGACCAAAACACATTTTCTTTTTCCATGCTCACATTTTAGCTTCAAAAATTACGAAATTTGAAACCTAGCAATAACTTCACATCCCGGATCCAACAAAAGTCGTTTCGTCGAATTCCGAGGTCATATGCAAAATGGCCAATTTCACGGGCTATATAAATTCCATAGCGACCGTTCTGAAAATTCATTCGGCCATAACTTTTGCTTTCCGCTATGAAAATTCGATTTTTCAGATTCGTTAGAAAGGTATTCACTAACAGATTTAAATATTTTTGGTTTCACTAAAATCCGGATTGTTCTGCACCCGGTACAATCCGACAAAGTTTGAATTCAATTTTTTTGAAACTGCAACGCCTTTTCAAGCCTTGTTTATAATTATAATTAATTATATTCGTTTTCAATTGTCGATTCAACTCACTTTTCATTCGCATTATTTAAAATATTTATTTTAAATATTTATAATCCATTATTTTAGCCAATTTAAAAATTTTAAATTGGTTCAGATTTTCTGGGTCGTTACAATCTCCCCCACTTAAAACTTTTCGTCCTCGAAAAGGAACAAAGACGAAAGTGGTTTGATAAATCTACAATCACACAACACAACTAACAATCAAATCGTTTTCAACCTTTCTAAAATATACTAATCACCTTCTATACTCTTTTAAACTCATTCAGACTATAGAATAAATAGTGCACATTCATGGAAAGAAAATAACAACAGAGTAGAGAATCAAATGGTAATGCACAGTAGGATAAATGTACCTTGCACCGGAGTCAATCAGAGATATCTACTCGGCATCTGGGATAGGCTTTCTGAATGCTCTCCTCAGTTTCCCAAGTACAATCTCGCGGATCTCCACTCCACTGCACTTTGACTAAGTGAACCTTCTTGTTCCTCAGCTCTTTGGTTTCTTTGCCGATAATCTTTAGCGGCTCTCTTCTCACAGCCAATTTTGGAGTAATTTCAATGTCATGTTGAGCTGCTTCTTCCACGATCAAGTCTGGATCATGAATGTGCTTTCGAAGTTGAGATATAAGAAATACATCATGAACTCCAGGCAACCAGTCAGGCAGTTTGACTTTATAAGCGAGAGTTCCGATCCGTTCCAGAATAGGAAACGGACCAATGAATTTGGGCGCCAACTTTCCAGTTTTACCGAACCGGATAACTCCTCTCATCGGCGATACTTTCAAATATACATAGTCGCCAACTTCAAAGGATATATCTCTTCTTCTTTTATCGGCATAGCTCTTTTGTCGGCTTTGAGCGGCGAGTAATCGGTTTTTAATAAAATCGACTTTGTCGGCAGCTTCTCGGATCATATCAGGACCCAACACAAGTCTATTACCTGGTTCGGCCCAACAAGCAGGAGATCGGCACGGTCTACCGTACAATGCTTCGAATGGCGACATTGTCAGACTCGCCTGGTAGCTGTTGTTATAAGAGAATTCAGCCAAATGCAGATTGTCTTCCCAGGATCCACCGAAATCTATAACACAAGCCCGCAATAGATCTTCTAAAATGCGATTCACCCTCTCAGTCTGACCGTCTGTCTGAGGATGATTAGCGGTGCTCAAGTTCAACTTCGTTCCCAGCTCGACTTGAAATGCCTCCCAGAATTTGCTAGTGAATATTGTATCCCTATCACTGACTATACTGAGCGGCACTCCATGTAGTCTAACTATTTCCCAGAAGTATATCTGCGCCAGACTCTGAGCAGTTCTGTTAGATCTGACAGGTATGAAATGGGCGGTCTTCGTGAAGCGATCTACGATCACCCAAATACTGTCATTTCCTTTTCTGGTTCTGGGTAGACCATCAATGAAATCCATAGAAATATGTTCCCACTTCCAACCAGGAACTTCTAGTGGTTGTAACAATCCAGCCAATTTCTGTTGGTCGCTCTTGACTAGTTGGCAAGTAGGGCATCGGCTAACATACAAGGAAATGTCCCTTTTCATCGACTTCCACCAGAAAGTGCGTTTAATGTCATTGTACATTTTTCTTACTCCCGGATGGATACTAAGTTTCGACTTGTGGCATTCGTCCAGTACTTCCTTCCGAAGCTCAGGAATGTTAGGAACGCATATTCGACCTTTGAGCCTTAAAATCCCCTCATTATCAACTTGAAAACTCGAGGGTTCGCCTTTCTGAATTATCTCTTTGATCTTCTGAATGAAGTGATCATCTTCCTGAAGAGCATATATTTTATCTAGCAATGAAGTCGTGATAATAAAACTGGTGATCATTTCATTCTTTCGGCTTAATACATCGGCCACGAAATTGGCTTTCCCTGGAGTGTATAAAATTTCAAAGTCATAAGCTGCAAGAAACTCCAGCCAACGTTGCTGCCTCAGATTCAGGTCTTTCTGAGTGAACAGATACTTTAACGACTGGTGGTCTGTAAACAGTTCAAATCTCTCTCCCAGAAGATAGTGTCTCCAGATTTTCAAGGCGAATACTATAGCCAATAACTCAAGATCATGAGTTACGTAGTTCTTCTCGTGTGGCTTCAGTTGACGGCTAGCATAAGCAATCACTTGGCCTCTTTGCATTAACACTGCGCCAAGGCCTTCTCTAGAAGCATCAGTCCAGACTTTTAGATCTTGGTTGCCATCGATGATGGTTAACACTGGAGCTGTCGTTAATCTTAACTTTAGCTCTTCGAAAGCCTCCTCACTCTCTGGAGTCCATTTGAACTTAGAGTGCTTCTTCGTAAGCTTTGTTAAATGACCAGATATCTTCGAAAAGTTTTTAATGAACTTCCGGTAATAGCTAGCCAATCCGAGAAAACTGCGGACTTCAGTGGGAGTACTGGGCTGTTTCCAGTTCTGAATAGCTGTGATTTTACTTGGATCCACAACGATTCCTTCTTTCGATACGACGTGGCCCAGAAATTTTACTTCGTCTTGCCAGAAGATACATTTGGAAAATTTGGCTTTTAATACATTCAGTCTCAGAATTTCCAACACTTGTTCCAAATGTTTTTCATGTTCGGCCTTTGATTTAGAGAAGATTAGAATATCGTCAATGAAAACCAGAACAAATTTATTCAATACTCCTCTGAATACTCTGTTCATTAGATCGACGAAGTAAGCAGGAGCGTTACATAATCCGAACGGCATTACTAACCACTCGTAGAATAAGTCGGGACCTCTGAATGCTGTCATTGGAACACACTCCTCGGCAATTCTAAGCTGATGGAAGCCTGTAGCTAGGTCCATTCTTGAGAATACTTGTGCTCTATTTAATCGATCCAACAAATCATCAATCCGCGACAATGGATATTTGTTCTTTATAGTCTGCTTGTTTAAATCACGATAATCCACACATAGCCGTAGAGTACTGTCAGATTTTGGGACAAACACCACTGCTGCACCCCAATCAGAGAAACTAGGCCTGATCAGACCTTTCCATACTAGCTGTCGTGTTTGATTGTCTAATTCCTCTTTCTCTTTCAAGGACATTCTTCGAATATCGTGAACTACCGGCCTTGCATTGGGAATCAAAGCAATCTTGAAATCTATTTCTCTCTGCGGAGGTAAGCGAACAACTTCTTCGAACACATCCGCATAGTTCTTGACGACAGGAATGTCTTTCACTAGGTCGGGAATATTCTCTGTAACTTCAGGGATATTTTCTATTTGAGCTGGAGAAACATTCAAAGCTGCCCAGAAGTCTTTTCTATTAGCATTCTGACCTTCACAGGGAATGGTTATATAATCACCTGATTTAATCTTTGCCCTTACGACTCCGTCGGCGCATTTAACTTCAGCTTCATATTTGGTCAACCAGTCTAACCCCAAGATAAGATCAAACTCTTTAAAATTCATGACAACCGCGATGGTAGAAAACCGATAACGAGAGAAAGAAACCGGCACTCCACAAACCCAACTGAGATCTATCGAACCCCCAACTGGATTCTGGACAGTCATTGGTTCCTTGAGCTTCTTCAAATTCAAATCCAGTTTCTTAGCTGCATCTTTGGAAATGAAGCTTCGTGACGCGCCTGTGTCAAACAGTACTTTGACTGGAATGTTTTTGACCGTAAGCGTGCCTTCTAAAACATCTGGCCTTTCCAGAACATCTGAGGGCCCAGAAGTTTCTGCTATTTCATTTATACGTACTGCTTCCGGTTCCTTTGAGAGTTGGCACTCCCGTGAAATATGACCTACTTGATGACACTCATTGCATGTCCTTTCACCATGTGGGTTCCTTTTCTTAGTGGATTCAGATTCATTCTTCTTCTGCTTCTTTAAAGATTTACATTTTCTGGATAAATGGCCCTGTTTATTGCAGTTAGAGCATACAGTTGTCGTTACTGGTTTCTTCTCAGATTTGGCCCTTTTTCTCTTGGCACTGGCCTTCTTACTGATCTCAGTCATTGTACTTGCCTCTGGATAATCGGTTTCAGACTCTGCTTTGTCACTAAAACCGACTTCTTCTTCATCGCATAACATTCCTTTCTTATCTAGATCTTCGTACTGATAAGCCATGTAAATCATTTCTGAAAAAGGAAGCTTCATATGCCCCAATACTTTATTCTGGTATTTCCTTTGAAGCCCATTGATAAATCTCAAATTCTTCCTCTTCAGATTTTGAATTAGATGAGGAGCAAAGTGAGAAAGTTCGTTGAATTTCTTATGATATTCTGGGATGGTCATATCTCCTTGTATCAAATAAGAAAATTCATCACAAAGGCGCTCAGTCGCTTCGGGAAGGGTAAATCTTTCCAGGAAAATCACTTTGAATCTGTCCTAGGTGATATCACCTTCTGGATTATCTTTGATAACTGAATCCCGCTAGAACAAAGCTTCTTCTTTGAGTGCCCAGGAGGCCAGTAATCTTTTCTGGTCATCCCTCAGCTTTAATGCTTCGAAAATTTTCTCAGCCGAACGAATCCAAGCTTGTGTTTTCATAATTGCTTCTTCACCCGTAAAGGGTTTTCCACCCAGATTTCTATACTTCATGAATAGAGCTTCTATATCCGGGTCAGTATTACTTCTTCTGTTTCTGGCACTCATTTTCTAGTTCCTCTGCAAATAGCAGATCAAGTGTCAGGTCAACAGGAAAGGTATTTTAAAATATAGAAACACATACTTCAAATGTAAATGTGTCTATCGAGGTGTAATTTCATTCTGCTTTACTCATACTAGGATATTGCCGATCCTATTTGTATAGAGTTACCCATCCAAGAACACTACTGGTTCTAATTCTGACAAGTTCGTTCAAATGTTATATTCCAGAACTAAGCTTAACCCAAGCTCTGATACCACGTTGAGACGACCCGAAATCCCGTTCAGACGGAAACAAGGGTTATCTTTGGAATATAACACAGAAACATATAATAGCAGAACAGAATTAAATAAATACACCAGATAATGAACAATAGAATATACTGGATAAAAGTAATCATCGGAGTTACACAGTATACAGGATCATACTTAGCACAAATACAGTTCAGCTATACATAAATGTCTACAGCGGAAATAAACAAAATATGTACAATAGGAGCTGAACAACATAAAAAGAGATAAATGATAGAATCCATCTTCAGCTCCAGCTATCCAGAAAGAACCAGCTAAACCTGAATACAAGGCCGCCCGTGGAGAAAAAGGGGCACCCGAGTTTGAAAGTGAAACAAACTACGAGTCAGTCATGGGACTGGTATGAGAAGTCTACTCAACACATATATAATATGGCTAATCACAGGACCACGCCACCTTCGTGGAACGGGTTTACTCCATTGGATTGCCAGTTCTTTAAAACAAATCTTTCTTTTAAACAACGCAATGTATTTTATAAAAATGCAACCATTATAAGACTCAGTTCCCATCACACAATGCAACGCAAACCGGAGGATAGAGTTTTACCTTATAACGGCCAAAATATGCTTGATACGAATAAAACAAGGGCAATTGATATTATTGCTAGTGTTTATATGTTTTGAAAACAATTTCAAATCATAACTATCAATCGTAAACGGCATGGGTACCATATATCATGTCGCCATATATATATATATACAATCAAAACCGCACGATGTCGTATTTGGAAATTGGATTTCCGTCATGAACCAAGGCAAAAGATAGTCCTTACCGAATTCGAGACTGCATAGCCCGAGCCTCAGGCAAGTACTCTGTCAAGCCTTAGGATCGTCAGGGCCGGTCCACCGATGTGGATTAAAATGCCTGAACCATGCGTTTCCCCGCCCTTTGGGGCGTAAACGAGCCAACGAATGACTCCATCGGACCCGGATCGTCCGATCAAACCGAGGCACCTCGCAACAACAACAACCACATAGGTGAAAAGTATATATAAATGTCAGGGCTGGTAGGTCACTGACACCACCCTAGTTAGGAGGAAACGCAGGCCCTCCCTGAGGTCCTTTCTCCCGTTTCTGGTTCATACCGGGGTGTGAGGCTCGCGATTTCACGTTATACACAACGCTACGCCACACAGGCGGTGCTTTGATCATCACCACAAGACTTTGCTTTTCAACAGAAGCCCTGATCACTGCGTCTTAGCATGCCACACATGCAATTCATGCCGTGCGACTGATGTCCATCGATATACAACCTCTGAGCTCGTGCGTCTCAGAGAAGGGCGTTAAGCAAAAGAATAAATTCTCCGCCGCCAAACAGATGTATATTTAACAGAGATCAATCAACACAGAATAAAATCCAATGTCAGACACACAGTCCATTTACAAGTCCGTTCTGGGTCTGAACGAAACCGGAGGCACTAAATACCTCGCAAACCCATCGATTACCACGTATGTCTGGACGATCACCACTCATTATCCATATTTCGGGATGCCTCCCAATCAGGACCTCGGTTACCATCCAAACGAGGTGAAGATCTCCGGTCTTCGACCACCGTCTTCATCTTCGACTTTCAATCGTCGGTCAATTATTTGAAATGAGAATTAACTCGGCCTTCTCAAATAATTCACGTACATTTAGAATTTCAAATCAATTTACTTTAATGGTTAAATCATTCGACAACATCAATTTTGTTCTTTAATGTAATTTTCACACCAAACACATTCAACCATCAAATACTACATAAATCGAGCTAATTCAGTTTATTTCTATTCCATATCGTTTATGATATTTTATAACGATTTATCGCTATTTTTATTTATTTTAAAATAGCCAATTTATTCAAAACGACGCTTCGGGCCATAACGCGGCCGTGGCGCTGTTTTTCTTCAGAATTGATTTACACATATCTGAAAATCTAACCGTTGGATCTTCACAAAATTTACATCATTAGAAAAGGTCTTTTCAAAACGAATCCAACGGTTCCAGTTTCGGGAAAATCCGACGGTCGGATCTCCCGGTACAATCGTTTGAATTTTCGATTTCAAAATACGAACTGCAGCGTCGTTATTCGATTAAATATATAATTATATATATATATATATATATATATAATCGCTTCTGGCGCTGTTTTTCTTCAGATTTGAATTAAACATTCCAGACAATCCAACCGTTGGATTTTTACAAAGTTGGTGCCGTTGGGAAGATATTTCCAAGGCGAACCCGACGGTTGCGGTTTCGGGAAAATCCAATGGTCGGATTTCCCGCATTAGTTGTTTGAAATCACGGTTTCAAAATACAAACTGCACGACCACGTTTCTTTTTAATTTTATTTATATTTATATATTTATATAAATATAGTTCATTCAATGATTTCAATATCGTTTTCACTTCAAATATTTCACTAACGCCTTAAAATTTTGGAAAATTTCGCCATAACCTCCCCTGCACCGGGAGCATCGGGAAATCTCAAATAGCTTCCCCGGTCCTTCTAATCTCAAAAAGAAAAAGAAAAAGCCAAGCGGCTAGCCAACAGGCTCATAAAATCATCACCCAAACAAAACAGTAAATGTGTACCTATTTGTCGGGCACAAAATTTTATTCCTCTTCTCTAGCCCCTTTGCTATAACCTGTTCAATGAATATGCATGTACATATATATAGTTCTTATCATTTATCATTTTCTATTCAACTTCATATTTGATTTCTATTTGGTTTAAAAACACCATTCATTCTAATGTTACATACATAGGTACAAATCATATCATTAGCTAATTAATGAATATTTCAACTCATATATATTTATTTGAACAAGTGGCTATTTTTAACACTTCACATTTCAACGATTCATGCATATAATAAAAATGTGATTTTTATTGTAAAACAACTCATTTCAAAACACTATTATTTTATATATTTCATATTGGTGATAAAAATAGGATTTTTCTTATAAAACAATTTCTTTCAAAACGAGAATATTTTACATAGTTCATATAGTCGATAAAAGGTGATTTTTATATTTAAAACGCGAATACCATTCAACACATGAATTTCTAATCAACGAATGAATATCGATTCAACACATGAAGGTTTTCTATAGTTTCTATATATAGATAAAAATGTGATTTTTATATTTAAAACGCGAATACCATTCAACACATGAATTTCTAATCAACGAATGAATAGCGATTCAACACATGAAGGTTTTCTATTCAATGAATAAATATAGTTTTTGCAAATGAAAATGATTCAAACACATGAATATTATTCAAAATTTCGGCAGCATAACGGCAGGGTAGTTAAAACCGGGACCGTCCCTAGTACGGCTCCTCGCTCTACCTTAAAACCTCGCGGTTTTTGACAATGGGGATCATGCATCTAGTTCGCACGCAGGCGGCATGTATATATTTATTTCATTTCCACAAACTAATCCTATGTGGCTTCAACCAAATATTTCTCAACCACAAACGGGTATTTTTCAACCACAATCAATCAATATCAACCACAAACAATCCCAAACAACCATTCGCTATCAATCAATTTTCACAACAATTTCAACCAATAAATATTGTCCATGGTTTGTGGACGAGGGGCGTATATATATATATTTATATATAGCAATTCACTTTTATTTCAACACGTATATAATTTTTACAACGCATATATAACTTATACATCGAACGTACAACTTATACAACGCTTATACAAGAGGTGTACAACGCTAGTATAACTCATACATTGACTATATAATTTATACATCGTCGTTTTCCATATAGTTTATAAATTAGAAATCTCACATTGGGTTCCACTCCACCAAAAATAGCAGAAGGCTCAGAAAAATACGTGGTCTCTTCTAAAATGTAGAAGACGTCCACACGGTCACGATGTTTCCTGTTTCATCGAATTTCGTTAACATAGCAAAAAGATATGATTTTTCAAAGTTTGCAACACTTTAAAATTGTCGAAATCAGTTTAAAATAGATTAGCCGTAAACCTGTTTGAAATCTTCGAAACTAGGTTTCGATTTTTAGCTCCACCCGTTGCACTTCGTCCCGATCAGGTTATACCACACTGTCGAGCTTGGAATGGGCTTCAAACGCCAGGGGCGGCGTTCCGTTCGATCGCCAGAATCAGTGGCGGCGGCGAGATGAAGTCGCCGCCTTTGAGGTGCTCGTTCTCGCTCTACAGGGCATGGTGGAGGCCAAACCAGGTATGGACGGGAAGATGGAGGAGAGTACTCTAAAAAGTTCAACTGGAGGGAGGTCTATCGAGGCGTGGTTTCGCCGGAAAATGGACGAGAAGTTTTGAACATTGGCCACCGTTCGTCGGTGAAGGGAATCGGGGAGAGAGAAAACGTCATTTTCTTTTTTTTATTAAATTCTGATTGGTCCATAGATTTTATAAGGGGTTTTCTGACGCGACCACCAATCTAAACCCAACGACTGTCGTCCCTAGCGTTTTACCCCCATTCCGAACACAATGGGATATGTTTCGTAGGCCCATTCGACTTTTTCAGTCAGTTTCCATTCAAATCAAAATATAAAACATTCAATATTTAATTTGAACGTACATTTCAATTTGCCAGGGACACAAACTGATTCGAAAAATTACAGAAAAATAAATCTAGCTATGTTTTGACGATACGGTCCCAACAAAACTAGTTTCGTCGAATTCTGAGACCGTTTGCAAAAAGGCCCATTTTTGGTCGATCCAATTTAACTATAATTGACCAAAACACATTTTCTTTTGCCATGCTCACATTTTAGCTTCAAAAATTACGAAATTTGAAACCTAGCAATAACTTCACATCCCGGATCCAACAAAAGTCGTTTCGTCGAATTCCGAGGTCATATGCAAAATGGCCAATTTCACGGGCTATATAAATTCCATAGCGACCGTTCTGAAAATTCATTCGGCCATAACTTTTGCTTTCCGCTATGAAAATTCGATTTTTCAGATTCGTTAGAAAGGTATTCACTAACAGATTTAAATATTTTTGGTTTCACTAAAATCCGGATTGTTCTGCACCCGGTACAATCCGACAAAGTTTGAATTCAATTTTTTTGAAACTACAGCGCCTTTTCAAGCCTTGTTTATAATTATAATTAATTATATTCGTTTTCAATTGTCGATTCAACTCACTTTTCATTGGCATTATTTAAAATATTTATTTTAAATATTTATAATCCATTATTTTAGCCAATTTAAAAATTTTAAATTAGTTCAGATTTTCTGGGTCGTTACAATATGAAACTTCGATTTTTCAGATTCTTAGAAAGATATTCACTAACAGATTTAAATATTTTTGGTTTCACTAAAATCCGGTTTGTTTGCACCCGGTACAGCCAGTCAAAGTTTGAATTCAAATTCTGAAACTACCGCGCCATTTCAGGCCTTGTTTATAATTAGAAATAATTATATTCATTTTCAAACGTCGATTCAAACTTACTTTTCATCGTTATTATTTAAAATATTTATTTTAAATATTTAAAATCCACTAAAATAGATAAATTAAATTTTTTAAATTGGTTCAGATTTTAAGGGTTGTTACAGGGAATCCAACCAATCATCAACCCAATATATATACAATAGTCAACCCTAAATAACTAATATATTTAAAGCAACCAGAAAAATCCAAACAAGCAACAACAATTATTTTTAATGGATAAAAATAACTTTAAATAAAAGGTGAGTGAGATTTACTCACTGAGACTTTTTTCCTGATCCATTCGAGTTCCTAAATTATTTCCAGCTTATGTCTTCCGTAGTTAGGATTTCTCGACGAACTCCATTCGAATGAATCTTTTTAATCACCTATTTAACTACTCCTGCTTTCAACAATTTAAATACAGTAGTCTGCCCTTGGTGTCCATTCCTGTTGCCGATTTCTGAAACCCCAAACTTGTTCAAAACCCACGTAGAGACTCCATCCCCAATCCTTCATCATGCTGAACCAAAATCTGAGCCGATATGATCCCTAAATTGTTGAACCTTCCCTCGCATTGTCTCAAAGCCGACCCCTTTCAGTTTGTGATTCCAATTCGATTGAAAACCCCAACATCGGCCTTCCACGTTCTTCTTGAAATCGCGGATCCCCAATCAATGATGCTCAAATCGAGCTTCAGAGCATGTGACGTCTGCGAGGTCCAGGAGCTCCAGAAGAAGACCGCGATACTAGAAAATCTTCCTCCCCAAGTCGCGATGGTCGACATACCCGTTCGATTTTGATCTTTGCTGGGATCGAACTATACAGCTTCGATTTTTCTTTTGAAATGAAAAATACAGAGAAAAAGGGGGTAGTGTCTTTGATTTCGGTTTGCCTGAGAAACAAAGGAAGTGCGGATTTGATTTTCAAGTGGAGAGGAAATGATTTTAATGCCTGCGAATGAGTGAATGAGGGAAACTGGAAAGGTGCTTGCGATTTTATAGAAGAAGGAGGGGGACAGGAAGTACACAGCAGATCTTTGTATTTATTTTGAAAAGTTTTTATAATTAATTTGATTTGATTTTGATTCGATATAAAGAGATCTTTTATTCTTTTTAAACAGATATCGATTTGATTTTCGATTCGATTTTGATCTTATCCATTATAAATATCTCGGGGTTCACAGTTAAAAATCGTGAAACTGCTATTTTAGCGTACCGACCGTCGTTCCAATGTTATAGCGTTATACTGAACTCAACAGAATATTTTTTGAAATTTATTTCGAATGTGTATATATAAAACAACCATATTAAATTAATATAATATAATTTTAATTCGAAAACCGTTAATTCTCTAATAATAAATTATTTATTATCGTTTATATTCCAATACTACTTCTCTAAATCATTTGAACCATTCCGACGTAGTCATAAATGTCGAATTGAATTACTTCAGTTCTCGTATTTCAATAATTATATATATACGAAATAAATCATATATCGATCACCAATCGATAATTCAATATAAAAATTCTTTTATATTATTAATTCAATATTTAAACGATATTAAATATTTAAAATAACTGTTCGAAAAATCCGGGTCGTTACATTCTTCCCCCCTTAAAATAATTTTGTCCTCGAAATTGCTAAAGTAAGAAAAATTCTTCAAACCCATTACTTTTCAAAATTCC
Organism: Allium sativum; assembly: GCA_030737875.1. NCBI lineage: Eukaryota > Viridiplantae > Streptophyta > Magnoliopsida > Asparagales > Amaryllidaceae > Allium > Allium sativum. The sequence continues at coordinate 511,477,470 of CM060921.1, read as the reverse complement.
TATTACACATCATACATGCTTACATTCATTTAATATGAATGATTTACAACCAATATATATTCACATTCAATTTATGTGCACTCAAATTTATTCAAATTGATTTTAATCAATTTATTCAATTCAATCCATTTAACTTGCTTAAGTTTAATTTTAAATTCCAAAATTCAAATTCCTGGGTTTTTATTTTAAATCCCTTTGAAATCATATACCTATATTTATAACTCATCACAAATTCAAAACATTTGAATTTTCAAACCCAACTTGTTTTCTTTCAAACAAATTTCCATTAAAAACCTTTCTAAGGCAGCAATCTATCACTTAGAAACTCGAAAATGAACACTGATGAAGCTGCAGTCATCATCAGAATTATTTTCCAGCCACTGAAGTGAGTTCAGTGCTTTATCAATTTCAAATCCATTTAAAATGATTTTTATTTAATAACCCTTTCAAAACAAAGCTATATTATTTTAGTATATTTCAAAAATATTTTTCAACTTCCCAGGATTTAAATTCCAAATTCAGGTTTGAATTCAATTTTATTTCATCTCATTTGTATATCTTATTCATATACAAGTTCTATTTGGTTCTATATAGCCATTTCATTTCTTATAATCTCATTTAATTATAATAACAACAACCTATACCTCCATATATAATAATTTCAAAATTATTCTTTCTATATCAAAATAGTATTTTGGGTAAAATAATTTCATTCACCCACTTTAAAACAATATCATGTTCAATCTTCTGTTCAAATATTTACAAACTCTTATCGACGTCGTGGCGTCCTACGATTCGATCAGAATTCATAAACCACTCAACAGACTCGCCAACACAATATAAAATAATTTTTATATTAAATAACAAATACGCTCTAGCGTATATATAGACTCAACTCATTCTAGGGTACTACTGACTCTATCTCTAATGAGCACATTCCACCAAAGCCTGGGTATTCGCTCAACCTTGCTCTGATACCAACTGTAACGGCCCACAAATCCGTACTATCTGAGTTGACTAATAACACCACACGTCCATCCCAAATTGCACAGAAATACGAATCATTATTAGAAAGAAGTTAAAGGATGAGAAATAGAAAGAAAGAAATATTAGAATAGAAGAAAACGAAGATCAAAACTCATAGTGGAACAAATAAAATATATTAAATAACATAACTTTCGAAATACAAATTAGTAACTTTATATACATACCATCATCAGAGCACAACAGTTATTCCTGGAACAGTTATAAACACCTGTTTCCAGATACAACATAGTACACAACGGAAAATATGATAGTCTATAGCTAACTGGTGAAGCCTCCTGTTTCCAGCTCCTCCAAATGAATCTAAAAAAAATCCTGACTGCTTGACTACCCGTACAAATTTGGGCACCCAAGAGTTTAGGGAAAACAAACAAAATAAAATTTGGGTCAGTCATGGGACTGGTGTGAGTAAACTCCAACCATTTGTTTAACTTTCAAAATCCTTTCGAAGGAAAAGATAATAGTAAGATCAGCCCACACATAAACATGGACGGTTTTTACCTTACTATAACCCAAAACACTTTGATACAAAAATCCAGTGGTATTACAATAGTGTCTAAATCAAATAAATAGAATCTAGTGGAACGCTTGCATCTCACGCTCCACATACATAGAATAAAATCAAAAACCGCAGGGCGCTTATTGGAGACTGGATTTCCAACATGACAAGGTATGGAACCACCTTCTGATAGTGTATCTCTAGAGAGGAATACACTGGGTTCAACATGAACGTCTTGCAACCCGAGCCACACATGACCGACCACTTATTTCGCTTGAGTGCATCGAATGTATATCACCAACGGTTTGGATCAACAACTGTTTCCCGATTGGGACAACATCGAATATAATAAGGAATTAAATGAATCTCTAGATAGGTGATAATACACCCTAATGGGAGCGACCCACATAGCCATGATGCCTGCCCGATTTTTGTCATTTCCCGGTTGTTGAGGCCTGAGGCTATGATTACTTTCTCTTCATTGACAGCACAATCACTTTGAATGCCACATTGTCAGATCCGTTAATCATTTATTGATTTGCACAAATATATTCTCGATATTATGCTAAGGGAATAAATCTGTTGCCACCATGTATATTTGTACAGAACAATCATATTCGATCATTGGAAATACTTTGTCAGACATTCGTCCATATACGTTCGTTCTGGGACTGAACGAAACGAAGGCACAATTTCTATTAATAGAAAAAGCCCTTGCACTTCACTCCATCTTCGATTATCTTCATATAATCTAATTCGCAATGTTACGGTCAATACGAAGTGGCTCACGAATAATAATCCAACCGATCTCTCCATATTGACCACGATATTGGCAAATACTTCGATAGTCGGTTATTTAACTACCGAAGAATTACAAACAAACATCCATCCATAACATCCATCAATCACTGGCCTGTTAATTAATATTTCACTAATTAATTCACTTCCTCATTTCCCTATCAATATTCGTTAACCAAATATTTTCAGTGATCTTGTTGGACTCTTACGCTATTTGGAAAAAAAAAATCCCTATATCACCTCCTTTTATTTTATACACTTAGAAAATATATTCTATTTGAAATTAAAACAAATTTCAATCACTTATCTCTTTCCCGACTACTTTAATTAGACTCAGGAAATATTTACTTTTATATTTCCAAAATTCCATCACTTGGGTTAAAACGAATGCTGTATAAAACATCGTTATAACAACCCAAAATGTTTTATTCAACTAACTATTATGCTATTTATCAATTAAAAATGAAATCAATCAAGTTGGGGTAAAATTACCTCTCAGACCTTGACTGGAAACATCCTCAACTTCAAAACGGAAAAACCACTAACCTCGAATAAACACACTATAAAACCCAATTATTCATTTTTAAAACACGTATATGGTTCGCTTTCTATTTCTAATTTATAGATTTCCCTTTTTGTTTACAATATTCTATTTTTTATTTCGTTTCCTTATCGAATTCAACATATATCAGTACAATTATTTTTAACTATCAAAATTTCTTAAAAATATTCTAACTCCTTAAATTTCCGGAAAAATTCGCCATAACCTCCTTTGTACCGGGAGCATCAGGATATTTCAAATAGCCTCCCATGGCCCTTTCCATTCAAAAGAAATAGAGAAAGCCAAGCGGCTTGCTGATATGGCGCATAAAATTTCATATATGAATTTAAACGTGTACCTTTTTGTCGGGCACATAAATTAAAATCTTCATATACTTCATCCCATACCTGTCTAACACATGTTCACCTGTTTTCAATTCAATTCAACTCAATCCAATCGTTAGAATTTAGTTTCGCCCATTTATTCTTTAATTAGCTATTTTTCCTATTTCACTTCTTTGTTTGAACATAACATGTTCAAACAAAATATTTAACTTGCTCATAACCAAATTGAATTTCAATTTCAATTCTAGTTTCCTTTTCGATTTCGAATATAAATTTTCAAATCGAATTCACTTATTCAAAGCCCAATATCAATTCAAAATCTCATTAACTAATTACCATTCAAATTAGTTAATTCTATTCAATAATCAAAAATCTGATTTCTGTTTCAGAAATCAATTCATTACTCTACTTGAGTTCACATATTATTTACAACTCAAATCTGAAATTTTCTAAATAGAAATTCAGATTTTATTCGCTTAAAATCCTTTTATAAAATTAAATAAACCGTTATGGTTTTTAAATGGTTATGGCGCTGTTTTTTTGAAAATTTGATTTTGATATAACTCAAAATCTATTCGACGAAATCCAGATTTTTCTCCTTCATTAGAAAACTATTATCTAATCGGTCTTGATGTTTCTTGTTTCAAAGAATTCCAACTTCAACTGAGTTCTGTATACTCAATTGAAGTTCGAAACGACCATTTACGAACTGTCGTGCTGCGGCGAGTTCGTTTTAATTATATTTATAAATATAAACATTTAAACTTCGTCTATAATAAATTCACTCCATTCTGATATATTTTTAATATATATCAAATTAAATTTTCCCAATTCAACATACTATTTCCAATCTTCTAAAATTGGCGATTTTTCCTTATTCAGTAATAAATTCATTTATATTTCGATCTTCTATGTTTAATTTCAGTTCCTTTTATAAATTATAAATCCTTTTGGTTTATTTCTATCCTATTTAAAAATCCACATTTCGAAATATATTTCGTGTTCCCATTTCGAAATGATTTCCAATTTTCTATTTCAAATTCTCCTTTCAATTCTTTATGAATTCTATATTCAAATCCCATTTCAATTTATTTGAATTCTATATTCAAATCCCATTTCAATTTATTTGAATTCTATATTCAAATCCCATTTCAATTTATTTGAATTCTACATTTAAAGTCCATATTTAATTTTCTTTGAATTTTCATTATTTAAATTCTATTTCAATTTCTCTTATATTCAAATTCTGTTTCAATTTCTCTTACATTCAAATTCTATTTGGATTTCTCATATTCAAATCCTATTTGAATTTCTCTTATTCAAATTTCAAATTCTATTTTAGAAAAAAAAATAGAATTTCCTTTTTAAATCTGCAAAATTCCTTTTCATGATATTTTTAAATATCAACATTTGGGCCCAGTGATATTTAAACACCAACAACCAATTATTTATTTCAGGTTTTCTAACACATCATATATGACGGTATATATGCAAACAAATAAACAAAACAGATAATATATTTTTGAGGAATCCAGTTGGATCCCTCCAACCTGTTTTCCTGCATCCACAGACGTTAGTCAACATAGTAATACCCATCCTGCTTCGAGGCAGGATATCGCGGTATAAAGGTCATTCACTAATATATTTGTGGGGCGCATAGGGAAATCATCCGCTCTGAAACTGCGGGCATCGGCTAATGAGACTGCGGGAATCCAACCAATCATCAACCCAATATATATATATAATAGTCAACCCTAAATAACTAATATATTTAAAGCAACCAGAAAAATCCAAACAAGCAACACCAATTATTTTTAATGGATATAAATAATTTTTAATAAAAGGTGAGTGAGATTTACTCACCGAGACTTTTTTCCTGATCCATTTGATTTCCTAAATTATTTCCAGCTTATGTCTTCCATAGTTAGGATTTCTCGATGAACTCCATTCGAATGAGTCTTTTTAATCACCTATTTGACTACTCCTGCTTCCAACAATTTAAATAAAGTAGTCTGCCCATGGTGTCCATTCCTGTTCCCGATTTCTGAAACCCCAAACTTGTTCAAAACCCACGCAGAGACTCCATTCCCAATCCTTCATCATGCTGAACCAAAATCTAAGCCGAGATGAACCCTAAATCGATGAACCTTCCCTCACGTTGTCTCAAAGTCGACCCCTTTCAGTTTGTGATTCCAATTCGATTGAAAACCCAAACGTCGGCCATCCACATTCTTCCTGAAATCGCGGATCCCCAATCAATGATGCTCAAATCGAGCTTCAGAGCATGTGACGTCTGCGAGGTCCTGGAGCTCCAGAAGAAGACCTCATTACTAGAAAGTCTTCCTCCCTAAGTCGCGATGGTCGACATACCCGTTCAATTTTGATCTTTGCTGGGACCGAACTATATGGCCTCGATTTTTCTTTTGAAATGAAAAATACAGAGAAAAAGGGGTTAGTGTCTTTGATTTCGGTTTGACTGAGAAACAAAGGAAGTGCGGATTTGATTTTCAAGTGGAGAGGAAATGATTTTAATGCCTACGAATGAGTGAGTGAGGGAAACTGGAAAGGTGCTTGCGATTTTATAGAAGAAGGAGGGGACAGGAAGTACATAGCAGATCTTTGTATTAATTTTGAAAAGATTTTCTAATTAATTTGATTTGATTTTGATTCGATATAAAGAGATCTTTTATTCTTTTTAAACAGATATCGATTTGATTTTTGATTCGATTTCGATCTTATCCATTATAAATATCTCGGGGTTCATAGTTAAAAATTGTGAACCGCTATTTTAGCGTACCGACCGTCATTCCAATGTTATAGCGTTATACTGAACTCAACAAAATATTTTCTGAAATTTATTTCGAATGTGTATATATAAAACAACCATATTAAATTAATATAATATAATTTTAATTCGAAAACCGTTAATTCTCGAATAATAAATTATTTATTATCGTTTATATTCCAATACTACTTCTCTAAATCATTTGAATCATCCTGACTTAGTCATAAATTTCGAATTGAATTAATTCAGTTCTTGTATTTCGATAATTATATATATATATATACGAAATAAATCATATATCGATCACCAATTAATAATTCAATATGAAAATTCTTTTATATTATTAATTCAATGTTTAAACGATATTAAATATTTAAAATAACTGTTCGAAAAATCCGGGTCGTTACATCCATTCTCCAACAATCTCCCCCTTTTTGATGATGACAACCTTGGTTTATGACATATTTATACCTGATATTACCTGTTGATCTGATTCCTTGAATACTCTCCGTTTAACCGTGAATTCCTTTTAACTCCCCCTTAAACTATGCCTATCTTAACTATACCCTATTTTATTATTTCTCCCCCTTTGTCATCATCGTAAACCTATACTAAACTATACTCCCCCTAAATTTATACTATAAATGATCCTAATGACTTATTTTTGATACATAACTTTCCTAAGACTATAATACTAAATCTAAAGTTTTATAACTTCCTCTAAATTAATGACTAATGTAATTCTATTAAATATAAACAAGAGTATAAATAATTTATACAAGAAATTTGATCAGTCAATCCAAACATATTTACAAGCAAATCACACAATGGCAATTCGTATTTACGTACATTACAAACACACAAACTACGAAATCGTTAAACGTTTAGTGTTTCTTAACAATCGAGGATTTGTGAACTGGACAATGGGGATAATTAAGACAAAATTCCCCAATTTTTTAAATTACATTCCCATCCTTGTCAAAGCACACTTCGCCTACGCAAATAACACTATATTCTTCGTCCATAACGTTAGCGCTTGTTCTTCTTCCATTTCTTCTTCCTCTTCTTCCATTTGATTATCATCTTCGATAATGATTGGATTGGTTATATTATCTATTACAAACTTTTACAAATTTCTCATAATCTTCCCTTGCTTATCTTGCTCTTTATTCATCCTTATTTGTAAGACTTGAATTTCAGTCACCATTTGCAATGCATCCTTCATTGATTCCTCCAATTTCATGACTCTCACAAGTGTAGTTCGTTGAAATGGACATTCGGACGGTCCTAGAAACGAAATGAGGTTGTTTTGGTTGATTTTACTAGAGGAGTCCATTATTTATTTTATTTCAGAATTTTTTCCAAGAGGAAATGAAGAGAAGAAGAAGAATGAATTTCAAAATAATGAGTTTAAATATAGGTTGTAACTACCTTTAGGTGGGAATCAATTTTTTGAATATCTGGCAATTATATGTCGACATGTATAAACATGTATGTTGGCATATGTGTATTTTTTCTTCTTGTGATTTTTATTATATTTTATATTATAAATTAATATATTTAATTACTCTATTTCACTTAAAGAACAAATGCTAATCCTCTTCTAAATTTAGTAAATGTTTATTCGTTTAAAGGTTTGGTTAACATATCAGCTATTTGTTTTTCTATTTCTATGAATTCTGGTGAAATTTTCTCTTTACTTATGTTATCTCTTAGGATATGATGTCTTATATCTATAAATTTTGTTCTTAAATGATGAGTTGGATTTTTAGATATATTTATATCGCTTGTATTGTCATAGTAGATTGATGATTTATTTATAATTAATCCAAAATCATTTAGAGTTTATTTCCTATATGTTACTTGTGAACAAGCCAAAGAAGCAGATATATATTCTACTTCAGTCATAGACAAGGATACTGTACTTCCTTTTTACTAAACCAAGTGACAAAAGAATTCCCTAAGAAATGACACGTTCCACTAGTACTTTTATGATCTGACTTACATCCGCGTGGTCAATGTAACACCCCATAAAATTCATAAGTATTAATAATTAATTAAAAATAAGAAATTAAATAATGTGGTTGGAAAATGAGATTTTGCAGCTTTAGGAATTTGGCTACGAAATTCTTTTATTTGGATTCATGGCGAGATTCTACATCATTTTCATATATAATATGCTGAAAACGGTCAATGTATGAAGAAGTTATGAACAAATAAATTTGGACAGTGAACGCAGAATACATACATACATATATATATATATATATATATATATAATTAAATAACAATATGTATATGTGTGTATCCAAGCTAAATTCAAAATAAAGAGGGAGAATTCAAATTTTGAATTGGAGATAAGATCAGGGGGACTGATCGACGCTAGTCTATGAATTAGAAAAGCGCGACATTTGTAATAAATTCTGCAAGCATACAGGTGTGTAGCATACAGGTCGAACACAGGGAGGAAAGTTAAATTTTATTATTTATATGTTTCGTGGGCGTGTTAGACGAACTTTGGAGGTTGATTTTGCAAAACAAACAAAATTAAAACTGTAATTTGATTCAGAACAGATCTAACTGAACCGACGATCAAATCACAATTTCAATGGAAAGCAAATGAAACTATGAATTAGATTTGAATCTAATCAAACCCAATTTGACCTAAGAAAATAATAAAAAGCAGAAATTGAAATTGCAGAAATTGAAATAACAAACAAGAATTAAAATTAGGATTTCCGCTGAATCTAATCAGACGGTAAATCACTAATGCAAACAAGTGCAAAATACAAATAGTGTTCTACCGAATCTAATCGTATAGACAACACTAGTTGCTAAGAAAACAAAAAAAATGCAGAAAATAAAAGAGAAAGAAGAACTTTTATTAGAACAATGGAATAAGAGATGAGATAGGATGGTGGCTACAATGCCATTACAAGGGTATATATAGAGTAGATAGCCAAACCCTAACCCTAACCCTAATGGTAAATGGGCCTGGTCATTACACCACTAATTTGTTTACAATGAGAAACATAAATGGGCCTTAGATAAATAAAGCAATTTTGGGCCTTTTCTCTTTTTCCTCTTGCTTCCTTGACATTTCTTCATTGATTTGTGATGTTCAAAGCCCTTTTATCAATCCTTTTCTTGTCCAACAGCAACTAGATGTGATGTCTTCATCTACAATTCTTCAAAATGCAAATACACAGCAAATTGAACTCTATTTCTCTACATTTCTGGTTGCATGCGGGCTGGGTTGGAATATCTGTAAAAATAACAAAACAATACCCAAGTAATATTTATTTATATACAAAAGACAAGATATAAGAGCATAAAATAAACACATTTCTATGTCAATCAAATACCCCCACACTTATCTTTTACTCGTCCTCGAGTAAAACAAGAAATTTAAAACTAACTAGATAGGTCACACTTTCGTAGGAAACACGATTGCATTGAGCGCATGCAACAAGCCGTTAAACCTCTAGGTGTCCCTAGTAGGACGAGTGGTGTCTCGTGAGGGTTTTCAGCGGATACTACCCACAAAATCCAAATGCAGTATGCTATGATTCTAATGAAACTACATGAATGCAATGGACATATGCAAATAAAAACGAAAAAAAATGAAAACACGACTTGTTTCAGGAAAGTGGTATAACAAATTAAGTTAATAATTTCTAACCAGTTGATTGTACTTTAAATACCTCAACTTGTAACAAATTTTCAATATAAATCACGTTTTCAAATGTTAAATTCCAGTTTGGCCAGTTAGTTCGGTCGATAACATAGTGCAGCCATGAAATAAATTCTTAGTTTGCTTGGCACAGTTTGCAAAGTGGTATTCTAACTTTCTCATGTATGGCTAGTCAAATCAATAAGGTCAAGAAGTGTTTGGGTATCATCGCTTATTCTTTGTTCTATAAAATTTTAAGATTTATGATTAAGTACATACACCTAAAAAGACCAAGGTTTACCACCCATGCACTGCCTCGCGGACTAACGGAGAGTAGGTAAAGAGCTTGGCGGATTGTGCAGGCCGACTTTGACTTTGTCAACAACGTGTCGGTAATCCTTAGGTGTCCAATCCCATAAAATGAGACCAAGATATTCCAACTTTGACTTTGTCAACAACGTGTCGGATAGAGCTTGGCGGGTTTGCACACCAACGCTCGATATACAAGCAATGTTGGATACCCTTGGAATACTATTATTATTATCGAAAATATAAGCACAAAAGAGAGTTATGCGAATTCAACTTAACACAACTTAGTTTTAAAGATTTGAAAAGCCAATATAAGTCTTTTAAGTCCTCCACTTATTTAAACAAAGTCTACAATATAGAATAGATTTCATGGCCATCACCTAAGAATCTCCCTATGTACCGGTTACACTATTATCCCTCAAAATTAAACTTTTCATTATATTTCAAATTCGATCTAAGTTGAGAGAAAAAAATACTATCAACTGGCTAAAAATTCTAAACTTATTTTGTTGTATCAATTAAACATAAGTCGTATATTTTTTTTTTAAAAAAATTTATGGTATGTTACTACGATATAAAATGCATGATGGTCCTATTTAAATACTGAAAATGAAAAGAAAAAAAAAAAATTTGAAAACTGAATGAAATGCAGACTCTTGAAAACTGAATGAAATGCAGACTCCCCCCCCCCACACTAGAACTAAACAGTGTCCACACTGTAATTTTTTTTCTAAATTTGAAAGATCGTACCCGGAGATGGATTAAATGCAAAATTATTTGTAAAATGAAATGCAGTTTAACTATATGGAGAAATGGATCATATGTACAATGATATATGTGTTTGCGATGTATGCGATGCAAAGAGTTCCACCAACTTTTCCCCCCACACTTGGTTCTAGCCCAATGAATACCATTCCCACTATGTCTAGGCATATTTTCTAATAAGTGCAGGTTTTTGAAAATCATCTCATCTTTATACCTCGATTTGTAGTCCAGGAGATAAATATCTAGGGTCGTCCTAACCTGAAATTTTTCAACCAAGCCAGCATTCCAAAAGTAATTCATGTATTCAACAAATTTGTCAGTGTAATTTCTCAAAAATTTGTGATCGTATATAAATTCAGTGAAAGTTGAAATCTGACTGTTGTTCAAGACTATGTGATCGCCTTTCTTGATTGGCAACGTATTATCGACACCGACAATTTCACGTTCATTTGAATATTCAAAATCAAAATTTTCAAACTTGGATTGGTGGCTTGATTCTGTTTCATCCTTGTCAATTAAAAGTTTTAGTTCATCTACGAAAAGTTCTTCGGAAGCTAACGTGGACACGTCAATTGAAGTATGAGAAACTTCCTGAAATGGTAAATGTGGCGTGTCATCAACAATGGTTTCTACCTTGTCGATCTGTCCTATTCCGGGTTCTTGGTCCTTCGGAGGAGAAGGTGTCGACACAGGAAGTGGAAGAAGTAAAGTTATAGAAGAAGGTTTGTTGGGATTGCCAACAGTCAAAGAAGAGATAGTGTCGGGGTTGCCGACATCAGAAAAAGAGATGTTGGGATTGCCAACATTAAAAGAAGGTGGGGATTTGGAAGGTTCAGACGAATTGGCCTCGGTTGCCATTGGGAGAGCGTCAAGATTTTCGATTGGGGTCAGAATCAAATGATTGTCGGGATTGGAGTCAGAATTAAGGCTTTCATCCTCACATAAACCAAAGAGTTCATGTTCATTAAAGTTCTTTCCCAAATTTGAGTTGAAAAATTCCACATTTTCGTTTTGTTCAATTTCTAGAATTTCAAGTTTCTCACAGTCTGAAAGAGGGAGATCAAAATCTAAGCTTAAATTTTTTTCTTGAAAAGAATCGAAGTCCAGATCATTCGTTGAATTTTGAACAACTTCATTTAGATCGTTATTCTCAATTTCGAAAGTTGTTATCTGAAAATTATCACTATCCGTAAAGAATGGAGTATTTTCTGATTCATCGCTTGTTTGACTTTGATTTTGTTGCTCTTTTTGTTCTTTCAAAGTTGTCAATAAACAAAGAAGTTCATCAGCCCTCTCACTAATAATGTCAAGGTGATATTCTTCAGAATCGTTGATTTGAGAACTCTCATTTTGGATTTCTTGATTCTCAAAATTATAGTCCACATCAATTTCACAATCAATATTATTTTCAAAGTGATGGTTGTTTGAATTTTCAGCAAAATGACAATGATATTGGAAATCGTTTTGATTATAAAAATTATGTTCGTAACCAAAATTGTTGAAATTCGAAGGAAAATTGCAATTTTGGTCATTTTCAAAGTGTTGATATGGGCTATAATTTTGAAAATTTTGGTTTACAACCCCATATTGATGTGGATCAAAGCTATTTTGCGATTCAAAACCGTTTTGATGTGGATGTGACCCATAATCGAAACTATTGAAATTTGAATTGAAATCGTCATTTCGATTATAATCGTGGTTTTGAAAATTTTGGTCGTTTTGAAAATATTGAAAATTGTTGACATTGGCTGCACCAAATTTTGGGAAATCTTGCTTCATGAGTTGTATTTCATATTCATACTCTTCAAGAGGACGTCTACTCCGGTTATGATCCCACAATTCTCTCAAAGATTTTCTTGAATCAGACATTTGAATGAAATCAAGGCAAGACAGAAATTATTCTTAGTTCAAAATAGTATAAAATACTAAGTTGCGCTCTATTAATTAACTGCCTCAATTGGAAGGGGGAAGAGGGTCTTATGGCCGTTCACGTATAGTATAAAACTAAGGGATACGACCAATGTTTTACGGGTAGTATGCAACCTCCTTTGCTAATAGTTCAATAAATTGAACTAATATATATCCGCGATCCAATTGTACGAGACAGTCAACTTCACAAAGCACCACTTTTCAGTTATATTATTTTTAAAATCAAAATCACGTGTTAAAATTGAAAATCGATGAGAGTGATTAGTTATGGAAAACCGTTCCTCACCACAAATTCAGAAATATCAGTCACAGAACAGACACAGAAATATAAATTGCAGAATTAAAATTTACATTCAAGCCGCTGCCCCTGCAGAATTTTTTTACAACAATTGTCTATATATTTTTCTTTTTCCTTTTGCAACAGAGCACCTGTAGAGTTTTAAAAGTTTTCACCTAGATCGGCAGTCCTCCAGTGAATTTGGGAAGCGCTAGCGCGTTCACACCCCACTTGGTGTGCAACCGCTCCAACCCATCTGAATCGTCCGCTGCTTTATGTTGTTGTCCCCTTCTATTAATTGCTTGACTGTGCTGCGGCACGGGTTCGGGCTAGGAGCCCGAAAAAAAATTTTTAAGACCCTTTTTTTTTTTAAATTTCAGCTGTACCTGTTTTTGAAAAATTCTCCCTTTTTTTTTCTTTTTAGAAAACAAAATTTTCCCATTGAATATAAAAAGAAAGAAAATGACTAAATCACAATGATTACCTCAACAAGATAAAACTCAACCAAAATAACTCGAACAAACGACCAGATCACGCTGAAAATAGGCAAAACATATAAGGGACAAATCTTAGAATACTATGAAAGAAGAAGCACCCCACGCTCACTAGGGGAAAGCACAGACCAAACAAACAGCTCCTCTTTTTTTTTTGTGTGTATAAAGTACACAAAAACTCACGGCTAGCAAAACAGATCCAAGTTAATTCTTAGCAAATACTTAAAGAATCAATCGAATTCAAATCACATCCACCTTTGTTTCAGAAGCAATCTCGCAACAAAGAAATATACGCCCCAAGAAAATTCACCCACTCACAAGCCACTCTAAATTCCAAATAACCAACTGGACTCAGCCTTAGCAAACACCAAACACTCCAATCCCCTTACAAAAGCTCACGTCCCTTTCCTTATCTACTTTATTTTTTTACTTTTATTTTTTTCCGAAAAGAAATAAAAATGGGAATGGGGTCTGCGAAATCGGATTTTTCAATTTGGGGATGTGGATGCTAGGGTATTCGAACTGGATTTCAAGGGTTTTACTTCCGATTTGGGTTTCGATAGTAATTCGTTTAGATCGAAGTTGAAGAGTGTGGTGGCTCGCGGTTTCTGGTAGGTGATTTTGGGTTCTTCAATCGGGTCTGAATTTCAACCGAGGGTTTGTGGTTTTGGTCTGTGGATCTGCGATTTCGTTGGTGTTTGCGGGTGGAGAAAGAATTTTACTTGGTAGGTTTTCGAATTGGTGGCGTTCGGATCTATAGGGTGCAGGAGATGAAGGCCGTTCGAATTGTTATGACAAAGGTCTGTTCGCGAGTTCGATTGTGGTGAAGGTTGCGAGTTGGTAATTGAACGTCGTGGGGTTTGGTTTATGGCAGACGTGTTGTTGTTTGGTGGAAGGAGAACTGAAGTGGTAATCAGAATTGGCAGTCCGGGTGTGGATGATTTACGTGATGAGTATGGATGTGGTTCCTTTTTTTTTTTTTTTAAGATAAGGAACGTGAAGGGCGAGGCTGGTCTGAAGATGGAAGCAGTGGTGAGTTTTGAATTGAAGCAGGTGGTTGCGGGATGTTTTCAGAATTTTTGGAAGGGATTCTGATGCTTGTGTCAACGGTGGAAGGCAACGTTGACGGTGGTTGAAAAGGGGTGTGGACTGGTTTGACGTGAACTCTGCAGTGGAATTTGTAATGATGATGGAGGAAGGTTTGGACAGGAGGATTGTTGCTATGTGATATATGGAATTTACAGCAAAGAAAGAATATTTGGAAAGGTTTTTTTTTTTAATTTATTTTTTAGACCTTGTATAAAAAGAAAGAAATTGTAGAAGGAAAAAAAATTAGTTGGAAAGAGAAAATTGGCAAGTTTTTGTTTCTTTTTTTTTCAGAAAAGAAAGAGATGAACGAATTTGTAAAAGGGAAACAAATAAATGAAAGAAAGGAGAAAGGAGAAAGAAGTTGAAAACAAGAAAGAAACAAAAGAAAAATGGAAGGAATTTTTTTTTCTCTTATTTAGATGATTACAGTATCAGCTATCAATACCAAATCAACTAAGTGAGAATTTTTTTTTTTTATATATACACAGGAAACAAATGAAAACAAAACAAAATAAAACTAACACGAATCAGAAATTAATTAAACAATAAAATTTAATCGTTACCTCCCCGGCAACGGCGCCAAAAACTTGATCGACGCTAGTCTATGAATTAGAAAAGCGCGACATTTGTAATAAATTCTGCAAGCATACAGGTCGAACACAGGGAGGAAAGTTAAATTTTATTATTTATATGTTTCGTGGGCATGTTAGACGAACTTTGGAGGTTGATTTTGCAAAACAAACAAAATTAAAACTGTAATTTGATTCAGAACAGATCTAACTGAACCGACGATCAAATCACAATTTCAATGGAAAGCAAATGAAACTATGAATTAGATTTGAATCTAATCAAACCCAATTTGACCTAAGAAAATAATAAAAAGCAGAAATTGAAATTGCAGAAATTGAAATAACAAACAAGAATTAAAATTAGGATTTCCGCTGAATCTAATCAGACGGTAAATCACTAATGCAAACAAGTGCAAAATACAAATAGTGTTCTACCGAATCTAATCGTATAGACAACACTAGTTGCTAAGAAAACAAAAAAAATGCAGAAAATAAAAGAGAAAGAAGAACTTTTATTAGAACAATGGAATAAGAGATGAGATAGGATGGTGGCTACAATGCCATTACAAGGGTATATATAGAGTAGATAGCCAAACCCTAACCCTAACCCTAATGGTAAATGGGCCTGGTCATTACACCACTAATTTGTTTACAATGAGAAACATAAATGGGCCTTAGATAAATAAAGCAATTTTGGGCCTTTTCTCTTTTTCCTCTTGCTTCCTTGACATTTCTTCATTGATTTGTGATGTTCAAAGCCTTTTTATCAATCCTTTTCTTGTCCAACAGCAACTAGATGTGATGTCTTCATCTACAATTCTTCAAAATGCAAATACACAGCAAATTGAACTCTATTTCTCTACATTTCTGGTTGCATGCGGGCTGGGTTGGAATATCTGTAAAAATAACAAAACAATACCCAAGTAATATTTATTTATATACAAAAGACAAGATATAAGAGCATAAAATAAACACATTTCTATGTCAATCAGGGACAAAGTATATTGCATATATGGAATAAGATTAGGAGATTAAGGAACGTATTAATTAAAATAAACAACTCATCAACGCAACTTTATTGGGCGTTCCAACCCCGAAGGGGTCGACCGCCCCTCTTAAGGGGTGTCTACCGCTAGTTGACCTCTAGGGTCGACCGTTGGACAACCTAATAAATTTAGCTGGTTAGGTTTTTTTTCTATGAGGATATATATAAATTAAAGGCTTGGATTAATTCTAAGTAATCCAGCTGTCTATGCTCACACGGGCAACTAACTATCCATAACACTCCTATCACACTATGAAAACACTAATCACTATTCCTGCCTCCATGCTATCTCTCCACCCTTGTTAAATTCCAGAGAAAAAAAGAATAGGGTTAAGGTTTTCTTCTATTTCTCTAACTCTATTCTTAATCTCTCTCTCTCTCTCTATCCTAATTTACATAAGTTTAGTATTCTAGAATAACATATATGTATAAGATTCTAGTACATGTCTCTTATATGTATATAATTAGGAGGATAATTGGAGCACAATTTAAGCAAAGAATTAGTGCAGATCTAGATCTACCACATATTTCTCTCTATTCTTCCTAGATATGCGAGTGGAATGTCGTTTACTTAAGGCATATTCATGTTTTTATAGATTAGCATGTTGAAAGATATGCCTAGGAGGATTTGGAGATTCGACAATATTAACATTAAAACCTCCAAATCCTCTATCTTGTAATTGCGTATGAATTGTCATGATTATTTGGGTTTTGTGGATTTTTGGTTTTAATATTGGACAAATGATATAAAAGGGTGTTGCTACTATTATTTTTATTTTATGTAATTCACCTTTATTTACCATTTCAGTGTAACCTAAAAAGGTTTAGATTTGATTATTTCATGATTTGGTTTGGGTTTGGATCCTACTTTGAATCCAAACGCATTCATAATTGAAATAGGTCAAATGTAAGCATTTTTATGTGCGTAACACCAAAAAGGGTGAATTAGGTGAAATAGGAATTATAAACATACAAGTATAAGTGTATGTAATACTCTATTTTTAATTCAGTATTGAAATCATTTCTACAAGCCTAGGGTGCAAGCTGAAATTGTATGTATGTATATTTTCCATCCACTGCTATTTTTTACCTTATCATTATGCTATCATGCCTATGTTGTAGCGGTAAAAGTATCGAAAACTTAAGTTGTATAGCTTGAATTGGACAAATTGACAATTGCTACCTCTTTAAAACGTTTCCCCGTTTATACGAATGTTTACGTTAATTAGGCGCTATTATTATTATTATACTTATATGAACGTAATCAACGTAATTAACGTTATACTAGCGTAATAAATGCGATTAGGTTAGATTTTGAATTTTAAATGTCCCCATAATAAATATACTTGTTTGCTTGTGTGTGCGTATATAGAATGGCTTTATATATATATACACATCTAGTGACACATAGGCATGAGGTTAGTTGCCTTTCCGGAAAATCCAGCAACCACAAGTGGGCCCAACTATTGTGAGATGTCTAGGTGCCATGGGACATTCAATAACTTAGTACACTAGACACGAGATTAAACCAACTTCTAGTAGAAGCCTGCCCAGAACTGACTGACATATCTATAGGTTTACGGTTTAATGTGAGAGGTCTAGTGAATATATAAGTCTATTGTGTGAAAATATGAATGTTTACTACGCCTTGAGAAGGTCTTAAGTGGCTGACTCACTTTTTATCTAGTTTGGGTCTTTAACTTGTTAGGACTAAGAACCCTCTGAAGGTTTATTCCTTAGAGAGGAACCAAAGTCATGGGACCCACCCCTATTAGATTTGAAGTAGGTATTTGGGTCCTCTTTCTCTAAAAGTGGTTAGGCATAAAACGATAACGGAGTAGGGTAGTTCACGGGGATGTCCACTTCCTCTAGAAGCTTGTAAGGGCTCCACTAGGGACAGATTGGTAATTGAAAGATATGTGGCCATTGCATGCTTACCAACTGTCTAAGGGATGTGTGTCCTAATAGGTAATATCAGTTAAGTTGTTACGTTCTCAATACGACTTCTCATATTACAAATGAGAGTATAGACTTAAGAACGTTGACATATTAGGACTGGATCTCAAAGGGCTAGGTGTTCGGCTCAGGGTTATAAGAGATCATAAGAATCCACCTTTAATAGGGTCTTAAGTGACCGAGAATGCCACCTCGTTGGGTCTTTACCTTATAAACACTAATGGGCGATTGACTTGGATATCCACCCCATTGGTTAGATACTTGGTGTTTGTTGTGTGCTGGGTAGACATACCTTGACATATGCAACATGCTAAAAATATAGGATATGGACATCAAGTAACACCATATTTCAGTCACACAGAACTTTATGTTCTTATCCCTCTCCTTAACATATCCAACCGGTCAGTAGATGAGGTAAAAGCCATGGATGAAGTCATGATAGAAGCCGATGAAGAAGACGAAGTTTTTACGTTTTTATCAGTAGTTATTGCTTTAGTTCTTTTGGAAACTTGTGAGAATGGACTATTTTATGTACCCATTAAATAGATCAAACTGTGACTGTTATATTTTTGAGATTTTGAAATAAGTGGTACATCTTATTTTCAATATTATATTTTCTCTTTCCGCTATATGAAATTTCCACTCGAAGTACATGTTATTATTATCTGTGCAAATGTAATCCTTACATGAACCAATGACCCGTTTAGAATGGCTCTAAGTTTTGACGGGACTTTTCGGGGTCGAAATTTAGGCCCATTCTGGGCGGTTTGTTACAGTCAATGTCACTATAAGAAATTAAATCAAATGAATCATTTTTAGGGAAAAATAATCTCAAATCTAATATTTGTTTTACATATGTTTGAATACATTTTACACTTTTAAATGAGTTTCTTTAGGTTGTAATCGATATCTTGCACAGAGACATACACTATGCATTATGCCTGGTCTACTACCGGTTATATATAATAACGATCCTATCATTCCTCTATATAATTTTTGATCGGCGTCTTTTGGCGTATCATCTTTACTTATGGTAATATTTGTTTCCATAGGTGTAGGACTTCCATTAATTGTAGTTAAATTATATTTATTAATTAAATCTCTGGCGTATTTTCTTTGATTAATGAATATTCAATTCCTCAGTTGTCTTATTTGTAAGCCTAAGAAAATGTAAGTTCTCCCATATGACTCATCTCGAATTTTTGTGTCATCATATCTGAGAATTCTTTATTCATTTCATTATTTGTTGATCCGAAAATTATATCATCAACATATATTTGTACTAATTGAATATCATTTTTATTTCTTTCAATAAACAGTGTATTAGCTATTTTACCAATTTCGAAGTTAGATTGTAATAAATACATTCTTAACCTATCATACCAGGCTCTAGGAGATTGTTTTAATCCATATAATTCTTTCTTTAATTAATTTATTTGGAAAATTTTCATCTTCAAAAAGAGGAGGTTGCTCTACATATACGTCTTCTTTAGCATATCCATTTGAAAATGCACTTTTAACATCCATTCGAAATATTTTGAAATTATTATGATTAGTGAAGGCTAGTAAAATTCCAATTGCTTATAATCTTGCTACGCGGCCAAAAATTTCATCATAATCTATGTAACGTCCCAGAAATTTCGGCAACTGGAATGTGAAATTAATTGAAGATTTAACTATTTACAATCAAAATTTATATTGATACTAGGATTAAAAATCGAATATATGGTTTTGTGTATAAATTGAATTCAGTTGTAATGACTCGCCATTTTTAACGTCTCGTATCGGTAATTAAACCGACTCAAGATGCTCAAAATGGCAAATAGTTATTTTAGCTTGCGGGTCTAAACAAAATAAACACAAAAATCATAGACATAGCAAAAATAGCAGTATCTCACAGCTGAAATTTTATACATAAAAATCAGAGTTTGCAAAAATTTATATACAGAGGATAATTAAAATCTACAGTACATGATTTTAAATAAAATAAAAGTTTTACAGTTTCGTCAAGCGCGCGTAAGCGTCCTGCGTCTTCACGTTCCTCTCCTAATTGCAAGTTGAATATCTTTAAATCTGGAACACTTAGGACCTGACCCGAGCGTTTCATGCAAAAACACAAAACACCCGAGTCCGAATTAAACTTATTTCAAGTCAGTAAATTTCAATAAAATCACATGAATATAATTAGTTTAATCCAACCAAACATTAAATAGTTCGAGAATGTTAACCATGAAAATACTGCCCTATACCAACCCATATATGTCTACAAAATTTTGGTCTTAGCTACTTTGGCAAGCTAATGGAAAGCAAGTCACTTGGTCTTTCCAGTGGAAATTCTGGCAGCCTGAGTTCCCAGGGAAAGGGGTGGTTTCATGTTACTAAACTTAACGATTCGGTTTCAATAGAAATCAAAGTGCCATGATGGTCAGGTAGCCATCTACTAGTAAATTCTAAGACATGTGGTGGAGAAATAGAGAAGCACACCTATACTACATACCATGCATGTGGTCATGTATCAACGAGACACTAAATCCATTTGAGTATATTCATAAACAAGGCTACTGCAGCTTATGTGGCCATATGACAACTGAAATATACAGGGCTTTTCTAACACTAAACCAGTATGGCTGCAGTCAAAAAGGGATACTGAAATGCAAACTAATTTTAATGTCAAGGCTAATAAATAGTAAGTCATGCAAATAAATACAGTTTGTACAACAAGCATGCAATTTAAGCAAGGTAAGCTGGTGGCGTATGTAGCAGATAAAAGTGTGAAACATCCACTGTCAAGGCATGCGTGTTATATGGTGTATGTGTGTGTATGTATATATATATATATATATATATATATATATATATATATATGAGTATATTTGGTAATATGTGTCCCAATATAACGTAAAATAAGGTATTTGATGTGGTTTTACAGTTTGACAACAATCTGGACACGGGGATGAAGCACCTTAATAGCAAAGTCAGTGCATAGTTTTTGGAAGTGAATCAATACATGGAGCTCAACATACTTATATAAACCATACCAGTGACACATGAGACGAAGCCCAAGGTGTTAATATGGTACAATTAACATGTGAATTCTAACTTATACCAAATGAATCTCAGGTTAGAAGTGGACCACAACAAAAACCAATTGCAAAACAACCAAACTCACACATAAACTATAAGAATATATATATAATATGGGATGACATGCAACAACTAATATTCATGTAAACAAGTGAATTGAACCTTGGAAAGTCAATTAGGGGTTTCAAATGTGCGGGTTCTAAAGTCAGGCAATGAAAAGTTACACCAAAATAGTAGAGCGGTTCAGCTCAATGGCAACAAGTGATCAAGAATCGGAAATCAACATGATGACGAAACAATGGAATTACAGTAACCTAAGCTTACAAACGAATTACATTCAGTGAACCCAAAATATATGACTAATAATAACTTTAACCATAGGATAAACTTACCACTTGCGATGATGGACGGTGGAGAGAGGTCTGTGGGGTTCGAGAAGACACAGGTAGAAGCTACGGTCGAATGAAAGTGAAGACTGCAGTGACTGGCGTTTCATGAGTGGCCAGCATTCGGATATCGTCTTGTCTGATGGAAGGCATGAGAGAGTTTTAGCCAATGGAAAGGAGGGGCCTGCGTGGCGTAGGAGCCCGACGGTGCTGATGATAGTTAAATCGGGAACAACAGATGGTGTGGTAGCACCTGGAGTAGATCAACGGCAGTGGCAAAATCTGGCGGAGGCCATGATTTGGGATTGAAGACACTTAGGCTTGCGGTGACAAAATGGGAAGTGGTGCGATTCTTCGGCTACGGTGCTGGAGATGACCAGCAGTAGGACAGAGCGAGAGGAGATGAAGCGGTGCACGACGGACGATGTAGATCGATGGCGTGCTCGATTTGCGGATGAAGCGATGGAGCAAAATGGTTGTGACCATAATAATAATTTTTTTATTTCAGAAAATTTAGGGCATTTGATTTAGCTGATGCCAGGAAATGAGAGGGAAGGGGACGAAAAAAGAGTACGGGACACGGTGGAAAGAAAAATCAGGGTACGTGGTGTAACATTTCTAAGCAAACACGTGGTTAACAACCGTATTTAACAAGGACAAGTGTTAAAATAATTACAACACACTTAACAAGTGGCAACCATATATAAACAAATATTCTCTAAGTACCATTATACTCTATACTATGTATACAAACACAATACAAGATTATTTATCCATTCCAAATACATATCTAAATTTAAATAAAACCCCAATTCAACTAAACATATATTTAATTTAAATTGTAATTCTTAAGTTATATTAAAAATAAAAAATTTTGTTTCTCAAACAATGTGTTCAATAAGTTCAATACTTTACTAGTACCGTTAAATTTTAAAGCAAAACCATTCAGATTCAAATATTGAAATTTAAATTTCACACTTATGAAATTAATACAAAACCAAGCTAAACAGACTAGATTCATAATTATAATTAAATTTATACTAACTCAAAACCAAACTGGTATAAATTAGATAAAAATATTATAAAGTATTTCGAATATAAATCTTAGTTATCAATGTAAAATTTTCAATTATATTTTAATTTAAATTTAGATTTAAATCAATATGTCTAAAATATTAATATCGTAAAAAAATAACAAACTAATTTTGATTAAGCGATCAAAAATTTAATTTAAGCTTACAAATTAAATAAAAACCAAGTTAAAATAAACTAGATTCAAAATTATAAACAAATTTCAAGTATAAACATTAATTTTCAACACTTAGTTAAATTAACACTATAATTTTAAATGCCAAAAATCCTGGTTCGTTACAATGTTCCCTCTTAAGGCTTTTCGTCCTAAAAAAGGAAGCATCGTCTAAAATCGAATGTACGTATAACTAAAGAAAGATACTTCCATTAATACCTTTAAAATTATTAAAATGAAAAATAAATTACCAGATTTTGAAAATGAAAATATTTTCTAATGCCCGGATTTATTTTGGCAGAGTCTCCCCTGCACGGAGAGCCTATAGCAATATGCCTAAAGAGATAAAAATATATCATCGGTTCTCAAGGCCGGAAAACGGCTCTCATGGCCGGGAAAAACCGAACATATATAAATATCCATATCATATTTGTATTATTTGCATAAGTTACCTTATATAAGCACTATAGGCAAGTTAGCTTATTATTTGAGCACAATAGCTCAAAATTGAGCTCCAAAACGAAGCACTCACTCTTGCAACCTGCCGAAATACAAAATAAACCAATGAGCGTTATGTATATATAAAATAAACTTAAAATATGTAGCATAAGAGACACATAACATGACAAACATGGCTCTGAAAGCACAGACCTCCCTCAGTATAATTTACACCGACCTACATCTGAACGTGCAGGCCTACCTAAAACCTATCGATTTAACGTTGTTCTTATCCCCCTATTTTCTTCTATAAAAATTACACTATTTCCCATTCCGCTCAACAAAAAATCAAAGCTTTCTCTTTATTTTAATGGCCTCTGAAAATTCGTTCTTTTCCCAAATTTACTTCGTGTCTCCTTAAGAATCGCTTCTTTCCCAAATGAAAGGCATGCCCAAATCAAAGTCAACCATTCCCTCTACAAGTTGCTGAGACACCGTAGTCACCATCACCAAGAAGTCTGCCCTTCCGCAAACTGTAGAACTCGCGCTTCATTTCGATCTGACATCGTCACCTACTACTTTTTGTTAGCCACGCTCCCCAATGAAGCCCGAGCCTTCACTAAATGACATCGTTACTACACCATTATGGAAAGAACCCTCTTACGATTAGTCTTAAGTTCAAGTAGATTTAACTCGATTATAAGTGGGATATAGTAGTTGAATCGTGAGTTGTTCGTATGTGAGTTGTTGTTATGATTTTCGGTTTAACATCTGCATGATGCTTGATTTTATGCAAATAGTTCGATTGAATTTTTGCTCAAAATTTGACTACTCGACTTATTAGAAACCCATGAATGATTTAGGAAGGAAAATGTTCTTATGGAATCTCATTATAGCCGTGAACATCTCCTTTAAGTTACTGGAAATAAATAAATGATTTCACTATTTAAATGGCTTGTGAATTCCTGGAAACCATTTGTGATTTTTACCATTAATTAATACGAGGCTAAGAACAAAACATTTGTTCTTTGAATTAACAAATCACTTCCTAAACACGAATCAAATGATTTTCTTGGCTTACTGCATCCTTGCACCTAGATTCCTACATTGGACATAAAAATTTGAAACTAATGCTTGTTTGTTCTAACCTATGCTGCCTGGACATTATGGCATCTGTTCCCTTGAGAAATATATGCATTAGAAAAATTGCATGCAGACACTTGAGTATTGTCGAAAGCTGGACGTATGTAGGCATCCTAAAACTTTCACCCTATCCGATTTCAAAATGGAAGTTATATTGACATATAATCATAAATCATGTCATTTGTGGTGATCGGAAAGTATATAAAATTCATCATATGGTTATGTTAAGTATCACCGGTTCGAATTTTGTTAAATCAGTTTTTTTGGAATACCCTTATATGTGAACCATGGTTTGTTTACACTTTGGCATTTTTGCCTTATTTGTAGCATTAGTGTGTGTGTGTGTGTATATATATATATGTATATATATTCATGAGCCTATACATAATTTCACATCTGGTTATATACATACAACTTACGTGTAAGTTGTTGCTAAGCATATGTTTAATGGATCAATGCTGCACTTGTTTCATTTGCACAATAATTGTTTCTGTGATACAAAAACTTGTTTTTGGTTTACCGCGGAAGAAGAGCGTAGCAAACAGTAAGTATTTAAATTATCTTGCATGAAACTGTTATAACTCCAGTCTACTAATATTAGCTAGATATTTTACATAAACAAAGTTAGCTGACACACAACATATTTGAGATTCGAAATCTGGATGGGTTCAAAACTTGGGACCATATTGTATTGATTGGTTATGTGCTATGTTATGGTATGTGATGGTTGTTACAAAATTTTACTTATAACCCCTAAATGTACACTGATGTGTTTGTACCTTTTACTGTTAATATTACATATGTATATTCTATTGGAAATAAGAGTTTTTAACCAAGAAAAATCTGTACTTCTGAATATAATAGGACTAGTAGCATACAATATCATGTTACGGTATGGTGTGAGTATGTGTATGCGACTGGTATGTCCACGGCTAACACATACAATCCTGCATGGAAATGTATACAAGGATGTATCAGACTTTCTTAATGCAAGGTCCTTTTGTGTCACTTTGAAAAATTTCATGCGGGTCACTCTTGAACTTATTCCATCTGGCATTTTAAAATAAATTGTAATTAATGTTTACAAATTATGCATTGATAATACTAGTTGGGTAATTACCTTTAAACATGATAGTATCAGTATGTAATGATAGGGATTTCGCTCGGACCTAATCGATCGCTAAATCGACCAAGACCGTTCAAAACCCAGATAAGCTAACTCTGGGCATACAACACATCAGCAAATAACAGAAGACTTTTATAAACATCATAATAATGTTACATCAGAGTACAGAATATATCAGAGTATATCGAAATATAATACAGTGGAAGATTAATTTACAATAAATAAAATACAATTCAGTAGAAACAAATAAACTAACACAGCGGAAGACTATCAACGCTCTGGACACAGCTTTAAGCTTCAGTCCAGAATCCTGCTAATATGTCTGCAAAATAAACTACTCGACTGCCCGTGTAGAAAATAGGGGCACCTAAGTTTGCGAGGGAAAAACAAACTACGGGTCAGTTATAGGGCTGGTATAAGAAACTCTACAGTTAAAATTAACTTATTTAATAATAAGACAAATCACAGGACCACGCTGTATAACATGAAATGGGTTTACCCCTATGAACGCCAGTGTATACACAACAGTCAGTAGTATAGATATGGATCTGCTATGCATCAATCAACATGCAATATCCCAATCTACCCATTTTGATTAATCACCACTCTTGGATTTTCAAAATCCAATTCAATTTACATAAATGATTCCTTTGGACTTTATTTCCCGATTTCTATTTCAAATCATTTGAAATACATATCTAGCTTTTATATCAAAGTAGATTTCACTTCGGGATCTCAAACCAAATCGTTTGGAAATATGAATTCCAAAACATAATAATTCATACAAACAAGTATGAACCAAATATTGAGAATCTTCCCTCAGACAAGGTTGTACGCACCTCTCCAACTCGATATATATATACATATATATACATATATATATATATATATATATGTATATGTGTGTGTGCGCACCTCCCACTATGGAGCAGGCTACGTGCTGACCACTCATCCTAAGGTCCTGGATCCAACCCATACTTTTAGTCATCTAGGTCACCCAATCTTTAGCTACATACTTGCTAAACCATTTTATATCCCGAAGTGGGGAAAATCATTTCACAACATAATAATCACAAGTACTTTCAAATTATAGTACTTCACATCAGCAGTTCACATATGATTAGTCACTATTAATCACATAACCTTTAAGCTCGTATGTCTCAAAAAAAGGTGTTAACCAAGAGAATAAATTCTCCGCCACCAAACAGATACGTTATCAATAGCAACTAATTGGATATGCGATGAACCACAATGTAAAACCATTATACACTTTCAAATTATTTCGAAATCATAGAGTTTAGCCCTCGATTTCCTTTCTGTTTTATAAAACATTCCCTATCCAAAATCAGGAAAACATTTCTTTTCATTTAAGAAAATATCATTTCAAAATTATTCATTAAATTTGAAATGGACTCAACATCGCTCAACACCATATAGTCAAATCGTGATGTGTTTCACAAGATGTTAGCATGCAAATATTTCTAACAAACCCAATGCTAAATGTAAAAGCTTATCTTGCTCATAAACTAGACAAGCACAATCCAAACTATCAATCACAATCATGAATATCAACAACCAAGTAAATTTGGTTTAATCACATCACGTGTTTTGGTAAATTCAGTTACCATTTATTCATTCACAATCTAATCAAAGATTTATTCAAACTCCAATTGGTTTTAATCCTAAAAATCATTTCTTATTGATTGTTCAACTTTCTGGAAATTAATCCTGCTTTTACTCGGGTTAAAGAACTAATATCATTTAAACACAGTTCACAACAAACCCAAAATCCAATTTCAATTCAATTCCAATTAAAAATAAATTAATTGGTAAACTTCATTAAATCTTAATTAAAAGATTTAATGTTTTCTCATTTGGGTTTAAGAGCAGTGTTAATGAAGACACCATTCACGACAAACCCAAAATCCAATTTGATATTAAATATAAGGCTCTGAATAGAAAATAATATCGGCTTGTATTCAATATCAAATTCTGAAATCGACAAATATCGTATTGGGTGTATGATATATATATCTTCCAAATCCCTCCACAATATCCGTATAATCACGGAATCCAATATCGAAATATTCCGAAGATTATTTCCATTCCAATCCATACATAGAAAAATTCTGGTTATTTTAAAACCGTTTAAATCCAATTTATTTAAATAAAAATATTGGATTATTATTTCTACTGAATAACTAGTCCATTTCCATAAAAATATATTTTTATCTTTCAAAAATTGGAATTTTTCATCCGAATTCTTTCCAAATCATTTATTATGATTTTACACAAATTATTGATATTTTTAATAATTTTATCAAGTCCCGTACAGTCGATTTCCATATACGGTCATCGAACTGCACTTACAACGACCTTTTCCAAATTTGATTTGGACATAATTCCAAATCCAACCGTTAGATTTCAAATCTATTATATCTATTTGAAAGCTCTTTTCGATATGAACCCAACGGTTCCAATTTTAGGAGAATCCGACGGTCTGATCTCCCGTTACGTCCAATTGAAGTTAATGGTAGAAATTCGCGAACGGTCGCTGCGCGGTGTGTTCTATTCAGGCCACTAAATATATATATATATATTATTTCATTGATGTCCATTTAAAACGTATTTTATAACTCGTTTATAAATTCGTTTTAAAATGATTTCAACTTCATTTCAATTTTATATCAAAATGGAATATTCCATATATATGACAATTTTATACAATGTATATATATGTTAAAAATTATATTTTTAACAATCCAATAATTATTTCATACATGCTATTTTATATATCGCATATATATAATTTATACAATGCATATAAATGTTTTATTCACATTTCATATATATATTATTCACATTTCATATATATATATATATTATTCACATTTCATATATATTATCGCATTTCATATATATATTATTCACATTTCATATATATATATATATTTCATTTCATATATATATATATTTTTATTCACATTTCATATATATATTATATTCACATCATATATATATATATATATATATATATATATATATATATATATATATATATACATCACAACCACAATCACAATCACAACACAATCAAATAAATCATTCATGGTCTGTGGACGACAGGGAGGTGATCTAACAGAAAATAAATAACTGTACAAAAATTTATAGTGAGAGAAGTTCTCACTTTTAGGTTCCACACCGTCAGTGTTTATTTCTTTTCGGATTTGAATTCGGTTCAAATTCTGATTTGCTCCGAATTTGTTTCAGTCAGTTCCATTGCATAGTGTTTGTTGTTGTGATTCCAACGAACTTCGTTTCGTTTGATTCTGATATCATTTGCACAAGTTACGAAAGTTTAAACCTTTGATTACATTAATTACTTAATATAGGATAATTAAATTAATTAATTAACATTTTACCATCCCCTAACAAACTCTAGGTCATCATTCTTCTTCGTGTTCACAGTAGACAGAACACGCACCAACCCTTGAACCCAAAATCGTACACCCCTTTGATGCCATCGCCGCCGATCAGAGTAGATTGCTCGGAAGCCCGAAGCTTCGTCCACCGTTGCCCTCACTGGCTTCGAGTTCGACGCCCCCGCCATGCTCTAAAACCCGCGATACGCTACGCCCTCTCGATAAAAAACCATCCAATTCGATGCCTTAATTATGATCATAACCGCTCAATAGAACGACCTTGAAGCCCTAATCTAGTTTGCAATTTAACTCTATGGACATAGATGAACGGATTTGAATTTAATTGAGGGGGACGGTGGTGAATTTTTGATCGTCGGTTTATGAAGAGCGGCTGAGAAAGGTTGTGTAACGACCCGTGTTTTTCGACCATTTGAATATGAATATTTAAAGTAGTTTTAAATATTATATTGGAATATTAATGAAATTTAATATTGAATTCGTTATTTTAAATCGAAATTGAACATTATATATTTATGTATAATATAAATCGAGCCTGAAATGGCGCTGCAGTTCGCAATATAGAGTTTTGAACTTCAACTGAGAATACAGGATTCGATATAAGTCGGATTTCTATGAAACCAGACACGTTGGAACCGTATTGATGATAATTTTCATATGAAAGAGAAAAATCCAGATTTCGTATTATAGTTTGATAGTTATGACTAAATCAAATTTTGAAATAATCGCTATGAAAAACCGTTATTTAATTATAGGCCTTTAAAATAGCCGTTTTGCAAACGGACTCTGTTTTCGACGAAACCAGTTCCGTTGAGTTCGTAGCGTCGATTATAGGCAAGGTAGATATATAGTTTGTTATATTTAGAGATCGAGAAATTTGGCGTTAAAAAGGGTAGGGCGGTTAGGGGTAAAAATAGCCTACCGGGGCAACAGTCTCAGAATGTGACAAAACTAGTGCCATTGGGTTCGTATCGAAAAGTTATTGTCGGTGTTCGCAGTTTCGAGTTAATTTGATTTATCGGGTGATCGTGGTAAATTAAAATGTGTGTTTATTTCCGGTTTTATAAAGGAATTTTTTTCAAACGACCTCGGATTTCGATGAAACCTGTCCCATTGGGTCCGAGATAACATTTTACACTAAGAAAAGCCTTTTTATCAGTAAACAGACTGTTCATTCATATGATTATTCGTTCATATACGTGGAAATTCTTTTAACACCATACACTTCAAACATTTTGAGTGCCGTGACCTTCAAACCATTTGTTTCGTGACTGCCAAGTGATTTCAAAACAGTGTGTGTGCCACGTGACTATGTTTCGTGCCACCCAAGCTATTAGATGCCGTGGCTACCAAACTACTACCTCTTTAAATACGGCTATTTCTTCGTTTTTCCACTAACCCACAAAAGTACCCAAATTCTGGTCTTCGTTCCCATTCTTTTCTTACAGTAAAAGGATAAATTCATCTCCTCAAATTAAATAAATTTCCATGAATTTCGTAACACACACATACGGATTAACTGCGAACCGCTCTTCGATATCGGGTGCATTTGGAAGGTCTCGAACGTGGAGGGGTTGTGTGTACAGACGGAGATTTTGGTGAAGAAGGAGAGTGGGAGGACCCCTCCTGTTGTTTGTTGGAAAAAAAAAGAGAAAAATGGTAAACAAAGTATGGACGTTGGGGGTAGTTGCGCCTGTGTGTACATGCGTATGGACGTTGGGGGGGTAGTTGCGTTATGTATTTAGAAGATGCAGGGATGGCTGCACTTGAAGGGGACTGAGAGAAATCAAAGGAAGTACGGAAATGTTTTTGCTAGGATGAGTGTTGAAGAATGAAGTGGTGCAGGCATTGTTGAACGTGAGTATGGAAGGAAGAAGGTCCGGAAAGAAGGAGGAACCGCGTGGCATAGTAACCAACGCGTAAAACCTGATGTCGTGTTAAGGTTTGGTTAAAATTAGTTATTAATCAATTTATTTATTTGGTTTAATGGGTGTTTAGGAGAAGTAATGTCGGTTTCTCTGCTATAGGAAGAAGTCGGTGTATTTCCACGTACACATTAGAAGACACATGAACGAACAGTACAAAAAAATTAAGATGTAACGGAATCGGATGAACCGGTCATGTTAGAATTTCAACGGAGAAATCTACATTGTAGAACCACCATGGCCAAGAACGTAGTTACTGGGATTTTTGGAAGAATTTTAACGCTTGGTTCTTGTTAAATGAAACTAAAGCAAAATCGTCAACAACGAACCAAGGTGAGTAAATCTCACTAAGTCTGAACACTTTATATTTTTATAAAGTATTTTTAGAACTGATAAATATTGGTTGAATTGCTGTGTGTTGGCTGTTTGGATGAACTGCTAGTCAGTTGATTGAAATTATCGATAACGATATATATATAAATCGTATCGAGATATTGATTCTGTTTATCAGAATATTTTATACTCATGTTATTTATGTGACTGACATCTGTGGATGCAGGGAAACAGGTCGGAGGAATCCAACTGGATTCCTCAACATTTATTTTTCTGTTTTTCATATATTCTGATATATGAAATGCTATATCATCTGCGGTTGATGTTGTATGTTTGGATGGTGGTCGATCATTTTGATTTGGTATTTTATACCATAAATGAGACTGGAAAGTGGAAAAGATTTTCAAAATTTATTTTGAAAATAAATGGTTTATATAAAATCAGTAGATTATATATATAAAGGAAAAAGGGATTTTATAAAAGGGAATAAATTATAAAATCAAAAGAGTTAAAAAGAAAATATATTTGTAAACCAAATATAGAAAGAAAATATGTGTGAAATCAAATGTAAAGGGAAACATTTGTGAAATCAAAAGTAAAAGGAATATATTTGTAAAACAAATATAAAGTAAAAATATTTGTAAAACAAATAGAGAAGGGGAATTGTTTGTAAAACATTTACAAATAAAATAGAAGAGAAAATATTTGTAAAACATTTACAAATAGACTAAAAGGAAAAATGAATTTAGAAAATGAACTGAGTTATAAAAGGAATTATTTATTTTGGAAATAAATAGAATAATAAAATACTTGGAATTGGCTAAAAGGGTAATGAAGGAGAATTTTACACTAGGAAGAATTTAGGCCCGTGCTTCGCACACGGGTAAACAGAATATGAATTTAAAGTGAGAATTTAAGAGAGATCCGTTTTAACAGATAAAGTGAGAAGGTTATTTTACAAATAAAGTTTTATGAATTAATTTAGTTATTTATCTTTGGATAAATAGAGTATATAAGTCAAGACTTATATAGAGAAGTAAAAAATCGATTCCCACATCGATATTTGAAACTGGATAAGGACGAAGGAGAATTTATCGAGTAAGAGTTATTCGAAGTAAAGTTATCGAATATCAGTTTATTCGAAAGGAAGTTTATTGGATATTAGTTATTCGAAATGGGTTGATCCAATAGAGTTAATCCAATAGAATAAATTTATTGAGATCAACCGTTAGAGTTAAACCGTTAGAGTTAAACTGTTAGAGTTAAACCGTTAGGGTTAAACCGTAGAGTAAACCGTTGGAGTAAACATTTAGAGTTAGTTAGTTAGAGTTAACCAATTAGAGTTAACCAGTTAGAGTTAATCGATTAGAGTCTAATCGAACTAGAGTTATCCAAATATAGTAATCGAATAAGGGATGATTGAATATTAGTTATTCAATTAGATTTGCTCGAATTTAGTTATTCGAGATAGAGTTAAACAGAAGTAGTCATTTAAGACAAGCTACCAGTTGGCACGACTGCTAGCGTAATTCGCAGGGCTGCAGATAGCCTAAGGCGGTCGGATGTTTCCTGAGGGAATCAGGCGTAACCATTGTGATCGCTGCGATCTAGAGTCGAGCGAATGGTGTCAAGTCAAATATTAGTTAATTGCTAGAAATAATTTAGTCGAGTTAATTAAGCTAAGTTAGTCCAGTTGAACTGATCAAGTAAGTGGGTAAAATGAGTAAATCAAAACGAGTTATCTGAACAAGGGTTAGGCCAGTAAGAGTTAAATAGAATAAGAGTTAATTGAATAAGAGTTACAACTTAGAGTTAGCCGAGTATGAGTTAATAATTTAGTTCGTTATTTATTCGAGTTAGAAAAAAATCAAAGTATTTGTAAAGTCATTATATTTCGGATGCAGGGGATTATAACACTATTGTTATAATCAAGTGTTTTTCCGTACGAGAAGCGGATTTGTAAATAAAATCCGAGAATGTCGTAAAGAAGTGTTAAAGATTTAGAAAGATGAACTTTGCCTATTTCGAAGTTAGAAATGTTGTTCAGTTAAGGTCTGAGAGGTAACTATACCCCAACTTGATTGGCTTCGTTTTTAACTAAGAAATGGTTAAGATTCGATAGTGAAAGGTGTTTAAGTGGAAACCAAATAAAGGAGATTTGGCGTCGTGATGTTTGTTAAACATCCGTTACACCCAGTGAAGGAGATTTGGAAATGTTTTCCAAAGAAGATCAGAAATGTTTTCTGAATATAGAAAGACACAAGGAATGGAAATGTTTTTCCAAGGTTAATAACGGATATTTTCTAAATATAGAAAATAAGTAATGTTAAATAACAGGAAAAGGGAAATGAATGAACGAATGAATGAAATGATGATTGATCGATAGAATTTCCATTGGAAATAATATCGTTGTTTGCACACCGACATGTTTTCCTTTGATAGTTAACTCACCGATCATCAAAGTTTTGACCATTTTACGTTGTTAATATGGAGAGACCGGTTAGATTATTATCCAGAGAACCACTCCGTATTGGCATAAGCGTTGCGAATCAAGTATGCTGAATATATTGAAGACGGAGTTATTCAAGGGCTATCCTATTTACAGAATAGTGCCTTCGGTTTGTCCAGTCCCAGGACAAACGTGAATGGACGAATGTCTGACAGAGTATATTCAAAGGATCGCGTAAGTTGATCTCTTCAAACGTACTTACGTTTGGTGGCGGAGGAATTCGTTTCTCTTAGCTGTATACCCGTGGTATTTTTGGTGAAATCAATTTGTGATTTGGCGGGTATGACGATGTGGCATTCAAAGTAATGGAGGTGGGATCTGTCAAAAGATACGTTATGACCTCAAGCCTCATCCACCGGGAGATAACAAAAATCGGGCAGGCAGCATGGCTAAGTCGGTCGCTCTGAAGTAGGATGTATGATCACCTATCTAGAGAAATTCCTTTTGTTCTTAAATCTATCGATGTTGTCCCTTATCGGGAGACGGTTGCTGATCCCAACCGTTGGTGATATACATTCGATACACTCAAGCGAAATGAGTGGTCGGTCATGTGTGGGCCGGGTTGCAAGATGTTCTTGTTGAACCCAGTGTATTTGCCTCTAGAGATACACGTTCGGAAGGTGGTCCCATACCTTGTCAAGGTGGAATCCAATTCCCAATAAGTGCCCGCGAGTTTGATTGTATATTATATATGTAGAGCGTGAGATGCAAGCGTTCTACTAGACTGTAAATTACTTGTGATTAAACATTATTATAATATCAGATAAGATATGATTTCCAAAGGTGATTTGGGTTATCGTAAGGTAAAAACCGTCCGTGTTTATGTGTGGATTGGTCTTACGATTATCTTTTCTTTCGAAAGGATTTTGAAAGTTAAACCAAATGATTTGAGTTTACTCACACCAGTCCCATGACTGACCCAGAGTTTATTTTGTTTTGTTTTCCCTAAACTCTTGGGTGCCCAAATTTGTACGGGCAGTCAAGTAGTCAGGATTTACAGGTATGCTTGAAGAGCTTGGAACAGGAGGCTTCAAGATTTTTCTAGCTATTGATTATTCCGCTGTGATGAAAGTGTTGTACTCTGATAATGGTATGATATACATATACTACTTTGATTTCAAGATATGTTGTCTATTATATTTTATTCGTTCCGCTGTGAGATTCGTGTTACTCTGATGTTGTTGCGTTCTTCTTCTTCTTCTGTTCTAATTTTCTATCTTATCTATCCTCACCCTCTAATTTCTTTCTTGGACTATCCGGTAATTTCGACTTTTGATTGTTCGATAGGTGTTATATATCGGATAACCAAGGTCGCTTTTTTTCTCGGGACGTTACAGTTGGTATCAGAGCTGAAGGTTTAGTGATTTACCTTGGCTCTGTGGCGTGACTCAGTAGAGATGGGGTTAGTAATGCCCTAGACTGAGTTTGAGTGTATATATACGAGTGAACGTATTTGTTATTTGATATAAAAATGGTTTTATATTGTGGAGATTTATTGATTGAGTTGTTTATGAGTTCTAGTCGATCAGTTTGATCCACTGTATCGATAGGAGTTTATAAACACTTGAATACGATGGGTCGACACGATATGTTTTGAAAAAAAGGGTAAATGAAATAATTTTACCCAAATTATATTTTGATATAAGCAAAGTATAGATCTTTGAAATTATTATAGTATATTGAATGTGTTGGTTGTGATTATAATCGAATAAGATTATAAAATGTGAAATGGTTATGTAAATAACAAATCAAAATTCATATAAGTGAAATATATGAAATCAGATGAATTAAATCTGAATTTAAGTTCAGAATTGGAATTAAAATTGCTAAAATTTGAATAAGCGTTGTAAATGGAATTAAATTGAATATATGTGAATTTTAAAATCCTGGGAGATTTTAAATTTGTTACAAGCGTTAAAAAGGGATATTTTGAAATGAATTTCAAAATGAAAGTGTTTAGGAATGGTTTTGAAAGTGACATAGTATTGAACTCACTTCGATAGCTGGAAAATAAATTTCGATGTTGATCCGGACATCATCGGTGTTCATTTTCGAGTTTGTAAGTGACAGATTGCTACCAAAGATTTTGTTTTTGAATTGTTTTGAGAAACCAAGTTGTCTTGATATTCCAAAGGGATATTTGATTTTTGGAAAAGGCAAAGCCATTTAAAAACTCCCAGAAATAGATTAATTGAAATAAACACAAATTAAATAGAAATTTGTGAAAGCAAATTTGAAATTGAAATTGAACCAGTTCAGCGGTAATTGAATTGAAATAGAATGGTATCAAGTAAAAATTGGACTGGATTAGAAATAATCTAGAATAGAAAGAAATTGTTGAGTAAGAATTCGGATTGAGATTGGAATTGCAGTTGATTGGAATTTGGCTTGGTTAAGCAAATGGCTGTGTTGGAGATAAAAATGGATTGGAGATTGATTGGGAATACATTGGTATATGCTAAATTGATAGCAGAGTTGAATGCCCAACAAAAAGGTACACGTTTATTTTATATGGCTTTGGTGATTTATGAGCCTGTTTGGCAAGCCGCTTGGCTGTTTTATTTTCTTTTGGATTGGAGAAGGCCTAGAAAGGCGAGTTGTGGTTGTACCGATTGAGCCGTACAGAGGAGGTGCTGGCGAAATTTTTCGGAAATATGATGTGTTAGAAAATTTTCAATATTTTTGAAAATATCTATATACAGTATTGAATAGGTTTCTAATTTAAGCTAAATTTGGATTTGGAAATTAATAGATTTATAACGTTCTTTCTTACCTTAGTAATTTCGAGGACGAAATTATTTTAAGGGGGGAAGAATGTAACGACCCGTGTTTTTCGACCATTTGAATATGAATATTTAAAGTAGTTTTAAATATTATATTGGAATATTAATGAAATTTAATATTGAATTCGTTATTTTAAAATGAAATTGAACATTATATATTTATGTATAATATAAATCGAGCCTGAAATGGCGCTGCAGTTCGCAATATAGAGTTTTGAACTTCAACTGAGAATACAGGATTCGATATAAGTCAGATTTCTATGAAACCAGACACATTGGAACCGTATTGATGATAATTTTCATATGAAAGAGAAAAATCCAGATTTCGTATTATAGTTTGATAGTTATGACTAAATCAAATTTTGAAATAATCGTTATGAAAAACCGTTATTTAATTATAGGCCTTTAAAATAGCCATTTTGCAAACGGACTCTGTTTTCGACGAAACCAGTTCCGTTGAGTTCGTAGCGTCGATTATAGGCAAGGTAGATATATAGTTTGTTATTTTTAGAGATCGAGAAATTTGGCGTTAAAAAGGGTAGGGCGGTTAGGGGTAAAAATAGCCTACCGGGGCAACAGTCTCAGAATGTGACAAAACTAGTGCCGTTGGGTTCGTATCGAAAAGTTATTGTCGGTGTTCGCAGTTTCGAGTTGATTTGATTTATCGGGTGATCGCGGTAAATTAAAATGTGTGTTTATTTCCGGTTTTATAAAGGAATTTTTTTTCCAACGACCTCGGATTTCGATGAAACCTGTCCCATTGGGTCCGAGATAACATTTTACACTAAGAAAAGCCTTTTTATCAGTAAATAGACTGTTCATTCATATGATTATTCGTTCATATACGTGGAAATTCTTTTAACACCATACACTTCAAACATTTTGAGTGCCGTGACCTTCAAACCATTTGTTTCGTGACTGCCAAGTGATTTCAAAACAGTGTGTGTGCCACGTGACTATGTTTCGTGCCACCCAAGCTATTAGATGTCGTGGCTACCAAACCACTACCTCTTTAAATATGGCTATTTCTTCGTTTTTCCACTAACCCACAAAAGTACCCAAATTCTGGTCTTCGTTCCCATTCTTTTCTTACAGTAAAAGGATAAATTCATCTCCTCAAATTAAATAAATTTCCATGAATTTCGTAACACACACATACGGATTAACTGCGAACCGCTCTTCGATATCGGGTGCATTTGGAAGGTCTCGAACGTGGAGGGGTTGTGTGTACAGACGGAGATTTTGGTGAAGAAGGAGAGTGGGAGGACCCCTCCTGTTGTTTGTTGGAAAAAAAAAGAGAAAAATGGTAAACAAAGTATGGACGTTGGGGGTAGTTGCGCCTGTGTGTACATGCGTATAGACGTTGGGGGGGGTAGTTGCGTATGTATTTAGAAGATGCAGGGATGGCTGCACTTGAAGGGGACTGAGAGAAATCAAAGGAAGTACGGAAATGTTTTTGCTAGGATGAGTGTTGAAGAATGAAGTGGTGCAGGCATTGTTGAACGTGAGTATGGAAGGAAGAAGGTCCGGAAAGAAGGAGGAACCGCGTGGCATAGTAACCAACGCGTAAAACCTGCTGTTGTGTTAAGGTTTGGTTAAAATTAGTTATTAATCAATTTATTTATTTGGTTTAATGGGTGTTTAGGAGAAGTAATGTCGGTTTCTCTGCTATAGGAAGAAGTCGGTGTATTTCCACGTACACATTAGAAGACACATGAACGAACAGTACCAAAAAATTAAGACGTAACGGAATCGGATGAACCGGTCATGTTAGAATTTCAACGGAGAAATCTACATTGTAGAACCACCATGGCCAAGAACGTAGTTACTGGGATTTTTGGAAGAATTTTAACGCTTGGTTCTTGTTAAATGAAACTAAAGCAAAATCGTCAACAACGAACCAAGGTGAGTAAATCTCACTAACTCTGAACACTTTATATTTTTATAAAGTATTTTTAGAACTGATAAATATTGGTTGAATTGCTGTGTGTTGGCCGTTTGGAAGAACTGCTAGTCAGTTGATTGAAATTATCGATAACGATATATATATAAATCGTATCGAGATATTGATTCTGTTTATCAGAATATTTTATACTCATGTTATTTATGTGACTGACATCTGTGGATGCAGGGAAACAGGTCGGAGGAATCCAACTGGATTCCTCAACATTTATTTTTCTGTTTTTCATATATTCTAATATATGAAATGCTATATCATCTGCGGTTGATGTTGTATGTTTGGATGGTGGTCGATCATTTTGATTTGGTATTTTATACCATAAATGAGACTGGAAAGTGGAAAAGATTTTCAAAATTTATTTTGAAAATAAATGGTTTATATAAAATCAGTAGATTATATATATAAAGGAAAAAGGGATTTTATAAAAGGGAATAAATTATAAAATCAAAAGAGTTAAAAAGAAAATATATTTGTAAACCAAATATAGAAAGAAAATATGTGTGAAATCAAATGTAAAGGGAAACATTTGTGAAATCAAAAGTAAAAGGAATATATTTGTAAAACAAATATAAAGTAAAAATATTTGTAAAACAAATAGAGAAGGGGAATTGTTTGTAAAACATTTACAAATAAAATAGAAGAGAAAATATTTGTAAAACATTTACAAATAGACTAAAAGGAAAAATGAATTTAGAAAATGAACTGAGTTATAAAAGGAATTGTTTATTTTGGAAATAAATAGAATAATAAAATACTTGGAATTGGCTAAAAGGGTAATGAAGGAGAATTTTACACTAGGAAGAATTTAGGCCCGTGCTTCGCACACGGGTAAACAGAATATGAATTTAAAGTGAGAATTTAAGAGAGATCCGTTTTAACAGATAAAGTGAGAAGGTTATTTTACAAATAAAGTTTTATGAATTAATTTAGTTATTTATCTTTGGATAAATAGAGTATATAAGTCAAGACTTATATAGAGAAGTAAAAATCGATTCCCACATCGATGTTTGAAACCGGATAAGGACGAAGGAGAATTTATCGAGTAAGAGTTATTCGAAGTAAAGTTATCGAATATTAGTTTATTCGAAAGGAAGTTTATTGGATATTAGTTATTCGAAATGGGTTGATCCAATAGAGTTAATCCAATAGAATAAATTTATTGAGATCAACCGTTAGAGTTAAACCGTTAGAGTTAAACTGTTAGAGTTAAACCGTTAGGGTTAAACCGTAGAGTAAACCGTTGGAGTAAACATTTAGAGTTAGTTAGTTAGAGTTAACCAATTAGAGTTAACCTGTAACGACCCAGAAATTTCGACGATTGGAATATACGATCAATTAAAGAATTTACTATTAATAATGAATTTATGTTGATACTTGGGTTAAAAATCAATTATATTGGTCTTGTGTATGAATTAAACGAAATATTTAATTCAGAATGGTTGGTTGGAAATATTGATGTTGAATACTTAAATGGATGCTTGGGAATCAAATATTTAGTTGCTAATAATGGAATTGAATTTGGTTGGATATTTGAATCAAATTTGAAATTTCGATGGAAAAATATGAAGTGTTGAATTTAAAATAAACAAATAAACGTAGTGGATGTTAATCGAATGAGAAATTTTATTTGTAGATATCGGCTTGAATACGCTTGTATTTATAAAGAAATTAAAATTAACGTTTCATGTTCGGAAGCAAACAAAGTTGTTTGTAGACAAAAGAAATAAATCAGTTAACCGTTAAATAATTTAAAAAAATTAACGTAGATAAGCTTTTCCCAAATATTACCTACCTTAAACGTAACCTACCCTGAATAAAACTACACCGACCTACTTCTGAATTCCGCAGCTATCTATACCTATTGGATTGACGTCGTTCTTATCTTCTCTAATTTTCTTCTATAAAAATGATGCTCCTTCTTTAGTTCGATTGGAAAAAATCAATCCTCCTTTCTAATTTATAATGGCATTTTTCCCCAAAAACTAAATCTCGTCCGTTTTCCCAAACGAATGGCCAAAGCCCTAATTTGTTTTTCCCAATTCGAATTGAGAATCCATGGCCTCCCAAATGAAAATACGCTCTTTTCACCTCCGCTCGCCTGTGCGCCACACTTTGTAGCCACCGTTTCTCCATCTCGAAGCTGTAATCGACCAGAAGCTACCAAATCAAGACTCTAGCACCGCCAATGTTAGATCACCGCCGCTGCCTTGTAATCGTTCCACCGTCACTAAGGCTCGTCGCCTGCGCCACCACGTAAGATCGGGAGACCTCGCACCTAAAGCCATCCGAAACCCCTTTGCTGCCTTGACTGTCACTACGACAGGTGAGTGTCAACTCACTCACAGATTTTCTTAGTTCAAGTAGACTAATTTTGATTTAAACTAAATAGATAGTGATTTCGATCTTTGTTGGTTGCCTTGTTACTTTGAAATTTCGTTTGTGGCTTGACATACGTTGCACTGATAAAAATTGGTGCTACCCATGTGGATAAACTGATAACTAGATGTTACACTTGATTTGTTCATCTTGTTCCAGTTGTGACACTTGTGTTAAAACTCATACACTTTTTGAAATACTATTATGACCTCTTAGTAGGACAAATGGCTGATTGCTTGTTTGGGATAATTATTGGTTGCTTTGCAGAGTTGTTGATTTAACTATCGTCCAAAAGAAATATAAAACCCCACATACCCCTCCAGGTTTTAATCTCAACATTTAGAAATATGAAGTGAAAAATCAATTCAGATGTTTTGTAGTACGATTGAACTGCCAGACACCATTTTCCATATAGGAATTTTTACGGCACAATCTTATGACGGGGGATTGCGATAC
Organism: Allium sativum; assembly: GCA_030737875.1. Lineage (NCBI taxonomy): Eukaryota > Viridiplantae > Streptophyta > Magnoliopsida > Asparagales > Amaryllidaceae > Allium > Allium sativum. The sequence continues at coordinate 511,436,148 of CM060921.1, read as the reverse complement.
AAATAGTAGACAACGATCACTACATCAAGGCATATACATAGTTTGGGTTATTGACTGAATATTTTTGAATTCGATCTTTTAATCACAGATGAACCTGGTGGTATTTGAAATACATTTGGAAAAAACTTGAGTGGTTGCTAAATATCATATATTTGTTGTTAAATGTTACACTATTTGTATAAATTACTTAACAACTAGATTAAGGATACCTGAATGTATAAATTAATTCATGGCATTCCTTTTTGTCTCAACCAAAACGTTTTACAAGACTAACTTGCATTTGTGTCAACGTAGTTGCATGAGCAGGCTTGCAAGTATCAATTTTATCCCACTTGGTAAAGTTATGAACTGGAAATTATATCCTAAATTATTGGAAACCTGAGATATGCATGTATGCACACTATGTTTATCTGAAATGAGTTTGACAAGTTTTGAAACATATTTGACCTTATAAACATGAAAGCTTGGGCAAATATATATGATAGGTATGCACATGCATGAGATGTATGCTAGTCCATTATGAAACTGAATTATAAATATATGGGTATGTATGTACTTTGCCTTGAATTACTCTGGACTAGTATTGTTGCTTAAATTTGGGAAAATCGTAGGTATGCTCTGACTGTGATTTATATTACTTGTTTTTTTTCTCTTTTAACCATGACTATGAGTCTTAGTCGGCTTTGCTTTGTTTAAACTGGATACTTACACCCTGAAACATGCGTGCATTAATACCAAAACATACATGTAGAGTTGCCGAGACCATTTTGGTTAAACTAGAATTACTGAAACCATTTTGTTGCTAAAATAGAATTGCCTTAGAATTTGTTGTAATCATTTGCCCACTAAAATGAAGTATGAAACATGAAACTTGCTGTTATCAATTTATATAATTGCTTAGCCTTTATATGTGAAGTAAACTTCCCCTGTTAACTAGTTTTATGTAATATGTTATACACATGCATAGCTAGGCTGATGAGTAGGGTAGTTAATCAAGTATATATATACACCCTGGGAGTGAATTGCTTAACCTTTATATTTGCTTAGCCTTTATATCTGGTCCTACCTATACATAAATACAGTACACTTTGGATATATGTTGCATGTTAGTATGCATATGCATGCACATATATTACTGGGTTACTTTACTCAAAGACTTACAGCACTAGTAGGAAATTTTAAATAGTAGCAGGGGTTTATATTGTACATATGCTTGTTCTCCCTTTGGTGCGTGCCTGCAGTATTGTTGGGGGTGACCTTAAGTGCTAAGTATATTAGTTACTATGGTATTTTGATCCCCAAGTTGGACCACCTGAACTTATGAACCTGGGTGTGAAGAATTTTGAACATCTCTTTAAAGTCATTTTGCTCCTGCTATCTTGCTGTCTTTTATGTTATAAATAGGCTGCATGCACCTATCTTACCAAGTCATTATACTGGGTCTATTTCGATTTGATCATCCAGTATGCCCTACCCTATTTGATGTTGCGCTTGTTCGGTGGTTTGCTGCCTTGATTTGCCCTGTCCATGTGTTCGTTCCCGGGATGCTGGGGCAGTGCACACGTGTATCTATACACGTGTGTACATGCAGACTTCCGGGACCGTTCATCCCTAAAATAAAAACGGACATGCACAGATATTACTTGATACTCGGATATGTAATGGTCGATATGATTAACTATTCTATGCAGTTTCTATTGAAATTAATTTACTTGAACTATGATTTAATCCTGACTCGAGTGCTTTATGTTTTTGCATGGAACGCTCGGGTCAGACCCGAGCAGTACAAAATTTTAAAGATCACAGCTTAGGATTCGAAGACGGACAAGCTGAGGATTCCAAAGACGCGCACTCTGAAGATTTCAAATCAGTAAATATCTTTCTTGTATTTAAACTGTATTTTATAAATCCGCTGTAAAGAAAAGTTTTGTACTCAAAATTCTGATCAGTATATAAAAGATTATTTTGTTGTTCAATACTGTGTTATTCATTTATTGTGTATTTTTCTGTGTTGATTCTGCTTTAAACTCAATAAGCTAAATAACGATCCGTCATTTTGAACGTTTTAAGTTAGTTTAAACACCAATTTGAAGCGGTCGAAATGGCGGGACGTTACAAGTGGTATCAGAGCTTTGGTTTATTCAAAGCATAGCTTATTGAGTTTAAAAACGGATCTTGAAAATGAAAAAGGTTTTGAAAAATAAATTTTTGAAAGATAAATTATTTTAGAAATATCAAGTATTTTGAAACAAGTGTTTTGAAACTAATACAGCGGGAATAAAATAAAATTATTTTGAGATTTGAAAATTCTGTTCGGAATCCTCAGTCTTTGGAAATCCTCGAATCCAGGTATGTAAGAGCTTTCCTTCGATAGGTTCATTTAGATTTGAGTTTTGAGTCCATCATCGAATAATATCAAAAGAGGATAAGAAAATCGATGAATCGATCTCTCCAATCGTGTATTTTAGCAAATCAATGACAATTGAAAATTTATTGGAATAAGAAGTCGGACGAGAATTTGAATGAAAAAGAGAAATTTGGAATTTGCTTCAATAATGAAATGATGAATTTTATTTCGATGTTCGAAATATAAATTAATGAAGTAAAATTGAAAAGAATTCGATTGTGTTAAGCTGTATCACTAATTTGTTTAAATTATTTAGAATTTGGCAAGATTAAATTATAATTGGTTCTAAGCCAATAACGTATAATCGAATATATAAATTCAATAGTGAGTTATGAACTTGTTAATTGATTAACAAGAAGTGATGTGTAGACGAGAATATGAATGAAGCAAAATGTGAGTAAACATTGTAAAAAGATGTGAACTTACAACTAATTCAAATTGACGAGTCAAGATTCGTATAAAAGGAATAATATTAACCTTTTTAGAAGTAAATAACGTATGAAAGAAAAATTGTGCAAGTAGATTTAGGGTAAAGGAAATGAAGTCAACTAGAACGGTGTGGTTATTCTGAAGTTCAGAATAGAAATCAAATGAGATTTTTCCGAAGTTCGGAATATATATTAACGAATAAGTGATTATTCGGAAGGAAGTTACTTAGAGGATACATTTATGTCGAATTTCAGGGAAGTACCAATTACTTTCCATTTTAATTAAAATTTAATATATTGTAAATTCATTATTTATATTCAGATAAATAAATAAAGTATATTTTGAAGACTAATATTTCGAAAGCGTAAATTATTGTAATAATCAACAATTTTCGGAAGTCGCGAGAATGGATGTTTTGTTGTGAACTTGATTTATTTCGAAGTTAATAATATTGTTCATTTAAGGTCTGAGAGGTAAATATACCCCAACTTGATTGACTTCATTATTGACTAAGAAATAATTAAGGTTCGATAGCAAGAACAGAAGAACAAGAAGCCGTACGGCAAGGACGAAGGTCGACAGAGCGTAAGAGAAATGAATTTTCAAAATAAATTTGAGAGTTGCAAGAATTTATTTGATAAGAAATTAAGAAATGGAGTTAAAAAAAATTTTAGAAACTGACTGGAGATTAGTTCAGTTGAATAATTTTCTGAGTGTTAATCTGATGTTGGTTTCGGCCTTCGGGGTTGATACTTTGGGAATTGTTCGCTTGCTAATTTACAGTCGATGGATGTGAAAGAGTAATTGTGTGAATGAAAATTTTGTTACAAGAATGAAAATTCTGGAAGTTTGTAAACACAAAGATTTGGGTGATAAACGTAATAATTGGAAATCTAGAAGAAAAATTGGTAGATCTATAAATCCGAGTTGGAAAGGACATCGAGTATTTGAAGTAGTTAATAGATCAAAGCTAAAAATTTTGAAATCGGAATGAATTTTGAGAATATTCGATTTTGGGTATTGGAGAAATAAGGTTTCGTAACTTGTATGGGAAAATATAGTGAATTGAATTTTTTTTGGATTGAAAGGTAATTGATTAAGATAAAATCTTATATAACGGAATTTATATAAGACGAGATGTTTGAAATATGATTTGGGAAGAAAATCTTATGTAAATGACATAACTATGATTTATGAAATAAAATACTATATGTATATAGTATAGTATGTTTTTCAAAGTAAAGATAAGGAAAGTACCTTCCTTCTCTATGAATTTCGAGCATTGGTTTAGATATGCTGCTGGTGGTGGTAGGTTGTCCGGACATAAAACTCATGAGTTGCCATTGAGCACGACTGCTAGCGTAATTCGCAGGGCTGCAGATAGCCTACGGCGGTCGGATGTTTCTTGAGGGAATCAGGTGTAACCATTGTGATCGCTGCGATCTAGAGTCGTTGGAATTCGACCGTGTAGCGAAATTCGCAGGGCTGTAGATAGCCAACGACGGACAGATGTTTCTTGGGGGAACCAAGCGAAACCATTGTGACTGCTGCGATCTACAGTCGAATTGTAAGGGCGTAATCCGCAGAGCTGTGAAAGCTTACGGGTATGGATGTTTCCTGGGGGACCCAGGCGTAACCATTGTGTACCTGCGGTCCACTGAGATATCTTAGTAATAGTGAGCCACCTGTTTGATGCAGCAGTTAGTCCTCGTGACTTGATTGGTCTCCGTGACCTGATTTGTCTTTGGGACTTGTTTTGTTCCCGTGACTTGAAGTATATTCATAATTCCTTGATTTGTTTCCGTGATTCTGAGACAGAGCAATCAACGCTCAGTGACCTCAGAATGTCTTTTGATTCTTAAAATATCTGTTGATCTGTCCATGACGAAATTCGTAGGGAAGTGATTTCCTACAGATACGGATGTTTTCTGGGGGATCCAGACGGAACCATTGTGTATCTGCGATTCATGAACAATCAACGTTATCGATATCACATTGGTACTTTCCGTATCTATTTTAAAGAGAGTTTTTGAAATATATTTTCACTGGGAATTGAAGCAAGGATATTTAGTACTTAGAGATCTTAGTCGTGCGTCTGGCCAGCGTATGCCTAACATCTGTGAGAACGACAATAGACTTGTCAAACTTCGAATTATCAAATATTTTCAAGTAAATAATTAGAAATTAAAATCTATGTAACTTGATAAATTAAGAAGAAGAATTTCCGAGTATTTCCAATTCTATAGCTTTGGAGTAATAATATAGATATTTCTTATATATGATTTTTTTTTTAAAGGATTTCGGATTTGGAAAATTTTCGAGTTGACGGTTTGTAACGTAAAAATGGGATGTTATTTTCACTCCTGAATGAATGTTGAGAAAAATTTAATGGATTGAATGTAAGGAGATTGGGTTGAGGATTGCTAACCTGGACCCATTTCAATCGCAATGATGGATAAGTAAACTTTGACAGATGGGGGGTCTATAAAGAAATTTGGAATAATTTGAGAGGCGTAAATCCAACTTATGCAGATTTTGAAGTTTAAGAAGAAGTTAGTGTTAGAAAGAAATTTAATGATCAGAGAAAATTGAATATGATGGAAAGAAAGAAGATCGATGACTTGAATATCGATATTTAAATCAGTTGTGGAATAATTTCACACAAATATGAAATTTGAAATATACATCAGTATAACTCTAACGATCTTTCCTTTTCGGGGACGAAAAGTTTTAAAGGGGGAAAGAATGTAACGACCCAGAAATTTCGACGATTGGAATATACGATCAATTAAAGAATTTACTATTAATAATGAATTTATGTTGATACTTGGGTTAAAAATCAATTATATTGGTCTTGTGTATGAATTAAACGAAATATTTAATTCAGAATGGTTGGTTGGAAATATTGATGTTGAATACTTAAATGGATGCTTGGGAATCAAATATTTAGTTGCTAATAATGGAATTGAATTTGGTTGGATATTTGAATCAAATTTGAAATTTCGATGGAAAAATATGAAGTGTTGAATTTAAAATAAACAAATAAACGTAGTGGATGTTAATCGAATGAGAAATTTTATTTGTAGATATCGGCTTGAATACGCTTGTATTTATAAAGAAATTAAAATTAACGTTTCATGTTCGGAAGCAAACAAAGTTGTTTGTAGACAAAAGAAATAAATCAGTTAACCGTTAAATAATTTAAAAAAATTAACGTAGATAAGCTTTTCCCAAATATTACCTACCTTAAACGTAACCTACCCTGAATAAAACTACACCGACCTACTTCTGAATTCCGCAGCTATCTATACCTATTGGATTGACGTCGTTCTTATCTTCTCTAATTTTCTTCTATAAAAATGATGCTCCTTCTCTAGTTCGATTGGAAAAAATCAATCCTCCTTTCTAATTTATAATGGCATTTTTCCCCAAAAACTAAATCTCGTCCGTTTTCCCAAACGAATGGCCAAAGCCCTAATTTGTTTTTCCCAATTCGAATTGAGAATCCATGGCCTCCCAAATGAAAATACGCTCTTTTCACCTCCGCTCGCCTGTGCGCCACACTTTGTAGCCACCGTTTCTCCATCTCGAAGCTGTAATCGACCAGAAGCTACCAAATCAAGACTCTAGCACCGCCAATGTTAGATCACCGCCGCTGCCTTGTAATCGTTCCACCGTCACTAAGGCTCGTCGCCTGCGCCACCACGTAAGATCGGGAGACCTCGCACCTAAAGCCATCCGAAACCCCTTTGCTGCCTTGACTGTCACTACGACAGGTGAGTGTCAACTCACTCACAGATTTTCTTAGTTCAAGTAGACTAATTTTGATTTAAACTAAATAGATAGTGATTTCGATCTTTGTTGGTTGCCTTGTTACTTTGAAATTTCGTTTGTGGCTTGACATACGTTGCACTGATAAAAATTGGTGCTACCCATGTGGATAAACTGATAACTAGATGTTACACTTGATTTGTTCATCTTGTTCCAGTTGTGACACTTGTGTTAAAACTCATACACTTTTTGAAATACTATTATGACCTCTTAGTAGGACAAATGGCTGATTGCTTGTTTGGGATAATTATTGGTTGCTTTGCAGAGTTGTTGATTTAACTATCGTCCAAAAGAAATATAAAACCCCACATACCCCTCCAGGTTTTAATCTCAACATTTAGAAATATGAAGTGAAAAATCAATTCAGATGTTTTGTAGTACGATTGAACTGCCAGACACCATTTTCCATATAGGAATTTTTACGGCACAATCTTATGACGGGGGATTGCGATACAAATAGTAGACAACGATCACTACATCAAGGCATATACATAGTTTGGGTTATTGACTGAATATTTTTGAATTCGATCTTTTAATCACAGATGAACCTGGTGGTATTTGAAATACATTTGGAAAAAACTTGAGTGGTTGCTAAATATCATATATTTGTTGTTAAATGTTACACTATTTGTATAAATTACTTAACAACTAGATTAAGGATACCTGAATGTATAAATTAATTCATGGCATTCCTTTTTGTCTCAACCAAAACGTTTTACAAGACTAACTTGCATTTGTGTCAACGTAGTTGCATGAGCAGGCTTGCAAGTATCAATTTTATCCCACTTGGTAAAGTTATGAACTGGAAATTATATCCTAAATTATTGGAAACCTGAGATATGCATGTATGCACACTATGTTTATCTGAAATGAGTTTGACAAGTTTTGAAACATATTTGACCTTATAAACATGAAAGCTTGGGCAAATATATATGATAGGTATGCACATGCATGAGATGTATGCTAGTCCATTATGAAACTGAATTATAAATATATGGGTATGTATGTACTTTGCCTTGAATTACTCTGGACTAGTATTGTTGCTTAAATTTGGGAAAATCGTAGGTATGCTCTGACTGTGATTTATATTACTTGTTTTTTTTCTCTTTTAACCATGACTATGAGTCTTAGTCGGCTTTGCTTTGTTTAAACTGGATACTTACACCCTGAAACATGCGTGCATTAATACCAAAACATACATGTAGAGTTGCCGAGACCATTTTGGTTAAACTAGAATTACTGAAACCATTTTGTTGCTAAAATAGAATTGCCTTAGAATTTGTTGTAATCATTTGCCCACTAAAATGAAGTATGAAACATGAAACTTGCTGTTATCAATTTATATAATTGCTTAGCCTTTATATGTGAAGTAAACTTCCCCTGTTAACTAGTTTTATGTAATATGTTATACACATGCATAGCTAGGCTGATGAGTAGGGTAGTTAATCAAGTATATATATACACCCTGGGAGTGAATTGCTTAACCTTTATATTTGCTTAGCCTTTATATCTGGTCCTACCTATACATAAATACAGTACACTTTGGATATATGTTGCATGTTAGTATGCATATGCATGCACATATATTACTGGGTTACTTTACTCAAAGACTTACAGCACTAGTAGGAAATTTTAAATAGTAGCAGGGGTTTATATTGTACATATGCTTGTTCTCCCTTTGGTGCGTGCCTGCAGTATTGTTGGGGGTGACCTTAAGTGCTAAGTATATTAGTTACTATGGTATTTTGATCCCCAAGTTGGACCACCTGAACTTATGAACCTGGGTGTGAAGAATTTTGAACATCTCTTTAAAGTCATTTTGCTCCTGCTATCTTGCTGTCTTTTATGTTATAAATAGGCTGCATGCACCTATCTTACCAAGTCATTATACTGGGTCTATTTCGATTTGATCATCCAGTATGCCCTACCCTATTTGATGTTGCGCTTGTTCGGTGGTTTGCTGCCTTGATTTGCCCTGTCCATGTGTTCGTTCCCGGGATGCTGGGGCAGTGCACACGTGTATCTATACACGTGTGTACATGCAGACTTCCGGGACCGTTCATCCCTAAAATAAAAACGGACATGCACAGATATTACTTGATACTCGGATATGTAATGGTCGATATGATTAACTATTCTATGCAGTTTCTATTGAAATTAATTTACTTGAACTATGATTTAATCCTGACTCGAGTGCTTTATGTTTTTGCATGGAACGCTCGGGTCAGACCCGAGCAGTACAAAATTTTAAAGATCACAGCTTAGGATTCGAAGACGGACAAGCTGAGGATTCCAAAGACGCGCACTCTGAAGATTTCAAATCAGTAAATATCTTTCTTGTATTTAAACTGTATTTTATAAATCCGCTGTAAAGAAAAGTTTTGTACTCAAAATTCTGATCAGTATATAAAAGATTATTTTGTTGTTCAATACTGTGTTATTCATTTATTGTGTATTTTTCTGTGTTGATTCTGCTTTAAACTCAATAAGCTAAATAACGATCCGTAATTTTGAACGTTTTAAGTTAGTTTAAACACCAATTTGAAGCGGTCGAAATGGCGGGACGTTACATAACCAGTTAGAGTTAATCGATTAGAGTCTAATCGAACTAGAGTTATCCAAATATAGTAATCGAATAAGGGATGATTGAATATTAGTTATTTAATTAGATTTGCTCGAATTTAGTTATTCGAGATAGAGTTAAACAGAAGTAGTCATTTAAGACAAGCTACCAGTGGGCACGACTGCTAGCGTAATTCGCAGGGCTGCAGATAGCCTAAGGCGGTCGGATGTTTCCTGAGGGAATCAGGCATAACCATTGTGATCGCTGCGATCTAGAGTCGAGCGAATGGTGTCAAGTCAAATATTAGTTAATTGCTAGAAATAATTTAGTCGAGTTAATTAAGCTAAGTTAGTCCAGTTGAACTGATCAAGTAAGTGGGTAAAATGAGTAAATCAAAACGAGTTATCTGAACAAGGGTTAGGCCAGTAAGAGTTAAATAGAATAAGAGTTAATTGAATAAGAGTTACAACTTAGAGTTAGCCGAGTATGAGTTAATAATTTAGTTCGTTATTTATTCGAGTTAGAAAAAAATCAAAGTATTTATAAAGTCATTATATTTCGGATGCAGGGGATTATAACACTATTGTTATAATCAAGTGTTTTTCCGTACGAGAAGCGGATTTGTAAATAAAATCCGAGAATGTCGTAAAGAAGTGTTAAAGATTTAGAATGATGAACTTTGCCTATTTCGAAGTTAGAAATGTTGTTCAGTTAAGGTCTGAGAGGTAACTATACCCCAACTTGATTGGCTTCGTTTTTAACTAAGAAATGGTTAAGATTCGATAGTGAAAGGTGTTTAAGTGGAAACCAAATAAAGGAGATTTGGCGTCGTGATGTTTGTTAAACATCCGTTACACCCAGTGAAGGAGATTTGGAAATGTTTTCCAAAGAAGATCAGAAATGTTTTCTGAATATAGAAAGACATAAGGAATGGAAATGTTTTTCCAAGGTTAATAACGGATATTTTCTAAATATAGAAAATAAGTAATGTTAAATAACAGGAAAAGGGAAATGAATGAACGAATGAATGAAATGATGATTGATCGATAGAATTTCCATTGGAAATAATATCGTTGTTTGCACACCGACATGTTTTCCTTTGATAGTTAACTCACCGACCATCAAAGTTTTGACCATTTTACGTTGTTAATATGGAGAGACCGATTGGATTATTATCCAGAGAACCACTCCGTATTGGCATAAGCGTTGCGAATCAAGTATGCTGAATATATTGAAGACGGAGTTATTCAAGGGCTATCCTATTTATAGAATAGTGCCTTCGGTTTGTCCAGTCCCAGGACAAACGTGAATGGACGAATGTCTGACAGAGTATATTCAAAGGATCGCGTAAGTTGATCTCTTCAAACGTACTTACGTTTGGTGGTGGAGGAATTCGTTTCTCTTAGCTGTATACCCATGGTATTTTTGGTGAAATCAATTTGTGATTTGGCGGGTATGACGATGTGGCATTCAAAGTAATGGAGGTGGGATCTGTCAAAAGATACGTTATGACCTCAAGCCTCATCCACCGGGAGATAACAAAAATCGGGCAGGCAGCATGGCTAAGTCGGTCGCTCCGAAGTAGGATGTATGATCACCTATCTAGAGAAATTCCTTTTGTTCTTAAATCTATCGATGCTGTCCCTTATCGGGAGACGGTTGCTGATCCCAACCGTTGGTGATATACATTCGATACACTCAAGCGAAATGAGTGGTCGGTCATGTGTGGGCCGGGTTGCAAGATGTTCTTGTTGAACCCAGTGTATTTGCCTCTAGAGATACACGTTCGGAAGGTGGTCCCATACCTTGTCAAGTTGGAATCCAATTCCCAATAAGTGCCCGCGAGTTTGATTGTATATTATATATGTAGAGCATGAGATGCAAGCGTTCTACTAGACTGTAAATTACTTGTGATTAAACATTATTATAATATCAGATAAGATATGATTTCCAAAGGTGATTTGGGTTATCGTAAGGTAAAAACCGTCCGTGTTTATGTGTGGATTGGTCTTACGATTATCTTTTCTTTCGAAAGGATTTTGAAAGTTAAACCAAATGATTTGAGTTTACTCACACCAGTCCCATGACTGACCCAGAGTTTATTTTGTTTTGTTTTCCCTAAACTCTTGGGTGCCCAAATTTGTACGGGCAGTCAAGTAGTCAGGATTTACAGGTATGCTTGAAGAGCTTGGAACAGGAGGCTTCAAGATTTTTCTAGCTATTGATTATTCCGCTGTGATGAAAGTGTTGTACTCTGATAATGGTATGATATACATATACTACTTTGATTTCAAGATATGTTGTCTATTATATTTTATTCGTTCCGCTGTGAGATTCGTGTTACTCTGATGTTGTTGCGTTCTTCTTCTTCTTCTGTTCTAATTTTCTATCTTATCTATCCTCACCCTCTAATTTCTTTCTTGGACTATCCAGTAATTTCGACTTTTGATTGTTCGATAGGTGTTATATATCGGATAACCAAGGTCGCTTTTTTTCTCGGGATATTACAGGTTGACCACGGAATTTTATTTAATTAGGGTTAGGAAATTCTAATATATATATATTATTTAATTCCAAAAATCATGCTTATTGATACAAACTCCAAATCGAACCCAATGACTATCACCCCTAGCTAAATACCCTCATTCCTAACACAATGGGATATGTTTCGTAAGCCAATTCTATCATTTTGATTAGTTTTTATCAAAATTAAAATATAAATCAATATAGCTATGTTTTGACGTACATTTTAAAATATCAAGGCCACATAGTGACTCCAAAAATCCCAGAAAAATAAATATAGCTATGTTTTGACTATATGGTCCTAACAAAACTAATTTCGTAGAATTTGGAGTCCATTTGAAAAACGATCATTTTTTAGTTGAATCAATTCAAACTGAAATTACCAAACACGTTTTAATTCACCACGGTCACATTTTAATTCCAAAAATTATGAAAATTGGAATCTAGCAATAACTTGACATTCCGGATCCAACAAAAGTGGTATTGTCGAAAACGGAGGTCGTTTGCAAAATGGCTATTTTTAAGGGCTATATATATACATATATAAATTTCATAGCGACTATTCTGAATTTTCAAATGGACATAACTTTGTATTCCCATTATGAAATCTGGATTTTTCACATTCGTTAGAAAGATATAATTAAATAGATTCAAATATTTTTGGTTTTATCGAAATCGGATTTATTTTGATTCCTGTACATTCATTTGAAATTTGAAATCGAATTTTCAAACTACCGCGCCATTTCAGGCTCATTATATAATTAAAATAAATTTATTCATTCTAATTTTGTTTAAAATAAATTTTTAGTCGTTATTATTTAAAATAAATCATTTTAAATATTCAGAATGCGTCAAAATTCCTAAAATAAAAATTTAAATTGGTTCTGATTTTCCGGGTTGTTACACAGTATGTTCATTTGTTTTATTCTCCATTGCCTTTTTGGGGAGTGAGTCTTGCCACTAAACTGTTGGCTTGCAATTGCCATAAATTTAACCTGCATTATGTGTTGCACATGGAACTACACTAATTTGGCCAGTTGTAGTTGTAGGGTATACATATAACATGTGTGTGAAACTGATACTTGAAAATTTGAACCGTTGGTGCAGACTTGGTTTTGATTTATACTAACACCAAATACTTGGTAGGACATGTCTGAAATTCTGAAATTTGTGTTAAAGTTAAGACTTATTATCATATTTTAGTTTACATTGAAGTTAATTTACTTGAACTACGATAAATCCTGGCTCGAGTGCTATGTGTTTTGCATGAAACTCTCTGGTCAGACCCGAGCAGTACAGATCTAAAAATAATAATTGGGGATTCGAAGGTTTGCAATGTTGGGGATTCCGGAGATGCATACTCTGAAGATTTTGAAAGAAAAAAATTCCTTTGTATTTAAACTGTATATTTCATTCTGTTGTATAGAGAAAATTCTTGTATAAAATTCTGATTTATATAGAAGTTTATTTCACTGTTCAATACTATGTTATTATTTTATATGTGTTTTGTATGTTGATTTTGTGTTTTAAACTCGGTAAGCTAATAACGAATCGTCGGTTTGAATGTTTTAGGTTGGTTTAATTATTGATTTGAGGCGGTTAAAAAGGCGGGACGTTACAAGTGGTATCAGAGCTTTGGTTTATTCAAAGCATAACATCGGGTTTAAAATAAGAAATTTCAACATAAGAAAACTGATTTTTAAAATGAAAAAATTTTGAAATTTAAATTTTGGAAAGTGTAAATAATTTTGAAAATAAAATTTTGGAAGGAAAATTATTTCGGAAATAATATGTATTTTGGAATTATTACAACAGAAATAAAAATTTGTTTTGAGATTTTTTTTTGGAATCCCCAGTCTTCGAATCCGGATATTCTAGAGTTGTTCTTCTATAAGTTCTCTTAGGATTGAATATTGAATCCATCATTGAATGATTTAAGAAAAATGATCTCTAATTTAATAATTGAAACTTATAAGAATGTTCAGATTTGATATGGTTTACACAACAAGTGTTTGTATAAGATGAACCTAGATTAGTTTGAATGGGAGCAATTATATTCCAACCATGTAACATGGTATTTATGTTAAAGATAAAATTCCTTTTGAACAAGGAAATATGGGTTTTTGATATCTTTCTGTTAAACCCAGTGGGATGTTTAAAAATCTAATTTACCTTGCTGTTTTGAATTCAAATACAAGATATATATATGTATATATGTGTACATAAGTGAAATATAAGTAAAACTGTGTATCAGTTTACCTGTGGTTGTATGCTAATTAAAAGTACAGAGGACAAGCTATGCTTAATACACTCAAATTGATAATGTAACTGGTATTTAAATATTAGCTGAGAATTGTTATGGATACATATTAGAACCTTATATGATAGAAATTTGCATGAGCTAAATTCTTAGATTCATTTAAATAAGTATGTTTAAGTAAAAAGTGAAAATAGATTGATCTGAATAAGATGTAGTTGTTATATATTCCTGAATTAGCTTCAACTTACTTTGATTTTGAAGGCCACTGTGAGGGAAGAATATTATTCTATATATAAGAGTGAACTTATATATGAGAGACACAAGCATTAAGTGATTATATGGTACTGCTGCTAATTTAGGAGAATTAGCTAAGAAAATGGAAAAGAAGATACATATGTGTAAAGTCTGGGTATGTTCAACCTTTTGATAAATTGTATGTATCAACGTAGAATGTACCAGGATGATAGCCTTATTTGCATAATTGAAAATATATGCTATTGTATAAGGAAGTAATTCATGTATTTTAAGATATCCGAATAGTGAGCTAAATAATAAGTTGAAATATAATTTAAAATAGAATGAGGAATGCTCATTTTACATATATACTTGAAGTAATCCAACTATTCCAATGAACGAGAGACAAGCCGATAAATGCTTTATAACAGAGCTATATTAAACCACTTTGTATTGAAGTGCCAGAGAGAGTCAAGCAATCTACTGATGTACCTATTCTTATATAATCCAACGTTGACCCTGAACATATAACATCATATGAGTATTGACCTATAACAATAATACATGTGGTTCACCTGAGTTGCTGACTTTTGCATCAGAATGCTAAGTGTACTCTTATGCATTGAAACCAACATTTGGATATAAAACATGTAATTTAATGAACATGTTGTAAGAATAATCAGGGAAATATTCATAGGAAGGTAACAACCTATATAAATATTTATGTTCATATATGTATTCCTTCTCTTGAATAAATTCCAATAAGTTTTAAGAAAAGTTTTAAAAAAACCAAGTTGTAGTTGTTTCATAGTAAAAAGACAATTCCTTTGCAAATCTTTATATTATTAAACCTCTTTCAATCCTTAACTATTTTATACACAGTTCCTTATTTCCTAGAGCTTGCTGATTCCTCTTTTGTCATTCTAAAATTTCAGCTTCTATTGTCTGTGTCTTGTGCGAGAAATCGATTGTGAAGCGGAGATTGTCTCAAGCATTCATGTCTAGCAACTCATCATATGAAGGGTTTGATTCGACCCTCATAAGTGTCAAACTAAAGGTCGACCATAGTCAGAGGTTGGATGGCCCCCTGCTGCATTAATTACATGGCAACATCTTCGTTCTTTTGAATCATTGTTTCCCTTTTGTTCCATTCAACGCTGATGAAGGGTTGCACTGCATCATCCCGGGAATGTTGAATAGGTTGTTGAGTGTTGTCATGATGCCATTCATTACCTGTCTTGTTCATGTATAGGTGCTCAGATATGGGTGTTGATTGTTCCACATGCATGTGCGTACTGCTTAGCTTGATGTAATTCATTTATCCTTGAAATTGCGTCTACTACCCATGCGTTCAAGTCACCTTGCATGCCTCTTTGATGGTTGTCTAAGTGCATGCAGTGCATCACGCGCATGGTGATTTCCTTCTTTGTGTAGTGATGTTTGATCAATCCTAGCTTCTTGCTTTTGGAACGATTTTGTTGCCGCCACACTGTTCTTTGCGTGTCTTAAATTGGAAGGTTAAGAGCTGCTCCTTGTCTTTGACTTTATTTACTCTTGGCCCAGTTTGTACATTGGTTGTTGTATGTGATTTTGCTCTATTATTGCATGCATATATTCAACTTGTACTTCATTGCCTTGAATGATACTATGTGTAATAACCCGGAAATCTGAGCCAATTAAATTTTTTTATTTTGGCAATTTTGATAAATTTTGAATATTTAAAATGAATTATTTTAAATAATAACGACGATAAATTTATTTTGAATAGAATTAGAACGTATATAGTTATATAGAGCGTCGTTAGAATATAAATATTTTATTTTAATTATTAAAAGGAATTGGAAATGGCGCGGTAGTTTGAAAATTCGATTTCAAAATTCAAATGAATGTACAGGATTCAAAATAAACCGGATTTTAGCGAAACCAAAAATATTAGAATCTATTTGAAAATATCTTTCCAACGAATCCGAAGAATTGAAATTTCATAATGGGAATAAAAAGTTATGTCCAATTGAAAATTCAAAATAGTCGCTATGGAATTCTGGTCCTTAAAAATGGAAATTTTGCAAACGACCTCGGTTTTTGACGAAACCACTTTTGTTGGATCCGGGATGTCAAATTATTGATAGATTCCAAAATTCATAATTTTTCGAATCAATATGTGAGCGTGGCAAAGGAAAACGTGTTTTGATAGTTTCTGTCAATTTCGATCGACTGGAAAATGGCAATTTTTTAAATGGTCCCAGAATTTGACGAAATTAGTTTTGTTAGGACCGTATCGTCAATACAAAGCTAGAAAATATTTTTCGGGAAATTTTAGAGTACGTACGTGGCTTCGGTAAATTGAAATGCGCGTTCAAATTCAATATATAGATTTGTATTTTGATTTTGACGGAAACCGATTGAAACATCCAAATCAGCTTGCGAAACATATCCCATTGTGTTCAGATTGGTGGTAATTAGCTAAGGGCAACAGTCGTTGGACTTGATTCAGAGCTCAAGTGAAAAGTTAACTTTTTGAACTAAAATTATTTAAATAAATATATAATTATATATAAAATAATGACCCCCCTTGCTTCTTTCTCTACCCCGACTTCTACAGATTGAAATAAGAAAAAAAAAAGGGAAATCATCGCGCTGAGGACGATACCAACCGTCGCCACCCCGAACTGGCACCACGACGCCGCCGCTGGGACCCCCCTCCATCTCCGCATCACCTCCTTTCCCTTCTACCCCGTTCGAGACCCCAGTTCCTTAAAGGGCCGAGAAATCCTAGCCGCCACCGTGATGCCTGACCCCGCCTCCCTCGCTACCAGCTCCGACGCCGACTACCCTAGACCCTCCCCACTCTGGCGCAGCATCACCCGACCGCTCCTCCAACCACCAAAGACTGAAAACGTGAGTTTTTATTATTTATTTAATTTAATTTTCAGTTTAAAATGTGGTAACATTACATAAAAATCCAATTTTTTTTAGAAAATATAAAGCTAGGATCTTTGTTCATATAAACTTTATATTTTTATATGGTTAAAGTTTATATTTCTATATGGTTAAAGTTTATATTTTTATATGGTTAAAGCTTATATTTTTATATGGTTAAAGCTTATATTTTATATGGTTAAAGTTTATATTTTTAAACATGGAAAGAATTGATTTTTATCGCTTGAAAGAAATGATTTTTCACTATAAAAAGAAATGATTTTTATAATAAAGATATGGTTTTTGAAATAAAGAAGGGATTTTTATGTTATGAACTTTAACATAAAAATATGATTTTTATATTATAGAAAGAATAAAAATATGATTTTTATATTATAGAAAGAATAAAAATATGATTTTTATATTGGTAGAGTATTAAAAATATGATTTTTAAGGTACAGAACATCATATTAAAAATGTGGTTTTGATATGAGCAGCGTGGAGAAGACTGTGTTGGAAGTACGGGCAAATCCAAACGGTTCAGAAGTAAAACTGGCGGAGTGGAACCCTTGGTGAGAACTCCTCACTTTTATTTCTGTTTCTAGTTTGAAATATATAATAGGATGCAGACGATGCTTAGCAGCACCTGATACCCGTCGTCCACAGACCATGGATGACTTGTTTGTTTGATTTCTGTGTAGTGAAATTTGATAGTGTGATGTGGAATGAAATAAAATATATATTCATGTGTTGAAATAAAAATATATATTCATGTGTTGAAATAATATATATATATATTTATGTGTTGAAATAAAATATATATTCATGTGTTGAAATAAAATATATATTCATGTGTTGAAGTAAAATAAATATTCATTTACAAATCAAACGATTTGTTTATGTACACCGATTTGACTGATATTGATTAGGATGATAAATTTTACACATCGCCCAACTGCACAAATAAAAATCTGTGTTTGTTGATTTGAAACCCTACACGGGTATTGGGATGATATTTGACATACACTAATCCCGATTGTTTAGTTGTATGCCAATCGATGGGTTGACAGACTGTGTAAGCGTTAATTATTAATATTTAATGCTTATGCAGTTGTGTGGTGCACTCTGGATGATGGTTGATTATTTATCGTTGCTATTATATACATGTGTTGTACGGAATCCATATAATTAACATTGTATGGTAATTGATTGGGTCTCATTCCAATTTGGAAAGGAATATTATAAAAGAAAATTCATGTGTTGAATAGAAAGAAAATTCATGTGTTGAATATAAAAGAAAATTCATGTGTTGAATAGAAAAATATTCATGGGTTGAATAGAAAAATATTCGTGTGTTGAATAGAAATTCATGTGTTAAATAGAATAAAAATTCTTGCATTGAATAAAAATATATATATATATACATGTGTTGAATATAAATATATATATATATATATATATATATATACATGTGTTGAAGAAAAAATTCATTTGTTGAATAGAATAACGAAGTTATTGAAATATATAAAGCCGTGTTCATTAGATATGCGCCATTTTGACGTGAACGATATTTATATCGATTTTATTCATTTTTATAATGAATATAGAAAAGGAAGTGATTTCAAAATATAACGTTTTGAAAATATTATCATTTATAAATTAATGATATGAAATATTCGATTTTGATTAGAAATTGAATATGAAGTTGAAATCGTTTTGAAAACGAATTTAAAATGATTTATAAAATACGTTTTGAAAGGAAATCGATGAAATGTATATAATATATATATTATATATATTAAATGGCCTGAATAGAACGCTCTGCGCTGCAGCAGTTCGCGAATTTCGACCATTGACTTCGAATGGACGTTACGGGAGATCCGACTGTCGGATTCTCCTAAACCCGGAACCGTTGGGTTCGTATTGAAAAGAACTTTCTAACGAATATTAGAGATTTGAAATCTAATAGTTGTATTTGGAATTATGTTCAAATCAAATTTGGAAAAGGTCGATGTAAGTGTAGTTCGATGGCCGTTGATGGAAATCGACTGTACGGGCCTTGATAAAATTATTAAAAATAGTAATAATTTGTGTAAAATCATAAGAAATGATTTGGAAAGAATTAGGATGAAAATTTCCATATTTTAAAAGATAAAAATAGATATTTATCGAAATGAACTAGTTTTGAACTAGAATAATATATCCATTTATTTTTAAAATAAATAAATTGGACATGAAATGGTTTTGAAAATAACCAGGATTTCCAATAATTGAATTGGAATGGATTTGAATCGAAACTCTTTGGAATATTTCGATGTTGGGTTTCGTGATTATACAGATATTGTTATGGAAATTTGAAAGATATATTTATATTATAATTTCCAATACAATATTTGTTGGTCGTAGAATTTGTTATTGAATATATGCCGATATACTTTCTATTCAGAGCCTTGTATTTAATATCAAATGGGATTTGGGTTTGTTGTGAATGGTGTCTTCATTAACACTGTTCTTAAATCCAATTGTGAAAAAGATTAAATCTTTCTATTTAGATTTAATGAAGTGTACCAATTAAATAATATTTAATTGGAATTGATTTTTGGGTTTATCGTGAACGGTGTTTTAAATAACACTTGTTCTTTAACCTGATAATTAATGGAATGTGATTTCGGGTTGTCTTGGACAGTATCTTCAATAATGTTGTTCTTAGACCCAACGGAGTTAAGAAAATCAGAAACTAACTGAAGATTAGTTAAGTTGAATGGTTTCTTGGGTATTGATTTGATGCTAGTTTCGGGCTTCGGGGTTATTACTTAGGGAATTGTCCAATTGCTAATTTATGGTTAAAGGCCGATGGAATAGAATGTGATTTTGGGTTTATCGTGAACCGTGTTTTAAATGACATTGGTTCTTTAACCCAGTTAAAGACAGGGTATGATTTCCCAAGTTAAATAATCATTAATAGTGATTATTGGGAAGATAATGACCAAGTGGAGTTTTAATGAACCTTTAAATTAGATTGAAATAGTTGAGAATGGAGTATCACCAGTTTTGCTCTAGGTGATAGTTAAATCTTTAATTAGATTTGAACGTGAAATGGTAATTGAATTTACCGATAACACTATGGTGTTAGATATGAAGTATGACCAGTTTTACTTCATATGATGAATAGGTTGGGATTGGGAAATAAACTAAATGATTACTTCGGTGTGGTTCGCTAATCCCGACTAATTTGAATTGATATTCAAAAGAAGATTAAAGAATAAATTTATAGAATTTATCTTTGATAAAATTAATGAGAACCTTTCCCAAAGTATAAGAACATTTTAATAAAAGAATATTCTGAATTGGAATGAGGCGTATGTTGTGTTTGTGTAACACTTGTTTATTATATACGCGAGTTATTCAGAAAGACCGGGTTTATCCCACTCTGAATAACTGATTCGACGATGTGTCGAGGATGAAGACCGGAGGTCTTCATGTAACACCCCACACCCGCTATAGTCACTCACTAAGGGAATGCCATAGCATCGGTGGAGTATTTTTAGTGAGTATAGAACAGTAAAATTACAACAAGACAGATATAATGTAATACTTGAAAATTTAAAACATCATCTCATAGCAGCGGAAAGTAAAACATGTTTGGTTACATCATAAAACCATAACAAGAGTCAAGTACAAAATATCCATCCTGAATAAAATAAGTACATAATCCCACTACTCATAACAAATAGCCATAACAGAAAAGATAAGATAAGCTGAGCTCTACATCTACGGTCCAAGCTCCAAGAGATAGATAAAGCAAACTGATCAAAGCCCACTAGCACTAGGCCCAACCTGAGGACCTGAAGGAAAAAGATAAAAACAACGGGGGTCAGACATAAGCCTGAGTGAACCCTATCTCCTTAATAATACAATTATTAAAGTAATTAGGGTATGATATGAACGCGGTATGGTATCTTTGGGGATAATGACTACACTAAGTTGCCCACGAACACAGGACGAACTAAGATAACTGTAAAGACGCATCTACCCACCCAAGGATAATTACTAACTGCACCACACCAGTCACTCCTACTCAAAGGTTGATCCCACCCAAGGATATCAAAGATAGATATAACCAGTAGTTTCCTGTACCCTAGTTGACTACATAGGTGCCGTCTGCCCCTATCTCTACTAGGTGTACCCCACTACCCCAAGCGATCGGCTCCCTAACGTAGGTATCCGTGCTGGGCCCACAGTGGGGTGTATCATTCCCCAAAGTGGCAACCCAAAAGCAACACCGGTGCACGGGTTATACCTACACGATGCAACAACGTCTTACCTCCCAGTCCCGGGCCCACACACGCATATGAAACCCGATGGGCCTGCGTTGCCACCGCTAACCCCGTTTTGGCCACTTATAGACAAGCCCAGTATGCGTGTCCCGTCCTCGGCTTGGGCCGAGCTACAAAGATACATATGGGATACTGGTTGTAATGGGCCCTCCACAAGCTACCCACCAGAGCTTGTTATTAATCTAGTGTTCCCCACTTAACCCTTTAATCATGTTTAATTACATGTTTCACTTGGTTAAGTATTCTAATCGTATTTTCTATTGCCACCCAAGGCAACCCACTAGATTCCTCATGCCACCCAAGGCACCCACTTAACCCCTCATGTCCCACTACATGCTTATATGGTTAAGTGTTTCTTAATTAATTAAGACCGTGATTCCCCATAAAGACCTCCCACATTAGACTGGCTGTTATGACCGCCTGGTTAAGCCGGTAGGGTCCGGGCAGTCTTACGTCATAACAGAGTCTAACCTCGTGTCTTTACTTTAATCACGTATTTAATTTGTGCCTAAGACCTCTCACATTAGACTGGCTGTTATGACCGCCTGGTTAAGCCGGTAGGGTTCGGGCAGTCTTACGTCATAACAGAGCCTAACCTCGTGTCTTAGTCGATTAATTACACCTAATTAATCACCCCCATATTAATTATCCCTAATTAATATCAATTTATTCATAACATGGGTAGACCTAACTCAATAGGTAAATTCCCATGGGGTAGACCTAACTCAATAGGTAAATTCCCACTTATGTTAATTAATTTTTTTATGGTATGCTTAATCATACCCATTTCAACATACTTTTAATTAACATATTAATTAACCCCATCGTTCCCCACGTAAATCGTCATTATGACATAACATAATAAAGGGAAGATTTACCACACATAACATGGGTTTAGCATATAACTTTATCATGGGTTAAGAGGATGTCAACTTGCATATATGAGCATGTATTAACCCAACTATATTCAACCCAAACTTGCATATTATCAAACATGAGTCTTACATAACATGTTGCATATGAACTTACATATCATCAAACATGTGATTTGCATAACATGTTGCATATGAACTTACATATCATCATACATGTGATTTGCATAACATGTAGAACTTGCATTTTAGCATATACTTAACTTGCATAAACATTCACATACTTGCATAGGCTTGCATATTATGTTAAACTTGCATTTCAACATATACATAACTTGCATAAACATTCACATACTTGCATAGGCTTGCATATTATGTTAAACTTGCATTTCAACATATACATAACTTGCATAAACATTCACATACTTGCATAGGCTTGCATATTATGTTAAACTTGCATTTCAACATATACATAACTTGCATAAACATTCACATACTTGCATAGGCTTGCATATTATGTTAAACTTGCATTTCAACATATACATAACTTGCATAAACATTCACATACTTGCATAACATGTTTGCATAATGGATCCATATTCACTTAGTGTTTTGCATCATAAACATCATGAAACAACTTGCATAAAAATATCATGATTACATATTATGAAACTTGCATGACATAAGGCATATAACTTGCAAAACACATAATATTCACTACATCAAGCTTGCATAAATATATGGATCCACAAACATAGCCATACTTTATCACATCTTATCATAATCAATTCAATAATTGATTATTAAGGGGATAGAAGCTCACCAAAACAAGATTAGCAAGTTAAATGAAGCAAATCCCAATGATTAAGTAGAAGAAGATGTAGATTAGCTTGCAAACCCTCTTAGGATTTTTAGTGGAGGCTCTCCAATTTTCTAAGTGGTGGCATAATGGCCTTAGATCTATTTTTGGTAAGGATAAGGGGGGTATTAGGGTGTATATATAGATTAGTTAGATGTTTTAGGACCATAGGATATACCCTAGAACCAATCCTAGCCTTTAAAGCATGTCTTGGGGAAGAAGTCAAGTGTAGGAACCATTTAGGGCCCAAAAAAAAACAGCCCAAAACTCATCCCGGGCCTCAAAACATGAGCAGTTTTCGTTTTTGATTTTTCGTGAAACTTTGACGGGCCATAACTTGGTCATACGGACTCCGATTTACGAAAACTCGGACTCTATTTCGCGTATTTTTCCGAGACGAACGCAATGGCACAGCCCGTTTCCCCTGATTCAGAATATTAAATTTAATTCTGCTCTGATTTATGTTATAACAAGTTATTTAACATACGGGGTGTTACATTCTCCCCTACTTAAAGGATTTCGTCCCCGAAATCTCTAAGTCAAGAAGAACGTATCCTACCAACCAAACAACCATCTACTCAACCATCAAACACTGGCATCCATTGTCCTTAAAGTTTCTAATGTTGTATGAACATTTGCAAAAAGTGTGTGTATATGTTCCCTATCTAATGCAAAATCAGGCGGTCTACTGATTCAGTTGACCTCCTTAATGCAAACCATGATAGTGCCATGCATCCAATATGTATGCGAAAGAACCCTATCGACACATACTATTTCTACATGCGTGCACAATCATTCACCGAATAAATGCATCATCCATATGATAGCACAACCATCATACATCCATTAATATAGCTACCTACACACATTTATATGCAATATGCAATATGAAGTGATTGAGCCGATCTAGTGCCTAAAGTGTGTGTATATGCATCCACGAGCAACCACTAGCAAACACTTGCATCCACTTGCATCCATCAATCATAACATGTCTCAAACACATGTTTCAACCATAGGTTTACCCTATCTAAAAGGTCAAAGGTGCTAACGAGAGGACATACTAAGGACAAGATAAGTACAAGATAGGCAATAAAGGAGAAGTTAAAGAACATACTCTCGAAAAGAAAAGGGTACAAAGAACGCATCTTCGCTTCCGTCTCCCAAGTAGTATTGCTCTCGTCATCTCCCCATTGCACTTTGACTAGCTGAACCTCTTTGTTTCTCAACTTCTTAATCTCTGACCCAAGGATGCGAGTAGGAGCTCGTCGAATCGTCGCATCACGCTCTACTTCCACTTCTCTAAGCAAGCTCGGCTCTACCACCTCTGCGGTCTCATGTAGGCACTTCCTCAAATGTGACACATGGAAAACATCATGTATACCACTAAGTCTGTCTGGCAACTCCACCCTATATGCCATCCGTCCAATTCTTTCCTTGACAGGAAACGGTCCTACAAACCTCGGTGCTAACTTCCCAGCGGATCCAAAGCGAACAACATTCCGTAATGGAGACACTTTGACAAAAACCATGTCCCCAACTTCAAACTC
Organism: Allium sativum; assembly: GCA_030737875.1. Taxonomy (NCBI): domain Eukaryota; kingdom Viridiplantae; phylum Streptophyta; class Magnoliopsida; order Asparagales; family Amaryllidaceae; genus Allium; species Allium sativum. Next base: position 511,411,367 of record CM060921.1, on the reverse strand, counting down.
AAGATCAGTCCTCCTCTTATCTGCATAAGATTTCTGTTTGTCTTGCGCTGCTTTCATCCTTCTTCGAATCAAATCAACCTTCTCTGAAGTCTCTCTAACCATATCGGGCCCTAGCAAGATCTTATCCGTAGATTCCCACCAACATGTAGGTGATCGACAAGGCCTTCCATAAAGAGCTTCAAAAGGTGCCATGCCAATACTAGATTGGAAGCTGTTGTTATATGCAAACTCCACCAAAGGAAGATGCTCTTCCCATGTACCTCCAAAATCCAAGATACAAAGCCTCAAAAGGTCTTCCAAAACACGGTTCACCCTCTCGGTCTGGCCGTCTGTCTGAGGATGATATGCGGTGCTCAAACACAACTGAGTCCCCACCGCCTCCTGTAAACTCTTCCAAAACTCACTAGTGAAGATAGGATCTCGATCACTCACTATGCTGGAAGGTACCCCATGCAATCGAACTATCTCTCGAACATAGACTGAAGCAAGCCATGGAGCAGTCCTCTTACTCTTTACGGGTATGAAATGGGCGCTCTTAGTAAGTCTATCAACCATGACCCAAATTCCTGTATTGCCCTTCCTCGATCTTGGTAAACCATCAACGAAGTCCATCGAGACACTATCCCACTTCCATATCGGAACTTCCAAAGGATGAAGCAACCCACCTGGCTTCTTTTGCTCTGCTTTTACTTGTTGGCACACCAAGCATCTAGCAACATACTCGGCCACATCTTTCTTCATACCGGCCCAAAAGAAAACTCGCCTCATGTCTTGGTACATCTTATCCCCACCGGGATGTATGGTCATCCTCAAACGATGTGCATCATCAAGTATAGTCTTCCTCAAGTCTTCATCTTGCGGTACACAAAGTCTACCGTCTCTACGCAACCACCCCCTATCATCTAGGGTGTACCTATTCAAATGGCTGGACGACTCCCCCCTTATGAGCTTCTCTACCAACTCAACCAACTGTGGGTCGTCTCGCTGTGCCTCGCCAACTCGTCCCAAAAGAGTAGGTCTAACCTCTAAGGATGCTAGCAAACCGGGTACCAAGTCAACAGAAGGTCTGAAGTCAAACATCGAGATAAACTCCAAGCTTCTCCGTTCCACAAACAACGGACTCAAGGACAACCTTTTTCTGCTTAAGGCATCTGCCACCACGTTACCCTTGCCAGGGGTATATGCTATCTCGAAATCATAGGATGCTAAGAACTCCATCCACCTTTGCTGTCTCAAGTTCAAATCCTTCTGAGAAAACAAGTACTTCAAAGATTTGTGATCGGTGAACAACTCAAATCTCTCACCAAGAAGATAATGGCGCCAGATCTTGAGCGCAAAAACGATAGCGGCCAACTCTAGGTCATGGACAGGGTAATTTTTCTCATGCGCCCTCAACTGCCTCCCACCATAGGCTATTACCCTTCCCTCTTGCATCAAGACTGCGCCTAGTCCTGTCCCACAAGCATCAGTATAAACAACGAACGGCTTACTCCCATCTGGCAGCACTAAAACTGGAGCAGTGGTTAAAGCTCTCTTTAACCGTCGGAATGCATCCTCACAATCCACATCCCATGTGAAAACCTGATTCTTCTTTGTCAAGCGAGTTAATGGGGCTGATATCTTCGCGAAGTCCTTGATAAACTTCCTATAGTAGCCAGCCAACCCCAAGAAACTCCTCACCTCGGTAGCATTCTTCGGAGCCTTCCAATCTCGGATAGATACTACCTTTGCAGGATCCACAGCTATCCCTTCCTTAGAGACCACGTGCCCTAAGAATCGCACTTCCTTCCTCCAAAAGTGACATTTAGAAAACTTAGCCTTCAGGCTATGCGCTCGAAGAGTCTCCAACACTTCCCTAAGATGTAGGGCATGCTCTTCCTCACTCTTGGAGAAGACCAAGATGTCATCCACAAAGACCACCACGAACTTGTTAAGATATTCCCTGAACACCCTACTCATCAGATCAACGAAATATGCAGGGGCGTTCGTCAAACCAAATGGCATCACAAGCCACTCATAAAAACCATCCGGAGTCCTGAAGGCAGTCTTCTCTACACTATCCTCAGCCACTCTCAACTGATGAAACCCCGTGGCTAAGTCCAACTGCGAAAACACTGAAGCGCCAACTAACTGATCGAAGAGATCATCAATCCTCGGCAATGGGTGTTTATTCTTCTTTGTGAGCTTGTTGAGTTCTCTATAGTCAACACAAAGTCTGAGGGACCCATCTGCCTTTGTAGCAAAAATTACCGGAGCACCCCACTCCGATATACTTCGTCTTATGAACCCCTTCTCAAGCAACTCCCCTACTTGCTTATTGAGTTCCCTCCTTTCACGAGGAGCCATGTGGCGCACTGGCAAAGATACTGGTTTAGCATTGTCCACAAGATAGATTCGGAAGTCAATCTCCCGCTTCGGAGGTAAGCCCTTCACCTCCTCAAACACATCCGGATATTCCCGGTCCACTCTGACAGATTGCAGACTCTCGACCGAAGCATCGAGCGATTCAAGATAACTTAGCATAACAGACTCCATGGGATTACAAGAGATCTCGAGAGTGTTACCCAAGCGGGTCATCAGCCTAACAACTCTCCTTTCACAATCAAGAACGGCACCATTACTGGATAACCAGTCCATGCCCAAAATCAACCCATAGCCCGTGAAGCCCAAAACAAAAGCATCACATCTAAACTCAACGCTAAGTATAGAAATCTTCAAACCCAAACACATCATGGACAAATAAGTGGAGCCTCCAATTGGGTTTGAAACAACCAAGGGATCATCTACTAGACTGGTGTCTAAGTGCAGTGACTCAACTAAAGATGATGAGATAAACGAATGAGATGCGCCAGAGTCAAACAAAGTACGGACAGGATGATCTAACAGATAAACTAGACTTTCAACAGAAATAGTTCTACCTCTTTCCTGAAGTGGTGGAACTGCGAGAGCCTGAACTTGCCCCCTTGCCTGACCCGGTGCCATAAGAGCTTGCACCTGTCCTCCTGAGGTAGATCCCGTCCTCTGCCCCTTCTTAGGACAGTCCTTCACCAGATGCCCTGCTTCGCCACAGTGGAAGCAGCCAGTCTTCTTCTTCTTGCGACAATCCTTGCTTAGGTGGCCTGGTGTCCCACAATTGAAGCACTTCTTCTTCTTCCCCTTGCCACCATTGCCTTTCCCATTCTTGTTTTGCTGTTGCTGTTGAGGTCTCTTCTGATCTCCTTTCTTCTCGGGTGCTTTACTAGTATTGGGACCCTTCTCTTCCTCATACATAAGTGCCATGTCAACTAGCTTCTCAAAGGTAGCCCCCATAGGAATGTCAGTCATAGCCAATCCATGCATCGGTTCGTTCAAGCCCCTAACGAACCTCAAAGCTTTCTTCTCCGGGGTATTCACCATATCTATGCCAAACCTTGCCAACTGATTGAACTTGTTGACATACTCCTTCACTGATAAGTTCCTTGCTTCAAGTTCAAGAACCTTTCCATATACAGATTTTCTTCTGCCCTTGAGAGAAACTTTGCCACAAACCTCTGTCTGAAATCCGCCCAAGAATCAACAAGGCGCTCTCCATTAGTGACCTCCCACCAGAACGAGGCCTCTCCCTTCATTAACCAAGCAGCTAACTTAACTTTCTTTGCTTCTTCCATCTCAAAGATGTCTATCAACTCTTCCACCTCCTTAAGCCAATCCCTAGCTTCCACCAAAGTCTCTGATCTTAGAAAAGGTTTCCCTCCCATAGTCTTGAATTCCTTACAAGTCTTAGCAAAAGTAACCACACGAGGAGGATGAGGAGGAAGATCGGGTATAACTGGTGGTGGAGGAACATTAGCTGGCCCTGCAGCGGCGGCCCTAGCCTCCATCAATCTCCTATACCATGCTGGTATTGCTACACCCTCCGGAAAGTTAAGATCTTCAGCCATGCTGAAACGAAAAAAGGAAAGATTCAAACGGAGAATTCGAAAGATAGAGATATGGCTATCTGGGATTATGCTTTTCTTTCAAAATCTTTACTCTTAAAAGACATGTTTTTTAAAATACTTTCTTCTAAAATATTCTTAGAAAATAGTTTTTCTTAAAAATTTTATCTGTTCTGGTAACCTTAAGCTCTGATACCACGTGTAACACCCCACACCCGCTATAGTCACTCACTAAGGGAATGCCATAGCATCGGTGGAGTATTTTTAGTGAGTATAGAACAGTAAAATTACAACAAGACAGATATAATGTAATACTTGAAAATTTAAAACATCATCTCATAGCAGCGGAAAGTAAAACATGTTTGGTTACATCATAAAACCATAACAAGAGTCAAGTACAAAATATCCATCCTGAATAAAATAAGTACATAATCCCACTACTCATAACAAATAGCCATAACAGAAAAGATAAGATAAGCTGAGCTCTACATCTACGGTCCAAGCTCCAAGAGATAGATAAAGCAAACTGATCAAAGCCCACTAGCACTAGGCCCAACCTGAGGACCTGAAGGAAAAAGATAAAAACAACGGGGGTTAGACATAAGCCTGAGTGAACCCTATCTCCTTAATAATACAATTATTAAAGTAATTAGGGTATGATATGAACGCGGTATGGTATCTTTGGGGATAATGACTACACTAAGTTGCCCACGAACACAGGACGAACTAAGATAACCGTAAAGACGCATCTACCCACCCAAGGATAATTACTAACTGCACCACACCAGTCACTCCTACTCAAAGGTTGATCCCACCCAAGGATATCAAAGATAGATATAACCAGTAGTTTCCTGTACCCTAGTTGACTACATAGGTGCCGTCTGCCCCTATCTCTACTAGGTGTACCCCACTACCCCAAGCGATCGGCTCCCTAACGTAGGTATCCGTGCTGGGCCCACAGTGGGGTGTATCATTCCCCAAAGTGGCAACCCAAAAGCAACACCGGTGCACGGGTTATACCTACACGATGCAACAACGTCTTACCTCCCAGTCCCGGGCCCACACACGCATATGAAACCCGATGGGCCTGCGTTGCCACCGCTAACCCCGTTTTGGCCACTTATAGACAAGCCCAGTATGCGTGTCCCGTCCTCGGCTTGGGCCGAGCTACAAAGATACATATGGGATACTGGTTGTAATGGGCCCTCCACAAGCTACCCACCAGAGCTTGTTATTAATCTAGTGTTCCCCACTTAACCCTTTAATCATGTTTAATTACATGTTTCACTTGGTTAAGTATTCTAATCGTATTTTCTATTGCCACCCAAGGCAACCCACTAGATTCCTCATGCCACCCAAGGCACCCACTTAACCCCTCATGTCCCACTACATGCTAATATGGTTAAGTGTTTCTTAATTAATTAAGACCGTGATTCCCCATAAAGACCTCCCACATTAGACTGGCTGTTATGACCGCCTGGTTAAGCCGGTAGGGTCCGGGCAGTCTTACGTCATAACAGAGTCTAACCTCGTGTCTTTACTTTAATCACGTATTTAATTTGTACCTAAGACCTCTCACATTAGACTGGCTGTTATGACCGCCTGGTTAAGCCGGTAGGGTCCGGGCAGTCTTACGTCATAACAGAGCCTAACCTCGTGTCTTAGTCGATTAATTACACCTAATTAATCACCCCCATATTAATTATCCCTAATTAATATCAATTTATTCATAACATGGGTAGACCTAACTCAATAGGTAAATTCCCATGGGGTAGACCTAACTCAATAGGTAAATTCCCACTTATGTTAATTAATTTTTTTATGGTATGCTTAATCATACCCATTTCAACATACTTTTAATTAACATATTAATTAACCCCATCGTTCCCCACGTAAATCGTCATTATGACATAACATAATAAAGGGAAGATTTACCACACATAACATGGGTTTAGCATATAACTTTATCATGGGTTAAGAGGATGTCAACTTGCATATATGAGCATGTATTAACCCAACTATATTCAACCCAAACTTGCATATTATCAAACATGTGTCTTACATAACATGTTGCATATGAACTTACATATCATCAAACATGTGATTTGCATAACATGTTGCATATGAACTTACATATCATCATACATGTGATTTGCATAACATGTAGAACTTGCATTTTAGCATATACTTAACTTGCATAAACATTCACATACTTGCATAGGCTTGCATATTATGTTAAACTTGCATTTCAACATATACATAACTTGCATAAACATTCACATACTTGCATAGGCTTGCATATTATGTTAAACTTGCATTTCAACATATACATAACTTGCATAAACATTCACATACTTGCATAGGCTTGCATATTATGTTAAACTTGCATTTCAACATATACATAACTTGCATAAACATTCACATACTTGCATAGGCTTGCATATTATGTTAAACTTGCATTTCAACATATACATAACTTGCATAAACATTCACATACTTGCATAACATGTTTGCATAATGGATCCATATTCACTTAGTGTTTTGCATCATAAACATCATGAAACAACTTGCATAAAAATATCATGATTACATATTATGAAACTTGCATGACATAAGGCATATAACTTGCAAAACACATAATATTCACTACATCAAGCTTGCATAAATATATGGATCCACAAACATAGCCATACTTTATCACATCTTATCATAATCAATTCAATAATTGATTATTAAGGGGATAGAAGCTCACCAAAACAAGATTAGCAAGTTAAATGAAGCAAATCCCAATGATTAAGTAGAAGAAGATGTAGATTAGCTTGCAAACCCTCTTAGGATTTTTAGTGGAGGCTCTCCAATTTTCTAAGTGGTGGCATAATGGCCTTAGATCTATTTTTGGTAAGGATAAGGGGGGTATTAGGGTGTATATATAGATTAGTTAGATGTTTTAGGACCATAGGATATACCCTAGAACCAATCCTAGCCTTTAAAGCATGTCTTGGGGAAGAAGTCAAGTGTAGGAACCATTTAGGGCCCAAAAAAAACAGCCCAAAACTCATCCCGGGCCTCAAAACATGAGCAGTTTTCGTTTTTGATTTTTCGTGAAACTTTGACGGGCCATAACTTGGTCATACGGACTCCGATTTACGAAAACTCGGACTCTATTTCGCGTATTTTTCCGAGACAAACGCAATGGCACAGCCCGTTTCCCCTGATTCAGAATATTAAATTTAATTCTGCTCTGATTTATGTTATAACAAGTTATTTAACATACGGGGTGTTACACTTCACATCATTTGGGTGATTACTGATGATCTTGATTGGGCTGTACACCCAAGAGGAGGGAATCAGTTGGTGATCGTCCAGACGTACTTGGAGATCGATGGATATGTTAGGTACAAGGTGCCTCCATTTTCGTTCAGACCCAGAACGAACTTGTAAATGTACAGTGTGTCTGACATTGGATTTTATCCTGTGTGGTTGATTTCTATTAAATATATATCTATTTGGCGGCGGAGAATTTATTCTCTTGCTTAACGCCCTTCTTTGAGACGTACGAGCTCAGGGGTTATATATTGGTGGATATCAATCGCATGGAGTGAATTACCTGTGTGGCATGCCTAAGTGACAACTGATCAAGGCTTCTGTTGAAAAGCAAAGTCTTGTGGTTGATGATCAAAGCACCGCCTGTGTGGCATAGCTTTGTGTAACGTTGATTCGCGAGCCTCACACCCCGGTTGTGAACCGGAAACGGGAGCAGACCTCAGGGAGGGCATGCGTTTCCTTCTAGCTAGGGTGGTGTCAATGACCTACCAGCCCTGACATTTATATTATTTTCACCTCTGTGGTTGTTGGATTGCGAGGCGCCTCAGATATATCGGTGACTGTGTGGAGCCGATGGAGTCATTTGGCTGATTTACTCCCCAAAGGGTTGGGAAACGCAGTGTTCAGGCATTTTAATCCACATCGGTGGACCGACCCTGACGATCCAAGGGTCACTCGAGCTCTGATCCTGAGGCTCGGGCTAGAGAGTCTCGAATCGGTAGAGGACTGTCTTTTGCCTTGGTTCACAGATGGAAACCCAACTTCCAATACGTGACATTTGTGATTTTGATTGTAGAGCCTAGTATGACGACATGATATATGGTACCCATGCCGTCTATGATTGGTATTTATGATTGAAATTGTTTTGACACTATACACTTATATAGTATCAAATGATTTGTTTTTAACGTACCAAGCATGTTTGGCTATTATAAGGGAAACCCCTATCCTCCAGCTTGTGTTGCATTGTGTGATGGGACCTGGGTCTTATAATAGCTTCATTTTTCCAAAAGCATTGCGCTGTTTTGTTATATGCACTGGTATTCTTGGGAGGAAACCCATTCCGTGTTATATGGCGTGGTCCCTTGATATATCTGATTTAAAGTAAAGTTTTAAATAACTGTTTTAGTTCTCACACCAGTCACATGACTGACTTGGAGTTTATTGTTTTAACCTAAACTCTGGGTGCCCTTATTTTGACATGTGCAGCTTGTAGTTTTGGTTTTGCAGATTTATATTCATAGGATCCTGATTTACAGCTGGAATGATATCCGGAAAGCTCTGTATCTGTATATCTCCTTCATTTGTGCTTTGTATTATTTTTCCACTGCGATGTATTTAAATGTAATTTAAATCTCTGATATTTTTTTGTGTAATATTTATTCATACTCTGTATATTCTTGTATTCTTATGGAATTGTTGTAATATACAATGTAATGTTCTCAAAACAATCAGGGGTTTCGAACGGTCTTGGTTGGTTTAGCGATCGATTCGGATCGATCGAAATTCCTTATTGTCACACTATGTTCTTATTTCATATTTTGATGTGTTTCCATCAATATCTTTGTTACCTTTGGTTACTTCCCCATTCCCCATTGTACCATTTCATGCCTTGTGCGTGAATTTCAGGAGCAGCACCATAACTTTGGCTTCACTTAATTTTGGCCTAGTTATGCATATTTTCTATTTAGCCTTATTCTTACCCTATTTGCTGTGTCATTTGAACCTACCTTTGAACCTACGTGTGCGTTTTACTTGTTGCATTTCTATTGCCAGTTGTTCTTGTATTCGGCCAAGCACTTGTACTATTTTCATCTTTGCCTATTTGAATGAAAGGGAAAATTTGGAATCGTTTAAAAAAGGAGACAGTGGAATTTATTTCAATATTTGGAATATAAATTGATGAAAATAAAATCGTAAAAGAGATATAATTGGAGTACGACTGTGTTAAATTTGATCAATTCAAGATGTGACAAGATAAATTATAACTGGTTTTGAACAAATAATGTATAATCGAATATATGAATTCGATAATATGTGGTAAACTTGTCAATTAATTAACACGAAGAGAATTGTAAACAAAAACTATTAATGGAGCGAAATATGAATGAAGATTAAAAAAAAGATTTGAATCTAGATTTAAATGAAGTCGAAGCTAATTTGATGTAATGAGTTCAGATTCTGATAGAAGGAATAAACTTGGGATTTAAATAAATCTGGATTAATATTTAATTTTTAGAAGTAAATAACGTTGGGAAGAAAAAATGTTGAAATAAAATTGGGATAAAGGAAGTGAAGTCGACCGGTATGGTGAGGTTATTCTGAAGTTCATAATATATGCCAAATGAATTTTATTTTCCAAAGTTCGGAATATATTATCAGAAAAGAGATTATCCGAAAGGAAGTTATTATTTCAAGAAAATATTATTTACTTTCTATTTTGTTAAAATTTAATACAATATTAATTAATTGTTCATGTATTCAGATTAATAAATAAAGTGTATCTTAAAGTTAAATCTTTCGAGGGTATAGATTATTGTTATAATCAACAATTTTTGTAAAAGAAGAGAATTCTTAACTTGAATCCAGAAGTTACGGGAATGAATGTTTTGTTGGTATTCGAAGCGGTGAACTTGATTTATTTTGAAGTTGTCTAAGAGGTAATTATATCCCAACTTGATTGACTTCATTATTGACTAAGAAATGGTTATGGTTCAATAGCAAGGGTCGGTTAAGTGAAGTAAGCTAACAAGCATCAACAGTTAAGTGGGAATAACGATGTTTTATTTAACAACTTTTTTAGTTCAAATAACGAATTGAGAAATGTTTCCCATGGGAATAAAGTATATTTTCGATAGAAAATAAAAATGTGCGAATATATGGAATTATTTTCCAATGGTAATAAGATATTTTCTGGAATTATAAATATGATAATTGGAAATGTTTTTAAAAGATCATGAGAGGCTAAGAGTTTGGATAAATTGGAACGGCAAGGACCGAAGAATAAAAAGCCGCACGTCGAGAATGAAAGAAGGTTAAACATAAGAGAAGTGTATTCGTAATTTGAATTCAAAAATTGCGTATGCGATGATTTTATAAGAAATTAAGAAATGATGTTAAGGAAATTGAAAATTGACCAGAGATTAGTTAAGTTGAATAATTTCCTGAGTGTTGATCTGATTTTGGATTCGGCCTTGGGGGTTAGTACTTTAGGAGTTGTTCGCTTACTAATTTATAGTCGAAGGATGTGAATATGAAAGAGAAATAGAGCGTGAATGAGAAATGTGTTATAAGAATGAAAATTCTGAGGTGGTGAGAGATAAAGATTTGAATTAAGTGATGAACTTAATAATTGGGGAATCGGAAGAAATTTTGGTTTATAACCAACAACTTTAAAAATCTAAGTTGAAAGGATATCCAATAGCTGAGTTGATTAAGAGATCAAAACTAGAGTTCCAAAATTAGAATGGAATTTGAGGATATTCGATTTTAGATATTGGACAGAGAAGTTTTCGAAAATTTATATGAAAAATATATACGAATTCAGTGAATTTGGAAACTAGTGATTTGGAAGTAATCGATTGAAATGAAATTTTATACAGTGGAATTTATATAAGAACGAGATGTTTGAAATATGATTTGGGAAAAAAATCTTATGTAAGTGACATAATTATGGTTTATGAAATAAAATATTGTATGTTTTCAAGCCAAGATAAGGGAAGTACCTTCCTCCTTTGAATTTCGAGCTTAGTTGATATGTGTTGCTGCTGGTGGTAGGTTGTCCGGACATAAAAACTCGAGTTGTCTGAAAGAACACGACCGTGTAGCGAAATTCACAGGGCTGTAGATGGCGTACGGCGGACGGAGGTTTCTTGGGGGGACCAGACGTAACCATTGTGTCTGTTGCGATCTACAATCATGATGATGGCGTAATCCACAGAGCTGTGAAATTTACAGAAGTTATAAAAGATATAGGATTTTGGGAAAATTTTCAAGTCGAAAATTTGTAATTTGAAGATGAGATGTTATTTACCCTCCTCAATGAGTGTTGGGAAAGATTCAATGGATTGAATGTAAGGAGATTGAGTTGAAATCGGATTGTAAGGAATAAATGCAACGATCGACGAAGTAAACATCGATATATGAGGTTTATAAAGAAATTCAGGATAATTTGAGATGCATAAATCCAATTTATGCAGAAATTGAAATTTAAAAAGAGATTGGTTTAGAAAGGAAATTTGATATTCCGAGTTAATTGAATATGATGGATAAGCAAAGTGGATCGATGACTTAAATATTGATATTTAAATTAACTATGGAAAAATTTACGTATACAGATGAAAATTTGAAGTATACATTGGTACGACACTAACAATCTCTCCTTTTCGGGGATGAAAAGTTTTAAAGGGGGAGGGGGAGATTGTAACATCCTAGAAATTTCGGCAACTGGAATGTGGAATTAATAGAAGATTTAACTATTTACAATCAAATTTTATATTGATACTGGGATTAAAAAAGGGATATATGATTTTGCGTGTAAATTGAATTCGGTCTTTAATTTATTATGGTCTGTTGAGAATCTAATATTTACTGTTAGATATTTGGATTGAATTTGGTTGAATATTCGAATTAAATTTGAAATTCAATTGGAAAATATAAGCGATTGAATTTAAAAATAAACATAGTTAACTTTAATTAAATAGGAAATTTCATTGTTAAAATATATGAAAAATTGGTTGTTGTATGTGTGTATTCGTGAATATAAAGAAAATAGAAATTTAACGTTTCAATTTGGGAATGAACAGAGTCGTTGGTGAACAAACGGAATTAAATCGGTGAACCAACAAATAGTTTAAAAATAAGATATCGTTGTACATAAACGGAGTCGGATTACAATTTAATTAATTTTATTGAATTAAGAATGTTGAAATAAAAGGGGTACGTATAAATTTTGTCGTGTTGGAGACCGTGTTTGCGGTACGGATTCAGAACATTACACGGTGGTTCGCGGTAAAATTTAATATATATATTTTTTAAACCAAATATCTCCTTCCTTAGTATAATTAACACCGACCTACATCTGAACGCGCAGACTTACCTAAAACCTATTGATTTAACGCTGTTCTTATCCCCTTATTTTCTTCTATAAAAATCACGTTGTTTCCCATTTCGCTCAGCAAAAAATCAAAGATTTCTCTTTATTTTAATGGCCTATGAAAATTTATTCTTTTCCCAAATTCACTTCTTGCCTCCTTAAAAATCGCTTCTTTCCCAAATGAAAGGCCTGGCCAAATCGAAGTCAACCAATCCCTCTAGAAGTCGCTAAGACACCATAGTGACCATTGCCAGGAAGTTCGCCCTTCCGCAAACTATAGATCTAGCGCTTCATTCCGATTTGACATTGTCACCTGCTACTTTTTGTTAGCCGCGCGCCACCATTGAAGCCTATGCCTTCACTAAACGACATCGTTACTACACTGTTATGGTAAGAACCCTCTTACGGTTAGTCTTAAGTTCAAGTAGATTTAACTCGATTTTAAGTGGGATATAATAGGTTAATCGTGTGTTGTTCGTATGCGAGTTATTGCTTTGATTTTCGGTTTAACATCTGCGTGATGCTTGATTTTTGGAAAACAGTTCAATTGAATTTTTGGTCAAAATTTGATTTCTCGACTTATTAGAAACCCACAAATGATTTAGGAAGAAAAATGTTCTTATGGAATCTCATTACAGCCATGAACATCTTCTTTAAGTTACTGGAAATAAATAAATGATTTCACTATTTAAACGGTTTGTGAATTCCTGGAAACCATTTGCGATTTTTTCCATTAATTAATATGAGGCTAAGAACAAAACATTTATTCTCTAAATTAGCAAATCACTTCCTGAACACTTGTTATAACATATGCTGCTTAGAAATTATGACATCTGTTCCCTTGAGAAATATATGCATTAGAAAAATTCCATGTAGACACCTGAGTATTGTCAAAAGCAGGATGTATGTAGGCATCCTGAAACTTTCACCCTATTTGGTTTCAAAATGGAGTCTATATTGACATATAATCATAAAACATGTCATTTGTGGTGATCGGAAAAGTATATGCCATTCATCATATGGTTATGTTAAGTATCACCCGTTCGAATTTTGTTAAATTAGTTTTTGTTAGAATACCTGTATATGTGAACCATGGTTTGTTTGCACTTAGGCATTTTTGCCCTTATTTGTAGCATTAGAATATACATATACATATACATACATACATACTTACATCCATACATACATACATACATACATATATATTCATGAGCCTATACACAATTTCACATCTGGTTATATACATACAACATACGTGTAAGTTGTTGCTAAGCATATGTTTAGTGGACTATTGCTACACTTGTTTCATTTGCACATTAATTGGTTCCGTGATACAAAAAACTTTTTTGGTGTACTACGGAAGAAGAGTGGAGTAAACAGTAAGCATTTAAATTATCTTGCATGAAACTGTTATAATTCCAGTCTACAAATATTAGCTAGATAATTTACATAAACAAAGTTAGCTGACACACAACATATTTGAGATTCGAAACCTAGATGGGTTCAAAACTTGGGACCATATTGTATTGATTGGTTCTGTGCTATGTTATGGTATGTGATGGTTGTTACAAAATTTTACTTATAACCCCTAAGTGTACACTGCTGTGTTTATACCTTTTACTGTTAATATTACATATGTATATTCTATTGGAAATAAAAGTTTTTAAGCAAGAAAAATGTGACGGCCCACCCCGTACTAGCCTGCATTTCCTCCGAAGGTGCGCTGTACACATACCCGACTAGCACGGAACGGTCGTCAAAGAAAGGAAAGAAGAGATTTTACTAACGAGAAACCTGTAGAATGTCTCACAGCGCATGGAACAAAATATAATAATAACATACTTGACATAAAACAGGCGAGACAGTGCATAAGCTGATAACTAAAATCAACATCAACATCATCATCAGAGCAGCGGAAATCCAAATACAGCTTATGATCCAACATGATTATTACACTTTAAATTGTCTCTAAAGCAAAAGAAAGCTGAAGTAGAAGATGCACTACTAATGCCCAAGCAGTGATCTTCAACAACACAGGGAGAATACTATATGTATCATATGTGGAAGCCTCCTGCTCGTCTCCGAATCGGTTACTCGCGCATCACCAGCTAACCTGTCTCTAGTCTGCTCGTGTGAGCACCCGAGTAATAAGAAGAGATATAAAATTCTGGGTCAGACAAAAAGTCTGGTATGAGCGATAAGCATATAAACAGAACAATAACAGGTATACTAAACCATACCTGAACCTGGACCTGCAACCAAAGAGTTAGCACTACATACCGTACAATACTCTAAGGTGCCACTAAACAAATGGTATAAAGAGTACGGAGGTGGGGGTGTGCATGTCATAATGATGGGAAAACATATCAACCATAGCAACCATCCTCACATCTCTCACTCAGTGCGTAAAGCATACAATGTCCACCACTGTCAATTACTAGACCCATCGAAGTAGTGACGGAGTTCGACTTGTACAACTACTGCTACTACCAAGCTTACCACATGGAGTCATGACCAAATCTTTACAAATGACCCCACTTCATTGGTCTATAGCCCCTTTAGTCGTACCTAGGCCACTGTGGCCCTGAATCCGTTCACGTACTCCCTACACATAGTGATTCAAAGCTACAGACATCGACAACCCCTTTGCATACGTCCCGCAGCAAAGCCCAATCGTGAAGCTCACTCATTGGTTCCCAACTGGATCCTGAGTCAAAGCTCCTCATTTGGACTTCCTTTGCATCTCGGGTTCTGGTCATCGCCTTCTTCTCCGGACCGGTCTTCATTTCTTCACTTTACTTTACTTCAGGTCGTGGTCATCAGCTCCTCGGTTCGGATTGAAATACTCCTCCCTAAGCAATCGGATCGGTTCGGATCGGGTCAACCTTCCTCTCTGCTTCGGGTCGGATCGGGGTGATCTTCCTCCAGTGGTTCGGATCAGAGTCCACACCTCCTGGCTTCATGGAAAACTCCTCGGGTTCGGTCCTTCTCCCAAGCAATCGGATCGGGTCGGGTCTCTCAATCTTCTCCATCGGGTCTGCTCGGAATTCTAGCTCCATAGCACCAGGTCGGTTCGGTTCGGATATGCTCTTTCCGTTTAGCTCGTGAGGCTACATGACTCTAGAACATCGGTTCGTGGGGAGGTCCCCTGGTCGGTTTGGTTCGGATATGCTCCTCCCTCCGATCCGGTCCGGATCGGCCAAATTCCTGCAACTCATTACAGCGACTGTTTACGCCATTCGACGGCGTTTTCGACCAATCTGACACTTCTAGACAATCGCAAATCATGTCATACAGTCATAGCAAAATGTAACATCAACCACAAATATCGAAACAATAACTATAGCATGTAAAATGGATCAAACGTACCCAAAATCCCATATTTCCCTTAAGCATGTTTAAGCAAAACTAATCATAGGGTTAACAAAACTTAACCAAATCGAACCAAATTTCTACCAAAGGCATAAAATATTATTTTCCAATTTATAGATATTTTTCTAGAATTTATTAGCGTATAAATTCGCTAATCTTCACTAATTACTCTTAATTAACCGTAATTAGTGCAAAACTATGCAAATCACTCACCTTGGCCACAAATAAAATTTTCAGAACTGAAACCTCGCTGGTTTGGGTGAGTACTGATGTCTAACAGCAACTCTAATACTGATTTGGTGCTATTTCTCCTTGATTTGATGTTGCTAGGCTTAATCCTTGATTAGAAAGTGATTAGAAGGTGATTTGGGTGTTGAAGGCCATTGCTAGGGTTCCAAGAATGAATGTGGCGGCTGAAAGAAATGTTTTCTAACCCTAATCAGCCCCTATACATCTCAAATCCCGAAATCCCCCTTGGGCCTAGCTGCTAATTACCCGGTTAAGCCCAATTAAGCTATTTTCACCATCTGAAACTTGTTTCAGCCATATCTCCCAAACGGTGAGTCCGTTTGGCTAATGTGACCACTCTAAGGAATTGTAAACCATCATCCGGAGCCAATGGAAGTGGTTTCAGGTCAAAATTCCTTTCCAGTCAAAAGTTATGGCCAGAACAGTACTAACTAGGGGTAAAATGGTCATTTAAAAATCGACAAAAATCATGAACATGGAAAATGACCCCAATAGTCGTCTCCCAAAGTTACATGACCATACGACTTCATATGTGAAAGAAATAAATATTCTACGATCCTATGATGCGTAGAATGCGGGTCGTTACACTCTCCCCCCCTTAAGAAATTTCGTCCCCGAAATTCCTTAACCCAAAACATACAAAGGATCCCACATTCCTAACAGCCACATACAACAATCAAACATGCAAAACAAGCAAATAAGCCTATCCTAGCATGCGGAAAAACTTAATCGAAACTAAAATCTTACCAAGCGAAGAGTTCTGGATACGTCTTCCTAATGCTCTCCTCTGTCTCCCAAGTACAGTCATTCTCATCCTCGCCCCACTGGACTTTGACTAGATTCACCGCTTTTCTTTGAAGTTGCTTCGTATCATTCCCAACAATACGCATAGGCTTGCGGTTCCCAATCGCCTCGGGTTCAACTTCGACATCATCCAACTGTTCAGGTGAAATAGTCACATCTGGGTCGTGCACGAATTTCCTTAACTGGGAAACATGAAATATGTTGTGAACTCATGCCATCTTCTCTGGTAATTCAACTTTATATGCCAAATTCCCAATTTGCTCAAGAACTGGGAATGGACCAACGAACCTTGGTGCTAACTTGCCTCTCCTGCCAAATCGTATCACGCTCTTCAACGGAGAAATCTTGACAAACACCAAGTCGCCAATGGAGAACTTTAATTCTCTTCTCCTCTAATCAGCATAACTCTTCTGCCTATCTTGGGCAGCCTTCATTCGCTGTTGGATAATCTTAAGCTTAGCTGAAGTTTCTCTTATCACATCGGGTCCACGCACAAACTTCTCGCCAGTTTCTACCCAACATGACGGTGAGTTGCACGGTCTTCCGTACAAAGCTTCAAATGGAGCCATACCGATACTGGATTGGTAGCTATTATTATATGCAAACTTTACTAGATGCAAATGGTCATCCCATGATCCACCAAAATACAGTACACAAGCACTCAAGAGGTCTTCCAATATACGATTCACCCTCTCTGTTTGACCATCGGTCTGAGGATGGTATGCGGTACTGAGATGTAATTCTGATCCTAACGCCTCTTGTAAGCTCTTCCAAAATCCACTAGTGAACAACGGATCTCGAGCACTCACAATGCCTTTGGGTATTCCATGAAATCTAACTACCCACTTTATATACAGTTTCGCTAACTTAGCTGCCGTCCTGTTTGACTTGACGGGTATAAACCTCGCACTCTTAGTCAATCGGTCCATAATCACCCAAATGCTATCATGACCCGATCTAGTTCTTGGTAACCCATCAATGAAATCCATTGACACTTGTTCCCATTTCCATTATGGAATTTCTAATGGTTGTAACAAACCACTAGGCTTCTTTTGCTCAGCTTTAACTAGCTGGCAATTCATGCATTTGGATATAAACTTCCCAATGTCTCTTTTCATCCCTTCCCAGTAGTAGGTCTGCTTCATATCTCGATACATCTTGTTACCACCGGGGTGTATAGTCAGTTTTGAATGATGACATTCTCTAAGCACTTCATCTCTCAATCCATTGACATTGGGTACAACTAGCTTTCCATCCTTTCCAAGCCATCCATCTCGATCAAGCCCATACTTGTTCATTTCCTCATTGATACCCATCTCTAACTTGGAGATGATTTCCAATAGGTTAGGATCGTCCCTTTGACTAGAGCCGATCCGCTCAATCAAAGTGGTTCTGATCGTCAAAATTGCTAACATTTCTGGATCCAACTCGCACTTTGGTCTGAAATCATACCTAGTGATGTACTCCAGTTGCTTCCATTCTAGAAACATAGCCCCTAAACCGGCATGTCTTCTACTCAACGCACCAGCCACCGCATTGCCCTTTCCTGGTGTATATATGATGTCGAAATCATAGGAAGCTAAGAATTCTAACCACCTTTGCTGCCGGAGATTTAGATCCTTCTGAGAGAAAAGATACTTCAATGACTTATGATCTGTAAATAACTCAAATCTTTCTCCCAAGAGATAATGTCTCCACATCTTCAGCGCAAACACGATCGCTGCCAATTCCAAATCATGGGTAGGGTACCTTTTCTCATGTGGCTTTAATTGCCGACTAGCATAAGCTACAACCCTACCTCCTTGCATCAATACAGCACCTAGTCCGGTACCACAAGCATCCGTGTATACCGTCATCTCTTCATTCCCTTTAGGAATGACTTACACTGGTGCATGCCTCAACCTTTCTTTTAGACTTTTAAATGCATTCTCGCACCTTTCATCCCAGACAAAAGCTTGATTCTTCTTGGTCAACTGGGTCAACGGTGCTGCTATCTTGGAGAAGTCTTGGATAAACTTACGATAATATCCAGCTAATCCCAAGAAACTTCTTATGTCCGTTGCATTCTTGGGCGTAGACCAATCTTGTACCATAACCACCTTCGCAGGATCCACGGCGATACCATTCTCTGAAACAACATGGCCCAAGAACCTCACTTCCCTCCTCCAGAAGTGACACTTAGAAAATTTTGCTTTCAATTGGTGTTTTCTCAACACCTCCATCACTATTCTTAAATGTTCCTTGTGTTCTTCCCCCATCCTCGAGTAGACCAAAATATCATCCACGAACACAAGGACAAACTTATTCAACTGATCTCTAAATACCCTATTCATAAGATCCACAAAATATGATGGGGCATTAGTCAGCCAGAATGGCATGACCAACCACCCATAAAATCCAGACGGCGTCCGAAATGCCGTTTTAGCTATACTCTCAGCTTCCACTCTAAGCTGATGAAAACCTATCGCGAGATCCAACTGAGAAAATACTCTCGCGCCACCCAACTGATCGAACAAATCATCTATCCGCGGTAGAGGATACTTGTTCTTCCTCGTCACTTTATTCAACTCGCGGTAGTCTACACACAAACGAAGGGAACCATCCGCCTTGGTAGCAAACACATCTGGTGCTCCCCATTCAGAAACACTCAATCTGATTTCTTCAAAAGATCGCTGATTTGCACCCTGAGCTCTCGCTGCTCCCTTGGTGCCATACGACGAAGTGACATCACTATAGGTCTGGCATCTTTCACCAAGTCAATACAGAACTCAATCTCTCGATGTGGTGGAAGCCCGGTCACTTCTTCGAAGACATCCGGATACTGGCCAACCACGGGCAAACCTGACAACTCACTATGAGGGATGTCGAGGGAATTTAGAAAACTTGCCATTACCCCCTCACTGGGTAGACCACCAAACACTACCCTCCGCCCATCGTCCGCTCTAGCTGTCACCAAAAAGCCCTCACAGTCTACCACCACCCCGTATCTTTGGTGCCAATCTACTCCCAAAATAATGCCAAACCCAGTAAAGCCAAAAACAAAGCAATCACAAACAAACATGCATCCATGACTCGATAAGACCACATTACGACAAATCATGTTAAGGTTAGTTTAACCACCAATTGGGTTCGTCACTACTAAAGGTCTATCGACAATCTCAGGCTCCAATCCCAACCTATCTACCAGGTCACTAGATATGAAAGAACTGGAAGCTCCGGTATCAAACAAAACTCTAACAGGAACATCATAAACAGAAAACATACCTTGAATGACGACCTTCTTTCCCTTCTCCGCCGCGGTTGGGGCATTCGACGAAGAAGGAATAACATTAAGGGCATATGCTTTCACCATTTGCTTTTCTTTAGGGGGTTGCGGACACTTGTCCTTGTGATGTCCCATTTGGCCACAGCTGAAGCACTTCCTATCCGCTGGCTTGGCCCGACAATTACTAGCATAATGGCCCTTCTTATCACAGCTGAAGCACTCAACATCTTTATTATTCTTTTTCTTCTGACCATCCTTAGTCTGATTCTGCTTTCTCTTATTCTGGGAACCACCCTTGCCTCCACCACCTGCTTGTGGCTTTGGCTCCTCTGTAGATGCAACCTCATTCTTCGGCTTAGGGTAGAGACTTTCTGATCTCAATGCTTTCCCCACAATCGATTCAAACGTCTCATCGATGTGGTTAATAAGCCTTTCCCCCAAGTACTGATCCAAACCAGTTATGAATTTCTCATTCTTCTTCTCGGCAGTATCAATAAGAGATAACCCATACTTCGACAAAGTGTTGAATTCAGCAATATACTCCGAGACAGCTCTGCCATTCTGCTTGAGCTCCAAGAATTTCTTAAACAGCACTGACTTCTGAGCAGCTAGAATGAACTTCTCGCTAAAGAGAACCTTAAACTACTCCCAAGTAATCTGATCCTCGGAAGTAGCTGCCTTTATAGCATTTCACCAATTCATTGCCCGCCCTTGCAGCTGACGGGATGCTAGCCTTCTCTTCATCGCATTCTCGATACCCAAATCCTCGAAGATACGTTCGCAACTATCCAACCAATCCTGAACATCCGTAGCCGACTCCGTTCCGTGGAACGGCTTCCCACCAAGACTAGTATAATCCTTATTCAGCTTGGTGAAGTCGACCCTCGGCGCCTGCACTATTGGACCACCACCATTACCACCAGTGGGAGCTTCCCTCTGCACATCCCTAAGAATCTCTCTCATGAGGTCAGTAAACATCGTCCTCATGTCAGCAGCATTCCCATTATTGGCTCCTCTACCGTCACCTCTTACGTATCGGCTCATCGTTCAATCTGTAAAGAGAAAACGATTAACCATCTCCATAGTGGTGCTAGTGCAGTGCGACTTCATCCTTATACTACTAATAGTGCATATATACAGCTTTTGAAAACCAAAGTAATCACAAATACGCGCTCTCATATACGTATACTATTTCTCCCTGATAACTTCCCTAGGTTAACTACGCAACCTAGAGCTCTGATACCAAGTGTGATGGCCCGTCCCGTACTAGCCTGCATTTCCTCCGAAGGTGCGCTGTACACATACCCGACTAACACGGAACGGTCATCAAAGAAAGGAAAGAAGAGAATAAACTAACGAGGAACCTGTAGAATGTCTCACAGTGCATGGAACAAAATATAATAATAACATACTTGATATAAAACTGGCGAGACAATGCATAAGCTGATAACTAAAATCAACATCAACATCATCATCAGAGCAGCGGAAATCCAAATACAGCTTATGATCCAACATGATTATTACACTTTAAACTGTCTCTAAAGCAAAAGAAAGCTGAAGTAGAAGATGCACTACTAATGCCCAAGCAGTGATCTTCAACAACACAGGGAGAATATTATATGTATCATACGTGGAAGCCTCCTGCTCGTCTCCGAATCAGTTACTCGCGCATCACCAGCTAACCTGTCTCTAGTCTGCTCGTGTGAGCACCCAGAGTAATAAGAAGAGACATAAAACTCTGGGTCAGACAAAAAGTCTGGTATGAGCGATAAGCATCTAAACAGAACAATAACAGGTATACTAAACCATACCTGAACCTGGACCTACAACCAAAGAGTTAGCACTACATAACGTACAATACTCTAAGGTGCCACTAAACAGATGGTGTAAAGAGTACGGGGGTGGGGGTGTGCATGTCATACTGATGGGAAAATATATCAACCATAGAAACCATCCTCACATCTCTCACTCAGTGCGTAAAGCATACAATGTCCACCACTGTCAATCACTAGACCCATCGAAGTAGTGACGGAGTTCGACTTGTACAACTACTGCTACTACCAAGCTTACCACATGGAGTCATGACCAAATCTTTACAAATGACCCCACTTCATTGGTCTATAGCCCCTTTAGTCGTACCAAGGCCACTGTGGCCCTGAATCCGTTCATGTACTCCCTACACATAGTGATTCAAAGCTACAGACATCGACAACCCCTTTGGACACGTCCCGCAGCAAAGCCCAATCGTGAAGCTCACTCATTGGTTCCCAACTGGATCCTGAGTCAAAGCTCCTCATTTGGACTTCCTTTGCATCTCGGGTTCTGGTCATTGCCTTCTTCTCCGGACCGGTCTTCATTTCTTCACTTTACTTTACTTCAGGTCGTGGTCATCAGCTCCTCGGTTCGGATCGAAATACTCCTCCCTAAGCAATCAGATCGGTTTGGATCGGGTCAACCTTCCTCTCTGCTTCGGGTCGAATCGGGGTGATCTTCCTCCAGCGGTTCGGATCGGAGTCCACACCTCCTGGCTTCATGGAAAACTCCTCGGGTTCGGTCCTTCTCCCAAGCAATCGGATCGGGTCGGGTCTCTCAAGCTTCTCCATCGGGTCGACTCAGAATTCTAGCTCCATAGCACCAGGTCGGTTCGGTTCGGATATGCTCCTTCCGTTCAGCTTGTGAGGCTACATGACTCCAGAACATCGGTTCGTGGGGAGATCTCCTGGTCGGTTCGGTTCGGATATGCTCCTCCCTCCGATCCGGTCCGGATCGGCCAAATTCTTGCAACTCATTCCAGCGACTGTTTACACCATTCGACGGCGTTTTCGACCAATCTAACACTTCTAGACAATCGCAAATCATGTCATACAGTCATAGCAAAATGTAACATCAACCACAAACATCGAAACAATAACTATAGCATGTAAAATGGATCAAACGTACCCAAAATCCCATATTTCCCTTAAGCATGTTTAAGCAAAACTAATCATAGGGTTAACAAAACTCAACCAAATCAAACCAAATTTCTACCAGAGGCATAAAATATTATTTTCGAATTTATAGATATTTTTCTAGAATTTATTAGCGTATAAATTCGCTAATCTTCACTAATTACCCTTAATTAACCGTAATTAGTGCAAAACTATGCAAATCACTCACCTTGGCCACAAATAAAATTTTCAGAACTGAAACCTCGCTGGTTTGGGTGAGTACTGATGTCTAACAGCAGCTCTAATACTGATTTGGTGCTATTTCTCCTTGATTTGATGTTGCTAGGCTTAATCCTTGATTAGAAAGTGATTAGAAGGTGATTTGGGTGTTGGAGGCCTTTTCTAGGGTTCCAAGAATGAAAGTGGCGGATGAAAGAAATGTTTTATAACCCTAATCAGCCCCTATACATCTCAAATCCCGAAATCCCCTTTGGGCCTAGCTGCTAATTACCCGGTTAAGCCCAATTAAGCTGTTTTTGACCATCTGAAACTTGTTTCAGCCATATCTCCCAAACGGTGTTTGGCTAATATGACCACTCTACGGAATTGTAAACCATCATCTGGAGCCAATGGAAGTGATTTCAGGTCAAAATTCCATTCCAGTCTAAAGTTATGGCCAAAATAGTACCAACCAGGGGTAAAATGGTCATTTAAAAATCGACAAAAACCATGAACATGGGAAATGACCCCAATAGTCGTCTCCCAAAGTTACATGACCATACGACTTCATATGTGAAAGAAATAAATATTCTACGATCCTATGATGCGTGGAATGCGGGTCATTACAAAAAATTCTGTACTTCTGAATATAATAGGACTAGTGGCGTACAATATCATGTTACGGTATGGTGTGAGTATGTGTATGCAACTGGTATGTCCATAGCCGGTACGCACAATCATGCATGAAAAGGTGTACAGATGTATGAGACTTTCTCAATGCAAGGTCCTTTTGTGTCATTTTGAAGAAATTCATGCATGTCATGCTTGAACTTATTCCATCTGGCATTTTAAAATAAATTGTAATTAATGTTTACTTATGCATTGATAATATTAGTTAGGTAATTACCTTTAAACATGATAGTATCAATATGTTCATTTGTTGTATTCTCCATTGCCTTTTTGGGTCGTGGGTCTTACCACTAAATTGTTGGCTTGAAATTTCCATAAATTTAACCTGCATTATGTGTTGCACATGAAACTACACTATTTTGGCCAGTTGTAGTTGTAGTTGCAGGGTATACATATAACATTTGTGTGAAACTGATACTTTAAAATTTGAACCATTGGTGCAAACTTATGTAAGCTGAGAAAAATTTGTATGTGGTTTTGATTTATACTAACAGTAAACACTTGGTAGGACACATCTAAAATTCTGAAATTTGTATTAAAGTTAGGATTTATTATCATATTCGGTTTACATTGAAGTTAATTTACTTGAAATACGATTAATCCTGACCCGAGTACTTTGTGTTTTGCATGAAACGCTCGGGTCAGACCCGAGCAGTATAGATCTAAAAATTACAGCTCAGGATTCGAAGGTTGGTAACGTTGGGGATTCTGGAGATGCGCCCTCTGAACATTTTGAAAGAAAAAAAATTCTTTTGTATTTAAACTGTATATTTCATTTCGCTGTATAGAGAAAATTCTTGTATAAAATTCTGATTTATATAAAATTTTATTTCACTATTCAATACTGTGTTATTATTTTTTCCTATGTTAATTCTGTTTTTAAAACTCGATAAGCTAAATAATGAACCGTTAGTTTTAACGTTTTAGTTTGGTTTAATTACCGATTTGAGGCTGCCAAAATGGCATGATGTTACAATCTATTCCTTCTCTTGACTATATCCTTGTGCAACTAATCGAGCTTTATTTCTTATGACTCACTGAGTTCATTCATTTTTGAAACACCCCACCTCCGTTAGGGTCACTCTCAAAGGGAATGCCCTAAATTTGGTGGAGGTTTATAAGTATAAGCCACAGATGCACAAGACAGATACAAATACACATATTTTTGAACAGCGGAAAACAACAGCAACTTTTATTTCATCAAAATACGTGTTACACAAACCATGCCATAATTGTCTTACAATACTTCCAAAAACATTACATTTTTATAACTATCTTGATTTCATAACTTAAAGAAGCATAAAAACATAAGTAAACTACATAAGTCCCCGTAATTGCTATCCAAAGCCATAATCCAAAATGAAAGAGATCCAAGCAATACATTCTCTCTCTTCAAGCTGAATGTGAAACTGGTCAAGCTGCGGTATTCCCTCCCTGTGGACCTTGGGGGGGGGGGGGGGGGAGAAACGAAAGAAAAGAAGACGAAAGAAAAGTAGAGTCAGACATAAAGCCTGAGTAAGTCTAGGACTATTCAGTCTATGAATAAGAAATTGAGCATGATAAGTACAAACTGGAAATGGGAAAGCACCATAAACTTAGTTAAGTTGTCTAGAGACGAATACACTATCATACCCCATATTAATCTCTGCTCCCCTATAAACTAGTTCCCAACAGGCACCCCAAAATCAGGGTGAAGTGATCCATTTCAAATGATCGGCTCCTGCTCGCATAGTTACACGTGTCTTACGGCCCCCGATGTTGTAGCTACCTATGCTGGTCCCACCATGGGGTGTATCAAGTCCCATGGTGGCGGCCCGCACAGTTCTAGAATGCACAGGTATACTACTGGTGCCCAGTGCCTAATTTTTCTGCGCCGGAGTGTGTGCACGCCCGCACCCCGTTAGAACCTACACTGCTGCACCACCGCCGTCGATTTGACCTCTTACAGTCAGCCCAGTAATCGTGCCCCGCCTTGCCTAGTTCAGGGTATCCTGATATACCTTGTAGGGTTACTGCTGAAAAGGGTCCCCCGCTACTAGGTTTTCTATTTCTAGCCAACATGCTAAGTTGGTTAAGTGTTCTGTATAAACCTAACCCCCAATCAGTCTGTATAGTTTAGCATGTTCAATTTGATTAAGTATTAATTCAATTTACTTAATCCTATCAATCCTGACTCGGCCTTAATTGTCTTATTAAAGCCTCAAACACTCACATTAGACATGTATTGTTGTGACTGCCTGTTGCCGGTTGGGTCCGGGCAGTCTTATGTCACAACTCAGTCTAACCTCAGGTCTTTATTGGGCTCAATGTTTAACCACCCACATTGAATAGGTATTGTTGTGACTACTGGACAGCCGATAGTGAATCATATACTTGCATGAGTCTCAACTTTGTTGTAATAAACTACCACAAACATATAGTTGTTAACTTTCAACATGAATCATATACTTGCAAATATCCAATAGGTCTAACATCATTATACCACAACATCCCAAATCTATTCATAATTAGAATCATAGCAACATACGATTATGAATTATCATCACCACAAATTAAGTACAATTCCATTTCTCATTTCACACAAATCAAATCTCAATTATTCATTCACATCGGAATACCACTCTACTTACAACGTATGACGAATCTTCAATTCAGGATTCTGAATTCTGAATTTGGAGATGCTATCCTTTGTTGTAGGCGTTGTTTTGATTTAATTGTCGTTGCCTTAAGCTTTTGAATCAACTCCTAATTGTTTCTTTGATTTGACGGCTACTCCTAGTCTTTCTTCAGCAGCATGACGGCCTCATTCTCATTTTTTATTTGTGTGAATTAGATGGAGTCTTAGGTCCTTTTTATAGAGTTTGTGAATTGATTATAGCCGTCGATGGAGCCAAGATTAATATAAGTCGTTCGTTTCAAAGAGAAACCAATCAAGAGCTGCCACATAAGCCCTAGTGACAAGACCTAGTTCAGAAATTCGGCCAAGCATAGACAAGGCCATCCAGGAGGGGCTGGGTTCGACCTGGCTCAGGGGCCAGGTCGACTACCCAGTCGACCCCAAGGTCGACTACCCAGTCGACCCCCAGGTCGACTACCCAGTCGACCTGGGTGCCCCAGGTCGACTACCCAGTCGACCTGGGTGCCCCAGGTCGACTACCCAGTCGACCTAGGTCTTTGGCGGGAAAATTCCTGCCCAACCCAATCTGGGTCCGATTTTTGAATTTTGAACCTGTTTCTGTCTGTTTGAATTTTAAACTGAATTCTGAAACTTCCGGAGGTCATATCTCCCTTATACGGAGCCCGTTTTACGCGAATTCGGACTCTATCTCAAGCAAAATTCCGAGATGAATGCAATGGCGTATCCCATTTCCCTTAATTCTTTGATTTGAAATTAATTATACTTTTATTTATGAATTTCACTGTTATAGAATATATGGGGTGTTACAATTTTATTTTTATAAACCCATTTAGTTCCAATTACAGTTTTATCCTCTTGTCTAGGAACAAGTTCTCATATATTGTTCCTGGTAAATTGATTCAATTCTTGTTGCATACAAAGGATCCATGAATCATCGGATAATGTTTTCTTTGGATTCTTAGGTTCAATAGTTGAAATAAACCTTGAATTACTCATATTATTTAATTGGTTTCTAGTCCTAAAAACATATTCAATGGCCCTAAAGATATTTTCTACAAGATAGTCTCTTAGTAATATAACTTTTTTAATTGGTTGACTAATTTCATAATTTATTTCTTCAATCTCATTTTCACATTCATCTTCATTATGTTGTGTTTTATTCTTATAATTTTTGTCAAAAGATACATTTAAAGTTTATTCTATAGTATTATTTCTTAAATTAAAACTTTATATGCTTTATCTTTTGGAATATCCAATAAATATTCCTTTATCAGATTTGGAGTAAAATTTATGTAAATTTTCTTTAGTGTTAAGAAAAAAAATATTTACGTCCAAATATTTTAAAATACGATACTTTTGGTTTCTTATTATATAAAATTTCGTATGGTGTTTTATGAGTTAAGGGTCTTATTAAAATTCTATTTAATATATAACATGCTGTTCTAACTGCTTTAGCCCAAAAATTTCTTAGTAAGTTACTATCTGATAACGTGGTTCTAACACATTCTTGAATTGATCTATTCTTACGTTCAATAACTCCATTTTATTGCAGGGTTTTGGAAAAATAAAAAATATGGGTTATCCCCTTTTTTTACAAAATTTTTTAAAATTTTCATTTTCGAACTCTCTACCGTGATCATTACTTATTGTTTTAATTTTTAAAGATAATAAATTTTGAATTCTTTTAGCAAAGGTTTTAAATTGATCAAAAGCATCACTTTTATTATTAAGGAACAGAGTCCAAGTAAATCTGGAAAAATCATTAATTATTATGTAAACATATATTGTGATTTATCGATTGAGTTTGGGATGAACCGAATAGATCCATGTGAATTAATTCTAATGGTTTTGAGGTTGTAAAAGATAGATTTAAATGAAATTCTTTTCAAATTTCCGAATTTACAAACTTCGTATAAATTATTTACTTTAAATTTCATTTTAGGTAAACCTCTAATTAAATATAATTTTGAAATCCTAGAAATATGTCTGAAATTCATATAACGGAATCTCTTACGACAGATCCAAGGGTCACTATTATTGGCCATAAGACATAAATTATTGCTAGAAATTTTCATACTTAGTATATATATATATATATATATTTCTCTCTACTTACTTCGAATATTATTTTTGAATTTTTATCTTTTATAAAGCATTTATCTTTTTCAAAATTGATTTTGTAGCCTTTATCACATAGTTGACTTATACTTAGTAAGCTATTTTTTAAATTCCTAACTAATAAAACTGTAGATAACAAGTTTTTGATTCATGACAAGGAATAAGAGAAGATCAAAGGAAAAGTTATATAGGTTATGATTTTCTATTTAATTGTGTCCTAGATGTGTTAGATATTTGTTAAAATCTATCCTCATAGTATAATACGAATGCACAAAACAATATATATATATATATATATATATATATGTAAATGGTTAGAAACAGACATGACTGGTGTAAAACACCCCACCTCCATTAAGGTCACTCACAAAGGGAATGCCTTAACTTCAGTGGAGCATTTTTGGTAAACAGACACAGAATATCACAAGACAGATATAAAAATTTTGTAGCGGAAAATAAACAACTTTATTAAATCACCAAAATATTTTGTTACATAATACCATGAGTCATGAAACTCTTACAACAAAACACTTCTGTCTTATATTATCAGAGTACATAAGTATTTAAAAGAAAACATCATTCCCCATATTAAATAGCAAGCCATATAAGAGACAGAGACTTGAGCCATACTTCAGAAGTAGCTCCTAGAAGACGATATCCAATTCTTGACTAAACCTGGGTGTTTCCTCCCTGAGAACCTTGGGGGGGAACGGAAGAAAAGAGGCGTAACAAACTAGGTCAGACATACATCTGGTGAGTCCAGTAACTTTTAGCCAGTAAATAAATAAAGGTAAACATGACAGGCATACAAAGTGGATAAGAGGATCACGGTACAGATGATAGGTATGACAGGACAAATAAGTTAAGGTGTATGCATGATTCACTACTAACTACTCTGCACTATTACTAGTCAAATCAAGATGGGATGATCCCTTCTGCTAATGATAACGATGGTGGTAGTTTCGTGTATTCCTAGCTGCTGTCATAGGTGTCGCCTGCTCCTATCTCAACTAGTCGTACCCACTACCCTCCTACTGTAAATTGGTAGACTTAGAGCATACGTCCGGGTATACCCTAACCACTACCCTAATCGATCGGCTCCCTAATCTGTAGATATCCTGTGCTGGTCCCACAACTAGGGGATATCACTTCCCTAAAGTGGCAACCTAAGGTGTGCACAGTTATACCTACTGGTGTCACGGTCGTTTTGTCCCCCTCTGCCCGGCCCATGCACGCACATGTCCCCGGTCGGTTTGCACCGCCCACACCATCCGTCTCGTTTTGGATCTCTTACAATCAATCAGTAAGCGTGCCCCTTCCCCGCCTAGTACAAAGATCTTTACTTTGATACCCCTCCAGGTTACTGACTGAAATGGGTCCCACACAACATGATACAAGCTCTCCCCTATTCTTGTATCCCCACTAGGTTTTCTACTGACTATGTATACCCTAAGGTGTCTTTAATTAAATAGCCCTCAATCAGTTATGCGTACCTATAGGTGTCTTTAATACATAACCCCTATTCTACCTATCGGTTATGCGTACCTATAGGTGTCTTTAATACATAACTCTACATATTCCCATTAGTTATGCGTACCCCTAAGGGTGTCTTTAATACATAACTTTACCTACTCCCATTAGTTATGCGTACCCCTAAGGGTGTTTTTAATACATAACTTTACCTACTCCCATTAGTTATGCGTACCCCTGAGGGTGTCTTTAATACATAACTTTACTATTCTGCCGCGGTTATGTATACCATTAGGTGTCTTTAATTACATAACCCTTTTTTAATGGTTAAGTTTCTGGGCCTATATGTATTAATATTACCCACCTACCTTTCAGTTGTACTTAGCCCTCTCACTGATTTAATCCTATTTATTTAACGGTTAAGTTTGTGGGCCTATATATTAATATTACCCACCTACCCATCAGTTGTACTTAAACCACCCACAATCCAATTCGTTTTGCTTAACCCTAACTTATGTCAACCATCATACAGTCCATACGTATTAAGTTAGGTTAAGTAGCATTAATTTATTATTGAGACATCTAATCGTATTTCACATGCCACCCAAGGCACCCACTTAATTCCACATGCCAGCCAAGGCACCCACTTAACCCCTCATGTCCCACTATATGTTTATCTGGTTAAGTGTTTCTTAATTCATTAAGACCATAACCTTATAAAGACCTCCCACATTAGACTGGCATTTGTGGCAGCTGGATTGTCGGGCGGGTCCGGGCAGTCTTACACCACAAACGAGTCTAACCTCGTGTCTTTACAATTGTTACGTATTTAATTTATGCCTAAGACCTCCCATATTAGACTGACATTTGCGGCAGCTGGATTTGTCGGGCGGGTCCGGGCAGTCTTGCACCACAAAAGAGCCTAACCTCGTGTCTTAGACGATTAATTACTACTAATTAATCATCCCCCAATTTGAATTACTTTCCCTATTCAAATTATCAATTAATTCCAAATTTCACTATGGCCATAATTGACTCAATTATGTCCATCTATTTATGGTTTGAAAATTCATACCAATTTTCATCACAAATTTATTTTATGCCAATTCTCAATATTAAATCTTCAGACTTTAATTGCTTAAACATTCCTCTTTTGATTAATTAAGTTAATTAATTAATCTTTTCCTTTTTCATAGGTGTCAATACCTATCTTATTAACAATTTGAATTTCCTATCCATAAATGGTCATATTCAAATTATACCATTTTTACCCAATTTTACCCATCTCATAATAGGTAATTATTTATATGTTTCCCTACCAGAATCATGTGTTCAATTTAAAAAATCACTAAGTAAATTATGCCTATTACAAATTCCCCCTTTTCCCCGCTTCTTAACTAGCGTAACCATTTGTGTTTTTGGCGTCATCGAGGCTACAAAATTGTCTCGCCATAACAATAAAATAAAGGGAATGACAAGGTGATTGTTTTTAGTACAATTTTTGGCATAATCATGACAACTAGGGAAAATGACACGATAACTTCACATTTAATTGTGATTCACCACATAATTAACAACTTGCACAGACTCATGATTTTGTAACATAACAACTTGCATAGGTTCATGATTCTCAACATAATTAACAACTTAAATAGGTTCACGATTCACAACATAACAACTTGCATGATTCATAACATAACCTCTTGCATAGGTAACTTACATAGGTTCATGATCCACAACATAACAACTAGCATAGGTCCATGAATTAACAACCTATCAACTTGTATAGGTAACTTACATAGGTTCATGATTCATAACATAAAAACTAGCATAGATTCATGGATTAACAACGCAACAACTTGCATAGGTAACTTGCATGGGTTCATAGTTTCTCATAATAATTTGCATAACTTCATGATTCACAACAACAATAAACTTGCATCATATCATGATTCACAACAATAATAAACTTGCATAACTTCATGATTCACAATAATAAGGAACTTGCGTCATTTCATGATTCACAACAATAAACTTGCATAACTACAAACAACATAGACCCAAATCATAGTCTACCACAATTCACTTTTATTTATTTAAACCTAAAAGTGACTAGAACTCACCGAATAAGAGGTCTTGAGTTCTGGGATCTGAATTCCGTAATTGATTATCGTTCCCTTATTGTAGACAATTTTGTTGTTGTAGTTTTAGGCTTGATTTGAATTGAATTGTTGTCTTTAATTTGCATCTAGTTGGTGGCGGCTACTCTAAGGTTTGGAGTGACAACATGACGGCCACTGATCTAATTTTGATTTTGATTCTAGGGTTTGAGTCTACACATGTTTATATAGAATTTCGATTTAATTATAGCCGTCAGATGACCCTAGAGTTAATCGCAACCATTCAGTCCAGATTAGAACTATCCAGAAACACTAATGACTCATTATCTAGTCAGAAATGACTCAGCACTGACTCACCGTTCGAACCAGAGCCTCAGAAATCTATGTAGATTTTTACCTCGGCCTGGGCGCATGCGCCAGTGCAATATTGCATAAGCGCACTTCCCAAGTGCGCCAGTGCAATTTTTTTCTGGCGCACTTCCCAAGTGCGCCAGTGCATTCTGGCCCGTTTCTATTTTTTCTACCTAACTTCGTTCGTCCATATCTTCTTCATACGGCATCCATTTTACGCAAGCTCGGAATCTATCTCAACCAGAATTCCGAGACGAACGCAATGGCGTAACCCGTTTCCCTTAATTCCGACATTTGAAATTAAGTATTCTTAAATTTAGTTAATCTGATTGTTCAAAAATTCGGGGTATTACAACTGGACATAATTCATCTGAACCAGTCGACCGGTTCAAAACAAATCCAGTCGACTGGTCAGTGAAATTCTTCCCAGTAACGGTTAGATTATGCAAGTTTTAAAATATATACGATTTTCAGTATATTAAACCACTTGACCGGTGATCTATAGACTAGTTGACTGATTCAAAACAGCAACCATTTTTATGAAAGGTTGCCATTCTTCATAAAGGAGTATATCTTCATTTCTAAAAAGAAATGGGTGCATCTTTTTGATTAAACTCTTCGTGAAGGATCACTACCTTTTAACTATTATATATACACTTCAATCACAGTTTTCAAATCACTGAATCTTACCATATCTTCTTATATTTTCTGATCTTAAACTCTATACTCTCTTGCATTCTAAAAAAACTGTCAAATATTCAAATTACTTACTGAATCTTTGAATTTATTTCAAATATCTTGATTCAATATGTAATAAACTTCCTTCAATTTGCCACACACGTTATATACTTGAGGATTAGATTATAGGAAGAGTGCACTCAATCGTTGGCTATTCAATATTGTTCAAGAACACAAGCAAAAGTCAAAAACTTTTTGTTTGTTGAAGTCCTGTGTCGGTGCTCAGGCGTTTAATCCTTGTTAGGGCTTGGAGTGATCCTTGTTGGGGCTTAGATTACTGTGAACCTGTTCCTTTGGGTGTAGAGAGGGCGTTGATAGTAGAATTCCATAAGGAGTCTAGGATTGGATGTAGGACGGGAAGTCCGAACTAGTATAAAATTCCTGGTGTCACTTTATTTACTGCTTTTACTTATTTGTGATACTCTATATCGATTAGTTTTACTTGCATAACTATTGTATCAGACAAGTTAGTATATCATTGTCAATTCCGCTATATTCCATATATAAAGATCCTACATGAAGTCACGCGACTTTTCATTTGGTATCAGAGCATGGTGTTCTTGAGATCGAAACAACATCCCAGAAAAAATGGCAATAAAGAAGTCTAGTCAAGAGATTAGAAAGTGGGAAAGTAACAAAACAAAATCAACGGAGTGAGAGAGCAAATGTTTCATGGATAAAGTCAGGTCACAATATGTAATGACCCAGGATTTTGTCGACTTTGGTTATCACCATAAACTCAATGACGACTAACCAAACATCGAAAAATACCGGTCATTAATGAAAGAAATTAGAGGGTGAGGAAAGATAAGATAGAAACTTAGAATAGAAGAAGAAGAAGAACACAACACCAGAGTAACACGAACCTCACAGCGGAACGAATAACATATAATAGATATGACACAACTTTGAAATACAAATCTGTACTTGAACATACATATCATTTTCAAAGTACAACACTTACAACACAATGGAAATAACTATAGCTATATAATCCTGAAGCCACCTGCTCCAAGGTCTTCCAGTATATCTGTAAATCCCGACTACTTGACTGCCCGTACAAATTTAGGCACCCAAGAGTTTAGGGAAACAAACAAATAAACTCTGAGTCAGTCATGGGACTGGTATGAGTAAAACAGTTTGAACAAGTAAACGATATCTCATAAGACCACGCCGTATAATGGAACGGGTTTTTCCCTTATGAGAATCCAAATTACCTTTATATCAAAAATCTTTTGATATTATAATAATGTCTATCAACCACAATATAATAATCATCTAGCAGAAACGCTTTCATCTCACGTTCTACATATATAGTATACAATCAAAACCGCAAGCACGTATTGGGTAATGGATTTCCAACTATGACAAGGTATGGAACCACCTTTCGCTAGTGTATATCTAGAGAGGAATACACTGGGTTCAACAAGAACATCTTGCAACCCGGCCACACATGATTGACCACTCATTTTGCTTGAGTGTATCGAATGTATATCAACAACGATTGGGATCAGCAACCGTTTCCCGAATGGGACAGCATCAACAACAGATTTTTAGAAATAAATGAAACTCCAGATCAGGTGATTATACACCCTACTTCGGTGCGACCGACTTAGCCATGCTGCCTGCCCAATTTCTGTCATTTACCGGATGTGAGGCTAGAAGCTACGCTTTATCATCACATCAGATTCACTTTGAATGACACATCGTCAAATCCATCAAATCACCGATTGACGTCCTCAACCATACATTATGTGTTAGCTAAAAGAAGTTTCATTCTCCGCTTCCACTCTTGGTACGGTTGGAAAAATCAATATACGTGATCGTCTGGAAATACTCTGTTAGACATCCGTCCATACAAGTCATCCAGGAACAGGATGAACCGAAGGCACTATTCAGCACATCTATCTTAGGCACTGTTGTCTAATACTTATACAATAGCCCTTGCATTTTACTCCGTCTTTAATTATCTTTGGCATATATGATTCGCAACGCTTATGCCAATACAGAGTGGTTCTTTGGATAATAATCCGACCGGTCTCTCTATATTAACAACGTTAAAATGGTCAAAACATTGATAGTCTGTGAGTTAACTATCACAGAAAAACACGTGTGCAAACAACGAAATTATTTCCAGAAGGAAATTATATCGATCAATCATCATTCAACATTTATCTCTTTATTTCATTAATTTACTTATCTCCTGTTTCCCTATATTCAACATTTCTTATTTTCTAAATTTAGAAAATATATGTTATTACCAGTGGAAAACATTTCCATTTCTTGTTTTCTATATCAAAAAACATTTCTGGTTCTTAGTTGGAAAACATTTCCAAAAATCCTTCATTGGACTTAGACATATGTTTAAACAAACCATCGCGATGCCAAATCAAACCATTACGCTTATTAACTAAATTCCTTTAACCCACCTTCACTATCGAACCTTAACCATTCCTTTGTTAAAAAATGTAGTCAATCAAGTTGGGGTAATACTACCTCTTAGACCTTAACTGAACAACGTTTCTAACCTTGGAATAGACAAAGTTCACCCCTTTAATTCTTTAACAACTTACTTACGTAACTCTCTTTCGAATCATCTCAATTCGATAATTCCTTCCTTCAAATAAGATAGATTCGATAACTCTATTCAATTTACTCTATTTGATTAACCCTTATCGATTAACTATATTAGACTAACGCTATTGGATTAACTCTATTGGACTAACGCTATTGGATTAAATCTATTGGACTAATGCTAGTGATTTACTCGTTTCACTTAACTCCTTTCGAATAAACTATTTCCGATAACTCCT
Source organism: Allium sativum (assembly GCA_030737875.1). Taxonomy (NCBI): domain Eukaryota; kingdom Viridiplantae; phylum Streptophyta; class Magnoliopsida; order Asparagales; family Amaryllidaceae; genus Allium; species Allium sativum. Next base: position 511,375,257 of record CM060921.1, on the reverse strand, counting down.
TTTACTCTATTCGAATAAACTATATTCGATTAACTCTATTTACTTTATACTCGAATAGACTATATTCGATTAACTCATTTGCTTTAACTCTAATCGATTAACTCCAACTAGTTTAACTCTAACTGGTTAACTCTAATTGATTAACTCCATCTGGTTAACTCTAACTGGTTAACTCTAACTGGTTTAACTCTAATTGGTTAACTCTAATTGATTAACTCCATCTGGTTCTTATTCGAATAAAAAATATTCGATTAACTCTATTCAACTGACTCAACTCGACTAACCCCTTAGGAATAACTAATTTGATTTACTACTTTCGAATACCATATTCGATTTAACTCCTTTCAAATAACTAATTCGATTTACTACTTTCGAATACCATATTCGATTTAACTCTTTTATTCGCTTTATAAAGATTTCCTTTTTAACAACATTTATTCATTTTAAAGATTTACTTTTAGTAACGGTTCTCCACTTTAAAATGATTTCCTTCTTATAACAGTTTCCTTTTTATAACGTTTTCCCTTTTTCTAAATATCTCCTATTTATAAATATTCCAATTTATAAATATTTCTTATTTATAAATATTCCATTTATAAATATTTTATTTTCAAATATCACTTTGAAAATATTCCCTTGTCAACATTTTTCCCCTTTATAAAACTCTATTCGTTTTATAAACATTTTCCTTTTATTTACTTTCGAAATATTTCCTTTTTATAAAATATCCTTTGATTGTTATAAATATTATCTCTTTTATAAAATCCTTTGATTTTATAAATAATCCATTTTCAATATTCATTTTGAAAATTCCCTTTCCTTCGTTCCAGTATGTTATGGTATTTAACACATCAATATCACGATGACCAATATCGTTCAAACACATATAATCGACAACAGATTATATATCACATCATATATTACAATATATGAAAAACAATAAAATAACTGTTAAGGAATCCAGTCGGATTCCTCCAACCTGTTTCCCTGCATCACAGATGTTAAACAATATAGATAACATCACTTTCAGTTCGGATTAAAAATAGCTTATTTTGGCAAATTAATTCATGCCACATTTGAGGAGCTTTCAAGAATGGCGGAAATTTTATCTTCTTTTTCTTTGAATAGATCTCGTCCGAATCCCTTATTCTATCAATCTTTTTCGGGTAAATCTAAGACTTTTGTGAAGGAGAAAAAGTCGAGTTTTATCTCTCGCCCTGATTTGGTAAATTTTAGATTTCAGTCTCGTTGTTTTCGGTGTGGAGATTGCAATCATCTTGCGAGGAACTGAAATAACCAAATTAAGTGTTTTAATTGTGGTTGATGGGGTCACCGGAGTGGTAATTGCAAAGTTCCTTCTAATTCAGGGATTTCGCAAAATTCCAGTTGCGAGAAGAATAATGGAAATGATAGGAAGCAAGCACAAATTCTGGGTTCGGGTATGGTGTTGCTAAAGAATTTTATAAGCCTTCATGATCAGGTGAAAATTGTGAATAAATGTCAAGAATTAGGGATTGGGGAAGGTGGTTTCTACAGACCCGGGTATGAGAGTGGGGCTAAATTGAATCTCTACATGATGTGTATGGGAAAGGATTGGAATCCACAGTCAAAGCAATATGAGGATAGGCGAAAATGTGATGGGGCTTTACCCCCTGAAATTCCATATAATTTTAAAAGGATGGTCAGAGATTCCATTATTGTAGCACATAATGAAATTGGGGTAAAAGGTGGAAGAGCTGATGAACTTCCGCTAATGTCACCTGATATTTGCATTGTTAATTTTTACAATCAAGATGGGAAGCTTGGTATGCACCAAGACAAGGATGAGAGTAAAGAAAGTATCATGGTTGGGATTCCTGTGGTATCTTTTTCATTAGGAGACTCTGCAGAGTTTGTTTATAGGGATGAGGGAGGCGATGGTGTTGTTAAGAAAATATTGCTTGTGTAACGTCCCACATTTTTATCGGGTTGTATTTGAATATTTAAATCAGTTTAAATATTGAATTAAGAATATAAGTGGATTTATATATTAGTTAAAACGAAGTTGAACGTATATAAATATATATTAATTTTAATCGAGCTTAGAACGACCCTGCAGTTCGTAATTTAGCGTTCTGAACTTCAATTGAGTGTACTGGACTCGTTTTAAATCGGATTTCTTCGAAACAAGAAACGTTGGAATCTGTTGAACTGTATCTTTCCAACGGTAGTAGAAAATGGAGATTTCTTTGTGTAGACTGCAAGATATGTCCAAATCAAATATTCAGAAAGTCGTTGTGAAATCGTATATCGACCGTAACAGTTATTTGAATATAACTTGATATCGGTTGCAAATCGGGACAAGGTTCTTTTGGGGCACAGCGATAATTTAATTTTTAGAATTTTTCTATAATTTTTAATAAATTAAATATGCAACTTTTTATTTGGAGAATTGTGCACCCTTTATCGGTATTTCGGGATTTCAAAATATGAATCAATCTACCGGTATTATTATATTTTCGGAATCGTGACACCTCATAGAGCCCGTCTGTACTCTCACTTCTGTCCGTAGCGGTCAGTATAAGGAGACGAACTTTTACGCAATAAGGTGCTCATGATAAATATACATGTATATTAAATGATTTCTTCAGCACTAAGGAATTCCTACCGATTACTTTCAGTGGAAGCAAGCATACCATACTTCCCATACCCCTATACTTAAAAAGATGTGCTAGCAAAATTCTTCTTTGCCAAGAAATGGAAAAAAAACAGTTGCCTAACCTATAGGATAACAGTGTTTATTCTACAAACTAGGTCCTAATACTTCACAGCAAAGAAAATGAAACCATAACATTTGCACAATTTTCAAAATACCTCTGCATTTTTAAATCGTTTCTTAGCTTCGAAGCATCGTACAAATATATTTTTATAGCAAGCACCCATACTTCTTTAAGTCTCCAGTTAAGTCTACTACTAGCATAAACATGACCCTATATTAATAAACAAACAAAATAAACTATGTAAGCCTGCCAACCTATATAGTACCCTACAACTTAAATGTTAAGCAGCCTCTTCTATAAAAGCACCAGCGCTCTCTCCATTTTTACCTTCAGCAAAACCATTGCAAAATCCGAAAAAAAGTAGAGGATAAAATAAAAGAAAAATATGCTTCTTCAATATTGTTGTTCCTTCCTACTGGCCAAAGCCTGTGAGCTTTTCCTCATGCGGAGATTTGCGGTGCAGTAAAACAAAGCGGTAATGTTTGGCGAAGTCGGGAAGGTGGCGGATCTAGTTTCTATTGAACATTTGTGAGGAGTGAAAGCTGATGATGCGTGTGTGAAAAGTAGAGGTGGGAATGTGGCAAAAGGAGAACGTGTGCTTCAGTTCTTTGTAGAAGAGAGGACTGCGCATGTTTCAGCACAGTGGAGGAGCACGGTCTGCTGGGTGCCGACAGTCTGGAGTAAATACGTGATGTATGGGGTTGGCAAGAAAACCATCTGCACATGCGAAGTGATGCTTGTCGGAAATACATGAAATGGAGTGGCGCGTGTAGTTTTGAGTTAGAGAAGGAGCAAACGATGTGCATGGTAAGCTCAATGTGTTGAACAGTGGGTCCTGAAGTGCGGCGTGGCATGCAGCATGAAGGGAGGACGTTGGGATGTTTGGTGTGAAGTTTGCAGTGCAGACCAATGAGGGGAATACATTTAAAAGCGAGTTTTTGCGTTCAAAATTAAAAGAAGCATGGAGTTTGGGCTTGGTATAGGAAATGGACGAGAGGTGTTTTATGGGAATAATATGAATAGAATAACGGCTGAAGTATTTTGGCCATAGCAAATATATGGGTATAGGAACAGATAACTTGTTTGTAAAAAAGTAAAAGAAAATTGGGGTGGCGTGTGAAGATGGGTAGGTGCTGGAAGTTGGATCATTATGTGGAAATAGAAAGAGGGGCGTGTGTAACTTTGTATGCAGTAGGGGAAGCAAGAATTAAAATCTGGTATGGGGGCCGTGAGATTTACTTATGGGCTTTGGCCTTATGCTAAATAAATAAATAAATAAAGACGAACCCTTGCGAGGGACTTATTGATGAACCAGGCATTGAAGTTGATTGATACCCCATCAATGAGACGAGATTCAAAGTTAACAAAGTGGAAGGTGAAGATTTTTACGGTGAATGAAGCGGTATGTGTGGAAATAAAGTTAGACAATGGCTTAAAAGCGGACAGCGCAGTGATCAGTTTTAGGCAATCAAAGCGCCGGGTATAATCAACCAAGCAAATCGTTATTTAACGGTTAACGCGCCAAGGTGAGTAAATTCACTCACTCTGATCTATTTTAAAATATTTTAATTATATTTTAATGTTGTTTGAATGCTGTGTGATGGTCGATTAGGTAGATTGCAATTAATTTGGTTGAATATTATATACCGTTACATATGTACACATCATCGATTGGACACTGATTCCACCGATTTGAATATCCCCTAGTATAGAGTTAGTGTAAATTGTGTTGACTGACATCTGTGGATGCGGAAACCGGTTGGAAGAACCCGACCGATTCCTCAATATTTGTATGTACTGTTTGTTGTGTAGTATTTAGATATACGACCTGAACCTAAATAACATTATTAGGAATTATAGTCTGATAGGCTAGTTAATATTTAGTTTTAAACCAACAAATTATAATAGGATATGTAATCAGTAATTAGTTATAAACTTGATATTGATTTAATAAGAACCTGACTTAGAAACAGAGTTTATCAAATGAAATGTGAATATGGCAGCGTATTGCAGTAGTTATAAAAGAGAATATAGCAGCGTATTGTAGTAGCTATAAAAGAGAATACAACAGCGTATTGCATTAGTTATAAAAGAGAATATAGCAGCGTATTGCATTAGTTATAAAGGAAAAGATAGCAGCATTAGTTAAAGTATAACGGTTTTAAAGTAAGTCGATAAGTTATAATGTTTTAAAAAGATATACTGAGCATGATAAGGAAGGTGATATAGTTTTAAAGAAATTAGAACCCGTTGTACGTTGGTTGAGTTGAGTAATTTTCGAGGCGTCAATCTGATGTTGGTTTCGGCCTTCGGGGTTGATACTTAGAAATTTATTCACTTACCGATTTATAACGAGGAACTAATAGAGTAGAAATGAAGGGAAGTAAGGAAGAGTTTATAGAAATATGGGAAACTAGAAAGTTAGTATTAAATAAAAGGGCCAGTGTTTGTGAATGGATGTTTGTTTTTACTTCGATAGTTAAATAACCAACTATCGAAGTGTTTTGACCATCGTGTCAATACGGAGAGACCGGTTGGATTTATTATCCGAAAACCACTCCGTATAGGCATAAGCGCTGCGAATTATATTTGAGTCAAATTGAAGACGGAGTTAAACGCATGGGTCGTCCAGTTCCAAAAAAGATGCTATCTGTTTGTCCAGTCCCAGGACAACTTGTATGGACAAGTGTCTGACAGAGTATTTCCAACGGTCATGCCGTTGATTTTACGAATATACCAAGTTGGTGGGGAGAAGATAACTTCTCTTTATTCTACACCCAGTGTGCATTTGTGTAATCAATGTGTGATTACGGATTTGACGATGTGACATTCAAAGTGAATGGTGATCATATGTTCTGAAGATAGACGTAGCCTCTAGCCTCACAACCGAGAATGACAGAAGTTGGGCTAGGCAGCATGGCTAGTTGGGTCATCCCCAAGCAGGGTGTATTGTCACCGATCTAGAGAAAATTCATATTTATACTTCTTTTCGATTCTGTATCTTCGGATTGACGGTTGGATGGCCTACAACCGCGGTGGCAATATATTCGCGACACTCAAGCTAAATGAGTGAGCGGTCATGTGTGGCCGGGTTGCAAGACATTCTTGTTGAACCCTGAGTGTATCCCCTCTAGAGTACACTATTCAGAAGGTGCTCCCATACCTTGTCTGTTGAAATCCAATCTCCAATAAGTGCCCTACGGTTTATGATTTTTTATTATATATATGTGGAACGTGAGATGCAAGCGTTCTGCTACTTGTATAATTATTTGTTTAGACATTATCATAATATCACTGGTTTTGATATCAAAGAAATTTTGGGTTATAGTAAGGTTTTTCAAAGTTAAACAGTATGGTTGGAATTTACTCACACCAGTCCCATGACTGACCCAGAGTTTATTTTGTTTGTTTTCCCTAAACTCTTGGGAGCCCAAATTTGTACGGGCAGTCAAGTGTTTCAAGCTTTGCAGGTTCACTTAGAGGAGCTCGAAGCAAGAGACTCCACCACTAGTTATATAGAGATTATTTCCGCTGTGATATGATGTATTATACTCTGATATGGTATGTATATATACAGTACAGTTTTGTAATTCAAAGTTATGAATATCATACATTTATTCATTTCGCTGTGAGTTTCGTGTTTACTCTGATTCTGTTCAGTTGTGATCTTCTTCTTCTATTCTATTAGTTCTATCTTTTCTTTCTCACCCTCTAAATTCTTCTATTAATGTCCTGGTATTTTCGATGCTTGAGAAATTGACAGTGTATTTATGTTGATTTTCTGGGTCGAAAATCCCAGACGTTACAGTTGGTATCAGAGCTGAAGGTTAAGTGATTACCTTGGCTCTATGGCGTAACTCAATAGAGATAGAGTTAGTAATACTCTAGATTGAGTTGAGTGCATATATATGAGCGCGTATTTGTAAATCAATATAAAACTGTTTTATATTGTGTTGATTGATCTGGTGAGTGGTATATAAATATCCAGTCGACCCGTTTAGCTGACGAGGTCGATGAGGATTCATAAACGCTTGGATAGAGAAATTCGACACAGTATTATTTTGAAAGCTGGGGAAATGAAATAATTTTACCAAAGATATATTTTGATATAAAGAAAGCATATATATTGGAATTATCTAATATATATTGAATATGTTGGTTGAAACTATGATCGAATAAGATTTATAATTGAGTTGGTTATATAAATAACCAATCGAAATATTATATAAGTATAATACGAAAAATCAGATGAATTGAATCTGAATTTAAAAACCAGAATTGAGTTAAAAGTCTGGCAACTTGGAAAAGAACTGAAATTGAATTTGAATTAGATATAAGGGAATTTTAAAATCCTGGGAGATTTAAAAATTGTTTTCTAAATGATGTGAAAGGTATTTTGAAGTCAAATTCAAAATGAAAGTGTTGTAAAAATGAATTTTGAAAGTGATATAGTATTGAACTCACTTCGACCACTAGAAAATAATTCTGATGATGCTGGCCACATCATCAGTGTCATTTTCGAGTTTTAGAGTGACGGATTACCACCAAAAGATTTTATTTTTGAATTATTGTGAGGAAACAAATTGTTCAGAAATTCAAATGTTTTGAATAAATATGATTTCAAACTGATTTGAAATAAATCCCAGGAATTTGAATTCTGAAATAAAAATTTAACTTATGGAGTTAAAATGGTAAAAATGGAATTTAAACAAAGATAACAAAACTGGACTGAATGTGGAAAGATCCAGAATGAAAATTATAAAAGAAAAATATTTGAAATTCAAGTTGATTCTTGGAGAATAAGAATCGAATTTTGAATTGGAGATGAAGATAACTGATTTGAGAAATAAATCAGTAAATAGAATTGGAGTTGAAATAGAAATTTGGCTTGGTAAAAACAAATGATTGGATTGAAGAATAAAGCAATTGGAGATCAGTTGAAAATGTTTGGATATATGTTGGATTGATAGCAGATGGCAGAGATAGAGTTGAATGCCCAACAGAGAAGGTACACGTTTATATATGAGTATGAGATTTTTATTAGCCGGTTTGGCAGGCCACTTGGCCGTTTGATTTTCTTTTGATTGATGATGGCCTAGAGAGGTGAATTGTTGTAGTACCAAATAAGTCGTGCAAAGGAGATGCTGGCAAGATTCTCTGAAAATTTAAGCTGTTAGGAATTTTTCAGAATTTTCGAAAATATTCGGTAATAAGAAGAAATTAATATTTTAATTGGAATTAATCAGCTCAGTTGAAACTGAAATTATGAAGTAAAAAAAAAGGATTTTTAACTTGTTTATAACAGAGATTATAGCATTTTCCCTATCTTAGCAATTTCGAGGACGAAATTATTTTAAGGGGGAAAGACTGTAACGTCCCGCATTTTTATCGGGTTGTATTTGAATATTTAAATCAGTTTAAATATTGAATTCAGAATATAAGTGGATTTATATATTAGTTAAAACGAAGTTGAACGTATATAAATATACATTAATTTTAATCGAGCTTAGAACGACCCTGCATTTCGTAATTTAGCGTTCTGAACTTCAATTGAGTGTACTGGACTCGTTTTAAATCGGATTTCTTCGAAACAAGAAACGTTGGAATCTGTTGAACTGTATCTTTCCAACGGTAGTATAAAATGGAGATTTCGTTGTGTAGACTGCAAGATATGTCCAAATCAAATATTCAGAAAGTCGCTGTGAAATCGTATATCGACCGTAACGGTTATTTGAATATAACTTGATATCGGTTGCAAATCGGGACAACGTTCTTTTGGGGCACAACGATAATTTAATTTTTAGAAATTTTCTATAATTTTTAATAAATTAAATATACAACTTTTTATTTGGAGAATTGTGCACCCTTTATCGGTATTTCGGGATTTCAAAATATGAATCAATCTACCGGTATTATTATATTTTCGGAATCGTGACACCTCATAGAGCACGTCTGTACTCTTACTTCTGTCCGTAGCGGTCAGTATAAGGAGACAAACTTTTACGCAATAAGGTGCTCTTGATAAATATACATGTATATTAAATGATTTCTTCAGCACTAAGGAATTCCTACCGATTACTTTCAGTGGAAGCAAGCATACCATACTTCCCATGCCCCTATACTTAAAAAGATGTGCTAGCATAATTCTTCTTTGCCAAGAAATGAGAAAAAAACAGTTGCCTAACCTATAGGAGAACAGTGTCTATTCTACAAACTAGGTCCTAATACTTCACAGCAAAGAAAATGAAACCATAACGTTTGCACAATTTTCAAAATACCTCTGCATTTTTAAATCGTTTCTTAGCTTCGAAGCATCGTACAAATATATTTTTATAGCAAGCACCCATACTTCTTTAAGTCTCCAATTAAGTCTACTACTAGCATAAACATGACCCTATATTAATAAACAAACAAAATAAACTATGTAAGCCTGCCAACCTATATAGTACCCTACAGCTTAAATGTTAAGCAGCCTCTTCTATAAAAGCACCAGCGCTCTCTCCATTTTTACCTTCAGCAAAACCATTGCAAAATCCGAAAATAAAGTAGAGGATAAAATAAAAGAAAAATATGCTTCTTCAATATTGTTGTTCCTTCCTACTGGCCAAAGCCTGTGAGCTTTTCCTCATGCGGAGATTTGCGGTGCAGTAAAACAAAGCGGTGATGTTTGGCGAAGTCGGGAAGGAGGCGGATCTAGTTTCTAGTGAACATTTGTGAGGAGTGAAAGCTGATGATGCGTGTGTGAAAAGTAGAGGTAAGAATGTGGCAAAAGGAGAACGTGTGCTTCAGTTCTTTGTAGAAGAGAGGAGTGTGCATGTTTCAGCACAGTGGAGGAGCACGGTCTGCTGGGTGCCGACAGTCTGGAGTAAATACGTGATGTATGGGGTTGGCAAGAAAACCATCTGCACATGCGAAGGGATGTTTGTCGGAAATACATGAAATGGAGTGGAGCGTGTAGTTTTGAGTTAGAGAAGGAGCAAACGATGTGCATGGTAAGCTCAATGTGTTGAACAGTGGGTCCTGAAGTGTGGCGTGGCATGCAACATGAAGGGAGGACGTTGGGATGTTTGGTGTGAAGTTTGCAGTGCAGACCAATGAGGGGAATACATTTAAAAGCGAGTTTTTGCGTCCAAAACTAAAAGAAGCATGGAGTTTGGGCTTGGTATAGGAAATGGACGAGAGGTGTTTTATGGGAATAATATGAATAGAATAATGGCTGAAGTATTTTGGCCATAGCAAATATATGGGTATAGGAACAGATAACTTGTTTGTAAAAAAGTAAAAGAAAATGGGGGTGGCGTGTGAAGATGGGTAGGTGCTGGAAGTTGGATCATTGTGTGGAAATAGAAAGAGGGGCGTGTGTAACTGTGTATGCAGTAGGGGAAGCAAGAATTAAAATCTGGTATGGGGGCCGTGAGATTTACTTATGGGCTTTGGCCTTATGCTAAATAAATAAATAAAAAAGAGGAACCCTTGCGAGGGACTTATTGATGAACCAGGCATTGAAGTTGATTGATACCCCATCAATGAGACGGGATTCAAAGTTAACAAAGTGGAAGGTGAAGATTTTTACGGTGAATGAAGCGGTATGTGTGGAAATAAAGTTAGACAATGGCTTAAAAGCGGACAGCGCAGTGATCAGTTTTAGGCAATCAAAGCGCCGAGTATAATCAACCAAGCAAATCGTTATTTAACGGTTAACGCGCCAAGGTGAGTAAATTCACTCACTCTGATCTATTTTAAAATATTTTAATTATATTTTAATGTTGTTTGAATGTTGTGTGATGGTCGATTAGGTAGATTGCAATTAATTTGGTTGAATATTATATACCGTTACATATGTACACATCATCGATTGGACACTGATTCCACCGATTTGAATATCCCCTAGTATAGAGTTAGTGTAAATTGTGTTGACTGACATCTGTGGATGCGGAAACCGGTTGGAAGAACCCGACCAGATTCCTCAATATTTGTATGTACTGTTTGTTGTGTAGTATTTAGATATACGACCTGAACCTAAATAACATTATTAGGAATTATAGTCCGATAGGCTAGTTAATATTTAGTTTTAAACCAACAAATTATAATAGGATATGTAATCAGTAATTAGTTATAAACTTGATATTGATTTAATAAGAACCTGACTTAGAAACAGAGTTTATCAAATGAAATGTGAATATGGCAGCGTATTGCAGTAGTTATAAAAGAGAATATAGCAGCGTATTGTAGTAGCTATAAAAGAGAATACAACAGCGTATTGCATTAGTTATAAAAGAGAATATAGCAGCGTATTGCATTAGTTATAAAGGAAAAGATAGCAGCATTAGTTAAAATATAACGGTTTTAAAGTAAGTCGATAAGTTATAATGTTTTAAAAAGATATACTGAGCATGATAAGGAAGGTGATATAGTTTTAAAGAAATTAGAACCCGTTGTACGTTGGTTGAGTTGAGTAATTTTCGAGGTGTCAATCTGATGTTGGTTTCGGCCTTCGGGGTTGATACTTAGAAATTTATTCACTTACCGATTTATAACGAGGAACTAATAGAGTAGAAATGAAGGGAAGTAAGGAAGAGTTTATAGAAATATGGGAAACTAGAAAGTTAGTATTAAATAAAAGGGCCAGTGTTTGTGAATGGATGTTTGTTTTTACTTCGATAGTTAAATAACCAACTATCGAAGTGTTTTGACCATCGTGTCAATACGGAGAGACCGGTTGGATTTATTATCCGAAAACCACTCCGTATAGGCATAAGCGCTGCGAATTATATTTGAGTCAAATTGAAGACGGAGTTAAACGCATGGGTCGTCCAGTTCCAGAAAAGATGCTATCTGTTTGTCCAGTCCCAGGACAACTTGTATGGACGAGTGTCTGACAGAGTATTTCCAACGGTCATGCCGTTGATTTTACGAATATACCAAGTTGGTGGGGAGAAGATAACTTCTCTTTATTCTACACCCAGTGTGCATTTGTGTAATCAATGCGTGATTACGGATTTGACGATGTGACATTCAAAGTGAATGGTGATCATATGTTCTGAAGATAGACGTAGCCTCTAGCCTCACAACCGAGAATGACAGAAGTTGGGCTAGGCAGCATGGCTAGTTGGGTCATCCCCAAGCAGGGTGTATTGTCACCGATCTAGAGAAAATTCATATTTATACTTCTTTTCGATTCTGTATCTTCGGATTGACGGTTGGATGGCCTACAACCGTGGTGGCAATATATTCGCGACACTCAAGCTAAATGAGTGAGCGGTCATGTGTGGCCGGGTTGCAAGACGTTCTTGTTGAGCCCTGAGTGTATCCCCTCTAGAGTACACTATTCAGAAGGTGCTCCCATACCTTGTCTGTTGAAATCCAATCTCCAATAAGTGCCCTACGGTTTATGATTTTTTATTATATATATGTGGAACGTGAGATGCAATCGTTCTGCTACTTGTATAATTATTTGTTTAGACATTATCATAATATCACTGGTTTTGATATCAAAGAAATTTTGGGTTATAGTAAGTTTTTTCAAAGTTAAACAGTATGGTTGGAATTTACTCACACCAGTCCCATGACTGACCCAGAGTTTATTTTGTTTGTTTTCCCTAAACTCTTGGGAGCCCAAATTTGTACGGGCAGTCAAGTGTTTCAGGCTTTGCAGGTTCACTTAGAGGAGCTCGAAGCAGGAGACTCCACCACTAGTTATATAGAGATTATTTCCGCTGTGATATGATGTATTATACTCTGATATGGTATGTATATATACAATACAGTTTTGTAATTCAAAGTTATGAACATCATACATTTATTCATTTCGCTGTGAGTTTCGTGTTTACTCTGATTCTGTTCAGTTGTGATCTTCTTCTTCTATTCTATTAGTTCTATCTTTTCTTTCTCACCCTCTAAATTCTTCTATTAATGTCCTGGTATTTTCGATGCTCGAGAAATTGACAGTGTATTTATGTTGATTTTCTGGGTCGAAAATCCCAGACGTTACAGTTGGTATCAGAGCTGAAGGTTAAGTGATTACCTTGGCTCTGTGGCGTAACTCAATAGAGATAGAGTTAGTAATACTCTAGATTGAGTTGAGTGCATATATATGAGCGCGTATTTGTAAATCAATATAAAACTGTTTTATATTGTGTTGATTGATCTGGTGAGTGGAATATAAATTTCCAGTCGACCCGTTTAGCTGACGAGGTCGATGGGGATTCATAAACGCTTGGATAGAGAAATTCGACACAGTATTATTTTGAAATCTGGGGAAATGAAATAATTTTACCCAAGATATATTTTGATATAAAGAAAGCATATATACTGGAATTATCTAATATATATTGAATATGTTGGTTGAAACTATGATCGAATAAGATTTATAATTGAGTTGGTTATATAAATAACCAATCGAAATATTATATAAGTATAATACGAAAAATCAGATGAATTGAATCTGAATTTAAAAACCAGAATTGAGTTAAAACTCTGGCAACTTGGAAAAGAATTGAAATTGAATTTGAATTAGATATAAGGGAATTTTAAAATCCTGGGAGATTTAAAAATTGTTTTCCAAATGATGTGAAAGGTATTTTGAAGTCAAATTCAAAATGAAAGTGTTGTAAAAATGAATTTTGAAAGTGATATAGTATTGAACTCACTTCGACCACTAGAAAATAATTCTGATGATGCTGGCCACATCATCAGTGTCATTTTCGAGTTTTAGAGTGACGGATTACCACCAAAAGATTTTATTTTTGAATTATTATGAGGAAACAAATTGTTCAGAAATTCAAATGTTTTGAATAAATATGATTTCAAACTGATTTGAAATAAATCCCAGGAATTTGAATTCTGAAATAAAAATTTAACTTATGGAGTTAAAATGGTAAAAATGGAATTTAAACAAAGATAACAAAACTGGACTGAATTTGGAAAGATCCAGAATGAAAATTATAAAAGAAAAATATTTGAAATTCAAGTTGATTCTTGGAGAATAAGAATCGAATTTTGAATTGGAGATGAAGATAACTGATTTGAGAAATAAATCAGTAAATAGAATTGGAGTTGAAATAGAAATTTGGCTTGGTAAAAACAAATGATTGGATTGAAGAATAAATCAATTGGAGATCAGTTGAAAATGTTTGGATATATGTTGGATTGATAGCAGATGGCAGAGATAGAGTTGAATGCCCAACAGAGAAGGTACACGTTTATATATGAGTATGAGATTTTTATTAGCCGGTTTGGCAGGCCACTTGGCCGTTTGATTTTCTTTTGATTGATGATGGCCTAGAGAGGTGAATTGTTGTAGTACCGAATAAGTCGTGCAAAGGAGATGCTGGCAAGATTCTCTGAAAATTTAAGCTGTTAGGAATTTTTCAGAATTTTCGAAAATATTCGGTAATAAGAAGAAATTAATATTTTAATTGGAATTAATCAGCTCAGTTGAAACTGAAATTATGAAGTAAAAAAAAAGGATTTATAACTTGTTTATAACAGAGATTATAGCATTTTCCCTATCTTAGCAATTTCGAGGACGAAATTATTTTAAGGGGGAAAGACTGTAACGTCCCGCATTTTTATCGGGTTGTATTTGAATATTTAAATCAGTTTAAATATTGAATTCAGAATATAAGTGGATTTATATATTAGTTAAAACGAAGTTGAACGTATATAAATATACATTAATTTTAATCGAGCTTAGAACGACCCTGCATTTCGTAATTTAGCGTTCTGAACTTCAATTGAGTGTACTGGACTCGTTTTAAATCGGATTTCTTCGAAACAAGAAACGTTGGAATCTGTTGAACTGTATCTTTCCAACGGTAGTAGAAAATGGAGATTTCGTTGTGTAGACTGCAAGATATGTCCAAATCAAATATTCAGAAAATCGCCGTGAAATCGTATATCGACCGTAACGGTTATTTGAATATAACTTGATATCGGTTGCAAATCGGGACAACGTTCTTTTGGGGCACAACGATAATTTAATTTTTAGAAATTTTCTATAATTTTTAATAAATTAAATATGCAACTTTTTATTTGGAGAATTGTGCACCCTTTATCGGTATTTCGGGATTTCAAAATATGAATCAATCTACCGGTATTATTATATTTTCGGAATCGTGATACCTCATAGAGCACGTCTGTACTCTTACTTCTGTCCGTAGCGGTCAGTATAAGGAGACGAACTTTTACGCAATAAGGTGCTCTTGATAAATATACATGTATATTAAATGATTTCTTCAGCACTAAGGAATTCCTACCGATTACTTTCAGTGGAAGCAAGCATACCATACTTCCCATGCCCCTATACTTAAAAAGACGTGCTAGCAAAATTCTTCTTTGCCAAGAAATGAGAAAAAAACAGTTGCCTAACCTATAGGAGAACAGTGTCTATTCTACAAACTAGGTCCTAATACTTCACAGCAAAGAAAATGAAACCATAACGTTTGCACAATTTTCAAAATACCTCTGCATTTTTAAATCGTTTCTTAGCTTCGAAGCATCGTACAAATATATTTTTATAGCAAGCACCCATACTTCTTTAAGTCTCCAGTTAAGTCTACTACTAGCATAAACATGACCCTATAGTAATAAACAAACAAAATAAACTATGTAAGCCTGCCAACCTATATAGTACCCTACAGCTTAAATGTTAAGCAGCCTCTTCTATAAAAGCACCAGCGCTCTCTCCATTTTTACCTTCAGCAAAACCATTGCAAAATCCGAAAATAAAGTAGAGGATAAAATAAAAGAAAAATATGCTTCTTCAATATTGTTGTTCCTTCCTACTGGCCAAAGCCTGTGAGCTTTTCCTCATGCGGAGATTTGCGGTGCAGTAAAACAAAGCGGGGATGTTTGGCGAAGTCGGGAAGGTGGCGGATCTAGTTTCTAGTGAACATTTGTGAGGAGTGAAAGACGATGATGCGTGTGTGAAAAGTAGAGGTGGGAATGTGGCAAAAGGAGAACGTGTGCTTCAGTTCTTTGTAGAAGAGAGGAGTGTGCATGTTTCAGCACAGTGGAGGAGCACGGTCTGCTGGGTGCCGACAGTCTGGAGTAAATACGTGATGTATGGGGTTGGCAAGAAAACCATCTGCACATGCGAAGTGATGCTTGTCGGAAATACATGAAATGGAGTGGCGCGTGTAGTTTTGAGTTAGAGAAGGAGCAAACGATGTGCATGGTAAGCTCAATGTGTTGAACAGTGGGTCCTGAAGTGCGGCGTGGCATGCAGCATGAAGGGAGGACGTTGGGATGTTTGGTGTGAAGTTTGCAGTGCAGACCAATGAGGGGAATACATTTAAAAGCGAGTTTTTGCGTCCAAAACTAAAAGAAGCATGGAGTTTGGGCTTGGTATAGGAAATGGACGAGAGGTGTTTTATGGGAATAATATGAATAGAATAATGGCTGAAGTATTTTGGCCATAGCAAATATATGGGTATAGGAACAGATAACTTGTTTGTAAAAAAGTAAAAGAAAATGGGGGTGGCGTGTGAAGATGGGTAGGTGCTGGAAGTTGGATCATTGTGTGGAAATAGAAAGAGGGGCGTGTGTAACTGTGTATGCAGTAGGGGAAGCAAGAATTAAAATCTGGTATGGGGGCCGTGAGATTTACTTATGGGCTTCGGCCTTATGCTAAATAAAAAAAAAAAAAAAAAGAGGAACCCTTGCGAGGGACTTATTGATGAACCAGGCATTGAAGTTGATTGATACCCCATCAATGAGACGAGATTCAAAGTTAACAAAGTGGAAGGTGAAGATTTTTACGGTGAATGAAGCGGTATGTGTGGAAATAAAGTTAGACAATGGCTTAAAAGCGGACAGCGCAGTGATCAGTTTTAGGCAATCAAAGCGCCGGGTATAAAAAACCAAGCAAATCGTTATTTAACGGTTAACGCGCCAAGGTGAGTAAATTCACTCACTCTGATCTATTTTAAAATATTTTAATTATATTTTAATGTTGTTTGAATGCTGTGTGATGGTCGATTAGGTAGATTGCAACAAATTTGGTTGAATATTATATACCGTTACATATGTACACATCATCGATTGGACACTGATTCCACCGATTTGAATATCCCCTAGTATAGAGTTAGTGTAAATTGTGTTTACTGACATCTGTGGATGCGGAAACCGGTTGGAAGAACCCGACCGGATTCCTCAATATTTGTATGTACTGTTTGTTGTGTAGTATTTAGATATACGACCTGAACCTAAATAACGTTATTAGGAATTATAGTCCGATAGGCTAGTTAATATTTAGTTTTAAACCAACAAATTATAATAGGATACGTAATCAGTAATTAGTTATAAACTTGATATTGATTTAATAAGAACCTGACTTAGAAACAGAGTTTATCAAATGAAATGTGAATATGGCAGGGTATTGCAGTAGTTATAAAAGAGAATATAGCAGCGTATTGTAGTAGCTATAAAAGAGAATACAACAGCGTATTGCATTAGTTATAAAAGAGAATATAGCAGCGTATTGCATTAGTTATAAAGGAAAAGATAGCAGCATTAGTTAAAATATAACGGTTTTTAAGTAAGTCGATAAGTTATAATGTTTTAAAATGATATACTGAGCATGATAAGGAAGGTGATATAGTTTTAAAGAAATTAGAACCCGTTGTACGTTGGTTGAGTTGAGTAACTTTCGAGGCGTCAATCTGATGTTGGTTTCGGCCTTCGGGGTTGATACTTAGAAATTTATTCACTTACCGATTTATAACGAGGAACTAATAGAGTAGAAATGAAGGGAAGTAAGGAAGAGTTTATAGAAATATGGGAAACTAGAAAGTTAGTATTAAATAAAAGGGCCAGTGTTTGTGAATGGATGTTTGTTTTTACTTCGATAGTTAAATAACCAACTATCGAAGTGTTTTGACCATCGTGTCAATACGAAGAGACCGGTTGGATTTATTATCCGAAAACCACTCCGTATAGGCATAAGCGCTGCGAATTATATTTGAGTCAAATTGAAGACGGAGTTAAACGCAAGGGTCGTCCAGTTCCAGAAAAGATGCTATCTGTTTGTCCAGTCCCAGGACAACTTGTATGGACGAGTGTCTGACAGGGTATTTCCAACGGTCATGCCGTTGATTTTACGAATATACCAAGTTGGTGGGGAGAAGATAACTTCTCTTTATTCTACACCCAGTGTGCATTTGTGTAATCAATGTGTGATTACGGATTTGACGATGTGACATTCAAAGTGAATGGTGATCATATGTTCTGAAGATAGACGTAGCCTCTAGCCTCACAACCGAGAATGACAGAAGTTGGGCTAGGCAACATGGCTAGTTGGGTCATCCCCAAGCAGGGTGTATTGTCACTGATCTAGAGAAAACTCATATTTATACTTCTTTTCGATTCTGTATCTTCGGATTGACGGTTGGATGGCCTACAACCGTGGTGGCAATATATTCGCGACACTCAAGCTAAATGAGTGAGCGGTCATGTGTGGCCGGGTTGCAAGACGTTCTTGTTGAGCCCTGAGTGTATCCCCTCTAGAGTACACTATTCAGAAGGTGCTCCCATACCTTGTCTGTTGAAATCCAATCTCCAATAAGTGCCCTGCGGTTTATGATTTTTTATTATATATATGTGGAACGTGAGATGCAAGTGTTCTGCTACTTGTATAATTATCTGTTTAGACATTATCATAATATCACTGGTTTTGATATCAAAGAAATTTTGGGTTATAGTAAGGTTTTTCAAAGTTAAACAGTATGGTTGGAATTTACTCACACCAGTCCCATGACTGACCCAGAGTTTATTTTGTTTGTTTTCCCTAAACTCTTGGGTGCCCAAATTTGTATGGGCAGTCAAGTGTTTCAGGCTTTGTAGGTTCACTTAGAGGAGCTCGAAGCAGGAGACTCCACCACTAGTTATATAGAGATTATTTCCGCTGTGATATGATGTATTATACTCTGATATGGTATGTATATATACAATACAGTTTTGTAATTCAAAGTTATGAATATCATACATTTATTCATTCCGCTG
Source organism: Allium sativum (assembly GCA_030737875.1). NCBI lineage: Eukaryota > Viridiplantae > Streptophyta > Magnoliopsida > Asparagales > Amaryllidaceae > Allium > Allium sativum. The sequence goes on along the minus strand of CM060921.1, from coordinate 511,356,496 downwards.
TGAGTTTCATGTTTACTCTGATTCTGTTCAGTTGTGATCTTCTTCTTCTATTCTATTAGTTCTATCTTTTCTTTCTCACCCTCTAAATTCTTCTATTAATGTCCTGGTATTTTCGATGCTCGAGAAATTGACAGTGTATTTATGTTGATTTTCTTGGTCGAAAATCCCAGACGTTACAGCTTGAGTCAGGGGATGTTCTAATATTTGGTGGAAAATCAAGAGAGATTTTTTATGGCATTTCTGGCATATTCAATGGTACGGCTCCGGAATCACTAACCAAAGAGACCACCATGAAATCTGGTAGGCTGAACTTAACCTTTCGACAGTGGGGGTTCTTAAGAACATATGAAGAGGGAAATCGGAATCTTACAACAAATGCTGTTCATGATAATAGTCGGTCCTATTCCTCAATACATAAGAGCTCATATGCTGATGTAACTCGGAGGTATATCCCGATGGGTGCTCCTATCTCAAGTGAAGGTTCTCTTGGGAAGAGGACTGTCACAGGTTTTCTCCCCAAAAATAGATTGTGTTTCAGATGTGGGGATCCTCGCCATTTTGCGAAGGATTGCAGGAATGCTCTTCGGTGTTTTCATTATGGGGTTATTGGTCATAGGAAGGAGCATTGTTCAGTGATGTTTAGAGGAGGATCGGTGATGGACTTAATGCGCTTCAACTGTTTGTATTTTGTCGGAAACTAATCTCTCTATCGAATTTATTCAAGGCAGATTATTCAAGTCAAAAGAATGAAGTGGCTTATATGTTGCTTTTGTTGGGTTGGCATATGGAAGGAATAATAGATGGACTGTTGTGGAATAAACGGGCTCATGTTGATTCAAATAGAGTGGGCTCCCCTCCATTACCAAAAGCATTGGGAAGAAAGGAGCATGCTTTCTTATTTGGCCTTAACCTATTAAAGTTACAAAGATTCTATGCGGATTCTGATTCAATTAGAATCTTTTGAATGAGATTCTACTTCATTTCAATGCCATCAATACCATAGTTAATGTTGAGCACTGTGTAAGAGACACACATATCTTATCAGTCAATGATAATGGTAATAGTATGGGGGTCATGGATGTGATCAAAAGCAGGGGCTTTTCAAAGGTCATGGAGTTTGAATCTTCTGGGAAGAGGAGATTGTCGGATTTAAGTGTAATTGATGATCATGGAAAGGAGCTTATTGTGGAGGAGATGGTGGGAAATGTTGGGAAATATTTGAATTCTCTGAAGTTTGATCCCATGTATTATGATCCTTCGGTCTTGTTATGTTTTGGTTTTGATAGTGAAATTTGGGATAATTTTGGAAAGAATGTAACTTCTGGTAAGGGCAAAGAGGTAATGACAGGTGATGATTTAGTGGATATGAAAGAATATGATGAGGTTGATTCAGCTAGTTGCATTCAGACCAAAGGGATGGAAGAAGTGGGAGTTTGGCGGGTGGCTGAGGATGTTGGTTTATCTAATTCTTTTGATGTAATGTTGGAGGAGGTGATCGTAGAGAGTGATGAAGAAGTAGGAGTTTGGCGTGTGGCTGCGGATGTTGGTTTGTCAAATTCTTTTGATGTGTTGATGGATGATGTGAACGGAGAGAGTGGTGAAGAGATTCAGATGTCTGGAAAATTGAATGCTTTTTCGAAGTTTAGAAAGGGGTGTAAAGTAAGAAAAGTTAGAATAGTAAGGAAGCCGAAGCAGCTGTTGGTGTTTGGGTCAAGTATAGTCAACTGTGTGGTGGCTGATAGTGTGAATTTGGATGTAGTTGATTACAAATCAGGAAATTACGGGCATTCAGCTTTGGGTAGGGATGACTGGGTGGTGAATTTTGGTTGTTTGGCAGGTGGGATGGAATGTAATGCGATGCTTAACAGGCGATATCAGTTGATTGGGAAAGGCTGGAAGTGGTTAATGTCGTTGGATTATTGTGGTTTGAATGGGTTGATGGTGAGTTTGGGTAATCCTGGCTGCATGATATGGTCGAAAGGGTCATTTGAGAGAGTCTTTTCTTTCGTCTAGAGTTCGAGTTTTTGCGAGTTACAAACGTTTTTCGCCATGCCTTGCTTGGAGGATGTTGATGTGGTTCAGTCCAGAGTTTCGTTTTCGGTAGGAGTGTCTGAGGATTGTGATAGGTCCCCTACAGTTGGTTCTTCATCCAGGAGGGGGAAGCGGAGGAGAGCAATGCTCAACTCTGGATTGGTTAGACGTAGTGTGAGGATAAGATCCAGATCCGCTTCATCTCATGGTAGGTCCCCAAGCTCGTTAGCTAGTAGTAGCAATGCGAGCTCGGGCACATGTATGACTCCTGTTTATGGTAGTGATTATTCTCCTTTTGCATTAGGCAGTCTTTCGACTAGTCAGTTATTTCAGTTAGCCAGTGACACAACTTTTATTTTTACGGACATTGAGCTAGATTCTGACTTTATTAGGAGTAGGGAATTAGAGAGAGTTTCTTCCTTGAATAGATGAGGATTGTTAGTTGGAATGTTAGGGGTTTAAATGAACCTAAAAAATGTGCTAAAGTTAGGACCTTCTTTGTAGATTATCATATTGACATCGCTTTGCTTCAAGAGACTAAAATCGAAAGTCCTGACTTGAGTTTTTATGCTAGATTAGGTGGTTCCCATTTTCGTAATTGGGCCTGCCTACCGTCAATCGGCAGTGCAGGAGGGCTTATGATTGGTTGGAAAGATAACCAATATAGGCTTGTACAGGAAATTTCTAAGCTACATTCACTACACATTATATTAACTTCACTTAGTGATAATTCTTTATTGGGCATTACGAATGTATATGGCCCTCACACCAAGATTGAGAGGAGACGTTTGTGGGATGAATGTTCCGAATTTAGGAATCTTGCCCAAATTTTTTGGATTGTAGGGGGATATTTTAATGTTACTAGGTTTTTAGGGGAGAGATCTCCTAGAGAAGGAGATTTCTCTGATATGGAAGAATTTAACGATTTTATTCTTGATAATAATTTGATTGAGATTCCTCTTAACAATAGATCTTTCACTTGGTCTAGGTCTAATATTGGTGATAGCCAGTCTTTTTCCGTATTAGATAGGTTTTTTGTAAGTACGGAGGTTGATGAAAAATTTCCAATTTGTAAAGTAAAAGGGTTACCTTTTTTATATTCGGATCACTATCCTTTGATCCTTTCGTGTGATTCGAATATGTTAATTAGTAGTAATTTTAAATTTAAGAAGATGTGGCTATTAGACACCAGTTTTATTAAACTTGTTACTGTTAAGTGGAACTCGTTATTCTATTTTAATAATTTGTACAATGGCAATTCGGCTAAGATTTTTGTTGCAAAATTAGGTAAATTAAGATTTTTTCTTAAGATATGGAATAAATTTGTTTTTGGTAATGTTAGAATTAAGAAAGATAAGATTTTATGTGAGATGCTTGACTTAGATAAGTTAAGTGAATCTAGGACTCTTAATCTAAGTGAGAGAGATAGGCTTTGCAATCTTAGAAATGAGTTCAAATTGATTTTGGAAAAAGAAGAAACAATGTGGAAGCAAAGATCACGTGTTCAATGGATTAAGGAAGGGGATAATAACACGAAATTTTTTCATAGTATGGCTAATAAGAGGAGACGTGATAATTTAATTCATTCTATTTTCTTCAATAATGAGGAATTGATAGTTCAGCGTGATTTAAATGAAGCTTTTACCAATTATTACAAGCAAATATTTGGGACTAGGATCAAGAGAAGAATTAATGTTAATTGGAAGGATATCTACCCTAATGGTGATAAGGTAGAATTATTAGATTTAGATAAACCTTTTTCCGAGCAGGAGATTTGGAAGGCTATTTGCGATATGCCTAGTGACAAAGCTCCGGGACCTGATGGTTTTTCTGTTTTATTTTATAAACAGATTTAGGAGGTCTTGAAATTTGATGTTATTAAATTATTTAACGATTTTTATAGCAGTGATTTGTGTCTAGGTAATTTCAATTTTGCTAATGTTATCCTTATTAAAAAGAGAGAGAATGCTAAATTTTTAAAGGATTTTAGACCTGTTTCTTTGATAAATGTATCTGTTAAGATTATTTCAAAAGTTTTAGCGAATAGGCTTAGCGGCAAGATGAATGATCTTATAGATCATTCACAAACTGCCTTTATTAAAGGTAGACAAATAGTGGATGGAGTGGCAGCTGTACAAGAGTACATTAATGAATGTGTTAAAAATAATTTTACATGTGCCATTTTGAAATTAGATTTCGAGAAGGCGTTTGATTCTATTGACTGGGATTACGTATGTGAAGTATGTCTTGCTAGAGGATTTAGTGCTAGATGGATTAACTGGATAATGCTTTTACTCAAGTCTGGTAGTTCTAATATTGTTGTCAATGGGGTTGTGGGAAAGAAGATCCAATCTAAGAGGGGTCTTAGGCAGGGAGATCCCTTGTCTCCTCTATTATTCAATTTAGCGGTAGACGTTTTTTCTAGAATTATTAAAAGAGCCGGGGGATTAGGTGTTTTGGGCAATGTCGGTAACGAGGAATTTAACAATGAGTTATCTATACTTCAATTCGCGGATGATACTTTGTTATTTTCTTCACACCTACCTAAACACATTATTGCTCTCAAGTTTATTTTGTATTGTTTTGAGATGTTGTCAGGTCTTAGGATTAATTTTGATAAGAGTTCAGTTATGGTCATTAACGATTTTGGTAATGTAGAGGCTATGGTTGCTAACACTTTAAACTGTTCTGTAATGAAATTTCCTCTGGATTATTTGGGCTTTAGGATTAGGCCTACGAAACTAAAGAAGGAGGATTGGTTAGTCATAATTGATAAGATTAATAGTAGACTATCTAATTGGAACAATAGATTTTTATCTAGAGCAGGTAGATTAGTTTTGGTTAACTCGGTTTTATCTGCTATCCCGGCTTATTGGATGTCTGTACATAGATTTCCTCAATGGGTTATTGAAAAAATCGATAGAATAAGACGTAATTACCTATGGAGTGGGGGTAGTGATCCTATTTGTAGGGGTTTCAAATGTTTAGTAAACTGGGAAATGTGTTGTAAGTCTAAGAAAGATGGGGGACTGGGGATCATTAATTTAGTTAACTTTAACTCTTCCTTATTAGCCAAATGGTTGTGGAAATTTAGGTGTCCTATAGTGTCGACTAGGTGGAAGGATATTGTGTTGAAATTTTACTATTCAGAAGGAGAGTTCATTGTAGGTTCTACGGATAGTTGGTATAATAGATTATCTTGCTTTTGGAAGTCAGTATTAAAGTGCTTTGATTTTTTTAATTTAGGTTATAAGGTAATTGTTCATTCGGGTGATACGACTTACTTTTGGCATGATATGTGGATTTCTCGTCTACCTCTTAAAATCGAATTTAGGGAACTCTTTAATATTTGTAGTTTTAAAAATGCGCTGATTAAAGATGTTTTCAGAAGTGATTTGGACCCCCATGGGAGTTCTCTTTTGATCATATCTTAGAAATGGATATGTTAAGACAATTAGCTTTACTTTATGCTAAGTTATCATTATATCACATTGACGAGCATAGAGACTTTATTAGTTGGGGTTTGGATAAGAGTCAAGTTTATTCGGTTAATTCTATGTATAACTTTATAAATTTTTCGGGAATCTCATTTAGGCCTTTTGAGTTTATTTGGAAATCTAATTCTCCTCCTAAAGCCAAATTTCTTATGTGGTTAATCATTCATAAGAAACTTAATACGGTTGAGCTTCTAAAAAAGAAGAATATTAATTTTGATGTTAAGTGTTGTTTTTGTAATCTTCTGTTCGAGGATGTTGATCATTTATTTTTTGCATGTAAAATCACAAATTTAATATTTAATATGGTTTTAAGGAATATTTGATTGTCCTAATTCTTATAATAGTTGTGTTGAATATTGGGATTCTTATAGATTTGCTTTTAAAAGTAGTAAAAGATACATTTTAGATTCTTTAGTCATTATCATTAGTTGGTTCATTTGGTATGAGAGAAACCAGAGATTTTTTCAATCTAATCATGTTTATACGGATAATTTAATTGTTAAAATAGTGTATTTTTGTTTGGAATGGATGTCTAATTCAAATTACAAGCTTTTCAGGAAATGGGGCTTCGAGAGTTTTTTAATTAAGGTTAGATTTAATTTGTATCTGTTTATTAGAATTAGAAGGCTTTTTAGTAATAGATATCGTATTGGCTGTTAATTTCTTTTATTAATTTTTTCTAATATTCTTATTCCTCACATATATGTATGGTAGATAAATATGTATGAATATGTGTATATATATATATACGTTCATACAATATATACATATATATTTATACATATATTCTCTCATATATATATGTGTGCTAAATTACTAATAGTTTGTTGAGCTTTTTGCAGATTCAGGTTGTTGATTAAGAGTAAGCAATTAGCGGATAGTATTGTGGAGCTTTGAAGAGTGTTGTTTGGATTGTAGATTTGCATTTCATTTGTAGTCTTTTGGGCTAATTGTGAGAGTGTTTTTGATGTTGTACTTCATTGTTTTTGCTATACACAGAGAGTTTGGATTATTGTAGTGGAGTGGATATACTTCAATATCGGGTGGTGGCCTTGCCCGAATTCGATATTGGAGTAGATGGGCGGTGGTTTATCCGGAGCTCATCTATCTACGATCCTCTACATTCCTAGAGTCGTGTTGGGTTTTATCATGTATTCTTTGTTCTATAGTCGGACACTGTATCTTTGTTTTTATTATATATATGTGTGCTCTATTCTTTTCAGAAGATCACACATTTTTGTTTTCAAAAAAAAACATCACTTTCAGTTCCATATGATATATTATGTTAAACAGAATCAATATAGGAATTCAACTAACTGACTAGCAGTTCAATCAAATAGTCAACACACAGTCAATCAACCAATATTTAACAGTTCTAAAAATACAACATGAAATTATAAACTGTTCAGAGTTAGTGAGATTTACTCACATTGGCGCATTAATCGTTAAATAATGGTTTGCGTTATTTGATTCAGTCGGGCAATTTATTTCCCATAAATTGTAACGAGCCCCGATTCACTCCCGGTCAGTGTCGTTGTGTTGCTCCCGTCCATACGATCCCATCGGATCTTGTTTCGCTCAATTCGGGTATCGTATGTTCAAGTTACACCAATAGGAAGTTAATACATTTTTAGTTAAAAATTAAAACATGGATTTCATTTTAAATAAAGGCCTTACCCTTTTAAAGCCCATCGACCCATCAGAAAACCCACCCCGCTTATAACCTTCTGCCCCAATTCCTACAGACCCGTTGCTCCTCCCAAATTCACCATTTCCACTACTTTGATCGACTCCACCCTCCTCATTGCTCCGCCGAACCACAAACCAAACCCACCAGTGAACTTCTCATCAAATCCTCCTCGACCTCATCTCCATCACAACCAACCTGCACTTCCATTCTGGAATCCGTCGAACAGTACTCAGCGCCCCTCAACAGTGAAGATCGAAATCTTTTATCACCAATCTCACCCAGATTCACACAAAACAAAGCTCTTTGCTCCAGCATTTCAACGCAATAATCGAACTCGCAAATCAACATGAAAATCTCCCGAAGATTTAAACCCTAACATTCGCTGTATTTTTCGAGCGAACCTAACTTGCGTTGAATTCCTTACAACGGGTACAGGTATGAAGATAAACACCCCAAGATTGCTAATATACATCAGAAATGATTTATGGAAATTTATGGGAATTGTTTCAGATTTTTGTTTTTGGAAATTTCCACTGTAAAACCCCCTACGGTTTTATATAGTTGAGGTCGGTGGTTGGTGCCATTTGTGGTTGAAATTGAAAGGGGCATGGCCTGTTTGTGATCAAAGAATGAGGGGAGATATTTTTTTGAATTGATTTAATATTTTATTTAAATGATTTTCTCCTTGTATCCGCCTTCTAAAAATCCCAGTGATTTCATATGATACCTAAAAATCACGAAAACTGACACCCTGCTAGAGTTTGACATTACGGTCCCAACAAAACTGGTTTCGTTGAATTCCGACTTCGTATGCTCACACAGCGTATTTTTAACTGTCAAAATACTGACTGTTTCTCACTCTAAAAATCCGTACGACCACACAGTGACTCTAAAAATCAAGAAACTGGAAATCTAACAACTATTTGACATTGCGGATCCAACAAAATTAGTTTCGTCAAATTTCGACTTCGTTTGCAAAACTGGCTATTTTTAAAGCTCTAGATAGACCATTTAAATATATAAATATATTTAAATATAACTAAATTTTATATTTAAAAATAAATATCATCGTCTATATTCATAGTGGAATACCATACAGTTCAGAAAACCCTATATGGATTTCTAACTCGATATTTCAAATCTGGGTCAACCCAATATTCGATTTATATTGAAATCCCTTTTTAAAATATAAATAATTCCTTTATAAATTATAAAGGAATTCCACAGCGACTTTTCTAAAATTTGATTTGGACGTAAATCAAAATCTACACGACGAAATCCCATTTTTCTCTTCCACTAGAAAGATATACTCCACCAGCTCCACACATTTCTTGTTTCACAGAAATCCGGCTTAAAACGAATCCTATACATTCAGTTGAAGTTCGAATCGCCAATTTACGAACTGCAGCGCCATTTCAAGCTCGTTTTTAATTATAATATAATTAAACGTTCAAACTTTCGTTATTTAAATATATTCGCCATTCTAATCAAATTCTAAACTGAATTAAATATCAAAGATGATCCAGTTCACACCATATCGCCATTTCAGCCAATTCTGATAGCCAAGTAGCTTGCCAATTTGGCTCATAAATCTTATATCCAATAGAAATATAAACTTGTACCTTTTGTCGGCATATCATTATATCCTTTCCATCTGTTATCAATTCAGCGGATACGAGGGTCATCCCAATCATATTCCAATCTGCTCTTATCCACAACACAACCATTCGCTTATATCCGAGCCAAATATCATTTCAGCTCGAGTTTCTTCTCGATTCCCAACTCTTAACTTGATTATCACATTAGACTTCAAATTCGAATCTCACAATCCAATTTGTCTTGATATCATTCTATTCAATCTCAGTTACCACTTTACTGGCTTTACTTTAATTCAATTTTGCTTTCACAAATTTCTGTTAATTTTTGTTTTTAATTCAAACAGTCTTTCCCTGGGAGTTTTTAAACAGATTACTCTTTTCAAAAATCAAATTTTCCTTTTGAACATGTCACTGAGCCCTTAATTAATATTCCATTAGTTAAATCAATTTTAATTCAAACAGTCTTTCCCTGGGAGTTTTTAAACAGATTACTCTTTTCAAAAATCAAATTTTCCTTTTGAACATGTCACTGAGCCCTTAATTAATATTCCATTAGTTAAATCAATTCTCTATTTCTTTATCAATATTTGTTAACCAAATATTTTCAATAACCATATTGGCCTTTTTTGTTATTTGGAAAACATTTCCGAACATCGCCTTGCTTTATTTTCTAAACTTTAGAAAATATATGCTATTTATAATTGGAAAATATTCCAATTACTTATCTCTTTTCCGATCTCGTTTATTTCTATACTTAGGAAATATTCTTTATTATATTTCCAAGCTTAAACTTATTTGGGTTAAAACGGATGTTGTGTAAAACATCGTTACGACAACCCAAATACTATATTCAACTAACTCTTATTCAACATTGATCTTCGAGCCTGAAATCTTACCATTTATTTGTTAATAATGAAATCAATCAAGTTGGGGTATAACTACCTCTTAGACCTTGACTGAATAACATTTATAACATCAAAACAGATATGACTACTTACTCGAATAATCAATACCATACAACTACTTATTCTCTTTTGAACACGTATATGCTTCCTCTTTCTATTCTTACTAGATTTTTATTCTTAGTCTTCCTTTTTGATTTTACTATTCTATTTCTAAGCTCGTTTCCTTATCGACTTCTATATATATATATCGATATGTTGATTTCTAACTATCAAATTATCTTAAAAATATTCTAACTCCTTAAATTCCCGGAAAAATTTGCCATAACCTCCTTTGTACCAGGAGCATCGGGATATTTCAAATAGCCTCCCATGGCCCTCACCAATCCAAAAGAAAAAGAAAAAGAAAAAGCCAAGCGGCTAGCCGATACGGCGCATAAAATCTCATATATGAATCAAATACATACCTTTTCATCGAGCATTCTATTTATATATCTTCATACCTTATCCATACCTATCTCATGTATATTTATACCTACCCAATCTATTTTAGCTATACCTGATTGTTTCAACTCAATTCGTTAATTAATTTGTTAATTAACTCTTTAGTCTTTTTCACTTTTATATTTGAACATGACAGGTTCAAATGTATTTTAACTTGCTTATTAACTAATTTGAATCCAAATTTCAAATTTAAGTTCTATATTCGATTTCGAATATCCATTTACAAATCCAATTCACCTTTCAAAGTTCAACTTCAAATTCAAAACTCGATTAACTAATTCCTCTTCGACATAGTTAATTCTATTCAATTTCTATTCAAATTTTCTTTATTCATTCTTTATTATAAATCCCATTTTGAAATTCAACACAACTTGTCTATCCCAAAACAAATTCAAAACAGTATCTCGTAGTAATTCGTCACTTACAACTCGAAAATGAATACTGATGATGCAGCTGTCATCATCAGAATCTATTTTCCAGCGATCGAAGTGAGTTCAATACTATAAAACCATTTCTAAACATTTCCACTTTGAAATTCATTTCAAAATATAATTCACACTGCTTGTAAAACAATTTAAAATCTCCCAGGATCTTAAATTTTCCTTATTTTTAATCCAAATCCATTACAAACACTTATCCAATTTTCCAGTAATTTAATTTCAATTCTGATTTAAATTTTCAGATTTAACTCATCTGATTTCGCGTATTTCTATGAATTCTGATTGGTTATTTACATAACCATTTAATTTATAATCTTACTCGATTATAATAACAACCAATATATCCAATATATTATAATTTTTTATATATATATATCTTCTCTATATCAAGATATACCTTGGGTATACTTATGTTAATTTACCCTCTTTTCAAAACATATCATGTCGACCCATCATATTCGAGTGTTCAGTAACTCCTACCGATACAGTGGATCAAATGATCGACCAGAACTCATAAACAACTCAACCAACGAATCTCCATAATATAAAACCACTTTATATCAAATTACAAATACGCACTCGTATATATACACTCAAACTCAATCTAGGGTATTACTAACCCTATCTCTACTAAGTCACGCCACAGAGCCAAGGTAATTCACTAAACTTAAGCTCTGATACCAACTGTAACGACCTGGGATTTTGTCGACTTTGGTTATCGCCATAAACTCAATGATGACTAACCAAACATCGAAAAATACTGGTCATTAATGAAAGAAATTAGAAGGTGAGGAAAGATAAGATAGAAACTTAGAATAGAAGAAGAAGAAGAACAAGAATAACACAACATCAGAGTAACACGAACCTCACAGCGGAACGAATAACATATAATAGATATGACATAACTTTGAAATACAAATCTGTACTTGAATATACATATCATATTCAAAGTACAACACTTACAACACAGCGGAAATAACTATATCTATATAATCCTGAAGCCTCATGCTCCAAGCTCTTCCAGTATATCTGTAAATCCCAACTACTTGACTGCCCGTACAAATTTAGGCACCCAAGAGTTTAGGGAAACAAGAAAATAAACTCCGGGTCAGTCATGGGACTGGTATGAGTAAAATAGTTTAAAACAGTTTGAACAAGTAAACGATATCTCATAAGACCACGCCGTATAACGGAACGGGTTTTTCGCTTATGAGAATCCAAATTATCTTTATATCAAAAACCTTTTGATATTATAATAATGTCTATCAACCACAATATAATAATCATCTAGCAGAAACGCTTTCATCTCACGTTCTACATATATAGTATACAATCAAAACCACAAGCACGTATTGGGTAATGGATTTCCATCTATGACAAGGAATGGAATCACCTTTCGCTAGTGTATCTCTAGAGAGGAATACACTGGGTTCAACAAGAACATCTTGCAACCCGGCCATACATGACCGACCACTCATTTCGCTTGAGTGTATCGAATGTATATCACCAACGGTTGGGATCAGCAACCGTTTCCCGAATGGGACAGCATAACCAACAGATTTTTATAAATAAATGAAACTCTAGATCAGGTGATTATACACCCTACTTCGGTGCGATCGACTTAGCCATGCTGCCTGCCCGATTTCTGTCATTTACCGGATGTGAGGCTAGAAGCTACGCTTTATCATCACATCAGATTCACTTTGAATTCCACATCGTCAAATCCATCAAATCATCGATTGACGTCCTCAACCATACATTATGTGTTAGCTAAAAGAAGTTTCCTTCTCCGCTTCCAATCTTGGTACGGTTGGAGAAATCAATATACGTGATCGTCTGGAAATACTCTGTCAGACATCCGTCCATACAAGTCATCCAGGAACATGATGAACTGAAGGCACTATTCAGTACATCCATCTTAGGCACTGTTTTCTAAGACTTATACAATAGCCCTTGCATTTTACTCCGTCTTTAATTATCTTTGGCATATATGATTCGCAACGCTTATGCCAATACAGAGTGGTTCTTTGGATAATAATCCAACCGGTCTCTCCATATTAACAACATTAAAATGGTCAAAACTTTGATAGTCTGTGAGTTAACTATCAAAGAAAAACACGTGTGTAAACAACGATATTATTTCCAGGAGGAAATTATATCGATCAATCATCATTCAACATTTATCTCTTTATTTCATTAATTTACTTATCTCCTGTTTCCCTATATTCAACATTTCTTATTTTCTAAATTTTGAAAATATATGTTATTACCATTGGAAAACATTTCCATTTCTTGTTTTCTATATCAGAAAACATTTCTGGATCTTAGTTGGAAAACATTTCCAAAACTCCTTCATTGGACTTAGACAGATGTTTAAACAAACCATCGCGATGCCAACTCAAACCATTACGCTTATTAACTAAATTCCTTTAACCCACCTTCACTATCGAACCTCAACCATTCCTTAGTTAAAAAATGAAGTCAATCAAGTTAGGGTAATACTATCTCTCAGACCTTAACTGAACAACGTTTCTATCCTTGGAATAGACAAAGTTCATCCCTTTAATTCTTTAACAACTTCCTTATGTAACTCTCTTTCGAATCATCTCTATTCGATAATTCTTTCCTTCGAATAAGATATATTCGATAACTCTATTCAATTTACTCTATTTGATTAACCCTTATTGATTAACTCTATTGGACTAACGCTATTGGATTGACTCTATTGGACTAACGCTATTGGATTAACTCTATTGGACTAACGCTACTGATTTACTCGTTTCACTTAACTCCTTTCGAATAAACTATTTCCGATAACTCCTTTTACTCTATTCGAATAAACTATATTCGATTAACTCTATTTACTTTATACTCGAATAGACTGTATTCGATTAACTCATTTGCTTTAACTCTAATCGATTAACTCCAACTGGTTTAACTCTAACTGGTTAACTCTAATTGATTAACTCCATCTGGTTATCTCTAACTGGTTTAACTCTAACTGGTTAACTCTAATTGATTAACTCCATCTGGTTAACTCTTATTCGAATAACAAATATTCGATTAATTCTATTCAACTGACTCGACTCGACTAACCCCTTACGAATAACTAATTCGATTTACTACTTTCGAATACCATATTCGATTTAACTCCTTTCGAATAACTAATTCGATTTACTACTTTCGAATACCATATTCGATTTAACTCTTTTATTCGCTTTATAAAGATTTCCTTTTTAACAACATTTATTCATTTTAAAGATTTACTTTTAGTAACGGTTCTCCACTTTAAAATGATTTCCTTCTTATAACAGTTTCCTTTTTATAACGTTTTCCCTTTTTCTAAATATCTCCTATTTATAAATATTCCAATTTATAAATATTTCTTATCTATAAATATTCCATTTATAAATATTTTATTTTCAAATATCACTTTGAAAATATTCCCTTATCAACATTTTTCCCCTTTATAAAACTCTATTCGTTTTATAAACATTTTCCTTTTATTTACTTTCGAAATATTTCCTTTTTATAAAATCTCCTTTGATTGTTATAAATATTATCTCTTTTATAAAATCCTTTGATTTTATAAATAATCCATTTTGAAAATTCCCTTTCCTGCATTCCGGTATGTTATGATGTTTAACACATCAATATCACGATGACCAATATCGTTCAAACACATATAATCGACAACAGATTATATATCACATCATATATTATAATATATGAAAAACAATAAAATAACTGTTGAGGAATCCAGTCGGATTCCTCCAACCTGTTTCTCTGCATCACAGATGTTAAACAATATAGATAACATCACTTTCAGTTCCATATGATATATTCTGTTAAACAGAATCAATATAGAAATTCAACTAACTGACTAGCAGTTCAATCAAACAGTCAACACACAGTCAATCAACCAATATTTAACAGTTCTAAAAATACAACATGAAATTATAAACTGTTCAGAGTTAGTGAGATTTACTCACATTGGCGCGTTAATCGTTAAATAACGGTTTGCGTTATTTGATTTAGTCGGACAATTTATTTTGCCATAAATTGTAACGAGCCCCGATTCACTCCCGGTCAGTGTCATTGTGTTACTCCCGTCCATACGATCCCATCGGATCTTGTTTCGCTCAATTCGGGTATCGTATGTTCAAGTTACACAAATACGAAGTTAATACATTTTTAGTTAAAAATTAAAACATGGATTTCATTTTAAATAAAGGCCTTACCCTTTTAAACCCATCGGCCCATCAGAAATCCACCCTGCTTATAACCTTCTTCCCTAATTCCTACAGACCCGTTGCTCCTCCCAAATTCACCATTTCCACTACTTTGATCGACTCCACCCTCCTCTTTGCTCCGCCGAACCACAAACTAAACCCACCAGTGAACTTCTCATCAAATCCTCCTCAACCTCATCTCCATCACAACCAACCCGCACTTCCATTATGGAATCCGTCGAACATTACTCAGCGCCCCTCAATAGTGAAGATCGAAATCTTTTATCACCAATCTCACCTAGATTCAGACAAAATGTAACAACCCATATTTTCAATAACCTGTTATAACATAAATCGAGGCAGAATTTAATTCTAAAATCTGAATCAAGGGAAACGGGCTATGCCATTGCGTTCGTCTCGGAAAAATACGCGAAATAGAGTCCGAGTTTTCGAAAATCGGAGTCCGTATGACCCAGTTAAGGCCCATTGAAGTTTTCAGAAATTTCCATTTCAAAAACAGATTTGAATTTCAAGTTCAAAGTTGGAAATTAGGGCAAACTGGCGCAGGCGGGAAAATTCCCGCCAGGACCCCCATGTCGACAGGCATGTCGACAGGGTCCCCAGGGTGTCGACAGCCCTGTCGACAGCCCTGTCGACATAGGGTGGCCGGGCAGTTTTGCCTGGCGCACCATTTTGGGTTTGGTCTGGTCTTGTGGCTTGGTTCTAGAGAATTCCGAAATCTGATGGACCTAATTCAACTAGGGTTTAATCCTATGGTCTAAATCACTAGCCTAATCTATAAATAAGACCCTAACCTACCCTAAATCACTCATTATTCATTCTAGCAACTAAACTATGTCAAAATCAAACCTCTCATGGCCTCCACTCTCTTCATACAATTCCTAAACAAATTCCTAAGAGATTTCCATGCATACAAGTGTATTTAGGCTTGTATGATCCTCCTTAACTTGCATTAAAGTCTTGTTTCTCTATTGTCATCATAAAGGAGGAGTCTTGATCAAGTTTGCTTGCATTTTGGGGTTTTATTTTGTTGCATAAGGGGTTTCTTACATTTGCTATACTCATTTGAGTCCGCATAAGCATTGTAAGCCCTCTTACCTTCATTTTAGAAACTCTAAAGTTAATATGTGATGAAAGTTGGGATTTATGCATGTTTAATAAGTTATGCATGCTTATGCGAGTTCGCTATGCTATGTTATGCATGTTTAATAAGTTATGCATGCTTATGCGAGTTCACTATGCTATGTTACACATGTTTGACAAGTTATGCATGTTTATGCAAGTTCACTAAGCCATGATTTGCAAGTTTAACAAGTTATGCATGTTTATGCAAGTTCACTAAGCCAGGATTTGCAAGTTTAACAAGTTATGCATGTTTATGCAAGTTCACTAAGCCATGATTTGCAAGTTTAACAAGTTATGCATGTTTATGCAAGTTCACTAAGCCATGATTTGCAAGTTTAACAAGTTATGCATGTTTATGCAAGTTCACTAAGCCATGATTTGCAAGTTTAACAAGTTATGCATGTTTATGCAAGTTCACTAAGCCATGATTTGCAAGTTTAACAAGTTATGCATGTTTATGCAAGTTCACTATGCCATGATTTGCAAGTTTATTGAGTTATGCATGTTTATGCAAGTTCACTATACCATGATTTGCAAGTTTATTGAGTTATGCATGTTTATGCAAGTTCACTATGCCATGATTTGCAAGTTTATTGAGTTATGCATGTTTATGCAAGTTCACAATGACATGTTATGCATGTTTGACAAGTTATGCATGTTTATGCAAGCTCCATATGCTATGTTAGGCAAGTTTAACATGTTATGCATGTTTATGGTAATATGCAAGTTCACTATGCTAAGTTATGCAAGTCTAACATGTTATGCATATTTGTTGTGATATGCAAGTTCATCATGTATGTTATGCCAAGTTCCCTCTTCCTATCCTTTATGCGTTATTACGAATATGTAAGCGATAGAATGACGTTGGGGGGTTTGGGTAAACTTAAAATACATGAAAATATAAGATTGGGAATTTACCTATTAAGTTAGGTCTACCCCTTGGGAATTTACCTATTAAGTTAGGTCTACCCAAGTATTTGTTGACTTGTAATTATGTTTTGTAATAAAGTGGACATGACACTTAGAGAACATAAGTGTGGCCAACTCGAGGTTGGGTTGAGTTTGTAGCGTAATTCTACCCGGAACCTACCGGTATAACTAGTGGCTACAAACAATAGGACCCAATGTGAGAAGTTGGTCATGTGGTGCCAAGACCCGAGGTTAGACCAAGTTGTGGTGTAAATCTACCCGGAACCCACCGGCTTAACTAGGTAACCACAACAAAGTCTAATGTGAGAGGTTAAGGTGCATTAAACTAATTAATGCCTCATGATTAGGGTTAAGTCAGGGTCCAATAATACTTAACCAATTTGGGGATTCGAGGGATTGAAATGGGGTTAAGTTGTGAACTGTCGGTTACACTTAACCAATTTAATCCATTTGGGGTTTTGAGGGATTGAAATGGGGTTAAGTTGTGAACTGTCGGTTACACTTAACCAATTTAATCCGTGATTAGTGAAGGGTTAAATCGCACTTAACCCTCTTAGGAAACCCTAGCAACGTGGTCTGTTCCAGCAGTAATCCCAGTTGGTATCATCACAACCCTAGAGGCTGGGCTAGGGCGGGGCACGATTACTGGACGGATGTAAGCGACCAAAGCGATGGCTGAGTGGTACAGCGGTGCGGGTCCAGGCGGGCTACGGACGTGCACGTAATCCGGTATTGGACAAACTCGAGGCACGGGTACCAGTAGGTTTAGACTGTGCATTATTGCTTCAGTGTCTGGGGTTGACACCCGAGGGCCTGATACACCCGAAGGTGGACCCAGCACAGTCTGACTACATCCATATGTGGGCCGTATGGACACCAACACTTGACGTGTTAGGCTTATAGGGAGCCGATCGACTAGACCGTTTGGTTGGACCTTATATTAAGGTCACTTTATGTTATTGGGTCAAAGCTTGGGCCAAGGGATCAATACCTGTTATGTTGGTTTGCTAGTACACCGTGGTGCAGAACTTAACCTTGTTTATGCGATGACACCTCTATCTATCTTGTAGTTAATTTATCATGCCAGTATGTTGTTATCTATGATCATCTCAGTTTCCATCATGCTGCTAACTTTATTAGTTTATAGACTGATCGTAGCAGGGCTTACTCAGTTTTTTGACTGACCTGTTTTCTTTCGCCTCTTTTCTTCCGTTTCCCACCCCCCCCCCCCAGTTTCTCAGGGAGGGAATACAGGAGCCTAGCTTGGATCTTAGCTGCTTTCTTGGATAGCTCATGTATGCTTTGGACTTGAGCTCGCTATGGTTTTTCCACTTTGGGGATAGCTACTTTTATGTTTTCCTTTTTAGTTTCAGATGATGTTATCTTATGTACTAGACTTGTTTATTTGGGAAATTGACATTATGATGTAGCAGACTTGTTTTTGAAATGGTTTAAAATTCTTCCGCTGTTTTATCTATCTACTTACTCTGTTTATTTATATATATATATATATGTCATGTCCTGCCTTGTTATATCATTATGCATGTTTACCTTGTTTTAAAACGCCCCACCAAAGTCAGAGTTGCTTGCAAGAGACACCCTGGCGGAGGTGGGGTGTTACATTTGGTATCAGAGCATATGGTTTACGAGAAGGGATAAAAAGGTTTTTAAAACTTTTGAAAAACTATTTTCAAAACCAAGTATAAAGTATTTTCCAAAGAAAAGTCTAGTTATTTTTAAAGGCTATTCCCCAAAAGCCATTAGCACTATCCTTTGACCCCTTGTTTGAACTCTTTTCTTTTCGTTTTCAGCATGTCTGATAATCTCATCTTGCCCGAAGGAGTAACAATACCCGATTGGTTTTGTCGGTACTTGGAAGTCACGGCACCTGTCCCCGGTGTCTCTAATGTTGTCTTTCCAGTCAAGGCCGCTGTTCCTCCTCCTCCTTCCGTATCTGATGTTCCTCTTCTCCCTCAGCCTCCACAAGCGGATTTTGCGGAAATTTGTAAGAAATTTAAGATGATGGGTGGCAAGAATTTTAGTGGAACAGAGACTTTTGTAGAGGCAAGGAATTGGTTGAAAGAGACCGAAGATCTTTTAGCCACCTTTGATATAGGTGACCGCAGGAAGGTTTTATTAGCAGTATGGTTGCTAAAGGAAGAAGCTGCACGTTGGTGGGTAGTCACCACCGCTACTAGGCCAATTGAGACTTGGGATGATTTTAGAGGAAGGTTTGTACTGAGGTTCTTATCCCTGAAGCAAGGGGACATGACTATTAGGGAATACATAGATAAGTTTAATCAACTGGCTCGGGTCGATTTAGACTTGGTTAATACAGCTCAGAAGAAGGCCCTACACTTTGCTCTAGGATTAAATGAGCCATTACATGGTTTGGCCATGTCTCATATACCCTTGGGGGCGACTTTCGAGAATTTGGTGAATACGGCCCTACTTCAAGAAGAAGATAACAATGACAAGAAAGAGGTCAAGGCAAATGAGTCTCAAGGCAAGAGGGTAAATTCCGGGAAACGAGGCAAGAATAACAACAACCTCAAGGACAAGCCAAGAGAGAATAGGAAATGCAACTTCTGTGGTAAAGTTGGACATATATCCAGGGAATGTAGGAAGAAGAAGAGAAAGCGGGGCGAATGCTTTCATTATGGTGAGTCTGGACATCTCAGCAAGGATTGCCCGAGGAAACAAGGGAAAGGTCAGACTCAGTATGCAGGACTATCTGGAGGGCGAGTTCATCCCCTCAACACCGTTCTTCCAGCTCATGATAGAGGTAGTGTTTCCGTTGGAAGTCTTATTTACATTTTCTGATTTTCCCTGTTCGTACTTTGTTTGATTCTGGCACATCGCATAGTTTTATTTCATCTGATCTAGTTGAAAGTTTGCACCTAAGTACTAGCCTAGTTGATGATCCCGTATGTGTTTCAAATCCAATTGGGGGTTCCGCCCAATTGTCTGTGGTCTGGGTGGATTTGAAAATTTCTATCTTGAGTATAGAATTCTCGTGGGATGTTTATATTCTCGGTTTCAGGGGATATGGGTTGGTTTGGGGCATGGAATGGTTGTCCTGTTTTGGAGCCATTCTTGGTTTTTGTGCATAGGGTTGTGAGGCTCATGATCTGCCTCGGTAATACCCTAGAAATTTCTAGTAACCCTATGGGTCCCCGTCATGTTATGTTATCTTGAATCCCTCAACTCGTCTATCGATGGTTTGCAATCTGTGAGGGTGGTCCGAGAATATCCTGATATATTGGGGGAAGTAAAGGGGTTACCCCTAGACGTGGGATAGATTTCCGCATTATCTGGTTGGTAATACCAAGCCAGTTTTGTGGCCGGTTAGGCACATGACCTCACGAGATGAGAGTTAAGAAAGCAAGTCAAGGAGTTGCTTGAGAAGAACTTCCTGAGGCGAAGCATTTTCGAGTAGGGTGCTCCAGTAGTATTCGTTACTAATATGGACAGTTTGCTTCGTTTATGTGTTGATTATCGTGAGGAGAATAGACAACCGTTACCAAGGATTGATGATTTGTTTGATCAGCTTGTAGGAGCATCTGTTTTCTTTTGATCTAGCTACCGGATTCCATCAGCTTAGGATGGCTGAGGATGGAATTGACAAGACTGCGTTTAGGACTCTAGATGGATTTTTAGAATGGCTAGTCATGCTACTTGGTTTGACTAATGCACCCACATATTACGTGAACTTGATGGGTAGGGTGTTTAGGGAGTCCTTGAACAAGTTTGTCGTGGTCGTCGTAGACGATATTTTGATCTCCTTAAAAGAACGAGGAAGAGCATGCTAGACATCTCAAGGGGGTGATGGATACGCTTAGAGCCATCAGTTGAAGGTCAAGTTCTCCAAATGTCACTATGGAGGAAAGAAGTTGGATTTCTTGGGCACATAGTTCCTAAGTAAGGCTTGGCGGTGGATTCCGCTAAAGTGGTTGCGGTTTAAGACCGGAAAACTCTGAGGAGGGCAATTGAAGTAAGAAGCTTTCTCCGTTTGGCTAGTTAGTTAGCATTCCCTGAGCCTAGACTTACTCTTCTGGATCAAGAAGGGGGTTTCACAGGAAGAAGTCCCGCAGTTAGTCAAGAACATGGACCAGTTGATTCGAGGCGAGATGTTAAGTCACCTCGCTAGATATATTATAGATGACAAGGGATGACTAAGGCGCGTTGAGAGATTATGTGTTCCTCGAGTGGAAGACTTGGTAAAGAAGGTTCTTGAAGATGCGCATCACTCGAGGAGGTGGCCGAGTTGGTCTCAGGATGCATGTTGTGCCACCAGGTTAAGGCCGAGTCATAGAAGCCCGGCGGGTCATTACCTCCATTGGAGGTTCCGCAAGGGAAGTGTGAAAACATCTCGATAGATTATGTGGATAGATTACCTAGATCAAAGAAAGGGAATACGGGTACGTGGGTCATAATAGGTAGACTCACGAAGAGTGCTCATTTCATTCCGGTGAAGAGCAAAAGGACCGCATCTGGACTAGCATCAGTATATCTTCGTGAGATAGTACGACTACATGGAGTCCCTTCCAGCATAGTCAGTGACCGAGACCCCATCTTTACTAGTCAGTTCTGGAACAGTTTAAAGGAAGCTATGGGCACGAGGTTGAACCTAAGTACGGCCTATCACCCACAAACGGACGGTCAGACAGAAAGGGTGAATAGGGTACTTGAGGACTTGTTGAGGCTTTGCATTCTGGATTTTGGTGGTACTTGGGAAGACCATCTTCCTCTGGTTGGGTTTGCATATAATAACAGTTATCAGGCAAGCATAGGGATGACACCATTTGAAGCTTTATATGGGAGGCCGTGCAAGTCGCCTACATGTTGGTGGGAGACTACAGAGAAGCTCATACTTGGGCCTGACATGATCAGAGATACGTCCGTGAAGATCGAGTTGATTCGAAGACGAATGAAAGCGGCCCAAGACCGACAGAAATCCTATGCTGATAAGCGAAGATCCGATTTGGAGTTTGATGTTGGGGATATGGTTTTCGTAAAGGTTTCTCCTTTGCGGAATGTGGTCCGATTTGGAGCTGTTGGGAAGTTAGCACCGAGATTTGTTGGACCCTTCCCTATCATAGAGAGAATTGGGAAGATGGCTTATAAAGTGCAATTGCCCGAAAAGCTGTCCGGAGTGCATAATGTCTTTCATGTCTCGCATCTCCGAAAGTTCCTACATGAGTCCGCTGAGGTGGTTGAACCTAGCATTCTTGAAGACATGGAAGTAGAGAAAGAGGCAACTTTGAGGAGAGCTCCGATTCGTATCTTGGGGACAGAGACCAAGAAGCTAAGGAATCGAGAGGTCAAGTTGGTGAAGGTTCAATGGGGTGAAGCCGAAGAAGACGCAACTTGGGAAACCGAGGAGAAGATGCGTGGGCTTTATCCATTCCTTTTTGAGGGTACACTCTCAATCTCTTTCCTTTGTTAGCATAGCTTTCTCCTTGCTATCCATGTTTATCTAGTTATCGTGCTAATCTTGTCATGAGAACCTTAGGTAGAAACCCTTTGGATGAAACATGTGTTTGAGACATGTTATGTTTGATGGTTGCAAGTGGTTGCAAGTGTTTGCAAGTGGTTACTCGTGGATGCATGATACACATTAGGCACTAGATCGGCTCACACACTCCTCATATTGCATGTGCATGAGTGTTTATGCTTATGGTTGGATGAAATTTGTATGCCATCACATGGATGTTGCATATGGATGTATGATTGAGCACGCATGTAGATATTATACATTATGTTAGGGATTTGCATACATATGGATATATTTCACTAACATATTTTGCATTGATCTTTGCATTAGATAAGTACATATAAACACACCTCTGCATATGTTCATCCAGCATTTAGGATCTTGTAAGGACAATGATTGCTCGTGGATGATGCTTTGAGTAGATGGATGATTGGATGGTAGGATACGTTCTTCCTAACTTGAAGATTTCGGGGACGAAATCCTTTAAGGAGGGGAGAATGTAACAACCCGTATTTTCAATAACCTGTTATAACATAAATCGAGGCATAATTTAATTCTAAAATCTGAATCAAGGGAAACGGGCTATGCCATTGCGTTCGTCTCGGAAAAATACGCGAAATAGAGTCCGAGTTTTCGAAAATCGGAGTCCGTATGACCCAGTTAAGGCCCATTGAAGTTTTCAGAAATTTCCATTTCAAAAACAGATTTGAATTTCAAGTTCAAAGTTGGAAATTAGGGCAAACTGGCGCAGGCGGGAAAATTCCCGCCAGGACCCCCATGTCGACAGGCATGTCGACAGGGTCCCCAGGGTGTCGACAGCCCTGTCGACACAGGGTGGCCGGGCAGTTTTGCCTGGCGCACCATTTTGGGTTTGGTCTGGTCTTGTGGCTTGGTTCTAGAGAATTCCGAAATCTGATGGACCTAATTCAACTAGGGTTTAATCCTATGGTCTAAATCACTAGCCTAATCTATAAATAAGACCCTAACCTACCCTAAATCACTCATTATTCATTCTAGCAACTAAACTATGTCAAAATCAAACCTCTCATGGCCTCCACTCTCTTCATACAATTCCTAAACAAATTCCTAAGAGATTTCCATGCATACAAGTGTATTCAGGCTTGTATGATCCTCCTTAACTTGCATTAAAGTCTTGTTTCTCTATTGCCATCATAAAGGAGGAGTCTTGATCAAGTTTGCTTGCATTTTGGGGTTTTATTTTGTTGCATAAGGGGTTTCTTACATTTGCTATACTCATTTGAGTCCGCATAAGCATTGTAAGCCCTCTTACCTTCATTTTAGAAACTCTAAAGTTAATATGTGATGAAAGTTGGGATTTATGCATGTTTAATAAGTTATGCATGCTTATGCGAGTTCTCTATGCTATGTTATGCATGTTTAATAAGTTATGCATGCTTATGCGAGTTCACTATGCTATGTTACACATGTTTGACAAGTTATGCATGTTTATGCAAGTTCACTAAGCCATGATTTGCAAGTTTAACAAGTTATGCATGTTTATGCAAGTTCACTAAGCCATGATTTGCAAGTTTAACAAGTTATGCATGTTTATGCAAGTTCACTAAGCCATGATTTGCAAGTTTAACAAGTTATGCATGTTTATGCAAGTTCACTAAGCCATGATTTGCAAGTTTAACAAGTTATGCATGTTTATGCAAGTTCACTATGCCATGATTTGCAAGTTTATCGAGTTATGCATGTTTATGCAAGTTCACTATACCATGATTTGCAAGTTTATTGAGTTATGCATGTTTATGCAAGTTCACAATGACATGTTATGCATGTTTGACAAGTTATGCATGTTTATGCAAGCTCCATATGCTATGTTAGGCAAGTTTAACATGTTATGCATGTTTATGGTAATATGCAAGTTCACTATGCTAAGTTATGCAAGTCTAACATGTTATGCATGTTTGTTGTGATATGCAAGTTCATCATGTATGTTATGCCAAGTTCCCTCTTCCTATCCTTTATGCGTTATTACGAATATGTAAGCGATAGAATGACGTTGGGGGGTTTGGGTAAACTTAAAATACATGAAAATATAAGATTGGGAATTTACCTATTAAGTTAGGTCTACCCCTTGGGAATTTACCTATTAAGTTAGGTCTACCCAAGTATTTGTTGACTTGTAATTATGTTTTGTAATAAAGTGGACATGACACTTAGAGAACATAAGTGTGGCCAACTCGAGGTTGGGTTGAGTTTGTAGCGTAATTCTACCCGGAACCTACCGGCATAACTAGTGGCTACAAACAATAGGACCCAATGTGAGAAGTTGGTCATGTGGTGCCAAGACCTGAGGTTAGACCAAGTTGTGGTGTAAATCTACCCGGAACCCACCGGCTTAACTAGGTAACCACAACAAAGTCTAATGTGAGAGGTTAAGGTGCATTAAACTAATTAATGCCTCATGATTAGGGTTAAGTCAGGGTCCACTAATACTTAACCAATTTGGGGATTCGAGGGATTGAAATGGGGTTAAGTTGTGAACTGTCGGTTACACTTAACCAATTTAATCCATTTGGGGTTTTGAGGGATTGAAATGGGGTTAAGTTGTGAACTGTCGGTTACACTTAACCAATTTAATCCGTGATTAGTGAAGGGTTAAATCGCACTTAACCCTCTTAGGAAACCCTAGAAACGTGGTCTGTTCCAGCAGTAATCCCAGTTGGTATCATCACAACCCTAGAGGCTGGGCTAGGGCGGGGCACGATTACTGGACGGATGTAAGCGACCAAAGCGACGGCTGAGTGGTACAGCGGTGCGGGTCCAGGCGGGCTACGGACGTGCACGTAATCCGGTATTGGACAAACTCGAGGCACGGGTACCAGTAGGTTTAGACTGTGCATTATTGCTTCAGTGTCTGGGGTTGACACCCGAGGGCCTGATACACCCGAAGGTGGACCCAGCACAGTCTGACTACATCCATATGTGGGCCGTATGGACACCAACACTTGACGTGTTAGGCTTATAGGGAGCCGATCGACTAGACCGTTTGATTGGACCTTATATTAAGGTCACTTTATGTTATTGGGTCAAAGCTTGGGCCAAGGGATCAATACCTGTTATGTTGGTTTGCTAGTACACCGTGGTGCAGAACTTAACCTTGTTTATGCGATGACACCTCTATCTATCTTGTAGTTAATTTATCATGCCAGTATGTTGTTATCTATGATCATCTCAGTTTCCATCATGCTGTTAACTTTATTAGTTTATAGACTGATCGTAGCAGGGCTTACTCAGTTTTTTTGACTGACCTGTTTTCTTTCGCCTCTTTTCTTCCGTTCCCCCCCCCCCAGGTTCTCAGGGAGGGAATACAGGAGCCTAGCTTGGATCTTAGCTGCTTTCTTGGATAGCTCATGTATGCTTTGGACTTGAGCTCGCTATGGTTTTTCCACTTTGGGGATAGCTACTTTTATGTTTTCCTTTTCAGTTTCAGATGATGTTATCTTATGTACTAGACTTGTTTATTTGGGAAATTGACATTATGATGTAGCAGACTTGTTTTTGAAATGGTTTAAAATTCTTCCGCTGTTTTATCTATCTACTTACTCTGTTTATTTATATATATATATATGTCATGTCCTACCTTGTTATATCATTATGCATGTTTACCTTGTTTTAAAACGCCCCACCAAAGTCAGAGTTGCTTGCAAGAGACACCCTGGCGGAGGTGGGGTGTTACACAAAACAAAGCTCTTTGTTCCAGCATTTCAACGCAATAATCGAACTCACAAATCAACATGAAAATCTCCCGAAGATTTGAATGCTAACGTTCGCTGTATTTTTGAGCGAACCTAACTTGCGTCGAATTCCTTACAACGGGTACTGGTATGAAGATAAACACCCCTGGATTGCTAATATACATCAGAAATGATTTATGGAAATTTATGAGAATTGTTTGAGAATTTTTTTTTTGGGAAATTTCCACTGTAAAACCCACTGCGGTCTTATATAGTTGAGGTCGGTGGTTGGTGCCATTTGTGGTTGAAATTGAAAGGGGCGTGGCCTGTTTGTGATCAAAGAATGAAGGGCGATATTTTTTTGAATTGATTTTATATTTTATTTAAATGATTTTCTCCTTGTATCCGCCTTCTAAAAATCCCAGTGATTACATATGATACCTAAAAATCACGAAAACTGACACCCTGCTAGAGTTTGACATTACGGTCCCAACAAAACTAGTTTCGTTGAATTCCGACTTCGTATGCTCACACAGCGTATTTTTAACTGTCATAATACTGATTGTTTCTCACTCTAAAAATCGGTATGACCACACAGTGACTCTAAAAATCACGAAACTGGAAATCTAACAACTTTTTGACATTGCGGATCCAACAAAATTAGTTTCGTCGAATTACGATTTCATTTGCAAAACTGGCTATTTTTAAAGCTCTAAATAGACCATTTAAATATATAAATATATTTAAATATAATTAAATTTAATATTTAAAAATAAATATTATCATCTATATTCATAGTGGAATACCATACAGTTCAGAAAACCCTATATGGATTTCTAACTCGATATTTCAAATCTGGGTCAACCCGATATTCGATTTATATTGAAATCCCTTTTTAAAATATAAATAATTCCTTTATAAATTATAAAGGAATTCCACGGCGACTTTTCTAAAATTTGATTTGGACATAAATCAAAATCTACACGACGAAATCCCGATTTTTCTCTTCCACTAGAAAGATATACTCCACCAGCTCCACAAGTTTCTTGTTTCACAGAAATCCGGCTTAAAACGAATCCTGTACATTCAGTTGAAGTTCGAATCGCCAATTTACGAACTGCAGCGCCATTTCAAGCTCGATTTTAATTATAATATAATTATACGTTCAAACTTTCGTTATTTAAATATATTCGCCATTCTAATCAAATTCTAAACTGAATTAAATATCACAGATGATCTAGTTCACACCATATCGCCATTTCAGCCAATTCTGATTATTTCAGAACTAAATATATTATTAAATATATTATTTTAATTAAATATTCACCTTATTTAATTCCATTACCATTTAATTCACTATATCACTATTTATATAATTAAATAAATTAATTAAAATACCTCTGCCAATGCAGGTCATTATACAATCGATATGCGTAGATTCATTATATAAAGATCTTCTGTTAGTCCATGAAAAATTATTGAAATATTTTAAAATTTTGGGTAAACTTAATGTAGTTATTTTAGCCAAGTTTAAAGACTGTGAGCAAGAAAATTTCAGATTAAAAGAGGAAAACAATCTTTTAGTAAAACAAGCCAAATATTTTGAAAATACCTTTGAAGTGCTTGTTTTTCAGAAAGATTTCCTTAAAAAAGAAAATGTGCAGCTAGAAGATAAAAACAATGTTCTTTTAAAGGAAATCGATCTTTTACAAAATAAAAACACATCTATAGAAGATTCTTTAAATAATTATAGTTCTTTAGTTTTGTCTCTTAAAAAGGAGAATGAAGCTTTAATTGAAAAGAATCTAGAATTATCTAGAGAATGTGAGTTTTTAAAGGTGAATAACAATATTTTGAAAAATGAAATTTCTGACTCAAAAGAAAATTTTGAAAAATTACAGTTTTCTTTAGATAATTCAGAAAATCAATTTTTTGGTCTCAAAATTGAGAATGGTACTTTAAAAAGGAAGAATGCTGAATTAAATAAGGAAACTGACGAATTAAAAAATAACAAAATTTCTTTTGACAATGCCAATCGCGACTTTGGAATCAAATTTGATAAATGTACAAGTAAGTTCCCGAAATTTAATAAAGGTCAACATGATTTAAATATGATTTTATCTAGATCTCGACCTTTACACGACAAAAGTGGTCTAGTATATAATAAAACTAATCACAGAAATAATACTAGATATGCTTTTATGTACAATAAAAATATCACTGCTAATACTAATGCACGTCCAATTATTATAGATTTTTGAATACTTCTATGACTAGAGATATTTATATCAAATTTAGAAGTACAAAAAGAAATAACAATAGAAGTTGTTTAAGTATTTGGGTTCCTGTAAATTGGGAAAACAGATAAAAATATATTGATGATTACTTTAATTCAGTAGTTAATAATGTAAATTTCATGTTTAAAGCTGCCATTAAACCCTCTTAGGTATGGTTACCTTTCATCTAACCCCTGGACCCTAACGAAGGAAGTGGGTACCAAAGTATATATATCATATTTTTTGCAGGTACACCACAACAAAAAGAAGGCTATTTTCGGTATCTGTAAAGATCTATAAATATCTACTTATAAATATTTATGCTTAAATATTCCCTACTATTCTCGATTACTGCTTTATCGTGATACTTATTCTTTTCAATCAATGACGAAGGGGGAGAATTATGTTATCATTATATACACTAATATTTTTTTATAGGAAACGATAAGTATATTATATGCACTAACAAAATGTTGCAGTAGAAAAGCTTTTTATTCAAGAGGAGACAAATATATGCCAGCATGCATTTAGGGAAAGCAAACCAATATCTCAACAAAAATGCAAGGTGTTGTCATCAATCCAAAAAAGAGGAGAATGTTGGATCACAAGTTTTTGATTCATGACAAGGAAGAAAAGAAGATCAAAGGAAAAGTGATATAGGTTATGATTATCCACGACCCAGGAAAAGTGATACAGGTTATGATTATCTGCGACCCAGCTATACATAAATGTCTACAGCGGAAAACAAACATAACGTACAATAGGAGCTGAACAACATAAAAAGAGATAAATGATTGAATCCATCTTCAGCTCCATCTATCCAGAAAGAGCTAGATAAAACCTGAATACAAGGCTGCCCGTGTAGAAAAGGGGGCACCCGAGTTTGAAAGTGAAACAAACTACGAGTCAGTCATGGGACTGGTATGAGAAATCTACTTAACACATTTATAATATGGCTAATAACAGGACCACGCCACTTTCGTGGAACGGGTTTACTCCATCGGATTGCCAGTGCTTTAAAACAAATAATTCTTTTTAACATCGCAATGCTTTTTATAAAGATGAAGCCATTATAAGACTCAGTTCCCATCACACAATGCAACGCAAACGGAGGATAGAGTTTTTACCTTATAACGACCAAAATATGCTTGATACGAATAAAACAAAAGCATTTGATATTATTACTAGTGTTTATATGTTTCAAAAACAATTTCAAATCATAAGTATCAATCATAGACGGCATTAATGCCCCATACAACTATGTCGCCATATATAGGTATACAATCAAAACCGTATAGTCACGTTTTTGGAAATTGGATTTCCGTCATGAACCAAGGCAAAAGATAGTCCTTATCGACTTCGAGACAATCTAGCCCATGTCTCCGGAACAGCCGCAACTGCCCCTTGGAGCAACAGGGTCGGTCCACACGGAGTGGATTATAATGCCTGAACAATAGGTTCCCCTGCCCTTTGGGGGCGTAAATGAGCCAACGAATGACTCCATCGGTCCCGGATCGACCGATATAACCGAGGCGCCTCGCAACAGCAACAACCACATAGGTGAAAATAGTATAAATGTCAGCCAGTTTAAGCACCGACACCACCTCTAGCTAGAAGGAAATGCATTCCCTCCCTGAGGTCCTCTCCCGTTTTTGGTTCATACCGGGGTGTGAGGTTCGCGAATTCACGTTATACACAAAGCTATGCCACACAGGCAGTGCTTTGATCATCAACCTCAAGACTTTGCTTTTCAATAGAAGCCCTGATCACTGCATCTTAGCATGCCACACAGCAATTCACGCCATGCGACTGATGTCCATCGATATACAACCTCTGAGCTCGTGCGTCTCAGAGAAGGGCATTAAGCAAAAGAATAAATACTCCGCCGCCAAACAGATATATATTTAATAGGGATCAATCAACATAGAATAAAATCCAATGTCAGACACACAGTCCATTTACAAGTCCGTTCTGGGTCTAAACGAAACTGGAGGCACTATATACCTCGCAAACCCATCGATCTCCACGTACGTCTGGACGATCACCACTCATTATCCATATTTCGGGATGCCTCCCAATCAGGACATCAGTTACCATCCAAACGAGGAGAAGATTTCCGGTCTTCAACCACCGTCTTCATCTTCGATTTCTTATCGTCGATTTAGTTATTCAAAATGGGATAAACCCGGTCTTTCTGAGCAACTCGCGTATATAATAAACAAGTGCTACACAAACACAACATACGCATCATTTCAATTCATTAGTCACTAATCGTAAATCGGTAAGAGAACGATTTCCAAAATATTAACCCTGAAGGCCGAAACCAACATCAGATCAAAATCCAGGAAACCATTCGACTTAGCCACCTTCAGTTAGTTTCTAAATTTCACATCCATATCGTTTATAATATTTTATAATGATTTATCGCTTTTTTTATTTATTTTAAAATAGCCAATTTATTCAAATGACGCTTCGGCCCATAACGCGTCCGTGGCGCTGTTTTTCTTCAGATTTGATTTACACATATCTGAAAATCTAACCGTTGGATCTTCACAAAATTTATATCATTAGAAAGATCTTTTCAAAACGAATCCAATGGTTCCAGTTTCGGGAAAATCCAATGGTCGGATCTCCCGGTATAATCGTTTGAAGTTTCGATTTCAAAATACGAACTACAACGTCGTTATTCGATTTAATTTAATTATATTTTTATATATGTATATATAAAATCAATTCTGGCACTGTTTTTCTTCAGATTTGAATTAAACATTCCAGACAATCCAACCGTTGGATTTTCACAAAGTGGGTATCGTTGGGAAGATATTTCCAAAGCGAACCCAACGGTTTCGGTTTCGGGAAAATCCGATGGTCGGATATCCCGCACTAATCGTTTGAAATCACGGTTTCAAAATACGAACTGCAGCTTCGTTATACGATATATTTTAATTGTATATATATATATAACCGATTCTTCGATTTCAAAATCATTTTCTTTTCATACATTTGATAAAAATGATATTTTTATCTAACAGACATTTATTCCAACAGTTCAATATTTTAACAACTTATATATATAAAAAAAATGTGATTTTTATTGTAAAACGATTTATTTCAAAACACGACTATTTTATATAGTTCATATAGATGATAAAAATATGATTTTTGTTATAAAACAATTTCTTTTAAAACTCGAATACCATTCAACACATGAATCTCTATTCAACGAATGAATTTCTATTCAACACATGAACGGTTTTCTATAGTTTGTATAAATATAGTAAAAATGTGATTTTTATTGCAAAACAATTTATTTTAAAACATTACTATTTTATATAGTTCATACAAATGATAAAAATATGATTTTTATTATAAAACAATTTCTTTTAAAACTCGAATACCATTCAACACATGAATCTCTATTCAACGAATGAATTTCTATTCAACACATGAAGGTTTTCTACTCAACACACGAATATAGTTTCAACACATGAAAATGATTCTAACACATGAATATTATTCAAAATTTCGGTAGCATAACGGCAGGGTAGTTAAAACTAGGGTCGTCCCTAGTACGGCTCCTCGCTCTACCTTAAAGCCTCGTAGCTTTTGACAATGGGGATTTCATACATCTAGTTCGCACGCAGGCGGCATGTATATTTTTCCATTTCCACAAACTAATCCTATGTGGTTTCATCCAAATATTTCTCAACCACAAACGGGTATTTTCAACCACAATCAATCAATTTCAACCACAATCAATTCTAATCAACCACTCGTAATCAATCAATTTTCACACCAATCACAACCAATAAATATCGTCCATGGTTTGTGGACGAGGGGCGTATATATATATATATATATATATATATATATATATATATATATATTTACATATAAGCATTTCACTTCTATTTCAACACATATATAATTTTTACAACGCATATATAACTTATATATCGAACGTACAACTTATACAACGTTTATACAAGAGGTGTACAACGCTTATATAACTCATACATCGACTATATAATTTATACATCGTCGTTTTCCATATCGTTTATAATTTAGAAATCTCACATTGGGTTCCACTCCATCAAAAATAGCAGAAGGCTCAGAAAAATATGCGGTCTCTTCTAGAATGTAGAAGACGTCCACACGAGCCCACTGTCTCTTGTTTCACTGAATTTCGTCTAGAAACGAAAAAGATATGATTTTTACAGTGAAAACAAAAACCGTAGCGCTTTAAAATGCTATAATATAGTTTAATTAAAAACAGCCGTTACCTTCAGCAAACTGTTCAAAACTAGGTTTGCATTTATCTTGAAATCCGCGCCACTTCAGGACGATCGGCCAACGCCATGACGAAGAGCTTCGAGGCATGCACGTGCGCAGGGGTGTGGGGTCATGTGCGGTGGCTCCAGCTGTGTGCGGCAGCGCTTGAAAGGCTCCAACTTCAGGTCGTACGATCTCCTCCTACAGGCGACGATAGGTGGCGCTCCGGCTATGGATGTGGATAGGAGGCCGAGCACTACAAAAACTTGAATTGGGCCATGGTGTAATATAGCGCGTGGAAGGAGAAATCGGGGAGGGAAGCTTCGAACTCTTTTCCGCCTTCGATGGGTAGCAGGGAGAGAGAATATCGGGGAGGGAGGGGGGGTCTGATGTGGACGAATCAAATTTTTTTAATTTAGAACTTTTAAAATTCCAAAAATACCCTCTTTCACACACGAACCCTAATCCAAACCCAACGACTATCGTTCCTAGCGTTTTACCCCATTCCGAACATAATGGGATATGTTTCGTAGGCCCATTCGACTGTTTCAGTTAGTTTTCCTTCAATTTAAAATATATAACATTCAATATTTGATTTGAACGTACATTTCAATTTGCCAGGGCCACAAACTGATTCGAAAAATTCCAGAAAAATAAATCTGGCTATGTTTTGACGATACGGTCCCAACAAAACTAGTTTCGTCGAATTCTGAGACCATTTGAAAAATGGCCCAATTCTGGTCAATCCAATTTAATGTAATTGACCAAAACACGTTTTCCTTTGCCACGCTTACATATTAACTTCAAAAATTATGAAATTGGAAACCTAGAAATAATTTGACATCTCGGATCCAACAAAAGTGGTTTCGTCGAATTCTGAGGTTGTTTGCAAAATGGCCATTTTCACGGGCTATATAAACTCTATAGCGACCTTTCTGAAAATTCATTTAGCCATAACTTTTGCTTCCCGCTATGAAACTTTGATTTTTCAGATTCATTATAAAGGTATTCACTAACAGATTTAAATATTTTTGGTATCACCCAAATCTGTTTTGTTTTGCACCCGATACAGTCAGTCAAAGTTTGAATTCAAATTTTGGAACTACCTCGCCATTTCAGGCCTTGTTTATAATTCAAATTAATTATTTTCATTTTCAACATTGATTCAAACATACATTTCATCGCTATTATTTAAAATATTTATTTTAAATATTTAAAATCCACTAAAATAGCCAATTTAAATTTTTTAAATTGGTTCAGATTTTTCGGGTCGTTACAATCTCCCCTACTTAAAACTTTTCGTCCCCAAAAAGGAACAAAGTCGAAAGTGATTTGATTAATCAACTCTACGTTCAATCTGGCTTCCATTCTCCAACTTTTCAGTTTTTGAGAATTTTCAAATTCTTCAAAAATTTGGCTAACACCCGGAATTTTCGAAAAATTTGGCCATAACCTCCTTTGTACGGGGAGGGGTTTGGAAATTTATTGGGCCGTATTAGGTACCCAATAAATCCTATAAAGCATACACATATTTACAGTGATATATTCCGGTGTTTACAGGGGAGCGTGTATAGATAATAACTCCAGAGAATAAATTATCGTCACCCTGTCAAAGCCTGAGGGAGTGTGTATTTTTAATTGCTCCAGAGGATAAATTCTCGTCACCTCGTCCCGTGTGGGAAATAAATAATCCATGTGCCGTATCTAATGACTAGAGAGAGGTGATTATTGTCAACTCCAAACCTGTGTGGGGGTTTTATTAATCTGGCAATTTATCGTTACAATTTTATATGGTCATATCAGTCATCAGTTCAACCTGTAAAATATAGTCATCGCCATACAAGCCTCTCGCTCGTATGGTAAATCTTCCACCTCGTCACATAAGCTCCAAATGCTTATGTGGTATATGATGAAGTATGCCTATCTTCAAGAAGTATGCTATGTAGTGTAGTTCAAAATTAATTGTTACCATCCTATGGCAATGTTTATTAATACACACAGAACAACCAACACTCTGCATCCAATGGCATTCACAGGAGTTGATATAATAATATTTCTCATCCAACTCATTAAGGTTTACCTATTTGTCGGGCACGCAATTAAAATCTTTACTCAACAGCTAATCCAATTACCTGTTCAAACATATATAATGCACATGTATATATTTCTATCTATTTTTAAATCAGTTCAATGTATGATTTAATCGAATAAATTCTACCATTCATTCTCTTATTGATTAAATTAACTATCGTTCTAATAATTTTAATTAATCAAATCTACTATCACACAATGCAAACAACAAGCAATTTGTTTTTAACTTTTCAAAATCATACAAATTAATTCATACACTTTTTTTAAAATTAATCAGACTATAGAATTAAAAGTGCATATTCATGAAAGGAAAATAACAACAAAGTAGAGAACAACTGGAAATTTCAAAATATGGTAGATGTACCTTGCACCGGAATCAATCAGAGATACCCACTCGACACTTAGGATAGGCTTTCTGAATGCTCTCCTCAGTTTCCCAAGTACAATCTCGCGGATCTCCACTCCATTGCACTTTGACTTAGTGAACTTTCTTGTTCCTCAGTTCCTTGGTTTCTTTGCCGATAATCTTTAGCGGCTCTCTTCTCACAGCTGATTCTGGAGTAATCTCAATATCCTGCTAAGCTGCTTCTTCCACGATCAAGTCTGGATCATGAACGTTCTTTCGAAGTTGAGATTTATGAAATACATCATATACTCCAGGTAGCCAATCAGGCAATTTAACTTTATAAGAGAGGGTTCCAATTCGTTCTAGTATAGGGGATGGATCAATAAATCTGGGTGCTAATTTCCCAGTTTTGCCAAAGCGAATCACTCCCTCATTGGAGAAACCTTTATATACACATAATCACCAACAGAAAAAGCCAAATCCCTTCTTCTCGAATCAGCACAGCTCTTCTGTCGGGTCTGAGCGGCGAGTAATCGTTTCTTAACGAAATCCACTTTGTCAGCAGCTTCTCGGATCATATCAGGTCCCAATACGAGTCTATTACTGGGTTCGACCCAACAAGCAGGAGATCGACACGGTCTACCATACAATGCTTCGAATGGTGACATTGTCAGGCTCACCTGGTAGCTGTTGTTATATGTGAATTCCGCCAAATGTAAATGGTCTTCCCATGATCCCCCAAAATCTAGAACACAAGCCCGCAATAGATCTTCTAAAATACGATTCACCCTCTCAGTCTGACCATCTGTCTGAGGATGATTAGCGGTGCACAAGCTCAGCTTCGTTCCTAGCTCTACTTGAAATGCCTCCCAGAATTTGCTAGTGAATATTGGATCTCTATCACTAACTATACTGATCGGCGCTCCGTGTGGTCTAATAATTTCCTTGAAGTATACCTGCGCTAGACTCTGAGCAGTTCTGTTTGATCTGACAGGTATGAAATGGGCGGTCTTCGTGAAGCGATCTACGATCACCCAAGTACTGTCATTCCCTTTTCTGGTTCTGGGCAAACCATCTATGAAGTCCATGGAAATATGTTCCCACTTCCAACCTGGAACGTCAAGCGGTTGCAACAATCCAGCCAGTTTTTATTGGTCTTTTATGACTAGCTGGCAAGTAGGGCATCGGCTAACATATATTGAAACGTCTTTTTTCATAGCCTTTCACCAGAATGTTCGCTTGAGATTGTTATACATTTTGGCCATACTGGGATGGATACTTAGCTTGGATTTGTGACACTCGTCTAACACTTCTGGGATGTCGGGAACACAAATCCTTCCTTTCAATCTCAGGGTCCCATCGTTATCTATTTGAAAACACGAGGGTTCGCCTTTCTGAATCCTTTTGATCATATCCTTAATAAAGTTATCCTCCTTCTGAAGAATAGATATTTTGTCAATCAAGGAAGTCGTAATAATAAAGCTGGTGATCATTACATTCTTTCGGCTTAACGCATCGGCATGACATTGGCTTTCCCTGGAGTGTATAGAATCTCAAAATCGTATGATGCAAGGAATTCTAGCCAACGTTGCTGCCTCAGATTCAAGTCTTTCTGGGTGAACAGATACTTTAGCGACTGGTGATCGGTAAACAGTTCGAATTTCTCACCCAGAAGATAATGTCTCCATATTTTCAAAGCAAATACTATAGCCAACAACTCAAGATCATGAGTGACATAGTTTTTCTCGTGCAGCTCCAGCTGACGGCTAGCATAAGCGATCACTTGACCTCTTTGCATTAATACTGCACCAAGGCCTTCTCTAGAGGCATCTGTCCAGACTTTTAAATCCTGATTGCCGTCGATTATCGTTAACACTGGAGTCGTAGTTAGTCTTAACTTTAGCTCTTCAAAAGCCTCCTCACATTCTGGAGTCCACTTGAATTTTGAGTGCTTCTTTGTAAGCTTCGTTAAGTGACCAGATATCTTCGAAAAGTTTTTAACGAACTTCCGGTAATAACTAGCCAATCCAAGAAAACTGCGAACCTCTGTAGGAGTACTAAGCTGTTTCCAATTTTGAATAGCCGTGATTTTACTTGGATCCACAACAATTCCTTCTTTCGACACGACGTGGCCAAGAAACTTTACTTCATCTTGCCAGAATATACATTTGGATAGTTTATCTTTCAATCCATTCCTTCTCAGAATTTCTAGAACCTGTTCCAAATACTTTTCATGTTCGGCCTTTGATTTCGAGAAGATTAGAATATCGTCAATAAAAACTAGAACAAACTTATTCAGGACTCCTCTGAACAATCGATTCATCAAATCGACGAAGCATGCTGGGGCATTACATAAGACGAATGCCATTACTAACCACTCATAGAATAAGTCTGGACCTCTGAATGTTGTCATAGGAACACACTCTTCGGCAATTCGAAGCTGATAGAAACCTGTAGCTAGGTCCATCCTTGAAAATACTTGTGCTCCATTCAGACAATCCAATAAATCATCGATTCGCGGCAATGGATATTTATTCTTTATGGTCTGCTTGTTCAAATCACGATAATCCACACATAGTCGCAGAGTACCGTCAGATTTTGGGACAAACACCACTGCTGCTCCCCAATCAGAGAAACTAGGCCTGATCAGACCCTTCTATACGAGCTGTCGTGCTTGATTATCTAGTTCTTCTTTCTCCTTTAGGGTCATCCTCCGAATAGCGTGCACTACTGGCCTTGCATTCAGGATTAAAGTGATCTTGAAATCAATTTCTCTCTGCGGAGGTAGACTAACGACTTCCTCGAACACATCTGCATAATTCTTTACGACCTGAATATCTTTGATGAGGTCGGGAATATTCTCTGTGACTACAGGGATATTTTCTATTTGAGCTGTAGAGACATCGAGAGCTGCCCAGAAGTTTTTTCTATTAGTATTTTGACCTTCACAGGGAATGGTTATATAATTCCCTAATTGGGCCTTTGCCTTAACAACTCTCTCGGCGCAGCTGACCTCTGCCTCATATTTGGTTAACCAATCCAATCCCAGAATAAGATCGAATTCGGTAAAATTCATGATGACAGAGATGGTAGGGAACTTATAACAGGAAAAAGAGACAGGTACCGCACAAATCCAGCTAAGATCGAGAGAACCTCCAACAGGATTACAGACAGTGATGGGTTCTTTGAGCTTCCTCAATTTCAAGTCCAACTTCTTGACCTCATTCTTTGCAATAAAGCTTCGTGACGCGCCTGTGTCAAATAGTACTTTGACTGGAATGTTTTTGACAGTAAGAGTGCCTTCTAAAACATCAGATCTTCCCTGACTAGCTGAGGGTGCTGAGGTTTCTATCGCTTCATTTACCTGAGCCTCCTTGGTTGCCTTTAACAGCCGGTAATCCTGCTTTACATGGCCAAACCGATGGCAAATGCTGCATTCTCTGGTCTCTTGAAACTTGCTCTTTGATTTAGGTTAACTCTTCCTTAGTTTCTTTAAAGATCTGCATTTTCCTTGCAAATGCCCTTGCTTATGGCATTTGTTGCATATGGCGGTCGTTACTGGTTCTTTCTCAGACTTGGCCCTTTTTCGATTGACTTTGGGCTTGTAACTGGCCTCAGACATCATACTGGCCTCAGGACGATCAGCTTTAGACCCACCTTTATTACTAGTACTGACTTCCTCCTCGTAACGCAACATGCCTTTCTTGTCGAGATCCTCATACTGGTAAGCCATGTATATCATTTCAGAAAAAGGAAGCTTCACATTCCTCATTACGCTATTTTGATATTTTCTTTGCAGGCCATGAATAAACCTCAGATTTTTCCTCTTTGGATCTTGAATAAGATGAGGAACAAAGTGAGAAAGTTCATTGAATTTCTTATGATATTCTGGGACGGTCATATCACCTTGTATCAGATA
Organism: Allium sativum; assembly: GCA_030737875.1. Lineage (NCBI taxonomy): Eukaryota > Viridiplantae > Streptophyta > Magnoliopsida > Asparagales > Amaryllidaceae > Allium > Allium sativum. The sequence goes on along the minus strand of CM060921.1, from coordinate 511,317,418 downwards.
AGAGAATTCATCGCATAACCGCTCAGTTGCTTCGGGAGGAGTAAATCTTTCTAGGAAAATTACTTTGAATCTATCCCAGGTGATATCACCTTCTGGATTATCTCTGATATTCGAATCCCACCAAAACAAAGCTTCTTCTTTAAGTGCCCAAGATGCCAGTAATCTTTTATGATCATCTCTCAGCTTTAAACCTTCAAAGATTTTCTCAGCAGAACGAATCCAAGCTTGTGTTTCCATAATGGACTCTTTGCCTAAGAATGGTGATCCACCCAGATTCCGAAATCTCTTGAATAGAACTTCTATATCTGATTCTGGCTGGGGGAGCACAACTGGCTTATTAGCTTGTCGAGCCATACGATTATTTCTATTTCTGCCACTCATTTTCTAGTGTGTCTTCAATTAGCAGACAAAGTGTCAGGTCAACAGAAAAGATATTTCATAATATAGAGACAAATACTTGAATGTAAATGTGTCTATCTAGGTGTTATTTCATTCTGCTACTCATACTAAGATATTACTGATCCTATCTGTAATGAGTTACCCGTCCTAGAACACTACTGGTTCTATTTATGGCGAGTTCGTTAATATGTTATATCCCGGCACTAAGCTTAACCAAAGCTCTGATACCACGATGTGACGACCCCAAACCCCGTACTGACCGTGGCAAGGGTAATCTTTGCAATATAACACATAAACAGATAATAGCAGAACATAAATAAATAAATACACCAGATAATGAACAAATAATACACTGGATAAACGAAATCATTAGAGTTACACAGTATATAGGATCATACTTAGTACAAATACAGTTCGGCTATACATAAATGTCTACAGCGGAAAACAAACATAATGTACAATAGGAGTTGAACAACATAAAAAGAGATAAATGATAGAATCCATCTTCAGCTCCAGCTATCCAGAAAGAGCCAGATAAAACCTGAATACAAGGCTGCCCGTGTAGAAAAAGGGGCACCCGAGTTTGAAAGTGAAACAAACTACGAGTCTGTCATGGGACTGGTATGAGAAATCTACTTAACACATTTATAATATGGCTAATCATAGGACCACGCCACTTTCGTGGAACGGGTTTACTCCATCAAATTGCCAGTGCTTTAAAACAAATAATTCTTTTAAACATCGCAATGCTTTTTATAAAGATGAAGCCATTATAAGACTCAGTTCCCATCACACAATGCAACGCAAACTGGAGGATAGAGTTTTTACCTTATAACGACCAAAATATGCTTGATACGAATAAAACAAAAGCATTTGATATTATTATTAGTGTTTATATGTTTCAAAAACAATTTCAAATCATAAGTATCAATCATAGACGACATTAATGCCCCATACAACTATGTCGCCATATATAGGTATACAATCAAAACTGCACAGTCACGTTTTCGGAAATTGGATTTCCGTCATGAACCAAGGCAAAAGATAGTCCCTACCAACTTTGAGACAATCTTGCCCATGTCTCCGGAACAGCCGCAACTGCCCCTTGGAGCAACAGGGCCGGTCCACACGGATTGGATTATGATGCCTGAGCAATATGTTTCCCTGCCCTTTGGGGGGCGTAAATGAGCCAACGAATGACTCCATCGGTCCTGGATCGACCGATATAACCGAGGCGCCTCGCAACAGCAACAACCACATAGGTGAAAATAGTATAAATGTCAGCCAGTTTAAGCACCGACACCACCTCTAGCTAGAAGGAAACGCATGCCCTCCATGAGGTCCTCTCCTGTTTCTGGTTCATACCGGGTTGTGAGGTTCGCGAATTCACATTATACACAAAGCTACGCCACACAGGCGGTGCTTTGATCATCAACCTCAAGACTTTGCTTTTCAACAGAAGCCCTGATCACCGCATCTTAGCATGCCACACAGCAATTCACGCCATGCGACTGATGTCCATTGATATACAACCTCTGAGCTCGTGCGTCTCAGAGAAGGGCGTTAAGCAAAAGAATAAATCCTCCGCCTCCAAACAGATGTATATTTAATAGAGATCAATCAACACAGAATAAAATCCAATGTCAGACACACAGTCAATTTACAAGTCTATTCTGGGTCTGAACGAAACCGGAGGTACTATATACCTCGCAAACCCATCGATCTCCACGTACGTCTGGACGATCACTACTTATTATCCATATTTCGGGATGCCTCCCAATTAGGACATCAGTTACCATCCAAACGAGGTGAAGATTTCCGGTCTTCAACCACCGTCTTCATCTTCGATTTCTTATCGTCGATTTAGTTATTCAGAATGGGATAAACCTGGTCTTTCTGAGCAACTTGCGTATATAATAAACAAGTGCTACACAAACACAACATACGCATCATTTCAATTCATTAGTCACTAACCGTAAATCAGTAAGAGAATGATTTCCCAAATATTAACCCCAAAGGCCGAAACCAACATCAGATCAAAATCTAGGAAACCATTCGACTTAGCCAACCTTTAGTTAGTTTCTAAATTTCACATCCATATCGTTTATAATATTTTATAACGATTTATCGCTATTTTTATTTATTTTAAAGTAGCCAATTTATTCAAACGACGCTTCGGGCCATAACGCGGCCGTGGCGCTGTTTTTCTTCAGATTTGATTTACACATATCTGAAAATCTAACCGTTGGATCTTCACAAAATTTATATCATTAGAAAGATCTTTTCAAAACGAATCCAACGGTTCCAGTTTTGGGAAAATCTGATGGTCGGATCTCCCGGTATAATCATTTGAAGTTTTGATTTCAAAATACGAACTGCAACGTCGTTATTTAATTTAATTTAATTATATTTATATATATAAATAAAATCGATTCTGGCGCTGTTTTTCTTCAGATTTGAATTAAACATTCCAGACAATCCAACCGTTGGATTTTCAAAAAGTGGGTATCGTTGGGAAGATATTTCCAAAGCGAACCCAACGGTTTCGGTTTCGGGAAAATCCGATGGTCGGATCTCCCGCACTAATCGTTTGAAATCACGGTTTCAAAACACGAACTGCAGCTTCGTTATTCGATATATTTTAATTATATATATATAATCGATTCTTCGATTTCAAAACCATTTTCTTTTCATACATTTGATAAAAATGATATTTTTATCTAATTGACATTTATTCCAACACTTCACTATTTTAACAACTTATATATATATATATAAATGTGATTTTTATTGTAAAACGATTTATTTCAAAACACGACTATTTTATATAGTTCATATAGATGATAAAAATATGATTTTTATTATAAAACAATTTCTTTTAAAACTCGAATAACATTCAACACATGAATCTCTATTCAACGAATGAATTTCTATTCAATGAATGAATTTCTATTCAACACATGAACAGTTTTCTATAGTTTGTATATATATAATAAAAATGTGATTTTTATTGCAAAATAATTTATTTCAAAACATTACTATTTTATATAGTTCATACAGATGATAAAAATATGATTTTTATTATAAAACAATTTCTTTTAAAACTTGAATACCATTCAACACATGAATCTCTATTCAACGAATGAATTTCTATTCAACATATGAAGGTTTTCTACTCAACACACGAATATAGTTTCAACACATGAAAATAATTCTAACACATGAATATTATTCAAAATTTCGGCAGCATAACGACAGGGTAGTTAAAACCGGGGTCGTCCCTAGTACGGCTCCTCGCTCTACCTTAAAGCCTCGCAGCTTTTGACAATGGGGATTTCATGCATCTAGTTCGCACGCAGGAGGCATGTATATTTTTCCATTTCCACAAACTAATCCTAGGTGGTTTCAACCAAATATTTCTCAACCACAAACGGGTATTTTTCGACCACAATCAATCAATTTCAACCACAATCAATTCTAATCAACCATTCGTAATCAATCAATTTTCACACCAATCACAACCAATAAATATCATCCATGGTTTGTGGACGAGGGGCGTGTGTGTGTATATATATATATAAGCATTTCACTTCTATTTCAACATATATATAATTTTTACAACGCATATATAACTTATATATCGAACGTACAACTTATACAATGCTTATACAAGAGGTGTACAATGCTTATATAACTCATACATCGATTATATAATTTATACATCGTCGTTTTCCATATCTTTTATAATTTAGAAATCTCACATTGGGTTCCACTCCACCAAAAATAGCAAAAGGCTCAGAAAAATATGTGGTCTCTTCTAGAATGTAGAACGAGTCCACTATCTCTTGTTTCACTGAATTTCGTCTAGAAAAGAAAAAGATATGATTTTTACAGTGAAAACAGAAACCGTAGCGCTTTAAAATGGTATAATATAATTTAATTAAAAACAGTCGTTACCTTCAGCAAACTGTTCAAAACTAGGTTTGCATTTATCTTGAAATCCGCGCCACTTCAGGACGATCGGCCAGCGCCATGACGAAGAGCTCCGAGGCGCGCACGTGCGTAGGGGGGTGGGGTCACGTGCGGTGGCTCCAGCTGTGTGCGGCGGCGCTTGAAAGGCTCCGACTTCAGGGCGTCGGATCTCCTCCTACAGGCGACGATAGGTGGCGCTCCGGCTATGGATGTGGAGAGGAGGCCGAGCTCCATAAAAACTTGAACTGGGGCATAGTGTAATATTGCGCGTGGAAGGAGAAATCGGGGAGGGAAGCTTCGAAGTCTTTTCCGCCTTCGATGGGTAGCGGGGAGAGAGAATATCGGGGGGGGGGCTCTGATGTGGACGAATCAATTTTTTTTATTATTTATAACTTTTAAAATTACAAAAATACCCTCTTTCACACGAACTCCAATCCAAACCCAAAGATTGTCATCACTAGCATTTTACCCCCATTCCGAACACAATGGGATATGTTTTGTAGGCCCATTCAAATGTTTCAGTCAGTTTTCCTTCAATTTAAAATATATAACATTCAATATTCGATTTGAACGTACATTTCAATTTGCCAGGGCCACAAACTGATTCGAAAAATTCCAGAAAAATAAATCTGGCTATGTTTTGACGATACGGTCCCAACAAAACTAGTTTCGTCGAATTCTGAGACCGTTTGAAAAATGGCCCAATTCTGGTCAATCCAATTTAATGTAATTGACCAAAACACGTTTTCCTTTGCCACGCTTACATATTAACTTCAAAAAATATGAAATTGGAAACCTAGAAATAATTTGACATCTCGGATCCAACAAAAGTGGATTCGTCGAATTCTGAGGTTGTTTGCAAAATGGCCATTTTCACGGGCTATATAAACTCTATAGCGACCTTTCTGAAAATTCATTTAGCCATAACTTTTGCTTCCCGCTATGAAACTTTGATTTTTCAGATTCATTAGAATGGTATTCACTAACAGATTTAAATATTTTTGGTATCACCCAAATACGTTTTGTTTTGCACCCGATATAGTCAGTCAAAGTTTGAATTCAAATTTTGGAACTACCTCGCCATTTCAGGCCTTGTTTATAATTCAAATTAATTATTTTCATTTTCAACATTGATTCAAACATACATTTCATCGCTATTAATTAAAATATTTATTTTAAATATTTAAAATCCACTAAAATAGCCAATTTAAAAAATTTAAATTAGTTCAGATTTGCGGGTCGTTACAATAAATTATAAAGGAATTCCATAGCGATTTCTTGAAAATTTGATTTGAACATAACTTACAATCTACACGATGAAATCTCGATTTTTCCGTTTCATTAGAAAAATACAGTTCAACAGATCTGAGCATTTCTTATTTCACAGAAATCCGACTTAAAATGGATCCTGTACATTCATTTGAAGTTCAAATCGCCAAATAACGAACTGTCACGATGTTACGGGCTCGATTATGATTAAATTATAATTTATATGTTCTAACGTCGATTAAATAATATATTCGTTATTCTAATTCAATTCTACACTGTATTATACCTTATATATGATCCAATCCACATTGTATTGTGAATTCAGTTATTTATGACTATTTCGGAATTATAATATATTTTTATATTATAAATATTAGTTAAATATTCATTATCATTTAATTCAATCACCATTTACATCTATAAATCACTAATTAAATAAATTTATTACTACACCGTAAAAATACGGGACATTACAATATATATATATATATGGCTAGAAATAGCCATGACTGGACATAATTCATTAGAACCAGTCGACTGGTTCAAAACAAACCAGTCGACTAGTTAGTCAAATTATGCCTAGTAACGACTAGTTTCCACTAGTTTTAAAATATATATGATTTTCAATATTTTTAACCAATTGACTCGTGATTTATAGACTAGTTGACTGATTCGAAACAGCAGCCATTTTTATGAAAGGTTGTCATTCTTCATAAAGGGATTTCTCTTCAATTCTGAAAAGAAATGTGTGCATCTCTTTGATTAAACTCTTCATGAAGGATCACTAACTTTTAACTGTTTTATATACACTTCACTCATAGTTTTCATATCACCAAATCTTCTTATATTTTCTGATCTTAAACTCCATACTCCCTTGCATTCTAAAAAGCTCTCAAACTTTCAAATTACTTGTTGAATCTTTGAATTTATTTCAAATCTCTTGATTCAATTAGTAATAAACTTCCTTTAATCTACACATACACGTTATATACTTGAATATAAGATTATAGGAAGGGTGAACTTAATCGTCGGCTATTTAGTGTTGTTCAAGAACACAAGCAGAAGTCAAACTCTTTTTGTTTGTTAAAGTCCTGTGTCAGTGCTAAGGCGAGGAATCCTTGTTAGGGCTTGGATTGATCCTTGTTGGGGCTTGGATTGATGTGAACCTGTTCCTCCGGGTGAAGAGAGGGCGTTGATAGTAGAATTCTAGAAGGAGTCTGGAACTGGACGTAGGACGGGAAGTCCGAACCAGTATAAAATTCCGGGTGTCACTTTACTTACTACTTTTACTTATTAATGATATTCTATATCGATTAGTTTTACTTGCATAACTATTGTATTAGACAAGTTAGTATACCATTGTCAATTCTGCTCTATTCCAAATATAATGATCCTACACCAAGTCACATGACTTTTCAAAAGCATCAGAAATAGTAGGAGATTCAAAATTACCGACATCGCCTATGCCAACCACATATCCTTTAGAATTATCACCGAAGTTAACCATTTCTCTATCTTCATATACTTGATTGTTCCGTGATTCTAGATTTCCCGTTATATGTCTTGAACAACCACTATCCAATATCCATTTGTCCTTTTTGATTTCCATCATTTGACCATCAAGATTTGAATTTCAACAGCCATGTGACACACCATTTCCCTGGTAGAACAACAATTCAGTAGATAACTTGATTTTTCAATAGAATGTGATGAAGATTCATCTAATACTGATGCAATACATGAATTTAGACTAGTGTTATAAATTATTTCAAAATTTACCATTAAAAATTTCCAATATTTAGATGATTAAATTTTGAAAACCTATGCTCTGATACTAATTAATAGGGATGAGAATCACTGATCGTAAGGCAAAAACTAACACTAGAGAGGTTGAATAGTGTTTTAAAGAACTTATATAAATCTTAAACAATTGACTGTTACTCAAACAACTACATGGATCGCAGAATGAATATCATAATAGAAACAATCACCGATGCAGATATAAACAGAAAAAAAAGCAGAAAAGGCAAGAACACACTGGATTTTATACTAGCTCGGATTACTCCTACGTCGAGTCCCATGCAACGCCGGATTGCGTAGAATTTTATTAATATTAGAATCTAATTACAATCCCCTTGATTTCACGACTACAAGGTTAACACTAATTCAACAACATTAATTTCACGGCTATAAGATTAACACCAATTCAACACCCTTGACTTCACAGCTACAAGGTTAACACCGCTCCCTTTCCTTAATTTACGGGATACAAGGAACACACACTTTTCTTAACAATTACAAATAGCCCTAGAACTCTTGAATAGCACTTCCGAATAGGGAGTATTTGATAGAGATTGAGAATAGAAGAGAATGATATAACTTGTATTGAAATCGGTGAGTATAAGTGTAGAAATCATGAATTTGAAGTAAAATAATTGTGGTAAGAGAAAGGATAAAGAAGATAAAGATTAGTTATATAAATTTCGAAAACGAGGCCATTATTTAGTGTTTCAAAGGTCACAAAAGTTCTGAAACATTTTAAAATATGAAAAGACGCTTCCTTTTGAATTTAAAAAAATGACGGTTATATGTCGACATGTAAGAAGTTGTATTCTGACGCATGCTAAGTTTTCAAATTTTAAATCATGTTTTAAAGTATTTAAATAATATATATATATATATATATATTGAAAATTCCTGAATCAAAACTAGTTGTTTAAAATAAAATTTCTTAAGTATAAAAACATATAAACTATTATTTAAACATATAATATAAAACCACATATATATGATATATAATTATAAACATATATAATATAATTGTTCAACTTTATAATATAAACTATATAAGAAACTTATATATTTGAAATCATTAGTAAAAAACTTTAGATGATTTAAAATCATTTTGAAAAGAGTTTGAAATAATTTGAATTCAATTAATAAAAGATATTTTGAAAACAAAATTTTGAAAGTGCTAACCAGAGTTTTACATACTAACTAGACTCTTTTACTTTGATAATATTGAACTCTTGAAATCTTGATATCTTAATACTCATGAGTCTTGAATATTCTTTGAAAATTTGAATCTCTAAAATCTCTTAACTGTACAGTCTTTAGTATATATTTCCTACATATATATCCTGCATATATATTCTTGATAAAGATGTTAGTATATATCTTATAATCAATAATGTTAATAAGGTTGTTATCATCACAATTCCATTCTCCAGTAGAGACGAGTGGGTCAAGCCCAAGAAAGGAAGAAGAATCTAGTTAGGGTTGATTTGGTGTAATCATAGCGGAGCTATAGTCAATTCCAGGAACGATAATAACTAATGAAGATGAGAAACTAAACTTTAAACGATTCCATTATACACATGTTAATGAAGTGGAATTATTTCTTTTGAATTTTTATGATTTCTATGTGTATGTTAAATGATGCTTATGTACGTTATGATGATTTTTTATCAAGTTTGGATGATAATATGATTGATTGTATGGTTGTCTGGCAAGTCACATTAAATACATGTCGATAAGCATAAAAGAAATCACTTTTGCTTATTGAATGAAATTGTAACACCCCGCCTCCACTAGGGTCACTCGCAAAGGAATGCACTAGCTTTAGAGGGGCATTATTGGTAAACATGCACAGAAATATCACAAGACAGAACATATATATATAGCGGAAGTAAAAGCGAACTTTCATAAATTCAATAATTAAGGCCTACAGCCTTTTTCATCAGAGTACATCAAAACCTGTCTTGCAGTAGTAAAGAAGCATAAAGACTTTTTAATAAATTATTCCCCAAATAAAACAGTAAAGTAGCCATAGCCAAGGAAGTCCAAGCCATCCATGATGACCTTCAACCAGAAGAAGTCCGAACTAAGCAGCATTGTTTCCTCCCTGTAACCTGGGGGGGGGGAAACGGAAGAAAAGAGGCGAAACAAAACGGGTCAGTCAAAAAGACTGAGTAAGTCCTATCTACTTCCAGTATAAAAACAGGTAAAGGTAACAGACATGCATAAACTGAAAGTAAACAAAAGGATAACTACAAGATAGATAAACTACGGTGTTATGATAAGTCAAGGTCATCAGACCTCTATCGAGTACATTATCCCGAGGTATCTGCCCCATCTCACATCCCACGGTATCTATTATGTATATTCTTCCTAGTTCTAACCTATATATCTGCTCCGCACCCTCCGTACTAGTATCCCAGCCTTGTTATGTGTTAACCAGGAATGTCCCTTACTCAAAGTCGTGTAATGGTCCATGTCAACCTAATATCGCATATATAGGTTACTCAAATCATATGTTCCTTTCCATGTATATAAGTTCAGTCCTTTGCCGTACCTCGTACGGGCTTCCTCATGTCGTATTATCCTTGAACACGTTTGGACTGTCACCCTTGTTCTAGCTAGGCTCTTCCATATGAATCATCGTTTTAACTACTAGGACTTACGCCACCTAGCACCTACTAGGGATTACGCTTAACTATTGCACGTTTTCGTATTTCGGTTTGGGTTAAACCACCTAGGCCACTAGGGATCACGCTAACCCTCAACTGCGCCCTTTTTCCCACGCATTCATCGTGAATCGTTTTTCTACCACTGTATGCACATGTATCACATCGTGCCATCCGAGTCCTGTCACAGGGCAAACCAAGAAATACAGGACTCGGTCGGGAGCTTTAGATTTATCTGCCGATGCAGATACTAAGGTCTGCTTTTCTACACGTGGCTATGGTCCCACGAGACCCCTCCCTCAACTAGTGAAAGGCAACACAAGAGAAAATCTTGCATGAGAACTACACTCCGGCCAGCCCACATCCTATGGCCTACCTCACCCATAATTAGATAGCAATTATGGTCTGTTGGGTGTTCCCTGCCTTTCCGTACGTATACGCTTGACTCAAGATGGTAGATGATCGACGAACTTGCTATCTCGGGCACCTTATGTATTCGTCGACTCACTGCTATCCACCCCAGTCTTTAGGTCGCTCGCATAGCAACCAAGGCATATTCTTGGTTCTTCTACCGCAGACCTCAACCTCCCGTGAGCCTAGTATAATGACCTGGCAGCTCACGGAGGGATCCCAAGAATATCCTCACGTTCCCCGAAGCCGCTGCTTCGTTACCCAGTTCGTTGGAGCCTTTATCTAAATCAGATAGCCTGCTCCTCCACGCATACCTAAACGTTGACCTAACGTATCGGGTTACTAATCTGTCTAAGAAGTGGTCCAGATTTCCTTGGCTAAGAATTATTACTTAGTTTCCTTTAACTAAGGTTTACCACTTAGCCTTATTTCCATTACCCTTGTTAACTATGGTTATTCACCTAATCCTCCGAATTAGGGTTTATCTAATGAGTTAAGTGTCACTTAAGTTCATAACTTAGCCCGTCTACAAACCATGTCAAAATTGGCTAAGTATCCAAGTCCAAGACTTAACCCTACAAACCATGTGTCAAGTTGGCTAAGTATATCAAGCAATCCATAACTTAACCTCGTCTAATTATCATTTTAGATTGGTTAATTATATAAATTAACTTGACCTTGTCAAATTACCGAGTCAAATCGGTCAAGCGTCATTAGGCAAATCAAGTTACTTAACCTACCCAAGCTTATTATGTTTTGTTAAGTATCATTAGCCTAATCAAATTACTTAACCCATTTGTCCATATCATATTTGGTTAAGCCTCATTAATCAAATTAACTTAACCCTATTATGTGGCATTAATTATTTAATGCACCCCAACCTCTCACATTAGACTTTGTTGTGGTTACTAGTTAAGCCGGGCGGGTCCGGGTAGATTTACACCACAACTTGGTCTAACCTCGGGTTCAAGCACAACATGACCAACTTATCACATTGAGTCCTATTGTTTGCAACTACTAGTTAGGCCGGTCGGTTCCGGGTAGTTTTACGTTGCAAACTCAACCCAACCTCGAGTTGGCCACTTTCATGTTTAGTCTAGTATCATGTTCATAGTTAAGTTTTCAAGCAATTGGGTAGACCTAACTTAATAGGTAAATTCCCAATGGGTAGACCTAACTTAATAGGTAAATTCCCAAGCTTATGTTTTTATGCATACTTACATGTCAACTTCCATGTTACATTACAAGTTATGTTTTCAAGTATTCACATGTCATATTTAACGTCGCATGTTATCACGTTTATACCCCTTTACCCAAATTATGGTTCATGCCAAGTTTAGCTCGCCTATCATGTTCTCATGCAACTTCGAGTTAAGTTTTTCATGCTATATTCACGCTTGTCTAACCTCAACCCAAATCGTGTTCCAAGGCAAGAATGGACGAGTCACATCGTAGAGATACTAGGCTACACAATGACCCCAAACATGCATAGTATCATGAGAGTTTGGCTCTAAACATGCATAGGTTCATAATGGTTTGGCCACAAGCATGCATAACATGAGAAGAAAAGGAAAAGGGCCATAAGTATGCATAATGTCATAAAGGATTTGGCCACAAACTTGCATGTTAACATTAGGGGTTTGGGTTCATAAACATGCATAAGCCCAAAACCGAATCTTAGCCAATGTTTCACTAGTAAAAATGATCCCTAAAGGTTCATGCAAGCATTTCATGCATAAAAATCCAAACTTGCAAGTTAAACTAGGTTATGCATAGCATGAGAGGCATGATTAAGTCACTCACATGGCCTAAAACCATAAACATGAACACAAGAGGCAAGGTAAGGTTCATATAGGTTCGCATAATCATGTTTAGCCTCATTTTATCCCATGTCATTATCAAAACTACCGTTTCCATCTAAAAGTAGCTAGAACTTACCTAGTTAGGCCTAGGGAAAGAGGCATGAATCATCTTGGCTAAGAAAGGTGCCTCCTTTGTTGAAGAATCGTCATGAAACTCGCATAGCAACGTTGATCTTCCTTCCTTTTGGCGTAGCTAGCTTGCACCACTCGATTTGAACCCGATTTGAGTGCTTAGGCTTTAGGAAAAGGGAATGGAGGCCATGATCACTTGACATTTGGGCAGCACTTCGTGGAGAGGGTGAGTTATGAGGGTTTATGGGGGGCTTAGGGGTGTTTTTATAGAGATTAGGAGTGTTTTAGGCCATAGGATTAGATCTAGGATAGATTAGGACCATCTGATCTCGGAAGCTTCCAGAATCAGGCTAAGTACCAGACCAGGTGAGCCAAACAGGTGCGGCAGGCAAATTGCCCCCGACCACCCCCTGTCGACAGGCAAGTCGACAGGGCTGTCGACTTGGTCTGGGCCCAAGTCGACAGGCCTGTCGACAGCCCTGTCGACATGGCCTAGGCGGGGAAAATTCCCGCCTAACCCCAGATCTGGTTTTCAAACCTATTTCCGAATTTCAAATTTTCAGAAATCTTCTTTGGGCCTTTAACGGGTCATACGGACTCCGATTCTCGAAAACTCGGACTCTATTTCGCGTATTTTTCCGAGACGAACGCAACGGTGAATCCCGTTTACCTTAATTCTAGAAGTATAAACAGAACATCTTTTATCTTCATGCTTTACTGGTTTATATGCTTTGCGTATCATCGTATACGTATGTAAATTTCTTACTTTTTAAAATGTAAACATACGGGGTGTCACATCCTCCCACCCTTAAAGAATTTCGTCCCTGAAATTCAATAGTAGTAGGATTTATGTCCCCATATTAGCATCCAGAAGTGTTCAGCCAATTGTTGCAAACATGTGCACATGTGCAAAAGTGAATCACATCGTAGAAAAATATGTATGCCTAACTTGTGGTACCACCTACATGAATGCAATTTCTTAAAAATTTCTTTTTTTAAACCATGATGCTCTCATCCTAGATATACATGCAGTTCTATATGAATGCAAAAATTTGAAAAAGTAATTTCATCCAAATTTTTCCACACCCTTATAGAATAAGAGTGAAGTTCATCCAATTTGAGCATCCAGAATCCTACCATCCATTATTAATTTAGGAAAAATCTAATTTTCTAGATTTTTATGTAACGGAGAGATATCCCGTTTTGTTGTTTTCATTATTCTTCGTTATCAGACATTATCGTTCAATATTTCATTAGTCACAACAAATTGCGTAAACAAACAACGTACAAACTTTATTAAGATAGTTTTAGTACATCGTTACAACTAGACAACAAAAGGAACAGCTAAACAATACTGAAAATAAAATACTATCCTACGGATAACTGATAGAGGTCAATCCTGATGGAAATAGCTACGGATGAGCTCCTCCAAGCTATCAAGCCTCTCTTCCTGCCGTCGGTTCCCTTGCCTAAGCTCTAACTGTAGGTCTTGCATCCCAGCCCCCAACTGGTCATAAGAGGAACTCATATCCTGAAGCATCTGCTGTTGTGTCTGAGCCATGGCTACCTGTGACTCCAGCGTCTGCTGCTGTGACCTCATAATATCCTGGTGGCTCCTCATCAAGCGAGCCTGCTGCTGTGAAACATATCTCAGCTCGGTCCTCCAGTCTGGATCCCTAGTAGCCCATGGATCCCAGGCACCTGTATCCGGAGCCCCCTGTGCCGGGGCCTGATAAGGCCAGGCTCCATCCCCAGCCTGCTCACCCTCGTGCTGTGGTGCCTGATGGGGCTCCTCAAACTGTCCAAACTGGCCATTATGTGGCTCTTCCTCTTGCTCCTCCTCCTCCTCTTCACCCTCATCTTCCTCTTCTTCCGATCCCTCATGCTCCATAGGTTGTGGCTCCTCTTGCAGCTCATGCATGTTTATACTCATTCTCCCTAGTGCAGCTTCAGTAATGATAACAGAGGGGTGGTTAGAGAGTGCCACATAATCCTCATCATGCAAATCCACCCCGAACCAGCGGAAAACTATGGTCCATAAGTTCCCAAAACAAATGTTGGAGTGCCTTGCTGCCCTAAAGATCTGGTACTGCTGAAAGATGGTTCTCGCCTAGTTTATTTGTATGCCCCCAAAAATAGCATAAGTAGCGGCCTTAACCACTACTGGGACTCTGTCAAACCCATGATTTTGCCCCGCAATATTATATTGCAATATCCTGATCACAAACCTAGCTAGGGGGCGCAAATGCGTACTATCCCATTGCCTATCCAGTCCATTAAAAAAAAATCCTTCCCCATACATTCAAATCATCCATTTCCAGGTCATTTATATCAAGTCCCGTACCCCGAATATTCAAAATTTCCCCAAATTGGACCTCATTCATAAATATATGGGTACCCTTAACCCATGAACCATAAGTTATCAACCCATTATCATCCACATCAATTTGCAAACGAGCATCAAAAAGTCTTACCATACGCTTGTAGCCTCTCCTCTCGGCTGTGTGCGTATCCAGAATATGAATAAGACCCGCATTAACAAACAAGCTTTCCACGGCGGTTCCCGCAAAATCCGCAAACCTCACCGGTCGGCCTAGAAGCAAATTCCTAGTGGCAAGCTGCATGTAGTGCTCAATTATCCCTGGCTGCTCGTCACACCACTCAACCTCTTGCGCGGTTAGTTGAGGGTAAAGCTCGTAGGGATTGGGTTGATTGGCCATGGCGATTTAAACACGAATTGGAAGAGGGGAACTATAGATCCAGATGGAGAGGGTCTCTAGCTTCGATTTGAGTTTAATTTTATGAAGAACGGTGGAGAAACGAGGTGATGGGAGGTGGTGGAGTTGGGGAATTTTCGGTTTTGGCTGGGAGGGAAGGAGAAGAGAATTGGGGGTTATGAGCTGAAGCTCTCGGCCTTCGGGCTTTTATATTTTTTTGTCCTGCAGGCTCGTCGTGTCGACAGCCCTGTCGACAGGGTGGGGCATGTCGACAGCCCTGTCGACAGGCCTGTCGACTGGCCCCCCCCCCTTTTTTTTTTTCTTCTTGCTTGCCCTGCCATCCTTCCATTTCCTTACTTTCTCCTAACTTACTCCATTTTCTCAAGAACTATTCCCCCACCATAAAGAAAACACTTTTCTAACTCAAAAACTGCTTGTGACCACAGCCGACATGACTATCGATGGGAGAGAGAAGGAAAGAAAAAGAGGATTCCAACTAAGGAAACAGGGACATTGCTAATGGCTTTTGGGGAATAACTTTTTTTTCTTTTTTAAAACAAAGTTTTTCTTGAAAAAATGCTTCTTTGTAAATGGCTTTTCGAAAAATTTTCAGAAGGTCTTTTAAAACTTTTGCCCAGCCTGGTAACCTTCTGCTCTGATACCAAATGTAACACCCCGCCTCCACTAGGGTCACTCGCAAAGGAATGCACTAGCTTTAGAGGGGCATTATTGGTAAACATGCACAGAAATATCACAAGATAGAACATATATATATATAGCGGAAGTAAAATCGAACTTTCATAAATTCAATAATTAAGGCCTACAGCCTTTTTCATCAGAGTACATCAAAACCTGTCTTGCAGTAGTAAAGAAGCATAAAGACTTTTTAATAAATTATTCCCCAAATAAAACAGTAAAGTAGCCATAGCCAAGGAAGTCCAAGCCATCCATGATGATCTTCAACCAGAAGAAGTCCGAACTAAGCAGCATTGTTTCCTCCCTGTAACCTGGGGGGGAAACGGAAGAAAAGAGGCGAAACAAAACGGGTCAGTCAAAAAGACTGAGTAAGTCCTATCTACTTCCAGTATAAAAACAGGTAAAGGTAACATGACATGCATAAACTGAAAGTAAACAAAAGGATAACTACAAGATAGATAAACTACGGTGTTATGATAAGTCAAGGTGTCACATCATCAGACCTCTATCGAGTACATTATCCCGAGGTATCTGCCCCATCTCACATCCCACGGTATCTATTATGTATATTCTTCCTAGTTCTAACCTATATATCTGCTCCGCACCCTCTGTACTAGTATCCCAGCCTTGTTATGTGTTAACCAGGAATGTCCCTTACTCAAAGTCGTGTAATGGTCCATGTCAACCTAATATCGCATATATAGGTTACTCAAATCATATGTTCCTTTCCATGTATATAAGTTCAGTCCTTTGCCGTACCTCGTACGGGCTTCCTCATGTCGTATTATCCTTGAACTCGTTTGGACTGTCACCCTTGTTCTAGCTAGGCTCTTCCATATGAATCATCGTTTTAACTACTAGGACTTACGCCACCTAGCACCTACTAGGGATTACGCTTACCTATTGCACGTTTTCGTATTTCGGTTTGGGTTAAACCACCTAGGCCACTAGGGATCACGCTAACCCTCAACCGCGCCCTTTTTCCCACGCATTCATCGTGAATCGTTTTTCTACCACTGTATGCACATGTATCACATCGTGCCATCCGAGTCCTGTCACAGGGCAAACCAAGAAATACAGGACTCGGTCGGGAGCTTTAGATTTATCTGCCGATGCAGATACTAAGGTCTGCTTTTCTACATGTGGCTATGGTCCCACGAGACCCCTCCCTCAACTAGTGAAAGGCAACACAAGAGAAAATCTTGCATGAGAACTACACTCCGGCCAGCCCACATCCTATGGCCTACCTCACCCATAATTAGATAGCAATTATGGTCTGTTGGGTGTTCCCTGCCTTTCCGTACGTATACGCTTGACTCAAGATGGTAGATGATCGACGAACTTGCTATCTCGGGCACCTTATGTATTCGTCGACTCACTGCTATCCACCCCAGTCTTTAGGTCGCTCGCATAGCAACCAAGGCATATTCTTGGTTCTTCTACCGCAGACCTCAACCTTCCGTGAGCCTAGTATAATGACCTGGCAGCTCACGGAGGGATCCCAAGAATATCCTCACGTTCCCCGAAGCCGCTGCTTCGTTACCCAGTTCGTTGGAGCCTTTATCTAAATCAGATAGCCTGCTCCTCCACGCATACCTAAACGTTGACCTAATGTATCGGGTTACTAATCTGTCTAAGAAGTGGTCCAGATTTCCTTGGCTAAGAATTATTACTTAGTTTCCTTTAACTAAGGTTTACCACTTAGCCTTATTTCCATTACCCTTGTTAACTATGGTTATTCACCTAATCCTCCGAATTAGGGTTTATCTAATGAGTTAAGTGTCACTTAAGTTCATAACTTAGCCCATCTACAAACCATGTCAAAATTGGCTAAGTATCCAAGTCCAAGACTTAACCCTACAAACCATGTGTCAAGTTGGCTAAGTATATCAAGCAATCCATAACTTAACCTCGTCTAATTATCATTTTAGATTGGTTAATTATATAAATTAACTTGACCTTGTCAAATTACCGAGTCAAATCAATCAAGCGTCATTAGGCAAATCAAGTTACTTAACCTACCCAAGCTTATTATGTTTTGTTAAGTATCATTAGCCTAATCAAATTACTTAACCCATTTGTCCATATCATATTTGGTTAAGCCTCATTAATCAAATTAACTTAACCTTATTATGTGGCATTAATTATTTAATGCACCCCAACCTCTCACATTAGACTTTGTTGTGGTTACTAGTTAAGCCGGGCGGGTCCGGGTAGATTTACACCACAACTTGGTCTAACCTCGGGTTCAAGCACAACATGACCAACTTATCACATTGAGTCCTATTGTTTGCAACTACTAGTTAGGCCGGTCGGTTCCGGGTAGTTTTACGTTGCAAACTCAACCCAACCTCGAGTTGGCCACTTTCATGTTTAGTCTAGTATCATGTTCATAGTTAAGTTTTCAAGCAATTGGGTAGACCTAACTTAATAGGTAAATTCCCAATGGGTAGACCTAACTTAATAGGTAAATTCCCAAGCTTATGTTTTTATGCATACTTACATGTCAACTTCCATGTTACATTACAAGTTATGTTTTCAAGTATTCACATGTCATATTTAACGTCGCATGTTATCACGTTTATACCCCTTTACCCAAATTATGGTTCATGCCAAGTTTAGCTCGCCTATCATGTTCTCATGCAACTTCGAGTTAAGTTTTTCATGCTATATTCACGCTTGTCTAACCTCAACCCAAATCGTGTTCCAAGGCAAGAATGGACGAGTCACATCGTAGAGATACTAGGCTACACAATGACCCCAAACATGCATAGTATCATGAGAGTTTGGCTCTAAACATGCATAGGTTCATAATGGTTTGGCCACAAGCATGCATAACATGAGAAGAAAAGGAAAAGGGCCATAAGTATGCATAATGTCATAAAGGATTTGGCCACAAACTTGCATGTTAACATTAGGGGTTTGGGTTCATAAACATGCATAAGCCCAAAACCGAATCTTAGCCAATGTTTCACTAGTAAAAATGATCCCTAAAGGTTCATGCAAGCATTTCATGCATAAAAATCCAAACTTGCAAGTTAAACTAGGTTATGCATAGCATGAGAGGCATGATTAAGTCACTCACATGGCCTAAAACCATAAACATGAACACAAGAGGCAAGGTAAGGTTCATATAGGTTCGCATAATCATGTTTAGCCTCATTTTATCCCATGTCATTATCAAAACTACCGTTTCCATCTAAAAGTAGCTAGAACTTACCTAGTTAGGCCTAGGGAAAGAGGCATGAATCATCTTGGCTAAGAAAGGTGCCTCCTTTGTTGAAGAATCATCATGAAACTCGCATAGCAACGTTGATCTTCCTTCCTTTTGGCGTAGCTAGCTTGCACCACTCGATTTGAACCCGATTTGAGTGCTTAGGCTTTAGGAAAATGGAATGGAGGCCATGATCACTTGACATTTGGGCAGCACTTCGTGGAGAGGGTGAGTTATGAGGGTTTAGGGGGGGCTTAGGGGTGTTTTTATAGAGATTAGGAGTGTTTTAGGCCATAGGATTAGATCTAGGATAGATTAGGACCATCTGATCTCGGAAGCTTCCAGAATCAGGCTAAGTACCAGACCAGGTGAGCCAAACAGGTGCGGCAGGCAAATTGCCCCCGACCACCCCCTGTCGACAGGCAAGTCGACAGGGCTGTCGACTTGGTCTGGGCCCAAGTCGACAGCCCTGTCGACATGGCCTAGGCGGGGAAAATTCCCGCCTAATCCCAGATCTGGTTTTCAAACCTATTTCCGAATTTCAAATTTTCAGAAATCTTCTTTGGGCCTTTAACGGGTCATACGGACTCCGATTCTCGAAAACTCGGACTCTATTTCGCGTATTTTTCCGAGACGAACGCAACGGTGAATCCCGTTTACCTTAATTCTAGAAGTATAAACAGAACATCTTTTATCTTCATGCTTTACTGGTTTATATGCTTTGCGTATCATCGTATACGTATGTAAATTTCTTACTTTTTAAAATGTAAACATACGGGGTGTCACAGAAATGGTGAAAGTAAAATGATCAAAGCTCTTAAAAATGGTTTGAATGTTTTCGAAATGAATTATAAAAACTTTAAAATGTAAATATGAAGATTGAAAAGAATGTAAATTTCAAAGAAATTTTGGTGTGCCGCGATACAATAACTCGCGATTTCACTATATTCGACTACTTGAAAAGTGAATCTTTTGTATGCAGAGAAATATGAATCCATATTCTTTGAATTAAAAAATTTCAGAATTCTTATAAACATAGCTTTCAAAAGAACTAAAAAAATCAAGATTCCGTTAAGTATATTTTTAAATATGACTAAAATAAGATTTGTAAAACATCGCAGTTTTGCAGTTCAAAATCCAAAAAATGAATCTGTTTGAAAATGTAGTTTTAAATTCAAGAAAATTGAGGAATAGTTTTATAAATCATTTAAATGTTCTCAAAGTGATTTAAGTTAAGTATATGAATTTTTGAAAGATAGAAAAGTTACTCTGATGAATTATGCTAAAATAGCACTTTCCATGGCATTTTTCAATAACGATTGAAATTGAAGTTTATACTTGACCAATCTTTTCCAAATGCTTTTACAAGATTAATGGAGTAATTTGGAGATTATTTTTAAAATCTATACATTATTTGAAGATATTAAATAATTGAACTGAATCAAAAAGCGATAATAAGCAATAGAATTAATCTTGGATCTAATAAACCGACGAGTAAACCTGATTTTTCTATTTTTGAGAATAGGATGTAGGTGTTTAACCGAGGAGATGTTAAAGAGAAACACGTTCCCTATCCCACCTGACCCTTTCATAGGTGAGGGTAGATAAGGTTTAAATGTTGGAAATGAGTTAAGTATAAAATACTAAATTTTCTGAAGATGGATAAGTCGGATTTCATAGAAATGAACTTGTTATATTTAATATCAAATTCCAAGGCGGGAATCCTTACTTTCCATGATAATTTAAAAGGTGTCCACAATGCTATTTGACGGATAGTCAGGATTAAACACAGAAACTGGTTGTTGAATTTACCATCCAAATGACTTAACAAAGGTGATTTAATGATTATATATATATTTTTCCCTGAAGAATATTTGAAGTTATACATCTTTAAATGATGTTTTATGAGGAAATGAATTAACAAATGAAGAACACCTAACACTCGATACTGCTTAAACAATATTTTTATGATAAATAATTTGAGGAGATCGAGATCACATTCAGGTGATTCCTGTTTGGAAACCACTTTGGATCAATTAAATGTTTAAAGGTAACGAAGACTCAAGAAAGAAGAATTGCGAAGATAAAATAAAGGTTTTTGTCATGACTGTAATAACCCGTAAAATCCGAGCCAATTTAAAAATTTTATTTTGGCAATTTTAGTGAATTTTGAATACTGAAAATGAATTATTTTAAATAATATCAACGAGAAATTTATTTGTGAATAGAAATAGAACGTATATATTTATACAGATCGACGTTAGATTATAAATATTAATTTTAAAATATAAAAGGAATTGAAAATGGCGCGGTAGTTCGAAAATTCGATTTCAAATTTCAAATGAATTTGCAGGATTCAAAATAAACTGGATTTTAGCAAAACCAAAAATATTAGAATCTATTTGAGAATATCTTTCCAACGAATCCAAAAAATCAAAATTTCATAGCAGGGATAAAAAGTTATGCCCAGTTGAAAATTCAGAATAGTCGCTATGGAATTTTGAGCCCTTAAAAATGGAAATTTTACAAACGACCTCGGTTTTCGACGAAACCACTTTTGTTGGATCCGTGATGTCAAGTTATTGCTAGGTTTCAAAATCCATAATTTTCTGAATCAATATGTGAGCGGGGCAAAGGAAAACGTGTTTTGTCAGTTTCAGTCAATTTCAATCGACTGGAAAATGGCCATTTTCAAATGGTCTCGGAATTTGACAAAATTGGTTTTGTTAGGACCGTATCGTCAATACAAAGCTAGAAAATATTTTTTGGGAATTTTTACAGTCCGTATGTGTGGCCCGGGTAAATTGAATACGCATTCAAATTCAATATATAGATTTATATTTTGATTTTGGCGAAAACTGATCGTAACAGTCAAATTGGCTTACGGAACATATCCCATTGGGTTCGGAATAGGGGTAATTAGCTAGGGGAGACAGTCGTTGGGTCTCATTTGGAGCTCGAGTAAAAAGTCAACCTTCATAGAAAATTAAAATAAAATAATTATATAATATATCCCTTATCCCTCTTATCCCCCTCTCCTCCATCAAATTCGGATCGAGCAAGAATAAAAAAGAAAAAAGAAAAAAGGGGGGAAATGTGATCGGAGATCGCTGAAGCCGCCGCCGTGCCTGGGTGGCCGCCACCCCTTCTTCTCCCCTCCCTCTCCTATCGCGCGAAGCCCAGGCCCCTCTCCTCTGACGTTGGCCTCCCCCCTTCTTCTTCGTCGTTCCTCGAACCCTAAGCCGCGCCGACGAGTTCATCTACCCCTTCGCCCGCTCCAACCCCCTGTGCGCCACCTCAGCCCCTCCTCTACCCTTCTCCATGCTAAATTGTAAGTTTTCTTGATTTATTTACATTGATTTTGATTTTCAGTTTTTATATAACTTCAAAAATATAATTTTTATCTATATAGTAGCGGTATAAAAATATAATTTTTATCTATATAGTAGCGGTATAAAAATATAATTTTTATCTATATAGCAGCAGTGTAGAAATGTGATTTTTATATACATAGCAATAATATAAAAATGCGATTTTTATATATGTAGTGGCTCCGGACAACGAAAGTGACAAAAGGCGAGCACGGCGAAGATTTCCTACATACGAAGAGTCGTGGCGTTTGGTTTAGCTCTTGGTGAGAACTTCTCACTTTAATTCTTGTTTTCTAGTTAAAATTATATACTAGGATGCAGACGGTGCTTAGCAGCACCCGACACCCGTCGTCCACAGACCATGGACGACTTGTTTGATTTTGTGTGTTGTGAAAATTGATTGTGATGTGGAATGAATGGAAATATATATTCATGTGTTGAAACAAATATTATATAGTTAAAAATATAATTTTTAACGTGAAGGTGAATAAATAAATATTCATTTACAAATCAGACGATTTGTTTATGTACACCCATTTGAAGGATATTGATTGGGACGATAAATTTTACACATCGCCCAAATGCACAAATAAAAATCTGTGTTTGTTGATTTGAAACCCCACACGGGTGTTTGACGTACAATAATCCCAATTATTTAGTTGTATGTCGAGCGATTGGTCGACAGACTGTGTAAGCGTTAATTATTTATATTTAATGCTTATGCAGTTGTGCGGTGCACTTTGGATGATGGTTGATTATTTATCGTTGCTATTATATACATGTGTTGTATGGAATCCATATAATTAACATTATATGGTAATTGATTGGGCCTCATTCCAATTTGGAAAATTAAGAATATTATAAAATAAAGATTCATGTGTTGAAGAGAACAAAAATAGTCATGTGTTGACGATACTCATGTGTTGATAATATTCATGTGTTGAAAGAAATATATATTCATGTGTTGAAGAAAATATTCATTTGTTGAATAGAATAACGAAGTTATTGAAATATATAAAGCCGTGTTGATTAGATGTGCGCCATTTTGACGCGAACGATTTATATCGATTATATTCGTTTTTATAATGAATATAGAAAAGGAAGTGATTTCAAAATATAATGTTTTGAAAATATTATCATTTATATATTAATGATATGGAATATTCAATTTTGATTTAAAATTGAATGTGAAGTTGAAATTGTTTTGAAAATGAATTTAAAACGGTTTATAAAATATGTTTTGAATTGAAATCGATGAAATATATATAATATATATTAAATGGCCTGAATAGAACGCGCCGCGCCACGGCAGTTTGCAAATTTCGACCACTGACTTCAAATTGACGTTACGGAAGATCCGACCGTCGGATTCTCCTGAAACTGGAAACGTTGGGTTCGTATCGAAAAGAGCTTTCCAATGAATATTATAAATTTGAAATCTAATTGTTGGATTTGGAATTATGTCCAAATCAAATTTGGAAAAGGTCGCTGTAAGTGCAGTTCGACGACCGTTATTGGAAACCGACTGAACGGGACTTGATAAAATTATTAAAATACTAATAATTTGTGTAAAATCATAAATGATTTAGAAAGAATTAGGGTGAAAAATCCCATATTTAAAAAGGATAAAAATATTTTTTTTTTCAAAATGAACTAGTTATGAACTAGAATTATAATCCAATGTCTTTGAATAAATAAATTGGATTGGAAATGGGTTTGAAAATAATCAGAATTTCCAATATACGAATTGTAATGGATTTGAATCAAAATTATCTTCGGAATATTTTGATGTTGGATTTCGTGATTATACAGATATGGTTATGGAAATTTGAAAGATATATTTATATCGCTATTTCCAATAGGATATTTGTTGGTATCAGAATTTGATATTGAATATAAGCCGATGTATTTTCTATTCAAAGCCTTGTATTTAATATCAAATGGGATTTTGGGTTCGTCGTGAATGGTGTCTTAAATAACACTGTTCTTGGACCCAGTTTAGAAAAGAATAAATCTTTTAATTAAGATTTAGTGAAATTGTCTGGTTAATTAGTATTTAATTGGAATTGAATTTGAATTGGTTTTTGGGGTTTATCGTGAGCGGTGTTTTGAATAACACCTGTTCTTTAACCCGATTAACAATGGAATGTGATTTTGGGTTTATCGTGAATCGTGTTTTAGATGACATTGGTTCTTTAACCCAGTTAAAGACCGGATATTGATTTTTGGGAAGATTAAAACTAAGTGGAGTTTTAATGAATCTTTAATTAGATTAAAGTGATCGAGAATGGAGCATCACCAGTTTTGCTTCAAGCGATAGTTAAATCATTAATTAGATTTGAATGTGAAATGGTAATTAATATCTACCGATAACACGGTGGTGTTAGAAATGGAGTATTACCAGTTTTGCTCCATGGGATGAACAGGTTGGGATTAGGAAATAAAATAAATACTTACTTCGGTGTGGTTCGCTAATCCAAACTAGTTTGGAAAACCTTAGCATGGTTTGAAATGATATCCGAAGGAAGATCAAAGAATAAATTTAGAAGAATTTATTTTTGATAAAATTAATGGGAACCTTTCCCTAAGAATGTGAAAATTTGAATAAAAGAATATTCTGAATTGGAATGAGGCATATGTTGTGTTTGTGTAACACTTGTTTATTATATACGCGAGTTATTCGGAAAGGCCGGGTTATACCCATTCTGAATAACCAATTCGACGAAGTCGAAGATGAAGACGGTGGTCGAAGACCGGAGGTCTTCACATCGTTTGGATGGTTGTTGACGATCTTGATTGGGCTATACACCCAAGAGGAGGGAATCAGTTGGTGATTGTGCAGACGTACTTGGAGATCGATGGATATGCGAGGAATAAGGTTCCTCCGGTTTCGTTCAGACCCAAAACGAACTTGTAAATGGACTGTGTGTCTGACATTGGATTTTATTCTGTGTGATTGATTTCTATTAAATATATATCTGTTTGGCGATGGAGAATTCATTCTCTTGCTTAACGCCCTTCTCTGAGACTTACGAGCTCAGAGGTTATATGTTGATGGATATCAATCGCATGGCATGAATTGCCTGTGTGGCATGCCTAAGTGGCAAATGATCAAGGCTTCTGTTGAAAAGC
This sequence comes from Allium sativum, assembly GCA_030737875.1. Lineage (NCBI taxonomy): Eukaryota > Viridiplantae > Streptophyta > Magnoliopsida > Asparagales > Amaryllidaceae > Allium > Allium sativum. The sequence goes on along the minus strand of CM060921.1, from coordinate 511,291,837 downwards.
AAAGTCTTGTGGTTGATGATCAAAGCACGGCCTATATGGCATAGCTTTGTGTATAGCGTTAATTTGCGAGTCTCACACCTCGGTATGAGTCAAAAACGGGATAAGGACCGTTGGGAGAACATGAAGTTTATTTCTAGCTATGGGTGATGTCAGTGACCTACCAGCCCTGATATTTATATACTTTTTACCTATGTGGTTGTTGGAATGCGAGGCACCTCGGATATAGTTCTGATAGGACCGGAAAATGTGTGTTCAGGAATTGCCAATCATCAAAAGCAAGAGAGGACCGACCCAACCGATTCCAAGGATTGCTGTGTGTGGTCCTGAGAGATTTGCTAGCATGTCTCGAATGGAGAGGAGCTTGCCCCTTGCCTCGATTCATGAAGGAAATCCAATTTCCAATATGTGACATTGCATTTTAATTGTAGAACTAGTATGGTGACATGATATATGGTACCCATGCCGTCTATGATTGATATTTATGATTGAAATTGCACACTATGCACTTATAATAGTATCAAATGATTTTTTTTTAAACGTACTAAGCATGTTTGGCTATTATAAGGGAAAATCCTATCCTCCGGCTTGCGTTGCATTGTGTGATGAGACCTGGGTCTTATAATAGCTTCGTTTTTCCAAAAAGCATTGCGCTATTTTGATATATGCACTAGTGTTCTTGGGAGGAAACCCGTTCCGTGTTATATGGCGTGGTCCCTTGAATTACTCTCTTTTAAAGTAAAGATTAATAACTGTTTTAGTTCTCACACCAGTCACATGACTGACCTGGAGTTTATCGTTTTAACCTAAACTTTGGGCGCCCTTATTTTTGACACAGGTAGCTAGTAGTTTTGGTTTTGCAGATTTATATTCACAGGATCCTGGTTTACAACTGGAATGATATTCGGAAAGCTCTGTATCCGTATATCGCCTTCAGTTGTGTGTTGTATTATTTTTTCCGCTATTATGTATTTAAATGTAATTTGAACCTCTGATATTTGTGAAATGTGTAATATTTATTCATACTCTATATATTCTTGTATTCTGATGGAATTGTTGTAATTAACAATGAAATGTTCTTCTGTTTACGTTCCGATGTGTGTTGTTCTCAAAGCAATCCGTGCTTTCCTTCACAGGAAAGTTACGGGATACTACACTGACCCTTTGGGAATTTTCCTATATTACAAATCAATAGCGATTATGCATTTAGATCTTCGTGCAAGGGATAATCTTTTTTAGATCACACGATCTAGCGAGAGTAGTGGCTTCTATTTGTACAAATCGAGGAAGACTTGTATGGATGGATGTTTGACATTGCACTTCTAATACGCATTATTAATCTCTATGAATGTTCATCTATTTGCTGGTATGGGAAGTAACTCTCTTGCGCCATATACACTATTCTCCGAGGTTTACGAGCTCAAAGGTTGTACATTTGTGGAAATCAGTAGCGTGTGTTGGACATGGCAACATGGAATTTGAAGTAAAGAGCATGCTTGAAGAAAAAATGTAATCCTAGATCTCTAAGCCTCAACAGTCAAAGTTAGCAAGAAAAGAGCATGTAGTGAGATCAAGTGGGTAGCGCCTATTAGTAGACGATCATCACTCTTCTAGATTTCTCATTATATCTTGAGAAGTAGAGTACGTTGGGACTCAGATTAGATCATTTATGACTGAGGTGATGACGTATTCAGATTGTGCACCATTAGATGATTTTAGATAACTTTTCCAGCCTTGTCAGTTGGGTGGAGGAGAGTAGTCCTCAATACATCCCTTTAGAGGTTACTGTACAAAAAGATAGTCCCTTACCTTTCCATCATATGGAAATTCACTTCCCTAAGAGCAACAGATTTGTTTGCCTATCCATATTAATGGTGAGGAATTCAATAATGGTAGCAACTTCTCCCTTTGATTTATTCATTTTAATGGGTTTTATCCCACAAGTCACTGAAAATAATATTACATAATTTTGACATAGAAAAAAATTGGCTATCATAAGGTACAAATTTATATCCTGTTTATGTGTGATCGTGGTCTTACCAGATACCATTTTTTTAACGACGAATTCACATTTCTCACACCAATTTCATGACTAACCCGGACTTGTTTTCCCTAAAATATGTGTGTCCTTTATTTCTTCGGGAATCTTAGTATCTCTTGTTTTATTTGGACCAATCGGATTGAGCTTGGAGCTGAAGAATCTGGAGGTTGCCATTTATTCCCACTTTTTCTTAGTTTATCTCAACCGTTGTAAGGTCAGGTCTATAATAGTCCAAGTTGATATTAGTAAATAATAAGTATGATTACATTTCTGATGTAATGATCTTATATGATGAAATAGACGTACATTTTCCACTATGCAAGGTTCTATTCTTTGTACTTTCTAACTATTTTCTTTCTCACCGTAGACAATTCGCTTCTTTGGCACTTGGTTTTGTGTCGCATGAATACCATGGATATAAAAATATGGATTTCTAAGGGCCGAGGAATCGGTTCATTTAATTTGATATTAGATCTTGGGTTGAGCGAATACCTAAGCCTTATCTGAGTAAAAGACTCATCAAGGATTGGGTTAGCAATACCCTAGAATGAGTAACTCGTTAAAGATAGGGTTAGCAAAATCCTAGGCTGAGTTAGGAGGGATACGAGTGCGTAATTTTAGGAATAAATGATATTCTGTTGAAAATGATAAAGAATTAACTTTACCTATGGTTTCCCTTCGAGTTAAAAAGTATCTTTTGAAACTAGTAAATGATAGACATTACGAACTTCACCTTTTTTTCAATAGATACCTGTAAAATGAAGTTAGTATAATAAGTTAACCTTCTATCAAAATGTTATTGATAAATATCCTTTGTCTTTGTAAAATCTTGATGGAAGGAAAATCTACAAAGGAATCCTCCAACTAAGGAGAACGAACCTGTAGACATTTCTAGTGACAATAGTTGACATCCTAACCTTTACGTCTCCCACTTTAGTTAGGAAAATATGCCTCTGACCGAATGGTTCGTTCCTCACAAAGCTCCTGAGCTCATCATCTTATCTAGTGATAAGGAGCTAGCATCGATTATTGAGATCGAAGAATCAAAACCCATGGAAATAGAACAAGAAGAACTCATTAAGGAACCCAAAGAAGAATCCAAGGTCGAACTCAATAGCCAAAACTCCGTATATTATGACTAATAGATGAATGACATCTCCAGCTATGATATAAGGAGTAGTCGAGGGAGTAACATCATCTGGTCGATAGGCAGCGACTACATTGAATGGAAGACGAAACAGAGATTGATGAGGCAGAAGAAACACCTAGACATGGAAAACCCACCCCAGAAAGAAGGGGAAGGGAATGAGGTTGATGATGAAGAAGAGGAAAAATACAAAGATTAAGATACATTCTATGCGATAGATTTCGAGTACAGAAGGACCTCCTCTGATTTCGAAAAATAAGATTTTGATTCTTCTTCAAACCTTGTACTAGTAGGAACAAATTATGAATCATTGTATCAGTAGTGATTAATTATGAGTGTTGTAGTAAATTGTAAAAAGATTATGTTAATGGAAAATATTTATTGCTATACACCCTGCACAAATATAACGACCCAAAATCCCCCTTACGGGAAATTGCGGATTGTACTGAGAACAAGCCACATCGGAACACAACAGAAGAACATTTCATTGTATATTACAATAATTCCATCAGAATACAAGAATATACAGAGTATGAATAAATATTACACAGAAAATATCAGAGATTTAAATTACATTTAAATACATCACAGCGGAAAAACAATAAAAAGCACAACTGAAAACAGATGCACGGATACAGAGCTTTCCGAATACCGCCTCAGCTGTAAATCAGGATCCTATGAATATAAATTTGCAAAACCAAAACTACTAGCTGCCAATGTCGAAAATAAGGGCACCCAGAGTTTAGGTTAAAACAATAAACTCCAGGTCAGTCATGTGACTGTTGTGAGAACTAAAACAGTTATTAATCTTTATTTTAAAGTTAGGTAAATCAAGGGACCACGTCATATAACACGGAACGGGTTTCCTCCCAACAACACCGGTGCATAAAACAACAGCGCAATGCTAAATAAAGAACAATGAAGCTATTATAAGATCCAGGTCCCATCACACAATGCAACACAAGCCGTAGGATAGGGTTTTACCTTATAATAGCCAAAGAATGCTTGATACGCTAAATTTCATGTTTTATTATTACTATAAGTGTATAGTGTCAAAACAATTTCAATCATAAATATCAATCATAGATGGCATATGTACCATATATCATGTCGCCATACTAGGCTCTACAATCAAAACCACAAAGTTACGTATTTGGAAATTGGGTTTCCATCTGTGAACCAAGGCAAAAGATAGTCCTCACCGATTCGAGACTCTCTAGCCTGAGCCTCAGGACAATTACTCAGTCAAGCCCTTGGATCGTCAGGGCCGGTCCATCGATGTGGATTTAAATGCCTGAACACTGCATTTCTCCGTCCTTTGGGGCGTAAATGAGCCAAATGACTCCATCGGCTCCACATAGTCACCGATATATCCGAGGCGCCTTGCAACAGCAACAACCACACAGGTGAAAATAATATAAATGTCAGGGCTGGTAGGTCACTGACACCACCCTAGCTAGAAAGAAACGCATGCCCTCCCTGATGTCCTCTCCCGTTTCTGGTTCACAACCGAGGTGTGAGGCTCGCGAATCAACGCTACACAAAGCTATGCCACACAAACCATGCTTTGATCATCAACCACAAGACTCTGCTTTTCAACAAAAGCCTTGATCATTTGCCACTTAGACATGCCACACAGGCAATTCACTCTATACGATTGATATCCATCAATATATAACCTCTGAGCTCGTACGTCTCAGAGAAGGGCGTTATGTAATGACCCGCATTCTACGCATCGGGGGATCGTAGAATATTTATTTCTTTCTCATATGAAGTCGTATGGTCATGTAACATTGGGAAACATCTATTAGAGTCATTTCCCATGCTTATGATTTTGTCGATTTTTAAATGACCATTTTGCCCCTAGTTGATCTTGTTTTGGCCATAACTTTTGACTGGAAAGGAATTCTGACCTGAAACCACTTCCATTAGATTCGTTTGATGGTTTACCTTTCCGTAGAGTGGTCATAATAGCCAAACAGACTTACCGTTTGGGAGATATGGCTGAAATAAGGTTTGGAGGGTGAAAAACTGCTTAACCGGGCCAAATTGGGTGATTAGTGAGTAGGCCCATAACCCATTTCGGGATTAGGGTTATGGGGAGGCTGAAATGAGATAGAGAATCATTCCATTTCAGTTTTCTAGCCTCCGCTTATCACCAAGGAACCCTAAAAATGGCCTCCAACCTCTAAATCACCTCCAAATCACCTTTTGGTCAAGGATTTGGCTTAGCAACCTCCAATCAAGGAAGATCAACACCAAAGCAACATTGGAGCTGCTGTTTAGCATTAAGATTCACATCAAATCAGAGATTTATTTCAAATCTTAGTTTATTTGTGGCTAAGGTGAGTGATTTGCATAGTTTTACACTAATTATGGCTAGTTAAGGGTAATTAGGGTTAATTAGCGAATTTAAGCTTGATAAAATTCGGGAAAAATGTTCATAAATTCTTAAATGATGTTTTAGACCCCTGATATGAATTTGGGTTAATTTGGTTAAGTTTTTCTAATCCTATCATTAGTTTCACCTAAACATGCTTAAGGGGGAATATGGGATTTTGGGTATGTTTGATCAATTTTAATCTATCATATTGATGTTTGGATATTTGTGGTTGATTATGCATGTTGCTATGACTGTATGATATGCTTCGAGATTGATTTCAATAGTTAGAATGGTCGAAAACGTCGTCGAATGGCGTAAACACTTGCTGGAACAGTTTCAGAAAACAATGCAGGTTTCAGATCGGATCAGACATGGGGCTCGGATCGGATATGTTGAACTGGGAAAGGGATTCGATCGGATCGGAACCTGACACTTGAGAAAATTGGCAAAAAGGAAGGCCACGCTAATTGAACTGGGATCGGATCGGATTAAGGAGGACGGATTGGAGCGGGAGCACGAAAATGGATCGGATTGGAGCACGTGAAGGATGAGGAGACGGATCGGAGCAGAGGCACGAGCTGGAGGGGAGATTGCACCCGACCCGACCTGAAGTGAAGCACCCGACCCGACCTGAAGTGAAGCACCCGACCCGACCCAAGGATGACACCCGACCCGAACCGTACCAGAAGAAGACCCGACCCGAACTGATGAAGTACACCCGATCCGAAACGATGGCTTGAGGAGGAACCCGACCCGACCCAGTATTGACTAATAACCTGAGATGCAAAGGCAGTCCAATATGGGAAGTTAGAGCTCAGGATCCAGTTGGGAACCGATGAGTTCACTTCATGGTTGGACTTTGCTGCGGGACGTGTGCTAAGGAGTTGTCGACGTTCATAACTTCGATTCACCACTAAAAATGAATGATGGGCTACTTATCAGTGCAGTAGGGTCATTACGACCTGAGGGGCAAGGTGATGGTAGCAAGACTACGTTATCAGTGCAGTAGAGTCATTACGACTCGAGGGGCAAAGTGTTGCGTAGTAAGACTATGAGCCAGTGCAGTGGGGTCATTGCGACTACATGGGGCAGAGTGGACATAGTAAGGATTAGTAAGGCTATGAGCCAGTGCAGTGGGGTTCTTGTGACTCCATGGGGCAAAGTGGACATAGCGAAGGATTAGTGGCTACGTTATCAGTGCAGTGAAGCCATTTATGACTTCATTGGGCAGAGTGATCGTAGCAAGGTATGTTGGGTGATCGAAGTGGTGAATATCGTATGCTTTACGCACTGAGTGAGAGATGTGAGTATGGATGCTATGTTTGATTGTTTGCCGTCACTATGACATGCACACCTCCCCCACCTCCGTATCTTTACACCGTTTGATATGGTACCTTAGAGTGTTGTACAGTATGTAGTGCTAACTCTTTGGTTGCAGGTCCAGGTTCAGGTATGTTTTAGTCTACCTGTTATTATTCACTTTAGATGCTTATCGCTCATACCAGGCTCTATGTCTGACCCAGAGTTTTATGTCTCCTCTTATTACTCTGGGTGCTCACACGAGCAGACTAGAGACAGGTTAGCTGGTGATGCGCGAGTAGCTGATTCGGAGGCGAGCAGGAGGCTTCCACGTATTATATATATATATTCTCCCTGTGTCGTTGGTGGTCGCTACTTGGGCATTAGTAGTGTACCTCCTTTATCTTGCTTTTGCTTTGAGACAGTTTGAAAGTTGTAATAAGCTATATTTTGGATTTCCCCTGCTATGATGTTTAGTTCTGGTTTTCATCTTATGCACTGTCTCACCTGTTTTATGTCAAGTATGTTATTATTATATTTTATTCTATGCGCTGTGAGACATTCTACAGGTTCTTTATTAGTTCATTTCCTTCTTCCTTTTTCCTTCTGACGACCCGTTCCGTGCTAACTGGACATGTGTACAACGCACTTTTGGAGTAAATGTCGGTTGGTGCGGGGCGGGCCGTCACACTTGGTATCAGAGCTCTAGGTTGCGTAGTTAACCTAGGGAAAGACACTAGGGAGAGATAGTACGTATATGAGAGCGCGTATTTGTGATTACTTTGGTTTTCAAAAGCTATATATATACTATTAGTAGTATAAGAATGAAGTCGCACTGCACCAGCACCACTATGGGGTCGTTAATCATTTCCCTTTTTCAGATTGACGATGAGCCGAGACACAAGGGGTGCTGGGAGAGGGACCAACCAGGGGAATGCCGCTGACATGAGGGCGATGTTTACTAACCTCATGAGAGACATGCTTAGAGAAGTGCAAGGGGCAGTTCCCAATCCCGGAGTTGGTGTTGGCCCAGTAGTGCAGGCGCCTAGGGCCGATTTCGCCAAGTTGTGCAAAGATTACACTAATCTTGGTGGAAAACCGTTCCACGGAACAGAGTCGGCCACGGATGTTCAGGACTGGATGGATAGCTGTGACCGTATCTTCGATGACTTGGGTCTTGAGGATGCGATGAAGAGAAGGTTAGTGTCTCGTCAGCTGCAAGGGCGAGCGATGAATTGGTGGAATGCTATTAGAACAGCTACTCCAGAAGATCAGGTTACTTGGGATCAGTTCAAGGCTCGCTTTAGCGAGAAGTTTATTCCAGGTGCCCAGAAGTCAGTGTTGTTTAAGAGGTTCTTGGAACTCAAGCAGAACGGAAGGGCGGTTTCTGATTATATTGTTGAGTTCGACACTTTGTCGAAGTATGGACTGTCTCTTATCGACACTCCTGAGAAGAAGAATGAGAAGTTTATTACTGGTTTGGATGGGTACTTGGGGGAAAGGCTTATCAACCACATCGATGAGACTTTTGAATCGATTGTGGGGAAAGCTTTGAGATCAGAGAGTCTTTACCCTAAGTCAAAGACTGAGGCTGCATCTGCAGAAGGGCCAAAGCCGCAAGCAGGCGGTGGAGGCAAGAATAACTCTCAGAATAAGAGGAAGCATGACCAATCTAAGGGTGGCCAGAAAAAGAGCAAGAAGGATGTTGAGTGCTTCAACTGTGGTAAGAAGGGCCATTATGCTAAAGAATGTCGGGCCAAGCCAGCGGAAAGGAAGTGCTACAACTGTGGTCAAGTGGGACATCATAAGGATAAGTGTCCGCAACCTCTTAAGGAGAAGCAGATTGTGAAAGCATATTCTATTGATGCTGTTCCTTCTTCGTCGAATGCCCCAACTGTGGAGGAGAAAGGAAAGAATGTTATTATTCAAGGTATGCTTTCTATTTATGATATACCAGTTCGAGTTTTGTTTGATACTGGGGCTTCCCGTTCCTTCATATCTAGTAACCTGGTAGATAGGTTGGGACTGGAACCCGAGATAGTCGATAGACCATTGGTTGTGACGAACCCGATTGGTGGTTCCACTAGCCTTAGTATGATTTGTAGGAATTTGGTCTTATCGAGTCATGGATGTATGTTTGTTTGTGATTGCTTTGTTTTGGGCTTTACTGGGTATGGCATTATATTGGGAGTCGATTGGCTCCAAAGATACGGGGTGGTGGTAGACTGTGAGGGCTTTTTGGTGACAGTGAGGGCGGATGATGGGCGGAGGGTAGTGTTTGGTAGTCTACCTAGTGATGGGGTTATGGCTAGTTTTGTAAATTCCCTCGACATCCCGTAGGATGAGTTGTCAGATGTGCCCGTGGTTGGCCAGTATCCGGACGTCTTCGAGGAGGTGACCGGGCTTCCACCACACCGAGAGATTGAGTTCCGTATTGATTTAGTGAAAGATGCCAGACCTATAGTGATGACACTTCGTCGTATGGCACCAAGGGAGCAGCGAGAGCTCGGGGTGCAAGTCGGCAATCTTTTGAAGAAGGGATTTATTAGAAGGAGTGTCTTCGAGTGGGGAGCACCAGTTGTGTTTTCCACTAAGGCAGATGGTTCCCTTCGTTTGTGTGTGGACTATCGCGAGTTGAATAAGGTGACGAGGAAGAATAAGTATCCTCTACCATGGATAGATGATTTGTTTGATCAACTGGAAGGAGCAAGAGTGTTATCCCAGTTGGACCTCGCGACAGGATTTCATCAGCTTCGAGTAGCAGATGAGAGTGTTCCGAAAACGACATTCAGGACGCCGTTTGGATTTTATGAGTGGTTGGTCATGCCATTTGGGTTGACCAATGCACCAGCCTACTTTGTGGATATTATGAACCGAGTATTCAGAGATCAGTTGAATAAGTTTGTTCTTGTGTGCGTAGATGATATCCTTGTTTACTCAAGGACAGAGGAAGAACACAAGGGACACTTGAGGATAGTGATGGAGGTGTTGAGGAAACACCAATTGAAAGCGAAATTCTCTAAGTGTCATTTCTGGAGAAGGGAAGTGAGATTCTTGGGTCATGTTGTTTCAGAGAGTGGTATTGCCGTGGACCCTGCGAAAGTGGCTACGGTACAGGATTGGCCTACGCCCAAGAATGTAACGGATGTAAGAAGTTTCTTGGGATTAGCTAGATATTATCATAAGTTTATCCAGGACTTCTCCAAGATAGCAGCACCGTTGACTCAATTGACTAAGAAGAATCAGTCCTTCGTCTGGGACGGAGTGCGTGAGGATGCCTTCAAGAGTCTAAAAGAGAGGTTGACGCGTGCGCCAGTGTTAGTCATTCCTAAAGGGAATGAAGAGATGACGGTATACACGGATGCTTGTGGTACCGGACTGGGTGCAGTATTGATGCAAGGAGGTAGGGTTGTAGCTTATGCTAGTCGACAGCTAAAGCCGCATGAGAAGAAGTATCCTACCCATGATTTGGAATTAGCAGCGATCATGTTCGCGCTGAAGATGTGGAGACACTATCTCTTGGGAGAAAGATTTGAGTTGTTTACCGACCATAAATCGTTAAAGTATCTCTTCTCCCAGAAAGATCTGAATCTCCGTCAGCAGAGATGGCTAGAGTTCTTGGCTTCGTATGATTTTGATATCGCATACACACCTGGGAAGGGTAATGCGGTAGCCGATGCCTTGAGTAGGAGACAGGCCAGCTTAGGGGCTATGTTTCTTGAATGGAAGCAACTGGAGTATATAGCGGGGGTTTGATTTCAGACCAAGGTGCGAATTGGATCCAGTTATGCTAGCTAGTTTGGCGATCAGACCCACTTTGATAGAGAGGATTGGTTCCAGTCAGAGGGACGATCCTAATCTATTGGAAATCATCTCCAAGTTAGAGATGAACATCGACGGTGAGGAGGTGAATGTGTGTGGGCTTGATCGAGATGGATGGCTTCGGAAGAATGGAAGACTAGTTGTGCCCAACGTGAATGGTTTGAGAGATGAAGTGCTTAGAGAATGTCATCACTCAAAACTGACTATACATCCCGGTGGTAATAAAATGTATCGAGACATGAAGCGAACCTACTACTGGGAAGGAATGAAAAGAGACGTTGCGAAGTTTATATCCAAATGCATGAATTGCCAGCTAGTTAAATCCGAGCAAAAGAAGCCTAGTGGGTTGTTGCAACCATTAGAAATTCCCGAGTGGAAATGGGAGCAAGTCTCGATGGATTTCATCGATGGCTTACCAAGGACTAGATCGGGATATGATAGCATTTGGGTAATTGTGGATCGATTGACTAAGAGTGCAAGATTTATACCAATCAAATCGACCAGAACGGCAGCCAAGTTGGTAGAATTGTATATGAAGTGGGTAGTGAGATTTCATGGAGTACCCAAAAGCATTGTGAGTGACCGAGACCCGTTGTTCACTAGTGGGTTTTGGAAGAGCTTACAAGAGGCTCTAGGGTCAGGATTACATCTCAGTACCGCATATCATCCTCAGACCGACGGTCAGACGGAGAGGGTGAATCGTATATTGGAAGATCTCTTGAGAGCTTGTATATTGGATTTTGGTTGGTCATGGGATGACCATTTGCATCTAGTAGAGTTTGCATATAATAATAGCTACCAATCCAGTATCGGTATGGCCCCATATGAAGCTTTGTACGGAAGACCATGCAACTCACCATCATGTTGGATAGAAACTGGCGAGAAATTTGTGCTTGGACCAGATGTGGTGAGGGAAACTTCCGATAAGATTAAGATCATTCAACAACGAATGAAGGCTGCCCAAGATAGGCAGAAGAGTTATGCTGATAAGAGGAGAAGAGACTTGAAATTCTCCGTTGGTGACTTGGTGTTTGTCAAGATCTCTCTGTTAAAGAGTGTGATTCGATTTGTTAGGAGAGGCAAGTTGGCACCAAGATTTGTTGGCCCATTCCCTGTTCTTGAATTAGTCGGGAATTTGGCGTATAGAGTTGGCTTACCAGAGAAAATGGCGGGAGTTCACAATGTATTTCATGTTTCCCAACTAAGGAAGTTCGTTCACGACTCAGATATGACTATTTCACCTGATCAGTTAGAGGACTTCGAATTAGAACCCGAGGCGGTTGGGAACCGCAACCCAATTCGTATTGTGGGGCACGATACGAAGCAACTTCGAAGAAAGGCGGTGAAGCTAATCAAGGTTCAGTGGGGCGAGGACGAGAATGACTGTACTTGGGAGACAGAGGAGAGCATTAGGAAGGCGTATCCAGAACTCCTTGTCTGGTAAGATTTACTTTGCCATTTAGTTTTCCGCATGCTAGGGTAGACTTGTTTTGCTTGTTTGCATGTTTAATTGTTGTTTTATGGTTGATAGGCATGCAGGACCTTTGTGTGTGTTTTGATTAGGGAATTTCGGGGGCGAAATTTCTTAAGGGGGGGAGAGTGTAATGACCAGCATTCTACGCATCGGGGGATCGTAGAATATTTATTTCTTTCTCATATGAAGTCGTATGGTCATGTAACTTTGGAAAACATCTATTAGGGTCATTTCCCATGCTTATGATTTTTGTCGATTTTTAAATGACCATTTTGCCCCTAGTTGATCTTGTTTTGGCCATAACTTTTGAATGGAAAGGAATTCTGACCTGAAACCACTTCCATTAGATTCGTTTGATGGTTTACCTTTCCGTAGAGTGGTCATAATAGCCAAACGGACTTACCGTTTGGGAGATATGGCTGAAATAAGGTTTGGAGGGTGAAAAACTGCTTAACCGGGCCAAATTGGGTGATTAGTGAGTAGGCCCATAACCCATTTCGGGATTAGGGTTACGGGGAGGCTGAAATGAGATAGAGAATCATTCCATTTCAGTTTTCTAGCCTCCACTTATCACCATGGAACCCTAAAAATGGCCTCCAACCTCTAAATCACCTCCAAATCACCTTTTGGTCAAGAATTTGGCTTAGCAACCTCCAATCAAGGAAGATCAACACCAAAGCAACATTGGAGCTGCTGTTTAGCATTGAGATTCACATCAAATCAGAGATTTATTTCAGATCTTAGTTTATTTGTGGCTAAGGTAAGTGATTTGCATAGTTTTACACTAATTATGGCTAGTTAAGGGTAATTAGGGTTAATTAGCGAATTTAAGCTTGATAAAATTCGGGAAAAATGTTCATAAATTCTTAAATGATGTTTTAGACCCCTGATATGAATTTGGGTTAATTTGGTTAAGTTTTGCTAATCCTATCATTAGTTTCACCTAAACATGCTTAAGGGGAAATATGGGATTTTGGGTATGTTTGATCCATTTTAACCTATCATATTGATGTTTGGATGTTTGTGGTTGATTATGCATGTTGCTATGACTGTATGATATGCTTCGAGATTGATTTCAATAGTTAGAATGGTCGAAAACGTCATCGAATGGCGTAAACACTTGCTGGAACAGTTTCAGAAAACAGTGCAAGTTTCGGATCGGATCGGACATGGGGCTCGGATCGGATATGTTGAACTGGGCAAGGGATTTGATTGGATCGGAACCTGACACTTGAGAAAATTGGCAAAAAGGAAGGCCACACTAATTGAACTGGGATCGGATCGGATTAAGGAGGACGGATTGGAGTGGAAGCACGAAGATGGATCGGATCGGAGCATGTGAAGGATGAGGAGACAGATCGGAGCGGAGGCACGAGCTGGAGGGGAGATTGCACCCGACCCGACCTGAAGTGAAGCACCCGACCCGACCTGAAGTGAAGCACCCGACCCGACCCAAGGAGGACACCCGAACCGTACCAGAAGAAGACCCGACCTGAACTGATGAAGGACACCCGACCCGAACCGATGGCTTGAGGAGGAACCCGACCCGACCCAGTATAGACCAATAACCCGAGATGCAAAGGCAGTCCAATATGGGAAGTTAGAGCTCGGGATCCAGTTAGGAACCGATGAGTTCACTTCATGGTTGGACTTTGCTGCGGGACGTGTGCTAAGGAGTTGTCGACGTTCATAACTTCGATTCACCACTAAAAATGAATGATGGGCTACTTATCAGTGCAGTAGGGTCATTACGACCTGAGGGGCAAGATGATGGTAGCAAGACTACGTTATCAGTGCAGTAGAGTCATTACGACTCGAGGGGCAAAGTGATGCGTAGTAAGACTATGAGCCAGTGCAGTGGGATCATTGCGACTCCATGGGGCAGAGTGGACATAGTAAGGATTAGTAAGGCTATGAGCCAGTGCAGTGGGGTTCTTGTGACTCCATGGGGAAAAGTGGACATAGCGAAGGATTAGTGGCTACGTTATCAGTGTAGTGAATCCATTTATGACTTCATGGGGCAGAGTGATCGTAGCAAGGTATGTTGGGTGATCGAAGTGGTGAATATCGTATGCTTTACACACTGAGTGAGAGATGTGAGTATGGATGCTATGTTTGATTGTTTGCCATCACTATGACATGCACACCTCCCCCACCTCCGTATCTTTACACCATTTGATATGGTACCTTAGAGTGTTGTACAGTATGTAATGCTAACTCTTTGGTTGCAGGTCCAGGTTCAGGTATGTTTTAGTCTACCTGTTATTATTCACTTTAGATGCTTATCGCTCATACCAGGCTTTATGTCTGACCCAGAGTTTTATGTCTCCTCTTATTACTCTGGGTGCTCACACGAGCAGACTAGAGACAGGTTAGCTGGTGATGCGCGAGTAGCTGATTCGGAGGCGGGCAGGAGGCTTCCACGTATTATATATATATTCTCCCTGTGTCGTTGGTGGTCGCTACTTGGGCATTAGTAGTGTATCTCCTTTATCTTGCTTTTGCTTTGAGACAGTTTGAAAGTTGTAATAAGCTATATTTTGGATTTCCGCTGCTATGATGTTTAGTTCTGGTTTTTAGCTTATGCACTGTCTCACCTGTTTTATGTCAAGTATGTTATTATTATATTTTATTCTATGCGCTGTGAGACATTCTACAGGTTCATTGTTAGTTCATTTCCTTCTTCCTTTTTCCTTATGACGACCCATTCCATGCTAACTAGACATGTGTACAACGCACTTTTGGAGTAAATGTCGGTTGGTGCGGGGCGGGCCATCACACGTTAAGTAAGAGAATAAATTCTCTGTCACCAAACAGATATATATTTAATAGAAATCAATCACACAGAATAAAATCCAATGTCAGACACACAGTCCATTTACAAGTTCGTTCTGGGTCTGAATGAAACCGGGGGCACCTTGTACCTCGCATATCCGTCGATCTCCAAGTACGTCTGGACGATCACCAACTGATTCCCTCCTCTTGGGTGTACAGCCCAATCAAGATCATCAGCAATCACCCAAACGATGTGAAGACCTCTGGTCTTCTACCACCGTCTTCATCCTCGACACATCGTCGAATCAATTATTCAGAATGGGATAAACCCTGTCTTTCTGAATAACTCGCGTATATAATAAACAAGTGTTACACAAACACAACATATGCCTCATTCCAATTCAGAATATTCTTTTATTCAAATATTCTTATACTTTGGAAAAGGTTTCCATTAATTTTATCAAAGATAAATTCCTTAAATTTATTCTTTAATCTTCCATTGAATATCATCTCAAACCAAATTATGGTTTATCCAAACTAGTTGGGATTAACGAAACTTACCAAAGTAATCATTTGTTTTAATCTCCCAATCCCAACCTATTCATCCCATGAAGTAAAACTGGTAATACTTCATATCTAACACCACGGTGTTATTGGTGAATTCAATTACCATTTCATGTTCAAATCTAATTAAAGATTTAACTATCGCCTGGAGCAAAACTGGTGATACTCCATTCTCGATCATTTCAATCTAATTAAATATTCCTTAAAACTCCACTGGATTTTATTCTTCCTAAAAATCACTATCAATGATTATTTAACTTGGGAAATCATATCCTGTCTTTAACTGGGTTAAAGAACCATTGTCATTTAAAACACGGTTTATGATAAACCCAAGATCACATTCATTAATTATCGGGTTAAAGAACAAGTGTTATTTAAAACACCGTTCACGATAAACCCAAAAATCAATTTCAATTCAAATCCAATTAAATATCATTTAATTGGCATACTTCATTAAATCTAAATAAAAAGATTTAATCTTTTTCTCAACTGGGTTTAAGAACAGTGTTAATGAAGACACCATCCACGACAAACCCAAATCACATTTGATATTAAATACAAGGCTCTGAATAGAAAATATATCGGCTTATATTCAATATCAAATTCTATGACCAACAAATATCATATCGGAAATAATGACATAAATATATCTTTCAAATTTCCATAACAATATCTGCATAATCACGAAATCCAACATCGAAATATTCCAAAGACAATTTCGATTCAAATCAATTTCCAATATATATATATATATATATATATATATATATATATATATATTGGAAATTCTGGTTATATTCAAAACCATTTCAAATCCACTTTATTTATTTTAAAAATAAATGGGGTTATAATTCTAGTTCAAAACTAGTTCATTGCGATAAAAATCTATTTTTATCTTTTCATTTATGGATTTTTTTCATCCCAATTCTTTCTAAATCATTTCTTATGATTTTACACAAATTATTACTATTTTTAATAATTTTATCAAGGCCTGTACAGTCGATTTCCATCAACGGCCATCGAACTGCACTTATAGCGACCTTTTCCAAATTTGATTTGGACATAATTCCAAATCCAACCGTTATATTTAAAATCTCTAATATTCATTAGAAATCTCTTTTCAATACAAACCCAATGGTTCCAGTTTTTGGAGAATCCGACGGTCGGATCTCCCGCAACGTCAATTCGAAGTCAACGGTCGAAATTCGCGAACTGTCGCGGCGCGGTGCGTTCTATTCAGGCCATTTAATATATAATATATATTATATATATTTCGTCGTTTTCCTTTTAAAACGTATTTTATAAATAATTTTAAATTTGTTTTCGAAATAATTTCAGCTTCATATTCAATTTCGAATCAAAATTGAATATTCTGCATCATCGATATACAAATGATAATATTTTCAAAATATTATATTTTGAAATCACTTCTTTTTCTGTAATCATTATATAAATGAATATAATCGATATAAATATCGTTCACGTCAAAATGGCGCATATCTAACCAACACGGCTTTATATATTTCAATAACTTCGTTATTCTATTCAACAAATGAATATTTTGTTCTATTCAACACATGAATTTTTATTCTATTCAACAAATGAATATATATACTATTCAACATATGAATTTTTAGTTTATAATATTCTTTATCTTCCAAATTGGAATGAGGCCCAATCAATTACCATATAACGTTAATTATATGGATTCCCTACAACACATGTATATAATAGCAACTATAAATAATCAACCGTCATCCAAAGTGCACCACACAACTGCATAAGCATTAAATTTGGCTAATTGACGCTTACACAGTCTATCAATCAAACGATCGACATACCACTAAACAATTGGGATTAGTGTACACCGAATATCATCCTAACACCTGTGTGGGGTTTCAAATCAACAAACACAGATTTTTATTAGTGCAACTGGGCGACGTGTAAAATTTATCGTCCCAATCAATATCCTTCAAATGGGTGTACATAAACAAATCGTTTGATTTGTAAATGAATATTTATTTATTCACATTCACATTAAAAATTATATTTTTAGCTATATAAATAATTTATTTCAACATATGAATATTTATTTCCATTCACTCCATATGACAATTAATTTTCACAACACATAAACAAACAAACAAACAAGCCGTCCATGGTCTGTGGACGATGGGTGTTAGGTGCTGCTAAGCACCGTCTGCATCCTAGTATATATTTTTAACTAGAAAATAAATAAAAGTGAGGAGTTCTCACCTTGGGGATCCACTACGCCATTTTCATTTCTAAACGGTTCAGATTTTCTTGAAATTCTAACTCAAACTTTTCCACGCTGTTCACAGTAAAAGTCACGTTTTTAATAACGCTACATGTACATAAAAATCATATTTTTATTTCCACTTCAAATATATAAAAATTCGCTTTATATATATAAAAATCGAATTTTTATCTTCACTTTATATATATATAACAATCGAGTTTTTATCTTCACTTTATATATATAAAAATCGAGCTTTTATCTTCACTTTATATATATATAAATCGAGTTAAAAATCGAGTTTTTATCTTGCTAGTTCATATATAAAAATCACATTTTATTTCTAGCGCTATCTTCAAAACAAAAAAAAATCATATTTTTATTATGCTTTTTATAAAATAAAAATCACGTTTTTATTTCATAACTTTTCTAATTTACAAATTATTTTCTATTCTATAAAAATCCTATTTTTAACAATGTATTTGTATATATAAAAAAATGTTGATTGTATAAGCTTACTGTTTGTTCATCATCCTTGTAATGTGCCTGTAACCTCATTGAACATCTGTCGCCGACTAGGGTTGGACTTTGCCCGCAGTTCGAGGCGTTGGACGTCGATCGACGATGCTCCCCTGCTTTGCCTCCAAAGGATCTCTCCGGCGAGGTGCGCGACTCCCAGATCTACGGCCTGGTGGTGGCGCAAATCAGGTCGATGCCACGTCAGTTCCTGCCCCGAAATCGAGATGAACTCCTCATGAAATTCCATCAAACTTGCATTGATTCGAAGACTGAAGAGTATTCTTTGATTTTCACTTATAAACCATAGTCTAATTCAATATGATTTGGGAGATTTTTTAGGAGGAAAAAACGATCGATTTCTGCCCTTGAATCTTTGATGACGGCGGGTCAAAAGTTTGACCATGTGTGGTTTTGAAATTAGGGTATTGACCCTTAGTGTTATATATATATATATTAAATTATTTAATACGTAAAATATCATGTCTAATGCCACCAACTCCAAATCAAACCCAACCACTGTCGCCCCTAGCGTAATACCCCCATTCCGGACACAATGGGATATGTCCGGTTAGCCAATTCGACCGTGACGATCAGTTTGCATTCAAAATAAAATATAAATCAATGTATATTGAATTTGAATGCACATTTCAATTTACCGGGGCCACATACGGACACAAATATTCTCGAAAAATATTTTCTAGTTTCGTATTGACGATACGTTTCTAACAAAACTAAGTTCGTCAAATTCTGAGATCGTTTGAAAAATGGCCATTTTCTGGTTGATCAAAATTGACTGAAACTATCAAAACACGTTTTACTTCGCCACGCTCACATGTTGATTCGGAAAACCATGAATTTTGGAATCTAGAAATAATTCGACATCCCGGATCCAACAAAAGTGGTTTCATCAAAAACAGAGATCGTTTGCAAAATTCCATTTTTAAGGGCCAAAATTCCGTAGCGACTATTCTTAATTTTCAACTGGGCATAACTTTTTATTCCCTCTATGAAATTTCAATTTTTCGGATTCGTTGGAAAGATATTTTCAAATGGATTCTATTATTTTTTGTTTTGCTAAAATTTGGTTTATTTTGAATCCTGTGCATTCATTTGAAATTTGAAATCGAATTTTCGAACTACCGCACCATTTTCAATTCCTTTTATAATTTAAAATAAATATTTATATTCTAACGACGATTCAAATAAATATATACATTCAAATTCTATTCAAAATGAATTTCTCATCGTAATTATTTAAAATAATTCATTTTAAATATTCAAAATTCACTAAAATTTCCAAAATAAAAATTTTAAATTGGTTCAGAATTCCGGGTTATTACAATAAATCTCTTTTAAAATAAAGATAAAGCATTAGGGAGTATCTTTCACCAAGGTTAAGATAAGCTTTGACAAGGAGATTTTTTTTTTTGAGGAGTAAACTAGGTTGTAACTTTTCATTTGATATCAATAAAATCCATGATGACTTTAACCACTATCCAATGGTTGAATGCTTAGGGACGTTAATGTTTTAGTGAGTTTTATTTGGTATTCATAGGTCCTGTTTGGTATCAGACTTTTAATAGATTGTGAGCTTAAATAAGCGAAGTGTTCATCTTTTCTTAAGTAAATAAGAGGATAACAAATAATTTGATAAATTCCTAATGGTTGAAATACTCAGGGATTCTCGATGATTTTGGACAGTTGAAAACCTTGAGATTGATTTTAAAACTTAATGTTGGAACGTTAGTGAATATATAAAGTCGAGTTTATATGAAACTTGATTTAAGAAGATTACCAGATAAGAAGTAATTTTTCGAACCTACTTGATAGGAAATGAAAATGATGTTTGTATATACTCATGGGGCCTAACGAAGTATTATACAAGTATGAATATGAATTGTGAAATGTATATGAAATTGAAGAATCGATGCACTATTTTTTGGCAAAACCGGTCGGTTTTTAAAGTGAACGCAAATACTTAATAATTACAATAATACAGGGTATGAAGATGGTCAAACTACTTCAATCGTTTTTAAGGTGCACCGTCCACCGCGGTCGCTTTTTAAAGTGGAACGTCCACTATAGCTATACAAGCTTGTAGTACAGGGCCTGGACTAAAGTATCTAGACAAAAGAATTTCCTAGTCCAGGTTTACCACGCATGGGCCAGACATACTATAACTTACATAGCCAATTACAGATTGTACAATTTACCCAAAATAATGAAAGGAGTACAACATCATGATTTACAAGATAGCAGCGAAACAGATGGGCACAGAGTCCCTTATCATCAATACTCCATACCTTCAAGAATGTCTACATATGTTGCTATAGGAGCTACTATTTCAAAATATGTCCTGGACCAACTCCCAAGAAGATAGACATTTTGTCCAGAAGCGATTACATAGATCTTAGCACAACAGAACATAAATTTATCTTCATGTATTGATATGCTAGAACAGTACGAGCACAAGTAATTGGCACGCATAAGGCCATCAACAAACAACAGCAAGTCAAGAGTTGTCTGCTTCACTTGTTTGCTGAGCTTGAGACAGCCAAGCAAGACAAAGACTCATAACCCCTAATTTATGAACCAAAGATAGCACCCCAACTTCCAATCAAACAATCCAAAGAACCATAGCCAAAACCAGTAACCAAAACATCACAAAAAGACCACAAAACATAACCCACAAGACGAACATCAATTTCACATTGAATATCATTCACACTGCCAAGTACCATCGCAACCGTAATAACAAATCCACTACACCAAGTCAACAACAAGATAAACACTAAGCTATCAAGGTCAAGTTACTCAATAGACAAGTGAGAATGGCATACCATAGTTGATGTCAAGCGAAACACAAAACCGGACAAGTGAGTGAAGTTACTGCGAGCTAAGTGAACTTCACATAGGTTACATGCCTTCAAATCCTAAACAAGTCGACTATCTTCATAGCAACACAGTCCAACCATCAATCTATAAAAACACGATCCAAGAGTCACCACAATGTCCCCATCGACCTAACACTAGTCAGACTAAAGACGGAAAATGACATTGAGCAATTTATAAGGGCAGAATCGCATACAGACCTAGCATACAATATTACCGGAATCGGACGATGGGTGGTCACAAATCAACGAATACAGACAACAATAGACAGGCATGAAAATGAGAAGAGACTAAGGGGAGATTGAACCGAATTTGATTAGTGGTTACCAACGTTAGCGTGGATTAGGGACAAAAAAGGAAGACTAAGGCGGAAAAGGTTTAGATCTGAATAACAAACCGAGTTCTGTAACACCCCATATATTCTATAACAGTGAAATTCATAAATTAAAAGTATAATTAATTCTAATGAAATAATTAAGGGAAATGGCTTATGCCATTGCATTGTCTCGGAATTCTGGTTGAGATAGAGTCCGAGTTTGCGTGAAACAGACTCCGTATGAAGGAGTTATGATCTCCGGAAGTTTCAGAACAAATTTGAAATTCAAAAACAGCTCAGAACAGGTTTTAAAATTCGAATTCAAGTTCAAACTGGGTTGGGCGGGAAAAATCCCGCCCAGTGACCAGGTCGACACGAGTGTCGACTGGGCAGTCGACCTGGCCCCCCCAAGTCGACTGCGCAGTCGACTTGGGTGTCGACCTGCAGGTCGACTTGCCCGGTCGACCTGACCAGGTGGGTCTGACCCTGGTTCGACTTCTGGTGTGTTGTACGGTCTGATTTCCCTCCCTGTTTGCATTTGACAGCTCAAATTAACTTGAAAACTCTATAAATACACCCTAAGACTCAACTAATTCACATCAGAAAATAAGAGAGGAGTCGTCGTGCTGCCGAGAAGGAGTTGATCGTAGCCGCCAAGAATCAAACTAAGAAGCAAATTTGCTACCCAAAGGAGAGCACCTCCAAATTCAGAAATCAGGAAACAAGATCTCGTCACACGTTGTAAGTATAGTGGTCTTTCAGAATCTGGATAAAATTATGATGTGATACGATGTAATTGAGAATAGAATTGTATTGTTGTTGTATAATGATGTAGATCTTGTGTATTGTGATGTTTCTGTCGTGATTATGTGTATTGATTAGTGGCATAAATAGGTCGATGCAAGTTTATTATACGATTGTATATGAAAGTAATTGCAATTGCAAGTTTGTGGCAAAATCTATGATTAGATCCCTCTTATGTTTATGTTAATACCCCCTTTATGTTTATGTTGATATCATGGGCCATATACTTATGTAAACATATCCTAGATTTGAGATCTTTTATGCCTACATGACTCAAAACTTATGTATACATCTTAGATCCATTACAAGTATGATTAGAACTATGTTAAATGCAGTTTGGGTTACATAAACTACGCAAGTTCATGTGGAAATAGACTATATATTAGATTTGGACATTTTTGGGTTAATTTACAACATGCTAGTTTTGCGTTCGACATTATGCCAAGTTAATATGTTAAAACCCAAGTTTGTATAAATCTACATATGCCATCCTATGTGACAGCCATTTAGTTGTATGCCAATTTTGAATGCAAGTTCACATGATCTAATGTTTATGTTAACGCCAATTTGCAAGTTCATGCGCTACACCTTCTATGTATCATAGAAATATTATATGTTCTGGATTTCCCCTTTTCTCACGTTTATCAAGTTGTACTGAATTGTGTCGAGCCCAACATCAGTACGTACAAACGGGGGTAATAGCGTTGGGTGTAAAAACATGATATAATAAATATGTTGGCATGTTTGGCGCATGCCAACGACTGTGGCATTTTAGCGGTATAAATTGTTATACCCAAATTAAAAGACGACATGACGTTTACATAAATAATAAAATATGTAAATCTAGAAAAGACGACATGTTTGACCCGAGGTTGGATTGAGTTGTAACATAAACCCGCCCGGACCCGCCCGGCTGTCCAGTAGTCACAACAATACCTATCCAATGTGTAACACCCCACTCCCGCTATGATCACTCACAAAGGGAATGCCATAGCATCGGTGGAGTATTTTAGTGAATATAGAACAGAAAAATTACAACAAGACAGATATAAATAGTACTTGAAATTTTAAAACATCATCTCATAACAGCGGAAGTAAAACATGTCTGGTTACATCATAAAACCACAATAAAGGTCAAGTACAATATCCATCAAAATAAAGAAGTACATAATCCCACTCTCATACAATAGCCAAACAAAAGAAAAGATAACTGGATAACTGGAGCTTTACATCTATCCAAGCTCCTAAAGACTGGAACAGCAATCCGATCAAGCTCCACTACTGCTAGGATCCACCGTAGGACCTGAGGGTTGGGAAAAAGATAAAAACAACAGGGTCAGACATAAGTCTGAGCGAGTCCTATAACTTTAACAATACAATCGTTAAAGTAACCAGAGAAGACATAAACTAATATACGGTAACATATAGGGATGAATGGCTACCCTAAGCAGTCAACTAAACGAAGATAAAGGATAAAGACGCATCTACCCTCCCTAAGGTAAATTACTAAACTGCACCACACCAGTCGTTCCTAACTTAAAGGTTGATCCCACCCAAGGACTTATAAAATTTACTAATTAGTACCTGCGTACCCCTAGGTGACCAAGTAGGCGCCACGGGGCCCTACAATCCACTAGGTGTACACACTACTTCCCATTCGATCGGCTCCCTAACGTAGATACCCGTGCTGGCCCCACCGTGGGATGTATCATTCCCCAATGTGGCAACCTGATGAAACTAAAGGTGCACGGCTTATATCTACTCGATGCAACAACGGCTTACCTACCAGCCCGGGCCCACTCACGCATATGAAGCCCGTTGGACTTGCGTTGCCACCGCTAACCCGTTTGCCTCTTACAGTCAAGCCCAGTATGCGTGTCCCGTCCTCGACATGGGTCGAGCCCACAAAGATACGTATGGGTTACTGGTTGAAATGGGCCTCCACAAGCTACCCACCTAAGCTTGTCCCTTTTTCTAGTATATCCCACTTAACCCTTTAATCATGTTTTAATTACATGTTCTATTTTGGTTAAGTATTCTAATCGTATTTTCTATTGCCACCCAAGGCAACCACTAGATTTTCTCATGCCACCCGAGGCACCCACTTAACCCCTCATGTCCCTCTACATGCTAATGTGGTTAAGTGTTTCTTAATTAATTAATTAAGAACGTAACCTTTGTAAAGACCTCTCACATTAGACTGTCTTTTATGACCGCTGGTTAAGCCGGTTGGGTCCGGGCAGCCTTATGTCATAACAGAGTCTAACCTCGTGTCTTTACATTAATTACGTATTTAGTTTGTGCCTAAGACCTCTCACATTGGGCTAACATTTGTAGCAACTGGTTAAGCCGGTTGGGTCCGGGCAGTTTTACGCTACAACTGAGTCCAACCTCGTGTCTTAGTCAATTAATTACACCTAATTAATCACCCTCATAATTTTATATTAATTATCCCTAATTAATCAAGTTTTCTTAACATGGGTAGACCTAACTTAATAGGTAAATTCCCATGGGGTAGACCTAACTCAATAGGTAAATTCCCAACACATAGTATGGGTACACCTAACCAAATAGGCAAATTCCCATACTATGTTTATTTATTTTGTGTTATGCATAATTATATTAATTTCACACAATCTTATTAACTTATGCATTTAATTACCCCATCGTTCCCACGTAATTTCGTTCATGATATAACACATATAAAAGGTGTCAACTTGCATATTAATGAACATGTTTCAAAGGTGCCATCTTGCATATTAACAAACACATAACTTGCATATGAACTTGCATAACATGTCACATAACTTGCATATAATATGTCACATAACTTACATATTCATTTTGCATAACAAACTTGCATATTAGCTTATAGACTTGCATAATGTGTCATCATGAACTTGCATATTAATAAACATGTAACTTGCATATTTACATACATGTAACTCGCATATTAACAAACATGTAACTTGCATATAAAGAAACATGTAACTTGCATATTTACATACATGTAACTTGCATATTAACAAACATGTAACTTGCATATTAACAAACATGTAACTTGCATATTTACATACATGTAACTTGCATATTAACAAACATGTAACTTGCATATTAACAAACATGTAACTTGCATAGCATATTACCATGAACTTGCATAACATGCATATGATTACATAGCCCACAACTTGCATATTTAGCATCATGCAAACATAACATACATCATATTAAACTTGCATAAGCTTACATACTCAACATGCATAAACATAAGATTAATGCTAACATCATATCATATGATTCAAAGCTCATTAACCCACATACAAAACCATAAATCTCATCACATCTCATCTAATTAGTTTACCAAAAGATCATCAAAGTGATAGAAACTCACAACTAGCAACTTTGAACACCAAATGAAGAAGATTAAGATGCTAAGAAGGGATTAGAAGTTGATTAGAGAGTGATTAGTATGCAACCCTCTTCATAAAATTAGTGGAGGCCATGAGAGCTAGCATTTTGCCATAGTTTAGTCACTAGGTTTAATTATGAATGAATTAGGGTAGGTTAGGGTCTTATTTATAGATTAGGCAAGTGTTTTAGGCCATAGGATTAACCCTAGATTCAATCCAAGCCATCAAAGCATGTCTTGGGGAAGAAGTCAAGTGTAGGAACCATCTAGGGCCTTTAGATTAAAGATGGACCATGAGAACCATTCAAATGCAAAATCTGCACTTGAGCGAATCGGCCCACGGGTTGACAGCCAAACACCCTGGATTAACCCCTAGTCGACCCAGCGGGCTCGGGTCGACTTCAAAAATCGGCCGGTTCGGTTATTCCCCTCTCCCAATTCGCTGTTTTGAGCATTTTTGCATATTTATTTATTAAATTTTCAATTATATATATATATATATATATCAATATATATATATATATATATCTACACAACCCATTTCACTTAATTAAGTATACTTTAATTTGGGAATTTTCGTGAAACTTCGCGAGGCCATATCTTGGTCATACGGACTCCGATTTTCGAAAACTCGGACTCTATTTCGCGTATTTTTCCGAGACGAACACAATGGCATAGCCCGTTTCCCTTGATTCCCATTTTAGAATTAAATTCTGCCTCGATTTATGTTATTACAGGTTATTGAAAATACGGGTTGTTACATTCTCCCCTCCTTAAAGGATTTCGTCCCCGAAATCTTCAAGTTAGGAAGAACGTATCCTACCATCCAATCATCCATCTACTCAAAGCATCATCCACGAGCAATCATTGTCCTTACAAGATTCTAAATGCTGGATGGATATATGCAAAAGTGTGTGTATATGTACTTACCTAATGCGAAAATCAGGCGGTTACTGATACAGTAAACCTCCTTAATGCAAACCATGATAGTGCCATGCATCCAATATGTATGCGAAACCCTATTGACACATACAAATTTCTACATGCGTGCACAACCATACACAAAAATGCATCATCCATATGATAACACAGCCATGATACATCCATCAATCTAACTACCACATCCATTTATGCAATATGCAACATGAAGTGACTGAGCCGATCTAGTGCCTAATGTGTGTGTATATGCATCCACGAGCAACCACTAGCAAACAATTGCATCCATATGCATCCATCAACCATAACATGTTTCAAACACATGTCTCAACCATAGGTTTTACCCTATCTAAAGGTCATAGGTATTAGCGAGAGGATATACTAAAGATAAGATAAGTACTAGACAAGCAATAAAGGAGAAGTTAAAAGACATACTCTCAAAAAGAAATGGATACAAAGAACGCATCTTTGCTTCCGTCTCCCAAGTAGCATTGCTTTCGTCATCTCCCCATTGCACTTTAACTAGCTGAACTTCTCTGTTCCTCAACTTCCTAGTTTCTGACCCAAGGATGCGAGTAGGAGCTCGTCGAATCGTCGCATCACGCTCTACCTCTACATCTCTAAGCAAGCTCGGCTCTACCACCTCCGCGGTCTCATGTAAGCACTTCCTCAAATGTGATACATGGAATACATCATGAACACCACTAAGTCTGTCGGGCAACTCCACCCTATATGCCATCCGTCCAATCCTTTCCTTAATAGGAAACGGCCCAACAAATCTCGGTGCTAACTTCCCTACGGACCCAAAGCGAACAACATTTCTCAATGGAGATACTTTGACAAAAACCATGTCCCCAACCTCAAACTCAAGATCCGTCCTTCTCCGATCCGCATAAGATTTCTGTCTATCTTGCGCTGCTTTCATCCTTTTTCGAATTAAATCAATCTTCTCTGAAGTCTCTCTAACCATATCCGGCCCAAGCAAGATCTTATCCGTAGATTCCCACCAACATGTAGGAGATCGACAAGGCCTTCCATAAAGAGCTTCGAAAGGAGCCATACCAATACTGGACTGAAAGCTGTTATTATATGTGAACTCCACCAAAGGAAGATGTTCTTCCCATGTACCTCCAAAATCCAAGATACAAAGCCTCAAAAGATCTTCTAAGATACGGTTCACCCTCTCGGTCTGACCGTCCGTCTGAGGATGATATGCGGTGCTCAAACACAACTGAGTCCCTACCGCCTCTTGCAAACTTCTCCAAAACTCACTAGTGAAAATAGGATCTCGATCACTCACAATGCTGGATGGTACGCCATGCAATCTAACAATCTCTCTAACATAGACTGAAGCAAGCCATGGAGCGGTCCTCTTACTCTTTACGGGTATAAAATGGGCACTCTTTGTAAGTCTGTCTACCACAACCCAAATTCCCGTATTGCCCTTCCTCGATCTCGGTAACCCGTCGATGAAATCCATCGAGACACTATCCCACTTCCACTGTGGAACTTCCAATGGGTGTAGCAACCCACCGGGTTTCCTTTGCTCCACTTTAACTTGTTGGCACACTAAGCATCTAGCCACATACTCGGCCACATCTTTCTTCATACCGGCCCAAAAGAAAACTCTCTTCATGTCTTGGTACATTTTGTCTCCACCGGGATGAATAGTCATTCTTGAACGATGTGCATCATCCAAAATAGCCTTCTTCAAACCCTCATCTTGCGGTACACAAAGTCTACCGTCTCTATGCAACCATCCCTTATCATCTATGGTGTATCTACCCAAATGGCTGGACGACTCCCCTCTTATAAGCTTCTCTACCAACACAACCAACTGTGGGTCGTCTCGCTGAGCCTCGCCAATCCGTCTCAAAAGAGTAGGTCTAACCTCCAAGGATGCCAACAAACCAGGTACAAAATCAACAGAAGGTCTGAAGTCAAACAAAGAAAGAAACTCCAAGCTTCGTCGTTCCACGAACAATGGACTCAAAGATAGCCTTTTTCTACTTAAGGCGTCTGCCACCACGTTACCCTTACCAGGGGTATACGCTATCTCGAAATCATAGGATGCTAAGAACTCCATCCACCTTTGCTGTCTTAAGTTTAAATCCTTCTGAGAGAATAAGTACTTCAATGATTTATGGTCGGTGAACAACTCGAATCTCTCACCAAGAAGATAATGGCGCCAAGACTTAAGTGCGAAAACAATCGCGGCCAACTCTAGATCATTGGTAGGGTAATTCTTCTCATGCACTCTCAATTGTCTCCCTCCATAGGCTATTACCCTTCCCTCCTGCATCAAGACTGCGCCTAATCCTGTTCCACAAGCATCGGTATAAACAACAAACGGCTTACTCCCATCTGGAAGCACTAAAACTGGAGCGGTGGTCAAAGCTCTCTTTAACCGTCGGAAAGCATCATCACAATCTACATCCCATGAGAAAACCAGATTCTTCTTCGTCAAGCGGGTTAATGGGGCTGATATCTTCGCGAAGTCTTTGATGAACTTCCTATAATATCCTGCCAACCCCAAGAAACTTCTTACCTCGGTAGCATTTCTAGGAACTTTCCAATCCTGGATAGATACTATCTTTGCGGGATCCACAGCTATCCCTTCCTTAGAGACCACATGCCCTAAGAATCGCACTTCTCTTCTCCAAAAATGGCATTTAGAGAATTTAGCTTTAAGACTATGCGCTCGAAGAGTCTCCAATACTTCCTTGAGATGTAAGGCATGCTCTTCTTCATTCTTGGAAAAGACCAAGATGTCATCCACAAAAACTACTACAAACTTATTCAGATACTCTCTGAACACTCTACTCATGAGATCAACAAAGTATGCGGGGGCGTTTGTCAACCCAAATGGCATCACTAGCCACTCATAAAAACCATCCGGAGTCCGGAAAGCAGTCTTCTCTATACTGTCCTCCGCCACTCTTAACTGATGAAACCCTGTAGCTAAGTCCATCTACGAAAATACTGACGCGCCAACCAACTGATCAAAGAGATCATCTATCCTCGGTAATGGGTGTCTATTCTTCTTCGTGAGCTTATTAAGTTCCCTATAATCCACACAAAGTCTGAGGGACCCATCCGCCTTCGTGGCAAACACTACTGGAGCTCCCCACTCCGATATACTTCGCCTTATGAACCCCTTCTCAAGCAACTCCCCTACTTGCTTATGAAGTTCTCTTCTCTCACGAGGAGCCATGTGGCGTACTGGCAAAGACACTGGTTTGGCATTATCCACCAAATAAATTTGGAAATCTATCTCCCGCTTCGGAGGCAAACCCTTTACTTCTTCAAACACATCCGGATATTCCCGGACTACTCTGACAGAACACAAACTTTCGACCGAAGCATCGAGCGATTCAAGATAACTTAGCAAAACAGATTCCATGGGATTGCAAGAGATCTCGAGAGTGTTACCCAAGCGGGTCATGAGCCTGACAACTCTCCTTTCGCAATCAAGAACGGCACCATTACTGGATAACCAGTCCATGCCCAAGATCAACCCATAGCCCGTGAAGCCCAATACAAAAGCATCACATCTAAACTCAACGCTAAGTATAGAAATCTTCAAACCCAAACATATCATAGACAGATATATGGAGCCCCCAATTGGGTTTGAGACAACCAAGGGATCATCAACTAGACTGGTGTCTAAGTGCAGTGACTCAACTAACGATGATGAGATAAAAGAATGCGATGCGCCAGAGTCAAACAAAGTACGAACTGGATGATCAAACAGAAAAACCAGACTTTCAACGGAAATAGTTCTACCTCTCTGCTGAATCGGTGGAACTGAGAGAACCTGAACTTGCCCCCCTGACTGAGGTGGTGCTATAAGAGCTTGCACCTGGCCTCCTGAGGTAGACCCCGTCTTCTGCCCCTTCTTTGGGCAGTTTTTCACAAGATGCCCTGCTTCACCACAATGAAAGCAACCGGTCTTCTTCTTTTTGCGACAATCCTTACTGAGGTGTCCTGGTGTTCCACAATTGAAGCACTTCTTCTTCGTCTTCTTTTTGTCACCATTGCCTTTTCCGCCCTTGCCTTGTTGTTGCTGTTGCGGTTTCTTCTGATCCCCCTTTTTCTCTGGTGCCTTAGAATTCTTATCATCCTCATGCATAAGTGCCATGTAGACAAGCTTCTCAAAAGTGGCCCCCATAGGAATGTGAGTCATAGCTATTCCTTGCAATGGTTCGTTCAAGCCTCTAACGAACCTCAAAGCCTTCTTCTCCGGTGTATTCACCAACTCTATGCCAAACCTTGCTAATTGATTGAATTTGTTGACATATTCTTTCACCGTGAGATTCCCTTGCTTCAAATTCAAGAACTTCTCCATAAACAGATTCTCTTCCGCCCTTGAGAGAAACTTAGCCCCAAACCTTTGCTTAAAATCTGCCCAAGAGTCAACAGGGCGTTCTCCATTAGTGACCTCCCACCAGAATGAGGCCTCTCCCTTCATTAACCAAGCCGCCAACTTGACTTTCTTTCCCTCTTCCACTTCAAAGATATCTAGCAACTCTTCCACTTCCTTAAGCCAATCTCTAGCCTCTACGAAAGTCTCTGAACCAAGAAAAGGTTTTCCTCCTATAGCCTTGAACTCCTTGCAAACCTTAGCAAAATTATCCACTCTAGGCTGAGGAGGAGGAGCGGTTGTCTCTGGTGTAGTAGCATTGGCCGGACCCGCAGCCGCGGCCCTAGCCTCTTGCAACCTCCTATACCATAGTGGTATAACTAAACCCTCCGGGATGTTAAGATCTTCAGCCATGCTGAAACGAAAGAGGAAAGATTCAAAAAGGAGATTCCGAAAGATAAAGATATGGCTATTGGGGATTATGCTTTTCTTTTTCAAAAACTTTTTCTCTTAGAAGACATGCTTTTAAAAATACTTTCTTCGAAAATACTCTTAGAAAGTAGTTTTTCTCAAAAATTTTATCTGTTCTGGTAACCTTAAGCTCTGATACCACGTGTAACACCCCACTCCCGCTATGATCACTCACTAAGGGAATGCCATAGCATCGGTGGAGTATTTTAGTGAATATAGAACAGAAAAATTACAAGACAGATATAAATAGTACTTGAAATTTTAAAACATCATCTCATAACAGCGGAAGTAAAACATGTCTGGTTACATCATAAAACCACAATAAAGGTCAAGTACAATATCCATCAAAATAAAGAAGTACATAATCCCACTCTCATACAATAGCCAAACAAAAGAAAAGATAACTGGATAACTGGAGCTTTACATCTATCCAAGCTCCTAAAGACTGGAACAGCAATCCGATCAAGCTCCACTACTGCTAGGATCCACCGTAGGACCTGAGGGTTGGGAAAAAGATAAAAACAACAGGGTCAGACATAAGTCTGAGCGAGTCCTATAACTTTAACAATACAATCGTTAAAGTAACCAGAGAAGACATAAACTGATATACGGTAACATATAGGGATGAATGGCTACCCTAAGCAGTCAACTAAACGAAGATAAAGGATAAAGACGCATCTACCCTCCCTAAGGTAAATTACTAAACTGCACCACACCAGTCGTTCCTAACTTAAAGGTTGATCCCACCCAAGGACTTATAAAATTTACTAATTAGTACCTGCGTACCCCTAGGTGACCAAGTAGGCGCCACGGGGCCCTACAATCCACTAGGTGTACACACTACTTCCCATTCGATCGGCTCCCTAACGTAGATACCCGTGCTGGCCCCACCGTGGGATGTATCATTCCCCAATGTGGCAACCTGATGAAACTAAAGGTGCACGGCTTATATCTACTCGATGCAACAACGGCTTACCTACCAGCCCGGGCCCACTCACGCATATGAAGCCCGTTGGACTTGCGTTGCCACCGCTAACCCGTTTGCCTCTTACAGTCAAGCCCAGTATGCGTGTCCCGTCCTCGACATGGGTCGAGCCCACAAAGATACGTATGGGTTACTGGTTGAAATGGGCCTCCACAAGCTACCCACCTAAGCTTGTCCCTTTTTCTAGTATATCCCACTTAACCCTTTAATCATGTTTTAATTACATGTTCTATTTTGGTTAAGTATTCTAATCGTATTTTCTATTGCCACCCAAGGCAACCACTAGATTTTCTCATGCCACCCGAGGCACCCACTTAACCCCTCATGTCCCTCTACATGCTAATGTGGTTAAGTGTTTCTTAATTAATTAATTAAGAACGTAACCTTTGTAAAGACCTCTCACATTAGACTGTCTTTTATGACCGCTGGTTAAGCCGGTTGGGTCCGGGCAGCCTTATGTCATAACAGAGTCTAACCTCGTGTCTTTACATTAATTACGTATTTAGTTTGTGCCTAAGACCTCTCACATTGGGCTAACATTTGTAGCAACTGGTTAAGCCGGTTGGGTCCGGGCAGTTTTACGCTACAACTGAGTCCAACCTCGTGTCTTAGTCAATTAATTACACCTAATTAATCACCCTCATAATTTTATATTAATTATCCCTAATTAATCAAGTTTTCTTAACATGGGTAGACCTAACTTAATAGGTAAATTCCCATGGGGTAGACCTAACTCAATAGGTAAATTCCCAACACATAGTATGGGTACACCTAACCAAATAGGCAAATTCCCATACTATGTTTATTTATTTTGTGTTATGCATAATTATATTAATTTCACACAATCTTATTAACTTATGCATTTAATTACCCCATCGTTCCCACGTAATTTCGTTCATGATATAACACATATAAAAGGTGTCAACTTGCATATTAATGAACATGTTTCAAAGGTGCCATCTTGCATATTAACAAACACATAACTTGCATATGAACTTGCATAACATGTCACATAACTTGCATATAATATGTCACATAACTTACATATTCATTTTGCATAACAAACTTGCATATTAGCTTATAGACTTGCATAATGTGTCATCATGAACTTGCATATTAATAAACATGTAACTTGCATATTTACATACATGTAACTCGCATATTAACAAACATGTAACTTGCATATAAAGAAACATGTAACTTGCATATTTACATACATGTAACTTGCATATTAACAAACATGTAACTTGCATATTAACAAACATGTAACTTGCATATTTACATACATGTAACTTGCATATTAACAAACATGTAACTTGCATATTAACAAACATGTAACTTGCATAGCATATTACCATGAACTTGCATAACATGCATATGATTACATAGCCCACAACTTGCATATTTAGCATCATGCAAACATAACATACATCATATTAAACTTGCATAAGCTTACATACTCAACATGCATAAACATAAGATTAATGCTAACATCATATCATATGATTCAAAGCTCATTAACCCACATACAAAACCATAAATCTCATCACATCTCATCTAATTAGTTTACCAAAAGATCATCAAAGTGATAGAAACTCACAACTAGCAACTTTGAACACCAAATGAAGAAGATTAAGATGCTAAGAAGGGATTAGAAGTTGATTAGAGAGTGATTAGTATGCAACCCTCTTCATAAAATTAGTGGAGGCCATGAGAGCTAGCATTTTGCCATAGTTTAGTCACTAGGTTTAATTATGAATGAATTAGGGTAGGTTAGGGTCTTATTTATAGATTAGGCAAGTGTTTTAGGCCATAGGATTAACCCTAGATTCAATCCAAGCCATCAAAGCATGTCTTGGGGAAGAAGTCAAGTGTAGGAACCATCTAGGGCCTTTAGATTAAAGATGGACCATGAGAACCATTCAAATGCAAAATCTGCACTTGAGCGAATCGGCCCACGGGTTGACAGCCAAACACCCTGGATTAACCCCTAGTCGACCCAGCGGGCTCGGGTCGACTTCAAAAATCGGCCGGTTCGGTTATTCCCCTCTCCCAATTCGCTGTTTTGAGCATTTTTGCATATTTATTTATTAAATTTTCAATTATATATATATATATATATATATATATCAATATATATATATATATATATCTACACAACCCATTTCACTTAATTAAGTATACTTTAATTTGGGAATTTTCGTGAAACTTCGCGAGGCCATATCTTGGTCATACGGACTCCGATTTTCGAAAACTCGGACTCTATTTCGCGTATTTTTCCGAGACGAACACAATGGCATAGCCCGTTTCCCTTGATTCCCATTTTAGAATTAAATTCTGCCTCGATTTATGTTATTACAGGTTATTGAAAATACGGGTTGTTACACAATGTGGGTGGTCAAACATTGAGCCCAATAAAGACCCGAGGTTAGACTGAACTACGGTGTAAACCTGCCCGGAACCAACCGGCACATCCAGTAACCGTAGTGATATCTTTCTAATGTGAGTGGTCGGTGCTCTATAAGGCTAAGGACAGGTGGTAGGGTTAAGTCAACTGAAAACACTTAACCAAAGATTCAACATGTTAACAAATATTGATGGGTGGGGTTAGGTATACACAAACACTTAACCACTTAACATGTTTGACTAGAAAAACCTGGTAACGTAGGGACCCGTTTCAGCAGTAACCCAATTTAGGTATCAACGGTACCCTGAAACTAGGCAGGGTGGGGAACGATTACTGGGCTGATTGTAAGCGGTCAAATAACGGCAAATGTTGGGTGCACAGTGTAGGTCTAACAGTGTGTGGTCGTGCACGCACTCCGGAGCAGACAAGTAGGGCACTGGGGGCACCAGTAGTATAACCTATGTCTTCTAGTAATTGTGTCGGGCCACCACCATGGGTCTTGATACACCCCATGGTGGGACCAGCATAGGTATCTACACTTCTTGGGGTAGCCGTAAGACACACATATGGGTAGGAGCCGATCTTTAGTAAAAACAAAAAGGATCACTTCACCCTCAGCATGGGGTGCTAGTTAGAATAATCCTAGTAAATGCAGAGATATAGTGTGGGTTCGATAGTATATTCGATTCTAGACTACACACCCTTAGTTATGATACTATCCTGTTTTCAGTTTATGTCTATCATATCCTTTTCTTATTCACATACTGAAAAGTCACTAGATTTACTCAGACTTTATGTCTGACTCCGTTTTTCTTTTCGTCTTCTTTTCTTTCGTTTCCCCCCTAGGTCTACAGGGAGGAAACAACTCAGCTTAGTCAGACTCTTTTGCAAGCTTGAAGACAGTAGATGTACGGTTTGGATCTCTTTTGTTGGAACATGGCTTTGGATATCATTATGGGGATTTTGCTGCTTTATTTTATGTTTTATGCTTCTTTGATAATCAAGACAGTTATGGAAATGTAATGTTTTTGGAAGTATTGTAAGACAATCATGGTATGGTTTGTATGACACGTATTTTGATGAAATAAAAGTTGTTGTGTTTTCCGCTGTTTAAAAATATGTGTATTTATATCTGTCTTGTGTATCTGTGACTTATACTTAAAACCTCCACCAAAATTAGAGCATTCCCATTGTGAGTGACCCTAACGGAGGTGGGGTGTTTCACTTAGTATCAGAGCATAGGTTTACCAGATAAGATAAAGTTTTTGATATTATTTTCAAAAGAAAGTTTAAAGAAGCATTTTTTAGAAAAAGTGTTATATTTTAAAAGGCATGATCCCCCAAAGCCATGTGTACTATATCTCTCTATCCTTCGTTTTGAATCTTTCCTTTCTGTTTCAGCATGTCTGGAGACCTTAACATTCCTAAAAGAGTACCGATACCCGGTTGGTTTAGGAGGTTCTTAGAAGCTAGGGCCGCAAATGACGCGGGCCCGACAGATATCCTTCCTCCCCCAGTAGCACCAGTTCCTCCTCCTCCTGCTCCTCCCCTTGGAAATGCTTTTGCCAAAACACGTAGAGACTTCAAGTCTATGGGTGGAAAAGACTTCCATGGAATTGAACCCTTTGTAGGAGCAAGAAATTGGCTAAAGGAGACCGAGGATCTGTTTGACATCTTCGGAGTTGATGATAGGCAAAAGATACAGCTAGCAGTGTGGTTGCTCAAAGATGAAGCTTCCTATTGGTGGGAGATCACTAATGCTCAAAGGGCAGTAGAAACTTGGGATGATTTTAGGACAAGGTTTGAGTTGAAATTCCTCTCCCAAGCTGAAAAGAGCCTGCAAATAGAGAAGTTCTTAAATCTTAAACAGGGAAGCATGACGGTCAGGGAGTACGTTAATTAGTTCAATCAGCTGGCCAGATTTGGGCTGGACTTAGTAAATACCCAACACAAGAAGGTGCTTTGCTTCGTCAAAGGTCTGAATGAGCCTATACACAGCCTTGCCATGACCCATGTGTCCACGGGAGCGACTTATGAAAGCTTGGTGGACATGGCGTTGCTACATGAGGAAGACCACGACAAGAAGGAGACTAAGGCTGAGGAAAAGAAAGAAGGTTTACAGGCTAAGAAGACAGACTTTAAGAAAGGAGGAAAGAACAATAAGTCCCATGAAATGAGAAAGTGTCATTTCTATGGCATAGTTGGGCATATAGAGAAAGACTGCAGGAAGAAGAAGGCAAAGATGGGTGGTTGCTTCCATTGCGGGGAGACTGGGCACCAAGCTAGGGACTGCCCAAAGAAGAAAGGACAGGGACAGAAAGCTGGATCTACTTCAGGGGGTCAAGTTCATGCTCTGACAACACCTCCACAGGAACGAGGTAGTAATATATCTGTAGAAAGTGTAGTCTATCTTTATGATCATCCAGTTCGCACAATTTTTTATTCTGGTGCATCACACTCCTTTATTTCATCTGCCTTAGTAGAATCTCTGCATCTAGACACTAGTATGGTTGAGGATCCCTTAGTATTTTCAAATCCAATTGGGGGCTCCGCTTACTTGTCAATGGTTTGTTTGGGTTTGAAAATCTCTATTCTCAGTGTTGAGTTTAGTTGTAATGCTTTTGTTCTAGGCTTCTCGGGATATGGTTTGATCTGAGGCATGGACTGGTTATCCAGTAACGGTGCCATTCTTGATTGTGAGAAAAGAGTAGTTAGACTCTTGTCTCGGCTTGGTAACACTCTAGAAATTTCCTGTAATCCTTTGAATGCTGTTATGCTTAGTTATCTAGAGTCGCTTGATGCTTCTGTTTATAGTTTGCAATCGGTTAGAGTAGTCCGGGAATATCCGGATGTCTTCGAGGAGGTGAAAGGCTTACCTCCGAAGTGGGAAATAAACTTTCGAATCTATCTTGTGGATAACGCAAAACCCGTAGCTTTACCTGTCAGACATATGGCTCCAAAAGAGATAAAGGAGCTCATTAAGTAGGTTAAAGAACTTCTTGAGAAGGGGTTCATTCGAAGGAGCATTTCATAATGGGGTGCTCCAGTGGTGTTTGCAACCAAAGCAGACAGTTCGCTTCGCCTTTGTGTTGACTATAGGGAGTTAAAAAAATTGACTAAGAAAAATGGGCACCCTCTTCCCCGAATCGACGATTTGTTTGATCAGCTTGTAGGTGCGTCGGTTTTCTCCCAACTTGATCTGGCAACTGGGTTCCATCAGCTAAGAGTAGCTGAGGATAGTATTGATAAAACGATGTTCAGAACCCCAGACGGTTTCTTTGAGTGGCTTGTCATGCCTTTCGGCCTGACAAATGCACCCTCTTACTTCGTGGACCTAATGAGCAGAGTGTTCAGAGAATTCCTCAACAAATTTGTGGTTGTCTTCGTAGACGATATCTTGATCTTTTCAAAGAGTGAGGAAGAGCATGCTCAACATCTGAAAGAAACCAAGGATACTCTCCGAACACACCAGCTAAAGGCAAAGTTTTCAAAATGCCATTTTTGGAGGGAAGAAGTAAGATTTCTTGGGCATGTTGTATCTAAAGAAGGGCTGGCCGTAGACCCCGCGAAGGTAGTTGCGGTGCAAGACTGGAAGGCACCAAAAAATGCAACTGAAGTCCGAAGTTTACTAGGACTAGCAGGTTTCTACTGGAATTTCATAAGGGATTTTGCAAAAATCTCAGCTCCACTCATAAGGCTGACAAAGAAGAATCTAGTGTTCAATTGGGACTTGGATTGCGAGTTCGCTTTCCAACGCCTAAAAAGGGCTCTTACAACAGCCCCAGTCCTGACTCTGCCAGACGGAAGCAAGATGTTCACAGTTTATACAGATGCATGTGGGACAGGGCTAGGCACTGTCTTGATGCAAGAAGGAAGGGTAGTAGCTTATGGTGGAAGGCAATTGAAAGTTCATGAAAAGAACTACCAGACCCACGATCTTGAGTTAGCCGCCATCGTCTTGGCACTTAAGTCTTGGCGCCATTATCTCCTAGGTGAGAAGTTCGAACTTTACACTGACCATAATTTTTTGAAATATCTTTTCCCGCAGAAAGACCTTAATCTGAGGCAACAAAGATGGATGGAGTTTCTTGGCTCGTATGACTTCGATATTTCATATACTCTGGGCAAGGGCAATGTGGTGGCAGACGCCTTGAGTAGAAAGAAACTTTCCCTAAGCCCACTCTTTGTAGGAAGGCAAAGCCTAGAGTATATAGCTAGTTTTAACTTTAGGCCCTCCTCTGATTTCGTACCGGGTTTGTTAGCATCTCTTGAGGTGCGCCATACTCTTTTGGACACAATAGGGACGGCACAACGTGAGGACCCTCAGCTAGTCGAAGTGGATGATAAACTAATTAGGGGTGAGACTTCTAGTCACCTCAGTAGATACTCTATTGATGATAAAGGCTGGCTGAGACGCGACGGAAGACTATGCGTTCCACAAGCAAGGGAGTTGATAAAGAAGGTTCTTCAGGAAGCACATCGTTCCAAGATGACAATACATCCAGGCGGGGACAAAATGTACAAGGACATGAAAAGAGTTTTCTTTTGGAACGGCATGAAGAAGGACGTGGCAGATTTCGTTTCTAAGTGTGTGGTATGCCAGCAAGTCAAAGCGGAACAGAAAAAGCCTGGAGGACTACTTCATTCCCTAGAGGTCCCACAGTGGAAGTGGGATAGCATTTCAATGGACTTCGTTGATGGGCTGCCTAGGTCGAGAAGGGGCAATACTAGAATTTGGGTAATAGTGGATAGGCTTACAAAGAGCGCCCACTTTTACCTGTCAAGAATAGAAGGACCGCCTCATCCCTAGTGTCTCTTTACATCAAGGAGATAGTTCGACTCCATAGGATACCCTCCAGCGTTGTTAGTGACCGAGACCCTATCTTCACAAGCGAATTTTGGAGAAGTTTGCAAGAAGCTGTAGGCACTCAATTATGTTTAAGCACGGCCTATCACCCTCCGACCGATGGTCAGACGGAAAGGGTGAATAGAGTTTTAGAGGATCTTTTGAGACTTTGTGTTCTTGACTTTGGAGGGACATGGGAGGATCACCTTCCCTTAGTGGAGTTTGCTTACAACAATAGCTTCCAAGCTACCATAGGCATGGCACCCTTCGAAGCATTGTATGGAAGACCGTGCAAGTCACCAACTTGTTGATGGGAGTCTACAAATAAGGTTATTCTTGGTCCAGACCTGATCAGAGAAACTTCAGAAAAAGTGGACTTTATACGAAGAAGGATGAAGATGGCCCAAGATAGACAGAAATCCTACGCCGACAAGAGAAGGACCGACCTTGAGTTTGAGGTTGGGGACAGAGTTTTTCTTAAGGTATCTCCTCTAAGGAACGTTGTTCGTTTTGGATCCACTGGAAAGCTAGCACCGAGATTTGTAGGACCATTTCCTATCATCGAGAAGGTTGGGAAGATGGCCTATAGATTAGAGCTACCCGAAAAAACTGGCCGGAGTTCACAACGTCTTTCATGTTTCTCACCTCCGGAAGTGTTTACACGAGTCTGCTGAAATAGTAGAGCCTAGCATTCTAGAAGAAGCCGAAGTGGAACGTGAAGCAACTATGAGAAGAGTTCCAACACGCATCTTAGGAACTGAAGTGAAAAAGCAACGCAACCGCGAAGTCAAGCTCGTCAAAGTTCAGTGGAGCGACGCCGAGGAAGACGCGACTTGGGAAACTGAAGCTAGAACATGCGCAGCCTACCCTTTTCTTTTTGAGGGTACATCTTTTGATCTCTCTTTTCCCTTAAGTTATGATTAATCTATCTTTTAGGCATATTTCCTCGGCCCTTTCTCCTTAACTCCTTAGGTAGAAAACAAATGGATGCAAACATGTATTTGAAAACATGTTATGGACTATGGCTGCAAGTGATTGCTAGTGGTTGCTCGTGGATGCATACACACACACACCCTAGGATTTAGATCGGCTCAGTCACTTCATACTGCATATGCATATATGTATTCTCATTCACATATTGTTGAAATTTTATATGTTATCATATGGTTATCGCATTTGTATGAATTGTTGTGCACTCATGTAGAATTATGGGTAGGAAAAATTTGCATGCATAATGGATTCATGACACTTACATGATTCGCATTTAGGAGGTCAACTGAATCAGTCGACCGCCTGATTTCTACATTAGATAGGGACATTCATACACACAATGCATATGATCATAAAACATTAGAAGTCTTTAAGGACAATGGACACCTGTGTTTGTTGGTTGAGTAGATGGACGATTGGATGGTAAGGATATACGTTCTTCCTAGCTTGAAGATTTCGGGGACATAATCCTTTTAAGTGGGGGAGAATGTAACACCCCATATATTATATAACAGTGAAATTCATAAATTAAAAGTATAATTAATTATAATGAAAGAATTAAGGGAAACGGCTTACGCCATTGCGTTCATCTCGGAATTCTGGTTGAGATAGAGTCCGAGTTTGCGTGAAACGGACTCCGTATGAAGGAGTTATGATCTCCGGAAGTTTCAGAATAAATTTGAAATTCAAAAACAGCTCAGAACAGGTTTTAAAATTCGAATTCGAGTTCAAACTGGGCGGGAAAATTCCCGCCCAGTGACCAGGTCGACACTAGTGTCGACTGGGCAGTCGACCTGGCCCCCCCAAGTCGACTGTGTAGTCGACTTGGGTGTCGACCTGAAGGTCGACTTGTCCGGTCGACCTGACCAGGTGGGTTTGACCCTGGTTCGAGTTCTGGTGTGATGTACGGTCTGATTTCCCTCCCTGTTTGCATCTGACGGCTCAAATTAACTTGAAAACTCTATAAATACACCCTAAGACTCAACTAATTCACATAAGAAAATAAGAGAGGAGTCGTCGTGCTGCCGGGAAGGAGTTGATCGTAGCCGCCAAGAATCAAACTAAGAAGCAAATTTGCTACCCAAAGGAGAGCACCTCCAAATTCAGAAAACAAGATCTCGTCACACGTTGTAAGTATAGTGGTCTTTCAGAATCTGAATAAAATTATGATGTGATACGATGTAATTGAGAATAGAATTGTATTGTTGTTGTATAATGATGTAGATCTTGTGTATTGGTATGTTTCTATCGTGACTATGTGTATTGATTAGTGGCATAAATGGGTCGATGCAAGTTTATTATACGATTGTATATGAAAGTAATTGCAATTGCAAGTTTGTGGCAAAATCTATGATTAGATCCCTCTTATGTTTATGTTAATATCCCCTTTATGTTTATGTTGATATCATGGGCCATATACTTATGTAAACATATCCTAGATCTGAGATCTTTTATGCCTACATGACTCAAAATTTATGTATACATCTTAGATCCATTACAAGTATGATTAGAACTATGTTAAATGCAGTTTGGGTTACATAAACTACGCAAGTTCATGTGGAAATAGACTATATATTAGATTTGGACATTTTTGGGTTAATTTACAACATGCTAGTTTTGCGTTCGACATTATGCCAAGTTAATATGTTAAAACCCAAGTTTGTATAAATCTACATATGCCATCCTATGTGACACCCATTTAGTTGTATGCCAATTTTGAATGCAAGTTCACATGATCCAATGTTTATGTTAACGCCAATTTGCAAGTTCATGCGCTACACCTTCTATGTATCATAGAAATATTATATGTTCTGGATTTCCCCTTTTCTCACGTTTATCAAGTTAGGCTGAATTGTGTCGAGCCCAACATTAGTACGTACAAACGGGGGTAATAGCGTTGGGTGTAAAAACATGATATAATAAATATGTTGGCATATTTGGCGTGTGCCAACGACTGTGGCATTTTAGCGGTATAATTGTTATACCCAAATTAAAAGACGACATGACGTTTACATAAATAATAAAATATGTAAATCTTGAAAAGACGACATGTTTGACCCGAGGTTGGATTGAGTTGTGACATAAACCTGCCCGGACCCGCCCGGTCGTCCAGTAGTTACAACAATACCTATCCAATGTGGGTGGTTAAACATTGAGCCCAATAAAGACCCGAGGTTAGACTGAACTACAGTGTAAACCTGCTTGGAACCAACCGACACATCCAGTAACCGTAGTGATATCTGTCTAATGTGAGTGGTCGGTGCTCTAAAAGGCTAAGGACAGGTGGTAGGGTTAAGTCAACTGAAAACACTTAACCAAAGATTCAACATGTTAACAAATATTGATGGGTGGGGTTAGGTATACACAGACACTTAACCACTTAACATGTTTGACTAGAAAAACCTGGTAACGTAGGGACCCGTTTCAGCAGTAACGTCCCAATTTAGGTATCAACGGTACCATGAAACTAGGCAGGGTGGGGCACGATTACTGGGCTGATTGTAAGCGGTCAAATAACGGCAAATGTTGGGTGCACAGTGTAGGTCTAACGGTGTGTGGTCGTGCACGCACTCCGGAGCAGACAAGCAGGGCACTGGGGGCACCGGTAGTATAACCTATGTCTTCTAGTAATTGTGTCGGGGCCGCCACCATGGGTCTTGATACACCCCATGGTGGGACCAGCATAGGTATCTACACTTCTTGGGGTAGCCGTAAGACACACGTACGGGTAGGAGCCGATCTTTAGTAAAAACAAAAAGGATCACTTCACCCTCAGCATGGGGTTCCAGTTAGAATAATCCTAGTAAATGCAGAGATATAGGGTGGGTTTGATAGTATATTTGATTCTGGACTACACTCCCTTAGTTATGGTACTATCCTGTTTTCAGTTTATGTCTATCATATCCTTTTCTTATTCACATACTGAAAAGTCACTAGATTTACTCAGGCTTTATGTTTGACTTCGTTTTTCTTTTCGTCTTCTTTTCTTTCGTCCCCCCAGGTCCACAGGGAGGAAACAACTCAGCTTAGTCAGACTCTTTTGCAAGCTTGAAGACAGTAGATGTACGGTTTGGATCTCTTTTGTTGGATCATGGCTTTGGATATCATTATGGGGATTTTGCTGCCTTATTTTATGTTTTATGCTTCTTTGATAATCAAGACAGTTATGGAAATGTAATGTTTTTGGAAGTATTGTAAGACAATCATGGTATGGTTTGTATAACACGTATTTTGATGAAATAAAAGTTGCTGTGTTTTCCGCTATTTAAAAATATGCGTATTTATATCTGTCTTGTGTATCTGTGACTTATACTTAAAAACCTCCACCAAAATTAGGGCTTTCCCTTTGTGAGTGACCCTAACGGAGGTGGGGTGTTTCAAGTTCGGATCTGAAGCCATGAGTGGCGAAGACAGGGTGGATTAGAAGAGTTTGGAAGAGTCATGATTCGATTTGGAGGGAGGAGAAGGATAATGAGGGAGGAGGAAGGCGATGAAAAGTAGAAAAGGGTGAATACTCTGTCGCCATTGACAAATATAGATCCGAACAAAACCCAAACAAAAAGAAACGATGCACTATTTGAATATGAGAAACATACTAATAGTAAAAAAAACTATTATGCAGATCATTTTAATTGCATCTTGATCTGAGTTCGAGTATAGAATTTGAGGTGCTTACACCTATCCGAAAGAGAATTTTTTGTTTGATGCTTGATGGTCCAATACTAATTAGGGTGTACGATTGAATTCTTAAGTTTCTATCACGGTTGAGAATCATGCAAGGAAAGAAAAACTTTCTAATCAAAATAGCCTGATCAAAATCTGAATCAGAGGATCATTACAAGTTCGGAAGAAGTCTGAATCCAGATTAAAGACAAAATCTGGTATAGGGAAGAACAATCTTGGGTTTACTTTTATTAAAATAATACCACACCCTTACGCATCAATACTCTTATGCATCCT
The DNA here is from genome assembly GCA_030737875.1 of Allium sativum. Taxonomy (NCBI): domain Eukaryota; kingdom Viridiplantae; phylum Streptophyta; class Magnoliopsida; order Asparagales; family Amaryllidaceae; genus Allium; species Allium sativum. The sequence goes on along the minus strand of CM060921.1, from coordinate 511,247,180 downwards.
CACATTTACACATCATACCCTTATGCATGGTGTGACAAGCCGAGGGGGAGTTTGGCCGAATTTAGGGAGAGAGGAAGGGCTGTTATGATAATTTTCTATCTCTTATTTTATTTCTAAATGCTTTCTATAGATACCTCATTCTCTTCAAAAATTATTACACTAAAACTTTACATTTCTTATTTTTGTAAAATCCATCATTAGCTTCTAAAAACTAAAAAATAATCATCACCTTGCTTGCTTTTCAAAGCAACATCAAACTGAAGAAGGACAAGTGACTTAAAGTAGGATCGACTTATTTGGAATATGCGGAAGTGTATGTGATATGATATTCTAACTTATATGATAGATAAGCAAGTAAATATCTAAAAAACTAAATATTATAATATCATAGATAAGTAATGCAATAAATAAAGTAAAACGACACCAGGAATTTTATACTGGTTCGGACTTCCCGTCCTACATCTTATCCTAGACTCCTTCTGGAATTCAACTATCAACGCCCTCTCTTCACAGGAGGAACAGATTCACAAAGCACTTGAGCAACCAACAGGATTTTCATGCTTGAGCAACCGAACAGTACTTTCAACAATACAACAATAGTTTTTGCGTTGATTGTGTTCTTTAATAACACTAAGTAGCCAACAGTTTGAGTACATCCTTCCTATAATCTTATCCTTAGATATATAACGTGTTTGTGAAGAGTTAAAGGAAGTAGATTGCTATTGAATCAAGAGATATGAAATATATTCAAGGATTAAAAAGCAATTTGAATGTTTGTGTAAGCTTTTATAATACAAGAGAATATAGAGTTTAAGATTAGAAAATATAAGAAGATTCAGTGATTTGTAAATCTGGTTTTTGATGTATATATAACGATTGAAGAGTAGTCAACTTTCATGAAGAGTCATAGCAAAAAGAAGCGAACATTTCTCTTCAGAAATGGATGGATATCTTTTTATGAAAGAAGGCAACCTTTCAGAAAAATGTCTGTTATTGTCGGTTCAGTCAACTGGTCTAAAAATCACCAGTCTACCAGTATAAATATATAACATATATATATATATATATATATATATATATATTTGAAAAGTTCAGAAAATAGCCGTTATTGGGCTTTCTATACCTAACCAGTCGACTGGTTCAAGTTGACTTGTGGTTGTTGAACCAGTCGACTGGTATCTAGGTTATCAGCCCATTAATGGTTGTTTTCTACCATTATCATATACATATATATATATATATACACACACACACACATGTTTTGTGCATTTGTGTTATATTAAATGAGGATAGATTTTAACAAAGTTCTAACACACTAAACAAACACATACATATATTTACTAACTCTTCAATCGATCTTCATTTCTTTGTTGTCATGACTCAAAAATCTCATGAATCAAAATTCTCCCCCTTTTTTGATTGATGACAACCTCTTGCAATCTTATAGAAATTTTTATTTTTCTCCCCCTGATGTATGCTTGCATAAATTTGTGTAACGACCCGAACTTCCCCGTAAAGAAAAGCCCGGATTGCATTGAGAACACGACGAATCAAAACTCAAACAGAAGAATATTTCATTGCTTATTACAACAATTTACATCAGAGTACAAGAATATACAGAGTATGAATAAATATTACACATCAGAGATTAAAATACATTACATAGCAGCGGAAAATAATACAAAACAAAACTGAAAGAGATAAATGGATACAGAGCTTTTCGAATATCGTTCCAGCTGTAAACCAGGATCCTGTGAATACAAATCTACAAAACCAAAACTACTAGCTGCCCATGTGGAAATAGGGGAACCCAGAGTTTAGTTAAAACAATAAACTATAGGTCAGTCATGTGACTGGTGTGAGAACTAAAACAGTTATTTAAAACTATTACTTTAAAAATAAGTTAAATTAAGGGACCACGCCTTATAACACGGATAGGGTTTCCTCCCAAGAATATCAGTGCATAAAACAAACAGCGCAATGCATTTTAGAATAATGAAGCTATTATAAGACCTAGGTCCCATCACACAATGCAACGCAAGACGGAGGATAGGGTTTTCCCTTATAATAGCCAAACATGCTTGGTATGTTTAGAAACAAATCATTTGATACTATTATAAGTGTATAGTATCAAAACAACTTCAAATATAAATGTATCAATCATAAACGACATAGTATCCCATGCTACTATGTCGCCAATACTAGGCTCTATAATCAAAACCGAAATGTCACGTATTGGAAATTGGATTTCCGTCATGAGTCGAGGCCAGGGATGGCTCCTCACCGATTCGAGACACTCTAGCTCATGTCTCTGGATCCCCCGTAGTGAACCCTTAGATCTTTAGGGCTGGTCTGTAACACCCCACCTCCGCTAGGGTCACTCACAAAGGGAATGCACTTGCTTTGGTGGAGCATTATCTGGGTAAACATACACAGAAATATTAAAAGACAGAACACATAAAACAGCTGAAGAAGAACCAAATTTTATTGCTTTAAAAATCTAGAAAGTTCTAAAGCCTTTTTACATCAAAATGCCATTAAATCCATTACATCAAAATCTGTTTTGCAATAGTAAAGAAGCATAAAACCATAGTCATAAATCATTCCCCAATAAAGCAGCAAAGCAAGCCATAGCCAAGAGAAATCCAAGCGGTACAAGAAAGAGCCTTGGAGCTTGGTAAGATCCTAACTAAGCTGTATTCCTACCCTGCGAACTTGGGGGGGGGGGGGGGGACGAAAGAAAAAGAGGCGAAACAAACTAGGTCAGTCATAAAGACTGAGTAAGTCCTAGTGGCTTTCAACATAAAAACAGGTGAAGATAATATGGCATGAATAAACCGAAAGTAAACATAAGCATGATGATAAGGTAAGCTACAAGCACGATGAATCAAGTATAACATCCCACGCTTCCTATCAAGAGTATCGTCACAAGGTTCCTACCAAGTATCACATTGCAAGGTTTCTATTAAGTATGACATCGCAAGATTTCTAAACTTCACCATTCCACTATTTTCTTTGATTTCCTATATTCTCTGCACCAACCGAACTAGTACCCCAACCCGTATCATCCTTTCCATGTATATGTACAGTCCCTTTCCGTATATCGTACGGGTTTCATCACGTATTTCTATACTAATTCAATGTAGTGCCACCATTCTTGAAATCGTTTGGACCGCCACCCTTGTTCTGGCTAGGTTTCCTTATCATGAAACATCGCGTGTTCAACTAGGATTTATGCCACCTAGGACCACTAGGGTTTACGCTACCTATTAAACGTTTTCTAGACTCGATTAGGGTTTATGCCACCTAGGACCACTAGGGATTATGCTACCTAAGGAATTCCACGTAATGATCTATTAATCGATCGGCTCCCTACAAGTCCTAGCTCGTTCATGTGTCTGTGTCATACGGCCCAATCACGAAATGTAGTCACCTGTGCTAGGTCCACCATAGGGTGTATCAATCCCTAGGGTGCCAACCACCGACACAAATCAAGCACGCACAGTGTAAACCTACTAGTGCCCAATGCCTGCTTTTTCAACTCCGGACTACGTGCACGACCATAGTCCGCCTGAACCTACAATTGCACACCAACTTAGCCATCGTTCTGGTCGCTTACAATCAGCCCAGTAATCGTGCCCCACCCTGCCTAGTTCTAGGGTACCATGATACATCTAGTGGGTTACTGCTGAAAAGGACCACGTAACTAGGGTTTTCGTCCAGTAGGTTAAGTGTTGTCATTTAAATTCGAGACTTAACCCCATCAGTCTAGCATGTCAAGTTGGTTAAGTGTTGTCATTCAAGTTCGTGACTTAACCTGCCTACGTGTCAGGTCAAATTGGCTAAGTTTTGTCGTTCAAGTTCATGACTTAGCCCTACGAATCATGTGTCATGTTGGTTATGTATATTCAAGCAGTTCATGACTTAACCCTATGAAATCATCGTGTTAAATTGGTTAAGTATATACAAGTGGTTCATGACTTAACCCTATTATGTGGCATTAATTCATTAATGCACCCCAACCTCTCACATCAGACCTGTTGTTGTGGTCACTGGATATGTCGGGCGGTTCCTGGAAGAATTACACCACAACTCAGTCTGACCTCGGGTTTTCAAGTGCGATATGACCAACTACCCACATTGGATCCTATTGTTTGCAGTAACTGGATTTGCCGGTCGGTTCCAGGCAGATTTACACCACAAACTCAACCCAACCTCGAGTTGGCCACTTTCAAGTTCATTCTAAGTGTCATGACCATGTTCAAGTTTCATGTCAAGTTCGTGTCAAGTTTTCAAGGCAAGTTTCATGTCAAGTCAATGCCAAGTTCGTGTCCATATCCAGGTTCAAGTTATAACAGCGTTCATGTTTCAAGTTTTGCCTTTTATCAGGTTCATAATTCATGTTCATAACCAATTTATGTTTTTCCTATTCTACCCAAATCGTGTTCCCATCGCATGTAAACGTGATCAATCCACACTACAAATAAATCCAAATCTCAGAATAACATCAAAACTATGATAGGCAAGAGGAACGAGCATAAAGAGATAAAAGGGTTTACAAGACTAGCATGGCATAAATTGGTTACAACATCACTGGCATATAGGATTCCATATCTAGCAAGATAATGCGGTAATCATGGTAAATGTTGACATAAAAGAATAGGCATGCAAAAGCAAGCCGAGTACAAGGATAATGGATCCAATGGTTTTGGTGTACATAATAGCGAATAAACTAAGCAAGTCACACCCTAGGTATACGATCCAACAAAATGCCAATTCGGTGCACAACATGGTTTTCAACTATAGTGTTATGGGCATGAACAATCAACTATAATGGTCTTAGGCAATTAACAGTAATAGTTTCAAAGTCGTGGTCATAGATAATAGCCTTATGTTCATAATCATAGGTAATAATTCTCATAGTCAAGAGTCATAGGTGATTAGCCACAATTGTCCTCATCATAGTTATAGGCATAGTCTTATGTTCACAGTCATAGGCATAGGCATAGTCTTATATTCACAGTCAAAGGCATAGTCTTATGTTCTCAGTCATAGGCATAGGCATAGTCTTATGTTCATCGTCATAGTCATAGGCATAGGCAAAACCTTATGTCCACAGTCATAGGCATATTAAGGTATAGTCATGAAAGAATTTGATTTACAACATGAACAGGCCCCAAGTAGAAATATTCCCTCCAGTCAAGATCCAATAATTTATGTTACAATCGAGTGTTTGAATAATAGACTAGGTCCAACAACATGAATGGGCATGATTCAGTCGATAAGAAATAATCCAAAAATCATAGATTCAAGAAGAGACAAGAACAGATCTAAATACATAATCAAGCTTAGGTCCAATTTCATTTTATTCCATGTCCATATCAAATTTAACAAGTTTCAATCTCAAAGTAACTAGAACTTATAGAGCGCGGATCGAGAATTAGAGTGCAGAGATTTGATTTTAGAAACGGTTGTTGCAGTTGTTGAATCTCTATTTGTTTAGTCTTGTTCTAGTTGAAAACCCCCAAATTGCAATTCCTAGATGTTGTCTTAAGGAAGAAGAAGTTGCCATTCTCTCTTTAATTTAATAATTTCAGAAGAAGCATAAGGACAGAATGAAATGGTGTGGAGAGAATGAGGCTAAGGGTGAGTTTATATAGGATTAGGCAGATGAATCTGGACAGAAAACGGGGTCAAATACATCAGAATGCATCAGGTTCAGGAAGTGGGCTCGGGAGGCAGGTCGATCCCCAGGTCGACACTATGGTCGACCTAGTCCCTGGGAGGTCGACACTATAGTCGACCCCCAGGGTGACCTGGTCCATGGGCGGGAATTTTCCCGCCCAGCCTGTTCTGGGGTTTGAATTCGAATTTCGAGCTGTTTTTTATTCTGAAAATTCATGAAACTTCAGAGGGTCATATCTCCCTCATACGGACTCCGATTTTCGAAAACTCGGACTCTATTTCATGTAAAATTTCGAGACGAACGCAATGTCGCAAACTATTTCCCTTGATTCTGAATTTAAAATTTAATTCTGCCTTGATTTCTAGTTTTAACGTGTTATAAAAATTCAGGTTGTTACATTCTCCCCTCCTTAAAGGATTTTGTCCCCGAAATCTTCAAGTTAAGAAGAATGTGTCCTACCATCCAATCATCCATCTACTCAATCATCAATCACAGGCATCCATTGTCCTTAAGAGATTTCTAATGCTATATGAACATATGCAAAAAGTGTGTGTATATGTTCCTTATCTAATGCAAATGATCAGGCCTGATTGATCTTTTTAAATGCAAAATATGTTTAGTGCCATGAATCCAACATGTATGCAATTAGTCCTAGTCATGTAAACACTATATATGTGCACAAACATCCATCAATTTGCAACATCCACATGACAACACATTCAATTCCATCCATAAACAGGTATAAACATTCATGCACATGCAATATGAAAATGTGTCTGAGCCGATCTAGTGCCTAACGTGTGTTATGCAATCACGAGCAACCACTAGCAGCCACTTGCAACCATCAATCATAACATGTCTCAAACACATGTTTACACCCAATTATTCCTACCTAAAGGTATAGTCAAACGATAGAAGCAAGTAAAAACTTTGTGCCCATTAGGTAATGTCAAAGCTGGAAATCTACGTCACATATATACTAAATAGGAGAAGAACTCCCTAAGCACCAGTCCATATCCTATAAAACCCAAAAATTTTAGTCAACCCAACGGACACCCTCAAGCCCCAACATGTATTACTAACAGATAAGTCATACTCTCTATGGGGTTTGCAACAGAAATAGGATTGAGAATAGGACCGAGAGGTTATACTTAAAAGATAGCATGCAAGTAAGCTCTACAGGAAAAGAGGAATCAAGGATATACTCTTAAAAAGAGATATGATGCGCGTATCTAGTCTTCAATCTTCTAAGTCGCATTTCCTTGAGCTTAACTCCATTGTGCTTTGACCGTCTTTAGCTTTACAATTTCGTAGCTTCTTAATTCCTATTTCCAAAATACGAGTTGGAACTCATTTCACTGTCGCCTCTTGTTCCACTTTCACTTATTCTTTTTCTAGTATACTCGGCCCAAACATAACTACGTACCCATGGTTTCATGCAAGCTCTCCAAAATTCACTAGTGAATCCTGGATCTCGTTTACTCACTATAAGGTATTCCACGCAGAAGAACTTTCTCTTGAAAACAAACAAATGTCAACCATGTTGCCAAATGTACTTACTAAGTTGATTTTCTATAACTCATGCATAAACGAAATTAAACATCCGCCTTAGTGGCGAACACTACTCGAGCGGATCGATAAATGTATCAAGAACGGATCGATAAATGTATCAAGATATTCTAGGTAACTAAACATGGCAGAACCCTAAGGGTTACACTAGACTTCGAGGGCATTACCAAGGCAAGTCGAGCGTCTAACTACCCTCTTTTCATACTCGAGAATGGTACCATTTCTGGACAACCACTCCATCCCTAGAATCAACCCATAGCCCAAAAACATAAGCTTTACTTCTAAACTCAACACTTAGCATAGACATTCTCAAATCCAAACAAGTCATGAATAAATGAGCCGATTTCCCACAGGATTTGAGACAAAAATGGGATCCTCTACTACGCTAGTACTAAGGTGCAGAGACTCAACCATCGAAGCAGAAATAAAAAGGATGCGATGTACCATAATAAAAAAGGGTACAAACAGGATAGAAATATAAACTAGACTATCCTACAGAAACATTTCTACCTTCTTGTTCTGAGCCTCATTCGCCTTAACCACTCTTATCCCCTCTTATATAACGTGTTAACAGGTCTCTCGAGAACTACCTTCATCGCATGGCAACCCTACAAAGCTTGAAATAAGATTAGTTGCAGATGGAACTAATGTGACTACAGATGGAGGAAAGAAAGGAAAAGGGATTCGAACAAGGAAACAAAGGATAATGCTAATGGCCTTTGGGGAATAGCCTTTAAAAATAAAACTTTTCTTGAAAAATGCTTCTTTGTAAATGGTTTTGAAAATAATTTCAAAAGGTTTTAAAAAATTTTGCCCAGTCTGGTAACCTTCTGCTCTGATACCAAATGTAACACCCCGCCTCCGCTAGGGTCACTCACAAAGGGAATGCACTAGCTTTGGTGGAGCATTATCTGGGTAAACATACATAGAAATATTACAAGACAAAACATATAAAATGGCGGAAGAAGAACCAAATTTTATTGCTTTAAAAATCTAGAAAGGTCTAAAGCCTTTTTACATCAAAATGCCATTAAATCCATTACACCAAAATCTGTCTTGCAATAGTAAAGAAGCATAAAACCATGGTCATAAATCATTCCCCAATAAAGCAGCAAAGCAATCCATAGCCAAGAGAAATCCAAGTGGTACAAAAAAGAGCCTTGGAGCTTGGTAAGATCCGAACTAAGTTGTATTCCTACCCTGCGAACCTAGGGGGGGAACGAAAGAAAAAGAGGCAAAACAAACTAGGTCAGTCATAAAGACTGAGTAAGTACTAGTGGCTTTCAGCATAAAAACAGGTGAAGATAATATGGCATGAATAAACCGAAAGTAAACATAAGCATGATGACAAGGTAAGCTACAGGCACGATGAATCAAGTATAACATCCCACGCTTCCTATCAAGAGTATCATCACAAGGTTCCTACCAAGTATCACATTGCAAGGTTTCTATTAAGTATGACATCGCAAGATTTCTAAACTTCACCATTCCACTATTTTCTTTGATTTCCTATATTCTCTGCACCAACTGTACTAGTACCCCAACCTGTATCATCCTTTCCATGTATATGTACAGTCCTTGCCGTATATCGTATGGGTTTCATCACGTATTTCTATACTACTTCAACGTAGTGCCACCATTCTTGAAATCATTTGGACCGCCACCCTTGTTCTTGCTAGGTTTCCTTATCATGAAATATCACGTGTTCAACTAGGATATATTCCACCTAGGACCACTAGGGATTATGCTACCTATTGAACGTTTCCTAGATTCGATTAGGGTTTATGCCACCTAGGACCACTAGGGATTATGCTACCTAACGAATTCCACGTAACGATCTATTAATCGATCGGCTCCCTACAAGTCCTAGCTCGTTCATGTGTCTGTGTCGTACGACCCAATCACGAAATGTAGTCACCTGTGCTAGGTCCACCATAGGGTGTATCAAGCCCTAGTGTGCCAACCACCGACACGAATCAAGCACGCACAGTGTAAACCTACTGGTGCCCAATGCCTGCTTTTTCAACTCCGGACTACGTGCACGACCATAGTCCACCGGAACCTACAATGGCGCACCAACTCAACCGTCGTTCTGGTCGCTAACAATCAGCCCAGTAATCGTGCCCCACCCTTCCTAGTTCTAGGGTACCATGATACATCTAGTGGGCTACTGCTGAAAAGGACCGCGTAACTAGGGTTTCCGTCCAGTAGGTTAAGAATTGTCATTTAAATTCGAGACTTAATCCCATCAATCTAGCATGTCAAGTTGGTTAAGTGTTGTCATTTAAGTTCATGACTTCACCCGCCTACGTGTCATGTCAAATTGGCTAAGTGTTGTCGTTCAAGTTCATGACTTAGCCCTACGAATCATGTGTCAAGTGGGTTAAGTATATTCAAGCGGTTCATGACTTAACCCTATAAAATCATCGTGTTAAATTGGTTAAGTATATTCAAGTCGTTCATGACTTAACCCTATTATGTGGCATTAATTCATTAATGCACCCCAACCTCTCACATCAAACCTGTTGTTGTGGTAACTGGATATCCTGGGCGGTTCCGGGCAGAATTACACCACAACTCAGTCTGACCTCGGGTTTTCAAGTGCGATATGACCAACTACCCACATTGGATCCTATTGTTTGCAGTAACTGGATTTGCCGGGCGGTTCCGGGCAGATTTACACCACATACTCAACCCAACCTTGAGTTGGCATTTTCAAGTTCATTCTAAGTGTCATGACCATGTTCAAGTTTCATGTCAAGTTCGTGTCAAGTTTTCAAGGCAAGTTTCATGTCAAGTCGATGTCAAGTTCATGTCCATATCTAGGTTCAAGTTATAACAACGTTCATGTTTCAAGTTTTGCCTTTTATCAGGTTCATAATTCATGTTCATAACCAATTCATGTTTTTCTTATTCTACCCAAATCATGTTCCCATCGCATGTAAACGTGATCAATCCACACTACAAATAAATCCAAATCTCAGAATAACATCGAAACTATGATAGGCAAGAGGGATAAGCATAAAGCGATAAAAGGGGTTACAAGACTAGCATGACATAAATTGGTTACAACATCACTGGCATATAGTATTCCATATCTAGCAAGATAAGGTGGTAGTCATGGTAAACGCTGACATAAAAGAATAGGCATGCAAAAGCAAGCCGAGTACAAGGATAATGGATCCAATGGTTTTGGTGTACATAATAGCGAATAAACTAAGCAAGTCACACCCTAGGTATACGATCCAACAAAATGCCAACTTGGTGCACAACATGGTTTTCAACTATAGTGTTATGGGCATGAACAATCAACTATAATGGTCTTAGGAAATTAACAGTAATAGTTTCAAAGTCATGGTCATAGATAATAGCCTTATGTTCATAATCATAGGTAATAATTCTCATAGTCAAGAGTCATAGGTGATTAGCCGCAATTGTCCTCGTCATAGTTATAGGCATAGTCTTATGTTCACAGTCATAGGCATAGGCATAGTCTTATATTCACAGGCAAAGGCATAGTCTTATGTTCTCAGTCATAGGCATAGGCACAGTCTTATGTTCATCGTCATAGTCATAGGCATAGGTAAAACTTTGTGTCCACAGTCATAGGCATATTAAGGTATAGTCATGAAAGAATTTGATTTACAACATGAATAGGCCCCAAATAGAAATATTCCCTCCAGTCAAGATCCAATAATTTATGTTACAATCTAGCGTTTGAATAATAGACTAGGTCCAACAACATGAATGGGCATGATTCAGTCGATAAGAAATAATCCAAAAATCATAGATTCAAGAAGAGACAAGAACAGATCTAAATAGATAATCAAGCTTAGGTCCAATTTCATTTTATTCCATGTCCATATAAAATTAAACAAGTTTCAATCTCAAAGTAACTAGAACTTACAGAGCGCAGATCGAGAATTAGAGTGCAGAGATTTGATTTTAGAAACGGTTGTTGCAGTTGTTGAATCTCTATTTGTTTAGTCTTGTTCTAGTTGAAAACCCCCAAATTGCAATTCCTAGATGTTGTCTTAAGGAAGAAGAAGTAGCCATTCTCTCTTTAATTTAATAATTTCAGAAGCAACATAAGGACATAATGAAATGGTGTGGAGAGAATGAGGCTAGGGGTGAGTTTATGTAGGATTAGGCAGATGAATCTGGACAGAAAATGGGGTCAAATACATCAGAATGCATCAGGTTCAGGAAGTGGGCTCGGGAGGCAGGTCGATCCCCAGGTCGACACTATGGTCGACCTGGTCCCTGGGAGGTCGACACTATAGTCGACCCCCAGGTCGACCTGGTCCATGGGTGGGAATTTTCCCGCCCAGCCTGTTCTGGGGTTTGAATTCGAATTTCGAATTCGAATTCCGAGTTGTTTTTGATTTTGAAAATTCATGAAACTTCAGAGGGTCATATCTCCCTCATACGGACTCCGATTTTCGAAATCTTGGACTCTATTTCATGTAAAATTTCGAGACGAACGCAATTAGTTAACCCATTTCCCCTAATACTGATTTTAAAATTTAATTCTGCCTTGATTTCTAGTTTTAACATGTTATAAAAATTCGGGTTGTTACACGGTCCTCCCTTATGTTTAAGGATTGGTTATTCCTGAGAACACGTTTCCCGGTCCTATAGGACCTATATCCAATGACTCTCGCAGTAGCCAATATATTCAAGGCGCCTCGCATTCCAACAACCACATAGGTAAAAAATATAACAATGTCAGGGCTTGTAAAACGTTGACACGACCCATAGCTAGAAAGAAATGTCGTGCACTCCCTGCAGTCACGATCCCATTTTTGACTCATACTGAGGTGTGAGGCTCGCGAATTGACGCTATACACAAAGCTACGCTGTATTAAAGCCGTTCTTTGATCATCAACCAAAAAACTCTGCTTTTAAACAGAAGCCTTGATCACTGCATCTCAGCATGCCACACAGGCAATTCATGCCATGCGACTGGTATCTATCGATATATAACCTCTGAGCTCGTACGTCTCAGAGTAGGGCGTTAAGCAAGAGAATAAATTCTCCGCTGCCAAACAGTTATATATTTAATAGAAATCAATCAACACAGAATAAAATCCAATGTCAGACACACAATCCATTTACCAGTTTGTTTTGGGTCTGAATGAACCCAGATGCACCTTATTCCTCATCCCGTATGTCCAATACAAGAGAGAGGTCCTCGCATATCCGGTCGATCTCCAAGTACATCTAAACGATCACCACTTATTACCTCGTCTTGGGTGTACAGCCCAATCAAAACATCGGTAATCATCCAAACGATGTGAAGACCTCCGGTCTTCAACCACCATCTTCATCGTCGACATATCGTCAAAGCAGTTATTCAAAATGGGTATAACCTTTCCGAATAACTCGCGTATATAATAAACAAGTGTTATAAAAACACAACATATGCCTCATTCCAATTTAGAATATTCTTTTATTTAAATACTCATATCTTTCGGGAAAGGTTCCCATTAATTTTATAAAAGATAAATTCTTTTAAATTCATTATTTAATCTTCCTTTGGATATCATTTGAACCATATTAAGGTTTTCCAAACTAGCCGGGATTAACGCACCTTACTGAAGTAATAATTTATTTAATTTCCTAATCCCAACGTATTCATCCCATGGAGTAAAACTGGTCGTACTCCATATCTAACACCACAGTGTTATCGGTAAATATAATTACCATTTCCCATTCACATCTTATTAAAGATTTAACTATCGATTGGAGCAAAACTGGTGATACTCCACTCTCGATCACTTCCCAAATTTGATAATTTAAATTATCAATTCACATTTCAATCTAATTAAAGATTCATTAAAATTCCACTTAGTTTTAATCTTTCCAAAAATCAATATTAATGATTATTTAACTTTGGAAACACAAACATGTCACATCGAAAATCTACACCGTTCTATTGATTTCTGCTGATATATAACCTCTAAGCTCATAAGTCTCAAAGAAGGGTGTTAAGCAAGAGAATAAATTCTCTACCACCAAATATATATATATATATATATATATATATATATATATATTTAGCGGAGATCAACCATACAGTTCGAAATACAATGACAAACATGTAATCCTGCCTTTAACTGGGTTAAAGAACTAATGTCGTTTAAAACACAGTTCTAGATAAAACCAAATCACATTCCATTAATGGAGTCTTCACGGAAAAACAAATCAATATATAACCGATATCAATTTCTATATCCGACTAATAATATAAATGGAATAATGGCAAAGCCTTTTAAATTCCATATGTATTAACAGTCTTCCTCTACAGAAGTCCACTTCGATTATTATCAAATCGAATTCCATTTAATTCCAATTTAATATATTAAATTGAAAAAAATTACTTTGGAAAATTCCCTTTAAATTTTAATAAAAAGATTTATAAATTCCAAATCACATTTCACTGTAAATCGGGTTAAAGAACGAATGTCGTTAGAAACATAGTTAACAATAAACCCAATTTGCATTCCACTTTTAGTTCCAATTAAATGTTAATTAATTGGTAATTCTTCTTCAAATATTGATTAAAAGATTTATTATATTCAAACGGGGTTCAATAATAGTGTTATTTAAGACATCATTTGCGACAAACCCAAAATCACATTCCATTGTTAATCGGGTTAAAGAACAAGTGTTATTTAAAACACCGTTCACGATAAACCCAAAAATCAATTCTAATTCAATTCCAGTTAAATATTAATTAATTGGTATACTTCATTAAATCTAAATAAAAAGATATAATCTTTTCTCAACTGGGTTTAAGAACAGTGTTAATAAAGACACCATTCATGACAAACCCAAATCCCATTTGATATTAAATACAAGTCTCTGAATAGAAAATATATTGGCTCATATTCAATGTCAAATTCTGAAATCAACAAATATCGTATTGGAATAATGATATATATATATATATATATATATATATATATATCTTCCAAAGTCCTCCATAATGTACGTATAATCACGAAATCCAATATCGAAATATTCCGAAGATAATTTCGATTCAAATCCATTCTAATTCATATGTTGAAAATTCTGGTTATTTTTAAAACCATTTCAAATCCAATTTTTTATTTAAAAATATTGGATTATAATTCTAGTTTATAACTAGTTCATTTCGATAAAATATATTTTTATCTTTTCAAATATGGAATTTTTCATCCCAATTCTTTCCTAATCATTTAATATGATTTTACACAAATTATTGATATTTTTAATAATTTTATCAAGGCCCGTACATCGATTTCCATAAACGGTCATCGAACTGCACTTACAGCGACCTTTTCCAAATTTGATTTGGACATAATTCCAAATCCAATTGTTAGATTTCAAATCTCTTGTGTTGTTGGAAAGCTCTTTTCGATACGAACCCAACAATCCCGGTTTTAGGAGAATCCGGCGGTCGGATCTCCCGTAAGGTCCGTTCGAAGTCAGTGGTCGAAATTTGCGAACTGCCGCGGGGCGGCGAGTTCTATTCAGGCCATTATATATATATATATATATATATATATACATGTAATATATATATATTATATATATTTCTTCAATTTCCATTTAAAACGTATTTTATAAATCGTTTTAAATTCGTTTTCAAAACAATTTCAACTTCGTATTCAATTTCAAATCAAAATTGAATATTCCATATCATCGATATATAAATGATAATATTTTCAAAACATTAGATTTTGAAATCACTTCCTTTTCTATATTCGTTATAAAAATGAATAAAATCAATATAAATATCGTTCACGTCAAAATGGCGCATATCAAATCAACATAGTTATATATATTTAAATATATTTGTGTCCATCCCAAATCGGACATCAAAATCTGATTTTGATCTTTTACTGAATATTAGTTTAAAATATACGTTATTTTAAATTAATCATTATTTCAAAATATTCATTCTTTCTGAACTGGAATCAGACATGGTCAATTACCATATAATGTTATTTATACGGATTTCATACAATATATATATACAATAACAACGATAAGCAATCAATCATAATCCAAAGTGCATTCTACACTGCCTAAGAATTAAAGTAAATATTTAATGCTTACAATAGCCTGTCAACCATTCGATCAACATACCGTTAATCATTGGGACTAGTATATGTCATATATCATCCCAATACCCGTGTGGGGTTTCAAACAATCAAACACAATTTTATTTGTGCAGTTGGGCGATGTGTAAAATTTACCGTCCCAATCAATATCCGTCAAATGTGTGTACATATACAAATCGTCCAATTTGTAAATGAATATTTATTTTATTCATATACACATTAAAAATTATATTTTTTTAACTATAAAATATTTATTTCAACATATGAATATTTTATTTATTCCATTCCACATCACACAATCAACTTTGACAACACAATCTGTGACGACCCCATTCCCGATAAGACGGTGGCACGGGTAATCTTTGGAATATAACACATAAACAGATAACAATAGAACAGAAATAAATAAATACACCAGATAATGTACAATAGAATATACTGGATAAATATAATCATCAGAGTTACACAGTATATAGGATCATACTTAGTACAAAATACAGTTCAGCTATACATAAATGTCTACTGCGGAAAAGAAAACATAATATGTACAATAGGAGCTGAACAACATAAAAAGAGATAAATGATAGAATCCATCTTCAGCTCCAGCTATCCATAAAGAGCCTGCTAAAACCTGAATACAAGGCTGCCCGTGTAGAAAAAGGGGCACCCGAGTTTGCAAGTGAAACAAACTACGAGTCAGTCATGGGACTGGTATGAGAAATCTACTTAAAACATTTTCAAATATGGCTAATCACAGGACCACGCCACTTTCGCGAAACGGGTTTTCTCCATTGGATTGCCAATGCTTTAAAACAAATAAATCTTTTAAACATCGCAATGCTTTTTATAAAAATGAAGTCATTATAAGACTCAGTTCCCATCACACAATGCAACACAAACCGGAGGATAGAGTTTTACCTTATAATGGCCAAATATGCTTGATACGATGAAATCAAATCATTTGAAATGCAAATTTTATTGTTTAATTCTTATCAGACTCCAACTATAAACTAGTAAGAGAACAATTCCCTAAGTATTAACCCCGAAGGCCGAAACCAACATCAGACCAATACCCAGGAAACCATCCGTCCTAGCTCGTTTCCAGTTAGTTTCTAATTTTAGATACAATCATAAATATCAATCATAGGCGGCATTAATGCCCCGTACCACTATGTCACCATATATAGGTATACAATCAAAACCGTACGATGTCGTATTTGGAAATTGGATTTCCGCCATGAACCAAGGCAAAGGATAGTCCTTACCGAATTCGAGACAATCTAGCCCATGTCTCAGGATCAGAACGCATCGACCCCTGGATCTTCAGGGCCGGTCCACCGATGTGGATTAGACGAAATCCTGAACACTTCGTCTCCCCGCCCTATGGGGCGTAAATGAGCCAACGAATGGCTCCATCGGTTCGAGAATGACCGATATATCTGAGGCGCCTCACTATCCATCATCCACATAATTAAAATGTCAGGCCATGTAAAAACACTAACACAACTCCTATCTAGAAGGAAACACATGTTCTCCCTGCAGTCCTCTCCCATTTCTGGTTCATACCGGGGTGTGAGGCTCGCGAATTCACGTTATGCCACACAGGCGTTGCTTTGATCATCCACCACAAAGCTCTGCTTTTCAACAAAAGCTTCGATCATTGCATCTCAGCATGCCACATAGGCAATTCACGCCATGTAACTGACGTTTATCAATCACACAGAATGAAATCCAATGTCAGACACACAATCCATTTACAAGTCCATTCTGGATCTGAAAGAAACCGGAGGATCTTCATTCCTTGCATATCCGTACAATCCACATGTACGTCCGGACGACTACTACTTCAACCCCTTCTAGGAAGCTACTCCTATCATGAGCATCAGTAGCATCCCTCCATTCGACGTGAAGATCATCGGTCTTGCATCGTCTTCAAATCTTCGACTTTCGAACGTCGATCAATTATTTGAAATGAGAATTAACTCGGCCTTTTCAAATAATCCACGAATATTTAGAATTTCAAATCAATTCATTTCAATGGTTAAATTATTCGATATCACTAATTTTGTCCTTTAGTGTAATTTTCACGCCAAACACAATTAACCATCAAATATCACGTAAACCGAGCAAATTCAGTTTATTTCCATTCCATATTGTTTATAATATTTTATCATGATTTATCGCTATTTTTATTTATTTAAAAATAGCCAATATATTCAAAACAATTCTTCAGGCCATAACGCGGCCGTGGCGCTGTTTTTCTCCAGATTTGATTTACACATATCTGAAAATTTAACTGTTGGATCTTCACTAATTTTATATCATTAGAAAGATCTTTTCAAAACGAATCCAACTTTCAGTTTTGGGAAAATCCGACGGTCGGATCTCCCGCACTAATCGTTTGAAGTTATGATTTCAAAATACGAACTACAGCTTCGTTATTCGATTTAATTTAATTATATTTATATATATATATAATCGATTCTAGCGCTGTTTTTCTTCAGATTTGAATTAAACATTCCAAACAATCAAAGTTGGTGCCGTTGGAAAGACATTTCCAAGGCGAACCCAACGGTGGTGGTTTCGGGAAAATCCGATGGTCGGATCTCCCGCACTAATCGTTTGAAATCACGGTTTCAAAATATGAACTGCAGTGTCGTTATTCGATTTATTTAATTATATATATATATATATATATAAATAATCAATTCTGGCGCTGTTTTTCTTTAGATTTGAATTAAACATTCCAGAAAATCCAACTGTTGGATCTTTACAAAGTTGGTGCCGTTGGAAAGATATTTCCAAGGCGAACCCAACGGTGGTGGTTTCGGGAAAATCCGATGGTCAGATCTCCCACACTAATCGTTTGAAATCACGGTTTCAAAATACGAACTACAGCGTTGTTATTCGATTTATTTTAATTAATTATATATATATATATATATATATATATATAAAATCGATTCTTCGATTTCAAAACCATATTCATTTTATACATTTGATGAAAATGATATTTTTATCCAACAGACATTTATTTCAACACTTCACTATTTTTAATAATTCATGCATATCATAAAAATGTAATTTTTATTGTAAAACGATTTATTTCAAAAACACGACTATTTTATATAGTTCATATAGATAATAAAAATATGATGTTTATTATAAATCAATTTATTTTAAAATACGAGCACCATTCAACATATGAATTTCTATTCAACGAATGAATTTCTATTCAACACATGAATGTTCTCTATAGTTTGTATATATAATAAAAATGTGATTTTTATTGTAAAACAATTTATTTAAAATACGAGTACCATTCAACACATGAATTTCTATTCAACGAATGAATTTCTATTCAACACATGAATGTTCTCTATAGTTTGTATATATAATAAAAATGTGATTTTTATTGTAAAACAATTTATTTCAAAACACGATTATTTTATATGGTTCAAACAGGTGATAAAAATGTGATTTTTATTATAAAACAATTTATTTCAAAACACGATTATTTTATATAGTTCAAACAGGTGATAAAAATGTGATTTTTATTATAAAACAATTTATTTCAAAACACGATTATTTTTCAATACATGGATTTCTATTCAACAAATGAATATAGTCTCAACCAATGAAAATAAATCAAACACAGAAAGATTTCAGGAAATTTCGGCAGCATAACGGCAGGGTAGTTAAAACCGAGACCGTATCGAAGTACGACTCCTCGCTCTACCTTAAAACCTTGTGGTTTTTTACAATGGGGATTCATGCATCTAGTTCGCACGCAGGCGGCATGTTTTATTTTCATTTCCACAATCCTATTCTAATTCGTTTCAATCACCAATGGGTATTTTTCAACCACAACCAATCAATTTCAACCACAAACAATTCTAATCAACCATTCGCTATCAACCAATTTTCACACCAATCACAAACAATAAATATCGTCCATGGTCTGTGGACGAGGGGAGTACATATATATATTCGTATATAAATATATTTCGATTCACTTCAATTCATTTCAACGCACATACAATTTTTACAACGCATATATAACTTATACATCGAACATACAACTTATACAATGCTTATACATGAGGTGTACAACGCTTATATAACTCATATATCGACTATATAATTTATACTCGTTGTTTTCTATATCATTTATAAATTAGAAATCTCACATTGCGTTCCACTCCACCAAAAATAGTAGAAGGCTCAGAAAAATATGCGGTCTCTCCTAGAATGTAGAATACGTCCTCACAGATCCACTATCTCTTATTTCACTAAATTTCGTCAACAAATGAAAAAGATATGATTTTTACAGTGAAATCATAAACGGTAGCGCTTAGAAGTGCTATTAAAATATAAAATAATTTTGAACTGCCGTTACTATCTTGAATCTCCGAAACTAGGGTTCGAACTAAAATCAAATCCGCTGCACTTCGTCGAAATCCAACTGCACCACGTTGACGGGCATCGAGAGGCGCCTCTGCGCCAGGAAGATGGTGGAGCTCGAACTCCAACCCTGGCCGGAAATCGGTGTGAAACTGGCAAACTTTGGAGGGTTCGTTCTCGCAATAGGCTGCACGATAGGAGGTGGGGTTTGTTTTGATTTGAAGAGGATGATGAGTACTTCAAAAACCTTAACTGCGGCGGTGGCTATCGGTGCGTGTGGGAGGAGGAATCGGAGGGGGAAGTTTTGAAGCTATTTCGCCGTTCGTCGAGAGGAAGATCGGGGAGAGAGAAGGACCTTTGACCAATGATATTTTTTTATTAATTTATATATTTTTAAATTTCGAAAATACCCTCTTTCACCATCGAACCCCAATCCAAACCCAACGACTGTCATCCCTAGCGTTTTGCCCCCATTCCGAACACAATGTGATATGTTTCGTAGGCCCATTCGACTGTTTCAGTCAGTTTTCTTTCAAATTATAATATAAAATATTCAATATTTAATTTGAACGTACATTTCAATTTGCCTGGGCCACATACTGATTCAAAAAATTCCAGAAAAATAAATCTAGCTATGTTTTGACGATACGGTCCCAACAAAACTAGTTTCGTCGAACTCTGAGACCGTTTGAAAAATGGCCATATTCTGGTCGATCCAATTTAACTGTAATTGACCAAAACACATTTTCCTTTGCCACGCTCACATACTAGCTTCAAAAATTATGAAATTTGAAACCTAGCAATAACTTCACATCCCGGATCCAACAAAAGTGGTTTCGTCGAATTCCTAGGTCGTATGCAAAATGTTTATTTTCAAAGTCGATATATTCTCTATAGCGAATTTCCTGAAAATTCATTTGGCCATAACTTTTGATTCCCGTTATGAAACTTCGATTTTTCAAATTCGTTGGAAAGATATTTACTAACAGATTTAATATTTTTGGTTTCACTCAAATCCGTTTTGTTTTGCACCCGGTACAGTCAGTTAAAGTTTGAATTCAATTTTTGAAACTGCCGCGCCATTTCAGGCCTTGTTTATAATTCAAATTAATTATATTCATTTTCAACATCGATTCAAACTACCTTTTCGTCGTTATTATTTAAAATATTTAAAATCCACTATTTTAGCCAATTTAAATTTTTTAAACTATTTCAGATTTTAAGGGTTGTTACACAATTAAATGAAACAAGTCATCCATGGTTTGTGGACGACGGGTATCAGTTGCTGCTAAGCACTGTCTGCATCCTAGTATATATTTTAACTAGAAAAAAATTAAAGTGAGAAGTAAAACACATGTTATTTAGCTCGATTAACAATGGAATGTGATTTTGGGTTTGTCGTGAATGGTGTCTTAAATAACACTGTTCTTGAACCTCGTTTGAATATAATAAATCTTTTAATCAAGATTGGAAGAAGAATTACCAATTAATTAAAAATTAATTGGAATTGAAAGTGGAATGTGAATTGCGTTTATTGTGAATTGTGTTTTTAACGACATTTGTTCTTTAACCCAATTTACAGTGAAATGTGATTTGGAATCTATAAATCTTTTTATTAAGATTTAAAGGGAATTTTTCCAAAGTAAAGTTTTCCAATTTAATATATTAAATTGGAATTGAATGGAATTCGATTTGATAATAATCGAAGTGAACTTCTGTGGAGGAAGACTGTTAATACATATGGAATTTAAAAGGCTTTGCCGTTATTCCATTTATATTATTAGTCAGATACGGAAATTGATATCGATTATATATTGATTTGTTTTTCCGTGAAGATTCCATTAATGGAATGTGATTTGGGTCTATCATGAACCGTGTTTTAAACGACATTAGTTCCTTAACCCAGTTAAAGGAAGGATTACATGTCTATCATTGTATTTCGAACTATATGGTTGATCTCTGCTAAATATATATCTGTTTGGTGGCGGAAAATTTATTCTCTTGCTTAACACTCTTCCCTGAGACGTACGAGCTTAGAGGTTATATATCGGCAGAAATCAATAGTACGGTGTAGATTGTCGATGCGACATGTTTGTGTTTCCAAAGTTAAATAATCATCAATATTGATTTTTGGAAAGATTAAAACTAAGTGGAGTTTAAATGAATCTTTAATTAGATTGAAATGTGAATTGATAATTTAAATTATCAAATTTGGGAAGTGATCGAGAGTGGAGTATCACCAGTTTTGCTCCAAGCGATAGTTAAATCTTTAATTAGATTTGAACGGGAAATGGTAATTAAATTTACCGATAACACTGTGGTGTTAGATATGGAGTACGACTAGTTTTGCTCCATGGGATGAATAGGTTGGATTGGGAAATTAAATAAATGATTACTACTGTAAGGTGCGTTAATCCTGACTAGTTTGGAAAACCTTAATATGGTTTGAATGATATCCAAAAGAAGATTAAAGAATAAATTTAAAAGAATTTATCTTTGATAAAATTAATGGGAACCTTTCCCAAAAGATTTGAATATTTAAATAAAAGAATATTCTAAATTGGAATGAGGCGTATGTTGTGTTTTTATAACACTTGGTTATTATATATGCGAGTTATTCGGAAAGGCCGGGTTTATACCCATTCTGAATAACTGATTCGACGATATGTCAACGATGAAGACGGTGGTTGAAGACAGGAGGTCCTCACATTATTTGGATGATTACTGTTTGCGAACAAATTATACAATTGTAAACAACTGTAAAATCCATTCGGTTTTCCTAAACAACAAGGATTGTTGTAGAGGGTGTCGAACTCTGGGACCAAAAATATTTTATTAATAAATCCAATCAAGTTATCCCTAACTTTTGATTGATTGAAAACACAGAAAATAACAGCAATTAAATAAAAAAGAGAGATTTATCTAATAAGAGAAAGCAATTAGGGAGTGATGACATAAATTAGATTAATATTCATCAATAGCTAAACAGATTAATCAGATCTAATTCATGTTTGTCACAAACATGAATCAACGATAATTGGGTTTATAGAAACAAATACGTAAATAACAACAAGTATAGCCTATGCAGGAGCTCAACTCTTAAACAACCATAGGCTATCAGGACAGATTCACTATTTTATTTCTAAAACCCTAAATATTAAATCTAAATCTGATAAGTGTTAGATCGAACTCGAATATACACTATGAAGGAGCACAGCTCTTAAACGACACAGGGTATGAAGGTTCAGATCTAACCCTTAGTTCAAATCTAGATCCACATACATGAAGTTCTAATCTTTTGGCTATGTGATTCATATTGAATCATAACTATTAGCGTCATCACCCCCTAATTAAAGAGGATTAGCTAGACATAGCTAAAAGAAAAGAAAATAAAAAGAAAATAAACGACATAAATAAAATGCAATAAAAACTAAATAGAAGAGAGAAAGTAGAGTTTTATTCCAAGAAAAGGATTACAGAATAAAACTGAATGTGTTTTACAATGAATGAGATACAAGGTATTTATAGCTGATATGACAAAGACAACTAGGCTAGTTACACAATGTGGGACTAAAGATTTAGCCCAAATAACACATAAGCCAGTGTGAACAGGGTTGTAGAGTAAGAGGCCTTGTAAGTGAACCAGTGTGAACGCGTGCAGTGCATGAATGAGAAGCCTTGCAAAGGAGCTAATGTGAACGCTACATGAGTGAAATGGTCTGCAATTGAGCCAATGTTAACACAATATGAGTCTTTAGTGAGCCAAATCTACCCAACTGAACTCTATTTGCAACCGTTCTTCAAGCTTTAAACTCTTCAAGATTTAGTAATTTTAACTTCACTCTTTTTCAGCAAATTCTTCATGCTTTATTCATCAAATGCTCTAAACCATGATTCTTGTCAACAATTTGAAAACACAGCTATAAATACACAATATCAATTATTTAAAAGATAAAATAAGATAAATATGCGGATAAAATATACACATTTACGCGTATATCAATTACCGATGTCTTGATTGGGCTGTACACCCAAGACGAGGTAATAAGTGGTGATTGTCCAGACATACTTGGAGATCGACCGGATATGCGAGGACCTCTCTCTTGTATTGGACATATGGGACGAGGAATAAGGTGCCTCCGGTTTCAATCAAACCCAGAACGAACTTGTAAATGGATTGTGTGTATGACATTGGATTTTATTCTATGTTGATTGATTTCTATTAAATGTATATCTTTTTGGCGGTGGAGAAATTATTCTCTTGCTTAACGCCCTTCTCTGTGACATACGAGCTCAGAGGTTATATATTGATAGATATCAGTCGCATGGCATGAACTGCCTATGTGGCATGCTGAGATGTAGTGATTAAGGCTTCTGTTGAAAAGTAGAGTCTTGTGGTTAATGATCAAATCACAGCTTTAATACAGAGTAGCTTTGTGTATAGTGTTAATTCGCGAACATCACACCTCGGTATGAGTCAAAAACGGGATCGTGATTACAGGGAGTGCACGACGTTTCTTTCTAGTTATGGGTGGTGTCAGCGATTTACAAGCCCTGACATTGTTATATTTTTTTAAATATGTGGTTGTTGGAATGCGAGGCGCCTCAGATATATCGGCTACTACGAGAGCTGATGGATATAGGTCCTATAGGACCGGGAAATGTGTGTTAAGGAATAACCAATCCTCAAATGTAAGGGTGCACCGGCCCTGAAGATCCAAGGGTTCACTGCGGGGGATCCTAAGACATGAGCTAGAGTGTTTCAAATTGGTGAGGAGCCATCCCTGGCCTCGACTCATGACGGAAATCCAATTTCCAATACGTGACATTTCGGTTTTAATTGTAGAGCCTAGTATTGGCGACATAGTAGCATGGGATACTATGCCGTCTATGATTGATGCATTTATATTTGAAGCTGTTTTGACACTATACACTTATTATAGTATCAAATGATTTGTTTTTAAATGTATCAAGCATGTTTGGCTATTATAAGGGAAAACCCTATCCTCCGGCTTACGTTGCAATTTGTGATGGGACCTGGGTCTTATAATAGCTCCATTTTTCCAAAAAGCATTGCGCTGTTTGTTTTATGCACTAGTTTTCTTGGGAGGAAACCCGTTCTGTGTTATACGGCGTGGTCCCTTGATTTACCTTATTTTTAAAGTAAAAGTTTTAAATAACCGTTTTAGTTCTCACATCAGTCACATGACTGACCTGGAGTTTATTATTTTAACCTAAGCTTTGGGTGCCCCTATTTCCACACAGGCAGCTAGTAGTTCTGGTTTTGCAGATTTGTATTCATAGGATCCTGGTTTACAGCTGGAACGATATTCGGAAAGCTCTGTATCCGTTTATCTCTTTCAGTTGTGTTTTGTATTATTTTCCGTTGCTATGTAATGTATTTTAATCTCTGATGTGTAATATTTGTTCATACTCTGTATATTCTTGTACTCTGATGTAAATTGCTGTAATAGGCAATGAAATGTTCTTTTATTTGTGTTCTGATTCGTCGTGTTCTCAACGCAGTCCAGCTTTCCTTTAGGAGGAAGTTTGGGTTGTTACAATTTGTCTCCCCCTGAATATAAAGCTTCTCATTTTATCCCCCTTTGTCGTGGATTAAAAAGAACATATGTCATGATTGAACAATAATTGATCATAACAGATAATTATAGCACCTTCAGGAGATATTGGATCATGTAACTTTCGATAAACTAAATTTTGTTTTCATAGATATTTATAGATATGACATAGTCTTCTTTTTTTTTGTGGTGTACCTGCAAAAATATGATATATGATATATATATATATACTTTGGTACCCACTTCCTTTGTTAGGGTCTAGAGGGTTAGATGGAAGGTAACCATACCCAAGAGGGTTTATTAGAACCTTTAAACAAGAAATTTTCATTATTAACAATAGAATTAAAGTAATCATCAATATATTTTTCTACGTTTTTCCAATTTACAGGAAACTAAATACTTAAATAATTTCTATTGATATTTCTTTTCATACTTCTAAATTTATTATAAAAATATATAATCATAGAAGTATTCAAATACAAATTGGATCTTGAATTTACTCGTGCCTTAGTACTAGCAGCTATATTTTATTATACATAAAAGCATATCTTGTGCTATTTCTATGATTAGTATTATTATATCCTAAACCACTTTTGTCGTGTAAACGTCGAAGTCTAGATAAAATCATATTTAAATCATTTTGACCTTTATTAAATTTTGCGAACTTATTTGTACATTTTTCAAATTTGATTCCAGAGTCGCGATTGACATTTTCAAAAGAAATTTTGTTATCTAAATCATAAATTTCCTTATTTAATTCAGAATTCTTCCTTTTTAAAGTACCTTTCTCAGTTTTAAGACAAAAAATTTGAGATTTTGAATTATCTAAAGAAGGTTGTAATTTTTCAAAATTTTCTTTTGAGTTAGAAATTTCATTTTGCAAAATATTGTTATTAACCTTTAAAATCCCATATTCTTTAGATAATTTTAAATTCTTTTCAGTTAAAGCTTCATTCTCTTTTTCAAGAAACGAAATTAAAGAGCTAGAATTATTTAAAGGATCTTCTAATGATTTATTTCTATTTTGTAAACTATCGATTTCCTTTAAAAGATCATTGTTTTTATCTATTAATCGTTCATTTTCTTTCTGAAGGAAATCCTTTTGGAAAACAAGCTCTTCTAAGGAATCTTCAAAATATTTTGTTTGTTTTACTAAAAAATTATTTTCCTCTTTCAATTCGGAATTTTCTTTCTCACAATCTTTAAATTAGCCAAAATTACTATATTAAGTTTGCCAAAAGTTTTAAAATCTTTCAATAATTTTTCATGGTCTAACAAAAGATCTTTATATAATGAATCTACACATACCGATTGTGATCTGACTTTAGCCATGAAACATTTGCTTTCTTACTCCATTGGTTCTGCATTGTTGTTCTTCCACTTTCTAATGCCTTGACTAGATTTCTTTATTGCCATATATTCTAGGATGTTTTTACGATTTCTAGAAAACCTTGCTCTAATACCAAATGAAGAAAGTCAAGTGACTTAGAGTAGGATCGACTTATACGGAATATGCGGAAGTGTATGTGATATGATATTCTAACTCATACAATAGCTATGCAAGTAAATATCTAAAAAACTAAATATTACAACATCACAGATATGTAATGAAGTAAAAATGGTAAAATGACACTAGGAATTTTATAACGGTTCAGACTTCCCGTACTACGTCCAGTCCCAGACTCCTCTTGGAATCCAGCTATCAACTACCTCTCTTCACCCAAACGAACAGATTCACAACGCGCCTGAGCAACCGAACGGGATTTTTGACTTTGATTATGTTCTTGAATAACACTGAGTAGCCAACAGTTTGAGTACACTCTTCCTATAATCTTATCCTCAGATATATAACATGTTTCTGAAGATTTAAAGGAAGTAGATTGCTATTAAATCAAGATATATGAAATATATTCAAGGATTCAAAAGCAATTTGAATGTGCTTTTATAATACAAGAGAATATAAAGTTTAAGATCAGAAAATATAATAAGATTTGGTGATTTGTAAATCTGGTTTTTGATGTATATATAATGATTGAAGAGTAGTCATTTTTCATGAAGAGTCATTGCGAAAAGAAGCGATCATTTGTCTTTAGAAATGGATGGATATCTATTCATGAAAGAAGGTGACCTTTCAGAAAAATAGCTGTTACAAACAATACTAAAATTATCTCAACATTTTCCAAGATCTTAAATCATCATTAGAAGATCACACAACAAATTTATTGTCAAGACAAGTAGATTCAGGGGCCTACCTATCTTAAGCCATAAGAAAAGAAGGAGGAAAAAAGGAGTTGGACCAAGAAAGGAAGAAAGGTCGAGTTTCAGTTAATCATAGCAGAGCTATAATCAATTTTAGATAAGATAATAACCAATGAAGGTGATAAACAAAACCTTAAATGACCCTAAATATACAGATGTTAATAGAGTTAAATGGTGGCTATATGAATGATAAATGATCGTTATGCTTATGTTAGATGATTCTTATGTATTTCACGATGATTTTTTATCAAGTTTGGATGATAATATAATTGATTATGTGGACGTCTAACAAGTCACGTTAAATAAACGTCGGTAAGCACAAAGGAAATTACTTTCCTATATTAAATGAAATGGTGAAAATGGATAATCGAACATCTTAAAATGATTTTAAATGTTTTAGAAATGAATTATAAATACTTGTAAGTGCAAATATGAAGTTGAAAAGAATATAAATTTTTAAGAAATTTTGGTGTTGTCGCGAAACTGTAACTTACGGTTTCATTACTTAAAAAGTGAATCTTTTGTATATGGAGAAATATGAATCCAAACGCAGTGAAATGAGATTTTTCCAAGTATTTATAACTTAGCTTTCCAACAAATTGAAAAAAAAAAATCAGGATTCCATTGAGTAGATTTTGAATTATGTTTAAAACAAGGTTTGAAAACATCATGGTATTGTAGTTTAAATCGATTTTTTTTTTGAAAATGAAGTTTTAAATTCGAGAAAATTATAGGATATATCTTGTAAATCATTTAAAATATTTTAAAAATGAGTTTAGTTGAATATATGAATTTTCCAATGATAGAAAAGTCATTTTGATGAATTAAGCTAAAATAGCACTTTCGGTAGCACTTTTTGCGGCATTTTTCAGCAACGATTGAAATTAAAGTTTAAACTTAACCAATCTTCTCCGAATATTTGGTGAATGCTTTTAAATGATTAATGAATTAATCTGGAGAATGTTTTGAAGAACTATAAATTATCTGAAGATATTAAATAATTGAATTGAATAAAAAAGATATAATAAGCAATCGATTTAATCCTGACTCTGATAAGTCAATGAGTAAACCCGATTTTTCTACTTCTAAGGCAAGGATGTGTGTGTTTAGCCAAGTATATGTTCAGGAGAAATCAGTTCCCTAGCTCATCTGGTCCTTCCTAGGCGAAGGGTGGATAAGGTTGAAATGTCGGGTTTGAGTTAAGTATAAAAAGATTTGATTTTCTATAGATAAATCGAATTTCGGGGAGATGATCTTGTTGTATCAATTTCCCAATAGGGAATCCTTACTATCCATAATAATTTAAAAGGTGTGTACACCATTTTTTGATGGATAGTCAGGATTGAACACGAAAATTGATATTGAGTCAGATAAGTATGATTTCTTCGGATCTATTATAATAAAACGGACTTACCATCCAAATGACTTAATTAATTAGGTTTAATGATTCTATATATGTCC
Source organism: Allium sativum (assembly GCA_030737875.1). NCBI lineage: Eukaryota > Viridiplantae > Streptophyta > Magnoliopsida > Asparagales > Amaryllidaceae > Allium > Allium sativum. The sequence continues at coordinate 511,218,111 of CM060921.1, read as the reverse complement.
CTGAAGATAATATGAAGTTATACATCCTTAAAAGATGTTTTATGAAGAAATTGAATTAAGAAATGAAGAACACCCAATAACACTTAAATGACATATTTACGATGATTGATTCGAGTAAATCAAGATCAAATTTAGGTGATTCCTATTTGAATGCCACTTTGGATCAATTAAAAGTTTCGACGTACTGAAGATTGAAGAAATAAGAATTATGAAGATTGAATGTATGGTTGTTGTCACTGACCCTCGGGGAATTTTCCCATATTATAAATCGACTGTGATTCAGCATTTAGATCATCGGTGCAAGGGATTCTTTTTTCTAGATCACACGATCTAGCGAGAGCAGTGCTTTCGGCTTGTCCAAATCCAAGATTACTTATATGGATGAATGTATGACGTTGCACTTCTAATATGCATTTATTTATCTCCATGAATATACATCTGTTTGATGGTGTGGGAAGTAACTTGCCTGCACTATATACACCCTTATCCAAGGCACACAAGCTCAAAGGTTGTACATTAATAGAAATCAGTAGTGTGTGTTGGACTTTGCAACATGGCATTCGAAGTGAAGAACATGCTTGAAGAAAAAGTAATTAGAGACCTCTAAGCCTCAATAACCTAAGTTGACAGAAAAAGGCACGCAATAAGGTCAAGTGGGTAGCTCATGTAATAACCCGTATTTTTGAATAACATGTTATAACATAAATGGAGGCAGAATTAAACTGTAAAATCTGAATCAAGGGAAACGGGCTGTGCTATTGCGTTCGTCTCGGAAAAATACGCGAAATATAGTCCGAGTTTTCGAAAATCAGAGTCCGTATGACCAAGATATGGCCTCGCGAAGTTTCACGAAAAATTCACAAATTAAAGTATACTTAATTAAGTGAAATGGGTTGCGCAGAGAAATATATATATATATATATATTGATATATATATAATTGAAAATTAAATAAATAAATATGCAAAAATGTTCAAAACAGCGAATTGGGAGAGGGAAATTACCGAACCGGCCGATTTTTGAGGTCGACCCGAGCTCGCTGGGTCGACTAGGGGTTAATTTAGGGTGTTTGGCTGTCAACCCGTGGCCCGATTCGCTCAAATGCAGATTTTGCATTTGAATGGTTCTCATGGTTCAGCTTTAATCTAAAGGCCCTAGATGGTTCCTACACTTGACTTCTTCCCCAAGACATGCTTTGATGGCTTGGATTGAATCTAGGGTTAATCCTACGGCTAATATTACCCTAATCTTCTATAAAAAGGACCTAACACCTAGCCTAAATCATCATTATTCATTCCTACAACTAAACTATGTCAAAATTATTCCTCTCATGGCCTCCACTCTCATGCTAAAATTCCTAAGTTTATTTCTAAGTGAGATTTTGAGTGCATACAAGTATTTTCAAGCTTGTATGAGTGTTCTTAGTTTGCATTCAAGTCAAGTTGCAACATTTCTATTACAAAGCAAGGGTTTTTATTGATTTGGCTCAAGGGTTTTCATTTGGAGCTTGTACATTTGGGTTTTTGGTGCTTGCATAAGGGCTTCGTCTCAATCTTTATAATAAATAATTATTTGTGTCTTCATAGCATTGTAAGCCCTTTTCTACTTTCTTTCTTTGAACTCTAAAGTTAAATGAATGACGCAAGTTTGGGGTTGATCATTATATGCAAGTTTGGTTGGTCATTATATGCAAGTTTGGTTGGTCATTATATGCAAGTTTGGTTGGTCATTATATGCAAGTTTGGTTGATCATTATATGCAAGTTTGGTTGATCATTATATGCAAGTTTGGATGATCATTATGCAAGTTGGTTTAATCATTATGTATGACACATGTTGCTATGTTATGCAAGTTTGGTTTGATCATGTTATCATGTTATGCAAGTTAAACTTGAGATTTTGAGCATAAAGCTCCAAGATTTATATTAAAGGTTGCATTTTGGCAACATGAAAGTTATCATATCCCTTATGATAACTTGCATGTGAGGCAAAATGCGAACTTCTAGCAACTTCTACATGTCATTTATCACCATGTATCACTCATATGCTAAGTTTGGTTTTATGCATGCTTTTGAAGCCTAATAATGCAATATGCAAGTATATGAACATATGTACATCTCATATGCCACCATGATAAACTTGTGGCTTCAACACCTTTTTGTCATGATTATGCCAAGTTCCCTATTTTACCCTTTATGCGTTGATGCGATTATGTAAACGATGGGATTATGTTGGGGTTGGGTAACATTATGACATAAACATGGTTTTTATAACATAACGTGATATGTTAACTTGTAATTATGTTTTGGAAACATAATGGACATGACACTTAGAAAATATGAGTGTGGCCAACTCGAGGTTGGGTTGAGTTTGTAGCATAAAGCTACCCGGACCCGCCCGACTTAACTAGTGGCTACAAACAATAGGACCCAATGTGAGAAGTTGGTCATGTTGTGCTCGAACCCGAGGTTAGACCAAGTTGTGGTGTAAAGCTACCCGGACCCGCCCGGCTTAACTAGTAACCACAACAAAGTCTAATGTGAGAGGTTAAAGCGCATTAAGTTAATTAATGCCTCCTGATTAGGGTTAAGTCATGGTCCACTTAATACTTAACCAATTTGGGCTTGATGGATTAATCGAGGTTAAGTCAGGAGCCTTGGGTACTCTTAACCGATTTAATCCACGTTTGGATCGGGTTAACCACATTTAACCCGTTAAGAAACCCTAGTTGTGTGGTCCTTTTCAGCAGTAACCTTCTAGGTAGTATCATAAGACCCTAGGACTAGGCTAGGGTGGGGCACGATTACTGGGCTGATTGTAAGAGACCAAAAGAGACGGCTGAATGATGCCCCGGTTGTTCAGGCGGACCATGGTCGTGCACATCAAGTCCGGAGTTGAACACGGGCAACGGTAGGTTTGGACTGTGATTCATGGTATGGTGTCAAAGGGTTACACCATAGGGCCTGATACACCCTAGGGTGGACCCTGCACAGTCAACTACATTACATGATTAAGCCGCATGACACCGACACTTGACGAGTTAGGCTTATAGGGAGCCGATCGACTAGACCGAGTGGTTGGACCTTGATTTAGGTCATCTCATGATGTTGGGCCAAGTTTGGGCCAAGAGATCAATTCTTGTTTTTACTTGACATGTTAGAATGCTAGTACACCCATGGTGCAAAAACTTAACCTTGATTATGCGATGACACCTTTATCTATCTTGTTAGTTAATCATCATGCCAGTATGTTGTTATCCTCATGTTCATCTCAGCTTCTCATGCCAGTTAACTTTACTAGTTTATGGACAGATAGTAGTAGGGCTTACCAGTCTTTTTGACTGACCTGTTTTCTTTTGCCTCTTGTCTTCCGTTCCCCCCCCCTCAGGTCCTCAGGGTGGGAACATTGGAGCTTAGCTTGGATCTTTCTAGCTTGCTTACTGGATTTGCTCATGTACGGGTTTGGACATTGAGCTAGCTATGGTTTATCACTTCACTTTGGGGATAGTACTTTATGTATTTCAGTTTTTCAGTTTATGCTTTTATCTAGACTTTGTTTGTTGGAAAATAATGACTAAGTACTTTATTGTAACTTAACCGTGGTTTTGGAAATGCAAGTTTTATCCGCTGCTTTACTACTCTGTTTTACTTATATGTTCTGTCTTGTGATATCTGCATGCATGTTTACCTTGTTTAAACGCCCCTCCAAAGCTAGTGTCCTTGCAAGAGTGGCACCGGCGGAGGTGGGGTGTTACATTTGGTATCAGAGCATAAGGTTTACAAGATTTGAGCAAAAGTGTTTTTGAAACTTACCTTTTGAAAAACTATTTTCAAAACCAATTATGTATTTTCCAAGAAAAGTCTAGTTATTTTAAAAAAGCTATTCCCCAAAAGCCATAGCACTATCCTTCGTTCCTTCGTTCTGAATCTATCTTTTTCTTCGTTTCAGTATGGCCGATCGCTTTAACATCCCGAAAGACGTACAAGTACCCGTCTGGTTCCGGAGATTTATAGAGGCAAGGGCGAATGAAGCCGGCCCCGCAAACATTCCTCCTCCTTCCCCCGTCGCTAACATCTCTCCTCCTCCCGTAGCTGAGGTTCCTCCTCCCCCCTCAGCATACACAAGTGAATTTCGCGGAGCTTTGCAAAGACTTTAAGGCGATGGGTTGCAAGAATTTTGTCGGAACGGAGACTTCTGTGGAGGCAAGAAACTGGTTAAAGGAAACTGAAGACCTCTTTGCTATCTTTGATGTGGAAGATCGTAGGAAAGTTCTGTTGGCGGTATGGCTATTGAAAGGGGAAGCTGCTTATTGGTGGGTAGTCACCACCACTACTAGACCCATTGAAACTTGGGATGACTTTAGGAGAAGGTTTGGACTAAAGTTTCTATCATCGACAGAAGAGAACCTTCAGCTAGAGAGGTTCCTATCACTAAAGCAAGGGGACATGACCGTTAGAGAATACGTGGATAAGTTTAATCAACTTGCTCAGTTCGGTCTAGAATGGGTTAACACCGCTCGGAAGAAGGCCCTACGCTTTGCTCTAGGATTAAATGAGCCCTTGCGCGGTTTGGCCATATCTCATATACCCCTGGGGGCGACCTTCGAGAGTTTGGTGAATATGACCCTACTTCAAGAGGAAGATAAGAGTGACAAGAAGGAGGTAAAGGCAAATGAGTCCCAAGGCAAGAAGGAAGATACCGAGAAAAGAGATAAGAACAGCAACAAGGTAAGAAAGACAAGAAAGTGCAACTTCTGTAGGATCACTGGGTACATAGCCAAGGATTGCAGGAAGAAGAAGAGGAAGTTAGGCAAGTGTTTTCATTGCGGAGAATCTGGACATCTTAGCAAGGATTGTCCCAAGAAGCATGGACAAGGGCAAGGACAAGCTCAGTAAGTAGGACCCTCTGGAGGGCAATTGCAGGCTCTCCTCGCTCTTCCAGCTTTTGATCGAGGTAGAGTTTTTATAGAAATTCATATTTACATTTCTGATTTTCCTGTTCGCACTTTATTTGATTCTGGCGCATCGCATAGTTTTATCTCTTCTGATATTGTTGAAAGTTTGGACCTAAGTACTAGCTTAGTTGAGGATCCCGTTTGTGTTTCAAATCCAATTGGGGGTTCCGCCCATCTGTCTATGATTTGTGTGGATTTGAAAATTTCTATCTTGGCCGTAGAATTCACGTGTAATGCTTATGTTCTTGGGGTCACGGGATATGGGTTGGTCTTGGGCATGGATTGGTTGTCCAGTTATGGAGCCATCCTCGATTATGAGCATAGGGTGGAGAGGCTCATGACTCGCCTCGGTAACACCCTAGAAATTTCTTGTAACCCTAGAGGTCCCGTCATGTTATGTTATCTTGAATCTCTCGACTTGTCCATCGATGATCTGCAATCTGTAAGGGTGGTCCGAGCCTATCCCGATGTCTTTGAAGAAGTTAAGGGGTTACCCCCTAAACGAGAGATAGAATTCCGCATTTATCTAGTTGATAATGCCAAGCCAGTATCATTGCCCGTTAGGCACATGGCCCCTCGTGAAAAAAGGGAGCTCAGTAAGCAAATCAAGGAGTTGCTTGAGAAGAATTTTATTAGGCGAAGCATTTCTGAATGGGGTGCTCCGGTGGTATTCGCTACTAAGGCGGATGGTTCGCTTCGTCTATGTGTTGATTATCGAGAGTTGAACAAGCTGATAAAGAAGAATAGGCACCCATTACCGAGAATTGATGATCTCTATGACCACCTTGTTGGTGCTTCTGTTTTCTCTCAGCTCGATCTAGCCACCGGATTCCATCAGCTTAGAGTGGCTGAGGATAGCATTGATAAAACTGCATTTAGGACTCCAGATGGATTCTTTGAATGGCTTGTCATGCCATTCGGTTTGACTAATGCACCCGCCTACTTCGTAGATTTGATGAGTAGGGTGTTCAGGAGTTCCTTAACAAGTTTGTTGTTGTCTTCGTGGATGATATTCTGATTTTCTCAAAGGATGAGGAAGAGCATGCTAGGCATCTCAAGGAAGTGATGAATACGCTTAGAGCGCATCAGTTGAAAGCAAAGTTCTCCAAATGTCATTTCTGGAGAAGGGAAGTTCGGTTTCTTGGACATATAGTTTCTAAGCAAGGCATAGCGGTGGATCCCGCGAAAGTGGTTGTGGAAGACTCCTAGGAGTGCAACCGAAGTAAGAAGCTTTCTCAGTTTGGCGGGCTACTATAGGAAGTTCATCAGGGACTTCACTAAGATTTCAGCCCCTCTTACTAAGTTGACGAAGAAGAACTTAGTCTGTGCATGGGACTTGGAGTGTGAGCTTTCTTTTCAAAGGCTCAAGAGAGCCCTTACCTCAGCTCCAGTTTGGCAACGTGGATTGGCACTGTTTTCAAGAGATAGTTTTCTGCGTGGGATACCGTATAATATGTAAATGAGATCCAAGATTCACTAAAAAATCTTGGAAAGCTTGCATGAAACCATGACCACGCAGTTATGTTTAAGCCAAGTATTTTAGGCAAAGAATAAGTGGAAGTGGAACGAGAGGCAACGGTGAAATGAGTTCTAACTCATATTTTGGGAACAAGAATTAAGAACTACGGAATTGCGAAGTTAAAAGACGGCCAGGGCACGAAGGGATTAAGCACAAGAAAATGAGGCTTAGAAGATCGAAGACTAGATACGTGCATTTAATCTCTTTCTAAGAGTATATCCTTGATCCCTATTGTTCCGTAGAGCCTACTCGCATGCTATCTTTTAAGTATATCTTCTCGGCCCTATCCTCAATCTTAGATCTGTTGCAAACCCCCTAAGGAGTATGACTAGCCTATTTGTGATATATGGTTGGGGTGAGGAAGTTCGTCACCAAACTATTTGGGCTTTATGGGATATGGGTAATAATTGATAGACTTACGAAGAGAACCCATTTTTCCGGTGAAAAGCAAGAGGACCGTATCATGGCTAGCATCTGTTTATCTTCGAGAGATAGTATAGTTGCATGGAGTTCCTTCTAGCATAGTTAGCGATCGTGACCCAATTTTCACCAGCCAGTTCTGGAATAGTTTGCAAGAAGCGATGGGTACGCGATTGAATTTGAGTACAGCCTATCACCCCCAGACGGATGGCCAACCCGAAAGGGTGAATAGAGTGCTAGAAGATCTCTTGAGGCTTTGTGTTCTCGACTTTGGTGGTACTTGGGAAGACCACCTTCCTCTTGTAGAATTTGATTATAATAATAGCTATCAAGCCAGCATAGGGATGGCACCATTTGAAGCTTTGTATGGGAGGCCATGTAGGTCACCATCTTGTTGGTGGGAGACAACAGATAGACTTATACTTGGGCCCGATATGATACGAGACACATCCGAGAAAGTTGAATTAGTAAGAAGAAGGATGAAAGCGGCCCAAGATAGACAGAAATCCTATGCTGACAAGCGAAGGGCAGATTTGGAATTCGAAGTGGGAGACATGGTTTTCGTGAAGGTTTCTCCGTTGCGAAATGTGGTACGTTTTGGAGCAGCGGGGAAGCTGGCACCAAGGTTCGTAGGACCCTTCCCTATCATAGAGAGAATCGGAAAGATGGCCTATAAGGTGGGATTGCCCGAAAAGCTAGCCGGAGTGCATAATGTCTTTCATGTCTCGCATCTCCGGAAGTGCCTTCATGAGTCGGCTGAGGTGGTTGAACCAAGCATTCTTGAAGACATTGAGGTAGAGAAAAAGCAACCTTGAGAAAAGCTCTGATTCGTGTCTTGGGAACGGAGATCAAGAAACTAAGGAATCGAGAAGTCAAATTGGTGAAAGTTCAGTGGGGTGAAGCCGACGAAGATGCAACTTGGGAAACCGAGGAGAAGATGCGTGGGCTTTATCCATTTCTTTTTGAGGGTACATTCTCGATCTCTTTTCCTAATTAGCATATCTTTCTTTTTGCTATCCGTGTTTATCCTGTTTGTCTAATTATCTCATTAATCATGTTATGAGGACCTTAGGTAGAAACCCTTTGGATGAAACATGTATTTGAAACATGTTATGCTTGATGGTTGCAAGTGGTTGCAAGTGTTTGCAAGTGGATACTCGTGGATGCATAATACACGTTAGGCACTAAGATCGGCTCACACACTTTCATACCGCATATGCATGAGTGTTTACGCTTGTTCATGGATGAAAACTTGTTATGCTATCACGTGGATGTTGCATATGGATGAATGTTATGTGCACTCATGTAGAGATTATAAATTATGTTAGGAATTTGCATACATATGGACTCATTTCACTAACATATTTTGCATTAAGGGGGTTTACTGAATCAGTAACCTCCTGATTTTCGCATTAGATAAGTACATATACACACACCTTTGCATATGATCATACAGCATTTAGAACCTTTTAAGGACAATGATTGCTTGTGGATGATGTTTTGAGTAGATGGATGATGGATGGTAGGATACGTTCTTCCTAACTTGGAGATTTCGGGGACGAAATCCTTTAAGGAGGGGAGAATGTAACAACCCGTATTTTCGAATAACATGTTATAACATAAATGGAGGCATAATTAAACTGTAAAATCTGAATCAAGGGAAACGGGCTGTGCCATTGCGTTCATCTCGGAAAAATACGCGAAATAGAGTCCGAGTTTTCGAAAACCGGAGTCCGTATGACCAAGATATGGCCTCGCGAAGTTTCACGAAAAATTCACAAATTAAAGTATACTTAATTAAGTGAAATGGGTTGCGCAGAGAAATATATATATATTGATATATATATATATTGATATATATATATATATAATTGAAAATTAAATAAATAAATATGCAAAAATGTTCAAAACAGCGAATTGGTAGAGGGGAATAACCGAACCGGCCGATTTTTGAGGTCGACCCGAGCTTGCTGGGTCGACTAGGGGTTAATCCAGGGTGTTTGGCTGTTAACCCATGGGCCGATTCACTAAAATGCAGATTTTGCATTTGAATGGTTCTCATGGTTCAGCTTTAATCTAAAGGCCCTAGATGGTTCCTACACTTGACTTCTTCCCCAAGACATGCTTTGATGGCTTGGATTGAATCTAGGGTTAATCCAATGGCTAATATTACCCTAATCTTCTATAAAAAGGACCTAACACCTAGCCTAAATCATCATTATTCATTCCTACAACTAAACTATGTCAAAATTATTCCTCTCATGGCCTCCACTCTCATGCTAAAACTCCTAAGTTTATTTCTAAGTGAGATTTTGAGTGCATACAAGTATTTTCAAGATTGTATGAGTGTTCTTAGTTTGCATTCAAGTCAAGTTGCAACATTTCTATTACAAAGCAAGGGTTTTTATTGATTTGGCTCAAGGGTTTTCATTTGGAGCTTGCATATTTGGGTTTTTGGTGCTTGCATAAGGGCTTCGTCTCAATCTTTATAATAAATAATTATTTGTGTCTTCATAGCATTGTAAGCCCTTTTCTACATTCTTTCTTTGAACTCTAAAGTTAAATGAATGATGCAAGTTTGGGGTTGATCATTATATGCAAGTTTGGTTGATCATTATATGCAAGTTTGGTTGATCATTATATGCAAGTTTGGTTGGTCATTATATGCAAGTTTGGTTGATCATTATATGCAAGTTTGGATGATCATTATGCAAGTTGGTTTAATCATTATGTATGACACATGTTGCTATGTTATGCAAGTTTGGGTTGATCATGTTATCATGTTATGCAAGTTAAACTTGAGGTTTTGAGCATAAAGCTCCAAGCTTTATATTAAAGGTTGCATTTTGGCAACATGAAAGTTATCATATCCCTTATGATAACTTGCATGTGAGGCAAAATGCGAACTTCTAGCAACTTCTACATGTCATTTATCACCATGTATCACTCATATGCTAAGTTTGGTTTTATGCATGCTTTTGAAGCCTAATAATGCAATATGCAAGTATATGAACATATGTACATCTCATATGCCACCATGATAAACTTGTGGCTTCAACACCTTTTTGTCATGATTATGCCAAGTTCCCTATTTTACCCTTTATGCGTTGATGCGATTATGTAAACGATGGGATTATGTTGGGGTTGGGTAACATTATGACATAAACATGGTTTTTATAACATAACGTGATATGTTAACTTGTAATTATGTTTTGGAAACATAACGGACATGACACTTAGAAAATATGAGTGTGGCCAACTCGAGGTTGGGTTGAGTTTGTAGCATAAAGCTACCCGGACCCGCCCGGCTTAACTAGTGGCTACAAACAATAGGATCCAATGTGAGAAGTTGGTCATGTTGTGCTCGAACCCGAGGTTAGACCTAGTTGTGGTGTAAAGCTACCCGGACCCGCCCGGCTTAACTAGTAACCACAACAAAGTCTAATGTGAGAGGTTAAAGCGCATTAAGTTAATTAATGCCTCCTGATTAGGGTTAAGTCATGGTCCACTTAATACTTAACCAATTTGGGCTTGATGGATTAATCGAGGTTAAGTCAGGAGCCTTGGGTACTCTTAACCGATTTAATCCACGTTTGGATCGAGTTAACCACATTTAACCCGTTAAGAAACCCTAGTTGCGTGGTCCTTTTCAGCAGTAACCTTCTAGGTAGTATCATAAGACCCTAGGACTAGGCTAGGGTGGGGCACGATTACTGGGCTGATTGTAAGAGACCAAAAGAGACGGCTGAATGATGCCCCAGTTGTTCAGGCGGACCATGGTCGTGCACATCAAGTCCGGAGTTGAACACGGGCAACGGTAGGTTTGGACTGTGCATCATGGTATGGTGTCAGAGGGTTACACCATAGGGCCTGATACACCCTAGGGTGGACCCTGCACAGTCAACTACATTACATGATTAAGCCGCATGACACCGACACTTGACGAGTTAGGCTTATAGGGAGCCGATCGACTAGACCGAGTGGTTGGACCTTGATTTAGGTCATCTCATGATGTTGGGCCAAGCTTGGGCCAAGGGATCAATTCTTGTTTTTACTTGACATGTTAGAATGCTAGTACACCCGTGGTGCAAAAACTTAACCTTGATTATGCGATGACACCTTTATCTATCTTGTTAGTTAATCATCATGCCAGTATGTTGTTATCCTCATGTTCATCTCAGCTTCTCATGCCAGTTAACTTTACTAGTTTATGGACAGATAGTAGTAGGGCTTACCAGTCTTTTTGACTGACCTGTTTTCTTTCGCCTCTTGTCTTCAGTTTCCCCCCCTCAGGTCCTCAGGGTGGGAACATTGGAGCTTAGCTTGGATCTTTCTAGCTTGCTTACTGGATTTGCTCATGTACGGGTTTGGACATTGAGCTAGCTATGGTTTATCACTTCACTTTGGGGATAGTACTTTATGTATTTCAGTTTTTCAGTTTATGCTTTTATCTAGACTTTGTTTGTTGGAAAATAATGACTAAGTACTTTATTGTAACTTAACTGTGGTTTTGGAAATGCAAGTTTTATCCGCTGCTTTACTACTCTGTTTTACTTATATGTTCTGTCTTGTGATATCTGCATGCATGTTTATCTTGTTTAAACGCCCCTCCAAAGCTAGTGTACTTGCAAGAGTGGCACTGGCGGAGGTGGGGTGTTACAGCTCCCATTAGGAGAAGATCATTATCCTCTAGATCACTCATTATATGTTAAGAAATGAAGTATGCAGAGGCTCCAGATTTAGTCGGTTACGAATGAGGTGATGATGTATTGGGGTAGTTCACCACCAGGCATGCAGTTTAACTATTTCAGCCTTGCCATTTGGATGAAGGAGAGTGGTCCTCGGTAAATCCATCTAGAGGCATACTGTAAGGAAAGGAAGTCTCTTATCTTGCCATCATATGGAAATCCATTTCCCTATGAGCTACGATTTGGTTCATAGGCCCAATAAGTGATACAAAATTTAATAATGGTAACAATTTCACCATTTGATTTATTTATTTTAATGGGTTTTATCCTAGAAGTCATTAAAAATAATATTATACAATTTTGGCATAGTAAAGATTTGGTGACCATAAGGTTAAAATATGTGTCATGTTTATTTGTAATCGTGGTCTTATGGGATACCATTATTTTTGAATGATGAATTTAAGTTTCTCACACCAACCCCATGACTGACCCGGAGTTGTTTTTTCCTTAAACTTTGGGTGCTTCTATTTTCTCCAGCCAACCTAGTAGCTCAAGTTTTACTTGGACCAATCAGATGGAGCTTGAAGATGAAGAATCTGGAGATCGCCATTTAATCCCACTTTTACATGGTTTCTCTCAATAATTATAAGGAGATTACCTATAGTTGTCCAGGCTAGTGTCAATAAACACTCTGATAAGTATGATTACATTTTCGTTGTAATGATTTATATTGTGATATATATATCTTCTATTTAAGATTCTATTTTTTCTTCTTTCTACCTATTTTCTTTCTTACCACAAACTATTCTCTTCTACGACACTTGGTTTTTCAACATGTGAATATCGTAGATGTATTAATGTCGATTTCCCAGGGTCAAGAAAGCATGTCATTTCAGTGAAGAATTTGAAAACAAAAATAAAAAAATTGTGAAAGACTATCAACAACTACACATGATAAAATGACAATGGACAGTTCACGTCTTACCTGACCTGTCCCTGTAACCAAAGAGTTAGCACATAATAATTTAATTAAATATGCTAATCAACTCAAAAAGTTAGATACTAGCAAAAATTGGATTCCCAACCCCACTTCTCTTCAGTATCTTACGATGATAGCCTACCCAAAAGAAAATAAGAGAACAAAAAGCATCCATAGCATCCACAATAAACAACGACGTAGCTATCATCGACCAAAGCCTTAAATACATTGATATCGAATGACTGGTTGTTGCTATCCGTTAACGGATAAAGGAAAACTCCGGTTCTAGTTAGACTACCACACATCCTACGTGCATTTGCCTTCTCAAGACAACTAGATCACTTCCTAAGTGATTCAGGGTACTTAGTCCCTTTGATCTTAACAGGCGTTCCCCCTAATACCCATGCTTTGAGTCCGCTAGAACCTTCGACCCATCAACGATTCCTTCGCACTTCTAAATATATAAGCCATCTATGACTCCATCTTTTAGCTCGAGTCCCACTTGAGTCAGTCCATTATTTCATAGAGTCATTCCACTTTGAGCTTTCTATCACTTTTGCCTTCGACTACTCTCGCCTGAGTTAACAATCGAAGGATAAACACCAATTTGATGATAACTTCCACCCCGTAGATGTTATCGAATATCGGAAACCACCATTATGCTTCTAAAGACCACAGCTTCTCATCCTAGAAAGCCCCGCCCTTAACCCTCAACTGTGATGGACCGTTACTGTTCCATCCTCGATGGATCGGTATCGGTCCATACACTTAGCCAATTTTTGGTTAAGTGTTGGACCACTTCATTTGTCACCTCTGATATATCCCTCTGTTCCATCCATATCTTGAATCGCCTTTTTGAAGCTTCATCTGCTGGTCCATCGACGAATATTCGAGCATTTATGCTTTGACATATCCCACTATCGCCAAAACTTTTCACATGACCAACTATTGACCATAATAAGCCATGCACGAAGTTTCGCCAACCCTTTGACCATCCATGATGGATCGATACTGGTACATAGCCTATGGTTCAGCATTGGTCCATACTCTTAGTGTATTTTCGAATGAAATTTTTTGAGCACTATCCCGATGCCCTCTAGAGCTCCTCATCCAAGTTTCGTTTGAATATGATTATCTAAACATCTAATTTACTCTATTTTTTGATTCTAAGTCCCACGACACACAATCCTAAAATAAAAAATCATGCATAACATACAATTAAACCAATAAAATAGCAATGCATCCAATTTCAAACATGTACAGTCATATGGACGCATACAAACATGATTCATTTCGTATCATAATCATTACAATCCTAGCATAATTGGACATTAATAATACATAAAACATGATAAATCTAGCGAATTACATAATATATGATCAAATTAGGTTATCTTAAGGCGTTTAGAACTTAATTAAACATGTATGATTTGGTATTAGGTGAAATTAGCATACAAGGTGTTTAATTAACCTAATTTACACATAATCCATAACAAGCATGTGAGAAATCTTTATCACTCAACAAATCATAGATCTGACACAATATTGATGAAATCAAATCAGGACAGTAAAGCAACAACAAAGAAAACACTTGAATTCAATACAAAATAGCAAGATCCGATCTCCTTTGATGTAGATCTTGTTTCTATATGCAATAAAAAATGAATTAAAAGAGAAATTACGATTATGAAAATTTGGTTGACGAGATTCATAGATGTTCTACCTAACGTGTTTAATGAGTAGAAGTACTCTAATTCTCTTCTCAAACCCCTTATTTATAGTATCATATCATTATACTGATGGGCTTACTAGTTAACCCATTAGCGGCTAATAAATCTGGCTAATAGAAACAAAACTTTAAGCAATGATTTCTCTTAAACCGCTGATCCAAATCTTTAATGTGGCCACTCTACGAAATAGCCAACCATCTTCTGATCTAGTGAGACCAATCATAACATCTGATTCAATCCTAAACAAAATTTATAGCTAAAACAATAAGTCATAATGGGAAATGGTTACAAAATGATTTGGTAAAAATCATGAACATGGCGCACACGTCCTGTAACACCCCGTAATTTTAAAACATGACATAAGAGATAATTAAAGAATACTTAATTTTTATAAGAAGAATTAAGGGAAACGGGTTACGCCATTGTGTTCATCTCGAAATTTTGCTTGGGATAGAGTCCGAGTTTGCGTAAAACACATATCATATGAAGAAGTTATGAATCTTAGAAGATTTCAGTTTAAAGCAGAATTTAATTAAAACAATAATTAAAAATAAAAAACGAGTTCAAAAATCAAAAGTAGAAAATCTGGGTAAGCAGGAAATCTCCCGCTCTAGGGTGTCGGCCTCCTCTAGGGGAATCGACATAGGCGTCGACCCTCCTACAGGGTTGTCGACATAGGTGTCGAACCCCTATAGGGTGTCGACCCCATCGGCCCAGATCTGAGCGTGACGTGTTTTGGTTGATTAGGGTTGACATGGCCTTTTGGAGTTGGCTAGGCGATGTGTTTTTGTGGTCTAGATGGTTCAGATGGATCCTAATCTAACCTAAAGGCCCTAATTCACCTAATACATATATAAAAAAACACCTAAACCTAATCCCAATTTCATTACACTAATCCATGGCGCCTCCATGCTGCTTTAGTCTAAATTAAAACTAGAGTCTCTTCTCCAAAGCAAATCAGAATTAGAGTATTCAAACTGGAAGATAAGAATCAAATTCTACAACAACAGTTTAGCAAATTAAATTCAGAAATCAGATTCAGATCTATTCTCTCTTCTTAGTCCTATCACCGTGAGTCTAAGTTATTTTCACATATAATTTATTAAAAAGTAATTGTGATAGGATTGTAAATTGGATTTTTTTGAACATGCATGTAAGATGAATCATATCGAGTTTGTAAATTCTTATCTTTCAGATTCATATCCAAATCACTGTTATCATATGCCTAATTGGATCTATTTTATTGTTCTTTGCCAGTTCATGTTTCGTATGTCTCTATTATGCCAGTTTTGAGGACATGATTCTTTTTCCTTCTTCTTTTTTTAATGAGATTAGGCTACTCGAGCCTAACATATTGTGTTGAGATTTACGTACGAATAGCATTTGGACGATGGGGAAAAGTTTGGGAAAATTTTGTAATCAAATAAGATTATTGGCATAAATCAATTTAGGCATAATTGTGTATAAATTATATAACGAAATTTGGCATAAGTTGGATTGGGCATAATTGGATATAATTTGTATACATGAGTTTTGGTAAGAATTGTTAATACTGATGAATGCAAATTGATTTGGGCGTAATGTGGCATAACATGTATACATAAGATTATAGGCCTAATTTGGATTAAAATTATGAGTATAATTTAGATGGGAAATTAAGGGTAATTGGGATATAATTTAATCTAAGATTAAAAGTTGGGACTTGAATCAAGAAAGTGATAATGAACGCATAAGACACGAGGTTCGATTCGAATTAAGGTATAAGGCTGCTCGGAACCGCCCGACACATCCAGCAACCGCAATTTTGTAATCTAATGTGAGAGGTCAAAGGCAAAAATTAAATATGTAATAATGCAAAGACACGAGGTTAGATTCAGATTGCGGTATAAGACTACCCGGAACCACCCTGCATGTCCAACAACCACAAAATGGCAATCTAATGTGGGAGGTCTTGCAAAATTACGGTTATAATGAATTAATGAACACTTAACCAAGATAAGACATGTAGTAAGACATGGGGGTTAAGTGGGTGACATGGGTGACATGTGAAATATAATTAGAAGCAATTAACCAAGGTGAAACATGTGATTAGACATGGGAATAAAGAGGGGTTAAGTGGGAATTCCTAGTGGGGACCAAGCTTAGGAGGGAAGCTTGTGTCAAGTGTGGGGACTTTTTTCAACCAGTAACCCATTTTTTATCTATGTGAGCTCGAACTAGGTCGAGGACGGGACACGCTTACTGGATTTGATTGTAAGAGGTCAATAAAGAGTTAGCGGTGGCAACGCAAATCCAATGGAGTCATGTGCGTGCGTTGGTCCGGGCTGGTAGATAAGACGTTTTTGTATCGTATAGGTATAAGCCATGCCTTTTAGTTGTATCGGGTTGCCACTTTAGGGAGTGATACACCCTACTGTGGGACCAGCATGGGTATCTATGAGTTAGGGAGCCGATCGAATAGGGAGGGTAGTGGGTACAACTAGTGGAGATAGGAGCAGGCGGCACCTATGACAGCAGCTAGGAGTACAAGAAACTACCATCATTATTATTATTATTATCATGATTTGTAACGACCCGCATTCTACGCATCGAAGGATCATAGAATATTTATTTCTTTCTCATGCAAAGTCATATAGCCATTTAACTTTGGGAGACGACTATTGGGGTCATTTCCTATGTTCATGACTTAATTTGCCGATTTTTAAATGACCGTTTTGCCCCTAGCTGATCTTGTTTTGGCCATAACTTTTGATTGTTAAGGAATTTTGACCTGGAATCACTTCCATTAGATCCGGGTGATGGTTTACCTTTCCGTAGATTGGTCACATTAGCCAAACGGACTTACCATTTGGGAGATATGGCTGAAACAAGGTTTAGAAGGTGAAAAACAGCTTCATCGGGCCTAATTAGGGTGATTAGCAAGAGGGCTCATAACCCATTTCGGGATTAGGGTTGTGGGAGGGCTGAGATGAATTGGTAAATTAGTTTTTATTTCATTTCTTAGCCGCCACTTACAACCTTTGAATCCTAGCAATGGCCTTCACTTGCTAAAACACCCCAAATCACCTTCTAATCGCTAATTAAGCCAAATCTACATCAAATCAAAGCGGATTAGCACAAAAATCGAGGTAGAGCTACAAGATTGTATTGGAATCCGAACCATTTTTTTCCAAAAGTTTCAGATCTAAGTTTATTTGTGGCTTAGGTGAGTGATTAGCCTTGTTTTTACACTAATTAAGGTTAATTAAGGGTAATTAGTGATAATTAGTGTATTTATACATGATTAAATTCTAGAAAATATTTATAAATCTCGAAGTGTTGATTTAGGCCTCTGTTAGAAATTTGGATTAATTTGGTTAAGTTTTCCTAATCCTAAGGTTAGTTATGCTTAAACATGAAAAATGGGGAAAACAAGGGTTTTTGGGTATGCTTGATCTATATTATCATGATTATTTGTTGTTTTGGTGTTTATGCTTGATCATACATATTGATATGACTGTTTGGAATGATTTGTGATTGCATTGAAAAGTTAGAATGATCGAAAGTGCCGTCGAATGGTGTAAGTAGCTTGTTGGAATGAGCTGCAGGAAATTTGCCGATCCCGTTCGTGACTAGGGTATCACGACCTGACCCGACTGTGGAGAGCTACCATGACCCGACACGAATGTGGAGAGCTATCACGACCCGACCCGACCGTGAAGAGCCATCACGACCCGAGCCCTCCATTCGTGAGATAGCCTCACAAGCCAAGCATGTCACCAACAACAGATCACAAGCCAAGCCAAGCAGGGAACCACGATCCATGGAGCATCCATTATCACGAACCAGAGGGTCCCACGATCCGAATGTGGTGTCACGAGCCATGGGTCACGAGTGGAGCATCGTCACGAGCCGAGGATAGGAGGCCGAGCCACAAACCGATGCCTAGGGGGATCCACAAACCGATCTTCAAGTCTGGACAGTGAATGAACTGAATGGAACTGAAGTACGAAGGGGATGATAATGACCAAAACCCGAGACGCATAGGTAGTCCAAATGGGAAGATTGTACTCAGGATCCAGTTGGGAACCAATGAGTCAACTTCATGATTGGGCTTTGCTACGGGACGTGTGCTAAGGGGTTATCGACGTCCATAACTTTGATTCACCACCAAGACGGATGTTAGGCTACGTATCAGTGCAGTGGGGTAGTTATTACTCCATGGGGGCAGAGTGATCGTAGCATGGCTATGAGCCAGTGCAGTGGAGTCGTTATGACTTCATGAAAGCAGAGTGGACATTGCAAGGACTAGTGGCTATGGATCAGTGCAGTGGAGTCACTATGACTCCATGGGGCAGAGTGAACTTAGCAAGGATTTGGGTGGTCAAAGTGGTGGATATCGTACGCTTTACGCATTGAGTGAGAGATGTGAGGATGGTTGCTATGCTTGATTGTTTGACATCACTATGACATGCATACCCCCATCCCTGTAACAACCCAGATTCCGATGGACCGATTTTTTTTCAAAAATCCAATCCCCTGAAACCCGAGTTGGTTGCTCTGGTATCCTGCAGAAAAAAGATAGAGAAAAGAGATATGTCAGAGTTCTGAAAACACCTCACAGCGGAAGGAGTAAATTATAATATATTTAAAACATATCTTTACCTTAATAACAATACTGCTAAATCAGTATTCCCAAAGCTATAAGTCTCTGTCTAACCTGCGAATGTTATGAGAAGGGGGTCAGAACATAAGTTCTGTGTGAATGAATTTAAACTACACTTTTTGAAAAATCCTACATATACTGTTCAATTACACTTTCTTATTGATTAGGTTATACGTGTTATTAGCACTCAAAGCTTAAACACACGTCGCACCCATATACCCCCTAGTAGATTAACCTAATATAGTGTATATGTAGCTACCCCCAAACTGAGGTACACCCTGTGATACCCCACTTGCACGGTCTCCTCCGTATCACCACAGTAATATGTGCAGTCCCTCATCCTATGCCATAGTAACATACAACGCTACATCCACATAGAACCACTATCGTTGTGCTATGTAAGCGTACTGGCTGCTATCCTCGAACTACTCGATCGAGTTTGGTTCCATCACCGAATAAGGACCTCTAGTCTACGATACACC
The DNA here is from genome assembly GCA_030737875.1 of Allium sativum. NCBI lineage: Eukaryota > Viridiplantae > Streptophyta > Magnoliopsida > Asparagales > Amaryllidaceae > Allium > Allium sativum. The sequence goes on along the minus strand of CM060921.1, from coordinate 511,198,696 downwards.
ACCCAGAGCAGACATGGTTGTACCTAGACTATCCCACGTATGTATCATCAATCGTACTCGATGTTTCTACTGCACATAACCTTTACTTGTGCACCCAAGTTCCGTGGCAGGGCTACACTAGAAAACACGGAACTCGGTCGGGAGCTTTCCTATATCTGTACGGGTCCACCACTAAGAGTGTCCAATGTACAGATATCCCTCGGGTCTGGTTTTTCTGTGGTGGCTATGGCCCCACCTCATCCCCTCCCTCAACTAGTAAAGACCACACGAGCTAACCAACCACCCCTAACAAGCAAGCAATCTAAACATCCATGTGGGGTCCCCCCGCACCCGTCCCTTGGATCTCTAGGGGTTAGCTCTTGTCTTTTCGCATTCCTTAGGCTGCTGGTGACAGGTGTCCGACGATGTTGCTATCGTTTGGTCTTGACCCTCCACCCCCGCCTGAGGCAATAGCCGAACCACCCTTAATGCCACGGCGTACAACATTCTGACTGCCCCCTACTTATGTAGTCAAGGCCCACCCACCTAGTAGTTCTACGCAGACCCAACCTCTGTAATCCTAGACCGAAGCTAAACCACTACAGAGGACTACCAGGAGCACCTTTAACATCTCAGGAAGCTGCTTGCTTCCCCTTCCAGTCCGTTGGAGCCGCCAAAATAGAAAACGTGCGCTCTCCTCGTGCTTTATGACACCATCATGATCTACCTCGTTGGGTTATTCATCCTACAATGTACGGACTGCTTCAAGCGCCTTAGTTTTATATGTCATTAGACCCTAAGTCTAACCATTTATTTCACGCTTGTGCCACCTCATCAACTTTCTCATTTAACTTGGTTTTTCACATTAGCTTTTTTTCGTATTCACCAAGTTACCCTTGCTTATTAATTCAATTTATACTTAACCCACTTAAGTCCATTAATAAGCCCACAACTCATAAATTATTCCCTTTTTGGGTTACTACAACATGTTATACTTAATTCATAGTTAAGTATGCCTTATCCCACATACATACTGATTAGGAGAATAACCCTCTAAACACCAGCCCCGAAGACCGAAATCAACATCAGACTGGAACCCAGAGTATTACTCAACCCAACCAACATATATGATTTTAATTTACTTCTTTTCCACACATATAACTTATATCATTTATAAATTTCACATTTCTACTTTCCAAAACACTTAATTTAAGTATATCCTAACATATAAGTTATCTCATCTTCCTTATCGTTTCCTTTAACTTATCTTGTCCCATAAGTTATAATTTCCACCTATTATCCTTTCTTGCCTTATTCAAGTTTATTCATAATAGGTTATTTATCATTCCCCATTTCTTGTCATTAATTTTAGATTTGACTTATTTCATAGTATAAGTCGTCCCACCCTTCAAGTCTTGTATTACATCTTAGGTCATAACCTGCCCTTGCCCCTATGACAAGTTTTCCTATTATTTAATTTTACATCACCGCAACTCAAGTTTATAATAGGTAATTATCATTCCCACATTACTGTGTCATTAATTTTAGATTATATTCCTCGACTGCATAAAATAGATTATGCCCAATATATGAAATAACAATTGTTATGCCATAACCCCAAAATTACATATTATATTCCAATATCCCCATATTCCAATCGTGCGTAATGTATAATAAGATTTCGTCTAGGTTCGAGATAATCTAGATCCAAAAATAAAAAGGGGAAAGGATAAAAAAGAGAGAACTCAAACGTAGGGATAAATAAAATAATAGAACTTATTAAATTAACATCATATTCATAATGGGGAATGGTAAACGATAGAAGCAACATTATACAACACATATAGTTCAAATCCACTCACATTGACTGGATTAGAGAAATAAGCGATTTGTCGTTGTTGTAGAATGCTAATTTAATCTTCTTATTTGATTATTGGTGAAGAGCATGAATTATTGATGAAGAACTTGGCTACTTGATTTGATTAAACCCCAAACTTGATGAAGAACATGCAAATTAATTTAGGGTTTTGAGGTGGCGGCCATGTTTGATTGAAGTTTAGCGGCATGGAAGCGTCAGAAGGAATTGTTTATGAATTAGGTTAGGTCTAGTCACTATTTTATAGGTGTAGAGAGTGTTTTAGAGCCATTAGATTGCCCTAGAAGCCATCCGGTCCATCAGCACTTCAAAAATCGTCACTACCCAAATCTAGAAAAATCAGTGGGGAGGTCGACACTAAGGTCGACCCCCAGGTCGACCTGCCTGGGTATTTTCCTTTGTAAATTTTGAATTTTTGTTGAATCTTCCGAAGGCCATAACTCTTTCATACGGAGTCCGATTTTCGAAAACTTGGATCTATTCCAAGAAGAATTCCGAGACGAACGCAATGGTGATGTCTGTTTTTCTTAATTCCTGATATTTAAATTAAGTATCCTTATTTTATTGTCTTCTCTGTTACATACACTGTTATCGAATTAATTTTTCCTTCACTTCCATATATTAATAAATTTTTCATTATACATCACCATTATTTACATATCTATGCATATACACATATTTTTACATACTTTTAACTATATTAAAAATGCGGGGTGTTACATTCTCCCACCCTTAAAGAATTTCGTCCCCGAAATTCGATAAGAGTAAAATAGATAACCCCTCGCAATATCCATCCTTCAAGTGTGCATCTAATTGTTGCAAACATTGTACACATGTGCAAAGTGAGATACATCATAGAAAACTATGTATGCCTAATTTGGATCCACCTATATGTATGCAAATCTTAAAAAATCTTTCAAAACATGATGCTCACATCCTAAATATACTTGCAGTTCTATATGAATGCAATATTTTTGAAAAATCAAAACGTTTTTCATCCACATTTTCCTACACTCTTACAGAGTAAAAGCATAGTTCATCTGATTTCCGCATCCAAAATCCTACCAACCATCATTAAATTCGACATTTAGAAAAATCTAATTTTTCCAAATTCGATTTCTTATGTTACGAAAAGGTGTAAAACGGAAAAATTCACATCCTCCGTTTTTCTTTTCTAATCGTACTTGGATTTTTTATATGACTATTCTATGAAGATTTCCTATTTTCCTATCCAAGTACAATCACATAAGAAAATTTCTTCTCTTTTTCCACTTATCTTGGAAAATTTTAATATGTATTCATCTTTTTCTTAAGATTTCAATTTTCTTTTCCAGTCTCGTTTTGCTGCTTGATTGATTCTGTTGTTTTCTTTTTAGTTAGGCTAGTTTCTTTCTTAGCTTATTTGACTTAATCAAATTACTTAAGTTTATTATTTTCAAATAAGCCTTTTTGTTTTGAACTCAAACAGCATCCTACATAGCTACTACTATGAGTAGGACTTATGTCACGAGTCCACTCAACAGGATCTATACACTTGCTTTCCCTTCACTACCTAGTAGTCACCACTAGTCCATGTTGTGTATTACTAGCCTATACTTCTCTTTCAAGCAACGATCATTTTTCTTTTTCTCAAGAATCAAACCTAAGTTTCTCAACACTTATGCATTCTACGGGAAATTTTCCATTATTTTAATATTATCTAATCCCTGACTGTAAATCGGAAAGAAAATAACTCTCTAAGTATCAACCCCGAAGACCGAAATCAACATCAGATTGATACTTAGAGAATTTCTCATCTCAACCAATTCCCAATTAATTCTAATAGTTTTAACTTTATCTCATTCTTTCTAGGCCTTAATCCTTAACTACTCCATTTTTTAAAACATGGTTTGGCCTTCTTTCTTTTTATTACATTCTTCTTTAAAAAAAAGCCAAAATGGTAAAACTTTTATTCTTTTCTCAAAAGCTTGCTTTTGCCAAACCATAAAAACATGTTACAAAGTAAAATTGCAAAAATAATTTTTTTTTTCAAATCACAAACCGGAGTAGACAAGGATGACTAATGAGTTACACTGTTCCTATTTACAATGTTAACTTTGGTTTCTAAGGCGCAAATATCAACTGTATTCTTACACTCTACCGCTTATTTTGTTTACCCAACAAAATTTCTTTTTAAAACAATAATCAAAATTTATTGTTAACTGAATAGAGATTTCAAAACTTCTTTTCATATATGTAAACTAGCGAGCTATTTATGCTCCATAATATGCACCTTTTCATGAGAGAATTCTTTTAAAACAAGAAATCATTGTTTTACCCAATATACCTCACTTTACATTAAAACCCATCATGCACTAAATTATCAAAATACTTTTAAGATCAAAACTTGGAAAAATACCATAAACTCTCTTACAAATTCAAGTTCTTAAAATCTTATCATTGGGTTAGACTCAAAGCGCATCTTCAACTCGACTAGGCTTCCCTAGGCACTTATGCAAATTAAATTATCTCGACTATATATATTCCTAATCCATTTCCCATATCTTAACCTTTTCCAATCTATAAGGTTTCACTTCCGAACCCATTTCTCTGAAATAACGTTCCAGTTTTAATTCTATGGGATACTTTCTTTCTCAAATATCAAATCATATTGTACACTTTCCAACCAAACCACCTTAGGGTCTCAAAAATTTCTATGTTTATTACTTTAGTGTACAAACTAAAATATCCCAACTATTTTCATGTCTAGTGGGCCATTATATGGATATAGGTTTATATATATATTTATATTTTTGAAAATACGAATACGCTCACTCGTTATCTATATAGGAATCGTAAACCTATGCTCTGATACCAGATGTAGCAAACCGGATTCCGACGAACCGATTTTTTTTCAAAAATCAAATCCCCCGAAACCCGAGTTGGTTGCTCTGGTATCCTGCAGAAAAAAGACAGAGAAAAGACATATGTCAGAGTTTGGAAAACACCTCACAGCAAAAGGAGTAAAATATAATATATTTAAAACATAGCTTTACCTTAATCACAATACTGCTAAATCAGTATTCCAAAAGCTATAAGTCTCTGTCTAACCTGCGAATGTTATGAGGAGGGGGTCAGAACATAAGTTATGTGTGAATGAATTTAAACTACACTTCTTGAATAATCCTACATATACCGTTCAATTACACTTTAGGTTATACGTGTTATTAGCACTCAAAGCTTACACACACGTTGCATCCATCTACCCCCTAGTAGAGTAACCTAATATAGTGTATATGTAGCTACCCCCAAACTGAGGTACACCCCGTGATACCCCACTCGCACGGTCTCCTTCGTATCGCCACAGTAATATGCGCAGTCCCTCATCCTATGCCATAGTAATGTACAACGCTACATCCGCATAGAACCACTATCGCTGTGCTACGTAAGCGTACTGCCTGTTATCCTCGAACTACTCGATCGAGTTTGGTTCCATCACCGAATAAGGCCCTCTTGTCTACGATACAACACCCAGAGCAAACATGGTTGTACCTAGACTTTCCCACGTACGTATCGTCAATCGTACTCGATGTTTCTACTGCACATAACCTCTACTTGTGCACCCAAGTTCCATGGCAGGGATACACCAGAAAACACGGAACTCGGTCGGGAGCTTTCCTATATTTTAACGGGCCCGCCTCTAAGAGTTTCCAATGTACAGATATCCCTCGGGTTTGGTTTTTCTGTGGTGGCTATGGCCCTACCTCAGCCCCTCCCTCAACTAGTAAAGACCACATGAGCTAAGCGACCACCCTTAACAAGCAAACAATATAAACATCCATGTGGGGTCTCCCCGCACCTGTCCCTTGATAGCAAAGGTTAATGATCTCTAGGAGTTAGCTCTTTCCTTTTCGTATTCCTTAGGCTGCTGGTGATAGGCGTCTGACGATGTTGCTATCGCTTGGTCTTGACCCTCCACCTCCACCTGAGGCAATCGCCGAACCACCCTTAATGCCAGGGTGTACATCATTCTGACTGCCCCCTACTTATGCAGTCAAGGCCCACCCACCTAGTAGTTCTGCGTAGACCCAACCTCTGTAATCCTAGCCCGAAGCTAAACCACTACAGAGGACTACCAGGAGCACCTTTAACGTCTCAGGAAGCTGCGTGCTTCCCCTTCCAGTCCGTTGGAGCTGCCAAAATAGCAAACGTGCGCTCTCCTTGTGCCTTTTGACACCATCATGATCTACCTCGTTGGGTTATTCATCCTACAACATACGGACTGCTTCAAGCGCCTTAGTTTTATATGTCATTAGACCCTAATTCTAACCATTTATTTGATGCTTGTGCCACCTCGTCAACTTTCTCATTTAACTTGGTTATTCACATTAGCTTTCTTTTTTTCGTATTCACCAAGTTACCCTTTCTTATTAATTCAATTTATACTTAACCCACTTAAGTCAATTAATAAGCCCACAACATGTTATTTTCCATATTTCATAAATTATTCCCTTTTTGGGTTACAACAACATGTTATACTTAATTCATAGTTAAGTATGCCTTATCCCACATACATACTGATTAGGAGAATAACCCTCTAAACACCAGCCCCGAAGACCGAAATCAACATCAGACTGGAACCCAGAGAATTACTCAACCAAACCAACATATATGTTTTTAATTTACTTCTTTTCCACTCATATAACTTATATCATTTATAAATTTCACATTTCTCCTTTCCAAAACTTAATTTAAGTATATCTTTACATATAAGTTATCTCATCTTCCTTATCATTTCCTATAACTTATTTTGTCCCATAAGTTATAATTTCCACCTATTATCCTTTCTTTCCTTATTCAAGTTTATTCATAATAGGTTATTTATCATTCCCCATTTCTTGTCATTAATTTTAGATTTGACTTATTTCATAGTATAAGTCGTCCCACCCTTCAAGTCTTGTATTACATCTTAGGTCATAACATGCCCTTGTCCCTATGACAAGTTTGCCTATTATTTAATTTTACATCACCGCAACTCAAGTTTATAATAGGTAATTATCATTCCCCCATTACTGTGTCACTAATTTTAGATTATATTCCTCGACTGCATAAAATAGATTATGCCCAATATATGCAATAACAATTTTTATGCCACAAACCCCAAAATTATAGATTATATTCCAATATCCCCATATTCCAATCGTGCGTAATGTATAATAAGATTTCGTCTAGGTTTGAGATAATCTAGATCCAAAAATAAAAAGGGGAAGGATAAAAAGGAGAGAACTCAAACGTAGGCATAAATAAAATAACAGATCTTATTAAATTAACATCATATTCATTATGGGGAATGGTAAACGATAGAAGCAACATTATACAACTAGTTCAAATCCACTCACATTGACTGGATTAGAGAAATAAGCGATTCTTTGTTGATGTAGAATGCTGATTTAATCTTCTTTTTTGATTATTGGTGAAGAGCATGAATTGTTGATGAAGAACTTTGCTACTTGATTTGATTAAACGCCAAAGATGATGAAGAACTTGCAAACTAATTTAGGGTTTTGAGGCGGCGACCATGTTTGGTTGAAGTTTAACGGCATGGAAGCGTCAGAAGGAATTGTTTATGAATTAGGTTAGGTCTAGGCCCTATTTTATAGGTGTAGAGAGTGTTTTAGAGCCATTAGATTGCCCTAGAAGCCGTCCGGTCCGTCCAGTACATCAAAAATCGTCACTACCCAGATCTGGAAAAATCAGTGGGGAGGTCGACACTAAGGTCGACCCCTAGGTTGACCTCCATGGGTAGGTCGACCCCTAGGTCGACCTGCCTGGGTATTTTCCTATGTAAATTCTGAATTTTTGTTGAATCTTCCAAAGGCCATAACTCTTTCATATGGAGTCCGATTTTCGAAAACTTGGACTCTGTTCCAAGCAGAATTCCGAGACGAACGCAATGGTGATATCCATTTTTCTTAATTCCTAATGTTTAAATTAAGTATCCTTATTTTATTTTCTTCTCCGTTACGTACACTGTTATCGAATTAATTTTTCCTTCTCTTCCATATATTAATAAATTTTTCATTATACATCACCATTATTTACCTATTTATGCATATACACATATTTTTACATACTATTAACTATATTAAAAATGCGGGGTGTTACAACCGACGTATCTTTATACCATATGTTAGTGTCACCTTAGATTATTGCACATCTTGTTGTGCTAACTCTTTGGTTGCAGGTCCAGGTTCAGGTATGGTTTAGTATACCTGTTATTGTTCTGTTTTGCTGCTTATCGCTCATACCAGACTTTTGTCTGACCTAGAGTTTTATGTCTCTTCTTATAACTCTGGGTGCTCTTAAACGGGCAGACTAGAGACATGTTAGCTGGTTGTGCACGAGTAGTTGTTCGGAGACGAGCAGGAGGCTTACACGTACTATTCTCTATATATATTCTCCCTATGTCGCTGCTGGTCACTACCTTGGGCATTAGTAGTGTACCTTTCTTATTTTTCCGTAGAGACAGTTTATAAGTTGTAATAAAGATGATGTGGAACATAAGCTGTAATTTTGGATTTTTCTGCTGCTACGATGGTTTAAGTTTTCAGCTTATGCATTATCTCGCCTGTTTTATGTCAAGTTATATTATTATTATATTTTATTACATGCCCTGTGAGATATACTACTGGTTCCTTGTTAGTTCAAATTTCCTTCTTTCCTTTCTTTGACGACCATCCCGTGCTGGTTGGACATTGGCATAGCGTACTTTCATTGGGAATGTCGGCTGGTGCGGGGCGGGCCGTCCCATTTGGTATCAGAGCTCTAGGTTGCGTAGTTAACCAAGGGAAAACACTAGGGAGAGATAATACGTATATGAGAGTGCGTGTTTGTGATATTTTGGTTTTCAAAATATATATACATATACATATATATATACATACTATTAGTATATTTAAGAATGAAGTCACACTGCACTGGCACCACTGAAGAGATGGTTAATCGTTTTCTCCTTACAGATTGAACGATGAGCCACTATACTAGGGGTACTGGTAGAGGAGCTAATAATGGGAATGCTCCTGATATGAGGATGTTGTTCACTGACCTCATGAGAGAGATGCTTACGGATGTTCAGAGGGCAGCTTCTAATGTTGAAATTGGTGGTGGTGCAGCGGTGCAGGCGCTTAGGGTCGATTTCGCCAAGCTATGCAAGGATTACACTAGTCTTGGTGTAACACCCCACGTCCATTAATGTCACTCTCAAAGGGAATGCATTAACTTTCATGGAGTATTATTGGTGAATAGAACAGAATATAACAAGACAGATACATATATTGGTACTTGAAAATTTTCAAAACAACATTTATCGTAGCGGAGAAATAGTTTGATTACAACGACATCATAAAACAACAGAAAAACCAAGTACACTTAGTAACCATCTTGACAAATTGTTTTCTGAGTATATAAAATAAAAAGCATAGCCCCAACATAAGTAGCCATAAAAGAGATGAGCTGAACTTTACTTTCAGCAATCCAAGCACTTCCAAAAGAGAGAGAAAGTTCATGATCAAGCTCCACTAGTACTAGTCCCACCCTGAGAACCTGGGGGAGGGGTAAAGGAAGAAAAGAGGCGAAAAAAAGGGGGTCAGACATAAAGTCTGGCGAGTACCATAACTTTAACAATACAATTATGAAAGTAATTAGGATAAGGCATAAACTGGTAAAATAAGGAATGACTGTGAAACAAGTGGGCAAGGCGAAACAAACATGAGGAATATTCTGGCGTTAATCTCACTCCTAATCACTATAGGATAATTGCTATACTGCACGACTACTAGTCACCCTAAGAGTTGATCCCGCCTACATAATAATCATAATGGTAGTTTTGTGTACCCTTAGCTGCCTTCATAGGTGCCGCCTGCCCATATATCCACTAGCTGTACCAACTACCCCCATGTGATCGGATCCCTAACTCATAGATACCCGTGCTGGTCCCACAGTGGGGTGTATCACTCCCCAAAGTGGCAACCCGATACCACTAAAGATGCACGGCTTATATCTACACGATGCAACAATGTCTTACCTACCAGCCCAGGCCCACGCACACACATGACCCCGTTGGACTTGCGTTGCCAGTTAACCCGTTTTGACCACTTACAATCAAACCCAGTAAGCGTGTCCCATCCTCGATCTAACTAGAGCTCACAAAGATACTTAATGGGTTACTGGTTTGAAATGGGTCCCCTATGGTTGACACAAGCTTTCCACCTATGCTTGGTCCCTACTAGAATTTTCCACTTAACCCCCTCTTATTCATGTCTTCTTTACATGTTTCAATATGGTTAAGTGTTTCTAATCATATTTCACACGCCAAGAATGTCACCCACTTAACCTCCATGTCCCACCACATGTTTATCTTGGTTAAGTGTTACTTAATTCATTATAACTGTAACCTTGTAAGACCTCCCACATTAGACTCCCGTTTGCGGTTGCTGGATTTGTCGGGTGAGTCCGGGCAGTCTTATATTGCAAACGTGTCTAACCTCGTGTCATTACAACTGTTAAGCATTCAATTTATGCCTTCGATCTCTCACATTTGACTACCGTTTATGGTTGCTGGATTTTCCGGGCGAGTCCGGGCAGTCTTACACCACAAACGAGTCTAACCTCATGTCTTAGTCGTTTATTATTACAAATTATTTCACCCCAATATGAATTAATTATCCCTATTCAAATTTCCAATAATTTACAAATTAATTATGTCCATAATTGTCACCTAAATTATGTCCATACTTTTTAGGTATGAAAATTATACCAAAATGTCTCAAATTTATTTATATGCCTTTAAAGCCATTTTATGCCAATTCACAATTTACATAATTAACATTTTCCCATTATCCCCACGACGTCGTTCGTATATTTTAACATGGAATATGTTAGAATCGCAAATAGTCTAACTTATAAAAAGAAAAGCAACATCACAACTTGCATAACACATAAAATAGATCTAAGAGTTATAGCATAAATTTGCATAGCCAAGAACCTGCATAGGCAATGAACATACATAACATAATTTTGCATAAACTATCATGTATCTAAATACAGATTTAAACATAAAAATGTGAACTTGCGCATAAATATGGTTTTTCACCTAAACTTACATAAATTGTGAACTTGCATATAGATTCCTATAAACTTGCATATGGATCTAAACATGTAAATTAATGTCACATATTTTGCATATAGAATAGCATATGTATATACTTGATTCATATATGAACTTGTGTACAATTCACATATAGACTTGCATAGGATTCATTATTTAAACTAACATACGATTTAACATCCCTAACATGCATAAAATTCACATACGAATTAGCATATGATTTAACATCCAAACTTGCATAAGATTCACATATGAATTAACATATGATTTAACAACCCAACTTGCATAAGATTCATAAATGAATTAACATATGGTTTAACAACCCACACTTGCATAAAATGAATCAAGTTAAATATGAAATAGATCTACAAAGTTAAACAACATCATGCGATTCAACAGACATGTTCTCATAAACCAATTACAACCCATCATAATTAATTTAACAATTATATTGTGAAAGAAATAGTACTCACAACAAAAAGAACAGTCTTGTATTTCTGAGATCTGTATTCTGAAACTTAATTGCTCGCCTTTGATGTAGACTAATTGTTATTCTAATTTGGATTTGATTTGATTTTGATTCTTGCTTCTATCTTGCTTTTGAGTTGAAAGAGAATGGCGGCTGCTCTAGGTTCACCATTGACAGCATGATGGCTCTTGGTATGAATTAGTGTGATTTTGTGTTGAGGGTTAGGTTGCTTATATAAAATTTTGATTAATTGAGAGTTGTTAGATTAACCTAGAAGCAATCAAGACCATCCAGACAAGATAGAATAACCACCTCAACCCTAATGACTAAGCGGTGAGTCAAAACATCGTCACATTTCAGATCTGCCCGGGGGGTAGGTCGACCCTCAAGTCGACTCCCTGGTTGACTTGGCCCTTGGACGGGAGAATTCCTGCCCAGCCTGCTCCCCTGTTTGAATTTGAATTTCAAATTTTCTGAACCTGAGCTGTTTTTAATTTATTTAAATTCTGAAACTTCGGATGGCCATAACTTTTTCATACGGAGTCCAATTCACGCAAACTCGGACTCTATCTCAAGCAGAATTCCGAGACGAACGCAATGGCGTAACCCATTTCCCTTAATTCTCACTTTAATAATTAAGTATTCTTAAATTTGTAAATTTTATTATTCAAAGAAAATTCAGGGTGTTACATTCTCCCCTCCTTAAAGGATTTCACTCCAGAAATCTCCAAGTTAAGGAGAATGTATATCCTAACATCCAATCATCCATCTACTTAACCATCAAACACAGGCATCCACTATCCTTACAAGATTTCTATTGCTGTATGAACATATGCAAAAAGTGTGTGTATATGTTCCTTATTTAATGCAAAATTAGGCTGTCTACTGATTCAGTTGACCTCCTTAATGCAAATCATGATAGTGCCATGCGCCCATTATGCATGCAAAAGAATCCTAACGATACATATTACTTCTACATGTGTGCACAACCAATCATCATAATGCAGCATCCATATGATAACACAACCATTATACATCCATTAATTTTAAATATGCACACACATTTATATGCAATATTAAAGTGATTGAGCTGATCTAGTGCCTAAAGTGTGTGTACATGCATCCACGAGCAACCACTAGCAATCACTTGCAACCACTCGCAACCATCAACCATAACATGTTTCAAACACATGTTTACATCCATCGTTTTCTACCTAAGGATAAAGAATAGGACTGAGGAGATATACTTGAAAGATAGATATAAGAATGAATAAACTTGTGGAAAAAGAGATCAAGGAGGTACCCTCAAAGAGAAAAGGGTAGGCTGCATGTATTTTCCTCTCAGTTTCCCAAGTCGCATCTTCCTCAGCATCACTCGATTGAACTTTAACAACCTTGACTTCACGGTTGTGTAGCTTTTTGACTTTCGTACCCAAGATATGAGTTGGAACTCTTCTCACAGTCGCTTCTCGTTCCACTTCTACTTCCTCAAGTATGCTTGGCTCCACCACTTCCGTAGATTCATGTAAGTATTTTCGTAGTTGAGAAACATGAAAAACATTACGAACTCCAGCCAGTCTCTCGGGTAGCTCTACTTTGTAAGCCATCGTCCCAATCCTTTTAATGATAGGAAATGGACCTACAACTCTTGGTGCTAGCTTTCCTACGGACCCAAAGCAAATGACATCCCTTAAATGAGACACTTTAAGGAACACCCTATATCCAACCTTAATGTAACGTCCCGAAAAAAGTCGATCTTGGTTATCCGATATACAACACATATTGAATATCCATGGATCAAAAATGCTGGTAGTTAATGAAAGAAATTAGAGGGTGAGAATAGATAAGATAGAAACTTAGAATAGAAGAAGAAGAAGAACATACAACATCAGAGTTAACACGAATCTCACAGCGGAACGAATAAATATATTTCATAACATGACTTTGAAATATAAATCTGTACTTGAATATACACATCATTACCAAAGTACAACACTTACAACACAGCGAAAATAACCATAGCTATATAATTCTGAAGCCTCCTGCTCTAGCTCTTCAAGTATTTGTAAATACTGACTACTTGACTGCCCGTACAAAATTGGGCACCCAAGAGTTTAGGGAAAACAAAACAAAATAAACTCTGGGTCAGTCATGTGACTTGTATGAGTAAAACAATTTAAAATAGTTTGAGCCATTTAAATGATATCTCATAAGACCACTCCGTATAACGGAACGAGTTTTTCCCTTATGAGAATCCAAATAATCTTTATATCAAAACTCATTGATATTATAATAATGTCTATCAGCCACAATATAATAATCATCTAGTAGAAACGCTTGCATCTAATGTTCTACATATATAATATACAATCGAAACCACGGGCTCTTATTTGGAAAATGGATTCCAACTATGACAAGGTATGGATCCGCCTTCCGCTCTGTGTACTCTAGAAGCGATACACTGGAGTTCAACAAGAACATCTTGTAACTCGGCCACACATGACCAACCACTCATTTCACTTGAGTGTATCGAATATATTGTCACCTTACAGTTGGTAAACCAACATAACCATTCCCGGGAGATACAGAATTAAAAGAATTAACAAATATGAATATTCTCTAGATGGTGACAATATACCCTAATTGGTTGCGAACCACTTAGCCATGCAACCTGCCTGATTTCTGTCATTTCCCAATTGATGAGGTTGGAGGTCATAACGTATCTCTATACCGATCACGTCTTCATTTACTTTGAACGCCACATCATCATACCCGTCAAATCACAAATTGATTTCCCAAAAAACAACATGGGTATAATCTAAGAGAAACGAATTCCCCCGCCACCAACGTAAATACATTTGAAACGATCAACTCACATGATCCACCAGATATACTTTGTCAGACATTCGTCCATTCAAGTTGTCCTGGGACTAGACAAGCCGAAGGCACTATTCCGTATATCCTTCCTAGGAAATCTCTACCTAGAACTTATACAACAGCCCTTGCACTTTACTCCGTCTTCAATTATCTTTGGCATATATGATTCGGCAATGCTTATGCCAATACGGAGTGGTTCTTTGGATAAGAATCCAACCGGTCTCTCCGTATTAACGAAGGAAAATGGTTAGAAACTTCGATATTCGGTGAGTTAACTATCAAAGAAAAACACGTGTGCAAACAATGATATTATTTTCGGATGGAAATTATATCGATCAATCTTCATTCATCATTTATCTCTTAAATTAATTTACCATTAATTTATTCATTCTCCATTTCCTGTTTCCGTATATATATACAGAAATTCTTATATTCTAAAATTTAGAAAATATACGTTATTAATCATTGGAAAACATTTCCATCTCCTTTCCACATATCACTGTCATTCCAGTATTCTTTACCATCCAACATTTCATTTTCTATAATTAGAAAATATCTCTGATTATATTTGGAAAACGTTTCCAAAACTCATCCCTTGGATTTAAACCGATGTTTAAATAAAACATCGCTATGCCAATTCACCATTATCTTCATTAACTATATTCACTTAACCAACCTTCACTATCAAAACTTACCATCCCTTAGTTAAGAAGGAAGTCAATCAAGTTGGGGTATAATTATCTCTCATACCTTAACTGAACAACGTTTTAACTTCGAAACAGTCAAAGTTTATCTTTTAAATCTTTAACAAACTTCTTTACGTAACTCTCGTTCGAATGAATCTCTATTCGATAACTCTATCCTTCGAATAAGCTATATTCGATAATCTCTCTTCGAATAGCCATACTCGATTAACTCTATTCAATTAACCCTATTCAATTAACTCTAATCGATTTACTCTTATTAGTTAGCTCTATCTGATAAACTCAATTCTATTAACTCTATTTGATTAACTCTATTGGATTAACTCTATTTGATTAACCCTACTGGATAAATTCTATTCAATTAACTCTAACTAATTTATTCTTATCAATTAACTCCTTTCGATTAAACTATATTCGATTAACTCCTTTCGAATAACTAATGTTCGATAACTCCTTTCGAATAACTAATATTCGATCAACTCCTTTCGAATAACTAATATTCGATAACTCCTTTCGAATAACTAATGTTTGATAACTTCTTTCGAATAACTAATATTCGATAACTCCTTTCGAATAACTAATATTCGATAACTCATTTTGAATAACTAATGTTCGATAACTCATTTCGAATAACTAATATTCAATAACTCCTTTCGAATAACTAATATTCGATAACTCCTTTCGAATAACTAATATTCGATAATTCCTTTCAAATAACTAATATTCGATAATCCCTATAGAATAAATAATACTCGATAATTCCTTTTGAATAACTAATATTCGATAACTCCTTTCGAATAACTAATATTCGATAATTCTACTTCGAATAAACTATAACTCGATTGTCTTAACTCGATATTCTTAACTCGATAATCTTAACTTGATAACTTAACCCTATTACTTAACTCGATAATCTTAACTCGATTATATTAACTCGATTACTTAACTCGATAATCTTAACTCGATTATCTTAACTTGATAATCCGATAATCTTAACTCGATTTTCATAACTCTAATCGATTAACTTAATTTGATTAACTCTAATTGATTAACCAAAACTGGTTAACTCTAACTAATTAACTCTAATTGATTAACTCTAACTGGTTAACCTTGACTTTTAATTGGTTAACTCTAGCTGGTTAACTCTAACTCTACTGGTTAATTCTAACTCTAACTAATTAACTCTAATTGGTTAAATCTAACTCTACTTGATTAACTCTACGTATATATTCAGTTTCAAATATCGATGTTGAAATCGATTCTTATTTCTCTATATAAGTCCTGACTTATATATTCTATTTATCCAATGATAAATATTTTACTTAATTTATAAAACATTATTTATAAATTAATATTCCCAATTTATCTGTTAAAACAGATTTCTATTTAATTCCACTTTAAATAAATCTTTTCCATTTATCTGTTAAAAACATATTTCCATTTTTCTATTCATTTTCTAAATATTCCTTTGATTTAATTCTATTTATTTTCCAAATAAATATTCCTTTGATTTAATCCTATTTATTTAACAAATAAATATTTACTTTCAATTCTATTTATTTAACCAATAAATATTTCCTTTTTATCTTTCTATTTATTTTCTAAATAAATATCTCATTTATAACATTCTATTTATTTCATATAAATAAATATTTCCACTTAATCTATTTGTTAATGATTTACAAATATTTCCTGTAACGA
Organism: Allium sativum; assembly: GCA_030737875.1. Taxonomy (NCBI): domain Eukaryota; kingdom Viridiplantae; phylum Streptophyta; class Magnoliopsida; order Asparagales; family Amaryllidaceae; genus Allium; species Allium sativum. The sequence goes on along the minus strand of CM060921.1, from coordinate 511,181,945 downwards.
ACTAGGATTTTCGATTCCGAAAATCAACACAAAACTACCATGTTGACTATTCGGACATCGGAAATACCTGCTCATTTATAGAAAGAAGTTATAGGTTGAGAATAGATAAGATAGAAAATTAGAATAGAAGAAGAAGAAGAACACAATCAGAGTAAACATGGATCTCACAGCGGAACGAATAAAATACAATATACAACATAACTTTGGAAATATAACTTGTAACAGTATACACATACCATTATCACACAACATCACAGCGGCACCAACTGTATATCTATAGTGCTGAAGCCCCCTGCTCCAAGCTCCTCCAAATTATATCTGTAAAGTACTAATCACTTGACTGCCCATACAAATTTGGGCACCCAAGAGCTTAGGGAAAACAAAACGAAAATAAACTCTGGGTTAGTCATGGGACTGGTGTGAGTAAACTCAAATCATTTGGCTAAACTTTTCAAAATCCTTTTCAAAAGAAAAGATAATCGTAAGACCGATCCACACATAAACACGGATGGTTTTTACCTTACGATAACCAAAAGAGTTTTGGAAAACCAATACTTGTCTGATATTATAATAATGTCTAATCACAAGTAATTAACAATCTAGCAGAATGCTTGCATCTCATGTTCCACATATATAGTATACAGACAAAACCGCGGGTGCTTATTGGGGATTGGATTCCAACTATGACAAGGTATGGGGCCACCTACCGATAATGTATCTCTAGAGGCGAATACACTGGGTTCAACGAGAACGTCTTGCAACCCGGCCCACACATGACCGACCACTCATTTCGCTTGAGTGTATCGAATGTATACCACCAACGGTTGGGAGCTACCCACCATCTTCCCGAAAAGAGACAGCATCAAATAGATAAAAGAATGAATTGGAGTTTCTATAGATAGGAGATATACACCCTATAGGGAGCGACCCACTTAGCCATGTTGCCTACCCGATTTATGTCATTTCCTGGTTGATGAGGCTTGAGGTCATTATGTACCCTTGATAATCCTTACCACCATTAACTTTGAATGCCACATCGTCATACCCGTCAAATCACAAATTGATTTCTCCAAGAATACCACGGGTATAAAGCTAAGAGAAACAAATTTCTCCTCCACCAAACGTAAGTACGTTTGAAGAGATCAACTTATGCGATCCTTTAGATATACTCTGTCAGACATTCGTCCATTCACATTTGTCCTGGGACTGGACAAACCGAAGGTACTATTCTGTAAACAGAATAGCCCTTGTATAACTCCGTCTTCAATTCTCTTTATCATATTTGATCGCAACGCTTATGCTCATACAGAGTGGTTTTCAGATAATGAATCTGATCCCAGTCTCCCCGTATTGACGACGGAAAAATGGTCAAAAACTTCGATAGTCGGTGATTTAACTATCAAAGAAAAATATGTGTACAAGCAACGATATTATTTCCAGATGGAAATTCTATCGATCAATCATCATTCAAAGGTTTATTTCTTTTAATTTAATTATCATTAATTTATCCATTTTTCCCTTTCTATATATTCGTAAATTCTTAATTTCTAAATTTGGAAAACATACTTTATAGATCACTTGGACCACATCACCATACTTACTTCTATTTCTCATTTCCTATATTGGAAAACATTTCTGATCCTTATTTGGAAAACATTTCCAACTCTTTCATTTGACTTAAACCGATGTTTAAATAAAACATCACTAAGCCAATTCAAAACCATTACATCATAATTAAATTTACTAAATCAACCTTCACTATCGAACCTTACCCATCCCTTAGTTAAAAATGAAGTCAATCAAGTTGGGGTATAATTACCTCTCAGACCTTAACTGAACAACCTTTCTAACCTCAAAATAGACAAAGTTCACCTTTTAAACCTTTAACAACTTCCTTACGAAACTCTCGGATTCTATTTACGAATCCACTTCTTTTACCAAAATTATTTGATTATAACCATAGTGATATAATCTTATACTTTCGAAATATAATAACTTAAATATAACTTTTCTTCCTTAATTTGAATAAATAAACAACAACTAATTTATAAATAAATAAATAAATCTTGATTTGAATCAGGAAAGTATATGGCATTTTCCCAAATTTGATATAATCGAATTTCAACTTACAATCCCCTCTCGAATAATCTTTATTCGATTTAACTCCCTTCGAATAACTCATATTCGATTTAACCCACCTTGAATAAACTATATTCGATAACACTTACCTCGAATAAAATATATTCGATTACACTTTCTTCGAATAACTATATTCGATAATCTCTCTTCGAATGATTTACATTTGACTAACTTTCCATGAATGATTTACATTCGATTAATCTCCTTTCGAATAATATATATTTGATTACTCTACTTTTGACTAACTCTATTCAATTTACTAATACTCGACTAACTCGAACTTGATTAACTCCATATGGATAACTCTAATTCGATTTAACTCTAACTCGACTTATTTAACTCCTATCGATTAACTAATATTCTGTTTAACTCCATTCGCTTAACTCTAGATCGCATCAATCACAATGGTTACGTCTGATTCCCTCAGGAAACATCCGACCGCCGTAGGTTATCTGCATCCCTGCGAATTACGCTAGCAGTCGTACGAAATGGCAACACATCCCAAATAGCTATGTTTGCCTAATTCTATCTCAAATAACTACATTCGATCAACTCTAATTGAATAACTGATATTCAATTAATTCTAATTATAATTTGATTAACTCTATCTAACTGATTAACTCTAACTGGTCAACTCCTTTGATTAATTCTACGTTTATTCAGTTTCAAACATTGATGTTGAAATCGATCCTTACTTCTCTATAAAAGTTCCGACCTATATATATTCTATTTATCCAATGATAAACATTTTACCTAATTTATAAAATAATATTTATAAATTTATCTCTCCATCTATCTGTTAGAATAGATTCTATTTAAAAAAAATTCTTTAAATCCATAACACGTTATACCCGTGTGCGAAGCACGGGTCTAAACATTTCAAATGCAAAATTCTCCTTTTAAAATCAATTCTGGTCACCTTTCAAGTATTCCCTTTAAAAAACAATTTATTTACCAAATAAATCCCTTTTTGATAATTCTATTCATTTATAAAATATTTTCTTTTTATATAAAATCCATTGATTTTATAAGTAATTCCTTTTATAATCTAACAATTCCTTTTACACATATTTCCCCTTTCTATTCTATTCACTTTCAAATAAATAGCACTTTTCAATTCTATTTGCAACTAGTTTACAAATATTATCTTTTCAATTCCATTTGTAAATAATTTTACAAATATTATCCTTCAATTCTATCTATTTGATTTACAAATAAATATCCCCTTTTTAATCTATTTATTTCTAAATAAATAGTTTTCTTCTTTTTATAAAATCTTTGATTTTATAAATATTTCTTTTTCAATATAACATTGAAATTTTCCTTTTTAACATTCCAGTATTCCTTATGGTATTTAACATACCATATAACAATGATCAGTATCATTCAACCATACAAAATCAACAACATATTTCATGTCACATCATATAACACAATCTACGAAAAACAGTAAAATAAACATTGAGGAACCCAGTTGGGTCCCTCCAACCTGTTTCCTTACATCCACAGATGTTAAGCAATAAAATTAACATCAATTTAATTTTACTATGAAATATTCTGCTAAACAGAATCAATATTTGATTAACGATTTATATTTATATCGTTATCTATATTTTCAATCAACTGACTAGCAGTTCAACCAAACAACCAACACACAGCAACAACCATTATTTATCAGTTATAAAAATATGTTATAAAAAATATAACTAAGAAGAGTTAGTGAGTTTTACTCACATTGGACTGTTATCGTTAAATAACGATAATTGGTCATTGATTTGATTCAGGCATTTAATTTCACCATAAATCTAAACGAGCTTCAATTCACTCCCGGTCAATTCCATGGTGTAGTGCCCGTACATACGATCCCAACGGATCTTGTTTCGTCAATTTTTGATAAAGTACGACAAAGATATTAACATTACAAGCTATACGTATTTTTAAATATCCAAGTGATTTTAATTTGAACCTTATTAGGCCTTGATCCTTTTTTCTTCAGCCCAAACACCAAACCGTCAATGTGTATTCTTCTTCTCAGAAATACAAGACGCGACTCCCTCTTCTAATAGCCATCATGGCAATTTTAACTCCCCCGTCGCTCCATTTCTACTGATCCGAAACCCACAAAATAAATACCATCATCTTCTCCTTCAACTCCTCTACAGATGCATACCATTTTGATTCAACTCGCACCATCCCCACGGAACCCGACGCCCAACATCTCGCGCGTGCACAGTGTCCACGAGCGAAGCATCCCACCATGAAATCCACTAAAATTAACACCCCCTATGCGGATTTCCTCCTCGATCCCAAAACCAATATCAGTAGTTTGCATCGATGCCCCAAAATCCAATAAACCCAAACCCTAGGTCCTCTGTGAACCCACGGCATCAACAAAACCGACATCGGACTCCCCAATATATATATATATATATATATATATATATATATATATCAGATCGAAGAGAACGACCAACGGATCATAGAGATGCAAGTATTCTAATTTATGGATTTTTCTTTGATTTTGAAATGATTTTTCGAAGAGGGAAATCTCACGTTTTTTTCCTTGTTCGGTTTGTGGCGGCCTCTGTTGACTGAGGAATGAATTTTTCTAGGTTTAGAGAAGGTTAAGGATTATATATAGGAAAGTTTTTATTTTTTTTATTTGATTATTTTATTATTTTTAAGCAATCGCTGTTTGTATTCGTCCTCTAAAATTCCTATGATAACATATGATACCCAAAAATCACGGAACTGGACATGCAGCTTCAGTTTGACATTACGGTCCCAACGAAACCGATTTCGTAAAATTCCGACTTCGTTTACTCACACAGCATATTTTTAACCATCAAAATATTGTCTATTTTCACATTAAAAATCCCGTACGGCCACATACTGATTTCAAAAATCACAAAAACTGAAATCTAGCAATAATTTAATATTGCGGATCCAACAAAATTAGTTTCGTCGAATTCTGAGGTTGTTTGAAAAACTAGCTCTTTTTAAAGCTCTAAATAACCCTTTTAAATATATAAATATATTTAAAAACATTTAAATTAATATTTAAAAATAAATATTATCGTATATATTCACAACAGAATATCATACTGTTACACTAGGATTTATAACTCGATATTTCAAATCCAGTGTTACATCGATATTCGATTTATATTTAAAAATCCATTTTAAAATATAAATAAATCGATATAAATTATAAAGGAATTCCATAGCGATTTTTCTAAAATTTGATTTGGACATAACTAAAAATCTACACGATGAAATCTCGATTTTTCTCTTCCACTAGAAAAATATAGTTCACCAGGTCCTAACATTTCTTATTTCACAGAAATCCAATTTAAAATGGACCCTGTACATTCAATTGAAGTTCAAACCGCCAAATAGCGAACTACAACGCCATTTCGAGCTCGATTTTAATTATAATATAATTATACGTTCAAATTGTCGTCGATCGAATATATTTGTTCATATATTTCAACTCTAAACTGAACTATATATTTTAAATAATCCAATTCACACAATATTGTGAATTCCACTATTTCTGACTATTTCAGAAATTAAATATATTATTATATTATTTAATATAATTAAATATTTAATATGATTTAATTTAATGACCTTTTAATTCCCTAAATCACTATTTAAATAATTAAATAAATTAATTATATCGTTGAAAAATGCGGGTCGTTACATTTCCTTTTTCTATTCTATTTGTAAATGTTTTACAAATATATCCTTTTCATTTCTATTTGTAAATGTTTTGCAAATATATCCTTTTCATTTCTATTTGTAAATATTTTACAAATATATCCTTTTCATTTCTATTTGTAAATATTTTACAAATATATCCTTTAAATATTTGTTTTACAAATATTTTCCTTTATATTTGTTTTACAAATATTTTCCTTTATAAAATCCCTTGATTATATAAATATTCCTTTATATAAAATCCTTTGATTTTATAAATATTCTATTTCAATATACAGTTTGAAAACTTTCTTCTATATAAAACCTTTCGATTTTATAAAATATTTTATTTCAATATAGTTATTGAAATTTTCCTTTTTCATCCCAGGATTTTCTTACGGTATTTAAAATACCAAACAACAGTGATCGATATCATTCAAACACACATAATCAACAATAGATTATATATCACAATATATGAAACAAAGCAACATTTTTTATATATTGAGGAACCCAGTTGGGTCCCTCCATCCTGTTTCCCTGCATCACAGATGTTAAATAATATAATTAACAACGATTTCATTTCAATATGAAATATTTTGCTAAATAGAATCAATATTTGTTTAAAGATTTATATCTATATATTGTTATCTATAATTTCAACCAATACATAAGCAATTCAACCAACCGTTTTGTAATAACCCGGAAAATACGAGCCAATTTAAATTTTTTAAATTGGTGATTTCAAAGGGATTTGAACAATTGAAATAGAATATTTCAATAAAATAGGGAATTAGAAATAGTGAGTCAGTTTGAAAATTTGAATTCAAACTTTGACTGACCGTGCAGGGTGGAAAATACAACGGATTTTAGCGAAACCAAAAATACTTAAATATGTTAGTCAATACCATTCTAACGAATCTGAAAAATCGAAGTTTCATAACGGGAATCAAAAGTTATGGCCGAATGAATTTTTAGAAGGGTCGGTATATAGAATATATAGCCCTGGAAAATTGATATTTTGCATACGACCTCGGAATTCGACAAAACCACTTTTGTTGAGTCCGGGATGTCAAACTATTGCTAGATTTCAAATTTCATAATTTTTTAAGCTAGTATGTGAGCGTGGCAAAAGAAAATGTGATTGGTCAATTTCTGTTAAATTGGATTGACCAGAAAATGGCCATTTTTCAAACGACCTTAGAATTCGATGAAACTAGTTTTGTTGGGATTGTAGCGTCAAAACATAGCTAGATTTATTTTTCTGGAATTTTTCGAATCAGTTTGTGGCCCTGGTAAATTGAAATTAACGTTCAGAGTTAAAAATTAAATGTTTTATACTTTAATTTGAAAAATAACTGACTGTAACAGTCGAATTGGCCAGCGAAACATATCCCATTGTGTCCGGAATGAGGGTATTTAGTTTGAGGCGACAGTCGTTGGGTTTAAAAAGGAGTTCGTTTGAGAAAACACTATTTAAAAATTTAATATAGTCCTCGGCTAATTAGAATTTTCCATTCATAAATTTTAAAAATAAAAAAAAAGAAAACCCCCCAAAATCAACGGTGAAACCCGTTCGAGACCTTCTCTCCTCCGCCGCCGCCACCTACAGCCTTCGCCACCGCCACCCCTCGACGCGCCTCCGTCCCCTCTTCAAATCCGACTAACCACCGCCACCCCTCGTCGCCTGTGCCACCCGAATCGAAGCCCCAAAGTCCCGACCTTTCCACCGCCGCCGCCGCCGATCTGGACCACCGAACGCCACCAAACCACCACTGACTGGAAGCCCTCTCTTCCCTCTTCTACGTCCAACTCGCCGATCATCCCCTCGTCCTCGATTCTCGCGAAAACTGTAAACCTAGTTTTGAAGCTTCATGAAAGTGAGTTTTTCTTTGATCTTTACACTTTGAAAAATCATATCCTTTTGGTGTGTTGATGAAATTCGATGAAACAGGAAACATCGGGACCGTAAGGAAGCTCTCTACCCAATAGAAGAAGCCGCGGATTTTTCTGACATTGTATCGATTTTTAGCGCTCTGAAAACCAATGTGAGAAATCTAAATTAACGTAAAATTGAATGGAAAATGTCGTGTATAATTTATATTAGCGAAATATAAATTACATACGTGTTGTATACCTCATGTACATGTTGGATCTAGATTAACCCTAGAGGGGGGGTGAATAGGGTTTATCACAGTTTTTAACTGAAATGAAATGCTGACAGGATATTAAAATAATAAACAAATCACAGAATGCTGCAGAAATAAAAAGCAGAAGGAAAATAACACACAGAGATACCCAGCTTCGGCAAAATCCTGCCTACTGCTGCATTCCTAAGGTTTTTACTAGGTGATAGAATAGATCCCGCATACAAGACAATGTACACTCGCGACTCTCGCTCCTATTCTAACCCTACGCTCAAAACCCTAGACTGATTCAAACCCCTAAATCAGAATTTCCCCTAGTTTTACACAGACTAGTCAACTGCCAGTTAAACCCCTAACTGGTTCCCCCTAGATTTTACAGAATCTATAAACTGTTCGGTTTACAAAGAAATTAAAACTAAAACAATACAAAATAAAAGAAAACAAATATAAAAACCCTAGGCTAAATAAAATTAAATCTCCCTTTTCTTCTTAGCCCTTAAAGTCAAAATGGCCGGCCCATTCTTTAGCCCACTCTTATTTCATTTGCACCCTATCCTCTTTGGTCATCTGGAGATTGAAAAATGGCGGCCGCAAGATACTAGGGTTTTCTTCAAATCCCTAAATCGATCTGTGTTTGTTTACTTGATAGAAAGATGGATCTCTGAAGGTATAACTCGTGTTGCCTGAACGTCGATTTGGTTTGAGCAATCCCTTTCTGTCTGACGATCGAAAACTTTGTGAGTATTCACTGGTTTAAAAATTTAGCTCTCAAATTGATTTCTGGTTTTTCGATCTGAGATGTTGGGTTTTGTTTATCGATTTCTTGTACTTGCCTGTGATGATTCGGTGTATGTATTAATAGGGTAGAACAAAACCCTAATAACTCTGATTTCAATATGTCTTGATCTGAAATTTTGCTGCTTTCCTCGATTGAAATATTTTCCTGATTTTGCGACTTCCTCTTCTGGTTGCCTTGATTAAGTTTCAGCTTTAATTCCTTGTGTGATTGAAACATTTCTGGAAATGAATTGGTCCTTGTGAGATTTCGGCCATGTCATGAATAATTTATCTGGTCCAAATATGATTTCTGGAAGGCCTTAAAATAAACTTGCCAAAGATGAATACTCGAAATCTGGAAATAATTTTCTTGCACTTAAACAGTTACCAGATATGTTGTGATGATTTTGAATTGCTGCTTTGATTGAATTTGGCCGAGGATACAGGAAATAAATTCTTTGTCCCTTTTAAAACTTTTTTCCCAAAAATAATTATTAAAAAAAACTGGAAATAATTTTCCATCTGAAAACTGATTTCTGGCTAAAACAAAACATTGCTTATGCTCATTAAAACAGTGATGACAGGATAAAAAAAATGGTTTAAATTCTTGCCAAAAATAATGTTGCAATATCTGAAATCTGTTTAAAAACTTGCCAAAACAGATTTTCTGATTTCTGGAAACTTGTTGCCTTGTATAAATTCAATCGGCCTTGAAAGAAAACAACCCTGAATTGATTTTGAAATGTTGCAGTGATCCCCCAAAATATTTTTTTCCATTTGTTCTGTGAGATGCTGCAAAATCTTGCCACATTTGTATGAACCATTTCTTGGAAAGCTTTAAAGCTGTGAATCCTGGCTTATTTATTTCTGAAAACAAATATATGTTTGCTTGATTTTTGCGTGCTTCTTTTACTGAATGCCTTTGATTTCTTGTGTGAACACTTTGACCTGTTTCACTCTTTCCTGCTTTGAAAATGTTCATATATTATCATGATAGTTTGTGACATGTTCACATGCTTGTGCATTAGCCTCGACAATGTTCACTTTCATTTCTGCCATGAACTCGACCATTTATGTCATTTCTGGAAAGAACATGTAGTTTGAACCATTTGTATTCATCGCCATTCCTGGCACACTGCACTTGAAATGTTGTGATGACTTTAGCATGCTATGTCCAGTCCACTTGCAATGCACACTTGTTTGCTTTTGTATCCTCGTGCACATGTATTCTGTCACCACCATATGTGATACTTGACTTGAACTAAAATTCATGTACACCAGAAATTTTGCTACATCATATCTATACATGCAGAAATGAATTTTAGCACATGCATTTGTAAAGCACTGTTATACTAACTGCTTTGATCATGGCTATGAAAATTTGTACTTATGTTTAACCATGCTTCACCATTGCTGTCTTGTTAGTCTTGACTGTCTCGACTATTGGCTTGTGCACTTTGCTGAACTATATATAGTAGTTGCTCCATTGTATATTTGCATGAGTTGGGATTGACTTTGTTGACTGTGTCACCATGTTGCTGTGTATGCTGCATTTGATCAGTTATGATTTCCATCTTGTGTTTGCTGATCTGAAATTTTGCACTTCCCTTTATCTTTTGATTTTTGACCTATCTTGTATACTGAAAAAAAATCAGCAGACTGACTGTACTGTGTTGGGGCTGGTCAGAATCAGCTGAGTTTGATGCTGGTTCTGATCAGCAAACTAGTATGGTTGTGTTGAGATTGATCAGTGGGTACTAAAAAATATATCAGATCAAGTCATGAAAAATGATGAGAAACACACCAAAAAACTGAGGCAAATAAAATTTTTAAAAAATAAAATTTACATTTACCTGAATTTTGAATATTATTTCTGTTCCATATATTGTGTATGTGTTTCTGAATATGACAGGTATGAAGATGATGACTGGACTGATAGTGAAGATGCTGTGAAGACTGAAGACTGAAGGCAGAAGACTAAGAGACAGTGTCAGTGAATGTAAATGTGTCAGTGATTGTATACGTAGATTAAAAAACAGTGATTGCATATAAATATGAGATGTATAGACAGTGTTATAGTGAGGAGTTGTGTAACAACAGAATTGTACTGATGTTTGTATTAGACAAATTTGTTTGAAATAAAATATCATTTTATTGTGTTCAAACAAACTTGTCTATTATATACAGTTTATTTACAAGTACAATATTCAGTGAATGTTTAAATAGTGGAGTCATATAATTTGTACTGTTTGAATGTTGAAATATTATATTTTATTTAAATAAAATACTGTGTGAATATATGAAATTCTGTACAGTCTTATTTTATTTAAATATAAATATTATATTCCTGACTGTGATGTTATATAACAGCACAATAACAAACACATTTACAAGAATATATATATTTGGTTGTTATCATCAAACAAAAATCATATAATTGTGTATACAACACCGTTATATACAACAATCTCCCCCTTTTGATGATGACAAACAAATAAAAGATTTTGAGCATAGTAAATGTGTTTGACAATAAATATTGAACTCCCCCTATTTATTAGCTCCCCCTACAACTGTGCATGAGTGAAATGAATGATATGAATAATAATAAATTAATAATAATAAATTTTCAAAATTAAAAATATTCACTCATAAATCAAAATCTCAACTCATTCTCCCCCTTTTGTTATCATCAAAAGGATACAGAAATTAAAATATAGATGAAAAAAAAATGACTAAAAAATTTAATTTCAGCATAAGAGGAAGAATGATTATCATAAATCTCAATCAGTCAAACAAAAATCATAATATTCTGAGAACAGGTTGCATATTTCACATTGTAGAGAATGATAGATTTATGATGAATTCTATATAAAATGGGGAGAGTAAAAAAAATGTATTCCAATTTTTTTTCAAAGAATTTTTATAAAAAAGAGGTTCAAAAACAGAGATGGAATATGGACTATAATTAATACTTCAATTTAAGTGACAAAATCGAATAATCTCAAATCCCAATACCCATCAATCAACAAATCGTAATACGTCATAAAATATTAACACATTTCACAGATTAGAAAATGGATTGATAGGCTGGTTTTTATACACAAAGGAGAATTTCAAATTTATTTCAATTTATAGCACATTATTCCTTTTTCTTTTATTTTTATTTAAGAGCACACTGACCATGCATAACCAGAGCTTGGATTTTCAAATGAGGTCAGTCGCAGCTTAAATTATAAGTTGTCTCATAACCATGCATGACCAGAGCTTGGATTTTTAAATGAGGTTAGAGACACACTTATATATTAATTATATTTATTATTTTCAGCATTTAAAGGAAAAACTCCTCGGTATATAAAACCAATATATGAATGATAGAAAATGGGGTAGGTACAGAGATGGACTGTGAAATAAATTTCTAAATTAATTATATTATGAAATATGTTCGAATGTACCAGGATCATTGAAAATTTTCAATTATCACTAATTTTGAATAATAACATAGTCCCATTCCTATCACGAATATTTCCACTGTTTATTAAAAAAGATTTTTTTTTTAATATTAACTCTCCACATTAATATAAAATCATGATGATGGCAGAATGATGATAGATAAAGGAGATGGTCGTGAAATAATTGCCAGTTCAAAAATATTATAATACATGTTCAGCCATCATGAAAAACTAAATAAAAATCTCCTCTTGTTGTGAAATATATTTCAGTCATAGTTCATCACAATTTCAAAATCTAATAATAATTTTGATGAATTATAAATACAGTCCATTTTGGTTATTGATTTCAATTTCTGAATGAATAATCAATAAATAATTTTAAAATTGAAAATCAATTACTAGAAGGATATGAAGATTTATACAAGACATGAGGGATTAAGAAATATATACATCATGAGAATAAAAAAAAAATTCAGCACTTCCTAATCTAATACCACTTGTTGTCTCCGCAAACGAGGATTTTAATATGCCACTGGTGGTTAACAAGAATATCTCAGTCAACACAATTTTGTCACAAAGTCAGAATAGACAAGACTAACAAATTAAGCACTTTTACCAAAGCAGCAAACAATTCTTCTCAAAACAAGCAGTCATTTAAAGCATTTTCACAACAGTATCAGAGCAGCAAACAGATATCAGTTCAAAGCAGACAAGTCAAGATGATGGTCACAAAAGATATTCCATGATCCTAGATTATAAAATATAGTTTATTTTAAATCATTTGAAGAAAGGTGAAAATATCCGGGTTTTAATGAATCAATCACACAATATTATATTTCAGATTCAAGATATGTGTGTGATTCAATAAATCAATAATTTCAAATGATTTTAAACAAACATATATTCAAATCAAATAACCATGAAATAATAGAGAGATTTAAGACCATTTTTTCAAAGAATTTTCAACAATTTTCTGACAATCACAAGAGAAAAATTCAGATTATTTACCTCACATTTGAGAGATATTCGTGATACAAAATAATGTATTTGAAATCACTTGAATCAATGTTAAGCTTTGAGATATAATGAATTAGTCACACAGGGTTGATAATTTCAAATTTAGGAAGTGTGTGACATTCAAAATATCAGGAATTTTAGATGATTTCAAATAAACAAATTTCAACCATACTGATCATGAATACAAAAAATAGAGTGCTGTAATGAGTATAATATTTTCAGCTTTTCTAAAATGAATTAAAATAAACTCAGAATAGCAAAGGTGTGTGAAATTTCATTAAATATTCAGATCTTCAAAAAATTTAGAATTCAAATTAACGGTGTTCAAGATATGACATGAATGTTTCAGCACTGTTATGAATTCAAGAATAAAATAAACTTCTAAACAATTGCAGATAATTACAAGATTAAATTCAGAATCTGGAAATGATTATAAACAAGAGAGTTTTATTCAAATAAAATGAATTTCCAGAAAATCATGAGAACTGTAATTGGAAGTTTAAGAAGCACAGAATAAACAAAGATATGTGGCAGTGATAAATCTAAAACAAAAAAAAAACAGAAGGAACAGAAGAGGTAGAGAAGGAATAAGACAAGAAGATAAAAACAGAAAATTATTTACAAAATTGAGTCTAGAGATCATACCTGATTTTGCAGTAGACGATGTGAATCTCCAACTCATCGGACTTGCTAAGGAACTGAGAATAGTTCAATGATATGAAGCAGTTTGGATTCAGTTTCTCTTTTCAGCAAATCAGTTCCTCGGCCTCCTTTGGTACCTAACAGTAAAGAGGATCGAGTGGTCTAACAAAATTTGTAAAACCACTCACAGTTTCGTTTGTGCGTTTTGGTACCCAAACCTGTTTGTATAACAACCCAACTGAATTTACTTTCGTGCCCTTAGGAACCCAAAACCGTTTAGTTTTTCCAAAAATGGTTTTATTTATTTTTGGGGTCCATGATTGTTCAACAGGATTGTTATAAAACAAATTCACATCTCGATTATGATTTAAAAATCCCTTTGAATTATTAGAGTTCAAGTTTTCAAATTTATTGTTCTTAAAGAGGTTTGAAGGAATTTTCAAATCATTCGAGTTTCGTTTTTCAAAATCATTTTCTTTCTCGAAACCAAGACCTCTTTTATTTCCAAAAGAATTTTGATTTTTCAACAACATATTCAAAGATTTTTCACTTGTTGAAAAACGTTTCAAACTCAATTCAAGATCGTTAATTTTGGATTTTAGATCAGAATTTTCTTTTATCAGATTCGAACAACGATTAATGCTGATCTTTCTCCTTTCAGTCTCGTTTTGTTTCAAAATCAAATTTTCATTTTCAAGTACTTTGATTTTGGTCTTGGATTCAAGAATCTCAGATTCAAACTGAATTTGCTTTTCAAATTGTTGTTTTTCAAAAATCTTGAATTTTTCAATTTCGTTTTCAAGCTTTTTCAAAGCTGATTCAGTTTCCAACAACTTTTCTTTTTCATAAATTTCAAATTCGGGATTTTCGTATGTTTTGAAATTATCAAATTCCTTTTGCAAAAAAATTGTTTTTATAAGTTTGCTCATTCTCGTTATTTTTCAAAATCAAAATTTGGTTTTCAAGCTGTTCAAAATTTTTATTAAGATGAGCAAGATTATTTTCCAAATTCAAACAATTTTTGCACACAGAATTAGAACAATCTCCACTTTTAAATTTCAATTCCAAATCACTATTTTTGCGTCGCAACTCAGAATTTTTAGATTTCAAATTATTAATTTTCAGTTGGAGTTCATCAACAGATTTAGTTAAATCAAGACACATATAAACTAAGTCTTCATAAGAGAAATTTCCTGTTTCATCATCTGTTGAGTCTCCATCATCTGTTGAATCTTCATCATCTGATCCATCTGAAATTTCGTCGACATGACCTGTAAAGCAATCTGAATCTGAGTTGATCTTGTGGGGTTTTGAGAAATTGTTGTCTGTTCTGTAAACCTTGTCAAGAGTTTTCCAAATATCCTACGCAGTCAAAAAATGGGAGATAAATTTTAATTGATTATTACCAATGAAAGAATAAATAATATGCATAACCTGAGCATTTAAAACCTTATTCCTCTTATCTAACATATCTCCCATATTTTCAATAATATTCCAATATTCAAAATTTACAAATTTTAAATATAATTCGAATTTTGATTTCCAAATTTGAAAATCATTGGAATATCACTGGACTGACTCTTAGAAGACTGACAACAAGTATTCACCATTTCTCTAGAGTTAACAAAAAATACCTGCTCTGATACCACTTGTTGGATCTAGATTAACCCTAGAGGGGGGGGTGAATAGAGTTTATCACAGTTTTTAACTGAAATGAAAAGCTGACAGGATATTAAAATAATAAACAAATCACATAATGCTGCAGAAATAAAAAGTAGAAGGAAAATAACACATAGAGATACCCAGCTTCGGCAAAATCCTGCTTACTGCTGCATTCCTAAGGTTTCTACTAGGTGATAGAACAGATCCCGCATACAAGACAATGTACACTCGCGACTCTCGCTCCTATTCTAACCCTACGCTCAAAACCCTAGACTGATTCAAACCCCTGAATCAGAATTTCCCCTAGTTTTACACAGACTAGTCAACTGCCAGTTAAACCCCTAACTGGTTGCCCCTAGATTTTACAGAATCTATAAACTATTCGGTTTACAAAAAAATTAAAACTAAAACAATACAAAATAAAAGAAAACAAATATAAAAACCCTAGGCTAAATAAAATTAAATCTCCCTTTTCTTCTTAGCCCTTAAAGTCAAAATGGCCGGCCCATTCTTTAGCCCACTCTTATTTCATTTGCACCCGATCCTCTTTGGTCCTCTGGAGATTGAAAAATGGCGGCCGTAAGATACTAGGGTTTTCTTCAAATCCCTAAATCGATCTGTGTTTGTTTACTTGATAGAAATATGGATCTCTGAAGGTATAACTCGTGTTGCCTGAACGTCGATTTGGATTGAGCAATCCCTTTCTGTCTGACGATCGAAAACTTTGTGAGTATTCACTGGTTTAAAAATTTAGCTCTCAAATTGATTTCTGGTTTTTCGATCTGAGATGTTGGGTTTTGTTTTTCGATTTCTTGTACTTGCCTGTGATGATTTGGTGTATGTATTAATAGGGTAAAACAAAACCCTAATAACTCTGATTTCAATATGTCTGAAATTTTGCTGCTTTCCTCGATTGAAATATTTTCCTGATTTTGCGACTTCCTCTTCTGGTTGCCTTGATTAAGTTTCAGCTTTAATTCCTTGTGTGATTGAAACATTTCTGGAAATGAATTGGTCCTTGTGAGATTTCGGCCATGTCATGAATAATTTATCTAGTCCAAATATGATTTCTGGAATGCCTTAAAATAAACTTGCCAAAGATGAATACTCGAAATCTGGAAATAATTTTCTTGCACTTAAACAGTTACCAGATCCCTTGTAATGATTTTGAATTGCTGCTTTGATTGAATTTGGCCGAGGATACAGGAAATAAATTCTTTGTCCCTTTTAAAACCTTTTTCCCAAAAATAATTATTAAAAAAAACTGGAAATAATTTTCCATCTGAAAACTGATTTCTGGCCAAAACAAAACATTGCTTATGCTCATTAAAACAGTGATGACAAGATAAAAAAATGGTTTAAATTCTTGCCAAAAATAATGTTGCAATATCTGAAATCTGTTTAAAAACTTGCCAAAACAGATTTTCTGATTTCTGGAAACTTGTTGCCTTGTATAAATTCAATCGGCCTTGAAAGAAAACAACCCTGAATTGATTTTGAAATGTTGCAGTGATCCCCCAAAATATTTTTTTCCATTTGTTCTGTGAGATGCTGCAAAATCTTGCCACATTTGTATGAACCATTTCTTGGAAAGCTTTAAAGCCGTGAATCCTGGCTTATTTATTTCTGAAAACAAATATATTTTTGCTTGATTTTTGCGTGCTTCTTTTGCTGAATGCCTTTGATTTCTCGTGTGAACAATTTGACCTGTTTCACTCTTTCCTGCTTTGAAAATGTTCATATATTATCATGATAGTTTGTGACATGTTCACATGCTTATGCATTAGCCTCGACTATGTTCACTTTCATTTCTGCCATGAACTCGACCATTTATGTCATTTCTGGAAAGAACATGTAGTTTGAACCATTTGTATTCATCGCCATTTCTGGCACACTGCACTTGAAATGTTGTGATGACTTTAGCATGCTATGTCCAGTCCACTTGCAATGCACACTTGTTTGCTTTTGTATCCTTGTGCACATGTATTCTGTCACCACCATATGTGATACTTGACTTGAACTAAAATTCATGTACACCAGAAATTTTGCTACATCATATCTATACATGCTGAAATGAATTTTAGCACATGCATTTGTAAAGCACTGTTGTACTAACTGCTTTGATCATGGCTATGAAAATTTGTACTTATGTTTAACCATGCTTCACCATTGCTGTCTTGTTAGTCTTGACTGTCTCGACTATTGGCTTGTGCACTTTGCTGAACTATATATAGTAGTTGCTCCATTGTATATTTGCATGAGTTGGGATTGACTTTGTTGACTATGTCACCATGTTGCTGTGTATGCTGCATTTGATCAGTTTTGATTTCCATCTTGTGTTTGCTGATCTGAAATTTTGCACTTCCATTTCTCTTTTGATTTTTGACCTATCTTGTATACTGAAAAAAAATCAGCAGACTAACTGTACTGTGTTGGGGCTGGTCAGAATCAGCTGAGTTTGATGCTGGTTCTGATCAGCAAACCAGTATGGTTATGTCGAGGTTGATCAGTGGGTACTAAAAAATATATCAGATCAAGTCATGAAAAATGATGAGAAACACACTAGAAAACTGAGGCAAATAAAATTTTTTAAAAATAAAATTTACATTTACATGAATTTTGAATATTATTTATGTTCCATATACAGTGTATGTGTTTCTGTATATGACAGGTATGAAGATGATGACTGGACTGACAGTGAAGATGCTGTGAAGACTGAAGACTGAAGACAGAAGACAGAAGACTAAGAGACAGTGTCAGTGAATGTAAATGTGTCAGTGATTGTATATGTAGATTAAAAAACAGTGATTGCATATAAATATGAGATGTATAGACAGTGTTATAGTGAGGAGTTGTGTAACAACAGAATTGTACTGATGTTTGTATTAGACAAATTTGTTTGAAATAAAATATCATTTTATTGTGTTCAAACAAACTTGTCTATTATATACAGTTTATTTATAAGTACAATATTCAGTGAATGTTTAAATAGTGGAGTCATATAATTTGTACTGTTTGAATGTTGAAATATTATATTTTATTTAAATAAAATACTGTGTGAATATATGAAATTCTGTACAATCGTATTTTATTTAAATATAAATATTACATTCCTGACTGTGATGTTATATAACAGCACAATAACAAACACATTTACAAGAATATATATATTTGGTTGTTATCATCAAACAAAAATCATATAATTGTGTATACAACACCGTTGTATACAACAGTACATAGGTAGAGTAAGCTATATAAGCGAAGTATGAATTTTACATGCATAGAATAATTGATATATGTGTTGAGATGCAAGTGAAATATAGCAATTATATATATATATATATATATATATATATATATATATATATATATATATATATACTCCCCTCGTCCACAAACCATGGACGATATTTATTGTTGTGAATTGGTGTGAAACATTGGATAAAAAATACGAATGGTTGAATAATTGTTTGTGGTTGATATTGTTTGGTTGTGGTTGAAAAATACCCATTGTTGATTGAAATGAATTGGAAATATTTGTGGAAATAAAAATAAACATGCCGCCTGCGTGCGAATTAGTTGCATGAATCCCCATTGTCAAAAACCGCGAGGTTTTAAGGTAGAGCGAGGAGCCGTACTAGGGACGGTGCCGGTTTAATTACCCTGCCGTTATGCTGCCGAAATTTTGAATAATCTTTGTGTGTTAGAATTATTTTCATATGTTGAAATTATTTTCATGCGTAGAAATTAAAGCCATATGTTGAAACTATATCCATGTGTGGAAATGTTTGTGTGTTGAAAAGTGTTGTGTGAAAATTAAATTCA
This sequence comes from Allium sativum, assembly GCA_030737875.1. NCBI lineage: Eukaryota > Viridiplantae > Streptophyta > Magnoliopsida > Asparagales > Amaryllidaceae > Allium > Allium sativum. Next base: position 511,162,585 of record CM060921.1, on the reverse strand, counting down.
TTTGTGAATGAATGAAGTGTTTAAACAATAAAAATCACATTTTTATATATATATGAAGTATGAAAAATATTCGCCTTATATAAATAGTTTCAACAATAAAAATCCTATCTTTCTAATATGAACAACATAAATAAAATGTCCATGTGTGGAAATGCTCATTTGTTGAGTAGTGTGTGTAGTGGAAAAGTTCATGTGTTGAATAAAAAGATCGAACAATAAAAATTACATTTTTATTAAAACTATGAAGTGTTGAAACATCCATTCGTCGAATAAATATTTTAAATGATAAAAATATCATTTTTATCATATATGTGATATGCTAAAGATATGCGGACGTTGAAATAAATATTTGTGAAAGAAATATTCTTTTTAACATGCATAGGAACCAAATAAAATAGTCATGTGTTGAAATCCATTTTAGCTCACCAAAATTATCATCTTTGAAATGTGAAGTGTTAAAAATAGCCACTTGTTCAAATAAACGTGCATGAGTTGAAATAAACATTAATTAGCTAATGATATGATTTTAGCCTATGAATTCAACATTAGAATGAATGGTGTTTTTAAACCAAAGTAAATCAAATATGAAATTGAATGGAAAATGATAAATGATAAAAATTGTATATATGTACATGCATATCTATTGAACAGGTTATAGCAAAGGGGCTAGAGAAGAGGAATAAAATTTTGTGCCAGACAAATAGGTACACATTTACTGCTTTGTTTGGGTGATGATTTTATGAGCCTGTTGGCTAGCCGCTTGGCTTTTTCTTTTTCTTTTCGATATGAGACGCCCGTGTGGCTATTTGGGAATTTTCCCAGACCCTCCCGTACAAAGGAGGTTATGGCGAAATTTTCCGAAATTTAAAGGCGTTAGTGAAATAATTGAAGTGGAAACGATATAGGAATTTTTGAATGAACTATATTTATATAAATATATAAATATAAATAGAATTAAAACGAAACGTGGCCGTGCAGTTCGTGTTTTGAAACCGTGACTTCAAACGACTAGTGCGGGAAATCCGACCATTGGATTTTCCCGAAACCACAACCGTTGGGTTCGCCTTGGAAATATCTTTCAAACGGCACCAACTTTGTGAAGATCCGACGGTTGGATTGTCTGGAATGTTTAATTCAAAACTGAAGAAAAACAGCGCTAGAAACGATTATATTTATATATATATATATATATATATATATAATTTAATTAAATCGAATAACGACGCTGCAGTTCGTAAATTGAAATCGTAACTTCAAATGGCTAGTGTGGAAGATCCGACCGTCGGATTTTCCCAAAACTGAAACCGTTGGATTCGTTTTGAAATGACCTTCCTAATGATGTAAAATTTGTGAAGATCCAACGGTTAGATTTCTAGATATGGGTAAAACAAAATTAGTGAAAAGCAGCGCCAGTGCATCGACACGACCTGAAACGTCGTTTAATTAAATATGGCCGTTTTAAATTAAATAAAAATGGTGATATATCGTTATAAAATACTATAGACGATATAGAGTGGAAATAAACCCATTTTGTTGTGTTTGCTTGATATGTGATGGTTGAATGTATTTGACATGAAAATTATAACTAAATAACTGAAATGTGAATGTTGAATAGTCCAACCATGTGAGTAATTGATTTGAAAATCTAAATATACGTGGGTTATTTGAAAAGGCCGAGTTTATCTCATTTCAAATAATCGATCGACGTTGAGAAGTCGAAGAGTCGAAGACGACTAAAGACCGACGATCTCCATATTGGATGGATGGGCGCTACTGATGCTCATGATTGGAGTAGCTACCATGAAGGAATTGAAGTAGTAGCCGTCCAAACATACTGTTGATTGTACGGATATGCGAGGAATTGGTGCCTCCGGTTTCGTTCCGACCCAGAACGGACTTGTAAATGGACTGTGTGTCTGACATTGGATTTTGTTCTGTGTTGATTGATCTTTGTTAAATATATATCTGTTTGGCGGCGGAGAATTCATTCTCTTGCTTAACGCTCTTCTCTGAGACGTACGAGCTCAGAGGTTATACATTGACAGAAATCAGTCGCATGGAGTGGATTACCTGTGTGGCACGCCTAAGTGGCATACGATCAAGGCTTCTGTTGCAAAGCAAAGTCTTGTGGTTGATGATCAAAGCATGGTCTGTGTGACGTAGCTTTGTGTATAACGTGAATTTGCGAGCCTCACATCTCGGTATGAGCCAAAAACGGGAGAGTGACTGTAGGGAGAGCACGACGTTTCTTTCTAGCTAAGGTGGTGTCAGTTACCTACCAGCCCTGACATTATATATACTTTTCACCTGTGTGGTTGTTGGAATGGGAGGCGCCTCGATATAGGTCTGTAAGGACCGGGAAACGTGTGTTCAGGAATAACTAATCCTCAAAAGTAAGAGAGGACCGGCCCTGAAGATCCAAGGATCATAGTGGGGTCCTGGGACATTTGCTAGAGTGTCTTGAATCGGAGAGGAGCTTCCCCTTGCCTCGACTCATGAAGGAATCCAATTCCCAATACGAAATATGTGATTGTGATTGTATTACTAGTATGGCGACATGATATATGGTACCCATGCCGTCTAGGATTGATATTTATGATTGAATTTGCTTTTGAAACATATATGCACTAGTAGTAATATCAAACACTTTTGGTTTTATACGTATGAAGCATTTTTGGCCATTATAAGGTAAAACTCTATCCTCCGGTTTGCATTGCATTGTGTGATGGGACCTGAGTCTTATAATGGCTTCATTTTATAAAAAGCATTGCGATGATTTAATCATTTACTTTATTTCATGCACTAGCACTCATTGGAGTAAACCCGTTCCACGAAAGTGGCGTGGTCCTTTGATTTGCTTATTATTGTTGATTAATAAGTTAAGTAGATTTCTCATACCAGTCCCATGAATGACTCGTAGTTTGTTTCACCTTGCAAACTCGGGTGCCCTCATTTTCACACGGGCAGCCTAGTTACAGGTTTCTGACGCACTTTTGGCTCATGGCGAGGCTTGACTACACCGTGCTGACTTGGATTTTCTCCGCCATTATTGTATCTATATTATGATTCCGCCATTGGCGATGTAGACTGATATTTATTTTGAGTACCTCTTTATGTATGATTCCGCCATTGGCAATGTAGACTGATCTTTATTTTGAGTACCTCTTTATGTATGATTCCGCCTCTGGCGATGGTGACTGATTATGTATCATTATGCACTAAGTTGTATCATGTACTGTGCTTCTCTGATGTGATGTTATCTATATGATTCCGCTGTCATATGTGTGTAAATTATTCTATTTTCTGTTTATGCTATTTTCTGTGATCTGCTAATGATGATTAATGTGTTATATTCCAATGATTATCCTTAACACTGTGTCACGGGGTTTTGGGATCGTCACAGCTGGTATCAGAGCTTTGGTTAACCTTAGTTCTGGAGTCTAACACATTAAACACTTCGTCAACATAGAATCAGTAGTATTCTAAGGCGAGTAGCTCATTAGAGATAGGACTAGTAAAGTCCTAGAATGAGCCGAACAGAATAGCAAAAACAATTTGATCAATCCATCGTTATCTTTCCGTAAATTTTCTGCTTAACTATGCTATAGACTATCATTTCTGTTAGCTGACTTTTTCTTTGCTTATACAGAATTTGACAAATGGCTACCAGAGCAGCCGCCGCTAGAGGAGGCCGTGCCGGCCGAGGCCGAGGAAGAGGAGAAGTCCCAGCTCAAGAAGGACCTTTGATACAACCTTCGGCAGCTCAATACTTCGAGCTTGACCGTGTAGCTAAGAGATATAAGAACTTAGGAGGCAAGACCTTCTCGGGAACTAGCACCGTGATAGAGGCCCTTGCATGGCTCAAAACCTGCGAGAAAATTGTTGAAGGCCTAAGGCTGGGAGAAGAAGACAAAGCTATTATGGGCGCCTGGCTTATGCAGGAACAAGCTGAACTATGGTGGGAATCTCTTACCGCCGGGAATAGAGAAGCTGGAAGAACATGGGATGGATTTAAAGAACTCTTCAAGGAGAAATATGTTCCCGAACAAGCTCTAGAAAGAATGCACGATGACTTCGCCAATCTCCAGCAGGGGGATCTTTCCGTGCAGGATTATCTAAATAAATTTACACTATTGTCGCCCTATGCTCCGGAGCTCGTTGCTACCGAGAAATCCAAAAATAAGAGGTTTATCCTTGGACTAAGATGACAATATCATGATAGAGCCATGGCCCATGTCAAGCTGGAATTCAACGAGCTGGTGGAATTGACATGCAACTATGAAGACCTTGATCAAAGGCATCTGGACCAGGATCACGCTAGAAGCCAAGCCGGAAACAAGCGCAATCCTGCTGTAAATCAAGGCGAGTCAAGCCAAGCAGCATCTTCAAAACCTCAGACTGGCAAGCCGCCAAAAGGCAATTGTTTTAACTGTGGTAAGCCGGGGCACTACTCAAACATCTGCACAGCTCCGAAGAGGCAGAAGACAAATTCTCAAGGCTCGAGCCAAGGCTCTCAGAACCCTCGCTCGTGCTTCAATTGCCTCAAGACCGATCATCTGGTCAAAGACTGTCCTTTGCTGAAGAAAGCTACAGTAGCTCATGTCTATGACGGGTCGAGCCCGCCAGCTGCTTCCGACGGAGCAGGTAAACCTGATGTTTTGGGAGGTACCCTTACAATTAAAAATATTCCTGTTTCTGTATTGTTTGACACAGGTGCATCGCGTAGTTTTATTGCTAGACACACAATGCACAAATTAAAGTTAAAACAGCGAAAGCTCAAAGAATCGGTGGAAGTACATAACCCGATAGGGGGTCCTATCACTCTCGGTTCATATTGTAGAGTGCCAGTCTCTTATTCTTCCTACAAGTTTCCTTTTAATTTAATCGTTATGGATTTTCCCGAATTCGATATCATTCTCGGGCTGGATTGGTTAACGAAATATGAAGCTGAAGTGAATTGTGCGGAAAGAATCGTTAAAATTCGAACGAAGCTTGGATATATTACGGTACCATGTCATGGTTCGAATCCGAATAGAGAAGAATTTTGGTCAGCATTAGAACTTATCCCCACTTCCATAGAAAAAATTCCGATTGTTTGAAACTATGCGGATGTGTTTGAAGAAGTTGAAAACTTACCCCCGCAAAGAGAAATAGAATTACGAATCGATCTAATTCCCAATGCCAGATCAGTGGTACATCCAATTCGCAGAATGACTCCGAAAGAAAAAGAAGAATTAGGCGATCAAACTCGTCAACTGCTGTGGAAAGGTCTAATCAGACCTAGTTTTTCTAATTGGGGTGCAGCTGTTGTGTTTGTCCCAAAGTCAGACGGTACTCTTCGATTATGCGTTGATTACCGAGACCTCAACAAACAGATGCTTAAAAACAAATATCCATTACCCCGCATCGATGATTTGCTAGACCAATTGAATGGGGCGAAAGTATTTTCCCGAATGAACCTAGCTACAGGTTTTCATCAATTGAGAATAGCAGAAGAGTGTGTCCCTTTGACAGCTTTCAGAGGTCCAGACATATTTTATGAATGGTTAGTAATGCCGTTTGGCCTATGCAATGCTCCAGCATACTTTGTCGATCTAATGAATAGAGTGTTCAGGGGAGTTCTGAATAAATTTGTCCTCGTATTCATCGATGATATTTTAATCTACTCCAAATCAAAACCCGAGCATGAAAAACACTTAGAACAAGTATTGGAGATTCTAAGGAAGAACGTCTTCAAAGCCAAGTTCTCTAAATGTGTCTTATGGCAAGAAGAAGTCAAATTTCTTGGCCATGTTGTGTCAGAGAAAGGAATTTCTGTTGACCCAAGCAAAATAACAGCGATTCAAGACTGGAAACAACCCACTACTCCCACGGAAGTTAGAAGTTTTATGGGGTTGGCTAGTTATTATCGAAAGTTCGTTAAGGATTTTTCGAAGATATCCGGTCCGTTAACGAAGCTCACAAAGAAACATGAGAAGTTTAAGTGGACTTCGGACTGTGAAGAAGCTTTCCAGGAATTGAAATCGAAGCTGACCACTGCTCCAGTGTTAACTATTATTGATGGCAATCAGGATTTAACGGTTTGGACAGATGCTTCTATTAGAGGTCTTGGTGCAGTGTTAATGCAGAGAGGCCAAGTAGTCGCTTATGCAAGCCTCCAACTGAAACCGCATGAGAAGAATTATGTGACTCATGATCTTGAGTTACTAGCCATCGTTTTTGCATTAAAAATCTGGAGGCATTATTTATTGTGCGAGAAATTTATATTGTACACAGATCATCAATCGTTGAAGTATTTATATACCCAAAAAGATCTAAATCTGAGACAGCAGCGTTGGCTAGAATTTCTTGCAGCGTATGATCTTGATATCCTGTATACGCCGGGAAAGGCTAACGTTGTGGCGGATGCGCTTAGTAGAAAAACCTCAATCGTTGCCCAGCTTATAATTACACCTAGCTTGATCGATAAGATATGTGCTCTCCAGAAGAATGATTATTTCATTCAAAAGATCAAAGGAAGAATCCAGAAGGGAGATCCCTCAAGCTTTCAAGTATATAAAGAAGAAGTTCTGAGGCTGAATGGGAGAATTTGTGTTCCCAACCTTCCTGAGCTCAAAAGAGAAGTGCTGGATGAATGCCATAAATCCAAATTTTGCATCCATCTAGGTATGAGTAAAATGTACAACGATATCAAACGCACTTTCTGGTGGAAGGCAATGAAAAGGGATATTTCTTTGTATGTTAGCAGATGTCCTACTTGTCAATTGGTCAAGAGTGACCAACAGAAGCTAGCTGGGCTATTGCAACCGTTGGAAGTCCCAAGTTGGAAATGGGAGCAGATTTCCATGGATTTCATAGATTGTTTGCCACGATCCAGGAGAGGTAATGACAACATTTGGGTAATGGTAGATCGCTTCACGAAGACTGCCCATTTTATACCTGTCAGATCCAATAAAATTGCTCAAAGTCTAGCGCAAATATACTTCAAAGAAATTGTTAAGCTGCATGGAATTCCCATCAACATAGTTAGTGATAGAGATCCCCTATTTACTAGCAAATTCTGGGAGGCTTTCCAGACAGAATTGGGAACAAAACTGAATATGAGCACCGCTTATCACCCTCAAACAGATGGCCAAACTGAGCGGGTGAATAGAATTCTAGAAGATTTATTGCGGGCTTGTATAATTGATTTTGGTGGATCATGGGAAGATCATTTGCATTTGGCCGAATTCTCATATAACAATAGTTATCAAGCAAGTTTGGGAATCTCGCCATTTGAAGCATTATATGGCAGACCCTGCAGATCTCCAGCATGTTGGGTAGAACCTGGCAACAGACTTGTACTAGGACCCGATATGATTAGAGAAGCATCTGATAAAGTGGACTTTATCAAGAAGCGTTTGAAAACCGCCCAAAGCCGACAGAAAAGTTATGCAGACTCTAGAAGGAGAGATTTATCATTTGCCGTTGGCGATTATGTTTATTTGAAGGTTTCTCCGATGAGAGGAGTAATCAGATTTGGCAAGACTGGGAAGTTGGCACCGAGATTTATTGGTCCCTTTCCTATACTTGAGCGAATTGGAACTCTTGCTTATAGGGTTCAATTGCCAGATTGATTGCCTGGAGTGCACAATGTATTTCACATATCTCAACTTAGAAGACATGTGCACGATCCAGATCTTGTTGTAGAAGAAGCAGCGCAACGGGATGTGGACATAACCCCAGAATTATCACTCAGAAGAGAGCCATTAAAGATTGTTGGCAAAGAAACTAGAGAACTCAGAAGCAAAAAGGTTCATTTAGTTAAAGTGCTATGGAGCAGTGATCCTAGAGATTGTACATGGGAAACTGAGGAAAATATTAAGCAAGCTTACCCCAAATGCAAAGTGGATATCTCTGACTAACTCCGGTGCAAGGTACCTTTACAATACTTTGCATTTACATTTTATTTCCTACTTTACTGTTGTTTCCTTTTCGAGGACGAAAAGTTTTAAGTGGGGGAGATTGTAATAACCCGGAAAATACGAGCCAATTTAAAATTTTTAAATTGGTGATTTCAAAGGGATTTGAACAATTGAAATAGAATATTTCAATAAAATAGGGAATTAGAAATAGTGAGTCAGTTTGAAAATTTGAATTCAAACTTTGACTGACCGTGCAGGGTGGAAAATACAACGGATTTTAGCGAAACCAAAAATACTTAAATCTGTTAGTCAATATCTTTCTAACGAATCTGAAAAATCGAAGTTTCATAACGGGAATCAAAAGTTATGGCCGAATGAATTTTTAGAAGGGTCGGTATATAGAATATATAGCCCTGGAAAATTGATATTTTGCATACGACCTCGGAATTCGACGAAACCACTTTTGTTGGGTCCGGGATGTCAAACTATTGCTAGATTTCAAATTTCATAATTTTTGAAGCTAGTATGTGAGCGTGGCAAAAGAAAATGTGATTGGTCAATTTCTGTTAAATTGGATCGACCAGAAAATGGCCATTTTTCAAACGACCTCAGGATTCGACGAAACTAGTTTTGTTGGGACTGTAGCATCAAAACAAAGCTATATTTATTTTTCTGGAATTTTTAAAAATTAGTTTGTGGCCCTGGTAAATTGAAATGAACGTTCAGAGTAAAAAATTAAATGTTTTATACTTTAATTTGAAAAATAACTGACTGTAACAGTCGAATTGGCCAGCGAAACATATCCCATTGTGTCCGGAATGGGGGTATTTAGCTAGGGGCGACAGTCGTTGGGTTTAAAAAGGAGTTCGTTTGAGAAAACACTATTTAAAAATTTAATATAGTCCTCGGCCAATTAGAATTTTCCATTCATAAATTTTAAAAATAAAAAAAAAGAAAACCCCCCAAAATCAACGGCGAAACCCGTTCGAGACCTTCTCTCCTCCGCCACCGCCGCTACCGCCACCTACAGCCTTCGCCACCGCCACCCCTCGACGCGCCTCCGTCCCCTCTTCAAATCCGACTAACCACCGCCACCCCTCGTCGCCTGTGCCGCCCGAATCGAAGCCCCAAAGTCCCGACCTTTCCACCGCCGCCGATCTGGACCACCGAACGCCACCAAACCACCACCGACTGGAAGCCCTCTCTTCCCTCTTCCACGTCCAACTCGCCGATCATCCCCTCGTGCCTCGATTCTCGCGAAAACTGTAAACCTAGTTTTGAAGCTTCGTGAAAGTGAGTTTTTCTTTGATCTTTACACTTTGAAAAATCATATCTTTTTGGTGTGTTGACGAAATTCGATGAAACAGGAAACATCGGGACCGTAAGGAAGCTCTCTACCCAATAGAAGAAGCCGCGGATTTTTCTGACATCGTATCGATTTTTAGCGCTCCGAAAACCAATGTGAGAAATCTAAATTAACGTAAAATTGAATGGAAAATGTCGTGTATAATTTATATTAGCGAAATATAAATTACATACGTGTTGTATACCTCATGTACGTACGTAGAGTAAGCTATATAAGCGAAGTATGAATTTTACATGCATAGAATAATTGATATATGTGTTGAGATGCAAGTGAAATATAGCAATTATATATATATATATATATATATATACTCCCCTTGTCTACAAACCATGGACGATATTTATTGTTGTGAATTGGTGTGAAACATTGGATGAAAAATACGAATGGTTGAATAATTGTTTGTGGTTGATATTGTTTGGTTGTGGTTGAAAAATACCCATTGGTGATTGAAATGAATTGGAAATATTTGTGGAAATAAAAATAAACATGCCGCCTGCGTTCGAATTAGATGCATGAATCCCCATTGTCAAAAACCGCGAGGTTTTAAGGTAGAGCGAGGAGCCGTACTAGGGACGGTGCCGGTTTAATTATCCTGCTGTTATGCTGCCGAAATTTTGAATAATCTTTGTGTGTTAGAATTATTTTCATATGTTGAAATTATTTTCATGCGTAGAAATTAAAGCCATATGTTGAAACTATATCCATGTGTGGAAATGTTTGTGTGTTGAAAAGTGTTGTGTGAAAATTAAATTCATTTGTGAATGAATGAAGTGTTTAAACAATAAAAATCACATTTATATATATATATATATGAAGTATGAAAAATATTCACCTTATATAAATAGTTTTAACAATAAAAATCCTATCTTTCTAATATGAACAACATAAATAAAATGTCCATGTGTGGAAATGCTCATTTGTTGAGAAGTGTGTGTAGTGGAAAAGTTCATGTGTTGAATAAAAAGATCGAACAATAAAAATTACATTTTTATTAAAACTATGAAGTGTTGAAACATCCATTCGTCGAATAAATATTTTAAATGATAAAAATATCATTTTTATTATATATGTGATATGCTAAAGATATGCGGACGTTGAAATAAATATTTGTGAAAGAAATATTCTTTTTAACATGCATAGGAACCAAATAAAATAGTCATGTGTTGAAATCCATTTTAGTTCGCCAAAATTATCATCTTTGAAATGTGAAGTGTTAAAAATAGCCACTTGTTCAAATAAACGTGCATGAGTTGAAATATACATTAATTAGCTAATGATATGATTTTAGCCTATGCATTCAACATTAGAATGAATGGTGTTTTTAAACCAAAGTAAATCAAATATAAAATTGAATGGAAAATGATAAATGATAAAAATTGTATATATGTACATGCATATCTATTGAACAGGTTATAGCAAAGGGGCTAGAGAAGAGGAATAAAATTTTGTGCCCGACAAATAGGTACACATTTACTGCTTTGTTTAGGTGATGATTTTATGAGCCTGTTGGTTAGCCGCTTGGCCTTTTCTTTTTCTTTTTGATATGAGACGCCCGTGTGGCTATTTGGGAATTTTCCCAGACCCTCCCGTACAAAGGAGGTTATGGCGAAATTTTCCGAAATTTAAAGGCGTTAGTGAAATAATTGAAGTGGAAACGATATAGGAATTTTTGAATGAACTATATTTATATAAATATATAAATATAAGTAGAATTAAAACGAAACGTGGCCGTGCAGTTCGTGTTTTGAAACCGTGACTTCAAACGACTAGTGCGGGGAATCCGACCATTGGATTTTCCCGAAACCGCAACCGTTGGGTTCGCCTTGGAAATATCTTTCCGACGGCACCAACTTTGTGAAGATCCGACGGTTGGATTGTCTGGAATGTTTAATTCAAAACTGAAGAAAAACAGCACCAGAAACGATTATATTTATATATATATATATATATATATATATAATTAAATTAAATCGAATAACGACGCTGTAGTTCGTAAATTGAAATCGTAACTTCAAATGGATAGTGTGGAAGATCCGACCGTCGGATTTTCCCAAAACTGAAACTGTTGGATTCGTTTTGAAATGACCTTCCTAATGATGTAAAATTTGTGAAGATCCAACGGTTAGATTTCCAGATATGGGTAAAACAAAATTAGTGAAAAGCAGCGCCAGTGCATCGACACGACCTGAAACGTCGTTTAATTAAATATGGCCATTTTAAATTAAATAAAAATGGCGATATATCATTATAAAATACTATAGACGATATAGAGTGGAAATAAACCCATTTTGTTGTGTTTGCTTGATATGTGATGGTTGAATGTATTTGACATGAAAATTATAAATAAATAATTGAAATGTGAATGTTGAATAGTCCAACCATGTGAGTAATTTATTTGAAAATCTAAATATACGTGGGTTATTTGAAAAGGCCGAGTTTATCTCATTTCAAATAATCGATCGACGTTGAGAAGTCGAAGAGTCGAAGACGGCTGAAGACCGACGATCTCCACATTGGATGGATGGGCGCTACTGATGCTCGTGATTGGAGTAGCTACCATGAAGGAATTGAAGTAGTAGCCGTCCAAACATACTGTTGATTGTACGGATATGCGAGGAATTGGTGCCTCCGGTTTCGTTCAGACCCAGAATGGACTTGTAAATGGACTGTGTGTCTGACATTGGATTTTGTTCTGTGTTGATTGATCTCTGTTAAATATATATCTGTTTGGCGGCGGAGAATTTATTCTCTTGCTTAACGCCCTTCTCTGAGACGTACGAGCTCAGAGTTTATACATTGACAGAAATCAGTCGCATGGAGTGGATTGCCTGTGTGGCACGCCTAAGTAGCATACGATCAAGGCTTCTGTTGCAAAGCAAAGTCTTGTGGTTGATGATCAAAGCATGGTCTGTGTGATGTAGCTTTGTGTATAACGTGAATTCGCGAGCCTCACACCTCGGTATGAGTCAAAAACGGGAGAGTGACTGCAGGGAGAGCACGACGTTTCTTTCTAGCTAAGGTGGTGTCAGTGACCTACCAGCCCTGACATTATATATACTTTTCACCTGTGTGGTTGTTGGAATGCGAGGCGCCTCGATATAGGTCTGTAAGGACCGGGAAACGTGTGTTCAGGAATAACTAATCCTCAAAAGTAAGAGAGGACCGGCCCTGAAGATCGAAGGATCATAGTAGGGTCCTGGGACATTTGCTAGAGTGTCTCGAATCGGAGAGGAGCTTGCCCCTTGCCTCGACTCATGAAGGAATCCAATTCCCAATACGAAATATGCGAATGTGATTGTATTACTAGTATGGCGACATGATATATGGTACCCATGCCGTCTAGGATTGATATTTATGATTGAATTTGCTTTTGAAACATATATGCACTAGTAGTAATATCAAACACTTTTGGTTTTATACGTATGAAGCATTTTTGGCCATTATAAGGTAAAACTCTATCCTCCGGTTTGCGTTGCATTGTGTGATGGGACCTGAGTCTTATAATGGATTCATTTTATAAAAAGCATTGCGATGATTTAATCATTTACTTTATTTCATGCACTAGCACTCATTGGAGTAAACCCGTTCCGCGAAAGTGGCGTGGTCCTTTGATTTGCTTATTATTGTTGATTAATAAGTTAAGTAGATTTCTCATACCAGTCCCATGACTGACTCGGAGTTTGTTTCACCTTGCAAACTCGGGTGCCCTCATTTTCACATGGGCAGCCTAGTTACAGGTTTCTGACGCACTTTTGGCTCATGGCGAGGCTTGACTACACCGTGCTGACTTGGATTTTCTCCGCCATTATTGTATCTATATTATGATTCCGCCATTGGCGATGTAGACTGATCTTTATTTTGAGTACCTCTTTATGTATGATTCCGCCGTTGGCGATGTAGACTGATCTTTATTTTGAGTACCTCTTTATGTATGATTCCGCCTCTGGCGATGGTGACTGATTATGTATCATTATGCACTAAGTTGTATCCTGTACTGTGCTTCTCTGATGTGATGTTATCTATATGATTCCGCTGTCATATGTGTGTAAATTATTCTATTTTCTGTTTATGCTATTTTCTGTGATCTGCTAATGATGATTAATGTGTTATATTCCAATGATTATCCTTAACACCGTGTCACGAGGTTTTGGCATCGTCACACGTTTAACACAAAACAATCAACAGAAATTTATCAGTTCTAAGAATACATTATAAAAATATAACTGCTCAGAGTTGGCGAGTTTTACTCACATTGGACGTTCATCGTTAATAACGATAACCATCGCTTGATTCAGACGGACAATTTATTTCGCTATAAATCGTAACGAGGTTCGATTCGCTCCTAGTCAGTTCCATTGTGGAGCGCCCGTCCATACGATCCCAACAAATCTTGTTTTGTTCAATTCTGACTACGTATGACAAAGTTATCGCATTAACAAGTAAACACACAATTTAGATTTAAATAAAAACTTAATTTCTTTTGAATCGGGCCTCACCCATTAACCCGGACCAACACCATTCCAACCAAGCCCACACCGATGTCTTCTTCTTTCCAACTCCCAGTAACGCTCTCAAAACAAATACACAGCCATTTTCGGTTTCATTTCATGCCACTTCCTCCTCCATTTCATCACAGAATCCACCGAAACCATTTCCAAACTCCTTCTCTTCAATTTCTCAGCAACTCCATACCCTTAAATTTCAACTCGTCAGCTCCTTGTGAAATCTGACGTCGCACTTTTCCTACCATGTACTGTAATCGATCGAAGCCTATGAACTTCGAATCCACCCAAAAATACACACCAGATGCGATTCAAGCTCCTGAACCCAAATACAACATCAATTCGAGTCAAAACCCGCTATGTTTGGATCGAGCCCCAACCCTAACCCTCGCGTAAAAACCCCACAGGTACAGAACGAACATCTCACTCAACAAACCACTACCAACGAGAAGAGCAGCTCACTAGAAAGCTAAATAAACTTGCTTTGGATTTTTAAAGTTTTTATTTGATTTTGTTTTGAATTTCAAAGTCATCGGCTTGGGTTTTGAGATTTTAGAACCGACGGCTTGAGAGAACGGTTTTATAATGGAGACGAGACTTTTGTGTGGTTGTAAAGGAGGGGTGTGTGGACTTTTCTAGGCTTCAGAAAGGGTTGAGATATTTTATTTTTATATTCATTTATTTGTTATGCACTCTAAAAATGCCTACAAACACACACAATACCCAAAATCACGAAAATGGACATGCAGCTACAGTTCGACATTACGGTCCCAACGAAACTGGTTTCGTCAAATTCTGAGGTCGTTTGCAAAACTGGCTATTTTTAAAGCTCTAAATAAACCTTTTAAATATATAAATATATAAAAAAACAATTAAAATAAATATTTAAAAATTAAATATTATCGTATATATTCACAACAGAATATCATACATCTCCACTAGGATTTATAACTCGATATTTCAAATCCAGTGTTACATCGATATTCGATTTATATTTAAAAATCCATTTTAAAATATAAATAAATCGATATAAATTATAAAGGAATTCCATAGAGACTTTTCTAAAATTTGATTTGGACATAAATCAAAATCTACACAATGAAATCCCGATTTTTCTCTTCCACTAGAAAAATATACTTCACCAGCTCCTAACGTTTCCTGTTTTACAGAAATCCGATTTAAAACAGACCATGTATATTCAGTTAAAGTTCGAATCACCAAATAGCGAACTGCCACGCCATTTCGAGCTCAATTATAATTATATTATAATTATATGTTCAAACTTCATTCAAATAATATATTCGTTATTCGAATTCAATTCCAAACTAAATTATATATATTTTAAATTGTCCAGTTCACACCATATCGTCAATTTACTATTTTCGACTGGTTTAGAATTAAATATATTATTTAACTATTATATTAATTAAATATTCAATATTATTTAATTCAATGACCATTTAAATCTTTATATCACTATTTAAATAATTAAATAAATTAATTTTTATCCGTATAAATACGGGTCGTTACATTCTTTCCCCTTAAAATAATTTCGTCCTCGAAATTGCTAAGGTAGGAAACAAACCCTACTGACCGGTTAGAACTTATTTGTTCACTTCTTACATTCGGTTTCAACTGAACCAATTTATTTTCAATTACAATATTAATTAATTCTTGTCAACGAAAATTTTCAAAAAACCTGAAAATTTTCTAATACCCGAAATTTCTGAAAAAATTTTCTAGCACCTCCTTTGTACTGCTCAATCGGTACAACTCCAACTCACCTCTCTAGGCCTTCTCCAACCTAAAAGGAAATCAAACATCCAAGCGGCTTGCTAATTCGGCTCACAAATCTCATGCTTATATCAAATATAAACTTGTACCTTTTTGTCGGGCATATCATTATATCCTTTACATCTGCTGCTAATTCAGCATATACCAATGTCATCCTAATCAAACTCCAATCACTTTTATCCTTACCACAGTTATTGGTTTTATAACCAAACCAAATTTCTTTTCAAACTCAAGTCTCATTCTCGATTTTCAAATCTTAACTTATCACTTCAAAGAAATACCAGATTCCTATCTCAAAAATCTTGTCTTATTCGATATCATTTTATTTCAATTCAATTTCAATTACCACTTAACTGATTTCAGTTCAATTTCCATTTACTTCTACAAGTTCCTATTTAAATTTGTTTTAAATTACACAATCTATTTCTGGGAGTTTTAAACAACTTTTTTTTTTCTCAAAAATCAAACTTTCCTTTGCAGGATTCAAACACTTGCTTTTCTCAAATCAATTCAAAAACAATGTCTTTGGTTGTATTCCGTCACTTAAAACTCGAAATTGAACACTAATGATGTAGCCAGCATCATCAGAGTTATTTCCCAGCTATCAAAGTGAGTTCAATACTATATCACTTTTCAAAACCATTTCTGAATCAATTCTATTTTGAAATCTTTTCAAAATACCATTCACCATGCTTGTAAAACAAATTAAAAACTCCCAGGATTTTAAAATTCTCTTATATTCAATTCAAATCTGGTTACAATTACTTTTCCACATTTTGTGAATTTCAATTCCAATTCTGATTTAAATTTCAAATTTAACTCATCTGATTTCACGTATTTCACTTATATGAATTCTAGTTGGTTAATTACATAACCATTTAATTTATAATCTTACTTGATTATAATAACAACCAATATATCCAATACATTATAATTCCAATATATATGTCTTCTTTATATCAAGATATACTTTGGGTAAACTTATTTTAATTTACCCTCTTTTCAAAACATATCATGTCGACCCATCGTATTCGAGTGTTTATAAATCCCTACCTATACAGTGGATAAAACTGATCGACCAGAACTCATAAACAACTCAACCAATAAATCTCCACAATATAAATCATTTTTATATCAAATAACAAATACGTTCACTCGTATATATACACTCAAAGTCAATCTAGGATATTACTAACCCCATCTCTACCGAGTCACGCCACAGAGCCAAGGTAATTCACTTAACCTTAAGCTCTGATACTAACTGTAACGTCCCGAAAAAAGTCGATCTTGGTTATCCGATATACAACACATATCAAACATCCAAGGATTGAAAATACCAGTAGTTAATAAAAGAAATTTGAGGGTAAAAATAGATAAGATAGAAACTTAGAATAGAAGAAGAAGAACATACAACATCAGAGTAAACACGAATCTCACAGCGGAACGAATAAATATATTTCATAACATTACTTTGAAATATAAATCTGTACTTGAATATACATATCATTTCCAAAGTACAACACTTACAACACAGCGGAAATAACAATAGCTATATAATTCTGAAGCCTCCTACTCCAGCTCTTCAAGTATCTGTAAATCCCGGCTACTTAACTGCCCGTACAAAATTGGCACCAAAGAGTTTAGGGAAAACAAAACAAATAAACTCTGGGTCAGTCATGTGACTGGTATGAGTAAAACAGTTTAAAACAGTTTGAGCCATTTAAACAATATTTCATAAGACCGCACCGTATAACGGAACGGGTTTTTCCCTTATGAGAATCCAAATAATCTTTATATCAAAACTCATTGATATTATAATAATGTCTATCAGCCACAATATAACAATCATCTAGTAGAAATGCTTGCATCTAACGTTCTACATATGTAATATACAATCAAAACCGCGGGCTCTTATTTGGGAAATGGATTCCAACTATGACAAGGTATGGATCCACATTTCGCTCAGTGTACTCTAGAAGCGATACACTGGAGTTGTAACACCCCGGATTTTCTTTTAACAATAAATTAACAAATTAAAGTATAATTAATTCTAAATGAAAGAACTAAGGGAAACATGTTACGCCATTGCGTTCGTCTTAGAATTCTGCTTGAGATAGAGTCCGAGATTCGTAAATCGGACTCCGTATGAAGAAGTTGTGGTCTTCGGAAGTTTCAGAATTCGATTTAAAATTCAAACAGTCCGAAACAAGTTCAAAATTTGAAAACCGGACCAGAATTGGGCTAGGTGGGAAAATTCTCGCCCAGGACCCAGGTCGACCAAGGGGTCGACCTGGGGGTCGACCTGGGTACCCAGGTCGACCAGGGGGTCGACCTTGGGGTCGACTTGCCTAGTCGACCTGGTCAGGTCTTGGCTGGCCTGGTCGAGTTTTGACTGATTTTCTGAGTTCTGGTATGTCACTAGGGCTGATTTGTCACTTTCTAATTGGCTCCTCTTGGTGTGTATGGTCTGGATTCACTCTTTGATCATCTGACGGCTCGAATCAATCTGAAATTCTATAAATACAACCCAACACTCAACCTAAATTCACAAAAAAATAGAGCTAGAGCCGTCATGCTGTTGGAGGAAACAAAGAGTAGCCGTTAGTTTGAGAAAGCTTAGAGACGAGAAAAACTAAAGTGAAAACAAGATTCAAACAACATTTATCTATGCAAAGGAAAGCATTGCAAATTCATAACTCAGAAACCAGAAATCAAGATAGTCGTTTGTTGTAAGTATAGTGATTTTTCCGATGAGAATAAAATTAAGACTTGATTCGATGTAAAATGGAAATGTAATTTTACTATTGTATAACGACAATGCTAATTCATATCTGTGTATTGCAAAGATTGTATCGCGAATGGTATTGGGATGTTTGTGGTATAATTGACTTGATGTTGGTCCTATTGTACATTTAGAATGAAAGCAACATCACATACAAGTATATGGTTAATGTTAGAATTTACACTATATGTTTATAAGTTTAATATAGGTTGTATACATTTTTCTAAGTCCAAGTTAAGACTTATATACACATGTTCTATGTTAAGACCATTATGCCTACATGATTAAATCCCATGTATATGTTTTTATATTCATTGCAATTTTGTAATTGGGTCCTTGCCAAGTACCATTTAGTTTCACATGATTATTACAAGTTTCATGTTATAATAGGATACATGATTTGATCTAGTTGACGCTTTTGGGTTAATGTCAAAAATAGACATTTTTATGGACATGTAATAACTTTGTCACATGCTAGTTTGTGTTTGAAGTTACGCCTATATAAAAATATGTTTAGGCTTATGTTTTATGCAAGTCTAAATTATGTCATTTCATGTGACACCTATTTAATTAGATTCTTATTTGAATGCAAGTTCACATGACAAGTTGAAACCCATGATTTATGTTAATTAGATCGCAAAGTTGCAAGTTCATATGTCACACACCCTTTATGTTATTTAGAATATTTCATGTTCTTGGCTTTCCCTTCTATGTTTATAAGTTGGGCTGAAATATCTAGCCCAACATTCATTATAATCTTGCGAACGTACAAACGGGGGAATATGTTGGGATTAAACATGAAAAATATATGTGTTGGCATGTTTGGCACATGCCAGTAATTGGTGACATTTAAATGGTATGAATTGCAATGCTTGAAAAAATGACGAACTTGGAAAATGGGCCATAACGTTTACATATAACAAGTAAAAGAGACAAATATGTAAATTTAGAAAATACGAATATGCTTAACCCGGTGTTGGATTGAGTTGTGATGTAAACCGACCCGGACCCACCCGGTTGTCCAGTAATCACAACAATACCTATCCAATGTCGGAGGCTAAGGCATTAAGCCCAATAAGGACCCGAGGTTAGACTGAGTTGCGGAGTAAACCTATGCTGAACCGACCGGCTATCCAGTAACCGCAACAATACCTGTCTAATGTGAGTGGTCGGCGCTTTAATGAATAAATTAAAGCTAGAATAAGGATGGTAGGGTTAAGTTAACTAAAACACTTAACCAATTCAACATGTTAACTAAACTGATGGGTGGGGTTAGGTTAATAAAGACACTTAACCACTTAACATGTTTGACTATAAAACCCCAGTAACGGGGACCCATTTCAGTAGTAACCCAATTAGGTATCATGGTACCCTGAAACTAGGCAGGTTGGGGCACGATTACTAGGCTGATTGTAAGCGATCAAAAGCGACGGCGAGTGGTGCAGCAGTGTTGGTTCTAACGGATTTCGGGCATGCACACACTTTGGAGCAGACAAACAGGGCAC
The DNA here is from genome assembly GCA_030737875.1 of Allium sativum. Classification (NCBI taxonomy): domain Eukaryota; kingdom Viridiplantae; phylum Streptophyta; class Magnoliopsida; order Asparagales; family Amaryllidaceae; genus Allium; species Allium sativum. Next base: position 511,142,732 of record CM060921.1, on the reverse strand, counting down.
TGGGCACCAGTAGTATACACTATGCATTCTAGAATTGTGTCGGCCGCCACCATGAGACTTGATACACCCCATGGTGGGACCAGCATAGGTATCTACAATCATTGGGGGCCGTATGACACATATGATTTTGCGAGTAGGTGCCGATATTTAGAAAGGGGATCACTTCACCCCGATCATAGGGTGCAAATCGAAACAAATACAAGTAGGTGCAGAGATATAGTGTGGGGTGCGATAGTATATTCGGTTCAAAACTGCTTTATCTTAGTTTATGATACTTTCCTGTTTCCAGTTTATATCTATCATGCCCTTTTTCTTATTCTCATACTGAAGATTCACTAGGCTTACCAGGCTTTATGTCTAACTCTATTTTTCTTTCGTCTTCTTTTCTTTCGTTCCCCCCCAAGGTCCACAAGGAGTAAACAACCCAGCTTAGTCAGACTCTTTGCAAGCTTCAAGATAGTAGATGTATGGTTTGGACTCTCTTTCCTTGGCTATGGCTTTTAGACACGTTCTATGGGGATTTATGCAGTTTTAATTATGTTTTATGCTTTTTTATTTAATAATCAAGACGAAATGAAGATGTAATGTTTTGGAAGTTATTGTGAGACAATTATGGAAATGTTTTGTATGAACACGTATTTATGAAATAAAAGTCTGTTTGTTTTCCACTGCTTATATATATATATATGTGTGTGTGTGTGTGTTTATATCTGTCTTGTGTTTTATCTTTGACTTCTACTTATAAACCTCCACCGAAGTTAAGGCATTCCCTTTGTGAATGACCTCAATGGAGGTGGGGTGTTTGACTTGGTATCAGAGCACAGGTTTACCAGATTAGATAAATGTTTTTGAAACTATTTTCTATAAGAAGTTTAAAGAAGCATTTTTTTTTTCAAGGAAAAGCATTGTTTTTTTAAAGGCATAATTCCCCAAAGCCATATGCACTATCTCTATATCCTTTTGTCTTGAATCTTTCCTTTTTGTTCCAGCATGTCTGGAGATCTTAACCTTCCAGAAGGAGTACCGATACCTGGCTGGTTCCGAGGGTACCTAGAGGCTAGGGCCAATGATGCGGGCCCAACAGACATTCCTCCTCCCACAGTGGCAGTAGTTCCTCCCCCTCCTCCTCCTCATGGAAATAATTTCACTAAGACGTGTAGAGGTTTCAAGGCTATGGGTGGAAAGGACTTTTATGGAACTGAATCCTTTGTGGTAGCAAGGAACTGGCTGAAGGAGACCGAAGATTTGTTCGTCATCTTCGAAGTTGACGATAGGCAAAAGATACAGCTAGCAGTGTGGTTCCTTAAAGACGAAGCTTGTTACTGGTGGGAGGTTACCCATGCTGAGAGGCCAGTGGAAACTTGGGAAGATTTCAGGATGAGGTTTGAGATGAAATTCATCTCCCAAGCTGAAAGAAGACTGCAGATGGAGAAGTTCCTAACTCTTAAACAAGGAAGTATGACGATCAATGAGTACGTCAATCAGTTTAATTAGCTGGCCAGATTTGGGCTGGATTAAGTAAACACCCAACACAAGAAGGCTCTTCGCTTTGTCAAAGGTCTGAATGAGCCTCTGCATAGCCTTGCTATGACCCATATACCTATGCGAGCGACTTCTGAAAGCTTGGTGGACATGGCGCTGCTACACGAGGAAGATAACGACAAGAAAGAGGCAAAGGTAGAAGTGCCTCAAGAAAAGAAAGAGGGTTTACAGGCTAAGAAAATAGACTTCAAGAAGCGCGGGTAGAATAGCAAATCTCGTGAAAAGAGAAGGTGTAATTTCTGTGGCATTGTTGGACATATAGTGAAAGACTACAGAAAGAAGAAGGCGAAGATGAATGGTGGCACCTCTGCAGGAACGAGGTAGAAATATTTCTGTAGAAAGCTTAGATTATCTCTATGATCGTCCAATTCACACTCTCTTTGATTCTGGCGCATCACACTCCTTTATTTCATCTGCTTTAGTAGAATCTCTGCACCTAGACACTAGTATGGTAGAAGATCCCTTGGTTGTTTCAAATCCAATTGGGGGCTCAGCTTATTTGTCAATGGTTTGTCTGGATTTGAAAATCTCTATTCTAAGTGTTGAGTTTAGATGTAGTGCCTTTGTTTTGGGTTTCTCGGGATATGGATTGATGTTAGGCATGGACTGGTTATCCAGTAATGGTGCCATTCTTGATTATGAGAAGAGAGTGGTTAGACTCTTGACTCGACTCGGTAACACTCTAGAAATTTCTTGTAATCCCTTGAATGCTGTTATGCTTAGTTATCTAGAGTTGCTTGATGCTTCTGTTGAGAATTAGCAATCGGTTAGAGTGGCCCGTGAATATCCGGATGTCTTTGAAGAGGTGAAGGGCTTACCTCTGAGGCGGGAAATTGACTTCCGCATATATGTTGTTGATAATGCAAAGCCCGTAGCTTTACCTGTTAGACACATGGCTCCAAAGGAGAGAAAGGAGCTTAGTAAGCAAGTTAAGGAGCTTCTCGAGAAGGGGTTTATAAGGCGGAGTATCTCAGAATGGGGTACTCCAGTGGTGTTCTCCACCAAAGCAGATGGCTCACGACATCTTTGTGTGGACTATAGGGAGCTAAACAAGCTGACTAAGAAGAATAGACACCCGCTTCCCAGAATAGACGATTTGTTTGATCAACTTGTAGGTGCGTTGGTTTTCTCCCAACTTGATCTGGCTACTTGGTTCCATCAGCCAAGGGTAGCTGAAGATAGCATTGATAAGACGGAATTCAGAACCCCAGACGGTTTCTTCTAGTGGCTTATCATGCCTTTTGGCTTAACAAATGCACCCGCTTATTTCGTAGACCTAATGAGCAGGGTGTTCAGAGAATTCCTTAATAAGTTCGTGGTGGTCTTCGTAGACGATATTTTGATCTTCTCAAAGAATGAGGAAGAACATGCTCAGCGTCTGAAGGAGATCATGGAAACTCTTCGATTTCATCAGCTGAAAGCCAAACTCTCCAAGTGCCACTTTTGGAGAGAAGAAGTAAGGTTTCTTGGACATGTAGTGTCCAAAGAAGGGTTAGATGTGGACCTCGCAAAAGTGGTGGCGGTGCAAGATTGGAAGGCACCAAGAAATGCAACTGAAGTCCGAAGCATTCTCAGGCTAGCAAGTTTTTACTGAAAGTTCATTAGAGATCTCGCGAAAATCTCAGCTCCACTCACAAGGCTAACAAAGAAAAATCTAGCGTTCGAATGGGATTTGGATTGCGAGTTTGCTTTCCAATGATTGAAGAGGGCTATCACAACAGCCCCAGTTCTTACAGTGCTAGATGGAAGCAAGATGTTTACAGTATTCACGGATGCTTGTGGTACGGGATTAGGTGTTGTTCTGATGCAACAAGGGAAGGTAGTAGCTTATGGTGGAAGACAATTGAAAGTTCATGAAAAGAACTACCCAACCCATGATCTTGAGTTGGCCGCCATCGTCTTTGCGCTTAAGTCTTAGCGCCATTATCTCCTAGGTAAGAAGTTCGAATTATATACTGACCATAAATCGTTGAAGTATCTTTTCTCGCTGAAAGATATTAACTTAAGACAGCAAAGGTGGATGGAGTTTCTTGCCTTATATGATTTTGAGATTTCCTATACTCCTGGCAAAGGCAAAGTAGCAGCAGACACCTTAAGTAGAAATAAGATGACCTTAAGCCCTCTCTTTGTAGAAAGGCAAAGCTTGGAGTATATAGCCAGTTTTGACTTTAGGCCCTCCTCTGATTTTGTACCTGGTTTGTTGGCATCACTAGAAGTACGCCCCACTCATTTAGACTCAATAGGGGCCGCAAAACGCGAAGATCCTCATCTTGTTGATGTGATTGATAAGCTAATTAGGGGTGAAACTTCCAGTCACCTCAATAGGTACTCCATCTATGATAAAGGTTGGCTGAGGCGAGATGGAAAACTATGCGTCCCACAAGCAAGGGATTTGGTAAAGATGGTTCTCGAGGAAGCACACCATTCCAAGATGACAACCCAGGTTGAGACAAGATGTACAAGGACGTAAAGAGAGTTTTCTTTTGGAGCGGCATGAAGAAAGATGTGACAGATTTCATTTCTAAGTGCATGATATGCCAACAGGTCAAGGCGGAACAAAAGAAGCCTAGAGGACTGCTTCATCCTCTAGAATCCCGCAATGGAAGTGAGATAGCATTTCAATGGACTTCATTGATGGGTTGCCTAAATCAAGATGGGGCAATACTAGCATTTGGGTAATTGTGGACAGGCTCACAAAAAGCGCCCACTTTATACCTGTCAAGAGTAGAAGGACTGCCTCATCTCTAGCATCTCTTTATCTCAAGGAAATAGTTTGACTCCATGGTATACCCTCCAGCATAGTGAGTGACCGAGATCCTATCTTTACAAGCGAGTTTTGGCGGAGTCTGCAAGAAGCTGTAGCACACAGTTATGCTTGAGCATGGCCTATCACCCCCAAACTAATGGTCAGACGGAAAGGGTGAATAAAGTATTAGAAGATCTTTTGAGACTGTGCGTTCTTGACTTTGGAGGGACATGGGAGGATCATCTTCCTTTAGTGGAATTCGCCTACAACAACAGCTACCAAGCCACCATTGGCATGGCGCCCTTTGAAGCTTTGTATGGAAGACCGTGCCGATCACCAACTTGTTGGTGGGAGTCTACAGACAAGCTTATACTTGGGCCAGACATGATTAGAGAGACTTTAGGAAAAGTGGACTTGATACGAAGGAGAATGAAGACTGCCCAAGATAGACAGAAATCCTACGCAGACAAAAGAAGGACCGGCCTTGAGTTTGAGGTTAGGGACAGGGTTTTCCTTAAGGTATCTCCTTTAAGGAACATCGTTCGCTTTGGATCCGTAAGAAAGCTAGCACCAAGATTTGTAGGACTGTTCCCTATCATCGAGAAGATTGGGAAGATGGCTTATAGAGTTGAGCTGCCCGAAAGGTTGGCTGGAATTCACAATGTCTTTCACGTTTCTCATCTTCGGAAATGTTTACATGAGTCTGCGGAAGTGGTGGAGCCAAGCATTCTAGAAGAAGTTGAAATAGAACGAGAAACAACTATGAGGAGAGTTCCAACTCGAATCATAGGAACTGAAATCAAAAAGCTATGCAACCGTGAAGTCAAGCTTGTTCAAGTTCAATGGAGCGATGCCGAGGAAGACGTGATTTGGGAAACTGAGGACAAAATACGCGCTGCCTACCCTTTTCTTTTTGAGGGTACATCCTTGACCTCTCTTTTTCCATAAGTTTATGCTTGTTTCTACTTTTAGTGTATCTTCTTGGTCCTTTTTCTCCTAACTCCTTAGGTAGAAACTAATGGTTGTAAACATGTATTTGAAACATGTTATGATTGATGGTTGCAAGTGGTTGCTAGTGGTCGCTCGTGGATGCATATACACACAACCTAGGTATTAGATCGGCTCAGTCACTTCCATATTGCATATGCATATACGTATTCATATTTGTATGTGGTTGAAACTTGATATGTCGTCGTATGGATGTCGCATTTGTATAAATGGTTACGCACTCATGTAGAATTATGAGTAGGAAAAAATTTGCATACATAATGGATTCATGATACTTACATGATTCGCATTAAGGAGGTCAACTGAATCAGTAGACCGCCTAATTTTTGCATTAGATAAGGACATATACACACACTATGCATATGATCATGAAGCATTAGAAGTCTTTTAAGGACAATGGACACCTGTGTTTGTTGGTTGAGTAGATGGACGATTGGATGTTAGGATATACGTTCTTCTAGACTTGAAGATTTCGGGGACGAAATCCTTTATGGAGGGGAGAATGTAACACCCCGAATTTTCTGTTAACAATAAATTAACAAATTAAAGTATAATTAATTATAAATGAAAGAATTAAGGGAAACGGATTATGCCATTGCGTTCTTCTCGGAATTCTGCTTGAGATAGAGTCCGATTTTGCGTAAATCGGACTCCGTATGAAGAAGTTGTGGTCTTCGGAAGTTTCAGAATTCGATTTAAAATTCAAACAGCCCGAAACAAGTTCAAAATTTGAAAACTGGAACAGAATTGGGCTTAGCGGGAAAATTCCCGCCTAGGACCCAGGTCGACCAGGGGGTCGACCTGGGGGTCGACCTTCCCAGTCGACCTGGTTAGGTCTTGGCTGGCCTGGTTGGGTTCTGAGCGATTTTCTAAGTTCTAGTGTGTCACTAGGGATGATTTGTCACTTTCTGATTGGCTCCTCTTGGTGTGTATGGTCTGGATTCACTTTATGATCATCTGACGGCTCAAATCAATCTGAAATTCTATAAATACAACCCAACACTCAACCTAAATTCACACAAAAAAAATAGAGCTAGAGCCGTCATGCTGCCGGGAGGAAACTAAGAGTAGCCATCAGTTGGAGAAAGCTTAGAGACGAGCAAAACTAAAGTAAAAACAAGATTCAAACAACGTTTATCTACCCAAACGAAAGCATTGCAAATTCAGAACTCAGAAACCAGAAATCAAGATCGTCGTTTGTTGTAAGTATAGTGATTTTTCCGATGAGAATAAAATTAAGACTTGATTCGATGTAAAATGGAAATGGAATTTTACTATTGTATAACGACGATGCTAATTCATATCTGTGTATTGCAAAGATTGTATTGCGAATGGTATTGGGATGTTTGTGGTATAATTGACTTAATGTTGGTCCTATTGTACATTTAGAATGAAAGCAACATCACATACAAGTATATGGTTAATGTTAGAATTTACACCTATATGTTTATATGTTTAACATAGGTTGTATACATTTTTCTAAGTCCAAGTTAAGACATATATACACATGTTCTATGTTAAGACCATTATGCCTACATGACTAAATCCCATGTATATGTTCTTATGTTCTTTGCAAGTTTGTAGTTAGGTCCATGCCAAGTACCATTTAGTTTCACATGATTATTACAAGTTTCGTGTTATAATAGGATACATGATTTGATCTAGTTCACGCTTTTGGGTTAATGTCAAAAATAGACATTTTTATGGACATGTAATAACTTTGTCACATGCTAGTTTGTGTTTGAAGTTATGCCTAGATAAAAATATGTTTAGGCTTATGTTTTATACAAGTCTAAATTATGCCATTTCATGTGACACCTATTTAATTAGATTCTTATTTGAATGCAAGTTCACATGACAAGTTGAAACCCATGATTTATGTTAATTAGATCGCAAAGTTGCAAGTTCATATGTCACACACCCTTTATGTTATTCATAATATTTCATGTTCTTGGCTTTCCCTTCTATGTTTATAAGTTGGGTTGAAATATCTAGCCCAACATTCATTATAATCTTGCGAACGTACAAACGGGGGAATATCGTTGGGATTAAACATGAAAAATATATGTGTTGGCATGTTTGGCTCATGCCAATAATTGGTGACATTTAAATGGTATGAATTGCCATGCCTAAAAGAATGACGAACTTGGAAAATGGGCCATAATATTTACATATAACAAGTAAAAGAGACAAATATGTAAATTTAGAAAATACGAATATGCTTAACCCGAGGTTGGATTGAGTTGTGATGTAAACCTGCCCGGACCCGCCCGGCTGTCCAGTAATCACAACAATACCTATCCAATGTGGGAGGTTAAGGCATAAAGCCCAATAAGGACCCGAGGTTAGACTGAGTTGCGGTGTAAACCTGCCCGGAACCGACCGGCTATCCAGTAACCTCAACAATACCTATCTAATGTGAGTGGTCGGTGGTTTAATGAATAAATTAAAGCTAGAATAAGGATGGTAGGGTTAGGTTAACTAAAACCCTTAACCACTTAACATGTTAACTAAACTGATGGGTGGGGTTAGGTTAATACAAACACTTAACCACTTAACATGTTTGACTAGAAAACCCCAGTAACGGGGACCCATTTCTCAGTAACCCAATTAGGTATCATGGTTCCCTGTAACTAGGCAGGATGGGGCACAATTACTGGGCTAATTGTAAGCGATCAAAAGCGACGGCGAGTGGTGCAGCAGTGTTGGTTCTAACGGAGTGCGGGCGTGCACACACTTAGGAGCAGAAAAACAGGGCACTGGGCACCAGTAGTATACACTATGCATTCTAGAATTGTGTCGGGCCGCCACCATGGGACTTGATACACCCTATGGTGGGACCAGCATAGGTATCTACAATCATTGGGAGCCGTATGACTAATACGATTTTGCGAGTAGGAGCCGATCTTTAGAAAGGGGATCACTTCACCCCGATCATGGGGCGCCAATCGGAACAAATACAAGTATGTGCAGAGATATAGTGTGGGGTGCGATAGTATATTCGGTTCAAAACTGCTTTATCTTAGTTTATGATACTTTCCTGTTTCCAGTTTATACCTATCATGCCCTTTTTCTTATTCTCATACTGAAGAGTCACTAGACTTACCAGGCTTTATGTCTGACTCTATTTTTCTTTTGTCTTCTTTTCTTCTGTCCCCCCCAAGGTCCACAGGGAGGAAACAATCCAGCTTAGTCAGACTCTTTGCAAGCTTTAAGATAGTAGATGTATGGTTTGGACTCTCTTTCCTTGGTTATGGCTTCTGGACACGTTCTATGGGGATTTATGAAGTTTTAATTATGTTTTATGGTTCTTTATTTAATAATCAAGACAGAAATGATGATGCAATGTTTTGGAAGTTAATGTGAGACAATTATGGAAATGTTTTGTATGAACACGTATTTATGAAATGAAAGTCTGTTTGTTTTCCGCTGCATATATATATATATATATATATATATATATATGTTTATACTTGTCTTGTGTTTTATCTGTGACTTTTACTTATAAACCTCCACCGAAGTTAAGGCATTCCATTTGTGAGTGACCTCAATGGAGGTGGGTTGTTTTAGGAGTTCAACAAGAACATCTTGTAACTCGGCCACACATGACCAACCACTCAATTCGCTTGAGTTTATCGAATATATTGTCACCTTACAGTTGGTAAACCAACATAACCATTCCCGGGAGATACAAAATTGAAAGAAGTAACAAATATGAATATTTTCTAGATGGTGACAATATACCCAAATTGGTTGGGAACCACTTAGCCATGCTTCCTTCCCGATTTCTGTCATTTCCCAGTTGATGAGGCTGGAGGTTATAACGTATCTCTATACCGATCACGTCTTCATTTACTTTGAATGCCATATCATCATACCCGTCAAATAACAAATCGATTTCCCCAAAAATACCATGGGTATAAGCTAAGAGAAACGAATTCCTCCGCCACCAACGTAAATGCATTTGAAACGATCAACTCACGTGATCCAATAGATATACTCTGTCAGACATTCGTCCATTCAAGTTGTCCTAGGACTGGACAAACCGAAGGCACTATTCTGTACATCCATCCTAGGCAATATCTACCTAGGACTTATACAACAACCCTTGCACTTTACCCTGTCTTTAATTATCTTTGGCATATATGATTCCGCAACGCTTATGCCAATACGGAATGGTTCTTCGGATAAGAATCCAACCAGGAAAAATGGTCAAAAAATTCGATAGCGGTGAGTTACCTATCAAAGAAAAACACGTGTGCAAACAACGATATTATTTCCGGATGGAAATTATATCGATCAATCATCATTCATCATTCATCTCTTAAATTAATTTACCATTAATTTATTTATTCTCCATTTCCTGTTTCCGCATATATATATACAGAAATTCTTATTTTCTAAATTTAGAAAATATACGTTATTAATCATTGGAAAACATTTCCATCTTCTTTCCTCGTATCATTGTCATTCCAGTATTCTTTACCATCCAACATTTCATTTTCTTTAATTAGAAAATATCTCTGATTATATTTGGAAAACGTTTCCAAAACTCATCCCTTGGATTTAAACATATGTTTAAATAAAACATCGCTATGCCAATTCTCCATTACCTTCATTAACTATATTCACTTAACCAACCTTCACTATCAAACCTTACCATCCCTTAATTAAGAAGGAGGTCAATCAAGTTGGGGTATAATTACCTCTCAGACCTTAACTGAACAACGTTTTAACTTCGAAATAGTCAAAGTTTATATTTTAAATCTTTAACATACTTCTTTATGTATCTCTCTTTTGAATGAATCTTTATTCGATAACTCTATCCTTCGAATAAGTTATATTCGATAATCTCTCTTCGAATAGCCATATTCGATTAACTCTATTTAGTTAACCCCATTCGGTTAACTCTAATTGATTTACTCTTATTAGTTAGCTCTATCTGATTAACTCAATTCTATTAACTCTATTTGATTAACTCTATTGGATTAACTCTATTTGATTAACCCTACTGGATTAACTCTATTCAATTAACTCTAACTAATTTACTCTTATCAATTAACTTCTTTCGAATAAACTACTTTCGATTAACTCCTTTCGAATAACTAATGTTCGATAACTCCTTTCGAATAAGTAATATTCGATTAACTCCTTTCTAATAACTAATATTCGATAACTCCTTTCGAATAACTAATGTTCGATAACTCCTTTCTAATAACTAATATTCGGTGACTCCTTTCGAATAACTAATATTCGATAACTCCTTTCGAATAACTAATGTTCAATAACTCCTTTAAAATAACTAATATTCAATAACTCCTTTCGAATAACTATTATTCAATAATTCCTTTCGAATAACTATTATTCGATAATTCCTTTCGAATAACTAATATTCGATAACTCCTTTCGAATAACTAATATTCGATAACTCTACTCTGAATAAACTATAACTCGATTATCTTAACTCGATAATCTTAACTCGATAATCTTAACTTGATAACTTAACCCTATTACTTAACTTGATAATCTTAACTCGATTACTAAACTCGATAATATTAACTCGATTATCTTAACTTGATAACCCGATAATCTTAACTCACTTTTCTTAACTCTAATTGATTAACTTAATTTGATTAACTCTAATTGATTAACCCTAATTGGTTAACTCTAACTGATTAACTCTAATTGATTAACTCTAACTGGTTAACTTTGACTTTTAATTGGTTAACTCTAACTGGTTAACTCTAACTCTACTGGTTAACTCTAACTCTAACTGGTTAACTCTAATTGGTTAACTCTAACTCTACTTGATTAACTCTACATCCATATTCAATTTCAAATATCGAAGTTGAAATCGATTCTTACTTCTCTATGTAAGTCCTGACTCATATATTCTATTTATCCAATGATAAATATTTTACATAATTTATAAAACATTATTTATAAATTAATCTTCTAAATTTATCTGTTAAAACAGATTTCTATTTAATTCCACTTTAAATAAATCTTTTCATTTATCTGTTAAAAACAGATTTCCATTTTTCTATTCATTTTCTAAATATTCCTTTGATTTAATTCTATTTATTTTCTAAATAAATATTCCTTTGATTTAATCCTATTTATTTAACAAATAAATATTTACTTTCAATTCTATTTATTTAACCAATAAATATTTCCTTTTTATCTTTCTATTTATTTTCTAAATAAATATCTCATTTATAACATTCTATTTATTTCCTATAAATAAATATTTCCACTTAATCTATTTGTAAATGTTTTACAAATATTTCCTTTTTCTATTCTATTTGTAAATGTTTTACAAATATATCCTTTTCATTTCTATTTGTAAATGTTTTACAAATATATCCTTTTCATTTCTATTTGTAAATGTTTTACAAATATATCCTTTAAATATTTGTTTTACAAATATTTTTCTTTATATTTGTTTTACAAATATTTTCCTTTATAAAATCCCTTGATTTTATAAATATTCCTTTATATAAATCCTTTGATTTTATAAATATTCTATTTCTATATACAGTTTGAAATCTTCCTTCTATATAAAATCTTTCGATTTTATTAAATATTTTATTTCAATATAGTTATTGAAATTTTCCTTTTTCATCCCGAAGTTTTCTTACGGTATTTAAAATACCAAACAACAGTGATCGATATCATTCAAACACACATAATCAACAACAGATTATATATCACATCATATGTCACAATATATGAAACAAAACAACATTTTTTATATATTGAGGAACCCAGTTGGGTCCCCCCAACCTGTTTCCCTGCATCACAGATGTTAAACAATATAATTAACATCGATTTCATTTCAATATGAAATATTCTGCTAAAAAGAATCAATATTTGTTTAACGATTTATATCAATATATTGTTATCTATAATTTCAACCAATACATAAGCAATTCAACCAAACAGTTAACACACAACAATCAAAAGAAAATTATCAGTTCTAAGAATACGTTATTAAAATATAACTGTTCAGAGTTGGTGAGTTTTACTCACATTGGACGATCATCATTAACAACGATAACCATCGCTTGATTCAGATGGACAATTTATTTCGCTATAAATCGTAACGAGGTTCGATTCGCTCCCAGTCAGTTCCATTATGGAGCGCTCGTACATACGATCCCAACAAATCTTGTTTTGTTCAATTCTGACTACGTATGACAAAGTTATCGCATTAACAAGTAAACACACAATTTATATTTAAATAAGAACTTAATTTCTACTGAATCTGGCCTCACCCATTAACCCGGACCAACACCATTCCAACCAAGCCCACACCGATGTCTTCTTCTTCCCAACTCCCAGTAACGCTCTCGAAACAAATACACAACCATTTTCGGTTTCATTTCATGCCACTTCCTCCTCCATTTCATCACAGAATCCACCGAAACCATTTCCAAACTCCTCTTCAATTTCTCAACAACTCCATACCCTTAAATTTCAACTCGTCGGCTCCCTGTGAAATCCGACGTCGCACTTTTCCTACCATGTACAGTAATCGATCGACGCCTATGAACTTCGAATCCACCCAAAAATACACACCAGATGTGATTCAAGCTCCTGAACCCAAATACAACATCAATTCGAGTCAAAACCAGCTATGTTTGGATCGAGCCCCAACCCTAACCCTCGCAAAAAAACCCCACAGGTACCAAACAAACATCGCACTCAACAAACCACTACCATTGAGAAGAGCAGCTCACCAGAAAGAAAAATAAAATTGCTTTGGATTTTTAAAGTTTTTCTTTGATTTTGTTTTGAATTTCAAAGTCATCGGTTTGGGTTTTGAGATTTTAGAACCGGCGGCTTGAGAAATCAGTTTTATAACGGAGACGAGACTTTTATATGGTCGTAAAGGAGGGGTGCATGGCCTTTTCTAGGCTTCAAAAAGGGTTGAGATATTTTATTTTTATATTCGTTTATTTTTTCTGCACTCTAAAAATCCCTACGAACACACACGACACCCAAAAATCACGAAAATGGACATGCAGCTACAGTTCGACATTACGGTCCCAACGAAACTGGTTTCGTCGAATTCTGAGGTTGTTTGCAAAACTGGCTATTTTTATAGCTCTAAATAACCCTTTTAAATATATAAATATATAAAAAACAATTAAAATAAATATTTAAAAATAAATATTATCTTATATATTCACAACAGAATATCATACAGCTCCACTGGGATTTATAACTCGATATTTCAAATCTAGTGTTACATCGATATTTGATTCATATTTAAAAATCCATTTAAAATATAAATAAATCGATATAAATTATAAAGGAATTCCATAGCGACTTTTCTAAAATTTGATTTGGACATAAATCAAAATCTGCATAATGAAATCCCCAATTTTCTCTTTCACTAGAAAAATATACTTCACCAGCTCCTAACGTTTCTTGTTTCACAGAAATCTGATTTAAAACGGACATTTTATATTCAGTTGAAGTTCGAATCGCCAAGCGAACTGCCATGCCATTTCGAGCTCGGTTATAATTATATTATAATTATAAGTTCAAACTTCATTTAAATAATATATTCGTTATTCAAATTCAATTCCAAACTGAATTATATATGTTTTAAATTGTCCAGTTCACACCATATCGTCAATTTAATATTTTCGACTATTTCAGAATTAAATATATTAGTTAATTATTATATTAATTAAATATTCACTATTATTTAATTCAACGACCATTTAAATCTTTATATCACTATTTAAATAATTAAATAAATTTATTATTATCCGTATAAATACGGGTCATTACACTTAAACTCAAGGTCGGTCCTTCTTTTGTCTGCGCAGAAATTCTGTCTATCTTGTGCAGCCTTCATCCGTCTTCATATCAAGTCCACCTTTTCTGAGGTTTCTCTAATCATGTCCGACCCAAGTACGAGTTTGTCTGTAGACTCCACCAACAAGTTGGTGATCGGCATGGTCTTCCATATAAAGCTTCGAAGGGCGCCATTCCTATGGTGGCTTGATAGCTGTTGTTGTAGGAGAATTCCACCAAAGGAAGATGATCCTCCCATGTCCCTCGAAAGTCAAGAATGAACAATCTTAAGAGGTCTTCTAATACTCTGTTCACCCTTTCTGTCTGACCATCGGTTTGGGGGTGATAGGTCGTGCTTAAGAATAATTGTGTGCCTACCGCCTCTTGCAAATTCTTCCAAAACTCACTCGTAAAGATAGGATCTCGATCACTCACTATGCTGGAAGGTATCCCATGGAGTCGAACTATTTCTTTAAGATAAATGGATGTTAGGGACGAGGCAGTCCTTCTACTTTTAACATGTATAAAGTGAGCACTTTTAGTGAGCCTGTCCGCTATTACCCAAATACTGGTATTGCCCCTTCTTGACCTAGGAAACCCATCAACAAAGTCCATCAAAATGCTATCCCACTTCCACCGTGGGACCTCGAGACGATGAACCAGACCACTGGGCTTCTTCTGCTCTGCTTTGACTTGCTGGCATATCAAAAACTAGCGACGAACTCAACTACATCACTCTTTATGCCATTCCAAAAGAAAACCATTTTTATATCTTTATACATCTTGTCTCCGCCTGGGTGTATGGTCAGTTGGGAATTGTGCGCCTTTTCGAGAATCGTCTTCACTAAATCCTTTACTTATGGGACGCATAACCTTCCATCCAGTCTCAACCAACCCCTATCATCTACGGAGTACCTATTAAGCTGACTAGAAATCTCACCCCTAACTAGCTTTTCTATCACATCAACTAGCTGAGGGTCTTCTCGTTGCGCGGTTCCTATTGAGTCCAAAAGAGTAGGCCGCACCTCTAGTGATGCTAACAGACCAGGCACAATTTCAGAGGAGGGTCTAAAATTAAAGTTTGCTATATATTCCAAGCTTTGCCTTTCTACAAAGAGAGGACTCAAGGTCAGCTTCTTCCTACTTAAGGCATCAGCTACCACATTGCCCTTGCCGGGGGTATAGGAAATCTCAAAATCATAAGAGGCCAGAAATTCCATCCACCTTTGCTGTCTTAAGTTAAGATCTTTCTGCGAGAAAAGGTACTTCAACGATTTATGGTCAGTATACAATTCAAACTTCTCATCTAGGAGATAATGGCGTCAAGACTTAAGCGCAAATACGATGGCAGCCAACTCTAGATCGTGGGTTGGGTAGTTTTTCTCATGTACTTTCAACTATCTACCTCCATAAGCCATTACCTTCCCTTCTTGCATCAAGATAGCACCTAGTCCCATGCCACATGCATCCGTGTATACGGTAAACATCTTGCTCCCATCCGGCAATGTCAGAACTGGGGCTGTTGTTAGAACCCTTTTCAAACGTTGGAAAGCAATATCGCAATCCATATCCCAAGAGAAAGTTAGGTTCTTCTGCGTTAATCTTGTTAGTGGGGCTGAGATTTTAGCAAAGTCTTTAATGAATTTTTGGTAAAAGCCCGCTAGCCCAAGAAAGCTTCAGACTTCGGTTGCATTCCGTGGAACCTTCCAATCTTACACCGCAACTACTTTTGCGGGGTCCACGGCTAACCCCTCTTTGGACACCACATGTCCAAGAAACCTCACCTCTTCTCTCCATAAATGGCATTTGGAGAATTTGGCCTTCAGCTGATGTGTACAAAGAGTATCCATGACTTACCTTAAACGCAAAACATGCTCTTCTTCATTCTTCGAGAAGATCAAAATGTCGTCTATAAAGACCACCACAAACTTATTAAGGAATTCTCTAAACATCCTACTCATCAAGTCAATGAAGTAAGCGGGTGTGTTTGTACTGACGAAAGGCATGACAGGCCATTCGAAGAAACATCCGGGGTTCTGAACGCGGTCTTATCAATGCTGTCTTCAGTCGCTCTTAGCTAATGGAACCCAGTAGCCAAATCTAGTTGGGGGAAAACAGACGCACCTACAAGCTGTCAAACAAGTCATCTATTCTAGGAAGTGGGTGCCTATTCTTCTTGGTCAGCTTGTTTAGCTCCCTATAATCAACGCATAGGCGAAGTGAACCATCCTCTTTAGTAGCGAATACTACTGGAGCACTCCACTCAGAAATACTCCGCCTTATAAACCCCTTTTCGAGTAGCTCTTTGACTTGCTTACTGAGCTCTTTTCTCTCCTTAAGAGCCATGTGTCTAACGGGCAGAGCTACGGGTTTTGCATTATCAACAAGTTATATGTGGAAGTCTATCTCCCGCTTAGGAGGTAAGCCCTTCACCAAATACATCCGAGTATTCACAGACTACTCTAACTGACTGTAGGTTTTCAACAGACGCATCAAGAGATTCTAGGTAACTAAGCATAACAGAATGTATGGGGTTACAAGAGATTTCGAGAGTGTTGCCAAGGCAAGTCATATATCAAACCACTCTCTTTTCACAATCGAGGATGGCACCATTGCTAGATAACTAATCCATGCCTAGAATTAATCCATAGCCCGTGAAGCCAAGAACGAAGGTGTTGCATTCAAACTCAACGCTCAAGATAGACACTCTCAAATCCCGACAAATCATTGAAAGATGAGCCGAACCACCAATAGGATTTGAGACTACTATGGGATTCGAAGAATTTAGGAGCAGTGTTTCAACTAATGAAGTAGACACAAACGAGTGTGAAGTGCCAGAATCAAATAAAGTACAAACAGGATGATCAAACAGAAAAACCAAACTTTCAACAGAAATGTTTCTACCTCTTTCCTATCCTGATGCCACGAGAGCGTAAACCTTCCCTCTTGCCTGCCCTGGGGCGATGAGAGCCTGAATTTGCCCTCCAGAAGTAGACCCAGTTCTTTTCCCTTGTCCCTGTTTCCTTGGGAAGTCTTTAATTATATGTTCTGCCTCTCCATAGTGGAAACAACCAGTCTTCTTCTTCCTACAGTCCTTGCTCAGATGGCCTGGTGTTCCACAATTAAAGCACCTTTTCTTTCCTTTGCTATTGTTGTCCTTACCACCTTTCTTAGGTTGCTACTGTGACTTCTTTTGATCTCCTTTCTTTTCTGGTGCCTTATTAGCATTAGCGCCTTTCTCCTCTTCATGCATAAGCGCCATGTCAACTAGTTTCTCAAAGGTAGCCCCCATAGGAATGTGGGTCATAGCTAACCCATGTAGCGGCTCATTCAAACCTTTAACGAACCTCGGGGCCTTCTTTTCAGGTGTGTACACCAAGTCCAAGCTAAACCTTGCCAACTGATTGAACTTGTTGACGTACTCCTTTACTTATAAATTCCCCTGCTTCAATGCCAAGAACCTTTCCATGTATAAATTCTCTTCTGCTCGTGAGAGAAATTTCATCTCGAACCTATGTCTGAAATCCATCCATGTCTCTACTGGATGCTCTCCATTCGTGACCTCCCACCAAAACGAGGCTTCGTCCTTCATTAACCAAGCAGTCAATTGGACCTTCCTTCCATCTTCTTCCTAGAAGATACCAAACAAGTCTTCTACCTCCTTAAGCCAATTTCGAGCTTCAACAAACGTCTCAGATCCGTGAAAAGGTTTTCTGCCCATTGCTCGAAAGTCTTTGCATATCTTTGAAAAAGTATCAACACGGGGAGGGGGAGGAGCGGCTGCAGCTGGGGGAAGAGGGATGTCTGCTGGGTCTGCGGCGGTGGCCCTAGCCTCCAGATACCTTCTGAACCAGGTTGGTATCGGTATTCCCTCTGATATCTCGGGTAACCCAGACATGCTGAAAAGAAAATGAAGAGATTCAAAATGGAGAATTCGAAAGAAAGATATATGGCTCTTGAGGTTATGTTTTAAAACAAACTTTTCTCTTGAAAATACTCTCCTTAAAACATACTTTTGAAACTATTTCTTTATAAAATGCTTTTGAAAAACAATTTTTTTTTTCAAAATGTCTTATCTGTTCTGTTAACCTTCAGCTCTGATACCACGTGTAACACCCCACGTCCATTAATGTCACTCTCAAAGGGAATGCATTAACTTTCATGGAGTATTATTGGTGAATAGAACAGAATATAACAAGACAGATACATATATTGGTACTTGAAAATTTTCAAAACAACATTTATTGTAGCGGAGAAATAGTTTGATTACAACATCATCATAAAACAACAGAAAAACCAAGTACACTTAGTAATTATCTTGACAAATTGTTTTCTGAGTACATAAAATAAAAAGCATAACCCCAACATAAGTAGCCATAAAAGAGATGAGCTGAACTTTACTTTCAGCAACTCAAGCACTTCCAAAAGAGAGAGAAAGATCCTGATCAAGCTCCACTAGTACTAGTCCCACCCTGAGAACTTGGGGGGGGGGGGAAGGAAGAAAAGAGGTGAAAACAAAGGGGGTCAGACATAAAGTCTGGCGAGTACCATAACTTTAACAATACAATTATGAAAGTAATTATGATAAGGCATAAAATGGTAAATTAAGGAATGACTGTGAAACAAGTGGGCAAGGCAAAACAAACAGGAGGAATATTCTGGCGTTAATCTCGCTCCCAATCACTACAGGATAATTGCTATACTGCACCACTACTAGTCACCCTAACAGTTGATCCCGCCTACATAATAATCATAATGGTAGTTTCGTCTACCCCTAGTTGCCTTCATAGGTGCCGCCTGCCCCTATCACCACTAGTTGTACCCACTACCCCCATGCGATCGGCTTCCTAACTCGTAGATACATGTGCTGGTCCCACAGTGGGGGTGTATCACTCCCCAAAGTGGCAACCCGATACCACTAAAGATGCACGGCTTATATCTACACGATGCGACAACGTCTTACCTACCAGCCCGGGCCCACGCACGCACATGACCCCGTTGGACTTGCGTTGCCACCGCTAACCCGTTTTGACCTCTTACAATCAAACCCAGTAAGCATGTCCTGTCCTCGATCTAACTCGAGCTCACAAAGATACTTAATGGGTTACTGGTTTGAAATGGGTCCCCTATGCTTGACACAAGCTTTCCACCTATGCTTGGTCCCCACTAGAATTTTCCACTTGACCCCCTCTTATTCATGTCTTCTTTACATGTTTCAATATGGTTAAGTGTTTCTACTCGTATTTCACATGCCAGCCATGTCACCCACTTAACCCCCATGTCCCACCACATGTTTATCTTGGTTAAGTGTTGCTTAATTCATTGTAACTATAACCTTGTAAGACCTCCCGCATTAGACTCCCGTTTGCAGTTGCTGGATTTCTCGGGCGGGTCAGGGCAGTCTTATACCGCAAATGTGTCTAACCTCGTTTCAATACAACTGTTACACATTTAATTTATGCCTTTGACCTCTCACATTAGACTACCATTTGTGGTTGCTGGATTTACCGGGCGGATCCGGGCAGTCTTACACCACAAATGAGTCTAACCTCATGTCTTAGTCGTTTATTATTACAAATTATTTCACCCCAATATGAATTAATTATCCCTATTCAAATTTCCAATAATTTCCAAAATAATTATGTCCATACTTTTTAGGTATACAAATTATAACAATTAATGTCTCAAATTAATTTATATGCCTTTAAAACCAATTTATGCCAATTTATAATTTACATAATTAATATTTTCCCATTATCCCCACGTCGTTCGTACGTTTTAACATGAAATATGTTAGACCCACAAATAGTCTAACTTATAAAAAGAAAAGCAACATCACAACTTGCATAACACATAAAATAGATCTAAGAATTATAAAATAAGTTTTCATAGCCAAGAACTTGCATAGGCAATGAACATACATAACATAATTTTGCATAAACTATCATGGATCTAAATACAGATTTAAACATAAAAATGTGAACTTGCACATAAATACGGTTTTTCACCTAAACTTACATAAATTGTGAACTTGCATATAGATTCCTATAAACTTGCATATGGATCTAAACATGTAAATTAATGTCACATGTTTAGCATATAGACTAGCATATGTATATAGTTGATTCGTATATGAACTTGTGTACAATTCGTATATAGACTTGCATAAGATTCGTTATTCAAAGTAACATACGATTTTACATCTCAAACTTGCATAAAATTCACATACGAATTAGCATATGATTTAACATCCAAACTTGCATAAGATTCAAATATGAATTAACATATGATTTAACAACCCAACTTGCATAAGATTCACATATGAATTAACATGTAACAACCTTGATTTATGGGGCCAATTTAAAATTTTTATTTTAAGTGATTTTAATAAGTTTGATATATAAAATAATTTATTTAAATAATAATGATCACAAATTTGATTTAAATCGAAGTTAGAATGAATAATTTAATTTTAATTAACAAAAGAGTTAGAAATAACGCGGTAGTTTGAAAAGTCAAACTTGAACTTTGACTGACCGTAAAGGATGCAAAATTTAACGGATTTTAGTGAAACCAAAAATATTAGAATCTATTTAAAAATATCTTTCCAACGAATCCGAAAAAATGAAATTTCATACCGGAAATCAAAAGTTATGGCCAATTCAATATTTAGAAAGGTCGCTATGAAATTTATAAGGGCCAAAATGCTACTTTTTGCATACGAAGGAATTTGAACTCGAAACCACTTCCATTGAGTTCAGAATGATGTTTCTACATTGAAAAACAGTAAACACTCATATATTTTGAGTTTCGGGATTTATTTGTTTAAAAATGTATTTTGAATATTAAATATATTGGCCTTGAAAATAGTCATTTTTCAAACGACCTCGGTTTTCGACGAAATCACTTTAGTTGGAACCGGAATGTCAAATTATTGCTAGGTTTCAATTTTCAAAATTTTTCGAATTAATATGTGAACGTGGGAAAAGAAAATGTGTTTTGACTATTTCAGTTAAATTTAAACGCCTTAAAAATAGCCATTTTTCAAAAATTCTCAGAATCCGACGAAATAAATTTTGTTAGGACCGTATTGACATAAGAAAGCCAAAAATATTTTTTCTGGAATTTTCGGAGTTCGTATGTGGCTCCGGCGTATTTATTTGTACGGTATACATTAAAATATTAATAAAATAATGTAATTATTCCAAAACTCGTAACAGACCTCGGAATTGGAGCCCGGGACATAGCCCATCGCGTTCAAAAGGTGTCAATACCTTAAGAACGACAGTAAACAGGAAATCGGAGTTCGGATCAAAACGGGCTTTAACGGGCTAATTAAATTATTAAATAATGATTAGGAAAACCTAATATAATATTATAAAATCTGAAAAACACTGTTCATCCGTCCTCTTCCGTCGTTTTCAGCCGCAACATGAACCCATGAACATTCAAAACTTCAAACTTCGATTTCTCCCTCAATTCTCAACGAAATCCTTCGTGTAAATACACGTTTCGAAGAAATTTTCGTGCTCTCCAATCTCCGACAAGAATCACCACCTCTCATCGACCGTAGCCACCGCACCACCTCCGCAAAGCCGCGGCCTTTGCACCCCCACCGCGCCCTCCACGTTGAGCCGCACTGTGACGATCCTAAAACCCCGTGACACGGTGTTAAGGATAATCATTGGAATATAACACATTAATCATCATTAGCAGATCACAGATAATAGCATAAACAGAAAATAGAATAATTTACACACATATGACAGCGGAATCATATAGATATCATCACATCAGAGAAGCACAGTACAGGATACAACTTAGTGCATAATGATACATAATCAGTCACCATCGCCTGAGGCGGAATCATACATAAAGAGTACACAAAAGGAATATCAGTCTACATCGCCAGTGGCGGAATCATAATATAGATACAATAATGGCGGAGAAAATCCAAGTCAGCACAGTGTAGTCAAGCCTCGCCATGAGCCAAAAGGTGCGTCAGAAACATGTAACTAGGCTGCCCGTGTGAAAATGAGGGCACCCGAGTTTGCAAGGTGAAACAAACTACGAGTCAGTCATGGGACTGGTATGAGAGATCTACTCAACTTATTAACAACAATAATAAGGCAAATCAAAGGACCACGCCACTTTCGCGGAACGGGTTTACTCCAATGAGTGCTAGTGCATGAAATAAAGTAAATGATTAAATCAACGCAATGCTTTTTATAAAATAAGGCCATTATAAGACTCAGGTCCCATCACACAATGCAATGCAAGCCGGAGGATAGAGTTTTTACCTTATAATGGCCAAAGATGCTTCATACGAATAAAACAAAGGTGTTCGATATTATTACTAGTGCATATATGTTTCAAAAGCAATTCAATCAAAAATATCAATCCTAGGCGGCATAGCTACCATCTACTATGTCGCCATACTAGTAATACACTCACATCCGCATATTTCGTATTGGAAATTGGATTCCTTCATGAGTTGAGGCAAGGGGCAAGCTCCTCTCCGTTCGAGACACTCTAGCAAATGTCCCAGGACCCCACTATGATCCTTGGAATCGGCTGGACCGGTCCTCTCTTACTTTTGAGGATTGGCAATTCCTGAACACACGTTTCCCGGTCCTTAAAGACCTATAATCGAGGCGCCTCGCATTCCAACAACCACACAGGTGAAAAGCATATATAATGTCAGGGCTGGTAGGTCACTGACACCACCATAGCTAGAAAGAAACGTCGTGCACTCCCAACGGTCCGTCTCCCGTTTTTGACTCATACCGGGGTGTGAGGCTCGCGAATTCACGTTACACACAAAGCTACGTCACACAGACCATGCTTTGATCATCAACCACAAGACTTTGCTTTGCAACAGAAGCCTTGATCATATGCCACTTAGGCGTGCCACACAGGCAATCCACTCCGTGCGACTGATTTCTGTCAATGTATAACCTCTGAGCTCGTACGTCTCAGAGAAGGGCGTTAAGCAAGAGAATAAATTCTCCACCGCCAAACAGATATATATTTAACAGAGATCAATCAACACAGAGTAAAATCCAATGTCAGACACACAGTCCATTTACAAGTCCGTTCTGGGTCTGAACGATGCCGGAGGCATCAATTCCTCGCATATCCGTACAATCAACAGTATGTGTGGACGGCTACTACTTCAATTCCTTCATGGTAGCTACTCCAATCACGAGCATCAGTAGCGCCCATCCATCCAATGTGGAGATCGTCGGTCTTCAGTCGTCTTCGACTTCTCAACGTCGATCGATTATTTGAAATGAGATAAACTCGGCCTTTTCAAATAACCCACGTATATTTAGATTTTCAAATCAATTAATCACATGGTTGGGCTATTCAACATTCACATTTCAGTTATTTAGTTATAATTTTCATGTCAAATATATTCAACCATCACATATCAAGCAAACACAACAAAATTGGTTTATTTTCACTCTATATCGTCTATAGTACTTTATAACGATATATCGCCATTTTTATTTAATTTAAAACGGCCATATTTAATTAAACGACGTTTCAGGTCGTGTCAATGCACTGGCGCTGCTTTTCATTAATTTTATTTTACACATATATGAAAATCTAACCGTTGGATCTTCACAAATTTTACATCATTAGGAAGGTCATTTCAAAACGAATCCAACGGTTTCAGTTTTGGGAAAATCCGACGGTCGGATCTTCCACACTAACCATTTGAAGTTACGATTTCAATTTACGAACCGCGGCGTCGTTATTCGATTTAATTTAATTATATTTATATATATATAAAAATATAATAGTTTCTAATGCTGTTTTTCTTCAGTTTTGAATTAAACATTCCAGACAATCCAACCGTCGGATCTTCACAAAGTTGGTGCTGTTGGAAAGATATTTTCAAGGCGAACCCAACGGGTTAGGTTTTGGGAAAATCCAATGGTCGGATTTCCCGCACTAGTCGTTTGAAATCACGGTTTCAAAACATGAACTGCACGGCCACGTTTCGTTTTTATTCTATTTATATTTATATATTTATATAAATATAGTTCATTCAAAAATTCCTATATCGTTTCCACTTCAATTATTTCACTAACGCCTTTAAATTTTGGAAAATTTCGCCATAACCTCCTTTGTACGGGAGGGTTTGGGAAAATTCCCAAATAGCCACACGGGCGTCTCATACCAAAAAGAAAAAGAAAAAGCCAAGCGGCTAGCCAACAGGCTCATAAAATCATCACCCAAACAAAGCGGTAAATGTGTACCTATTTGTCGGGCACAAAATTTTATTTCTCTTCTCTAGCCCCTTTTTGCTTTAACCTGTTCAATAGATATGCATGTACATATATACAATTTCTAACATTTATCATTTTCCATTCAATTTCATATTTGATTTGCTTTGGTTTAAAAACACCATTCATTCTAATGTTGCATGCATAGACTAAAATCATATCATTAGCTAGTTAATGTATATTTCAACTCATGCACGTTTATTTGAACAAGTGGCTATTTTTAACACTTCCCATTTCAAAGATGATAATTTTGGCGAACTAAAATAGATTTCAACACATGATTATTTTATTTAGTTCCTATGCATGTTAAAAAAAAATATTCCTTTCACAAATATTTATTTCAACGTCCGCATACCTTTAGCATATCACACATATGATAAAAATGATATTCTTATCATTTAAAATATTTATTCGACAAATAGATGTTTCAGCACTTCATAGTTTCAATAAAAATGTAATTTTTATCGTTCGATCTTTTTATTCAACACATGAACCTTTCCACTACACACACTTCTCAACAAATGAGTATTTCCACACATGGACATTTTATTTATGTTGTTCATATTAGAAAGATGGGATTTTTATGATTGAAATTATTTATATAAGGCAAATATTTTTCATACTTCATATACATATAAAAAATGCGATTTTTATTGTTTAAACACTTCATTCATTCACAAATGAATTTAATTTTCATACAACACTTTTCAACACATGAATATTTCCACACATGGACATAGTTTCAATATATGACTTTAATTTCAACGCAAGAAGATAATTTCAACACATGAAAATAATTCTAACACACAAATATTATTCAAAATTTCGGCAGCATAACGGCAGGGTAGTTAAAACCGGCACCGTCCCTAGTACGGCTCCTCGCTCTACCTTAAAACCTCGCGGTTTTTGACAATGGGGATTCATGCATCTAATTCGCACACAGGCGGCATGTTTATTTTTATTTCCACAAATATTTCCAATTCATTTCAATCACCAATGGGTATTTTTCAACCACAACCAAACAATATCAACCACAAACAATTATTCAACCATTTGTATTTTTCATCCAATATTTCACACCAATTCACCACAATAAATATCGTCCATGGTTTGTGGACGAGGGGAGTATATATATATATATATAATATAATATATATATTTGCTATATTTCACTAGCATTTCAACACATATATCACTTATTCTATGCATGTAAAAATTCATACTTCGCTTATATAGCTTACACTACGTATGTACATGAGGTATACAACACGTATGTAATTTATATTTCGCTTATATAAATTATACACGACATTTTCCATTCAATTTCACGTTAATTTAGATTTCTCACATTGGTTTTCGGAGCGCTAAAAATCGATACGATGTCAGAAAAATCCGCGGCTTCTTCTATTGGGTAGAGAGCTTCCTTGCGGTCTCGATGTTTCCTGTTTCATCGAATTTCGTCAACACACCAAAAAGATATGATTTTTCAAAGTGTAAAGATCA
Source organism: Allium sativum (assembly GCA_030737875.1). Lineage (NCBI taxonomy): Eukaryota > Viridiplantae > Streptophyta > Magnoliopsida > Asparagales > Amaryllidaceae > Allium > Allium sativum. The sequence continues at coordinate 511,116,827 of CM060921.1, read as the reverse complement.
AAGAAAAACTCACTTTCACGAAGCTTCAAAACTAGGTTTACAGTTTTCGCGAAATCAGTGGCACGTGGGGACGATCGGGGAGTTGGACGTGGAAGAGGGAAGAGAGGGCTTTAAATCGGTGGTGGTTTGGTGGCGTTCGGTGGTCGGTGGCGTTCAGGGCGGCGGCGGGAAGTGCTCGACTTCCTGGCGTCGATACGGGTGGAGGAGGCGACTGTGGCGGCGGCGGTGGGGTCGGATTTGAAGAGGAGGAGGAGGCGCGTCGAGGTAGGGGGGTGGCGCAGGCGGAAATCGCCTGTGGCGGCGGCGATTTGGGGGAGAAGGTAGTGAGCGGTTTTCGCCGTTGAACGGGGGGGGGGGTTTCTTTTTTTTTATTTTTAAAATTTATGAAAGGAAAATTCCGATTGGCCGAGGATTATATTAAATTTTTAAATAGTGTTTTCTCAAACGAACTCCTTTTTAACCCCAACGACCGTCGCCCCTTGCTAAATACCCCCATTCCGGACACAATGGGATATGTTTCGTAGGCCAATTCGACTGTTACAGTCAGTTATTTTTCAAATTAAAGTATAAAACATTTAATTTTTAACTCTGAACGCACGTTTCAATCTGCCAGGGCCACAAACTGATTCGAAAAATTCCAGAAAAATAAATCTAGCTATGTTTTGACGCTACGGTCCCAACAAAACTAGTTTCGTCGAATTTTGAGGTCATTTGAAAATAGCCATTTTCTGGTCGATCCAATTTAACAGAAATCGACCAAACACATTTTCTTTTGCCACGCTCACATACTAGCTTCAAAAATTATGAAATTTGAAACCTAGCAATAGTTTGACATCCCGGACCCAACAAAAGTGGTTTCGTCGAATTCCGAGGTCGTATGCAAAATAACAATTTTCCAGGCCTATATATTCTATATACCGACTCTTCTGAAAATTCATTCGGCCATAACTTTTAATTCCCGTTATGAAACTTCGATTTTTCAGATTCGTTAGAAAGGTATTGACAAACAGATTTAAATATTTTTGGTTTCGCTAAAATCCGTTATATTTTCCACCCTGCATAGTCGGTCAAAGTTTGAATTCAAATTTTCAAACTGACTCACTATTCCTAATTCACTATTTTATTGAAATATTCTATTTCAATTGTTCAAATTCCTTTGAAATAACTAATTTAAAAATTTTAAATTGGCTCGTATTTTCCGGGTTATTACAATCTCCCCTACTTAAAACTTTTCGTCCTCGAAAAGGAAACAACAGTAAAGTAGGAAATAAAATGTAAATGCGAAGTATTGTAAAAGTACCTTGCACCGGAGTTAGTCAGAGATATCCACTCTGCATTTGGGGTAAGCTTGCTTAATGCTTTCCTCATTTTCCCAAGTACAGTCTCTAGGATCACTGCTCCACTGCACTTTAACTAAATAAACCTTTTTGCTTCTGAGTTCTCTAGTTTATTTGCCAACAATTTTTAATGGCTCTCTTCTGAGTGCTAATTCTGGAGTTATTTCCACATCCCGTTGCGCTGCTTCTTCTATAACAAGATCCGGATCATGCACATGTCTTCTAAGTTGAGATACGTGAAATACATTGTGCACTCCAGGCAACCAATCTGGTAATTGAACCCTATAAGCAAGAGTTCCAATTCGCTCAAGTATAGGAAAGGGACCAATAAATCTCGGAGCCAACTTCCCAGTCTTTCCAAATCTGATTACTCCTTTCATCGGAGAAACCTTTAAATAAACATGATCACCAACAGTAAATGTCAAATCTCTCCTTCTAGAGTCTGCATAACTTTTCTGTCTACTTTGGGCGGTTTTCAATCGCTTCTTGATGAAGTCCACTTTATCAGATGCTTCCCTAATCATATCGGGTCCTAGTACAAGTCTGTTGCCAGGTTCTACCCAACATGCTGGAGATCTGCAGGGTCTGCCATATAATGCTTCAAATGGCGACATTCTCAAACTTGCTTGATAGCTATTGTTATATGAGAATTCTGCCAAATGCAAATGATCTTCCCATGACCCACCAAAATCGATTATACAAGCCCGCAATAAATCTTCTAGAATTCTATTCACCCGCTTAGTTTGGCCATCTGTTTGAGGGTGATAAGCGGTGCTCATATTCAGTTTTGTTCCCAATTCTGTCTGGAAAGCCTCCCAGAACTTGCTAGTAAATAGGGGATCTCTATCACTGACTATGCTGATGGGAATTCCATGCAGCTTAACAATTTCTCTGAAATATATCTGTGCTAGACTTTGGGAAGTTCTATTGGACCTGACAGGTATAAAATGGGCAGTCTTCGTGAAGCGATCTACGATTACCCAAATGCTGTCATTACCTTTCTTGGTTCGCGGCAAACCATCTATGAAATCCATGGAAATCTATTCCCATTTCCAGCCTGGGACTTCCAACGGTTGTAACAGTCCAGCTAGCTTCTGTTGGTCACTCTTGACCAATTGACAAGTAGGGCATCTGCTAACATACAAAGAAATATCCCTTTTCATTGCCTTCCACCAGAAAGTGCGTTTGATATCGTTGTATATTTTACTCACCCCAGGATGGATGCAAAATTTGGATTTATGGCATTCGTCCAGCACTTCTCTTCGAAGGCCTGGAATATTTGGAATGCAAATCCTATTATTTAACCTGAGAACCCCCCTATTGTCAATACGGAAACTCGTGGTTTCACCTTCCTTGACTCACTGACTGATTCTCTGAATGAATTCATCATCTTTCTGAAGGGATGAAATTTTATCAATCAATCCAGGTGTAATTATAAGATGGGCAACGATTGCGGTCTTTCTACTAAGCGCATCCGCTACTACGTTAGCTTTCCCCGGCGTATACAGGATATCCAGATCATATGCTGCAAGAAATTCTAGCCAGCGCTGCTGTCTCAGATTCAGATCTTTCTGGGTATATAAATACTTCAATGATTGATGATCGGTGTACAATATAAATTTCTCGCCCAATAAATAATGCCTCCAGATTTTCAATGCAAAAACGATGGCTAGCATCTCAAGATCATGAGTCACATAATTCTTCTCATGCGGTTTCAGTTGGCAGCTTGCATAAGCGACTATTTGGCCTCTCTGCATTAACACTGCACCAAGACCTCTAATAGAAGCATCTGTCCAAACTGTTAAATCCTGATTGCCATCAATAATAGTTAACACTAGAGCGGTGGTCAGCTTCGATTTCAATTCCTGGAAAGCTTCTTCACAGTCGGAAGTCCACTTAAACTTCTCGTGTTTCTTTGTGAGCTTCGTTAACGGACCAGATATCTTCGAAAAATCCTTAACGAACTTTCGATAATAACTAGCCAACCCCATAAAACTTCTAACTTCTGTGGGAGTAGTGGGTTGTTTCCAGTCTTGAATCGCTGTTATTTTGCTTGGGTCAACAGAAATTCCTTTCTCTGACACGACATGGCCAAGAAATTTAACTTCTTCTTGCCAGAAGACACATTTAGAGAATTTGGCTTTGAAGACGTTCTTCCTTAGAATCTCCAATACTTGTTCTAAGTGTTTTTCATGCTCGGGTTTTGATTTGGAGTAGATTAAAATATCATCGATAAATACGAGGACAAATTTATTCAGAACTCCCCTGAACACTCTATTCATTAGATCGACAAAGTATGCTGGAGCATTACATATGCCAAACGGCATTACTAACCATTCATAAAATATGTCTGGACCTCTGAAAGCTGTCAAAGGAACACACTCTTCTGCTATTCTCAATTGATGAAAACCTGTAGCTAGGTCCATTTAGGAAAATACTTTCGTCCCATTCCATTGGTCTAGCAAATCATCAATGCGGGGTAATGGATATTTATTTTTAAGCGTCTGTTTGTTGATGTCTTGGTAATCAACGCATAATCGAAGAGTACCGTCTGACTTCGGGACAAACACAACAGCTGCACCCCAATTAGAAAACTAGGTCTGATTAGACCCTTGCACAACAGTTGACGAGTTTGATCGCCTAATTCTTCTTTTTCTTTTGGAGTCATTCTACGAATTGGATGCACCACTGGTCTGGCATTGGGAATTAGATCGATTCGGAATTCTATTTCTCTTTGCGGAGGTAAGTTTTCAACTTCTTCAAACACATCCGCAAAGTTTCTAACAATCGGAATCTTTTCCATGGAAGTGGGGATAAGTTCCAATGCTGACCAAAATTCTTCTCTATTCGGATTCGAACCATGACAGGGAATCGTAATATATCTAAGCTTCGTTCGAATTTTAACGATTCTTTCCGCATAATTCACTTCGGCTTCGTATTTCGTTAACCAATCCAGCCCGAGAATAATATCGAATTCGGGGAAATCCATAACGATTAAATCAAAAGGAAACTTGTATCGAGAAAAAGAAATAGGAACTTTACAATATGAACCTAGAGTAATAGGACCCCCTATCGGGTTATGAACTTCAACCGATTCTTTGAGCTTTCGCTGTTTTAACTTTAACTTGTGCACTGTGTTTCTAGCAATAAAACTACGCGATGCACCTGTGTCAAATAATACAGAAACATGAATATTTTTAATTGTAAGGGTACCTCCCAAAACATCGGGTTTACCTGCTCCATCGGAAGCAGCTGGCGGGCTAGACCCGTCATAGACATGAGCTACTGTAGCTTTCTTCAGCAAAGGACAGTCTTTGACTAGATGATCGGTCTTGCGACAGTTGAAGCACGAGCGAGGGTTCTGAGAGCCTTGGCTCGAGCCTTGAGAATTCGTCTTTTGTCTCTTCGGAGCTGTGCAGACGTTTGAGTAGTGCTCCGACTTACCACAGTTAAAGCAATTTCCTCTTGGCGACTTGCCAATCTGAGGTTTTGAAGATGCTGCTTGGCTTGACTCGCCTTGATTTACCGCAGGCTTGCGCTTGTTTCCAGCTTGGCTTATAGCGCGATCCTGATCCAGATGCCTTTGATCAAGGTCTTCATAGTTGCATGTCATTTCCACCAGCTCGTTGAATTCCAGCTTGACATGGGCCATGGCTCTATCATGATATTGTCGTCTTAGTCCAAGGATAAACCTCTTAATTTTAGATTTTGCAGTGGCGACGAGCTCTGGAGCATAGGGCGACAACATTGTAAATTTATTTAGATAATCCTGCACGGAAAGATCCCCTTGCTGGAGATTGGCGAAGTCATCGTGCATTCTTTCTAGAGCTTGTGCTGGGACATATTTCTCCTTGAAGAGTTCTTTAAATCCATCCCATGTTCTTCCAGCTTCTCTATTCCCGGCGGTAAGAGATTCCCACCATAATTCAGCTTGTTCCTTCATAAGCCAGGCGCCCATAATAGCTTTGTTTTCGTCTCCTAGCCTTAGGCCTTCAAGAATTTTCTCGCATGTTTTGAGCCATGCAAGGGCCTCTATTACGGTGCCAGTTCCCGAGAAGGTCTTGCCTCCTAAGTTCTTATATCTCTTAGCTACATGGTCAAGCTCGAAGTATTGAGCTGCCGGAGGTTGTATCAAAGGTCCTTCTTGAGCTGGGATTTCTCCCCTTCCTCGGCCTCGACCGGCACGGCCTCCTTTAGCGGCGGCTGCTCTGGTAGCCATTTGTCAAATTCTGTATAAGCAACGAAAAAGTCAGCTAACAGAAATGATAGTCTATTGCATAGTTAAGCAGAAAATTTTACGGAAAGATAACGATGGACTGATCAATTGTTTTTGCTATTCTGCTCGGCTCATTCTGGGACTTTGCTAGTCCTATCTCTAATGAGCGACTCGCCTTAGAATACTACTGATCCTATCTTGACGAAGTGTTTAATGTGTTAGACTCCAGAACTAAGGTTAACCAAAGCTCTGATACCAGCTGTGACGATCCCAAAACCCCATGACACGGTGTTAAGGATAATCATTGGAATATAACACATTAATCATCATTAGCAGATCACAGATAATAGCATAAACAGAAAATAGAATAATTTACACACATATGACAGCGGAATCATATAGATATCATCACATCAGAGAAGCACCGTACATGATACAACTTAGTGCATAATGATACATAATCAGTCACCATCGCCTGAGGCGGAATCATACATAAAGAGTACACAAAAGGAATATCAGTCTATATCGCCAGTGGCGGAATCATAATATAGATACAATAATGGCGGAGAAAATCCAAGTCAGCACAGTGTAGTCAAGCCTCGCCATGAGCCAAAAGGTGCGTCGGAAACCTGTAACTAGGCTGCCCGTGTGAAAATGAGGGCACCCGAGTTTGCAAGGTGAAACAAACTACGAGTCAGTCATGGGACTGGTATGAGAGATCTACTCAACTTATTAACAACAATAATAAGGCAAATCAAAGGACCACGCCACTTTCGCGGAACGGGTTTACTCCAATGAGTGCTAGTGCATGAAATAAAGTAAATGATTAAATCAACGCAATGCTTTTTATAAAATGAGGCCATTATAAGACTCAGGTCCCATCACACAATGCAACGCAAGCCGGAGGATAGAGTTTTTACCTTATAATGGCCAAAGATGCTTCATACGAATAAAACAAAGGTGTTCGATATTATTACTAGTGCATATATGTTTCAAAAGCAATTCAATCATAAATATCAATCCTAGGCGGCATAGCTACCATCTACTATGTCGCCATACTAGTAATACACTCACATCCGCATATTTCGTATTGGAAATTGGATTCCTTCATGAGTCGAGGCAAGGGGCAAGCTCCTCTCCGTTCGAGACACTCTAGCAAATGTCCCAGGACCCCACTATGATCCTTGGAATCGGCTGGGCCGGTCCTCTCTTACTTTTGAGGATTGGCAATTCCTGAACACACGTTTCCCGGTCCTTACAGACCTATAATCGAGGCGCCTCGCATTCCAAAAACCACACAGGTGAAAAGTATATATAATGTCAGGGCTGGTAGGTCACTGACACCACCATAGCTAGAAAGAAACGTCGTGCACTCCCAACGGTCCGTCTCCCGTTTTTGACTCATACCGGGGTGTGAGGCTCGCGAATTCACGTTACACACAAAGCTACGTCACACAGACCATGCTTTGATCATCAACCACAAGACTTTTCTTTGCAACAGAAGCCTTGATCATATGCCACTTAGGCGTGCCACACAGGCAATCCACTCCGTGCGACTGATTTCTGTCAATGTGTAACCTCTGAGCTCGTACGTCTCAGAGAAGGGCGTTAAGCAAGAGAATAAATTCTCTGCCGCCAAACAGATATATATTTAACAGAGATCAATCAACACAGAGTAAAATCCAATGTCAGACACACAGTCCATTTACATGTCTGTTCTGGGTCTGAATGAAACTGGAGGCATCAATTCCTCGCATATCCGTACAATCAACAGTATGTGTGGACGGCTACTACTTCAATTCCTTCATGGTAGCTACTCCAATCACGAGCATCAGTAGCGCCCATCCATCCAATGTGGAGATCGTCGGTCTTCAGTCTTCTTCGACTCTTCGACTTCTCAACGTCGATCGATTATTTGAAATGAGATAAACTCGACCTTTTCAAATAAGCCACGTATATTTAGATTTTCAAATCAATTAATCACGTGGTTGGGCTATTCAACATTCACATTTCAGTTATTTATTTATAATTTTCATGTCAAATACATTCAACCATCACATATCAAGCAAACACAACAAAATTGGTTTATTTTCACTCTATATCGTCTATAGTACTTTAAAACGATATATCGCCATTTTTATTTAATTTAAAACGGCCATATTTAATTAAACGACGTTTCAGGTCGTGTCGATGCACTGGCGCTGCTTTTCATTAATTTTATTTTACACATATATGAAAATCTAACCGTTGGATCTTCACAAATTTTACATCATTAGGAAGGTCATTTCAAAACGAATCCAACGGTTTCAGTTTTGGGAAAATCCGACGGTCGGATCTTCCACACTAACCATTTGAAGTTATGATTTCAATTTACGAACTGCAGCGTCGTTATTCGATTTAATTTAATTATATTTATATATGTAAATATAATCGTTTCTGGCGCTGTTTTTCTTCAGTTTTGAATTAAACATTCCAGACAATCCAACCGTCGGATCTTCACAAAGTTGGTGCCGTTGGAAAGATATTTCCAAGGCGAACCCAACGGTTGAGGTTTCGGGAAAATCCAATGGTCGGATTTCCCGCACTAGTCGTTTGAAATCACGGTTTCAAAACATGAACTGCACGGCCACGTTTCGTTTTTATTCTATTTATATTTATATATTTATATAAATATAGTTCATTCAAAAATTCCTATATCATTTCCACTTCAATTATTTCACTAACGCCTTTAAATTTTGGAAAATTTCGCCATAACCTCCTTTGTACGGGAGGGTCTGGGAAAATTCCCAAATAGCCACACGGGCGTCTCATATCAAAAAGAAAAAGAAAAAGCCAAGCGGCTAGCCAACAGGCTCATAAAATCATCACCCAAACAAAGCGGTAAATGTGTACCTATTTGTCGGGCACAAAAATTTATTTCTCTTCTCTAGCCCCTTTTTGCTTTAACCTGCTCAATAGATATGCATGTACATATATACAATTTCTAACATTTATCATTTTCCATTCAATTTCATATTTGATTTGCTTTGGTTTAAAAACACCATTCATTCTAATGTTGCATGCATAGGCTAAAATCATATCATTAGCTAGTTAATGTATATTTCAACTCATGCACGTTTATTTGAACAAGTGGCTATTTTTAACACTTCCCATTTCAAAGATGATAATTTTGGCGAACTAAAATAGATTTCAACACATGACTATTTTATTTAGTTCCTATGCATGTTAAAAAAAAAAAAAATCCTTTCACAAATATTTATTTCAACGTCCGCATACCTTTAGCATATCACACATATGATAAAAATGATATTCTTATCATTTAATATATTTATTCGACAAATAGATGTTTCAGCACTTCATAGTTTCAATAAAAATGTAATTTTTATCGTTCGATCTTTTTATTCAACACATGAACCTTTCCACTACACACACTTCTCAACAAATGAGTATTTCCACACATGGACATTTTATTTATGTTGTTCATATTAGAAAGATGGGATTTTTATATTTGAAATTATTTATATAAGGCGAATATTTTTCATACTTCATATATATATAAAAAATGTGATTTTTATTGTTTAAACACTTCATTCATTCACAAATGAATTTATTCATATAACACTTTTCAACACATGAATATTTCCACACATGGACATAGTTTCAATATATGACTTTAATTTCAACGCAAGAAGATAATTTCAACACATGAAAATAATTCTAACACTGTGAAAACCCGTAACTTCCCCGTAAAGGAAAGTGTCGGATAGTTCGAGAACAAGCCACAACAGAACACAAACAGAAGTACATTTCATTGTATATTACAACAATGCATCAGATTACAAGAATATACAGAGTATAAATGAATATTACACAGAAATATCAGAGATTTAAATTACATTTAAATACATAGCAGCGGAAAATAATACAATACACAACTAGAAGAGATATACGGATACAAAGCTTTCCGAATATCGTTCCAGCTGTAAACCAGGATCCTGTGAATATAAATCTGCAAAACCAAAACTACTAGCTGCCCGTGTCAAAATAAGGGCACCCATAGTTTAGGTTAAAACAATAAACTCCAGGTCAGTCATGTGACTGGTGTGAGAATGAAAACAGTTATTAATCTTTATTTTAAATCATTAGGTAAATCAAGGGACCACGCCGTATAACACGGAACGGGTTTCCTCCCGAGAATACCAGTGCATAAAACAAACAGCGCAATGCTAAATAAAGAAAAATGAAGCTGTTATAAGACCCAGGTCCCATCACACAATGCAACGCAGCCGAGGATAGGGTTTTCCCTTATAACAGCCAAAGAATGCTTGATACGTTTAAAACAAATCGTTTGATACTATTATAAGTGCATAGTGTACAAAACAACTTCAAATCATAAGTATCAATCATAGGCGGCATGGGTACCATATATCATGTCGCCATACTAGGCTCTACAAATAAAACCGCAAATGTCACGTATTTGGAAATTGGATTTCCATCTATGAACCGAGGCAAAAGATAGTCCTCAACCGATTCGAGACGCTCTAGCCCGCCCCTTAGGACCCAGACTCAGGTGTGCCCTTGGATCCTCAGGGCCAGTCCACCGATGTGGATTAAACTTAAACCCTGACCATGCATTTCCCCGCCCTATGGGGCGTAAACGAGCCAACTAAATGACTCCATCGGTTCGAGTACGACCGATCAATCCGAGGCGCCTCGCAACAGCAACAACCACATAAGTCAAACTCGTCAGGGCGTGTAAAACCACTGACGCCACTTCTAGCTAGAAAGAAACGCATGCCCTCCCTGACGTCCTCTCCCGTTTTTGGTTCATACCGGGTGTGAAACTCGCGAAGCAAACGTTACACAAAGCTATGCCACAAAGGCCTTGCTTTGATCATCACCACAAGACTTTGCTTTTCAACAGAAGCCTCGATCAATTGCCACTCAGGCATGCCACACAGGCAATTCACTCCATGCATTTGATATCCATCAATATATTACACCTGAGCTCGTACGTCTCAGAGAAGGGCGTTAAGCAAGAGAATAAATTCTCCGCCGCCAAACAGATATATATTTAATAGAGATCAATCACACGGGCTAAATTCCAATGTCAGACACACAGTCCATTTACAAGTCCGTTATGGGTCTGAACGAAACCGGAGGCACCTAGTACCCCGCATATCCATCGATCTCCAAGTACGTCTGGACGATCACTAACTGTTTCCATCTTCTTGGGTGTACAGCCCAATCAAGATCATCAGTAATCACCCAAACGACGTGAAGACTTCTGGTCTTCGACCACCGTCTTCATCTTCGACTTAACGTCGTATCAGTTATTCAGAATGGGATAAACCCGGTCTTTCCGAATAACTCGCGTATATTTTAAATAAGTGTTACACAAACACAACATACGCCTCATTCCAATTCATCAGTCACTAACCGTAAATTAATCAAGAGAATAATTCCCCAAATATTAACCCCGAAGGCCGAAACCAACATCAGATCAATATCCAGAAAACCATTCTGCTTAGCTAACCGACAGTTAGTTTCTGATTTCACATTCATAGGGAAAGGTTCCCATTAGTTTTATCCAAGATAAATTCTTTAAAATTTATTCTTTAATCTATTTTTGAATATCAATTCAAACTAGTCGGGATTAGCGAACCTTACCGAAGTAATCATTTATTTTAATTTCCCAATCCCAACCTATTCATCCCATGAAGTAAAACTGGTTATACTTCATATCTAACACCACGGTGTTATCGGTAAACTCAATTACCATTTCACGTTCAAATCTAATTAAAGATTTAACTATCGCCTGGAGCAAAATTGGTGGTACTCCATCTTCGATTATTTCAATCTAATTAAAGATTCATTAAAACTCCACTTAGTTTTAATCTTTAACTGGGTTAAAGAATCAGTGTCATTTAAAACACAGTTCACGATAAACCCAAAATCACATTCATTAATTATCGGGTTAAAGAACGAGTGTTATTTAAAACACTGTCCACGATAAACCCAAAAATCAATATCAATTCCATTCCAATTAAATATTGTTTAATTGTTCCACTTCATCAAATCTAAATAAAAAGATTTAATCTTTTCTCAACTGGGTTCAAGAACAGTGTTAGTGAAGACACCATTCACGACAAACCCAAATCACATTCGATATTCAATACAAGGCTCTGAATAGAAAATATATCGGCTTATATTCAATATCAAATTCTACGACTAACAAATGTCGTATTGGAAATAACGATATAAATATATATCTTTCAAATTTCCATAACAACACCTGTATAATCACGAATTCCAACATCGAAATATTCCGAAGACAATTTCGATTCAAATCCACTCCAATGCAATCATTGGAAATTCTGGTTATTTTTAAAACCCTTTTCAAATTTAATTTATTTATTTAAAAATAAATAGAATTATAATTCTAGTTCAAAACTAGTTCATTTCGATAAAAATCTATTTTTATCTTTTCAAATATGGAGTTTTTCATCCCAATACTTTCTAAATCATTTATTATGATTTTACACAAATTATTACTATTTTTAATAATTTTATCAAGGCCCGTACAGTCGATTTCCACCAATGGCCATCGAACTGCACGTATAGCGACCTTTTTCAAATTTGATTTGGACATAATTCCAAATCCAACCGTTAGATTTCTAATTTCTAATATTCGTTAGAAAGCTCTTTTCGATACGAACCCAACGGTTCCGGTTTTAGGAGAATCCGACGGTCGGATCTCCTGTAATGTCCGTTTGAAATAAATGGTCGAAATTCGCGAACTGCCACGGCGCGGCGCGTTCTATTCAGGCCATTATATAATATATATATATAATATATATTTCGTCGATTTCTATTTAAAACGAATTATATGCATAGTTTTAAATTCGTTTCAAAAGCAATTTCAACTTCCTTTTCAATTCAAATCAAAATTGAATTCTTCTTTATAAATTCCTTTTAAAATTCATTTCTATTCAATTCAAATTTCAATTCAATTTGAATTCATTTCAATTCGCTTTCAATTCAATTTGAATTCGTTTTCAATTCAATTCATTTCGAAATCGTTTTCAATTTAATTCATTTCGAAATCTTTTTCAATTTAATTCATTTCAAAATCGTTTTCAATTGAATTCATTTCGAAATCGTTTTCAATTTAATTCATTTCGAAATCATTTTCAATTTAATTCATTTCGAAATCGTTTTCAATTCAATTCATTTCGAAATCGTTTTCAATTCAATTTATTTCGAAATCGATAAAATCGATATAAATATCGTTTACGTCAAAATGGCGTCAATCTAATAAACACGGCTTCATATATTCCTTTATTCTATTCAACAAATGAATATTTATTTTTGTCAACACACGACCAATCTCAACGAATGAGTACTGTCCACGTGTGACTATATTTGTTAAATTATTTCGTTCAACACATGACCAATCTCAATGGATGAGTACTGTCAACACATGAACTTTTATTTTATATCAATAAAGATGTAAATTTTATTACTAAAATATTTCGTTCAACACATGACCAATCTCAATGGATGAGTACTGTCAACACATGAACTTTTATTTTATATCGATAAAGATGTAAATTTTATTACTAAAATATTTCGTTCAACACATGACCAATCTCAATGGATGAGTACTGTCAACACATGAACTTTTATTTTATAATATTCTTTATTTTTCAAAATTGGAATGAGGCCCAATCAATCACCATATAAAATTAATTATATGGATTTTCATACAACACATGTATATAATAGCATTGAAAAATAATCAACCATCAACCAAAGTGCACTACACTGTATAAGCATCAAATATAGATATCTAACGCTTATAACAGCCTGTCAATCGATCGATCGACATATTTAATCAATCAGGGTGAGTGAACTTCATATTTCATCCCAACACCCGTGTGGGGTTTCAAACAATCAAACAAATATTTTATTCGTGCAGTTGGGCGATGTGTAAAATTTATCGACCCAATCAATGTCCTTCAAATAGGTGTACATAAACAAACCGTCTGGTTTGTAAATGAATATTTATTTATTCACATTCACGTTAAAAATTATATTTTTAACGATAAAACATTTTATTCCAACATATGAATTTCTATTCAGTTCATTCTTTAAATAAAATGATATTTTTATTTTTCTAACATATTTTATAAAATTTCGGCGGCATAACTTCACGATATTAGAAACGGGACGAGGCCTAGCCTTATCCCTGGTCTAGTGAAGGCCCACGCCATTCACACATCAATCAATCCATTCATTTCACCAAACAATCCAATTTCAAATCAAATCATCTAACTAATCTGTGCAACCAAACAAAACAAGTCCATGGTCTGTGGACGATTGTGTCGGGTGCTACTAAGCACCGTCTGCATCCTAGTATATATATATAACTAGAAAAGAAATTGAAGAGTGAGAAATTCTCACCGATAGTTATCCAAACATCTTGACTCTTCTTTTATAGAAATCTTCTTCGTTCCCGCCTTTTTGTTACCTTCGTTGTCCGCTTTCACTACCTATGTAAAAATCGAATTTTTACTTCGCTATTCCATATATAAAAATCATATTTTTATTCCGTAGTTCAACATATAAAAATCATATTTTTATTCCGAAGTTCAATATATAAAAATCACATTTTTATTCCGAAGTTCAATATATAAAAATCACATTTTTACTCCGAAGTTCAATATATAAAAATCACATTTTTACTTCGATGTTCAATATATAAAAATCACATTTTTATTTCTATGTTCAATATATAAAAATCACATTTTTATTTGTTCTATAAATCAAAAATCAAATTTTTATCTTTTCTAAACTATAAAAATTATAGTTTTAACCTTTGTATAATATAAAAATTATATTTTTTAATACTTCTATACTATAAAGATCAAATCTTTTTATAGTTAACAATCAAATCTTTTTCTAAAAATCCCTTCTTTCTATATGAAAGTATATAAAAAAAATCGTATTCTTTTCTATGCCAAAAATCATATTTTTACTTCGATGTTCAATATATAAAAATCACAATTTTACTTCTTCATAAATAAAGATTATATTTTTATATCGCTATTTCTATTTAAAAACGTTAATTTTATTTTCAAAATCAATGCTAACTTTACTTAGTAAAAATCATATTTAAACAATGCTTTTATAAAAAAACTTCACTTTTATATTCCTATTTTTATTCTTAAGACAATGGTATTTTCATATTTTAAAACTGATATTTAAACAATATAAATATAATTAACATTTTCTAGTATAATTAATAAATAATTAAAATACATAACGTTAAACAAAAAAAAAAAAGAATCCATTACCTTCTTCACTATCGTGAAAAACCGGACCGATATAACCCAAAACATCCGATCTTCAACCCCAAATCGCACCAATTCCCACGCGCCGCCACCAGATCTGACCCCTCCCTATCGATGCCCTACGCAAGCTCCACCACCCCCATCATCCACGGCGAACTCGCCGGTGCCAATCGCCTTCCAAACCGTCATGAATACAACCACTTTCTGGCGAGAAATCGAATTCAATCCTCCGCGATATTTGATCATATTCATATGATTTCAATGAGCTCGAAATTTTCTATTGAATTTGTAAAGAAACGATAATATAATTATTGGGAATTTGAGAGGGATTGTGGGAAAAAGGTCGGAGATCGGTGGCCACACAATTTAGAACGGCGGCTGTAGAATATGTTTTGATCGAGATGTTAGGGTTTTGACCGCTCTTTTATAATGATTATTTAATTCATTTATTTAATTAATTTTGACTTTTTGCATTTGAACTCCGCATCGGGTCTAACGACTGTTGTCCCTAACGTTTTACCCTCATTTCGAACACAATGGAATATATATCGCAGGCTGATTTGATCGTTTCGATTTGTTTCCGCTGAATTTACATTTAAATCACTATATTGAATTTTAAACGTACATTTCAAATTACCGAGGTCATGTACTAACTCTATAAATTGCAAAAAAATATTTTCTAGCTTCGTATTGACGATACGGTCCTAACAAAACTAGTTTCGTCGAATTCTGAGATCGTTTGAAAATTGGCCAATTTCCAATCGATTAAAATCAACTAAAATGGTCAAACGCGTTTTCCTTTGCCACGCTCACATATTGATTCGAAAAATTATGAAAATTGAAACCTAGCAATAATTTGACGTCACGGACCCAACAAAACTAGTTTCGTCGAAATCCGAGGTCGTTTGCAAAATGTCCATTTTTAAGGGCCTGAATTCCATAGCGACTATTCAGAATTTTCAACTGGACATATCTTTTGATTCCCGCTATGAAATTTTGATTAGTCGGATTCGTTGCAAAGATATTACCAATTAGATCCTAATGTTTTTGGTTTCACTAAAATCCGGATTGTTTTGCACCCGGTACATTCAATTGAAGTTTGAAATCGAATTATCGAACTACCGCGCCATTTTCAATTCTATTTATATTCTAACGACGACGTATATAATATATACATTCTAATATATTCAAAATAAATTTCTCGTCGATAATTATTTAAAATAATTCATTTTAAATAATCAAAATCCGCCAAAATTGCCAAAATAAAAATTTTTAAACTGGCCCAGATTTTCGGGTTGTTACAATCTCCCCCACTTAAAACTTTTCGTCCTCGAAAAGGAACAAAGTCGAAAGTGGTTTGATCAATCAACTCTACGTTCGATCTGGCTTTCATTCTCCAACTTTTCAGTTTCTGAGAATTTTCTAAAATTTCAAAAATTTGGGTAACACCCTAAAATTTTGAAAAATTTCGCCATAACCTCCCCTACACCGGGAGCATCGGGGAATTTCAAATAGCTTCCCCGGTCCTTCTAATCTCAAAAAGAAAAAGAAAAAGAAAAAGCCAAGCGGCTAGCCAATAGGCTCATAAAATCATCATCACCCAAACAAAACAGTAAATTATGTAGTAAACATGTACCTATTTGTCGGGCAAACAAATTTTATTCTCTGCTCTAGCCTCCTTGCTATGACCTGTTCAATGTAAGTATAGGTATATACAAGCAAATGCGACCAATTTTCAATATAATTCAATATTTGATTCAATTAGGCTAAATGGCTAAAAATTAGCAAACAAATAAACAAACAACCCAAACATCAATCAATTAGTGAATTAGAGTTTCAAATTCATAATTTTGATACATATACAAAAATCAAATTTTTGATGCCAAATCACAACAATAGGCCCTATCTAATTTTGGTTCTCACACCAGTCAATAGGAAATATATAGATATTACACGTTCGGAGCACGAACATAAATATTGATGATGCCATGGTCATTATCAACATCATCTCCGGGCGACTAGAGTGTGATTCTATATCTATCCAGTATATTAAAACTTTAAATACACGTTTGCAAGGCGTATATGCGAAATCTTTATATACTGGACTGTCCTAATCAATAAAGATAAATAATCAAATACGAATAATTGATTTAACTTTTCAAAACAAAAATTTGTTTTCATTTTAAAAATATACTCTTCACACTCGTTCTAGGATACTACTGATCCTATCTCTAATGAGTCATTCTAATTGGATATTACTAACCCAATATCTGATGAATTCTTTCGTATGGTTCTAATGTGCCTTGTTCTCTAAGCTTTGTAAACCAAAGCTCTGATACCAACTGTGAAAACCCGTAACTTCCCCATAAAGGAAAGTGTCGGATAGTTCGAGAACAAGCCACAACAGAACACAAACAGAAGTACATTTCATTGTATATTACAACAATGCATCAGATTACAAGAATATACAGAGTATAAATGAATATTACACAGAAATATCAGAGATTTAAATTACATTTAAATACATAGCAGCGGAAAATAATACAATACACAACTAGAAGAGATATACGGATACAAAGCTTTCCGGATATCGTTCCAGCTGTAAACCAGGATCCTGTGAATATAAATCTGCAAAACCAAAACTACTAGCTGCCCGTGTCAAAATAAGGGCACCCAGAGTTTAGGTTAAAACAATAAACTCCAGGTCAGTCATGTGACTGGTGTGAGAACGAAAACAGTTATTAGTCTTTATTTTAAATCATTAGGTAAATCAAGGGACCACGCCGTATAACACGGAAAGGGTTTCCTCCCGAGAATACCAGTGCATAAAACAAACAGCGCAATGCTAAATAAAGAAAAATGAAGCTGTTATAAGACCCAGGTCCCATCACACAATGCAACGCAGCCGAGGATAGGGTTTTCCCTTATAAGAGCCAAAGAATGCTTGATACGTTTAAAACAAATCGTTTGATACTATTATAAGTGCATAGTGTATAAAACAACTTCAAATCATAAGTATCAATCATAGGCGGCATGGGTACCATATATCATGTCGCCATACTAGGCTCTACAAATAAAACCGCAAATGTCACGTATTTGGAAATTGGATTTCCATCTATGAACCGAGGCAAAAGATAGTCCTCAACCGATTCGAGACGCTCTAGCCCGCCCCTCAGGACCCAGACTCAGGTGTGCCCTTGGATCCTCAGGGCCAGTCCACCGATGTGGATTAAACTTAAACCCTGAGCATGCATTTCCCCGCCCTATGGGGCGTAAACGAGCCAACTAAATGACTCCATCGGTTCGAGTACGACCGATCAATCCGAGGCGCCTCGCAACAGCAACAACCACATAAGTCAAACTCGTCAGGGCGTGTAAAACCAATGACGCCACTTCTAGCTAGAAAGAAACGCATGCCCTCCCTGACGTCCTCTCCCGTTTTTGGTTCATACCGGGTGTGAAACTCGCGAAGCAAACGTTACACAAAGCTACGCCACAAAGGCCTTGCTTTGATCATCACCACAAGACTTTGCTTTTCAACAGAAGCCTCGATCAATTGCCACTCAGGCATGCCACACAGGCAATTCACTCCATGCGTTTGATATCCATCAATATATAACCCCTGAGCTCGTACGTCTCAGAGAAGGGCGTTAAGCAAGAGAATAAATTCTCCGCCGCCAAACAGATATATATTTAATAGAGATCAATCACACGGGCTAAATTCCAATGTCAGACACACAGTCCATTTACAAGTCCGTTCTGGGTCTGAACGAAACCGGAGGCACCTAGTACACCGCATATCCATCGATCTCCAAGTACGTCTGGACGATCACTAATTGTTTCCATCTTCTTGGGTGTACAGCCCAATCAAGATCATCAGTAATCACCCAAACAACGTGAAGACTTCTGGTCTTCGACCACCGTCTTCATCTTCGACTTAACGTCGTATCAGTTATTCAGAATGGGATAAACCCGGTCTTTCCGAATAACTCGCGTATATTTTAAATAAGTGTTACACAAACACAACATACGCCTCATTCCAATTCATCAGTCACTAACCGTAAATTAATCAAGAGAATAATTCCCCAAATATTAACCCCGAAGGCCGAAACCAACATCAGATCAATATCCAGAAAACCATTCTGCTTAGCTAACCGACAGTTAGTTTCTGATTTCACATTCATAGGGAAAGGTTCCCATTAGTTTTATCCAAGATAAATTCTTTAAAATTTATTCTTTAATCTATTTTTGAATATCAATTCAAACTAGTCGGGATTAGCGAACCTTACCGAAGTAATCATTTATTTTAATTTCCCAATCCCAACCTATTCATCCCATGAAGTAAAACTGGTTATACTTCATATCTAACACCACGGTGTTATCGGTAAACTCAATTACCATTTCACGTTCAAATCTAATTAAAGATATAACTATCGCCTGGAGCAAAACTGGTGGTACTCCATCTTCGATTATTTCAATCTAATTAAAGATTCATTAAAACTCCACTTAGTTTTAATCTTTAACTGGGTTAAAGAATCAGTGTCATTTAAAACACAGTTCACGATAAACCCAAAATCACATTCATTAATTATCGGGTTAAAGAACGAGTGTTATTTAAAACACTGTCCACGATAAACCCAAAAATCAATATCAATTCCGTTCCAATTAAATATTGTTTAATTGGTCCACTTCATTAAATCTAAATAAAAAGATTTAATCTTTTCTCAACTGGGTTCAAGAACAGTGTTAGTGAAGACACCATTCACGACAAACTCAAATCACATTCGATATTCAATATAAGGCTCTGAATAGAAAATATATCGGCTTATATTCAATATCAAATTCTACGACTAACAAATGTCGTATTGGAAATAACGATATAAATATATATCTTTCAAATTTCCATAACAACACCTGTATAATCACGAATTCCAACATCGAAATATTCCGAAGACGATTTCGATTCAAATCCACTCCAATGAAATCATTGGAAATTCTGGTTATTTTTAAAACCCTTTTCAAATTTAATTTATTTATTTAAAAATAAATAGAATTATAATTCTAGTTCAAAACTAGTTCATTTCGATAAAAATCTATTTTTATCTTTTCAAATATGGAGTTTTTCATCCCAATACTTTCTAAATCATTTCTTATGATTTTACACAAATTATTACTATTTTTAATAATTTTATCAAGGCCCGTACAGTCGATTTCTAATAATGGCCATCGAACTGCACGTATAGCGACCTTTTTCAAATTTGATTTGGACACAATTCCAAATCCAACCGTTAGATTTCTAATTTCTAATATTCGTTAGAAAGCTCTTTTCGATACGAACCCAACGGTTCCGGTTTTAGGAGAATCCGACGGTCGGATCTCCCGTAATGTCCGTTTGAAATAAATGGTCGAAATTCGCGAACTGCCGCGGCGCGGCGCGTTCTATTCAGGCCATTATATAATATATATAATATATATTTCGTCGATTTCTATTTAAAATGAATTATATGCATAGTTTTAAATTCGTTTCAAAAGCAATTTCAACTTCCTTTTCAATTCAAATCAAAATTGAATTCTTCTTTATAAATTCCTTTTAAAATTCATTTCTATTCAATTCAAATTTCAATTCAATTTGAATTCATTTCAATTCTCTTTCAATTCAATTTGAATTCGTTTTCAATTCAATTCATTTCGAAATCGTTTTCAATTTAATTCATTTCGAAATCGTTTTCAATTTAATTCATTTCGAAATCGTTTTCAATTCAATTCATTTCGAAATCGTTTTCAATTTAATTCATTTCGAAATCGTTTTCAATTTAATTCATTTCGAAATCATTTTCAATTTAATTCATTTCGAAATCGTTTTCAATTCAATTCATTTCGAAATCGTTTTCAATTCAATTTATTTCGAAATCGATAAAATCGATATAAATATCGTTTACGTCAAAATGGCGTCAATCTATTAAACACGGCTTCATATATTCCTTTATTCTATTCAACAAATGAATATTTATTTTTGTCAACACACGACCAATCTCAACGAATGAGTACTGTCCACATGTGACTATATTTGTTAAATTATTTCGTTCAACACATGACCAATCTCAATGGATGAGTACTGTCAACACATGAACTTTTATTTTATATCGATAAAGATGTAAATTTTATTACTAAAATATTTCGTTCAACACATGACCAATCTCAATGGATGAGTACTGTCAACACATGAACTTTTATTTTATATCGATAAAGATGTAAATTTTATTACTAAAATATTTCGTTCAACACATGAACAATCTCAATGGATGAGTACTGTCAACACATGAACTTTTATTTTATAATATTCTTTATTTTTCAAAATTGGAATGAGGCCCAATCAATCACCA
Source organism: Allium sativum (assembly GCA_030737875.1). NCBI lineage: Eukaryota > Viridiplantae > Streptophyta > Magnoliopsida > Asparagales > Amaryllidaceae > Allium > Allium sativum. Next base: position 511,095,535 of record CM060921.1, on the reverse strand, counting down.
TATAAAATTAATTATATGGATTTTCATACAACACATGTATATAATAGCATTGAAAAATAATCAACCATCAACCAAAGTGCACTACACTGTATAAGCATCAAATATAGATATCTAACGCTTATAACAGCCTGTCAATCGATCGATCGACATATTTAATCAATCAGGATGAGTGAACTTCATATTTCATCCCAACACCCATGTGGGGTTTCAAACAATCAAACAAATATTTTATTCGTGCAGTTGGGCGATGTGTAAAATTTATCGACCCAATCAATGTCCTTCGAATAGGTGTACATAAACAAACCGTCTGGTTTGTAAATGAATATTTATTTATTCACATTCACGTTAAAAATTATATTTTTAACGATAAAACATTTTATTCCAACATATGAATTTCTATTCAGTTCATTCTTTAAATAAAATGATATTTTTATTTTTCTAACATATTTTATAAAATTTCGGCGGCATAACGGCACGATACTAGAAACGGGACGAGGCCTAGCCTTATCCCCGGTCTAGTGAAGGCCCACGCCATTCACACATCAATCAATCCATTCATTTCACCAAACAATCCAATTTCAAATCAAATCATCTAACTAATCTATGCAACCAAACAAAACAAGTCCATGGTCTGTGGACGATTGTGTCGGGTGCTTCTAAGCACCGTCTGCATCCTAGTATATATATATAACTAGAAAAGAAATTGAAGAGTGAGAAATTCTCACCGATAGTTATCCAAACATCTTGACTCTTCTTTTATAGAAATCTTCTTCGTTCCCGCCTTTTTGTTACCTTCGTTGTCCGCTTTCACTACCTATGTAAAAATCGAATTTTTACTTCGCTATTCCATATATAAAAATCATATTTTTATTCCGCAGTTCAACATATAAAAATCATATTTTTATTCCGAAGTTCAATATATAAAAATCACATTTTTATTCCGAAGTTCAATATATAAAAATCACATTTTTACTCCGAAGTTCAATATATAAAAATCACATTTTTACTTCGATGTTCAATATATAAAAATCACATTTTTATTTCTATGTTCAATATATAAAAATCACATTTTTATTTCTTCTATAAATCAAAAATCAAATTTTTATCTTTTCTAGACTATAAAAATTATAGTTTTAACCTTTGTATAATATAAAAATTATATTTTTTAATACTTCTATACTATAAAGATCAAATCTTTTTATAGTTAACAATCAAATCTTTTTCTAAAAATCCCTTCTTTCTATATGAAAGTATATAAAAAAATCGTATTCTTTTCTATGCCAAAAATCATATTTTTACTTCGATGTTCAATATATAAAAATCACATTTTTACTTCTTCATAAATAAAGATTATATTTTTATATCGCTATTTCTATTTAAAAACGTTAATTTTATTTTCAAAATCAATGCTAACTTTACTTAGTAAAAATCATATTTAAACAATGCTTTTATAAAAAAACTTCACTTTTATATTCCTATTTTTATTCTTAAGACAATGGTATTTTCATATTTTAAAACTGATATTTAAACAATATAAATATAATTAACATTTTCTAGTATAATTAATAAATAATTAAAATACATAACGTTTAAAAAAAATAAAAATAAAGGAAAAGAATCCATTACCTTCTTCACTATCGTGGAAAACCGGACCGATATAACCCAAAACATCCGATCTTCAACCCCAAATCGCACCAATTCCCACGCGCCGCCACCAGATCTGACCCCTCCCTGTCGATGCCCTACGCAAGCTCCACCACCCCCATCATCCACGGCGAACTCGCCGGTGCCAATCGCCTTCCAAACCGTCATGAATACAACCACTTTCTGGCGAGAAATCGAATTCAATCCTCCGCGATATTTGATCATATTCATATGATTTCAATGAGCTCGAAATTTTCTATTGAATTTGTAAAGAAACGATAATATAATTATTGGGAATTTGAGAGGGATTGTGGGATAAAGGTCGGAGATCGGTGGCCACACAATTTAGAACGGCGGCTGTAGACTATGTTTTGACCGAGATGTTAGGGTTTTGACCGCTCTTTTATAATGATTATTTAATTCATTTATTTAATTAATTTTGACTTTTTGCATTTGAACTCCGCATCGGGTCTAACGACTGTTGTCCCTAACGTTTTACCCTCATTTCGAACACAATGGAATATATATCGCAGGCTGATTTGATCGTTTCGATTTGTTTCCGCTGAATTTACATTTAAATCACTATATTGAATTTTAAACGTACATTTCAAATTACCGAGGTCATGTACTAACTCTATAAATTGCAAAAAAAATATTTTCTAGCTTCGTATTGACGATACGGTCCTAACAAAACTAGTTTCGTCGAATTCTGAGATCGTTTGAAAATTGGCCAATTTCCAATCGATTAAAATCAACTGAAATGGTCAAACGCGTTTTCCTTTGCCACGCTCACATATTGATTCGAAAAATTATGAAAATTGAAACCTAGCAATAATTTGACGTCACGGACCCAACAAAACTAGTTTCGTCGAAATCCGAGGTCGTTTGCAAAATGTCCATTTTTAAGGGCCTGAATTCCATAGCGACTATTCAGAATTTTCAACTGGACATATCTTTTGATTCCCGCTATGAAATTTCGATTAGTCGGATTCGTTGCAAAGATATTATCAATTAGATCCTAATGTTTTTGGTTTCACTAAAATCCGGATTGTTTTGCACCCGGTACATTCAATTGAAGTTTGAAATCGAATAATCGAACTACCGCGCCATTTTCAATTCTATTTATATTCTAACGACGACGTATATAATATATACGTTCTAATATATTCAAAATAAATTTCTCGTCGATAATTATTTAAAATAATTCATTTTAAATAATCAAAATCCGCTAAAATTGCCAAAATAAAAAATTTTAAACTGGCCCAGATTTTCGGGTTGTTACAAACACACAAAGATTATTCAAAATTTCGGCAGCATAACGGCAGGGTAGTTAAAACCGGCACCGTCCCTAGTACGGCTCCTCGCTCTACCTTAAAACCTCGCGGTTTTTGACAATGGGGATTCATGCATCTAATTCGCACGCAGGCGGCATGTTTATTTTTATTTACACAAATATTTCCAATTCATTTCAATCACCAATGGGTATTTTTCAACCACAACCAAACAATATCAACCACAAACAATTATTTAACCATTCGTATTTTTCATCCAATATTTCACACCAATTCACCACAATAAATATCGTCCATGGTTTGTGGACGAGGGGAGTATATATATATGTAATATAATATATATATTTGCTATATTTCACTAGCATTTCAACACATATATCACTTATTCTATGCATGTAAAAATTCATACTTCGCTTATATAGCTTACACTACGTATGTACATGAGGTATACAACACGTATGTAATTTATATTTTGCTTATATAAATTATACACGACATTTTCCATTCAATTTCACGTTAATTTAGATTTCTCACATTGGTTTTCGGAGCGCTAAAAATCGATACGATGTCAGAAAAATCCGCGGCTTCTTCTGTTGGTTAGAGAGCTTCCTTGCGGTCTCGATGTTTCCTGTTTCATCGAATTTCGTCAACACACCAAAAAGATATGATTTTTCAAAGTGTAAAGATCAAAGAAAAACTCACTTTCACGAAGCTTCAAAACTAGGTTTACAATTTTCGCGAAATCAGTGGCACGTGGGGACGATCGGGGAGTTGGACGTGGAAGAGGGAAGAGAGGGCTTTAAATCGGTGGTGGTTTGGTGGCGTTCGGTGGTCGGTGGCGTTCAGGGTGGCGGCGGGAAGTGCTCGACTTCCTGGCGTCGATACGGGCGGAGGAGGCGACTGTGGCGGCGGCGGTGGGGTCGGATTTGAAGAGGAGGAGGAGGCGCGTCGAGGTAGGGGGGTGGCGCAGGCGGAAATCGCCTGTGGCGGCGGCGATTTGGGGGAGAAGGTAGGGAGCGGTTTTTGCCGTTGAACGGGGGGGGGGGGTTTCTTTTTTTTTTTTTTAAATTTATGAAAGGAAAATTCTGATTGGCCGAGGATTATATTAAATTTTTAAATAGTGTTTTCTCAAACGAACTCCTTTTTAACCCTAACGACTGTTGCCCCTAGCTAAATACCCCCATTCCGGACACAATGGGATATGTTTCGTAGGCCAATTCGACTGTTACAGTCAGTTAATTTTCAAATTAAAGTATAAAACATTTAATTTTTAACTCTGAACGCACGTTTCAATTTTCCAGGGCCACAAACTGATTCGAAAAATTCCAGAAAAATAAATCTAGCTATGTTTTGACGCTACGGTCCCAACAAAACTAGTTTCGTCGAATTCTGAGGTCGTTTGAAAATGGCCATTTTCCGGTCGATCCAATTTAACAAAAATCGACCAAACACATTTTCTTTTGCCACGCTCACATACTAGCTTCAAAAATTATGAAATTTGAAACCTAGCAATAGTTTGACATCCCGGACCCAACAAAAGTGGTTTCGTCGAATTCCGAGGTCGTATGCAAAATATCAATTTTCCAGGCCTATATATTCTATATACCGACTCTTCTGAAAATTCATTCGGCCATAACTTTTAATTCCCGTTATGAAACTTCGATTTTTCAGATTCGTTAGAAAGGTATTGACAAACAGATTTAAATATTTTTGGTTTCGCTAAAATCCGTTATATTTTCCACCCTGCATAGTCGGTCAAAGTTTGAATTCAAATTTTCAAACTGACTCACTATTCCTAATTCACTATTTTATTGAAATATTCTATTTCAATTGTTCAAATTCCTTTGAAATAACCAATTTAAAATTTTTAAATTGGCTCGTATTTTCCGGGTTATTACACGCACCTCCTCCAACTCCCGGTGAAGATAGCCCTCTCGTAGCTCTCCAATCTCCCGCAAACCGTTCGTAAAACCGTTGACTACAGCCCCCGAAATCCGCATTTGAAGATTTGAACAAATTCTGAAATTAAGGTATGTTGCTTCAGATTTTGCGACGCTTTTAAGCGTTACTGCGACAGTTGTTAAAACCCAGAATTATTCAAAATTCAATAACTAATTCATACGGACTCCGAATCTGAAAATTTCAGATCCGACAGGACCGTGACGACAAGTAGACTTTGCTGAGACGGATTGGAACAAATTCTTATCCAATCAAGGTGAGAATTTATTTTTAATATAAATTTAATTAATTTAATTATTATTAATATTATTATGGCGTTTTGTGAAATTGAAAGTCGAACACAATTGAATTTGCGATGAAATGTTGCCATGTGATGGATTCAAATTGTTGTGATGCTATGATTGTAGATCCATTATGTTTATTCATAGATCTGTTAATTTTAAACATAGATCGGTAGGAAAAATTAGATTTTTCCTCGTTTAAATTTGTTGAAGTATGCCTTGTGGATATGAATCATATACAAATCTATCATCATATACGTCATTATGCAATTCACATTTATTTTAACGTGAATTAAAGTAGGAAATTCGCATCGTCGTGAAATTTACATCGTTATGCAATTTACATTATTTTTGTTGTGAATTAAAGTAGGAATATTTACATTTTTATATGATTATTTTAAAATGTAAAATTGAACGATGAAAATAAAAAGACGATCTTTTTATATTTAAAATAATAAGACGATCTTTTTATATTGAAAACAAAAAGATGAAATTTTGACGATAGAAATAAAAAGACGATCTTTTTATATTTAAAATAAAAAGACAATCTTTTTATATTGAAAAGGAAAAGATGAAATTTTGACGATAGGAGTAAAAAGACGATCTTTTTATATTTAAAATAAAGAGATTATATTTTTACATTGTGAAATATAAAAAGATGATATTTTTACATTGTACATAAAAAAAAGAAGATGTTTTTACATTGTATGAAATAAAACATATTTTATTATGGAATTTATGAGTGAATTTCCACAGCATGAAATAAATAACATTTTTATATGTTATTTATGAATAAATTTTCATCGCATGAAATAAATAACATTTTTATATGTTATTTATGAATGAATATACATTGCATGAAATAAATAACATTTTTATACATAATTTATGAATGAATATACATTGCATGAAATAAATAACATTTTTTATATGTTATTTATGAATGATTTTTCATCGCATGAAATAAATAACATTTTTTATATGTTATTTATGAATGATTTTTCATCGCATGAAATAAATAACATTTTTATATGTTATTTATGAATGATTTTTCATCGTATGAAATAAATAACATTTTATATGTTATTTATGAATGATTTTTCATCGTATGAAATAAATAACATTTTTGTATGTTATTTATGAATGAATTTCCACCGTATGAATAAAATTACATTTTTATACGTAATTAAAAAGGTGAATTTACTTTGTATAACAAAAGTTACATTTTTATATGTAATTTATATATGAATTTGCACCGTATGACAAAAATTGCATTTTCCTATGATATAAAAATGTAAATTTACATTGCATGATTAAAATTACATTTTTCAATGTAATTTAGAGATAAAAACTAACGGTAGAATGAAAATTACATTTTTACATGTAATTAAAATGTGAATTTGCACTATAGGATAAAAACTACATTTTTAGATGTAATTTAAAAATGAATTTATGTCGTATGATAGGAATTACATTTTTCTATGTAATTAAAATATGAATTCTCATCGCATAATAAAGATTACATTTTTCTATGTAATTTAGATGTGAATTAGAACGATAAAATAAAAATGACATTTTTCTATGTAATTTAGATGTAATTTGTATTGTATTATGAAAATTACATTTCTTTATGTAATTGGGACATGAATTTATAATGTAAAATAAAAATTACATTTTTTATAATGTAATAAAGAAGAAAGATTCACGAATAAATTAAAAATTACATTTTTATGTAATGAGATAAGAGAATTTGCATCGTGAATTAAAAAGTTACATTTTATGTAATTAGAAATGAGGATTTGCATTGTAAATTAAGAATTACACTTTTATATGTAACTAGAAATTTGAGAATTCGCATGATATGGAAAACTACATTCTTATGTAATTAAAAGACGTGAAATTCGCATCGCATATACAATGCAATTATTTACATTCTCTTATGTAAATAAAAAGAATAAAATTTAGAGAAATTTCAATTATTTACATTTTCTTATGTAAGTAAAAAGAATGGAATTTGAAATTACAATTATTTACATTTTCTTATGTAAATAAGAAGAATGGAATTTAGACATACACATATTTACATTCCCTATTGTAAAGAACAAAATTGTGTGAACCATTTTATTTACATTTTCTATTGTAAAGAAAAAGTAAAAAGAGAGTTATATATCTTATTTGCATTTTTAGATGCAAATAAAGCATAGAAAGAAAATTATACTTTTATTTGTCATTGTTTTGTTAAATAAAAGTAAAAGGTTAAAAAGACATTTTATTTACCATCGTTTGTTAAATAAAAGTACAAGACATAAAAGAACATTTTTATTAACATTGATTTGTCAAATAAAAAGACAAATACATGAGATACACTTTTATTTGTGTTTTATGTACAAATAAAAGTACAAGATTAGAAATACACTTTTATCTACACTGTATTTGTTGAAATAGAATTGCTAACAAAATGAGTGTATCACTTTACTCATCTTTGTTGAAAACAGAAATTATGTGAAAAATATAAGAATCACTTTTATTTTATAATATACAGTAGAATTTATACGCAAATATAAAATCCAATTTTTGTTTGCAAACTTGCATTAGAATTTATATTCTAATATACAATTGTATTGTTGGTCAAAATATACACTGAAAAGTATTGTTAAGAAACTTCATACAAATATAATGGAATTTATATTCCATTTGTCATCCGCAATAAAGCTATATAAATAAATTACTGTTTATGTGACTTTAGAAGTATATAGGGAAGTCATACAAGTAAAATACATTTTTACTCGCTATAAGTGACATGTTTAGTGAAATTGAAATTGGTTAAACCTATTAACCAATTATGTATTTACTTATTTATATGAACTGTTGTTGGCTGAAAATCCCACACGGGTATTGGGACGATACTTGACTGACACAAATCCCAATGTTTAATTATATGTCTATCGATTGATCGACAGGCTGCGATGAGCGTTATTGTTTTATTTTAATGCTCACACAGTTGAAATCGTCACTCTGCTTGTTAATGGATGGATTGAGAATTATTTCCTGTTATTACCCTATACATGAAATGTATGAAACCCATATGACCCAAATTATATGGTGCATGGTTGAGTCGCATTCCAATGCCGAATTTCTTTTTAAATAAAGAATGTTTACATAATAAAAGAATTTTTGTAAAATAAAAGATTTTGTATTATAAAGAATATTTTACATAAATAATATTTTATTGATTATTTTAAAATATTTTTTTTTATATTTTTAGGATAAATCTTTTATTTAAGATCATTAGATCTTAACAATTATGTTTGGTGATTGATATGTAGATTGGATTTGTAGTGGACGATGTTTTAAATAACATTTATCCTTTAATCCAATTTACATTGAAATTACTATTTGAAATTTATAAATCTATTTTATAAATTTAAAAGAAGATTTTTCTAAAATTAGAATTTTCCAATTTAATATATTAAATTGGAATTAAGTGGAAATTCGATTGATAATAATCGAGATGGGCTTCTGTAAAAGAAGACCGACATTATATATGGAATTTAAGAGGCTTTGCCATTATTCCATTTATAATATTAGTCCGATACAGAAATTTATAACGATTATTTGTTGATTTGATTTCTGTAGAAATTCCATATTTTGGAAATTGGTTTTGGGTTTATCGCGAACTGTGTTTTAAATGACACTAGTTCTTTAACCCAATTTAAGACAAGATTGGTTTATTGAAATTAATAATCTTGTAATAATGATTCTTGTATTAAAAAACAAAATTGGAATATTAATAAATCTTTTTAGAAAGATTAAAATGTAATTTATTTTATCTTTGATAAAAGTAATGAGAACCTATTAACATAAATAATAATTTTTATTTAAAAGGATATTCAAAGTTGGAATGTGGCGTATGGTTGATTTTAATTACAAATACGCGAGTTATTCAGAAAGACCGGGTCTAACCCATTCTGAATAATCATCACGACGATCAAGAGTCGAAGATGAAGACGGTGACTGAAGACCGGAGAGCTTCACATCGTTTGGTTGATGGTGACTGATATCATGAATTGGGACTGATCCCCCAAGGCAAGGTAAAAAGTGATGATCTTCCAGACGTACGTGAGATCGACGGATACATTGTTTCGTTCAGACCCAGAACGGACTTGTAAATGGATAGCATGCCTGACATTGAAATTTATTTCATGTAATTAAATTGGTTTTTATTTAATATATAAATGCATGGTGGCGGAGGATTTATTCTCTTGCTTAACACCTTTTTGTATGTTAAATAATTACCGATCGCATGAGATGAGTTGTTGATGTGGTATGCCAAGTTGCACTTGATCAAGGCTTATTGTTGCAAAGCAGAGCCTTGTGGTTGATGATCAAAGCACAGTCTATTTAGGCATAGCTTTGTGTGTATCGTGACTTCGCGAGCCTCACAGCCCGGTAGAGTCTAAAACGGGAGAAGGGAACGCAGGGAGTGCACACGTTTCTTTCTAGCTAGAGTGGTGCCAGGGACCTACCAGCGCTGGCATTTATTCATTGTGGTTGTTGGATTTTTCGAGGCCTCGGGTTATGCGGTCGCCACTGGCCGTATTATAGGTCCAAAAGGACCGGGGAACGTGTGTTCAGGCATTTCTAATCCACAAAAGTAAGTGTGGACCGGCCCTGCAGGATCCAAGGGTTGGACAGCGTACCAATCCTGGGGCATTGCTAGAATGTCTCGAATCGGTAAGGATCTCCTCCCTAGCCTTTACTCAGATGGAAACCCAAATTTCCAATACGACATCACGCGGTTTTGATTGTATACCTATATATGGCGACATAGTGGGATGGGGCACTCATGCCATCTAGGATTGATACATTTACTTTGATGTATTTCAAATTGGTTGCAAACTAGTATTATATAATACCGTGTTTATCGTATCAAGCACCTTTTGATCATTATAAGGTAAAACCCTATCCTCCGGTTTGCGTTGCATTGTGTGATGGGACTTGGGTCTTATAATGGTTTCATTTTTCTAAAAAGCATTGCGTTATTTTGACAATTTACTTTAGTCATGCACTGGCAATCCATAGGAGAAAACCGGTTCCACGAAAGTGGCGTGGTCCTGTGATTAGCCTTATTATATTTTATAGGTTAGGTAGAATTCTCACACCTGTCCCATGACTGACCTGTAGTTTGTCCACTGGCAAACTCGGGTGCCCATATTTTCCACACGGGCAGTCGAGTAGCTATTTTTGTAGATATATTAAACAGGATTCTGTGTTGAAGCTTAAAGCTGTGTCCAGAGATAGAGAGTCTTCCGCTGTAATTATATTCCAATGTACTCTGATATGTATATTCTGTACTCTGATGTAACATTTATTATAGTGTTATAAAAGTCTTCTGTTATCTGTTGTAATGTGTTGTATGCCCAAAGTTAAAGTATTCGTAGATTTTCACTTTTTGGGTCAGACCTGTGTGGTTTATGGTCGATTCAAAGGGTGGGGATTTGCGGGTCTTTACATAACATATGGTTTAACATCCCAAACTTGCATAAAATGAATCAAGTTAAATATGAAATACAAAGCTAAACAACATCATGCGATTCAACAGACATGTTCTCATAATCCAATTACAACCCATCATAATTAATTTAATAATTATATTGTGAAAGAAATAGTACTCACAAGCAAAAGAATAGTCTTGTTTTTCTAGGATCTGTATTCTGAAACTGAATTGCTCGCCTTTGATGTAGACTAATTGTTATTCTAATTTAGATTAGATTTGATTTTGTTTCTTGCTTCTATCTTTCTTTTGAGTTGAAAGAGAATGGCGGCTACTCTAGGTTCACTATTAAAAGCATGATGGCTCTTGGTATGAATTAGTGTGATTTTAGGTTGAGGGTTAGGTTGCTTATATAGAATTTTAATTAATTTAGAGCTGTCAGATTAACCTAGAAGCAATCAAGACCATCCAGACAAGATAGAATAACCACCTCAGCCCTAATGACTCAATAGTGAGTCAAAACATTGTCACATTTCAGATCTGCCCGGGGGGTAGGTCGACCCCCTGGTCGACTTTGTCCTTAGGCGGGAGAATCCCCGCCCATCCTGCCCCCCTATTTGAATTTGAATTTCAAATTTTCTGAACCTGAGCTGTTTTTAATTTATTTAAAATTTGAAACTTTGGAAGGCCATAACTTTTTCATACGGAGTCCAATTTACGTAAACTCAGACTCTATCTCAAGCAGAATTCCGAGACGAATGCAATGGCGTAAACTATTTCCCTTAATTCTCAATTTAATAATTAAGTATTCTTAAATATGTAAATTTTAATATTCATAGAAAATTCTAGGTGTTACACTTCGTGGAAAGCCGTTCCATGGAACGAAATTGGCTATAGAAGTTCAGGATTGGTTGGATAGGTGTAAGCATATCTTCGAAGACTTAGGTATCGAGGATGTGATGAAGAGAAAGCTAGCATCCCGTTAGCTGCAAGGTCGGGCGATGAATTGGTGGAATGCTATTAAGGCAGCTACTCCAGAGGATCAAGTTACATGGGATCAGTTTAAGGCCCAATTCAGTGAAAAGTTTATCCCAGCTGTTCAAAAATCAGAGTTGTTTAGGAAATTTCTGAAGCTTAAGCAGAATGGTAGGGCAGTCCCAGAATACATTGCAGAGTTCGATACTTTATCGAAGTATGGATTATCCTTTAATGATACTGCCGAGAAGAAGAACGAGAAGTTCATAACTGGTTTGGATGGATACTTGGGGGAAAGGCTTATTAACCACATCGATGAGACATTTGAATCGATTGTGGGGAAAGCATTGAGGTCAAAGAGTCTTTACCCTAAGTCGAAGACTGAGGTTGCATCTGTAGAGGAGCCAAAACCGAAAGCAAGCGGTGGAGGCAAGAATGGTTCTCAGAACAAGAGAAAGCAGAATCAAACCAAGGAGGGCCAGAAGAAGAAGAATAAAAAATAATGTTGAATGCTTTAGCTATGGCAAGAAGGGCCTTTATGCTATAGAATGTCGAGCAGAGCCAGCAGACAGGAAGTGCTTCAACTGCGGCCAAGTGGGACATCACAAGGATAAGTGTCTGCCACCCCCTAAAGAAAAGTAGATTGTGAAAGCATATGCTATATATGTTGTTCCTTCTTCCTCGAATGCCCCGACTGCGACGGAGAAAGGAAATAATGTCGTCATTCAAGGTATGCTTTTTGTTTATGATATTCATGTTCGAGTATTGTTTGATATCGGAACTTCTTGTTCCTTCATATCTAGTGACTTGGTAGATAGGTTGGGATTGGAACCCGAGATGGTCAATAGACCTTTAGCTGTGACGAACCAGATTGGTGGTTCGACTAGCATTCATATGATTTGTCGTAATGTGGTCTTATCGAGTCATGGGTGCATATTTTCTTGTGATTGTTTTGTTTGGAATTTACTGAGTTTGGCATTATTTTGGGAGTCGATTGGCTCCAAAGGTACGGGGTAGTGGTAGACTGTGAGGGCTTTTTGGTGACAGTTAGTGCGGATGATGGGCGGAGGGTAGTGTTTGGTGGTCTACCTAGTGATGGGGTAATGGCTAGTTTTCTAAATTCCCTCGACATCCCGCATGATGAGTTGTCAGATGTGCCAGTGGTTGTCCAGTATCCGGTAGTCTTCGAGGAAGTGACCGGACATCCAGCACGCCAAGAGATTGAGTTCCGTATTGATTTAGTGAAAGATGCTGGACCTATAGTGATGCCACTTTGTCGTATGGCACCAAGGGAGCAGCGAGAGCTCAAGGTGCAAGTAAGCGATCTTTTGAAGAAGGGATTTATCAGAAGAAGTGTTTCTGAGTGGGGAGCACCAGTTGTGTTTGCTACCAAGGCCGATGGTTCCCTTCGATAGTGTGTGGACTACCGTGAGCTGAATAAGGTGACGAGGAAGAATAATTATCCTCTAGTGCGGCTAGATGATTTGTTTGATCAGTTGAGTGGCGCGAGTGTGTTCTCCTAGTTGGATGTCGCGACAGTTTTCCATCAACTTAGGGTGGAAGCTAAGAGTATAGCTAAGATGGCCTTTCGGACGTCGTCTGGGTTCTATGAGTGGTTGGTCATGTCATTCGGGTTGACCAATGCACCAACATATTTTGTGGATCTTATGAATAGAGTATTCCAAGATCAATTGAATAAGATTGTTCTTGTGTTCGTAGATGATATCATGTGTTCGTAGATGATATCTTGGTTTATTCGAGGACAGTGGAAGAACACAAGGAACATCTGAGGATAGTGATGGAGGTGTTGAGAAAACACCAATTGAAAGAAAAATTTTCTAAGTGTCACTTCTAGAAGAGGGAAGTGAGATTCTTGGGCCATGTTGTTTCAGAGAATGGTACTGTCGTGGATCCTGCGAAGGTGGCTATGGTACAAGATTGGTCTACGCCTAAGAATGCAACAGATGTAAGAAGTTTCTTGGGATTGGATGGATATTATCATAAGTTTATCCAAGACTTCTCCAAGATAGCATTACCGTTAACCCATTTGACAAAGAAGAATCAAGCTTTTGTTTGGGACGAAAAGTGCGAGAATGCATTTAAGAGTCTAAAGGAAAAGTTGACATGTGCACCGGTGTTAGTCATTCCTAACAGGAATGAAGAGATGATGGTATACACAGATGCCTGTGGTATCAGGCTAGGTGCTGCATTAATGCAAGGAGGTAGGGTTGTAGCTTATGCAAGTCGGCAACTGAAACCGCATGAGAAAAGATATCCTACCCATGATTTGGAATTGGCAGCGATCGTATTCGCATTGAAGATGTGGAGACATCATCTCTTGGGAGAAAGATTCGAGTTGTTCACCGATCATAAATCGTTAAAGCATCTTTTCTCTTAGAAGGACCTAAATCTCCGACAGCAAAGATGGTTGGAATTCTTGGCTTCCTACGATTTCGATATCGCATATACACCAGGAAAGGGCAATGTGGTAGCTGATGCGTTGAGTAGAAGATATGCCTGTTTAGGGGGTATGTTTCTAGAACAGAAGCAATTGGAGTGCATCGTTGGGTATGATTTCAGACCAAAGTGTGAATTGGATCCAGAAGTATTAGCAAGTTTGACGACCAGACCCACTTTGATTGAGCAGATTGGTTCCAGTCAGAGGTACGATCCTAACTTATTAGAAATCATCTCCAAGTTAGAGATGGATATCGATAGGGAGATGGACAAGTATGGGCTTGATCGAGATGGATGGCTTAGGAAGAATGGAAGCCTAATTGTGCCCAATGTCAATGAATTGAGAGATGAAGTGCTTAGAGAATGTCATCACTCAAAACTGACTATACATCCCAGTGGTAATAAAATGTATCATGACATGAAGCAGACCTACTACTGGGAACAGATGGAAAGAGACATTGGGAATTTTATATCCAAATGCGTGAATTGCCAGCTAGTTAAAGTTGAGCAAAAGAAGACTAGTGGTTTGCTGCAACCGTTAGAAATTCCAGAATGGAAATGGGAACAAGTCTCAAAATATTTCATTGATGGGTTGCCAAGTACTAGATCGGGCCATGATGGCATTTGGGTGACTGTGAATCGATTGACCAAGAGTGCAAAGTTTATACCCGTCAAGTCGAATAGAACAGCAGCTAAGTTAGCAGAACTATATATGAAGAGGGTAGTGAGATTTCATGGAGTATCTAAAAGCATTGTGAGTGACCGAGACCTGTTGTTTACTAGTGGGTTTTGGAAGATCTTACAAGAGGCTCTAAGGTCAGAACTACACCTCAGTACCGTGTATCATCCTCAAACTGACGGTCAGACAGAGAGGGTAAATCGAGTATTAGAAGATCTTTTGAGAGCTTGCATATTGGATTTTGGTGGATCATGGGATGACCATTTGCATCTAGTAGAGTTTGCGTATAATAATAGTTATCAATCCAGTATCGGTATGTGTCCATTTGAAGCTTTGTATGGAAGACCGTGCAACTCACCGTCATGTTGGTTAGAAACTGGTGAGAATTTTATGCTTGGGCCAGATGTGATAAGAGAAACCTCATATAAGATCAAGGTTATCCGACAACGAATGAAGGATGCCCAACATAGGCAGAAGAGTTATGCTGATAAGAGGAGAAGAGATTTAAAATTTTCTATTAGCGACTTGGTGTTTGTCAAGATTTCTCCATTAAAGAGCGTGATACGATTTGGTAAGAGAGGCAAGTTAACACCAAGATTTGTTGGTCCATTCCCAATCCATGAGCAAGTTGGGAATTTGGCATATAAAGTTGAATTATTAGAGAAGATGATAGGAGTTCATAGCGTATTTCATGTTTCCTAGTTAAGGAAATTCATGCACGACCCCGATATGACTGTTTCACCTGATCAGTTGGATGATATCGAAGTAGAACCCGAGGCGGTTGGGAACCGCAAGCCAATTCGTATTGTCGAGCATGATATGAAGCAACTTCGAAGGAAAGCGGTGAATCTAGTCAAAGTTCAGTGGGGCGAGAATGAGAATGACTGTACTTGGGAGACAGAGGAGAGCATTAGGAAGACGTATCCAGAACTCTTTGCCTGGTAAGATTTTAATTGCAATTTAGTTTTCTGCATGCTAGGATAGACTTGTTTGTTGTTTTTGTATGTTTGATGGTTGTGAATGGTTGGTAGGCATGCGGGATCATTTGCTTGTTTCTTAGTTAAGTAATTTCGAGGGCAAAATTTCTTAAGGAGGGAGAATGCAACGACCCGCATTCTACGCATGGAAGGATCGTAGAATATTTATTTCTTTCTCATGCAAAGTCATATAGCCATGTAACTTTGGGAGACGATTATTGGGGTCATTTCCCATGTTCATGACTTTTGCCAATTTTTAAATGGCCGTTTTGCCCCTAGCTGATCTTGTTTTGGCCATAACTTTTGATTAGTAAGGAATTTCGACCTAAAACCCCATCCATTAGATCCAAATGTTGGTTTACCTTTTCGTAGAGTGGTCACATTAGCCAAACGGACTTACCGTTTGGGAGATATGGCTGAAACAAGGTTTAGAAGGTGAAAAACAGCTTAATCGGGCCTAATTAGGGTGATTAGCAAGAGGGTCATAATCCATTTCGGGATTAGGGTTATGGGAGGGCTAAGATGAGTTAGTAAATCAGTTTTTA
Organism: Allium sativum; assembly: GCA_030737875.1. Classification (NCBI taxonomy): domain Eukaryota; kingdom Viridiplantae; phylum Streptophyta; class Magnoliopsida; order Asparagales; family Amaryllidaceae; genus Allium; species Allium sativum. Next base: position 511,079,232 of record CM060921.1, on the reverse strand, counting down.
TTTCATTTCTTAGCCGCCACTTACAACCTTTGAACCCTAGCAATGGCCTCCACTTGCTAAAACACCCTAAATCACCTTCTAATCGCTAATTAAGCCAAATCTACATCAAATCAAAGTGGATGAGCACAAAAATCGAGGTAGAGCTGCTGGAGTGTATTGGAATCTGAACCATTTTGTCCAAAAGTTTCATATCTAAGTTTATTTGTGGCTAAGGTGAGTGATTAGCCTTGTTTTTACACTAAATAAGGTTAATTAGTGATAATTAGTGAATTTATACGTGATTAAATTCTGGAAAAATATGTATAAAGCTTGAAGTGTTGATATAGGCCTCTGTTAGAAATTTGGATTAATTTGGTTAAGTTTTGCTAATCCTAAGGTTAGTTACGCTTAAACATGAAAAATGGGGAAAACAAGGGTTTTTGGGTATGCTTGATCTATATTATCATGATTATTTGTTGTTTTGGTGATTATGGTTAATCATACATGTTGCTATGACTAGTTGGAATGATTTGTGATTGCATAGAAAAGTTAGATTGATCGAAAACGCCGTCGAGTGGCGTAAATAGCTTGTTGGAACGAGTTATAGGAAATTTTCCAATCCCGTTCGTGACTAGGGTATCACGACCCGACCCGATCGTGGAGAGCTATCACGACTCGACCCGACCATGGAGAGCTATCAAGACCTAACTCGACCGGAGAGCCGTCATGACCCGAGCCCTCCATTCGTGAGATAGCCTCACGAGCCAAGCATGTCAACAACAACAGATCACGAGCCAAGCCAAGCAGGGACCTACGATCCGTGGAGCATCCATTATCACGAACCAGAGGGTCCCATGATCCGAATGTGGTATCACGAGCCATGGGCCACGAGTGGAGCATCATCACGAGCGGAGGACATGAGGGCAAGCCACGAACCGATTCCTAGGGGAATCCACGAACCGATCTTCAAGTCTGGACATCGAATGAACTGAATGGAACTGAAGTACGAACGGGATGATAATGACCAAAACCCGAATGCAAAGGTAGTCCAAATGGGAAGATTGTACTCAAGATCCAGTTGGGAACTAACGAGTCAACTTCATGATTGGGCTTTGCTGCGGGACGTGTGCTAAGGGGTTATCGGCGTCCATAACTTTGATTCACCACCAAGACGGATGTTAGGCTAGGTATCAGTGCAGTGGGGTAGTTATTACTCCATGGGACAGAGTGATCGTAGCATGGCTATAAGCCAGTGCAGTGGAGTCATTATGACTTCATGGGGGCAGAGTGGACATAGTAAGGACTAGTGGCTATGGATCAGTGCAGTGGAGTCGCCATGACTCCATGGGGCAGAGTGATAATAATAAGTATTTGGGTGATCAAAGTGGTGGATATCGTATGCTTTAAGCGCTGAGTGAGAGATGTGAGTATGGTTGCTATGCTTGATTGTTTGACATCATTATGATATGCACACCCCCACCCCCGTATCTTTATACCATATGTTAGTATCACCTTAGAGTATTGTACGTCTTGTTGTGCTAACTCTTTAGTTGCAGGTCCAGGTTCAAGTATGGTTTAGTATACCTGTTATTGTTCTGTTTTGCTGCTTATCGCTCGTACTAGACTTTTGTCTGACCTAGAGTTTTATGTCTCTTCTTATTACTCTGGGTGCTCTTAAATGGGCAGACTAGAGACAGGTTAGCTGGTTGTGCACGAGTAGCTGTCCGGAGACGAGTAGGAGGCTTACATGTACTATTCTTTATATATATTCTCCCTTTGTAGCTGCTGGTCACTACTTTGGGCATTAGTAGTGTACCTTTCTTATTTTGCTTTAGAGATAGTTTTAGAAGTTTTAATAAAGATGACGTGGAACATAAGATGTAATTTTGGATTTTCTGCTGCTACGATGGTTTAAGTTTTCAGCTTATGCACTGTCTTGCCTATTTTATGTCAAGTTATGTTATTATTATATTTTATTCCATGCACTGTGAGATATACTACAGGTTCCTTGTTAGTTCAAATTTCCTTCTTTCCTTTCTTTGATGACCGTCCCATGTTGGTTGGACATTGGCACAACGTACTTACATTGGAAATGTCGGCTGGTGCGGGGCGAGCCATCACATGATTAGTGAGAGGGATCATCTTTTAGCGTGAAACTAGTGTTGATGCGGTGTATGAATTATCTTATAGTGATTAGAAGCGCAATCAACGTTACATCTTGTTCTATCTCACTTACCTTGTTTACCTTGTGATACTGCTTATGTTACATTCATCTCTTATATCCAGTTTATGCTCTTATCCTGTTACTTTACTAATTATATTGTTAAAGTCACTAGACTCGCCAGACGCATGTCTGACTCCTTTTTGTTTTGCCTCTTTTCTTTCTTCCCCCCTAGGTCCTCAGGGTGGGATTAGTGAAGCTTGACTTGGATTCCATTCTTCTTGAAGTGCTTGGAAGTGTTGAAAGTAATGCTCAGCTTTATCTCTTTTTCATTATGTCTATTTGGAGGGGGATTATGATTTTACATTTATGTTCTCCGATAATAATTTTGTACAAGATGGATATTTGCGTACTTGACTCTAGTATGTGGTTTTGATGTAACCAAACATGTTTTGCTTTTCCGCTGTAATGTATAAATTTTGAATTTTCTTAAGTGTCATTTTTATATATCTGTCTTGTGATATTATGTTCTATACTCTTATAACACTCCATGAAAGTTAATGCATTCCCTTAGTGAGTGACATTAATGGACGTGGGGTGTTACACGTGGTATCAGAGTTGAAGGTTACAAGAACAGATAAAAAATTTTGAAAAACCGCTTTCAAAAGCATTTTTAGAAAGAAGTATTTTCAAAAACATGTTTTAAGAAGGTGTTTTCAAGAGAAAAGTTTATTTTGAAAAACATAATCCCCAAAAGCCATATATCTATCTTTCGATTCTCTATTTTAATCTCTTTTTCTTTCGTTTTAGCACGTCTGGGGATCTTAATCTTCCAGAAGGCGTACAGATACCGGGATGGTTCTGAAGGTATCCTGAGGTTATGGCTACTGCCGCAGGCCCAACAGACGTTCCTCCTCCCCCAGCTACAACCGCTCCCTCCTCCTCGCGTGTAGATGCTTTTTCTAAGATATGCAAAGAATTTTATGCGATGGGCGGAAAGCCGTTTTATAGAACTGAGATGTTTGTTGAGGCTCGAAATTAGCTCAAGGAAGTGGAGGATTTGTTTGGTATCTTTGACATAGACGATAGAAGGAAGGTTCAGCTAGCTGCTTGTTTGATGAAGGATGAAGCCTCCTTTTGGCGGGAAGTAACTAATGGAGGATGCCCAGTGGAGACGTGGATAGACTTTAGATGAAGATTCGAAATGGAATTTATTTCACAAGCAGAGGAGAGGTTCTTGGCTTAGAAACAAGGGAATTTGTCGGTGAAGGAGTACGTTAACAAGTTTAACCAGTTAGCAAGATTTGGTATGGAATTAGTTAATACACCACATAAGAAGGCTTGGTGATTTGCCAAGGGTCTGAATGAACCATTGCACGGGTTGGCTATGTCCCACATTCCTATTGGGCTACTTTCGAGAAATTTGTTGACATGGTGCTGATGCATGAAGAGAAGAAAGGTTCTAATATAGCTAAGGAACAGGATAAGAAAGTGGATCTAAAGAAAGCACAACAACAACAAAAGAAAGGTGGTAGGGATAACAAGGGCCAAGGGAAGAAAAGATGTTTTAATTGTGGAACACCAGGCCACTTAAGCAAAGACTATAGGAAGAAGAAGAAGAAGACGGGTTGCTTCTAATGTGGTGAAGCAGGACAAATGATTAAAGACTGCCCAAGGAGGCAAGGACAAGCGCAAGGATAAAGGACATGATCTACTTCTGGAGGGCAGGTTCATGCTCTCATGGCACTAGGATAGGGGAGAGGTAGAAACATTTCTGTTGAAAGTTTGATTTTCCTTTTTGATCATCCTTGCTTTGTTAGTTGAAACACTTCACCTAAATACTAGTTTAGTTATGGATCCCATTATAGCCTCAAATCCTATTGGGGGTACGGCTCATCTTTCTATGTTATGTCAGGATTTGAGAATATATGTGTATGGCATTGAGTTTGAATGCAACGCTTATGTGATTGGCTTCACGGGCTATGGGTTGATTCTAGGAATGGATTGGCTAGCCTGTTATGGTGCCATTCTCGACTGTGAAAAGAGGGTAGTTAGACTGCTGACTAGTTTGGGTAATACTCCCGATATTTCTTGTGACCCAAAGGTTCTGTTATGCTTAGCTACCTAGAATCTCTTGACATGTTTATTGATGATTTGCAATCTGTTCGAGTAGTCCGTGAGTATGCAGATGTCTTTGAGAAGGTTAGGTGCTTACCTCTAAAATGCGAGATTGATTTTTGTATATACTTGGTGGACAATGCAAAGCCATTCGCATTGCCGGTGCGCCACATGGCTCCAAGAGAAAGGAGGGAGCTTAGTAAACAAGTGAAAGAGTTGCTTGAGAAAGGGTTCATAAGAAGAAGTATCTCGGAGTAGGGTGCTCCTGTTGTTTTTTCTACAAAGGCTGATGGTTCGCTTAGATTGTGCGTGGACTATAGGGAGCTAAATAAGCTCACGAAGAAGAACAGACACCCATTGCCGAGGATAGATGACTTGTTCGATCAGTTGGTTGGTTCTTCGATTTTCTCGCAGTTGGACTTAGCTTCAGGATTCCATCAGTTGAGGGCAGCTGAGGATAGTATAGAAAAACTGCTTTTAGGACTCCCGATGGTTTCTTCGAATGGCTCATCATGCCTTTTGGTTTAACGAATGAACCCACATATTTCATAGACTTGATGAGTGGGGTGTTTAGGGAGTTTCTAAACAAATTCGTGGTGGTCTTTGTGGATGATATCTTGATATTTTATAGAAGCGAGGAAAAGCATGCCCTAAATCTTAGGGAATTCTTAGAGACCCTTCGAGCACATCAACTCAAAGCTAAGTTCTCCAAATGTCATTTTTGGAGAAAGGAAGTGAGGTTCTTAGGGCACGTGGTTTCCAAGGAAGGGATAGCTGTGGATCCCGCGAAGGTGGTAGCAATCCAAGATTGGAAGGTTCCTAAGAATGCAACAGAAGTAAGAAGTTTTCTTGGTTTGGTGGGCTATTGTAGGAAGTTCATCAAGGACTTTTCTAAAATATCAGCCCCACTTACACGGTTGACGAAAAAGAATTTGACCTTTTCTTGGGATGTTGACCGTGATGATGCTTTCCAACGTTTGAAGAGGGCACTGACGATAGCTCCAGTTTTAGTTTTGCCTGATGGGAGTAAACCGTTCACAGTGTATACCGATGCTTGTACGATAGGGCTTGGCACAGTTTTGATGCAAGAGGGAAGGGTGATATGCTATGTTGGAAGGCAGCTAAATGTCCATGAAAAGAATTACCCTACCCACGACTTAGAGTTAGCTGCCATAGTTTTTGTGCTTATGTCTTGGCGCCATTACTTGCTTGGTGAGAGGTTTGAGTTGTATACAGACCATAAGTCACTAAAATACTTGTTCTCTCAAAAAGATCTAAACTTAAGGCAACAAAGATGGATGGAATTCTTAGCATCCTACAATTTTGAGATTGCATATACCCCTGGCAAGGGTAACGTTGTAGCCGACGCCTTGAGTAGAAAGAAGTTGACTTTGAGTCCTTTGTTTGTCGAGCGACAGAGTTTAGAGTATATCTATACCTTTGACTTTAGACCCTTTATTGATTATGTACCCGGTTTGTTGGCATCATTAGAGTTGCAACCTACGCTTTTGGGACAGATAGGTGCGGCACAGCGAGTTGACCCACAGTTGATAGAGATAGCAGGCAAGCTCATAAGAGGGGAGTCTTCGAGCCATTTTAGTAGGTATACTATCGATGAAAAAGGTTGGTTGCGTAGGGATGGGAGACTTTGCGTACCTCGAGAAGAGAGTTTGAGAAAGACCATCCTTGAAGAAGCACATCGTTCTAAGCTGACCATACATCTCGGTGGAGACAAGATGTATAGGGACATGAAGCAGTTTTCTTTTAGGCCGGAATGAAGAAGGATGTGGCTGAGTTCGTTTGTAGATGCTTAGTATACCAACAAGTCAAGGTTGTGCCAAGGAAGCCTGGTGGTTTGCTTCACCCTTTAGAGGTTCCACAGTGGAAATGGTAAAGTTTTTTGACGGGTTGCCGAGGTCAAGAAAGGGTAATACGGGGATTTGGGTAGTAGCAGATAGACTTACCAAGAGTGCCCATTTCATTCCCGTTAAGAGTAAAATAATAGTGGCATGGTTAGCATCTGTTTATCTCAGAGAGATAGTTCGTCTACACGGCATACCTTCTAGTATTGTGAGCGACCGAGATCCCATTTTCACCAGTGAGTTTTGGAAGAGCTTGCAAGAGGCGGTAGGAACGCAATTGTGTTTGAGTACCGCTTATCACCCTCAAATGGATGGCTAAACAGAAAGAGTGAATCAGATTCTAGAAGATCTTTTGAGATTATGCATCTTGGACTTTGGAGGGACATGGGAGGAACATCTTCCATTAGTAGAGTTCGCCTACAACAACAACTATTAGATTAGTAGTGGCATGGCACCTTTTGAGGCTCTATATGGACGACCTTGCCGATCATCGACTTGTTGGTGGGAATCTATGGATAAGATTTTGCTTTGGCCCGAGATGATTAGGGAAACTTTAGAGAAGATAGACTTGATTCAAAGATGCATGAAAACGGCACAGGACCGACAAAAGTCGTATGCTGATAAGAGAAGGACTGATCTTGAGTTCAATGTTGGAGACATGGTCTTTATTAAAGTATCACCGTTGAGTAATGTAGTTTGTTTTGTGCCTGTAGGGAAATTGGCACCAAGGTTCGTATGGTCATTCCCCATTACAGAACGAATTGGACAGATGGCTCAGTGGTGTTCATGACGTATTTCATATGTCGCATTTGTGAAAGTGTTTACATGATACCGCGGAAGTAATAGAGCCGAGCATGCTTAGAGAAGTGGAAATTGAGCGAGATGCCATGATTAAACGAGCTCCTATATGCATCCTTGGGTCGGAGGTCAAGAAGTTATACAACCGAGAGGTCATGTTGGTTAAAGTCCAGTGGGGAGATGATCAAGGAGAAGCGACTTGGGAGACTGAAGACAAGATACGCACGTCATACCCTTTCCTTTTTTAGGGTATGTTCTTAACTTCTCCTTTTTCTACCACTTTATTTATACTTGTTCTATCGCTTAGTGTATCCTCTCGATTATATCTTCGACCCCTAGGTAAAAAATCCTATGGTTGTAAACATGTATTTGAGACATGCTATGTTTGGTGGATGCAAGTGGATGTAAGTATTTGCTAGTGGTTGCTTGTGGAGGCATTTACACACAAATTAGGCACTAGATCGGCTCAATCACCTTCATATTGCATATGAATGAGTGTGAATATTTAAGTTAATGGATGTATATTGGATGTGTTATCATATTGATGTTGCCTTTGAATGAATGGTTGTGCACTCATATAGAAAAGATATGTATCATCAAGATTCTTTAGCATACATAATGGATGCATGGCACTATAATGCTTTGCATTAAGTAGACAACTGAATCAGTAGAACACCTGATCTTTGCCTTAGATAGGGAACATATACACACATTTTTGCATATGTTCATATAGCATTAGAAGTCTTTTAAGGACAATGGGTGCTTGTGGATGATGGATGAGTAGATGGATGATTGGATGGTAGGATACATTCTTCTTAACTTGAAGATTTCAGGGACGAAATCCTTTAAGGAGGGGAGAATGTAACACCCCGTAATTTCAAAACATGACATAAGAGATAGTTAAAGAATACTTAATTTTTATAAGAAGAATTAAGGGAAACTTTGCGTTCGTCTCGGAATTCTTCTTGGAATAGAGTCCGAGTTTGCATAAATAGGATATCATATGAAGAAGTTATGAAGCTTAGAAGATTTCAGTTTAAAGCAGAATTTAAATTAAAATAATAATTAAAAATAAAAAACTAGTTCAAAAATCAAAATTAGAAAATTTGGGTGAGCGGGAAATCTCCCGCTCTTGGGTGTCGACCCCTCCTAGGGGAGTCTACATAGGTGTCGACCCTTTATAGGGGTGTCGACATAGGTGTCGACTCCCCCATAGGGTGTCGACTCCATCGACCCAGATCTGGGTGGCGTGTTCTGGTTGATTAAGGCTGACGTGGCCTTCTGGAGTTGGCTGGATGGTACAAATGGATCCTAATCTAATCTAAAGGCCCTAATTCACCTAATAAACCTATAAAAACACATCTAGACCTAACACTAATTTCATTACACTAATCCATGGCGGCTCCATGTTGCTCTAGTCTAAATTAAAACTAGCCTCTCTTCTCTTCTCTTCTCCAAAGCAAATCAGAATTAGAGTATTCAAACTGGAAGATTAGAATCAAACTCTACAACAACGGTTTAGCTAATCAAATTCAAAAATCAGATTCAAATCTATTCTCTCTTCTTAATCCTATCGTTGTGAGTCTAAGTTACTTTCACATATAATTAATTAAAAAGTGATTGTGATAGGATTGTAAATTGGATTTTGTGAACATGCCTGTAAGATGAATCATATCAAGTTTGTAAATTCTTATCTTTCAGATTCATATCCAAATCACTTTTATCATATGCCTAATTGGATCTATTTTATTGTTCTATGCCAACTCATGTTTCGCATGTCTCTTTTATGCCAGTTTTGATGACATGATTCTTTTCCCTTCTTTTTTTTTATGAGATTAGGCTACTTCGAGCCTAACATATTGTGTTGAGATTTACATACGAATAGTGTTTGGACAATGGGGAAAAGTTTGGGAAAATTTTGTAATAAAATAAGATTATTGGCATAAATCAATTTGGGCATAATTGTGTATAAATTATATACATGAGATTTGGCATAAGTTGGATTGGGCATAATTGGATATAATTTTTATACATGAGTTTTCGTAAGAATTGTTAATATCGATGAATGCAAATTGATTTGGGCGTAATGTGGCATAACATGTTTACATAAGATTATAGGCCTAATTTGGATTAAAATTATGAGCATGATTTAGATGGGAAATTATGGGTAATTGGGATATAATTTAATCCAAGATTTAATGTTGGGACTTGAATCAAGTAAGTGATAATGAATGCCTAAGACACGAGGTTAGATTTGAATTGCGGTATAAGACTGCATGGAACCGCCTGGCACATCCAGCAACCGCAATTTTGTAATCTAATGTGAGAGGTTAAAGGCAAAAATTAAATACGTAATAATGCAAAGACACAAGGTTAGATTCGGATTGCGATATAAGACTGCCCGGAACCGCCCGGCATAACCAGCAATCGCAAAACGACAATCTAATGTGGGAGGTCTTGCAAGATTATGGTTATAATGAATTAATGAACACTTAACCAAGACAAGATGTAATAACCCGGAAAATGCGAGCCAATTTAAAATTTTGTAATTGATTATTTCAAAGGAATTTGAACAATTGAAATAGAATATTTCAATAAAATAGTGAATTAGAAAAAGTGAGTCAGTTTGAAAATTTGAATTCAAACTTTGACTGACTGTGCAGGGTGGAAAATATAATGGATTTTAGCGAAACCAAAAATATTTAAATCTGTTAGTCAATACCTTTCTAACGAATCTGAAAAATCGAAGTTTCATAACGGGAATTAAAAGTTATGGCCGAATGAATTTTCAGAAGAGTCGGTATATAGAATATATAGCCCTGGAAAATTGATATTTTGCATACGACCTCGGAATTCGACGAAACCACTTTTGTTGGGTCCGGGATGTCAAACTATTGCTAGGTTTCGTATTTCATAATTTTTGAAGCTAGTATGTGAACGTGGCAAAAGAAAATGTGTTTGGTCGATTTCTGTTAAATTGGATCGACCAGAAAATGGCCATTTTTCAAACGACCTCAGAATTCGACGAAACTAGTTTTGTTGGGACCGTAGCGTCAAAACATAGCTAGATTTATTTTTCTGGAATTTTTCGAATCAGTTTGTGGCCCTGGCAAATTGAAATGTGCGTTCAAAGTTAAAAATTAAATGTTTTATACTTTAATTTGAAAAATAACTGACTATAACGGTCGAATTGGCCTACGAAACATATCCCATTGTGTCCGGAATAGGGGTATTTAGCTAGGGGCGACAGTCGTTGGGTTTAAAAAGGAGTTCGTTTAAGAAAACACTATTTTAAAATTTTAATATAATCTCGGCCAATCATATTTTTTTTCTTCATAAATTTAAAAAAAAAAAAATAACAGAAACCCCCCCCCCCCGACCCCGACTTCGACGGCGAAAAGCCTTCGTCACCTTCCCAGGCGATTTCCGATCGCCACGCCCAGAATTAGCCCCTCCTCCAGTTCAACTTTTTGTAGCTCTCCCTCCCCTCTTCAAATCCATATAAGGAGCTCCCCCTATCGTCGCCTCTCCGCCGAGATATCCACCTCCAAACTTCCGACCTTCAAGCCGCCGCCGCCGCCGTTCTGCGCCACCGAGTTGCACCCAACCACCGCGCGCCTGTAGCCCTCTCGAATCTCTTCCACCTCCAACTTCCTGATCGTCCCCTCGTGTCCCGGTTCTCGCGAAAACCGCAAACCTAGTTTTGAAGCTTTCTGAAAGTGCGTTTTTCTTTGATCTGTACACTTTGAAAAATCATATCTTTTTGGTGTGTTGACGAAATTCGATGAAACAGGAAACATCGAGACCGCAAGGAAGCTCTCTACCCAATAGAAGAAGCTGCGAATTTTTCTGACATCGTATCGATTTTTAGCGCTCAGAAAACCAAGGTGAGAAATCTAAATTAACGTGAAATTGAATGAAAAATGTCGTGTATAATTTATATAAGCGAAATATAAATTACATACGTGTTGTATACCTCATGTACATGCGTAGTGTAAGCTATATGAGCGAAGTATGAATTTTTACATGCATAGAATAATTGATATATGTGTTGAAATGCAAGTGAAATATAGCAAATATATATTATATTATATATATATATACTCCCCTCGTCCACAAACCATGGACGATATTTATTGTGGTGAATTGGTGTGAAATATTGGGTGAAAAATACGAATGGTTGAATAATTGTTTGTGGTTGATATTGTTTGGTTGTGGTTGAAAAATACCCATTGGTGATTGAAATGAATTGGAAATATTTGTGGAAATAAAAATAAACATGCCGCCTGCGTGCGAATTAGATGCATGAATCCCCATTGTCAAAAACCGCGAGGTTTTAAGGTAGAGCGAGGAGCCGTACTAGGGACGGTGTCGGTTTTAACTACCCTGCCGTTATGCTGCCGAAATTTTGAATAATCTTTGTGTGTTAGAATTATTTTCATATGTTGAAATTATTTTCATGCATAGAAATTAAAGTCATATATTGAAACTATATCCATGTGTGGAAATTGTTCATGTGTTGAAAAGTGTTGTGTGAAAATTAAATTCATTTGTGAATGAATGAAGTGCTTAAACAATAAAAATCATATTTTTATATATATATGAAGTATCAAAAATATTCGCCTTATATAAATAGTTTCAACCATAAAAATTTCATCTTTCTAATATGAACAACATAAATAAAATGTTCATGTGTGGAAATGCTCATTTGCTGAGAAGTGTGTGTAGTGGAAATATTCATGTGTTGAATAAAAAGATTGAACAATAAAAATTACATTTTTATTGAAACTATGAAGTGTTGAAACATCTATTTGTTGAATAAATATTATAAATGATAAAAATATCATTTTTATCATATGTGTGATATGCTAAAGATATGCGGACGTTGAAATAAATATTTGCGATAGAAATATTATTTTTAACATGCATAGGAACTAAATAAAATAGTCATGTGTTAAAATCCATTTTAGTTCGTCAAAATCATCATCTTTGAAATGTGAAGTGTTAAAAATAGCCACTTGTTCAAATAAACGTGCATGAGCTGAAATATACATTAACTAGCTAATGATATGATTTTAGCCTATGCATGCAACCTTCGAATGAATGGTGTTTTTAAACCGAAGCAAATCAAAAATGAAATTGAATGGAAAATGATAAATGTTAGAAATTGAATATATTACATGCATATCTATTGAACAGGTTAAAGCAAAAAGGGGCTAGAGAAGAGAAATAGAATTTTGTGCCCGACAAATAGGTACACATTTACCGCTTTGTTTGGGTGATGATTTTATGAGCCTGTTGGCTAGCCACTTGGCTTTTTCTTTTTCTTTTTGATATGAGACGCCCATGTGGCTATTTGGGAATTTTCCCAGACCCTCCCGTACAAAGGAGGTTATGGCGAAATTTTCCAAAAATTTAGGGCGTTAGTGAAATAATTGAAGTGGAAACGATATAGGAATTTTTGAATGAGCTATATTTATATAAATATATATAAATATAAATAGAATTAAAACGAAACGTGGCCGTGCAGTTCGTGTTTTGAAACCGTGATTTCAAACGACTAGTGCGGAAGATCCGACCAATGGATTTTCCCGAAACCTCAACCGTTGGGTTCGCCTTGGAAATATCTTTCCAACGGCACCAACTTTGTGAAGATCCGACGGTTGGATTGTCTTGAATGTTTAATTCAAAATTAGTGAAAAACAGCGCCAGAAACGATTATATATATATATATATATATATATATATAATTAAATTAAATCGAATAACGACGCTGCAGTTCGTAAATTGAAATCGTAACTGCAAATGGTTAGTGTGGAAGATCCGACCGTCGGATTTTCCCAAAACTGGAACCGTTGGATTCGTTTTGAAATGACCTTCCTAATGATGTAAAATTTGTGAAGATCCAACGGTTAGATTTTCCTATATGTGTAAAACAAAATTAGTGGAAAGCAGCGCCAGTGCATCGACACGACCTGAAACGTCGTTTAATTAAATATGGCCGTTTTAAATTAAATAAAAATGGCGATATATCGTTATTAAGTGATATAGACGATATAGAGTGAAAATAAACCAATTTTGTTGTGTTTGCTTGATATGTGATGGTTGAATGTATTTGACGTGAAAATTATAACTAAATAACTGAAATGTGAATGTCGAATAGTCCAACCATGTGAATAATTGATTTGAAAATCTAAATATACGTGGGTTATTTGAAAAGGCCGAGTTTATCTCATTTCAAATAATTGATCGACGTTGAGAAGTCGAAGAGTCGAAGACGACTGAAGACCGACGATCTCCACATTGGATGGATGGGCGCTACTAATGCTCATGATTGGAGTAGCTACCATGAAGGAATTGAAGTAGTAGCCGTCCAAACATATTGTTGATTGTACGGATATGCGAGGAATTGGTGCCTCCGGTTTCGTTCAGACCTAGAACGGACTTGTAAATGGACTGTGTGTCTGACATTGGATTTTGTTCTGTGTTGATTGATCTCTGTTAAATATATATCTGTTTGGCGGCGGAGAATTTATTCTCTTGCTTAACGCCCTTCTCTGAGACGTACGAGCTCAGAGGTTATGTATTGACAGAAATCAGTCGCATGGAGTGGATTGCCTGTGTGGCACGCCTAAGTGGCATATGATCAAGGCTTCTGTTGCAAAGCAAAGTCTTGTGGTTGATGATCAAAGCATGGTATGTGTGACGTAGCTTTGTGTATAACGTGAATTCGCGAGCCTCACACCCCGGTATGAGTCAAAAACGGGAGAAGGACCCAAGGAGTGCATGACATTTCTTTCTAGCTATGGTGGTGTCAGTGACCTCCCAGCCCTGACATTTATATCTACTTTTCACCTGTGTGGTTGTTGGAATACGAGGCGCCTCGATTATAGGTCTGTAAGGACCGGGAAACGTGTGTTCAGGAATTGCCAATCCTCAAAAGTAAGAGAGGACCGGCCTTGGAGGATCCAGGGGATTGCTGTGTGCGGTCCCGAGGCATTTGCTAGAGTGTCTCGAATCGGAGAGGAGCTTGCCCCTTGCCTCGAATCATGAAGGAATCCAATTTCCAATACGAAATTTGCGGATGTGATTGTATTACTAGTACGGTGACATAGTAGATGGTAGCTATGCCGCCTAGGATTGATATTTATGATTGAATTTGCTTTTGAAACATATATGCACTAGTAATAATATCAAACACCTTTGTTTATTCGTATCAAGCATCTTTGGCCATTATAAGGTAAAAACTCTATCCTCCGGCTTGCGTTGCATTGTGTGATGGGACCTGAGTCTTATAATGGCTTCATTTTATAAAAAGCATTGCGTTGATTTAATCATTTATTTTATTTCATGCACTAGCACTCATTGGGGTAAACCCGTTCCGCGAAAGTGGCGTGGTCCTTTGATTTGCCTTAATTATTGTTGTTAATAAGTTGAGTAGATTTCTCATACCAGTCCCATGACTGACTCGTAGTTTGTTTCACCTTGCAAACTCGGGTGCCCTCATTTTCACACGGGCAGCCTAGTTACAGGTTTCTGACGCACCTTTTGACTCATGGCGAGGCTTGACTACACCGTGCTGACTTGGATTTTCTCCGCCATTATTGTATCTATATTATGATTCCGCCATTGGCGATGTAGACTGATATTTATTTTGAGTACTCTTTATGTATGATTCCGCCTCTGGCGATGGTGACTGATTATGTATCATTATGCACTAAGTTGTATCCTGTACTGTGCTTCTCTGATGTGATGATATCTATATGATTCCGCTGTCATATGTGTGTAAATTATTCTATTTTCTGTTTATGCTATTATCTGTGATCTGCTAATGATGATTAATGTGTTATATTCCAATGATTATCCTTAACACCGTGTCACGGGGTTTTGGGATCGTCACAGCTGGTATCAGAGCTTTGGTTAACCTTAGTTCTGGAGTCTAACACATTAAACACTTCATCAAAATAGAATCAGTAGTATTCTAAGGCGAGTCGCTCATTAGAGATAGGACTAGTAAAGTCCTAGAATGAGCTGAGCAGAATAGCAAAAACAATTGATCAGTCCATCGTTATCTTTCCGTAGAATTTCTGCTTAACTATGCAATAGACTATCATTTCTGTTAACTGACTTTTTCGTTGCTTATACAGAATCTGACAAATGGCTACAAGAGCAGCCGCTGCTAGAGGAGGCCGTGCCGGCCGAGGCCGAGGTAGGGGAGAAATCCCAGCTCAAGAAGGACCTTTGATACAATCTCCGGCAGCTCAATACTTCGAGCTCGACCGTGTAGCTAAGAGATATAAGAACTTAGGAGGCAAGACCTTCTCGGGAACTGGCACCGTAATAGAGGCCCTTGCATGGCTCAAAACATGCGAGAAAATTCTTGAAGGCCTAAGGCTAGGAGACGAAGACAAAGCTGTTATGGGCGCCTGGCTTATGCAGGAACAAGCTGAATTGTGGTGGGAATCTCATACCACCGGGAATAGAGAGGCTGGAAGAACATGGGATGGATTTAAAGAACTCTTCAAGGAGAAATATGTCCCAGAGCAAGCTCTAGAAAGAATGCACGACGACTTCGCCAATCTCCAGCAAGGGGATCTTTCCGTGCAAGATTATCTGAACAAATTTACAATGCTGTCGCCCTATGCTCCAGAGCTCGTTGCCACTGCGAAATCCAAAAATAAGAGGTTTATCTTTGGACTAAGACGACAATATCATGATAGAGCCATGGCCCATGTCAAGCTGGATTTCAATGAGCTAGTGGAAATGACATGCAACTATGAAGACCTTGATCAAAGGCATCTGGATCAGGATCGCGCTAGAAGCCAAGCCGGAAACAAGCGCAAGCCTGCTGTAAATCAGGGCGAGTCAAGCCAAGCAGCATCTTCCAAACCTCAGACTGGCAAGCCGCCAAGAGGAAGTTGCTTTAACTGTGGTAAGCCGGGGCACTACTCAAACGTCTGCACAGCTCCGAAGAAGCAGAAAACAAATTCTCAAGGCTCGAGCCAAGGCTCTCAGAACCCTCGCTCGTGCTTCAATTGTCGCAAGACCGATCATCTGGTCAAAGACTGTCCTTTGCTGAAGAAAGCTACTGTAGCTCATGTCTATGACGGGTCTAGCCCGCCAGCTGCTTCCGACGGAGCAGGTAAACCCGATGTTTTGGGAGGTACCCTTACAATTAAAAATATTCCTGTTTCTGTGTTGTTTGACACAGGTGCATCGCGTAGTTTTATTGCTAAAAACACAGTGCACAAATTAAAGTTAAAGCAGCGAAAGCTTAAAGAAACGGTTGAAGTTCATAACCCGATAGGGGGTCCTGTTACTCTCGGTTTATATTGTAGAGTGCCAATCTCCTATTCTTTCTACAAATTTCCTTTTGATTTAATCATTATGGATTTTCCCGAATTCGATATTATTCTCGGGCTGGATTGGTTAACGAAATATGAAGCCGAAGTGAAGTGTGCGGAAAGAATTGTTAAAATCCGAACGGAGCTTGGACATATATATATTCCTTGTCATGGTTCGAATCCGAATAGAGAAGAATTTTGGTCAGCGTTAGAACTTATCCCCACTTCCATAGAAAAGATTCCGATTGTTAGCAACTATGCGGAAGTGTTTGAAGAAGTTGAAAACTTACCTCCGCAAAGAGAAATAGAATTCCGAATCGATCTAATTCCTAATGCCAGACCAGTGGTGCATCCAATTCGTAGAATGACTCCGAAAGAAAAAGAAGAATTAGGCGATCAAACTCGTCAACTGTTGTGAAAAGGTCTAATCAGACCGAGTTTTTCTAATTGGGGTGCAGCTGTCGTGTTTGTCCCGAAGTCAGACGGTACTGTTAGATTATGTGTTGATTACCGAGACCTCAACAAACAGACGCTTAAAAATAAATATCCATTACCCCGCATTGATGATTTGCTAGACCACTTGAATGGGGCGAAAGTATTTTCCCGAATGGACCTAGCTACAGGTTTTCATCAATTGAGAATAGCAGAAGAGTGTGTTCCTTTGACCGCTTTCAGAGGCCCAAACATATTTTATGAATGGTTAGTAATGCCGTTTGGCCTATGCAACGCTCCAGCATACTTTGTCGATCTAATGAATAGAGTGTTCAGGGGAGTTCTGAATAAATTTGTCCTCGTATTCATCGATGATATTTTAATCTACTCCAAATCAAAACCCGAGCATGAAAAACACTTAGAACAAGTATTGGAGATTCTAAGGAAGAACGTCTTCAAAGCCAAATTCTCTAAATGTGTCTTCTGGCAAGAAGAAGTTAAATTTCTTGGCCATGTCGTGTCCGAGAAAGGAATTTCTGTTGACCCAAGCAAAATAATAGCGATTCAAGACTGGAAACAACCCACTACTCCCACAGAAGTTAGAAGTTTTATGGGGTTGGCTAGTTATTATCGAAAGTTCGTTAAGGATTTTTCGAAGATATCTGGTCCGTTAACGAAGCTCACCAAGAAACATGAGAAGTTTAAGTGGACTTCCGACTGTGAAGAAGCTTTCCGGGAATTGAAATCGAAGCTGACCACCGCTCCAATGTTAACAATTATTGATGGTAATCAAGATTTAACGGTTTGGACAGATGCTTCTATTAGAGGCTTGGCGCAGTATTATTGTAGAGAGGCCAAGTAGTCGCTTATGCAAGCCGCCAATTGAAACCGCATGAGAAGAATTATGTGACTCATGATCTTGAGTTGCTAGCCATCGTATTTGCCTTAAAAATCTGGAGGCATTACTTATTGGGCGAGAAATTTATACTGTACACAGATCATCAATCCTTGAAGTATTTATATACCCAGAAAGATCTGAATCTGAGACAGCAGCGTTGGCTAGAATTTCTTACAGCGTATGATCTTGATATCCTGTATACGCCGGGGAAAGCTAACGTAGTAGCGGATGCACTTAGTAGAAAGACCGCAATCGTTGCCCATCTTATAATTACACCTGGATTGATTCATAGGATTTCAGCCCTTCAGAAAGACGATGAATTCATTCAGAGAATCAGTAAGAGAGTCAAGGAAGGTGAAACCACGAGTTTCCGTATTGACAATAAGGGGGTTCTTAGGTTAAATAATAGGATTTGCATCCCAAATATTCCAGGCCTTCGAAGAGAAGTGCTGGATGAATGCCATAAGTCCAAATTTTGCATCCATCCTAGGGTGAGTAAAATGTACAACGATATCAAATGCACTTTCTGGTGGAAGGCAATGAAAAGAGATATTTCTTTGTATGTTAGCAGATGCCCTACTTGTCAATTGGTCAAGAGTGACCAACAGAAGCTAGCTGGACTGTTATAACCGTTGGAAGTCCCAGGCTGGAAATGGGAACAGATTTCCATGGATTTCATAGATGGTTTGCCGCGAACCAAGAAAGGTAATGACAGCATTTGGGTAATCGTAGATCGCTTCACGAAGACTGCCCATTTTATACCTGTCAGATCCAATAGAACCGCTCAAAGTCTAGCACAGATCTATTTCAAAGAAATTGTTAAGCTGCATGGAATTCCCATCAGCGTAGTCAGTGATAGAGATCCCCTATTTACTAGCAAGTTCTGGGAGGCTTTCCAGACAGAATTGGGAACAAAACTGAATATGAGCACCGCTTATCACCCACAAACAGATGGCCAAACTGAGCGGGTAAATAGAATTCTAGAAGATTTATTGCAGGCTTGTATAATCGATTTTGGTGGGTCATGGGAAGATCATTTGCATTTGGAAGAATTCTCCTATAACAATAGCTATCAAGCAAGTTTGAGAATGTCACCGTTTGAAGCATTATATGGCAGACCCTGCAGATCTCCAGCATATTGGGTAGAACCTGGCAACAGACTTGTACTAGGACCCGATATGATTAGGGAAGCATCTGATAAAGTGGACTTCATCAAGAAGCGATTGAAAACCGCCCAAAGTAGACAGAAAAGTTATGCAGACTCTAGAAGGAGAGATTTGACATTTACTGTTGGTGATCATGTTTATTTAAAGGTTTCTCCGATGAGAGGAGTAATCAGATTTGGAAAGACTGGGAAGTTGGCTCCGAGATTTATTGGTCCCTTTCCTATACTTGAGCGAATTGGAACTCTTGCTTATAGGGTTCAATTGCCAGATTGGTTGCCAGGAGTGCACAATGTATTTCACGTATCTCAACTTAGGAGACATGTGCATGATCCAGATCTTGTTGTAGAAGAAGCAGCGCAACAGGATGTGGAGATAACTCCAGAATTAGCACTCAGAAGAGAGCCATTAAAAATTGTTGGCAAAGAAACTAGAGAACTCAGAAGCAAAAAGGTTCATTTAGTTAAAGTGCAGTGGAGCAGTGATCCTAGAGACTGTACTTGGGAAACTGAGGAAAGCATTAAGCAAGCTTACCCCAAATGCAGAGTGGATATCTCTGACTAACTCCGGTGCAAGGTACCTTTACCATACTTTGCATTTACATTTTATTTCCTACTTTACTGTTGTTTCCTTTTCGAGGACGAAAAGTTTTAAGTAGGGGAGATTGTAATAACCCGGAAAATGCGAGCCAATTTAAAAATTTTTAATTGATTATTTCAAAGGAATTTGAACAATTGAAATAGAATATTTCAATAAAATAGTGAATTAGAAAAAGTGAGTCAGTTTGAAAATTTGAATTCAAACTTTGACTGACTGTGCAGGGTGGAAAATATAACGGATTTTAGCGAAACCAAAAATATTTAAATCTGTTAGTCAATACCTTTCTAACGAATATGAAAAATCGAAGTTTCAGAACGGGAATTAAAAGTTATGGCCGAATGAATTTTCAGAAGAGTCGGTATATAGAATATATAGCCCTGGAAAATTGATATTTTGCATACGACCTCGGAATTCGACGAAACCACTTTTGTTGGGTCCGGGATGTCAAACTATTGCTAGGTTTCAAATTTCATAATTTTTGAAGCTAGTATGTGAACGTGGCAAAAGAAAATGTGTTTGGTCGATTTCTGTTAAATTGGATCGACCAGAAAATGGCCATTTTTCAAACGACCTCAGAATTCGACGAAACTAGTTTTGTTGGGACCGTAGCGTCAAAACATAGCTAGATTTATTTTTCTGGAATTTTTCGAATCAGTTTGTGGCCCTGGCAAATTGAAATGTGCGTTCAGAGTTAAAAATTAAATGTTTTATACTTTAATTTGAAAAATAACTGACTATAACGGTCGAATTGGCCTACGAAACATATCCCATTGTGTCCGGAATGGGGGTATTTAGCGAGGGGTGACAGTCGTTGGGTTTAAAAAGGAGTTCGTTTAAGAAAACACTATTTTAAAATTTTAATATAATCTCGGCCAATCATATTTTTTTCTTCATAAATTTAAAAAAAAAAATAACAGAAACCCCCCCCCCCCCCCCGACCCCGACTTCGACGGCGAAAAGCCTTCGTCACCTTCCCAGGCGATTTCCGATCGCCACGGCCAGAATTAGCCCCTCCTCCAGTTCAACTTTTTGTAGCTCTCCCTCCCCTCTTCAAATCCATATAAGGAGCTCCCCTTATCGCCGCTTCTCCGCCGAGATATCCACCTCCAAACTTCCGACCTTCAAGCCGCCGCCGCCGCCGTTCTGCGCCACCGAGTTGCACCCAACCACCGCCCGCCTGTAGCCCTCTCGAAGCTCTTCCACCTCCAACTTCCTGATCGTCCCCTCGTGTCCCGGTTCTCGCGAAAACCGCAAACCTAGTTTTGAAGCTTTCTGAAAGTGCGTTTTTCTTTGATCTGTACACTTTGAAAAATCATATCTTTTTGGTGTGTTGACGAAATTCGATGAAACAGGAAACATCGAGACCGCAAGGAAGCTCTCTACCCAATAGAAGAAGCTGCGAATTTTTCTGACATCGTATTGATTTTTAGCGCTCAGAAAACCAAGGTGAGAAATCTAAATTAACGTGAAATTGAATGAAAAATGTCGTGTATAATTTATATAAGCGAAATATAAATTACATACGTGTTGGATACCTCATGTACATGCGTAGTGTAAGCTATATGAGCGAAGTATGAATTTTTACATGCATAGAATAATTGATATATGTGTTGAAATGCAAGTGAAATATAGCAAATATATATTATATTATATATATATACTCCCCTCGTCCACAAACCATGGACGATATTTATTGTGGTGAATTGGTGTGAAATATTGTGTGAAAAATACGAATGGTTGAATAATTGTTTGTGGTTGATATTGTTTGGTTGTGGTTGAAAAATACCCATTGGTGATTGAAATGAATTGGAAATATTTGTGGAAATAAAAATAAACATGCCGCCTGCGTGCGAATTAGATGCATGAATCCCCATTGTTAAAAACCGCGAGGTTTTAAGGTAGAGCGAGGACCCGTACTAGGGACGGTGCCGGTTTTAACTACCCTGCCGTTATGCTGCCGAAATTTTGAATAATCTTTGTGTGTTAGAATTATTTTCATATGTTGAAATTATTTTCATGCATAGAAATTAAAGTCATATATTGAAACTATATCCATGTGTGGAAATTGTTCATGTGTTGAAAAGTGTTGTGTGAAAATTAAATTCATTTGTGAATGAATGAAGTGCTTAAACAATAAAAATCATATTTTTATATATATATGAAGTATCAAAAATATTCGCCTTATATAAATAGTTTCAACCATAAAAATTTCATCTTTCTAATATGAACAACATAAATAAAATGTTCATGTGTGGAAATGCTCATTTGCTGAGAAGTGTGTGTAGTGGAAATATTCATGTGTTGAATAAAAAGATTGAACAATAAAAATTACATTTTTATTGAAACTATGAAGTGTTGAAACATCTATTTGTTGAATAAATATTATAAATGATAAAAATATCATTTTTATCATATGTGTGATATGCTAAAGATATGCGGACGTTGAAATAAATATTTGTGATAGAAATATTATTTTTAACATGCATAGGAACTAAATAAAATAGTCATGTGTTAAAATCCATTTTAGTTCGCCAAAATCATCATCTTTGAAATGTGAAGTGTTAAAAATAGCCACTTGTTCAAATAAACGTGCATGAGCTGAAATATACATTAACTAGCTAATGATATGATTTTAGCCTATGCATGCAACCTTCGAATGAATGGTGTTTTTAAACCGAAGCAAATCAAAAATGAAATTGAATGGAAAATGATAAATGTTAGAAATTGTATATATGTACATGCATATCTATTGAACAGGTTAAAGCAAAAAGGGGCTAGAGAAGAGAAATAGAATTTTGTGCCCGACAAATAGGTACACATTTACCGCTTTGTTTGGGTGATGATTTTATGAGCCTGTTGGCTAGCCGCTTGGCTTTTTCTTTTTCTTTTTGATATGAGACGCCCGTGTGGCTATTTGGGAATTTTACCAGACCCTCCCGTACAAAGGAGGTTATGGCGAAATTTTCCAAAAATTTAGGGCGTTAGTGAAATAATTGAAGTGGAAACGATATAGGAATTTTTGAATGAGCTATATTTATATAAATATATATAAATATATATAAATATAAATAGAATTAAAACGAAACATGGCCGTGCAGTTCGTGTTTTGAAACCGTGATTTCAAACGACTAGTGCGGAAGATCCGACCATTGGATTTTCCCGAAACCTCAACCGTTGGGTTCGCCTTGGAAATATCTTTCCAACGGCACCAACTTTGTGAAGATCCGACGGTTGGATTGTCTTGAATGTTTAATTCAAAATTAGTGAAAAACAGCGCCAGAAACGATTATATTTATATATATATATAAATATAATTAAATTAAATCGAATAACGACGCTGCAGTTCGTAAATTGAAATCGTAACTGCAAATGGTTAGTGTGGAAGATCCGACCGTCGGATTTTCCCAAAACCGGAACCGTTGGATTCGTTTTGAAATGACCTTCCTAATGATGTAAAATTTGTGAAGATCCAACGGTTAGATTTTCCTATATGTGTAAAACAAAATTAGTGGAAAGCAGCGCCAGTGCATCGACACGACCTGAAACGTCGTTTAATTAAATATGGCCGTTTTAAATTAAATAAAAATGGCGATATATCGTTATTAAGTGATATAGACGATATAGAGTGAAAATAAACCAATTTTGTTGTGTTTGCTTGATATGTGATGGTTGAATGTATTTGACGTGAAAATTATAACTAAATAACTGAAATGTGAATGTCGAATAGTCCAACCATGTGAATAATTGATTTGAAAATCTAAATATACGTGGGTTATTTGAAAAGGCCGAGTTTATCTCATTTCAAATAATCGATCGACGTTGAGAAGTCGAAGAGTCGAAGACGACTGAAGACCGACGATCTCCACATTGGATGGATGGGCGCTACTGATGCTCATGATTGGAGTTGCTACCATGAAGGAATTGAAGTAGTAGCCGTCCAAACATATTGTTGATTGTACGGATATGCGAGGAATTGGTGCCTCCGGTTTCGTTCAGACCTAGAACGGACTTGTAAATGGACTGTGTGTCTGACATTGGATTTTGTTCTGTGTTGATTGATCTCTGTTAAATATATATCTGTTTGGCGGCGGAGAATTTATTCTCTTGCTTAACGCCCTTCTCTGAGACGTACGAGCTCAGAGGTTATGTATTGACAGAAATCAGTCGCATGGAGTGGATTGCCTGTGTGGCACGCCTAAGTGGCATATGATCAAGGCTTCTGTTGCAAAGCAAAGTCTTGTGGTTGATGATCAAAGCATGGTCTGTGTGACGTAGCTTTGTGTATAACGTGAATTCGCGAGCCTCACACCCCGGTATGAGTCAAAAACGGGAGAAGGACCCAAGGAGTGCATGACGTTTCTTTCTAGCTATGGTGGTGTCAGTGACCTCCCAGCCCTGACATTTATATCTACTTTTCACCTGTGTGGTTGTTGGAATACGAGGCGCCTCGATTATAGGTCTGTAAGGACCGGGAAACGTGTGTTCAGGAATTGCCAATCCTCAAAAGTAAGAGAGGACCGGCCTTGGAGGATCCAGGGGATTGCTGTGTGCGGTCCCGAGGCATTTGCTAGAGTCTCTCGAATCTGAGAGGAGCTTGCCCCTTGCCTCGACTCATGAAGGAATCCAATTTCCAATACGAAATTTGCGGATGTGATTGTATTACTAGTACGGTGACATAGTAGATGGTAGCTATGCCGCCTAGGATTGATATTTATGATTGAATTTGCTTTTGAAACATATATGCACTAGTAATAATATCAAACACCTTTGTTTATTCGTATCAAGCATCTTTGGCCATTATAAGGTAAAAACTCTATCCTCCGGCTTGCGTTGCATTGTGTGATGTGACCCGAGTCTTATAATGGCTTCATTTTATAAAAAGCATTGCGTTGATTTAATCATTTATTTTATTTCATGCACTAGCACTCATGGGAGTAAACCCGTTCCGCGAAAGTGGCGTGGTCCTTTGATTTGCCTTAATTATTGTTGTTAATAAGTTGAGTAGATTTCTCATACCAGTCCCATGACTGACTCGTAGTTTGTTTCACCTTGCAAACTCGGGTGCCCTCATTTTCACACGGGCAGCCTAGTTACAGGTTTCTGACGCACCTTTTGGCTTATGGCGAGGCTTGACTACACCGTGCTGACTTGGATTTTCTCCGCCATTATTGTATCTATATTATGATTCCGCCATTGGCGATGTAGACTGATATTTATTTTGAGTACTCTTTATGTATGATTCCGCCTCTGGCGATGGTGACTGATTATGTATCATTATGCACTAAGTTGTATCCTGTACTGTGCTTCTCTGATGTGATGATATCTATATGATTCCGCTGTCATATGTGTGTAAATTATTCTATTTTCTGTTTATGCTATTATCTGTGATCTGCTAATGATGATTAATGTGTTATATTCCAATGATTATCCTTAACACCGTGTCACGGGGTTTTGGGATCGTCGCACAAGACATGTAGTAAGACATGAGGGTTAAGTGGGTGACATGAGTGACATGTGAAATATAATTAGAAGCACTTAACCAAGGTGAAACATGTGATTAGACATGGAAATAAAGAGGGGTTAAGTGGGAATTCCTAGTGGGGACCAAGCTTTGGAGGGAAGCTTGTGTCAAGTGTGGGGACCCTTTTCAACCAGTAACCCATTTTGTATCTATGTGAGTTCGAACTAGGTCGAGGACAGGACACGCTTACCGGGTTTGATAGTAAGAGGTCAATAAATAGTTAGCGGTGGCAATGCAAGTCCAATGGAGTCATGTGCGTTTGGGCTGGTAGGTAAGACGTTGTTGCATCGTGCAGGTATAATCCATGCCTTTTAGTTGTATCGGGTTGCCACTTTAGGGAGTGATACACCCTACTGTGGGACCAACACGAGTATCTACGAGTTAGGGAGCTGATCGAATGGGGAGGGTAGTGGGCAAAATCAGTGGAGATAGGAGCAGGCGGCACATATGACAGCAGCTAGGAGTACACGAAACTACCATCATTATTATTATTATTATTATTATTTTTATCATGATTAGTGAGAGGGATCATCTTTTAGTGTGAAACTAGTATTGGTACGGTGTAGGAATTATCTTATAGTGATTAGAAGCGCAATCAACGTTATATCTTGTTCTATCTCACTTACCTTGTTTACCTTGTCATATCTGCTTATGTTACAGTAATCTCTTATATCCAGTTTATGCTCTTATCCTATTACTTTACTGATTATATTGTTAAAGTCACTAGACTCTCCATACGTATGTCTGACCCCTTTTTGTTTTGCCTCTTTTCTTTCTTTTTCCCCTCATGTCGTGATGATGGGATTAGTGAAGCTTGACTTGGATTCCTTTCTTCTTGAAATGCTTGGTAGTGTTGAAAGTAATGCTCAGCTTTATCTCTTTTTCATTATGGCTTTTTGCAGTGGGATTATGATTTTACTTTTATGTACTCTGATAATAATTTTGTACAAGATGGATATTTGTGTACTTGACTCTAGTATGTGGTTTTGATGTAACCAAACATGTTTTACCTTTTCGCTGCAATGAATAAAATTTGAATTTTTTTAGTACCATTTCATATATCTGTCTTGTGATATTCTGTTCTATACTTTTATAACACTCCATGAAAGTTAATGCATTCCCTTAGTGAGTGACATTAATGGACGTGGGGTGTTACACCTCCATGAAAAATATATTAAAATATGAGAATGATTCGACCATTAGGAACTTGAATAAAATTATTTTTACGATCGTCTAATATGTAAAATATGGGTTGTTACATTCACCCCTCCTCCTAATCTTTAGGAATCCCCCCCCCCCAAATTCGAAGCAAGCTTGAGAAAATAAAATATCCTGCATGCCTACCACGAGTAGCATTCCAACATCCAACAAATGCAACCAAAATCCTTCCCTAGCATATGGAATTCTAATAGTACAAAAAGCAATGGCACAAATAAGATACAATATATAGGACATACCACTTATAGAGTTTTGGATGGGTTGTTCTCATTCTCTCTTCTGTTTCCCATGTGAAATCGTCATCATCCTCGCTCCATTGTACCTTGACTAGCTTAACAACCTTCCTCTTAAGATGTTTCATGTCATTTCCAAAGATACAAAGCGGCTTACGAGGTCTACAAATTTTCAGATACCTCTAAGTCTTCCATCTGGTCTGCAGATACTATCGAACTCGGATCATGCATGAATTTCCATATATATCACATGAAAAATATTCTGCACATCAGCCATCCTCTCTGGTAGTTCCACTCTATAAGAAAGCTTTCCAATACGCCCAATGATCGAAAATGGCACAATGAATCTTAGAGTTAACGGTCCTTTCCTTCCAAATCGAACAACATTCCTTAGAGGTTAAATCTTAACAAATACCAAATCCCTTCTGAGAATCCCAAATCCTTTCTCCATTTATCGCATAACTCTTTTGACGATCTTGGGTTGCCTTCATTCATTGTCGAACGATCTCAATCTTATCTATCATTCCTTTTATCAGTTCTGGCCTAAGTACCAACTTCTCTTTAGTCTATAACCAAGAAGAAGGTGAATTACATGGTCCACCGTACAATGCCTAATACAATGCCATATCAATACTCAACTTATAATTGTTGTTGTATGCAAACTCAATCAAATTAAAATGGTCTTCCCATGATCCTTCAAAGTCCAATATATAATCTCTCAGAAGATCCAATACGCGATTAACTCTCTTTATATAACTATTTGTCTAGGGATGATAAGTTGTACTCATATATAGTTCAGTCCCCAGTGCCTCTTGCAAACTCGTCCAGAATCCACTGGTAAGCAAGGGATATTGAACACTTACTATACTCTTAGGTACTATATGGAATCGAACTATGCATTCAATATACAACTCAGCCAACTTAGATGCCAACATACTAGATTTGACATCCTACTAGATTTAACAAGAATAAACCTTGCACCTTTGGTCAAGAGATGCATAATAACCCATATATCATATATCCTGCCTAGTCCTCGGCAATCTGTCGATAAAATCTATTGATACCTACTACCACATCCATGTAGGAACTTCTAATGGTGAAATAATCCACATGGCTTCTTTTCCTCAGCTTTAACTAACTGAAAGTTCATACATTTCAAGATAAATCTCTCGACATCCCCTTTCGTACCTTTCCAGTAGTAAACTCTCTTCATATCTCGATAAATCTTGTTGCCACAAGGGTGAACATTCAATCTAGAGTGATTGCATTCTCTCAAAACCTCATCTCTCAATCAATCTATGTCAAAACAACCAATCCTCCATCCGTGCATAGTCAACCATCTCGATCAACTTCGTAACTCTTCAGTTCCTTAGACTTGACTCTTATTTCCAATCTCTAAATGATTGCAATAAGCTTAGAATCTTGCTTCTGTCTCCTACCAGTCCTTTCGATGAGTGTAGGTCTAATCGACAAGCTCGCTAACATTTCAGACTCTAACCCACAGTAGGGCCTGAAATCAAGCCCAGCCAAGTACTCAAGGTATTTCTAATCAGTAAACATTATTCCCAAACTCGCATGTCTTCTACTCAGTGCATCGGTCATTGTGTTCCTTTTTCCTGAAGTATAGGCTATGCCAGAATCATCTAATGCCAGATATTCTAACCATCATTGTTGTCGAAGATTCAATTCCTTTTGGGAGAAGAGACACTTCAGCGACTTATGATTCGTGAATAGCTCGAATCTAAATCCCAACAAATAAAGTATTTATATCTTGAGAGAAAAAACTAACGCCACTTGCTCCAAATCGTCGGTCGGGTAATTCCTTTTGTATGGCTTCAACTGTCGCTTGCATAAGCCATAAGTTTATCCTTCTTTATTAGCAATGCTCCCAGTCCGGTTACCAAATGCATCAGTATGCACAACCATCTCGTCATTTCCACTCAGAATAACTAATACATAAGCACTCGTCGGTCTATCTTTCAACACCATAAAAGCATGCTCGCACTTCGCTTCCCATGTAAAGACCTAATTCTTCTTCGTCTATCCAGTCAATGGTGCAACCACTATTTCAAATCTAGAAAATATCGCCCGAGATCACCTCCGAGATCTCGTTTTGGGCTCCTTCCGAAATGAAACAAAAAATATCAATGTAAATCTCCTTTTGAATATATCGTCCGAGATATTGCGATATCGAGCGATATATCGATCGAGACGAGATACTAGAATATCGTCCGAGATCTTGGCTTTTTTTTGTTAAAATTTAAATTTATACCTGAACCATAACAATAACTAAAAAGCTTGAATCTAGCCATGATATTCTCCTGCTATTTTACATTTTGGATGTTAAATGACCATATTGTATGTTCATATGTGTTCTACAATGCTTATAATTTTCATATTCATCATTTTACATACTGTTACCTATGAAATTATGTATTTTATGTTACACTCATGCTGAACTTTTTAATGTTTCATATCCTTTTTATGTTTTATGTCTAAAAATGATTCAAGTTCATGGATCATATGTTGTAAGCACTGATCTATTTGCATTGTGTTATTTTTCTGTTTTAAGCATACTAAGATTTACAGTATGTTGATCTTTCATAAATTAAGAATAATGAAGTAATTTTGCAATTCAAGTTTAAGTTACAATGATTTAATAGCGTTCGTAAAAATCATTTTGTAAGAATATTATGTTGTATATAACAATGTTATATACACAATTATATGATTTTTGTTTGATGATAACAAACAAGTTTATATTATTTTGAATGTGTTTGTTATTGTACTGTTATATCACATTACAGACAGGAATATAATATTTATATTTAAATAAAATACGACTGTACAGAAATTCAAATATTCACAGTGTTTTATTTAAATATAATATTTTATTTCAATATTCAAACAGTACAAAAAATTTTTAACTCCACTATTTGTACATCACTGTATTACATATCAAACACAATTTCATATACAGTGTTCTCCACTACAACACTCTATCTTTCAGTCACAGTTTCACTCATTCATTCTTTTACACAGACTCGTATACATATACACTTTTTTACACTGTTCTTGTCTTCAGTCTTCTATCTTCTCAGCATCTTCACTCTCAGTCCAGTCACCGTCTGCTTACCTGTCACATGAAACAGAAAACACACAGTACACTGCAATAGAAACAATACTAAATATATGCGAATATAAATTTTATTTTTAAAATTTTTGTTTGCCTCAGATTTCTGGTGTGTTTCTCATCATTTTTTCATGACCTGATCTGATTTATAAAAACCATCAATCTGTGTCTAGATAGCTTGTGATATTCACAGTGA
The DNA here is from genome assembly GCA_030737875.1 of Allium sativum. Classification (NCBI taxonomy): domain Eukaryota; kingdom Viridiplantae; phylum Streptophyta; class Magnoliopsida; order Asparagales; family Amaryllidaceae; genus Allium; species Allium sativum. The sequence goes on along the minus strand of CM060921.1, from coordinate 511,049,576 downwards.
TACACTGTAAATACAACAAGGTAGACAGTATGTAAATACAATGTAGGGACAGGAAAATCTACTTTGGATGGCTGCATATACACACGTGTATAGATATACACGTGTGCACTACCTCGCCAATCAGCGAGCAACTGAAGAGTAGCCACGTGGACCATCTCGACTCAGTGCCCATGTCAGCAAATGAAAAAGTCAAAGTGCACAAAAACAGTTTCAACAAAAAGCAAAGTCAACACAGCCAACATATACATGAGGGATTGAGCAGCTCAAACAATGTACTCATGGCGAGGGAAAGTTCAAGTCAATCAAACAGTGTTCAAGTGTTCACAATCAACATGTACATGAAGACAGCATATTGCACAAAGAATTTATAACATGGAGCAGGACATACACATGATGGCAATAGTATGGAACTGAGCTGAGAACGAAGCATGTGCAAGCATGATAAGTTAACAGAGGCATTTGGTTATGACACAACAGAGCATGGGAAAAGCAGCATACATACTACACAAATGGTTCAACACACATGAACAAGCAAAGAACCATATTGTCATGGCAACAGTTTAATTTTCAGCCCAACACAAGACTGCATACATATATACATATGGAAATTTAGGTATATACATAGATGGGGTAAATCTGAATACAAGAGCAGTATTAAAGACACTGTTGGTATCAACATATACACACACAGAACTTTGTGTGTATATACATTTTAAAGCGTATACACAGTGCCAAATGGTTCAAGCCAAATGTCGAGCATGTGTACAAGATAGTGCTCTCAAATAATGAAACATAGGTGCATATCACTCACACAGCAAGCAAGGAACAAGAGTTACAAATGCCAAGTAAGCATGGAGCATTTACACACGTATCAAAAAAAAAACAAATTAGAGTTTTTGGAAAGTAAATTATAGTGGAGATCAATGCAGCATTTCTGGAAATCATGAATAAGGGGCAGGAAATTTGTGGAGCTAATATACACATGATTGACAATATTTGTTTACAAATTTGTCAAGTAATAATGCTATCCGAAATTTAATCATGCAACAAATCAGTGTTTTTATTTCTAGCAAGAAATAATCTGTTTTCAGAAATCAATTTCATTCGAGGCAAAAATTGAAAGGGACAAATCAGTGAAAACACTTTTGGGCAAATTTCTTCTGGCAAGTGTTTAAAAGGAAGCAAAACTAATTAAATCTTTCCATTATCTCCAGAAATCTCACTTTGTATTTGTGGCAATAAATTAAAGCCAGGAAATCAATCAATTTTGGAGAATGTATTATTTTCGGCAAAATCCAAAATTCATGCAAGGAAAAACATTTATATATTTCCAGATTTAAGCCGAGGTGATTAAATTACACAAGAAAATGTTTTGGCAAGAGTTTAAATTGCAAGAAATCATACTTGGCAATAAAATCAATTCGAGCGATTCAAGACAATTCATATATCACACAACAATTTCAAAGCCGAGGGAATTAAAAAGAGGAAAACTGCAAGAAATCAGATCAAATCAAGGCATATACGAAATCAGAGGTTATTGGGCTTTTATTTTTACCCTATATTACACACAGATTCATCACTGGCGAAGAGCATCGAATCCACACGCAACAACTCAAAAAAGACAGCAAATCGAAAACCAACCAAACGTCTCAAATCGAAAACCCAAGCATCAATAAATCAAAAGGCAGAGCAATTGAAGTCGAAAGTCACTTACAACGTTTCATTAGGGTTTCGATCGAGCGCCAGAGAGGGAAGCCAAATCGAAGTTCTTCAGAGAACCAGAAATCAACACCAAATCGTAGACAAAGGAAGAACACCAGATTCGAGTTTCAGAGAGCAGCAAATTCATCAGACATCGGCCTCGATTTGGGATTCAATTCTGAAACCCTAGCTATTTTTCAATCGGCCGCCATTTACAATTCCAGAAAGAGATAGAGCAAATGATTTTGGGCAAACGCAAATGAAATGGGCCAGCTAATTTCTCTTGAGGGTTTAGCCTAGTTTAAAAGGGGATAACCCCTTATATTTAAATTCTGGTTTTCTTTGTTTATTTTTGTTTTGATTTTGATTTTTCTTCTGAAAACAATTCTGAACAGTTTTTTTCTAGAAGTCTGTAAAATTCTAGAGTTCCAGTCAGGGTGTTGACTGGCAGTCCACTGGAGTTTGTAAAATCTGGGTTACGAGTTACATGGTTTGTAATTCGGGAAATCTGATCGAGTGAATATCAATCAGTCTAGGGTTTTGAGCGTAGGGTTAGGATAGGAGCAGGCGCTGCGAGTGTACATGGTCTTGTATGCGGGATCTGTTTATAACACCTAGTAGAAACCTTAGGAATGCAGCAGTAGGCAGGGTTTTGCCGAAGCTGGGTATATCTGTGTGTGATTTACTTTCTGCACTTTTATTTCTGCTGCATTCTGTGATCTGTTTATTATTTTAATATCCTGTCAGTTTTTCAATTCAGTTTAAAAACTGTGATAAACCCTATTCACCCCCCTCTAGGGTTAATCTAGATCCAACATATTAGACTTAATATATCATGTTCCCCGAGATTGTTTTGATATGAACTTTCAGACCCGAGATGGAAATCAAAGACGAACCCCTGAGTTAGACTCAACTCATTTGTGATCTCCCCCGATACGAGATCAAGTCTCTAAAATCTCCAAAACGAAACGCGGCTGATAACTGAGATTTAAAACCTTGGGTGCATCTGTCTTGGAAAAGTCCTTGATAAACTACCAATAATATCCAACTAAACCAAGGAAACTCCTAACAGCCATAGTATTCCTAGGTCGATCTCAATCCTCAATCGCTGCAACCTTAGCAGGATCCATCGCGATTCCTTGTCCCGATACAACATGACCTAAGAATATCACTTCCTCCTTCCAGAAGTGACATTTCGAAAACTTAGCTCTCAGCTGATGCTTTCATAGGATTTCCAAAACAATTCTCAAATGAATCCTGCATTCCTCCTCAGTCCTAGAGTTAACTAATATATCATCCACGATCACAAGCACAAACTTATTCAGCTAGTCTCTGAAAACCCAATTCATAAGATCTTCAAAATATGTCGACATGTTGGTAAATCCAAATGGCATCACCAGTAACTCATAAAATCCAGATGATGTCCTAAAATTATTTTTCGGCACACTATCCCTATCCAATCTCGTGAAATCCCATCGCCAAATCCATTTGGGAAAACACTTTGTTTGTGAAGCTGATCAAACAATTCATCGATTCTCGGCAATGAATGCTTGTTCTTCTTTGTGACACCCCACGTCACATAATGTCACTCGATGCGTTAAGGTTTATTAACAGCTTAGGTATAAAAGTAACAAAAAAGAGACTAAAATTCACAAGATAGAAATATAAAACATAGCGAAAACTTTTAAAACATTTATTAAATAAGCAAATATCACAACACTTATTACATTTCAAAATACCAGATAGTCATCATCATAAAATAAACATACTGTCTAATTGAAAAATATCAGAGTACAAAAAAAAAGATGTATCCTTCTCATAAGCTAACACAACGATCAGAAAACAAGAACTGAACCATTATATGAATCCGGTAAGAGTCAGGATCCAAGCCGAACCAAGAATTTAAGAATCGCTACTGAGACCCTCCACCCTGCGAATCAAGAAAGGGAAGGAAGAGAGAAGAGAAAATAAACTAGGCCAGACATACGTCTGGTAATTTCTAGCGATTTCTAGCATGAGTATAAGTTGAGGAAGCATTTAGATAGATGAATAGTTCTAAGAGCAATTGACATAATTGCATAAATGATATAGCATAAAAGGTAAACAACAATAAAGACAGGATTCTCATTCATATCCGAAAAATGCTGCACCAACCACCAAAATATCACAATTAGGCTTTACCTAATCTCTACCCATTCGAATGGCTACTTTATCCAAAATGTGATAACATGCGCCTGCTACGGAATTCGAGGCTATCAATCCCGAACCCACCAACTAAAAGGACACAGCCGTTAATCACATGTGTTACAATGACTTATCTTCCCTAATTGGAATGATGCATGCTCATCGTTCCGCCAGAACGCGCCCGCACCCTACCTCGTTTGAACCTCTTACTATACAGTTCAATAAAGCATACCCCAGCCTCTACCTACTGTGAGACTTCATGATAACAAAGGGATATTGACTGATACAGGTTTTCTAACAAAAATGCAATTGACATAAATCTCCCCTAGACTTGGACCCCACTTCATTAATTTATTAGGCATCTTATCTTCCCCAATCATCCCACGCTGCCGGAAAAGACCTAAACTAGGATTTCATTATACTATTAGGCCTCTTATCTTCCTTAATCAACCCTAAGCAGCCGAAACAGACCTAATCTACGAGCCACTTATCTTTCTCAATCAGCTCCACGCTTTCGAAACAGACTCCCTCTATCTTAGCTTACTAATTTCATCAATTTTAACTTAATACATTTAAGTTTATTAATAAGCCTAATGTAACCTCATGTTATATCCTAGGCTATATTAACATTTCTAATTAATGTAATCTTTTTACACAACCTATCCCCACGTTACTTAATGTCTAATTAAGTTCAATTTATTCTAGTTTACATGTTCTTCAATTACATGTTAAGGCTTTATCCCTAATTTGTAGTACAATTTGATTACAATACTTAATCAGTTTCAATATGCCAAAAAAAACCTTTTTATTTAATTACAACATTATTCCAATTTAACGCATAAATAACGATAATGGCCTAGGCTCGACGCTAAAAGACCAGGGGAAATGGTCTAAGCTATTCTAAAGGCCTTGACTCAAAATAAGCAAAAGCAAATAAAATAGGCATAAACATAAATGGAAATAAACTATAACACAGAAGGGGATAAGAAGAAGGAGAATTACATATAAACAATAAACAGCTGGAAAGCAATAGGCATAGACAATAAATAAATTACAGTAACTTACAGAAAAATCTAAGCATGTAATACTATAGATATTGTAACATAAAACTTGCAAATTAAAACTAGTTAATTGTCTAAACATTCCTACTTAAATAACTAATCTAAAAATTACGGAAAACTCACAGATCTGATGATCAAAGTTTCCCCGTGGCCTTCTTATAAAATCTAGCAGAACCTCCGCCTCTAGAAGTGTTTATAAAAATAAATATTAAAAACTTAAGAACTTCTTCACGCCATAAAAATTTAATTATGTGGCCTTTCATAGTTTTAAGGATAGGCCTGGGGAAGAAGAAGAAGAAGAAGAGAGAATGGATGTGGAGTAATGAGAGAGGCTCTACTAGTAAATTTATAGGATTTACTGGATGCCGTCAGTCGTTCAAATCGAAGATCAGATCTGGTCCAACCATGTCATCGGACCAATAAGAAAGCGCCACATCAGCCCTTGGTTTAAAATAAACTATTAAAACAATGCCAACTCAGAAAAACTAATAGTGTAAAATAATTATTGTCATTGCTTGCATGCGAGGCAAGACATGCGACTTTCTTTAGCTGGGTCAACCACCCGTTATACTGGGTCAACACAGGGGCAAATCCATGGTTCGATCCACATGTCAACCTAGTTGGGCTGGGTCGCCTAGTGAACGTTGGTTTCACTTGTTTATTTATTTACTTTTTTCTAAATTCTTCTTTACTTCATAATCGTTTTAACTCCAATTTTAGCAAACTAAGTGTACATTTTGATCAAATTACAACGGACCCAGTGGTGCTACTCCTATAATCTTTTAATTTTATTCAACTCACGATAATCCACATAATCTCAATGAACCATCGGTCTAGGTTGCAAATACAACTGGTGCATCCCAATGGATACGCTTCTCCGAATGAATCCTTTACACAAAATATCATTCACTTGAACATCTAACTTTCATTTTTCTCTAGGCGCCATCCGCCTAAGAGGCATAATAATAGGTTTGACTCCATCCACTAAATGATCCAAAACTCATTTTCCCTTTGCGACGGTAGTTCTTTGACCTCGTCAAAGGCATCAAAAAACTCTCGAACGATCGGCAACGATGACAATCCATCCCATGGAATCGCAAGTGGATATAAAAAGTTAACTAGGACCCCCTTCTCTCGCAGACACTGTGTCGCAACTATTCTCCCCTCCACATTATCAATCCACTATAGTCTCATATCTCTTGAGTCAATCCATACCCAGAATAATCCCAAACCCAACGAAGTTCAAAACAAAGCTATCACGCACAAAAGAGAAATCATGACTCAGTAAAACTAGACCACGAGAATGCAAATGAAGACCAGAAGAATCCCCTACAGGGTTAGTCACAACCATTGGTCTATTTACAATATTAGGTTCTAAACCTAAATTGCTTAAAAACTCATTAAAGATGAAAGAATTTTATGCTCCAGTATCAAGCAAAACTCGAACTGAAACACCTCTAACAGAAATCCTACCTTGCACAACAACATCCGTCCATTTCTTCGCTTCAGTTGGAGCTCTCGAAAAAGACCGCACAACATCCAATGCATATGCTTTCCCAACCTTCTTATCTGTTGGCAGTTTTGGACAATTCCTCCTCAATTTCCTAGTCTTATCACAGTTGTAGCATTTCCTTTTCGTTTTAGGAACCTTGTAGTCCTTACAATAATGGTCATTCTCGTGACAATTGAAGCAGATAGCCTCACCCTTTGGTCTCTTATGGGTATTCTTCCCTTATTATTGTTGCTTTCTTTTTCAATTCCACTTTTTTTTATTTCCACCACCTTGATGTAGGTTCAACTCCTCTTTACTATCAACAACAGCTCCACCTTTATCTAGAAACAAACTTTCGTGCCTTAAAGCTTTCTCGACCAACTTCTCATATGGATCCTCAATATGATCTACCAATTTTTTTTCAAAACACTCATCCACTCCCATAATAATTTTCTCATTCTTTTGGTATGGAATATCAATATAAGATCGAGCATACTTCAAAAAAGCTTCAAATTCTAATACATACTATGTCGGGCTCCCACCTTGTTTCAACTCAACAAATCTCTTAAAGAGAGTTAAATTTTGGACTATTTAATGAACTTCTCCTCAAGTTTAGTATTAAAATGATTCCACGTAATATGATCCTCTAGAGTCTCAAGAGTACCGGAGTTCCACCAATCCATCACTCACTGTTGAAGCTGCCTCGACACGAGCTTCCTCTTATTGCATTATTAATTCCCAAGTCTCTGAAGATGTGAATACAAGTATCTAACCAATTCTACACCTCAATTTTAGATTTTGTCCCACTAAACATCTTACCATCTAGAGAAGTAATGTCCTTATACATCTTGGCGAAATCAACAACCCTATGTGCCTGCACATGAGCACCACCATCTACTGTCATTTCTGAAGTGGGTATCCTTCTCATGGTCCCTACCATCATGGCCTCGAACATAGCAAAAAAATCGGGTGTAGCGGCAGCTATCAATTGACTAGCCTCTCCTACCCCCTCCAGTATCAGGCTCGTCCCTAGTAGCATTCCTCGTATTTGGATGACTCATTCTTTATTTGAAACAAAAATGAGCAATCTACATCATAGCAAGGCCGCAGTGGCGCTTAAGTGCTTATTAAAATACTATACCATATATCATATAATATAGCTATCATTTAAATAAAATTGCAAGTACGTCTCTCATATGAATTTCTGCTCTTGAATTTTGGTTAAAATCGATTAACTAGAGCTCTGATACCAAGTGTGACGACCTCCCTATACCTCCTACAATGAACTGTATGAAAGATGCACTGCATGACGTGTCAGACCAATATAGGATGATCATCGATGGAAGTAAACCAAAATGAAACCTATCGTATAATTCACAGCGCATGGATAATATATAATAATAAAAAAAATATGCAACAAAATATGGTAGTGAAGAATAACAAAGGAGGAAATTCCCTCTCCATAAAATCTCAGCATATAAAGTACAAAACATCGTAGTAATGGAATATCTAAGAACATCAGGTCTCACTACATCCTTCATCAAAGTATATAACAAGAAAAATAGTAAAAAATCGTCCAAATAGCCATATAATAGGAACAGTAGTACGCCAGCCTCCTACTCACCATCGTATAGCCTTTTCTTCACTAACCTGTCACATGCACTCAGTCTGCTCATTAGCATCATCGATGAGCATCTCAATTTAATAAGAGAAGTTATAAAACCTTAAGTCAGACAATATTTTGGTGTGAACAATTGTGATGACCGCCCACAAGCCCTGCACTAAACAAGAGGAATAATGCGTTGAAAGGTGTGTTAGGGAACTATGGACGATCATCATAGGTAGGTAAACACAATCAAAACCTATCGTAAAACTCATAGTGCAAGGATAAAATATAATAAAACATATACAATAGGCAATAGCAGTGAAATATCATGTAGCAAACTTTTCAAACTTTCACAACATCCTGAAAGGTTATCCCAATATTATATGAAATTTCAAGTACGTTCTAAGGCCTCACTACAACACTCACAGAGCAACTCAAACAGCGGAAACAGAAATACTAGATAGTAGTAAAAGTAATACGCCGCCTCCTGCTCGCCTTCGCACAACATCATCGTCCTTACTAATCACCTATCACCTGCTACCTAGTCTGCCCATCCACAACTGGATGAACAGCCCAAGGTAATAAGGGGAAACAAAAAATCTTGAGTCAAACAACAGTCTTAATGAGCGATAAAATAGCTAACAAACTTCAAACAATAAAGTATATGAGAATGGATAGATAAACATACTAATTTGCCCAAAATATCAGAGAAGAACTCAACTCCCGTCTTCTCCACATCGGACATTTATAGCCTTTACGATAAAACCATACATCCATGAAAACCAGAACGCTCATTCAATCATGGCAAAGCACTCATGACATCCAAATTATATATCTCATGTAAACCATCCTAACCAAATTCAACATCCCTCAAACACAAGCCCCAAAGGCCTAAACCAATATCAGACAAGCACCCAAGGAATATCTCCTTCGACGTTGGACAATCTACATGAGACGATACAAATAGAGCATCCAAACAATCAAACATCCATGATTGACTCTGGCTTGAACTTATGACAACAATAATCTCTCGGCCTTCGCATCACTAGTCATCCAACCCGATGACTTTTCATAGCTCAAGCAACCTTCTCAAGCAACCATTATCCACCAACTCATGACCTTTGAGTTCTCACCTCATTCGTTGTTTTACACCGATCAACGAAAACCTTTCAACACTCTGAACTTTTCTACTTGAATTTACTTCGAAGTCACAACCTCACTGAGCCAAATTTTCATAATTGACCCTGGTGCAACTGACCCCCCTGGTACGACCGACCTTGGTGCGAACCACCAAAATTCATCATGCTCGACCGACCCCACAATATCTCAATAGAGACCGACTGACTCCACATGGACCATCAACCGACCCCATGCTTTGCCAAGCCATGCACGACCGACCCTTACTCGCTCGACCGACCCACCGTTCATTCCAACACCAGGCTCTCCCCACCTTGGACCGGACCGACCGACCCCCTCTCCTCTGGCCGACCGACCCTCCCCATGCACGACCAACCCCTTGTATTTCAGCTCTACCCGACCACCAGTTGTACTACACCGTATTACACTTGTACTGTGCTCAACCGCTGGCGTGTACAGCCCCAATTCAAACCCAATTTCAACCAAAACTTTGCCGATTGCTACAATCGATGAAATACAACCGTCTAACTCGTTCAACACAACCATAAGCATGTTATGAGGCCAATAACAACATGAATAAGACAATTATCACTAATATTACATAATTTTCATCAAAATCATAATAAATGAACATATGATCTGAATTGCGGATCTAGCTTGCATAGACATATGAAATAGCATAGGAATTACCTATTTAAACTTGCTAAATTAGAACATAGGGTGATTCACAAGAAAATGGATTTACCAAGGTATAGATCTATGCGAAAATGCTTGAATTTGATGAAAAACATGACCAAAAATTCATATACTTGATTGAATCCATGTGAGAGATGCACAACACTCACCAATACTCCAAATCAAAGAAAAACAATGAATTAAGATTCCGGACAGCAACCAATTAGATCCAAACTCCTTGATTCAGTGAAGTCGCCCTTGAAATGATGTAGATCTTGCCTCAAATGGTGCAAATCTTCGATTTCCTAAGCTTAGATCTCGATTTTAATGGTGGAATGTGTTAGAGGAAGGAGGAATATAGGCCACCAAATGAGAGAATAGAGAAACTAAACCATTTCCCATATCTCTCACCCTCTATTTATAGTTTCCACCAGCCCACTAATGGGCCTCCCTAAATCAGCCTATTAAGGCTCCCAAAACCTGAACAACCAACTGAAAAACCTTAAAACAACGACTCCTCCCAAACCATTGAGCCAAATCTTCAATGTAACCACCTCTACGGAAAGACAATCATCATTTCCTTTCCAATGACAAAGGCCTCACCACCTGATTCGACCTAAGTGAAAATTTATGCCATGTACAAGACTAACAGGGGATAAATGGTCACAAACAAAATTTGCAATAATTATGGACATGTCTCACATCCCCATAAGTAACATACCAAAATATGAGAATGATACAACCCTCACAGAATAAAATTAAAATATTTTACGATCCTCCGATATGTAAAATGTGGGTTGTTACAACGATAAAAGAGTATCAACAACTACACATTATAATATAGTAATAAACAGTTCAAGTCTTACTTGACCTGTCCCTAAACAGTTAGCACACAATAATCTCATTAAATATTTTACTCAATGCACAGAGGTAGACACTAGTAAGAATAGGATTCTCAATATCCCCTTCTCTTAAGTATCCTAGGTGATAGCCTACCCAAAAGAAAAGAAGAGAACACATAAGCAACCATAACATCCATAGCAAACAAAGACCTAACTATCACCAATTAAAGCCTTGAATATGTTGATATATATCGAATGATTGACCATTGCCATCCATCAAGGGCTAATGCAAAACTCCAACTCTAGTCATACTACCATATGTCCCACGTACGTTTTCCTTCTCAAGACCACTAGATCACTTCCTAAGCGATCCAGGGTAATCGATCTCTCAGATCTTAATAAATGTTCCCACAATACCCCTACTTCAAGTCTACTAGAACCTTCGACCCATCAACGGTTCCCTCGCACTTACAACCATATAATCCATCCATGACTCCAACTTTTAGCTTGATTCCCACTCGAGTCAGTCCTTTATCTCGCAGTGTCATCCCAACTTGAGCTGCCTCCGATTTTCTTTGTTCTTAGATTCTAAGTCCTACGACACACAATTCTAAACAAACAAATCATGCATAACATAGAATTAAACCAATCAAACAATAATTCATCCGATTTCAAACATGAGCCGTCATATGAATACAAATAAACATGTTTCATATCACAATCCTAGCGTAATTTGGCATTACAAACACATAAAACATGGTAGATCTAGCGAATTACATAATATATGATCAAATTAGGTTATCCTAAAGCTAATAATCCGGTTTTAAGAGAAATTAGATACGAGGAGTTTAATTAACCTACTTTACACTTATAATCCATAGTAAGCATGTGAGAGAGATCTATCAGTCACCAAAACCTATTTCTGATGCAATATTGATGAAATCAAATCTGCATAGCGAAGAAACAGCGAAGAAAACACTTGAATTAAATTCAAAACAATGAGATCCAATCTCCTTTTATGTGGATCTTGTTTCTAGATGTGATAGAATGATTTGAGAGAGAAATTAGGGTTAAGGAAATTAGGTTAAATTGGAGATTCATAGATGCTCAACATAATGTATGAAAAAAGGAGAAGAACCCTGATTTATCCTCAAACTCCCTATTTGTAATCTTAGATCATTAGACTAATGGCTTCACTAATCAGCAAATTAGATGCTAATTAACCTAGCCAGCAAAAATAAAAACTTAAAACAATGATTTCACTTAAACCGCTAAGCCAAATCTTCAATGTTACGACTCTACAGAATGGCCAACCACCATTCTGATCCAATGATAGCACATGATTTGGTTTTTGAAAAAATAATATAAAATTTGAAAAGGTATTTATAAGTTTGTGGATACCATTTCACTAGAGAAGGTCGTGGGTTTCATCCCAATATTAAAGCAAGAAGGTGGTTCCATCCACACTTAAGATTAGAATAAAGATTTTAGTGTTATTATGAAGTTTTAACATAAATCTAGACTTTATTTCTTATCTTGATGTCTTGAATTTTTTTTATCTCTTTAAATCTTGAAACTCATAAGTTTACAGTCTTGGTTTCTTCAATTTTGAATTCATCTGTCTTGAATCTTTATATTGTACAGTCTTCATTCTTTAGAACCCGCATATATATATAACCTGCAAATAAATATATATTTGGACAAGAATGTTAGTATTTATATTTTATAATAAGCCCTAAGATTATTGTCATTAAAACCTTCATCTCAGGAGCTAATAATCTTCCTCTTTTTTATGATAACATTATATGTTTATAAAATATACTTTACAAACTCTAATTCTACTCCTGACTCCCCCTTACTCCAGTAACTCCCTGTTAATCTAAGTCTATATATCCTATTTTATAATTGTCTCCCTTTGTAATCAACAAAAACTAATTAAAATTATATAACTCCCCTTTAAATTAATACTATGAAACTACATGCTAATAACTATAATAATCAAAATGTAAATATAATTTATATAGTTTTATAATACATATATATACAAATATGTACACTTATATGCAATACATAAGAACATTTAACAGTAAAATGATCTAATGAGAGTTTTTGACAATTGGTGACTAGCGAATCAAACAATTAAGGTATTAAAGATAAGTTTTTTTTTCATGTTGTTCAACCAAATTACCATTATTATCAAAATATACTTCTCCAATACATATAGCTTTATCATCTTTATCCATATATGCTTCTTCTTCTTCTAATGGATTATAAACAAGAATGTTAGAGGAGTCATCTTCAATCACGATCCGGTTCGAATGATTATCCATCACAAATTTATGCAAATTTCCAAGAATCTTGCCTTGTGTCCTTTGTTTCTTAGACATCCTTATTTGCATAACTTGTATGTAACGACCTGACTTTTCGACCCTCAAATATCGACACAAATACATCCACGGTATTCACGTGCCGAGCACCCAAGTGCCAGAAAGACGAAAAGTTAGGGTGAAATAAAATAAAAAGAAAATAGACTGAGGAAGAATAGGACACAATATCAGAATCTCACAACGGAACGGTAACATATAATATAATGAATGATCTTTACCAAATAAAACTGTATGATTACAACTATCAGAGAAGACTAACCTATCATCAACTTGGACAGTTATAACAACCCGTCCTCATAAATGTTGATGTACAACATAGAATGCAGCGGATATAAAAAGTACGGTGAGATGAACTCCAACTCTCTTCCAAAAGCTCCAAGGCATCCAAAGTAAAACCTGTCATACTCAGCCTACTCGAAGGAGTATGTGATAATTTTAAGGAAAACAAAAACCAAGCGTCAGACATTAGTCTGGTATGAGAAACTCAAGATACACATTGCATGTAACAACATTGAGGGGACTGTGCAGATAACCGCTCCGGATTTCCCCTCAATTGAAACCAACCATTTATTAGGAGAAGTATAGTTGTATTATAAATAATGTCTAGGGTGTAAAATATAAATAAATTCACATAGAAGGAATGGTTACATTGGTTACATTCGACAACTATTAAGTGTACAAACAAAACCGATAAGGCACGTTCGCATATTGGATTTTCCATCGGAGATCTCTCAATACAGATCCAAACTCCATGCACAAGGGTCAGAAAGTACCTCCGAGCGTCGCATATCTCTAGATAAAATATACCATAAGGTAAACACAATTGGCCCACGCACGAAACACCGAAGTGCACCACGTGGAACCAAATATATCCAACTCCCGCACGCAACTTCAAAGAGCTCCCGCACGATTCGATAATAAGCATACACTAGATATGGAGTCAATATATCCTGCCGTAGTTTAGCAAAACCCCAGATTGTGCTCCTACTCTGTTTTTAGCCATTTCCGATGTCGATGTTTCGTTTGGCATCTTTCACACGAGTCTTCATCACTCGAACAGAACAAGAATTCCCAGTTGGAATCCCACAGCTCAATAGATCTTGGAATCACACATAGACTCCTTCACAGATCTCGGAATCATACATGGATTCCAATACATCAACAGATCTTGGAATCACATATAGATTCTTTCATAGATCTTAGAATCACTATATGTGTTCGAGCATCTCAACAGATCTCGAATCGCCATATGGACTTCACTTCACAACCGTTTCCAAAACATAGAACCCATATACTAGTTTTGAAGTGGTTTTCGATAAGTAAAACACTTACCAATCCCGGTCTCCTCAAAACTAGTCGCTAGATTTAAGGTCAAGTTCTATAGTCAATTAACTGACTACAATTCACACAATAGACGATTGTATATGTAAAACAGCCTTGCTTAATTTCCATAACAATTGAATAAACATCCAAGGCACTATGAAGGTTACAAAGTGTGTTAAACAATCAAATCACTATCAAGTCACATAGCATGATAAACAGTTGAAGCACGGTTAACTCATATAAACGGCTTCTAATCCCATTCCCATTTAATTAATGTTTCATTAATTAAAACTTATTTTATTAGTAAAACTCCTTTTAACTAATAAAACTTCACTTGTCAAATACAACTTCAACTATTAATCAATATCTCATACTCGATTAATATTCCTTTATTAGTAAAACTACTTTTAACTAATAAAACTTCGTTTGTCAAATAAGACATCACTTATTAATCAATAACTCATACTCGATTAATATTCCTTTATATACTAGCGTATATATTCAACTTATACATATAAAATGTGTATATGTATATATTCTACGAATTACCTAATCCGTTATAGTCTTACTACCCAAAAAGGGTTTTAATATACTTATCCCTCCGGTATAAGTATAATCACAATTCAATTCCAAGATTTCCTATTTAACTTCAATATTTCAAAACGTACTCATATACTTATCCCTCCGGTATAAGTATATCTACAATTCAATTTTAAGATTTCTTAAAGTATAACCAAAGAGGTTAAAACCATTGTTTAATAAAGAACCTCTTCTCTTTTGTAAGTTAAACATCTTATTCAATATCTTTATTCTGAAAGATTCCTATACTTGTTTCTATCTTTAAAATCAATTATTAAAGATCTAAGTATATTCAAAATCATTAAACCGTATATTCTAGTTTAACTACATTCCAAGGGTTTCAAAACATGTGTTGCTAAAACAATGTTTACAACAAACCCAAAACAATCCTTTATAATTTATCTTTAAATGTTTGTTTAAAGATTCAATTATATTTACTGCCATGTTATAATCTGAGAGGGTTAAAGACTAATGAAATTAACACATTGTCACGACAAACCCAAAACCATTTTATGCTTATAGAAATCACACTTCGTGTACTTAACTCGTTTCCGACATTATCAACTTAACTATCCCTCGGTCAAGAGTGAGGCCAGGTAAGTTAGAGCACTGGTTACATACCACCCCTTGCCTAGACACCCCATTCTTGACACTCACAGATAGATAAGCCTACTCGTCGGCTTATTAGAATTAAGCACAATAATCATGATATTCAATAAACAAGTAATTAGCAAGTGCACTTATATGACTATTCTAGCTTTACACACTTTCAAACTTACATCAATTTAACATATAAGTTAAACAACCATTTTAATATGATAAGAAATCACTAAGGATGTCATTGCAAAGTTTCATACAAAGTGTTGAAAACACAACAATTCAAACTGCATCTATAGCGACCATCGCTATAAGTGCACTTTCAAGTTCAAGTCCATAATATGTCAATCCATACTAATTCTTATGTGCTTTGTTTCAAATTCATTCCACTTGTTATACAAGTAAATTCAAATACAATTCCAAGTCCATTCAAGTCCATTCCAATCCATTAACATGGATCACATATGTCGCTTACTTTTAAAGTAAGAATCAAGTTCACATTTTTAACATAAGTTACCAACATTCAAGCAACTTTAAGAATAGTTAAAAACATGCAAAAGGGTTTATGTTTGCTGTACTAAATAGTGAGTAAACTCACCTTAATCCTTAGAAAATCCAAGATCCAATAATAAGAATAAAGATCCAAGAATAAGAACAAAGATCCAAGCTAGCAACCTCCTTCCTTCCCTTGTTTTTCCTTGCTTTCTTCCTTATATAGCTCACGACCAAAGATGAAAATTGAGAGGGGCTTGGATTTTTCAACTTCTAACTTGCTAAAAGGTCTTGTAATGGCATAAGAAGGCTACACTCAAAGTTTGAGTTGATTTGGAGTTGGTTTGAGTATAGTTTGAGAAAGTTAGTAAGGAAGAGGAAGAAGATGAAGATAAGCCATTAAAAATCTTCACTTTTGCTTAGGAATTTTGTGTAAGAAAGAAGGAGGTATACCCCTCCTTATATAGGAAAAAGAAAGTGGATGTGTAGTGACCCGAAAATCCGGATGAATTTGAGCTGACCAAAAACACAAGTCCAACCCAAAATATCACGGAAATTCGAACCATTAATAGAAAGAAGTTAGAGGGTGAGGATAGATAAGATAGAACTTAGAATAGAAGAAGAAGAAGAACACAACATCAGAGTAACACGAATCTCACAGCGGAACGAATAACATATAATATAAATAACATAACTTGAAATATACATCTGTACTTGAATATACATCAATGTCAAAGTACATTACTTACAACACAGCAGAAATAACTATAGCTATATGATCCTGAAGCCTCCTGCTCCAAGCTCTTCCAGTATATCTGTAAATTCCCGACTACTTGACTGCCCGTACAAATTTAGGCACCCAAGAGTTTAGGGAAAACAACAAAGTAAACTCCGGGTCAGTCATGGGACTGGTATGAGTAAACAGTTTAAAACAGTTTCAGAAAACTAAATGATATCTCATAAGACCACGCCGTATAACACGGAACGGGTTTTTCCCTTATGAGAATCCAAACACTTGATTTATCTTTATATCAAAACTCTTTTGATATTATAATAATGTCTAAATCAAGTAGATAACAATCTAGTGGAACGCTTGCATCTCACGTTCCACATATATAATATAAAATCAAAACCGCAAGCACGTATTGGGTAATGGATTTCCAACTATGACAAGGTATGGAATCACCTTCCGCTGGTATATCTCTAGAGGAGAATACACCGAGTTCAACAAGAACATCTTGCAACTCAGCCACACATGACCGACCACTCATTTCGCTTGAGTGTATCGAATGTATATCACCAACGATTGGGATCAGCAACCGTTTCCCGAATGGGTCAGCATCAACAATAGATTTTTAGAAGTAAATGAAACTCTAGATCAGGTGATTATACACCCTAATAGGTGCGACCTACATAGCCATGCTGCTTGCCCGATTTCTGTCATTTACCGGATGTTGAGGCTAGAAGCTACGCTTTATCATCACACCAGATTCACTTCGAATGTCACATCGTCAGATCCATCGAAAATCACTAATTGACGTCTACAACAGTACATTACGTGTCAGCTAAAAGAAGTTTCCTCCTCCGCTTCCACTCTTGGTACAGTTGAAGAAATCAATGTACGTGACCTTTCTGGAAATACTCTGTCAGACATTCATCCATACAAGTCACCCAGGAACAGGATGAACCGAAGGTACTATTTCTATTAATAGAAAAAGTCCTTGTACCCTACTCCGTCTTCGATTATCTTTATATAATCTGATTCGCACGCTACTGCCGATATGGAGTGGTTCTTCGGATAATAATCCAACCGGTCTCTCCATATTGACAACGATGGTCAAAACTTCGATAGTCTGTGATTTAACTATCGAATAAAAACAAGTGTTTCGATAGTCGATGATTTAACTATCGAATAAAACAAGTGTTCATCCAAACATCCGACAATCACTGAGTCTTTAATTAATATTCCATCAATTAAATCTCTTCTCTATTTCTTATCAATATTTGTTAACCAAATATTTTCAATAACCATATTGGTCTTTTACGTTCTTTGGAAAACATTTCCATATATCGCCTTCTTTTATTTTCTAAACTTTAGAAAATATTCATTATTTATAATTGGAAAATATTCCAATTACTTATCTCTTTTCCAATCTCGTTTATTTCTATACTTAGGAAATATTCATTATTCAATTTCCAAGCTTTGCACATATTTGGGTTAAAACAGATGTTGTGTAAAACATCGTTACGACAACCCAAATACAGTATTTAACAAATTCTTATTCCATATTGATCTTCGAGCCTGAATCTTGCTACTTATCGGTATATCATGAAATCAACCAAGTTGGGGTATAATTACCTCTCAGACCTTGACTGAATAACATTTAACGTCAAAACAGACAAGACTACTTACTCGAATAATCAATACCATACAACTGATTATTCACCTTTAAACACATATACATTTCCTCTTTCTATTCCTTCTAGATTTTATTCTTAGTCTTCCTTTTTGATTATACTATTCTATTTCTAAGTTCATTTCCTTATCGACTCCTTTATATATCGATACGTTGATTTCTAACTATCAAATTATCTTAAAAATATTCTATCACCTTAAATTCCCGGAAAAATTCGCCATAACCTCCTTTGTACCGGGAGCATCGGGAAATTTCAAATAGCTTTCCCGGTCCTTCTTATCTCAAAAAGAAAAAGAAAAAGCCAAGCGGCTTGCCGATACGGCGCATAAAATCTCATATGGAAATTAAATACGTACCTTTTGGTCGGGCATTCTATTTATTTCACTTCTATACTTTATTCCAAACCTGTCTCCTGTATCTATACCTGCCCAATCTATTTAACTATACCAAATCGTTTTAACTCAATTCGTTAATTATTTCTTTAGTCTATTTCTCCTTTTAATATTTGAATTCTATATTCAAACTCCAATTCGCTTCTATTATTCAATTTCTATATATCAAATTCTATTGTCTTCTATTTATTCAAATCCTATATTAAAAAGTTCGTTTGAATTTCTATTATTCAAATCTTTATTTCAATTCCTTATATTCAAAGTCTATTTAAATTTCTCTATTCAAATTCCATTTGAAATACTATATTCAAATTCTATAGTTAAACTCCATTTGAATTCTATTATTCAAATTCTATTTAAATTCTATTGTTTAAATTCCATTTGAATCCTATATTCAAATCGTTTAAAGTCCATTTGAATTTCTATTATTCAAATCTCTATTTCAATTCCTTATATTCAAAGTCCATTTGAATTCTCGGCATTATTTATAACCAACGTTTATAACTTCAATTCAAATCCCACCTTTCCATTTATAAACAACGTTTTATAAAATTCAATTCAAATCCCATATTTTCATTTATAAACAACGTTTATAAATTCGATTCAAATTCCATCCTTTCATTTATAACAACTTTATAAATTCGATATTCGTTCATATATATTCAAAACAAGTTAATGTTTTCTATAGTTCATTTAAAATTCAAATTCTATTTATAAAAATAGAATTCCCCTTTAAAATTTCAAATACCCTTTTTGATATTTTTATAAATCAATATTCAAGCCCAGGGATAATTTCAACAATCGAATCAACCAATTTTCAATCATTTGATTTTAACACATCATATAGGAATATATATGAAATCAAACAAACAACAAACAGATAATATATTTTTGAGGAATCCAGTTGGATTCCTCCAACCTGTTTTCCTGCATCCACAGACGTTAGTTAACATAGTAATACCCATCCTGCTTCGAGGCAGGATATCGCGGTATAGAAGGTCATCCACTAATCATAGCGTGGGGCGTATAGGGTAATCATCCGCTATGGTACCGCGGGCATCCGCTAATGAGACTGCGGGAATCCAACCAATCATCAACCCAATATATATATATATATAATAGTCAACCAATCCTAAATAACTATATATATTTTAAATCAACCAAACAACACTCAAACAAGCAACAACAGTTATTTTTAACGATATAAAAATAATTCTAAACAAACAGGTGAGATTTACTCACCGATGATTTTTACTTGTCGAATATCCATTCTGATTCCATTCAGTCTCGTCTCAACTTAATTCTTCTCAAATGGATTATGCCTTCCCCATTTTCTTTTAATTACAGCAGCTTTCCCAACTGCTTTCAGTCCCTTCAAAAATCTGCTCCATTCTCTACGGCATTCTGTCGAGCACCACACCATCATCAACAACTCAGGCAACCTAACTTTAGAGATCTGTTCCCCTTTCAGTTACTGTCGTGCCTTGTATCCCCCCCTAAATCATGTCACTGAACAACTCTCAGTCACCTCTTCCAAATGCGACTCGCGATGAACAGAAAACCCACGCAAATCACAAACCATCACTTCCAAAAACCACCGATCAACTTTGGTCTTCACCCTTCCTGCTGCTATTACAGTGCGCACCCCACCAGAATTCCACCTCGACCAACCGTCCTGAAGTTTTTTCTCCAACCTCGAATTGAACAAGCACGACACTGAAATCTCCATCCTTGCGATGTCGCTCGAGATCGAAGCTTTCAGTTCGCATCACACCCTTATTCGTTGACTCCACTGCGCTCATCCTCGTCCCACTTGGACATGCTCAGATCGAAGAACCCCCAAATTGTGAGCTGCTTCTGTCGACATCGGCTTCCTCAAAGACCAGAACCCCCCTACTTCACGCGAGTGTCCCCGAGCTTCAGCAGAACGAAGGGTTTCCAATCGTGACTTGCGATATTGATTTTTGGTGCTTTCGGTTTTTTTCTCTGAGTGTTTGGATCTGGGGATATCTCGGTTTTAATTTTTTACTTGCTAATGGAATGAGCTTGTCCCTTTTATTGTTGATCTTGTGGACAAAGAGGAAGGAGACGTGCTCACCTTTTCCCCTTATGATTTCTGCGGTCGATACTTTGCTCTTGTTGCCTTGTTTATGTCCATAAAACCATGGTATTTTATTTTAATTTAATTCAGTATCCTCTAAATAAAAATAACCATTGATTCTGAATTCCTCAGTGAACCCAACAACTTTCATTTCTAGCGTAATACCACTGCTCTGAACACACTGAGATAGGTCACGAAGTCCCATTCGATCATATGGAGAAGGTATTAACTTAAATCCTATATAAATTAAATTCCAGAACAATTAATTCCCTCGACAATAAATTAATGTTATCGTTATTATTCAGTTTTGAATTTCTATTGATTATCTGAATCAATTTCAGTATAGTCTGAACTCTTGAATTCAATTAGCTTCGTATTTCGAAAATTATATAAATTCAAAGTAAATCATATTTCGGCTTTTAAATCGATAATCAAATATAAAATTTCTTTTATATTTTTATTTCAATATTTAAACCTCATTAAATATTCTAAATTTACCGACGAAATATCCGGGTCATTACAGGATGGGAAAAGACCAAAATGCCCTTAAAACCCTAAACACACTCATGAAAGAAGTGAAAGGTGTGTAAGAGAAGTGAAAGGTGTGTAAGAGAAGTGAAAGGTGTGTAAGAGATGGTAAGTTTGCTTTTTCAAAGCTTAAGGATTAGACTTCCATTTGTATACATATAAGGAGCTTATATACATACACTTAGGATATTTTCTAAACTCTTGATGTGACTAATTATGATTACATATATATGTGTATGCGCATATATACAAATATATCAAACAACGTTGCAACGATATGAAACAACTTCTATTCAACGATAGGATGTGAATCTGGAAGTTGAACCTCAATCATATTTTTAGTTATTTATCAAATGATTTATTCAAGTAAACAAAACTTGGAAATAAATCCATTAACTTATTTAAACAATTAAAACAAGCATATTCAAATTATAAAGCACTTATTTGAATACTTAAATACCCAAAATACAAAAACTTTCCTTAAATGCTCATTTTTTAAAATGATGACATCATCAATATAGTTAACAATAAATATGAAAAATACTTTTATTAGCTAACTACTTCCCTAATGATTTATTAGACATTCACTAAAATTTTCAACAACTTTTGTTGAGAAAATAGCCATTTATTGATAAAACGATTTTCGGTCATTTTATCAATATTTTACCAAAAATATACTTTTGAAAGCATTTTTCCTAAACGACTCTAGAATTATAAATTACTAATTAAATGATGTTTAACAAGGTTATAAAATCATATTTATAACACTTAACAATATTACAAATTGTTATGTTATTCAAAGATTAAGTGTTCGAATTTTCCGGGTCTTTACATTCTCCCCCACTTAAAATATTTCGTCCCCGAAATTGCAACACGAGAAACCAAAGAAACAATCAAACATCGATACCTAACAGTATCATACTACCAGCAAACAAAACTCATGGCTTGATCAAGTTCAAACCCCCTCATCGCATTAGGATGATAAACAACCTACTAAGTGCGCCTTACACTCAACAACCTTAGGGATTACTCAGTCGATAATTCACAATACCTCATAACAAATCAAAGAGTCGTTTCCCAAACCCTCCACTAGCTACCAAACATAGTAAATCCCATACGATGTTAATAAACCATCCGTACACATTGTTTGATCATATCACTTTCCCGATCACAAGACTTCGTTTCCGAACTAGTATACCACACTTGACATATCTAGTGCGTACTTCGATCTAGTTTCTTGACCAGAAACTTCCATCTTCCTTACATAGCCGTACACTATGATAGAAAACTTCAGGATCATATCAAAAATCTATATCAAGTATTCACTATCAAAGTCTAGTGAAGAACCCTTGTTCGGACCGGTGTAAATCACCTTCAAAATCCTGTACTCGAATCTGTACCCAGATCAACTATGCGAATAAAACGATCTACGTACAACTCACGTATTTTATCCTATTGGTTTCTTAACCACCAATATCCTTTATTAATTCTTCTATATGTATAGTATGCCATTTTATTCTAATATCCTTCCTCTTTTTTCGACATTCAATTATCACTTAGTATTTCTTTATTAGTACTAAAACCACTTATGAATCATTTCATAAAACTATACTTCAAGTTATTAAACACTGTATAACTTTAGTTTGTACACATATAATACTCTAATACATTCTATGAGTATATCCAAACATCAAATTTGTTGAGTATGTTAATCAAATTTTGAACTTGTTCCAACTTGCTATCTTAATAATTCAAGTGTTATATAAACTCAATTTATATTTTCACAAACACTTAACTTCAAGTTCCATAATAATTCAAAAGTTTTCAACTATCCAAAATCGTTGAAAATCCCGTTTCATTTTAACAAATGAAACCGACAAAACTACAAATCATGGCATTATTCACATTTATACAATCTTAATGCATAAACTATATGGTTCCGTAAAATGACTTAATCGAGTTTCAATAATTTATATAAAGCAATTCTTTATCTAACTTATTTCTCAAATTCTTATCATTATTCGAATTATAATAGACGAATCATGTTAAAATTAAATTTAACCTAACATCATCATTAAACGCCTTATAGTCAAACTATGAAACCTAATTCACAAGGTGTTCATATCTAATGTTCTCACTTAGTCCCATCTACCCAACCCATGTTTTTAAAAGGTAAACTAGTTATAAGTCAACAAGCAATAGTACATGCTCATAAACTGATCAAGCATAACTAATAATAGTTGAATATTATCATTCCTAGCAACCAAACACATCATAAATAAATATATCAATTTATGAAAGTTTATATTTTGTACAAAAATATAAGCCTAGGTAAAATTATTTCATTTACCAATTTAAAACCAGTATTGTGTCGATTTGCCTTGTTTAAGTATTTAGAAATCCCTATCGATGCCATGGCGTCCCACATATCGACCAGAATTCATTAACCACTCAACAGATTAACTAACACAACATAAAATATATTTATAGCACTAACAAATATGCGCTCTCTTATATATAATACACTCAACTCATGTTAGGGCATTCCATTACCCTATCTCTTGATGAGTCATACCCAACCTAAGCCAAGGAGTTCGCTCAACCTTGTGCTCTGATACCAAATGTAACGACCCGACTTTTCGACCCTCAAATGTCGACACTAATACATCCACGGTATTCACGTGCCGAGCACCCAAGTGCCGGAAAGACGAAAAGTTAGGGTGAAATAAAATAAAAAGAAAATAGACTGAGGAAGAAGAGGACACAATATCAGAATCTCACAACGGAACGGTAACATATAATATAATGAATGATCTTTACCAAATAAAACTGTATGATTACAACTATCAGAGAAGACTAACCTATCATCAACTTGGATAGTTATAACAACCCGTCCTCATAAATGTTGATGTACAACATAGAATGCAGCGGATATAAAAAGTACGGTAAGATGAACTCCAACTCTCTTCCAAAAGCTCCAAGGCATCCAAAGTAAAACCTGTCATACTCAGCCTACTCGAAGGAGTATGTGATAATTTTAAGGAAAACAAAAACCAAGCGTCAGACATTAGTCTGGTATGAGAAACTCAAGATACACATTGCATGTAACAACATTGAGGGGACTGTGCAGATAACCGCTCCGGATTTCCCCTCAATTGAAACCAACCATTTATTAGGAGAAGTATAGTTGTATTATAAATAATGTCTAGGGTGTAAAATATAAATAAATTCACATAAAAGGAATGGTTACATTGGTTACATTCGACAACTATTAAGTGTACAAACAAAACCGATAAGGCACGTTCGCATATTGGATTTTCCATCGGAGATCTCTCAATACAGATCCAAACTCCATGCACAAGGGTCAGAAAGTACCTCCGAGCGTCGCATATCTCTAGATAAAATATACCATAAGGTAAACACAACTGGCCCACGCATGAAACACCGAAGTGCACCACGTGGAACCAAATATATCCAACTCCCGCGCGCAACTTCAAAGAGCTCCCGCACGATTCGATAATAAGCATACACTAGATATGGAGTCAATATATCCTGCCGTAGGTTAGCAAAACCCCAGATTGTGCTCCTACTCTGTTTTTTGCCATTTCCGATGTCGATGTTTCGTTTGGCATCTTTCACACGAGTCTTCATCACTCGAACAGAACAAGAATTCCCAGTTGGAATCCCACAGCTCAATAGATCTTGGAATCACACATAGACTCCTTCACAGATCTCGGAATCATACATGGATTCCAATACATCAACAGATCTTGGAATCACACATAGATTCTTTCATAGATCTTAGAATCACTATATGTGTTCGAGCATCTCAACAGATCTCGAATCGCCATATGGACTTCACTTCACAACCGCTTCCAAAACATAGAACCCGTATACTAGTTTTGAAGTGGTTTTCGATAAGTAAAACACTTACCAATCCCGGTCTCCTCAAAACTAGTCGCTAGATTTAAGGTCAAGTTCTATAGTCAATTAACTGACTACAATTCACACAATAGACGATTGTATATGGAAAACAGCCTTGCTTAATTTCCATAACAATTGAATAAACATCCAAGGCACTATGAAGGTTACAAAGCGTGTTAAACAATCAAATCACTATCAAGTCACATAGCATGATAAACAGTTGAAGCACGGTTAACTCATGTAAACGGCTTCTAATCCCATTCCCATTTAATTAATGTTTCATTAATTAAAACTTATTTTATTAGTAAAACTCCTTTTAACTAATAAAACTTCACTTGTCAAATACAACTTCAATTATTAATCAATATCTCACACTCGATTAATATTCCTTTATTAGTAAAACTACTTTTAACTAATAAAACTTCGTTTGTCAAATAAGACATCACTTATTAATCAATAACTCATACTCGATTAATATTCCTTTATATACTAGCGTATATATTCAACTTATACATATAAAATGTGTATATGTATATATTCTACGAATTACCTAATCCGTTATAGTCTTACTACCCAAAAAGGGTTTTAATATACTTATCCCTCCGGTATAAGTATAATCACAATTCAATTCCAATATTTCCTATTTAACTTCAATATTTCAAAACGTACTCATATACTTATCCCTCCGGTATAAGTATATCTACAATTCAATTTTAAGATTTCTTAAAGTATAACCAAAGAGGTTAAAACCATTGTTTAATAAAGAACCTCTTCTATTTTGTAAGTTAAACATCTTATTCAATATCTTTATTCTGAAAGATTCCTATACTTGTTTCTATCTTTAAAATCAATTATTAAAGATCTAAGTATATTCAAAATCATTAAACCGTATATTCTAGTTTAACTACATTCCAAGGGTTTCAAAACATGTGTTGCTAAAGCAATGTTTACAACAAACCCAAAACAATCCTTTATAATTTATCTTTAAATGTTTGTTTAAAGATTTAATTATATTTACTTCCATGTTATAATCTGAGAGGGTTAAAGACTAATGAAATTAACACATTGTCACGACAAACCCAAAACCATTTTATGCTTATAGAAATCACACTTCGTGTACTTAACTCGTTTCCGACATTATCAACTTAACTATCCCTCGGTCAAGAGTGAGGCCAGGTAAGTTAGAGCACTGGTTACATACCACCCCTTGCCTAGACACCCCATTCTTGACACTCACAGATAGATAAGCCTACTCGTCGGCTTATTAGAATTAAGCACAATAATCATGATATTCAATAAACAAGTAATTAGCAAGTGCACTTATATGACTATTCTAGCTTTACACACTTTCAAACTTACATCAATTTAACATATAAGTTAAACAACCATTTTAATATGATAAGAAATCACTAAGGATGTCATTGCAAAGTTTCATACAAAGTGTTGAAAACACAACAATTCAAACTGCATCTATAGCGACCATCGCTATAAGTGCACTTTCAAGTTCAAGTCCATAATATGTCAATCAATACTAATTCTTATGTGCTTTGTTTCAAATTCATTCCACTTGTTATACAAGTAAATTCAAATACAATTCCAAGTCCATTCAAGTCCATTCCAATCCATTAACATGGATCACATATGTCGCTTACTTTTAAAGTAAGAATCAACTTCACATTTTTAACATAAGTTACCAACATTCAAGCAACTTTAAGCATAGTTAAAAACATGAAAAAGGGTTTATGTTTGCTGTACTAAATAGTGAGTAAACTCACCTTAATCCTTAGAAAATCCAACATCCAATAATAAGAATAAAGATCCAAGAATAAGAACAAAGATCCAAGCTAGCAACCTCCTTCCTTCCCTTGTTTTTCCTTGCTTTCTTCCTTATATAGCTCATGGACAAAGACGAAAATTGAGAGGGGCTTGGATTTTTCAACTTCTAACTTGCTAAAAGGTCTTGTAATGGCATAAGAAGGCTACACTCAAAGTTTGAGTTGATTTGGAGTTGGTTTGAGTATAGTTTGAGAAAGTTAGTAAGGAAGAGGAAGAAGATGAAGATAAGCCATTAAAAATCTTCACTTTTGCTTAGGAATTTTGTGTAAGAAAGAAGGAGGTATACCCCTCCTTATATAGGAAAAAGAAAGTGGATGGGAAAAGACCAAAATGCCCTTAAAACCCTAAACACACCCATGAAAGAAGTGAAAGGTGTGTAAGAGAAGTGAAAGGTGTGTAAGAGAAGTGAAAGGTGTGTAAGAGATGGTAAGTTTGCTTTTTCAAAGCTTAAGGATTAGACTTCCATTTGTATACATATAAGGAGCTTATATACATACACTTAGGATATTTTCTAAACTCTTGATGTGACTAATTATGATTACATATATATGTGTATGTGCATATATACAAATATATCAAACAACGTTGCAACGATATGAAACAACTTCTATTCAACGATAGGATGTGAATCTGGAAGTTGAACCTCGATCATATTTTTAGTTATTTATCAAATGATTTATTCAAGTAAACAAAACTTGGAAATAAATCCATTAACTTATTTAAACAATTAAAACAAGCATATTCAAATTATAAAGCACTTATTTGAATACTTAAATACCCAAAATACAAAAACTTTCCTTAAATGCTCATTTTTTAAAATGATGACATCATCAATATAGTTAACCATAAATATGAAAAATACTTTTATTAGCTAACTACTTCCCTAATGATTAATTAGACATTCACTAAAATTTTCAACAACTTTTGCTGAGAAAATAACCATTTATTGATAAAACGATTTTCGGTCATTTTATCAATATTTTACCAAAAATATACTTTTGAAAGCATTTTTCCTAAACGAGTCTAGAATTATAAATTACTAATTAAATGATGTTTAACAAGGTTATAAAATCATATTTATAACACTTAACAATATTACAAATTGTTATGTTATTCAAAGATTAAGTGTTCGAATTTTCCGGGTCTTTACATTGTATTTCAGTTATCGTTAGTAGAGATTCCGCCAAAGTTTCTTCTATCTTCACGACTCGGGCCAGCTTAGTTCGTTGGAATAGACTAGAAGTAGGAAAAAGGAAGGAAACTGTTCCGTTTTGATTCTATTTGGAAGAGGAGATCACTAATTTATGGTTTTAGAAGTTTATCATGGAAAGAAATAGAGTGGAAGATAGAAAAAATTGAAATTTAAAGAATATATAACCACTTCAACAAATATGTCTATTCACAGTGTTGAAAAAATGCTGTTATAGCCTTTAACAGTGTTTTGATGAATGTTGTCTACCAACACGTTGTTATAGGTCATGGATATATCACATCGTTTTCAAAAATATTGTAGAAAATTGACAAATTACAGCGTTTCAAATGGTGTTGTCCTTGTGTTTATACAACGTTTTACATTGTTCCAGAAATGTTGTTATCTTCCCTTTTCTACAGCGTTTAGCCACATATCACAACATTTCTCGAAGTTTACAAATTCTTTACTATCACAGCGTTTTGCCACATATCACAGTGTTTCTAGAAGTTTACATGTTCTTTACTATCACATCGTTTTGCCACATATCATAACATTTTTTGCATCTATCACAGCATGCATATATTGTAGTTTCAAAATATTCATGCATAAACATATCAACAACATGTAAATATATATCAACCAACTAATTATATAACACAATGTTCATACACAAAGACACCATCAATAAACAAACTTTACATAATTTTTATAAAAAGTTAACACCATAAACTAAATTTACACAATATTCGTCGAACAAAGTCACGATATCTATAAATAAAACAAAATTTCCATAAAACAAGTTTGCGCCGAATACCAACAAAATGAACATCTAAAAGTTACCGCTTTCCCCATAATCTGATACAACAAGTAGTCTTTTTGTTGAGGGTTTTTCAAAAGTGCCTAACGATATTCTGATTATAGCCGAATGCACAACGATGCCCATCTCCAATACCTATACACATGTGTTCATGTTAGCATTTGGTCTTGCTAACGCATTAACAAGAAACAATGCTCGATAACAAGAAAAAAGATTACAAGGAGAAAGTTGAAGATAAGAACATAGCGTACTTGGTAATATTTTATAATAGTTAGTTAATTTTTATAATACTTAGTTAATTTTTAATTATTGCTATAATTATTATAGAATACTTGGTAATATTTTATATTTTTATATAGTTAGTTAACTTTTATAAACTAAACTTCTAATTTTTTTATAAATTTAGTAAACTTAGTTAATTTTTATAGTACTTAGATAATTTTTATAATTTAAATGACCCAAACTCACCCTTACGGGAAAGCTCGGATTGAGTTGAGAATCAGACAAATCAGAACATAAACAATAGAACATTTCATTGCTATTACAAAAATTACATCGTAGTACAAGAATATAATATAATATGAATAAATAATATACATCAGAAAAATATCAAAGATTAAATTACAAAGCAGCGGAAAAGTAATACATAACACAACTGAAAGAGATACACGGATACAAAGCTTTTCGAATATAGCTCCAGCTGTAAATCCAGGATCCTATGAAATAGGAATCTACAAAACCAAAACTACTAGCTGCCCGTGTGGAAAATAGGGCACCCAAAGTTTAGGCTAAAAAAATAAACTCCATGTTAGTCATGAGACTGGTATGAAAACTAAAACTGTTATTATAAAACTTTACTTTAAAAAATAAAGTAAATCAAGGGACCATACCGTATAACACGGAACGGGTTTTCTCCCAAGAATACCCGTGCATAAAAAAACAACGCAATGCTTTTCGGAAAAATGAAGCTATTATAAGACTCAAGTCCCATCACATAATGCAACGCAAGCCAAAGGATAGAGTTTTACCTTATAATAGCCAAACATGCATGGCACGTTTCAAAACAAATCATTTTGATATTACTATCAGTGTAGTGTCAAAATCACTTCAAATATTAATGTATCAATCATAGATGACATAGTATCCCATGCTATTATGTAGCCATACTAGTTCTGCAATTAAAACCGAAATGTCACATATTGGAAATTGGATTCCATCTATGAGTCGAGGCCAGGGATGGCTCCTCACCGATTCGAGAGACTCTAGCAAATGCCTCAGGATTACACACCGTGGAGCAACCCTTGGTTCCTGCAGGGCCAGTCCACACATACTTTAGTGGATTAGTTGTTCCTGAACACACGTTTCCTCGTCTTATCGGACCTATCCATCGGTCCCGTAGTGACCGATATATCCGAGGTGCCTCGCAATCCATCTTCCACATAAATAAAAATAAATAAATTCTTGGGATCCATACCATGATACCACCTATATCTAAAAGGAAACGTCATGTCCTCCCTGCGTCCCTTATCCCGTTTTGACTACTACCGTAATGTCCCGTATTTTTTTTAGTCAAATATTTATTTTATTATATTATATTAAATATTTATTTGGAATTTTAACAAGATTTTAAATATATAATTCGTTTATAATATGAAGTTTGAACATAAGATTTATATACAATATAAAACGAGCTTGAAATAGCGCGATAGTTCGTAATATTGAGTTTTAAACTTAAATTAAATATGCTGGATTCGATTTAAATCGAAAATCTGTAAAACAAGAAACGTTTGGATCTTGTTGATGGTAATTTTCGTATGGAAGAGAAAAATCTAGATTTCGTGTTGTAAATTATTAGTTATATCCAAATCACATTTTAAAATAGTCACTATGGAAATCGTTAGTAAAATATAACGTTTATTTAATAAATTAATAGCATTTTAATATAACTTGAATAACGGTTGTAACACCCCGTATTTTCTGTGAACATATCAGTAATAAATCAGAGAATAATTAATTTTTAAAATAAGAATCAAGGGAAACGGGTTGGCCATTGCGTTCTTCTCGGAATTCTGCTTGGAAACGAGTCTGAGTTTGCGAGAATCGGAGTCCGTATGAGGGAGATATGACTCTCCGAAGTTTCAGGAATTTCTGGAATCGAAAACAGCTCGAAAATTCGAATTCAAAATTCGAATTCAAACCCAGAAGCGGGCTGGGCAGGAAATTTCCCGCCTAGGACCCAGGTCGACTGGGGAGTCGACTGGGTAGTCGACCCTCCCGACCAGGTCGACTGGGTAGTCGACCTGGGGGTCGACCTGGGCACATTTCTGCAGATCGGGCCTGTGACGATTTTTACCCCTTTTTGACGAACCGGATGACTTCTGGACCGATCTGATGGCTCTAAACACTCCTATTCTCCTATTTAAACAGCCCCAAACCTAGTCTTCTCTGCACACAATTCTATTCTGCTTCTTCTCTGCCTCTGTTCTAAATAAAAATAAAAATGGCGTCGCTACTCTGCTGGAATCAAAACTAGAAGCTAATCAACATCAACCTAAGCAACTCAATTCAAACTAGAGATTAAAGCTTCTGCAACGATTCTACAACAATTAAAAGTTCTTTCTTTAATCCAACCAAGGCAAGTACAGTTATTTTCCGATATAAACGTTAATTTTGATTGTGACATGAATTGTAAATCTGAAACTGAGGTTATATCTGTTCTGTTCTGTTTAGATCCATCTTATTCTGTATCTCTTTCCTCTTTCTGTTCTATAGCCAGGCTACCCCGAGCCTGAGCCGATCTCATAAGAGATTAACATACGCTAAAATGTTTGGGATAACAAAATGAATGATGCATAAATTGGGCATGACCAATAGGTGACTGATTTGAGGAAAGAACATGGACTGTAGCTAGAATATAGATCCGAGACATATGATTGGACATGTTATATTTATAACATAAAAGGCATATAATTGGACATAAATATAGACTATATTGAACATATGATTTGAGCTAAAGAGAATATGACTTAGGTATAAAGATTTACATGAAGGTAGGATATCTATTAATGTAAACAAACACCTAAGTAAGGGATCTTTGGGATATATGACATGCATAGTAATCTATGGCTATATTTGGTATAATTTATATATGGATCTTCTGTACTATGCAAGATTAATAAAGATTGAAACATATGATATATGGTAAATTATGACCATAATCTGTGCTATGTAAATTTAATGCAAACATGGGGTATATGATCATATTGTGAATCATGACTATTATTTATGCATGTGAACTTAGGCAAGATTTATATTTAGGCAAGATATGTTTGTGAAACTTTAAGGAATGATTAAGTTCTATTATATTGCCTAATCTGCTAGTTCTGTTATATTGCTTAATCTGCTAGTTCTGATCTAATGCCTAGTCTGCTAGATCTGTTCATCTGCCAAATCTGTCATCTGCTAAGTTTGTTGAAAATGCCAAATCTGCTAAGCTAAATCTGTTGAGATGCCTAATCTGTTATCTGCTAAATCTGCTAGTTTGCTTAATCTGCTGAATCCGTTAAGTCGCCTAAATCTATTATCTGCTTTGTCTGTTAAGTTGATATATTCAGTCTGTTATTGACATAATCTGAATTAGCTATGAATAATTGACATTTATATTAGGCGTGGACGTAAATGGTAAATTATTAATTAATTGGCCGCAAAGATAAATATGGCTAACTCGAGGTTAGAATGAGTTTGCGGCGTAATTCTGCCCGGAACCGCCCGGCATATTCCAGTGGCCGCAAACAATAGGTTCTAATGTGAGAAGTTATTTATAACGTGCTTGAAACCCGAGGTTAGACTCAGTTTGCGACAGAAATCTGCCCGGAACCAACCGGCCTAACCAGTAGCCGCAAACTGTCAGTCTAATGTGAGAGGTCTGGGCATTAATATTTAATTAATGAAAATCTGAGATAAATATGATGTCTAAAACGTGTTGGGCGGATAGGGTTAAACCCACTAGACTGATGAATTTAATTAATCTGTTCCATGAATCTGTAGGCCCAATTACAAAGTTAGACAAATCTGTAAGTTTTTTAATCTGTAACTGGTTAATCGGTAAGTCTGTTAAATCTGTATATCTGATCCGTTAGTCTGAAAACTTGTCTGTGAACTAGTTGATCTGAATTCTGTATGTCTGAACTTGTAAACAAGTTAATCTGAAATCTATTAGTCTGGGGACACAAGGTTAGGAGGGGAATTACTTGTGTCATCTGTTGTTTGGGACCCATATTAGTCAGTAACCCTTTCTGGTATCAAAACATTGACCCAGCAGTAGGTAGGGTCCGGGCACGCTTACTGAACTAATTATAAGCGGTTCATTCTGATAATGGCGAGGGGTGTTGATGGTGCGTTCCAACTGGGTCATGTGCGTGCATGGATCCCGGTCTGCCTTTGAGGATGTAAAACGCCGTGACATCTGTAAATAGGTCTGTGCCAATTGGTTGTCACTTTAGGGAGTGATACACCTTACTGTGGGGCCGACACAGGGTATTTATGTATTAGGGAGACGATCGCTTGGGGTAGGGTTTTAGGGTACACTTAGTTCTGTCTGTTTCTGTTGGTACCGTCTGTTTCTGTTGGGTGGCAACACCTGTCTGTTTCTACGTGGTACCGTCTGTTCGGGTGGTAAAGGCCCAATTACTAGTGTATACCTTATGCTACATTCTGCTTCTGTCTGTTTCTGATCGGGTGGTAAAGGCCCATTACCAGCATGGAAATTATTCTGTACTCGTTTCTATTTCAGTTTAGACATTAGGGTGACACCTAATTCTGTTATACTAGTATTAGTGCAGAGAAGTGTAAAGAAATAGCTTATGTCATTCTGTTCTTCTGTTATATCCGCTACACCTGTTACAGTTATCTCTCATCCAGTTTTATGTTCAAGTCATGTTATTATTATCTGTTCATAACTGCAAATCACTGGACTTTCCAAACTTTTTGTCTGACCCATGTTGTTTCACCTCCTTTCTTCCGTTCCCCCCAGGTTTTGTAGAAGGGAATACTCTAGCTTGATCCAGATTTCTTCCGCTTGAAGTGCTTAAAGTATGGCTTGGCTCTGTATAGCTTCCGTTCTGTGGGGATTATGATTTTAAAGTTTTGTACTCTGATGGCTTTTGAACAAGGCTGATATATATGTACTTGAGTTTTTGATAAAGTTGTAACCAAACTGATTTCTGTCCGCTGCAGTAAAGTTATAAAGTTTTTCAAGTACTATTTTTATATCTGTCCTGTAATATTCTGTTCTGTTTACTAAAATGCTCCATCAAAGTTAAGGCATTCCCTTTGTGAGTGACCTTAACGGAGGTGGGGTGTTACACTTGGTATCAGAGCTGAAGGTTACCAGATTGGGTAAAGTTTTTGAAAACTATTTTCAGAAAGGTTTAAAAAGGAAGTATTTTCGAAAGTAAAGCTTATTTTGAAAAACATAATCCCCAAGAGCCATATATCTTACCTTCAGTCCTTTTTGTAATTGAATCTTTCCTTTTTCGTTTCAGCATGTCTGAAGCATCTGAGATACCAGAGGGTGTTCATGTACCAGGTTGCTTTCGTCAATATCTTGAGGCTAGGACCGCCGCCGCAGGTCCAGCAAATGATCCCCCTCCTCCACCCCCTCCTCGTGCAATTACTTTCTCAAAGATCTGTAGAGATTTTAGGGCCATGGGTGGAAAGGATTTCAAGGAACTGAATCATTCGTAGAAGCGAGGAACTGGCTCAAAGGAATTGAGGATCTATTCGTTATCTTCGAGGTGGACGATAGGCAGAAGGTATAGTTGGCGGTATGGCTGCTCAAGGACGAAGCTTCTTATTAGTGGGAAGTCACTAACGCCGAGAGGGCAGTTGAAACATGAATGGATTTCAGAACAAGGTTTGAGACAAAATTCCTCTCGCAAGCTGAACGGAGTTTACAACTAGAAAATTTCTTATCTCTTAAGCAAGGAAGTATGACGGTCAAGGAATACGTCAACCAGTTCAACCAACTAGCTAGGTTCGGATTGGATTTAGTCAACACTCAGCATAAAAAGGCTCTCCGCTTTGTTAAAGGATTGAACGAGCCACTGCACAGCCTAGCCATGACCCATGTACCCATGGGAGCGACTTACGAGAGATTGGTGGACATGGCACTACTGCATGAGGAAGACAAGGGCCCTAAAGAGACAAAGAAGGAAGAACCACAAAATAAGAAAGCAGGGCCCAAAAAGGAAACACAAAAGAAGGATGAGAAGTCTGAAGATAAGAAGGGGAAAAAGTGCTTTACTTGTGGAAGCTCGACTCATCTGAACAAGGATTGCAGAAAAAGGAAGGGCACTTACTTCAACTGTGGTGAGATGGGACACTTCACTAGGGACTGCCCGAAGAGACGAGGGCAAGGAGGGCAGGCGAACACTCTTGAGGCTAGTGGCTAGGATAGAAATAGGAAAATTCCTATAGTAGGTTTAATTTCTTTATCTGATTATGGAGTTAAGAGTCTTTATGATTCTGGTATTTTGATTTTGTAATTGATACTCTACAC
This sequence comes from Allium sativum, assembly GCA_030737875.1. Classification (NCBI taxonomy): domain Eukaryota; kingdom Viridiplantae; phylum Streptophyta; class Magnoliopsida; order Asparagales; family Amaryllidaceae; genus Allium; species Allium sativum. The sequence goes on along the minus strand of CM060921.1, from coordinate 511,013,734 downwards.
ATTAATACTAGTATTATTTCTGATTCCACTGTAGACTCAGACCCACAAGGGTTATGACTCATCTGTTGTGATAAATTGGGGTTTGAGAGATATCTATGTTAGGCGTCAAGTAGGACGCATACATTCTGGGTTTTTATCATGCTTAGCTTCCTAATAATCATTAGGGAACCTGACCTGTACCGGTAGTCTGCAAATATCTGAATAATTCTGATTTCCAGTTTTGACATTATCTAAAGAGGGTAATCCTCTATGTGTCAATTTGATGTTGGTTTCGGTCTTCGGGGCCGATACTTAGGACCCATGTCTAATGGGAACTAAGTTTTTGTTTTATCTGTACTCGTTTCCATCATTCGACTGTATCCTATCGATCGAATCTTCGAACTTTAGGTAGAAACTAATGGGTGTAAACATGAGTTTGAGACATGTTATGTTTGATGGTTGCAAGTGGATGCAAGTGGCTGCTAATGGTTGCTCGTGGATGCATATACACACACTAGGCAATAGATCGGCTCGAAGACACTCTCATACTGCATATGGATGTGTGACCATTTTTCAATTTTTGTGGATGCAAAATGATTGACTCAGCACGTGGATGTTGCAGATGACTGAAGGGTTGTGCACTCATATAGTAATGATATGTATCAAATAGGAAAATTTGCATACATGTTGGACTCATGGCACTCGCATAATTCGCATTAAGGAGGTCAACTGAATCAGTGGACCGCCTGATCTTTGCATTAGATAAAGAACATATGCACACACCTTTGCATATGTTTATACCACATTAGAAGTTTCTAAGGACAATGGACGCCAGTGATTGATGATTGAGTAGATGGATGTTGGATGGTAGGACACATTCTTCTTAACTTGAAGATTTCGGGGACGAAATCCTTTAAGGGGGGAAGAATGTAACACCCCGTATTTTCTTTGAATGTATAAGTAATAAATCAGAGAATAATTAATTTTTAAAATAAGAATCAAGGGAAACGGGTTGCGCCATTGCGTTCGTCTCAGAATTCTGCTTGGAAACGAGTCCGAGTTTGCGAGAATCAGAGTCCGTATGAGGGAGATATGACCCTCCGAAGTTTCAGGAATTTCTGGAATCGAAAACAGCTCGAAAATTCGAATTCAAAATTCGAATTCAAACCCAGAAGCGGGCTGGGCCGGAAATTTCCCGCCTAGGACCCAGGTCGACTGGGGAGTCGACTGGGTAGTCGACCTCCCGACCAGGTCGACTGGGGAGTCGACTGGGTAGTCGACCCCCCCGACCAGGTCGACTGGGTAGTCGACCTTGGGGTCGACCTAGGCACATTTCTGCAGATCGGGCCTGTGACGATTTTTACCCCTTTTTGACAAACCGGATGACTTCTGGACCGATCTGATGGCTCTAAACACTCATATTCTCCTAATTAAACAGCCCCAAACCTAGCCTTCTCTGCACACAATTCTATTCTGCTGCTTCTCTGCCTCTGTTCTAAATAAAAATAAAAATGGCGTCGCTACTCTGCTGGAATCAAAACAAGAAGCTAATCAACATCATCCTAAGCAACTCAATTCAAATTAGAGATTAAAGCTTCTGCAACGATTCTACAACAATTAAAAGTTCTTTCTTTAATCCAACCAAGGCAAGTACAGTTATTTTCCGATATAAACGTTAATTCTGATTGTGACATGAATTGTAAATATGAATCTGAGGTTATATCTGTTCTGTTCTGTTTAGATCCATCTTATTCTGTATCTCTTTCCTCTTTATGTTCTATAGCCAGGCTACCCCAAGTCTGAGCCGATCTCATAAGAGATTAACATATGCTAAAAGGTTTAGGACAACAAACTGAATGATGCATAAATTGGGCATGACCAATAGGTGACTGATTTGAGGAAAGAACATGGACTGTAGCTAGAACATAGATCCGAGACATATGATTGGACATGTTATATTTATAATTTAAAAGGCATATAATTGGACATAAATATAGACTGTATTGAACATATGATTTGAGCTAAAGAGAATATGACTTAGGTATAAAGATTTACATGAAGGTAGGATATCTATTAATGTAAACAAACACCTAAGTAAAGGATCATTGGGATATATGACATGCATAGTAATCTATGGCTATATTTGGTATAATTTATATATGGATCTTCTGTACTATGCAAGATTAATAAAGATTGAAACATATGATATATGGTAAATTATGACCATAATCTATGCTATGTAAATTTAATGCAAACATGGGGTATATGATCATATTGTGAATCATGACTATTATTTATGCATGTGAACTTAGGTAAGATTTATATTTAGGCAAGATATGTTTGTGAAACTTTAAGGAATGATTAAGTTCTGTTATATTGCATAATCTGCTAGTTCTGTTATATTGCTTAATCTGCTAGTTCTGCTCTACTGCCTAGTCTGCTAGATCTGTTCATCTGCCAAATCTGTCATCTGCTAAGTTTGTTGAAAATGCCAAATCTGTTAAACTAAATCTATTGAGATGCCTAATCTGTTATCTGCTAAATCTGCTAGTTTGCTTAATCTGCTGAATCCATTAAGTCGCCTAAATCTGTTATCTGTTATGTCTGTTAAGTTGATATATTCAGTCTGTTATTGAAATAATCTGAATTAGCTATGAATAATTGACATGTATATTAGGCGTGGGCGTAAATGGTAAATTATTAATTAATTGTCCGCAAAGATAAACATGGCTAACTCGAGGTTAGAATGAGTTTGCGGCGTAATTCTGCCCGGAACCGCCCGGCATATTCCAGTGGCCGCAAACAATAGGTTCTAATGTGAGAAGTTAGTCATAACGTGCTTGAAACCCGAAGTTAGACTCAGTTTGCGATAGAAATCTGCCCGGAACCAACCGGCCTAACCAGTAGCCGCAAACTGTCAGTCTAATGTGAGAGGTCTGGGCATTAATATTTAATTAATGAAAATCTGAGATAAATATGATGTCTAAAACGTGTTGGGCAGATAGGGTTAAACCCACTAGACTGATGAATTTAATTAATCTGTTTCATGAATCTGTAGGCCCAATTACAAAGTTAGACAAATCTGTAAGTCTGTTAATCTGTAACTGGTTAATCGGTAAGTCTATTAAATCTGTATATCTGATCCGTTATTCTGAAAACTTGTCTGTGAACTAGTTGATCTGAATTCTGTATGTCTGAACTTGTAAACAAGTTAATCTGAAATCTGTTAGTCTGGGGACACAAGGTTAGGAGGGGAATTACTTGTGTCATCTGTTGTTAGGGACCCATATTAGTCAGTAACCCTTTCTGGTATCAAAACTTTGACCCAACAGTAGGTAGGGTCCGGGCACGCTTACTGAACTAATTATAAGCGGTTCATTCTGATAATGGCGAGGGGTTCTGATGGTGCGTTCCAACCGGGTCATGTGCGTGCATGGATCCCGGTCTGCCTCTGAGGATGTAAGACGCCGTGACATCTGTAAATAGGTCTGTGCCAATTGGTTGTCACTTTAGGGAGTGACACACCCTACTGTGAGGCCGACACAGGGTATTTATGTACTAGGGAGCCGATCGCTTGGGGTAGGGTTTTAGGGTACACTTAGTTCTGTCTGTTTCTGTTGGTACCGTCTGTTTTTGTTGGGTGGCAACACCTGTCTGTTTCTGCGTGGTACCGTCTGTTCGGGTGGTAAAGGCCCAATTACTAGTGTACACCTTATGCTACATTCTGCTTCTGTCTGTTTCTGATCGGGTGGTAAAGGCCCATTACCAGCATGGAAATTATTCTGTACCCGTTTCTGTTTCAGTTTAGACATTAGGGTGACACCTAATTCAATTATACTAGTATTAGTGCAGAGAAGTGTAAAGAAATAGCTTATGTCATTCTGTTCTTCTGTTATATCCGCTACACCTGTTACAGTTATCTCTCATCCAATTTTATGTTCATGTCATGTTATTATTATCTGTTCATAACTGAAAATCACTGGACTTGCCAGACTTTTTGTCTGACCCTTGTTGGTTCGCCTCCTTTCTTCCGTTCCCCCCAGGTTTTGTAGAAGGAAATACTCTAGCTTGATCCAGATTTCTTCCGCTTGAAGTGCTTAAAGTATGGCTTGGCTCTGTATAGCTTCCGTTCTGTGGGGATTATGATTTTAAAGTTTTGTACTCTGATGGCTTTTGAACAAGGCTGATATATATGTACTTGAGTTTTTGATAAAGTTGTAACCAAACTGATTTCTGTCCGCTGCAATAAATTTATAAAGTTTTTCAAGTACTATTTTTATATCTGTCTTGTAATATTTTGTTCTGTTTACTAAAATGCTCCATCAAAGTTAAGGCATTCCCTTTGTGAGTGACCTTAACGGAGGTGGGGTGTTACAACGGTTAACTCAAAATTGACGATATTGGGTTGTATAATTTATATCGGAGGTTGTATATATATTATGTTTGGATATATATGTTAAAAATAATTTATTATTACTTAATTGAATTAATTTGGAATTTATATAATATTTTAATCGATATTATATGTGTTAATAATAGCCATTTTTGCAGATGGTCTCGGTTTTCGATGAAATTAGTTTCATTGGAACCATATCGTTAAATTATTGTAAGAAAATCAAATTTCGTGGCAAACGGATGTCGTATGTGACTTCGGTGGCCAAAAATGTTTTTGTTTCTATTTAAATGTTTATACAATTTAGACAGGGGTAACTTTTAATTAATAAACGACTGGCTAAACAAACTCCAAATTTAACGAAACAAGATTCATTGGATCCGTATGGAAGAGGTCTAGTAAAATGTCAAGGCCTCAGATTTATTGAAATTTTTCTGTAATTATAGGAATTTTAAAATCTTGGTTTTTCATCTATATTTATAAAGGACTTTTCGCAAACAACCTCGGAATTTGATGAAACCTGTCCCATTGTGTCTAAAATATTTTTCTATGTTAGGATTACATTTTTTTCATTGAATTCAGAAGTTGTATGGAGTTGTTTTACTCATTACTTTACGATGAAGTTTAGCGTAATATTTAATTAATTAAATCCATCCAACTTGGTATATAAATACACGATAACTTAGGGTTTGGGGTCAATACGTTTAATGCGTGGTCAACAATTTTATGGCCGCCACCATATTAAACGAACGGATGAACAATCACCCCCTTCTACTCAAATTTCCATTAAATCCACCAATTGAACTCGAAATCTTTCAAATAGAAAAATGACAAGCTCGATTAGTTCGTCGATCTCAACGGCGATGATCGTATTTCTCCTGGTGAGGTGGCCGGAAATCCATTCGAAAGCACTGGCGGTTTTGTGCTTCGTGGTGGCGAATGACGGCGTCATGGCTCACGAGACCGGAGTTGAGGGGTGAGGAGGCTGAGGGGCTCGAGATGATAGCCTCTGAAGAAGGTCCGAGGGTCCGATACAGGTGAAACCAATGAAGGTTTGGTCGATAATGGGTTTCCTGGGCAGACGCTAACAAAGGAAGGTATACTGGTAAAGGGAAACAATAAGAGTCAGCCTCCTTTTCCTTATACAAATGAAATCAGTTTTTATTTAATTGAGGGATTAAGGGACTAAGAGCGTATTGACTTAAATAGGAAATTTTGTATGGGCGTGTGTTGTTCTGGACAGATGTAACATCCCGGAATTTTAGCGATATAATAATTAATTAATTTAATTATTTTATTATAATGTTTTGGGAATTTAAATGGTTTGACTTTAAATACTTTGAATATTTAAACTAATATAATATTTATTGGTATAATATAATTATTTCTGAAATAGTCGGAAATCAGGAATTTGCAATATTGTGTAATTTGGATAATATAAGATATTTATTTGAGTTTATATTGAATTTTAATTAAATATCGGTTTCAAATTTGGGCAAGATTTCTTAGACGTATTGTAACGACCCAACTTTCGAACACATCGGAAGTCGTGCCATTAATAAGAATAAGAATAGATAGAAGATAAAATCACAGAAAAATATCAGAATCTCACAGCGGAATTTTACACAAACGATGATACTTCATAATATTACAAAGCGGAATATGTTACATCAGAGCATACTGAATATAGTGATATAAGCCATTCATAGTACATCTTTAATTATACATATCATTGATGACTAACTGACTGACTTATAATTATACAGTAGTGAGACGACCCCAAACCCCGTACTGACGGCGGCAAGGGTAATCCTTGGAATATAACACAGAAACAGATAATAGCAGAACAGAAATAAATAAATACACCAGATAATGCACAATAGAATATACTGGATAAACGTAATCATCAGAGTTACACAGTATACAGGATCATACTTAGTACAAATACAGTTCAGATATACATAAATGTCTACAACAGAAAAACAACATAATGTACAATAGGAGCTGAACAGCATAAAAAGAGATAAATGATAGAATCCATCTTCAGCTCCAGCTATCCAGAAAGAACCAGCTAAACCTGAATACAAGGCTGCCCGTGTAGAAAAAGGGGCACCCGAGGTTGAAAGTGAAACAAACTACGAGTCAGTCATGGGACTGGTATGAGAAATCTACTCAACACAATTGAAATATGGTTAATCATAGGACCACGCCACTTTCGTGGAACGGTTTTACTCCATCGGATCACCAGTGCTTTAAAACAAATCATTCTTTGAAACATCGCAATGCTTTTTATAAAAATGAAGCCATTATAAGACTCAGTTCCCATCACACAATGCAACGCAAACCGGAGGATAGAGTTTTACCTTATAATAGCCAAAATATGCTTGATACGAATAAAACAAAAGCATTTGATATTATTACTAGTGCCATATGTTTCAAAAGCAATTTCAAATCATAAGTATCAATCATAGATGGCATTAATGCCCCATACCACTATGTCGCCATATATAGATATACAATCAAAACCGCACAGTCACGTATTTGGAAATTGGATTTCCGTCATGAACCAAGGCAAAAGATAGTCCTTACCGACTTCGAGACTGCCTAGCTCGAGCCTCAGGAACAGCCGCAACTGCCCCTTGGATCGTCAGGGCCGGTCCACCGATGTGGATTAAAATTCCTAAACAACGCGTTTCCCCGCCCTTTCGGGCGTAAGTGAGCCAAAGAATGACTCCATCAGACCCGGATCGTCTGATGTAACCAAGGCGCCTCGCAACTGCAACAACCACATAAGTCAAACTTGTCAGGGCGTGTAAAACCACTGACGCCACTTCTAGCTAGGAAGAAACGCATGTCCCCCCTGAAGTCCTCTCCCGTTTCTGGTTCATACCGGGGTGTGAGGTTCGCGAATTCACGATGTACACAAAGATACGCCACACAGGCGGTGCTTTGATCATTTCCACAAGACTTTGCTTTTCAATAGAAGCCCTGATCACTGCATCTTAGCATGCCACACAGGCAATTCACCCCGTGCAACTGATGGCTATCAATCACACAAAATAAATTCCAATGTCAGACACACTGTCCATTTGCAAGTCCGTTCTGGGTCTGAACGAAACCGGAGGCACTATATACCTCGCAAACCCATTGATCACCACGTACATCTGGACGATCACCACTCATTATCCATATTTCGGTATGCCTCCCAATCAGGACCTCGGTTACCATCCAAACGAGGTGAAGATCTCCGGTCTTCGACCACCGTCTTCATCTTCGATTTCTTATCGTCAATTCAGTTATTCAGAATGGGATAAACCCGGTCTTTCTGAGTGACTCGCGTATATAATAAACAAGTGCGACACAAACACTACTACGCATCATTTCAATTCATTAGTCACTAACCGTCAACTTGTAAGAGAAGATTTCCCAAATATTAACCCCGAAGGCCGAAACCAACATCAGATCAATACCCAAGAAACCATTCGACTTAGCCAAACTTCAGTTAGTTTCTAAATTTCACATCCATATTGTTTATAATATTTCATAACAATTTATCGCATTTTTATTTATTTTAAAATAGCCAATTTATTCAAAACGACGCTTCGGGCCATAACGCGACCGTGGCGCTGTTTTTCTTCAGATTTGATTTACACATATCTGAAAATCTAACCGTTGGATCTTCACAAAATTTACATCATTAGAAAGATCTTTTCAAAACGAATCCAGCGGTTCCAGTTTTGGGAAAATCCAACGGTTCCAGTTTCGGGAAAATCCGATGGTCGGATCTCCCGGTATAATCGTTTGAAGTTTCGATTTCAAAAAAAGAACTGCAGCGTCGTTATTCGATTAAATATAATTATATATATATATATAATCAATTCTAGCACTGTTTTTCTTCAGATTTAAATTAATCATTCCAGACAATCCAACCGTTGGATCTTTACAAAGTTGGTGCCGTTGGAAAGATATTTCCAAAGCGAACCCAACGGTTGCGGTTTCGGGAAAATCCGATGGTCGGATCTCCCGCACTAATCGTTTGAAATCACGGTTTCAAAATACGAATTGCAACGTCGTTATTCGATATATTTCAATTCTATTTATATATATATATATATCGAATTTTGGATTTCAAAGCTATATTCTTTTCATATATTTGATAAAAATTATATTTTTATCTAACTGTCTTCTATTTCAACACTTCACTATTTTTAACAATTCATGTATTTACAAAAAATGTGATTTTTAATGTAAAACAATTTATTTCAAAAACCGATTATTTTATATATTTCATATAGGTGATAAAAATAGGATTTTTATTATAAAACAATTTATTTCAAAATAAGGTTATTTTATATAGTTCATATCGATGATAAAAATTGGATTTTTATTATAAAACACTTTCTTTCAAAATATGAATACCATTCAACACATGAATTTCAATTCAACGAATGAATTTCGATTCAACACATGAAGGTTTTCTATAGTTTGTATATGTAGGTAAAAAGGTGATTTTTAAATTTAAAACACGAATACCATTCATCACATGAATTTCAATTCAACGAATGAATATCGATTCAACACATGAAGGTTTTCTATAGTTTATATATGTAGGTAAAAAGGTGATTTTTATATTTAAAACATGAATACCATTCAACACATGAATTTGATTCAACGAATGAATTTATATTCAACACATGAAGGTTTTTCTATTCAACAGACGAATATAATTTCAACGCAGGAAAATAATTCTAACACATGAATATTAATCAAAATTTCGGCAGCATTACGGCAGGGTAGTTAAAACCGGGACCGTCCCTAGTACGGCTCCTCGCTCTACCTTAAAACCTCACGGTTTTTGACAATGGGGAATCATGCATCTAGTTTGCACGCAGGCGACATGAATATATTTTTCATTTCCACAAACTAATCCTATGTGGTTTCAACCAAATATTTCTCAACCACAAATGGGTATTTTTCAACCACAATCAATCAATTCCAACCACAAACAATTTCAATCAACCATTCGCTATCAATTAATTTTCACACCAATCACAACCAATAAATATCGTCCATGGTTTGTGGACGAGGGGCGTATATATATATATATATATATATATATATATATATATATAGCATTTCACTTCTATTTCAACACATATATAATTTTTACAACGCATATATAACTTATACATCGAACGTACAACTTATACAACACTTATACAAGAGGTGTGCAACGCTTATATAACTCATACATCGACTATATAATTTATACATCGTCGTTTTCCATATCGTTTATAAATTTGAAATCTCATATTGGGTTCTACTCCTCCAAAAAAAGCAGAAGGCTCAGAAAAATAAGCGGTCTCTTCTAGAATGTAGAAGACGTCCACACGAGTCCACTGTATTTTGTTTCACTGAATTTCGTCAATACACGAAAAAGATATGATTTTTCAAAGTTTTCAACGGTTTAAAGGTGTTAAAACTGTTGAAAATTAATATGGCCGTACCTCAGCTGTTTCGTTCAAAACTAGGTTTGGATTTTTCTTCGAATCCGTGTAGCTTTTCGTCAATCAGCCTTCGCAGCGTCGAAGGGGGAGGAGAGGCGCACGTGCGCAGGGGGGTGCGACGGCGCTCGGTGGTCGGAGGGAGCGGCGGCGGCGGTTTCAATACCCGAACTTCCCGAGCTCGATTCTCCCAAACCACTCAATGAAAAAATCCAAACTTTATATGGATTTGAAGATCTCGAGAAGATCTTCAAAAAGTTCAACTGTGGCACGAGCTAATTCGGCGTAGATTGATCAGAAAATGAGGGGGAAGGTTTGAAGGGTTTTCCGCCTTCGATCGACTGTCGGGGAGAGAGAAAATTAAATTTCTGACCAATGAGATTTATTTTATTTATATATTTTAAAATCTCTAAAATACCCTCTTCCACCCACGAACACCAATCCAACCCAACGACTATCGTCCCTAGCATTTTACCCCCATTTCGAACACAATGGGATATGTTTCGTAGGCCCATTAGACTATTTCAGTCAGTTTTCCTTCAAATTAAAATATATAACATTCAATATTTAGTTTGAACGTACATTTCAATTTACCAGGGCCACAAACTGATTCGAAAAATTCCAGAAAAATAAATCTGGCTATGTTTTGATGATATGGTCCCAACAAAACTAGTTTTGTCGAATTCTGAGACCGTTTGCAAAAAAGCCCATTTCTGGTCGATCCAATTTAATTGTAATTGACCAAAACACGTTTTCCTTTGCCATGCGCACATACTAGCTTCAAAAATTATGAAATTTGAAACCTAGCAATAATTTCACATCCCGGATCCAAAAAGTGGTTTCGTCGAATTCCGAGGTCGTTTGCAAAATGGCCAATTTCACGGGCTATATAAATTCCATAACGACCTTTCTGAAAATTCAATTGGCCATAACTTTTGCTTTCCGCTATGAAACTTCAATTTTTCAGATTCGTTAGAAAGGTATTCACTAACAGATTTAAATATTTTTGGTTTCACTCAAATCCGTTTTGTTTTGCACCCGGTACAGTCCGACAAAGTTTGAATTCAACTTTTGAAACTACAACGCCATTTCAGGCCTTGTTTATAATTAGAATTAATTATATTCGTTTTCAAACGTCGATTCAAACTCACTTTTCATTACTATTGTTTAAAATATTTATTTTAAATATTTAAAATCCACTATTTTAGCCAATTTAAAAAAATTTAATTGGTTCAGATTTTCTGGGTCGTTACAATCTCCCCCACTTAAAAATTTTCATCCCCGAAAAGGAACAAAGTCGAAAGTGGTTTGATTAATCAACTCTACGTTCGATCTGGCTTCCATTCTCCAACTTTTCAGTTTCTGAGAATTTTCAAATTCTTCAAAAATTTGGCTAACACCTGGAATTTTCGAAAAATTTCGCCATAACCTCCTTTGTACGGGGAGAGGTTTGGAAATTTATTGGACCGTATTAGGTACCCAATAAATCCTAATAAGCATACACATATTTATAGTGATATATTCTGGTGTTTACATGGGAGCGTGTATAGATAATAACTCCAGAGAATAAATTCTCGTCACCCTGTAAAAGCCTGAGGGAGTGTGTATTTTAAATGCTCCAGAGGATAAATCCTCGTCACCTCGTCCCGTGTGGGAAATAAATAGTCCGTGTGCCATATCTAATAACTAGAGAGGCGTGATTATTGTTAACTCCAGACCCGTGTGGGGTTTTTATTAATCTGGCAATTTTATCGTTACCATTTTATATTGTCCATATCAGTCATCAGTTCAACCTGTAAAATATAGTCATCGCCATACAAGCCTCTCGCTCGTACGGTAAATCCTCCACCTCGTCACACAAGCTCCAAATGCTTATGTGGTATATGATGAAGTATGCCTATCTTCCAGAAGTATGCCATGTAATGTAGTTCAAAATTAAATGTTACTATCCTATGGCGATGTTTATTATTTCACACATAATAACCAGCACTCCGCATCCAATGGCATTCACAGGAGTTGATATAATAATATTTCGCATCCAACTCATTAAGGTTTACCTATTTGTCGGGCACGCAAATAAATTCTTTACTCAACAGCTATCCATTTACCTATTCAAACATATATTATGCACATGTATATATTTCTATCTATGTTCTAATCAGTTCAATGTGTGATTTAAATGAATAAATTCTACCATTATTCTCTTATCGATTAAATTAACTATCATTTTAATAATTTAATTAATCAAATCTACAATCGCACAATACAAACAACAATCAAATTGTTTTTAACTTTTCAAAAATATACTGATCAATTTCTATACTCTTTTAAAATCATTCAGACTATAGAATTAAAAGTGCACATCCATGGAAAGAAAATAACAAAAGAGTAGATAATTAATTGGTAATGCAAAGTATGGTAAATGTACCTTGCACCGGAGTCAATCAGAGATATCCACTCAACACTTAGGATAGGCTTTCTGAATGCTCTCCTCAGTTTCCCAAGTACAATCTCGCGGATCTCCACTCCATTGCACTTTGACTAAGTGAACCTTCTTGTTCCTCAACTCTTTGGTTTCTTTGCCGATAATCTTGAGTGGCTCTCTTCTCACAGCTAATTCTGGAGTAATTTCAATATCTTGTTGAGCTGCTTCCTCCACGATCAAGTCTGGATCATGAACGTGCTTTCGAAGTCGAGATATGTGAAATACATCATGAACTCCAGGCAACCAATAAGGCAATTTAACCATATAAGCGAGAGTTCTGATCCGTTCCAGAATAGGAAACGGACCAATGAATTTGGGCGCCAATTTCCCTGTTTTACCGAACCGGATAACTCCTCTCATCGGCGATACTTTCAAATATACATAGTCGCCAACATCAAAGGGTATATCTCTTCTTCTACTATCAGCATAGCTCTTTTGTCGGCTTTGAGCGGCGAGTAATCGCTTCTTAATAAAATTGACTTTGTCGGCAGCTTCTCGGACCATATCGGGCCCCAATACAAGTCTATTACCGGGTTCGACCCAACAAGCAGGAGATCGGCACGGTCTACAATATAATGCTTCGAATGGCGACATTGTCAGGCTTGCCTGGCAGCTGTTATTATATGAGAATTCAGCCAAATGCAGATGGTCTTCCCATGATCCACCGAAATCTAGAACACAAGCCCGCAATAGATCTTCTAAAATACGATTCACCCTCTCAGTCTGACCGTCTGTCTAAGGATGATAAGCGGTGCTTAAGTTCAACTTCGTTCCCAGTTCTACTTGAAATGCCTCCCATAATTTTCTATTAAATATTGTATCTCTATCACTGACTATACTGAGCGGCACTCCATGTAGCCTAACAATTTCCCTGAAGTATATCTACGCCAGACTCTGAGCAGTTCTGTTTGATCTGACAGGTATGAAATGGGCGGTCTTCGTGAAGCGATCTACGATCACCCAAATACTGTCATTCCCTTTTCTGGTTCTATGCAGACCATCTATGAAGTCCATGGAAATATGTTCCCACTTCCAACCAGGAACATCTAGCGGTTGCAATAATCCAGCCAGTTTCTGTTGATCGCTCTTGAATAGTTGGCAAGTAGGGCATCAGCTAACATATATTGAAACGTCTCTTTTCATAACCTTCCACCAGAATGTTCGCTTGAGATCGTTGTACATTTTGGCCACACTAGGATGGATACTCAGCTTGGACTTGTGACACTCGTCTAACACTTCCCTTTTTAGCTCGGGGATGCCAGGAACACAAATCCTTCCTTTCAATCTCAGGATCCCGTCGTCATCTATTTGAAAACACGAGGGTTCGCCTTTCTGAATCCTTTTGATCATATCCTTAGTAAAGTTATCCTCCTTCTGAAGAATAGATATTTTGTCAATCAAGGAAGTCGCAATAATAAAGTTGGCGATCATTACATTCTTTCGGCTCAGCGCATCGACCATGACATTGGCTTTCCCTGGAGTGTATAGAATCTCAAAATCATATGCTGCAAGGAACTCTAGCCAACGTTGTGCCTCAAATTCAGGTCTTTCTGAGTGAACAAATACTTCAGTGACTGATGGTTTGTATACAACTCGAATTTCTCACCCAAAAGATAGTGTCTCCAGATTTTCAAGGCGAATACGATGGCTAACAGCTCAAGATCATGAGTTACGTAGTTCTTCTCGTGCGGTTTTAACTGTCGACTAGCATAAGCAATCACTTGACCTCTTTGCATTAACACTGCGCCAAGGCCTTCTCTAGAAGCATCCGTCCAGACTTTCAAATCCTGATTGCCATCGATGATGGTTAACACTGGAGCTGTCGTTAATCTTAACTTTAGCTCTTCAAAAGCCTCTTCACTTTCTGGAGTCCATTTGAATTTTGAGTGCTTCTTTGTAAGCTTCGTTAAGTGACCAGATATCTTCGAAAAGTTTTTAACGAACTTCCGGTAATAACTAGCCAATCTGAAAAAACTGCGGACTTCTGTAGGGGTACTGGGCTGTTTCCAATTCTGAATAGCTGTAATTTTACTTGGATCCCCAGCAATTCCTTCTTTCGATACAACGTGGCCCAGAAATTTGACTTCTTCTTGCCAGAATATACATTTGGAAAACTTTGCTTTCAACACATTCTTTCTGAGAATTTCTAACACTTGTTCCAAATGTTTTTCGTGCTCGCTTTCTGACTTAGAGAAGATAAGGACATCATCAATGAAAACTAGAACAAATTTATTCAATACTCCTCTGAATACTCTGTTCATTAGATCGACGAAATAGGCTGGAGCATTACATAAGCCGAACGACATTACTAACCACTCGTAGAATAAGTATGGACCTCTGAATGTTGTCAAAGGAACACACTCCTCGGCGATACAAAGCTGATGGAAACCTGTAGCTAGGTCCATTCATGAAAATACTTGTGCACCATTTAATCGATCCAACAAAACATCAATCCGCGGCAATGGATATTTATTCTTTATTGTCTGTTTGTTCAGATCACGATAATCCACACATAGACGTAGAGTACCGTCAGATTTTGGGACAAACACCACTCCTGCACCCCAATCAGAGAAACTATGCCTGATCAGACCCTTCCATACTAGTTGTCGTGTTTGATTGTCAAGTTCTTCTTTCTCCTTCAAGGACATTCTTCGAATAGCGTGAACTATTGGCCTTGCATTCGGAATCAAAGTGATCTTGAAATCAATTTCCCACTGCGGAGGTAAGCGAACAACTTCTTCAAACACATCCGCATAATTTTTGACGACAGGAATATCTTTCACTAGGTCAGGAATATTCTCTGTGACTTCAGGGATATTTTCTATTTGGGGTGAAGAAACATCGAGAGCTGCCCAGAAGTCTTTTCTATTAGCATTCTGACCTTCACAGGGAATGGTTATATAATCACCTGATTTAATCTTCACCTTTACGACTCTGTCGGCGCATTTAACTTCAGCTTCATATTTGGTCAACCAGTCTAACCCCAAGATAAGATCAAACTCTTTAAAATTCATGATGACCGCGATGTTAGGAAACCGACAACGAGAAAAAGAAACCAGCACTCCACAAACCCAACTAAGATCAATGGAACCCCCAACCGGATTCTGGACAGTCATTGGTTCCTTGAGCCTTTTCAAATTCAAATCCAGCTTCTTAGCTGCATTCTTTGCAACAAAGCTTTGCGACGCGACGGTGTCAAACAGTACTTTAACAGGAATGTCTTTGACAGTAAGCGTGCCTTCTAAAACATCTGGCCTTTCCTGAACAGACGAAGATGCAGGCACTTCTGCTACTTCATTTACATGTACTGCTTCTGATTTCTTTGATAGCTGGCAATCTTGCTTTACGTGACCCACCTGATGGCAAAGATTGCATTTTCTATTTTCTTTAACCTTGTTCTTTGATTTAGATCCCTCTTTCTTTTGCATTTTCAAGGACTTACATTTCCTGGACAGATGACCCTTTTGATTGCAGTTAAGGCACATGGCGGTCATTACTGATTCTTTCTCAGATCTGGCCCTTTTTCGATTCACTTTGGGCTCCTTACTGACCTTAGACATTGTACTGGCCTCAGGACGATCAGTTTTAGACTCAATTTTATTACTAGAGCTGACTTCCTCTTCGTAAGGCAACATACCTTTCTTGTCGAGATCTTCGTACTGGTAAGCCATGTATATCATTTCAGAGAAAGGGAGCTTCACATTCCTCATTATACTATTCTGATATTTCCTTTGCAGGCCATGAATAAATCTCAGATTCTTCCTCTTTGGATCTTGAATCAGATGAGGAGCAAAGTGAGAAAGTTCGTTGAATTTCTTATGATATTCTGGGATAGTCATATCTCCTTGTATCAGGTAAGAAAATTCATCACATAATCGCTCGGTTGCTTCGGGAGGAGTAAATCTTTTTAGGAAAATCACTTTGAATCTATCCCAGGTGATATCACCTTCTGGATTATCTTTAATAACCGAAACTCACCAAAACAAAGCTTCTTCTTTGAGTGCCCAAGATGCCAGTAATCTTTTCTGGTCGTCTCTCAGCTTTAAACCCTCAAAGATTTTCTCTACAGAACGAATCCAAGCTTGTGTTTCCATAATGGACTCTTTGCCTAAGAATGGTGATCCACCCAGATTTCGAAATCTCTTGAGCAGAACTTCTATATCTGATTCTGGCTACGGGAGCACAACTAGCTCATTAGCTGGTCGAGCCATACGATTATTTCTTCTATTCCTGTCACTCATTTTCTAGTGCGTCTGCAATTAGCAGACAAAGTGTCGGGTCAACAGAAAAGATATTTCAAAGTATAGAGACAAATACTAGAATGTAAATGTGTCTACTGGAGTGTATTTCATTCTGCTTTGCTTATACCAGGATATTACTGATCCTATCTGTACAGAGTTACCCGCCCTAGAACACTACTGGTTCTATTTCTGACGAGTTTGTTCATATGTTATATTCCAGAACTAAGCATAACCAAAGCTTTGATACCATATGAGACGACCACAAACCCCGTACTGACGGCGACAAGGGTAATCCTTGGATTATAAAACAGAAACAGATAATAGCAGAACAGAAATAAATAAATACACCAGATAATGCAAAATAGAATATACTGGATAAATATAATCATCAGAGTTACACAGTATACAGGATCATACTTAGTACAAATACAGTTCAGATATACATATATGTCTACAGCGGAAAACAAACATAATGTACAATAGGAGCTGAACAGCATAAAAAGAGATAAATGATAGAATCCATCTTCAGCTCCAGCTATCCAGAAAGAACCAGCTAAACCTGAATACAAGGCTACCCATGTAGAAAAAAGGGGCACCCGAGTTTGAAAGTGAAACAAACTACGAGTCAGTCATGGGACTGGTATGAGAAATCTACTCAACACAATTGAAATATGGTTAATCACAGGACCACACCACTTTCGTGGAACGGGTTTACTCCATCGGATCACCAGTGCTTTAAAACAAATCATTCTTTGAAACATCGCAATGCTTTTTATAAAAATGAAGCCATTATAAGACTCAGTTCCCATCACACAATGCAACGCAAACCGGAGGATAGAGTTTTACCTTATAATAGCCAAAATATGCTTGATACGAATAAAACAAAAGCATTTGATATTATTACTAGTGTTTATATGTTTCAAAAGCAATTTCAAATCATAAGTATCAATCATAGACGGCATTAATGCCCCATACCACTATGTCGCCATATATAGGTATACAATCAAAACCGCACAGTCACGTATTTGGAAATTGGATTTCCGTCATGAACCAAGGCAAAAGATAGTCCTTACCGACTTCGAGACTGCCTAGCCCGAGCCTCAGGAATAGCCGCAACTGCCCCTTGGATCGTCAGGGCCGGTCCACCGATGTGGATTAAAATTCCTGAACAATGCGTTTCCCCACCCTTTGGGGCGTAAGTGAGCCAACGAATGACTCCATCGGACCCGAATCGTCCGATCTAACCGAGGCGCCTCGCAACAGCAACAACCACATAAGTCAAACTCGTCAGGGCATGTAAAACCACTGACGCCACTTCTAGCTAGGAAGAAACGCATGTCCCCCCTGAGGTCCTCTCCCGTTTCTGGTTCATACCGGGGTGTGAGGTTCGCGAATTCACGATGTACACAAAGCTACACCACACAGGCGGTGCTTTGATCATTTCCACAAGACTTTGCTTTTCAATAGAAGCCCTGATCACTGCATCTTAGCATGCCACACAGGCAATTCACCCCGTGCAACTGATGGCTATCAATCACACAGAATAAATTCCAATGTCAGACACACTGTCCATTTGCAAGTCCGTTCTGGGTCTGAACGAAACCGGAGGCACTATATACCTCGCAAACCCATCGATCACCACGTACGTCTGGACGATCACCACTCATTATCCATATTTCGGGATGCCTCCCAATCAGGACCTAGGTTACCATCCAAACGAGGTGAAGATCTCCGGTCTTCGACCACCGTCTTCATCTTCGATTTCTTATCGTCGATTCAGTTATTCAGAATGGGATAAACACGGTCTTTCTAAGCAACTCGCGTATATAATAAACAAGTGCGACAAAAAAACTACTACGCATCATTTCAATTCTTTAGTCACTAACCGTCAACCAGTAAGAGAACGATTTCCCAAATATTAACCCCGAAGGCCGAAACAAACATCAGATCAATACCCAAGAAACCATTCGACTTAGCCAAACTTCAGTTAGTTTCTAAATTTCACATCCATATTTTTTATAATATTTTATAATGATTTATCGCTATTTTTATTTATTTTAAAATAGCCAATTTATTCAAAACGACGCTTCGAGCCATAACGCGACCGTGGCGCTGTTTTTCTTCAGATTTGATTTACAAATATCTAAAAATATAACAGTTGGATCTTCACAAAAATTACATCATTAGAAAGATCTTTTCAAAACGAATCCAACGGTTCCAGTTTCGGGAAAATCCGACGGTCGGATCTCCCGGTATAATCGTTTGAAGTTTCGATTTCAAAATACGAACTGCAGCGTCGTTATTCGATTAAATATAATTATATATATATATATATAATCGATTCTGGCGTTGTTTTTCTTCAGATTTGAATTAAACATTCCAGACAATCCAACCGTTGGATCTTTACAAAGTTGGTGCCGTTGGAAAGATATTCCCAAAGCGGACCCAACGGTTGCGGTTTCGGGAAAATCCGATGGTCGGATCTCCCACACTAATCGTTTGAAATCACGGTTTCAAAATATGAACTACAGCATCGTTATTCCATATATTTCAATTCTATTATATATATATATATATATATATATATATCGATTTTTTGATTTCAAAGCTATATTCTTTTCATATATTTGAAAAAAATTATATTTTTATCTTACTGTCTTCTATTTCAACACTTCACTATTTTTAATAATTCATGTATATTATAAAAAATGTGATTTTTAATGTAAAACAATTTATTTCAAAACCCGGTTATTTTATATATTTCATTTAGGTGATAAAAATAGGATTTTTATTATAAAACAATTTATTTCAAAACAAGGTTATTTTATATAGTTCATATCGATGATAAAAATTGGATTTTTATTATAAAACACTTTCTTTCAAAATATGAATACCATTCAACACATGAATTTCAATTCAACGAATGAATTTCGATTCAACACATGAAGGTTTTATATAGTTTGTATATGTAGGTAAAAAGGTGATTTTTATATTTAAAACACGAATACCATTCAACACATGTATTTCAATTCAACGAATGAATATCGATTCAACACATGAAGGTTTTCTATAGTTTGTATATGTAGGTAAAAAGGTGATTTTTATATTTAAAACACGAATACCATTCAACACATGAATTTGATTCAACGAATGAATTTATATTCAACACATGAAGGTTTTTCTATTCAACAGACGAATATAATTTCAACGCAGGAAAATAATTCTAACACATGAATATTAATCAAAATTTCGGCAGCATAACGGCAGGGTAGTTAAAACCGGGACTATCCCTAGTACGGCTCCTCGCTCTACCTTAAAACCTCACGGTTTTTGACAATGGGGAATCATGCATCTAGTTCGCACGCAGGCGGCATGAATATATTTTTCATTTCCACAAACTAATCCTATGTGGTTTCAACCAAATATTTCTCAACCACAAATGGGTATTTTTCAACCACAATCAATCAATTCCAACCACATACAATTTCAATCAACCATTCGCTATCAATTAATTTTCACACCAATCACAACCAATAAATATCGTCCATGGTTTGTGGACGAGGGGCGTATATAAATATATATATATATATATATATATATATATATATATATATATAGCATTTCACTTCTATTTCAACACATATATAATTTTTACAACGCATATATAACTTATACATCGAACGTACAACTTATACAACGCTTATACAAGAGGTGTGCAACGCTTATATAACTCATACATCTACTATATAATTTATACATCGTCGTTTTCCATATCGTTTATAAATTAGAAATCTCACATTGGGTTCTACTCCTCCAAAAATAGCAGAAGGCTCAGAAAAATATGCGGTCTCTTCTAGAATGTAGAAGACGTCCACACGAGTCCACTGTCTCTTGTTTCACTGAATTTCATCAATACACAAAAAAGATATGATTTTTCAAAGTTTGCAACGGTTTAAAGGTGTTAAAACTATTGAAAATTAATATGATCGTACCTCAGCTGTTTCGTTCAAAACTAGGTTTGGATTTTTCTTCGAATCCGTGTAGCTATTCGTCGATCAGCCTTCGCCGCGTCGAAGGGGGAGGAGAGGCGCACGTGCGCAGGGGGGTGCGGCGGCGCTCGGTGGTCAGAGGGAGCGGCGGCGGCGGTTTCAATACCCGAACTTCCCGAGCTCGATTCTCCCAAACCACTCAATGAAAAAATCCAAACTTTATATGGATTTGAAGATCTCGAGAAGATCTTCAAAAAGTTCAACTGTGGCACGAGCTAATTCGGCGTAGATTGATCAGAAAACGAGGGGGAAGGTTTGAAGGGTTTTCCGCCTTCGATCGACTGTCGGGGAGAGAGAAAATTAAATTTCTGACCAATGAGATTTTTTTATTTTATTTATATATTTTAAAATCTCTAAAATACCCTCTTCCACCCACGAACACCAATCCAACCCCCATTCCGAACACAATGAGACATGTTTCGTAGGCCCATTCGACTGTTTCAGTCAGTTTTCCTTCAAATTAAAATATATAGCATTCAATATTTAGTTTGAACGTACATTTCAATTTACCAGGGCCACAAACTGATTCGAAAAATTCCAGAAAAATAAATCTGGCTATGTTTTGACGATACGGTCCCAACAAAACTAGTTTCGTCGAATTCTGATACCGTTTGCAAAAAGGCCCATTTCTGGTCGATCCAATTTAACTGTAATTGACCAAAACACGTTTTCCTTTGCCACACTCACATACTAGCTTCAAAAATTATGAAATTTGAAACCTTGCAATAACTTCACATCCCGGATCCAACAAAAGTGGGTTCGTCGAATTCCGAGGTCGTTTGCAAAATGGCCAATTTCACGGGCTATATAAATTCCATAGCGACCTTTCTGGAAATTCATTTGGCCATAACTTTTGCTTTCTGCTATGAAACTTTGATTTTTCAGATTCTTAGAAAGGTATTCACTAATGGATTTAAATATTTTTGGTTTCACTCAAATCCGTTTTGTTTTGCACCCGGTACAGTCCGACAAAGTTTGAATTCAACTTTTGAAACTCCAACGCCATTTCAGGCCTTGTTTATAATTAGAATTAATTATATTCGTTTTCAAACGTCGATTCAAACTTACTTTTCATTACTATTATTTTAAATATTTAAAATTCACTATTTTAGCCAATTTAAAATTTTTAAATTGGTTCAGATTTTCTGGGTCGTTACAAGTAGATAGGATAGGTAGACCATCACACAGAAAGTTCCATCCCAGCTTTCCAAGTTTTATCGAATCCTGATTCACTTGTCTACTCATAACAAGTGTTATGAATACCCAAGAGTTTTAAGTGAAACACAGAAAAATAAACTCCGGGTCAGTCATGGGACTGGTATGAGTAAACAGTTTTAAAATAGATTAAGAAAAAAAAATATCTCATAAGACCACGCCGTGAATACGGAATAGGTTTTTACCTTATGGGAACAAAACACTTTGTATACTTGAAATCAGATATTATAGTAGTGTCTAGGGTTTTTCACAAATAATTATGAATCTAGAAGAATGCTTGCATCTCACATTCCCTTATATGGTATACAAACAAAAACCGCTTGGCGCTTATGGAAATTGGATTTCCGGTTATGACAAGGTATGGGACCACCCGCCGACAGTGTATCTCTAGAGGCGAATACACATGGGTTCAACAAGAACTTCTTGCAACTCGGCCCACACATGACCGACCACTCATTTCTTTTTAATGTATCGAACGTATATCACCAATGGTTGGGCTCAAACCACCATTTCTCGAAAAGGGACAGCATTGTGAAAACCCGTAACTTCCCCATAAAGGAAAGTGGCGGATAGTTCGAGAACAAGCCACAACAGAACGCATACAAAAGAACATTTCATTGTATATTACAACAATGCATCAGATTACAAGAATATACAGAGTATAAATGAATAAATATTACACAGAAATATCAGAGATTTAAATTACATTTAAATACATAGCAGCGGAAAATAATACAATACACAACTAGAAGAGATATACGGATACAAAGCTTTCCGGATATCGTTCCAGCTGTAAACCAGGATCCTGTGAATATAAATCTGCAAAACCAAAACTACTAGCTGCCCGTGTCAAAATAAGGGCACCCAGAGTTTAGGTTAAAACAATAAACTCCAGGTCAGTCATGTGAATGGTGTGAGAATTAAAACAGTTATTGATCTTTATTTTTAAAGTTAGGTAAATCAAGGGACCACGCCGTATAACACGGAACGGGTTTCCTCCCAAGAATACCAGTGCATAAGACGAACAGCGCAATGCTAAATAGAGAAAAATGAAGCTGTTATAAGACCCAGGTCCTATCACACAATGCAACGCAAGCCGGGGGATAGGGTTTTCCCTTATAACAGCCAAAGAATGCTTGATACGTTTTAAAACAAATCATTTGATACTATAGTCAGTGCATAGTGTATAAAACAACTTCAAATCATAAGTATCAATCATAGGCGGCATGAGCGCCCCATCCCACTATGTCGCCATATATAGGATTACAACTAAAACCGCAAGATCACGTATTTGGAAATTGGATTTCCGTCATGAACCAAGGCAAAAGATAGTCCTTACCGAATTCGAGACTGCCTAGCCCGAGTCTCAGGATCAGAACGCATCGACCCTTGGATCGTCAGGGCCGGTCCACACGGAGTGGATTAAAATGCCTGAGCACTACGTTTCGCCGCCCTTTGGGGGCGTAAGCGAGCCAACGAATGACTCCATCGGACCCGGATCGTCCGATCTAACCGAGGCGCCTCGCAACAGCAACAACCACATAAGTCAAACTCGTCAGGGCGTGTAAAACCACTAACGCCACTTTTAGCTAGGAGGAAACGTAGGCCCTCCCTGAGGTCCTTTCTCCCGTTTCTGGTTCATACTGGGGTGTGAGGCTCGCGAATTCACGTTACTCAAAGCTGTGCCACACAGGCTGTGCTTTGATCATCACCACAAGGCTTTGCTTTTCAACAGAAGCCTTGATCATTTGCATCTTAGCATGCTACACAGGCAAACCATTCTATGCAACCGATATCAGTCACAGAGAATGGAATCCGATGTCAGACACACAGTCCATTTACAAGCCCGTTCTGGGTCTGAACGAAACCGGAGGCACCTAGTACCCCGCATATCCATCGATCTCCAAGTACGTCTAGACGATCACCAACGGTTTCCATCTTCTTGGGTGTACAGCCCAATCAAGATCATCAGTAATCAACCAAACGACGTGAAGACTTCTGGTCTTCGACCACCGTCTTCATCTTCGACTTATCGTCGTATCAGTTATTCAGAATGGGATAAACCCGGTCTTTCCGAATAACTCGCGTATATTTAAATAAGTGTTACACAAACACAACATACGCCTCATTCCAATTCATCAGTCACTAACCGTAAATTAATCAAGAGAATAATTCCCCAAATATTAACCCCGAAGGCCGAAACCAACATCAGATCAATATCCAAAAAACCATTCTGCTTGGCTAACCGACAGTTAGTTTCTAAATTTCACATTTATAGGGAAAGATTCCCATTAATTTTATCCAAGATAAATTCTTTATATTTATTCTTTAATCTATCCTTTTGAATTTCGATTCAACTAGTCGGGATTAACGAACCTTACCGAAGTAATCATTTGTTTTAATTTCCCAATCCCAACCTATTCATCCCATGAAGTAAAACTGGTAATACTTCATATCTAACACCACAGTGTTATCAGTAAATTCAATTACCATTTCACGTTCAAATCTAATTAAAGATTTAACTATCGCCTGGAGTAAAACTGGTGATACTCCATTCTCGATCTTTTCAATCTAATTAAAGATTCATTAAAACTCCACTTAGTTTTAATCTTTAACTGGGTTAAAGAATCAGTGTCATTTAAAACACGGTTCACGGTAAACCCAAAATCACCTTCCATTAATTATCGGGTTAAAGAACGAGTGTTATTTAAAAACACTGTTCACGATAAACCCAAAATATCATTCCATTAATTATCGGGTTAAAGAACAAGTGTTATTTAAAAACACTGTTCACGATAAACCCAAAATATCATTCCATTAATTATCGGGTTAAAGAACAAGTGTTATTTAAAAACACTGTTCACGATAAACCCAAAAATCAATATCAATTCAATTCCAATTAAATATTATTTAATTGGTACACTTCATTAAATCTAAATAAAAAGATTTAATCTTTTCTCAACAGGGTTCAAGAACAGTGTTAATGAAGACACCATTCACGACAAACCCAAATCACATTTGATATTCAATACAAGGCTCTGAATAGAAAATATATCGGCTTATATTCAGTATCAAATTCTATGATTAACAAATGTCGTATTGCAAATAACGATATAAATATATATCTTTCAAATTTCCATAACAACACCTGTATAATCACGAATTCCAACATCGAAATATTCCGAAGACAATTTCGATTCAAATCCACTCCAATGCAATCATTGGAAATTCTGGTTATTTTTAAAACCCTTTTTAAATTCAATTTATTTATTTAAAAATAAATAGAATTATAATTCTAGTTCAACTAGTTCATTTCGATAAAAATCTATTTTTATCTTTTCAAATATGGAGTTTTTCATCCCAATTTTTCCCAAATCATTTCTTATGATTTTACACAATTTATTATTATTTTTAATAATTTCATCAAGGCCCGTACAGTCGATTTCCATCAATGGCCATCAAACTGCACTTACAGCGACCTTTTTCAAATTTGATTTGGACGTGCCTCCAAATCAAACCGTTAGATTTCAAATTTCTAATATTCGTTAGAAAGCTCTTTTTGATACGAACCCAACGGTTCCGGTTTTAGGAGAATCCGACGGTCGGATCTCCCGTAATGTCCGTTTGAAATAAATGGTCGAAATTCGCGAACTGCCGCGGCGCGGCGCGTTCTATTCAGGCCATTATATTATATATATAATATATATAATATATATTTCGTCGATTTCTATTTAAAACGAATTATATAAATAGTTTTAAATTCGTTTTCAAAAGCAATTTCAACTTCCATTTCAATTCAAATCAAAATTGAATTCTTCTTTATAATTTCGTTTTAAAATTCATTTCTATTCAATTCAAATTTCAATTCAATTTGAATTCATTTCAATTTGCTTTCAATTCAATTTGAATTCGTTTTCAATTTAATTCAATTCCAAAGTCGTTTTTTATTCGATTCAATTCAAATTGGTTTTCTATTCGATTCAATTCGTTGTATATTCCATTGAAATCAAATTCGTTATATATTCAAAACAAATTCGATTCGAATTCGTTTTCTATTCAATTTGATTCAAATTTCATTTCAAAATATTCGATTTCGAAATCACTTTTCAATATTCATTTTAAAATGAATAAAATCGATATAAATATCATTCACGTCAAAATGGCGTCAACCTAATCAACACGGCTTCATATATTTCTATTTTCAAATATTCTATTTCAAATATTTCTATTATTAAAATATTTCGTTCAACACATGACCAATCTCAATGGATGAGTACTGTCAACACATGAACCTTTATTTTATATTGATAAAGATGTAAATTTTATTACTAAAATATTTCGTTCAACACATGACCAATCTCAATGGATGAGTACTGTCAACACATGAACCTTTATTTTATATTGATAAAGATGTAAATTTTATTACTAAAATATTTCGTTCAACACATGACCAATCTCAATGGATGATTACTGTCAACACATGAACCTTTATTTTATATTGATAAAGACGTAAATTTTATTACTAAAATATTTCGTTCAACACATGACCAATCTCAATGGATGAGTACTGTCAACACATGAACCTTTATTTTATATTATTATTTATTTTCTAAATTGGAATGAGGCCCAATCAATCACCATATAATGTTAATTATATGGATTTTCATATATTACACACATATAATAGCATTGAAAAATAATCAACCCTCAACCAAAGTGCACTACACTGTATAAGCATCAAATATAGATATCTAACGCTTATAACAGCCTGTCAATCAATCGATCGACATATTTAATCAATCAGGATGAGTGAACTTCAAATTTCATCCCAACACCCGTGTGGGGTTTCAAACAATCAAACACAGATTTTATTTGTGCAGTTGGGCGATGTGTAAAATTTATCGTCCCAATCAATGTCATTCAAATAGGTGTACATAAACAAACCGTCCGGTTTGTAAATGAATATTTTATTTTATTCACTTCACGTTAAAAATTATATTTTTAACGATAAAACATTTTATTTTAACATATGAATTTCTATTCAGTTCATTCTTTAAATAAAATGATATTTTTATTTTTCTGACATATTTTAGAAAATTTCGGCGGCATAACGGCACGATACTAGAAACGGGACAAGGCCTAGCCTTACCCCCGGTCCAGTGAAGGCCCACGCCATTCACACATCAATCAAATCCATTCATTTCCCCACACAGTTCAATTTCAATCAAATGATCTAACTAATTTTTGCAATCAAACAAACAAGTCCATGGTCTGTGGACGATTGTGTCGGGTGCTACTAAGCACCGTCTGCATCCTAGTATATATATATAACTAGAAAATGAAATTGAAAGGTGAGAAATTCTCACAGATAGCTATCCAATCATCTTGACTCTTCTTTGATAGAAATCTTCATCGTTATCGCCTCTTCGTCATCTTCGTTGCCCATAGCCACTACATATGTAAAAATCGATTTTTTACTTCGTTATTCAATATATAAAAATCAAATTTTTACTACTATGTTATATAGATAAAAATTATATTTTTATCACGCTATTTTCCATATAAAGATTTCGCCTTTTCTAAAATAAAGATTTCGCCTTTATAAAAACATAGACTTCGCCCTTTCAAATTTAAAGATTTCATCTTCATAAAAATCTCATTTTTATTTTTCTACACATATAAAGATGATATTTTTAATATTCCTATCATGTAAAAATTATATTTTTAATTCTCTACCTAACCAAAAATCATATTTTTACATCTTCTATATAGTAAAGATTATATTTTTAATACTTTAAAAATATAAAAATCATATTTTTATTACTTTAAAAATATAAAAATCATATTTTTATTTCCACTTCGTCATAAAAATTATATTTTTCTTCTTTGCTACTTATATATAAAGAATCATAATTTCACTTCTATAAAAATCATGACTTCATATACATAAAAATCATTTTTTTTTATGCTGCTATTTCTATGTTTATATTTTTTTTTAATCGTTCAAAAACCAACTCATTTCATGTTTAAAACTCTTCTCTTTTCATGTTTATAAAATCGATCTTTTATCTATATAAAAATCTGACCTTTTATAAATTAAAGATCTAAAAGAAAACAATACTTTTAATAAGTAAACTGTATTAAATATAGAACTCACAGTCGGAAATGGGTTAGGAGGCGCCGGAGTCGAGGTTAGTTGGCCAGGGGGGTCGCGGCGGTAGGAATGGTGACTGGCGGCGCTCAAAATCTGCGGTGGTAGGGCTACGGTGACGGTCTCTGCTGTGGGGCGTTAGGGTTTCGGTTAGAAGAAGGGGAGCGAGAGGGAATCGAGAGGAAGGGGAGGGGGTTGGAGAGTGAGCGGCTCCATCCATGGCGGCGGTGCTGAGGGAGGCGCCAGCTCCGGCGTGGTGGTGAGCGCCAGTCATCGATTTTGGCATCGCGGTGTTTTTTCCTTTTTTTTTTTTTTATTTCTGAACTGAATCGGGGGGGGGGGGGGGGTATAAGGGAGAAGTTAGGTTTTTATTTAATTATGTATTTATTTTTATTATTTCAAAAAGGTAACTTTTTATTTCGATTTCGAAACGAGGCCCACCGTCTGTCGTCTATAGCTAATTACCCCCATTCCGAACACAATGGGATATGTATCGTCAGCTGATTCGACTGTTACGATCAGTTTCGTCAAAATCAACATATAACTTTATATATTGAATTTGAACGCGCGTTCAATTTACCGGAGTCACATACTAACTAGAAAATTTCCAGAAAAATAATTTCTAGCTTCGTATTGACTATACGGTCCTAACAAAACTAGTTTCGTCGAATTCTGAGACCGTTTGAAAAATGGCCAATTTCCAGTCGATTAAAATCAACTAAAACTGGTTAGACGCGTTTTCCTTTGCCACGCTCACATATTGATTCGAAAAATTATGAAATTTGAAACCTAGCAATAACTTTACACCACGGACCCAACAAAAGTGGATTCGTCGAAATCCGAGGTCATTTGCAAAATGTCCATTTTTAAGGGCCTGAATTCCATAGCGACTATTCAGAATTTTCAACTGGACATATCTTTTGATTCCCGCTATGAAATTTTGATTTCTCGGATTCGTTGGAAAGATATTCTCAATTAGATCCCATTATTTTTGGTTTCACTAAAATCCGGATTATTTTGCACCCGGTACATTCAATTGAAGCTTAAAATCAAATTATCGAACTACCGCGCCATTTCCAATTCTATTTATAATTATATATAAATATTTATATTATAACGACGACGCGTATAAATATATACGTTCGAATTATATTCAAAATAAATTTCTCATCGATATTATTTAAAATAATTCATTTTAAATAATCAAAATTCGCTAAAATTGCCAAAATAAAAATTTTAAACTGGCCCAGATTTTCGGGTTGTTACAATCTCCCCCACTTAAAACTTTTCGTCCCCGAAAAGGAACAAAGTCGAAAGTGGTTTGATTATTCAACTCTACGTTCGATCTGGCTTCCATTCTCCAACTTTTCAGTTTCTGAGAATTTTCAAAAATTTCAAAAATTTGGCTAACACCCTAAATTTTCGAAAAATTTCGCCATAACCTCCCCTGCAATGGGAGCATCGGGAAATGTAACAACCCGTAAAATGCGGGCCAGTTTGAAATTTTTATTTTGGCAATTTTAGCTGAATTTGAATATTTAAATTGAATTATTTTAAATAATATCGACGAGAAATTTATTTTGAATATAATTCGAACGTATATATTATACGCGTCGTCGTTAGAATATAAATATTTATATATAATTATAAATAGAATTGAAAATGGCGCGGTAGTTCGATAATTCGATTTCAAACTTCAATTGAATGTACCGGGTGTAAAACAATCCGGATTTTGGTGAAACCAAAAACATTGGGATCTAATTGTGAATATCTTTCCAACGAATCCGAAAAAATCAAGATTTCATATCGGGAATCAAAAGATGTGTCCAGTTGAAAATTCTGAATAGTCGCTATCGAATTCAGGCCCTTAAAAATGGACATTTTGCAAATGACCTCGGATTTCGACGAAACCACTTTTGTTGGGTCCGTGATGTCGAATTATTGCTAGGTTTCAATTTTCATAATTTTTCGAGTCAATATGTGAGCGTGGCAAAGGAAAACGAGTTTGACCAGTTTCAGTTGATTTTAATCGACTGGAAATTGGCCATTTTTCCAACGGTCTTAGAATTCGACGAAACTAGTTTTGTTAGGACCGTATCGTCAATACGAAGCTAGAAAATATTTTTCTGGGATTTATAGAGTTCGTATGTGACCCCGGTAATTCGAAATGTACGTTTAAAATTCAATATAGTGATTTAAATGTAAATTAAACGGAAACTGATCGAAATGGTCGAATTGGCTCACGATACATATCCCATTGTGTTTGGAATGGGGGTAAAACGCTAGGGACGACAGGCGGTGGGTCTCGTTTCGAGTTCGAAGGAAAAAATTGCTTTTCGGAGATAAATAAAATAATTAAATAATTAAACTATATAACCTTACCCCTCTTTACACACTCTCTCTCCTCTCATTCAGATCGAAAGTAAAAAAAAAAAAAAACCCGCCCACCCAAATCGAAACCCGACATTCCTCCAGTCTCTCGCCTTCGCGACCGCCCCGCGTCGCCTGATGGCCCAACCCCGTCGCGCCTCAGGCGTGCCCCATCCTCCACGTCGAGCGATCCACCCTCTCTCCTTCCCTCTCCTTTACGCGATTCGAAGTACCCCCCCCCCCAGACTTCGACCTCGTCGTTCGAGCCCCCATGCCACCCTGCGCCATGACCTCTTCTCCTTCCACCGCGAGATGGAACGCCGTGGCGCCTGCTGATTCCTTCCTCCCCCCCCCCCTTCCAGTCAGCGACGCACTCCCCCCCCCCCCCTGTAAGTTCCCAACTGTTTTATTTTATATTCTTTAAAACTGTTTTTTTTTATTTTCTTTAAACTGATTTTTTTAGTTTCTTTAAAACTGTTTTTTTTATTTTATTTACTTTAAAACTTTTTTTTTTTATTTACTTTAAAACTGATTTTTTTTATTTTACTTTAAAAGGAAAAAAGATTAGGACTTTAAAAAGAAAAAAGATTAGACTTTTAAATAAGGAAAGTTAGGATCTTTAATTGTATAACGTTGGGTTTTTATATGATAAAAGTTGTGACTTTTAAACTAGAAAAGATTCGATTTTTCGAAATAAAAATAGGATTTTTATATGTTGAACTTCGAAATAAAAATAGGATTTTTATATGTTGAACTTCGAAATAAAAATAGGATTTTTATATGTTGAACTTCGAAATAAAAATAGGATTTTTATATGTTGAACTTCGAAATAAAAATAGGATTTTTATATGATGAACTTCGAAATAAAAATAGGATTTTTATATGTTGAACTTCGAAATAAAAATAGGATTTTTATATGTTGAACTTCGAAATCAAAATAGGATTTTTATATGTTGAACTTCGAAATAAAAATAGGATTTTTATATGTTGAACTTCGAAATAAAAATATGATTTTTATATGTTGAACTTCGAAATAAAAATATGATTTTTATATATTGAACTTCGAAATAAAAATATGATTTTTATTTATTGAGTAGCGAAGTAAAAAAAAAATTCGATTTTTACATATGTAGTGAAAGCGGACAATGAAAGCGACAAAGGGCGAGTTGGCGAAGATTTCCTGCATTAGAAGTGCCGTGGAGCTAGGATAGCTATCTGTGAGAACTTCTCACCTTTCAATTTAAATTTTCTAGTTATATATATATATATACTAGGATGCAGACGGTGTTTAGTAGCACCCGACACCCGTCATCAACAGACCATGGATGGCTTGTTTGTTAAATTGTTTGGTTGTGTAGTTGATTAGATGATTTGATTTGAAATTGATTTGTTGGGTGAAATAAATTGATTTGATTGATGTGTGAATGGCGTGGGCCTTCACTAGACCGGGGATAAGGCTAGGCCTTGTCCCGTTTCTAGTATCGTGCCGTTATACCGCCGAAATTTTCTAAAATATGTTAGAAAATAAAAATATCATTTTATTGTGTAAATGAATTGAATAGAAATACATAGGTTGAAATAAATTGTTTTATCGTTAAAAATATAATTTTTAACGTGAATGTGAATAAATGAATAGTTATAAACAAATCGGCCGATTTGTTTGTATATACACTGATTTGACTGATATTGATTGGATCGATAAATTTCACACATCGCCCAACTGCACAAATAAAATCTGTGTTTGATTGTTTGAAACCCCACATGGGTGTTGGGATGAAATTTGAAGTTCACTCATCCCGATTGATTGAATATGTCGATCGGTTGATTGACAGGCTGTTTTAAGCGTTGGATATCTATATTTGATGCTTATACAGTGCAGTGCACTTTGGTTGATGGTTGATTATTTTTCCATGCTATTATATACATGTGTTGTATGAAAATCCATATAACTAACTTTATATGGTAATTGATTGGGCCTCATTCCAGTTTTAAAATAGAAATATTTGAAATAGAAATATTCGAAATGGAATATTTGAAAATATCAATATATGAAGCCGTGTTGATTAGATTGACGCCATTTTGACGTGAACGATATTTATATCGATTTTATTCATTTTAAAATGAATATTAAAAAGTAATTTTGAAATCGAATATTT
This sequence comes from Allium sativum, assembly GCA_030737875.1. Taxonomy (NCBI): domain Eukaryota; kingdom Viridiplantae; phylum Streptophyta; class Magnoliopsida; order Asparagales; family Amaryllidaceae; genus Allium; species Allium sativum. Next base: position 510,981,191 of record CM060921.1, on the reverse strand, counting down.
CGAAATGAAGTGAATTGAAAACGATTTCGAAATGAAGTGAATTGAAAACGATTTCGAAATGAATTGAATTGAAAACGAATTCAAAGTGAATTGAAAACGATTTCGAAATGAATTGAATTGAAAACGAATTCAAAGTGAATTGAAAACGATTTCGAAATGAATTGAATTGAAAACAAATTCAAAGTGAATTGAAAACGATTTCGAAATGAATTGAATTGAAAACGATTTCGAAATGAATTGAATTGAAAACGAATTCAAAGTGAATTGAAAACGATTTCGAAATGAATTGAATTGAAAACGAATTCAAAGTGAATTGAAAATGATTTCGAAATGAATTGAATTGAAAACGATTTCGAAATGAATTGAAAACGAATTCAAATTGAATTGAAAGCGAATTGAAATGAATTCAAATTGAATTGAAATTTGAATTGAATAGAAATGAATTTTAAAACGAATTTATAAAGAAGAATTCAATTTTGATTTGAATTGAAAAGGAAGTTGAAAATGTTTTTGAAACGAATTCAAAACTATTTATATAATTCGTTTCAAATAGAAATCGACGAAGTATATATTATATATATTATATATATAATATAATGGCCTGAATAGAACGCGCTGTGCCGCGGCAGTTCGCGAATTTCGACCATTGATTTCAAACGGACATTACGGGAGATCCGACCGTCGGATTCTCCTAAAACCGGAACCGTTGGGTTCGTATCGAAGAGAGCTTTCTAACGAATATTAGAAATTTGAAATCTAACGGTTGGATTTGGAATTATGTCCAAATCAAATTTGAAAAAGGTCGTTGTAAGTGCAGTTCGATGGCCATTGGTGGAAATCGACTGTACGGGCCTTGATAAAATTATTAAAAATATTAATAATTTGTGTAAAATCATAAGAAATGATTTAGAAAGGATTGGGATGAAAAACTCCATATTTGAAAGGATAAAAATAGATTTTTATCGAAATGAACTAGTTTTGAACTAGAATTATAATTCTATTTATTTTTAAATAAATAAATTGAATTTGAAAAGGGTTTTGAAAATAACCAAAATTTCCAATGATTGCATTGGAGTGGATTTGAATCGAAATTGTCTTCGGAATATTTCGATGTTGGAATTCATGATTATACAGGTGTTGTTATGGAAATTTGAAAGATATATATTTATATCGTTATTTCCAATACGACATTTGTTAGTCGTAGAATTCGATATTGAATATAAGCCGATATATTTTCTATTCAGAGCCTTGTATTGAATATCGAATGTGATTTGGGTTTGTCGTGAATGGTGTCTTCACTAACACTGTTCTTGAACCCAGTTGAGAAAAGATTAAATATTTTTATTTAGATTTAATAAAGTGTACCAATTAAATAATATCTAATTGGAATTGAATGGATATTGATTTTTGGGTTTATCGTGAACAGTGTTTTAAATAACACTCGTTCTTTAACCCGATAATTAATGAATGTGACTTTGGGTTTATCATGAACCGTGTTTTAAATGACACGGATTCTTTAACCCAGTTAAAGATTAAAACTAAGTGGAGTTTTAATGAATTTTTAAATAGATTGAAAAGATCGAGAATGGAGTATCACCAGTTTTGCTCCAGGCGATGGTTAAATCTTTAATTAGATTTGAACGTGAAATGGTAATTGAATTTACCGATAACACTGTGGTGTTAGATATGAAGTATTACCAGTTTTACTCCATGGGATGAATAGGTTGGGATTGGGAAATAAAATAAATGATTACTTCGGTGTGGTTCGCTAATCCCGACTAGTTTGAATTGATATTCAAAGGAGATTAAAGAATAAATTTAAAGAATTTATCTTGGATAAAATTAATGGGAACTTTTCCCAAAGTATACGAATATTCGAATAAAAGAATATTCTGAATTGGAATGAGGCGTATGTTGTGTTTGTGTAACACTTTTATAATATATACGCGAGTTATTCAGAAAGACCGGGTTTATCCCATTCTGAATAACTGATTCGACGTGGTGTCGAAGACGAAGACTGTGGTCGAAGACCGGAAGTCTTCACGTCGTTTGGGTGGTTACTGATGATCTTGATTGGGCTGTACACCCAAGAAGATGGAAACAGTTAGTGATCGTCCAGACGTGCTTGGAGATCGATGGATATGCGGGGTACTAGGTGCCTCCGGTTTCGTTCAGCCCCAGAACGGACTTGTAAATGGACTGTGTGTCTGACATTGGATTTTAGTCTGTGTGATTGATTTCTATTAAATATATATCTGTTTGGCGGTGGAGAATTTATTCTCTTGCTTAACGCCCTTCTCTGAGACGTACGAGCTCAGGGGTTATATATTGATGGATATCAAACGCATGGAGTGAATTGCCTGTGTGGCACGCCTAAGTGGCAATTGATCAAGGCTTCTGTTGAAAAGCAAAGTCTTGTGGTGATGATCAAAGCACAGCCTGTGTGGCACAGCTTTGTGTAACGTGAATTCGCGAGTTTCACACCCGGTATGAACCAAAACGGGAGACGGACCTCAGGGAGGACTTGCGTTTCTTTCTAGCTAGAAGTGGCGTCAGTGGTTTTACACGCCCTGACGAGTTTGACTTATGTGGTTGTTGCTGTTGCGAGGCGCCTCGGATTGATCGGTCGTTCTTGAACCGATGGAGTCATTTAGTTGGCTCATTTACGCCCCAAAGGGCGGAGAAACGTGTTGTTCAGGCACTATAATCCACATCGGTGGACCGGCCCTGACGATCCAAGGGGCAGTTGCGGCTGTTCCGGAGACATGGGCTAGATTGTCTTGAATCGGTTGAGGACTATCTTTTGCCTCGGTTCATAGACGGAAATCCAATTTCCAAATACGTGACATTTACGGTTTTAATTGTAAAACCTAGTATGGTGACATAGTGGGATGGGGCGCTCATGCCGCCTATGATTGATACTTATGATTTGAAGTTGTTTTATACACTATGCACTTATAATAGTATCAAATAATGTGTTTTAAACGTATCAAGCATGCTTTGGCTGTTATAAGGTAAAAACCCTATCCTCCGGCTTGCGTTGCATTGTGTGATGGGAACTGGGTCCTATAACAGCTTCATTTTTCTTTATTTAGCATTGCGCTGTTTGTTTTATGCACTGGTATTCTTGGGAGGAAACCCGTTCCGTGTTACGGCGTGGTCCCTTGATTTACCGAACTTTAAAATAAAGAATTATAACTGTTTTAGTTCTCACACCAATCCCATGACTGACCTGGAGTTTATTGTTTTAACCTAAACTCTGGGTGCCCCTATTTTAACACGGGCAGCTAGTAGTTTTGGTTTTGCAGATTTATATTCACAGGATCCTGGTTTACAGCTGGAACGATATCCGGAAAGCTTTGTATCCGTATATCTCTTTCTAGTTGTGTATTGTATTATTTTCCGCTGCTATGTATTTAAATGTAATTTAAATCTCTGATATTTCTGTGTAATATTCATTTATACTCTGTATATTCTTGTAATCTGATGCATTGTTGTAATATACAATGAAATGTTCTTCTGTATGCGTTCTGTTTTGTCGTGTTCTCAAACGATAGGGCGTTTCGAACGGCCTGGATCGGTTTAGCGACTGGTTCGGACCGAGCGAAATTCCTTCTCGTCACATTTGGTATCAGAGCTTTGGTTTACAGAGCTCGAGAACAAGACACATTAGAACCATACGAAAGAATTCATCAGATATTGGATTAGTAATATCCAATGGGAATGACTCGTTAGAGATGGGATCAGTAGTATCCTAGAACGAGTGTGAAGAGTATATTTTTAAAGTGAAAACAAATTTTGTTTTGAAAATTTAAATCAATTATTCGTATTTGATTATCTATTTATATTGATGTGGACAATCCAGTATATATAGATTTTGCGTATACGTCTGATCCGCGTGTATTCGAAATTTTAATATACTGGATAGATATAGAATCACACTCTAGTCGCCCGGAGATGATTCAGATGATGAGGCCTCATCATCAGAATTTATATTCGAGTGGCGAAGGTGTGATTTTCTATATATTTCCTATTGACTGGTGTGAGAACCAAAATTAGATAGGGCCTATTGTTGTGATTTGGCATCAAAAATCTGATTTTTGACTATGTATCAAAATTATGAATTTGAAACTCTAATTCACTAATTGATTGATGTTTGTGTTGTTTGTTTATTTGTTTGCTAATTTTTAGCCATTTAGCCTAACTGAAACAAATATTGAATTGTATTGAAAATTGGTTGTGTTTGCTTGCATATACATATACTTACATTGAACAGGTCATAGCAAGGAGGCTAGAGCAGAGAATAAAATTTGTTTGCCCGACAAATAGGTACATGTTTACTACATAATTTCCTGTTTTGTTTGGGTGATGATGATTTTGTGAGCCTATTGGCTAGCCGCTTGGCTTTTTCTTTTTCTTTTTGAGATCTGAAGGACCGGGGAAGCTATTTGAAATTCCCCGATGCTCCCGGTGCAGGGGAGGTTATGGCAAAAAAATTCGAAAATTTAGGGTATTAGCCAAATTTTTGAAATTTTGAAAATTCTCTGAAACTAAAGAGTTGGAGAATAGAAGCCAGATCGAGCGTAGAGTTGAATAATCAAACCGCTTTCGACTTTGTTCCTTTTCGGGGACGAAAAGTTTTAAGTGGGGGAGATTGTAACAACCCGTAAAATGCGGGCCAGTTTGAAATTTTTATTTTGGCAATTTTAGCTGAATTTGAATATTTAAATTGAATTATTTTAAATAATATCGACGAGAAATTTATTTTGAATATAATTCGAACGTATATATTATACGCGTCGTCGTTAGAATATAAATATTTATATAAAATTATAAATAGAATTGAAAATGGCGCGGTAGTTCGATAATTCGATTTCAAACTTCAATTGAATGTACCGGGTGTAAAACAATCCGGATTTTGGTGAAACCAAAAACATTGGGATCTAATTGTGAATATCTTTCCACCGAATCCGAAAAAATCAAGATTTCATATCGGGAATCAAAAGATGTGTCCAGTTGAAAATTCTGAATAGTCGCTATGGAATTCAGGCCCTTAAAAATGGACATTTTGCAAATGACCTCGGATTTCGACGAAACCACTTTTGTTGGGTCCGTGATGTCGAATTATTGCTAGGTTTCAAATTTCATAATTTTTCGAGTCAATATGTGAGCGTGGCAAAGGAAAACGAGTTTGACCAGTTTCAGTTGATTTTAATCGACTGGAAATTGGCCATTTTTCCAACGGTCTCAGAATTCGACGAAACTAGTTTTGTTAGAACCATATTGTCAATACGAAGCTAGAAAATATTTTTCTGGGATTTATAGAGTTCGTATGTGACCCCGGTAATTCGAAATGTACGTTTAAAATTCAATATAGTGATTTAAATGTAAATTAAACGGAAACTGATTGAAATGGTCGAATTGGCTCACGATACATATCCCATTGTGTTCGGAATGGGGGTAAAACGCTAGGGACGACAGGCGGTGGGTCTCGTTTCGAGTTCGAAGGAAAAAATTGCTTTTCGGAGATAAATAAAATAATTAAATAATTAAACTATATAACCTTACCCCTCTTTACACACTCTCTCTCCTCTCATTCAGATCGAAAGTAAAAAAAAAAACCCGCCCACCCAAATCGAAACCCGACATTCCTCCAGTCCCTCGCCTTCGCGACCGCCCCGCGTCGCCGGATGGCCCAACCCCGTCGCGCCTCAGGCGTGCCCCATCCTCCACGTCGAGCGATCCACCCTCTCTCCTTCCCTCTCCTTTACGCGATTCGAAGTACCCCCCCCCCCCCCAGACTTCGACCTCGTCATTCGAGCCCCCATGCCACCCTGCGCCGTGACCTCTTCTCCTTCCACCACGAGATGGAACGCCGTGGCGCCTGCTGATTCCTTCCTCCCCCCCCCCCTTCCAGTCAGCGACGCACTCCCCCCCTGTAAGTTCCCAACTGTTTTATTTTATATTCTTTAAAAAAGTTTTTTTTATTTTCTTTAAACTGATTTTTTTATTTTCTTTAAAACTGTTTTTTTTATTTTATTTACTTTAAAACTGTTTTTTTTATTTTATTTACTTTAAAACTGATTTTTTTTATTTTACTTTAAAAGGAAAAAAGATTAGGACTTTAAAAAGAAAAAAGATTAGACTTTTAAATAAGGAAAGTTAGGATCTTTAATTGTATAACGTTGGGTTTTTATATGATAAAAGTTGTGACTTTTAAACTAGAAAAGATTCGATTTTTCGAAATAAAAATAGGATTTTTATATGTTGAACTTCGAAATAAAAATAGGATTTTTATATGTTGAACTTCGAAATAAAAATAGGATTTTTATATGTTGAACTTCGAAATAAAAATAGGATTTTTATATGTTGAACTTCGAAATAAAAATAGGATTTTTATATGTTGAACTTCGAAATAAAAATAGGATTTTTATATGTTGAACTTCGAAATAAAAATAGGATTTTTATATGTTGAACTTCGAAATAAAAATAGGATTTTTATATGTTGAACTTCGAAATAAAAATATGATTTTTATATATTGAACTTCGAAATAAAAATATGATTTTTATATATTGAGTAGCGAAGTAAAAAAAAAATTCGATTTTTACATATGTAGTGAAAGCGGACAACAAAAGCGACAAAGGGCGAGTTGACGAAGATTTCCTGCATTAGAAGTGCCGTGGAGCTAGGATAGCTATCTGTGAGAACTTCTCACCTTTCAATTTAAATTTTCTAGTTATATATATATACTAGGATGCAGACGGTGTTTAGTAGCACCCGACACCCGTCATCCACAGACCATGGATGGCTTGTTTGTTAAATTGTTTGGTTGTGTAGTTGATTATATGATTTGATTTGAAATTGAATTGTTGGGTGAAATAAATTGATTTGATTGATGTGTGAATGGCGTGGGCTTTCACTAGACCGGGGATAAGGCTAGGCCTTGTCCCGTTTCTAGTATCGTGCCGTTATGCCGCCGAAATTTTCTAAAATATGTTAGAAAATAAAAATATCATTTTATTGTGTAAATGAATTGAATATAAATTCATAGGTTGAAATAAATTGTTTTATCGTTAAAAATATAATTTTTAACGTGAATGTGAATAAATGAATAGTTATAAACAAATCGGCCGATTTGTTTGTATATACACTGATTTGACTGATATTGATTGGGTCGATAAATTTCACACATCGCCCAACTGCACAAATAAAATCTGTGTTTGATTGTTTGAAACCCCACACGGGTGTTGGGATGAAATTTGAAGTTCACTCATCCCGATTGATTGAATATGTCGATCGGTTGATTGACAGGCTGTTTTAAGCGTTGGATATCTATATTTGATGCTTATACAGTGCAGTGCACTTTGGTTGATGGTTGATAATTTTTCCATGCTATTATATACATGTGTTGTATGAAAATCCATATAATTAACTTTATATGGTAATTGATTGGGCCTCATTCCAGTTTTAAAATAGAAATATTTGAAATAGAAATATTCGAAATGGAATATTTGAAAATATCAATATATGAAGCCGTGTTGATTAGATTGACGCCATTTTGACGTGAACGATATTTATATCGATTTTATTCATTTTAAAATGAATATTAAAAAGTAATTTTGAAATCGAATATTTCGAAATGAAGTGAATTGAAAACGATTTCGAAATGAAGTGAATTGAAAACGATTTCGAAATGAATTGAATTGAAAACGAATTCAAAGTGAATTGAAAACGATTTCGAAATGAATTGAATTGAAAACGAATTCAAAGTGAATTGAAAACGATTTCGAAATGAATTGAATTGAAAACGATTTCGAAATGAATTGAATTGAAAACGAATTCAAAGTGAATTGAAAACGATTTCGAAATGAATTGAATTGAAAACGAATTCAAAGTGAATTGAAAACGAATTCGAAATGAATTGAATTGAAAACGATTTCGAAATGAATTGAAAAACGAATTCAAATTGAATTGAAAGCAAATTGAAATGAATTCAAATTGAATTGAAATTTGAATTGAATAGAAATGAATTTTAAAACGAATTTATAAAGAAGAATTCAATTTTGATTTGAAAAGGAAGTTGAAAATGTTTTTGAAACGAATTCAAAACTATTTATATAATTCGTTTCAAATAGAAATTGACGAAGTATTTATTATATATATTATATATATAATATAATGGCCTGAATAGAACGCGCCGCGCCGCGGCAGTTCGCGAATTTCGACCATTGATTTCAAACGGACATTACGGGAGATCCGACCGTCGGATTCTCCTAAAACCGTAACCGTTGGGTTCGTATCGAAGAGAGCTTTCTAACGAATATTAGAAATTTGAAATCTAACGGTTGGATTTGGAATTATGTCCAAATCAAATTTGAAAAAGGTCGCTGTAAGTGCAGTTCGATGGCCATTGGTGGAAATCGACTGTACGGGCCTTGATAAAATTATTAAAAATATTAATAATTTGTGTAAAATCATAAGAAATGATTTAGAAAGGATTGGGATGAAAAACTCCATATTTGAAAGGATAAAAATAGATTTTTATCGAAATGAACTAGTTTTGAACTAGAATTATAATTCTATTTATTTTTAAATAAATAAATTGAATTTGAAAAGGGTTTTGAAAATAACCAAAATTTCCAATGATTGCATTGGAGTGGATTTGAATCGAAATTGTCTTCGGAATATTTCGATGTTGGAATTCGTGATTATACAGGTGTTGTTATGGAAATTTGAAAGATATATATTTATATCGTTATTTCCAATACGACATTTGTTAGTCGTAGAATTCGATATTGAATATAAGCCGATATATTTTCTATTCAGAGCCTTGTATTGAATATCGAATGTGATTTGGGTTTGTCGTGAATGGTGTCTTCACTAACACTGTTCTTGAACCCAGTTGAGAAAAGATTAAATCTTTTTATTTAGATTTAATAAAGTGTACCAATTAAATAATATTTAATTGGAATTGAATGGATATTGATTTTTGGGTTTATCGTGAACAGTGTTTTAAATAACACTCGTTCTTTAACCCGATAATTAATGAATGTGACTTTGGGTTTATCATGAACCGTGTTTTAAATGCCACAGATTCTTTAACCCAGTTAAAGATTAAAACTAAGTGGAGTTTTAATGAATTTTTAAATAGATTGAAAAGATCGAGAATGGAGTATCACCAGTTTTGCTCCAGGCGATGGTTAAATCTTTAATTAGATTTGAACGTGAAATGGTAATTGAATTTACCGATAACACTGTGGTGTTAGATATGAAGTATTACCAGTTTTACTCCATGGGATGAATAGGTTGGGATTGGGAAATAAAATAAATGATTACTTCGGTGTGGTTCGCTAATCCCGACTAGTTTGAATTGATATTCAAAGGAGATTAAAGAATAAATTTAAAGAATTTATCTTGGATAAAATTAATGGGAACTTTTCCCAAAGTATAGGAATATTCGAATAAAAGAATATTCTGAATTGGAATGAGGCGTATGTTGTGTTTGTGTAACACTTTTATAATATATACGCGAGTTATTCAGAAAGACCGGGTTTATCCCATTCTGAATAACTGATTCGACGTGGTGTCGAAGACGAAGACGGTGGTCGAAGACCGGAAGTCTTCACGTCGTTTGGGTGGTTACTGATGATCTTGATTGGGCTGTACACCCAAGAAGATGGAAACAGTTAGTGATCGTCCAGACGTGCTTGGAGATCGATGGATATGCGGGGTACTAGGTGCCTCCGGTTTCGTTCAGCCCCAGAACGGACTTGTAAATGGACTGTGTGTCTGACATTGGATTTTAGTCTGTGTGATTGATTTCTATTAAATATATATCTGTTTGGCGGCGGAGAATTTATTCTCTTGCTTAACGCCCTTCTCTGAGACGTACGAGCTCAGGGGTTATATATTGATGGATATCAAACGCATGGAGTGAATTGCCTGTGTGGCACGCCTAAGTGGCAATTGATCAAGGCTTCTGTTGAAAAGCAAAGTCTTGTGGTGATGATCAAAGCACAGCCTGTGTGGCACAGCTTTGTGTAACGTGAATTCGCGAGTTTCACACCCGGTATGAACCAAAACGGGAGACGGACCTCAGGGAGGACTTGCGTTTCTTTCTAGCTAGAAGTGGCGTCAGTGGTTTTACACGCCCTGACGAGTTTGACTTATGTGGTTGTTGCTGTTGCGAGGCGCCTCGGATTGATCGGTCGTTCTCGAACCGATGGAGTCATTTAGTTGGCTCATTTACGCCCCAAAGGGCGGAGAAACGTGTTGTTCAGGCACTATAATCCACATCGGTGGACCGGCCCTGACGATCCAAGGGGCAGTTGCGGCTGTTCCGGAGACATGGGCTAGATTGTCTTGAATCGGTTGAGGACTATCTTTTGCCTCGGTTCATAGACGGAAATCCAATTTCCAAATACGTGACATTTGCGGTTTTAATTGTAAAACCTAGTATGGTGACATAGTGGGATGGGGCGCTCATGCCGCCTATGATTGATACTTATGATTTGAAGTTGTTTTATACACTATGCACTTATAATAGTATCAAATAATGTGTTTTAAACGTATCAAGCATGCTTTGGCTGTTATAAGGTAAAAACCCTATCCTCCGGCTTGCGTTGCATTGTGTGATGGGAACTGGGTCTTATAACAGCTTCATTTTTCTTTATTTAGCATTGCGCTGTTTGTTTTATGCACTGGTATTCTTGGGAGGAACCCCGTTCCGTGTTACGGCGTGGTCCCTTGATTTATCGAACTTTAAAATAAAGAATTATAACTGTTTTAGTTCTCACACCAGTCCCATGACTGACCTGGAGTTTATTGTTTTAACCTAAACTCTGGGTGCCCCTATTTTAACACGGGCAGCTAGTAGTTTTGGTTTTGCAGATTTATATTCACAGGATCCTGGTTTACAGCTGGAACGATATCCGGAAAGCTTTGTATCCGTATATCTCTTTCTAGTTGTGTATTGTATTATTTTCCGCTGCTATGTATTTAAATGTAATTTAAATCTCTAATATTTCTGTGTAATATTCATTTATACTCTGTATATTCTTGTAATCTGATGCATTGTTGTAATATACAATGAAATGTTCTTCTGTATGCATTCTGTTTTGTCGTGTTCTCAAACGATAGGGCGTTTCGAACGGCCTGGATCGGTTTAGCGACTGGTTCGGACCGAGCGAAATTCCTTCTCGTCACATTTGGTATCAGAGCTTTGGTTTACAGAGCTCGAGAACAAGACACATTAGAACCATACGAAAGAATTCATCAGATATTGGATTAGTAATATCCAATGGGAATGACTCGTTAGAGATGGGATCAGTAGTATCCTAGAACGAGTGTGAAGAGTATATTTTTAAAGTGAAAACAAATTTTTTTTTGAAAATTTAAATCAATTATTCGTATTTGATTATCTATTTATATTGATGTGGACAATCCAGTATATATAGATTTTGCGTATACGTCTGATCCGCGTGTATTCGAAATTTTAATATACTGGATAGATATAGAATCACACTCTAGTCGCCCGGAGATGATTCAGATGATGAGGCCTCATCATCAGAATTTATATTCGAGTGGCGAAGGTGTGATTTTCTATATATTTCCTATTGACTGGTGTGAGAACCAAAATTAGATAGGGCCTATTGTTGTGATTTGGCATCAAAAATCTGATTTTTGACTATGTATCAAAATTATGAATTTGAAACTCTAATTCACTAATTGATTGATGTTTGTGTTGTTTGTTTATTTGTTTGCTAATTTTCACCCATTTAGCCTAATTGAAACAAATATTGAATTGTATTGAAAATTGGTTGCGTTTGCTTGCATATACATATACTTACATTGAACAGGTCATAACAAGGAGGCTAGAGCAGAGAATAAAATTTGTTTGCCCGACAAATAGGTACATGTTTACTACATAATTTCCTGTTTTGTTTGGGTGATGATGATTTTGTGAGCCTATTGGCTAGCCGCTTGGCTTTTTCTTTTTCTTTTTGAGATCTGAAGGACCGGGGAAGCTATTTGAAATTCCCCGATGCTCCCGGTACAGGGGAGGTTATGGCGAAATTTTTCGAAAATTTAGGGTGTTAGCCAAATTTTTGAAATTATGAAAATTCTCTGAAACTAAAGAGTTGGAGAATAGAAGCCAGATCGAGCGTAGAGTTGAATAATCAAACCGCTTTCGACTTTGTTCCTTTTCGGGGACGAAAAGTTTTAAGTGGGGGAGATTGTAACAACCCGTAAAATGCGGGCCAGTTTGAAATTTTTATTTTGGCAATTTTAGCTGAATTTGAATATTTAAATTGAATTATTTTAAATAATATCGACGAGAAATTTATTTTGAATATAATTCGAACGTATATATTATACGCGTCGTCGTTAGAATATAAATATTTATATAAAATTATAAATAGAATTGAAAATGGCGCGGTAGTTCGATAATTCGATTTCAAACTTCAATTGAATGTACCGGGTGTAAAACAATCCGGATTTTGGTGAAACCAAAAACATTGGGATCTAATTGTGAATATCTTTCCAACGAATCCGAAAAAAATCAAGATTTCATATCGGGAATCAAAAGATGTGTCCAGTTGAAAATTCTGAATAGTCGCTATGGAATTCAGGCCCTTAAAAATGGACATTTTGCAAATGACCTCGGATTTCGACGAAACCACTTTTGTTGGGTCCGTGATGTCGAATTATTGCTAGGTTTCAAATTTCATAATTTTCGAGTCAATATGTGAGCGTGGCAAAGGAAAACGAGTTTGACCAGTTTCAGTTGATTTTAATCGACTGGAAATTGGCCATTTTTCCAACGGTCTCAGAATTCGACGAAACTAGTTTTGTTAGGACCGTATTGTCAATACGAAGCTAGAAAATATTTTTCTGGGATTTATAGAGTTCGTATGTGACCCCGGTAATTCGAAATGTACGTATAAAATTCAATATAGTGATTTAAATGTAAATTAAACGGAAACTGATCGAAATGGTCGAATTGGCTCACGATACATATCCCATTGTGTTCGGAATGGGGGTAAAACGCTAGGGACGACAGGCGGTGGGTCTCGTTTCGAGTTCGAAGGAAAAAATTGCTTTTCGGAGATAAATAAAATAATTAAATAATTAAACTATATAACCTTACCCCTCTTTACACACTCTCTCTCCTCTCATTCAGATCGAAAGTAAAAAAAAAAACCCGCCCACCCAAATCGAAACCCGACATTCCTCCAGTCCCTCGCCTTCGCGACCGCCCCGCGTCGCCGGATGGCCCAACCCTGTCACGCCTCAGGCGTGCCCCATCCTCCACGTCGAGCGATCCACCCTCTCTCCTTCCCTCTCCTTTACGCGATTCGAAGTACCCCCCCCCCCCAAGACTTCGACCTCGTCGTTCGAGCCCCCATGCCACCCTGCGCCGTGACCTCTTCTCCTTCCACCGCGAGATGGAACGCCGTGGCGCCTGCTGATTCCTTCCTCCCCCCCCCCCCTCCAGTCAGCGACGCACTCCCCCCCTGTAAGTTCCCAACTGTTTTATTTTATATTCTTTAAAACTGTTTTTTTTTATTTTCTTTAAACTGATTTTTTTATTTTCTTTAAAACTGTTTTTTTATTTTATTTACTTTAAAACTGTTTTTTTTATTTTATTTACTTTAAAACTGATTTTTTTTATTTTACTTTAAAAGGAAAAAAGATTAGGACTTTAAAAAGAAAAAAGATTAGACTTTTAAATAAGGAAAGTTAGGATCTTTAATTGTATAACGTTGGGTTTTTATATGATAAAAGTTGTGACTTTTAAACTAGAAAAGATTCGATTTTTCGAAATAAAAATAGGATTTTTATATGTTGAACTTCGAAATAAAAATAGGATTTTTATATGTTGAACTTCGAAATAAAAATAGGATTTTTATATGTTGAACTTCGAAACAAAAATAGGATTTTTATATGTTGAACTTCGAAATAAAAATAGGATTTTTATATGTTGAACTTCGAAATAAAAATAGGATTTTTATATGTTGAACTTCGAAATAAAAATAGGATTTTTATATGTTGAACTTCGAAATAAAAATAGGATTTTTATATGTTGAACTTCGAAATAAAAATAGGATTTTTATATGTTGAACTTCGAAATAAAATATGATTTTTATATATTGAACTTCGAAATAAAAATATGATTTTTATATATTGAGTAGCGAAGTAAAAAAAAATTCGATTTTTACATATGTAGTGAAAGCGGACAACGAAAGCGACAAAGGGCGAGTTGACGAAGATTTCCTGCATTAGAAGTGCCGTGGAGCTAGGATAGCTATCTGTGAGAACTTCTCACCTTTCAATTTAAATTTTCTAGTTATATATATATATATACTAGGATGCAGACGGTGTTTAGTAGCACCCGACACCCGTCATCCACAGACCATGGATGGCTTGTTTGTTAAATTGTTTGGTTGTGTAGTTGATTAGATGATTTGATTTGAAATTGAATTGTTGGGTGAAATAAATTGATTTGATTGATGTGTGAATGGCGTGGGCCTTCACTAGACCGGGGATAAGGCTAGGCCTTGTCCCGTTTCTAGTATCGTGCCGTTATGCCGCCGAAATTTTCTAAAATATGTTAGAAAATAAAAATATCATTTTATTGTGTAAATGAATTGAATAGAAATTCATAGGTTGAAATAAATTGTTTTATCGTTAAAAATATAATTTTTAACGTGAATGTGAATAAATGAATAGTTATAAACAAATCGGCCGATTTGTTTGTATATACACTGATTTGACTGATATTGATTGGGTCGATAAATTTCACACATCGCCCAACTGCACAAATAAAATCTGTGTTTGATTGTTTGAAACACCACACGGGTGTTGGGATGAAATTTGAAGTTCACTCATCCCGATTGATTGAATATGTCGATCGGTTGATTGACAGGCTGTTTTAAGCGTTGGATATCTATATTTGATGCTTATACAGTGCAGTGCACTTTGGTTGATGGTTGATTATTTTTCCATGCTATTATATACATGTGTTGTATGAAAATCCATATAATTAACTTTATATGGTAATTGATTGGGCCTCATTCCAGTTATAAAATAGAAATATTTGAAATAGAAATATTCGAAATGGAATATTTGAAAATATCAATATATGAAGCCGTGTTGATTAGATTGACGCCATTTTGACGTGAACGATATTTATATCGATTTTATTCATTTTAAAATGAATATTAAAAAGTAATTTTGAAATCGAATATTTCGAAATGAAGTGAATTGAAAACGATTTCGAAATGAAGTGAATTGAAAACGATTTCGAAATGAATTGAATTGAAAACGAATTCAAAGTGAATTGAAAACGATTTCGAAATGAATTGAATTGAAAACGAATTCAAAGTGAATTGAAAACGATTTCGAAATGAATTGAATTGAAAACGAATTCAAAGTGAATTGAAAACGATTTCGAAATGAATTGAATTGAAAACGATTTCGAAATGAATTGAAAACGAATTCAAATTGAATTGAAAGCGAATTGAAATGAATTCAAATTGAATTGAAATTTGAATTGAATAGAAATGAATTTTAAAACGAATTTATAAAGAAGAATTCAATTTTGATTTGAATTGAAAAGGAAGTTGAAAATGTTTTTGAAATGAATTCAAAACTATTTATATAATTCGTTTCAAATAGAAATCGACGAAGTATATATTATATATATAATATAATGGCCTGAATAGAACGCGCCGCGCCGCGGCAGTTCGCGAATTTCGACCATTGATTTCAAACGGACATTACGGGAGATCCGACCGTCGGATTCTCCTAAAACTGGAACCGTTGGGTTCGTATCGAAGAGAGCTTTCTAACGAATATTAGAAATTTGAAATCTAACGGTTGGATTTGGAATTATGTCCAAATCAAATTTGAAAAAGGTCGCTGTAAGTGCAGTTCGATGGCCATTGGTGGAAATCGACTGTACGGGCCTTGATAAAATTATTAAAAATATTAATAATTTGTGTAAAATCATAAGAAATGATTTAGAAAGGATTGGGATGAAAAACTCCATATTTGAAAGGATAAAAATAGATTTTTATCGAAATGAACTAGTTTTGAACTAGAATTATAATTCTATTTATTTTTAAATAAATAAATTGAATTTGAAAAGGGTTTTGAAAATAACCAAAATTTCCAATGATTGCATTGGAGTGGATTTGAATCGAAATTGTCTTCGGAATATTTCGATGTTGGAATTCGTGATTATACAGGTGTTGTTATGGAAATTTGAAAGATATATATTTATATCGTTATTTCCAATACGACATTTGTTAGTCGTAGAATTCGATATTGAATATAAGCCGATATATTTTCTATTCAGAGCCTTGTATTGAATATAGAATGTGATTTGGGTTTGTCGTGAATGGTGTCTTCACTAACACTGTTCTTGAACCCAGTTGAGAAAAGATTAAATCTTTTTATTTAGATTTAATAAAGTGTACCAATTAAATAATATTTAATTGGAATTGAATGGATATTGATTTTTGGGTTTATCGTGAACAGTGTTTTAAATAACACTCGTTCTTTAACCCGATAATTAATGAATGTGACTTTGGGTTTATCATGAACCGTGTTTTAAATGACACGGATTCTTTAACCTAGTTAAAGATTAAAACTAAGTGGAGTTTTAATGAATTTTTAAATAGATTGAAAAGATCGAGAATGGAGTATCACCAGTTTTGCTCCAGGCGATGGTTAAATCTTTAATTAGATTTGAATGTGAAATGGTAATTGAATTTACCGATAACACTGTGGTGTTAGATATGAAGTATTACCAGTTTTACTCCATGGGATGAATAGGTTGGGATTGGGAAATAAAATAAATGATTACTTCGGTGTGGTTCGCTAATCCCGACTAGTTTGAATTGATATTCAAAGGAGATTAAAGAATAAATTTAAAGAATTTATCTTGGATAAAATTAATGGGAACTTTTCCCAAAGTATAGGAATATTCGAATAAAAGAATATTCTGAATTGGAATGAGGCGTATGTTGTGTTTGTGTAACACTTTTATAATATATACGCGAGTTATTCAGAAAGACCGGGTTTATCCCATTCTGAATAACTGATTCGACGTGGTGTCGAAGATGAAGACGGTGGTCGAAGACCGGAAGTCTTCACGTCGTTTGGGTGGTTACTGATGATCTTGATTGGGCTGTACACCCAAGAAGATGGAAATAGTTAGTGATCGTCCAGACGTGCTTGGAGATCGATGGATATGCGGGGTACTAGGTGCCTCCGGTTTCGTTCAGCCCCAGAACGGACTTGTAAATGGACTGTGTGTCTGACATTGGATTTTAGTCTGTGTGATTGATTTCTATTAAATATATATCTGTTTGGCGGCGGAGAATTTATTCTCTTGCTTAACGCCCTTCTTTGAGACGTACGAGCTCAGGGGTTATATATTGATGGATATCAAACGCATGGAGTGAATTGCCTGTGTGGCACGCCTAAGTGGCAATTGATCAAGGCTTCTGTTGAAAAGCAAAGTCTTGTGGTGATGATCAAAGCACAGCCTGTGTGGCACAGCTTTGTGTAACGTGAATTCGCGAGTTTCACACCCGGTATGAACCAAAACGGGAGACGGACCTCAGGGAGGACTTGCGTTTCTTTCTAGCTAGAAGTGGCGTCAGTGGTTTTACACGCCCTGACGAGTTTGACTTATGTGGTTGTTGCTGTTGCGAGGCGCCTCGGATTGATCGGTCGTTCTCGAACCGATGGAGTCATTTAGTTGGCTCATTTACGCCCCAAAGGGCGGAGAAACGTGTTGTTCAGGCACTATAATCCACATCGGTGGACCGGCCCTGACGATCCAAGGGGCAGTTGCGGCTGTTCCGGAGACATGGGCTAGATTGTCTCGAATCGGTTGAGGACTATCTTTTGCCTCGGTTCATAGACGGAAATCCAATTTCCAAATACGTGACATTTGCGGTTTTAATTGTAAAACCTAGTATGGTGACATAGTGGGATGGGGCGCTCATGCCGCCTATGATTGATACTTATGATTTGAAGTTGTTTTATACACTATGCACTTATAATAGTATCAAATAATGTGTTTTAAACGTATCAAGCATGCTTTGGCTGTTATAAGGTAAAAACCCTATCCTCCGGCTTGCGTTGCATTGTGTGATGGGAACTGGGTCTTATAACAGCTTCATTTTTCTTTATTTAGCATTGCGCTGTTTGTTTTATGCACTGGTATTCTTGGGAGGAAACCCGTTCCGTGTTACGGCATGGTCCCTTGATTTACCGAACTTTAAAATAAAGAATTATAACTGTTTTAGTTCTCACACCAGTCCCATGACTGACCTGGAGTTTATTGTTTTAACCTAAACTCTGGGTGCCCCTATTTTAACACGGGCAGCTAGTAGTTTTGGTTTTGCAGATTTATATTCACAGGATCCTGGTTTACAGCTGGAACGATATCCGGAAAGCTTTGTATCCATATATCTCTTTCTAGTTGTGTATTGTATTATTTTCCGCTGGTATGTATTTAAATGTAATTTAAATCTCTGATATATCTATGTAATATTCATTTATACTCTGTATATTCTTGTAATCTGATGCATTGTTGTAATATACAATGAAATGTTCTTCTGTATGCGTTCTGTTTTGTCGTGTTCTCAAACGATAGGGCGTTTCGAACGGCCTGGATCGGTTTAGCGACTGGTTCGGACCGAGCGAAATTCCTTCTCGTCACATGAAATCTCAATTAGCTTCCCCGGTCCTTCAGATCTCAAAAAGAAAATGCCAAGCGGCTAGCCAATAGGCTCATAAAATCATCATCACCCAAACAAAACAGTAAATTATGTAGTAAACATGTACCTATTTGTTGGGCAAACAAATTTTATTCTCTGCTCTAGCCTCCTTGCTATGACCTGTTCAATGCAAGTGCAAGTATATGCAAGCAAATGCGACCAATTTTCAATACAATTCAATATTTGATACAATTAGGCGTAATGGTTCAAAATTATCAAACAAATAAACAAACAACACAAACATCAATCAGTTAGTGGATTAGAGTTTCAAATTGATAATTTTGATACATATACAAAAATCATGTTTTTGATGCCAATTCACAACAATAAGCCCTATCTAATTTTGGTTCTCACACCAGTCAATAGGAAATATAAAGAAATCACACCTTCGGAGCACGAACATAAATATTGATAATGCCATGGTCATTATCAACATAATCTCCGGGCGACTAGAGTGTGATTCTATATCTATCAAGTATATTAAAATTTCAAACACACGTGGGTCAGACGTATACGCAAAATCTTTATATACTGGACTGTCCAACTCAATATATATAGATAATCAAATACGAATAATTGTTTTAAATTTCAAAACAAGATTTGTTTTCATTTTCAAAAATATACTCTTCACACTCGTTCTAGGATGCTACTGATCCCATCTCTAACGAGTCATTCTCGTTGGATATTACTAATCCAATTCTGATGAATTCTTCCGTATGGTCCTAATGTGTCTTGTTCTCTGAGCTTTGTAAACCAAAGCTCTGATACCAACTATGAAAACCCGTAACATCCCCATAAAGGAAAGTGGCGGATAGTTCGAGAACAAGCCACAACAGAACGCAGACAAAAGAACATTTCATTGTATATTACAACAATGCATTAGATTACAAGAATATACAGAGTATAAATGAATAAATATTACACAGAAATATCAGAGATTTAAATTACATTTAAATACATAGCAGCGGAAAATAATACAATACACAACTAGAAGAGATATACGGATACAAAGCTTTCCGGATATCGTTCCAGCTGTAAACCAGGATCCTGTGAATATAAATCTGCAAAACCAAAACTACTAGCTACCCGTGTCAAAATAAGGGCACCCAGAGTTTAGGTTAAAACAATAAACTCCAGGTCAGTCATGTGACTGGCGTGAGAACTAAAACAGTTATTGATCTTTATTTTTAAAGTTAGGTAAATCAAAGGACCACGCCGTATAACACGGAACGGGTTTCCTCCCAAGAATACCAGTGCATAAGACGAACAACGCAATGCTAAATAGAGAAAAATGAAGCTGTTATAAGACCCAGGTCCTATCACACAATGCAACGCAAGCCGGGGGATAGGGTTTTCCCTTATAACAGCCAAAGAATGCTTGATACGTTTTAAAACAAATCATTTGATACTATAGTCAGTGCATAGTGTATAAAACAACTTCAAATCATAAGTATCAATCATAGGCGGCATGAGCGCCTCATCCCACTATGTCGCCATATATAGGATTACAACTAAAACCGCAAGATCACGTATTTGGAAATTGGATTTCCGTCATGAACCAAGGCAAAAGATAGTCCTTACCGAATTCGAGACTGCCTAGCCCGAGTCTCAGGATCAGAACGCATCGACCCTTGGATCGTCAGGGCCGGTCCACACGGAGTGGATTAAAATGCCTGAGCACTACGTTTCGCTGCCCTTTGGGGCGTAAGCGAGCCAACGAATGACTCCATCGGACCCGGATCGTCCGATCTAACCGAGGCGCCTCGCAACAGCAACAACCACATAAGTCAAACTTGTCAGGGCGTGTAAAACCACTGACGCCACTTTTAGCTAGGAGGAAACGTAGGCCCTCCCTGAGGTCCTTTCTCCCGTTTCTGATTCATACCGGGGTGTGAGGCTCGCGAATTCACGTTACTCAAAGCTGTGCCACACAGGCTGTGCTTTGATCATCACCACAAGGCTTTGCTTTTCAACAGAAGCCTTGATCATTTGCATCTTAGCATGCTACACAGGCAAACCATTCTATGCAACCGATATCAGTCACAGAGAATGGAATCCGATGTCAGACACACAGTCCATTTACAAGTCCGTTCTGGGTCTGAACGAAACCGGAGGCACCTAGTACCCCGCATATCCATCGATCTCCAAGTACGTCTAGACGATCACCAACGGTTTCCATCTTCTTGGGTGTACAGCCCAATCAAGATCATCAGTAATCACCCAAACGACGTGAAGACTTCTGGTCTTCGACCACCGTCTTCATCTTCGACTTATCGTCGTATCAGTTATTCAGAATGGGATAAACCCGGTCTTTCCGAATAACTCGCGTATATTTAAATAAGTGTTACACAAACACAACATACGCCTCATTCCAATTCATCAGTCACTAACCGTAAATTAATCAAGAGAATAATTCCCCAAATATTAACCCCGAAGGCTGAAACCAACATCAGATCAATATCCAAAAAACCATTCTGCTTGGCTA
Organism: Allium sativum; assembly: GCA_030737875.1. Taxonomy (NCBI): domain Eukaryota; kingdom Viridiplantae; phylum Streptophyta; class Magnoliopsida; order Asparagales; family Amaryllidaceae; genus Allium; species Allium sativum. The sequence continues at coordinate 510,959,905 of CM060921.1, read as the reverse complement.
ACCGACAGTTAGTTTCTAAATTTCACATTTATAGGGAAAGATTCCCATTAATTTTATCCAAGATAAATTCTTTATATTTATTCTTTAATCTATCCTTTTGAATTTCGATTCAACTAGTCGGGATTAACGAACCTTACCGAAGTAATCATTTGTTTTAATTTCCCAATCCCAACCTATTCATCCCATGAAGTAAAACTGGTAATATTTCATATCTAACACCACTGTGTTATCGGTAAATTCAATTACCATTTCACGTTCAAATCTAATTAAAGATTTAACTATCGCCTGGAGTAAAACTGGTGATACTCCGTTCTCGATCTTTTCAATCTAATTAAAGATTCATTAAAACTCCACTTAGTTTTAATCTTTAACTGGGTTAAAGAATCAGTGTCATTTAAAACACGGTTCACGGTAAACCCAAAATCACCTTCCATTAATTATCGGGTTATAGAACGAGTGTTATTTAAAAACACTGTTCACGATAAACCCAAAATATCATTCCATTAATTATCGGGTTAAAGAACAAGTGTTATTTAAAAACACTGTTCACGATAAACCCAAAATATCATTCCATTAATTATCGGGTTAAAGAACAAGTGTTATTTAAAAACACTGTTCACGATAAACCCAAAAATCAATATCAATTCAATTCCAATTAAATATTATTTAATTGGTACACTTCATTAAATCTAAATAAAAAGATTTAATCTTTTCTCAACAGGGTTCAAGAACAGTGTTAATGAAGACACCATTCACGACAAACCCAAATCACATTTGATATTCAATACAAGGCTCTGAATAGAAAATATATCGGCTTATATTCAATATCAAATTCTACGATTAACAAATGTCGTATTGTAAATAACGATATAAATATATATCTTTCAAATTTCCATAACAACATCTGTATAATCACGAATTCCAACATCGAAATATTCCGAAGACAATTTCGATTCAAATCCACTCCAATGCAATTATTGGAAATTCTGGTTATTTTTAAAACCCTTTTTAAATTCAATTTATTTATTTAAAAATAAATAGAATTATAATTCTAGTTCAACTAGTTCATTTGGATAAAAATCTAATTTTATCTTTTCAAATATGGAGTTTTTCATCCCAATTTTTCCCAAATCATTTCTTATGATTTTACACAATTTATTATTATTTTTAATAATTTTATCAAGGCCCGTACAGTCGATTTCCATCAATGGCCATCGAACTGCACTTACAGCGACCTTTTTCAAATTTGATTTGGATGTGCCTCCAAATCAAACCGTTAGATTTCAAATTTCTAATATTCGTTAGAAAGCTCTTTTCGATACGAACCCAACGGTTCCGGTTTTAGGAGAATCCGACGGTCGGATCTCCCGTAATGTCCGTTTGAAATAAATGGTCGAAATTCGCGAACTGCCGCAGCGTGGCGCGTTCTATTCAGTCCATTATATTATATATATAATATATATAGTATATATTTCGTCGATTTCTATTTAAAACTAATTATATAAATAATTTTAAATTCGTTTTCAAAAGCAATTTCAACTTCCATTTCAATTCAAATCAAAATTGAATTCTTCTTTATAAATTCGTTTTAAAATTCATTTCTATTCAATTCAAATTTAAATTCAATTTGAATTCATTTCAATTTGCTTTCAATTCAATTTGAATTCGTTTTCAATTTAATTCAATTCCAAAGTCGTTTTCTATTCGATTCAATTCAAATTGGTTTTCTATTTGATTCAATTCGTTGTATATTCCATTGAAATCAAATTCGTTATATATTCAAAACAAATTCGATTCGAATTCGTTTTCTATTCAATTTGATTCAAATTTCATTTCAAAATATTCGATTTCGAAATCACTTTTCAATATTCATTTTAAAATGAATAAAATCGATATAAATATCATTCACGTCAAAATGGCGTCAATCTAATCAACACGGCTTCATATATTTCTATTTTCAAATATTCTATTTCAAATATTTCTATTATTAAAATATTTCGTTCAACACATGACCAATCTCAATGGATGAGTACTGTCAACACATGAACCTTTATTTTATATTGATAAAGATGTAAATTTTATTACTAAAATATTTCGTTCAACACATGACCAATCTCAATGGATGAGTACTGTCAACACATGAACCTTTATTTTATATTGATAAAGATGTAAATTTTATTACTAAAATATTTCGTTCAACACATGACCAATCTCAATGGATGAGTACTGTCAACACATGAACCTTTATTTTATATTGATAAAGATGTAAATTTTATTACTAAAATATTTGGTCAACACATGACCAATCTCAATGGATGAGTACTGTCAACACATGAACCTTTATTTTATATTATTCTTTATTTTCTAAATTGGAATGAGGCCCAATCAATCACCATATAATGTTAATTATATGGATTTTCATACATTAAACACATATAATTGCATTGAAAAATAATCAACCATCAACCAAAGTGCACTACACTGTATAAGCATCAAATATAGATATCTAACGCTTATAACAGCCTGTCAATCAATCGATCGACATATTTAATCAATCAGGATGAGTGAACTTCAAATTTCATCCCAACACCCGTGTGGGGTTTCAAACAATCAAACACAGATTTTATTTGTGCAGTTGGGCGATGTGTAAAATTTATCGTCCCAATCAATGTCATTCAAATAGGTGTACATAAACAAACCGTCCGGTTTGTAAATGAATATTTTATTTTATTCACTTCACGTTAAAAATTATATTTTTAACGATAAAACATTTTGTTTTAGCATATGAATTTCTATTCAGTTCATTCTTTAAATAAAATGATATTTTTATTTTTCTGACATATTTTAGAAAATTTCGGCGGCATAACGACACGATACTAGAAACGGGACAAGGCCTAGCCTTACCCCCGGTCCAGTGAAGGCCCACGCCATTCACACATCAATCAAATCCATTCATTTCCCCACACAGTTCAATTTCAATCAAATGATCTAACTAATTTTTGCAATCAAACAAACAAGTCCATGGTCTGTGCACGATTGTGTCGGGTGCTACTAAGCACCGTCTGCATCCTAGTATATATATATAACTAGAAAATGAAATTGAAAGGTGAGAAATTCTCACAGATAGCTATCCAATCATCTTGACTCTTCTTTGATAGAAATCTTCATCGTTATCGCCTCTTCGTCATCTTCGTTGCCCGTAGCCACTACATATGTAAAAATCGAATTTTTACTTCGTTATTCAATATATAAAAATCGAATTTTTACTACTATGTTATATAGATAAAAATTATATTTTTATCACGCTATTTTCCATATAAAGATTTCGCCTTTTCTAAAATAAAGATTTCGCCTTTATAAAAACATAGACTTCGCCCTTTCAAATTTAAAGATTTCATCTTCATAAAAATCTCATTTTTATTTTTCTACACATATAAAGATGATATTTTTAATATTCCTATCATGTAAAAATTATATTTTTAATTCTCTACCTAACCAAAAATCATATTTTTACATCTTCTATATAGTAAAGATTATATTTTTAATACTTTAAAAATATAAAAATCATATTTTTATTACTTTAAAAATATAAAAATCATATTTTTATTTCCACTTCGTCATAAAAATTATATTTTTCTTCTTTGCTACTTATATATAAAGAATCATAATTTCACTTCTATAAAAATCATGACTTCATATACATAAAAATCATTTTTTTTTATGCTGCTATATCTACGTTTATATTTTTTTTTAATCGTTCAAAAACCAACTCATTTCATGTTTAAAACTCTTCTCTTTTCATGTTTATTAAATCGATCCTTTATCTATATAAAAATCTGACCTTTTATAAATTAAAGATCTAAAAGAAAACAATACTTTTAATAAGTAAACTGTATTAAATATAGAACTCACAGTCGGAAATGGGTTAGGAGGCGCCGGAGTCGAGGTTGGTTGGCCAGGGGGGTCTCGGCGGTAGGAATGGTGACTGGCGGCGCTCAAGATCTGCGGTGGTAGGGCTACGGTTACGGTCTCTGCTGTGGGGCGTTGGGGTTTCGGTTAGAAGAAGGGGAGCGAGAGGGAATCGAGAGGAAGGGGAGGGGGTTGGAGAGTGAGCGGCTCCATCCATGGCGGCGGTGCTGAGGGAGGCGCCAGCTCCGGCGTGGTGGTGAGCGCCAGTCGTCGATTTTGGCATCGCGGTGTTTTTTCCTTTTCTTTTTTTTTATTTCTGAACTGAATCGGGGGGGGGGGGGTATAAGGGAGAAGTTAGGTTTTTATTTAATTATATATTTATTTTTATTATTTCAAAAAGGTAACTTTTTATTTCGATTTCGAAACGAGGCCCACCGCCTGTCGTCTATAGCTAATTACCCCCATTCCGAACACAATGGGATATGTATCGTCAGCTGATTCGACTGTTACGATCAGTTTCCGTCAAAATCAACATATAACTCTATATATTGAATTTGAACGCGCGTTTCAATTTACCGGGGTCACATACTAACTAGAAAATTTCCAGAAAAATAATTTCTAGCTTCGTATTGACTATACGGTCCTAACAAAACTAGTTTCGTCGAATTCTGAGACCGTTTGAAAAATGGCCAATTTCCAGTCGATTAAAATCAACTGAAACTGGTCAGACGCGTTTTCCTTTGCCACGCTCACATATTGATTCAAAAAATTATGAAATTTGAAACCTAGCAATAACTTTACACCACGGACCCAACAAAAGTGGTTTCGTCGAAATCCGAGGTCATTTGCAAAATGTCCATTTTTAAGGGCCTGAATTCCATAGCGACTATTCAGAATTTTCAACTGGACATATCTTTTGATTCCCGCTATGAAATTTTGATTTCTCGGATTCGTTGGAAAGATATTCTCAATTAGATCCCATTATTTTTGGTTTCACTAAAATCCGGATTATTTTGCACCCGGTACATTCAATTGAAGCTTGAAATCAAATTATCGAACTACCGCGCCATTTTCAATTCTATTTATAATTATATATAAATATTTATATTCTAACGACGACGCGTATAAATATATACGTTCGAATTATATTCAAAATAAATTTCTCATCGATATTATTTAAAATAATTCATTTTAAATAATCAAAATTCGCTAAAATTGCCAAAATAAAATTTTTAAACTGGCCCAGATTTTCGGGTTGTTACAAGCATCGAAATAGATTAAAGAAGTAAAAGGAATTTCTCTAGATAGGTGATTATACACCCTAATGGGAGCGGCCCACATAGCCATGCTGCCTGCCCGATTTTTGTCATTTCCTGGGTGTGAGGCTTGAGGCTAGACTTACCTTTTCATCATCACTGCTTATTTTCTTTGAATGCCACATTGTCAAAACTCGCCAACCACTAATTGACTTCCCCAAAAATATATTATAGGTATACAGTGAGAGAAACGAATTCCTCTTAAATACGTTTGGAGAGATTAACGTACGTGATCAGTTAGAATTACTTTGTCAGACATTCGTCCATACAAGTTGTCCTAGGATTGGACAAACCGAGGGCACTATTCAAGAATAGCCCTTGCATATCACCGTCTTCAATTTAAAAATCTCTGACGCGCGGCGTATAATCAAATCAAAGTGAAATATTTATTCCGGTCTCTTTGAAAAGATTAACGAAACATTTTCTTTTTAAAATATTAATCTAACATGATTATAATCAAATTTCCGTATATAATTACAGTCAGACTACACCGTATATAATCATCTTGATTATATCTGGTATTTTGATTATCTTTTAAAATGGACAGTTTCAGTGTGCGCACCGCACAAGGTTTTTCTTTTCATTTTGCTCGTCACTTTAAAAATGAATGCTTACCTTATTTTTCTTTAGAAAAATATTACTCATCATTATTCCTTAATCTAATTATTCATAAATTAGTTAAATTTATGATTTACAATTTACTTTACAGCTTTTACACTTTGTATGGTTTCGTCAAATTTCCATTTAAATCCCTTATACCTGATCCACTTTACATACCAATAGAAATAATTTTTCTTTTTAAATTTATCTAAACATGATTAAAAAAATACAGTTCTTATTCAATACAGAACTGTATATAACCATTTTCTTGCATCAGAAAATCCAGTTAACAGACATTTCTAGTGTATGATTTGCATACGGTTTTTCCTTTCTTTGACTTTACAGTTTTAAATATTTTCATTCGAAAATAAATTCTAATTTTAATTATAAACTAAATTATAATAAAATCACAGTTTTTGTGCTAACTTCTTGACTTCTGTCCAAAAATCATATACAATCTTCTACACTTAATCGGCTTTCCTTTTGTTGATTTTAAAGTTTGAATATTTTATTTGAAAACCATATCTAATTCTAATTATAAATTAAATTTAAAATTAAATTTAGATTACAACTTCTATATTTAAAATTTCAATTCGTGACAAAACTGTATTCAATCCTGATTCACTTCTTTTCCTTTCCTTGTTAACTTAAATAAAAATTCTATTTTTATTTATATATTTATTTTCCTTTTTATTTAATCTATTATTTAATTAAACAACTTGGTTTTAATTAAAAATTTATTCAAAATCCTTTTTTTAAAGCATAAAACACCAAAGTAACACATTGGCCAAACTACCACCTCAAAACACTGGTGCGCGCCCATGAAATCAGGCCCAGCCACCATGTTTTTGGCAAAGTACAACTTTTCCTGATCAGTCAAAGTACCACTTCCAAAACCACACCATTTTCTTACTGATATGCTCCAAACCACCTTGTGCCAGCCCTAGTGCCAAGCGCCAGTACCCAAAGTACCACCCCCTACAGCTCTCATGAATTTCACCTCGTTCAACAACAAAACTCCATGCCCAAACTTTGCCCGATCACCTTCTCCCTCCTTCATCTGTACATGCACCCATGTGCACATGCACCGTCGGTCCACCAACCGTACCCCCTCCTACTTCACTGACGCAGACCCCACTTCACCTCAGGAGCCAACACCACAACTAGACCTGGCCAACTCAGACGCTACAGTGTTTTCCGCTTTTTCATTTTTTTTTCCAAAAGCTTGATCCACAAAAAATTGAACTGCTGCCACCTCCGCCCGTTTGAAGTGTCTGCGCCTCCTCCGACAAACTCCCTGACCACGCCAGCTCCTCTCCTCCGAGTTCCAACCCACTCGATCCAATGTGGACCCCACACGACGCACCCAAAACCCATGTACCCAATGACAGACCAAAACCTAAATCTACCTCGTCCTCACCATCCCTTCATTTGAAAAATCATCTAGCATTTTTCCAAGGATCCTTGGTCCTATACGAAGCTTCACCCCAACCACACGGTGCACGGTGGCCTGGATGGTCAGAATTTGATCAATGTTCAAATTCTGATCATCCCATAATATCTTGTGATTTAGGTAGTTAAAAGTCATGATTCCTCTTTTAAAAATCATTATTTTGATCCATCATTACATTCATTTAATCAAAACGATTTTTCGTGAAGTTTGGAAATCCATTTTGACTTTTAGAAACAGAGAGTACTACTGTTGTTCTTCTGGTTTCATGTCTAAGTGTTTGTTTGAACTATTACACCTTCTTTGCTTACTTTTTGAATGACCTGTATGTTATATATTGGTTCAAACTTAACAGGATGTCTTATTCAAACCCTTTTTAGTTCACTGACCAAAGAATCAATGGTTTGATTCTTTAGAACTAGATCAGAACAATAGGGTTTATGCTGGTAGGATAATATCCTTAAACTAATTCCACTAAATTTTTTAATTACTAACCACTAGACCTTTGATCAGGCAAGGATTGCTATGCAAACAAGACATACAACTTAACAAGATCATCACCAAAGCCAAGTTCAACATCACAGTTCAAACTAGAGAAATACAGGAGCTTTCAAACAGAAATTCTAAAAGTAGTTTCTCACCAGGAAAATGCTTGAAACCCTTAGCTTTTCCCTCTTACTAATCTAATTCAATTGCTCTTGTGTTTGTGCGAGGAGAATGTGTATCTTTAGGCCTATTTATAGTGGTAGAAAACTAATAAAATATGGCGCATTTAAAAACTGTTTTCAGATTTTGTTTTGACAATTGATTGACAACACACAAAAAATCAAACCACCATGGCTTGCCTCAGCCAACATCACCTGAAAATCCCCTATGCAATCACCAATTTTCTTCCTATTGATTTACCCTACACCATCACCATAAATGCCACGGTACCATATTAGTTCTTCACTAAATCTTTCTTGGTTTTAAACAGTTTATAGCATCATTCTTGTACCACGAATGCTCAGTTTTTCCTAGGGTCTCTACCCCAAAATCTCTCATGACATTTTCGATTTAACAACAAAATATAGAGTATTTTTACTTGCCTTCCAAGGTTAGGCCAAAATCTGAAAGTTTTGGTACCATAAAGATCTTGGCCATGGGATGAAATGGACATGAAAAATACTATATAATCTATAGGCTTATACAAATCTAGTGTAGGCAAGGTTTGTGGTTGATATGCACAAGATTTTCTAAATCTTTAGTCACATGTCTTATGACAAATATAAAGATGTTTTGAAAATAGAAAAGAAAGTGTTCATTTTGAAAATCTTGAGAGAAAAGAAAAAGATTTGAAACTGAAAATATTTAATACCAAAATGATCTTGCCATATGAACAATATTTCCTCTAGATCCTCTTTCTAGCTTACATCTGAGGTAGGTTGTATGCTCAAGTATATATGTATGTATATATGAAAACATGCTTGCACAAAGAGATGGTACTTTCATGTTTTGGTTTATGTATATGCAACCTTGAACTTGTAATTTAACTTACTTTTGACAAAAAATGGTTTCGGCATGTTTTTCTCAAGTGTTAAAAGTTTTAAATTCAAGAATTTGCAAAAGCCCAATTTCTAAACCCTTTGAAAAAAAATGAACAAACATATGTAATAAAGTGGCATTTTAAAACATGCTATGTAAAAGTGTTATTATTCATATATATGAAAAAAACAATTTAAACAAACGTTAACAAATACATGCTGTCATACATAACTGTGAAAAAAATGGGTTTTAGTAAATGCTGTAATATATGCATATGTAAATGCTATTATTCATAAGTTATCATGTTTTGGAATTTTAAAGACTGGCTTTTAAATCGTATTTATAAATATGTTCTTACGATCAATTAATATCTGTTTCAGTGATATGGTTAAAGACTGGGTCATTACAATCTACCCCCTTATAAAAATTTCTTCCTCGAAATTTGTAAACAGAAGATTAGAGTTATCGACTTATATATAAATAATCAACACACATCAGAAATTTCCCTATTCATAACCAAAAATATCTGTCCAGATTCCCTTCCTAACTCATCAGTTAATTTTCTTAACTCCGTTAAGTATTATCCACAGTCTTCATTCACTTAGTTAATTATCTTCATTTCGGGACTCACAATTCTGATTTAATCTCACAAATCGACCAGTTCACATTACCTGAGTTCATATCCCATGAATACTTAAGTCCAGCCTTAATTTCAGGAAATCCAAATTTTAATTCAATTTAAAATTCTAACTCGGTTTCCGGTATCAATATGATGGGATATTATTCTAATTTAATCCAACCATATTCAATTTTATCTTAAGGTTGGCCCTGGTTAATTAACTCCTTTTATATAAAAAAAGAGTAAGGTACCTTCTGAACCTCCTTCCAATTTCACATTCTCAGAAGTTGATGACTTATCCATTAAAGCATAGACCTTTGTTTGCTGTGCCTTTTTCATAAGTGGACAGTCTTTAACCAAGTGCCCAGGCTGATGACAGTTATAGCATGAAAACTTCTGGGGAATAACATCGCTTGTTCCCTTTGGTTTCCGTTGAGGTTGCTCCGGCTGCTGAGTTTGCTGTGGCTTTTCCGCTGCTGGCTTCGTACAAAACCTAGCAATGTGTCCCTTATCCTTGCAGTTATGGCATTGCGTATTCTTATAATTTTCTTTTGCTTTCTCCCTCATCTTTGGTATTCCCTTGTTGTTCCAGTTCGGATTAAATTTCCTTTTGTTGGAATTCTCACCACTGGGTTCTCCTGTCTGCTGTTTTGCAACTGGCTTCTTTCCCTTTAGTGCCTCATAACGAACTGCCATATCCACTAGATCGACAAACGGAATTTTGAGATGCCCAATCATCTGAACCTACAGGCTATCCTTCAATCCTGCAATGAACATTTCATTCTTCTTGAGTGGGGTATGGATCAGTTCTGGCTCGAAACAAGAAAGCGAATTGAACTTGTTCTCATATTTGGATATTTTCATGTTCCCTTGTTTGAGATCAATGAAATCCCGATACATTCTAGTCTTTCCTGCAGCAGGTAGAAATTGTGCTTCGAAAGCTTCTTTGAATTTTTCCCATGTGAAATCTTCCTCAGGAATATTAGTGGTCTGAGCATTCCACCAAATAGCAGCAGCTTCTTGAAGTTGCCATGAAGCTAAGACACGTTTCTGCTCATCATTCAATTTCAGTCCCTTGAAAATCCTCTCATAGGACCGCAACCATGCTTGGACTTCAATGAAAGATTCTGTCCCTTTGAAAACTTTTCCTCCCAGAGTCGTATACTCTTTACAAATAGTTGCAAAGCTTTTATCCGGCTGGACTGGTGCAACTTCCTCCACAGTCTCTCCTTGATCCTGGGATCCAGTATTACGACCAGTAGTAGAGGAAATTCCACTAGCTCGACCTCTTCGTCCTCGACTAGTCATTCTAATCACCTTGATATAACAGGTCGTCAATCCCGACTTGATTGGATAAAACTAACTTAGGCATATCGTTCAAGTTGATTTAAATTTGTTTTAAATTTTATTATAAAAATACGCTCTCTCACACTCACCTAAAGCCTAGGTAACTAGTAACCTAAGCTCCGATACCAACTGTAACGACCCAACTTTTGAACACATCGGAAGTCGTGCCATTAATAAGAATAAGAATAAGAATAGATAGAAGATAAAATCACAGAAAAACATCAGGATCTCACAACGGAATCTTTTACAAAAGATTATACTTCATAATATTACACAGTGGAATATGTTACATCAGAGCATACTGAATCTATTGATACAAGCCATTCATAGTACATCTTTAATTATACATATCATTGATGACTAACTGACAGACTTATAATTATACAGTAGATAGGATAGGTAGACTAGCACACAGAAAGTTCCATCCCAGCTTTCCAAGTTTTATCCAATCCTGATTCACTTATCTATTCATAATAAGTGTTATGAATACCCAAGAGTTTAAGGGAAACACAAAAAAATAAACTCCGGGTCAGTTAGGGGACTGGTATGAGTAAACAGTTTTAAAACAGATTAAGAAAAAATATATCTTATAAGACCACGCCGTGAATACAGAACAGGTTTTTACCTTATGGGAACAAAACACTTTGTATACTTGAAATCAGATATTATAGTAGTGTCTAGGGTTTTCTACAGATAATTATGAATCTAGAAGAATGCTTGCATCTCACATTCCCCTATATAGTATACAAACAAAAATCGCTTGGCGCTTATGGAAATTGGATTTCCAGCTATGACAAGGTATGGGACCACCTGCCGACAGTGTATCTCTAGAGGCGAATACACCTTGGTTGAAAAAGAACTTCTTGCAACCCGGCCCACACATGACTGACCATTCATTTCTCTTGAGTGTATCAAATGTATATCACCAACGGTTGGGCTCAAACCACCGTTTCTCGTAAAGGGACAGCATCAAAATAGATTAAAAAAGTAAAATGGATTTTTCTAGATAGATGATTATACACCCTAATGGGAGCGACCCACATAGCCATGTTGCCTACCCGATTTTTGTCATTTCCTGGGTGTGAGGCTTGAGGCTAGACTTACCTTTTCATCATCACTAATTATTTTCTTTGAATGCCACATCATCAAACCTTGCCAACCAATAATTGACTTCCTCAAAAATATATTATAGGTATACAGCGAGGGAAACGAATTCCTCTTAAATACGTTTGGAGAGATTAACGTACGTGATCAGTTAGAATTACTTTGCCAGACATTCGTCCATACAAGTTGTCATGTGATTGGACAAACCGAAGGCACTATTCAGGAATATCCCTTGCATATCGCCGTCTTCAATTTAAAAATCTCTGACGCGCGTTGTATAATCAAATCAAAGTGAAATATTTATTTCGGTCTCTTTGAAATGATTACATTTTCTTTTTAAAAGATTAATCTAACATGATTATAATCAAATTTACATATATAATTACAGTCAGACTACACCGTATATAATCATCTTGATTATATCTGGTATTTTGATCATCTTTTAAAATGGACAGTTTCAGTGTGCGCGCCGCACACGGGTTTTCTTTCCATTTTGTTTGTCACTTAATAAATGAATGCTTACCTTATTTTTATTTAGAAAAATATTACTCATCATTATTCCTTAATCTAATTATTCATAAACGAGTTAAATTTATGATCTACAATTTACTTTACAGCTTTTACACTTTGTTTGGTTTCGTCAAATTTCCCTTTAAATCCCTTATACCTGTTCCACTTTACATACCAATAGAAATAAATTTTATTTTTAATTTTATCTAAACATGATTAAAAAATACAGTTCTTATTCAATACAGAACAGTATATAACCATTTTCTTGCATCAAAAAATCCAGTTAACAGACATTTCTAATGTATGATTAGCATACGGTTTTCCTTTCTTTTACTTTACGTTTTAAATATTTTCATTAGAAAATAAATTCTAATTTAAATTATAAACTAAATTATAATAAAATTACAGTTTATGTGCTAACTTCTCGACTTCTGTCCAAAAACCATATCCAATCTTCTACACTTGATCGGCTTTCCTTTCGTTGACTTTAAAGTTTGAATATTTTTATTTGAAAACCATTTCTAATTCTAATTATAAATTAAATTTGAAATTTAATTTAGATTACAGCTTCTGTATTTAAAATTTCAATTCTTGACAAAACTATATTCAATCCTGATTCACTTCTTTTCCTTTCCTTGTTAGCTTAAATAAAAATTCTATTTTTATTTAAATATTTATTTTCCTTTTTATTTAAGTGAATATTAGGCTCACATCCCTATTTTGAAACTTAATTATGCTCACATCCGGCCATAAACTTAATATAAATTAGGTCCCTGTTTTCAAAACGTATAAAATAATAATTTAAAAAAAATAAAAAAAATTCGTAAATTAGTAATAAAATATATTACGCATTATACAAAAAATTCAGTTCAAAAAACAACAAAAATAATGTCAGAAAGAAGAAAACAGCAAAAAAACAAAAAAAACTGCAGTTAAATGCATAATATTATGCACGTTTTTTATTTTATTGCATGCATATGTGCAATTATTTCAGGTCTTCCAACGCATAGATTTAAGTTAATATTTCAGTTCATTTTTACTTGCATCTGAATGTGCAAATTTCTCAGAAAACATGCACACATGTGTGCAAAATTTTTATAGGATAACACACTGGCTAAAAGTAGGGACCTAATTTTAAAAAAAAAACAAAGTTCTAAAATTTTTTAAACCCGCCCCCTATTTTATTTATTCCGCCTTTTTGTATTTTTATAAAAAAAATGTGCATACGTTCATAAAAAAATAAAATTCTAAAATATGGAAATAATGTCAGGATTCTACGGAAATCGAAAAAAAATAGTTGCATACATTTATGCAATTATTACTGATAATTGCATATATGTATGCAACTTTTCTGTAAGCTGTTTTCGGATTAAAATCTGAAAATAAACCTGCACAAATGTATGCAAGTATTTGAAATTTTTGCGCACATGTATGCATTTATTTGCATGAAGAAAATCCAACGAAGATGAATGTAGTGATAAATAAGCACGGATGTATGCAGGAAAATGATATATATGCATACTATTATGCATTTAACTGCATATTTCGTTTTTTTCTCTTTTTTTTATTTTTGACGCCTTGTTTGGTGGTTTTTTGTTCTGAATTTTTTAGCACTTACATGTTTTATTTAAATACGAATTTACGTGATTTTTTTATATTTTTTTTATATTTTTTTGATGAATTTTCAGAAAATAGGGACCTAATTTACAATAAGTTTATGACCGGGTTTTTTTTATATTTTGAAACTTAATAGGGACCTCTAAAAAACGCACCCTTTATTTAATCTATTATTTAATTAAACAACTTGGTTTTAATTAAAAATATATTCATAATCCTTGTTTTAAAGCATAAAACACCAAAATACCACAGTGGCCAAACTACCACCTCAAAACACTGGTGTGCGCCCATGAAATCAGGCCCAGCCACCATGTTTTTGGCAAAGTACCACTTTGCCTGATCACCCAAAGTACCACTTCCAAAACCACAACATTTTCTTATTGATCTGCTCCAAACCACCGTGTGCCAGCACTAGTGCCAAGTGACAGTACCCAAAGTACCACCCCCTCCAGCTCTCATGAATTTCACCTCGTTCAATACCAAAACTCCATGCCCAAACATTGACCGATCACCTTCTCCCTCCTTCATCTATACACACACCTATGTGCACATGCACTGTCGATCCACCAACCGTACCCCCTCCAACTTCATCGACGTAGACCCCACTACACATCAAGAAGCCAACGCCACCACCAGACCTGGCCAACTCCGACGCTACGGTGTTTTCCCCTTTTTCATTTTTCTTTTGTCCAAAAGCTTGATCCACAAAAATTTGAACTGTTGCCTCCTCCGCCCATTCGAAGTGTCTGCGCCTCCTTCAACCAACTCCCCGACCACGCCAGCTCCTCCCCTCCGAGTTCCTCACGATGCACCCAAAACCCATATACCCAACGACAGACTAAAACCTAAATCTACCTCGTCCTCACCATCCCTTCATTTGAAAAATCATCTAGCATTTTTCCTAGGATCCTCGTTCCTATACGAAGCTTCACCCCCAACCACACGGTGCACGGTGGCCTGGATGGTCGGCATTTGACCAGTGTTCAAATTCTGATCGTCCCAGAATATCTCATGATTTAGGTAGTTAAAAATCATGATTCTTCTTTTAAAAATCATTATTTTGATCCATCATTACATTCATGTAATCAAAACGATTTTTTGTGAAGTTTGGAAATCCATTTTGATTTTTAGAAATAGAGAGTACTATTGTTGTTCTTCTGGTTTCATATCTAAGTGTTTATTTGAAATATTACACCTTCTTTCCTTACTTTTTGAATGGCCTGTATGTTATATAATGGTTCAAACTTAACAGGATGTCCTATTCAAACCCTTTTCAGTTCATTGACCAAAGAATCAATGGTTTGATTCTTTAGAACTGGATCAGAACAATAGGTTTTATGCTGGTAGGATAATATCCTTAAACTAATGCCACTAAATTTTTTAATTACTAACCACTAGACCTTTGATCAGGCAAGGATTACTATCTAAACAAGACATACAACTTAACAAGATCATCCCCAAACCTAAGTTCAACTTTACAGTTCAAACTAGAAAAATACTGGAGCTTTCATACAGAAATTTTAAAAGTAGTTTCTCACTAGGAAAATGCTTGAAACCCATAGCTTTTCCCTCTTACTAATCTAATTCAATTGCTCTTGTGTTTATGCGAGGAGAATGTGCATCTTTAGGCCTATTTATAGTGGTAGAAAACTAATAAAATATGGTGCATTTAAAAACTGTTTTTAGATTTTGTTTTGAAAATTGATTGACAACACAAAAAAATCAAACCACCACCTTTAATTCACATGGCTTGCCTCAGCCAACATCACCTGAAATTTCCCTATGCAATCACCCATTTTCTTCCTATTGGTTTACCCTACACCATCACCTTAAATGCCATGGTTCTATATTAGTTCTTCACTAAATCTTTCTTGGTTTTAAACAATTTTATATCATCATTCTTGTACCATGAATGTTCAGTTTTTCCTAGAGTCTCTACCCCAAAATCTCTCATGACATTTTTGATTTAATAACAAAATATAAAGTATTTTTACTTGCCTTCCAAGGTTAGGCAAAATTCCGAAAGTTTTGGTACCATAAAGATCTTGGCTATGTGATGAAATGGACATGAAAAATCCTAGATAATCTATAGGCTTGTACAAATCTAGTGTAGGCAAGGTTTGTGGTTGATATGCACAAGATTTTCTAAATCTTTAGTCACATGTCTTATGACAAATATAAAGATGTTTTTGAAATAGAAAAGAAAGTGACCATTTTCAGAAATCTTAAGAGAAAAGAAAACGATTTGAAATTGAAAATATTTAATACCAAAATGATCTTGCCATGTGAACAATATTTCCTCTAGATCCTAGTTCTAGCTTACTTCTAAGGTAGGTTGTATGCTCAAGTATATATGTATGTATATATGAAAACATGCTTGCACAAAGAGATGGTACTTCCATGTTTTGGTTTAGGTATATGCAACCTTGAACTTGTCTTTGAACTTACTTTTGAAAAAAATGGTTTTGGCATGTTTTTCTCAAGTGTTAAAAATTTTAAATTCAAGAATTTGCAAAAACACAATTTCTAAACCCTTTGAAAAAAAATGAACAAACATATGTAATAAAATGGCATTTTAAAACATGCTATATAAAAGTGTTATTATTCATATATATGAAAAAATCCATTTAAACAAACATAACAAATACATGTTGTCATATACAACTGTGAAAAAAATGGGTTTTAGTAAATGCTGTAATATATGCATATGTAAATGCTATTATTCATAAGTTATCATGTTTTGGTATTTTAAAGTCTGGATTTTAAATCGTATTTGTAAATACGTTCTTACGATCAATTAATATCTGTGTCAGTGATATGGTTAAAGACCGGGTCATTACACATATTATTAATTTAATTTTTACAATTTTACTGTAATTTTTATTTTGGAAAATAAGCAACTTTTTATCTGGAGTATTTTACATCGTATATCAGCATTGTGAGATTTCACAATATAAGCTAACTTGTCTATATTTTTATATGTTTAGAATCGGGGCACATTACTCGACACGATGCTATTTTTATTTTTGTCTAAAACAACCCATAAAACAAACGTAATTTTTATATAATAGGGTACCAAAATCTTTTAAAATTAAACAAAACTTGTAGTAGGCTTTGGTAGATTTCAGTGAACATTTGATGCCTACTGTATGTTTCGAACAATACCATTCACGTTGTACCTCTTTAACAAGCTTCATAACTAAGAAAACAAATAACATGCATACTCTATATAGATTATGAACAGAAGCCAAATGCCTAAGAAAAACAGCAGTACAGACCTACCACCCTACTACACGTATATGTACGGACATATATCCTACAAAGCCGCATGTCTAATCCTATAACCTAACCCGAAATCTCTTCCAAGCAGGCCTATCTCCTTTTGAAAAACTTCATACTTAAGTTTTAGATTAGGATAGCAAATAATTGGTCAGATTAAAGAGAGAGACATGAAAAACTAGTATACTATCAAAACTGGACCATAGACATTGTTTCCAAAATAAGCACAAGAGGGATGTACAGCTATTGAGGTAATAAATTACCAAAAGAAAAGCATAAATGTTGAAGAATGTAGATACTGATGAAAAGACAAGGTTGGCAACTCACCATTTAAAGAAATGATTATGGTTTGTGTTTTTAATTTATTTTTAGGGGTGCATTACTTTTACAGATGCCGAGTTTAATTAAGCTTTACCTAAAACTAACATAATATGGCTTTTTACATCGTCTCAAACTCGGATTTCTAATACAATAAAAGTACCGTACATAATTCTATAAAATGTAAATTTCATAACTTTCACTGAGTATGTCAAAAGTGTGCTTCTGCAGTAACCTTTGTATTGAAATTGCATCAGTAACCATAGTTTACACATGCTACAACTAAAGGTCGTACCAGCCTAATCTAATTATGTATACACATTACAGTAGACTTATGTGTTGTCACAGTCACTTGCCTAACACTGACCTATCACTGAAGATCACATACATGTTAGGATCACGACCACTGTACCAAATGAGATATAATTTTCTTTTCCTTCCACATTATGTTTTGGAACAGTGGTTTGCCTATTCCCTGAAGTCTAAACGAGAGGACCAATGATCTGGAAAGTCATTAGCAGATCTGCCATTGTGAACAGCTATCCTACCCACCACACCATGCATACCAAGTTTCCGTCGAGTATATAAAGAGTTGTGTGTGGGTTCTCCTTCGAACTGCAGAAACATAGATTGAACTAAAAGCAGTAAACAAATGGATTCCACTCTTTGATAATTTATTACCACATCGTTACTCCACTAGAACTCACAAATAAAATCTCGTATTAAAAATATATATAAAACTCTAGGACGATACTCTGGATACTTCTTTTTGTTTTAAGATATCCCAACGAGATACTATACGCCAAAGGAACGGAGCAGCAAAGATTCACGGTTCCCGAAATCTCGAGATTTGAGCTTTTACTTATTAAACCGATATTGTGTGTGGATCCAAAGTAGAAAAAGGCTTTTGAGTCTTGCTTTATGGAATGTGCGGGTTGACGTTGAATGATATGAGATGGTTGCTCTCAGGATGGACGTGAACAATGGTGGTTTGATTTGATGTGTTAATGTAGAGGAGAGGGAGTCTTGTTGCGGTGAATCCATGGAAATGGCATACTGTATGTGTGATGGAGTTGAACTGTGGAGTCTGGCGTGCATTCCAGTGCATGGGAGTTTGAACATCGATGGAGAAACCAGTATGGGATAGGAGTTCACGGTTGTCGGCAGGATGGTAATTACGAGCTGATAACTGGATGTGCCGGTTTGAACAATCTGAAGCATGATACAAGGAGCAGGTTCATACCTTTTGTTTTGAAGAAGATAAAAGAATATAATTCGGGCCTGGGTATATAAGATTTGTTGGGTGGGCTGATAATCGAGGCCAACCCAAAAAACTTAGTCCATTTGTTTTGGAGTAAATATTGAGGAACAAAACGCGCAAGATAGTGGGATCAAGATAAATGGTGGAAGACGAGTTATATGCGGTCAGTTTTGGACGGTCAGAAGGGCTTTGGGTCATGCTAGTAAATGGTAAAGCCAATTATATATTTATTTAGTTGTATTTAACATAAAATAATGTGCATACCTTTTGTTTAATTATAATAGTAAAGCCCAATTATATAATATCATAAGAACTTTGTCCATTTGTTAATTAAGTGCATACCTCAAATCGAGTATATGAAATCCACTTTGGGCCTTGAAACAAAGATATAAACATATCATATTTATGTCTGTAGTAGATCGTAACTAGGCAGAATAAATAAGGGATTTTGATTTAAGTGTAGATAATTAATTATATTTATATCGTTTAAATCAATATAACTTGTAAAATTTATCTCTTCCATACGTGATCAGAATTACGAACGGTCTGTCACATTGGAATCGTATCGACACAGGCTACATGATGAAGCTGATTTGGAATGATTTGGAGCTCGTTTGAAATTATAACAAATTAGAATGTCTGAATCAAATCATCGACCAATTATCGTTATTCAACGGTAAACGTCTAAGGTGAGTAAACTCACTAACTCTGTCGAGTTTTATAATTTTATAAACATTATTTAATATTAATAAAAAATGATTTAATGCTATGTGTGATGATTGTTTGGATGATTTACAAATAAATTGGTTAATAGTTACATATACAAAGTCATTGATTAAATATTGATTCTATTTATATGGAATTGATATTATATCTGTTGTTTAACATCTGTGGATGCAGGGAAACAGGTTGGAGAGATCCAATGGGATTCCTCAACAATTATATTATTGTTTTTCATATATATTGCATTATATGATGTGACAAATAATCAGTGATTGATCATTGTGGGTTTTCGGGTGTTTGAAAAACATTGACCTGAAATAATTGGTATTAGATACCATAAAATATATTCCAATATATTGGAGAAGAAATTGGGGTTCAAAAAGAAAAAATCTATTTTAATTGGAAATTAAAATTTGATTTCGATCGGAAGGTAATAACTGGTTTTAATCGTAATATAACAATTAGTTTGATTCATTAATGATATCTTTAAATGGAATAAAATAATTATTTTTAAACAATTATTATTAAATAATCTGTGAATGTTAAATTCAAAAATGAGTAATGGAAAGGAGAATCATTGAATTTATTTCAAGGTTCGAGAAGTGAATATGAATTGAATAAAACTATAAAGATTGTAATTGGAGTTCGACTTTGTCGAATATATTAAAGATAATTTTATATTAGAAATTATATATAATTCAGAATTTGACAAAATAATTAATATTGGTTTATAATCAATATTATAATCGGATATAAAAATCGAGATGAAGTTATAACTTTGACATAAAATTAACAAGAGATCGACTTGAAAATGAGTTTATGGAATGGGATATAAAAGTATGAATTTATGAAATAACTAGATGAATGTAATTTTAAAATTGTAATGGTATTTATTATTTAAATCAAGATTTGATTAATAAAACGAGTCCAGATTTCTGTAGAGGAATAGTATTCACAATTTAAAGTGAGTAATGATTTAATAGCAAATGTTTTTTGCAAATTAGAATGGTTATAGAGGGATTTGTGATATTTGGAAGTGATAAATTCAAAAGCGAATTTAGAAACAGAGTCAACCTAAAACGGTATACTATTTCAAAGATCGTAACGATAATTGATTGAAGGTTATTCAGAGAGAGTTATACATTGGAATTTGATTTTATCGAATTCAAGAAAGCATTGTTTACTTTTTGGTCAGAATCAAGATTTATTTACTTGTCTAATTAATTAATTAATTGTTTATTTATTTAAATATAAGTTATATTTTTAAATTAAATATTTAAAAAGCAGAGATTATAATGCTATTGTTATAATAAATATTTTTCGTAATGGAAGGGGATTCTTGAATTGAATCTGAGAATCGCGTAAGCAATGTTCTATTTGAAATTGTGAGCTTTAACTATTTCGAAGTTGAGAATGTTGTTCATTTAAGTTCTGAGATGTAATTATACCCAACTTGATTGGCAACATGATTAATTGAGGAAGGGTTAAGGTTCGGTAGCAAGATTGGATAGTGATACGATAAATGAATGATTAATGAGTTAAGTATAGTAACGCTGATTTTATAACAACGGTTTAATCAAATAAAAAGGTTTTGGAAACATTTTTCCAAATAAAATCAAAGATATTGTATGAGATAGAAGATGGAATGATTTGATTAATTAGAAGTTTAGAAATGGAGATTGGAAATGTTTTCCAATGCTAATGACGTATATTTTCTAAATATAGAAAATAAGAGTTGTGAATATATAAAAATTAATTCCCGATATTAAAAAGAGAGATTTCTAAATATAGAAAATAAATAATTTAAAATAGTCGGAAACCTTTTACAAGGATCGTGTGAGGCAAAAATGGATTCTGAGAAATATCTAGGAAAAAATGGGAAATAGGAAATTGGGAAATGAATAATTTAATGACAAACTAAATTAAAGGGGCCCAATGTTGATTGATGATTGATCGGTAAGATTTCCATTTAGAAATATGACCGTTGTTTGTATTTATGTTTTCCTTTGATAGTTAAATCACCGGCTATTAGAATTTTGACCCTTTTTCCGTTGTCACTACGGGGAGACCGGGATCATATTATTATATGAAAACCACACCGTATGGGCACCAGTGTTACGAATCAAATATGATGAAGAAAATTGAAGACGGAGTTTATGCAAGGGTCGTTCTGGCAATCCTAGGTAGAAATTGCCTAAGATGGATTTATAGAATGATGCTTTCGGTTTGTCCAGTCCCAGGGCAACGTGTATGGATGAATGTATGGCAAAGTGTATCTAATAAATCATGTAAGTTGATCGCTTCTAACGTACTTATGTTGGTGGCGAAGAAATTCTTTTCTCTTAGCTGTATACCCGTGATATTTTTGTGGAAATCAATTTTTGATTTGTCGGGTATGACGATGTGGCATTCAAAGTAAATGGAGGTGTGGTTTGTCAAGAGATATATCTGACGACCCCAAACCCCGTACTGACGGTGGCAAGGGTAATCTTTGGAATATAACACATAAACAGATAATAGCGGAACGGAAATAAATAAATACAAGAGATAATGTACAAATAATACACTGGATAAACGTAATCACCAGAGTTACACTGTATACAGGATCATACTTAGTACAAAAACAGTTCAGCTATACATAAATGTCTACAGCGGAAAACAAACATAATATGTACAATAGGAGCTGAACAGCATAAAAAGAGATAAATGATAAAATCCATCTTCAGCTCCAGCTGTCCAGAAAGAGCCTGCTAAAACCTGAACACAAGGCTGCCCGTGTAGGAAAAGGGCACCCGAGTTTGCAAGTGAAACAAACTACGAGTCAGTCATGGGACTGGTATGAGAAATCTACTTAACACATTTTATAATTAGACTAATCACAGGACCACGCCACTTTCACAGAACGGGTTTACTCCATTTGATTGCCAGTACTTTAAAACAAGTAAATCTTTTGAACATCGCAATTCTTTTTATAAAAATGAAGCCATTATAAGACTCAGTTCCCATCACATAATGCAATGCAAACCGGAGGATAGAGTTTTACCTTATAATGGCCAAAATATGCTTGATACGAATAAAACAAAAGAATTTGATATTATTAGTAGTGTTTACATGTTTCAAAAACAATTTCGAATCATAACTATCAAACATAGACTGCATGGGTACCATACATCTTGTCGCCATATATATATACAATCAAAACTGCATGATGTCGTATTTGGAAATTGGATTTCCGTCATGAACCAAGGCAAAAGATAGTCCTTACCGAATTCGAGACGCTCTAGCCCGTGTCTCAGGAAAGTACTCAGTCAATCCTTTGGATCGTCAGGGTCGGTCCACCGATGTGGATTAAAATGTCTGAACAATGCGTTTCCCCACCCTATGGGGCGTCAATGAGCCAACAAATGACTCCATCGGTCCCGGATCGACCGATATAACCAAGGCGCCTCGCAATAGCAATAACCACACAGGTGGAAATAGTATACATGTCAGCCAGTTTCAGCACTGACACCACCTCTAGCTAGAAGGAAACGCATGCCCTCCCTGAGGTCCTCTCCCGTTTCTAGTTCATACCGGGGTGTGAAGCTCGCGAATTCACGTTGTACACAAAGCTAGGCCACACAGGCCACGCTGTGATCATCAACCACAAGACTTTGCTTTTCAACAGAAACCTTTCTCACTACATCTTAGCATGCCACACAGGCAATTCACACCATGCAACTGATGGCTATCAATCACACAGAATGAATTCCAATGTCAGACACACAGTCCATTTGCAAGTCCGTTCTGGGTCTGAACGAAACCGGAGGCACTATATACCTCGCATACCCATCGATCTCCACGTACGTCTGGACGATCACTACTCATTATCCATATTTCGGGATGCCTCCCAATCAGAACATAAGTTACCATCCAAACGAGGTGAAAATCTCTGGTCTTCAACCACCGTCTTCATCATCGATTTCTTATCGTCGATTCAGTTATTCAGAATAGGATAAACCCGGTCTTTTTGAGCAACTCGCGTATGTAATTAACAAGTGCTACACAAACACAACACACGCCTTATTCCAATTCATTAGTCACTAACCGTAAATCAGAAAGAGAATGATTCCCCAAATATTAACCCCAAAGGCCGAAACCAACATCAGATCAAAATCCAGGAAACCATTCGACTTAGCTAACCTTTAGTTAGTTTCTAAATTTCACATTCCATATCATTTATAATATTTTATAATGATATATCGCTATTTTTATTTATTTAAAAACAACCAATTTATTCAAACGACGCTTCAGGCCATAATGCGGCCGTGGCGCTGTTTTCATCAGATTTGATTTACACATATCTGAAAATCTAACCGTTGGATCTTCACAAAATTTATATCATTTGAAAGATCTTTTCAAAACGAATCCAACGGTTTCAGTTTTGGGAAAATCCGATGGTCGGATCTCCCGGTACACTCGTTTGAAGTTTCAATTTCAAAATACAAACTACAGCGTCGTTATTCGATTTAATTTAATTGTATATATATATATATATAATCGATTCTAGTGCTGTTTTTCTTTAGATTTGAATTAAACATTCCAGACAATCCAACCGTTGGATCTTTATAAAGTGGGTGTCATTGGAAAGATATTTCCAAGACGAACCCAACGGTTTCGGTTTCGGGAAAATCCGATAATCGGATCTCCCGCACTAATTGTTTGAAATCACGGTTTCAAAACACGAACTGCAGCTTCATTATTTGATATATTTCAATTATATTTATATATATATATTTATAAATATAATCGATTCTTCGATTTCAAAACTATTTTCTTTTCATACATTTGATAAAAATGATATTTTTATCCAACCGACATTTATTTCGACACTTCACTATTTTTAACGATTCATGTATATAGTAAAAATATGATTTTTATTGCAAAACAATTTATTTCAAAACACGACTATTTTATATAGTTCATATAGATGATAAAAATATGATTTTTATTATAAAACAATTTATTTCAAAACACGACTATTTTATATAGTTCATATAGGTGATAAAAATATGATTTTTATTATAAAACAATTTATTTCAAAACACGACTATTTTATATAGTTCATATAGATGATAAAAATATGATTTTATTATAAAACAATTTATTCCAAACATGAATACCATTCAACACATGAATTTCTATTCAACGAATGAATTTCTATTCAACACATGAATGTTTTCTATAGTTCGTATATATAAAATAAAAATGTGATTTTTATTGTTAAAACAATTTATTTAAAACAAAATACTTTATATAGTTTATATAGGTGTTAAAAATATGATTTTTTATTATAAAACAATTTATTTCAAAACATGACTATTTTATATAGTTCATATAGATGATAAAAATATGATTTTTATTATAAAACAATTTATTTCGAACACGAATACCATTCAACACATGAATTTCTATTCAACGAATGAATTTCTATTCAACACATGAATGTTTTCTATAGTTCATATATATAAAATAAAAATGTGATTTTTATTGTTAAAACAATTTATTTAAAACACAAATACTATATATAGTTCATATAGGTGTTAAAAATATGATTTTTTATTATATAATTTATTTCAAAACATGACTAATTTATATAGTTCATATAGATGATAAAAATATGATTTTTATTATAAAACAATTTATTTCGAACACGAATACCATTCAACACATGAATTTATATTCAACAAATGAATTTCTATTCAACACATGAAGGTTTCCTATAGTTCGTATATATAATAAAAATGTGATTTTTATTGTTAAAACAATTTATTTAAAACACGAATACCATTCAACACATGAATTTCTATTCAACGAATGAATTTCTATCCAACACATGAACGTTTTCTATAGTTCGTATATATACAATAAAAATGTGATTTTTATTGTTAAAGCAATTTATTTAAAACACGAATACCATTCAACACATGAATTTCTATTCAACGAATGAATTTCTATTCAACACATGAAGGTTTCAACATATGAAAATAATTTCAACAAATGAAAATAATTCTAACACATGAATATTTCAGAAAATTTCGGCAGCATAATGGCAGGGTAGTTAAAACCGGGGCCGTCCCTAGTATGGCTCCTCGCTCTACCTTAAAGCCTAGCAGCTTTTGACAATGGGGATTTCATGCATCTAGTTCGCACGCAGGCAGCATGTATATTTTTTTCTTTTCCACAAACTAATCCAATGTGGTTTCAACCAAACAATTCTCAACCACAAACGGGTATTTTTCAGCCACAATCAATCAATTTCAACCACAAACAATTCTAATCAACCATTCGCTATCAACCAATTTTCACACCAATCACAACCAATAAATATCGTCCATGGTTTGTGGACGAGGGGCGTATATATATATATATATTTCACTTCTATTCAACACATATATTATTTTTACAATGCATATATAACTTATACATCGACCGTACAACTTATACAACGCTTATACATGAGGTGTACAACGCTTATATAACTCGTACATCGACTATATAATTTATACATCATCGTTTTCCATATCGTTTATAATTCAGAAATCTCACATTAGGTTCCACTCCACAAAAAATAGCAGAAGGCTCAGAAAAATATGCGGTCTCTTCTAGAATGTAGAATACATCCACACGAGTCCACTGTCTCTTGTTTCACTGAATTTCGTCAACAAACGAAAAAGATATGATTTTGACAGTGAAATAAAAAACCGTAGCGCTTTAAACTGCTATTAAATAGTTTAATATAATATTAGCCGTTACCTTCTGAAATTCTTCAAAACTAGGTTTTGATTTTAAACCAAATCCGTTGTACTTCGTCAAGATCAGGTTGCACCACCACCTAGGGCGTCGGAAGGCGCGCAGAACAATGGCTGGTGGGTCCCACTCGGTGGCGGGGCTGAGGCAGGGCGGCGGCTTGAAGGTTGGACGTTCGGGGAGGTGTTTCCAATGATTTACACAACGATAAAATCCCAAACTGACATGGATTTGAAGAGGAGGCTAGGATCTTCAAAAAGTTCAACTGGGGCATTCGATAATGGTGCGTGGATTGGAAGATATCGAGGAGAGAAGGGAGGAGCAAAAACCGCCGTCACCTAGAGCAATAGTCGGGGAGAGAGAAAATGTCTCTGGCCAATGAGATTTTTTTATATTTATATATTTTAAAAATCCAAAAATACCCCTTATCTCATACGAACTCCAATCCAAACGCAACGACTGTCGTCCCTAGCCAAATAACCCCATTCCGAACACAATGGGATATGTTTCAAAGGCTCATTCGACTGTTTTAGTCAGTTTTCCTTCAAATTAAAATATAAATCATTCAATATTTAATTTGAACGTGCATTTCAATTTGCCGGGGCCACATATTGATTCTAAAAATTCTCGAAAAATAAATCTAGCTATGTTTTGACGGTACGGTCCCAACAAAACTTGTTTCGTCTAATTCTGAGACCGTTTGAAAAATGGCCCTTTTCTGGTCGATCCAATTTAATAGAAATCGACCAAACACATTTTCCTTTTCCATGCTCACATACTAGCTTCAAAAATTATGAAATTTGAAACCTAGCAATACTTTAACATCCCAGAACCAACAAAAGTGGTTTCATCGAATTCCGAGGTCATTTGTAAAATGGCCATTTTCACGGGCTATATAAACTCTATAGCGACCTTTCTGAAAATTCATTTGGCCATAACTTTTGCTTCCCGCTACGAAACTTCGATTTTTCAGATTCGTTAAAAAGATATTCACTAACAGATTTAAATATTTTTGGTTTCACTAAAATCCGTTTTGTTTGCACTCGGTACAGTCAGTTAAAATTTGAATTCAAATTTTGAAACTAACGCGCCATTTCAGGCCTTGTTTATAACTAGAATTAATTATATTTGTTTTCAAACGTCGATTCAAACTCACTTTTCGTCGTTATTATTTAAAATATTTTAAATATTTTAAATTCACTAAAATGGCTAATTTAAAATTTTTAAATTTGTCCAGATTTTAAAGGTTGTTACAATACATTATGACCTAAAGCCTCATCAACCAGGAAATGAAAAAAATCGGGCAGGCAGCATGGCTATGTGGGTTGCCCCCATTAGGATGTATTGTCACCATCTAGAGAATATTCATATTTGTTGCTTCTTTTCACTTCTGTATCTCCCAAGAACGGTTATGTTGCTAGCAAACGTAGGTGACGATATATTCATTACAAGAGAAATGAGTGGTCGGTCATGTGTGGCCGGGTTCCAAGATGTTCTTGTTGAACCCAGTATATTCCTCTCTAGAGATACACTATCGGAAGGTGGTTCCATACCTTGTCATAGTCAGAATCCAATCTCCAATAAGCGCCCGCGGTTTTGATTGTATATTATTTATGTAAAGCGTGAGATGCAAGTGTTCTGCTAGATTGCTATTTATTTGTATTTAGACACTATCATAATATTAAAAAAATCCTGTTTTCAAAAATGTTTTGGGTTATCATAAGGTAAAAACCATTCGTGTTTATGTGTGGATCGGTCATACGATTATCTTTTATTTAAAGGGTTTTGAAAGGTTAAACAGAATGATTGAAGTTTACTCACACCAGTCCCGTGACTGACCTTGTTTTGTTTTCCCTAAACTCTTGGGTCCCCAAATTTGTACGGGCAGTCAAGTAGTCGGGATTTTACGATATGCTTGGAGGAGCGTGGAGCAAGAGGCTTTAACATTAGTTATATATAAAGTATATTTCCGCTGTGATGTTATGAGTCATACTGGTATGTATATACAGCTATAGTTTTGTATTTTAATAGTTGTTATATAAAATATATTTATTTGTTCCATTGTGTGGTTCGTGTTACTCTGATTCTGTTCTGTTCTTCTTCTTCTGTTGTAATTTTCTTTCTTTCTATTTCTCACCCTCTAACTTCATTTTATAAATGATCCAGTATTCTCGATGTTCGAATAGTCAACATGGTGTTTGTGTCGATTTTCAGGTTCAAAAATCCTGGTTCATTACAGTGGTATCAGAGAGAGGTTAAGTGATTACTTTGGCTCTGTGGCGTGACTCGGTAGAGATGGAATTAGTAATACTATAGATTGAGTTTGAGTGTATATATACGAGAGAGCATATTTATAAATTGTATAAAAATGATTTTTATATTATGGAGATTTATTGGTTGAGTGGCTTATGAATTCTTGTCGATGGTGGGGTGCCACAATGTCGATAGGGGTTTCTAAACACTTGAATATGATAAACCGAAACAGTATGTTATTGAAAGAAGGGTAAATGAAATAATTTTACCAAAAGATTATTTTGATATAAAGGATGTATATATATTGAAATTATTATAATATATTGGATGTGTTGATTTGTTAATATAATTGAATCAGATTATAATCGAGATGGTTATAAATGACACTCAGAATTCGTATTAGTATAATAGGTAAAGTCAGATGGATTAAATGTGAATTTAAAACGGATTTAAAATTTAAAATCCTGGAAAAAATGGAAAAGTGTTTGGAAATGAATTTTTAGTTAAATACATGGAAAACTTTTTAAAGATCCTGTGAGAGTTTCAAAATGTATTCCAAGCAGTGTGAAGTATGTTTTGAGGTAAGTTTTTAAAATGGAAATGTTAGAAAATGAGTTCTGAAAGCGAAATACTATTTAACTCACTTTGATCGCTAGAAAATAATTTTGATGATGATGGCCACATCATCAGTGTCATTTTCGAGTTTCTAAGTGACGAATTACTACCAAAGATTTTGTTTTGAATTGTTTTCAAGAAATAAGTTGTTCAGAAATTCGTTGATTTGAATTATTATTATAAGTAAATATTTTATGATCTCAAACTAAATTGAAATAAAACCCAAGGATTTGGAATTTGAAATTTAAATTTAACTTATGGAGTTAGATAGATCAAAATAAAAAAAAGTGAATAAATATACTAGAATTTTATTTAGCTAGGTTGAATAAAATTTGGCTGGACAAGAGATAATCTGGAATGAAATTGGAATGTTGAGTAAGAATTTGGAATTGAAATTTGAGATGGAATTCAGTTTGGATATAGGCGAATGATTGGATATGAGGATAAGTTGATTGGAAATAAATTGGAATGTGCTGAAGGGGTATCAAATTGAAGAAATAAAGTTGAAATGCCCGACAAAAAGTACAAGTTTATATTATATTGAATATGAGATTTTTGAGCAAGTTTGGCAAGCCACTTGGCTATTTGATTATTATTTTTGGATTGGGAAGGGCCTATAGAGGCGAGTTGTAGCTACACCGATTGAGCCGTGCAAAGGAGATGCTGGCAAAATTTTCCAAAAAAACCTAAAGGGTTAGAAAATTTTTATAAGAAGAAATTGAATTGTTGATTTAAACCTAAAATAAGAAAATTAAAATGGATTAATAAATTTTAAAGGAGAATAATAAAATTGACAAATCGGTTTGAAATCAATTTGAAAAGATGAGAAGATATGCAGCAGAGCGTATGAGTTGGGAATAAGATTTGGAAAGTTGGGCTGTCCGAAAAATGGTGGACAAGTCGATTGGAATAACCATGAGAGGTTAAGTATGACATAAGGATTAAAAATCTATGGAAGACTGTGTTGAGAAAATGTAAAGTGTAAGGTTTTAGTCCAGTAGATTGAGCGAAATGAGAAGAGTTATAACATCTTTTCGGCTTAGCAATTTCAGGGACGAAATTCTTTTAAGGGGGGAGGAATGTAACATTTCAAAATTTTAGCGATATAATAATTAATTAATTTAATTATTTTATTATAATAGTTTGGGAATTTAAATGGTTTGAATTTAAATACTTTGAATATTTAAACTAATATAATATTTAATGGGATAATATAATTATTTCTGAAATAGTCGGAAATGGTGAATTTGCAATATTGTGTAATTTGGATAATATAAGATATTTATATGAGTCTATATTGAATTTTAATTAAATATTGGTTTCGAATTTGGGCGAGATTTCTTAGACGTATTATTAATTTAATTTTTACAATTTTATTGTAATTTTTATTTTGGAAAATAAGCAACTTTTTAATTTCGAGTATTCTACATCGTATCAACATTATGGGATTTCACAATATAAGTTAACTTGTCTATATTTTTATATTTTTAGAATCGGGGAACATTACTCGACACGACGCTATTTTTATTTTTGTCTAAAACAGCCTGTAAAACGAACGTAATTTTTATATAATAGGGTACCGAAATCTTTTAAAATTAAACGAAACTTGTAGTAGGCTTTGGTAGATTTCAGTGAACATTTGATGCCTACTGTATGTTTTGAACAAGACCATTCACACTGTACCTCTTTAACAAGCTTCATAACTAAGAAAATAAATAACATGCATACCCTATATAGATTATGAACAAAAGCGACATGCCAAAGAAAAACAACAGTACAGACCTACCACCCTACAACGTGTATACGTACGGACCTATATCCTACAAAGCCGCATGTCTAATTCTATAACCTAACCCGAAATCTCTTCCTAGCAGGCCTATCTCCTTTTGAAAAATTTCATACTTAAGTTTTAGATTAGGATAGCTAATAATCGGTCAGACTAAAGAGAAAGACATGAAAAACAACTTCAAATAGTATGCTATCAAAACTGGACCATAGACATTGTTTCCAAAACAAGCACAAGAGGGATGTACAGCTATTGAGGTAATAAATTACCAAAAGAAAACCAGAAATGGTGAATAATGAAGATACTAATGAAAAGATAAGGTTGGAAACTCACCATTTAAAGAAATGATTATGGTTTGTATTTTTAATTTATTTTTAGAGGTGCATTACTTTTACAGATGCCGAGTTTAATTAAGCTTTACCTAAAACTTACATAATACAGCTTTTTACATCATCTAAAACTCGGATTTCTAAAACAATAAAAGTACAGTACATAATTGTATAAAATGTAAATTTCATAACTTTTACTGAGTATGTCAAATGTGTGCTTCTGTAGTAACCTTTGTATTGAAATCGCATCAGTAACCATAGTTTACACATGCTACAACTAAAGGTCGTACCAGCCTAATCTAATTATGTATACACATTACAGTAGACTTACGTGTTGTCATAGTCATTTGCCCAACACTGACCTATCACTGAAGTTCACATAGATGCTAGGATCACGACCACTATACCAAATGAGATATAATTTTCTTTTCCTTCCTTGTTAAGTTTTGGAACAGCGGTTTGCCTATTCCCTGAAGTCTGAACGAGCGGAACTATGATGTGGAAAACTCATTAGCATATCTGCTATTGTGAACAACTATCCTACCCACCACACCGTGCATACCAAGTTTACGTCGAGTATATAAAGAGTTGTGTGTGGATTCTCCTTTGAACTGCAGAAACATAGATTGAACTAAAAGAATAAACAAATGGATTCCACTCTTTGAAAATTTATTGCCACATCGTTACTCCCCTAGAATTCACAAATAAAATCCCACATTAAAAATATATATAAAGCTCTGGGATGATACTCTGCATACTTATTTTTGTTTTAAGATAACCCAACGAGATACTATACGCAAAAGGAACGGTGCAGCAAAGATTCATGGTTCCCGAAATCTCGAGATTTGAGCTTTTACTTATTAAACCGGATGTGTGGATCCAAAGTAGAAAATGGCTTTTGAGTGTTCCTTTATGGAGTGTGTGGGTTAACGTTGAATGATGGGAGATGGTTGCTCTCAGGATGGACGTGAACAATGGTGGTTTGAGTTGATGTGTTAATGGAGAGGAGAGGGAGTCTTGTTGCGGTGAATCCATGGAAATGGCGTACTGTATGTGTGATGGAGTTGAACTGTGGAGTTTGTCGTGCATTTCAGTGCGTGGAAGTTTGAACATCGATGGAGAAACCAGTATGGGATGGGAGTTCAAGGCTGTCGGCAGGATGGTATTTGCGAGCTGATAACTGGATGTGGCATTTTGAACAATCTGCAGCATGATACGAAAAGCAATTTGTTTTGAAGAAGATGGAAGAATATAATTCGGGTCTGGGTATATAAGATTTGTTGAGTGGGCCGATAATCAAGCCAAGCCAAAGAACTTAGTCCATTTGTTAATTATGTGCATACCTCAAATCGAGTATATGAATCCACTTTGGGCCTTGAAACAAAGATATAAACATATCATATTTACGTCTGTAGTAGATCGTGACTAGGCAGAATAAATAAGGGATTTTGATTTAAGTGTAGATAATTAATTATATTTATATCGTTTAAATCAATATAACTTGTAAAATTTATATCTCTTCCATACATGATCATAATTATGAATGGTCTCTCATGTTGGAATCATATCGACACAGGCTACGTGATGAAGCTGATTTGGAACGATTTGGAGCTCGTTTGAAATTACGGCAAATTAGAACGTCTGAATATAATCATCGACTGTTTATCGTTATTCAACGGTAAACGTCCAAGGTGAGTAAACTCACTAACTCTGTCCAATTTTATGATTTTATAAACATTATTTAATATTGATAAAAAATGATTGAATGATGTGTGTGATGGTTGTTTGGATGATTTAAAAATAAATTGGTTGATAGTTACATATACCAAGTCATTGATTAAATATTGATTCTATTTATATGGAATTGATATTATATCTGTTGACTAATATTTGTGGATGCAGGGAAACAGGTTGGAGGATCCAACGGGATTCCTCAACAATTATATTATTATTTTTCATATATATTGCATTATATAATATGACAATTAATCAGTGATTGATCATTGTATGATTTCGGGTGTTTGAACAACATTGACCTGAAATAATTGGTATTTAGATACCATAAATTATATTCGAATATATTGGTGAAGAAATTGTGGTTTAAAAAGGAAAAAACTATTTTAATCGGAAATTAAATTTCTGTGACGATCCCAAAACCCGTATGATGGTGTTAAGGATAATCATTGGAATATAACACATTAATCATCATTAGCAGAGTACAGATAATAGCATAAACAATAAATAGAATAATTTTACACAGATATGACAGTGGAATCATAAAATGTAACAACATCAGAATAGCACAACGTAGGATATAACTTAGTAAATAAAAGGGGAATGATCAGTCAACATCGCCATAGGCGGAATATATACATACAGTGAGACATAATAAAGGTATCGGTCTACATCGCCTGAGGCGGTACATATACATAGGATAATAAATACTGAAAGTAAAATAGTCTGCATCGCCATAGGCGGAATCATATACATAGGATAAGGATAGCGGAAAGTCAATAGCCAAAATACAAATCTAATCCTCACCATCAAGCCAAAAGTGCACTCTGTACTGCAGTGCTAAGCCAAAAAAACCAGTCATCTGTCAACTAGGCTGCCCATGTGAAAATAAGGGCACCCGAGTTTGCAAAGTGAAACAAACAACGAGTCAGTCATGGGACTGGTATGAGAAATCTACTTAACTGTTTAAACAACGGTAATAAGGCAAATCATAGGACCACGCCACTTTCGTCGAACGGGTTTACTCCAGTGATTGCCAGTGCATTTAAAACAAAGTAAATTCTTTAAAAAACGCAATGCTTTTAAAAAGAATGAAGCTGTTATAAGACTCAAGTCCTATCATACAATGCAACGCAAACCGTAGGACAGAGTTTTACCTTATAATGGCCAAAATATGCTTAATACGTGTAAAGAAAAATCATTTGATATTTTTACTAGTGCATATATGTTTCAAAAATGAATATCATCATAAATATCAATCATAGACGGCATAAGTGCCCCATACCACTATGTCGCCATACTAGTTCTACAATCAAATCCGTTATTTCGTATTGGAAATTGAATTTCCGTCATGAGTCGAGGCAAGGGGCAAGCTCCTCTCCGCTTCGAGACACTCTAGCAAATGCCTCAGGACTACACACTCTGGGTAACCCTTGGATGCTTCAGGGCCGGTCCTCCATTACGTTTGAGGATTAATTATTCCTGAGCACACGTTTCTCGATCCTAACAGACCTAATATCGAGGCGCCTCATTCCAACATCCACATCGGTAAAAATAATATAAATGTCAGCCAGTTTAAGCACTGACACTACCGCTAGCTAGAAAGAAACGTTGTGCTCTCCCTGTAGTCCTTATCCCGTTTTTAACTCACACCGAGGTGTGAGGCTCGCGAATCCACGCTATACACAAAGGCAGACCACATAGGCCGTGCTTTGATCATCGAACACAAGACTTTGCTTTGCAACAGAAGCCTTGATCACTGCATCATGGAATGCCACACAGGCAATCCACTCCATATGACTGATTTCTATCGATATATAACCTCTGAGCTCGTACGTCAGAGAAGGGAGTTAAGCAAGAGAATAAATTCTCCACCGCCAAACAGATATATATTTAACAGAGATCAATCAGTACAGAACAAAATCCAATGTCAGACACACAGTCCATTTACAAGTCCGTTCTGGGTCTGAACGAAACCAGAGGCACCATATTTCTCGTATATCCGTACAATCAACACATACGTCCAGACGGCTACTACTTCCGTTCCTTCAAGGTAGCTACTCCAATCAGGAACCTCAGCAGCGCCCATCCATCCGATATGAAGATCGTCGGTCTTGAACCATCTTTGTATTTTCAACTTCGAATCGTTCGATCAATTATTTGAAATGAGGGTTAGCTCAGCCTTTTCAAATAATTCACGTATAATTAGAATTCGAATCAATTCTTTCCATGGTTATATTGTTCGACATTCACATTTTAGTTCTTTAGCATAATTTTCATGGCCAACACATACAACCATCAAATATCAAGCAAGTCAAGCAAAATTGGATTATTTCCATCCCATGTCGCTTAAAATATTTTATAACGATTTTTCGCCATTTTTATTTATTTAAAAATGGCAATATTTAATTAAACGACGTTTCAGGTCGTGTCGTGGCATTGGTGTTGTTTTTCCCCAAATTTGTTTTATACATATCGGGAAATCTAACCGTTGGATTTCTACAAAGTTTATATCACTGGGAAGATATTCCCAAAACGAACCCAACGGTTCCAGTTTCGTGAAAATCCGACGGTCGGATCCTCTACATTAGTCGTTTGAAGTTACGGTTTCAAAATACGAACTACAGCGTCGTTATTCGATTTAATTTAATTATATTTATATTTATATATAAATATAAATGATTCTGGCGCAGTTTTTCTTTAGATTTGAATTAAACATTCCAAACAATCCAACCTTTGGATTTTTACAAAGTTGGTGCCGTTGGAAAGATATTTCCAAGGCGAACCCAATGGTTGCGGTTTTGGGGAAATTCGATGGTCAGATCTCTCGTACTAATCGATTGAAGTTACGATTTCAAAACATGAACTGCATGGCCTCGATTCATTTTCAATTATATTTATATTTATATATATAAAAATATAGTTCATTTTGTAATTTCAATATCGTTTTCACTTCAAATATTTCACTAACGCCTTTATATTTTGAAAAATTTCGCCATAACCTCCTTTGTACAGGAAGGGGTTTGGAAATTTATTGGGCCGTATTAGGTACCCAATAAATCCTATAAAGCATACACATATTTATAGTGATATATTCTGGTGTTTACAGGGGAGCGTGTATAGATAATAACTCCAGAGAATAAATTTTCATCACCCTGTCTAAGCCTGAGGGAGTGTGTATTTTTAATTACTCCAGAGGATAAATCCTTGTCACCTCGTCCCGTGTGGGAAATAAATAATCCATGTGCCATATCTAATAACTAGAGAGACGTGATTATTGTCAACTCCAGACCCGTGTAGGGTTTTTATTAATCTGGAAATTTATCGTTATATTTTATATGGTCCATATCAGTCATTAGTTCAACCTGTAATATATAGTCATCGCCATACAAGCCTCTTGCTCGTATGGTAAATCTTCAACCTCGTCACACAAGCTCCAAATGCTTATGTGTTATATGATGAAGTATGCATATCGTCAAGAAGTATGCCATGTAGTGTAGTTCAAAATTAATTGTTACTATCCTATGGCGATGTTTCTTATTACACACAGAATAACCAGCACTCCGCATCCAATGGCATTCACAGGAGTTGATATAAAAATAAAATTGCGCAGCCAACTCATCAAGGCTTACCTATTTGTCAGGCACGCAAATAATTTCTTTACTCAATAGCTAATCCATTTTCTCTATTCAACACATGTATATATATGTGCAGAACAAAGCTAATAATAACATTTCTAGCGAACAAATATTTATTTCAACACGTGTATATTTTTAGCGAAGCATATACATGATAAAAGTAATATTTTTATCATCAGAAATATTTATTCTTCACACGAATGTTTTTATTACTTCATATTCACAATAAAAATGTAATTTTTATTGTTAAATTAATTTATTTAAAATACGAATACCACTCAACACATGAATTTCTATTCAACGAATGAATTTCTATTCAACACATGAATGTTCTTTATAATTTGTATATATGTATAAAAATGTGATTTTTATTTTTAAAGCTATTTATTTAAAACACGAACGCCATTCAACACATGAATTTCTATTCAACGAATGAATTTCTATTCAACACATAAATGTTCTTTATAGTTTGTATATATATATATATATAAAAATGTGATTTTTATTTTTAAAGCTATTTATTTAAAACACGAACGCCATTCAACACATGAATTTCTATTCAACGAATGAATTTCTATTCAACACATGAATGCGGTTTCAACATATGAAAATAATTTCAACAAATGAAAATTATTCTAACACATGAATATTTCAGAAAATTTCGGCAGCATAACGGCAGGGTAGTTAAAACCGGGACCGTCCCTAGTACGACTCCTCGCTCTACCTTAAAACCTCGTTGTTTTTGACAATGGGGATTCATGCATCTAGTTCGCACGGCATGTTTTATTTTCATTTCCACAGTTCTATTCTAATTTGTTTTCAACCACAAGAGGGTATTTTTCAACCACAAACAATTATTTTCAACCATTCGTCAAACTACATATTTTCACGCCAATCACAAGCAATAAATATCGTCCATGGTTTGTGGATGAGGGGAGTATATATATATATATATATATATATATATATATATATTTCACTTTAATTTCAACACAATTCAAAGCATATACGTTTCATACAACGCTTGTATAATTTATACATCGCTCATATAACTTATACAACACATGTACAAAAGGTATACAATGCGTATATAATTTACACTTCGCTTATATAATTTATACAACACGATTTCATTCACACAATTTAATTTAGATTTATCACATTGGTTTTCGAGGTGCTAAAAATCATAGATAGCTCAGAAAAATCCGCGGTCTCTTCTAGATGGTAGACAGCCACCTTGCGGTCCCGATGTTTCCTGTTTCATCGAATTTCGTCAACACATGATAAAGATATGATTTTTCAAAGTTTGTAACACTTAAAAGGGTTATTTTCAATTCAGAAAAATTTAAGTTGTTCACCTCTGTAAATCCTCGAAGATAGGTTTTAAATTTTCTCTCGATCCGTACAGTGTTGTCTCGATCAGGTGCTTCAGCGTCAAAGAGCTTCGAACAGGGTTTCTAACGTCGGTGGTGGCACCCAACTCGGTGGTCCCTATAGCGCACGGCGGAGCTCCAAAGTCGACGCCTTCCTCGAGGTAATTCGACGCAAATATCTCACTATACCAGGCGAAGGTTGTATGGATTTACAGAGGAGGGAGAGGCGAACGAAAAACTCAACTGGAGGTGGGGCTGAAAGTGGGCGTGGCGACGGCGATTAGATCGGGTAGATGGGAGAAATTTCCATCGTTCGGGGGGGGGGGGGGGGTAATCGAGTTTGACTGGTCAATGAGAAGTGAGAGAGAAAGAGGGGGATTGGCCCATGTTTTTTTATTTTTAATTTATTTTAAATTCAAAAATATCTTCTTGTCTAAACGAACACCAATTTCAACCCAACGACTATCGCCCCTAGCTAAATACCCCCATCCCGGACACAATGGGATATGTTTCGTTGGCCAATTCGACGGCTACAGTCCGTTATATTTCAAATTAAAGTATAAAACATTTAATATTCAATTTGAACGTACATTTTAATTTGCCAGGGCCACAAACTGATTCGAAAAATTCCAGAAAAATAAATCTAGCTATGTTTTGACGATACGGTCCCAAAAAAACTAGTTTCGTCGAATTATGAGATCGTTTGAAAAATGGCCATTTTCTGGTCGACCCAATTTAACAGAAATTGACCAATCACATTTTCTTTTGCCACGCTCACATACTAGCTTCAAAAATTATGAAATTTGAAACCTAGTAATAGTTTGACATCTCGGACCCAACAAAAGTGGTTTCGTCGAATTCCGAGGTCGTTTGCAAAATGTCTATTTTCAAGGGCTATATATTCTATATAGCGACCTTTCTGAAAATTCATTTGGCCATAACTTTTGATTCCCGCTGTGAAACTTCGATTTTTTAGATTCATTAGAAAGGTATTCATAAACAGATTTAAATATTTTTGGTTTCGCTAAAATATGTTACATTTTCCACCCGGTACAGTCAGTCAAAGTTTGAATCCTAATTTTCAAACCGACACACTATTTCCAATTCATTATCTTATTGAAATATTCTATTTCAATTGTTTAAATTCTTTGAAAATAACTAATTTAAAATTTTTAAATTGGCTCACATTTCCTGGGTTGTTACAATCTCCCCCGCTTAAAACTTTTCGTCCCCGAAAAGGAAACAGCAGTATAGTGGGAAACAAAATGTAAATGCAAAGTATTATAAAGGTACCTTGCACCGGAGTTAGTCAGAGATGTCCACTCTGCATTTGGGGCAAGCTTGCTTAATGCTTTCCTCAGTCTCCCAAGTACAGTCTCTAGGATCACTACTCCACTGCACTTTAACTAAATGAACCTTTTTGCTCCTTAGCTCTCTAGTTTCTTTACCAACAATCTTTAATGGCTCTCTTCTGACTGCTAATTCTGGAGTAATTTCCAAGTCCTGTTGCGCTGCTTCTTCTACAACAAGATCCGGATCATGCACATGTTTCCTGAGTTGAGATACGTGGAACACATCATGCACTCCAGGCAACCAATCAGGTAATGAAACCCTATAAGCAAGAGTTCCAATTCATTCTATTATAGGAAGGGGACCAATAAATCTCGGTGCCAACTTCCCAGTTTTGCCAAATCTGATTACTCCCCACATCGGAGAAACCCTTAAATAGACATAATCACCAACGGCAAATGATAAATCTCTTCTTTTGGAATCTGCATAACTTTTTTGTCGGCTTTGCATGGTTTTCAATTGCTTCTTGATGAAATCAACTTTATCAGATGCTTCTCTAATCATATCGGGTCCCAACACAAGTCTGTTGCCAGGTTTTACCCAACATGCGGGATATCTGCATGGTCTACCGTATAAGGCTTCAAATGGCGACATTTTTAAACTTGCCTGATAGCTATTGTTATATGAGAATTCTGCCAAATGTAAGTGATCCTCCCATGACCCACCAAAATCAATAATACAAGCCCGCAATAAATCTTCTAAAATTCTGTTCACTCGCTCAGTTTGGCCATCTGTCTGAGGGTGGTAAGTGGTGCTTAGATTCAACTTGGTTCCCAATTCTGTCTGGAATGCTTCCCAGAATTTGCTAGTAAATAGGGGTTCTCTATCACTAACTATACTGAGTGGCACTCCATGCAGTTTAACTATTTCTCTGAAGTAAATATGTGCTAAACTTTGAGTCGTTCTTCTGGATCTGACAGGTATGAAATGGGCAGTCTTCATGAAGCGATCTACGATCACCCAAATACTGTCGTTTCCTTTCTTAGTTCGAGGCAACCCATCTATGAAGTCCATGGAAATTTGTTCCCACTTCTATCCTGGAATATCTAATGGTTGTAATAATCCTGTAATAACCCGAAAATCTGGGCCAATTTAAAATTTTTATTTTGGCAATTTTAGCGAATTTAGAATATTTAAAATAGATTATTTTAAATAAAATTGACGAGGAAATTTATTTTGAATATAATTCGAACGTATATATTATATACGCCGTCATTAGAATATATATAATTATAAATAGAATTGAAAATGGCGTGGTAGTTCGATAATTTGATTTCAAACTTCAATTGAAAGTACCGGGTG
The DNA here is from genome assembly GCA_030737875.1 of Allium sativum. NCBI lineage: Eukaryota > Viridiplantae > Streptophyta > Magnoliopsida > Asparagales > Amaryllidaceae > Allium > Allium sativum. Next base: position 510,919,159 of record CM060921.1, on the reverse strand, counting down.
CAAAACAATCCGGATTTTAGTGAAAACAAAAACATTAGGATCTAATTGATAATATATTTCCAACGAATCCGAAAAATCAAAATTTCATAGCGGGAATCAAAAGATATGTCCAGTTGAAAATTTTGAATAGTCGCTATGGAATTCAGGCCCTTAAAAATGGAAATTTTGCAAATGACCTCGGATTTCGACGAAACCACTTTTTTTGGGTCCGTGACGTCAAATTATTGCTAGGTTTCAAATTTCATAATTTTTCGAATCAATATGTGGGGGTAGCAAAAGAAAACGCGTTTGACCAGTTCAGTTGAATTTAATCGACTGGAAAATGGCCATTTTTCCAACGGTCTCGGAATTCGACGAAACTAGTTTTGTTAGGACCGTATCGCCAATACGAAGCTAGAAAATATTTTTCGGGAATTTATAGAGTTAGTGTGTGACCCCGGTAATTTGAAATGTACGTTTAAAATTCAATATAGCGATTTAAATGTAAATTTAATGGAAACTGATCGAAATGATCGAATCAACCTACGGGACATATCCCCTTGTGTTCGGAATGGGGGTAATTAGCGAAGGACGACAGTCGGTGGTTCTCGTTTGGAGTTCGAATTTAAAAGTAACTTTTTGGGACTTAAATTAAATTAAATATATTTATATATATATTGGGGGGATCAACCCTTCATTCTCCATACCGGTCAAAGCAAATAAAAAAAAACCGGATCCATCCCGTACCCAGACCCCGTCGCCCCTCCCTCGATCTCGACACCGCCGTTCATCGCCTCCCCCCCCATCGATGCTCCGACCGCCACCCCCATCTCCTCCCTCTCCAATCAGAAACCGCGCCACCTTGAGAAGACAGAACCCTAAACGCCCCCAATTCGCCTGAAGCCGCTGCGGCCTCCCTCACTGGGCCCACCGCCGGCGATCCGCCCCTCCCGAGCCTCCTTTGCCACCCAGTGCCGACGTGGAATCTTCTCCTCCAATTTACAGTGAGTGTTTTTGATTATTTGTTTTATTTATTTTAATTTAGCTGTTTAAATATAAAAACATGCTTTAAATTCCGTTTTAAAAATATGAAAAAGATTAGATGAGATTTCTATTGAAAAAGATTAGATTTTTAAGTCATATGAAGTTAAGATTCGATTTTTTTTATGATAAGGTTATGATTTTTAAATAATGAAAGATTTGATTTTTAATCTATAAAAAAATGAGATTTTTATTATAGTAAAAGCGAGATTTTATATACATAATATAGAGAATGAAAATATGATTTTCTAAGCTCTGAAAATATGATTTTTCTTGGATACGAAGTTCTATGATTTCTTTGACGTAAAGATATTATTTTTAGAAACATAAAGAAATGATTTTGCTTAGATAAAAATATAATTTTTAGTCATGTAGAAGGATAAAAATATAATCTTTATGTATGTAGCGAATTAAAGGTTTGATCTTTATAATGCAAACAAAGTGACAAAGATGTGGTTTTTACAGATATAGAAGTAGTGATAAAAAATTCTATTTTTACCATATAGAAGCAGCGACAAAAAAATTCTACTTTTACAATATAGAAGTAGTGATAAAAATTCTATTTTCACAGATAAGAAGTAGCGAATAAAACGTGATTTTTATCATATGTGTAGCAAAGTAAAAATACGATTTTTATCATTAGAATGGTTAAGGAAAAATATAATTTTTAAATTGAAAGTGAAGAAATAAAAATGTGATTTTTTATTTTAAAGATAGCAGTTTAAAAATGTGATTTTTATATATGTAGTGAATACGGGCAACGAAAGCGATAAAAGGCGGGAATGGCGAAGATTTCTATCAATGAAGAGTCGTGGTATTGGATAGCTATTGGTGAGAATTTCTCACCTTTCAATTTCATTTTCTAGTTATATATATACTAGGATGCAGACGGTGTTTAGTAGCACCCGACACAATCGTCCACAGACCATGGACTTGTTTGTTTGGTTGCATAAATTATTAGATGATTTGATTTGAATTTGGTTGTTTGGTAAATTTGATTGATATGTGAATGGCGTGGGCCTTCGCTAGACCGGGGATAAGGCTAGGCCTTGTCCTGTTTCTAGTATCGTGCCGTTATGCCGCCGAAATTTTCTAAAATAAGTTAGAAACTAAAAATATCATTTTATTTAAAGAATGAACTGAATGGAAATTCATATGTTAAAATATAATGTTTTATCGTTAAAAATATAATTTTTAACGTGAATATGAATATAGTGAACGTGAATAAATAAATATTCATTTACAAACCGGACGGTTTGTTTATGTACACCGATTTTACTGACATTGATTGGGACGATAAATTTTACACATCGCCCAACTGCACAAATAAAATCTGTGTTTGATTGTTTGAAACCCCACACGGGTGTTGGGATGAAATTTGAAGTTCACTCATCCTGATTGATTAAATATGTCGGTCGATGGATCGACAGACTGTTATAAGCGTTAGATATCTATATTTGATGCCTATACAGTGTAGTGCACTTTGGATGATGGTTGATTATTTTTCAATGCTATTATATACGTGTGATGTATGAAAATCCATATAATTAACATTATATGGTGATTGATTGGGCTTCATTCCAATTTGAAAAATAAAGAATATTATAAAATAAAGGTTCATGTTTTGACTGTACTCATCCGTTAAGATTAGTCATGTGTTGAACGAAATATTTTAATAATAAATTTTACATCTTTATCAATATAAAATAAAGGTTCATGTGTTGACTGTACTCATCCGTTGAGATTAGTCATGTGTTGAACGAAATATTTTAATAATAAAATTTACATCTTTATCAATATAAAATAAAGGTTCATGTGTTGACAGTACTCATCTGTTGAGATTAGTCATGTGTTGAACGAAATATTTTGATAATAACAAATATTTTGATAATAAGAAATATTCGAAATAGAATATTTGAAAATAGAAGTATATGAAGCCGTGTTGATTAGATTGACGCCATTTTGACGTGAACGATATTTATATCGATTTTATTCATTTTGAAATGAATAGAATATAAAGTGATTTTGAAATGAATAGAATATAAAGTGATTTTGAAGTGAATAGAATATAAAGTGATTTTGAAATGAATTGAATATAAAGTGATTTTGAAATGAATAGAATATAAAGTGATTTTGAAATGAATAGAATATAAAGTGATTTTGAAATGAATAGAATATAAAGTGATTTCGAGATGAATTGAATAGAAAACCAATTTGATATGAATTGATTAGAAAACCAATTTGATATGAATTGATTAGAAAACCAATTTGATATGAATTTATTAGAAAACCAATTTGATTTGAATTGAATAGAAAACCAATTTGATATGAATTGATTAGAAAGCCAATTTGATATGAATTGATTAGAAAACCAATTTGATATGAATTGAATAGAAAACGAACTTGATTTGAATTGATTAGAAAACGATTTCGAAATGAATTGAATATAAAACGATTTCGAATTGAAATGAATATAAAACGATTTCGAATTGATTTGAATAGAAAACGAATTGAATTTAAATTGAATAGAAAACGAACTTGATTTGAATTGATTAGAAAACGATTTCGAAATGAATTGAATATAAAACGATTTCGAATTGAATTGAATAGAAAACGAATTGAATTTAAATTGAATAGAAAATGAAATGAATTCGAATCGAATTAAAATCGATTTGAATTGAAATCAAATAGAAATGAAAGTAAAAAGGATTTAGGATAGAAAATTCAATTTTGATTTGAATTTGAAATAAAGGTTGAAATTGTTTGAAATGAATTCAAAACTATTTATAAAATTCATTTTAAATAGAAATCGACGAAATATATATTATATATATAATATAATGGCCTGAATAGAACGCGCCGCGGCAGTTCGTGAATTTCGACCATTTATTTCAAACGGACATTACGGGAGATCCGACCGTCGGATTCTCCTAAAACCGGAACCGTTGGGTTCGTATCGAAAAGAGCTTTCTAACGAATATTAGAAATTCGAAATCTAACGGTTGGATTTGGAGATACGTTCAAATCAAATTCAGAAAAGGTCGCTGTAAGTGCAGTTCGATGGCCATTGTTGAAAATCGACTGTACGGGCCTTGATAAAATTATTAAAAATAGTAGTAATTTGTGTAAAATCATAAGAAATAATTTGAGAAAAATTGGGGTGAAAAACTCCATATTTGAAAAGATAAAAATGGATTTTTATCGAAATGAACTAGTTTTGAACTAAATTTAAAACCCAATTATTTTTAAATAAATAAATTAGATTTAAAAAGGGGTTTTAAATAATCGGAATTTCTAATATATCAGATATTGGATTTGAAATGGGTTTATCGTGAACGGTGTTTTAAATAACACTAGTTCTTTAACCCGATGACAAATAGAATGTGATTTGGGTTTGTCGTGAACTGTGTTTTAAATAACACCTAGTTCTTTAACCCAGTAAAAGGAGTTTTAACGAATCTTCAATTAAATTGAAATGTGGATTGATAATTTAAATTATCAAATTTGGCAAATGAGCGAGAATGGAGTATCACCAGTTTTGCTCCAAAGCGATAGTTAAATCTTTAATTAGATTTGAACGTGAAATGGTAATTAATTTTACCGATAACACCATAGTAATAGATATGGAGTATTACCGATTTTGCTTCATGGGATGAATAGGTTGGGATTGGGAAATAAAATAAATAATTACTTCGATGTGGTTCGCTAATCTCGACTAGTTTGAAAAACCATAATTTGGTTTGAAATGACATCCAAAGGAAGATTAAAGGATAAATTTTAAAGAATTTATCTTGGATAAAATTAATGGGAACCTTTCCCTAAAAATATGATTTTGTGAATAAAAGAATATTCTGAATTGGAATGAGGCGTATGTTGTGTTTGTGTAACATTTGTTTTTAATATACGCGGGTTGTTCGGAAAGGCCGGGTTTATACACATTCTGAATAACCGATTCGAAGATAAGTCGAAGATGAAGACGGTGGTTGAAGACCGGAAGTCTTCACATCGTTTGGATAATTACTGACGATCCTGATTGGGCTGTACACCCAAGAGGATGGAAATACTTGGTGGTCGTCCAGACGTACTTGGAGATGGATGGATATGCGAGGAAAGTGCCTCCGGTTTCGTTCAGACCTAGAACGGACTTGTAATTAGATGGTGTGTCTGACATTGTATTCCTTTATATTGTATTTGTTGATCTCTGCTAAATATATATCTGTTTGGCGGCGGAGAATTTATTCTCTTGCTTAACGCCCTTCTCTGAGACATACGAGCTCAGATGTTATATATATTGGCAGAAATCAGTGGTACGATATGGATTGATAGTGTGGCATGCTGAGATGTAGTGATCCAGACTTTTGTTGAAAAGCAAAGTTTGGTGGTTGATGATCAAAGCGCAGCTGATATAGCATGGCTTTGTGTATAGCGTTGATCCGCAAGCCTCATACCCCGGTATGGTGGTAAACTGATGGTTTGATCAGTATGCTTTTTCGTGGATGGGCACCTTAGTGGTGTCGTGGATTCGGTCGACCGAGATGAGCCTAGTGCTCAGGGATATATAGAGTAGGCGGTGTTTTCTCTCACTGGGACGTAAGCCGCGGTGGTACTCTGGTCCCAAATGTGCGGATGTGCAGACGGTGTTTTCTCTTGTGGGGACGTAAGCCGTGGTGAATTGCATTACGCGATCGATCTTTCGAATCAGGAGCCACCATGATGGAAATCCAATTTCCATTACGTGTATTGCGGTTTTAATTGTAGAACTAGTATGGCGACATAGTAGATGGTAGTTATGCCATCTATGATTTATATTTATGATTGAAATTGTTTTGACACTATACACATATTATAGTATCAAATGATTTGTTTTAAACGTACCAAGCATGTTTGGCTATTATAAGGGAAAACCCTATCCTCCGGCTTGCATTGCATTGTGTGATGGGACCTGGGTCTTATAATAGCTTCATTTTTCGAAAAAGCATTGCGCTGTTTATTCTATGCACTAGTATTCTTGGGAGGAAACCCGTTCCGTGTTATACGGCGTGGTCCCTTGAATTACTATCTTTTAAAATAAAGTTTTAATAACTGTTTTAGTTCTCACACCAGTCACATGACTGACCTGGAGTTTATTGTTTTAACCTAAACTCTGGGTGCCCCTATTTTCCGCACGGGCAGCTAGTAGTTTTGGTTTTGCAGATTTATATTCACAGGATCCTGGTTTACAGCTGGAATGATATCCGGAAAGCTCTGTATCCGTATATCACCTTCAGTTGTGCTTTGTATTATTTTCCGCTGTTATATAATTAATTGTAATCTCTGATATTTATTCGAATGTATAATATTCATTTATACTCTGTATATTCTTGTATCTGATGGAATTGTTGTAATCACAATGAAATGTTCTTCTGTTTGTGTTCTGATTTGTCTTGTCCTCACAGTAATTCGTTCTTTCTCATCTCTTCGGAGACCGGGGAAGTTTCGGGTCGCTTCAAATCCAGCCAGTTTCTGCTGGTCGCTCTTAAATTGTTGACAGGTAAGACACCGGCTAACATAAATTAAAATGTCCCTTTTTAATCCCCTCCACCCGAATGTGCGCTTGATATCGTTATACATTTTGCTCACACCGGGATGGATACTGAGTTTGGACTTATGGCATTCATCAATGACTTCCATTCGAAGCTCTGGAAGATTCGGGATGCAAATCCTGCCCTTTAACCTAAGAACTCCCTTGTCATCGAGCTGGAAACTTATGGATTCATCATCCTTGATTCTCTAACTGATCCTTTGGATAAATTCTTCGTTTTTCTGAAGGACCGAAATCTTGTCAATCAATGAAGACGTGACGATAAAACTGGCGATGATTTCATTCTTTCTGCTAAGCGCGTCCACCACAACATTGGCTTTCCCTAGAGTGTACAGAATATCAAAATCGTATGCTGCAAGGAATTCTAACCAACGTTGTTGTCTTAAGTTCAGATCTTTCTAAGTGAATAGATACTTCAATGACTGATGATCGGTAAATAGTTCGAACTTCTCTCCTAACAAATAATGCCTCCAGATTTTCAAAGCAAACACGATAGCTAAAAAATCAAGATCATGAGTTGCATAGTTCCTTTCATGCGGCTTCAGCTGACGACAAGCATAAGCGACCACTTGGCCTTTTTGCGTTAATACTGCGCCAAGACCTCTAATAGAAGCATCCGCCCATACCGTCAAGTCCTGGTTGCCATCAATAATTGTTAATACTGGAGCAATTGTCAATTTCAGTTTCAGCTCTTGGAAAGCTTCTTCACATTCGGTAGTCCATTTGAATTTTTCATGATTCTTTGTAAGCTTTGTTAATACACCTGATATCTTCGAAAAATCCTTAATGAATTTCCGATAGTAACTAGCCAATCCAAGGAAACTTCGAACTTCGGTGGGGGTAGTAGGTTGTTTCCAATCCTGGATTGCTGAAATTTTGGTTGGATCAACAGCAATCCCTTCTTTTGATACGACATGGCCAAGGAACTTAACTTCATCTTGCCAGAAGATACACTTAGAAAATTTTGCTTTCAAGACATTTCTTCTCAGAATTCTCAACACTTGTTCTAAATGTTTTGCATGCTCGCCTTCTGACTTAGAGTAGATTAAGATATCATCGATGAAGACCAGAACAAATTTATTCAAGACATCAAGGAATACTCTATTCATTAAATCGATGAAGTAGGCTGGAGCATTACACAATCCGAACGGCATTACTAACCATTTGTAGAATAAATGAGGACCCCTGAAGGCTGTCAAAGGAACACAGTCTTCGGCTATACGTAATTGGTGGAAACCTGTAGCTAGGTCCATTCCGGAGAATACCCTCGCCCCATTTAATTAATCTAGCAAATCATCGATTCGCGGCAATGGATATTTATTCTTCAATGTCTGCTTATTGAGATCTCGGTAATCAACACATAGTCGTAGAGTACCGTCTGATTTCGGGACAAACACTACTGCTGCTCCCCAATCTGAAAAGCTTGGCCTGGTCAGACCTTTCCAAAGCAATTCTCGAGTTTGGCTACCGAACTCTTCCTTTTCTTTCAGGGCCATTCTTCGAATTGGGTGTACTACTGGTCTGGCATTCGAAATTAGATCGATTCTGAATTCAATTTCTCTTTGCGGAGGTAAGTTTTCGACTTCTTCAAACACATCCGCATAGTTTTTAATGACCGGAATCTTTTCTAATAAAGTGGGAATAACTTCCAAAGAAGACCAAAATCCTTTTCTATTTGTATCCGAGCCATGACAAGGTATAACAATACTCCTAAGTTTTGTTTTAATTTTTACTTCTCTTTCGACACACTTTACTTTGGCTTCATACTCTGTTAACCAGTCAAGCCCAAGAATAGCGTCGAATTCAGAAAAATCCATAACAATCAACTTAAAAGAAAATCGGTATCGAGAAAAAGAAATAGGTACTTTACAACATGAACCGAGAATGATAGAGCCTCCTATCGGGTTTTGAACTTTAATTGGTTCTCTAAGCTTTCTTTGTTTCAATTTTAACTTGTGAACAGTGTTACTAGAAATGAAGCTACGTGATGCACTAGTATCAAAGTACAGAAACAGGAATGTTTTTAATTGTAAGGGTACCTCCTAAGACGTCAGGTTTACCTGATCCATCGGTGATAGCTGGCGGGTTATCCCCGTCATAAACGTGTGCTACCTGTGCATTCTTCTTCAAAGGACAATTCTTGCTATAGTGCCCCTTCTGATGGCAGTTGTAGCATTCAGCTGTGCTGCGGGGGTTCAGATTTGAGCTTCCCGGGTTTTCCTTCAGTCTCTTTGGGGCGGTGCATACATTAGAATAATGCCCCTTCTTTCCGCAATTGTAGCAGCTTCCTTTAGGTATCTTACCAGCTTGCTGAGTAGCGGCTGCTGCATTGCTGGCCTCAGGCTGATCTCCGGAAGCTTTGCGCTTATTCCCTGCCTGGCTCTTAGCGCAACCAAGATTGGAGCTCCTCTCATTCCAATCTTCGTAGTTGCAGGCCATCTCTACCAGTTCTGAAAATGGAAGCTTGATGTTACTTATGGCCCGGTCCTAGTATTTGTGCTGTAGCCCCAGTATAAACCACTTATTTTTCGCTTTTGATGTCAAGATGAGCTCTGGAGCATAACGTGATAGCTGTGTGAATTTTTTTAGATAGTCTTGAATAGAACGGTCTCCCTGCTGGAGATTAGCAAAAATCATCACGCATATGCTCTAATGCTTGCTCGGGGATGAACTTCCCCTTGAAAAGTGTCTTGAAATCCTCCCAGGTCCTTACTGTATCTTCCTCATCCTCAGATGTGATGGCATCCCACCACAATTCGGCCTCCTCCTGTAAAAGCCAAGTGCCCATAAGCGCTTTGTCGTGGGTTCCAAGTCTCATGCCAACAAAAATCTTCTCGCATGTCTTCAACCATGCCAAAGCCTCTGTCACTGTGCCAATGCCAGAAAAGGGTTTGCCTCCGAGGTTTCTGTACCTCTTTGCTACTCGATCAAGATTGAAGTCCTAAGGTGCAGGTAGCTGAATCACAGGCCCTTATTCTGCTACGGGGATATTCCCCCGTCCTCCAGCTCGGCCTTCTCGGCCTCCTCAGCCGCCTCTGGCTGCAGCTGCTCGTGTAGCCATCAAGTAAAGTTTTGTATAAGCAAGAAAAGAGTCAAGCTCACAGGAATGATAACTTTCATATACGATAAAGAAGAATATAAGGAAAGGTAATGATGTTTTGATCAAATTGTTTTGATAATCTGCTTAGCTCATTCTAGGACATTACTGATCCTATCTCTAATGAGCCACTCGCCTTAGAACACTACTGATTCTATTCTGACGAGGTGATTAATGTGTTAGATTCCAGAACTAAGGTTAACCAAAGCTCTAATACCAACTGTGACGATCCCAAAACCCGTATGACGGTGTTAAGGATAATCATTGGAATATAACACATTAATCATCATTAGCAGAGTATAGAAAATAGCATAAATAATAAATAGAATAATTTTACATAGACATGACAGCGGAATCATAACATGTAACAACATCAGAATAGCACAACGTAGGATATAACTTAGTAAATAAAAGGGGAATGATCAGTCAACATCGCCATAGGCGGAATATATACATACAGTGAGACATAATAAAGGTATCAGTCTACAATGCCAGAGGCGGTACATATACATAAGATAATAAATACTGTAAGTAAAACAGTCTGCATCGCCATAGGCGGAATCATATACATAGGATAAAGATAGCGGAAAGTCAGTAGCCAAAATACAAATCTAATCCTCGCCATCAAGCCAAAAGTGCACTCCGTACTGCAGTGCTAAGCCAAAACACTGTTATCTGTCAACTCGGCTGCCCATGTGAAAATAAGGGCACCTGAGTTGGCAAAGTGAAAAAAACAACGAGTCAGTCATGGGACTGGTATGAGAAATCTACTTAACTGGTTAAACAACGGTAATAAGACAAATCATAGGACCATGCCACTTTTGTGGAACGGGTTTACTCCAGTGATTGCCAGTGCATTTATAACAAAGTAAATTCTTTAAAACAACGCAATACTTTTAAAAAGAATGAAGCCTTTATAAGACTCAAGTCCCATCATACAATGCAACGCAAACTGGAGGATAGAGTTTTATCTTATAATGCCCAAAATATGCTTAATATGTGTAAAGAAAAATCATTTGATATTATTTCTAATGCATATATGTTTCAAAAACGAATATCATCATAAATATCAATCATAGACGGCATAAGTGCCCCATACCACTATGTCGCCATACTAGTTCTACAATCAAATCCATTATTTCGTATTGTAAATTGGATTTCCGTCATGAGTCGAGGCAAGGGGCAAGCTCCTCTCCGCTTCGAGACACTCTAGCAAATGCCTCAGGACTACACACTCTGGGTAACCCTTGGATGCTTCAGGGTCGGTCCTCCCTTACATTTGAGGATTAATTATTCCTGAGCACACGTTTCCCGGTCCTAACAGACCTAATATCGAGGCGCCTCATTCCAACATCCACATCGGTAAAAATAATATAAATGTCAGCTAGTTTAAGCACTGACACTACCCCTAGCTAGAAAGAAACGTCGTGCTCTCCCTGCAGTCCTTATCCCGTTTTTAACTCATACCGAGGTGTGAGGCTTGCGAATCCATGCTATACACAAAGCTAGGCCACGTAGGCTGCGCTTTGATCATCGAACACAAGACTTTGCTTTGCAACAGAAGCCTTGATCACTGCATCTTGGCATGCCACACAGATAATCCACTCCATACGACTGATTTCTATCGATATATAACCTCTGAGCTCGTACGTCTCAGAAAAGGGCGTTAATAAAGAGAATAAATTCTCTGCAGCCAAATAGATATATATTTAACAGAGATCAATCAGTACAGAACAAAATCCAATGTCAGACACACGGTCCATTTACAAGTCCGTTCTGGGTCTGAACGAAACCGGAGGCACCATATTGCTTGTATATTCATACAATCAACGCATACGTCCAGACGGCTACTACTTCCGTTCCTTCAAGCTAGCTACTCCAATCAGGAACCTCAGCAGCGCCCATCCATTCGATACGAAGATCATCGGTCTTGAACCGTCTTTGTATTTTCGACTTCGAATCGTTCGATCAATTATTTGAAATGAGGGTTAGCTTGGCCTTTTCAAATAATTCACATATAATTAGAATTCGAATCAATTCTTTCCATGGTTATATTGTTCGACAATCACATTTCAGTTCTTTAGTATAAATTTCATGGCCAACACATACAACCATCAAATATCAAGCAAATCAAGAAAAATTGGTTTATTTCCATCCCATGTGGCTTAAAATATCTTATAATGATTTTTTGCCATTTTTATTTATTTAAAAATAGCCATATTTAATTAAACGACATTTCAGGTCGTGTCGTGGCACTGGCGCTGTTTTTCCCCAAATTTGCTTTACACATATCGGGAAATCTAACCGTTGGATTTCTAGAAAGCTTATATCACTGGGAAGATATTCCCAAAACGAACCCAACGGTTCCAGTTTCATGAAAATCCGACTGTCGGATCCTCCACACTAGTCGTTTGAAGTTACGGTTTCAAAATACGAACTACAGCGTCGTTATTCGATTTAATTTAATTATATTTGTATTTATATATAAATATAAACGATTCTGGTGCTGTTTTTCTTTAGATTTGAATTAAACATTCCATACAATCCAACTGTTGAATTTTTACAAAGTTGGTGCCGTTGGATAGATATTTCCAAGGTGAACCCAATGGTTGCGGTTTCGTGGAAATCCGATGGTCGGATCTCTCGTACTAATCAATTGAAGTTATGATTTCAAAACACGAATTGCATGGCCTCGATTCCTTTCAATTCTATTTATATATATATATATATATATATAGTTCATTTTGTAATTTCAATATCGTTTTCACTTCAAATATTTCACTAACGCCTTTATATTCCAAAAAAATTCTCCATAACCTCCTTTGTACGGGAAGGGGTTTGGAAATTTATTGGGCCGTATTAGGTACCCAATAAATCCTATAAAGCATACACATATTTATAGTGATATATTCTGGTGTTTACAGGGGAGCGTGTATAGATAATAACTCCAGAGAATAAATTCTCGTCACCCTGTCTAAGCCTGAGGGAGTGTGTATTTTTAATTACTCCAGAGGATAAATCCTAGTCACCACGTCCCGTGTGGGAAATAAATAATCCATGTGTCATATCTAATAACTAGAGGGACGTGATTATTGTCAACTCCAGACCCATGTGGGATTTTTATTAATCTGGAAATTTATCGTTATATTTTATGTGGTCCATATCAGTCATCAGTTCAACCTGTAATATATAGTCATCGCCATACAAGCCTCTCGCTCGTATGGTAAATCTTCAACATTGTCACACAAGCTCCAAATGCTTATGTGGTATATGATGAAGTATGCATATCGTCAAGAAGTATGCCATGTAGTGTAGTTCAAAATTAATTGTTACTATCCTATGGCGATGTTTCTTATTACACACAGAATAACCAGCACTCCGAATCCAATGGCATTCACAGGAGTTGATATAAAAATAAAATTACGCAACCAACTCATCAAGGCTTACCTATTTGTCGGGTACGTAAATAATTTCTTTACTCAATAGCTAATCCATTTTCTCTGTTCAACACATGTGTGTATATATATATATAAATGTGATTTTTATTTTTAAAGCTATTTATTTAAAACACGAACGCCATTCAACACATGAATTTCTATTCAACGAATGAATTTCTATTCAACACATGAATGCGCTTTCAACATATGAAAGTAATTTCAACAAATGAAAATTATTCTAACACATGAATATTTCGGAAAATTTCGGCAGCATAACGGCAGGGTAGTTAAAACCGGGACCGTCCCTAGTACGGCTCCTCGCTCTACCTTAAAACCTCGCGGTTTTTGACAATGGGGATTCATGCATCTAGTTCGCCCACAGGCGGCATGTTTTATTTTCATTTCCACAATTCTATTGTAATTTGTGTTCAACCACAAGAGGGTATTTTTCAGCCACAAAGGTATTTTCAACCACAATATCAACCACAAACAATTATTTTCAACAATTCGTCATACTACATATTTTCACGCCAATCCCAAGCAATAAATATCATCCATGGTTTGCGGACGAGGGGAGTTTATATATATATATATATATATATATATATATATTATATTTCACTTTCATTTCAACACAATTCAAAGCATATATGTTTCATACAACGCTTGTATAATTTATACATCGCTCATATAAATTATACAACACATGTACATGAGGTATACAATGCGTATTTAATTTACACTTCGATTATATAATTTATACAACACGATTTCATTCACACAATTTAATTTAGATTTCTCACATTGGTTTTCGAGGTGCTAAAAATCGTAGATAACTCAAAAAAATATGCGGTCTCTTCTAGATGGTAGAGAGCCTCCTTGCGGTCCAGATGTTTCATGTTTCATCGAATTTCGTCAACACATGATAAAGATATGATTTTTCAAAGTTTGTAACACTTAAAAGGGTTATTTTCAATTCAGAAAAATTTAAGTCGTTCACCTCTGTAAATCCTCGAAGATAGGTTTTAAATTTTCTCTCGATCCGTGCAGTGTTGTCTTGATCAGGTGCTTCAGCGTCAAAGAGCTTCGAACAGGGTTTCTAACATCGGTGGTGGCACCCAACTCGGTGGTCCCTGTAGCGCACGGCGGAGCTCCAAAGTCGACGCCTTCCTCGAGGTAATTCGACGCAAATATCCCACTATACCAGGCGAAGGTTGTATGGATTTACAAAGGAGGGAGAGGCGAACGAAAAACTCAACTGGAGGTGGGGCTGAAAGTGGGCGTGGCGACGGCGATTAGATCGGGTAGATGGGAGAAATTTCCATCGTTCGGGGGGGGGGGGGGGGGGGGGTTAATCGAGTTTGACCGGTCAATGAGAAGTGAGAGAGAAAGAGGGGGATTGGCCCATGTTATTTTATTTTTAATTTATTTTAAATTCAAAAATATCTTCTTGTCTAAACGAACACCAATTTCAACCCAACGACTGTCGCCCCTAGTTAAATACCCCCATCCTGGACACAATGGGATATGTTTCGTTGGCCAATTCGACTGTTACAGTCCGTTATTTTTCAAATTAAAGTATAAAACATTTAATATTCAATTTGAACGTACATTTCAATTTGCCAGGGCCAAAAACTGATTCGAAAAATTCCAAAAAAATTAATCTAGCTATGTTTTGACGATACGGTCCCAACAAAACTAGTTTCGTCGAATTCTGAGATCATTTGAAAAATGGTCATTTTCTGGTCGACCCAATTTAACAGAAATTAACCAATCACATTTTATTTTGCCACGCTCACATACTAGCTTCAAAAAATATGAAATTTGAGACCTAGCAATAGTTTGACATCCCGGACCCAACAAAAGTGGTTTCATCGAATTCCGAGGTTGTTTGCAAAATGTCTATTTTCAAGGGCTATATATTCTATATAGCGACCTTTCTGAAAATTTATTTGGCCATAACTTTTGATTCCCGCTGTGAAACTTCGATTTTTCAGATTCATTAGAAAAGTATTCATAAACAGATTTAAATATTTGGTTTCGCTAAAATATGTTATATTTTCCACCTGGTACAGTCAGTCAAAGTTTGAATCCTAATTTTCAAACTGACACACTATTTCCAATTCATTATCTTATTGAAATATTCTATTTCTATTGTTTAAATTCTTTGAAAATAAACAATTTAAAATTTTTAAATTGGCTCGCATTTCCCGGATTGTTACAATTTCGATTTGGATTGGAAGGTAATTACTTGTTTTAGTCGTAATATAACAACTAGTTTGATTCATTAATGATATCTTTAAATGGAATAAAATAATTATTGTTAAACAATTATTATTAAATAATCCGTGAATGTTATATTCAAAAATGAGTAATGGAAAGGAGAATCATCGAATTTATTTCAAGGTTCGAGAAGTGAATATGAATTGAATAAAACTATAAATATTGTAATTGGAATTCGACTTTGTCGAATATATTAAATATAATTTTCTGTTAGAAATTATATATAATTCAGAAATTGAAAAAATAATTAATATTGGTTTATAATCAATAATATAATCGGATATGGAAATCGAGATGAAGTTATAACTTTGACATAAAATTAACAAGTGATCGACTTGAAAATGAGTTTATGGAATGAGATATAAAAGTATGAATTTATGAAATAACTAGATGAATGTAATTTTAAAATTGTAATGATATTTTTTTATTTAAATCAAGATTTGATTAATAAAATGAGTCCAGATTTTTGTAGAGAAATAGTATTCACAATTTAAAGTGAAATAATGATTTAATAGCAAATGTTTTTTGCAAATTAGAATGGTTATAAAGGGATTTGTGATGTTTGGTAGTGATAAATTCAAAAGCGAATTTAGAAACAGAGTCAACTTGAAATGGTATACTGTTTCAAAGATCGAAACTTTAGTTGAATGAAGGTTATTTAGAGAGAGTTATACAATGGAATTCGATTTTATCGAATTCAGGAAAGCACTATTTACTTTTTGGTTAGAATCAAGATTTATTTACTTGTCTAATTAATTAATTAATTAATTGTTTATTTACTTAAATAGAAGTTATATTTTTAAATTAAATATTTCAAAAGCAGAGATTATAACGCTATCATTATAATAAATACTTTTCGTAAAGGAAGGGGATTCTTAAATTGAATCTGAGAATCGCGTAAGCAATGTTCTGTTTGAAATTGTGAGCTTTGACTATTTCGAAGGTGAGAATGTTGTTCAATTAAGGTATGATAGGTAATTATACCCCAACTTGATTGGCATCATGATTAATTAAGGAAGGGTTAAGGTTCGGTAGCGAGATTGGATAGTGATATGATAAATGAATGATTAATGAGTTAAGTATAGTAACGATGATTTTATAACATCGGTTTAATCAAATAAAAAGGTTTTGGAAACATTTTTCCAAATTAAATCAAAGATATTGTATGAGTATAGAAGATGGAATGATTTGATTACTTAGAAGTTTAGAAATGGAGATTGGAAATGATTTTCCAATGTTAATAACGTATATTTTCTAGATATAGGAAATAAAAGTTGTGAATATATAAAAATTAATTCTCGATATTAAAAAGAGATATTACTAAATATAGAAAATAAATAATTTAAAATAGTTGGAAACATTTTCCAAGGATCGTGTGAGGCAAATCGGATTTTGAGAAATATTTGTGAAAGTATAGGAAATAGGAAATTGGGAAATGAATAATTTAATGACAAACTAAATTAAAGGGGCCAAGTGTTGATTGATGATTGATCGATAAGATTTCCATTTGGAAATATGACCGTTGTTTGTATGTATGTTTTCCATTGATAGTTAAATCACCGGCTATCAGAATTTTGACCCTTTTTTCGTTGTCAACACTGGGGGACCGGGATCGGATTATTATCTGAAAACCACTCCGTATGGGCATAGCATTGCGAATCAAATATGATGAAGAAAATTGAAGACGAAGTTTATGCAAGGGTCGTTCTGGCGATCCTTGGTAGAAATTGCCTAAGATGGATTTACAGAATGATGCCATCAGTTCGTCCAGTCCCAGGGCAACGTGTATGGATGATTGTCTGACAAAGTATATCTAATAAATCGCGTAAGTTGATTGCTTCACACGTATTTACGTTGGTAGCGGAGAAATTTGTTTCTCTTAGCTTTGTACTCGTGATATTTTTGTGGAAATCAATTTGTGATTTGTCAGATATGACAATGTGGCATTCAAAGTAAATGGAGGTGTGATCTGTCAAGAGATACGTTATGACCTCAAGCCTCATCAACAGGGAAATGACAAAAATCGGGCAGGCAACATGGCTGTGTGGGTCACCCCCATTAGGGTGTATTGTCACCATCTTGAGAATATTCATCTCTTGGGAACGGTTATGTTGCTAGCAACTGTAGGTGACGATATAATCATTATACTCAAGAGAAATGAGTGGTCGGTCATGTGTGGTCGGGTTGTAAGATATTCTTGTTGAACCCAGTGTATTCCTCTCTAGAGATACACTATCGGAAGGTGGTTCCATACCTTGTCATAGTCGGAATCCAATCTCCAATAAACGCCCGTGGTTTTGATTGTATATTATTTATGTAGAGCGTGAGATGCAAGCGTTCTGCTAGATTGCTATTTATTTGTATTTAGAAACTATCGTAATATCAAAAAAATATTGTTTTCAAAAATGTTTTGGGTTATCGTAAGGTAAAAAACCATCCGTGTTTATGTGTGGATTGGTCTTACGATTATCTTTTATTTTGAAAAAGGGTTTTGAAAGGTTAAACCGAATGATTTGAGTTTACTCACACCGGTCCCATGACTGACCCAGAGTTTATTTATGACAACCACGGGATTCGAACCCCTGACCTCCCGTAAAGCAACACCACGCACTAACCACTGTGCTAAAAGATTCTAAGTGGTGAGTGATATGAGCCAACGAGGATGGAACAAAATCCCACACCTATATGGTGGCTAAGTTGGGGGACAATATCTTGCATGAACGGAGGTGCGGGCTGTTACATTATTTTGTTTTGTTTTCCCTAAACTCTTGGGTGCCAAAATTTGTATGGGCAGTCAAGTAGTCGGGATTTTACAGATAAGCTTGGAAGAGCGTAGAGCAGGAGGCTTCAACATTAGTTATATATAAGTATATTTCCGTTGTGATGTTATGAGTTTACTGGTATGCATATACAGCTATAGTTTTGTATTTCAACAGTTGTTATGTAAAATATACTTATTTGTTCCGATGTGGGGCTCGCGTTACTCTGATTCTGTTCTGTTGTGTTCTTCTTCTTCTATTCTAATTTTCTTTCTATTTCTCACCCTCTAACTTCTTTCTATAAATGATTCGGTATTCTCGATGTTCGAATAGTCGACATGGTGTTTGTGTCGATTTTCAGGGTCGAAAATCCTGGTTCGTTACAATGGAGCAGCGTGGAATGGGAAATTTGTAATGAAGCCATGTAAAAGATAAAGCGAGATAAAGCAATCAGCCTGTAAAATAATAATACTTAGTTTAATTTAGTATTAAATTAAAACCATGATAATTGTGCAAAAGCTTGGATTTGATCAGAATGTGAAAACATGATGGAATTGGACAATTTGATAAAGCAGGATTTAAGGTTTCGAATAAGACAAAGCAAGAAATCGGCCATGCAAAGTAATTAACCAATTTATAATTAATGTGATTTAGGGTTGTTATATTAATTAAGAAATGTTAACATAAAACATTTACGGTTAAATTTAGGGCGAGGATTTTGGGCTTGTGTGAAGGAAGATCATCGTGAAAATTGGAGATAGGCTATCGGCCTATAACCGAGAATTTAAAAGTAATTAAAAAGACTAGTAATTTGATTAAGAAATTATATTATTTAAATTAGAAATGTATGTTTAGAATATGTGTAATTCATATCTATGTTACCAGAATTAGATCTGGAAAGAGACGTCAGGACCGTATGGACGAACCCGATATTTTGGAACCGGACTGGATGAAATTGGAATCAATTGATATTTTCAGTTAAATTAAACTTTGTTCAATTTAACTGAAACAAGCTATTTCAACAATAAATGGAATCAAGGTGAGTTAAACTCACTTAGTTATCCCACTTATATTTTATATAAGTCGGGTTTTTATTTTTGTGTTATGGTTGCTAATGGTTGATTGTTTGTTAAATATACATTCATATATTGATTGAATCAATGAAATTAAACGTTGTTTGATTTCAGTGAAATACCAAATCATTATTCTAACGATTGGCTCCAATAAAGGTAACTTACCTCGTTGGTCAGATTTATTAAATAAACGTGTTAATTGTTTGAATTGCTTTGATAATTGGGTGATGCTAAATGGTCATTATTTACTGTTATTGAAATTATTAGTTAAATTCAATGGAATAAGTTTATCTGAAGTAAACTATGTAAATATAGGGAAGAACATGTTGGAGGGATCCAACGGGATTCCTCAAATATATTCAATATTATTTATTTTTTATATATTATCATTGGATAAATTGTTCTGATTGAATGATTGATTTGATTGTGAATCGTTGACCTAAAATTCAACATTTGTTTTGTTTAAACCAATAGGTGATATTCGTGGAGTAATTAGCAGTATATGGCCTGTAAATCAATCATTTTCTTAATATTGATTTACCTTCAGGTGAATCGATAGAACTGAAGTTACAAAATTTATTTAATAACTGGAGATATATTTTTGAAATATATTATCTCGAATAAAAGTTTATTTAAAAAGAAATAAATATTTATTATTTGAGTTATATATAATTAATAATCCATTTTATAAAGTAAATTCTGATGTTAATCAGATTTATAAGCAGAGTGTAGAAAATTAGCCTAGTTTTGAATAATTGTTTTAATAAACAATTTAATGGAAATTATTTAAATTAATTATAATATTAATTAATTTAAAGTTAGGTTTGTAATTGTAATTAGTTAAAGAATTAACCATGGTTTGAGTGGAGTAAGCCAACTAAATTATTTGGAATTGGCTATTGGATGTATTTACTTCTAATTAATCTAATGAAATAATTTAACAAATATTTGTATTAGATTTAATATGATTTTAAAAAGAATTTACTATTCATTTTAGTTAATAAAAGAAATTAACTACTACTACAGTAGTTAGTGATCGAAGTGAACTATTGTTTTAATTAATAATAATTAAAAAGATTTCTTGTAATGGAAGTACATATAAAAAGGATTCAAAGTTGGAATGAAATCTAATTGAATTGTGAAAGGAGTTTACGAACGATTTTATATTAAAACCTGAGTTTTTATAACAAGGTTAGAAAAGGAATTTTAAGCGATAGCTTAAATTAATATTGACTTAATATTTGAATTAAGTAAAAGGAAATAGAGGATAAAAGGTTTTAAACCAGAATGTTATAAACGAAGTCTATACAAAGAGACGAGGTGTGAAATCGTGAATTTTAAATTAACGTTACTTAATAGTGAAATTAAGTAAAATTGAGTAAATTGAAATGTAACGACCTGTATTTTTTGGCTAATTTTTTTATTTATTTTTTTATTTAAAATATTGATTTGAATATATATAATTGAATTTAACGATTTATTTTTGAATATATTATTTAAGTGCATAGTAAAATAATATTTTAATTTCCAAATAGTCGGAAAATGTTATGTTGGCAATATATTGTGAACGGGCAGTTCAAAATAGTTCCATACTGTTTATATTGAATTATATTGACGATTTTTTTTACTTAAGGATGATTGAATATATATACAGTTATAATTTAATTTTAAAACGAGCTGCAGCGGCGCGGCAGTTCGTAATATGGCGATTTGAACTTTAAATAGCTGTACAGGGCCCAAAATAAGCCGGATTTTCTCGAAACAAGAAATGGTAGAATCTATTTGACGATATCTTTCTAATGGAAGAGAAAAATCGAGTTTTCATAGCGTTGATTTTATTTTATGTCCAAATCAAAAACTGAAAATGTCGCTATGGAATTCCTTTATATATAATATCGATTTATTATACGAAATAAAGGGTTTTTAAATATTTTAAATATCAAACTGACTTTGATTTCAACCCGAGTTATTTTATTTTGAATCTATATCAAATTCTGGTCATATATGGCCAATTATAGTATTTTATTTTTATTATATTGAAGTATTTTAAAATTGATTTATTTTAATTCAAATTGGACCTTTTAAAAGGGAATTTATTCAAACGAGCTTCTTTTTAAACGAAACAAATTTTATTAGGACTACAACAAAAAATTATTGCTGGATTTTCAACTTTCATGCAAATCGGAGTTATTTTGTGAGCATGGCAAAATTAAATGCAAATAAAACGACCATTTGGAGTTAAACGAGCGCAGTTTGAACAAACGGACATGGAATTCGATGAAATAAGTTTCATTGGGACCGTAACATCAAATTATATTATGACGTCCATTTCCGTTGCGAATAGAGTTTGTATGTGAGTGCAGGAGCGAATAAACGGTGTTTGAAATTGCGATAGGGACGAAATAAAATATCGTTCGTCACATCGATATAAAATATTATAAATTTTCCTATATAAACACCTAAGTGCTTCAGCCCCAAGCTAGAAAATCTCAGCCTATCTTCAATATTCGTCCAGTATTTGCAAATAAGTCTTCCTTTACAAAATAATTTATTTCTCTCAATCTAGAGTGAATCGGCCATGACAACCAACGCGAAAGTTGTAGATCCAGGCGAGGCCGACCTTCACCAAAAATTCCAGGACCAACGATCGCCTGAGTTCATCGGAAATCGCGGATTTCCGTGAAAAATCATTTTTGTTTTTGGGTTTTTGTGGCGTTTTGGGTTGACGATTGTTGTTGGATCCAAAGGTAGTCTTGTAGAGGACGAGGAGAGGGAGATTTTTCTCGTTGGTCGGGGGAAGGCGCGGTGGTGAGTTGAACTTGGGTGACATTTTCTAGTTCGGTTTCGAAAACTAAAATGGGATTTGTCAAATTTCCTGCGTCGTTGGTCGTCGAGGGCCTGGGGTTGACTGAAGGCGATCGAAGAGGGTGGCGAGGCCGAGGTTTTGGCGGAGGTGTGACCGCTGAGGGTGGTCGGGGATGCGAGTTTTCTAGTGATGAACGGGTTCCGTTCTAGGGGAGTTTCTAGCGAGCTTGGTCCACCTGGAGGGTCGACGATCAGGGAGGAGGAGGGTCTCGTCGAGGCGGAGCGGATGGTCAGGTCAGGTGGGGCCCAGCTTTGTCGAAGGAGGTGTGGAAGGAAGAAGAAGGTTGCGAGTTTGGGTAAGTCGTGAAGGAGGAGTGAATGTCGGGTTTCAGCAAATCGAATGGAGGAAAGCTCGTTTTTTCCCCAATCCGCTGATGACGTGGAAACCAGATAATCAAGGTAATTGATTATATATATATAATTATATTTAATTAAATTATAATTGGTTTAATTATTGGTTAATGTGTGCAAACTTGAAATAACGACAACTTATTCATACGTTATCGGATTTCAGCAAAATTGGGCCCGTTGGGACCGTAGCGACGAGCACTACGCTATCGAGCTGGTCTAAACTGAAATCGAAGTAGTTGAAGATTCGTGTAATTTTAAACACCAGTTTAAAGTTATACAATATAACGCGACAACCCAAATATTTGGTGAGTTAATTCTCACATTTTTCTGGACTACTATGATGTGATAAATCCATATAATATCATTTAAAAATATATATTGTTTGATTTGCTGCATTGGTTGCTTATGGTTGATTTACTGGTTGTTATCAATTATATTATTGTCGTTAATTTATTTTTTTAAATTAAAGTGTTATAACAAAGCTATGATGCAGAGAAGGACAGGTTGGAGGGATCCGACCAGATTCCTCAAAATATCATATATATTATATATTTTTACTGTTTACACATGAACTGATTGAACCCCCAATCACATCAAAACCAGTTTGAATATTTATGGCCGAATTGATGTGATCGTTGATGTGATTTTTAATCAGTCAACAGTGGTTGGCAGTAAGGACCTAAAATCTATTGTTTTTCAAAACATCATTTTGCTTTCAGGCGAACTGGCGCGGTTTTAAGTTATAAAATTTATTTTATAACTGAATTAAAAATCTTGAGTTTATTTTATATATGGAAATGGAAAAGGAGTTTATAAATATATTTATACATGTATAATCATGTTTTAAATAGAAATTAATTAATAGTTTACAATAAGAATTCAGGGACATTAATGAGATCTATGAACTGCAGTCGAAGCTAACATACGGATTTGTGAAATGGAATGATTGTTTTTATAGAACAGTTAACCGATGTTTTAAATTAATTAAGTTATTTAATTAATTTAAGGATGGAATGATAATAGAAATTAGTTAACAGGTAACTGATACGTACGGTTGACAGAAAAATCAACCGTTTAAAATTTGAAATTTACGGTTAGGTTAATTTGATTTAAATTAAACAAATCAACGGTTTTCAAATTATTCGTTAACAGGACGAATGTCGTTAAAAGCTAGTTAATCTTCGATTAACTATATTTTGAAATGATTATCAATTCGTTTATTTATAAATTAAGTTAATTATTATGTAATAACCTTTGTAAATCATTTAATTATTCTACTTTTAATTAATAATTAAGTTAATTAATGAATGATTAATTATTGAAAGAAACTGTGTTTATTTGGTGAATAATGAAGTTAATTATTATATTGATAATAATTAAAGCTATTGTTCAAAGTATTGGCATTCCTTTCAAAAGGGAAGTCAAATTTATAATAAGATTGAAACTAAGTAAATATTACCAAAGGACTTGGTTATAAATCCAAGAGTTTTATAAACACCAGTTTATAAGGGACCGTCGAGCCAGAATGATATTAAAGAGAAGCTTTAATTATATTAAAGCGATGACTTTTAAATGGGATTCAATTACGAGGTAAATAAGTAACAATAGGATTTGATTAAAAGGTTGTAACGCCCGGCCCTTAGACCCATGCTAACCAAGAGCAACACTAAGTATTACTGTCGGAAAGCACGGAGAATGGGACTCGATAGGGCTAAAAGTTGTACTCATTCCCTTGAACGAACACTGACACGAGAATTTTTAAAATTTCTCCACTTACCATTCGTGCTCAGTATAAGTTCAAAGGAATGGTACAAGAAAATTTTCCAAGTTACATAGTACAAAATATAATAGCATCTGCGTAGCACAATAATAACAGCAGAATACATAATACATGTCATAATAGAGATGTCCAAATACATAGTCCATCATACATAATATCACTTCCCAAAATACATAATAGTGTACATACCATAATACTATACGCTACTGATAGTCTGAAGCTGCATAGTCCAAAACCCCAAAACATGGAAAAGGATAAAAGTGACGCTGCAGTCCACGCAAACCTAACCTGCCAACAATCCTCAGCCTGACCCGAGGATTCTTTTAACAAAACAAATCACACGGGTCAGACTATGTCTAGTGTGAGTGAAGTAAGTATCTATGGACATCAAATAATTTAACAAAGAAGTAAAGGTCACACTGGTCAGACTATGTCTAGTGTGAGTGAAGTAAGTATCTATGGACATCAAATAATTTAACAAAGAAGTAAAGGTGCCACATGTATAAGTCATCATGAGGCGTATGAATGTTACAATATATGAACAATTTAGCATAGTCATCGCATTAATATGCCATTATCTCAGGCATCGGTATTGTACGTAAAGCAATACAATACCAAACAATTATCGTATGTAAAGCAATATGATAATATATAAAAGAGTAAGATTAAAAGGCACGGGTATTGTATGTAAAGCAATACAATACCAAGCAATTAAATCATATGTAAAGCAATATGATAATATAAAAAGTAAGATTAAAAGGCAAAGGTATTGTATGTAAAGCAATACAATACCAAAAACAATTATCATATATAAAACAATATGATAATATAATACTGGGTTTCCAAATTAACTTGGGTAATATGCCAACCTTATTCAAATAAATAAGAGGGTAATAAAGAATTATGGGAACTACGGGATAAATATAATATGACCCATTACCGATACCAAATAAACAGACGCTAGTGTTGTAAAATCACAGCGGTAGAGCTCTAGCGCGCGCGGAGACATCAGCACCGTAACCTACTCAAAACGCCATAACGACACCTGGCGATCAACCCAGGATAACCAAGACGGTCTCAGGCGAAGGCCGTATGCTACCCGTTCATGGCACTACACGTGGCACACCCACGCCTCCATCTGATGAAGTCCGTGACCCACCGAGCAGGAATCCCGATCAAACAACAAAATTGCCTAATATAGCAGACCGTTTGACCTTTGGTGGTGGGTGGGCGAAATTTAAAACCACCGTGATTCAGGTAGCGAACCTGAATCAGGTCGACCAAGATGGAGTTTTGGCCCATTGGTACAACAGAGTCCAATCTATCCCAATCCCAAAATTAAAAGTATTTTTAAAATATTATTTTATAAAATTATGCCTTAAAATTTCATAGTGTTTATAACACCAAAACACTATATAAAACCAATCATGGCAATATTCATAAAACTAAGTTTTATAAACCCAGTATATTTTGCAAAAAGCTTAACAACGCATGTCCATAAATGGTTACACTACTGTTTCGCTCTAATACACAAGTACCCCATAATACTTGTATATCATAACGAAACATAAGCATTGTTTAGCATGTTTAACTTGTTTGGAATTAATACAATTATTTGACCATTTAATTAATATATTAGCAAAATTTTCATTTGTAGGAAAAAAATTTGCTTTCAAAAATTTTAAAACAAGAATTATCTAGCACAAAACATATAAGTAATTTTAAACAAAGGAATAATATTAATTTCAATTTTTTTAAGAAAAAAACTGCTCTGCTGGGCTGCACTGTGCAGCCCATGTATGGGCTGCTGCACAGCCTGTTTGGGCTGCACCGTATCCCATTCTGGGCTGCACTGCAGCCCATGCTGGGCTGCTGCATGCAGCCCATGCTGGGTTGCTGCATGCAGCCCAGTCACGGGCTGCATGGCAGCCCATTCTAGGCTGCCGCATGCAGCCCAAATACGGGCTGCATGGCAGCCCGTTTTGGGCTGCCGCATGCAGCCCAGATACAGGCTGGTGCAGCCCGAACATGGTTGGGCTGCACTGCAGCCCGCTCGCGGGTTGCACTGCAGCCCGTTCTGGGCTGCATGGCAGCCTAATCGCAGGCTGCTGTGCAACCTGCGCCTGGGCTTCCTGTGCAGCCCAGTTCTGGGTGTACCGTGCAGCCTAGCTGCACAGGACTGCACAGCAGTCCTCCCCTCCCCTTGCTGAAACTTTCAGATTTTTTTTCCTTTTGTTTTCAATGGAATCGAAGTTTAACAAAGACATGTAGGTATGTTCATCAAGGTTTATTAATGTACTTCTCTATGAAGCAATTAAGCAAGCATTTTGTATGCATCAAAATTACATACCTATAATAACCTTCACTACATAATATTTTCTTTTAGCCAATTTGCACAAATTCAATTAGGTAAAGATTAACCACAAAAGGGGAGGAGCCAATATATAACTACGAAAAGGTTTTGACCTTTTCTCCTACATGCATACCCAAATCAACCAAAAAGAGGAGAAAGATTGAAACTTCACTCACCTCCATTGCCAAAAATGCTATTTTGAAGCCCTATAACAGCTTGCTTTTGATTGCAATCCTCTTCCTTTCTAATTCAAAAAAAATAAAAAACCCCTAAATAACAATTCATAGAAAGGCAAGGAAGAAAATGAAATAGGATTAGATTTAGGGATACTTACTTGAAGAATTGGGAATCTTACTTCAACTTTTGCTTGTAAATTTCTAATCTTTATTTTGATTGAGATGAGAAGATTGGGTTTTTATTTTTCTCCACGGTATGTTTCTGGTTTGAGAAGGAAAGTATACGTACTGATGTTTTAATCGGGAGAATGAGGAGTTGTGGTATTTTTATTCCTAGACCCCTCTCTAGAACTTCCCCCCCCCCTTTAATTTATTATTTCACCCTTCTTTTTTATTTTTATTTTTATTTCTCCTATGCAACACAATCATTATACTTTCTCTTATGAGATATTTATGATTTTCCCTCTTATTTAATTTGTTTCTAGAGATTTCATCAAAAATGCATATTTTATTTTTATTTTTATTTCGTTTACATATTTTTTTCTTTAATATAAAAGTTATTTCTCTTTTTTTTCTTATGAAAAGAAAATGGACATAAAATTTTCTTTTTTTACCTTATACACACATTTTCAACATTATGTGAACTTCTCTTTTTTTTCTTCAAATGCACACTTGAAAACTAACACACACATAAAAATGTTGTGTTATTTAGATTTCTCATACATAAAGGCAAAAACTTCGTTATGTAATCATAAAAAAATTCTTTTTCTTCTTTTTTTTCTCTTCTAAAACTGTTATTTAGTCAAAAAAAAGAAACTTTTTCATTGTTACAACAAAACGTGCAACATTTTACATCAACTATATACGCCCAATAATTCATAAAACATGTATTTTCCTCTCATCCCAAAAATATATGTTTTGCTACTTTTTATTTATTTATTCATTATTATATTTATTTTTCCTCTAAATTACCAAAACAATTAGTTGATTCCCAATTCAATATCCCTAATAAAAGTGGGTTGTTACAGACTTCACACATACAAAAATTGCATCCTCGCAATTTCTACATAAGGGACACATCTGTAACAAAATTATAGATTCAACTCAAAATAATAGGACATACCTTACTTAAGCGCCAAACAATTTAGGATAATTCCTATGCATCGACTCTTGTGTTTCCTAAGTGCAGTCCTTTGGATTACTCGACCACTGCACCTTGACTAAAGGAACCACTTTACTACGAAGCTTCTTCGTCTTAGAGGCAATAATACGAATAGGCTCTGGAGTAAACGTCGTGTTAGGAGCGATCTCGGTCTGCTGCAACTGCTTCGTTTCTATGACCTCTTCGGAGTCCCTTAAACACTTCCTCAAGTGAGACACATGAAAGACGTTGTGCACACTCGATAAGTGTTCGGGTAAGGCAACTCTATAGGCAAGTTTTCCAATTCGCTCCACAATAGGAGAAGGGCCAATAAATCTCAGAGCAAGCTTACCAGTCTTACTGAACCTCATTACTCCTTTTAAAGGAGTAACCTTCACGAATACATGATCTCCAACACTAAACTCCAAGTCCTTTCTTAGACGATCTGCATAGGACTTTTGTCTATCTTGCGCCTCTTTCGTCCTTCTTCTAATTAGGTCCACCTTCTCAGAGCTTCACGCACAGTATCGGGACAAAGCACCGACCTATCCCCAGTCTCAAGCCAGCATGAAGGAGATCTACAAGGTCTTCCATACAATGCTTCAAAAGGAGCCATGCCTATACTGGACTAAAAGTAATTGTTATATGCAAACTCGACCAAGTATAGGTGGTCCTCCCAAGACCCGCCAAAATCAAGGATACAAGAGCACAACAAATCCTCCAATATCTTGTTAACCCGCTCAGTTTGCCCATCGGACTGAGGATGATATGCCGAGCTGATATTCAACTTCGTCCCCAAAGCAGACTGCAAGCTTCTCCAAAATCCACTAGTAAATAGTGGATCCCTATCACAAACTATAGCACTAGGTACACCATGAAGGCGAACAACTTCCTTCACATATAGCTTGCCAAATATGGAGCGGTTCTTTTAGACTTGACTGGGAAAAAAATGGGCAGATTTAGTCAAACGATCCACCACTACCCATATGCTATCATGCCCTTGCTTTGATCTCGGCAATCCATCAATGAAGTCCATGGATACCTAAACAAGCATTTATATTTACAGCATTACGCCGAAGGATCTAAGTATAAATAAACAATTTAGAATCTTAATTCACTTATACCTGATCCCATTTCCATAGCGGAATCTCCAATGGCAGAAGAAGACCGCTAGGCTTTTGGTGCTCGCACTTCACCAATTGGCAGGTAATATAATTCTTCACATACTCTCCTATTTCGCGCTTCATTCCTTCCCAGTAATATAGACGTTTCATGTCCATATACATCTTACTGCCACCTGGGTGAATGGTATATCGCGAACTATGATAATCGCTCATCACCTCAAGCCTAAGACCTGCAACATTAGGTACAAAGATCCTGCCCTTCTTCCTTAAACAACTATGAGCATCCAACTCAAATCCTTTCAAATCATCAGCATCATCTCCATTCTTCAGCCGATGAATATGCTCTAAAGAAGTAGGATCTTCCGTTTGAGCATGAGAAATCCTATCCATTAGGCTCGGTCTCATAACCATATCAGCCAATATCCTTCCAAAGCTATGAGTGGGCATATTACAATAGATTCCACTTGAAGCCAACACCTCCAAGTCTTGCCATTCAGCTATTGAAACACCCCACCTCCGTTAGGGTCACTCACAAAGGGAATGCCCTAATTATTGTGGAGGTTTTTAAGTATAAGTCACAAATACACAAGACAGATATAAATACGTATATTTTTAAACAGCGGAAAACAAAACAACTTTTATTTCATCAAAATACGTGTCATACAAACCATACCATGATTGTCTTACAATACTTCCAAAAACATTACATTTCCATAACTGTCTTGATTATCAAAGAAGCATAAAACATAAAATAAAGAAGAAAAATCCCCATAATGATATCCAAAGCCATTGAAACGACCCGCAAGTCCGTACCCTTCGAGTTGACTAATAACACCACACGTCCAACTCAAATTGCACATAAATACGAATCATTATAAGAAAGAAGTTAGAGGATGAGAAATAGAAAGAAAGAAATATTAGAATAGAAGAAAACGAAGATCAGAAACTCACAGCGGAACGAATAAAAATATATTAAATACATAAACTTTGAAATACAAATCAGTAACTGTATATATACATACCATTATCAGAGCACAACAGTTATCGCTGGAACAATTATCAACACCTGTTTCCAAATACAACATAGTACACAGCGGAAAAATATGATAGTCTATAGCTAACTGGTGAAGCCTCCTGCTCCGAGCTCCTTCAAGTGAAATCTGAAATCTCCCGACTACTTGACTGCCCGTACAAATTTGGGCACCCAAGAGTTTAGGGAAAACAAACAAAATAAACTCTGGGTCAGTCATGGGACTGGTGTGAGTAAACTCCAACCATTGGTTTAACTTTCAAAATCCTTTCAAAAGAAATGGTAATCATAAGACCAATCCACACATAAACACGGATGGTTTTTACCTTACGATAACCAAAAATATTTTTGAAATCAATGTCTTATTCTGATATTAGAATAATGTCTAAATACAAGTAATTAGAATCTAGCGGAACGCTTGCATCTCACGCTCCATATATAATATAAAATCAAAAACCGCAAGGCGCTTATTGGAGATTGGATTTCCAACATGACAAGGTATGGGACCACCTACCGATAGTGTATCTCTAGAGACGAATACACTGGGTTCAACAAGAACATCTTGCAACCCGGCCCTCACATGACCGACCACTCATTTCGCTTGAGTGTATCGAATGTATATCACCAACGGTTGGGATCAGCAACCGTTTCCCAAAAGGGACAGCATCGATAGATTAAAGAACAAATGGAATTTCTCTAGATAGGTGATTATACATCCTAATGGGTGCGACCCACATAGCCATGCTGCCTGCCCGATTTTTGTCAAATTCCGGGTTGTGAGGCTAGAGGTTTAATTCCAGAACATCTGGCCACCATTCACTTTGAATGCCACATCGTCAGATCCATTGGAAATCACTAATTGATTCCCACAAAAATACTCAGTTTGTGAGGCTAAATAAGTTTCCCTTCTATGCCACCAACTTCGTACGTTTGAAGGAATCAACGTACGTAATCCTTTTGGAAATACTCTGTCAGACACTCGTCCATACAAGTTGTCCTAGGTCTGGACAAACCGAAGGCACTATCCCGTAAACAGGATAGCCCTTGCATAACTCCGTCTTCATAATCTCTTCAACATAAGTTGATTCATAACGATTATACCAATACAGAGTGGTTTTCAGATATTAAATCTGATCCCGGTCTCTCCATATTGATAACGAAGGTATAAAATAAATCAAAAACTTTGATAGTCGGTGATTTAATTATCAAAGAAACATCCATACAATCAACGGTCCTATTTCCATTGGGAAATTTCTACCGATCAAGCATCAAACAATACTAGGCCACTTTAAATCAATTCCTGATTATATTATTATTTCTAATTCCCCTTTCTCTTAAATCTTCGTGGGCCAATTCATTTCATTTTCTATATGTAGAAAATGTCTTTCATTCGATTTGGGAAAACATTTCAAATTTACGCGATGTTATAAAACATCGTTGTTTTAACTCAACCCACTAATCATTTATTAGCTAACCATATTGCTTAATCAAGTTTCACCATCGAACCTTAACCATTCCTCCATCGATCATGAAGTCAATCAAGTTAGGGTACAATTACCTCTCAAACCTTAATTGAACAACATTCTCAACTTTGAAATAGTCAAAGTCACAACTTTAAACAAAACGTCCCTTACACGACTCTCGGATCCGATCTAAGAACAAACTTCTTTTACAGAAAAATATTGATTATAACGTTAGCGTTATAATCGCTGTTTCCAAATATTTGATTTATAAAACATTGCTTTTAACAACTGCGTTACAACCGCTATCTAGAATTATAGAACGTTTATTATTGCAGTAGCGTTAAGATCACTGTTAAGATTTACAAAACATCTTTTATAACGGTAACGTTAAAATCGCTATCTAGAATTATACAAAAAAACATTTATTACAATTTATATTCCAAATGCTGGAATAAACCTCATCGTTTTCATATTAAACGATTATCCATTTCCCTTATTCAAATTCCTATTCGATTTCATATTTCAAATCTAAATTTCTTTTAGATATCTCGTTTGCAACATATTTGCTTCAACCGCTATTCACTTTAATCGTAACATATTCCTTTTATATATAATCAAATCAGTTTGATTTTCATACTTAAAATAATATCTTAAACCCAACTTCTATTTATAACCTCTATTCAAAATTACTCACATAAGTCTCACTTCTTTTTAGTTTAATCATTTAAAATCTCATTTAACATTTCCTTTGTTCAGAAATATCCTTATTTTTCACCAAACTTCTTTATTCTCTTTTAATCTTGAAACATTGTTTCAAATTATCGAACCATTTTCCATAACTCTTATCATTTCAAATATCTCTATAGTTTTAAAACCACTTCCCTTCCTACTAGCATTGGAATATCGTCATACTTTTAATTACATTATTTAGAAAAAATCATATTTCATTTTCTGACCCCAATTTAATCCTCTTCTCATTTTAAACCCAAATAGTTCGATATCATTTCTAAATCCTTATAATAAATATAATATTCTCTTAATAAATTACTCCCACTCCTTAATTAGGTAACTTCCTCGACAACTCTTATTTGCCATTTGATTCAACTATGGTATTATAACCCCCTTCTTTCATTGGGAATTTCCGTTGACTCTCTTTGCTTAATTAATTAATCAAGTAAATATTCAAAACTCCCTTTCTGCCTTATTTTAACCAACTCCCTTTAGTTGATTAAATAAACCCTTATTCGAACTCTCATCTTTTCTTACGAGCCATTTTTACAAACTATGGTTGTAAACTGGATTAAAATCCTTTTAACCAAATCTTAATCAAATTTTATATCCCTTTTTGAGAACTTTCTAATTTAATCAAATTTCCACTTCTCCATATAAATTCAAATTTGAATTTATATTTCAATATATCCAATGATAAATAATTCAACTAATATATGTTCTCATTCATAAACAAAACCTTGATTCTTTCATTTGAACAAGTTTTCTATTTTCAACTCTATTCAAAATTAAATCTCTATTTTTGAAAATAAGTTTCCTTTTTAACACTCCAATTTCCCTTTCGATACCTGAAAATATTTTGTGGTATTTAAATACCAAAACTCTAGGTCAGGGTAGCTCAAACACAACAAAGTCGATTAATGATTATATATATCCTATCATACATCACAACCAAGGAAAGACAGTAATATAAATATTGAGGAACCCAGTTGGGTCCCTCCAACCTGTTTCCCTGCATCCACAGATGTTAATTAACATCAACAATATTATTTCACATCCATATGAAATATCATAACTAATAAACGATCAACCATGTAATCATATCAACCAATTTTATCAACTATTTAACCAAGCAACCATCACGCAGTATAAAATAAATTTAAAAACTCATTTATATAAAAAAATAAACGAGTCAGAGTTAGTGAGTTTACTCACCTAGTTTCGCAGTTGAAAATTCTGCTTTGGTTTTGTTTTAAAATCAAACAGACGTTTGATTTTTCCCTAAAATTTCAGCAGCTCGGTTCTCAGCCCTGTTAACTTCATAATGTAGATTTGGTCATTACGGTCCATCATGATCAGTTTCGTCTGATCCTGATAACATATGAATATATTATAATCATCTTAGTCATACAATTCACATTAATATTTAATTTCCTAATTAAATTATTAACTTCACTTTAATTACTTTGTTAAGAATATTTACCGGCTATTTACTTTTTCCTCCTCAAACTTGTTCGAGCAGCATGTTATTTCTAACCCACCACGCTCGACTTTAACTTCCATCGTCGAAACAAATTAGAGGTCGGTTTCTTTCCTTCAACACTATGGTTTAATTGGTGATAATCTTTCCAAAACTTCGCTTGAAATCACGGTACCAGAACCATCCATTTCCTTGCCTTCTTGACCGTATCATCAAACTCCTACTTCTTTAAACCTTACTCCCAGGAACCAACATCACATAACTGTCCTTCTTCTCATTCAATCTGCACAGTATAATGCCACTCAACCATAACTCCACATGCCATGCTTTCCAGAATTTCACGAGTGCCTCTTCACCAATACTGGACACCACATTATCCCCATTTTTATCAACACCACCCCTTAACACCACAATCCCAGGCACGAACAGTTTTGTTTTCTCCAAACTCTTCCCAATCAATACCACCACCTCCAGTAATAACAGCTCGTCCCAATATAAAACAAACCCAACAATATTTCATCCACCTTCAATAACCACCATACCTCACTCGATGCCAACCTTTACTTCATGGAAACACACCATAAATCCAAAACCACAATCCACTACTTCATCGCGTCCACTTGCCTCCAACGCTACAGGGTAGTGACACCCACCTTCAAGCCATACCTTCAGACTACATCAGAACGTGCGCCACTTACTTCAGAACCCAACGCAAACCTCATTTTCACCAATACCACCTACATCGGCCTGGAACGGAAGCCCTAGGGTTTACTACGTGTAGATCGAATCACATGAAAATGATATTGGTGAAAAGCGATTTCAAACAGGAGTGTAGCAGACCAAATATCGACTGATTTTGTTTTGGGTTTATTCTTGGTTTTTGATTTTATTCTAATTTATAAAGGGATCGCATCTTGGTTTATATGCTGGAGGAGACGGAAGTAAAGACGGAGATTGGGAAAAAGAAATGGGCTGAGGGATTTACAGAAGGAACCGTGATTTGGGAATGATTTTATAGTGGATTTTATATTATTATATTAGAATATTTAATGTAGTTTTATTACTTTGTCTCCACGGCTCTAAAACTTGGCGACAAAGGAATTAGCTTACCTGTGGATAGGTCGGCTATGGTACGGTGGCTACTACCTTTGTACAGTTTAACTATTAAAAAGAACCTGTCATATAATTGGTGAAACTTGAATTGGGTTCACCTTGTATAATTAGTACGTGCTTGTGAAGATAGGATTCGTTCCACAAATGCTTACCTATGGCTGTATCTACATATATAATATATTAAAGAAGTTTGATTACGATTGAACCATGCTTTTAACTTACATGAAATTTCTTTGCTCAATTTTTCCAACATACATGACACAACGGTTGGATATAGATGGTTATTGGTATAAAAATCGGGTACAACAAAACAAATTTATTCTTATTAAATCGTTTTAAATTATCAATACAATATTTAATATCAATTTAAATATTCAAAATTAAATAGCGAAAAAAATCTGGGTCGTTACATTCCTTCCCCCTTAAAATAATTTCGTCCTCGAAATTGCTAAGTAGTAAAAATACTATAGCTCTAACTCCTCATAATCTGCTTAGTTGAAATCTTATATTCAATATCTTTGTAACAACCCGTATTTCGATAACATGATTAAGACGAGAATCAAGGCAGAATTTAATTTTAACTTCTGAATCAAGTAAAACGGGCTATGCCATTTCGTTCGTCTCGGAAAAATACGCGAAATAGAGTCCGAGTTTTCGAGAATCGGAGTCCGTATGACCAAGTTATGGTCCGACGAAGTTTTCAGAAAATTCAAGTTCAAAATCGAGTTTAAATTTCGAAATAATTAGGGCTGGAAGGCTAGGCGGGAAAATTCCCGCCAGGCACCCCAAGTCGACAGCCCTGTCGACTTGGGTGTCGACATGGCCTCACCCAAGTCGACAGCCCTGTCGACTTGGGGGTCGATTTATGATGGCCGAGCCATCTTGGCTTGGTGCACCTGCACTTGTCTCTGGTCTTGTTCTGGAAGCTTCTAACGTGGTTTGATGGCCCAGATCCGATTTAGGGTTAATCTAAGGGCCTAAAACTACCCTAATCTCTATAAAAACACCCTAAAACTAACCTAAATCCCTAAAAATCAAACCTAGCAACTAAGTGCTGCCAAAATCTATCTTGATCATGGCCTCCATCTCCAATTCCTAGAGCCTATGCATTCAAATCGGGTTCAAATCAAAAGGTGCAAGCTTGCTACACCAAATAGAGGCCAAATCAACGTTGCTATGCGAGCTTCATGACGGATCTTCATCAAAGGAGCCACCTTTCTTTGTCAAAATGATTCATGCTCCTAGTCCTCTTGCCACGCTATGTAAGTTCTAGCTACTTGTAGATTTAAACGATGATCTTGATGTGACATGGGATAAAATGCAAAGTAACATGAGTATGTTAGCCTATGGGAACCTAGTTTGCCCCTTTAGCATGAACATATGACTTTGGGTTATGTTGTAGCGACTAAACCATGCTATTCATGTTACATTGGACCTAGTTTTCCATGCAAGATTGGACCTTTGCTTGTGGTATGTTAGCATGCACACTTGAAACCACTTTGACTCATGAAACATGTGCATGAATGTGACTTTGAGGCTATGCAAGTATATGAACCCGAAATCCCTTATGATAATATGCAAGTTTACCTTTTTATCACATGAGTAACATGGGCATGTTCATTCCTTCATGATAGGTTTATGACATGAACACTTATGCAAGTAATCCCCTTTTATGCTATGCATGTTTGTGGCCAAATCCCCTTGAGATACTATGCATTTTTGTGGCCAAATCCCCTTGAGATACTATGCATTTTTGTGGCCAAATCACCTTATGACACTATGCATGTTTTTGGCCAAGGTTGTGCATGTGGAAGCCAATCCCTTTTTGGCATCATGCATGTTTTGAGGCCAATATGTGACGTAGTACCCTTACTATGTTGACTCGCTTTTGCTTGCGTTGGAAAACACGACTTTGGGGTTAGTTAGATAAACATGAACATGACGCGAAATCTTGACTTGAATATGACATGAAAACTTGACTTGAGGTTACATGTGAACACGACATGTAAGTTGAACCAAAACGGGGGCATGACACGTGGGGTAAGCTTGGGACTTGAAATTAGACACGTATGGGTTGTAAGTGTAATATAACACTAGACCAAACATGGAAGTGGCCAACTCGAGGTTGGGTTGAGTTTGTAGCATAAATCTACCCGGACCCGCCCGGCTTAACTAGTAGCTACAAACAATAGGATCCAATGTGAGAAGTTGGTCATGTCGCGCTTAAGACCCGAGGTTAGACTAGGTTGTGGTGTAAATCTACCCGGACCCGCCCGGCTTAACTAGTAGCCACAACAAGGTCTAATGTGAGAGGTTGAGGGTGCATTAATTAAATTAATGCCACATGATAAGGTTAAGTAAATTTGACTAATGACACTTAACTGATATGACACGAGTGGGTAGGTTAAGTGGGACCGGACTTGATTTCTTAATGACACTTAACCATGCAAGATGATTAGGGGATGAGGTTAAGTAATTTACACTTAACTAATCCGACTTGGTAATTAGATGGGGTTAAGTAATTAAGACTTAACTAATCTAAACACGGTAATTAGATGGGGTTAAGTAATTGACGCTTAACTAATCTAAACACGGTAATTAGATGGGGTTAAGTAATCCACACTTAACTAATCTAAACACGGTAATTCGATGGGGTTAAGTTAAACACTTAACCAACTTAAACTTGGTAATTCAATGAGGTTAAGTAACCAATACTTAACCAACTTAATGTGATAATTTAATGGGGTTAAGCAACTTACACTTAACCAATTATACATGATGATTTGATGGGGTTAAGTAACCTACACTTAACCAATCTAATACGCGGACCTGATAAGGTTAAGTCACAAGACCTTTTTAGAATATACTTAACCATTATAGTACGATTAGAGGATGGGGTTAAGCCAACCTATACTTAACCAATCCGACTCGATAATTTGATGGGATTAAGATAATCTATGCTTAATCGATCTAGCAAGATAATCCGAAGGATTAAGGTAAGCTAGTACTTGACTAATTTGACTTGATAAGGTTAAGTCATGAGCCTCTGGGTACACTTAACCAACTTGTGGGACTAAGTCTTGAACTTAAATACTTAGCCAATCTTTGACATGATTCGTGGGCAGGTTAAGTCATGGACTTGAATGATAACACTTAACCCAATAGACAAACCCTAGCTAGAAGAACTAGGTAGAAAACCGTGGTTAATCAAGGATAACGGGAAAGGAAGCTAAGTGGTAAACCTTAGTTAAGGGTAACTAAGTAATAATTCTTAGCTAAGGACATAGGACTAATTCTCAAAACGATGAGTAACCTGATACGGTAGGTCATCGCTTAGTATACGAGGGGGAGCAAGTTATCTGACTTGGATAAAAGCCCCAGCGCACTGGGTGCCGAAGTGGAAGCTTCGGGGGACGTGAGGATATTCTTGGGATCCCTCTGTGGGCTGCCAGGTAATTATACTAGGCCCATGAGAGGTTAAGGTCTGCGTTAGAAGGACCAAGAGTATGCCTTGGTTGCTATGCGAGCAACCTAAAGACTGGGATGGATTAACGTGGAGTCGACGATTCTTGTTTTTGCCCTGGATAGCGCATCGCCGACTACCTACCATCTTTAGTCAATCATGTACGTACGGAAAGGCAGAGAACCCCCAACAGACCATGTGCTTGCTATCAAGTCATGGGTGAGGTTGGCCCGTAGGAAAGTGGGGCTATAGTGGGGCCGTGGAGTGGTTCTTATACATGATTTTTCTTGGATTGCCTTTCAGTAGTTGAGGGAGGGGTCACGTGGGACCATAGCCACGGGTACAAAAACAGACCTTGATATCTGCATCAGCAGACGATTTAAAGCTCCCGACCGAGTTCCGTATTTGTTGATTTGCCCTGGCACGGAACTCGGATGGCACATTGGGGAACATGTGCATCTAGACATGGAAAACGATTCACGATACATACGTGGGATCAAGGGCGCGGTTGACGGGTGGCGTAATCCCTAGTGGTCCTAGGTGGCCAAGACCCAAACCGAGACACGAAAACGTTCATTAGGTAGCATAATCCCTAGCGGTCCTAGGTGGCATAAATCCTAAGTGGACGCGCGATAGTTCATGGTAAGGAAACACAACTAGATCAAGGGTTGCAGTCCAAAACAACTTCAAGGATAAAACGTTTACATAGAAAAGCCCGTATGGCCTATGGCAAAGGACTGAACTTATACATGGAAAGAAACATACGAGTTGGGAAAACCTACATATGCTATATGTTAGGATGACATGGACCATTTCATGACATGGGGCAAAGGACATTCATGGTTAACACTTGACGCGGGGAGGGATACTGGTACGAGAGGTGCAGAGCAGATATACATGCTAGAACCAGGAAAAATATACATAATAGATACCGTGGGATATTAGACGGGGTAGATACCTTGGGATGGTATACTTGATAGAAACCTGACAATGTGATACCTTGATTTATCATGACACCGTGGGTTATCACGATACCTTAGTTTAGCTTGCTACAGTAGTTCAGCCTGTTACCCTAGTTTAGTTTATCTATCTTGTAGTCATCCTTATGTTTACTTTCAGTTTATGCATGTCATGTTACCTTTACCTGTTTTTATACTGGAAGTAGATAGGACTTACCAGTCTTTATGACTGACCCCGTTTCCTTTCGCCTCTTTGTCTTCCGTTTCCCCCCAGGTTACAGGGAGGAAATACTGTTGTTTAGTTCGGACTTCTTCTGCTTGAAGGTCATCATGGATGGCTTGGACTTTTCTTGGCTAATGGCTACTTTACTGTTTTTACTTGGGGAATAATTTATGAAAATGTCTTTATGCTTCTTTACTATTGCAAGATAGGTTTTGATGTACTCTGATGTAAAAGGCTTTAGACCTTATTTATTCATGTTATGAAAGTTTGATTTTACTTCCGCTATTTTATATGTTCTGTCTTGTGATATTTCTGTGCATGTTTACCAATAATGCCCCTCTAAAGCTAGTGCATTCCTTTGCGAGTGACCCTAGCGGAGGCGGGGTGTTACAATCTTCATAACCCAGTTCTTACCCGACCTTCGAATTTTCATACCAACACGCGACCATTCATAATTCTTTCCAAATGATCTGTCCACCATTTTTGGACAATCCACCATCACTTTCTTTTCTTCAATCCATATGCTCTTCTGCATATTCACACCCCATTCCAATTGATTTAAAAACCATCTATCGATTCCATTATTCCACTTGAAATTTTATTATCCAATCCTGATTTTCTTATTTCAATTACAATTAACAACTCGATTTTAATTATCCAAATTTATTGAAATTTTTCTAACTCTTTAAATTTTCGAAAATTTTCGCCAGCATCTCCTTTGCACGGCTCAATCGGTACAACCGCAACTCGCCTTTTTAGGCCTTCTCCAATCCAAAAGAAAAACAAAAAACCAAGCGGCTTGCCCCATAGGCTCACAAAATCATCAAACCCAAGTAATATTGTAAACATGTACCTTTATGTCGGGCAAAATTCTATCTCTTGCATTTGCTTCCATTCATTGTCTGCTCAGCATACATATATCCATTTCCAGTTGGTTTCAAATCAATCCAACTTCCAGTCCTTAACTCTCTAATCAACTTCTGATTAGTTCACTTCCATTCTATCGATTCCATTTAATCTTTATTCCAAAATCAATCCACTTATTCAGTTTGAGTTTCAATTTCCATTTAACTTAAGTTAAATTTCAATCCATTTGATTTACTTCCACCATTTCAATTTATTCAACTTATACAAATTAAATTTTAATTTCAGAATTCAAATTCCCGGGTTTTATTTCAAACTGGTTTGAAATCATATATATATATATATATATATATTTATATACATATATTTATAATCAACCCAATTCAAAACATTTGAATATCTAAAATAACTTGTCCTTTTCAAACAAAATTTTCATTTCCAAATTACTATGGTAGCAATTTGTCACTCAGAAACTTCAAAATGAATACCGATAATGTCGCGACCCATTATCAGAATTATTTTCTCGCCACTGAAGTGATTTCAGTGCTTAATCCCTTTCAAAATCCATTTAAAACCATTCTAATTCAAAAATCTCTTCAAACCAATGCTATATTACCTTTAAAATACTTCAAGGAATATTTCCAAAACATCCGGGATTTAAATTTCAATTTATGGTTTTAATTTAATTCTAGTTTATCTTGGTTATATAACCATTTCAATATTTTATAATTCCATTCGATTGTAATAACAATCAACATATTCAATAATTTCAGAAAATTATCCCTTTATATCAAAATAACTTTTGGGCAAATTATTTCATTTACCACCTTTAAACAATACTGCGTCGAATTGTTCTGTTCGAGAGTTTAGAAACACCTATCGATACAGTTGTACTTCCTGTATCGACCAGAATTCATAAACCACTCAACAAACCAGCCAACACAATATAAAACAATTTTATATCAAATTTACAAATACGCGCTCATATATATACACTCAAACTCAATCTAGGGTATTACTAACCCCATCTCTATCGAGTTACGCCACAGAGCCAAGGTTATCACTCAACCTTCAGCTCTGATACCAAATGAAACGATCCGCAAGTCCGTACCCTTCGAGTTGACTAATAACACCACACGTCCAACTTAAATTGCACAGAAATACGAATCATTATAAGAAAGAAGATAGAGGATGAGAAATAGAAAGAAAGAAATATTAGAATAGAAGAAAACGAAGATCAGAAACTCACAGCGGAACGAATAAAAATATATTAAATACATAAACTTTGAAATACAAATCAGTAACTGTATATATACATACCATTATCAGAGCACAACAGTTATCGCTGGAACAATTATCAACACCTGTTTCCAAATACAACATAGTACATGGCGGAAAAATATGATAGTCTATAGCTAACTGGTGAAGCCTCCTGCTCCGAGCTCCTTCAAGTGAAATCTGAAATCTCCCAACTACTTGACTGCCCGTACAAATTTGGGCACCCAAGAGTTTAGGGAAAACAAACAAAATAAACTCTGGGTCAGTCATGGGACTGGTGTGAGTAAACTCCAACCATTGGTTTAACTTTCAAAATCCTTTCAAAAGAAATGGTAATCGTAAGACCAATCCACACATAAACACGGATGGTTTTTACCTTACGATAACCAAAAATATTTTTGAAATCAATGTCTTATTCTGATATTAGAATAATGTCTAAATACAAGTAATTAGAATCTAGTGGAACGCTTGCATCTCACGCTCCATATATAATATAAAATCAAAAACCGCAAGGCGCTTATTGGAGATTGGATTTCCAATATGACAAGGTATGGGACCACCTACCGATAGTGTATCTCTAAAGATGAATACACTGGGTTCAACAAGAACATCTTACAACCCGGCCCTCACATGACCGACCACTCATTTCGCTTGAGTGTATCGAATGTATATCACCAACGGTTGGGATCAGCAACCGTTTCCCAAAAGGGACAGCATCGATAGATTAAAGAACAAATGGAATTTCTCTAGATAGGTGATTATACATCCTAATGGGTGCGACCCACATAGCCATGCTGCCTGCCCGATTTTTGTCAAATTCCGGGTTGTGAGGCTAGAGGTTTAATTCCAGAACATCTGGCCACCATTCACTTTGAATGCCACATCGTCAGATCCATTGGAAATCACTAATTGATTCCCACAAAAATACACAGTTTGTGAGGCTAAAGAAGTTTCCCTTCTATGCTACCAACTTCGTACGTTTGAAGGAATCAACGTACGTAATCCTTTTGGAAATACTCTGTCAGACACTCGTCCATACAAGTTGTCCTGGGTCTGGACAAACCGAAGGCACTATCCCGTAAACAGGATAGCCCTTGCATAACTCCGTCTTCATAATTTCTTCAACATAAGCTGATTCATAACGATTATACGAATACAGAGTGGTTTTCAGATATTAAATCTGATCCCGGTCTCTCCATATTGATAACGAAGGTATAAAATAAATCAAAAACTTTGATAGTCGGTGATTTAACTATCAAAGAAACATCCATACAATCAACGGTCCTATTTCCAATTGGAAATTTCTACCGATCAAGCATCAAACAATACTAGGCCCCTTCAAATCAATTCCTGATTATATTATTATTTCTAATTCCCCTTTCTCTTAAATCTTCGTGGGCCAATTCATTTCATTTTCTATATGTAGAAAATGTCTTCCATTCGATTTGGGAAAACAATTCAAATTTACACGATGTTATAAAACATCGTTGTTTTAACTCAACCCACTAATCATTTATTAGCTAACCATATTGCTTAATCAACTTTCACCATCGAACCTTAACCATTCCTCCATCGATCATGAAGTCAATCAAGTTAGGGTATAATTACCTCTCAAACCTTAATTGAACAACATTCTCAACTTTGAAATAGTCAAAGCTCACAACTTTAAACAAAACGTACCTTACACGACTCTCGGATCCGATCTAAGAACAAACTTCTTCTACAGAAAAATATTGATTATAACGGTAGCGTTATAATCGCTGTTTCCAAATATTTGATTTATAAAACATTGCTTTTAACAACTGCGTTACAACCGCTATCTAGAATTATAGAACGTTTATTATTGCAGTAGCGTTAAGATCGCTGTTAAGATTTACAAAACATCTTTTATAACAACAGCGTTAAAATTGCTGTCTAGAATTTCCCAACACTTATTATAACGGTAACGTTAAAATCGCTATCTAGAATTATACAAAAAAACATTTATTACAATTTATATTCCAAATGCTGGAATAAAACTCATCGTTTTCATCTTAAACAATTATCCATTTCCCTTATTCAAATTCCTATTCGATTTCATATTTCAAATCTAAATTTCTTTTAGATATCTCGTTTGCAACATATTTGCTTCAACCGCTATTCACTTTAATCGTAACATATTCCTTTTATATATAATCAAATCAGTTTGATTTTCATACTTAAAATAATATCTTAAACCCAACTTCTATTTATAACCTCTATTCAAAATTACTCACATAAGTCTCACTTCTTTTTATTTTAATCATTTAAAATCTCATTTAACATTTCCTTTGTTCAGAAATATCCTTATTTTTCACCAAACTTCTTTATTCTCTTTTAATCTTGAAACATTGTTTCAAATTATCGAACCATTTTCCATAACTCTTATCATTTCAAATATCTCTATAGTTTTAAAACCACTTCCCTTCCTACTAGCATTGGAATATCGTCATACTTTTAATTACATTATTTAGAAAAAATCATATTTCATTTTCTGACCCCAATTTAATCTTCTTCTCATTTTAAACCCAAATAGTTCGATCTCATTTCTAAATCCTTATAATAAATATAATATTCTCTTAATAAATTACTCCCACTCCTTAATTAGGTAACTTCCTGGACAACTCTTATTTGCCATTTGATTCAACTATGGTATTATAACCCCCTTCTTTCATTGGGAATTTCCGTTGAATCTCTTTGCTTAATTAAT
The DNA here is from genome assembly GCA_030737875.1 of Allium sativum. Taxonomy (NCBI): domain Eukaryota; kingdom Viridiplantae; phylum Streptophyta; class Magnoliopsida; order Asparagales; family Amaryllidaceae; genus Allium; species Allium sativum. The sequence continues at coordinate 510,874,789 of CM060921.1, read as the reverse complement.
TAATCAAGTAAATATTCAAAACTCCCTTTTTGCCTTATTTTAACCAACTCCCTTTAGTTGATTAAATAAACCCTTATTCGAACTCTCATCTTTTCTTACTAGCCATTTTTACAAACTATGGTTGTAAACTGGATTAAAATCCTTTTAACCAAATCTTAATCAAATTTTATATCCCTTTTTGAGAACTTTCTAATTTAATCAAATTTCCACTTCTCCATATAAATTCAAATTTGAATTTATATTTCAATATATCCAATGATAAATAATTCAACTAATATATGTTCTCATTCATAAACAAAACCTTGATTCTTTCATTTGAACAAGTTTTCTATTTTCAACTCTATTCAAAATTAAATCTCTATTTTTGAAAATAAGTTTCCTTTTTAACACTCCAATTTCCCTTTCGATACCTGAAAATATTTTGTGGTATTTAAATACCAAAACTCTAGGTTAGGGTAGCTCAAACACAACAAAGTCGATTAATGATTATATATATCCTATCATACATCACAACCAAGGAAAGACAGTAATATAAATATTGAGGAACCCAGTTGGGTCCCTACAACCTGTTTCCCTACATCCACAGATGTTAATTAACATCAACAATATTATTTCACATCCATATGAAATATCATAACTAATAACCGATCAACCATGTAATCATATCAACTATTTAACCAAGCAACCATCATACAGTACAAAATAAATTTAAAAACTCATTTATATAAAAAAATAAACGAGTCAGAGTTCGTGAGTTTATTCACCTAGTTTCACAGTTGACGATTCTGCTTTGGTTTTGTTTTAAAATCAAACAGACGTTTGATTTTTCCCTAAAATTTCAGCAGCTCGGTTCTCAGCCCCGTTAACTTCATAATGTAGATTTGGTCATTACGGTCCATCATGATCAGTTTCGTCTGATCCTGATAACATATGAATATATTATAATCATCTTAGTCATACGATTCACATTAATATTTAATTTCCTAATTAAATTATTAACTTCACTTTAATTACTCTGTTAAGAATATTTACCGGCTATTTATTTTTCCTCCTTAAACTTGTTCGAGCAGCATGTTATTTCTAACCCACCACGCTCGACTTTAACTTCCATCGTCGAAACAAATTAGAGGTCGGTTTCTTTCCTTCAACACTATGGTTTAATTGGTGATAATCTTTCCGAAACTTCGCTTGAAATCACGTTACCAGAACCATCCATTTCCTTGCCTTCCTGACCGTATCATCAAACTCCTACTTCTTTAAACCTTACTCCCAGGAACCAACATCACATAACTGTCCTTCTTCTCATTCAATCTGCACAGTATATTGCCACTCAACCATAACTCCACATGCCATGCTTTCCAGAATTTCACGAGTGACTCTTCACCAATACTGGACACCACATTATCCCTATTTTTATCAACACCACCCCTTAACACCACAATCCCAGGCACGAACAGTTTTGTTTTCTCCAAACTCTTCCCAATCAATACCGCCACCTCCAGTAATAACAGCTCGTCCCAATATAAAACAAACCCAACAATATTTCATCCACCTTCAACAACCACCATACCTCACTCGATGCCAACCTTTACTTCATGGAAACACACCATAAATCCATAACCACAATCCACTACTTCATCGCGTCCACTTGCCTCCAACGCTACAGGGTAGCGACACCCACCTTCAAGCCATACCTTCAGACTACATCAGAACGTGCGCCACTTACTTCAGAACCCAACGCAGACCTCATTTTCACCAATACCACCTACCTCGGCCTGGAACGGAAGCCCTAGGGTTTACTATGTGTAGATCGAATCACATGAAAATGATATTGGTGAAAAGCGATTTCAAAGAGGAGTGTAGCAGACCGAATATCGACTGGTTTTGTTTTGGGTTTATTCTTGGTTTTTGATTTTATTCTAATTTACAAAGGGATCGCATCTTGGTTTATATGCTGGAGGAGACGGAAGTAAAGACGGAGATTGGGAAAAAGAAATGGGCTGAGGGATTTACAGAAGGAACCGTGATTTGGGAATGATTTTATAGTGGATTTTATATTATTATATTAGAATATTTAATGTAGTTTTATTACTTTGTCTCCACGGCTCTAAAACTTGGCGACAAAGGAATTAGCTTACCTGTGGATAGGTCGGCTATGGTACGGTGGCTACTACCTTTGTACAGTTTAACTATTAAAAAGAACCTGTCATATAATTGGTGAAACTTGAATTGGGTTCACCTTGTATAATTAGTACGTGCTTGTGAAGATAGGATTCGTTCCACAAATGCTTACCTATGGCAGTATCTACATATATAATATATTAAAGAAGTTTGATTACGATTGAACCATGCTTTTAACTTACATGAAATTTCTTTGCTCAATTTTTCCAACATACATGACACAACGGTTGGATATAGATGGTTATTGGTATAAAAATCGGGTACAACAAAATAATTTTATTCTTATTAAATCGTTTTAAATTATCAATACAATATTTAATATCAATTTAAATATTCAAAATTAAATAGCGAAAAAAATCTGGGTCGTTACAGCCATGATCCAAACAAAAGAGATCCAAACCGTACATCTACTGTCTTCAAGCATGCAAAAGAGTCTGACTAAGCTGAGTTGTTTCCTCCCTGTGGACCTGGGGGGGAAACGAAAGAAAAGAAGACGAAAAGAAAAACGGAGTTAGACATAAAGCCTGAGTAAATCTAGTGACTTTTCAGTATGTGAATAAGAAAAGGATATGATATACGTAAACTGAAAACAGGATAGTATCATAACTAAGGGAGTGTAGTCCCAAATCGAATATACTATTGAACCCACACTATATCTCTGCATTTACTAGGATTATTCTAACTGGCACCCCATGCTGAGGGTGAAGTGATCCTTTTTGTTTTTACTAAAGATCGGCTCCTACTCGTACGTGTGTCTTACGGCTACCCCAAGAAGTGTAGATACCTATGATGGTCCCACCATGGGGTGTATCAAGACCCATGGTGACGGCCCTGACAAAATTACTAGAAGACATAGGTTATACTACTGGTGCCCCCAGTGCCCTACTTGTCTGCTCCGGAGTGCGTGCACGACCACACACCGTTAGACCTACACTGTGCACCTAACATTTGCCGTTATTTGACCGCTTACAATCAGCCCAGTAATCGTGCCCCACCCTGCCTAGTTTCAGGGTACCGTTGATACCTAAATTGGGTTATTGCTGAAACGGGTCCCTATGTTACCAGGTTTTTCTAGTCAAACATGTTAAGTGGTTAAGTGTCTGTGTATACCTAACCCCACCCATCAATATTTGTTAACATGTTGGATCTTTGGTTAAGTGTTTTCAGTTGACTTAACCCTACCACCTGTCCTTAGCCTTTTAGAGCACCGACCACTCACATTAGACAGATATCACTACGGTTACTGGATGTACCGGTTGGTTCCGGGCAGGTTTACACCGTAGTTCAGTCTAACCTCGGGTCTTTATTGGGCTCAATGTTTAACCACCCACATTGGATAGGTATTGTTGTGACTACTGGACAACCGGGCGGGTCCGGACAGGTTTATGTCACAACTCAATCCAACCTCGGGTCAAACATGTCGTCTTTTCTAGATTTACATATTTTATTATTTATGTAAACGTCATGTCGTCTTTTAATTTGGGTATAACAATTTATACCGCTAAAATGCCACAGTCGTTGGCACGCGCCAAACATGCCAACGTATTTATTATATCATGTTTTTACACCCAACGCTATTACCCCCGTTTGTACGTACTAATGTTGGGCTCGACACAATTCAGCCCAACTTGATAATCATGAGAAAAGGGAAAATCCAGAACATATAATATTTCTATGATACATAGAAGGTGTAGCGCATGAACTTGCAAATTGGCGTTAACATAAACATTGGATCATGTGAACTTGCATTCAAAAAATACATACAACTAAATGGGTGTCACATAGGATGGCATATGTAGATTTATACAAACTTGGGTTTTAACATGTTAACTTGGCATAATGTCGAACACAAAACTAGCATGTTGTAAATTAACCCAAAAATGTCCAAATCTAATATATAGTCTATTTCCACATGAACTTGCGTAGTTTATGTAACCCAAACTGCATTTAACATAGTTCTAATCATACTTGTAATGGATCTAAGATGTATACATAAGTTTTGAGTCATGTAGGCATAAAAGATCTCAGATCTAGGATATGTTTACATAAGTATATGGCCCATGATATCAACATAAACATAAAGGGGATATTAACATAAACATAAGAGGGATCTAATCATAGATTTTGCAACAAACTTGCAATTGCAATTACTTTCACATACTATCGTATAATAAACTTGCATCGACCCATTTATGCCACTAATCAATACACATAATCACGATAGAAACATCACAATACACAAGATCTACATCATTATACAACAACAATACAATTATATTCTTAATTACATCGTATCACATCATAATTTTATTCAGATTCTGAAAGCCTACTATACTTACAACGTGTGACGAGATCTTATTTTCTGATTTCTGTTTTCTGAATTTGGAGGTGCTCTCCTTTGGGTAGCAAATTTGCTTCTTAGTTTGATTCATGGAGGCTACGATCAACTCCTTCCCGGCAGCCCGACGACTCCTCTCTTATTTTCTTATGTGAATTAGTTGAGTCTTAGGGTGTATTTATAGAGTTTTCAAGTTAATTTGAGCCGTCAGATGCAAATAGGGAGGGAAATCAGACCGTACAACACACCAGAAGTCGAACCAGGGTCAGACCCACCTGGTCAGGTCGACCGGGCAAGTTGACCTGCAGGTCGACACCCAAGTCGACTGCGTAGTCGACTTGGGGTGTCCAGGTCGACTGCCCAGTCGACACTAGTGTCGACCTGGTCACTGGGCGGGAATTTTCCTGCCCAGCCCAGTTTGAACTCGAATTCGAATTTTAAAACCTGTTCTGAGCTGTTTTTGAATTTCAAATTTATTCTGAAACTTTCGGAGATCATAACTCCTTCATAAGGAGTCCGTTTCACGCAAACTCGGACTCTATCTCAACCAGAATTCCGAGTCGAACGCAATGGCGTTAGCCGTTTCCCTTAATTCTTTCATTAGAATTAATTATACTTTTAATTTATGAATTTCACTGTTATAGAATTTATGGGATGTTACATTCTCCCCCACTTAAAAGGATTTCATCCCCGAAATCTTCAAGCTAGGAAGAACGTATATCCTTACCATCCAATCGTCCATCTACTCAACCAACAAACACAGGTGTCCATTGTCCTTAAAGACTTCTAATGTTTTATGATCATATGCATTGTGTGTATGAATGTCCCTATCTAATGTAAAAATCAGGCGGTCGACTGATTCAGTTGACCTCCTAAATGCGAATCATGTAAGTGTCATGAATCCATTATGTATGCAAATTTTTCCTACCCATAATTCTACATGAGTGCACAACAATTCATACAAATGCGATAACCATATGATAACATATAAAATTTCAACCATATGTGAACGAGAATACATATATGCATATGCAGTATGAAGTGACTGAGCCGATCTAAATCCTAGGGTGTGTGTGTGTATATGCATCCACGAGCAACCACTAGCAATCACTTGCAACCACTTGCAGCCATAATCCATAACATGTTTTCAAATACATGTTTGCATCCATTTGTTTTCTACCTAAGGAGTTAAGGAGAAAGGGCCGAGGAAATATGCCTAAAAGATAGATAAAGCATAACTTAAGGAAAAAGAGAGATCAAAAGATGTACCCTAAAAAAGAAAAGGGTAGGCCGCGCGTATTCTAGCCTCAGTTTCCCAAGTCGCGTCTTCCTAGGCGTCGCTCCACTGAACTTTGACGAGCTTGACTTCGCGGTTGCGTAGCTTTTTCACTTCAGTTCCTAAGATGCATGTTGGAACTCTTCTCACTGTTGCTTCACGTTCCACTTCGGCTTCTTCTAGAATGCTAGGCTCTACTATTTCAGCAGACTCGTGTAAACACTTCCGGAGGTGAGAAACATGAAAGACGTTGTGAACTCCGGCCAGTTTTTCGGGTAGCTCTAATCTATAGGCCATCTTCCCAACCTTCTCGATGATAGGAAATGGTCCTACAAATCTCGGTGCTAGCTTTCCAGTGGATCCAAAACGAACAACGTTCCTTAGAGGAGATACCTTAAGAAAAACTCTGTCCCCAACCTCAAACTCAAGGTCAGTCCTCTTGTCGGCGTAGGATTTCTGTCTATCTTTGGTCGTCTTCACCCTTCTTCGTATCAAGTCCACTTTTTCTGAAGTTTCTCTGATCATGTCTGGACCAAGAATAACCTTATTTGTAGACTCCCACCAACAAGTTGGTGACTTGCACGGTCTTCCATACAATGCTTCGAATGGTGCCATGCCTATGGTAGCTTGGAAGCTATTGTTGTAAGCAAACTCCACTAAGGGAAGGTGATCCTCCCATGTCCCTCCAAAGTCAAGAACACAAAGTCTCAAAAGATCCTCTAAAACTCTATTCACCCTTTCCGTTTGGCCATCGGTCTGAGGGTGATAGGCCGTGCTTAAACATAACTGAGTGCCTACAGCTTCTTGCAAACTTCGCCAAAACTCGCTTGTGAAGATAGGGTCTCGGTCACTAACAATGCTGGAGGGTGTCCCATGGAGTTGAACTATCTCCTTGATGTAAAGAGACGCTAGGGATGAGGCGGTCCTTCTATTCTTGACAGGTAAAAAGTGGGCGCTCTTTGTAAGCATATCCACTATTATCCAAATGCTAGTATTACCCCTTCTCGACCTATGCAGCCCATCAACGAAGTCCATTGAAATGCTATCCCACTTCCACTGTGGGACCTCTAGGGGATGAAGTAGTACTCCAGGATTTTTCTGTTCCGCTTTGACTTGCTGGCATACCACACACTTAGAAATGAAATCTGCCACATCCTTCTTCATGCCATTCCAAAAGAAAACTCTTTTCATGTCCTTGTACATATTGTCCCCGCCTGGATGTATTGTCATCTTGGAACGATGTGCTTCATCAAGAACCTTCTTTATCAACTCCCTTGCTTGTGGAACGCATAGTCTTCCATCGCGTCTCAGCCAGCCTTTATCATCAATAGAGTATCTACTGAGGTGACTAGAAGTCTCACCCCTAATTAGTTTATCAACCACTTCGACTAGCTGAGGGTCCTCACGTTGTGCCATCCCTATTGTGTCCAAAAGAGTAGGGCGCACCTCAAGAGATGCTAACAAACCCGGTACGAAATCAGAGGAGGGCCTAAAGTTAAAACTGGCTATATACTCTAGGCTTTGCCTTTCTACAAAGAGTGGGCTTAGGGTCAGTTTCTTTCTACTCAAGGCGTCTGCCACCACATTGCCCTTGCTCGGAGTATAGGAAATCTCGAAGTCATACGAGGCAAGAAACTCCATCAATCTTTGTTGCCTCAGATTAAGGTCTTTCTGCGAGAAAAGATATTTCAGCGATTTATGGTCAGTGTAAAGTTTGAACTTCTCACCTAGGAGATAATGGCGCCAGGACTTAAGTGCAAAGACGATGGCGGCTAACTCAAGATCGTGGGTCGGGTAGTTCTTTTCATGAACTTTCAATTGCCTTCCACCATAAGCTACTACCCTTCCTTCTTGCATCAAGACAGCGCCTAGCCCTGTCCCACATGCATCTGTATAAACTGTGAACATCTTGCTTCCGTCTGGCAGAGTCAGGACTGGGGCTGTTGTAAGAGCCCTTTTTAGGCATTGGAAAGCGAACTCGCAATCCAAGTCCCAATTGAACACTAGATTCTTCTTTGTCAGCCTTGTGAGTGGAGCTGAGATTTTTGCAAAATCCCTTATGAACTTCCGGTAGAAACCTGCTAGTCCTAGAAAACTTCGGACCTCAGTTGCATTCTTTGGTGCCTTCCAGTCTTGCACCGCAACTACCTTCGCAGGGTCTACGGCCAGCCCTTCTTTAGATACAACATGCCCAAGAAATCTTACTTCTTCCCTCCAAAAATGGCATTTTGAAAACTTTGCATTTAGCTGGTGTGATCGGAGAGTATCCATGATTTCTTTCAGATGTTGAGCATGTTATTCCTCACTCTTTGAAAAGATCAAGATATCGTCTACGAAGACAACCACAAATTTGTTGAGGAATTCTCTGAACACTCTGCTCATTAGGTCCACGAAGTAAGCGGGTGCATTTGTCAGGCCGAAAGGCATGACAAGCCACTCAAAGAAACCTTCTGGGGTTCTGAACGCCGTTTTATCAATACTATCCTCAGCTACTCTTAGCAGATGGAACCCAGTTGCCAGATCAAGTTGGGAGAAAACCGACGCACCTACAAGCTGATCAAACAAATCGTCGATTCGGGGAAGAGGGTGCTTATTTTTCTTGGTCAAATTGTTTAACTCCCTATAGTCAACACAGAGGCGAAGCGAACCGTCTGCTTTGGTTGCGAACACCACTGGAGCACCCCATTCTAAAATGCTCCTTCGAATGAACCCCTTCTCAAGAAGTTCTTTAACCTGCTTACTGAGCTCCTTTCTCTCTTTTGGAGCCATATGTCTGACAGGTAAAGCTACGGGCTTTGCGTTATCCACAAGATAGATTCAAAAGTCTATTTCCCGCTTCGGAGGTAAGCCTTTCACCTCCTCGAAGACATCCGGATATTCCCGGACTACTCTAACCGATTGCAAACTATCAACAGAAGCATCAAGCGACTCTAGATAACTAAGCATAACAGCATTCAAAGGATTACAGGAAATTTATAGAGTGTTACCAAGCCGAGTCAAGAGTCTAACTACTCTTTTCTCACAATCAAGAATGGCACCGTTACTGGATAACCAGTTCATGCCTAAGATCAAACCATATCCCGAGAAGCCTAGAACAAAAGCATTACAACTAAACTCAACACTGAGAATAGAGATTTTCAAACCCAAACAAACCATTGACAAGTAAGTGGAGCCCCCAATTGGATTTGAAACTACTAAGGGATCCTCAACCATACTAGTGTCTAGATGCAGAGATTCTACTAAGGCAGATGAAATAAAGGAGTGTGATGCACCAGAGTCAAAAAGTGTGCGAACTGGATGATCATAAAGATAGACTACACTTTCTACAGAAATATTACTACCTCGTTCCTGTGGAGGTGCTGTCAGAGCCTGAACTTGACCCCCTGAAGTAGATCCAGCTTTCTGTCCCTGTCCTTTCTTCTTTGGGCAGTCCCTAGCTTGGTGCCCAGTCTCCCCGCAATGGAAGCAACCACCCATCTTTGCCTTCTTCTTCTGGAAGTCTTTCTCTATATGCCCAACTATGCCACAGAAATGGCACTTTCTCATTTCACGGGACTTCTTGTTCTTTCCTCCTTTCTTAAAGTCTGCCTTCTTAGCCTGTAAACCTTCTTTCTTTTCCTCAGCCTTAGTCTCCTTCTTGCCATGGTCTACCTCATGTAGCAACGCCATGTCCACCAAGCTTTCATAAGTCGCTCCCGTGGTCACATGGGTCATGGCAAGGCTGTGTATAGGCTCATTCAGACCTTTGACGAAGCGAAGCGCCTTCTTGTGTTGGGTATTTACTAAGTCCAGCCCAAATCTGGCCAGCTGATTGAACTAATTAACGTACTCCCTGACCGTCATGCTTCCCTGTTTAAGATTTAAGAACTTCTCTATTTGCAGGCTCCTTTCAGCTTGGGAGAGGAATTTCAACTAAAACCTTGTCCTAAAATCATCCCAAGTTTCTACTGCCCTTTGAGCATTAGTGATCTCCCACCAATAGGAAGCTTCATCTTTGAGCAACCACACTGCTAGCTGTATCTTTTGCCTATCATCAACTCCGAAGATGTCAAACAGATCTTCGGTCTCCTTTAGCCAATTTCTTGCTCCTACAAAGGGTTCAGTTCCATGGAAGTCTTTTCCACCCATAGACTTGAAGTCTCTACATGTTTTGGCAAAAGCATTTCCAAGGGGAGGAGCAGGAGGAGGAGGAACTGGTGCTACTGGGGGAGGAAGGATATCTGCCGGGCCCGCGCCATTTGCGGCCCTAGCTTCTAAAAACCTCCTAAACCAACCGGGTATCGGTACTCCTTCAGGAATGTTAAGGTCTCCAGACATGCTGAAACAGAAAGGAAAGATTCAAAACGAAGGATAGAGAGAGATAGTACACATGGCTTTGGGGGATCATGCCTTTTAAAATATAACACTTTTTCTAAAAAAAAATGCTTCTTTAAACTATCTTTTGAAAATAATATCAAAAACTTTATCTTATCTGGTAAACCTATGCTCTGATACCAAGTGAAACACTCCACCTCCGTTAGGGTCACTCACAAAGGGAATGCCCTAATTTTGGTGGAGGTTTTTAAGTATAAGTCACAGATACACAAGACAGATATAAATACGCATATTTTTAAACAGCGGAAAACACAGCAACTTTTATTTCATCAAAATACGTGTCATACAAACCATACCATGATTGTCTTACAATACTTCCAAAAACATTACATTTCCATAACTTTCTTGATTATCAAAGAAGCATAAAACATAAAATAAAGCAGCAAAATCCCCATAATGATATCCAAAGCCATGATCCAAACAAAAGAGATCCAAACCGTACATCTACTGTCTTCAAGCTTACAAAAGAGTCTGACTAAGCTGAGTTGTTTCCTCCCTGTGGACATGGAGGGGGGGGAACGAAAGAAAAGAAGACGAAAAGAAAAAGGGAGTCAGACATAAAGCCTGAGTAAATCTAGTGACTTTTCAGTATGTGAATAAGAAAAGGATATGATAGACGTAAACTGAAAACATGATAGTATCATAACTAAGGGAGTGTAGTCCAAAATCGAATATACTATCGAACCCACACTATATCTCTGCATTTTCTAGGATTATTCTAACTGGCACCCCATGCTGAGGGTGAAGTGATCCTTTTTGTTTTTACTAAAGATCGGCTCCTACTCGTACGTGTGTCTTACGGCTACCCCTAGAAGTGTAGATACCTATGCTGGTCCCACCATGGGGTGTATCAAGACCCATGGTGGCGGCCCCGACACAATTACTAGAAGACATAGGTTATACTACTAGTGCCCCCAGTGCCCTGCTTGTCTGCTCCGGAGTGCGTGCAGGACCACACACCGTTAGACCTACACTGTGCACCCAACATTTGCCGCTATTTGACCGCTTACAATCAGCTTAGTAATCGTGCCCCACCCTGCCTAGTTTCAGGGTACCATTGATACCTAAATTGGGTTACTGATGAAATGGGTCCCTACGTTACCAGGTTTTTCTAGTCAAACATGTTAAGTGGTTAAGTGTCTGTGTATACCTAACCCCACCCATCAATATTTGTTAACATGTTGAATCTTTGGTGAAGTGTTTTCAGTTGACTTAACCCTACCACCTGTCCTTAGCCTTTTAGAGCACCGACCACTCACATTAGACAGATATCACTACGGTTACTGGATGTGCCGGTTGGTTCCGTGCAGGTTTACACCGTAGTTCAGTCTAACCTCGGGTCTTTATTGGGCTCAATGTTTAACCACCCACATTGGATAGGTATTGTTGTGACTACTGGACAGTCGGGCGGGTCCAGGCAGGTTTATGTCACAACTCAATCCAACCTCGGGTCAAACATGTCGTCTTTTCTAGATTTACATATTTTATTATTTATGTAAACGTCATGTCGTCTTTTAATTTGGGTATAACAATTTATACCGCTAAAATGCCACAGTCGTTGGCACGCGCCAAACATGCCAACGTATTTATTATATCATGTTTTTACACCCAACGCTATTACCCCCGTTTGTACGTACTAATGTTGGGCTCGACACAATTCAGCCCAACTTGATAATCATGAGAAAAGGGAAAATCCAGAACATATAATATTTCTATGATACATAGAAGGTGTAGCGCATGAACTTGCAAATTGGCGTTAACATAAACATTGGATCATGTGAACTTGCATTCAAAAAATACATACAACTAAATGGGTGTCAAATAGGATGGCATATGTAGATTTATACAAACTTGGGTTTTAACATGTTAACTTGGCATAATGTCGAACACAAAACTAGCATGTTGTAAATTAACCCAAAAATGTCCAAATCTAATATATAGTCTATTTCCACATGAACTTGCGTAGTTTATGTAACCCAAACTGCATTTAACATAGTTCTAATCATAATTGTAATGGATCTAAGATGTATACATAAGTTTTGAGTCGTGTAAGCATAAAAGATCTCAGATCTAGGATATGTTTACATAAGTATATGGCCCATGATATCAACATAAACATAAAGGGGATATTAACATAAACATAAGAGGGATCTAATCATATATTTTGCCACAAACTTGCAATTGCAATTACTTTCATATACAATCGTATAATAAACTTGCATCGACCCATTTATGCCACTAATCAATACACATAATCACGATAGAAACATCACAATACACAAGATCTACATCATTATACAACAACAATACAATTCTATTCTCAATTACATCGTATCACATCATAATTTTATTCAGATTCTGAAAGACCACTATACTTACAACGTGTGACGAGATCTTGTTTTCTGATTTCTGTTTTCTGAATTTGGAGGTGCTCTCCTTTGGGTAGCAAATTTGCTTCTTAGTTTGATTCTTGGCGGCTACGATCAACTCCTTCCCGGCAGCACGACGACTCCTCTCTTATTTTCTTATGTGAACTAGTTGAGTCTTAGGGTGTATTTATAGAGTTTTCAAGTTAATTTGAGCCGTCAGTTGCAAATAGGGAGGGAAATCAGACCGTACAACACACCAGAAGTCGAACCAGGGTCAGACCCACCTGGTTAGGTCGATCGGGCAAGTCGACCTGCAGGTTGACACACAAGTCGACTGCGCGGTCGACTTGGGGGGGGGGGGGGCAGGTCGACTGCCCAGTCGACACTAGTGTCGACTTGGTCACTGGGCGGGAATTTTCCCGCCCAGCCCAGTTTGAACTCGAATTCGAATTTTAAAACCTGTTCTGAGCTGTTTTTGAATTTCAAATTTATTCTGAAACTTCCGGAGATCATAACTCCTTCATACGGAGTCCGTTTCACGCAAATTCGGACTCTATCTCAACCAGAATTCCGAGATGAACGCAATGGCGTAAGCCGTTTCCCTTAATTCTTTCATTAGAATTAATTATACTTTTAATTTATGAATTTCACTGTTATAGAATATATGGGGTGTTACAGCTATCATCATCGATACAACTGCCTGGTGCTTACGGCTAAGAGCATTTGCTACATGATTACCTTTCCTAGGTGTATACTGAGTATCAAAATCGTATGCTGCCAAAAACTACAACCATCTTTGTTGGCGCATATTCAGCTCTTTTTGAGTAAAGAGGTATTTCAAGGACTTATGGTCAGTATAAAGGACAAACCTCTCACCCATAAGATAATGTCGCCATAGCTTCAAAGCAAAAACTACAGCTGCCAGCTCTAAATCATGAACAGCATATCTAACCTCATTGGGTCTTAATTGTCTAGATGCATAAGCCATGACTCGACCTTTCTGCATAAGCACAGCACCCAATCCAGACCCACAAGCATCAGTATACACCACAAGATCTTGATTACCTTCTGGAATCACCAAAACTGGTGCATTAGTGAGCATCTCCTTCAACTTAGAGAAAGTTTCTTCACACTTATCTGTCCACTCAAACTTTACACCCTTCTTCGTTAGCCTTGTCAAAGGAGTGACAATCTTAGAAAAATCCTTAACAAAGCGACGATAATACCCTTCCAGACAGAGGAAGCTTCGAATCTATGTAACAGTCTCAGGCCTTTTCCAATTCTGAATTGCTTCTATCTTAGAAGGATCCACAGCTAGACCAGCTTCGGATATAATATGGCCCAAGAACTTTACCTCCTTTTGCCAAAAGTGGCATTTAGAAAACTTTTCTTTCATCTTATGTTCCCTCAACCTTCATGCTCTTGCTCAGACTTGGAATATACTAATATATCATCCATGAAGACCAAAACGAATCTATCAAGATAGCTTTTGAACACTCTATTCATCAGGTCTACAAAGTATGCAGGAGCATTCGTAAGCCCAAATGGCAATACCAACCATTCATAAGAGATATATCGAGTGCGAAAAGCAGTGAGAGGGATGCTGTCTTCTGCTACTCGCAACTGATGGAATCCAGTGGCTAAGTCAAGCTGGGAAAAGACTTTTGCTCCACTTAACTGATCAAAAAGATCATCAATACGAGGGAGTGGATACTTATTCTTTACCGTCAGCTCATTAAGCTTTCTATAATCAATGCATAAGCGGAGAGAGCTGTCAGCCTTCTTTACAAAGACTGCAGTGGCTCCCCAAGGAGAGCTACTCGATCGGATGAACTGCTTCCCTTCCAACTCAGTCAACTGCTTCCGAAGCTCCTCCATCTCAACACGAGGCATATGATTAGGAGGTCTACTGACTGGTTGGGCTCCACTGATAAGATCTATGTGAAACTCTACAGCCCTCTTGGGAGGCAAGCCTGTAACAGGCTCAAACACATCACCAAAATCCCTGGCAACAGAAACTCTAGCTATCTCATCATCTTCTCGCGACTCAATGGAATAGAGTGAACCATGAGCATTAGGGCCTTGCATATCAAGTGTTATATGAACAAGCCCTTTGAAAAAGGGGTGTTTCAAAGTAACAACTCTGTCTAAGCAAGAAAGATGAGCCTCATATCGTTCCAACCAATCCATCCCCAAAATAATATCAAAGCCAAGACACTCAAATACATGCAAGTCACATGAGAAAGGAAGTCCTCCTAAGAATAGCTCAAGGTTCTTGCACAACATTCCAAGCGTTGCGGACCCGCCAATGGGATTCGCAGCCCTTAGAGATGTGACAAGATAAACTACATCCAAAGCATATCTATCAACTAAATCTTTAGATATAAAGGAGTGCGATGCACCGATGTCAAAAAGTATGAAAACAAAAGTATCTCTAAATGGGATTGTACCTTCCATTACTTGTTTTCCTTTCCTTTGGATTGGACCTGGATCTCCCTCCATGACATGAAGCTTAGCTGCTTGTTTTTCTTTGAGAGTTTCGGACACTCGTTCCCAGATGACCAATCTGGTGACACTCATAACACTCCCTTTGAGGACAGACATTAGCAAAATGCCCCTTTGCTCCATACTTATAGCATTCTACTCCACCCTTAGCTTGCTTTTGTGAACCTGAAGCTTGACCCTTCTTTTTCTTCTTTTGGGAATTTTGCTTCTTCTTAGGGAAAAATGGAGCTTTCCTCTTAGGTGCATCATCATCTCTTTCTCGATACAGGTCCTCGTACCTCAAAGCCAGATCAACAATCTCATCAAAAGTAGAACGAAGATGAGTCAAGAGTTGTTCCCTCAACTTCCTACGAAGACCATCTACAAATTTCTGATTCTTTTTGAACTGGGTGTTGATCAAGTCTGCACCATACTTAGAGAGGGAATTAAAGGTATTGACATACTCCTGAACTGACATATCCCTCTGCTTAAGCTCAATAAATCTACGAGTAAGGATGGCCTTCTCTGCCTCTGGAACGAACCTCAACTCAAATCGTTCCCTTAATTTTCCCATGTAAGCTCTTCCTCTCCCCTCTCAGCATTCATAATGTCAAACCAATCAACGGCATTGCCTTGGAGGAAGCTAGAAGCAATCTCGACCTTTTGACGGTCTGTCACACCCATATGCCCAAAAACACGCTCACAAGTCTTAAGCCAGGCCTGAACTTCAACAACACCTTCTTTCCCAAGGAAAGGCTTCCTTCCAAGGCTCGTAAATTCCTTACACATACGAGCGAAATCAGCTCTAGGAGCAGCATTAGGAGCGGGTGCGGCTTGGGGCATGCTCCGCATCAACTCCAACCACTGCACCATCGTCAAACGGGGAGGTCTTCCAGCCAACTTTCTCACTAATCTGCATATAGTGAGATATATCATTAAGCTGGAATTAAAACAATACTCACACTAAAATGCTAAAAGATTGGGGTTTCGGTTCAGGTACGTACAACTATTATTATATGATGGGAGTGATACTGTAAAATAAATAGACATGTATGATGTTTCTACTATTTTGTGCCAACCCATGTTCTAAATATACTTTGTACTATGTCAAACCTGGCTTTGATACCAACAATGTAACGCCCGGCCCCTAGACCCATGCTAAGCAAGAGCAACACTAAGTATTACTGTCGGAAAGCACGGAGAATGGGACTCGATAGGGCTAAAAGTTGTACTCATTCCCTTGAACGAACACTGACACGAGAATTTTTAAAATTTCTCAACTTACCATTCGTGCTCAGTATAAGTTCAAAGGAATGGTACAAGAAAATTTCCTAAGTTACATAGTACAAAATATAATAGCATCAAGCGTAGCACAATAATAACAGCAGAATACATAATACATGTCATAATAGAGATGTCCAAATACATAGTCCATCATACATAATATCACTTCCCAAAATACATAATAGTGTACATACCATAATGCTACATGCTACCGATAGTCTGAAGCTGCATAGTCCAAAACCCCAAAACGTGGAAAAGGATAAAAGTGACGCTGCAGTCCACGCAAACCTAACCTGCCAATAATCCTCAGCCTGACCCGAGGATTGTTTTAACAAAACAAATCACACGAGTCAGACTATGTCCAGTGTGAGTGAAGTAAGTATCTATGGACATCAAATAATTTAACAAAGAAGTAAAGGTCACACGGGTCAGACTATGTCTAGTGTGAGTGAAGTAAGTATCTATGGACATCAAATAATTTAACAAAGAAGTAAAGGTGCCACATGTATAAGTCAACATGAGGCGTATGAATGTTACAATATATGAACAATTTAGCATAGTCATCGCATTAATATGCCATTATCTCAGGCATCGGTATTGTAAGTAAAGCAATACAATACCAAACAATTATCATATGTAAAGCAATATGATAATATATAAAAGAGTAAGATTAAAATGCATGGGTATTGTATGTAAAGCAATACGATACTGAAACACCCCACCTCCGTTAGGGTCACTCTCAAAGGGAATGCCCAAATTTTGTTGGAGGTTTATAAGTATAAATCACAGATATACAAGACAGATATAATAACACATATTTTTGAACAGCGGAAAACAACAACTTTTATTTCATTCAAATACGTGTTACACCAACCATACCATAATTGTCTTACAACACTTCCAAAAACATAACATCTTCATAACTGTCTTGATTACATTATTTAAAGAAGCATAAAGAAAACATAAATAAACTGCAAAAGTCCTATAATTGTTGTCCAAAGCCATAGTCCAAAACGAAAAGATCCAAGCAATACATTCTTTCTCTTCAAGCTGGATATGAAGGCTGGTCAAGCTGCGGTATTCCCTCCCTGTGAACCTGGGGGGGAAACGGAAGAAAAGAAGACGAAAGAAAAGTAGAGTCAGACATAAAGCCTGAGTAAGTCTAGGACTATTCAGTCTATGAATAAAGAACTGGGTATGATAAGTATAAACTAGAAATGGGAAAGCACCATAAACCAAGTTAAGTTGTCTAGGGTCGAATATATTATCGTACCCCATATTAATCTCTGTACCCATATAAACTAGTTCCCAATAGGCACCCCATAATCAGGGTGAAGTGATCCTTTTTCTGATGATCGGCTCCTACTCGCATAGTTACATGTGTCTTACGGCCCCCGATGTTGTAGTTACCTATGCTGGTCCCACCATGGGGTGTATCAAGTCCCATGGTGGCGGCCCGACACAATCCTAGAATGCACAGGTATGCTACTGGTGCCCAGTGCCTTATTTTTCTGCGCCGGAGTGTGTGCACGCCCGCACCCCGTTAGAACCTACACTGCTGCACCACCGCCGTCGATTTGACCACTTACAGTCAGCCCAGTAATCGTGCCCCACCCTGCCTAGTTTCAGAGTATCATGATACACCTTGTAGGGTTACTGTTGAAAAGGGTCCCCCGCTACTAGGTTTTCTATTTCTAGCCAACATGCTAAGTTGGTTAAGTGTTTTATAAACCTAACCCCCAATCAGTTTGTTTAGTTTAGTATGTTCCATTTTGATTAAGTATTAATATAATTTACTTAATCCTATCAATCCTGACTCAGCCTTAATTGTCTTACTAAAGCCTTGACCTCTCACATTAGACAGGTATTGTTGTGGCTGCCTGTTGCCGGTTGGGTCCGGGCAGTCTTACGCCACAACTCAGTCTAACCTCGGGTCCTTATTGGGCTCCGTGTTTAACCACCCACATTGGATAGGTATTGTTGTGACTACTGGACAGCCGGGCGGTTCCGGGCAGGTTTACGTCACAACTCAATCCAACCTCGAGTTAAACACATCGTATTTTCTACATTTACATATTTTGTCTCTTTTCTTTTTATATGTAAATATTTGCAGCCCATTATTCAAATTTATCTTTATTGATTAAAATTTATTTATGTCACTTAATTGATTTTCAAGATTGTTGGCATGCGTTGAACATGCCAACACATATGTTCTATATTTTAGCCCAAATGTCAATACCCCCGTTTTACACGTTCGTTCAAATGTAAGGTGTGCTGGGTTTAATACTTAAACCCAATTTAGCCATATGAAAAGGGGAGGCTTATAACATGGTGTTTATGAGGTAACATAAAAAGGGGAGTGTGAACGCATGAACTTGCAACATAACGATTTAATTAACATGAGGTAGGCACATGTGAACTTGCAATTGTAACAACATATAATATAAGCAATACTTAAACATGAGTCATTCTATTCACATAATCATGGTATAAACAAAACATGAATCATTCTATTCGTGTAGTCATGGCATAAATAATACTTCAACATGAACCATTCTAATCACATAATTATGGCATAATCATAATTGAACATGAGTCCTTCTATTCATATGGCATAAACATAATTGAACATGAATCCTACTATTCATATAATCATGATTTTTATCCTATCTATGTAACTTGTAAGTGGGATGTAATTCTAGTGTAATTTCTAATGTAACTTATGTGCCAAATATATTGTCATATGATTATGATAACAACATAAGCCTAAAAACATGTTTTTAACTAGGCATAATAACAAACATAGTTTAGTCATGTTCATAAAATTAATACAAGATTACAAAGACGCTTGCTTTTGTCACTATCACAAAATCATGATTTTTATACTTGAACTATGATGCCAATTACAACATAACCTTCATATGAATCATAATACTTAAGTGGATCAAATTACACTAAAGATGACCATAGAATTATACATCATGTTGGCATAAAAATAAATCATATACTTGCATGAATTTAAAAAAAACTATTACAACATATAGTTGTTATTTCAACATGAATCTTATACTTGCAATTACCAAATGGGTGTTGTAAATAACTACCACAAACATGTAGTTTTCAATATGAATCATATGCTTGCATGAATCCCAATCAAAATTCCACAACATGTGGTTGTCAACATAAACCATATACTTGTATGAATCAAACCATAGCATTGCCAAATCGTTTAGAATCAAAATAACATACAAATATAAGTCATTATCGCCACAATTCCATTTCGTTTCCAACGCAAATCGTGTACTTGCAAATATCCAATCGTATACTATAATATTCCCAAATCGTTTTGCATAAAAGCAACATACAAATATAGATTATTATCGCCACAATTCCATTTCTTACTTTAAACAAATCAACACAATTATTTAATTCACATCGGAATAGCACTCTACTTACAACGTATGATGAATCTTCAATTCAGGAATCTGAGTTCTGAATTTGGAGAAGCTATCCTTTGTTGTAGGCGTTGTTTTGATTGATTTGACGTTGCTTTAAGCTTTTGATTTATCTCCTAATTGTCTCTCTATTTTCTGATGGCTATCCTCGGTCTCTCCTCAGCAGCATGACGGTCTCATCTCCATTTTAGTTTATGTGAATTAGGGTTAGTCTTAGGTCCTTTTTATAGAGTTTCTGAGTTGATTTAGACCATCGATGGAGCTTGGTTCAATAATAGCCGTTCGTTCAAAGGAGAGACCTACCAGGAGCTGACACCTAGCCCTAGTGATAAGGCAAGGCTCAGAAAATCGACCAAACACAGACTAGGCCAGCCAGGAGTCGACCCCCAGGTCAACTCTAGAGTCGACCTGCCTGGGCAGGTCGACACCTAGGACGACTCCCAGGTCGACCTGGCCTGGCAGGTCGACCCTAGGGTCGACCCCCAGGTCGACCTGGTGGGTTTGGGCGGGAATTTTCCCGCCTACTCTGATTGGGCTGAAATTTAAATCTGTTTTCGAAATTTGAATTTTCTGAAACTTCATCGGGCCATAATTTGGTCATACGGGCTCCGTTTTTCGAAAACTCGGACTCTATTTCGCGTATTTTTCCGAGACGAACGCAATGGCGTATCCCGTTTCCCTTAATACTTTAATTTGAAATTAGTTATACATTAATTTGTGAATTTCACAGTTATAGAATACACGGGGTGTTACATTCTCCCCCACTTAAAAGGATTTCGTCCCGAAATCTTCAAGTTCAGGAAGAATGTTCATCCTAACATCCATCTACTCATCCATCAAACACGAGAATCCATTGTCCTTAAAAGACTTCTAATGCTTCATGATAATATGCGAAGTGTGTGTGTATACATGTACTTATCTAATGCAAAATCAGGTGGTCTACTGATTCAGTTGACCTCCTTAATGCGAATTATGTAAGTGCTATGAATCCATTATGTATGTAAATCCTCCTATTCATGATTCTACATGAGTGCACAATCATTCATACAAATGCAACATCCATATGACAACACATTAAAGTTCAACCATATACGAATGCAAACATATATGCATATGCAATATGAAGTGATTGAGCCGATCTAAAACCTAGATTGTGTGTGTATATGCAACCACGAGCAACCACTAGCAATCACTTGCAACCACTTGCAACCATCATCCATAACATGTTTCAATTACATGTTTCCATCCAAAGGGCTTCTTCCTAAAAGATAAGGTCGAGGAGATATACCTAAAAAGATAGATAAAAGCGCAACTTAAGGAAAAAGGAAAGATCAAAGATGTACCCTCGAAAAGAAAAGGGTAGGTTGCGCGTATTTTAGCTTCAGTTTCCCAAGTTGCATCTCCTTCGGCGTCGCTCCACTGAATTTTGACGAGCTTGACTTCGCGGTTGCGTAGCTTCTTCACTTCCGTTCCTAATATGCGGGTTGGAACTTTCCTTATGGTTGCTTCGCGTTCCACTTCAGCTTCTTCTAGGATATTTGGCTCTACCACTTCAGCAGACTCATGTAGACATTTTCGGAGATGTGAAACGTGAAAGACGTTGTGAACTCCGGCCAATTTTTCGGGTAGCTCTAATCTATAGGCCATTTTCCCAATTTTCTCAATGATAGGGAATGGCCCTACGAACCTTGGTGCTAGCTTTCCTGTGGTTCCAAAACGAACAACGTTCCTTAGCGGAGATACCTTAAGAAAAACTCTGTCCCCAACCTCAAATTCAAGGTCGGTCCTCCTCTTGTCGGCGTAGGACTTTTGTCTGTCTTGGGCCATCTTCATCCTTCTTCGTATTAAGTCTACTTTTTCTGAAGTCTCTCGGATCATATCTGGTCCAAGTATGAGCTTATCAGTAGACTCCCACCAACAAGTGGGCGATCGGCACGGTCTTCCATATAAAGCTTCGAAGGGCGCCATTTCGATGGTTGCTTGATAGCTGTTGTTGTAGGCAAATTCCACCAAAGGAAGATGGTCTTCCCATGTTCCTCCGAAGTTAAGGATGCACAGTCTTAAAAGGTCCTCCAAAACTCTGTTCACTCTTTCTGTTTGGCCGTCGGTTTGGGGATGATAGGCTGTGCTCAAGCATAACTGTGTGCCTACCGCTTCTTGCAGACTCGGCCAAAACTCACTGGTGAAGATAGGGTCTCGGTCGCTAACAATGTTGGATGGTATTCCATGGAGTCGAACGATTTCCTTGAGGTAAAGAGATGCTAGAGATGAGGCAGTTCTTTTACTTTTAACGGGTAAAAAGTGGGCGTTTTTAGTAAGCCTATCCACTATTACCCAAATGCTAGTGTTGCCTCTCCTAGACCTAGGCAGCCCATCGATGAAGTCCATTGAGATGCTATCCTACTTCCACTGCGGGACCTCTAGAGGATGTAGCAGACCGCCAGGCTTTTTCTGTTCCGCCTTAACCTATTGGCACACCATACACTTAGAAACGAATTCTACCACGTCCTTCTTCATGCCGTTCCAAAAGAAAGTTCTTTTTATGTCCTTGTACATTTTATCTCCGCCTGGGTGTATCGTCATCTTGGAATGATGTGCTTCCTCGAGAACCTTCTTTACTAAATCCCTTGTCTGTGGGACGCATAGTCTTCCGTCTCACCTTAGCCAACCCTTATCGTCGACGGAGTATCTGTTGAGGTGACTTGAAGTCTCACCCCTAATTAGCCAATCAATCGTCTCCACAAGCTGAGGGTCCTTGCGTTGTGTTGTCCCTATCGAGTCCACTAAAGTCGGGCGTACTTCGAGCGATGCTAGCAAGCCTGGTACAAAATCGGAGGAAGGCCTAAAGTCGAAGCTGGCTATAAACTCTGGGCTTTGTCTTTCAACAAACAGTGGGCTTAAGGTTAGTTTCTTTCGGCTCAACGCGTCTGCCACTACGTTGCCTTTGCCCGGAGTATAGGAGATCTCGAAATCATACGAGGCAAGAAACTCCATCCATCTCTGTTGCCTCAAGTTAAGGTCTTTCTGCGAGAAAAGATATTTCAATGATTTATGGTCAGTGTAAAGTTCAAACTTCTCACCTAGGAGATAGTGTCGCCAAGACTTGAGTGCAAAGACGATGGCAGCTAACTCAAGATCGTGGGTCGGGTAGTTCTTTTCGTGCACTTTCAATTGTCTCCCGCCATAAGCTACTACCCTTCCTTCTTGCATTAAGACGGCGCCTAACCCTGTCCCACATGCATTTGTATAAATGGTGAACATCTTGCTTCCATCTGGCAACGTCAAAACTGGGGTTGTTGTAAGAGCCCTTTTCAGTCGCTGGAAAGCAAACTCGCAATCCAAGTCCCAATTGAACACTAGATTCTTCTTGGACAACTTTGTAAGCGGAGCTGAGATTTTCGCAAAATCCCTTATGAACTTTCGATAGAAACCTGCTAGTCCTAGAAAACTTCGGACCTCAGTTGCATTCCTTGGTGTCTTCCAATCCTGTACCGCCACTACCTTAGCAGGGTCCACTGCTAACCCTTGTTTGGATACTATGTGCCCAAGGAACCTCACTTCTTCTCTCCAAAAGTGGCATTTGGAGAATTTGGCTTTTAGCTGATGGACTCGCAGAGTTTCCATGATTTCCCTTAAATGCTGAGCATGTTCCTCTTCACTCTTTGAGAAGATAAGGATATCGTCTACGAAGACCACTACGAACTTATTGAGGAAATCTCTGAATACCCTACTCATCAGGTCCACGAAGTAAGCAGGTGCATTTGTCAAGCCGAAAGGCATGACAAGCCATTCAAAGAAGCCGTCTGGGGTTCTGAATGCCGTTTTATCGATACTATCTTCAGCCACCCTTAGCTGATGAAAACCGGTCGCTAAATCGAGTTGGGAGAAAACAGACGCTCCTACAAGCTGATCAAACAAATCGTCAATTCTGGGGAGAGGGTGCCTATTCTTTTTCGTTAGCTTGTTGAGCTCCCTATAGTCAACACATAGACGGAGTGAACCATCCGCCTTTGTAGCGAACACCACTGGAGCGCCCCATTCTGAAATGCTCCTCCTAATGAACCCCTTTTCTAGAAGCTCTTTAATCTGTATACTGAGCTCTTTTCTTTCCCGTGGAGCCATGTGTCTAACGGGCAACGCAACGGGCTTTGCATTATCTACAAGATATATACGGAAGTCTATCTCCCGCTTCGGAGGCAAGCCCTTCACCTCTTCAAAGACATCCGGATATTCCCGGACCACTCTAACCGATTGCAAATTTTCAACGGAGGCATCAAGCGATTCAAGGTAACTAAGCATAACTGCATACGAGGGATTACAAGAAATTTCCAAAGTATTACCGAGCTGGGTTAGGAGCCTAACAACCCTTTTCTCACAATCAAGGATGGCCCCATTACTGGATAGCCAATCCATGCCCAAAATCAAACCATATCCCGAAAAGCCCAAAACAAAGGCATTACATTGAAATTCTACGCTTAGAATAGAAATTTTCAATCCCAAACAGATCATAGACAAATGATCTGGGCCCCCGATTGGGTTTGAAACAATTAAGGGGTCCTCTACCATACTAGTTTTTAGGTGCAGAGATTCTACTAAAGCAGACGAGATAAAGGAGTGTGATGCGCCAGAATCAAATAAAGTGCGAACGGGGTGATCATAAAGATAAACTACACTTTCTACAGAAGTATTTATACCTCGCTGTTGCAGAGGTGGCGCCTCTAGCACATGAACTTGTGCCCCTGAGGTGGATCCAGCCCTCTGCCCCTGTCCTCGTTTCTTTGGGCAGTCCTTAGCCATGTGGCCTGTCTCACCGCAAGAAAAGCACCCACCAGTCATCTTGGCCTTCTTTTTCCGGCAATCTTTCACTAAGTGCCCCACTTTGCCACAGAAATTACACTTCCTCTTCTCTTTGTTGCCTTTCCCGCCCTTCTTAAAGTCTGTCTTCTTAGGCTGCAAACCTTCTTTCTTCCCTTGAGAGTTTTCTGCCTTTGCCTCCTTCTTGCCCTTATTCTCTTCGTTCAGCAACGCCATATGTACCAACCTTTCATACGTAGCTCCCATGGGTATATGGGTCATGGCCAAACTGTGTAATGGCTCATTCAACCCTTTGACAAAACGGAGAGCCTTCTTGTGCGGGGTGTTGACTAGGTCCAGTCCGAACCTAGCCAGCTCATCGAACTGATTAACATACTCTTTGACTGTCTTGTTCCCTTGCTTAAGAAATAAGAAATTTTCCAACTGCAAACTCCTTTCCGCATCTGAGAGAAATTTAGCCTCAAACCTTGTCCTAAAGTCCTCCCATGTTTCCACTGGTCTTTCTGCATTAGTGACTTCCCACCAGTAGGAAGCCTCGCCCTTTAGTAGCCATACTGCCAGTTGTACTTTCTGTCTATCCTCTACCTCAAAGATGATGAATAAGTCCTCGGTTTCTTTCAGCCAATTTCTAGCTGCCACGAAGGACTCAGTTCCATGAAAATCCTTTCCTCCCATAGCTTTAAAATCTTTACATATCTTAGCAAAGGTGTTTCCCCGCGGAGGAGGTGGAGGAAGAGGTGCTGCTGCAGCTGGATGATTTCCTGCAGCTGGGGGAGGAGGAACGGTAGGACCTGGCTGAGTGGCCCTTGCTTCTAAGAACCGTCTAAACCAACCAGGTATTGGTACACCCTCTGGCAAGTTAAGTTCTTCGGACATGCTGAAACAAAAAGGATAGATTCAAAACGAAGGATAAGAGATAGTTCCTATGGCTTTGGGGGGACTTTGCCTTTTAAAATAAAATAATATTTTATCTTTTAAAAATGCTTCTTTAAATTTCCTTTTTGAAAATAAGTTTTCAAAACTTTTTATCTTATCTGGTAAACCTATGCTCTGATACCAAGTGAAACACCCCACCTCCGTTAGGGTCACTCTCAAAGGGAATGCCCTAATTTTGGTGGAGGTTTATAAGTATAAATCACAGATATACAAGACAGATATAATAACACATATTTTTGAACAGCGGAAAACAACAACTTTTATTTCATTCAAATACGTGTTACACCAACCATACCATAATTGTCTTACAACACTTCCAAAAACATAACATCTTCATAACTGTTTTGATTACATTATTTAAAGAAGCATAAAGAAAACATAAATAAACTGCAAAAGTCCCATAATTGCTGTCCAAAGCCATAGTCCAAAACGAAAAGATCCAAGCAATACATTCTTTCTCTTCAAGCTGGATATGAAGGCTGGTCAAGCTGCGGTATTCCCTCCCTGTGAACCTGGGGGGGAAACGGAAGAAAAGAAGACGAAAGAAAAGTAGAGTCAGACATAAAGCCTGAGTAAGTCTAGGACTATTCAGTCTATGAATAAAGAACTGGGTATGATAAGTATAAACTAGAAATGGGAAAGCACCATAAACCAAGTTAAATTGTCTAGGGTCGAATATATTATCGTACCCCATATTAATCTCTGTACCCATATAAACTAGTTCCCAACAGGCACCCCATAATCAGGGTGAAGTGATCCTTTTTCTGATGATCGGCTCCTACTCGCATAGTTACATGTGTCTTACGGCCCCCGATGTTGTAGTTACCTATGCTGGTCCCACCATGGGGTGTATCAAGTCCCATGGTGGCGGCCCGACACAATCCTAGAATGCACGGGTATGCTACTGGTGCCCAGTGCCTTATTTTTCTGCGCCGGAGTGTGTGCATGCCCGCACCCCGTTAGAACCTACACTGCTGCACCACCGCCGTCGATTTGACCTCTTACAGTCAACCCAGTAATCGTGCCCCACCCTGCCTAGTTTCAGGGTATCATGATACACCGTGTAGGGTTACTGCTGAAAAGGGTCCCCCGCTACTATGTTTTCTATTTCTAGCCAACATGCTAAGTTGGTTAAGTGTTTTATAAACCTAACCCCCAATCAGTCTATTTAGTTTAGCATGTTCCATTTTGATTAAGTATTAATATAATTTACTTAATCCTATCAATCCTGACTCAGCCTTAATTGTCTTATTAAAGCCTTGACCTCTCACATTAGACAGTTATTGTTGTGGCTGCCTGTTGCCGGTTGGGTCCGGGCAGTCTTACGCCACAACTCAGTCTAACCTCGGGTCCTTATTGGGCTCCGTGTTTAACCACCCACATTGGATAGATATTGTTGTGACTACTGGACAGCCGGGCGGTTCCGGGCAGGTTTACATCACAACTCAATCCAACCTCGGGTTAAACACATCGTATTTTCTACATTTACATATTTTATCTCTTTTCTTTTTATATGTAAATATTTGCGGCCCATTATTCAAATTTATCTTTATTGATTAAAATTTATTTATGTCACTTAATTGATTTTCAAGATTGTTGGCATGCGTCGAACATGCCAACACATATGCTCTATATTTTAGCCCAAACGTCAATACCCCCGTTTTACACGTTCGTTCAAATGTAAGGTGTGTTGGGTTTAATGAAAAGATCGGGTGTGTACGCGACTTGTGCAGGATCTATAATATGGCTATGCGGAAAGTATGTGATATACTAACTTGTATATTTACAATAGTTATGCAGGTAAATATTTAATGTAAAAAGATCTCACAGAAGCAATATCACAGATAAGCAAGTATAGCAAATGCAGTAAATAGGAAAAATCACACCAGGGATTTTTATACTGGTTCGGAGCACCGTCCTACGTCCAGTCCCAGACTTCTATCTGGATTTTCACTAAACAACAACCTCACTTCACCCGGAGGAAACAGGTTTACAATACCCGAGCAGCCGAACGGGATTTCACGCCTCTAACAACACGAGGACTTCAACACTTGCCTCTTATAACACGAGGACTTCAACACTTGCCTCTTATAACACGAGGACTTCAACACTTGCCTCTTATAACACGAGGACTTCAACACTTGCCTCTTACAACACCGAGGACTTCAACACTTGCCTCTTACAACACCGAGGACTTCAACAATAATAAGATTTTGACTTTGAATGTGTTCTTCCTTCAACACTGATTTGTCAACAATTGAGTACACCCTTCCTATAATCTTATCCTCAAATGTAATTTGATGTTTAGTAAGATTAGGAAGTAAAATATCGAGTTGAATCACAAGTGTATGAAATATGCTTGGTGATTCAAACGATTATTGAATGCTTTTGAGTGCTTTTTGAGTGAAAAGAATAATGCAAGATAGATCAGAAAATAGAGAGTAAATTCGGTTAATTTGGTGATTTGAATGATTGCAAATTTATGTATTTATAAAGATCGAGTAGTTGCAATCATTGGTGAAGAGATGCATCTAAAAGGAGTGATTATTCATGAAGAAAAAAGGATGCAACTCTTGAAGAAAGAAGATGACTTTTCAATATAACGGTCAAAATTCAAAAACCTGTTGACCTACAGAAATTTACAGGTCGACATGTTTTTAGCCGTTGGAATTTCAAAAACCTGTTGACCTATAAAATTTTATAGGTCGACCTATTTTTGACCGTTACAATTTAAAAACCTGTTGACCTATAAAAAATTGTAGGTCGACATGTTTTCGGTCATATGCATAAAAAATGCTTTTATAAGAAATATTTTAAAGCAATTAGAAGTAATGATCATTTGAGGATAGATTTTAACATTTTTACTCTAAATAATCAACTTCTAACCTATGAAGTCATCTTGTCTTCTTTTTGTCGATGTAGAAGCTTCTTCCTGTCATAAATCAAAACAACCCGTGAAGCTTTGACTCAACATTCTCCCCCTTTTTGATTGATGACAACATGTCTTAATAAGGTATTGTTCCTTGTATATTTGCTCCCCTTGTATATATGCTCCCCCTGTATATATGCTCCCCCTGAATTATATAATCTGCATGACATTTGTTAGTAATATTTTCTCCCCCTTTGTCATCGACAAAAAGGGTGATGACAATAATATATATAAGACTAAGTAATAACACATGAATAAACGGTAGAACGAAATACATAGAATGTCATACATATTACAAGCCAAACCAAAATAGATACACCGGAAGTACTAGGAAGTCGAATAGTTAAATACATAAGCAAATTAAAAGGTTAAAAGATAACTATGAGATGATTATTGTGAAGGCCAGTCCGAATCACTATCATCCTCGTCATCTTTGTTTCCTTCCTCTTCTTGTTCCTCATTGTCGCTGTTATCATTGTCCTTTTCAACATCGTCATGAGCTTCTTCTTCAATATACGACATTCCACGACCACGAGTATGTTGAGTACTCGCTCCAGAGCTAGTACCTTCTTCAGAGGAAGACCATGTAAAAGTAGGTGGCATAGGTCGTTTTCCGGGATCTTGAGCAAGGGTTGCGGAAGTTGAAGCACAAGAGATTGCTTCCCAAATTGTACTAAAGAAGGATTTTAATTTGTTGAACCGTTTATCGAGTTTGGTGTCCAAGCGGTCGAGTTTATTATCGGTACGTTTTAGTCGAGCTTCGAGTAAGAATTGATTACGTGCAATTTGCTCAAGAGTTTCCTTAGTCGAAGAGGTAGGAGGCGGAATTGTAACATCTTCAGGCCTTTGCCTAGGGATTTGAGAAGAAGATGTTTGTGGAGGACCTTGTTCAACATAGTGTTCAAACGGAATAATACTCATAGCAGGAATCGGTAACTTCATCCTATTTTTAGATGCTTTATCAATACATTTTGGTATTGATATTGTAGATTCGGGAGATCTTACGCCACATTCCATGAGACAACGCATGATATACTCGTTATAAAACAAGTGTGGCCTTGTACGTTTATTTACCAGTACAATCTCATCGAAAATCATGTCTATCCAATTTACCCTGATATTTGCAAAAATGGCATACAGGGCTTTAAAATTTTCTCTATACACTGCATCAAAGTTACCAGTCCTTGGAAGAAGAGTGTGTGTGATACAAAGATGGAGAAGTCTGGCCGATGGTCTTAGATTGATACCCTTAATACTTGACTTATGGTCTTCAATAAAAAGGTGACTATTTCTATCTCGTATATGTATAGGGCAAAAGTCATTACTAAATTGAATACCTTCGTTGTGGGTTCGGAGTATTTCCGCCATCCGGTCTTTGGAAAGAAAGACGTGTTGACCACAGACTACGGACCATAAGCAATTATCCGAATTTTGGGGTTTAAATTTGTCTAAATTGAGATTGGCATAAAAAAGTTTTATCAAGGTATGACTTATCTCAACATTATTGTCTTCAAAATCTAGTAGAGACTTTATACCCGCCCTTCGTGATAATTCACTAACATCGTAGAGGACGAAATCAGAGAATTTGAGAAAGGATCCGTGGTGAATTGTATAGTCTTTCATCTTGTTCCATCTAGTCACAGCAAGAGGATCCATAAGCCATTGCTTGATTTGAGTATCAATAGGTTGAACAGGGGCTTGAGAAGATGTGGTTTTTGACTTCTTATGCTTAGGAGCCATTGAAGAGATTGGGGAATTTGAAGAGTTATAATAGAATAGGTTTTTAAGGAAGAAGGACTAAGAAAAATTCTTAAGAGTTATGGATTTGGAAGATGATGAGAATGAATAAATAAGGATGTTTTATGAGGAGATGAAAGGATTTTAAATATTGAATGGATGGATTATAATGAAGGGATGTATTTAATCAAAAAGAAACCGACGTGTCTAACAGGGATTTGAAAAAAAAATGAGGTCGGTCGACAGGTGGATTAGGGACTGTCGACAGGTTGAAGTTCTGGAAAATATAAACCAAGGATTATGTTTGGACCGGTCGACAGGGAAAATATGGGCGGTCGACAGATTTAATTTCTGGAAAAATATAATCCATGAATTATGTGCAGACCGGTCGACAGGAAAATATAGTCGGTCGACAGGTTTACTTTCTGGAAAAATATAAACCTTATATTATGTGTAGACCGGTCGACAGGTAAACTATTGGCGGTTGACAGGTTTACTTTCTGGTTGAAAAATGGTAGCGTTGTATTACTGGATCGGTCGACAGGCTAATATGGTGGCGGTCGACAGGTACTGATTAATTTTGTTTTTACCAAATGGTGTGAATAAAAAAAAAATTTATTCAAAACAAAAGTGAATACAAAACAAATACGAATTTATTTTTAGAAAAACTCTAAATGCAAAGAATTTATCTTCTAGGCTCCCATGGATTCTTTGGTTCCCAAGAATTGTATCTCTCACTAGCTCCTTCATTGTTTTGATAATTTCTATCCCAAGAGTTTGGAGTTCGTGAAGATGTTGGTATAGGAATTGGTTCATGTACGCCATGCCTGTCAGAACCACAGAAGAGAGAAGCTAATCGTTCGAGGTATGTCAAACGTGAAGTCGTGAGTTTTTGCTCGTAAAACATTTGTTGCTGATAGTAATGTATTTCGTCGATCTTTTCTTTGGTTCGGGGAGAGCAAAATAAAACTTTCTTGCTTCTCTTAGGAGTGGGCGTGGTTCCTGGCATTCGAGATGGTTGATGATAACCTGGTGGATGCTCTGGTGTTTTTGGGGAGTTATGTTCCGTTGGTTCGGAACTCGTGATTGAAATGTGGGAGTTTTCGGCACATTTTTCACAAACGTGTGCCATGAGGTAAAAGAAAATATATAAGAGTTTTGAGAGAATGTTTGTCTGATAGCACTCAAAAACAAAACGCATTTATATAGAGAGAATTTTCTATTTTAAGGAAAATAAAAAGATGGTTTGTATTAGCTTTACCGTAGAAAAACTCTCTGCTATATATAGTAAAAAGAAAAGTCATTGGTTTCTGATTAAGAAATACGAACTCTTGTTATATTAAACAATATTATCCTTCGAGTTCTTTTCTGGAAACCAACCCTAGCTCTCTACGTAACTTGACAAAAATTGATTCTAGTAGAGGCTTTGTGAATATATCAGCTAGTTGGTTTTCTGTATTAACGAATTCAAGATTTATATTTCCTTTTTCAATGTTATCTCTTAGAAAATGATGTCGAATGTCAATGTGCTTAGTTCGAGAGTGGTTAACTGGGTTTTTGGATAAATTTATTGCACTTGTGTCACAATATATAATAGAGTTTGTTAAGTTCATACCAAAATCTCTAAGTGTTTGTTGCATATATATAATCTGTGTACATGCCAAAGCTGCTGAAATATATTCTGCCTCGCATGTTGATAGTGAAACACAATTTTGTTTCTTACTAAACCAAGAAACAAGTGATTTTCCAATGAAATAGCACGTACCACTTGTACTCTTTCTATCCGTTCGTGATCCTCCGAAATCAGCATCACTATATGATACTAATTCGAATGCACAATCCTTAGGATAGAAAAGACCGAAATCTTTGGTGTTATTAAGATATCGAATAATTCGTTTCACTGCTCGTAAATGCGATTCCTTGGGATCAGCTTGAAAACGTGCACACAAACAAACACTCATCATAATGTCAGGACGACTAGCTGTTAAATATAAGAGAGAACCTATCATACTTCGATACGTCTTTTGGTCTACACTCTTCCCACTTTCATCTTTTTCAAGATGACTAGTTGTACTCATCGGAGTCGGTTTTCCAGAAGTATTTTCAAGTCCGAATCTTTTAACAAGATTTTTACAATATTTCTCTTGATTTATGAAAATACCATTTGGAAGTTGTTTAATTTGAAGACCAAGAAAGTATGATAACTCTGCCATATGTGACATTTCAAATTCTTTGGTCATGATATCTGAAAATTCCTTACAAAGTCTCTCATTTGTTGAACCAAAGATTATGTCGTCCACATATATTTGAACAACAAGTATATCTTTGTGCGAATGTTTAATAAATAATGTTTGATCAACCTTTCCTATTTGGAATCCAAAGTCGATAAGATGACTTCGTAGTCGTTCGTACCAGGCACGTGGTGCTTGTTTTAAACCGTACAAAGCCTTTTTAAGCTTAAAAACATGGTCTGGATATTTTTCATGTTTAAATAAGGGTGGTTGTTCAACATATACTTTTTCTTTTATAAAACCGTTTAGAAACGCACTCTTGACATCCATTTGATATAATTTAAAATTATGATGACAAGCAAATGATAGAAGAATTCTGATTGCTTCTAGTCTAGCGACAGGTGCAAAAGTTTCTTCATAATCGATACCCTCTTCTTGATTATATCCTTGAGCTACTAACCGTGCTTTGTTCCGAGTTATGTTTCCTTGTTCATCAACTTTGTTTTTATAAACCCATTTAGTTCCGATAACTGATTGATCGGATGGCCTTGGAACAAGTTCCCATACATCATTGCGTTCGAACTGATTAAGTTCTTCTTGCATAGCAATGATCCAATATTCATTGGTAGCAGCTTCTTTAGGATTCTTAGGTTCGATGTTTGAAATGAATGCAACATGTCCCATTTGGTTAAGTTGACTTCTAGTTCTAATTTGAGATGAAACTTCTCCAATTATATTTTGAACCGGATGATCTCTTAATATTCTTGGAGGAGATCTTATTCTAGTTGGAGAAACTATCTCAGGAGGTTGAGGAATATCGTTGATAATTTCGGAGTCAGAATCCTCATTTGTGACAACAGTGTCATTTATATTGATATTTTCGTCATCATCAATTTTTATATTAGGAAACTGATAGTATTCATCGAAGGATATATGAAGTGATTCTTCGATAATTTTGGTTCTTTTATTGAATATACGATAAGCTTTACTATGATCTGAATAACCAACAAAGATTCCTTCGTCAGCTTTTGAATCAAATTTACCAAGATGATCTTTCGTGTTTAAAATAAAACATTTCGAACCAAAAACTTTGAAGTATGAAATATTTGGCTTTCTTTCATTAAATAATTCATATGGTGTATTTTTAGTTAGAGGTCGAATGGAAACTCGATTCAAAACATAACATGCAGTTGCTATAGCTTCTGCCCAAAAATGCTTTGGTAACGTGCTTCCATTTAATAATGTTCTTGCACATTCTTGTAACGTTCGATTTTTCCGTTCTACAACCCCGTTTTGTTGTGGAGTTCTAGGAAAGGAAAAATTGTGTGATATACCTTTCTTTGCACAAAAATGTTCAAACTTATTATTTTCAAACTCTCCGCCATGATCACTTCTTATATTCTTTACTTTAAGTCCCTTCGATTTTTGAATACGTTTGACGAAGGATTTGAATTTTTCAAAAGTGTCACTTTTATTTTTAAGAAACATAGTCCAAGTATATCGAGAATAATCGTCAACGATTACAAATACATACCGACTATGATTTATGGATTGTATTTGAGTAGGTCCAAATAAATCCAAATGTAATAATTCAAGTGGTTGTAATGTCGAGATTACTTTCTTAGACTTAAATGATGACTTGGTTAGTTTTCCAATTTGACATGCTTCACAAAGATTGTCAACTTTGAAACTCAGATTTGGTAAACCTCTGACTAGATCATTTTTAGCTAGCTTGTCAATAGTTTTAAAGTTTATATGACAGAAACGTTTGTGCCATATCCATGGATCATTTTCCTTAGCAATAAGGCACATATTTGAATTTTGATTAAAATTCATATTTAAAATATATATATTTCTGTCTCTATAGCCTTCAAAAACTAAATTTTTATCTTTGTCGAGTATGTTACATTTGTCATTTGAAAAGGAAATCATAAACCCTTTGTCACATAACTGACTAATGCTTAGTAAGTTATGTTTTAGATTTTTAACTAGCATGATATTAGTAATAAGAGGTAAATTAGAAGTACCGTAATTGCTCACATCGCCTTTGCCGACGATGAAACCTTTTGAATTGTCTCCAAAAGTGACTGAGCCTCCATCAAAGTATGTAATATTCGTTAATATGCTCTTGTTTCCAGTCATATGCTTCGAGCAACCACTGTCCAGAATCCATTTTCCTCTTTTCTTAAGTGAGACCTGCAAAAATAATATTAAGTCCATGGTACCCACTTTTTATAGGGTCCTAAGAGTTAGGTCTTAGGAATCCAAACCCATATGGGTCCGGTATCCCCTTTATATAAATAATTTGGATTATGATGCACAGTACTTAAAAAATTTTGAATGTACTTGTTCCTAATCAAACTATTATTTGTTTTAGGAACCCATACTTTTATAATTTTAACATCCTTCTTTTGAGGTTTCACAATCGGTTTTGTTTTGGAATATAATAGACTAAGATTTTTCTTAACTTCAGTTTCTTGCACTACCTTATTTTTCCTTTTTCTTTTACCAAGATGTTTCTTGATAACTTGTTTCTTATATCCCAATCCATGTTTATTAGTAACTGATTGTGAATTCTCAATAATTTTAGTCAAATTTTCTCGACCTTTGTTAAAGTTAGAAACATTTTTAGAGATGTTATCTAACTTTGTTTGTAAACTAGCTTTTTCAAGGTCTAGAATCTTGACTTTTGCTTTAAGCTCATGATTTTCAGCAATGAGAATATCATTTTTCTCTTTTTGAACTACAATTTCTTGAGTTAAAAGAGATAACTGAGAATTAGAATTAGAAGATAATTCTTGTTCCTTTTCTAGTTCCTCTTCTAATATTTTCTTCTCATCTTTTAACATATCTCGTTCTAGTTCTGCTCTATTCAACATTGCTTTGACTTCTTTTAATTCATGTTTTGTATCTTTAAATTTAAACATTAATTTATCATAAATATCAAGCATATCCTCAAAAGTAGGAATTTGTACCTCATCCTCTGTTGCCATAAAACATACATTTGCTTGTTCAGTGTTTGATTCACTTTCGCTGTCAGATGAAGATGAGTCTGAATCATCCCATGTTACTGAGAATGCTCTTTTCTTTGATTTGTCTTTCTTGAATTTTTCGAATTTCTTCTTTTTCTCTGGACAATCTTTATGCATATGTCCCTTTTTGTGACAGTTGAAGCATTCCAAAGTTGAAGAAGATGGTTTGTTTGATCCAAACTTCTTTTTGTCGTATCGACTAGCCTTCCTTTGTTTCAAAAACTTCTTAAAACCTTTTGCAATAAGTGCTAAGTCTTCATCTTCAGAATCTGAAATGTAATCATCTTTTTCGGCATGAAAAGCAACATTTTTCTTTTCTTCTTTTTGTTCTCTTCTAGCCTGTAAATTTGCTTCATAGGACATTAGATTTCCTATCAACTCATCTGGCTTCATGGTAGAAAGATCATTGGCTTCTTCTATAGCTAATACTTTTCCTTCCCATTCATTAGTCAGTGAGTGTAGGATTGTTGAAACTACATCAAAATCAGAATATTTTTGTCCTAACCCAATAAGAGCATGATGAATAGTTTGAAACCGTGAATACATCTCATTGATTGTTTCATTTGGGTTCATTTTGAAATTTTGGAATTGACTTTTCAACAAAGCTATTTTTGCTTGTTTAACCTTGTTAGTACCTTCATGAGTTGTTTTTAGCGTTTGCCAAATTTGATAAGCAGTGGTACAGATACTAACACGGTTATACTCATTTTGGTCTAATGCACAAAACAACATGTTTATTGCTTTTGCATTTACTGCTGCTGCTGTTTTCTCAGCAGGAGTCCATTCTGCATACTCAGTAGTTGGATTAACTATTTCTTTCTGAGTAGCATTCCAAGCATCATAACTTGTTGATTGCATATAGAAAGCCATATGTGTTGCCCAATAACTATAGTTTAGGCCATTAAAGAAAGGAGGTCTTTGTGTAGATTGACCTTCAGTGTAAGTGTTAGTGCTAGTGCTTGCGTTATTTGCCATATTACTAGAATATATCAAATAACTGTGTTACGGTTATAAGATAACCTTGCTCTGATACCAATTGAAAAGATCGGGTGTGTACGCGATTTGTGCAGGATCTATAATATGGCTATGCGGAAAGTATGTGATATACTAACTTGTATATTTACAATAGTTATGCAGGTAAATATTTAATGTAAAAAGATCTCACAGAAGCAATATCACAGATAAGCAAGTATAGCAAATGCAGTAAATAGGAAAAATCACACCAGGGATTTTTATACTGGTTCGGAGCACCGTCCTACGTCCAGTCCCAGACTTCTATCTGGATTTTCACTAAACAACAACCTCACTTCACCCGGAGGAAACAGGTTTACAATACCCGAGCAGCCGAACGGGATTTCACGCCTCTAACAACACGAGGACTTCAACACTTGCCTCTTATAACACGAGGACTTCAACACTTGCCTCTTATAACACGAGGACTTAAACACTTGCCTCTTATAACACGAGGACTTCAACACTTTCCTCTTACAACACCGAGGACTTCAACACTTGCCTCTTACAACACCGAGGACTTCAACAATAATAAGATTTTGACTTTGAATGTGTTCTTCCTTCAACACTGATTTGTCAACAATTGAGTACACCCTTCCTATAATCTTATCCTCAAATGTAATTTGATGTTTAGTAAGATTAGGAAGTAAAATATCGAGTTGAATCACAAGTGTATGAAATATGCTTGGTGATTCAAACGATTATTGAATGCTTTTGAGTGCTTTTTGAGTGAAAAGAATAATGCAAGATAGATCAGAAAATAGAGAGTAAATCCGGTTAATTCGGTGATTTGAATGATTGCAAATTTATGTATTT
Organism: Allium sativum; assembly: GCA_030737875.1. Classification (NCBI taxonomy): domain Eukaryota; kingdom Viridiplantae; phylum Streptophyta; class Magnoliopsida; order Asparagales; family Amaryllidaceae; genus Allium; species Allium sativum. The sequence continues at coordinate 510,837,521 of CM060921.1, read as the reverse complement.
ATAAAGATCGAGTAGTTGCAATCATTGGTGAAGAGATGCATCTAAAAGGAGTGATTATTCATGAAGAAAAAAGGATGCAACTCTTGAAGAAAGAAGATGACTTTTCAATATAACGGTCAAAATTCAAAAACCTGTTGACCTACAGAAATTTACAGGTCGACATGTTTTTAGCCGTTGGAATTTCAAAAACCTGTTGACCTATAAAATTTTATAGGTCGACCTATTTTTGACCGTTACAATTTAAAAACCTGTTGACCTATAAAAAATTGTAGGTCGACATGTTTTCGGTCATATGCATAAAAAATGCTTTTATAAGAAATATTTTAAAGCAATTAGAAGTAATGATCATTTGAGGATAGATTTTAACATTTTTACTCTAAATAATCAACTTCTAACCTATGAAGTCATCTTGTCTTCTTTTTGTCGATGTAGAAGCTTCTTCTTGTCATAAATCAAAACAACCCGTGAAGCTTTGACTCAACATTTAATACTTAAACCCAATTTAGCCATATGAAGAGGGGAGGCTTATAACATGGTGTTTATAAGGTAACATAAAAAGGGGAGTGTGAACGCATGAACTTGCAACATAACGATTTAATTAACATGAGGTAGGCACATGTGAACTTGCAATTGTAACAATATATAATATAAGCAATACTTAAACATGAATCATTCTATTCACATAATCATGGTATAAACAAAACATGAATCATTCTATTCGTGTAGTCATGGCATAAATAATACTTCAACATGAACCATTCTAATCACATAATTATGGCATAATCATAATTGAACATGAGTCCTTCTCTTCATATGGCATAAACATAATTGAACATGAATCCTACTATTCATATAATCATGATTTTTATCCTATCTATGTAACTTGTAAGTGGGATGTAATTCTAGTGTAATTTCTAATGTAACTTATGTGCCAAATATATTGTCATATGATTATGATAACAACATAAGCCTAAAAACATGTTTTTAACTAGGCATAATAACAAACATAGTTTAGTCATGTTCATAAAATTAATACAAGCTTACAAAGACGCTTGCTTTTGTCACTATCACAAAATCATGATTTTTATACTTGAACTATGATGCCAATTCCAACATAACCTTCATATGAATCATAATACTTAAGTGGATCAAATTACACTAAAGATGACCATAGAATTATACATCATGTTGGCATAAAAATAAATCATATACTTGCATGAATTTCAAATAAACTATTACAACATATAGTTGTTATTTCAACATGAATCTTATACTTGCAATTACCAAATGGGTGTTGTAAATAACTACCACAAACATGTAGTTATCAATATGAATCATATGCTTGCATGAATCCTAATCAAAATTCCACAACATGTGGTTGTCAACATAAACCATATACTTGTTTGAATCAAACCATAGCATTGCCAAATCGTTTAGAATCAAAATAACATACAAATATAAGTCATTATCGCCACAATTCCATTTCGTTTCCAACGCAAATCGCGTACTTGCAAATATCCAATCGTATACTATAATATTCCCAAATCGTTTTGCATCAAAGAAACATACAAATATAGATTATTATCGCCACAATTCCATTTCTTACTTTACACAAATCAACACAATTATTTAATTCACATCGGAATAGCACTCTACTTACAACGTATGATGAATCTTCAATTCAGGAATCTGAGTTCTGAATTTGGAGATGTTATCCTTTGTTGTAGGCGTTGTTTTGATTGATTTGACGTTGCTTTAAGCTTTTGATTTATCTCCTAATTGTCTCTCTATTTTCTGACTGCTATCCTCGGTCTCTCCTTAGCAGCATGACGGTCTCATTTCCATTTTAGTTTATGTGAATTAGGGTTAGTCTTAGGTCCTTTTTATAGAGTTTCTGAGTTGATTTAGACCGTCGATGGAGCTTGGTTCAATAATAGCCGTTCGTTCAAAGGAGAGACCAACAAGGAGCTGACACCTAGCCCTAGTGATAAGGCAAGGCTCAGAAAATCGACCAAACACAGACTAGGCCAGCCAGGGTGGGCTGGGTTCGACCTGGCTCAGGGGCCAGGTCGACTCCCCAGTCGACCCCCAGGTCGACTCTAGAGTCGACCTGCCTAGGCAGGTCGACCCTAGGGTCGACCCCCAGGTCGACCTGGTGGGTTTGGGTGGGAATTTTCCCGCCTACTCTGATTGGGCTGAAATTTAAATCTGTTTTCGAAATTTGAATTTTCTGAAACTTCATCGGGCCATAATTTGGTCATACGGGCTCCGTTTTTCGAAAACTCGGACTCTATTTCGCGTATTTTTCTGAGACGAACGCAATGGCGTATCCCGTTTCCCTTAATACTTTAATTTGAAAATAGGTATACATTAATTTGTGAATTTCACAGTTATAGAATACACGGGGTGTTACAGATACCAAGCAATTATCATATGTAAAGCAATATGATAATATAAAAAGTAAGATTAAAAGGCACATGTATTATATGTAAAGCAATAAAAAACAATTATCATATATAAAACAATATGATAATATAATACTGGGTTTCCAAATTAACTTGGGTAATATGCCAACCTTATTCAAATAAATAAGAGGGTAACAAAGAATTATGGGAACTACGGGATAAATATAATTTGACTCATAACCGATACCAAATAAACAGACGCCGGTGTTGTAAAATCACAGTGGTAGAGCTCTAGCACGCGCGGATACATCAGCACCGTAACCTACTCATAACGCCATAACGACACCTGGCGATCAACCCAGGATAACCAAGACGGTCTAAGGCGAAGGCCGTATGCTACCCGTTCACGGCACTACACGTGGCACACCCATGCCTCCATCTGATGTAGTCTGTGACCCGCCGATCGGGAATCCCGATCAAACAACAAAATTGCCCAATGTAGCAGACCGTTTGATCTTTGGTGGTAGGTGGGCGAAATTTAAAACCACCGTGATTCAGGTAGCGAACCTGAATCAGGTCGACCAAGATGGAGTTTTGGCCAATTGGTACAACAGAGTCCAATCTATCCCAATCCCAAAATTAAAAGTATTTTTAAAAATATTATTTTGTAAACTTATGCCTTAAAATTTCATAGTGTTTATAACACCAAAACACTATATAAAACCAATCATAGCAATATTCATAAAACTAAGTTTAATAAACCCAGTATATTTTGCAAAAAGCTTAACAACGCATGTCCATAGATGGTTACACTACCGTTTCGCTCTAATACACAAGTACCGCATAATACTTGTATATCATAACGAAACATAAGTATTGTTTAGCATGTTTAACTTGTTTGGAATTAATACAATTATTTAACCATTTAATTAATATATTAGCAAAATTTTAATTAGTAGGAAAAAAATTTGCTTTCGAAAATTTTAAAACAAGAATTATCTAGCATAAAACATATAAGTAATTTTAAACAAATGAATAATATTAATTTCAATTTTTTTTTAGAAAAAAACTACTGGGCTGCACTGTGCAGCCCGTGTATGGGCTGCTGCACAGCTTGTTTGGGCTGCACCATAGCCCATTCTGGGCTGCACTGCAGCCCATGCTGGGCTGCTGCATGCAGCCCTGTCACGGGCTGCATGGCAGCCCGTTCTGGGCTGCCGCATGCAGCCCAGATACGGGCTGGTGCAGCCCGTTCTGGGCTGCACTGCAGGCCGTTTTGGGCTGCAATGTAGGTCGTTTTGGGCTGCACTGCAGCCCGAACGTGGCTGCACACTGCAACCCGTTCTGGGCTGCATGGCAGCCCAAACGCAGGCGGCTGTGCAGCCCACCCCAGGGCTGTTGTGCAGCCTGCGCCTGGGCTGCCTGTGCAGCCCAGTTTTGGGTGCACAGTGCAGCCTAGCTGCACAGGACTGCACAGTAGTCCTCCCCTCCCCTTGCTGAAACTTTCAGTAAATTTTTTTTCCCTTTATTTTCAATGGAATCGAAATTTAACAAAGACATGTAGGTTTGTTCATCAAGTTGAAGTAATTAAGCAAGCATTTTGTATGCATCAAAATTACATACCTACAATAACCTTCACTACATAACATTTTCTTTCAACCAATTTGCACAAATTCAATTAGGTAAAGATTAACCATAAAAGGGGAGGAGCCAATATATAACTATGAAAAGGTTTTGACCTTTTCTCTTACATGCATACCCAAATCAACCAAAAAGAGGAGAAAGATTAAAACTTCACTCACCTCCAACGCCAAAAATGCTATTTTGAAGCCCTATAACAGCTTGTTTTTGATTGCAATCCTCTTCCTTTCTAATTCAAACAAAAATTAAAAACCCCTAAATAACAATTCATAGAAAGGCAAGGAAGAAAATGAAATAGGATTAGATTTAGGGATACTTACTTGAAGAATTGGGAATCTTACTTCAACTTTTGCTTGTAAATTTCTAATCTTTATTTTGATTGAGATGAGAAGATTGATTTTTTATTTTTCTCCACGGTATGTTTCTGGTTTGAGAAGGAAAGTATACGTACTGATGTTTTAATCGGGAGAATGAGGAGTTGTGGTATTTTTATTCCTAGACCCCTCTCTAGAACTTTCCCCCCTTTAATTTATTATTTCACCCTTCTTTTTATTTTTATTTTTATTTCTCCTATGCAACACAATCATTATACTTTGTCTCTTATGAGATATTTATGATTTTCCCTCTTATTTAATTTGTTTCTAGAGATTCCATCAAAAATGCATATTTTATTTTTATTTTTATTTCGCTTACATATTTTTTTTCTTTAATATAAAAGTTACTTCTCTCTTTTTTTTTCTTATGAAAAGAAAATGGACATAAAATTTTCCTTTTTTTTAACCTTATACACATATTTTCAAAATCATGTGAACTTCTCTTTTTTTTTTCTTCAAATGCACACTTGAAAACTAACACACACATAAAAATGTTGTGTTATTTAGATTTCTCATACATAAAGGCAAAACTTCGTTATGTAATCATAGAAAAATCTTTTTCTTCTTTTTTTTCTCTTTTAAAACTGTTATTTAGTCAAAAACAAGAAACTTTATCATTGTTACAACAAAACGTGCAACATTTTACATCAACTATATACGCCCAATAATTCATAAAACATGTATTTTCCTCTCATCCCAAAAATATATGTTTTGCTACTTTTTATTTATTTATTCATTATTATATTAATTTTTCCTCTAAATTACCAAAACAAATAGTTGATTCCCAATTCAATATCCCTAATAAAAGTGGGTTGTTACAAAGGTAGTGGGGATTTATAATCCAAATTTACAAACAAGGCTTGTAAATAAGCTGTGCAAACTTATACGACGGTTTCAATAAAATTTTGTTAACTAAAATAAGTAGGGACAAATTAAGACTTAAAGGGGGTTTGGTAAAGTGATTATAAGGAATTTTACCAAGGTGAGAAATCGTTGTAAAACCATATGGGAATCAAATGGGTTTCGTGAAGGTTTACCAAATCAAGGAAATGGGTTTAGCAAGTCAAGTAGGTTTCAAATAAAAGAAAATGATTTGTGAATCCCGACTAAACGGAAATGGAAATTATATATTAGAATTGGGAATTATAAGATTATATCTATCTTGAGATAAGAACGCTGTCGATCAAGGTCTGAGAGGCAATTAGAATACACCAACTTGAACGGCTTTGCTATTATCAAGAGATGATATTAGTTTGTAATGGATAGAGAAGTGATTATCGAGCTGTTCGCGATTAATGAATTTATAATTATTTAAAATAACCTTTTAAAATGGGTTTAACTATGCTAGATTTAGTTAAGTGGAAGTAAAATTACTTTTAATTAATTATAACTAAAGCAAGTACTTTTCAATTGGAATTCTTTCCTGAAACGGGATAAAGCTAGAAATGAATTTGTATGGTAAAGATTTGGAGTTTAATTCCAATCATATAAACAAGTATGAAAAAGGGTTTTAACCAAACCGATGATTTTAAAATAAGTGTTCACCTCAGAGATGAATTAAGTGAAATAGTTTAATCGAAATAAGAGAGAGATTTTGGCAATTAGTCACATGTCGTTTGAGTAAAGTAGAAATATAACGATTTGGCCAAATGGTAATGGAAAAGAAAAGTATATTTATAAAGCTATAGCGATATTTTCCAATATAAATGGAAATCGAAAAAGGAGTTTGAGTAAACTAAACGGCGTTTCCACTATAAAGGAAATTAAAAGATATTGATAATAAAATTTAGTAATATTCTAAACAAAGGAAATAAAAAGGAGAAGTTGATAAGAGGGCGTTGAGTAATAAGATCAAATTCATGGAATAGATCATCGATGGAATAGTGATAATGGAATTTATATAAAGGTCCTGAGCTGCCAATTCACCTAGATACACTGTTATGATTTGATAGTTAAATAACCGACTATCAAAGTTTGGCCTTTTATCGATTGTTGGTACGGAAAGACAGAGATCGGATTTATATTAAAAAACCATTCCGACCAACAAAATAAGTAACGTTGAAGATATCAAAAGATGATCGAGATGGAGCATTGAAGACCGTTGATCTTCATGAGCGGAAGAACTACTCGTTAAATTCCTCTGGCTAGCTACCAATGTTAAGATGACTTGTGATTATGTCGTGATTGAAATCTTCGGAGTTGCAAGGACTTCTCGCTACTGATCCTTGGGGTGACTCCTACATAAGGATGCAGTAGGAGGGTGCCTTCGGTTCATCCTGTTCCTGAATGACTTGTATGGACGAGTGTCTGACTGAGTATTTCCTTAAAATCATGTACGTTGATTTTTACAACTATACTAAGTTTTGTGGCGGAGATATTCTCTTTCTTAACAGCCAGAGTGTATTTGTGGACGTCAATTAGTGATTTGACGGATCTGACGATGTGGAATTCAAAGTGATATTCTAAAAAGATAACGTGACCTCGAGACTCATCAACTGGGAAATGACAAAAATCGGGCAGGCAGCATGGCTATGTGGGTCGCTCCCATTAGGGTGTATAATCACCTATCTAGAGAAATTCTATTTGCTTCTTTATTCTATTTCGATGTTGTCCCTTTTGGGAAACAGTGGTTTGAGCCCAACCGCTGGTGATATACATTCGATACACTCAAGCGAAATGAGTGGTCAGTCATGTGGGGGCCGGGTTGCAAGACGTTCTTGTTGAACCCAGTGTATTCCCCTCTAGAGACACACTATCGGCAGGTGGTCCTATACCTTGTCATAGTCGGAATCCAATCTCCAATAAGCGCCCGCGCTTTTGATTGTATGCTATATATGTAGAGCGTGAGATGCAAGCGTTCTGCTAGTTTGATATTTACTTGTAGCTTGATAGACACTATTATAATATCAGAAAAGATATTGTTTCAAAAATGGTTTTGGGTTATAGTAAGGTAAAAACCGTCTGTGTTTATGTGTGGGTTGGTCTTACTATTATCCTTTTCTTTCAAAAGGATTTTTCAAAGTTAAACAAGTGTTTGTGATGTGAATTTATCACTGAAAGTATTCCAGACTGGTCCGAGTGAATTTTGCTTTGCTTCAAATATGCTTCGGTCAGACCTAGTATATTTATAGGTTAGGTTCCGCTTGGAGTTCCAGGAGCTGGAAGCAGGAGGCTTCACCGTTAGTTATATAAAGTGTATTTCTGTTGTGATAGATTTATGTTGTACCCTGATAAATGATATGTATATATATACAGTTCTTTTATAAAGAGATTTGTTATATTATATTTACTCGTTCCGCTGTGAGATACTGATGTGTTCTTCTTCTTTCTTCTTTTCTCAATTTCTTTCTTCCTATTTCTCATCCTCTAACTTCTTTCTATTAACAGTCTGGGTTCAATACTTGTATTTTTGACAAGTAATACGGATGATGTATTATTGTTGAAAATTCGAGCATCGAGTTTTTTTTCGGGCCGTTACAGTTGGTATCAGAGCTATTGGTTTAGTGATAACCTTGGCTCTGTGGTGTAACTCAATAGAGATGGGTTAGCAGTACCCTAGATTGAGTTTGAATGTATTTATGAGAGCGCGTATTTGTAATTTCTTATAAACTTATTTTTATACAGTTTTGCTCGGATTTTATTTATATATATAAGTATATTTTTCTCAAATTATTATTATATGGATTTGTTTGAATAACTTAAATAAGAATTCAAATTGGAATATTCCACTGGAATAGATTTATATCGTAAAAAGAGATTTCACTTGTGAAATCGAGTAAATGATAATTGGATGGAGATTAATCCAATATAAATAATTTGATGTGAAGCCAAAGTGAAAGAAAACGAGAAATATTAATGTGAGTCAAAATGGTTTGGTTGAATTGTATGCCTTGATTGTTTGTTATATATTGGATTGTTTGTGTAAAATTCACCGACAGTTGATTGAGAACCAATCTACAATTCATGAATTCAAACAATGGAGATGGATCAAAGATAATGTGGAAATCAAGGGATTGTTTGGTGAAATATATGGCGTGGATTTAGATATGATCAATTGTTGGAAACCAGTAAATGATTGGATTCAAGATGTAGAATCTGAATGGATATTTAAATAAATAAATGGATGTTAAGACTTAGTTATAATTAAATCCCGAATTGAATAAAGTGGTAAGATTATTTCAAATTGTTTGGAATTGGATGATATGAATATTTGGATCTGACTGACATTGTTTTGGGAACTAATGAATTTCATTGGAGTTGAGAACAGGTACAGAGTTAATTCAAGAAAGTTTCTGGAGTAATTTGAATCGAGTTTGGCATGCTAGTCGAGTAAGCATGTATATATTTATCGCTTATAGCATAATAACGGTCGCAGAAAGGTACGCCTACGCCAAATATAAATTTTTTTGTTTTTATTTGTGTTTTGAGTTTGGATTTTGGATTTTTCCGACCTTGTTGGTCGATGTATAGATATTTCTTGAACTTGCAATATTGCAGATGTCCCTCCGTACAGGGGAGACTCTGCCGAAATTTTCCAGAATTTAAGGTGTTAGAAATTTTTGAAAATTTCGTTATTTGAAATAAATTGTTTTTAAAACCGTTTGGATTAGTTTTGAAAATGAAACTAAGTTTTAATTAAATATTTTGTAATGATAATGGGTTTGCAGCATTTCTTCTACCTTAGTAATTTTGGGGACGAAATTCTTTTAAGGGGGAAGGAATGTAACGACCGGTATTTTCTGGCTAATTTTTTTATTTATTTTATTATATAAAATTGTTAGACCCAAAAGTGGTTCTAACACCCAAATTGATTAAAAGCAAATAAGATGAGATAAAAATAAAAATGAACACACAGGATTTATAGTGGTTCGGCGAAGAAATGCCTACGTCCACTTATCTTTCACTATATTCAATGATTCAGTTGCAAATACAATGTAATTATCACTTGATTTCACTCACAACTCGCTTATATTCACTCAATAGACTAAAACAAATAATGAAAGAAGATTTGGATTCTCCGGGAGTAATGGAGTTCGGGTTATGGAGGTAGTTGAATTCTCAAAGTGCCTAAAAAAGATCCTTTTCTTTGTCTCCAGATGGGGTAATTATAGATGCGAATTTGCTCAAAACTTGATCCGGGTCGGGGCCACGTGTCGTCCATCCCATTAGCTTCGGGTTCGGATGAATTATTGTGTTGACAACGCATCAGAGTAACGAACGTTATGGGTAGGAACTGGTCACAGCCGGTCAGGATATCCAGGCGCTTTTGCAGGAGAATAATATGGAACATAGGCTCGGGTCGGAGACACACATTTAAGGGGTTCGGATCGGGTATCCCGATCCGATCCGGAGTAGCTTGGATGCAACGCCCTCTTCTTCTTTAATCTGCTCCACTCCGATCTATTTCCTTGGCAACCAGGTGGCTTTCCGATCCGATTGAGATTATATTGTCCTCCGATCCGAATAGCTATGTCTTACCAGTTTCCCCCAGCAACAGTTCACCGATCCGAACAGAAGATTTTATCCGATCCGAACCGATATGTTGCTCTGGCCCGACCCGAACAACTGCAGCTATCCAATCTAGGTTGTAGTGTCTTCTCCAATCCGAATCGAAGTCTTCTAATTAAAAATGCTCTTCAATGTCTGATTTCTTGACTTTGTGTTGCCTAGTTCACAAAGTAGGCTAACACTTTGCCCCCTCAAAGGATGCTTCTGTTGGAAACGGAGCATGCTTTGACTGCCATAGCGCAAAAGCTTCATCCTTCCTTTTGAATTCACACGCTAAGTTGTCGTACTTCATCCTGTTCGGTTCGGATTCCGACCCGAACGGATTTCTGGCTTGGGTTCCGACCCGAACGGATTTCTGGCTTGGGTTCCGACCCGAACAGATCTCCTTCCTCCTGTACTCTGCGATGAACCAGTGGGCCAAGCTGTGTTACTGGGATTTTTGAGTCGGTCTAATCGGGAATACGAATAGTCAGCTTGTTTTTTATATAAATTCACTTCTTCTCTCTTCTTTTCTTTCATTCACTGTTTTTGCTTATCCGAACCGATTCCATATCGAAGCCCTAGCCTTTCCAAGAAACTTCAAAATTTTCGCTTCCATCTTCGAATCAAATACATAGGTAGTCTTGTAATCTTGAATCTTGTTGCCATAATCGCTTTTAATTTACATCCGCGGTTAGTTTGAACGATTTTAGCAAAGTAATTGAATAATTCCATCACTACGTCTTCTTCCATCCTCCGCCTTCGTCGTCAATGGCATCGACGCCATTTCGAAGCGTTGGAGGAAAGTATTGAAGCTCGTTATTGAAAACTTGAGTGCTTAATCTCTCGACTTTAATTAAGGCTTGGGATTTCGAGTTGGGTTCGCTACTTAAAAGGAGGAAGAGGAAGGAAACTGAAGAAGATTGGTTCGGGTAGGGGAACAGCAGGAGAAAAAGGAAAAAAGAGAGAAATTCACTGAGCCGGATCAGGTCGGAGCAATAGGGCCAAGAAATGAGTCTTAACTTGTTTGACCGGGTCGGGTCGGATCTACAAATACAACGAAGGTCAAGACTTATGCGCTCGGATCGGACCCGGTTGTGAAACAAAAGAGAGAATGGGAGTCTGGCTATCCGGGTTAATCCGACCCGCTCCGGGTGTCAATCTCCGAACTGATTCGGATATATCTCTCTAAGCATGGGCCTTTGCTTATCCGATCCGAACCTGGTGTCTGCATCCGAACCGAACACTACTCAATCTAAAACACAAACTTTCGTCCAGCCATTTAAAAGATATTACTTCCAACTTCATGAACAGTTAGGATAGTGCATTGCGGACATAAATGAACATTAAGAACTACCCTGACTATCACTTTCTCTTCAAAGTTTCATCTTACATTGTTGCGCTTTTACTTTGCATTTCTCACATTTACTGCACACATTTTAGTTCACACACATACACAGGGGGGTACGGGCTAATTTACTCTAATCCGTGCTATTGCTTCTTCAATAGTTCTATGACAATGAGGCCCAGACGCTCTTCCCGACTAGCTGAGAGGAAAGAAGCCCCGGAAACTTCTAACAAAATCACTCTTGAGGATATATCTTCTTCTTCGGATCCAGAATGGGACAGTGAAGGTCCAGACTACGGGGTTGGAAATCGAGAAAGCAACGAGGCGTCTTCAGAGAACGAGGTTTCTCTGGGTTTTGAGGAGGAAGGAGGGATCGGTGACGATCGAGCCCCTGACGAATTTGAATCATCCATTATATTGGAATCACCTCCAGACTCCGTTGAATCGACGATTGACAACGATCGACTTGTCCGAATTTGCTTAAAGTATGGAATAATGAAAAGGGACACCCTAGTGCCTTCACGCTCTGACCGTCCCCACAACCCTCCAGAAGGATATATGACGGTCACTCGATTGATGTGCATTGTCGGTGCCATTCCTCCATTCTCTCCCTTCATTGTTGACTTTTTAAGACAAATGCGGATTGCCCCCATGCAATTGCACCCCAATTCATATGCCTATCTGCACACCTAGTACATAGCATATCGTGAAATCTTAGTCATAGAGCTCACGTTCGATGACGTTCACTTCTTCAATAATTTCAAGCATCGGACTCGAGAAACTCCATCCTTCTGCTACTTTGAATCAGTTCCAAAAAGGAAGATAATCTCTGCACCATTTAGCAGTAAAGCTGGAGATTCCAGACTAGAATGGTTCTACGTGAAGCGACAGCCTGGATGCGCCAGGAGGTGGACAAAATCAAGTAAAGCACTGATTTTCTAAATCCGGGCTCTATACATTTGAATCATCACCTTGACTTGTTTTCCTTTTTGTTTGCAGTTGACAATCCCAAACGGATATCAGACCAGGTGTTCTTCGACCGGATGCACCGACTCCTCAATGGCGATCAGAAATTCTTGACTATCGACGAAACCCTTAAGGACGAATACCTTCACTTTCATGGGCTGTTGTCTGTTTTTCGTAGCATTGGTCATGGGACGGTTCCATACGCATACATTCCTCCAGTGGAGGTAGTCCCGAGACAGGAGAAGGCTCAGGAATTCCTACAGCGCCTCTTCACACTTCACCTTCTCCATCTTCTACACAAGATGATGAATTGGCTAATCTGGCCGAAAAGCATCGTGAAGGATATATTGCCCCTGAGGAAACTACTTCTCTAGAAAAGTCAAAATCCTCCCAAGAGTCACCACTTCACGCTTCTGAGGGGGATGCCCCTAGTACTGATGATCAAATATTTCAGGGTTTGGGGGATCTCCCCTTACCTGAGACTATAGACACTTCAGAGGATTTCAGGAAGGATCCTTTAGTCTTCACCTCTTCTGAAGAGACCACTCCCGCTAAGGCCAAAGAGGCTGCCCGTACTAGTCTAGCTTCAGACTCGGGTTGGTTGGGGGGAAACACACCACTTAGGATACACTTTACATAACGGCATTAACCTTCATTGCACCTCTTTCCTCGTGAATCCATTAATTCTAAATTTCGTTCGTTTTATCGTGCAGGTACAATGTCTCGATCCTACTACGATATAAGAAAGCTTCGTCGCAGCATGTCCAATCCTCCTCAGGATGTCGAGTATGATCGCCGGGATGATCGTGGTAGGGAGGAGAGAAGACCGTATGATCTCTATCGCTCTCGACCCTCACGTTCCCGCTCACCAATTCGACCGGAACAAGAGAAATATAAGGGCTATCCAAGCCGCAGGGAAGAGGACAGACCACCATCTAAAGACTCCACTTCTTCCCATGAAAAGCGCAGTAGAGAAAGAACTCCTCCAAAAGAAACTGGGTCTCGAAGTAAGCACAAGGTCCCCGCTACTAAACGACCTAGGACAGACAAAGAGACTACCGAATCCTCTTCTCATAGGGACACCGAATTATCGATCCCCGCTCCTCCCCCACAAGATGCGGCAACTGCGGAAAAGCGGGCATATTTGGTGGAGCAATTTCCCTAGCACTACTTCGAGACTTTGACTTTTTTACCTGCCCTTGAACCTATTTCGTCTAATTGGGCAGATGAGGCCAAAGTAAAAATTGATGCGGTGCAAAAACAATATACTGAGATGTTTAAATATTCATGCAATCTTTCTAGAATCATCCGCACTCTAATCACAAATACCGATTCAATGCAAAAGACCGCGGAGGAGGATGCTAAGGCCTTAAAAGCTCTAGGAAAAGATTTGGAGGACACTCAAGCTCAGCTAGCGGTCGCTCAAAGGGATGCTTCTAATTTCAAACAACAATTCGAGGACATGCAAAAGCGTTACCACGATTTGCTTGAATCTCACACTCAGGAGCGTTCTGAATTAAAAAAGCAAGCTGACGAGGCCAAATCAGATGCTGCTAAGACACGCCTTGCTTATGCTGAGCTTGAACGGAAAAACGCCGAGTTAGCAAAGAGGAGTGCTGAATTAGAAAAGAAGAACGCTGACTTGGCTTCAAAGTTGTTGGAGGCAGAGAACAGGGCTGTCCTGGCCGAGGGCAATGTGGAGTGTGCTATTAAATCTGCGGAGGAAGCCCGCAAGCAACTATCAGAGGCGGAGGCTGATATTCAGGGTTTCGGCGAGCTAATGATTGAATTCTTCGCACACATTATTCGTCGCCGAAACATTTCTTGGATCGAGGACTATCCATCCACTCTAGTTCAAGTATGGAATCAAATCGTTGAGTGGGAAAAAGAGGAGCTTAAGGTCGATTCCCTTGATGAAGATAAACTGATGGAGAAATACTTGAGAGATGATGAACCGGAGCGCCTGGCTGAAGGGCGCCGCCTTATTGCTGAGGCCATGGAAGAAGAGAGACGGAAGTCTAAACAAAAAACCATTCTCGAAGCTGGTTCCTCTTCTTCTGCCCCTGCAACTCCCGAAGTAGAAGGGTATGATCCCGAAAATCCGAGAATTCCCCGAACAATTCTGCTATCCCCTATTCCTGAAATAGCCCCAGAGGTAGTAGTCACCCCCGCTGAGAAGTCTTCGGAAGGTATCCCTATCTTTTCTCCTCAATTTGCCAAAGCTATTTCTACCTTTCGCCACGTGATTGAACATTCGATGAGAGACCCATTGTTTTCGCCTGAGTTGATAACTGTTGCTTCTCATTCTGTAAGTGTCGAATCATCCGAAAAGACAGATGTAGCTCAAGGAGCTGCCGCTGGGACAAAGCCCGCAGATAGGGCCAAAAAAGGGGAAGACAAGGCTGCTTCTATAGACTTGGGAGAAGGAAGTGAGCCAACTAAGGTCACCACTCCCCATGATGAAGAAATGATAGCAGCTTTAAAGGACGATGGCGGAGACGGGGGGCATGAAGAGGAACCAGAAGTTGCAATAACCGGGGAGTCAAAAAGTGCTGATGACGTTACCTTGGCTGCAATGAAGGCTGATCAAGACAAGCGCTTGCAATTAAAGGCCGAAGAACTAGACCCTGAGGTCCTCAAGCCCCTCGCAGTTGTGGATGCGGGATCAAGGTTAGTTGTTAAGCTCTCAACTAGATCTATTACAGAAGAACTTGCTAAAAAATCTTCTCTTGATTCCAGTGCCCCGCCCTCCGGGAAGAAATCTACTGGCTCCAGTACCGCATCTTCAGGAAAAAAGAAATCAAAACGAATCTTGACCGAAGCTGAGAAAGAAGCAAAGGATGCGGAGAAAGCCGCCAAGAAATCCAAGGCTGATTCCAAATCTAAATAGTGGATTGCCCTGTATCTTTTTAGCATTTTTGTGAACCAATAATTGCTGCTACAAAAGTAGCTCCTGCATTTTCTTTTTTAGCTATTTCCCTGTACAAATTCATTCATTTGTAAATAAAAATAATTCACTTTTTGCAATGTTTGTTTGTTAGTAGTTTTGCACCTATGCATGTCTATAGTTGTGAAACGAAGTTGTGGAGGGGGGAAATATGCGTGTACATAAGTGTCCCCAGTCAATTTCCACAAGTTATTTAATGCTTAACCAAGTAATCCGAATGCTCCCGATTTTCTGACGGGATAGCACTTCCTGTGCCGTCAGTACCTATCGTTTTTTCTGGCATTTCTTTTATACTCTCCCTCTTTCTCTTGAGAGTTAGAGTTCGAGTTCAGTCATCTGTTTATTCCCCGGTCTTTCAACGGGGAAAGATTTCTTTCTCAGCGCTCAGTCAAAGACGCTTTTATACTCTCTCTCTCTCTGGAGAGTTAGAGTTAGGAGGAGAATCTCTTTTTCAGCGCTCAGTCGGAGACGCTTTTATACTCTCTCTCTCTCTGGAGAGTTAGAGTTAAGAATGTCGTTTTCTCATTCTTTTATGTCTTATCGCACAAATAGTCGTTGTGCTTCTTTTTATGTCTAAACTATTTTCAACCTTTTTAGGCTGTGAGTCACCCTGTATTTCATACCTACAACAGAATAATTAACAAATGTATATATACATAATGCATAAAAGTAAATAACACACAATATTTTTATAGTGGTTCAGCTAAGTCGTAGCCTACATCCACTTTATAGTCCTTTATTCATATCGTCAGATTTTCCCAAGGCAAGTCGTGCCTTATTACAGAGTTCATAAGAAAAATAACACTAAGTACAGTGTTTTTAATCCAAATATCGCATTAAGTGCTGGGCATTCCATGCTCTGGGGACTTCTTCGCCATCCACGGTCGTTAACTTGAAGGTTCCTTTTTCAAGTTTCCGTTGAATGACAAAGGGTCCTTCCCATTTTGGACCAAGGTGAGGAAGGGATGGAAAGACTCTCTTTAGCACCAAATCTCCTGGTTCAAAAGTCCTGAGGCGAACTTTTTTGTCGTAATAGCGTGCCATCTGACGCCGATGTCTTGCTGCACGCAAATCTGCTTCGTCCCTTTTCTCTTCGACTTCATCAAGAGACTCAAGTAAAAGTGCCCGATTTGTCATCGGGTCATAATATGTCACCCTGTGGGAAGGAACTTCTAGTTCAACTGGAATTACAGCTTCTGAGCCAAAGGAGAGAGAGAAAGGGGTATGACCGTTGGCCGTTTTAAATGTTGTTCGATATGCCCACAAAGCTAGGGGCAATTCATCAACCCACTTTGCCTTTGCACGCTCTAATCGCTTCTTGAGGATGGATTTTATTACATTGTTTATTGCCTCTACTTGCCCATTCGATTGCGGATAGGCAACTGCAGAATATCGTTTGTCTATCTTATACTTCTGGCAGAAATTTCTGAATTCAGTACTATCAAATTGGGTCCCGTTGTCAGTTATAATCGTCCTTGGGATCCCGAATCGGCATATAATATTTCTAACCACAAAACTTATCACCTTTCTTGTTGTGATCTTGGTCAAGGGCTCAGCTTCCACCCACTTCGTAAAATAGTCCACGGCTACTATTGCATACTTAGCTCCTCCTTTAGCAATTGGTAGAACTCCAATGATATCAATTCCCCATGTGGCAAATGGCCAAGGACTCACCATTGATTTAAGTTGGGTCGACGGTGCCCTGGGGATTTTAGCGAATCTCTGGCACTTATCGCAGCGTCGTGAATAATCAGCTGCATTTTTATTGATCGTAGGCCAGAAGTATCCGTACCATAATATCTTCTTTGCTAAAGTTTGACCTCCTGTATGATCTCCACACTCACCTTCGTGTACTTCTCTTAGTACACGCTTGATGTCGTCGTGTGCTATACATCGTAACAGGGGCATAGAAAATCCTTGCCTATAGAGAGTATCATCTTGTATGACATATCTGGTAGCTTTGCGAACTACAGCTCTTTTCTCACTCTTCTTCGATGGGAGTGTCCCATTCTTAAGGAAATTCTTAATTGGAGTCATCCATGACTCCTTCTCTGGTTCCGCTTCAAAAGCGAATTCAATTTCCATTGACTCAAAGCTTGGCGACTCCAACGTTTCAATTGGAATTACTTCAGTTTCTTCTGGATTGTCGGAACTAGCCAGCTTTGCCAGTCTATCCGCTTTCTGGTTTTCAACTCTGGGAATATGTGTTATGTTGTACCGCTCTAAGCTATTCAATAGCTCTTTCACTTTCCCGAGGTAGGCGATAAGTCGAGGTCCTCAAGCCACAAATTCCTCTCGCACTTGGCAAACAACAATTTTAGAGTCACAAAATATGTCTAACATTTTTACTCCGAGGTCTTTAGCAAGTTTCAGCCCGGCAATCAGGGCTTCATATTCAGAGTCATTGTTCGTCGCCGAAAATTCTAATCGCAAGGCGTAATATAACGACCGTCCTTCGGGAGTAACTAAGACAATTCCAGCTCCGGACCTTCGGTCGTTCTTGGCTCCATCTGTATATAGTTTCCACGGATTCATCTTTAGCTCATCCTCGGACTTAACCACTCTGTCATTGATTATTTCCTCCTCTGGAATGGTGAACTCTGCAATAAAGTCTGCTAGAGCTTGCCCCCTGATTGACTTTCGTGGTTGAAAATTCAAATCAAACTGACTTAGTTCTATGTTCCATTTGATCAACCTTCCCGATGCTTCGGGTCTCTGCAACACCTGCCTTAAGGGCTGGTCGGTGTATATGGTTATTGGATGGGCTTGGAAATAGTGACGAAGTTTTCGGGATGCGATCAGGAGGCTGTAAGCGAGCTTCTCAATTTTTGGGTAGTTGCGCTCTGCCGCTGCTAATTTCTTACTTACATAATACACTGGCCTTTGTACTTTGTCTTCTTCTCGAACCAGGGCTGTGCTGACAGCGAGAGCCGAGACTGCCAAGTAAACAAATAATTCTTCGTGATCTACGGGCTTTGATAAAATCGGCGGTTTCTCTAGCAGTTCCAACAGATTTCGAAAGGCCTCAATACAATCCGGAGTCCACTTGAAGTTCTTCTTTCCCCTTTTAATCAAATCAAAGAACGGAACACATTTATCTGTGGCTTTGGAGATGAATCTACTCAGCGCCGCTACTTTCCCTGCAAGACTTTGGACGTCTTTAATTCTCCTCGGTTCTTCGATATTTCTAATCGCTGCTATCTGGCTAGGGTTGATTTCAATTCCTCGGGAACTCACAATGAAGCCAAGGAACTTTCCCGATGCCACTCCAAATGAGCATTTCAGAGGATTCAATTTCATCCAGTACTTTCGTAGGATACCAAACATTTCCGCCAAGTCTTGCGTATGGCTGGAGGACTGCTTTGATTTGACAAGCATATCATCCACATAAACTTCCATAGTTTTTCCTATTTGATTATAAAACATTCTGTTCACCAAGCGCTGATAAGTAGCTCCAGCATTTTTCAATCCGAATGGCATTACAACATAACAATATAACCCCAAATTCGTAATGAAGCTCGTATGTTCTTGGTCTGGTACGTGCATAGGAATTTGGTTGTATCCAGAATATGCGTCCATGAAAGAGAGAAGTTCATGACCTGCTGTCGAGTCTACAAGCTGGTCAATCCTGGGAAGTGGGAAACTGTCTTTCGGGCAAGCTTTATTTAAATCTGAAAAGTCAATGCAAGTCCGCCACTTTCCGTTTGGCTTCTTTACTAAGACGGGATTCAATATCCAGTCGGGATAAGTCGAATCTCGAATAAATCCATTCTGCTTCAATTTCTCTACTTCCTCTTTGAGAGCAGCCGACCTCTCTGGGCCCAGCATGCGTCTCTTTTGCTTCACAGGCGGATGCTTCGGATTCACATTCAATTTGTGACTTATAATGGATGGCGATATCCCACACATGTCAGCATGGGTCCAGGCAAACACGTCTAGGTTTGCCTTCAAGAAGTCCGTTAGTTCTTTAGCTCGACGTGGATCCAATTATGAACCAATTTTCAAAACTTTTGTTGGATCAGCTTCATCAATGGGAATTTCCACTGTCGCTTCATTAGGAGTTGCATTCCTAGCCTCTGGTTCCTCATCTTTTCTGGGATCCAGGTCTTCAGGCGTTCCTTTGGGCAACTCCCTCGGGGTCAATCTCTCTAATTGCTATGCCGAGTCCCCCTTTGAGGGAGACGAGGCATCCTTACTCTCAACGTTAAGTCCTTTCATCAACATCTTTAGTTCGGCCACATAGCAGGCCCGTCCGGAAACTTGATCCCCTCTCATTACTCCAGTTCCGGCTTCGGTTGGGAACTTAAGTAACAAGCACCAAGGGGCGATACAAACTCTGAATTCAGCGAGGGCAGGCCTCCCTAAAAATGCATTATAAGGCGAATCTACGTCCAATACTACGAACTGAAGCATCCGCACTCTTCTACGTTCTCCTTGCCCCATGGTCACGGGCAACTCTATGTATCCCATGGGAGCTGTCGACGCCCCGTTGAAGCCTCTGATCCATCCTTCACAAGGCTTCAGATCTTCAGATTCCAGCTTCATCTGATCAAATGACTTCTTGAACAAAATATTAATGGAACTTCCGTTGTCTACTAATACCTTATGGACCAAGGCCGGCCCAATGGTGGTAGTAATAACCAACGGATCATTGGTGGGTGATTGTATCCCAGTATTGTCTCGGCTGCGAAATACCACGTCGTCAAACATGGTCTTCTGTTGTTTTATGGGGGTGACATCTTCCAAATCATCACCTTCATTCACGTCTAGATGCTTGGCAGCATTCACATATTGATCCATTGATCTGAAACTTCGGATTGTTGGGTGAGGTCCACCTACTATGGAGTTGATAACAATTCCTTTACCTTTCTGCTGCGCTGTAGGCTTGGGAGCAGGTAGAATCTGTTTTGGAGCCTGCTCTCCTTGCCCCCTGTCCCTCGGGGCAACCTTGTACTCATCCAACTTCCCTTCACGCAACAGTTTCTCAATCACATCCCTCAAATGTCGACATTCATTAGTTGAATGCCCATGAGTTCCATGAAACAAACAAAACTTCCCTGTCGCCATTTCTTTCTCGGTCGAATCACGAGGTGGCGGTCTTTTGTATTGTAACACATTGTACGTATCCAGGTAAATATTTTCCAGGGTGTCGTTCAATGGTGTATGATTCTCATAGTTTTGGAATCGGGGTCTTTTGTTAGGGTCACTTCCCCTATTTCTGTTTCTTCTGTTACCGTTCGGATTACGGTTATTGTCGTTGTTTCCCCCGCTTCCAGCATTGCTGTTTCCACCCTTGTTTCCTACATTTACTTCAACCTTGCCAGAACTTTCCCCAGACTGCTTCACGGCGATATTACTCTGCACATTCTCCTTTGAAGCCGTCTCAGACTTTCTCTTTCGGTTTTCCCTGGCCTCCTCTCGCCTTAGATAAATATCGGCTTTTTCGTAGAATATCTCCCTTGTGGAGGGTGTTTTCCCAGAAAGGTAGTCTCCAAACTCAGATTCAGGATCAACTCCTTCCTTCAATGCCATCAGAATAGTGGGCTCATGCGGGTCACTGACCTCGGTCACAGCTTGGTTAAAACGGTCAAGATATGCCCTCAAAGACTCTCCTGGTGCCTGCTTGATTCTCGATAATTCAATAACACTTTTGGACTTTCGGGCATGGAGTCGGAACTGGTTCATGAAACGCTCGCTTAGTTCCTTGTAATTCGAAATCGAACGAGGAGGAAGTCGGGTAAACCAGAACAATGCCACATCTTCTAAGTAGATTGGGAATGCTTTGCACTTCACTTCATCAGGGGCAGCAGCAGCATTCATGAGCCACGAATACCGCATCAAATGCTGTCCCGGATTAGTCCTTCCGTTGTACTTGTCCATCTATGGCAAGTTAAAGCGTCGGGGAAATTGGAAGTCGAGGATATCGTCGGTGAAGGGAGTATGGCTTCGCTCAATGCCATAATCTTCATTTGTATAATTCCGGCTCTCGGAAATGATCTGGCGAACCATTGCCTGTACATCAGCATTAGTTAGGGGCCGCTCAGGTTCCCTGGCCCTAGTATCCGAGTTCCTTCTGGGCTCTTGTTCAGGAGATGCCCTTCTTCTTCGCGCTGCCTCTGCTCGATTCCGTTCCCTGCGCTCCCGGTCGATCTCGGGAGGAGGGGACTGGAGTCTTTGCCCCCGAGTGGGGTCATTGTTTTCTAATGCTCGTGCAATATCCTCACGAGATCCCAAAGATCCAAATGTCAGCTGCTCCACGTTCTGAGGTCGTTCGAGTGGCCTTTGTTCACGGGGCCTCTCTTCCTCGGAAGATGAAGATTGATCCACTGGTGTGTGACGAACCGGTGATGGAGTTCTCTGTCGACGGAGTTCACTAATCTCCCGACTCATGAGCCTCATATTTTCCTGCATCATGAGATTAGTGCGCTCGTGAACTTTCATGGCCTCCCTCGTGCTCTCAAGCATGTCAAGAAAGCGCGAAAAATCTCCTTGAGTGATGGGCGTAGATGAATTGACCTGATCACCAACCCTGGTGGCTGGAATTGGAGCATTCGTAGGGACTCGAGTAGCGGTTCCAGCTTCACCAAGCATCGGGTCAGATCGGAGGTAGGAGGTCGGATCGGTTCAGAGCTGGGGGGCCTGGTCGGATCGGTACGTGGCAAGCTGCTCGGGTCGGTTCAGATTGGGGGAATGCACTGCTTCAGAATCTCCTACCCGGATCGGATCGGAGCTTTCCCCCTGCCGGCGGCTCGGATTTCCTGCGTTGGTTCTTCCTGCTGTTGAACTCTGCCCCCGAGACCTTGTTACAACCGCATTTTGCTGATCTTCACCAGCTCCATTTCCTCGAACAGACTGAACTTCTTTGCCTTTTCCTTTGGCCATGACTCTTTAACAATCACTTCAACAAATATAAAAGAGCGGAGAAACTTAAGGATTAACTTCTTTGAACTCAACGGTCCAAAAAGTAGAAAGAAATCCCGGAAAATAGAGAATTTAGATGAGGATTCTCAGTGAAAGCACCAAAATGTTAGACCCAAAAGTGGTTCTAACACCCAAATTGATTAAAAGCAAATAAGATGAGATAAAAATAAAAATGAACACACAGGATTTATAGTGGTTCGGCGAAGAAATGCCTACGTCCACTTATCTTTCACTATATTCAATGATTCAGTTGCAAATACAATGTAATTGTCACTTGATTTCACTCACAACTCGCTTATATTCACTCAATAGACTAAAACAAATAATGAAAGAAGATTTGGATTCTCCGGGAGTAATGGAGTTCGGGTTATGGAGGTAGTTGAATTCTCAAAGTGCCTAAAAAAGATCCTTTTCTTTGTCTCCAGACGGGGTATTTATAGATGCGAATTTGCTCAAAACTTGATCCGGGTCGGGGCCACGTGTCATCCATCCCATTAGCTTCGGGTTCGGATGAATTATTGTGTTGACAACGCATCAGAGTAATGAACGTTATGGGTAGGAACTGGTCACAGCCGGTTCGGATATCCAGGCGCTTTTGCACGAGAATAATATGGAACACAGGCTCGGGTCGGAGACACACATTTAAGGGGTTCGGATCGGGTATCCCGATCCGATCCGGAGTAGCTTGGATGCAATGCCCTCTTATTCTTTAATCTGCTCCACTCCGATCTATTTCCTTGGCAACCAGGTGGCTTTCCGATCCGATTGAGATTATATTGTCCTCCGATCCGAATAGCTATGTCTTACCAGTTTCCCCCAGCAACAGTTCACCGATCCGAACAGAAGATTTTATCCGATCTGAACCGATATGTTGCTCTGGCCCGACCCGAACAACTGCAGCTATCCAATCCAGGTTGTAGTGTCTTCTCCAATCCGAACCGAAGTCTTCTAATTAAAAATGCTCTTCAATGTCTGATTTCTTGACTTTGTGTTGCCTAGTTCACAAAGTAGGCTAACAAAAATATTGATTTGAATATATATAACTTAATTTAACGATTTATTTTTGAATATATTATTTCAATAAATAATAAAATCATATTTTAATTTCCAAATAGTCGGAAAATGTTGTGTTGGCAATATATTGTGAACGACTAGTTCAAAATAGTTCCATACTGTTTATATTGAATTATATTGACGATTTTGTTTACTTAACAACGATTGAATATATATAGTTATAATTTAATTTTAAAACGAGTTGCAATGGCGCGGCAGTTCATAATATGGCGATTTGAAATTTAAATGGCTGTACAGGGCCCAAAATAAGCCGGATTTTCTCGAAACAAGAAACACTAGAATCTATTTGTTGATATCTTTCTAATGGAAGAGAAAATTCAAGTTTTCATAGCATTGATTTTATTTTATGTCCAAATCAAAATTTGAAAAGGTCGCTATGGAATTCCTTTATATATAATATCGATTTATTATATGAAATAAAGGGTTTCTAAATATTTTAAATATCGAACTGACTTTGATTACAACCCGAGTTATTTTATTTTGAATCTATATCAAATTCTGGTCATATATGGCCAATTACAGTATTTTATTTCTATATTATTGAAGTATTTTAAAATTGATTTATTTTAATTCAAATTGGACCTTTTAAAAGGGACTTTATTCAAACGAGCTTCTTTTTAAACGAAACAAATTTTATTGGGACCGCAACAACAAATTATTGCTAGATTTTCAAGTTGCATGCAAATCAGAGTTATTTTGTGAGCATGGCAAAATTAAATGCAAATAAAACGACCATTTGGAGTTAAACGAGCGTTGTTTGAGTAAATGGACACGGAATTCGACGAAACAAGTTTCATTGGGATCGTAGCATCAAATTATATTATGACGTCCATTTCCGTTGTGAATATAGTTTGTATGTGAGTGCAGGAGCGAATAAATGGTGTTTGAAATTTCGATAAGGATGAAATAAAATATCGTTCGTCACATCGATATAAAATATTATAAATTTTCCTATATAAACACCTAAGTACTTCAGCCCTAAGCTAGAAAATCTCAGTCCATCTTCAATTTCCGTCCAGTATTTGCAAATAAGTCCTCCTTTACAAAATAATTTATTTCTCTCAATCTAGAGTGAATCGTCCATGGCAACCAACACGAAAGTTGTAGATCCAGGCGAGGCTGACCTTTACCAAAAATTCTAGGACCAACGGTCGCCTAAGTTCACCGGAAATCGCGGATTTCCATGAAAAATCATTTTCGTTTTTGAGTTTTTTGTGGCGTTTTGGGTTGACAATTGTTGTTGGATCCAAAGGTAGTCTTGTAGAGGACGAGGAGAGGGAGATTTTTCCCGTTGGTCGGAGGAAGGCATGGTGGTGAGATGAACGTGGGTGACATTTTCTGGTTTAGTTTCGAAAGCTGAAATGGGATTTGTCAACTTTCCCGCGTCATGGGTCATTGAGCGCTTGGTGGTGACTGAAGGCGATCGAAGGGGGTAGCGAGGTCGAGGTTTTGGCGGAGGTGTGGTCGCTGATGATGGTCGGGGATGCATGTTTTCTGGTGATGAACGGTTCCGTTCTAAGGGAGTTTCTGGCGAGCTTGGTCCACCTGGAGTGTCTGCGATCAGGAGGAGGAGGGTCTCGTCGAGGCGTAGCGGATGGTCAGGTCAGGTGGGCCCCAGCTTTGTCGGAGGAGGGGCGGAAGGAAGAAGAAGGTTGCAAGTTTGGGCAAGTCGTGAAGGAGGGGTGAATGTCGGGTTTCAGCAAATCGAATGGAGAAAAACGCGTTTTTTCCCCCAATCCGCTAATGACTTGGAAACCAGATAATTAAGGTAATTGATTATATATATAACTATATTTAATTAAATTATTATTGGTTTAATTATCGGTTAATGTGTTTAAACTTGAAATAACGACAACTTATTCATACGTTATTGGATTTCAGCAAAATTGGGCCTGTTGGGACCGTAGTGACGAGCACTACGCTGTCGAGCTGGTCTGAACTGAAATCGAAGCAGTTGAAGATTCTTGTAATTTTAAATGCTAGTTTAAAGTTATACGATATAACGCGACAACCCAAATAATTGGTGAGTTAATTCTCACAATTTTCCGGACTAATATGATGTGATAAATCCATATAATATCATTTAAAAATATATATTGTTTGATTTGCTGCAATGGTTGCTTATGGTTGATTTACTGGTTGTTATTAGTTATATTATTTTCGTTAATTTATTTATTCAAATTATAGTGTTATAACAAAGCTATGACGCAGAGAAGGACAGGTTGGAGGGATCCGACCGGATTCCTCAAAATATCATGTGTACTGTATATTTTTACTGTTTACACATGAACTGATTGAACACCCAATGACATCAAAACCAAACTGAATATTGATGGTTGAATTGATGTGATCTTGATGTGATTTTTAGCCAATCAATAGTGGTTGGCAGTTAGGACCTAAAATCTATTGTTTTTCAAAACATCGTTTTGCTGTCAGGCGAACTGGCGCAGTTTTAAGTTATAAAATTTATTTTATAATTGAATTAAAAATCTTGAGTTTATTTTATAAATGGAAATGGAAAAGGAGTTTATAAATATATTTATACGTGTATAATCGTGTTTTAAATAGAAACTAATTAATAGTTTACAATAAGAATTTAAGGACATTAATGAGATCTATGAACTACAGTCGAAGCGAACATACGGATTTGTGAAATGGAATGATTGTTTTTATAGAACAATTAACTGATGTTTTAAATTAATTAAGTTATTTAATTAATTTAAGGATGGAATGATAACAGAAATCAGTTAACCGATAACTGATTTGTACGATTAGCAGAAAATCAACCGTTTAAAATTTGAAATTTACGGTTGGGTTAATTTGATTTAAATTAACAAGTCAATGGTTTTCAAAATACTCGTTAACTGGATGAATGTCGTTAAAAGCTAGTTAATCTTTGATTGGTTATATTTTGAAATGATTATCAATTCATTTATTTATAAATTAAGTTAATTATTATTTAATAACCTTTGTAAATTATTTAATTATTCTACTTTTAATTAATAATGAAGTTAATTAATGAATGATTAATTATTGAAATAAACCGTGTTTATTTGGTGAATAATGAAGTTAATTATTGTATTGATAATAATTAAAGCTATGGTTCAAATTATTGGCATTACTTTAAAAAGGGAAGTCAAAATAATAATAAGATTGAAACTAAGTAAAGATTACTAAAGGACTTGGTTACAAATCCTAGAGTTTTATAAGCACCAGTTTATAAGGGACCGTCGAGCCAGAATGATATTAAAGAGAAGCTTTAAAATATAATTAAAGCGATGACTTTTAAATGGGATTCAATTACGAGGTTAAATAAATGACGATGGGATTTGATTAAAAGGTAGTAGGGATTTATAATCCAAATTTACAAAAAAGGCTTGTAAATAAGCTGTGTAAACTTATACTATGGTTTCAATAAGATTTTGTTAAGTAAAATAAGTAGGGAAAAATTAAGACTTAAAGGTGGTTTGGTAAAGTGATTATAAAGAAGTTTACTAAGGTGGGAAATCATTGTAAAACCATATGGGAATCCAATGGGTTTCGTGAAGGTTTACCAAATCAAGGAAACGGGATTATCAGGTTAAGTAGGTTTCAAACAAAAGAAAATGATTTATGAATCTTGACTATATGGAAATGGAAATGATATATTATAATTGGGAATTACAAGCTTATATCTATCTTGAGATAAGAACGCTGTCGATCAAGGTCTGAGAGGTAATTAGAATACCCCAACTTGAACAGCTTCACTATTATCGAGAGATGACATTAGTTTGTAATGGATAGAGAAGTGATTATCGAGTTGTTCGTGATTAATGAATTTATCATTATTTAAAATAACCTTTTAAAATGGACTTAACTATGCTAGATTTAGTTAAGTGGAAATATAATTACTTTTAATTAATTATAACTAAAGCAAGTACTTTTCAATTGGAATTCTTTCCTAAAACGAGATAAAGCTAGAAATGAATTAGTATGGTAAAGATTTGGAGTTTAATTCCAATCATATAAACAAGTATGAAAAAGGGTTTAACCAAACTGATGATTTTAAAGATAAGTGTTCACCTCAGGGCTGAATTAAGTGAAATAGTTTAATCGAAATAAGAGAGAGATTTTGGCAATTAATCATATGTCTTTTGAGTAAAGTAGAAATATAACGATTTGGCCAAATGGTAATGGAAAAGAAAAGTATGTTTATAAAGCTATAGTGATATTTTCCAATATAAAGGGAAATCGAAAAGGGAGTTTGAGTAAATTAAGCGGCGTTTCCACTATAAAGGAAATTAAAAGATGTAGATAATAAAATATGGTAATATTCTAAACAAAGGAAATAAAAAGGAGAAGTTGATAAGAGGGTGTTGATTAACAAGATTAAATTCATGGAATCAATCATTGATGGAATAATGATAATGGAATTTATATAAAGGACCTGAGCTTCCAATTCACCTAGATACATTGTTATCATTTGATAGTTAAACAATCGACTATCAAAGTTCGGCCTTTTATCGATTATTGGTGTGGAAAGACCGAGATCGAATTTATATTCGAAAAATATTCCGACCAAAAAAATACGTAACGTTGACGATATAGGAAGATGGTCGAGATAGCGCATTGAAGACCGCTGATCTTCATGAGCGGAAGAACTACTCGTTAAATTCCTCTGCCAAGCTACCAGAGTTATGATGACTTGTGAATCTGTCGTGATTGAAATCTTCGGAGTTGCAAGGACTTCTCGCTACTGATCCTTGGGGTAACTCCTACATAAGGATGCAGTAGGAGGGTGCCTTCGGTTCATCCTGTTCCTGGATGACTTGTATGGACGAGTGTCTGACAGAGTATTTCCTTAAAATCATGTACGCTGATTTTTACAAATATACTAAGTTTGGTGGGGGAGATATTCTCTTGCTTAACAACCAGAGTGTATTTGTAGGCGTCAATTAGTGATTTGACAGATCTGACGATGTGGCATTCAAAGTGATATTCTAAAAAGATAACGTGACCTCGAGACTCATCAACCGGGAAATTACAAAAATCGGGCAGGCAGCATGGCTATGTGGGTCACTCCCATTAATGTGTATAAAAACCTATCTAGAGAAATTCTATTTGCTTATTTAATCTATTTCGATGCTGTCTCGTTCGGGAAATGGTGGTTTTAGCCCAACCATTGGTGATATACATTCGATACACTCAAGCGAAATGAGTGGTCAGTCATGTGTGGGCCGGGTTGCAAGACGTTCTTGTTGAACCCAGTGTATTCCCTTCTAGAGACACACTATCGGCAGGTGGTCCCATACCTTGTCATAGTTGGAATCCAATCTCCAATAAGTGCCCGTGCTTTTGATTATATATTATATATGTAGAGCGTGAGGTGCAAGCATTATGCTAGTTTGATATTTACTTGTAGCTTGATAGACACTATTATAATATCAGAAAAGATATTGATTCAAAAATGGTTTTGGGTTATAGTAAGGTAAAAACCGTTTTTGTTTATGTGTGGGTTGGTCTTACTATTTTCCTTTTCTTTCAAAAGGATTTTTCAAAGTTAAACAAGTGTTTGTGCTGTGAATTTATCACTGAGAGTGTTCCAGACTGATTCGAGTGAATTTTGCTTTGCTTCAAATGTGCTCGGGTCAGACCGAGTATATTTACAGGTTAGCTTCCGCTTGGAGTTCCAGGAGCTGGAAGCAGGAGGCTTCACCGTTAGTTATATAAAGTGTATTTCCGCTATGATAGATTTATGTTGTACTCTGATAAATGGTATGTATATATATATATATAGTTCTTTTAAAAAGAGATTTGTTATATTATATTTACTTATTCCGCTGTGAGATTCTGATGTGTTCTTCTTCTTTCTTCTTTTCTAAATTTCTTTCTTCCTATTTCTCATTCTCTAACTTCTTTCTATTAAAAGTCTGGGTTCGATACTTGTATTTTTGACAAGTAATACGGATGATGTATTATTGTTGAAAATTCGAGCGTCGAATTTTTTCCGGGTCGTTACAGTTGGTATCAGAGCTATTGGTTTAGTGATAACCTTGGCTCTATGGGATAAGTCAATAGAGATGGGGTTAGCAGTACCCTAGATTGAGTTTGAGTGTATTTATGAGAGCGCGTATTTGTAATTTCCTATAAAATTATTTTTATATAGTTTTGCTCGGATTTTATATATATATATATATATATATATATTTCAAATGATTATAATATGGATTTGTTTGAATAACTTGAATAAGAATTCAAATTGGAATATTCTGCTGGAATAGATTTATATCATAAAAAGAGATTTCACTTGTGAAATCGAGTAAATGATAATTGGATGGAGATTAATCCAATATAAATCAATTGATGTGATGCCAAAGTGAAAGCAAACGAGAAATATTAATGTGAGTCAAAATGGTTTGGTTGAATTGTATGCCTTGATTGTTTGTTATATATTGGATGGTTTGTGTAGAATTCGCCTACAGTTAATTGAGAAGCAATCTAGAATTCATGAATTCAAAAAATTGAAATGGATCAAAGATAATGTGGAAATCAAGGAATTGTTTGGTGAAATATATGGCATGGATTTAGATATGAACATTGGTTGGAAACTAGTAAATGATTTGATTCAAGATGTAGAATCTGAATGGATATTTAAATAAATAAATGGATTTTAAGACTTAGTTATAGTTAAATCCCGAATTGAATAAAGTGGTAAGATTATTTCGAATTGTTTGGAATTGGATGATATGGATGATATGAATATTTGGATCTGACTAACATTGTTTTGGGAACTAATGAATTTCATTGGAGTTGAGAACAGGTACAGAGTTAATTCAAGAAAATTTCTGGAGTAATTTGAATCCAGTTTGGCGTGCTAGTCAAGTAAGCATGAATATATTTATCGCTTAACGCATAATAACGCTCGCAGAAAGGTACACTACGCAAAATATAAAAATTTTGTTTTTTATTTGGGTTTTGAGTTTGGATTTTAGATTTTTCCGACCCTATTGGTCGATGTATAGATATTTCTTGAACCTGCGATATTGCAGATGTCCCTCCATACAGGGGAGACTCTGCCGAAATTTTCCAGAATTTAAGGTGTTAGAATTTTTTTGAAATTTTTGTAAATTTTGTTATTTGAAATAAATTGTTTTTAAAACCGTTTGGATTAGTTTTGAAAATGAAACTAAGTTTTAATTAAATATTTTGTAATGATAATGGGTTTGCAGCATTTCTTCTACCTTAGTAATTTCGGGGACGAAATTCTTTTAATGGGGAAGGAATGTAACGACCCGTATTTTCTGGCTATTTTTTTTATTTTTTTTATTATTTAAAATATTGACTTGAATATATATAATTGAATTTAACGATTTATTTTTGAATACATTATTTAAATAAATAATAAAATAATATTCTAATTTCCAAATAGTCAGAAAATGTTGTGTTGGCAATATATTGTGAAAGGGCAGTTCAAAATAGTTCCATACTGTTTATATTGAATTATATTGACGATTTTGTTTACTTAACGACAATTGAATATATATATAGTTATAATTTAATTTTAGAACGAGCTGCAGCGGCGCGGTAGTTCGTAATATGGCTATTTGAACTTTAAATGGTCGTACAGGACCCAAAATAAGCCGGATTTTCTCGAAACAAGAAAAGCTAGAATCTGTTTGACGATATCTTTCTAATAGAAGAGAAAATTCGAGTTTTCATAGCGTTGATTTTATTTTATGTCCAAATCAAAATTTGAAAAGGTCGCTATGGAATTCCTTTATATATAATATCGATTTATTATATGAAATAAATGGTTTTTAAATATTTTAAGTATCGAACTGACTTTGATTTCAACCCGAGTTATTTTATTTTGAATCTATATCAAATTCTAGTCATATATGGCCAATTACAGTATTTTATTTTTATTATATCGAAGTACATGAAAATTGATTTATTTTAATTCAAATTGGACCGTTTAAAAGGAACTTTATTCAAACGAGCTTCTTTTTAAACGAAACAAATTTTATTGGGACCGCAACAACAAATTATTGCTAGATTTTCAAGTTGCATGCAAATCGAGCATGGCAAAATTAAATGCAAATAAAACGACCATTTGGAGTTAAACGAGCGATGTTTGAGCAAACGGACACGGAATTCGACGAAACAAGTTTCATTGGGACTGTAACATCAAATTATATTATGACGTCCATTTCCGTTGCGAATGGAGTTTGTATGTGAGTGCAGGAGCGAATAAACGATGTTTGAAATTGCGATAGGGACGAAATAAAATATCGTTCGTCGATATAAGATATTGTAAATTTTCCTATATAAACACCTAAGTACTTCAGCCCCAAGCTAGAAAGTCTCAGCCCATCTTCAATTTCCATCCAGTATTTGCAAATAAGTCCTCCTTTACAAAATAATTTATTTCTCTCAATCTAGAGTGAATCGGCCATGGCAACCAACACGAAAGTTGTAGATCCAGGCGACGCCGACCTTTACCAAAAATTCCAGGACCAACAGTCGCCTGATTTCGCCGGAAATCGCGGATTTCCATAAAAAATCATTTTCGTTTTTGGGGTTTTGTGGCGTTTTGTGTTGACGATTGTTGTTGGATCCAAAGGTAGTCTTGTAGAGGACGAGGAGAGGGATATTTTTCCTATTGGTCGGAAGAAGGCGCGGTGGTGAGTTGAACGTGGGTGACATTTTCTGATTCGGTTTCGAAAGCTGAAATGGGATTTGTCAAATTTCCCGCATCGTGGGTCATCGAGAGCCTGGTGGTGACTGAAGGCGATCGAAGGGGGTGGCGAGGCCGAGGTTTTGGCGAAGGTGCGGTCGCTGATGTTGGTCGGAGATGCGAGTTTTCTGGTGATGAATGGGTTTCGTTCTAAGGGAGTTTCCGGCGAGCTTGGTCCACCCGGAGGGTCGGCGATCAGGGAGGAGGATGGTCTCATTGAGGCGGAGCGGATGGTCAGGTCAGGTGGGGCCCAGCTTTGTCGGAGGAGGCGCGGAAGGAAGAAGAAGGTTGCGAGTTTGGGCAAGTCGTGAAGGAGAAGTGAATGTCGGGTTTCAGCAAATCGAATGGATGAAAACGCGTTTTTTTCCCCAATCCGTTAATGACATGGAAACCAGATAATTAAGGTAATTGATTATATATATAATTATATTTAATTAAATTATAATTGGTATAATTACTGGTTAATGTGTGCAAACTTGAAATAACGACAACTTATTCATACATTATCGGATTTCAGCAAAATTGGGCCCGTTGGGACCGTAGCGACGAGCACTACGCTGTCGAGCTGGTCTAAACTGAAATCGTAGCAGTTGAAGATTCGTGTAATTTTAAACACCATTTTAAAGTTATACGATATAACGCGACAACCCAAATAATTGGTGACTTTATTCTCACACTTTTCTGGAGTACTATGATGTGATAAATCCATATAATATCATTTAAAAATATATATTGTTTGATCGGCTGAAATGGTTGCTTATGGTTGATTTACTGGTTG
Source organism: Allium sativum (assembly GCA_030737875.1). Classification (NCBI taxonomy): domain Eukaryota; kingdom Viridiplantae; phylum Streptophyta; class Magnoliopsida; order Asparagales; family Amaryllidaceae; genus Allium; species Allium sativum. The sequence goes on along the minus strand of CM060921.1, from coordinate 510,804,864 downwards.
TTATTAGTTATATTATTGCCGTTAATTTATTTATTTAAATTATAGTGTTATAACAAAGCTATGATGCAGAGAAGGACAGTTTGGAGGGATCCGACCGGATTCCTCAAAATATCATGTGTATTTTATATTTTTACTGTTTACACATGAACTGATTGAACCCCCAATGACATCAAAACCAATTTGAATATTGATGGTTGAATTGATGTGATCGTTGATGTGATTTTTAATCAATCAACAGTAGTTAGCAGTAAGGACCTAAAATCTATTGTTTTACAAAACATCGTTTTACTGTCAGGCGAACTGGCGCAGTTTAAGTTATAAAATTTATTTTATAACTGAGTTAAAATTTTTGAGTTTATTTTATAAATTGAAATGGAAAAGGAGTTTATAAATATATTTATACATGTATAATCGTATTTTAAATAGAAATTAATTGATAGTTTACAATAAGAATTTAAGGACATTAATGAGATCTATGAACTGTAGTCAAAGCTAACATACGGATTTGTGAAATGGAATGATTGTTTTTATAGAACAATTAGCTGATGTTTTAAATTAATTAAGTTATTTAATTAATTTAAGGATGGAATGATAACAGAAATCAGTTAACAGGTAACGGATATGTACGGTTTGCAAAAAAATCAACCGTTTAAAATTTGAAATTTATGGTTGGGTTAATTTGAGTTAAATTAACCAAATCAATGGTTTTCAAATTATTCGTTAACTGGACGAATGTCATTAAAAGCTAGTTAATGTTCGATTAACTACATTTTGAAATGATTATCAATTCGTTTATTTATAAATTAAGTAAATTATTATTTAATAACCTTTGTAAATCTTTTAATTACTCTACTTTTAATTAATAATGAAGTTAATTAATGAATGATTAATTATTGAAATAAACCGTGTTTATTTGATGAATAATGAAGTTAATTATTATATTGATAATAATTAAAGCTATTGTTCGAATTATTGGCATTCCTTTCAAAAGAGAAGTCAAATTTATAATGATATTGAAACTAAGTAAAGTTTACCAAAGGACTTGGTTACAAATCCTAGAGTTTTATAAACACCAGTTTATAAGGGACCATTGTAACGACCCGCATTCTACGCATCATAGGATCGTAGAATATTTATTTATTTCACATATGAAGTTGTATGGTCATGTAACTTTGGGAGACGACTATTGGGGTCATTTCCCATGTTCATGATTTTTCCCGATTTTTAAATGACCATTTTACCCCTAGTTGGTACTGTTTTGGCCATAACTTTTGACTGGAAAGAATTTTGACCGGAAACCACTTCCATTGGCTCTGGATGATGGTTTACAATTCCGTAGAGTGGTCACATTAGCCAAACAGACTCACCGTTTGGGAGATATGGCTGAAACAAGTTTCAAATAGTGAAAAAAAGCTTAATTGGGCTTAACCGGGAGATTAACAGCTAGGCCCAATGGGGGATTTCGGGATTAGGGTTATGAGGAGGCTGAAATCAGTTAGAGAACGATCTTATCCTCATTTTCCAGCCGCCACTTTCATTCTTGAACCCTAACAATGGCTGCCAACATCTAGAAACATCCCCAAATCACTTTCTAATCAAGTTTTGGCTTAATCTACATCAAAATAAGGAGAGAAAACACGAAAGCAAGGTTAGAGCTGCTGTTAGACACCAGTACTCACCCAAATCAGCGAGTTTTTAGTTTTGAGAATTTTATTTATGGCCAAGGTGAGTGATTTGCATAGTTTTGCACTAATTACGGTTAATTAAGGGTAATTAGTGAAGATTAGCGAATTTATACATTAATAAATTCTGGAAAAATATCTATAAATTTGAAAATAATATTTTATGCCTTTGGTATAAATTTGGTTTCATTTGGTTAAGTTTTGGTAACCCTATGATTAGTTTTGCTAAAATATGCTTAAGGGAAAATATGGGGTTTTTGCTATATTTGATCCGTTTTACATGTTATGGTTGATGTTTTGGTGTTTATGGTCACTTCTATTTGTTGCTATGACTGTATGACATGTTTTGTGATTGATTAGTATAATTAGATTGGTCGAAAACGTCGTCGAATGGCGTAAACAGGTTGCTGGGAAAAGTTGCAGAAAGTTGTGCAGGGTTTCGGATCGGATCGGGTATGGGCTCGGATCGGATAGGAGAGCTGGGCAAGGAATCCGACCCGAACTGAAGTCTGGCACAAAGGAAGTTTGGCAGGAAGGAAGGCCATTGCTTAGAGTTGGAGTTGGACAGAGGATCGAATCGGAGCTAGGGAGCAGATCGGATCGGAGCAGGCAAGCAAGTCAAACTGAAGCATCGGATCGGATGGAGGACCACCGAACCGAACTCAAGCAGAGGCACACCCGAACCGAAGCACATCAGAGCATCTGAACCGAACCAACGCCTGACGGGGGAGAATCACCAAACCGAACCGCATCCAGGAGTACACTATGAAGCATTGCACTGAACCAAACTGTGTTATACGTATGTATCCGAACCGAACCGAATTCGGGACCACTTCTACGCAATGACTCTTTTGAAGACCAACTCCAATTCGATCAAAACCCGAGATGCAAAGGAAGTTCAAATAAGGAGCTTTGACTCAGGATCCAGTTGGGAACTAATGAGTGGGATTCATGATTGGGCTTTGCTGCGGGACGTATGCCAAGGGGCTATCGATGTCTATGACTTTGGATCACTATGTATGGGAGGTACGTGAACGGATTCAGGGTCGCAATGGCCTAGGTACGACTAAAGGGATATAGACCAATGAAGTGGGGTCATTTGTGAAGATTTGGTCATGACTCCTTGTGGTAAGCTTGGTAGTAGCAGTAGTTGTACAAGTTGAACTCCGTCACTACTTCGATGGGTCTAGTGATTGACAGTGGTGGACATCGTATGCTTTACGCACTGAGTGAGAGATGTGAGGATGGTTGTTATGCTTGATTTGTTTGCCACCATTATGACATACACACCCCACACCCGTATTCTTTACACTATCTGTTATGGCACCTTATAGTATTGTACGGTATGTAGTGCTAACTCTTTGGTTGCAGGTCCAGGTTCAGGTATGGTTTAGTATACCTGTTATTGTTCTGTTTAGATGCTTATCTCTCATACCAGGCTTTATGTCTTACCCAGAGTTTTATGTCTCCTCTTATTACTCTGGGTGCTCACACGAGCAGACTAGAGAGAGGTTAGCTGGTGATGCACGGGTAGATGATCCGGAGACGAGCAGGAGGCTTCCACGTTTGATATGTATATATAGTATTCTTCCTGTGTTGTTGAAGATCACTGCTTGGGCATTAGTAGTGCATCTTCTACTTTAGGTTTCTTTTGTTTTAGAGACAGTAAATTTGGAAAGTTGTAATAAGCTGTACTTGGATTTCCGCTGCTCTGATGTTGATGTTGATTTTAGTTATCAGCTTATGTACTGTCTCACTTGTTTTATGTCAAGTATATTATTATTATATTTTGCTCCATGCGCTGTGAGACATTCTACAGGTTCCCCGTTAGTTAATTCCCTTCTTTCCTTTCTTCAACGACCGTTCCGTGCTAGTCGGGCATGTGTACAACGCACTTTAGGAGGAAATGTCGGCTGGTACGGGGCGGGCCGTCACACTTGGTATCAGAGCTCTAGGTTGTGTAGTTAACCTAGGGAAAGACACTAGGGAGAGATAGTACTTATATGAGAGCGCGTATATGTGATTATTTTGGTTTTCAAAAGCTATGTATATATACTATTAGTAGTATAAGAATGAAGTCGTACTGCACTAGCACCACTATGGGGTCGTTAATCGTTCCCCTTTTCAGATTGACGATGAGCCGATATGCTAGAGGTGCTGGTAAGGGAGCCAATAGTGGGAATGTTGCTGACATGAGTACGATGTTTACCGACCTCATGAGAGAGATGCTTAGAGATGTGCAGAGGGCAACTCCTAATGGTGGTGGTCCAATAATGCAGGCGCCGATGGCCGACTTCGCCAAGCTGAATAAGGATTATACTAGTCTTGGTGGGAAGTCGTTCCACGGAACGGAGTCGGCTACGGATGTTCAGGATTGGTTGGATAGTTGCGAACGTATCTTCGAGAATCTGGGTATCGAGGATGCGATGAAGAGAAAGCTAGCGTCCCGTCAGCTGCAAGGGCGGGCAATGAATTGGTGGAATGCTATAAAGGCAGCTACTCCTGAAGATCAGATTACTTGGGAGCAGTTCAAGGTTCGCTTTAGCGAGAAGTTCATTCTAGCTGCTCAGAAGTCAGTGCTGTTTAAGAAATTCTTGGAGCTCAAGCAGAATGGCAGAGCTGTCTCGGAGTATATTGCTGAATTCGACACTTTGTCGAAGTATGGGTTATCTCTTATTGATACTACCGAGAAGAAAAATGAGAAATTCATAACCGGTTTGGATCAGTACTTGGGGGAAAGGCTTATTAACCACATCGATGAGACGTTTGAATCGATTGTGGGGAAAGCATTGAGGTCAGAAAGTCTCTACCATAAGCCGAAGACTGAGGTTGCATCTGCAGAGGAGCCAAAGCCACAAGCAAGGGTGGTTCCCAGAATAAGAGGAAGCAGAATCAGACTAAGGATGGTCAGAAGAAATAGAATAAGCAAGATTTTGAGTGCTTCAGCTGTGGTAAGAAGGGCCATTATGCTAGTAATTGTCGGGCCAAGCCAGCGGATAGGAAGTGCTTCAACTGTGGCCAAATGGGACATCACAAGGACAAGTGTCCGCAGCCCCCTAGAGAAAAGCAAATGGTGAAAGCATATGCCCTTAATGCTTTTCCTTCTTCGTCGAATGCCCCAACCGCGGCGGAGAAGGGAAAGAATGTCATCATTCAAGGTATGCTTTCTGTTTATGATGTTCCTGTTAGAGTTTTGTTTGATACTAGCTTCCATTTCTTTCATATCTAATGACCTGGTAGATGGGTTGGGATTGGAGCCCGAGATTGTTGATAGACCTTTAGTAGTGACGAACCCGATTGGTGGTTCGACTAGCCTTAACATGATTTGTCGTAATGTGGTCTTATCGAGTCATGGATGCATGTTTGTTTGTGATTGCTTTGTTTTGGGCTTTACTAGGTTTGGCATTTTTTGGGAGTAGATTGGCTCCAAAGATACAGGGTGGTGGTAGACTGTGAGGACTTTTTGGTGACAGCTAGAGCGGATGATGGGCGGAGGATAGTGTTTGGTGGTCTACCCAGTGAGGGGTATTGGCTAGTTTTCTAAACTCCCTTGACATTCCGCATAGTGAGTTGTCAGGTTTTCCCGTGGTTAGCCAGTATCCGGACGTTTTCGAAGAAGTGATCGGGCTTCCACCACATCGAGAGATTGAGTTCCGTATTGATTTGGTGAAGGATGCAGAACCTATAGTGATGCCACTTCGTCGTATGGCACCAAGGGAGCAGCGAGAGCTCGGGGTGCAAGTCAGCGATCTTTTGAAGAAGGGATTTATCAGAAGGAGTGTTTCTGAATGGGGAGCACCAGTTGTGTTTGCTACCAAGGCGGATGGTTCCCTTCGTTTGTGTGTAGACTACCGCGAGTTGAATAAAGTGACGAGGAAGAACAAGTATCCTCTACCGCGGATAGATGATTTGATCGATCAATTGAGCGGCGCGAGAGTATTTTCTCAGTTGGATCCCACGACAGGTTTTCATCAACTTAGAGTGGAAGCTGAGAGTATAGCTAAAACGGCATTTCGGACGCCGTCTTCATTTTATGAGTGGTTGGTCATGCCATTCGGGCTGACCAATGCCCCAGCATATTTTGTGGATCTTATGAATAGGGTATTCAGAGATCAATTGAATAAGTTTGTCCTTGTGTTCGTGGATGATATTTTGGTCTACTCAAGAACAGAGGAAGAACACAAGGAACATTTAAGAATAGTGATGGAGGTGTTGAGAAAACACCAATTGAAAGCAAAGTTTTCTAAGTGTCACTTCTGGAGGAGGGAAGTGAGGTTCTTGGGCCATGTTGTTTCAGAGCATGGTATCGCCGTGGATCCTGCAAAGGTGGCTACGGTACAAGATTGGTCTACGCCCAAGAATGCAACGGACATAAGAAATTTCTTGGGATTAGCTGGATATTATCGTAAGTTTATCCAAGGTTTCTCCAAGATAGCAGCACCATTGACCCAGTTGACCAAGAAGAATCAAGCTTTTGTCTGGGATGAAAGGTGCGAGAATGCATTCAAGAGTCTAAAGGACAAGCTGACATGCACACCAGTGTTAGTCATTCCTAAGGGGAATGAAGAGATGACGGTATACACGAATGCCTGTGGTACTGGACTGGGTGCTGTATTGATGCAAGGCGGTAGTGTTGTAGCTTATGCAAGTCAGCAATTGAAACCACACGAGAGAAGATACCCTACCCATGATTTGGAATCGGCAGCGATCGTGTTCGCGTTAAAGATGGGGAGACACTATCTCTTGGGGGAAAGATTTGAGCTGTTTACAGATCATAAACCGTTGAAGTATCTTTTCTCCCAGAAGGATCTAAATCTCCGGCAGCAAAGGTGGTTAGAATTCTTAGCTTCCTATGATTTCGACATCACATATACACCAGGAAAGGGCAATGTAGTGGCTGATGCGTTGAGTAGAAGACATGCCAGTTTAGGGGCTATGTTTCTGGAATGGAAGCAACTAGAGTACATCGCTGGGTATGATTTCAAACCAAAGTGCGAATTGGATCCAGAAATGTTAGCAAGTTTGACGATCTGACCCACTTTGATTGAGCGGATCGGCTCTAGTCAGAGGGACGATCCTAACCTATTGGAAATCATCTCCAAGTTAGAGATGGGTATCGATGAGGAGATAAACAAGTATGGGCTTGATCGAAATGGATGGCTTAGAAAGAATGGAAAGCTTGTTGTACCTAGTGTCAATGGATTGAGAGATGAAGTGCTTAGAGAATGTCATCACTCAAAACTGACGATACACCCCGGTGGTAACAAGATGTATCGAGACATGAAGCGGACATACTACTGGGAAGGGATGAAAAGAGACATTGGGAAATTTATATCCAAATGCATGAATTGCCAGCTAGTTAAAGCCGAGCAAAAGAAACCTAGTGGGTTGTTGCAACCATTAGAAATTCCCGAATGGAAATGGGAGCAAGTCTCGATGGGTTTCATTGATGGTTTACCAAGGACTAGATTTGGACATGATGGCATTTAGGTAATTGTGGATCGATTGACTAAGAGTGCAAGATTTATACCAGTCAAATCGACCAGAACGACAGCTAAGTTAGCAGAATTGTATATGAAGTGGGTAGTGAGATTTCATGGAATACCTAAGGGCATTGTAAGTGACCGAGATCCGTTGTTCACTAGTGGATTTTGGAAGAGCTTACAAGAGGCGTTAGGATCAGAATTACATCTCAGTACCGCGTATCATCCTCAAACCGATGGTCAAACGGAGAGGGTGAATCGTATATTGGAAGACCTCTTGAGAGCTTGTGTCCTGGATTTAGGTGGATCATGGGATGACCATTTGCATCTAATAGAGTTTGCATATAATAATAGCTACCATTCCAGTATCGGTATGGCTCCGTTTGAAGCTTTGTACGGAAGACCGTGCAACTCACCGTCATGTTGGATAGAGATTGACGAGAAGTTTATGCTTGGACCAGATGTGGTGAGGGAAACTTCAGATAAGATCAAGATCATTCAACAACGAATGAAGGCTGCCCAAGATAGGCAGAAGAGTTATGCTGATAAGAGGAGAAGAGACTTAAAATTCTCCGTTGGCAATTTGGTGTTTGTCAAGATTTCTCCGTTGAAGAGCGTGGTACGATTTGGCAGGAGAGGCAAGTTGGCACCAAGATTTGTTGGCCCATTCCATGTTCTTGAACTAGTCGGGAATTTGGCGTATAGAGTTGACTTGCCAGAGAAGATGGCGGGAGTTCACAATGTATTTCATGTTTCCCAACTGAGGAAGTTCGTTCACGACCCATGACTATTTCACCTGATCAGTTAGAGGACTTCTGTGATGACCCCAAACTTCCACGGGTGAAAGCAAGGGATAATCATTTTTGGAATACAACATAAATACAATAAAACAGAACACAGGTACAATATTGCAAAGGAGATTCATAGAGTAATAACATTATAGCAGCGGAAAAATATAATGTCATCAATCACAGAAAATCCACAGTCACAGAATCTAAGCTATTACAACAAGTTTGCAGAAAAGAAATAAGTTTGATATCTAAAAAGAAAAGAAAAGATGCCATAGAAACAAAAGATAAAAGTCTTCAAGCTCCAAGTCATCACCTCTTCTCCCAAGCAGAATCCAAGAGAGAGAAAATAAGCAGCTTCAAAGAAAAGCTCCAAGCAAAGAAAGAACCTGTCTACTTGGCTGCCCGTGTAGAAGAGAGGGCACCCAAGTTTGCAAAAAGGTGAAACAAACTATGGGTCAGTCGTGGGACTGGTGTGAGAATTCTTAAATAACTTAACTCATACAAAATAAGGCAAAATCCAAAGACCACGCCGCTAACGCGGAACGGGTTGTACCAATGGATTGCCGTGCATAACTACAGTGTCAACACAAATAAATTAAACGTAACACAACGCAATGTCTTTTGAAAAAAAAATGAAACCACCATAAGACTCAGGTCCCATCACACAATGCAACGCACACCAAGAGGATAGAGTTTTACCTTATGGTGGTTAAACATGCTAAATACACCAAATACGTAACTAATACAATTATTAGTGTATATGGTTTCAAAACAATTCAAATTATAAGTATCAATCCTAGGAAGCATAGGTACCATTATATTATGCCTCCGTACTAGTAATACAATCAAATCCGTCGGGGTCGTATTGGAAATTTGGGTTTCCATCATGAGTCCGAGCTAGGGAGGACTCCTTACCGATTCGAGACACTCTAGTTAATGTACCAGGATTACCCGCAGTTAACCCTTGGATCCTGCAGGGCCGGTCCTCACATACAGCTTAGAGGATTGGCAATTCCTAAGCACACGTTCCCTGGTCCTATAGGACCTATCCGAGGCGCCTCATTTCATCATCCTCCAAAAGTAAAATGACTACTAACTAGAAAAAAACGTGCTACTTTCCCTGCGTTCCCTTTCCCCTTTTTAGACTCTACCGGTTTGTGAGGCTCGTGAAGTCATGTTCTTCATACCACAAGGTTCTGCTTTTCAACAAGAAACCCTGATCATTGCATCTTAGTATGCCACACCGTCACTCCATACCGTACTATTGATCTTCCGTCACTATATAAACGGGTGTTAAGTAGAGAATAAATTCTCTGCCACCAATCGTTTATATATTAACTGAATATCAACAACATAATATTTTGTGGGGTACGATGTCAGACACACTATCCATTTATACCCATGCTCTAGGTCTGAACTAGGGTCAAACCCGTGAAATCAACACGTACATTTGGGCAATTACCCCGACCATTGAATTGGGATCAAACCAATTCAGAGTCTTGATCGTTGTCCATTCGAAGGGAGATTTACGGTCTTCATGCGCCGTCTTCATACTTGAATTCTTGAAATCGTACGATCATTTGGAATGGGATTAACCCGGACTTCCCAAATAATCTCGCATTCATATATTTTGAGAAAAACATATTTCATATCGTTATTTTATTTTATAACGATTAATTCTTGCCTTAATTATTTAATATAATTAATTCCTTATTTAACGACGCTTCAGGTCAAGGGCGACCTTGGCGCTGTTTTCAATCAATTTTGTTTTTCACTTTCCTCAAAATCTAACCGTTGGATTTTAGCGTAGCTTATATCGTTGGAAAGATTTTTCCAAGACGGTCCTAGCGGTTTCAGTTTTGGGAAAATCCGACGGTCGGATCTTCCGGTATATTCGTTTAAAAGTTTGATTTCAAAATGCGAACTACCGCGCTCAATTCGTTTAATTATAATTATATATATATATAAATATATATATATAAATGGTTAGTTTAACTCATCGTTCTTACGTATAGCTTTCATTTCTCTTATCTTTTACTTTTCTACTTACATGACAATATAATGTAGAATTAGACGATGAACCTTTCCTTTTAATTTATTATTATTTATTTTATACTTTATAATTTACATTCGAAAATGAAAATTATAACATACCATTCCATTAATTTCTTTATATATTTCTTTTCCCATTTCATTATGAATAATGAACACTTTCCTATGGTGTAAGTTCCCTTTTATCTACATTATAAATAATGTTACTGTTTCAATACAGTTCCTTACTTTTTATTTAACATTATAAATAATGTTATTCTTACATACGTTTCATTTCTTTTATTTAACATCATAAATAATGGTAAACCTTACAAACAGTTTCATTTCTTTTATTTAACATTATAAATAATGTTAATTCTTCCTACGGGGTGAATTCTCTTTTTATATACATTATAAATAATGTATATTCTTCCTACGGTCAAGTTCTTTAAATCTTAACATTATAAAATAGTGTAACTATCATACGGTGGAATTTTCTTTATATTTAACATTGAAAATAATGTTAATTTATCCTACAGTACATTTTCTTATTTCTGATATTAACAAAAATGCTAATGAATCATACGGCGTATATTTTCATATTTTACATAAAAGGAAATTCTATATTTTCAACATATCAGAAATGATAGTTTACACACAATGCAATTCTCTATTTTTAATATATCAAAAATGATAGTTTCATACAATGCATTTCTCTATTTTTCTAACATGACAAAATACTATTTACATACAATGCATTTTCTATTTTTCTAACTTGACAAAATACTATTTGCATACATTGCATTTTCTATTTTTCTAACTTGACAAAATACTATTTACATACAATGCATTTTTATATAATTTTCTAACTTGACAAAATACTATTTACATACAATGCATTTTATATAATTTTCTAACTCGACAAAATACTATTTACATACAATGCATTTTATATATTTTTCTAACTTGACAAATTACTATTTACATACAATGCATTTTTATATTATTTTCTAACTTGACAAATTACTATTTACATACAATGCATTTTTATATTTTCATATATTAACATATGACACAAATGCTATTTCATACAATGCAAATTTTCTTTTTTTCTAAGATGACAAAAATGCTATTTCATACAATGCAATTTTTTTTTTTAATAATGAACAAAATTTGTTCATTTCATACGGTGTATAAATTATATTTTATATACAATGAAATTCTATTTTATAATGAACAAAAATTAGTTCATTTCATACGGTGACATTATATTAACTAAAATTGCTCATTAGCATACAGTGACAATTCTATTTTTAATATTGAACAAAATATAGTTCATTAACATACGGTGCTTTTCTTATTTTTAATAATGAAAAAAATATAGTTCATTGACATACGGTGCTTTTCTTATTTTTAATAATGAACAAAATATAGTTCATTAACATATGGTGCTTTTCTTATTTTTATATCATAGCAAAATGTTAATTATATCCTACGATGAACATTTCCAACATTTTCTATTTTTAATGTATTAAAATGTCAATATAACATCCAATGAACAATTTTAATATTTTCTATTTTGACATATTAAAATGTCAATATAACATACAATGGGCAATTTTAATATTTTATATTTTAATATCGACATGCCAATATAACATACAATGGGCAATTTTAATATTTTATATTTTAATATCAACATGCCAATATAACATACAATGGTTATATTCCTATTTAAATATTGACAAAAATGTCAATCAACATACAGTGGTTTTTGTCCTATCATACATGTACAGATTAATGTCATAGCATACACATACGGTTCATGTCATAACAGGTTCATACAGTTTGTGTCATAGCAGATTCATACGGTTTAATAATTTAAATAAACTCAAGTTCAGTGGATTCTCACAGAGATCTAATATTAGCCATCCTATTATAGAACCATCATCATCAAACATGTCAAACCAAACAGATCTGGATTTATTTTATCATCACATCAATATTGAATAATTTATTTCGATATAAATTTCAAATAATAAAAGAATAAAACTCTCACCTTGATTGGATAATAATAATAATAAATCCAATTAAATTTTTAGAATGCTCTAATCGGTCTCAGAAAATACTACTCGTCCTCACGGTCATGTCGGATCTAAAATTTTCAGAATCGGGGTTCATACGAATAAGTTATCAATGTTTTAATAAATCTGACTTTTAACAACTGACCCAGGCACGCTTAAAAGCGTTACAAAATCTGAGATAGAAATTACCATTGAATTTCCAGATTTCGTTCAGAATTTCAAATCCGGATTTCTGGAGTTATAGGCGATGATTTCACGAACCATTTGTTGGACGTTGACCGGCTTGGAGAGGTCTTTTCACGCCGGGAAGATGGTGGCGTTCGGTGGTGCCAGGCGGGGCCCACGTGCGTGCGACGGCGGCGGTTTCTCGGGCTCGGGGCGGGCGGCACGGGTCACGGGGGAGGCTGAGATTGGTACCAAATTAAAGATCTCGGAAAGAGCTTCGAATCGGTATATGGTATGCTGAATTCCATCAAGAAACGAGTGAGATAATGGAGTTTGAAAATTGGAGCTGATATGGGTTTCGGCGGCTGATAACGATGGAGGAAGAAGAAGGATTGAGCGGCCGTATACGAGCGTATATATACTAGTATATTAGGGTTTTATTTTTTTATTTAATTAATTTATCAATTCAAGAAATTTCAGTTTTCACGTACGGTCTCCGATTCGCGCTCAACGACTGTCGAACTTAATGTTTTCACGCCTTCTGAACGCGATGGTGCTATCCCCATGGTCCAATTCTGAAGTTACAGTCTGGTTTTCTTTTATTTTCAAATTAAATTGTTTAATTTAAATTCCAACCTAAATATAATTTTGCCGGGGCCACATACGAAGTCAGAAAAATCCGGAAAAATTATTTTTGGCTTTCTTATGACGATACGATCACAACAAAAAATTTTTCGTTCAATTCTGAGCTTTTTTGAAAAATGGCTATTTTCAGGGCGAATATATTTAATATTAAAAATACAATTTGAAAACAATAATTTCTGAAACTCAAAATATATAAGTGTTTACTGTTTTTCAATGCAGAAACGTCATTCTGAACTCAATGGAAATGGTTTCGAGTTCCGATTCCTTCGTATGTAAAAAGTGGCAATTCTGACCTTTATATATTATATATATTCATTTCATAGCGACTTTTCTAAATTTTAATTTTGACATAACTTATAAATTATAAAGTGAAATTTCAATTTTTCGGATTCATTAGAAAGATATTCTGAAACAGATTTAAATATTTTTGGTTTCACTAAAATTCGTTTTATTTTGAATCCTGTACATTCAGTCAAAGTTTAAAGTCAAAATTTCAAACTGCAGCGCTTGTTTTCAATTCCTTTTATATATAAATTAAATTTATTCGTTTTAACTTCGATTAAAATAAATCAATCATTTAAAATACTTTAAATTGGCCCTAAAATCCTGGGTCGTTACAATCTCCCCCACTTAAGAACTTTTCGTCCCCGAAAAGGAAAAAGAAAATAAAAGAGGAGAAGAGGAAGAATAAACACAGAGAATGTTGAAACGTTTTAACAGAAATAGTACCGCCTATAACATCAGGCCTTCCACCGAAGAAGTTGGTCCTTTCGCTCCTTCGTACACATGTGCCAATTGAGCATCGCCACTTCTCTTAGTCTTCTTCGAACGTATGATCAAGGAAAGAGTCAAAACAACAGAAAAGGTGATTCTAAAAGATCGAAGGATGAATGAAAAGATGACGATAAAGTGACTGGCTATTATGTATCTCATGAACTGTTCGCCATAGAATATAGTGATTCTATGTAAACGAATTATTATAGATATGTTGTACTCCGCTTTGTAAACCAAAGCTCTGATACCAACTGTGATGACCCCAAACTTCCACGGGTGAAAGCAAGGGATAATCATTTTTGGAATACAACATAAATACAATAAAACAGAACACAGGTACAATATTGCAAAGGAGATTCATAGAGTAATAACATTATAGCAGCGGAAAAATATAATGTCATCAATCACAGAAAATCCACAGTCACAGAATCTAAGCTATTACAACAAGTTTGCAGAAAAGAAATAAGTTTGATATCTAAAAAGAAAAGAAAAGATGCCATAAAACAAAAGATAAAAGTCTTCAAGCTCCAAGTCATCACCTCTTCTCCCAAGCAGAATCAAAGAGAGAGAAAATAAGCAGCTTCAAAGAAAAGCTCCAAGCAAAGAAAGAACCTGTCTACTTGGCTGCCCGTGTAGAAGAGAGGGCACCCAAGTTTGCAAAAAGGTGAAACAAACTATGGGTCAGTCGTGGGACTGGTGTGAGAATTCTTAAATAACTTAACTCATACAAAATAAGGCAAAATCCAAAGACCACGCCGCTAACGCGGAACGGGTTGTACCAATGGATTGTCGTGCATAACTACAGTGTCAACACAAATAAATTAAACGTAACACAACGCAATGTCTTTTGAAAAAAAAAATGAAACCACCATAAGACTCAGGTCCCATCACACAATGCAACGCACACCAAGAGGATAGAGTTTTACCTTATGGTGGTTAAACATGCTAAATACGCCAAATACGTAACTAATACAATTATTAGTGTATATGGTTTCAAAACAATTCAAATTATAAGTATCAATCCTAGGAAGCATAGGTACCATTATATTATGCCTCCGTACTAGTAATACAATCAAATCCGTCGGGGTCGTATTGGAAATTTGGGTTTCCATCATGAGTCCGGGCTAGGGAGGACTCCTTACCGATTCGAGGCACTCTAGTTAATGTCCCAGGATTACCCGCAGTTAACCCTTGGATCCTGCAGGGCCAGTCCTCACATACAGCTTAGAGGATTGGCAATTCCTAAGCACACGTTCCCCGGTCCTATAGGACCTATCCGAGGCGCCTCATTTCATCATCCTCCAAAAGTAAAATGACTACTAACTAGAAAGAAACGTGTTACTTTCCCTGCGTTCCCTTCCCCCTTTTTAGACTCTACCGGTTTGTGAGGCTCGTGAAGTCATGTTCTTCACACCACAAGGTTCTGCTTTTCAACAAGAAACCCTGATCATTGCATCTTAGTATGCCACACCGTCACTCCATACCGTACTATTGATCTTCCGTCACTATATAAATGGGTGTTAAGTAGAGAATAAATTCTCTGCCACCAATCGTTTATATATTAACTGAATATCAACAACATAATATTTTGTGGGGTACGATGTCAGACACACTATCCATTTATACCCATGCTCTAGGTCTGAACTAGGGTCAAACCCGTGAAATCAACACGTACGTTTGGGCAATTACCCCGACCCTTGAATCGGGATCAAACCAATTCAGAGTCTTGATCGTTGTCCATTCGAAGGGAGATTTACGGTCTTCATGCGCCGTCTTCATACTTGAATTCTTGAAATCGTACGATCATTTGGAATGGGATTAACCCGGACTTCCCAAATAATCTCGCATTCATATATTTTGAGAAAAACATATTTCATATCGTTATTTTATTTTATAACGATTAATTCTTGCCTTAATTATTTAATATAATTAATTCCTTATTTAACGACGCTTCAGGTCAAGGGCGACCTTGGCGCTGTTTTCAATCAATTTTGTTTTTCACTTTCCTCAAAATCTAACCGTTGGATTTTAGCGTAGCTTATATCGTTGGAAAGATTTTTCCAAGACGGTCCTAGCGGTTTCAGTTTTGGGAAAATCCGACGGTCGGATCTTCCGGTATATTCGTTTAAAAGTTTGATTTCAAAATGCGAACTACCGCGCTCAATTCGTTTAATTATAATTATATATATATATAAATATATATATATATAAATGGTTAGTTTAACTCATCGTTCTTACGTATAGCTTTCATTTCTCTTATCTTTTACTTTTCTACTTACATGACAATATAATGTAGAATTAGACGATGAACCTTTCCTTTTAATTTATTATTATTTATTTTATACTTTATAATTTACATTCGAAAATGAAAATTATAACATACCATTCCATTAATTTCTTTTCCCATTTCATTATGAATAATGAACACTTTCCTATGGTGTAAGTTCCCTTTTATCTACATTATAAATAATGTTACTGTTTCAATACAGTTTCTTACTTTTTATTTAACATTATAAATAATGTTATTCTTACATACGTTTCATTTCTTTTATTTAACATCATAAATAATGGTAAACCTTACAAACAGTTTCATTTCTTTTATTTAACATTATAAATAATGTTAATTCTTCCTACGGGGTGAATTCTCTTTTTATATACATTATAAATAATGTATATTCTTCCTACGGTCAAGTTCTTTAAATCTTAACATTATAAAATAGTGTAACTATCATACTGTGGAATTTTCTTTATATTTAACATTGAAAATAATGTTAATTTATCCTACAGTACATTTTCTTATTTCTGATATTAACAAAAATGCTAATGAATCATACGGTGTATATTTTCATATTTTACATACAAGGAAATTCTATATTTTCAACATATCAGAAATGATAGTTTACACACAATGCAATTCTCTATTTTTAATATATCAAAAATGATAATTTCATACAATGCATTTCTCTATTTTTCTAACATGACAAAATACTATTTACATACAATGCATTTTCTATTTTTCTAACTTGACAAAATACTATTTGCATACATTGCATTTTCTATTTTTCTAACTTGACAAAATACTATTTACATACAATGCATTTTTATATAATTTTCTAACTTGACAAAATACTATTTACATACAATGCATTTTATATAATTTTCTAACTCGACAAAATACTATTTACATACAATGCATTTTATATATTTTTCTAACTTGACAAATTACTATTTACATACAATGCATTTTTATATTATTTTCTAACTTGACAAATTACTATTTACATACAATGCATTTTTATATTTTCATATATTAACATATGACACAAATGCTATTTCATACAATGCAAATTTTCTTTTTTTCTAAGATGACAAAAATGCTATTTCATACAATGCAATTTTTTTTTTTAATAATGAACAAAATTTGTTCATTTCATACGGTGTATAAATTATATTTTATATACAATGAAATTCTATTTTATAATGAACAAAAATTAGTTCATTTCATACGGTGACATTATATTAACTAAAATTGCTCATTAGCATACAGTGACAATTCTATTTTTAATATTGAACAAAATATAGTTCATTAACATACGGTGCTTTTCTTATTTTTAATAATGAACAAAATATAGTTCATTGACATACGGTGCTTTTCTTATTTTTAATAATGAACAAAATATAGTTCATTAACATACGGTGCTTTTCTTATTTTTATATCATAGCAAAATGTTAATTATATCCTACGATGAACATTTCCAACATTTTCTATTTTTAATGTATTAAAATGTCAATATAACATCCAATGAACAATTTTAATATTTTCTATTTTGACATATTAAAATGTCAATATAACATACAATGGGCAATTTTAATATTTTATATTTTAATATCAACATGCCAATATAACATACAATGGGCAATTTTAATATTTTATATTTTAATATCAACATGCCAATATAACATACAATGGTTATATTCCTATTTAAATATTGACAAAAATGTCAATCAACATACAGTGGTTTTTGTCCTATCATACATGTACAGATTAATGTCATAGCATACACATACGGTTCATGTCATAACAGGTTCATACAGTTTGTGTCATAGCAGATTCATACGGTTTAATAATTTAAATAAACTCAAGTTCAGTGGATTCTCACAGAGATCTAATATTAGCCATCCTATTATAGAACCATCATCATCAAACATGTCAAACCAAACAGATCTGGATTTATTTTATCATCACATCAATATTGAATAATTTATTTCGATATAAATTTCAAATAATAAAAGAATAAAACTCTCACCTTGATTGGATAATAATAATAATAAATCCAATTAAATTTTTAGAATGCTCCAATCGGTCTCAGAAAATACTACTCGTCCTCACGGTCATGTCGGATCTAAAATTTTCAGAATCGGGGTTCATACGAATAAGTTATCAATGTTTTAATAAATCTGACTTTTAACAACTGACCCAGGCACGCTTAAAAGCGTTACAAAATCTGAGATAGAAATTACCATTGAATTTCCAGATTTCGTTCAGAAATTCAAATCCGGATTTCTGGAGTTATAGGCGATGATTTCACGAACCGTTTGTTCGACGTTGACCGGCTTGGAGAGGTCTTTTCACGCCGGGAAGATGGTAGCGTTCGGTGGTGCCAGGCGGGGCCCACGTGCGTGCGACGGCGGCGGTTTCTCGGGCTTGGGGCGGGCGGCACGGGTCACGGGGGAGGCTGAGATTGGTACCAAATTAAAGATCTCGGAAAGAGCTTCGAATCGGTATATGGTATGCTGAATTCCATCAAGAAACGAGTGAGATAATGGAGTTTGAAAATTGGAGCTGATATGGGTTTCGGCGGCTGATAACGATGGAGGAAGAAGAAGGATTGAGCGGCCGTATACGAGCGTATATATACTAGTATATTAGGGTTTTATTTTTTTATTTAATTAATTTATCAATTCAAGAAATTTCAGTTTTCACGTACGGTCTCCGATTCGCGCTCAACGACTGTCGAACTTAATGTTTTCACGCCTTCTGAACGCGATGGTGCTATCCCCATGGTCCAATTCTGAAGTTACAGTCTGGTTTTCTTTTATATTCAAATTAAATTGTTTAATTTAAATTCCAACGTAAATATAATTTTGCCGGGGCCACATACGAAGTCAGAAAAATCCGAAAAAATTATTTTTGGCTTTCTTATGACGATACGATCACAACAAAATTTGTTTCGTTCAATTCTGAGCTTTTTTGAAAAATGGCTATTTTCAGGGCGAATATATTTAATATTAAAAATACAATTTAAAACAATAATTTCTGAAACTCAAAATATATAAGTGTTTACTGTTTTTCAATGCAGAAACGTCATTCTGAACTCAATGGAAATGGTTTCGAGTTCCGATTCCTTCGTATGTAAAAAGTGGCAATTCTGACCTTTATATATTATATATATTCATTTCATAGCGACTTTTCTAAATTTTAATTTTGACATAAATTATAAATTATAAAGTGAAATTTCAATTTTTCGGATTCATTAGAAAGATATTCTGAAACAGATTTAAATATTTTTGGTTTCACTAAAATTCGTTTTATTTTGAATCCTGTACATTCAGTCAAAGTTTAAAGTCAAAATTTCAAACTGCAGCGCTTGTTTTCAATTCCTTTTATATATAAATTAAATTTATTCGTTTTAACTTCGATTAAAATAAATCAATCATTTAAAATACTTTAAATTGGCCCTAAAATCCTGGGTCGTTACAACTTCGAAGTAGAACCCGAGGCGGTTGGGAACATCAAGCCGATCCGTATTGTCGAGCACGATATGAAGCAACTTCGAAGGAAGGAGGTGAAGCTAGTCAAGGTTCAATGGGGCGAGAATGACTGTACTTGGGAGACCGAGGAGAGTATTAGAAAGATGTATCCAGAACTCTTCGCCTGGTAAGATTTTAACATCGATTTAGTTTTCCGCATGCTAGGGTAGGCTTGTTTGCTTGATTTGCATGTTTGATTGTTGTATGTGGCTGTTAGGCATGCGGGATCCTTTGTATGTTTTGGGTTAAGGAATTTCGGGGACGAAATTTCTTAAGGGGGGGAGAGTGTAACGACCCGCATTCTACGCATCATAGGATCGTAGAATATTTATTTCTTTCACATATGAAGTTGTATGGTCATGTAACTTTGGGAGACGACTATTGGGGTCATTTCCCATGTTCATGATTTTTCCCGATTTTTAAATGACCATTTTACCCCTAGTTGGTACTGTTTTGGCCATAACTTTTGACAGGAAAGGAATTTTGACCTAAAACCACTTCCATTGGCTCCGGATGATGGTTTACAATTCCGTAGAGTGGTCACATAAGCCAAACAGACTCACCGTTTGGGAGATATGACTGAAACAAGTTTCAGATAGTGAAAAACAACTTAATTGGGCTTAACCGGGTGATTAACAGCTAGGCCCAATGGGGGATTTTGGGATTAGGGTTATGAGGAGGCTGAAATCAGTTAGAGAACAATCTTATCTTCATTTTCCAGCCGCCACTTTCATTCTTGAACCCTAATAATGGCTGCCAACATCCAGAAACATCCCCAAATCACTTTCTAATCCAGTTTTGGCTTAATCTACATCAAATTAAGGAGAGAAAACACGAAAGCAAGGTTAGAGCTGTTGTTAGACACCAGTATTCACCCAAATCAGCGAGGTTTCAGTTCTGAGAATTTTATTTGTGGCCAAGGTGAGTGATTTGCATAGTTTTGCACTAATTACGGTTAATTAAGGGTAATTAGTGAAGATTAGCGAATTTATACATTAATAAATTCTGGAAAAATATCTATAAATTCGAAAATAATATTTTATGCCTCTGGTAGAAATTTGGTTTAATTTGGTTAAGTTTTGGTTACCCTATGATTAGTTTTTCTTAAATATGCTTAAGGGAAAATATGGGGTTTTGGCTATATTTGATCTGTTTTACATGTTATGGTTGATGTTTTGGTGTTTATGGTCACTTCTATTTGTTGCTATGACTGTATGACATGTTTTGTGATTGATTAGTATAGTTAGGTTAGTCAAAAACGTCATCGAATGGCGTAAACAGGTTGCTGGGAAAAGTTGCAGAAAGTTGTGCAGGGTTTCGGATTGGATCGGGTATGGGCTCGGATCGGATAGGAGAGCTGGGCAAGGAATCCGACCCGAACTGAATTCTGGCACAAAGGAAGTTTGGCAGGAAGGAAGGCCATTGCTTAGAGTTGGAGTTGGACAGAGGATCGGATCGGAGCTAGGGAGCGGATCGGATCGGAGCAGGCAAGCAAGTCAAACTGAAGCATCAGATCGGATGGAGGACCACCGAACCGAACTCAAGCAGAGGCACACCCGAACCGAAGCACATCAGAGCATCCGAACTGAACCAACGCCTAACGGGGGAGAATCACCAAACCGAACCGCATCCAGGAGTACACTATGAAGCATTGCACTGAACCGAACCTTGTTATACGTATGTATCCGAACCGAACCGAATTCAGGACCACTTCTACGCGACGACTCTGTTGAAGACCAACTCCAGTTCGATCAAAACCCGAGATGCAAAGGAAGTCCAAATGAGGAGCTTTGACTCAGGATCCAGTTGGGAACCAATGAGTGGGCTTCATGATTGGGCTTTGCTGCGGGACGTGTGCAAAGTGGCTATCGATGTCTATGACTTTGGATCACTATGTATGGGAGGTACGTGAACAGATTCAGGGCCGTAGTGGCCTAGGTACGACTAAAAGGCTATAGACCAATGAAGTGGGGTCATTTGTAAAGATTTGGTCATGACTCCATGTGGTAAGCTTGGTAGTAGCAGTAGTTGAACTCCGTCACTACTTCGATGGGTTTAGTGATTGACAGTGGTGGACATCGTATGCTTTACGCACTGAGTGAGAGATGTGAGGATGGTTGTTATGCTTGATTTGTTTGCCACCATTATGACATACACACCCCACCCCCGTATTCTTTACACTATCTGTTATGGCACCTTAGAGTATTGTACGGTATGTAGTGCTAACTCTTTGGTTGCAGGTCAAGGTTCAGGTATGGTTTAGTATACATGTTATTGTTCTGTATAGATGCTTATCGCTCATACCAGGCTTTATGTCTGACCCAGAGTTTTATGTCTCCTCTTATTACTCTGGGTGCTCACACGAGCAGACTAGAGAGAGGTTAGCTGGTGATGCACGGGTAGATGATCCGGAGACGAGCAGGAGGCTTCCACGTATGATATGTATATATAGTATTCTCCCTGTGTTATTGAAGATCACTGCTTGGGCATTAGTAGTGCATCTTCTACTTTAGCTTTCTTTTGTTTTAGAGATAGTAAATTTGGAAAGTTGTAATAAGCTGTACTTGGATTTCCGCTGCTCTGATGTTGATGTTGATTTTAGTTATCAGCTTATGTACTGTCTCACCTGTTTTATGTCAAGTATATTTTATTATATTTTGCTCCATGCGCTGTGAGACATTCTACAGGTTCCTCGTTAGTTAATTCCCTTCTTTCCTTTCTTTGACGACCGTTCCGTGCTAGTCGGGCATGTGTACAGCGCACTTTAGGAGGAAATGCAGCCTGGTACGGGGCGGGCCGTCACAACCATCGAGCCAGAATGATATTAAAGAGAAGCTTTAAAATATAATTAAAGCGATGACTTTTAAATGGGATTCAATTACGAGGTAAATAAGTGACGATAGGATTTGATTAAAAGGTAGTAGATATTTATAATCCAAATTTACAAACAAGGCTTGTAAATAAGCTGTGTAAACTTATACGACGGTTTCAATAAGATTTTGTTAAGTAAATTAAGTAGGGACAAATTAAGACTTAAAGGGGGTTTGGTAAAGTGATTATAAGGAAGTTTACCAAGGTGAGAAATCGTTGTAAAACCATATGGGAATCAAATGGGTTTCGTGAAGGTTTACCAAATCAAGGAAATGGGATTAGCAGGTCAAGTAGTTTTCAAATAAAAGAAAATCATTTATGAATCCCGAATAAATGGAAATGGAGATGATATATTAGAATTGGGAATTACATGCTTATATCTATCTTCAGATAAGAACGCTGTCGATCATGGTCTGAGAGGTAATTAGAATACCCCAACTTGAACGGCTTCGCTATCATCGAGAGATGATATTAGTTTGTAATGGATAGAGAAGTGATTATCGAGCTGTTTGCGATTAATAAATTTATCATTATTTAAAATAACCTTTTAAAATGGATTTAACTATGCTAGATTTAGTTAAGTGGAAATATAATTAATTATAACTAAAGCAAGTACTTTTCAATTGGAATTCTTTCCTAAAATGAGATAAAGCTAGAAATGAATTAGTATGGTAAAGATTTGGAGTTTAATTCCAATCATATAAACAAGTATGAAAAAGGGTTTTAACCAAACCGATGATTTTAAAGATAAGTGTTCACCTCAGGGCTTAATTACGTGAAATAGTTTAATCGAAATAAGAGATAGATTTTGGCAATTAATCATATGTCGTTTGAGTAAAGTAGAAATATAACGATTTGGCCAAATGGTAATGGAAAATAAAAGTATGTTTATAAAGCTATAGCGATATTTTCCAGTATAAAGGGAAATCGAAAAGGGAGTTTGAGTAAATTAAATGGCGTTTCCACTATAAAGGAAATTAAAAGATGTTTATAATAAAATATGACAATATTCTAAACAAAGGAAATAAAAAGGAGAAGTTGATTAGAGGGTGTTAAGTAATAAGATTAAATTCATGGAATCAATCATTGATGGAATAGTGAAAATGGAATTTATATTAAGGACCTAAGCTGCCAATTCACCTAGATACACTGTTATTATTTGATAGTTAAATAACCAACTATCAAAGTTTGGCCTTTTATCGATTGTTGGTATTGAATTTATATTCGAAAACCATTCCCACCAACAAAATACGTAACGTTGAAGATATCAGAAGGTGGTCGAGATGGAGCATTGATGACCGTGGATCTTCATGAGCGGAAGAACTACTCGTTAAATTCCTCTGGCTAGCTACCAGAGTTATGATGACTTGTGATTCTGTCATGATTAAAATCTTCGGAGTTGCAAGGACTTCTCGCTACTAATCATTGGGGTGACTCTAAGGATGCAGAAGGAGGGGACCTTCGGTTCATCCTGTTCCTGAATGACTTGTATGGATGAGTGTCTGACAGAGTATTTCCTTAAAATCATGTACGTTGATTTTTACAAATATACTAAGTTTAGTGGCGGAGATATTCTCTTGCTTAACAACTAGAGTGTATTTGTGGACGGGAATTAATGATTTGACGGATCTGACGATGTGGCATTCAAAGTGATATTCTAAAAAGATAACGTGACCTCGAGACCCATCAACTGGGAAATGACAAAAATCGGGCAGGCAGTGTAATAACTCGAAAAATCCGAGCTAATTTAATTTTTTTATTTTGGCAACCTTAATGAAGTTTGAATATTTAAAATGAATTATTTTAAATAATAACGACGAGAAATATATTTTAGAATAGAATTAGAAGTATATATTTTTTTGAATCGTCGTTAGAATATAAATATTTATTTTTAAATATAAAAGGAATTGGAAATGGCGCGGTAGTTCGAAAATTCGATTTCAAATTTCAAATGAATGTGCAGGATTCAAAATAAACTAAATTTTAGCGAAACCAAAAATATTAGAATCTATTCGAGAATATCTTTCCAATGAATTCGAAAAATTGAAATTTCATAACGGGAATCAAAAGTTATGTCCAGTTGAAAATTCAGAATAGTCGCTATGGAATTTTGGCTCTTAAAAATGGAAATTTTGCAAACGACCTTGGTTTTTGACGAAACAACTTTTGTTGGATCTGTGATGTCAAGTTATTGCTAGGTTTCAAAATTCATAATTTTCTGAATCAATATTTGAGCGTGGTAAAGGAAAACGCGTTTGACCAGTTTCAGTTGATTTTAATCGACTGGAAAATGGCTATTTTTCAAACGATCTCAGAATTTGATGAAATTAGTTTTGTTAGGGCTGTATCGTCAATACAAAGCTAGAAAATATTTTTTGGAAATTTTCAGAGTCCGTATGTGGCCCCGGTAAATTGAAATGTGCGCTCAGATTCAATATATAGATTTATATTTTGATTTTGACGGAAACTGATCGTAACGGTCGAATTTGCTTGTGGGACATATCCCATTACATTCGGAATGGGGGTAATTAGTTAAGGACGACAGGTGGTGGGTCTCGTTTGGAGATCGAAATTTAAAAGTTACTTTTCGAAAATTAAATTAATTAAATATATAATTGTGGTCAACACCCTTTATCTCTCTTCCTCCTTTCCCTTACCGTTCAAATCAGAATTTAAAAAAAAACGTCGGACACGTCGCGCTCCTCCTCTCCAGGCGTCATCGCCGGTGCGCGAGCCCTCCCTCTCCGGCCATCTTCTTCCCCTCCGACGCTCTTCCCCTGCTCCTCCTCTTTTCCCTTCTGAAAACTGCACCAAAACCCGTCGCTCCCCTCGTTCAGCCCCCCCATGGTCGTCGCTCGCCACCGGAGGACTGCCGCCCACCTCCCTCTGCTCCGCCTACCTCGCGCGACCCTCCTCTTCCCTTCTCTCCTCGGTTCGACTCCATGAACCCCCCCCCCCCCCCGCTCAAACCCGTACAACTACTGCGATCCCCTTCCCCGATCCCTTCCTCCAATTCAAGCCAAAAAGCCCCCCTTCGCTGAAAGAAAAGTAAGTTTTATTTTCATTTTAATTTAATTTATTTAATTTCTATAGGATTAGCTTAATAAAAATAGGGTTTTTTAGTTTGTAAAAATAGAATTTTTATAAATAGTAGAAGCTAAAAAATTTTATATGAATAAAAAGGATAGAATTTTATAATAGAAAATAATAGATTTTTATTATAGAAAGGTTTAGATTTGAAAACCATAGCAAGATGTGATTTTTACTCATATGAAAACCATAGCAAGATGTGATTTTTATTCACATGAAAACAATAGCAAGATGTGATTTTTATTCATATGAAAACAATAGCAAGATGTGATTTTTATTCATATGAAAACCATAGCAAGATGTGATTTTTATTTATCTACCTAGCGTTGACGAAAGAATGAGTTATTTATGTATATAGTTTGAAATAAAAATATATTATTTCTATATAGTGTAGAGAGTAAAAATATGATTTTTATATACTAGAGAATATAAAAATTCGATTTTTATATATACGAAGAATATAAAAATTCGATTTTTATATATAGAAAGTAGCGATATAAAAATTGAATTTTTATAATATGGCTTTGAAACAAAAATGTGACTTTTGACATATGTCCCGTGAAACAGATCTCGATAAAAAGCACGGTGAAGATTTCCTACATATGAAGAGTCGCGGTGAATTGGTTTAGCTAGTCGGTGAGAAATTCTCACTTTAAATCTTGTTTTCTAGTTAAAAATATATACTAGGATGCAGACGGTGCTTAACAGCACCCGACACCCGTCGTTCATAGACCATGGACGACTTGTATGCTTGTTTGATGTGTTGTGAAGTTTGTTTGTGATGTTGATGTGAAATGGATAATAAAACATTCATGTGTGAAATAAATTATTTTATAGTTAAAAATATAATTTTTAACGTGTATGTGAATAAAATAAATATTCATTTACAAATCAGACGGTTTGTTTATGTACACCAATTTGAAGGATATTTATTTGGACGATAAATTTTAAAAGTTTCCCAACTGAAAAAATAATATTCAGTGTTTGTTGATTTGGAACCCCACACGGGTGTTGGGATGATATTTGGCGTACACTAATCCCAATTATTTAGTTGTATGTCAATCGATTGGTCGACAGACTGTGTAAGCGTTAATTATTTATATTTAATGCTTATGCAGTTGTGTGGTGCACTTTGGATGATGGTTGATTAATTATCAGTGCTATTATATACATATGTTGTATGGAATCCATATAATTAACATTATATGGTAATTGATTGGGTCTCATTCCAATTTGGAAAATAAAGATTCATGTGTTGAATAGAATAAATAGTCATGTGTTGACGATACTCATGTGTTGAGAATATTCATGTGTTGAAACTATCATGTATTAAACGAAATATTTTATACAATAAAATTCACATTTTTATTGTAAGTAAGAATGAATAAATATTCATGTGTTGAATAAAATATATATTCATGTGTTGAAGAAGATATTCGTTTGTTGAATAAAATAACGAAGTTATTGAAATATATAAAGCCGTGTTGATTAGAATTGCGCTATTTTGACGCGAACGATATTTATATCGATTATATTCGTTTTTGTAATGAATATAGAAAAAGAAGTGATTTCAAAATATAACGTTTTGAAAATATTATCATTTATGTATTAATGATAAGAAATATTCAATTTTGATTTGAAATTGAATATGAAGTTGAAATTGTTTTGAAACGAATTTAAAACGAATTATAAAATACGTTTTGAATTGAAATCGACAAAATATATATATAATATATATTATATATATTAAATGGCCTGAATAGAACGCGCCGCGCCGCGGCAATTCGCGAATTTTGACCATTGACTGCGAATGGACATTACGGGAGATCCGACCGTCGGATTCTCCTAAAACCGGAACCGTTGGGTTCGTATCGAAGAGAACTTTCCAATAAATATTAGAAATTTGAAATCTAATGGTTGGATTTGGAATTATGTCCAAATCAAACTTGTAAAAGGACGCTCTAAGTGCAATTCGGTGGCCGTGTTGAAAGCCGACTGTACAGGCCTTGATAAAATTATTAAAAAAATTTAATAATTTTTGTAAAATCATAATATATGAATGGGAAAGAACTGGGATGAAAAATTCCACATTTGAAAGGATAAAAATATATTTTTATCGAAATGAACTAGTTTTGAACTAGATTTAACGTGGTTTTAAAAATAATCAGAATTTCCAATATACGGATTGGAATGGATTTGAATTGAAATTATCTTTGGAATATTTCGATTTTGGATTTCGTGATTATACAGATATGGTTGTGGAAATTTGAAAGATATATTTATATCGTTATTTCCAATACGATATTTGTTGGTTTCAGAATTTGATATTAAATGTAAGCCGATATATTTTCTATTCAGAGCCTTGTATATAATATCAAAAGAGATTTGGGTTCGTCGTGAATGCTGTCTTCATTAACACTATTCTTAAACCTAGGTGAGAAAAGATTAAATATTTTTATATAGATTTAATGAAGAATACCAATTAATTAATATATTTAATTGGAATTGAATTAGAATTGATTTTTGGGTTTATCGTGAACTGTGTTTTAAAAAAGAAATTAGTTCTTTAACCCAGTAAAAGGCAGGATTTCATGTTTGCCATTGTATTTCGAACTGTATGGTTGATCTCTGCTTAATATATATCCGTTTGGCGGCGGAGAATTTATTCTCCTGCTTAACGTCCTTCACTGAGATGTACGAGCTTAGAGGTTATATATCGGCAGAAATCAATAGTACGGTGTAGATTATCGATGCAGCATGTTTAATTTTCCAAAGTTAAATAATCATTAATATTGATTTTTGGAAAAATTAAAACTAAGTGGAGTTTTAATGAATCTGTAATTAGATTGAAATGTGAATTGATAATTTAGATTATCAAATTTGAAAGTGATCGAGAATGGAGTATCACCAGTTTTGCTCCAAGCGATAGTCAAATCTTTAATTAGATTTGAACGTGAAATGGTAATTAATATTTACCGATAGCACCATGGTGTTAGACATGGAGTATTACCAGTTTTGCTCCATGGGATGAATAGGTTGGGATTGGGAAATAAAATAAATAAATAATTACTTCGGTGTGGTTCGCTAATCCCGACTAGTTTGGAAAACCTTGAAATGGTTTGAAATAATTTTCAAAGGAAGATTAAAGAATAAATTTAGAAGAATTTATCTGTGATAAAATTAATGGGAACCTTCCCCTAAGAATGTGAATCTTTGAATAAAAGATTATTCTGTATTGGAATGAGGCGTATGTTGTGTTTGTGTAACACTTGTTTATTATATACGCGGGTTATTTGGAAAGCGGGTTTACACCCGTTCTGAATAACTGATTCGGCGATAAGTCGAAGATGAAGACGGTGATCGAAGACCGGAGGTCTTCACATCGTTTGGATGATTACTGATGATATTGATTGGCCTGTACACCCAAGAGGAGGGAATCTGTTGGTGACCGTCCAGACGTACTTGGAGATCGATGGATATGCGAGGAATAAGGTTCCTCCGGTTTCGTTCAGACCCAGAACAAACTTGTAAATGGACTGTGTGTCTGACATTGGGTTTTATTCTGTGTTGATTTATCTCTATTAAATATACATCTGTTTGGCGACGGAGAATTTATTCCCTTGCTTAACGCCCTTCTCTGAGACGTACGAGCTCAGAGGTTGTATATCGATGGGCATCAGTCGTATGGAGTGAATTGCCTGTGTGGCATGCCTAAGTGGCAGAAGATCAAGGCTTCTGTTGAAAAGCAAAGTCTTGCGGTTGATGATCAAAGCACGGCCTATGTGGCATAGCTTTGTGTCTAGCGTTAATTCGCGAGCCTCACACCTCGATATGGGTCAAAAATGGGATAAGGACCCAAGGAGTGCATGACGTTTCTCTCTAGCTATGGGTGATGTGAGTGACCTACCAGCCCTGACATTTATATACTTTTTACCTGTGTGGTTGTTGGATGCGAGGCGCCTCGGATATAGGTCCTATAGGACCGGGAAATGTGTGTTTAGGAATTTCCAATCCTCAAAAGTAAGAGAGGACCGGCCATGGAGGATCCAAGGATCGCTGTGTGTGGTCCTAAGACATTTGCTAGAGTGTCTCGAACGGAGAGGAGCTTGCCCCTTGCCTCGACTCATGACGAAAATCCAACTTCCAATACGTGACATTGCGGTTTTAATTGTAGAACTAGTATGGCGACATGATATATGGTACCCATGCCGTTTATGATTGATATTTATGATTGAAATTGTTTTGACACTATACACTTATAATAGTATCAAATGATTTGTTTTAAACGTACTAAGCATGTTTGGCTATTATAAGGGAAAACCCTATCCTCCGACTTGCGTTGCATTGTGTGATGGGACATAGGTCTTATAATAGATTCATTTTTTCAAAAAGCAATGCCCTGTTTTGATATATGCACTAGTGTTCTTGGGAGGAAACCCTTTCTGTGTTATACGGCGTGGTCCCTTGAATTACTCTCTTTTAAAGTACTGTTTTAGTTCTCACACCAATCACATGACTGACATGGAGTTTATTGTTTTTACCTAAACTATGGGTGCCCTTATTTTCAACACGGGAAGCTAGTAATTTTGGTTTTGCAGATTTATATTCACATTTCACAGGATCCTGGTTTACAGCTGGAATGATATTCGAAAAGCTCTGTATCCGTATATCGCCTTCAGTTGTGTGTTGTATTATTTTTCCGATGTTATGTATTTAAATGTAATTTGAATCTCTGATATTTGTCAAATGTGTATTATTTATTCATACTCTGTTTATTCTTGTATTCTGATGGAATTGTTGTAATTGACAATGAAATGTTCTTCTGTTTGTGTTCTGATTGGTCTTGATCTCAAAGAAATCCGCGCTTTCCTTCACGGGGAAGTTCGGGTCGTTATAGAGTGGTATCAGATCTTTGGATTACAGAGCTCGAGAACAAGACACAGTAGAACCAAACGAAAGAATTCATCATAGATTGGATTAGTAAAGTCCAATAAGAATAACTTGTTAGAGATTGGATCAGTAGTATCCAAGAATGAGTGTGAAGAGTATATTTTTAAAATAAAAGTGAAAACAAACTTTGTTTTGAAAATTAAATTCAATCATTCGTATTTGAATATTTTATTTGTATTGAATTTGGACAATCTAGTATATGAAGATTTCGCGTATACGCGTCATAAACGTATATTCGAAGTTTCAATATACTGGATAGATATAGAATCATGCTTTAGTCGCCCGGAGATGATTCTGATGATTGTGGCTACATCACCAAAATTTGTGTTCGAGTTTCGAAAAGTGGGATATCTATATATTTCCATTAGGCTGGTGTGAGAACCAAAACTAGATAGGATCTATTGTTGTGATTGGGCATCAAAAAAATGATTTTCTGTATATGTATCAAAGTTATGAATTTGAAACGTTAATACACTAATTCATTGCTGATTGTGTTGTTTGATTATTGTTTTGATTAATTAAAGTTTTGAAAAATTATGCCAAATTGAACCGAATATTGAACTGTATTGAAAAATGATTACAATTGCATGCATATACATGTATATCCATTGAACAGGTCATAGCAAGGAGGCTAGAGCAGAGGAATAAAATTGTTTGCCCGATAAATAGGTACATGTTTATTGTATTTCTTGGGAATTTGATGATTTTATAAGCCGATTGGCTATTTGCTTAGCTGTTTCTTTTTCTTTTTGGATTGGTGAGGGCCATGGGAGGCCATTTGAAATCTCATGAAGCTCCTGGTGCAGGGGAAGTTATGGCAAAAAAATTCGGAAATTTAGGGTGTTAACCAAATTTTTGAAAAATTTGTAAAGTTCTTAGAAACTGAAAAGTTGAAGAACTTAAGCCGTAATGAAAATAATGGAAGTTGAGTGGATTAGTTAAACAACTTTCATCTTCGTTCCTTTTCGGGGATGAAAAGTTTTAAGTGGGGGAGATTGTAATTACCCGGAAAATCCGAGCCAACTTAAAAATTTTATTTCGGCAATCTTAATGAAGTTTGAATATTTAAAATGAATTATTTTAAATAATAATGACGAGAAATTTATTTTTGAATAGAATTAGAAGTATATATTTATTTGAAACGTCGTTAGAATATAAATATTTATTTTTAAATATAAAAGGAATTGGAAATGGCGCGGTAGTTCGAAAATTCGATTTCAAATTTCAAATGAATGCGCAGGATTCAAAATAAACTGGATTTTAGCGAAACCAAAAATATTAGAATCTATTTGAGAATATCTTTCCAACGAATCCGAAAAATTGAAATTTTATAACGGGAATCAAAAGTTATGTCCAGTTGAAAATTCAGAATAGTCGCTATGGAATTTTGGCCCTTAAAAATGGAAATTTTGCAAACGACCTCGGTTTTCGATGAAACCACTTTCGTTGGATTCGTGATGTCAAGTTATTGCTAGGTTTCAAAATTTGTAATTTTCTGAATCAATATGTGAGCGTGGTAAAGGAAAACGCATTTGACCAGTTTTAGTTGATTTTAATCGACTGGAAAATGACCATTTTTCAAACGATCACAGAATTTGACGAAATTAGTTTTGTTAGGACCATATCGTCAATACGAAGCTAAAAAATATTTTTCGGGAATTTTTAGAGTCTGTATGTGGACCCGATAAATTGAAATGTGCGTTCAGATTCAATATATAGATTTATATTTTGATTTTGACGGAAACTGATTGTAACGGTCGAATTGGCTTGTGGGACATATCCCATTGCATTCGGAATGGGGCTAATTAGTTAAGGACGACAGGTGGTGGGTCTCGTTTGGAGATTGAAATTTAAAAGTTACTTTTTGAAAATTAAATTAATTAAATATATAAATATATAATTGTGGTCAACCCCCTCTATCTCTCTTCCTCCTTTCCCTTACCGTTCAAATAAGAATTAAGAAAAAAAGCTACCGGACCCATCACACTCCTCCTCCCCAGGCGTCATCGCCGGCGCGCGAGCCCCTCCGGCCATCTTCTTCCCCTCCGACGCTCTTCCCCTGCTCCTCCTCTTCTCCCTTCTGAAAACCGCACCAAAACCCATCGCTCCCCTCGTTCAGCCCCCCCATGGCCGTCGCTCGCCACCGGAGGACCGCTGCCCACTTCCCTCAGCTCTGCTTACCTCGCGCGACCCACCCCTTCCCCTCTCTCCTCAGTTCGACACCCTGAACCCCCGCCCCCCCCCCCCCCCCCCCAAACCTGTACAGCCACCGCGATCCCTTTCCCCGATCCCTTCCTCCGATTCAAGCCAAAAAGCCCCCCTTCGCTAAAAGAAAAGTAAGCTTTATTCTCATTTTAATTTAATTTATTTAATTTCTATAGGATTAGCTTAATAAAAATAGGGTTTTTTAGTTTGTAAAAATAGTATTTTTATATATAGTAGAAGCTAAGATTTTTATATGAATAAAAAGGATAGATTTTTATAATAGAAAATAATAGATTTTTTATTATAGAAAGGTTTAGATTTAAAAACCATAGCAAGATGTGATTTTTATTCATATGAAAACCATAGCAAGATGTGATTTTTATTCATATGAAAACAATAGCAAGATGTGATTTTTATTCATATGAAAACAACAGCAAGATGTGACTTTTATTTATCTACCTAGCATTGACGAAAGAATGAGATATTTATGTATATAGTTTGGAATAGAAATATATTATTTTTATAAAGTGTAGAGAATAAAAATATGATTTTTATATACTAGAGAATATAAAAATTCAATTTTTATATATATGAAGAATATAAAAATTCGATTTTTATATATAGAAAGTAGCGATATAAAAATTTAATTTTTATAATATGGCTTTGAAACAAAAATGTGACTTTTGACATATGTCGCGTGAAACAGATCTCGATAAAAAGCACGGTGAAGATTTCCTACATATGAAGAGTCGCGGTGAATTGGTTTAGCTAGTCAGTGAGAACTTCTCACTTTAAATCTTGTTTTCTAGTTAAAAATATATACTAGGATGCAGACGGTGCTTAGCAGCACCCGACACCCGTCGTTCACAAACCATGGACGACTTGTACGCTTGTTTGATGTGTTGTGAAGTTTGTTTGTGATGTTGATGTGAAATGGATAATAAAACATTCATGTGTGAAATAAATTATTTTATAGTCAAAAATATAATTTTTAACGTGTATGTGAATAAAATAAATATTCATTTACAAATCAGACGGTTTGTTTATATACACCCGTTTGAAGGATATTTATTGGGACGATAAATTTTACACGTCTCCCAACTGCACAAATAATATTCAGTGTTTGTTGATTTGAAACCCCACATGGGTGTTGGGATGATATTTGGCGTACACTAATCCCAATTATTTAGTTGTATGTCGATCGATTGGTCAACAGACTGTGTAAGCGTTAATTATTTATATTTAATGCTTATGCAGTTGTGTGGTGCACTTTGGATGATGGTTGATTAATTATCATTGCTATTATATACATGTGTTGTATGGAATCCATATAATTAACATTATATGGTAATTGATTGGGCCTCATTCCAATTTGGAAAATAAAGATTCATGTGTTGAATAGAATAAATAGTCATGTGTTGACGATACTCATGTGTTGAGAATATTCATATGTTGAAACTATTCGTGTGTTGAACGAAATATTTTACACAATAAAATTCACATTTTTATTGTAAGTAAGAATGAATAAATATTCATGTGTTCAATAAAATATATATTCATGTGTTGAAGAAGATATTCATTTGTTGAATAGAATAACGAAGTTATTGAAATATATAAAGCCATGTTGATTAGATTTGCGCCATTTTGACGCGAATGATATTTTTATCGATTATATTCGTTTTTGTAATGAATATAGAAAAAGAAGTGATTTCAAAATATAACGTTTTGAAAATACTATCATTTGTATATTAATGATATGAAATATTCAATTTTTATTTGAAATTGAATATGAAGTTGAAATTGCTTTGAAAACGAATTTAAAACGAATTATAAATACGTTTTGAATTGAAATCGATGAAATATATATAATATATATATTAAATGCCTGAATAGAACGCGCTGCGCCGCGGCAATTCGCGAATTTCGACCATTGACTTCGAATGGAAATTACGGGAGATCCAACAGTCGAATTCTCCTAAACCGGAACTGTTGGGTTCGTATCAAAAAGAGCTTTCCAATGAATATTAGAAATTTGAAATCTGACGGTTGGATTTGGAATTATTTCCAAATAAAATTTGTAAAAGGTCATTGTAAGTGCAGTTCGGTGGCTGTTGTTGAAAACCGACTGTACGGGCCTTGATAAAATTATTAAAAATATTAGTAATTTGTGTAAAAATCACAATATATGAATTGGAAAGAACTGGGATGAAAAATTCCACATTTGAAAGGATAATTTTTTTTTTCGAAATGAACTAGTTTTGAACTAGATTTGAAGTGGTTTTAGAAATAATCAGAATTTCCAATATACGAATTGGAATGGATTTGAATCGAAATTATCTTCGGAATATTTCGATGTTGGATTTCGTGATTATACAGATATGGTTGTGGAAATTTGAAAGATTTATTTATATCGTTATTTCCAATACGATATTTGTTGGTTTCAGAATTTGATATTGAATACAAGCCGATATATTTTCTATTCAGAGCCTTGTATTTAATATCAAAAGAGATTTGGGTTCGTCGTGAATGGTGTCTTCATTAACACTGTTCTTAAACCCAGGCGAGAAAAGATTAAATCTTTTTATATAGATTTAATGAAGACTACCAATTAATTAATATATTTAATTGGAAATGAATTAGAATTGATTTTTGGGTTTATCGTGAACTGTGTTTTAAAAAAGAAATTAGTTCTTTAACCCGGTAAAAGGCAGGATTTCATGTTTGCCATTGTATTTCGAATTGTATGGTTGATCTCTACTTAATATATATCTGTTTGGCAGCGGAGAATTTATTCTCTTGCTTAACGCCCTTCTCTGAGATGTACGAGCTTAGAGGTTATATATCGGCAGAAATCAATAGTACGGTGTAGATTATCGATGCAGCATGTTTAATTTTCCAAAGTTAAATAATCATTAATATTGATTTTTGGAAAAATTAAAACTAAGTGGAGTTTTAATGAATCTGTAATTAGATTGAAATGTGAATTGATAATTTAGATTATCAAATTTGAAAGTGATCGAGAATGGAATATCACCAGTTTTGCTCCAAGCGATAGTCAAATCTTTAATTAGATTTGAACGTGAAATGGTAATTAATATTTACCGATAACACCATGGTGTTAGACATGGAGTATTACCAGTTTTGCTCCATGGGATGAATAGGTTGGGATTGGGAAATAAAATAAATAAGTAATTACTTCGGTGTGGTTCGCTAATCCCGACTAGTTTGGAAAACCTTGAAATGGTTTGAAATAATATTCAAAGGAAGATTAAAGAATAAATTTAGAAGAATTTATCTGTGATAAAATTAATGGGAACCTTCCCCTAAAAATGTGAATCTTTGAATAATAGATAATTTTGTATTGGAATGAGGCGTATGTTGTGTTTGTGTAACACTTGTTTATTATATACGCGGGTTATTCGGAAATGCCGGGTTTATACCCATTCTGAATAACTGATTCGGCGATAAGTCGAAGATGAAGACGGTGGTTGAAGACCGGAGGTCTTCACATTGTTTGGATGATTACTGATGATCTTGATTGGGCTATACACGAGGAGGGAATCAGTTGGTGATTGTCCAGATGTACTTGGAGATCGATGGATATGCGAGGAATAAGGTTCCTCCTGTTTCGTTCAGACCCATAACGAACTTGTAAATGGATTGTGTGTCTGACATTGGATTTTATTCTGTTTTGATTGATCTCTATTAAATATACATCTATTTGGAAGAGGAGAATTTATTCTCTTGCTTAACGCCCTTCTCTGAGCCGTACGAGCTCGGAGGTTGTATATCGATGGACATCAATCGCATGGAGTGAATTGCCTGTGTGGCATCCCTAAGTGGCAGAAGATCAAGGCGTCTGTTGAAAAGCAAAGTCTTGTGGTTGATGATCAAAGCACGACCTATGTGGCATAGCTTTGTGTATAGCGTTAATTCGCGAGCCTCACACCACGGTATGACTCAAAACGGGATAAGGACCCAAGGAGTGCACGACGTTTCTCTCTAGCTATGGGTGATGTCATTGACCTACCAGCCCTGACATTTATATACTTTTTACCTGTGTAGTTGTTGGATGCAAGGCGTCTCGAATATAGGTCCTATAGGACCGGGAAACGTGTGTTCAGGAATTGCCAATCCTCAAAAGTAAGAGAGGACCGGCCTTGGAGGATCCAAGGATCATTGTGTGTGGTCCTGAGACATTTGCTAGAGTGTCTCGAACGGAGACAAGCTTGCCCCTTGCCTCGACTCATGACGGAAATCCAATTTACAATATGTGACATTGCGGTTTTAATTGTAGAACTAGTATGGCGACATGATATATGGTGCCCATGCCGTCTATGATTGATATTTATGATTGAAATTGTTTTGACACTATACACTTATAATAGTATCAAATGATTTGTTTTAAACGTACTAAGCATGTTTGGCTATTATAAGGGAAAACCCTATCCTCCGGCTTGCATTGCATTGTGTGATGGGACCTGGGTCGTATAATAGCTTCATTTTTCCAAAAAGCATTGCGTTGTTTTGATATATGCACTAGTGTTCTTGGGAGGAAACCCGTTCCGTGTTATACGGCGTGGTCCCTTGAGTTACTCTCTTTTAAAGTAAAGATTAATAACTGTTTTAGTTCTCACACCAGTCACATGACTGACCTGGAGTTTATTGTTTTAACCTAAACTCTGGGTGCCCTTATTTTCAACACGGGCAGCTAGTAGTTTTGGTTTTGCAGAATTATGTTCAAAGGATCCTGGTTTACAGCTGGAATGATATTCGGAAAGCTCTGTATCCGTATATCACCTTCAGTTGTGTGTTGTATTATTTTTCCGCTACTATGTATTTAAATGTAATTTGAATCTATGATATTTGTCAAATGTGTAATATTTATTCATACTCTGTATATTCATGTATTCTAATGGAATTATTGTAATTAACAATTAAATGTTCGTCTGTTTGTGTTCTGATTGGTCTTGTTCTCGAAGCAATCCGCGCTTTCCTTCACGGGGAAGTTCGGGTCGTTATAGGCAGCATTGCTATGTGGGTCGCTCCCATTAGGGTGTATAATCACCTATCTAAGGAAATTCTATTTGCTTCTTTAATCTATTTCGATGTTGTCCCTTTCGGGAAATGGTGGTTTGAGCCCAACCATTGGTGATATACATTCGATACACTCAAGCGAAATGAGTTGTCGGTCATGTGTGTGTCGGGTTGCAAGACGTTCTTGTTGAACCCAGTGTATTCCCCTCTAGGAACACACTATCGGCAGGTGGTCCCATACTTTGTCATAGTCGGAATCCAATCTCCAATAAGCGCCCGCGCTTTTGATTGTATACTATATATGTAGAGCGTGAGATGCAAGCGTTCTGCTAGTTTGATATTTACTTGTAGCTTGATAGACACTATTATAATATCAGAAAAGATATTGTTTCAAAAATGGTTTTGGGTTATATTAAGGTAAAAACCATCTATGTTTATGTGTGGCTGGTTTTACTATTATCCTTTTCTTTCAAAAGGATTTTTCAAAGTTAAACTAGTGTTTGTGCTGTGAATTTATCACTGAAAGTATTCCAGACTGATCCGGGTGAATTTTTCTTTGCTTCAAATGTGCTCGGGTCAGACCGAGTATATTTACAGGTTTGGTTCCACTTGGAGTTCCAGGGGCAGGAAGCAGGAGGCTTCACCATTAGTTATATAAAGTGTATTTCCGCTATGACAGATTTATGTTGTACTCTGATAAATGGTATGTATGTATATATATATATATATATATACAGTTCTTTTATAAAGAAATTTGATTATATTATATTTACTCGTTCTGCTGTGAGATTCTGATGTGTTCTTCTTCATTCTTTTTTTTTCTAAATTTCTTTTTTCCTATTTCTCATCCTCTAACTTCTTTCTATTAACAGTCTGGGTTCGATACTTGGATTTTTGACAAGTAATACGGATGATGTATTATTGTTGAAAATTCGAGCGTCGATTTTTTTCCAGGCCGTTACATGAAATAAGATTTTCAAGTGGTAAATGGTCGAATGGATTAGAAAAGAGAGTGTTAAAAGTGAATTTAGTAAAGGAATGAGTAATAGGTTTTTGGAACGAAAATCCAAGTTATTAAACGAATTGTTTAAAGAAGTAGAAGGGAAAGTGATATTTTAGTAATTCATTTCTTAATCAATGAATTAAGAAATAATAGTTATATTCAACAAGGAGATTTCCAAAAGTAAGAAGGTTTTATAAAACCGTATTTTAAATAAAATAGTTAAATGAGATCTGTTTTTGATATTAAAATTAAATATGGGTGTTAATTACAATTCATATCTATCTTAAGATAAGAACGTTGTTGATTAAGGCCTGAGGTGTAAACAAATATCCCAACTTAAGCGACATCGGGATTATCTGAGAATAATATTAGTTTGTAATGGGAAAGAGGGGTTAAGAATAATTTATTATTTCCATATATGGAATAATAACGCAATGTTAATCATAAGATTTGAGAATATTTATAATGAGACTTCCAAAGTAACAGAAATAGGAAGATTTGAGAATATATATATATATATGTGTGTGTGTGTGTGTGTGTGTGTGTGTGTGTGTGTGTGTGTGTGTGTAACGATATTTCAAAAGTAAAAGGAAATAAAAATAAAAGTTAAGATTTGGAATGAGATTATTCTGAAAGGATAAGAGTTGGATATTGTTTTCAATAACAATGTTTTACGTAAAATTTGTTAAAACCAAGGTTGCGAATATATATATATATATATATATATATATATGATTTAATTCTAATATAGTTGAAATAGTTTTGAAAATAAATCTTATGTTAAATAAGAATTAAATACTGTTTTAAAAATATAGAGATATTTTGAACTTCAATTGACATTCGTTAATTGTTTTAATTAAAAGGCCAAATAATGTTGAGTACTGAACCAATGAGATCATTTTATTTTCGTCACTGTTTGTTGATAGTTAAACAATCGACTATCAAATCTGACTCATGTGATTGTTGGTTCAAAAAGACCGAAATCAAGTTTTATATTCGAGAACCATTCCGAACCAGCAAATATGTGAAGATGATGATTGAAGATGGAGCAAGTGAAGACCGGGGATCTTCATAAATGGAAGAACTACTTGTCAAATTTCTCTGATGTTGCAACCAAAGTTTTATTGATTTGTGAATCTATCGTGGTTGAAATCTACGAATCGCCAGGACTACTTGCTACTGATCCATAGGGCGATACCTTGGATGTGATAGGAGGGTGCCTTTGGTTCATCCCATTCCTAGATGACTTGTATAGACGGATGCCTGACGGAGTATTTCCAAAGGAATTACATACGTTGATTTCTTCAAACGTACCATAGTTAATGGAGGAGAAAAGGCTTTTCTCTAGCCAAATAACTAGAGTATTTTTGTGGATGTTAATTAGTGATATCTGATGGATCTGACAATGTGGCATTCAAAGTGAATGGTGACCAGATATTCTAAAGAATAAGTATGACCTCTAGCCTCATCAACCGCGAAATGCACAAAATCGAGTAGGTCGCATGGCTATGTGGGTCGCACCCATCAAAAGGGTATATCATTACCTGATCTGGTGAAAATAATTGCCTTCGGTTGTCCCTTTTTATTTTTTTATATATGGTATCGGTTCGGTTGGCTGGCCCCCAACCGTGGTAATGGTATATTCACTACTCTCAAGAGAAAGTGAGGGGCCGGTCATGTTTAGCCTGGGTTACGAGATGTTCTTGTTGTACCCCAATGTATTCATCTCTAGAGGTATATTGTCGGGAAGGTGGTCCCATACCTTGCCAGGAAATTCATTCTCCAATAAGAGCCCGTGGTTTTGATTTTATACTATATATGTAGAGCGTGAGATGCAAGCGTTCTGCTAGATTGATATTTATTTGTATTTAGACATTATTATAATAATAGAAAAGATATTGATTTCAGAAACCTTTTGGGTTATCGTAAGGTAAAAACCGTCCATATTTATGTGTGGATTTGGTCTTATGATTATCCTTCTCTTTCAAAAAGATTTTGACTTTAAAATTAACTTGTGTGATACCTATAAACTTAATGTGGTTTTCTCACTTTGGTTCACCATACTGACCCGTCGTTTGTAATGTTTGGGTTAGACCGGGTCGTATAGTTCAGGTTATCGAATACTACAAAGTCCAGAGGCGAGTTGTAGGCGTTCAGACATATGATATCTAGTATTTATTCCGCTGTGCGTTGTATATGAGGACAGATTAATATAACTATCCATATGTATTGATGTACTCTGATGATTGTAAGTTTTATTTCAAGCTCTCAATAAAGATTTATTTCTATATTATATTTTGTTCCGTTGCGATGTGAGAATCTGTGTTGTGTTAATTCTTTTGATTCTGTTTCTTGTTCTATTCTAATATTTCTTTCTTTCCTCACCCTCTAATTTCTTTCTAATAACCATCTGTGTTTTCGATACTTGAGTTTTGGGCAAGTAATACGGGATTTATGTATTACTGTTAGAATTCAAGTGCTGAATTTTCGATGTTCGTTACAGTGGTATCAAAGATATTGGTTTAGTAATAACCTTGGCTCTATGGTATAACTTGATAGAGATGAGGTTAGTAATACCATAGATCGAGTTGAGTGTATATATATGAGAGAGCGTATTTGTAAATTTTATATAAAAATGTTTTGTATTGTGTTGGTTGATCAGTTCAAGTGTTGAAAAGAATTGAACTATCAATGGATACAGTATTGTTTTGTAAATGGGCAAATGAAATAATTTTACTCGAAATATATTTTTATATTTTTTTATTTATTAAATTGTTGGGATATTGATTTGGTTGTTGATTGATTTAAATGGAATTCAAATTGGATTAAAATTAGAATTGGAACGTAACTTGGTTAAGTGAAATTAAATTAGGAAATGATATTTAAATTAAAATAAATAAATTTGGAATTTGGAGTTTGAATGAGTAATAGAAATAAAAATCGATCGGATATAAATCGATTGATGTTCAAATATGTTAAACCAAAGTAAAATGTTAATACTGAATGTAAATTCAATTGATTTGGTTGTGTATTGGCTATTGATTTTGAATTATTTGTTGTTAGATGTTTGATTGTTTGAATATGAATAATCAACGATTTAATGGAGCTAAATGAATTGGAAACCAAAGAGATGAATTCTAATCAAACGAATTCGAATGGAACTGTATATGAATTGAACTAAATGAATTAACCTTATTTTCACATAAGAATGACGCTATATGTTTGATTTTCGATACCAGTGTAGTTATATTAATTAATAATTGAAATGTTATTTAGAATATCATGTATTTGTGATTTACAAGTTGCATTAAGATAAATACAGGTATCCGATGACTATGAGGATTGATTTTGATTGCAAAAAAAATAGCACGTAAATTGAGCAAGTATGCTCAATAGCGCTCGTAAAAGGTACGCCTATGCGAAAATATAAAATTTTGGGTTTTGATTTTATTTTCCGACCATGTGGGTCGATGAATATATATTATTTTGTTTCTGCGATATCGCATATGTCACTCCGTGTAGGGGAGACTCCACCGAATTATTCGGGGAATTTAAAGTGTTAGAATTTTTTTGGTTACTTTTGAAAATTTTGATTAACAATAATAAATTGGTTTTTGATTTATAATGAAATGGATTTTTAAAATGAATGGGTTTGTAACGTTTTCCTACCTTAGCAATTTCGGGGACGAAATTCTATTAAAGGGGGAAGATTGTAATGTCCCGTATTTTTGTAGTCAAATATTTAATTTATTATATTATATTAAATAATTATTTGGAATTTTAATAAGATTTTAAATATATAATTCGTTTATAAAACGAAGTTTGAACGTAAAATTTATATATAATATAAAACGAGCTCGAAATGGCGCGATAGTTCGTAATATTGAGTTTTGAACTTCAATTGAATATGAAGAATCCGATTTAAATCGAAAATTCATAAAATAAGAAACTTTTGGATCTTGTTGGTGGTAATTTTCATATGGAAGAGAAAAATCCAAATTTCGTCTTATAAATTATTATTTATATCCAAATCAAAATTTGAAATAGTCGCTATGGAAATCGCTATTAAAATATAATGTCTATTTAATAAATTAATAGGATTTTAGTATAACTTGAATAACGGTTAACTCAAAATTGACGATATTAAGTTGTATACTTTATATTGGAGGTTGTATATATATTCTGTTTGGGTATATAAGTTAAAAATAATTTATTATTACTTAATTGAATTAATTTGGAATTTATATGATATTTTAATCAATATTATATAAGCGTTAAAAATAGCCATTTTTGCAAACGGTCTCGGTTTTCGATGAAATTAGATTCATTGGATCCATATCGTTAAATTATTGTAAGAAAAACAATTTTTGTGGCAAACGGATGTCATATGTGACTTCGGTGACAAAAATGTCTTTGTTTCTATTTAACTGTTTATACAATTTAGACAGTGGTAACTTTTGATGAATAAACGACCGGCCAAACAAACTCCAAATTTAACGAAACAAGACTCGTTGGATCCGTAAGGAAGAGGTCTAGTAAAATGTCAAGGCCTCAGATTTATTGAATTTTTTTGTAATTATAGAAATTTTAAACGCTTGATTTTTCATCGATATTTATAAAGGACTTTTCCCCCAACGACCTCGGAATTTGACGAAACCTATCCCATTGGGTCCGAAACATTTTTCTATGCTAGGATTACATTTTTTCATTGAATTCAGAAGTTGTATGGAGTTGTTTTTACTCATTACTTCACAATGAAGTTTAGCGTAATATTTAATTAATAAAATCCATCCAACTTGGTATATAAATACACGACAACTTAGGGTTTGGGGTCAATACGTTTACTGCATGGTCAAAATTTTATGGCCGCTACCATATTAAATGAACGGATGAACGATCACCCCCTTCTCCTTAAATTTTTGTTAAATCCACCAATTGAACTCGAAATCTTTCAAATAGAAAAATGAAAAGCTCGATTAGCTCGTCGATCTCAACGACGGTGATCGTATTTCTCCTGGCGAGGTGGTCGGAAATCCATTCGAAAGCACCGGCGTTTTTGTGCTTCTTGGTGGCGAAGGATGGCGTCATGGCTCACGAGACCGGAGTTGTGGGGTGAGAAGGCTGAGGGGATCGAGACGACTTCCTCTGATGAAGGTCCCAGGGTCCGATACAGATGCGGCGGATGAAGGTTTGGTCGAGAATGGGTTTCCTGGGAAGACGCTAACAAAGGAAGGTGTACGTGGTAAAGGGAAACAGAAGTCAGCCGCCTTTTCCTTATACAAACGAAATCAATTTTTATTTAATTAAGGGATTAAGGGACTAAAAGTGTATTGACTTAAATAGGAAATTTTGTACAGGCGTGTGTTGTTCTGGACGGAGCATCATGGAACGGGAAGTTTGTAATGAAGCCGTGTACAAGATGACACGAGATAAAGCAATCGGCCTGTAAAATAATAATACTTAGTTTAATTTAATTAGTTAATTAGTTTAATTTAGTCTTATATTAAAACTGTGATTATTGTTCAGAAGCTTGGATTTGGTCAAAACGTGAAAACATGATGGAATTGGACAATTTGACAAAGCATGATTTAAGGTTTCGAATAAGACAAAGCAAGAAACCGGCCAGTATAATTTTTGATCCAAAGTAATTAACAAATTTATAATTAACATGATTTAGGGTCGTTATAGTAATTAAATAATGTTAACATAAAACATTTACTGTTAAATTCAGGACGAGGATTTTGGGCTTGCGTGAAGGAAGATCATCGTGAAAATTGGAGATAAGCTACTGGCCTATAACCGGCAATTTAAAAGTAATTAAAATGATTAGTAATTTGATTAAGGAACTATATATTTAAATTAAAAACATATGCTCAGAATATGTGTAATTCATATCTGTGTTATCAGAATTAGATCTGGAAAGAGACGTCGGGACCGTATGGACGAACCTGATATTTTGGAACCGGACTGGACAAAATTGGAATCAACTGATATTTTCAGTTAAATTAAACTTTGTTTAATTTAACTGAAA
This sequence comes from Allium sativum, assembly GCA_030737875.1. NCBI lineage: Eukaryota > Viridiplantae > Streptophyta > Magnoliopsida > Asparagales > Amaryllidaceae > Allium > Allium sativum. The sequence continues at coordinate 510,760,211 of CM060921.1, read as the reverse complement.
CAATCTGTTTCAACAATAAGTGGAATCAAGGTGAGTTAAACTCACACAGTTATCCCACTTATATTTTATATAAGTCGGGTTTTTATTTTATGTGTTATTGTTGCTAGTGGTTGATTGTTCGTTAAATGTACATTCATATATTGACCGAATCAACGAAATTAAACGTTTTTTAATTTCAGTGAAATACCAAATCGTTATTTTAACGATTGGCTCCAATGAAGGTAATTTACCTCGTTGGTCATGTTTATTAAATAAACATGTTTAATTGTTTGAATTGCTTTAATAATTGGGTGATGTTAAATGGTCGTTATTAACTGTTACTGAAATTATCAGTTAAATTTAATGGAATAAGTTTATTTGAAGTAAACTACGTGAATACAGGGAAGAACAGGTTGGAGGGATCCAACAGGATTCCTCAAATATATTCAATGTTATTTATTTTTTATATATTATCATTGGATAAACTGTTCTGATTGAATGATTGATTTGATTGTGGACCATTGACCTAAAATTCAACATTTGTTTTGTTTAAACCATGGGTGATATTGGTTGAGTAATTAGCAGTATATGGCCTGTAAATCAATCATTTTCTAAATATTGATTTACCATAAGGTGAATCGATAGAAGTGAAGTTATAAAATTTATTTCATAACTGGAGATAGATTTTTAAAATATATTATTTTGAAAAAAAGTTTATTTAAAAAGAAATAAATATTTATTATTTAAGTTATAAATAATTAATAATCGATTTTATAAAGTAAATTCTGTTGTTAATCAGATTTATAAGCAGAGTGTAGAAAATTAAACTAACAGTTAGGTTTTTGTAATAACCCGGAAATCTGAGCCAATTTAAATTTTTTATTTTGGCAATTTTAGTGAATTTTGAATATTTAAAATGAATTATTTTAAATAATAGCGACGAGAAATTCATTCTGAATAGAATTCAAACGTATATATTTATGTAGATCGTCATTAGAATATAAATAATTTATTTATAATTATAAAAGGAATTGAAAATGGCGTGGTAGTTCGAAAATTCGATTTCAAAATTCAAATGAATGTACCGGGTGCAAAATAAACCGGATTTTAGCGAAACCAAAAATATTAGAATCTAATTGAGAATATCTTTCCAACGAATCCGGGAAATTGAAATTTCATAGCGGGAATCAAAAGATATGCCCAGTTGAAAATTCAGAATAGTCGCTATGGAATTCTTGCCCTTAAAAAAATGGAAATTTTGCAAACGACCGCGGTTTTCGACGAAACCACTTTTGTTGGATCCGTGATGTCAAGTTATTGCTAGGTTTCAAAATTCATAATTTTCTAAATCAATATGTGAGCGTGGCAAAGTTAAACGTGTTTTGACAATTTCAGTCAATTTCGATCGACCAGAAAATGGCCATTTTTCAAACGGTCTCAGAATTAGACAAAAATGGTTTTGTTAAGACCATATCTTCAATACCAAGCTAGAAAATATTTTTTGGGAATTTTTAGAGTTAGTATGTGGCCCCGGTAAATTGAAATGTGCGTTCAAATTCAATATATAGAGTTATATTTTGATTTTGACGAAAACGGATCGGAACGATCGAATCGGCATGCGATACCTATCCCATTGTGTTTAGAATGGGGGTAATTAGCTACGGTCGATAGGCGGTGGGTCTCGTTTCGAGGTCGAAATAAAAAGTTGCTTTTTGAAATTAAATAAAAATTTATAATAATATAAAATCCCCCCAACCCCTTTTTCTCTCTCCCCGTTAGTCAACCCCCCCATTCGATTTTCCAAATCAGAAACCAAAAAAAACAAAAAACAAAAAAAACAAATCGATAGCCGAACCCACCGCCGCTTCCAGGCAGAGCGTCGTCGCACCCCCTCCCCCGGCGCGCCTCCCCTCCTTCTTCCCCTCCACCTCCTCTCTCTTCCCTCATTCTTCTCCTGAAACTACACCCTCCGCCTCCCCCAAAACGGAAACCGCACCCCAATCCGCCAAACCCTCCGCCCCCTTCAGCCTCCGACAGCACCTCCGCTGGTGGTCCTCCGACCTGCCGCGCCCAGTCCTCGAGCAGCCCCCCTTCTTCCATTCGATGTCCAAGCCATTCAAAGTGAGTTTTAATTTATTTTATTTAGCTTATTTATAAATCAGTTTTAGTCGTTTGTAGAAATTGGTTTTAACATATTTAAATTAGTTTTATAAAAAGATTAGAACTTTTAAATTAAAAAGACAAGAGCTTTAAAAATAAAAAGATTAGAACTTTTAAATTAAAAAGATCGTATTTTTAACAAGATAAAAATTAGATTTTTATCTATGTGAAGTGACGATAAGAATATGATTTTTATCTTTGAAGAGTAGCGAAAAAGATATGGTTTTAATTAGAAGATGGCAAGATAGTAAAAATATGATTTTTATTTATTGAAAAGAAGTGATAAAAAATATAATTTTTATTATGAAGTTAGCGTTATAAAAATATAATCTTTACAATATATGAAGTAAAATAAAAATACGAACTTTATTTTTATCGTGAAGTAGAGAGTATATAAAAATGTGATTTTTATATATATAGTGAATACGGGAAACGAAAGTAACAAAAGGCGAGCACGGCGAAGATTTTCTACATAAGAAGAGTCGTGGCGTTTGGTTTAGCTTATCGGTGAGAACTCCTCACTTTTATTTCTATTTCTAGTTAAAAATATATACTAGGATGCAGACGGTGCTTAGCAGCACACGACACCCGTCGTCCACAGACCATGGATGGCTTGTTTGTTTGATTGCTGTGTTGTGAAATTTGATTGTGTGAAGTGGAATGAAATAAAATATTTTATAGTGGAAAATATTTTATAGTTAAAATATATAATTTTTAATGTGTATATAAAATAAATATTTATAAACGAATCGGACGATTTGTTTATATACACTGATTTGACTGATATTGATTGGGACGATAAATTTTACACTTCGCCCAACCCCACAAATAAAATCTGTGTTTGTTGATTTGAAACCCCACACAGGTATTGGGATGAGATTTGACGTACACTAATCCTGATTGTTTAGTTGTATGTCAATCGATGGGTTGACAAACTGTGTAAGCGTTAATTATTTATATTTAATGCTGATGCAGTTGTGTGGTGCACTCCGGATGATTGTTGATTATTTATCGTTGCTATTATATACATGTGTTGTAGAAAATCCATATAATTAACATTATATGGTAATTGATTGGGCCTCATTCCAGTTTAGAAATAAATTCATGTGTTGAATAGAATAAATATTCATGTATTGAATAGAATAAATATTCATGTGTTGAATATAATAAACATTCATGTGTTGAATAAAAGCCGTGTTGATTAGATTGACGTCATTTTGACGTGAACGATATTTATATCGATTTTATTCATTTTTAAAATGAATATAGAAAAGAAAGTGATTTCAAAATATAACGTTTTGAAAATATTATCATTTGTATATCGATGATGTGGAATATTCAATTTTGATTAGAAATTGAATATGAAGTTGAAATCGTTTCGAAAACGAATTTAAAACGATTTATAAAATACGTTTTAAAAGGAAATTGATGAAATATATAATATATATATATTATATATATAATGACCTGAATAGAACGCGCCGCACTGCAGCAGTTCGCGAATTTCGACCATTGAATTCGAATTGACGTTGCAGGAGATCCGACCGTCGGATTCTCCTACAACCAGAACCATTGGGTTCGTATCGAAAAAAGCTTTCTAACGAATATTAGAGATTTGAAATATAATGGCTGAATTTGGAATTATGTCCAAATCAAATTTGGAAAAGGTCGTTGTAAGTGCAGTTCGATGGCCGTTGATGGAAATCGACTGTACGGGCCTTGATAAAATTATTAAAAATAGTAATAATTTGAATAAAATCATAAGAAACGATTTGTGAAGAATTGGGATGAAAAACTCCAAATTTGAAAAGATAAAAATTGATTTTTATCGAAATGAACTAATTTGAATTAGAATTATAATTCTATTTATTTTTACAATAAATAAAGTGGATTTGAAATGGTTTTGAAAATAAACAGAATTTCCAATAATTGAATTGGAATGGATTGGAATCGAAATTATCTTTGGAATATTTCGATGTTGGGTTTCGTGAATATACATATATTGTTATGGAATTTTGAAAGATATATTTATATCGTTATTTCCAATATGATATTTGTTGGTTGTAGAAGTTGATATTGAATATAAGCTGATATATTTTCTATTCAGAGCCTTGTATTTAATATCGAATGTGATTTGGGTTTGTCGTGAATGGTGTCTTCATTAACACTGTTCTTGAACCCAGTTGAGAAAAAGATTAAATCTTTTTATTTAGATTTAATGAAGTGTACCAATTAAATGGAATTTAATTGGAATTGAATTTGAATTAATTTTTGGGTTTATCGCGAACGGTGTTTTAAATAACACTTGTTCTTTAACCCAATAATTAATGGAATGTGATTTTGGGTTGTCGTGAACGGTATCTTCAATTATACTGTTCTTAGACCCAACTGAGTTAATAAAATTAGAAACTAACAGGAGATTTGTTAAGTTGAATGGTTTCTTGGGTATTGATCTAATGTTGGTTTCGGCCTTCAGGGTTAATATTTAGGGACCTGTTCTCTTACTAATTTACGGTTAGATACCAATAGAATGGAATGTGATTTGGGTTTATCGTGAACCGTGTTTTAAATGACATTAGTTCTTTAACCCAGTTAAAGATTAAAACCAAGTGGATTTTTAATGAATCTCTAATTAGATTGAAATGATCGAGAATGGAGTATCACTAGTTTTGCTCCAGGCGATAGCTAAATCTTTAATTAGATTTAAACGTGAAATGGTAATTTAATTTACCGATAACACTGTGGTGTTAGATATGAAGTATGACCAGTTTTACTTCATGGGACGAATAGGTTGGGATTGGGAAATTAAAATAAATGATTACTTCGGTAAGGATCGTTAATCCTGGCTAGTTGAATCGATATTCAAAAGATGATTAAAGAATAAGTTTGAGGAATTTATCTTTGATAAAATTAATGGGAACCTATCCCTAAGAATGTAAAGTTTAGCAACTAACTGAAGATTAGTTCAGATGAATGGTTTCCTGGGTATTGATCTGATGTTGGTTTCGGCCTTCAGGGTTAATATTTGGGGAATTGTTCCCTTAATAATTTACGGTTAGTGACTGATGAATTGGAATGAGGCGTATGTTGTGTTTGTGTAACACTTGTTTATTATATACGTGATTTATTCGGAAAGACCGGGTTTATCCCATTCTGAATAACTGATACGACGATAAGTCGAAGATGAAGACGGTGGTCGAAGACTGGAGGCCTTCACGTCGTTTGGGTGATTACTAATGATCTTGATTGGGTTGTACGCCCAAGAGGAGGGAATCAGTTAGTGATCGTCCAGACGTACTTGGAAATCGATGGATATGCGAGGTACAAGGTGCCTCCGGTTTCGTTCAGACCCAGAACAAACTTGTAAATGGACCGTGTGTCTGACGTTGGATTTTATTCTGTGTGATTGCTTTCAATTAAATATATATTTGTTTGGCGGCGGAGAATTTATTCTCTTGCTTAACGCCGTTCTTTGAGACGTACGAGCTCGGGGGATATATATTGATGGATATCAAACGCATGGAGTGAATTGCCTGTGTGGCATGCCTAAGTGGCAAATGATCAGGGCTTCTGTTGAAAAGCAAAGTCTTGTGGGTGATGATCAAAGCACGGCCTGTGTGGCATAGCTTTGTGTAACGTTGATTCATGGGCCTCACACCTCGGTTGTGAACTAGAAACGGGAGAGGACATCAAGGAGGGAATGCGTTTCCTTCTAGCTAGAAATGGCGTCAGTGGTTTTACACGCCCTGACGAGTTTGACTTATGTGTTTGTTGCTGTTGCGAGGCGCCTCGGATATATCGGTGACTATGTGAAGCCGATGGAGTCATTCGTTGGCTCATTTATGCCCCAAAGGGTGGGGAAACGCAGTGTTCAGGAATTTTAATCCACATCGGTGGACCGGCCCCGACGATTCAAGGGTCACTCGAGCTCTGATCTTGAGGTTCGGGCTAGAGAGTCTCGAATTCGGTGAGGACTATCTTTTGCTTCGGTCCACAGATGGAAATCCAGCTTCCAATACGTGATTTTGCGGTTTTATTTGCAGAGCCTAGTATGGCGACATAGTGGGATGGGGCGCTCATGCCATCTATGATTGATACTTATGATTGAAATTGTTTTATATTCTATGCACTTATAATAGTATCAAATGATTTGTTTTTAGCGTATCAAGCATTCTTTGGCTATTATAAGGTAAAAACCCTATCCTCCGGCTTGTGTTGCATTGTGTGATGGGACATGGGTCTTATAATAGCTTCATTTTTCTTTATTTAGCATTGCGCTATTGTTTTATGCATTGGTATTCTTGGAAGGAAACCCGTTCCGTGTTATATGGCGTGGTCCCTTGATTTACCTAACTTTAAAATAAAGATTAATAACTGTTTTAGTTCTCACACCAGTCACATGACTGACCTGGAGTTTATTGTTTTAACCTAAACTCTGGGTGCCCTTATTTTGACACGGGCAGCTAGTAGTTTTGGTTTTGCAGATTTATATTCATGGGATCCTAATTTACAGCTGGAACGATACTCGGAAAGCTCTGTATCCGTGTATTACTTCTAGTTGTGTATTGTATTATTTTCCGCTGCTATGTAATGTGTTGTAATCTCTGATATTTAGTGAATGTGTAATATTGATTTTATACTTTGTATATTCTTGTATTCTGATGGGATTGTTGTAATAAACAATGAAATGTTCTTCCGTCTGAGTTCTTTTGTGTGTTGTTCTCAAAGTATCTGCTCTTTCCTTCACGGGGAAGTTACGGACGCTTACAGTTGGTATCAGAGCTTTGGTTTACAAATCTCAGAGAACAAGACACATTAGAACCATACGAAAGAATTCATCAGAAATTGGATTAGTAATATCCATGAGAATAAATTGTTAGAGATGGGATCAGTAGTATCCTAGAATGAGTGTGAAGAGTGGTATTTTGAAGATGAAATAAGATTGAAAACAAGTTTTGTTTTGAAAATTTAATTCAATTATTCGTATTTGAATATTTATTTATATTGATTTGGACAATCCAGTATATAAAGATTTTGCATATACGTCTGATCCAAGTGTATTTGAAGTTTTAATATACTGGATAGATATAGAATCACACTCTAGTCACCCGGAGATGACTCTGATGATACTGGTGATTGACATGTCAGCATCAGTAGTTTATGTTCAAGTTTCGAACGTGGGATTTCTATATATTTCCAATTGATTGGTGTGAGAATCAAAATTAGATAGGGCTTATTGTTGTGATTTGGCATCAAAAATGTGATTTTTGACTATATATCAAAATTATGTGATTGAAAAGATAATCAAGTAATTGAGTGCTGGTTGTGTGGTTTGATTATTGTTTGATTAATTAAAATGTTGAACCTTTAGCCTAATTGAACCAAATAGTGAGTTATATTGAAAATTGTTTGAAATTAGTCGCATTTGCATGCATATACATGTACTTACATTGAACAGGTCATAGCAAGGAGGCTAGAGTAGAAGAATAAAATTGTTTGCCCGACAAATAGGTACATGTTTATTGTATTTCTTGGGTTTTGGATGATTTTATGAGCCGATTAGCTAGCCGCTTGGCTTTTCCTTTTTATTTTGGATTGAAGAAGGCCATGGGAGGCTATATGAAATATCCCGAAGTCCCCGGTGCAGGGGAGGTTATGGAGAAATTTTTCGAAAATTTAGGGTGTTAGCCAAATTTTTGAAAAATTTGAAAAGTTCTTAGAAACTGAAAAGTTGAAGAACTTAAGCCGTAATGGAAATAATGGAAGTTGAGTTGATTAGTTAAACAACTTTCGGCTTCGATCCTTTTCGGGGACGAAAAGTTTTAAGTGGGGGAGATTGTAATAACATGGAAATCTAAGCCAATTTAAAAATTTTATTTTGGCAATTTTAGTGAATTTTGAATATTTAAAATGAATTATTTTAAATAATAGGGTGGAGAAATTTATTTTGAATAGAATACAAACATATATTTATATAAAACGTCATTAGAATATAAATAATTTATTTATAATTATAAAAGGAATTGAAAATGGCGCGGTAGTTCGAAAATTCAATTTCAAAATTCAAATAAATGTACTGAGTGCAAAATAAACCGGATTTTAGCGAAACTAAAAATATTAGAATCTAATTGAGAATATCTTTCCAACGAATCCGGGAAATTGAAAAATCATAGCGGGAACCAAAAGATATGCCCAGTTGAAAATTCAGAATAGTCGTTATGGAATTCTGGCCCTTAAAAAAAATTGGAAATTTTGCAAACGACCTCGGTTTTCGACGAAACCACTTTTGTTGGATCTGTGATGTCAATTTATTGCTAGGTTTCAAAATTCATAATTTTCTGAATCAATATGTGAGCGTGGCGAAGTTAAATATGTTTTGACAGTTTCAGTCAATTTTGATCGACCAGAAAATGGCCATTTTTCAAACGGTCTCAGAATTAGACGAAACTAGTTTTATTAAGACCGTATCGTCAATACAAAGCTAGAAAATATTTTTCGGGAATTTTTAAAGTTAGTATGTGGCCCCGGTAAATTGAAACGTGCGTTCAAATTCAGTATATAAAGTTATATTTTGATTTTGACGAAAACGGATTGGAACAATCGAATCGGCCTGCGATACCAATCCCATAGTGTTCAGAATGGGGGTAGTTAGCTATGGACGACATGCGGTGGGTCTCGTTTCGAGGTCGTAATAAAATGTTGCTTTTTGAAATTAATTTAAAAAATATATATATAATTCCCTCTACCTCTTTTTCTCTCTCCCCGTTATTCAACCCCCCCCCCCCCATTCGATTTTCGAAATCAGAAAAAAAAAACAAATCGATAGTCGAACCCGCCGCCGCCTCCAGGCGGAGCGCCGCCGCACACCCCCCCCCCCCTCCGGCGCGCCTCCCCTCCTTCTTCCCCTCCTCTTCCTCTCTCTTCCCTCCTTCTTCTCCTGAAACCGCACCTTCTGCCTCCCCCAAAACGGAAACCGCACCCCAATCCGCCAAACCCTCCTCCCCCTTCAGCCTCCGACAGCACCTCCGCTAGTGGTCCTCTAACCTGCCGCGCCCAGTGCTCGAGCAGACCCCCTTCTTCCAATCGATGTCCAAGCCATTCAAAGTGAGTTTTAATTTATTTTATTTAGCTTATTTATAAATCAGTTTTAGTCGTTTGTAGAAATTGGTTTTAACATATTTAAATCATTTTTAAATCAAAAAGACAAGAGCTTTGAAAATAAAAGGATTAGAACTTTTAAATTAAAGAGACAAGAGCTTTGAAAATAAAAATATTTGAACTTTTAAATTAGAAAGATCGTATTTTTAACAACATAAAAATTATATTTTTATCTATGTGAAGTGACGATAAGAGTATGATTTTTATCTTTGAAGAGTAGCGATAAAGATATGGTTTCAATTAGAAGATGGCAAGATAGTAAAAATATGATTTTTATTTATTGAAAAGAAGTGATAAAAATATAATTTTTATTATGAAGTTAGCGTTATAAAAATATAATCTTTACAATATATGAAGTAAAATAAAAATGTGAACTTTATTTTTATCGTGAAGTAGAGAGTATATAAAAATGTGATTTATATATATATATATATATATATATATATATATATATATATAGTGAATACGGGAAACGAAAGTGACAAAAGGCGAGCACGGCGAAGATTTTCTACATAAGAAGAGTCTTGGCATTTGGTTTAGCTTATCGGTGAGAACTCCTCACTTTTATTTCTATTTCTAGTTAAAAATATATACTAGGATGCAGACGGTGCTTAGCAGCACCCGACACCCGTCGTCCACAGACAATGGATGGCTTGTTTGTTTGATTGCTATGTTGTGATATTTGATTGTGTGAAGTGGAATGAAATAAAATATTTTATAGTGGAAAATATTTTATAGTTAAAATATATAATTTTTAACGTGTATATAAAATAAATATTTATAAACAAATCGGACGAATTGTTCATACACACTGATTTGACTGATATTGATTGGAACGATAAATTTCACACATCGCCCAACCGCACAAATAAAATATTTGTTTGCTAATTTGAAACCCCACACGGGTATTAGGATAAGATTTGACGTACACTAATCCCGATTGTTTAGTTGTATGTCAATCGATGGGTTGACAAACTGTGTAAGCGTTAATTATTTATATTTAATGCTGATGCAGTTGTGTGGTGAACTCGGATGATGGTTGATTATTTATCGTTGCTATTATATACATGTGTTGTAGAAAATCCATATAATTAACATTATATGGTAATTGATTGGGCCTCATTCCAGTTTAGAAATAAATTCATGTGTTGAATAGAATAAATATTCATGTGTTGAATAGAATAGAATAAACATTAATGTGTTGAATAAAAGCCGTGTTGATTAGATTGACGCCATTTTGATGTGAACAATATTTATATCGATTTTATTCATTTTTAAAATGAATATAGAAAAGAAAGTGATTTCAAAATATAACGTTTTGAAAATATTATCATTTGTATATCGATGATGTGGAATATTCAATTTTGATTAGAAATTGAATATAAAGATGAAATCGTTTCGAAAACGAATTTAAAACGATTTATAAAATATGTTTTAAAAGGAAATCGACGAAACATATATAATATATTATATATATAATGGCCTTAATAAAATGCGCCACGCTGCGGCAGTTCGCGAATTTCGACCATTGACTTTGAATTGACGTTGCGGGAGATCCGATCGTCGGATTCTCCCAAAACCGGAACCGTTGGGTTCATATCGAAAAGAGCTTTCTAAAGAATATTAGAGATTTGAAATATAACGGTTGGATTTGGAATTAAGTCCAAATCAAATTTGGAAAAGGTCGCTGTAAGTGCAGTTCGATGGCCGTTGATGGAAATCGACTGTATAGGCCTTGATAAAATTATTAAAAATAGTAATAACTTGTGTAAAATCATAAGAAATGATTTGTGAAGAATTCGGATGAAAAACTCCAAATTTGAAAAGATAAAAATTAATTTTTATCGAAATGAACTAGTTTTGAACTAGAATTATAATTCTATTTATTTTTAAAATAAATAAAGTGGATTTGAAATGGTTTTGAAAATAAACAGAATTTCCAATAATTGAATTGGAATGAATTGGAATCGAAATTATCTTAGGAATATTCGGATGTTGCGTTTCGTGATTATACATATATTGTTATGGAAATTTGAAAGATATATTTATATCGTTATTTCCAATACGATATTTGTTGGTCGTCGAAGTTGATATTGAATATAAGCCGATATATTTTCTATTCAGAGCCTTGTATTTAATATAAAATGTGATTTGGGTTTGTTGTGAATGGTGTCTTCATTAACACTGTTCTTGAACCCAGTTGAGAAAAACATTAAATCTTTTTATTTAGATTTAATGAAGTGTACCAATTAAATGGAATTTAATTGGAATTGAATTTGAATTGATTTTTGGGATTATCGTGAACGGTGTTTTATATAACACTTGTTCTTTAACCCGATAACTAATGGAATGTGATTTTAGGTTGTCGTGAACGGTGTCTTCAATAATACTGTTCTTAGACCCAACTGAGTTAAGAAAATCAGAAACTAACTGGAGATTAGTTAAGTTGAATGGTTTCTTGGGTATTGATCTGATGTTGGTTTCGGCCTTCAGGGTTAATATTTAGAGAACTGTTCTCTTACTAATTTACGGTTAGATACCAACAGAATGGAATGTGATTTGGGTTTATCGTGAACCGTGTTTTAAATGACATTAGTTCTTTAACCCAGTTAAAGATTAAAACCAAGTGGAGTTTTAATGAATCTTTAATTAGATTGAAATGATCGAGAATGGAGTATCACCAGTTTTGCTCCAGGCGATAGCTAAATCTTTAATTAGATTTAAACGTGAAGTGATAATTGAATTTATAGATAACACCGTGGTGTTAGATATGAAGTATGACCAGTTTTACTTCATGGGATGAATGGGTTGGGATTGGGAAATTAAAACAAATGATTACTTTGGTAAGGATCGTTAATCCCGACTAGTTGAATCAATATTCAAAAGAAGATTAACGAATAAATTTGAGGAATTTATCTTTGATAGAATTAATGGGAACCTATCCCTAAGAATGTGAAGTTTAGCAACTAACTGAAGAAAAGTAAAGATGAATGGTTTCATGGGTATTGATCTGATGTTGGTTTCAGCCTTCGGGGTTAATATTTGGGGAATTGTTCCCTTAATAATTTACGGTTAGTGACTGATGAATTGGAATGAGGCGTATGTTGTGTTTGTGTAACACTTGTTTATTATATACGCGAGTTATTCGGAAAGACTGGGTTTATCCCATTCTGAATAACTGATACGACGATAAGTCGAAGATGAAGACGGTGGTTGAAGACCGAAGGTCTTCACTTCGTTTGGATGATTACTGATGAACTTGATTGGGTCGTACACCCAAGAGGAGGGAATCAGTTAGTGATCGTCCAGACGTACTTGGAAATCGATGGATATGCGAGGTACAAGGTGTCTCCGGTTTCGTTCAGACCCAGAACAAACTTGTAAATGGACTGTGTGTCTGACATTGGATTTTATTCTATGTGATTGATTTCTATTAAATATATTTCTGTTTGGCGGCGGAGAATTTATTCTCTTGCTTAACGCCCTTTTCTGAGACATACGAGCTCAGGGGTTATATATTGATGGATATCAAACACATGGAGTGAATTGCCTGTGTGGCATGCCTAAGTGGCAAATGATCAAGGCTTCTGTTGAAAAGCAAAGTCTTGTGGGTGATGATCAAAGCACGATCTGTGTGGCATAGCTTTGTGTAACGTTGATTCGCGAGCCACACACCCCGGTTGTGAACGAGAAACGGAAGAGGACATCAGGGAGGGCTTGCGTTTCCTTCTAGCTAGAAGTGGCGTCAGTGGTTTTACATGCCCTGACGAGTTTAACTTATGTGGTTGTTGTTGTTGCGAGGCGCCTCAGATATATCAGTGACGATGTGAAGTCAATGGAGTCATTCGTTGACTCATTTACGCCCCAAAGGGTGGGGAAATGCAGTGTTCAGGCATTTTAATCCACATCGGTGGACCGGCCCTGACGATCCAAGGGTCACTCGAGCTCTGATCCTGAGGCTCGGGCTAGAGAGTCTCGAATTCGGTGAGGAATATCTTTTGCCTCGGTTCACAGATGGAAATCCAGCTTCCAATACGTGATTTTGCGGTTTTATTTGTAGAGCCTAGTATGGCGACATAGTGGGATGGGGCGCTCATGCCGTCTATGATTAATACTTATGATTGAAATTGTTTTATATGCTATGCACTTATAATAGTATCAAATGATTTATTTTTAGCGTATCAAGCATTCTTTGGCTATTATAAGCTAAAAACCCTATCCTCCGGCTTGCGTTGCATTGTGTGATGGGACCTGGGTCTTATAATAGCTTCATTTTTCTTTATTTAGCATTGCGCTGTTGTTTTATGCACTGGTATTCTTGGGAGGAAACCCGTTCCGTGTTATACGGCATGGTCCCTTGAATTACCTAACTTTAAAATAAAGATTAATAACTGTTTTAGTTCTCACACCAGTCACATGACTGACCTGGAGTTTATTGTTTTAACTTAAACTCTGGGTGCCCCTATTTTGACACGGGCAGCTAGTAGTTTTGGTTTTGCAGATTTATATTCACAGGTTCCTGATTTACAACTGGAACGATACTCGGAAAGCTCTGTATTCGTGTATTACTTCTAGTTGTGTATTGTATTATTTTCCGCTGCTATGTAATGTATTGTAATCTCTGATATTTATTGAGTGTGTAGTATTGATTTATACTCTGTATATTCTTGTATTCTGATGGGATTATTGTAATAAACAATGAAATGTTCTTTCGTCTGTGTTCTTTTGTGTGTTGTTCTCAAAGTATCCGCTCTTTCCTTCACGGGGAAGTTACGGACGCTTACAGTTTTTAATAATTGTTTTAATAAACAATTTAATGGAAATTATTTAAATTAATTATATTATTAATCAATTTAAAGACAGGTTTATAACTGGAATTGGTTAACGAATTAACCATGGTTTGAGTGGACTAAGCCAACTAAATTATTTGGAATTGGCTATTAGATTTATTTACTTCTAATTAATCTAATGAAATATTTTAACAAATATTTTCGTCAAATTTAATATGATTTTAAAAAGGAATTTACTATTTAATATGATTTTAAAAAGGAATTTACTATTTATTTTAGTTAATAAAAGAAATTAACTACTACTATAGTAGTTAATGATCGAAGCGAACTATTGTTTTAATTAATAATAATTTAAAAGATTTCTTGTAATGGAAGTATATATCAAAAGGAATCAAAGTTGGAATGAAATCTAATTGAATTGTGAAAGGAGTTTTCGAACGGTTTTATATTAAAACCCGAGTTTTTATAACAAGGTTATAAAAGGAATTTTAAGTGATAGCTTAAATTAATATTGACTTAATGTTTGAATTAAGTAAAAGGATATAGAGGATAAAAGGTTTTAAACCAGAATGTTATAAACGAAGTTTATACAAAGAGATGAGGTGTTAAATTGTTAATTTTAAATTAACATTACTTAATAGTGAAATTAAGTAAATTTGGGAATATTGAAATAAAATTTTCAAGCGGGAAATGGTCGAATGGATGAGAAAAGAGAGTGTTAAAAGTGAATTTAGTAAAGTAATGAGTAATAGGGTTTTGGAACGAAAATCCAAGTTGTTAAACGAATTGTTTAAAGAAGTAGAAAGGAAAGTGATATTTTAGTAATTCATTTCTTAATCAATGAATTAAGATATAATAGTTATATTCGAGAAGGAGATTTTCAAAATTAAGAATGTTTTATAAAACCGTATTTTTAATAAAATAATTAAATGAGATATGTTTTTGATATTAAAATGAAGTATGGGTGTTAATTACAATTCATATCTATCTTAAGATAAGAACGTTGTTGATGAAGGTCTGAGGTGTAAATAAATACCACAACTTGAACGAATTTGGTATTATCTGAGGATGATATAAGTTAGTAATGGGAAAGAGGGGTTAAGAATAATTTATTATTTCCATATATGGAATAATAACGCAATGTTAATCGTAAGATTTGAGAATATTTATAATGAGACTTCCGAAGTAATGGAAATAGGAAGATTTGAGAATACATATATATATAACGATATTTCAAAAGTAAAAGGAAATAAAAATAAAAGTTAAGATTTGTAATGAGTTTATTCTGAAAGGATAAGAGTTGGATATGGTTTTCAAGTAATAATGTTTTACGTAAAATTTGTTAAAACCAAGGTAGCAAATATATATATGATTTAATTCGAATAGAGTTGAAATAGTTTTGAAAATAAATCTTATGTTAAATAAGAAGCAAATGCTGTATTAAAAATATTGAGATATTTAGATCTTTAATTGACATTCTTTAATTGTTTTAATTAAAAGTCCAAATAATGTTGAGTACTGAATCTGTGAACTCATTTTATTTTCATCAATGTTAACCAACTATCAAATCTGACTCATACAATTGTTGGTACGGAAAGATCGGGAGCAAATTTTATATTCGAAAACCATTCCGAACCAGCAAATGCGTGAAGATGATGATTGGAGATGGAGCAAGTGAAGACCATGGATCTTCATAAATGGAAGAACTACTTGTCAAATTTCTCTGATGTTGCAACCAATGTTATTTTGATTAGTGAAACTGTCATGGTTGAAATCTATGGATTGCAAGGACTACTTGCTACTGATCCATAGGGTGATACCTTGGATGTGGTAGGAGGGTACCTTTAGTTCATCTTGTTCCTAGATGACTTGTATAGACTGATGCCTGACGGAGCATTTCCAAAGGAATTATGTATGCTGATTTCTTCAAACGTACCATAGTTAACGGCAGAGAAAAGGCTTTTCTCTAGCCAAATAACTAGAGTATTTTTGTGGACGTTAATTAGTGATATCCAATGGATATGACAATGTGGCATTCAAAGTGAATGGTGACCAGATATTCTAAAGAAAAAGTATCACCTCTAGCCTAATCAACCGCGAAATGGCACAAAATCGAGTAGGTCGCATGGCTATGTGGGTCGCACTCATCAAAAGGGTATATCATTACCTGATCCGGTGAAATTAAATGCCCTCGGTTGTCCCTTTTTATTTTTGTATGTTTGCTATCGATTCGGCTGGCTAGCCCAGAAACGTGGTAATGATATATTCGGTACTCTCAAGAGAAAGTGAAGGGTTGGTCATGTTTAGCCTGGGTTGCAAGATGTTCTTGTTGAACCCCAATGTATTCATCTCCAGAGGTACATTGTCAGGAAGGTGGTCCCATACCTTGCCAGGAAATTCATTCTCCAATAAGAGCCCGCGGTTTTGATTTTATACTATATATGTAAAGCGTGAGATGCAAGTGTTCTGCTAGATTGATATTTATTTGTATTTAGACATTATTATAATATTAGAAAGATATTGATTTCAGAAACATTTTGGGTTATCGTAATGTAAAAATCGTCCGTATTTATGTGTGGATTTGGTCTTAAGATTATCCTTTTCTCTCAAAAGGATTTTGATTTTAAAATCAACTTGTGTGATACCAATAAACTTAGTGTTTTTTCTCACTCTGGTTTACCAGACTGACCCGTCGTTTGTAATTCTCGGGTTAGACAGTGTCGTACAGGTTCAGGTTATCGGATACTACGAAGTCCAAAGGCGAGCTGTAGGTGTTCAGACGTATGATATCTAGTATTTATTCTGTTATGTGTTGTATATGAGAACAGATTAATATAACTGTCCAGATGTGTTGATGTACTCTAATGATTGTAAGTTTTATTTCAAGCTCTCAATAAAGATTTATTTCTATATTATATTTTGTTCCGCTACGATGTAAGACTCTGTGATGTGTTGATTCTTTTTCTTCTTCTATTCTAATATTTCTTCCTTTCTTTCCTCACTCTCAAATTTCTTTCTAGTAACTATCTGTGTTTCCTATACTAGGTTTTTGGAAAGTAATACAGGATTTATATATTATTGTCAAAATTCGAGCATCGAATTCTTGTAGGTCATTACACCTACTGAGGTGTGAGGCTCGAGAATTAACGCTATACACAAAGCTATGTTATTTAAAGCCGTGCTTTGATCATCAACCATAAGACTCTGTTTTCAAAAAGAAGCCTTGCTCATTTTCATCTCAGCATGCAACACAGGCAATTCATGCCATGCGACTGATATCCATCGATATATAACCTCTAAGCTCATACTTCTTAGAGAAGGGTGTCAAGCAAGAGAATAAATTCTCCACCACCAAATATATATATTTAACAGAAATCAATCAACACAGAATAAAATCCAATGTCAGATACACATCCATTTACTAGTTCGTTCTGGATCTGAACGAAACCGGAGGCACCTTATTCCTCGTTTCATATGTCCAATACAGGAGAGAGGTCCTCGAATATCCACTCGATCTCCAAGTACGTCTGGACGACCACCACTTATTACATTGTCTTGGGTGTACAGCCCAATCAAGACATCAGTAATCATCCATACGATGTGAAGAACTCCGGTCTTTAACCATTGTCTTCATCGTCGATTTATCTTCGAATCAATTATTCAAAATGGGTATAAACCCGACCTTTCCGAATAATTCATGTATCTTATAATCAAGTGCTATAAAAACACAACTGTAATGACCCGTGTTTTTCGACCATTTGAATCTGAATATTTAAATTAGTTTTAAATATTTTATTTGAAATATAAATGGATTATTAATATTTAATCCGTTATTTTAAAACGAGGTTTGAACGTTAATTTTAATTATAATATAAATCGAGCTCGAAATGGCGCTGCAGTTCGTAATATTTGATTTTGAACTTTAACTGGATATGCAGAGTCCAATATAAGTCGGATTTCTGTGAAACAAGAAACGATGGAACCGTGTTGATGATAATTTTTATATGAAAGAGAAAAATTTAGATTTCATGTCATATATTGTGAGTTATGGCTAAATCAAATTTTGAAATAGTCGCTATGGAAATCGTTATTTAAAATATAGGCCTTTAAAATAGCCATTTTGCAAACGGACTCAGATTTCGATGAAACTAGTTTCATTAGAACCGTATCGTTAAATTATTGTACGGTGTTGAATGGCGTGGCAAACCGATGTTGTATGTGACCACGGTAGCTGTAAAACGCCCGTTCAAATTTTATAGCGCGTAATTAATTAAATAAAGGGTTATTTGAGTGCAACTTGAGCAGACGATCGAGTTAGGCCACGGAACCAGTTCCGTTGAGTTTGTATCGTCAATTAAAGCCAGGATAGGTATATAGTTTATTATTTTTAGAGATCGGAAAATTTGGTGTTCAGAATGGCATAGCGGTGCGCGTAAAAATAGCCTACCGGAGAAACAGTCTTAGAATGCGACGAAACTAGTGCCATTGGGTTCGTATCAAAGAATTATTATAGGATTGTCAGGTTTCAAGTTGATTTGATTTATCTGGTGATCGTGAAAAAAATTAAACGTGTGTTTATTTCTGGTTTTATAAAGAAAACTTTTTCATACGACCTCGGATTTCGACGAAACTTGTCCCATTGGGCCCGGAATACCTTTTTACACTAAGATTAGCCTTTTTATCAGTAAACGGACACCCTTTGTTGTAGTTTTTGTCAACTACCTCACCGCGAAGTTTCTTTAGGAATAGAATATTAATTTGTCCTCAATATAATTACACTCACATAGCCAATAACCTGGAGGAAACAATGCGCAGTGTACAGTCTTATCAAAATGTTGTGCAGCTACCTTACGCAAAGCACTATCCTATGCAGACTAAATAAGGTGGCCCTTTGCCTTGTATTTTCAACGTAATGTCAATTTTCATGTACTACCAATCCGACCTAAAGATAAAGAAGAAAAACGCATGCAGCTAAATAAATACATGTAGGCTTAATACTTAAGCAACAGACGTACTGCGCGCTACCCAAAGATGTTTCACTCTCGGCATTAAAAAGGAAATTCACTGCTGATCACTTACCCTATGCACGTACGGGCCTATGCCATCCTTTTCAATATATTATCGAACCTTGCCAACCACGTTTTACAGATGAAAATGACAACTTGAAACCGTGCCGACCAAGGTCTGTATATTGAAAAGGACATCTCTTTTTCTCTATATATACACTGCTCCATATTCATTCCTCTGCAAGCAAAAACGAACGGAAGATAGAAAAAAAAAAGAGAAGAAGAAAAGAGTGCGGCGGACGTGAAAACTGAAGTGGGTAACGAGCGTGAGTTGGTTATGCAAAGTGCGGGCTGGCTAGGTGTGGTGATGAGATCGATGAGAGGGGACCGGACGTTGTTCGGAGGTGGGGGTTGCGTCGGACTGGAAGAGGGAGGAGAAAGCTGGGGTTTGAGGCGCACTACAGAAGGCAAGTTGCAGAGCAGGGAGCACAGCAAGGTTGGAGCGTTCATTTTGGAGTGGGGAAATTTAATGGCGGTGGTCGATTTCAGAGATGGAAGTAGCGCTAGGAGGACATATTTAAAGGGAACCGCGTCTTGGTGAGTACTGCTGGAAAGAAGATGAAGTGGGATACTTGCGGTTCCAAACAGGTGAGAATAGAAGATGATTAAATTTCCTAATAAATGATTAAACGTGGCCATGATATATAATTGGCAATTAGGATAAATAATATTATTTTATACAACGTGGCAGGAGTGAATATTGTCTACTCGTTTTATACTGCGTTAAAGTAAATTTGTACGTGTCTAATTCCATATAAGGTGCCAAATTAATTACTTATCCATTTAAACAGCAGCTAGGAGAGTTATGACTTATGCACAACTATTTACGTTAAACGCCTAATACTGATACGACCATATTTTTATCGTGTTTAATTAAAGGCGTAATAACCTTTTATATGATGTGTTTTAATCCGTAAATACTACGTATTATCCAATTATATCATTATGGTCCCAAGCCAAACCCTTTACAATGCCGAATCAAATTGGTAACTTTATCAATATATTGACAACTTGAACCCCTTAGCTGGTCTTGAGCCATTAGTATTTCTTCCCAGTAATTATCTATAAGTTCATCTATAAAAGCAAGTAGAGAATGCGATAGTAGATTTTATAGCTTCTAGATATCATGTTAATATGACTAATTTTCCATTTTGACATCAATATATTAAATACCCAAGACCTGGTGATCAAACTATATATGCAGACAATTGAGGGGTGTGAGTATATATTTAATTAAGGTGTGGTTCTCTTTAACTAAGGAACTTGTTAGAATTAAATAATACTTAATTAAGTTATCCATAAATTTTTATTTTATAACTTATAATTATTATTACTCACTCGTACGTTAACACAATAGGACCAAACCAGAGATAATGAAACTGTGTCGTCGAGTGCTTCATGATAGAGGACGGTGTTGGGAGCAGCTATAGTTTTTAATTAAATTAAACACGAGTTTAATTTAATTAAATCGAACCATTTCGACGACAAGTCAGACTCTGGTGAGTTAAACTCACTCAGTATTTTTCCCATTTATATTTTATATAAATTTGGTTTTTATTTTGTGTGCTCTGGTTGCTAATAGTTGACTGTTTTCTAGTCATATATTTGTTTGCTGATTTAACCGATGAAATTAAACCGTCATTAATTTCAGTGAAATACCAAATCGTTATTTTAACGATTGGTTCCAATAAAGGTAACTTACCTTATTGGTCACGTTTATAAATAAACGTGTTTAATTGTTTGAATTGTTTGATCTGTTTGAATGGTTTTAAACATTGTGGAGATAACCGTTTGTATGCAGGGAAGAACAGGTTGGAGGGATCCAACGGGATTCCTCAAAATATATTATTATCATATGAATTTTCATGTTTGGGAATTGATTTGATTGTGGATTATTGACTGAAATCCAACAAATGTTTAGTTAAACCAATGGGCGGTATTGGTTGAGTATTTGGCAACGTATGGCCTATAAAATCAATCGAGTTTATTTATATTCGTTTACCGTCAGGTGAACTGATAGAACTGAAGTTATAAATTTAATTTATAACTGGAGTTAGATTTCGAAATATTATTTGAATAAAAGATTTTAAAAAAAGAAAGAAAAATATTTATTTTTATTAATTGAGTTAATAAAGCCAATCCTGATGTTAATCAGAATTTTAAGTATGAAAATAGGAAAATTACCTAATAGTTAAAGTGAACCATTATTTTAAGAATTAATTAAATGGAATTATTTAAATTAATTATATTAGTAATTAATTTAAAGTGAGAGTGAATTTGAAAGGGGTTAACGAGATAACTGTGCCTTGAGTTGACTAAGTCAACCATTGTAATTGGGATTGATTTTAAAGTGATATGTTTTGAATTAATAAAATAGAATAGTAACGAATATTGTTTTAATTCTAATAAGATCTTTAAAAGGGGAATTAACATTTATTTTAGTAAATAAAGGGATTAACTAATGATGTGGTTAATGGTCGAAGTAAATTATTATTTTAATTAATAATAATTTAGGAGATTCTTTTTAATTGAAAATCATTTAAAAGATAATCGAAGGAAAGTTGAAATTCAAGGGAATAGTGAAAAGAGTTATGAACAGGTTTTGTTTTAAAACCTGAGTTTTTATAACGAAGTTATAAAAGATAGTTTTAAGCGAATATTATAGCTTAAAAGAAGTGTTACTTAATGTTTGAATTAAGTAAACGGAAATCTAGAAAAAAGGTTCTATAATAGACCAGTGTTATATAAATGGGATTTAAAGTGTTAAAGCTTTAATTTACATTAACATTATTTAAATAATGGGGTTAAGCAAAGGGGAGGGTTTGAGAATAAGATTCCAAAGTGGAAGATGGTGGAATGAATTGGAAAGGAGATTGAGGAAAAGTGAATTTGGTAGTAGAAGTGAAATCGGGGAATTTGATAACCAAATCCGAGTTATAAATGAGCTTGGTTAAAGAGTTGAGTTAAAAGCGATGATTATATAAAGGTACTTAATTACTGAATTAAGAGAAAAATGGGTATAGCCGCGGAAGGGTTTTCAAAGGAGATGAGTAGATTTTATGAAACCGTATTTTGAATAGAATAAGTAAATGGCATTTGATTTGGTATTAAAATGAAGTATTGGTTTTACAACTTATATTTACTTTAAGGTATGAACGTTGTTGATCAAGGTCTGAGAGGTAACTAAAATACCCCAACTTGAACGACTTCAGAATTATCTGAGGATGATATAAGTTGTAATGGTAAATGAGGTTAGTAAAGTTATTATTTCAGAAATAATAATGAAACATTTGTGATGAAGATTTGAAAATATTACAATAACGTGGCTAAAGTTTGAAAGTGAAATAAACAATTGAATAGGGTATAGGACTTTCCTATGTATTTAAAATGAATTCGTTTAAAGAATAACATCATGTTAAATAAGAAAGCGAGAAAGCGATATTTATAATATCGAAAGATATAAAAGTTTGAATTTATAATTATTTCAATTAAAAGGCCAAGTGGTGTTGAATACTGAACCAGTGAACTCACTGGATTGTCATGATTGAAACACTGTTTATTTTGATAGTTAAATCACCGACTATCAAATCTGTCCAATACGATTGTTGGTACGGAAAGACCGGAATCGAAGTTATATTCGAAAACCATTCCGACCAACAAATACGTGAAGATATCAAGAGATGATCAAGATGGAGCATTAAAGACCGTTGATTTTCGTAAACGGAAGGACTGTTAATAATCTCTGGTCTGCAGCCAGAGATGTACTGTGGTTCTGTCGTGGTCGGAATCTACGGGTTGCAAGGACTTCTCGCTACTGATCCATGGGGTGATTCCTATATGAGATGCAGTAGGAGAGTACCTTCGGTTCATCCTGTTCCTGGATGACTCGTATGGACGAATGTCTGACAGAGTATTTCCAAAGGAATTACATACGTTGATTTCTTCAAACGTACCATAGTTGATGGCGGAGAATTGGTTTTCTCTAGCCAAATAACTAGAGTATTTTTGTGGACGTCAATTAGTGATATCTGGAGGATCTGACGATGTGGCATTCAAAGTGAATGATGGCCAGATGTTCAAAAGATTATAACCTCAAACCTCATCAACCGGGAGAGGACAAAAATCGGGCAGGCAGCATGGCTATGTGGGTCACTCCCATTAGGGTGTATGATCACCTATCTAGAGAAATTCCTTTTGCTTCTTAAATCTATCGATGCTGTCCCTTTTCGGGAAGACGGTGGGTAGCTCCCAACCGTTGGTGATATACATTTGATACACTCAAGCGAAATGAGTGGTCGGTCATGTGAGGGCCGGGTTGCAAGACGTTCTTGTTGAATCCAGTGTATTTGCCTCTAGAGATACACGATCGGCAGGTGGTCCCATACCTTGTCAGTGTTGGAATCCAATCTCCAATAAGCGCCCGCGGTTTTGTTTGTATACTATATATGTAGAGCGTGAGATGCAAGCGTTCTACTAAATTCTATTTACTTGTATTTAGACATTATTATAATATCAGAAAAGATATTGATTTCAAAAATTGCTTTGGGTTTTCGTAAGGTAAAAACCGTCCATATTTATGTGTAGATTTGGTCTTACGATTACCCTTTTCTTTGAAAAGTTTTAACTTTAAAAATCAGGTTGTGTAATACACTTAATACTATGCGAGTTTTTCTCACTCTGGTTCACCAGACTGACCCGGTGTTTTGTAAATGCTCGGGTTAGCCGGGATGTACAGGTTCAGGTTATCGAATACTGTGAAGAGACGAGCTAGAAGAGTCCAGACTTATGATATTATATAGCTTCTATTCCGCTGTGTGTTGTATATGGGAACAGGTGATTATAACTGTCCCAGTGATGTTGATGTACTCTGAAATTGTAAGTTTTATTTAAAGCTCTCAATAAAATTATTTCTATATTATATTTTGTTCCGCTGCGATTTGAGACTATGTGTTGTGTTGGTTCCTCTTCTTCTTCTATTCTAATATTTCTTTCTTTCTTACCTCACCCTCTAAATTCTTTCTATTGACTATCTGGTGGTTTTCGATACTAGAGTTTTGGCAGGTAATATAGGGTTTATGTATTATTGTCAGAATTCGGGCGTCGAATTCCCGCCGGGTCGTTACAGTGGTATCAGAGCTATTGGTTTAGTAATAACCTTGGCTCTGTGGTGTAACTCGATAGAGATGGGGTTAGTGATACCCTAGATCGAGATTGAGTGTATATATATATATATATGAGAGCGTATTTGTAAATTTTATATCCAAATGTTTTGTATTGTGTTTGTTGATCAGTTCAAGTGTTGAGAAGCATAGAACTGGTAATGGATTCAATATTGTTTGGAAAAGAGGGTAAATGAAATAATTTTACCCAAATTATATTTTTGTATATAAAGGAAATAATTTATCAAATTATTAAGATAATATTGTATTTGATCGATTTGAATGTGATTCCAATCGGATTGAAATTTGAATTGAAACTTAACGTCGTTAAGTGTAATTAAATTCAGAATGATATTGTAATTAAAGTAAATAAATTGGAAATTTAATGAATGAATAATAATCAAATATATGAAACCAAAATAGATGTTAATATTGAATGTGAATTCAATTGATTTGGTTGTGTATTGGTTGTTGGCTGTGATTGGTTTGTTATTGGATGATGGGTTGTTTGAATGGAAATTAAATAATCACAAATTTAATGAAGCCAAATGAATTATAAACTGAAGAATAATTTCCGGTATAATTAAACTGGAATGAAACCACGTATGGATTGAAATTTAGGATTCAACCCTGTAGTTGATAATGGATCGATGTTATCTGCTTGGTTTTTGAATTAATATGGTTATATTGTTGATTAATAAGATAGTACTTGAAAATTTCACATATTTATTACTGATATGTGAATTGAGTTAAGTACAGGAACCAGAGGGCTAGGCAGATTGAGGTTGATTGAGAAAATCGCATATAAGTTGAGCAAATATGCTCAATAGCGCTCGAAAAGGTATGCCTACGCGAAATATAAAATTTTGGGGTTTTGATTTTTGTTTTTCGACCGTTGGTCGATGAAAATATATTATTTGTTCCTGCGATATCGCAGATGTCACTGCGTGCAGGGGAAACTCTGCCAAATTTTTGCCAAAATTTAAGGTGTTAGAAAATTTTGAAGATTTTTGGAAAATACTTTTATTTGAATTAAATTGGTTGTAAAACCAATTAGATTAGCTTTGGGAATAAAAATCGAGTTTTAAGGGATTTATAACGTTCTTTCTTACCTTAGCAATTTCGAGGACGAAATTATTTTAAGGGGGGAAGAATGTAATGACCCGTGTTTTTCGACCATTTGAATCTGAATATTTAAATTAGTTTTAAATATTTTATTTGAAATATAAATGGATTATTAATATTTAATCCGTTATTTTAAAACGAGGTTTGAACGTTAATTTTAATTATAATATAAATCGAGCTCGAAATGGCGCTGCAGTTCGTAATATTTGATTTTGAACTTTAACTGGATATGCAGAGTCCAATATAAGTCGGATTTCTGTGAAACAAGAAACGATGGAACCGTGTTGATGATAATTTTTATATGAAAGAGAAAAATTTAGATTTCATGTCATATATTGTGAGTTATGGCTAAATCAAATTTTGAAATAGTCGCTATGGAAATCGTTATTTAAAATATAGGCCTTTAAAATAGCCATTTTGCAAACGGACTCAGATTTCGATGAAACTAGTTTCATTAGAACCGTATCGTTAAATTATTGTATGGTGTTGAATGGCATAGCAAACCGATGTTGTATGTGACCACGGTAGCTGTAAAACGCCCGTTCAAATTTTATAGCGCGTAATTAATTAAATAAAGGGTTATTTGAGTGCAACTTGAGCAGACGATCGAGTTAGGCCACGGAACCAGTTCCGTTGAGTTTGTATCGTCAATTAAAGCCAGGATAGGTATATAGTTTATTATTTTTAGAGATCGGCAAATTTGGTGTTCAGAATGGCATAGCGGTGCGCGTAAAAATAGCCTACTGGAGAAACAGTCTTAGAATGCGACGAAACTAGTGCCATTGGGTTCGTATCAAAGAATTATTATAGGATTGTCAGGTTTCAAGTTGATTTGATTTATCTGGTGATCGTGAAAAAAATTAAACGTGTGTTTATTTCTGGTTTTATAAAGAAAACTTTTTCATACGACCTCGGATTTCGACGAAACTTGTCCCATTGGGCCCGGAATACCTTTTTACACTAAGATTAGTTTTTTTATCAGTAAACGGACATCCTTTGTTGTAGTTTTTATCAACTACCTCACCGCGAAGTTTCTTTAGGAATAGAATATTAATTTGTCCTCAATATAATTACACTCACATAGCCAATAAGCTGGAGGAAACAATGCGCAGTGTACAGTCTTATCAAAATGTTGTGCAGCTACCTTACGCAAAGCACTATCCTATGCAGACTAAATAAGGTGGCCCTTTGCCTTGTATTTTCAACGTAATGTCAGTTTTCATGTACTACCAATCCGACCTAAAGATAAAGAAGAAAAACGCATGCAGCTAAATAAATACATGTAGGCTTAATACTTAAGCAACAGACGTACTGCGCGCTACCCAAAGATGTTTCACTCTCGGCATTAAAAAGGAAATTCACTGCTGATCACTTACCCTATGCACGTACGGGCCTATGCCATCCTTTTCAATATATTATCGAACCTTGCCAACCACGTTTTACAGATGAAAATGACAACTTGAAACCGTGCCGACCAAGGTCTGTATATTGAAAAGGACATCTCTTTTTCTCTATATATACACTGCTCCATATTCATTCCTCTGCAAGCAAAAACGAACGGAAGATAGAAAAAAAAAGAGAAGAAGAAAAGAGTGCGGCGGATGTGAAAACTGAAGTGGGTAACGAGCGTGAGTTGGTTATGCAAAGTGCGGGCTGGCTAGGTGCGGTGATGAGATCGATGAGAGGGGACCGGACGTTGTTCGGAGGTGGGGGTTGCGTCGGACTGGAAGAGGGAGGAGAAAGCTGGGGTTTGAGGCGCACTACAGAAGGCAAGTTGCAGAGCAGGGAGCACAGCAAGGTTGGAGCGTTCATTTTGGAGTGGGGAAATTTAATGGCGGTGGTCGATTTCAGAGATGGAAGTAGCGCTAGGAGGACATATTTAAAGGGAACCGCGTCTTGGTGAGTACTGCTGGAAAGAAGATGAAGTGGGATACTTGCGGTTCCAAACAGGTGAGAATAGAAGATGATTAAATTTCCTAATAAATGATTAAACGTGGCCATGATATATAATTGGCAATTAGGATAAATAATATTATTTTATACAACGTGGCAGGAGTGAATATTGTCTACTCGTTTTATACTGCGTTAAAGTAAATTTGTACGTGTCTAATTCCATATAAGGTGCCAAATTAATTACTTATCCATTTAAACAGCAGCTAGGAGAGTTCTGACTTATGCACAACTATTTATGTTAAACGCCTAATACTGATACGACCATATTTTTATCGTGTTTAATTAAAGGTGTAATAACCTTTTATATGATGTGTTTTAATCCGTAAATACTACGTATTATCCAATCATATCATTATGGTCCCAAAGCCAAACCCTTTACAATGCCGAATCAAATTGGTAACTTTATCAATATATTGACAACTTGAACCCCTTAGCTGGTCTTGAGCCATTAGTATTTCTTCCCAGTAATTATCTATAAGTTCATCTATAAAAGCAAGTAGAGAATGCGATAGTAGATTTTATAGCTTCTAGATATCATGTTAATATGACTAATTTTCCATTTTGACATCAATATATTAAATACCCAAGACCTGGTGATCAAACTATATATGCAGACAATTGAGGGGTGTGAGTATATATTTAATTAAGGTGTGGTTCTCTTTAACTAAGGAACTTGTTAGAATTAAATAATACTTAATTAAGTTATCCATAAATTTTTATTTTATAACTTATAATTATTATTACTCACTCGTACGTTAACACAATAGGACCAAACCAGAGATAATGAAACTGTGTCGACGAGTGCTTCATGATAGAGGACGGTGTTGGGAGCAGCTATAGTTTTTAATTAAATTAAACACGAGTTTAATTTAATTAAATCGAACCATTTCGACGACAAGTCAGACTCAGGTGAGTTAAACTCACTCAGTATTTTTCCCATTTATATTTTATATAAATTGGGTTTTTATTTTGTGTGCTCTGGTTGCTAATAGTTGACTGTTTTCTAGTTATATATTTGTTTGCTGATTTAACCGATGAAATTAAACCGTCATTAATTTCAGTGAAATACCAAATCGTTATTTTAACGATTGGTTCCAATAAAAGTAACTTACCTTATTGGTCACGTTTATAAATAAACGTGTTTAATTGTTTGAATTGTTTGATCTGTTTGAATGGTTTTAAACATTGTGGAGATAACCGTTTGTATGCAGGGAAGAACAGGTTGGAGGGATCCAACGGGATTCCTCAAAATATATTATTATCATATGAATTGTCATGTTTGGGAATTGATTTGATTGTGGATTATTGACTGAAATCCAACAAATGTTTAGTTAAACCAATGGGCGGTATTGGTTGAGTATTTGGCAACGTATGGCCTATAAAATCAATCGAGTTTATTTATATTCGTTTACCGTCGGGTGAAATGATAGAACTGAAGTTATAAATTTAATTTATAACTGGAGTTAGATTTCGAAATATTATTTGAATAAAAGTTTTTAAAAAAAGAAAGAAAAATATTTATTTTTATTAATTGAGTTAATAAAGCCAATCCTGATGTTAATCAGAATTTTAAGTATGAAAATAGGAAAATTACCTAATAGTTAAAGTGAACCATTATTTTAAGAATTAATTAAATGGAATTATTTAAATTAATTATATTAGTAATTAATTTAAAGTGAGAGTGAATTTGAAAGGGGTTAACGAGATAACTGTGCCTTGAGTTGACTAAGTCAACCATTGTAATTGGGATTGATTTTAAAGTGATATGTTTTGAATTAATAAAATAGAATAGTAACGAATATTGTTTTAATTCTAATAAGATCCTTAAAAAGGGAATTAACATTTATTTTAGTAAATAAAGGGATTAACTAATGAAGTGGTTAATGGTCGAAGTAAATTATTATTTTAATTAATAATAATTTAGGAGATTCTTTTTAATTGAAAATCATTTAAAAGATAATCGAAGGTAAGTTGAAATTCAAGGGAATAGTGAAAAGAGTTATGAACAGGTTTTGTTTTAAAACCTGAGTTTTTATAACGAAGTTATAAAAGATAGTTTTAAGCGAATATTATAGCTTAAAAGAAGTGTTACTTAATGTTTGAATTAAGTAAACGGAAATCTAGAAAAAAGGTTCTATAATAGACCAGTGTTATATAAATGGGATTTAAAGTGTTAAAGCTTTAATTTACATTTACATTATTTAAATAATGGGGTTAAGCAAAGGGGAGGGTTTGAGAATAAGATTCCAAAGTGGAAGATGGTGGAATGAATTGGAAAGGAGATTGGGGAAAAGTGAATTTGGTAGTAGAAGTGAAATCGGGGAATTTGATAACCAAATCCGAGTTATAAACGAGCTTGGTTAAAGAGTTGAGTTAAAAGCGATGATTATATAAAGGTACTTAATTACTGAATTAAGAGAAAAATGGGTATAGTCGCGGAAGGGTTTTCAAAGGAGATGAGTAGATTTTATGAAACCGTATTTTGAATAGAATAAGTAAATGGCATTTGATTTGGTATTAAAATGAAGTATTGGTTTTACAACTTATATTTACTTTAAGGTATGAACGTTGTTGATCAAGGTCTGAGAGGTAACTAAAATACCCCAACTTGAACGACTTCAGAATTATCTGAGGATGATATAAGTTGTAATGGTAAATGAGGTTAGTAAAGTTATTATTTCAGAAATAATAATGAAACATTTGTGATGAAGATTTGAAAATATTACAATAACGTGGCTAAAGTTTGAAAGTGAAATAAACAATTGAATAGGGTATAGGACTTTCCTATGTATTTAAAATGAATTCGTTTAAAGAATAACATCATGTTAAATAAGAAAGCGAGAAAGCGATATTTATAATATCGAAAGATATAAAAGTTTGAATTTATAATTATTTCAATTAAAAGGCCAAGTGGTGTTGAATACTGAACCAGTGAACTCACTGGATTGTCATGATTGAAACACTGTTTATTTTGATAGTTAAATCACCGACTATCAAATCTGTCCAATACGATTGTTGGTACGGAAAGACCGGAATCGAAGTTATATTCGAAAACCATTCCGACCAACAAATACGTGAAGATATCAAGAGATGATCAAGATGGAGCATTGAAGACCGTTGATTTTCGTAAACGGAAGGACTGTTAATAATCTCTGGTCTGCAGCCAGAGATGTACTGTGGTTCTGTCGTGGTCGGAATCTACGGGTTGCAAGGACTTCTCGCTACTGATCCATGGGGTGATTCCTATATGAGATGCAGTAGGAGAGTACCTTCGGTTCATCCTGTTCCTGGATGACTCGTATGGACGAATGTCTGACAGAGTATTTCCAAAGGAATTACATACGTTGATTTCTTCAAACGTACCATAGTTGATGGCGGAGAATTGGTTTTCTCTAGCCAAATAACTAGAGTATTTTTGTGGACGTCAATTAGTGATATCTGGAGGATCTGACGATGTGGCATTCAAAGTGAATGATGGCCAGATGTTCAAAAGATTATAACCTCAAACCTCATCAACCGGGAGAGGACAAAAATCGGGCAGGCAGCATGGCTATGTGGGTCGCTCCCACTAGGGTGTATGATCACCTATCTAGAGAAATTCCTTTTGCTTCTTAAATCTATCGATGCTGTCCCTTTTCGGGAAGACGGTGGGTAGCTCCCAACCGTTGGTGATATACATTCGATACACTCAAGCGAAATGAGTGGTTGGTCATGTGAGGGCCGGGTTGCAAGACGTTCTTGTTGAATCCAGTGTATTTGCCTCTAGAGATACACGATCGGCAGGTGGTCCCATACCTTGTCAGTGTTGGAATCCAATCTCCAATAAGCGCCCGCGGTTTTGTTTGTATACTATATATGTAGAGCGTGAGATGCAAGCGTTCTACTAAATTCTATTTACTTGTATTTAGA
Source organism: Allium sativum (assembly GCA_030737875.1). Lineage (NCBI taxonomy): Eukaryota > Viridiplantae > Streptophyta > Magnoliopsida > Asparagales > Amaryllidaceae > Allium > Allium sativum. The sequence continues at coordinate 510,728,912 of CM060921.1, read as the reverse complement.
CATTATTATAATATCAGAAAAGATATTGATTTCAAAAATTGCTTTGGGTTATCGTAAGGTAAAAACCGTCCATATTTATGTGTGGATTTGGTCTTACGATTACCCTTTTCTTTGAAAAGTTTTAACTTTAAAAATCAGGTTGTGTAATACCCTTAATACTGTGCGAGTTTTTCTCACTCTGGTTCACCAGACTGACCCGGTGTTTTGTAAATGCTCGGGTTAGCCGGGATGTACAGGTTCAGGTTATCGAATACTGTGAAGAGACGAGCTGGAAGAGTCCAGACTTATGATATTATATAGCTTCTATTCCGCTGTGTGTTGTATATGGGAACAGGTGATTATAACTGTCCCAGTGATGTTGATGTACTCTGAAATTGTAAGTTTTATTTAAAGCTCTCAATAAAATTATTTCTATATTATATTTTGTTCCGCTGCGATTTGAGACTATGTGCTGTGTTGGTTCCTCTTCTTCTTCTATTCTAATATTTCTTTCTTTCTTACCTCACCCTCTAAATTCTTTCTATTGACTATCTGGTGGTTTTCGATACTAGAGTTTTGGCAGGTAATATAGGGTTTATGTATTATTGTCAGAATTCGGGCGTCGAATTCCCGCCGGGTCGTTACAACAACATACGCCTCATTCCAATTCTGAATATTCTTTTATTCAAATATTCATATCTTTTGGGAAAGGTTCCCATTAATTTTATCAAATATAAATTCTTTTAAATTTATACTTTAATCTTCCTTTGGATATCAATTTTTGACCAAATTAAGGCTTATCAACTAGTCTGGATTATCAAGCCTTACCGAAGTAATCATTTATTTATTAATCCCAATCCCAACCTATTCATCCCATGGAGCAAAACTAGTAATACTCCATATCTAACACCATGGTGTTATCAGTAAATTTATTTACAAATTCACGTTCAAATCAAATTAAAGATTTAACTATCGCTTGGAGAAAAATTGTTGATACACCATTCTTGATCATTTCCCAAATTTGATAATTTAAATTATCACAATCACATTTCAATCTAATTAAAGATTCATTAAAACTCCACTTAGTTTTAATCTTCCCAAAAATCGTTATTAATGATTATTTAACTTTGGGAAATCAAACATGCCGCATCGACAATCTACACCGTACCATCGATTTCTGCCGATATATAATCTCTAAGCTCGTATGTCTTAGAGAAGGGTGTTAAGCAAGAGAATAAATTCTCCACCACCAAACAGATATATATTTAGTAGAGATCAACAATACAGTTCGAATTACGATGTTAAACATGTAATCCTGTTTTTAACTGGGTTAAAGAACCAATGTCATTTAAAACATAGTTCACGATAAACCCAAAATCACATTCCATTAATTATGGAATCTTAATCGATATCAGTTTCCGTATCTGACTAATAATATAAATGGAATAACGACAAAGCCTTTTAAATTCCATACATAAATTAACAGTCTTCCTTCACAGAAGCTCACTTCGTTTATTACCAAATCGAATTCCATTCAATCCCAATTTATTTTATTAAATTGGAAAACTTTACTTTGGAAAATTTCCATTAAATCTTAATAAAAAGATTTACAAATTCCAAACCACATTTCACTATTAATTGGGTTAAATAACGAATGTCGTTAAAAACATAGTTCACAATAAACCCAACTCACATTCCTTTTTATTCCAAATACTAAATATAATTGGAAACTCTAATAATCTTAACTAAAAGATTTATTCTTTCTGCACGGGGATTAAGAACAGTCTTACTGAACACACCATTCACGATAAACCCAAAATCCAATTTAATATTAAATATAAGGCTCTAAACAGAAATTATATCGGCTTATATTCAATGTCAAATTCTGAAACCAACACATATAGTATGGAGAATAAAGATATATATATATATATCTATCTTCCAAATTCCTCCACAATATTCGTATAGTCACGAAATCCAAAATCGAAATATCCCGAAGATGATTTCTGTTCAAATCCATTCCAATTTATAAATTGGAAAATTCTGGTTAGATTAAAAAACCATTCTCCAGTCCAATTTATTTATTTAAAACTATTGGATTATTTTTCTAGTTAATAACTAGTTCATTTTGAGAAAAATATATTTTTATCTTTTCAAATATGGAATTTTTCATCCCAATTCTTTCCAAATCATTTATTATGATTTTACACAAATTATTAATATTTTTAATTAATTTATTAAGGCCTTTTTCGTCGATTTCCATAAACGTTCATTAAACTGCATTTACAGAGACCGTTTCCAAATTTTATTTGGTCATAATTCCAAATCCAGCCATTAGATTTCAAATCTTTTATATTCTTTGGAAAACTCTTTTCGATACGAACCCAATGATTTTGGATTTAGGAGAATCCGACGGTCAGATCTCCCGTAATGTCAATTCGAAGTCAATGGTCGAAATTCACGAATGGTCGCGGCGCGTTCTATTCAGGCGATTATATTATATATATAATATATATTTTGTTCGAAACGTATTTTATAAATTCGTTATAAAACAATTCCCACTTTCATTTCAATTTTTAATCAAATTTGAATACTACTTATCATTATAATATTTAAATGATAATATTTTCAAAATATCAGATTTTGAAATAATTTCCTTTTCGATACTCATTATAAAAATGAAGCGATATAAATATCGTTCGTATTAAAATGGCGTAAATCTAATCAACAAGGCTTCATATATTTCAGTATTTTCGTGTCCATCCAAAATCGGACATCAAATTCACATTTAAATACTTTACTGGATATTATTTTAAAATATTCGTTATTTTAAAATATTGGTTCTTTATGAATTGGAATCAGACCCAATCAATTACCATATAATTTATTTATATGGATTTCATATATCACATGTACACAACAATAATGATACACAATCAACCATCATCCAGAGTGCATTACACAACTAAATAAGCATTAAATATAAATAATTAACGGTTACAACAGACTGTCGACCAATCAACTAACATACAACTAAACAATTGGGATTAGTGTACGTTAAGTATCATCCCAATACCCGTGTGCGGTTTCAAACAACAAATACTATATATTATTTGTGCAGTTGGATGATGTGTAAAATTTAACGTCTCAATCAATATCATATAAATGGGTGTACATAAACAAATCGTCCGATTTGTAAATGAATATTTATTTTCATTTCAGGAGAATTTTATGTCGTTCATATATACATTAAAAATTATATTTTTAACGATAAAATATTTACTTCAACACACGAATATTTTATATAGTTCGTACATTCAATAAAAATTATATTTTTATTGTTCAAATATTTTATTCAACACATGAATATTTTATATAGTTCATATACACATTAACAAATGATGAATAAATATTTATTTCAGAAAATTTCGCCATTATAACGGCGCGATATTAAAACCGGAGTAATGTCTAGCATTACCCTCTCCTGATACTGGCTCGCGCCATACAACATATTCAATCTAATTAACCAAACCACAATACAATCAAATAACCACAATACAATCAAATTTCCATAATACAACCCAAACAAACAATCATGGTTTGCACAATAAATAGTGTCGGGGGCTTCTAAGCCCCATCTGCTTCCTAAAATACATTTAGCTATAAATTAATTTGAGTGAGAAGGAGTTCTCACATTGGGATCCACTCCGCCGTGCTTTTCTGTCGCTTTGATTTGTTGTTCTGGTTCCAGAATTTGCAAACAAGCTCCAATCTTCACACGGTCATTTTTTCAAGCTCAAATGTGCAATTCCAGACAACTTTTTCCTAGTGGCCTTTCTTTTGAAGTTGGTCCATTTCGCCAGAAATCGCGAAAAGACAGTATTTAGACAGTAGACTTTGGAAGCGTTTTCTGAACAACTCCACAATCCAAAATATGACTTCCATATACCCAAGTCGAAGAGAAAATTGTGCTCTTTGATTTTGGTACTATGTAGTTTCGGCCATAGTGGCTTGGTTTGGAAGATATTTGCTGAGGAAGCTTAGGGTGTTAAATGTAAATATTGAAAATATAAAAATTTGATTTTTAGGAGTGGAGGGGATCCATGGTCGGCGGTGGAGGCTGAGGAGGTGGCGCAGGGCTGAGAGGAGGTGGAAGTGGGCGGCGCCGGCGGTGGTAGGACCCACGGTAGCTAGGGTTTTGGGTTGGGAGCTGTGGCTCACGGATTTAAAAAGGAGTGAGAGGAACAAAAAGGGGGGTATACAATTATATTTTTAATTTAATTATAATTCCAAAAAAAAGTTATTTTTTAATTGGAACTCCAAGTCGATCCCAACGACTATCGTCCCTAGCCAAATACCTCCATTCCGAACACAATGGGATATGTTCCGTAAGACAATTCGACCATTTCAGTCAATTTTCATCAAAATTAAAATATAAATTAATATAACATTCCAAATTGATTTCAACGTACATTTTAATTTACTGGGGTCACATACTGACTCCAAAAATTCCAGAAAAATAAATCTAGCTATGTTTTGACGATATGGTCCAAACAAAACTAATTTCGTTGAATTTGGAGGACGGTTAAAAAATGGTCATTTTCCAGTCGATTAAATTAAAACTAAAATTACCAAACACGTTTTAATTTACCACGCTTACTTATCAATTCCAAAAATTATGAAATTTGGAATCTAGGAATAATTTGACATTCCGGATCCAATAAAAGTGGTTTCGTCGAAAACAGATGTCGTTTACAAAATGTATATTTTTAAGGGCTATATATTATTTAAAATATATATAAATTCCGTGGAGACTATTTAGAATTTTAAACTGGCCATAACTTTCAATTTCTATTATGAAATCTGAATTTTTCACATTCATTAGAAAGATATGAATAAACAGATTCTAATATTTCTGGTTTTACTGAAATTTGGTTTATTTTGAATCATGTACATTCAATTAGAATTTAAAATCGAATTTTTAAAACTGCTGCGCCATTTCAGTCTCATTTTATAATTAAAATAAATTTATACGTTCTAACTTCGATTAAAATAAATTCTTAGACATTATTATTAAAATAAACCAATTTAGATATTCAAAAACCATTAAAATAGCTAAAATAAAAAATTTAAATTGCTTTTGAAAATTCGGCTTATTACAATCTCCCCCACTTAAAATCTTTTCTTCCTCGAAAAGGAACGGAGCTAAAAGTTGTTTAACTAACCAACTCAACTTTCATTCTTAAATTTTCTAGTTTCAAAGAAATTTCAAATTCTTCAAAAATTTGGCTAACACCCTAAATTTTCGAATAATTTCACCATAACCTCCTTTGTACGGGGAGACCTTTAAAACGGCAATGGCAACTTGCCTCACAGGGCCTTCATCAATCCAAAAGAAAAGGAAAAAGCCAAGTGGCTAGCCAATCGGCTCATAAAATCATCAAAACCCAAGAAATGCAGCAAATATGTACCTATTTGTTGGGCATACAATTTTATTACTCTTTTTAGCTTCCATGCAATGACCTGTTCGATGTATACACATGTACATATATGCAATTCTAACAAATTTTCAATTTAGTTCAATATTTGCTCGATTTGGCTAAATTTGCCCTACATTTTCTTATTGGTTTTATTAGTTCAATATTTTTATTTAGTCAGACCAATTATCATACAACACAACCATCAATCAATTAGATTATTATCTTTTCAAACACATAACTTCAATATATACTCAAAAATCATATTTCAATGCCAAATCACAAATATAAACCCTAACTAAGGTTTGGTCCTCACACCAGTCACTTGGAAATATATAGATATCCCACTTTCGAAACTCAAAAATAAATACTAATGATGATGCCTCAATCATCAAGATCATTTCCGGGCGACCAGAGTGTGATTCTATATCGATCCAATATATTTGAGACTTTGAATATACGTTAATGAAGCGTATGTGCAAAATCTTCATATACTTGATAGTCCAAATAAAATATAAAGTAAAATATTCAAATACATATAATTTTCAAAACTAAACTCATTTTTAATAAATAATACACTTTTAACTCATTCTATGATACTACCGATCCCATCTCTAATGAGTCATTCTCATTGGATATTACTAATCCAATCTCTGATGAATTCTTTCGTTTGGTTCTAATGTGTCTTGTTCTCGAGCTCTGTAAACCAAAGCTCTGATACCATGCTTAAACGACCCAAACTCGCCCTTACAGGAAAGCCCGGATTGAGTATAGAACATGATAAATCAGAACACAAACAATAGAACATTTCATTGCTATTACAACAATTACATCAGAGTACAAGAATATAATAGAGTATGAATAAATAATATACATCAGAAAAATATTAGAGATTAAATTGCAAAGCAGTGGAAAAATAATACATAACATAACTGAAAGAGATACACAGATACAAAACTTTCTGAATATAGCTCCAGCTGTAAATCCAGATCCTGTGAAATAGGAATCTGCAAAACCAAAACTACTAGCCACCCATGTGAAAAATAGGGGCACCCAGAGTTTAGGTTAAAGTAATAAACTCCAGGTCAGTTATGGGACTGGTGTGAGAACTAAAACAGTTATTTTAAAACTTTACTTTAAAAAATAAAGTAAATCAAGTGACCATGCCGTATAACACGAAACGGGTTTTCTAACAAGAATACTAGTCATAAAACAAATAGCACAATGCTTTTCAGAAAAGTGAAGTTATTATAAGACTCAGGTCCCATCACACAATGCAACGCAAGCCAGAGGATAGAGTTTTCCCTTATAATTGCCAAATATGCTTGGTACGTTTTAAAACAAATCATTTTGATATTACTATCAGAAAATCACTTCAAATATAAACGTATCAATCATAGACGGCATAGTATCCCATGCTATTATGTCGTCATACTAGTTCTGCAATTAAAACCGAAATGTCACATATTGGAAATTGGATTCCATCTGTGAGTCGAGGCCACAGATAGCTCCTCACCGATTCGAGACACTCTAGCAAATGCCTCAGCATTACACACCATGGGGCAACCCTTGGTTCCTGCAGGGCCGGTCCACACATACTTTAGTGAATTAGTTATTCCTGAACACATGTTTCCCGGTCCTATCGGACCTATCCATCGGCCCCGTAGTGACCAATATATCTGAGGCACCTCGCAATCCGTCATCCATATAGGTAAAAATAAATAAATGTCTGGGCTCCATACCATGACACCACCCATAGCTAGAAGGAAACGTCATGTTTTCCCTGCGTCTCTTATCCCCTTTTTTAATCATACCGAGGTGTGAGGCTCGCGAATTAACGCTATACATAAAGATAGGCTATTTAAAGTCGTGCTTTGATCATCATCCACAAGAATATGCTTTTCAACAAGAAGCCTTGATCATTTGCATCTCGGCATTCCACACAGGCAATTCACGCCATGCGACTGGTATCTATTGTATATAATCTCTAAACTCGTACGTCTTAGAGAAGGGTGTTAAGCAAGAGAATAAATTCTCAGCCACCAAACAAATATATATTTAATAGAAATCAATCAACACAGAATAAAATCCAATGTCAGACACACATCCATTTACTAGTTCGTTCTGGGTCTGAACGAAACAGGAGGCACCTTATTCCTCATCCCATATGTCCAATACAGGAGAGAGGTCCTCGCATATCCGGTCGATCTCCAAGTACGTCTGGACGATCACCACTTATTACCATGTCTTGGTTGTACAGCCCAATCAAGACATCAGTAGTCATCCATACAATGTGAAGAACTGTGGTCTTCAACCACTGTCTTCATCGTCGATTTACCGTCGAATCAATTATTCAAAATGGGTATAAACCCGGCCTTTCCGAATAATTCACGTATCTTATAATCAAGTGCTATAAAAACACAACATATGCCTCATTCCAATTCTAAATATTATTTTATTCAAATATTCATATCTTTTGGGAAAGGTTCCCATTAATTTTACCAAATATAAATTCTTTTAAATTAATACTTTAATCTTCCTTTGGATATCAATTCTAAACCAAATTAAGCTTTATTGACTAGTCGGGATTATCGAGCCTTACCGAAGTAATCATTTATTTATTAATCTCATTCCCAACCTATTCATCCATTGGAGCAAAACTAATAATACTTCATATCTAACACCATGGTGTTATCGGTAAATTTTTTTACAACTTCGTGTTCAAATCTAATTAAAGATTTAACTATCACTTGGAACAAAACTGGTGATACTCCATTCTCGATCATTTCCCAAATTTGATAATTTAAATTATCACAATCAAATTTCAATCTAATTAAAGATTCATTAAAACTCCACTTAGTTTTAATCTTCTCAAAAATCATTATTAATGATTATTTAACTTTGGAAAATCAAACATGCTGCATCGACAATCTACACCATACCATTGATTTCTGCCGATATATAACCTCTAAGCTCGTACGTCTTAGAGAAGGGTGTTAAGCAAGAGAATAAATTCTCCGCCACCAAACAGATATATATTTAGCAGAAATCAACAATACAATTCGAAATACAATGTTAGACATGTAATCCTGTCTTTAACTGGGTTAAAGAACCAATGTCATTTAAAACACAGTTCACGATAAACCCAAAATCATATTCTATTAATTATGGAATCTTCACGGAAAAACAGATCAATATATAATTGATATCAATTTCTGTATCCGACTAATAATATAAATGGAATAACGACAAAGCCTTTTAAATTCCATATATATTAGCCGTCTTCCTCCATAGAAGCTCAATTCAATTATTACCAAATTGAATTCCATTCAATCCCAATTTATTTTTGTTAAGTTGGAAAACTTTACTCTAGAAAATTTCCATTAAATCTTAATAAAAAGATTTACAAATTCCAAACCACATTTCACTGTTAATTGGGTTAAAGAACGAATGTCGTTAAAAACACAGTTCACAATAAACCCAACTCACATTCCTTTTTATTCCAATAACTAAATATAATTGGAAACTCTAATAATCTTAATTAAAAAAATTATTCTTTTCTCATAGGGTTCAAGAAAAGTGTTACTGAAGACACCATTAATGACAAACCCAAAATCTAATTTAATATTAAATACAAGGCTCTAAACAGAAATTATATCGGCTTATATTCAATATCAAATTCTGAAACCAACACATATCGTATGGGGAATAACAATATATATTTATCTTCCAAATCCCTCCACAATATCCATATAGTCACGGAATCCAATATAGAAATATCCCAAAGATGATTTCTATTCAATTCCATTCCAATTTATACATTGGAAAATTCTGGTTTGATTAAAACCATTCCCGAATACAATTTATTTATTTGAAACTATTTGATTATATAACTAGTTCATTTTGATAAAAATATATTTTTATCTTTTCAAATATGGAATTTTTCATCTCAATTCTTTCCAAATCATTTATTATGATTTTACACAAATTATTAATATTTTTAATAATTTTATTAAGGACTTTTCAGTTGATTTCCATAAACAGTCATCGAACTGCATTTACAACGACCTTTTCCAAATTTGATTTAGACATAATTCTAAATCCAATCGTTAGATTTCAAATCTCTTATATTCATTGGAAAGCACTTTTCAATACAAAACCAACGGTTCTAGTTTTATGAAAATACGATGGCCCGGATCTCCCGTAATGTAAATTCGAAGTCAATGGTCAAAATTAGCGAACAGTCGCGGCCAGACGCATTTTATTCAGGCCATTATATTATATATATGTATAATATATTTTGTTCGAAACGTATATTATAAATTCGTTTTAAAACAATTCCCACTTTCATTTCAATTTTAAATCAAAATTGGATACTCCTTATCATTGTAATATTTAAATGATAATATTTTCAAAACATCAGATTTTGAAATAATTGCCTTTTCGATATTCATTATAAAAACGAATAAAATTGTTATAAATATCATTCGCATTAAAATGGCGTAAATCTAAGTAACACGGCTTCATATATTTCAATATTTTCGTGTCCATCCAAAATCGGACATCAAATTAACATTTTAATTCTTTACTGAATATTATTTTAAAATATTCCTTCTTTATGAATTGGAATCAGACCCAATCAATTACCATATAATTTATTTATATGGATTTCATACATCACATGTATACAACAATAATGATACACATTACACCATCATCCAGAGTGCATTACACAACTGCATAAGCATTAAATATAAATAATTAACGCTTACAACAGTCTGTCAACCAATCGATTGGCATATAACTAAACAATTGGGATTAGTGTACATCAAATATCATCCCAATACCCACGTGGGGTTTCAACAAATAGATACTAAATATTATTTGTGAAGTTGGGTAATGCGTAAAATTTGTCGTCCCAATCAATATCAATTAAATGGGTGTACATAAACTAATTGTCCGATTTGTAAATGAATATTTATTTTCATTTCAGGAGAATTTTGTGTTGTTCATATATACGTTAAAAATTATATTTTATATACGATAAAATATTTATTTCAATACATGAATATTTTATACAGTTCATACATTCAATAAAAATTATATTTTTATTGTTCAAATATTTTATTCAACACATGAATATTTTATATAGTTCATATACACATTAAAAATGACATTTTTAATGATATTTATTACAGAAAATTTTGGCATTATAACGGCATGATATTAAAACTGGAGTAATGTCTAGCATTACCCCTCTCCTGATACTGGCTCGCGCCATACAAAATATTCAATCCAATCAAACAAACCACAATACAACCCAAATAAACAGTCATGGATTGTACAATAAATAGTGTCGAGGGTTTCTAAGCCCTGTCTGCATCCTAAAATATAACTAACTGTAAATTAATTTGAGTGAGAAGGAGTTCTCGCATTGGAATCCACTCCGTCGTGCTTTTCTGTCACTTTGATTTACTGTTCTGGTTCAACAATTTGCAAACGAGCTCTAATCTTCACATGGTCTTTAACTCTAGCTCAAACGCGCCATTCCAGACAACTTTCGCCTAGTGGCCTTTCTTATGAAATTGGTCCATTTCGCCAGAAATCGCGAAAAGATAGTATTTAGGCAGTAGACCTTGGACGTGTTTCCTGAACAACTCTGCAATCCAAAATCTAACTTCCATATACCCAAATCGAAGAGAAAAACATGCTCTTCGATTTTAATACTGCGGAGATTTGGCCATAATGGCTCGGTTTGGAAGATATTGGCTGAGGAAGCTTAGGGTGTTAAATGTAAATACTAAAAATATAAAAAAAAATTGATTTTTAGGAGAGGAGGGGGTCCATGGTCGGCGGTGGAGGCTGAGGAGGTGGCGTAGGGCTGAGTGGAGGTGGAAGGGGGCGGCGCTGGTAGGACCCATGGTGGCTAAGGTTTCGGGTTGGGCTGTGGCTCGCGGATTTGAAGAGGAGTGAGAGGAGAGAGGGGGGGGCGATGGAGGGGGGTTGCGGAGGCTGAGCGACGGTGGGGGCCTGGATGTCGCCTGCGGGGGGGGGGGGGGGGGGGTGTCTGGAAGGGGAAGGCGACGGGTTCGCTTGGTCATGTTTTTTATTTTTATGTTTCTTTTTATTGAATCGGGAGAGAAAAACAAAAAGGGGGTATAGAATTATATTTATTATTTAATTTTAATTCCAAAAAAAAGTTAGTTTTTAATTCGAACTCCAAATCGATCCCAACGACTATCGTCACTAACCAAATACCTCCATTCCGAACACAATGGGATATGTCCCGTAAGCCAATTCGACTGTTTCAGTTAGTTTTCATCAAAATTAAAATATAAATTAATATAATGTAACGACCCGGAAAAATGCGATCTTGGTTATCCGATATACAACACATATCGAACATCCAAGGATCGAAAATAACCGAATAGTTAATGAAAGAAATTAGATGGTGAAGATAGATAAGATAGAAACTTAGAATAGAAGAAGAAGAAGAACACAATATCAGAGTAACACAAATCTCATAGGGGAAAGAATAAATATATTTCATAACATAACTTTGAAATACAAATCTGTACTTGAATATACATATCATTATCAAAGTACAACACTTACAACACAGCGGAAATAACTATATCTATATAATCCTGAAGCCTCCTGCTCCAAGCTCTTCCAGTATATCTGTAAATCCCGACTACTTGACTGCCCGTACAAAATTAGGCACCCAAGAGTTTAGGGAAAACAAACAAATTAACTCCGGGTCAGCCATGGGACTGGTATGAGTAAAACGGTTTAAAACAGTTCAAACAGGTAAATGATATCTCATAAGACCACGCCGTATAACGGAACGGGCTTTTCCCTTATGAGAATCCAAAATATCTTTATATTAGAAACCATTTGATACTATAATAATGTCTATCAACCACAATATAATAATCATCTAGCAGAAACACTTTCATCTCACATTCTACATATATAGTATACAATCAAAACCGCAAGCACGTATTGGGTAATGGATTTCCAACTATGACAAGGTATGGAACCACCTTTCGCTAGTGTACCTCTAGAGAGGAATACACTGGGTTCAACAAGAATATCTTGCAAACCAGTCACACATGACCGACCACTCATTTCGCTTGAGTGTATCGAATGTATATCACCAACGGTTGGGATCAGCAACCGTTTCCCGAATGGGACAGCATCAACAATAGATTTTTAGAAATAAATGAAACTCTAGATCAGGTGATAATACACCCTACTTCGGTGCGACCGACTTAGCCATGTTGCCTGCCCGATTTCTGTCATTTACCGGTTGATGAGGCTAGAAGCTACGCTTTATCATCACACCCGATTCACTTTGAATGCCACGTCGTCAAATCCATTAAATCACCGATTGACGTCCTCAACCATACATTATGTGTTAGCTAAAAGAAGTTTCCTTCTCCGCTTCCACTCTTGGTACGGTTGAAGAAATCAATGTACGTGACCTTTCTGGAAATACTTTGTCAGACATTCATCCTTACAAGTCACCCAGGAACAGGATGAACCGAAGGCACTATTCAGTACATCCATCTTAGGCACTGTTACCTAAGACTTATACAATAGCCCTTTCACTTTATTCCGTCTTTAATTATCTTTGGCATATATGATTCGCAATGCTTATGCCAATACAGAGTGGTTCTTTGGATAATAGTCCAACCGGTCTCTCCATATTAACAACGTTAAAATGGTCAAAACTTCGATAGTCTGTGAGTTAACTATCAAAGAAAAACAAGTGTGCAAACAACGATATTATTTCCAGATGGAAATTATATCGATTAATCATCATTCAACATTTATTTCATTAATATACTAATCTCTTGTTTCCCTATATTCAACATTTCTTATTTTCTAAATTTAGAAAATATATGTTATTACCATTGGAAAACATTTCCATTTCTTGTTTCCTATATCAGAAAACATTTCTGATTCTTGTTTGGAAAACATTTCCAAGCTCCTACGTTTGGATTAAGCAGATGTTTAGATAAAACATCGCTATGCCAACTCAAACCATTACGCTTATTAACTAAATTCCTTTAACCAACCTTCTCTATCGAACCTTAACCATTCCTTAGTTAAAAATGGGGTCAATCAAGTTGGGGTAATACTACCTCTCAGACCTTAACTGAACAATGTTTCTAACCTTGAAATAGACAAAGTTCACCCTTTTAATTCTTCAACACTTCCTTATGTAACTCTCCTTCGAATCATCTCTTATTCGATAATTCTTTCCTTCAAATAAGGTATATTCGATAACTCTATTCAATTTACTCTATTCGATTAACCCTTATCAATTAACTCTATTGGACTAACGCTATTGGATAAACTCTATCAGACTAACGCTATTGGACTAACGCTATTTATTTACTTGTTTCACTTAACTCCTTTCGAATAAACTATATTCGATAACTCCTTTTACTTTCTATTCGAATAAACTATATTCGATTAACTCATTTGCTTTAACTCTAATCGATTAAACTAACATCGATTTACTCCTTTCGATTTAACTAACATCGATTAACTCCTTCTGTTTAAACTAACATCGATTAACTCCTTTCAATTAAACTAACATCGATTAACTCCTTTCGATTAAACTAACATCGATTAACTCCTTTCGATTAAACTAACATCGATTAACTCCTTTTAACTCAATTAAACTAACATTGATTAACTCCTTCCGATTAAACTAACGTCGATTAACTCCTTTCGATTAAACTAACATCGATTAACTCCTTTCGATTAAACTAACATCGATTTACTCCTTTTAACTCGATTAAACTAACATCGATTAACTCCTTTTAACTCGATTAAACTATTCATTTATAAAGATTTACTTTTAGTAACGATTCTTCACTTTACAAATGATTTCCCTTTTTTAATTCTATTTGTAAATGGTTTTATAAATATCCCCTATTCAATCTCAATTGTAAATGGTTTACAAACATTTCTCTTTCTGATTGATTTGTAAATGGTTTACAAACCTTTCTCGTTCTAATCTATTTGCTAATGGTTTTACACTATTTCCCTTTCAATCCTATTTGTAAATGGTTTACAAATATTTCCTTGTATATCTTTATTTATTCTACTCTAGTTATTTCCTTTTTTCTATTCTATTCGTTTTATCACCATTTTTCCCTTTTATAAAACTCTATTCGTTTTATAAACATTTCCCCTTTTATTTACTTTCGAAATATTTCCTTTTATAAAATCTATTGATTTTATAAAATCCCTTTATTTCAATATACATTGAAATAATTCTTTTTACATCCCAGGGTCTTTTATGATATTTAAAATATCGAATAACAAGGATCAATATCATTCCAACACACATAATCCATAATAGATTATATAACACATCATATATCACAATATATGAAAAACAGTAAAATAAATGTTGAGGAATCCAGTCGGATTCCTCCAACCCGTTTCCCTGCATCCACAGATGTTAAACAATATAGATAACATCTCTTTCAGTTCCATATGATATATTCTATTAAATAGAATCAATATAGAAATTCAACTAACTGACTAGCAGTTCAATCAAACAGTCAACACACAATCAATCAACCAGGATTTAACAGTTCTAAAAATACAACATGAAATTATAAACTGTTCAGAGTTAGTGAGATTTACTCACTTTGGTAGTTCATCGTTAAAGAACGATAAACTATTGTTTGATTTGAATCAAACAGTTTATTTCGCCATAAATTCATACGAGCCCCAATCCACTTCCAGTCAGCTCCATTGGGTAGTGTCCGTCCATATGATCCCAAGGGATCTTGTTTCACTGAATTTCGATACTGTATGACAAAGTTATTCAGTTTCGAAGTCTATACATTATTTTAAATAAATAAAACTAAATTAAAATCTCACTGGGCTCAACCTTTAAAATCTCAGGCCATTAAACCCTGGCCCAATTTCCCTCCGTGAAAACCCATGCCCGAATACACCCTTCTTCCACATTATCATTTGCGGTTCCAGGAAACAACTCCACCGAATTTGAACTGCCTCTTCACTTCATTTCTCCACAAGCCTGCAAATCCGACAACACCTCTTCAACCCTCATCAAATTCTCTTCTAACTCAGCACCACAACTTGACACTCGATTTATCCCAAAGCCAACTCGATCTGACGCTTGGCGTCATTGCTCAGTCATCCCAGCGACAAGTTTGAGCATTGAACCCCTCAAAGATTTGCAAATCGGTCACAATCCCATCCACAAACCCGCTACTGATCTCTATTTTGCAAAAAAACCATCCAAGATTCAGAAAAACCCAACCCTAGAAGTTTGGCATCAATATTCCAGCGTGAAAAGGGCCGTCGAACCCAACAATGGTTAGGCCAAATCGAAGAGTTTTGAGGACTGATTCCATAAATACATGAACCAGGATTTTACAGATTTTATTTGAATTTCTATGAATTTTTGGAGATGAAGATTGTTTACTGGAGAAACAAAAATTGAAGCGGCGCATTTTTACTGAGTGTTGACTTCTGAGGAATTTTGTTTAGGGTTTAGGAAAGTTTTGAAGTGTATTTATAGGCTAGATATTTTCGAAGATATTTTCCTAGGATATTTTCCAATATTATATTCATTTATATTTATTCTCTGCACTCTAAAAATCCATGTGATCACACACAATGCCTAAAAATCATGAAAATTGACATGCGGCTAGAGTTCGACATTACGGTCCCAACGAAACTGGTTCAACGATTCGACTCCGTTTGCTTACCCGGCGTATTTTTAACTGTCGAAATACTGACTATTTCTCACTTTAAAAATTGGTACGGCCATACAGTGAATCTAAAAATCACGAATCTTAGTATCTAACAATAATTTGATGTTACGGATCCAACGAAATTAGTTTCGTCGAATTTCGACTTCGTTTGCAAAACTGGCTATTTTTAAAGTTGTGGATGACCCATTTAAATATATAAATATATTTAAATATAATTAAATTAAATAGAAATAAATTTATATTATCGTGTATATATTCACAGTGGAATACCATACGGCTTTACTGGGATTTATAACTTGACATTTTAAATCCTGATTAAATCGATATTCGATTTAAAATGAAATTCCTTTTTTTTAAATATAAATAATTCCTTTACAAATTATAAAGGAATTCCACAGCGACTTTTCTAAAATTTGATTTGGACATATCTCAAAATCTATACGACGAAATCCTGATTTTTCTCTTCCACTAGAAAGATATACTCCACCAGCTCCAGACGTTTCTTGTTTCACTGAAATCCGGCTTAAAACGAATCTTGTACATTCAGTTGAAGTTCAAATCGCCAAATCGTGAACTGCAGCGCCATTTCAAGCTCGATTTTAATTATATTATAATTCTATGTTCAAACTGTCGTTTATATAATATATTCGTTATTCAAATTCAATTCCAAGATGAATTAAATATCACAGATGATCCAGTTCACACCATATCGCCATTTCAGCCAATTCGGATTATTTTCGAATTAAATATATTAATTAATTTATTATTTTAATTAAATGTTCACCATTATTTAATTCCATGACCATTAAATCCTCTAAACCACCATTGCAATAATTAAATAAATTAATTATAATACCTCTGGCAATGCGGGTCATTACAATCTTCCCCACTTAAAATAATTTCGCCCTCGAAATTGCTAAAAGGTAGAGGACGACCCTATCGACTGGTTAGAACATATTTGTTCACTTCTTAACTCCAGTTTTTTCAACTGGACCAATTTAATTTCAATGAAATTATTAATTTAATTCTTATCAACGAAAATTTTCAAAAGTCCTGAAAATTTTCTAACGCCTTTACTTTTCGAAAAATTTCGCCAGCACCTCCTTTCTACTGGTCAATAATTCAAACTCCAACTCGCCTCTCTGGGCCATCTCCAACCCAAAAGAAAATCAAACAGCCAAGCGGCTTGCCAATTCGGCTCATAAATCTTGTATCCAATAGAAATACAAACTTGTACCTTTTGTTGGCATATCATTTTATCCTTTCCACCTGTTATCAATTCAGCAGATACAAGGGTCATCCCAATCAAATTCCAAACTGCTTTTATCCACGACACAACCATTCGTTTATATTCGAGCCAAATATCATTTCAACTCGAGTTTCTTCTCGATTCCTAACTCTTAACTTGATTATCACATTACACTTCAAATTTGAATCTCACAATCCAAGTTATCTTGATATCATTCTAATTCAATCTCAGTTACCACTTTACTGGCTTTACTTTAATTCAATTTTGCTTTCACAAATTTCTATTAAATATGTTTTTAATTTAAACAATCTTCCCTGGGAGTTTTTAAACAGTTTACTCTTTTCAAAAATAAAATTTTCCTTTTGAACATGTCACTGAGCCCTTAATTAATATTCCATTAGTTAAATCACTTCTCTATTTCTTTATCAATATTTGTTAACCAAATATTTTCAATAACCATATTGGCCTTTTATGTTATTTGGAAAACATTTCCGAGTATCGCCTTCCTTTATTTTCTAAACTTTAGAAAATATATGCTATTTATAATTGGAAAATATTCCAATTACTTATCTTTTTTTTTCGATCTCGTTTATTTCTATACTTAGGAAATATTCTTTATTATATTTCCAAGCTTACACTTATTTGGGTTAAAACGGATGTTGTGTAAAACATCGTTGCGACAACCCAAATACTATATTCAACTAACTGTTATTCAACATTGATCTTCGAGCCTGAAATCTTACTATTTATTTGTTAATAATGAAATCAATCAAGTTGGGGTATAACTACCTCTCAAACCTTGACTGAATAACATTTATAACGTCAAAACAGATATGACTACTTACTCGAAAAATCAATACCATACAACTACTTATTCACTTTTAAACACGTATACGCTTCCTCTTTCTATTCTTACTAGATTTTATTCCTAGTCTTCCTTTTTGATTTTACTATTCTATTTCTAAGTTCATTTCCTTATTGACTTCTATATATATATATATATATATATATATATATATATATATATATATATCGATACGTTGACTTCTAACTATCAAATTATCTTAAAAATATTCTAACTCCTTAAATTCCCGGAAAAAATCGCCATAACCTCCTTTGTACCAGGAGAATCGGGATATTTCAAATAGCCTCCCATGGCCCTCACCAATCCAAAAGTAAAAGAAAAAGCCAAGCTGCTAGCCAATACGGCGCATAAAATCTCATATATGAATTAAATACATACATTTTTGTCGAGCATTCTATTTATATACCTTCATACCTTTTCCATACCTATCTCATGTATATTTATACCTGCCCAATCTATTTTAACTATAACTGATCGTTTTAACTCCATTCGTTAATTAATTTGTTAATTAACTCTTTAGTCTATTTCACTTTTATATTTGAACATGACATGTTCAAATATATTCTAACTTGCTTATTAACTAATTTGAATCCAAATTTCAAATTTAAGTTCTATATTCGATTTCGAATAAGAATTTACAAATCTCTTTCCTTGTTTAAAGCCCCATTTTGATTCAGACTCCATTTAAATTCTATTTGAATTTCTATATATTCAAACTCTATTTTAATTCCATTGAATTTCATATATTCAAACTCCCTTTGAATTTCTATATTCAATTTCTATTTTAGTTCCATTGAATTTCATATATTCAAACTCCCTTTGAATTTCTATATTCAATTCTATTTGAATTCTCTTTATTCAAATTCTATATTCAATTCTGTTTATCAAATTCTGTTCCAATCTTATATTATAAATCCCATTTGAATTTCTATATTCAAATTCTATATATCAAATTCTATTCAAATTCCATTTTGAAATTCAACACAACTTGTCTTTCCCAAAACAAATTCAAAATAGTATCTCTGGTAGTAATTTGTCACTTACAACTCGAAAATGAATACTGATGATGCAGCTGTCATCATCAGAATCTATTTTCCAGCGAACGAAGTGAGTTCAATGCTATAAAATCATTTTTAAACATTTCCACTTTGAAATTCATTTCAAAATATAATTCATATTGCTTGTAAAAAAATTTAAAATATCCCAGGATCTTAAATTTTCCTTATTTTTAATCCAAATCCATTTACAAACACTTATCCCATTTTTTCCAGGATTTTAATTCAATTTCTGGTTTAAATTTCAGATTTAGCTCATCAGATTTCACGTATTTCACTTATATGAATTCTGATTGGTTATTTACATAACCATTTAATTTATAATCTTACTCGATTATAATAACAACCAATATATCCATTATATTATAATCTTGATATTTATATCTGCTTTATATCAAGATATACCTTGGGTAAACTTATTTTAATTTACCATCTTTTCAAAACATACCATGACGGTTCATCGTATTCAAGTGTTTATCAACTCCTACTGATACAGTGGATCAAACTGATAGACCAAACCCATAAAAAACTCAACCAATGAATCTCCATAATATAAAACAATTTTTTATATCCATAACAAATACGTTCACTCGTATATACACACCCAACTCAATCTAGGGTATTACTAACCCTATCTCTACCGAGTCATGCCACAGAGCCAAGGTAAATCACTTAACTTAAGCTTATGCTATGATACCAACTGTAACGACCCAGAAAAATGCGATCTTGGTTATCCGATATACAACACATATCGAACATCCAAGGATCGAAAATAACCGAATAGTTAATGAAAGAAATTAGATGGTGAGGATAGATAAGATAGAAACTTAGAATAGAAGAAGAAGAAGAAGAACACAATATCAGAGTAATACGAATCTCACAGGGGAACGAATAAATATATTTCATAACATAACTTTGAAATACAAATCTGTACTTGAATATACATATCATTATCAAAGTACAACACTTACAACACAGCGGAAAATAACTATAGCTATATAATCCTATAGCCACCTACTCCAAACTCTACCAGTATATCTGTAAATCCCGACTACTTGACTGCCCGTACAAAATTAGGCACCCAAGAGTTTAGGGAAAACAAACAAATAAACTCTGGGTCAGTCATGGGACTGGTATGAGTAAAACGGTTTAAAATAGTTCAAACAGTTAAATGATATCTCATAAGACCACGCCGTATAACAGAATGGGTTTTTCCCTTATGAGAATCCAAAATATCTTTATATCAAAAACCTTTTGATATTATAATAATGTCTATCAACCACAATATAATATTCATCTAGCAGAAACGCTTTCATCTCACGTTCTACATATATAGTATACAATCAAAACCGCAAGCACGTATTGGGTAATGGATTTCCAACTATGACAAGGTATGGAACCACCTTTCGCTAGTGTACCTCTAGAGAGGAATACACTGGGTTCAACAAGAACATCTTGCAACCCGGCCACACATGACCGACCACTCATTTCGCTTGAGTGTATCGAATGTATATCACCAACGGTTGGGATCAGCAACCGTTTCCCGAATGGGACAACATCAACAATAGATTTTTAGAAATAAATGAAACTCTAGATCAGGTGATTATACACCCTACTTCGGTGTGACCGACTTAGCCATGCTGCCTGCCCGGTTTCTGTCATTTACCGGTTGATGAGGCTAGAAGCCACGCTTTATCATCACACTCGATTCACTTTGAATGACACATCGTCAAATCCATTAAATCACCGATTAACGTCCTCAACCATACATTATGTGTTAGCTAAAAGAAGTTTCCTTCTCTGCTTCCACTCTTGGTACGGTTGAAGAAATCAATGTACATGACCTTTCTGGAAATACTCTGTCAGACATTCATCCATACAAGTCACCCAGGAACAAAATGAACCGAAGGCACTATTCAGTACATCCATCTTAGGCACTGTTATCTAAAACTTATATAATAGCCCTTGCACTTTACTTCGTCTTCAATTATCTTTGGCATATATGATTCGCAATGCTTATGCCAATACAGAGTGGTTCTTTGGATAATAATCCAACCGGTCTCTCCATATTAACAATGTTAAAATGATCAAAACTTCGATAGTCTGTGAGTTAACTATCAAAGAAAAACAAGTGTGCAAACAACGATATTATTTCCAGATGGAAATTATATCGATTAATCATCATTCAACATTTATTTCATTAATTTACTAATCTCTTGTTTCCCTATATTCAACATTTCTTATTTTCTAAATTTAGAAAATATATGTTATTACCATTGGAAAACATTTCCATTTCTTGTTTCCTATATCAGAAAACATTTCTGATTCTTGTTTGGAAAACATTTCCAAGCTCCTACGTTTGGATTAAGCATATGTTTAGATAAAACATCGCTATGCCAACTCAAACCATTATGCTTATTAACTTAATTCCTTTAACCAACCTTCTCTATCGAACCTTAACCATTCCTTAGTTAAAAATGGAGTCAATCAAGTTGGGGTAATACTACCTCTCAGACCATAACTGAACGACGTTTCTAACCTTGAAATAGACAAAGTTCACCCTTTTAATTCTTCAACACTTCCTTACGTAACTCTCCTTCGAATCATCTCTTATTCGATAATTCTTTCCTTCGAATAAGGTATATTAGATAACTCTATTCAATTTACTCTATTCGATCAACCCTTATCAATTAACTCTATTGGACTAACGCTATTGGATTAACTCTATCGGACTAACGCTATTGAACTAACGCTATTTATTTACTTGTTTCACTTAACTCCTTTCGAATAAACTATTACTTTCTATTCGAATAATCTATATTCAACTCATTTGCTTTAATTCTAATCGATTAAACTAACATCGATTTACTCCTTTCAATTTAACTAACATCGATTAACTCCTTCCGATTAAACTAACATCGATTAACTCCTTTCAATTAAACTAACATCGATTAACACCTTTCGATTAAACTAACATCGATTAATTCCTTTCGATTAAACTAACATCGATTAACTCCTTTTAACTCGATTAAACTAACATAGATTAACTCCTTCCGATTAAACTAACATCGATTAACTCCTTTCAATTAAAATAACATCGATTAACTCCTTTTAACTCGATTAAACTAACATCGATGAACTCCTTTTAACTCGATTAAACTAACATCGATTAACTCCTTCCGATTAAACTAACATCGATTAACTCCTTTCTATTAAACTAACATCGATTAACTCCTTTTAACTCGATTAAACTATTCATTTATAAAGATTTACTTTTAGTAACGGTTCTTCACTTTACAAATGATTTCCCTTTTTTAATTCTATTTGTAAATGGTTTTACAAATATCCCATATTCAGTCTCATTTGTAAATGGTTTACAAACATTTCTCTTTCTGATTGATTTGTAAATGGTTTACTAACCTTTCTCGTTCTAATCTATTTGCTAATGGTTTTACACTATTTCCCTTTCAATCCTATTTGTAAATGGTTTACAAATATTTCCTTGTATATCTTTATTTATTCTACTCTAGTTATTTCCTTTTTTCTATTCTATCTGTTTTATCAACATTTTTCCCTTTTATAAAACTCTATTCGTTTTATAAACATTTCCCCTTTTATTTACTTTCGAAATATTTCCTTTTATAAAATCTATTGATTTTATAAAATCCCTTTATTTCAATATACATTGAAATAATTCTTTTTTACATCCCAGTGTCTTTTATGATATTTAAAATATCAAATAACAAGGATCAATATCATTCCAACACACATAATCCATAACAGATTATATAACACATCATATATCACAATATATGAAAAACAGTAAAATAAATGTTGAGGAAACCAGTCGGATTCCTCCAACCCGTTTCCCTGCATCCACAGATGTTAAACAATATAGATAACATCTCTTTCAGTTCCATATGATATATTCTGTTAAACAGAATCAATACAGAAATTCAACTAACTGCCTAGCAATTCAATCAAACAGTTAACACAAAGTCAATCAGCCAATATTTAACAGTTCTAAAAATACAACATGAAATTATAAACTGTTCGGAGTTAGTGAGATTTACTCACTTTGGCAGATCATCGTTAAAGAACGATAAACTGTTGTTTGATTTGAATCAAATAGTTTATTTCGCCATAAATTCATACGAGCCCTAATCCACTTCCAGTCATCTCTATTGGGTAGTGTCCATCCATATGATCCCAACGGATCTTGTTTCACTGAATTTCGATATCGTATGACAAAGTTATTCAGTTTCGAAGTCTATACATTATTTTAAATAAATAAAACTAAATTAAAATCTCACTGGGCTCAACCTTTAAAATCTCAGCCCATTAATCCCTGGCCCAATTTCCCTCCGTGAAACCCATTCCTGAATACACCCTTCTTCCTAATTCTCATTTACGGTTCCAGGAAACAACTCCACCGAATTTGAACTCCCTCTTCACTTCATTTCTCCACAAGCCTGCAAATCCGACAACACCTCTTCAACCCTCATCAAATTCTCTTCTAACTCAGCACCACAACCTGACACTCGATTTGTCCCAAAGCCAACTCGATCTGACGCTCGGCGTCGCTGCTCAGTCGTCCCAGCGACAAGTTTGAGCATTGAATCCCTCAAAGATTTGCAAATCGGTCACAATCCCATCCACAAACCCGCTACTGAACTCTATTTTGCGAAACAACCATCCAAGATTCAGAAAAACCCAACCCTAGAAGTTTGGCATCAATATTCCAGCGTGAAAAGGGCCGTCGAACCCAACAATGGTTAGGCCAAATTGAAGAGTTTTGAGGACTGATTCCATAAATACATGAACCAGGATTTTACAGATTTTATTTGAATTGCTATGAATTTTTGGAGATGAAGATTGTTTACTGGAGAAACAAAAATGGAAGCGGCGCATTTTTACCGAGTGTTGACTTCTGAGGAATTTTGTTTAGGGTTAAGTAAAGTTTTGAAGTGTATTTATAGGCTAGATATTTTCGAAGATATTTTCCTAGGATATTTTCCATTTTTATACTCATTTATATTTATTCTCTGCACTCTAAAAATCCGTGTGATCACACAAAATGCCTAAACATCATGAGAATTGATATGCGGCTAGAGTTCGACATTACGGTCCCAACGAAACTGGTTTCGTTGAATTCCGACTCCGTTTGCTCACCCGGCGTATTTTTAACTGTTGAAATACTGACTATTTCTCACTTTAAAATTGGTACGGCCACACAGTGACTCTAAAAATCACGAAACTTGATATCTAACAATAATTTGATGTTACGAATCCAACGAAATTAGGTTCATCGAATTTCGACTTCGTTTGCAAAACTGGCTATTTTTAAAGCTCCGGTTGACCCATTTAAATATATAAATATATTTAAATATAATTAAATTAAATAGAAATAAATTTATATTATCGTGTATATATTCACAGTGGAATACCATACAGCTTTACTGGGATTTATAACTTGACATTTCAAATAAAATCAAATCCTGATTAAATCGATATTCGATTTAAAATGAAATTCCTTTTTTTAAAATATAAATAATTCCTTTATAAATTATAAAGGAATTCCACAGCGACTTTTCTAAAATTTGATTTGGACATATCTCAAAATCTATACGATGAAATCCTGATTTTTCTCTTCCACTAGAAAGATATACTCTACCAGCTCCACACGTTTCTTGTTTCACTGAAATCCGGCTTAAAACAAATCCTGTACATTCAGTTGAAGTTCAAATCGCCAAATCGTGAACTGCAGCGCCATTTCAAGCTCGATTTTAATTATATTATAATTCTATGTTCAAACTGTCATTTATATAATATATTCGTTATTCAAATTCAATTCCAAGATGAATTAAATATCACAGATGATCCAGTTCACACCATATCGCCATTTCAGCCAATTCGGATTATTTCCGAATTAAATATATTATTTAATTTATTATTTTAATTAAATATTCACCATTATTTAATTCCACGACCATTAAATCCTCTAAACCACCATTGCAATAATTAAATAAATTAATTATAATACCTTTGCCAATGCGGGTCATTGCATATAACGTTCAAAATTGATTTCAACTTACATTTTAATTTACCGGGGCCTCATACTGACTCCAAAAATTTCAATAAAATAAATCTAGCTATGTTTTGACAATACGGTCCTAACAAAACTAATTTCGTCGAATTTGGAGGCCGTTTGAAAAATGGTCATTTTCCAGTCGATTAAATTCACTAAAATTCTAAACACATTTTAATTTACCATGCTCATATATCAATTCCAAAAATTATGAAATTTGGAATCTAGTAATATTCTGATATTCCAGATCCAACAAAAGTGGTTTCCTCGAAAACAGAGGTAGTTTGCAAAATGGCTACTTTTAAGGGCTATATATTATTTAAAAAATATATAAATTCCATAGCGACTATTTTGAAATTTAAACTGACCATAACTTTTAATTTATATTACGAAATCTAGATTTTTTACATTCATTAGAAAGATATGATTAAACAAATTCTAATATTTCTGGTTTTATTGAAATCCGGTTTATTTTGAATCCTGTACATTCAATTGAAATTTAAAATCGAATTTTCAAACTACCGCGCCATTTCAGGTTCGTTTTTTAATTAAAATAAATTTTTTATATTCTAACTTCGATTAAAATAAATTTTAATCATTATTATTTAAAATAAACCATTTTAAATATTCAAAATCCATTAAAATAGCTAAAATAAAAATTTTAAATTGGTTCTAAAAATCCGGGTTGTTACAATAATAGTTAGTTAATTTTTATAATAGTTAATTTTTTATAAAATTAGTAAACTTAGTTAATTTTTATAATACTTAGTTAATTTTTATAATAGTTAGTTAATTTTTATAAATTAGTAAACTTAATTAATTTTTTATAATAGTTACTTAATTTTATAATACTTAGCTAATTTTATAATACTTGGTTAATTTTATAATACCTAATAATTAGTTAATTTTATAATACTTAGTTATTTTTATAATACTTAGTTAATTTTTTTAAAATTAGTAAACTTAGTTAATTTTTATCATAGTAGTTAATTTTTAAAAAACTAGTAAACTTAATTAATTTTTTATAATAGTTAGTTAATTTTTATAATACTTAGCCAATTTTTAATTATTACTATTATTATTATAAAAAATACTTAGTAATATTTATATTTTGATGTACTTAGTTAACTTTTATAAACTAAATTTCTTAGTTTTTATAAAATTAGCAAGCTTAGTTTATTTTTGTAATAGTTAGTTAATTTACTACTATTATAAATCTTAGTTAATTTACTGCTATTATGAATATTATTATTATTATTAGATAATTTTAGTTATGTTTTGTGTTTTTATATGAAAAGTTTGCATATTTGAATTGAACGGTCGCTTGTAATGGTTTGGGTAACCTTGCAGAAAATAATATAGTCTCGACACTTGTGATCTGCTTGTCCGCAAAAGTTCCATAAAGAAACAACAACAATTTTTAGACGTCTGAACCTATTTTCAGACATCTGACCTAGTTCAGACGCCTGAAAATAGGTTTCAGACGTCTGAAATGGATTTCGGCCAACAAACTGAGATCATTTCAAATGCCTGAAATTCATTTCAGACATCTGATAATGTTCTTGGGCAATTCCTAGGCCTGGTTCAGATGTCTGAAATTTCAGACTTCTGACTTGCTCTGATATTGTTTTCCACATCATTCCATAAAACAGAGACAAGAAGTGTAGACCTCAAAGTGATCGTTTAAAATTTTACGAAAATGGTTCAACTTTTCAAAATATGAAATTCAACACAATCATGTCTATAATTAAAGATTTTTAGAATACAAATTTTAAGTCAAACTACAATAAACTAGCACATCAATTGGCAAGATATATTAGAGTAACATGAAATTGTGGTTCATATGAAAGCATGTGCCGAATATCATATTAACTGATAATATTACTCAACAATTTGGTATGTGTACATTGAAAACCATATTTCAAACTTAGTATATCATTGGCAAGTATTAGTGTTTTGTTTTTTCCCCAGATATAATACTTTAGAAAGGTTTTCTTTAAATAATCATCTCTTATTTTTTCAAGTTAATTTAGGTCTAGATCTATCTAGTGATGATGCACTGGGGAAATGAGCAAGTAACAATCCATTGGAAACTGAAGGGTTCTAATACCCAGCCTAATTATACTATCAACATTTGGTTGTGTTACTTCATTCCACAAAATTTTTTTGTGATGATATTTTATTTCATTAGAATTATACTCCACACTATAACATATGATATTATGGCTGTCAAAATGTCCATAAAGAAAGACATTACCAAAGGATAAAATGAGCTACTGGTAAATAGGACAAAAAGTAGGTCACCACATAAGCAGACCAATTATAAATAACCACATTCTCCTAATTGCTAACACACCATTTGGATTCAATGAGAATACGAAAGAAAAAGGAAAAAAACATAGGCAAATGATAGAAACTGTAATGACCCGCATTTTCAGCGATATAATAATTAATTTATTTAATTATTTAAAAGGTGATTAAAAGGATTTAATGGTCGTGGAATTAAATAATGGTGAATATTTAATTAAAATAATAAATTAAATAGTATATTTAATTCTGAAATAATTAGATTGGGCCGAAATGGCGATATGGTGTGAATTGGGAAATTCAAAATATATAATTCTTTTTAGAATTGAATTTGAATAACGAATATATTTAATTAACGATGGTTGAACGTATAAATTAAAATATAATTATAATCGAGCTCGAAATGGCATTGTAGTTCACGATTTGGCGATTTGAACTTCAACTGGATGTACAGGGTTTATTTTAAATCGGATTTCTGTGAAACAAGAAACGTATGGATTTGGTGAAGTATATCTTTCTAGTTGGAGAGAAAAATCGGGATTTCGTTGTGTAGATTTTTATTTATGTACAAATCAGATTTTAGAAAAGTCGCTATGGAATCGTTTATAAACCATAACGATATATTTAATTTTAATTAAATATTGGCCTTAAATTTAGACAAGCCCATTGAGACGTAGTGATAATTTAATTTTTAGAATTTTACTATAATTTTTAATTAATTAAATAAGCAACTTTTTATTTGGAGTATTTTGCACCCTTAATCAGCGATTTTGGGGTTTCACAAAATGAGTTAATCTACCGGTATTATTATATTTTTGGGATCGTGGAACTGAGCTCGATACAACGGTATCTTGATTTCTGTCCGTACGTGAATGGAATTTAGGTAACATGGTACTTTGGGGAAAATATCAAACAAATCAAAACGTGGACATTCCCACTCCTCTAATTCCTCTTCTGGTCAAAACGAAGGCCACCACACCTCCTCACAAAAAATTTTGATTTCTTTATAAATACCGTTCATTTCCTTTAGACCTATGACTGAAATTCCATCTTACTGTAAACAAGCCGCAAACATTTTTCCTCAGCTAAAACACAAATCTGAAAATCAAATCGAGTGCTCTGGGTTTTTTTTGCGAGAGTTTCAAATCTCGTGCTCTGTTTCGAACAGCTCCCAAGTTCTAAAATACAACGTAGGCTCTCGGTTTCATGGCGGGAGGAAGGCTGGCTCGATGCAGTATGTAAGGGGGCAGCAAGTCGTTTGTAGCACTGAGGCGTTCGGTGTTGATGGAGTTTGATTTTTGTTGGTCTGGAGAAGGATTATAAGAGGAGCGACGGGGTGTGTTGTGTACTGGTGGAGGACGGGATCAGTTTTTCTTCGGTGGAAAGAAGGTGGGTTGTGTACAAAAAGGGCGTGGCTGTACATGTTTGAAAAGTTGTGGGGGAGTTTTCATTTGTCGATGAGGTCTACAGGAGGTGTTACGGTTACAGAGGAAGTGGAAGAAAGGCTCAAATGGGAACAAACACTTTTT
Organism: Allium sativum; assembly: GCA_030737875.1. Classification (NCBI taxonomy): domain Eukaryota; kingdom Viridiplantae; phylum Streptophyta; class Magnoliopsida; order Asparagales; family Amaryllidaceae; genus Allium; species Allium sativum. The sequence continues at coordinate 510,699,588 of CM060921.1, read as the reverse complement.
GGATTTCGGTTGTCTGTAGATGCCAAACATATGGTAAATGAATTCTGTGATGGGCATTTAAACAGTGGGCAAGTTCAACGTATTGTGAATGGAAGGAGGGGTTTGGAGTAGTAAACCACAATTTAGAAAAAAGCTTAAGGTTTGAAATTATTAAATTCTTTTGGTTTGTTTTGGGATTGAATAACAGTAGAGTTGGTGAAGGAAAATAACCCGGAAATAGGATGTTGTGTAGATAATGGAGGAATTTCATTGTGCAGAACGGTCATAAAGGGACCAGGGTTGTTTTTGGTTGAAGGTGATCGTATCAAAGTGAGGGGATAAGAAGCGGTAACCACGTAAGAAATACTGGGTTGAAAATGTGGAACGATACCGCTGAAGGGCATCGTGAGTTTTGCGTGGGAAGAATCATGGTTTGTAAAGTTTCTAACAGCTATTTAGGGTGATTAAACGTAGTTACTTATGTTAGTGATGGGAGATGTTGAGTTTAGAAGGTCTGTGTAAGGGAGAACAAAGATGAAACGTGAGGGATGGGTAGGAAGAGACAATTAGGCTGGGTGGTTAAAGTAAGGCACATATTAAAGTTTAATTCAATTTAATAGTTTATAACTTGAATTCACTATAACTGGTTCATACTATATAGAATTGGGGAAAACAGGATCCGATGGGATCGTATGGACGACGACCACACCATGGAACTGACTGGGAGTGAATCGAAGCTCGTTGCAGCTTATAGTAAAATAAATTGTCCGTCTGAATCAAATCAAGCGATGGTTATCGTTATCAACGATGATCGTCCAATGTGAGTAAAACTCACCAACTCTAAACAGTTATATTTTTATAACGTATTTTTAGAACTGTTAATCATATGTTGATTGCTGTGTGTTAACTATAAGGGTTGAATTGCATATGTATTGGTTGCAATTATAGATAACGATATATATATATATATATATATATAAATCGTTAATCGAATATTGATTCTGTTTATCAGAATATTTTATATTCGTATTGTTTAATATCTGTGGATGCAGGGAAATAGGTTGGAGGGGTCCAACTGGACTCCCCAACATTTATAATATTGTTCTGTCCATGCATTGTAATATATGATGTGATATATACTCTGTTGTGGATTATGTGTTGAATCATATCGATCACCGTTGTTTGGTATTTTAAATACCATAAGAAATACGTGAAGGTATAAAAGGGAATTTTCAAAGTATATTGAAAATAAATATAATAAAGGAATATTTATTTAGGAAATGAATAGAATAAAGGAATATTTATTTAGGAAATAAATAGAATAAAGTGATATTTATTTAGAAAGTAAATAGAATTATAAAAGGAATATTTATTGGGAAAATAAACATGATTTATACAAAGGGAAGTTTACGAGATATAAAGGAGTTAATCGAATTTAGTTATTCGAAGTCGAGTTAATCAAATATGGTTAGTCGAATAGAGTTAGTCAAACATTGTTATTCAGGATAAATTGCCATTTTGCACGACTGCTAGCGTAATTCGCAGGGCTGAAGATAGCCTACGGCGGTCGGATGTTTCCTGGGGGAATCAGGCGTAACCATTGTGATCGCTGCGATCTAGACTTAAGCGAATGGAGTTAAATCGAATATTAGTTATTCGAATAAGAGTTAAGTAACTAGAGTAAATCGAATATTAGTTAATCATATAAGAGTTAAGCAAATAGAGTTATTCAATTATAGTTAATCGAAATAGAGTTAAACTAACATTAGAAACTAACTAAAAATTAGTAAGTTGAATAGTTTTCTAAGTATCGATCTAATGTTGGTTTCGGCCTTCGGGGTTTATACTTAGAGAATTGTTCTCCTACTAGTTTACAGTCAGGGACTGATAGTTGTGAAATGATAGTGATATGTAAATAAATAAATGGAAATGTTTTCCAGTGTTAATAACATATATTTTCTAAACATAGAAAATAAGGAAATGTGAATATATATTTATATATATATATATATACATGTTAAATGATGATTGATCGATATAATTTCCATCTAAAATAATATCGTTGTTTGCACACGTGTTTTCTTTGATAGTTAACTCACCGACTATCGAAGTTTTTGACCATTTTAACGTTGTTAATATGGAGAGACCGGTTGGATTATTATCCAAAGAACCACTCTGTATTGACATAAGTGGTGCGAATCATATATGCCAAAGATAATTGAAGACGGAGTGAAGTGCAAGGGCTATTGTATAAGTCTTAGATAACAGTGCCTAAGATGGATGTACTGAATAGTGCCTTCGGTTCATCCTGTTCCTGGATGACTTGTATGGATGAATGTCTGATAGAGTATTTCCAGAAAGGTCACGTACATTGATTTCTTCAACCGTACCAAGAGTGGAAGCGGAAAAGGAAACTTCTTTAGCTAACACGTAATGTACTGTTGTAGACGTCAATTAGTGATTTTCGATGGATCTGACAATGTGGCATTCGAAGTGAATCTGATGTAATAATAAAGCGTAACCTCAAGTCTCATCAACCGGTAAATGACAGAAATCGGGCAGGTAGCATGGCTATGTAGGTCGCACCTATTAGAGTGTATAATCACCTGATCTAGAGTTTCATTTATTTCTAAAAAATCTATTGTTGATGCTGTCCCATTCGGGAAACGGTTGCTGATCCCAACCGTTGGTGATATACATTCGATACACTCAAGCGAAATGAGTGGTCGGTCATCTGTGGTCGGGTTACAAGATGTTCTTGTTGAACCCAGTGTATTCCTTTCTAGAGGTACACTAGCGAAAGGTGATTTCATACCTTGTCATAGTCGGAAATCCGTTACCCAATACGTGCTTGCGGTTTTGATTGTATACTATATATGTAGAACGTGAGATGAAAGCGTTTCTGCTAGATGATTATTATTATTGTGTTTGATAGACATTATTATAATATCAAAAGGTTTTTGATATAAATATAATTTGGATTCTCATAAGGGAAAAACCCATTCCGTTATACGATGTGGTCTTATGAGATATCATTTACCTACTTGAACTGTTTTGAACTGTTTTACTCACACCAGTCCCATGACTAACCCAGAGTTTATTTGTTTGTTTCCCTAAACTCTTGGGTGCCTAAGTTTGTATGGGCAGTCAAGTAGTCGGGGTTTACAGATATACAGGAAGAGCTTGGAGCAGGAGGCTTCAGGATTATATAGCTATAGTTATTTCCGTTGTGTTGTAAGTGTTGTACTTTGATAATGATGTGTATTCAAGTACATATGTATATTTCAAGTTATGTTATATATATTGTATGTTATTCGTTCCGCTGTGAGGTTCGTGTTACTCTGATGTTATGTTTTTCTTCTTCTATTCTAAGTTTCTATCTTATCTATCCTCACCCTTTGTTTTCTTTTTATTAGTGTACTGATTTTCCAGTGTAATTGGGGTTGGACTTGTGTTATTTGGTTAGCTCAAATTGGACCAGAATTTCGGGTCACTACAGTTGGTATCAGAGCTTAAGTTAAGTGAATTACCTTGGCTCTGTGGCGTGACTCAGTGGAGATGGGGTTAGTGATACCCTAGATTGAGTTGAGTGTATATATACGAGTGAACGTATTTGTTACTGATATAATTTTTTTTTTGTATTGTGGAGATTCATTGGTTGAGTTGTTTATGGGTTCTGGTCGATTAGTTTGATCCACTGTATCGGTAGGAGATTCTAAACACTCAAATACGATGGGTCGACACGATATGTTTCGAAAAGAGGGTAAATTGAAATAAGTTTACCCAAGGTATATCTTGATATAGAGAAGATATATATATATATATCAAAATTATAATATAGTGGATATATTGGTTATTATTATAATCGAGTAAGATTATAAATTAAATGGTTATGTAAATAACCAATCAGAATTCATATAAGTGAAATACATGAAATCAGATGAGTTAAATCTGAAATTTAAAACCAGAAATTGAATTAAAATTCTGGAAAATTGGATAAGTGTTTGTAAATGGATTTGGATTAAAAATAAGGAAAATTTAAGATCCTGGGAGATTTTAAAATGTTTTACAAGCAATGTGAATTATATTTTGAAAAGAATTTTAAAGTGGAAATGTTTAGAAATGGTTTTATAGTATTGAACTCACTTTAATCGCTTGAAAATAGATTCTGATGATGACAGCTGCATCATCAGTATTCATTTTCAAGTTCTAAGTGACTGATTACTAATAGAGATTTTGTTTTTCGAATTGTTTTGGCAAAACAAGTTGTGTTGAATTTCAAAAGGGAAATTTTGTTTTTTGAAAAGAGTAAACTGTTTAAAAACTCCCAGGGAAAGACTGTTTGAATTAAAACAAATTTAACTGAAATCTGTGAAAGCAAATTTTAATAAAGTAAAGCCAGTAAAGTGGTAACTGAGATTGAATTAGAATGATATCAAGACAAATTGGATTGTGAGATTCAAATTTGATGTGTAATGTGATAATCAAGTTAAGATTTGGGAATCGAGAAGAAACTCGAGTTGAAATGATATTTGGCTCGGATATAAGCGAATGGTTGTGTTGTGGATAAAAGCAGATTGGAATTTGATTGGGATGACCCTTGTATTCGCTGAATTGATAACAGGTGGAAAGGATATAATGATATGCCAATAAAAGGTACAAGTTTACATTTCTATTGGATATAAGATTTATGAGCCGAACTGGCAAGCCGCTTGGCTGTTTGATTTTCTTTTGGGTTCGAGATGGCCCAGAGAGGCGAGTTGGAGTTTGACCTATTGACCAGTGCAAAGGAGGTGCTGGCAAAAATTTTTGAAAAGTTAAGGTGTTCGAAAATTTTTCAGGATTTTCGTTGATAAGAATTAATTAATATTTAATTGAAATTAAATTGGTCCTGTTGGAAACTGAAGTTAAGAAGTAAACAAATAAGTTATAACCAGTTAATAGAGTTGTTCTCTACCTTAGCAATTTCGAGGACGAAATTATTTTAAGTGGAGAAGAATGTAATGACCCAAATTTTCAGCGGTATAATAATTTATTTATTTAATTATTTAATAGGTGATTAAAAGGTTTAATGGTCGTGGAATTAAATAATGGTGAATATTTAATTCACATACTAAATTAAATAATGTATTTAGTTCTGAAATAATCAGATTGGGCCGAAATGGCGATATGGTGTGAATTGGGAAATTCAAAATATATAATTCAGTTTAGAATTGAATTTGAATAACGAATATATTTAATTAATGATGGTTGAACGTATAAATTATAATACAATTATAATCGAGCTCGAAATGGCGTTGCAGTTAGCGGTTTGGCGATTTGAACTTCAACTGGATGTACAGGGTTCGTTTTAAATCGGATTTCTGTGAAACAAGAAACGTATGGATCTGGTGAAGTATATCTTTCTAATGGGAGAGAAAAATCGGGATTTTGTCGTGTAGATTTTGACTTATGTCCAAATCAGATTTTAGAAAAGTCGCTATGGAATCGTTTATAAACCATAACGATATATTTAATTTTAATTAAATATTGGCCTCGAATTTAGACAAGCCCTTTGAGAGGTAGTGATAATTTAATTTTTAGAATTTTACTGTAATTTTTATTTAATTAAATAAGCAACTTTTTATTTGGAGTATTTCGCACCCTTAATCAGCGATTTTGGGGTTTCACAAAATGAGTTAATCTACCGATATTATTATATTTTTGGGATCGTGGAACTGAGCTCAATACAACGGTATCTTGATTTCTGTCCGTACGTGAATGGAATTTAGGTAACATGGTACTTTGGGGGAAAAATCAAACAAATCAAAACGTGGACATTCCCACTCCTCTAGTTCCTCTTCTGGTCAAAACGAAGGCCACCACACCTCCTCACAGAAAATTTGATTTCTTTATAAATACCGTTCATTTCCTTTAGACCTAAGACTGAAATTCCATCCTACTATAAACAAGCCGCCAACATTTTTCCTTGGCTAAAACACAAATCTGAAAATCAAATCGAGTGCTCTGGTTTTTTTTTTTGCGAGAGTTTCAAATCTTGTTCTCTATTTCAAACAGCTCCCAAGTTCTGAAGTACAATGTAGGCTCTCAGTTTCATGGCCGGAGGAAGGCTGTCTCGATGCAGCATGGACGGGAGCAGCAAGTCGTTAGTAGCGTTGAGGCGTTCGGTGTTGATGGAGTTCGATTTTTGTTTGTCTGGAGAAGGATTATAAGAGGAACGACGAGGTGTGTTGTGTACTGGTGGAGGACGGGATCAGTTTTTCTTAGGTGGAAAGAAGGTGGGTTGTGTACAAAAAGGGCGTGGCTGTACAGGTTTGAAAAGTTGTGGGGGAGTTTTCATTTGTTGATGAGGTCTATAGGAGGTGTTACGGTTTACAGAGGAAGTGGAAGAAAGGCTCAAACGGGAACAAAAAAATTTTGGATTTCGGTTGTCTGTAGATGCCAAACATGTGGTAAATGAATTCAGTGATGGCCATTTAAACAGTGGGCAGGTTCAACATATTGCGAATGGAAGGAGGGGTTTGGAGTAGTAAACCACAATTTAGAAAAAAGCTTAAGGTTTGAAATTATTAAATTCTTTTGGTTTGTTTTGGGACTGAATAACAGTAGAATTGGTGAAGGAAAATAACCCAAAAATAGGATGTTGTGTAGATAATGGAGGAATTTCATTGTGCAGAATGGTCATAAAGGGACCAGGGTTGTTTTTGGTTGAAGGTGATCATATCAAAGTGAGGGGATAAGAAGCGGTAACCACGTCAGAAGTACTGGGTTGAAAAATGAGGAAAGATACCACGGACGGGCATCGTGAGTTTTGCGTGAGAAGAATCATTGTTTGCAAAGTTTTTAAATGCTATTTAGGGTGATTAAACGTAGTTACTTATGTTAGTGATGGGAGATGTTGAGTTTAGAAGGTCTGTGTAAGGGAGAACAAAGATGAAACGTGGGGGACGGGTAGGAAGAGACAATTGGGCCGGGTGGTTAAAGTAAGGACCATATTAAAGTTTAATTCAATTTAATAGTGTATAACTTGATTTCACTATAACTGGTTCATACTATATAGAATTGGGAAAAGCAGGATCCGATGGGATCGTATGGACGACGACCACACCATGGAACTGACTGGGAGTGAATCGAAGCTCGTTACAATTTATAGTAAAATAAATTGTCCGTTTGAATCAAATCAAGCGATGGTTATCGTTATCAACGATGATCGTCCAATGTGAGTAAAACTCACCAACTCTGAATAGTTATATTTTTATAACGTATTTTTAGAACTGTTGATCATCTGTTGATTGCTGTGTGTTAACTATTTGGTTGAATTGTGTATGTATTGGTTGCAATTATAGATAACAATATATATATATATATATATATATATATATATAAATCGTTAATCGAATATTGATTCTGTTTATCAGAATATTTTATGTTCGTATTGTTTAACATCTGTGGATGCAGGGAAACAAATTGGAGGGGTCCAACTGGACTCCTCAATATTTATAATATTGTTCTGTTCATGTATTGTTATATATGATGTGATATATAATCTGTTGTGGATTATGTGTTGAATCATATCGATCACCGTTGTTTGGTATTTTAAATACCGTAAGAAATACGTGAAGGTATAAAAGGGAATTTTCAAAGTATATTGAAATTAAATATAATAAAGGAATATTTATTTAGGAAATAAGTAGAATAAAGGAATATTTATTTAGAAAGTAAATAGAATTATAAAAGGAATATTTATTGGGAAAATAAACAGGATTTATAAAAAGGGAAGTTGACGAGATATAAAGGAGCTAATCGAATTTAGTTATTCGAAGTCGAGTTAATCAAATATGGTTAGTCGAATAGAGTTAGTCAAACATAGTTATTCAGGATAAATTGCCATTTTGCACGACTGCTAGCGTAATTCGCAGGGCTGCAGATAGCCTACGGCAGTCGGATGTTTCCTGAGGGAATCAGGCGTAACCATTGTGATCGCTGCGATCTAGAGTTAACTGAATGGAGTTAAATCGAATATTAGTTATTCGAATAAGAGTTAAGTAACTAGAGTAAATCGAATATTAGTTAACCGAATAAGAGTTAAGCAAATAGAGTTATTCAATTAGAGTTAATCGAAATAGAGTTAAACAAAAATTAGAAACTGACTAAAGATTAGTAAGTTGAATAGTTTTCTGAGTATCGATCTGATGTTGGTTTCGGCCTTCGGGGTTTATGCTTAGAGAATTGTTCTCCTACTAGTTTACAGTCAGGGACTGATAGTTGTGAAATGATAGTGATATGTAAATAAATAAATGGAAATGTTTTCCAGTGTTAATAACATATATTTTCTAAACATAGAAAATAAGGAAATGTGAATATATATATATATGTTAAATGATGATTGATCGATATAATTTCCATCTGGAAATAATATCATTGTTTGCACACGTGTTTTCTTTGATAGTTAACTCACCGACTACAGAAGTTTTTGATCATTTTAATATTGTTAATATGGAGAGACCGGTTGGATTATTATCCAAAGAACCATTTTGTATTGGCATAAGCGTTGCGAATCATATATGCCAAAGATAACTGAAGACGGAGTGAAGTGCAAGGGCTATTGTATAAGTCTTAGATAAAAGTGCCTAAGATGGATGTATTGAATAGTGCCTTCGGTTCAACCTGTTCCTGGATGACTTGTATGGATGAATGTCTAATAGAGTATTTCCAGAAAGGTCACGTACATTGATTTCTTCAACCGTACCAAGAGTGGAAGCGGAGAAGGAAACTTCTTTAGCTAACACGTAATGTACTGTTGTAGACGTCAATTAGTTATTTTCGATGGATCTGACAATGTGGCATTCGAAGTGAATCTGATGTAATGATAAAGCGTAACCTCAAGCCTCATCCACTGGTAAATGACCGAAATTGGGCAGGTAGCATGGTAGGTTGCACCTATTAGGGTGTATAATCACCTGATCTAGAGTTTCTTTTATTTCTAAAAAATCTATTGTTGATGCTGTCTTATTCGGGAAACGGTTGCTGATCCCAACCGTTGGTGATATACATTCGATACACTCAAGCGAAATGAGTGGTCGGTCATGTGTGGCCGGGTTGCAAGATGTTCTTGTTGAACCCAGTGTATTCCTTTCTAGAGGTACACTAGAGAAAGGTGGTTCCATACCTTGTCATAGTTGGAAATCCATTACCCAATACGTGCTTGCGGTTTTGATTGTACACTATATATGTAGAACATGAGATGAAAGCGTTTCTGCTAGATGATTATTATTATTGTGGTTGATATACATTATTATAATATCAAAAGGTTTTTGACATAAAGATAATTTGGATTCTCATAGGGGAAAAACCCGTTCCATTATACGGCGTGTTCTTATGAGATATCATTTACCTGCTTGAACTGTTTTAAACTGTTTTACTCACACCAGTCCCATGACTGACCCGGAATTTATTTGTTTGTTTCCCTAAACTCTTGGGTGCCTAAATTTGTACGGGCAGTCAAGTAGTCGGGATTTACAGATATACTGGAAGAGCTTGGAGCAGGAGGCTTCAGGATTATATAGCTATAGTTATTTCCGCTGTGTTATAAGTGTTGTACTTTGATAAGGATGTGTATTCAAGTACAGATGTATATTTCAAGTTATGTTATATATATTGTATGTTATTCGTTCCGCTGTGAGGTTCATGTTACTCTAATGTTATGTTCTTCTTCTTCTATTCTAAGCTTCTATCTTATCTATCCTCACCCTCTGTTTTCTTTCTATTAATGTTCTGATTTTCCAGTGTAATTGGGGTTGGACTTGTGTTATTTGGTCAGTTCAAATTGGACTGGAATTTCAGGTCACTACAGAAACTGAATTTAACAACTGTCGAACACAGACCTTGCCCTACATTCAAGAAAGGAGAGAAAAATCCCCATGTTGATCTACTATCCTTTTCACAAATCACCTTCTCTGCCTTCTGTATATACTCTAAAGCCTTATCTATCAACCCAATTTTAATATAAGCCCTAGCTGCAATTGCATGCTTATGAGGAGCAACAGGATTTCGTTCTTCTATCTATTTTAGAACTACTTCCATTTTTTTCAAAAGCATTTGCGTAAGCTTTGGTATAGTGCTTTGAGTGAAAGTATCATCCGAAACACCCATCTCTTTCATTTCCTAATATATAGTTTCCACCTTGTCATGCTGATCAGCTTGTGAGTAGAGCGATATTGGATATTGAAAGGAAAAGATGTGCGCCGCTTGAGCTGCTTCATCATTTTGAATATAGACTCAGCTTTGTCAATGGAATGCTCTTCATTGTAAAAGTTTAGGAGTACCCCATAAGTTTGATGAACTTTATATTGTTCCGCGATGTTGTTGAAGTAATTCTCAGCTTGTTCAATGCCTTTAATGTTGTAAAGCAAGTTAAGTCGAACAGCATGGTCACCCGCGGTTAACAGGAAGCGCCTACTGTCACTCATATACTTGGATACCTATTGGTTAAGAGTGAAAATTAATATTTATGTGGTACAAATATTTTATTTATTTGATACTCAAACACGATGCATAATGTCACTGCAATAACGTAATGCAAATGTCCAGCTATGTCCCATTAATGCTATATTCTTAAATTTGTGTAACACACGAAATACAAAAACAAATGACAATGAACAAAATTACTGTTACAACCCGGAAATTCTGAGCCAATTTGAAATTTTTATTTTGGTAATTTTAATGAATTTTGAATATTTAAAATGAATTATTTTAAATAATATCGACGAGAAATTTAATTTGAATAGAAATAGAACGTATATATCTATATAGATCATCGTTAGAATATAAATATTTATTTTAAATTATAAAAGGAAATGAAAATGGCGCGGTAGTTCGATAATTCGATTTCAAAGTTCAAATGAATGTACCGGGTGCAAAATAAACCGGATTTTAGAGAAACCAAAAATATTAGATTTTAATTGAGAATATCTTTACAAAGAATCCAAACAATCAAAATTTCATAGCGGTGATAAAAAGTTATGTTCAGTTGAAAATTCAGAATAGTCACTATGGAATTTCGGCCCTTAAAAATGGAAATTTTGCAAACGACCTCGGTATTCGACAAAACCACTTTTGTTGGATCCGTGATGTCAAATTATTGCTAGATTCCAAAATTCATAATTTTTCAAATCAATATGTGAGCGTGGCAAAGGAAAACGCGTTTGACCAGTTTAAGTTGATTTTAATCGACTGGAAAATGGCCATTTTTCAAACGGTCTCAGAATTGGACAAAACTAGTTTTGTTAGGACCGTATCATTAATACGAAGCTAGAAAATATCTTTCTGGAATTTTTCTAGTTAGTACGTGACCCCGGTAAATTGAAATGCATGTTCAAATTCAATATATAGAGTTATATGTTGATTTTGACGAAAACAGATCGAAACGATCGAATCAGCCTACGATACATATCCCATTGCATTCGGAATGGGGGTAATTAGCTAGGGACGACAGGCGGTGGGTCTCATTTCGAGGTCGAAAATAAAAGTTACTTTTTAGAAAATATATATTTAATTACATAGCCGCCTCCTCTATTTCTCTTTCCCTGTTAGTTCATTTTAGTTTTAAAAAAAATGGGCGAACGATGGTCGGGGAAGACCGCCGCCGCGGCCACAGGGGCGGCGCACCTCCGGCGCCGCCAGCCAAGAGCCCCCCATCTCCTCCAGCCTCAACCCCTCTCCTCTGAAACCGAGCCCCTCAAAACCCCCAAACCCCAAATCGACAGCGCCCCCCCCCCTCGATGCTCCGCCGCCGCTTCTTCTTCCTTCCTTCTCCTCCTCTGCTGCCGACGCCAGCAAGTCCCTTCGCCCTCATTTCTCTCTCCTCCTCTGAAATGAAGACCTCCGACGAGCCCGCCTTGACCAACGTTTCCCCTCTTCCTTCGAATGAATGTAAGCTTTTATTTTTGTTTTTTTTAAGCATTAAAAATTTGATTTTTTTATAGTATAAAATTCTGATTTTATTTAAATCAAAGTTAGGATTTTTAAGTGATGAAAAGCCGGGATTTTTAAGTGATGAAAGGCGAGATTTTTCATTGTAAAAAGATTTGATTTTTGAAATTGAAAAGATTAGATTTTTAATGAGAAGAAAGGTCGGATTTTTATCCGAATAAAGATAGGATTCTTATTATGTAAACATCGTTATAAAAGTGAAAAGATTATATTTTTATTTATTAAAATATGATTTTTATATTTTAGAAAAAATAAAAATTCGATCTTTATTATGTAGGAGATATAAAAATATGATTTTTATTCATGTAGAGTAATAAAAATATAATTTTTTTCATATTGCTAGCAAGATAAAAATATAATTTTTATCATGGAAGTAGCATTGTAAAGGAGTGATTTTTACATATGAAGCCGTGATATAAAAATACGATCCTTATATATATAAAACATAATTTTTATATAGAGAATAGCGTGATAAAAATGTAATCTTTATTATATGAACACCATTGTAAAAACAGAATTTTTATCTATATAGTAGCGGTGTAAAAATAGAATTTTTATCCAAACATAGTGATTATAAAAATATGATTTTTATATATGTAGTGGTTACAAACGATGAAATTGACAAAAGGCGAGCATGACGAAGATTTCTACACAAGAAGAGTCGCGGTGAATGGGTTTAGCTAGTCGGTGAGAACTTCTCACTTTAAATCTTGTTTTCTAGTTAAAAATATATACTAGGATGTAGACGGTGCTTAGCAGCACCCGACACCCGTCGTCCACAGACCATGGACGGCTTGTATGCTTGTTTGTTGTGTTGTGAAGTTTGTTTGTGATGTTGATGTGAAATTGATAATAAAATATTCATGTGTTGAAATAAATTAATTATCGTTAAAAATATAATTTTTAACGTGATTGTTAATAAATAAATATTCATTTACAAACCGGACGGTTTGTTTATGCACACCTATTTGAAGGATATTGGTTGGGACGATAAATTTTACACATCGCCCAACTGCACAAATAATATTCAGTGTTTGTTGATTTGAAACCCCACACGGGTGTTGGGATGATATTGGACGTACACTAATCCCAATTATTTAGTTGTATGTCGATCGATTGGTCGACAGACTGTGTAAGCGTTAATTATTTATATTTAATGCTTATGCAGTTGTGTGGTGCACTTTGGATGATGGTTGATTATTTATCGTTGCTATTTATATACATGAGTTGTATGGAAACCATATAATTAACGTTATATGGTAATTGATTGGGCCTATTCCAATCAAAAAAAAAATTATCAAATATATATTCATGTGTTGAATAGAATAAATAGACATGTGTTGACAGTGCTCATGAGTTGAGAATATTCATGTGTTGAAAGAAATATAGATTCATGCGTTGAATAGAATAAATATTCATTTGTTGAATAGAATAACGAATTTATCGAAATATATAAAGCCGTGTTGATTAGAGATGCGCCATTTTGATGGGAGCGATATTTATATCGATTATATTCATTTTTAAAATGAATATAGAAAAGGAAGTGATTTCAAGATATAATGTTTTGGAAATATTATCATTTGTATATCGATGATGTGGAATATTCAATTTCGATTCGAAATTGAATATGAAGTTGAAATCATTTCGAAAATGAATTTAAAACGATTTATAAAGTATGTTTTAAAAGGAAATCGACGAAATATATTTAATATATATATTATATATATAATGGCATGAATAAAACGCGTCTCGCTGCGGCAGTTTGTGAATTTCGACCATTGACTTCGAATGGACATTACGGGAGATCCGACCGTCGGATTCTCCTGAAACCGGAACCGTTGGGTTCGTATCGAAAAGAGATTTCAAATGAATATTAGAAATTTGAAATCTAATGGTTGGATTTGGAATTATGTCCAAATCAAATTTGGAAAAGGTCGTTGTAAGTGCAGTTCGATGGCCGTTGATGGTAATCGACTGTACGGGCTTTGATAAAATTATTAAAAATAGTAATAATTTGTGTAAAATCATAAGAAATGATTTGGGAAAAATTGGGATGAAAAATCCCATGATTGTAAAGATAAAAATAGATTTTTGATCGAAACGAACTAGTTTTGAACTAGAAATAAAATCAATTTATTTTTGAAATAAATAAATTGAATTTGAAGTGGTTTTAAAAATAATCAGAATTTCCAATACGTGAATTGGAATGGATTTGAATCGAAATTATCTTTGGAATATTTCGATGTTGGATTTCGTGATTATACAGATATGGTTGTGGGAATTTGAAAGATATATTTATATCGTTATTCCCAATACGATATTTGTTGGTTTCAGAATTTGATATTGAATACAAGCCGATATATTTTCTATTCAGAGCCTTGTATTTAACATCAAATGTGATTTGGGTTTGTCGTGAATGGTGTCTTCATTAACACTATTCTTCCTTGAGAAAAAGATTAAATCTTTCTATTTAGATTTAATGAGGTGTACCAATTAAATAATATTAATTTGAATTGAATTTAAATTGGTTCTTGGGTTTATCGTGAGTGGTGTTTTGAATAACACCTGTTCTTTAACCCGATTAACAATAGAATGTGATTTTGGGTTTATCGTGAATCGTGTTTTAAATGACATTGGTTCTTTAACCCAGTTAAAGACAGGATATTGATTTGTGGAAAGATTAAAACCAAGTGGAGTTTTAATGAATCTGTAATTAAATTGAAATGTGAACTGATAATTTAAATTATCAAATCTGAAAAGTGATCTAGGATGGAGTATCACCAGTTTTGCTCCAAAGCGATAGTTAAATCTTTAATTAGATTTGAACATGAAATGGTAATTAATATTTACCGATAACACCGTGGTGTTAGATATGGAGTATTACCAGTTTTCCCCATGGTATAAATAGGTTGGGATTGGGAAATAAAATAAATAATTACCTCGGTGTGGTTCGCTAATCCCGACTAGTTTGGAAAACCATAATATGGTTTGAAATGATATCCAAAGGAAGATTAAAGAATAAATTTAGAAGAATTTATCTTTGATAAAATTAATGGGAACCTTTCCCTAAGAATGTGAAAATTTGAATAAAAGAATATTCTGAATTGGAATGAGGCGTATGTTATGTTTGTGTAACACGTGTTTATTATATGCACGGGTTATTCGGAAAGGCCGGGTTTATACCCATTATGAATAACCAATTCGACGATAATTCGAAGATGAAGACGGTGGTTGAAGACCGAAAGTTTTCACATCATTTGGGGTAATTACTGATGATCTTGATTGGGCTGTACACCCAAGATGAGGGAATCAGTTGGTGATCATCCAAACGTACTTGGAGATCGATGGATATGCGAGGAAAGTGCCTCCGGTTTCGTTCAGACCCAGAACGAACTTGTAAACGGACTGTGTGTCTGACATTGGGTTTTATTCTGTGTTGATTGATCTCTGTTAAATATACATCTGTTTGGCAGCGGATAATTTATTCACGTTCTTAATGCCCTTCTCTGAGACGTACGAGCTCAGAGGTTGTATATCGATGGACATTAGTCGCATGGAGTTAATTGCCTGTGTGGCACGCCTAAGCGACAGATGATCAAGGCTTCTGTTGAAAAGCAAAGTCTTGTGTTTGATGATCAAAGCACGGCCTGTGTGGCGCAGCTTTGTGTATAACGTGAATTCGTGAGCCTCACACTTCGGTATGAGTCAAAAACGGGATACGGACCATTGGGAGAACAAGACGTTTCTTTCTAGCTATGGGTGATGTTAGTGACCTACCAGCCCTGACATTTATATACTTTTTACCTGTGTGGATGTTGGAATGCGAGACGCCTCGGATATAGGTTTGTTAGGATAGGGAAATGTGTGTTTAGGAATTGCCAATCCTCTAAAGTAAGAGAGGACCGGCCCAACCGATCCAAGGATCATAGTGGGGTTCTGAGACATTTGCTAGAGTGTCTCGAACGGAGAGGAGCTTGCCCTTTGCCTCGACTCATGACGGAAATTCAATTTCCAATATGTGATATTGAGGTTTTATTTGTAGAGCCTAGTATGGCAACATGATATATGGTACCCATGCCGTCTATGATTGATATTTATGATTGAAATTGTTTTGACACTATACACTTATAATAATATCAAATGATTTGTTTTAAACGTACCAAGCATGTTTGGCTATTATAAGGGAAAACCCTATCCTCCGGCTTGCGTCGCATTGTGTGATGGGACCTGGGTCTTATAATAGCTTCATTTTTCGAAAAAGCATTGCGTTTTTTATTCTATGCACCGGTGTTCTTGGGAGGAAACCCTTTCCGTGTTATACGGCGTGGTCCCTTGAATTGCTCTCTTTTAAAGTAAAGTTTAAAATAACTGTTTTAGTTCTCACACCAGTCACATGACTGACCTGGAGTTTATTGTTTTAACCTAAACTCTGGGTGCCCCTATTTTCTACACGGGCAGCTAGTAGTTTTGGTTTTGCATATTTATATTCACAGGAACCTGGTTTACAGCTGGAATGATATCCGGAAAGCTTTGTATCCGTATATCTCTTTCAGTTGTGTTTTGTATTATTTTTCCGCTGCAGTACTGTATTTAAATCTCTGATATTATTTGTTCTATAATATTTATTCATACCCTGTATATTCTTGTATCTGATGGAATTGTTGTAATAACAATGAAATGTTCTTCTGTTTGCGTTCTATTTTGTCGTGTTCTCAAGGTAATCCGGGCTTTCCTTACCAGGGAAGTTACAGGCAATCACAATTGGTATCAGCTTTGGTTTACAGAGCTCGAGAACAAGACACATTAGAACCAAACGAAAGAATTCATCAGATATTGGATTAGTAATATCCAATTAGAATGACTCGTTAGAGATAGGATCAATTGTATCCTAGAACAAGTATGAAGAGTATATTTTTGAAATAAAATAAAACAACATTGTTTTGAAAATTTAAACCAGTTTATACGTATTTGAATATTTTATTTTTATTGAATTTGGACAATCCAATATATAAAGATTTTGCATATACGCGTCATGAACATATATTCGAAGTTTTAATATACTGGATAGATATAGAATCACACTCTAGTTGCCCGGGGATGGTTCTGATAAGGCTGCAGCGTTATCAGTATTTATATTCGAGTGACGAAGGTGTGATTTCTATATATTTCCATTAGACTTGTGTGAGAACTAAAGCTAGATAGGTTTATTGTTGTGATTTGGCATCAAAAACATGATTTTCTGTATATATATATATATATATATATATATATATATATATCAAAATTATGAATTTGAAACGATAATCCACTAATTGATCACTGGTTGTGTTGTTTGTTTATGTGTTTGATATTTTGAACCATTATGCCTAATTGAACCAAAGAGTGAGTGTATTGAAAATTAGTCGCAATTGCATGCATATACACGTACTTACATTGAACAGGTCATAGCAAGGATGCTAGAGCAGAAGAATAAAATTGTTTGCCCGACAAATAGGTATATGTTTACCATAATTTACTGTTTTGTTTGGGTGATGATGATTTTATGAGCCGCTTGGCTTTTTCTTTTTCTTTTGGATTGAAGAAGGCCATGGGAGGCTATATGAAATATCTCGAAGTCCCCGGTGCAGGGGAGGTTGTGGCGAAATTTTTCGAAAATTTAGGGTGTTAGCCAAATTTTTGAAAAAATTGAAAAAGTTCTTAGAAACTGAAAAGTTGAAGAACTTAAGCCGTAATGAAAATAAAGAAAGTTGAGTTGGTTTGTAAAACAACTTTCGGCTTCGTTCCTTTTCGGGGATGAAAAGTTTTAAGTGGGGGAGATTGTAACAACCCGGAAATTTTGAGCCAATTTAAAATTTTTATTTTGGCAATTTTAAAGAATTTTGAATATTTAAAATGAATTATTTTAAATAATATCGACGAGAAATTTAATTTGAATAGAACATATATATTTATATAGATCGTCGTTAGAACATAAATATTTATTTTAAATTATAAAAGGAATTGAAAATGGCGCGGTAGTTCGATAATTCGATTTCAAAGTTCAAATGAATGTACCGGGTGCAAAATAAACCGGATTTTAGCGAAACCAAAAATATTAGAATCTAATTGAGAATATCTTTACAACGAATCCAAAAAATCAAAATTTCATTGCGGGGATAAAAAGTTATGTTCAGTTGAAAATTCAGAATAGTCGCTATGGAATTTCGGCCCTTAAAAATGGAAATTTTGCAAACGACCTCGGTTTTCGACGAAACCACTTTTGTTGGATCCATGATGACAAATTATTGCTAGATTCCAAAATTCATAATTTTTCGAATCAATATGTGAGCGTGGCAAAGGAAAACGCGTTTGACCAGTTTTAGTTGATTTTAATCGACTGGAAAATGGCCATTTTTCAGACGGTGTCAGAATTTGACGAAACTAGTTTTGTTAGGACCGTATCGTTAATACGAAGCTAGAAAATATTTTTATGGAATTTTTCGAGTTAGTACGTGACCCCGGTAAATTGAAATGCACGTTAAAATTCAATATATAGAGTTATATGTTGATTTTGACGAAAACTGATCGAAACGATCGAATCAGCCTACGATACATATCCCATTGCGTTCGGAATGGGGGTAATTAGCTAGGGGCGATAGGCGGTGGGTCTCGTTTCGAGGTCAAAAATAAAAGTTGCTTTTTAGAAAATTTAATAATAATATATATATTTAATTATATAGCCCCCTCCTCTATTTCTCTTTCCCCGTTAGTTCATTTTAGTTTTAAAATAAATAAAATAAAAAATGGGCGAACGATGGTCGGGGAAGACCGCCGCCGCGGCCACCAGGAGCGGCGCACCTCCGGTGCCGCCACCCAAGAGCCCCCCATCTCCTCCAGCCTCGCCCCCTCTCCTCTGAAACCGAGCCCCTCAAAACCCCCAAATCCCAAATTGACAGCGCCCCCCTCCCCCCTTCCCCCCGATGCTCCACCGCCGCCACTTCTTCTTCCTTCCTCCTCCTCCTCTGCAGCTGACGCCAGCAAGTCCCTCCGCCCTCATTTCTCTCTCCTCCTCTGAAATGAAGACCCCCGACGAGCCCGCCTTGACCAACGTTCCCCTCCTCCTTCGAATGAATGTAAGCTTTTATTTTTGTTTTTTTAAGCATTAAAAATTTGATTTTTATTACAGTATAAAATTCTTATTTTATTTATATCAAAGTTAGGATTTTTAAGTGATGAAAAGCTGGGATTTTTAAGTGATGAAAGGCGAGATTTTTCATTGTAAAAAGATTTGATTTTTGAAATTGAAAAGATTAGATTTTTAATGAGAAGAAAGGTCGGATTTTTAACTGAATAAAGATAGGATTTTTATTATGTAAACATCGTTATAAAAGTGAAAAGATTATATTTTTATTTATAAAAATGTGATATTTTTATTTATAAAAATATGATTTTTATATTTTAGAAAGAATAAAAATTCAATCTTTATTACGTACGAGATATAAAAATATGATTTTTATTCATGTAGAGTAATAAAAATATAATTTTTATTATATTGCTAGCAAGATAAAAATATAATTTTTATCATGGAAGTAGCGTTGTAAAGGAGTGATTTTTACATATGAAGCCGTGATATAAAAATACGATCTTTATATATATATATAAAAATATAATTTTTATATAGAGAATAGCGTGATAAAAATATAATCTTTATTATATGAACACCGTTGTAAAAACAAAATTTTTATCTATATAGTAGTGGTGTAAAAATAGAATTTTTATCCTTACATAGTGATCATAAAAATATGATTTTTATATATGTAGTGGCTACGGACGATGAAATTGACAAAAGGCGAGCACGACGAAGATTTCTACACAAGAAGAGTCGCGGTGAATGGGTTTAGCTAGTCGGTGAGAACTTCTCACTTTAAGTCTTGTTTTCTGGTCAAAAATATATACTAGGATGCAGATGGTGCTTAGCAGCACCCAACACCCGTCGTCCACAGACCGTGGACGGCTTGTATGCTTGTTTGTTGTGTTGTGAAGTTTGTTTGTGATGTTGATGTGAAATTGATAATAAAATATTCATGTGTTGAAATAAATTAATTATCGTTAAAAATATAATTTTTAACGTGATTGTGAATAAATAAATATTCATTTACAAACCGGACGGTTTGTTTATGTACACCTATTTGAAGGATATTGGTTGGGACGATAAATTTTACACATCGCCCAACTGCACAAATAATATTCAGTGTTTGTTGATTTGAAACCCCACACGGGTGTTGGGATGATATTGGACGTACACTAATCCCAATTATTTAGTTGTATGTCGATCGATTGGTCGACAGACTGTGTAAGCGTTAGTTATTTATATTTAATGCTTATGCAGTTGTGTAGTGCACTTTGGATGATGGTTGATTATTTATCGTTGCTATTTATATACATGAGTTGTATGGAAACCATATAATTAACGTTATACGGTAATTGATTGGGCCTCATTCCAATTGGAAAAAAATTATCAAATATATATTCATGTGTTGAATAGAATAAATAGTCATGTGTTGACAGTGCTCATGTGTTGAGAATATTCATGTGTTGAAAGAAATATAGATTCATGCGTTGAATAGAATAAATATTCATTTGTTGAATAGAATAACGAATTTATCGAAATATATAAAGCCGTGTTGATTAGAGATGCGCCATTTTGATGGGAGCGATATTTATATCGATTATATTCATTTTTAAAATGAATATAGAAAAGGAAGTAATTTCAAGATATAACGTTTTGGAAATATTATCGTTTGTATATCGATGATGTGGAATATTCAATTTCGATTCGAAATTGAATATGAAGTTGAAATCGTTTCGAAAACGAATTTAAAATGATTTACAAAGTACATTTTAAAAGGAAATCAATGAAATATATATATACATATATTATATATAATGGCCTGAATAGAACGCGCCACGCTGCGGTAGTTCGTGAATTTCACCATTGACTTCGAATGGACATTACGGGAGATCCGACCGTCGGATTCTCCTGAAACCGGAATCGTTGGGTTAGTATCGAAAAGAGCTATCCAATGAATATTAGAAATTTGAAATCTAACGGATGGATTTGGAATTATGTCCAAATCAAATTTGGAAAAGGTCGTTGTAAGTGAAGTTCGATGGCCGTTGATGGAAATCGACTGTACGGGCTTTGATAAAATTATTAAAAGTAGTAATAATTTGTGTAAAATCATAAGAAATGATTTGGGAAAAACTGAGATGAAAAATCCCACATTTGCAAAGATAAAAATAGATTTTTGATCGAAACGAACTAGTTTTGAACTAGAAATAAAATCAATTTATTTTTGAAATAAATAAATTGAATTTGAAGTGGTTTTAAAAATAATCAGAATTTCCAATACGCGAATCTGAATGGATTTGAATCGAAATTATCTTTGGAATATTTCGATGTTGGATTTCGTGATTATACAGATATGGTCGTGGGAATTTGAAAGATATATTTATATCGTTATCCCCAATACGATATTTGTTGTTTTCAGAATTTGATATTGAATACAAGCCGATATATTTTCTATTCAGAGCCTTGTATTTAATATCAAACTTGATTTGGGTTTGTCGTGAATGGTGTATTCATTAACACTGTTCTTAAGCCCAGTTGAGAAAAAGATTAAATTTTTCTATTTAGATTTAATGAGGTGTACCAATTAAATAATATTAATTGGAATTGAATTCAAATTGGTTCTTGGGTTTATCGTGAGTGGTGTTTTGAATAACACCTGTTCTTTAATCCGATTAACAATAGAATGTGACTTTGGGTTTATCGTGAATTGTGTTTTAGATGACATTGGTTCTTTAACCCAGTTAAAGACAGGATATTAATTTGTGGGAAGATTAAAACCAAGTGGAGTTTTAATGAATATGTAATTAAATTGAAATGTGAATTGATAATTTAAATTATCAAATCTGAAAAGTGATCGAGGATGGAGTATCACCAGTTTTGTTCCAAAGCGATAGTTAAATCTTTAATTAGATTTGAACATGAAATGGTAATTAATATTTAACGATAACACCGTGGTGTTAGATATGGAGTATTACCAGTTTTCCCCATGGGATAAATAGGTTGGGATTGGGAAATAAAATAAATAATTACTTCGGTGTGGTTCGCTAATCCCGACTAGTTTGGAAAACCATAATATGGTTTGAAATGATATCCAAAGGAAGATTAATGAATAAATTTAGAAGAATTTATCTTTGATAAAATTAGTGGGAATCATTCCCTAAGAATGTGAAAATTTGAATAAAGGAATATTCTGAATTGGAATGAGGCGTATGTTGTGTTTGTGTAACATGTGTTTATTATATGCACGGGTTATTCGGAAAGGCCGGGTTTATACCCATTCTGAATAACCGATTCGACGATAAGTCGAAGATGAAGACGGTGGTTGAAGACCAGAAGTTTTCACATCGTTTGGGGTGATTACTGATGATCTTGATTGGGCTGTACACCCAAGATGAGGGAATCAGTTGGTGATCATCCAAACGTACTTGGAGATCGATGGATATGCGAGGAAAGTGCCTCCGGTTTCGTTCAGACCCAGAACGAACTTGTAAATGGACTGTGTGTCTGACATTGGGTTTTATTCTGTGTTGATTGATCTCTGTTAAATATACATCTGTTTGGCGATGGAGAATTTATTCTCTTGCTTAACGCCCTTCTCTGAGACGTACGAGCTCAGAGGTTGTATATCGATGGACATTAGTCGCATGGAGCGAATTGCCTGTGTGGCACGCCTAAGTGGCAGATGATCAAGGCTTCTATTGAAAAGCAAAGTCTTGTGTTTGATGATCAAAGCACGGCATGTGTGGTGCAGCTTTGTGTATAACATGAATTCGCGAGCCTCACACCTCGGTATGAGTCAAAAACGGGATACGGACCGTTGGGAGAACACGACGTTTCTTTCTAGCTATGGGTGATGTCAGTGACCTACCAGCCCTGACATTTATATACTTTTTACCTGTGTGGATATTGGAATGCGAGGCGCCTCGGATATAGGTCTATTAGGACCAGGAAACGTGTGTTCAGGAATTGCCAATCCTCAAAAGTAAGAGAGGACCGGCCCAACCGATCCAAGGATCATAGTGGGGTCCTGAGACATTTGCTAGAGTGTCTCGAACAGAGAGGAGCTTGCCCCTTGCCTCGACTCATGACGGAAATCCAATTTCCAATTAATGATATTGCAGTTTTATTTGTAGAGCCTAGTATGGCGACATGATATATGGTACCAATGCCGTCTATGATTGATATTTATGATTGAAATTGTTTTGACACTATACACTTATAATAGTATCAAATGATTTGTTTTAAACGTACCAATCATGTTTGGCTATTATAAGGGAATACCCTATCCTCCGGCTTGCGTCGCATTGTGTGATGGGACCTGGGTCTTATAATAGCTTCATTTTTCGAAAAAGCATTGTCTTTTTTATTCTATGCACCGGTGTTCTTGGGAGGAAACCCTTTCCGTGTTATACGGCGTGGTCCCTTGAATTGCTCTCTTTTAAAGTAAAGTTTTAAATAACTATTTTAGTTCTCACACCAGTCACATGACTGACCTGGAGTTTATTGTTTTAACCTAAACTCTGGGTACCCCTATTTTCTACACGGGCAGCTAGTAGTTTTGGTTTTGCAGATTTATATTCACAGGAACCTGGTTTACAGCTGGAATGATATCCGGAAAGCTATGTATCCGTATATCTCTTTCAGTTGTGTTTTGTATTATTTTTCCACTACAGTACTAAATTTAAATCTTTGATATTCTTTGTTGTATAATATTTATTCATACTCTGTATATTCTTGTATCTGATGGAATTGTTGTAATAACAATGAAATGTTCTTCTGTTTGCGTTCTATTTTGTCGTGTTCTCAAGGTAATCCGGGCTTTCCTTACCGGGGAAGTTACGGGCTATCACAATTACTACAGCACACAATGCTATATTCTTAAACTTGTATGCTCTATATCTTTCAAGCTAAATTATAACAAGGTAAAACATTAAAAGTGTCAACAGTAGGATGACTATGTCATATATACTTTCAAGGCCCGATAAGTTTTCCTAATAATGCTACTCTACTGTAAAACCTCTTTTAGGCATCCAGGCCTCCACCTAGGTCTCACTTAGGCACTAAGCAAGTTTTCCGACTAGGTCGATAAATCTAACCGCCTATCTAAGATGGATATCTAAGCACTAGTCAGACATTAGTTGATAGTTGATTCTTTCTTGAAGCATCTACATGCTTATTTTCGACAGTCTTGCTTCATCAATTGCTCTCATGCCCATCCAAACTACCAATTCTCTAATTTTGATCAATTAATGCTAAACTAAATACCAAAGTAAAACTACAAAATCATAACCAAAGTAAACACAAGTCAAATCATAACCCATATACTTGAATGCTTCCATCTTTTTAAGAAGGTAATTGCAAGCAGCATTCAATTCACTAAATATGTTGTTAATTCGTAGCACAAGTCATGTAAAGCAGCACTCTTTAAAAATCCATCCCATCCATTAGAAATATGGAGGATTAAAAATTTACCAAAAGAAACTTACCAATCACCCTGAAATTTCACGCAAAGCCTTAACCCAAGGGGATGTAGAATCATCCATTATGCTTACATTATATCCCATATCTCTAAAGTATCCAGCAATAGTGATACCTGAGAATAGCAATAAGAAATAACATTAGTTGCACAAGAACAATTTGTATTGTTAAGCGTATAGATCTACAAAATAACTGTGAACATCTACAAAAATATTGTATGATATGATTTATAATAATGTTCTAGTTTAGTTGTTTTCAAGGTTTTATTTTGGTTAGTAGCAAATGGTTAATGAACAAAATATACAAATACAAATGATTTGTCTGTACATATATTAAAGAATTTTTACTTTGCTGACATAGAAGAATTTATACTTTGCTTATTATCTAAGAACATATTCTGGTGTCCTATAGTTAAGCAGAGGAACTCCACTTATAATCTAGTTTATGTATTTTCACTGTTAAGGTTTTAAGAAACGCCATAATTAGTTTAGATCTTGGTTTGACTCTAAACAATGATGGAGAGGTTATATAGTTGACCATATCTCCGAAGAAAGGTGGTTTTAAAAATTCAATATAAATAGAAAACATGCCAGATGTCTAAATAAAGACGTCTAAGGACAGATGAAGAAGAAATATGGAAAGAGAAATCATGAGCATGAGGAACAATGATAAGGGAGCAACAGGTATGTTTATATGTCGTTATCAATATAGCATCTATAATTACTTTTGTCTTTGAAATGTGTGAGAACAAGGAATTTCGCTCGCTCCAAATCAGTCGCTAAACCGATCTAGACCTTTCGAAACGCCTGACTGTTTTGAGAACATGACAAAATAGAACGCAAACAGAAGAACATTTCATTGTTATTACAACAATTCCATCAGAATACAAGAATATACAGAGTATGAATTAATATTACACATAAAATATCAGAGATTTAAATTACATTTAAACACATCACAGCGGAAATAATACAAAACTCAACTAGAAGAGATATACGGATACAGAGCTTTCCGGATATCGTTTCAGCTATAGATCAGGATCCTGTGAATATAAATCTGCAAAACCAAAACTACTAGATGCCCGTGTGGAAAATAGGGGCACCCAGAGTTTAGGTTAAAACAATAAACTCCAGGTCAGTCATGGGACTGGTGTGAGAACTAAAACAGTTATTAATCTTTGTTTTTAAAGTTAGGTAAATCAAGGGACCATGCCGTATAACACGGAACGGGTTTCCTCCCAAGAGGACCAGTGCAGAAAACAAACAGCGCAATGCTAAATAAAGAACAATGAAGCTATTATAAGACCCAGGTCCCATCACACAATGCAACGCAAGCCGGAGGATAGGGTTTTCCCTTATAATAGCCAAATATGCTTGATACGCGAAATTTCATCTTATATTATTACTATAAGTGAAGAAAACAACTTCACATATAAATATATCAATCATAGACGGCATGGGTACCATATATCGTGTCGCCAATACTAGGCTCTACAATCAAAACCGCAAAATGTCATATTTGGAAATTGGATTTCCATCATGGTGGCTCCTGATTTGAAAGATCGATCGCGTAGTGCCATCTCAACGGCTTACGTCTCGGCTAGAGAAAACACCGTAATGCACATCCGCACTTTTGGGAAATCGAGTATCACTGCGGCTTACGTCCCGGCGAGAGAAAACACCGCTTACCCTATCCCTTTGAGCACTAAGCTCAATCTCGGTCGACCGAATCCACGACACCATGAAGGTGCCCATCCACGAAAAAGCATACTGGTCAAACCATCAGTTTACCACCATACCGGGGTGTGAGGCTCGCGAATCAACGCTATACACAAAGCCATGCTATATTAAAGCTGTGCTTTGATCATCATCCACCAAACTTTGCTTTTACAAAAGACTGGATCACTGCATCTCAGCATGCCACACTATCAATCCATATCGTACCACTGATTTCTGCCAATATATAACCTCTGAGCTCGTATGTCTCAGAGAAGGGCGTTAAGCAAGAGAATAAATTCTCCGCCGCCAAACAGATATATATTTAGCAGCGATCAACGAATACAATATAAAGGAATACAATGTCAGACACACCATCCATTTACAAGTCCGTTCTGGGTCTGAACGAAACCGGAGGCACTTTCCACGCATATCCATCGACCTCCAAGCACGTCCGGACGACTACCACTTCAGCCCCCTTCAAGGTAGCTACTCCCATCGTGGGCATCAGTAGCACCCACCCATTAGATGTGAAGATCGTCGATCTTGCACCGTCTTCAATCTCTTCGACTCATCGTCGAATCAGTTATTCAGAATAGGTTATACTCGGACTTTCTGAATAACTCACGTATCTTAATCAACAAGTGCTATAAAACACAATGTACGCCTCTGTAAAGACCCGCAACTTCCCCGTAAAGGAAAGTGTCGGATAGTTCGAGAACAAGCCACAACAGAACTCATACAGAAGAACATCTCATTGTATATTACAACAATGCATCAGATTACAAGAATTTACAGAGTATAAATGAATATTACACAGAAATATCAGAGATTTAAATTACATTTAAATACATAGCAGCGGAAAATAATACAATACACAACTAGAATGAGATATACGGATACAAAGCTTTCCGGATATCGTTCCAGCTGTAAACCAGGTTCCTGTGAATATAAATCTGCAAAACCAAAACTACTAGCTGCCCGTGTCAAAATAAGGGCACCCAGAGTTTAGGTTAAAACAATAAACTCCAGGTCAGTCATGGGACTGGTGTGAGAACTAAAACAGTTAATCTTTATTTTAAAGTCAGGTAAATCAAGGGACCACGCCGTATAACACGGAACGGGTTTCCTCCCAAGAATACCAGTGCATAAAACAAACAGCGCAATGCTAAATAAAGAAAAATGAAGCTGTTATAAGACCCAGTTCCCATCACACAATGCAATCGCAAGCCGGAGGATAGGGTTTTTACCTTATAATAGCCAAGAATGCTTGATACGTTTAAAACAAATCATTTGATACTATTATAAGTGTATAGTGTATAAAACAACTTCAAATCATAAGTATCAATCATAGGCGGCATGAATGCCCCATACCACTATGTCGCCATATATAGGTTATACAATCAAAATCGCAAAGTCGCGTATTTGGAAATTGGGTTTCCATCTATGAACCGAGGCAAAAGATAGTCCTCAACCGATTCGAGACTGTCTAGCCCGAGCCTCAGGCAAGTACTCTGTCAAGCCTTTGGATCCTCAGGGCCGGTCCACACGGAGTGGATTAAAATGCCTGAACATGCGTTTCCCCGCCCTATGGGGCGTAAACGAGCCAACTAAATGACTCCATCGGTTCGAGAACGACCGATCAATCCGAGGCGCCTCGCAACAGCAACAACCACATAAGTCAAACTCGTCAGGGCGTGTAAAACCACTGACGCCACTTCTAGCTAGAAAGAAACGCATGCCCTCCCTGACGTCCTCTCCCGTTTTTGGTTCATACCTGGTGTGAAACACGCGAGGTAAACGTTACACAAAGCTACGCCACAAAGGCCGTGCTTTGATCATCACCACAAGACTTTGCTTTTCAACAGAAGCCTTGATCATTTGCATCTTAGCATGCCACACAGGCAAACCATCCTATGCAACCGATATCAGTCACACAGAATGAAATCCGATGTCAGACACACAGTCCATTTACAAGTCCGTTCTGGGTCTGAACGAAACCGGGAGCACCTAGTACCCCGCATATCCATCGATCTCCAAGTACGTCTGGACGATCACCAACTGTTTCCATCTTCTTCGGTGTACAGCCCAATCAAGATCATCAGTTATCACTCAAACGACGTGAAGACCTCCGGTCTTCGACCATCGTCTTCATCTTCGACTTATCGTCGTATCAGTTATTCAGAATGGGATAAACCCGGTCTTTCCGAATAACTCGCGTATATTTTAAATAAGTGTTACACAAACACAACATACGCCTCATTCCAATTCATTAGTCACTAACCGTAAATTAATCAAGAGAATAATTCCCCAAATATTAACCCCAAAGGCCGAAACCAACATCAGACCAATATCCAGAAAACCATTCTGCTTGGCTAACCGACAGTTAGTTTCTAAATTTCACGTTCAAATCTAATTAAAGATTTAACTATCGCCTGGAGCAAAACTGGTGATACTCCATTCTCGATCTTTTCAATCTAATTAAAGATTCATTAAAACTCCACTTAGTTTTAATCATTATCTGGGTTAAAGAATCAGTGTCATTTAAAACACGATTCACGATAAACCCAAAATCCCATTCCATTAATTATCGGGTTAAAGAACAAGTGTTATTTAAAACACTGTTCACGATGAACCCAAAAATCAATACCAATTCAATTCCAATTAAATATCATTTAATTGGTACACTTCATTAAATCTAAATAAAAAGATTTAATCTTTCTCAACTGGGTTCAAGAACAGTGTTAGTGAAGACACCATTCACGACAAACCCAAATCACATTCGATTAATTATCGGGTTAAAGAACAAGTGTTATTTAAAACACTGTTCACGATAAACCCAAAAATCAATACCAATTCAATTCCAATTAAATATCATTTAATTGGTACACTTCATTAAATCTAAATAAAAAGATTTAATCTTTTCTCAACTGGGTTCAAGAACAGTGTTAGTGAAGACACCATTCACGACAAACCCAAATCACATTCGATATTCAATACAAGGCTCTGAATAGAAAATATATCGGCTTATATTCAATATCGAATTCTACGACTAACAAACGTCGTATTGGAAATAACGATATAAATATATATCTTTCAAATTTCCATAACAACACCTGTATAATCACGAATTCCAACATCGAAATATTCCGAAGACAATTTCGATTCAAATCCACTCCAATGCATTCATTGGAAATTTTGGTTATTTTCAAACCCATTTCGAATTCAATTTATTTATTTAAAAATAAATAGAATTATAATTCTAGTTCAAAACTAGTTTATTTCGATAAAAATCTATTTTTATCTTTTCAAATATGGAGTTTTTCATCCCAATTCTTTCTAAATCATTTCTTATGATTTTACACAAATTATTACTATTTTTAATAATTTTATCAAGGCCCGTTCAGTCGATTTCCAACAATGGCCATCGAACTGCACTTACAGCGACCTTTTTCGAATTTGATTTGGACATAATTCCAAATCCAACCGTTAGATTTCTAATTTCTAATATTCTTTAGAAAGCTCTTTTCGATACGAACCCAACGGTTCCGGTTTTAGGAGAATCCGACGGTCGGATCTCCCGTAATGTCCGTTTGAAACAAATGGTCGAAATTCGCGAACTGCCGCAGCGCGGCGCGTTCTATTCAGGCCATTATATTATATATATATAATATATATAATATATATTTCATCGATTTCTATTTAAAACGAATTATATAAATAGTTTTAAATTCGTTTCAAAAGCAATTTCAACTTCCTTTTCAATTCAAATCAAAATTGAATTCTTCTTTATAAATTCGTTTCAAAATTCATTTCTACTCAATTCAAATTTCAATTCAATTTTGAATTCATTTCAATTCGTTTTCAATTCAATTCATTTCGAAATCGTTTTCAATTCAATTCATTTCGAAATCGTTTTCAATTCAATTCATTTCGAAATCGTTTTCAATTCAATTCATTTCGAAATCGTTTTCAATTCAATTCATTTCGAAATCGTTTTCAGTTCAATTCATTTCGAAATCGTTTTCAATTCAATTCAAAATATTCGATTTCGAAATCACTTTTCAATATTCATTTTTAAGATGAATAAAATCGATCTAAATATCGTTCACGTCAAAATGGCGTCAATCTAATCAACACGGCTTCATAAATTTCTATTTTCAAATTTTCTTTATTTTTCAAATTGGAATGAGGCCCAATCAATTACCATATAAAATTAATTATATGGATTTCCATACAACACATGTATATAATAGCATTGAAAAATAATCAACCATCAACCAAAGTGCACTACACTGTATAAGCATCAAATATAGATATTCAACGCTTATAACAGCCTGTCAATCAATCGATTGACATATTTAATCAATCAGGATGAGTGAAATTCATATTTCATCCCAACACCCGTGTGGGGTTTCAAACAAACAAACACAGATTTTATTCGTGCAGTTGGGCGATGTGTAAAATTTATCGACCCAATCAATGTCCTTCAAATAGGTGTACATAAACAAACCGTCTGGTTTGTAAATGAATATTTATTTTATTCACTTTCACTATATTCATATTCACGTTAAAAATTATATTTTTAACGATAAAACATTTTATTCTATCATATGAATTTCTATTATTCATTTACACAATAAAATGATATTTTTATTTTCTAACATATTTTAGAAAATTTCGGCGGCATAACGGCACGATACTAGAAACGGGACGAGGCCTAGCCTTATCCCCGGTCTAGTGAAGGCCCACGCCATTCACACATCAATCAAATCAATTCGTTATGTAAACCACAAAATTTGGAGTAAGAGTCTAACCTAGCCTTACTCCTTCGCCTTATAACGGCGCACGTCTAATCCTAACCAATTTATCGATTCGATTTTTCACACCACAAACCACATTCAAACCAATATCGCAATCAATCACCAAACAGTCAAACAAACAAGTCCATGATCTGTGGACGATTGTGTCGGGTGCTACTAAGCACCGTCTGCATCCTAGTATATATATATATAACTAGAAAAATAAATTGAAAGGTGAGAAGTTCTCACATATTGCTATCCTAGCTCCACGGCACTTCATTGATAGAAATCTTCATCGCTATCGCATCATCGCCATCTTCGTTGCCCGTAGTCACTATATATATAAAAATCGAATTTTTACTTCGCTATTCAATATATATAAATCACATTTTTACTTCGATGTTTAATATATAAAAATCATATTTTTACTTCGCTATTCAATATATAAAAATCACATTTTTACTTCGATGTTTAATATATAAAAATCATATTTTTACTTCGCTATTCAATATATAAAAATCACATTTTTACTTCGATGTTTAATATATAAAAATCATATTTTTACTTCGCTATTCAATATTTAAAAATCAAATTTTTACTTCGATGTTTAATATATAAAAATCATATTTTTACTTCGCTATTCAATATATAAAAATCACATTTTTAGTTCGATGTTTAATATATAAAAATCATATTTTTACTTCGCTATTCAATATTTAAAAATCAAATTTTTAGTTCAAAGTTCAATATATAAAAATCGAATTTTTATTTCAAAGTTCAATATATAAAAATCGAATTTTTATTTCAAAGTTCAATATATAAAAATCGAATTTTTATTTATATAGATTCCGCCTTTTCCATTTCAAAGATCTAATCTTTTCTTTTACTTTTCAAAGTTTAAATCTTTTACCTTTTAAAAATTCAAATCTTTTAAAACCTTTTTAAAATTCAAATCTTTTAAAACCTTTTTAAAATAAAGAATCAGTTTTAAACATTTAGAAAAAAACTGTTTTAACCTTTTAATTAAAATCAGTTCAGTTTTCTTTCTTTTCTAAAAATTTCAGTTTTTATTTCTTTTCTTTTTTTTTTAAAAAATCAGGTTTTAACTTATGCTTTTATAAAAATTCAGTTTTAATCATTCCAAGAAAACCAGTTTTTAAATATTTTTAAAAAAATCAGTTTCAGTTTTTATTTTTAAAACAATTTCAGTTTTAACAAATTAAAATAAAAAAATTAAATTACAATAAAATACTTACAGTGCTTCGAAGAAAAAAGGGGGGAAATGAAGATGTCGTCGGCGGCACTTCTGGGGGGGGGGGGTCTTCGCAGACGTTGAGACGGGGGGCTTCGTCGGAGCTAGCGCGATTTGGGGGGGGGGGGCTTCGTCGTCTTCGATCGATGGAGGGGGGAGCGGCTTCGAGGTACGGCGGCGATGTCTGGAGGCGGTGGCGCTCGGGGTTCCTCCGTCCGTCGTTTCTTTTCTTTCTTTTTTTTTTTTTTTTTATCTGAAATAAAAGTGAACGGGGGGGGGGGGCAAAACGAAGATAAAGGGGGGGGAATTAAAAATTTTATTTTTATTATTATTTAATTATTTAATTTTGCAAAACGGTTGACTTTTACATACGACCTCGAAACGAGGTCCACCGCCTGTCATCCATAGCGTTTAACCCCCATTCCGAACACAATGGGATATGTCTCGCAAGCTGATTTGATCGTTACAATCAGTTCCCTTTTGAATTTACATTCAAATCACTATATTGAATTTTAAACGTACATTTCAAATTATCGGGGTCACATACTAACTAGAAAAATTCCAGAAAAATATTTTCTAGCTTCGTATTGACGATACGGTCCTAACAAAACTAGTTTCGTCGAATTCTGAGACCGTTTGAAAAATGGCCAATTTCCAGTCGATTAAAATCAACTGAAACCGGTCAAATGCGTTTTCCTTTGCCATGCTCACATATTGATTCGAAAAATTATGAAATTTGAAACCTAGCAATAACTTAACATCACGGACCCAACAAAACTGGTTTCGTCGAAATCCGAGGTCGTTTGCAAAATTGCTATTTTTAAGGGCCTGAATTCCATAGCGACTATTCAGAATTTTCAACTGGACATATCTTTTGATTCCCAATATGAAATCTTGATTTTCCGGATTCGTTGGAAAGATATTCACTATTAGATTCCATTATTTTTGTTTTCACTAAAATCCGGATTGTTTTGCACCCGGTACATTCAATTGAAGTTTGAAATCGAATTATCGAACTACCGCGCCATTTTCAATTCTATTTATAATTATATATAAATTTTTATATTCTAACAACGACGCGTATAATATATACGTCCTAATTATATTCAAAATAAATTTCTCGTCGATATTATTTAAAATAATTCATTTTAAATAATCAAAATTCGCCAAAATTGCCAAAATAAAAATTTTAAACTGGCCCAGATTTTACGGGTTGTTACAGCCTCATTCCAATTCAGAACATTCTTTTATTCAGATATTCACACTCCTAGGGAAAGGTTCCCATTAATTTTATCAAAGATAAATTCTTTTAAATTTATTCTTTAATCTTCCTTTGGATATCATTCCAAACCATATTATGGTTTTCCAAACTAGTCGGGATTAGCGGACCACACCGAAGTAATTATTTATTTTATTTCCCAATCCCAACCTATTTATCCCATGGAGCAAAACTGTTATTACCCCATAACTAACACCACGGTGTTATTGGTAAATTTAATTACCATTTCATGTTCAAATTTAATTAAAGATTTAACTATCGCTAGGAGCAAAACTGGTGATACTCCCCTTTCGATCATTTCCAAATTTTGATGATTTAAATTACCAATTCTCATTTCAATCTAATTTAAGATTCATTAAAACTCCTTTTATTGGGTTAAAGAACTGATGTCATTTAAAACACAGTTCACGATAAACCCAAATCACATTCTATTTCAATTCCAACAAAATATATTAGAAATTCTGGTTATTTAAAACCCATTTCAAATTCAGTTTATTTATTTCAAAAATAAACTGGTTTTAATTCTAGTTCAAAACTATTTCATTTCGATAAAAATCTATTTTTATCTTTTCAAATGTGGAGTTTTTCATCCCAGTTTCCCCCAAATCATTTCTTTTGATTTTACACAAATTATAGATATTTTTAATTATTTTATCAGGGCACGTACAGTCGATTTCCAATAACGGTCGTCGAACTGCACTTACACCGATCTTTTCCAAATTTGATTTGGACATAATTCCAAATCCAACCGTTAGATTTCAAATTTCTAATATTCACTGGAAAGCTCTTTTCGATACGAACCCAACGGTTCCGGTTTCAGGAGAATCCGACGGTCGGATCTCCCGTAATGTCCGTTCAAAGTTAATGGTCGAAATTCGCGAATTGCCGCGGCACGGCGCGTTCTATTCAGGCCATTATATTATATATGTAATATATATTTCGTCGATTTCTATTTAAAACGAATTTTATAAATCGTTTTAAATTCGTTTCAAAAACAGTTTCAACTTCCTTTTCAATTCAATTCAATTTCAATTCAATTCTATTCGAATTCAATTTCATTTCTATTCTATTCGAATTCAATTTCTATTCAATTCTATTCGAATTCAATTTCTATTCAATTCTATTCGAATTCATTTTCTATTCAATTCTAATCGAATTCAATTTCTATTCAATTCTAATCGAATTCAATTTCTATTCAATTCTATTCGAATTCAATTTCTATTCAATTCTAATCGAATTCAATTCAATTTCTATACGAATATAATTTATATTCAATTCTATTCGAATTCAATTTCAATTCTATTCTATTCGAATTCATTTTCTATTCAATTCTAATCGAATTCAATTTCTATTCAATTCTAATCGAATTCAATTTCTATTCAATTCTATTCGAATTCAATTTCTATTCAATTCTATTCGAATTCATTTTCTATTCAATTCTATTCGAATTCATTTTCTATTCAATTCTAATCGAATTCAATTTCTATTCAATTCTAATCGAATTCAATTTCTATTCAATTCTAATCGAATTCAATTTCTATTCAATTCTAATCGAATTCAATTTCTATTCAATTCTAATCGAATTCAATTTCTATTCAATTCTAATCGAATTCAATTTCTATTCAATTCTAATCGAATTCAATTTCTATTCAATTCTAATCGAATTCAATTTCTATTCAATTCTAATCGAATTCAATTTCTATTCGAATTCAATTTCTATTTAATTCTATTCGAATTCAATTTCTATTCAATTCTATTCGAATTCATTTTCTATTCAATTCTAATCGAATTCAATTTCTATTCAATTCTAATCGAATTCAATTTCTATTCAATTCTAATCGAATTCAATTTCTATTCAATTCTAATCGAATTCAATTTCTATTCAATTCTATTAGAATTCAATTTCTATTCAATTCTATTCGAATTCATTTTCTATTCAATTCTAATCGAATTCAATTTCTATTCAATTCTAATCGAATTCAATTTCTATTCAATTCTAATCGAATTCAATTTCTATTCAATTCTAATCGAATTCAATTTCTATTCAATTCTATTGAATAGAGAATTCAATTTCTATATGAATATAATCGATATCAATATCGTTCGCGTCTAAATAGCGCATCTCTAATCAACACGGCTTTATATTTTTCCATAACTTCGTTATTCTTTTCAACAAATGAATATATATTTCTTTCAACACATGACTAATCTCAACAAATGAGTATTGTCCACATGTGACTATATTTTATAATATTCTTTATTTTCCCAATTGGAATGAGGCCCAATCAATTACCATATAATGTTAATTATATGGATTCCACACAACACACGTATATCACAGCAACGATAAATACTCAACCATCATCCAAAGTGCACCACACAACTGCATAAGCATTAAATATATATATAATCAACGCTTACATAGTTTGTCGACCAATCGATCGACATACAATTAAATAATTGGGATTAGTGTACGCCAAATATCATCTCAACACCCGTGTGGGGTTTCAACAATCAAACACAGATTTTATTTGTGCAGTTGGGCGATGTGTAAAATTTATCGTCCCAATCAATATCGGTCAAATGTGTGTATATAAACAATTCGTTCGATTTGTTTATAAATATAAATTTCATTTTATATACACGTTAAAAATTATATTTTTAACTATATAAATATTTTATTTCACTATATGAATATTTTATTTCATTCCACAACACACATTCAATTTTTCACATCAAAATCAAACAAACAAACATACAAGTCGTCCATGGTCTGTGGACGACGGGTGTCAGGTGCTGCTAAGCACCGTCTGCATCCTATTATAGATATTAACTAGAAATTTAAAATAAAAGTGAGGAGTTCTCACCTTGGAGATCCACTGCTCCATTATCTATTCCTGAATGGTTCGGATAATGCCAAAAATTCCAATGCGACCCTTTCCTGCTGTTCATATGAAAAATGTTCATATATATTTTCAAATAAAAAATGTTCATATATATTTTCAAATAAAAAATGTTCATGTATTTTTCAAATCAAAAATGTTCATGTATTTTTCAAATCAAAAATGTTCATGTATTTTTCAAATCAAAAATGTTCATGTATTTTTCAAATCAAAAATGTTCATGTATTTTTCAAATCAATTACTAATTTTATCTTCAAAAACAATTCTATTTTTATCCTCAAAAATCATGCTATTATTATTATTTTTTAAACAAAGCTATTCTTATATTTAAAAACAACATAGCTATTTTATAGTTCAAAAATCTCTATGCTAATTTTATTTCAAAAGTAATGCTAATTTATTATTTAAAAACATATGTAAATTTTATTTTTCTAAAATCAATGTATTTTCTATTTTGAAAGAAATGTATATTTACAATGCTATATATTCATTTTCAAAACAATGCTATTACTGTTTTTATCATACAAAATTAATAGTTCACTGTGTTTATACGTTAATGATAATTTAAATTAATTAATATAATAATTAATAAAATTAATACCTTCTTCCTCCCCGTTATACACTCCAGAACCCGTGAAACCCACTGCTCAATACCTAGGGCCGGATTTTTCACGCAACTCGAGACGCTGGCTGAGGATCGGATGCTTCCCCGTCATGCTCCTCCACGACAACTACCACCAGCCTCAACCACGGCGAACTCGGATTCTTCCCGACGCCGGAATTTTCCTCGAAGCGGTCGGACTTTGGACCCGCGATTCACACAAAACACGAGATGATACTCGACGCCGTCCGTTGGATTTGAAGAGCTCGAGATGTTCTTCAATACGGCTTCAGAAATTGCTTGAATCGATTCACGAATTTGAAGATCGAATGGAAGAATGGTTTGAACGATATATCGCCTTATATCGTATTGAAGGCGGCTGGTGTTCAACGTGTTAGGAATTAGGGTTTTTCTAAATTTTCATTGGCCAGAAAATATATATAATTTTAATTTCCAAAAATACCCTTATATTGATACGAACCCCAAACGAATCCCAACGACTGCCTCCCCTAGCTAAATACCCCCATTCCGAACACAATGGGATATGTTTCGCATGCCAGTTCTAATGTTTTGACCAGTTTTTATCCAACTTAAAATATAATTCAATATATATTGAATTTAAACGTACATTTTAATTTATCGGGGCCACATACGAACTTTAAAAATTCCAGAAAAATATTTTCTAGCTTCGTATTGACGATACAGTCCTAACAAAACTGATTTCATCAAATTCTGAGATCGTTTAAAAAATGGCCATTTTCCAGACGATTAAAATCAACTGAAACTGGCCAAACGCGTTTTCCTTTGCCACGCTCACACATTGATTCAAAAAATTACGAAATTTGAAACCTTGCAACAACTTGACATCACGGATCCAACAAAAGTGGTTTCGTCGAAAACCGAGGTCATTTGCAAAATGGCTATTTTTAAGGGCCTGAATTCCATAGCAACTATTCAGAATTTTCAACTGGACAAATCTTTTGATTCCCGCTATGAAATTTCAATTTGTCGGATTCTTTGGAAAGATATTATCAATTAGATTCAAATTTTTTTGTTTCGTTAAAATCCGGTTTATTTTGCACCCGGTACATTCAATTGAAGTTTGAAATCGAATTATCGAACTACCACGCCATTTTCATTTCCTTTTATAATTTAAAATAAATATTTATTTTCTAATGACGATCTATATAAATATATACGTTCTAAATATATTCAAAATAAATTTTTCGTTGTTTTTATTTAAAATAATTCATTTTAAATATTCGAAATTCGCTAAAATTGCCAGAATAAAAATTTTAAATTGGCCCAGATTTTACAGGTTGTTACAATCTCCCCCACTTAAAACTTTTCGTCCCCGAAAAGGAACGAAGCCAAAAGTTGTTTTAAAAACCAACTCAACTTTCATTGTTTTCATTACGGCTTAAGTTCTTCAACTTTTCAGTTTCTAAGAACTTTTCAAATTTTTCAAAAATTTGGCTAACACCCTATATTTTCGAAAAATTTCGCCATAACCTCCCCTGCACCGGGAGCACGGGAAAATCCAGAAATTGCCATATAGGCCCTCTGATCTCAAAAAGAATAAGAAAAAGCCAAGCGGCTAGCCAATCGGCTCATAAAATCATCATCACCCAAACAAAACAGTAAATTATAGTAAACATGTACCTATTTGTCAGGCAAACAATTTTATTCTTCTGCTCTAGCCTCCTTGCTATGACCTGTTCAATGTAAGTACATGTAAATGCAAGCAAATGCGATAAATTTTCAATACAGTTCGATGTTTGGTGCTAAATTCAACTTGGTTCAACATTTTCTTACCTTAGTTATATTATACAATACTAATACATTTTAAAACAAAAAGCATAATTACGTTCATACAAGCATCATACATACACACATGTATCCAAAATGCTAGTTAATCACATCAAAACCCAGCTTTCTAGGAAGTCGTGCCTTCTTCTTGCATGTTTTCCAAAGTTGATAGCTCCTTTCCCTTGGATTTCTTATCATCCTTCTTTAACGGGCAATCTCGGGCTAGATGCCCTACTTCTTTGCATTGAAAGCACTTCTTTTCCTTTCCTAAATTTGTGGGTTTCTTCTTTATCTTTGGACACTTATGTACGAAATGCCCCGTCTCTTTGCATTTGAAACACACTATGTCCATTATCATCATTTTCTCCCTGCTTTTCTTTCGCTCAGGGCACCGAACGGCATAATGTCCTTCTTTTCTGCATATGCGGCAATAAATACCCACGCACGTTCCTAAGTTCAACTCACGTTCTTTTTCTGCTTTCTGGTGAGCTCTCCTTGCTTGTTTCGGGGTCATCCAGAATTCAGTATGAGATAAGCCATAGTCGTCCATATCCTATATAATATTTTTAGGATTTTTGTCAAGAGAGTTTGCATTATTTTTCACTTAACAATCATCTTGATTATACTTCATTTATCATTCTAGTATTTTTATTAGTTGAATCAATAATCAAACATCACAGCCATTAATCAATTTGTTGATTAGATTTTCAAATATATACGATTTTTATATACTCAAAAATCAGATTTCAGTGTCAAGTCACAAACAGTAAATTTCAGTTAAGTTTTGTTCTCACACCAGTCGATTGGAAATATATAGAAATCTCACTTTCGAAACTCGAAAACAAGTACTGGCGATGGGGCCTCATCACCAGAATTATCCCCGGGCAACTAGAGTATGATTCTATATCTATCCAGTATATTAAAACCTCGAATACACGCTTGCAAGGCATATATGCAAAATCTTTATATATTGGATTGTCCAAATCAATTTAAAATAAATAGTCAAACACGTGTGATACGATTTAAATTTCAAAACAAAAGTGGTTTTCATTTTAAAAATATACTCTTCACACTCGTTCTAGGATACTACTGATCCTATATCTAACGAGTCATTCTCATTGGATATTACTTATCCAATATCTGATGAATTCTTTCGTTTGGTTCTACTGTGTCTTGTTCTCTAGCTCTGTAAACCAAAGCTCTGATACCAACTGTGACAACAAGGAATTTCGCTCGATCCGAATCAGTCGCTAAACCGATCTAGACCTTTCGAAACGCCTGATTGTTTTGAGAACACGACAAAATAGAACGCAAATAGAAGAACATTTCATTGTTATTACAACAATTTCATCAGAATACAAGAATATACAGAGTATGAATTAATATTACACAGAAAATATCAGAGATTTAAATTACATTTAAATACATCGCAGTGGAAATAATACAAAACTCAACTAGAAGAGATATACGGATACAGAGCTTTCCGGATATCGTTCCAGCTGCAGATCAGGATCCTGTGAATATAAATCTGCAAAACCAAAACTACTAGCTGCCTGTGTGGAAAATAGGGGCACCCAGAGTTTAGGTTAAAACAATAAACTCCAGGTCAGTCATGGGACTGGTGTGAGAACTAAAACAGTTATTAATCTTTGTTTTTAAAGTTAGGTAAATCAAGGGACCACACCGTATAACACGGAACGGGTTTCCTCCCAAGAATACCAGTGCAGAAAATAAACAGCGCAATGCTAAATAAAGAACAATGAAGCTATTATAAGACCCAGGTCCCATCACACAATGCAACGCAAGCCGGAGGGTAGGTTTTTCCCTTATAATAGCCAAATATGCTTGATACACGAAATTTCATCTTATATTATTACTATAAGTGAAGAAAACAACTTCAAATATAAATATATCAATCATAGACGGCATGGGTACCATATATCATGTCGCCAATACTAGGCTCTACAATCAAAACCGCAAAATGTCATATTTGGAAATTGGATTTCCATCATGGTGGCTCCTAATTCAAAAGATCGATCGCGTAGTGCCATCTCAATGGCTTACGTCTCGGCTAGAGAAAACACCATAATTCACATCCGCACTTTTAGGAAATCGAGTATCACTGCGGCTTACGTCCCGGCGAGAGAAAACACCGCTTACCCTATCCCTCTGAGCACTAAGCTCAATCTCGGTCGACCGAATCCACGACACCACGAAGGTGCCCATCCACGAAAAAGCATATTGATCAAACCATCAGTTTACCACCATACCGGGTGTGAGGCTCGCGAATCAACGCTATACACAAAGCCATGCTATATTAAAGCTGCGCTTTGATCATCATCCACCAAACTTTGCTTTTCAACAAAAGTCTGGATCACTGCATCTCAGCATGCCACACTATCAATCCATATCGTACCACTGATTTCTGCCAATATATAACCTCTGAGCTCGTATGTCTCAGAGAAGGGCGTTAAGCACGAGAATAAATTCTCCGCCGCCAAACAGATATATATTTAGCAGCGATCAACGAATACAATATAAAGGAATACAATGTCAGACACACCATCCATTTACAAGTCCGTTCTGGGTCTGAATGAAACCGGAGGCACTTTCCTCGCATATCCATCGACCTCCAAGCACGTCCGGACGGCTACCACTTCAGCCCCCTTCAAGGTAGCTACTCCCATCGTGGGCATCAGTAGCACCCACCCATTCGATGTGAAGATCGTCGGTCTTGCACCGTCTTCAATCTCTTCGACTCATCGTCGAATCAGTTATTCAGAATGGGTTATACCCGGACTTTCTGAATAACTCACGTATCTTAATCAACAAGTGCTATAAAACACAATGTACACCTCATTCCAATTCAGAACATTCTTTTATTCAGATATTCACACTCCTAGGGAAAGGTTCCCATTAATTTTATCAAAGATAAATTCTTTTAAATTTATTCTTTAATCCTCCTTTGGATATCATTCCAAACCATATTATGGTTTTCCAAACTAGTCGGGATTAGCGAACCACACCGAAGTAATTATTTATTTTATTTCCCAATCCCAACCTATTTATCACATAGAGCAAAACTGTTATTACCCCATAACTAACACCACAGTGTTATTGGTAAATTTAATTACCATTTCACGTTCAAATCTAATTAAATATTTAACTATCTCTAGGAGCAAAACTGGTGATACTCCCCTTTCGATCATTTCCAAATTTTGATGATTTAAATTACCAATTCTCATTTCAATCTAATTTAAGATTCATTAAAACTCCTTTTATTGGGTTAAAGAACTGATGTCATTTAAAACACAGTTCACGATAAACCCAAATCACATTCTATTTCAATTCCAACAAAATATATTAGAAATTCTGGTTATTTAAAACCCATTTCAAATTCAGTTTATTTATTTCAAAAATAAACTGGTTTTAATTCTAGTTCAAAACTATTTCATTTCGATAAAAATCTATTTTTATCTTTTCAAATGTGGAGTTTTTCATCCCAGTTTCCCCCAAATCATTTCTTTTGATTTTACACAAATTATAGATATTTTTAATTATTTTATCAGGGCCCGTACAGTCGATTTCCAATAACGGTCGTCGAACTGCACTTACAGCGACCTTTTCCAAATATGATTTGGACATAATTCCAAATCCAACTGTTAGATTTCAAATTTCTAA
The DNA here is from genome assembly GCA_030737875.1 of Allium sativum. Classification (NCBI taxonomy): domain Eukaryota; kingdom Viridiplantae; phylum Streptophyta; class Magnoliopsida; order Asparagales; family Amaryllidaceae; genus Allium; species Allium sativum. Next base: position 510,656,987 of record CM060921.1, on the reverse strand, counting down.
TATTCACTGGAAAGCTCTTTTCGTTACGAACCCAACGGTTCCGGTTTCAGGAGAATCCGACGGTCGGATCTCCCGTAATGTCCGTTCGAAGTTAATGGTCGAAATTCGCGAACTGCCGCGGCGCGGCGCGTTCTATTCAGGCCATTATATTATATATATAATATATATTTCGTCGATTTCTATTTAAAACGAATTTTATAAATCGTTTTAAATTCGTTTCAAAAACAGTTTCAACTTCCTTTTCAATTCAATTTCAATTCAATTCTATTTGAATTCAATTTCATTTCTATTCTATTTGAATTCAATTTCTATTCAATTCTATTCGAATTCAATTTCTATTCAATTCTATTCGAATTCAATTTCTATTCAATTCTATTCAAATTCATTTTATATTCAATTCTAATCGAATTCAATTTCTATTCAATTCTAATCGAACTCAGTTTCTATTCAATTCTAATCGAATTCAATTTGTATTCAATTCTAATCGAGTTCAATTTCTATTCAATTCTAATCGAATTCAATTTCTATTCAATTCTAATCGAATTCAATTTCTATTCAATTCTAATCGAATTCAATTTCTATTCAATTCTAATCGAATTCAATTTCTATTCAATTCTAATCGAATTCAATTTCTATTCAATTCTATTCGAATTTAATTCTATTCGAATTCATTTTCTATTCAATTCTAATCGAATTCAATTTCTATTCAATTCTAATCGAATTCAATTTCTATTCAATTCTAATCGAATTCAATTTCTATTCAATTCTAATCGAATTCAATTTCTATTCAATTCTATTCGAATTCAATTTCTGTTCAATTCTAATCGAATTCAATTTCTATTCAATTCTATTCGAATTCAATTTCTGTTCAATTCTAATCGAATTCAATTTCTGTTCAATTCTAATCGAATTCAATTTCTATTCAATTCTAATCGAATTCAATTTCTATTCAATTCTAATCGAATTCAATTTCTATTCAATTCTAATCGAATTCAATTTCTATTCAATTCTAATCGAATTCAATTTCTATTCAATTCTAATCGAATTCAATTTCTATTCAATTCTAATCGAATTCAATTTCTATTCAATTCTAATCGAATTCAATTTCTATTCAATTCTATCGAATTGAGAATTCAATTTCTTTACGAATATAATCGATATCAATATCGTTCGCGTAAAAATAGCGCATCTCTAATCAACACGGCTTTATCTTTTTCAATAACTTCGTTACTCTTTTCAACAAATGAATATATATTTCTTTCAACACATGACTAATCTCAACAAATGAGTATTGTCCACATGTGACTATATTTTATAATATTCTTTATTTTCCCAATTGGAATGAGTCCCAATCAATTACCATATAATGATAATTATATGGATTCCACACAACACACATATATCACAGCAACGATAAATACTCAACCATCATCCAAAGTGCACCACACAACTGCATAAGCATTAAATATATATATAATCAACGCTTACACAGTCTGTCGACCAATCGATCGACATACAAGTAAATAATTAGGATTAGTGTACGCCAAATATCACCCCAACACCCGTGTGGGGTTTCAACAATCAAACACAGATTTTATTTGTGCAGTTGGGCGATGTGTAAAATTTATCGTCCCAAACAATATCGGTCAAATGTGTGTATATAAACAATTCGTTCGATTTGTTTATAAATATAAATTTCATTTTATATACACGTTAAAAATTACATTTTTAACTATATAAATATTTTATTTCACTATATGAATATTTTATTTCATTCCACAACACACATTCAATTTTTCACATCAAAATCAAACAAACAAACATACAAGCCGTCCATGGTCTGTGGACGACGGGTGTCAGGTGCTGCTAAGCACCGTCTGCATCCTAGTATAGATATTAACTAGAAATTTAAAATAAAAGTGAGGAGTTCTCACCTTGGAGATCCACTCCTCCATTATCTATTCCTGAATGGTTTGGATAATGCCAAAAATTCCAATGCGACCCTTTCCTGCTGTTCATATGAAAAATGTTCATATATATTTTTAAATAAAAAATGTTCATATATATTTTCAAATAAAAAATGTTCATGTATTTTTCAAATAAAAAATGTTCATGTATTTTTCAAATAAAAAATGTTCATGAATTTTTCAAATCAAAAATGTTCATGTATTTTTCAAATAAAAAATGTTCATGTATTTTTCAAATCAATTGCTAATTTTATCTTCAAGAACAATTCTAGTTTTATCCTCAAAAATCATGTTTTTTTTTTTTAAACAAAGCTATTCTTATATTTAAAAACAACAAAGCTATTTTATAGTTCAAAAATCTCTATGCTAATTTTATTTCAAAAGTAATGCTAATTTATTATTTAAAAACATATGTAAATTTTATTTTTCTAAAATCAATGTATTTTCTATTTTGAAAGAAATGTATATTTACAATGCTATATATTTATTTTCAAAACAATGCTGTTACTGTTTTTATCATACAAAATTAATAGTTCACTGTGTTTATATGTTAATGATAATTTAAATTAATTAATATAATAATTAATAAAACTAATACCTTCTTCCTCCCCGTTACCCACTGCTCAATACCTAGGGCCGGATTTTTCATTTAACTCCAGACGCTGGCTGAGGATCAGATGCTCCCCCGTCATGCTCCTCCGCGACAACTACCACCAGCCACAACCACGGCGAACTCGGATTCTTCCCGACGCCGGAATTTTCCTCGAAGCGGTCGGACTTTGGACCCGCGATTCACACAAAACACGAGATGATACTCGACGCCGTCCGTTGGATTTGAAGAGCTCGAGATGTTCTTCAATATGGCTTCAGAAATTGCTTGAATCGATTCACGAATTTGAAGATCGAATGGAAGAATGGTTTGAACGATAAATTGCCTTATATCCTATTGAAGGCGGCTGGTGTTCAACGTGTTAGGAATTAGGGTTTTTCTAAATTTTCATTGGCCAGAAAATATATATATAATTTTAATTTCCAAAAATACCCTTATATTGATACGAACCCCAAACGAATCCCAACGACTGCCTCCCCTAGCTAAATACCCCCATTCCGAACACAATGGGATATGTTTCGCATGCCAGTTCTAATGTTTTGACCAGTTTTTATCCAACTTAAAATATAATTCAATATATATTGAATTTAAACGTACATTTTAATTTACCGGGGCCACATGCGAACTTTAAAAATTCCAGAAAAATATTTTCTAGCTTCGTATTGACGATACAGTCCTAACAAAACTGATTTCATCAAATTCTGAGACCGTTTAAAAAATGGCCATTTTCCAGTCGATTAAAATCAACTGAAACTGGCCAAACGCGTTTTCCTTTGCCACGCTCACACATTGATTCGAAAAATTACGAAATTTGAAACCTTGCAACAACTTGACATCACGAATCCAACAAAAGTGGTTTCATCGAAAACCGAGGTCGTTTGCAAAATGGCTATTTTTTAGGGCCTGAATTCCATAGCGACTATTCAGAATTTTCAACTAGACATATCTTTTGATTCCCGCTATGAAATTTCAATTTGTCGGATTCTTTGGAAAGATATTATCAATTAGATTCAAATATTTTTTTGTTTCGTTAAAATCTGGTTTATTTTGCACCCGGTACATTCAATTGAAGTTTGAAATCGAATTATCGAACTACCGCGCCATTTTCAATTCCTTTTATAATTTAAAATAAATATTTATTTTCTAACGACGATCTATATAAATATATACGTTCTAAATATATTCAAAATAAATTTTTCGTCGTTTTTTATTTAAAATAATTCATTTTAAATATTCGAAATTCGCTAAAATTGCCAAAATAAAATTTTTAAATTGGCCCAGATTTTACGGGTTGTTACAAAATGTATGTGCACTATCCAGTTAATGTAACAATTGTGAAATGTTTATACATTATGATGTAACATTGAACACTATCTTATTTTAACTTTATAAAATATTACACCTATAAGGCAAAAAATCCGACAACTATTTTCATTTGTAATGGAAAACAAAGAAGAGCCCTGGCCCTGCACCTGCATTTTCCATAATGTCAGTCAGCTACATAATAAAGAAGTTGGTGATAATTCGATGTTTTACTATGCTAAAAGCCAGGAATTTCAAATGCTTTTACCTCTTCTAATTCCTTAGACTTTATATTTATAAACATGCATCTATTTTGTGGATGCCACTTGTTTCCTTTAATCATAAAGCATCCACCTGCATAAATATTACGTGGAAACATAATGTTACTGTGTATACCAAGCATAAACCGAACAGCTTTAAACCCCTACCAGACTGTTAACAGATATTTTACGAAATTACATTCTACACAGTACATAAAGAAAAAAAAATAAAAGTAGAATATCATATTAAAAAAGAGTACTGGAAGAAATATGTAAAGACCAGCCTTTTCGACCGCTTCAAGTCGGAAATTAAACCAACTGAAACCGCTCGAACCGGCATAATGTTATTTATACACTTTAGGAGTTATTAAAAGAACACAAGTTGGAAACTTAAATCTGGCGGTTTCAAGGATTCCGATTATTCATTTTGTATATACATATGTAACCGTGGCCTTTGCAAAAGGATGAAAGAATTATGGCATGGGAAAGAATGAGATGTGGGTTGACATAGAAATAATGAACATGCATCATGAAATGAATGGACGCAGTTTGAAAGGTTTGGCAAAATAATGTATGAATTGTTTCAAATGGGAAGTAATACATGCCATGCATTCAACATACCAGCATGCATATTCATTGTTAAGCACATGCATGAAAGTATGTATTGGAGAGCATGGAAAATGAAAGCATTGTTTGAGAAAAAGAAAGCAACGAAAGAAGAGTAGGCAAACATAATGTAAAATAAGATTAATGCATGGTATTGGAAAATAAAGCGAGGAGGAAACAATGAATATGTTAACAACTTAGGTGACATTTCACATTTTTACCGTTCAAGTGCTACGTTATTGATCAGGTTTACGGACCCAAAACGACAAAAAATTATATAACAAACCCAAATAGGGACATTTCGGGCTCAAAAGGCTTAGTTTCCAAAATGAACAACGCAAGCTATTTCGAATTCTGTGTTGCATCGAGCACCAAAACAGACAAAAATATATATACTACAGTGATTAGCGCGACGAGACGGATGCAACGGTACATAATTTGCAGTGCCATGATGGTCTGATCAGAAACGTGTTACGAACCCCTTTTAACGTAAAATTATATATACGGACATGCATACGATGGTCCGTATGTTCGAATTTTACGAAACGAAATATGACGTTCTCTTCAAAATATAGTCTAGCACTTTTAGTTCAAGTTCTGACAACGTTTCTTTTGGAGCAATTATTAGTTGCTTGATTAAATTAACATGAATGATATAAACTTGCGTATTTTCTACGAAATTAATTTCTATGCTATGTTTAATTAGACGCTTCACAAATATAAATTTTTCGTACCCATATTTTAACTTTACATTTTTATCATTATTTGAGATATATTGGTTGACGCTACCGCAAATAATCGTCAAAATCTGATTCAAACAGAGCAATAAAACTTTGACGTTTTCAATAAAAAATTGTTTAAATCACTTCTATATGAAAATAATAAATTTCAAACATCAATACTTCATTATAAACCGATTTTATGTTTAATTTTTCTAAACAAATACATTCTAAGTTATGTTTATCATTTAATGTTTATTTTAAAACCACTTTAAATAAATAATTAAAAGTTAATTCAACAACTTAAACAGTCGAAATTTACGGGATGTTACAAAATACAAGAACAAATTCAAGCATTTTGTACATGTATAATATCATATTAAAATAGGTAACCGAATATCCACAAACCTAACCTTTGAGAGTGCCTGTCTAATGATAGTTTTACCACAGCCAAAAGCTCCTGGTATAGCACAAATTCCTCCAAGCACAGAAGGGAAAAGGGCATCAAGTACACGTTGGTAGTAGCCAATTAAATAAACATTAGAAAAATGATCAAACAAACGATATTAATAAACTATAAAACAATTCCTACTCACCTATCCACTCAACAGAGGAGTATCTGCAGCAAGTTTTGAAGCAACGGGTCTTGGGGTTCTCTCGTTTCACAAATTCTATGAAAATCAGAAACCCATTTCATAAGGGATTCCCAGCGTTTCCATCGCCTAATCTATAAATCAGTGATTTTCTATGTAGGAAGTTTTTGAAACAGAACAAAATTAGGTATTTCTTACAAGATGAGCTTACCTTGAATCTGCCAAGTACGATGGTGGTGGCACAATAATTGGATGCTCAAGTCTGTGAATTTCGGTTGCTCAAGATTGTCGTGAATCTCTTTGTAAATTGATATCGAAATGGATTTGAGGGAAAATGTAAATTGAAGGAGGGAAATGAAAATTGAAGGGGGGATGAAATGTCTGAACGTAAAATAAGAAAATAATGTGGCACCCAAAATTATTTCTGAAGCCCGCCTTTAATTGTTTGGTAGGGTTAGCTAAAACAACGTTTTGTATTTATTCACATTGATTTCTGCCAGGTTTACACAATATTAACTCAAAAAAGCTATCTTCTACCATTGTTAATAGTCACTTTTGTTGTACTGAACTACTCTATTTTATTTTTGAGGGAAATGAAAATTTTCTATTTTTACCGTTTTATGTTGATATGGGTTTAGGGCATGTCAACATACCTATGAAAATTTTATTATTTTTTATTCAGTTAATTATTTATGTTACTGTATCTATATTATGTATCTCAGTTATAGGACAAATGCCTAGTTCTCTTCTAAATTTAGCAAAGGTTGATTGATTCAATGGTTTAGTCATAATAACAGTTAGTTGATTTTTAGTGTTAATAAATTCAAAAGAAATAATTTATTTACTTATATTATCTTTGAGAAAATGATGTTTGATATCAATATGTTTGGATCTAACATGATCAGTAGGATTTTGGATAAATGTATTGCACTTGTATTCTCATAATAAATTGGTGATTTTGATATATTTATTTCCAAGTCCTTTAGAGCTTATTGCGCATAGATAACCTGAGAACAAGTCGAAGCAGTAGAGATATATTCTGCTTCAGTTGTTTATAGAGAAACAGTATTTTTTTTTACAAAACTAGGAAACACTACAAGAAAAATGATTTATTTTTTTTTTTTTTTTTGCAAAAATCAGTGGTGTTTATTATCAAATGTAAGCAAAAATGTTTTCATGACCAATGTAAGGGCGGTAAAAAAAATTCATATTCCCACCTCTTCGTAAACACAAGTCCGCGTGTTCAAGTAGAAACGTAACCAACCTATTCTCTTTTCCTATTTCCTCATACTTAACATCTTTTAAGTTTTAACCGTCGTTCACTTTTCTTTTTCTTTCTGGAAAAAAACCCTAGTTTTTACCCCTTTCAATCTCCCGCTTATTATTTCTCAGTTTAATTCGAATTTGAAGAAACTATCTCATTCAACATTGGTATGGATACCAGTAGAGGCGGTTCATCTCAGCGATGCTACAAAGCGATTCGATTCAATTCCTAATCATATTCAAGATCGTGAAATCGGTAAAGCTAGAAAGGTATAAAACCAGACTTGATTTATCTAATTTTGTTTGGATCTTATCATTTAGGGTTTTGAACAGTTAAAATTTGTTGAGTGGTGAGTTCTGCAACCACAAACCAAACAGTTGATTTCTGCAAACAATGTTCCTAAATGGGCTTTATATCTGGGTTTTTAAGTTACTTTTGAGCTTTGGGTTTTGACAGTATACCAAATTAAATTACTTCTGAATTGAATGGGTTTTTAACTCTGGGTTTTGATAGTATACTCGAAAAAATTACGAAACGTTGTTGATTTCTAGTGTTTGCATCTGCATCGAATGGGTTTTGAACCTGTTTTGCACATATATGTTGATTGCCTGAACTATAGTCTATACTGATTGGAATTTAATATGGACATTGATTTTAAATGTTAACATGTTCATTTAAATTGCTTGATTGAGTACTTGTAGCAAGCATATTACATTGATATACATATGTGTATATATACATATATATATGTGTATATATATATATATATATATATATATATATATTTTGCAATATGTGATATTATGCAAGTATATCATAACGTGTTTATGTATGCTAATTTAATCTGTTTTCTTTCATCTAATTTGCATTTATATGAGTATACATGAAAACTGAAATTGTGCAATATAAAAGAGTGACACTTAACTGATACATTTCATACAAGATTTCTCTGTAGGCTCAGGAGAATCCAAAGGGACAAAGAAAATTTGTTTTAGGCTCTTGTCCCATTAATATCAATAATCGAGATTGCAAAATTTGTGTTAGGCCATCAACAATCAAGTTGAACCTGAACCGTATTTGCAGTCTCGATATTGATATTTATGAGGGAGAAACGTGAATTGATGTGGGAAACTGAACAGAGAAATAGGTTCAAAACAGGTATACCTACATTGCAATCAGAATGTGTTTATGTATTTTAATTTAATTTAATTTATTCCATCTGATTTGCATGTATAGGAGTATATATACGTGAATAATGAATATGCCATATATCTGTTGTGATTCAACATGTGAATCCAGGCTGCCCCCTCCCCCCTACACACACACACACACACACACACACACACACACACATATATATATATATATATATGCAAGGTTTTCAAAATGGGATTTAAATCGTAAATCGTCAATTTTATATTTCAAATCGAATTGGATTTTAAATCGTAAGTCATAGTTTCCGAATATCATTACTTATGGGTTTCATATGCACTTTGAATTTGATTTAGATGTTTGAATTTCTATAATTAAATTTAAAAATCAAATTTTTTCCCTCCAATTTCATTCTTATTTTGTTTTAAAAGCATTGTCAAGTGATTGTGAATCTAAACAAGAATATTACATATGGTAGTTTGAGTTGAATGTGTTTTTTTATAACTAAGTTTGAATCGTAATGTAAAAATTGAGTCGTAAACGGAGAGATTCAGGTTGGATCGGGATTCAAATCGCAAGATTTTAGGATTTTTGACAACAATGTGTGTGTGTATATGCATACATACATACACACAATGATATACATCGGCACATGTATATATATAACATATAATGATTATGAGCATACATACATAGATAGTGCAGGTGAAACTATGTTTTGTATCTGTAAAGAATGAGCACATATGTTTATGAGTGGTGTATATATCAAGTGTGTGTGAACATTTCGAGAAATCTCAGAAATATGAGCAAGTTAATTTTGTGGCCCAAGAGGTCTAATTTGTATGAGCTGACAATGAATCTGTCTTAGGAGTTATTAAATTAAGTTAATTTGATTTGGGAGTTACTAAATTAAGTTAATTTGACTTGGGAGTTACTAAATTAAGTTAAATTGACTTGGGTGTTACTAAATTATGTTAAGTACTACGTAAATTCAGTTTATCTTGGAGGTAAGAGAGGTATGGTTCTCCTATCAAAGAATTGACAATTAATTTGAAATGAAACACTAACATTGTAGGATCTCCTAACATTGTTAGTGTATAGTAGTGCTGTCAGGAGGTATATTTCAGATCTATGTCGGCTGGTTTTTAGTATTTTTAGGATACTACGACTACTTTCGTGAAGGTGGAACATTCACGGGTTATTAAGAAATAAGTCACGAGTTCTAAGCATATACTTGGAGGTAAAAGAGGTATTGTTCTAGCTTTCTGTGGTCTGGTTGAGGAAACACTCCGGAATGATGAAAAAATTAAAATAAATTTTTCAATCATTAAAGAGCTTCAAAATTCGGTAAATCAATTTCAGAAAATCAATAAGTTTCAATGGATCAATTTAGTAACTCCCAAGATAAGTCAAGTTTAGTTGGTTTGTTAACCAGACCAAATTATTAAACAGCAAGTGGTAAAAATATTTTTCCATATGATTAACTTTATCATTTCGGAGTGTTTCCTCAACTAGCTCGTAGAAAGCTGGTACACTTCCTCTTTTATCTTTAGGTGTATGCATATAACTCGTGATTTAGGACTTAATAAAACGTGAATGTTTAATCTTCATGGAATTTGGTCGCCGTATCTTAAAATTACTGAAAATCCAGTCGCCATGGTTCTGAAATTTACTTTCTGGCAGTACTACTTAACAATGTCAGGATCTTCAAAAATTTGTGTTGGCTAATGAATGTTACACTAGTTAACATACTTATTTTCTGTGCAATGGCAGATCACTCAAGGATTATGTAACATTCTGATACATTTCATACAAAATTTCCATGTATGCTCTGGAGAAGCATTATGTTACATAGCGGACGAAGACAATTAATTTTAAGCTCTTCCCCCATCAATATTAATAGTTGAGATTGCAAGTTTTCATTTTAGGCCATCGACGATCAAGTTGAACCTGAACCATATTTGCAATCTCGATTATTAATATTGTTGAGGCTAAAGAAACCTGAATTGATGTGGGAGACTGAACAGAGATCCGGTCAACCAGAATTGGTGTTATAGAAGAAATGATTATACCGTATAAGGGGAGTTTGAGATCCGGTCTTACATTTTTTCAGAAAATTATGTTTCTTCTTATTATAACAGTCCTACAGAATCTGTTGGTTCTAATTTTGGTGATTCCAGTCCTGGTCTTCATTAAGATGGCTCTTAATCTTACCTATTTGGTATGGGTGTGTTTTCAATGCGTACTTATTTTGGCATGTTTATGTACATGATATGGTAGTAAGACTCTATGTTTGTATTGATGTACTGTTATCTACCTTTGGGTATTTTTTATGCTGCTGAATTACTATTTTGCAAACTCTAAGCCACCAGTTGGGCTTGCCAACTGGTTTATTATTAAATATTTAATATAATGCTTGATCGGCTTTGTAGTCTCACGCTACACATCCGACTTACTCAAAAAAAAATATGTTTCTTCTTATCTGAATATGCCTGCAGTTCAAAAGGCTCTTCAAGTTTGTCGCATTGCTCGGAACTCTACATGCATGATATTACTTACAAAAATTTCGTCTATGTGACGGCCCGCCCCGCACCGGCCGACATTTCCGATGAAAGTGCAATGTGCCAATGCCCGTCTAGCATGGGAAGGTCGCAAAGAAAGGAATTTGAACTAGCAAGGAACTTGTAGTATATCTCGCAGCGCATGGAACAAAATATAATAACAACATAACTTTGACATAAAACAGGTGAGATAGTGCATAAGCTGAAAACTAAACCATCATAGCAGCGGAAAATCCAAAATACAGCTTATGTTCCACATCATCATTATTATAACTTTTAAAACTATCTCCAAAGCAAAATAAGAAAGGTACACTACTAATGCCCAAAGTAGTGACCAGCAGCGACACAGGGAGAATTTCTATATATATCATACGTGGAAGCCTCCTGCTCGTGTCCAGTACAGCTACTCATGCGTACCACCTAACCTGTCTCTAGTCTGCCTGTTTAATAACACCCAGAGTAATAAGAAGAGACATAAAACTCTGGGTCAGACAAAAGTCTGGTATGAGCGATAAACAGCAAAACAGAACAATAACAGGTATACTAAACCTGAACCTGGACCTGCAACCAAAGAGTTAGCACAACAGGATGTACAATACACTATGGTGACAGTAATATACGATGTAAATATACAGGGGAGGGGGTGTGCATGTCATAGTGATGGTAAACAAGCAAGCATAGCAACCATCCTCACATCTCTCACTCAGTGCGTAAAGCATACGATATCCACTGCTTTGACCACCCAAATCCTTTGCTATGATCACTCTGCCCCATGGAGTCATAATGGCTCCACTGCACTGATCCATAGCCACTAGTCCTTGCTATGTCCACTCTGCCCCATGAAGTCATGACGACTTCACTGCACTGGCTCATAGCCATGCTACGATCACTCTGCCCCATGGAGTAATAACTACCCCACTGCACTGACCCGTAGCCTAACATCCGTCTTGGTAGTGAATCAAAGTTATGGACATCGATAAACCCTTAGCACACATCCCGCAGCAAAGCCCAACTCATGGAGCTAACTCGTTGGTTCCCAACTGGATCCTAAGTTCTACTTCCCATTTGGACTACCTTTGCATCTCGGGTTTTGGTCTCCTCCGGATCGGTTCGGAAATAAGCTTCCATTCAGATCGGTCTCTCTTCCACCTTCGGTTCGGTTCAGCCGTGATTGCCCCTATCAGGTCAGGTCGATCTCCTTGGTTTGTGATGTCCTCTCCAGAGCATTGGGTCATGGCTCCAACTTCAGATCGTGAGTCTCTTCGGTCGGGATTCTCCATTGGCTCGTGGGTCAATCCTTCACCGGTCCGGGTTCGTACTTCTTCCACCGGGTCGGGGTGCTTCGGATCGGTCGTGAGCTTCTAGTCCAAGGTGCTCTGCGTCTTCCAAATCATTAGGTCAGTTCGTGGTCACTGGCCACGAGTAGGGTGTCACGATCAGGTTGGTTTGTGCCTCCTTCCTCCGATCCGATCTGGTTCGGGTCAAATTCCTACAACTTTTCCAGCGAGCTATTTACGGCATACAACGGCATTTTCGACCATTCTAACCTAACTACTCAATCACAAAGCATTCCAAACAGTAATGGCAACATGTATATTCAACCATAAACACCAAAACAACCATATAACATGCCAAAATGGATCAAATATACCCAAAACCAATGTTTTTCCCTTATTCCCCTTTAATCATGTTTCAACATACAATTAGCAAAACTTATCCAAATTAGCCCAAATTTCTATCAGAGCCCTAAAATAATATTTTAGAATTTTACAAATTTTTCTAGATTTTTCTGAGTTATAATTTCTCTAATTATCACTAATCACCCCTAATTAGCCGTAATTAGTGAAAAACAATGCAAATCACTTACCTTAGCCACAAATAAATCTTAGATCTGAAAATATCTTTGATATAGGTCGAATCTCTATGTGTTCCAGCAGCCCTATCCCAAACTTGATGCTAATTTGCCTTGATTTGATGTAGATTTGCTTAATCCTTGATTAGAGAGCGATTTGGGATGAAATTAGAAGGTGGAGGCCATTGTTAGGAGTTTCTAAGAGGTAGACGGCGGCTAGAAAACTGAAATAGAATGAAAACCTAACCCATTTCAGCCTCCCTATAACCCTAATCCCGAAATGGGTTATGGGCCGATTTGCTAATTACCCTAACCAGCCCACTTAAGAAGTTTTTCACCTTCTAAACCTTGTTTCAGCCATATCTCCCAAACGGTGAGTCTGTTTGACTAATATGACCACTCTACGAAATTGTAAACCATCATCCGAATTTGTTGGAAGTGATTTCAGTTCACCAATCAAAAATTATGTCTGAAACAAGATCAACTAGGGGCAAAATGGTCATTTAAAATCGATAAAAATCATGAACATGGGAAATGACCCCAATAGTCGTTCCCCAAAGTTACACGACCATACGACCCCATATGAAAATAAAATAAATATTCTACGATCCTCCGATACGTAGAATGCGGGTCATTACACTCCGCCCCCCCCCCCAAGAAATTTCGTCCCCGAAATTCCTTAACCAAAAACATACAAAGGTGTTCTGCATGCCTATCTGTCATTCAGATACAATCAACACACAAAACAAACAAAACAAACCTATCCTAGCCTGCAGAAAGATTAAATCGAAATGAAAACCTTACCAGGCAAAGAGTTTTGGATACGTCTCCTTAATGCTCTCCTCTGTCTCCCAAGTACAGTCATTCTCATCCTTGCCCCACTGAATCTTGACTAAATTCATAGCTTTCTTTCGAAGTTTCTTCGTATCGTGCTCGACAATACAAATCAGCTTGCGGTTCCCAACCGCCTCGAGTTCTACTTCGATATCATCCAACTGATCAGGTGAAATAGCGACATCAAGGTCGTGCACGGATTTCCTTAACTGGTAAACATGAAATACGTTATGAACTCTCGCCATCTTGTCCGGCAACTCAACTTTATATTCCAAATTCCTAACTTGTTCGAGAACTGGGAATGGACCAACAAATCTTGGTGTCAACTTGCCTCTCCCACCATATCGTATCACGCTCTTTAATGGAGAAATCTTGAAAAATACCAAGTCGCCAATGGAGAATTTTAAATCTCTTCTCCTCTTATCGTCATAACTCTTCTGCCTATCTTGGGTAGCCTTCATTCGTTGTCGGATAACTTTGATCTTATCTAAGGTTTCTCTTATCACATCTGGCCTAGGCACAAATTTCTCATCGGTTTCTAACCAACATGACGGTGAGTTGCACGGTCTTCCATACAAAGCTTCAAATGGAGCCATACCTATACTGGACTGATAACTATTATTATATGCAAACTCCACTAGATGCAAATGGTCATCCCATGATCCGCCAAAATCTAATATGCAAGCTCTCAAGAAATCTTTTAATACTCGATTCACCCTCTCTATCTGACCGTCGGTTTGAGGATGGTACGTGGTACTGAGATGTAATTCTGATCCTAATGCCTCTTGTAAGCTCTTCTAAAATCCACTAGTGAACAACGGATCTCGGTCACTTACAATGCCTTTGGTACTCCATGAAATCTCACTACTCATTTCATATACAGTTCAGCTAACTTAACTGTCGTTCTATTCGACTTGACGCGTATAAAACTTGCACTTTTGGTCAATCGGTCCACATTCACCCAAATGCTATCATGGCCCGATCTAGTCCTAGGTAACCCTTCAATGAAATCCATTGAGACTTATTCTCATTTCCATTCGGGGATTTCTAATGGTTGCAACAAACCACTAGGTTTCTTTTGCTCAACTTTAACTAACTGGAAATTCATGCACTTAGATATAAACTTCCCAACGTCTCTTTTCATCCCTTCCCAGTAGTAGGTCTGCTTCATGTCTCGATACATTTTGTTACCACTAGGGTATATAGTCAGTTTTGAGTGATGACATTCTCTAAGTACTTCATCTCTCAATCTATTTACATTGGGCACAACTAGTATCCCATTCTTTCTGATCCATCCATCCCGATCAAGCCCATACATGTTCATCACCTCGTCGATACCCATCTCTAACTAGGAGATGATTTCTAATAGGTTACGATCGTCCCTCTAACTGGAACCAATCCGCTCAATCAAAGTGGGTCTGATGGTCAAACTTGCTAACATTTCTGGATCCAATTCGCACTTTGGTCTAAAATCGTACCCTACGATATACTGCATTTGCTTCCACTCAAGAAACATAGCCCCTAAACTGGCATGTCTCCTACTTAGTGCATCATCTACCGCATTGTCGTTTCCTGGTGTATATGCGATATCGAAATCATAGGAAGCCAAGAATTCTAACCATCTGTAACGACCGGGAATTTCGCTTGATCCGAATCAGTCGCTAAACCGATCTAGACCGTTCGAAACGCCTGATTGTTTTGAGAACACGACAAAATAGAACGCAGATGGAAAAACATTTCATTGTATATTACAATAATTCCATCAGAATACAAGAATATACAGAGTATAAATCAATATTACCCATTTACCAAATATCAAAGATTACAATAAATTACAAAGCAGCGGAAAATATACAAAATACAACTGAAGGAGATATACGGATACAAAGCTTTCCAGATATCGTTCCAGCTGTAAACCAGGATCATGTGAATAAAAATCTACAAAACCAAAACTACTAGCTGCCCGTGTCAAAATAAGGGCACCCAGAGTTTAGGTTAAAACAATAAACTCCAGGTCAGTCATGTGACTGGTGTGAGAACTAAAACAGTTATTAATCTTTATTTTAAAGTTAGGTAAATCAAGGGACCACGCCATATAACACGGAACGGGTTTCCTCCCAAGAATACCAGTGCATATAACAACAGTGCAATGCTAAATAAAGAAAAATGAAGCTATTATAAGACCCAGGTCCTATCACACAATGCAACGCAAGCCGGGGGATAGGGTTTTCCCTTATAATAGCCAAAGAATGCTTGATACATTAAATTTCATGTTTTTATTTTTAATTAGACTCCAACTGTAAATTAGTAAGAGAACGATTCCCTAAGTATTAACCCCGAAGGCCGAAACCAACATCAGACTAATACCCAGGAAACCACCCATCTTAGCTCGTTTTCAGTTAGTTTTTGATTTTATATACAATCATAAATATCAATCATAGATGGCATGGGTACCATATATCATGTCTCCATATATAGGTATACAATCAAAACCGCCAAATGTCGTATTGGAAGTTGGGTTATCATTTATGGTATGAACCGAGGCAAAAGATAGTCCTCTACCGATTCGAGACGCTCTAGTCCGCCCCTCAGGATCAGAGCTCGAGTGACCCTTGGATCGTCAGGGCCGGTCCACACGGAGTGGATTAAAATGCCTGAACATGCGTTTCCCCGCCCTATGGGGCGTAAATGAGCCAATGCGAACACGATCGCTGCCAATTCCAAATCGTAGGTAGGGTATCTTTTCTCATGCGGTTTCAGTTGTCGCTTGCATAAGCTACAACCCTACCTCCTTGCTTCAATACAACACCTAGTCCGGTACCACATACATATGTATATACTGTCATCTCTTCATTTCCCTTAGGAATGACTAACACTGGTGCATATGTCAACTTTTCCCTTAGACTGTTGAATTCATTCTCGCACTTTTTTCCCTAAACAAAAGCTTGATTCTTCTTGGTCAACTGAGTCAACGGGGCTGCTATCTTGGATAAACTTATGATAATATCCGGCTAATCCGAAGAAACTTCTTACGTTTGTTGCATTCTTGGGTGTAGACCAATCTTGTACCGTAGCCACCTTCGCAGGGTCCACGGCAATACCATTCTCTGAAACAACATGGCCCAAGAATCTCACTTCCCTCCTCCAGAAGTGACAGCTTGAGAACTTTTCTTTCAATTGGTGTTTTTTGAACGCCTCCATTACTACTCTTAAATGTTCCTTGTGTTCTTCCTCTGCCCTTGAATAAACCAAGATATCGTCTAGGAACACAAAAACAAACTTATTCAATTGATCTCGGAATACTCTATTCATAAGATCCACAAAATATGTTGGTGCATTGATCAACCCGATTGGCATGACCAACCACTCATAGAATCCAGACGGCGTCCGAAAGGCCATTTTAGCTATACTCTCAGCTTCCACCCTAAGCTGATGAAAACCTGTCACGAGATCCAACTGGGAGAACACCCTCGCGCCACTCAACTGATCAAACAAATCATCTATCCGCGGTAGAGGATACTCATTCTTCGTCGTCAACTTATTCAACTCGCGGTAGTCCACACACAATCGAAGGGAACCATCTTCCTTGGTAGCAAACACAACTGGTGCTCCCCACTCAGAAACATTTCTTCTGATAAATCCCTTCTTCAGAAGATCGCTCACTTGCATCCCGAGCTCTCGCTGCTCCCTTGGTGCCATACGACGAAGTGGCATCACTATAGGTCTGGCATCTTTCACTAAATCAATACAAAACTCAATCTCTCGGTGTGGTGGAAGTCCGGTCACTTCCTCGAAGACGTCCGGATACTGGCCAGCCACTGGCACATCTGACAACTCATCATGCGGGATGTCAAGGGAATTTAGAAAACTAGCCATTATCCCATCACTTGGTAGACCACCAAACACTACCCTTCGCCCATCATCCGCTCTAACTGTCACCAAAAATCCCTCACAGTCTACCACCACCCCATATCTTTGGAGCCAATTGACTCCCAAAATAATACCAAACCCAGTAAAGCCCAAAATAAAGCAATCACAAGCAAACATACATCCATGACTCGATAAGACCACATTACGACAAATCATACTAAGGCTGGTTGAACCACCAATCGGGTTCGTCACCGCTAAAGGTCTATCGACTATCTCGGGTTCCAATCCCAACCTATCTACTAGGTCACTAGATATGAAGGAACGGGAAGCCCCAGTATTAAACATTACTTGAACAATAACATCATTAACAGAAAGCATACCTTGAATGACGACATTCCTTCCTTTCTCCATCACAATTGGGGAATTCGACGAAGAAGGAACAACATTAAGAGCATATGCTTTCACAATATGCTTCTCTTTAGGGGGTTGTGGACACTTATCCTTATTATGTCCCACTTGTCCGCAGTTGAAGCACTTCCTGTCCGTAGGCTTTGCTTGACATTCTTTAGCATAATGGCCCTTCTTACCATAGCTAAAGCACTCAACATCTTTCTTACTCTTCTTCTGACCATCCTTGGTCTGATTCTGCTTCCTCTTATTCTGAGAATTATTCTTTCCTCCACCGCCTGCTTGCGGCTTTGGCCCCTCCGCAGATACAACAACGACTTTAGTCTTGGGCTTAGGATAAAGGCTCTTTGATCTCAGTGCTTTCCTAACAATCGATTCAAAAGTCTCATCAATATGATTTATAAGCCTTTCTCCCAAGTACTGATCTAAACCAGTTATGAACTTCTCATTCTTCTTCTCGGGATTGTCGATGAGAGATAATCCATACTAGATTAAGTATGGAACTCAGCAATGTACTCTGAGACTGCCCTACCATTCTACTTAAGCTCCAAGAACTTCCTAAACAATTCTGATTTCTAAGCAGCTGGGATAAACTTATCACTGAATCGGGCCTTAAACCGATCCCAAGTAACTTGATCCTCTGGGGTAGCTGCCTTAATAGCATTCCACCAATTCATTGCCCGTCCTTGCAGCTGACGGGATGCTAGCCTTCTCTTCATCGCATCCTCGATACCCAAGTCTTCGAAGATACGCTCACAGCTATCCAACCAATCCTGGACTTCTGTAGCCGATTCCATTCCGTGGAGTGGCTTCCCACTAAGATTAGTGTAGTCTTTACAGAGCTTGGCGAAATCGGCCCTAGGCGCCTGCACGGCTGCACCACCACCATTTGCAGCATTAGGAGCTGTCGTCTAAACATCCCTAAGCATTTCTCTCATGAAGTCAGCGAACATCGTCCTCATATCGGGAGCATTCCCATTATTAGATCCTCTACCAGTACCCCACGTATGTCGGCTCATTGTTCACTCCGTAAGGAGAAAACAATTTACCATCCCTTCAGTGGTGCCAGTGCAGTGCAACTTCACCCTTTAGATATACTAATATTATATATATAATTCTGAAAACCAAAATATCACAAATACGCGCTCTCATATACATACTATCTCCCCCTGGTGTCTTCCCCTAGGTTAACCACGCAACCTAGAGCTCTGATACCAAGTGTGACGGCCCGCCCCGCACCAGCCAACATTTCCAATGAAAGTGCGTTGTGCCAATGCCCGGCTAGCATGGGACGGTCACCAAAGAAAGGAAAAGAAAGGAATTTGAACTAGCAAGGAACCTGTAGTATATCTCACAGCGCATGGAACAAAATATAATAACAACATAACTTTGACATAAAACAGGTGAGACAGTGCATAAGCTGAAAAATAAACCAGCAGCGGAAAATCCAAAACACAGCTTATGTTCCACATCATCAGTATTACAACTTTTAAAACTGTCTCCAAAGAAAAATAAGAAAGGTATACTACTAATGCCCAAAGTAATAACCAACAGCGACACAAGGAGAATTTCTACATATATCATATGTGGAAGCCTCCTGCTCTTCTTCGGTACAGCTACTCGTGCATACCACCTAACCTGTCTCTAGTCTGCCCGTTTAAGAGCACCTAGAGTAATAAGAAGAGACATAAAACTCTGGGTCAGACAAAAGTCTGGTATGAGCGATAAGCAGCAAAACATAACAATAACAAGTATACTAAACCTGAACCTGGACCTGCAACCAAAGAGTTAGCACAACAGGATGTACAATACCCTAAGGTGACACTAACATATGGTGTAAAGATACAGGGGAGGGGTGTGCATGTCATAGTGATGGTAAACAATCAAGCATAGAAACCATCCTCACATCTCTCACTCAGTGCGTAAAGCATACGATATCCACTGCTTTGACCACCCAAATCCTTTGCTATGATCACTCTGCCCCATGGAGTCATAATGGCTCCATTGCACTGATCCATAGCCACTAGTCCTTGCTATGTCCACTCTGCCCCATGAAGTCATGACGACTTCACTGCACTGGCTCATAGCCATGCTACGATCACTCTGCCCCATGGAGTAATAACTACCCCACTGCACTGACCTGTAGCCTAACATCTGTCTTGGTAGTGAATCAAAGTTATGGACATCGATAAACCCTTAGCACACATCCCGCAGCAAAGCCCAACTCATGAAGCTAACTCGTTGGTTCCCAACTGGATCCTGAGTTCTACTTCCCATTTGGACTACCTTTGCATCTCGGGTTTTGGTTTTGGTCCACAAAAACTGTCAACATGCCTGGCAGATAACCAAAAAAAGTGCAAACAATCCGAAATGGCTATATGTTTGTATAGTAAAAAAGATAGATGAACTCCGGAAGAACCACCGCCCATCATACTGCAAAATCGAGTTCTAGCAAAAAAATCAAGGCCAATCAATCTATAACTCAGGTCATGCTCCAACAAACCAGACTGGGTTAAGCGCCCAAAGCACCAACCAGCTCTAGAAAGACCAAATCCATGAACTTATAATCCAGACCCTAAAGAACTAGCAAACGATGTAAGGGTGGCAGGGTGAGAAAAAACTAGCAGAAGCATGTAACATATAATCAAAATCAACCAACGCCTGCCCTAGGAGTTGTTGTAACCGATGAAATGTCAAAGGTAATGGCCAAACCCCAAGACTGAGAGCCAAAGGAACAACAAATCAACAACCTGAAAATCCAGACCCTGCATGACTAGCAAACATATAAGCATCAAATAAGGGGGAGTGGTGAGGATGGTCTAATGGGACGGATCCCTAAAACCTAAGGTGAAAAGTTTCAACCAATTCCCGCTCTGGAGGTATCTGTAACCGTAGAAACATCAAAGATTATAGCAAGTCTCCTAGATCGAAACCCAAAAGAACCTCTAAATGGACGGCCATGAAAAGCAAGAAACACATCTTTCCTTACCTTTCGGATAATAGATGAAGGGTCCATAGGAACCTCATCATAAATGGCCTTGTTCCTTGAGCACCAAATATGCCAGCAGATCAGACAAGGAAGGAGCCGGAAAAGGACCGAACACAAAGATTTTCCTGAGATTTCGATCCACCAAATTCTCAGACTGTCAGCGAGAGAGGACGCATTACCGCAGAGTCCAACAAGGTTCCCGAAGTAATTCCACATGGAACTGGCAGAAAAGCCCAAGAAGAACAAGTGAGATATGGATTCTGTATCCCCAGATCCACAGCACCTACACCGAGACGCTAGAGGAATGCCAATCCTCTGAAAGCTCTCATCTGTCGGTAGCCCCTTATGGAGGATTCTCTACATAAGGAGAGACTTTTGGAGGAATACGGGCATTCCAAATGAAAGAGAAGAAGAACAAGCTTCCATTCAGATCAGTCTCTCTTCCACCTTCAGTTCGGTTCGGCCGTGATTGCCCCCATCGGGTCAGGTCGAGCTCCTTGGTTTGTGATGTCCCCTCTAGAGCATCAGGTCGTGGCTCCAACTTCGAATCGTGAGTCTCTGCGGTCGGGATTCCCCATTGGCTCATGGGTCAAGCCTTCATCGGTCTAGGTTCGAGCTTCTTCCACCGGGTCGGGGTGCTTCAGATTAGTCGTGAGTTTCTGGTCCAAGGTGCTCTGCGTCTTCCAAATCATCAGGTCGGTTCATGGTCACTGGCCACGAGTAGGGTGTCACGATCGGGTCGGTTCGTGCCTCCTTCTTCCGATCTGATCTGGTTCGAGTCAAATTCCTGCAACCTTTCCAACGAGCTGTTTACGCCATACGATGGTGTTTTCGACCATTCTAACCTAACTATTCAATAACAAAGCATTCCAAATAGTAATGGCAATATGTATATTCAACCATAAACACCAAAACAACCATATAACATGCCAAAATGGATCAAACATACCCAAAACCCATGTTTTTCCCTTAACCCCCCTTAATCATGTTTAAGCATACAATTAGAAAAACTTATCCAAATTAGCCCAAATTTCTATCAGAGCCCTAAAACAATATAATAGAATTTTACAATTTTTTCTAGATTTTTCTGAGTTATAATTTCGCTAATTATCACTAATCACCCCTAATTAGCCGTAATTACTGAAAAACAATGCAAATCACTCACCTTAGCCACAAATAAATCTTAGATCTGGAAATATCCCTGATATAGGTCAAATCTCTATGTGTTCCAGCAGCACTATCCCAAACATGTTGCTAATTTTCCTTGATTTGATGTAGATTAGCTTAATCCTTGATTAGAGAGCGATTTGGGATGAAATTAGAAGGTTGGGGCCATTGTTAGGGTTTCTAAGAGGTAAATGGCTGCTAAAAAACTGAAATAGAATGAAAACCTAACTCATTTCAGCATCCCCATAACCCTAATCCCGAAATGGGTTATGGGCCCATTTGCTAATTACCCTAATCAGCCCACTTAAGTAGTTTTTCACCTTCTAAACTTTGTTTCAGCCATATCTCCTAAACAATGAGTCCGTTTGACTAATGTGACCACTCTACGAAATTGTAAACCATCATCTAAATCCAATAGAAGTGATTTCTGGTCAAAAATCCTTACCAATCAAAAGTTATGGCCGAAACAAGATCAGCTAGGGGCAAAACGGTCATTTAAAAATCGATAAAAATCGTGAATATGGGAAATGACCCCAATAGTCATTCCCCAAAGTTACACGACATTACGAGCCCATATGAAAATAAAATAAATATTCTACGATCCTCCGATACGTAGAATGTGGGTCGTTACAGTCTATTTTGTTAATTTACCATTGTTATATGTCTAAACAAATTTTCATTGCTTATAGTACCTATTACTTACGAACTCTACAGGCGTGCTCTTGGATTTTCTATGAGACTAACGGATATGGTATGATTTCTTATTGCTGCATGTTAGCACATTTTATCCTAAAACTAATCCCAAGTCATTGCTATTTAAACTGGTTTGTGTTCTGTTATATTATGCAGATTAGCAAAGCAAAAAATATCTGCAAGGGCATGATTGCATGTGCATGTTAGGCAATCAATGTAAATAATAGGAGGTAGGAAAATGGGTAAACCTTAGGTACATCTAGGGTAATTCAAATCTCATATACATATACATATACGTACATGTGTGTGTGTAATATATGTGTATGTATGCGTATGTTTTAGCTAAGACCGTAGATCATGGAGAGAAATATCTGCTCAGATTAGATCATGTAAATAACATGGCTATTTACGTGTACATGTGACATCCTGAAATTGATCAAGAAACATGGTTGATTGATGCTAAAGGGTTATGTCTATATATATCTGCTAAGATTAGAAAAATGGATCTTGAGGCAAGAAGTTTGCAACCAAGTGTTAAAGTTGTATTGCTGACAAAGCTGAGAAAGTACAAGTTCGATTTGCATAATCTGAAAGTTGAAGTTAAGAAAATTTCTTCAAGTAATTTGGATAAAGCTACTCGAGAGGAACTTCTAGAGGCAGGATTGGAAGATACTTTAGTGGTATTGATTTGGAACTTTGTAGTTATGTTTTGCATTTTACATTGAAGTGTTTATTTGCAATCCTCTTCTTCTTAATGTTAAACTTCAAAACAGTATTCATCGTGTTGTTGTAGCCGATGCTTATGTGATTGTGCCCCCCCCCCCCCCCCAACCATGCACCCACACAAACCCCACAAAAAGAACATAAGGAATGAGAAATTGGCCGATTTGAAAGTCAGTGCTATTTTACCACCCATTGTTCTATGCATAGATTAATGATTGTTCCCTACGACCTAAGTAAAATGTTCATCCTTTTGTAAGTAGAGCAGTATTTATTCTTGTTCCTAAATTGCAGTTGTAAACTTCTATACATCATATATATATAAGAAACATGGCTAAGTTGACCATGTCAATGGAAATAAGTTATCACATAAACATTTGGTAGTCTAATTTTGTTGTATACAGTTTGACGAATAGGTCTGTTCACTGCTATATACAGTTATCACATAAACATTTCAACGGCTGAGTTCACCATTTCAATGGAACTGCCTGTGGAAGTACTCTCGGGTCTATTACCTGTGGAAGTACATTCAATGGCTGAGTTCACATTAATTTGTTGTATACTACTTTACTATTTACACGAATGGAACACATAAAAGTTGGCTTCAGCTGAGACTAGTATTTTGTATTGTCACTTGTGTTCAGCTACCGCTAAAGCTATACAATAGTATTCTATATTTACACGAAGGTAACAAACATATGAAGTTGCATTGCATGGTATGTCCAGTCATGTTTTGCGATGACTCATAATATGTTGGCTTGTTAACATAGCTTGTTAAAATTTGTGTATCTTGTTGTGAAATCAGGGAGGAGCTCTCTGACTATATGTTGCATCACTTCAAAGAGCAAAGTCGTTATTGTACTAGATGTGTACATTACAGTTATAACATTTTCTTTGTATAAATTGTGTAAATTTGTATATCAGAGTGGTAATTGTATGTGAGTTTTTGGTCAGTTATACTGAAAACTATTGTATCGATCGGTTATCCATATTTTACTTGATTATATGGTTAATTGTTTTTCTGATTGTTTGAATATCATGAGTATGTGAATGATTATGGATTGATATTGTAGAAACAAAATAGACTGCTAGCAGGAAATAATTACAGGGAAAAAGGAGTAAATTAATGAATAATTTTTAGCTGCATTTTAAAAACGCTACAAAAATATATTTAGTGGCGTTGAATAAACGCAATCGTAAACCAGGGGTAAAACTGAAAATTTTATTAGTAACATCATAAGCTTTTTTTATGGTGTTTATTTAGTGCAACAAAAATTATTTTGGTGGCGTTTAATAAATGTTACAACAAAAGAAATTGCAGTGGCGTTAAAAATAATGCAACCAATTTGCAATGATTTTTAGTGGCATATTTTCTCATAACGATAATCGAAACGCCACCAAAAATGATTGGTAGTAGTTTTTGAGTGCTACAAAAAATCATTTTTCTTGTAGTGAAACTAGAGACTGTTCTAAAATGTGACTTCCACTTATACTTTTTTGGCCTGATTTACAATCAGCACAGTCAGCATCACAATATAAGATTAAATCTAGCGTATCAATTTTAGGATAAAATAGGTCAAAGTATAAAGTGTGTTTAACATATTTTAGAATAAGTTTAACAACATTTAAATGGGTTTCTTTAGGTTAAGATTAGTATCTTGCATAGAGACAAACACTATGCATGATATCAGGTTAACTCAATGTTATATAGAGTAGCAATCCAATCATTTCCCTATATATTTTTTGATAAATATCCTTTTGTAGGATTTAGATTAACCCCAGAGGAGGTGAATAGGATTTATTGCAATTTTTGCGGAATATAAATTATCACAACACAGATCATAACAGAATAAATAAATGCAGAAAATAAATGACACAGAATTTACCTAGCTTCGACAAACTCCTTCTTATTGTTGCATTCCACATGGTTTCTTACTAAGAATTAAAACAATATCCTGCATACAACACCTATACACTTATAACCCTTGTTATCACTTTAATCCTATGCACAAAACCCTGTATTGATCTCTAACCCTAAGATCAGATTTCTCTGAATTATAAACCTGTAATTGTAAACCCTAGTTTAGAAAAACTAGTAAACCTATGTAAGAGATTACAAAGGAATTACAATTTAAAAACAAGATAAAAACAAAAAAACCTTTTAAAGATAAATAAAAACAAGGTCGGTCCCCTTTTTATTTGCTTTGCCCCTTGAAAGATATCGACTTCAAAACTTCAACGACCACGAACAGATATTAGGGTTTTTGCTCTCAGCTCAAAATCACGATTTCAACGTTCAGTAGATTTTGTTATCTGATGGATTTTGATCATTCGATGCACGATCATCTAATTTGGGCTTACTGCTGATCGAAAGCACTCATGAGTTATTCTGATTTTAATCTCTCTTACACTCGAATTTGTTGCTTGGTTTTCGATGCCTAAATGCCTGTTGTGGATGGTGAATTTATAGAGTATTGAAACTCTTGTGTTCTCTGATTTCCTGGCATTGATTTGGTCTTGATATTGCATGATTTATGCTTGTTGAATTGTCGTGAATACCCAAATGATTCTTGCGATTTTATAGATTGATTTTTAACCCATGAAATATAACCATGCCAAAAATCGAACCTTTGAACATGTTAATAGATTCATGCTTGGTCTTTATTGATGAATTATCCCAAGTTTTTCGCCATTGTGAATTTGTGCCATTCTTATCACTTTGTATATTTGTGAAAGAATTTATGGTCGTGATTGATATAAATAATTCTTGCCAACAATGTTCGATGCAATTTAGAGAAATTTCATTCTCTGGTTTTGAATTCGAAAAAAGGCAGTATTAAAAAAATATTTCTTATATTCATATGAAAATCAATGTTGCTTTTGAATTTACTCTTTAATACTGTGCATGGATAGATTCTTCTTTTGTTTGATGTCATGCACATACTACTCAGCCTTTTCACCCGCAGCCTTTTGAACCATTATGTTACATGTTCATTCATGCTTGCCTATATGGTTGTGTATACTTTTTTGTTTCATGCATCATATGTATTTGGCCTTGTGTTGACTTTGTACACCCTATGTGTACTTGGACTGTTGCTTCATCTACTTTGAGGCATTTTAAAGTGTTGCATGTATTTGTAAGTGTGACATTGATTAGGTCACTTGAGTTCACTTGTCTTTGGCATTGTTGCCTCATCATTTATTCTCATATGCATAGACCCTTTTACATACATTACGCACACACACATATATATTCACACACACATATTTGTATATGTATGTATGTGAATACAGATTCTTTTACTTCTCTGGTCTGTACTTTCTTGTTTGACTGATTTCGAACTTTTGTACCTGCACCATTTCACATTGCTATAACCATTTGTCTATTGTTGTTACCATGCACCACTTTGTTGTGAGTTTTTTCGCTGATGTTGTGAACTTGTATCCATGAGCTATGTTGTTTCATTGCTTCAAACATGCTGTTGAAATTGCACATGTGCATTACTTGTTTAGCCTATTTGTTTGGCTTTGACCATTTTAGACATTTGGTTGCACCTGCCTTGTCTGTGTTCATTGCCTTGTGACTTGTTCATGCCGTGTATACTTGACCATGCAGTTTGACACTCCTGTGCACTTGATTGTTCTTGAGTTATCGTGGTCACTTGCAGTTCCATTTAAGTACTGCTACATAAATACATATATATATATATATATATATATATATATAGCACCAGGACTATACTGGCATGTATTCTCTCTTTCCACGTTTATGCTTGTTGTTCCATGTTTTGAGTCATTTGACTTGCCTCCTTGTAGCTTTTTCTGTGCACATGCAATCATGCACACACACAAATGCGCACACACACACATTTATATATACACACACACATATACATACATCATACATTTATATGTGTATATGCATGTCATGTTGAGTCTGGTCTGAAAGCCTTGTCTGGTCATTGTACTTGGTCTTATGCTCTGAATTTTTTTTATTGCCTCCAGATTGTTCACCTGAAAGATTTGCATGATGTTGCATTTGCTTTTATTTCTTGAGCCTGAACCTGGCTTGCATGGCTAGCTGGTTTGTGCATGCTACTGCTCCATGTATCACTGTTTTGATATACCTTCATGCTTGTTGACTTGCCATGCTTGTTTGGTGTTGCCATATATATATATATATATATATATATATGTATATATAAATATATACACACACATATGTGTATATATATACACACATGTATATATATATATATATGCAATGATGTGTGTGTGTGTGTATTATGTTGCTTCACAAGTTCCATGTGCTTGCTTGAGATTTGTACATGTTCACTTGAAAAATAACTGTATACAACTGCAAAAATATTTCTATATATAAATCAGCATACCAATATATGATTTGTCGTGTGTAACCACCTGAAATTTCGAAACCAATTAAATTTTTTATTTTTAATTAATTTTACAAGGATTTATAGTCGATTTTAAAAATTCGATAATTTATATTATTTCCATAGCTTAAAAAGAAAAAAAAATCAAACAATCTCAAAATTCAACGAAACCAAATTTATTGGATCAGAAAGATTGAAAAATGATAAGATTTCAAATTTCATAATTTTTGGAGTTACTATGTGAGCGTACAAAAGATAAATGCATACCGGGTCAACTGGTCAAAATTAAGTAAAAACATAATAAAATAATAAAACGAATGGTCAAACGAACTCCCAATTTGACAAGACCTATTTCATTTGATCTATAATTATGAAATATAATAGGATTCAAAATTTCGTATCAATCGGATTTACCGTTTGATCATATGAGCGATAAACGCGTGATAGAAGTAAAACAAGCTTCCTTTTTTAACAAATGCAAAAGCACCAAAGTTCTTGTTTGAGGAGTCAATCATCCAAGCCCCTTAGTTGTGTTTTCTCACCCTCTCCCATCTCATGACACCTTACCAATCTCTCACCCTTCCCTTTCTAGAAAACCAAGGTGCTTTCAAAATTTTCCTTTTTTCCACTTCCTTAAACCTTTCTCCTTCTTCCTTCCTCCATGCCATGGATGCCACTCCCTAGCCACCTCCAGCCACCATCCGCCCACTCCTTGACTTCCTCCCCACCTACGTAGCACCATACTCTTTCCCCTCCTCTTGTCGTTGCTCCACATCTCCGAAAAACCAAAAATTCCTACTTTAAATCCATAATTTCCACCTCTAAGCCAAATTAGTCCCAAAATCCACCTCCCCCACACCTCCACAGCCCACGCATGGGCCCTACAACCCCACAACAGCCCCCTTCCTTCCTCACCAATGAACCCCAGGTCCGCACCCCAGGGTTAAACCCTCCACAAGCCCAAACCTTGTCCCGTTTGCTCCAAAAACTTGATTCTATCTCCGTTTTGTTCATCTGTAAGTCTAGCAACCCCGAAGCGTTGTTACTCTACCGAATTTGATTTCAAAGTTCTCCACTAACACTGGGAAGCTGCCGAAATCACTCGAGAATGTTCATATACTATCCGCTTAAAGATTGACGAAGTGAAACCCACGGCGAGAAACCGTTAACTGATAAAGGGCTAATTTATTATCAATTATTGTTAGTAAATTTATATGGTTTAATGATGATTAGTGGTTGATAATACAAGTTTATTATGTTGTCTAATATTGTTTAGCATGATAAAAATATCATTTTAAGTGATCTATGTGTAGTTTATTGGGTATGTGACACTTAAGAACCAATAGTGTTGAATTGGACATTGTTTGAACCTTAAATGGTCATTAGAAAGTAATTCACTAATTACTGGTTAATGGATATTGATATGAATCCTATTTGGGTATTGAATGATGATTGGTTGACATTAATTGATATTGCAGTTAATTTGTTGATTGACAAACCCATATAAGTGTTGATGGTTTAAAGTTTATATGGTGTATTCCATTATATATGTGGATTGGATGTTGTATTGTTATATGATATAGTGTTAGTTGATACACTGATTGAATATGAACAATAGATGTTATTATTGGTCTACTAGTTAAGTCTCCATCAAATAAAATAATTTAATGAATATTTTAATAATATAATAGGCTAAAAATAAAAGTTTGAATTTAACATCCGATTTTGTGTGGAAACAAAGTTTATAAAATTAGAATGAATACTTGTATTGATTTGAAATTATTTTCATATAGTTATGGCCTATTAAAGTTTTATTTAAAAATGTATAGTAACCGATAAAATTG
The DNA here is from genome assembly GCA_030737875.1 of Allium sativum. Lineage (NCBI taxonomy): Eukaryota > Viridiplantae > Streptophyta > Magnoliopsida > Asparagales > Amaryllidaceae > Allium > Allium sativum. The sequence goes on along the minus strand of CM060921.1, from coordinate 510,627,185 downwards.
GAGTTCGGTTAGGATATCTAGGATGAGTTTTAAAAGGATTTCCTTTATAAAACTTTTTTTATTTATTTTTATAATGAATGTCGGGAGAATTTGGATTCAAAATAATGAAGTTGGAAAAATAATATTATTCTAATGATTTAGATATTATTATAATACTTAAATATTATATTAATTGGAAATTGAAGTTATAAATTCAAAATATTACTTCCAAAAATTATTATATATATTTTGTATAATAAATAAAATGTTTTTTGAAGCTATTCGAGGTATTTTATATTATACATTGAATTATGGTTAGAATAGAACTTAAATCGCATAGCAACAGTTCGTGAACTTCGACCTGTAAATTCAAACTTTTATACCGGGAGATCTGACGATTGGATTTTCCCGAAACTGAAACCATTAAGTTCATAATGAAAAGATCTTTCGAATGATAAGAATAATTTTTAAATCTAATGGATAGATTTTGAGAAATGTTCAAATCAAATTTGAATAAAAACAGCGCCAGGACCCGTAATGGCCTGAAATCGGGATTTTTGAAAATGGACTATTTTAAAATCTCATTCCCTAAGCTAGAGTTCTAATGGAAGTTAATTTAGATTTTTAATTCCCTGATGTTATTCTAATTCAAGGTTTTAATGGGGAATTCGTTGGGCAGAAAGTAGTATATGAATGGACTCCTTTAATTTGTGCTAATTGTAGAATTTTTGGACATTCGTATACTACATGCAAGGCTATTAAAGTCTGGGCTCCTAAAAATTGCTCTAGCTTAGGAAACGAGATGGATATTGATGTGAATCTGAAAAATCAGACCCCATCTAGTTTAGACAGTGCAGAGAATAACAAGATGATAGTAGGTAACGTATCTGTTGATAAAGATAGAATTGATAATGGTGCAATAGCTGGAGTGGTAAAAGAAATTGAAATGTATATTAGTGGAAATAAGGTTGATACTGGTCCTTTCTCAAAAAAAAGGTTGATATTGGTCAATCTCTAGTTAGCCAATCTACATGCATGCAGGATAAATCAGAAGAAAATTTGTAACACCCCGCATTTTTTTGTAACAATTAAATAATGCATATAAGGAAAAGAAAATTTTGAAGAGATTCCAGAATTTGGCCATGGGAGTAGCGTCATTATGTTTGTGGCAATTTTCTGGTCGATTTAGACCTATGGATTGCAGAAAACCGATTTAAGATGAAAGAGAAACCTTTAAATGAAGCATTACAGCAAAACATGAATATAAGGTAAATAAAGAGAACAATGAGTACCATTATTTCTAAAATTATTAATAAAAGACTTCATAGCTCAGTTGGTTGAGGCATTGGATATGTAACATAGAGGCCGGGGGTTTGAACCTTGGCGGTGACATAATTTTTATCGTTGTTTTAGAGAGGGCCAGCTGAACATACAAATATATGTATATGCATGAACATAAATAAAGGAAAAATAATGGTAATGTATAAATTAAATAAATTCATACATTGAAGAGGAGGAAAGTTAGTACAATTTTTAATGCATTAAGAAAGGTAAGAAAATACATGCAATTAAAAGAGGTAGTGTGGATATTAATTAATGCAATGACATTATAAGGAAACCATGCGAGCGTTAAAATGGAAATATATATATATATCATAAAGGAAGGTAAGGCACGCTAATAAATGCAATAAGGAATAAAAAGATGAAGCATTATAAGTTAACACATTTAAAAAAAAGGTACATTTGAAAATGCAAGCAATAAAGCAATAAAAATGTGAAGTAATGGCATAAAAAGGAATGCACAAGTATATATATAAGGTATTCAAAAGAAAAACATTTTTCATATTAAAAAAACAATCAATGCAAGCGTTAATAAGAAAAGAAACGTCATGGAAGATAAATGCATGGAAAGGAAATGTTAATGTATGAATAACGAACAATAATATTTGAAAAAAATGCGTTAAAAATAGTGAATTGAGGCATTAATGAGAAAGAGTTTGAAAAGAAATAAGTCATGCATTAATTAATCAAGAAATGCAAGATTTGGAAAAAATAAAGGTTGTGCGCATAAGGAGGCTTTGTATACGCATAAGGATGTTTTTTGTATATGAAGATAATTCCAATTAAAGACAAGGATATACACGCATGAAAACATGCAATTAATTAGAGAAGGAGGATATGCACAATTAATTTAAAAAGGGAGCAAAACAAGAAGGGATCAAAACAAGAAGGCTATTAAAAGCCGCAAAACATTAAAATTATATATGTATAGGCAGCGTAAAATAAAGTATGAAATGCAAAATGGGCCTTATTCTTAGTTGACTCGGCATTTCATGTACGGTTAGATTGAAAAACCTAATATCTAACTATTAAGGATTGGCTCTGTTAATCTATGAAAAGGGGCTCTCTCTTTCCCATTTTATCCACTCAATTCTTCATCTCTTTCTCTGCCTCCATGACATTCTAAATTAAAAATAGAATGGGGAGATGCTGCTGGAATCTAGATTAACAAAGAAGATTCAAGATTTATAACCAACCTCCAACTCTACAAAAAGGTAAAAGTCGGCTTTCTTCTACAACAACTATTTATAAGAATTTCTAGATCTGCAAATGAGGTGAGTGGATTTAAGCTATATCATTTTTGATAATGATATATTATCGTTTAAACATTCCCCGTTATCATATAATGTGAATTTGCTAGAATAAATAAAGTATTGAATTGTTGTTATGACATGTTTAGATTTGATATGTTGAAATGTTTAAACACATGTTAGAAAGGATTAAAGTGATGAATATGACATGTTGGAATATTAATATGCTAAAGATATTAATATGTTGGGAAATTTGCCAAAACATGCATAGCAATTACTGTTGTTTCAGTTCCATGTTACTTATGATATTTATGCACCTGAACCGTTAACGATAGAAATTGAGAAAATTACATGTTAAGTTAGAAAAATTACATGATTTGGCGATCACAAGTTATTGTTAAACATGAACAATTATCTATTTAATTGATTACATGATAGAATAGAATTGATTATATGTGAGAAAGAACATATAACATAAAACAGGCACAATATGATGACCTATAAATTATAAATTATAGTGGAAATTTGAAAGAAATAGACATGCCTAGATTATATAGAAGATTTACAGTAAATAAGAAACTATAACTGCGCTTAGACATGAGGTTAGATTACACTTGTGGTAGAAGTCTACCTGGAACCGCCTGGCATATCCAGCATCCACAAGTGGTAAATCTAATGTGAGGGGTCTAAGTGAATAATTAAAACATGTAATGATGCTAAGTCATGAGGTTAAGTCGTTTTGTGGTAGAAGTCTGCACAGAACCGCCCAGCAAATCCAGCATCCACAAGTGTAGGCTTAATGTGAGAGGTCTATTGCATAAATAAATACATATATAAATATATGTAAACAGAAGGAATGATAAACAATATTAATTGTAATTAATGGGATAAATGGAATTGAAAGTAAGATACAACAGTAATAGAAAATGGGAATGAATGGGGAATGATAATAACCTATTATAAATAGAATACATTAATGAGAATGTTGTATAATAGGTTGACTTGTCCTAGGGACAAGTGAAGATTATAAATTAGGTTATAATAAACTAGTAAGGAAATGAGATAACTGGTGAAATGAGATAAGTGACACTTAATTGTAAATTAAGTAATCAGTAAATGGGGAAAACTTGAAACCAGTTGAGAAAAGGAGGAATACTTATGAAATGAAAGAAGTTATACTTAATTATAAATTAAGTAATTTGAAAAGTTGGAAGAATGTTTTGTTAAGATTTGTCCTAGGGACAAGTCGGAATTATAACTTAGGTTATAAAAAAATAATAAGGAATTTGGAATAACTTATGTTATGGGATAAACTGTGCTTAAATGTAAATTAAGTTATTTGTGAGAACGGGAATCTAAAATCTATGGATGAGGACAACATAAGTTATATTTATGGGAAGAGGGGACTTATTAGTGAACCTTAGTTAAAAGAACTAAGCTAATAAGTAAATAACGTTAAGTTATAATGACATCATAAGATGGAATTATGATAAAATAGGAAAGAATGAGGCAACTCGGGAAATGAGGTAAGTTATATTTAATCATAAATGTTAAGCGACATGTTAAATAGAAAACATGTGAATTAAGATACACTTAATTACATATAAAGTAGAACATGTTATTGTAACCTTGAATCATACAAGAATATAAAGGGATGTGGATTGCAGACCTTGGATCACAATCTAGAGAATAACATGTTGTGGGCTTATTAATAAACTTAAATGGTTAAGTTGTATAACTGAAATTAATAAGCAAGAGGGGCCCATTCCTTAGAGATATAAGGGGTTAGGAAGAACTTGGTAACCTAAATAAAAAGTTAAGATAACCAAGTTAAATGGAAACCTGATAAGGTAAAGAAGCGCGTAAAAGAATGTTTAGACCTAAGGTCTAATAACATATTAAAATGAGGCGCTTTGACCAGTCAGTACGTTTGAGGGTGAATAACCCAACGGGGTAGATCATCATGGTGTTATAAGGCACGAAGGGGGACGCCAACTAGATGTTTAGATTGTTTGATGTTAAGGGCATGTCACTTAGCTTTTGTAGTGTTTACTAGTTGAGGGAGGGGACGAGGTGGGGCCATAGCCACCATGGAAAACAAACCCTAAGAATATTTGTATTTTGAGGCTCTTAAAGGCAGGCCTGTACAGATATGGAAAAGCTCCCGATTGAGTTCCATGTTTCTTGTATCGCCTTGCCACGAAACTCGGTGCACAGTAGAGGACGTGCGGTTGAGGCATCAAGCTACAATTAATGGTATGTACGTGGGACAGTCTAGATACATGCATGTCTGCTCTAGGTGGTGTATCGTGGACTTGAGGGCATTACTCTGGTACGGAATCTGATTCGAACAAATGTGGCAGTCCGTATGTTTGCGTAACATAGTAATGATAGATATATATGGAACGTAATATTGCTATATAGAGGTCCGTACGTCACTCCGGCATAGGATGAGGGACTGTGTACATTTCGGTGGTATTATGGTGGAGACCGTGCGAGTGGGGTATATACCTTAATATTGGGGGTAGCTACATATATTCTATATTAGGTTAATCCACTGGGAAGTAAATGGGTGCGACGTGTGTGTAAGCCTTGAGTGTTGTTAATCCAAGTAACCTAATAAATAAGAAAATATGATTGAACGGTATATGTAGTGTTATCCAAAGTGTATAATTTAAATCTAGTCACCAGAACTTGTGTTCTGACCCCCTCCTCATAACATACTCGTAGGTTAGATTTGTGGCAAAGACATGATAGCTTTGGATACTGGTTAGGCAGTATTATTAATACGATAAGGCTATACTTTGAGTATATTATATATTATCCATTCTGTTGTGAGATATTTCTGAGCTCTGACGTATTTTATGTCCCCGCCTTTTCTGCATGATACTAGAGCAAACCAACACGAGTTTCGATAGATTAGAATTTTGTAAAAAAAAGTATCGTTCTATCAGATTTTGGGTTGTTACATCTGGTTTCAGAGCTTAGTTTTAAGATTCCTATATAAATAGTGAGTGAACGTATTTGTATTTTTAAAAATATTATATATATTCCTATATCCATAAAGGAACCCACTAAATAGAAAGAGTATAATATGGTAAGAATTGGGATGACTGTTTTGTACACTATAGAAAGGAATATGGAAATTTGAGACCCTTGGGTAATTTAGGTTGAAATTGTACAATGTATTTTGTATGACAGGAGGGTGAATCCCATATGATTAGTATTTTAGGTTAGTGGGTTTGACAGTAAAACCTTATAAATTGGAAAAGGTTAAAAAGAGAAAGAGGGATTAGGAATATATACGGTTGAGAGAATTGACTTTGTGGGACTGACTAGGAAAGCCTAGGAAAAATTGGAAACCTACTTTGAGTCAAACCCCATTGCTAACTTTTAGGAGCTTTAAATTGTAAAAGTTTTAGGAAAATGGTTTGTGGTGTTTTCAAGTTTTAGTCTTAAAAGTTATTTTAAAATATGTAAAGAAGTACATATTGGGTTTTGAAGTAAAATGGGGTATATTTTGCAAATAATGATTTCTTGTGAAAATTTTATCTAAAATAAAATTTTCCTAGATAAGATGGAAAAGAAAATCTATAACAAAGAAAATTTTCTTATGTGGGTTGTGCTTGGATAGGAAAAATAGTGGAAGATTTATAAATAGTTACATCTAATCCAAGTACAGATAGAAAAAGGTCTAAAAAGAAAAAACGGAAGATGCGAAATTTTCCGTTTTCTACCTTTTTGTAACATAAGAAATAGAATTTAGAAAATTAGATTTTTCTGAAATTCGAAAAATAAAGTTGGTTGGTAGGATTTTAGATGCAACAATTGGATGAATTACGCTGTTACTCAGTGAGACTGTGGGAAAATTTGGATGAAAAAGCATTTTTGATTTCCAAAATATTGCATTCACATAGAACTCCCAGTACATTTAGGATGTGAGCATCATATTTTAAAAGGATTTTTGAAAACTTTGCATACACGTAGGAGGTACCGCTTAGGCATACATGCATTATTATGTTGTATTTCACTTTGCACAAGTGCATAATGTTTGCAAAAATTGGATGCACACATGATGGATGTATATTACGCGAGGGGTTAATTGATTATTACCCTTATCAAATTTCGGGGACGTAATTTCCTAAGGGTGGGAGAATGTAACACCCCGCATTTTTCTGAAACAATTAAATAATGCATATAAGAAAAAGAAAAATTTGAAGAGCTTCCAGAGTTTGGCCATGGGGGTAGCGTCATTACGTTCATGGCGATTTTCTGGTCAATTTAGACTTATGGGTTGCAGAAAACCGATTTAAGATGAAAGAGATATCTTTAAATGAAGCATTACAGCAAACATGAAATTAAGGTAAAGAAGGAGAACAACGAGTACCATTATTTCTAAACTTATTAACAAAAGACTTCATAGCTTAGTTGGTTGAGGCATTGGATATGTAACATAAAGATCGGGGGTTCGAACCTCGACGATGACATAATTTTATCTTTGTTTTTGAGAGGGCCAACTGAACATACAAATATATGTATATGCATGAACATAAATAAAGGAAAAATAATGGTAATGTATAATTTAAATAAATTCATACATTGAAGAGGAGGAAAATTAGTACAATTTTTAATGCATTAAGAAAGTTAAGAAAATACATGCAATTAAAAAGGTGGTGTGGATACTAATTAATGCAATGACATTATAAGGAAATGGTTAATTTCATGCGAGCGTTAAAATGGAAATATATATATATACATAACATAAATGAAGGTAACGCACCCTAATAAATGCAATAAGGAATAAAAAGAGGAAGCATTAAAAATTAACACATTTTAAAAAAAAGGTACATTTGAAAAAGCATGCAATAAAAATGTGAGTTAATGGAATAAGAAGGAACGCACAAGTAAATATATATAAGGCATTTTTTTAATATTAAAAAAAGCAATCAATGCAAGTGTTAATAAGAAAAGAAACGCCATGGAAGATAAATGCATGAAAAGGAAAGGTTAATGTGTGAATAACGTACAATAATATTTGAAAGAAATGCGTTAAAAATAGTAAATTAAGGCATTAATGAGAAAGAGTTTGAAAAGAAATAAGTCATGCATTAATTAATTAAAAGAGGCAAAATTTGGAAAAAATAAAAATTGTGCGCATAAGGAGGCTTTGTACACGCATAAGGATGTCTTAAAGAAGGAGGATAGGCATAATTAATTTAAAAAAAGAGTAAAACAAGTAGGCTATTAAAAGCTGCAAAACATTAAAATTATGTATGTATAGGCAGCGTAAAATAAAGTACGAAATGCAAAATGGGCCTCATTCGTAGTTGACTCAGCATTTCATATATGGTTAGATTGAAAACCCTAATATCTAACGGTTAAGGATTGGCTCTGTTAATCTATAAAAAGGGGCTCCCTCTCCTATTTTATCAACACAATTCTTCATCTCTTTCACTGCCTCCATGACATTCAAAATTCAAAATAGAATGCGGAGATGTTGCTGGAATCTAGATTAACGAAGAAGATTCAATATTTATAACCAACCTCCAATTGTACAAAAAGATAAAAGTCGGGTTTCTTTTACAACAACTATTTAGAAGAATTTCTAGATCTGCAAATGAGGTGAGTGGATTTAAGCTATATCATTTTTGATAATGATATATTATTGTTTAGACATTTCGTGTTATCGTATAATGTGAATTTGCTAGAATAATTAAAAATGTTGAATTGTTATGACATGTTTAGATATGATATGTTGAAATGTTTAAACACATGTTAGAAAGGATTAAAGTGATGAATATGACATGTTGGAATATTAATATGCTAAAGATATTAATATGTTGGGAAATTTTCCAAAACATGCATAGCAATTACTGTTGTTTCAATTCCATGTTACTTATGACATTTATGCACCTGGACCATTAACGATAGAAATTAAGAAAATTACATGTTAAGTTAGAAAAATTACATGATTTAGCCATCACAATTTATTGTTAAATATGAACAATTATCTATTTAATTGATTACATGATAGAATAGAATTGATTATATGTGAGAAAAAACACATGACATAAAATAGGCGTAATATGATGACCTGTAAATTATAAATTACAGTGGAAATTTGAAAGAAATAGACATGCCTAGATTATATAGAAGATTTACAATAAATAAAAAACTGTAACCGTACCTAGACACGAGGTTAGATTACACTTGTGGTAGAAGTCTGCCCGGAACCACCCGACATATCCAGCATCCACAAGTGGTAAATCTAATGTGAGGGGTCTAAGTGAATAATTAAAACATGTAATGGTGATGAGACATGAGGTTAAGTCAACTTGATGCAAAAGTTTGTCCGGAACCGCCCGGCAAATCCATAATCCATAAGTGTATGCTTAATGTGAGAGGTCTAGTGCATAAATATATATATATACACATAAATAGAAGGAATGATAAACAACATTAATTGTAATTAATGGGAATAAATGGAAGTGAAAGAAAGATACAACAGTAAAAGAAAATGGGAGTGAACAGGGAATGATAATAACCTATTATAAATAGATTACATTAATGAGAATGTTATATAACAGGTAGACTTGTCCTAGGGACAAGTGAAGATTATAACATAGGTTATAATAAACTAGTAAGGAAATGAGATAACTGGTGAAGTGAGATAAGTAACACTTAATTGTAAATTAAGTAATCAGTAAATGGGGAGAACCTGAAACTAGTTGAGAAAAGGGGGGAAACTTATGAAATAAAAGAAGTTGCACTTAATTATAAATTAAGTAATTTGAAACTTGGAAGAAAGTTATCTTAAGAGCTGTCCTAGGGATAAGTGGGAATTATAACTTAGGTTATTATAAAACAATAAGGAAATTGGAATAACTTATGTTATGGGATAAACTGTACTTAATTGTAAATTAAGTTATTTATGTGAACGAGAATCTAAAATCTACGGACGAGGACAACATAAGTTATATTTATGGGAAGAGGGGACTTATTAGTGAACCTTAGTTAAAAGAACTAAGTTAATAAGTAAACAACGTTAAGTTGTAATGATAGCCTAAGAGGGAATTATGATTAAATAGGAAAGAATGAGGCAACTCAGGAAATGAGGTAAGTTTTATTCAATCATAAATGTTAAGTGACATGTTAAATATAAAACATGTGAAATAGGATACACTTAATTACTGTTAACCCTCTTTTTGGTAAAAGACACAGTAGGCCAAATCGAAGCCCAAACGCGCAACCAATCGAGTTAAACATATTGCATTCCAGGAAGCCCCGCAGAAGCTCGGCCCGAAGTAGCCGCATATCGGGCCAATCAAGTCAATATCTCACCCCGGAAGACCTGCTCTTCCAATCAACCAAGAGAACCACTCTCGCACATGGCGTATCGACCGAATATCTCGGATCTACATGAAATATCCAGCTGAGCTGTTCAAATGCTTGGCCCGACTCTCAAGGATGAAAAAGTGGTCAACCATATCCAGACAAAGCTCTACTTTTGATATACCTCACCGTGTATGCCACGTCAGCCACAACTTTCGAGGATACTATTTATGAATAGGGGAATCAGTCCTCAGCCACTATTCTGACCAAGTGATGGACTCCACGTGTCCAAGCTTTCCCGGAAAGGCCGGGCCACGTCACAACAGCCCAAGCTACTATCCCCTCCTATAAATACCTCAAAGCTTAAAGAGGATAAAAAGGGATTTTGGAGAGAGACTTCTGAAACCTTTCTTTTTGGCTTATACTTCTTCTTCCCTGAAAAAACATTATCTGGAAGAGAAAATAGCCGCCTTCTCTCTTTTCTCCAAACAGAAAAACATTGTATTTGTAATCAAAAGGAAAAGTGGACGTAGGCACCGTCTTTGCCGAACCACTATAAAAAATTTGTGTGTTCTCCCCGTTTCCTTTACTTTTTCTGCATTTTATAATCATTATCCGTGTGCTTTCCACACGATTGGGGGTTGATTGTCACTAGTGACCAACTTTTGATGTTAACACTTTGGCACACCGGAAGGGGGGATTTTCCTTAGTCTATGGCGAATAAACGAAAGAAAGATACAACATCCTCTTGTCCCGCAAACACCCATGCAGCCGATACTAATGCTACAGAAGCCAGTCACGTAGTTTCCACTCATGAAGATATGTCTCAATTTCTCACCCGAGACGACATGGATAAAATCACGGTCGATTTCAGAGACCATATGACATATCAGGGTAAACTCCTTGAACGATAGCAGCAGTTGATGGATCACCTTCTCGGTCGACTGGAAACAGGATTGAATGCTTCAACATCAATTCCTCCCCCGACCAAGATGGGGCAATAACTGATCTTTGGTCTACACAGAATCAGGCCACTGATCAGGCTACACCTTTATTTCATCCTAGTTTGGTCCCACCAACCGATCGATCCCAGCCGGGAGTATCACTTCCAACAACCAGCCATTGCAGCAGAAGAACCTCAGGAGGCTCGCGATCAAGATCTAAGTCGGTCGAACACTTAGCTCCCACTCTTGGGAACATCTCGACCTATCAAACCAGTCGAGCAGCCACAGAGTCCCTCAAAATCAACGCCATTCCCATTACAACCCGGAATCTTACCATAGACCAGTCTAACCACTCTTCACCTCCAACGAAGAGCAGGTGCGGCCTTCCCTCCGAACACGGGAAGTCACCCCACTATTCTGGTCCTCACAGCGGCAGAAGAGAACGCTACTATAGACCCTACTAACCTCGCTCCCACCAGGGGCACCTCTGAGCTCTGAACACCACATGTTATGCTAGATCAAGCTAGGCCCTCTGTTACGGGTACGGCTCGACTCACTTCTCATCAGGTTCCAGAGGGGCCATTCTCCCCAGAACCACCTACTATGGCTCACTTTCCCTCACACCTTCACTCAACTCTCGGAAGACGGGCCCAGCCAACAGCCACCCTTCCGAGCATGCTTTTGCCTGATCCTTGCCCTGAAGCTTCCCCGGATACTGAGCTAAATTCATAGCAATGACTCCTCAGAGATGGAAGCCACTTGCAAGAACCATCTGATGCTTTACTCGGGACACTTACTCGTAGCAAGACATAGATAATGTCAATCGCAGCCCTTTCACTAGGGAAATCAGAAACTCTTGAAACCCTCCGGACTTCAAGTTCCCAACTATCGAGCCGTACAATGGTCACGTTGATCCAACCATCCACCTCATGCGATACATGCGGCATATGGAAGTACTCGGCCCATCGACCAACGTCATGGCTAAGTGCTTCCTGCTCTTTCTCACTGATATAGCCGGAATGTGGTTTCGACAGCTGATAATGGAGTCGATCAGCAGCTAGAACACTCTGGTCACCCGCTTCATCGAGCAATTCAGATTACATATCTTTCAACCGAAGAGCATTATATTCTTATCCACCATCAAGCAGTGATCAGGAGAAACGCTCAGATCCTTCCTCGAAAGATTCAATGCAGTTGTAGCATCAGTTGATCGGCCTGAGCCATCAATGGTACTTATGGCTGCCATTGCAGGAGTTCAGAATCGATCAGAATTCTCAATCTCTTTAACCAGAGAACCCCCCCAAGGATGTAGATGATTTCTATTCTGAGGCCGAGCGATTCCTCCAGCAAGAAGATGCCAGCATTGAGATGGAGAGCCTAAAGGTCTTAGCCGCCAAACAACAAGGTCCTTCTAACAACAACGGCTAGAATAAAGGAAGAGAAAAGGCCCCGGAAAAGAGCGAGCGTCACGTGCGACCTCAGATCGAAAGTAAGTATGACCAGTACATTGTAACACCCTGTATTTCTATGTTTATTAAAGTAATAAATTAAAGAATACTTAATTTTAAAAGTGATAATTAAGGGAAACGGGTTACGCTATTGCATTCGTCTTGGAATTCTGCTTGAGATAGAGTCCGAGTTTGCATGAATCAGACTTTGTATGAAGAAATTATGGAGTTCAGAAGATTTCATGTTTAAACAGAAAATTATATAATTAAATAATTAAATAAAACAAAAACAGTTCGAATTCTGAAAATCACGTGAATCAGCTGGGCGGGAAAATTCCCGCCCATAGGTGTTGACTCGCCCCGGGGGTGTCGTCATAGGTGTGGACCCCCAAGAGGGGTGTCGACTGGGTTGTCGACCCCCCTATAGGGGTCGACCCCCTCGCCCAGATCCAAACAGTGATGATTTTCTGACTTATTGCTTAGTCACTAGGGCATAGGTGGCAATTTCTGGATAGATCTATCTAGTCTGGATGGTTCTGATTGATCCTAGGTTGATCTAACGGCTCACATAAGTCTAAACCTCTATAAAATCAACCCTAACCCTCAACCTTAAATCACACAATTTCATTCCAAGGAGCCACCATGTTGTTCATGGTCAACCTAGCATAGCCACCATTCTTTTCCAACTAGGAAGCAAACTAGAAAGCAAGTTAGAAGCTACAAATCAAATCTAAATTAGAGAATCGATAGTCTACGTCAAGGGATAGCTTTTTAGTTTCAGAAAACAGATCCTAGAAAATAAGACTTTCTTTTATTTGTAAGTCCTGTTATTATTTAGATGTGAACAATTAAAAGTTATGATTTGTAATAAAGTGAAAACTAGAGTAGTTCCTAGTTGTATGATAATGGTGATGTTGATTCATGTCTATTCTTGTAACGATTCTATCATATATGCTTATGAGACTATTCTGGTTTATTGGACTTATTATGTTGTATGTTAAACCAATCGTGTATTATATAAATTTGGTGACTCTTTCTTGTTATGTTACATGCAAGTTTTTAGGCTAAGTCATATATATGTTTAAATCTACATTCTCATATGTTTAGATCTATGTTAATTGGATCCAAAATATAATTTCACATCTACATGCCTAATTGGATATGTGTAATTCTATGTAAGTCCGCATTCATATGCTTAAGATTCATGTTAATTGGATCCAAATTGTAAGTTCACATTTACATGCCTAATTGGATTTGTTAATTCTATGTAAGCCCCCGTTCGTATGCTAAAGATTTATGTTAATTGGGTCCAAAAATGCAAGTTCATTGTTTTAGGCCAAATTTATATGACACATGTTTAGTTAGATCCTTATTATTTTATGTTGTAGGAATGGTACATGCTCCTTCCTTTCCCATTCTATATATAAATTAGGCTAAGTTGCGACCCTAACATTCTATGTGAATTTTGCTAACGTATAACGGGGGTAACGTTGGGAAAAACCTTAAATTTCATATTATTGGCATAATTTGGCCCATAATCATATAAATGATTAGTGGCATAACATGGTATAATTTATGTACCTAAAAATTATGAACATGATTTAGAGGGTAAATGGGGCATGACTTGAATGGAAATAATTGTGGATAATTTACATATAAATATGAAGGGTAAATATGTAAATTAAGTAAAAAACGAATATGCCTAACCCGAGGTTAGATTGAGTTACAGTGTAAGACTGCCCGGAACCGCCCTGCACATCCAGCTACCGTAACAATATAGATCTAATGTGAGAGGTTAGCGCATCAAGCCCAAAAGAACCCGAGGTTAGATTGAGTTGCGGTGTTAGATTGCTTCGGAACCGACCAGCACACCCAGCGACCAAAACAATACATATCTAATGTGAGTGGTTGGTGCTTTAATGAATGAATTGAAGCTAAGACTGGAATGGTAGGGTTAAGTTAATTGAGGCAACACTTAACCAATACAATGTGTTAACTAAACTGATGGGTGGGGTTAGGTTAATTTAAGAACACTTAACCATTTTAACATGTTGATTAGGAAACCCTAGTAATGGGGACCCATTTCAGCAGTAACCCACATAGATGTATCATGTTACCCTGAACTAGGCAGGGTGGGGGCACGATTACTAGGCTGATTATAAGCGGTCAAAACAACGGTGGGTGGTGCGTCAGTGTAGGTTCCGACGGAGTGTGGGTGTGCGCCTACTTCGGAGTGGAAAAACAGGCACTTGGCATTAGTAGTTATACACTATGCATCTTGAATTGTGTCGGGTTGCCACCATAGGTTTTGATACACCCCATGGTGGGACCAGCACAGGTATCTACAATCAAGCGGGGCCGAATGACACAAGTAGTGAATATATACCAGTAGGAGCCGATCAATAAGGGGGATCATTTATCTTGAACACATGGTGCTAGTTGAAACACTTGTAAGTGGGTGTAGAGAAATAGTAATGAGTGCGATAGCATACTCAGTTTTATTATCTTATTTCTAGGTGTTGTCCTAGGCTCAGTTTATTCATGTCATGATCCTTTTTCCTGTTTACATGCTAAATAATCACTGCACTTACCAAAATCATGTCTGACCCATTTATCTTTCGTCTTCTTTCTTCCGTTCCCCCCAGGTCCGCAAAAAGGGAATGCTTCAGCTTAGTTCGGACCATTTCCAGCTTGAAGAGAGTAGATGTATTGCTTGGATTCTCTTTCCTTGGGCTATGGCTTTGGATACACTCTTATTGGGGATTTATGATGCCTTATTGTTATTTTATGCTTCTTTATGTTTTAATCAAGACAGAAATTTTGTTGTAATAATTTGGAAGTTGGTTTGAGACAGTCGTTGACATGTTTTGAATGAACCACGTACTTATGAAATAAATTTAGTTTTTCCGTTGTTTATATGTCTGTCTTGTAAATTATCTATATCTTTTACCTATAATGCTCCACCGAAGTTAAGGCATTCCCTTTGTGAGTGACTATAATGGGGGTGGGGTGCTTCACTTGGTATCAAAGCTGATGATTGCCAGATCAGATAAAAAAATTTGGAAACTAACTTTCAAAAAGAAGTTTAAAGAAGCATTTTCAAGAAAAAGTGTTGTTTTAAAAGGCATAATCCCTAAAGCCATATGCACTATCTTTCTATCCCTTGTTTTGAATCTTTTCTTTTTCGTTTCAGCAAGTCTGGGGATCTTAACCTTCCAGAGGGTGTACCGGTACTTGGCTGGTTCAGAAGGTACCTAGAGGTTAGGGCTAATGATGCTGGCCTAGCAGACATTCCTCCTCCCCCAGTTGTTGTTGATCCTCCTCCTCCTCCTCATGCAAATGCTTTCTCAAAGATATGTAGAGATTTTCGGGCCATGGGTGGAAAGAACTTTAATGGGACTGAGTCATTTGTAGAAGCAAGAAACTGGCTCAAAGAAATCGAGGACTTGTTTGTCATCTTCGAAGTGGACGATAGGCAGAAGATACAGTTGGCCGTATGGTTGCTTAAAGACGAAGCCTCTTATTGGTGGGAAGTTACTAATGGTGTGAGACCAGTTGAAACTTGGGAGGATTTCAGAATGAGGTTTGAAATGAAATTCCTCTCACAAGCAGAACGAAGCCTACAGAAGGAGAAGTTCTTAGCTCTCAAACAGGGAAGTATGTCGATCAAGGAAACGTCAACCAATTCAACCAACTGGCTAGATTCGGACTGGAGTTAGTGAACACTCCCCATAAGAAGGCTCTCCATTTTTTTAAAGGGTTGAATGAGCCACTGCACAACCTAGCTATGTCCCATATACATATGGGTGCGTCTTATAAGAGACTAGTGGACATGGCACTGTTACAGGAGGAAGACAAGGATGGCAAGAAAGAGGAAAAGGTGGAAGTATCTCAAGATAAGAAAGTGGAGGGATCTCAGAACAAGAAGGCAGATTCAAAGAAGGGCGGGAAGAACAACAAACCCGTGACAAGAGGAAGTGTAGTTTTTGTGGCATTCCTGGACATCTGATTAAGGATTGCAGAAAGAAAAAGAGGAAGATGGGTGGTTGTTTTCACTACGGCGAGACAGGACATATGGCTAAGGACTGCCCAAGAAAGAAAGGGCAAGGGCAGAGGACTGGATCTACTTCTAGAGGGCAGGTTCACGCTCTCATAGCACCTCTGCAAGAACGAGGTAGAAATATTTCTGTTGAGAGTTTAGTTTATCTTTTTGACCATCCTGTTCATACACTCTTTGAATCTGGCGCATCACACTCTTTTATATCTACTGCTTTAGTTGAATCTCTGCACCTAGACACCAATATAGTAGAGGATCCCTTGGTTGTTTCAAATCCAATTGGGGGCTCGGCTTATTTGTCAATGATTTGTTTGGATTTGAAAATTTTTATACTAAGCGTTGGGCTTAGATGTAATGCCTATGTTTTGGGCTTCACAGGCTATGGGTTGATTCTAGGCATGGATTGGTTATCCAGTAATGGTGCCATCCTCGATTGTGAAAGAGAGTGGTTAGACTTATGACTCGCTTCGGTAACACTCTCGAAATCTCTTGTAATCCCATGGATTCTGTTATGCTTAGCTACCTAGAATCTCTTGATACGTCTGTTGAAAACTTGCAGTCTGTTAGAGTAGTCCGTGAATACTCAGATGTATTTGAAGAAGTGGAGGGCTTACCTCCGAAGCGGGGGATAGACTTCCGCATATACCTTGTTGATAATGCAAAACCCGTAGCTCTACCCATTCACAAGATTGACAAAGAAGAACCTAACTTTCGCTTGGGATTTGGATTGCAATGTTGCTTTCCAACATTTGAAAAGGGCTCTAACAACAGCCCATGTTCTGACATTGCCTGATGGGAGCAAAATGTTTAACGTATACACAACGCATGCGGTGCAGGATTAGGTGATGTCTAGATGCAAGAAGGCAAGGTAGTTTGTTATGGGGGAAGGCAATTGAAGGTACATGAGAAAAACTATCCAACTCATGATTTGGAGCTAGCTGCCATTGTTTTCGCTCTTAAGTCATGGCATCATTATCTGCTAGGAGAATGGTTTGAATTGTTTACTGACCATAAATCATTAAAATACCTTTTCTCAAAGAAAGATCTTAACTAAAGACAACAAAGATGGATGGAATTTCTGGCCTCATACGATTTTGAGATTTCCTATAACCCTTGCAAGGGCAATGTGGTAGCAGACGCCTTGAGTAGAAAGAAGCTGACCTTAAGTCCTCTCTTTGTAGAAAGGCAAAGCTTGGAGTACATAGCAAACTTTGACTTTAGACCCTCCTCTGAATTTGTACCTGGTTTGTTAGCATCGCTAGAGGTTCGGCCTACTCTTTTGGACTCAATAGGAACCATGCAACGTGAAGACCCTTAGCTAGTTGATATGATGGATAAGCTAATTAGGAGTGAGACTTCTAGTCACCTCAATAGATACTCCATCGATGATAAGGGTTGGTTGAGGCGGTATGGAAGACTATGCGTCCCACAAGCAAGGGATTTGGTGAAGACGGTTCTCGAAGAAGCACACCATTCTAAGCTGGCCATACACCCAGGTGGAGACAAGACGTATAAAGACATAAAAAGGGTTTTCTTTTGGAATGGAATGAAGAGGGATGTAGTTGAGTTCATCGCTAGGTGCTTAATATGCCAACAAGTCAAAGTGGAGCAGAAGAAGCCTGGTGGTCTGCTCCATCCTCTAGAGGTCCCGCAATGGAAATGGGATAGCATTTCGATGGACTTTGTTGATGGGTTGCCTAGGTCAAGAAGGGGCAATACCAGTATTTCGGTAATAGTGGACAGGCTCACTAAAAGCGCTCACTTTATACCTGTTAAGAGTAAGAGGACTGCCTCGTCCTTAGCATCCATTTATCTTAAAGAGATAGTTCGACTCCATGGGATACCCTCCATCATAGTGAGTGATCGAAATCCTATCTTTACGAGTGAGTTTTGGAGGAGTTTGCAAGAATCTGTAAGCACACAACTATGCTTAAGCATGACCAATCACCCCCAAACCGATGGTCAGACGAAAAGGGTGAACAAAGTATTAGAAGACCTCTTGAGATTGTGCATTCTTGACTTTGGAGGAACATGGAAGGATCATCTTCCTTTGGTGGAATTCTCTTACAACAATAGCTACCAAGCCATCATAGGCATGGCACCCTTCAAGGCTTTATATGGAAGACCATGCCGATCACCAACTTGTTGTTGGGAGTCTACAGACAAGCTCGTACTTGGGTCAGACATGATTAGAGAAACTTCAGAGAAGGTGGACTTGATAAGAAGATGAATGAAGACTGCACAAGATAGACAGAAGTCCTACGCAGACAAAAGAAGGACCGATCTTGAGTTTGAGATTTGAGATAGGGTGTTCCTTAAAGTATCTCCTTTGAGTAATGTCATTCTCTTTGGGTCCATAGGAAAGTTGGCACTAAGATTTGTAGGACCATTTCCTATCATTGAAAGGATTGGGACGATGGCTTACAGAGTAGAGCTACCCGAAAGACTGGTTGGAGTTCATAATGTTTTTTCATGTTTCTCAACAATGAAAGGACTTACATGAGTCTGCGGAAGTTATGGAGACAAATATACTAGAGGAAGTAGAAGTGGAACGAGAAGCGACTGTGAGAAGAGTTCCAACTTGCATCTTGGGTACGGAAGTCAAAAAGCTATGCAACCGTGAAGTCAAGCTTGTTAAAGTTCAATGGAGTGACATTGAGGAAGACGCGACTTGGGAAGCTGAGGGAAAAATATGTGCAGCCTATCCTTTTCTTTTTTAGGGTACCTCCTTGATCTCTTTTTCCATAAGTTTATACATGCTTGTATCTACCTTTTTAAGTATAACTCCTCGGTCCTATTCTTTATCCTTAGGTAGAAAACAATGGATGTAAACACGTATTTGGAACATGTTATGATTGATGGTTGCAAGCGGTTGCAAGTGGTTGCTCGTGGATGCATATACACACACATTAGGTGTTAGATCGGCTCAGTCACTTTCATCTTGCATATGCATATATGTATTTGTATATGGATCGAAACTTGGAATGCTATCATATGGACGTTGCATTTGTATGAATGATTGTGCATTCATGTAGAAAGTATGATTAAGAAGAATTGCATGCATTGGACTCATGGCACTGACATAATTTGTATTAAGTAGGTCAACTGAATCAGTAGACCGCCTGATTTTGCATTAGATAAGGACATATACACACACTATGCATACAATCATGAAAGCATTAGAAATCTTTTAAGGACAATAGACGTCAGTGTTTGATGGTTGAGTAGATGGACGATTGGATGGTAGGATATACATTCTTCGTGACTTGAAGATTTCGAGGACGAAATCCTTTAAGGAGTGGAGAATGTAACACCCTGTATTTCTATGTTTATTAAAGTAAAAAATTAAAGAATACTTAATTTTAAAAGTGAGAACTAAGGGAAACGGGCTATGCCATTACATTCGTCTCGGAATTTTGCTTGAGATAGAGTCCGAGTTTGCGTGAATCGGACTCTGTACGAAGAAGTTATGGAGTTTAGAAGATTTCATGTTTAAATAGAAAATTAAATAAAACAAAAACAGTTCGAATTTTGAAAATCACGTGAATCAGTTGGGCGGGAAAATTCCCGCCCACGGGGGTTGACATAGGCGTCGACCCCCCAAGAGGGGTGTCGACTGGGGTGTCGACCCCTACGCCCAGATCCAAACAGTGACAATTTTCTGACTTGTTGCTAAGCCACTAGGGCATAGGTGGCGATTTCTGGATAGCTCTATCTAGTTTGGACAGTTCTAATTGCCCCAAGGTTGATCTAACGGCTCACATACATATAAACCTTGATAAAAGCAACCCCAACCCTCAACCCTAAATCACACAATTTCATTCCAAGGAGCCACCATGCTGTCCATGGTCAACCTGGCATAGCCACCATTCTTCTCCAACTAGGAAGAAAACTAGAAAGCAAGTTAGAAGCTACGAATCAAATCTAAATTAGAGAATCGATAGTCTACGTTAAGGGATAGCTTTTCTGTTTCAGAAAATAGATCCCAGAAAACAAGACTTTCTTTTGTTTGTAAGTCCTGTTATTATTTAGATGTGAACAATTAAAAGTTATGATTTATAATAAAGTGAAAACTAGAGTTGTAACACCCCACCTCCGCTAGGGTCACTCACAAAGGGAATGCACTAGGTTTGGTGAAGCATTATCGAGGTAAACATGCACAGAAATATTATAAGACAAAAATATATAAAACAGCGCAAGTAAAGCAAATTTCATTACCTTATAAAATAGTAAGGTCAAAAGCCTTTTACATCAGAATACATCAAAACCTGTCTTGCAATAGTAAAGAAGCATAAACCATTTCATAAATTATTCCCCAAGTAAAACAGTAAGGTAGCCATAGCCAAGAAAAGTCCAAGCCATGCATGATGACCTTCAAGCAGAGGAAGTCCAAACTAAATAACAGTGTTTCCTCCCTGAAAACCTAGGGGGGGGGGGGAACGGAAGACAAAGAGGCGAAACAAAACGGGGTCAAGACTGGTAAGTCCTATCTACTTCCAGTATAAAAACAGGTAAAGGTAACATGACATGCATAAACTGAAAGTAAACATAAGGATGACGACAAGATAGATAAGCTAAACCAAGATAACCGGATGAGCTACTGTAGCAAGATAAACTAAGGTATCATAATAAACTACGGTGTTAGGATAAATCAAGGTATCACATCGTCAGGTTTCTATCAAGTATACTATCCCAAGGTATCTATCATGTATAACATCCCACAGTATCTATCATGTATAACATCCCAAGGTATCTATCATGTATAACATCCCAAGGTATTTATCAAGTATATTTGCTCTGCACCTCTCGTACTAGTATCCCAACCCGCGTCATGTGTTAACTATGAATGTCCCTTGCCCAATGTCATGTAATGGTCCATGTCAACCTAGCATATGTAGGTTTTCCCAACTCGTATGTTTCTTTCCATGTATAAGTTCAGTCCTTTGCCGTAGGCCATACGGGCTTTCCCATGTAAATCTATACCACCTGAACGTAGTACCATTTTATCCTTGAAGTTATTTTGGACTGCTACCTCTGATCTGGTTATGTTTTCTTACCATGAACTATCGCGTGTTCACTTAGGATTTATGCCACCTAGGACCACTAGGGATTATGCTACCTAATGAACGTTTCCGTGTCTCGGTTTGGCTTCAAGCCACCTAGGGCCACTAGGGATTATGCCACCCGTCAACCACGCCCTTTATCCCACTATGTATCGTGAATTGTTTTCCACGTCTAGACGCACATGTATCTCAATGTGCCATCCGAGTTCCGTGCCAGGGCAAATCGAGAAATACAGAACTCGGTCGGGAGCTTTAAGTCGTCTGCCGAATGCAGATATCAAGGTCTGTTTTTGTATTCGTGGCTATGGTCCCACGTGACCCCTCCCTCAACTACTGAAAGGCAATCCAAGAAAAATCATGCACGAGAACTATACTCCGGCCCCACTATGCCCCCACTTTCCTGTTGGCCAACCTCACCCATGACTCTATAGCAAGAACATGGTCTGTTGGGAGTTCTCTTCCTTTCCGTTCGTACACGATTGACTAAAGATGGTAGGTAGTCGACGACGCGCTATCCAGGGCAAAAATCAAGTATCGTCGACTCCACGCTAATCCATCCTCGTCTTTAGGTTGCTCGCACAGCAACCAAGGCATACCCTTGGCTCTTCTACCGCAGACCTTAACCTCTGTGAGGCCAGGTTTCATGGACCATCTGCCACCTCACAGAGGGATACCAAGAGTACCCTCACGTCCCCCGAAGTTACCGCTTCGTCACCCAGTTCGCTGGAGCTTTTTATCCAAGTCAGATAAGTTGCTCCTCCTTGTATACTAAGCGATGACCTACCGTATCAGGTTACTCATCTATTTATGAACTAGTACCATGTCCTTGACTAAGAATTATTACTTAGTTATTCTTAACTAAGGTTTACCACTTAGCTTCTTTTCCCGTTATCCTTGATTAACTACGATTTTCTACCTAGTTCCTCTAACTAGGGTTTTGTCTATTGGGTTAAGTGTTATTATTCAAGCCCATGAATTAACCCGCCTACCAACCATGCCATAATCGGCTAAGTGTTCAAGTTCAAGGCTTAGCCCTACAACTCGTATGTCAAATTGGTTAAGTATTTGTTTGTCTTAACCCTATCAGATTATCGTGTTAGATTGATTAAGCATAGATTATCTTAATCCCATCAGATTATCGAGTCGGATTGGTTAAGTATGGGTTAGCTTAACCCCATCCACTAATCGTATTACAATGGTTAAGTATATTTAAAAAGGTCTTGTGACTTAACCGTATCAGGTCCGTATATTAGATTGGTTAAGTATAGGTTACTTAACCTCATCAAATCATCATGTATAATTGGTTAAGTATAAGTTACTTAACCCCATTAAATTATCATGTTAAGTTGGTTAAGTATTAGTTACTTAACCTCATTGAATTACCAAGTTTAGATTGGTTAAGTGTTTAACTTAACCCCATCGAATTACCGTGTTTAGATTAGTTAAGTGTAGGTTACTTAACCCCATCTAATTACCGTGTTTAGATTAGTTAAGTCTAAGTTACTTAACCCCATCTAGTTACCGTGTTTAGATTAGTTAAGTCTAAGTTACTTAACCCCATCTAATTACCAAGTCGGATTAGTTAAGTGTAAATTACTCAACTCCATCCCCTAATTGTCTTATATGGTTAAGTGTCATTAAGAAATCAAGTCCGGTTTAACTTAACCTACCCATTCGTGTCATATCGGTTAAGTGTCATTAGTCAAAATTACTTAACCTTTTCATGTGTCATTAATTAGATTAATGCACCCCAACCTCTCACATTAGACTTTGTTGTGGTTACTAGTTAAGCCGGGCGGGTCCGGGTAGCTTTACACCACAACCTAGTCTAACCTCGGGTTTAAGTGCTATATGACCAACTACTCACATTGGGTCCTATTGTTTGTAGCCACTAGTTAAGCCGGGCGGGTCCGGGTAGATTTATGCTACAAACTCAACCCAACCTCGAGTTGGCCACTTTCACGTTTGGTCTAGTGTCATGTTACACTTACAACCCATACGTGTCTAGTTTCAAGTCCCATGTTTACCCCACATGACATGCCCACATTTAGGTGTATCATGAGTGTCATATTTTCATGAAATCCCATGTCAAATTACCATGTCGTAATCACGCTCGTCTAACCTACCCCAAATCGTGTTTCCAACCCAAGTAAAAGCGGGTCAACATAGTAAGGATACTATGCTACATATTGGCCTCAAAACATGCACGATATCAAAAAGGGATTGGCCACAAACATGCGTGGTATCATAAGGGGTTTGGCCTCAAAATATGCATAGCATCATAAGGCATTTTTGGCCTCAAACATGCATAATGTCACAACGGGATTAGCCACAAACATGCATAGTATCATAAGGGAATTTGGCCACAAACATGCATAGTATCATAAGGGAATTTGGCCACAAACATGCATGATAACATAAGGGGTTTGGGTTCATTTACATGCATAAGCCCCAAAGTCAAGTCTTTGCCAATGTTTCACAAGTCAAATGGTTCCCAAAGGTTCATGCTAACATTCCATAGATAAAGATTCAAACTTGCAAGATAAACTATGTGAAACATAACATGAGTGGCATGATTAAGTCGCTAAAACTTAGCCCAAGGTCATAGATCATAGAAAAGGGGCAAAATTAGGTTCACATAGGCTAGCATACTTATGTTTCATCGCATTTTATTCCATGTCATATTAGAACCACCGTTAGAATCTACAAGTAGCTAGAACTTACATAGCGAGGCTTAGGGAAGGTGTGACGAGAAGGAATCTCGCTCGGTCCGAACCAGTCGCTAAACCGACCCAGACCGTTCGAAACGCCCGATCGTTTTCAGAACACGACAAATCAGAACGCACACGGAAGAACATTTCATGGTATATTACAACAATGCATCAGATTACAAGAATATACAGAGTATAAATGAATATTACACAGAAATATCAGAGATTTAAATTACATATAAATACATAGCAGCGGAAAATAATACAATACACAACTAGAAGGAGATATACGGATACAAAGCTTTCCGGATATCGTTCCAGCTGTAAACCAGGATCCTGTGAATATAAATCTGCAAAACCAAAACTACTAGCTGCCCGTGTCAAAATAAGGGCACCCAGAGTTTAAGTTAAAACATTAAACTCTAGGTTAGTCATGTGACTGGTGTGAGAACTAAAACAGTTATTAATCTTTATTTTTAAAGTTAGGCAAATCAAGGGACCACGCCGTATAACACGGAACGGGTTTCCTCCCAAGAATACCAGTGCATAAAACAAACAGCGCAATGCTAAATAAAGCAAAATGAAGCTGTTATAAGACCCAGGTCCTATCACACAATGCAACACAAGCCGGGGGATAGGGTTTTCCCTTATAACAGCCAAAGAATGCTTGATACGTTTGAAACAAATCATTTGATACTATAATAAGTGCATAGTGTATAAAACAACTTCAAATCATAAGTATCAATCATAGGCGGCATGAATGCCCCATACCACTATGTCGCCATATATAAGTTTACAATCAAAACCTCAAGACGTCGTATTGGAAGTTGGGTTATCATTTATGGTATGAACCGAGGCTAGGGGCAAGATCCTCAACCGATTCGAGACAATCTAGCCCATGTCTCAGGACCCAGACTCAGGTGGGCCTTGGATCGTCAGGGCCGGTCCACCGATGTGGATTATTATGCCTGAACACTACGTTTCTCCGCCCTTTGGGGCGTAAGCCTGGCCCGTCAGCCGACCAGAAGCATCGGCCGAAACCGATATCACGACGCGCCTCGCTTTTCAGCAAGTAATAATAAGCAACATCCACATGAGTCAAACTCGTCAGCCAGTTCAAGCACTGACGCCACTCCTAACTAGAAAGAAACGCATGTCCTCCCTGATGTCCGTCTCCCGTTTTTAGTTCATACCGGGTGTGATACTCGCGAATCAATGTTACACAAAGCTACGCCACAAAGGCCTTGCTTCGATCATCAACCACAAGACTTTGCTTTTCAACAGAAGCCTTGATCATTTGCCACTTAAGCATGCCACACAGGCAATTCACTCCATGCGATTGATATCCATCAATATATAACCTCTGAGCTCGTACGTCTCAGAGAAGGGCGTTAAGCAAGAGAATAAATTCTCCGCCGCCAAACAGATATATATTTGATAGAGATCAATCACACGGACTAAAATCCAATGTCAGAAACACAGTCCATTTACAAGTCCGTTCTGGGGTTGAACGAAACCGGAGGCACTTTCCTCGCATATCCATCCATCTCCAAGTACGTCTGGACGACCACCAACTATTTCCATCCTCTTGGGTGTACAGCCCAATCAGGATCGTCGGTAATTATCCAAACGATGTGAAGACTTCCGGTCTTCAACCACCGTCTTCATCTTCGACATATCATCGAATCGGTTATTCAGAATGGGTATAAACCCGGCCTTTCCGAACAACCCGCGTATATTAAAAATAAATGTTAAATAAACACAACATACGCCTCATTCCAATTCATTAGTTACTAACCGTAAATTAATCAAGAGAATAATTCCCCAATTATTAACCCCGAAGGCCGAAACCAACATCAGATCAATATCCAGAAAACCATTCTGCTTAGCTAACCGACAGTTAGTTTCTAAATTTCACATTCATAGGGAAAGGTTCCCATTAATTTTATCCAAGATAAATTCCTTGAATTTATTCTTTAATCTATTTTTGAATATCAATTCAAAACTAGTCGGGATTAGCGAACCTTACTGAAGTAATCATTTGTTTTAATTTCCCAATCCCAACCTATTCATCCCATGAAGTAAAACTGGTCCTACTTCATATCTAACACCACGGTGTTATCGGTAAATTCAATTACCATTTCACGTTCAAATCTAATTAAAGATTTAACTATCGCTTGGAGCAAAACTGGTGATACTCCATTCTCGATCATTTCAATCTAATTAAAGATTCATTAAAACTCCACTTAGTTTTAATCGTTAATTGGGTTAAAGAATCCGTGTCATTTAAAAACACAGTTCACGATAAACCCAAAGTCACATTCCATTAATTATCGGGTTAAAGGACGAGTGTTATTTAAAACACTGTCCACGATAAACCCAAAAATCAATATCAATTCAATTCCAATTAAATATTATCTAATTGGTACACTTCATTAAATCTAAATAAAAAGATTTAATCTTTTCTCAACTGGGTTCAAGAACAGTGTTAATGAAGACACCATTCACGACAAACCCAAATCACATTTGATATTCAATACAAGGCTCTGAATAAAAAATATATCGGCTTATATTCAATATCAAATTCTATGATTAACAAATGTCGTATTTGAAATAACGATATAAATATATATCTTTCAAATTTCCATAACAACGCCTGTATAATCACGAATTCCAACATCGAAATATTCCGAAGACAATTTCGATTCAAATCCACTCCAATGCAATCATTGGAAATTCTGGTTATTTTTAAAACCCTTTTTAAATTCAATTTATTTATTTAAAAATAAATAGAATTATAATTCTAGTTCAAAACTCGTTCATTTCGATAAAAATCTATTTTTATCTCCTCAAATATGGATTTTTTCATCCCAATCCTTCCCAAATCATTTCTTATGATTTTACACAATTTATTATTATTTTTAATAATTTTATCAAGACCCGTACAGTCGATTTCCATCAATGGCCATCGAACTGCACTTACAGCGACCTTTTTCAAATTTGATTTGGACGTATCTCCAAATCCAACCATTAGATTTCAAATTTCTAATATTCGTTAGAAAGCTCTTTTCGATACGAACCCAACGGTTCCGGTTTTAGGAGAATCCGACTGTCGGATCTCCCGTAATGTTCGTTTGAAATAAATGGTCGAAATTCACGAACTGCCGCGGCGCGGCGCATTCTATTCAGGCCATTATATTATATATATATATAATATATATTTCGTCGATTTCTATTTAAAAAGAATTATATAAATAGTTTTAAATTCGTTTCAAAAGCAATTTCAACTTCCATTTCAATTCAAATCAAAATTGAATTCTTCTTTATAAATTCGTTTTAAAATTCATTTCTATTCAATTCAAATTTCAATTCAATTTGAATTCATTTCAATTTGTTTCCAATTCAAGTCGAATTCGTTTTCAGTTCAATTCGAATTGGTTTTATATTCAATTCAATTCAAATTCGTTTTATATTCAATTCAATTCAAATTCGTTTCGTTTGCTATTCAATTGAAATCAAATTCGTTTTCCATTCAATTCGAATTCATTATATATTCAATTCATTTCGAAATCGTTTTATATTCAATTCATTTCGACATCGTTTCAAAATATGTATTTTCGAAATCACTTTTCAATATGCATTTTAAAATGAATAAAATCGATATAAATATCGTTCACGTCAAAATGGCGTCAATCTAACCAACACGGCTTCATATATTTCTATTTTCAAATATTCTATTCAACAAATGAATATTTATTTTTGTCAACACACGACTAATCTCAACGAATGAGTACTGTCCACGTGTGACAATTTTTGTTAAATTATTTCATTCAACACATGACTAATCTCAACGGATGAGTACAGTCAACACATGAACCTTTATTTTATATTGATAAAGATGCAAATTTTATTATTAAAATATTTCGTTCAACACATGACTAATCTCAACGAATGAGTACAGTCAACACATGAACTTTTATGTTATAATATTCTTTATTTTCTAAATTGGAATGAGGCCCAATCAATCACCATATAATGTTAATTATATGGATTTTCCTACATCACACGTATATAATAGCATTGCAAAATAATCAACCATCAACCAAAGTGCACTACACTGTATAAGCATCAAATATAGATATCTAACGCTTATAACAGCCTGTCAATCAATCGATCGACATATTTAATCAATCAGGATGAGTGAACTTCAAATTTCATCCCAACACTCGTGTGGGGTTTCAAACAATCAAACACAGATTTTAGTTGTGCAGTTGGGCGATGTGTAAAATCTATCGACCCAATCAATGTCCTTCAAATAGGAGTACATAAACAAACCATCCGGTTAGTAAATGAATATTTTATTTTATTCACTTCCACGTTAAAATTATATTTTTAACGATAAAATATTTTATTTAACTTATGAATGCCCTATTTAGTTCATTTATTCAATAAAATGATGTTTTTATTTTTCTAACATATTTTAGAAAATTTCGGCGGCATAACGGCACGATACTAGAAACGGGACAAGGCCTAGCCTTATCCCCGGTCTAGTGAAGGCCCACGCCATTCACACATCAATCAATCCAATTTCATTTCATCAAACAAACAAATTTCAATTAAATACTCTAACTAATTTTTGCAATCAAACAAACAAGTCCATGGTCTGTGGACGATTGTGTCGGGTGCTACTAAACACCGTCTGCATCCTAGTATATATATAACTAGAAATAGAAATTGAAGAGTGAGAAATTCTCACCGATAGCTATCCAATATCATGACTCTTCATTTAGAGAAATCTTCGTCGTTCTCGTCTCTTAGTCATCTTTGTTGCTCGTAGCCATGTGGCTTTCAAAATCGGATTTTTTTTTTTGTTGGAGTAGTTTACGTCAGAATGGGAAGTCGGGTTGGGTGGTGGCGGTCGTATGGAGCTGGGGGAGTCGCACAAGGCGGCGGTGGTCTCGAGGAGGTCGGCGGTGGCTGATTTAGGGCCATGCTCGCGACTGAGCGGAAGAAGAAAGGGCGTCGGGGGAGGGGTTTTGCTGAGGGGCGGCGCTGCTGGAGAGGTCCGGCTGCGGCGCGGTGGCGCAACGCCACCTGGAGGAGCTCGGTCGGGATCGAACGACGGGGTAGTTAGGTTTTTTTTTCTTTCGGATCTGAATGAAGGGAGATAGAGAGGAGGGGGGGTATTTGTTTATATATTTATTATTTTATATTTTCCAAAATATTGACTTTTTATTTGACCTCGAAACGAGACCCAACGACTGCCGCCCCTAGCTAATTACCCCCATTCCGAACACAATGGGATATCCCATGTAGGCCGATTCAATCGTTTCGATCAGTTTCCGTTAAAATCAACATATAACTCTATATATTGAATTTTAACGCGCATTTCAATTTACCGAGGCCACATACGGACTCGAAAAATTCCCGAAAAATATTTTCTAGCTTCGTATTGACGATACGGTCCTAACAAAACTAGTTTCGTTGAATTCTGAGACCGTTGGAAAAATGGCCATTTTCCAGTCGATTAAAATCAACTGAAACTGGTCAAACGCGTTTTCCTTTGCCACGCTCACATATTGATTCGAAAAATTATGAAATTTGAAACCTAGCAATAACTTTACATCACGGACCCAACAAAACTGGTTTCGTCGAAATCCGAGGTCGTTTGCAAAATTTCCATTTTTAAGGGCCTGAATTCCATAGCGATTATTCAGAATTTTCAACTGGACATAACTTCTGATTCCCGCTATGAAATTTTGATTTGCCGGATTCGTTGGAAAGATATTCTCTAATAGATCCTAATGTTTTTGGTTTCACTAAAATCCGGATTGTTTTGCACCCGGTACATCTAATGGAAGTTTGAAATCGAATTATCGAACTACCGCGCCATTTTCAATTCTATATTTTAATTATATATAAATATTTATATTCTAACGATGGCGTATATAGTACATACGTTCTAATTATATTCAAAATGAATTTTCTCGTCGATTTTATTTAAAATAATCTATTTTAACTATTCAAAATTCGCTAAAATTGCCAAAATAAAAATTTTAAACTGGCCCGGATTTTCGGGTTGTTACAATCTCCCCCACTTAAAACTTTTCGTCTCCGAAAAGGAACAAAGTCGAAAGTGGTTTGATTAATCAACTCTACGTTCGATCTGGCTTCCATTCTCCAACTTTTCAGTTTCTGAGAATTTTCAAAAATTTCAAAAATTTGGCTAACACCCTAAATTTTCGAAAAATTTCGCAATAACCTCCCCTGCAATGGGAGCATCGGGAAATCTCAAATAGCTTCCCCGGTCCTTCAGATCTCAAAAAGAAAAATCCAAGCAGCTAGCCAATAGGCTCATAAAATCATCATCACCCAAACAAAACAGTAAATTATGTAGTAAACATGTACCTATTTGTCGGGCAAACAAATTTTATTCTCTGCTCTAGCCTCTTTGCTATGACCTGTTCAATGTAAGTACATATATATGCAAGCAAATGCGACCAAATTTCAATACAATTCAATATTTGATTCAGTTAGGCATAATGGTTCAAAATTATCAAACAAATAAACAAACAACACAAACATCAATCAATTAGTGAATTAGAGTTTCAAATTCATAATTTTGATATATATACAAAAATCATGTTTTTGATGCCAAATCACAACAATATGCCTTATCTAATTTTTGGTTCTCACACCAGTCAATAGGAAATATATAGATATCACACCTTCGAAACACGAATACCAATTCTGATGATGTTCGAACTATCATCAGAATCATCTCCGGGCGACTAGAGTGTGATTCTATATCTATCCAGTATATTAAAACTTCAAATACAAGTTTGCAAGGCGTATATGCAAAATCTTTATATACTGGACTTTCCTAATCAATATGAAATAAATAATCAAATACGAATAGTTGATTTAGATTTTCAAAACAAAAATTGTTTTCATTTTAAAATTTACTCTTCACACTCGTTCTAGGATACTACTGATCCCATCTCTAACGAGTCATTCTCATTGGATATTCCTAATCCAATATCTGATGAGTTCTTTCGTACGGTTCTAATGTGTCATGTTCTCTGAGCTTTGTAAACCAAAGCTCTGATACCAACTGTGATGAGAAGGAATCTCGCTCGGTCCGAACCAGTCGCTAAACCGACCCAGACCGTTCGAAACGCCCGATCGTTTTCAGAACACGACAAATCAGAACGCACACGGAAGAACATTTCATGGTATATTACAACAATGCATCAGATTACAAGAATATACAGAGTATAAATGAATATTACACAGAAATATCAGAGATTTAAATTACATTTAAATACATAGCAGCGGAAAATAATACAATACACAACTAGAAGGAGATATACGGATACAAAGCTTTCTGGATATCGTTCCAGCTGTAAACCAGGATCCTGTGAATATAAATCTGCAAAACCAAAACTACTAGCTTCCCGTGTCAAAATAAGGGCAACCAGAGTTTAGGTTAAAAGAATAAACTCCAGGTCAGTCATGTGACTGGTGTGAGAACTAAAACAGTTATTAATCTTTATTTTTAAAGTTAGGCAAATCAAGGGACCACGCCATATAACACGGAACGGGTTTCCTCCCAAGAATACCAGTGCATAAAACAAACAGCGCAATGCTAAATAAAGAAAAATGAAGCTGTTATAAGACCCAGGTCCTATCACACAATGCAACGCAAGCCGGGGGATAGGGTTTTCCCTTATAACAGCCAAAGAATGCTTGATACGTTTGAAACAAATCATTTGATACTATAATAAGTGCATAGTGTATAAAACAACTTCAAATCATAAGTATCAATCATAGGCGGCATGAATGCCCCATACCACTATGTCGCCATATATAAGTTTACAATCAAAACCGCAAGACGTCGTATTGGAAGTTGGGTTATCATTTATGGTATGAACCGAGGCTAGGGGCAAGATCCTCAACCGATTCGAGACAATCTAGCCCATGTCTCAGGACCCAGACTCAGGTGGGCCTTGGATCGTCAGGGCCGGTCCACCGATGTGGATTATTACGCCTGAACACTACGTTTCTCCGCCCTTTGGGGCGTAAGCCTGGCCCGTCAGCCGACCAGAAGCATCGGCCGAAACCGATATCACGAGGCGCCTCGCTTTTCAGCAAGTAATAATAAGCAACATCCACATGAGTCAAACTCGTCAGCCAGTTCAAGCACTGACGCCACTCCTAACTAGAAAGAAACGCATGTCCTCCCTGATGTCCGTCTCCCGTTTTTAGTTCATACCGGGTGTGATACTCGCGAATCAACGTTACACAAAGCTACGCCACAAAGGCCTTGCTTCGATCATCAACCGCAAGACTTTGCTTTTCAACAGAAGCCTTGATCATTTGCCACTTAAGCATGCCACACAGGCAATTCACTCCATGCGATTGATATCCATCAATATATAACCCCTGAGCTCGTACGTCTCAGAGAAGGGCGTTAAGCAAGAGAATAAATTCTCCGCCGCTAAACAGATATATATTTGATAGAGATCAATCACACGGACTAAAATCCAATGTCAGACACACAGTCCATTTACAAGTCCATTCTGGGGCTGAACGAAACCGGAGGCACTTTCCTCGCATATCCATCCATCTCCAAGTACGTCTGGACGACCACCAACTATTTCCATCCTCTTGGGTGTACAGCCCAATCAGGATCGTCGGTAATTATCCAAACGATGTGAAGACTTCCGGTCTTCAACCACCGTCTTCATCTTCGACATATCGTCGAATCGGTTATTCAGAATGGGTATAAACCCGGCCTTTCCGAACAACCCGCGTATATTAAAAATAAATGTTACATAAACACAACATACGCCTCATTCCAATTCATTAGTTACTAACCGTAAATTAATCAAGAGAATAATTCCCCAATTATTAACCCCGAAGGCCAAAACCAACATCAGATCAATATCCAGAAAACCATTCTGCTTAGCTAACCGCCAGTTAGTTTCTAAATTTCACATTCATAGGGAAAGGTTCCCATTAATTTTATCCAAGATAAATTCCTTGAATTTATTCTTTAATCTATTTTTGAATATCAATTCAAAACTAGTCGGGATTAGCGAACCTTACTGAAGTAATCATTTGTTTTAATTTCCCAATCCCAACCTATTCATCCCATGAAGTAAAACTGGTCCTACTTCATATCTAACACCATGGTGTTATCGGTAAATTCAATTACCATTTCACGTTCAAATCTAATTAAAGATTTAACTATCGCTTGGAGCAAAATTGGTGATACTCCATTCTCGATCATTTCAATCTAATTAAAGATTCATTAAAACTCCACTTAGTTTTAATCGTTAACTGGGTTAAAGAATCCGTGTCATTTAAAAACACAGTTCACGATAAACCCAAAGTCACATTCCATTAATTATCGGGTTAAAGGACGAGTGTTATTTAAAACACTGTCCACGATAAACCCAAAAATCAATATCAATTCAATTCCAATTAAATATTATCTAATTGGTACACTTCATTAAATCTAAATAAAAAGATTTAATCTTTTCTCAACTGGGTTCAAGAACAGTGTTAATGAAGACACCATTCACGACAAACCCAAATCACATTTGATATTCAATACAAGGCTCTGAATAGAAAATATATCGGCTTATATTCAATATCAAATTCTACGATTAACAAATGTCGTATTGGAAATAACGATATAAATATATATCTTTCAAATTTCCATAACAACGCCTGTATAATCACGAATTCCAACATCGAAATATTCCGAAGACAATTTCGATTCAAATCCACTCCAATGCAATCATTGGAAATTCTGGTTATTTTTAAAACCCTTTTTAAATTCAATTTATTTATTTAAAAATAAATAGAATTATAATTCTAGTTCAAAACTCGTTCATTTCGATAAAAATCTATTTTTATCTCTTCAAATATGGAGTTTTTCATCCCAATCCTTCTCAAATCATTTCTTATGACTTTACACAATTTATTATTATTTTTAATAATTTTATCAAGACCCGTACAGTCGATTTCCATCAATGGCCATCGAACTGCACTTACAGCGACCTTTTTCAAATTTGATTTGGATGTATCTCCAAATCCAACCGTTAGATTTCAAATTTCTAATATTCGTTAGAAAGCTCTTTTCGATACGAACCCAACGGTTCCAGTTTTAGGAGAATCCGACGGTCGGATCTCCCGTAATGTCCGTTTGAAATAAATGGTCAAAATTCACGAACTGCCGCGGCGCGGCGCATTCTATTCAGGCCATTATATTATATATATAATATATATTTCGTCGATTTCTATTTAAAACGAATTATATAAATAGTTTTAAATTCGTTTCAAAAGCAATTTCAACTTCCATTTCAATTCAAATCAAAATTGAATTCTTCTTTATAAATTCGTTTTAAAATTCATTTCTATTCAATTCAAACTTCAATTCAATTTGAATTCATTTCAATTTGTTTCCAATTCAAGTCGAATTCGTTTTTAGTTCAATTCGAATTGGTTTTATATTCAATTCAATTCAAATTCGTTTTATATTCAATTCAATTCAAATTCGTTTCGTTTGCTATTCAATTGAAATCAAATTCGTTTTCCATTCAATTCGAATTCATTATATATTCAATTCATTTCGAAATCGTTTTATATTCAATTCATTTCGACATCGTTTCAAAATATGCGTTTTCGAAATCACTTTTCAATATGCATTTTAAAATGAATAAAATCGATATAAATATCGTTCACGTCAAAATGGCGTCAATCTAACCAACACGGCTTCATATATTTCTTTTTTCAAATATTCTATTCAACAAATGAATATTTATTTTTTTCAACACACGACTAATCTCAACGAATGAGTACTGTCCACGTGTGACAATTTTTGTTAAATTATTTCGTTCAACACATGACTAATCTCAATGGATGAGTACAGTCAACACATGAACCTTTATTTTATATTGATAAAGATGCAAATTTTATTATTAAAATATTTCGTTCAACACATGACTAATCTCAACGAATGAGTACAGTCAACACATGAACTTTTATGTTATAATATTCTTTATTTTCTAAATTGGAATAAGGCCCAATCAATCACCATATAATGTTAATTATATGGATTTTCCTACATCACACGTATATAATAGCATTGCAAAATAATCAACCATCAACCAAAGTGCACTACACTGTATAAGCATCAAATATAGATATCTAACGCTTATAACAGCCTGTCAATCAATCGATCGACATATTTAATCAATCAGGATGAGTGAACTTCAAATTTCATCCCAACACCCGTGTGGGGTTTCAAACAATCAAACACAGATTTTAGTTGTGCAGTTGGGCGATGTGTAAAATCTATCGACCCAATCAATGTCCTTCAAATAGGTGTACATAAACAAACCTCCGGTTTGTAAATGAATATTTTATTTTATTCACTTCCACGTTAAAATTATATTTTTAACGATAAAATATTTTATTTAACTTATGAATGCCCTATTCAGTTCATTTATTCAATAAAATGATATTTTTATTTTTCTAACATATTTTAGAAAATTTCGGCGGCATAACGGCACGATACTAGAAACGGGACAAGGCCTAGCCTTATCCCCGGTCTAGTGAAGGCCCACACCATTCACACATCAATCAATCCAATTTCATTTCATCAAACAAACAAATTTCAATCAAATACTCTAACTAATTTTTGCAATCAAACAAACAAGTCCATGGTCTGTGGACGATTGTGTCGGGTGCTACTAAACACCGTCTGCATCCTAGTATATATATAACTAGAAATAGAAATTGAAGAGTGAGAAATTCTCACCGATAGCTATCCAATATCACGACTCTTCATTTAGAGAAATCTTCGTCGTTCTCGTCTCTTAGTCATCTTTGTTGCCCGTAGCCATGTGGCTTTCAAAGTCGGATTTTTTTTGTTGTTGGAGTAGTTTACGTCAGAAAGGGAAGTCGGGTTGGGCGGTGGCGGTCGTATGGAGTTGGGGGAGTCGCACAAGGCGGCGGTGGTCTCGAGGAGGTCGGCGGTGGCTGATTTAGGGCCATGCTCGCGACTGAGCGGAAAAAGAAAGGGCGTCGGGGGAGGGGTTTTGCTGAGGGGCGGCGCTGCTGGAGAGGTCCGGCTGTGGCGCGGTGGCGCAACGCCACCTGGAGGAGCTCGGTCGGGATCGAACGACGGGGTAGTTAGGGTTTTTTTTTATTTCGGATCTGAATGAAGGGAGATAGAGAGGAGGGGGGTATTTGTTTATATATTTATTATTTTATACTTTCCAAAATATTGACTTTTTATTTGACCTCGAAACGAGACCCAACGACTGCCGCCCCTAGCTAGTTACCCCTATTCCGAACACAATGGGATATCCCATGTAGGCCGATTCGATCGTTTCGATCAGTTTCCGTTAAAATCAACATATAACTCTATATATTGAATTTTAACGCGCATTTCAATTTACCGGGGCCACATACGAACTCGAAAAATTCCCGAAAAATATTTTCTAGCTTCGTATTGACGATACGGTCCTAACAAAACTAGTTTCGTTGAATTCTGAGACCGTTGGAAAAATGGCCATTTTCCAGCCGATTAAAATCAACTGAAACTGGTCAAACGCGTTTTCCTTTGCCACGCTCACATATTGATTCGAAAAATTATGAAATTTTAAACCTAGCAATAACTTTACATCACGGACCCAACAAAACTGGTTTCGTCGAAATCCGAGGTCGTTTGCAAAATTTCCATTTTTAAGGGCCTGAATTCCATAGCGACTATTCAGAATTTTCAACTGGACATAACTTCTGATTCCCGCTATGAAATTTTGATTTGCCGCATTCGTTGGAAAGATATTCTCAAATAGATCCTAATGTTTTTGGTTTCACTAAAATCCGGATTGTTTTGCACCCGGTACATCTAATGGAAGTTTGAAATCGAATTATCGAACTACCACGCCATTTTCAATTCTATATTTTAATTATATATAAATATTTATATTCTAACGACGGCGTATATAGTACATACGTTCTAATTATATTCAAAATGAATTTTCTCGTCGATTTTATTTAAAATAATCTATTTTAAATATTCAAAATTCGCTAAAATTGCCAAAATAAAAATTTTAAACTGGCCCGGATTTTCGGGTTGTTACAGAAGGATCATGCATCGTCTTGACGAAGAAAGGTGGCTCCTTTGTTGAAGAATCGTCATGAAACTTGCGTAGCAACGTTGATCCCTCCTCGATTTGGTGTAGAAAGCTTGCACCTTTTGATTTGAATCCGATTTGAATGCATAAGCCCTTGGAGTTGGAGATGGAGGCCATGATCAAGATGGATTTTGGCAGCACTTAGTTGCTAGATTGATTTTGAGTGATTTAGGTTAGGTCCTAGGGTGTTTTTATAGAGATTAGAAGTAGTTTAGGCCCTTAGATTAACCCTAGGATAGATCTGAACCCTCAAAACCAGTCACAGGCCAATAGATCAGACCCAAAAGCATGTCTTGAGGAACAAGTCAGGTACACCCAGGCCAAACTGGCCGACCACCCAAGTCGACAGGGGTGTCGACTGGGCAGTCGACACCACCTGGGGTGTGTCGACTCCCAAGTCGACTCCCCAGTCGACTTGGGGGTGGCGGGAATTTTCCCGCCTGCCCTGCTTGGCTGAATTTGAATTATGAATTCAAATTTGAACTGTTTTTGAACTTGAAATTTTCTGAAAACTTTGGCGGGCCATAACTGGGTCATACGGACTCCGATTTTCGAAAACTCGGACTCTATTTCGCGTATTTTCTGAGACGAACGCAATGGTGCAACCCTTTCTCCTGATTCAGATTTTATAATTAAATTCTGCCTTGATTCTTGTCTTAACATGTTGTAAAAATCCGGGTTGTCACAAGTGTTGTGCCTAGTTGTAAGATAATGGTGATGTTGATTCATGTCTATTCTTGTAAGGATTCTATCATATATGCCTATGAGACTATTGTGGTTTATTGGACTTATTATGTTGTATGTTAAACCAATCGTGTATTATATAAATTTGATGACTCTTTCATGTTATGTTACATGCAAGTTTTTAGGCTAAGTCATATATATGTTTAGATCTACATTCTCATATGTTTAGATCTATGTTAATTGGATCCAAAATACAATTTCACATCTACATGCCTAATTGAATTTTTGTAATTCTATGTAAGTCCCCGTTCATAAGCTTAAGATTCATGTTAACTGGATCTAAATTGCAAGTTCACATTTACATACCTAAATGGATTTGTGTAATTCTATGTAAGCCCCCGTTCGTATGCTAAAGATTTATGTTAATTGGATCCAAAAATGCAAGTTCATTGTTTTATGCCAAATTTATATGACACATGTTTAGTTAGATCCTTATTATTTTATGTTGTAGGAATGGTACATGCTCCTTCCTTTCCCCTTTTGTATATAAGTTAGGCTAAGTTGCGAGCCAAGCATTCTATGTGAATTTTGCGAACGTATAACGGGGGTAACGTTGGCAAAAACCTTAAATTTCATATTATTGGCATAATTTGGCCCATAATCATATAAATGATTAGTGGCATAAAATGGTATAATTTATATACCTGAAAATTATGGACATGATTTAGAGGGTAAATGGGGCATGACTTGAATGACAATAATTGTGGATAATTTACATATAAATATAAAGGGTAAATATGTAAATTAAGTAAAAGACGAATATGCCTATCCCGAGGTTAGATTGAGTTACGGTGTAAGACTGCCCGGAACCGCCCGGCACATCCAACAACCGTAACAATATAGATCTAATGTGAGAGGTAAGCGCATCAAGCCCAAAAGAACCCGAGGTTAGATTGAGTTGCGGTATAAGACTGCTTGGAACCGACCGGCACATCCATCAACCGCAGCAATACATATCTAATGTAAGTGGTTGGTGCTTTAATGAATGAATTAAAGCTAAGATATGAATGGTAGGGTTAAGTTAATTGAGGCAACACTTAACCAATACAACATGTTAACTAAACTGATGGGTAGGATTAGGTTAATTTGAGAACACTTAACCATTTTAACATGTTGATTAGGAAACCCTAGTAACGGGGACCCATTTCAGCAGTAATCCACATAGATGTATCATGGTACCCTGAACTAGGCAGGGTGGGGCACAATTACTGGGGTGATTATAAGCGGTCAAAACAACGGCAAGTG
Organism: Allium sativum; assembly: GCA_030737875.1. NCBI lineage: Eukaryota > Viridiplantae > Streptophyta > Magnoliopsida > Asparagales > Amaryllidaceae > Allium > Allium sativum. The sequence goes on along the minus strand of CM060921.1, from coordinate 510,587,854 downwards.
GTGCGTCAGTGTAGGTTCCGATGGAGTGTGGGCGTGCATGTACTCCGGAGTGGAAAAAGCAGGCACTGGGCATCAGTAGTTATACACTGTGCATCTTGAATTGTGTCGGGTTGCCACCATAGGATTTGATACACCCCATGGTGGGACCAGCACAGCGGGGTCGAATGACACAAGTAGTGAATATATACGAGTAGGAGCTGATCGATAAAGGGGATCATTTATCTTGAACACATGGTGCTAGTTGAAACACTTGTAAGTGGGTGCGGAGAAATAGTAATGAGTGCGATAGCATACTCAGTTTTATTATCTTACTTCTAGGGTGTTGTCCTAGGTTCAGTTTATTCATGTCATGATCTTTTTTCCTGTTTACATGCTAAATAATCACTGGACTTACCAGACTAATGTCTGACCCATTTTTCTTTTGTCTTCTTTCTCCCGTTTCCCCCCCCCCCCCATGCCCGTAGGGAGGGAATATTTCTGCTTAGTTCGGACCATTTCCATCTTGAAGAGAGTAGATGTATTGCTTGGATTCTCTTTCATTAGGCTATGGCTTTGGATACACTCTTATTGGGGATTTAGGTTGCCTTATTATTATCTTCTTTATGTTTTAATAAAGACAAAGATTTTGTTGTAATGATTTGGAAGTTGGTTTGAGACAGTTGTTGACATGTTTTGAATGAACCACGTACTTGTGAAATAAATTTAGTTTTTTCCACTGTTTATATGTCTATCTTGTAAATTATCTGTATCCTTTACCTATAATGATCCACTGAAGTTAAGGCATTCCCTTTGTGAGTGACTTTAATGGAGGTGGGGTGTTTCATACACCGAATTCAATTCCTCTCTGCTCAATATCTACCTTGACATACGAGGGTCCTTGCCCACTCCAAGACCACCTCGACGAGAACCAACCCAGATAAAGCTCAATTCTGGCAAACATTGTATGTTCCACAACGTAGCTGGACATAACACCGATCAATGCCGCTATCTACGCGATCTCATTGAGGATCGAGTCAGAAAAGGGAGCTTCCCGAATATGTCAAGAGTCGTGCCCCGGCCTTGCCGCCACGATCTTTTGCCCGAGCTCCTCCGGTCAATCCACGAACTCCTAGAAACGGAAGGGACCCTAAGACTAGCACTCGCGGAATTATCATTAATTAGATTTTTATGATGTACTTCTTTCAATAAAAAGGACACCATGATGTACACGTGTATGGGGTTAGGATTTAGCTCCTAGGCATGCTTTGGAACCAATCGATGTCCTCTTAGAATTTCCTTGTAATAATTCATTAGTTTCTATGAATGTTCTTTCACAAATATGGATAATGTTTGGGAAACTCTAAAGCCGAGCATGGATAATGCATGCCCCCTCCTCTTTTAATGTGGTCAGCATGAAAGCCTACCGCTATATTTTAACACCTACTCCCCTAGCCGAATGTGGTATACTTCTTTAAGATGAGTATGGATGATACTCACCCCTTCTTTCTCTACACCACGAACTTCTGCCGCTCGTTGGATACACTAATCTAACATGAGTCGAGCATGGAAAATACTTACCCTAAGCCGAGTATGGTTAATACTCGCCCCCTCAAAGCCAAGTATGGTTAATACTTGCCCTCCCTAAGTCGAGTATGGTTAATATTCGCCACTAAGCCGAGTATGGTTAATACTCGCCACTAAGCCGAGTATGGTTAATACTCACCACCTCTCAAAGCCAAGGGAAATAAGATGCTCGACCTATTAGCCTTCTCCAAGCCGAGAACAGTTTATTTTTGTCTTTGCAGGAACTGACTCTCATAAAGGCGATCATCATCTCGGCCTTAATACGGTTTTCGATAGTTGTTGGTTTTCCGACCTTAATACGACCCAGTTCGGTCGTCAGTTTTCTGGCCTTAATACAACATCAGAACTGTCAGATTTCTATCCTTAATATGGTCCGGTGCGACCATTGCTGCTCGAGCAATTGTGCTTCGATTCATATTTCAGAACACACCTCCCTCTATCGAAGAAGATGCATTTTGAGGGGCAAAGTGTTAACCCTCTTTTTGGTAAAAAAAAACGCAGCTGGCCAAATCGAAGCCCAAATGCGCAACCAATCGAGTTAAACAGATCGCACTCCAGGAAGCCCCGCAGAAGCTCGGCCCGAAGTAGCCGCATATCGGGCCAATCAAGTCAATATCTCACCATGGAAGACTCGCTCTCCTAGTCAACCGAGAGAACCGCTCTTGCACAGGGCGTATCGATCGAATATCTCGGATCTACATGAAATATCTGGCTGAGCTGTTCAAATGCTTGGCCCAACTCTCAAGGAAGAAAAGGCGGTCAACCATATCTGGACAAAACTCTACTTTTGATATACCTCACCGTGAATGCCACGTCGGCTACTACTTCCGAGGATACTATTTATGAATAGGGGAATCAGTCTTCAGCCGCTATTCTGACCAAGTGATGGACTCCACGTGTCCGAGCTTTCCTGGAAAGGTCGGGACAAGTCACTACAGCCCAAGCTGCTATCCCTGCCTATAAATACTTCAAAGCTTAAAGAGGATAAAAAAGGGATTTTGGAGAGAGACTTCTAAAACCTTTCTTTTTGGCTCATACTTCTTCTTCTTCCCAAAAAAACATTATCTGGAAAAGAAAATAACTGCCTTCTCTCTTTTCTCCAAATAGAAAAAGCATTGTATTTGTAATCAAAAGCAAAAGTACTATACATATATATAAAGTGGACGTAGGCACCTTCTTTGCCGAACCACTATAAAAATTCTGCATGTTCTCCCTGTTTCCTTTACTTTGCTGCATTTTATAATCATTATTTGTGTGATTTCCACATGATTGGGGGTTGATTGTCACTAGTGACCAACTTTTGACGTCAACAATTACAAATTAAGTAGAACATGTTATTGTAACCTTGAATCAAACAAGAATATAACGGGATTGTGGATTACAGACCTTGGATCACAATCTAGGAAATAACATGTTGTGGGCTTATTAATAAACTTAAATGTGTTAAGTTGTATAACTGAAATTAATAAGCAAGAGGGGGCCATAACTCAGAGATATAAGGGGCTAGGAAGAACTTGGTAACCTGAATAAAAATTTAAGATAACCAAGTTAAATGGAAACCTGATAAGGTAAAGCAAGCACGTAAAAGAATGTTTAGACATAGGGTCTAATAACATATTAAAGTGAGGCGCTTGGACCAGTACGTGCGTTTGAGGGTGAATAACCCAATAGGGTAGATCATCATGGTGTTATATGGCACGAGGGGAGACGCCAACTGGATGTTTAGACTGTTTGTTTTTAGGGGCATGTCGCTTAGCTCTTGTAGTCTTTACTAGTTGAGGGAGGGGCTGAGGTGGGGCCATACCCACCATGGAAAACAAACCTTAGGAATATCTGTATTTTGAGGCTCTTAAAGTCGTGCCTACATAGATATGGAAAAGCTCCCGACTGAGTTCCTTGTTTCTTGTATCGCCCTACCACGGAACTCGGCGCACATTTAAGGACGTGCGGTTGAGGCACCGAGTTACAATTAACAATACGTACGAGGGACAGTATAGATACATGCACGTCTGCTCTGGGTGGTGTATCGTAGACTTGATGGTGTTACTATGGTATGCAATGGGATTCGAACAAAGGTGGCAGACTATGTTTGCATAACATAGTAATGACAGATATATGCTGAACGTAATATTGCTATATAGAGGTCCGTATGTCACTCCGGCATAGGATGAGGGATTGCTTACATTTCGGTGGTATTATGGCGGAGACCGTGCGAGTGGGGTACCATGGGATGTACCTTAATATTGGGGGTAGCTACATATATACTGTATTAGGTTAATCCACTGGGAAGTAAATGGGTGCGACGTGTGTGTAAGCCTTGAGTGTTCTTAACCCAATTAACCTAATAAATAAGAAAATATGATTGAACAGTATATGTAGTGTTATCCAAAGTGTATAATTTAAATCCAGTCACCAGAACTTGTGTTCTGACCCCCTCCTCATAACATACTCACAGGTTAGATTCGTGGCAGAGACATGATAGCTTTGGATACCGGTTAGGTTGTATTATTAACACGGTAAGGTAATACTTTGAGTATATTATATTTTATCCATTCCGATGTGAGATATTTTCCAAGCTCTGACATATTTTATGTCTCTGTCTTTTCTGCAGGATACCAGAGCAAACAAACATGAGCTTCGATAGATTAGAATTTTGAAAAAAAATCGATCAGTCAGAATTTGGGTTGTTACAAAATTTCAAAAATGATAGTCAGATTAAAGATGGAAAATTGGCAGTTTAAAATAGTAAAACCGAGGTTGTTAAACCTTTAAATACCGATGCAAATATTAATTTACATGAGAAAGTTAAAAATTTATCTCAGTCCAGACCTTCAGATCAATATATCAGATAATAATGGTATGGACATGGCTTTTGCTGTTGGAAAGGATAACATTAAAAATTGCAGTTCTTTTCAAAATGGTGAAGAGGATAGTGAAGAGGATGGAAGTAAAGACTTTATTATGAATGAGGAAGATGCCAATATAGACTTTAATATGAATGAATCAGATAGTTCGTTCAGTTCTGTATGTAGCTTCAACAGGAGAAGGAATAAACTTAAATATAAAAAGTTGAGAAAGGGAAATAAGATTGCTATTGCTCAACCATTGGTCGTGACTAAGCTGGAGTGGGTTAAGCTTGTATCTCAATATCAAACTTGATCCAAAACAAAAAAAAATAAAAAAGGTGTAAAACCTGGAGATGCTACAAGTGGAGGTGTTTGTAAAAGATGAGTATTTTCTTCCGCTGTAAGTTTTCTGAATGAATACCAGGTTGATTTGTACTTCAGATGGATTCGTTTGCATGTAGTGTTAGCTTTGTTGAGTTCATGTTCTACATGAACTGTAGTCTTGTTTCAGGATGCATGGTTTTCAATTATGATACTGTAGTTTGGTCATGTTTTAGGCCTTGCATTCTGGACTTTCTACGGAGAAGTTAAGTTGCAGTGGGTTTATTATCTAAACGAAAGAGCCTTATTAAGGTGATTTGTTTTGGATTGAAGGGTATGCTACTATATATTCTGGGATATTGAAGGGGATTTTGGTTTCTTGTGTGGGATAATAATTTTGCAGTGGTTCTTGTTTTTTATTCTTTAGTTCTTAAGAGGCTGTGAATTGTGGTGTTTATCAGTTAAGGGTTTTCTCTTCTTGGATTCAAGTGCTTTATTCTGTTGGTGGCTGATTGTCCTTCTGGAGCTTTGACTTTTGGATTCTTTATCTGAGATGCTTTGTGTGGAGTATTTAGTTAATAATAAGATCTGACTATCTGCTTTTTCATGTTGTATTATTTGATGACAGTCTTGTATTGTTTTGGTGGGAAAAGTTAGTTTTGAAGTCTTTTGTATAGTGTTTGTTTTGTCTGTAGTTTCTATTTTGTCACCAGCTCGTCCCTTTTTCTCTATAATCTGCCTTATGTAATATAAGTACCCCTTTATTCTAAAAAAAATCATTATAAATTATTCTAAATGATTTGAAAAATGTATGAACCAATTATATATGGTTTTGAATGTTTTAATTGATTAAGTAGAATTTGGCTATTTTGGATAATGCGTTTTATAAACAAGTTTTGTGTAATGTTTTGAAATAAGGATGTTAAATTCACAAATTAAATCTGATCCTTAGTAAACCTTTTATAAGGTTAAAAGATGATTTTTGGAAGCCAGATAACTTAACCAATTTTGATAATATTGGTTGAATCTTATTAGATGATTACCAATTAAAGGAGACTTAATTGGTGGATTGATAATCCAATAAGGTTGTCTGTTTTGACGCTATATTCGAAAAGGTTAGATTCAACCCATTTCGAATAATTATAGGATGAATTTAAGTCTAATACATTGAAGATGGTGGAAGATCGGGAATCTTCACATCAAATGGACTGCTTGCTGATGCCCTGGATAAGGGTAGCTCACGTTAAGGAGTTAAAGTGGCAGTGGTCTGGACGTACTTATTGGCTGTCCAGATTTGCAAGGGCCTCTCTCCTTAATTGGATGAGGAATTAGGTGCCTTTGGTTTCTTTCAGACCCAGAACGAACTTGTAAATCAATGTATGTCTGACGTTGTATTTCATCACACAATTGATGAATTGCTATTGATGATATATCTGTGGTGGCAAAGAATTTATTCTCTTAGCTTAACACCTTTTTTGAGACATATGATCTTTAAGGTTATATTATTAATAGAAACTGATCATATGCATGAACTAACAATGTGGCATGCTGAGTGTTGCTGCCAGATAGATCAAAGCTTTTGTTGAAAAGAAGATCTTTGTGGGACGTTGACTTTAGGGCCTCACACCCCGCAGTGAGCCAGAAACAGGATGAAAGATAGCAGAGTAAGGACATATGTTTCCTTTTAGCTAAAAGTTATGCCATGGTATGGATCCCAGGTAGATTTACTTTTTTGGATATTGGAGTCGAGGCACCTCGGATGATGGTCAATCAACGACCATGATGACGGTCTGGTAAGACCGTGGAACGTTATGTTCAGGAGTGTCCCGAATTTACCGGGAATTTTTGGGTCAGCTCTGCCGCTCTAGGGTTTACATGTGTGAGTCCTGGTCATCTTGCTGGAGATGGTTTGAATCAAATAAGGAAGATCTTTTGCCTTGGTTCATTGATGGAATCTAATTTCCAATACGAGCTTTGCAGCTTTTATTTATAAACCTATATGGCGACATAATAGGATGGGCTATTACGCCGTCTAAGATTGATACATTTATTTTCAAAAACGTTTTCCACACTTAGATACTAATAATAATATCAAATGATTTTCTCATATCAAGCATGTTAGGCCATTATAAGGTAAAACTCTATCCTTTGGTTTGTGTTGCATTATGTGATGGGACTTGAGTCTTACAATGGCTTCATTTTTCAAAATGCATTATGTGGTTTTAAGCATTGGCATTCGTGTGGAGGAAACTGTTGTATATGACGTAGTTGTATACACAATTATATGATTTTTGTTTGATGATAACAACCAAATAAATATTATTTTAAATGTGTTTATTACTGTACTATTCTATATATAAATCACAGACAGGAATATAATATTTATATTTAAATAGAATACGACTGTACAGACATTCATATATTCATACAATATTTTACTTAAATTAAATATTATATTTCAAACATTCAAACAGCACAACTATTTATAACTCCACTATTTATTCAATTCACATGAGATTGTACTTGTAAATAAACTGAATATGATAGACAAGTTTGTTTGACAACAATAAAATAATATTTTATTTCAATCAAATTTGTTTATTACATTTATCAGTACAATTCTCTCATAGCTCCTCACTACAGTTTACTCAACATTCATTTACATTTCTATACAGTTCACTCATATATACTGACACATACGAACATCATCTTCTTCAGTCTTCTTGTCTTCATAGCACTCCACAGCTATGCAGTTAAAGCCCCGCTAAAGCCCCGCAATATCCCCGCTATAGCCTGTAGCGCCCTTCAACCGCCACGCTATTTCAATTTAGCGCTGATGAACAGTAGATCCGCTTGTAGCCCCGCTATTTCCCGCTGCATCCGCTAAATCAACGCTTTTTACCATCCGCTTTAGCAATATTAATATATAAAGGTTGATTTGACTAATTCTATATTTAAAAAAATCAATAAAGTTAGTGTAAAGAGCTAATTTTAAGGAATTAGTGTCCAACATATTTCAGAATATATTATAATCATCAAATCTAATGTGTGTATCCATGATATTCTTTAATTCTACTATATATGATTAATTAATGTTAGTTTCTTCTACACAAATAATGTGAAAATGATAAATAATTAATTTTAAATATTTGGTTTCACATTTTATGAACCTTTTTGCGCCTCCGCTATATCCCCGCTATCTCCCCGCTTTATCCCCGCTACACCTTTTTGCACCTCCACCGCTATGGAACCACTGAGCGCTTTAACTGCCCAGCTCCACAGTAAATCCAGTTACCATCAGCATGCATGTCACAAAAACACACACGCAGTAAACTGGAACAAAAATAAAATTATATACAAACAAATAAAAAATTATTTTTAAATTTTATTTGCCATAGAATTATGGTGTGTTTCTCATCATTTTTCTGATTCAGTCTGATGGCTACGTATATACATGTGTATAAATATACACGTGTGCACTGCTTCACCAATCAGCGAGCAACTGAGGAGTAGCCACGTGGACCTTCTCGACTCAGTGCACATGTCAACATAGTCAACACATATCATAGTGCACAGTGGCAAGCTAAATGGTCGAGCCATGATCAAGTAAAGTCAAACAAGTATTCAAAACAGCATGTGATATGGTCGTGAGCATAGTTCAAGTCAAGGTAACATAGCATGTACAGGAAGTGACACAAATCAATGCAACATCAAAGCCAGGTCAATATTCATACACAAGTGGCAAGATCACAAATTCAACTACAAGTGCACTGTAATGTCAAGATGCAGGAAAGTGCAAATGCCAAATTACATGGGCAAGCACTAATGTAAATGGAAAGTGACAATGTCAACATACACATGGGTAGTAGCATGAATAATAGATATGCAAGCAGCTCAAAACTCAAGCCAGTTTATTGCAAATCAAGCCATCATACACTACAGGTCAACATGCTTTTTTCAATACCAAATCTCAACTTCAAGGAGAAAAGGTAATGTAGATTTTTTTTAATGGAAAATACAAACTGACAAGGTAACATGCATGCATGTACACAATGCAAGATGCAAGTAAGCCTCAGATGCAAGTTATATTTACACATGGATGGAATGAATGAGTGCAAGCTTATCTACATGGTGACAGTAAAATAGAATGATGCACAACATTTCAATGCAGATTTACTCAAGAGTCCAAGATTACAGGTCCAACATGTATGAAAATAAAATGCAAAACAAGTATGGTGAGACAATATGGACATGCACAAGCTCAAAAGTATGAATGCAGGTCTCAAGTGATAATACACTACTTAATAAGTCATGGCAAGTATCACAGGATTAAAAAACATGCAAGAATGATAGAAGTTGGTGGTAAAACAAGTTTAAGACAGCCCCAAATATAAACTACAAGTCCACAAATAGGTGCAGCAAGTGTTATACAAGGGGCAGACAATTCGAGCAATGTGATTCAAGTGTGCACGTACACAAATAGGCTATATGGATCATGTGTTCATCTATAACTCAACACCAAGGTTGAGAAAGTATAGTAGCAGCATAGTCAAAGACATAAGACATAAGTGGACATGATATGTTTAAGTTAAGTGCAACATACAAGATGCAGCAGAAATGGTTATATATTAGCAACTATGCAATCAAAGCAGTTCACATTTACACGTAGGAGGTGAAGCACAAGGCAAAATTCTAAGTGAAGTGTGTGTTAAAAACCTGTTCAATGGGAAATGATCAATCTACTATAGCAACAGTTCAAAGTAGAGTGTGAAATGGCAAGTTGAGCAGGGATGATCAAGTACAATAAATGTTCTTATCAATTCAAAGAATGATAACTGGCAAGTTCAAGTACAAAAGAAATCATGCCATACTAATCAAGTATTATATCCATTCTTATCAGTTCAAAATCAAGGAAAATAAATATTGAAAAAGTCAACCAAAAAATGTATACTTTATTCCAGAAAAACTGTTCGAAGTTGAAATCGATCAAGACCAATTCAAAGTTCAAAAGCCATACGCAAAGTTCAAAATTTCCAAAATGTTTGATTCCAGAAAAATATATACGGCAATTATTTTTAAGGATCAATTCAAAGCAATGAAGTCACACACAAGTATTACATAAAGGTTGAAGTTTTCAAATCCGTAAAATAAGAAGCCAAAGATTTCAAAAATCCCTAAAATTCATGAATATATCATGACCAAATCACTAGACGAAATCAGAGATATTTTCGGACTTGTAACCCTATTTAACACCCACATCCTCATCGGGAATTATTCATCCAAGTCTCAACGTAATTAAAGAGAAATTTGAAGTGAAAAATCATACCATTATTTACTTAGATCAGAATCAAGTGCATCTGAAAACTGAAGAACATCACATCAGAAAATCACTTGAGAAAGAGTGGAAACCTCAGATTGAAGAAAATCGAAACCATAGAACTAATCACTGTCGCCATATTTATTTCCAGAAGGAAACCCTATATTGAAAATCAAATCGCCAGCCGCCATTATCAAAAGAGAAATAAATCGGGTGAACCAAATCGAAAGAAGGACGACCAAGTTTGATTGAAAAGGCTAAGGATTAAAGGAGCTATTAATTAAATAGAAACTAGGTTTTTTATTCTAAGGGGCTTTCTAATTGGTTTTAAATTTATTTGTATTGTTTGTTTTTTATTCGTCTTTAGATTCAAGTTGTAATCGAATTATAGTTTTCTAGTTTGTCTCTAAAACTAGGGAGACGAATTACGGGATTTGTAATTCGGGGAAATCTAGTTTCGAGGATAGAAACCAGTGCAGGGTTTTAAGCGTAGGGTTAAGAACAGTTAGGAGCGAGTGTCACGAGTTTACAGGGGATTGTAAGCGTAGAGATTGTTTTAACTCCTAGTAGAAACCTTGGGAAATGCAGCAGTAGGCAGGGTTTTGCCAAAGCTGGGTATATCTGTGTGTTATTTATTTTCCGCATTTAACCTGATTATTATCTGTGATTAGTATTATTTAATTATTCTACGAAAATCTACGATAAATCCTTTTCACCCCCCCCCCCCCCTCTAGGGTTAATTTAGATCCTACAGAAACCCGTTCATGATATACGGTGTTGTCCCATGATATGCCTCACTTTTAAATAAGTTAAGAACAACTGTAGGGTTTCTCATACTAGTCCCATGACTAACTCATAGTTTGTTTTTCCCTTGTAAACTCGGGTGCCCATATTTTCACACAGGCAACCTAGTATCCTGGTCGTTAGCTTAGATCCTTTTTGGAGTTGTATTTGGAAGAAGGTTTTGGATATAGAGCTGGAGCAGGATATAGATGTTCTTTTGGACTCTCCGAGACTCTATCACGTTGATTTTCATTAATTTTGTTATGTACCTATTTGTTATGTTGAAACTGATATGTATAATTAAGATCCTATGTGATGTTGTAAACTCATATATAACCTCTGTTGTAATTAATGCACATTACGTGATGTGATGCAATGTTTTTTATATTCTGACGTTATGTTAATGTGTTATATTCCAATGACTATCTGTTCTTTTGGGGATCGGGAGAATGGGTCATCACATCGTGGCTGGTCTAGATCAGCAGACCACAAATGTGAGTCGAGGCTGGTTTTGATCAGCAGACCACTATAGCTGTATTGAAGCTGATCTGCGGGCACTAGTACTTAGTATACCTTATGGCATTTATAGAGAATCATTATGAATATCACACGCCGACTAGACTCAAATAAATCTATATACATATCATACCAAGTTTGGAAAGATGGTGAGAAACACACCATAATTCTAAGGCAAATAAAATTTAAAAATAAATTTAAATTTTTCTATTGATAGTTCTATTTTGTTCCACTATTTCTGTGACAGGTATGCAAGTGAATGGACATGATATAGAAGTAGTTGAAGACTCAATGTGTGAATATGAATGTATATGAGAGAGTGAATATGTAACAAAGTGAAACAAGTGAACTGTAGCAATGGATGAATGTAATAAATCAAATTGAATAGTATTGTATCATAGTGAGATATACAATATTGGAGCTAGAAATATGTATCAATTCAAATTTTAAAATAAAATATTTATTTGAATAAATATACTATTTGAATATTGAATTCTGTGTGATAGTATTTTATTCAAAAAATATTTATTTTTGTGAGAGATGTAATATGGAATGGTACAATTACAAACACATTTATAGAATAATATATCTTTGTTGTCATCAAACAAAAACCATACTGTTATATTCAACACTTTTGACTAATCTTCTTTACTTAAGGCTTCAGTGGTTATCATATGAGTAGGTATTCCACTCATAGTGGTTATACCAAACTTACTAATTAGATCCCTGGCATATTTTTCTTGACTAATGAAAATAACATTATCTAATTGTTTTATTTACAATCATTAAAAGAAAGCAAGTTCACGTATATAACTCATTTTAGACTATTTTATCATTATTTCAGAAAATTCTTCGTTTATTTCATTGTTTGTTTATCCAAAAAAATTACCATCTACATAAATTTGTACTAACTGAATATCATTTGTGTTTCTTTTAATAAAAAGAGTAGTATCTACTTTACCAATTTCAAAATTTGATTATAATAAGTAAGATCTTAGTCTATCATACCAGGCTCCAGGAGCTTGTTTCACACCATATAAAGCCATTTTTAATTTATAAACATGATTTGAAAATTTTCATTTCAAAATGTAGCATTTGTTCAACATAAACATCTTCTTTGGCAAAACCATTTAAAATGCACTATTGACATTTATTTAAAATAGTTTGAAATTGTTATGGTTTGAAAGCAAGTAGAATTCTAATGGCTTCTAATCTTGCTACGGGTGCAAAATTTTCATCATAGTCTAATCCTCTTTCTTGACAATAATCTTGCGCAACCAACTAAGCTTTATTTCTAACGATCTCGCCTTGTTCATTTATTTTATTTTTATAAACCCATTTGGTTACAATTATAGTTTTTCCCTCGGGTCTAGGAAGAAGCTCCCAAACATCATTTCTGGTGACTTAATTTTGTTCTTGCATGGAAAGAATCCATGAAACATTAGATAATGCTTCCTTCGGATCTTTAGGTTTAATGGGTGATATAAAAGCTATAGTACTCATGTTGTTTAATTGATTTCTGGTTCTAACTACAAACTCATTATTTTCTTATATATTTTCTACAAGATGAATTTCGAAAGCCTGATCCTTTTATTAGAATGAACATTTCACAAATTCTTTTCATTTGATTCATTATTTATGGTACCAAAATCGTCATCATCATTTATTTGAACAAAACCTTTGAAATTTTCATCAAAAGATACATGTAATGTTTCTTCAGTGGTGTTGGTTGTTAAATTGAAAACTCTATATGCTTTATTTCTATTAGAATATCCGATAAAGTTCCCTTTGTCAGACTTAGGATAAAATTTATCCAAATTTTCCTTTGTATTTAAAACGAAACATTTTCTTTTAAAAAAATTAAAATAAGATACCTTTGGTTTCTTATTGTAAAGAAGTTCATATGATGTTTTGTTAGTTGGAGGTCTAATTAAATTCTATTCAAAATGTAACAAGCTGTAGCGATCGCTTCAACCCAAAATTTTCTTGGTAACTTGCTATTTGAAAGCACAGTTCTTGTACACTCTTAAATCACCCTCTTTTATGTTCTACCACTCTGTTTTGTTGTGAATTTCTTAGAAACCAAAAATTACAAGTTGTTCCTTTTTTATTATAAAAAATCTCAAAATTCTCATTATCAAATTCTCCACTGTGATCACTATGAATAGCTTTAATTTTTAAAGAAAGCTGATTTTGAATTCTTTTTGCAAAAAAATTAAATAAGTCAAAAGCCTCACTTCTAAGTTCTTGTACACTCTTAAATCACCCTCTTTTATGTTCTACCACTCTGTTTTGTTGTGAATTTCTTAGAAACCAAAAATTACAAGTTGTTCCTTTTTTATTATAAAAAATCTCAAAATTCTCATTATCAAATTCTCCACTGTGATCACTATGAATAGCTTTAATTTTTAAAGAAAGCTGATTTTGAATTCTTTTTGCAAAAAAATTAAATAAGTCAAAAGCCTCACTTCTAAGTTTCAAAAAAATTGTCTATGTAAATTTAGAAAAACCATCTACAATTACAAAAACATATTTGTTATGATTTTATTGGTTGAATTTGGGATGGACCAAACAGATCTAAATAAAGTCACTCAAGAGGTTTTGAAGTTGAAATCATATCTTTTAATTTGAATGAACTTTTCTTAAGTTTTCCTAATTGACAAGCATCACATATACTATCTATTTTAAAATCCGCTTTAGGAAGACCTCTTACTAGATCAAGTTTTGATAATCTAGAAAAAAGTTAAAAATTTAAATGCTCAAATCTTTCATGCTAAATCCAAGGGTCACTTTGCCAGAAAACATTGATTATCATTCGAGAGTTTCATATTGAGAATATAAATGTTTCTCTTCCTAATTCCTTCATGGATAATATTTGATTCATTATCTTTGATATGACACTTATCTTTTTCAAATTTAATTTTGTGGCCTTTATCACATACTTGACTTAAATCGAGAAAATTGTGTTTTAGATTCTTAACTAATAAAACACTTGAAATAGTAGAGGTTTTAGAGCTATCAACATTGACGACGCCAATCATATATCCTTTTGAGTTGTCTTCAAATTTGATCAGTCCTCTATCTTTATGAACTATGTTATTCAGTACCTTAGGGTTTCCATTCATGTGTCTTGAACATCCACTGTCAAGTATCATTTATTTTTCTTTATCTACACCATTTTTCCATTGAGTGTTGATTCTTCAGTAGCCATGTAACACATCTGTCCATGCACAACACACCAATACGGTAGATAATTTGATTCTTTACAATAACAATATGCAGAGTTATGAGACAATGATGATTTGGATAGATTTGAACTAGTATTAACAGAATTTCCAAAAAAATCCATTTTTTTATTTAGATTAAGAAAACTTTAAAAGCCAATGCTCTGATACCAAATGTGAGGAATGCAGATTACAGATCTTAAGGTTGAATTAAAACTAAAGGGGGGTGAATAGTGTTTAATGAGTTATATAAATCTTTTTGAAATTAAATACCAACAGATGCAACTTACAAACATAGAAACAAGCATAGATTCAGACGCCAATGCAAATAGTAAATAAAAAGTGGTAAAGGAAAGAACACACTGAAATTTTATATTGGTTCGGAGTTACCTTACATCCAGTCCTATACAATTTCTTATGTACGTTTCTTTTTAAATATAATGTCGAGATTACATCCCTCGATTTCAAGGCTATGAGATATACCCCTCATGTTTCGAGTACAATGAGCTCAATTGATTTACCGGGATACAATCACACCAACTGATTTACCAGGATATAATCACATCCAATTGATTTACCAGGCAATAATCACACTCAACTGATTTACTGGCCACAGTCACACAGTTTCAAGTTGCTTTGATGGATAAAGACACTTAATATACTCCTATTGATTACAAATGATCCTATAACTCTGAATAGCACTGAGATCTAAGAGAAAGAGTGGCAGAGAATCAAACTAGAGATGATTCAAGTTTGATTCACAAAGGATTTTGGTTGAGTTTTGTTAAGAATGATTAGAAAATATGAGTGAAGAAATGATAGGAAACAGAACTAAAATTCATTTATAACTATTGGTATTAATAGGGATCAACTATCATGTACATTCGCGAAGACATACAGTGAAATAACACTTCTTTTGGAATTTCAATTTTAAATTAAATGGCCATAAAGTCAACATGAGGGGTATAAAGATGTCGACATGCCTATGGTAATTATGAAATTTGATTCTGTTTTAAAATGATTTTTATTCGAAAGCTTGATGAAATAACTCTGAGACATGTAAATCATTTTGAATATATTTTAAATAGTAAAATTTATTAAAGTCTTTATAGAGTGAACTTTAAAAAATTAAATATATATGCATATATATATATATATATATCATAATATAAGATATTATAAAAAAATATTAAAATATAATTTTGAGATTGAAGATAAAACATTGAAATCAAAAGATGATTGAAAGATAATTTTTGAAATCAAGGATAAATTATTTAAATCCTGTGTTGATTTGGAAATAGTTTTGAATTGAGGCTAAAATATTTAAATCAAGAGAGAGGTTTTTAAAAGATAGTTTTGGAAAAATAGTTTAAAATTTGAAAAAGGTTATTTTAAAAGTTTGTGTATTCCATTCCACTGAAGAAGATCATGGGTTCCATCCCGTTATAAAAGCGAGAAGGTGGTTCCACCCATAATTAAAATCAGAATAATGATTTCAATATTATTATGAAATTTTAACATAAATTTGAAATCTATATCTTATCTTGATGTATTGAATTTTTTATTTCTTTGAAATTTGGAAATTCATGAGTCTTCAATCTTGGTTTCTTCAATCTTGAATTCATCAGTCTTGAATCTTTAAATTGTATGGTCTTCATTCTTTAGTACATGAATATGTATAACCTTCGTATACATATATATCTGGACAAGAATGTAAGTATTTATTTTTTATAATAAGTTCTAAGGTTGTTGTCATCAAAATCATCATCTCAGGAAGTAAAAAATTCATGATAATCCATAAGAATCAGATCCAAATAAAAGAACAAGTATTTTAAGAGATCACCCAATGAAAAATATATTAGGAGGTGTATGATCTATTTATAAAATAATAAATCAATTAAATAAAATGAGTAACATGACATTTTCATCAACTACTGGATCTGAAAATCCATTAGAAGCAACTAAAGATGATTCATGGATTCTGGCACTATAAGAAGAATTAAATCAACTTACGAGGAACAACGTTTGGGAATTAGTCCAATACCGAAAAGAAACTATAATTTAAACTAAATGGTATATAGAAATAAAATCAATGAACAAGGAGTTGTAAGAAATAAATCTTGATTAGCCGCTTAAGATTATTGTCAAGAAGAAGGAGTCGACTATTACAATACCTTTGCAGCCATGTCAAGGTTAAAGGCTATTAGAATCTTACTTGTTTCACTAACCATAATAATTTAAAATATATCAAATGAATGTTTAAAGTTCTTTCCTAAATCGTTTTAGAAAATAAGAAGAATATGTAGAGCAAATCATACTTATTGAAGATGATTTTTTTTCTAATCATGTTTATAAACTAAAGAAAGCTTTATATGGTCTTAAACATGCTCCTAGAGCATGGTATGGCAAGCTTAAATCATATCTACTTCAATTAAACTTTGAAATTGGTATAGTAGATTGCATATTATTTATTAAAAGGAATAAGAAAGGTATCTAATTAATAAAGTATATGTAGATGTCATTGTTTTTGGATCCACAAATGATAACATAAATAAAGAATTTCTTAAAATAATGGCTAAGCAATTTGAAATGAGTTATATGAGTGAAATACATTACTTTCTAAGACTTCAAATAAAACAATTAAATAATGGAATATTTATATATCAAGAAAAATATGCTAATGACTTAGTAAAGAAATTTAAAATGTCTAGTACCGTTGGAAAACCAACTCCTATGGAAACTATAAAGAAGACAATTCTTAAAATGTTGGCCGCATAAAGGAATGATTAGATAGTTACTCTATATAACTGCAAGCAGGCCCGATATAAAGCATAATGTATGTCTTTGTGCAAGATATCAATCTAAGCTCAAGGAATCACACTCAAAAGCCATAAAAAGAATATTTAAATAAATTAATAACACAAGAGATTATAGACTATTTTATCTTCATTCGAACAAATTTCATATAGTGATACTGATTATGTTGGTTGCAAATCAAACCGAAAAAGTACAAGCGGAACTTGTCACTTTTTGGGACATTCTTTAGCCTCCTGGTTAGCAAAATACTGCATATTTATCTATAACATAAGCAGAATATATTTCAACAGCTTTAACATGTTTACAAGTATACAACAGCCACCAAAATATTTTGGAATAAACTTTACAAAATTACCGATTTACTATGATAATACAAGCACGATAAATTTATCTGAAAATTCAACTAAATTAGCTAGAACAAAATATATTAGTGTTAGATATCATTTCTTATGAGATAATATAATAAAGAAATCATAACCCTAGAATATATTATTATTGAAAATCAAATAGCTAACTTATGAACAAAATCATTACATCAACAATCTTTTATTAAACTTAGAAGAGAATTAGGTGTATGCTCGTTATCTATAATTTAAAATTTAAATAAAATATTGGAATTATACTAAGTATGTCAACATACCCTCTATTATCATGTCCACGTATAAGGACTAAATTTTAAATTCCCTCCAAGGTCATATTTTAAACATATATATCACACCACATCGAATTTTCTCTTCATTTTTCTTCATTTTCTCTGTAAAGTCATTTGAAATCATATAGTCGTGGCCTCCACTTTAAACATTGACCAAAATCAAACCATTTCTTTCCCTTTCCCTTCTACCAGACCATTCCAACTCAACACTCTTGCACGAGCCACAAAAATTGAAAAGAAAATGGAAGACTTTCTTAAAATGCTTACCAAAATACAAGTGATTCAGTTGAGGATGTCACAAGAGAAAACAAAATAAGCAAAAGTTTCTAAGGTACAAAATCAACTTCTGGATAATACCGTGATCCTATTATCGTAGATGATGAATCCTAAAATATTTTCACTCACAAACCTCTTCAAGACAGCAAAGAAGAGGAGGAGGAGAAAGAAGAAGAAAAAGAAGATTGGATGAAAATAATGAAGATAATGAAGTATGATGTGCAGGAGAAGAATGCTTTGACAGAGATGGTAATCTTGTATAACAAAAGGGAAATTTCTGTTTACATTATCCTTTCTGTTATATTCACAAATCTCCTGCCATTAAGAAGTCTAATTATGACTATATATAGTTTGGATTGGATGTAGGTATATTAATTAGTTCTAGTCTTGTATAATAAGATTTATGGCTTGTTTAATGTATATATGTAAAAATCGATATAATAATAAATACATGATATGATGTGTTCACATTTTTCATTCCTCATATATTATGTTGAGTATAACAGTATGATTTTTGTTTGATGATAACAAATATATATATATATATATATATATATATATATATATATATTATTTTATAATGTGTTTGTAAGCAGTGCTATTCTATATTTTACACATAGAAATAAATATTTATTAAATAGAACACAACTATTGAAACACCCACCTCCGTTAAGGTCACTCACAGAGGGAATGCCTTAACTTCGGTGGAGCATTATAGGTAAAAGATGCAGATAAATTACAAGACAGACAAATAAAGCAACGGAAAATAAAGTCATTTTATAAACAACTTAATTCAATCAAGCTTTTACAACAATTTCCTCAATCATACTTAAATGTAATATATAGAACTTCTGTCTTGATTTAAAAACTTCCAGGAATAAAAGAAGTATAAAAAGAATGATATTTCCTGATAAAGCATGAACCAGCCATAGCAGTGGAAGAGAGAGAGTCCAAAGCGATACACCAACTAATCTTCAAGCTTGGAAAGAGAAGAGGTCCAAGTTAGGCTGAGCTATTCCCTCCCTGACTACCTGGGGGGAAACGAATGAAAAGAGGCGAAAAACAAACTAGGTCAGATATAAGTCTGGTAAGTCCAGTGATCTTTCAACATGCAAACAAGATAAAGGATCATGACATGAATAAACCGAAAATAGGACAATACCATAAAGATAAGGTAACTAAAGACAAGATAAGTGCAAGGTGAACTGAATGCGCTTCTACTTTTTCTCTGCTTCGCTACTACTCTGTTAATCTGATTTCTATATTTATCTCTACACCACATAACTAGTGTCCCAACTAGTAATCTGTATAAAATGATAATCGTGATCCCAACCCCTGTAATTGTGGTAGCCTTCAGGTGTACATCTATCGTGAGGATTCCACCTCAATCAGCCTAATTGCCATGAACATGTTAGATGTACCCTTACTACCCTATCGATCGGCTCCCTACTTGTATTCATGTTCCATGTGTCTGTGTCAATCGGCCCTCCCTTGCGTGTAGATACCCTGTGCCGGTCCCACCATAAGGTGTATCAATCCTTATGATAGCGACCCGACACGATTCAAGATGCATGGTTTATAACTACTGGTACCCGGTGCCTGCTTTTTCCCACTTCAGAGTACGTGCACGCCCGTAAACCGTCGGAACCTACACTGACGTACCCCCTGCCGCTGCTTTGACCGCTTATAATAAGCCTAGTAATCATGCCCCACCCTGCCTAGTTCAGGGTACCATGATACATCCATGTGGGTTACTGCTGAAATGGGTCCCCGTTACTAGGGTTTCCTATTGGTTAAGTTTGTGGGCCTATATTTACTAATATTACCCACCAACCCGATATGTACTTAACCCTCCCATCGATTCAAGCATTTATACTTAACGGTTAAGTTTGTGGGCCTATATGTACCGATATTACCCACCTACACGAGATGTACTTAACCCTCCCACTGATTCAAGCATGTTTATTTAATGGTTAAGTTTGTGGGCCTATATTTACCAATATTACCCACCAACCCGGTATGCACTTAACCCTCCCACTGATTCAAGCAAGTTTATTTAATGGTTAAGTTTTGTGTGCCAATATTTACTAATATTACCCACTAACCCGATATGTACTTAACCCTCCCGCACATTACACCACATTAATTAAGTGTTGTCCGCTCATGTTAACTTAACCCACTTATTCATCATGTCATGTTGGTTAAGCATTTCTTATTAACTTGACCCTTCTTACTTATCATGTTGGATCGGTTAAGTGTTTCCTATTAACTTAACCCCATTTGTTCATCAAGTTATATTGGTCAAGTGTTTCTTGCTAACTTAACCCCACGTATTCATCTTGTTGTATTGGTTAAGTGTCATCAATCAATTCAAGTTAACTTAACCCACCTACGTGTCATGTTACTTTGGTTAAGTGTTGCCTTCTTGTGTTAACTTAACCCTACTACAAATCAAGTTACATTAGTTAAGTGTTGCCCTCTTATTTTAACTTAACCTTTCCATAAATCAAGTTATATTGGTTAAGTGTTTCTAAATTTACTTAACTCACCCACTTGTCTAAATAACATGATATAACGGTTAAGTGTTCTAAATTTACTTAACCTCACCCACTTGTCTAATTAACATGTTATAACGGTTAAGTGTTCTAAATTTACTTAACCTCACCCACTTGTCTAATTAACATGTTATAACGGTTAAGTGTTCTAAATTTACTTAACCTCACCCATCAGTTTAGTTAACATGTTGAATTGGTTAAGTGTTTCCTTAATTGACTTAACACTACCAATCTTGACTTAGCTTTATTAAAACAATAACCACTCACATTAGACAGGTAATGTTGTGGTCCCTAGATGTGTCGGTCGGTTTCGGGCAGTTTTACACCACAACTCAGTCTAACCTCGGGTCCTTTTTGGGCTCAATGCACTAACCACCCACATTAGACAGGTATTGTTGTGGTCACTGGATGTGCCGGTCGGTTCCAGGCAGTTTTACACCACAACTCAGTCTAACCTCGGGTTAGGCATATTCGTCTTTTCTAAATTTACATATTTCTTATTTTTGACAAATTCCATATGTAAATTATTCCTAATTTAATTATGCCATAATTATCCTTTTAATTATGCTCACAATTAATGGTATACTAAATATACCATTTCATGAACCCAATCTATGCCATGTAATTTTTCATGTTTATCATACATATTTACATGTAAATTATAAATCAATTATTGTCATGGCCCACTTTCCTTCTAAATCACGTTAAAAATTTTAGGTATATATATTATACCATTTTCATGCCACTTATCATGTTTATGTGTCAAACATGCCAATTACATGTAATTTCATGTTTTCCCCAACGTTACCCCGTTGTACATTCGCAAAATTACATAATGTTAGGCTCAATAATTTAGCCTAACTTATAAAACAAAAAGGGGGAAAGAGGACCTTTGCAACATTCCAACATCATACAAAAGTATGGATCTAACTACACATATCTCTCATGGATTTGGCATAGAACAATATACTTTTAACTATGAACTTGCAAATTTGATCTATGCAACATCCACAAGCATATGAATTTACATAAAACTATACAAGTTAAACTTGGCATGTAGTGGTGAACTTGCAAATTAGATCTATCATAAAGGCATATGGATCTAACATATAAAGTTGTAGATCTAAACATATAAGGTCGTAGATCTAAACATGTATGCATAATGGCTCTAAACAATTATGCATAAATGACATGACTTAGCCAAAATCTTGTATGTATCATAATATCACCAAACTTTCATATTATAATTTCATTCCCAAATTCCTATACAACATCATAGGTTTACTCACCAATTTCCACATAACATGATAGGTTCGATAGACCACAATAGTTCATAGGCATATATGATAGAATAGACATGAATAAACATGAATCAGCATCACATACTACTTGATACAATTCTATTTTACAATTCATTACAAATCATGTCTTTAATTTATTCACATCTGAAAGATAACTACACTTGCAATCAATAGGAAAAACTTGATTTTAAGGATCTGTATTCTGAAACTGAATTGCTCACCTTTGATGTAGATCGTTGAATTCTCTTAGTTGAATTAGATTAGATTTAATTTGATTTTGGTTTTAGTGGCGGCGAGGTTTAGATGAGAGTGAATAATAGAATTAGCTTTTAGGTTTAGGGTCCTTATATAGTTGTAGAGAGTGTTTTAGGACCATTAGATTAACCCTGAACCATGAGAACCAATCAGATGCCACATCTGCCTTAGAGCGAATCGGCCCATGGGTTGATAGCCAAACACCCTGAATCAACCCCTAGTCGACCCAGCGGGGAACGGGTCAACCTCAAAAATGTGTCGGTTCGGTTATTCCCCCTCCCGATTCATTGTTTTGAACTTTTTTGCAAATTTATTTATTTAATTTTTATATATATCTATATATATATTTTTCTCTTATGCATACAAACTTCAAGGCTTGATAACTTCTTCATAAGGTATCCGTTTTATGCAAACCAAATGTCTATCTTGACCAAAATTTTGAGGCGAACGTAATAGTGCAACCCATTTCACTTAATTCTTCTTTTAAAAATTAAGTGTTCTTGAATTTGTTAATTTTAATATTCTCAGAAAATTCGTGGTATTACATTCTCCCCTCCTTAAAGGATTTCGTCCCCGAAATCTTCAAGTTAAGAAGAATGCATCCTAACATCCAATCATCCATCTACTCATCCATCATCCACAAGCATCCATTATCCTTAAAAGACTTCTAATGCCATATGAACATATGCAGAGTGTGTGTATATGTCTCTTATCTAGTGCAAAATCAAGTGGTCTACTGATCTAGATGACCTCCTTAATGCGAATCACGAGAGTGTCATGTGTCCAATATGTATGCAAATATTCCTAATCATGTAAATACTATATGTGTGCATATTCACTCATCCATATGCAACATCCATCTGATAACACATCAAGTTTCAATCCATATACAAATACATTCATATGCATATGCAATATGAAAGTGACTGAGCCGATCTAGTGCCTAATGTGTGTATATGCATCCACGAGCAACCACTAGCAAACACTTGCAACCATCAATCATAACATGTCTCAAACACATGTTTTCATCCATTATCTTCTACCTAAGGATCGAGGATAGGACCGAGAGGATATACTTAAAAGATAAAGACTAGCATGCAAATAAATATTGCAGAAAAAGGAGGAATCAAGGATATACCCTCAAAAAGGGTATGATGCGCGTATCTAGTCTTCAGTCTTCTAAGTCGCATCTTCTTTGAGCTTCACTCCACTGTATCTTAACTAATTTAACTTCACGATTGTGAAGCTTCTTGACCTCCATTTTCAAAACCCACTAGTAAAGATAGGACCTCGATCATTTACTATGCTAGAGGGTATCCAATGTGGTCGAACTATCTTTCCAAGATAAACAGAAGTTAACCATGATACCAAGTGTATATACTAAGATGATTAAAGGTCTCTCTTCTACTTAGCTTATCCCTCATGTCACAAATCTGAGGATCGATATCTCTCACGCAAACCATCCTAGTTGAACTTGGCATCCCTCAAGTACAAGCCCCAGAGGCCTAAACCAATATCAAACAAGCACCCAAGGAATACCTCCTCCGAATTTGGACGATTTATGTGAGATGATACTAGTAAAACAACCAAACAATTGAGCACTTAACCGACTCTGGCTATCCTCGCCAATCCTGCTCCAAAACTATCGTTGATCGCATAACTGGCTTTGCATTGTCAACTAGATATATGCGGAAGTCTATCTCGAGTTTTTAGGGGGAAAACTCCTATCCTTAATCAAAAAAACATCTGCATACTCATGGACTACTCTAACAGATCGAAAATCGTCGATAAATACATAAAGTGATTCTAGGTAGCTAAGACAACCTGATCCCTTAGGATCACACGAAATTTCAAGGGTATTCCCGAGGCAAGTCGAAAGTCTAACTATCCTCCTTTCACAATTACTAGCTAACTAATCCATGCCTAGAATCAACCCATAGCCCATGAAACCAAAAACATATGTATCTCATATCCTTACAAACCAAAGATAAATGAGCCGAACTACAAATTGGACTTGAGACAATAATGGGATCCTCTACTATGCAAGGTCTAGGGTGCAGAGACTTAACTATGGAAGCAGATATCAACGAATGTGAAGCGCAAAAATCAAAAAGAGTACTAGTAGGATGATCAAGAAGAAAAACTAAACTTTTCAACAGAAACCTTACTACCTCTCTCTCAGGTATGCTGGTGGTGAGAGCATGCACTTGCCTTCCGGAAAATCTTGTCTTTTGTTCTTGCCCTTGCCCTTAATTATACGACCCATTATACCAAAATAAAGATACTTCCTCTTGTTTTAGGTTTTACTATTCTTTCCTCCTCTCCTTTGTGAACTAAGTCCACATCCATGAGTTCTTCATCCTTGTGTTGTGCTCCTTAGCCAAACTCCCTCATTCTCATCTTTGCCATCCTTGTGTAACTTGTTGACAGGTCTCTCGAAAGCTGCCTCCATCGCACGGAGAATTCTACAAAGCTCGAAAGAAAATTAGCCGCAAGTGAAACTACTACGGCTATAGAGGGAAGTTGGGCACTTGTTTGCCCTTTGACAAGTGTCGTAGTCTCGTCGAGCATACGGAACCATTTCGCGATGAGATTACCTCCCAGAAAGCCAGGAGCCCCGGAGACTCAGGAAAGAAGGAAACAAGGATTCAAACAGAGGATCAAAAGATAGTGCATATGGCTTTGGGGAATACGCCATTTAAACAAAACTTTTCTTTTGAAAATGCTTCTTTTAAACCATTTTGAAAATAATTTTTCAAATCATTTATTTAATCCGGTAACCTTCAACTCTGATACCAAGTAAAACACCCCACCTCCGTTAAGGTCACTCATAGAGGGAATGCCTTAACTTCGGTGGAGCATTATAGGTAAAAGATGCAGATAAATTACAAGATAGACAAATAAAGCAGCAGAAAATAAAGTCATTTTATAAACAACTTAATTTAGTAAAGCTTTTACAACAATTTCCTCAATCATACTTAAATGTAATACATAGAACTTCTGTCTTGATTTAAAAACTTCCAAGAACAAAAGAAGCATAAAAACAATGATATTCCCCGATAAAGCATGAACCAGCCATAGCAGTGGAAGAGAGAGAGTTCAAAGCGATACACCAACTAATCTTCAAGCTTGGAAAGAGAAGAGGTCCAAGTTAGGCAGAGCTATTCCCTCCTTGACTACCTGGGGGGAACGGAAGAAAAGAGGCGAAAAACAAACTAGGTCAGACATAAGTCTGGTAAGTCCAGTGATCTTTCAGCATGCAAACAAGATAAAGGATCATGACATGAATAAACCGAAAATAGGACAATACCATAAAAACAAGGTAACTAAAGACAAGATAAGTGTAAGGTGAACTGAATGCGCTTCTATTTTTTCTCTGCTTCGCTACTACTCTGTTAATCTGATTTCTATATTTATCTCTGTACCATCTAACTAGTGTCCCAATTGGTAATCTGTATAAAATGATAATCGTGTTCCCAACCCCCGTAATTGTGGTAGCCTTCAGGTGTACACCTATAATGTGGATTCCACCTCAATCAGCCTAATTGCAATGAACATGTTAGATGTACCCTTACTACCCTATCGATCGGCTCCCTACTTGTATTCATGTTCCATGTGTCTGTGTCAATCGGCACTCTCTTACGTGTAGATACCCTGTGCTGGTCCCACCATAAGGTGTATCAATCCTTATGATGGCGACCCGACACGATTCAAGATGCACAGTGTATAACTACTGGTACACAGTGCCTGCATTTTCCCACTCCAGAGTATGTGCACGCCAGTGAACCGTCGGAACCTATACTGATGTACCCACTGTCGCTGCTTTGACCGCTGATAATCAGCCTAGTAATCGTGCCCCACCCTGCCTAGTTCAGGGTACCATGATATATCAAAGTGGGTTACTGCTCAAATGGGTCCCCATTACTAGGGTTTCCTATTGGTTAAGTTTGTGGGACTATATTTATTAATATTACCCACCAACCCGATATGTACTTAACCCTCCCATCGATTCATGCATTTTTACTTAACGGTTAAGTTTGTGGGCCAATATGTACTGATATTACCCACCTACACGAGATGTACTTAACTCTCCCACTGATTCAAGCATGTTTATTTAATGGTTAAGTTTGTAGGCCTATATTTACCAATATTACCCACCAACCCGATATGTACTTAACCCTCCCACTGATTCAAGCATGTCTATTTTATGGTTAAGTTTTGTGGGCCAATATTTACTTATATTACCCACCAACCTGATATGTACTTAACCCTCCTGCACATTACACCATATTTGTTAAGTGTTGTCTGCTCATGTTAACTTAACCCACTTATTCGTCATGTCATGTTGGTTAAGCATTTCTTATTAACTTGACCTTTCTTACTTATCATGTTGGATCGGTTAGGTGTTCCCTATTAACTTAACCTCATTCGTTCATCAAGTTATATTGGTCAAGTGTTTCTTGTTAACATAACCCCACGTATTCATCTTGTTGTATTGGTTAAGTGTCATCAATCAATTCAAGTTAACTTAACCCACCTGCATGTCATCTTACTTTGGTTAAGTGTTGCCTTCTTGTGTTAACTTAACCCTACTACAAATCAAGTTATATTGGTTAAGTGTTGCCCTCTTATTTTAACTTAACCTTTCCATAAATCAAGTTATATTGGTTAAGTGTTTCTAAGTTTACTTAACCTCACCCACTTGTCTAATAACATGTTATAAAGGTTAAATGTTCTAAATTTACTTAATATCACCCACTTGTCTAATTAACATGTTATAACGGTTAGGTGTTCTAAATTTACTTAACCTCACCCACTTGTCTAATTAACATGTTATAACGGTTAAGTGTTCTAAATTTACTTAACTACACCCACTTTTCTAATTAACATGTTATAACGGTTAAGTGTTCTAAATTTACTTAACCACACCGACTTGTCTAATTAACATATTATAACGGTTAAGTGTTCTAAATTTACTTAACCTCACACACTTGTCTAATTAACATGTTATAACGGTTAAGTGTTCTAAATTTACTTAACCTCACCCATCAGTTTATTTAACATGTTGAATTGGTTAAGTGTTTCCTTAATTGACTTAACCCTACTGATCTTGACTTAGCTTTATTAAAGCACCAACCACTCACGTTAGACAGGTATTGTTGTGGTCACTGGATGTGTCAGTCGGTTCCGGGCAGTTTTACACCACAACTCAGTCTAACCTCGGGTCCTTTTTGGGCTCAATGCACTAACCATCCACATTAGACAGGTATTGTTGTGGTCACTGGATGTGCCGGTCGGTTCCGAGCAGTTTTACACTATAACTCAGTCTAACCTCGGGTTAGGCATATTCGTCTTACCTAAATTTACATATTTCTTATTTATGATAAATTCCATATGTAAATTATTCCCAATTTAATTATGCCATAATTATCCTTTAAATTATGCTCACAATTAATGGTATACTAAATATACCATTTCATGAACCAATCTATGCCATGTAATTTTTCATTTTTATCCTACATATTTGCATGTAAATTATAAATCAATTATTGTCATGACCCACTTTTCTTTTAAATCACGTTCAAAATTTTAGGTATATAGATTATTCCATTTTCATGTCACTTATCATGCTTGTGTGTCGAATATGCCAATTACATGTAATTTCATGTTTTCCCCAAAGTTACTGAGACGACCCGAACTTCCCCGTGAAGGAAAGCACGGATAGAATTGAGTACAAGACAGAATAGAACGCAGACGGAAGAACATTTCATTGTTATTACAACAATTCCATCAGATACAAGAATATACAGAGTATAAATGAATAAATTACATTCGATAAATATCAGAGATTACAATAAATTACATAGCAGCGGAAAATAATACAAAATCACAACTAGAAGTGATACACGGATACAGAGCTTTCCGAGCATCGTTCCAGCTGTAAATCAGGACCCTGTGAATATAAATCTGCAAAACCAAAACTACTAGCTGCCCGTGCGGAAAATAAGGGCACCCAGAGTTTAGGTTAAAACAATAAACTCCAGGTCAGTCATGTGACTGGTGTGAGAACTAAAACAGTTATAATTCTTTATTTTAAAGTTCGGTAAATCAAGGGACCACGCCGTATAACACGGAACGGGTTTCCTCCCAAGAATACCAGTGCATAAAACAAACAGCGCAATGCTAAATAAAGAAAAATGAAGCTGTTATAAGACCCAGGTCCCATCACACAATGCAACGCAAGCCGGAGGATAGGGTTTTTACCTTATAACAGCCAAAGCATGCTTGATACGTTTAAAACACATTATTTTGATATTACTATATGTGTATAGTGTCAAAACAATTTCAATCATAAATATCAATCATAGGCGGCATGGGTACCATCTATCATGTCGCCATACTAGTTCTACAATTAAAACCGCAATACACGTATTGGAAATTGGATTTCCGTCATGAGTCGAGGCAAGGGGCAAGCTCCTCTCCGCGTTCGAGACACTCTAGCAATGCCTCAGGACCCCACTCTGATCCTTTGGAACCTCCAAGGCCGGTCCTCTCTTACTTTTGAGGATTAGTTATTCCTGAACACACGTTTCCCGGTCCTTACAGACCTATATCCGAGGCGCCTCATATCCAACAACCACACAGGTGAAAAGTATATAAATGTCAGGGCTGGTAGGTCACTGACACCACCCTAGCTAGAAGGAAACGTCGTGCACTCCTTGGGTCCGTATCCCGTTTTTGACTCATACCGAGGTGTGAGGCTCGCGAATTCACGTTATACACAAAGCTATGCCACACAGGCCGTGCTTTGATCATCAACCACAAGACTTTGCTTTTCAACAGAAGCCTTGATCAATTGCCACTTACGCATGCCACACAGGCAATTCACTCCATGCGTTTGATATCCATCAATATATAACCCCTGAGCTCGTACGTCTCAGAGAAGGGCGTTAAGCAAGAGAATAAATTCTCCGCCGCCAAACAGATATATATTTAATAGAGATCAATCACACGGACTAAAATCCAATGTCAGACACACAGTCCATTTACAAGTCCGTTCTGGGTCTGAACGAAACCGGAGGCACTTTCCTCGCATATCCATCGATCTCCAAGTACGTCTGGACGATCACCGACTGTTTCCCTCATCTTGGGTGTACAGCCCAATCAAGATCATCAGTAATCACCCGAACGATGTGAAGACTTCCGGTCTTCAACCACCGTCTTCATCTTCGACATCTCGTCGAATCGGTTATTCAGAATGGGTATAAACCCGGCCTTTCTGAATAACCCACGTATATAATAAACGAATGTTACACAAACACAACAAACGCCTCATTCCAATTCAGAATATTCTTTTATTCACAGAATCACATTCTTAGGGAAAGGTTCCCATTAATTTTATCCAAGATAAATTCTTCTAAATTTATCCTATAATCTTCCTTTGGATATCATTTCAAACTAGTCGGGATTAACGAACCACACAGAAGTAATTATTTATTTTATTTCCCAATCCCAACCTATATATCCCATGGAGAAAACTGGTAATACTCCACATCTAACACCACGGTGTTATCGGTAAAATTAATTACCATTTCACGTTCAAATCTAATTAAAGATTTAACTATCGCTTTGGAGCAAAACTGGTGGTACTCCACTCTCGATCACTTTTCAGATTTGATAATTTAAATTATCAATTCACTTTTCAATCTAATTAAAGATTCATTAAAACTCCACTTAGTTTTAATCTTCTCAAAAATCAATATTCTGCCTTTAACTGGGTTAAAGAACCAATGTCATCAAAAACACGATTCACGATAAACCAAAACACATTTGATATTAAATACAAGGCTCTGAATAGAAAATATATCGGCTTATATTCAATATCAAATTCTGAAACCAACAAGTATCGTATTGGGAATAACGATATAAAATACCTTTCAAATCCCCATAACAATATTTGTATAGTCACGAAATCCAACATCGAAATATCCCGAAGATAATTTCGATTCAGCTCCAGTCCAATCCACGTATTGGAAATTATCGATTATTTTCAAAACCACTATCAAATTCAATTTATTTATTTTAAAAATAAATTGATTTCAATTCTAGTTCAAAACTAGTTCATTTCGATAAAAATCTATTTTTACCTTTTCAAATGTGGAATTTTTCACCCCAGTTCTTTCCAATTCACATATTATAATTTTACACAAATTATAGATATTTTTAACAATTTTATCAAGGCCCGTACAGTCGATTTCCAACAACGGCCATCGAACTGCACTTATAGCGACCTTTTTCCAATTTGATTTGGACATAATTCCAAATCCAACCGTTAAATTTCAAATTTCTCATATTCATTGGAAAGCTCTTTTCGATACGAACCCAACAGTTCCGGTTTTAGGAGAATCCGACGGTCGGATCTCCCGCAATGTCCGTTTGAATTAAATGGTCGAAATTCACGAACTACCGCGGCGCGGCGCGTTCTATTCAGGCCATTATATATATAATATATATATATTATATATATTTCGTCGATTTCCTTTTAAAACGAATTTTAAAAATAGTTTTGAATTCGTTTCAAAAGCAATTTCAACTTCCATTTCAATTCAAATCAAAATTGAATTCTTCTCTATAAATTCGTTTTAAAATTCATTTCTATTCAATTCAAATTTCAATTCAATTTGAATTCATTTCAATTCACTTTCAATTCAATTTGAATTCGTTTTCAATTCCCTTCATTTCGAAATCGTTTTCAATTAAATTCATTCCTATTTTATTCAAATTCAAATTCAAATTCACTTCCTATTCAATTCGAATTTTAATCTAATTCAATTGAATTTCATTTCAAAATATTTAGTTTTGAAATCACTTTTCAATATTCGTTGTAAAACGAATAAAATCGATATAAATATCGTTCACGTCGAAATAACGCATCTCTAATCAACACGGCTTTATATTTTTCAAAACTCCTTTATTCTATCCAACAAATGAATATTTATCCCATTCAACACATGAATCTATATTTCTTTCAACACACGACTAATCTCAACACATGAGTACTGTCAACACATCACTATTTTTGTTATGTAAAATATTTTATAAAACTATGGTATCTATCGTTTGATTTTAATCAGATTTCTACTAGGAAGTAGTTCTAATTTTAAATGTGATAAAGATGTAATTTTGATTATATAAAATATTTCACTCAACACATGCACATCGTCAACACATGACTATTTTTATATTCAACACATGAATTTTCTTTTATAATATTCCTTATTTTCCCAATTGGAATGAGGCCCAATCAATCACCATATAACGTTAATTATATGGATTCCATACCACACATGTTTATAATAGCGTCGAAAAATAATCAACCATCAACCAAAGTGCACTACACCGCATAAGCATCAAATATCGATATCTAACGCTTATAACAGCCTGTCAATCAATCGATCGACATATTTGATCAATCAGGATGAGTGAACTTCAAATTTCATCCCAACACCCGTGTGGGGTTTCAAACAATCAAACACAGATTTTATTTGTGCAGTTGGGCGATGTGTAAAATTTATCAACCCAATCAATATCAGTCAAATCAGTGTATATAAACAAATCGGCCGATTTGTTTATAAATATTTTATTTATTCACTTTCACGTTAAAAATTATTTTTAACGATAAAATATTCTATTTCAACACTTGAATTTCTATTCATTTCATTTACACAATAAAAATGATATTTTTATTTTTCTAACATATTTTAGAAAATTTCGGCGGCATAACGGCACGATACTAGAAACGGGACAAGGCCTAGCCTTATCCCCGGTCTAGTGAAGGCCCACGCCATTCACACATCAATCAAATCTCTTTCGTTATGCAAACCACAAAATTTGGAGTAAGAGTCTAACCTAGTCTTACTCCTTCGCCTTATAACGGCGCACGTCTAATCCTAACCAATTTATCGATTCGATTTTTCACACCACAAACCACATTCAAACCAATATCTCAATCAATCACCAAACATCCAAACAAACAAGTCCATGGTATGTGGACGGGTGTCGGGTGCTTCTAATAAGCACCGTCTGCATCCTAGTATATATATATATAACTAGAAAAAGAGAATTAAGAGTGAGAAGTTCTCACCAATAGCTATCCAACTTCACGACACTTCTTTTGTAGAAAATCTTCGTCGTTATCCTATCCTCCCATCTTCGTTGCCCGTAGTCACTATATATATAAAAATCACATTTTTATATTTTGATGTCTTCAAAATAAAAGTCACATTTTTATTTATTCACTTTCAATTTAAAAGTCATATTTTTATAATCACTTCATATATTTAAAAATCGAATTTTTCACTATGCTATATGGATAAAAATTATATTTTTATAACGCTATTCTCTATATAAAGATTTCGCCTTTTTAAATTTAAAGATTTCACCTTTTTTAAATTTAAAGATTTCACCTTTTTAAATTTAACCACTTTATCTCAACGTATATAAAATAAAAATCAGATTTTTATTTCGCCACATACACAAAGATGATATTTTTATATTTTCTATCCTATAAAGATTATATTTTTAATACTTTAAAAATATAAAAATCCTATTTTTAATATTTCTATATAGTAAAGATTATATTTTTAATACTTTAAAAATATAAAAATCATATTTTTATCACTTTAAAAATATAAAGATCGTATCTTTTACCAAATAAAAATCCTATCTTTTCACCTTTAAAAATACCGTCTTTTCTACTTAAAAAAATATATCGTATTTTCTACTTTAAAAATATCGTCTTTTCTCTTTTTAAAGTTTAAATCTTTAGCTATTTAAAATCTAAAAATAAAATCAGTTTTATAAATGTAACAAAAATCAATTTTAAAATTCCTTTTTAAATCAGTTTTTAAAACAAATAAAATTCAGTTTTATAAATAAATAAAAATAAAAAAAAAACAGTTACTTACTGGGGGGGTTTCTTGGCGTTCGCAGGCTAAGGGGGAGGTGGGCTTCAGGCGGTCGGCGTCGGGTCCAGGCTGTGGCGGTGGGAGGCGGTGCGATGCTCGATGGCGGTGGGGGTTCCGTGGATTGTCGATTAGGGCAGGGGTCGCGGGGTTCATCGGGGAAGGGGAGGCGAGCGGCGACGGGGCAAGGGAGGGGGTGCGGTGGTTGGTCAGGGGGTCGGCGCGTAGTGTACTGGAGAAGAAGAGAGAGGAGGAAGGGTTCGAGGTGGAGGAGAAGGGGGAAGAGAGGCGGAGGGCCCCTGGGGGTCGGCGCCAGGGCGCGGCGGCCCTGGTGGCAGCGGCGGCGGCGGCTTTGGCCTCCCCGTCGTTCGCCTCCTTTTCTCTTTTTTTTTTTTTTTTTTTTTATTTATGTTGAATGAATCCAATCGGGGGGGGCCTGGTTAAGGGAAGAGGAGGGAATATATTTTTTTTATTATTATTATTTTATTCTATTTTATATTATTTTATTTGCCAATAGTTGACTTTTACATACGACCTCGAAACGAGGCCCACCGCCTGTCGTTCATAGCGTTTTACCCCCATTCCGAACACAATGGGACATGTATCGTCAGCTGATTCGGCTGTTACAATCAGTTTTCTGTTGAATTTACATTTAAATCACTTTATTGAATTTTAAACGTACGTTTCAAATTACCGGGGTCACATATTAACTCTATAAATTGCAGAAAAATATTTTCTAGCTTCGTATTGACGATACGGTCCTAACAAAACTAGTTTCATCGAATTCTGAGACCGTTAGAAAAATGGCCAATTTCCAGTCGATTAAAATCAACTGAAATGGTCAAAACACGTTTTCCTATGCCACGCTCACATATTGATTCGAAAAATTATGAAATTTGAAACCTAGCAATAACTCGACATCACGGACCCAACAAAAGTGGTTTCGTCGAAATCCGAGGTCATTTGCAAAATGTCCATTTTTAAGGGCCTGAATTCCATAGCGACTAT
Source organism: Allium sativum (assembly GCA_030737875.1). Classification (NCBI taxonomy): domain Eukaryota; kingdom Viridiplantae; phylum Streptophyta; class Magnoliopsida; order Asparagales; family Amaryllidaceae; genus Allium; species Allium sativum. The sequence goes on along the minus strand of CM060921.1, from coordinate 510,553,456 downwards.
TCAGAATTTTCAACTGGACATATCTTTTGCTCCCCGCTATGAAATCTTGATTATTCGGATTCGTTGGAAAGATATTATCAATTAGATCCTATCATTTTTGGTTTCACTAAAATCCGGATTGTTTTGCACCCGGTATGTTCAATTGAAGTTTCAAATCGAATTATCGAACTACCGCGCCATTTTCAATTCTATTTATAATTATATATAAATATTTATATTCTAACGACGACGTATATAATATATACGTCGAATTCTATTCAAAATAAATTTCTCGCCGATTTTATTTAAAATAATCTATTTTAAATATTCAAAATTCGCTAAAATTGCCAAAATAAAAATTTTAAACTGGCCCAGATTTTGCGGGTTATTACAATCTCCCCCACTTAAAACTTTTCGTCCCCGAAAAGGAACAAAGTAGAAAGTGGTTTGATTATTCAACTCTACGTTCGATCTGGTTTCCATTCTCTAACTCTTAAGTTTCTGAGAATTTTTAAAATTTCAAAAATTTGGCTAACACCCTAAATTTTTGAAAAATTTCGCCATAACCTCCCCTGCAATGGGAGCATCGGGGAATTTCAAATAGCTTCCCCGGTCCTTCAGATCTCAAAAAGAAAAAGAAAAAGCCAAGCGGCTAGCCAATAGGCTCACAAAATCATCATCACCCAAACAAAACAGGAAATTATGTAGTAAACATGTACCTATTTGTCGGGCAAACAAATTTTATTCTCTGGCTCTAGCCTCCTTGCTATGACCTGTTCAAAGTATATGTATATGCAAGCAAATGCGACCAATTTTCAATACAATTCAATATTCGATTATATTAGGCATAAATGGTTAAAAATTAGCAAACTAATAAACAACCAACACAAACATCAATCAATTAGTGAATTAGAGTTTCAAATTCATAATTTGATATATATACAAAAAAAATCATGTTTTGATGCCAATTCACAACAAAGTGTTCTAACTATATAAGTTTTGGTTCTCACACCAGCCTAATGGAAATATATAGATATCACACCTTCGAAACACGAATATAAATACTGATGATGTGGCCACATCACCAGAATTATCCCCGGGTGTCTAGAATGTGATTCTATATCTATCCAGTATATTAAAACTTCGAATATACGTTCATGACGCGTATACGCGAAATCTATATATACTCGATTGTCCATATTCAAAATAAATAAATATTCAAATACGTATAAAGAGATTTAAATTTTCAAAACAAAATTGTTTTCATTTGAAAGATATACTCTTCACACTCGTTCTAGGATACTACTGATCCTATCTCTAACGAGTTATTCTAATTGGATATTACTAATCCAATATCTGATGAATTCTTTCGTATGGTTCTAATGTGTCTTGTTCTCGAGCTCTGTAAACCAAAGCTCTGATACCAAAATGAGACGACCCGAACTTCCCCGTGAAGGAAAGCACGGATAGAATTGAGTACAAGACAGAATAGAACGCAGACGGAAGAACATTTCATTGTTATTACAACAATTCCATCAGATACAAGAATATACAGAGTATAAATGAATAAATTACATTCGATAAATATCAGAGATTACAATAAATTACATAGCAGCGGAAAATAATACAAAATCACAACTAGAAGTGATACACGGATACAGAGCTTTCCGAGCATCGTTCCAGCTGTAAATCAGGACCCTGTGAATATAAATCTGCAAAACCAAAACTACTAGCTGCCCGTGCGGAAAATAAGGGCACCCAGAGTTTAGGTTAAAACAATAAACTCCAGGTCAGTCATGTGACTGGTGTGAGAACTAAAACAGTTATAATTCTTTATTTTAAAGTTCGGTAAATCAAGGGACCACGCCGTATAACACGGAACGGGTTTCCTCCCAAGAATACCAGTGCATAAAACAAACAGCGCAATGCTAAATAAAGAAAAATGAAGCTGTTATAAGACCCAGGTCCCATCACACAATGCAACGCAAGCCGGAGGATAGGGTTTTTACCTTATAACAGCCAAAGCATGCTTGATACGTTTAAAACACATTATTTTGATATTACTATATGTGTATAGTGTCAAAACAATTTCAATCATAAATATCAATCATAGGCGGCATGGGTACCATCTATCATGTCGCCATACTAGTTCTACAATTAAAACCGCAATACACGTATTGGAAATTGGATTTCCGTCATGAGTCGAGGCAAGGGGCAAGCTCCTCTCCGCGTTCGAGACACTCTAGCAATGCCTCAGGACCCCACTCTGATCCTTTGGAACCTCCAAGGCCGGTCCTCTCTTACTTTTGAGGATTAGTTATTCCTGAACACACGTTTCCCGGTCCTTACAGACCTATATCCGAGGCGCCTCATATCCAACAACCACACAGGTGAAAAGTATATAAATGTCAGGGCTGGTAGGTCACTGACACCACCCTAGCTAGAAGGAAACGTCGTGCACTCCTTGGGTCCGTATCCCGTTTTTGACTCATACCGAGGTGTGAGGCTCGCGAATTCACGTTATACACAAAGCTATGCCACACAGGCCGTGCTTTGATCATCAACCACAAGACTTTGCTTTTCAACAGAAGCCTTGATCAATTGCCACTTACGCATGCCACACAGGCAATTCACTCCATGCGTTTGATATCCATCAATATATAACCCCTGAGCTCGTACGTCTCAGAGAAGGGCGTTAAGCAAGAGAATAAATTCTCCGCCGCCAAACAGATATATATTTAATAGAGATCAATCACACGGACTAAAATCCAATGTCAGACACACAGTCCATTTACAAGTCCGTTCTGGGTCTGAACGAAACCGGAGGCACTTTCCTCGCATATCCATCGATCTCCAAGTACGTCTGGACGATCACCGACTGTTTCCCTCATCTTGGGTGTACAGCCCAATCAAGATCATCAGTAATCACCCGAACGATGTGAAGACTTCCGGTCTTCAACCACCGTCTTCATCTTCGACATCTCGTCGAATCGGTTATTCAGAATGGGTATAAACCCGGCCTTTCTGAATAACCCACGTATATAATAAACGAATGTTACACAAACACAACAAACGCCTCATTCCAATTCAGAATATTCTTTTATTCACAGAATCACATTCTTAGGGAAAGGTTCCCATTAATTTTATCCAAGATAAATTCTTCTAAATTTATCCTATAATCTTCCTTTGGATATCATTTCAAACTAGTCGGGATTAACGAACCACACAGAAGTAATTATTTATTTTATTTCCCAATCCCAACCTATATATCCCATGGAGAAAACTAGTAATACTCCACATCTAACACCACGGTGTTATCGGTAAAATTAATTACCATTTCACGTTCAAATCTAATTAAAGATTTAACTATCGCTTTGGAGCAAAACTGGTGGTACTCCACTCTCGATCACTTTTCAGATTTGATAATTTAAATTATCAATTCACTTTTCAATCTAATTAAAGATTCATTAAAACTCCACTTAGTTTTAATCTTCTCAAAAATCAATATTCTGCCTTTAACTGGGTTAAAGAACCAATGTCATCAAAAACACGATTCACGATAAACCAAAACACATTTGATATTAAATACAAGGCTCTGAATAGAAAATATATCGGCTTATATTCAATATCAAATTCTGAAACCAACAAGTATCGTATTGGGAATAACGATATAAAATACCTTTCAAATCCCCATAACAATATTTGTATAGTCACGAAATCCAACATCGAAATATCCCGAAGATAATTTCGATTCAGCTCCAGTCCAATCCACGTATTGGAAATTATCGATTATTTTCAAAACCACTATCAAATTCAATTTATTTATTTTAAAAATAAATTGATTTCAATTCTAGTTCAAAACTAGTTCATTTCGATAAAAATCTATTTTTACCTTTTCAAATGTGGAATTTTTCACCCCAGTTCTTTCCAATTCACATATTATAATTTTACACAAATTATAGATATTTTTAACAATTTTATCAAGGCCCGTACAGTCGATTTCCAACAACGGCCATCGAACTGCACTTATAGCGACCTTTTTCCAATTTGATTTGGACATAATTCCAAATCCAACCGTTAAATTTCAAATTTCTCATATTCATTGGAAAGCTCTTTTCGATACGAACCCAACGGTTCCGGTTTTAGGAGAATCCGACGGTCGGATCTCCCGCAATGTCCGTTTGAATTAAATGGTCGAAATTCACGAACTACCGCGGCGCGGCGCGTTCTATTCAGGCCATTATATATATAATATATATATATTATATATATTTCGTCGATTTCCTTTTAAAACGAATTTTAAAAATAGTTTTGAATTCGTTTCAAAAGCAATTTCAACTTCCATTTCAATTCAAATCAAAATTGAATTCTTCTCTATAAATTCGTTTTAAAATTCATTTCTATTCAATTCAAATTTCAATTCAATTTGAATTCATTTCAATTCACTTTCAATTCAATTTGAATTCGTTTTCAATTCCCTTCATTTCGAAATCGTTTTCAATTAAATTCATTCCTATTTTATTCAAATTCAAATTCACTTCCTATTCAATTCGAATTTTAATCTAATTCAATTGAATTTCATTTCAAAATATTTAGTTTTGAAATCACTTTTCAATATTCGTTGTAAAACGAATAAAATCGATATAAATATCGTTCACGTCGAAATAACGCATCTCTAATCAACACGGCTTTATATTTTTCAAAACTCCTTTATTCTATCCAACAAATGAATATTTATCCCATTCAACACATGAATCTATATTTCTTTCAACACACGACTAATCTCAACACATGAGTACTGTCAACACATCACTATTTTTGTTATGTAAAATATTTTATAAAACTATGGTATCTATCGTTTGATTTTAATCAGATTTCTACTAGGAAGTAGTTCTAATTTTAAATGTGATAAAGATGTAATTTTGATTATATAAAATATTTCACTCAACACATGCACATCGTCAACACATGACTATTTTTATATTCAACACATGAATTTTCTTTTATAATATTCCTTATTTTCCCAATTGGAATGAGGCCCAATCAATCACCATATAACGTTAATTATATGGATTCCATACCACACATGTTTATAATAGCGTCGAAAAATAATCAACCATCAACCAAAGTGCACTACACCGCATAAGCATCAAATATCGATATCTAACGCTTATAACAGCCTGTCAATCAATCGATCGACATATTTGATCAATCAGGATGAGTGAACTTCAAATTTCATCCCAACACCCGTGTGGGGTTTCAAACAATCAAACACAGATTTTATTTGTGCAGTTGGGCGATGTGTAAAATTTATCAACCCAATCAATATCAGTCAAATCAGTGTATATAAACAAATCGGCCGATTTGTTTATAAATATTTTATTTATTCACTTTCACGTTAAAAATTATTTTTAACGATAAAATATTCTATTTCAACACTTGAATTTCTATTCATTTCATTTACACAATAAAAATGATATTTTTATTTTTCTAACATATTTTAGAAAATTTCGGCGGCATAACGGCACGATACTAGAAACGGGACAAGGCCTAGCCTTATCCCCGGTCTAGTGAAGGCCCACGCCATTCACACATCAATCAAATCTCTTTCGTTATGCAAACCACAAAATTTGGAGTAAGAGTCTAACCTAGTCTTACTCCTTCGCCTTATAACGGCGCACGTCTAATCCTAACCAATTTATCGATTCGATTTTTCACACCACAAACCACATTCAAACCAATATCTCAATCAATCACCAAACATCCAAACAAACAAGTCCATGGTATGTGGACGGGTGTCGGGTGCTTCTAATAAGCACCGTCTGCATCCTAGTATATATATATATAACTAGAAAAAGAGAATTAAGAGTGAGAAGTTCTCACCAATAGCTATCCAACTTCACGACACTTCTTTTGTAGAAAATCTTCGTCGTTATCCTATCCTCCCATCTTCGTTGCCCGTAGTCACTATATATATAAAAATCACATTTTTATATTTTGATGTCTTCAAAATAAAAGTCACATTTTTATTTATTCACTTTCAATTTAAAAGTCATATTTTTATAATCACTTCATATATTTAAAAATCGAATTTTTCACTATGCTATATGGATAAAAATTATATTTTTATAACGCTATTCTCTATATAAAGATTTCGCCTTTTTAAATTTAAAGATTTCACCTTTTTTAAATTTAAAGATTTCACCTTTTTAAATTTAACCACTTTATCTCAACGTATATAAAATAAAAATCAGATTTTTATTTCGCCACATACACAAAGATGATATTTTTATATTTTCTATCCTATAAAGATTATATTTTTAATACTTTAAAAATATAAAAATCCTATTTTTAATATTTCTATATAGTAAAGATTATATTTTTAATACTTTAAAAATATAAAAATCATATTTTTATCACTTTAAAAATATAAAGATCGTATCTTTTACCAAATAAAAATCCTATCTTTTCACCTTTAAAAATACCGTCTTTTCTACTTAAAAAAAAATATCGTATTTTCTACTTTAAAAATATCGTCTTTTCTCTTTTTAAAGTTTAAATCTTTAGCTATTTAAAATCTAAAAATAAAATCAGTTTTATAAATGTAACAAAAATCAATTTTAAAATTCCTTTTTAAATCAGTTTTTAAAACAAATAAAATTCAGTTTTATAAATAAATAAAAATAAAAAAAAACAGTTACTTACTGGGGGGGTTTCTTGGCGTTCGCAGGCTAAGGGGGAGGTGGGCTTCAGGCGGTCGGCGTCGGGTCCAGGCTGTGGCGGTGGGAGGCGGTGCGATGCTCGATGGCGGTGGGGGTTCCGTGGATTGTCGATTAGGGCAGGGGTCGCGGGGTTCATCGGGGAAGGGGAGGCGAGCGGCGACGGGGCAAGGGAGGGGGTGCGGTGGTTGGTCAGGGGGTCGGCGCGTAGTGTACTGGAGAAGAAGAGAGAGGAGGAAGGGTTCGAGGTGGAGGAGAAGGGGGAAGAGAGGCGGAGGGCCCCTGGGGGTCGGCGCCAGGGCGCGGCGGCCCTGGTGGCAGCGGCGGCGGCGGCTTTGGCCTCCCCGTCGTTCGCCTCCTTTTCTCTTTTTTTTTTTTTTTTTTTTATTTATGTTGAATGAATCCAATCGGGGGGGGGGGCCTGGTTAAGGGAAGAGGAGGGAATATTTTTTTTTTATTATTATTATTTTATTCTATTTTATATTATTTTATTTGCCAATAGTTGACTTTTACATACGACCTCGAAACGAGGCCCACCGCCTGTCGTTCATAGCGTTTTACCCCCATTCCGAACACAATGGGACATGTATCGTCAGCTGATTCGGCTGTTACAATCAGTTTTCTGTTGAATTTACATTTAAATCACTTTATTGAATTTTAAACGTACGTTTCAAATTACCGGGGTCACATATTAACTCTATAAATTGCAGAAAAATATTTTCTAGCTTCGTATTGACGATACGGTCCTAACAAAACTAGTTTCGTCGAATTCTGAGACCGTTAGAAAAATGGCCAATTTCCAGTCGATTAAAATCAACTGAAATGGTCAAAACACGTTTTCCTATGCCACGCTCACATATTGATTCGAAAAATTATGAAATTTGAAACCTAGCAATAACTCGACATCACGGACCCAACAAAAGTGGTTTCGTCGAAATCCGAGGTCATTTGCAAAATGTCCATTTTTAAGGGCCTGAATTCCATAGCGACTATTCAGAATTTTCAACTGGACATATCTTTTGCTCCCCGCTATGAAATCTTGATTATTCGGATTCGTTGGAAAGATATTATCAATTAGATCCTATCATTTTTGGTTTCACTAAAATCCGGATTGTTTTGCACCCGGTATGTTCAATTGAAGTTTCAAATCGAATTATCGAACTACCGCGCCATTTTCAATTCTATTTATAATTATATATAAATATTTATATTCTAACGACGACGTATATAATATATACGTCGAATTCTATTCAAAATAAATTTCTCGCCGATTTTATTTAAAATAATCTATTTTAAATATTCAAAATTCGCTAAAATTGCCAAAATAAAAATTTTAAACTGGCCCAGATTTTGCGGGTTATTACAGTTACCCCCGTTGTACGTTCGGAAAATTACATAGAATGTTAGGCTCGGTATTTTAGCCTAACTTATAAAACAAAAAGGGGAAAAGAGGAACTTTACAACATTCTAACATCATACAAAAGTATGGACCAAACAGCACATATGTCTCATGGACTAGGCATAGAATAATATACTTTTAACTATGAACTTGCAAATTTGATCTATGCAACATGAACCACAAGCATATGAATTGACATAAAACTTTACAAGTTAAACTTGGCATGTAGTGGTGAACTTGCAAATTAGATCTATCATAAAGGCATATGGATCTAACATATAAAGTTGTAGATCTAAACATATAAGGTTGTAGATCTAAACATATATGCATAATGGCTCTAAACAATTATGCATAAATGGCATGACTTAGCCTAAAACTTGTATGTATCATAATATCACCAAACTTTCATTGATAATTTCATTCCCAAATTCCTATACAACATCATAGGTTTACTCACCAATTTCCACATAACATGATAGGTTCGATAGACAACAATAGTTCATAGGCATATATGATAGAATAGACATGAATAAACATGAATCAACATCACATACAACTTGATACAATTCTATTTTACAATTCATTACAAATCATGTCTTTAATTTATTCATATCTGAAAGATAACTACACTTACAATCAAAAGGAAAAACTTGATTTTAGGGATTTGTATTCTGAAACTGAATGGCTCGCCTTTGATGTAGATCGTTGAATTCTCTTAGTTGAATTAGATTAGATTTAATTTGATTTTGGTTTTAGTGGCGGGTAGGTTTAGACGAGAGTGAATAATAGAATTAGATTTTAGGTTTAGGTTCCTTATATAGTTGTAGAGAGTGTTTTAGGAGCATTAGATTAACCCTGAACCATGAGAACCAATCAGATGCCACATCTTCCTTAAAGCGAATTGGCCCACGGGTGATAGCCAAACACCCTGAATCAACCCCTAGTCGACCCGGCGGTGCTCGGGTCGACCTCAAAAATGGGCCGGTTCGGTTATTCCCCCTCTCGATTCGATGTTTTGAACTTTTTTGCACATTTATTTATTTATTTATTTATTATATATATCTATATATATTTTTCTCATATGCATACAAACTTCAAGGCTTAATAACTTCTTCATAAGGTATCTGTTTTATGCAAACTAAATGTCTATCTTGACCAAAATTTTGAGACGAACGTAGTAGCGCAACCCATTCCACTTAATTCTTCTAAAAATTAAGTGTTATTGAATTTGTTAATTTTAATATTCTCAGAAAATTCGGGGTGTTACAACTATACAGAATTGAATATCCAAACAGTGTTTTAATCGAATAAATATTTTTACAGTTGAAATAGTACTTATACATTACTCCACTATTTACAATTCAAATATTTTTGAATATTTCTGACATGACACAATTACCACGTCACAGAAATTGTACTATTAAAAGATTCAAACAAAATGAAACAAATTGAATTAAACAGCAAAAATATATTTTTATTTAAATCAATATTGATCGTTATAAATAATAGTACAATTCTATTCAGTCGTGTCTAAAACCACTCTCATATACACAGATTCCTCATCATATACATCACTCATCACTCAGTACATTTACATATACACACACTGACACTCTGTCTTTAATCTTCTGTCTTCACAGCATTCTTATTCAGTCCAGTCATCTTTGTACCTGTCACATACAGAAGAACACACACAGTAAACTACAAAAAAATAAAAGCAAATAAAAAATTATTTTTAAATTTTATTTGCCTCAGAATTACAGTGTGTTTCTCATCATTTTTCTAGACTTGGTCTAATATGCAGGGACAGAAAATCAATCTGATAGCAGCATATACACATGTGTATAGATATACACGTGTGCACTGCCTCGCCAATCAGCGAACAACTGAGGAGTAGCCACGAGGACCATCTCAACTCAGTGCATGTGAATTTGGTCGAGCAAAAGGTCAAATTTCAAGAAAGTGGAACAACTCATAACAATAACATATAAAGGCATTTCAAATTTACAAATTTTAAATGAAGTTCAAGGGTCAAAAGCATTTACATGGAGCAGTATGGGTGTATACAACATACATATTCAAGCAACTCAAGAAGTCATATATGTATAGCTAGATAGTGGGCAAACTGGTAAATCATCATACTACATGTCAATATAATGATCAAAGCAATTATGGTCAAAACAGAGACTACAAGTACTAACTCAAACTCAAACAAAGTGGTGCATCTATACATGATTAAGCATACACAAAATATAGCAGCCACTACAAGTAACTCAGGCAACAACAAGATGAATATGTGTTGAACAAAAAAATCAAGTTCATGCAAGACAGAGAAATTTCTAATGGCATTTTGGATGTATACAAGGGAGCATAAGTTAAGCATGGTGATCTTTTTCTGGTTCATGAAACACCAATGATCAATGGCACATGTAGTCAGTTCATGTCAAAGAGATGATGCAGCAAGAATATACAAGGCATGCAGCATACAACATGGCAGTTTCACAACAAGGTGCACCAAGTTTCAAGTGTCGAGTGTTCAAGTGAAAATTCAATGTATAGTCAGAGCTGTAGCTAAAACATGGATGCCATAAACACATGGACACAAGGATGGACACCACAACAATTACATGCAGCAAGGAGTCAAGACAGGTTATAGATGTTTCAGGTGATCAAGAGCAGGAGCAAATACACGTCATACAAAATACAGGTTCAAAGACTCAAGGAAATTTACACAAAACAATGTCAAAACAATGTACATAGACGGTTGATGGCACAAGCATGCTGAAGCAAAACTAGCATATGTTAAAAGAGAACAACTTGGTAATTCTCATGGTCAAGCACAAAGTTTATGGGTCAAACATTTTAGGAATATGATCAAGACTAGATGGAGCATGGACATGTATTATTTGGCAAGAATTATTATTTCCAGATTTCAGAAAATAGTTTTGGCAAGTACCAAGTGAGTAACCAACAAATTAAGCATGCTCAAGTTCATGATTCAGGTGTAAAGATCAAGTGAGTCACGGCATGATTTTCAAACAAAGAAGCCAGTGGATAGGAACAAACACAACACACTTGATTATATATGGAGCAGCTACAAATATGAAGGGGTTCAAGCACAACAAATGGTCTAAACAACATAACCACAAGATCAATGTAGTATTTGTTCTATTCAGTTCTAAGCAGTTCAATACAACGATGTATCAACAAAACAAACCAGCAGGCCGAGCAAGTTACAAGCACATTAAGGGTATAAAACAAACCAACATTATTGGCGTAACAAAGATATGGCATTTTTTAAAGTTTAGGCAAATTAAAGAAACAGGTAGTATCAGTTCTTATCAAAGTGGTCGAGTAGCAAAGTTAAAAAGGACAGTGCAACTATAACCTAAAAATAAATCTGCATGGATTAATATTGGACCCAACAGTTTTGTTTTGGAAAGTTTTTTTTGTCTGAAAAGTATTTCCATAAACCGTCGAAAATTGACATGCAAATTCAAAATCGAAGAAGACTCAATCAACAGTTTCAGAAGTCCACGCAATTTTCAATTCGAAGGAATTTCCATCATTTATCTCGCAAAATACTCCAGAAATTATGAACATTTTGTAAAACATCAAGGATCAATTCAAATCACCAGATCAGACGCAAGAAAACCATTTCAAATGTAACAACCCAGAATTTTGGGGCCAATTTAAAATTTATTTTAAGTGATTTTAAAAGAGTTTTGATATTTAGAATAATCTATTTTAAATAATAATGATCACAAATTTGGTTCAAATCGACGTTAGAATGAATAAATTAATTTTAATTATAAAAAGAGCTAGAAATAGCGCGGTAGTTTGAAAAGTCAAACTTGAACTTTGACTAACCATACAGGATGCAAAATTTAACGGATTTTAGTGAAACCAAAAATATTAGAATCTATTTAAATATATCTTTCCAACGAATCCGGAAAATCGAAATTTCATAGCGGAAATCAAAAGTTATGGCCAATTCAATTTTTAGAAAGGTCGCTAGGTAATTTAAATAGGTCAATAATGCTACTTTATGCATATAAAGGAATTTCGACTCGAAACCACTTCCATTGAGTCCGGAATGATGTTTCTGCATTGAAAAGGTATAAACACTTATATATTTGGAGTTTCGAAAATTATTTGTTTAAAAATGTATTTTTAATATAAAATATATAGCCATAGGAAATAGTGATTTTTCAAACAGTGTCCGTTTCTGACGAAACCACTTTTGTTGGATTAGGAATATTAAATTAGTGCTAGGTTTCAAATTTTAGAATTTTCCAAGCTAGTACGTGAGCGTGGCAAAAGAAACAGTATTTAGTCAGTTTCGGTCAAAATTAATTGACTGAAAAATAGCCATTTTTCAAATTGTCTCAGAATTCAACAAAATAAATTTTGTTGGATTTGTATCGTCAAAACAAAGCTAAAAATGATTTTTTTGGTAATTTTTAGAATTAAAATATAATTATAATTGATTTTTCAGTGTAAACAGGCAAATTTTTTACTCTAAAAATTCATACTGGCTCAGAATTGAACGATATTAATTTTCATAGGTCCACAGCATCAAAACATAGCTAACTATATTTTTCGAGAATTTTTGAAGTTAATTTGTGACCTCGGTGAATTTTCATGTACGGTATACATTAAAATATTAATAAAATAATATAATTATTCCAAAACTCATAATAAATTTCGGAATTGGATCCTGTAACATGTTCCATTGCGTTCAGAAGGCCTCAAAACCTTAAGAACGACAGTAAGCAGGCCTAAATCGGAGTTCGGACCAAAACGGGCCTTAACGGGCTAATTAAATTATTAACTAATGATTAGGAAAACCTAATATAATATTATTTAAACCCGAATTTACTGTTCATCCGTCCCCTACCTCATGTTTCAGCCGACATTTCTCACCAAAGAACCCATAGCCTCCGAATTTTCAAACTTCGATTTCTCTCTCATTTCTCAACGAAATTTAGCGTGTGATTACTCGTTTCGAAGCTCTTCCCGAGCTCTTTCTTCTCCGACAAGAATCACCTCAAACCGTGCCCTGTAGAAGCCACCATACCCCTCCAAAGCCGCGGCCTTTGCGCCTCCACCGCGCCACCCATGTTGAGCCGCACCTCCTCCAATTCCCGGTGAAGATAGCCCTCTCCAAGCTCTTCCATCTCCAACAAACGGCTCGTCGTTTCGTCAACTACAACTCCAGAAAATCGAATTTGAAGTTTTGAACGTTCTAAGGTAGATTTTATTTCAGATTTCCCCACGCTTTTAAGCGTTACACAGCCAGTTGTAAAAAGCTGATTTTGATTTTTCCTATGAATTTGCATTAGAATTGTCCCAGTTCCGCAATTGTTTTGAACTCGAACATCAAATCTGATCGAACCTGAATCTTCTTCTCTGACCAAACACTGTGAGAATTTTATTTTTAATTTAATTTAATTTAATTTATTTAATTATTATTTCTATGATTGTTAATTTTAGATCTTATATGTCATGATATTTAAAACATGGATCTGAACTGTTTATCCCATATGATGCTAAATCTGAATTGCCTATAACGACATGATATTAGATCTATTTTTTTTTTTAATGTTTGAATCTGAATTGGTGATTGATTAGAATTAAATACGAGTTAATTTATTTAATCATGCTTTGCTGATTGTACATATGTCAAGTTAAAACATCACCTTGTAATTACCTTGATATTAGTCATTGGATTTGATCATGTTGGATTGTTGGATGCTGATGTTATGTAATGACATGAAATTTACATTTTATTATGTAAAATTTACATCGTATGAGATATTAACCTTTTTGTTTAATAATAAGTAAATTGCGTTGTATGAAAAATTAACATTTATTTTGATGTTAACAATAAGTAATTTACATGGTTAGAGAAATTAACATAATTTTGATGTAAATAAGAAGTATTTGTGACATATGGAAAATTAACATTGTTTTTAAATGTTAATAAAAAGGTAATTTCACCACATTTATAACTTAACATAGTTTTTATGTTAGTTTTATAAAATTTCAACCGTATGATGTAATTAACATTTTAATGTTAATATCATAAAAACTTCAACTGTAGGATAAATGTACATTATCTTTAATGTACATAAGATGAGAATTTCACATTTTATTTATGTGGATATAAAAAGAAAATTTACTGTACGAACATTTAACATTTTTTTTAATGTTAATATTAGAATGATTTCACCGTATGAGAATTGCACATTTTATTTATGTTTACATCGTAGGATAAGTTACATTATTTTCAATGGTATTTAAAAGAGAAGATTCACTGTATGACAAAATTTACTTTTTAATTGTAAAAGTAAAGTAGGAATGTGACATGTATAAAAATTAGTTTTTATTTACAAAAATAAAATAGTATTTTCACCGTATGATGAAATTAACATTTTTAATGTTAATATAATAAAAGAAATTTCACCATAGGATGTAATTAACATTTTTAATGTTAATATTAAAAGAAATTCAACCGTATGATGACATTAACATTTTTAATGTTAATATAATAAAAGAAGTTTAACCGTAGGATGACATTAACATTTATTTTTAATGTTAATATTAAAGAATTTACACCGTATAGGAAAAAATTACATTTTTCTTTGTAATTAAAAGGTAAATTCCATCGTATGTCAAAATTTATTTTTCTATATGTAAATTATAAAGTGAAATGATATGGTATGTTAAAAATTACATTTTTCTTTGTAATTAAAAGGTGAATTTCATCGTATGTCAAGATTTACATTTTTATATGTAAATTATATTGGGAATTGCACCGTAGGATATAGTTACATACTTTTAATGTATATTAAAATGAATATTTTCACCGTAGGATAAATGTATGTTATTTTTACTGTACATAAAAAGAGGAATTTCACCGCATGATAAAAATTACATTTCTCTTTGTAATTAAAAAGGGAATTTCACCGCATGATTGGAATTACATTTTTCTTTGTAATTAAAGATGTGAATTTCACTGCATAAAAAAAAGTTTCATTTTTCTATGTAAATGAAATATGAGTTTGCATTATATGTAAAGTTACATTATTTTAAATGTAAATGAAATAGAAACCTCACCCGTATGTAAAATTTGACATTATTTTACATGTAACTATAGAGTAGAGTTTGCATGTAGATTAAATATTACTTTTATTATAAAGAAGTAGAATGTACATGGTGAAATAAAATTTACATTTTATTTTATAAGGTAAGATATATAGAAATCCATCGTATGTTAAAATTTACATGTTTATAAATGTAAATAAAAAGGAACTTAACTGTAGGAAGATTTACATTATTTTTTTATAAAATAAAAAGAATGGACTTTACATTGTAATTAAAAAGTCAATTTTACATTGTAAAGAAAGAACGGATTTCACATTGTAATTAAAGAATGAAAATTTACATTTCCTTTAATGTAAATATACATGAATTTCACCGTATGTCCATTTTACATTATTTTTAATGTAAATTATATAGTAATCACAACGTAGGATAATTTTGCATTATTTTATAATGTAAATAAAAGGGGGATTTACACTGTGGGAAATTAACATTATTTATAATGTTAAGATAAAAGAATGATATCGTAGGATGAATTGACATTATTTATAATGTTAATAAAAAGAGAATTGACCGTAGTATAAGTGACATTATTTATGATATTAATAAAAAGAGAATTTACCGTAGGATAAGTGACATTATTTATAATGTGAATAAAAAGAGAATTGACCGTAGGATAAGTTACGTTATTATATAATGTAATTTAAAGAAATTTAGACTGCATGAGATAAGATACATTTTTATATGCATTTTATAAATGAAATTAGGCCGCATGACATGAATTACATTTATTTATGTAATTTATAAATGAAATTAGACCACACGACATAAATTACATTTATTTATGTAATTTATGAATGAATGAAGCCCGCATAATATAAAATACATTTTTATATGTATTTTATGAATGAATTAAGACCTCATAAAATAAATTACATTTTTATATGTATTTTATGAATGAATTAACATCGCATGAAATAAAATACATTTGTATATGCATTTTATGAATGAGTTAAGATCGCATGAAATAAATCACATTTATAATTTATGAATGAAATTAGTCTGCATAAAGTAAATTACATTTTTATATGTAATTTATGAATGAATTTTCATCGTATGAAATAAATTACATATTATTATGTAAATTATGAATGAATTTAACCCGCATGAATGAAATTTCTTTTTTTTCTATGAAATGAATGTATGGGTTTACTTTGTAAATAAAGATTACATTTTTATAATGTAAACAAGAAGTAGGATTCACATTGTAAATAAAATTTATATTTTTATATGTACTTAAGAACGATGAATTATAAATTACATTTTACATGTAAGAAGGAATTGGACGATGAAATATAATTTACATTTTACCGTAAATTAAAGAAATTAAAAGAATCAAAAAGGAAGAATTCATCATTCAAGTATGATTTGCATTTCTCTGTAAATGAAGGGATGAAAGGATAAAGAAGGAAAATATACTTAAGAATAAAGAGTTAAACGGGTTACATTTATATATAAATATAATTAAAATTAAACGAATCGAGCGCGGTATTTCGCGTTTTAAAATTATATCTTTAAATGACAATACAAGAAGATCCGACCGTCGGATTTTCTTGAAACTGAAACCGCTAGGACCGTCTTGGAAAAATCTTTCCAACGATATATAATACGTCAAAATCCAACGGTTAGATTTTGAGATATGTGAAAATCAAAATTGATTGAAAATAGCACCAGAATCGCCATTGACCTGAATCGTCGCTGATTAAAGATTTAATTATTTTCAATTAAATAGAATAGGAAATAATCGTTATAAATTAGAAATAACGATAAAAAAGAGTTTCCAATATATATATATATATATATATATATATATATATATATATATACGAAGATTATTTGGAAAGGCCGAGTTAATCTCATTCCAAATAATCAAAACGACGATAAGAATTAAAGAAGAAGACGACTAATGAAGACCGTCAATCTTCCCCTCAGGAAGACAGCGATTGAGGCTTTGAATTGATTTGCTCCCAATTTGAGGTCATGATCGTCGTTCGAACGAACATGTTGATTGAACGGATTTGGCTTTCGCTCAGACCCAGAGCATAAGCGTAAATGGATTGCATGTCTGACGTGGTATTCCTTTACACTGTACATATTGATCTCTGCTAAACATATATCTGTTTGGTGTCTTTCACCCTTCTCTGAGACGTACGAGCTCAGAGGTTATATGTTGGCGGAAATCAATGATATGGTATGGATTGACGATGTGGCATGCCAAGATGCATGTGATCAAGGCTTTGTTGAAAAGCAGGCCTTGTGGGATGATCAAAGCATAGCCTGTTTAGGCATAGCTTTGTGTATGACGTGACTTCACGAGCCTCACACACCGACGGAGTCTAAAACGGGAGAAGGGAACGCAGGGAGTGCTCACGTTTCTTCCTAGCTAGAGTGGTGCCAGGGACCTACCAGCGCTGGCATTTATTCATTGTGGTTGTTGGATTTTTCGAGACCTCGTTTTACGCGGTCGCCACTGGCCGTATTGTAGGTCCAAAAGGACCGGGAAGCGTGTGTTCAGGCATAACTAATCCACAAAAGTAAGTGTGGACCGGCCCTACAGGATCCAAGGGTTGGACAGAGTACCAATCCTGGGGCATTGCTAGAGTGTCTCGAATCGGTAAGGATCTCCTCCCTAGCCTTGACTCAGATGGAAATCCAAATTCCAAATACGACCCTACGGTTTTGATTGTATTACTAGTATGGAGATATAGTAGGATGGGGTACTATGTTTCCTAGGATTGATACATTTATTTTGAAATGTTTTATTATACACTAATAATAATATTAAACTCGTATTTGCCGTATTTAGCATGTTTAATCACCATAAGGGAAAACTCTATCCTCTGGTGTGCGTTGCATTGTGTGATGGGACTTGAGTCTTATGGTGATTCCATTTTTCTAAAAATCATTGCGATGTTGTACGTTCTGACACTTTAAATTATGCACGACAACCCATTGAGTAAACCCGTTACGCATTAGCGGCGTGGTCTTTGGATTTGTCATATTATTATTACTAAACTAGTTATGAATTCTCACACCAGTCCTTGTTTAGCATGCCGGGAATAGGATGCAGCAAGATGAGGGGTTCTCGCTTCGCGGTTTGGTGGCGAACGGGAGACTCTTACCCCCACATGTCCCTGTTGAGGGTTGGCCGGGAGGCTCGAGAGGGTCGCCGTAAACCAGTCCTTGTTTCATTTCGTATTGCTTAATTTGGGAGTTGGAACTTATTTTCATTTCTGCAAACTTGATGTAATAATTTGGATTCTGTGACTGTTGGGATTCTGTGGTTTATGACATTATATTTCCGCTGCTATGATGTTATTATGCTATGGTTTTCCTCTGCTATATTGTATCAGTGATATGTGTTGTTATATTTTATGTTGTATTCCATATGATTATTCCTTACTTTCACCCAGTGGAAGTTTGGGGTCATCACAGTTGGTATCAGAGCCAGGTTAAACTTAGCTTTGGAATATAACATATTTATAACAAATTCGTTTACATAGAATCACAATATTCTATGGCGGACATATCATGTGATACATAATAGCCAGTCACTTTCATCACCTTTTCATTCATCCTTCAATCTTTTCTATCTCTTAGAACCACCATTACAGTTGTTCTGACTCTTCCCTTGATCGTACAGAACTAACTAAAAATGGGTACTCGGGCCGCTAGAACTAGTAGAGCTAGAGCAAGGAGGCAAGACGCTACTGGAACTGAGGAACTTTATTCCCAACGACACGGTTAAGAAGTTAGAAATTAAAACATTCTACGTTCTCTAGGTTAGTTCCTACTCTTCTATTTCTTTTTTCCTTTTCGAGGACGAAAAGTTTTTAAGTGGGGGAGACTGTAACAACCCTGAATTTTGGGGCCAATTTAAAATTTATTTTAAGTGATTTTAAAAGAGTTTTGATATTTAGAATAATCTATTTTAAATAATAATGATCACAAATTTGGTTCAAATCGAAGTTAGAATGAATAAATTAATTTTAATTATAAAAAG
Source organism: Allium sativum (assembly GCA_030737875.1). Classification (NCBI taxonomy): domain Eukaryota; kingdom Viridiplantae; phylum Streptophyta; class Magnoliopsida; order Asparagales; family Amaryllidaceae; genus Allium; species Allium sativum. The sequence continues at coordinate 510,534,189 of CM060921.1, read as the reverse complement.
AGCTAGAAATAGCGCGGTAGTTTGAAAAGTCAAACTTGAACTTTGACTAACCATACAGGATGCAAAATTTAACGGATTTTAGTGAAACCAAAAATATTAGAATCAATATTTTTAAATATATCTTTCCAACGAATCCAGAAAATCGAAATTTCATAGCGGAAATCAAAAGTTATGGCCAATTCAATTTTTAGAAAGGTCGCTAGGTAATTTGCATAGGTCAATAATGCTACTTTTTGCATATAAAGGAATTTCGACTCGAAACCACTTCCATTGAGTCCGGAATGATGTTTCTGCATTGAAAAAGTATAAACACTTATATATTTGGAGTTTCGAAAATTATTTGTTTAAAAATGTATTTTTAATATAAAATATATAGCCATAGGAAATAGTGATTTTTCAAACAGTGTCTGTTTCTGACGAAACCACTTTTGTTGGATTCGGAATATTAAATTAGTGCTAGGTTTCAAATTTTAGAGTTTTCCAAGCTAGCACGTGAGCGTGGCAAAAGAAACAGTATTTAGTCAGTTTCGGTCAAAATTAATTGACTGAAAAATAGTCATTTTTCAAAATTACTCAGAATTCAACAAAATAAATTTTGTTGGATTCGTATCATCAAAACAAAGCTAAAAATGATTTTTTGGTAATTTTTAGAATTAAAATATAATTATAATTGATTTTTCAGTGTAAACGGGCAAATTTTTTACTCTAAAAATTCATTAAAAATTCATACGGGCTCAGAATTGAACGAAATTAATTTTCATAGGTCCAAAGCATCAAAACATAGCTAAATATATTTTTCGAGAATTTTTGAAGTTAATTTGTGACCTCGGTGAATTTTCATGTACGGTATACATTAAAATATTAATAAAATAATATAATTATTCCAAAACTCATAATAAATTTCGGAATTGGGTCCTGTAATATGTTCCATTGCGTTCAGAAGGCCTCAAAACCTTAAGAACGACAGTAAGCAGGCCTAAATCGGAGTTCGGACCAAAACGGGCCTTAACGGGCTAATTAAATTATTAACTAATGATTAGGAAAACCTAATATAATATTATTTAAACCCGAATTTACTGTTCATCCGTCCCCTACCTCATGTTTCAGCCGACATTTCTCACCAAAGAACCCATAGCCTCCGAATTTTCAAACTTCGATTTCTCTCTCATTTCTCAACGAAATTTAGCGTGCGAGTACTCGTTTCGAAGCTCTTCCCGAGCTCTTTCTTCTCCGACAAGAATCACCTCAAACCGTACCATGTCGAAGCCACCATACCCCTCCAAAGCCACGGCCTTTGCGCCCCCACCGCGCCACCCATGTTGAGCCGCACCTCCTCCAATTCCCGGTGAAGATAGCCCTCTCCAAGCTCTTCCATCTCCAACAAACGGCTCGTCGTTTCGTCAACTACCACTCCAGAAAATCGAATTTGAAGTTTTGAACGTTCTAAGGTAGATTTTATTTCAGATTTCCCCACGCTTTTAAGCGTTACACAGCCAGTTGTAAAAAGCTAATTTTGATTTTTCCTATGAATTTGCATTAGAATTGTCCCAGATCCGCAATTGTTTTGAACTCGAACATCAAATCTAATCGAACCTGAATCTTCTTCTCTGACCAAACACTGTGAGAATTTTATTTTTAATTTAATTTAATTTATTTAATTATTATTTCTATGATTGTTAATTTTAGATCTTATATGTCATGATATTTAAAACATGGATCTGAACTGTTTATCCCATATGATGCTAAATCTGAATTGCCTATAACGACATGATATTAGATCTAATTTTTTTTTTTTTTTTTAATGTTTGAATCTGAATTGGTGATTGATTAGAATTAAATATGAGTTAATTTATTTAATCATGCTTTGCTGATTGTACATATGTCAAGTTAAAACATCACCTTGTAATTACCTTGATATTAATGATTGGATTTGATCATGTTGGATTGTTGGATGCTGATGTTATGTAATGACATGAAATTTACATTTTATTATGTAAAATTTACATCGTATGAGATATTAACCTTTTTGTTTAATAATAAGTAAATTGCGTTGTATGAAAAATTAACATTTATTTTGATGTTAACAATAAGTAATTTACATGGTTAGAGAAATTAACATTATTTTGATGTAAATAAGAAGTATTTGCGACATATGGAAAATTAACATTGTTTTTAAATGTTAATAAAAAGGTAATTTCACCGCATTTATAACTTAACATAGTTTTTATGTTAGTTTTATAAAATTTCAACCGTATGATGTAATTAACATTTTAATGTTAATATTATAAAAAGTTCAACTGTAGGATAAATGTACATTATCTTTAATGTACATAAGATGAGAATTTCACATTTTATTTATGTGGATATAAAAAGAAAATTTACTGTATGAACATTTAACATTTTTTTTAATGTTAATATTAGAATGATTTCATCGTATGAGAATTGCACATTTTATTTATGTTTACATCGTAGGATAAGTTACATTATTTTCAATGGTATTTAAAAGAGAAGATTCACTGTATGACAAAATTTACTTTTTAATTGTAAAAGTAAAGTAGGAATGTGACATGTATAAAAATTACTTTTTATTTACAAAAATAAAATAGTATTTTCACCGTATGATGAAATTAACATTTTTAATATATTATAATAAAAGAAATTTCACCATAGGATGTAATTAACATTTTTAATGTTAATATTAAAAGAAATTCAACCGTATGATGACATTAACATTTTTAATGTTAATATAATAAAAGAAGTTTAACCGTAGGATGACATTAACATTTATTTTTAATGTTAATATTAAAGAATTTACACCGTATAGGAAAAAATTACATTTTTCTTTGTAATTAAAAGGTAAATTCCATCGTATGTCAAAATTTATTTTTTTATATGCAAATTATAAAGTGAAATGATATGGTATGTTAAAAATTACATTTTTCTTTGTAATTAAAAGGTGAATTTCATCGTATGTCAAGATTTACATTTTTATATGTAAATTATATAGGGAATTGCACCGTAAGATATAGTTACATACTTTTAATGTATATTAAAATGAATATTTTCACCGTAGGATAAATGTATCTTATTTTTACTGTACATAAAAAGAGGAATTTCACCGCATGATAAAAATTACATTTCTCTTTGTAATTAAAAAGGGAATTTCACCGCATGATTGGAATTACATTTTTCTTTGTAATTAAAGATGTGAATTTCACTGCATAAAAAAAAAAGTTTCATTTTTCTATGTAAATGAAATATGAGTTTGCATTATATGTAAAGTTACATTATTTTAAATGTAAATGAAATAGAAACCTCACCCGTATGTAAAATTTGACATTATTTTACATGTAACTATAGAGTAGAGTTTGCATGTAGATTAAAGATTACTTTTATTATAAAGAAGTAGAATGTACATGGTGAAATAAAATTTACATTTTATTTTATAAGGTAAGATATATAGAAATCCATCGTATGTTAAAATTTACATGTTTATAAATGTAAATAAAAAGGAACTTAACTGTAGGAAGATTTACATTATTTTTTTATAAAATAAAAAGAATGGACTTTACATTGTAATTAAAAAGTCAATTTTACATTGTAAAGAAAGAACGGATTTCACATTGTAATTAGAGAATGAAAATTTACATTTCCTTTAATGTAAATATACATGAATTTCACCGTATGTCCATTTTACATTTTTTTTAATGTAAATTATATAGTAATCACAACGTAGGATAATTTTGCATTATTTTATAATGTAAATAAAAGGGGGATTTACACTGTAGGAAATTAACATTATTTATAATGTTAAGATAAAAGAATGATATCGTAGGATGAATTGACATTATTTATAATGTTAATAAAAAGAGAATTGACCGTAGTATAAGTGACATTATTTATGATATTAATAAAAAGAGAATTTACCGTAGGATAAGTGACATTATTTATAATGTGAATAAAAAGAGAATTGACCGTAGGATAAGTTACGTTATTTTATAATGTAATTTAAAGAAATTTAGACTACATGAGATAAAATACATTTTTATATGCATTTTATAAATGAAATTAGGCCGCATGACATGAATTACATTTATTTATGTAATTTATAAATGAAATTAGACCACAAGACATAAATTACATTTATTTATGTAATTTATGAATGAATGAAGCCCGCATAATATAAAATACATTTTTATATGTATTTTATGAATGAATTAAGACCTCATAAAATAAATTACATTTTTATATGTATTTTATGAATGAATTAACATCGCATGAAATAAAATACATTTGTATATGCATTTTATGAATGAGTTAAGATCGCATGAAATAAATCACATTTATAATTTATGAATGAAATTAGTCTGCATAAAGTAAATTACATTTTTATATGTTGTTAGCCTACTTTGTGAACTAGGCAACACAAAGTCAAGAAACCAACCATTGAAGAGTATTTTAAGTTATAAGACTCCGGTTCGGATCGGAAGAAAACACCACAATTCAGGGTGATAGCAGCATATCGGTTCGGATCGGATAGAGTTCTCTGTTCGGATCGGATGTCTCTTACTGGATAAATTGGCAAAGCTTATCTGATCGGAACGGAAGACGAATAAATCTCGAACGGATCGGAAGGTCATCTGCTCGCCATAGCACAGGAGCGGAGCGGAATAGGTTAGAGAAGGAGTGGCGCCCAAACCAATCCGGGTCGGATCGGGTATCCCGATCCGAACCCCTTACCTGCATGTCTCCGACCCGCACCCATGATCTATGTTAATCTCCTATAAAATCGCCTGGAGAACCGGACCGGATATGACTAATTCCTACCCCTAACGTCCATCTCTTTGATGTGTTGTCAGCTTGATAGTCCATCCGAACCCGAAGAGAGTGCGACGGATGACACGTGTTCCGACCCGGATTGAATCTCAGGCAAATTCACACCTATAAATACCCCATCTAGAGACAAAGAAAAGGATCTTTTTCAGCACTTTTGAGAATCCAAGTACCTCCATCATCCGAACTCCTTTACTCCCGGAGAATCCAAATCATCTTTCATTTCTTGTTTTAGTCATTTGAGTGAACAAAAGTGAGTTGTGAGTGAATCTTACATTGCATTTGTAACTGAATTACTGAATATAGTGAAAACTAAGTGGACGTAGGCATTTCTTCGCCGAACCACTATAAATCTCGTGTGTTCATCTTTATTTCTGTTTTATTTTATCTTGTTTCTAATCAATTTGGGTGTTAGAACCACATTTGGGTCTAACATTTTGGTGCTTTCACTGAGAACCCTCATCTAAATTCTTTATTTTCCGGGATCTCTTTCTACTTTTTGGACCGTTGAGTTCAAAGAAGTGAATCCTTAAGTTCCTCCGCTTTCTTACATTCGTTGAAGTAATTGTCAAAGACTCATGGCCAAAGGAAAAGGCAAGGAAGTTCAGCCTGTTCAAGGAAATGGAGCTGGCGAAGATCAGCAACATGCTGTTGTAACAAGGTCTCGGGGGCAGAGTTCAGCAGCAGGAAGAGTCAATGCAGGAAATCCGAACCGACAGCAAGGGGAAACCTCCGATCCGATCCGGGTAGGAGACTCTGAAGCAGTGCACTCCCCCAATCTGAACCGACCTGAGTTGCTCGCTGCCCACCGATCCGACCCAGCACCCCAGCTCCGATCCGACCCGACTTCCTACCTCCGATCCGACCCGATGCTTGGTGAAGCTGGAACATCTACTCGAGTCCCCACGAATGCTCCAATTCCAGCTGCCAGGGATGGAGATCAGGTCAATCCATCTGCTCCCATCACTCAAGGAGATTTCTCGCGCTTGCTTGATATGCTTGAGAGCACGAGGGAAGCTATGAGAGTTCATGAGCGCACTAATCTCATGATGCAGGAAAATATGAGGCTCATGAGTCGGGAGATCAATGAGCTCCGCCGGCAAAGAACTCCATCACCGGTTCGTCACACACCCGTAGATCAATCTTCATCTTCCGAGGAAGAGAGGCCCCGTGAACGAAGGCCACTCGAACGACCTCAGAACGTGGAGCAGCTAACGTTTGGATCTTTGGGATCTCGCGAGGATATCGCACGGGCATTAGGAAACGATAGCCCCGCTCGGGGGCAAAGACTCCAGTCCCCTCATCCCGAGATCGACCGGGAACACAGGGAAAGGAATCGAGTAGAGGCAGCTCGAAGAAGAAGGGCATCTCCTGAGCAAGAGCCCCGAAGGAACTCGGACACTAGGGCCAGGGAACCTGAACAGCCCCTAACTAGTGCCGATGTGCAGGCGATGGTTCGCCGAATTATGTCCGAGAGCCGGAATTATACAAATGAAGACTATGGCATTGAGCGAAGCCATACTCCGTTCACTGACGATATCCTAGACTTCCAGTTTCCCCGACGCTTTAACTTGCCACAGATGGACAAATATAACGGAAGGACTGATCCGGGACAGCATTTGATGCGGTATTCGTGGCTCATGAACGCCGCTGCTGCCCCTGATGAAGTGAAGTGCAAAGCATTCCCAATCTACCTGGAAGATGTGGCATTATTCTGGTTTACCCGGCTTCCTCCTCGTTCAATTTCTAATTACAAAGAACTAAGCGAGCGTTTCATGAACCAGTTCCGACTACATGCCCGAAAGTCCAAGAGTGTTATTGAATTGTCAAGGATCAAACAGGCACCAGGAGAGTCTTTAAGGGCATATTTAGATCGTTTTAACCAAGCTGTAACTGAGGTCAGTGACCCGCATGAGCCCACTATTCTGATGGCATTGAAGGAAGGAGTCGATCCTGAATCTGAGTTTGGAGACTACCTTTCTGGGAAGACACCCCCCACAAGGGCAATATTCTACGAAAAAGCCGATATTTATCTAAGACGAGAGGAGGCCCGGGCAAACCGGAAGAGAAAGTCTGAGACAGCTTCAAAGGAGAATGTGCAGAGTAATATTGCCGTGAAGCAGTCTGGGGAAAGTTCTGGCAAGGTCGAAGTAAATGTAGGAAACAAGGGTGGAAACAGCAATACTGGAAACGGGGGAAACAACAACAACCGTAATTCGAACGGTAACAGGAGAAACAGAAATAGGGGAAGCGACCCAAACAAAAGGCCCCGATTCCAGAACTACGAGAACTATACACCATTGAATGACACCCTGGAAAATATTTACCTGGATACGTACAACGTGTTGCAGTACAAAAGACCGCCACCTCGTGATTCGACCGAGAAAGAAATGGCGACAGGGAAATTTTGCTTATTTCACGGAACACATGGACATTCGACCAATGAGTGTCGACATTTGAGGGATGTAATTGAAAAGCTACTGCGTGAAGGAAAGTTGGATGAGTACAAGGTTGCCCCGAGGGACAGGGGACAAGGAGAGCAGGCTCCAAAACAGATTCTACCTGCTCCTAAGCCTACCACGCAGCAGAAAGGTAAAGGGATCGTCATCAACTCCATAGTAGGCGGACCTCACCCGGCAATCCGAAGTTTTAGGTCAATGGACCAATATGTGAATGCTGCCAAGCATCTGGATGTGAATGAAGGTGACGATTTGGAAGATGTCACCCCCATAAAACAATAAAAAAACCATGTTCGACGACGTAGTATTTCGCAGCCGAGACAACACGGGGATACAGTCTCCCACCAACGATCCGTTGGTTATTACTACCACTATTGGGCCGGCCTTGGTCCATAAGGTATTAGTAGACAACGGAAGTTCCGTTAATATTTTGTTCAAGAAGTCATTTGATCAGATGAAGCTTGAGCCCGAAGATCTGAAACCTTGTGAAGGATGGATTAGAGGCTTCAACGGAGCGACGACAGCTCCCATGGGATATATAGAGTTGCCTGTGACCCTAGGGCAAGGAGAACGTAGAAGAGTGCGAATGCTTCAGTTTATAGTACTGGACGTAGATTCGCCATATAACGCATTTTTAGGGAGACCTTCCCTCGCTGAGTTTAGAATTTGTATCGCCCCTTGGTGCTTGTTACTAAAGTTCCCAACCGAAGCCGGGACTGGAGTAATAAGAGGGGATCAGGTTTCTGGATGGGCCTGCTATGTGGCCGAACTGAAGATGTTGATGAAAGGAGTTAATGCTGAGAGTAAGGATGCCTCATCTCCCTCAAAGGGGGACTCGGCATAGCAATTAGAGAGATTGAACCCAAGGGAGTTGCCCAAAGGAACGCCTGAAGACCTGGATCCTAGAAAAGACGAGGAACCAGAGGCTAGGAATGCAACTCCTAATGAAGCGACAGTGGAAATTCCTGTTGATAAAGCTGATCCGACGAAAGTTTTGAAGATTGGTTCCCAATTGGATCCACGTCGTGCTGAAGAGCTGACAGACTTTTTGAAGGCAAACTTAGATGTGTTCGCCTGGACCCATGCTGACATGTGTGGGATATCGCCTTCCATTATCAGTCACAAATTGAATGTAAATCCGAAGCATCCGCCTGTGAAGCAAAAGAGACGCATGCTGGGCCCAGAGAGGTCGGCTGCTCTCAAAGAAGAAGTAGAGAAATTGAAGCAAAATGGATTTATTCGAGATTCGACTTATCCCGACTGGATATCGAATCCTGTCTTGGTAAAGAAGCCAAACGGAAAGTGGCGAACTTGTATTGACTTTTCAGATTTAAATAAGGCTTGCCCAAAAGATAGTTTCCCACTTCCCAGGATTGACCAGCTTGTAGACTCGACAGCAGGTCATGAACTTCTCTCTTTCATGGATGCATACTCTGGATACAATCAAATTCCTATGCATGTACCAGACCAAGAGCATACAAGTTTCATTACGAATTTGGGATTATATTGTTATGTTGTAATGCCGTTCGGATTAAAAAACGCTGGAGCTACTTATCAGCGGTTGGTAAATAGAATGTTTTATGATCAAAAAGGAAAAACTATGGAAGTTTATGTGGATGATATGCTTGTTAAATCAAAGCAGTCCTCCAGTCATACGCAAGACTTAGCAGAAATGTTTGGTATCTTGCGAAAATACCGTATGAAATTGAATCCTTTAAAATGTTCATTTGGAGTGGCGTCGGGAAAGTTCCTTGGCTTCATTGTGAGTTCCCGAGGAATTGAGATCAACCCTAGCCAGATAGCGGCGATAAGAAATATCAAAGAGCCAAGGAGAATTAAAGACGTCCAAAGTCTGGCAGGGAAGGTAGCGGCGCTGAGTAGATTCATCTCCAAAGCCACCGATAAATGTGTTCCATTTTTTGATTTGATAAAAAGGGGAAAGAAGAACTTCCAGTGGACTCCCGATTGTGTCGAGGCTTTTCAAAATCTGTTAGAGCTGTTAGAGAAACCGCCAATCTTATCAAAGCCCGTAGATCACGAAGAACTATTTGTTTATCTAGCAGTCTCGGCTCACGCTGTCAGCACAGTTCTGGTTCGAGAAGAAGACAAAGTACAAAGGCCAGTATACTATGTGAGTAAGAAATTAGCAGCGGCAGAGCGCAACTACCCAAAGATCGAGAAGCTCGCTTACAGCCTCCTGATTGCATCCCGAAAACTTCGTCACTACTTCCAAGCCCATCCAATAACCATATACACCGATCAGCCGTTAAGACAGGTGTTGCAGAGACCCGAAGCGTCGGGAAGGTTGATTAAATGGAACATAGAACTAAGCCAGTTTGATTTGAATTTTCAACCACGAAAGTCAATCAGGGGGCAAGCTCTAGCAGACTTTATTGCGGAGTTCACCATTCCAGAGGAAGAAATAATCAATGACCGAGTGGTTAAATCCGAGGATAAGCTAGAGATGAATCCGTGGAAATTATATACAGATGGAGCTAAAAATGACCGAAGATCCGGAGCTGGAATTGTCTTAGTCACTCCGGAGGGACGGTCGTTATATTACGCCCTGCGATTAGAATTTTCGGCAACAAACAATGACTCTGAGTATGAAGCCCTGATTGCCGGGCTGAAACTCGCTAAAGACCTCGGAGTAAAAATGATGGACATATTTTGTGACTCTAAGATTGTTGTTTGTCAAGTGCGAGAGGAATTCGCGGCTCGAGGACCTCGACTTGTCGCTTACCTCAAGAAAGTGAAAGAGCTATTAAATAGCTTAGAGCGGTACAACATAACACATATTCCCAGAGTAGAAAACCAGAAAGCAGATAGACTAGCAAAATTGGCTAGTTCCGACAATCCAGAAGAGACTGAGGTAATTCCAATTGAAACGTTGGAATCGCCAAGCTTTGAGTCAATGGAAATGGAATTCGTCCTTGAAGCGGAACCAGAGAAGGAGTCATGGATGACTCCAATCAAGAGTTTTCTTAAGAATGGGACACTCCCATCGAAGAAAAGTGAGAAAAGAGCTGTAGTTCGTAAAGCTGCCAGATACGTTATGCAAGACGATACCCTCTATAGACAAGGATTTTCTATACCCCTGTTACGATGTATCGCACACGACGACATCAAGCGTGTACTGAGAGAAGTGCACGAAGGTGAGTGTGGAGATCATACAGGAGGTCAAACTTTAGCAAAGAAAATATTGCGGTACGGATACTTCTGGCCCACAATCAACAAAGATGCAGCTGATTATTCACGACGCTGCGATAAGTGCCAGAGATTCGCCAAAATCCCCAGGGCACCGTCAACCCAGCTTAAATCGATGGTGAGTCCTTGGCCATTTGCCACATGGGGAATCGATATCATTGGAGTTTTACCGATTGCTAAAGGAGGGGCTAAGAATGCCATAGTAGCCGCGGATTATTTCACAAAGTGGGTGGAAGCTGAGCCCTTGACTAAGATCACCACAAGAAAGGTGATAAGTTTTGTGGTCAGAAATATTATATGCCGATTCGGGATCCCAAGGACGATTATTACCGGCAACGGGACCCAATTTGATAGCACTGAATTCAGAAACTTTTGCCAGAAATATAAGATAGACAAACGATATACTGCAGTTGCCTATCCACAATCTAATGGGCAAGTAGAGGCAATAAACAAGGTAATAAAATCCATCCTCAAGAAGCGATTAGAGCGTGCAATGGCAAAATGGGTTGATGAATTGCCCCTAGCTTTGTGGGCATATCGAACAACGTTTAAAACGGCTACCGGTCATACCCCTTTCTCTCTCTCCTTTGGCTCAGAAGCAGTAATTCCAGTTGAACTGGAAGTTCCTTCCCACAGGGTGACGTATTATGACCCGATGACGAATCGGGCACTTTTACTTGAGTCTCTTGATGAAATCGAAGAGAAAAGGGACGAAGCAGACTTGCGTGCAGCGAGACATCGGCGTCAGATGGCACGCTATTATGACAAAAAAGTTCGTCTCAGAACCTTTGAACCAGGAAATTTGGTGTTAAAGAGAGTTTTTCCATCCCTTCCTCACCTCGGCCCAAAATGGGAAGGACCCTTTGTCATCCAACGGAAACTTGATAAAGGAACATTCAAGTTAACGACCGTAGATGGCGAAGAAGTCCCTCGAGCATGGAATGCCCAACACTTAATGCGATATTTGGATTAGAAATGCTATACTTTTTGCTGTTCTTCCTATAAACTCTGTAATAAGGCACGACTTGCCTTGGGAAAATCTGATGATATGAATAAAGGACTATAAAGTGGATATAGGCTATGACTTAGCTGAACCACTATAAAAATATTGTGTGTTATTTACTTTTATGCATTTACATTCGTTAGTTGTTCTGTTGTGATTATAAAATACAGGATAACTTAGAGCCTAAAAAGGTTGAAACAGTTTGGACATAAAAAAAGCACAATGATTATTTGTGCAATAAGACATAAAAGAATGAGAAAACGACATTCTAACTCTAACTCTCCAGAGAAAGAGAGAGAGTATAAAAGCGTCTCAGACTGAGCGCCGAAAAAGAAAATCTATTCTGAACTCTAACTCTCCAGAGAAAGAGAGAGAGTATAAAAGCGTCTCCGACTGAGCGCTGAGAAAGAGGTTCAACTCCGAACTCTAACTTTCCGGAGAGAAAGAGAGTATAAAGGCGTCTCCGACCGAGCGCCGAGAAAGAAATCTTTTCCCGTTGAACGACCGGGGAATAAACAAATAACCGAACTCGAACTCTAACTCTCAAGAGAATGAGAGAGAGTATAAAAGAAATGCCAGGAAAAAACAACAGGTATTGATGACACAGGAAATGCTATCCCGTTAGAGAATCGGGAGCATTCAGATTGCATGGTTAAGCACTGAATAACTTATGGAGATTGACTGGGGACACATATACATACACATATCTCCCCTCTCCACAACTTTGTTTCATAACTATATATATGCATTTTTACATAAGTGCAGAACTGCTAACAGATAAACATTGCAAAAAGTGAATTATTTTTATTTACAAATGAATAAATTTGTACAGGGAAATAATTGAAAAAGAAAGTGCGGAAGCTGCTGGTATAGCAGCACTTATTGGTTTACAAAGATGCTAAAATGATACAGGGGAACCCACTATTTGGGCTTGGAATGAGCCTTCGATTTCTTGGCAGCTTTTTCTGCATCTTTTGCTTCCTTCTCGGCTTCAGTCAAGATCCGCTTTGATTTCTTTTTCCCTGAAGATGTAATACTGGGGCCAGCAGACTTCTTCCCGGAGGGCGGGGCACTGGAATCAAGAGAAGATTTTTTAGCAAGTTCTTCGGTAATAGATCTAGTTGAGAGCTTAACAACTAACCTTGAACCTGCATCCACAACTGCAAGGGGCTTGAGGACCTCAGGGTCTAATTCTTCAGCCTTTAATTGCAAGCGCTTGTCTTGATCAGCCTTCATGGCAGCCAAGGTAATGTCATCGGCGCTTTTTGACTCCCCGGTTATTGTAACCTCTGGTTCCTCATCATGCCCCTCGTCTCCTCCGTCGTCTTTTAGAGCTGCAATCATTTCTTCATCATGGGGAGTAGTGACCTTAGTTGGCTCACTTCTTTCCCCCAGGTCTGTTGAAGCAGCCTTGTCTTCCCCTTCTTTGACCCTATCAGCGGGTTGTGTCCCAACGGTAGCTCCTTGAGCTACATCTGTCTTCGCGGATGATTCAACGCCTACAAAATGAGAAACATTGGTTATCAACTCAGGCGAGAGCAAAGGATTTCTCATCGAACGTTCGGTTATGTAGCCAAAGGTAGTAGTAGCCTTGACAAATTGAGGAGAAAAGATAGGGATACCTTCTGAAGACTTTTCAGCGGGGGTGACTACTACCTCTGGAGTTATTTCAGGAATGGGAGATAGCAAAGTTGTTCGGGGAATTCCCGGGTTTTCGGGATCATACCCTTCTACTTCGGGAGTTACAGGAGCAGAAGAAGAGGAACCAGCTTCAGGGACGGTTTTCTGTTTAGACTTCCGCCTCTCTTCTTCCATGGCCTCAGCAATTAGACGGCGCCCTTCAGCTAGGCGCTCCGGTTCGTCGTCTCTTAGGTATTTCTCCATCAGCTTATCTTCATCGAGGGAATCGACCTTAAGCTCTTCTTTTTCCCACTCGACGATTTGATTCCACACATGAACCAAAGTGGATGGATAGTCCTCGATCCAGGAAATGTTTCGACGACGAATGATGTGCGCGAAGAATTCGATCATTAGCTCGCCGAAGCCCTGAATATCGGCCTCCGCCTCTGATAGTTGTTTGCGGGTTTCCTCCGCAGATTTAATAGCGCATTCCACGTTGCCCTTAGCCAGAGTAGCCCTGTTTTCCGCCTCTAACAATTTTGAAGCCAAGTCAGCGTTTTTCTTTTCTAACTCAGCACTCCTTTTCGCTAACTCGGCGTTTTTCTGCTCAAGCTCAGCATAAGCAAGGCGTGTCTTCGCAGCCTCTGATTTGGCCTCGTCAGCTTGTTTTTTCAACTCAGAACGCTCCTGAGTGTGGGATTCTAGCAAATCATGATAGCGCTTTTGCATGTCCTCAAACTGTTGTTTGAAGTTAGAAGCGTTCTTCTGAGCGATAGCTAGTTGAGCTTGAGTATCTTCTAAATTTTTTCCTAAGGTTTTTAGGGCCTTAGCATCCTCCTCTGCAGTCTTTTGCATTGAGTCAGCATTTGTCATTAGAGTGCGGATGATTCTAGAAAGAGTGCGGGAATACTTGAACATCTCGGTATATTGTTTTTCCACCAAATCAATCTTTGCTCTGGCCTCCTCTGCCCAATTAGAAGAAATAGGTTCAAGGGAAGGTAGAAAGGTCAGAGTCTCGAAGTAGTGCTCGGGAAATTGCTCCTTTAAATATGCCAGCCTTACTGCGGTTCCCGCATCTGGTGGAGGAGGGGCGAGGATTGTTAGTTCAGTGTCCCTTCCTGAAGAAGATTCTGTAGAACCCTTGTCTGTCCGAGGTCGCTTAGTAGCAGGGACTTTTTGCTTACTTCTAGACCCAGTTTCCTTTGGAGGAGTTTTCTCTCTACTCCGCTTTTCATGGGAGGAAGTGGAATCCCTAGATTGTGGTCTATCCTCCGCCCTACGACCTTGATAGCTTTTGTATTTTTCTTGTTCCGGTCGAACTGGTGAGCGGGAGCGTGAGGATCGAGATCGATAAGGATCATAGGGTCTTCTTTCCTCCCTACCACGGTCATCCCGGCGATTATACTCAGCATCCTGAGGAGGATTGGACATGCTGCGGCGAAGCTTTCTTATATCATAAGAGGATCGAGACATTGTACCTGCACGATAAATTAAACGAAGTTTAGAATCGACGGATCCATGGAGAAAGAAGTGCAATGAATGTTAGTGCTACGGTGTAAAGTGCATCCTATGTGGTGTGTGTGTCCCCCCAACCAACCCGAGTCTGAAGCTAGACTGGTGCGGGCAGGCTCTTTGGCCTTAGCAGGAGTAGTTTCTTCAGAAGAAGTGAAGACTAAAGGGTCCTTTCTGAAATCTTCTGAAGTATATATAGTCTCGGGTAAGGGGAGATCCCCCAAACCCTGAAATATGTGCTCGTCGGTGCTAGGAACATCCCCTTCGGAAGCGTGAAGTGGCGACCCTTGGGGAGATTTTGATTTTTCTAGCGAGGTAGTTTCCTCGGGGGCAATATACCCTTCACGATGTTTTTTGGCCAGATTAGCCAGTTCATCATCTTGAGTGGAAGAGGGAGAGGGTGAAGTTTGAAGAGGAGCTGCAGGAATTCCCGAGCCTTCTCCTATTTCTGGAACTGTTTCCACTGGAGGAATATATGCATAAGGGACCGTCCCATGACCGATGCTACGGAAAACGGATAGCAGCCCGTGAAAATGAAGGTACTCATCTTTAAGGACCTCGTCAATAGTAAGGAATTTTTGGTCGCCGTTGAGAAGACGGTGCATTCGATCAAAGAACGCTTGGTCTGATACCTGCTTGGGATTGTCGACTGCAAATAAAAAGGAAAACAGGTCAGGGTGATGATTCAAGTGTATAGAGTCCAGGATCAGAAAATCAGTGCTTTACTTGATTTTGTCCATCTCCTGGCGCATCCAGACTGTTGCTTTATATAGAACCACTCTAGTCTGGAATCTCCAGCTTTACTGCTAAACGGCGTAGAGATTATCTTCCTCTTGGGGACTGATTCAAAGTAACAGAAAGAAGGGGTTTCTCTAGTCCGATGTTTGAAATTATAGAAGAAATGAACATCGTCGAACGTGAGCTCCACGCCTAGAATTTCACGATATGCTATGAATAAGGTATGCAGATAGGCGTATGAATTGGGATGCAGCTGCATGGGGGCAATCCGCATTTGTCTTAAGAAGTCGACGATGAAAGGCGAGAATGGAGGAATGGCGCCAACCATGCACATCAGTCGAGTAACCGTCATATATCCTTCTGGAGGGTTATGGGGACGGTCAGAACGTGAGGGCACTAAAGTGTCTCTCTTCATTATTCCATACTTCAAGCAAATTCTCACAAGTCGGTCGTTGTCAATTGTCGATTCTACGGAATCTGGAGGTGACTCCAATATAATGGCCGAGTCAAATTCATCAGGTGCTCGATTGTCACCAATCCCTCCTTCCTCCTCAAAGCCTAGGGAAACTTCATTTTCTGAAGACATTTCGTCACTTTCCCGATGACCAACTCCGTAATCCGGACCCTCGCTGTCCCATTCTGGGTCAGATGAAGAAGAAATATCCTCGAGAGTGGTTTTGTTGGAAGTTTCCGGAGCTTCTTTCCTCTCAGCTAGACGAGAAGAGCGTCTGGGCCTCATTGTCATGGAACTATTGAAGAAGCAATAGCACGAATTAGAGTAAATTATCCCGTGTCCCCCTTCTTTGTGTATGTGTGTGAACTAAAGTGTGTGCAGCAAATGTGAGAAATACAAGATAAAAGTACAACAATGTAAGACGAAGCTTTAAAGAGAAGGTGATAGTCAGAGTTGTTCTTAATTCTCGTTTATGTTCACAAGGCACTATCCTAACTGTCCGCGAAGCATATTCGTCTAGAATAAGTGTTAGTTGAATTAGTTGGATAGTCTTTATGTGCCAAATTTGATGCGTTCGGTTCGGTTCGGATATGCATGTGATGATTGGCTCAATACAGAAGACATTCGGTTCGGGTGCTTCAGTAAGGCAAGGTTAGTTCAAGACAATAGGAACAGTGGGTTCGGAAGCAGAACTGATCTGATCGGGTGACCCGATCCGAACCGAATCAGCATCACTCAACCAGTCCGTTCATGTCAGCCTCTTATCTCATCCTCATCTCCGACCCGAGCCGACATTTTCTTTCCTCCCGTCTTTCTAAAATGTGTAATCCGAGCCGATCCCCTTTCCTTCTCCTTCCTTTTTTTTGATCCTCCGTCTTCTACCCGAACCGACTCCAGTTTGTCATCCCACTCTTCATCTCCTTCTTCTTTCCCCCCTACTCACAAACGAGTCCGTTTTATCACCAAAGCCATCGTTGAGGATAAATATTTGCCCTCTCCAGCCTCGCAACGCCTTGAAGCGATAGCGCATCCACCAGCGGCGGCGGGGGGTTCAAGCGAGGCCTACGATTAAACCATCCCAATCCAACACGAATTGAAATCAAGTACGTTTACTACAAAGTTATCCGAGATTAAAAAGCTACCTATGTTCTTGATTTGAAAAACCTACAAGAAATGATTTCGGAATATTGAAGTTTTTAGAGTTTTCAACGTTATGGTTGGGAGCGGCAGCAAAAAAGAAGAAGGAAGGAATGAGGACGGTGGCGAGTTTATAAAAGGAATGGTGTTGACTCCTCGTCTTCCTATTTTGTCTCACCCGCTCAGACCAGAATGAAGGCCCAGAAGCGCAATTCTCTCTGAAAGCCCAATGTCTAAGAGCTAAATCCACGAAAACGCTTCGGATCGGAATCCGAACCGAGTGGAAATTTCACACGCTAATTCAGCATTCGACTCGAATTGAAGAGAAGGAGGGTAAAGGAGGAGCATACCTGCAAGAGGCATTACATGGCGAGATGAGTACCCAAATTTGCTCAGAAATGAAGAAAATGTGTTCGGGTCGGACGCCGAACCGAACAGAAATCTGTGCATTACTCCTGACAATTCTGGTTAAACGACATCAAAGCACGCTTTGTACAACGAAAGCATCCTTTGAGGGGGCAAAATGTTAGCCTACTTTGTGAACTAGGCAACACAAAGTCAAGAAACCAACCATTGAAGAGTATTTTAAGTTATAAGACTCCGGTTCGGATCGGAAGAAAACACCACAATTCAGGGTGATAGCAGCATATCGGTTCGGATCGGATAGAGTTCTCTGTTCGGATCGGATGTCTCTTACTGGATAAATTGGCAAAGCTTATCTGATCGGAACGGAAGACGAATAAATCTCGAACGGATCGGAAGGTCATCTGCTCGCCATAGCACAGGAGCGGAGCGGAATAGGTTAGAGAAGGAGTGGCGCCCAAACCAATCCGGGTCGGATCGGGTATCCCGATCCGAACCCCTTACCTGCATGTCTCCGACCCGCACCCATGATCTATGTTAATCTCCTATAAAATCGCCTGGAGAACCGGACCGGATATGACTAATTCCTACCCCTAACGTCCATCTCTTTGATGTGTTGTCAGCTTGATAGTCCATCCGAACCCGAAGAGAGTGCGACGGATGACACGTGTTCCGACCCGGATTGAATCTCAGGCAAATTCACACCTATAAATACCCCATCTAGAGACAAAGAAAAGGATCTTTTTCAGCACTTTTGAGAATCCAAGTACCTCCATCATCCGAACTCCTTTACTCCCGGAGAATCCAAATCATCTTTCATTTCTTGTTTTAGTCATTTGAGTGAACAAAAGTGAGTTGTGAGTGAATCTTACATTGCATTTGTAACTGAATTACTGAATATAGTGAAAACTAAGTGGACGTAGGCATTTCTTCGCCGAACCACTATAAATCTCGTGTGTTCATCTTTATTTCTGTTTTATTTTATCTTGTTTCTAATCAATTTGGGTGTTAGAACCACATTTGGGTCTAACATATGTAATTTATGAATGAATTTTCATCGTATGAAATAAATTACATATTATTATGTAAATTATGAATGAATTTAACCCGCATGAATGAAATTTCTTTTTTTTCTATGAAATGAATGTATGGGTTTACTTTGTAAATAAAGATTACATTTTTATAATGTAAACAAGAAGTAGGATTCACATTGTAAATAAAATTTATATTTTTATATGTACTTAAGAACGATGAATTATAAATTACATTTTACATGTAAGAAGGAATTGGATGATGAAATATAATTTACATTTTACCGTAAATTAAAGAAATTAAAAGAATCAAAAAGGAAGAATTCATCATTCAAGTATGATTTGCAGTTCTCTGTAAATGAAGGGATGAAAGGATAAAGAAGGAAAATATACTTAAGAATAAAGAGTTAAACGGGTTACATTTATATATAAATATAATTAAAATTAAACGAATCGAGCGCGGTATTTCGCGTTTTAAAATTATATCTTTAAATGACAATACAAGAAGATCCGACCGTCGGATTTTCTTGAAACTGAAACCGCTAGGACCGTCTTGGAAAAATCTTTCCAACGATATATAATACGACAAAATCCAACGGTTAGATTTTGAGATATGTGAAAATCAAAATTGATTGAAAATAGCACCACAATCGCCATTGACCTGAATCGTCGCTGATTAAAGATTTAATTATTTTCAATTAAATAGAATAGGAAATAATCGTTTTAAATTAGAAATAACGATAAGGAAGAGTTTCCAATATATATATATATATATATATATATATATATACGAAGATTATTTGGAAAGGCCGAGTTAATCTCATTCCAAATAATCAAAACGACGATGAGAATTAAAGAAGAAGACGACTAATGAAGACCGTCAATCTTCCCCTCAGGAAGACAGCGATTGAGGCTTTGAATTGATTTGCTCTCAATTCGAGGTCATGATCGTCGTTCGAACGAACATGTTGATTGAACGGATTTGGCTTTCGCTCAGACCCAGAGCATAAGCGTAAATGGATTGCATGTCTGACGTGGTATTCCTTTACAATGTACCTATTGATCTCTGCTAAACATATATCTGTTTGGTGTCTTTCACCCTTCTCTGAGACGTACGAGCTCAGAGGTTATATGTTGGCAGAAATCAATGATATGGTATGGATTGACGATGTGGCATGCCAAGATGCATGTGATCAAGGCTTTGTTGAAAAGCAGGCCTTGTGGGATGATCAAAGCATAGCCTGTTTAGGCATAGCTTTGTGTATGACGTGACTTCACGAGCCTCACACACTGGCGGAGTCTAAAACGGGAGAAGGGAACGCAGGGAGTGCACACGTTTCTTCCTAGCTAGAGTGGTGCCAGGGACCTACCAGCGCTGGCATTTATTCATTGTGGTTGTTGGATTTTTCGAGGCCTCGGTTTACGCGGTCACCACTGGCCGTATTGTAGGTCCAAAAGGACCGGGAAGCGTGTGTTCAGGCATAACTAATCCACAAAAGTAAGTGTGGACCGGCCCTGCAGGATCCAAGGGTTGGACAGAGTACCAATCCTGGGGCATTGCTAGAGTGTCTCGAATCGGTAAGGATCTCCTCCCTAGCCTTGACTCAGATGGAAATCCAAATTCCAAATACGACCCTACGGTTTTGATTGTATTACTAGTATGGAGATATAGTAGGATGGGGTACTATGTTTCCTAGGATTGATACATTTATTTTGAAATGTTTTATTATACACTAATAATAATATTAAACTCGTATTTGCCGTATTTAGCATGTTTAATCACCATAAGGGAAAACTCTATCCTCTGGTGTGCGTTGCATTGTGTGATGGGACTTGAGTCTTATGGTGATTCCATTTTTCTAAAAAGCATTGCGATGTTGTACGTTCTGACACTTTAAATTATGCACGACAACCCATTGAGTAAACCCGTTCCGCATTAGCGGCGTGGTCTTTGGATTTGTCATATTATTATTACGAAACTAGTTATGAATTCTCACACCAGTCCTTGTTTAGCATGCCGGGAATAGGATGCAGCATGATGAGGGGTTCTCGCTTCGCGGTTTGGTGGCGAACGGGAGACTCTTACCCCCACATGTCCCTGTTGAGGGTTGGCCGGGAGGCTTGAGAGGGTCGCCGTAAACCAGTCCTTGTTTCATTTCGTATTGCTTAATTTGGGAGTTGGAACTTATTTTCATTTCTGCAAACTTGATGTAATAATTTGGATTCTGTGACTGTTGGGATTCTGTGGTTTATGACATTATATTTCCGCTGCTATGATGTTATTATGCTATGGTTTTCCTCTGCTATATTGTATCAGTGATATGTTTTGTTATATTTTATGTTGTATTCCATATGATTATTCCTTACTTCCACCCAGTGGAAGTTTGGGGTCATCACAGTTGGTATCAGAGCCAGGTTAAACTTAGCTTTGGAATATAACATATTTATAACAAATTCGTTTACATAGAATCACAATATTCTATGGCGGACATATCATGTGATACATAATAGCCAGTCACTTTCATCATCTTTTCATTCATCCTTCGATCTTTTCTATCTCTTAGAACCACCATTACAGTTGTTCTGACTCTTCCCTTGATCGTACAGAACTAACTAAAAATGGGTACTCGGGCCGCTAGAACTAGTAGAGCTAGAGCAAGGAGGCAAGACGCTACTGGAACTGAGGAGCTTTATTCCCAACGACACGGTTAAGAAGTTAGAAATTAAAACATTCTACGTTCTCTAGGTTAGTTCCTACTCTTCTATTTCTTTTATCCTTTTCGAGGACGAAAAGTTTTTAAGTGGGGGAGACTGTAACAACCCTGAATTTTGGGGCCAATTTAAAATTTATTTTAAGTGATTTTAAAAGAGTTTTGATATTTAGAATAATCTATTTTAAATAATAATGATCACAAATTTGGTTCAAATCGAAGTTAGAATGAATAAATTAATTTTAATTATAAAAAGAGCTAGAAATAGCGCGGTAGTTTGAAAAGTCAAACTTGAACTTTGACTAACCATATAAGATGCAAAATTTAACGGATTTTAGTAAAACCAAAAATATTTGAATCTATTTAATTATATCTTTCCAACGAATCCGGAAAATCGAAATTTCATAGCGGAAATCAAAAGTTATGGCCAATTCAATTTTTAGAAAGGTCGCAAGGTAATTTGCATAGGTCAATAATGCTACTTTTTGCATATAAAGGAATTTCGACTCAAAACCACTTCCATTGAGTCCGGAATGATGTTTCTACATTGAAAAAGTATAAACACTTATATATTTGGAGTTTCGAAAATTATTTGTTTAAAAATGTATTTTTAATATAAAATATATAGCCATAGGAAATAGTGATTTTTCAAACAGTGTCCATTTCTGACGAAACCACTTTTGTTGGATTCAGAATATTAAATTAGTGCTAGGTTTCAAATTTTATAATTTTCCAAGCTAGTACGTGAGCGTGGCAAAAGAAACAGTATTTAGTCAGTTTCGATCAAAATTAATTGACTGAAAAATAGCCATTTTTCAAAATGTCTCAGAATTCAACGAAATAAATTTTATTGGATTCATATCGTCAAAATAAAGCTAAAAATGATTTTTTGGTAATTTTTAGAATTAAAATATAATTATAATTGATTTTTCAGTGTAAACGGACAAATTTTTGACTCTAAAAATTCATTAAAAATTCATACGGGCTCAGAATTGAACGAAATTAATTTTCATAGGTCCACAGCATCAAAACATAGCTAAATATATTTTTCGAGAATTTTTGAAGTTAATTTGTGAACTCGGTGAATTTTCATGTACGGTATACATTAAAATATTAATAAAATAATATAATTATTCCAAAACTCATAATAAATTTCGGAATTGGGTCCTGTAACATGTTCCATTGCGTTCAGAAGGCCTCAAAACCTTAAGAACGACAGTAAGCAGGCCTAAATCGGAGTTCGGACCAAAACGGGCCTTAACGGGCTAATTAAATTATTAACTAATGATTAGGAAAACCTAATATAATATTATTTAAACCCGAATTTACTGTTCATCCGTCCCCTACCTCATGTTTCAGCCGACATTTCTCACCAAAGAACCCATAGCCTCCGAATTTTCAAACTTCGATTTCTCTCTCATTTCTCAACGAAATTTAGCGTGTGAGTACTCGTTTCGAAGCTCTTCCCGAGCTCTTTCTTCTCCGACAAGAATCACCTCAAACCGTGCCCTGTCGAAGACACCATACCCCTCCAAAGCGGCGGCCTTTGCGCCCCCACCGCGCCACCCATGTTGAGCCGCACCTCCTCCAATTCCCGGTGAAGATAGCCCTC
Source organism: Allium sativum (assembly GCA_030737875.1). Lineage (NCBI taxonomy): Eukaryota > Viridiplantae > Streptophyta > Magnoliopsida > Asparagales > Amaryllidaceae > Allium > Allium sativum. The sequence goes on along the minus strand of CM060921.1, from coordinate 510,511,509 downwards.
TCCAAGCTCTTCCATCTCCAACAAACGACTCGTCGTTTCGTCAACTACAACTCCAGAAAATCGAATTTGAAGTTTTGAACGTTCTAAGGTAGATTTTATTTCAGATTTCCCCACGCTTTTAAGCGTTACACAGCCAGTTGTAAAAAGCTGATTTTGATTTTTCCTATGAATTTGCATTAGAATTGTCCCAGATCCGCAATTGTTTTGAACTCGAACATCAAATCTGATCGAACCTGAATCTTCTTCTCTGACCAAACACTGTGAGAATTTTATTTTTAATTTAATTTAATTTATTTAATTATTATTTCTATGATTGTTAATTTTAGATCTTATATGTCATGATATTTAAAACATGGATCTGAACTGTTTATCCCATATGATGCTAAATCTGAATTGCCTATAACGACATGATATTATATCTATTTTTTTTTAATATTTGAATCTGAATTGGTGATTTATTAGAATTAAATACGAGTTAATTTATTTAATCATGCTTTGCTGATTGTACATATGTCAAGTTAAAACATCACCTTATAATTACCTTGATATTAGTCATTGGATTTGATCATGTTGGATTGTTGGATGCTGATGTTATGTAATGACATGAAATTTACATTTTATTATGTAAAATTTACATCGTATGAGATATTAACCTTTTTGTTTAATAATAAGTAAATTGCGTTGTATGAAAAATTAACATTTATTTTGATGTTAACAATAAGTAATTTACATGGTTAGAGAAATTAACATTATTTTGATGTAAATAAGAAGTATTTGCGACATATGGAAAATTAACATTGTTTTTAAATGTTAATAAAAAGGTAATTTCACCACATTTATAACTTAACATAGTTTTTATGTTAGTTTTATAAAATTTCAACCGTATGATGTAATTAACATTTTAATTTTAATATTATAAAAACTTCAACTGTAGGATAAATGTACATTATCTTTAATGTACATAAGATGAGAATTTCACATTTTATTTATGTGGATATAAAAAGAAAATTTACTGTATGAACATTTAACATTTTTTTTTAATGTTAATATTAGAATGATTTCACCATATGAGAATTGCACATTTTATTTATGTTTACATCGTAGGATAAGTTACATTATTTTCAATGGTATTTAAAAGAGAAGATTCACTGTATGACAAAATTTACTTTTTAATTGTAAAAATAAAGTAGGAATGTGACATGTATAAAAATTACTTTTTATTTACAAAAATAAAATAGTATTTTCACCGTATGATGAAATTAACATTTTTAATGTTAATATAATAAAAGAAATTTCACCATAGGATGTAATTAACATTTTTAATGTTAATATTAAAAGAAATTCAACTGTATGATGACATTAACATTTTTAATGTTAATATAATAAAAGAAGTTTAACTGTAGGATGACATTAACATTTATTTTTAATGTTAATATTAAAGAATTTACACCGTATAGGAAAAATTACATTTTTCTTTGTAATTAAAAGGTAAATTCCATCGTATGTCAAAATTTATTTTTTTTATATGTAAATTATAAAGTCAAATGATATGGTATGTTAAAAATTACATTTTTCTTTGTAATTAAAAGGTGAATTTCATCGTATGTCAAGATTTACATTTTTATATGTAAATTATATAGGGAATTGCACCGTAGGATATAGTTACATACTTTTAATGTATATTAAAATGAATATTTTCACCGTAGGATAAATGTATATTATTTTTACTGTACATAAAAAGAGGAATTTCACCGCATGATAAAAATTACATTTCTCTTTTTAATTAAAAAGGGAATTTCACCGCATGATTGGAATTACATTTTTCTTTGTAATTAAAGATGTGAATTTCACTGCATAAAAAAAAGTTTCATTTTTCTATGTAAATGAAATATGAGTTTGCATTATATGTAAAGTTACATTATTTTAAATGTAAATGAAATAGAAACCTCACCCGTATGTAAAATTTGACATTATTTTACATGTAACTATAGAGTAGAGTTTGCATGTAGATTAAAGATTACTTTTATTATAAAGAAGTAGAATGTACATGGTGAAATAAAATTTACATTTTATTTGATAAGGTAAGATATATAGAAATCCATCGTATGTTAAAATTTACATGTTTATAAATGTAAATAAAAAGGAACTTAACTGTAGGAAGATTTACATTATTTTTTTATAAAATAAAAAGAATGGACTTTACATTGTAATTAAAAAGTCAATTTTACATTGTAAAGAAAGAACGGATTTCACATTGTAATTAGAGAATGAAAATTTACATTTCCTTTAATGTAAATATACATGAATTTCACCGTATGTCCATTTTACATTATTTTTAATGTAAATTATATAGTAATCACAACGTAGGATAATTTTGCATTATTTTATAATGTAAATAAAAGGGGGATTTACACTGTAGGAAATTAACATTATTTATAATGTTAAGATAAAAGAATGATATCGTAGGATGAATTGACATTATTTATAATGTTAATAAAAAGAGAATTGACCGTAGTATAAGTGACATTATTTATGATATTAATAAAAAGAGAATTTACCGTAGGATAAGTGACATTATTTATAATGTGAATAAAAAGAGAATTGACCGTAGGATAAGTTACGTTATTTTATAATATAATTTAAAGAAATTTAGACTGCATGAGATAAAATACATTTTTATATGCATTTTATAAATGAAATTAGGCCGCATGACATGAATTACATTTATTTATGTAATTTATAAATGAAATTAGACCACACGACATAAATTACATTTATTTATGTAATTTATGAATGAATGAAGCCCGCATAATATAAAATACATTTTTATATGTATTTTATGAATGAATTAAGACCTCATAAAATAAATTACATTTTTATATGTATTTTATGAATGAATTAACATCGCATGAAATAAAATACATTTGTATATGCATTTTATGAATGAGTTAAGATCGCATGAAATAAATCACATTTATAATTTATGAATGAAATTAGTCTGCATAAAGTAAATTACATTTTTATATGTAATTTATGAATGAATTTTCATCGTATGAAATAAATTACATATTATTATGTAAATTATGAATGAATTTAACCCGCATGAATGAAATTTCTTTTTTTTTCTATGAAATGAATGTATGGGTTTACTTTGTAAATAAAGATTACATTTTTATAATGTAAACAAGAAGTAGGATTCACATTGTAAATAAAATTTATATTTTTATATGTACTTAAGAACGATGAATTATAAATTACATTTTACATGTAAGAAGGAATTGGACGATGAAATATAATTTACATTTTACCGTAAATTAAAGAAATTAAAAGAATCAAAAAGGAAGAATTCATCATTCAAGTATGATTTGCATTTCTCTGTAAATGAAGGGATGAAAGGATAAAGAAGGAAAATATACTTAAGAATAAAGAGTTAAACGGGTTACATTTATATATTTATATATAAATATAATTAAAATTAAACGAATCGAGCGCGGTATTTCGCGTTTTAAAATTATATCTTTAAATGACAATACAAGAAGATCCGACCGTCGGATTTTCTTGAAACTGAAACCGCTAGGACCGTCTTGGAAAAATCTTTCCAACGATATATAATACGTCAAAATCCAACGGTTAGATTTTGAGATATGTGAAAATCAAAATTGATTGAAAATAGCACCAGAATCGTCATTGACCAGAATCGTCGCTGATTAAAGATTTAATTATTTTCAATTAAATAGAATAGGAAATAATCGTTATAAATTAGAAATAACGATAAGGAAGAGTTTCCAATATATATATATATATATATATATATATATATATATATATATATATATACGAAGATTATTTGGAAAGGCCGAGTTAATCTCATTCCAAATAATCAAAACGACGATGAGAATTAAAGAAGAAGACGACTAATGAAGACCGTCAATCTTCCCCTCAGGAAGACAGCGATTGAGGCTTTGAATTGATTTGCTCCCAATTCGAGGTCATGATCATCGTTCGAACGAACATGTTGATTGAACGGATTTGGGTTTCGCTCAGACCCAGAGCATAAGCGTAAATGGATTGCATGTCTGACGTGGTATTCCTTTACAATGTACCTATTGATCTCTGCTAAACATATATCTGTTTGGTGTCTTTCACCCTTCTCTGAGATGTACGAGCTCAGAGGTTATATGTTGGCGGAAATCAATGATATGGTATGGATTGACGATGTGGCATGCCAAGATGCATGTGATCAAGGCTTTGTTGAAAAGCAGGCCTTGTGGGATGATCAAAGCATAGCCTGTTTAGGCATAGCTTTGTGTATGACGTGACTTCACGAGCCTCACACACCGGCGGAGTCTAAAACGGGAGAAGGGAACGCAGGGAGTGCACACATTTCTTCCTAGCTAGAGTGGTGCCAGGGACCTACCAGCGCTGGCATTTATTCATTGTGGTTGTTGGATTTTTCGAGGCCTCGGTTTACGCGGTCGCCACTGGCCGTATTGTAGGTCCAAAAGGACCGAGAAGCATGTGTTCAGGCATAACTAATCCACAAAAGTAAGTGTGGACCGGCCCTACTGGATCCAAGGGTTGGACAGAGTACCAATCCTGGGGCATTGCTAGAGTGTCTCGAATCGGTAAGGATCTCCTCCCTAGCCTTGACTCAGATGGAAATCCAAATTCCAAATACGACCCTACGGTTTTGATTGTATTACTAGTATGGAGATATAGTAGGATGGGGTACTATGTTTCCTAGGATTGATACATTTATTTTGAAATGTTTTATTATACACTAATAATAATATTAAACTCGTATTTGCCGTATTTAGCATGTTTAATCACCATAAGGGAAAACTCTATCCTCTGGTGTGCGTTGCATTGTGTGATGGGACTTGAGTCTTATGGTGATTCCATTTTTCTAAAAAGCATTGCGATGTTGTACGTTCTGACACTTTAAATTATGCACGACAACCCATTGAGTAAACCCGTTCCGCATTAGCGGCGTGGTCTTTGGATTTGTCATATTATTATTACTAAACTAGTTATGAATTCTCATACCAGTCCCACGACTGACCCGTAGTTTGTTTCACCTTTTTGCAAACTCGGGTGCCCTCTTTTCTACACGGGCAGCCAAGTAAATAGGTTCATTCTTTGCTTGGAGTCTTCTTGGAGTTGCTCATTATCTTTGCTTGGATTTGCTTTTGCGGAGAGGTGATGACTTGGAGCTTTGAGGACAGCTATCATTTACTTCTATTGCATTTTTCTATCTTTAAGTTCAGTCATTAGACTTGTTTCATTTCGTATTGCTTAATTCAGGAGTTGGAACTTATTTTCATTTCTGCAAACTTGATGTAATAATTTGGATTCTGTGACTGTTTGGATTCTGTGGTTTATGACATTAAATTTCCGCTGCTATGATGTTATTATGCTATGGTTTTCCTCTGCTATATTGTATCAGTGATATGTGTTGTTATATTTTATGTTGTATTCCATATGATTTTTCCTTACTTTCACCCAGTGGAAGTTTGGGGTCATCACATCAAAAGTCCCAAATTTCTCATATATATATCATGGCCAAATCAAACATCAAAATCAGTGCAAAATTTTAGGACTTTTAATCCTACAAATACACCCACATCATCATCGGCTATTATTATACAAATTCAAGCACAATTAAAACAAGAAAACTCGAAATTAAAATCGTACCAAGAAATCACTTGGATCGAATTAAAGCATAAAGCAACGAAGAAAGCTCCTGGAGATTCAAAGCATCAAAGAAGAGAGCGGCGGCTTCTAATACAAGGAGATTGCAAAACCTAGATCGCTATCGCCACGTTTATTTCCAGAAGCAAGAGAAACCCTAGTTTTTGATTTCCAAGCAGCCGCCATTTTCACTTCAGAAAGAAAGGGACACATACGGGCTCAACAAATAAACAATCTAGACCGGCCATATTTCTTTTCAAAGGGATAACCCTTGTTTAACTCTAAGGTTTTAAAACTAGGGATAGTTTTTTTTTTTAATTTTACTTTGTGTTATTTTATATTTCTTTGTAATCATTCAGAACAATTTCTAAGCCTGAAAAATCTAGGGGAGAATAATTACGGGATTTGTAACTCAGGGAAATCAGGTTTCGGGGATAGAAACCAGTGCAGGGTTTTGAGCGTAGAGTTAAGAACAGTTGGGAGCGAGTGTCGCGAGTTTACAGGGGATTCTAGGCATAGAGATTGTTTTAACTCCTAGTAGAAACCTTGGGGAATGCAGTAGTAGGCAGGGTTTTGCCGAAGCTAGGTATATCTGTGTTTTATTTATTTTCTGCATTTCTTTTGATTATTATCTGTGCTATTATTATTTAATTACTCTATGAAAATCTACGATAAACCCTATTCACCCCCTCCCCTCCCCCCCCCCCCCCCCAGGGTTAATTTAGATCCTACAAGTGGTATCAGAGCAAGTATTTTTTATTTTTAAATAACTCTAGAATCATGGATTTCCCTAACAGTGATTTTCTAGTTGTCAATCCAGCGAGAATTTTTCCAGTATAACCCTAACTATTTTTGATGGAACATATTTTTTGAATTAGAAATTAAAAATGGAATTTTATTTAAAATCTGTTAATACTAGATGTTGGGATATTATTAAAAATGGGTCCGATATGGTAGATAAGAATGATACTATAATTAACTCTCGTGCTACTCACATTTTATATTCTTATATTAACGATGATTAGTATAACCATATCTCTCATTGTTTAAATGCACAGGAAATCTGAAAAACTCTCGACACGTTGTATAGAAGAAAAGACAACAATAGCTCAAAACCCCCGATTGCCAACTCAGTTTCAGAAATATGTTTGACAGGATTTACAAAAGATGGATCAGATGATGACAATGATGAAGAATCAACAGATAACGACCACGGTGAATTTCCTTTTAAAAATTTAATTTTTCTTTATGACAAATTAACTAAACTGTTAAGAATCTCAAATTGACAAATAAAAATTTAAAATCTGAAAATGTTGAGTTGAGCAATAGAAATCAGGATTTGGAATTAAAACTTGAAAACGTTAAAAAGATTGAAAACTCGAATTGCAAAAAATGTTTAGATTTGGAAAATGATTTATTTAATCTTAATGAAAAACTTCAAAAGCTTGAAAAGGAATTGTGTTTCTAAAAGTAAACGAGATTGAACTAAAGACAAAAAATGATTTTTTGCAAAAAGAGTTGGATAAGTTTAAGAAGGCTAAAAATTCCAAATAGGAAATTTTAGAGAAAGAAAGTTTATTGAAAACTGAATCGATTTTGAATGAGCTTGAAAGTGAAATCGAGAAAATCAAAAATCTCAAGTGCAATAATTGTACGACATTTCAAAAAGAATTATTTGAAATAAAAGAAAATTTCAAAGCCATTGAAAAAGAAAATGTGATTTTGAAAAATAACGAATTTCAAATTACTCGTATAAATCAAGATTTTGAAAAAGAAATTGAAAAATTCAAGGATTTTGAAAAACTTGAAATTGAAAAGCGTAAACAATTTGAAAGAGATTTTTTTTATTCTAATGCAAAATTTAAAATGCTTGAAAACGAAAATATGGTTTTGAAATGATTCTAAAAAGAGAAAAATCGCTATAAATCGTTGTTCGAATATAATAAAAGAAAATAGCGATCTTAAATCTAAAATTCAACGACTTCATTCAATATTGGCTAAATTTTCTAATGGAGAAAAATCGTTGAATATGTTGTTAAAAAACCAATTTTTTGTTAAGATTAAGAAAGGACTTGGTTTTGATAAATTCGATCAAATTGAAAAGTGTGATTTTAAAAATCCTTAAAACCGCTTTGGGAAAATTGATCAAGTTGAAAAATGAAATTCTAATGATTTTAAAAATCCCTTAAATGGCTTTGAAAAAGGTCGATTTGAAATTTCAAACTCTAATAATTTCAATGGGTTTTTAAATCATAAACAATATGAAAACTCATTTAGAAACAATTCAATAAAATGAATTTGGATTCCAAAAAATAACAAAATGAATTTGAATAAGTTTAAACGAATTTGGATTCCAAAGGGTACGTTAATGGATAATAATGGATTGTTATATAAAACTGTTTGGGTACCAAAACGTGTAAACGAAGATAAGTGTGGTAAAACAGTTTTTGTTAGACCACTCGATCCTATGAACATTTAGGTACCAGGGATAGGCTAAGGAACAATTGTGTTCAAAAGATAAAAATTCAAATTGTTGCATTTTATTGAATTGGTTGAAGTTCCTTAGCCATAGATTCAGAGTTGGAGATTCATTGGATCACATCAATTATGATAAGTCAGGTATGACCTCTAAACTCGTATTTTTATTTCAATTCCTTTTCAGTTTATTTTCCTTTTTTAGTTTTTATTTTCTTTATTTTTTACTTGGCTGATTTTGAAATCATTCGTTATTGATTGTTGAAATTCTTGGATTATAAAAATTTGATTTTTTTGTGATTTCAAAAAATTATCTTCATATTTGATTGTTGAATGTTTCTTGTGCTTGTCTAAAATTCTCTGAGAATGTCACTTGTGATTCTTGCTCTTTGTGCAGCTTTGATAAGAAAATTGATTTGATTTGTTTGAATATCTTGGTGATTGAACGATGAGTTGAAAAATCAGTAGTTAGATTTCTTTAAAATTTGAATTTCATATATAAGTATTTTTTTAAAATTGTCTAGGAGCAGTCAGTGTTAAAAACATTTGAAAATTCCATATTCTACTGATTGATTTTTGAAATTGATTTTTAACTTGCATTGATATTTTCAAAAATTCCTCTTGAAATTGATTTTTTTTTCAATTTTAAAATTATTTTTGATTATTCATTCAAAAATTAAAATTGTTGATTGATTTGAACCATTTTGTAACTCATCAAAATTATTAATAGATTTATGAATTAGTGATGAGTTGTGACTATGGTATAATTCATAACTAGAGGAGATATTATTTTAAATCTCATGATGATTGGACATATTTTATAATATCTTCGAATTAGAGCTTATTTTGCGACCATCTTCTATTTCTATAATATTTCTGTCATTCATCATGGTTTTATTTAATTTGGAGAGTTCAAATTATTTTTGGAAGGAAAAATATCTTGGAAATAAAAATAAAGAAAAAGAAAAATAAATAAATAATGTATCCCTGGTATTCACTCCCATTTAAAAGTCCTCGCGGTTATGCATGGGTGAATTACCTTAATCTCTATGTGCTTCCATTCTTACTTAAAAGACCTTTGGACTGTGCATGGATGGAACTCATTAGAGAGGATAAAGTTAAGTTACTACTAACCCCATTTAAAAGGCCTTTGGGCTATGCGTGGTTAGCAAGTGCTTAACACATTTTTGAGCATATTTAAAATCTTTAAAATTCATATTCAAATATTCAATTTTATTGAACTCTCCTCATTCAATAAAATCCATCGTAAATCCATTCATTCTGAAAGTGAAATTTGCTTCTGATTTAAAGATTATTATGATTTTTGTTTGATTAAATGGGTTTTACGATATATATTCTCTCTTGATTTGAATTTATATTTTTTAGTCTATATTCATCACTATATCGGTTTCTATTATCCTTTTGATGATAACAAAAGGGGGAGAATTATCAAGATTTTGATTGATGGGTATATAATTCAAAAATATTTTAAGATTGGAAATTAAATATCTAGAGGCAGAATTGTCGAATAAATTTCATTATTTATATATTCCACATATATAGGGGGAGTTCAGTTGTGGGGGAGCAAACAAATAGGGGGAGTAATGTATTTCACGTACAAACACATTTAACACATTCAAAATCTTGTATATGTTTGTCAACATCAAAAGGGGGAGATTGTTGAGTATAACAGTATGATTTTTGTTTGATGATAACAAACATATGTATATAATTTTATAAATGTGTTTGTAAGCAGTACTATTCTATATTTTACACACAGAAATAAATATTTATTAAATAGAACACTACTATACAGAATTGAATATCCAAACAGTGTTTTTAATTGAATAAATATTTTTACAGTTGAAATAGTACTTATACATCACTCCACTATTTACAGTTCAAATATTTTTGAATATTTCTGACATGACACGTTTACCACATCACAGAAATTGTACTATTAAAAGATTCAAACAAAATGAAACAAATTGAGTTGAACAGCAAAAATATATTATTATTTCAATCAATATTGATCATTACAAATAATAGTACAAGACTATTCAGTCGTGTCTACAACCACTCTCATATACACAGAATCCTCATTATATTCATCACTCATCACTCGGTACATTTACATATACACACACACTGACACTCTGTCTTCAATCTTCTGTCTTCACAGCATTCTTATGTCAGTCCAGTCATCTTCATACCTGTCACATACAGAAGAACACACACAGTGACTGCAACAAAAATAAAATTAAACAAAAGCAAATAAAAAATTATTTTTAAATTTTATTTGCCTCAGAATTACGGTGTGTTTCACATCAGTTTTCTAGATTTGGTCTGATATGCAGGGATAGAAAATCAGTCTGATAGCTGCATATACACACGTGTATAGATATACATGTGTGCACTGCCTCACCAATCAGCGAGCAACTGAGGAGTAGCCACGAGGACCATCTCAACTCAGTGCATGTGAATTTGGTCGAGCAAAAGGTCAAAGTTCAAGAAAGTGGAACAGCTCATAACAATAACATAGAAAGGCTTTTCAAATTTACAAATATTAAATGAAGTTCAAGGGTCAAAAGCATTTACATTGAGCAGTATGGGTGTATACAACATACATATTCAAGCAACTCAAGAAGTCATATATGTACAGCTAGATAGTGGGCAAACTAGTAAATGATAATACTACATGTCAATATAGTGATCAAAGCAATTATGGTCAAAACAGATACTACATGTGCTAACTCAAACTCAAACAAAGTGGTGCATCTATACATGATTAAGCATGCACAGAATATAGCAGCCACTACAAGTAACTCAGGCAACAACAAGATGAATATGTATTGAACAAATAATTCAAGTTCATGCAAGACAGAGAAATTTCTACATGGCATTTTGGATGTATACAAGAGAGCACAAGTTACGCATGGTGATCTTTTTCTGGTTCAAGAAACACCAAAGATCAATGGCACATGTAGTCAGTTCATGTCAAAGAGATGATGCAACAAGAATATACAAGGCATGCAGCATACAACATGGCAGTTTCACAACATGGTGCACCAAGTTTCAAAGGTCGAGTGTTCAAATGCAAATTCAATGTATAGTCAGAGCTGCAGCTAAAACATGGATGCCATAAACAAATGGACACAAGGATGGACACCACAACAATTACATGCAGCAAGGAGTCAAGTCAGGATATAGATGTTTCAAGTGATCAAGAGCAAGAGCAAATACAGGTCATACAAAATACAGGTTCAAAGACTCAAGGCAATTTACAAAAAAAACAATGTCAAAACGATGTACACAGAAGGTTAATGGCACAAGCATGATGAAGCAAAACTGGCATATGTTAAAAGAGAATAACTCAGTAATTCTCAAAGTCAAGCACAAAGTTTATGGGTCAAACATTTCATGAATATGATCAAGACTAGATGGAGCATGGACATGTATTATTTGGCAAGAATTATTATTTCCAGATTTCAAGAAAATAGTTTTGGCAAGTACCAAGTGAGTAACCAACAAATTAAGCATGCTCAAGTTCATGATTCAGGTGTAAAGATCAAGTGAGTCACGGGATAATTTTCAAACAAAGAAGCTAAGTGACAGGAACAAACACAACACACTTGATTATATATGGAGCAGCTACAAATATTAGGGTTTCAAGCATAGCAAATGGTCTAAACAACTTAACCACAAGATCAATGTAGTATTTTTTCTATTCAGTTCTAAGCAGTTCAATACAACGATGTATCAACAAAACAAACTAGCAGGTCGAGCAAGTTACAAGCACATTAAGGGTACAAAACAAACCAGCATTATTGGCACAACAAAGATATGGCATTTATTAAAGTTTTTGCAAATTAAAGAAACAGGTAGTATCAATTCTTATCAAAGTGGTCGAGTAGCAAAGTTAAAAAGGACAGTGCAACTACAACATAAAAATTAATCTACATGGATTAATATTAGACCCAACTGTTTTGTTTTGGAATTTTTTTTTGTCTGAAAAGTATTTCCAGAAACCATCAGAAATAGACATACAAATTCAAAATCAAAGAAGACTCAATCAACAGTTTCAGAAGTCCACGCAATTTACAGATTGAAGGAATTTCCAAAAAAATTCTCGCAAAATACTCCAGAAAGTTTGAACGTTTTTTAAAACATCAAGGATCAATTCAAATCACCAGATCAGTCGCAAGAAAATCATTTTAAAAGCCCCAAATTTCTCGTATATATCATGGCCAAATCAAACATCGAAATCAGTGCAAAATTTTAGGACTTTTAATCCTATAAATACACCCACATCATCATCGGCTATTATTATACAAGTTCAAGCACAGTTAAAACAAGAAAACTCAAAATTAAAATCGTACCAGGAAATCACTTGGATCGAATTAAAGCATAAAGCAACGAAGAAGCTCCTGGAGATTCAGAGCATCAAAGAAGAGAGAGTCGGCTTCTAATACAAGGAGATCGCAAACCCTAAATCGCTATCGCCACTATTATTTCCAGAAGCAAGAGAAACCCTAGTTTTTGATTTCCAAGCAGCCGCCATTTTCACTTCAAAAAGAAAGTGACACATACGGGCTCAACGAATAAACAATCTAGACCGGCCATATTTCTTTTCAAAGGGATAACCCTTGTTTAACTATAAGGGTTTAAAACTAGGGATAGTTTTTTTTATTTTTCTTTGTAATCATTCAGAACAATTTCTAAACCTGAAAAATCTAGGGGAGACGAATTACGGGATTTGTTACTCAGGGAAATCTGGTTTCGGGGATAGAAACCAGTGCAGGGTTTTGAGCGTAGGGTTAAGAACAATTGGGAGCGAGTGTCGCAAGTTTAAAGGGGGTTGTAAGCATAGAGATTGTTTTAACTCCTAGTAGAAACCTTGGGGAGTGCAGCAGTAGGCAGGGTTTTGCCGAAGCTGGGTATATCCGTGTGTTATTTATTTTCTGCATTTCTTTTGATTATTATCTGTGTTGTTATTATTTAATTACTCTGTGAAAATCTACGATAAGCCCTATTCACCCTCCATCTAGTGTTAATTTAGATCCTACATATTATTCTTATCATTTCTGTTATATAAAGCATCAAATTTATTTAGGGTGCGCTTATAAAGTTAAAATTTTAAAGTAGGTTATCGTTGATGAAAGTTTCTGTTGATGATCAAAGGGGAGAAAATATAAAATATGCATAGATTGAGGGAGGGTATAACTAACGAGTGGTTATTGAATCCACGGGGACTTAAGAAGGAGTTAATGAGATATTTTATAAAATGGTTGTCACCATCAGAAAAAGAGAGAATGTTAGTACCACTGATGATAGTTTTGGTGATAACAACCTCAGATAATCAATATTATATATCTAACATGTACAAATTATATATACAGTACGATGTAGAAAATATTGTAGGATATTATGTAGGAAATTAATATTAAGACTGTATAGTATCAAGATTGAAGATTCAGATTATTTGTAACAACCCGCAAATCCGTACTATCTGAGTTGACTAAATACAACACACGTCCAACCCAAATTGCATAGAAATACGAATCATTATTGAAAGAAGTTAGAGGATGAGAAATAGGAAGAAAGAAACTTAGAATAGAAGAAGAAGAAGAAGAACAGAAACACAACACAGAATCTCACATCGCAGCGGAATAAAATATAACATATAACAGCTTTTGAAATACAATTTGATTGTATATACATAACATTATCATCAGAGTACAACACTTACAATACAACGGAACAAAACTCTATATAACCAATGTTGAAGTCTCCTGCTCCAAGCTCCTTTAGATAGATCTGTAAACATCTGAACTACTTGACTGCCCATACAAATTTAGGCACCCAAGAGTTTAGGAAAAACAAAAAAAATAAACTCTGGGTCAATCATGGGACTGGTATGAGTAAACAGTTTAAAACAGCTTGAACAAGTAAACGATATCTCATAAAACCACGCCGTATAACGGAATGGATTTTTCCCTAATGAGAACCCAAAATATCTTTATATCAAAAACCTTTTGATATTATAATAATGCCTATCAACCACAATATAATAATCATCTAGCAGAAATGCTTTCATCTCACGTTCTACATATATAGTATACAATCAAAACCGCAAACACGTATTGGGTAATGGATTTCCAACTATGACAAGGTATGGAACCACCTTCCGCTGGTGTATCTCTAGAGGAGAATACACCGAGTTCAACAAGAACATCTTGCAACTCAGCCACACATGACCGACCACTCAAGTCTCTTTAGTGTATCGAATGCACATCACCAACGGTTGGGATCAGCAACCGTTTCCCGAATGGGATAGCATCGACAATAGATTTTTAGAAGTAAATGAAACTCTAGATCAGGTGATTATACACCCTAATAGGTGCGACCTACATAGCCATGTTGCCTGCCCGATTTTTGTCATTTCCCGGTTGTTGAGGCCAGAGGCTACGATTTCTTTCCATTCATTGATAACACGATCACTTTGAATGCCACATTATCAGATCCGTTAATCACTAATTGGTTTACACAAATATTATGGATGTTATGCTAAGGGACTAAATCTGTTGCAACCATATATATTTATACAGACCAACCCATGCGATCATGGGAAATACATTGTCAGACATTCGTCCACTTACGTTCGTTCTGGGATTGAACGAAACCGAAGGCACTATTTCCATTTATAGAGAAAGCCCTTGTACTTTACTCTGTCTTTGATTATCTTCATGTAATCTGATTCGCAACGCTACTGCCAATACGGTGTGGTTCTTCGGATAATAATCCAACCGGTCTCTCCATATTAACAACGTTAAAATGGTCAAAACTTTGATAGTCGGTGATTTAACTGTCAAATGAAAAATGTCCGTGTACACACAACGATCTTATTTCCAAATGGAATTATCGATCAAATCATCAAACATATATATATATATATATATATTTCCTTATTTTCTATATTAAGAAAATATATGTTATTAACACTGGAAAACATTTCCATCTCTTATTTACATATCACTATTCTTCCACATCAATCAGACTCTAACTTTAAACTAGTAAGAGAACAATTCCTAAGTATAAACCCCGAAGGCCGAAACCAGCATCAGATCGATACTCAAAAAGTTGTTCAACTCAACTAATTTCCAGTCAGTTTCTAATTCTGCTTAACTCTATTTCTTTAACTCCATTTGATTAACTTCTTATCAACACGGTCATTTTAAATCAGCAAATCATTTGCTTTTAAATCATCGTTCACTTTAAAACGTATATCTCCCAGGATTTTATTTATAAAATTCCTTTTTGTAATAACCCGGAAAATGTGAACCAATTTAAAATTTTTAAATTTGATTATTGCCAAAGAATTTGAATAGGTGAAATAGCCTATTTCAATAAAATATAGAATTGGGTATGGTATTGCAGTTTGAAATTTTGAATACAAACTTTGTCTGACTGTACCGGGTGGAAAATATAACGGATTTTAGCGAAACTGAAAATATTTAAATCTGTTTATGAATACCTTTCTAACGAATCCGAAAAATCGAAATTTCATAACGGAAATCAAAAGTTATGGCCAAATGAATTTTCAGAAAGGTCGCTATATAGCCCTTGAAAAATGATATTTTGCATACGACCTCGGAATTCGACGAAACCACTTTTTTTGGGTCCGGGATGTCAAATTATTGCTAAGTTTCAAATTTCATAATTTTTGAAGCTAGTATGTGAGCGGGGCAAAAGAAAATGTGATTGGTCAAATTCTGTTAAAATGGGTCGACCTAAAAATGGCCGTTTTTCAAACGAGCTCAGAATTCGACGAAATTGGTTTTGTTAGGACCGTATCGTCAAAACAAAGCTAGATTTATTTTTCTGGAATTTTTCGATTCAGTTTGTGGCCCTGGCAAATTGAAATGTACGTTCAAATTAAATATCGAATGTTTTATATTTTAATTTGAAAAATAACTGACTGTAACAGTCAAATTGGCCCACGAAACATATCCCATTGTGTCGGAATGGGGGTATTTAGCTAGGGGCGACAGTCATTGGGTTTGATTTCGAGTCCGTTTGTGAAAACACTATTTAAAATTTCCTATAAAACCATTGGCCAATCACATTTTTTCTTTTATTATTTTATTTTCAGAAAATATTTAAAAAACCCTAGCCGCCAGGCGTTCTCGACGGTTCATCGAGCACGAAACTTCCCACCGCTTTTGCCGCCGCCGCAGCCCGTTTCGCCGCCTCCGCCAGTTGAAGATTCTGATCGCCTCCGCCACCTCTTTAAATCCGACCAAGCCTCGCCTCAAACCATCAACTATACGCGTCGAATTTCGAGGAGGAAGTCGCCCCCTTTGGAGCGCCGCCGCGACTCGCAGGAGCCACCGAGTTCATCGCCACCACCGTCGATCGGAAGGTGGTTCGTAGCTCTTCGACGCCATGTAGTCTGATCGAAGCAACGAGGTACGGTTTGGCTAAAAAAATCAAAACCTAGTTTTGAAGCTTTGAAAACCTTTCTGATATAAATTTCTAAAATGAAAATAACACTTTTAAGTGGTGCAAAACATTGAAAAATCATATCTTTTTAGTGTGTTAACGAAATTCGATGAAACAGGAGACACCGTGACCGCAAGGAGGCTCTCTACATTCTAGAAGAAGCCGCGGATTTTTCTGATCTTCTTACGATTTTTAGCACTGCAATAACCAATGTGAGGAATATAAACTATTTGTGTGAATGAAATCGCGTTGTATAAATTATATAAGCGAAGTGTAAATTATATACGCATTGTATACCTCATGTACATGTGTTGTATAAGTTATATTAGCGATGTATAAATTATACAAGCGTTGAATGAAACATATATGCTTTGAATTGTGATGAAATGCAAGTGAATTATTATATTATATTATATATATATATACTCCCCTCGTCCACAGACCATGGACGATATTTATTGCTTGTGATTGACGTAATATTATATGGTATGACGAATGGTTGGAAATAATTGTTTGTGGTTGATGTTATGGTTGAAAAATACCTTTGTGGTTGAAAAATACCCTCTTGTGGTTGAAACAAATTAGAATAGGATTGTGGAATTGAAAATAAAACATGCCGCCTGCGTGCGAACTAGATGCATGATCCCCATTGTCAAAAACCGCGAGGTTTTAAGGTAGAGCGAGGAGCCGTACTAAGGACGGTCCCGGTTTTAACTACCCTGCCGTTATGCTGCCGAAATTTTCTGAAATATACATGTGTTTGAATAATTTTCATTCGTCGAAATAAATTACATATGTTGAAATATATATATATATATATATTCATGTGTTGAGTTGCAATTCATTCGTTGAGTTGAAATTCATGTGTTGAATATTATTTGAATTTAAACAAATAGCTTTAGCGATAAAAATCACATTTTTATATATATTCAAACTATAGTGAATATTCATGTGTTGAGTTGCAATTCATTCGTTGAGTTGAAATTCATGTGTTGAATATTATTTGAATTTAAACAAATAGCTTTAGCGATAAAAATCACATTTTTATATATATTCAAACTATAGCGAATATTCATGTGTTGAGTTGCAATTCATTCGTTGAGTTGAAATTCATGTGTTGAATATTATTTGAATTTAAACAAATAGCTTTAGCGATAAAAATCACATTTTTATATATATACAAACTATATAGAATATTCATGTGTTGAGTTGCAATTCGTTCGTCGATTTGAAATTCATGTGTTGAATGTTATCGTATTTTAAAATAAATTGAATAGACAATAAAAACTACACCTTTATTGTAAATATGAAGTGTTAAAAACATTCACGTGTTGAATAAATATTTTTGACGATAAAAATATTTCTTTTATCATGTATATGCTTTGATAAAAATAAACACGTGTTGAAATAAATAATAGTTTGCTAGAAATATTATTATTAGCTTTGTTCTGCATATATATACATGTGTTGAACAGCAAAAATGGATTAGCTGTAGAGTAAAGAAATTATTTGCGTGCCCGACAAATAGGTAAACCTTGATGAGTTGGCTGCGCAATTTTATTTTTATATCAACTCCTGTGAATGCCATTGTATGCGGAGTGCTGGTTATTCTGTGTGAAATAATAAACATCGCCATAGGATAGTAACAATTAATTTTGAACTACACTACATGGCATACTTCTTGACGATAGGCATACTTCATCATATTCCACATAAGCAATTGGAGCTTGTGTGACGAGGTGGAAGATCTACCATACGAGCGAGAGGCTTGTATGGCGATGACTATATACTATAGGTTGAACTGATGACTGATATGGACTATATAAAATATAACGATAAATGGCCAGATTAATAAAAACCCCACACGGGTCTGGAGTTGACAATAATCACGTCGCTCTAGTTATTAGATACGGCACATGGACTATTTATTTCCACACGGAAACGGGGTGACGAGAATTTATTCTCTGGAGTGATTATCTATACATGCTCCCCCGTAAACACCAGAATATATCACTATAAATATGTGAATGCTTTTTAGGATTTATTGGGTACCTAATACGGCCCAATAAATTTCCAAACCCCTCCCCGTACAAAGGAGGTTATGGCGAATTTTTTTGAAATATTAAGGCGTTAGTGAAATATTTGAAGAGAAAACGAAGTTGAAAATATAGAATGAACTATAGTTGAAATTATAGAATGAACTATATTTATATATATATAAATATAAATATAAGTAAAAGGAATAGAGGCCGTGCAGTTCGTGTTTCGGAATCGTAATTTGAAACGATTAGTGCGAGAAATCCGACCATCGGATTTTCCCGAAACCGCAACCGCTGGGTTCGTCTGGGAAATATCTTCCCAACGGCACCAACCTTGTAAAAATTCAACGGTTGGATTGTCCGGAATGTTTAATTCAAATCTGAAGAAAAACAGCGCCAGAATCGTTATATTTATATATAAATATAAATATAATTAAATTAAATTAAATCGAATAATGACGCTGCAGTTCGAATTTTGAAACCGTAACTTCAAACGACTAGTGTGGAAGATCGGACCATCGGATTTTCACGAAACTGGAACCATTGGGTTCGCTTTGGGAATATCTTCCCACTGATATAGACCTTGTAGAAATCCAACGGTTAGATTTTCTGATATATGTAAAACAAATTAGGGGAAAAATAGCGTCAGTGCCACGGCACGACCTGAAACGTCGTTTAATTAAATATGGCCATTTTTAAATAAATAAAAATGGCGAAAAATCGTTATAAAATATTATAAGGAACATAGATTGCAAATAGACCGATTGGGCTTGAATTGTTTGATATTTGATGGTTGTATGTGCTTGACAGAAATAACACTAAATAACTGGAAGATGGATGTCGAATAATATAACCATGGGAAGAATCGATTTAAATTCTAATGATGTGAATTATTTGAAAAGGCCGAGCTAACCCTCATTTCAAATAATTTATCGAGCGATTCGAATTGGAAAATGCAAAGACGATTCAAGACCGACGATCTTCGTATCGGTTGGATGGGCGCTGGTGAGGTTCCTGACCGGAGTAGCTACCGGAAAGGGACGGAAGTAGTAGCCGTCTGAACGTATGTGTTGATTGTACGGATATACAAGGAATTGATGCCTCCGGTTTCGTTCAGACCCAGAACGGACTTGTAAATGGACTGTGTGTCTGACATTGGATTTTGTTCTATACTGATTGATCTCTGTTAAATATATATCTGTTTGGCGGCGGAGAATTTATTCTTTTGCTTAATGCCCTTCTCTGAGACATACGAGCTCAGAGGTTATATATCGATAGAAATCAATCGTATGGAGTGGACTGCCTATGTGGCATGCCAAGATGCTGTGATCAAGGCTTCTGTTGCAAAGAAAAGTCTTGTGGATGATGATCAAAGCACGGTCTGCGTGGCCTGGCTTTGTGTATAGCGTGGATTCGCGAGCCTCACACCCCGGTATGAGTTAAAAACAGGATACGGACTGCAGGGAGAGCACGACGTTTCTTTCTAGCTATGGTGGTGTCGGTGACTTACCAGCCCTGACATATATATCTACTTTTCACCTTTGTGGTTGTTGGAATGCGAGGCGCCTCGATTATAGGTCTGTAAGGACCGGGAAACGTGTGTTCAGGCATAATTAATCCTCAAACGTAAGAGAGGACCGGCCCTGAAGATTTAGGGGTTACCCAGAGTGTGTAGTCCTGAGGCATTTGCTAGAATGTCTCGAAGCGGAGAGGAGCTTGCCCCTTGCCTCGACTCATGACGGAAATCCAATTTCCAATACGAGATAACGGATTCGATTGTAACTTATATATGGCGACATAGTGGCATGGGACGCTCATGTCGCCTATGATTGATATTTATGATGCTATTCGCTTTTGAAACATATATGCACTAGTAATAATATCAAATGATTTTTCTTTATACGTATCAAGCATATTTGGCCATTATAAGGTAAAACTCTATCCTCCGGCTTGCGTTGCATTGTATGATGGGACCTGAGTCTTATAATGGCTTCATTCTTTTTAAAAGCATTGCGTTGTTTTAAAAGAATTTACTTTGTTTTAAATGCACTAGCAATCACTGGAGTAAACCCGTTTCGCGAAAGTGCCGTGGTCCTATGATTTGCTTATTACTGTTGTTTAACTGTTAAATAGATTCCTCATACCAGTCCCCATGACTGACTCGTTGTTTGTTTCACTTTGCAAACACGGGTGCCCTTATTTTCACACGGGCAGCCTAGTTCATAGGTGACAGGTTGTTTTTGGCTCTGCACTGTTGCATAGAGTGCATTTTTGGCTCATGGCGAGGCTAACTTCACAGAGACGACTTTGACATTTTCCGCCATTATTGTACTTATATTATGATTCTGCCACGGGCGATGCAGACTGATTTACTTTCCGTACTTCTTATTGTATGTATATGTACCGCCTTCGGCGATGTAGGCTGATACCCTTATTATGTCTCACTGCATGTATGTATTCCGCCTCTGGCGATGATGACTGATCACTTTCCTTTTTATTTACTAAGTTATATCCTACCCTGTGTTATTCTGATGTTATTACATGTTGTGATTCCGCTGTCATATCCATGTAAAATTATTCTATTTTATTGTTTTTGCTATTATCTGTTCTCTGCTATGATGATTAATGTGTTATATTCCAATGATTATCCTTAATACCGCCCCTCGGATTTTGGGATCGTCACACTTTTCGTTTATAATATTCTATTTCAAGTTCGTTTCGTTACTGAATTCTATATATATTGATATATCGATTTCTAGTTTATCAAATCTTCTTAAAAATATTCTAACTCCTTAAATTTTCGGAAAAATTCGCCATAACCTCCTTTGTACCGGGAGCATCGGGAAAATCCCCAAACCGCCACACAAGCCTCTCTATTCAAAAAGAAAATCAAAAAGCCAAGCGGCTAGCCGATACGGCGCATAAAATCTCGTATTCAATTTAAATACATGCCTTTTTGTCAGGCATTCTAATATATCTCTTCTAACACTTTATTCCAAACCTGTCTAACATAATTCCATGCATTTCCAATTCACTACAACTTACTCTAATCATTTTTAACTCATTTCTTTAACTAATTCGTTAATTGGCCCTATTGCTTATTTTACATAACATGTTCAAATTTGATTCCAACTTGCTTATACAATCAAATTTCATTTTCCATTCTAGTTTCATCTTCGATTTGAATATGAAATCACAAGTAAATTTACTTATTCAAAGTTAACTTGATTTAATCATTTTAACTTAATTAATCAATTTGCTGATTAACTCTTTCGCGTATTCCACTTTCGACATGACATGTTCACATATATTTTAACTTACTTATAACTAATCAAATTCTATTTTCCATCTCAGGTTTCATATTTGATTTGAAGATGAATTCACAAGTTTAATTATTTAAACGCTTCAAAGTTCTTATTTTAAATTCACATTTGAATTTAAATATTTAAATTATCCAAATGATAATTTTTCCTTTTTATTTACAAACACCATTTATTTTACTTGTTTATATATTTAACAAGTCTTGCTTTCAAATTCGTTTGAAATAAATATTTCTAGCTTAGAAAAATAAATTTCCCTTTTCAAATTAACCCTTGTATTTATATTTCTGAATTTTCCCATGATAATTCATTTCACTTCATTTATGAACTTCGTTTATAAATGGACTGCTTGTTTTTATCTTTCAAAAACAAGTTAATATTTTTGTTCTATTCAAATTTCAAATTCTATTTTAGAAAAATAGAATTTCCCCTTTTAACACTGGAAATTTCCTTTTTCGATATTTTTAAAATATCAACATTTAAGCCCAGTGATATTTAAACACCAAACAACCAATTATTTATTTCTGGTTTTCTAACACATCATATATGATAGTATATGTGCGAAAAAATAAACAAACAGATAATATATTTTTGAGGGATCCAGTTGGATCCCTCCAACCTGTTTTCCTGCATCCACAGACGTTAGTCAACATGATAATGCCCATCCTGCTTCAAGGCAGGATATCGCGGTATGAAGGTCATCTACTAATATATATTTGTGGGGCGCATAGGGAAATCATACGCTATGGTACCGCGGGCATCCGCTAATGAGACTGCGGGAATCAATTCAACCATCAACCCTATATATATACATATATATACACACACACATATATATATATAATAGTCAACCCTAAATAACTAATATATATTTAAACAAACCAGAAAGCATCAATAAGCAACAAACAATTATTTTTAACAAATTAAAATAATTACAAACAAGAGGTGAGTGAGGTTTACTCACCTTATTTTAATTGCGATCCATTTTCTATTTCTCTATTTAACCCAGCCTCGGAAAAATATTGAATCGACTTGAACCCGAACTTTTTCCTCCAGCTACAAATCTCATTTGTCCAACTCCGTGATTTTTGGACCTCTCATGAATTCATTTATGATTTATATAAGTTTGATATAATTTTAAACTAATTAAAATTTAAATAAGGAGAACATTAACTAAATAGATTTTTAAATTACCTTAATCTACTGTGATTATCTTCTTCCTTTTTCTTTACAATGCGCAAAA
This sequence comes from Allium sativum, assembly GCA_030737875.1. Taxonomy (NCBI): domain Eukaryota; kingdom Viridiplantae; phylum Streptophyta; class Magnoliopsida; order Asparagales; family Amaryllidaceae; genus Allium; species Allium sativum. The sequence goes on along the minus strand of CM060921.1, from coordinate 510,488,239 downwards.
TTTACTCCTTTAAGCTCCTTGTCCGAAAACTTTGTCTCATTCTCTTCTTCAGACATTCGAACCTACCTACAGTGATTAACCGAACACCCATCCCTACTGTTTCCTCTTCCACCCTATCATCCGCCAGAAACTAAGTAATCGAACCCCATACGAAATCGAACGAGATACAGGAAGTACAAAACAAAGACTGGCTTACCACCCATCGCGATGAACCCTTAATCGCGAGTACCTCCATTTATTGTCAGACCGACCACCCCGTCGCCTAGATTCAGAACTGTGACAAGTTAGATCGAAGACCCCCAAATCGATAGTACGAGACTCAGAAACCATCGCACCCTCTAACTCCACCATTTTTGCTACTGTCGCGGTCCCCCAATCAACATCGAGTATTACTCTTCTGACTGCCTTCACCTTCGACTGCTCGACAACCTCCCTCGACGATGCGTGCTCATCCCCTGCATCACAAATACCACCTCGCGGTGAAGCCTGCAATTTGATTTCGAGAGCAGAAGGGCTATGGCCATTTATTTGTTTTCGGTTTACTGAAGCTTTTGCGATTTTTATTTCTGTAAAGAATGAAATGGCCAACAAGGAAGGGGACGCGATTTTATAGAGGAAGGAATGGAAAAGAAAGGGCCACGGTATATGTTGAGTTGGAAGAAGGCATGCCACTTAATTTTATTTATTTTAGTTTTAAATTTACCGATGTGATTAAATTATCCCACGGTTTTCGAACTCCTTTCTGAACCCAACAACTGACATTCCTAGGGTAAAACCGCTATTACGAACACACTGGGACAGGTATCGAAGCTCAATTCGATCATCTTGAGACGATATTAATTTAAATCAACATAAAATTAAATTTCAAACCATTAAATTCTTCGATAATAAATTAATATTATTATTCGAATTCAAACAGAAGTCTGAACTGTAATAAATTCATTTTTAAATCTCGAACTGAATTATATTTTCGCATAATGATGATTTAATATTTCGATATTAAATCGAAATTGATTATTAAATTAATAACTTAATATAAATATTCATTTATATCATCAACTCCATATTTAAATCCATATTAAATATTTAAAATTAAACCATAAGAATCCGGGTCATTACAATCTTCCCCTCTTAAAAGAATTTCGTCCCCGGAATTACTAAGGTAGAAAAAATGTTACTAACCTATTAACCCTTCCAAAATCAACTTATGCTGAAACTCAACATTCCATATTTCAATTAATTAAGTTCTAACCAAAACTTTTGGTTTACATTCATATTCCATATCATATAGGCTTATATTCATTAAATCTAAATGATTTAAAATCAATATAAACACATCTAATTCATATTCTAGTCATATGTATTAAACTCATTCAAAAAAATATTTACTCAATTTATTCACTTCGATCTATTTAACTTAATTAAGTTAAATTCAAATTTCAGAATTCAATTTCAATTCATCTCATTTGTATATCTCATTTACATACAGGTTATATTTGGTTATATATAACCATTCCCATTTTATAATCCTATCTGATTATAATATATAGCAACCAACTCATCCATATATAATAATTTCAGAAAATTATTCCTTTTCTATCAAAATAGAATTTTGGATAAAATTATTTCATCTACCAATTTTAAAACAATATCGTGTCGAATTCTCTGTTCAGGTGTTTATAAATTCCTATCGACTTCGTGGCGTCCCACGATTCGACGAAAATTTATAATCCACTCAACAGACTAGCCAACACAATATAAAACAACTTTTATATCAACTAACATATACGCTCTCTCGTATATACACTCAACTCATTCTAGGGTACAACTTACCCTATCTCTAATGAGCACAATCCACAAAGCCTAGGTATTCACTCAACCTAAGTTCTGATACCAATTGTAACAACCCGCAAATCCATACTATCTGAGTTGACTAAATACAACACACGTCCAACCCAAATTGCACAGAAATACGAATCATTATTGAAAGAAGTTAGAGGATGAGAAATAGGAAGAAAGAAACATAGAATAGAAGAAGAAGAACAGAAACACAACACAGAATCTCACATCGCAGCGGAATAAAATATAATATATAAAAACTTTTGAAATACAACTTGACTGTATATACATAACATTATCATCAGAGTACAACACTTACAATACAGCGGAACAAAACTCTATATAACTAACGCTGAAGTCTCCTGCTCCAAGCTCCTTTAGATAGATCTGTAAACACCAGGACTACTTGACTACCTGTACAAATTTAGGCACCCAAGAGTTTAGGTAAAACAAAACAAAATAAACTCTGGGTCAGTCATGGGACTGGTATGAGTAAACAGTTTAAAACAGCTTGAACAAGTAAACGATATCTCATAAGACCACGTCGTATAACGGAACGAGTTTTTCCCTTATGAGAACCCAAAATATCTTTATATCAAAAACCTTTTGATATTATAATAATGCCTATCAACCACAATATAATAATCATCTAGCAGAAACGCATTCATCTCACGTTCTACATATATAGTATACAATCAAAACCGCAAACACGTATTGGGTAATGGATTTCCAACTATGACAAGGTATGGAACCACCTTCCGATGGTGTATCTCTAGAGGAGAATACACCGAGTTCAACAAGAACGTCTTGCAACTCAGCCACACATGACCGACCACTCATTTCTCTTGAGTGTATCGAATGTACATCACAACGGTTGGGATCAGCAACCATTTCCGGAATAGGACAGCATCAACAATAGATTTTTAGAAGTAAATGAAACTCTAGATCAGGTGATTATACACCCTAATAGGTGCGACCTACATAGCCATGCTTCCTGCCCGATTTTTGTCATTTCCCGGTTGTTGAGGCAAGAGGCTACGATTTCTTTCCATTCATTAATAACACGATCACTTTGAATGCCACATTATCAGATCCGTTAATCACTAATTAGTTTATACAAATATTCTGGATTATATGCTAAGGGAATAAATTCGTTGCAACCATATATATTTATACAGACCAAACCATGCGATCATTGGAAATACTTTGTCATACATTCGTCCATTTACGTTCGTTCTGGGATTGAACGAAACCGAAGGCACTATTTCCATTTATAGAAAAAGCCCTTGTACTTTACTCCGCCTTCGATTATCTTCGTATAATCTGATTTGCAACGCTACTGCCAATACGGAGTGGTTCTTCGGATAATAATCCAACCGGTCTCTCCATATTACAACGTTAAAATGGCCAAAACTTTGATAGTCGGTGATTTAACTGTCAAATGAAAAATGTCCGTGTACACACAACGATCTTATTTCCAAATGGAATTATTGATCAAATCATCAAACATATATATATATATATATTCATATATTCATATTTCCTTATTTTCTATATTAAGAAAATATATGTTATTAACACTGGAAAACATTTCCATCTCTTATTTACATATCACTATTCTTCCACATCAGTCAGACTCTAACTGTAAACTAGTAAGAGAACAATTCCTAAGTATAAACCCCGAAGGCTGAAACCGACATCAGATCGATACTCAAAAAGTCGTTCAACTCAAATAATTTCCAGTCAATTTCTAATTCTGCTTAACTCTATTTCTTTAACTCCATTTGATTAACCTCTTATCAACACGATCATTTTAAATATGCAAATCATTTGCTTTTAAATCATCGTTCACTTTAAAACGTATATCTCCTAGGATTTTATTTATAAAATTCCTTTTCGTTTATAATATTCTATTTTAAGTTCGTTTCATTATCGAATTCTATATATATCGATATATCAATTTCTAGTTTATCAAATCTTCTTAAAAATATTCTAACTCCTTAAATTTTCGGAAAAATTCGCCATGACCTTCTTTGTACCGGGAGCATCGGGAAAATCCCCAAACCGCCACACAGGCCTCTCTATTCAAAACGAAAATCAAAAAGCCAAGCGGCTAGCCGATACGGCGCATAAAATCTCATATTCAATTTAAATACATACCTTTTTGTCGGGCATTCTAATATATCTCTTCTAACACTTATTCCAAACCCGTCTAACATAATTCCATGCATTTCCAATTCACTACAACTTACTCTAATCATTTTTAACTCAGTTCTTTAACTAATTTGTTAATTGGCCCTATTGCTTATTTTACATAACATGTTCAAATTTGATTCCAACTTGTTTATACAATCAAATTTCATTTTCCATTCTAGTTTCATCTTCGATTTGAATATGAAATCACAAGTAAATTTACTTATTCAAAGTTAACTTGATTCATTCATTTAACTTAATTAATCAATTTGCTGATTAACACTTTTGCGTATTCCACTTTGAACATGACATGTTCACATATATTTTTACTTACTTATAACTAATCGAAATCTATTTTCCAACTCAGGTTTCATATTCGATTCGAAGATGAATTCACAAGTTTAATTATTTAAAACGCTTTGAAGTTCTTATTTTAAAATTCACATTTGAATTCAAATATTTAAATTATCCAAATGATAATTTTTCCTTTTTATTTACAAACACTATTTATTTTACTTGTTTATATATTTAAAAAGTCTTGCTTTCAAATTCGTTTGAAATAAATATTTCTACCTTGGAAAAATAAATTTCCCTTTTCAAATTAACCCTTGTATTTATATTTCTGAATTTTCCCATGATAATTCATTTCACTTCATATATGAACTTCGTTTATAAATGGACTGCTTGTTTTTATTCTTTTAAGAACAAGTTAATATTTTTTTCTATTCAAATTTCAAATTCTATTTTAGAAAAATAGAATTTCCCCTTTTAACTCTGGAAATTTCCTTTTTCGATATTTTTAAAATATCAACATTTAAGCCCAGTGATATTTAAACACCAAACAACCAATTATTTATTTCTGGTTTTCTAACACATCATATATGACAGTATATGTGCAAACAAATAAACAAACAGATAATATATTTTTGAGGGATCTAGTTGGATCCCTCCAACCTGTTTTCCTGCATCCATAGACGTTAGTCAACATAATAATACCCATCCTTCTTTGAGGCAGGATATCGCGGTATGAAGGTCATCCACTAATCTATATTTGTGGGGCGCATAGGGAAATCATCCGCTATGGTACCGCGGGCATACGCTAATGAGATTGCGGGAATCAATCCAACCATCAACCCAATATATATATATATATATATATATATATATATATATATATATATATATATATATATATATAATAGTCAACCCTAAATACTAATATGTATTTAAACAAACCAGAAAGCATCAACAAGCAACAAACAATTATTTTTAACAAATTAAAATAATTCTAAACAAGAGGTGAGTGAGGTTTACTCACCTTATTTTAATTGCGATCCATTTTCTATTTCTCTATTTAACCCGGCTTCGGAAAAATATTGAATCGACTTGAACCCGTACTTTTTCCTCCAGCTACAAATCTCATTTGTCCAACTCCGTGATTTTTGGGCCTCACATGAATTCATTTATGATTTATATAAGCTTGATATAATTTTAAACTAATTAAAATTTAAATAAGGAGAACATTAACTAAATAGATTTTTAAATTACCTTAATCTACTGTGATTATCTTCTTCCTTTTTCTTTACAATGCACAAAATTTACTCCTTTTAGCTCCCTATCCGAATACTTTGGCTCATTCTCTTCTTCAGACATTCGAACCTACCTACAGTCATTAACCGAACACCCATCCCTACTGTTTCCTCTTCCACGTTATCATCCGCCAGAAACTAAGTAATCGAACCCCAATACGAAATCGAACGAGATACAGGAAGTACAGAACAAAGACTGGCTTACCACCCATCGCGATGAACCCTTAATCGCGAGTACCTCCATTCATTGTCAGACGGACCACCCCGTCGCCAAGATTCGGAATTGTGACAAGTTAGATCGAAGACCCCCAAATCGACAGTACGAGACTCAGAAACCATCGCACCCTCTAACTCCACCATTTTTGCTACTGTCGCGGTCCCCCAATCAACATCGAGTATTCCCCTTCTGATCGCCTTCACCTTCGACTACTCGACAACCTCCCTCGACTATGTGTGCTCATCCCCTGCGTCGCAAATACCACCTCGAGGTAAAGCCTGCAATTTGATTTCGAGAGCAGAAGGGCTACGGCCATTTATTTGTTTTCGGTTTACTGAAGCTTTTGCGAGTTTTATTTCTGTGAAGAATGAAACGGCCAACAAGGAAGGGGACGCGATTTTATAGAGGAAGGGATGGAAAAGAAAGGGCCACGGTATATGTTGAGTTGGAAGAAGGCATGCCACTTAATTTTATTTATTTTAGTTTTAAATTTACCGATGTGATTAAATTATCCCACGGTTTCCGAACTCCTTTCTGAACCCAGCAACTGACATTCCTAGTGTAAAACCGCTATTCTGAACACACTGGGACAGGTATCGAAGCTCAAATCAATCATCTTGAGACGATATTAATTTAAATAAACATAAATTTAAATTTCAAACCATTAAATTCTTCGATAATAAATTAATATTATTATTCGAATTCAAACAGAAGTCTGAATTGTATTAAATTCAGTTTTAAATCTCGAACTGAATTATATTTTCGCATAATGATGATTTAATATATTCGATATTAAATCGAAACTGATTATTAAATTAATAACTTAATATATATATTCATTTATATTATCAACTCGATATTTAAATCCATATTAAATATTTAAAATTAAACCATAAGAATCCAGGTCATTACATTATTGATTCAAGTACATGACGACTCGTGAGTATCAAGAGTTCAAGAATTCAAGATATTATAGAGCCTTTGAAATTATATTAAAACTCAGGTTGCACTTATTCGATCTCCATCCAACTTTTACAAAATGATTTTTAAAATATTCTTGTTTTCAAAATCTATTTTCCGAATGATTTCAAAACAAAATTTACATTTTAAATTCTCTTTACGAATTATTTTCAAAATATCCTTTGTATTCAATAATTCTTTCAAATATTTTTCAAAAAAAAATCATGGTTTTTAAATAACTTTATTTTGAAATATTTTTTAAACTTATTAGATTTCAATATTAATACTTTTCAAAATACTAACTTCAGCTTTGTGTTATATTTTGGTTTTTACACTTTAACTTTCTAAAAACTTATACTTTGGTTTTTATTAATACTTTGTACTTACTTTGATTTTTACATTTTGATTATACATATGCTTTGTTTTCAATATTATACTTTGATTTTAAACTTAATAATTATAATTTAATATTACTATAGTTTTGATATTTGTATTTTAATTTTAACATATTTTGATTATATATAATTTTTTGTTTTAAAATACTTTTAAGAAGTTTATTTAAGTTCAACTATGATTGAAATATACATTTATTATGTTAAAATTGTTAAGGATGCGGAATAAGGATCTTGAGGAAGAATTAACACTAAAGGGGGTGAATAGTGTTTATAAAAAATTATTTATAAAAATCCTTGACAATCTTAAATTACAATATGAATCACATAATGATTATCACACCAGAAATGATCACAGACACAGAAACAATCACAGACACAGATATAAGTAAATATAAAATGTAAAAAAGGAAAGAACACACTGGATTTTATACTGGTTCGGATTACTCCTACGTCCAGTCCCACGCAATGCTGAATTGCACAGAGAGTTTTATTAATATCAAAATCCAATTACAACACCTTTGATTTCACGGCTATAACATTAACACTGCTCCCTTTCCTTGATTTATAGGCTACAAGGAACACACACTTTCCCAAACAAGTAAAATAGCCCTAGAACTCTTGAATAGCACTTCCAATAAGAGAGTATTTGACAGAGATTGAGAAAAGAAGAAGAATGATATAATTTGTGTTGAAATCGACATAGTATAAGTGTAGAAATCAAGAAATTAAAGTATAATAATGCTGGTAAGAGAAGGGATGAAGAAGGAGAAGATAAAGTGATTAAAAATTTGAAAATGACCCTTTTATATAGAGTTCCAAAGGTTGCAACAGTTTTGAAACGTTTCAAATAATGAAAAGACATTTCCTTTGAAATTTGATAAAGTGACGGTTATATGTCGACATGTCCAAACTGTATGTCGATATATATATATATATATATATATATATATTTAATTTTAAAATATTTTTAAAGTGTTTAAATTTATATATATATATTGGAAATTCTTAAATCAAAACTAATGTTTCAAATGAATTTTACAAAGTGTAAGAACATAGTAAAATCATAGTAATATATAATATAAACATATTTATAAAATTATAATATAAAATTATAAAAAAATATTATAAACATATATTTTATAAACTACAAACATATATATACATATTTGAAATTATAAGTAAGGACTTAATAATTTGAAATCATTTAGAAAAAAGTTTGAAAATATTTTTGAAATCAATTTGAAAAAGATTTTGAAAACAGAATTTGAAAGTGCTAACTGGAGTTTTACATATAAACTAGACTCTATTACTTTGATAATCTTGAGCTCTTGAAATCTTGATACCTTGATATTCATGAATCTTGAATCTTTAAAACTGTACAGTCTTCAATAATTATGTCTTGCATATACATACATACATATATATATATATATACATTCTAGACAAAGATGTCAGTACATATTTTATAATTAATAATGTAAATAATTAAAACAGGGTCGTTGTCATCAAAATTCCATTCTCCAACAATCTCCCCCTTTTTGATGATGACAAACTTGGTTTATAAAATATTCATACCTGATATTACCCGTTGATCTTCTTCCTTTATTACTCCCCATTTCATTATGAATTTCTTCCGACTCTCCCTTAAACTATGCATATCTTAACTATATTTTATTTTATAATTTTACCCCTTTGTCATTATCAAAAACTATCCTATACTAAACTATATTATACTAGATTCGACTATACTAAACTAAACTATGCTCCCCCAAATATATGTTATAATTGATCCTAATGACCTATTCTACAATACTAAATCTGAATAACTCCCCCTTACTTTATGACAATACTAAAGAAACAAGAGTATATCCAAGCAAGTCAATAAGGTATTTACAAATGATTTGTTCAATATTTACAATCAATCAATCCAAGCATTTCAAACCAAACAATATGTACAAGTTTGTTAAAACAACAAATTCATTCCAATCAATTCAAACAAATTCAAACATCTCTTGGAGCTTCCACCCATCTATCTCCTTCAAATATTGGATCCTTCTTGATGACTTCCCAGTCTTCATCTTCTTTGGTGAGTGGTGCTCCATTTACTTTATTATCTTCGTCTCTAGAAAGAGAAGAGATCATCCAATGATTGGCATCAAATTGTTTTTGTTTTTGTTCTATCATCTTAATCTAACTTAATTCTAGTTGGTGCTGATTACGAAGGATTATAGATAGGATATTCTTGAACGAGTTGAGAGTTTCTTCAAGATTTTCACTTAAATTGTGAATAGGATTGGCCATTATTTGATTACATGGATAAAGAATGATTAGAGAAAAGGAGAGAGTTTAAAATAAACTTTTCTAGAAGAAAAGGGTATTTATAGAGATTGGAATTTGTTTAAAATGAGGAGACATAAGGTAGTTATTTAAAAATTCAAATTTGAAACAATTTGAATTTCCTGATAGTTATATGTCGACATGTCCATTTATACATGTCGACACACCCCTTTAATTTTTTGGGTATTTTGAGTTTTCTCACAACTTTGAGTTATATTATATTAATTTATTTAGTTCTAATGTGTTTTTATAGTAGATTAAAGATTAATTTGATAGTAATAAATATCATTCATTACTATTAGAAAGAAAATACATTCAAATAGTACAAGGTACTAAATACGAGATTCGAAATGGAAATACAATCAAATACGACAAGATAACTTAAACTAATAAACCTAGATCTCAACGAATGAAGATGAGGAAGATGATAATCCAAGTTTTCTTCCTACTTTACAAAAGAACTTGTTCATTTTAGAGGTGTGACAGCCCACCCCGCACCAGCCGACATTTCCAATGAAAGTGCGTTATGCCGATGTCCAACCAGCACAGGACAATTGCCAAAGAAAGGAATTTGAACTAACAAGGAACCTGTAGAATGTCTCACAACGCATGCAATAAAATATAATAATAACATACTTGCCATAAAACAGGCGAGACAATGCATGTAACACCCCACCTCCCCTAGGGTCACTCACAAAGGGAATGCACTAGTTTTGGTGGAGTATTATCTACGTAAACATACACAGTGATATCACAAGGCAGAACATAAATAAAGCAGCAGTAGAAGTTAAAAACCAAATTTCATTACTTTCAAGAAAAGAGTCAAAATGTCATATATCCAAAGTACAAATTATTCCATTACATCAAGTTCCAAATAAAGAAGCATAAACTTAAGATAACAAAAGTAAATTATTCCCCAAAAATAGCAGAAGTGCAGCCATAGCATAGCTCAAGACCAAACCGTACATGAGCTGACAAAAAGCAAGCTAAATCCAAGCTAAGAGCTAGCGTTTCCTCCCTGAGAACCTGGAGGGGGAAAACGAAAGAAAAAGGGGCGAAAGAAAAAGGGTTAGTCATAAAGACTGGTAAGCCCTAGTGACTTTCAGCATAAAAACTAATAAAAGTAACATGACATGTGAAAACTGGAATTAAACATAAGAATGATAACAGGACTGGTATGATAACTAAGATAACAAGATAAGTTAAGTCTAGCATCACATATTCAAGATTCGTTGCACCAACTTTACTAGTATTCCCACTCATGTCAAGTATTAACCATGAAATGTTCCCTTGGCCCAATATCATGAAATGACCCATTACGGGGTCCTGCAGTACGATCTACTAATCGATCGGCTCCCTACAAGTTCTAGCTCGTCATGTGTCTATGTCATACGGCCCAATCACGAAATGTAGTCACATGTGTTACGTCCACCATAGGGTGTATCAAGCCCTAGGGTGCCAACCATCGACATGAATCAAGCACGCACAGTGTAAACCTACTAGTGCCCAATGCCTGCTTTTTCAACTCCGGACTACGTGCACGACCATAGTCCGCCTGAACCTACAATGGTGCACCAACTCAGCAGTCGTTCTGGTCGCTTACAATCAGCCCAGTAATTGTGCCCCACCCTGCCTAGTCCTAGGGTATCGTGATACATCAAGTGGGTTACTGCTGAAAAGGACTGCGTAATTAGGGTTTCTAATGGGTTAAGTGTTGTCGTTCAAATTCGTGACTTAACCCTATCCAATCATGTATCAAGTTGGTTAAGTGTTGTCTTTCATGTTCATGACATAACCCTATCATGTAGCATAAATTCATTAATGCACCCCAACCTCTCACATTAGACTAGTTGTTGTGGTCATGGATTTGCCAGGCGGTTCCGGGCAGATTTACACCACAACATAGTCTAACCTCGGTTTTAGGTGCGATATGACCAACTACCCACATTGGATCCTATTGTTTGCAGTCACTGGATTCGCCTGGCGGTTCCGGGCAGATTTACACTGCAAACTCAACCCAACCTCGAGTTGGCCATTTTCAAGTTCGTTCTAGAGTCATGACCATGTACAAGTCTCATATCAAGTTCGTGACAAGTTTCAAGGTAAGTTTCATGTCCATATTCAGATTCAAGTTATAACAATGTTCATGTTCCAAGTTCATGGTAAATTCAGGTTTGCCTAAACTACCCAAATCGTATTCCCATCGCATGTGAATTCGAATTGATACAAACAAATCTAATTAGGGAATAACATAGAAAGAACGGGCATAAGGTGGCAAAAGTGATTACATGTCAAGCATGGTATAACTTGAGATAAACGATTACAACAATACTGGCATATGGAGTAGTGGTCTCAAATATCAAATCTAGCAAAATAGGGTGATAGTCATGGTAACATTTGACATAAGATAATAACCCCAAACTTGTGAATAACAACTAATTCAACATCACAGGCATGGATATTATGGACATTAGGGGTTTTAGATATACAACATATATAGGTCCCAAATCAATTTCATATAAATATTACCACAAGTCAAGATTCAAGATGAATAGATCCAAGGTGAACAAATAGTAGATCCAAAATACTAGATCCAAAATGAACAATGATAGATCCCAGATATATAATGATAGAACCAAGATAATTGTCATACTTAGGTTCAATTTCAATTTACAACATGTCCATATTAAGTTTAAAGTTTAGGTCTAAAAGTAACTGGGGCTTACAGATCGTGGTTTGAGAATTAGAAAACAAAGAGGCGATGTTGAATCTCGAGTCTAACAGAAATCCCCCAAACAGCAATACTCTACATGTAGCCTTGTTGGAGAAGAAGCAATCCCCTTTCTCTAACTTTTCAACTAGAGTTTTAGCAGCATAAGGCCAGAGAGAATTTGTGTAGAAAGACTAGAGTTAGGGGCTGTTTATATAGGGTCAGGCCAACGAATTTAGACAGAAATTGAACTAAAACATTAGAGTGAACTCTGACTCAAAAATGGGCTCGGCAACCAGGTCAACACCCAGGTCGACTCTATGGTCAACCTAGTCCTGGGCAGGTCGACACTATGGTCGACCCCCGGGTCGACCTGGTCCTGAGCGGCAAATTTCCCGCCCAGTCCGTTCTGGGGTTTGAATTTGAAATTTGAATTCGAATTCTGAGCTATTTTTGAACTTGAAATTTTTGAAACTTTGAAGGGTCATAACTTGGTCATACGAACTCCGATTTTCGAAAACTCAGACTCGTTTCCAAGCAGAATTTCGAGACGAACGTTATGCGTAACCCGTTGCCCTTGATCCTTATTTTAAAAATAAATTCTGCCTTGATTTATGGTTATAACATGTTATTAAAATACAGGTTGTTATAGTGCATAAGCTGAAAACTAAACCATAATCACCATAGCAGCGAAAATCCAAAATACAGCTTATGATCCATAACCATTATTACAACTTCAAAATACTGTCTCTAAAGAAAAAGAAAGGAAAGGTACACTAATAATGCCCAAAGCAGTGACCACCAAAAACACAGGGTAATAAGAAGAGACATAAAACTCTGGGTCAGACAAAAGTCTGGTATGAGCGATAAGCAGCAAAACAGAACAATAACAGGTAAACTAAACCATACCTGAACCTGGACCTGCAACCAAAGAGTAAGCACTACATACTGTATAATACTCTAAGGTACCACTAACACATGGTGTAAAGAATACGGGGGTGGGGGTGTGCATGTCATAATGATGTCAAACAATCAAGCATAGCAACCATCCTCACATCTCTCACTTAGTGCGTAAAGCATACGATATCCACCACTTTGATCACCCAAATCCTTGCTAGGATCACCCAGCCACATGGAATCATGGCGACTCCACTACACTGATCCATAGCCTCTAGTCCTTGCTATGTCCACTCTGCCCCCATGGAGTCATGATGGCTCCACTGCACTGGCTCATAGCCTTGCTACGATCACTCTTCCCCATGAGTAGTAACTACCCCACTGCACTGATACGTAGCCTAACATCCGTCTTGGTGGTGAATCAAAGCTATAGACGTCGATAACCCCTTAGCACACGTCCCGTAGCAAAGCCCAACTCATGAAGTTAACTTGTTGGTTCTCATCTGGATCCTGAGCTCTACTTCCTATTTGGACTTCCTTTGCATCTCGGGTTTTGGTCGAATTAGAGTTGATCTTCAGAAAAGTCATCGCGTAGAAGTAGCTTTAGTCTGGTTCGGTTCGGCTATACATCATCTTCAAATTTCTCATTCGGTTCGGGTTCTCTGGTTCGGCTCGGGTCTCCCCATCTGGTTCGGTTCGGATTCTCCATCGTGGTTTGGCTCAGCTCCTTCATTTCCAGCTCCACTTACGTTGATCCGATCCCACTTCCTAGCTTCAGTTCGATCCGATCTCCATGCCCTTGCTCCCGATTCGATCTCCACCCCCTTATTTCCGATCCGATCTCCACGCCCTTACTTCCGATCCGAACCCAACTCCAACTCTGGTGAAAATGGCCTTCCTTCTTGCCAAGCCTCTCATGCCAAGTTCCAATCCAAATCGAATCCCCTTGCTCAGTTCCCTTATCCGATCCAAGCCCCATACCCGATCTGATTCGGTCCGAAACTCTGCACATTTCCTGCAACTTTTCCAGCGATTGTTTTACGTCATACGACGGCGTTTTCGACCAATCTAACAGTTCTAATCAATCACAAAGCACACCATACAGTCATAGCAATATGTATAATCAACCACAAACATCAAAACAACAATATGATGTATTAAAATGGATCAAACACAGCCAAAAACCCATATTTTCCTTAATCATGATTAAGCATAACTAATGATATGATTAGCAAAACTTAACCAAATTAACCAAATTTTCTAACAGAGGCCTAAAACAATATTTCGAAATTTATAAATATTTTTCCAGTATTTAATCATGTATAATTTGCTAATTAACACTAATTACCCTTAATTAACCATAATTAGTGAGGAACTATGCAAATCACTCACCCTAGCCACAAACAAAATACCAAATCTGAAACTACCCTCTATTTGGTGCTGTTCCCAAGGCTATACAGCAGTTCCGACCTTGATTTGGTGCTATTTCTCCTAAATTTGATGAGATTAGGCTAACACTTGATTAGAAAGAGATTAGAGGTGATTCTAGATGTTGGAGGCCATTACTAGGGTTCCAAGAATGAAAGTGGCGGCTAAAAAATTGTCTAAAGAAATGTTTTCTAACCCTAATCAACTCCTATATGTCCCTAATTCCGAAATCCCCTATTGAGCCTAGCTATTAACTACCCAATTAAGCCCAGTTAAGCAGTTTTTCACCTTCTAAACACTGTTTCAGCCATATCTCCCAAACGGTTAGTCCGTTTGGCTAAGTGACAACTCTACGGAATTGTAATCCATCATCCGAATCTAGTGGAAATGTTTTCAAGTCAAAACTCCTTACCAATCAAAAGTTATGGCCGAAACATGATCAGTTAGGGGCAAATTAGTCATTTAAAAATCGGCGAAAATCATGAACACGGGAAATGACCCCATAGTCGTCTCCCAAAGTTACATGACCATACGACTTCATATGTGAAAGAAATAAATATTCTACGATCCTTCATGCGTAGAATGCGGGTCGTTACATTCTCCCCCTCCCCCTTAAGAAATTTCATCCCCGAAATTCCTTAACTAAGAAACAAGCAAAGGATCCTGCATGCCTATCAACCATTCACAACAATCAAACATAAAAAACAAACAAACAAGTCTATCCTAGCATGCGGAAAACTAAGTCGCAATTAAAATTTTACCAGGCAAAGAGTTTTGGATACTTCCTCCTTATGTCCATCTCTGTTTCCCAAGTGCAGTCTTCCTCATCATCACCCCCACTGAACTTTGACTAGTTTCACCGCCTTCCTTCGATGCTGCTTCGAGTCATTCCCAACAATACGCATAGGCCTGCGGTTCCCAACTGCCTCGGGTTTAATCTCGATATCGTCCAACTGATCCAGTGAAATAGTCACACTAGGGTCGTGCACGAATTTCCTTAATTGGGAAACAGGAAATACGTTATGAACTCCTGCCATCTTCTCTGGTAATTCAACTTTATATGCCAAATTCCCAATTTGCTCGAGAACCGGGAATGGTCCAACAAATCTTGGTGTTAACTTGCCTCTTCTACCAAATCTTATCATGCTCTTTAACAGAGAAATCTTGACAAACACCAAGTCGCCAATGGAGAACTTCAAATCCTTTCGCCTCTTATCAGCATAACTCTTCTGCCTATCTTGGGCAGCTTTCATTTGTTGTTGAATGATCTTAACCCTATCTGAAGTTTCTCTTATCACATCTGGTCCAAGCACAAATTTCTCACCAGTTTCTAACCAACATGATGGTGAGTTACATGGTCTTCCATACAAAGCTTCAAATGGAGCAATACCAATACTGGATTGATAACTGTTATTATATGCGAACTCCACTAGATGCAAATGGTCATCCCATAATCCACAAAAATCTAATATGCAAGCTCTCAAGAGATCTTCTAATATACAATTCACCCTCTCTGTTTGACTATCGGTTTGAGGATGATACGCGGTACTGAGATGTAATTATGATCCCAACGCCTCTTGTAAGCTCTTCCAAAACCCACTAGTAAACAATGGATCTCGGTCACTCACAATGCTTTTAGGTACTCCCTGAATTCTCACTACTCATTTCTTTTATAGCTCAGCTAACTTAGCTACCATTCTATTCAACTTGATGGGTATAAATCTTGCACTCTTGCTCAATTGGTCCACAATCATCTAAATGCTATCATGGCCCGGTCTAGCCCTTGGCAACCCATCAATGAAATCCATTGAGACTTGTTCCCGTTTCCATTCTGTAATTTCTAATGGTTGCAACAAATCACTAGGCTTCTTTTGCTCAGCTTTAACTAGCTGGCAATTCATGCATTTGGATATAAACTTCCCAACGTCTCTTTTCATCCCTTCCCAGTAGTAGGTCTTCTTCATGTCTTGATACATCTTGTTACCACCGGGTTGTACAGTCAGTTTTGAGTGATGACATTCTCTAAGCACTTCATCTCTCAATCCATTGACATTGGGTGCAACTAGTCTTCCATCCTTTCTAAGCCATCCATCTCGATCAAGACCATACTTGTTCATCTCCTCGTCGATGCCCATCTCTAACTTGGAGATGATTTCCAATAGGTTAGCATCGTCCCTCTGACTGGAACCAATCCGCTCAATCAAAATGGGTCTGACCGTCAAACTTGCTAATACTTCTGGATCCAATTCGCACTTTGGTCTGAAATCATACCCAGCGATGTACTCCAGTTGCTTCCACTCAAGAAACATAGCCCCTAAACTGGCATGTCTTCTACCCAACGCGTCAGCTACTGCATTGCCCTTTCCTGGTGTTTACGTGATATCGAAATCGTAGGAAGCTAAGAATTCTAACAACCTTTGCTGTCGGAGATTTAGATCCTTCTGAGTGAAAATATACTTTAACGATTTATGATCGGTAAACAACTCGAATCTTTCTCCCAAGAGGTAATGTCTCCACATCTTCAACGCGAATACGATCACTGCTAATTCCAAATCATGGATAGGGCGACTTCTCTCGTGCGGTTTCAATTGCCGACTTGCATAAGCTACAACCCTACCTCCTTGCATCAGTACAGCACCTTGTCCGGTACCACATGCATCTGTATATACCGTCATCTTTTCATTCCCCTTAGGAATGACTAATACTGGTGCACATGTCAACTTTTCCTTTAGACTCTTGAATGCATTCTCGCACTTTTCGTCCCAGACGAGAGCTTGATTCTTCTTGGTCAACTGAGTCAACGGTGCTGCTATCTTGGAGAAGTCTTGGACAAACTTACGATAATATCCTGCTAATCCCAAGAAACTTCTTACATCTGTTGCATTCTTGGGCGTAGACCAATCCTGTACCGTAGCCACCTTCGCAGGATCCACGGCAATACCATTCTCTGAAACAACATGGCCCAAGAATCTCACTTCCCTCCTCCAGAAGTGACACTTAGAAAACTTTGCTTTCAATTGGTGTTCTCTCAACACCTCCATCACTATCCTTAAATGTTCCTTGTGTTCTTCCTCTGTCCTTGAATAAACCAAGATATCATCTACGAACATAAGAACAAACTTATTCAATTGATCCCTGAATACTCTATTCATAAGATCCACAAAATATGTTGGTGCATTGGTCAACCCGAATGACATGACCAACCACTCATAAAATCCCAACGGCGTCCGGAATGTCGTTTTAGCTATACTCTCAACTTCCACTCTACGCTGGTGAAAACCTGTCGCGAGATCCAACTGGGAGAACACTCTCGTGCCACTCAACTGATCAAACAAATCATCTATCCGCGGTAGAGGATACTTATTCTTCCTCGTCACCTTATTCAACTCGCGGTAGTCCACACACAAACGAAGGGAACCATCTGCCTTGGTAGCAAATACAACTGGTGCTCCCCACTCAGAAACAGTTCTTCTGATAAATCCCTTCTTCAAAAGATCGCTTACTTGCACCTCGAGCTCTCGCTGCTCCCTTGGCGCCGTACGGCGAAGTGGCATCACTATAGGTCTAGCATCTTTCACTAAATAAATACGGAACTCAATCTCTCGGTGTGGTGGAAGTCCGGTCACTTCCTTGAAGACGTCCGGATACTGGCCATTACCCCATCACTAGGTAGACTACTAAACACTACCCTCCGCCCATCATCCGCTCTAACTGTCACCAAAAAGCCCTCACAGTCTACCACCACCTCGTATCTTTAGAGCCAATCGACTCCCAAAATAATTCCAAACCCAGTAAAGCCCAAAACAAAGCAATCACAAACAAACATGCATCCATGACTCGATAAGACCACATTACGACAAATCATACAAAGGCTAGTCGAACCACCAATCGGGTTTGTCACTGCTAAAGGTCTATCGATTATCTCGTGTTCCAATCCCAACCTATCTACTAGGTCACTAGATATGAAGGAATTTGAAGCCCCAGTATCAAACAATACTCGAACAGGAACATCATAAACAGAAAGTACACCTTGAATGATAACATTCTTTCCTTTCTCTGCCGCAGTTGGGGCATTCGACGAAGAAGGAACAACATTAATAGCATATGTTTTCACAATCTGCTTTTCTTTTGGGGGTTGCGGACACTTATCCTTGTGATGTCCCACTTGGCCATAGTTGAAGCACTTCCCGTCCGCTGGCTTGGCCCGACATTCTTTAGCGTAGTGACCCTTCTTACCACAGCTGAAGCACTCAACATCTTTCTTATTCTTTTTCTTCTGGCCATCCTTGGTCTGGTTCTGCTTTCTCTTATTCTGAGATCCATTCTTGCCTCCACCGCTTGCTTGCGGCTTTGGCTCCTCTACAGATGCAACCTCAGTCTTCGACTTAGGGTATAGACTCTCTAGTCTCAAAGCTTTCCCCACAATCGATTTAAACGTCTCATCGACATGGTTTATAAGCCTTTCCCCCAAGTACTGATCTAAGCCTGTTATATGCTTTTCATTTTTCTTCTTGGCAGTATCAATAAGGGATAATCCATATTTCGATAGAGTATCGAACTCTGCAATGTACTCCGAGACTGCCCTACCATTCTGCTTAAGCTCCAGAAATTCCTAAACAACTCCGAATTCTGGGCAGCTGGGATGAACTTATCACTGAATCGGGCCTTAAACTGATCCATGTAACTTGATCCTCTGGAGTAGCTGCCTTAATAGCATTCCACCAATTCATCGCCCGTTCGTGCAGTTGACGGGATACTAGCTTCCTCTTCATTGCATCCTCGATACCCAGGTCTTCGAAGATACGCTCACAACTATCCAACCAATCCTGAACTTCTGTAGTCAATTCCGTTCCGTGGAACGGCTTTCCACCAAGACTAGTGTAATCCTTGCAAAGCTTGGCGAAATCAGCTCTAGGCGCCTGCATCGCTGCACCACCACCATTAGCAGCATTAGGAACTGCCTTCTGAACGTCCCTAAGCATCTCTCTCATGAAGCCAGTGAACATAGTCCTCATGTCGGGAGCATTCCCATTATTGGCTCCTCTACCAGCACCCCTCGCATATCGGTTCATCGTTCAATCCGTAAAGAGAAACGATTAACCATCCTCTTTGTGGTGTCAGTGCAGTGCAACTTCATCCTTAGCTATACTAATAGTATATATATGTATATAGCTTTTGAAAACCAAAATAATCACAAATACATGCTCTCATATATGTACTATCTCTCCCTGGTGTCTTTCCCTAGGTTTACTGCGCAACTTAGAGCTCGGATACCAAATGTGACAGCACGCCCTGCACCAGCTGACATTTCCAATGAAAGTGCGTTGTGCCAAAGTCGAACCAGCACGGGACAGTCGCCAAAGAAAGGAATTTGAACTAACAAGGAACGTGTAGAATGTCTCACAGCGCATGGAATAAAATATAATAATAACATACTTGACATAAAACAGGCAAGACAGTGCATAAGCTGAAAACTAAACCATAATCACCATAGCAGCGGAAATCCAAAATACAGCTTATGATCCATAACCATTGTTACAACTTCAAAATACTGTCTCTAAAGCAAAAGAAAGGAAAGGTACACTAATAATGCCCAAAGCAGTGACCATCAACAACACAGGGAGAATATATGTAGATAATACGTAGGAGCCTCTTGCTCGTCTCTAGATCAGCTACTCGTGCATAACCAGCTAACTTGTCCCTAGTCTGCTCGTTTAGGAGCACCCAGATTAATAAGAAGAGACATAAAACTCTGGGTCAGACAAAAGTCTGGTATGAGCGATAGCAGCAAAACAGAACAATAACAGGTATACTAAACCATAACTGAACCTGGACCTGCAACCAAAGAGTTAGCACTACATATTGTACAATACTCTAAGGTGCCACTAATATATGGTGTAAAGAATACGGGGGTAGGGGTGTGCATGTCATAATGATGTCAAACAATCAAGCATAGCAACCATCCTCACATCTCTCACTCAGTGCGTAAAGCATAAGATATCCACCGCTTTGATCACCCAAATCCTTGCTAGGATCACCCAGCCCCATGGAGTCATGGCGACTCCACTGCACTGATCCATAGCCTCTAGTCCTTGCTATGTCCACTCTGCCCCCATGAAGTCATGATGGCTCCACTGCACTGGCTCATAGCCTTGCTACGATCACTCTGCCCCATGAGTAGTAACTACCCCACTGCACTGATACGTAGCCTAACATCTGTCTTGGTGGTGAATCAAAGCTATAGACGTCGATAACCCCTTAGCACACGTCCCGCAACAAAGCCCAACTCATGAAGTTAACTCGTTGGTTCTCATCTGGATCCTGAGCTCTACTTCCTATTTGGACTTCCTTTGCATCTCGGGTTTTGGTCGAATTAGAGTTGATCTTCAGAAAAGTCATCGCGTAGAAGTAGCTTTAGTCTGAGTCGGTTCGGCTATACATCATCTTCAAATTTCTCGTTCGGTGCGGGTTCTCTGGTTCGGCTCAGGTTCCCCCATCTAGTTCGGTTCGGATTCTCCATCGTGGTTTGGCTCAGCTCCATTTCCAGCTCCACTTACGTTGATCAGATCCCACTCCCTAGCTTCAGTTCGATCCGATATCCATGCCCTTGCTCCTGATTCGATCTCCACCCCCTTATTTCCGATCTGATCTCCATGCCCTTACTTCCGATCCGAACCCAACTCCAACTCTGATGAAAATGGCCTTCCTTCTTGCCAAGCCTCTCATGCCAAGTACCAATCCAAATCGAATCCCCTTGCTCAGTTCCCTTATCCGATCCAAGCCCCATACCCGATCCGATTCGGCCCGAAACTCTGCACATTTCCTGCAACTTTTCCAGCGATTGTTTTACGTCATACGACGCCGGTTTTGACCAATCTAACAGTTCTAATCAATCACAAAGCACACCATACAATCATAGCAACATGTATAATCAACCACAAACATCAAAACAACAATATGATGTATTAAAATGGATCAAACACAGCCAAAAACCCATATTTTCCTTAATCGTGATTAAGCATAACTAATGATATGATTAGCAAAACTTAACCAAATTAGCCAAATTTTATAACAGAGGCCTAAAATAATATTTCGAAATTTATAAATATTTTTCCAGTATTTAATCATGTATAATTTGCTAATTAACACTAATTACCCTTAATTAACCATAATTAGTGAGGAACTATGCAAATCACTCACCCTAGCCACAAACAAAATACCAAATCTGAAACTATCCTCTATTTGGTGCTGTTCCCAAGGCTATACAGCAGTTCCGACCTTGTTTTGGTGCTATTTCTCCTAAATTTGATGAGATTAGGCTAATACTTGATTAGAAAGTGATTAGAGGTGATTCTAGATGTTGGAGGCCATTACTAGGGTTCCTAGAATGAAAGTGGCGGCTAAAAAATTGTCTAAAGAAATGTTTTCTAACCCTAATCAACCCCTATATGCTCCTAGTTCTGAAATCCCCCATTGGACCTAGCTATTAACTACCCAATTAAGCCCGGTTAAGCAGATTTTCACCTTCTAAACATTGTTTCAGCCATATCTCCCAAACGGTGAGTCCATTTGGCTAATGTGACCAGTCTACGGAATTGTAAACCATCATCTGAATCCAATGGAAGTGTTTTCAGATCAAAACTCCTTACAATCAAAAGTTATGGCCGAAACAAGATCAGCTAGGGGCAAATTGGTCATTTAAAAATCGGCGAAAATCATGAACATGGGAAATGACCCCAATAGTCGTCTCCCAAAGTTACATGACCATATGACTTCGTATGTGAAAGAAATAAATATTCTACGATCCTTCGATGCGTAGAATGCGGGTCGTTACAAGAAGACATTTATTAAGTGTCGTCTTTATCTTCTTTTGATTCCTGGCTAACTTGGCTTGGTTTTTGACAAGTGTTTCTTTGGTTATGGCCCTACTATTTGTTGGACATTCTACACTTTCTAAAGAGGATTCGTTTTCTTCGTCAATTTCCATTGGATTTTATTCTTGTTCCATTCGATCTTATTTTTCATAAAATGTTTCATAAGGCTTAAAAGTGATTGGAATTTGCATAAGAGATATATTTCCCAAGTTAAAAACCTCTATTGACACAAATTCCTATCCTTTGAGATCTACCCCAAAATACTTAAAAATCCAGTTAAGATAAACTCCATGATAAAGTGTGTTTTCCTTGGTGGACATTTCTTTGGGCTTAAACTCTTTCAAAATTACATCGGCCTAATTAATATCATAAGTGCCAAAGATGGCAAAAAGTGCTTTTTGGACCTTTTGGGTAGGGTTATTGAAATTTCCGGAGCGGGGAGTGAGAGCATGTTGAAGAAGAAGGTTGACAATTCTTGCTTTTGGGTGGAAAAAGCAATTTTTAAATTCCATATGTTCATTGCTATCAAATATGTAATGAAAAGTGTCCAAATCCGTTTCATCAATTTCAAATTCCAAAAATCCAAGCCCGTATTCTTACAATTTAAAATATTTCCCAAAATATCACAATCCAAAATGATTTGAGTGCCTTTACACTACTCCAAACTTTATTTTCATTTCATTATTAAAACCACAATTCAAATTTGCATAAAACATTTTGAAGAGGTTCGGGTAACATACTTTATTGTTATCCCGAGCGTGAACCGAATTTAAAATACCATTTTGTTCAAAAAGAGAGGGAAGATGATAAGAAGGAAAATCCTCAAAGATAGCAAAGGATCCCGTATTGACTTTTTCATTACTATCGTAGTCAATATAAGCTTGAATAGCTTCCAGATCATTGTAGAGATGAACTTTGAGAGTTTTGGTCAATCTCGTGGTTTTTGGTTTACTTGAGGTAGCTATTGGAGATAAGTTTTGAAGAGAACAGAATGAAGAAATGTGACACCCCACGTCTGTTAATGTCACTCTTTAACAGAATGCATTAAGTTTCGTGAAGTGTTATAGGTAAACAGAACAGAATCTTACAAGATAGATATATAAAATAGCAGCGGAAATTTAAAACTTTTTTTCAAACATAAAACACTGTGGTCCAAAAATCCAGTTACAACATCAAACTGAAATCCTGGAGTAGAATACATCAAATAAAAGCATCTATCTTGCATTAAAACCCACTAGAGTACATAAGTAAAAAGCCATAGTCCCCATAAGTAGCTATAAATAAGTAGATAGGTAGTCAAAGCAGTACATCTAAGCAATATCCAAAATCCAAGCTGAAACAGAAGAGAGAGAATCCTAATCAAGCCTGAGCGTTCCGACATTGAGAACCTGGGAGGGAAAGGAAGAGAGAGAAAAGAAAACAAAACGGGTTAGACATAAAGTCTATTGAGTCCAGTTATTTTTAGCATACAAATAAGTAAAAGCATTATGACAGGCATATAAACTGGATGAGAGATAACAGTATCATAGAACAGGCATGAACATGATAAGCAGAATGAACTGAACAGATTACGCTTCTCAAATAATTTTCTTTGCACCAATACTAGTATAATAGATATGCTCCCAATAGAAACATCTGGTAGACTTAGGTGTACTTCTAGTAACGGGTTTTACCCTAAACAGTAATAACAGGTACCCCAACAGAAATAACGTGTGTTACCCCAACCATAAACCACGGGAACCGAAACAAGTAGGACTAGATATACCCTAATTACTACCCTCAATCGATCAGCTCCCTATCCCATAAATACCCTATGCTGGCCCCACAGTAGGATGTATCACTCCCTAAAGTGGAAACCCCTAGAAGGACACGGACCTATTTACTAGTGTTATAGCGTGTTATTTTCTGGAGCAATCCGGAGCCATACATGCACATGACTCCATTGGAATGCGCTATCAGAACACCTCCATCCATATGAACCTCTTATAATCAGCTCAGTAAGTGTGCCCTGGCCCCTACCTAGTTCGGGGGTCCCCCTTTGATACCAGAATGGGTTACTGACTGATACGGGTCGCATGCAACAGATGACACAAGCCACCCTCTAGGCTTGTATCCCCAACTACTAGGATTTTGACAGGTTATGCCTAACAGATTAATAAGCCCATATAACCCTAACAGATAAAACAGGTTAAGTTTATCTGGTTCGTATA
This sequence comes from Allium sativum, assembly GCA_030737875.1. Lineage (NCBI taxonomy): Eukaryota > Viridiplantae > Streptophyta > Magnoliopsida > Asparagales > Amaryllidaceae > Allium > Allium sativum. The sequence continues at coordinate 510,463,590 of CM060921.1, read as the reverse complement.
ACCCCCCACAGATTTAACAGATTTACTTAACCCCTATAGATACAAACAAGTTTTCTTGACCCCAACTATTTAACAGGTTTGTATAATCCCCACCGATTTAAATAGGTTAAGTATTACAAGTTAATAGGTTCATATAACCCCCTCAGATCTAAACAAGTTTCACGTGTTGTTTAGGGTTTCATTACATGTTTTGCCTAATCTATAAATTAAGCCTACAGATTTACATGCCCCAATCCTCAAGTCATAATTTAAAGTATAAGATATGCCCCAAATTTTAGTCATACATCATAGTATAGGTTATGCCCCCAAATCCCAATCAAGAGTCATAATACAAGATATGCCCCAATTTATCCTTCCCAACCATTCCCTATTTCGTTCGTTCGCATATTTCAGCGATAGGCCTAGGCTCGAAGGTAGCCCAAGCTATAAAAATAAAAAGGGGAAGAGGGAGAGACAAGGACAGAAATAGGCATAATAACAGAATATGCATATGATAAAATAAATAGGCATATCAGAAATAGACATATAAGAACTGAACAGCAGATCAGGTGTACATGTAATGACAAATCTGTGTAGGTATGAATTAGATTCTTAATAGGCATAGGTTTAGATCCAGATTTATAAACATGTCAGAATTACTTGTTAAATGTTTATATCTAAAAATAACATGAACTCACAGAGACTGGATCTAAAGAATAAATAATAACAAGCAGATGTTGCAAAAGAATTTCTTGTATGCGTATAAGTTGTTGTTAAAGAAAAATAGGCCAACCCAATCCAAGCAGGTGCAGCATCTCATTGTCTCCATTGTTTTTGATGTGTAAAACAATAAAAATGAGGTCCTATTTATAGCCTTAAGCCAACGAATCTCGTTCAGAAACAAGTCTAGGTTCAAAAATGAACCTGGATGGATCTGGGGTGGGTCGACCCTAGGATCGACAACCCCTTGAGTGCGTTGACCCATGGGTCGACACCTATGGGGTGTGGGTCGACCCCAACCAGGTCTTAATTCCGCGTCCCTTTCCCGCTTCGATTTCGAACGGTTTTGAAATTTCTGGTTTGATTTTGTTTATATATATTTCTCTTATACGGATCTAAGCTTAATAACTTTCTCATACGATGTCCGTTTTACGCAAACTCGAAGTCTATTTTAAGAAGAATTCAGAGACAAACGCAATGGTTCAGTCTATTTTACTTAATTCCCAATATTTAACTAAGTATTCTTTAGTTTAACATTATAGTGTTCTTTAAAATTACAGGATGTTACAAGAAAGTTGTTTTGAATTTTGAATGAGAGGCAGAGAGAATAAAATTGGATAGATAAATAAATAAAGGGTAAATGGATATAATTTTTCTGAAAATCCTTTCTAGACCTTGGGAGTTGGTGAAAAGATAGATGGAAGTTTGAAAGTTTAAAGTTTTGAAATTCAAAATTTGAATTTCATTTACTAGTGCATATGTCGACATGTTGATTCTTGTATGTCAACATATATGTATTTTTTCAAAAGTCAAGTTACTTTTTGACTTTATTTTATTATTTTAATGTTTTATATTTTCAGTTTTATTATTTCCTGAGATGTTATTATCTTTAAAACTATTTAAAATTAATTATTATTATTTTCAATTTCGAAAATCAAATTTTAAAATTGAATGTCAAGATTTGAATTTTAAATTTAAATTTTAGAATTCAAACAAGGCAAGCAATCAAAACATCCATTCAACCAATTTAATCAAAATTAACTAAGGTGTACCTGGTTTTTAGATCCATTTCTTCGATATTTTCTGAATTCTGAATTGTTGTGAGGCACATATTCGAATTTTCGGTTTTTGGTTCTTCATCGCTTGATGATGAATCTGAATCATCTAAAGTCGTTGCATATGCTCTTTTCCTCTTCTTTGACAAATTATTATTATCTGTTTTTTGATTTGATTTATCTGGATATGGACACATTCTCTTTATATGACCTAGTATGTTGCAGTTGTAACATCTGTCATCATTTGTTCCTGAACTTCCTTGATTACTTCTCTGTAGATTATTTCTCCTTTTATATCTCAGAAATTTTCTGAAATTCCTTGTCATTAAGATAACTTCTTCATCATCCTCGCTGCTTGAATCAAAATCGTCAGTTGTTACTTTGAATGTTATAGATTTCTTTGCTGTCAACTTATTATCCTTTCTTTTCTGTAACTGAACTTCGAACGACATCAAACTTCCTATTAATTCCTCAATCTTTATTTCACTAACATTATTTGCCTCTTCAATTGCAAGTGTTTTCTGATCCCATTCCGAAGTTAGTGAATTGAGAATTTTTCCAACTTGATCCTCCTCAGAATAAGTTTTTCCCAAAGCCATTATTGAATGCACGATTTTCTGAAACCTGCAGTACATATCGAAGACAGATTCATCCTGATTCATTTTAAATAACTCAAATTGATTAGTTGACATAGATATCTTGGTCTGTTTAACTTTATTGGTTCCTTCATGAGTAAATTGCAATGTTCTCCATTTTTATAAGCAGATTTACAAACTAACAATTTGTTAAATTCATTTCTATCTAATGAACAAAATAACATATTCATAGCCTTAGAATTACTTTGTGCAGCAGCTTTTGTTCATTAGTCCATTGTGCAAAATTAGTAGTGGGTTCAATATATTCAGTTTATGTACTATTCCAAGTGTCTAATCCTATAGATTGCAAATATATTTTCATTCTACATGCCCAGTAAGAGCAATTACTCCCATTGAATAATGGGGGTCAAACAATGGACTGACCCTCTACAAAAGAACTATTATTACTAGAAACTCCAGTATTGGTTGACATTTAATATTTCCAAAATTCCGATAATGAAATTTTTAAAACCTATGCTCTAATACCAATTGTTAAGGATGCGGAATAAGGATCTTAAGGCAGAATTAACACTAAAGGGGTAGGAATAATGTTTATAAGAAATTTATAGAAATCTTTAACAATCTTGAATTACTACATGAATCACACAATGATTATCACACCAGAAATGATCACAAATACAGAAACAATCATAGACACGAATATAAGTAAATATAAGATGCAGAAAAGGAAAGAACACACGGGATTTTATACTAGTTTGGATTACTCCTATGTCCAGTCCCACGTAACGCTGAATTGTGCAGAGTTTTATTAATATCAGAATCCAATTACAACACCTTTGATTTCACGGCTACAAGGTTAACACCGATTCCACCACCCTTGATTTCACGGCTACAATATTTATGCTGCTCCCTTTCCTTGATTTACAGGCTACAAGAAATACATCCTTTCCAAAAAAGTACAATAACCCTAGAACTGTAGAATAGCACTTCCAATTAGAGAGTATTTGAAGGAGATTGAGAAAAGAAGAAGAATGATATAATTTATGTTGAAATCGGTAGAGTATAAGTGTAGAAATCAATAAATTAAAGTATAATAATGGTGGTAAGAGAAGGGATGAAGAAGGAGAAGATAAAGTGACTAAAAATTCGAAAATGACCCCTTTATATAGAGTTCCAAAGGTTGCAACAGTTCTGAAATGTTTCAAATAATGAAAAGACACTTCCTTTAAATTTTGAAAAAGCGACGGTAATATGTCGACATGTCCAAACTGTATGTCAACATATATATATATATATATTTTGAATTTTAAAACATTTTTAACGTGTTTAAATTAAAATATATATATATATATATATATATATATATTCTAGAAATTTTTGAATCAAAACTAGTGTTTCAAATGAATTTTATAAAGTGTAAAATCACAGTAATATATAATATAAACGTATTTATAAAATTATAATATAAAACTATAAAAAATACATATTATAAACATATATTTTATAAATTATAAACATATATATATATTTGAAATCATAAGTGAAAACTTAATAATTTGAAATCATTTAGAAAAGGAGTTTGAAAATATTTTTGAAACCAATTTGAAAAAGAATTTGAAAACAGAATTTGTAAGTGTTAACTGGAGTTTTACATATAAACTAGACTCCATTACTTTGATAATCTTGAGCTCTTGAAATCTTGAAACGCATGAGTCTTGAATTCCTTGATATCTTGAATCTTTAAAATTGTACAGTCTTCGATATTTATTTCCTGCATATATATATATATATATATATATATATATATATATATATTATGGACAAAGATGTTAGTATATATTTTATAATTAGTAATGTAAATAATTTAAACAAGGTTGTTGTCATCAAAATTCCATTCTCCAACAAAAATAGTTTTACAAAGTTTCAAATTATAATATATGAGTTCATATTTACAAAAATATTTCAAAACAAACTAGTTTTAATTTTGCATAGCACATGTGGTCATCATATATGTCGATATATAATAGAAAAAAAAAATCAAAATTTAGATTTGAAAGGAAATGTCTGTTCGAGATATCTTTTCTCTAACAGCCACATTCCATCACTATAAATAATCTTCTTCCAAAGATGAAAATAACTAGCGCCTTTCATTCTTCTTCACTCTCTCTTCTCAGCTTTTGAAAAACTTAAATTCATAACCATATTCTATGGATTTTCAAACCGAAGCAAGTGATCTATTCTTCAACTTGATTCTATATCAAAATCTATTCATTTCTAACAAGTCCAAAGTGCAAACTAGAGTTATAGGAGCAACTGTAACCAAGATTGCAAGATCTTAATCTGCATTCATTGTACAAACAACTCAAAAACCAATACGGGTGTGACTATGTATCCCTGAATCTAGTTGGATTTGGTTGTTCCCAGCAAAAACAACTGGGCGTGACTTATTTGTCTGAATTCAAGTTATGTGAGGATCTGTATTCCACAAATCAGATTGGTCTGTCCATAAGTCTAAGTTCTTGAGGGTGTCTCCTTATGGCCTTGAAATCAGAAAGTGTAAATTATTGATATTGATTAAAGACCGCATGCAGTGCAAAATTGGGTGTAGGGTAACTCTGAACCAGTATAAAAAAAATTGGTATGTTCTTTCCTTTACTGCATTTTCTTTTCTTCCATTTTCATTTACTTGCTTGTTATGCAATTATTCAATATATACACATAACTATATTGCAAAAGATTTCAAAAGAATTCATAAATTTAAGAAAACGTTATTCACTCCCCTCTAGTGTTAATCTAGCCTTAAGATCCTTAATGCTTTCATTTATTTCTAAAACTTTTTAGTATTTATTTCTTCCACTAATTTCTTCATACCCATTAAAGAAATTAAACAGGAGATCGTGCCTCTTTTACAGATGTGTCCCTTACATTTATGAGGATCGACTGAAATGCACTTGACAAAGTTCACCAATATGAGTGGATCAGACTAAGTTAGTTGTGACCCAAGAACAAAATCTATTTATATGACTTGGTCAAAGGTCATGCTTCAACTTGACAAGATTCTTAATGTATTTGATTAACCACAAGATCTTGCACTATTTAGCCTTCCCATGCTCGAATGAAACAATTTCTTCTAAGTCTTGCACCTTAAGGAACAAGATAGTTTACCATACGTTGTTTTATATAATTGAATACTGATAAACATTCATACTTTTGTGCTATATAGAAGTCAATAGATGGAACTGCTAAGTTCACAGTCGAGTAAACATCGAAATTTTAGTCTTACTGAAAGTTGTTGTACTAGTTAACTCAGAATTAAGGCAGCATGTCAAAGTTTAAGAGGAGAGAATTATATTATATTCACCAATTAACCTTCAATTGTTTAAAAATTAACTACATGTGATTTTTTAGAAATAATTTCTTGCAAACCCATCTAATCAATAGATAGTAATTGCATATTTTCATATACTTACTAGAATTCCGCATGCTCCCAAACCTTAAGAAAGATGTGAGGATTCATAGAGTTCGTTTAGCGGTGTTAGAAATCGCTTATCGTGTATCGACCTTCACGATCATGGCTATGCAGTTAATGCTCGGCTATAACCCCACTATATTCCTTAGTGGATTTCTGCTGATGTAACCCAAATAGTCCTTAGAATAACCTTTCCACTTTAAGCCCCACAATATTCCACTATTTCCAATATAGCCCATTATTTTCGATATGGTCTGTTATTTTTGCCATATTTTCTACAAAATAAATAAATTGAAAATGACAATTACACATTATAAATAATATTAAATTGGTTTTTTCAATAGAATTTGTTAACATATACTTTTAGAAACAAAAATACTCTAACATCTTATTAATCTTGACTAAGTTAAATAATGGCTTATATTTATTTACATATACTTGCACATGTTTTTATTTAAAATTAAGAATGTACTATTGATAAGTAAACTAAATGTTAGTCTTTCATTTAGTTACAATTTATACATCTGTAAAAACATTATGAACAAGTTTTATATTTTATTTTATAGTCATCCCGTATATCCTGGCTATTTCATCGCTTTATCTCTGCTTATGACTTTTGCACCTCCGTCGCATTGAATCTGCGTTGCATTGAATCTGCTATGCGCTTTAACTGCATAGGATCATGATATCCATAAATGATGAACAAAGCATTATTATTTATATGATATAAGCCATAACATTATAATTGTTGCTTCTAATCATCAGTATAGCTTTGCATGTGCTCAACAAATTATAAAGTACACTAAACATTCTTCTCCTTCTGATAACTGTGGTTATACATACCAAGGTCCAAAAGAGTTCTCGCTTGAGATTGGGTAACAAATATAAACTATTCTTCTCTAAGTTTACCTTCATTGCTCAAATAGGTGATATGTAAAGTGGAAGTACCTTCAGCTCCCTAATAGAGCCCTAAATAAGAACTTTTCATCCAAGTTCACCATGTTTTTAAACCATAATAAGTAAACTTTGAAAGGTTTCTGGCCATTAATTTTATAAAATAACAAAATGTTACGAAATACAGAAAAAGATGAAATGAATGCTTTCAAATATCGAATGGACTAGTTCCCTTCGCTATAAAAATAGTTCATGTCTTTATATGCTTTCCTCATGAACTTTGGAGTTTAAAATTGAAATGATTGACTCAAATCATATTCAATGATGTTACCCAATATTAAACCAAGATAAATAAATCATATCAATGTCTCATACAACTCTAAAAATTGACAAGGAAAAGGAACAAAGTGCTCCAAAATTGGACTCAAGAAGCTTCAAATGAATATCCAACTTTCTAAGGGCTCAGACTTCATTAAAGTCATCATCTTTCTCCCATCGACAAGTTAAATATGTAACACCACCGCAAATTGTCCATTTAAGGTCTAAAAATTGCAATAAAGTTATGATGTGCATACTGGAAGCTAAAAATCAATGTCAACGACTAGATCGAATATGGAAACAAAATATATAATGCAATATCGACAAATGACACATCATCAATCTGGGTGCTCTGCTTCAAAAACAAAAGTGCAACATATATGTCAATGTAGACCTACTAATTTATCGAATCAACAATCTACATGAGCTACAAACTACTATAATGAATGGGTCACTCTTAAGAAAGTGGGTGTAAATGGATATAGAGCGCAAAAAAATCATTTCAATTTTATTTTGTGTTTTTATTTGTTCTCGCTAATGACTTTCTAATTTATCTTCGTAGTTTTGAAAAGTATAGCTCTATGTAAGAACCGCTATAAAAACATGTCACTCACTGTTTTCGGTGTCTTTTTAAGCTGTTGTTTCTTGTACTTTTTCATAAGGAACCTTCTTTGATCTTTGATCGATAGCCTAAAACATGCACTAACAAGCCTATCATTCAAACATCACAATTTAATATTAACAAATTATTCTACGTGTAAATTTATAAGTTGCAAAAAATTTTTGACAAGTATAAATAAATCCATGCAGCATTTGAATTCACAAGTCAAATTTCATATTATTGTAACACCATCGTGTACATAATAAACTCTTCAAAAAGAGCAGAAATCATTAACAATAATATTGATATATATATATATATATAATGAATTATGTTTTAACTGTAACAGAATTATTTATTAATACAATTAGAGCTAAAACCACTACCAAAATTACAAAAGAATTTTTCATTTTAGTTGAATCTCAAACGCTTTGCACATTTGTTTCTTCTTTTGCACTAATTAGTTCCACACTCGCTTGCATATCGAGAGTAATGAAATACACGACTAATATACTTAGTTTAGTTATGTTCGGATCAAACATTGCTTGCTGGGCCTAGCCCATGTACTGATGTATCATATATAAATACATAGCCCTTGTACATTGAATAACTAGCTTTTTTGCATTTATACAATTTCAATAAAAGATCATTCTCCATTATTTCATCATCTCGTTTTAGATCATAGTTTTTTATCATATTTTTACTCCAAATCTAATATGGTATTAGAGCACCGTGTATGCTAACTTCATGATCAGTGTATCAATCATTGGTTTATCACCATAGGTGGTCTGTTTTAAGTGTCCATCGGAGAGAGTTCATCATCTGGACCCTCTCATCGAAGATCTTATCAATCTTCACATTTGAGAGTAGTGGATTCATTAAAGAAACCAAGTCGTGCCAACAAAACTATGGTTGCTTTGATTTCTCTAGTTAAGCTTGGTGCTATATTCAGTCTGAAACTCAAGAAACTGATCGAGAAAGATTCAAGAATCAATTCAGCTAAAAAGGTGCCACCCGGGATAGCCTATCAGTTAGGTTTTTTTCTCAAGAAAGAAAATCAAGAAAGTCAATCATCACGCAAGCAATCCTGGTTGCACCAGAATCAAATGTAGAGTTTCTTAAACAATCTCAATTCAAAGTCTCTTAGTTAGAATTTATAACAGTTCAGTGATGAAGCCTCTTCACTTCGTTCATCAGCATGTCAAACTTAGGAGATATCACAAGCCCTCTGTGACGAAAAGGAATTTCGCTCGGTCCGAACCAGTCGCTAAACCGACCCAGACCGTTCGAAACGCCCTATCGTTTGAGAACAGGACAAATCAGAACGCACACAGAAGAACATTTCATTGTATATTACAACAATGCATCAGATTACAAGAATATACAGAGTATAAATGAATATTACACAGAAATATCAGAGGTTTAAATTACATTTAAATACATAGCAGCGGAAAATAATACAATACACAACTAGAAAGAGATATACAGATACAAAGCTTTCCGGATATCGTTCCAGCTGTAAACCAGGATCCTGTGAATATAAATCTGCAAAACCAAAACTACTAGCTGCCCGTGTCAAAATAGGGGCACCCAGAGTTTAGGTTAAAACAATAAACTCCAGGTCAGTCATGTGACTGGTGTGAGAACTAAAACAGTTATTATTCTTTATTTTAAAAGTTAGGTAAATCAAGGGACCACGCCGTATAACACGGAACGGGTTTCCTCCCAAGAATACCAGTGCATAAAACAAACAGCGCAATGCTAAATAAAGAAAAAATGAAGCTGTTATAAGACCCAGGTCCCATCACACAATGCAACGCAGCCGAGGATAGGGTTTTCCCTTATAACAGCCAAAGAATGCTTGATACGTTTAAAACAAATCGTTTGATACTATTATAAGTGCATAGTGTATAAAACAACTTCAAATCATAAGTATCAATCATAGGCGGCATGGGTACCATATATCATGTCGCCATACTAGGTTCTACAAATAAAACCGCAAATGTCACGTATTTGGAAATTGGGTTTCCCTCTATGAACCGAGGCAAAAGATAGTCCTCAACCGATTCGAGACAATCTAGCCCATGTCTCAGGTCCCAGACTCAGGTGGGCCTTGGATCGTCAGGGCCGGTCCACCGATGTGGATTATTATGCCTGAACACTACGTCTCTCCGCCCTATGGGGCGTAAACGAGCCAACAAATGACTCCATCGGACTCGGATCGTCCGATCAAACCGAGGCGCCTCGCAACAGCAACAACCACATAAGTCAAACTCGTCAGGGCGTGTAAAACCACTGACGCCACTTCTAGCTAGAAAGAAACGCAAGTCCTCCCTGATGTCCTCTCCCGTTTTTGGTTCATACCGGGTGTGAAACTCGCGAAGTAAACGTTACACAAAGCTATGCCACACAGGCGGTGCTTTGATCATCACCACAAGACTTTGCTTTTCAACAGAAGCCTCGATCAATTTCCACTTAGGCATGCCACACAGGCAATTCACTCCATGCGTTTGATATCCACCAATATATAACCCCTGAGCTCGTACGTCTCAGAGAAGGGCGTTAAGCAAGAGAATAAATTCTCCGCCGCCAAACAGATATATATTTAATAGAAATCAATCACACAGACTAAAATCCAATGTTAGACACACAGTCCATTTACAAGTCCGTTCTGGGTCTGAACGAAACCGGAGGCACCTAGTACCCCGCATATCCATCGATCTCCAAGTACGTCTGGACGATCACCAACTGTTTCCATCTTCTTGGGTGTACAGCCCAATCAAGATCATCAGTAATTACCCAAACGACGTGAAGACTTCCGGTCTTCGACCACCGTCTTCATCTTCGACTTATCGTCGTATCAGTTATTCAGAATGGGATAAACCCGGTCTTTCCGAATAACTCGCGTATATTTTATAAAAGTGCTACACAAACACAACATACGCCTCATTCCAATTCATTAGTCACTAACCGTAAATTAATCAAGAGAATAATTCCCCAAATATTAACCCCGAAGGCCGAAACCAACATCAGATCAATATCCAGAAAACCATTCTGCTTGGCTAACCGACAGTTAGTTTCTAAATTTCACATTCATAGGGAAAGGTTCCCATTAATTTTATCCAAGATAAATTTCTTGAATTTATTCTTTAATCTACTTTTGAATATCAATTCAAACTAGTCGGGATTAACGAAACTTACCGAAGTAAAAATTTGTTTTAATTTCCCAATCCCAACCTATTCATCCCATGAAGTAAAACTGTGAATACTTCATATCTAACACCACAGTGTTATCGGTAAATTCAATTACCATTTCACGTTCAAATCTAATTAAAGATTTAACTATCGCCTGGAGCAAAACTGGTGATACTCCATTTTCGATCATTTCAATCTAATTAAAGATTCATTAAAACTCCACTTAGTTTTAATCATTATCTGGGTTAAAGAATCAGTGTCATTTAAAACACGGTTCACGATAAACCCAAAATCACATTCATTAATTATCGGGTTAAAGAACGAGTGTTATTTAAAACACTGTTCACGATAAACCCAAAAATCAATATCAATTCTATTCCAATTAAATATTATTTAATTGGTACACTTCATTAAATCTAAATAAAAAGATTTAATCTTTTCTCAACTGGGTTCAAGAACAGTGTTAGTGAAGACACCATTCACGACAAACCCAAATCACATTTGATATTCAATACAAGGCTCTGAATAGAAAATATATCGGCTTATATTCAATATCAAATTCTACGACTAACAAATGTCGTATTGGAAATAACGATATAAATATATATATATATATATATCTTTCAAATTCCCATAACAACATCTGTATAATCACGAATTCCAACATCGAAATATTCCGAAGACAATTTCGATTCAAATCCACTCCAATGCAATCATTGGAAATTTTGGTTATTTTCAAAACCCTTTTTAAATTCAATTTATTTATTTAAAAATAAATAGAATTTTATTTCTAGTTCAAAACTAGTTCATTTCGATAAAAATCTATTTTTATCTTTTCAAATACGGAGTTTTTCATCCCAATTTTTCCCAAATCATTTCTTATGATTTTACACAAATTATTACTATTTTTAATAATTTTATCAAGGCCCGTACAGTCGATTTCCATTAACGGCCATCGAACTGCACTTACAGCGACCTTTTTCGAATTTGATTTGGACGTATCTCCAAATCCAACCGTTAGATTTCAAATTTCTAACATTCATTAGAAAGCTCTTTTCGATACGAACCCAACGGTTCCGGTTTTAGGAGAATTCGACGGTCGGATCTTCCGTAACGTCCATTTGAAATCAATGGTCGAAATTCGCGAACTGCCGCGGCGCGGCGCGTTCTATTCAGGCCATTATATTATATATATAATATATACTTCGTCGATTTCTATTTAAAACGAATTATATAAATAGTTTTAAAATTCGTTTCAAAATCTATTTCAACTTCCATCTCAATTCAAAGCAAAATTGAATTCTTCTCTATAAATTCGTTTTAAAATTCATTTCTATTCAATTCAAATTTCAATTCAATTTGAATTCATTTCAATTTGCTTTCAATTCATTTTGAATTCGTTTTCAATTCAATTCATTTCGAAATCGTTTTCAATTCAATTCATTTCGAAATCACTTTCAATTCAATTCACTTTGAATTCGTTTTCAATTCAATTCATTTCGAAATCACTTTCAATTTAATTCACTTTGAATTCGTTTTCAATTCAATTCATTTCGAAATCACTTTCAATTCAATTCACTTTGAATTCGTTTTCAATTCAATTCATTTCGAAATCACTTTGAATTCGTTTTCAATTCAATTCATTTCGAAATCACTTTCAATTCAATTCACTTTGAATTCGTTTTCAATTCAATTCATTTCAAAATATTCGATTTCGAAATCACTTTTCAATATTCATTTTAAAATGAATAAAATCGATATAAATATCGTTCACGTCAAAATGGCGTCAATCTAATCAACACGGCTTCATAAATTTCTATTTTTAAATATTCTATTTCGAATATTTCTATTTTAAAACTGGAATGAGGCCCTATCAATTACCACATAAAATTAATTATATGGATTTTCACACAACACATGTATATAACAGCATTGAAAAATGATCAACCATCAACCAAAGTGCACTACACTGTATAAGCATCAAATAAAGATATCTAACGCTTATAACAGCCTGTCAATCAATCGATCGACATATTTAATCAATCAGGATGAGTGAACTTCAAATTTCATCCCAACACCCGTGTGGGGTTTCAAACAATCAAACACAGATTTTAGTTGTGTAGTTGGGCGATGTGTAAAATTTATCGTCCCAATCAATGTCATTCAAATAAGTGTACATAAACAAACCATCTGGTTTGTAAATGAATATTTATTTATTCACTTCACTATTTTCATATTCACGTTAAAAATTATATTTTTAACGATAAAACATTTTATTTCAATCTATGAATTTCTATTCAATTCATTTATTCAATAAAATGATATTTTTATTTTTCTAACATATTTTAGAAAATTTCGGCGGCATAACGGCACGATACTAGAAACGGGACAAGGCCTAGCCTTATCCCCGGTCTAGTGAAGGCCCACGCCATTCACACATCAATCAAATCACTTTTGTTATGCAAACCACAAAATTTGGAGTAAGAGTCTAACCTAGCCTTACTCCTTCGCCTTATAACGGCGCACGTCTAATCCTAACCCATTTATCGATTCGATTTTCCACACCACAAACCACATTCAAACCAATATCGCAATCAATCACCAAACAGCCAAACAAACAAGTCCATGGTCTGTGGACGATTGTGTCGGGTGCTACTAAACACCGTCTGCATCCTAGTATATATATATATAACTAGAAAAAGAAATTGAAAGGTGAGAAGTTCTCACCGATAGCTATCCACTTCACGACACTTCATTAATAGAAATCTTCTTTGTTATCCCATCTTCGCCATCTTCGTTGCCCGTAGTCACTATATATATAAAAATCACATTTTTATATTTTGTTGTCTTTAAAATAAAAACCACATTTTTATTCACTCTTCAATATAAAAATCATATTTTTATAATCACTTCATATATTTAAAAATCGAATTTTTACTATGCTATTCCATATATAAAAATCTAATTTTTACTATCACGCTCTATGGATAAAAATTCTATTTCTACATTGCTACTATATAGATAAAAATTCCATTTCAAAAATATAGATTTCGCCCTTATAAAAATATAGATTTCGCCTTTTCTAATATGAAGTTTTCGCCTTTATAAAAATCAACACTTTACTTCAACGTATATAAAATAAAAATCAGATTTTTATTTCGCTACATATACAAAGATGATATTTTTATATTCTCTATCCTATAAAGATTATATTTTTAATACTTTAAAAATATAAAAATCATATTTTTAATATTTCTATATAGTAAAGACTATATTTTTAATACTTTAAAAATATAAAAATCATATTTTTATCTTCCTACCATATAAAAGATTATATTTTTAATTCTTTAAAAATATAAAAACTATATTTTTCACTAACCAAAATCAAATCTATTTTTAAAGTTCAACCCTTTTCTAAATTTTAAAGTTTAAAAATAAAATCAGTTTTTAAAACCTTTAAAAAAAATTCGGTTTAAAATCCTAAAAAAAACAGTCTATTTTCTGTTAATATAGAATAAAAATAAAATAAACTAATAAAATAAAATAAATAAATAAAAACTTACATCGATTAACTAGGGTGGGGGTTTTCAGTGGTCGTCGGCAAGAAGTGGAGGGAGAGGAGCGGGACTGGAGGGGGTGCGGATGGTGCAGCGACGAGTGAAGGAGGGGCTAGGGTTCACGGTGGCGCTAGGGGGGGGTTGCGCGGCGCTTGTCAGCGCTGGAGGAGGTCGAGGCAGGGGTGCGCCTGGGCGTGGTGGTCGGCGTCTGCTGTAGGGGGAGGGCGGCGCGTCGTTGTTTTTCTTTTTCTTTTTTTTTTCTCTTTAATTCGATCTGTTCGAATGAAACAGGGGGGGGCCTGGTTAAGGGAAAGGGGAGATAGAAATTTTTTTATTAATTTAATTATTTTATTATTTTAATTCAAAAAGTCAACTTTTTCAATCGACCTCTAAAAGAGGTCCACCGCCTGTCGTCCCTAGCGTTTAACCCCCATTCCGAACACAATGGGATATGCCACGTAGGCTGATTCGACTGTTTGAATCAGTTTCTGTTAAATTTACACTTAAATCGCTATATTGAATTTTAAACGTACATTTCAAATTACCGGGGTCACATACTCACTCTAAAAATTCTCGAAAAATATTTTCTAGCTTCGTATTGACGATACGGTCCTAACAAAACTAGTTTCATCGAATTCTGAGACCGTATGAAAAATGGCCAATTTCCAGTCGATTAAAATCAACTGAAATGGTCAAAACACGTTTTCCTTTGCCACGCTCACATATTGATTCAGAAAATTATGAAATTTGAAACCTAGCAATAATTCGACATCACGGACCCAACAAAACTGGTTTCGTCGAAATCCGAGGTCATTTGCAAAATGTCCATTTTTAAGGGCCTGAATTCCATAGCGACTATTCAGAATTTTCAACTGGACATATCTTTTGATTCTCGATATGAAATCTCAGTTTGTTAACTTCGTTACAAAGATATAGTTATACAGATTCAAATATTTCTTGTTTCGTTCAATTCTGACTTATATTGAATTCTGTATATTCATTTGAAATTAGAAATCGAATTTTCGAACTACCGCGCCATTTTCAATTCCTTTTATAATTATATATAATTATTATATATTCTAACGACGACGTATATAATATATACATTCTAATTATATTCAAAATAAATTTCTCGTCGATATTATTTAAAATAATCTATTTTAAATATTCAAAATTCGCTAAAATCGCCAAAATAAAAATTTCAAACTGGCTCGCATTTTACGGGTTGTTACAATCTCCCCCACTTAAAACTTTTCGTCCCCGAAAAGGAACAAAGTCGAAAGTGGTTTGATTATTCAACTCTACGTTCGATCTGGCTTCCATTCTCCAACTTTTCAGTTTCTGAGAATTTTCAAATTTTCAAAAATTTGGCTAACACCCTAAATTTTCGAAAAGTTTCGCCATAACCTCCCCTGCACCGGGAGCATCGGGGAATTTCAAATAGCTTCCCCGGTCCTTCAGATCTCAAAAAGAAAAAGAAAAAGCCAAGCGGCTAGCCAATAGGCTCACAAAATCATCATCACCCAAACAAAACAGGAAATTATGTAGTAAACATGTACCTATTTGTCGGGCAAACAAATTTTATTCTCTGCTCTAGCCTCCTTGCTATGACCTGTTCAAAAGATATACATGTATGCAAGCAAATGCGACCAATTTCAATACAATTCAATATTTGGTTCAATTAGGCTAAATGGCTAAAAATTAGCAAACACATAAACAAACAACGCAAACATCAATCAATTAGTGAATTAGAGTTTCAAATCCATAACTTTGATACATACACAAAAAATCATGTTTTTGATGCCAAATCACAACAATAAGCCCTATCTAATTTTGGTTCTCACACCAGCCTAATGGACATATATAGATATCACACCTTCGTCACTCGAAAATAAATACTGGTAACGCTGCAGCATTATCAGAATCATCCTCGGGCAACTAGAATGTGATTCTATATCTACCCAATATATTAAAACTTTGAATACACGCGGATCAGACGTATACGCAAAACCTATATATACTGGATTGTCCAACTCAATATAAATAGATAATCAAATACGTATAATTGATTTAAATTTTCAAAACAAAACTTGTTTTCATTAGAAAAAATATACTCTTCACACTCGTTCTAGGATACTACTGATCCCATCTCTAACGAGTCATTCCCGTTGGATATTGCTAATCCAATATCTGATGAATTCTTTCGTACGGTTCTAATGTGCCTTGTTCTCTGCTTTGTAAACCAAAGCTCTGATACCAAATGTGACGAAAAGGAATTTCGCTCGGTCCGAACCAATCGCTAAACCGACCCAGACCGTTCGAAACGCCCTATCGTTTGAGAACAGGACAAATCAGAACGCACACAGAAGAACATTTCATTGTATATTACAACAATGCATCAGATTACAAGAATATACAGAGTATAAATGAATATTACACAGAAATATCAGAGGTTTAAATTACATTTAAATACATAGCAGCGGAAAATAATACAATACACAACTAGAAAGAGATATACGGATACAAAGCTTTCCGGATATCGTTCCAGCTGTAAACCAGGATCCTGTGAATATAAATCTGCAAAACCAAAACTACTAGCTGCCCGTGTCAAAATAGGGGCACCCAGAGTTTAGGTTAAAACAATAAACTCCAGGTCAGTCATGTGACTGGTGTGAGAACTAAAACAGTTATTATTCTTTATTTTAAAAGTTAGGTAAATCAAGGGACCACGCCGTATAACACGGAACGGGTTTCCTCCCAAGAATACCAGTGCATAAAACAAACAGCGCAATGCTAAATAAAGAAAAAATGAAGCTGTTATAAGACCCAGGTCCCATCACACAATGCAACGCAGCCGAGGATAGGGTTTTCCCTTATAACAGCCAAAGAATGCTTGATACGTTTAAAACAAATCGTTTGATACTATTATAAGTGCATAGTGTATAAAACAACTTCAAATCATAAGTATCAATCATAGGCGGCATGGGTACCATATATCATGTCGCCATACTAGGTTCTACAAATAAAACCGCAAATGTCACGTATTTGGAAATTGGGTTTCCCTCTATGAACCGAGGCAAAAGATAGTCCTCAACCGATTCGAGACAATCTAGCCCATGTCTCAGGTCCCAGACTCAGGTGGGCCTTGGATCGTCAGGGCCGGTCCACCGATGTGGATTATTATGCCTGAACACTACGTCTCTCCGCCCTATGGGGCGTAAACGAGCCAACAAATGACTCCATCGGACCCGGATCGTCCGATCAAACCGAGGCGCCTCGCAACAGCAACAACCACATAAGTCAAACTCGTCAGGGCGTGTAAAACCACTGACGCCACTTCTAGCTAGAAAGAAACGCAAGTCCTCCCTGAAGTCCTCTCCCGTTTTTGGTTCATACCGGGTGTGAAACTCGCGAAGTAAACGTTACACAAAGCTATGCCACACAGGCGGTGCTTTGATCATCACCACAAGACTTTGCTTTTCAACAGAAGCCTCGATCAATTGCCACTTAGGCATGCCACACAGGCAATTCACTCCATGCGTTTGATATCCACCAATATATAACCCCTGAGCTCGTACGTCTCAGAGAAGGGCGTTAAGCAAGAGAATAAATTCTCCGCCGCCAAACAGATATATATTTAATAGAAATCAATCACACAGACTAAAATCCAATGTCAGACACACAGTCCATTTACAAGTCCGTTCTGGGTCTGAACGAAACCGGAGGCACCTAGTACCCCGCATATCCATCGATCTCCAAGTACGTCTGGACGATCACCAACTGTTTCCATCTTCTTGGGTGTACAGCCCAATCAAGATCATCAGTAATTACCCAAACGACGTGAAGACTTCCGGTCTTCGACCACCGTCTTCATCTTCGACTTATCGTCGTATCAGTTATTCAGAATGGGATAAACCCGGTCTTTCCGAATAACTCGCGTATATTTTATAAAAGTGCTACACAAACACAACATACGCCTCATTCCAATTCATTAGTCACTAACCGTAAATTAATCAAGAGAATAATTCCCCAAATATTAACCCCGAAGGCCGAAACCAACATCAGATCAATATCCAGAAAACCATTCTGCTTGGCTAACCGACAGTTAGTTTCTAAATTTCACATTCATAGGGAAAGGTTCCCATTAATTTTATCCAAGATAAATTTCTTGAATTTATTCTTTAATCTACTTTTGAATATCAATTCAAACTAGTCGGGATTAACGAAACTTACCGAAGTAATCATTTGTTTTAATTTCCCAATCCCAACCTATTCATCCCATGAAGTAAAACTGTGAATACTTCATATCTAACACCACAGTGTTATCGGTAAATTCAATTACCATTTCACGTTCAAATCTAATTAAAGATTTAACTATCGCCTGGAGCAAAACTGGTGATACTCCATTTTCGATCATTTCAATCTAATTAAAGATTCATTAAAACTCCACTTAGTTTTAATCATTATCTGGGTTAAAGAATCAGTGTCATTTAAAACACGGTTCACGATAAACCCAAAATCACATTCATTAATTATCGGGTTAAAGAACGAGTGTTATTTAAAACACTGTTCACGATAAACCCAAAAATCAATATCAATTCTATTCCAATTAAATATTATTTAATTGGTACACTTCATTAAATCTAAATAAAAAGATTTAATCTTTTCTCAACTGGGTTCAAGAACAGTGTTAGTGAAGACACCATTCACGACAAACCCAAATCACATTTGATATTCAATACAAGGCTCTGAATAGAAAATATATCGGCTTATATTCAATATCAAATTCTACGACTAACAAATGTCGTATTGGAAATAACGATATAAATATATATATATCTTTCAAATTCCCATAACAACATCTGTATAATCACGAATTCCAACATCGAAATATTCCGAAGACAATTTCGATTCAAATCCACTCCAATGCAATCATTGGAAATTTTGGTTATTTTCAAAACCCTTTTTAAATTCAATTTATTTATTTAAAAATAAATAGAATTTTATTTCTAGTTCAAAACTAGTTCATTTCGATAAAAATCTATTTTTATCTTTTCAAATACGGAGTTTTTCATCCCAATTTTTCCCAAATCATTTCTTATGATTTTACACAAATTATTACTATTTTTAATAATTTTATCAAGGCCCGTACAGTCGATTTCCATTAACGGCCATCGAACTGCACTTACAGCGACCTTTTTCGAATTTGATTTGGACGTATCTCCAAATCCAACCGTTAGATTTCAAATTTCTAACATTCATTAGAAAGCTCTTTTCGATACGAACCCAACGGTTCCGGTTTTAGGAGAATCCGACGGTCGGATCTTCCGTAACGTCCATTTGAAATCAATGGTCGAAATTCGCGAACTGCCGCGGCGCGGCGCGTTCTATTCAGGCCATTATATTATATATATAATATATACTTCGTCGATTTCTATTTAAAACGAATTATATAAATAGTTTTAAAATTCGTTTCAAAATCTATTTCAACTTCCATCTCAATTCAAAGCAAAATTGAATTCTTCTCTATAAATTCGTTTTAAAATTCATTTCTATTCAATTCAAATTTCAATTCAATTTGAATTCATTTCAATTTGCTTTCAATTCATTTTGAATTCGTTTTCAATTCAATTCATTTCGAAATCGTTTTCAATTCAATTCATTTCGAAATCACTTTCAATTCAATTCACTTTGAATTCGTTTTCAATTCAATTCATTTCGAAATCACTTTCAATTTAATTCACTTTGAATTCGTTTTCAATTCAATTCATTTCGAAATCACTTTCAATTCAATTCACTTTGAATTCGTTTTCAATTCAATTCATTTCGAAATCACTTTCAATTCACTTTGAATTCGTTTTCAATTCAATTCATTTCGAAATCACTTTCAATTCAATTCACTTTGAATTCGTTTTCAATTCAATTCATTTCGAAATCACTTTCAATTCAATTCACTTTGAATTCGTTTTCAATTCAATTCATTTCAAAATATTCGATTTCGAAATCACTTTTCAATATTCATTTTAAAATGAATAAAATCGATATAAATATCGTTCACGTCAAAATGGCGTCAATCTAATCAACACGGCTTCATAAATTTCTATTTTTAAATATTCTATTTCGAATATTTCTATTTTAAAACTGGAATGAGGCCCTATCAATTACCACATAAAATTAATTATATGGATTTTCACACAACACATGTATATAACAGCATTGAAAAATGATCAACCATCAACCAAAGTGCACTACACTGTATAAGCATCAAATAAAGATATCTAACGCTTATAACAGCCTGTTAATCAATCGATCGACATATTTAATCAATCAGGATGAGTGAACTTCAAATTTCATCCCAACACCCGTGTGGGGTTTCAAACAATCAAACACAGATTTTAGTTGTGCAGTTGGGCGATGTGTAAAATTTATCGTCCCAATCAATGTCATTCAAATAAGTGTACATAAACAAACCATCTGGTTTGTAAATGAATATTTATTTATTCACTTCACTATTTTCATATTCACGTTAAAAATTATATTTTTAACGATAAAACATTTTATTTCAATCTATGAATTTCTATTCAATTCATTTATTCAATAAAATGATATTTTTATTTTTCTAACATATTTTAGAAAATTTCGGCGGCATAACGGCACGATACTAGAAACGGGACAAGGCCTAGCCTTATCCCCGGTCTAGTGAAGGCCCACGCCATTCACACATCAATCAAATCACTTTTGTTATGCAAACCACAAAATTTGGAGTAAGAGTCTAACCTAGCCTTACTCCTTCGCCTTATAACGGCGCACGTCTAATCCTAACCCATTTATCGATTCGATTTTCCACACCACAAACCACATTCAAACCAATATCGCAATCAATCACCAAACAGCCAAACAAACAAGTCCATGGTCTGTGGACGATTGTGTCGGGTGCTACTAAACACCGTCTGCATCCTAATATATATATATATATATAACTAGAAAAAGAAATTGAAAGGTGAGAAGTTCTCACCGATAGCTATCCACTTCACGACACTTCATTAATAGAAATCTTCTTTGTTATCCCATCTTCGCCATCTTCGTTGCCCGTAGTCACTATATATATAAAAATCACATTTTTATATTTTGTTGTCTTTAAAATAAAAACCACATTTTTATTCACTCTTCAATATAAAAATCATATTTTTATAATCACTTCATATATTTAAAAATCGAATTTTTACTATGCTATTCCATATATAAAAATCTAATTTTTACTATCACGCTCTATGGATAAAAATTCTATTTCTACATTGCTACTATATAGATAAAAATTCCATTTCAAAAATATAGATTTCGCCCTTATAAAAATATAGATTTCGCCTTTTCTAATATGAAGTTTTCGCCTTTATAAAAATCAACACTTTACTTCAACGTATATAAAATAAAAATCAGATTTTTATTTCGCTACATATACAAAGATGATATTTTTATATTCTCTATCCTATAAAGATTATATTTTTAATACTTTAAAAATATAAAAATCATATTTTTAATATTTCTATATAGTAAAGACTATATTTTTAATACTTTAAAAATATAAAAATCATATTTTTATCTTCCTACCATATAAAAGATTATATTTTTAATTCTTTAAAAATATAAAAACTATATTTTTCACTAACCAAAATCAAATCTATTTTTAAAGTTCAACCCTTTTCTAAATTTTAAAGTTTAAAAATAAAATCAGTTTTTAAAACCTTTAAAAAAAATTCGGTTTAAAATCCTAAAAAAAACAGTCTATTTTCTGTTAATATAGAATAAAAATAAAATAAACTAATAAAATAAAATAAATAAATAAATAAAAACTTACATCGATTAACTAGGGTGGGGGTTTTCAGTGGTCGTCGGCAAGAAGTGGAGGGAGAGGAGCGGGACTGGAGGGGGTGCGGATGGTGCAGCGACGAGTGAAGGAGGGGCTAGGGTTCACGGTGGCGCTAGGGGGGGGTTGCGCGGCGCTTGTCAGCGCTGGAGGAGGTCGAGGCAGGGGTGCGCCTGGGCGTGGTGGTCGGCGTCTGCTGTAGGGGGAGGGCGGCGCGTCGTTGTTTTTCTTTTTTTCTTTTTTTCTCTTTAATTCGATCTGTTCGAATGAAACGGGGGGGGGCCTGGTTAAGGGAAAGGGGAGATAGAAATTTTTTTATTAATTTAATTATTTTATTATTTTATTTTAATTCAAAAAGTCAACTTTTTCAATCGACCTCTAAAAGAGGTCCACCGCCTGTCGTCCCTAGCGTTTAACCCCCATTCCGAACACAATGGGATATGCCACGTAGGCTGATTCGACTGTTTGAATCAGTTTCTGTTAAATTTACACTTAAATCGCTATATTGAATTTTAAACGTACATTTCAAATTACCGGGGTCACATACTCACTCTAAAAATTCTCGAAAAATATTTTCTAGCTTCGTATTGACGATACGGTCCTAACAAAACTAGTTTCGTCGAATTCTGAGACCGTATGAAAAATGGCCAATTTCCAGTCGATTAAAATCAACTGAAATGGTCAAAACACGTTTTCCTTTGCCACGCTCACATATTGATTCAGAAAATTATGAAATTTGAAACCTAGCAATAATTCGACATCACGGACCCAACAAAACTGGTTTCGTCGAAATCCGAGGTCATTTGCAAAATGTCCATTTTTAAGAGCCTGAATTCCATAGCGACTATTCAGAATTTTCAACTGGACATATCTTTTGATTCTCGATATGAAATCTCAGTTTGTTAACTTCGTTACAAAGATATAGTTATACAAATTCAAATATTTCTTGTTTCGTTCAATTCTGACTTATATTGAATTCTGTATATTCATTTGAAATTAGAAATCGAATTTTCAAACTACCGCGCCATTTTCAATTCCTTTTATAATTATATATAATTATTATATATTCTAACGACGACGTATATAATATATACGTTCTAATTATATTCAAAATAAATTTCTCATCGATATTATTTAAAATAATCTATTTTAAATATTCAAAATTCGCTAAAATCGCCAAAATAAAAATTTCAAACTGGCTCGCATTTTACGGGTTGTTACACCCTCAAGTGTCCAGCACCAGAACATCTAACAATCAACCTAATCCCACTCTTAATCTTATGAAGGCTATCGTCAAACCCCAAAGCCAGTTGATTTCCATACATCCTGACGAATCAAATTACTTGCTGCTGAACTGCAAATAGATTAAGCCATCAGAGGTTATGGATTAGATTATTTTATATTGGGCATAAAAATTATTCCACCAAGACTTATCAAATATAGAGAGGAAAAACTCATGCAGAATCAAGAATATGTAGCCTACATGAGACAAGATAGTCTTGTCTACTCTTGGATGATGTCATCCATTAGTGTTGGTAGATTACCACAGTTAATAGGCTACAGAACTACTCAAAAAGTTTGGTCAACAATATAAAGAAATTTCAACTCACAACCATTTGCAAAAATTATGCACAACAGGATACTATTGTAGTATATAAGAAAAGAGGGCTCAACCATGAATGAGTATCTACTTAAGGTCAAAAAATATACATGACCAATTTGCCTCAACAAGGCATAAAGTGTCAGACTCTGAGTATGTTCTATCTATAGTCAGTGGTTTATATGATGAGTATGAAGCTGTCACAGCAACAATTCTTTCCATGGACCGAATACCATCTCTACAGTATGTGTATTCTACCCTGCTTGCATATGAAGGGAGAATGAAACATAAGAAAAGTGCCAGGTCAGACCTATCAGTGAATTATACCAACTATAACAAGGGCAAGAATCAAGAAAGGGGTAATGGATCAAGAAACCAACCCAACAGTCAAAGAGGTGGTCAATTTAACAAAAGCAGAGGTAGAGGAAGGAATAATAGCATATACCAAGCTGCGACGCCCCACCCCGAGACCTTCATTAGTAAAGAGAATTACTAAGTAATCTTGTCTACTAATGCAGAGAATAGGGCTGGTTAAGGACGACCATCATATTGAACTCATAATTCATTAGATACTTTTTCTGAATGTCAACTAAATATCGTAATACCTTAGCTAAGAGCTAAGCATGTCAATTATGTCTCAATTTTTTTTCTTCTTATTACCTCGTAAGTGGTAGACACGCTTAGTCCCTAACTAATGCACTCTATGGTGGTTTTGGACCGTTTCAGAATAATGTAATATACATCAGATGGAAAACATTAGTCATAGAACAACAAACTAGATCAGAGTATATATATAAGTACATACATCACCATACATCTCTATAATAATACATCATACATGAGTAACAAGATACACATCCCATAGAAAAATGCATCAAGATAACTAGGTGTCAAATTGTGAAATTTTTGGACATAATGCTAATAAATATTACTTCAGATTCAATGCTAATTACACTCCAACGCATCAGAACAACATTTAAGTGCTAAGGTTGTGAATAGGAAGCATGACAACAGTAAAAGTCAACCATAAATTCTGAACACATATACAACAAAAATGGAAGATATAAATGATGACTACTGGTACCCTGACTCTGGAGCCACTAACCGTCTTCCAACAACCTCAACAACTTAAATCTGGGAAACAAAGAATACAAAGGTACACAAAACCTTCTTGTTGGTAATGGTAGAATAGCACACATAACACACATTGGAAACGCAAGTATTGGTGGACCCAAACGGTTACTTCTCTAAAAAAAAAAAAAAAAAAAAAAAAAAAAAAAAAAAAAAAAAAAAATCCTGTTTAGGGTACTATCTATCAAGGAAAACCTAATAATCAGTGTTTTCCAGTTTGCTAAGGATAATAATGTATACTTTTAATTTTATCCAAATACTTGCATAGTGAGAGACATGCTAACTCAAAAAATTATTTTGCAGGGTAAAGAGAGTAGAGGTCTATATAAGTTTAATGTTTCAAATTCAAAATACCTTGAAAATAAGGGAAACACTTGTATGTTGATTGTTATGAATGATTACGAATGCTGCAAACAATTTGACTTATGGCACAGTAGACTAGGACATCCTAGTATAAAGATAGTTAAGAACATTGTTGATAATAATAATATTCCGATTGATAAAATTCTCATTTCACATATATGCATATTCTATCAAATGAGAAAGAATCACAAGCTAGCATTTCCAGACTCACAAACCTCATACACACTGAACCATTGCAATTAATAACAACTGATCTATGGGGTCTAGCCTCAACAAGCTCAGACTATGGGTACAGATATTACATATCATTTGTTGATGCATACTCTAAGATTTGTGTGGATATATATGTAAAAGTCAAAATCTCAAACTTACAACACTGTCAAACAGTTTATTATCAAGGCAGAAAATATGGCATGCAATAAGATAGGGACATTTTAGACTGATGGTGGAAAAGAATTCTTACCGCTTAAACAATTATTTGAAGAAAAAGGGATTCATCACAGAATTACATGCCCCTATACTTCTGAGAAAAATGGCATTATAGAGAGAAAACGTAGGCACATTGTAGAGACTGCTTTGACATTACTTGCTCAGGCATCCATGCCATTAAAATTTTGGGCGGAAGCATTCACTACTGTTGTACATTTGATTAACTTATTACCAACAAAGGTACCTAAGTTAAAATATCCACAAGAAGTTCTAGCCAAAGTCAAACCAGACTATAAGCACTTAAAAATGTTAGGGTGTCAATGTTTTCCTTATCTAAGGTCGTATAATTGACACAAATTAGATTTTAGATCAATATCTTGTACCTTCCTGGGTTACTGTTCTAGTCAAAAATCCTACAGGTTTATAAATCAACGGTAAAAATTATATATCAAGACATGTTGTATTCAATGAGGAGGTATACCCATTCAGCAAAATAAAAATAAAAACCACAAAAAAAGTGGTAAATCCAAAAGTCTCAATATCTGACATGCCTGTTGAAATTGAAGTGCTATTGCCAGATCAGCAAGTAAAGATGTTACCAACACAAGCCCTTAACTCACAGTGTCCCCAGATGAACCAAGTCAAAGGTTTCAAAGTAAGTCAGATAGCAACAACAATCATCATGATCAAGGGACCGGTAATGACAAGGAAAGGAATGAACCTAACACTGCAATTAGTTCTTCAAGTAACAACAATCAAGACATCAATGTAAGAAACAACAACAACCATCCAATTCTTACTAGAGCAAAGTGTGGTGTGTTTAAACCAAATATCATCAACACTGCCACAATACATGAAGAGCCATCTTCATATATTGAAGCAATTCAAAGTGATAAACGGAAAACAACCATGGAAGAAGAATACAATGCTCTCATTAAGAATAAAACCTGTGACTTAGTTGAAAAGCCCATGAACAAAAATATAATTGGGTGTAAATGGACTTTCAAACTCAAAAAAAATTCCGATGGCCCAACATCCGAATATTGAAGACAAGATTGGTTGCAAAGGGGTATCCACAACAGTGTGGCTTTGATTTTTCAGAAACTTGCACCTGTTGTGAAACCATCCCCAATCAGAATAATCTTAACCAATGCCTTATATAGGAATTGGAGCATCAAACAATTAGATGTAAATAATTCATTTCTTAATGGTGTTTTATATGAAGAAGTGTTCATGGAACAACCACAAGGGTTCAGTCAAAAAGGAAACGAAGAGCTGGTGTGCAAACTTAATAAAGTAATCTACGGCTTGAAGCAGACACCAAGAGTGTGGTTTGACAAGCTAAAAGCAGCGCTTGTTAAATATGGCTATAGCTCATCAAAATCTGACAACTCAATATTTATTAAAATATCTGATTCTAGTATAACATATATTCTGATTTATGTTGATGATTTTAGCATTACAGGTAACGCTGAGGAAGAAATTAGAAATGTAAATACAGATTTTCTATAAAGGACCTTGGGAGCCTAAATTACTTTCTAGGGATAGAAGTGAGGAAGATAATAGCTTCTGAGGTGCACCTCAATCAAAGGAAGTACATTTCAAAAATTCTTTCTAGAGCTAAAATGGACAAAGCCAACTCGTTACCCACTCCTATGGTGACAAGCACTCGGTTATCTAAATTTAAAGAAGAACCCATTCAGAATGACAAGCAATATAAAAGTATTGTCCGAGCACTACAATATGTCATAATAACAAGACCTTATATTGCATACAGTGTCAAAAAAGTAAGTCAATACATGCAAAATCCATTGGACAATCACTAGAAGGCAGTCAAAAGAATCCAAAGATATCTCAAAGGAACCATCAATCAAGGAATTATTTTAAACACAAGTCAAAGTCTCAATATAAATGCTTATGCTGATGCTCACTAGGGAACTGACCAAGATGACATGAAATCAACATCTGGGTACTGCATTTATTTAAGAAAAAAAATCATGTACCATGGTGTGCCAAGGAGCATAATACTGTATCTAGATCAAGCACAGAGGTAGGGTTTAGAAGTGTTGCTAGCACTGCAGCTGAAATAATATGGATTAAGTCGCTATTAAGCAAACTCGAAGTCCAAACAGACAAAACACCAACGATTTGGTGTGACAACGTCAGTGTTATCTCTCTAATTCTAATCCAGTGTTACGTTCAAAGACAAAACATGTAGAGCTAGATCTATAATTCATTCGTAAACAAGTAATGAGTGGAGAATTAAGAGTAAGATACAAACCAATCGGGCATCAAAAGACATATACACTTACTAAACCTCTCTCGAAGCCTCGATTTACTTGTCTCAAGCAAGATCTGAGTGTGGATGAAGCAAAGCCTTAGCATAGATCAAAGCTTCGAATCTACATCCCTGAATAGATCTCAAGCCCAATCGTCTTCAGTATTGCAGTGGATAATTTGAGAAGAGGAGGCTGAAGCTCTCCAGATTTGACTTTTCTCTCAAATCGCCACCATGTTCGCCACTCTCTATTCACCCGCAAACCCTAACCCTAAATGGGTTTGATGGCGGGGTATCGAGTACAGGTGACTAATATACTTTGTTTAGTTATGTTCGGACCAAACATAGCTTGTTGGGCCTAGCCCATGTACTAATGTATCATATGTAAATACATAGCTCCAGTACATTGAATAGCTAGTTTTTCTGCATTTATACAAAATCAATAAAAGATCATTCTCCATTATCGCATCCTCCCATTTTAGATCAAAATCTTGTACCGCATTTCTGCCACAAATCTAACATTGCATTAAATAATCATGACCAGTAACGTGGTTGTGAAGCATTTCAAGACTCCCTAAGGCGCCATTTAAGTGACATTTTGACGTCAAGTTTTTTTGCTTTTATGTTTTTTCCATCTCTTACCTAATGTGGTCTCAACACTTCGTTTTTCTTGAACAGCAAAAAAACAAACGTTTTATTTGTTTAATTTTTGTTACTTAAACTAGATGCTAAAATACTTGATTACTTTGTTAATCAACTGAAGCCCTTCATCTCCTGAAATAACTTCAATGGTTAGTTGCAATTCATATATTTCATTTCAAACACATAGACAATCATTTATGAAATATGTTTTTTTTTTATAATTTACACTAAGCGTATAATCATTAAGTTTTTAAAAGCCTACTTAATGTGTTTTGTAATACGTACAGTACCAGCTACTTATTAGTATTTCATTTCATCAAAATTTGAGTGTAATGTTTCTTGGTTTTTCTTATTATATTTCAAATATTTTTGGAATTCAGTCTATTAAAAAGAAAACTAAATCGTTCGCTATGATACACAATATCTAACTGTAGCAGTGAATTAAATTTCACTATGTATAAACTTTATTACTGTTCATTTTTGTAAACTATGATGTTCTGTTTATTTTGAAATCCATCGACGTGAGCAAGATTAGTAGAGTCGTAGAGAATGATTACTACTAGGCATGTTCCAAAACTGAATGGACTCATTTTTAAGTACCATAAAGCGACACAAGGAAATGATAAATCTGAAGTAACAAAACAGTACAATGACAAATTTAAACTGCCACGTTTAGACTGATAAAACTATGAGCATCATAAATTAATAAATTTAAGGCATATCAAAATAACAAGATAATTCTACATAAGATCAACTCAATTTGAAACAACAAAAGCCTGATCCACTGACAAATCAGTAAATGTAACTCGGTTTTTTATTGTAATAATAATTCTGGTTTGCAACCTGAGCTATTGGAAAATAACTCAAGCACCGTGTGGCTACTAAGAATCCACAATTCAATCATGGTAAATAGCAGATATTCCACTTGCTCAAAAAATATTACAAATACAAAGATCATACTAAAGTTTTCCAGTCCTTTGCCTTTAATTCGGTCCTAGGACTGAAGAGAAACGCTAAACAAACTTAGCACTCCCCTTTTCGGACCTCATGATGTAAAAATACAGAAAATGGTGGTTGGGTTACTTCTGCAAAATTTCTTTATAAACAAATAGGTTACAATGAATGGTATCATATACCTATGGAAGCAATGTTCACCACTGACAAGGTAATAGTATTTGATCATATAACCTGGTTACTCTTTTGGCTTACTTCTCATTGCTTTTCTTTTAGTCACGTCAAGGTATTTCTTTCTTAGTCGAATTGTCTTAGGGGTTACCTAAAAGATTGCAACAAGTCCATATTGGCATCAAGAACTCAAGAGGAAAGAGAAAACCAATGAAATGAGATATACCTCAATAAGTTCATCAGAAGCCACATAACCAATTGCTTCTTCAAGTGTCATCTGCACTAATATATTACCTTTAGTACTAAACAAGAATCACCTAAAACATCACATATTTACAGTTATGTCCTAAACAAGTTAGGGGGGTAGAAACTTTTTTTTTTTTTTTTTGAAATTCAATACATAACCATTTTTGAAAAACTACTCTAGTATTCTTCCAACGTCCGATGTTTTCTCCAATTCATGACAGCGGCAAATGCATCACTAGCTATGAAAATAATAAATAGATTTGAAAGGCGGGAAGGATTAAACCTTCTATATTATTCAAAACTATGAACATACAGAAAATATATGCTGTTCTAACTGAAATAAAATTACATACCAATCGAGGTGGGGTCAGGCGAACATTTTCATCTTTTCCTGGAGCACGTATGTTAGTCAACTCTTTTGTCCGAACAGGGTTTACCTGAACATAGGATTAAAAGAATCAAAGCACATAAAATGGTATCATTGTATTTGAAACGAGTATTCGTAGAAAGCATTCTCACATCAAGATCAGTATCACGGGAATGTTCTCCAACAATCATTCCATCATATGTCTGCATAAAGAGAACATTTCATTTCATGGGTTGTTTTCTACAATATTTTTTGTTTGTGAAATAACAAGTATGCGTAAGTAACCTCCATTCCAGGAGCCACAAAAAGAGTTCCACGGGGCTCCAAACTCGCCAGTGCGTGAGCAGTAATGACTCCACGGCCTACTGAAACCTGTTTATAGAAATTCATTAAATTCAGATAGTATTAAATAAACAGATCTAATTTAAGAAGGCTAATATGGCACTAACAAATTATCGATGGGCAAGTTCAATAAAAACAGATTGCATTGATGTTGTAGAATAGAATACTACTTCAACAAAAGCAACAAAGCCATTATTCCCAAACAAGTTGGGATCGACTACTACTAGAGATGGAACCCAGAACCAAATGGCAAGTCAATTTAAAAGTCAACAAAAAGGCTAACATGGTCACCCTTTTTCCAAAAAAATGTTTTAAATTACCCCTTTCGAATAATTTTCGATAAAAAAAATTCACTGTTTTTGGAAATTAAATATGCACTTGATCAGAAGTTAATATGAGCAAAATCAAACTTTTTTGTTCTGCATGTACATACATGCATTTTTGTACTAAAAATGCATGTATTTGTAGTTTTTGAAAGCTGCAATATCAGCAATTTCTCTGAAAATAATTCCACAGGTGTTCCGTAAAACGGAAGTGTATTATGAAACTTAAGAGAAGAGCATATGACAAAACTTCCAAAAATTATTAGACTTACCAAAACGCCTTTCCTCACGTTTCCAAGTGGACCCCTATGTTTTCCATAAGCTGGAATCATATATTTTTTCATTAGATATCACTGTTTGAGACCATAAAACTAGAACGAACCATAAATAGAAATCAACTGATTAACGACTATGTATTGGAGTTGGTTCAAACAAGGAATTCACATCGAAAAGCACTGTTGTTCAAACCGGTTAAAACACTTGGACATGGCGCACGAGGTCATGGGTTTGATACCTGTCTTGCAGGATCCAACTCATTTGTCATGTAGTATGTTATATACTACCTAATTCGTGCATATAGTACCCACTTTCCAAAAAAAGAAAAAAGAATTCACATCAACAATAACTAAGCCTAGAATCAGAGCACAAGTTTTATTTGCTTTGCTTGAACACATAAAATTTCAACAACTTTACCAGCGCCAACTTGGATTGGGCTCTAGTTGACTCAGTAAGGAGGAAACAATGGAAGGTTTATACAAAATTGACAGCAATTGGGTCAATGCAGCAAGAAAATAAACTTCATATTAAAATATTAATAAAATAGTTAACAAATATGATAAACATACTTAAGAAAGCACGGTGCATAAACCCTGTGCCACGTGTATCGCTGCTAAAAACACTTCTGTAGCCAACTAATCCCCTGTACAAAATGGCAAAAAGAAAAAAAAAACATGTTATTAAAACACTGCGGACTACGTATAAGAAAACAGTACATATCTTTTATCAGTGTTAATCTCTATAAAGAATCAATATCGATCAATAGATAATAAAAATAAAATAAACCATCCGGATAGGGCTGCCCTAGGAAATCAGATCACCAGCCTCCTCTCTCTAAGGGGGAACCACAGAAGATACAGAAGATTGAAAGCATCAACACAACGGGTTACATGGGAAAACAATGTGGGCAAAGGTAGCAGCTTGCCACGAAGAGATATTTTAAATAAACAGCATTAAAATATATCTATTACAAGAACAAACGAAAGAATTGTGAAATTTTTCAAAATGGACCAAGTTCAATTTAGTTTTTCCAAAAGAACAAAAAATGAAGCTTGATTTAAGAGCTCCATAATTTATATTGATGCCCAGTAATGTTTACGCAATGACATAAATCGTACCCTCACCATCTGATTGCCCAAGTGTTTGTAGCCTAAACTCTACCTAAACAACATACGGCTTTATGAGACGAGCAAGAAAAATGGCCGAAATTCCACAGCAGCACTGAAAAAAAAATCAGTTTCTGGGATTGCAAGCTTCAAGACATAGAGTACTTCCAGGTTAATAGTGAACTGTAAAAGTGTGCGTATACAAATATATAAGCCCTCTATGTCCTTCCCATGAATCACCCATTGTTTTCCATTTTAAGAAAACAAACTGCACCCCTTTTTTGTATTGAGACAAATATTATTTGCGAATATGGTCTTTTCATGTTGGTCGTGTGGTCTTAAAAAGGAAATATTACGTTAATGTAGGTTTGGAGTTTCAAAACGATAAAAATTTGTAAAGACGATGTACATGGTTAGAGGTATAATTACCAAAAATTAGCTCATGCAAAAATTCCAAATATGAAATCATTGGATTATAAATATAAAATTAAATTTTGGTTAATTCGAACATAAAACTAAATATGATTTTTCGAGCTACACATTTCAAAATCGAACAAAAATTGTACATATATCCTTTCATGCCTCAAGGTATCTCCGCAAAATTTTGGCTAGTTTGAATAATAGCAACTCAAGGATTTGCACTCAATTTGTCTCTCAATCTAATGTTTTGAATTGATATACTCGATAAATATAATTAATTTTCAAACCACCATACTTAGTAATCATTGACCAATTGAATGATGCCAATGCGGTGTTATTCTTCGGATACCGTTCCAACATATAGCATAATAAAATACTGGTGCAAAACTGGGCTATGCACACAGTATGACAAATATTAATTAGAATATTTATTCATCAATGTGACATTCTGCAATGGTGATTCCAATGGAAATTTAACAAGGAAAAAAAAATCAAGTCAAATAATAGCAATATATAGTGGATATCACATTGGAAATATAGCATTAAATGGACTTTAAATATTAATATGTTAAGATGTGCCTAAATTACACTAAAGGAGCTCCTGGTTAGAAATGTATGGAGTATGTCGTAATTTCAATGGTAATTATGGTAAATGAAACACACAATTTCTTACAAAAAAGAGTGATAATATATTGGCAATAATTTTACCCAAAAAAAAAAAAAAAAAAATGAGCCGCTAATTTTACTTGTGATATTTATGTTCAACATATCCTGCATTTTTTTTTGGAAAAATGGCGATGAACGAAAGAGTGAAATAGGAATTAAATAGATTAAAAAAAAGTAAGAGTTAAGTAAATGTAAAAAAGAATCGAAAATGAAAATTGTTTATTGGTAAACAACTGAATCCATTTTTTTAAAGTCACTTCCAAATAGACCCATCAAACGGGTTGGGTTGGATCAATATGGGTTTGGATCAATTTTGACTCCCCATTTATTTTGATTGACTTATACAATGGCCCGTCTGCCCAACCACCTAGTAAGTTAGCTACTCATTTAACTCATCTAAATATTTGAATTTGTTATCAAATACAAGCATTATAACTATGGAGAACTACAACACAAGATCACAAGATGAAGCATTCGAGTGTTGTATGTCAGCCCTAATTTAAGTGAGAGTCCATTGGTCGTGATTTCGCCTGTATCTAGGGCGGTATGAAGAAGTTATTTCGGTTGAAACAAAAAAACGGTTTCTGCCTAAAGTAGTGTTCAAATATGAGAATGTAATATGTTATTTTTTAAATACAATCGTCGGTTACCATGGAGAACTACAACGTTCATTCATAAGATGAAGTATCTAAGTATTTCATATTGTTCGTAATTTAAATGGGAGTTCATTGATCAAGGGCTTGCCCGGTTCCGAAGCAATACGAAGAAGATACTACAATTTGAATAAAAAATATAACGGCTTTGTGCCTAGGTGGAGTTCGAATATGAAAAATGCAGTCCATTATTTTGCAAGAACCGTTGTTCATAATTGAAAAGTACAACGTTCGTTCATAAAGCTAAGTATCTGAGTATTTCATGTAGTTTGTAATTTAAATGTGAGTTAATAGGTCAAAACCTCTTCCAGTTCCAAAGAAGTATGAAGAAAATACTGCAGTCTAAACAAAAAAATAGCGGCTTCGTGCCTCGGTAGATTTCAAAAATGGGAATGTAATATAGGTTTTCTAAGTACAACCTTTAGCCACCATGGGGATCGTTTTCGTATATTTATCGTTAGCCGTCGTCACAGTCCTCTTTTTTGGCTAGAGAGAAGTCTCACCTCGGCTAGTTAAACGGTGAGCCATCACCTCGCCAGGAAAGACTTCAGGCTTTCTCAAGACCAAAATAGGTCAGCGCCTAAGGGGAAGGGTACAACACTTTACGCCCTTTGCGCTAACAGAAAGAAAACTGTAAAATAGCTCCATGCCGGAAAGGTTGGATGCTGTGCCAGGAATTATCCCTTAAGAAACTAAGTAATCAGATGCAGTGAAGGCTAGTGAAGTGGGTTTAGGGGACATTCCGTGTGTCAACGGGCTTCTATCCTTGATGAGGAAGGTGTAACACTTCTTCGAGAAAGAGGAAGAAGACGGGAATCCGTAAAGAAAGAGAACATGGATTCCCGAGGACCAATATGAATTCTTGAGCTTTATGCAGGACATTAAACTATGAAACCGAAAAATTAGCGGCTTCGTGCCTAGACGGAGTTAAAATATGTAAATATGGTATATTATTTTCTAAGTACAACCGTCATTCACTATGGACAACTACAAAATTTGTTTACAAGACGAAGTATTAGGGTGTTTCATATTGTCCCTAATTTAGATGGGAGTTCATCGATCGAAGTCTCACCCGATTCCAAGGTAGTATGAAGAAGTTACTACAGTCTAAATTAAAAAAAAGACTTTGTGCATATGTGGAATTCAAACATGGGAATATAGCCTATTATTTTCTAAGCAAAATAATAATCACAGAGAAGTACAGCGTTGGTTCATAAGACGAAGCATCCGAGTGTTTCATATTGTCCATAATTTAGATGAAAGTTCACTAGTCGAAGTCTCGTCTGATTCCGAATTAATATGCAAAAGTTACTGAAGTTTGAACAAAAAATAATGGATTTTGCCTAGCTGGAACTGAATGGGTAAATGCTTTACCCATTTATAATCTTTCTAAAATCATAAGGGATTACACAATCATATTATTTCACAATATTCAATATTCCTGGATTACCCCTTTAAATTAGATTAGAAAAAAAAATCGATAAGGGAAACCAAATTAAAATAAGCAGTTTGTCACCACTGCACCGAATGCAGCACGTAATCAATTATATATGTATTTGACAGTGATATGTCGAAAATTAATAATCATTTTGGTGCATTGCCTCCGTAATTATAAAATTCGGCATACTTATGTCAAAAAAAATAGTTTGATCGTATTCCTCCGAGAACGCTTATCCTTTAGGGTTTAAAAAAATCGATATATGCGAATCGAAAAAAAATACTACGACCCTTGCAACATTCGTTAAGGTAAACTCACCTTTATTTGTTCAGCGGCGAAATGGATAATAAGGTAAAATTACCTTTATTTGTTAAGGGGCTACTTTCCTCATTGCTACTCCCCTTAACAATTTTTGAAAAAAAAAATTGACCCCCCCCCCCCCCTTTAACAATAATTGGAGTGTCAATAACAATGCCCTAAATTTATAAATTTTGATCGAATTCCAAAGCTCAAATCTTATGATCTTATATTTTGTAGATATTATAACCGCATGTGCACAATCTTGATTCAATTCTCATTGATTTCATTCTTTGAAATATAAACTCCACTGAAAATACAACATATTTCAAACATTTGTGATAATAGTACATATAAAAAAAGAGTAGTAATAAGTTAAAAGAAGAGCGTAATAGCCAAGAAATACATATATGGATTGAGCACTATGGTTTTATCAAGCTTTATCATTAATTGTATCAATAATCTTATGTAATATATACAAAATATAAAACAAATTACCTCAGTTTATCCAAATTTAAACATTGAAATGATCTTATTTGATGTAGCTGTTTTAAATAATCAAACATGACCTATGCTTGAGTTTCACTGATTGTAAGTGAATTTATATAAATATCAGTTGTTATGTATTGCGAATAACAGCTTAGCGTGGTGCAATAATTGTCATTTAAACATCTAATTGCTTTGTTCCTGAAATACAAGTTCTAATCCTGTTAACCTCATTTTACTTCATATATGTCGAAATCATTGTTGTTTAAAATCTTTTCCCTGTTAAGTTCCTTTAAATTTATAAATTTTGATCGAATTCAAAAGCTCAAATCTTATGACCTAATATTTTGTAGATATTTTAACCGCACGTGCACAATCTTTATTCAATTCTCATTGATTTCGTTCTTTGAAATATACACTCCATTGGAAATATAACATATTTCA
Source organism: Allium sativum (assembly GCA_030737875.1). NCBI lineage: Eukaryota > Viridiplantae > Streptophyta > Magnoliopsida > Asparagales > Amaryllidaceae > Allium > Allium sativum. Next base: position 510,426,710 of record CM060921.1, on the reverse strand, counting down.
AAGATTGGTGATAATAGTACAAATAAAAAAATAGTAATATGTTAAAAGAAGAGCGCAATAGCCAAGAAATTCATATATGGATTGAGCGCTATAGTTTTATCAAGCTTTACCATTAATTGAACAAATAATCTTATGTAACATATACAAAATATAAAACAATTTGCCTTAGTTTATCCAAATTTAAACACTGAAATGATCTTATTTGATGTAGCTATTTTAAATAATTAAATATGACCTATGCTTGAATTTCATTGATTGTTAGTGAATTTATGTAAATATCAATGGTTATGTATTGCATAACCACTGTCGGCTGGTAATCTGGAGCGCACAGGTTCGAGCCCCGGCCTCTTCACATAATGTGAGGGAAAGGCTGCGCATGCTAATCGACCACCCCCAGAGCCCGGAAAGCCGTGAGAATAGTACCAGATGGGAGACTGTCTAGGAAGTCCTCACGCTTGAGTATGGGAGCCTTCGGCACTGGGTATCCACCATCAGTGGTTATGTATTGCGAATATCAGCTTTGCATGGTGCAGTGATTGTCATTTAAACATCTAATTTTCATTCGTTCTTTTTTTAAAATAAAACATAATAGATTCAGCTTATTGTTTTCAGTTTCTTAATATCACTAAGCTATCAAAGTGCACTTATTCAGATTATCATGTGAACTTTAATTTTCATTTGAAACTATCAAGTATGAAAAGTATAAAATCGGATAACGAATATAATACTATACAAATCTAGATCCAACCTAACTCGTTTGTTTTTCTTACAATTTAAAAAGAAAACCCAAGCTTCTCAATGTTACATAAAAAACTAGTTTCCATATAAAAAATGTTAACGTGAAAGCAGGCCCATCAATATATGATCCATTTCATTAACTCTTCTTATAAATGAGCCGAGTTAACCCATTTTTGAATTATTATTAAATGTCTTCAAAGAGTGGAGTGTTTTTAAAAAACGGTCCCCCTTAACAATAGTTGGAGTGTCAATAACAACACCCTAAATTTGAAGGAACTTAATAGGTGGTGGATACCCAGTGCCAAAGGCTCCCATACTCAAGCGCGAGAGGACTTCTCAGGCAGTCTCCCGTCCTAGTACTATTCTCACGGCTTTCCGGAATCTTAAATACTACAGAAAGTTTGAAAATATGTTTTGATGAAATTTGCCTTATCATATCTGGATAATCTCAACGCAATGATATTGATATTGCAACCAAGATTCGAGAGTTCGCTTTCGGTCATTTGAAATTTTGCTAATTTTGGATGATATCGGAAACTCCGAAAGTTTCAGTCTCGGAGCCGATTTCGATTTCAATGGTTTGTAAATGAAAATATAATAATTATCTTTGTAAATAAATACAAAATACAGTCCATAAGGAAATGGAATACAACACTATAAATTTATTACCTTCAGAAATTAATTTTTGTAACTGCATATAAATTTATTACCTTCAAAAAAATAATTTCAGCTCAATACCAGTTAAACCAAATTGTATACTTTCACAATCATTTAAACAATAAGGCTACACAGCACCGTATTTTAACTAAATTATATAATTTCAGCATGTTGATGTCAAAACTGGATTTCTTCTTTAATTCCCGTACTTATGCTACTTTTTCTCTTGCTGTCCAATCAAAACAAGATTTCTTCTTCTCTAATTTTGTAACAGCTCCAACCAAAACCGAAACGAGGTTTTCGGAATCTCGTGGTTCCTACTCATACCATGGTTTGAGCAAAGTTTAAGATTTCAAATTCTAATTACTCTAAGCCTTAAGTCATTCGAGATTTCCCAAATTTTCAACCAATTTCAATAATTTATAAGCTTTGGGTCACAAAGTTTGAAACTTTATATACAAAATATCAATAAATAATATACACTCATATTTAGCATAACAAAAAATTTGTATTGCATTTTCTCTTGGCATACGTTTGTAGGCTTTAAAAAGTTGATTTGATTATTTATTTATTTTGTAATGGCTTAACATTTCACCAGCTAATTGGGTTGGATTTGACCGGTATGGTTTTACGTAATATGGTGTTCTATGCATTATCCATCTGATTAGCTGTCATTTGCTATTCATTTACATGTTTGCCTATACTAATGTTTTAAAACGCGAAAGCGTACATGAGGCATTTCCGTGTCCGCGAGCCGAGGCGTTAGCTTCAAACCGTTGAGGCGTAAGTCTTTTGAAGAAGAAGAAAACTTACGTCATATAATGAAAGTAGACATAGAATAACGTCAAATAGTATATACGAAACATAAATTACTACAAGCGATTCAAACAAAATATAATTGTCCAAAATATTCAAACTATCATCTAAGATCAAATGATACATTCCTCATCCATAAGCATGTTACCATCCAAGATATCATCGTCATTAGCATGAAATACATTTTGAGTATATAATTTCAGAAAAAGGATCATGTCCGTCGACAATATCATCCTCAATTAACGCAACTCTTACACTCTTCCCTTTTGGATCACTACCTATTATCAAGTTTTGAAAATGACAATGAGTAGGATTATATATTTGATAGAATTATTTTAATATTTATTATACTTAATTGTACTACCGTCATCATTATACAGACTTCTTTTGTATGGAATGATAGGAGGAAGAGTGATAACAGACTCTCTTGTGGCATGGGAGGAGGGTGAGGGGTAGGATCTCTAGGAGGTATAGGTTCACGGTTTTGAATCATAGGTTTTCTAATTTCTAAAGTATCCTCATATATTGAAGCAGACATATTTCGTATAGCATCAACATCGAGAAATTGATCATCATCATCAAGCCAACTTGGATCGAAAGGAAGAGTCGAATTTTCTATTTCGGTAATGCACTCATCAACCGAATCAATTTCTTCCACGACTATTGAAGCTATCCTTCTTGTTCTCATTATTTCTCTTTGTCTCAAAACGATATTATATTTAACACAACGAAGAATGCAATCTTTTATACTCAAGTCTATTTCTTTTTTTACAATGAACTTATAACGAACAAAATAAATTGAATATTTTGATATGAAGCAGAAATGCACTTAAAGTAAACTATTTTAAATAACGCTTACCCATTGAAATGTACCCCCAATTTCTTTCACATCCAGTTCCACTACAAATTAGACCAAGCACCCGAATAGCAAAATTCATCAATCCCGGTGTATCAATCCCAAAATGCACTCACCAATACACTAGTAGGTCGATAAAACATGAAAAATTATATATTTCAATAATTTAAAGTGAAATAATACCAAGCAAATTGCTAATATGGACTTCTCATTTTTTTCTACTCTTAATTACCATTTGAGTTCCAAAAAGACCAATTTGACGATCATATAAAAGTCTAGTTTACAATCCGCTTTGAGACGTTCGTCACTGTCGTCAAGCATTTTATCCATAGAAGCAAACAAATCTTTTCTTACCTCATCAATAGCTGAAAAAGTACCTTCATAATGAATCTTCGGATTCAAGTAGTAACCCGTCGCATGTAATGGTTGGTGTAGTTGTGCTTCTCATCGTCTATCTATACGACTCTAAATTGGCTTATATTTTTTCTCATATTTTCAACATTCCTAACAATTTTTTCTTTTGCGGCATCTATCGACTCATATATGTAACCCATGGCAGGTCTATCTTTTCAATTAACCTCCCTCAACACACAAACAAGATGACGAACACTTCTGACACAATAAGTGATATATTGCCAAAAAAGCCATCAAACAATACATACTTTCTAGTTTGAATGTCATCATTTTTTGACAAAGGGGCCTTCATTCCATTCTTTTGAAGAAAATAAAGCAATGATACCTTTTTGCATGTACAAACTTTAAGAGTAAGATAAGAAGTTGCAAATCCCATCCGCAGGATGGATAAGTTTTCTATCTTTTGTAAACATCCGCATCAAAGCAAGAACTCATGAATGATCATACATGAAAAACCATATATTTTTATAATTTTAATGTACAAACTACGATTCCAAGCTTGGAATCGACTTCGATTCCAAACTGGAATCCTTCAATTCTTGAGAATCGGTTTGGATTCACAGTTTATAATGAATCTCGCTGAATTTCAGATGTTTTGGTGCTTAGCTTGACAGTACAGGCTACTTGAATTTTGTTGCTCCTTATTTAGCTGCTCATGTTTTTATGCAGTAACTTGACGGTTTTATAACAATGAGGAAGAGAGATATAGCTTGGAAATAGGTGAAAGAACTATCGAATTCACCAAATCCAAAATACTTCCTTTGTACGTTTTGTGATCATATACTGAACAGGGGAATTGCTCGATTTAAACATTTAGCTTGCACTCACGTTGGAATCATTCCTTGTTCAAAAGTGCCACAAAATGTAAAAATATGAATGCATTGCAACTTTGGAAAAAATGGAGGTCGTCAAGCAAGCAAAAATCTATATGTTCCGTGAGGTTGGTAGAAGTGAAATCATTGAAAATGTTTCTCATACCGTTGAGCTTGGCCTTGAAAGTGGGCGTGGTAATATTGCTAGGCCTAGGGGAACAATAGACAAATTTATAAGTGTAGAAGAAAAACAAAGCACTCTAAATAATCGTTACAAGAAAGAAGAAAGAAAAGAAATTTGTAAAAAAAAAAAGGTTATGGTTCTACACTAGTGCTACTCCATTTAATGCTGCGAACACGCCATATTATAAAGAAGCAGTGGAAAGTATTGCAAAGTTTAGTGCTGGATTTAAACGACCTTCTAGTCATGAGTTAAGAACTTGGATCCTTAAAGAAAGTGTTAATGATGTTGAAAATACCATCGACATATACAAAAAAGACTGAAAAAAATATGGATGTACTATTAAATCCAATGGTTGGACTGATGGTAAAAGCAGGGTTGTTATTAATTTTCTAATCAATAGTCCAAAAGGTGTGTGGTTTTTGAAATCTATTTATGCATCAAATATGATAAAGAATGTGGATTTATTGGTTACATATTTTAATGATGTTACTGATGAAATTGAAGAGGAGAACACGATTCAAATTGTTACCGACAATGCTTCTAATTACAAAAGAGCCGGTAATATACTAATAGAGGAAAGACAAAAATTATGGACTCTATGTGCAACTCATTATACTGACTTAATGCTTGAGAATATTAGCAAATTGACCGTGTTTAATCAAACGACCCAAAAGGCAAAATTCGTAGTGAAATTCATATATGATCATTCGTAGGTTCTTGCTTTAATGCAAAAGTTTACAAAAGATAGAGAGCTTATTTGTCCCGCGATTACGAGATTTGCAACTTCTTATCTTACCCTTCAAAGTTTGTAGATGCAAAAAGGTATCATTGCTTTATTTTATTCTAAAGTATGGAATAAAGTTCCATTTGCTAAAAAAATGATGGCATTCAAACTAAAAAGTATGTATTATTTGATGACATTTTTGGCAATATATCGCTTATTGTGTCAAAACTAGTATTCTTCTTCGTGTTTGTGTGTTTAGAGAGGTTGATGGAGAAGATGGACCCGTCATGGGTTACATATATGAGTTGATGGACGCCGCAAAAAAAAGATTGCTAGAAATATTGGAAATAATGAGAAAAAATTTGTCAATTTGGAGTCGTATAGATAAACGATGGAAAACACAACTATATCAACCATTACATGCGGCAGGTTACTACTTAAATGCACAATTTTGTTATGAAGGTACCTCCCAAATGTTGAGAGATAAGAAAAGGTCTGTTTGCTTCTATGGATAGAATGTTTGGCGATAGTGATGAACGGATCAAAGTAGATTGCCAACTAGACTTATATGATTGTCAAATTGGTCTTTTTGGAACTCAAATGGCAATTAAGAGCACTGTTTCAAATCTCGCAAATATCGTCCGAGATCTCCTCTGAGATCTCGTTTTGGACTCCTTCCGAAACGAAACAGTAAATATCACTCTAAATCTCCTTTCGAATATATCGCCCGAGATATTGCAATATCGAACGATATATCGACCGAGACGAAATACTGGAATATCGTCCGAGATATAGTTTTTTTGGTTAAAATTTAAATTTGTGCCTGAACTAAAACTATAATTAAAAAACTCAAATCTAGCCATATCAGTCTTTTGTTATTTTTCATTTTTCATGTTAAATGACTATATTGTATGTTCGCATATGTTTTACAATGCTTATGATTTTTATGTTCGTCTTTTTATATACATGTTACTTATGAAATTATGTATTTTATGGTCTATTTATGCTAAATTTTTTTAATGTTTTGGATTCTTTTAATGTTTCCTGTCGAATAATATTTCTGTTTTAAGCATATTACGATTTAGAGTATGAATGATCTTTTGCAAAATAAAGAATAATAAAGTTATTTTGCATTTTAAGTTTAAGTTATTATGTTTTTAATAGCATTCATAAAAATCATTTTGTTAAAATGTCATTTTTAACATATCATGTACCCCGAGATTGTTCCGATATGAACTTTCAGACCCGAGATGAAAATCCGAGACAAACTCCCGAGTTAGACTCATCTCGCCCAAGATCTCCCCCGATACGAGGCCGAGTCTATGAAATCCCCGAGACGAAACGCGACTGATATCCGAGATTTAAAACCTTGATTAAGAGTAGAAAAAAATGAGAAGTCCAGGTTAGCAATTTGCTTTATATTATTTCACTTTACGTTAAATTATGAAAACATATGATTTTTCATGTTTTATCAACCACTAGTGTATTGATGAGAGCATTTTTGGATTGATACACCGGAATTGATGAATTTTGCTATTCGGAAGTTTGGTCTAACTTGTAGTGCAATCGGAATTGAAAGAAATTGGAGTACATTTCAATGGGTAAGCGTTATTTAAAATAGTTTACTTTAAATGCATTTTGGCTTCATATCAAAATATTCAATTTATTTTGTTTGTCATATAGGTTCATTCTAAAAAAAAGAAATAGACTTAAGCATAAAAGATTACATTCTTTGGTGTATGCCAAACATAATACCGCTTTGAGACAAAGAGAAATAATGAGAAGACGAAAGATAGATCCAATAATCATATAAGAAATTGATTCAGATGATTAGTGGATTACCGAAATAGAAAATCTAACTCTTCCTTTCGATCCAAGTTGGCTTGATGATGATGATCGGTTTCTCGATGTTAATACTATATGAAATATGTCTGTTTCAATATATGATGATACTTTAAGAATTAAAGAACCTACGATTCAAAATCGTGTACTTATGCCTCCTAGAGATCATACCCTCCCCTCATCCTCCCTTCCCCACAAGAGAGCTTATTATCACCTTTCCTCCTATCATTCCATAAGAAAGAAGACGCTGTAATGATGATGGTAGTATAGGTATAACAAAAAATTAATAATAAATAATTCTATCAAATATAAAATCATACTGTAACGACCCAGAAAATCTGAACCAATTTAAATTTTTTAAATTGGCTACAATAATGGATTTTAAATATTTAAAATAAATATTTTAAATAATAGCGATGAAAACTGAGTTTGAATCGACAATTGAAAACGAATATAATTAATTCTAATTATAAACAAGGCCTGAAATGGCGCTGCAGTTTCAAAAATTGAATTCAAACTTTGTCGAACTGTACCGGGTGCAAAACAAAACGGATTTTAGTGAAATCAAAAATATTTAAATCTGTTAGTGAATACCTTTCTAACGAATCTGAAAAATCGAATTTTCATAGCGGAAAGCAAAAGTTATGGCCAAATGAATTTTCAGAAAGGTCGCTATGGAATTTATATAGCCCGTGAAATTGGCCATTTTGCATACGGCCTCGGAATTCGACGAAACCACTTTTGTTGGATCCAGGATGTGAAGTTATTGCTAGGTTTCAAATTTCATAATTTTTTAAGCTAGTATGTGAACGTGGCAAAGGAAAACGTGTTTTGGTCAATTACAGTTAAATTGGATCGACCAGAAATGGGCCTTTTTGCAAACGGTCTCAGAATTCGACGAAACTAGTTTTGTTGGGACCGTATCGTCAAAACATAGCTAAATTTATTTTTTTGGAATTTTTCGAATCAGTTTGTGGCCCTGACAAATTGAAATGTACATTCAAATTAAATATTGAATGTTTTATATTCTAATTTGAAGGAAAACTAACCGAAACAGTCGAATGGGCCTACGAAACATATCCCATTGTGTTCGAAATGGGGGTAAAACGCTAGGGACGACAGTCGTTGGGTTTAGATTGGTGGCCCTGTCAGAAAACCCCTTTAAAACTCCATTGGCCAATCAGAATTTTTAAAAAAAATAAAAAAAAGAAAATACTTTCTCTCTCCCCGACAATCGAAGGCGGTAACCTATTCGCCAGTTCCCGAGCATTTTCCGGCCGCCACACACCTCGTTGACCCCCGATCCTTTGGAACATTTTGAAGATCTCTTCGTGACCTTTAAATCCATACCCGCCTCGACTCCCCTCGTTGCCTGTGCCGCCGGAATCACCTCCTCCAACTGTCGCCTTTTCGAGCGCCGCCGTGACCACCTGGCCCCACCGAGTTGCACCTCACCACCACGCGCGCGAAGGTCTCTCGTAGCCCTTCGACGCTGTATCCTCCGATCGAGCTGCAACTTCGCGGATTGGAAGAAATCGGGCGACCTAGTTTTGAACGAAATAGTGAGTATACGGTTTATATTATTTAAACTGATTTCAACAGTTTTAAACCGTTGCAAACTTTGAAAAATCATATCTTTTTCGTTTTTTAACGAAATTCGATAAAACAGGAAACATCGTGACTGTGTGGACGTCCTCTACATTCTAGAAGAGACCGCATATTTTTCTGAACCTTCTGCTATTTTTGGTGGAGTGGAACCCAATGTGAGATTTCTAATTTATAAACGATATGGAAAACGACGATGTATGAATTATATAGTCGATGTATGAGTTATATAAGCATTGTACACCTCATGTATAAGCGTTGTATAAGTTGTACGTTCGATGTATAAGTTATATATGCGTTGTAAAAATTATATATGTGTTGGAATAGAAGTGAATTGCTATATATAAATATATATATACGCCCCTCGTCCACAAACCATGGACGATATTTATTGGTTGTGATTGGTGTGAAAATTGATTGATAGCGAATGGTTGATTGGAATTGTTTGTGGTTGATATTAATTGATTGTGGCTGAAAAATACTCATTTGTGGTTGAGAAATATTTGGTTGAAACCACATAGGATTAGTTTGTGGAAATGAAATAAATATATACATGCCGTCTGCGTGCGAACTAGATGCATGATCCCCATTGTCAAAAACCGCGAGGTTTTAAGGTAGAGCGAGGAGCCGTACTAGGGACGGTCCCGGTTTTAAGTTTTAACTACCCTGCCGTTATGCTGCCGAAATTTTGAATAATATTCCTGTGTTTGAATTATTTTCATTTGCTGAAACTATATTTATCCGTTGAATAGAAAACCTTCATGTGTTGAATCGATATTCATTCGTTGATTAGAAATTCATGTGTTGAATGGTATTCATATTTTGAAATAAATTGTTCTATAATAAAAATCACCTTTTTATCATCTATGTGAACTATGTAAAATAATCTCGTTTTAAAAGAAATTGTTTTATAATAAAAATCATACTTTTATTACCTATATAAACTATATAAAATAATAGTGTTTTGAAAAGAATTGTTTTACAATAAAAAACACATTTTTATTATATACATGAATAGTTGAAACGTGAAGTGTTAAAAATAGCCACTCGTTCAAATAAACATGCATGAGTTGAAATATTCATTAATTAGCTAATGATAGGATTTTTGCCTATGCATGCAACATTAGAATGAATGGTGTTTTTAAACCAAATTGAATCAAATATGAAGTTGAATGGAAAATGATAAGTGATAAGAACTGTATATATGTACATGCATATTTATTGAACAGGTTATAGCAAAGGGGCTAGAGAAGAGGAATAAAATTTTGTGCCCGACAAATAGGTACACATTTACTGTTTTGTTTGAGTGATGATTTTATGAGCCTGTTGGCTAGCCGCTTGGCTTTTTCTTTTCTTTTTGACATAAGACGCCCGTGTGGCTATTTGGGAATTTTCCCAGCCCCTCCCGTACAAAGGAGGTTATGGCGAAATTTTCCAAAATTTAAAGGCGTTAGTGAAATATTTGAAGTGAAAACGATATTGAAATTGTTGAATGAACTATATTTATATAAATATATAAATATAAATAAAATTAAAACGAAACTTGGTCGTGCAGTTCGTGTTTTGGAACCGTGATTTCAAACAACTAGTGCGGGAAATCCGACCATTGGATTTTCCCGAAACCGCAACCGTTGGGTTCGCCTTGGAAATATCTTTCCAACGGCACCAACTTTGTAAAAATCCAACGGTTGGATTATCTGGAATGTTTAATTCAAATCTAAAAAAACAGCGCCAGAATGGATTATATATATATATATATAAATATATTTAATCGAATAACGACGCTGGAATTCGTATTTTGAAATCGAAACTCAAACGATTATACCGGGAGATCCGACCGTCGGATTTTCCCAAAACTGGAACCGTTGGATTCGTTTTGAAAAGATCTTTCTAATGATGTAAATTTTGTGAAGATCCAACGGTTAGATTTTCAGATATGTGTAAATCAAATCTGAAAAAAAACAGCGCTACGGCCGCGTTATGGCACGAAGCGTCGTTTCGACTAAATTGGCTATTTTAAAATAAATAAAAATAGCGATAAATTGTTATAAAATATCATAAACGATATGGAATGGAAATAAACTAAATTTGCTCGATTTATGTGGGTTTTTTTTATGGTTGAATGTGTTTGGTGTGAAAAGTACATTAAAGAACAAATGGGTGTTGTCGATTGGTTTAACCATTGAAATAAGTTGACTTGAAATTCTAAAAATACGTGAATTATTTGAAAAGGCCGAGTTAATTCTCATTTCAAATAATTGACCGACGATTGAAAGTGGAAGATGAAGACGGTGGTCGAAGACCGGAGATCTTCACCTCGTTTGGATGGTAACCGAGGTCCTGATTGGGAGGCATCCCGAAATATGGATAATGAGTGGTGATCGTCCAGACGTACGTGGTGATCGATGGGTGTGCGAGGTATTTAGTGTCTCCGGTTTCGTTCAGACCCAGAACGGACTTATAAATGGACTGTGTTTGACATTGGATTTTATTCTGTGTTGATTGATCTCTATTAAATATGCATCTGTTTGGCGGCGGAGAATTTATTCTTTTGCTTAACGCCCTTCTCTGAAACGCATAAGCTCAGAGGTTGTATATCGATGGACATCAGTCGCATGGCATGAATGGCTAGTGTGGCATGCCTAAGTGGCAAATGATCAGGGATTCTGTTGAAAAGCAAAGTCTTGTGGTGATGATCAAAGCACCGTCTGCGTGGCGTAGCTTTGTGTATAATGTGAATTCGCCAGCCTCACACCCCGGTATGAACCAGAAACGGGAGAAGGACCTCAGGGAGGGCATGCGTTTCTTTCTAGCTAGGGTGGTGTCAGTGACCTAACAGCCCTGACATTTATATACTTTTCACATGTGTGGTTGTTGCTGTTGCGAGGCGCCTCGGTTTGATCGGACGATCCGGGTCCGATGGAGTCATTAGTTGGCTCATTTACGCCCCAAAGGGCGGGGAAACGCAGTGTTCAAGAATTTTAATCCACATCGGTGGACCGGCCCTGTCGCTCCAAGGGCCCACCTGAATCTGGGTCCTGTGGCTCGGGCTAGAGAGTCACGAATTCGGTATGGACTATCTTTTGCCTTGGTTCATGACGGAAATCCAATTTCCAAATACGTGACTGTGCGGTTTTGATTGTATACCTATATATGGCGACATAGTGGTATGGGGCATTAATGCCGTCTATGATTGATAGTTATGATTTGAAATTGTTTTCAAAACATATAAACACTAGCAATAATATCAAATGCCTTTGTCTTATTCGTATCAAGCATATTTTGGCCGTTATAAGGTAAAAACTCTATCCTCCGGTTTGCGTTGCATTGTGTGATGGGAACTGAGTCTTATAACGACTTCATTTTTATAAAAAGCATAGCGTTGTTTCAAAGAATGATTTGTTTTAAAGCACTGGCAATCCAATGGAGTAAACCCGTTCCACGAAAGTGGCGTGGTCATGTGATTAGCTACGGTATAAATGTGTTGAGTAGATTTCTCATACCAGTCCCATGACTGACTCGTAGTTTGTCACTTTCAAACTCGGGTGCCCCTTTTTCTACACGGGCAGCCTTGTATTCAGGTTTAGCAGGCTTTATCTGGATAGCTGGAGCTGAAGATGGATTCTATCATTTATCTCTTTTTATGTTGTTCAGCTCCTATTGTACATATTTTGTTTGTTTTCCGTTGTAGACATATATGTATAGTTGAACTGTATTTGTACTAAGTAAGATCCTGTATACTGTGTAACTCTGATGATTACTTTTATCCAGTATATTCTATTGTTCAGTATCTGGTGTATTTATTTAATTCTGTTCTGCTATTATCTGTTTCTGTGTTATATTCCAAAGATTACCCTTGTCTCTGTCCGTACGGGGTTTGGGGTCGTCTCACATACCCATTGTCATTTTTATAAACTAAATAATAGGTAATGATCTAAAAGGGAAGAGTGTGAGAGTTACGTCAATTGAGGATGATATTGTCGACGAACATAATCCTTTTTCGGACTTACATACGCAAAATGTATTCCATGCTAGTGACAATGATAGCTTGCATGGTAACATGCTTATGAATGAGGAAGACATCATTTGATCTTAGATGACACTCTGAATATTTTGAACTATATTTTGTTTAAATTGCTTGTAGTAATCATGTTTCTTGTATACTATTTGATGTTATCCTATGTTTACTTTCATTATATGATGTACGCTTTTTCCCCGAAAGCATTATTTTGAGGTTCCGGCCGGAACCACGAGATTCCGACCAATTCGTACCGGTTCCGGCAAAAGGCAGAACGAAATTAGGGCAAAATCTCATCTCATTCAAAAAGACAACAAAGAGCTTAAAAAGGAATCGTGCAATCGGTAGAAGAGGAAGAAAGCGAACTCAAAAAGGGGTGTAGAATCAATTAACGTATTGTAATCAATAAGAATAATTTCCATTCAAGCATTGTTCGCAGACCAAAGTCGGCGACGTCAGCAAGCCTCACAGGGGAGATTGACCAAGTTCGAAAGCATACCGGAGCATCGACATTGCCAATATCTTCAACTTCAATGCAGGTGATTATTCCACTGTTCGCCTTATGATTTTCATTTGCTCTTCTTTTTTCCTGTTTCAGCGAGTTGTTTTATTTGGGAATGAATTAACTAAGGCTTTTAAGCTACAGTTTAAGCAATTCGAATGGGCTTTAGGCCGATTTTAAGTTGAGAATGTATTTTTGTTTTTGTTTTCCATAATCCAGGTTGCATATGCTTTTAGACTACGGTAATTGAACTTAATGTCATCTAAAGTAAGTCTGCAAACTATGTACCTTGCTAAATATATAATATAAACGACAGATGTCACTTAATTCTAATATTGGTATAATTATTCTATTTTTGCAAATTATATTTATTAATATAGATTTGCACTGTGTTTATCGTTACTTTTCCATTAAAAATACAGAAATTCGATACAAGACTGAAACCAAAACAAAAACCGAAACTTTTGAAATTGACCAAAACTAACAAATTTTGGAATGACTGAAACCGAGACCAGATTTTTCAAACCTTGCCCGGAAGGCTTACACTTCGCCTTGCGAGTCCTTAAAGGCTTACACCTCAAAGTTTTGAGGCTTACACTTCGCCTTGCGGGCATGAAAACGCCTCATGTACGCTTTCGCGTTTCAAAACATTGACAAAGACCTCACGATGCACCTACGCGTGTTGGGATTATAGGCCGCACCGAATGCCTAAAGAAAGGTAGAGATCGACCAAGGATAACATGAGAGGAGGTAGTTAAGAGAGACTTGAGAAATTGGAATATATCTGAAGAGCTGGTGAAGAACATGAGCACATGAAAGTCAGCGATCCATGTTTCAGAACATAGAGCTTTTGTTTAGTTTAAGAGAGTGGTTTTAATTTTAGATGATAACTAGTGTATAAGGAGAGCACAAGACGTAGTGTTGGTCTTCGGTATCTGTTTCTACTAGTATTATTATTATTATCTTCATCATCATCAGCATCATGGTTTATTTATTCACTACTACTATTATTCCTTATTGAATTACTTCAAATTTTAGATTTTATTTTATTTTTTTACTTTCACTTTCAAATCTATTGTTATTATTACAACATTATAATTGATTTTGTCTTTTGGTTTTAGGTTCCATTTCTAGTCAACCCCAACTTGTTTGGGATTAGTAGTTTAGTAGTTGTTGTTTGTATTTGATAAGCTATCAAGATCACACAAAAAATTTGTATAGTTTTCAAACTTACAACTCAAATAACATCACATTTCCACATATGTGTGTGTATGAATTATGATTATGAATCAGATAAAAGTTTCCATATGGTCAGTTTTTGTTTACAGTCGATCAAGATAGCTAGTAGAATATGTCAACAAAATTTATTTTGTTAAATTTTGTCCCAAAGTAATTCTGGCACAAGAAAACCAAGGGGGCACATAAGGAGGAGGTTATCTTAACCTGCAGATTATCTTCATCAAAAGTAGTATCTTTTCAAAACTTTTATTCACTTTATAATTGCAAGTACGGACTGTCAGATATACTCATTTAACAACTGTGTGCATGTTTGTTCGAAGGGACTAGGATTTCAAAAATTAAAGTACTAAACAAAATTTAATGGACATGTCATTATAGCAAGAAATATATTCAAAAAGATTAGCTCAATCCATGATTTAAAATAGTACAAAATCGACAAGAAATATATGTTAAAATCAAATGAATGAAATAGAAAATAGAAGAAAAAGGAACAGGTAGATGCAAGAGACTCTTGATCAGCAGATAAAACCTTGGTTATTGATTAATTAATTTACTGATAACAAGAGTGATGCTTATTCAAGCTGAGCGCTCATCTTGTTGGCTTTATTGTTTATGAGACTTGAGGACTTTCTATACATATGACAAAATGGGAAAAACTGATAAAGCCTACGTTTAAACGATAAGTTTATTGTGCACCTTGAGGGACAAGTCAATTGCATTCTAGTCCTTCCAATACTTCCAGCCCCAGGAACAGGACCCATGTCAATGACCTCTCCTCTCCGATGAGACAGTGCTTCCATAATAAGACCAACATGTTCTTCATTCACCTGTGGTATTGCAAGTTATATACACGATTAAATTGTCACCAAAAGAAAATAAATAATTTAAAAAAATATACCTCAATTGTCACTTCTTCTATAGGCTCTAACTTATTGCCGTTCTCTGTTTTATACCTGTGCCGCGAAATAACAAGCATTTGGTGCACGTATTAATTGACTGTAAAGTTCATAGGAGTGTGAATGATATTTGATGGAAGAATACAAGAAGAAAAAAGACACAAAAACGATAGCCTAATTGCATATATGCTGACTCTAGTATTTTGCAGGTGCAAGGCTTGTTCTATATTATACATCTAACCAGTACTATTTGAACGAATTTAAAAGTTACCCGCACTTGTCTTTGTTGCGGGCCTATAAATCTCAATTCTGTCTTAACCCTTAATCCAACCATTAATACTAAGTGCAATCCTAATCTTGACTCCAACCATAATACTACTAATAACCCTAACCAATATCCTAATCCTAATTCATAAAAAGAATCCCTTAGTTATTCATGTATATACATACAAATATAAAATCACACTTCTCAAGTAGTTAGGGTGCATTAGTTTTAATGGTTGCAATAAGTAAGGAAAATTTTCACAGAGAAGCAAGAGCACCCACATGACTTTTGGTGGAGAAACAGATAGTTCAAACCCTTCACGCCTCATGTTTTCAATCAAAATACCTACGAATTCCAGAAATGTCAAATGTACGTTAATAAAGACACCAGCAAACGCAAAATCCAGTGAACGTGATAAAAGACAAAAAGGATTTGCAAACATATCAGAACATGCAGTGAAATAAACCCAAAAAATGAAATGAGTTGATAGAGGACCTAATTGAAGCTCGCCTCTGCCTTGAACTTCGAATGACTCTGATAATGGACCAGGGAGAACATTTATGGCCAAATTTGTTTCGGATTCTGCATATAGACGATCGCCGATTTTTCCTCCAGTCAACTACAAATTAAAATTTTAACATAAGAAAATGACTGCTACAAAAGATGATGTTGCTTAAGACATAGTAGGATGAGCCAGCCAAATGTAAGGCTTAGCACAGAAACAAGAATATGCGGAGAAGTATTAAGCTAAACAATATCATATCATAGGTATTCAAACAAGTATGGGCAGGAAATTTCAAGTATATCATGCAAGACATCGGTAAGACAACACAATAGTATAGCATAAGAAATATAATTTAAAATTGATGAGACTGAAAAAACATAAATGCATCTACAAAAAGACTGAAAAGTACTAGGTTCTATTGACAACAAATATTACAACAGCTAGGGTTGTTATGGTAATGGTAAATTTACCATTACCATACCATTATCAATCGATCGGTAACCTTTTTGTTTGAAATCGGTATACCAGTTAAAAAGGTATGGTAACGGTAAATTTACCAGTTTTAACGGTAACATTTATTTAATACCAGCGGTAACGGTAATTTTACCAATAAATTTAAAAATATGTATATTCATCTGATATGGTTTATGGCGTGCAGTTAGAACCAAGTAAATGATTATATTTAGTTCAACAATCAGTAAAATAATTCAAAGTACACTTTTTTTCTTCTCATTTATGTTTTTATTAACTAACATTACATATAACATAATAAAGATGCACTGTGTACAAAAAAACATGTCAAGATACATACTTTGATTGGCAAATGGTAATTTACCATTACCAGTGTAACGGTTACTAGATTATCGGTATATCAGTCTATCGGTTATGGTAACGGTAAGCAATTCTTGCTTACCAATAAAAACGGTACGATAACGATATTTGCCAAATGATAACGGTAACCATTACCATAACAGCCCTTGTCAACAGCTATAGGGTAACCAATGACTGTTTGGTTTTTTCCATCAAGATAAACAATTTATAAAAGAAAATGGCATTTCTGCTTGAAATTTAATATTCACCAAACAAATTGAGTTCATTCAAAATTGAATGGTTTACTGACTATAAATTCATTCAGAAAACTGATACGACTCGGATGATCCATCAAAATTCACAGCATATACAAATTTCCTAAAGTAAACAATCTATTAATTAAATAACAATAAAACACAAGAATTTTTTTCTCCCTTATTAATTTTAAGAATTTCCTCCTCTTCCCTTAATTCTCTTCAAATGTTTTATTTTCAAATCCTTTATTAATATCATTATTATCACAAAGTCTTGCTAATTCTCCTCGTTAACTTTTCACATTCAAATATCAACATTTACCACTATTTACAAAATCCTGCTAAGTTTTATCATATTATTTTACACTCAAGTCCATATATTCAAAATAACCGAGTGATCTAAAATATGAACTTTTAGAATAAATCCAACTAATTATTTGGTTAACAAGTCCTAGAAATAACAATTCAACATACTGCACACAACACGTATTGATAAAAATTGTAAACTAATATTTCATTCAACTTCAGAAACCAATTTATAATTTTTACATTAATAACATAACAATATGATTTGTAACATTTCTTTTAATCAAAATTTCTTTCAGCCGTTAAATATTTTGTATCACTTTGGTAATATAATATTTAATTTCTGATGTTAATATTAACTGCAAAAGCTTTAAATGCATAAATATATATTGATTCGTTACTATTACATTTTCGTTTTTTGATACTTTTGTTATTCTATTAAGTAATAATTTTTTATTTGAGAATACGACTGGTATTTTATTCAAATAAAGCACTCATTTTGATGTCATGGAGGTTCGACCCATTACCTCTAGAACCTCGATCTAAAGCATCATACTTCTTACCACTTAAGCCAGTTAACCGTCACCTCTCAAATAATATTTGAAATTCAATCTATATATCATTTATTTATCTTTAAAACATAAGTACTAAAAGCTAAATGTTAAACTCAAAATCTATGTATATAAATATTTATATCCTGAAATTTACAAAAAACTAGAAAATAGTTTTAACTAATTAAAAATACTAACTTTCATTTATTTTTCACTAAATATTGAATGTTAAACAATAATAAATCAGTATCTAGCTCATTATTATCTACAAAAACGGAATTCAGTTTTTTGTAAAAATGTAAAAATACACAAATTTCACAACAAATATTACTTAAAAAATAATATTAATAAGTTCAGTTCATAATTTAATAATCTTGACAAACTCACCCTATTTTGCACAATAAATTCGACTCATTAAAGGAATTATACAATTACTTTTAAAAAAAAAATGCAACACACAGGTTACACACTAGCATTAAAATATGTCAAAATGAAGGGGGAAATGAGCAAAAAAGAAACTGATTATGTTTTAAAAAGGAACACAAATAAATGGGAGAGAAAAACTAGTCCATGGGGATCTATAAGGGAATAAAAGAGGCCAGCGTAGGGTTAACAAATTATAAATAGAAATTTAGGACATTCCCAGGATTCACCTGACAGGATAACATTGGCCGCTTCACTGTTATACCAAACATCTCTTATGCAAGTTTAAACTATAGTTTAAAATAAAAGAGTTAACACTACCATGAAAACAAGAATAAAAGAAGGTAACAGTAGTATCGAAGAACATGTGCAAACGAGGGTAGCCAGTTGAACATACAATATAATATTGCTAATTGAAACTCTTGGAACAAAATAATTACTGCAACTAAGGTGATTTATATCTGCTCCCCTACATTGTACTGTGCATATTACATTTCACCTCCCATGTAATATCAGCACATTACGAGTCAAAT
Source organism: Allium sativum (assembly GCA_030737875.1). Taxonomy (NCBI): domain Eukaryota; kingdom Viridiplantae; phylum Streptophyta; class Magnoliopsida; order Asparagales; family Amaryllidaceae; genus Allium; species Allium sativum. Next base: position 510,407,760 of record CM060921.1, on the reverse strand, counting down.
ACGGTATACAATTTCATACAGCATATCAGACAATAACAAAATTAAAACGTTATTATTTTTATATTTTATAGAACTATCAAAACTTAAATCTTAAAATTCATACACGTACCTGAAGTGAAAGGAAAATCTTGTCTATTAAACACCATGTGCTGTATATAAATACTACTATCAAGGCTACATACAAGGCCAGAAAAACCTTCTATTTCTTTGGGAATTAAAAATGCAAAACTTAAACATGTCAGACTGACTAATCATACAGATGGTAAGCTACAAAATATATCTATTCCCCCCCCCCCCCCCCCCCCTCTCAAAAAAAAAAAAAAAAAAAAGAGGCTTACATGAGTCCCATCACGACCAGCTAATGGAGAATCATTGACACCAAAAGTCATGGAAATTGTTGGAGGATCCAACTCAACGGTAGGAAGAGCAGTCATGACCTAGATATGCAGTTGTTACAAAAACTTGATACTAATAATAATAATAATAATACTCAAGTTCAGGAGGCCTAAAAAAGATATAAAACTAGAAACAGTAGGAAGAGCAGTCATGATCTAGACATGCAGCTGTTATGAAAACTAAATACTAATAATAATACTCAAGTTCAGGAGACCTAAAATATACTTAAAACTGGAAAAAGTTGATGACAAGGATACAGCTAGCCTTAAACCGTTAACAGAGGCTGCTACCTGAATCATAGCATAGGTGACAATTTTTATAACAGATTGGCAAATCAGATAGAAGGAGCAAATGACAATTTACCAGCCAACTAAATTAACACTAAGCCACAAAGTAATCAGAGTATGATAACATTATAAAGTGTGATAAAATATATGAATTGCATGGTACCTCCACATTTGTTATTGTGTGACCAATTGATGGATTAGATAATCCGGTCATTGAGATAATATCACCAGCTCCTGCGCTGTCTATTACAATCACGCTTGTTCCTTTCTTTTTCATTAGCTTAGTTATCTGGCATGTACAGTAACATCAATTAGAAAGGCTTATGGGAAGAAATTTCACTCAGTACCAACCGAAACATGACAGCAAAAATATGAGGATTACACACCCTTCCTTCCTCTACTTTTTCGACTCCGTTGTCTGTGACACGCAGACCATGTAATTTGTCACCGATATGAACCACTCCTGTAGATATACGACCAGTCAATATTCGTCCAAGGTAAAAATCACGCTCCATCATTGAGACCTGCAAAAGAGTACAATATATGGTTGGTGATCTAAAGAAAACAGGACAGGGTTGCTATCCTGGGTATTATAGATGCAAACAACTCACGCAACTTTGATCTGTGCCACCGATTAGGGGAAAATGCGATAACTACAATAGTACAATTTGTCTCAACCTGGATAAAATTGTTAAATCTATCTTGTGCAATAGAGAACATACTGCGGGAAGAATGATGGAAGGCATTGGATCCGTGTTTTTACTTGTGTTTGTATGAGAATGAGTTTTTCGTCAGATTTCTTGGATTTTGAAAATTTTAGCAGAAGCAATAATTTACAGTTTCTCCAGATATATTGTCTATAACATTAAGGAGATGCAGGCTTTGTTGCAATATAAACAAATTTGTTTCCCCATAAAGAACAACCCAAACACATATTTCTTTACCCCTTTTTGTTTAAATCTTTGTTTGCTGGAATTGAAAAGACAGCTTTCCAGCATCATTTTTAGAAACTAGCTTCTAAAAAGTAAGTGTTCCCTGCTAAAAATACCGAAATAAAATAAAGGGTAAAACTTAAAAGTCCAAAAACCGTGGAGCATTTGGATAGCCCTTACTGTTAAATAGCATATCCTCATTGCTCAGCTTTCCCAAAGATATTAATCCAGGGCAAAAAATGTTAATCCTAAAAAGAAAAGTTTCTGCCATAAAAAAGCAGCGTGCATGAACAAGAAAAAAAAACTATGTAAAAAAAAAGGTCAAGCCAATACCCCAAAACTCTTCAAATCATGCTAGCAAAAAGTGCATTTAAGAATAAAATTGATTCATTCACTAACCAGCATCTGAAAAGGCGCCTCAAGGTTTGCAGGAGGAGGAGATACATGTTTGACAATGGCATCAAGTAGTGCTGACATATTCTTAGAGTCATCAGCAGGACACTTTGTGAAAGTAGTCGAAGCCCAACCTTCTTTAGCGGATGCGTAAAGTACAGGGAAATCTAGTTGCTCCTCTGTAAGTCGAACAAAATAGTATTAGAGAAGGCCGAACTGATACTGTTCATATGTTGTAAAAAAACGGTCAATTCTTCAAAAAGGCAGGCTGCACCTGTTGCTCCAAGATTAGCAAAAAGATCAAAAACCAAACTTTCAACTTCATTACAAGTCTCTTCGGAAACTGAAGGAAATGGTAGAAATTGATATTAGCTTTACACTATTGAAAACCTGAAACAAGTAACTATCCTTTAAATGAGTTAAAGACACACACCAGAAGGCCGATCAACTTTGTTTAAAAGAAGTATTGGTCGTAAACCATATTTCAAAGCTTTAGCTAATACAAACTTTGTCTGTGCAAGGGGGCCTTCTCCTGCATCAACAACTAAAACTGCTCCTTCAACCATCCCAACTACTCTTTCAACCTAGCATGTACCACAAAAATTGAATGTTATTTATTCCTTGATAATAGAATCTAAGTTAATAGCATTTAGGAATTATTTTAACTTACTTCGCCCCCAAAATCAGCATGACCTGGAGTATCAACCATGTTAAGCTCATTGTCCTTCCACAAAATTGAAGTAACCTGATATATCAAAAGGCGTAAATGCATGCAAATAGAAATAAAACAATGCATTCAATTTAGAGACACATTAAACAATTCTGTTTCACTTTACATGTATTTAATAATATAGTGACAATCAACCCACACACACCCTTGAACCCCCACAACTAGTGTGTCAATCAGTTGCACTGCATCCAACAAAAATACACCATTTTTAAACCACAAAATATATTTCCTCTGCCATTCCAACTTCTTAAAACCGACTGCAAATTTTATAAACTTTTTACCTGCTTCCAAAACATCTGTTAATCTTATTTCCAAAGTTAATCCTCCACTCTGATTAGATGAGTATGAACTAGTTTTCTATGTTTCCCGGCAGGTGTAGGAATACAAAGTATCAATATTAATATCATGAAAGTGTGGTGTTGAACTGTGGATTTAAGAGTGTTCTATTGTTATGGTTTGCATGAACTGAAGTATTTTATATGTGAACATTATATGGCTTTTTGATAATTTGAACTGTTACTACACTTCTTTAAAGTCATTCCTGTTCTGTAGTGTGTGAGCATTTTATAATTCATCAACTTAGATGGTTGAATCCTGGTAATTTCCCAAATAAATAAATCTGTACAAACATATTTCAAGTTTTAAGTGCAAGCAAAAGATGAAGAGGTCTGTTGCATAGTTTGCGAGTTGGCATCAACATCAACCAATGAAGGACCTAGCTTGGGGCTAGTGCAGGCTACCGCCCCCACTCACTTTTCCATTAATTTATACAAAAACAAATTATATAAACTCTATTCCCTTCTTCCTAACCAAAATAGAAGCAAAATATTACTTAAAAAAAAGACAATACAACCGTTTTCACTTTGTTGAGTTTACTTGTTTAGGTCTCATTCTACAAGAATCTGTATAATTGTTTGAACCATATATATTGATATGTCATACTTGAAGTAATTCTACCATTTTATTTGTTATTATAAATACATATAGATCTTAGACCTTATATCTGTGATTATGTTAAATTAAGAGAATGACTTCGTTTATTTTAGTACATAGTTACTTATAATAATTTTTCATTGTCAAAAAATAACCAACATAGAAAATAATAATCAAGTGTAACATACTGTTTTAAGAGATAAATCATATATAATTTTGCTAAAAAAATTATTTAAAATTTCAAGTTGATTATTTGAGTTCCATTTATGTACAAAAAAGGAGATATATTATTATAGAGCACCGTAATATTTGAGTTACTTTATAAAATTGAAAATTTAATCTATGTGTTTCTTGTTTAATATAATTCGAATTTCATTACATAACCAACTAGATGAAAATAAAATAAAGAATGGTTGCTTTATGGTTTCCACATATTTTCTTATAGAGAATCATGTTATGTAAATATTTGATAAATCCATGTCAATCACTAATATATAGTACCCACACATTTTAAAAATAAAAATAATTAATAAATGTTATTTTTTATGAATTTAGGAATTTAGGTACGCTTATATCAAATATTACCATGCAACTCTTTGACATATTCTAATATTACCATAAAATGTGCTTGAAATCAAAATTTGAACTTTTGCCCCCACTGCATCAAATTTCTGCGTATGTCCTTGACATCAACAATGAAAGAACGAAAATATGAGGACGGTGTGATGAAAACAACATGAAGTAAATTTAGCACGAAAGGGGAGAGAAATATCCAATAATCAATGTCCTATGTGCCTCAAAAGAGTAAAGTTACATGATTTCTATTTATTACCTGTCATGCACTTAGATTTAATACTCAGGTATCCTTGTGTTAACCTGTGTATTTACAGTATTATAGTGCCAACAACACCGTACCCGCGCCGCCGCCGTTCGCCTCACACCCCCACCTCCACCATGCGATCACTGCATCCTAAACGAAGTAAAGTTCAAATTGCTTGTATTTAAGTAATTGGGTTTTTTCTGTTTGGTTCGATTTAGGAACTTCCTCTCCCTGAGTTCCTGCTCGCTTGCTGGTATGTATTATAACTTTTTTGCATAATAATCTGAACCGTCTTTTGAGTGTATCAGAGAATTCGCACTTGTAAAGATTTATTGCACTATGTTTTGAAGTTATGAGTTTTTCCGAGTTTCAAAAAAGAAAAGAAAAAAATAGTGCCAACGTAGGGTTGTAGCTTACAATTATATTCTCAAGTGTTCTACTGAGATTATTTCTAGTTTAGTGTCAATGTGCCATACATCATATTTTCTCTCATACAAGACGTTAAGGATTACCCACAGTATACCGACATTTCTAAAATTCTGTAAACCAAGATATTTTTTTAACAAATCACCTAAAACTTTCTGATTTCCCCAAAAAAAGGAGAGAGAGAGAAAGAAAAAACTATAACAAAATAAACTCCATGTACTCTGAATTATGCAAAAACCTAGCAAATCTTTCTAATATTATTATGTGCGTACAAATGACCATGGAGGAAAATGAAGAAATTTTCATTTTCAGCAACGTGCAACTATAGAGGCAAAATGATATCACAAATTAAAATTAAAAGGACAAATTTTCGAAGTGGACCAACTTTTAAACTACTTCGCGTTCAGAGATAATTTGCAAACTTATTATCAAACATGGTTGTTTGTGCACAGTCAGCAGCCATGTCATTTTTAGTAACTGCCAGCTTCTAGGCACAACAAAGTCAGGGGCAACTATGAGTTGCACCTACGTTATACTATGATAGGCACAACTCATAGTTGTGCCTATTTTTTGTTTATATCTAGATTCAACTATGAGTTGCGCCTGCAATAAATTGGCATGGACGCAACTTATAGTTGTGCCTATGTTATAAAGTTTTCGGATCAACTCATTGTTGCGCCTGCATAACCTACTTTTTAAAAAACAGCAGCAACCATACTTTTCACTCACTCTCAATTTACCATTCATTCCTCCTTCCTACTTCCCCAATTCACAACCCAACACCCCCATGATTTTGAGTGGATTTGACAATCGAATTAGAATTTGATGACTGGGAGTTTCGGGTTGGAAATCGAGAAAGTAATGAATGGTAAAGTGAAAGCGTGGTTGTTGTTGTTTTTATAAACAGCAGGTCATACAGACGCAATTATGAATTCTTCCTAAAATTTAATAACATAGGCATCGGTACCACTTAAAGTTGCACTAGATATAAACAAAAAAATAGGCGCAGCTATGATTTGAGCCTATAATATCATAATATAACATAGACGCAACTCATAGTTGCGCCCGGAAGCTGGCAGTTACCAAAAAAAAAAAAAAAAAAAAAAAAAAAACATGGTTGCAGATCGTTCACAAACCAATCATGTTTGGTAATAAGCTTGCAAAGTAGCTATAAACGCGAAACAGTTTCAAAATATTGCCAACTTCGAAATTTTGTCCAAATTAAATTTTTGACATAAAATCTTCAAGTTTTGAGGTGAAATAAGTAATTTATGGCTCAATTCGAACAAATGCTTTAAAATTCTAGACAATGGCTGTTGGACAATAAACTATTTATGACCTTAAAATAAGGTAAGAGCATTTCAGTTTGATCTAAGGCTACGAAATTTTGGATATTGTATGTTGAACTAAGGATTTAAACCAAGACAGGATTCAAGATAGAAAATTGTGAAAAGTGAGAACTCAAGTGACGAACCTCAAAATTTTGGTAAAATTGCAAGGATAACGATGGACTATTTCAAGTTGATCTATTTGGATAGTTTAGATCATTTTTTTTTAGTTCAAAAGTTGGATATTGTGATGACTGCACCCCTCTAACAAGTGTTCCTTGTTAAAACATATTGTTAAAATGTATGTGTTGCATGTTTTATTCAGTGTAAGAAACATTCATTTCAGCAGAGGATGCGCATAACATTTGGATATTCACATATTAATATAACATATATTTTTCGATAATCTTAACTATTGCATGCTAAATTTTAAAAATATACACAATATATGTCAAAGTACAGATTCATTTTTGTACATAAAACGGCCAAATGTTGTATTAACTTATACTGGTTAGTATGAATGTGCAGGAGATAATTAATTACGCTCTGTTATTATGGCTGAAACACATGAGAAGAGTAATGGCAAAAAATACATGATGATGAAAACAATACACAAAGGTGCATTTATTTATTTTATAGGAATGTTGCAACCTTACATCAATCATACCCAGCAATAAATAACATGTTTACAGTTCAAATTATACATTTCCGATTAACTGAAATGTTTAGAACTTAGAAGTAACACCAATATAGTAGTAACATCCCACATCGACATGACTGGGATATTCTGAGTGGGCTTCATTATCATTTACCATCAATCAATAAATGTTATCAGTATAATTCACATGTGGATAAAAGAGACGCAGAGACCGATCAACCAATTGAAGAAGTAAAAATACCTTGGAAGAGATTGTGATTCCACGCTCTCTCTCAAGACTGATAGAATCAAGAGCCCTCTCATGTGGAATATCAGCACCGCACTGGCGGAGCAATCGGTCCATGAGTGTAGTCTTACCGTGATCAACGTGTGCAATAACTGCCACGTTCCGCAACCTGTTCGGATCTAGAGAGCTCCGGTCAGAGCTGGTAGCGGTGGAGGAGGAAACAGCGGCGGTTGAGAAACAGCGGGGAAAGGAACCGGCGGGTAGGTGAACATGCTTCGACGTTAAGAGTGCACGGTGAACAGACCGCAGTCCGCGGAGGACCATAGCCGCCATTGTCAGAATCTCCTGGGGTACTGTGAGAGGCTTATGGTCGAGACCTGAGGGAGATGTTAAACCCCGTTGGCTTGAGTCAAACTCCAACCTAATTGCGTATATATTACATAACCACTGCAAAATATATATATATATATATATATATATATATATATATATATATATATATATATATATATATATATATGAGGCAGGTTCAATAGCACCCCAAATTGTGAACACCCCAAATACCCCTCAACCACAACCACTCATTTATATAACTATGAGTTGCTCCAGTTATTTTATTTTCGCACTTTAACATGGCGCAAGTAATACATGCGCTAATGCCAATTCCACCTGAGCGCAACTGTTAGGTGCGCATTTTTTAATTTTCCCTCCAGCGCAACTACCACTTGCGCTGATAAAATACGTGCTTTTTGAAGTCCAGACCCCCCCTCCCGCGCAAGTGTCACTTGCGCTCGATTCTGCAGCTGTACATAAACAACATCCCTCTACACTTCCACTCCCACTTCACTCACTTTACCAAAACAGTCCATGCCCTCTTAAAAAATGCCCGAACCCAACTCAGCAAAAACTCAAATACTCTAATTTTTTCTCAAATTCATCCAAAATTACTCAATTTCTTCATCGTTCTTCACCTAATACAACTCTACAACTAATGGAAGCCGGATCTTCTTCTACAACCTTTGATTTTGGTAATTTCTAAAACCCTAGTTTTAGATTTATGTTTATATTTGCTTTCAAATTTATTTATAGTTGAACCATATTTCATTTGTTGATGAATTTATAGAACCGGAGAGCGGACCGGTTGATACTTCCATTTTATACTTACAACAAGAGCATCGTAGCAACTCCGAAGTCGCAATGAGGGTATGTTTGTAGTGTTTTTTCATTAAATTTCCATGTTTTGTAGCTAAATTGAGATATATTCTGTTAAAGTAGAGTACAAACGTTCTAGATTGTTTGGACCATTCACAAAGTTTTGACCAGCTAATGGAGAGGTTTCAGGATATTCGAGTGCAACAATTACTTCAACAAGCTGGATTTTGGTCCTTTATGCAGATAAAGTATATTAGATTTGACAGGTCTTTGCTCACAGCATTATGCGATAGATGGAGGTCAGAGACTAGCACGTTTCATTTCCCCGTTGGTGAAATGACAATTACATTACAAGACGTGTCCATTTTGTTAGGTCTTCCTATTGATGGCCCTGTCGTTGCGTATTCTGGCAATCTTGATGTACCAAATATTTGCAATCAATTGCTTGGTCAATTTCCACCGCCTGAAGCAATTGTACATGGTAAAGAGCTTAAAGTATCGTGGATTGCTGAGTTCGTAACCTCCCGAGTGATTACTTCTGATAGTTCAGTTAAGGAGATAGAACAATTCACTCGTTCCGTCATATTGCTTCTTATTGCTTCTAGGCTTTTTTCAAACCATACAAAAGGTCGAGTTAGCATTAAGTGGTTATACCTTCTAGAGGACTTCAATACTATTGGAGATTATTCATGGGGTAGTGCAGTTTTATGTGCACTGTATAAAGAGTTAGATAATGTAGCACTTAAAAAGTCGAATGGTTTAGCTGGTTGTTTAACTCTTATCCAGGTATGATGTTGTTTACATATTTAATTATTCATTTCTGTACGAACTTTTATTAAACATTGGTGTTGTATAGGTTTGGACGTGGACACGTATTTCCGTCGGTCGTCCAAACGTACGTATTGGCGATGTAGTGGGATTAGCATATGGTGCAAGGTATAATTTCTTATTAATTCCTATTTATAAGTTTTAGTACATAACTCGAACTGTAAATTCCTATTGTATGTAGATGGTCGTTGGACAAGCATTGAAGAGATAATCCATCCCGTCACCCAACACTATATCGTAATGAGTTGGATGTAATGGAGGAACATCAGGTTGAGTGGATGCCTTACACAAATGATGTTTTAGACGATCTTCCGCAGATATGTTTGGAAGGGCAACAATCATGGCTTACACGGACTTCCCTTATATGCTTGCAAAGTGTTGCTATGCATTATCCAAATAGAGTGATGAGACAGTTTGGCCTTAGTCAACATATACCGAATGCGACGGAGATTATTTTTCCTGATGGTTGGAGAAGAGATTTGTATAATACTTATGTGTATAGATGGGATCACCGCTTGGATTATCTACAAGTCGAACGCATTCCTAGAACTTCTATACAAGAGTATCGCAATTGGTATTGGCATATCACGAAGCAATTTGTTCTTAAAGAGTCGCCTACTAGATTGCCTAGATATACTCCACGCGGACCTGTGGAACGTGACTTGGTATGATATTGTTCTCAATTAATGTTTATGTTTCAAATACCGTAAGCTCTTGAACTTTTTTTGTTATAATTTTAGGTTCAAGGCATGTATATGATTTCAAATGAGGTTATTGATGTGTTGGCCGATCCCGCAGATGAAGCACGTGTTAAAAGCAGGTGCATAAGTATTAAACAGATCGTCGACACAATTCTTGGACGTCATAAACTCGAACGACCTCCAACTTATCATGCTCGTCCACCGAGTGCATTTGGTGTTACTTACCATCGTAGAGGTCGTAGAGGTCGCAGAGGACAACAGGGTATCCACATAGAAGAGCCCGGGCAATCTCAACCGGCGCAGGACATTGTTGAAGTCGGATCATCTCACCCACCTACCACACAAACACAACCAACAGGACGGGAGAGATATAATCTTCGATGACACGATGAGCGTAGGAATGATTGATTACTATGTATGTGTACTTTGTCATCGGATGCGACATATGTGTTTGCTTCGATCTTCATATTCTAGCTTTGTTATCGAATGTTGTTGTAATGACCCGCATTGGCAGAGGTATTATAATTAATTTATTTAATTATATAAATAGTGATATAGTGAATTAAATGGTTGTGGAATTAAATAATGATGAATATTTAATTAAAATAATAAATTAAATAATATATTTAATTCTGAAATAATCAGAATTGGCTGAAATGGCGATATGGTGTGAACTGGATCATCTGTGATATTTAATTCAGTTTAGAATTGAATTATAATAACGAATATATTATTTGAACAACAGTTTGAACGTATAATTTTATTATAATTAAAATCGAGCTCGAAATGGCGCGGTAGTTCGCCATTTGGCGATTTGAACTTCAACTGAATGTACAGGATTCGTTTTAAGCCGAATTTCTGTGAAACAAGAAACGTGTGGAGCTGGTGGAGTAAATCTTTCTAGTGGAAGAGAAAAATGAGGATTTCGTCGTGTAGATTTTGATTCACGTCCAAATCAAATTTCAGAAAAGTCGCTGTGGAATTCCTTTATAATTTATAAAGGAATTATTTATATTTTAAAAAGGAATTCCAATATAAATCGAATATCGGGTTGACCCAGATTTGGAATATCAAGTTATAAATCCCAGTAGAGCTGTATGGTATTCCGCTGTGAATATATACAATAATATTTATTTATTTTAAATATTAAATTCAATTATATTTAAATATATTTATATATTTAAATGGGTCATTCAGAGCTTTAAAAATAGCCACTTTTGCAAATGAAGTCGGAATTCGACGAAACTAATTTTGTTGGATCCGCAACATCAAATTATTGCTAGATTCCAAGTTTGGTGATTTTTAGAGTCAGTGTGTGACCGTACGGATTTTTAGAGTGAGAAACAGTCAGTATTTCGACAGTTAAAAATACGCTGTGTGAGCAAACGAAGTCGGAATTCGACGAAACCAGTTTCGTTAGGACCGTAATGTCGAACTATAACGGCATGTCCAGTTTCGTGATTTTTAGGTATCGTGTGTGATCACACAGATTTTTAGAAGATAGAAACAAATATAAAATGAGGAAAATAAAATATAAAATATTAATAAAAAAATATCTAACTATGTTTGAACCTAAAGAGACCACGTATTCCCCCCTCAACCTCTCGCTCACTTTTATATAACACGAGAGAAACCGCCGTCAGTATATTTCTTCTTAAAACTCAGAAGCTCTCGTTTGAAATTTAGAAACAACTCGAATAAAAATCGATAAATCATTAGACAAGTGAAATTGGGATGCTGGTGAGTTGCTCTTCGGTTCTGAATGGGTTTTGTTGGGTTCGATGCAGCTACTGTAGGCTGTTGTTTTTACAGCATGGTCTAGGGTTACAGATTGAGGTTTGTAGAAGCATTGATTCACGGTTTTGAGGTTGGTTTTGGGTTGAGAGCATCGAATGGAGTCTGTGTGTCTATTTTGGTGGTATTCGAACTCACAACAGTTCGCTACTTGTGGAGGAAGGCCTCACGACGCGGCTGAAATAACCAAGTCGAGTTCGACATTTAGTACACGGGGAAGAAGAGCTCGAGTAGAGAGGAATGGAGGTGAAGTTCATTTGGCATTCGGTGATTTGTGGAGGGAGTTTGAGGGAGATAAAGTTGCGTTAATGGCTACAGAGGGGACGCGACTTGTACCAGGAGGAAGAAGAGAAGGAATGCGGGTTTGGGTTCTAGGACTTGGGTTGGGCCGTTAGTGATTTATAGGGGTAAAGGCCCACTAAACTTTTATTTAGTTTAATTTGAATTCAAATATAGTATGTTGATTTATAAACGCAATATCTCGTTCATACAGTGTCGGTTTTACGAACGGTCAGATCCGTTAGGATCGTATGGACGGTGCCTACACACTGGGATTGACTGGAAGTGGATTTGAGCTCGTTTGAATTTATGGCGAAATAAACTGTTTGATTCAAATCAAACAACAGTTTATCATTCTTTAACGATGAACCGCAAATCTAAGTAAATTTCACTAACTCTGAACAGTTTATAATTTCATGTTGTATTTTTAGAATTGTTAAATATTGGCTGATTGAGTGTTTGTTGACTGTTTGATTGAACTGCTAGTCAGTTAGTTGAATTTCTATATTGATTCTGTTTAACAGAATATATCATATGGAACTGAAAGTGATGTTGATTTTATTGTGTAACATCTGTGATGCAGGAAAACAGGTTGGAGGGACCCAACTGGGTTCCTCAATATTTAAATTTACTGTTTGTTTCATATATCGAAATATATGATGTGATATATAATCTGTTGACGATTATATGTGTTTGTACGATACTGATCATCGTGATTTGATATGTTGAATACCATAACATACCGAAATGTTGATAAGGGAATATTTTCAAAGTGATATTTGAAAATAAAATATTTATAAATGGAATATTTATAAATAAGAAATATTTATAAATTGGAATATTTATAAATAGGAGATATTTAGAAAATGAATAAACATTATAAAAAGGAAACTGTTATAAGAAGAAAATCATTTTAAAGTGGAGAACCGTTACTATAAGTAAATCTTTAAAAATTGATAAACATTGTTAAAAAGGAAATCTTTATAAAGCAAATAAAGGAGTTAAATCGAATATGTTATTCGAAAGGAGTTAAATCGAATATGGTATTCGAAAGGAGTTAAATCGAATATGGTATTCGAAAGGAGTTAAATCGAATTTAGTTATTCAAAAGGAGTTAAATCGAATATGGTATTCGAAAGGAGTTAAATCGAATATGGTATTTGAAAGTTAGTAAATCGAAATAGTTATTCGAAAGGGGTTAGTCGAGTTAGTTGAATAGAGTTAATCGAATATTAGTTATTCGAATAAGAGTTAACCAGTTAGAGTAAAACCATTAGAGTAAACGATAGAGTTAAATCGAACTAGAGTTATTCAAATGGAGTTTATCGAATATTAGTTTATTCGAATAGAGTTAAAGGAAAGGAGTTATCGATTTTTAGTTAAATCGAAGGAATTATCGATTATTAGTTAATCGAAAGGAGTTATCGATTATTAGTTAATCGAAGGAGTTATCGATTATAGTTTAATCGAAAAGAGTTATCGATTTGTTTAATCGAAGTGAGTTATAGGATATTGGTTATTCGAAGGGGTTATTGAATTTAGTTATTCGATGGAGTTAATCGATTAGAGTTAAAATAAAGGAGTTGATCGAATATAGTTTATTCGAATAGAATCAATAGAGTTATCGAATATTAGTGATTCGAAATAGAGTTAAATAGAGTTATTGAATATTTGTGATTCGAAATAGAGTTAAATAGAGTTATCGAATATTAGTGATTCGAAATGGAGTTAAAAGAGTTAATCGAATTTGGTTTATTCGAATAGAGTTAAAGGAGTTATCGACTAGAGTTAAATCAAATAAAGTTAATCCAACAGCGTTAGTCCAATAGAGTAAATTGAATAGAGTTATCGAATATACCTTATTCGAAGGAAAGAATTTTCGAATAGAGATGATTCGAAAGAGAGTTACGTAAGGAAGTTTGTTAAAGAATTAAAAGGTGAACTTTGTCTATTTCAAGGTTAGAAACGTTGTTCAGTTAAGGTCTGAGAGGTAGTATTACCCCAACTTGATTGACTTCATTTTTAACTAAGGAATGGTTAAGGTTCGATAGTGAAGGTGGGTTAAAGGAATTTAGTTAATAAGCGTAATGGTTTGAGTTGGCATCGCGATGGTTTGTTTAAACATCTGTCTAAGTCCAATGAAGGAGTTTTGGAAATGTTTTCCAAATAAGAACCAGAAATGTTTTCTGATATAGAAAACAAGAAATGGAAATGTTTTCCAATGGTAATAACATATATTTTCTAAATTTAGAAAATAAGAAATGTTGAATATAGGGAAACAGGAGACGAAAAATGAACTAGAGAGATAAATGTTGAATGATGATTGATTGGTATAATGTCCTCCTGGAGATAATATCGTTGTTTTCACACTGTTTTTCTTTGATGGTTAAATCACAAACTATCGAAGTTTTGACCATTTTAACGTTGTTAATATGGAGAGACCGGTTATTATCCAAAGAACCACTCTGTTTTGGCATAAGCGTTGCGAATCATATATGCCAAAGACAATTGAAGACGGAGTAAAGTGCAAGGGCTATTGTATAAGTCTTAGATAACAGTGCCTAAGATGGATGTACTGAATAGTGCCTTCTGTTCATCCTGTTCCTGGGTGACTTGTATGGTTGAATGCCTGACAGAGTATTTCCAAAAAGGTCACGTACATTGATTTCTTCAACCGTACCAAGAGTGGAAGCGGGGAAGGAAACTTCTTTAGCTAACACGTAATGTATTGTTGTAGACGTCAATTAGTGATTTTCGATGGATCTGACAATGTAGCATTCGAAGTGAATCTGATGTGATGATGAAGCGTAATCTCTAGCCTCACATCCGGTAAATGAAAGAAATCGGGCAGGCAGCATGGCTAAGTCGGTCGCTCCGAAGTAGGGTGTATAATCACCTGATCTAGAGTTTCATTTACTTCTAAAAATCTATTGTTGATGTTATCCCATTCGAGAAACGGTTGCTGATCGCAACTGTTGGTGATATACATTCGATACACTCAAGCAAAATGAGTGGTCGGTCATGTGTGGTCGGGTTGCAAGATGTTCTTGTTGAACCCAGTGTATTTTTTCTAGAGGTACACTAGCGAAAGGTGGTTCCATACCTTGTCATAGTTGGAAATCCATTACCCAATACGTGCTTGCGGTTTTGATTGTATACTATATATGTAGAACGTGAGATGAAAGCGTTTCTGCTAGATGATTATTATATTGTGGTTGATAGACATTACTATAATATCAAAAGGTTTTTGATATAAAGATAATTTGGATTCTCAAAAGGGAAAAACCCGTTCCGTTATACGGCGTGGTCTTATGAGATATCGTTTACTTGTTCAAACTATTTTAAATTGTTTTACTCATACCAGTCCCATGACTGACCCAAAGTTTATTTTGTTTTTTTTCCCTAAACTCTTGGGTGCCCAATTCTGTACGGGCAGTCAAGTAGTCAGGATTTACAGATATACTGGAAGAGCTTGGAGCAGGAGGCTTCAGGATTATATAACTATAGTTATTTCCGCTATGTTGTAAGTGTTGTACTTTGATAATGATGTATATTCAAGTATAGATGCATATTTCAAGTTATGTTATATATATTATATGTTATTCGTTCCGCTGTGAGGTTCGTGTTACTCTGATGTTGTCTTCTTCTTCTATTGTAAGTTTCTATCTTATCTTTCCTCACCCTTTAATTTCTTTCATTAACTTTCTGGTATTTTTTCGATGTTTGGTTAGTCATCATTGAGTTTATGGCGATAACCAAAGTCGACAAAATCCGGGTCGTTACAGTTGTATTTGAACTTTGTATTCTAGCTTTATTGTATGTGTACGTTGTTAGCTTTAATGTATGTGTATGTTGTATTTGAACTTGGTACTCTTCTTCATGGTGTAGAATGTGTGTATAATTTGGCTCCATATACATGCAACAATTTGCTTGCATACTACTTTTGCTGGAATGTGGTTAGCACTAACATTTTCCTCTTTGCTGGAAATATGATTAGCATTGATTGCTCCCTATGCCTAGAGGCCACTGAAGCATAGTGATTGCCGAAATTGAGGGAGGGGTAAGGAATTTTGGAAGGCTACTGTATAATAACAACAGCAGAACAGGGCGCGACTGATAGTCGCGCCTGTGTGTTTATTTTTCTGAGCAACTTGTAGTTGCGCCAGAAGGAAAATTGAAAGAAAAAAAAACTTGCGCACAGCAACAGAACAGGGCGCGACTGATAGTCGCGCCTGTGTGTTTATTTTGCTGAGCAACTTGTAGTTGCGCCAGAAGGAAAATTGAAAAAAAAAAAAACTTACGCATCTAATAGTTGCGCTCAGGTGGAATTGGCATTAGCGCATGTACTACTTGCGCCATGTTAAAGTGTGGAAATAAAATAACTGGAGCAACTCATAGTTGCGCCTACGAAGACAGTTACAAATTGCTGACATGGCTGCTGAGTTGGCACAAACAAGCCCTGTTTGGTAATAAGTTTGCAAACCAGCCTCAAACGCGAAATTGTTTTTAAAACAAGCCCTAAGAGAAAATTTGTCCTATATATATATATATATATATATATATATATATATATATATATATATATATATATATGGAGGCAGGTTCAAGAGCATCCTAAACAGTGCAGCACCCCAAATGCCCCTCAATCTCCATCAAGTATTTCCCCTTCTCTCTCCTTCCACTCACTCTCTCACTTTCCACTCACATTCTTTAATATAAACGGGTGGTGGAAATCAAGGGGCATTTGGGGTGCTCCATTTTTGGGGTGCAACCGAACGCTTGCCCTATATATATACACATACATACATACATACATATATATATATATACATATATATATATATATGTATATATATATGTATATATATGGCGAGCGTTCAATGTCACCCCCTTATTCTGCACCCCCTATTAGCCCCCCTGTTTTCCACCTCTTGTTTATATTATTTTAAGGTGAGAGAGTTAGTGGAAGGAGAGAGGGAGGAAATGTGTGGTGGCAACCGAACGCTTGCCCCATATATATATACACATACATACATACATATATATATATATACATATATACATATATATATATATATATATGTATATATAAGCACCCCCTTATTCTGCACCCCCTATTAGCCCCCCCTGTTTTCCACCTCTCGTTTATATTATTTTAAGGTGAGAGGGTTAGTGGAAGGAGAGAGGGAGGAAATGTGTGGTGGAAAACTGGTAGGCTAAAGGGGTGCTCACTATTTGGGGTGCCATTGAATGCTCCTCTATATCTATATATATATATATACATTATATATATGTATATATGTGTATATATATATATATATATATATAGGGCAGGTTCGAGGGCACCCCAAACATTGCAGCACCCCAAAAGCCCCTCAACCACAACCAAGTATTTCACCCTCTCTCTCATTCCACTCATTCTCTCACTTCCCACTCACATTCTTTAATATAAATGAGTGGCTATGGTTCGGGTGCAAATGGGGTGCTGAAATTCAGGGGCTCTCTGATCATATATATATATATATATATATATATATATATATATATATATATATATATATATGAGGCAGGTTCAATGGCACCCCAAATAGTGAGCACCCCTTTAGCCTCCCACTTTTCCACCACTCATTTCTCATTAACTCCCCTTCTCTCTCCTTCCACTAACTCTCTCACTTCCCACTCTCTTTTTTTAATATAAATGAGAGGTGGAAAACAGGGGTGCTCAATTTTTGGGGTTCTCTTGAACGCTTGCATATATATATGAGGGTTTTGCTACACCTCTTATATTGCACGTGAACTGTCCTCCTTAATCTCCACCACCCATTTCCCCACTCATTCTCTATCTTCCCACTAAGAAATAATATTGAAATGGAAAGAGGGAAAATGAGTGGGAAAATGAGCGGTGGAGATTAAGGGGGAGAGTTCACGTGCAATATAAAAGGTGTAGCGGAACCCTTCTTATATATATATATATATATATATATATATATATATATATATGTATATATATATATATATATAAGATAGGATCAAGAGCACCCCAAATAGTGCAGCACCCCTTTAGCCCCTTTGATTTCCACCACACAATCTCGTTTCTCTCTTCTTCCACTAACTTATTTAATTATAAATGTGTGGCTACAATTAGGGGGCAATTGGGGTGCCATGGAACCCTATATATATATATATATGAGATAGGATCAAGAGCACCCCAAATTGTGCAGCACCCCTTTAGCCCGTCTGGTTTCCACCACACAATCTTGTTTCTCTCTACTTCCACTAACTCTCTCTACCCCCACTAACTTATTAAATAATAAATGCATGGTTATTGTAGAGGGGCAAATGGGGTGCCAACAAAGAGGAGTGCCTTAAAACCTCCATATATATATATATATATATATATATATATATATATAAAGAAGGTTCTGCTACACCTCTTATATTGCACGTGAACTCTCCCCCTTAATCTCCACTACCCATTTCTCCACTCATTCTCTCTCTTCCCACTAAGAAATAATATTGAAATGGGAAGAGAGAATGAGTGGGGAAATGGGTGGTGGAGATTAAGGGGGAGAGTTCACGTGCAATATAAGAGGTGTAGTGGAACCCTCCTCATATACAGTGTTCAATGACACCTTAAATAGTGTTAGCATTAGGGACGGAGCTAGGATTCAAGTATGACCCGAGCTCTATGAAATCTAGTTTAAGATATGAAATCATTTGACAACTAACGGTAATGGATTTATGGCTATGATTCAATAAACAACAACGAATTCAAGTTCTCAAAAAACAATCAAGAGAACAAACACTTTTTTGGAAAAAGTAATTTGCTTCATAGTGTGCTCGATAATCTTTCATTTGGATCGATTTATTTAGCGTAAAGAGTGCACAAAAGAAAAATATGGAAAATAGAATAATAAATACAAGTGGGATAAATCATAGCTTAATGTATAATGTTGTTTACTTTGCAAAATATTGACCTGGGTTGTAATGTTGGAGGAACCCAACTGGATTCCTCAAATTTATTGTTTATGTTAATATTATAATTATATGAACTGTTTAATTGATATGATTGAATGATTGACTTGATTAGTGATTGTTGATATAAATTCAACATTTGTTTAGTTGTAACCAATTGACAAGTATTGGTTGAGTAATTAGCAGCAGTTGGCCTAAAAATAAATTGTTTTAAAAATGTTGATTTCTGTCACGTGAGCCGACGGTAATGAAGTCATAAAATATATTTTATAACTGAAGATGGATTTGAAATCGATATATTTGAATAAAGGCTTTATAAAAAGGAAATTAATATTTATTATTAAATGGTTTTATAAATCAATTCTTATGCTAAATAAGGTTTATAAGCAAGTATGTATAAATTAACCAAATTGTTAAGAATTAAATTAAGTGCTTCAAGAGACAGTTAAGTGAAATTATATTATTAATTAATTTAAAAAAAGGGCTAATTGAAGTTGATTAACGAGATAATCATGGTTTAAGTTGACGAAGTCAACTAATTCAATTTGAATGGATTATTTGTTTGAATTCATCTAATGAAATAGATTAATGTATATTTGTTTTAATTTATTAAGATTTTAAAAGGGAGATTTACTATTTAGTAAATAAAGAACTTAACTACATTCGTAATATTTAACGATAAGTAAAATATTATTTTAATAATTTAAGGGATTTCTTTTAAAATGGAATTCATTTAAATAAGTAATCAAAGTTGGTATTAAACCCTGATTAAATTGAGAAAGAAGTGTATGAATGGAATCCATTATAAAACCGAGTTTCATAAACTAAGGGTTTTAAGCAAAGACGATAGCTTAAAATAAATGCTTACGTAATATTTGAACTAGGTAAAGGAAAGAGGGATAAAAATGGGGTTTTGTATAAAAGTTGAGATTGTATAAACGATGTTTATAAAGAGGGATGTGAGGCTAGAACGTTATGTTTAAATTAACAAATGGAATTTGGAACGGGGTTTTCAAAAGTGGAAACTGGATGAATGGATTCAAAGTGGCATAACATGGGTTGATAACGAGTTAAGTGTAACACCCTGAATATTCTGTGAATATTAAAATTTTCAATCCTAAGAATACTTAATTGTTAAATTGAGAATTAAGGGAAATGGGTTACGCCATTGCATTCGTCTCGAAATTCTGCTTGGAATAGAGTCCAAATTTTCGTAAATCGGACTTCGTATGAGGAAGTTATGGCCCTCGGAAGGTTCAGCAATTTTATATAAATTAAAACAGTTCAGAATAAAATAAATTCGAAATTCAAATTCAAACAGGGGAGCAGGTTGGGCGGGAATTCTCCCGCCCAAGGGCCAGGTCGACCTACCCCCCCTAGGGGGGGCAGATATGAAATGTGATGATTTCTGACTCTATGCTGAGTCATTAGGGCTGAGGTGGCTGTTCTAGATAATTTTATCTAGTCTGGATGGTTGGATTTGCTCCTATGATAATCTAATGGCTTAGGTTGATTCAAACTTCTATAAAAGAGTGCCTAGACTCAAACCCTAAACCTAAACAAAATTTGTCTCTTGGCCACCATGCTGCTCCTAGGATAATTCTCCTTCCTAAACCTTAGGATTTAGCAAGTCAGAATTCTAATTCAAAAGACGAACGAACCATTCTCTTTTCTAACCTATCTTTGTGAGTACTATTTCTTTCATAATATAATTAATAAATTAATTATGATTGGTTGTAAATGGATTATGAGAACATGTCTGTTGAATCACGTGATGTTGTTTAACTTTGTTATCTCATGTTGGTAGATCTATTTCATATGTCCAATTATACATGTTTAACTTGATTCATTTTATGCAAGTTTGGGATGTGAATCATATGCTAATTCGTATGTGAATTTTATGCAAGTTTGGGATGTGAATATTATGCTAATTCGTATGTGAATTTTATGCAAGTTTGGGATGTTAAATTGTATATGAATCTTATGCAAGTTTATATGTGAATTGTACACAAGTTTATATGTGAATCAAGTATATACATATGCTAGTTTATATGCAAAAACATGTGATAAATTCATATGCAAGTTGTAGAAATTCATATGCAAGTTTAGGTGAAAACTATATTCGCATTTTAGGCGAAAGTTATATTCACATATGCAAGTTTAAGTGAGACCCATAATTCATATATGCAAGTTCACAATCTCATGTTTAGATCCATGGTAGTTTATGCAAATATATGATTCTATATGACCATTGTCTATGTAAATTATTGGTTATGCAAATTTATGTCATAACTCCTATTTGCAAGTTAGATCTATTTTTTTTATGTGTTATGCAAGTTGTGATGTTCCTTTTTTTTATAAGTTAGACTACTTGCGAGTCTAACATATTTCATATTTGAACGTACGAAAGGCGTGGGGACAATGGGAAAATATTAGTTATGTAAATTGTGAATTGGCATAAAATGGCTTTAAAAGCATATAATTAAATTGAGACATTAATTGGTATAATTTTTATACCTAAAAAGTATGGACATAATTTAGGTGACAATTATGGACATAATTAATTTGGAAATTATTGACAATTTGAATAGGGATAATTAATTCAAATTGGGGTGGAATAATGTGTAATAATAAACGCCTAAGACACGAGGTTAGACTCGTTTGTGGTGTAAGACTGCCCGGACCCGCCCGGCAAATGCAGCAACCACAAGCGGTAGACTAATGTGAGAGGTCGAAGGCATAAATTAAATGCGTAACAATTGTAAAGACACAAGGTTGGACACATTTGCGGTATAAGACTGTCTGGACCCGCGCAGCAAATCCAGCAACCGCAAACGGGAGTCTGATGTGGGAGGTCTTACAAGGTTACGGTTATAATGAATTAAGTAACACTTAATCAAGATAAACATGTGGTGGGACATGAGGGTTAAGTGGGTGACATGGGTGACATGTGAAATACGATTAGAAACACTTAACCAAATTGAAACATGTAAGAAGACATGAATAAGAAGGGGTTAAGTGGAAAATTCTAGTGGGGACCAAGCATAGGTGGAAAGCTTGTGTCAAGCATGTGGGACCCATTTCAAACAAGTAACCCATTAAGTATCTTTGTGAGCTCGAATTAGATCGAGGACGGGACACGCTTATTGGGTTTGATTGTAAGAGGTCAGAACGGGTTAACGGTGGCAATGCAAGTCCAACGGGGTCATGTGCGTGCGTGGCCCCGGGTTGGTAGGTAAGACGTTTTTGCATCGTGTAGATATAAGCTGTGCATTTTTAGTGGTATCGGGTTGCCACTTTGGGGAGTGATACACCCCACTGTGGGACCAGCATGGGTATCTACGAGTTAGTGAGCCGATCGCATGGGGGTAGTGGGTACAACTAGTGGAGATAGGGGAAGACGGCACCTATGGAGACAACTAGGGGTACACAAAACTACCATTATGATTATTATGTTCTGTAGGCGGAATCAACTTTTAGGGTGACTAGTAGTGGTGCAGTGTAGTAATTATCCTATAATGATTAGGAGCGAGATTAACGCTAGAATATTCCTCTTGTTCGTTTTGTCTTGCCCACTTGTTTCATAGTCATTCCTTGTTTTACCAGTTTATGCCTTATCCTAATTACTTTAATAATTATATTGTTAAAGTTATGGTACTCGCCAGACTTTATGTCTGACCCCCTTTGTTTTCGCCTCTTTTCTTCCTTCCCTCCCCCCAAGGTTCTCAGGGTGGGACTAGTACTAGTGGAGCTTGATCCGGATCTTTCTCTCTCTTTTGGAAGTGCTTGGGTTGCTGAAAATAAAGTTCTGCTCATCTCTTTTATGGCTACTTATGTTGGGGTTATGATTTTTTACTTTATGTACTCAGAAAACAATTTGTCAAGATGGTTACTAAGTGTACTTGGTTTTTCTGTTGGTTTATGATGTTGTTGCAATCAAACTATTTCTCCGCTGCAATAAAAGTTGTTTAGAATTTTTCAAGTACCAATATATGTATCTGTCTTGTTATATTCTGTTCTATTCACCATTAATACTCCATGAAAGTTAATGCATTCCCTTTGAGAGTGACATTAATGGACGTGGGGTGTTACACGTGGTATCAGAGCTGAAGGTTAACAGAACAGATAAGAGATTTTGAAAAATTGTTTTTCAAAAGCATTTTATAAAGAAATACTTTCAAAAGTATATTTTAAGGAGAGTATTTTCAAGAGAAAGGTTTGTTTAAAAACATAACCCCCAAGAGCCATATATATTTCTTTCGAATTCTCAGTTTTGAATTTCTTCATTTTCTTTTCAGCATGTCTAGTTACCCGAGATACCGAGGGAATACCGATACCAACTTGGTTCAGAAGGTGTCTGGAGGCTAGGGCCACCGCCACAGGCCCAGCAGACATCCCTCCTCCCCCAGCTGCAGCCGCTCCTCCTCCTCCCCCTCCTCGTGCTGATACTTGTTCAAAGATATGCAAAGACTTTCGAGCAATGGGCAGAAAACCTTTTCACGGATCAGAGATGTTTGTTGAAGCTCGAAATTAGCTTAAGGAGGTGGAAGATTTGTTTGGTATCTTCGAGGTAGAAGATGAAAGGAAGGTCCAATTGGCTACTTTGTTAATGAAGGACGAAGCCTCGTTTTGGTGGGAGGTCACAAATGGAGAGCGTCCAGTAGAGACGTGGGTGGATTTCATACATAGGTACGAGATGAAATTTCTCTCACGAGCAGAAGAGAATTTATACATGGAAAGGTTCTTGGCATTGAAGCAGGGGAATTTATCAGCAAAGGAGTACGTCAACAAGTTCAATTAGTTGGCGAGATTTGCCTTAGATTTGGTGAACACACTTGAAAAGAAGGCCCTGAGATTCGTTAAATTTTTAAATGAGCCGCTACATGGGTTAGCTATGACCCACATTCCTATGGGAGCTACCTTTGAGAAACTGGTTGACATGGCGCTTATGCATGAAGAGGAGAAAGGCGCTAATATTAATAAGACACCAGAAAAGAAAGGGGATCAAAAGAAGTCACATCAGCAACCTAAGAAAGGTGGTAAGGACAACAATAGCAAGGGAAAGAAAAGATGCTTTAATTGTGGAACACCAGGCCATCTGAGCAAGGACTGTAGGAAGAAGAAAACCGGCTGCTTCAACTGTGGTGAGGCAGGACATCTGATCAAAGATTGCCCGAGAAAACAAGGGCAAGGGTAGAGGGCAGGGTCTACTTCTGGAGGCCAGGTTCAGGCTCTCATGGCACCAGGGCAGGCAAGAGGGCAAGTTCACGCTCTCATGGCACCAGGACAGGAGAGAGGTAGAAACATTTCTGTTGAAAGTTTGGTTTTTCTATTTGATCATCCTGTTCGTACTTTGTTTGATTCTGGCGCTTCACACTCGTTTGTGTCTGCTCATTAGTTGAAACACTGCACCTAAATACTAGTCTAGTTACGGATCCCATAGTAGTCTCAAATCCTGTTGGTGGTTCGGCTCATCTTTCAATGATTTGTCGGGATTTGAGAGTGTCTATCTTGAGCGTTGAGTTTGAATGCAACGCCTTCGTTCTTGGCTTCACGGGCTATGGATTGATTCTAGGCATGGATTGGTTATCCAGTAATGGTGTCATCCTCGATTGTGAAAAGAGAGTGGTTAGACTTATGACTCGCCTTGGAAACACTCTCGAAATCTCTTGTAATCCCATACATTCTGTTATGCTTAGCTACCTAGAATCTCTTGATGCATCTGTTGAAAACTTGCAGTTTGTTAGAGTAGTCCGTGAATACCAGATGTATTTGAAGAGGTGAAGGGCTTACCTCCGAAGCAGGAGATAGACTTCCGCATATACCTTGTTGATAATGCAAAACCCATAGCTCTACCCGTTAGACACATGGCTCTAAGGGAGAGAAAAGAGCTCGGTAAGCAAGTCAAAGAGCTGCTCGAAAAGGGGTTTATAAGGCAGAGTATTTCTGAATGGGGTGCCTCAGTAGTGTTCGCAACCAAAGTGGATGGTTCACTTCGCCTATGCGTTGACTATAGGGAGTTAAACACGCTGACCAAGAAGAATAGGCACCCACTTTCAAGAATAGATGACTTGTTTGATCAGCTTGTAGGTGCGTCTGTTTTCTCCCAACTAGATTTAGCTACTGGGTTCCGTCAACTAAGAGTGGCTGAAGACAGCATTGATAAGACCGCGTTCAGAACCCCGGATGGTTTCTTCGAATGGCTTGTCATGCCTTTCGGCTTGACAAACGCGCCCGCTTACTTCGTTGACTTGATGAGTAGGGTATTTAGAGAATTCCTTAATAAGTTTGTGGTGGTCTTCATAGACGACATTTTGATCTTCTCGAAGAATGAAGAAGAGCATGCTTTGCATTTAAGGGAAGTCATGGATACTCTTCGTGCACATCAGCTGAAAGCCAAATTCTCCAAATGCCATTTCTGGAGAGAAGAAGTGAGGTTTCTTGGACATGTGGTGTCCAAAGAATGGTTAGCTGTGGACACCGCAAAAGTAGTTGCGGTGCAAGATTGGAAGGTTCCACGGAATGCAACTGAAGTCCGAAGTTTCCTCGGGCTAGCGGGCTTTTACCGAAAGTTCATTAAAGACTTTGCAAAAATCTCAGCCCCACTCACAAGATTAACGAAGAAGAACCTAACTTTCGCTTCGGATTTGGATTGCGATATTGCTTTCCAACGTTTGAAAAGGGCTCTAACAAAAGCCCCAGTTCTGACATTGCCGGATGGGAGAAAGATGTTTACTGTATACACGGATGCATGTGGTACGGGACTAGGTGCTGTGTTGATGCAAGAAGGGAAGGTAGTAGCTTATGGAGGCAGACAGTTGAAAGTACATGAGAAAAACTACCCAACCCATGATCTAGAATTGGTTGCCATCGTCTTTGCGCTTAAGTCTTGGCGCCATTATCTCATAGGTGAGAAATTTGAATTGTATACTGACCATAAATCGTTGAAGTACCTTTTCTCGCAGAAAGATCGTAACATAAGACAGCAAAGATGGATGGAATTTCTGGCCTCATATGATTTTGAGATTTCCTATACTCCAGGCAAGGGTAATGTGGTAGCAGACGCCTTGAGTAGGAAGAAGCTAACCTTGAGTCCTCTCTTTGTAGAAAGGCAAAGCTTGGAGTATATAGCAAACTTTAACTTTAGACCCTCCTCTGAAATTGTGCCTGGTCTGTTAGCATCGCTAGAGGTGCGGCCTACTCTTTTGGACTCAATAGGAACCGCGCAACGAGAAGACCCTGAGCTAGTTGACATGAAGGATAAGCTAGTTAGGGGTGAGACTTCTAGTCACCTCACTAGATACTCCATCGACGATAAGGGTTGGTTGAACGGGATGGAAGGCTATGCGTCCCACAAATAAGGGATTTAGTGAAGAAAGTTCTCGAAGAAGCACATCTTTCTATGCTGACCATACACCCAGGCGGAGACAAGATGTATAAGGATATAAAAAGGGTTTTCTTTTGGAATGGCAAGAAGAGTGATGTAGTTGAGTTCGTCGCTAAGTGTTTGATATGCCAACAAGTAAAAGCGGAGCAGAAGAAGCCTGGTGGTCTGCTTCATCCCCTAGAGGTCCCATAGTGGAAGTGGGATAACATTTCGATGGATTTTGTCGATGGGTTGCCTAGGTCAAGAAGGGGCAATACCAGTATTTGGGTAATAGTGGACAGGCTCACTAAAAGCACTCACTTTATACCTGTTAAAAGTTGAAGGACTGCCTCGTCCCTAGCATCCATTTATCTTAAAGATATAGTTCGACTCCATGGATACCCTCCAGCATAGTGAGCGATCGAGATCCTATCTTTACGAGCGAGTTTTGGAAGAGTTTGCAAGAGGCTGTAGGTACACAATTATGCTTAAGCACGGCCTATCACCCCCAAACTGATGGTCAGACGGAAAGGGTGAATAGAGTATTGGAAGACCTCTTGAGATTGTGCATTCTTGACTTTGGAGGGACATGGGAGGATCATCTTCCTCTGGTGGAATTCGCCTACAACAATAGCTACCAAGCCACCATAGGCATGGCGCCCTTTGAAGCTTTGTATGGAAGACCATGCCGATCATCAACTTGTTGGTGGGAGTCTACAGACAAGCTCGTACTTGGGCCAGACATGATTAGAGAAACCTTAGAAAAGGTGGACTTGATAAGAAGGCGGATGAAGGTTGCACAAGATAGACAGAAGTCCTACGCAGACAAAAGAAGGACCGACCTTGAGTTTAAGGTTGGAGATAAGGTGTTCCTTAAAGTATCGCCTTTGAGGAATGTAATTCGCTTTGGGTCCGTAGGAAAGCTAGCACCAAGATTTGTAGGTCCATTTCCTATCATTGAAAGGATTGGGATGATGGCTTACAGAGTAGAGCTACTTGAGAAACTGTCTGGAGTTTATAATGTTTTTCATGTTTCTCAACTACGAAAATGCCTACATGAATCTGCGGAAGTGGTGGAGCCAAGTATACTAGAGGAAGTAGAAGTGGAACGAGAAGCGGCTGTGAGAAGAGTTCTGACTCATATCTTGGGTATGGAAGTCAAAAAGCTACGCAATCGTGAAGTCAAGCTTGTTAAAGTACAATGGAGTGACACTGAGGAAGACGCGACTTAGGAAACTGAGAGGAAAATACACGCGGCCTACCCTTTTCTTTTTGAGGGTACCCCCTTGATCTCTTTTTTCACAAGTTTATTCATGCTTATATCTATCTTTTAAGTATATCTCCTTAGTTCTACTCTTTATCCTTAGGTAGAACCCAATGGATGTAAACATGTATTTGAAACATGTTATGATTGATGGTTGCGAGTGGTTGCTCGTGGATGCATGTACACACACTTTAGGCACTAGATCGGCTCAATCACTTTCATATTGCATATAAATGTGTGTGCATAATTAAATTTATGGATGTATAATGGTTGTGTTAACATATGGATGCTGCATTTTGATGAATGGTTGTGCACACATGTAGAAGTAATATGTATCGTTAGGATTCTTTTGCATGCATAATGGACGCATGGCACTATCATGATTTGCATTAAGGAGGTCAACTGAATCAGTGGACTGCCTGATTTTGCATTAGATAAGGAACATATACACACACTTTCTGCATATGTTCATACGACATTAGAAACCTTGTAAGGACAATGGATGTCTGTGTTTGATGGTTGAGTAGATGGATGATTGGATGTTAGGATATACATTCTCCTTAACTTGGAGATTTCGGGGCGAAATCCTTTAAAGAGGGGAGAATGTAACACCCTGAATTTTCTGTGAATATTAAAATTTACAATCCTAAGAATACTTAATTGTTAAAGTGAGAATTAAGGGAAATGGGTTACGCCATTGCGTTCATTTCAAAATTCTGCTTGGAATAAAGTCCAAGTTTTCGTAAATCGGACTTTGTACGAGGAAGTTATGGCCCTCGGAAGTTTCATCAATTTTATATAAATTAAAATAGTTCAAAATAAAATAAATTCGAAATTCAAATTCAAACAGGGGAGCAGGCTGGGCGGGAATTCTCCCGCCCAAGGGTCAGGTCGACCTACACCCCCCCGGGGGGCAGATTTGAAATGTGACGATTTCTGACTCTGTGCTGGGTCATTAGGGCTGAGGTGGCTGTTCTAGATAACTCTATCTAGTCTGGATGGTTGAATTTGCTCCTATGATAATCTAACGGCTTAGGTTGTTTCAAACTTCTATAAAAGAGTGCCTAGAATCAAACCCTAAACCTAAACAAAATTGTCTCTTGGCCACCATGCTGCTCCTAGGATAATTCTCCTTCCTAAAGCTTAGGATTTAGCAAGTCAGAATTCTAATTCAAAAGACGAACGAACCATTCTCTTTTCTAACCTATCTTTGTGAGTACTATTTCTTTCATAATATAATTAATAAATTAATTATGATTGGTTGTAATTGGATTATGAGAACATGTCTGTTGAATCACGTGATGTTGTTTAACTTTGTTATCTTATGTTGGTAGATCTATTTCATATGTCCAATTATACATGTTTAACTTGATTTATTTTATGCAAGTTTGGGATGTGAATCATATGCTAATTCGTATGTGAATTTTATGCAAGTTTGGGATGTGAATCATATGCTAATTTGTATGTGAATTTTATGCAAGTTTGGGATGTTAAATTGTATATGAATCTTATGCAAGTTTATATGTGAATTGTACACAAGTTTATATGTGAATCAAGTATATACATATGCTAGTTTATATGCAAAAACATGTGATAAATTCATATGCAAGTTGTAGAAGTTCATATGCAAGTTTAGGTGAAAACTATATTCAAATTAAGGCGAAAGTTATATTCACATATGCAAGTTTAAGTGAGACCCGTAATTCATATATGCAAGTTAACAATCTCATGTTTAGATCCATATTTAGATCCATGGTAGTTTATGCAAATATATGATTCTATATGACCATTGTCTATGTAAATTATTGGTTATGCAAATTTATGTCATAACTCCTATTTGCAAGTTAGATCTTTTTTTATGTGTTATGCAAGTTGTGATGTTCCTTTTTTTATAAGTTAGACTATTTGCAAGTCTAACATATTTCATATTTGAACGTACGAATGGCGTGGGGACAATGGGAAAATATTAGTTATGTAAATTGTGAATTGGCATAAAATGGCTTTAAAAGCATATAGTTAAATTGAGACATTAATTGGTATAATTTTTATACCTAAAAAGTATGGACATAATTTAGGTGAAAATTATGGACATAATTAATTTGGAAATTATTGACAATTTGAATAGGGATAATTAATTCAAATTGGGGTAGAATTATGTGTAATAATAAACGCCTAAGACACGAGGTTAGACTCGTTTGTGGTGTAAGACTGCCCGGACCCGCTCGGCAAATGCAGCAACCACAAACGGTAGTCTAATGTGAGAGGTCGAAGGCATAAATTAAATGCGTAACAATTGTAAAGACACCAGGTTAGACATGTTTGCGGTATAAGACTGCCCGGACCCGCCCGGCAAATCCAGCAACCGCAAACGGGAGTCTAATGTGGGAGGTCTTACGAGGTTACGGTTATAATGAATTAAGTAATACTTAACCAAGATAAACATGTGGTGGGACATGGGGGTTAAGTGGATGATATGGGTGACATGTGAAATACGATTAGAAACACTTAACCAAATTGAAACATGTAAAAAGACATGAATAAGAATGGGTTAAGTGGAAAATTCTAGTGGGGACCAAGCATAGGTGGAAAGCTTGTGTCAAGCATGGGGACCCATTTCAAACCAGTAACCCATTAAGTATCTTTGTGAGCCCGAGTTAGATCGAGGATGGGACACGCTTACTGAGTTTGATTGTAAGAGGTCAAAACGGGTTAACGGTGGCAACGCAAGTCCAACGGGGTCATGTGCGTGCGTAGGCCCGGGCTGGTAGGTAAGACGTTGTTGCATCGTGTAGATATAAGCCGTGCATTTTTAGTGGTATCGGGTTGCCACTTTGGGGAGTGATACACCCCACTATGGGACCAGCACAGGTATCTACGAGTTAGGGAGCCGATCGCATGAGGGTAGTGGGTACAACTAGTGGAGATAGGTGCAGGCGGCACCTATGGAGACAGCTAGGGGTACACGAAACTACCATTATGATTATTATGTTCTGTAGGCGGGATCAACTTTTAGGGTGACTAGTAGTGGTGCAGTATAGTAATTATCCTATAATGATTAGGAGCGAGATTAACGCCAGAATATTCCTCTTGTTTGTTTTGTCTTGCCCACTTGTTTCACAGTCATTCCTTATTTTACCAGTTTATGCCTTATCCTAATTACTTTAATAATTATATTGTTAAAGTTATGGTACTCTCCAGACTTTATGTCTGACCCCCTTTCTTTTCGCCTCTTTTCTTCCTTCCCCCCCCCCCCCAGGTTCTCAGGGTGGGACTAGTACTAGTGGAGCTTGATCTGGATCTTTCTCTCTCTTTTGGAAGTGCTTGGGTTGCTGAAAGTAAAGTTCATCTCATCTCTTTTATGGCTACTTATGTTGGGGTTATGCTTTTTAGTTTATGTACTCAGAAAACAATTTGTTAAGATGGTTACTAAGTGTACTTGGTTTTTCTGTTGGTTTATGATGTTGTTGTAATCAAACTATTTCTCTACAGCAATAAAAGTTGTTTTGAATTTTCCAAGTACCAATATATGTATTTGTCTTGTTATATTCTGTTCTATTCACCAATAATACTCAATGAAAGTTAATGCATTCCCTTTGAGAGTGACATTAATGGACGTGGGGTGTTACATTAAGATAAGAATAAGAACCTAATTGGAGATCGGTTGAGTTGAGTGATTTGCTGAGTGTTAATCTGATGTTGATTTCAGTCTTCGGGGTTGATACTCAGGGAATTATTCACTTACCGATTTATGGTCAGGGACCAATGAAATGTTGAGATATAGAATGCTTGAAATTTTTGTAATTTATGTTTTGGAATAATTTTGTTATTGAATATTTTTCTAAATATTAAATTGAAATGGTTTTGAGAAGATTAAAATATTAAAATGAGAATTGAATACCATGTGTAAAAATTTGGAATGTTTTCGAAGTTTTAAATTAACCATTCGTTAACTATTTTGAATGAAAAGGGCCAAATGATGTTAAGTACTAAATCAATGAATTCATTTTGTTTTATGGTTGTATGGTTGTTTATTTGCTAGTTAAATAACCGACATCAAATCTGGCCAATACGATTGTTGGTACGGAAAGACCGGGATCGAATTTATATTCGAAAACCATTCTGACCAGCAAATACGAAATTATAGAAGATATGAAAGAACAATCGAGATGGAGAAATCGAATATCGTAAATCTTCATAAAGCGGAATAACCTCTTAAAATATCCGATTCGACCCGGAGATATACTGGGATTATGTCGTGGTTGAAATCTACGGATCGCAAGGACTACTCGCTACTAATCTATAGAGTGATTCCTAGGATGTGGTAGGAGGGTACCTTCGGTTCATCCTGTTCCTGGATGACTTGTATGGACGAATGTCTGACATAATATTTTTTAAGGATCACGTGCGTTGATATTTACAAATGTATTTCTATTAGTGGCGGAGAAGGGCACTTCTCTTAGCTTAATGACCAGAGTATTTTTGTAGCCGTCAATTAATGATTTGGTGGATCTGACAATATTGCATTCAAAGTAAATGATGGCCAGATGTTCTAAAGGTGAATTTTAACCTCAAGCCTCACAACCGGGAAATGACAAAAATTGGGCAGGCAATATGGCTATGTGGGTCGCTTCTATTAGGGTGTATAATCACCTATCTAGAGAAAATACATTTGCATCTTTTATCTATTTCAATGTTGTCCCTTTTCGAGAAGCGTTTGCTGATCCCAATCGTTGGTGACATACATTCAATACACTCAAGCGACATGAGTGGTCGGTCATGTGTGGGCCGGGTTGCAAGATGTTCTTGTTGAACCCAGTGTATTCCCCTCTAGAGATACACTATCGGCAGGTGGTTCCATACCTTGTCATAGTCGGAATCCAATCTCCAATAAGTGCCCGCGGTTTTGATTGTATACTATATATGTGGAGCGTGAGATGCAAGCGTTCCGCTAGATTGCTATTTATTTGTAATTAGACATTATTATAATATCAGAAGATATATATGATTTCAAAATGTTTTGGGTTATCGTAAGGTAAAAACCGTCCGTATTTATGTGTGGATTTGGTCTTACGATTATCCTTTTCTTTTGAAAAGATTTTGGAACTTTAAAATCAAGTTGGATGACTCCCCTTATACTTTGCGTGTTTTTCTCACTTTGGTTCACCAGACTGATCCAACATTTTGTAAATGCTCGGCTTAGCCCAGGTTTACAGGTTCAGGTTATTGGATACTACGAAGTTCAGAAGACGTGCTGGAAGGTTTCATACTTATTAATATTTATTCCGTTGTATGTTGTATATGACGACAGATTATTATACTATCATGATGTGTTGACTGTAAGTTGTACTCTGAGAATTGTGAGTTTTATTTCAAGCTCTCAATAAAGATTTATTTCTATATTGTATTTTGTTCCACTTCGATGTGAGACTCTGATTCTGCTGTATTAGTTCTTCTTCTTCTTTTATTCTAATATTTTTTCTTTCTTATCTCATCCTCTAAATTCTTTTTATTGGCATCTGGGTTTCCAATAAAAGTTGGGTTGGACTAGAGTTGTTTGGTCAGCTCAAAAGGTACCAGAAATTTGGGTCATCACACTTGGTATCAGAGCAATGGTTTAGTGATCGTCGCTAATCTATGAATTAGAAAAGCGTGACATTTGTAATAAATTCTGCAAGCATACAGGTGTGTAGCATACAGGTCGAACACAGGGAGGTGAATTAAATCAAATTATTTATCTAATCTCTTGGGCGAGTTAGACAAAACTGGAGGTTGATTTTGAAAATAAAAACAAAACAAAATTAAAACTGTAATTTGATTTAGAACAGATCTAACTGAACCGACGATCAAATCACAATTTCAATGGAAAAGCAATGAAACTATGAATCAGATTCAAATCTAATCAAATCCAATTTAACCTATGAACGCGATTAAAATACAGAAAATAAAATTGCAGAATATAAATAACAACAGGAAACAAAATTAGGATTACCGCTGAATCTAATCAGACGGTCAATCACTAATGAAAAGAAATGCAAAATACAAATAGTGTTCTACCGAATCTAATCGTGTAGACAACACTAATTGCTAAGAAATAGAAAAAAAATGCAGAAAATAAAAAAGAAGAAGAAGAACTAGAAACTTTATTAGAAATAGAAAATGGGATATATGATAGGATAAGATGGTGGCTACAATGCCATTACAAGGGTATATATAGGGTAGATAGCCAAACCCTAACCCTAACCCTAATGATAACTGGGCCTGGTCATTACATCACTAATTAGTTTACAATGAGAAACATAAATGGGCCTTAGATAAATAAAGCAAATTTGGGCCTTTTCTCTTTTCCTCTTGCTTCCTTGACATTTCTTCATTGATTTGTGATGTGCAAAGCCTTTTTATCAATCCTTTTCTTGTCCAACAGCAACTAGATGTGAGATCTTCATCTACAATTCTTCAAAATGTAAATATATATCAATTTCATCTCTATTTCTCTACTTTTCTGGTTGCATGCGGGCTGGGTTGGAATATCTGTAAAAGTAATAAAACAATACCCAAGTAATATTTATTTATATACAAAAGATAAGAAACAAGAGCATAAAATAAACATATTCCTATGTCAATCAAATACCCCTACACTTATCTTTTACTCGTCCTCGAGTAAAAAGAAAATGGAAAACTAACTAGATTGGTCACACTTTCGTAGGAAACACGATTGCATTGAGCGTATGCAACAAGCCGTTAAACCTCTAGGCGTCCCTAGTAGGACGAGTGGTGTCTCGTGAGGGTTTTCAGCGGATACTACCCACAAATTCCAAATGCAGTATGCTATGATTCTAATGAAACTACATGAATGCAATGGACATATGCAAATAAAAACGAAAAATGAAAACACGACTTATTTCAGGAAGGTGGTACAACAAATTAAGTTAACAATTTCTGATCAGTTGATTTTATTTTAGATACCTCGACTTGTCACAAATTTTCAATATAAATCAAGTTTTCAAATGTTAAATTCCAGTTTGGCCAGTTAGTTCGGTCGATAACATAGTGCAGCCATGAAATAGATTCTTAGTTTGCTTGGCACAGTTTGTAAAGTGGTATTCTAATTTTCTTATGTATGGCTAGTCAAATCAATAAGGTAAAGAAGTATTTGGGCATCATCGCTTATTCTTTATTCTATAAAATTTTAAGATTTATGATTAAGTACATACACCTAACTTAGAAGACCAAGGTTTACCACCCATGCACTGCCTCGCGGACTAACGGAGAGTGGGTAAAGAGCTTGGCGGATTGTGCAGGCCGACTTTGACTTTGTCAACAACGTGTCGGTAATCCTTAGGTGTCCAATCTCATAAAATGAGACCAAGATATTCCAACGCTAAATTTGTCAACAACGTGTCGGATAGAGCTTGGCGGGTTTGCACACCAACGCTTGATATACAAGCAATGTTGGATACCCTTGGATTACTATTATTATTATTGAAATTATAAGCACAAAAGAGAGTTACGCGAATTCGACTTAACACAACTTAGATTTAAAGATTCGAAAAGCCAATATAAGTATTTTAAGTCCTCCACTTATTTAAACAAAGTCTACAATATAGAATAGATTTCATGGCCATCACCTAAGAATCTCCCTATGTACCGGTTACACTATTATCCCTCAAAATTAAACTTTTCATTATATTTCAAATTCGAATTTAGCTGAGAGAGAAAAATACTATCAACTGGCTAAAAATTGTAAACTTATTTTGTTGTATCAATTGAAAATGAGTCGTATTTCAAAAAAAAAAAAAAAATTGGCATGTTACTACAGTCTAAAATGCATGATGGTCCTATTTAAATGGATGGAAATGAAAAGAAAGAAAAAAACGAAAAGAAAAAAAACCGAAAATGAGTGAAATGCAGACTCCCCCACACACTA
This sequence comes from Allium sativum, assembly GCA_030737875.1. Taxonomy (NCBI): domain Eukaryota; kingdom Viridiplantae; phylum Streptophyta; class Magnoliopsida; order Asparagales; family Amaryllidaceae; genus Allium; species Allium sativum. The sequence continues at coordinate 510,372,348 of CM060921.1, read as the reverse complement.
GAACTAAACAGTGTCCACACTGTGAACGTTTCCTAAATTTGAAAGATCGTACCCAAAGATGGATTAAATGTAAAATGATTTGTAAAACGAAATGCAATTTAACTATATGTAAGAAAGGATCATATGTACAATGATAAATGTGTTTGCGATGCATGCGACGCAAGGATTGCCACCAACTTTTTCCCCCACACTTGGTTCTTGCCCTATGAGTCCCATTCCCACTATGCCTAGGCATATTTTCTAACAAGCAAGAGTTCTTGAAAACCATATCATCTTTAAACCTAGATTTATAGTCCAGGAGATAAATATCCAGGGTCGTCCTAACATGAAGTTTTTCAACCAAGCCAGCATTCCAAAGATAGTTCATGTGTTCAACAAATTTGTCAGTGTAATTTTTCAAAAATTTGTGATCGTATATAAATTCAGTGAAATTTGAATTCTGAGTGTTGTTCAAGAGTATGTGATCACCTTTCTCATCATTAATTGACAAGGTATTTTCGACACTGACCATTTCAAGTTCGTTAAAAACCTCAAAATCAAAATTTTCAAATTCAGATTGGTGGCTTGATTCTATTTCATCCTCATTTGCCAACTCATCCTCATACAAACCAAGGAATTCATGTTCGTTAAAATCCTTTTCCAATTTTGAGTTGAAAAATTCAACATTTTTATTCTATTCAATTTCTAGAATTTCAAGTTTCTCACAGTCTGAAAGAGGAAGATCAAAATCCAAGCTTAAATCTTTTTTCTGAAAGGAGCTGAAGTCCAAATCATTTGTTGAATTTTGAAAAACTTCATCAAGATGATTATTCTCAATTTCAAAAGTCGTTATTTGAAAATTTTCACCATCAGTAAAGAATTGATTATTTTCTGATTCATCGCTTGTTTGAATTTTATTTTGTTGCTCTTGTTGTTCTTTCAAAGATGTCAATAAACAAAGAAGTTCATCGGCCTTTTTATTTAGTTTTTCTTCCCTCTCTCTAAGAATGTTAAGACGATCGATGATTTGAGAGCTCTCGTTTTGGATTTCTTGATTCTCAAAATTATAGACCACATTAATTTCACAATCAATATTATTTCCAATGTGGTAGTTGTTTGAATTTTCAGGAAACTGACAATTATATTGGAAATTATTTTGATCATAGAAATTTTGTTCATAACCAAAACTGTTAAAATTCGAGTGAAAATTGCAATTTTGGTCATTTTCAAGATGTTGATATGGGCTATAATTTTGAAAATTTTGGTTTACAACCCCATATTGATGTGGATCAAAGTTATATTGGGATTCAAAACTATTTTCATGTGGATGTGGCCCATAATCGAAATTGTTGAAATTTGAATTGAAATCGTCATTTCGATTATTATCATGATTTTGAAATTGTTGGTCAGTTGGAAATTTTTGAAAACTGTTGGCATTGAGCTCATGAAATTTTGGAAAATTTTGCCTCATGAGTTGTAATTCATATTCATACTCTTCAAGAGGACGTCTACTCCGATTATTATCCCACGTTTCTCTCAAGGATTATTTTGAATCAGACATTTGAATAAAGTCAATGCAAGACAGAAAATATTCTCACTTCAAAATAGTATAAAATACTAAGTAGTGCTCTATTAATTAACTGACTCAATTAGAAGGGGGAAGAGGGTCTTATGGCCGTTCACGTATAGTATAAATACTAAGGGATACGACCAATGTTTTACGGGTAGTATGCAACCTCTTTTGCTAATAGTTCAATAAATTGAACTACTATATATCCGCGATCCAATTATACGAGACAATCAACTTCACAAAACACCACTTTTTAATTATATTATCTTGCAGCGTCTATTTTTATTGTTGAAAACAATGAGAATGAAGATTTCAGTTATGGAAATGTCAGTCCGCACCAAATTAATTCAGAAATTACAGTCACGGAACAGTCACAGAAATATAAATTGCAGAATTAATTTTTTTTACATTCAAGCCGCTGCCCCTGCAGAAGATTTTTACAACAATTTCTATATTTTTATTTTGCAGCAGAGCACCTGTAGAGTTAAGAGAATTTTACAGCGGGGTATGGCAGTCCGTCCAGTGCAATTGAGTAGCGTTGGCGATTTGCAAATTTGCTTGGCTTCCGAGTTTTCTTGTTTTTTTTTGCTCGAATTCTTTGCTTTTTGCCTTTGATTTGAATGAGGTTTCCTCTTTTTTTTTTTTTTTTAATAAAGAGACGCAAATAAAACAAAATAAAAATATAAACAATTGAAAGGGAGAAAACCTAAAATGAAAAAGAAAAAAAAAAACTAATAAAGGAAAAAAAAAAAAAAAAAAAAAAATACAAACAAACAAACAAGCGAACCTACTCGATTAAGCCTAAAAAAAAACGTACTCTTTTTTTTTTTTAAGAAAAAGTAAAGAAGTAAAATCAAAAGAAAACTACAAACTGATAAAAACCTAGAATAAAAATAAAATAAAACCAAACAAAATAAATAAACTAAACTTAAAATAAAAGCTAAGCCTAACAAAAGAAATAAAAAAAATAAAAAAAGTAGGGAACAAGCATTAACGCACTAAATAAAGAATTGCTCCTGGAAAGTCAATTCTCAATCAAAACGCACGCACCCAAAAATAGGCAACACAATCCAATTCTCGCCTTAATTATGCTCCTCAAACCACAATTTTTTTTTTTGCTATTTGTTTTGGCACAGTCGAACAGGCCAAAAACAAAATACAGGATATGCGCTCCCAAAATCTCTCAGCAACCAAAAATGGCAGTCCCTTTTTTTTTTTTAATGTGTGTAGTATAATTTACCTTTCACGAAGAGACCACATCAAAAAGAAAATGAAAACAAATCAATTGCCTACTCAATTGCTAAACACCATGCACAAACTTCAATGTTCACCAAAAAAAAATTGCAGTGCCCCAAAAAATATATTCACGGGAGATCTCACTGAGACGCGCCTCCTCCTTTTCTTGGAAAACAGGACGCAACTCCCCTAATAGACTCCACCCACAATCAATCTCCACAACTAAGCTATTCGAGATCCAAAAAAAAGGAAAATTTTCAATATGAAACTCAAGGCCCCTCCGATTTGCTTTTTCGTTGTTGACTTGGGATTTTTGGCTTGGTTTCGAATTGGCGATTTATGGGTTTCTTGGATCTGTTGCGTGGTGGAGGTGGTGTTGGAATTCGAACGTGAGGTTGGAGGATGATGTCGTGATCGGAGAATCGGATTTGGAGTGGGTATTAGTGGTATTGTGGAGCGGTTTTAGTGGATAGAGGCTGGTAAACGCAGTGGAACTGCTGAGTAGTGCGTTGTGATCGGATTTGATGGCGGTGATGGTGCGCAGAAGTTGTGCGTGGTGTATTTGTGATGGACGAGGGTGACGTGCTGATGTTGGTGGTTGTGAGAAAGGATGGTTTTGGGGAGGTTATGACTTGCTGTATTAGTTTTCGTTGGTGCAAGATATATGGATTTTTATGGGTATGCGTGAAGATGGTTTTGGTTTTGGTCTTGGAGGAAGAGAAGAAGATGTACGGAATGGCAAGAAGATGAGAAGAGATTGCTGTTGTAATTGCAAAAAGAAAAAAAATGGAAAGAAATAAAGAAATAGCAAAAGAGGGTAGTAATCAAATGACAAAGCAGAGAATTAACTACAAGGAAGAAAGAATGGAAAGTTTTCATTTTTTTTTTTATATGAAAGCTATTGAAAGAGAGGTTGTGGAAACTGGGAATGAAATTGAAAAAGGGGAAAGAGTTTGAGAAATTAAATGATGAGTTTTTTTTGTTTTTGTTTTTTTTATTGCTTTGAAAGTAGGAAAGGAAAAAGAAATATAAAAGGAAAAAATTGAAAGGGGGAAGAAATAAATGAGAAAGAAGAAGATAAAATTAAGGAAATTTGGTAAGTTTTTTTTTTTATTTGGTAGATTACGGTATCATACCAAATCTAACCAATCAAGAGTTTTTCTTCTTCTATATATACAAGAAACAAAAAGAAAAGAAATTAAATGACATCCAATCAAACAGAGAAAATTAATTACAAGGCAGAAAGGGGAAAGATTTTAATAGAGATTTTTTTTTTAAATATATGGGAAAGAAGAAATGTAAAGATGGGAAAGGAGACCGAAAAGAGGAAAGAAATAAATGAAAATTAAAGAAATAAAATCAAGGAAACTTGACAAGTATTTTTTTTTTCTTGCTCAGTTCATGAGAGTACCAATGTAATTGATACACCACTTTACTAATCAAGATTTTTTTATATATATACAAGAAAACAAAAGAGAAAAAAAAAAACTAACACGAATCAGAAATTAAATAAATTATCAAATTTAATCGTTACCTCCCCGGCAACGGCGCCAAAAACTGGTTCGTCGCTAATCTATGAATTAGAAAAGCGCGACATTTGTAATAAATTCTGCAAGCATACAGGTGTGTAGCATACAGGTCGAACACAGGGAGGTGAATTAAATCAAATTATTTATCTAATCTCTTGGGCGAGTTAGACAAAACTGGAGGTTGATTTTGAAAATAAAAACAAAACAAAATTAAAACTGTAATTTGATTCAGAACAGATCTAACTGAACCGACGATCAAATCACAATTTCAATGGAAAAGCAATGAAACTATGAATCAGATTCAAATCTGATCAAATCCAATTTAACCTATGAACGCGATTAAAATACAGAAAATAAAATTGCAGAATATAAATAACAACAGGAAACAAAATTAGGATTACCGCTGAATCTAATCAGACGGTCAATCACTAATGAAAAGAAATGCAAAATACAAATAGTGTTCTACCGAATCTAATCGTGTAGACAACACTAATTGCTAAGAAATAGAAAAAAAATGCAGAAAATAAAAAAGAAGAAGAAGAACTAGAAACTTTATTAGAAATAGAAAATGGGATATATGATAGGATAGGATGGTGGCTACAATGCCATTACAAGGGTATATATAGGGTAGATAGCCAAACCCTAACCCTAACCCTAATGATAACTGGGCCTGGTCATTACATCACTAATTAGTTTACAATGAGAAACATAAATGGGCCTTAGATAAATAAAGCAAATTTGGGCCTTTTCTCTTTTCCTCTTGCTTCCTTGACATTTCTTCATTGATTTGTGATGTGCAAAGCCTTTTTATCAATCCTTTTCTTGTCCAACAGCAACCAGATGTGAGATCTTCATCTACAATTCTTCAAAATGTAAATATATATCAATTTCATCTCTATTTCTCTACTTTTGTGGTTGCATGCGGGCTGGGTTGGAATATCTGTAAAAGTAATAAAACAATACCCAAGTAATATTTATTTATATACAAAAGATAAGAAACAAGAGCATAAAATAAACATATTCCTATGTCAATCATTTAGTAATAACCTTGACTCTGTGGCGTAACTCGATAGAGATGGAGTTAGTGATACCCTAGATTGAGTTTGAGTGTGTGTGTGTGTGTATATATATATATATATGAGAAGTGATCGGGGCACCCCTTTTTGTGAGCACCCTTGACGGTCCGTGAGCTACGACAATACAAATCGAACAAGAATTTGTAGATGTTCAATCCACATATATTTAAGGACCTATCCAAAATTTGAGCTCGTTCCGACATCCGTACAATAATATATTTGGTGTTTAAATTTAACGGTTTGAATAAATGTCTGAGCGGTGAATAATTGAGCTTAGATTTTGAATATGCTACGGATGTCAGAACGAGCTCAAATTTTGGATAGGTCCTTAAATATTTGTGGATTGAACATCTACAAATTCTCGTTCGATTTGGATCGCCGTAGCTCTCGGACCGGCATGGGTGCTAATGGGGTGCTCACAAACAGGGGTGTCCCCGATCGCTCCTATATATATATATATATATATATGAGGGTATTTGTAAATTTAATATAAAAATGTTTTGTATTGTGTTATTTGATTGGTTCAATATTGAACTAACAACTGACACGATATTATTTTGTAAAGATGGTCAAATGAAATAATTTTGACTAATTTTTTTTCAAATTATTGAGATGTTGGTTAGTTCGATTGATTGGATGGAATTCAAATTTGATTGGAAATTTGAAATGACTTAATATAGAAAAGATAATTTCAATATGAAGTTAATAACTGAGATTGTATGAATTAGAATTTAACTAATAAAGGTTAAATAGAAATGTTTAGATCAGAATTTATTGTGAAGCTAAGTTGAATAAAAACAAAATGGACTAAAATGGATGATTTTTGAAATAAAACCAGAATTTGAATTTGAAATGGAGGTGAATAAATTAGATAAATTAAATATTTAATTGAATATGGTTTTGGAACTTAACTTGGTTAAGTCAAGTTGATGGTGAAGCTGAAATGAATTTTGGAGTTAAATGAAATCAATTTGGAATTCAGAAACTTAATAAAATATAAAATGGTTGGTTTAGTTAAGTTGATCGTGCATTGATTGTTGATTGTTTGTTAGATGGATTAAATAGAATTCATAAATGGTTTAGTAACAGTGAATTGAAAACTAAATTTTAATATAATAAACTTGAATAGAATTCGACTATGAAATAAAACTGAATAACCCTGTATTTATTTCTTGCATTGTAAATAAGTTGAGCACAGGTTGGTTGAAAAAGGACGAGTTGTTGATTGCTATAATTTGGAATTAGAGTTTGGTTGTCCGACAAAAAGGTAAACCTTATATATTGATTGGTGATTGATTTTAAACCCCTGAGTTATGTTGCCATTTGGCTTTGTTTTCTTTTGAGATGTGTGAGGCCCAAAGTGACATTTGTAGTTGTACCGATCGAGCAGTGCATCGGTTTTGCTGGCGAATTTTTCATATATCTATTATCTATTATATTATATGAAAGCACAATCTTTCTTGGAAGACCTTTCGAATCCAGATTCTTCAAAAAATTCACAGGCCGACAAGTGTACATGGCTTCAATCCTCGCCATACACGGGAATAACCGCCCTTATCTCCTTAGTTTCCGCTTATCACTTACGTTTTGAAACCCTTTCAGTTTCATTTCTATTAAACAACATAGTGCTGCCATCCGTCCGCAAACCAGATCTAGGGACCGTCTTTCCTGTCTTTTCCTTTCTTCCAGTTTTTTCCCTTGCCGGCTTGACTATCACCTCGCGCGCCCGGCTGATGAGACAGGTAACTCCTTTCCCAGCGTTCCCTCTATCCATTGTCGTTCTTTGCACTCCTCATCTTTACATGTTCCTGTTGACCCAGATCGGCGCCTTCTTCTGCCTACCATAGCCCGATTTTGCTACCAGCACCGCTTCTTTCCTGGTACTGGTTCTCCCTGCACCAATTTACGTTGAAATGGATCACAATAGTTAATTCCCTGACAGTGCCGTCACTGTATATGAACACTATGATTTATAGGTAATGTTCTTTTTAGACGACCTGATGATTATATGATTTTTTAATAATTTATTCCTCCATACAAACCTGATATTGCATTACTATTGCAATTTGAATAGGTATGAAGTTCAATTTATTGTTACATTTGGAACCATTTTAGGTTATAAGGACGACCTTTTTCCCATTTTGACCCATAAAAGTATATAACAAAGTAATTAAAGTCTGTCAACCAGTTTGTCATGTTAATCATAGTGGGTTTTATCGTTCATATACTTCATACAATTAAACTTACAAAGTTACGAATAGTTTGGCAAAATATCTAGACCAAACCATGAACAAATATGATTTTGTTCATGGTTCCTTCCTCCAGACTGAAAGAATGCTCTTCTTGATTCCTGCTTTAAACTTTAATGGAAATACTAATTCTACGCATTTGTCGATCTTTATTGCTTTATACTCGAGAGTTTTAAAAGTCATCGTTAATTTATTTTTTACCATTCATATACTAAATACAAATAAACTTGCCAATTATGAATTCTTTTTCCAAATATCTACACAAAACCATAAATAAATAGGATTTTGTTGATGGTTCCTTCCCAATTTGTCAATGAACTTATCAAGTTATGACTTATTTTGTCAAATATCTTAACAAAACTGTGAACGTATATGATTTAGTTCATGTAAATAGGATTTTACCTAACGTTTCATATGATAAATCAACAATTCAACAAGATACATTTTAATTTGATTTCATGTTAATAAACATATTATCATATATTTTTTCCGCAGAACATGTTATTCAAACTATGACGGTTATTTTGGGGTAAACTCGGTTGGCAACCAAAATTTACCTAAAATTGTCATATTTCATTCCATTTGTGTTGCTTTTACTCTTTACAAACAAGCTATTTAGTTCAAACAATGGATTTCGACTTATGCAAAAACACAAGTTGTGTTTCCTTTCAAACTAAAGAAATACCATTAAATTCCAAGTGAGTTTTCCTTTCAACTGGTAAAATTTATTTATTTTTAATTCGATAAAATGGTTTAATTTCATAGTTAGGAGATTCACAGTTAAACTTATATAGAAAAATTATGCGTGCATTTTTTTGGATATACAATCTAGCATTTAGTTTGTTTTGTATATACAATTTAGCATTTTTTATATCTATATTTGAATTTTGGATAGACAAAATGGATTATTTCAGCTAATATATAATAAATATTTTGTTAAAACCACAAATGAAAATATTAAAGAGAGATGGAAGCTTTATTGATCATCCTTACCTCGGTAGTTATTATAGTGTTTAAACGATGAATGGTTTACAATGGCAGAAATGATATATAAGTGCATACCTTAGGAAATCAGATGTAATCCTTTGCACTACACCACAATTGGGAGATTCACAGTTAAACTTATATGGAAAAATTATGTGAGCATTTTTTTTGGATTTACAATCTTGCATTCAGTTTGTTTTGTATATACAATTTAGCATTCTTAGATCAATATTTGGATAGACAAAATGAATTATTTCAGCTAATATAGTAAATATTTTCATTGTTAAAACCACAAATACAAATACTAAAGAGAGATGGAAGCTTTATTGATCATCCTTACCTTGGTAGTTATTATATTGTTTAAACGGTGAGTGAATGATTTACATTAGCAGGAATGGTATATAAGTGCATACCTTAAGAAATCAGATGTAATCTATGGGTTGTGTTTACTTAGGCTGAAACGCACAAAAAGTTGTAATTGCTGTTTTTATGAGGCTGGATTCCTAATCTCAGCTTTGATGTCTACTTCTACCATATTTGCTCCGTATGTGAATACAAAGTTTTTGGGCTGTTGATTGCTAAAAACAGTGAATTTGAGTTTTTTTTTGGTTTGTAATTATTTTACTAAAAAATTCATTTTTTCCATGCTAGATCACAAGGGGTTTCATGTTCCAGTTTGGTATAAAAGTGATGATCTTTATGCAGTATGTGGTTGATCTGAATTAAACAGCTATTTGTACTGATGCCTCGAGGTTGCTTTTAACGAAATAAACATTGAATTTATAATAGTAGCATTCAAGTACATATATATTCTAAACAAAATGGATTATTATTTCGTGTGTCATTTGGTTATACCTTTCTCGCTCCATAGGTAAATCCGAAAATAAGATTTTGATGTAGATTGTTAATTAACAATGAAACCCGAGTTTTTCAGTTTTGCAACTATTTCACTAATTTTTTTTAGCCATGCTAAAACACAGTGGGTTTCAAGTTATACATTAACATAAAAAATTATGCATTTGCAGGCCACGTGAGGTGGCTTTGAACTATAATGCAACTAATAGTTAGGCATGACGCTGGATTTGTAATGAAAAAATTTGATTTTAACAATAATTTTTAAATATATGTACATGCATATGAAAAAAAAAACTATTATTCCATATGTCCTTATTTCTTTTGATGGTGGTATGCTAATTTGAAAGGGATGGTATGTTAAACTGTAAAAGGTGCATATATTTGGAAGATTACTCTTTATAACATCTGTATTAGGAAAAAAAAATTGTTTTATGATATGATCAGTTATTTATTTTTCCAGCTGTTATAAGTGCCTTTTCCTACCATTTCATTATCAGATATTTTATTAGTATGCAGTTATTGTCCGTGGTTATTTTGTTTAATGAAAATATTTCATCAAGTATTTGGTTTGCAAAGTAAAAATTTTTGTAATGTAAAAACTGCAGTTTGATCTAATAGAGATATTAAGTGATAGTTTTCTTCATTGAAGTAACGGTTAGGAAATTTAAAGGAGGTCTAAATTGATAACACTTCAAAATTTGTAGCCAATCGACTGACTACATTGATTGTTAGGATTGCATATAAGATCGGTAATTAAGGAACACACAATCTATGTAATAGATAGATCATAGGAGGTATTATTAACTCATTTCATGTATTATGTCATGTTGATGGTTTAGGTATGGTGACTCTCTAGCTTAGAACCATATGCTTCACAATTATACTAACTTGCACAAACACATGCATATATAGATCAATAAAGATATTACAAGTAATCTGCTTTAGTTTTTACCCTACTTAGATAGAGTAGTTTATTCTCGGATAATAAAAGTTAGCATGAAGGAATGCATACAATTTCAATTTGTTTCATTGCATTAATGTTAGTGGATTTAATATAAAGTAGCTTAGTTAAGCATTATTCCTTTTTTACACGGTGAATCACTTTATATTGTACCAATAACTCTTTTTAAATCTACTTATCTTACCGTATTTTCGTTAGACAATCATGATTGCACCTTAAATAGTTGGATGATATGCACAAGAAATAGAATGCCTCTCAAGGGAAGAACAGGTTAATAATAACAAGACACTGTTTTCTGCATTCTTAACGTCTTCATTTTCCACACCTAGACTGTACCCCAAAAATGTGCCACCAATTTTGAAATCAATTTCCAAGATATAGTAAATATTCCATGTTCATTAGTGCGTCTTCATTTTCCACGCCTAGACTGTACCCCAAAAATGTGCCATCAATTTTGAAATCAATTTCCAAGATATAGTAAATATTCCATGTTCGTTAGTGGACTAATATTTGTACATTAAATATGGTAGACTACATATTATATAATACTGCAAAATATAGTGCCTCCCTAACAGTATGATATCCCCCAGTTTTAAAGAACCGTTCACAGTTGATATCCTCAATGGATGAGTTGCATATTTAGATGTACTGATGTCACCTGTTGTTCTTATATGCATGAAATATTTAGCAATGATCAATATTACTTAATATCATATGTAATTTGGACGATACAATGTGAGCTATATTACTTTTATTTAATAGGTAAATACAATAGCACACCTTTATTTTATGCTCCAATTGTTTAATATTGAATAGCAAAGCAATATTTGATACTTGCAAAAAGAAAAAAGAAAATGTTTGTAATGATAAATATGTTATTTTAGAACAAAAATTTCTTTTGTGCCCACCCTTCTTCCTAATAAAATAGGACAATGGGTACGTGTGTACACACACACATACTATGTATGCATATATGAATGCGTGTTTGTGGTCACGCAGTGAAATCGCATGTAGCATAGTGCAGTAATTATTAATCCATCTATCCATTAACACAACTACTATTTTGCTACAACATGTTTAATATAAAGATTGTTTTATTATTAGTTTCTTGATGCTTAAAACAACTTTTTTGGCCTTTTAATTTTGATAAGTTGCTACTTGATATATTTTATCTCATGCATCATTGAAATTAATTTATGTGGCGATGCGCTTATAAGGAAAGTACAATGTTAAACTCAAGTTAGGGAAATGCGTCATTAGACTGTCGTCATAACCTTCCAACTTTATCACACCACAAGTACAATGAAAAATTTATACACCCCTTTTTTTTCCCTTCCTCATATTTATTTAGTTTTGCAAATTATAGATATGAATCTAGATTGGTTTAGGTTCAAGATAACATAGTTTCTACGCTATATGATCAGTTCTTTAGCCTTTATCACATGTTAATTCTTTAAATTGATTTTTTTAATTAGGAAAAATGTCAATTTGGTACTATCCAAAAGATATCGTTCTAGCCAATTATCTCCTCTAAGGTTAAGTGAGCGGGTGATCAAGGCTACGAGTATATATCTTCTTAATGTAAAAATTGAATATCAACACAAATATAAATATGATATTATGTTAATATTTGTGCAAGATGCGTATATTATCAAAAATTCATTATCATATTTGGACTAATATTATAATATACACACATCACTATATATATATATATATATATATATATATAACATCAGTTTGAAATATTTGCTATTTTCCAAAATAATCTACGAGTGACTAAGTGAGTATGTCAGAGCTATTATTGTAGCAGATTGCTCATGGTTTAAAATAATCAATTATGATCCCTCTTACCTTTTGTGAGCCTCATCTTGGCAAATAATTAAGATTTTAAATATTTATTTACAACATGAAAATTTCACTATCTGGATAGGTCTCTCTCTCTCTTCTCTCTCTCTCTCTCTCTCTCTCTCTCTATATATATATATATATATATATATATGTCTGTCTGTGCGTGTGTGTGTGTAGAGAGAGGGAGGTGTTCCACGTAAGCGAGAAGCTGAAATATGCAAAATAAGTAAATAAAACGCAATGCTTATAGAGTTAAAAAAAGTTAAACTTCTCATTGCAGATGAATCATGTGCCAATTGTCAAACTGCAAAATTGCACATTTGTCTTCCTTTTTGAATCATTTTAATATATATTTTTTCTCCTTTTACAATCATTATATAGTAGTGAAATTTGAAAACTAGCGTTGTTTTACCTATACTTGCTTCATCCCAGGTAGTCATTGACACTGACACAATTGGCCTGTTCCTTGCAATGGACACGGAAAGCTTTTACAGCTTAATGACCCTGCACTACATTAACCTCAGACGTACACAGCATTTTATTTGCTTTTTCCATCAACATGGTTGCTGCTTTCTTTGACTTTTGATTCAGGCAGTCCAAATAACTTTTAAAATCCATTTGACGTTTACCATTTTCATTAACTAAATGATACTTTCCATTATATGAGTTGGTTTTTTTTTTTTTTTTTTTTTTTTTTTTTTTTTTGCTTACAAAGAAAGAATGAAAATGGGTGTAATTTAGGAGTTCTATGTTTATTGCCTTAGAAGTGTGTACAGCTATTTGCCAATGTAAAAAAAAGATTAAAAATAAATGAATGAATCCTGTCAGTGGATGTTACATGCCTCCAATATCACTGTATTTTAATAAGATTTTTCATATTGGACTATGTGATGTGTTGCTTGGAATTACTTACTAGGATTTTCTATATGAAGTCTTAAGTGTGAATAACAGTACAAACGATGAAGATGTCAAAAATTTCAAAGACCATTTTGATGAATAGCGATGACATCAATAATAATGATAACCCTTCAAAGACTCTTTAACGTGTTGCTTGATGTTTTGATTTCATAGATGATGCCTATTACAAATTTTTTGATCCATATTATTTATGTGATGCATATAAAATGTAAACTAATATTATGTCAAGGCATATGATGTCGACTTCAAATGCTAAACCGTACACACCTACTAAATAAAATTGTAATGATTATGGACTTAAGTGTACTGATATTATATATAATTTACTATGTTACACTATTTCATGAATTAATTTTATAGATGGGAAGCATGTCCAACAATCACTATTATATTTGCCTTTTCATATCGTTTTATGGAGTATTGTGGAAGTTACCATAGTTAAAATATGCGCCTAAGTTTGTAATATCAAAGCAAAATACAGCTTCTACCCACAAATCTGAACAGTCGTCAAATTTAGCACTTTATTAGTGAATAATGAAAGTACCGCTGCATTTGGATTATACGAACACCATTGCTAATTTGAATGAACATGCGGTGACGAAGTTAGATCATTTTGTAACATTCAATGGAGTTCTGAGGTTTAAAGAGCAAAAGTGGTCGGACATCCATGCTGAATTTACATTTTAGAACAAATTGTATTTAAACCAAAAATTCAGTTTCAGACTAGGCAAAAATTTTAGCCATTTCATTTTGACTTTTCCAAGGTTTTGTTTAGCTTTGCAAAAATGGAAAATTGGGGTTCAAAGCCTTTGTGAGAATTTTCCAGCTTTTGAAAAAAATTCATTTTTATTTACTACCTATTGATTTCTTTTATGCAAATAGGTATTGGATGTGGCAGAAGAAAAGTTATGACTGAGAAGGAAAGAATTCCGGACCAGTGATCAGTTAATTGTATTTAACATGGAGTGGGACTCACTAATGCAGTATGCATGCAATGCGTGTTACAACACGTCTGATTTGGATAAAGAAGGCCTCTGCATAATGTTTTCCTCTAATCCAACCATTTATGCTTTTGTTTTACCAATTTACATTTGTTTTCTTTTGCAATGTTAAGTTTACATTTCCCTAGGACACATTTGTTTTCTTTATGCGTTTGTCAAAGTAAACTCCTGAGCAAAGTGTGTAACTGTACCAAAAACGAATGAACTATGTAGTAGCTTCGAAGTTATAATTTTATTTTTATGTTCAGGTTTTTATACTACATATACTTGTGGGAGAAAATCACAAATTAATAATGCAACTTTTTTTTTTTGCAGTGTATTAATACGATGCTAAAGTGTAAAGTGGGCTGTCTTTGGCAATTGTTGGTTATATCCCTTTAATGAAATATTGATTAGATTTATGCACTGAACAATTTAACTTGCCCTTGACGTCCAAAATCCGTAAACTTGCTAATGTATATGGATCAGAATCATCAGATTGTGTTTCAGTCTGTTATTGTTATTCGTTATTAATTTACCATATGCTTTGTAGCTGAATTATTTTCGCTTCTAAAACCATTCTTAACTGACTAAGACTTAAAAAAAAAAGACAATTGAATTATTTTAGTCATTTTCTTTCAAAGGTTTAAACGTTCATCTTTATTCTACCATCAACAAAATATTTGATTTTTTTACTTTCTGAATAAAAAAGGACCTGCTCAAGGTTTGATTTGTTTATCAAGTAAAAACACTTCCAAATGATCAAATCATGAATGCTTTATGTAATGATGACTAAAAATAAGTCAAGCTTATTCATTATTTTTACTACAATTGTAACTATACCCGTGTGCGTAGCACGGGTTCGCACTAGTATTATATGAAAGCACAATCTTGCATCAATGACCTTTCGGTTCCATTTCCTTGAAAAAAACATGATGTTGACACCTGTGCCCTAGCCAGATCTCTCGGCTAGCATTCCTTCAGCTGTTTCGCTACCGACACTTTTGGCCTTCCTTCCGTTTTTTCAACATCAAACTCTAACCTATAATATTTCTCGATCCTCTACCCTGACCTAACAAATTACCTTGCTGTTATCTTCTTCCGCAATCAGTCTTCTCCACCAACACTCGACCCGATCCTCGATTCCATCAATCAGCAAAAAAAAACTCACATCCAATTCTTTTGTAGCTGGCCCTCCTCCTTCCTCGCTTTAACATTCCATGTACTGCAGATCCACCATTGCCTCTTTCTTATCCTTCAATCCCCCGCGCTTTGGAAGACTGTTTTTTGGTGATAGTTGCACAATCTAATCACCGTCTCTGGTTCGTCACTGTCAAAAATTCCATAGGATGCCACCTGTCCACGGAAGACATCCCAGCAAAAGCAAGGGCAAGAATCCACTAAACCCTAATTCAAAGAAATTTAGATTCACACCCACTGTTCTTCTCCTCTCCAGTACCAATTCTCTGCCACCGCTTCTTCGGTCAATCTCTCATCATCCAGCCTTCTGTGCCTCAATTAAATCTTTTCCAATAGGGCAGAATATGATCGGTTGACCTGCATCTGTGTCTGCTCCTACTAGCCGCTGCTACGTTTTCCTTCGTCCAATGCTTTATTTTCAGTTTCTCCTTTTCTTTGCTGGGCTTTCCGATACGTGGTAAAATCTTCCACCGTCTTATATGATTTAGCAGTATTCTGGCTTTTAATTTCGGCAATGCATTAAATATTTCAACCACTCATGTTCAGGAGGTATTTTTAAAAATTATGTAAGTACACTTCATTTTTACTGTTTTAAAATCCTTTTGTTAAAGCAAGTTATATGCAAGACATAGTTATTGCCATTGTCCTAGAACGAAAGCTCCAGTGATTTTTTAATCTGGCGCTATGATGCATTATAAGTAATAAGGAATCCGAGGTCACTTTCAACACCCTCCCGACTTGGATATCAAATATTCAGTTAAACTTATGTATAAATAGTTTTACTACATCAATTATGAAAAATTATTGTAGATTCAAAGAATTATTGCAGTTATATAAGGCTAATTCCTGTCCTATATTTGAGGTAAGATCATCTTCGTCTAGGCAACTAATTTGTAATCAATGACTGAGAAAGGGTTAGTAGATTAAGAGATTAGAGATATTGAGCAAGTACTGAAAAATGGTATAACATTAAGTGTAAAAAAATCGTTAGATAGGTGGATGATGTTTGGAAATCTAATTTTATTGTTTCTGCCTTCATTGTTGGGTTTGGATCGTGAAAACTAACATTTTATGTAAATTCCAGTCTTTTGGATTCATTTTGTTTATTTCCCTATTGCAAACAGTAATTTTAACTTGCTTTTTTGTTTGTTTGACTATGATTTTCAATCAGCATCTGTGAATTAATCAATTTTGTCAAATTATAGTAAAATATATGTATTCCTAAGTTTTTTTCCATGAAATTTTTGTAGATAACACGCTAAATGACTATAATCGCAATGTACTTCTTCGTACTTTTGAATAGGTACCTAAAAATAGCAATAGATCTTAGCAAACCTGATGATAGATTTCCAGGATTAACAAGTTTTTTTAACTCAATTGCATGCTTTCCAATGTCAAATTACATGATGTCTGCTTCACCGGCTGATATAGCAGTGAATTATCATTACAATTTTGAATGTTATTGACACTAGAGACCCTGGAATATCAAAGTTTCTATGTGCAATGATTTAATTTGGTTAAATCCGGTATTATTGACTAGCTGATAAATTTCATCAACTTTGTGGGTACTGTTTGCTGATGCTGATAATCATGGTTGGTAGATTTAATTTATTTGAGATACTATAGATGAAATGACAAATATACTATAGTAAGTATTTTTAAAATTGAATTTTTTTGCAACTTTTAGTGTCATTGTCCCCGTTCGGCAATATTGACATGTCATTTAAGCTATGCTTTTTTGGAGAGAAAAGCCATTGATTAAAAGTGGCATAATGCTGATATTTTATCTTCTTAGGTAAAAATAATAGTATTTATAATGTCATCATGATCTGCTCGATATTAGGATACATTCTACTCATCATTTTAGAACACACCTAGAGAATAGCTTATTGTTTTTGGAGCATTATCATATTTGACTTATGACCGCATAAGAATAGTTAATATCTAAAGAAGAGCACTGAACAACATTTATGTTTTGGTATTATTTCTGTTCAGCTAAATTTAAATTTTGTAATGTGGCATTAGAGTTTGAGGTCTTATCAACTGAATTTGATGTTGCCGCTGGAGGTTGATAATTGTGGATTATTGTGTACTACTTAACAATTTTAGCCTTGCTAATTTGTAAGCCTACTTTTTTCATATGTAGATTGTGTAAATCATTATGTGATAATGAAAACGCAAATAACATATAACTGTTGTGTTTTAATTTATTCTCACCCCTCTTGCTATCATTATGTGACCATGGATACCTTCATCCCTTTTTATTAGTTAATAATGGATGTTAATATTCACACAGAGAAACTAATATAGTGGACGATAGAATTTGAGCTTCCATTTTAGCAATGTGTTGTTAAGAAAGTTGTGATACTTGATTTTACAACATTTGTAAATATGATATTACGAAAAGCGGGCCATATGTGCTAATGCCAAAATATTTGAATTTATTGTAGAAAAAGGAGACAGGATACGTTTTGAAGTGGGAAAGTGTTTTATATTTACTTTAGTTCATGAGGATTAACCAAATACCGGATGGTACTCGATTACAGCTCTGACTTTCTTTTCCTTTTTGTAAAATTAAACTTTTTCCCACGTATATGCATTTGTTTGATTGGCCTAATCTTATGATACAGATTTCACGAGCATTGGATAACTAAATACGTTGATTATATCAGTGTAAATTGTAATGAACAAAGCAAAAAGAAAAGAACATGAAAACTCCAAATTAGATTAAAGTGCAAATTTCGTTCACTTGAAAGAAGGATGTAAGAAGGGGATAAAGGAGTGAAACATATTTAAAACCTTAATCCATCCACATGCTTTGCGCATGATAATCACAAATTAATTATCTTCCGATTTATTCTTCGTGTTGCATCTTTGACTTTTGTTGTTGATTTAATGTACATTGGATATCTTAATAGGTCAACAGCTTTAGATGGTATATATTTGCAACGGCCTAACATCAGTTGATGGATTTTGTTCATTCCACACCTGGGTATAGCTGGTAAGATTTAGATTTGTCCATTTTTATTGTTTTACTTTTTTTTGGTTTGCTTGCTTTTCAGCATTACATTTTATTAGATTCATAACTACTACAGTCCAAACAGTTAAATGTTTCCAATTTTTTTAGCACATTATACTTTAGCCGAATGCTTATACATAGTTTTGCTCATTGTTTCTCTTTATATTCTTACATCATCCATGGTGCTTTTTCACAAATTGATTGGTATTTATTTGTAATGTAAAGAATATTGGATTGAAACTTTGAGTTCAATACCGTACAACAATCTAATGTCAAGGTATATGCTTATAAGTTACAAAATATCTAACTCTGTTGTCTAAATGCAACATCTATCTTGATACAAGTTTTGGAATTTTTTGAATGACATGTTCTTTTTACATGATATTTGTGTTTTTTGTATGGTTATTTAGAATACTGTGTTGAGAAATTTTATGTGACACATATTTTACTATCAACTAAAACTACAATATAAATGCATGCATGCTGCTTTAGGATTAGTGCATCGGGCTTCCGCCTCGCTTCAACTAATGAATTTGAGCTTCAGTTTCTCTGGCCATGTTTTCAAATATGGCTGAAACGAATGTCCAATTCAATCATTTGTAATCACACATGTAATATTTCACCTGGGGAAAATGCCTTGGCTAGCCTATTACCAACTTCTCCCTCTTTAGCTTTGAAAGGCTTTTATGTTGGTTGACAATGCACGTGAAATGATTTTATCATATTTTTTTTGTGAGCGGAATTAAAGTAACCTTTGTGACAAATAAATCACACGAATTTTTAGGGATCCACTAGCATTTTCTATAGCTTTTCTTAGGCAGCTGAAGTTTTTTTTCCCCAAACTGACATTAAATGCAGTTTTGTTCTTTTCATATAATAAACTATCATGTTAATGCAAATTATAGGATACAAATTTGTTTTTTTTTCATACATTGACCTAGCATATAAATTTGTCCGTATTGTTGGTACAAATAACTCATCTTAGTGCAAAATTATCATTGTCAAAAAGTTATTAGAACGTCATGTGTAGGTGGGTTTGCACTTCATGTTGCATACTGTTGCTTTATGTCCAAATATAAGGTAGTTTGCATTAAAACAATTTTTTGTTTTTCTTTTTTCTTTTACACTTTTATAGTCTAATACGCTACTGTCCTGGGTCTTTTGTCCCTATATTTGCTTCTGCAGTCTCCTTTTTCAACACAACTTGACTCATATCCTTGCATTATGACTAACGCATATTCATATAGTCTTCAATCTTATATGACAAGTTACTGATTTTCTTTTTTGTTAAAATTTTACTAATGTTGGATAATTTATGTTCTGCAGGTTACGTACAAGCAACCACGAACACTTCTGATCTGCATTAGTGTTCAGCTGATGCCACATCTCCTTGACAAACGAAATGATGTCCAAGCTTTTCTTCAGTTAAATTTATGATTGCTTGAAAAGTTTTCGTTAAAATTGTCCTATGGATGTCTTTAGATATATTTTTTATTCTACACGTTTATATGTAGCTGCGATTTTTTTGGTTTAAAGCAGGCATGCTCCGTGAAC
This sequence comes from Allium sativum, assembly GCA_030737875.1. Taxonomy (NCBI): domain Eukaryota; kingdom Viridiplantae; phylum Streptophyta; class Magnoliopsida; order Asparagales; family Amaryllidaceae; genus Allium; species Allium sativum. Next base: position 510,352,387 of record CM060921.1, on the reverse strand, counting down.
AGAGTTGCTCTTTTTTCTGTATAAAATATGTTTCTGACAGGCGAGTATGAAGCATAATAAGTTTCCATCCTATATTTTGCATTCGCTTTTTAACTATTCCCTTAACATTCTCTTTTACACCTTGGTCATGCTTAATCTACAAAAGTGTCCATCACATTGAGATTGCTTAAATTTTGCATATATTGTTCTACTTTGACGCATCCACAATTACCTCAAAATGGCTTTAACATTACCACATAACTAATAACCAAAATATAAATTCATTTTAAATAAAATGGCTTTAAAATCACCATAGCTAAAATATAAACGCGTTTTCAGTAATGATGAACAAATTATCAACAAAGGGAATAATAAATATATTGTATTACTTTGACGCATGCATCCACAACAAACGTACATAGCAAAGTTAGTATTCCATTTAACTACAAATGAGAGCATTTAAATAATGACGCATGCATCCACAACAAACGTACATAGCAAAGTTAGTATTTAACTACAAATGAGAACATTTAAATAATGACGCATGCATCCACAACAAACGTACATAGCAAAGTTAGTATTTAACTACAAATGAGAACATTTAAATATTGACGCATGCATCCACAACAAACGTACATAGCAAAGTTAGTATTCCATTTAACTACAAATGAGAACATTTAAATTTTGGAAAGCCCCCGTAAATTCCATCTTTTCATATAAAGACAAAAGATCTAACGGTTGAGGCTTTGTGTCTCTATTTATATTTGATTTTATGTTCAAATAGTCGTCCTCTTTAAATATTGTGGCAAAAACAAAATATATAGCAATCCGTGTGCGTAGCACGGGTTCACACTAGTATATATATATATATATAACTTAGAAATTTTAGATAATTCAATAATAATTATTTTAGAAATAATCGGGATTGGAACATTATTCTTACTTACTAATTTCGGGGACGAAATTCTTTTATGGGGGAAGAAATGTAATGTCCCGTATTTTTGGTAGTCAAATATTTAATATATTTTATTTTTATTAAATATTGATTTGGATTATAAATGTATTTATATTTTATAATTGGGTTATTAAATGATACTTGGATGTATAATTTATATATAATTATAAATCGAGCCCGTAACGTCGCGGTAGTTCGTAAATTTTGTTTTGAACTTCAACTAAATATATATAATCCATTTCAAGTTGGAATTCTGCGAAACAAGAAAAGTTTGAATCGATTTGATTATAATTTTCTAATGGAAGAGAAAAATGGAGATTTCAGCTTGTATATTGTAGGTTATATCCAATTCAAATTTTCGAATGTTCGTTATGGAATTCGTTAATAAACGATAACGTTTATTAAAAAAATATTAACGGATTTTATATATAATTTGAATACCGTTAACCTGAAATCTTGAATCTTGAATTTAAAATATAGATTTGTTTATTTTGAAGTTGTACAAGATTCCATTTGGAGATATTTGATAGTAATTATTTATTATTATTTAATTTGAATTCCTTTGGATTTAATTATATTATATCGATATTATACAAGCCTTAAAAATAGTTTTCTTTTCAGAATACCTCCATTTTTGATGATACAAATTTTATCGAAATATGTATAGCCAATTATTGCTAGATATCCAGTTTGGAATCAATCGGAGTTGTTTTGTCTGTGCGTGCAATTTAAAGGTGAACCGAAAAATAATTTGGAATTAAAACAACGTCGTTTTGCAAACGAAGTCGGTTTTCGACCAAACAAGTTTCATTGGGTTCAGATGATTAAGACGTAGTAGCACATCCATTTTCCGTTGTGTTTAGAGTTCGAATGCGATAACACGCATTTTTAACGGTCAACGTTAAACAGCGGTTAACCGTATAAAAACATAAAATTAAAATAAAACTTAAACCTTAGACTAACATTTTAAATGTTTATACACAGTTACTACCTACTCATGGACAACCTGAAGTTTGAACTGTCTACATCAAACGTTTGTTCATTTTTCCTACACTAAAAACAACATGCACAGGACATGTGAAAACTGCTACCTACCGTATCACCCGTTTCTACATAACCTATAAACTTCAAGCTTGAAGTAAAATCTATCTCACAGCCTATTAAAGGCTACCCTGCATAATTCTCAGCTCACACCCTGGCCATATCAAACTGCAACACTACTCTAACCCCATGTACATGCACAACTACATGTACTCTCTCCTCTCCTATATACCAAAATCAACGCATATGCCTAAATTACTGAAACACCCCATCTCCGTTAAAGTCACTCACAAAGGGAATGCCTTAACTTCGGTGGAGCATTATAGGTAAAAGATACAGATAATTTACAAGACATACATATAAACAACGGAAAAACTAAATTTATTTCATAAATATGTGGTTCAGTCAAAACATTACAACAACTATCTCAAACCAACTTCCAAATCATTACAACAAAATTTTTGTATTGATTAAAACATAAAGAAGCATAAAATAACAATATGGCAGCATAAATCCTCAATAAGAGTGTATCCAAACCATAGCCCAAGGAAAGAGAATCTAAGCAATACATATACTCTCTTTAAGCTGGAAATGGTCCGAACTAAGCTGAAGTGTTCCCTCCCTGCGGACGCGGGGGGAGGGGGGAAGACGAAAGAAAAATGGGTCATACATGAGTCTGGTAAGTCCAGTGATTATTTAGCATATAAACAGGAAAAAGGATCATGACATGAATAAACTGAACCTAGGCCAGCACCCTAGAAATAAGATAATAAAACTGAATATGCTATCACACTCATTACCATTTCTCTACACCATTTACAAGTGTTTCAACTAGCACCATGCGTTCAAGATAAATGATCCCCTTTATCGATTGGCTCCTACTCGTATACGTTTTCTACTTGTGTCACTCGGCCCCGCTTGATTGTAGATACATGTGCTAGTCCCACCATGGGGTGTATCAAATCCTATGGATGCACAGTGTATAACTACTGATGCTCAGTGCCTGCTTTTTCCACTCCGGAGTACGTGCACGCCCGCACTCCGTGAGAACCTACACTGACGCACCACCCGTTGTTGTTTTGACCGCTTATAATCATCCCAGTAATCATGCCCCACCCTACCTAGTTCAGGGTATCATGATACATCTATGTGGGTTACTGCTGAAATGAGTCCCCGTTACTAGGGTTTCCTAATCAACATGTTAAAATGGTTAAGTGTTCTCAAATTAACCTAACCTCACCCATCAGTTTAGTTAACATGTTGTATTGGTTAAGTGTTTCCTTAATTAACTTAACCCTACCATTCCTGTCTTAGCTTTAATTCATTCATTAAAGCACCAACCACTCACATTAGATATGTATTGTTGCGGTCGTTGGATGTGTCGGTTGGTTCCGGGCAGTCTTACACCGCTACTCAATCTAACCTCGGGTTCTTTTAGGCCTAATGCGCTAACCTCAAACATTAGATCTATATTGTTACGTTTGCTGGATGTGCCGGGCGGTTCCGGGCAGTCTTACACCGTAACTCAATCTAACCTCGGGCTAGGCATATTCGTCTTTTACTTAATTTACATATTTACCCCTCATATTTATATGTAAATTATCCACAATTATTGCCATTCAAGTCATGCCCCATTTACCCTCTAAATCATGTTCATAATTTTTAGGTATATAAATTATACCATTTTATGCCACTAATCATTTATATGATTATGGGCCAAACTATGCAAACAATATGAATTTTTAAGATTTTTCTGAACGTTACCCCCGTTATACGTTCGCATAATTCACATAGAATGTTAGGCTCGCAACTTAGCCTAACTCATAAACAAAAGGGAAAAGAAAGGAGTATGTACCATTCCAACAACAAAAAATAATATGGATCTAACTAAACATGTGTCATATAAATTTGGCATAGAACAATGAACTTGCATTTTAGATCCAATTAACATGAATCTTAAGCATATGAACGGGAACTTACATAGAATTACACAAATCCAATTAGGCATGTAAATGTGAACTTGCATTCGAGTTAGATCAAATTAACATAGATCTAAACATGCGAGAATGTAGATCTAAGCATATAGGCATATATGACTTAGCCTAAAAACTTATATGTAACATAACATGAAAGAATCACCAAACTTATATATATAACATGATAGGTTCATCGCCAATTTAGCATACAACATGATAAGTCCAATAAACCACAATAGTCTCATAGGCATATATGATAGAATCATCACAAGAACAGACATGAATCAGCATCACCATTATCTTACAACTAGGCACAATTCTAGTTTTCGCTTTATTACAAATCATGACTTTTAGTTGTTCACATCTAAAGAATAACAGGACTTACAAACAAAAGAAAAATCTTGTTTTCTGGGATCTGTTTTCTAAAACTGAAAAGCTATCCCTTGACTTAGACTATCGATTCTCTAATTCAGATTTGATTAGTAGCTTCTAACTTTCTTTCTAGTTTGCTTCCTAGTTGGAGAAGAATGGTGGCTATGCTAGGTTGACCATGGACAGCATGGTGGCTCCTTGGAATGAAATTGTGTGGTTTAGGGTTGAGGGTTAGGGTTGCTTATATAGAAGTTTAGATTTATGTGAGCCATTAGATCAACCTAGGAGCAATCAGAACCATCCAGACTAGATAGAGCTATCCAGAAATTGCCACCTATGCCCTAGTGACTCAACAACAAGTCAGAAATCGTCACTGTTTGGATATGGGTGAAGGGATCGACCCCTATATGGGGGGTCGACACCCCAGTCGACACCCCTCTTGGGGGGTCGACACCTATGTCGACCCCCCCGAGGGGAGTCGACCCCTATGGGCGGGAATTTTCCCGCCCAACCGATTCACGTGATTTTGAAATTCGAACTGTTTTGTTTATTTAATTATTAAAATTTCTGTTTAAACATGAAATCTTCTGAACTCCATAACTTCTTCATAAGGAGTCCGATTCACGCAAACTCAGACTCTATATCAAGCAGAATTCTGAGACGAACGCAATGGCGTAACCCGTTTCCCTTAATTCTCACTTTTACAATTAAGTATTCTTTAATTCATTACTTTAATAAACATAGAAAATACAGGGTGTTACATTCTCCCCTCCTTAAAGGATTTCGTCCCCGAAATCTTCAAGTCAAGAAGAATGTATATTATACCATCCAATCGTCCATCTACTCAACCGTCAAACACCGGCATCCATTGTCCTTTAAAGATTTCTAATGCTTTCATGATTGTATGCATAGTGTGTGTATATGTCCTTATCAAATGCAAAATCAGGCGGTTTACTGATTCAGTTGACCTCCTTAATGCAAATTATGTCAGTGCTATGAGTCCATTATATATGCAAGTATTCATAATCATACTTTCTACATGAGCGCACAATCATTCATACAAATGCAACGTCCATATGGTAACACACCAAGTTTCAATCCATATACAAATACATATATGCATATGCAATATGAAAGTGACTGAGCCGATCTAGTACCTAATGTGTATGTATATGCATCCATGAGCAACCACTAGCAACCACTTGCAACCATCAATCATAACATGTTTCAAATACATGTTTACATCCATTGGTACCTACCTAAGGATAAAGAATAGGACTGAGGAGATATACTTGAAAAGGTAGATACAAGCATGTATAAACTTATGGAAAAGAGATCAAGGATGTACCCTCAAAAAGAAAAGGGTAGGCTGCGCGTATCTTGTCCTCAGTCTCCCAAGTTGCATCTTCCTTAGTGTCACTCCATTGAACTTTAACAAGCTTGACTTCACGGTTGCGTAGCTTTTTGACTTCCGTACCCATGATACGAGTTGGAACTCTTCTCACAGTTGCTTCTCGTTCCACTTCTACTTCCTCTGGTATACTTGGCTCCACAACTTCCGCAGACTCATGTAAGCATTTTCGTAGTTGAGAAACATGAAAAACATTATGAACTCCAGCCAGTCTTTCAGGTAGCTCTACTCTGTAAGCCATCGCCCCAACCCTTTCAATGATAGGAAATGGTCCTACAAATATTGGTGCCAACTTTCCTACGGACCCAAAGCGAATGACATTCCTCAAAGGAGATACTTTAAGGAACACCCTATCTCCAACGTCAAACTCAAGGCCAGTCCTTCTTTTGTCTGCGTAGGACTTCTGTCTATCTTGTGCAGTCTTCATTCGTCTTATTATCAATTCCACCTTCTCTGAAGTTTGTCTAATCATGTCTGGCCCAAGTACGAGCTTGTCTGTAGACTCCCACCAACAAGTTGATGATCGGCATGGTCTTCCATACAAAGCTTCCAAGGGCGCCATGCCTATGGTGGCTTGGTAGCTATTGTTGTAGGCAAATTCCACCAGAGGAAGATGATCCTCCCATGTCCCTCCAATGTCAAGAATGCACAATCTCAAGAGGTCTTCTAATAGTCTGTTCACCCTTTCCGTCTGACCATCGGTTTGGGGGTGATAGGCTATGCTTAAGCATAGTTGTGTGCCTACAGCCTTTTGCAAACTCCTCCAAAACTCGCTCGTAATGATAGGATCTCGATCACTCACTATGCTGGAGGGTATCCCAAGGAGTCGAACTATCTCTTTAAGATAAATGGATGCTAGGGACAAGGCAGTCCTTCTACTCTTAACATGTATAAAGTGAGCGCTTTTAGTGAGCCTGTCCACTATTACCCAAATACTGGTATTGCCCCTTCTTGACCTAGGCAACCCATTAACAAAGTCCATCGAAATGCTATCCCATTTCCACTGTGGGACCTCTAGAGGATGAAGCCGACCACCAGGCTTCTTCTGCTCCGCTTTGACTTGCTCGTGTGTCAAGCACTTAGCGACGAACTCAGCTACATCCCTCTTCATGCCATTCCAAAAGAAAACCCTTTTTATGCCTTTATACATCTTGTCTCCACCTGGGTGTATGGTCAGCTTAGAATGGTGTGCTTCTTCGAGAACCGTCTTCACCAAATCCCTTGCCTGTGGGACGCATAGCCTTCCATCCCGTCTCAACCAATCCCTATCATCGATGGAGTATCTATTGATGTGACTAGAAGTCTCACCCCTAATTAGCTTATCCATCATATCAACTAGCTGAGGGTCTTCACGTTGCGCGGTTCCTATCGAGTCCATAAGAGTAGGCCGCACCTCTAGCGATGTTAACAAACCAAGTACAAATTTAGAGGAGGGTCTAAAGTCAAAGTTTGCTATGTACTCCAAGCTTTGCCTTTCTACAAAGAGAGGACTTAAGGTCAGCTTCTTTCTACTCAAGGCGTCTGCTACCACATTGCCTTTGCCAGGGGTATAGGAAATCTCAAAATCATATGAGGCAGGGAACTCCATCCACCTTTGTTGTCTTAAGTTAAGATCTTTCTGTAAGAAAAGGTACTTTAACGATTTATGGTCAGTAACAATTCAAACCTTTCTCCTAGTAGATAATGACGCCATGACTTAAGAGCGAAAACAATGGCAGCTAGCTCCAAATCATGAGTTGGGTAGTTCTTCTCATGTACCTTCAATTGCCTTCCCCCATAACAAACTACCTTGCCTTCTTGCATTAAGACAACACCTAATCCTGTACCGCATGCATCCATGTATACTGTAAACATTTTTCTCCCGTCAGGTAATGTCAGAACTGGAGCCGTTGTAAGAACCCTTTTCAAACGTTGGAAAGCAACATCGTAATCCAAATCCCAAGCGAAAGTTAGGTTCTTCTTTGTCAATACCGTGAGTGGGGCTGAGATTTTCGCAAAGTCTTTAATGAACTTTCGGTAAAAGCCCGCTAGCCCGAGAAAGCTTCGGACTTCGGTTGCATTCTGTGGAACCTTCCAATCTTGCACTGTAACTACTTTTGCGGGGTCCACATCTATCCCCTCTTTGGACACCACATGTCCAAGAAACCTTACTTCTTCTCTCCAGAAATGACATTTGGAGAATTTGGCTTTCAACTGATGTGCACGAAGAGTATCCATGACTTCCCTTAAATGCAAAGCATGCTCTTCTTCATTCTTCGAGAAAATCAAAATGTCGCCTACGAAGACCACCACAAACTTATTAAGGAACTCCCTGAACACCCTTTTCATCAAGTCAACGAAATAAGCGGGTGCATTTGTCAAGCCGAAAGGCATGACAAGCCATTCGAAGAAACCATTCGGGGTTCTGAACGCGGTCTAATCAATGCTGTCTTCAGCCACTCTTAGCTGATGAAACCCGGTAGCCAGATCTAGTTAGGAGAAAACCGATGCACCTACAAGCTGATCAAACAAGTCGTCTATTCTTGGAAGTGGGTGCCTATTCTTCTTGGTCAGCTTGTTTAGCTCCCTATAGTCAACGCATAGGCGAAGTGCACCGTCCGCTTTGGCTGCGAATACTACTGAACCCCATTCGGAAATACTCCGCCTTATAAACCCCTTTTCGAGTAGCTCTTTAACTTGCTTGCTGAGCTCTTTCCTCTCCCTTGGAGCCATGTGTCTAACGGGTAGAGCTACGGGTTTTGCATTATCAACAAGGTATATGCGGAAGTCTATCTCCCGCTTCGGAGGTAATCCCTTCACCTCTTCAAATACATCTGAGTATTCACGGACTACTCTAACAGACTGCAAGTTTTCAACAGACGCATCAAGAGATTCTAGGTAGCTAAGCATAACAGAATTCATGGGATTACAAGAGATTTCGAGAGTGTTACCGAGGCGAGTCATAAGTCTAACCACTCTCTTTTCACAATCGAGGATGGCACCATTATTGGATAACCAGTCCATGCCTAGAATCAACCCATAGCCCGTGAAGCCCAAAACATAGGCATTACATCTAAACCCAACGTTTAGTATAGAAATTTCCAAATCCAAACAAATCATTGACAAATAAGCCGAGCCCCCAATTGTACTTGAAACAACCAAGGGATCATCTACTATATCGGTGTCTAGGTGCAGAGATTCAACTAAAGCAGTAGATATAAAAGAGTGTGATGCGCCAGAATCAAAGAGTGTACGAACAGGATGATCAAAAAGGTAAACTAAACTCTCAACAAAAATATTTTTAACTCGTTCTTGCGGAGGTGCCATGAGAGCGTGAACCTACCCTCTAGAAGTAGATCCAGTCCTATGCCCTTGTCCTTGCTTTCTTGGGCAGTCCTTAGCCATGTGTCCTGTCTCGCCGCACTGAAAACAACCACCCATCTTCCTCTTTTTCTTTCTGCCGTCCTTAATCATGTGTCCAGAAATGCCACAAAAATTACACTTCCTCTTGTCATGGGGTTTGTTGTTCTTCCCGCCCTTCTTTGAATCTGTCTTCTTATTCTGCGATCCCTCTACTTTCTTATCTTGAGGTACTTCCACCTTTGCCTCTTTCTTGCCGCCCTTGTCTTCCTCTTGTAACAGTGCCATGTCCACCAGTCTCTCATAAGTCTCACCCATAGGTATATTGGACATAGCTAGGCTGTGCAGTGGCTCATTCAACCCTTTAACAAAACGAAGAGCCTTCTTATGGGGAGTGTTCACTAACTCCAGTCCGAATCTAGCCAGCTGGTTGAATTGGTTGACGTATTCCTTGACCGACATACTTCTCTGTTTGAGAGCTAAGAACTTCTCCATCTGTAGGTTCGTTCAGTTTGTGAGAGGAATTTCATTTCAAAACTCATTCTGAAATCCTCCCAGGTTTCAACTAGTCTCTCAGCATTAGTAACTTCCCACCAATAAGAGGCTTCGTCTTTAAGCAACCATACAACCAACTGTATCTTCTGCCTGTCGTCCACTTCGAAGATAACAAACAAATCCTCAGTTTCTTTGAGCCAGTTTCTTGCTTCCACGAATGATTTATTTCCATTAAAGTTCTTTCCACCCATGGCTCGAAAATCTCGACATATCATTGAGAAAGCATTTGCACGAGGAGGAGGAGGAATAACTGCAATTGGGGGAGGAGGAACGTCTGCTGGGCCTGCGTCATTAGCCCTAGCCTCCAGGTACCTTCTGAACTAGCCAGGTATCGGTACGCCCTCCGGAAGGTTAAGATCCCCAAACATGCTGAAACGAAAAAAAAGAAAAGTTTCAAAACAAATGATAGAAGGATAGTGCATATGGCTTTGGGGATTATGCCTTTTAAAATAAAAATAACACTTTTTCTTGAAAATGCTTCTTTAAACTTCTTTTTGAAAATTAGTTTCCAAAATTTTTATCTGATCTGGCAAACATCAGCTCTGATACCAAGTGAAACACCCCATCTCCGTTAAAGTCACTCACAAAGGGAATGCCTTAACTTCGGTGGAGCATTATAGGTAAAAGATACAAATAATTTACAAGACAGGCATATAAACAACGGAAAAACTAAATTTATTTCATGAGTATGTGGTTCAGTCAAAACATTACAACAACCGTCTCAAACCAACTTCCAAATCATTACAACAAAATTTCTGTCTTGATTAAAACATAAAGAAGCATAAAATAACAATAAGGCAACATAAATCCATAATAAGAGTGTATCCAAAGCCATAGCCCAAGGAAAGAGAATCCAAGCAATACATCTACTCTCTTCAAGCTGGAAATGGTCCGAACTAAGCTGAAGTTTTGTAACAACCCGAATTTTATAACATGTTAAAACTAGAAATTAGGGCAGAATTAAATTATAAATTAAGAATAAAGTGAAACGGGTTGGGCCGTTGCGTTCGTCTCGGAATTCTGGTTGGAAACGAGTCCGAAATTTCGTAAATCGGAGTCCGTATGACCGAGATATGGCCTCTAGAAGTTTCACAAAAAATCAAAAAACGAAAACAGACTTTCAAAATTCGAATTTAGCCCAAACAGACTGGGCGGGAAAATTTCCCGCCCAACCCCAGGTCGACTGGGGAGCCGACTGGGGAGTCGACCCCCCAGGGGCCAGGTCGACTGCCCAGTCGACCTGGGTGTCGACCTGGGGGTCGACCTCCCTGGTCGGGCCAAGTTGGCCTGGTGCACCTGCTTGCTTGTGTGGTCTGGTTGGTTGGCCTGTGACGATTTTTAGTGGCTCAGATCTATTCTAGGGTTGATCCTATGGCCTAAACTAGCTCCTACTTCTATAAAAACACCCTAAGACCTAACCTAAATCACTAAAAATCATCCTAACAACAAAGTGCTGCCCAAATGTCTCTTGATCATGGCCTCCATCTTCATCTTCAAAGGCCTAAGCATGCAAACTTGATTCAAGTCAAAGAAGCAATCTTTCTTCATCAAATCAAAGGAGCTACTTATTTCTCAAGGCCTCTAGTGTTGCTACATCATTCCTAGAGCTTCTACAACGATTCTATAACGATTCTTACTCCTAATTCACTAGCCACGCTATGTAAGTTCTAGCTACTTTTAGATTTAAACAGTAGTTCTAATGTTGACATGGAATAAAATGAGATGAAACCTAAGTATGTTAGTCTATGTGAATCTAGTCTTGCCTCTATTTTGAATCAATGGCTTTGGGCTATTTCTTAGTGATTAAATCATGCCACTCATGTTGTGTTTGACCTAGTTTATCATGCAAGATTGAATCTTTACTTGTGGAAATGTTGGCATGAACTCTTAAAACAATTTGACTTGTGGAACATTCATATGAACTTAACTTGGGGGCTTATGCATGTAAAAGAACCTTAACCCCTCATGACCATTTACATGCCTATGATGATGTTATCATACATGTTTGAGGAAAATCCCTTTTATGCTATCATACATGCTTGAGGCCAATCCTTTTATGCTATCATACATGCTTGAGGCCAATCCTTTTATGCTATTATACATGTTTGAGGCCAATCCCTTTATGCTATCATACATGTTTGTGGCCAATATGTTGTCATATTATTCCTACTATGTTGACTCTCTTTCACTTGCGTTGGGAATACGCCTTCGGTAGTTTAGGCAAACTTGGGATGGGCTATGAAACTTAACATGAATTAAGAAATGGGACAATGGGCATAAGTCGAAAACGTGGACTTTGTCGTAGCCTAAAATTTGACATGAACATGACAAGTAGAAAAACATGAAAGTGGCCAACTCGAGGTTGGGTTGAGTTTGTAGCATAAATCTGCCCGGAACCGCCCGGCAAATCCAGTAGCTACAGACAATAAGACCCAATGTGAGAAGTTGGTCATATCGCGCTCAAAACCCGAGGTTAGACTAGGTTGTGGTGTAAAGCTGCCCGGACCCGCCCGGCGTAACCAGTAACCACAACAAAGTCTAATGTGAGAGGTTGGGGTGCATTAATTTACTTAATGCCACATGATAAGGTTAAGTAACTTGATTAGACTAATAACACTTAACCAATATGACATGGACGGGAGGGTTAAGTAACTTGATTAGACTAATGACACTTAACCAATATGACATGGACGGGTGGGTTAAGTAACTTGATTAGACCAATAACACTTAACCAATATGACGTGGATAGGTGGGTTAAGTAAAACCGGACTTGATTACTTGATGACACTTAACCATATAACACGATTAGAGGATGGGTTAGTTTAACCTGAATGGGTCGATAACACCCGACTAGTATAGCGCGATGCATGGTAAGGTTAAGTAAACTCACAAGGGTAACACTTAACCGTTATAATCTGACTAGTGGATGGGGTTAGGTTAACATATACTTAACCAATCTAACATGATAACTTGATGGGGTTAAGTCATGAATCGCTTGAATATACTTAACCAATCTAACACGGCAATTTGATGGGGTTAAGCATAAATATACTTAACCAATTTGACACGATGATTTGGATAGGGTTAAGTCATGAACCGCTGGAATACGCTTAACTAACTTGACACGTGATTCGTAGGGCTAAGTCATGAACTGGAATGACAACACTTAGCCAACTTGATATGACATGTAGACGGGTTAAGTCACGAACTTGAATGACCACACTTAACCAACTTGACATACTAGACTGATAGGGGTTAAGTCTTGAATTTAGATGACAACACTTAACCCGCTGGACGGAAACCCTAGTTACGCGGTCCTTTTCAGCAGTAACCCTCTTGGATGTATCACGATACCCTAGGGACTAGGATAGGGTGGGGCACGATTATTGGGCTGATTGTAAGCGACCAAAACGACGGCTGAGTTTGGTGGACCATTGTAGGTTCAGGCGGACTATGGTCGTGCACGTAGTCCGGAGTTGAAAAAGCAGGCGTGGGCACCAGTAGTTGTACACTGTGCGTGCTTGTAATGGTGTTAGTGGTTGACACCCTAGGGCTTGATACACCCTAGGGTGGACCTAGCACAGAGTAGCTACATTCGTGATTGGGTCGTATGACACCGACACACGACGAGTTAGGACTTGTAGGGAGCCGATCGATTAGATCGTTACGTGGAAAAAGGGCGTTGTTCGATAGGTAGCATAATCCCTAGTGGTCCTAGGTGGCATAAACCCTGATCGAATCTAGAAAACGTCTAATAGGTAGCATAATCCCTAGTGGTCCTAGGTGGCATAAATCCTAGATGAACACGCGATAATTCATGATAAGAAAATACCGCTAGATCAAGGGTGACAGTCCAAACGATTTCAAGGATAATGGAACTACGTTGAAGTAGTATCGAACTACGTGAGGAAGCCCGTAGGATTTACGGTAAAGGACTAAACATATACATGGGAAGAAACATGCGAGTGGGGAAAATCTACATTAGGTTGACATGGACCATTTCATGACATTGGGCAAGGGACTTGTAGTAGCTAACACATGACACGGGTTGGGATACTAGTACGGAAGGTGCAGGGCAAATATACTCGATAAAACCTTGGGGGTATACTCGATAGAACCATGGGATGTTATACTCGATAGAACCTTGGGGGTATACTCGATAGAACCTTGGGATGTTATACTCGATAGAACCTTGGGATGTTATACTCGATAGAACCTTGGGATGTTATACTCGATAGAACCTTAGTATGTTATACTTGATTCAGAGTGACAGTTTATCTTGATACAATAGTTCATCCTGCTACCTTGGATTAGCTTGTCTATCTTGTCATCACCCTTATGTTTACTCTCAGTTTATGCATGTCATGTTACCCTTACCTGTTTTTATGCTGGAAGTAGATAGGACTTACCAGTCTTTATGACTGACCCCGTTTTGTTTCGCCTCTTTTTCTTCCATCCCCCCCCCCCAGGTTTACAGGGAGGAAATGTCGCTACTTAGTGCGGATTTTCTGCTTCAAGATCATCATCTATGGCTTGGACTTTCTTGGCTATGGCTATTTTACGGTTTTACTTGGGGAATAATTTATGACTATGGTTTTATGCTTCTTTATTATTGCAAGGCAGGTTTCGATGTAAGTAATTTAATGGCACTTTGATGTAAAAGGTTTTAGACCTTACTACTTTTATAAAGTAATAAAATCATGTTTTCTTCCGCTGTTTTATACGTTCTGTCTTGTAATATTTCTGTGCATGTTTACTCAGAAAATACTCCACCAAAGCTAGTGCATTCCCTTTGTGAGTGACCCTAGCGGAGGTGGGGTGTTACAAGTTTTCCCTCCCTGCGGACCAGCGGGGGGAAGGGGGGGGGAACGGAAGAAAAGAAGATGAAAGAAAAATGGGTCAGACATGAGACTGGTAAGTCCAGTAATTATTTAGCATGTAAACAGGAAAAAGGATCATGACATGAATAAACTGAACCTAGGACAACACCCTAGAAATAAGATAATAAAACTGAATATGCTATCGCTCTCATTACCATTTCTCTGCACCACTTACAAGTGTTTCAACTAGCACCATGCGTTCAAGATAAATGATCCCCTTTATCGATCGACTCCTACTCGTATACGTTTTCTACTTGTGTCATTCGACCCCGCTTGATTGTAGATACCTGTGCTGGTCCTACCATGGGGTGTATCAAATCCTATGGTGGCAACCCAATACAATTCAAGATGCACAGTGTATAACTACTGATGCTCAGTGCATGCTTTTTCCACTTCGGAGTACGTGCACGCCCGCACTCCGTCGGAACCTACACTAACGCACCACCCGCCGTTGTTTTGACCGCTTATAATCAGCCTAGTAATTGTGCCCCACCCTGCCTAGTTCAGGGTACCATGATACATCTATGTGGGTTACTACTGAAATGGGTCCCTGTTACTAGGGTTTCTTAATCGACATGTTAAAATGGTTAAGTGTTCTCAAATAAACCTAACCCCACCCATCAGTTTAGTTAACATGTTGTATTGGTTAAGTGTTGCCTTAATTAACTTAACCCTACCATTCTTGTCTTAGCTTTAATTCATTCATTAAAGCACCAACCACTCACATTAGATATGTATTGTTGCGATCGCTGGATGTGCCGGTCGGTTCCGGGCAGTCTTACACCACAACTCAATCTTACCTCGGGTTCTTTTGGGCCTAATGCGCTAACCTCTTACATTAGATCTATATTGTCATGGTTGCTGGATGTGCCGGGCGGTTCCGAGCAGTCTTACACCGTAACTCAATCTAACCTCGGGTTAGGCATATTCGTCTTTTACTTAATAATTTACATATTTACCCTTCATATTTATTTGTAAATTATCCACAATTATTGCCATTCAAGTCATGCCCCATTTACCCTCTAAATCATGTTCATAATTTTTTAGGTATATAAATTATACCATTTTATGCCACTAACCATTTATACGATTTGGGCCAAACTATGCCAATAATATGAATTTTTAAGGTTTTTCCGAACGTTACCAACGTTATACGTTCGCATAATTCACATAGAACGTTAGGCTCGCAACTTAGCCTAACTCATAAACAAAAGGGAAAAGAAAGGAGTATGTACCATTCCAACAACATAAAATAATATGGATCTAATTAAACATGTGTCATATAAATTTGGCATAGAACAATGAACTTGAATTTTAGATCCAATTAACATGAATCTTAAGCATATGAACGGGAACTTACATAGAATTACACAAATCCAATTAGACATGTAAATGTGAACTTGCATTCGAGTTGGATCAAATTAACATAGATCTAAACATATGAGAATGTAGATCTAAACATATAGGCATATATGACTTAGCCTAAAAACTTGTATGTAACATAACATGAAAGAATCACCAAACTTATATATATATATATATAACATGATAGATTCATCGCCAATTTAGCATAAAACATGATAAGTCCAATAAACCACAATAGTCTCATAGGCGTATATGATAGAACCATCACAAGAATAGACATGAATCAGCATCACCATTATCTTACAACTAGGCACAATTCTAGTTTTTGCTTTATTACAAATCATGACTTTTAATTGTTCACATCTAAAGAATAACAGGACTTACAAACAAAAGAAAAATCTTGTTTTCTGGGATCTGTTTTCTGAAACTAAAAAGCTATCCCTTAACGTAGACTATCGATCCTCTAATTTTGATTTGATTCATAGCTTCTAACTTGCTTTCTAGCTTGCTTCTAGTTGGAGAAGAATGGTGGCTATGCTAGGTTGACCATGGACAACATGGTGGCTCCTTGGAATGAAATTGTGTGGTTTAGGGTTGAGGGTTAGGGTTGCTTATATAGAAGTTTAGATTTATGTGAGCCGTTAGATCAACCTAGGAGCAATGAGCCGTTAGATCAACCTAGGAGCAATCAAAACCATCCAGACTAGATAGAGCTATCCAGAAATCGCCACCTATGCCCTAGTGACTTAGCAACAAGTCAGAAATCGTCACTGTTTGGATCTGGGCGAGGGGGTCGACCCATACAGGGGGGTCGACACCCTAGTCGACACCCCTCTTAAGGGGTCGACACCTATGTCGACCCCCCTGGGGGGAGTCGACCCCTATGGGCGGGAATTTTCCTGCCCAGCTGATTCACGTGATTTTGAAATTCGAACTGTTTTGTTTATTTAATTATTAAATTTTCTGTTTAAACATGAAATATACCATGGGTATAAGCTAAGAGAAATGAATTCCTCCGCCACCAATGTAAATACGTTTGAAACGATCAACTTACGTGATCTACCGGATATACTCTGTCAAACATTCGTCCATTCAAGTTGTCATGGGACTGGAAAAACCGAAGGCACTATTCCGTACATCCATCCTAGGCAATCTCTACCTAGGACTTATACAATAGCCCTTGCACTTTACTCCATCTTCAATTTGTCTTCGATTTATTTGATTCGAAATGCTAACGCCCATACGCAATGCTTCTTTGGATAAGAATCCAACCGGTCTCTCCGTATTGACGACGAATAAATGGTCAAAACTTTGATATTCTGTGGTTTAACTATCAAAGAAAAACATGTGTGCAAACAACGATATTATTTCCGGATGGAAATTATATCGATCAATCATCATTCATCATTTATCTCTTAAATTAATTTACCATTAATTTATTCATTCTCCATTTCCTGTTTCCGTATATATACAGAAATCCTTATTTTCTAAATTTAGAAAATATACATTATTAATCATTGGAAAACATTTCCATCTCCTTTCCACGTATCACTGTCATTCCAATATTCTTTTCCATCCAACATTTCATTTTCTATGATTAGAAAATATCTCTGATTATATTTGGAAAACGTTTCCAAAACTCATTCCTTGGATTTAAACAGATGTTTAAATAAAACATCGCTATGCCAATTCAAACCATTACCATTACTTAACTATATTCACTTAACCAACCTTCACTATCAAACCTTACCATTCCTTAGTTAAGAAGGAAGTCAATCAAGTTGGGGTATAATTACCTCTCAGACCTTAACTGAACAACGTTTTAACTTCGAAATAGTCAAAGTTTATCTCTTTTAAATCTTTAACAAACTTCCTTACGTAACTTTCTTTCGAATAAATCTCTATTCGATAACTCTTTCCTTCGAATAAACTATATTCGATAATCTCTCTTCCTCGAATAACCTATATTCGAATAACTCTATTCAATTAACACTATTGGATTAACTCTAATCGATTTACTCTTATCAGTTAGCTCTATTTGATTAACTCAATTCCATTAACTCTATTTGATTAACTCTATTGGATTAACTCTATTTGATTTACCCTATTGGATTAACTTTATTCAATTAGATCTAACTAATTTACTCTTATCAATTAACTCCTTTTGAATAAACTATATTCGTTTAACTCCTTTCGAATAACTAATTCGATAACTCCTTTCGAATAACTAATTCGATAACTCCTTTCGAATAACTAATTCGATTAACTCACTTCGAATAACTAATATTCGATATCTCCTTTCAAATAACTAAATTCGATTAACTCCTTTCCTTGAATAAATTATATTCGAAAATCTCTCTTTCGAATAAACTATATTCGATTAACTCCTTTGAATAACTAATATTCGATAACTCCTTTCGAATAACTAATATTCGATATGTCCCTTCGAATAACTAAATTCAATTAACTCCTTTCTTCAAATAAATTATATTCGAAAATCTCTCTTTCGAATAAACTATATTCGATTAACTCCTTCGAATAACTAATATTCGATAACTCCTTTCTTCGAATAAATTATATTCGAAAATCTCTCTTTCGAATAAACTATATTCGATTAACTCCTTCGAATAACTAATATTCGATAACTCCTTTCGAATAACTAATATTCGATATGTCCCTTCGAATAACTAAATTCGATTAACTCCTTTCTTCGAATAAATTATATTCGAAAAATCTCTCTTTCGAATAAACTATATTTGATTAACTCCTTTAACTTTATTCGAATAAACTATATTTTGATTAACTCCTTTGATTAACTCTTTTGATTAACTCTACGTCCATATTTAGTTTCAAATATCGATGTTGAAATCGATTCTTAGTTCTCTATATAAGCCTTGACTTATATATTCTATTTATCCAATGATAAATATTTTATTTAATTTATAAAATGTTATTTATAAATTAATCTTCTCAATCTATTGGTTACAAAAGATTCTATTTAAAATCTTTGCTTTAAATCCATATCATGTTATACCCGTGTGCGAAGCACGGGTCTAAACTATCCTGATGTAAAATTCTATTCATTTGCCAAATATTTCCTTATATAACATTCTTTTCATTTCCCAATAAATCCCTTTTATAACTCTATTTATTTTCTAAATGAACATTTCCTTTTTATAACTCTATTTATTTTCTAAATAAACATTTCCTTTTTATAACTCTATTTATAAATGTTTTACCAATATTTCTCTTTCTGTTTTATTTGTAAATATTTTACAAATATTTCTCTTTCTATTTGTTTTACAAATATTTCCCTTTATATTTGTTTTACATAAATTCCCTTTTCAACTCTTTGATTTTATAATTGTTTTCTTTTATAAAATCCTTTTCCTTTTATATATAAAATCCATTGATCTTATATAACTAATTTATTTTCAAAATACAATTTGAAAATCCCCTTTTCTACATCCCAGTATTTCTTACGGTGTTTTAAAATACTAATTAACTGTGATTGATATCATTCAAACACACATAATCCACAACAGAGTATATATCACATCATATATTACAATATATGAATAGAACAGTATTATAAATATTGAGGAGTCCAGTTGGACCCCTCCAACCTGTTTCCCTGCACCACAGATGTTAAACAATATAATTAACATCGATTTCATTTTAATATGAAATATTCTGCTAAACATAATCAATATTTGATTAACTATATATATATCGTTATTTATAACTTCAACCAATACATAAGAAAATCAACCAAACAATTAACACACAGCAGTCAACATATAATTATTAGTTCTAAAAATATGTTGTAAAAATATAACTGTTCAAAGTTGGTGAGTTTTACTCACTTTGGCAGCTCATCGTTAAAGAACGATAAACTGTTGTTTGATTTGAATCAAACAATTTATTTCTCCATAAATTCAAACAAGCTCCAATCCACTCCCAGTCAGTCCCAATGGGTAGTGTCTGTCCATACGATCCCACTGGATCTTGTTTCGCTCAATTCTGATATCGTATCACGAAGTTATGAATGTTATAAGTTGTATATACATTTTTATTTAAAATAAAACTTTATTTTAAACACTTGGGCCTTACCACAAATACCTAGGCCCATCTCAAACACATAAAAGCCCACCCACTCACTTTCACTTATCAATTAAACACCCCGTATCCCCATTTACCTCCCAGGTAACATCGAACCAACCTCCTCCTCAATAACCGATCACCGCCGCCCTATCCCATCACCGGACCTCCGCCTACTGCCCTTAATGTATTCCCCACTCCGAGAACTCCCTACGCCAGAGACATCATGACCCCTCGTGCCTCCGTTCGCCTGGAATCCCCTTCTTAACGAAATTTGTTCGTGTCCAATTTCCTTCGACCGTCGGCGACTCCTGGCCACCGCACCTCCTTAGAACCTCGCGCTTTCTATCCCCCTTCCAATTCTCAGTTGGCCCCATGACTTATCTATCACCGTCGATGCCGGAAATTCAATATATAGCAAACCCTAGGTTTACTGTCAACACTCACTTCAAAAGAATAGACTTCGAACACTGCCATACTTATACAGGATCGACGGAATTTGTACTAGGAATTCATTGACGATGGTCTTATGATTTTTAGATTTTTGTAGAATTTGTTCTTGAATTTTGAAGCTTCGGATTTTTATGTTGAGGACATTTCGGTGGCGATTTGAAACAAAAATGAAATCGTGGTCTTCTGTTGATCGCTGGAGGAGATTTAGGTTAAAAGGGGGAGGAGATAAAGTTAATTTATAGGAGAATTTATTTTGGTTTATGAAGATGTGGAAGTTCTGTTTCCATTTGCTAAGTGGTGGCTGAGAACAAAGAAGACGTGGCTTTGTTTTGATCAGAGAAAGAATGAAAAAGGGTTTGAGTTTCCATTTATCCATTAAAATATTGAACATACCCCATTACACACTACCTCCTATACATTCGAGACACGAACAACGAAAACAAAATTACCGTTGTGATCAGCGATGTGCCATGATTCCAAGAATATAATAATATTGGTAGGTTAACTCATTTTGTGAAACCCCAAAATGTTGACTACAGGGTGCCAAATACTCCAAATAAAAAATTACTGACTTAATTAATTAAAATTACAATAAAATTCTAAAAATTAAATTATCACTACGTCTCAAAAGAATCTTGTCTAAATTCAAAACCGTTATCTAGTTATATCGAATAAACCGTTACGGTCGATAAACGATTCTATAACGACTATTTTAAAATTTGATTTGGACACAACTCACAATTTACATGACAAAATCCTGATTTTTATCTTCCATCAGAAAAATATACTTCACCAGCTCCTAACATTTCTTATTTCACGGAAATCCGATTTAAAACGGATCCTGTATATTCAGTTGAAGTTCGAATCGCAAAATAGCGAACTGCCGCGCAATTTGGAGCTCGATTTTAATTATAATATAATTATACGTTCAAACTGTCATTCAAATAATACATTCGTCATTCTAATTCAAATTCTAAGCTGAATTAAATACTTTGAATTGTCCAGTTCACATTATATTGTCGATTCACTATTTCTGATTATTTCAGAAATAAATATATTATTTTATTATTTAATTTAATTAAATATTCAATATAATTTAATTAAACAACACATTAATTCTCCGAATCACTATATAAATAATTAAATAAATTAATTATACATCGCTGAAAATACGAGTCATTACATAACCAAACTCCTCTCTCCGCTAAAGTGGACGTGTGGGGTTAGTAGAAGGTTTGGAAGGGAAACAACGTTTTTGTGAGATTAGAGTTGAGTTCGGGGGAGAGTTGAACAGAACAGTTGTTGCGTTGGGTAGGAGATTCGCGTGAGATATTGTGGGAAGGTTTGCTCCTTGCTTGCCGAGGTTACAGCTATGTATAATATATAACGAAGAAAAGTTTGGTAAGTGAACCGTGACCGTGTGTGAAGAGGCGAGGTCGGTGATCAGAGGAGAGGGTCGGCCGGGCGTACAAGAATGTTGTAGCAGCACCGTGAGATGCTCGGATGACCGCAAGTCACAGGGAGAAAGGAGGTGACAAACTGGACATGTGCATGGCATTCTGGAAGGTGGAGTTGGGTTTGGTGGTGAATTAAATAGGAGATGTGGTTCTATAGTAAGAGAAGGAAAAATTGTTTGGAAGAAAAGAGAACTGACATGATAATGGTCAGCACGAGGTATTGAAGGGTAGTCAAGCGGAGGAAGAAGGAGTACGAGCTGGTTTGGGTAGGGGGTTGCTTGAATTACGGTGGGATGTGTACAAGGTAGGATTTTAAAGTCATGGGAAAGGAGTGGGAAAGGGAAGGCTTGCGCGGTTACAATATTTTATTGGAGGAAGTTGTGTACGCATGGAGGCAGCGGGATTTGCGTGGATAGCTCATGAGTGATGTCAGATGAATGTCAGTTAGCGGCAGGTGGGAGCGGTGGTTGAAGCACGACGCGGAGAAGCCGCAGTGCGAAACAGAACAGGAGGAAGAACATGAACAATGTCTTTCTTTGTGGCCTAGTATATTTACAGTTTGCCTAATTCTAATTTAACTATTGCCTAATCTAATACATAACGTGAGTTAAATCAAAGTTAATAATACACTTGTTAAGTTATTCATAACGCTACTGTGTATAGTACATAGCCTGTCTGCTTTATATTAACATGGAATTAAACCGCATGTTTAGCTAAGTAAGGTATTGATTAAGCCTAATCACAACGTAGATAGATATAGTTATATTGTACCTTACTGTAAATCTGCATATACTACATGTGAAAGTAACTAAAGAATTAGTTTTCCGCCCTGGTGAATATAGGACGTGGACTGGCATGTTATAATTAGAAATGTAGCAAATCCTTTTTGAAAAGCCCTAATTAAGATATTAGTTAATCGTAAATAATCATTAAGGAAAATAATTATATAAAATTTTAATAATATTAAATTATATACTGAGTACCGTATTTCATTAGTTGAGGGAGGGGTCAAGTGGGACCATAGCTACTGGAATAAAAACAGACCTTAGCATCTGCATCGGCAGATATCTGAAAGCTCCCGACCGAGTTCTGTATTTCTTGATTTGCCCTGCCACAGGACTCGGGCCGCACATTACAGGATATGTGCATCTAGACAAGCGATAACGATTCGCGATACATGCGTGGGGAAGTCTAGGAACATATACCACCCTAGGTAGTGTGTCCTAGACTAGGGGGCATCGTTCGACAGGTAGCATAATCCCTAGTTGGACTAGGTGGCATAAACCCTGAATCCGAAAAGCGTTCAGCAGATGGCATAAACTCTAGTTGAATCTAGAAAGCACTTGATAGAAAACCCTAGATTAGATCTAGGTAACAAATAATAAATGTATGCCTGAAGGCAATGGAAAATACAGGGATTGAGATCACGTTATCGTTACTAGTTGGTACACTAGTTAGGTGGTGCAGAGATATAGGAATCAGTATAACAAGGGAATAGCGAAGCAGCGAAAGTATTAGAGCATATCCAGTTTATCTTATCTTAGCATATCTTGTGATTATCTTGTCTAATCTTGCTGACCCTATCGTCATGGTGTTATCTTGTATTCAGTTAATTCATGTCATTTTGTTTCCCATGTTCACATGCTAGAAGTTACTGAACTTACTCAGGCTTTATGTCTGACTCTGTTTTTCTTTCGTCTTCTTTTCTTCCATTCCCCCCAGGTAGTAAAGGAGGGAATAGTATAGCTCAGGTTAAGTTGGACTGTCACTCTTTCCCAACTTGAAGATTTGTCGAAGTTTTGCTTGGATTCTCTTTCCAGATGCTATGGCTGGCTCTTGCTAAAATTGGGGAATATAAATGTTGTTTTATGCTTCTTTATTTTGTAAGACAGATGATACTCTGATATTGTAAAGAAATCATTGTACAAACTATTTTATCAATAAAGCAAAGTTTTATTTTCCGCTGTTTAATTTCTGTCTGTCTTGTAATTTATCTGCATCTTTTACCCTAAATGCTCCATAGAACTTAGTGCATTCCCTTTGTGAGTGACACTAACGGATGTGGGGTGTTACACGTAGATTAAATATATGCAAATTCTTGTTGAATTTGGATTGGTGTAGCTTATGAAGACATGAACTGTTAGGGTGCTACATAACAGGAGTGTTCTGAAATGTAATATATATATAGGGCAACGTTCAATGACACCCTAAATAATGTTAACATCCCTTTGACTAATGAGCTACACCAATCCAAATATATATGGGGGCGGCTCCTCCGTTGTGGGTAAACGGGAAACTAGACTCTACGAACCCGAAAAAAGGCTGCACAGCTTCCGTAGGGACGTTAAGACCGGAGCTTTTTGTAGTGCTAGCATAAATGCAAGTGCCAACTTACCTATTTCCCATCCCCTAGTGACCTTTAAAGATAGCAAGGCTTAATTAGGGTCGGTTTATAAAATCGCCAGTATATTAGTTGCTGTGATTTGAATTGGTGTAGCTCATGAGTCAAAGGGATGCTAACCAGGGACGGATGTAGAGCTAACATAACCGGGGCTACTTCCCTGCATTCACATACGTTATCTCAGCAATATCATTTATTTCGATAAATAGATATAATATTCAACCATCAAATAATAACAACAGTCCAAACATTCATTTATAAATTTAACACGTTTATATTATTATAAGCGTGACCAACGAGGTAAGTTACCTCATTTGGAAATAATCGTTAAAATAACGATTGGTTTAAAATAAATTAAAAAACGTTTAATTCAGTTAGTTCAGTCGCACCATATAGATATATATTCAACATCTATCAACCAATTAAAAATCATAACACACAAATATTTAAACCCGACTTATAAAAATATAAGTGGGATAACACTGAGTGAGTTGAACTCACCTTGATTTGTTTAACGCTGAAACAATTCATTTTAATTAAATTAAACTGATGTTTAATTTAATTAGAAACTCCAATGGCTGTCAATTCTTCCCAAACCAATTTCATCTGTCGTGCTCGTCAATATGGATCTAATGCCATTTGTTTTGTCCGATGTCGTTGCTGTATGACACGATTGTATATTAAATACGGTACTCAGCATATAATTTAATATTATTAAAATTTTAAATAATTATTTCCCTTAATGATTACTTATGATTAACTAAAATCTTAATTAGGCCTTTTCAAAAAGGATTTGCTACATTTCTAATTATAACATGCCAGTCCACGTCCTATATTCACCAGAGCGAAAAACTAATTCTTTAGTTTCTCTCACATATAGTATGTGTAGATTTACAGTAAGGTACAATATAACTACATTTATGCTACACTGTGATTAGGCTCAATTAATACCTTACTTAGCTAAACAAGCGGTTTAATTCCATGTTGATATAAAGTCGGCAGGCTATGTACTATATACAGTAGCATTATGAATAACTTAACAAGTGTATTATTAACTACGATTTAACTCATGTTATGTATTAGATTAGGCAATATTTAAATTAGAATTAGGCATACTGTAAATATACTAGGCCACAAAGAAAGACACTATTCATGTTCTTCCTCTTATTCTGTTTCGCACTACGACTCCTCCGCGTCATGCTTCAACCACCGCTCCCACCTATCGCTGACTAACATTCATCTGACATCACCCATGAGCACCCCACGCAGATCTCGCTGCCTCCCTGCGTACACAACTTCCTCTAATCAAATACTATAACCGCGCAAGCCTTCCCTTTCTCACTCCCATCCCATTACCTTCAAACCATACCCAGTACACATCCTACCTTAATTCAAGCAGACCCTACCCAAACCATCTCGCGCTCCTTCCCCCTCCGCTCGACTACCCTTCAGTACCTCGTGCTGACTATTATCACGCACGCCAGTTCTCTTTTCTTCCAAACATTTTTTTCTTCTCTTATTGTAGAACCACATCTCCTATTTAATTCACCACCAAACCCAAATCCACCTTCCAGAACGCCATGCACATGTCCAGTTTGTCACCGCCTTTCTCCCCATGACTTGCGGCCATTCGAGCATCTCACGGTGCAGCTACAACGTTCCTCTACGCCCAGCCGATCCTCTCCTCTATCCTCCGACCTCGCCTCTTCACACACGGTCATAGCCGACCCTCTTTTTAGTGTGTTTTCCTTTCATATGCGTAGGACAACCTATACAAAAAAATATCAAGGCTTGGTCTCATTTCTTATCCTAGAAGTTAGCTTCAGTAAAATAGGATTTTTCATAGAGTAATTTAGGCATGTGCGTCGATCGTGGTATGTAGGAGAGGAGAGAGATACATGTAGTTGTGCGTGTACATGGGGTTAGAGTAGTGTTGCAGTTTGATATGGCCAGGGTGTGAGCTGAGAATTATACAGGGTTGGCTTTAATAGGCTGTGAGATAGATTTTACTTCAAGCTTGAAGTTTATAGGTTATGTAGAAACGGGTGATAGGGTAGGTAGTTGTTTTCACATATCCTATGCATGCTGTTTTTAGTGTAGGCAAAATGAACAAACGTTTGATGTAGATAGTTCAAACTTCTGGTTGTACATGGGTAGGTAGTAACTGTGTATAAACATTAAAAATGTTAGCCTAGGATTTAAGTTTTATTTTAATTTTATGTTTTATTATGTTTAACCGCTATTTAATGTTGACCGTTAAAAATGCGTGTTACCCCATTCAAACTCTAAACACAACGAAAAATGGACGTGCTACTACGTATTAACGATCTGAACCCAATGAAACTTGTTTGGTCGAAAACTGACTCCGTTTGCAAAACGACGTTGTTTTAATTCCAAATTATTCATCGGTTCACCTTTAAATTGCACGCACAAACAAAACAACTGCGATTTATTCCAAACTGAAAATCTAGCAATAATTGGCTATACGTATTCCGATAAAATTTGTTTCATCAAAAATGGAGGAATTCTGAAAAGAAAACTATTTTTAAGGCTTGTATAATATCGATATAATATAATTAAATCCAAATCAATTCAAATTAAATAATAATAAATAATTACTATCAAATATTTCCAAATGGAATCTTGTACAGCTTCAAAATAAATAGATATATATTTCAAATTCAATATTCAAGATTTTGGGTTAACGGTATTCAAATTATATATAAAATCCATTAATATTTATTTAATAAACGTTATCGTTTATTAACGAATCCCATAACGACCATTCAAAAATTTGAATTTGACATAACTTACAATCTACAAGCTGAAATCTCCATTTTTCTCTTCCATTATAAAATTATAATCAAATCAATTCAAACCTTTCTTGTTTCACAGAATTCCGAGTTGAAATGGATTTTATATATTCAGTTGAAGTTCAAAACGAAATTTACGAACTATCGCGATGTTATGGGCTCGATTTATAATTTTATATAAATTATACGTTCAAATATCGTTTAATAAACGAATTATATAATATAAATCCATTTATAATCCAAATCAATATTTAATAAAAATAAAATATATTAAATATTTGACTAAAATACGGCACATTACATTCCTTCTCCCTGAAAAGAATTTTGTCCCCGAAAAAGAATAATGTTCCAATCCAGATTATTTCCAAAATAATTATTATTGAATTATCTAAAATTTCTAAGTTATATATATATGTGAAAAATTCGCCAGCATCACCGCTGCACTACTCGATCGGTACAACTACAAATGTCACTCTAGGCCTCACACATCTCAAAAGTAAACAAAGCCAAATGGCTACCTAACTCAGGGGTTTAAAATTAATCACCAATCGATATATAATTAAGGTTTACCTTTCTGTCGGGCAACCAAACTCTAATTCCAAAGTATAGCAATCAACAACTCATCCTTTTTCAACTAACCTGTGCTCAACTTATTTGCAATGCAAAAAATAAATACAGGGTTATTCAATTTTATCTCATAGTCGAATTCTATTCAAGTTTATTATATTGGAATTTAGTTTCCAATCCACTGTTTATAAACCATTTATGAATTCTATTCAGTCCATCTAACAAATAATCAACAATCAATGCACGATCAACTTAACTAAACCAAACCATTTTATATTCTCTGTGTTTCTGAATTCCAAATTGATTTCTTTTAACTCCAAAATTCATTTCAACTCCACCATCAACTTGACTTAACCAAGTTAAGTTCCAAATCCATATTCAATTAACTATTTAATTTTTCTAATTTACTCACCTCCATTTCAAATTCAAATTCTGGTTTTATTTCAAAAATCATCCATTTTAGTCCATTTTGTTTTTATTCAACTTAGCTCCAAGTTAAGTTCTGATCTAGACATTTCTGTTTAACTTTTGTTAGTTAAATTCTAATTCATAAAATCTCAGTTATTGACTTTATATTGAAATTATCTTATCTATATTAAGTCATTTCAAATTTCCAATCTAATTTGAATTCTATCCAATCAATCGAACTAAGCAACATCTCAATAATTTGAATTTTTTTCTTTTCTATACAAAAATATAATTAGGTCAAAATTATTTCATTTGACCATCTTTACAAAATAATATTATGTCAGTTATTAGTTTAATATTGAACCAATCAAATAACATAATACAAAACATTTTTATATAAAATTTACAAATACGCTCTTATATATACTCAAACTCAATCTAAGGTATCACTAACCCCATCTCTATCGAGTTACGCCACAGAGCCAAGGTTATTACTAAACCATTGCTCTGATACCAAGTGTGACGACCCAAATTTCTGGTACCTTTTGAGCTGACCAAACAACTCTAGTCCAACCCAAATTGTACTAAAAACTCAGATGCGAATAGAAAGAATTTAGAGGATGAGATAAGAAAGAAAGAAATATTAGAATAAAAGAAGAAGAAGAACTAATACAACAGAATCAATGTCCCACATCGAAACGGAACAAAACACAATATAGAAATAAATCTTTATTGAGAGCTTGAAATAAAATTCACAGAGTACAACTTACAGTCAACACATTGGGACAATTACAATAATCTGTCCTCATATAAAAAATACAGCGGAATAAATATTAATAAGTCTGAAACCTTCCAGCACGTCTTCTGAACTTCATAGTATCTAATAACCTGAAACTGTAAACCCATGCTAACCTGAGCATTTACAAAATGACGGATCAGTTTGGTGAACCCAAGTGAGAAAAACTCGCAAAGTATAAGGGGAGTCATCCAACTTGATTTTAAAGTTCCAAAATCTTTTCAAAAGAAAAGGATAATCGTAGACCAAATCCACACATAAATACAGACGGTTTTTACCTTACGATAACCCAAAACATTTTGAAATCATATATATCTTCTGATATTATAATAGTGTCTAATGACAAATAAATAGCAATCTAGCGGAACGCTTGCATCTCACGCTCCACATATATAATATATAATCAAAACCGCGGGCACTTATTGGAGATTGGATTCCGACTATGACAAGGTATGGAACCACCTACCGATAGTGTATCTCTAGAAGGGAATACACTGGGTTCAATAAGAACGTCTTGCAACCCGGCCCACACCTGACCGACCACTCATTTCGCTTGAGTGTATTGAATGTATATCACCAACGGTTGGGATCAGCAACCGCTTCTCGAAAATGGACAAAATCGAAATAGATTAAAGAAGCAAATGGATTTTCTCTAAATAGGTGATTATACATCCTAATGGAAGCGACCCACATAGCTATGCTGCCTGCCCGATTTTTGTCATTTCCGGGTTGTGAGGCTTGAGGTTAGAATTCACCTTTAGAACATCTGGCCATCATTTACTTTGAATGCCACATTGTCAGATCCGCCAAATCACTAATTGACGACTACAAAAATACTCTGGTCGTTAAGCTAAGAGAAGTGCCCTTCTCCGCTACTAACAGAAATACATTTATAAAAATCAACGTACGTGATCCTTAAGAAATACAATGTCAGACATTCGTCCATACAAGTCATCCAGGAACAGGATGAACCGAAGGTATACCACATCATAGGAATTACCATATAGATTAGTAGCGAGTAGTCCTTGCAATTCGTAGATTTCAACCACGACAGAACCCCAGTATATCTCCGGGTCGAATCAGTTATTTTAAGCGGTTCTTCCATTTTATGAAGATTTACGATCTTCGATTTCTCAATCTCGATCGTTCTCTGATATCTTTTATAATTTTGTATTTGCTGGTTGGAATGGTTTTTGAATGTAAATTCTGTCCCGGTCTTCCCGTACCAACAATCGTATTGGCCAGATTTGATAGTAGGTTATTTAACTATCAAATAAATAACCATTCAACCAAATGAATTCATTTATTCAGTACTTAGCATCATTTGGCCCTTTTCATTCAAAATAATTAACGAATGGTTAATTTAAAACTTCGAAAACATTCCAAATTTTTACACATGGTACTCAATTCTCATTTCAATATTTTAATCTTCTTAAAACCGTTTCAATTTATTATTTTGAAAAATATTTAATAACAAAATCCAATTTCTATTATTCCAAAACATAAATTACAAAAAATTCAAGCATTCTATATCTCAACATTTCATTGGTCCCTGACCATAAATTGGTAAGTGAATAATTACCTGAGTATCAACCCCGAAGACCAAAATCAACATCAGATTAACACTTAGAAAATTACTCAACTCAACAATCTCCAATTAGGTTCTTATTCTTATCTTAACTCGTTATCAACCCATGTTATACCACTTTGAATCCATTCATCCAGTTTCCAATTTTGAAAACCTCATTCCAAAATCCATTTGTTAATTTAAACTTAACGTTCTAGCCTCACATCCCTCTTTATAAGCATAGTTTATACAATCTCAACTTTTATAAAAAAAACATTTTTATCCCTCTTTCATTTACCTAATTCAAACATTACGTAAGCATTTATTTTAAGTTATCATCTTTGCTTAAAACCTTAGTTTATGAAACTCGGTTTTATAATGGATTCCATTCATACACTTCTTTCTCAATTCAATCAGGATTTAATACCAACTTCGATTACTTATTTAAATGAATTCCATTTTAATAAAAATCCATTAAATTATTAAAATAATATTTTACTCATCGTTAAATATTACGAATGTAGTTAAGTTCTTTATTTACTAAATAGTAAATATCCCTTTTAAAATATTAATAAATTAAAACAAATATACATTAATCTATTTCACTAGATGAATTCAAACAAATAATCCATTCCAATTGAATTAGTTGGCTTCATCAACTTAAACCATGATTATCTCGTTACTCAACTTCAATTATCCCTTCTTTTAAGTTAATTAATAATATAATTTCACTTAACTGTCTCTTGAAACACTTAATTTAATTCTTAACAATTTGGTTAATTTAGACATACTTGCTTATAAACCTTATTTAGCATAAGAATTGATTCATAAAACCATTTAATAATAAATATTAATTTTATTTTTATAGAACCTTTATTCAAATATATCGATTTCAAATCCATCTTCAGTTATAAAATATATTTTATATCTTCATTACCGTTGATTCATGTGACAGAAATCAACATTTTTAAAACGATTTATTTTTAGGCCAACTGCTGCCAATTACTCAACCAATACTTGTCAATTGGTTAAAACTAAACAAACGTTGAATTTGTATTCAACAATCAATAATCAATTCAATCATATTGATTAAACATTTCATATTATTATAATATGAACATAAACAAAAAATTTGAGGAATCCAGTTGGATTCCTCCAACCCGTTCTTCCCTGAATTCACATACGTTATCTCATCAATATCATTTATTTCGATAAACAGATATAATATTTAACCATCAAACAATAACAATAGTCCAAACATTCATTAATTAATTTAACATGTTTATATTATTATAAACGTGACCAACGAGGTAAGTTACCTCATTTGGAAATAATCATTAAAATAACGATTGGTTTAAATTAAATCAAAAGTTTAGTTCAATTAGTTCAGTCACCCCATATAGATATATATTCAACATCTATCAACCAATTAAAAATCTTAGCACACAAATATTTAAACCCAATTTATAAAAATATAAGTGGGATAATACTAAGTGAATTGAACTCACCTTGATTTGTTTAACGTTGAAATAGTTCGTTCTGATTAAATTAAACTGATGTTTAATTTAATTAGAAACTCCAGTAGCTGTCAATTCTGCCCAAACCAATTTCATATGTCGTGCTCGTCAATATGGATCCGATGCCAATTGTTTTGTCCGATGTCGTTGCTGTATGACACGGTTGTATATTAAATACGGTACTCAGTATATAATTAAATATTATTAAAATTTTAAATAATTATTTTCCCTAATGATTACTTACGATTAACTAAAATCTTAGTTAGCCCTTTTCAAAAAGGATTTGCTACGTTTCTAATTATAACATGCCAGTCCACGTCCTATATTCACCAGGGCGGAAAACTAATTCTTTAGTCTCTCACATGTAGTATATGTAGATATACAGTAATGTACAATATAACTATATCTATGCTACATTGTGATTAGGCTCAATTAATACCTTACTTAGATAAACATGCGGTTTAATTCCATGTTAATATGAAGTAGGCAGGCTATATACTATATACAGTAACATTATGAATAACTTAACAAGTGTATTATTTACTTTGATCTAACTCACGTTATGTATTTGATTAGGCAATAGTTAAATTAGAATTAGGCATACTGTAAATATACCAGGCCATAAAGAAAGTCACTGTTCATGTTCTTCCTCTTGTTTTGTTTCGCACTGCGGCTCCTCCGCGTCGTGCTTCAACCAGCGCTCCTACCTGCCGCTGACTGACATTCATCTGACATCACCCGTGAGCTTCCCATGCAGATCCCGCTGCCTCCCTACGTACACAACTTCCTCTAATCAAATACTGTAACTATGTAAGCCTTCCCTTTCTTACTCCCTTCCCATTACCTTCAAACCATACCCAGTACACATCCCACCGTAATTTAAGCAACCCCACCCAAACCTGCTCGCACTCCTTCCCCCTCCGCTCGACTACCCTTCAGTACCTCGTGCTGACCATTATCATGCACGCCAGTTCTCCTTTCTTCCAAACATTTTGTTTCTTCTCTTACTGTAGAACCGCTTCTCCTATTTAATTCACCACCAAACCCTACTCCACCTTCCAGAATGCCATGCACATGTCCAGTTTGTCACCACCTTTTTCCCTATGACTTGTGGCCATCCAGCATCTCACGGTGCTGCTACAACGTTCCTCTACGACCGACCGACCCTCTTCTCTGACCTCCGACCTCACTTCTTCACACACGGTCACAGTCCACTTCCCAAACTTCTCTTCGTTTTATATTACCGGTATGGAGGCACCTCCGATGGACGTGTGCATAGATAAATGTGACCACTACTGGAAATGAATTAAACTATGGACTGTTCCTATGTTATTCGTATATTTATTAATTTGAACGCATGTAATTGCGATGTATACAAAGACAGCACAATGTATTTGAAAAATGGTAAGTACACCTGATGAGCTACAGTTCATAATGGATATAAATAATTTCACATTTTAAAGTCTACTACCGTTTTGGAGAAAAGAGCAATCAAAAACCAATAACACATCACGTTTGAAAGCAAAAAAATATAAATATATAGATAATAATGGAAAAAGAAAGCACGTATGTTTTTTTAAAAAAAAAACTACAAATCTTCTATATACATCAAAATGTACTATGTTTTATGATATGAACTATTTTTGTTTTTAACGATATTAATACAACCACTATAATTAAATGAAGAATATGAGTTTTGCAGACACTGTGCAAGACCCTGGCATATTGTTTTAATGATCTTAATATGGCATGAAAAAAAATCCTCTCATCAAAGTTGTGCAAAAGTGGCAACACCTAAAGATCTGTACAAACATATCCACTCAAATTGGTTAACACAAATTGTAGATCCATTTCAGATATGGATTGCGCCATGCAAACCTGACATATGAAACAAAATGTACCATTTAGCATATTATCCAAACAAACTATAAAAAAATTGCAATGAGATAAAAAAACATGCATATTGAAAGAATAAAAAATTCTTAACATACAATCGCTATTGTCATGAGTTGGATTATGAGCTTCAGCTTCCCTTTTAACAATACATTTGGTAGCTATATAGCCAATTCAATAATGAAACTTCTTCCCTATCTTACTCAACAGAACTTATAAAAAGCCATAATGCTAATTTTCATCGGTCCAACTATTAGTTGAAACTTAACAAATTCATCTACTTAATTGTCAGGTTTGGACGAACAGAGAACCCTTGAATCTAAAAGCTTCCATAAACCGGTGATCATGAGGTAAGAAGAGTACCAAAATCCGAGTATAAATCATGAAAAGAACCATTTTAGTGTTCTTGTTTACATTAGTGCCTTCACATTGGTCAACGGGTTGCTTTATGTGTGTTGCAAATCTCAGCATCGATATTTGAAAGTAGATGCCT
Organism: Allium sativum; assembly: GCA_030737875.1. Classification (NCBI taxonomy): domain Eukaryota; kingdom Viridiplantae; phylum Streptophyta; class Magnoliopsida; order Asparagales; family Amaryllidaceae; genus Allium; species Allium sativum. The sequence goes on along the minus strand of CM060921.1, from coordinate 510,318,048 downwards.
TATATCAAAATAAGCGAAGTACATAACCAAGCTAAATGAGTTAGGATGTCAACTGTACTTGCAATAGTAATTATTATCTATGGGAACAGAAAATCCAAATTTAAAATAAATAAATTAGTTTATTAGTAATCAATAACTTACTGATTCCCATTATAATGCCATGAACATATCAGGAGAGAAAAAAAGATTGATTCATCTATTTTAAAGCTTCACTATAGCAGAAGATTCATTGTTATTGGCCTTCAAAGTTTCTCTCCTCTGAGTTGCATTATTGCTCTACAATGTTGCATGTAACAATGGTGCAGTAAAAGTAAATTATTATATCATAGGACTATGAACGAATAGAAAAATACCTGCTTCATATTGATTTACTATAAAAATTCTACAACAAAAATTATCAAAGAAGAAATTTATTGTTAGCATATTTGGATCTGACTTGTTATGCAACATTCAATAAAACAGTTTATGATGAAATTATTTGAATTCCGTGTTTATTACTGATATAATGTTAAATAAAACATTAAATAAGATAGAATAATTAGTATACTTCAACTTTTGAGTCAAATAGCTTAGCAAGGAAGAGTGTTGAACCGCAAAGGAAAGTGGGTTTCTGTTTGATATATAGATCTTTTAAAAATAAAAGCTTCTTCTTTCTGTAATAAATTTACAGAAAGTGATGAAGTCGACATAAATTCCTCTTTCACTTTCAAACCCAACAATAAACGTAATAAAACTAAAAGTTAATCAATACAAATGAAAACTAATCAGGAAACAAACACATTAAAATATATTTGTATGCGCAAAATAAATTCATACCAATATCAGAGCTATCCTGATGTCGAGATCTTAAAGTACAACAATCAAATCGAAGAAGAAATATTAGGGTTACTGAACAAACAAAGCGTTAGATCTAGCAACCGACTTATTTTGTGTATTTTCTTCTGTAAAAGGAAAATAACGAAGAAGAATTGGAAGGCAAATGAAAGGAAAGGTGCGCTGAGGTAAGACAAGAAAGTGGTATGAGAACGTGGCCGTACATGTAACAACCCGTATTTTAATAATGTGTTATAACCATAAATCAAGGCAGAATTAATTTTTAAAATAAGAATCAAGGGCAACGGGTTACGCCATTGCGTTTGTCTCGAAATTCTGCTTGGAAACTAGTCCGAGTTTTCGAAAATCGGAGTCTGTATGACCAAGTTATGACCCTTCGAAATTTTCAGAAATTTTCAAGTTCAAAACAGCTCAGAATTCGAATTCAAATTTCGAATTCAAACCCAGAACGGACTGGGTGGGAAATTTCCTGCCCAAGGCCAGGTCGACCTGGGGGTCGACCATAGAGTCGATCTGCCCAGGACCAGGTCGCCCTGGGAGTCGACCTGGGTATCGACCTGGTTGTCGAGTCCATTTTTGAGTCAGAATTCACTCTGATGTATCTAGTCTGATTTCTGTCTAAATTAGTTGGCCTGACCCTATATAAACAACCCCTAACTATAGTCTCTCTACACAAATTCTCTCTGTTCTTATGCTGCTAAAACTCTGGTTGAAAGATTAAAGAAAAGGAATTGCTTCTTCTCCAATAAGGCTACGTGTAGAGTATTGCTGTTTAGGGGATTTCTGTTAGACTCGAGATTCAACATCGCCTCTTTGTTTTCTAATTCTCAAACCACGATCTGTAAGCCCCAGTTACTTTTAGATCTAAACTTTAAACTTAATATGGGCATGTTGTAAATTGAAATTGAACATAAGTATGACAATCATCTTGGACCTATCATTGTATATCTTGGACCTATCATTGTTCATTTTGAATCTAGTATTTTGGATCCACTATTTGTTCACCTTGGATCTATTCATCATGAATCTTGACTTGTGGTAATATTTATATGAAACTGATGTGGGGCCTAAACAAGTTGTAAACTTAAACCCTTCATGTCCATGATGTTAACATGCCTGTGATGTTGAATTAGTCGTTATTCACAAGTTTGAGGTTATTATCTTATGTCAACTGTTACCATGACTAGCACTCTATTTTGCTAAGTTAGATATTTGAGACCACTATTCCATATGCCAGTATTGTTGTAGTAATTTACCTCAAGTTATACCATGCTTGACTTGTAATCACTTTTGCCACCTTATGCCCGTTCTTTCTATGTTATTCCGCAATTAGATTTGTTTGTATCGATTCGAATTCACGTGCGATGGGAATACGATTTGGGTAGTTTAGGCAAACCTGAATCTACTGTAAACTTGAAACATGAACATTGTTATAACTTGAACCTGGATATGGACATGAACTTGACACGATTTGACATGAAACATGACATGAAAACTCGACATGAATTTAGACTCGAAACTTGAACCGGGACATGACACTTAGAATGAATTTGAAAATGGCCAACTCGAGGTTGGGTTGAGTTTGCAGTGTAAATCTGCCCGGAACTGCTCGAAAAATCCAGTGACTGCAAACAATAGGATCCAATGTGGGTAGTTGGTCATATCGCACGTAAAACCCGAGGTTAGACTATGTTGTGGTGTAAATCTGCCCGGAACCGCCAGGCAAATCCAGTAACCACAACAACTAGTCTAATGTGAGAGGTTGGGGTGCATTAATGAATTAATGCCACATGATAGGGTTAAGTCATGAACCACTTGAATATAATTAACCAATTTGACACGATGATTTGATAGGGTTAAGTCATGAACCGCTTGGACACACTTAACCAACTTGATACATGATTGGATAGGGTTAAGTCACGAATTTGAATGACAACACTTAACCCATTAGAAACCCTAGTTACGCGGTCCTTTTCAGCAGTAACCCACTTAGATGTATCACGATACCCTGGGACTAGGCAGGGTGGGGCACGATTACTGGGCTGATTGTAAGCGACCAGAACGACGGCTGAGTAGGTACGCCATTGTAGGTTCAGGCGGACTATGGTCGTGCACGTAGTCCGGAGTTGAAAAAGCAGGCATTGGGCACCAGTAGGTTTACACTGTGCGTGCTTGATTCGTGTCGGTGGTTGGCACCCTAGGGCTTGATACACCCTATGGTGGACCTAGCACAGGTGACTACATTTCATGATTGGGCCGTATGACACAGACACATGACGAGCTAGAACTTGTAGGGAGCTGATCGATTAGTAGATCGTACTGTGGACCCCATAATGGGTCACTTCATGATATTGGGCCAGGGGATCATTTCATGATTAATACTTGACATGGGTTAGAATACTAGTACAGTTGGTGCAGCGAATCTTGAATATGCGATGCTAGACTTGATTTATCTTGTTATCTTAGTTATCTTGCCAGACTTATTATCATCCCTATGTTTACTTTCCGTTTACTCATGTCTTGTTAACTTTACTAGTTTTTATACTGAAAGTCACTAGGACTTACTAGTCTTTATGACTGACCCTTTTTCTTTCGCCTCTTTTTCTTTCGTTTTCCCCCCAGGTTCTCAGGGAGGAAACACTAGCTCTTAGCTTGGATTTAGCTTTCTTTCTGTCAGCTCATGTACGGTTTGGTCTTGAGCTATGCTATGGCTACACTTCTGCTATGTTTGGGGAATAATTTACTTTTGTTATCTTAAGTTTATGCTTCTTTATCTAGAACTTGATGTAATGGAATAATTGGTACCTTGGATATATGAGGTTTTGACTCTTTTCTTGAAAGTAATAAAAATTTGGTTTTTAATTTCTACCGCTGCTTTATTTATGTTCTGCCTTGTGATATCTCTGTGTATACCTAGATAATACTCCACCAAAACTAGTGCATTCCCTTTGTGAGTGACCCTAGCGGAGGTGGGGTGTTACATTTGGTATCAGAGCAGAAGGTTACCAGACGGGACAAAAGTTTTAAAAACCTTCTAAAACTATTTTCCAAAACCATTTATAAAGAAGCATTTTTCAATAAAAGTTTTATGTTTAAAAAGGCTATTCCCCAAAAGCCATTAGCACTTTCCTTTGTTTCCTCGTTTGAATCTTTTTCTTTTCGTTTTTCAACATGTCTGATCTTAACCTTCCTGAGGGAGTACCCGTACCTGGATGGTTCCGAAGGTACTTAGAAGCTAGGGCCAACGGCGCGGACCCGGCAGACATCCCTCCTCCTCCCCCAGTTGCCGCGGTTCCTCCTCCTCCTGGTACTGCCTTTCCCAAAATATGCAAAGACTTTAAAGCAATGGGCGACAAGAACTTCGTTGGAATTGAAACCTTCGTTGAGGCACGAAACTGGCTAAATGAGACTGAGGACTTGTTTATTATCTTCGATGTGGAGGATCATAGGAAAGTTCAGTTGGCAGCATGGTTGTTGAAAGAGGAAGCTGCATTTTGGTGGGAAGTCACCAACGCAACCAGGCCAGTTGAGACCTGGGCAGACTTTAGAGAGAGGTTTGGGCTTAAATTCTTATCCTCAGCAGAAGAGAACCTTCAGATGGAGAGGTTCCTAACACTCAAGCAAGGGGACATGTCTGTTAGGGAGTACGTGAATAAGTTTAATCAGCTTGCTCGGTTTGGTTTGGACTTGGTCAACACGGCCTAGAAAAAGGATGTACGCTTTGCTCGAGGATTGAACGAGCCACTACACAGTTTGGCCATAACTCATATACCCATGGGGGCGACATTTGAAATCTTGGTGGATATGGCTCTACTTCATGAGGAAGACAAGAATAGCAAGAAGGAGGTTAAGCCTAATGAGACTCAAAATAAGAAAGTTGACTTCAAGAAGGGAGGCAACAAGAATAACAAGAATAACAAGGGCAACAACAACAATAATAACAAGGCACGTGAGACAAGGAAGTGTAACTTTTGTGGGATTACGGGGCATATAGCCAAGGACTGTAGAAAGAAGAAGAGAAAGTTGGGTGAATGCTTTCATTGTGGAGATACTGGACACATCAGCAATGATTGCCCTAAGAAGCAAGGACAGGGCAAGGGCAGACCCAGCAAGCAGGACATTCTGGAGGGCAGTTGCATGCTCTCAACACCACTCCAGCTCTTGACCGAGGTAGTAATATTTCCGTAGAAAGCCTTGTTTTCATTTCTGAATTTCCTGTTCGAACCTTATTTGACTCTGGCGCATCGCATACTTTTATTTCTTCTGATATTGTTGAAAATCTGCACCTAAGTACTAGTCTAGTTGAGGATCCCGTTAGTGTTTCAAATCCAATTGGAGGCTCCGCTCATTTATCTATGATGTGTGTGGATTTGAGGATTTCTACCTTAAACGTAGAATTCGCGTGTAATGCTTATGTTCTCGGATTTATGGGATACGGTTTGATCCTAGGTATGGATTGGCTGTCCAATTATGGAGCCATTCTTGATTGTGAACGAAGGGTAGTGAGGCTCATGACTCGCCTTGGTAATACCCTTGAAATTTCTTGTAACCCTAAGGGTCCGGTCATGTTGTGTTATCTTGAATCTCTTGACTCGTCCATCGACAATTTGCAATCTGTAAGAGTAGTCCGAAAATATCCAGATATCTTTGATGAGGTGAGGGGGTTACCTCCAAAACGCGAGATAGACTTCCGAATTTATCTTGTTGATAATGTCAATCCAGTTTCATTGCCCGTTAGGCACATGGCCCCGCGAGAAAGAAGAGAGCTCAGTAAACAAGTTAAGGAGTTGCTTGAGAAAAATTTCATAAGACGAAGCATTTCTGAATGGGGTGCTCCGATGGTATTCGCTACTAAGGCGGATGGTTCGCTTCGTCTATGCGTAGATTATCGTGAGTTAAACAAGCTAACTAAGAAAAATAGGCACCCACTACCAAGAATCGACGATTTGTTTGACCAGCTTGTGGGAGCATCTATTTTCTCTCAACTTGATCTAGCCACAGAATTCCATCAGCTTAGAGTGGCTGAGGATAGCATTGACAAAACTGCGTTTAGGACTCCAGATGGGTTCTTCGAATGGCTCGTCATGCCGTTTGGGTTAACGAATGCACTCGTGTATTTCGTAGATCTGATGAGTAGGGTGTTTCGGGAGTTCCTTAACAAGTTTGTAGTGGTTTTCGTAGACGATATTTTAATTTTCTCAAAGGATGAAGAAGAGCATGCTAGACATCTCAAGGAAGTCATGGATACGCTTAGAGCACACCCGTTAAAGGCTAAGTTCTCCAAATGCCATTTTTGGAGGAAGGAAGTTCAGTTTCTTGGACATGTAGTTTCTAAGCAAGGCATAGCCGTGGACCCCGCAAAGGTAGTTGCGGTGCAAGACTGGAAAATTCCTAAGAACGCAACGGAGGTGAGAAGCTTTCTCGGTTTGGCAGGCTACTATAGGAAGTTCATTAAGGACTTCGCTATGATTCAGCCCCTCTTACTAGGTTAACGAAGAAAAACCTAGCGTTTGCATGGGACATAGAATGTGAGATTGCCTTTCAGAGACTCAAGAGAGCCCTCACCACAGCTCCAGTTTTGGCATTACCCGATGGAGGTAAGATGTTTACCGTGTACACAGATGCATGTGGCACGGGATTGGGCGCAGTCCTAATGCAAGAAGGGAAGGTGATTTGCTACGGGGGTAGGCAACTTAAAGTTAATTAGAAGAACTATCCCACACATGACTTGGAGTTGGCGGCGATCGTTTTTGCACTTAAATCTTGGTGCCATTATCTTCTTGGGGAGAGGTTCGAGCTATATACCGACCACAAATCGCTTAAGTACCTCTTCTCACAGAAAGATTTGAATCTGAGACAACAGCGGTGGATGGAATTCTTGGCATCATATGACTTTGATATAGCTTATACCCCTGGCAAGGGTAATGTGGTGGCGGATGCGCTAAGTAGGAAAAGGTTAACCTTGAGCCCCTTGTTTGTTGAAAGGAAAAGTCTAGAGTTTATAGCAACCTTTGATTTTACACCTTCTGTTGAGCCATTGACTGTTACGTTAGCATCTCTTGAGTTAAGACCTACACTTCTAGATCAAGTAGGGACTTCACAGAAGGAAGACCCACAGATAGTCAAAATCATGGATAAGCTGATTAGTGGTGAGACGTCAAGTCACCTCGGTAGGTATGCCATAGATGACAAGGGATGGCTAAGGCGTGATGGAAGGCTATGTGTCCCACAAGTGGGAGACTTAGTAAGGAAAGTTCTCGAAGAGGCGCACCACTCGAAGATGACTATACATCCTGGAGGGGATAAGATGTACAGAGATATGAAACACATATTCTTTTGGGCTGGGATGAAAAAGGACGTGGCAGAGTTCGTTTCAAGGTGCATGGTGTGCGAACAAGTAAAGGCCGAGTCGAAGAAGCCCGGTGGGCTATTACATCCTTTGGAGGTTCCACAATGGAAATGGTAGAGTATCTCGATGGATTTCGTGGATGGACTGCCTAGGTCAAGGAAGGGAAATACTAGCATACGGGTCATAGTTGATAGACACACGAAAAGTGCTCACTTCATTCCGGTGAAAAGCAAGAGGACCGCATAATGGCTAGCGTCTATTTACCTTCGAGAGGTAGTACGGTTGCACGGGGTTCCTTCTAGCATAGTTAGTGATTGTGACCCGATTTTCACTAGCCAGTTTTGAAATAGTCTGCAAGAAGCAATGGGTACACGACTGAGCTTAAGCACGGCCTATCACCCGCAGACGAATGGACAAACCGAAAGGGTAAATATGGTACTAGAGGATCTTTTGAGACTATGCATTCTTGACTTTGGTGGTACTTGGGAAGACCATCTTCCTCTCGTGGAGTTTGCATATAATAATAGTTACCAAGCTAGCATCGGAATGGCACCGTTCGAAGCCCTGTATGGAAGATCGTGCAAGTCGCCAACTTGTTGGTGGGAGACGACAGATAGGCTTATACTTGGGCCCGACATGATAAGGGACACTTCTGAGAAGGTTGAGTTGATACGAAGACGGATGAAAACGACCCAAGATAGACAGAAATCTTATGCGGACAAGAGAAGGATAGACCTAGAGTTCGAAGTCGGAGACATGGTCTTTATAAAAGTTTTTCCTTTATGCAATGTAGTTCGTTTTGGAGCGGTTGGAAAGCTAGCACCAAGGTTCGTAGGACCGTTCCCTATCACTGAGAGGATTGGGCAGATGGCCTATAAAGTAGAATTACCCGAGAGGCTGGCCGGAGTACACAATGTCTTTCATGTCTCGCATCTCCGAAAGTGCTTACATGAATCAACCGAAGTGGTTGAGCCAAGCATCCTTGAAGGCGTAGAAGTGGAAAAAGAAGCAACATTGAGGCGAGCTCCGATTCGTATCTTAGGAACGGAGATCAAGAAGCTAAGGAGTCGAGAAGTCAAGCTAGTCAAAGTTCAGTGGAGTGAAGCCCAAGAAGACGCAACTTGGGAAACCGAAGAGAAGATACGCGCGCTTTACCCATTTCTTTTTGAGGGTACATTCTCGATCTCTTTTTCCTATAAACTTGGAAAACCTTTTCGTATCATGCTTTTACTACCTACGTTTGTTTTGTTATCTTCTCGATCTTATCTTGAGAACCTTAGGTAGAACCATATGGATGTAAACATGTGATTGAAACAGGTTATGGTTAATGTTTGCAAATGGTTGCAAGTGTTTGCAAGTGATTGCTAGTAGATGCATGACACACATTAGGTACTAGATCGGCTTAGTCACATTTTCATGTTGCATATGCATGAGTGCTTATACTTGTACATGGATGGAACTTGTTATGCTATCACTTGGATGTTGCATATGAATGAATGTTATGTGCACTCATGTAGAGATTATAAATTATGTTATTGCATACTTGTTGGACTCATTACACTAACATATTTTGCATTAAGGGGGTTTACTGAATCGGTAATCGCCAAATCTTTTGCATTAGATAAGTACATATACACACACTTACTGCATATGTCCATATAGCACTAGAAAGCTTTTAAGGACAATGGTTGCCTGTGGATGATGTTTTGAGTATATGGATGATGGATGGTAGGACGCATCCTCCCTAACTTAGATATTTCGGGGACGAAATCCTTTAAGGAGGGGAGAATGTAACAACCCGTACTTTAATAACGTGTTATAACCATAAATCTAGGCAGAATTAATTTTTAAAATAAGAATCAAGGGCAACGGGTTACGCCATTGCGTTCGTCTCGAAATTCTTCTTGGAAACTAGTCCGAGTTTTCGAAAATCAGAGTCCGTATGACCAAGTTATGACCCTTCCAAGTTTTCAGAAATTTTCAAGTTCAAAATAGCTCAGAATTCGAATTCAAATTTCGAATTCAAATCCAGAATGGACTGGGCGGGAAATTTCCTCCCAAGACCAGGTCGACCAAAGAGTCGACCTGCCCAGGACCAGGTCGACCATAGAGTCGACCTGGGAGTCGACCTGGTTGCCGAGTCCATTTTTGAGTCAGACTTCACTCTGATGAAACTAGTCCGATTTCTGTCTAAATTCGTTGGCCTGACCCTATATAAATAGCCCCTAACTCTAGTCTCTCTACACAAATTCTCTCTGTTCTTATGCTGCTAAAACTCTGGTTGAAAGATTAAAGAAAAGGAATTGCTTCTTCTCCAACAAGGCTACGTGTAGAGTATTGCTGTTTGGGGGATTTCTGTTAGACTCGAGATTCAACATCGCCTCTTTGTTTTCTAATTCTCAAACCACGATTTGTAAGCCCCAGTTACTTTTAGATCTAAACTTTAAACTTAATATGGACATGTTGTACATTGAAATTGAACATAAGTATGACAATCAACTTGGACATATCATTGTATATCTTGGACCTATCATTGTTCATTTTGAATCTAGTATTTTGGATCCACTATTTGTTCACCTTGGATCTATTCATCTTGAATCTTGACTTGTGGTAATATTTATATGAAATTGATGTGGGGCCTAAACATGTTGTAGACGTAAACCCTTCATGTCCATGATGTTAACATGCTTGTGATGTTGAATTAGTCGTTATTCACAAGTTTGAGGTTATTATCTTATGTCAACTGTTACCATGACTAGCACTCTATTTTGCTAAGTTAGATATTTGAGACCACTATTCCATATGCCAGTATTGTTGTAGTAATTTACCTCAAGTTATACCATGCTTGACTTGTAATCACTTTTGCCACCTTATGCTCGTTCTTTCTATGTTATTCCGTAATTAGATTTGTTTGTATCGATTCGAATTCATGTGCGATGGGAATACGATTTGGGTAGTTTAGGCAAACCTGAATTTACCATAAACTTGAAACGTGAACATTGTTATAACTTGAACCTGGATATGGACATGAACTTGACACGATTTGACATGAAACATGACATGAAAACTTGACATGAATTTAGACTCGAAACTTGAACCGGGACATGACACTTAGAATGAATTTGAAAATGGCCAACTCGAGGTTGGGTTGAGTTTGCAGTGTAAATCTGCCCGGAACTGCCCGGCAAATCCAGTGACTGCAAACAATAGGATCCAATGTGGGTAGTTGGTCATATCGCACGTAAAACCCGAGGTTAGACTATGTTGTGGTGTAAATCTGCCCGGAACCGCCAGGCAAATCCAGTAACCACAACAACTAGTCTAATGTGAGAGGTTGGGGTGCATTAATGAATTAATGCCACATGATAGGGTTAAGTCATGAACCACTTGAATATAATTAACCAACTTGACACGATGATTTGATAGGGTTAAGTCATGAACCGCTTGGACACACTTAACCAACTTGATACATGATTGGATAGGGTTAAGTCACGAATTTGAATGACAACACTTAACCCATTAGAAACCCTAGTTACGCGGTCCTTTTTAGCAGTAACCCACTTAGATGTATCACGATACCCTGGGACTAGGCAGGGTGGGGCACGATTACTGGGCTGATTGTAAGCGACCAGAACGACGGCTGAGTAGGTACGCCATTGTAGGTTCAGGCGGACTATGGTCGTGCACGTAGTCCGGAGTTGAAAAAGCAGGCATTGGGCACCAGTAGGTTTACACTGTGCGTGCTTGATTCGTGTCGGTGGTTGGCACCCTAGGGCTTGATACACCCTATGGTGGACCTAGCACAGGTGACTACATTTCATGATTGGGCCGTATGACCCAGACACATGACGAGCTAGAACTTATAGGGAGCTGATCGATTAGTAGATCGTACTGTGGACCCCATAATGGGTCACTTCATGATATTGGGCCAGGGGATCATTTCATGATTAATACTTGACATGGGTTAGAATAGTAGTACAGTTGGTGCAGCGAATCTTGAATATGCGATGCTAGACTTGATTTATCTTGTTATCTTAGTTATCTTGCCAGACTTATTATCATCCCTATGTTTACTTTCCGTTTACTCATGTCTTGTTAACTTTACTAGTTTTTATACTGAAAGTCACTAGGACTTACCAGTCTTTTATGACTAACCCTTTTTCTCTCGCCTCTTTTTCTTTCGTTTTGCCCCCCCAGGTTCTCAGGGAGGAAACACTAGCTCTTAGCTTAGATTTAGCTTGCTTTCTGTCAGCTCATGTACGGTTTGGTCTTGAGCTATGCTATGGCTACACTTCTGCTATGTTTGGGGAATAATTTACTTTTGTTATCTTAAGTTTATGCTTCTTTATCTAGAACTTGATGTAATGGAATAATTGGTACCTTGGATATATGAGGTTTTGACTCTTTTCTTGAAAGTAATAAAAATTTGGTTTTTAATTTCTACCGCTGCTTTATTTATGTTCTGCCTTGTGATATCTCTGTGTATACCTAGATAATACTCCACCAAAACTGGTGCCTTCCATTTGTGAGTGACCCTAGCAAAGGTGGGGTGTTATAGTACATATTGGGTAAGAACGTGCAAAAGTGGAAACGGCAGTACAGCCTTCTAAAATGCAATGTGTTTCAAACTAAATGAAAGGGTAGTTTTAGAAAATTGAAAAAGCTTCTCCATAATTGAAGTATTGACATTATTAGTAAAGATACACAGCTGTAACCTCTACAAGCAAGGAGCAAACCTTCCTACAATATCTCATGCGAATCTCCTACCCAACGTAGCAACTGTTCTGTTCAACTCTCCCTCAAACTCGGCTCCAGTCCCACAAAAACGGTGTTCCCCTCCCCAACCTGCTATTGACCCCACACGTCCACTTTAGCGGAGAGAGGAGTTTGGTTAACAATGGCTTGTGCGTGATTTTTATTTATTTTTGTCTAACAGAGGGGAGTTGGGTTTTGCTTCTTTGAAACTTACGTGATGGTATGTTTTCATTTTGAAGGTATGAGAACCCACGGTTGCTCCTGGAAGAAGAAAAATGGTTCATATATATAGGGCGAGGTGAGGGGATAAAAACCCCATCCCTTCCATCAGCTACAAGGCAGGTTAAACTAGGTGGATTCTTTTTTAGTGTGTTTTCCTTTCATACGCATAGGAAAAAAAATCAAGGCTTTGTCTCATTTCTTATCCTAGTAGCTAGCTTCAGTAAAATAGGATTTTTAGAGAGTAATTTAGGCATGTGCATCGATCTTGGTATACAGGAGAGGGGAGAGTACATGTAGCTGTGCATGTACATGGGGTTAGAGTAGTGTTGCAGTTTGATATGGCCAGGGTGTGAGCTGAGAATTATACAGGGTAGGCTTTATTAGGTCGTGAGATAGATTTTACTTAAAGCTTGAAATTTACAGGTTATGTAGAAATAGTGATAGGGTAGGTAGCAGTTTTCACATGTCTTGTGCATGCTGTTTTTAGTGTAGGCAAAATGAACAAACGTTGTAGATAGTTCAAACTTCAGGTTGTACATGGGTAGGAAGTAACTGTGTATAAACATTTAAAATGTTAGCCTAGGATTTAAGTTTTATATCAATTTTATGTTTTTATATGGTTAACGCTATTTAACGTTGATCGTTAAAAATGCGTGTTACCCCGTTCAAACTCTAAACACAACGAAAAATGGACGTGCTACTATGTCTTAACGATCTGAACCCAATGAACCTTGTTCGGTCGAAAACCAACTCCATTTGAAAAATGGTGTTGTTTTAATTCCAAATTATTCTTCACTTCACCTTTAAATTGCACGCACAGACAAAACAACCACTACGCCATAGATGGCCTACGACAACGAAAATCCAAGGTGTTGCCAGCTAAAATGTTGCCTCAGCTATGCTGGTTTTTGTCTATTGAAACACACGATTCAAGGTGTTAACATAGATATCAAACTGTGTCGCAGTAGCTATAGATATATTCTGAATTAAAAAATTAATAAAGTTATTAATCCGCGTGAATACGATCCAATGGTCTATATTAGCCATCCGCGTCAATATGATATTCTTTCACCGCCTCAGCTCCTTGCCCCCAAATTTTCATTTTCCCGCTTCATGCTATCTGTCTTTGTCTCTTTTTTACTTAGAAAAAATAATTGGCCAATCCAAAACTTGGGTTTTGGGGCTCTTCAACAAGTCACCACTTTCATTTTTATTCGAGATGATTGCAAAAGAAAAATGAAACTGGTGGGTTTTTTCTGATTGGTTAGAAGGCAGAAGTCAGAGGCAAGGGAGCGGATTAGTCGCGATTATAGGGTTTCTCCACTCTGGGACTCCATCTCAATCGATGTTCCTTCTCACATCGTCGGCAGATATTCATCTTCTTTGACCATCAGGAACAGTTATTGAAAACTCAGCGTTGACAGGTTCCTTCTCGCTAGGGTTTTAATCATTTAATTTATCTTCCCTTTCAGAAGAAAAAGCTCGTATTATTGAACAAAAGAAGCAGAAAAGGAAGGTTAGGCTAATAACTTATGTTGATTTTAAAATCATCTATGTATTATTCAGAAGTTAATTATTTTGTAGGAAGAGAAGTTAGAAAAGGAAGCTTTGAAGGCTGAAAAAGCAGAGAAGAGGAAACTGGAGAAGGAAGCACAAAACTGGAAAAAAGGGAAATTTGCTGTAAGGTTTATAATAGTGTACTGTTTGTTTTCATTTGTGGAATCTGGAAATGTAGGGCATCTTCAAACTCGATTTGTAGAAAAGGGTCTTTCTTATTGTATTACGTCCAATCCTATTGAGAAATCTATACTGTGGCGAATGTGGATGCCTGACCAAGTAGCTCAGGTGAGATTAGAAAACTTCTCACTATTAATCAAATTTTAATCAAATGCTACTTTGCAATAAATTAGTTTAAGCTGATGCAACTCTTTTAATTAACGATTTTGGAGGTTCCAACGATCAAATTTGTTCAGGAAGTTCTTTTTATTTTGCTTAACATCACAAAGATTATCCTTTTATCTCCCCTTTTCTTTCAATCTTTATCAGTCTTCTCTTTACATTTTTATATGTTTTCCTGACCTTCTATAGCCAAGTGTAGCTTAATAGTGAAATTAATCCGAGATTTGTTCCTCTTGAATCATTCTTTCCCCTTACTCATGCTCCCATGTTGAATGAGAATAACATATGTTACTTATTTAGACCTTTTTTGTTGCCTGAATATGTTATTGTATAGGTTTTCCATTTTTGAATCTCAAATCAATTAGTGAATGGTACTTGAAGCATTATTTACTATATTTCTGCTTGATTCTTCATTGTTTATTTGGGTTGTAATTCCAATCTTGCTTCAAGATATAACAATAATGACTTAGCTGTTAATTTTGCGTAGATGCCGCATGGTGTGTATGTAAACCTGATGCAAGAAGCACTGCTCTTCAAAAGGCAATTGATTATGCCTGCGGCACTGGAGCTGACTGCAACCCGATTCATCAAAATTGACCTTGCTGTAATCCTAATACAGTGGTGGGACATTGCTCTTATGCTGCTAATAGTTGTTACCAAAGGAATGGACAAAGTTAGCAAGCTTGTAATGCAATTTAGAAGCAGGGAATTTACCACAAGGATTGGATAATAGGAGGGCAACTCCAGCAATGGACAAGAAGGATGGATAGATACCAAACATTTCAGGTATGCTTTTTGTACCGTTATGTGTTTTATGCATCATCCGATGATGTTTTTCATGCATCATCCTATTGTGTTCATCAAGGATAAAATGAAACTACAGTTAATAAATCCAAGTTGCTGTCACATGAATTGGAAAATTGTGCTGTGTGTGTGCAGAGTGTGTATGTATGTGTGTGTGTGTGTGTGTTGATTTCCACTAAAGAGGAGCAAAAGTGCTGGCATTGTCAATAGTGCCATGGGCTCAAAATGAAACCTGTTAACTACCACCAAAACATAGTCATGGATACAGCTTGCTTTCACATGTTTATGTTGAACTATTCTCTCTTACATCTTTCTAACTACCCTTTCTTTTATAAAAAGTTTGTTTTCTCTTTACTACACATGAAACCATAGGTCCATAATTCCTTGGAAGCACCATGGAAGTATATATGTTTTTTTCTAACTACGGATACTTCATAGGTCCATATGTTTTTTTCTAACTACTTATGCATATGGCTGTTCTTTTTAACAGTTTAAATGATGTAACCATTGAACTATTAATATATAATTTCTCTTTAGCTTAAGTGAAAGGAAGCCTTCCTCTTTATTTGAAGTAGCCGTATGTTAATACTTATTGGAGATGGACAGTATTTTGGATGTAGCATTATGCTACAGTTGTACCGTTCAGGTAGTCCTTTTTGGCTATGTTTTGCTAGATGTTGTGCAATGCAAGGAATTGCCTCTTGTGATACTGTAAATTTGGTCAGTATGGTTTTATAAAAGACTAATACAATCAAGATTATTTCAGCATGTGCCCGGAGAAACCTATTACAAAATTTCATTTTCGAAATCCAAAGATTACCTTGCTTCTTTTTGACCTACTAATATTTTTACAGGTTCCATTTACTATATGTGAGTGGTTCAATGATTATAAGGCTGTGGCAACCGGGAAGCAGGAAGTGGAATATGCATATGAGTACGTTTCTTCCTATTTTTTTTCTTTTTCCCTTTTGCCGCAATGCAATGATTCCTACTTTATGATGCAAATACTATTTTTTAGAAGCTCTACGTGCTCTAAGGCTGGTAATGATTATTTGCATTTGTTTATTGTTGTTATTGTTTAATAAAGAAATGTGCTTACGGTTGTTATTTGCATAATTTGTTAGAATTTGACATATCAGGTTTTGTTCATTATCTATCCTACTAGATGTACTAATATGTTAATGTATTGAGATATGAATTCACAGGTTAGCTGCAAGATCTTGAGCCTTCGATCTGGATCAGAATTTCCTAAAAAAATTCCGAGAACTTGCCTTGCATTTCGAAATGCATATGAGTGACAATGTAGTGACGAATGTAAATATGAATGATTGTGTAATATACGAGTGAATGTACAAAAATTTGTACCATTTGAAATATTGAAATAAAAAACTTATTTGAATAAAATACTGTGTTATACTAATATTTATTATAATATTATGAAATCTTTAATTAATAGCAGTTGAGGTGTAATTACTTTTAGCAATTGTAAAACAATTTTTAACAACTGCTAGAAACAGTTGTAAAAAAGGTTGACTTTATTACAATTGCCAGCTGTACTAGACATATTACAACTGTTTTTGGCAGTTGCGAAAGGGTATTTTTTTGTTGTATTGATACCTGTGGCAACACCTGTACCGATATTGCCATAGAGTCGCAAAGGCGTTGCCTTTGACTCTAAGGCAACGCGGCAAAAGGCAACCCCAAAAAAGTGTTGCCACAGACCTATAGCAACAAATTTTGGCTCCTACTGCATCACTTCTCTGGGTTGCCGTAGGCCATCTATGGCGTAGTGAACTCCGATTGATTCTAAACTGGAAATTTAGCAATAATTGGCTATACATATTTCGATAAAATTTGTTTTTTTTAAATGGAGGTATTCTGAAATGAAAACTATTTTTAAGGCTTGTATAATATCGGTATAATATAATTAAATCCAAATTAATTCAAATTAAATAATAATAAATTATTATTATAAAATATCTCCAAATGGAATATTGTACAACTTCAAAATAAACAAATATATATTTTAAATTCAATATTCAAGATTTCGGGTTAACTTTAATACCCCGTGTTTTCTGTTAACTTTCAACAAACAAATTAAAGAATAATTAATTTTAAATGCGAGAATCGAGGGAAACAGATTACGCCATTGTGTTCGTCTCAGAATTTTGGTTGAAATAGAGTCCGAGTTTGCGTAAATTGGACTTCGTATGAAGAAGTTATGGCTGTCAGAAGTTTCTAGAAATTCGAATTTAAATTCAAAAACGAATTCAGACTCAGAACTGGGCAGGGCGGGAAATTTCCCGCCCAAGGCCAGGTCGACCTTAGTGTTGACCTGGGGGTCGACCTGCCCCCCCCCCCCGGGCAGATCTGAAAGATGACGATTTTGTGACTCAGTGCTGAGTCATTAGGGCTGAGGTGTCACCCTATCTTGACTGGATGGTCTTGATTGATTCTAGGTTGATCGGATGGCCTAAATTAATCCTAAATTCTATATAAACACATGTGGACTCAAACCCTAAAACCTAATCAAAATTAGAACCATGGCCGTCATGCTATCACGTTGCAACCTAGAATAGCCGTCATCAACTAGAGGAAAAGTAAAGCTAATCAACTCAATTCAACTCAAGTCTATAACAACTACAACAACAAATTTGTCTACTTCAAAGGCGAGCTAAATCAATTTCAGAACTCAGATCCCAGAACTCAAGACCTTCTTTGAGTTATGAGTTCGATTTCTTTAATAAGATAATTAACAAGTTAATTAGGTTGAGTTATAATTTGGGTTATATGGTTATGTTTGTAAAACATTGGAAAAAATGCAATATTTTGTGAATGTATGCTAGTTGTTCATAATGTTAGTTTTTGTTGTGAATCCCTTTGTATATACCCAATCATCTATGTTCAACCTGATTCATGTTTGACATCATTGTATATGCAAGTTTGGGTCTAGATTATATGCTAGTTTCTATATGAATTGTATACAAGATTTCATGTGAATCAAACAAAGTGACTATATGCAAGTTTAGGTAGAAATTGGATTCACATATATGCAAGTTTACCCCTTTAGATTTAGATTTATGACATACATTGTTTTATGCAAGTTTGTGACTATGGCTTATGCAAGTTTTGGGTGAAAACTATATTCGTATATGCAAGTTCACACCTTTAGGCTTATGTTTAGATTCATGACAATACCAATTTTATGTTGTAATCCTTATTTGTAAGTTAGATCCAATTTGTGTGATATACAAATTTGCGATGTTTCTTCCCTTTTACGTCATTAGACTAATTGCTAGTCTAATATATATATATATATATATATATATATATATATATATATACATATGTCATGATAAGCGAACGAACAACGTGGGGACGATGGGGGTAATATTGAATATTCACATATTTAGAGTTGGCATAAGTGGCCTTAAAAAGGCATATAGTTAATTTAAGACATTAAATGGAAAAATTGGTATTTATGGACATAATTTAGGTGACAATTATGGACATAAGTATATTTGTAATTTATTTACAAATTTGAATAGGGATATTAATCCAATTTGGGGTTAAATAAAGATGTGTAATAATAAACCGCCTAAGACATGAGGTTAGACTCTTTTGTGGTGTAAGACTGCCCGGACCCGCCCGGTAAATCCAGCAGCCACAAACGCTGATCTAATGTGAGAGGTCAAAGGCATGAATTAAATGCGTAACAGTTGTAAAGACACGAGGTTAGGCTCGTTTGTGGTATAAAAATGCCCAGACCCGCCCGACAAATCCAGCAGCCACAAATTCCAGTCTAATGTGGGAGGTCTTTACAAGGTTACGGTGTTAATGAACTAAGAAACACTTAACCAGATAAATATGTGGTGGGACATGGGGGGTTAAGTGGGTGCCTTAGGTGGCATGTGAAGTTAAGAGGGTGCCTTGGGTGACATGAGAAATATGATTAGATGCACTTAACTAAGATTGAAACATGTAAGAAGACATGAATAAGAATGGGGTTAAGTGGGAAAAACCTTAGAGGGGACCAAGCATAGGTGGAAAGCTTGTGTCATGCATGGGGTCCTTTTTCAGACCAGTAACCCATTAAGTATCTTTGTGGGCTCGACCCAAGTCGAGGACGAGACACACGTACTGGGTTTGATTGTAAGAGGTAAAAACGGATAAGCGGTGGCAACGCAAGTCCAACGGGGTCATGTGCGTGGGTGGCCCCGGGCTGGTAGGTAAGACGTTGTTGCATCGTGTAGATATAAGCCGTGAATTTTTGGTGGTATCGGGTTGCCACTTTGGGGAGTGATACACCCCACTATGGGGCCAGCACGGGTATCTACGAGTTAGGGAGCCGATCGAATGGGCGTAGTGGGTACACCCAGCGGAGATAGGGGCAGACGACACCTATGAAGGCCGCTAGGGGTACACGAAACTACCGTTATCATTATTAAGTTTGGTAGGCGGGATCAACTTTTAGGGTGTTTGGTGTGGTGCAAGTAGTAATTATCTTATAACGATTAGGTGCGCCTTTAACGTTATCTTTTTTCATCTTATTCCTTTGTTTGCTCTGACATGCCCGTTGGTTCACAGTCATTTCCTTATTTTCCAGCTTATGCCTTATCCTAGTTACTTAATGATTATATTGTTAAAGTTATTGCACTCGCCAGACTTTATGTCTGACCCCCTTTGCTTCCACCTCTTTTCTCCCTTTCCCCCCAGGTGCTCAGGGTGGGACTAGCACTAGTGGAGCTTGATTTGGACAACTTTATCTCTCTCTTTTTGGAAGTTTCTTGGATCGTTGAAGTAAAGTTCAGCCTATCTTATTTATGGCTATTTTATGTTGGGGTTATGTCTTTTATTTTATGTACTCAGAACTTATTTGTCAAGATGGATAATAAGTGTATTTGGTTTTGTAGTTTGTTTTTGATGTGATGTAACCAAACCAATTCTCCACTGCAATAAAAGTGGTTTTTATTTTCCGAGTACCCATATATTTATCTGTCTTGTTTACTTTTCTGTTCTATACACAATAAACGTTCCACCGAAATTAAGGCATTCCCTTTGCGAGTGACCTTAATGGAGGTGGTGTCACACGTGGTATCAGAGCTGAATGTTACCAGATCAGATATGAATTTTGAAAAACTATTTTTCAAAATGTATTTTATAAAGAAATACTTTTAAAAGTATGTTTTAAGGAAAGTATTTTCAAGAGAAAAGTTTGTTTTTAAAACATAACCCCCAAGAGCCATATATCTTTCTTTCGAATTCTCCGTTTGAATCTCTTCATTTTCTTTTCAGCATGTCTGGAATTCCCGAGATACCCAAAGGGATACCGATACCAAGATGGTTTAGAAGTTATCTAGAATCTAGGGCCAATGTCGCAGGCCCAACAAATGCTCCTCCTCATCCTCCTCCCCGTGTTGATACTTTCGCAAAGATATGCAAGGACTTTCGGGCAATGGGCAGAAAACTTTTTCACGGGTCGAAGACGTTTGTTGAAGCTTGAAATTGGCTAAAGGAGGTGGAAGAATTGTTTGGAATCTTTGAGGTAGAAGATGGAAAAAAGGTCCAGTTAGCTGCCTGGTTTATGAAGGATGAGGCCTCGTTTTGGTGGGAGGTCAACAATGGAGAGCATCCAGTTGATACATGGCTGGATTTTAGGCGAAGGTTTGAGGCAAAATTTCTCTCACGGGCCGAAGAGAATTTATACATGGAAAGGTTTTTGGCATTGAGGAAGGGAAATCTACCAGTGAAAGAGTACGTCAACAAGTTCAATCAGTTGGCGAGATTTGGCTTGGACTTGGTGAATACACCCGAAATGAAGGCCCTGAGATTTGTTATGGGTTTGAACGAGCCGCTACATGGGTTAGCTATGACCCACATCCCTATGGGGGCCACCTTTGAGAGACTAGTTGACATGGCGCTTATGCATGAAGAGGAAAAAGGCGCCAATGCTAATAAAGCACCTGAAAAGAAAGGGGATCAAAAGAAACCACAACAGCAATAACAGAACAAGAAGAGTGGTAAAGATTGTACAATCGCAAGGGAAAGAAAAGATGCTTTAACTGTGGGACACCAGGCCATCTGAGCAAAGACTGTAGGAAGAAGAAGAAGATTGGTTGTTTCCACTATGGCGAGGCAGGACATCTGATTAGGGACTGCCCAAAGAAAGGGCAGAGGGCAGGGACTACCTCTGGAGGGCAGATTCAGGCTCTCATGGCACCGGGGCAGGCAAGGGAGCAGGTCCAGGCTCTCGTGGCCCCACCACTGCAAGAACGAGGTAGAACTATTTTCGTTGAAAGTTTAGTTTATCTTTTTGATCATCCTGTTCGCACATTCTTTGATTCTGGCGCATCGCACTCTTTTATATCTACTGCTTTAGTTGAGTCACTGCACCTAAACACCAGTATAGTAGAGGATCCCTTAGTTGTTTCAAATCCAATTGGGGGCTCAGCCTATTTGTCGATGATTTGTTTGGATTTGGAAATTTCTATACTTAGCGTTGGGTTTGGATGTAATGCTTATGTTTTGGGCTTCACGGGCTATGGGTTAATTTTGGGCATGGATTGGTTATCTAATAATGGAGCCGTCCTAGATTGTGAAAAGAGAGAGGTTAGGCAGGCTTATGACTCGCTTGGGAAACACTCTTAAAATCTCTTGTAATCCCATGAATTCTGTTATGCTAAGTTATCTAGAATCGCTTGATGCGTCTGTTGAGAATTTGCAGTCTGTTAGAGTGGTCCGTAAATACTCGGATGTCTTTGAGGAAGTAGAGGGCTTGCCTCCGAAGCGGGAGATAGACTTCCGCATATATCTAGTTGATAACGCAAAACCCATTGCTTTACCTGTTAGGCATATGGCTCCAAGGGAGAGAAAGGAGCTTAGAAAGCAAGTTAAGGAGCTGCTAGAAAAACGGTTTATAAGGCGGAGTATTTCTGAATGGGGTGCTCCAGTGGCGTTCGCAACCAAAGCGGACGGTTCACTTCGCCTATGCGTTGATTATAGGGAGCTAAACAAGCTGACCAAGAAGAATAGGCACCCACTGCTAAGAATAGACGATTTGTTTGATCAGCTTGTAGGTGCAACAGTTTTCTCCCAATTAGATCTGGCTACCGGATTTCATTAGCTGAGAATGGCTGAAGATAGCATTGATAAGTCCGCGTTCAGAACCCCGGATGGTTTCTTCGAATGGCTTGACAAACGCACTTGCTTATTTCGTCGATTTGATGAATAGAGTGTTCCGGGAATTTCTCAATAAATTCATGGTGGTCTTCGTAGATGATATTCTGATTTTCTCGAAGAATGAGGAAGAGCATGCTTTGCATTTGAGGGAAGTCATGGATACTCTCCGTGCACATCAGTTAAAAGCAAAATTCTCCAAGTGCCACTTCTGGAGGGAAGAAGTAAGATTTCTTGGGCATGTGGTGTCTGAGGAAGGGTTAACTGTAGACCCCACAAAAGTAGTTGCGGTCCAGGATTGGAAGGTTCCAAAGAATGCAACCGAAGTACAAAGTTTTCTTGGACTAGCAGGCTTTTATCGCAAGTTCATTAAAGACTTTGCAAAAATCTCAGCTCCACTTACAAGGTTAACGAAGAAGAACCTGACTTTCACTTGGGATTTGGATTGCGAAGTCGCTTTCCAATGATTGAAGAGGGCTCTGACAATAGCCCCAGTTTTGACATTACCAGATGGGAGCAAGATGTTTACGGTATACACTGATGCATGCGGTACGGGACTACGCGTTGTTTTGATGCAAGAGGGGAAGGTAGTAGCTTATGGTGGAAGGCAATTAAAAGTGCATGAGAAAAACTACCCAACCCACGATCTAGAGTTAGCAGCCATCGTTTTTGCTCTTAAGTCTTGGCGCCACTATCTCTTGGGTGAGAAATTTGAGTTGTATACTGACCATAAATCGTTGAAGTACATTTTCTCGCAGAAAGACCTCAATCTAAGGCAGCAAAGATGGATGGAGTTTCTCGCCTTATATGACTTTGAGATCTCCTATACTCCTAGCAATGGCAATGTAGTAACATACGCCCTAAATAGAAAGAAGCCGACCTTAAGTCCTCTCTTTGTAGAAAGGAAAAGTTTGGAGTACATAGAAAATTTTGATTTTAGACCCTCTGTTGGTTATGTAAGTGTCTTGATGGCAGTGCTAGAGGTGCGACCTACTTTGTTGGACTCAATAGGAACCACGCAACGTGAAGACCCTGTAACACCCCGAATTTTCTGTTAATAGTAAATTAAAAAATTAAAGTATAATTAATTCTAAATGATAGAATTAAGGGAAAGTCTTACGCCATTGCGTTCGTCTCAGAATTCTGCTTGAGATAGAGTCCGAGTTTGCGTAAATCGGACTCCGTATGAAGAAGTTATGACCTCCAGAAGTTTCAGAATTCGATTTAAAATTCAAACAGCCCATAAACAAATTCGAAATTCAAAAACTGGACCAGAACTGGGCGAGAATTTTCCCGCCCAGGACCCAGGTCGACTATGTAGTCGACCTGGGTTCCCAGGTCGACTATGTAGTCGACCTGGGGGTCGACCTACAGGTCGACTTGCCTGGTCGACCTGACCTGCTTGGTCTGGTCCTGGCTCGGTTTTTGGGGCTTGGCTGTGTCACTAGGGCTAACTTGTCACTTTCTAATTGGCTTCTCTTGAGATGGATGGCCTTGATTAACTCTAGCTTCATCGACGGCTCTAATTAGTTTGAAATCCTATATAAACAACCTTAGTCTCAACCTAAATTCACACAAATAAAATAGAGATAGAGCCGTCATGCTGCTGGAAGGAAGCCAAGAGTAGCCTCCACTTGAAGAAAGATTAGAGACGAGCAAAACTAAAGTGAAAACAAGATTCAAACAACGTTTATCTACCCAAAGGAAAGCATTGCAAATTCAGAACTCGGAATCCAGAATTTAAGTTCGTCGTTTGTTGTAAGTATAGTGATTTTTCCGATGGGAATAAAATTAAGATTTGATTCGATGTAAAATGGAAATGGAATTGTGCTATTGTATAACGACGATGTTAATTCATATCTATGTGTTGCAATGATTGTGTTGTTAATGGTATTGGAATGTTTGTGGTATAATTGATTTGATGTTGGATCCATTAGAATGTTTGTGGATTAATCTAGTTGATGTTGAATCTATTCAAATTCACATACAAGTTATTTGGTTCATATCTACACCTATATGTTTAGGTGATTATGACAAGTTATATGCTGTACAATAGAACTTCTATGCCTAAATGATTAAGTTCATATACATGCTCATATGTTTATACAAAAGTTGCAAAGTTCATAATTGGATCCATACCAAGATCCATTTTAATACAAGTTTCATGTTATAGTAGTAAACATGATTGGATCTAGTTCATACATGTGTCATACTCTTGTCATACGCTAGTGATGTTCGATGTTATACCTAGATCTAAACATGTTTAGGCTTATGTTGTCTAAATCATATGCTAATTCATGTGACACCTGTTTAGTTAGATTTCCCTTTTCAATGCAAGTTCACATGACAAGTTGAAACCCATGATTTAGTCTATGTTGCAAATTCACATATATGTATGT
Organism: Allium sativum; assembly: GCA_030737875.1. Taxonomy (NCBI): domain Eukaryota; kingdom Viridiplantae; phylum Streptophyta; class Magnoliopsida; order Asparagales; family Amaryllidaceae; genus Allium; species Allium sativum. The sequence continues at coordinate 510,293,610 of CM060921.1, read as the reverse complement.
TGATTTAGTCTATGTTGCAAGTTCACACCTATGATATTCATGTTGACTACTTTGCAAGTTCACACCTATGATGTTCATATTGACTATGCCAAAAATGCCAAGTTTACACCTATGTCATGTTTATATTTATGAATTTCTTTATGCCAATTTTTTGTACGCTAAATTAGGCTAAGTTTTTAGCCTAATATTATATGTTAAAAATCATGCGGACGAAAAATTAGGCTAAGATTGTTAGCCTAATAACTAGATGGGGTAACGTTGGGAAAAATTGGTAATTATAGGAAACTTGACATAAATTGGTGGCATCTAAATGGTATAAATCCTTATGCCAAAAATGATGAACTTGGAAAGTGGGCCATAACTTTTAATTGTTAACAAATTTACATATAACAAGTAATAGAGGCAAATATGTAAATTTAGAAAATACGAGTATGCTTAACCCGAGGTTGGATTGAGTTGTGATGTAAACCTGCCCGGACCCGCCCGGCTGTCCAGTAGTCACAACAATACCTATCCAATGTGAGAGGTTAAGCATTGAGCCCAATAAGGACTCGAGGTTAGACTGAGTTATGGTGTAAACCTGCCCGGAACCAACCGGCACATCCAGTAACCGTAGCAATATCTATCTAATGTGAGTGGTCGGTGCTTTAACTAATTAAAGTTAAGGACAAACAAGTCAGGATGGTAGGGTTAAGTTAACTAAAACACTTAACCAATTCAACATGTTAATTAAACTGATGGGTGGGGTTAGGTAAATACAGACACTTAACCACTTAACATGTTTGACTAGAAAACCCTAGTAACGGGGACCCATTTCAGCAGTAACCCAATTAGGTATCATGGTACCATAAAACTTGGCAGGGTGGGGCACGATTACTGGGCTGATTGTAAGCAGTCAAAAGCGACGGCAGTTGGTGCAACAGTGTGGGTTCTAACGGAGTGCGGGCGTGCACACACTTCGGAGCAGACAAACAGGGCACTGGGCACCAGTAGTATACCCTATGCATTCTAGGATTGTGTCGGGCCGCCACCATGGGACTTGATACACCCCATGGTGGGACCAGCATAGGTATCTACAATCATTGGGGGCCGTATGACACATATGATTTTGCGAGTAGGAGCCAATCTTTAGAAAGGGGATCACTTCACCTCGATCATGGGGTGCCAGTTGAGACAATGCAAGTGGGTGCATATATATAGTGTGGGTGCGATAGTATATTCGTTTCAAACTACTTTATCTTAGTTTATGATACTTTCCTATTTCCTGTTTATACCTATCATGCCCTTTTTCTTATTCTCATACTGAAGAGTCACTAGACTTACCAGGCTTTATGTCTGACTCTATTTTTCTTTCGTCTTCTTTTCTTCCGTTCCCCCCTAGGTCCACAAGGAGGAAACAACCCAGCTTAGTCAGACTCTTTGCAAGCTTCAAGATAGCAGATGTATGGTTTGGACTCTCTTTCCTTGGCTATGGCTTTTGGACACGTTCTATGGGGATTTATGCAGCTTTTATTATGTTTTATGCTTCTTTATTTAATAATCAAGGAAGAAATGATGATGTAATGTTTTGGAAGTTATTATGAAACAATTATGGAAATGTTTTGTATGAACACGTATTTATGAAATAAAAGTCCGTTTTGTTTTCCGCTGCTTATATATATGTCTATATATCTGTCTTGTGTTTTATCTGTGACTTTTACTTATAAACCTCCACCGAAGTCATGGCATTCCCTTTGTGAGTGACCTTAATGGAGGTGGGGTGTTTCACTTGGTATCAGAGCACAGATTTACCAGATTAGATAAAGGTTTTTGAAACTATTTTCAAAAAGAAGTTTAAAGAAGCATTGTTTTCAAGAAAAAGCGTTGTTTTTAAAAGGCATAATTCCCCAAATCCATATGCACTATCTCTCTATCCTTTGTCTTGAATACTTTCCTTTTTGTTCCAGCATGTCTGGAGATCTTAACCTTCCCGAAGGAGTACCGATACCTGGCTGGTTCCGAAGGTACCTAGAGGCTATGGCCAATGGTGCGGGTCCAACATACATTCTTCCTCCCACAGTGGCAGCGGTTCCTCCTCCTCCTCCTCCTCCTCCTCGTGGAAATACTTTCGCTAAGACGTGTAGAGACTTCAAGGCTATGGGTGGAAAGGACTTTTATGGAACTGAATTCTTTGTGGTAGCAAGGAACTGGCTGAAGGAGACCGAAGATTTTTTCGTCATCTTCGAAGTTGACGACATGCAAAAGATACAGCTAGCAGTGTGGTTGCTTAAAGACGAAGCTTCTTTACCCATGCTGAGAGGCCAGTGGAGACTTGGGAAGATTTCAGGATGAGGTTTGAGATGAAATTCCTCTCCCAAGCTGAAAGAAGCCTGCAAATGGAGAAGTTCCTAACTCTTAAACAAGTAAGTATGACGATCAAGGAGTATGTCAATCAGTTTAATCAGCTGGCCAGATTTGGGCTGGATTTAGTAAACACCCAACACAAGAAGGCCCTTCTCTTCGTCAAAGGTCTGAATGAGCCTCTATACAGCCTTGCTATGACCCATATACCCATGGGAGCAACTTATGAAAGCTTGGTGGACATGGCGCTGCTACACGAGGAAGATAAAGGCAAGAAAGAGGAAGAGGTGGAAGTGCCTCAGGAAAAGAAAGAGGGTTTACAGGCTAAGAAGACATACTTCAAGAAAGGCGGGAAGAACAACAAATCCCATGAAAAGAGAAGATGTAATTTCTGTGGCATTGTTGGACATATAGCGAAAGACTACAGGAAGAAGAAGGCAAAGATGAATGGTGGTTGTTTCCATTGTGGAGAGACTGGACACTTGGCTAAGGATTGCCCAAAGAAGCAGGGGCAGGGACAGAGGACTGGATCCACCTCAGGGCGACAGGTTCACGCGCTGGTGGCACCTCCGTAGGAACGAGGTAGAAATATTTCTGTAGAAAGCTTTGTTTATCTCTATGATCATCCAGTACACACTCTCTTTGATTCCGGTGCATCACACTCCTTTATTTCATCTGCTTTAGTAGAATCTCTGCACCTAGACACTAGTATGATAGAAGATCCCTTGGTTGTTTCAAATCCAATTGGGGGCTCAGCTTATTTGTCAATGGTTTGTTTGGATTTGAAAATATCTATTCTAAGTGTTGAATTTAGATGTAGTGCCTTTGTTTTGGGTTTCTCGGTATATGGACAGATCTTAGGCATGGACTGGTTATCCAGTAATGGGGCCATTCTTGATTACGAGAAGAGAGTGGTTAGGCTCTTGACTCGACTCGGTAACACTCTAGAAATTTCTTGTAATCCCTTGAATGTTGTTATGCTTAGTTATCTAGAGTTGCTTGATGCTTCTGTTGAGAATTTGCAGTCGGTTAGAGTGGTCCGGGAATATCTGGATGTCTTTGAAGAGGTGAAGGGCTTACCTCCGAGGCGGGAAATAGACTTCTGCATATATCTTGTTGATAATGCAAAGCCCGTAGCTTTACCTGTTAGACACATGGTTCCAAAAGAGAGAAAGGAGCTCAGTAAGCAAGTTAAAGAGCTTCTCAAGAAGGGGTTTATAAGGCAGAGTATCTCAGAATGGGGTGCTCCAGTGGTGTTCGCCACCAAAGCAGATGGTTCACTACGTCTTTGTGTGGACTATAGGGAGCTAAACAAGCTGACTAAGAAGAATAGACACCCGCTTCCCCGAATAGACGATTTGTTTGATCAGCTTGTAGGTGCGTCGGTCTTCTCCCAACTTGATCTGGCTACTGGGTTCCATCAGCCAAGGGTAGCTGAAGATAACATTGATAAAACGACGTTTAGAACCCCAGACGGTTTCTTCGAGTGGCTTGTCATGCCTTTCGGCTTAACAAACGCACCCGCTTATTTCGTAGACCTAATGAGCAGGGTGTTCAGAGAATTCCTCAACAAGTTTATGGTTGTATTTGTAGACGATATTTTGATCTTCTCAAAGAATGAGGAAGAACATGCTCAGCATCTGAAGGAGATCATGGAAACCCTTCGAGTTCATCGGCTAAAAGCCAAATTCTCCAAGTGCCACTTTTGGAGAGAAGAAGTGAGGTTTCTTGGACATATAGTGTCCAAAGAAGGGTTAGCTGTAGACCCCGCGAAAGTGGTGGCAGTGCAAGATTGGAAGACACCAAGAAATGCAACCGAAGTCCGAAGCTTTCTTGGGCTAGTCGGTTTTTACCGAAAGTTTATTAGAGATTTCACAAAAATCTCAGTTCCACTCACAAGGCTAACAAAGAAGAATCTAGCATTCACTTGGGATTTGGACTGTGATATTGCTTTCCAATGCTTAAAAAGGGCTCTTACAACGGCCCCAGTTCTGACTTTTCCCGATGGAAGCAAGATGTTCACGGTATATACAGATGCTTGTGGTACAAGGCTAGGCGCTGTTCTGATGCAAGAAGGGAAGGTAGTAGCTTATGGTGGAAGACAATTGAAAGTTCATGAAAGGAACTACCCAACCCACGATCTTGAGTTGGCCTCCATAGTCTTTGCGCTTAAGTCTTGGCGCCATTATCTCCTAGGTGAGAAGTTCGAAATATATACTGACCATAGATCGTTTAAGTATCTTTTCTTGCAGAAAGATCTTAACTTGAGGCAGCAAAGGTGGATGGAGTTCCTTGCCTCGTATGATTTTGAGATTTCCTATATTCCTGGCAAGGGCAACGTAGTAGCAGACGCCTTGAGCAGAAAGAAGCTAACCTTAAGCCCCCTCTTTGTAGAAAGGCAAAGCTTGGAGTATATAGCCAGTTTTGACTTTAGGCCCTCCTCTGATTTTGTACCTGGTTTGTTGGCATCACTAGAAGTACGACCCACTCTTTTAGACTCAATAGGGGCCGCACAACGTGAAGACCCTCAGCTTGTGGATGTGACTGATAAACTAAATAGGGGTGAAACTTCCAGTCACCTCAATAGGTACTCCATCGATGATAAGGGTTGGCTGAGGCGAGATGGAAGACTATGCGTCCCACAAGCAAGGGATTTAGTAAAGATGGTTCTCGAGGAAGCACATCATTCCAAGATGACAATACACCTAGGTGGAGACAAAATGTACAAGGACGTAAAGAGAGTTTTCTTTTGGAGCGGCATGAAAAAGGATGTGGCAGATTTCATTTCTAAGTGTGTGATATGCCAACAGATCAAGGCGGAACAATAGAAGCCTGGAGGACTGGTTCATCCTCTAGAAGTCCCGCAGTGGAAGTGGGATATCATCTCAATGGAGTTCATATATGGGCTGTCAAAGTTCAGTGGAGCGACGCCAAGGAAGACGCGACTTGGGAAACTGAGGACAGAATATGCGCGACCTACCCTTTTCTTTTTGAGGGTACATCTTTGATTTCTCTTTTTTCCTTAAGTTGTGCTTGTATCTATCTTTTTAGGTATATCTCCTCGATATTATCCATTATCCTTAGGTAGAAACCCCTTTGGATGTAGACATGTAATTGAAACATGTTATGATTGATGGCTGCAAGTGGTTGCAAGTGGTTGCTAGTGGTTGCTCGTGGATGCATATACACACACAACCTAGGTTTTAGATCGGCTCAGTCACTTCATATTGCATATGCATATATGTATTCATATTTGTATGTGGTTGAAACTTGATATGTTGTCATTTGGATGTCGCATTTGTATGAATGATTGCGCACTCATGTAGAATTATGAGTAGGGAAAATTTGCATACATAATGGATTCATGACACTTACATGATTCACATTAAGGAGGCCAACTGAATCAGTAGACTACCTAATTTTTGCATTAGATAAGGACATATACACACTATGCATATGATAATAAAGCATTAGAGGTCTTTTAAGGACAATGGACTCCTGTGTTTGTTGGTTGAGTGGATGGACGATTGGATGTTAGAATATACGTTCTTTCAGACTTGAAGATTTCGGGGATGAAATCCTTTAAGGAGGGGAGAATGTAACACCCCGAATTTTCTGTTAACAGCAAATTAACAAATTAAAGTATAATTAATTCTAAATGATAGAATTAAGGGAAATGGGTTACGCCATTGCATTCGTCTCGGAATTCTGCTTGAGATAGAGTCCGAGTTTGCGTAAATCGGACTTTGTATGAAGGAGTTATGGCCTCCGGAAGTTTCAGAATTCGATTTAAAATTCAAACAGCCCATAAACAAATTCGAAATTCAAAAACTGGACCAGAACTGGGCTGGGTGGGAATTTTCCCGCCCAGGACCCAGGTCGACTATGTAGTCGACATGGGTACCCAGGTCGACTATGAAGTCGACCTAGGGGTCGACCTACAGGTCGACTCGCCTGGTCGACCTGACCTGCTTGGTCTGGTCATGGCTCGGTTTTTGGGGCTTGGCTGTGTCACTAGGGCTTACTTGTCACTTTCTGATTGGCTTCTCTTGAGATGGATGGCCTTGATTAACTCTAGCTTCATTGACGGCTCTAATTAGTTAGAAATCCTATATAAACAACCTTAGTCTCAACCTAAATTCACACAAATAAAATAGAGATAGAGCCGTTATGCTGCTGGAAGGAAGCCAAGAGTAGCCTCCACTTGAAGAAAGATTAGAGACGAGAAAAACTAAAGTGAAAACAAGATTCAAACAACGTTTATCTACCCAAAGGAAAGCATTGCAAATTCAGAACTCGGAATCCAGAATTTAAGTTCGTCGTTTGTTGTAAGTATAGTGATTTTTCCGATGGGAATAAAATTAAGATTTGATTCGATGTAAAATGGAAATGGAATTGTGCTATTGTATAACAAACGGAGTGCGGGCGTGCACAACTTCGGAGCAGACAAACAGGGCACTGGGCACCAGTAGTATACCCTATGCATTCTAGGATTGTGTCGGGCCGCCACCATGGGACTTGATACACCCCATGGTGGGACCAGCATAGGTATCTACAATCATTGGGGGTCGTATGACACATATGATTTTGCGAGTAGGAGCCAATCTTTAGAAAGGGGATCACTTCACCTCGATCATGGGGTGCCAGTTGAGACAATGCAAGTGGGTGCAGAGATATAGTGTGGGTGCGATAGTATATTCGTTTCAAACTACTTTATCTTAGTTTATGATACTTTCCTATTTCATGCTTATACCTATCATGCCCTTTTTCTTATTCTCATACTGAAGAGTCACTAGACTTACCAGGCTTTATGTCTGACTCTATTTTTCTTTCGTCTTCTTTTCTTCCGTTCCCCCAGGTCCACAAGGAGGAAACAACCCAGCTTAGTCAGACTCTTTGCAAGCTTCAAGATAGTAGATGTATGGTTTGGACTCTCTTTCCTTGGCTATGGCTTTTGGACACGTTCTATGGGGATTTATGCAGCTTTTATTATGTTTTATGCTTCTTTATTTAATAATCAAGGAAGAAATGATGATGTAATGTTTTGGAAGTTATTATGAAACAATTATGGAAATGTTTTGTATGAACACGTATTTATGAAATAAAAGTCCGTTTTGTTTTCCGCTGCTTATATATATATGTCTATATATCTGTCTTGTGTTTTATCTGTGACTTTTACTTATAAACCTCCACCGAAGTCATGGCATTCCCTTTGTGAGTGACCTTAATGGAGGTGGGGTGTTTCAGACCCTCAACCAGTTGATGTGATAGATAAGCTGATTAGGGGAGAGACTTCTAGTCACCTCAACAGATACTCCATCGATGATAAGGGTTGGTTGAGACGGGATGGAAGACTATGCGTCCCACAAGCAAGAGATTTGGTGAAGATGGTTCTGGAAGAAGCACACCATTCCAAGATGACCATACACCCCGGTGGAGACAAGATGTATAAAGATATCAAAAGAGTTTTCTTTTGGAATGTTATGAAGAGGGATGTAGCTGAATTTGTTTCGAAATGCATGATATGCCAGCAAGTCAAGGCAGAGCAGAAGAAGCCTGGCGGTTTGCTTCATTCTCTAGAAGTTCCGCAATGGAAATGGGAAAGCATCTCGATGGACTATGTTGATGGGTTGCCTAGGTCAAGAAGGGGCAATACCGGTATTTAGGTAATAGTGGACAGGCTCACGAAAAGCGCTCATTTTATACCTGTAAAGAGTAGGAGGACGACCTCGTCTTTAGCCTCCATTTATCTTAAGGAGATAGTCTGACTCCATGAGATACCCTCCAGCATAGTGAGTGACCGAGACCCTATCTTTACAAGCGAGTTTTGGAGGAGTTTGCAAGAGGCTGTAGGCACACAGCTATGTTTAAGCACAACCTATCACCCTCAAACCGATGGTCCGACGGAAAGGGTGAAAAGAGTACTGGAAGATCTTTTGAGTCTGTGCGTTCTTGAATTTGGAGGATCTTGGGAGGATCATCTCCCTTTGGTGGAATTCGCTTATAACAATAGCTACCAAGACATTATAGGCATGGCACCCTTCGAAGCTTTATATGGAAGACCATGTCGATCAACAACTAGTTGGTGGGATTCCACAGATAAACTTATACTTCGGTCGGACATGATTAGAGAGACTTCCGAGAACGTGGACTTGATACAAAGGAGAATGAAGACTGCCCAAGATAGACAGAAATCCTACGCAGACAAGAGAAGGACCGACCTTGAGTTTGAAGTTGGGGATAAGGTGTTCCTTAAAGTATCTCCTTTGAGGAATGTCATCCGCTTTGGGTCTATAGGAAAGTTGGCACCACGATTCGTAGGACCATTTCCTATCATCGAAAGGATTGGAACGATGGCCTACAGAGTAGAGCTACTTGAAAGACTGGCTGGAGTTCATAATGTTTTTCATGTCTCTTAGCTACGAAAGTGCTTACATGAGTCGGTAGAAGTTGTGGATCCAAGTATACTAAAGGAAGTCGAAGTGGAACGAGAAGCGACAGTGAGGAGAGTTCCAACTCATATCTTGGGGATGGAAGTCAAAAAGCTACGCAACCGTGAAGTTAAGCTTGTCAAAGGTCAATGGAGCGACACCGAGGAAGACGCGACTTGGGAGACTGAGGCCAAGATACGTGCAACCTACCCTTTTCTTTTTGAGGGTACATCTTCGATCTCTTTTTCCTTAAGTTTATTCAAGCTTGTATCTACCTTTTTAGTGTATCTCCTCGGTCATATTATTTATCCTTAGGTAGAGGCCAATGGATGTAAACATGTATTTGAAACATGTTATGATTAATGGATGCTAGCGGATGCAAGTGTTTGCTAGTGGTTGCTCGTGGATGCATATACACACACATTAGGCACTAGATCGGCTCAATCACTTTCATACTGCATATAAATGTGTGTTTATTTAGATTAATGGATGTATAATGGTTGTATTATCATATGGATGCTGCATTCAGATGAATAGGTGCGCACACATGTAGAAATAATATGTATCATTAGGGATCTTTTGCATACATAATGGACGCATGGCACTATCATAATCAGCATTAAGTAGGTCAACTGAATTAGTAGACCGCCTGATTTTGCATTAGATACGGACATGTACACACACTGTGCATATAAACATGAAAGTATTAGAAGTCTTTTAAGGATAATGGATGCTTGTGTTTGATGGTTGAGTAGATGGACGATTGGATGGTAGCATATGTATTCTTCGTAACTTGAAGATTTCGGGGTTGAAATCCTTTAAGAAGGAGAGAATGTAATACCCCGTGTTTTCTGTTAACTTTCAACTAACGAATCAAAGAATAATTAATTTTAAATGCGAGAATCAAGGGAAACGGGTTACGCCATTGTGTTCGTCTCAGAATTCTGGTTGAAATAGAGTCCGAGTTTGCGTAAATTGGACTTCGTATGAAGAAGTTATGGCTGTCGGAAGTTTCTAGAAATTAGAATTTAAATTCATAAACGAATTCAGACTCAGAACCGGGCAGGGCAGGAAATTTCCCACCCAAGGCCAGGTCGACTAGGGGGTCGACCTTAGTGTCAACCTCCCCTATACAGGACGACCTGCCCCCCTCCCCTCCGGGCAGATCTGAAAGATGACGATTTTGTGACTCAGTGCTGAGTCATTAGGGCTGAGGTGTCACCCTATCTGGACTGGATGGTCTTGATTGATTCTAGGTTGATTGGATGGCCTAAATTAATCCTAAATTCTATATAAACACATATGGACTCAAACCCTAAAACCTAATCAAAATTAGAACCATGGTCGTCGTGCTATCACCTTGCAACCTAGAATAGCCGTCATCAACTAGAGGAAAAGTAAAGCTAATCAAATCAATTCAACTCAAGTCTATAACAACTACAACGACAAATTTGTCTACTTCAAAGGCGAGCTAAATCAATTTCAGAACTCAGATCCCAGAACTCAAGACCTTCTTTGAGTTGTGAGTTCGATTTCTTTAATATGATAATTAACAAGTTAATTAGGTTGAGTTATAATTTGGGTTATTTGGTTATGTTTGTAAAACATTGGGAAAAATGCGATATTTTGTGAATGTATGCTAGTTGTTCATAATGTTAGTTTTTGTTGTGAATCCCTTTGTATATACCCAATCATCTATGTTCAACCTGATTCATGTTTGACATCATTGTATATGCAAGTTTGGGTCTAGATTATATGCTAGTTTCTATATGAATTGTATACAAGATTTCATGTGAATCAAACAAAGTGACAATATGCAAGTTTAGGTAGAAATTGGATTCACATATATGCAAGTTTACCCCTTTAGATTTAGATCTATGACATACATTGTTTTATGCAAGTTTGTGACTATGGCTTATGCAAGTTTTGGGTGAAAACTATATTCGTATATGCAAGTTCACACCTTTAGGCTTATGTTTAGATTCATGACAATACCAAGTTTATGTTGTAATCTTTATTTGTAAGTTAGATCCAATTTGTGTGATATACAAATTTGCGATGTTTCTTCCCTATGTCATTAGACTAATTGCAAGTCTAATATATATATATATATATATATATGTGTCATGATAAGCGAACGAACAACGTGGGGACGATGGGGGCAATATTGAATATTCACATATTTAGAGTTGGCATAAGTGGCCTTAAAAAGGCATATATTAATTTAAGACATTAATTGGAAAAATTGGTATTTATGGACATAATTTAGGTGACAATTATGGACATAAGTATATTTGGAATTTATTTACAAATTTGAATAGGGATATTAATCCAATTTGGGGTTAAATAAAGATGTGTAATAATAAACTGCGTAAGACACGAAGTTAGACTCTTTTGTGGTGTAAGACCGCTCGGACCCGCCCGGCAAATCCAGCAGCCACAAATGCTAGTCTAATGTGAGAGGTCAAAGGCATGAATTAAATGCATAACAGTTGTAAAGACACGAGGTTAGGCTCGTTTGTGATGTAAGACTGCCCGGACCCGCCCGACAAATCCAACAACCACAAATGCCAGTCTAATGTGGGAGGTCTTTACAAGGTTACGGTGTTAATGAACTAAGAAACACTTAACCGGATAAACATGTGGTGGGACATGGGGGGTTAAGTGGGTGCCTTAGGTGGCATGTGAAGTTAAGAGGGTGCCTTGGGTGGCATGAGAAATACGATTAGATGCACTTAACCAAGATTGAAACATGTAAGAAGACATGAATAAGAATGGGGTTAAGTGGGAAAAACCTTAGAGGGGACCAAACATAAGTGGAAAGCTTGTGTCATACATGAGGTCCCTTTTCAGACCAGTAACCCATTAAGTATCATTGTGGGTTCGACCCAAGTCAAGGATGGGACACGCATATTGGGTTTGATTGTAAGAGGTCAAAACGGGTTAGCGGTGGCAACACAAGTCCAACGGGGTCATGTGCGTGTGTGGCCCCGGGCTGGTAGGCAAGACGTTGCATCGTGTAGATATAAGCCGTGCATTTTTGGTGGTATCGGGTTGCCACTTTGGGGAGTGATACACCCCACTGTGGGGCCAACACAGGTATCTATGAGTTAGGGAGCCGATCGAATGGGCATTGTGGGTACACCTAATGGAGATAGGGGCAGGCGGCACCTATGAAGGCAGCTAGGGGTACACGAAACTACCATTATCATTATTAAGTTTGGTAGGCGGGATCAACTTTTAGGGTGTTTGGTGTGGTGCAATGTAGTAATTATCTTATAACGATTAGGTGCGCCTTTAACGTTATCTTTGTTCATCTTATTCCTTTGTTTGCTCTGACATGCCCGTTGGTTCACAGTCATTTCCTTATTTTCCAGCTTATGTGTAACACCCCGTAATTTTATAACATTAAAATTCACAAATTAAAGTATACTTAATTTTTAGAAAAGAATTAAGTGAAATGGGTTGCGCAGAGAAATATATATATATTGAGATATATATAAAAATTAAAAAATAAATAAATAAATATGCGAAAAAGTTCAAAATAGCGAATTGGGAGGGGGGAATGACCGAACCGACCCATTTTTAAGGTCGACCCGAGCCTTGCTGGGTCGACTAGTGGTTAATCCAGGGTGTTTGGTTGTCAACCCGTGGGCTGATTCGCTCAAATGCAGATTTTGCATTTGGTTGGTTCTCATGGTTCAGGGTTAATCTAATGGTCCTATATAACTTCCTACACCTATAAATACATCCTAATGCTAACCCTAAACTTAATTAAAATTGAAACTAAAGCCGTTATGCCGTCGCCATGGAACTCAGTGTAGCCGCCGCCAACTAAAGAGGAAGATAGCTAATCAATTCAACCTAATTCAAGCTTAGAGCTTCAACAACGAATCAACTAACGTCGCTACAACAATTCTGCATCAAGTTTGATCAATTGTTCATAATTCTTTAACCACGAAAGGCAAGTTCGATTTCTCTAATCAAGATAATTATTAAATTAAGTAAGTTTAGATATAATTGTGGATTATATGGATATGATGTGAATTATTGACCGTATGATATGATTATGTTGTTAAATTGTGATGTTATCATACATGTTGTATAGTTCTGATCTATGTTGTAATTCTATGATTGGCTTATGTATAATCAAATCATCATGTTGTTTAAATGCTAGTTTGGTTATGTTGATTCATATGATAGATCATATGTATGTATGCAAGTTTAGATGTTGATTTAGACATAAATCACATGCAAGTTAGTAAAGATTATGACATCTATTTTAGATCAAAAGTTAGGCAATGACATGTATGAGTTATATGCTAAATCTTTACATGCTAGATTATATGTTTAGAGGTAAATTTACACCATTGTTATGTTGCATAAATCACATATGCAAGTATATAAAAATATGAGTTTGGAATATGAATCATGTTATGCAAGTTTGTGGTTATTACCTATGTAAATTTTGTGATGAAAATCTTATTCATAACATGCATGTTCATACCTTTTAGGCCTATGTTTAGATCTATGATTTTATGCAAGTTATGTGGTAAATTCTCATATGCAAGTTAGGCCTATTTTGTATGTTATGTGAATATGTGGTGTTTTTCCCTTTTTCATGTGTTAGACTATTTCTTAATCTGTCATATATTCTATGCGAACGGACGCTGCGGGGGTTATGGAAAAAATATTGATTATGTTAATAAATGTGAATTGGCATGTAATAGCCTTAAAAGAGGCATATATGTAAATTGAGATATTAATTGGCAAAGTGATATATGGACATAATTAATGTGAATTATGGTCATAAAGATAATTGGAATTTTATTAACATATTTGATTTGGAATAATTAATCCAAATATGGGATGAAAATATTGATTATGTTAATAAATGTGAATTGGCATGTAAATGAGGCATATAACGAATTTGAGATATTAATTAAGGTGAATTGCCTTAAAAGGCGAAAAATTTAATGAAGGCATTAATTGGAAAATTAATGTGTAGTAATGGACATAGTTTAATTATGGACATAGATTAATTTGAATTTGAATAGGGATATTAAATATTGGGAATTGGCACAAATGCCTAAAAAGGCATGAAATTAATTTGAGATGTAAATTGGTACAATTTATGTACCATAAATAGTGGACATAATTAAGGTGACATATTTATACATAAATAAATATGGAAATGATTTGTAATTTGAATAGGGAAAGTAATTCAAATATTGGGGGAAATTAATTATGTATAATTAATTGCCTAAGACACAAGGTTGGACTCATTTGTGGTGTAAGACTGCCCGGACCCGCCCAGCAAATCCAGCATCCACAAATGGTAGCCCAATGTGAGAGGTCAAAGGCCCAAACTAAATGCGTAACAATTGTATGGACACGAGGTTAGGCTCGTTTGTGGTGTAAGACTGCCCGGACCCGCCCGGCAAATCCAGCAGCCACAAATGTCAGTCTAATGTGAGAGGTCCTACAGGGGTTACGATAGTAATAAATTAAGAAACACTTAACCAAAGTAAATATGTAGTGGGACATGAGGGGGTTAAGTGGGTGCCTTGGGTGGCATGAGGAATCTAGTGGGTGACATGTGGGTGACATGACGATGTCATGAGAAATACGATTAGAAAAATGGAGTAATTTGAATATAAACAATTATGACATGTAATTCAAATTATTGGATAAAATAGGTATTGACACCAATGAAGGGAAAGGTTTTAATTAATTGATTAATTAATTAAAAATGGACATGGTAAATGAAATGGACTACTTAACCAAATCTGATCCCTAGGGATTGTAAGAACTTAAGTTTAAGTTGGGGGTTAAGTAAACTGGGTTATACGGAATGAGTGGGTTAAGTAAATCTTGGGTAGGTGGGTAATATTAGTACATATAGGCCCACAAACTTAACCGTAAATTAATATGTCTGAACCAGTGAGAGGGTTAAGTAAATCTTGGGTAGGTGGGTAATATTTGTGTATATAGGCCCACAAACTTAACCAATACAACCTGTTAATTAAACAAAAGGGTGAGACTAGGTTAAATTAGAAAACACTTAACCAAATTTATACATGTAAGTGGACATGGGGTTAAGTGGGATGTATTAGAGGGGACCAAGCCTAGGTGGGAAGCTTGGTGGGGGCCCTTTTCAGTCCAGTAGCCCATTAAGTATCTTTGTGAGCTCGACCCAAGTCGAGGACGGGACACGCCTACTGGGAGTGATTGTTAGAGGCCAAAATGGGTTAGCGGTGGCAACGCAAGTCCAACGGGGTCATGTGCGTGCATGGGCCCGAGCTGGTAGGTAAGACGTTGTTGCATCGTGTAGGTATAAGCCGTGAATCCTTAAGTTGTATTGGGTTGCCACTTTAGGGGAGTGATACACCCCACTGTGGGACCAGCACGGGTATCTACGAGTTAGGGAGCCGATCGAATGGGGCAGGGTAGTGGGTACATCTAGTGGAGATAGGAGCAGACGACACCTATGTAGTCAGCTAGGGGTACACGAAGCTACCATTATTAATTAATCATTAAAGGGGTACACCTAGTGGAGATAGGAGCAGGCGGCACCTATGACGTCAGCTAGGAGTACATGGAATTACCATTGAAGGGGTACATCTAGTGGGGATAGTGGGTACATCTAGTAGTACACGAAGCTATCATCATTCTATATAGTCAAGAGGGATCAAGTTTCTAGAGTGACTAGTATGGGTGCAGTTAGTGCTAGTACAGTACAGTACGGTACAATACGATAGAGTATAGTAATTACCCTATATTGATTAGGAAGCGCCTTTAACGTTATCTTTGCTCATCCTATTATTTTTGGTTGCTTGGTCTTGCCATTAATTCGCAGTCATTTCCTTATTTACCAAGCTTATGTCTTATCCTAGTTACTTTGATAATTATATTGTTGGAGTTATCGGACTTGCCAGACTTTATGTCTGACCCCCTTTGTTTCCACCTCTTTTCTTCCCCCCCCCCCCAGGTTCTTAGGGTAGGAAGCTTGATTTGGATCTCTTTGGGAGCACTTGGATTTGGATTGCTGAAGTAAAGCTCAACCTATCTCTTTTATGGCTATTTATGGGATTATGCTTTTTATATTATGTACTCTGATTTTGTCAAGATGGATATTATGTACTTGACTTTAGTCTTTGGGTTTTGGTGATGTAACCAAACATATTTACCTTCCGTTGCAATAAATAAAGTTTTAAATTTTCAAGTACTATTTCATATCTGTCTTGTTGTGATTTTCTGTTCTATATTCACTTAAAACGCTCTATAGAAGTTAATGCATTCCCTTTTGTGAGTGACATTAATGGACATGGGGTGTTACATTATGCCTTATCCTAGTTACTTAATGATTATGTTGGTAAAGTTATTGCACTTGCCAGACTTTATGTCTGACCCCCTTTGCTTCCACCTCTTTTCTCCCTTTTCCCCCCAGGTGCTCAGGGTGGGACTAACACTAGTGGAGCTTGATTTGGACAACTTTATCTCTCTCTTTTTGGAAGTTGCTTGGATCGCTGAAGTAAAGTTCAGCCTATCTTATTTATGGCTATTTTATGTTGGGGTTATGTCTTTTATTTTATGTACTCAGAACTTATTTGTCAAGATGGATAATAAGTGTATTTGGTTTTGTAGTTGGTTTTTGATGTGATGTAACCAAACCATTTCTCCGCTGCAATAAAAGTGGTTTTTGTTTTCCAAATACCAATATATTTATTTGTCTTGTTTACTTTTCTGTTCTGTACACAATAAACGCTCTACCAAAATTAAGGCATTCCCTTTGAGAGTGACCTTAACGAAGGTGGGATGTCACATTAACAGTATTCAAATTATATATAAAATCCGTTAATATCTATTTAAGAAATGTTATCGTTTATTAACGAATTCCATAGCGACCATTTAAAAATTTGAATTGGACATAACTTACAATCTACAAGCTGAAATCTCCATTTTTCTCTTCTAGTAGAAAATTATAATCAAATCGATTCAAAAGTTTCTTGTTTCACAGAATTCTGAATTGAAATGGATTATATATATTCAGTTGAAGTTCAAAACGAAATTTATGAACTATCGCGACGTCACGGGCTCGATTTATAATTATATATAAATTATACGTCCAAATATCGTTTAATAAACAAATTATATAATATAAATCCATTTATAATCCAAATCAATATTTAATAAAAATAAAATATATTAAATATTTGACTACCAAAAATACGGGACATTACAGCTATATTCCGTTATTCGCGCTATATTTTCTATAAAAGAAATGAATTGAAAATTTACTTTTATACATTATAAGATTAGTTTTTAGCAAAAATAAAATAAAATACTTTTTTTATGTAGAAATTATCATAATATTCTATTAAATTTAATCAAACTAAATAAAAGTTTCAATTCATTTACATATATTTGCACATATTTATATTTAAAATAAGAATGTACTAACAATAATTAAATTAAATGTTAATTTTCCATTTATTTATCATTTATATATTTGTAAAAGCATTAAAGACGAGTTTTATATGCTATTTTAGATCCACTTGCTATATTATTCTATTTTCTCGCTTTATCTCCGCTATAAAAAAAATTCACCTCCACCGCATTGGATCCGCTGAGCGCTTTAACTACACAGGGACGGATCAATTAACATAGCCCCTTTAACATGAAATTAAATTTAGATCAACATGCCCTTTTTTTGTTAAATTTAGTGATACAAAATCACAAATAGGTGGAAACAATTATGCAAAATGGAAAGTAAATATTTTTAATATCGAAACACATAAATTATTGATTGCATTTTGCATGAGATGACAAAGAAATAAATGCAGGATTATTTTCTTTCATCTTTGCAAAGGAAGGGAATGATTGATTTACTTGCTATGTTTGCGCCATTTGTTTCCTCTGCAATTTGCCTCCATTATTTCTTACCATATCTGGGTAATTTGATTGATGACTTACATATATTTCATTGGCTATATATTGAGGGTAGACTTCATTGTAAACCCATCCTGACATTCAGCCGGAGATCCCCAAATAGAGTGTCGCTTCAATCAAGGAATTGGGCTGACAGAATCTATTTCTGTTTAGTGCTGACATAAGTAGTTAGGTAAACTCTTATTGTAATGACCCGGGTTTTTCACTCAATCTTAAATTTCGTATATTTTTTTTATAGGAGTATTTATGAGCAAACACAAAATTTAACCAAATATTTAAATCCAACCTAGAGAAAACTTGTTTTCTTTAATATTTTATAATGAAAAGAAAAATTCATTTTTCTTAAAAGACAAGTTGACATAGCATGTTAACCAAAAATCATGATTTTTCAGAAAAACACTTGTTTATCTTTCAAAAAGACCTTAAATCATTATCTAGCAAAATTCATGTGTAGAAACATATTTAAAATATATCCAAATATGATGTAGACATTCCATTTGGTACTAGAATCTCATATACATGAAATATTTAATGACTTAGATTTGAAATATTGCATTTGTCAAATCCGTTCAAATTCATGTAAGCATAAGGAGGATTTTTTTTTTTGCATATATTTATGCATTCAAAATAAATCTCAAGTATTGTCAAATTGTCTTGTAAAATCATGTTTCCTACCATCATCTACATATACATATGATGTCTACCAAAATCTCATGAAAACCCTTTTGCATGTTGCATAAAAATGAGAGCATGTAGTGTAAAAATTCTCTATCACTTCATGAGATCATTTCATCATGCTAAGATTTCCAACCAAGGATCTTGTGCACGACATGATCATTTTGGAGCCAAGGTAATTTCAGTTTTGTCTTTTCTTTTCTTTCTTTCCAAAGGGATCTCTGAAATCTTCTTTTTGTTGCATTCTCCAAAACTATAGCTAACTTGTCAAATTAACACCATGCAGCAAAAGATTGATGAAATCATATACATGCACCATTTTTTTGTGTACAAGGGCTGAGGTCGAATCATGGATAATGCTAAGGATTTTCCATGTGTTTTCATCTCACAAAAATGAATTTTTCTTGTACCATATTTCAGATTTTGGTTACACTTGCAAGGCAAGTTGCTATTTAAAGATATTTGCTTATAAAATCTAAATTTGTCATGTGGAAAATAAGTTTGAAAGCTCAGAAAATCTGAGTGTATTTGGTACAAAATAGATTACATATTTTATTTAACCAAGAAGTGAAAAGGTAGAGAGAAGAGGATTGTACAGAAGAAATTAATGCAAAGGGTTTTGTAAGCCAATAGGAAGGGGGGAATGTTGTATAGGATATAGGTATATTTCAGGTATAAGGTAGCCTGAATACACCATGTGAAAGTGTGAGGAAATATGTAGATATTGTAAGAGAAATTGAGTTTCCAAAATCGGTTTTCATTTGTCACAAATAAAAAGCTGCTGAAGCATTAAATGCACCCATTTTTATATTATTTCTTACTACTATAAATAGACCCTTCACGCACACATTCTTCTCACACAAAACTCACAGCAAATTCCAAGTTTTATCAGAGAAAAAGAAAATGTTTTTAGGAGGCTTTAAGGTGAGTTAAAAACAGTAGTTTCAATTTCTGTTTTCACATTTCAGTTTTGATGTTCTACCTTAGAGTATTCTGAAATTCTTTTGTGATCTTATTCAAATCAAATTGCATGTATGTTTGACTGCTAGGGATTAGTACATCATGAACTTATATGTGAACATCATCAAGAGGTTTTGATTTAAATGATATATGTTGAGAGCTAGGTACCTGTTACAACAACAGGTTTTGTTTATTTTGGATGCATGCTTGAGTAGTTAGGAAAATTAGTGTTCATAAGGGAATGGCTTGTAGGGAGGATACCTGATCTTGCAAATCACCTTTTGCATGTGTGGTATATGGGTTCAGGGTGGGAATTACAAGCGAGAAAAAAATTTCTGTCATGATTAAATGAAAACAACTGTAAAGCTTTAACAGCTCTCTGTCCCAAGGATCCAAATTGGTTTTTCAAACTGAATTAAATCAAGGTTTGATTGCTTAAACGTATTAATACAACCAGGAAATGATTTTTAAAACAATAAGTATGATTTTTAGAGGGGTAAATCATAAGAGAAGAAGAGATGGTCAAAATAGGGGATTTGGTGGACCACTGTCGACATAGGGAACCAGAGGTGGTGGCGCCTGGCAGGTAGGAGGAGAAGAAGGTGGGGATATCAGGAAAAATATAACTTTAATTTTTTTAAATGAACCAGTTTTGTAAAATCAACAAAAAGGAGTTTAAATACTGATGTTGGGTTCAAGGGCTTGCGTCGAGATTGCTCGACATAGGAGGAGGGAGGAAGTTGCGGACCAGGGGGTTTTGGGTGTCGGGACTGGGTGCTGGTGTGGCCAGGTGGAGGCGACGTCCGGTGATCGATGGACAGAGGTAGAAGGTGATTTCCGTAGGGTTGTTTTTACTGAGGAAAGAGGAGCACAGCTATTTTTGGGTTTGGCCGGAGAATGGTGGAGCTGGCCGCCGTGGTGGAGTCCAGTGGTGGTGAGGGGTCTGTGGCGTCAGTCGTCGGCAGTCCAGAGGGTCCCACGTGGCTGTGCATGTGCACAGTCATGGCCGGTGAAGGAGGAAAGTGCCAAGCTATGTTGGCACTGTGATTTTCCATGGTTGGCAAGTGTTTTTGCAATTTGGCACATGGAAGGTGGTAGTGCCAAGATGATGGTACCAGGAAATGTGGTACTTTAGTTTTGCATGGGGTTTTTGTTGATCAGCATGTAAATTTTGGGGTCTGGTACTTGGGTAGGGTAGTTTGCCAAGAGGGGAGGTGGTGTTTTAGAAATTCAAGGGGACAGGGGGGTTTTCTGTGTGCGCAGCACGGGGATTTTTACCCTGGTACTTTGAAAACTGCTACTTTACTACTTTGAGGTTAAAAACCATGTTTTTAAATATGTCAAAATTTAAATCAGTTTTCAAAATTCAATTCTTGTTTAAATTTAATAGGTAAATAAATATTTTAAATAACATTTTTAGTTTATTTATTTATTTAAAAGGGGAAGTCAACCAGGATAACGTCAACGAGTTGAAATCAAGTATTGAAACAAATATTTTAAATTTAATTTTTTATAAATTTAAAATTTGAATTTAACTATGAATAAAATAACTAGATTCTTATTCATACTAGAGAGCGTATGTAAGACCAGTCATTGAAAGTTCTGTAAAACTGTAAATTCAAGATTTAAGTGACCGGTCAAGTACAGTCCAGTAGTTTTACAAACCAGTTCTGTAAATCATATTTGATCATGTTAGATAACATTTTAAAATATTCGTTGATCATTTCAAAGAGACCGAAACCAAGTTTTCACTTTGAATTGATTTTCCGCCGTACGCCAAGATCTTAAAGTTTGAAGACGGCGTTGTGCAAGGACTATTTTTAAATAGTACTTTCGGTTTGTTCAAACCCAGAACAACTTGTATGGACGAGTGTCCGACAAAGTAATTCCAACTGGTCACGTACGTTGATCTTTTCAAACGTAATTGTATGGTGGCAGAGGAATTCGTTTCTCTCGCCGTACACCTATAATCTATTTTTGAGAAAGTCAATTAGTGATCAGGAGGTCTGGACGATGTGGCACTCAAAGAAATAAACAAGTGTTGATGACGTAAGTCTAGCCTCAAGCCTCACACCCAGGAAATGACAAAAATCGGGCAGGCAGCATGGCTATGTGGGTCGCTCCCATTAGGGTGTAGAATCACCTATCTAGAGAAATTCCTAATTGTTTCTTATCTATCGATTCTACCCATGCGGGGATGGTTGCCGTACACAACCATCGGTGATATACACTCGATACACTCAAGAGAAATGAGTGGTCGGTCATGTGAGGGTCGGGTTGCAAGACGTTCTTGTGAACCCAGGTGTATTTGCCTCTAGAGATACATCGTCGGGAGGTGGTCCCATACCTTGTCATAGTTGGAAAACAAATTTCCATAAGTGCTAAGCGGGTTTTGTTTGTACCCTATATCGGAAAATGTGAGATGCAAACATTTTCCTAGATTCTAATTTATTTGTGAAAATCAAACGTTTTGATAATATCTAGTTTAACGTATACAAAAGTGTTTTGATCTCATAAGGTAAAAACCCGTTCCGTATTCACGGCGAGGTCTTATGAGATGTTTTCTCAAACTGTTTTAACTGTTTACTCATACCAGTCCCCTGACTGACCTGGAGGTTATTTTCTGTGTTTTCTCTTAAACTCTTGGTTATTCATAACGCTTGTTATGAATAGACAAGTGAATCAGGATGTTGAACTTATGATGTTGAAGGAAGACTATCAGTGTGCTGACCTACCTATCTACCTACCTACTATTATAATTTTGCCAGTCAGTAGTGAATGTTATGTGTAACCACTTATGTACTATGTATGGGTTGTATCACTAGACATATGATGTTCTGATGTATCATGTACTGTTGTGTAATATTATAAAGTATTATCTTTTGAAAATTCCGCTGTGAGATTCTGATGTTCTGTGATTTTATCTTCTTTTTATCCTTTTTCTTATTAATGGCACAACTTCCGATGTGTTCGAAAGTTGGGTCGTTACAGTTGGTATCAGAGCCAGGTTTTAGATTACCTGGGCTTTAGGTGAGTGTGAGAGAGCGTATTTTTATATCCAATTTAAAATGAACCTATCACAACTTGGATGCTATAACTAGGTCAGTTATACCCTATCAAGTCCCGTTTGACAACCTGTTATATACATGTGATCAAAATGAGTACCCGTGCACGAAGAGGTCGAGCTAGGGGATCTTCCATAGTTACTGGTCGTACTGCTGGATCCCAAGACCAAGGAGAGACAGTAGAAGAAGTTGCACAAGTTCAACATGATAAGAGCTTTGCGACTATTTGTAAGGAGTATACGACTCTAGGAGGAAAGGTTTTCAAAGGAACTGAGTATTTTACCAAAGTCCAAGCCTGGATGAGGTCTTGTGAAAGAATTTTCAAAGGGTTAAAGTTGAATGACGATCAGAAGCGTCTTTTGGCATCATGACAACTTCAGGAAGCTGCTGCGACTTGGTGGGATGCTCAAACTGCTAATGTTCCCAAAGAAAATTTTACTTGGGATAAGTTCAAGGAAGCATTTGAAGCTCAGTTTTTGCCTGCTGCTGGAAAGACGAGGATGTATAGAGATTTTATCGATCTCAAGCAGGGAAATATGAAAGTATCAGAATATGAGAACAAATTCAACTCGCTCTCTTGTTTCGGGCCAGAACTGATTAACACTTCGCTTAAGAAGAATGAGATGTTCATAGCAGGGTTGAAAGATGGCCTACAAGTTCAGATGATTGGACATCTAAAACTTCCATTCGTTGATCTAGTGGATATGGCTTTTCGTTATGAAGCACTGGAGAATAAGAAGCCAGTTGCTAAAGCTGTACAAACAGGAGGGACTAGTGGAGAGAATCCAAATAAGAGGAAGTTCAATCCAAACTGGAACAACAACAAAAAAGGTGTACCTAAGATGGGAGAAAAAGCTAAGGAAAGGTTCAAAGACACCAAATGTCATAACTGCTTGCAGAAAGGACACATTGCCAAATTCTGCACTAAACCAGCAGCAAAGAAGCCACAGAAAAACCAGCAACAACAACCACCTCAGCAACAGCAGCAGAAACAACAGCAAGGCCCTGGACATGCAATGGTGATGAAGAATCTGTGCTTCAATTGTCATCAGCCCGGGCACTTGGTTAAAGACTGTCCACTCATGAAGAGGGCACAACAACCCAAGGTGTATGCTATCAAAAGCGAACCATCAACTTCCCAAGATGTGAAAGGCAAGGGAGTTCTCGAAGGTACTTTTGATTTAAAAGGCATTGATGTTCGTGTTTTATTTGACACTGGCGCCTCAAATAGTTTCATTTCCTCTGGCACAGTGGGAAAATTCCATTTTACCCCAAAAATTTCCCCAAACCCAATTTGTGTAACTAATCCTATCGACGGGAAAACTGAGTTAAAAATGTATTGCAATAATGTGGCACTTTCGTACCTTTCTCATTCTTTTTCCTTCGATTTCTACGTTTTGGATTTCAAAGGATTAAATTTTATACTTGAAATAGACTGGTTAAGTAAATTCCAAGCTGTGATTAAATGCGATAAGGAGATCGTGACTTTGATAACAAATATTGGGAGCAAAGCTAGGATACCGTGTGGAAAACCCGGTATTCATGTGTAGTTTCCTATACGCTTTGGAGGCACCACAAGAGAATTTGGAGACGTTAGAGGTGGTTAGAGATTTTTCAGACGTGTTTGAAGAAGTTAAGAGTTTACCCCCACACCGTGAGATAGAGTTTCGCATCGATCTGATTCCAGGAGCCAGACCCATCGTTCAGCCAAAAAGACGAATGGCACCAAAGGAAGTGGTGGAACTTGAGAAGCAAACCCAAGATTTACTGACTAGTGGATTGATCAGGCCAAGTTTTTCAAGTTGGGGTTCAGCTGTAGTTTTTGTGGCTAAGTCTGATGGATCACTAAGGCTGTGTGTCGACTACAGGGAGTTAAATAAAGTGACCATCAGGAATAATTATCCTTTGCCGCGGATTGACGATCTTTTTGATCAGTTAAATGGAGCTACGGTGTTTTCTCAAATGGATCATGCTACAGGATTCCATCAGTTAAGAATCGCCAAAGATAGTATTCCTTTAACTGCTTTCAGAGGACCGGATTTCTTTTATGAATGGTTAGTTATGCCATTCGGTTTAACCAATGCACCTGCATACTTTGTGGACCTGATGAATCGTGTCTTTCGGAAGATTCTGAATAAGTTCGTTTTGGTTTTCATTGACGATATCTTAATCTTCTCAAAGACAGAAGAGGAACACCGATATCATCTTAAGGTAGTATTGGAGACTTTGAGGACAAATGTTTTGAAGGCGAAGTTTTCTAAGTGTCATTTCTGGCAGTCTGAAGTGAGATTCTTGGGGCACATCGTAAATGGAGATGGTATTTCTGTAGATCCGATCAAGGTTGAGACAATACAGCAATGGAAACAGCCCAGAACACCAACGGAGGTCCGTAGTTTCTTGGGATTAGCCGGATATTATAGAAGGTTTATCCAAGATTATTCCAAGATCTCTTCTCATCTGACTAAGCTGACTAAGAAGGGTGAGAAATTTATATGGACTCCAAAGTGTGAAGAATCATTCAAGAAGTTGAAGAAGAAGTTGACAGAAGCACCAGTTATGGCTGTTCCTGATGGGAAAAGTAAATTTGAGGTTTATATTGATGCTTGTGGAGTAGGACTCGGTGCAGTACTAATGCAGAATGGACGTGTATTTGCATATGCTAGTAGGCAATTAAAGATTCATGAAAAGAATTATGCTACACACGATCTAGAGTTGTTGGCGGTTGTTTTCGCATTAAAAATGTTGAGGCATTACCTGTTAGGAGGTAAGTTCGATCTTTTCACAGATCATAAACCACTTAAATATCTGTTTTCTCAAAAAGATCTAAACCTGAGGCAACAGAGATGGTTGGAATTTCTTGCGTCTTATGATTTGGATATTATCTATACGCCAGGAAAAGCAAATGTCGTAGCAGACGCTCTAAGCAGAAATGCGATCTTATCTCTTCTAGAAGCTACCCCAGCACTTCAAGAAAGGATCATGGCGAATCAACGAAGGGATGAGAATCTAGAAAAATTGATCCAAGGAGTAATAAAAGGAGGTGAGTCAGATTTTGAATTGGATGATCTAGGTATCCTCAGGATCAATGGGAGACTGTTTGTTCCAAATGTGGATGGACTAAGGCAAGAAGTTTTGGCAGAATGCCATAAATCAAAGCTGAGCATTCATCCAGGAATACACAAGATGTATAGGGATATGAGACGAGTATTTTGGTGGCCTGGAATGAAGGGAGATATTATAGCTTATGTGAATCAGTGTCTATGCTGCCAGCAGGTAAAAGGTGATAACCAGAAGACAGCAGGGCTACTGAAACCTTTCGAGATTCCTACCGGGAAGTGGGAAATGATATCAATGGATTTCGTCGATGGTTTGCCTAAGACCAGGAAGGGGTACGAAGGAGTTTGGGTGATAGTTGATCGACTGACGAAGAGTGCACATTTCATTCCAGTAAAACCAACCTGGACTGCAGCTTCGTTGGCCGAGAGTTTTATAAGGGAGATTGTGCGATTACGTGGAGTCCCGGTGAGTATTATAAGTGATAGAGATCCTATTTTTACCAGCAAATTCTGGGAGGCACTCCAAACAACTTTGGGAACCAAGCTGAATTTAAGTACTGCTTATCATCCCCAAACGGATGGCCAGACAGAAAGGGTAAACAAGATTTTGGAAGATCTGTTGAGAGCGTGTATTCTGGACTTTGGAGGATCGTGGGAGGATCACCTACATCTAGTGGAATTCTCCTACAATAACAGCTATCAGGGGAGTATAGGCATGGCACCATATGAAGCTCTCTATGGAAAACCGTGCAGGTCACCGACTTGTTGGGTAGAGTCCGGAAATAAGCTGGTTCTCGGACCAGATATGATTCGAGAAGCAACTGAGAAGGTTGAGTTAGTTAAAAGACGAATGAAGGAAGCCCATGATCGACAGAAAAGCTATGCAGACCACAGACGAAGGGATCTGAATTTTTCTGTTGGAGATTTTGTGTTTGTGAAGATTTCATCGATCAAGGGAACAATCAGATTTGGAAAGACAGGGAAGCTAGCTCCACGATATGTAGGACCTTTCCGTGTTTTTGAGAAGGTTGGATCTCTTGCTTATCGGGTGGAATTACCAAGAAGGATGGCTGGAATTCATAATGTTTTCCATGTGTCTCATCTTCGCAAGTGTGTGCACGATCCGTCTTCGATTCTAGAGCCATCGGTTCAAGAAGATTTGGATATTGAACCAAACTTGACGGTAGTAAGATATCCGGTCTATGTAGTAGACAAGGAAGAGAAGCAACTCCGGGGTAAGGTCGTGAAACTGCTCAAGATACAGTGGAGTGGAAACCCATATGACTGTACTTGGGAGACGGAGAAGCATATCAAGGAGTTTTATCCGGATTTGGTGGTGGACTAGATGTTTATGTATGATTTTGGATGTATGATATGTATGGTGGTATTGTATGACTTGTATGGCTTGTAGGGATGTCCCTTTTGACTGGAAATGGAATTTTTGGGTTTTTATCGATATGGATTATAGATGTTATGAGGATTCAGCATTCATAGGACTTATGAACTCTTTCAGTTTACTATCACTTGTACTGAAATCTGTCTTTGTTTCATTTCCAGATGTCGCCAGTATTTAAAAGAACAACTAGGAAGAGGATGACCCCACTCCAGAGGCTGAGGATGTACACTAGTATTAGTATCCAGGAGCTGACAGGTTCCCAGGATCATGTGGATAAGAGGAGGTATGTCGACTCCGAGGAGTCAGGCATTTACCACAAGGGGCCCTCGTATGGTGAGGACAGTAGTAGAGACATACCACAGGAGGCGGACCAGGACGATGGGGACCATCAGGGAGGATATTACATAGGTAAGGGGGCAGGTGATGGTGATGATAGTGGTGATAGTGATGATGAGCGTGATGATGGCGATGACATGGATGATATGGATGATAGTGAGCCTGAGGAGGAGGAATCGGACGAGGATGATCCTGTGGAGGACGACCCTGAGGATGAGCCGACAGAGGAGGACCCAGAGGAGGATCCGGAGGAGGATCCGGACCAGGAGACGGAGGAGGATCCAGACCAGGAGCTGGAGGAGGATTTGCCACTGGAGGATATCCCACTAGCACAGCCTCAGCCTGAGGAGGCTACCCCACTCGCACAGCCAGAGATGGAGCCATGGGTTCAGGCACCACCACCTCCTATGGACGGACAGTTGCTTGCACTATTAGAGCAGTTGGCTCAGGAGATGTCAGAGTATCTAGCAAATGGAGGACAGATGGGGCCACAGATGGATCATGATATGGGGATCCCCATAGATGATGATATGGATTTTGCTTACCCAAATATGATGTTACATCCGCCTTCGCCTATTGAGGTCATAGAGCTATCCGACGACGATATTCCGGAGGAGGTTGAGGAGCCGATAGAGGTGATTGAGATATCCGATAGTGAGGAGGTGATTAGTATCTCAGATAGCGAAGACGTGATCTGTATTTCTGATGACGTGGAAGTTGTTACTATCTCGGATAATGGCGAGATGATAGTTATTTCTGATGATGAGGACGTCATCGAGATTAGCAGTGGGTCCGAGTAGGCAGACAGTTCAGACGGTATTGTACATAGTAGTAGTAGTATGACATGCATGTACATTATAGTAGTACTTGTATTTTGCTG
The DNA here is from genome assembly GCA_030737875.1 of Allium sativum. Lineage (NCBI taxonomy): Eukaryota > Viridiplantae > Streptophyta > Magnoliopsida > Asparagales > Amaryllidaceae > Allium > Allium sativum. The sequence continues at coordinate 510,265,519 of CM060921.1, read as the reverse complement.
TAGTCTATAACTCGATATTAGTCGAGTATAGTACGTATATTTTTGCTGTAGACCGTCTGACATATGGTAAGATATATATATGACTTTTTGTTTATCTTCTGTTTACAATTTCGAGGACGAAATTTTTATAAGGGGGTTGGATTGTAATGACCCGGGTTTTTCACTCAATCTTAAATTTCGTATAATTTTTTATAGGAGTATTTATGAGCAAACACAAAATTTAACCAAATATTTAAATCCAACCTAGAGAAAACTTGTTTTCTTTAATATTTTATAATGAAAAGAAAAATTCATTTTTCTTAAAAGACAAGTTGACAAAGCATGTTAACCAAAAATCATGATTTTTCAGAAAAACACTTGTTTATCTTTCAAAAAGACCTTAAATCATTATTTAGCAAAATTCATGTGTAGAAACATATTTAAAATATATCCAAACATGATGTAGACATTCCATTTGGTACTAGAATCTCATATACATGAAATATTTAATGACTTAGATTTGAAATATTGCATTTGTCAAATCCGTTCAAATTCTTGTAAGCATAAGGAGGATTTTTTTTTGCATATATTTATGCATTCAAAATAAATCTCAAGTATTGTCAAATTGTCTTGTAAAATCATGTTTGCTACCATCATCTACATATACATATGATGTCTACCAAAATCTCATGAAAACCCTTTTGCATGTTGCATAAAAATGAGAGCATGTAGTGTAAAAATTCTCTATCACTTCATGAGATCATTTCATCATGCTAAGATTTCCATCCAAGGATCTTGTGCACGACATGATCATTTTGGAGCCAAGGTAATTTCAGTTTTGTCTTTTCTTTTCTTTCTTTCCAAAGGGATTTCTGAAATCTTCTTCTTGTTGCATTCTCCAAAACTATAGCTAACTTGTCAAATTAACACCATGCAGCAAAAGATTGATGAAATCATATACATGCACCATTTTTTTGTGTACAAGGGCTGAGTTCGAATCATGGATAATGCTAAGGATTTTCCATGTGTTTTCATCTCACAAAAATGAATTTTTCTTGTACCATATTTCAGATTTTGGTTACACTTGCAAGGCAAGTTGCTATTTAAAGATATTTGCTTATAAAATCTAAATTTGTCATGTGGAAAATAAGTTTGAAAGCTCAGAAAATCTGAGTGTATTCGGTACAAAATAGATTACATATTTTATTTAACCAAGAAGTGAAAAGGTAGAGAGAAGAGGATTGTACAGAAGAAATTAATGCAAAGGGTTTTGTAAGCCAATAGGAAGGGGGGAATGTTGTATAGGATATAGGTATATTTCAGGTATAAGGTAGCCTGAATACACCATGTGAAAGTGTGAGGAAATATGTAGATATTGTAAGAGAAATTGAGTTTCCAAAATCGGTTTTCATTTGTCACAAATAAAAAGCTGCTGAAGCATTAAATGCACCCATTTTTATATTATTTCTTACTACTATAAATAGACCCTTCACGCACACATTCTTCTCACACAAAACTCACAGAAAATTCCAAGTTTTATCAGAGAAAAAGAAAAAGTTTTTAGGAGCCTTTAAGGTGAGTTAAAAACAGTAGTTTCAATTTCTGTTTTCACATTTCAGTTTTGATGTTCTACCTTAGAGTATTCTGAAATTCTTTTGTGATCTTGTTCAAATCAAATTGCATGTATGTTTGACTGCTAGGGATTAGTACATCATGAACTTATATGTGAACATCATCAAGAAGTTTTGATTTAAATGATATATGTTGAGAGCTAGATACCTGTTACAATAACAGGTTTTGTTTATTTTGGATGCATGCTTGAGTAGTTAGGAAAATTAGTGTTCATAAGGGAATGGCTTGTAGGGAGGATACCTGATCTTGCAAATCACCTTTTGCATGTGTGGTATATGGGTTCAGGGTGGGAATTACAAACGAGAAAACAATTTCTGTCATGGTTAAATGAAAACAACAGTAAAGCTTTAACAGCTCTCTGTCCCAAGGATCCAAATTGGTTTTTCAAACTGAATTAAATCAAGGTTTGATTGCTTGAACGTATTAATACAACCAGGAAATGATTTTTAAAACAATAAGTATGATTTTTAGAGGGATAAATCATAAGAGAAGAATAGATGGTCAAAATAGGGGATTTGGTGGACCACTGTCGACATAGGGAACCAGAGGTGGTGGCGACTGGCAGGTAGGAGGAGAAGAAGGTGGGGATATCAGGAAAAATATAACTTTAATTTTTTTAAATGAACCAGTTTTGTAAAATCAACAAAAAGGAGTTTAATTACTGACGTTGGGTTCAAGGGCTTGCGTCGAGATTGCTCGACATATGAGGAGGGAGAACGTTGCGGACCAGGGGTTTTTGGGTGTCGGGACTGGGTGCTGGTGTGGCCAGGTGGAGGCGACGTCCGGTGACCGATGGACAGAGGTAGAAAGTGATTTCCGTAGGGTTGTTTATACTGAGGAAAGAGGAGCACAGCTATTTTTGGGTTTGGCCGGAGAATGGTGGAGCTGGCCGCCATGGTGGAGTCCAGTGGTGGTGAGGGGTCTGCGGCGTCAGTCGCCGGCAGTCCAGCCACGTGGCTGTGCATGTGCACAGTCATGGCCGGTGAAGGAGGAAAGTGCCAAGCTATGTTGGCACTGTGATTTTCCATGGTTGGCAAGTGTTTTTGCAATGTGGCACATGGAAGGTGGTAGTGCCAAGATAATGGTACCAGGAAATGTGGTACTTTAGTTTTGCATGGGGTTTTTGTTGATCAGCATGTAAATTTTGGGGTCTGGTACTTGGGTAGGGTAGTTTGCCAAGAGGAGAGGTGGTGTTTTAGAAATTCAAGGGGACAGGGGGGTTTTCTGTGTGCGCAGCACGGGGATTTTTACCCTGGTACTTTGAAAACTGCTACTTTACTACTTTGAGGTTAAAAACCATGTTTTTAAATATGTCAAAATTTAAATCAGTTTTCAAAATTCAATTCTTGTTTAAATTTAATAGGTAAATAAATATTTTAAATAACATTTTTAGTTTATTTAGTTATTTAAAAGGGGAAGTGAATCAGGATAACGTCAACGAGTTGAAATCAAGTGTTGAAACAAACATTTTAAATTTAATTTTTATAAATTTAAAATTTGAATTTAACTATGAATAAAATAACTAGATTCTTATTCATACTAGAGAGCGTATGTAAGACCAGTCATTGAAAGTTCCGTAAAACTGTAAATTCAAGATTTAAGTGACCGGTCAAGTACAGTCCAGTAGTTTTACAAACTAGTTCTGTAAATCATATTTGATCATGTTAGATAACATTTTAAAATATTCGTTGATCATTTCAAAGAGACCGAAACCAAGTTTTCACTTTGAATATATTTTCCGCCGTACGCCAAGATCTCAAAGTTTGAAGACGGCGTTGTGCAAGGACTATTTTTAAATAGTACTTTCGGTTTGTTCAAACCCAGAACAACTTGTATGGACGAGTGTCCGACAAAGTAATTCCAACTGGTCACGTACGTTGATCTTTTCAAACGTAATTGTATGGTGGCAAAGGAATTCGTTTCTCTCGCCGTACACCTATAATCTATTTTTGAGAAAGTCAATTAGTGATCAGGAGGTCTGGATGATGTGGCACTCAAAGAAATAAACAAGTGTTGATGACGTAAGTCTAGCCTCAAGCCTCACACCCAGGAAATGACAAAAATCGGGCAGGCAGCATGGCTATGTGGGTCGCTCCCATTAGGGTGTAGAATCACCTATCTAGAGAAATTCCTAATTGTTTCTTATCTATCGATTCTGCCCATGCGGGGATGGTTGCCGTACACAACCATCGGTGATATACACTCGATACACTCAAGAGAAATGAGTGGTCGGTCATGTGAGGGCCGGGTTGCAAGACGTTCTTGTGAACCCAGGTGTATTTGCCTCTAGAGATACATCGTCGGGAGGTGGTCCCATACCTTGTCATAGTTGGAAAACTAATTTCCATAAGTGCTAAGCGGGTTTTGTTTGTACCCTATATCGGAAAATGTGAGATGCAAACATTTTCCTAGATTCTAATTTATTTGTGAAAATCAAACGTTTTGATAATATCTAGTTTAACGTATACAAAAGTGTTTTGATCTCATAAGGTAAAAACCCGTTCTGTATTCACAGCGAGGTCTTATGAGATGTTTTCTCAAACTGTTTTAACTGTTTACTCATACCAGTCCCCTGACTGACCCGGAGGTTATTTTCTGTGTTTTCTCTTAAACTCTTGGGTATTCATAACGCTTGTTATGAATAGACAAGTGAATCAGGATGTTGAACTTATGATGCTGAAGGAAGACTATCAGTGTGCTGACCTACCTATCTACCTACCTACTATTATAATTTTGCCAGTCAGTAGTGAATGTTATGTGTAACCACTTATGTACTATGTATGGGTTGTATCACTAGACATATGATGTTCTGATGTATCATGTACTGTTGTGTAATATTATAAAGTATTATCTTTTGAAAATTCCGCTGTGAGATTCTGATGTTCTGTGATTTTATCTTCTTTTTATCCTTTTTCTTATTAATGGCACAACTTCCGATGTGTTCGAAAGTTGGGTCGTTACACTTATCTTGCAATCTTTTTATTTCTCTCTCTCTCTCTCTCTCTTACGTGGAATAAAATCTCTCTTCTTTGGACTGAGCATACATTATCTTCTTAGTGATAGTGGAACTAATATAAACATTTTGTGCCTTTTTTCTTCTTCTTTATAGTTATTTACTATTTATTTAGATCAATAGAATAACCGCCATCAGATTAGAATGATGTTCCACTGGAAAATCTAGATCTTGTTTATTGTTCTTCCTCATTTGTGCAACCTTTTTGCACAATAGATTGGTATCAGAGCAATTTGTGCAATTTTTGGCACAACATTTTTAACCTAAATGACTGTTGACTGCGATCGATAAACCCTTAATTGTGTTCTTCTTAAATTAAAACCATTAATCACGGCTATTACAGGGGAACCAATTTGTAATGAATTTTCTTTCCTTAAGAAAAAAAATACAATATGGTCCTTACTCAAGAAAGTGAATGACATGTTGAATTTGTTGAAGAAATGAACGTGATGAGAACACATCTGCATATTACGTGATTAAATTACGAGTTTAAAGCATAAATAACGAGCATGAATTGACGAACAAAGGAAGTCAATTTTAAAAATAACGAAGGCCTGATTCCAAGTGTAAAGCTTGAATTCAGCATGCACCTGTCGAATTAAAATATTTAGATTGGTCATCTCTTGCCAATTTCTGATAGTTTAGGATGTCGTAGTGTAATAGCATGAATTCAATATAATTTGCCTAATAAAATTCTATATTACGATAAAATGATGTCATAGAATGACATTGGAAAGTCGTTTGAATAACTGAAATTCAACATGATGTTTTCGAATTAAGTATTAATTTTCGGTGATATTGTGTCGATTGGTTGCTATCTACTTTGATTTAAGATTTTTTTTTGATTATATTGGTTTTTGTTTGTCTTATTGTTAATTATATAAAACCTCGAGCATCTGAATCAGTTATTTTTCAGTACATACCCAACAATGATAGCTCGAATGGATATGGAAATCATGATATCGCTAACAATCAAAATAATGAAGTTGATATGTCATCTTTCGATTCTCCCTATTTGACTTCTCATTTCAGTACATATAAGAAACATTGTTGAATATGAGAATATACATGGTTTATGTGGTTTTGATTTATGGTATTGATTTATGATGCAATTGTTTGACTCCAAGGAGAGTGCTCGAGATTCATGCATGGATCGCAGGATTAGAGCAAATTATATTGTTATGACCAAACGAACAAGAATGAGAAATTTGCTAAGTAATCGAAAATGATCATGGATGGTTATAGTAAGTGAACGAAGCAGGGAGTATATTAATAAGAAGGCAAAGAACCATGTTCCATAACTCGGACAAAAGCGGAGAAGATCAGAAATTCGAAAATGTAGATGTCCATTTGAGTTAAATGCACGTTGTAGGAATGATGGAACATGGATTTTGGAGATAAAGAATGGACACCACAATCAGAAGCTTCCAAATGTATTAACTGGGCATCCATACGAGGCAAGGCTAAAGACAATGAAGTGAAGACTGTTGAACAATGGCAAATAGTGAAGTTAAGCCTCAAAATAGTTTAACTACTATTAGAATTGACAACCCGGAGAGTCATTCAACAACTAGAAATATTTACAATACAAAAGTGAAACTAGAACTGAAGAATATGGAAGGAATGTTGGTTATGTAATAGTTTATGAAAATGGCATCCAGTCATCATTATTCCGTAATAGTTTGCAAGTTCACACCTATGATGTTCATATTGACTATGCCAAAAATGCCAAGTTTACACCTATGTCATGTTTATGTTTATGAATTTCTTTATGCCAATTTTGTGTACGCTAAATTAGGCTAAGTTTTTAGCCTAATATTTTATGTTAAAAATCATGCGGACGAAAAATTAGGCTAAGATTGTTATCCTAATAATTAAACGGGGTAACATTGGGAAAAATTGGTAATTATAGGAAACTTGACATAAATTGGTGGCATCTAAATGGTATAAATCCTTATACCAAAAATGATGAACGTGGAAAGTGGGCCATAACATTTAATTGTTAACAAATTTACATATAACAAGTAATAGAGAAAATATGTAAATTTAGAAAATACGAGTATGCTTAACCCGAGGTTGGATTGAGTTGTGATGTAAACCTGCCCGGACCCGCCCGGCTGTCCAGTAGTCACAACAATACCTATCCATTGTGAGAAGTTAAGCATTGAGCCCAATAAGGACCCGAGGTTAGACTGAGTTACGGTGTAAACCTGCCCGGAACCGACCGGCACATCCAGTAACCGTAGCAATATCTGTCTAATGTGAGTGGTCGGTGCTTTAACTAATTAAAGTTAAGGATAGACAAGTCAGGATGGTAGGGTTAAGTTAACTAAAACACCTAACCAATTCAACATGTTAATTAAACTGATGGGTGGGGTTATGTAAATACAGACACTTAACCACTTAACATGTTTGACTAGAAAACCCTAGTAACGGGGACCCATTTCAGCAGTAACCCAATTAGGTATTATGGTACCCTAAAACTAGGCAGGGTGGGGCACGATTACTGGGCTGATTGTAAGCGGTCAAAAGCGACGGCGGTTGGTGCAACAATGTGGGTTCTAACGGAGTGCGGGCGTGCACACACTTTGGAGCAGACAAACAGGGCACTGGGCACCAGTAGTATACCCTATGCATTCTAGGATTGTGTCGGGCCGCCACCATAGGACTTGATACACCCCATGGTGGGACCAACATAGGTATCTACAATCATTGGGGGCCGTATGACACATATGATTTTGCGAGTAGGAGACGATCTTTAGAAAGGGGATCATTTCACCTCGGTCATGAGGTGCCAGTTGAGACAATGCAATTGGGTGCAGAGATATAGTGTGGGGTGCGATAGTATATTTGTTTCAAACTACTTTATCTTAGTTTATGATACTTTCCTATTTCCACTTTATACCTATCATGCCCTTTTTCTTATTCTCATACTGAAGAGTCACTAGACTTACCAGGCTTTATGTCTGACTCTATTTTTCTTTCGTCTTCTTTTCTTCCGTTCCCCCCAGGTCCACAGGGATTAAACAACCCAACTTAGTCAGACTCTTTGCAAGCTTTAAGATAGTAGATGTATGGTTTGGACTCTCTTTCCTTGGCTATGGCTTTTGGACACGTTCTATGGGGATTTATGCAGCTTTTATTATGTTTTATGCTTCTTTATTTAATAATCAAGGCAGAAATGATGATGTAATGTTTTGGAAGTTATTATGAAACAATTATGGAAATGTTTTGTATGAACACATATTTATGAAATAAAAGTCCGTTTTGTTTTCTGCTGCTTATATATATGTGTCTATATATCTGTCTTGTGTTTTATCTGTGACTTTTACTTATAAACCTCCACCGAAGTTAAGGCATTCCCTTTGTGAGTGACCTTAATGGAGGTGGGGTATTTCAGACCCTCGGCTAGTTGATGTGATAGATAAGCTGATTAGGGGAGAGACTTCTAGTCACCTCAACAGATACTCCATCGATGATAAGGGTTGGTTGAGACGGGATGGAAGATTATGCATCCCACAAGCAAGAGATTTGGTGAAGATGGTTCTGGAAGAAGCACACCATTCCAAGATGACCATACACCCCGGTGGAGACAATATGTATAAAGATATCAAAAGAGTTTTATTTTGGAATGGCATGAAGAGGGATGTAGCTGAATTTATTTCGAAATGCGTGATATGCCAGCAAGTCAAGGCGGAGCAGAAGAAGCCTGGCGGTTTGCTTCATCCTGTAGAAGTTCCGCAATGGAAATGGGAAAGCATCTCGATGGAATTTGTTGATGGGTTGGCTAGGTCGAGAAGGGGCAATACCTGTATTTGGGTAATCGTGGACAGGCTCACGAAAAGCGCTCATTTTATACCTGTCAAGAGTAGGAGGACCGCCTCGTCTTTAGCCTCCATTTATCTTAAGGAGATAGTCCGACTCCATGGGATACCCTCCAGCATAGTGAGTGACCGAGACCCTATCTTTACAAGCGAGTTTTGGAGGAGTTTGCAAGAGGCTGTAGGCACACAGCTATGTTTAAGCACAGCCTATCACCCTCAAATCGATGGTCAGACGTAAAGGGTGAACAGAGTACTGGAAGATATTTTGTGTCTGTGCGTTCTTGACTTTGGAGGATCTTGGGAGGATCAGCTCCCTTTGGTGGAATTCGCTTATAACAATAGCTACCAAGCCATTATAGGCATGGCACCCTTCGAAGCTTTATATGGAAGACCATGTCGATCAACAACTTGTTGGTGGGAGTCCACAGATAAACTTATACTTGGGTCAGACATGATTAGAGAGACTTCAGAGAAGGTGGACTTGATACGAAGGAGAATGAAGACTGCCCAAGATAGACAGAAATCCTACCCAGACATGAGAAGGACCGACCTTGAGTTTGAAGTTGGGGATAAGGTGTTCCTTAAAGTATCACCTTTGAGGAACGTCATCCGCTTTGGGTCTATAGGAAAGTTGGCACCACGATTCATAGGACCATTTCCTATCATCGAAAGGATTGGAATGATGGCCTACAGAGTAGAGCTACCTGAAAGACTGGCTGGAGTTCATAATATTTTTCATGTCTCTCAGCTACGAAAGTGCTTACATGAGTCGGCAGAAGTTGTGGAGCCAAGTATACTAAAGGAAGTCGAAGTGGAACGAGAAGCGACTGTGAAGAGAGTTCCAACTCGTATCTTGGGGATGGAAGTCAAAAAGCTACGCAACCATGAAGGTAAGCTTGTCAAAGTTCAATGGAGCGACGCCGAGGAAGACGCGACTTGGGAGACTGAGGCCAAGATACGTGCAACCTACCCTTTTCTTTTTGAGGGTACATCTTTGATCTCTTTTTCCTTAAGTTTATTCAAGCTTGTATCTATCTTTTTAGTGTATCTCCTCGGTCATATTCTTTATCCTTAGGTAGAGGCCAATGGATGTAAACATGTATTTGAAACATGTTATGATTGATGGGTGCTAGCGGATGCAAGTGTTTGCTAGTGGTTGCTCGTGGATGCATATACACACACATTAGGCACTAGATCGGCTCAACCACTTTCATACTGCATATAAATGTGTGTTTATTTAGATTAATGGATGTATAATGGTTGTGTTATCATATGGATTCTGCATTCGGATGAATAGGTACGTAGGCATGTAGAAATAATATGTATCATTAGGGATCTTTTGCATACATAATGGACGCATGGCACTATCATAATCTGCATTAAGGAGGTCAACTAAATTAGTAGACCGCCGGATTTTGCATTAGATACGGACATGTACACACACTATGCATATAAACATGAAAGCATTAGAAGTCTTTTAAGGACAATGGATGCCTGTGTTTGATGGTTGAGTAGACGGACGATTGGATGGTAGGATGTGTATTCTTCGTAACTTGAAGATTTCGGGGTCGAAATCCTTTAAGGAGGGGAGAATGTAATACCCCATGTTTTCTGTTAACTTTCAACTAACGAATTAAAGAATAATTAATTTTAAATGCGAGAATCAAGGGAAACGGGTTACACCATTGTGTTTGTCTCGGAATTCTGGTTGAAATAGAGTCCGAGTTTGCGTAAATTGGACTTCATATGAAGAAGTTATGGCTGTCGGAAGTTTCTAGAAATTCGAATTTAAATTCAAAAACGAATTCAGACTCAGAACTGGGCAGGGCGGGAAATTTTCCACCCAAGGCCTGGTGGACCAGGGGGTCAACCTTAGTGTCGACCTCCCCTATACAGGTCGACCTTAGTGTCGACCTGGGGGTCGACCTGCCCTCCCCCCTGGGCAGATATGAAAGATGACGATTTTGTGACTCAGTGCTGAGTCATTAGGGTTGAGGTGTCACCCTATCTTGACTGGATGGTCTTGATTGATTCTAGGTTGATCAGATGGCCTAAATTAATCCTAAATTCTATATAAACACATATGGACTCAAACCCTAAATCCTAATCAAAATTAGAACCATGGCCGTCATGCTATCACCTTGCGACCTAGAATAGCCGTCATCAACTAGAGGAAAAGTAAAGCTAATTAACTCAATTCAACTAAAGTCTATAACAACTACAACAACAAATTTGTCTACTTCAAAGGCGAGCTAAATCAATTTCAGAGCTCAGATCCCAGAACTCAAGACCTTCTTTGAGTTGTGAGTTCGATTTCTTTAATAAGATAATTAACAAGTTAATTAGGTTGAGTTATAATTTGGGTTATATGGTTATGTTTGTAAAACATTGGGAAAATGCGATATTTTGTGAATGTATGCTAGTTGTTCATAATGTTAGTTTTTGTTGTGAATCCCTTTGTATATACCCAATCATCTATGTTCAACCTGATTCATGTTTGACATCATTGTATATGCAAGTTTGGGTGTAGATTATATGCTAGTTTCTATATGAATTGTATACAAGATTTCATGTGAATCAAACAAAGTGACTATATGCAAGTTTAGGTAGAAATTGGATTCACATATATGCAAGTTTACCCCTTTAGATTTAGATCTATGACATACATACTTTTATGCAAGTTTGTGACTATGGCTTATGCAAGTTTTGGGTGAAAACTATATTCGTATATGCAAGTTCACACCTTTAGGCTTATGTTTAGATTCATGACAATACCAAGTTTATGTTGTAATCCTTATTTGTAAGTTAGATCATATTTGTGTGATATACAAATTTGCGATGTTTCTTCCCTTGTACGTCATTAGACTAATTGCTAGTCTATTATATATATATATATATATATATATATGTGTATGTCATGATAAGCGAACGAACAACGTGGGGACGATGGGGGTAATATTGAATATTCACATATTTAGAGTTGGCATAAGTGGCCTTAAAAAGGCATATAATTAATTTAAGACATTAATTGGAAAAATTGGTATTTATGGACATAATTTAGGTGACAATTATGGACATAAGTATATTTGGAATTTATTTACAAATTTGAATAGGGATATTAATCCAATTTGGGGTTAAATAAAGATGTATAATAATAAACCGCCTAAGACACGAGGTTAGACTCTTTTGTGGTGTAAGACTGCCCGGACCCGCCCGACAAATCCAGCAGCCACAAATGCCAGTCTAATGTGAGAGGTCAAAGGCATGAATTAAATGCGTAACAGTTGTAAAGACACGAGGTTAGGCTCGTTTGTGATGTAAGACTGTCCGGACCCGCCCGACAAATCCAGCAGCCACAAATGCCAGTCTAATGTGGGAGGTCTTTACAAGGTTACGGTGTTAATGAACTAAGAAACACTTAACCAGATAAACATGTGGTGGGACATGGAGGGTTAAGTGGGTGCCTTAGGTGGCATGTGAAGTTAAGAGGGTGCCTTGGGTGGCATGAGAAATACGATTAGATGCACTTAACCAAGATTGAAACATGTAAGAAGACATGAATAAGAATGGGGTTAAGTGGGAAAAACCTTAGAGGGGACCAAGCATAGGTGGAAAGCTTGTGTCATACATGAGGGCCCTTTTCAGACCAGTAACCCATTAAGTATCTTTGTGGGCTCGACCCAAGTCGAGGACGGGACACGCGTACTGGGTTTGATTGTAAGTGGTCAAAACGGGTTAGCGGTGGCAACGCAAGTCCAACGGGGTCATGTGCGTGTGTGGCCCCGGGCTGGTAGGTAAGACGTTGTTGCATCGTGTAGATATAAGCCGTGCATTTTTTGTGGTATCGGGTTGCCACTTTGGGGAGTGATACACCCCACTGTGGGGCCAGCACGGGTATATACGAGTTAGGGAGCTGATCGAATGGGTATAGTGGATACACCTAGTGGAGATAGGGGCAGGCGGCACCTTTGAAGGCTGCTAGGGGTACACAAAACTACCATTATCATTATTAAGTTTGGTATACGGGATCAACTTTTAGGGTGTTTGGTGCGGTGCAATGTAGTAATTATCTTATAACGATTAGGTGCGCCTTTAACGTTATCTTTGTTCATCTTATTCCTTTGTTTGCTCTGACATGCCCGTTGGTTCATAGTCATTTCCTTAATTTCCAGCTTATGCCTTATCCTAGTTACTTAATGATTATGTTGTTAAAGTTATTGCACTCGCCGGACTTTATGTCTGACCCCCTTTGCTTCCACCTCTTTTCTCCCTTTTCCCCCCAGGTGCTCAGGGTGGGACTAACACTAGTGGAGCTTGATTTGGACAACTTTATCTCTCTCTTTTTGGAAGTTTCTTGGATCGCTGAAGTAAAGTTCAGCCAATCTTATTTATGGGTATTTTATGTTGGGGTTACGTCTTTTATTTTATGTACTCAGAACTTATTTGTCAAGATGGATAATAAGTGTATTTGGTTTTGTAGTTGGTTTTTGATGTGATGTAACCAAACCATTTCTCCGCTGCAATAAAAGTGGTTTTTGTTTTCCAAATACCAATATATTTATCTGTCTTGTTTACTTTTCTGTTCTATACACAATAAACGCTCTACCAAAATTAAGGCATTCCCTTTGTGAGTGACATTAACGGAGGTGGGGTGTCACATTAACAGTATTCAAATTATATATAAAATCCATTAATATCTATTTAAGAAATGTTATCGTTTATTAACGAATTCCATAGCGACCATTCAAAAATTTGAATTGGACATAACTTACAATCTACAATCTGAAACCTTCATTTTTCTCTTCCAAGAGAAAATTATAATCAAATCGATTCAAACGTTTCTTGTTTCACAGAATTCCGAATTGAAATGGATTATATATATTCAGTTGAAGTTCGAAACGAAATTTATGAACTATCGCGCCGTTACGGGCTCGATTTATAATTATATATAAATTATACGTCCAAATATCATTTAATAAACGAATTATATAATATAATTCCATTCATAATCCAAATCATTATTTAATAAAAATAAAATATATTAAATATTTGACTACCAAAAATACGGGACATTACAGCTATATTTCGTTACTCGTGCTATATTTTCTATAAAAGAAATGAATTGAAAATTGACTTTTATACATTATAAGATTAGTTTTTTAGCAAAAATAAAATAAAATACTTTTTTATGTAGAAATTATCATAATATTCTATTAAATTTAATCAAATTAAATAAAAGTTTCAATTCATTTACATATATTTGCACATATTTATATTTAAAATAAGAATGTACTAACAATAATTAAATTAAATGTTAATTTTCCATTTATTTATTATTTATATATTTGTAAAAGCATTAAAGACGAGTTTTATATGCTATTTTAGATCCACTTGCTATATTATGCTATTTTCTCGCTTTATCTCCACTATAAAAAAAATTCACCTCCACCGCATTGGATCCATTGAGCGCTTTAACGACACAGGGATGGATCAATTAACATAGCCCCTTTAACATGAAATTAAATTTAGATCAACATGCCCTTTTTTTTGTTAAATTTAGTGATACAAAATCACAAATAGGTGGAAACAATTATGCAAAATGGAAAGTAAATATTTTTAATATGGAAACACATAAATTATTGATTGCATTTTCCATGAGATGACAAAGAAATAAATGCAGGATTTTTTTTTTCATCTTTGCAAAGGAAGGGATTGATTGATTTACTTGCTATGTTTGCGCCATTTGTTTCCTCTGCAATTTGCCTCCATTATTTCTTACCATATCTTGGTAATTTGATTGATGAATTACATATATTTCATTGGCAATATATTGAGGGTAGACTTCATTGTAAACCCATCCTGACATTCAGTCGAAGATCCCCAAATAGAGTGTCGCTTCAATCAAGGAATTGGGCTGACAGAATCTATTTCTGTTTAGGGCTGACAGAAGTAGTTATGTAAACTCTTATCTTGTAGTATTTTTATTTCTCTCTCTATCTTACGTGGAATAAAATATCACTTCTTTGGACTGAACATACATTATCTTCTTGGTTATAGTGGAACTAATATAAACATTTTGTGCCTTTTTTCTTCTTTATAGTTATTTACTATTTATTTAGATCAATAGAATAACCGCCATCAGATTAGATTGATGTTCAACTGGCAAATCTAGATCTTGTTTATTGTTCTTCAGCATTTGTCCAACCTTTTTGCACAATAGATTTGTATCAGAGCAATTTGTGCAAAGTTTTGCACAACATTTTTAACCTTAATGACTTTTGACTGCGATTGATAAACCCTTAATTGTGTTCTTCTTCTTAAATTAAAACCATTAATCATGGCTATTATAGGGGAACCAATTTGTAATGAAATTTCTTTCCTTGAGAAAAAAATACAATATGGTTCTTACTTAAGAAAGTGAATGACATGTTGAATTTGTTGAAGAAATGAACGTGATGAGAACACATCTACATACTACGTGATTAAATTCCGAGTTTAAAGCATAAATAACGAACATGAATTGACAACAAAGGAAGTCAATTTTAAAAATAACGAAGGCCTAATTCCAAGTGTAAAGCTTGAATTCAGCATGAACCTGTCGAATTAAAATATTTAGATTGGTCACCTCTTGCCAATTTTTGATAGTTTAGGATGTCGTAGTGTAATAGCATGAATTCAATATAATTTGCCTAATAAAATTCTATATTACGATAAAATGATGTCATAGAATGACATTGGAAAGTCGTTTGAATAACTGAAATTCAACATGATGTTTCCAAATTAAGTATTAATTTTCGGTGATATTGTGTCGATTGGTTACTATCTACTTTGATTTAAGATTTTTTTGATTATATTGGTTTTTGTTTGTCTTATTGTTAATTATATAAAACCTCGAGCATCTGAATCAGTTATTTTTCAGTACATACCCAACAATGATAGCTCGAATGGATATGGAAATCATGATATCGCTAACAATCAAAATAATGAAGTTGATATGTCGTCTTTCGATTCTCCCTATTTGACTTCTCATTTCAGTACATATAAGAAACATTGTTGAATATGGGAATATATATGGTTTATGTGGTTTTGATTTATGGTATTGATTTATGATGCAATTGTTTGACTCTAAGGAGAGTGCTCGAGATTCATGCATGGATCGCGGGATTAGAGCAAATTATATTGTTATGACCAAACGAACAAGAATGAGAAATTTGCTAAGTAATCGAAAATGATCATGGATGGTTATAGTAAGTGAACGAAGTAGGGAGTATAATAATAAGAAGGCAAAGAACCATGTTCCATAACTCGGACAAAAGCGGAGAAGATCGGAAATTCAAAAATGTAGATGTCCATTTGAGTTAAATGCACGTTGTAGGAATGATGGAACATGAATTTTGGAGATAAAGAATGGATGCCACAATCAGAAGCTTCCAAACGTATTAACTGGGCATCCATACGAGGCGAGGCTAAAGACAATGAAGTGAAGACTGATGAACAATGACAAATAGTGAAGTTAAGCCTCAAAATAGTCTAACTACTATTAGAATTGGCAACCCGGAGAGTCATTCAACAATTAGAAATATTTACAATTCAAAAGTGAAACTGGAACCGAAGAATATGGAAGGAAGGTTGGTTATGTAATAGTTTATGAAAATGGCATCCAGTCATCATTATTCCGTATATCGCAGAGTTGATGGTACAACCAATGAAGTGTCCGACTTATTTTTTAGTCATCTAAAATGTGTTGTTCTTTCGCAATGTTTTCATTAATTTTTTTTCTTTGATTGCATGTTTAAGACAAATCGATATAAGTTGTCATGTTTTCATATGGTGTCGCAAACATCAACGCGAGCATCATTTACCATGAAACTTGCTTTTATCAGTCATGGGACAATGAAATCATATATATATATATATATACATACATACATACATATATATATGATCATGAATGTGTTACAAAGTACTATAAGATAAAGAGACTCCAAAAGTTTTAATCACGGATGCCGAAATTGCTGTTAGAAATGCAACATATGTTGTGTTCTCAAATCAGTCACAAATCAGTTATGTCCAATTATGCATTATTCAACATTTTCCCCAAATTTAGCATTCGTGCGTTCATCTCTTATGAGAATTTGATTCAGGCTCATGGTAGCCTGGCTATAAAACAAAAAGGAAGAAAAGAGGGAAAAGATACAGAACAGTAACAACACTATTAATAAGATAGATCCACAGAAAAACAGATCTGATAAACAAAAGTATGCATAATCTCAGATTTAGATTTATAACAATGTCAAGATAATAATTAAATTTCATATCTGAAAATAACTGTACTCGCAAACAAAAGAAAAATCTTGTTTTCTGGGATCGGTATTCTGAAACTGAATAGCTCTCCTTTGATGTACACTAATTGTTCTTTTAATCCTATTCAGATTGGAAGAAGTACTAGTTCTAGCTTTGGTTTCAGCAGAGTAGCGACGCCATTGATTTATTTTAATTAGAATTGAGGCAGTATAGCTTTACAATGGTTTTGTGTGGAGAGAAAGGGAGGTTTGGGGGTGTTCAAATAGGTGTTTGATCAACGTACGAAGTCAGAAATTGCGTCCAGGTGCAGAAAATGAATTCTGTCCAGATCTGGGGGTAGGTCGACCCCCAGGTCGACCTCCTTGGGTAGGTCGACCTACCTGGGTATTTTCCTATGTAAATTCTTAATTTTTGTTGAATCTTCCGAAGGCCATAACTTCTACATACGAAGTCCGATTTACGCAAACTTGGACTCTATTCCAAGCAGAATTCCGAGACGAACGCAATGGCGTAACCATTTCCCTTAATTCTTCTCCGAAAAATTAAGTATTCTTTAATTCGTTACTTTAATGTTTACAGAAAATACGGGGCGTTACATTCTCCCCTCCTTAAAGGATTTCGTCCCCGAAATCTTCAAGTTAAGAAGAATGTGTCCTACCATCCAATCGCCCATCTACTCAATCATCATCCACAAACATCCATTGTCCTTAGCAAACTTCTAATGTTGTATGAACATATGCAAAAGTGTGTGTATATGCCTCTTATCTAATGCAAAGATCAGGCGGTCTACTGTTTCAATTGACCTCCTCAATGCGAATTATGTTAGTGCCATGAGTCCAATTATGTATGCAAGAAATCCTATTTGATACACATCATTTCTATATGAGTGCATAACCATTCATCCAAATGCAACATCCATGTGATGAGTCAATCATTTTGCATCCACAAAAATTGAAAAATGCACACACATCCATATGCAGTATGAGAGTGTTTATGAGCCGATATAGTGCCTAGTGTGTGTATATGCATCCACGGGCAATCACTAGCAACCACTTGCATCCACTTGCAACCATCAGACAAAACATGTCTCAAACACATGTTTACACCCATTAGTTTCTACCTAAAGGTCGAAGACTCGATTGATAGGATACAACCGAGTGATAGAAGCAAGTACAATTAAAACAAAAGCTCTGTTCCCATTAGAGATCGGTTAAGAGAGTAATTCCCTAAGTATCAACCCCGAAGACCGAAATCAACATCAGATTGACACTCAGAGAATTACTCCAATTAAACAATGTCAAAACTGGAAATCTAATTCACGCTTCGAGTAAAAACCCCTATCCTTTTCAGAAATATTCAGATACTTATTGACTTCTGGTACA
Organism: Allium sativum; assembly: GCA_030737875.1. NCBI lineage: Eukaryota > Viridiplantae > Streptophyta > Magnoliopsida > Asparagales > Amaryllidaceae > Allium > Allium sativum. Next base: position 510,247,385 of record CM060921.1, on the reverse strand, counting down.
AACCAGATTATCAAATGATTCTTAGGAAACTAAGCATGATAAAACCCTACCATATTCCACAAAACCCAGAATGTATGCGTCATTGTCAATTTAACAACTAACACAGATACCCTCAAACCCCAACCAATCACAAACAGATGAGCCATAACCCTATGGGGTTTGAGACTATAGCGGGATCAGAAACAAGACTATATTAAAGTGCAGAGTTTCAATTACAGAATCAAAATGCTAGAATAAAAAAGAGTTCTAACTCCATAATCAGATAAGGAAATTAAACCTTCTACAGAAATTTTCCTATTTCTATCCTATCCACTAGCCTCAAGCGTGTTCGCCTGCCCTCTAGAAGTGGGTCCTGTCCTCTGCCCTAGCCCTCGTTTCTTTGGGCAGTCCCTAGTGAAGTGTCCCATTTCACCACAGTTGAAGCAAGCGCCCTTTCTTTTTCTGCAATCCTTGTTCAGATGAGTCAAGCTTCCACAAGTAAAGCACTTTTTCTCCTTCTTATCTTCAGACTTTTCATCCTTCTTTTGTGTTTCCTTTTTAGGCCACGCTTTCTTGTTCTATGGTCCTTCGAGCTTTTCTTCTTTCTTCTCACTTTTGGCTTACTCTTCATGCATTAATGCCATGTCAACCAATTTCTCGACAGTAGCCCCCATATGAATGTGGGTCATAGCCAACCCGTGTAGCGGCTCATTCAAACCTTTAACGAATCTCAGAGCCTTCTTCTCAGGTGTGTTTACCAAGTCTAAGCCGAATCTCACCAACTGATTGAACTTGTTGACGTACTCTTTCACTGATAAATTCACTTGCTTCAATGCCAAGAACCTCTCCATGTATAAATTCTCTTCTGCTCGTGTGAGAAATTTCATCTCGAACCTACGCCTGAAATCCATCCATGTCTCCACCGCTCGTTCTCTATTCGTGACCTCCCACCAGAACGAGACTTCGTCCTTAATTAACCACACAGCCAACTATATCTTCTGCCTATCATCCAATTCGAAGATAACGAACAAATCATCTGTTTCCTTAAGCCAGTTTTTTTCTTCCACTAATGATTCTGTTCCATTAAAGTTCTTTCCACCCATGGCTCAGAAGTCTCTACATACCTTTGGGAAAGTATTCACGCACGGAGGAGGAGGAGGAACTGCTGCAGCTGGGGGAGGAGGAATGTCTGCTGGGCCTGCATCGTTAGCCCTAGCCTCTAGGTACCTTCTGAACCAGCCAGGTACCGGTAAACCCTCTGGAAGGTTAAGATCCCCAGACATGCTAAGACGAAAAAGGTAAGATTCAAAACAAAGGATAGAAAGATAGGCATATAGCTTTGGGGATTATGTTTTTCAAAATAAACTCTACTTTTGAAAATACTTCCTTTTTAAAACCTTTTTGAAAATAGTTTTCAAAAACTTTTTATCAAATCCGGTAGCCTTCAGCTCTGATACCAAGTGTAACACCCCATGTCCGTTAATGTCACTCACAAAGGGAATGCATTTACTTCCATGAAGCATTATAAGTAAACATAACAGATTATTGCAAGACAGATACGTAAATTAGTACTTGAAAATTTTATTACTTTATTACAGTAGAAACAGAAATAAGTTTGGTTACATCTTTAAAAATCACAATACCAAAACCCAAGTACACAAGTATCAGTCTTATACAAAATCCTTCAGAATGCATAATTTTAACGCCATAATCCCCAACATAAACTGCCATGGAAAGATAGAGTCAAAGCCAAGCAATACTTCAAGCACTTCAAGCAGAGAGAATTTGAACCAAACTCCTGTGTTTCCACCCTAAGCACCTTGGGGGAGGAACGGTAAGAAAAGGGGCAAAACAAACGAGGTCAGACATAAAGTCTGGCGAGTCCAGTGACTTTCAGCATATAAACAGATAACAGTATCATGAAATGTAAGTAAAGCTGGATGAGAGATAACAACAACAGAAGTAGCAGGTATGCTTAAGTTAAATAGAAGAAACAGAATGATATAGACCAAGATATGCTTCTTACCTATATCTTACTTCTCTGCACTAATACTAGTATAACAGGATTAGGTGTTACCCTAATGTCTAAAATGAAATAGAAACGGAAACAAAATAATCTTGACAGAAATAGAATGCTAGTAATGGGCCTTTACCACCCCAACAGATGGTACCACGTAGAAACAGACAGGTGTTACCACCCCAACAGAAACAGACAGAACTAGATGTACCATAAATTCTACCCCAAGTGATCGGCTCCCTAATACATAAATACCCTGTTCCGGCCCCACAGAAGGGTGTATCACTCCCTAAAGTGGCAACCTACAGAGAGACGTAGACCTATTTATAGATGTCACGGCGTCTTAACTTCCCCAGAGTAGACCGGATCCATGCACGCACAAGACCCGTTTGGAATGCGCCATCAACACCACTCGCCATTATCAGAAATGAACCTCTTACAATTAGTTCAGTAAGCGTGCCCGGACTCTACCTAGTGTTGGGTCATAGTTTTGATACCAGAAAAGGATTACTGACTAATATGGGTCCCACACAACAGATGACACAAGTAATTACCCCTCCTAACCTTGTGTTCCCAAACTAACAGATTTCTGATTAACTTGTTTACAGATTCCAGAGGTACAGAGTTCGGATAACTAGTTCTTAGATCAGACATACATGTTAACAAGTTTTCAGACTAACGGATCAGATGTACGAATTAACAGACTTACAGATTGTTCCACCTAATCTTGTATTGGGCTTACAGATTCATGAAACGGGTTTATTAGATTCATCAGTTCAGTTGATTTAACCCTATCCACCTAACACGTTTTAGGCATCATATTTATCTTAGATTTTCATTAATTAATTTTTAATGCACAGACCTCTCACATTAGGTCAGTAGCTTGTGGCCGCTGGATGTGCCGGGCAGTTCCGGGCAGACTTCTGCCACAAGCCAGACCTAACCTTGTGTCTAAGCATCTTTTAGTTATGCCTACGACCTCTCATATTAGTCTGACAGTCTGCGGTTGTTGGTTAGGCCGGTTGGATCTGGGCAGGCTTCTACCGCAAACAGAGTCTAACCTCGTGTCTCAGCATTTATATTAGTTTAAGTATTCATTCACAGATTATGCCAATATCAGACTAATTATGCCAATTCAACAAATTAACTTCTTTACAAGTTACAGTAGATTATTCATAGTTCTATTAACACGTTTTTCTCAACTTTAGATCAAGCCTACAGATTCCCATACCCCATATTACCGTATTCAGTTTCAACAGATTTAGCAGATTAGGCAATTTAATAGATTTAATCTTCCCTTAAAATCCCATTGACATATCTCGCCTAATCATAAAATTAAGCCTAATTTAACATGCCTAAATTATGGTCATACTTCACAATATAACATACGCCCCAAATTTTTAGTTAAATTTGCATAGTACAGAATATTCTCCAAAACCCCCAAATCATGATATACAATATGAATTATGCCAAATTATAGCCTTTGATTTCAACGTATGCCAAATACCCAAAAATCGCGATTCAGGCGTATTCACTACTATTTATCCCTATTTTAATATAGGTTTTCAGCCCTAAGTCACATATACTTTTTCTTCCAAGTCATAGATCGTTATATGAAATATGCCCCAAATCTAGATCTTATATTACAACATCTCAAAATCAGATCTTGAATTATAACATGCATTATGTCCCCAAATTACAATATTCATGTGTTATCATGCAATAATTCTTCTTCTCCCAAATCATGAACTGTCATATATAGTATGCCTAGATCTAGATCTTAAATTACAACATATGTTGTGTTCTCAAATCAGTCACAAATCAGTTATGTCCAATTATGCATCATTCAATATTTTCCCCAAATTTAGCGTTCGTGCATTCATCTCTTATGAGAATTTGGATCAGGTTCGTGGTAGCTTGGCTATAAAACAAAAAGGAAGAAAAGAGGGAAAAGATAAAGAACAACCATAATAATATTAATAAGATAGATCCACAGAAAAACAGATCTGATAAACAAAAGTATGCATAATCTCAGATTCAGATTCATAACAATGTCAAGATAATAATTAAATTTCATATCTGAAAATAACTGTACTCACAAACAAAAGAAAAATCTTGTTTTTTGGGATCTGTATTCAGAAACTGAATAGCTCTCCTTTGATGTAGACTAATTGTTCTTTTAATCCTATTCAGATTGGAAGAAGAAGAAGTACTAGTTCTAGCTTAGGTTTCAGTAGAGTAGCGATGCCATTGATTTATTTTAAATAGAATTGAGGCAACATAGCTTTACAATGGTTTTATGTGGAGAGAAAGGGAGGTTTGGGGGTGTTTAAATAGGTGTTTGATCAACGTACGAAGTTAGAAATCGCGTCCAGGTGCAGAAAATGAATTCTGCCCAGATCTGGGGGTACATCGACCCCCAGGTCGACCCTCAGGTCGACCTCCCTGGGTAGCTCGACCTCCAGGTCGACCTCCCTTGGTAGGTCGACCCCCAGGTCGACCTGCCTGGGTATTTTCCTATGTAAATTCTGAATTTTTGTTGAATCTTCCGAAGGCCATAACTTCTTCATACGAAGTCCGATTTACGCAAACTTGGAATCTATTCCAAGCAGAATTCCAAGATGAATGCAATGGCGTAACCCATTTCCCTTAATTCTTCTTCTAAAAATTAAGTATTCTTTAATTCATTACTTTAGTGTTTACAGAAAATACGGGGTGTTACAGTTTCTCTCTTTTTACCTCAGGGCAATGGTTAAGGAAATGCCCTTCCTTTCGACACTTCAAACAAACAACCGCGAAGCGAGCAAAACGATCTTTCACATCCCTTTTCTTTCTCTTTTCTCGACACATGGTAGTGTAATGTACCTTCTCATGACATCGATAACATACAGCGTTATCATATAGACTAGGCTCTTGTCTCTCCTTAATTCCTTTTTCAATTTCCTCAAATGCCACATTCGCCTCTCTATGCAAAATTTCTTCTCATTCCCGATGTGCTGCCTTCTGTGCTTCAGTTCTTGTCATTTCAATTAAAGCGATGACTTATCAAAATTTCCTAGCAAAATTTGGAGTCCACATTAGTTTGCATTTAAACTTAAATAAATTTGACCAAATATATTATTCCTCTTTGAATGGTTTAACAATTCACTTATTAATCTATTTATTTTTCAACATCTTCAACTTATCAATTCACTTATCATACATACTTTTAGTTAATATTTCATAAATTTCAACAACCATCTTACACAACCATTTCTCTTAAAATGGATATTTTCAAAATATCATATTCACATAATTCACTTAACTTATACTCACATTCTCGATTAACCACGATAATTCGAAGATGTGTTTCAAATGGAATCAAGATTCAAATCTAAGGAGACCTTAACAAAGAAAGCTATCAAAGAGAACAAATTCGAAAAGTGGAGATTTCGAAAGGATTTAAATTACAAAATACTTTATTTCAAAATAATTTATATTTCAAAATAATTTATATTTTCAAAAATGCTCTATTTTTCAAAATATGCTCTCTATATAGAGTAATTCTGGTGATAACTTTACTCATTCTAGGGTATTGCTACCCTATATCCAATGAGTTTTTAAACCCGATAAGCTAAGCTTTGTATAAACCGAAGCTCTAATACCAAATGTAACAACCTACCTTTTTGATCGCTTCAAGTCAGTAATTAAACCAATTCGAAACGTTCAAAACAACAGATTGTTATTCGTCTTACAGGGTATAAATAGAACTATATACATAATCACAGAATAAAATAAACAACAATATCTCACTGTGGAATAATTTTGCACGAAATACCAGAGTATACAAAATTTATATTATACAAAGGAAGATTTTACAATACAAGTACATTTGATTTAAAATTTTTAAAACGAAAGCGCGTCTTCGTGAATCTTCATAAATCATCGTTGTCATCAACTTTGAACTCAGGTTGTAATTACTCGGGTCTGACCCCGATCCAAGCAAAACAAAAATTGGATCAGGTTGTATTCAAGTAAATCATTGTCAAACTTACAAGGACTCCTAGCATAAAATTAAACGTCAAATTTGGGGCAACATGTATACACTTCTAAATCGGCATAGTTAGAAAAATGCACATATGTATAAATATGTCTCAACAATATAATGAACCCAAAAAGGAATTTATTATTTAAGGACAAGATAGGGGACCAAGCAAGCAACCAGGCTAATCATGGCAAACATACAGATCTAAAACACTGAACATGGGCATGGATTTTTTTTTAACTTCTCATATAGTATAGGCATGTCAAATAGAAAATATTTCAAACGTTGGTTATATAAGTTCAAAAGTGCCAACAAAAGCCAAACAATAAATCAATACAAGCTGTAAAGGCATGAAGACATACATCACAAACATGCAGTAAGTTTTGTGATATAGCTTTTTCAGAATTTTAGTATGAGTTTACTTATCTAAATTATGAACAGGCATGACCTATTTCAACGCAATAGCTTTATGTAGGGAATCGCTATAGAATTCCATTCCAATGCAGAATAAATTAGGAGAGGGGATCGCTTTGTCGGATGCCTCTGTTTGTAGTTATAAATCCCTTTGGCACTCCTTGAAATAATATAGAAAATGTAGAAGTTGACATACATTTGTAAATTAGATTAATAAAATGCGTAGGGATGCCTCGTTTAACTTCATTTAGAGTAGTAGGCTCCATCAGCATACATTTCCTGCATTGTTAATAATGGATCTGGGTTCGAATTCAGGAAATTGGTACGAAATTAACCCATTCAACAAACCTGAAAAATAAGAAATAGCTTGGTTTTCAATTTCCTTTGGTTTGTATAGAAGTTCACCTCCTGTTATAATTAAAATATTCACATTATTCTGGTACTTTCTATATGACATTTTGGAGTAAAAGAATTTTGAGCTAGTGTCCCCATGTTGAAGCTTGTTTCAGACTCTAAAATTTGTTTTTGTTGTTGTGTTAAATATAGGTGCTTAGCTTCATCATTTGATCAAACAAGTCAAGATTTTCTAGATTAGCATCTACTGCATTTTCCAAGCTTTTAAAATTTTGTTTAGCTTCCTTAAGTAAGAAGTCATCTTTGGGCCTCATTCTATTCCATAACTTGAATTCAGATTTTCATGCATGCAACTTATGTTGAAAAATATATCCATATGACCCTCATGTTGAGGATTGCCACCCACTTGCAAAGCAATCATGATATCCATGGTATGCATGCCGATCATTTTTGTACCTAAATGGATAGCCTTTATGTTGTACTGTAGGGACCAGATGCAGAGGCAGGGGATTATGATCGCTTGATTGTTGAGATAAGGAGATAACACTCATATTGGTGAATTTCTGGATGCATAAGCGGTTAACCAAAATTTTATCAATGTTGTTAGCAATAGCTTTCCTCCGCCGGGTATAATTAAAGCCAGTTGCTTTTATTTATGTAAGTCCAGAATTATTTAGAAAATTTGGAGAAGTTCTAATCTGGTTGAAAGGGATGAGAAGACCACCTTTTTTATCAGTTGGAGACGATGAATGATTGTAATCCCCCATTAATACCTAGCAATCAGTAATGTTTTGGGCCTGTTGTATAACATCCTACCAAAGAATATCTCTTTCTTGAAACTGGTTGCTTGCGTATATAACTGTGAAAACAAATTAAAACCTCCGGCATTAGAGATATAAGCAGTGAGATGTTGAGATGTATGTTACCGCATATCTACATGCCATACATTAGTATCCCATAGCATCAAAATTCTACCTGAAAAAGCACTATAGTTAGATGGAAAAAACGACCAGTTAGAGGGTAGTTTATTGGGAAGGGTGGCAAGGTTATGTGCATTCAGTTTGTTCTCTACTAAGCCCACTAATATGTGGTTGTATGATGTTAGAAGTTTGAACACATCACTAATACGATGTGATGTATTCATTCCTTTAACATTCCATGTAAGACAACTAATTTAACAGAGGAGGTGCTCCTTAGCTTTCTTTTAAAAGGAGCATCTGATTAAGAAGAAGATTTAGTGTTCTTCATACAGTTTGGATTCTTGTCTACGTAAGATGATACTTCAACACTTTGTTCATGTTGTGATTCCTCTGTAATAACATCTGCTATATTCTCTAATTCGTCAAGCACCAAAGTCTAAGGCAAATATGAACTAGAAATTGAAGGTCATCACCTGCATAAATGCCAGACTCAGGTTAATAGTTTCTGCATTTTGTGTTGCTACGTGATCTGATGTGCTTGATTTGTCTGCATGGTTGTCATCGGTGGGTTGTGCATAAGAGGTAGAAGCCGTTGTGGTGGTGGATCTTCGTACCCATTGTGGTTTAGTATGAATATCATGAATATTATCTTTATGCCCAAATTTCATACATTTCTTGCATTTGAATGGGATAAATTCATATCCGACAGACATATCCTTCTTGATGCATGTATGAAGTAGAATAGGGAATATATTGGGCAATACAGATGAAACAGTAATACCAACCAATACTCTTGCAAATTTGGTATGTGATTTCGAACTATCTTATCATCACACATAACTAGTTTTCCAATAAAACTTGAGATCATTGACAGAGCAGGAGATGACCACATCTCCATGTCGAGATCATGCATCCTAATCAAAATTTGCACTTCAGTAGTTTTCAATTTGTCAAAATTATAGCCTGGTTTCCACTTATCCATGAGTAACAGTCTGCTATAATACGAGTAAGTTGTGGCATGAAGAACTGAATGGCAATCTGTTTTGAGCATGAACTGCACGGTGAAGCGGTACCGAGGAGCAATGTGGATTGGAATTCACCCTGTGGCTTCCACACATTAGTGATGAATTCCTTCAATTTATTGTATGATAGTCGAAACCCGATCGGATGAAGAACTATGGCGTTCGACCAAATTTCTGAGGATTACTAAAATACGTGTTCAGGCAGATACACATACCCCACCGCAGGTTGGGTGAAAGTCATTGGAGTTGGAGTCGAAGATGTTCTCTAGCCGAAGAATGCCTCGATGTAGGTCGTAGGTTTGTTAGGTGGTGTTGGTACGGAGGAGAGGTTGGCTAGAGTAGTGGAAGGGTCTGGCAGTTTCGTTCATGGAGAAGATGGGGAGTTATTGTAACCGATGTCCACCATTTTCTAATTTTTGTTTCATCGTCTTCAATATATATACACACGTGTGTGTGTGTGTGTGTATGTGTGTGTGAATAAATGTTGAACAATGAGGAAAATGGAAAGAGTAGAAGATTCTGTCTAATTCTAGGAATCTACGGTTACATGTGATGACTCACATACAATCAAGGATTCAATTTGTTTTGTGCTTGACTTACATGACCAAACGACGTCGTTTGGTAATGATCCGTATGAGGCCATTACACATATGAGTCAGCGACTCAATACGACTTGACCATATGACTAACATGTTTAACCCATCGACTCGAAGGGGTTCAAATATTTACTCGTTTCTCCCGATTACTTTCGTCGATGACTTCGACCTGACAGACATTATCGGGTCCAACATGAAGAATAACTGGCTATTTATAAAGGTGAAATTATCCGAGTATCGTGACTTCTCCAAAGAACCGCGACTGTTTGACATTTTTTATCTTCAAAGACTGACAATCTTTGAGAGATACGGGTCAACAAATTCAAAGAACATTACGTCAACAACGCAAAGTACTTTGGAGGGCGAAGTGTTGACATGCCTTTTCGGAAAGGTCGTTAAGATGCTATCTCCCCCACTTAAAACTTTTCGTCCCCGAAAAGGAATGAAGCTGAAAGTTGTTTAACTAATCAACTCAACTTCCATTATTTTCTTTACGGCTTAAGTTCTACAACTTTTCAATTTCTAAGAACTTTTCAAATTTTTCAAAAATTTGGCTAACACCCTAATTTTCCGAAAAATTTCGCGATAACCTCCCCTGCATCGGGAGCTTCGAGATATTTCAAATAGCCTCCCATGGCCCTTACCAATCCAAAAGAAAAAGCCAAGCGGCTAGCCAATCGGCTCATAAAATCATCCAAACCCAATAAATTTGTAAACATGTACCTATTTGTCGGGAAATCAATTTTATTCTTCTGCTCTAGCCTCCTTGCTATGACCTGTTCAATAGATATACATGTATATGCAAGCAACTGTAATCATTTTTCAATACAGTTCTATATTCGGTTCAATTTGGCATAATGGTTCAAAATTTCAAACCAATAATCAAATAACACAACCATCAATCAATTAGTGAATTATCGTTTCAAATTCATAATTTTGATATATATACATAGAAAATCATGTTTTTGGTGCCAAATCACAACAATAAACCTATCTAGTTTTGGTTCTCACACCAGTCTGATGGAAATATATAGATATCCCACTTTCGATACTCGAAAATAAATTATGGTAACGTTGCAGCATTATCAGAATCATCCCCGGGCAACTAGAGTGTGATTCTATATCTATCTAGTATATTAAAACTTCGAATATACGTTCATGATGCGTATAAGCAAAATCTTTATATACTCGATTGTCCAAATCAATATAAATAAAATATTCAAATACGTATACTTGAATTTAACTTTCAAAACAAAGTTTGTTTTCAATTTTATTTGCAAAATATACTCTTCACACTCGTTCTAGGATACTACTGATCCTATCTCTAACGAGTAATTCTTATTAGATATTGCTAATCCAATCTCTAATGAATTCTTTCGTTCGGTTCTAATGTGTCTTGTTCTCGAGCTCTGTAAACCAAAGCTCTGATACCAAATGTAACGATAAGGAATTTCGCTCGATCAAAATCGAAAACTAAACCAACCAAGACCGTTCGAAACCCTTGATTGTTTTGAGAACACGACAAATCGGAACGCAAACAGAAGAACATTTCATTGTTTATTACAACAATTCATCTTAATACAAGAATATACAGAGTATGAATAAATATTACACATTCGATAAATATCAGAGATTTACAAATTACAATGCAGCGGAAAAATAATACAATACACAATTGAAAGAGATATACGAATACAGAGCTTTCCGGATATCGTTCCAGCTGTAAATCAGGATCTTGTGAATATAAATCTGCAAAACCAAAACAACTAGCTGCCCATGTCAAACTAAGGGCACCCAGAGTTTATGTTAAAACAATAAACTCCAGGTCAGTCATGTGACTAGTGTGAGAACTAAAACAGTTATTTAAAACTTTACTTTAAATCAGATATATCATGGGACCACGCCGTAGAACATGGAATGGGTTTCCTCCCAAGAATACCAGTGCATATAACAAAACAGTGCGATGATTTTTGGAAAAATGAAGTTATAATAAGACCCAGGTCCCATCACACAATGCAACACAAGCCGGAGGATAGGGTTTTCCCTTATAATAGCCAAACATGCTTGGTACGTTAAAAACAAATCATTTGATACTATTATAAGTGCATAGTTTATAAAACAACTTCAAATATAAATGTATCAATCCTAAACGGCATAGGTACCATATATCATGTCGCCAATACTAGGCTCTACAATCAAAACCGCAAAGTCACGTATTGGAAGTTGGGTTTTCCGTCTGTAAACCGAGGCAAGGGATTGTCCTCTACCGATTCGAGACAATCTAGCCCATGTCTCAGGACCTAGACACAAGTGAACCCTTAGATCGTCAGGGCCAGTCCACCGATGTGGATTAAAATGCCTGAACACTGCGTTTCCCCGCCCTTTGGGGCGTAAATGAGCAAAATGACTCCATCGGCTCCACATAGTCACCGATATATCTGAGGCGCCTCGCAATCCAACAACCACACAGGTGAAAATAATATAAATGTCAGGGCTGGTAGGTCACTGACACCACCCTAGCTAGAAGGAAACGCATGCCCTCCCTGAAGTCCTCTCCCGTTTCTGGTTCACAACCGGGGTGTGAGGCTCGCGAATCAACGTTACACAAAGCTATGCCACACAGGCGGTGCTTTGATCATCAACCACAAGACTTTTCTTTTCAACAGAAGCCTTGATCAATTGCCACTTAAGCATGCCACACAGGCAATTCACGACATGCGATTGATATCCATCAATATATAACCTTTGAGCTCGTACGTCTCAGAGAAAGGCGTTAAGCAAGAGAATAAATTCTCCGCCGCCAAACATATATATATATTTAATAGAAATCAATCACATAGAATAAAATCCAATGTCAGACACACAGTCCATTTACAAGTTCGTTCTGGGTCCGAACGAAACCGGAGGCACCTTGTACCTCGCATATCCATCGATCTCCAAGTACGTCTGGACGATCACCAACTGATTCCCTCCTCTTGGGTGTACAGCCCAATCAAGATCATCAGTAATTATCCAAACGATGCGAAGACCTCTGGTCTTCGACCACCGTCTTCATCCTCGACACATCGTCGAATCAGTTATTCAGAATGAGATAAACCCGTTCTTTCTGAATAACTCGCGTATATAATAAACAAGTGTTACACAAACACAATATACGCCTCATTCCAATTTAGAATATTCTTTTATTCAAATATTCTTATACTCTGGGAAAGGTTCCCATTAATTTTGTCAAAGATAAATTATTTAAATTTATTCTTTAATCTTCTTTTGAATATCAATTCAAATTAGTCGAGATTAGCGAACCACACCGAAGTAATCATTTATTTTATTTCCCAATCCCAACCTATTCGTCCCATGAAGTAAACTGGTCATACTTCATATCTAACACCACAGTGTTATCGGTAAGTTCAATTACCATTTCACGTTCAAATCTAATTAAAGATTTAACTATCGCCTGGAGCAAAACTGATGATACTCCATTCTCGATCATCTCAATTGAATTAAAGATTCATTAAAACTCCACTTGGTTTTAATCTTCCTAAAAATCATATCAATGATTGTTTAACTTGGGAAACCATATCCTGTCTTTAACCGGGTTAAAGAACCAATGTCATTTAAAACACGGTTCACAATAAACCCAAAAATCAATTCATATTCAATTCCAATTAAATATCATTTAATTGGTATATTTCATTAAGTCTAAATAAAAAGATTTAATCTTTTTCTCAACTGGGTTTAAGAACAGTGTTAATGAAGACACCATTCATGACAAACCCAAATCCCATTTGATATTAAGTACAAGTCCTGAATAGAAAATATAACGGCTTATATTCAATATCAAATTCTGAAACCAACAAATATCGTATTGGAAATAACGATATAAATATATTTTTCAAATTTCCACAACCATATCTGTATGATCACGAAACCCAACATCGAAATATTCCGAAGATAATTTCGACTCAAATCCATTCCAATTTGTATATTGGAAATTCTGATTATTTTCAAAACCATTTCAAATCTAGTTCAAAACTAGTTTATTTCGATAAAAATATTTTTTTATCCTTTCAAATGTGGAATTTTTCATCCCAGTTCTTTCCAATTCATATATTATGATATTACACAAATTATTAATATTTTTAATAATTTTATCAAGGCTCGTACAGTCGGTTTTCAATAACGGCCACCGAACTGCACTTACAACGACCTTTTCCAAATTTGATTTTGACATAATTCCAAATCCAACCGTTAGATTTCAAATTTCTAATATTTATTGGAAATCTCTTTTCGATACGAACCCAACGGTTCTAGTTTCAGGAGAATCCGACGGTTGGATCTCCCGTAATGTCAATTCGAAGTCATTGGTCGAAATTCGCGAACTGCCGCGGCGCGTTCTATTTAGGCCATTTAATATATATAATATATATATATTATATATATTTCGTCGATTTCAATTCAAAACGTATTTTATAAATTGTTTTAAATTAGTTTTCAAAACAAATTCAACTTCATATTCAATTTTAAATCAAAATTGAATATTCCAAATCATTAATATATAAATGATAATATTTTTGAAACGTTATATTTTGGAATCACTTTCTTTCCTATATTCGTTATAAAAACGAATATAATCGATATAAATATCGTTCGTGTCAAAATGACGCAAATCTAATCAATACGGCTTTATATATTTCAATAACTTCGTTATTCTATTCAACAAATGAATATTTTCTTCAACACATGAATATATATTTCTTTCAACACATGAATATTTATTAATTCTTACTTACAATAAAAATGTGAATTTTATTGTATAAATATTTTATTCAACACATGAATAATTTCAACACATGAATATTCTCAACACATGAGTATTGTCAACACATGACTATAATTTATTTTCTAAATTGGAATGAGACCCACTCAATGACCATTTAATGTTAATTATATGGATTCTATATGTATGTATATAGTAGCAACAATAAATAATCAACCATCATCTAGAGTGTACCGTACAACTGCATAAGCATTAAATATAATTAATTGACGCTTACACAGTCTGTCAATCAAACGATCGACATACCACTAAACAATTGGGATTAGTGTACGTCGAATATCATCCCAACATCTGTGTGGGGTTTCAAATCAACAAACATGGATTTTTATTTGTGCAGTTGGGCGACGTGTAAAATTTATCGTCCCAATCAATATCCTTCAAATAGGTGTACATAAACAAACCGTCCGGTTTGTAAATGAATATTTATTTTATTCACATACACGTTAAAAATTATATTTTTAACGATAAAATATTTTATTTCACACATGAATGTTTTATTATCCATTTCACATCCACATCACAAACAAACTTCACAACACATCAAACAAGCATACAAGTCGTCTATGGTCTATGGACGACGGGTGTCGGGTGCTGCTAAGCACCGTCTGCATCCTAGTATATATTTTTACTAGAAAACAAGAATTAAAGTGAGAAGTTCTCACCGAGAAGCTAAACCAAACGCCGCAACTCTTCATATGTAGAAAATCTTCGTCGTGCTCGCCCTTTTGTTACTTTCGTCGCCCGTATTCGCTACATATGTAAAAATCACATTTTTATCGCTTTATCCCAACAAATAAAAATCATATTTTTATTTCTACTTCATATAATTTTACAATGCTTCCTTCTATATAAAAATTATATTTTTATATCTCTACTCCTTATATAAAGATCGAATTTTTATTTCGCTACATATATAAAAATCATATTTTTATATTCTCTATTATATAAAAATTATATTTTCAATCCGCAACTCATGTAAAAATCGAATTTTTATCTTCACTTCATATATATAAATATCGAATTTTTATCTCTACTTCGTATATATATAAATCGAATTTTTATCCAATGTAAAGTCTAATTTTTCTTCTATTAAAAATCATAACTTCTTCCTTATAAAAATCCTACCTTTCATGTATATAAAAATCTTAACTTTTCAAATTAAAAATCTAATCTTTCTATTTTTAAAAATCTTTTTGTTCATTAAAAATCAAATCTTTTACTATGATAAAAATCATAGCTTCATGTATAAGAAAGATCACATTTTTATTATTAAACCGTTGGTAAAAATCATATTTCTAATTTAAACCATAGCATAAAAATCATATTTTTATTTAAGGCAAAAATCCTATTTTTTTCTCTAGCAACAATGTATTTTAATTTAAATAAAATCAAAGAGAAAAGAAATAAACTAAAAAAAGTAACATAATATAAACTTACTGTTATTGGTGGACGTTGAACAGCGTCAGAGGGGGAGGAGGAGGGTCGGACTGGGCGCGGCGTCGCCTATGGGAGGTTGCGACAGGTGTGGCGGCGGCGGTCATTGGATATGGGCGGTGGAGTTTTGGTTATGCGAGATGGAGCTCGCGTTGACCGTGAAGGAGGAGGGGGGGTGCTCCATCGCGCCGGCGGTCCTTGGATGGCCGGACTCCGACAGTGGCGGCACCCCCGGAGTGACTGCGATGGGGCTAGGGAGCGATGCCCCTTTCCTTTTTTTTTGAACTGTGAAGGATAGAAAGGGGATGAGGGATTATATGTAATATTATATTTTATTTATTTAATTGTCCTAAGAGTTGTCTTTCCATTTGAGCTACAAACTAGACCAAACGACTATCGTCCCTAGCTAATTACCCACATTACGAACACAATGGGATATGTTTTATAAGCCAGTTCGGCCTTTTCGATCAGTTTTCATCAAAATCAAAATATAACTCTATATATTGAATTTGAACGCACATTTCAATTTACCGGGCCCACATACGGACTCTAAAAATTCCAGAAAATTTATTTCTAGTTTTGTATTGATGATACAGTCCTAACAAAAATAATTTCATCGAATTCTGAGACTTTTTGAAAAATGGCCATTTCCTGGTCGATCGAAATTGATTGAAACTGTTAAAACACATTTTACTTCGCCACACTCACATATTGATTAAAAAAATTACGAATTTTGGAATCTAGCAATAATTTGAAATCCTGGATCCAACAAAAGTGGTTTTGTCGAAAACAGAGGTCGTTTGCAAAATTTCCATTTTTAAGGGCCAGAATTCCATAGCGACTATTCTGAATTTTCAACTGGACGTAACTTTTGATTCCCGCTATGAAATTTCAATTTTTCAGATTTGTTGGAAAGATATTTTCAATTAGATTCAAATATTTTTGGTTTTGCTAAAATCCGGTTTATTTTGAACCCTGTACATTCATTTGAAATTTGAAATCGAATTTTCAAACTACCGCGCCATTTTCAATTCCTTTTAGAATTAAAAATAAATATTTATATTCTAACGACGATCTATATAAATATATACGTTCTATTTCTATTCAAAATAAATTTCTCGTCGTTTTTATTCAAAATAATTCATTTTAAATATTCAAAATTCAATAAAATTGCCAAAATAAAAATTTTAAATTGGTTCAGAATTTCCGGGTTGTTACAATAGGCAAGGCGTTCAAGATTCGATCCAGTCTTCTTACGAAGATGGCAGCTCACCAGGATCGACCTACATGGGCTCGGCCTACCGGGGTTCTGCCTCCCCTGACTGGAGTATCAAAGAAAGAAGCAAAAGAAAGAGAACGAGGGGGATTGGATTGGTATACCAACTCGGATCATACCGATCTAGGCATACCGACCTCGAGCCTGCAACTTCCAATAACCTATTCTATCAGGCATATCTAAGGTCAAATGCTCAATATTTCACCTATATTTCCAGATCTCGTGAAACGTGTCATATATCCAACGAAAGAAGACCTTTTACCCAGATTGAAGTCCGATTCCTCAACTTCCCTACCGAGCGGGGATGTATGCCACGTGGCATACCGAGACGTATTCGACAACATTTATAAATAGCCCGTCAAAGCTTCATAAAAAGGACTTTTAGTCTTTACACTCTCCTATACATTGTATTACTGACTTGTACTCGAGTGTTTGAGAGAAAAAGCTTTATTGTACTCATTTTATTCGTATAAGCATACAAAGTGGACATAGGCTCGTTAACGCCGAACCCTTATAAACTTGCGTGTGATTGCGTTTCCTCTATTTTCCATTTATATTTATTTATTTATTTATTCCTTTACATTGTCTCTTTTTGGGTGTTATCCCACTTTTTGGCGTCAACAAATGTCCATCTTTTTTTCAATTGTGTTTACACTTTCAATCTATGGAAAAAACTTATGACCAAGTTAGGCAGTCCTGATGCTTCGAGGACAAGTATCATTGAATGGTGTTATTTATACAAGGCGACAAGGTGGAAGGATGAGATAGGTGTTCTCATGTAAATCATTCTCAAGAAATTTGTGTCAACTATTTGGAAGTATAGGAATGAAGTAATATTTAAAGACAAGATCAAGCAAGATTTGGAATTATGGAACGAATTAAATGCTACAATTAAGCATGGTATAGTTTGTTTTGGTTTTTCTTTTGAAAATCCGATGGGGTTGCCCAGCTATTTTAGTTGTTGATTTCTTTTGCTTTTTTTGATAGTAGTTAGATATTTGTTCTAACTCCTATAGTCATTATTTTCATTATTTTTTGTAATGAATGTGGTTGCGGCCATTAACAAAACCAACTTAGCTTTTCTATAAAAATAAAATAAAAAAATAAATAAGAAAAAACACAATGTCTAGAGGTATCAATGGGGACTACGGTTTCTTCTTGCTGCCTTTTCTTTCCCATATTTACGTCGTCCTCGCCAACTCCTCTTATTTCTATAACGACCCATAATTTTACGAATAATAAATAATATATTTAATTTTTTAAATAAAGGTTTGGTAATTTAAATTGACCAAAATTAAATAATAGGAATATTTAATTAATATAATAATTAAATAATATATTTAAATTCCAGAATAGTCAGAAATAGTAGAATTCACAATACGATATTAATTGGATCACATATAAGCCATAACTCAGTTAGAATTGAATTAGAATAACGAATATATTATTTAAACGAAGTTTGAACGCATAATTATATTATAATTAAAATCGAGCTCTAAATGGCGCGGCAGTTCGTAGTTTGGCGATTTGAACTTCAACAGAATATAAAGGGTTTGTTTTAAATCGGATTTCTGTGAAACAAGAAACGTTCGGAGCTGGTGAAGTATATTTTTCTAATGGAAGAGAAAAATAGGGATTTCATTATGTAGATTTTGATTTATGTCCAAATCAAATCTTCGAAAATTCGCTATGGAATTCCTTTATAAATTATAACGATTTATTTATATTATAAAAGGGTTTTTCAATATAAATTGAATTACGATTCAACCGGGATTTGAAAATCGAGTTATAATTCCAATTGGAGCTATACGATATTCTGTGTGAATATATATACGATAGTATATATATTTATTTATATTTAATTTAATTGTTTTTAAATATATTTATATATTTAAATGGGTTATTTAGAGCTTCAAAAATAACCAGTTTTGCAAACGAGCTCCATTTTCAACGAAACTAATTTTGTTGGATCCGGAATGTTAAATTATTATTGGATTTCAATTTTCGTGATTTTTGGAGTCCGTATGTGGCTGTACTTGATTTTAATGTGAAATACAGTCGATATTTTTACAGCTAAAAATACGCTATGTGAGCAAATGGAGTCAGAATTCGACGAAACCAGTTTCGTTGGGTCTGTAATGTCAAATTGTAGGTGTATGTCCATTTCCATGATTTTTGGGTATCGTATGAGATTATAGGAATTTTTATTCAACAAATACACATAGCGATTGCTTAAAAAAATTCGAATATAAAAATATTAAAATCTTTCTATAAATGTAACACCTTCATCTTTACCCTAAACAACTTGCTCCTGCAGTCAAAACATGAGCCGCCACATTTTTCCATCTTCTGTAAACAATTTTATCTTTGAAAAATCATATCAATTTGAAGAAAAATTCTAAAATCGTGAAACTGAATTAGCGAGCTCGGGATTTGTTGAAGCTTCCCTTTGGTACAACATTCAGGAGATGCGCACGCACTTTTCAGTGCTGACTTTGGCACCAGCGTTATCTAGGGTTACCAATTGCTGTCGATTGAGGACGAGTTGGTTGTTTTCGATTTCATAGTTGAGTTCGTGATGATTTGTAGCATCTCGTGAGATTTTTGGGATTTAAAGGGAAAAAAGTGTCAATGATTGTGTAGAATGTCGCGCATTTGCGGAGACAATGGAAAACTGTGCTGACATGCGAGTGTGGATTGTTTGGGTGGTAGAGAGAGAGGTCGGGAAGAGAAGTTCACTGGAAGTATTGGTTTCGAAAACAATGATAAGAAGGAGGAGATAGGAGCAACCGAAGATCGACAAATGGTTTTGGAAAAGCTCCAGGTTGCATTGCTTTTGAATGAGGTAGAAGGATTGTGTTTTGGGGCGGGTTTGAATAGTGGATGGGCCTGTTTAAATGGTAAAGCCCGATCTAGAATTTAACTAAGTTTAAATTAAAAATATAATAGTGTACCAACTTTAAATAATGATATCTTGCCCACACATTATCGGAATTCAGAAAAACAAGATCCGTTGGGACCGTAGGGACGAGGACTTCACAATGAAACTAACTGGGAGTGATTTGGATCTCGTCCCAATTTATGGCGAAATAAAATGCCTGACTGAATCTATTGAACGATTATCGCTATCTAACGATTTCCGACCAATGTGAGTAAATCTCAATAACTCTGCTCAACTTATATTTTTTTATAACGTATTTTTAGAAATGATAAATAATGGTTGTTTGTTGTGTGTTGGCTGTTTGGTTGAACTGTTAGTTAATTGATTGAAATTTAGATAACGATATATATAAATCGTTAATCGAATATTAATTCTGTTTTGCAGAATACTTTATATTCGTGTTATTTATGTTGATTAACATCTGTGGTTGCAGGGAAATAGGTCGGAGGGACCTAACTGGGTTCCTCAACATTTATTTTACTGTTTTTCATATATTGTGATATATGATGTGATTTATAATCTGTTGTTGATTATGTGTGTTTGATCATTGTTATTTGGTACTTTTAAATACCAAAGGAAATACTGGAATGTGAAAAGGGAAATTTCAAACTAAAATTTGAAATAAAATATTTACATAAAATCAAAGGATTTTATATAAAAAGGAAATTTTCAAAGGGTATATTGAAATAAAAATATTCGTATAAAATCAAAGTATTTTATAAAAAGAAATGTATGAAGTGAATATGGGATTTTGGAATTTTATAAAATCAAATGGACTTATTAAAAGGAGATATTTGAAAATTAAATAAAAGACTTCTGTATGAAGTTACAACAATTATATGGAAGTTTGAAAGACTGATTTGGTTAAAATACTAAATGAAAGTAATAAGAAGTAAATAAAGAACTTTATGGAGTAAATACAATATTTAGGAAAACAAATAGAATTGAAAGTAAATATTTCGGAAATCAAATTGAATTATAAAAGAAATTATTTGGGGAAATAAATAGAATTATAAAAGAGAATTGAGAAGATATAAAAGAACAACGAGGAGATGGTTTCAAAGTAGATTTTAAATAGAAATCTGTTTTAATAGATAAATTGAGCAAATAAATTTATAAACGATGTTTATAAATTAAAAAGAATACTTATCTTTTGATAAATGGAATATATAAGTCTGAACTTCTATAGAGAAGTAGAGATCAGTTTTTAACACCGATATTTTAAATAGAATGTGAACTCAGCATTTATAAAGATAATTTTAAATGAGATTTAAGTGTTGGAAATAAAAAGAAGATTTCATATAAATAAATCTATAAATAGAAGTTAGAATTGGGGTATTGTTTTAAAATATGAAATCAAACTAAAGGGATTATATAAAAGGAATATTATTCACATTCAACTTGAAAAATGGAATTAAGTAAAGATTTTAGAAATAAAAACATTTGTAAAGGAAATTGGGTTTTTGAAATAGAAGTTAAACAGAGATGGGATTTCAAATGGTTAGAAATAAATAAATTGTTAAATAAGGAAAACAAATGTTGTGATTTATAAACAATGTTCATAAATGAACTAGAATATAATTATCAGTGGATAATTGAGATTTCAAATTCAACGGTAAATAACATGGGAAATTTGGAGTTGTTTTGGAAAGGGAATGATGAAATCCATTTTGATACTCAAAATGTAAAAAAGGGATTAAATAAAATCCGTAAAGATTTGTAGTTAGAATTCAACTAAGCCAATGTTTTAAAAATGATTTGTTTGAAGAAATTATATATTAAATAAATTAGGATTTTACAAGGAAATTAGTGTTCGGTTGGAAACCGATATTTGATTACCAAATACAAGTTATTCGAGAGAGATTATTGAATATAAGTTATTCTAAGAAGAGAGTTAATCGAATATAAGCTATCCGAAAGGAAGAGTTATCGAATATAGTTTATTCGAAAGAGAGATTATTGAATATAGTTATTCGAAGAGAGATAATCGAATATAGTTATTCGAAAGGGGAGTTATCGAATAAAGATTATTCGAGAGAGAATTGCAAGTTGAAATTTGATTATATCAAATTAGGGAAAGTACCAATTACTTTCCGTTTTAAAACCAAGATTTATCTATTCATTAATAAATTAGTTATTTTTTTATTTATCCAAAATTAATAAGGAAGAGTTATATTTAAGTTATTTTATTTTGGAAGTATGAGATTACAACACCATCGTTATAATCAAATGATTTTGGTAAAAGAAGTGGATTCGTAAATAGAATCCGAGTTACGTAATGAAGTTGGTTAAAAGATTTAAAAAAGTGAACTTTGTCTATTTCGAGGTTAGAAATGTTGTTCAGTTAAGGTCTGAGAGGTAATTATACCGCAACTTGATTGACTTCATTTTCAACTAAGGGATGGGTAATGTTCGATAGTGAAGGTTGGTTACGTGAATTTAGTTAATGAGTGTAATGGTTTGAATTGGCTTAGTGATGTTTTATTTAAACAACTGTTCAAATCAAATGAAGGAGTTTTGGAAATGTTTTCCAAATAAGAATCAGAAATGTTTTCTAATATAGAAAATAAGGAATGGAGCAAATACGGAAATGTTTCCAATGATTAATAAAGTATATTTTCTAAATCTAGAAATGAGAATTTATGAATATATAGAAATGGGTAATTGGATATATTAATGATAATTTAATCTAAAGAGATACATGTGGAATAATGATTGATCGATAGATTTTCCATCTGGAAATAATATCGTTGTTTGCAAACATGTTTTTCTTGGATAGTTAATGTAACACCCCGACTTTTAGTTAATACTAAAATTCACTAATTATAGGATAAATAATCTCAGATGTGGGAGTTGGGGGTAACGGGCTGCGTCATTGCGTTCGTCTCGGAAAAATACGCGAAATAGAGTCCGAGTTTTTGAGAATCGGAGTCCGTATGGCTCGGTTATGGCCCAAAGAAGTTTGCAGGAAAATTAAAGCTAAAAACAGATTTAAAAATTCAAATTCAGATTTTGGAATAGAACCAGCGGGGCCAGGTGGGAAAATTCCCGCAGTAACCATGTCGACAGGGCTGTCGACAGGCCTGTCGACAGGGGGGTCGACTTGCCTGTCGACAGGGGCGCGGCGTCCAGGGAACCTGGGTGCACCAGGTTGGGTTCTAGGCTGGCTTGGAGGGCTGGGTTCTAGAGATTTCCTAAATCTAACGGACCTAATCTAACCTAGGGTTAATCTAAGGGCCTAAAACACTACCTAATCCTATAAATAAGACCCCAACCCTACCCTAATTCATTCATAATTAGATCTTGTAACTAAACTATGGCAAAATGAAACTTGATCATGGCCTCCATAAATCAATGAAGAGAGTTGCAAGCTAATCAACCTCTAATCATCTTCTTCTTCATATTTGGCAACTAGTTCTACTTCATAAGTTTGCTAATCTTGGTTTTGGTGAGTTCCTATAGCTTTAATAATCAATTGTTAAATTGATTATGGTAGGATATGATAAGACATGGCTATGTTTGTGGATAAATATGTTTATGCAAGTTTAGCATATTGTATGTTATGTGTTTGGCAAGTTTTATGCTACATGCAAGTTTAATGCCATGTTTTATGATGCAAAACATTATGTTGAACATTTATGCATATGTAACATGTTATGCAAACTATATGTGAGAGTATATGCAAGTTATATGTAACATGATATGCAAGTTATGCATGTGGTTTTATGCATGCTAAGTGTTTAGTTTTATGCATGCTAAGTATTTGATGCTATGCAAGTTATGTATTTGGTGTTATGCATGCTAAGTATTTGGTATTATGCATGCTAAGTATTTGATTTTATGCATGCTAAGTGTTTGGTTTTATGCAAGTTTGTCTCTTTTTATGATATGCATAATATATGCAAGTTGTCACTAAGTATGACATGTTATGCAAGTTCATAAGCAAGTTATGATGCAAGCTCATATGCAAGTTATGATATATGTTCATATGCAAGTTAAGATGCAAGTTCAACATGTTATGTAAGTTATGTGTATGCTTATATGCAAGCTCAACATGTTATGCAAGTTATGTGTATGACGTTATGTAAGTTATGTGCATGTTGTTATGCAAGTTCATATGCAAGTTATGTGTATGATGTTATGCAAGTTATGTGCATGATGCTATGCAAGTTATGTGTATGTTGATATGCAAGTTATGTTTATGATATTATGAAAGTTATGTGTATGATGTTATGCAAGTTAACATGTAACATGTTGTGCAAGTTCACACCTTTAAGACACATGCAAGTTCACCCTTGAAAAACCTATGAACACTTATGCAAGTTGCCTTTAGATATGACATATGTATGTTCATGCAAGTTGGGTTATTTAGCAATGCTAGTTGGGTTAATATTATGATGTAAGTGGACACCTTTTAACCCATGTTAATGCTAATGTATGCTAAGTGAAACCCATGTTAATTGTGAAAGAATCTTCTCTTGGAAATATGTCGTGTTAGCATAAGTACGTGGGGGAAACGATGGGGTTGATAGACATGTTAATGAATGGTGTGAAATGGTTATGATTAAGCATACCATAAAATGAATAAGCATAAGTGGGAATTTACCTATTGAGTTAGGTCTACCCCATGGGAATTTACCTATTGAGTTAGGTCTACCCATGTTATGGAATTGGGAATTTACCTATTTAGTTAGGTCTACCCATATTCTTAAATATGTGATATTAATTAGGGATAATTAATATGGGGGTGATTAATTAGGTGTAATTAATCGACTAAGACACGAGGTTGGACTCATTTGTAGTGTAAAACTGCCCGGACCCAACCGGCTTAACCAGTTGCTACAAATGTTAGCCCAATGTGAGAGGTCTTAGGCACAAACTAAATACGTGATTAACGTAAAGACACGAGGTTAGACTCGGTTATGACGTAAGGCTGCCCGGACCCAACCGGCTTAACCAGCGGTCATAAAAGATAGTCTAATGTGAGAGGTCTTTATGAGGATCACGGTCTTAATTAATTAAGAAACACTTAACCAAATTAGCATGTAGTGGGACATGAGGGTTAAGTGGGTGCCTTGGGTGGCATGTAGTAACTAGTGCGGGTGCCTCGGGTGGCATGAGGAAACTAGTGGGTTGCCTTGGGTGGCAATAGAAAATACGATTAGAATACTTAACCAAAGTGGAACATGTAATTAAAACATGGGTGAAGGGTTAAGTAAGTGCTTTGGGTGGCATGTGGAAATCTAGTGGGTGCCCTATGTGGCAATTGAAATATGATTGATGACTTAACCAAATCTTAACATGTAAGTGGGCATGACTATATAAGGGGTTAAGTGGGATGCACTAGATAAAAGTGGCAAGCTTAAGTAGTAGCTTGTGGGGGCCCATTTCAACCAATATCCCAAACGTATCTTTGTGGGCTCGACTTTAGTCGAGTGACGGGACATGCATATTGGGCTTGACTATAAGTGGCCAAAACGGGTTAGCGATGGCAACGCAGGATCAACGGGTTTCATATGCGTGTGTGGACCCGGGCTGGTTGGTAAGTCGTTGTTGCATCGTGTAGATATAAAGCCGTGCACCGTTGATATTATCAGGTAGCCACTTTGGGGGAATGATACACCCCCTTTGTGGGACCAGCACGGGTATCTACGGTAGGGAGCCGATCGCTTGGGAGTAGTGGGTACACCTAGTAAAGATAGGGGCAGACGGCACCTGTGTAGGGGTACAAGAAACTACTGGGTAAAAATTACTAAGTACACTTAGTGGGATCAACCTTTAATTAGGAATTACCCTTGGTGGGTAGAACTGGTGTGGTGCAGTGTAAGAATTACCCTTGGGTGGGTAGATCTGGGGGGGGGGGTGTAAGCTAGTAATTATCCTTGGGTGGATAAATGCGTCTTTTCGGTTATCGTAATACATCCGGTGTTTAGTTGGCTACTTAGTGTAGTCATTATCCCCAGAGGTACCGTACCTTGTTTATGTCATACCCTAATTACTTTAATGGTTGTATTGTTAGGGTTATAGGACTCACTCAGACTTATGTCTGACCCCGTTGTTTTTATCTTTTTTTCCCAACCCTCAGGTTATCAGAGTGGGCCCGGTACGAGTGGGCTTAGATCAGGCTGCTTTATTCTCTTTTGGAGCTTGGACCATAGATGTAGAGAGCTCAGCTTACCCTTTCTTTTATGGCTATCAGTTCATGTATTGGGATTATGTACTTTTATTTATCAGGATGGATATTTTGTACTTGACTCTTATTATGGTTTTGTGATGTAACCAAACATGTTTTATTTTCCGCTGCAATGAAATGATGTTTTAAGATTTTCAAGTATTACTTATATCTGTCTTGTTGTAATTTTTCTGTTCTATATTCACTTAAAATACTCCACCGATGTTATGGCATTCCCTTAGCGAGTGACCATAGCGAGTGTGGGGTGTTACACGTGGTATCAGAGCAAAGGTTACCAGAGCAGATAAAAAAACTATTTTCTAAGAATATTTTTGAAAGGAGTATTTTCAAAAACATGTCTTTTAAGAGAAAAGTTTTAGAAAGAAAAGCATAATCCCCGATAGCCATATCTTTATCTTTCGAATTCTCCGTTTGAATCTCTTCCTCTCTCGTTTTGAGTTTCCCCTCCGTGTGTAGATGATCTTTCTAAGATAGATAAGAATGGAAAACCACTTCAAGGGACCTAGACATTAGTCGGATTAGAAGTTGGTTCAAGAAGAAGGAGGACTTGTAGGTACTTATTGGATGGACGATGGGAGGAAGGCTCAAATAGTTGTTTGGTTAATGAAGGACGAAACCTCATTGATGGGAGGTTACGAGTGAAGAATGGGAAGAAGAAGGCTAGTAGTTATCCTTTTGGGAGGCATAGGACACCTTATTAGGATTGTCCAAAGAAGCAAGGGCAAGGTATGGAATCTCCTGGAGGGTAGTTGTATTCCCTCACGGCTAGTGTACCAGATGGGGATAGGACCGTCTAGGTTGGAATTTGGATTTCTATATTATCCGGTTCAAACTTTATTTGATTATGATGCATCGAGTTCGTTTATCTCATCATTGTTAGTTGAGTCACTGCACTTAGACACCAGTTTGGTAGATGATCCCTTAGTTGTTTCAAACCCAATTGGGCTCCATGATGTGTTTGGGTTTGAAAGTTTCTATACTTAGCGTTGAGTTTAGGTGTGATGCTTGTTGGGCTTCACGGGCTATGGGTTAGTTTTGGGCATGGACTGGTTATCCAGTAATGGTGCCGTTCTTATTGTGGAAGGAGAGTTGTTAGGCTTATGACCCGCTTGGGCAACACTCTCGAGATCTCTTGTAATCCCATAGAATCTGTTATGCTAAGTTATCTAGAATCGCTTGACACGTCGGTCTAGAGTTTGCGATCTGTTAGAGCGGTCCGGGAATACTCGGATGTGTGTGAGGAGGTGAAGGGCTTACCTCCGAAGCGGGAGATTGACTTCCGAATATATCTGGTGGATAATGCTAAACCAGTATCTTGGCCAGTGTGCCACATGGCTCCTCGTGAGAGGAGGGAACTCCATAAGTAAGTAGGCGATTTGCTTGAGAAGGGGTTCATAAGACGAAGTATCTCGGAGTG
This sequence comes from Allium sativum, assembly GCA_030737875.1. NCBI lineage: Eukaryota > Viridiplantae > Streptophyta > Magnoliopsida > Asparagales > Amaryllidaceae > Allium > Allium sativum. The sequence goes on along the minus strand of CM060921.1, from coordinate 510,219,961 downwards.
AGGTGCTCCAGTAGTTTTTGCCACGAAGGCGGATGGGTCCCTCAGACTTTGTGTAGGCTAAAGAGAACTAAATAAACTCACAAAGAAGAATAGACACCCATTGCCGAGGATTAATGATCTCTTTAATCAGTTGGCTGGCGCCTCAGTATTTTTGTAGTAGGACTTAGCCACGGGATTTCATCAGTTGAGAGTGGCTGATAATAGTATAGAGAAGACTGCCTTTAGGACTCCGGATGATTTTTTTTATGAGTGGCTGGTGATGCCATTTGGTTTGACGAACGCCCCCGCATACTTTGTTGATTTGATGAGAAGGGTGTTCAAGGAGTACCTAAATAAGTTCGTGATGGTCTTTGTGGATGACATCTTGTTCTTTTCTAAGAGCGAAATAAATTTTCGTATGTGCTCAATAGGGTGAGCAAAGCCAGTTATGGGAAAAACGGTGGTTTTGGAGCAAGACTGGCGAGGACATCCAGGGTTGGACAAGGGGCTTAATTATTTAGCCGTTTTTACTAGTATCATCTCACGTAGGTCGTCTGAATTCGAAGGAGGTATCCCTTGGGTGTTTGTCTGATATTGGTTTAGGCCTTTGGGGCTTGCATTTGGGGGATGCCGAGTTCGACTAGGGTGGTCTGCGTGAGAGATGAACAGTTGTGATGATTTTGGATGATATCCTGGTGGGGAAGAGCATGCCCTACATCTTAGGGAAATGTTGGAGACTCTTCGAGCGCATAGTCTTAGGACAACAAAAGTGGATGGGATTCTTAGCATCCTATGAGTTTGAGATAGCGTATACCCATGGCAAGGGTAACGTGGTGGTGGACGACTTAAGTAGAAAAAGGTTGTCCTTGAGTTCATTGTTCGTTGAACGACGGAGCTTAGAGTTTATTTCGATGTTGACTTTAGACCTTCCGTTGACTTTGTACCCGGTTTGCTAGCCTCCTTAGAGGTTAGGCCTACTCTTTTGGGGCATATTGGCGGAGCACAGCGGGACGACCCACAGTGGGTTGAGTTAGTAGAGAAGCTCATGAGGAGGGGGAGTCGTCCAGCCATTTGAGTAGGTACACCCTAGATGGTAAGGGGTGGTTGCGTAGAGACGGTAGCCTTTGTGTACCATAAGACAAGGGGTTTGAGGAAGGCTATACTTGATGATGCACATCGGTCGAAGATGACCATTCATCCCGATGGGGACAAGATGTACCAAGACGTGAAGCGAGTTTTCTTTTGGGCCGGTATGAAGAAAGACGCGGCCGAGTATGTTGCTCGATGCTTGGTCTGCCAACAAGTGAAGGCGGAGCAAAAGAAACCAGGTGGGTTGCTTCACCCATTGGAAGTTCCGCAATGAAAGTGGGATAGCGTCTCGATGGATTTTATTTACAGGTTACCCAGATCAAGAAAGGGTAATACGGGAATTTGGGTGGTAGTAGACAGACTTACTAAGAGCGCCCATTTCATACCTGTGAAGAGCAAGAGGACCGCTCCATGGCTAGCTTCAGTATATCTTCGAGTGATAGTTCGATTGCATGGGGTACCCTCTAACGTAGTAAGTGATCGAGATCCTATCTTCACTGGCGAGTTCTGGAGAAGTTTGCAAGAAGCAGTGGGGACTCAATTGTGTCTGAGCACCGCATATCATCCTCAGACGGACGGCCAGACTGAGAGGGTGAATCGTGTTCTAGAAGACCTTTTGAGGCTTTGTTTCTTAGATTTTGGAGGTACATGGGAAGAGCATCTTCCATTGGTGGGGTTCGCATATAATAACAACTTTCAGTCCAGTATTGGTATGGCTCCTTTCGAAGCTCTCTATGGAAGGCCTTGTCAATCACCTACGTGTTGGTGGGAATCTACAGATAAGATCTTTCTTGGGCCTGATATGATTAGGGAGACTTCTGAGAAGATTGACTTGATTCGAAGAAGGATGAAAGCAGCGCAGGATAGGCAAAAATCTTATGCGATCAAGAGAAGGACGGATCTTGAGTTTGAGGTTGGGGACATGGTCTTTGTCAAAGTGTCTCCGTTACGAAATGTGGTTCGCTTTGGATCTGTTGGAAAGTTAGCACCAAGGTTCGTAGGGCCATTTCCCATTAAGGAAAGAATTGGACGGATGGCATATAGAATGGAGTTGCCCGACAGACTTGATGGTGTACATGATATATTCCATATGTCACATTGAGGAAGTTCCTACATGAGACCGCTGAGGTGATAGAGCCGAGCTGGCTTAAAGAAGTAGAGATAGAGCATGATGAGACGATTCGACGAGCTCCTACTCGCATCCTTGGGTCAGAGACTAGGAAGTTGAGGAGTCGAGAGGTTCAACTAGTCAAAGTGCAATGGGGAGAAGATAAGAGCAACGCTACCTTAGAGACGGAAGAGAAGATGCGTTCATTATACCTATTCCTTTTTAGGACATGTCTTTTAATTCCTCCTTTATCGTTTGACTAGTACTTATCTTATCTGTAGTATGTCCTCTCATTGGTACCTTTGACCTTTAGATAGGGTAAACCTATGGTTGAAACATGTGTTTGAGACATGTTAGGGTTGATGGATGCAAGTGGATGCAAGTGTTTGCTAGTGGTTGCTCGTGGATGCATATACACACACTCTAGGCACTAGATCGGCTCAGTCACTTCATATTGCATATTGCATAAAATTGTGTGTAGGAAGCTATATTTATGGATGTATAATGATTGTGTTATCATATGGATGATGCATTTTGGTGAATGATTGTGCACTCATGTAGATATTGTATGTGTCGATAGGGTTCTCTCGCATACATAATGGATGCATGGCACTATCATGGTTTGCATATGTTCATACATTAGATAGGGAACATATACACACACTTTTTGCATATGCTCATACATCATTAGAAACTATTTAAGGACAATGGATGCCCGTGGTTGATGGTTTGAGTAGATGGTTGTTTGGATGGTAGGATATGCATTCTCCTTAGCTTAGAGATTTCGGGGACGAAATCCTTTAAGGAGGGGAGAATGTAACACCCCGAATTTTAGTTAATACTAAAATTCACTAATTATAGGATAAATAATCTCAGATGTGGGAATTGGGGGTAACGGGCTGCGTCATTGCGTTCGTCTCGGAAAAATACGCGAAATAGAGTCCGAGTTTTCGAGAATCGGAGTCCGTATGGCCCGGTTATGGCCCAAAGAAGTTTGCAGGAAAATTAAAGCTAAAAACAGATTTAAAAATTCAAATTCAGATTTTGGAATAGAATCAGTGGGGCCAGGCGGGAAAATTCCCGCCCTAACCATGTCGACAGGGCTGTCGACAGGCCTGTCGACAAGGGGGTCGACTTGCCTGTCGACAGGGGCGCGGCGTCCAGGGAACCTGGGTGCACCAGGTTGGGTTTTAGGCTGGCTTGGAGGGCTGGGTTCTAGAGATTTCCTAAATCTAACGGACCTAATCTAACCTAGGGTTAATCTAAGGGCCTAAAACACTACCTAATCCTATAAATAAGACCCCAACCCTACCCTAATTCATTCATAATTAGATCTTGTAACTAAACTATGGCAAAATGAAACTTGATCATGGCCTCCATAAATCAATGAAGAGAGTTGCAAGCTAATCAACCTCTAATCATCTTCTTCTTCATATTTGGCAACTAGTTCTACTTCATAAGTTTGCTAATCTTGGTTTTGGTGAGTTCCTATAGCTTTAATAATCAATTGTTAAATTGATTATGGTAGGATATGATAAGACATGGCTATGTTTGTGGATAAATATGTTTATACAAGTTTAGCATATTGTATGTTATGTGTTTGGCAAGTTTTATGCTACATGCAAGTTTAATGCCATGTTTTATGATGCAAAACATTATGTTGAACATTTATGCATATGTAACATGTTATGCAAACTATATGTGAGAGTATATGCAAGTTATATGTAACATGATATGCAAGTTATGCATGTGGTTTTATGCATGCTAAGTGTTTAGTTTTATGCATGCTAAGTATTTGATGCTATGCAAGTTATGTATTTGGTGTTATGCATGCTAAGTATTTGGTATTATGCATGCTAAGTATTTGATTTTATGCATGCTAAGTGTTTGGTTTTATGCAAGTTTGTCTCTTTTTATGATATGCATAATATATGCAAGTTGTCACTAAGTATGACATGTTATGCAAGTTCATAAGCAAGTTATGATGCAAGCTCATATGCAAGTTATGATATATGTTCATATGCAAGTTAAGATGCAAGTTCAACATGTTATGTAAGTTATGTGTATGCTTATATGCAAGCTCAACATGTTATGCAAGTTATGTGTATGACGTTATGTAAGTTATGTGCATGTTGTTATGCAAGTTCATATGCAAGTTATGTGTATGATGTTATGCAAGTTATGTGCATGATGCTATGCAAGTTATGTGTATGTTGATATGCAAGTTATGTTTATGATATTATGAAAGTTATGTGTATGATGTTATGCAAGTTAACATGTAACATGTTGTGCAAGTTCACACCTTTAAGACACATGCAAGTTCACCCTTGAAAAACCTATGAACACTTATGCAAGTTGCCTTTAGATATGACATATGTATGTTCATGCAAGTTGGGTTATTTAGCAATGCTAGTTGGGTAATGCTAATGTATGCTAAGTGAAACCCATGTTAATTGTGAAAGAATCTTCTCTTGGAAATATGTCGTGTTAGCATAAGTACGTGGGGGAAACGATGGGGTTGATAGACATGTTAATGAATGGTGTGAAATGGTTATGATTAAGCATACCATAAAATGAATAAGCATAAGTGGGAATTTACCTATTGAGTTAGGTCTACCCCATGGGAATTTACCTATTGAGTTAGGTCTACCCATGTTATGGAATTGGGAATTTACCTATTTAGTTAGGTCTACCCATATTCTTAAAAATGTGATATTAATTAGGGATAATTAATATGGGGGTGATTAATTAGGTGTAATTAATCGACTAAGACACGAGGTTGGACTCATTTGTAGTGTAAAACTGCCCGGACCCAACCGGCTTAACTAGTTGCTACAAATGTTAGCCCAATGTGAGAGGTCTTAGGCACAAACTAAATACGTGATTAACGTAAAGACACGAGGTTAGACTCGGTTATGACGTAAGGCTGCCCGGACCCAACCGGCTTAACCAGCGGTCATAAAAGATAGTCTAATGTGAGAGGTCTTTATGAGGATCACGGTCTTAATTAATTAAGAAACACTTAACCAAATTAGCATGTAGTGGGACATGAGGGTTAAGTGGGTGCCTTGGGTGGCATGTAGTAACTAGTGCGGGTGCCTCGGGTGGCATGAGGAAACTAGTGGGTTGCCTTGGGTGGCAATAGAAAATACGATTAGAATACTTAACCAAAGTGGAACATGTAATTAAAACATGGGTGAAGGGTTAAGTAAGTGCTTTGGGTGGCATGTGGAAATCTAGTGGGTGCCCTATGTGGCAATTGAAATATGATTGATGACTTAACCAAATCTTAACATGTAAGTGGGCATGACTATATAAGGGGTTAAGTGGGATGCACTAGATAAAAGTGGCAAGCTTAAGTAGTAGCTTGTGGGGGCCCATTTCAACCAATATCCCAAACGTATCTTTGTGGGCTCGACTTTAGTCGAGTGACGGGACACGCATATTGGGCTTGACTATAAGTGGCCAAAACGGGTTAGCGATGGCAACGCAGGATCAACGGGTTTCATATGCGTGTGTGGACCCGGGCTGGTTGGTAAGTCGTTGTTGCATCGTGTAGATATAAAGCCGTGCACCGTTGATATTATCAAGTAGCCACTTTGGGGGAATGATACACCCCCTTTGTGGGACCAGCACTGGTATCTACGGTAGGGAGCCGATCGCTTGGGAGTAGTGGGTACACCTAGTAAAGATAGGGGCAGACGGCACCTGTGTAGGGGTACAAGAAACTACTGGGTAAAAATTACTAAGTACACTTAGTGGGATCAACCTTTAATTAGGAATTACCCTTGGTGGGTAGAATTGGTGTGGTGCAGTGTAAGAATTACCCTTGGGTGGGTAGATCGGGGGAGGGGGGTGTAAGCTAGTAATTATCCTTGGGTGGATAAATGCGTCTTTTCGGTTATCGTAATACATCCGGTGTTTAGTTGGCTACTTAGTGTAGTCATTATCCCCAGAGGTACCGTACCTTGTTTATGTCATACCCTAATTACTTTAATGGTTGTATTGTTAGGGTTATAGGACTCACTCAGACTTATGTCTGACCCCGTTGTTTTTATTTTTTTCCCAACCCTCAGGTTATCAGAGTGGGCCCGGTACGAGTGGGCTTAGATCAGGCTGCTTTATTCTCTTTTGGAGCTTGGACCATAGATGTAGAGAGCTCAGCTTACCCTTTCTTTTATGGCTATCAGTTCATGTATTGGGATTATGTATTTTTATTTATCAGGATGGGTATTTTGTACTTGACTCTTATTATGGTTTTGTGATGTAACCAAACATGTTTTACTTTCCGCTGCAATGAAATGATGTTTTAAGATTTTCAAGTACTACTTATATCTGTCTTGTTGTAATTTTTCTGTTCTATATTCACTTAAAATACTCCACCGATGTTATGGCATTCCCTTAGCGAGTGACCATAGCGGGTGTGGGGTGTTACATTAAATCACCGACTATCGAAGTTTTTGACCATTTTTCCGTCGTCAATACGGAGAGACCGGGATCAGATTCATTATCTGAAAACCACTCTGTATGGACGTTAGCGTTGCGATCAAATATGATGAAAATAATTGAAGACGGAGTTATGCAAGGGCTATCCTGTTTACAGAATAGTACCTTCGGTTAGTCCAGTCCCAGGACAACGTGAATGGACGAATGTCTGACAAAGTATATCTAACGGATCGCGTAAGTTGATCTCTTCAAACGTACTTACGTTTGGTGGCGGAGGAATTCGTTTCTCTTAGCTTTATACCCGTGGCATTTTTGGGAAAATAAATTTGTGATTTGGCGGGTATGACGATGTGGCGTTCAAAGTGAATGGTGGTCAGATGTTCCAAAAGATACGTAATGACCTCAAGCCTCATCAACCGGGAAATGACAGAAATCGGGCAGGCAACATGGCTATGTGGGTCGCTCCCATTAGGTTGTATATCACCTATCTAGAGAAAACCCATTTCATTCTTTTATCTATTTTCGATGATGTCCCTTTTTGGGAAACGATGGGTAGCCCCCATCCGTTGGTGGTATACATTCGATACACTGAAGAAAAATGAGTGGTCGGTCATGTGTGGGCCGAGTTGCAAGACGTTCTTGTTGAACCCAGTGTATTCGCCTCTAGAGATACACTATCGGCAGGTGGTCCCATGCCTTGTCATATTCGGAATCCAATCTCCAATAAGAGCCTGCGAGTTTGATTGTATATAATATATGTGGAGCGTGAGATGCAAGCGTTCAACTAGATTCTATTTATTTGTATTTAGACACTATTATAATATCAGAAAAATATTGATTTCCAAAAATATTTTGAGTTATCGTAAGGTAAAAAGCATCCGTATTTATGTGTGGATTGTTCTTACGATTATCATTCTTTTGAAAAGGATTTTGGAAAGTTAAACCAAATGATTTGAGTTTACTCACACCAGTCCCATGACTGACCCAGAGTTTATTTTGTTTTGTTTTCCCTAAACTCTTGGGTGCCCAAATTTGTACGGGCAGTCAAGTAGTCGGGATTTACAGATATAATAGGAAGAGCTTGGAGCAGGAGGCTTCAGCAACATTATATAGCTATTATTTATTCCATTGTGATGTAAGTGTTGTACCCTAATATACAAATAAAGATTTATGTTTCAAAGTATGTTGTATATTTTATTTTATTCGTTCCGCTGTGAGATTTGTGTTACTCTGATGTGCTGTGTGTTCTTCTTCTATTCTAATTTTCTATCTTATCTATTCTCACCCTCTAACTTTTTTCTATTAATGATCTAGAATGTTCGATACCTAAATAATTAACATAGGTTTTATGTTGATTTTCTGGGTCGAAAATCCCCGTTCTTTACAATTTTCGTTCATTACTTCTTTTTCGCAGCCCAAACTTTTCTTATTACTGCCTCCCTACCCTTTTAGCTCCTCTCCCTTAATCCAGAAATCCTTAGTTCCTGATCTAGTCTTATAGATCTGACTTTTTTTAGGGTACGACGGTTGTGCTTCTCATTAACCAACGGCGAAGCCTTTCTTCTCCCCCACCTACTCTGCTTCTCCAAAACCCAATGATATTTGGATTTGTTTTTGGTACGGATCTAATCGACAACCTTTTGTTTTTGAGATTGAGGATCTTTGTGTCTTTTAGAGTTTTTATCATGTCTCTCTGGCAGCCTGCTCTGACCATTTCTTCTTGTTGCTACTATGTTATTTTTTCTTTTGGTGAGTTTTGTATGGTGAGTTCTTTCGAGTTTCTACATTGATTTTCACCTGTTATTCCCGGTAACTGCTATTGTAACCTTATAAGCTTGCTCAACTCCTCTTACTAACCTCGGAAATTGCCTTGTAATGAGGGTTAGTTTCTTCTCAGTTGTCTCGCTAAGTTTTGGGCTGCACAGGCTCTTTAATGCTTGGGTTTCATGTTTTGGAAACTGGTCATCGTGCAATTTCTAGCTTTTGTCTTTGATTAATGAGGTTTTGTTTCTGATTTACTGTCGAGCCTTTAGGATGTACTTTCATGTAATTCATCTTGTTAGTGTCTTTGGTGATAGTCAGCACTTATATGTTTGAGTTGAATGTTGTTTTGTTGTGTTTTCTTGTCTGGTGTTGATGGTGCTTTGGGACTGCCTACTACCTTCTAGGTGAATGTTGTGATTGGGTTTGCTTGTTTTGCTACCTGAACCGTGTGAGTTTTTCTAGTGATTGTTTCCTAATTGTTGTCGTTAGGATATTGGGACTGCTTTGCAGCAATTTGTGGTCATTTTCTATGTCATAACTTGTTGTGTTATTATATATGCATTTTGATGTTCTAAGTGTGTGGAAAATAGGGAGAAGACCAAACTTAGAAAAAAAGTTGGCCAAAAGTATGCTAAGTTTGGAATTTGGCCAAAAGAATAACTTTTAGTGCAAAATGGAAAATGCTGTGGGACCCTTTGAAATCCACCTTTGCACTAAAAAGTGGACTTTTGGCCAAATAACAAACTTTGCATGCTTTTGACCAAAAAATATGCAAAGTTTGTCCTTCTCCCTAAAATCCCCTTCTAGTGTGGTGTACTTTTTTAGACTCTTGCTTTCAATGTTCTGGTATTGATTATCTCCTTACATTGATATTAAATCTGACAATATTTGTTTGTAGCAGGTAGGCAATGTAATGGTCCACGAGATTTTCGATTCCGAAAATTGGCATAAATAAATTTACCGTATAACATGCCGACCTTCCATGCACCGAAAATACAAGAACATTATTAGAAAGAAATTAGAGGGTGAGATAAGAAAGAAAGTTAGAGTAGAAGAAGAAGAAGAATCAACATGACCCAGAGTCTCACATCGCAACAGAACAAATATAATATAGAAATAAATCTTTACTGAGAGCTTTAAATCAAACTTACAATCATCAGAGTACATCAACACATCTGGACAGTTATAATAACCTGTCCTCGTATACAATCACACAATGGAATAAATACCAGATATCATACATCTGAACACCTCCAGCTCGTCTCTGGATTTCGCAACATCCGATAACCTGCACCTGTACAACCCGGTCTAACCCGAGAATTACAAATGTCGGATCAGTCTGGTGAACCAGAGTGAGAAAAACACACTAAGTTTAAAGGTATCATCCAACTTGATTTTTTAAGTCAAAATCTTTTTGAAAGAAAAAGATATTCGTAACACCAAATCCACACATAAATACAGACAGTTTTTATCTTACAATAACCCAAAACATTTTTGAAATCAATATCTTTTCTGATATTATAATAATGTCTAAATACAAGTAGATATCAATCTAGCAGAATGCTTGCATCTCACGCTCGACATACATAATATACAATCAAAACGGAGGGCTCTTATTGGCAAATGGATTTCCTGGCAAGGTAGCAAGGTATGGGACCACCTTTCCGACAATGTACCTCTGGCAAGGTATGGGTGCGACCCACATAGCCATGTGACCTACCCGATTTCGTGTCATTTCCCGGTTGATGAGGCTTGAGGTCGTACTTAATCTTTTGGAACGTCTGGTCACCATTCACTTTGAATACCACGTCCTCAGATCTATCACTAATTGACACACACAAAAATACTCTGAGTGTTTAAGCAAAAAGAATGAATTCCTACGCCAACAATAGAAGTATGTTTGTAGAAATCAATGTACGTGATCCTTTGGAAATACTTTGTCATACACTCGTCCATACAAGTCATCTAGGAACAGGATGAACCAAAGGCACCCTCCTACAATATCCAAGGTATCACCCTCTAGTTCATTAGCAAGTAGTCCTTGCAATCCGTAGATTCCAACCGCGATAGAACCACAATATATCTTTGGCTGCAGACCAGAGATTATTAGCAGTTCTTCTGTTTATGAAGATCTATGGTCTTCATTGTTCCATCTTGATCATCTTCTTATATCTTCACATATTTTTTGGTTGGAAATGGCTTTCGAATATAAACTCGATCCCGGTCTTTCCGTACTAACAATCGTATAGGCCAGATTTGATAGTCGGTTATTTAACTATCAAATAAATATTCATGAGAATAAAATGAGCTTACTGATTCAGTATTCGGTGTCACTTGGACATTTCTAATTAAAAAATAATTTACTTCTGCTTAATTAAAACTTATAAATATTTCAATATTTTAAAAACTCGATATTTGCTTCTTATTTAATATACTAATGTCCTCCAAACCATTTCATTATAATACTTAGAAAAATAATTATAACCATATTCAGTTTTCACTTAATTCTCCCTTCAAGACATTTGCTACATCATTCTACATTTTCTTAAATTGGGAAATTCTTTCAACTTATTATTCATAAAACAATGTTACGAAATATCTTTTGTTTCATTACTTGAAAACAATAACCAATGCTTAGTATTATAGAATAAAACTCAACTTTACATTTCCTTTCTAACTTGAAAATATCGTTATATTTTCATGCAATCCCTATTTATTTTTCTCCTACTTTGGAATCATCATTATATATATATATACATACATACATATATATACATATATATTCTCACATCTTTCTAATTTCCTTTACTTCTGATCTCTCGTTATATAATCACCAAATTTTCACAAAACGTTGCATTATTATTTCTCTAATGGAAGTAATGAATTATTACTAACCTCTTTTACCATTACCAACTAATATCATCCTCAAATAATCCTGAAGTCGTTCAAGTTGGGGTATTTTAATTATCTCTCAGACCTTGATAAACAACGTTCTTATCTTAAGATAGATATAAGTTATAATCCAAAAATCGACATTTCATTCTACTATCAAAACAAATACCATTTAGTTATTTTATTCAAAATACGGTTTCATAAAACCTTCTTGTCTTTTTTTGAAAAACTCTTTCTCGAATATAACCATTATTTCTTAATTCAATAATTAAGTAATTTCCTACAAAACACCACCTTTTAACCTCTACCTCTTTAAACAAATTCATTTTATAATCCGGATTTGGTTACAAGATCCTATGACCCACTTCTTTTACCAAATTCACTTTTACCAATTCCTTTTTCTTATCCATTCAACCATTCCTGCTTTGAAAATCTTATTTCAATTTTTCCCCTTTAACTTAATTCCATTATTAAGTAACGTTAATTTAAAATTAACACTTTACCACCTCACCTCTTTTTATAAACCTCGTTTAATATAAACCCTTATGTTCTCAATTTCGTTTTACTCAACTCAAATATTCAAGTCACACTTATTTTAAGCTATCGTATTCACTTGTAATTTCTTTTATAATTTTATTATAAAAACTCAGGTTTAAAATAAAAATCCGTTCAGAAACTCCTTTCACAATTCAATTAGATCTCATTTCAACTTCGATTAATTTTTGAGGGAATTTCAAGTAGAAAGTAATTTCCTAAATTATTATTAATCAGAATAACAATTTACTTCAATCATTAATTACTGTAAAAGTAGTTAATTTCTTTATTAAATAAAACAAATAGTATATTCTTTTTAAACTTTCGTATTAAAATTTAAAACAAATATTCATTAAACTAGTTCGCTAGATTAATTCAAAACAAACTAATTTAATAATCAATCCTAGCTCAAAACACAGTTATCTCGTTAACCGATTCCAATTAGTTCTCTTTTTAAATTAATTAACAATATAATTAATTTAAATAATTCCATTCAATTGTTTCTTAACAAAACAATTATCCAAACTTAACCATTAGGTTAAATTTCTATTCTCATACTTACAAATCTGATTAACATCATAATTTACTTTATAAAATCAATTAATAATTAATTATAAACTTAAATAATAAATAATAATTATCTATTTCCTTTTGACAAACTTTTATTCAAATACAGATTTAAAAATCTATCTTTAGTTATAAAACTAATTTTATAACTTCAGTTCTATCGATTCAACTGACGGTAAATCAATATAAACAAAACAATTTACTCTTAGGCCATTTATTGTCGGTTATTCAACCAATATTTCCCATTGGTTAAAACAAAAAAAAGGTTGAATTGACAGTTAACAGTTCGTAATCAAATCAATCACCCAATAAGGACTGTTCATATATTGATAATACGAAAATAAACAATGTTTAATATATTTGAGGAATCCAGCTGGATCCCTCTAACTTGTTCTTCCCTGTATCCAAATCAGTTATCTCAAATCAGATCATTCAATTCCATTTAACTGATAATTTGTGTAACAGTAAATAAGGACTATTTAACATCAACCAATTAACAAAACAATTAAACACATTAATTTTATAAACGTCAACAAGGTAAGTTACCTCCATTAGGTCAAATCATTAAAATATCGATTTGGTATTTCACTGAAATTAAACGACGGTTTAATTTCATCGGTTAAATTGACAAATGAATATATAGTTAGCAAACAATCAAACATTAGCAACCATAGCACACAAAATAAAACCCGACTTATATAATATATAAGTAGGATGAACCGAATGAGTTTAACTCACATTGCTTTGATTTATCATTGAATTGGTTTGGTTATAGTTAAATTAAACAGTTGTTTAATTTAACTGTAAATCCTGTTGTCTCCATTTTTGTCCAATCCAGCTCCATAATGTAGTGTTCGTTACCGCTATTCCGTTGCAAGCTGTTTGGTTCGATTCTGTTAACGATATAAAAATTTACCAATGATTTAGTAAATACCATTTTTATTTAATTAATTAACTCTTAATTTAGACCTTAGTTTAAACTAATTACTTTTTTAAATTTATAGGGCCAGATCCATCTTTTCTTCCACAGCTTCGTTCCTTACTATTCACACACAGGTAAATACCTACACAATTTCGGTTTATTATTATACGATTAAACTTACATAATTAAATTCTTAATTAAATATTTTATTTAGGGTAGTTACGTGATTAACTTTAAATGGTCGAACCCTTCTGCTGTAGTTACTCACATTCTTCTTCAGCACATTAGAAACCCACACACTTATTTGTCTCCGATCTGGGACAAACAGGCAGGCTAATTAACAAATATTACTAATTAATGTCTAACACTTATATAATTATAAATTAATTACGTTATCAATACAAACGGTCGGTCGATGTTTCATCTCGTTGTTATGATTACCTAGGCAATTAGCTTACTCTTTCCTTTCCCAAATATTTGCTCAGTGTCCTCATCTCGTAAAACCCCGCTTAGTCCTTGTTTACCAAAACAAACCCATGCTCCATCACATCTTCGCCACTATAGCGACTCCTTGCTGCCACCCAAAGAGGATCGGAATACACCAGAAAACACGGACCTGTCCACTCGACTGCCACCCCAAAACCTGTGAAACTCGCATAACCCCGTTGCCCTAAAACTGAGATCGAAGACCACGACTTCCTGGTGCTGCTGAGGCCACCACAGCGAGCTAGAGACCATCTCCACCCTTCACAATGTAGAGCTTGAAGAGCTGAACCCTTTTTTAGTTATAAGGTTTCGAAGCCAATGAATGATTTAGGAGATTAAGGATGGGAAATTCGTGAGCTCGCTGCCATCGATTTCGTTGAAGGCGGCGTTGAAAATGTTTGATCAGGGAGCGGAAAAATTTAGGGTTACGCAGATAGGGTTGGGTATTTATATAGAATGGGGTTAAATAAAATATTAATACTTGAAACGTTATGCTGAAGTAACGCGTAAAAACAAATACAAACGACTTCTAATCGAGATGAAACTCCTAATCCTTGCATAGAAAAATATTCCAGACCCGATGGGACAGGTTTCGTCAAATTCCGAGGTCGTTTGTGGAAAGTCCTTTGTAAATCACAGGCTAAAAATCACGCATTTAAATTTCCCATGATCACAAAACAAATCCAGTCAACTTGAAATTTTGAAATTCTGTTGTACCTCTTCCTTACAGATCCAATGAAATTTGTTCTGTTAAAATCGGAGTTTATTTGGCCATCTGTTTATTCCTTTCAAGTTACCCATGTCTAAATTGCAAAAAAAATAATATAATTGATTAGGCCGTTTATCGTTGTCATGATCAAACAGTAAGTCCGATTGACACAAAAATCGTAATCTTATAATAATTAAATAATACTAATCCAACGACACAAGTTTCGTCGCATTCCAAGACAAATTCCCGATGCGGTATTTATATGTTAAACAATGTTGTTTTGGACACCAAGATACCCGATGTCCAATAATAAAAACTACCTACCTATTCTGACTCTAAACGTCGATACAAACTCAACAGAATTGGTTTCGTGACTTAATTCGATCGTCTACTCAAGTTATACACAAATACCCCTCTATTAAATTAATTTAATTTAATTGCACGCTATAAAAAATGACTGGGCATTTACGGCTGTCGTTGTCACATATGACATTTTTTTGTCACGAAATTTATTACCATACAATTATTTAATGTTACGGTTCCAATGAAACTAATTTCATCGGAAACGAAGACCGTCTGAAAAATGGATATTATAACGCTAATAAAATATAATAAAATATTAATTAAATTCCGGAATAATCAAATAAAATGATAAAAATTACTATTATCGTATTTATCCAAATAAAACTTTCATATGGTTTCAAATATAAACCAGTATGGATTATGTAGCTCGATATCAACATTTTCGAGTTGAAAACGGTATCCAAAATGTCAAAAGCCTTTTAATTTAATTAATAGACATTATCGTTTATTAACGATTTCCATAGCGACTATTTTAAAATTTCATTTACTCATAACTAACGATCTATAACAGGAAATCTAGATTTTTCTCTTTCATATGAAAAGTCAATAAAATTCCAACGTTTCTTGTTTCACAAAAATCCGACTTAAAACGGATTTTGTATATTCAGTTGAAGTTCAAAACTCAATATTATGAACTACTGCGCCATTTCGAGCTTATTTTATATTAAATATAAATTTAATGTTTAAACTTATTTTTAATAAACGAATTAAATATTAAAAATCCATAAATATTCCAAATATAATATTTATAATAATAAATAAAATATTTGGCAACCAAAAATACGGGACATTACATTCTTCCCCCCTTAAAAGAGTTTCATCCCCGAAATTACTAAGGTTGGAAAGAACGTTACAAACCCATTAATTTCCAAATCTAATTTATTTTAAATCAAGAAACAAATTATTATTATTAAATAAATTTTTAAAAATTTTCTTACACTTTAAATCCTCGGAAAAATTCGGCAGAGTCTCCCATGGACGGAGGGACTTCTGCGATATCGTATGAAATAATAATATATATACATCGACCCACACGGTCGGAAATCAAAAATCAAAGCCCAAAATTTTATTTTTTCACATAGGCGTACCTTTTACAAGCGCTATTGATCATAATTGCTCAACATATATGCGATTTACTCAACCAATATGAGACGACCCGAAATCCCGTTCAGACGGAGACAAGGGTTATCTTTGGAATATAACACAGAAACAGATAATAGCAGAACATAATTAAGTAAATACACCAGATAATGAACAATAGAATATACTGGATAACGTAATCATCAGAGTTACACAGTATACAGGATCTTACTTAGTACAAATACAGTTCAGTTATACATAAATGTCTACAGCGGAAAACAAACAAAATATGTACAATAGGAGCTGAACAGCACAAAAAGAGATAAATGATAGAATCCATCTTCAGCTCCAATTAATCCAGAAATAACCAGCTAAACCTGAATACAAGGCTGCCCGTGTAGAAAGAGGGGCACCCGAGTTTGAAAGTGAAACAAACTACGAGTCAGTCATGGGACTGGTATGAGAAATCTACTCAACACATATATAATTTGGCTAATCACAGGACCATGCCACTTTCGTGGAACGGGTTTACTCCATCGGATTGCCAGTGCTTTAAAACAAATATTTCTTTTGAACATCGCTATGCTTTTTATAAAAATGAAGCCGTTATAAGACTCAGTTCCCATCACATAATGCAACGCAAACCGGAGGATAGAGTTTTTACCTTATAACGGCCAAAATATGCTTGATACGAATAAAACAAAGGCATTTGATATTATTTCTAGTGTTTATATGCTTTGAAAACAATTTCAGATCATAACTATCAATCATAGACGGCATGGGTACCATATATCATGTCACCATATATATATATACAATCAAAACCGCACGATGTCATATTTGGAAATTGGATTTCCGTCATGAACCAAGGCAAAAGATAGTCCTTACCGAATTCGAGACGCTCTAGCCCGTGTCTCAGGCAAGCGCGCAGGCAAGTCTTGGAGCGACAGGGCCGGTCCACCGATGTGGATTATTATACCTGAACAATACGTTTCCCCGCCCTTTGGGGCGTCAACGAGCCAACGAATGACTCCATCGGACCCGGATCGTCCGATCAAACCGAGGCGCCTCGCAACAGCAACAACCACATAGGTGAAAAGTATATAAATGTCAGGGCTGGTAGGTCACTGACACCACCCTAGCTAGAAAGAAACGCATGCCCTCCCTGAGGTCCTTCTCCCGTTTCTGGTTCATACCGGGGTGTGAGGCTCGCGAATTCACGTTATACACAAAGCTACGCCACACAGGCGGTGCTTTGATCATCACCACAAGACTTTGCTTTTCAACAGAAGCCATGATCACTGCATCTTAGCATGCCACACAGGCAATTCATGCCATGCGACTGATGTCCATCGATATACAACCTCTGAGCTCGTGCGTCTCAGAGAAGGGCGTTAAGAAAAAGAATAAATTCTCCGCCGCCAAACAGATGTATATTTAATAGAGATCAATCAACACAGAATAAAATCCAATGTCAGACACACCGTCTATTTACAAGTCCGTTCTGGGTCTGAACGAAACCGGAGGCACTAAATACCTCGCAAATCCTTCGATCACCACGTACGTCTGGACGATCACCACTCATTATCCATATTTCGGGATGCCTCCCAATCAGGACCTCGGTTACCATCCAAACGAGGTGAAGATCTCCGGTCTTCGACCGTCGTCTTCATCTTCGAATTTCAATCGTCGGTCAATCATTTGAAATGAGAATTAACTCGGCCTTTTCAAATAATTCACGTATATTTAGAATTTCAAATCAATTCACTTCAATGGTTAAATTATTCGACGACACCAATTTTGTTCTTTAATGTAATTTTCACACCAAACACATACAACCATCAAATACCACATAAATCGAGCAAATTCAGTTTATTTCCATTCCACATCGTTTTTGATATTTTAAAACGATTTATCGCTATTTTTATTTATTTTAAAATAGCCAATTTATTCAAAACGACGCTTCGGGCCATAACGCGGCCGTGGCGCTGTTTTTCTTCAGAATTGATTTACACATATCTGAAAATCTAACCGTTGGATCTTCCCAAAATTTACATCATTAGGAAGGTCTTTTCAAAACGAATCCAACGGTTCTAGTTTCGGGAAAATCCGACGGTCGGATCTCCCGGTACAATCGTTTGAATTTTCGATTTCAAAATACGAACTACAGCGTCGTCATTCGATTAAATATATAATTATATTTAAATATATATAAATATAATCGCTTCTGGCGCTGTTTTTCATCAGATTTGAATTAAACATTCCAGACAATCCAACCGTTGGATTTTTACAAGGTTGGTGCCGTTGGGAAGATATTTCCAAGGCGAACCCGACGGTTGAGGTTTCGGGAAAATCCAATGGTCGGATTTCCCGCACTAGTTGTTTGAAATCACGGTTTCAAAATAAGAACTGCACGACCTCGTTTCGTTTTAATTTTATTTATATTTATATAAATATAGTTCATTCAATGATTTCAATATCGTTTTCACTTCAAATATTTCACTAACGCCTTTAAATTTTGGAAAATTTCGCCATAACCTCCCCTGCACCGGGAGCATCGGGAAATCGCAAATAGCTTTCCCGGTCCTTCTAATCTCAAAAAGAAAAAGAAAAAGCCAAGCGGCTAGCCAACAGGCTCATAAAATCATCACCCAAACAAAACAGTAAATGTGTACCTATTTGTCGGGCACAAAATTTTATTCCTCTTCTCTAGCCCCTTTGCTATAACCTTTTCAATGAATATGCATGTACATATATATACAGTTCTTATCATTTATCATTTTCTATTCAACTTCATATTTGATTTCTATTTGGTTTAAAAACACCATTCATTCTAATGTTACATACATAGGTACAAATCATATCATTAGCTAATTAATGAATATTTCAACTCATATATATTTATTTGAACAAGTGGCTATTTTTAACACTTCACATTTTAACGATTCATGCATATAATAAAAATGTGATTTTTATTGTAAAACAACTCATTTCAAAATACTATTATTTTATATATTTCATATTGGTGATAAAAATAGGATTTTTCTTATAAAACAATTTCTTTCAAAATGAGATTATTTTACATAGTTCATATAGTCGATAAAAGGTGATTTTTATTATCAAACAATTTATTTCAAAATATGAACACCATTCAACACATGAATTTCTAATCAACGAATGAATATCAATTCAACACATGAAGGTTTTCTATAGTTTCTATATATAGATAAAAATGTGATTTTTATATTTGAAAGCGAATACCATTCAACACATGAATTTCTAATCAACGAATGAATATCAATTCAACACATGAAGGTTTTCTATAGTTTCTATATATAGATAAAAATGTGATTTTTATATTTGAAAGCGAATACCATTCAACACATGAATTTCTAATCAACGAATGAATATCAATTCAACACATGAAGGTTTTCTATTCAATGAATAAATATAGTTTAAGCAAATGAAAATAATTCAAACACACGAATATTATTCAAAATTTCGGCAGCATAACGGCAGGGTAGTTAAAACCGGGACCGTCCCTAGTACGGCTCCTCGCTCTACCTTAAAACCTCGCGGTTTTTGACAATGGAGATCATGCATCTAGTTCGCACGCAGGCGGCATGTATATATTTATTTCATTTCCACAAACTAATCCTATGTGGTTTCAACCAAATATTTCTCAACCACAAACGGGTATTTTTCAACCACAATCAACCAATATCAACCACAAACAATCCCAAACAATCATTCGCTATCAATCAATTTTCACAACAATTTCAACCAATAAATATCGTCCATGGTTTGTGGACGAGGGGCGTATATATATATATATTTATATATAGCAATTCACTATTATTTCAACACATATATAATTTTTACAACGCCTATATAACTTATACATCGAACGTACAACTTATACAACGCTTATACATGAGGTGTACAAAGTTTATATAACTCATACATCGACTATATAATTTATACATCGTCGTTTTCCATATTGTTTATAGATTAGAAATCTCACATTGGGTTCCACTCCACCAAAAATAGCAGAAGGCTCAGAAAAATATGCGGTCTCTTCTAAAATGTAGAAGGCGTCCACACGGTCACGATGTTTCCTGTTTCATCGAATTTCGTTAACGAATGAAAAAGATATGATTTTTCAAATTTTGCAACACTTTAAAACTGTAGAAATCAGTTTAAAATAAAAACAGTCGTTATACCCCAGTTTTGTTCAAATCTAGGTTTTGATCTTGCCGCCAATCCGTTGTACTTCGTTCAGATCGGGTCTCGCAGCGTCGAAGAGCTACGAAGTAGCTTCCCTGCGCCACCAGTCTCGTCCAGTTCGGTGGCGGCTCTGGCCCACGACGGCGACTCAAAGTCGGCCACTTCAGAGGCACGATTCGCGACGGTAGGGAGGAGAGGAGGGTTGAGGGTGGGTTTGATTTGAAGGGGAGGAGGAGGCCGTTCGATTTAGGGTGGTGGCGCTGGCGAACTTCGCCTGAGGCGATCGGAAAAAGGCCGGGAGCGGGGGAGCATGAGAGCCGTTAGAGCAAAAGGGTTTACGGGTTTTTTTTTATTTTTTTAAATTAATGGAATAAAAATCCTATTGGCCGATGCTATATTAAATTCAAAATTTGGGATTTTCTTGGACGAACTCGAAATCCAACCCAACGACTGTCGTCCCTAGCGTTTTACCCCCATTCCGAACACAATGGGATATGTTTCGCAGGCCCATTCGACTGTTTCAGTCAGTTTCCATTCAAATCAAAATATAAAACATTCAATATTTAATTTGAACGTACATTTCAATTTGCCAGGGCCACAAACAGATTCGAAAAATTCCAGAAAAATAAATCTAGCTATGTTTTGACGATACGGTCCCAACAAAACTAGTTTCATCGAATTCTAAGACCGTTTGCAAAAAGGCCCATTTTTGGTCGATCCAATTTAACTGTAATTGACCAAAACACATTTTCTTTTGCCACGCTCACATACTAGCTTCAAAAATTATGAAATTTGAAACCTAGCAATAACTTTACATCCCGGATCCAACAAAAGTGGTTTCGTCGAATTCCGAAGTCATATGCAAAATGGCCATTTTCACGGGCTATATAAATTCCATAGCGACCGTTCTGAAAATTCATTCGGCCATAACTTTTGCTTTCCGCTATGAAAATTCGATTTTTCAGATTCGTTAGAAAGGTACTCACCAACAGATTTAAATATTTTTGGTTTCACTAAAATCCGGATTGTTTTGCACCCGGTACAGTCCGACAAAGTTTGAATTCAATTTTTGAAACTGCAGCCCCTTTTCAGGCCTTGTTTATAATTATAATTAATTATATTCGTTTTCAATGGTCGATTCAAACTCACTTTTCATCTTACTTATTTAAAATATTTATTCTAAATATTTAAAATCCATTATTTTAGCCAATTTAAAAATTTTAAATTGGTTCAGATTTTCTGGGTCATTACACAATATCAATCCGCTTAGCCATCTAGCACCTGTACTGTAATAACCCGGAAAATGTGAACCAATTTAAAATTTTTAAAATTGGTTATTGTCAAAGAATTTAAATAATTGAAATAGCATATTTCAATAAAGTAATGAAATAGGGATAGTGAGGCAGTTTGAAAATTGGAATACAAACTTTGTCTGACTGTACCGGGTGGAAAATATAACAGATTTTAGCGAAACCAAAAATATTTAAATCTGTTTATGAATACCTTTCTAACGAATCTGAAAAATCGAAGTTTCATAACAGGATTCAAAAGTTATGGCCAAATCAATTTTCAGAGAGGTCGCTATATAGAATATATAGCATTTGAAAATAGATATTTTGCATACGACCTCGGAATTCGACGAAACCACTTTTGTTGGATCCGGGATGTCAAACTATTGCTAGGTTTCAAATTTCATAATTTTTGAAGCTAGTATGTGAGCGGGGCAAAAGAAAATGTGATTTGTTCAATTTTTGTTAAAATGGGTCGACCTGAAAATGGCCATTTTGCATACGATCTCAGAATTCAATGAAACTAGTTTTGTTGGGACCGTACCGTCAAAACAAAGCTAGATTTATTTTTCTGGAATTTTTTGATTTAGTTTGTGGCCCTGGCAAATTGAAATGTACGTTCAAATTGAATATTAAATGTTTTATACTTTAATTTGAAAAATAACTGGCTGTAACAGTCGAATTGGCCAACGAAACATATCCCATTGTGTCCGGAATGGGGGTATTTAGCTAGGGGCGACAGTCGTTGGGTTGAAATTGGTGTACGTTGGTTAAAAAGGGATATTTTGGGAATTTAAAATTAAATATAATAGAAAATATCTTCACTTTCTCTCTCATCACAAAAATCAGTCGAACCCTCTACGAACGAACGGCGAAACCAGCTCGAAACTTCCAGGACTCATCGCCGCCGCCACAGGCGTTTTCGCCACCGCCTCCAGTTGGCTTTTCCGATCGCCTTTCTCCCCTCTTTCAATCAACCCAAGCCTCGTCTGAAACCATCGACTATTGACGTCGAAATTCAGCCAGGAAGTCTCCACCTTTGGAGCGCCGCCGATCATCAGAGGAGCCGTCGAGTTTGCTGCAACCACAGGCGTTGGAAAGCCTGTTCGAAGCTCTTTGACGTCGCAGCATCCGATCGTGATGAAACTGCACGGATCGATCGTGAATCTAAAACCTAGTTTCGAAGGTTTGCAAAACATTCTGCTTGGAAATTTCTGAATTGAAAATAACACTTTTAAGTGTTGCAAAGTTTTGAAAAATCATATCTTTTTAATGTGTTAATGAAATTCGATGAAATAGGAAACATCGGGACCGCAGGGAGGCTCTCTACCATCTAGCAGAAGCCGCAGATTTTTATGATCTTCATACGATTTTTAGCACTTCAAAAACCAATGTGAGGAATCTAAATTAAGTTGTGTGAATGGAATCGTGTTGTATAAATTATATAAGCGAAGTGTAAATTATATATACATTGTATACCTCATGTACATGTGTGGTATAAGTTATATTAGCGATGTATAAATTATACAAGCGTTGTATGAAACATATATGCTTTGAATTGTGATGAAATGCAAGTGAATTATAGAAGTAATATATATATACTCCCCTCGTCCACAGACCATGGACGATATTTATTGCTTGTGTTTGGCGTGAAAATATATAGTATGACGAATGGTTGGAAATAATTGTTTGTGGTTGATATTGTGGTTGAAATATACCTTTGTGGTTGAAAAATACCTTTGTGGTTGAAACAAATTAGAATAGGATTGTGGAAATGAAAATAAAACATGCCGTCTGCATGCGAACTAGATGTATGATCCCCATTGTCAAAAACCGCGAGGTTTTAAGGTAGAGCGAGGAGCCGTACTAGGGACGGTCCCGGTTTTAACTACCCTGCCGTTATGCTGCCGAAATTTTCTGAAATATTCATGTGTTAGAATAATTTTCATTTGTTGGAATTAATTACATATGTTGAAACCAATATTCATGTGTTGAATTGAAATTCATTCATTGAGTTGAAATTCATGTGTTGAATGTTATTCGAATTTTAAACAAATAGATTTAACGATAAAAATCACATTTTTATATATATACAAACTATAGAGAATATTCATGTGTTGAAATGAAATTCATTCGTTGAGTTTAAATTCATGTGTTGAATGTTATTCGAATTTTAAACAAATAGATTTAACGATAAAAATCACATTTATATATATATATATATATACAAACTATAGAGAATATTCATGTGTTGAATTGAAATTCATTCGTTGAGTTGAAATTCATGTGTTGAATGTTCTTCGAATTTTAAACAAATAGATTTAACGATAAAAATCACATTTTGTTATATATACAAACTATAGAGAATATTCATGTGTTGAATTGAAATTCATTCGTTGAGTTGAAATTCATGTGTTGAATGTTTTTCGAATTTTAAACAAATAGATTTAACGATAAAAATCACATTTTTATATATATAAAAACTATAGAGAATATTCATGTGTTGAATTGAAATTCATTCGTTGAATTGAAAATTCATGTGTTGAATGTTATTCGTATTTTAAAATAAAATGAATAGACAATAAAAACTACATTTTTATTGTGAATATGAAGTGTTAAAAACATTCACGTGTTGAATAAATATTTTTGATGATAAAAATATTTCTTTTATCATGTTTACGCTTTGATAAAAATACACACGTGTTGAAATAAATATTTGTTCGCTAGAAATATTATTATTAGCTTTGTTCAACATATATATACATGTGTCGAACAGGAAAAATGGATTAGCTGTAGAGTAAAGAAATTATTTGCGTGCCCGACAAATAGGTAAGCCTTGATGAGTTGGCTGTGCAATTTTATTTTTATATCAACTCCTGTGAATGCCATTGGATGCGGAGTGCTGGTTATTCTGTGTGAAATAATAAACATCGCCACAGGATAGTAACAATTAATTTTGAACTACACTACATGGCATACTCCTTGACGATAGACATACTTCATCATATTCCACTTAAGCATTTGGAGCTTGTGTGACGAGGTGGAAGATTTACCGTACGAGCGAGAGGCTTGTATGGCGATGATTATATACTACAGGTTGAACTGATGACTGATATGGACTATATGAAATATAACGATAAATTGCCAGACTAATAAAAACCCCACACGGGTCTGGAGTTGACAATAATCACGTCTCTCTAGTCATTAGATACGACACATGGACTATTTATTCCCATACGGGACGAGGTAACGAGGATTTATCCTCTGGAGTAATTAAAAATACACGCTCCCTCAGGCTTGACAGGGTGACGAGAATTTATTCTCTGGAGTTATTATCTATACACGCTCCCCTGTAAACACCAGAATATATCACTATAAATATGTGGATGCTTTATAGGATTTATTGGGTACCTAACACAGCCCAATAAATTTCCAAACCCCTTCCCGTACAATGGAGGTTATGGCGAAATTTTCCGAAATATAAAGGCGTTAGTGAAATATTTGAAGTGAAAACGATGTTAAAATATTTGAAGTGAAAACGATGTTAAAATATTTGAAGTGAAAACGATGTTGAAATTAAATATGTGGAAATGATGTTGAAATTAAAGAGTGGACTATATTTATATATATATATATATATATATATATAAATATAATTAGAATTGAAAGGAATCGAAGCCGTGCAGTTCGTGTTTTGGAATCGTAATTTGAATCGATTAGTACGAGAAATCCGACCATCGGATTTTCCCGAAACCGCAACCACTGGGTTCGCCTTGGAAATATCTTTCCAACGGCACCAACTTTGTAAAAATCCAACGGTTGGATTGTCTGGAATGTTTAATTCAAATCTTAAGAAAAACAGCGCCAGAATCGTTTATATTTATATATAAATATAATTAAATTAAATCGAATAACGACGCTGCAGTTCGAATTTTGAAACCGTAACTTCAAACGACTAGTGTGGAAGATCCGACCGTCGGATTTTTACGAAACTGGAACCTTTGGTTTCGCTTTGGGAATATCTTCCCAGGGACATAAACTTTGTAGAAATCCAACGGTTAGATTTTCCTATATGTATAAAAAAAATTAGGGGAAAAACAGCGCCAGTGCTACATCATGACCTGAAACGTCATTTAATTAAATATGGCCATTTTTAAATAAATAAAAATGGCGAAAAATCGTTATAAAATATTATAAGCAACATGGATTGGAAATAAACCAGTTTGGCTTGATCTGCTTGATATTTGATGGTTGTATGTGTTTGACACAAAAATTGTACTAAAGAACTGAAATATGAATGTCGAATAATATAACCATGGAAAGAATTGATTTGAATTCTAATTACGTAAATTATTTGAAAAGGCCGAGCTAACCCTCATTTCAAATAATTGATCGAACGATTCGAATTGGAAAATACAAAGACAATTCAAGACCGACGATCTTCGTATCGGTTAGATGGGCGCTGCTGAGGTTCCTGATTGGAGTAGCTACCGTGAAGGAACGAAAGTAGTAGCCGTCTGAACGTATGTGTTGATTGTACGGATATACGAGGAATTTGACGCCTTCGGTTTCGTTCAGACCCTGAACGGACTTGTAAATGGACTATGTGTCTGACATTGGATTTTGTTCTATACTGATTGATCTCTGTTAAATATATATCTGTTTGGCGGCGGAGAATTTATTCTTTTGCTTAACGCCCTTCTCTGAGACATACGAGCTCAGAGGTTATATATCGATAGAAATCAGTCATATGGAGTGGATTGCTTATGTGGCATGCCAAGATGTTGTGATCAAGGCTTCTATTGCAAAGCAAAGTCTTGTGTTTGATGATCAAAGCACGGCCTACATAGCCTGGCTTTGTGTATAGCGTGGATTCGCGAGCCTCACACCTCGGTATGAGTTAAAAACGGGATAAGGACTGCAGGGAGAGCACGACGTTTCTTTCTAGCTATGGTGGTGTCAATGACCTACCAGCCCTGACATTTATATCTACTTTTCACCTATGTGGTTGTTGGAATGCGAGGCGCCTCGATATTAGGTCTGTAAGGACCAGGAAACGTGTGTTCAGGAATTGCCAATCCTCAAACGTAAGAGAGGACCGGCCCTGAAGATCCAAGTGTTACCCAGAGTGTGTAGTCCTGAGGCATTTGCTAGAATGTCTCAAAGCGGAGAGGAGCTTGCCCCTTGCCTCGACTCATGATGGAAATCCAATTTCCAATACGAAATAACGGACTCGATTGTAGAACTAGTATGGCGACATAGTAGATGGTAGCTATGCCACATATGATTGATATTTATGATGTTATTTGTTTTTGAAACATATATGCAATAGTAATAATATCAAATGATTTTGCTTTACACGTATTAAGCATATTTGGCCATTATAAGGTAAAACTCTACCCTCCGGTTTGCGTTGCATTGTATGATGGGACTTGAGTCTTATAATGGCTACATTCTTTTTAAAAGCGTTGCGTTGTTTTAAAGAATATACTTTGTTTTAAATGCACCAGCAATCACTTGAGTAAACCCGTTCCGCGAAAGTGGCGTGGTCCTATGATTTGCTTATTACTGTTGTTTAAACTGTTAAGTAGATTTCTCATACCAGTCCCCATGACTGACTCGTTGTTTGTTTCACTTTGCAAACGCGGGTGCCCTTATTTTCACACGGGCAGCCTAGTTCACAGGTGACAGGTTGTTTTTGGCTCAGCACTGTAGTATGGAGTGCACTTTTGGCTCACGGCGAGGCTAACTTCACCGAGATGACTTTGACATTCTCCGCCATTATTGTATTTATATTATGATTCCTCCACAGGCGATGCAGACTGTTTTACTTCCAGTACTTATTATCGTATGTATATGTACCGCCTTCGGTGATGTAGACTGATACCCTTATTATGTCTCACTGTATGTATATATTCCGCCTATGGCGATGGTGACTGATCATTTCCCCGTTTTATTTACTAAGTTATATCCTACGTTGTGCTATTCTGATGTTGTTGCATGTTATGATTCCGCTGTCATATCTATGTAAAATTATTCCATTTATTGTATTTTCTATTATCTGTACTCTGCTATGATGATTGATGTGTTATATTCCAATGATTATCCTTAATACCGTCACACAGATTTTAGGATCGTCACATTTGGTATCAGAGCTTTGGTTAACCTTAGTTCCGGAATCTAACACACTAAACACCTCGTCAGAATAGAATCAGTAGTGTTCTAAGGCGAGTAGCTCATTAGAGATAGGATTAGTGATGTCCTAGAATGAGCTAAGCAGAGTTGTGGTGGGATGCCATCACCTCAGAAGATGTGGCAGGTACTGTTAGGACCTGGGAGCAATTCAAGACCATGTTCAAGGAGAAGTTCGTACCTGAGCAGGACTTAGAGCGGATGCGAGATATGTTTGCTAATCTCCAGCAGGGAGATCTCTCTATCCAAGATTACCTCAATAAATTCACTCAGCTGTCGCGCTATGCTCTAGAGCTTATTATGACAACCAAAGCTAAGAACAAGAGGTTTATATTTGGGCTACGGCGCAAGTACCATGACAGGGCCATGAGCAACATCAAACTCTCATTCTCAGAATTAGTAGAAATGGCCTGCAATTATGAAGATATGGATGAAAGACACTCCAACCAAGATCGCGCCAAAAGCCAAGCTGGAAATAAGCACAAAGCTTCAGCAGATCAGCCAGAGTCCAGCATTTCAGCGGCCGCTACTCAGCAATCTGGGAAGATAACCAAAGGAAGCTACTACAACTGCAGGAAGACAGGACATTTTTCGAATGTGTGCAAAGCCCCAAAGAAGCTAAAGGCAAATCCAGACCGCAGCTCAGCCGAATGCTACAACTGCCATAAGAAAGGGCACTATAGCAGGAATTGTCCTCTGAAGCAGGATGCACAGGTGGCTCATGTGTATGACGGGGAGGCCCCGCCAGCTATCACCGATGGATCAGGTAAACCCGACGTCTTGGGAGGTACCCTTACCATTAAAAATATTCCAGTTTCTGTACTTTTTGATACTGGTGCATCACGTAGCTTCATTTCTAGTAACACTGTTAGTAAGTTAAAGTTAAAAGTAAGAAGTCTAAAAGAACCAATTAAAGTTCAAAACCCGATAGGAGGCTCTATCGCTCTCAGTTCGTATTGTAGAGTGCCTATTCTTATTCTTGCTACAAGTTCTCTTTTGATTTGATCATCATGCACTTTCCCGAATTTGATGTTATACTCGGGCTAGACTGGTTGACAAAATATAAGGCCGAAGTTAGATGTGCCGAAAGAATCGTTAAAGTTGAAACAAAAGTTGGGCATATCACTATACCATGTCTCGGTTCAGATCCAAATAGAGAAGAATTTTGGTCTTCTTTAGAAGTTACTCCCACTTCATTAGAAAAGATACCGGTCATTAAAAACTATGCGGATGTGTTTGAAGAAGTAGAAAACTTACCTCCGCAAAGAGAAATTGAGTTCAGAATAGATCTAATTCCTAATGCCCGACCAGTAGTACATCCAATTAGAAGGATGGCCCCGAAAGAAAAAGAAGAGTTAGGCAGCCAAACTCGAGAATTGCTTTGGAAAGGTCTGATCAGACCGAGCTTTTCAGCTTGGGGAGCAATAGTAGTATTTGTCCCGAAATCAGACTGTACTCTACGACTTTGTGTTGATTACCGAGATCTCAATAAGCAAACACTGAAGAAAAAATATCCCTTGCCACGTATAGATGATCTGTTAGATCAATTAAATGGGGCAACAGTATTCTCCAGAATGGACCTAGCTACGGGTTTCCACTAATTACGTATAGCCAAAGACTGTGTTCCTTTAACAGCCTTCAGGGGTCCTGATTTATTCTACGAATGGTTAGTAATGCCGTTCGGCTTGTGTAACGCTCCAGCATACTTCGTCGATCTTATGAACAGAGTGTTCCATGGTGTATTGAATAAATTTGTGCTAGTCTTCATCAATGACATTTTAGTCTACTCCAAGTCAGAAGGCGAGCTTGCAAAACATTTAGAACAAGTGTTGATATTTCTGAGGAGAAATGTCTTGAAAGCTAAATTTTCTAAGTGTGTCTTCTGGCAGGATGAAGTTAAGTTCCTTGGCCATGTCGTATCAAAGGAAGGGATTGCTGTAGATCCAAGCAAAATTACAGCGATTCAGAACTGGAAACAGCCTACTACCCCCACAGAAGTTCGAAGTTTCCTTGGATTGGCTAGTTACTATCGGAAATTCGTTCAGGATTTTTCAAAGATATCTGGTGTATTGACAAAGCTTACAAAGAAGCATGAGAAATTCAAATGGACTACCGAATGTGAAGAAGCTTTCCAGGAGCTGAAACTGAAATTGACAACTGCTCCAGTGTTGACAATTATAGAAGGCAACCAAGACTTGACTGTATGGACAAATGCTTCTATTAGAGGGCTTAGCGCAGTATTAATGCAAAAGGGCCAAGTGGTCGCTTATGCCAGCCATCAGCTGAAGTCACATGAAAGAAACTATGCAACTCATGATCTTGAGTTGTTAGCTATCGTGTTTGCATTGAGAATCTGGAGGCATTATTTATTGGGCGAGAAGTTTGAGCTGTTTACTGATCATCAATCATTGAATTTCTATTCACTCAGAAAGATCTAAACTTGAGACAACAGCGTTGGTTAGAATTCCTTGCAGCATACGATTTTGAGATTCTATACACTCTGGGGAAAGCCAATGTTGTCGCAGATGCGCTCAGTAGAAAGAATGAAATCATCGCTAGCTTTATTATCACGTCTTCATTGATTAGCAAGATTTCGGACCTTCAGAAAGACAATGAATTTATTCAGAGAATCAGTCAGAGAGTCAAGGGAGGTGAATCCACAAGTTTCCGGCTCGATGACATTGGAGTTCTTAGGTTAAAGGGCAGAATTTGCATCCCAAATCTTCCAGAGCTTCGAAGAGAAATACTTGATGAATGTCACAAGTCCAAACTAAGCATCCATCCCGGTGTGAGCAAAATGTATAACGATATCAAGCGCACATTCTGGTGGAGGGCTTTGAAAAGAGATATTTCATTATATGTTAGCAGATGCTCCACTTGTCAGCTAGTTAAGAGCGATCAGCGGAAATTGGCTGGACTATTACAACCATTAGAAATTCCAGGATGGAAGTGGGAGCAGATTTCGATGGACTTCCTTGATGGTTTGCCTCGAACTAAGAAAGGAAACGACAGTAAATGGGTGATCGTAGATCGCTTTACGAAGACTGCCCATTTCATACCTGTCCGATCCAACAGAACGGTTCAAAGTTTAGCACATATTTACTTCAAAGAAATAGTTAAACTACATGGAGTGCCGCTCAATATAGTCAGTGATAGAGATCCCCTATTTACTAGCAAATTCTGGGAAGCATTCCAGACAGAATTGGGAATCAAATTGAATCTAAGCACCGCCTATCACCCTCAGACAGAGGACCAAACTGAGCGGGTGAATAGAATTCTAGAAGATTTATTGCGGGCTTGCGTTATTGACTTTGGCGGCTCATGGGAAGATCACTAACATTTAGCCGAATTCTCTTATAACAATAGCTATCAAGCAAATTTGGGAATGTCCCCATTTGAAGCATTATACGGTAGACCGTGCAGATCTCCCGCATGCTGGGTAGAACCTGGCAATAGACTTGTGTTGGGGCCCGATATGATTCGAGAAGCATCTGATAAAGTCGATTTCATCAAGAAGCGATTGAAAACCGCACAAAGCCGACAGAAAAGTCATGCTGATGCGAGAAGAAGAGATTTATCATTTGCCATAGGAGATTATGTTTATTTATGAGACGACCCCAAACCCCGTACTAACGGCGGCAAGGGTAATCCGTGGAATATAACACAGAAATAGATAATAGCAGAACAGAAACAAATAAATACACCAGAAAATGAACAATAGAATATACTGGATAAGAGTAATCATCAGAGTTACACAGTATACAGGATCATACTTAGTAAAAATACAGTTCAGCGATACATAAATGTCTACAGCGGAAAACAAACATAATATGTACAATAGGAGCTGAACAACATAAAAAGAGATAAATGATAGAATCCATCTTCAGCTCCAGCTATACAGAAAGAACCAGCTAAACCTGAATACAAGGCTGCCCGTGTAGAAAAAGGGGCACCCGAGTTTGAAAGTGAAAACAAACCACGAGTCAGTCATGGGACTGATATGAGAAATCTACTCAACACATATATAATTTGGCTAATCATAGTACCACACCACTTTCGTGGAACGGGTATACTCCATCGGATTGCCAGTGCTTTAAAACAAATCTTTCTTTTAAACAACGCAATGCATTTTATAAAAAATGAAGCCATTATAAGACTCAGTTCCCATCACACAATGCAACGCAAACCGGAGGATAGAGTTTTTTTCCTTATAACGGCTAAGATATGCTTGATACGAATAAAACAAAGGCATTCGATATTATTGCTAGTGTTTATATTTTTTGAAAACAATTTCAAATCATAACTATCAATCATAGGTGGCATTAATGCCCCATACCACTATGTCGCCATATATAGGTATACAATAAAAAACCGCACAGTCACGTATTTGGAAATTGGATTTCCGTCATGAACCAAGGCAAAAGATAGTTCTTACCGAATTCGAGACAATCCAGCCCATGTCTCAGGCAAGTACTCAGTCAAGCCTTTGGAGCGACAGGGCCGGTCCACCGATGTGGATTAAAATGCCTGAACAATACGTTTCCCCGCCCTTTGGGGCGTAAACGAGCCAACGAATGACTCCATCGGACCCGGATCGTCCGATCAAATCGAGGCGCCTCGCAATAGCAACAACCACACAGGTGAAAAGTATATAAATGTTAGGGCTGGTAGGTCACTGACACCACCCTAGCTAGAAACAAACGCATGTCCTCCCTGAGGTCCTTCTCCCGTTTCTGGTTCGTACCGGGGTGTGAGGCTCGCGATTCCACGTTATACACAAAGCTACACCACACAGGCGGTGCTTTGATCATCACCACAAGACTTTGCTTTTCAACAGAAGCCCTGATCATTTGCCACTT
The DNA here is from genome assembly GCA_030737875.1 of Allium sativum. Classification (NCBI taxonomy): domain Eukaryota; kingdom Viridiplantae; phylum Streptophyta; class Magnoliopsida; order Asparagales; family Amaryllidaceae; genus Allium; species Allium sativum. Next base: position 510,187,455 of record CM060921.1, on the reverse strand, counting down.
AAGCATGCCACACTAGCAATTCATGCCATGCGACTGATGTCCATCGATATACAACCTCTGAGCTTGTGCGTTTCAGAGAAGGGCGTTAAGCAAAAGAATAAATTCTCCGCCGCCAAACAGATGTATATTTAATAGAGATCAATCTATACAGAAGAAAATCCAATGTCAGACACACAGTCCATTTACAAGTCCTTTCTGGGTCTGAACGAAACCGGAGGCACTAAATACCTCGCAAACCCATCGATCACCACGTACATCTGGACGATCGCCACTCATTATCTATATTTCGGGATGCCTCCCAATCAGGACCTCGGGTACCATCCAAACGAGGTGAAGATCTCCGGTCTTTGACCACCGTCTTCATCTTCGAATTTCAATCGTCGGTCAATTATTTGAAATGAGAATTAACTCGGCCTTTTCAATTAATTGACGTATATTTAGGATTTCAAATCAATTTATTTCAATGGTTAAATCATTCGACAACACCGATTTTGTTCTTTAATGTAATTTTCACACCAAACACATTCAACCATCAAATACCACATAAATCGAGCAAATTCAGTTTATTTCCATTCCATATCGTTTATGATATTTTATAACGATTTATCACTATTTTTATTTATTTTAAAATAGCCAATTTATTCAAAACGACGCTTCGGGCCATAATGCGGTCGTGGCGCTGTTTTTCTTCAGATTTGATTTACACATATCTGAAAATCTAACAGTTGGATCTTTACAAAAATTTACATCATTAGAAAGATCTTTTCAAAACGAATCCAACGGTTCCAGTTTCGGGAAAATCCGACGGTCGGATCCCCCGGTACAATCGTTTGAAGTTTCGATTTCAAAATACGAACTGCAGCGTCGTTATTCGATTAAATATAATTATATTTATATATATATATATAAATATAATCGTTTCTGGCACTGTTTTTCTTCAGATTTGAATTAAACATTCCAGACAATCCAACCGTTGGATTTTTACAAAGTTGGTGCCGTTGGAAAGATATTTCCAAGGCGAACCCACCGGTTGCGGTTTCGGGAAAATCCAATGGTCGGATTTCCCGCACTAATTGTTTGAAATCACGGTTTCAAAACACGAACTGCACGGCCACGTTTCGTTTTAATTTTATTTATATATTTATATAAATATAGTTCATTCAACAATTTCAATATCGTTTTCACTTCAAATATTTCACTAACGCCTTTAAATTTTGGAAAATTTCGCCATAACCTCCTTTGTACGGGAGGGCTGGGAAAATTCCCAAATAGCCACACGGGCGTCTCATGTCAAAAGAAAAAGAAAAAGCCAAGCGGCTAGCCAACTGGCTCATAAAATCATCACCCAAACAAAACAGTAAATGTGTACCTATTTGTCGGGCACAAAATTTTATTCCTCTTCTCTAGCCCCTTTGCTATAACCTGTTCAATAAATATGCATGTACATATATACAGTTCTTATCACTTATCATTTTCTATTCAACTTCATATTTGATTCCATTTGGTTTAAAAACATCATTCATTCTAATGTTGCATGCATAGTCAAAAATCATATCATTAGCTAATTAATGAATATTTCAACTCATGCATATTTATTTGAACGAGTGTCTATTTTTAACACTTCACATTTCAACGATTCATGTTTAATAAAAATGTGATTTTTATTTTAAAACAATTCATTTCAAAACACTATTATTTTATATAGTTTATATTGATGTTAAAATTGGGATTTTTATTATAAAACAATTTTTTTTCAAAATATGAATACCATTCAAAACATGAATTTCTAATCACCGAATGAATATCGATTCAACACATGAAGGTTTCCTATAGTTTCTATATATAGATAAAAATGTGATTTTTATATTTAAAACACGAAGAGCATTCAACACATGAATTTTAATTCAACGAATGAATATCGATTCAACACATGAAGGTTTTCCATAGTTTCTATATATAGATAAAAATGTGATTTTTATATTTAAAACACGAAGACCATTCAACACATGAATTTTAATTCAACGAATGAATATCGATTCAACACATGAAGGTTTTCCATAGTTTCTATATATAGATAAAAATGTGATTTTTATATTTAAAACACGAAGACCATTCAACATATGAATTTTAATTCAACGAATGAATATCGATTCAACACATGAAGGTTTTCTATAGTTTACATATATAGATAAAAATGTGATTTTTATATTTAAAACACGAAGACCATTCAACACATGAATTTTAATTCAACGAATGAATATCGATTCAACACATGAAGGTTTTCTATACAACGAATAAATATAGTTTCAGCAAAGGAAAATAATTCAAACACATGAATATTATTCAAAATTTCGGCAGCATAACGACAGGGTAGTTAAAACCGGGACCGTCCCTAGTACGGCTCCTCGCTCTACCTTAAAACCTCATGGTTTTTGACAATGGGGATCATGCATCTAGTTCGCACGCAGGCGACATGTATATATTTATTTCATTTCCACAAACTAATCCTATGTGGTTTCAACCATATATTTCTCAACCACAATTGGGTATTTTTCAACCATAATCAATCAATATCAACCACAAACAATCCCAAACAACCATTCGCTATCAATCAATTTTCACACCAATCACAATCAATAAATATCGTCCATGGTTTGTGGACGAGGGGCGTATATATATATATATACATATATTTATATATAGCAATACACTTCTATTTCAACACATATATAATTTTTACAACGCATATATAACTTATACATTGAACATACAACTTATACAACGCTTATTCAAGAGGTGTACAACGCTTATATAACTCATACATCGATCATATAATTTATACATCGTCGTTTTCCATATCGTTTATAAATTAGAAATCTGACATTGGGTTCCACTCCACCAAAAATAGCAGAAGGCTCAGAAAAATATGCAGTCTCTTCTAGAATGTAGAAGACGTACTCACGGTCACGATGTTTCCTGTTTCATCGAATTTCATCAAGAAACGAAAAAGATATGATTTTTCAAAGTTTGCAACGGTTTAAATGTGTTAAAACTGTTGAAAATAAATCTGGCCGTATAACTTTCAATATGGTTCAAAACTAGGTTTGATCTTTTCTCTCAATCTGAAGCACGATATGCCGATCAGCCTATGCCACGTCGACGAGCTTGGAGATGCGCGCCTGCACCCCTGACGGCGGCGAACTCGGCGGCGGCGAGGAGGAGAAAATCGACCGCGAACGGCGCGACTTTGGAGGAGGAGATCTCGCTGATGGGGCGACGAGGGGTGGCGTACCAGCTATGGATGTGAAGCTCTCGGAGAGATCTACAAAAAGTTCTAAAGGGTCGGGGGTGAACGAAGCGTGTGGCGGCCGGAAAAAGCTCGGGAACTGGCGAATAGGTTTCCGCCTTCGATCGTCGGGGAGAGAGAAAGTATTTTCTTTTTCTTTTCTTTTTTAAAAAAATTCTGATTGGTCGGGAAAGTTTTAAAGGGGTTTTCTGACACGACCACCAATCGAAACCCAACGACTATCGTCCCTAGCGTTTTACCCCCATTCCGAACACAATGGAATATGTTTCGAAGGCCCATTCGAATGTTTCAGTCAGTTTTCCTTCAAATTAAAATATAAAACATTCAATATTTAATTTGAACGTACATTTCAATTTGCCAGGGCCACAAACTGATTCGAAAAATTCCAGAAAAATAAATCTAGTTATGTTTTGACGATACGGTCCTAACAAAACTAGTTTCGTCGAATTCTGAGACCGTTTGCAAAAAGGCCCATTTCTGGTCGATCCAATTTAACTGTAATTGACCAAAACACATTTTACTTTTCCACGCTCACATACTAGCTTCAAAAATTATGAAATTTGAAACCTAGCGATAACTTCACATCCTGGATCCAACAAAAGTGGTTTTGTCGAATTCCGAGGTCGTATGCAAAATGGCCAATTTCACGGGCTATATAAATTCCATAGCGACCTTTCTGAAAATTCATTCGGCCATAACTTTTGCTTTCCACTATGAAAATTCGATTATTCAGATTCGTTAGAAATGTATTCACTAACAGATTTAAATATTTTTGGTTTCACCAAAACCCGTTTTGTTTTGCACCCGGTACAGTCCGACAAAGTTTGAATTCAATTTTTGAAACTGCAGCGCCATTTCAGGCCTTGTTTATAATTATAATTAATTATATTCGTTTTCAATTGTCGATTCAAACTCACTTTCCATTGCCATTATTTAAAACATTTATTTTAAATATTTAAAATCCATTATTTTAGCCAATTTAAAAATTTTAAATTGGTTCAGATTTTCTGGGTCGTTACAATCTCCCCCACTTAAAACTTTTCGTCCCCGAAAAGGAACAAAGTCGAAAGTGCTTTGATTAATCAACCCTACGTTCGATCTATCTTCTATCCTCTATCTTTTCAGTTTCTGAGAAATTTCAAATTCTTCAAAAATTTGGCTAACACCCGGAATTTTTGAAAAATTTCGCCATAGCCTCCCTTGTACGGAGAGAGGTTTGGAAATTTATTGGGCCGTATTAGGTACCCAATAAATCCTAATAAGCATACACATATTTATAGTGATATATTCTGGTGTTTACAGGGGAGCATGTATTGATAATAACTCCAGAGAATAAATTATCGTCACCTTGCCCCGTGTGGGAAATAAATAGTCCATGTGCCATATCTAATAACTAGAGAGACGTGATTATTGTCAACTCCAGAACCGTGTGGGGTTTTTATTAATCTGGCAATTTAATCGTTACAATTTAAATAGTCCATATCAGTCATCAGTTCAACCTGTAAAATATAGTCATCGCTATACAAGCCTCTCGCTCGTATGGCAAATCTTCCACCTCGTCACACAAGCCCCAAATGCTTATGTGGTATATGATGAAGTATGCCTATCTTCTTAAGTATGCCATGCAATGTAGTTCAAAATTAATTGTTACTATCCTATGGCGAAGTTTATTATTTCACACAGAATAACCAGCACTCCGCATCCAATGGCATTCACAGGAGTTGATTTAATAATATTTCGCATCCAACTCATTAAGGTTTACCTATTTGTCGGGCACGCAAATAAAATCTTTACTCAACAGCTAATCCATTTACCTGTTCAAACATATATAAAACACATGTATATATATTTCTATTTATTTTCTAATCAGTTCAATGTGTGATATAATCGAATAAATTCTAACATTATTTTATTGTTGATTAAATTAACTATTGTTTCAATAATTTTAATTAATCTAATCTACAATCACACAACACAACCAACAATCAAATTGTTTTTAACTTTTTAAAATCATACAAATTAATTCCTATATTCTATTAAAATCATTCATACTATAGAGTTAAAAGTGCACATCCATGGAAAGAAAATAACAACAGAGTAGAGAATTAAATGGTAATGCAAAGTATGGTAAATATACCTTGCAACGGAGTCAACCAGAGATATCCACTCGACATCTAGGATAAGCTTTCTGAATGCTCTCCTCAGTTTCCCAAGTACAATCTCGCGGATCTCCACTCCATTGCACTTTGACTAAGTGAACCTTCTTGTTCCTCAGTTCTTTGGTTTCTTTGCCGATAATCTTTAGCGGCTCTCTTCTCACAGCTAATTCTGGAGTAATTTCAATATCCTGCTGAGCTGCTTCTTTGACGATCAAGTCTGGATCATGAACGTGCTTTCGAAGTTGAGATACGTGAAATACATCATGAACTCCAGGCAACCAATCAGGCAATTTGACCCTATAAGCGAGAGTCCCAATCCGTTCCAGAATAGGAAACGGACCAATGTATTTGGGCGCCAACTTTCCAGTTTTACCGAATCGGATAACTCCTCTCATCGGCGATACTTTCAAATACACGTAGTCGCCAATAGCAAAGGATATATCTCTTATTCTTCTATCGGCATAGCTCTTTTGTCGGCTTTGAGCGGCGAGTAATCGCTTCTTAATAAAATCGACTTTGTCGGCAACTTCTCGAATCATGTCTGGCCCTAACACAAGTCTATTCCCAGGTTCGACCCAACAAGCAGGAGATCGACACGGTCTACCATACAATGCTTCGAATGGCGACATTGTCAGACTCGCCTGGTAGCTGTTGTTATATGAGAATTCAGCCAAATGTAGATGGTCTTCCCATGATCCACCGAAATCTATAACACAAGCCCGCAATAGATCTTCTAAAAGACGATTTACCCTCTCAGTCTGACCATCTGTCTGAGGATGATAAGCGGTGCTCAAGTTCAACTTCGTTCCCAGTTCGACTTGAAACGCCTCCCTGAGTTTGGTAGTGAATATTGTATCTCTATCACTGACTATACTGAGTGGCACTCCATGTAGTCTAACTATTTCCCTGAAGTATATCTGCGCCAGACTCTGAGCAGTCCTATTTGATCTGACAGGTATGAAATGGGCGGTCTTTGTGAAGCGATCTACGATCACCCAAATACTGTCATTCCCTTTTCTGGTTCGGGGCAGACCATCAATGAAATCCATAGAAATATGTTCCCACTTCCAACCAGGAATGTCTAGCGGTTGTAACAATCCATCCAGTTTCTATTGGTCGCTCTTGACTTGTTGGCAAGTAGGGCATCGGCTAACATATATTGAAACGTCCCTTTTCATAGCCTTCCACCAGAATGTTCGTTTGAGGTCGTTATACATTTTGGCCACACCAGGATGGATACTAAGCTTGGACTTGTGACACTCATCTAACACTTCCCTTTTTAACTCTGGGATATAAGGAACACAAATCCTTCCTTTCAACCTCAAGGTCTCATCGTTATCTATTTGAAAACACGAGGGTTCGCCTTTCTGAATCCTTTTGATCATATCCTTAATAAAGTTATCCTCCTTCTAAGAATAGATATTTTGTCAATCTAGGAAGTCGTGATAATAAAACCGGCGATCATTACATTCTTTCGGCTCAGCGCATCGGCCACGACATTTGCTTTCCCTGGAGTATATATAATCTCAAAATCGTATGCTGCAAGGAACTCTAGCCAACGTTGCTGCCTCAGATTCAAGTCTTTCTGGGTGAACAGATACTTTAGCGACTGGTGATCTGTAAACAGTTCGAATCTCTCACCCAGAAGATAGTGTCTCCAGATTTTCAAGGCGAATACTATAGCCAATAACTCAAGATCATGAGTTACGTAATTCTTCTCATGTGGCTTCAGCTGACGGCTAGCATAAGCAATCACTTGGCCCCTCTGCATTAACACTGCACCAAGGCCTTCTCTAGAAGCATCAGTCCAGACTTTTAAATCCTGATTGCCATCGATGATGGTTAACACTGGAGCAGTCGTTAGTCTTAACTTTAGCTCTTCGAAAGCCTCCTCACTTTCTGGAGTCCATTTGAATTTAGAATGCTTCTTTGTAAGCTTCGTTAAATGACCAGATATCTTCGAAAAGTTTTTAACGAACTTCCGGTAATAACTAGCCAATCCGAGAAAACTGCGGACTTCAGTGGGGGTACTGGGCTGTTTCCAATTCTGAATAGCTGTGATTTTGCTTGGATCCACAGTGATTCCTTCTTTCGATACGACGTGGCCCAGAAATTTCACTTCATCTTGCCAGAATATACATTTGGAAAACTTTGCTTTCAATACATTCCTTCTGAGGATTTCTAGAACCTGTTCCAGATGCTTTTCATGTTTGGCCTTCGATTTAAAGAAGATTAGAATATCGTCAATGAAAATCAGAACCAATTTATTCAAAACTCCTCTGAACACTCTATTCATCAGATCCACAAAGTAAGCAGGAGCGTTACATAAGCCGAACGGTATTACTAACCACTCGTAGAATAAGTCGGGACCTCTAAATGCTGTCATTGGAACACACTCTTCGGCAACTCGAAGTTGATGGAAACCTGTAGCTAGGTCCATTCGTGAAAATACTTGTGCGCCATTTAATCGATCCAACAAATCATCAATCCGCGGCATTGGATATTTGTTCTTTATTGTCTGTTTGTTCAAATCACGATAATCCACACATAGCCGTAGAGTACCGTCAGATTTTGGGACAAACACCACTGCTGCACCCCATTCAGAGAAACTGGGCCTGATCAGACCCTTTCATACTAGCTGGCTTGTTTGATTGTCTAATTCCTCCTTCTCTTTCAAGGGCATTCTTCGAATAGCGTGAACTACCAGCCTTGTATTCAGAATTAAAGCAATTTTGAAATCTATTTCTCTCTGCGGAGGTAAGCGAACAACTTCTTCGAACACATCCGCATAGTTCTTGATGACTGGAATGTCTTTGATGAGGTCAGGAATATTCTCTATGACTTCTGGGATATTTTCTATTTGAGCTGATGAAACATTCAAAGCTGCCCAGAAGTCCTTTCTATTTGAAGTCGGGCCTTCACATGGTATGGTTATATAATTCCCCGATTGTGCCTTTGCCTTAACAACTCTCTCGGCGCATCTAACCTCTGCTTCATATTTGGTTGGCCAATCCAATCCCAGAATAAGATCGAATTCATTAAAATTCATGACGATAGAGATAATGGGGAATTTATAGCAAGAAAAAGAGACAAGTACTGCACAAATCCAACTGAGATTAATGGAACCCCCAACTGGATTTTGGACAGTCATTGGTTCTTTGAGCTTCTTCAACCTCAAATCTAACTTCTTGACTGCACTCTTTACAATAAAGCTTCGTGACGCGCCTGTGTCAAACAGTACTTTAACTGGAATGTTCTTGACATTGAGCGTGCCTTCTAAAACATCAGACCTCCCTTGACTATCTGAGGGCTCAGAAGTTTCTGCTACTTCATTTATATTTACTGCCTCAGATTTCTTTGAGAGTTGACACTCCCGTGCAATATGACCTGCTTGACGACACTTATGGCATTTCCTTTCGCCATGTGTGTTCTTTTGCCTCTTCGTAGGTTTGGACCCGCTCTTTCCTTGCTTCTTTAAAGATCTCAATTTCCTTGCAAATGCCCTTGCTTATGGCAGATGTTGCATATGGCGGTCGTTACCGGTTGTTTTCCTGATCTGGCCCTTTTCTGATTGGTTCTAGGCTCCTTACTGACCTCAGACATCATACTGGCCTCAGGACGATCAGTTTCTGATTCAACCTTATCGCTGGAACTGACTTCGTCTTCGCCGCGCAACATACCTTTCCTATCGAGATCTTCATACTAGTAAGCCATATAAATCATTTCTGAGAAAGGAAGCTTCACATTCCTCATCACACTGTTCTGATATTTTCTTTGAAGTCCGTGGATAAATCTAAGATTCTTCCTCTTTGGGTCTTTAATCAGATGAGGAGCAAAGTGAGAAAGTTCATTGAATTTCTTATGATATTCTGGGATGGTCATATCCCCTTGTATTGGATAAGAAAATTTGTCGCATAATCGCTCGGTCGCTTCTGGAGGAGTAAATCTTTCTAGGAAAATCACTTTGAATCCATCCCAGGTGATATCACCTTCCGGATTTATCTCAATAACTGAATCCCACCAGAACAAAGCTTCATCTTTGAGTTCCCAGGAGGTCAGTAATCTTTTCTGGTCATCCCTCAGCTTTAAACCATCAAAAATCTTTTCGGCCGAATGAATCCAAGCCTGTGTCTTCATAATGGATTCTTCACCAGAGAACGGTATTCCACCCATATTTCGATATTTGATTAATAGGGCCTCAATATCCGGTTCTGCATTCCTTCTATTTCTGACACTCATTTTCTAGTACTTCTGCAAATAGCAGATCAAGAGTCGGGTCACAGAAAAGGTATTTAAAAATATAGGGACAATTACTTCAAATGTAAATGTCTCTATCGAGGTGTAATTTCATTCTGCTTTACTCATACTAGGATATTGCTGATCCTATCTATATAGAGTTACCCGTCCTAGAACACTACTGGTTCTATCCCTGACGAGTTCATTAATATGTTATATTCCAGAACTAAGCTTAACCAAAGCTCTGATACCATATGAGACGACCCCAAACCCCGTACTGACGGCGGCAAGGGTAATCCATGGAATATAACACAGAAACAGATAATAGCAGAACAGAAACAAATAAATACACCAGAAAATGAACAATAGAATATACTGGATAAGAGTAATCATCAGAGTTACACAGTATACAGGATCATACTTAGTAAAAATACAGTTCAGCTATACATAAATGTCTACAGCGGAAAACAAACATAATATGTACAATAGGAGCTGAACAGCATAAAAAGAGATAAATGATAGAATCCATCTTCAGCTCCAGCTATACAGAAAGAACCAGCTAAACCTGAATACAAGGCTGCCCGTGTAGAAAAAGGGGCACCCGAGTTTGAAAGTGAAAACAAACCACGAGTCAGTCATGGGACTGGTATGAGAAATCTACTCAACACATATATAATTTGGCTAATCATAGGACCACGCCACTTTCGTGGAACGGGTTTACTCCATCGGATTGCCAGTGCTTTAAAACAAATCTTTCTTTTAAACAACGCAATGCATTTTATAAAAAATGAAGCCATTATAAGACTCAGTTCCCATCACACAATGCAATGCAAACCGGAGGATAGAGTTTTTTTTCCTTATAACGGCTAAGATATGCTTGATACGAATAAAATAAAGGCATTTGATATTATTGCTAGTGTTTATATGTTTTGAAAACAATTTCAAATCATAACTATCATTCATAGGCGGCATTAATGCCCCATACCACTATGTCGCCATATATAGGTATACAATCAAAAACCGCACAGTCACGTATTTGGAAATTGGATTTCCGTCATGAACCAAGGCAAAAGATAGTCCTTATCGAATTCGAGACAATCTAGCCCATGTCTCAGGCAAGTACTCAGTCAAGCCTTTGGAGCGACAGGGCCGGTCCACCGATGTGGATTAAAATGCCTGAACAATACGTTGCCCCGCACTTTGGGGCGTAAACGAGCCAACGAATGACTCCATCGGACCCGGATCGTCCGATCAAACCGAGGCGCCTCGCAATAGCAACAACCACACAGGTGAAAAGTATATAAATGTCAGGGCTGGTAGGTCACTGACACAACCCTAGCTAGAAAGAAACGCATGTCCTCCCTGAGCTCCTTCTCCCGTTTCTGGAACGTACCGGGGTGTGAGGCTCGCGATTCAACGTTATACACAAAGCTACACCACACAGGCGGTGCTTTGATCATCACCACAAGACTTTGCTTTTCAACAGAAGCCCTGATCATTTGCCACTTAAGCATGCCACACTAGCAATTCATGCAATGCGACTGATGTCCATCGATATACAACCTCTGAGCTCGTGCGTTTCAGAGAAGGGCGTTAAGCAAAAGAATAAATTCTCCACCGCCAAACAGATGTATATTTAATAGAGATCAATCTACACAGAATAAAATCCAATGTCAGACACACAGTCCATTTACAAGTCCGTTCTGGGTCTGAACGAAACCGAAGGCACTAAATACCATGTACGTCTGGACGATCGCCACTCATTATCCATATTTCGGGATGCCTCCCAATCAGGACCTCGGATACCATCCAAACGAGGTGAAGATCTCCGGTCTTCGACCACCGTCTTCATCTTCGAATTTCAGTCATCGGTCAATTATTTGAAATGAGAATTAACTCGGCCTTTTCAAATAATTCACGTATATTTAGGATTTCAAATCAATTTATTTCAATGGTTAAATCATTCGACAACACCGATTTTGTTCTTTAATGTAATTTTCACACCAAACACATTCAACCATCAAATACCACATAAATCGAGCAAATTCAGTTTATTTCCTTTCCATATCGTTTATGATATTTTATAACGATTTATCGCTATTTTTATTTATTTTAAAATAGCCAATTTATTCAAAACGACGCTTCGGGCCATAACGCGGCCGTGGCGCTGTTTTTCTTCAGATTTGATTTACACATATCTGAAAATCTAACCGTTGGATCTTTACAAAAATTTACATCATTAGAAAGATCTTTTCAAAACGAATCCAACGGTTCCAGTTTCGGGAAAATCCGACGGTCGGATCTCCCGGTACAATCGTTTGAAGTTTCGATTTCAAAATACGAACTGCAGCGTCCTTATTCGATTAAATATAATTATATTTATATATATATATATATAAATATAATCGTTTCTGGCGCTGTTTTTCTTCAGATTTGAATTAAACATTCCAGACAATCCAACCGTTGGATTTTTACAAAGTTGGTGCCGTTGGAAAGATATTTCCAAGGCGAACCCACCGGTTGCGGTATCGGGAAAATCCAATGGTCGGATTTCCCGCACTAATTGTTTGAAATCACGGTTTCGAAACACGAACTGCACGGCCACGTTTCATTTTAATTTTATTTATATTTATATATTTATATAAATATAGTTCATTCAACAATTTCAATATCGTTTTCACTTCAAATATTTCACTAACGCCTTTAAATTTTGGAAAATTTCGCATAACCTCCTTTGTACGGGAGGGCTGGGAAAATTCCCAAATAGCCACACGGGCGTCTCATGTCAAAAGAAAAAGAAAAAGCCAAGCGGCTAGCCAACAGGCTCATAAAATCATCACCCAAACAAAACAGTAAATGTGTACCTATTTGTCGGGCACAAAATTTTATTCCTCTTCTCTAGCCCCTTTGCTATAACCTGTTCAATAAATATGCATGTACATGTATACAGTTCTTATCACTTATCGTTTTCTATTCAACTTCATATTTGATTCCATTTGGTTTAAAAACATCATTCATTCTAATGTTGCATGCATAGGCAAAAAACATATCACTAGCTAATTAATGAATATTTCAACTAATGCATATTTATTTGAACGAGTGTCTATTTTTAACACTTCACATTTCAACGATTCATGTATAATAAAAATATGATTTTTATTTTAAAACAATTCATTTCAAAACACTATTATTTTATATAGTTTATATTGATGTTAAAATTGGGATTTTTATTATAAAACAATTTATTTCATAATATGAATACCATTCAACACATGAATTTCTAATCACCGAATGAATATCAATTCAACACATGAAGGTTTCCTATAGTTTCTATATATAGATAAAAATGTGATTTTTATATTTAAAACACGAAGAGCATTCAACACATGAATTTTAATTCAACGAATGAATATCGATTCAACACATGAAGGTTTTCCATAGTTTCTATATATAGGTAAAAATGTGATTTTTATATTTAAAACACGAAGACCATTCAACACATGAATTTTAATTCAACGAATGAATATCGATTCAACACATGAAGGTTTTCCATAGTTTCTATATATAGATAAAAATGTGATTTTTATATTTAAAACACGAAGACCATTCAATACATGAATTTTAATTCAACGAATGAATATCGATTCAACACATGAAGGTTTTCTATAGTTTACATATATAGATAAAAATGCGATTTTTATATTTAAAACACGAAGACCATTCAACACATGAATTTTAATTCAACGAATGAATATCGATTCAACACATGAAGGTTTTCTATACAACGAATAAATATAGTTTCAGCAAATGAAAATAATTCAAACACATGAATATTATTCAAAATTTCGGCAACAGAATGGCAGGGTAGTTAAAACCGGGACTGTCCCTAGTACGGCTCCTCGCTCTACCTTAAAACCTCGCGGTTTTTGACAATGGGGATCATGCATCTAGTTCGCACGCAGGCGGCATATATATATTTATTTCATTTCCACAAACTAATCCTATGTGGTTTCAACCAAATATTTCTCAACCATAAGTGGGTATTTTTCAACCACAATCAATCAATATCAACCACAAACAATCCCAAATAACCATTCGCTATCAATCAATTTTCACACCAATCACAATCAATAAATATCGTCCATGGTTTGTGGACGAGGGGCGTATATATATATATATATATATATATACATATATTTATATATAGCAATACACTTCTATTTCAACACATATATAATTTTTACAACGCATATATAACTTATACATCGAACATACAACTTATACAACGCTTATACAAGAGGTGTACAACGCTTATATAACTCATACATCGATCATATAATTTATACATCGTCGTTATCCATATCGTTTATAAATTAAAATCTCACATTGGGTTTCACTCCACCAAAAATAGCAGAAGGCTCAGAAAAATATGCGGTCTCTTCTAGAATGTAGAAGACGTACTCACGGTCACGATGTTTCCTGTTTCATCGAATTTCGTCAAGAAACGAAAAAGATATGATTTTTCAAAGTTTGCAATGGTTTAAAGGTGTTAAAACTGTTGAAAATAAATTGGCCGTATACCTTTCAAGATGGTTCAAAACTAGGTTTGATCTTTTCTCTCAATCTGAAGCACGATATGCCGATCAGCCTATGCCATGTCGACGAGCTTGGAGAGGCGCACATGCACCCCTGACGGCGGCGAACTCGGCGGCGGCGAGGAGGAGAAAATCGACCGCGAACGGCGCGACTTTGGAGGAGGATATCTCGTTGATGGGGCGACGAGGGGTGGCGTACCAGCTATGGATGTGAAGCTCTCGGAGAGATCTACAAAAAGTTCCAAAGGTTCGGGGGTCAACGAGGCGTGTGGCGGCCGGAAAAAGCTCGGGAACTGGCGAATAGGTTTCCGCCTTCGATCGTCGGGGAGAGAGAAAGTATTTTCTTTTTTTAAATTTTTTTTTTTGATTGGTCGGGAAAGTTTTAAAGGGGTTTTCTGACACGACCACCAATCGAAACCCAACGACAGTCATCCCTAGCGTTTTACTCCCATTCCAAACACAATGGGATATGTTTTGAAGGCCCATTCGAATGTTTCAATCAGTTTTCCTTCAAATTAAAATATAAAACATTCAATATTTAATTTGAACGTACATTTCAATTTGCCAGGGCCACAAACTGATTCAAAAAATTCCAGAAAAATAAATCTAGCTATGTTTTGACGATATGGTCCTAACAAAACTAGTTTCGTCGAATTCTGAGACCGTTTGCAAAAACGCCCATTTCTGTTCGATCCAATTTAAATGTAATTGACCAAAACACATTTTCCTTTGCCACGCTCACATACTAGCTTCAAAAATTATGAAATTTGAAATCTAGCGATAACTTCACATCCCGGATCCAACAAAAGTGGTTTCGTCGAATTCCGAGGTCGTATGCAAAATGGCCAATTTCACGGGCTATATAAATTCCATAGCGACCTTTCTGAAAATTCATTCGGCCATAACTTTTGCTTTCCGCTATGAAAATTCGATTATTCAGATTCGTTAGAAAGGTATTCACGAACAGATTTAAATATTTTTGGTTTCACCAAAATCCGTTTTGTTTTGCACCCGGTACAGTCCGACAAAGTTTGAATTCAATTTTTGAAACTGCAGCGCCATTTCTGAAACACCCCACCTCCGTTAGGGTCACTCTCAAAGGGAATGCCCTAATTTTGGTGGAGGTTTATAAGTACAAGTCATAGATATACAAGACAGATATAAGAACACATATTTGTAAACAGCGGAAGAACAACAAATTTTATTCCATAAAGTCAAATACGTGTTACAACAACATCCTTTCCAAAAACATAACATAACACTTTCATAATCTGTCTTGAGTACATTATTTTTAAAGAAGCATAAATAAAACATAGGTAAACTGCAAAAGCCCCATAGTGGATTGTCCAAAGCCATAGTTCAAAACAGGAAAGTCCAAGCAATACATTTCTCTTCTTCAAGCTGGATGTTGAGGTAGGTCAAGCTGCTGTGTTCCCTCCCTGAGGACCTGGGGGGGGGGGGGGGGAAGGAAGAAAGAAGATGAAAGAAAAGTAGAGTCAGACATAAAGCCTGAGTAAGTCTAGTACTATTTTGTCTATGAATAAAGAACTGGGTATGATAAGTATAAACAAGAAGTGGGCATGCACTATAAACTTGGTTAAGTTGTCTAGGGTCGAATATACTATCGTACCCCATGTTAATCTCTGAACCCATATAAACTAGTTTCCAACTGGCACCCCAAAAATCAGGGTGATGTGATCCATTCTATGATGATCGGCTCCTACTCGCAAAGTTACATGTGTCTTACGGCCCCCGATGTCTGTAGTTACCTATGCTGGTCCCACCATGGGGTGTATCAAGTCCCATAGTGGCAACCCGACACAACCTTAGAGTGCACAGGTATGCTACTGGTGTCCAGTGCCTTATTTTTCTGCGCCGGAGTGTGTGCACGCCCGCACTCCGTTAGAACCTACACTGCTACACCACCGCCGTCGCTTTGACCTCTTACAATCAGCCCAGTAATCGTGCCCCACCCTGCCTAGTTTCAGGGTATCCTGATACACCTTTTAGGGTTACTGCTGAAAAGGGTCCCCCGTTACTAGGTTTTCTATCTCTAGCCAACATGCTAAGTTGGTTAAGTGTTTCCTAACCTAACCCCACCAGTCCGTTTAGTTTAGCATGTTCCATTTTGATTAAATCTTTAGTTCACTTAATCCTAACAATCCTGACTCAGCCTTAATTGTCTTATTAAGGCCCTGACCTCTCACAATAGACAGGTATTGTTGTGGCTGCCTGTTGCCGGTTGGTTCCGGGCAGTCTTACGCCACAACTCAGTCTAACCTCGGGTCCTTGCTGGGCTCCATGTTTAACCTCCCACATTGGATAGGTATTGTTGTGACTACTGGACAGCCGGGCGGTTCCGGGCAGGTTTACATCACAACTCAATCCAACCTCGGGTTAAACACATCGTATGTTCTACATTTACATATCTTGTCATTCTTCTTTATTTCTTATATGTAAATATTTGCGGCCCGTTATTAAGTTAATGGTGTAAAGATTACACCAATCACGGGCCCAACCCATACTTGAACTTGAGCCCTTCTATTTTATATTTTCATTCATTAATTAATTTTAACCCAACGTTATTTTCCCCCGTTTTACACGTCCGTTTATATATATTGGGCTTAGCCTTTTTAAAGCCCAATTTAGCCATGCGAAAAGGGGAGGCTTATGGCGTATACACAAAGAGGGGAAAGTGAGCGCATGAACTTGCAATACGACGTTGGAAATACAAAATAGAAATTGGTGTACTTGCATAGTGGCAACATAGGTGACATGAATCAAAGCATGTGAACTTGCATAGGTTTAACTACAACATGAACCTATATTCTTATTTAGGCATAATGTCAAACATAAGCATGTCATAAATATTCCTAGCATAAGCATAGCATAATGTCAAACATAAGCATGGCATAAGTAAAGTTAAATTTGTTCATGGCATAAACATAATCAAGTCATGTTCATAAGGTTTCTACATGTTTACAAAGGGGATACTTTGTTACCAACACAAAAGCATAGTTCAACTTAATCATGGTTTAAGTCTAATCACATAACGATGGTATAAACATACTTATGCATAAATATTCCTAAACATGGTGTTTGCTTTAAAACTTGCAAAAAGGGATTTTTGAGTCTAACCTAGCCATGTCTCACATATGTCATCATATAATTCTTGTTAACAAGATAGACTTAATCATGGATTTCAATTATATCATTCATAGCCTAGCCATATTCATAAGTTTGCAAAAGCATGACTTAATACATGGATTATGGTGTCAAAATTCCAACATAGTTTCATATGAACTATAATAACCAAACTTGTTTCAATTACTTGCACAATGATTTATGCACAAAAAATATACATCATGATGACATAATAACAAAGCCCCAAACTTGCATGAATTTCACTCAACTACATACATGTAGCTTCAACATAGATTACATAATTTGCGCAATATTCCAAACGTATATTTGCATAGAACTACCGCATGTAGTTCTTTATAATGAATAACATAATTTTGCACAAATATGAACTACTTTATTATCCCAATTCAAGCATACAAATCAATACAGTTGTTTATTCATACCAAAGTAATACTCTACTTACAATGGCTGCGGCGAATTCTCTAATTAAGAGATATGATTCCTTTGTTGAATTGATTGGCTTTAGGTTGGTTGAATTGCTTTAGGCTTTAGAACTTTCTTCCTAATTCTCTCTCTAGTTGGCGGCTATTCTTAGTCGTTCCTCAGCAACATGGCGGCTATGTTCTTAATTTTGAATGAATAGATTAGGGTTTAGTCTAGGGTTGTTTATATAGAGGTTAGGAATTGATTAGGAACATTGATGTTGCTAGGTTAGATCGTACCCATTCATTAGATAGAGAGACCAATTAGAACCCGCCACCTAGCCCTAGTGACAAAGCAGACCACAGAAATTCGACCAATCACAGACCTGGCCAGCCAGGTTGACTGGGCTCGACCAGGTCGACACCCCTGTCGACAGGGCTGTCGACAGCCATGTCGACATGGGTAGCCCAAGTCGACAGCCCAGTCGACCTGGGTGGCCTTGGCGGGCGTTTATCCGCCCTGGCCCATTGGGCCCCATTTTCGAATTATTTTATTCTGTTTGAATTTTTAAATTTAATTCAAAACTTCCGAAGGCCATATCTTCTTCATACGGACTCCGTTTTTCGAAAACTCGGACTCTATTTCGCGTATTTTTCCGAGATGAACGCAATGGCGTATCCCGTTTCCCTTGGTTCTTTGATTTCAAATTAATTATACTTTAATTTGTTAATTTCACAGTTATAGAATTTTCGGGGTGTTACATTCTCCCCCACTTAAATGGATTTCGTCCCCGAAATCTTCAAGTTAGGAGGAATGTAAATCCTAACGTCCAATCATCCATCTACTCATCCATCAAACACGAGCATCCATTATCCTTAAAAGACTTCTAATGCTTCATGATCATATGCGAAGTGTGTGTGTACACGAACTTATCTAATGCAAAATCAGGCGGTCTACTGATTCAGTTGACCTCCTTAATGCAAATTATGTA
Organism: Allium sativum; assembly: GCA_030737875.1. Classification (NCBI taxonomy): domain Eukaryota; kingdom Viridiplantae; phylum Streptophyta; class Magnoliopsida; order Asparagales; family Amaryllidaceae; genus Allium; species Allium sativum. The sequence goes on along the minus strand of CM060921.1, from coordinate 510,168,600 downwards.
AGTGCCATGCATCCATTATGTATGAAAATTTTCCTATTCTTGATTCTACATGAGTGCACAATCATTCAATACAGATGCAACATCCATATGACAACACATTAAAGTTCAACCACATATGAATGCAAACATATATGCATATGCAATATGAAGTGACTGAGCCGATCTAAACCCTAGATTGTGTGTGTATATGCAACCACGAGCAACCACTAGCAATCACTTGCAACCACTTGCAACCATCATCCATAACATGTTTCAACTACATGTTTTCATCCAAAAAGATTCTATCTAAAAGATACGGTCGAGGAAATATACCTAAAAAGATAGATAAAAGCGCAACTTAAGGAAAAAGGAAGATCAAGGATGTACCCTCGAACAGAAAAGGGTAGGCAGTACGTATTCTAGCTTCAGTTTCCCAAGTCGCGTCTCCCTCGGCGTCGCTCCATTGAACTTTGACGAGCTTGACTTCGCGGTTGCGTAGCTTCTTCACTTCCGTTCCTAAGATGCGGGTTGGAACTCTTCTTATGGTTGCTTCACGTTCCACTTCGGCCTCTTCGAGGATATTTGGCTCTACCACTTCAGCTGACTCATGCAGACATTTTCGGAGGTGAGAAACGTGAAAAACGTTGTGGACTCCAGCCAACTTCTCGGGTAGCTCTAATCTATAAGCCATTTTCCCAATTTTCTCGATAATAGGGAATGGACCTACGAACCTTGGTGCTAGTTTTCCCGTGGTTCCAAAGCGAACAACGTTTCTTAGTGGTGATACCTTGAGAAAAACTCTGTCTCCAACTTCGAATTCAAGGTCGGTCCTCCTCTTGTCGGCATAGGACTTTTGTCTGTCTTGGGCCGTCTTCATCCTTCTTCGTATTAAGTCTACTTTCTCTGAGGTCTCTCGGATCATGTCTGGTCCAAGTATGAGCTTATCCGTGGACTCCCACCAACAAGTGGGCGATCGGCACGGTCTTCCATATAAAGCTTCGAAGGGCGCCATTCCGATGGTTGCTTGATAGCTGTTGTTGTAGGCAAATTCCACCAAATGAAGGTGGTCTTCCCATGTCCCTCCGAAGTCAAGGACGCACAGTCTTAAGAGGTCTTCCAAAACTCTGTTCACTCTCTCTGTTTGGCCGTCGGTTTGGGGATGATAGGCTGTGCTCAAGCATAACTGCGTTCCTACTGCTTCTTGCAGACTCTGCCAAAACTCGCTGGTGAAGATGGGGTCTCGGTCACTAACGATGCTAGATGGTATTCCATGGAGTCGAACGATTTCCTTGAGATAAAGTGATGCTAGGGATGAGGCAGTTCTTTTACTTTTCACAGGTAAAAAGTGGGCGCTTTTAGTAAGCCTATCCACTATTACCCAAATGCTAGTGTTGCCTCTCCTAGACCTAGGCAGCCCATCGATGAAGTCCATTGAGATGCTATCCCACTTCCACTGCGGGACCTCCAGAGGATGTAGTAGTCCGCCAGGCTTTTTCTGTTCCGCCTTAACCTGTTCGCACACCATACAGTTAGAAACGAATTCTGCCACGTCCTTTTTCATGCCGTTCCAGAAGAAAGTCCTTTTTATGTCTTTGTACATTTTATCTCCGCCTGGGTGTATCGTCATCTTGGAGTGATGTGCTTCCTCGAGAACCTTCTTTATTAAATCTTTTGTCTGTGGGACGCATAGTCTTCCGTCTCGCCTTAGCAAACCCTTATCGTCGATGGAGTATCGGTTGAAGTGACTTGAAGTCTCACCCCTAATTAACCTATCAATTATTTCCACAAGCTGAGGGTCTTCGCGTTGTGTTGTCCCTACTGAATCCACTAAAGTCGGGCGCACTTCGAGAGATGCTAGCAGGCCCGGTACGAAATCGGAGGAAGGCCTAAAGTCGAAGCTGGCTATAAACTCTAGGCTTTTTCTTTCAACAAACAACGGGCTTAGGGTCAATTTCTTTCGGCTCAACGCGTCTGCCACTACGTTGCCTTTGCCCGGAGTATAGGAGATTTCGAAATCGTACGAGGCAAGGAACTCCATCCATCTTTGTTGCCTCAAGTTAAGATCTTTCTGCGAGAAAAGATATTTCAACGACTTATGGTCAGTGTAAAGTTCGAACTTCTCGCCTAGGAGATAGTGTCGCCAAGACTTGAGTGCAAAGACGGTGGCGGCTAACTCAAGATCGTGGGTTGGGTAGTTCTTTTCGTGCACCTTCAACTGCCTCCCGCCATAAGCTACTACCCTTCCTTCTTGCATTAAGACGGCGCCTAGCCCTGTCCCACATGCATCCGTATAAACAGTGAACATCTTGCTCCCATCTGGCAGCGTCAAAACTGGGGCTGTTGTGAGAGCCCTTTTTAGTCATTGGAAAGCAAACTCGCTATCCAAATCCCAATTAAACACTAGATTCTTCTTAGTCAATTTCGTGAGCGGAGCTGAGATTTTCGCAAAATCCCTTATGAACTTTCGATAGAAACCCGCTAGTCCTAGGAAGCTTCGGACCTCAGTTGCATTCCTTGGTGTCTTCCAATCTTGTACCGCCACTACCTTAGCAGGGTCCACTGCTAACCCTTGTTTGGATACTATGTGCCCAAGGAACCTCACCTCTTCTCTCCAAAAGTGGCATTTGGAGAACTTGGCTTTTAGTTGATGGACTCGCAAAGTTTCCATGATTGCCCTTAGGTGCTGAGCATGTTCTTCTTCACTCTTTGAGAAGATAAGGATATCATCTACGAAGACCACTACGAATTTGTTGAGGAAATCTCTAAATACCCTACTCATCAGGTCCACGAAGTAAGCAGGTGCATTTGTCAAGCTGAAAGGCATGACAAGCCATTCAAAGAAACCGTCTGGGGTTCTAAACGCCGTTTTATCGATGCTATCTTCAGCCACCCTTAGCTGATGAAAACCGGTTGCTAAATCGAGTTGGGAGAAAACAGACGCTCCTACAAGCTGGTCAAATAAATCGTCAATTCTAGGGAGAGGGTGCCTATTCTTTTTCGTTATCTTGTTGAGCTCCCTATAGTCAACACATAGACGGAGTGAACCATCCGCCTTTGTAGCGAACACCACTGGAGCGCCCCATTCTGAAATGCTCCTCCTAATGAACACCTTTTCTAGAAGCTCTTTAATCTGTTTACTGAGCTCTTTCCTTTCTCGTGGAGCCATGTGTCTAACGGGCAACGCAACGGGCTTCGCATTATCTACAAGATATATGCGGAAGTCTGTTTCCCGCTTCGGAGGCAAGCCCTTCACCTCTTCGAAGACATCCGGATATTCCCGGACCACTCTAACTGATTGCAAATTTTCAACAGAGGCATCTAGCGATTCAAGATAACTAAGCATAACCGCATACGAGGGATTACAAGAAATTTCCAAAGTATTACCGAGCTGGGTTAGGAGCCTAACAACCCTTTTCTCACAATCAAGGATGGCCCCATTACTGGATAGCCAATCCATACCCAAAATCAAACCATACCCCGAAAAGCCCAAAACAAAGGCACTACATTGAAATTCTACGCTTAGAATAGAAATTTTCAATCCCACACAGATCATAGACAAATGAGCTGGGCCCCCAATTGGGTTTGAAACAATTAAGGGGTCCTCTACCATACTAGTTTCTAGGTGCAGAGATTCTACTAAAGCAGACGAGATAAAGGAGTGTGATGCGCCAGAATCAAATAAAGTGCGAACGGGGTGATCATAAAGATAAACTACACTTTCTACAGAAGTATTTATACCTCGCTGTTGCAGAGGTGGCGCTTCTAGCACATGAACCTGTGCCCCTGGGTTGGATCCAGCCCTCTGCCCCTGTCCTCGTTTCTTTGGGCAGTCCTTAGCCCTATGGCCTGTCTCACCGCAAGAAAAGCACCCACCATTCTCCTTGGCCTTCTTTTTCCGGCTGTCCTTTACTAAGTGCCCCACTTTGCCACAGAAATTACACTTCCTCTTCTCTTTGTTGCCTTTCCCGCCCTTCTTAAAGTCTGTCTTCTTGGGCTGCAAACCCTCTTTCTTCTTGCCCTTATCCTCTTCATTCAGCAATGCCATTTGCACCAATCTTTCATACGTGGTTCCCATGGGTATATGGGTCATGGCCAAACTGTGTAATGGCTCATTTAACCCTTTGACGAAACGGAGAGCCTTCTTGTGCGGGGTGTTGACTAGGTCAAGCCCAAACCTAGCCAGCTCATCGAACTGATTCACATACTCCCTGACTGTCTTGTCCCCTTGCTTAAGAAATAAGAATTTTTCCAACTGCAAACTTCTTTCCGCATCCGAGAGAAATTTAGTCTCAAACCTTGCCCTAAAGTCCTCCCATGTCTCCACTGGTCTTTCAGCATTAGTGACTTCCCACCAGTAGGAAGCCTCGCCCTTCAATAGCCATACCGCCAGTTGTACTTTTTGTCTATCTTCTACCTCAAAGATGATGAATAGGTCCTCCGTTTCTTTCAGCCAATTTCTAGCTGCTACGAAGGACTCAGTTCCATGGAAATCCCTTCCTCCCATAGCTTTAAAATCTTTGCATATCTTAGCGAATGTGTTTCCCCGAGGAGGAGGTGGAGGAAAAGGTGCTGCTGCAGCTGGATGATTTCCTTCCGCTGGGGGAGGAGGAATGGTAGGACCTGGCTGAGTGGCCCTTGCTTCTAAGAACCGTCTAAACCAACCAGGTATTGGCACCCCTTCCGGCAAGTTAAGTTCTTGGGACATGCTGAAACAAAAAGGATAGATTCAAAACGAAGGATAAGAGATAATACCTATGGCTTTGGGGAGTGGACTTTGCCTTTTTTTTTTAAATAAAATAATATTTTCTTTTAAAAATGCTTCTTTAAATTTCCTTTTTTGGAAATAATTTTTCAAAACTTTTTATCTTATCTGGTAAACCTATGCTCTGATACCAAGTGAAACACCCCACCTCCGTTAGGGTCACTCTCAAAGGGAATGCCCTAATTTTGGTGGAGGTTTATAAGTACAAGTCACAGATATACAAGACAGATATAAGAACACATATTTGTAAACAGCGGAAGAACAACAAATTTTATTCCATAAAGTCAAATACGTGTTACAACAACATCCTTTCCAAAAACATAACATAACACTTTCATAATCTGTCTTGAGTACATTATTTTTAAAGAAGCATAAATAAAACATAGGTAAACTGCAAAAGCCCCATAGTGGATTGTCCAAAGCCATAGTTCAAAACAGGAAAGTCCAAGCAATACATTTCTCTTCTTCAAGCTGGATGTTGAGGTAGGTCAAGCTGCTGTGTTCCCTCCCTGAGCACCTGGGGGGGGGGGGGGGAAACGGAAGAAAGAAGACGAAAGAAAAGTAGAGTCAAACATAAAGCCTGAGTAAGTCTAGTACTATTTTGTCTATGAATAAAGAACTGGGTATGATAAGTATAAACAAGAAGTGGGCATGCACTATAAACTTGGTTAAGTTGTCTAGGGTCGAATATACTATCGTACCCCATGTTAATCTCCGAACCCATATAAACTAGTTTCCAACTGGCACCCCAAAAATCAGGGTGATGTGATCCATTCTATGATGATCGGCTCCTACTCGCAAAGTTACATGTGTCTTACGGCCCCCGATGTCTGTAGTTACCTATGCTGGTCCCACCATGGGGTGTATCAAGTCCCATAGTGGCAACCCGACACAACCTTAGAGTGCACAGGTATGCTACTGGTGTCCAGTGCCTTATTTTTCTGCGCCGGAGTGTGTGCACGCCCGCACTCCGTTAGAACCTACACTGCTACACCACCGCCGTCGCTTTGACCTCTTACAATCAGCCCAGTAATCGTGCCCCACCCTGCCTAGTTTCAGGGTATCCTGATACACCTTTTAGGGTTACTGCTGAAAAGAGTCCCCCGTTACTAGGTTTTCTATCTCTAGCCAACATGCTAAGTTGGTTAAGTGTTTCCTATCCTAACCCCACCAGTCCGTTTAGTTTAGCATGTTCCATTTTGATTAAGTCTTTAGTTCACTTAATCCTAACAATCCTGACTCAGCCTTAATTGTCTTATTAAGGCCCTGACCTCTCACATTAGACAGGTATTGTTGTGGCTGCCTGTTGCCGGTTGGTTCCGGGCAGTCTTACGCCACAACTCAGTCTAACCTCGGGTCCTTGCTGGGCTCCATGTTTAACCTCCCACATTGGATAGGTATTGTTGTGACTACTGGACAGCCGGGCGGTTCCGGGAAGGTTTACATCACAACTCAATCCAACCTCGGGTTAAACACATCGTATGTTCTACATTTACATATCTTGTCATTCTTCTTTATTTCTTATATGTAAATATTTGCGGCCCGTTATTAAGTTAATGGTGTAAAGATTACACCAATCACGGGCCCAACCCATACTTGAACTTGGGCCCTTCTATTTTATATTTTCATTCATTAATTAATTTTAACCCAATGTTATTTTCCCCCGTTTTACACGTCCGTTTATATATATTGGGCTTAGCCTTTTTAAAGCCCAATTTAGCCATGCGAAAAGGGGAGGCTTATGGCGTATACACAAAGAGGGGAAAGTGAGCGCATGAACTTGCAATACGACGTTGGAAATACAAAATAGAAATTGGTGTACTTGCATAGTGGCAACATAGGTGACATGAATCAAAGCATGTGAACTTGCATAGGTTTAACTACAACATGAACCTATATTCTTATTTAGGCATAATGTCAAACATAAGCATGTCATAAATATTCCTAGCATAAGCATTGCATAATGTCAAACATAAGCATGGCATAAGTAAAGTTAAATTTGTTCATGGCATAAACATAAACAAGTCATGTTCATAAGGTTTCTACATGTTTACAAAGGGGATACTTTGTTACCAACACAAAAGCATAGTTCAACTTAATCATGGTTTAAGTCTAATCACATAACGATGGTATAAACATACTTATGCATAAATATTCCTAAACATGGTGTTTGCTTTAAAACTTGCAAAAAGGGATTTTTGAGTCTAACCTAGCCATGTCTCACATATGTCATCATATAATTCTTGTTAACAAGATAGACTTAATCATGGATTTCAATTATATCATTCATAGCCTAGCCATATTCATAAGTTTGCAAAAGCATGACTTAATACATGGATTATGGTGTCAAAATTCCAACATAGTTTCATATGAACTATAATAACCAAACTTGTTTCAATTACTTGCACAATGATTTATGCACAAAAAATATACATCATGATGACATAATAACAAAGCCCCAAACTTGCATGAATTTCACTCAACTACATACATGTAGCTTCAACATAGATTACATAATTTGCGCAATATTCCAAACGTATATTTGCATAGAACTACCGCATGTAGTTCTTTATAATGAATAACATAATTTTGCACAAATATGAACTACTTTATTATCCCAATTCAAGCATACAAATCAATACAGTTGTTTATTCATACCAAAGTAATACTCTACTTACAATGGCTGCGGCGAATTCTCTAATTAAGAGATATGATTCCTTTGTTGAATTGATTGGCTTTAGGTTGCTTGAATTGCTTTAGGCTTTAGAACTTTCTTCCTAATTCTCTCTCTAGTTGGCGGCTATTCTTAGTCGTTCCTCAGCAACATGGCGGCTATGTTCTTAATTTTGAATGAATAGATTAGGGTTTAGTCTAGGGTTGTTTATATAGAGGTTAGGAATTGATTAGGACCATTGATGTTGCTAGGTTAGATCGTAGCCATTCATTAGATAGAGAGACCAATTAGAACCCGCCACCTAGCCCTAGTGACAAAGCAGACCACAGAAATTCGACCAAACACAGACCTGGCCAGCCAGGTTGACTGGGCTCGACCAGGTCGACACCCCTGTCGACAGGGCTGTCGACAGCCCTGTCGACATGGGTAGCCCAGGTCGACAGCCCAGTCGACCTGGGTGGCCTTGGCGGGCGTTTATCCACCCTGGCCCATTGGGCCCCATTTTCGAATTATTTTATTCTGTTTGAATTTTTAAATTTAATTCAAAACTTCCGAAGGCCATATCTTCTTCATACGGACTCCGTTTTTCGAAAACTCGGACTCTATTTCGCGTATTTTTCCGAGACGAACGCAATGGCGTATCCCGTTTCCCTTGGTTCTTTGATTTCAAATTAATTATACTTTAATTTGTTAATTTCACAGTTATAGAATTTTCGGGGTGTTACAATTTCAGGCCTTGTTTATAATTATAATTAATTATATTCGTTTTCAATTGTTGAGTCAAACTCACTTTCCATTGCCATTATTTAAAACATTTATTTTAAATATATAAAATCCATTATTTTAGCCAATTTAAAAATTATAAATTGGTTCAGATTTTCTGGGTCGTTTCAATTTAATAGTTTCTCCGATGCGGGGAGTAATCAGATTTGGCAAAACTGGGAAATTGGTATCGAGATTTATTGGTCCCTTTCCTATACTTGAACGAATTGGAAATCTTGCATATAGGGTTTCATTACCTGATTGGTTGCCTGGTGTGCATGATGTGTTCCACGTGTCTCAACTCAAAAATACGTGCATGATCCGGATCTTGTTGTAGAAGAAGCAACACAACAGGACTTGGAAATAACTCCAGAATTAGCAGTCAGAAGAGAGCCATTGAAGATCGTTGGCAAAGAAACTAGAGAGCTTAGGAGCAAAAAGATTCATTTAGTTAAAGTGCAGTGGAGTTGTGATCCTAGAGACTGTACTTGGGAGACTGAGGAAAGCATTAAACAAGCCTACCCCAAATGCAGAGTGGACATCTCTGACTAACTCCGGTGCACGGTACCTTTACAATAATTTGCATTTACATTTTGTTTCCTACTTTGCTGTTGTTTCCTTTTCGAGGACGAAAAGTTTTAAGTGGGGGAGATTGTAATAACCCGGAAAATGTGAACCAATTTAATTTTTTTAAAATTGGTTATTGTCAAAGAATTTAAACAATTGAAATAGCATATTTCAATAAAGTAATGAAATGGGGATAGTGAGGCAGTTTGAAAATTGGAATACAAACCTTGTCTGACTGTACCAGGTGGAAATTATAACAGATTTTAGCGAAACCAAAAATATTTAAATCTGTTTATGAATATCTTTCTAACGAATATGAAAAATCAAAGTTTCATAATAGGAATCAAAAGTTATGGCCAAATGAATTTTCACAGAGGTCGCTATATAGAATATATAGTCCTTGAAAATAGATATTTTGCATACGACCTCGGAATTCGACGAAAACCACTTTTGTTGGATCCGGGATGTCAAACTATTACTAGGTTTCAAATTTCATAATTTTTGAAGCTAGTATGTGAGCGGGGCAAAAGAAAATGTGATTTGTTCAATTTCTGTTAAATTGGGTCGACCTGAAAATGTCCATTTTGCATACGATCTCAGAATTCGACGAAACTGGTTTTGTTGGGACCGTACCGTCAAAACAAAGCTAGATTTATTTTTCTGGAATTTTTCGATTCAGTTTGTGGCCCTGGCAAATTGAAATGTACGTTCAAATTGAATATTAAATGTTTTATACTTTAATTTGAAAAATAACTGGCTGTAACAGTCGAATTGGCCAATGAAACATATCCCATTGTGTCCGAAATGGGGGTATTTAGCTAGGGGTGACAGTCGTTGGGTTGAAATTGGTGTACGTTGGTTAAAAAGGGATATTTTGGGAATTTAAAATTAAATATAATAGAAAATATCTTCACTTTCTCTCTCATCAGAAAAATCAGTCGAACCCTCTACAAACGAACGACGAAACCAGCTCGAAACTTCCAGGACTCATCGCCGCCGCCACAGGCGTTTTCGCCACTGCCTCCAGTTGGCTTTTCCGATCGCCTTTCTCCCCTCTTTCAATCAACCCAAGCCTCGTTTGAAACCATCGAGTATTGACGTCGAATTTCAGCCAGGAAGTCTCCACCTTTGGAGCGCCGCCGATCATCAGAGGAGCCGTCGAGTTCGCTGCCACCACAGGCGCTGGAAAGCCTGTTCGAAGCTCTTCGACGTCGTAGCATCCGATCGTGACGAAACTGCACGGATCGATCGTGAATCTAAAACCTAGTTTCGAAGGTTTGCAAAACATTCTGCTTGGAAATTTCTGAATTGAAAATAACACTTTTAAGTGTTGCAAAGTTTTGAAAAATCATATCTTTTTAATGTGTTAACGAAATTCGATGAAACAGGAAACATCGGGACCGCAGAGAGGCTCTCTACCATCTAGCAGAAGCTGTGGATTTTTCTGATCTTCATACGATTTTTAGCAATTCAAAAACCAATGTGAGGAATCTAAATTAAATTATGTGAATGGAATCGTGTTGTATAAATTATATAAGCGAAGTGTAAATTATATACGCATTGTATACCTCATGTACATGAGTTGTATAAGTTATATTAGCGATGTATAAATTATACAAGCTGTAATGACCCAAAAATCCGGTAGAATTTGAGCTGACCAAAAACACAAGTTCAACCCCAAATAACACAGAAATTCGAACCATTAATAGAAAGAAGTTAGAGGGTGAGGATAGATAAGATAGAAACTTAGAATAGAAGAAGAACAGAAATAACAACACAGAGTCTCACAACGCAGCGGAACAAAATATAATATATCATAACTTTTGAAATACAAAATTTCAACTGTATAACATACACTTATCAGAATACAACACTTACAACACAGCGGAACAACACTATAACTAGATAACGCTGAAGCCTCCTGCTCCAAGCTCCTTTAGATATATCTGAAAAATCCTGAACTACTTGACTGCCCGTACAAATTTAGGCACCCAAGAGTTTAGGTAGAACAAAACAAAATAAACTCCGGGTCAGTCATGGGACTGGTATGAGTAAACAGTTTAAAACAGTTTCAGAAACTAAATGATATCTCATAAGACCACGCCGTATAACACGGAATGGGTTTTTCCCTTATGAAAATCCAAACACTTGATTTAACTTTCAAAATCCCTTTGAAAGGAACGATAGCTTTATATCAAAACTCCTTTGATATTATAATAGTGTCTAAATCAAGTAAATACAATCTAGTGGGACGTTTGCATCTCACGTTCCACATAATAATATACAATCAAAACCGCAAGCACGTATTGGGTAATGGATTTCCAACTATGACAAGGTATGGAACCACCTTCTGCTGGTATATCTCTAGAGGAGAATACACCGAGTTCAACAAGAACATCTTGCAACTCAGCCACACATGACCGACCACTCATTTCGCTTGAGTGTATCGAATGTATATCACCAACTGTTGGGATCAGTAACCGTTTCCCGAATGGAACAGCATCAACAATAGATTTTTAGAAGTAAATGAAACTCCAGATCAGGCGATTATACACCCTAATAGGTGCGACCTACATAGACATGCTACCTGCCCGATTTCTGTCATTTACCGGTTTATGAGGCCAAAGGCTACGATTTATCATCACATCAGATTCGCTTCGAATGCCACATTGTCAAATCCATCGAAAATCACTAATTGACGTCTACAATAGTACATTACATGTCAGCTAAAAGAAGTTTCCTTCTCCGCTTCCACTCTTGGTATAGTTGAAGAAATCAATGTACGTGACCTTTCTGGAAATGCTCTGTCAGACATCCATCCATAAAGATCATCCAGGAACAGGATGAATCGAAGGCACAATTTCTATTAATAGAAAAAGTCCTTGCACTCTACTCCGTCTTCGATTATCTTTATATAATATGATTCGCACGCTACTGCCAATACGGAGTGGTTCTTCGGATAATAATCCAACCGGTCTCTCCATATTGACAACGATGGTAAAAACTTCAATAGTCTGTGATTTAACTATCGAATAAAACAAGTGTTTCGATAGTCGATGATTTAACTATCGAATAAAACAAGTGTTCATCCAAACATCCAACAATCAGTGAGCCTTTAATTAATATTCCATTAATTAAATCACTTCTCTATTTCTTTATCAATATTTGTTAACCAAATATTTTCAATAACCATATTGGCCTTTTACGTTATTTGGAAAACATTTCCGAATATCGCCTTCCTTTATTTTCTAACTTTAGAAAATATATGTTATTTATAACTGGAAAATATTCCAATTACTTATCTCATTCCGATCTCGTTTATTTCTATACTTAGGAAATATTTAACATCTATTTCCAAGCTTACATTTCATTTGGGTTAAAACGGATGTTGTGTAAAACATCGTTACGACAACCCAAATACTATATTCAACTAAATCTTATTCAACATTGATCTTCGAGCCTGAAATCTTACTATTTATTTGTTAATAATGAAATCAATCAAGTTGGGGTATAACTACCTCTCATACCTTGACTGAATAACATTTATAACGTCCAAACAGATATGACTACTTACTCGAATAATCAATACGATACAACTACTTCTCCACTTTTAGACACGTATACCCTTTCCCTTTCTATTCTTACTAGATTTTATTCTTATACTTCCTTTTTGAATATACTATTCTATTTCTAAGTTCGTTTTCTTATTGACTTCTATATATTTTGATATGTTAATTTCTAACTATCAAATTATCTTAAAAATATTCTATCTCCTTAAATTCCCGGAAAAATTCGTCAAAACCCTCCTTTGTACCGGGAGCATCGGGAAAATCCCCAAACTGCCACACAGGCCTTTCTAATCAAAAAGAAAAAGGAAATGCCAAGCGGCTTGCCGATACGGCGCATAAAATCTCATATATGAATTAAATACGTACCTTTTTGTCAAGCATTCTATTTATTTCACTTCTATACTTTATCCCAACCCTGTCTCCTGTATGTCTATACCTGTCCAATCTATTTTAACTATACCAATTGTTTTAACTCAATTTGTTAATTAAATCTGTTAATTAACTTCTTAGTCTATTCCACTTCTATTTATCCAAATCTATTATCTTCTATTATTAAAATCCTATAATATAAATCCCATTTGAATTCTATATTCAAATTATATATTATAAATCCCATTTGAATTTCTATATTCAAATTCTATATTATAAATCCCATTTGAATTCTATATTCAAATTCTATATTATAAATCCCATTTGAATTCTATGCCTTATTTAAACAACGTTTATAACTTCACTTAAAATCCCACATTTATATATTTATAAACAAAGTTTATAAATTCAATTCAAATCTCATCTTTTCATTTATAAACAAATTCTATAAATGCAATTCAAATCCCATCTTTTCATTTATAAACAAATTCTATAAATGCAATTCAAATCCCATCTTTTTATTTATAAACAAAGTTTATAAATTCAATTCAAATCCCATCTTTTCATTTATAAACAAAGTTTATAAATTCCATACTTGTTTTATATATTCAAACAAGTTAATATTTTCCCTAATTCATTAAAAATTCAAATTCTATTTATAAAAAATAGAACTCCCTTTTCAAATCTCAAATACCCTTTTCGATATTTTTATAAATCAATATTCAAGCTCCAGTGATATTTTAAACAATCAAATCAACCAATTTTCAATCATTTGATTTTTAACACATCATATATGTATATATATGATATCAAACAAACAAACAGATAATATATATTTTTGAGGAATCCAATTGGATTCCTCCAACCTGTTTTTCCTGCATCCACAGACGTTAGTCAACATAGTAATACCCATCCTGCTTCGAGGCAGGATATCGCGGTATGAAGGTCATCCACTAATCATAGCATGGGGCTTATAGGGTTATCATCCGCTAATGAAACCGCGGGCATCCGCTAATGAAACTGCGGGAATCCAACCAATCATCAACCCAATATATATATATATATATATATATATCATAAATAACTAATATGTATTTAAAAAAATCAAACAACATTCAAACTAGCACAGAAAATTATTTTTAACTATATTAAAATAATTCTAAATAAAAGGTGAGATTTACTCACTTTGTCTTTATTTCGATCCATTCTGATTCAAAATTCAATCCCGTTGCGTAATTGACGGTATTAAGAATTCAACATAATTTGTTTCTCCTTCGAATCTGGTAACGTATGACATATGTAAATGCATTATAAGTTTAATTTTATTTAACGATCAAATGATTATTTAATTAAGCTAACCATTTAAATAAGTAAATAAAATTCTTCTATGTAAATTTAAATTTTAGAACATATACCTTATTTCCGTGCAACCCTCTCGACCAAATACGAAGCGAACTCCATAATCATTGACTCACTTTCATAGAAATGAGTCCAAATATTTACCCAACCCTTCTCGGCATTTCGTCGAACACCTTACTAGCAGCCTGCCAATCCCTTCTATCATCACCACTATAGATGTGCCACAAAATATCAATCAACCCGAAACTGTCCATAGCTCAGCTCATTCACCCCTCAAAACCAAATATCAACTCCCAGTACAGGCTCCGCATGTTTCCATCTTCCATCTCTTCACTTCATATCGATTCTTTCAACTTCCAGCTTTTTATCGATGAACCCATCTCCTTCCTTGTTGCCTTGAAGGACAACGCATCAACAAGAACCCAACGTCGTGCTTCAGACTTCAATTTCCTAGTTCGAACTCGAACCTACTGACCTTAGGAAACATCGCACCCCTCTCCAAACTACTATTGCATTCTACCATCACTCACTGAAATCGTGACTGGCGATAACCCTAGGACGTTGCTCCACTAGCCGCATTCACATGCCACAACAGCACGACTTCGGTTCTCTCCACCCTTTGCAGTTCGATTCAATTTTTGGGGAAAAAATCGCACTTATGAGGAGCACGCGGATTTGAAGATCCGACCCAAACAAAAGCAGAGACTCCGATTTTCGATTTTAGGAAGTAAAAGAACTGGCACTATTTCGGTTTGTGAGGAAAGAGGGACCTCGCGATTTCTCTTGCTGAGCTTTCAGTTGATTTTGCAAATGTAGGAGGGGCGACACTCTTTTGAGAATGAGTTATTATTGAAGTGAATCGGCCATTTTAATTTTTGAAGCTTTGGTCTTCATTTTCAGTAGTGAAGAATTACAGAGTGATGTCATGTTTTTATAAGTGAAAAAAAAGGACGTGGTTTGATTTGAGCGGAAGGAAAGGAGTGGTAAATAACAAAGAGGAGGTGTCCATTTATTTACCTTTAATTTTATTAAATTTTTATTTTATTTATTTTAATTAAAACTGGTATCCTTCAATTGAAATACCCCTTGATTCCGAACTCCTTTCTGAACCCAACAACAGTCCTTCCTAGGGTTAAACCACCATTCTGAATCCACTGGGACAGGTTTCAAACCCCTATTCGATCATCTGGAGATGATATAAATTTAAACTGATATAAATTAAATTCAACACAATTTATTCTGCGAAAATAAATTAATATTATTATTCGAATTCAAACAGAAGTCTGAACTGTATTTAATACAGTTGTAAATCTCAAACTGAATTATTTTCGTGTTACGATGGTTTAATATATTCGATGTTAAACCGAAATTGATTATTACATTAATAACTTAACATAAAAATTCACTTATATCATCAAATCAATATTTAAATTAAATATTCAAAATTAACCCATCAGAATCCGGGTCATTACAATCTTCCCCACTTAAAATAATTTCGTCCTCGAAATTGCTAAGGTAGAAAAAGTGCTACAAACCCATTTATCTTGATACTCAACATTTCAAACTTCAATACGTAACTCTCTTTCGAATAAATCCCTATTCGATAACTCCTCCCTTCGAATAACTATATTCTATTATCTCTCTATCGAATATCTAGATTCGAAAAACCTTCTTCGAATAAACTATATTTGATTTACTCAATTCAATTTACTCTTATCAATTAACTCTATTGGATTTAACTCTTATCGATTAACTCCATCGAATAACTAAATTCAATAATTCCTTTCGAATAAACTATATTCGATAACTCCTTTAATTCTATTCGAATAACTAATATTCAATAACTCCTTTAACTCCATTCGCTTGACTCTAGATCGCAGCAATCACAATGGTTACGCCTGATTCCCTCAGGAAACATCCGACCGCCCCAGGCTATCTGCAGCCCTGCGAATTACGCTATCAGCCGTACGAAATGGCAACTTATCCTGAGTAACTATGTTTGACTAACTCTATCTCAATAACTATATTCGATCAACTTTAATTGAATAACTAACATTCAATAAAATCCTAATTCGATTAACTATGTTCAATTAACTCTATTGGATTTAACTCCTATCGATTATTTCTAACTCTAATCGACTTCTCATATTCGAATAACTCCTATTGGATCACGTTTATTCATTTATAAAGATTTACTTTTAGTAACGGTTCTTCACTTTATAAATGTTCTCTTTAATAACGTTACTTCACTTATACAAGTGTTGTGTACCCCTTCTATTTAAAACTATCGGTGTTAAAAACCAATATCTCTTCTCTATATAAGTTCAGACTTATATATTCCATTTATTGAATGTTAAATATTCAATTTTATTTATAAATAGATCTTTTCTATTTATCTGTTAAAACAGATTTCCATTTTCTATTCATCTTCTAAATATTCCTTTGATTAAATTCTTTTTATTTAACAAATAAATATCTCATTTATAACATTCTATTTATTTTTTTATAAATAAATATTTCCATTTAATCTATTTGTAAATGTTTTACAAATATTTCCTTTTAAATTCTATTTGTAAATGTTTTTACAAATATTTCTCCTTCTATTTGTTTGCACATAACTTCCTTGTATTTGTGTTACAAATATATTTCCTTTATATTTGTTTTACAAATATATTTTCTTTTATATTTGTTTTAGTTTTTCCTTTATTCACACCCAGTTCATATTTCATTCCCATTGATTTTACTCAATTTATTCATATCAATCCATTTAACTTACGTAAGTTAAATTTAATTTCAATCATTCAAATTCCCATTAACTAGTTGCTAATTATCCGTTTTGCCTATTTCACCCTTTTAATTTGAATATAACTTGTTCAAATATATGTCAACTTAATTATAAACTAATCTGATTATATTTTCAACTCGAGTTATATATTCGATTTCGAATATAAATTCTCAATCTCTTTCACTTATCCAAATCCCAATTTCGATTCAAATTTCCTTTAACTAATTATTCTCCAATTAGTTAATTCTATTTAACCATTTAAAATATGATTTTTGTCTTAAAAATCATTTCACTTACTTCACAGGAGTTCATATTTATTTTATATCTCCAGTCTGGATTTTTCTAATGCCAATTCGGATTTTATTTCCTAAAAATCCTTTTATTTATTTAGTTAAACCGTTATGGTTTTATAATGGTTCTGGCGCTGCTTTTCTAAAAATTTGATTTTGATATAACTCAAAATCTATACGATGAAATCCCGATTTTTCTCTTTCATTAGAAAACTATGGTTCAACCGGTCCCGACGATTCTTGTTTCAAAGAATTCTGACTTCAATTGAGTTCTGTATACTAAATTGAAGTTCGAATCGCCAATTTACGAACTACTGCGCTACGGCGAGCTCGTTTTAATTATATTTATAAATATAAATGTTTTAACTTTGTTTATAATAAATTCAACTCCATTCTGATATATTTTTAATATATATCAAATCCATTTTTCCATTTCAACATAATATTTCTGATCTATTTCACTTCTAATATTCAAATCCTATATATTTACAATATTCAAATTCCATTTGAATTTCTTTATTCAAACTCTATATTTGAATTTCCTTCTATTCAATTTCTATTTGAATTTTTCTTCTATTCAAATTCTATTTCAATTCCTTATCTTCAAATTCTATTTGAATTCCTTATCTTCAATTTCTATTTGAAATCCTTTATTCAAAACCCATTTCAAATCCCTTATTCGAATTCCATTTGAAATCCTTTATTCAATTTCTATTTAAATTCCATTGTTCAATTTCTATTTGAAATCCTTTGAATTTAAATTCTATTTAAACTCCTTTAATTTAAAATTCTATTTCAAACTTTATATTTTCTTTGAATTCTAATATTCAACCTCCACTTTATATTCTCTTTGAAATTCTATTTAACCAA
This sequence comes from Allium sativum, assembly GCA_030737875.1. NCBI lineage: Eukaryota > Viridiplantae > Streptophyta > Magnoliopsida > Asparagales > Amaryllidaceae > Allium > Allium sativum. The sequence continues at coordinate 510,150,614 of CM060921.1, read as the reverse complement.
ATTCCATTTGAATTCTAATATTCAAATCTCTATTTGACTTTTATTTATTCAAATCCATTTGAAATCCTTTGAATTCAAATTTCATTTCAATTTTTCTTATAAAATTTCTATTTGAATTTTCTTTATTCAAACTCATTTGAATTCTTTTGAATTTAAATTTCATTTCACTTCTATTCGAATTATATATATATTCAAATTCCTTTATTTTACTTCTATTTGAAATCTATATTCCAATTCTCATTTCAAAATTCCTTTGAAGTTATATAAATATATAAATATATTTATATCTATCTCAAATTCAAAACATTTGAATTTTCAAACAACTTGTTTCTTTTCAAACAAATTTCCATCAAAACTTTTCTAAGCCAGCAATTTATCACTTAGAAACTCGAAAATGAACACTGATGATGTTGCGACCATCATTAGAATTATTTCCCAGCCACTGAATGAGTTCAGTGCTATATTACTTGACATTCATTTAGAAAAATATTTTCCAACTCCCAGGATTTTAAATTCTTAATTCTGGTTTGAATTCAATTTATCTCATTTGTATATTTGATTTCATATATAAATTCCATTGGTTATATATAGCTATTTATGTTTTATAATCTAATTCGATTATAATCCTGACAATCAACTTAACTATTTAAAAACAATATCGTGTCCAATCTTCTGTTCATGTGTTTATAAACTCCTATCGACATCGTGGCGTCCCACGATTCGATCAGAATTCATATTTCACTCAACAGACTAGTCAAAACAATATAAAACAGTTTTTATATCAAATAACAAATACGCTCTCTCGTATATATATACACTCAACTCATTCTAGGATACTACTGATCTTATCTCTAATGAGCACAATTTCACCACAGCCTAGGTATTCGCTCAACCTCGCTCTGATACCAACTGTAATGACCCAAAAATCCGGTAGAATTTGAGCTAACCAAAAACACAAGTCCAACCCCAAATAACACAGAAATTCAAACCATTAATAGAAAGAAGTTAGAGGGTGAGGATATATAAGATAGAAACTTAGAATAGAAGAAGAACATAAATAACAACACAGAGTCTCACATCGCAGCGGAACAAAATATAATATATCATAACTTTTGAAATACAAAATTTCAACTGTATAACATACACTTATCAGAATACAACACTTACAACACAACGGAACAACACTATAACTAGATAACGCTGAAGCCTCCTGCTCCAAGCTCCTTTAGATATATCTAAAAAATCCTAAACTACTTGACTGCCCACACAAATTTAGGCACCCAAGAGTTTAGGTAGAACAAAACAAAATAAACTCCGGGTCAGTCATGGGGCTGGTATGAGTAAACAGTTTAAAACAGTTTCAGAAACTAAATGATATCTCATAAGACCACGCCGTATAACACGAAACGGGTTTTTCCCTTTTGAAAATCCAAACACTTGATTTAACTTTCAAAATCCCTTTGAAAGGAACGATAGCTTTATATCAAAACTCCTTTGATATTATAATAGTGTCTAAATCAAGTAAATACAATCTAGTGGGACGTTTGCATCTCACGTTCCACATAATAATATACAATCAAAACCGCAAGCACGTATTGGGTAATGGATTTCCAACTATGACAAGGTATGGAACCACCTTCTGCTGGTATATCTCTAGAGGAGAATACACCGAGTTCAACAAGAACATCTTGCAACTCAGCCACACATGACCGACCACTCATTTCGCTTGAGTGTATCGAATGTATATCACCAACGGTTGGGATCAGCAACCGTTTCCCGAATGGAACAGCATCAACAATATATTTTTAGAAGTAAATGAAACTCTAGATCAGGCGATTATACAACCTAATAGGTGCGACCTACATAGACATGCTGCCTGCCCGATTTCTGTCATTTACCGGTAGATGAGGCCAGAGGCTATGATTTATCATCACATCAGATTCGCTTCGAATGCCAATTGTCAAATCCATCGAAAATCACTAGTTGACGTCTACAACAGTACATTACGTGTCAGCTAAAAGAAGTTTCCTTCTCCGCTTCCACTCTTGGTACGGTTGAAGAAATCAATGTACGTGACCTTTCTGGAAATACTCTATCAGACATCCATCCATACAAATCACCGAGGAACCGGATGAATCGGAGGCACAATTTCTATTAATAGAAAAAGTCCTTGCACTCTACTCCGTCTTCGATTATCTTTATATAATCTGATTCGCACGCTACTGCCAATACGGAGTGGTTCTTCGGATAATAATCCAACTGGTCTTCCATATTGACAACGATGGTCAAAACTTCGATAGTCTGTGATTTAACTATCGAATAAAACAAGTGTTTTGATAGTCGATGATTTAACTATCGAATAAAACAAGTGTTCATCCAAACATCCAACAATCAGTGAGCCTTTAATTAATATTCCATTAATTAAATCACTTCTCTATTTCTTTATCAATATTTGTTAACCAAATATTTTCAATAACCATATTGGACTTTTACGTTATTTGGAAAACATTTCCGAATATCGCCTTCCTTTATTTTCTAACTTTAGAAAATATATGTTATTTATAATTGGAAAATATTCCAATTACTTATCTCTTTCCGATCTCGTTTATTTCTATACTTAGGAAATATTTAACATCTATTTCCAAGCTTACATTTCATTTGGGTTAAAACGGATGTTGTGTAAAACATCATTACGACAACCCAAATACTATATTCAACTAAATCTTATTCAACATTGATCTTCGAGCCTGAAATCTTACTATTTATTTGTTAATAATGAAATCAATCAAGTTGGGGTATAACTACCTCTCAGACCTTGACTGAATAACATTTATAATGTCCAAACAGATATGACTAATTACTCGAATAATCAATACCATACAACTACTTCTCCACTTTTAGACACGCATACCCTTTCCCTTTCTATTCTTACTAGATTTTATTCCTATACTTCCTTTTTGATTATACTATTCTATTTCTAAGTTCGTTTTCTTATTGACTTCTATATATTTTGATATGTTAATTTCTAACTATCAAATTATCTTAAAAATATTCTATCTCCTTAAATTCCCGGAAAAATTCGCCATAACCTCCTTTGTACCGGGAGCATCGGGAAAATCCCCAAACTGCCACACAGGACTTTCTAATCAAAAAGAAAAAGGAAAAGCCAAGCGGCTTGCCGATACGGCGCATAAAATCTCATATATGAATTAAATACGTACCTTTTTGTCAAGCATTCTATTTATTTCACTTCTATACTTTATCCCAACCCTGTCTCCTGAATGTCTATACCTGTCCAATCTATTTTAACTATACCAATCGTTTTAACTCAATTTGTTAATTAAATCTGTTAATTAACTTCTTAGTCTATTCCACTTCTATTTATCCAAATCTATTATCTTCTATTATTCAAATCCTGTAAATAAATCCCATTTGAATTCTATATTCAAATTCTATATTATAAATCCCATTTGAATTTCTATATTCAAATTCTATATTATAAATCCCATTTGAATTCTATGCCTTATTTAAACAACGTTTATAACTTCACTTAAAATCCCACATTTATATATTTATAAACAAAGTTTATAAATTCAATTCAAATCCCATCTTTTCATTTCTAAACAAATTCTACAAATGCAATTCAAATCCCATCTTTTCATTTATAAACAAATTCTATAAATGCAATTCAAATCCCATCTTTTTATTTATAAACAAAGTTTATATATTCAATTCAAATCCCATCTTTTCATTTATAAACAAAGTTTTTAAATTCCATACTTGTTTTATATATTCAAACAAGTTAATATTTCCCTAGTTCATTAAAAATTCAAATTCTATTTATAAAAAATAGAACTCCCTATTCAAATCTCAAATACCCTTTTTGATATTTTTATAAATCAATATTCAAGCTCCAGTGATATTTTAAACAATCAAATCAACCAATTTTCAATCATTTGATTTTTAACACATCATATATGTATATATATGATATCAAACAAACAAACAGATAATATATATTTTTAAGGAATCCAGTTGGATTCCTCCAACCTGTTTTTCCTGCATCCACAGACGTTAGTCAACATAGTAATACCCATCCTGCTTCGAGGCAGGATATCGCGGTATTAAGGTCATCCACTAATCATAGCGTGGGGCGTATAGGGTAATCATCCGCTAATGAAACCGCGGGCATCCGCTAATGAAACTACGGGAATCCAACCAATCATCAACCCAATATATATATATATATATATATACCCTAAATAACTAATATATATTTAAAACAATCAGACAACATTCAAAAAAGCACAAACAATTATTTTTAACTATATTGAAATAATTCTAAATAAAAGGTGAGATTTACTCACCTTGTCTTTATTTCGATCCATTCTGATTCAAAATTCAATCCCATTGCGTAATTGATGGTATTAAGAATTCAACATAATTTGTTTCACCTTCGAATCTGGTAACGTATAACATATGTAAATGCATTATAAGTTTAATTTTATTTAACGATCAAATGATTATTTAATTAAGCTAACCATTTAAATAAGTAAATAAAATTCTTCTATGTAAATTTAAATTCTAGAACATATACCTTATTTCCGTGCAACCCTCTCGACCAAATACGAAGCGAACTCCATAATCATTGACTCACTTTCATAGAAATGAGTCCAAATATTTACCCAAACCCTTCTCGACATTTCGTCGAACACCTTACTAGTAGCCTGCCAATCCCTTCTATCATCACCACTATAGATGTGCCACAAAATATCAATCAACCCGACACTGTCCATAGCTCAGCTCATTCACCCCTCAAAACCAAATATCAACTCCTAGTACAGGCTCCGCATGTTTCCATCTTCCAACTCTTCACTTCATATCGATTCTTTCAACTTCCAGCTGTTTCTCGATGAACCCATCTCCTTCCTTGTTGCCCTGAAGGACAACACATCAACAAGAACCCACCGTCGTGCTTCAGACTTCAATTTCCTAGTTCGAACTCGAACCTACTGACCTCAGGAAACATCGCACCCCTCTCCAAACTACTATTGCATTCCACCATCACTCACTGAAATCGTGACTGGCGATAACCCTAGGACATTGCTCCACTGGCCGCGTTCACATGCCACAACAACACGACTTCGGTTCTCTCCACCCTTTGCAGTTCGATTCAATTTTTGGGGAAAAAATCGCACTTATGAGGAGCACGCGGATTTGAAGATCCGACCCAAACAAAAGCAGAGACTCCGATTTTCGATTTTAGGAAGTAAAAGAACTGGCACTATTTCGGTTTGTGAGGAAAGAGGGACCTTGCGATTTCTCTTGCTGAGCTTTCGGTTGATTTTGCAAATGTAGGAGGGGCGACACTCTTTTGAGAATGAGTTATTATTGAAGTGAATTGGCCATTTTAATTTTAGAAGCTTTGGTCTTCATTTTCAGTTGTGAAGAATTACAGAGGGATGTCATGTTTTTATAAGTGAAAAAAAGGACGTGGTTTGATTTGAGCGGAAGGAAAGGAGTGGTAAATAACAAAGAGGAGGTGTCCATTTATTTACCTTTAATTTTATTAAATTTTTATTTTATTTATTTTAATTAAAACTGGTATCCTTTAATTGAAATACCTCTTGATTCCGAACTCCTTTCTGAACCCAACAACAGTCCTTCCTAGGGTTAAACCACCATTCTGAATCCACTGGGACAAGTTTCAAACCCCTATTCGATCATCTGGAGATGATATAAATTTAAACTGATATAAATTAAATTCAACACAATTTATTCTGCGAAAATAAAGTAATATTATTATTTGAATTCAAACAGAAGTCTGAACTGTATTTAATACAGTTGTAAATCTCAAACTGAATTATTTTTCGTGTTACGATGGTTTAATATATTCGATGTTAAACCGAAATTGATTATTACATTAATAACTTAACATAAAAATTCACTTATATCATCACATCAATATTTAAATTAAATATTAAATATTCAAAATTAACCCATCAGAATCCGGGTCATTACACAAGCGTTGTATGAAACGTATATGCTTTGAATTGTGATGAAATGCAAGTGAATTATAGAAATAATATATATATATATACTCCCCTCGTCCACAGACCATGGACGATATTTATTGTAACAACCCGAATTCTAACAACGTGTTAAGACAAGAATCAAGGCAGAATTAAATTATAAAATCTGAATCAGGATAAACACGTTGTGCCATTGCGTTCGTCTCGGAAAAATACGCGAAATAGAGTCCGAAATTTCGTAAATCGGAGTCCGTATGACCGAGATATGGCCTCGCGAAGTTTCACGAAAATTCAAATCCGAAAACAGATTTGGATTCAGCCCAAAAAGAGAAGGCGGGAAAATTCCCTCCAGACACACAGGGTGTCGACCCCTGGGTCGATCCCCCCTCTAGGGGGTCGACATGGGTGTCGACCCCAGGGTCGAACCCTCCCTAGGGGGTCGACCCCCCCCCCCCCCCCCGTAGAACCCCGACCTGGTGCACCTGCTTGTCATGTTGGCTCGGTTATGGAGGCTTGTGACGATTTTTGAGGGTTCAGATCTATCCTAGGGTTTATCCTACGGCCTAAACTACTCCTAATCTCTATAAAAAGACCCCTAAACCCTCACAATTCACTCATGCCACGAAGTGCTGCCCAAATGTCGAGTGATCATGGCCTCCATCTCCAATTCCTAGAGACTATGCATTCAAATCAAAAGGTGCAAGCTTGCTACACCAAATCGAGGCCAAATCAACGTTGCTACGACGGTTTCATGACGGTTCTTCTTCAAAGGAGCCACCTTACTTCGTCGAGACGATTCATGCTAATTCGCTAAGCCACGCTATGTAAGTTCTAGCTACTTGTAGATTCTAACCGTGGTTCTAATGTGACATGGGATAAAATGCGATGAAACATAAGTATGCTAGCTTATGTGAACCTAAATTTGCCCCTTCTCTATGATCTATGATCTTGGGCTAAGTTGTAGCGACTTAATCATGCCATTCATGTTATGTTTAACCTAGTATATCTTGCAAGTTTGAATCTTTATCTATGAAATGTTAGCATGAACCTTTGGGAACCACTTGACTTGTGAAACATGGGCAAAGACTTGACTTTGGGGCTTATGCATGTTTGTGGCCAAATTCACTTATGGTACTATGCATATTTGTGGCCAAATTCTCTTTCGACACTATGCATGTTTATGGCCAAATCCCCTTATGAAACTATGCGTGCTTGTGGCCAAATTTCCTTATGATACTATGTATGTTTATGGCCAAATTTCCTTATGATACTATGCATGTTTATGGCCAATAGGTTGGCATAATACCCTACTATGTGACTCGCTTCCACTTGGGTTGGAAATACGTTTGGGTAGTTTAGGAAGAACGTGGGTATGACATGAAAAACTTGACATGGGGTTTACATGAGAACATGACATTAATGATACACTTAAATATGGTCATGACACGTGGGAAAACATGGAACTTGAACTAGACATGGGTGGGTTGTAAGTGTAATAAGACACTAGACCAAACATGAAAGTGGCCAACTCGAGGTTGGGTTGAGTTTGTAGCATAAATCTACCCGGACCCGCTCGGCTTAACTAGTGGCTACAAACAATAGGATCCAATGTGAGCAGTTGGTCATGTCGCGCTTAAGACCCGAGGTTAGACTAGGTTGTGGTGTAAAACTACCCGGACCCGCCCGGCTTAAGTAGTAACCACAACAAGGTCTAATGTGAGAGGTTGAGAGTGCATTAATTAAATTAATGCCACATGATAAGGTTAAGTAAATTTGACTAATGACACTTAACCGATATGACACGAATGGGTAGGTTAAGTGGGACCGGGCTTGATTTCTTAATGACACTTAACCATACAAGACAATTAGGGGATGGGGTTAAGTAATTTACGCTTAACTAATCCGACTTGGTAATTAAATGGGGTTAAGTAATTTACACTTAACTAATCCGACTTGGTAATTAGATGGGGTTAAGTAATTCACACTTAACTAATCCGACTTGGTAATTAGATGGGGCTAAGTAATTTAGACTTAACTAATCTAAACACGGTAATTAGATGGGGTTAAGTAACCTATACTTAACTAATCTAAACACGGTAATTTGATGGGGTTAAGTTAAACACTTAACCAATCTAAACTTGGTAATTCAATGAGGTTAAGTAACCAATACTTAACCAATTTAACATAATAATTTAATGGGGTTAAGTAACTTATACTTAACCAATTATACATGATGACTTGATGAGGTTAAGTAACCTACACTTAACCAATCTAATATGTGGACCTGGTAGGGTTAAGTCACAAGACCTTTTAAATTAGGCTTAACCATTGTAATACGATTAGTGGATAGGGGTAAGTTAACCTATACTTAACCAATCCGACTCGATAATCTGATGGGATTAAGATAATCTATGCTTAATCAATCTAACATGATAATCTGATAGGGTTAAGACAAATAAATACTTAACCAATTTGACTTGATAGGGTTAAGTCATGAGCTTCTTGGTATACTTAACCAACTTGTAGGGCTAAACCTTGAACTTAAATACTTAGCCAATCTTGACATGATTCGTAGGCGGGCTAAGTCCTGAACCTGAATAACAACACGTAACCCAATAGACAAAACCCTAGTGAGAGGAACTAGGTAGAAAATCGTGGTTAATCAAGTGTAACGGGGAAAAGAAGCTAAGTGGTAAACCTTAGTTAAGTATAACTAAGTAATAATTCTTAGCCAAGGACATGGGACTAGTTCATGAATGGATGAGTAACCCGGTATGGTAGGTCATCGCTTAAACACACGAGGAGGAGAAAATTATCCGACTTGGATAAAGGCTCCAACGAACTGGGTAGCGAAGCGGTAGCTTCGGGGGACGTGAGTGTACTCTTGTTATCCCTCTGTGAGGTGGCAGGTGGTCCATGAAACCCGGCCTCACAGAGGTTAAGGTCAGCGGTAGAAGTGCCAAGAGTATGCCTTGGTTGCTATGCGAGCAACCTAAAGACTGGGATGGATTAGCATGGAGTCGACGATACTTGATTTTGCCCTGGATAGCACGTCGCCGACTACCTACCATCTTTAGTCAATCGTGTACGAACGGAAAGGCAGAGAACTCCCAACAGACCATGTTCTTGCTATCGAGTCGTGGGTGAGGTTGGCCCATAGGAAAGTGGGGCTATAGTGGGGCCGGGATGCAGTTCTCATACATGATTTTACTTGGATTGCCTTTCAGTAGTTGAGGGAGGGGTCACGTGGGACCATAGCCACGGGTACAAAAACAGACCTTGATATCTGCATCAGCAGACGACTTAAAGCTCCCGGCCGAGTTCCGTATTTCTTGATCTGCCCTGGCACGGAACTCGGATGGCACATTGAGGAACATGTGCGTTTAGACATGGAAAATGATTCACGATACATACGCGGGATAAAGGGCGCGGTTGACGGGTGGCATAATCCCTAGTGGTCCTAGGTGGCCAAAACCCAAACCGAGACACGGAAACGTTCATTAGGTAGCATAATCCCTAGTGGTCCTAGGTGGCATAAATCCTAAGTGAACACGCGATAGTTCATGGTAAGAAAACATAACTTGATCAAGGGTAGCAGTCCAAAACAACTTCAAGGATAAAATGGTACTACATTGAAGTGGTATAGATTTACATAGGAAAGCCTGTACGGCCTACGGCAAGGGACTGAACTTATACATGGAAAGAAACATACGAGTTGGGAAAACCTACATATGTTATATATTGGGTTGACATGGACCATTACATGACATTGGGCAAGGGACATTCATAGTTAACACATGACGCGGGTTGGGATACTAGTACGAGAGGTGCAGAGCAAATATACATGTTAGAACCATGAGAAATATGCATGATAAATACCGTGGGATGTTATACATGATAGATGTCTTGGGATGGTATAGTTGAAAGAAACCCGACGATGTGATACCTTGACTTATCTTGACACCGTAGTTTATCTTGACACACCTGTCTATCTTGCTACAGTAGTTCATCCAGTTATCTTGGTTTAGCTTATCTATCTTGTTGGCATCCTTATGTTTACTTTTAGTTTATGCATGTCATGTTACCTTTATCTGTTTTTATACTGGAAGTAGATAGGACTTACCAGTCTTTATGACTGACCCCGTTTTGTTTCGCCTCTTTGTCTTCCGTTCCCCCCCAGGTTTCAGGGAGGAAACACTGTTATCTAGTTCAGACTTCTTCTGCTTGAAGGTCATCACGCATGGCTTGGACTTTTCTTGGCTATGGCTACTTTACTGTTTTACTTGGGGAATAATTTATGTAATGGTTTTATGCTTCTTTACTATTGCAAGACAGGTTTTGATGTATTCTGATGTAAAGGCTTTAGACCTTATTTTATAAGGTAATGAAATTTGTTTTACTTCCACTGTTTTATATATATGTTCTGTCTTGTAATATCTCTGTGCATGTTTACCTTGATAATGCTTCACCAAACCTAGTGCATTCCCTTTGTGAGTGACCCTAGCGGAGGTGGGGTGTTACATTTGGTATCAGAGTAGAAGGTTACCAGACTGGGCAAAAGTTTTTAAAACCTTCTGAAAACTATTTGAAAAACCGTTTACAAAGAAGCATTTTCAAGAAAAGTTTTGTTTTAAAAGGCTATTCCCCAAAGGCCATTAGCACTATCCTTTGATTCCTTGATTGAATCTCTTTCCCTTTCTTCCCTCCATCTGTAGTCACAGTAGTTCTAACTGTGACTAATCTTTGTCTAGCCACGTAGGTGTTTTCCGTACGATGGAGGTGGTTCTCGAGAGACCTGTTGCCGTGGTACAAGGAAGGATAATAAGAGTAAGGATAAAGGACGCGAGCTTAAGGATAAGCAACTGTTGGTATGGCTTAGTCCATCAAGGAGGACAAGGACAAGATCATCGGAGGGGGCAATTGTACGCTCCCATTTCTAGGGTACCTAAAAGAGATGGTACTGTTTCTGGTAAAGGTTTAGTCGTTCTTTTCTATCATCCCGTCCAGACCTTGTCTTGATCATCGTATCATTTAAGTCTGCTTGGATATTTGAGTCTCTGCACCTTAGTACTAGCATGGTAGAGGATCCCAGTTTTTGTCCCAAAAATCTGGTTGGAGAGTTGGTCCATTTATTCATGACTTGTTTGGATTTCAGAATGCCTATGTTTCTAGGCCGTGGATGGATTCCAGGGATAAAGTGGTCATCCAATAAGGGGTGCCATTCTCGGTTTTGGAAAGAGGGTAGTTAGACTCTCGACTCACCTTGGTGATAACCTCGAAGTCTCGTGTAACCTTTTGGGTTCTGTCATGGTTAGTTACCTAGAATGTCGGGATGCAGTTGTTGGTAATCCGTTCGAGTAGAATTCGCCGCTAAGGCGGATGGTTCGTTTCGCTTATGCATGAGTTATGGGAATCACCCTAGTAAGTACTCTTGGCAACATGGATTGGCTTCGGCAAACGAGATCCATAATTCCCTAGTGAATTTTGGAGAGCTTGCATGAGTGAGTGGATACGTTTGAGATAAGTATACTAGGGAAAGGATAAGTGAAAGTGGAATAAGAGGCGACAATGAAATGAGTTCTAACTCATATCTTGGAAATAGGAATCAAGGAGCTACGAAATCATGGAGTTAAAAAGATGGTCAAGACACCGAGGAATTAAGCTCAAGGAAACACGACTTAGAAGATGTAAGGCTAGACACGCGCATCGTACCTCTTTTTAAAGAGTGTATCCTTGATCCCTGGTTTTTCCTGTAGAGCTTGCTCGCATGTTATCTTTTGGTGAATATCCTCTCGGTCATTTTTCTGTCCTCGATCCTATCGTGAGAACCTTAGGTAGAATCCTATGGATGTAAACATGTATTTGAAACATGTTATGATTGATATGGTTGCAAATGGTTGCAAGTGGTTGCTCGTGGATGCGCGAATACACATTAGATACTAGATTGACGCGGTCACGTTTCATGTTGCATATGCACGAGTATTTATACTTGTTTATGTATGAAATTGAATGTGTTATCATGCGGATGTTGCATATGAATGAATGTTTGTGCACACATATAGTACTTATATGACTAGGACTATTTGCATACATGTTGGACTCATGGCACTAAACATATTTTGCATTAGAAAGATCATTCAGGCCTGATCATTAGCATTAGCTAAGGAGCATATACACACACGTTTTGCATATGTTCATATGGAAATAGAAATCGTTTAAAGACAATGTTTGCCTGTGGATGATGTTATGAGTAGATGGATGGTAGGATGCGTTCTTCCTAACTTGGAGATTTCGGGGACGAAATCCTTAAAGGAGGGGAGAATGTAACAACCCGAATTCTAACAACGGGTTAAGACAAGAATCAAGGCAGAATTAAATTATAAATTCTGAATCAGGATAAACGGGTTGAGCCATTGCGTTCGTCTCGGAAAAATACGCGAAATAGAGTCCGAAATTTCGTAAATCGGAGTCCGTATGACCGAGATATGGCCTCGCGAAGTTTCATGAAAATTCAAATCCGAAAACAGATTTGGATTCAGCCCAAAAAGAGAAGGCGGGAAAATTCCCGCCAGACACACAGGGTGTCGACCCCTGGGTCGACCCCCCCTCCAGGGGGTCGACATGGGTGTCGACCCCAGGGTCGACCCCTCCCCAGGGGGTCGACATAGGGGTCGACCCCTGGGTCGACCCCCCTTGTAGAACCACGACCTGGTGCACCTGCTTGTCATGTTGGCTCGGTTTTGGAGGCTTGTGACGATTTTTGACGGTTCAGATCTATCCTAGGGTTTATCCTACGGCCTAAACTACTCCTAATCTCTATAAAAAGACCCCTAAGCCTACCCTAAACCCTCACAATTCACTCATGCCACGAAGTGCTGCCCAAATGCCGAGTGATCATGGCCTCCATATCCAATTCCTAGAGACTATGCATTCAAATTGGATTCAAATCAAAAGGTGCAAGCTTGCTACACCAAATCGAGGCCAAATCAACGTTGCTACGACGGTTTCATGACGGTTCTTTTTCAAAGGAACCACCTTTCTTCGTCGAGACGATCCATGCTAATTCGCTAAGCCACGCTATGTAAGTTCTAGCTACTTGTAGATTCTAACGGTGGTTCTAATGTGACATGGGATAAAATGCGATGAAACATAAGTATGCTAGCTTATGTGAACCTAAATTTGCCCTTTCTCTATGATCTATGACCTTGGGCTAAGTTGTAGCGACTTAATCATGCCATTCATGTTATGTTTAACCTAGTATATCTTGCAAGTTTGAATCTTTATCTATGAAATGTTAGCATGAACCTTTGGAAACCACTTGACTTGTGAAACATGGGCAAAGACTTGACTTTAGGGCTTATGCATGTTTGTGGCCAAATTCACTTATGGTACTATGCATATTTGTGGCCAAATTCCCTTACGACACTATGCATGTTTATGGCCAAATCCCCTTATGAAACTATGCGTGCTTGTGGCCAAATTTCCTTATGATACTATGCATGTTTATGGCCAAATTTCCTTATGATACTATGCATGTTTGTGGCCAATAGGTTGGCATAATACCCTACTATGTGACTCGCTTCCACTTGGGTTGGAAATACGTTTGGGTAGTTTAGGAAGAACGTGGGTATGACATGAAAAACTTGACATGGGGTTTACATGAGAACATGACATTCATGATACACTTAAATATGGTCATGACATGTGGGAAAACATGGAACTTGAACTAGACATGGGTGGGTTGTAAGTGTAATAAGACACTAGACCAAACATGAAAGTGGCCAACTCGAGGTTGGGTTGAGTTTGTAGCATAAATCTACCCGGACCCGCCCGGCTTAACTAGTGGCTACAAACAATAGGATCCAAGAGCAGTTGGTCATGTCGCGCTTAAGACCCGAGGTTAGACTAGGTTGTGGTGTAAAACTACCCGGACCCGCCCGGCTTAAGTAGTAACCACAACAAGGTCTAATGTGAGAGGTTGAGAGTGCATTAATTAAATTAATGCCACATGATAAGGTTAAGTAAATTTGACTAATGACACTTAACCGATATGACACGAATGGGTAGGTTAAGTGGGACCGGGCTTGATTTCTTAATGACACTTAACCATACAAGACAATTAGGGGATGGGGTTAAGTAATTTACGCTTAACTAATCCGACTTGGTAATTAAATGGGGTTAAGTAATTTACACTTAACTAATCCGACTTGGTAATTATATGGGGTTAAGTAATTCACACTTAACTAATCCAACTTGGTAATTAGATGGGGCTAAGTAATTTAGACTTAACTAATCTAAACACGGTAATTAGATGGGGTTAAGTAACCTATACTTAACTAATCTAAACACGGTAATTTGATGGGGTTAAGTTAAACACTTAACCAATCTAAACTTGGTAATTCAATGAGGTTAAGTAACCAATACTTAACCAATTTAACATAATAATTTAATGGGGTTAAGTAACTTATACTTAACCAATTATACATGATGACTTGATGAGGTTAAGTAACCTACACTTAACCAATCTAATATGTGGACCTGGTAGGGTTAAGTCACAAGACCTTTTAAATTAGGCTTAACCATTGTAATACGATTAGTGGATAGGGGTAAGTTAACCTATACTTAACCAATCCGACTCGATAATCTGATGGGATTAAGATAATCTATGCTTAATCAATCTAACATGATAATCTGATAGGGTTAAGACAAATAAATACTTAACCAATTTGACTTGATAGGGTTAAGTCATGAGCTTCTTGGTATACTTAACCAACTTGTAGGGCTAAACCTTGAACTTAAATACTTAGCCAATCTTGACATGATTCGTAGGCGGGCTAAGTCCCGAACCTGAATAACAACACGTAACCCAATAGACAAAACCCTAGTGAGAGGAACTAGGTAGAAAATCGTGGTTAATCAAGTGTAACGGGGAAAAGAAGCTAAGTGGTAAACCTTAGTTAAGTATAACTAAGTAATAATTCTTAGCCAAGGACATGGGACTAGTTCATGAACGGATGAGTAACCCGATATGGTAGGTCATCGCTTAAACACATGAGGTGGAGCAAATTATCCGACTTGGATAAGGGCTCCAACAAACTGGGTAGCGAAGCTGTAGCTTCGGGGGACGTGAGGGTACTCTTGGTATCCCTCTGTGAGGTGGCAGGTGCTCCATGAAACCCGGCCTCACAGAGGTTAAGGTCTGCGGTAGAAGAGCCAAGAGTATGCCTTGGTTGCTATGCGAGCGACCTAAAGACTGGGATGGATTAGCGTGGAGTTGACGATACTTGATTTTGCCCTGGATAGCACGTCGCCGACTACCTACCATCTTTAGTCAATCGTGTACGAACGGAAAGGCAGAGAACTCCTAACAGACCATGTTCTTGCTATCGAGTCATGGGTGAGGTTGGCCCATAGGAAAGTGGAGCTATAGTGGGGCCGGGATGCAGTTCTCATACATGATTTTACTTGGATTGCCTTTCAGTAGTTGAGGGAGGGGTCACGTGGGACCATAGCCACGGGTACAAAAACAGACCTTGATATCTGCATCAGCAGACGACTTAAAGCTCCCGGCCGAGTTCCGTATTTCTTGATCTGCCCTGGCACGGAACTCGGATGGCACATTGAGGAACATGTGCGTTTAGACATGGAAAACGATTCACGATACATACGCGGGATAAAGGGCACGGTTGACGGGTGGCATAATCCCTAGTGGTCCTAGGTGGCCAAAACCCAAACCGAGACACGGAAACATTCATTAGGTAGCATAATCCCTAGTGGTCCTAGGTGGCATAAATCCTAAGTGAACACGCGATAGTTCATGGTAAGAAAACATAACTTGATCAAGGGTAGCAGTCCAAAACAACTTCAAGGATAAAATGGTACTACGTTGAAGTGGTATAGATTTACATAGGAAAGCCCGTACGGCCTACGGCAAGGGACTGAACTTATACATGGAAAGAAACATACGAGTTGGGAAAACCTACATATGTTATATATTGGGTTGACATGGACCATTACATGACATTAGGCAAGGGACATTCATAGTTAACACATGACGCGGGTTGGGATACTAGTACGAGAGGTGCAGAGCAAATATACATGTTAGAACCATGAGAAATATGCATGATAAATACCGTGGGATGTTATACATGATAGATGTCTTGGGATGGTATACTTGAAAGAAACCCGACGATGTGCTACCTTGACTTATCTTGACACCGTAGTTTATCATGACACACCTGTCTATCTTGCTACAGTAGTTCATCCAGTTATCTTGGTTTAGCTTATCTATCTTGTTGGCATCCTTATGTTTACTTTCAGTTTATGCATGTCATGTTACCTTTATCTGTTTTTATACTGGAAGTAGATAGGACTTACCAGTCTTTATGACTGACCCCGTTTTGTTTCGCCTCTTTGCCTTCCGTTCCCCCCCAGGTTTCAGGGAGGAAACACTGTTATCTAGTTCGGACTTCTTCTGCTTGAAGGTCATCACGCATGGCTTAGACTTTTCTTGGCTATGGCTACTTTACTATTTTACTTGGGGAATAATTTATGAAATGGTTTTATGCTTCTTTACTATTGCAAGACAGGTTTTGATGTATTATGATGTAAAGGCTTTAGACCTTATTTTATAAGGTAATGAAATTTGTTTTACTTCCGCTGTTTTATATATATGTTCTGTCTTGTAATATCTCTGTGCATGTTTACCTCGATAATGCTTCACCAAACCTAGTGCATTCCCTTTGTGAGTGACCCTAGCGGAGGTGGGGTGTTACATTTATTGCTTGTGTTTGGCGTGAAAATATATAGTATGACGAATGGTTGGAAATAATTGTTTGTGGTTGATATTGTGGTTGAAATATACCTTTGTGGTTGAAAAATACCTTTGTGGTTGAAACAAATTTAGAATAGGATTGTGGAAATGAAAATAAAACATGCCGCCTGCGTGCGAACTAGATGCATGATCCCCATTGTCAAAAACCGCGAGGTTTTAAGGTAGAGCGAGGTGCCATACTAGGGACGATCCCGGTTTTAACTACCCTGCCGTTATGCTGCCGAAATTTTCTGAAATATTCATGTGTTAGAATAATTTTCATTTGTTGGAATTAATTACATATGTTGAAACCAATATTCATGTGTTGAATTGAAATTCATGTGTTGAATGTTATTCGAATTATAAACAAATAGATTTAACGATAAAAATCACATTTTTATATATATACAAACTATAGACAATATTCATGTGTTGAATTGAAATTCATTCGTTGAGTTGAAATTCATGTGTTGAATGTTATTTGAATTTTAAACAAATAGATTTAACGATAAAAATCACATATATATATATATATATATATATATATATATATATATACAAACTATAGAGAATATTCATGTGTTGAATTGAAATTCATTCGTTGAGTTGAAATTCATGTGTTGAATGTTATTCGAATTTTAAACAAATAGATTTAACGATAAAAATCACATTTTTATATATATACAAACTATAGAGAATATTCATGTGTTGAATTGAAATTCATTCGTTGAGTTGAAATTCATGTGTTGAATGTTATTCGAATTTTAAACAAATAGATTTAACGATAAAAATCACATTTATATATATATACAAACTGTAGAGAATATTCATGTGTTGAACTGAAATTCATTCTTGAATTGAAAATTCATGTGTTGAATGTTATTCGTATTTTAAAATAAAATGAATAGACAATAAAAACTACATTTTTATTGTGAATATGAAGTGTTAAAAACATTCACGCGTTGAATAAATATTTTTGATGATAAAAATATTTCTTTTATCATGTATACGCTTTGATAAAAATACACACATGTTGAAATAAATATTAGTTCGCTAGAAATATTATTATTAGCTTTGTTCTGCATATATATACATGTGTCGAATAGGAAAAATGGATTAGCTGTAGAGTAAAGAAATTATTTGCGTGCCCGACAAATAGGCAAGCCTTGATGAGTTGGCTGCGCAATTTTATTTTTATGTCAACTCCCGTGAATGCCATTGGATGCGGAGTGCTGGTTATTCTGTGTGAAATAATAAACATCGCCATAGGATAGTAACAATTAATTTTGAACTACACTACATGGCATACTCCTTGACGATAGGCATACTTCATCATATTCCACATAAGCATTTGGAGCTTGTGTGACGAGGTGGAAGATTTACCGTACGAGCGAGAGGCTTGTATGGCGATGATTATATACTACAGGTTGAACTGATGACTGATATGGACTATATAAAATATAACGATAAATTGCCAGACTAATAAAAACCCCACACGGGTCTGGAGTTGACAATAATCACGTCTCTCTAGTCATTAGATACGGCACATGGACTATTTATTCCCACACGGGACGAGGTGACGAGGATTTATCCTCTGGAGTAATTAAAAATACACGCTCCCTCAGGCTTGACAGGGTAACGAGAATTTATTCTCTGGAGTTATTATCTATACACGCTCCCCTGTAAACACCAGAATATAACACTATAAATATGTGGATGCTTTATAGGATTTATTGGGTACCTAACACGGCCCAATAAATTTCCAAACCCCTTCCCGTACAAAGGAGGTTATGGCGAAATTTTCCGAAATATAAAGGCGTTAGTGAAATATATTGAAGTGAAAACGATGTTAAAATATTTGAAGTGAAAACGATGTTAAAATATTTGAAGTGAAAACGATGTTAAAATTAAAGATGTGGAAACGATGTTGAAATTAAAGAATAAACTATATTTTTATATATATAAATATAATTAGAATTGAAAGGAATCAAAGCCGTGCAGTTCATGTTTTGGAATCATAATTTGAATCGATTAGTACGAGAAATCCGACCATCGGATTTTCCTGAAACCGCAACCACTGGGTTCGCCTTGGAAATATCTTTCCAACGGCACCAACTTTGTAAAAATCCAACGGTTGGATTGTCTGGAATGTTTAATTCAAATCTAAAGAAAAACAGTGCTAGAATCGTTTATATTTATATATAAATATAAATATAATTAAATTAAATCGAATAACGACGCTGCAGTTCGAATTTTGAAACTGTAACTTCAAATGACTAGTGTGGAAGATCCGACCGTCGGATTTTCACGAAACTGGAACCGTTGGGTTCGCTTTCGGAATATCTTCCCAGGGATATAGACTTTGTAGAAATCCAATGGTTAGATTTTCTGATATGTGTAAAACAAATTAGGGGAAAAACAGCGCCAGTGCCACGGCACGACCTGAAACGTCATTTAATTAAATATGGCCATTTTTAAATAAATAAAAATGGCGAAAAATCGTTATAAAATATTATAAGCAACATGGATTGGAAATAAACCAGTTTGGCTTGATCTGCTTGATATTTGATGGTTGTATGTGTTTGACACAAAAATTGTACTAAAGAACTGAAATATGAATGTCGAATAATATAACCATGGAAAGAATTGATTTGAATACTAATTACATAAATTATTTGAAAAGGCCGAACTAACCCTCATTTCAAATAATTGATCGAACGATTCGAATTGGAAAATACAAAGACGATTCAAGACCGACGATCTTCGTATCGGTTAGATGGGCACTGCTGAGGTTGCTGATTGGAGTAGCTACCGTGAAGGAACGGAAGTAGTAGCCGTCTGAACGTATGTGTTGATTGTACGGATATACGAGGAATTTTACGCCTCCGGTTTCGTTCAGACCCAGAACGGACTTGTAAATGGACTGTGTGTCTGACATTGGATTTTGTTCTATACTGATTGATCTCTGTTAAATATATATCTGTTTGGCGGCGGAGAATTTTTTCTTTTGCTTAACGCCCTTCTCTGAGACGTATGAGCTCAGAGGTTATATATCGATAGAAATCAGTCGTATGGAGTGGGTTGCCTATGTGGCATGCCAAGATGCTGTGATTAAGGCTTCTGTTGCAAAGCAAAGTCTTGTGTTTGATGATCAAAGCACGTCCTACGTGGCCTGGCTTTGTGTATAGCGTGGATTCGCGAGCCTCACACCTCGGTATGAGTTAAAAACGGGATAAGGACTGCAGGGAGAGCACGACGTTTCTTTCTAGCTATGGTGGTGTCAGTGACCTACCAGCCCTGACATTTATATCTACTTTTCACCTATGTGGTTATTGGAATGCGAGGCGCCTTGATATTAGGTCTGTAAGGACCGGGAAACGTGTGTTCAGGAATTGCCAATCCTCAAACGTAAGAGAGGACCGGCCCTGAAGATCCAAGGGGTACCCAGAGTGTGTAGTCCTGAGGCATTTGCTAGAATGTCTCAAAGCGGAGAGGAGCTTGCCCCTTGCCTCGACTCATGACGGAAATCCAATTTCCAATACGAAATAATGGACTCGATTGTAGAACTAGTATGGCGACATAGTAGATGGTAGCTATGCCACCTATGATTGATATTTATGATTTTATTCGTTTTTGAAACATATATGCACTAGTAATAATATCAAATGATTTTGCTTTACACGTATTAAGCATATTTGGCCATTATAATGGAAAACTCTATCCTCCGGTTTGCGTTGCATTGTATGATGGGACTTGAGTCTTATAATGGCTACATTCTTTTTAAAAGCATTGCGTTGTTTTAAAGAATTTACTTTGTTTTAAATGCACCAGCAATCACTGGAGTAAACCCGTTCCGCGAAAGTGGCGTGGTCCTATGATTTGCTTATTACCGTTGTTTAAACTGTTAAGTAGATTTGTCATACCAGTCCCCATGACTGACTCGTTGTTTGTTTCACTTTGCAAATGCGGGTGCCCTTATTTTCACACGGGCAGCCTAGTTCACAGGTGACAGGTTGTTTTTGGCTCAGCACTGTAGTATGGAGTGCACTTTTGGCTCACGGCGAGGCTGACTTCACCGAGATGACTTTGACATTTTCCGCCATTATTGTATTTATATTATGATTCCGCCACAGGCGATGCAGACTGTTTTACTTCCCGTACTTATTATCGTATGTATATGTACCGCCTTCGGCGATGTAGACTGATACCCTTATTATGTCTCACTATATGTATATATTCCGCCTATGGCCATGGTGACTGATCATTTCCCCCTTTTATTTACTAAGTTATATCCTACGTTGTGCTATTCTGATGTTGTTGCATGTTATGATTCCGCTGTCATATCTATGTAAAATTATTCCATTTATTGTATTTGCTATTATCTGTACTCTGCTATGATGATTGATGTGTTATATGCCAATGATTATCCTTAATGCCGTCACACGGATTTTAGGATCGTCACATGTACTTAACTCAGTTGGCATATAAGTAATAAATATATGAAATTTTTAAGTAATATTTCACTAATCAACAAGTATAACTACACCAATTCTAAAATCAACAGGTAGCGTTACTTTATTATCAAATACAGGTTTAAGTCATAAATTCCAATTCATATGAAGTTTCATTCCATTTTAATTATATCGGAATTTATTCTCTAGTTTATAATTCATTTAGCTCCATTAAATTGTTGATTATTTCCATTCAAATAGACCATCATCCAATAACAAACAATTCACAATCAACAAACAATACATAACCAAATCAATTGAACTTACGTTCATTATTAATATTTTACTTTGGTTTCACATACTTCAACATCAATGGATTAATATCCAATTGATTTCTATTTAATTATCATTCATTCGGTTTTCAAATTCCTAATCAGCTTTATTTAATTTGGCTTAACCAGGTTAATTTCCCATTCAAATTTTTAATCCAATTTGAATTCCATTCCAGTCAATCCAACACACTAACCAATATCACAATAATTTAATAAAATTATTTATTTTCTATACAATAATATAATTTAGGTAAAATTATTTCATTTATCGTCTTTACAAAACAATATTATATCCATTGACAGTTCAACGTTTCTCACCACTTGAACCGATCAAACAACACAATATAAAATATTTGTATATAACATTTACAAATACACTCTCATATATATACATTCAAACTCGATCTACGGTGTTACTAACCCAGATTACTCGATACAGATAGGGTTACTCACAAAGCCAATGTTATTACTATATCAATAGCTCTGATACCACTTTAACAGCCCACGAGATTTTCGACCCTGAAAATCGACATAAATACGTTTACCGTATAACATGCTGACCTTCCAAGCACCGAAAACACAGGGACGTTATTAGAAAGAAATTAGAGGGTGAGATAAGAAAGAAAGTTAGAATAGAAGAAGAAGAAGAAGAAGAATCAACACGACATAGGGTCTCACATCGCAATGGAACAAACATAATATAGAAATAAATCCTTATTGAGAGCTTTAAATAAAACTTACAATCATCAAAGTACATCAACACATCTAGACAGTTATAATAACCTGTCCTCACTCCTCATATACAACAACATAACGGAATAAATACGAAGATCATACGTCTGAACACCTCAAACTCATTTCTGGATTTTGCAGCATCTGATAACCTGGACCTGTACAACCCGATCTAACCCGAGCATTAAAAATGCCGGATCAGTCTGGTGAACCAGAGTGAGAAGAACACACTATGTTTAAAGGTATCATCCAATTTGATTTTTTAAATCAAAAAGTTTTTGGAAGAAAAAGATAATTGTAAGACCAAAACCACATATAAATACGGTCAGTTTTTACCTTATGTTAACCCAAAACATTATTGAATACAATATCTTTTCCGATATTATAATAATGTCTAAATACAAGTAAATATCAATCTAGCGGAACACTTGCATCTCACGCTCCACATACATAGTATACAATCAAAACCACGGGCTCTTATTGGAGAATGGATTTCCTGGCAAGGTATGGGACCACCTTTCCGACAATGTATCTCTGGAGATGAATACATTGGGGCTCAACAGGAACATCTTGCAACCCAAGCTAAACATGAACGGGCCCTCACTTCTCTTGAAAGTACTGAATATATCATTACCATGGTTGGGGGCCACTCAACCGAACCGATAACATACATTCATATATAAAAGGGACAAACAAAGGAATTTGATTTCTCTAGATCAGGTAATGATATACCCTTTTTATGGGTGTGACCCACATAGCCATGCGACCTACCCGATTTTGTGTCATTTCGTGGTTGATGAGGCTTGTGGTAATACTTGTTCTTTTGGAATATCTTGTCACCATTCACTTTGAATGCCACATCATAATATCCACCAGGTATCACTAATTAATGCCCACAAAAATACTCTGGGTGTTTAAGAAAAAAGAACGAAATCCTTTGCCATCAACAGAAGTACGTTTGGAGAAATCAAAGTACGTGATCCTTTGGAAATACTTTGTCAGACACTCGTCCATACAAGTCATTCAGGAACAGGATGAACCGAAGGCACCCTCCTACAACATCCTAGCTATCACCTTATAGATCAGTAGCAAGTAGTCCTTGTAGTCCGTAGATTCCAACCACGACAGAACCACAATATATCTTTGGTTGCAGACCGAAGATTATTAGCACTTCTTCCGTTTATGAAGATCTATGGTCTTAAATGTTCCATCTCGATCATCTTCTGATATCTTCACGTATTTGTTGGTCAGAATGGTTTTCGAATATAAATTCGATCCCGGTCTTTTCGTACTAACAATCATATAGGCCAGATTTAATAGTCAGATATTTAACTACCAATCAAATAATCATGAGAATAAAATGAGCTTACTGATTCAGTACTCGACGTCACTTGACCTTTTTTAATTAAAAACTAATTTACTTCTACTTAATTAAAACTTCTAAATCTCTTAAAATTTTAAAAATACTATATTTGCTTCTTATTTAATATACTAATGCCCTCCAAACCATTTCATTATAACACTTAGAAAAATAACTTATAACCATATTTAGGTTTCACTTAATTCTCCCTTTAAGACATTTGCTACATCATTCTTCATTTTCTAAAATTGGGAAATCCGTTCAACTTTTATAAAACAACGTTACGAAATATCTTTTGTTTCATTACTTGAAAACAATAACCAGTGATTCTTATAGAATAAAACTCAACTTTACATTTCCTTTCTAACTCGAAAATATCGTTATATTTTCACGCGACCCCATTTTATTTTTCTTTTACTTTGGAATCATCATTATATATATATATATATATATATATATTCACACATCTTTCTAATTTCCTTTACTTCGGATCTCTCATTATATATTCTCCAAATTTTTACTAAATGTTGCATTATTATTTGTCTAATGAAAATAATGAATTATTACTAACCTCTTTTACCATTACCAACTATTATCATCCTCAGATAATCCTGAAGTTGTTCAAGTTGGGGTATTTTAATCACCTTTCAGGCCTTGATCGATAACGTTCTTATCTTAAGATAGATACAAGTTCTAATCCAAAAACTGATATTTCATTCTAATATCAAAACAAATACCATTTAATTATTTTATTCAAAATAATGTTTTATAAAACCTTATCTTTTTTGAAAAACTCTTTCTCGAATATAACCATTATTCCTTAATTCAATAGTTAAGTAATTTCCTATAAAACACCTCCTTTTAACCTCTACCTCTTTAAATAAATTCATTTTATAATTCAGATTTGGTTACAAAATCTTATGACCCACTTCTTTTACCAAAATCTTTTTTGCTGATACCTTTTTCTAATTCATTCAACCATTCCTGCTTTGAAAATCTTATTACAATTTTTCCCTTTTTACTTATTTCCATTATTAAGTAACGTTAATTTAATATTAACGCTTTAAAACCTCACCTCTTTTTATAAACCTCGTTTATATAATTTTGGTTTAATATAAACATTTCTGTTTTCAGTTTCCTTTTACTTAATTCAAATATTTAAGTCACACTTATTTTAAGCTATCGTACTCGCTTAATTTTTCTTTTATAACCTTTTTATAAGAACTCAGGTTTAAAATAAAAACCTATTCATAAACTCCTTTAATCGTTCAATTATGTCTCATTTCGACTTCTATAACTTTTTAATTGAATTTCAATTAAAAAGTAATTTTCTAAATTTTCATTAATCAGAATAACAATTTACTTCAATCGTTAACTACTGTAAAAGTAGTTAATTTCCTTATTAACTAAAATAAATAGTAAATTCTTTTTAAAAATCGTATTAAAATTCAAAACAAATATTCATTAAACTATTTTATTAGATTAATTCAAAACAAACTAATTTAATAATCAATCCCAGCAAAAACGGTCGACTTAGTCAACTCAAAACATGGTTATCTCGTTAACCGATTCCAATTAGATCTCACTTTAAATTAATTAAGAATATAATTAGATTAAATAATTCCATTTAATTATTACTTAACAAAACAATTATCCAAACTTAACCGTTAAGTTAATTTTCTAGTCTCATACTTGTAAATCTGATTTGCATCAGAATTTACTTAATAAAATCAAATAATAATTAATTATAAACTTAAATAATAAATAATAAATATTTATTTCCTTTTAACAAACTTTTATTCAAATAATGATTTAAAATTCTATCTTCAGTTATAAAATAAATTTTATAACTTCAAAATGTTCTTCCAGTCAACTACCCATAATCAAATCAATCATCCAATGAGGACTATTCATATATTGATAATATGAAAATAAATGACGTCAAATATATTTGAGGAATCCAGTTGGATCCCTCCTACCTGTTCTTCCTTGTATCCAAATCGGTTCACTCTCATCTAAACCTAGCCGCCACTAAAACCTAAGTCAAATTAAATCTAATCTAATTCAACTAAGAGAATTCAACGATCTACATCAAAGGCAAGCAATTCAGTTTCAGAATAAAGATCCCTGAAATCAAGTTTTTCTTTTGATTGTAAGTGTAGTTATCTTTCAGATGTGAATAAATTAAAGACATGATTTGTAATGAATTGTAAAATAGAATTGTATCAAGTTGTATGTGATGCTAATTCATGTTTATTCATGTCTATTCTATCATATATGCCTATGAACTATTGTGGTCTATCGAACCTATCATGTTATGTGGAAATTGGTGAGTAAACCTATGATGTTGTATAGGAATTTGGGAATGAAATTATCATATGTAAGTTTGGTGATATTATGATACATACATGTTTTAGGCCAAGTCATGTCGTTTATGCCTAATTGTATAGAGCCATTATGCATACATGTTTAGATCTACGACCTTATATGTTTAGATCTACAACTTTATATGTTAGGTCCATATGCTTTTATGATAGATCTAATTTTCAAGTTCACCACTACATGCCAAGTTTAAATTGTATAGTTTTATGTAAATTCATATGCTTGTGGTTCATGTTGCATAGATCAAATTTGCAAGTTCATAGTTAAAAGTATATTGTTCTATGCCAAATCCATGTTACATATTTGTAGTTAGATCCATACTTTTGTATGATGTTGGAATGTTGCAAAGTTCCTCTTTTCCCCTTTTTTGTTTTATAAGTTAGGCTAAAATATCGATCCTAACATTCTATGTAATTTTGCGAACGTACAACGGGGGTAACGTTGGGTAAAACATGAAATTACATGTAATTGGCATGTTTGACACATAAGCATGATAAGTGGCATGAAAATGGTATAATCTATATACCTAAAATTTTGAACGTGATTTATAAGGAAAGTGGGCCATGACAATAATTGATTTATAATTTACATATAAATATGTAGGATAAACATGAAAAATTACATGGCATAGATCGGTTCATGAAATGGTATATTTAGTATACCATTAATTGTGAGCATAATTAAAAGGATAATTATGGCATAATTAAATGTGGAATAATTTACATATGGAATTTTTCATAAATAAGAAATATGTAAATTTAGAAAAGACGAATATGCCTAACCCGAGGTTAGACTGAGTTGTGGTGTAAAACTGCCCGGAACCGACCGACACATCCAGTGACCACAACAATACCTGTCTAATGTGGGTGGTAAGTGCATTGAGCCCAAAAAGGACCCGAGGTTAGACTGAGTTGTGGTATAAAACTGCTCGGAACCGACCGACACATCCAGTGATCACAACAATACCTGTCTAATGTGATTGGTTGGTGATTTAATAAAGCTAAGTCAAGATTGGTAGGGTTAAGTCAATTAAGGAAACAATTAACCAATTCAACATGTTAACTAAACTGATGGGTGAGGTTAAGTAAATTTAGAACACTTAACCGTTATAACATGTTAATTAGACAAGTGGGTGAGGTTAAGTAAATTTAGAACACTTAACCATTATAACATGTTAATTAGGCAAGTGGGTGAGGTTAAGTAAATTTAGAACACTTAACCGTTATAACATGTTAATTAGATAAGTGGGTGAGGTTAAGTAAATTTAGAACACTTAACCGTTATAACATGTTAATTAGACAAGTGGGTGAGGTTAAGTAAATTTAGAACACTTAACCGTTATAACATGTTAATTAGACAAGTGGGTGAGGTTAAGTAAATTTAGAAACACTTAACCAATATAACTTGATTTATGGAAAGGTTAAGTTAAAATAAGAGGGCAACACTTAACCAATATAACTTGATTTGTAGTAGGGTTAAGTTAACACAAGAAGGCAACACTTAACCAAAGTAACATGACACGTAGGTGGGTTAAGTTAACTTGAATTGATTGATGACACTTAACCAATACAACAAGATGAATACGTGGGGTTAAGTTAACAAGAAACACTTGACCAATATAACTTGATGAACGAACGGGGTTAATTTAATAGGAAACACTTAACTTATCCAACATGATAAGTAAGGAGGGTCAAGTTAATAAGAAATGCTTAACCAACATGACATGATGAATGAGTGGGTTAAGTTAACATGAGCGGACAACACTTAACTAATATGGCGTAATGTGCGGGAGGGTTAAGTACATATCGGGTTGGTAGGTAATACTAGTAAATATAGGCCCACAAAACTTAACCATTAAATAAACATGCTTGAATCAGTGGAAGGGTTAAGTACATATCGGGTTGGTGGGTAATACTAGTAAATATAGGCCCACAAAACTTAACCATTAAATAAACATTCTTGAATCAGTGGAAGGGTTAAGTACATATCGGGTTGGTGGGTAATATTAGTAAATACAGTCCCACAAAACTTAAGCATTAAATAAACATGCTTGAATCAGTGGAAGGGTTAAGTACATCTCGTGTAGGTGGGTAATATTAGTACATATAGGCCCACAAAACTTAACCGTTTATTAAAAATGCTTGAATCGATGGGAGGGTTAAGTACATATCGGGTTGGTGGGTAATATTAGTAAATATAGGCCCACATACTTAACCAATAAGAAACCCTAGTAACGGGGTCCCATTTCAGCAGTAACCCACATGGATGTATCACGGTACCCTGAACTAGGCAGGGTGGGGCACGATTACTAGGCTGATTATAAGCGGTCAAAGCAGCGGCAGTGGGTATGTCAGTGTAGTTTTCGACGGTTTATGGGCGTGCACGTACTCCGGAGTGGGAAAAAGCAGGCACTGGGTACCAGTAGTTATACACTGTGTATCTTGAATCGTGTCGAGTCACTTTCATAAGGATTTATACACCTTATTGTGGGACCAGCACAGGGTATCTACATGCAAGAGAGGGCCGATTGACACAGACACATGGAACATGAATACAAGTCGGGAGCCGATCGATATGGTAGTATGGGTACATCTAACATGTTCATGGCAATTAGGCTGATTGAGGTGGAATCCTCACGATAGATGTACACCTGAAGGCTACCATAATTACGGGGGTTGGGATCACGATTATCATTTTATACAAATTACTAGTTGGGACACTAGTTTGGTGGTGCATAGACAAATATAGAAATCAGATTAACAGAGTAGTAGCGAGGCAGAGAAAAAGTAGAAGTGCATTCAGTTCACCTTGCACTTATCTTGTCTTTAGTTACCTTTTTTTTATGGTATTGTCCTATTTTCGGTTTATTCATGTCATGATCCTTTATCTTGTTTGCATGCTGAAAGATCACTGGATTTACCAGACTTATGTCTGACCTAGTTTGTTTTTTGCCTCTTTTCTTCCGTTCCCCCCAGGTAGTGAGGGAGGGAATAGCTCAGCCTAACTTGGACCACTTCTCTTTCCAAGCTTGAAGATTAGTTGGTGTATCGCTTTGGAATCTCTCTTTTCCACTGCTATGGCTAGTTCATGCTTTATCGGGGAATATCATTGTTCATATGCTTCTTTTATTCTTGGAAGTTTTTAAATCAAGACAGAAGTTCTATGTATTACATTTAAGTATGATTGAGGAAATTGTTGTAAAAGCTTGACCGAATTAAGTTGTTTATAAAATGACTTTTTTTCCGCTTCTTTATTTGTCTGTCTTGTAATTTATCTGCATCTTTTACCTATAATTCTCCACCGAAGTTAAGGCATTCCCTCTGTGAGTGACCTTAATGGAGGTGGGGTGTTTCACTTGGTATCAGAGCTGAAGGTTACCGAATCAGATAAAAGATTTGAAAAATTATTTTCAAAATGATTTTAAAAGAAGCATTTTCAAAAGAAAATTTTGTTTTAAGGGCATATTCTGCAAAGCCATATGCACTATCTTTTGATCCTCTGTTTGAATCCTTGTTTCCTTCTTTCCTGAGTCTCCGGGGCTCCTGGCTTTCTGGGAGGTAACCTCATCGCGACATGGTTCCGTAGGCTCGACGAGACTACGACATTTGTCAAAGGGCAAACAAGTGCCCAACTTCCATCTATAGCCTTAGTAGTTTCACCCACAGCTAATTTTCTTTCGAGCTTTGTAGGATTCTCCGTGCGATGGAGGCAGCTTTCGAGAGACCTGTTGTAACACCCCTAGTATTCTATAACAGTGAAATTCACAAATTAAAATATAATTAATTTCAAATCAAAGAATTAAGGGAAACGGGATACGCCATTGCGTTCGTCTCGGAATTCTGCTTGAGATGGAGTCCGAGTTTGCGTAAAACGGACTCCGTATGAGAGAGATATAGCCTTCGGAAGTTTCATAATTCAGTTTAAAATTCAAACAGACAGAAACAGTTCAGAAACAAATTCAAAATTCGAAAAATCGGAACCAGATTGGGCTGGGCGAGAATTTTCCCGCCCAAGGCACTCAGGTTGACTGGGTAGTCGACCTGGGCTACCCCGATCAACTATGTAGTCGACCTGGGGGTCGACTGGGTAGTCGACCTGGCCCCTGAGCCAGGTCAAACCCAGCCCCTCCTGGCTGGCCTGGTCTGTGCTTGGCCGAATTTCTGTGCTTTGGCTTGTCACTAGGGCTAGGTGTCAGCTCTTGATTGGTCTCTCTTTCAAACGAACGGCTATTATTAATCCAAGCTCCATCGACGGTTCTAATCAATTCACAAACTCTATAAAAAGGACATAAGACTCCACCTAATTCATACAAATAAAAAAGAGAATGAGACCTCATGCTGCTGAGGAGAGACTAGGAGTAGCCGTCAAAATTGAGAGACGATTAGGAGGCAATTCAAAAGATTAAAGCAACAACAACTAAATAAAAACAACGCCTACAACAAAGGACAACATCTCCAAATTCAGAATTCAGATTCCTGAATTGAAGATTCGTCTTACGTTGTAAGTAGAGTGCTATCCCGATATGAATGAATAATTGAGTTTTGATTTGTGTGAAATGAGAAATGGAATTGTACTTAATTTGTGGTGATGATAATTCATAATTGTATGTTGTTATGATTCTAATTATGAATAGATTTGGGATTGTTGTGGCATAATGATGTTAGACCTATTGGATATTTGCAAGTATATGATTCATGTTGAAAGTTAACGACTATATGTTTGTTGTAGTTTATTACAACAAAGTTGAGATTCATGCAAGTATATGATTCACTATTATGCCAACATGATGTTAGATCCTTCTATGTATATTTTATGATCATTTTTAGCATAGTTGGATCCATTTGGGTGTTATGATTCACATGAATTTATGTTAAATAGGCGTTATGATTCAAGTGAAAACCATACTTTTGTATTAGTGGCAAAAGCAAGCATTTTTGTGAACTTGTGTTAATTCTATGAACATGACTAAACTTCGTTTGGTGTTATGCCCAATTGAAAATATGTTTTCGGCCTATGTTGTTATCAAAACCATATGACAATACATGTGACACATGATTTAGTTAGATTCACATTTTAAATGCAAGCTTACATGACTAGTTTAAAACCATGATTCATGTTTAGGTATGTTTCTTGTCAAGATTATATGTTATTACAATGCAAGTTCACAAGTGCCTAATTTATGTTAGTTAGATCGTTATGTTGCAAGTTCATGCGAACACATACCCCTTTTGATGTTACTTAGAATATATAAACACCATGTTCTAAGCCTCCCCCTTTTTCATGTGGCCAAGTTGGGTTTAAATGTTAAACCCAACATATGTTATGTTATAGCGAACGTAGAAAACGGGGGTATTGACGTTGGGGTAAAAATATAAAACATATGTGTTGGCATGTCTGTCGCATGCCAACAACCTTGAGAACATTAAATTGTATAAATTAATTTTACCCAATAAAGATGAATTTGAATAATGGGCGGCAAATATTTACATATAAAAAGAAAAGAGACAAAATATGTAAACTTAGAAAATACGATGTGTTTAACCCGAGGTTGGATTGAGTTGTGACGTAAACCTGCCCGGAACCGCCCGGCTGTCCAGTAGTCACAACAATACCTATCCAATGTGGGTGGTTAAACATTGAGCCCAATAAAGACCCGACGTTAGACTGAGTTGTGGCGTAAGACTGCCCGGACCCAACCGGCAACAGGCAGCCACAACAATACATGTCTAATGTGAGTGGTCGAGGCTTTAATAAGACAATTAAGGCTGAGTCAGGATTGATAGGATTAAGTAAATTGAATTAATACTTAATCAAATTGAACATGCTAAACTATACAGACTGATTGGGGGTTAGGTTTACAGAACACTTAACCATCTTAGCATGTTGGCTAGAAATAGAAAACCTAGTAGCGGGGGACCCTTTTCAGCAGTAACCCTACAAGGTGTATCAGGATACCCTGAACTAGGCAGGGTGGGGCACGATTACTGGGCTGACTGTAAGAGGTCAAATCAACGGCGGTGGTGCAGCAGTGTAGGTTCTAACGGGGTGCGGGCGTGCACACACTCCGACGCAGAAAAATTAGGCACTGGGCACCAGTAGTATACCTATGCATTCTAGAACTGTGTCGGGCCGCCACCATGGGACTTGATACACCCCATGGTGGGACCAGCACAGGTAGCTACAACATCGGGGGCCGTAAGACACATGTACCTATGCGAGTAGGAGCCGATCATTTAAAATGGATCACTTCACCCTAATTATGGGGTGCCTGTTGGGAACTAGTTTATAGGGGTGCATAGATTAATATGGGGTACGATAGTACATTCGATTCTAGACTACTTAACTTAGCTTATAGTGCTTTCCCATTTCCAGTTTGTACTTATCATGCTCATTTCTTTATTCATAGACTGAATAGTCCTAGACTTACTCAGGCTTTATTTCTGACTCTACTTTTCTTTCGTCTTCTTTTCTTTCATTCCCCCCCAGGGCCACAGGGAGGGAACACCGCAGCTTGACCAGTTTCACATCCAGCTTGAAGAGAGAGAATGTATTGCTTGGATCTCTTTCGTTTTGGACTATGGCTTTGGATAGCACTTATGGGGACTTATGCAGTTTGCTTATGTTTTTATGCTTCTTTAAGTTATGAAATCAAGACAGTTATGAAAATGTAATGTTTTTGGGAGTATTGTAAGACAATTATGGCATGGTTTGTGTAACACGTATTTTGATGAAATAAAAGTTGCTGTTGTTTTCCGCTATTCAAAAATATGTGTATTTATATCTGTCTTGTGTATCTGTGACTTATACTTATAAACCTCCACCAAAATTAGGGCATTCCCTTTAAGAGTGACCCTAACGGAGGTGGGGTGTTTCACTTGGTATCAGAGCATAGGTTTGCCATATAAGAAAAAAAAAGTTTTGAAAATTTATTTTCAAAAGTAAATTTAAAGAAGCATTTTTAAAGATAAAATGTTATTTTAAAGGCATAGTCCCCCAAAGCCACAGGTACTATCTTTTATCCTTCGTTTTGAATCTATCCTTTTTTTTTCAGCATGTCCGAAGAACATAACTTGCCGGAGGGTGTACCAATACCTGGTTGGTTCAGACGATTCTTAGAAGCAAGGGCCAATCAGCCAGGTCCCACTGTTCCTCCTCCCCCAGCTGTAGGAAATCATCCAACTGCAGCAACACCTCTTCCTCTACCTCCTCCGCATGGTAATACTTTTTCTAAGATATGTATAGATTTTAAAGCTATGGGAGGAAAGGACTTTCATGGAACCGAGTCCTTCGTGGCAGCTAGGAATTGGATGAAGGAAACTGAGGACTTACTCGTCATATTTGAGGTAGAAGATAGGCAGAAGGTACAACTGGCAGTATGGCTACTTAAGGCGAGGCTTCCTACTGGTGGGAAGTTACCAATGCAGAAAGACCAGTGGAAACATGGGAGGACTTTAGGGCAAGGTTTGAGGCTAAATTTCTCAGAAGCTGAAAGGAGTCTTCATTTGGAAAATTTCTCATTTCTTAAGCAAGGGAATATGACAGTCAAAGAGTACGTTAATCAGTTCGATCAGCTGGCTAGGTTCGTACTGGACCTAGTCAACACTCCGCTCAAGAAGGCTCTCCATCAAAGGATTGAATGAGCCACTACACAGTTTGGCCATGACCCATATACCCATGGGAGCTACGTATGAAAGGTTGGTGCAGATGGCATTGCTGAACGAAGCGGATAAGGGCAAGAAGGAGACAAAGGCAGAAAGCTCTCAAGGGAAGAAAGAGGGTTTACAGCCTAAGAAGACAAACTTTAAGAAGGGCGGGAAAGACAACAAAGAGAAGAGGAAGTGTAATTTCTGTGGCAAAGTGGGGAACTTAGCGAAAGATTGCCGGAAAAAGAAGGCCAAGTTGAATGGTGGGTGCTTTTCTTGCGGTGAGACAGGCCACATGGCTAAGGATTGCCCAAAGAAGCGAGGGCAGGAGCAGAGGGTTGGATCCACCTCAAGGGCACAGGTTCATGTGCTAGAAGCGCCACCTCTGCAACAACGAAGTATAAATACTTCCGTAGAAAGTGTAGTTTATCTTTATTATCACCCAGTTCGCACTTTATTTGATTCTAGAGCATCACACTCCTTTATTTCATCTGCTTTAGTAGAATCTCTGCACCTAGAAACTAGTGTGGTAGAGGACCCCTTAATTGTTTCAAATCCAATCGGGGGCCCAGCTCATTTGTCTATGATCTGTGTGGGATTGAAAATTTCTATTCTAAGCATAGAATTTAGATGTAGTGCCTTTGTTTTGGGCTTCTCGGGATATGTTTTGATCTTGGGCATGGATTGGCTATCCAGTAATGGTGTCATCCTTGATTGTGAAAAAAGGGTGGTTAGGCTTCTGACCCAACTCGGTAACACTCTGGAAATTACTTATAATCCCTCTTATGCGGTTATGCTTAGTTATCTCGAATCGCTAGATGCTTCTGTTGAGAGTTTGCAATCGGTTAGAATGGTCCGTGAATATCCGGATGTCTTCGAAGAGGTGAAGGGCTTACCTCCGAAGCGGTAGATAGACTTCCGCATATATCTTGTAGATAATGCAAAGCCCGTTGCGTTGCCCATTAGACACATGGCTCCACGGGAAAGGAAAGAGCTCAGTAAACAGATTAAAGAGCTTCCAGAAAAGGGGTTCATTAGAAGGAGCATTTCAGAATGGGGCGCTCCGGAGGTGTTCGCCACAAAGGCAGATGGTTCACTCCATCTATGTGTTGACTATAGGGAGCTCAAAAAGCTAACGAAAAAGAATAGGCACCCTCTCCCCAGAATTGATGATCTGTTTGATCAGCTTGTAGGAGCGTCTGTTTTCTCCCAACTCGATTTGGCGACCGGATTTCATCAGCTAAGGGTGGCTGAAGATAGTATCGATAAGACAGCATTCAGAACCCCAAATGGATTCTTTGAATGGCTTGTCATGCCTTTCGGTTTGACAAACGCACCCGCTTACTTGGTGGACCTGATGAGTAGGGTGTTCAGAGAATTCCTCAACAAGTTCGTGGTAGTCTTCGTAGACGATATCTTGATCTTCTCAAAGAGTGAAGAAGAACATGCTCAACACCTAAGGGAAATCATGGAAACTCTGCGAGTCCCTCAGCTAAAAGCCAAATTCTCCAAGTGCCACTTTTGGAGAGAGGAAGTAAGGTTCCTTGGGCACATAGTATCCAAAGAAGGGTTAGCTGTGGACCCTGCTAAGGTAGTAGCGGTACATGATTTGAAGACACCAAGGAATGCAACTAAGGTCCGAAGTTTTCTAGGACTAGCAAGTTTCTACCGAAAATTCATAAGGGATTTTGCGAAAATCTCAGCTCCACTCACAAGGCTGACAAAGAAGAACCTAGTGTTCAATTGGGACTTGGATTGCGAGTTTGCTTTCCAACGACTAAAAAGGGCTCTTACAACATCCCAGGTTCTGACGTTGCCAGATGAAAGCAAGATGTTCACAGTTTATACAGATGCATGTGGGACAGGGCTAGGCGTTGTCTTAATGCAAGAAGGGTAGTAGCTTATGGTGGAAGGCAATTGAAAGTGCACGAAAAGAACTACCCAACACATGATCTTGAGTTAGCCGCCATCATCTTTGCACTTAAGTCTTGGCGACACTATCTCCTAGGTGAGAAGTTCGAACTTTACACTGACCATAAATCGTTGAAATATCTTTACTCGCAGAAAGATCTTAACTTGAGGCAACAGAGATGGATAGAGTTTCTTGCCTCGTACGATTTCGAGATCTCCTACACTCCGGGCAAAGACAACGTAGTGGCAGACGCGTTGAGCCGAAAGAAACTGACATTAAGCCCACTGTTTGTTGAAAGACAAAGCCTAGAGTTTATAGCCAGCTTTGACTTTAGGCCCTCCTCCGATTTTGTACCGGGCTTGCTAGCATCTGTCGAGGTACGCCCGACTCTTTTGGACTCAATAGGGACAGCACAACGCGAAGACCCTCAGCTTGTGGAGACGATTGATAGGCTAATTCGGGGTGAGACTTCAAGTCACCTCAACAGATACTCCATCGACGATAAGGGTTGGCTAAGACGAGACAGAAGACTATGTGTCCCACAGCCAAGGGATTTAGTAAAGACGGTTCTCGAGGAAGCACGTCACTCCAAGATGACGATACATCCAGGCGGAGATAAAATGTACAAGGACATAAAGAGAACTTTCTTTTGGAGCGGCATGAAGAAGGACATGGAAGATTTCGTTTCTAAGTGTATGATTTGCCAACAAGTTAAGGCGGAGCAGAAGAAGCCTGGCGGTCTGCTCCATCCTCTAGAGGTCCCATAGTGGAAGTGGGATAGTATTTCAATGGACTTCATTGATGGGCTGCCTAGGTCTAGAAGAGGCAACACTAGCATTTGGGTAATAGTGGATAGGCTTACTAAAAGCGCCCACTTTTTACCTGTTAAGAGTAAAAGGACTGCCTCATCCCTGGCATCTCTTTATCTCAAGGAAATTGTTCGACTCCATGGAATACCCTCCAGCATTGTTAGTGACCGAGACCCTATCTTCACAAGTGAGTTTTGGCGGAGTCTGCAAGAAGCGGTAGGCACACAGTTATGCTTGAGTACAGCCTATCACCCCCAAACCGACGGCCAGACAGAAAGAGTGAACAGAGTTCAGGAGGACCTTTTAAGACTGTGCGTCCTTGACTTCGGAGGGATGTGGGAAGACCATCTTCCTTTGGTGGAATTTGCCTACAACAATAGCTATCAAGCCACCATCGGAATGGCGCCCTTCGAAGCTTTATATGGAAGACCTTGTCGATCGCCCACTTGTTGGTGGGAGTCTACTGACAAGCTCATACTTGGACCAGATATGATCCGAGAGACTTCAGAGAAAGTAGACTTAATACGGAGAAGAATGAAGACAGCCCAAGACAGACAGAAATCCTACGCCGACAAGAGAAGGACTGACCTTGAGTTTGAGGTTGGGGACAGAGTTTTTCTTAAGGTTTCTCCTCTAAGGAACGTTGTTCGTTTTGGATCCACTGGAAAGCTAGCACGGAGATTTGTAGGACCATTTCCTATTACCGAGAAAATTGGGAAAATGGCCTATAGATTAGAGCTACCTGAGAAACTGGCCGGAGTTCACAACGTCTTTCACGTTTCGCACCTCCGAAAATGTCTACATGAGTCTGCTGAAATAGTAGAGCCTAGCATTCTAGAAGAAACCGAAGTGGAACGCGAAGCAACCGTGAGAAGAGTTCCAACACGCATCTTAGGAACTGAAGTGAAAAAGCTACGCAACCGCGAAGTCAAGCTCGTCAAAGTTCAGTGGAGCGACGCCGAGGAAGACGCAACTTGGGAAACTGAGGCTAGAATACGCGTAGCCTACCCTTTTTTTAGGGTACATATTTGATCTTTCTTTTTCCTTAAGTTGCACTTTTATCTATCTTTTTAGGTATATCTCCTCGGCCTTATCTTTTAGGTAGAAACCCTTTGGATGAAAACA
Organism: Allium sativum; assembly: GCA_030737875.1. NCBI lineage: Eukaryota > Viridiplantae > Streptophyta > Magnoliopsida > Asparagales > Amaryllidaceae > Allium > Allium sativum. The sequence goes on along the minus strand of CM060921.1, from coordinate 510,113,023 downwards.
TGTAATTGAAACATGTTATGGATGATGGTTGCAAGTGGTTGCAAGTGATTGCTCGTGGTTGCTCATGGTTGCATATACACACACAATCTAGGTTTTAAATCGGCTCAGTAACTTCATATTGCATATGCATATATGTATTTATATTCGTATATGGTTGACGTTTAATGTGTTGTCATATGGATGTTGCATTTTATGAATGATTGTGCACTCATGTAGAATCATGAATAGGAAAATTTGCATACATAATGGATTCATGACACTTACATAATTCGCATTAAAGAGGTCAACTAAATCAGTAGACCGCCTGATTTTGCATTAGATATGTACATGTACACACACTTCGCATACGATCATGAAGCATTAGAAGTCTTTTAAGGACAATGGACGCTCGTGTTTGATGGATGAGTAGATGGACGTTTGGATGTTAGGATATACATTCTTCCTAAACTTGAAGATTTCGGGGACGAAATCCTTTTAAGTGGGGGAAAATGTAACACCCCGTGTATTCTATAACAGTGAAATTCACAAATTAAAGTATAATTAATTTCAAATCAAAGAATTAAGGGAAAGGGAATACGCCATTGCGTTCGTCTCGGAATTCTGCTTGAGATAGAGTCCGAGTTTGCGTAAAACGGACTCCGTATGAGAGAGATATGGCCTTCGGAAGTTTCAGAATTCAGTTTAAAATTCAAATAGACAGAAACAGTTCAGAAACAAATTCAAAATTCGAAAAATCAGAACCAGATTGGGCTAGGTGGGAAATTTCCCGCCCAAGGCACCCAGGTCGACTGGGTAGTCGACCTGGGCACCCAGGTCGACTATGTAGTCGACCTAGGGGTCGACTGGGTAGTCGACCTGGCCCCTGAGCCAGGTCGAACCCAGCACCTCCTGGCTAGCCTGGTCTGTGCTTGGCCGGATTTCTGTGCTTTGGCTTGTCACTAGGGCTAGGTGTCAGCTCCTGATTGGTCTCTCTTTCAAACGAACAGCTATTATCAATCCAAGCTCCATCGACGGTTCTAATCAATTCACAAACTCTATAAAAAGGACCTAAGACTCCACCTAATTCATACAAATAAAAATGAGAATGAGACTGTCATGTTGCTGAGGAGAGACTAGGAGTAGCCGTCAAAATTGAGAGACGATTAGGAGACAATTCAAAAACTTAAAGTAACGACAACTAAATCAAAACAATGCCTACAACAAAGGATAGCATCTCCAAATTCAGAATTCACATTCCTGAATTGAAGATTCGTCATACGTTGTAAGTAGAGTGCTATCTCGATATGAATGAATAATTGAGTTTTGATTTGTGTGAAATGAGAAATGGAATTGTACTTAATTTGTGGTGATGATAATTCATAATTGTATGTTGTTATGATTCTAATTATGAATAGATTTGGGATTTTTGTGGCATAATGATGTTAGACCTATTGGATATTTGCAAGTATATGATTCATGTTGAAAGTTAACGACTATATGTTTTTTGTAGTTTATTACAACAAAGTTGAGATTCATGCAAGTATATGATTCACTATTATGCCAACATGATGTTAGATCCTTCTATGTATATTTTATGATCATTTTTAGCGTAGTTGGATCCATTTGGGTGTTATGATTCACATGAATTTATGTTAAATAGGCGTTATGATTCAAGTGAAAACCATACTTTTGTATTAGTGACAAAAGCAAGCATTTTTGTGAACTTGTGTTAATTCTATGAACATGACTAGACTTCGTTTGGTGTTATGCCCAATTGAAAATATGTTTTAGGCCTATGCTGTTATCAAAACCATATGACAATACATGTGACACATGATTTAGTTAGATTCACATTTTAACTGCAAGTTTACATGACTAGATTAAAACCATGATTCATGTTTAGGTATGTTTCTTGTCAAGATTATATGTTATTACAATGCAAGTTCACAAGTGCCTAATTTATGTTAGTTAGATCGTTATGTTGCAAGTTCATGCGAACACATACCCCTTTTGATGTTACTTAGAATATATAAACACCATGTTCTAAGCCTCCCCATTTTTCATGTGGCTAAGTTGGGTTTAAATGTTAAACCCAACATATGTTATGTTATAGCGAACGTAGAAAACGGGGGTATTGACGTTGGGGTAAAAATATAAAACATATGTGTTGGCATGTCTGTCGCATGCCAACAACCTTGAGAACATTTAAGTTGTATAAATTAATTTTACCCAATAAAGATGAATTTGAATAATGGGCTACAAATATTTACATATAAAAAGAAAAGAGACAAAATATGTAAACTTAGAAAATACGATGTGTTTAACCCGAGGTTGGATTGAGTTGTGACGTAAACCTGCCCGGAACCGCCAGGCTGTCCAGTAGTCACAACAATACCTATCCAATGTGGGTGGTTAAACATTGAGCCCAATAAAGACCCGAGGTTAGACTGAGTTGTGGCGTAAGACTGCCCGGACCCAACCGGCAACAGGCAGCCACAACAATACCTGTCTAATGTGAGTGGTCGAGGCTTTAATAAGACAATTAAGGCTGAGTCAGGATTGATAGGATTAAGTAAATTGAATTAATACTTAATCAAATTGAACATGCTAAACTATACAGACTGATTGGGGGTTAGGTTTACAGAATACTTAACCAACTTAGCATGTTGGCTAGAAATAGAAAACCTAGTAGCGGGGGACCCTTTTCAGCAGTAACCCTACAAGGTGTATCAGGATACCCTGAACTAGGTAGGGTGGGGCACGATTACTGGGCTGACTGTAAGAGGTCAAATCGACGGCGGTGGTGCAGCAGTGTAGGTTCTAACAGGGTGCGGGCGTGCACACACTCCGGCGCAGAAAAATTAGGCACTGGGCACCAGTAGTTTACCTGTGCATTCTAGAACTGTGTTGGGTCGCCACCATGGGACTTGATACACCCCATGGTGGGACCAGCACAGGTAGCTACAACATCGGGGGCCGTAAGACACATGTAACTATGCGAGTAGGAGCCGATCATTTAAAATGGATCACTTCACCCTAATTATGGGGTGCCTGTTGGGAACTAGTTTATAGGGGAGCAGAGATTAATATGGGGTACGATAGTACATTCGACTCTAGACAACTTAACTTAGCTTATAGTGCTTTCCCATTTCCAGTTTGTACTTATCATGCTCATTTCTTTATTTATAGACTGAATAGTCCTAGACTTACTCGGGCTTTATGTCTGACTCTACTTTTCTTTCATCTTCTTTTCATTCGTTTCCCCCCCCCCCAGGGCCACAGGGAGGGAACACCGCAGCTTGACCAGTTTCACATCCAGCTTGAAGAGAGAGAATGTATTGCTTGGATCTCTTTCGTTTTGGACTATGGCTTTGGATAGCACTTATGGGGACTTATGCAGTTTGCTTATGTTTTTATGCTTCTTTAAGTTATGAAATCAAGACAGTTATGAAAATGTAATGTTTTTGGGAGTATTGTAAGACAAATATGGCATGGTTTGTGTAACACGTATTTTGATGAAATAAAAGTTGCTGTTGTTTTCCGCTGTTCAAAAATATGTGTATTTATATCTATCTTGTGTATCTGTGACTTATACTTATAAACCTCCACCAAAATTGGGGCATTCCCTTTGAGAGTGACCCTAACGGAGGTGGTGTATTTCACCTGTCAACAAGTTACACAAGGATGGAAAAGATGAGAATGAGGGAGTTTGGCTAAGGAGCACAACACAAGGATGAAGAACTCATGGATATGGACTTGATTCACAAAGGAGGGGAGGAAAGAATAGTAAAACCTAAAACAAGAGGAAGTATCTTTATTTTGGTATAACGGGTCATATATTTAAGGGCAAAGGCAAGAACAAAAGACATGATTTTCCGGAAGGCAAGTGCATGCTCTCACCACCAGCATACCTGAGAGAGAGGTAGTAAGGTTTTTGTTGAAAACTTTAGTTTTTCTTCTTGATCATCCTGCTAGTACTCTTTTTGATTTTTGCGCTTCGCATTCGTTTATATTTGCTTCCATAGTTGAGTCTCTGCACCCTAGAGCTTGTCTAGTAGAGGATCCCATTATTGTCTCAAGTCCAATTTGTGGTTCGTCTCATTTATCTTTGGTTTGTAAGGATTTGAGATACTTATGTTTTTGGTTTCATGGGCTATGGGTTGATTCTAGGCATGGATTAGTTAGCTAGTAATTGTGAAAGGAGGGTAGTTAGACTTTCGACTTGCCTCGGGAATACCCTCGAAATTTCGTGCGATCCTAAGGGATCAGTTTGTCTTAGCTACCTAGAATCACTTTATGTGTTTATCGACGATTTTCGATCCGTTAGAGTAGACCATGAGTACGCAGATGTTTTTTTGATTAAGGTTAGGAGTTTGCCCCCTAAAAACTCGAGATAGACTTCCGCATATACCTAGTTGACAATGCAAAGCCAGTTATGCGATCAACGATAATTTTGGAGCAGGATTGGCGAGGATAGCCAGAGTTGGTTAAGTGCTCAATTGTTTGGTTGTTTTACTAGTATCATCTCACATAAATCGTCCAAATTCGGAGGAGGTATTCCTTGGGTGCTTGTCTGATATTGGTTTAGGCCTTTGGGGCTTGTACTTGAGGGATGCCAAGTTCGACTAGGATGGTTTGCATGAGAGATATCGACCCTCAGATTTGTGACATGATGGATAAGCTAAGTAGAGGAGAGACCTCTAATCATCATAGTATATACACTTAGTATCATAGTTAACTTCTGTTTATCTTGGAAAGATAGTTCGACAACATTGGATACCCTCTAGCATAGTAAATGATCGAGGTCCTATCTTTACTAGTGGGTTTTGGAAATGGAGGTCAAGAAGCTTCATAATCATGAAGTTAAATTAGTTAAGGTATAGTGGAGTTAAGCTCAAAGAAGATGTGACTTAGAAGACTGAAGACTAGATACGCGCATCATACCCTTTTTGAGTGTACATCCTTGATTCCTCCTTTTTTTGTAATATTTATTTTCATGCTAGTCTTTATCTTTTAAGTATATCCTCTCGGTCCTATCCTCGATCCTTAGGTAGAAGCCAATGGATGAAAACATGTGTTTGGGACATGTTATGATTGATGGTTGCAAGTGGCTGCAAGTGTTCGCTAGTGGTTGCTCGTGGATGCATATACACACATTAGGCACTAGATCAGCTCAATCACTTTCATATTGCATATGCATATGAATGTATTTGTATATGGATTGAAACTTGATGTGTTATCATATGGATGTTGCATATGGATGAGTGAATATGCACACATATAGTATTTACATGATTAGGGATATTTGCATACATACTGGACGCATGACACTCTCATGATTCGCATTAAGGAGGTCAACTGGATCAGTAGACCGCCTGATTTTGCACTAGACAAAAGACATATACACACACTCTGCATATGTTGATATGGCATTAGAAGTCTTTTAAGGACAATGGATGCTTGTGGATAATGGATGAGTAGATGGATGATTGGATGTTAGGATGCATTCTTCTTAACTTGAAGATTTCGGGGACGAAATCCTTTAAGGAGGGGAGAATGTAACACACCGAATTTTCTGAGAATATTAAAATTAACAAATTCAAGAACACTTAATTTTTAGAAGAAGAATTAAGTGAAATGGGTTGCGCTATTACGTTCGTCTCAAAATTTTGGTCAAGATAGACATTTGGTTTGCATAAAACGAATACCTTATGAAGAAATTAATAAGCCTTGAAATTTGTATGCATATGAGAAATATATATATATATATAGATATATATATATAAATTAAACAAATAAATATGCAAAAAAAGTTCAAAGCAGCGAATCGGGAGGGGGAATAACCGAACCGGCCCATTTTTGAGGTCGACCCGAGCCTCGCTGGGTCGACTAGGGGTTAATTCAGGGTGTTTAGCTGTCAACCCATGGGCCGATTCGCTCAAAGGCAGATGTGGCATCTGATTGGTTCTCATGGTTCAGGGTTGATCTAATGGTCCTAAAAGACTCTCTATAACTATATAAGGACCTTAAACCGAAAACCTAATTCTATTATTCACTCTCATCTAAACCTAGCCGCCACTAAAACCTAAGTCAAATTAAATCTAATCTAATTCAACTAAGAGAATTCAACGATCTACATCAAAGGCGAGCAATTCAGTTTCAGAATACAGATCCCTGAAATCAAGTTTTTCCTTTTGATTGTAAGTGTAGTTATCTTTCAGATGTGAATAAATTAAAGACATGATTTATAATGAATTGTAAAATAGAATTGTATCAAGTTGTATGTGATGCTAATTCATGTTTATTCATGTCTATTCGATCATATATGCCTATGAACTATTGTGGTCTATCGAACCTATTGTTAGACCCAAATATGGTTCTAACACCCAAATTGATTAGAAACAAGATGAAATAAAACAGAAATAAAAATGAACACACAAGATTTATAGTGGTTCGGCGAAGAAATGCCTACGTCCACTTAGTTCTCACTATATTCAGTAATTCAGTTACAAATGCAATGTAATATTCACTCACCACTCACTTTTGTTCACTCAAATGATTAAAACAAGAAATGAAAGATGGTTTGGATTCTCCGGGAGTAAAGGAATTCGGATAATGGAGGTACTTAGATTCTCAAAAGTGCTGAAAAAGATCCTTCTCTTTGTCTCTAGATGGGGTATTTATAGGTGTGAATTTGCCTGAGATTCAATCCGGGTCGGAACACGTGTCATCCATTGCACTCTCTTCGGGTTCGGATGGACTATCAAGCTGACAACACATTAAAGAGATGGACGTTAGGGGTAGGAATTAGTCATATCCGGTCCGGTTCTCCAGGCGACTTTATAGGAGATTAACCTGGATCATGGGTGCGGGTCGGAGGCGTGCAGGTTGGAGGCTCGGATCGGAATACCCGATCCGAACCGGAGTAGCTTGGACGTCTCTCCTTCTCTAATCATACTCCGCTCCGCTCCAGCGTCGTGGCAAGCAGATGGCTTTCCGATTCACTTGAGATTTATTGGCCTTCCGATCCGATCAGATATGCTTCGCCAATTTATCCAGTAGGAGACATCCGATCCGAACAGAGAATTCTATCCGATCCGAACCGATATGCTGCTATCAATCTGAATTGTGGTGTTTTCTTCCGATCCGAACCGGAGTCTTATAACTTGAAATACTCTTCAAATGGTTGGTTTCTTGACTTTGTGTTGCCTAGTTCACAAAGTAGGCTAACATTTTGCCCCCTCAAAGGATGCTTTCGTTGTACAAAGCGTGCTTTGATGTCGTTTAACCAGAATTGTCAGGAGTAATGCACAGATTTCTGTTCGGTTCGGCGTCCGACCCGAACACATTTTCTTCATTTCTGAGCAAATTTGGGTATTCATCTCGCCATGTAATGCCTCTTGCAGGTATGCTCCTTCTTTACTCTCCTTCTCTTCAATTCGAGTCGGATGCTAAATCAACATGTGAAGTTTCCACTCGGTTCGGATTCCGATCCGAAGCGTATTCGTGGATTTATTTCTTAAACATTGGGCCTTCAGAGAGAGTTGTGCTACTGGGCTTCCACTCCGGTCCGAGCGGGCGAGACAAAATAGGGAGACGAGGAGTCAACACCATTCTTTATATAAACCCATCACCGTCTTCATTCCTTCCTTCTTCGTTTCTATTGCCGCTCGGACCTAAGCATTGAAAACTTTTAAAACTCTAAAACTCCGAACTCCTTTCTTGTAGATTCCTCAAATCAAGCACATAGGTAGCTTTTTAATCTCGAATAACATCGTAGTAAACGTTCTTGATTTCACTTTGCGGTCGATTGGAACGGTTTAGGCACAGAGCTTCGCTTGAATTCCACGTCGTTACTGGTGGATGCGTCGTCACTTCGAGGCGTCGCGAGGCTGGAGAGGGCAAATTTCTGCCCTTAACAATAGCTTTGGCGATGAAACGGACTCGTTCGTGAGAAAGGGGGGAAAGAGGAAGAAGACGAGGAGCGTGGTGACCAACTGAAGTCGGTTCGGGTAGAAGACGGAGGAACGGAAAGGAAGAAGTAGGATAAGGGGTCGGTCCGGGTTACACACTTTAGAAAGACAGGGAGGACAGAAAACGTCGGTTCGGGTCGGAGAAGTGAAGGTTGAAGTAAATGGATCGGTTGAGTGGTGCTAGTTCGGTTCGGATCGGGCCATCCGATCCGATCCGATCAGTCCTGCTTCCGAACCCATTGCTTCCCTTGTCTTGAACTGGCCCTGCTCTAATGACGCATCCGAACCGATTACTATCTGTGTTTGTATTGAGCCAGCCATCATACGTATATCCGAACCGAACCAAACATATCAAACTTGGCACATAAAGACTACCCAATTAATTCAACTAACGCTTACTCTAGACGAATATGCTTCGCGAACAGTTAGGATAGTGCCTTGCGAACATAAACGAGAATCAAGGACAACTCTGACTATTACTTTCTCTTTAAAGCTTCGTCTTGCATTGCTGTACTTCTATTTTGTATTTCCCACATTTGTTGCACACACTTTAGTTCACACACATACACAAAAAAGGGGACACGGGATAATTCACTCTAATCCGTGCTATTACTTCTTCAATAGTTCCATGACAATGAGGCCCAGACGCTCTTCTCGTTTAGCTGAGAGGAAAGAAGCTCCAGAAACTTCCAACAAAACCACTCTCGAGGATATATCTTCTTCATCTGACCCAGAATGGGACAGCGAGGGTCCGGATTACGGAGTTGGTCATCGGGAAAGCGATGAAATGTCTTCAGAAAATGAAGTTTCCCTAGGCTTTGAGGAGGAAGGAGGGATTGGTGACAATCGAGCACCCGATGAATTTGACTCAGCCATTATATTGGAATCACCTCCAGATTCCGTAGAATCAACAATTGACAATGACCGACTCGTGAGAATTTGCTTGAAGTATGGAATAATGAAGAGAGACACTTTAGTGCCCTCACGTTCTGACCGTCCCCATAACCCTCCAGAAGGATATATGACGGTCACTCGTCTGATGTGCATGGTTGGCGCCATTCCTCCATTCTCGCCTTTCATCGTCGACTTCTTAAGACAAATGCGGATTGCCCCCATGCAGCTGCATCCCAATTCATATGCCTATCTGCATACCTTATTCATAGCATATCGTGAAATTCTAGGCGTGGAGCTTACGTTTGACGATGTTCATTTCTTCTATAATTTCAAACATCGGACTAGAGAAACCCCTTCTTTCTGTTACTTTGAGTCGGTCCCAAAGAGGAAGATAATCTCTACGCCGTTTAGCAGCAAAGCTGGAGATTCCAGACTAGAGTGGTTCTATATAAAGCAACAGTCTGGATGCGCCAGGAGATGGACAAAATCAAGTAAAGCACTGATCTTCTGAACCCGGACTCTATACACTTGAATCATCACTCTGACCTGTTTTTCTTTTTTTTTGTTTGCAGTCGACAATCCCAAACAGATATCAGACCAAGTATTCTTTGATCGGATGCACCGTCTTCTCAATGGCGACCAAAAATTCCTGACTATTGATGAGGTCCTTAAAGACGAGTACCTTCATTTTCACGGGCTGCTATCCGTTTTCCGCAGCATCGGTCATGGGACGGTTCCCTATGCATATATTCCTCCAGTGGAAACAGTTCCAGAAATAGGAGAAGGCTCGGGAATTCCTGCAGCTTCTCTTCAAACTTCACCCTCTCCCTCTTCCACTCAAGATGATGAACTGGCTAATCTGGCCAAAAAACATCGTGAAGGGTATATTGCCCCCGAGGAAACTACCTCGGTAGACAAATCAAAATCTCCCCAAGGGTCGCCACTTCACGCTTCCGAAGGGGATGTTCCTAGCACCGACGAGCACATATTTCAGGGTTTGGGGGATCTCCCCTTACCCGAGACTATATATACTTCGGAAGAGTTCAGAAAGGACCCTTTAGTCTTCACTTCTTCTGAAGAGACTACTCCTGCTAAGGCCAAAGAGCCTGCCCGCACCAGTCTAGCTTCAGACTCGGGTTGGTTGGGGGGACACACACACCACATAGGACGCACTTTACACCGTAGCACTAGCATTCATTGCACTTCTTTCTCCATGGATCCGTCGATTCTAAACTTTGTTTAATTTTATCGTACAGGTACAATGTCTCGCTCCTCTTACGATATAAGAAAGCTTCGCCGCAGCATGTCCAATCCTCCTCAGGATGCTGAGTATAATCGCCGGGATGACCGTGGTAGGGAGGAAAGAAGACCCTATGATCCTTATCGATCTCGATCCTCACGCTCCCGCTCACCAGTTCGACCGGAACAAGAAAAATATAAAAGCTATCAAGGTCGTAGGGAGGAGGATAGACCACAATCTAGGGATTCCACTTCCTCCCATGAAAAGCGGAGTAGAGAGAAAACTCCTCCAAAGGAAACTGGGTTTAAAAGTAAGCAAAAAGTCCCTGCTACTAAGCGACCTCGGACAGACAAGGGTTCTACAGAATCTTCTTCAGGAAGGGACACTGAACTAACAATCCTCGCCCCTCCTCCACCAGATGCGGGAACCGCAGTAAGGCTGGCCTATTTAAAGGAACAATTTCCCGAGCACTACTTCGAGACTCTGACCTTTCTACCTTCCCTTGAACCTATTTCTTCTAATTGGGCAGAGGAGGCCAGAGCAAAGATTGATTTGGTGGAAAAACAATATACCGAGATGTTCAAGTATTCCCGCACTCTTTCTAGAATCATCCGCACGCTAATGACAAATGCTGACTCAATGCACAAAACTGCGGAGGAAGATGCTAAGGCCCTAAAAACCTTAGGAAAAAATTTAGAAGATACTCAAGCTCAACTAGCTATCGCTCAGAAGAACGCTTCTAACTTCAAACAACAGTTTGAAGACATGCAAAAGCGCTATCATAATTTGCTTGAATCCCACACTCAAGAGCGTTCTGAGTTGAAAAAACAAGCTGACGAGGCCAAATCAGAGGCTACGAAGACACGCCTTGCTTATGCTGAGCTTGAGCAGAAAAACGCCGAGTTAGCGAAAAGGAGTGCCGAGTTAGAAAAGAAAAACGCAGACTTGGCTTCAAAATTGTTAGAGGCGGAAAACAGGGCTGCTCTGGCTGAGGGCAACGTGGAATGCGCTATTAAATCTGCGGAGGAAACCCGCAAACAACTATCAGAGGCGGAGGCCGATATTCAGGGCTTCGGCGAGCTAATGATCGAATTCTTTGCGCACATTATTCGTCGTCGAAACATTTCCTGGATCGAGGACTATCCATCCACTTTGGTTCATGTGTGGAATCAAATCGTCGAGTGGGAAAAAGAAGAGCTTAAAGTCGATTCCCTCGATGAAGATAAGTTGATGGAGAAGTACTTGAGAGACGACGAACCGGAGCGTCTAGCTGAAGGGCGCCGTCTAATTGCTGAGGCCATGGAAGAAGAAAGGCGGAAGTCTAAACAGAAAACCATTCCTGAAGCTGGTTCCTCTTCTTCTGCTCCTGTAACTCCTGAAGTAGAAGGGTATGATCCCGAAAACCCGGGAATTCCCCAAACAACTTTGCTATCTCCCATTCCTGAAATAACTCCAGAGGTAGTAGTCACCCCCGCTGAAAAGTCTTCAGAAGGTATCCCTATCTTTTCTCCTCAATTTGTCAAGGCTACTACTACCTTTGGCTACATAACCGAACGTTCAATGAGAAATCCTTTGCTCTCGCCTGAGTTGATAACCAATGTTTCTCATTTTGTAGGCGTTGAATCATCCGCGAAGACAGATGTAGCTCAAGGAGCTACCGCTGGGACACAACCCGCTGATAGGGTCAAAAAAGGGGAAGACAAGGCTGCTTCAACAGACCTGGGGGAAAGAAGTGAGCCAACCAAGGTCACTACTCCCCATGATGAAGAAATGATTGCATCTTTAAAAGACGACGGAGGAGACGAGGGGCATGATGAGGAACCGGAGATTGTAATAACCGGGGAATCGAAAAGCGCTGATGACGTTACCTTAGCTGCCATGAAGGCTGATCAAGACAAGCGCTTGCAATTAAAGGCTGAAGAATTAGACCCTGAGGTCCTCAAGCCCCTCGCAGTTGTGGATGCAGGTTCAAGGTTAGTTGTTAAGCTCTCCACTAGATCTATTACCGAAGAACTTGCTAAAAAATCTTCTCTTGATTCCAGTGCCCCGCCCTCCGGGAAAAAGTCTGCTGGCTCCAGTACTACATCTTCGGGGAAAAAGAAATCAAAGCGGATCTTGACTGAAGCCGAGAAGGAAGCAAAAGATGCGGAAAAAGCTGCCAAGAAATCAAAGGCTCATCCCAAACCCAAATAGTGGGTTCTCCTGTATCTTTTCAGCATCTTTGTAAATCAATAAGTGCTGCTACACCAGCAGCTTCCGCACTTTCTTTTTCAGTTATTTCCCTGTACAAATTCATTCATTTGTAAATAAAAATAATTCACTTTCTGCAATGTTTATTTGTTAGCAGTTCTGCACTTATGTAAAAATGCATATCTATAGTTATGAAACAAAGTTGTGGAGAGGGGAGATATGTGTATGTATAGGTATCCCCAGTCAATCTCCATAAGTTATTCAGTGCTTAACCATGCAATCTGAATACTCCCGCTTCTCTAACGGGATGGCATTTCCTGTGTCATCAATGCCTGTTGTTTTTCCTGGCATTTCTTTTATACTCTCTCTCATTCTCTTGAGAGTTAGAGTTCGAGTTCAGTCATTTGTCTATTCCCCGGTTATTCAACGGGAAAAGATTTCTTTCTCGGCGCTCGGTCGGAGACACCTTTATACTCTCTTTCTCTCTGGAAAGTTAGAGTTCGGAGTTGAACCTTTCTCAGCGCTCAGTCGGAGACGCTTTTATACTCTCTCTCTTTCTCTGGAGAGTTAGAGTTCGGAGTAGAATTTCTTTTTCAGCGCTCAGTCGGAGACGCTTTTATACTCTCTCTCTTTCTCTGGAGAGTTAGAGTTAGAATGTCGTTTTCTCATTCTTTCACGTCTTATCGCACAAATAACCATTGTGCTTCTTTTTATGTCTAGACTGTTTTCAACCCTCTTTAGGCTTTCAGTTGTCCTGTATTTTATAATCACAACAGAACAACTAATGAATGTAAATGCATAAAAGTAAATAACACACAATATTTTTATAGTGGTTCAGCTAAGTCATAGCCTACATCCACTTTATAGTCCTTTATTCATATCGTCATATTTTCCAAAGGCAAGTCGTGCCTTATTACAGAGTTTACAGGAAGAACAGCAAAAAGTATAGCATTTCTAATCCAAATATCGCATTAAGTGTTGGGCATTCCATGCTCGAGGGACTTCTTCGCCATCTACGGTCGTTAACTTGAATGTTCCTTTATCAAGTTTCCGTTGGATGACAAAGGGTCCTTCCCATTTTGGGCCGAGGTGAGGAAGAGATGGAAAAACTCTCTTTAGCACCAAATCTCCTGGTTCAAAAGTTCTGAGGCGAACTTTTTTGTCATAATAGCGTGCCATCTGATGCCGATGTCTTGCTGCACGCAAGTCTGCTTCGTCTCTTTTCTCTTCGACTTCATCAAGAGACTCAAGTAAAAGTGCCCGATTCGTCATCGGGTCATAATATGTCACCCTGTGGGAAGGAACTTCCAGTTCAACTGGAATTACTGCTTCTGAGCCAAAGGAGAGGGAGAAAGGGGTATGACCGGTAGCCGTTTTAAACGTTGTTCGATATGCCCACAAAGCTAGGGGCAATTCATCAACCCATTTTGCCTTTGCACGCTCTAATCGCTTCTTGAGGATGGATTTTATTACCTTGTTTATTGCCTCTACTTGCCCATTAGATTGTGGATAGGCAACTGCAGTATATCGTTTGTCTATCTTATATTTCTGGCAAAAGTTTCTGAATTCAGTGCTATCAAATTGGGTCCCGTTATCAGTAATAATCGTCCTTGGGATCCCGAATCGGCATATAATATTTCTGACCACAAAACTTATCACCTTTCTTGTGGTGATCTTAGTCAAGGGTTCAGCTTCCACCCACTTTGTAAAATAATCCACGGCTACTATGGCATACTTAGCCCCTCCTTTAGCGATCGGTAAAACTCCAATGATATCGATTCCCCATGTGGCAAATGGCCAAGGACTCACCATCGATTTAAGCTGGGTTGACGGTGCCCTGGGGATTTTGGCGAATCTCTGGCACCTATCGCAGCGTCGTGAATAATCAGCTGCATCTTTGTTGATCGTAGGCCAGAAGTATCCGTACCGCAATATTTTCTTTGCTAAAGTTTGACCTCCTGTATGATCTCCACACTCACCTTCGTGCACTTCTCTCAGTACACGCTTGATGTCGTCGTGTGCGATACATCGTAACAGGGGCATAGAAAATCCTTGTCTATAGAGAATATCGTCTTGTATAACATATCTGGTAGCTTTGCGCACTACAGCTCTCTTTTCACTCTTCTTTAATGGGAGTGTCCCATTCTTAAGAAAACTCTTGATTGGAGTCATCCATGACTCCTTCTCTGGTTCCGCTTCAAGAACGAATTCCATTTCCATTGACTCAAAGCTTGGCGACTCCAACGTTTCAATTGGAATTACCTCAGTCTCTTCTGGATTGTTGGAACTAGCCAATTTTGCCAATCTATCCGCTTTCTGGTTTTCTACTCTGGGAATATGTGTTATGTTGTACCGCTCTAAGCTACTCAATAGCTCTTTCACTTTCTTGAGGTAAGCGACAAGTCGAGGTCCTCGAGCCGCGAATTCCTCTCGCACTTGACAAACAACAATCTTAGAGTCACAAAATATGTCCATCATTTTTACTCCGAGGTCTTTAGCGAGTTTCAGCCCGGCAATCAGGGCTTCATACTCAGAGTCATTGTTTGTTGCCGAAAATTCTAATCGCAGGGCGTAATATAACGACCGTCCCTCCGGAGTGACTAAGACAATTCCAGCTCCGGATCTTCGGTCATTTTTAGCTCCATCTGTATATAATTTCCACGGATTCATCTCTAGCCTATCCTCAGATTTGACCACTCGGTCATTGATTATTTCTTCCTCTGGAATGGTGAACTCCGCAATAAAGTCTGCTAGAGCTTGCCCCCTGATTGACCTTCGTGGTTGAAAATTCAAATCAAACTGGCTTAGTTCTATGTTCCATTTAATCAACCTTCCCGACGCTTCGGGTCTCTGCAACACCTGTCTTAACGGCTGATCGGTGTATATGGTTATTGGATGGGCTTGGAAGTAGTGACGAAGCTTTCGGGATGCAATCAGGAGGCTGTAAGCAAGCTTCTCGATCTTTGGGTAGTTGCGCTCTGCCGCTGCTAATTTCTTACTCACATAGTATACTGGCCTTTGTACTTTGTCTTCTTCTCGAACCAGAACTGTGCTGACAGCGTGAGCCGAGACTGCTAGATAAACAAATAGTTCTTCGTGGTCTACGGGCTTTGATAAGATTGGCGGTTTTTCTAACAGCTCTAACAGATTTTGAAAGGCCTCGACACAATCGGGAGTCCACTGGAAGTTCTTCTTTCCTCTTTTTATCAAATCAAAAAATGGAACACATTTATCGGTGGCTTTGGAGATGAATCTACTCAGCGCCGCTACCTTCCCTGCCAGACTTTGGACGTCTTTAATTCTCCTTGGTTCTTTGATATTTCTAATCGCCGCTATCTGGCTAGGGTTGATCTCAATTCCTCGGGAACTCACAATGAAGCCAAGGAACTTTCCCGACGCCACTCCAAATGAACATTTTAAAGGGTTCAATTTCATAAGGTATTTTCGCAAGATACCAAACATTTCCGCTAAGTCTTGCGTATGACTGGAGGACTGCTTTGATTTAACAAGCATATCATCCACATAAACTTCCATAGTTTTTCCTATCTGATCATAAAACATTCTATTTACCAACCGCTGATAAGTAGCTCCAGCGTTTTTTAATCCGAACGGCATTACAACATAACAATATAATCCCAAATTCGTAATGAAACTTGTATGCTCTTGGTCTGGCACATGCATAGGAATTTGATTGTATCCAGAGTATGCATCCATGAAAGAGAGAAGTTCATGACCTGCTGTCGAGTCTACAAGCTGGTCAATCCTGGGAAGTGGGAAACTATCTTTTGGGCAAGCCTTATTTAAATCTGAAAAGTCAATACAAGTTCGCCACTTTCCGTTTGGCTTCTTTACCAAGACAGGATTCGATATCCAGTCGGGATAAGTCGAATCTCGAATAAATCCATTTTGCTTCAATTTCTCTACTTCCTCTTTGAGAGCAGCCGACCTCTCTGGGCCCAGCATGCGTCTCTTTTGCTTCACAGGCGGATGCTTCGGATTTACATTCAGTTTGTGACTGATAATGGAAGGCGATATCCCACACATGTCAGCATGGGTCCAGGCGAACACATCTAAGTTTGCCTTCAAGAAGTCCGTCAGTTCTTCAGCACGACGTGGATCCAATTAGGAACCAATCTTCAAAACTTTCGTCGGATCAGCTTTATCAACAGGAATTTCCACTGTCGCTTCATTAGGAGTTGCATTTCTAGCCTCTGGTTCCTCGTCTTTTCTAGAATCCAGGTCTTCAGGCGTTCCTTTGGGCAACTCCCTTGGGTTCAATCTCTCTAATTGCTATGCCGAGTCCCCCTTTGAGGGAGATGAGGCATCCTTACTCTCAGCATTTACTCCTTTCATCAACATCTTCAGTTCGGCCACATAGCAGGCCCGTCCAGAAACCTGATCCCCTCTTATTACTCCAGTTCCGGCTTCGGTTGGGAACTTTAGTAACAAGCACCAAGGGGCAATACAAACTCTAAATTCAGCGAGGGCAGGTCTCCCTAAAAATGCGTTATATGGCGAATCTACGTCCAGTACTACAAACTGAAGCATTCGCACTCTTCTACGTTCTCCTTGCCCTAGGGTCACGGGCAACTCTATATATCCCAGGGGAGCTGTCGTCGCTCCGTTGAAGCCTCTAATCCATCCTTCACATGGTTTCAGATCTTCAGGCTCAAGTTTCATCTGATCAAATGACTTCTTGAACAAAATATTAACGGAACTTCCGTTGTCTATTAATACCTTATGGACCAAGGCCGGCCCAATAGTGGTAGTAATAACCAACGGATCGTTGGTGGGAGATTGTATCCCCGTATTGTCTCGGCTGCGAAATACTACGTCGTCGAACATGGTTTTTTGTTGTTTTATGGGGGTGACATCTTCCAAATCGTCACCTTCGTTCACATCCAGATGCTTGGCAGCATTCACATATTGGTCCATTGACCTAAAGCTTCGGATTACCGGGTGAGGTCCGCCTACTATGGAGTTGATGACGATCCCTTTACCTTTCTGCTGCGCGGTAGGCTTAGGAGCAGGTAGGATTTGCTTTGGAGCCTGCTCTCCTTGCCCCCTGTCCCTCGGGGCAACCTTGTACTCATCCAACTTTCCTTCACGCAGCAGCTTTTCAATTACATCCCTCAAATGTCGACACTCATTGGTCGAATGTCCATGTGTTCCGTGAAACAAGCAAAATTTCCCTGTCGCCATTTCTTTCTCGGTCGAATCACGAGGTGGCGGTCTTTTGTACTGCAACACATTATACGTGTCCAGGTAAATATTTTCCAGGGTGTCATTCAATGGTGTATAGTTCTCGTAGTTCTGGAATCGGGGCCTTTTGTTAGGGTCGCTTCCCCTATTTCTGTTTCTCCTGTTGCCGTTCGAATTACGGTTGTTGTTGTTTCCCCCGTTTCCAGTATTGCTGTTTCCACCCTTGTTTCCTACATTTACTTCAACCTTGCCAGAACTTTCCCCAGACTGCTTCACGGCAATATTACTCTGCACATTCTCCTTTGAAGCTGTCTCAGACTTTCTCTTCCGGTTTGCCCGGGCCTCCTCTCGTCTTAGATAAATATCGGCTTTTTCGTAGAATATTGCCCTTGTGGGGGGTGTCTTCCCAGAAAGGTAGTCTCCAAACTCAGATTCAGGATCGACTCCTTCCTTCAATGCCATCAGAATAGTGGGCTCATGCGGGTCATTGACCTCAGTTACAGCTTGGTTAAAACGATCTAAATATGCCCTTAAAGACTCTCCCGGTGCCTGTTTGATCCTCGACAATTCAATAACACTCTTGGACTTTCGAGCATGTAGTCGGAACTGGTTCATGAAACGCTCGCTTAGTTCTTTGTAATTAGAAATTGAACGAGGAGAAAGTCGGGTAAACCAAAATAAAGCCACATCTTCTAGGTAGATTGGGAACGCTTTGCACTTTACTTCATCAGGGGCAGCAGCGGCATTCATAAGCCACGAATACCGCATCAAGTGCTGTCCTGGATCAGTCCTTCCGTTATATTTATCCATATGTGGCAAGTTAAAGCGTCGGGGGAACTGGAAGTCTAGGATGTCGTCAGTGAACGGAGTATGGCTTCGCTCAATGCCATAGTCTTCATTTGTATAATTCCGGCTTTCGGACATAATTCGGCGAACCATTGCCTGCACATCGGCACTAGTTAGGGGCTGCTCAGGTTCCCTGGCCCTAGTGTCCGAGTTCCTCCGGGGCTCTTGCTCAGGAGATGCCCTTCTTCTTCGAGCTGCCCCTGCTCGATTCCTTTCCCTGCGTTCCCGGTCGATCTCGGGAAGAGGGGACTGGAGTCTTTGCCCCCGAGTGGGGCTATCGTTTCCTAATGCTCGTGCGATATCCTCGCGAGATCCCAAAGATCCAAACGTTAGCTGCTCCACGTTCTGAGGTCGTTCGAGTGGCCTTCGTTCACGGGGCCTCTCTTCCTCGGAAGATGAAGATTGATCTACGGGTGTATGACGAACCGGTGATGGAGTTCTTTGCCGGCGGAGCTCATTGATTTCCCGACT
Source organism: Allium sativum (assembly GCA_030737875.1). Classification (NCBI taxonomy): domain Eukaryota; kingdom Viridiplantae; phylum Streptophyta; class Magnoliopsida; order Asparagales; family Amaryllidaceae; genus Allium; species Allium sativum. The sequence continues at coordinate 510,094,228 of CM060921.1, read as the reverse complement.
CATGAGCCTCATATTTTCCTGCATCATGAGATTGGTGCGCTCATGAACTCTCATAGCTTCCCTCGTGCTCTCAAGCATATCAAGCAAGCGCAAGAAATCTCCTTGAGTGATGGGAGCAGATGGATTGACCTGGTCTCCAACCCTGGCAGCTGGAATTGGAGCATTCGCGGGGACTCGAGTAGATGTTCCAGCTTCACCAAGCATCGGGTCGGATCGGAGGTAGGAGGTCGGGTCGGATCGGAGCTGGGGTGCCGGGTCGGATCGGTGTGCAGCGAGCAAATCGGGTCGGTTCAGACTGGGGGAGTGCACTGCTTCAGAGTCTCCTACCCGGATCGGATCGGAGCTTTCCCCTTGCTGTCGGTTCGGATTTCCTGCATTGATTCTCCCTGTTGCTGAACTCTGCCCCCTAGACCTTGTTACAACAGCATGTTGCTGATCTTCACCAGCTCCATTTCCTTGAACAGACTGAACTTCCTTGCCTTTTCCTCTGGCCATGAGTCTTTGACAATTACTTCAACGAATGTAAGAAAGCGGAGAAACTTAAGGATTCACTTCTTTGAACTCAACGGTCCAAAACGTAGAAAGAGATCCCAGAAAATAAAGAATTTAGATGAGGATTCTCAGTGAAAGCACCAAAATGTTAGACCCAAATATGGTTCTAACACCCAAATTGATTAGAAACAAGATGAAATAAAACAGAAATAAAAATGAACACACAAGATTTATAGTGGTTCGGCGAAGAAATGCCTACGTCCACTTAGTTCTCACTATATTCAGTAATTCAGTTACAAATGCAATGTAAGATTCACTCACCACTCACTTTTGTTCACTCAAATGATTAAAACAAGAAATGAAAGATGGTTTGGATTCTCCGGGAGTAAAGGAATTCGGATAATGGAGGTACTTAGATTCTCAAAAGTGCTGAAAAAGATCCTTCTCTTTGTCTCTAGATGGGGTATTTATAGGTGTGAATTTGCCTGAGATTCAATCCGGGTCGGAACACGTGTCATCCATTGCACTCTCTTCGGGTTCGGATGGACTATCAAGCTGACAACACATTAAAGAGATGGACGTTAGGGGTAGGAATTAGTCATATCCGGTCCGGTTCTCCAGGCGACTTTATAGGAGATTAACCTGGATCATGGGTGCGGGTCGGAGGCGTGCAGGTTGGAGGCTCGGATCGGAATACCCGATCCGAACCGGAGTAGCTTGGACGTCTCTCCTTCTCTAATCATACTCCGCTCCGCTCCAGCGTCGTGGCAAGCAGATGGCTTTCCGATTCACTTGAGATTTATTGGCCTTCCGATCCGATCAGATATGCTTCGCCAATTTATCCAGTAGGAGACATCCGATCCGAACAGAGAATTCTATCCGATCCGAACCGATATGCTGCTATCAATCTGAATTGTGGTGTTTTCTTCCGATCCGAACCGGAGTCTTATAACTTGAAATACTCTTCAAATGGTTGGTTTCTTGACTTTGTGTTGCCTAGTTCACAAAGTAGGCTAACACCTATCATGTTATGTGGAAATTGGTGAGTAAACCTATGATGTTGTATAGGAATTTGGGAATGAAATTATCATATGTAAGTTTGGTGATATTATGATACATACAAGTTTTAGGCAAAGTCATGTCGTTTATGCCTAATTGTTTAGAGCCATTATGCATACATGTTTAGATCTATGACATTATATGTTTAGATCTACAACTTTATATGTTAGGTCCATATGCCTTTACGATAGATCTAATTTGCAAGTTCACCACTACATGCCAAGTTTAACTTGTATAATTTTATGTAAATTCATATGCTTGTGGTTCATGTTGCATAGATCAAATTTGCAAGTTCATAGTTAAAAGTATATTGTTCTATGCCAAATCCGTTGACATATGTGTAGTTAGATCCATACTTTTGTATGATGTTGGAATGTTGCAAAGTTCCTCTTTTTCCCTTTTTTGTTTTATAAGTTAGGCTAAAATATCGAGCCTAACATTTTATGTAATTTTGCGAACGTACAACGGGGGTAACATTCAGGAAAACATGAAATTACATGTAATTGGCATGTTTGACACATAAGCATGATAAGTGGCATGAAAATGGTATAATCTATATACCTAAAATTTTGAACGTGATTTAGAAGGAAAGTGGGTCATGACAATAATTGATTTATAATTTATATATAAATATGTAGGCTAAACATGAAAAATTACATGGCATAGATTGGTTCATGAAATGGTATATTTAGTATACCATTAATTGTGAGCATAATTAAAAGGATAATTATGGCATAATTAAATTGGGAATAATTTACATATGGAATTTGTCGTAAATAAGAAATATGTAAATTTAGAAAAGACGAATATGCCTAACCCGAGGTTAGACTGAGTTGTGGTGTAAAACTGCCCGGAACCGACTGACACATCCAGTGACCACAACAATACCTGTCTAATGTGGGTGGTTAGTGCATTGAGCCCAAAAAGGACTCGGGGTTAGACTGAGTTGTGCTGTAAAACTGCTCGGAACCGACCGGCACATTCAGTGACCACAACAATACCTGTCTAATGTGAGTGGTTGGTGCTTTAATAAAGCTAAGTCAAGATTGGTAGGGTTAAGTCAATTAAGGAAACACTTAACCAATTCAACATGTTAACTAAACTGATGGGTGGGGTTAAGTAAATTTAGAACACTTAACCGTTATAACATGTTAATTAGACAAGTGGGTGAGGTTAAGTAAATTTAGAACACTTAACCGTTATAACATGTTAATTAGACAAGTGGGTGAGGTTAAGTAAATTTAGAACACTTAACCGTTATAACATGTTAATTAGACAAGTGAGTGACGTTATGTAAATTTAGAACACTTAACCGTTATAACATGTTAATTAGACAAGTGGGTGAGATTATGTAAATTTAGAACACTTAACCGTTATAACATGTTAATTAGATAAGTGGGTAAGTGTGACGGCCCGCCCCTCACCAACCGACATTTACTCCAAAAGTGCGCTGTACACATGTCCAGTTAGCACGGAACGTATCGCCAGAAGGAAAAAGAAGAAGGAAATGGACATACAAAGAACCTGTAGAATGTCTCACAGCGCATAGAACAAAATATAATAATAACATACTTGACATAAAACAGGAGAGACAGTGCATAAGCTGGAAATCAGAACTAAACATCATAGCAGCGGAAATTCAGAATACAGCTTATTACAACTTTCAAACTGTCTCAAAGAAAAAGTAAGATAAATGAGGTACACTACTAATGCCCAAGTAGCGACCACCAACGACACAGGCAGAATGTGTATATGTATATATCATACGTGGAAGCCTCCTGCCCGCCTCCGAATCAGCTACTCGCGCATCACCAGCTAACCTGTCTCTAGTCTGCTCGTGTGAGCACCCAGAGTAATAAGAGGAGACATAAAACTCTGGGTCAGACATAAAGCCTGGTATGAGCAATAAGCATCTAAAGTGAACAATAACAGGTAGACTAAAACATACCTGAACCTGCAACCAAAGAGTTAACACTACATACTATACAACACTCTAAGGTATCATATCAAACGGTGTAAAGATACGGAGGTGGGGGAGGTGTGCATGTCATAATGATGGCAAACAATCAAGCATAGAATCCATCCTCACTTCTCTCACTCAGTGCGCAAAGTATACGATATTCACCACTTCGATCACCCAACATTCCTTGCTACGATCACTTTGCCCCATGAAGTCATAAATGGCTTCACTGCACTGATAACGTAGCCACAAGTCCTTTGCTATGTCCACTTTTCCCCATGGAGTCACAAGAACCCCACTGAACTGGCTCATAGCCTTACTAATCCTTACTATGTCCACTCTGTCCCATGGAGTCACAAGAACCTCACTGCACTGGCTCATAGTCTTACTACGCATCACCTTGCCCCTCGGGTCATAATGATCCTACTGCACTGATAACGTAGTCTTGCTACCATCACCTTGCCCCTCAGGTCATAATGACCTTACTGCACTGATAAGTAGCCCATCATTCCTTTTTAGTGGTGAATCGAAGTTATGAACATCGACAACTCCTTAGCACACGTCCCGCAGCAAAGTCCAATCATGAAGTGAACTCATTGGTTCCCAACTGGATCCTGAGCTCTAACTTCCCATATTGGACTACCTTTGCATCTTGGGTTATTGGTCAATACTGGGTCGGGTCGGGTTCCTCCTCAAGCCATCGGTTCGGGTCGGATATCCTTCATCTGTTCGGGTCGGGTCTTATCCTGGTACGGTTTGGGTAGGGCGTCCCTTCTTGGTTCGAGTCGGGTGCTTCCCTTCGGGTCGGGTCGGGTGCTTCCCTTCCTGGTTCGTGCTTCCGATCTGTCTCCATGCTCCCTTCAAATGCTCCTATCCGATCCGTTTTCATGCTCCCGCTCCGATTCGTCTTTGTGCTTCCGCTCCGATCCGTCCTCCTTAGTCCGATCCGATCCCAGTTCAGCTAGCGTGGCCTTCCTTTTTGCCACTTTTTCCCAAGTGCCAGGTTCCGATCCGATCGGGTTCCTTGCTCAGTTCAACATATCCGATCCGAGCCCTATGTCCGATCCGATCCGAACCCTGCACTGTTTTCTGAAACTGTTCCAGCAAGTGTTTACGCCATTCGACGACGTTTTCGACCATATAACTATTGAAATCAATCACAAAGCATTTCATACAGTCATAGCAACATGCATAATCAACCACAAACATCAAAACATCAACATGATAGGTTAAAATGGATCAAACATACCCAAAATCCCATATTTCCCCTTAAGCATGTTTTAGGTGAAACTAATGATAGGATTAGCAAAACTTAACCGAATTAACCCAAATTCATATCAGAGGTCTAAAACATCATTTAGGAATTTATGAACATTTTTCCCGAATTTTATCATGCTTAAATTCGCTAATTAACACTAATCACCCCTAATTAGCCATAATTAGTGCAAAACTATGCAAATCACTCACCTTAGCCACAAAATTAACTAAGATCTGAAATAATTCCTTGATTTGATGTGAATTTCAATGCCAAACAGCATCTCCTATGTTGCTTTGGTGAAGATCTTCCTTGATTAGGGGTTGCTAAGCCAAATCCTTGACCAAAAGATGATTTGGAGGTGATTTAGAAGTTGGAGGCCATTTTTAGGGTTCCTTGGTGATAAGTGAAGGCTAGAAAACTGAAATGGAATGATTCTCCATCTCATTTCAGCCCTCTCATAACCCTAATCCCGAAATGGGTTATGGGCCTACTCACTAATCACCCGATTTGGCCCGGTTAAGCAGTTTTTCACCTTGCAAACCTTGTTTCAGCCATATCTGCCAAACGGTAAGTCCGTTTGGCTATTATGACAACTCTACGGAAAGGTAAACCATCAAACGAATCCAATGGAAGTGGTTTCAGGTCAAAATTCCGTTCCAATCAAAAGTTATGGCCAAAACAGTACCAACTAGGGGCAAAATGGTCATTTAAAAATCGAAAAAAATCGTAAGCATGGGAAATGACTCTAATAGATGTTTCCCAAAGTTACATGACCATACAACTTCATACGGGAAAGAAATAAATATTCTACGATCCCCCGATGTGTAGAATGCGGGTCATTACACTCTTCCCCCCTTAAGAAATTTCGCCCCCGAAATTCCCTAATCCAAACACATACAAAGGTCCCACATGCCTATCAACCATAAAAAAACCATCAAACATGCAAGAAAAGTAAAATAAGTCTATCCTAGCATGCGGAATAACTAAATTACGAAGTAAGTCTTACCAGGCAAAGAGTTCTGGATATGCCTCCCTAATGCTCTCCTCTGTTTCCCAAGTACAATCATTCTCGTCCTCGCCCCACTGAACCTTGACTAGCTTCACCGCCTTCCTTAGAAGTTGCTTCATATCGTGCCCCACGATACGAATCGGCTCGCGGTTCCCAACCGTCTCGGGTTCTACTTCGAAGTCCTCTAACTGATTAGGTGAAATAGTCACATCTGAGTCGTGAACGAACTTCCTTAGTTGGGAAATATGAAATACATTGTGAACTCCCGCCATCTTCTCTGGTAAGCCAACTTTATATGCCAAATTCCCGACTAGTTCAAGAACAGGGAATGGGCCAACAAATCTTGGTGCTAATTTGCCTCTCCTACCAAACCGAATCACGCTCTTTAACGGAGAGATCTTGACAAATACCAAGTCACCAACGGAGAATTTCAAGTCTCTTCTCCTCTTATCGGCATAACTCTTCTGCCTATCTTGAGCAGCTTTCATTCGTTGCTGAATGACCTTAATCATGTCTGAAGTTTCCCTCACCACATCTGGTCCAAGCACAAACTTCTCGCCAGTCTCTATCCAACATGATGGTGAGTTGCACGGTCTTCCGTACAAAGCTTCATATGGAGCCATACCGATACTGGATTGGTAGCTATTATTATATGCAAACTCTACTATATGCAAATGGTCATCCCATGATCCACCAAAATCCAATATACAAGCTCTCATGAGATCTTCCAATATACGATTCACCCTCTCCGTCTGACCGTCGGTCTGAGGATGATATGCGGTACTGAGATGTAATCTTGACCCTAGAGCCTCTTGTAAGCTCTTCCAAAACCCACTAGTGAACAACGGGTCTCGGTCACTCACAATGCTTTTGGGTACTCCATGAAATCTCACTACCCACTTCATATACAATTCTGCCAACTTGGCTGCCGTCCTGGTCGATTTGACTGGTATAAATCTTGCGCTCTTAGTCAATCGATCCACAATTACCCAAATGCTATCATATCCCGATCTAGTCCTTGGTAAACCATCGATGAAATCCATCGAGACATGCTCCCATTTCCATTCGGGAATTTCTAATGGTTGTAACAACCCACTAGGCTTCTTTTTCTCGGCTTTAACTAGCTGGCAATTCATGCATTTGGATATAAACTTCCCAACGTCTCTTTTCATCCCTTCCCAGTAGTAAGTCTGTCTCATGTCTCGATACATATTATTACCACCGGGATGTATAGTCAGTTTTGAGTGATGACATTCTCTAAGCACTTCATCTCTCAAACCATTTACATTGGGCACAACTAGTCTTCCATTCTTTCGAAGCCATCCATCTCGATCAAGCCCATACACATTCATCTCCTCATCGATACCCATCTCTAACTTAGAGATGATTTCTAATAGATTAGGATCGTCCCTCTGGCTAGAACCAATCCGCTCTATCAAAGTGGGTCTGATCGTCAAACTAGCTAGCATAACTGGATCCAATTCGCACTTTGGTCTGAAATCAAACCCTGCGATATACTCCAGTTGCTTCCATTCAAGAAACATTGCCCCTAAGCTGGCATGTCTCCTACTCAAGGCATCAGCTACCGCATTACCTTTCCCAGGTGTGTATGCGATATCAAAATCATACGAAGCCAAGAACTCTAACCATCTCTGCTGACGGAGATTCAGATCTTTCTGGGAGAAGAGATACTTTAACGATTTATGATCAGTAAACAACTCAAATCTTTCTCCCAAGAGATAATGTCTCCACATCTTCAGCGCAAATACAATCGCTGCCAATTCCAAATCATGGGTAGGATACTTCTTTTCATGCGGTTTTAGCTGTCGACTAGCATAAGCTACAACCCTACCTCCTTGCATCAATACTGCACCCAGTCCGGTACCACAAGCATCCGTGTATACCTTCATCTCTTCATTCCCTTTAGGAATGACTAACACTGGCGCACGCGTCAATCTCTCTTTTAGACTCTTGAAGGCATCCTCACACACTCCGTCCCAGACGAAGGACTGATTCTTCTTAGTCAACTGAGTCAACAGTGCTGCTATCTTGGAGAAGTCCTGGATAAACTTACGATAATATCCAGCTAATCCCAAGAAACTTCTTACATCTGTAGCATTCTTGGGTGTAGGCCAATCCTGTACCGTAGCCACCTTCGCATGGTCCACAGCAATACCACTCTCCGAAACAACATGACCCAAGAATCTCACTTCCCTTCTCCAAAAATGACACTTAGAGAATTTCGCTTTCAATTGGTGTTTCCTCAACACCTCCATCACTATCCTCAAGTGTCCCTTGTGTTCTTCCTCTGTCCTTGAATAAATAAGGATATCATCCACGAACACAAGAACAAACTTATTCAACTGATATCTGAATACTCGATTCATAAGATCCACAAAATAGGCTGGTGCATTGGTCAACCCAAACGGCATGACCAACCACTCATAAAATCCAGACGGCGTCCTAAATGCCGTTTTCGGAACACTCTCATCCGCTACTCGAAGCTGATGAAATCCTGTCGCGAGGTCCAACTGGGAGAACACTCTAGCTCCTTCCAGCTGATCAAACAAATCATCTATCCGCGGTAGAGGATACTTATTCTTCCTCGTTACCTTATTCAACTCGCGATAGTCCACACACAAACGAAGGGAACCATCTGCCTTAGTGGCAAACACAACTGGTGCTCCCCACTCGGAGACACTCCTTCTAATAAATCCCTTCTTCAAAAGATTGCTGACTTGCACCCCGAGCTCTCGCTGCTCCCTTGGTGCCATACGACGAAGTGGCATCACTATAGGTCTGGCATCTTTCACTAAATCAATACGGAACTCAATCTCTCGGTGTGGTAGAAGCCCGGTCACCTCCTCGAAGACGTCCGGATACTGGCCAACCACGGGCACATCTGACAACTCATCCTGCGGGATGTCGAGGGAACTTACAAAACTAGCCATAACCCCATCACTAGGTAGGCTACCAAACACTACCCTCCGCCCATCATCCGCCCTCACTGTCACCAAAAAGCCCTCACAGTCTACCACCACCCCGTATCTTTGGAGCCAATCGACTCCCAATATAATGCCATACCCAGTAAAGCCCAAAACAAAGCAATCACATACAAACATACATCCATGACTCGATAAGACCAAATTCCTGCAAATCATACTAAGGCTAGTCGAACCACCAATCGGGTTCGTCACAACCAATGGTCTATCGACTATCTCGGGTTCCAGTCCCAACCTATCTACCAGGTCACTAGATATGAAGGAACGGGAAGCCCCAGTATCAAACAAAACTCGAACTGGTATATCATAAATAGAAAGCATACCTTGAATAACAACATTCTTTCCTTTCTCCGCCGCAGTTGGGGCATTCGACGAAGAAGGTACAACATCAATAGCATATGCTTTCACAATCTGCTTTTCCTTAAGAGGTTGCGGACACTGATCCTTATGATGTCCCACTTGACCACAGTTGTAGCACTTCCTTTCCGCTGGCTTGGCCCGACATTCTTTAGCATAATGGCCCTTCTTACCACAGCTGAAGCACTCAACATCCTTCTTGCTCTTTTTCTGGCCACCCTTAGATTGGTCCTGCTTCCTCTTATTCTGAGAGTTATTCTTGCCTCCACCGCCTGCTTGCGGCTTTGGCCCTTCTGCAGATGCAGCCTCAGTCTTTGACTTAGGGTAAAGGGTCTCTGATCTCAAAGCTTTCCCCACAATCGATTCAAAAGTCTCATCGATGTGGTTGATAATCCTTTTCCCCAAGTATCCATCCAAACCAGTAATAAACTTCTCATTCTTCTTCTCACGAGTGTCGATAAGATACAGTCCATACTTCGACAAAGTGTCGAACTCAGCAATATAATCAGAAACTGCCCTTCCGTTCTGCTTGAGTTCCAAAAGCCTCTTAAACAACACTGACTTCTGGGCAGCTGGGATAAACTTCTCGCTAAAGCGAACCTTGAACTGATCCCAAGTAACCTGATCCTCTGGAGTAGCTGTTCTAATGGCATTCCACCAATTCATCGCTCGCCCTTGCAGCTGACGAGACGCTAGCCTTCTCTTCATCGCATCCTCAAGACCCAAGTCATCGAAGATACGGTCACAGCTATCCATCCAGTCTTGAACATCTGTGGCCGACTCCGTTCCGTGGAACGGCTTCCCACCAAGATTAGTGTAATCCTTGCACAACTTGGCGAAATCGTCCCTAGGCGCCTGCATTACTGGGTCAACACCAACTCCGGGATTGGGAATTGCCCCTTGCACTTCTCTGAGCATGTCTCTCATGAGGTTAGTGAACATAGCCCTCATGTCAGCGGCATTCCCTTGGTTGGTCCCTCTACCAGCAACCCTCGTGTCTCGGCTCATCGTCAATCTGAAAAAGGAAAACGATTAACGACCCCATAGTGGTGCTAGTGCAGTGCGACTTCATCTTTATACTACTAATAGTATATATATATATATATATATATATATATATGCTTAGCTTTTGAAAACCAAAGTAACCACAAATACACGCTCTCATATATGTACTATCTCTCCCTGGTGTCTTTCCCTAGGTTAACTACGCAACCTAGAGCTCTGATACCAAGTGTGACGGCCCGCCCCGCACCAACCGACATTTACTCCAAAAGTGCGCTGTACACATGTCCAGTTAGCACGGAACGGGTCGCCAGAAGGAAAAAGAAGAAGGAAATGAACATACAAAGAACCTGTAGAATATCTCACAGCGCATAGAACAAAATATAATAATAACATACTTGACATAAAACAGGAGAGAAAGTGCATAAGCTGGAAATCTGAACTAAACATCATAGCAGCGGAAATTCAGAATACAGCTTATTACAACTTTCAAACTGTCTCAAAGCAAAAGTAAGATAAATGAGGTACACTAATAATGCCCAAGTAGCGACCACCAACGACACAGGGAGAATGTGTATATATATATCATACGTGGAAGCCTCCTGCCCGCCTCCGAATCAGCTACTCGCGCATCACCAGCTAACCTGTCTCTAGTCTGCTCGTGTGAGCACCCAGAGTAATAAGAGGAGACATAAAACTCTGTGTCAGACATAAAGCATGGTATGAGCGATAAGCATCTAAAGTGAACAATAACAGGTAGACTAAAACATACCTGAACCTGGACCTACAACCAAAGAGTTAGCACTACATACTGTACAACACTCTAAGGTATCGTATCAAACGGTGTAAAGATACGGAGGTTGGGGAGGTGTGCATGTCATAATGATGGCAAACAATCAAGCATAGCATCCATCCTCACTTCTCTTACTCAGTGCGTAAAGTATACGATATTCACCACTTCGATCACCCAACATTCCTTGCTACGATCACTTTGCCCCATGAAGTCATAAATGGCTTCACTGCACTGATAACGTAGCCACAAGTCCTTTGCTATGTCCACTTTGCCCCATGGAGTCACAAGAACCCCACTGCACTGGCTCATAGCCTTACTAATCCTTACTATGTCCACTCTGCCCCATGGAGTCACAAGAACCCCACTGCACTGGCTCATAGTCTTACTACGCATCACCTTGCCCCTCGGGTCATAATGACCCTACTGCACTGATAACGTAGTCTTGCTACCATCACCTTGCCCCTCAGGTCATAATGACCCTACTGCACTGATAAGTAGCCCATCATTCCTTTTTAGTGGTGAATCGAAGTTATGAACATCGACAACTCCTTAGCACACGTCCCGCAGCAAAGTCCAACCATGAAGTGAACTCATTGGTTCCTAACTGGATCCTGAGCTCTAACTTCCCATATTGGACTACCTTTGCATCTCGGGTTATTGGTCAATACTGGGTCGGGTCGGGTTCCTCCTCAAGCCATCGGTTCGGGTCGGATATCCTTCACCTGTTCGGGTCGGGTCTTCTCCTGGTACAGTTCGGGTCGGGCGTCCCTTCTTGGTTCGGGTCGGGTGCTTCCCTTCGGGTCGGGTCGGGTGCTTCCCTTCCTGGTTCGTGCTTCCGATCTGTCTCCATGCTCCCTTCACATGCTCCTATCCGATCCGTTTTCATGCTCCCGCTCCGATTCGTCTTCGTGCTTCCGCTCCGATCCGTCCTCCTTAGTCTGTTCCGATCCCAGTTCAGCTAGTGTGGCCTTCCTTTTTGCCACTTTTTCCCAAGTGCCAGGTTCCGATCCGATCACTCCTAAATTCGCTAATTAACACTAATCACCCCTAATTAGCCATAATTAGTGCAAAACTATGCAAATCACTCACCTTAGCCATAAAATAAACTAAGATCTGAAATAATTCTCTGATTTGATGTGAATTTCAATGCCAAACAGCAGCTCCTATGTTGCTTTGGTGAAGATCTTCCTTGATTAGGGGTTGCTAAGCCAAATCCTTGACCAAAAGATGATTTGGAGGCGATTTAGAGGTTGGAGGCCATTTTTAGGGGTCCTTGGTGATAAGTGGAGGCTAGAAAACTGAAATGGAATGATTCTCCATCTCATTTCAGCCCTCCCATAACCCTAATCCCGAAATGGGTTATGGGCCTACTCACTAATCACCCGATTTGGCCCGGTTAAGCAGTTTTTCACCCTCCAAACCTTGTTTCAACCATATCTCCCAAACGGTAAGTCCGTTTGGCTATTATGACCACTCTACGGAAAGGTAAACCATCAAACGAATCCAATGGAAGTAGTTTCAGGTCAAAATTCCGTTCCAATCAAAAGTTATGGCCAAAACAGTACCAACTAGGGGCAAAATGGTCATTTAAAAATCGACAAAAATCATAAGCATGGGAAATGACACTAATAGATGTTTCCCAAAGTTACATGACCATACAACTTCATACGGGAAAGAAATAAATATTCTACGATCCCCCGATGTGTAGAATGCGGGTCATTACAGTAAGGTTAAGTAAATTTAGAACACTTAACCGTTATAACATGTTAATTAGATAAGTGGGTGAGGTTAAGTAAATTTAGAAACACTTAACCAATATAACTTGATTTATAGAAAGGTTAAGTTAAAATAAGAGGGCAACACTAAACCAATATAAATTGATTTGTAGTAGGGTTAAGTTAACACAAGAAGGCAACACTTAACCAAAGTAACATGACACGTAGGTGGGTTAAGTTAACTTGAATTGATTGATGACACTTAACCAATACAACAAGATGAATACGTGGGGTTAAGTTAACAAGAAACACTTGACCAATATAACTTGATGAACGAACGGGGTCAAGTTAATAGGAAACACTTAATCGATCCAACATGATAAGTAAGGAGGGTCAAGTTAATAAGAAATGCTTAACCAACATGACATGATGAATGAGTGGGTTAAGTTAACATGAGCGGACAACACTTAACTAATATGGCGTAATGTGCGGGAGGGTTAAGTACATATCGGGTTGGTGGGTAATATTAGTAAATATAGGCCCACAAAACTTAACCATTAAATAAACATGATTGAATCAGTGGAAGGGTTAAGTACATATCGGGTTGGTGGGTAATATTAGTAAATATAGGCCCAAAAAACTTAACCCTTAAATAAACATGCTTGAATCAGTGGAAGGGTTAAGTACATATCGGGTTAGTGGGTAATATTAGTAAATATAGGCCCACAAAACTTAACCATTAAATAAACATGCTTGAATCAGTGGAAGGGTTAAGTACATCTCGTGTAGGTGGGTAATATTAGTACGTATAGGCCCACAAAAGTTAACCGTTTATTAAAAATGCTTGAATCGATGGGAGGGTTAAGTACATATCGGGTTGGTGGGTAATATTAGGAAATATAGGCCCACAAACTTAACCAATAGGAATCCCTAGTAACGGGGACCCATTTCAATAGTAACCCACATGGATGTATCACGGTACCCTGAGCTAGGCAGGGTGGGGCATGATTACTGAGCTAATTATAAGCGGTCAAAGCAACGGCAGGTGGTACGTCAGTGTAGGTTCCGGCGGTTTATGGGCGTGCACGTACTCCGTAGTGGGAAAAAGAAGGCACTGGGTACCAGTAGTTATACACTGTGCATCTTGAATCGTGTCGGGTCGCTATCATAAGGATTGGTACACCTTATGGTGGGACCAGCATAGGGTATCTACACGCAAGAGAGGGCCGATTGACACAGACACATGGAACATGAATACAAGTAGGGAGCCGATCGATAGGGTAGTAAGGGTACATCTAACATGTTCATGGCAATTAGGCTGATTGAGGTGGAATCCTCATGATATATGTACACCTGAAGGCTACCACAATTACGGGGGTTGGGATCACGATTATCATTTTATACAGATTACTAGTTGGGACACTAGTTAGGTGGTGCAGAGACAAATATAGAAATCAGATTAACAGAGTAGTAGCGAAGCAGAGAAAAAGTAGAAGTGCATTCAGTTCAACTTGCAATTATCTTGTCTTTAGTTACCTTGTTTTTATGGTATTGTCCTATTTTCGGTTTATTCATGTCATGATCCTTTATCTTGTTTGCATGCTAAAAGATCACTGGACTTACCAGACTTATGTCTGACCTAGTTTGTTTTTCGCCTCTTTTCTTCCGTTCCCCCCCAAGGTAGTCAGGGAAGGAATAGCTCAGCCTAACTTGGTCCCCTTCTCTTTCCAAGCTTGAAGATTAGTTGGTGTATCGCTTTAGACTCTCTCTCTCTTCCACTGCTATGGCTGGTTCATGCTTTATCGGGGAATATCATTGTTTTATGCATCTTTTAGTCTTGGAAGTTTTTAAACTAAGACAGAAGTTCTATGTATTACATTTAAGTATGATTGAGGAAATTGTTGTAAAAGCTTGACTGAATTAAGTTGTTTATAAAGTGACTTTATTTTCCACTGCTTTATTTGTCTATCTTGTAATTTATCTGCATCTTTTACCTATAATGCTCCACCGAAGTTATGGCATTCCCTTTGTGAGTGACCTTAACGGAGGTGGGGTGTTTCAAGCACATTCGGAACCTACGCATTTATTTACCTCTGATCTAGAACAAACAGGCAGGCTAATTAAAAAATATTATTAATTATTGTCTAACACTTTATATAATTATAAATTAATTACGTTATCAAAACAAACAGTCAGCTAATGCTTCATGTAACAAACCGGAAAATCAAAACCAATTTAAGTGTTTTATTTTGGCCATTTTAGTGAATTTGGATATTTAAAAATGAATTATTTTAAATAATAACGACGATTAATTTATTTTGAATAAAATAATAACATATATGGTTATATGAATCGACATTAGAATATAAAATATTTATTTTAATTATAAAAGGAATTGGAAATGGCGCGATAGTTTGAAAATTCGATTTCAAATTTCAAATGAATGCACAGGATACAAAATAAACCGAATTTTAGAGAAACCAAAAATATTAGAATCTATTTGAGAATATCTTTCCAATGAATCCGAAAAATTGAAATTTCATAGCAGGAATTAAAAGTTATGCCCAATAGAATATTCCGAATAATCGCTATGGAAATATAGCCCTTAAAAATGGAAATTTTGCAAATGACCTCCGTTTTCGACGAAACCACTTTTGTTGGATCTGAGATGTCAAGTTATTGCTAGATTCCAAAATTCATAATTTTTGGGATCAATATGTGAGCGTGGCAAAAGAAAAAGTGTTTTGACAGTTTTGGTCAATTTGGATCAACCAGAAAATGGCCTTTTTTCAAACGATCTTCAAATTTAACGAAATTAGTTTTGTTAGGACCATATCGTTAAAACATAGCTAGATTTATTTTTCTGGAATTTTTGGGGTCCGTATGTGACCCCAGTAAATTGAAATGTACGTTCAAATTGATTATTATATTAATTTATATTTTAATTTTAACGAAAACTGATCATAACGGTCGAATTTGCTTACGATACGTATTCCATTGTGTTCGGAATGGGGGTAAATAGCATGGGGCGACAGTCGTTGGGTTTCGCTTGGAGTTCAAATATAAAGTCAACTTATTAGAGAATTAAATAAAATAAAAATAAATAATAATTCAAATTTACACTAAACCCCCTTACCTTCTCCATTCCCCATTCATTCACGTTCAGAAATGAAATTAAAAAAAAAACACCGCGCTCAGGCCCCTACGAACCTCGTCGCCGCTCCCCCGACCGTTGCGCCTCCCATCTATCCAGGCCCCCTCCCCCGCCTTCGAGCCCCAGTCTTCCCCAAAACCCTCCCCCAAGCCAAGAAACCTGTTCAGTCCCTTAAAACCCGCCGCCTGACCATCAACCCGCTCCACCATTGAGCCGCGACCACCAGCACCCCCTTCTCTTTCGATCCGCCAACAACAAGGCCCCTCTCTTCGCTGAAAAAAAACAATGTGAGTATTTTATTTTATTTAAAAGCACTGTTTTCTTGTGAATCCTTTTTAGGAAATGGTTTAAAATGAAAGGATTTGATTTTTTATGTAAAGGTTATATTTTTAAATGGGAAAGATTATGTTTTTATAAATATAAAGGTTAATGTTTTCATGAATAAAAGATTTAATTTTATAGTTTAAAAGATTTGATCTTAAAATAAGATTTTTATGATAAGAAAAATAAGATTTTTATATAGATAAAGATTAGATTTTTAGAAATGAAATGATTTATGTTTATGAAATGATTTCTATGTTATGTGAAAGCTATGGTTTTTTTATAAAGGAATGATACGATTTTTGTGAACATAAAAATGAGATTTTTAGTTAAATAAAAATGAGACTTTCGTTATATAAAAATACGATCTTTATATAAGAAGTATAAATATAAAAATATAATTTTTATATTGAAAGAAGCGTTATAAAAATATAGTTTTTATAATGTAAATTAATTATGAAGTTATGATTTTTATTATGTATGTAGCAATATGATTTTTATAGCGTTGAAATAAAAATATGATTTTTAATATACCACGTGAAACAGACCTCGTTGGAAGCACGGTGAAGATTTTCTACATAAGAAGAGTCGCTGTGTTTCGTTTAGCTTCTAGGTGAGAACTTCTCACTTTAATTGATTTTCTAGTTAAAATATATACTAGGATGCAGACGGTGCTTAGTAGCACCCGACACCCGTGGTCCACAGACCATGGACGACTTGAAGTAATGCGTAAAAACAAATACAAATGACTTCCAATTGAGGTGAAACTCCTAATCCTAGCATAGAAAAAATTCCGAACCCGAAGGGACAGGTTTTGTCAAATTCCGAGGTCATTTGTGAAAAGTCCTTTATTAATCACAGGCTAAAAATCACGTGTTTAAATTTCCTATGATCAAAAAACAAATCCAATCAACTTGAAAATTTGAAATTCTACTAGACCTCTTCCTTACGGATCCAATGAAATTTGTTTTGTTAAAATCGGAGTTTATTTGGCCATCTGTTTATTCATTTAAAGTTACCCTTGTCTAAATTGGCCAAAATAATATAATTGGTTAAGGTGTTTATTGTTGTCATGATCAAACGGTAAGTCCAATTGACACGAAAATCAAAATCTTATAATAATTAATTAATACGAATCCAACGACATAAGTTTTATCCCAATCCGAGACTATTTCGCGGTACGATATTTTTATACGCCAAACAACGGTATTTTGGACACCAAAATACCCGATGTCCAAAAATGAGAAACTACGTGCCTATTTTGACTCTAAACGTTGATAAGAACTCAATGGAATTGGTTTCGTAACTTAATTCGATCGTATACTCAAGTTATACACAAATACCCCTTTATTAAATTAAATTAATTTAATTACGCGCTACACAAAATGACAAGGCGTTTACGGCTGCCGTTGTCACATTCGACATTGATTTGCCACAAAATTTAATGCCGTACAATAATTTAACTTTACGGTTCCAATGAAATTAATTTCATTGAAAACGAAAACAGTTTGAAAAATGGCTATTTTAATGCTTATAAAATATAAATAAAATATTAATTAAATTCTGGAATAATCAAATAAAGTAATAATAAATTATAATTGTCGTATTTATCAAAATAAACTATCTTATTGTTTCAAATATAAACCAGCATGGATTATACAACATAATATCAACATTTCGAGTTGAAAACGGTATCCAAAATATCAAAACCCTTTTAATTTAATTAATAAACGTTATCGTTGATTAACGATTTCCATAACGACTATTTTAAATTGGATTTAGCCATAACTAACAATTTTTAGCACAAAATCTGGATTTTTCTCTTTCATATGAAAATTATAATCAATAAGATTCAAACGTTTCTTGTTTCACAGAAATCCGACTTAAAACTGTTTCTGTATATTCAATTGAAGTTCAAAACTCAATATTACCAGCTGCTAAACCATTTCGAGCACGTTCTAAATTAAATATAAATTTAACGTTTAAACTTCGTTTTAATAAACAAAATAAATATTAAAAATCCATTAGTATTCCAAATATAATATTTAAAATAATAAATAAATAAAATATTTGGCTACCAGAAATACGAGACTTTATAGGAAATGTGCCTACCTCCTATACTGTTTTGTACTAATTATTTGTTGTAGTGAATATAATGTTATAGATCACTATATAAACCAGTTGGCCTTTCCAAAAAAAGAAAAAGAAGAAGAAATGCGACATAGGTCGTCCCGACTTAGCCTAGGTCAACTTGCATTTAACATCTAAGCATTGTTTCGCACATGTGCGAGCCAAACCAGATCTGGAGCATTCAAAAGTCGACGTGGCTAATTTTTGAGATGGATCTTTTCCCTTTGGGGTCTCTCTTAATTGAGATGGATCCTTAATTCATATTTTTCTATATGAAGATATTTGTAAAAATAAAAATATTACTAATTAAACTAAGGACGGGATCTGGCAAGATTGCGCTCTCCAAAAGCTAAGGACTACAGGTGAGTGTTGTATTATTTATATTTTTGAGTAATTTGAAAAAATAGAGTTTATGATAATTGTAGTTTTTCTTGTAATTTGCTTACAGTTTTGATTAGTTTTTTTATAAGTTAGTGCTTCTATAAGTTATTTTTTGTAAATTATTTTATGCAAGTATTTCTCTGTTCTTTCTTACAGTTTTCTTTTTAATTAAATTTTGTAAGACAATTTTATATTTTTTCCATCGTACAACTATTTCATCCTTGTCTATTATTTTCAGTTTCTACAGTTATTTAAGTTTGTTCCTAAACATGCCTAGATCTGTAAATGTTAATTATTTGGCATATGATTTAATCCTCCTTTTGCACGTGGAAAACAAAATAGAATGTAATTACTACACAAATATGGATTAAAAGAAAAGAACTAAATTTACAAAATTATTTGCATAAATTGTAGATCAGTATTTAAAAATGGATTAGACTGAATTAGGCAAATTAATGTGAATTTGCAACAAATTATAACATGGGATGTCGTAATTTGAGAAGAAATAATGAATGAGCACATTATTATGGTAACTGTATGGACATGCTAGTAAATTATAATATGCAAATCTAGAATATTTGCAACTAGAATTGTAACATGGGGGTTATAATTGAAAAGGAAAATGAAAAAGGCTTATTATGTTGGAAACTTAGAACTAGGATTAAGTTTAGTAAGCACGTAACAGTAGTGTTTCGTTCCCGCAAAAGTGCTGATTGGGGAAAGTAAGTGACCAGGAAATAAGGCCCAAATCAGAGGGATGGGTAGAGATGCAAATTGGAATATTTATTTGCTACGACCTGCACCAAGAGCATTCACATTCAGGTTTATTACTGATGGTCTCACATAGAAGGGGTAGTGGATGGGCACATATATGTTGGTTGGGGGTAAGTAAGGGGTCAATGAGGAAAGGGTGAGAGCGGGTGCGTACCGGCGATGTCCGAGCGTGCGACAATACCGATAAGGGATAATAAGTTACTGTTGCGTCCAAAAGTATTTTGTTATGTCTTTACTGGAGGATTAATGTGTAGGATTAAGCCTTAGATCCATAGTGAAATTTTACCATGCAAGGTGGTAGACTAGTTGGATAAAGTCGATCGATGGGTAGTATTAAGAAATTATCGTAATCATGTTTCTGATATACAATGGTTGAACAAGTGAAAAGAATCGAACAATCGGTCCAAGTATATTTACCATTTTTAGTTATACATGGATACTTTACCTTATTTATACTAGAAATGTTATTAAGTCTATTTCTGTATCTCACTTGATTTTGCAAATAATTACATCATTTAGCAGACTTACTGCCTAACCTACTCCTTTTTCTTTCTTTTTCTTTCCATCTAG
The DNA here is from genome assembly GCA_030737875.1 of Allium sativum. Lineage (NCBI taxonomy): Eukaryota > Viridiplantae > Streptophyta > Magnoliopsida > Asparagales > Amaryllidaceae > Allium > Allium sativum. The sequence continues at coordinate 510,074,251 of CM060921.1, read as the reverse complement.
GATCGCAGGGTTAATTGTTGCAGACAACTTGGTTTTTGGACACGTCTTGGAGATTATAGGTTTATGCTGGTGTATTGTTCAACTTTTTTGTTTCTTTTTATTACCTTCGGTTGACATTGAGTGGGTTATAAAATTATATTGTACTCTGATTTATAACTGAGGTTTTATTTTCATGAGACATGTGGTGATTTATAACTGAAACGAATTATTGGTTTTGAAATAAAGGTCATGTTTTTAGTTAAAATTTTTCCGGCGTATTTATTAATTTATTGTCTTATGAATCTTAGTCTCTATGATATTTGTCTTTTTACTAACAACGCTTGACGTTTCTTGACATAAACATATTTTGGGATGTTAAGGGGTGAGAGGTGTTACATTTGGTATCAGCGTCCAAGGCTATAAGATTCCTAAAAAATTGTTTTAAAAAGTAATTTTTTTTAAAAAGAAAATATATTTTTAAAACAAAAAGCAATTTTGAGAATAATATTTAATCCTTTCAAAATCCAATCAAAACCTTTTCTTTGATTCTTTCAATCCCTAATCTTCATCTTTCTCTTTCACAATATGGAGGATGCCTCAAATCTTTCTAAGGGTATCCGTGTTCCCGGTTGGTTCTATAGATATCTTCAGGCCATAGCACCGTCTGAAGAGCAAGTGCCCGTGCAAAGTCAGATATCCGCTATTGTGGTTCCTTCTAACTCACCAATAGTTTTTGATTTCTATAGGCTTAGCAAGGATTTCTATAATCATGGTGGTAGATCTTTCTTAGGTAGAGAGTTTTGTTGAGGCACGTATTTGGCTAAGGAGTACAGAGTGGAATTTTGGATTATTAGGACTTGAGGATCATCATAGAGTTCAACTGGCTTCTTGGTAGTTGAAGGAGGAAGTATCATATTGGTGGGGATAGTTGAGGCTGAAGGAGGAGAGATTGGTTGGGTCGAATTTTGAGACAGTTTAGAGAGGAGATTCTTGTCACAAGCTGAGGGGAATATCCAGTTGGTGAATTTTATTGGGTTGAAACAAGGAAATTCTCGATAAAGGAATACATCAATCAATTCAACAAGATATTGAGGTTTGGGATGGATTTAGTTAAGGGACAGTTTGGTTCAGGTCCCTGTTATGTTTTAAAATGCAAAAAACTCCCTGTCTAAAAACTTTATAAATTAGGTTCTTATTTTCCGAAAATCATCAAAAATTCAACAAAAACAATGTAATTTTTTAAGAAGATTCAAAATTAATTCAACACATAATCATCATCGTATTCATGCATCAAAACTACAAAAAATATTGTTCAAAAACAAAAATAAAATTAAAAAAAATGCATGCTCCAGTAAATTGTATAAAATAATATCACTATTTGCAATAGTTGCTCATATTTCTGCAACTTTTCCAATTATTTTCATCAACCGTAAAGCAATTGCCAATATATTAGCAATTTATAGTAGTAATTGCATACTTTGCTACAACTTTTCATCCGTATTTTATTCATTCATTTTTACATTAGTGTAGAATAGTAGTTGATATATCAATAATTGCTGATATATCAGCAATTATTCATCAGCCTTGCATCACCCGTAAAGTAGTTTCTGGCATATCAGTAATTATATAATATAGTTGCTGACATATCAACAATTATTCATCATCCTTCCATCAATTTTTAAATTAATTGTTGATATATCAGCAACTATATATGAATAATTGCTAACATATCAACAATTATTAATTCACCCATCAACTAAGTTCTGGGTGAATAATTGTTGATACGTCAACAATTATTCACTAAAATTGCTCAGAATAGTTCCATGAATATTTTCAATTTTTAATTTTTTTTATACAACAGCGCAAAAAAACATTAAAACACGTTGCTACAGTAAAAACAAGGACCCACTTTACATCAAACTTTAGACAGGAGCCGCTATACATTTAGTTTTAGAATAAGGATGCGATCAAAATTTCCACTTTAGTTAATATAGCTCACAAGAAAGCTGTCAAATTTGCGAGAGGATTAAACCAACCCCTTCAAGGGTTGGCGCTGACACATGTACCCATGGGAGAGGCATTTGAGTCATTAGTGAAAATGACTCTTATGTCCAAGAATGCAAAACAAGAGGTTAACGAGGTAAGGGAAAATTTCCTAAGGATACAAAATCGAAGAAGCAACGAAAGAAAAATAAGAAGGGTAACAAGAAGATTACTAGAGAAACCCAACAAGGACAAATCAAGAAGGATATAAAGTACCATGGTTGTGGACTAATAGGTACGTCAAGGAATGTAAAGAGACTACGATGAAATGAAAGTTCTATAATGGTGGGCAGCTTGAACATCTTAGTAGTGCTAGTCCCGAGAGGATGGCACAGGATGCTAGTGTGCTAGCAGTTCAGGTACGGGTCATAGATGTAGCTTTGTCTAGTGGTAGACCAGACAAATGGTTTATTTCTATTTTCGACTTTCCCATTCGCACTCTTTTTGACTCAAGAGCATCTCATTCTTTTATCTCTAGTTCTTTGGTTGATTTTTTTCACTTGAATATTTTTTTAGTTACTGATTCCATATTTGTTTCAAACCCCATAGGTGAATCTGCACATTTGTCTATGATTTGTAGTGGTCTGAAAATTTTGATATTAGGCATTGAGTTTGATTGTGATGCTTATGTATTGGGATTCTCGTGGAAGGGATTCTCCTAGGGTTGGATTGGTTAGCCATGTATTTGGGTATTCTGGATTGCGAGAGGGTTGTTCAATTAGGAAAATGTAGTTGTCGGACCCTTGAGATTTCTTGTAATGTGGAGGCGTCAGTCATATAGAGCTTTCTTTATTTCCTAGATTCATCTATAGATGATATCGATTCAATTCCCTTCATGTAAGATTTTTCGAATGTATTTGAGGAGGTTATAGGGATACCTCCCAAGAGAAAGATTGATTTCCAAATACATCTTTGCGAGAATGCAAAGCTCGCAGCATTTCCCATATGGCATATGTCTCCAAGAGAATAAAGAGAGTTAAGCAAGCAAGTCGGTGAGCTATTAGAGAAGAGATTAATTAGGCGGAATATCTCTGAGTGGGGAGCGTATGACTTCTTTGCTACAAAGGTTTCTTTCTGACTTTGTGTGGACTATAGAGAGCTAAACAAGCTCATGAAGAAGAATCATTACCCACTCCCTTGGATAAATGTTTTATTTGACTAGTTGGTTGGCGCGTAAATATTCTCTCAATTAGATTTAGTCACTTATTTCCATCATCTTAGGGCGGCGGATGATAACATCGATAAGACGATCTTTCAGACAATTGACAGATTTTTCGAGTGATTGGTTATGCATTTTGAGCAAACTAATGCTTCGACCTTTTTCGTAGGTATAATAAGAAGAGTCTTCCAAGAAATTCTTGATAAGTTCACGATAACTTTTGTTGATTATATTTAGGTATTATCGAGGAGCGACGATGAGCGTGCCTTACAGTTAGGAGAGATTTTCCATACTCTCCAAGCACACTAGCTAAAGGAAAAATTTTCGAAATGTCAATTTTGGCATGAGGAAGTGTATTTCTTATGGCACATGGTTTCCAGAGATGGACCAATGGTAATCCCACCAAGATGGTGGAGGTACAGAACTGTAAGGCCCCTAATAAAGTTATTGAGGTGAGGAGCTTTCTAGTTTTGGCGGGGTATTACAGAAAGTTTATTATGGATTTTGTGTGGATTTCAGTATTATTTACCTTCCTTACTAAGAAGAATTTGGTATTCATAGGGGTGCAAACTGTGAGGATTCATTCACAAGACTTAAGAAGGTTCTTATAAGTGCACTGATGCATGTGGAACAGGCTTAGCGTAGTATTGATGCAAGAAGGTAGGGTAGTATGTTTGGGAGTAGTCAGCTTACGACTCATGAGGAGAAATACCCTACCCATGATTTGGAGTTGGCCACGATTGTTTTTCTAGATGCATTATCTACTTAGTAAGAGGTTCGTGCTTTACACAAATCATAAGTCGATGAAGTATCTGTTTTCATAGAAGGATACATTGGATGAATTTCCTGGCATTGTATGACTTTGTGATAACTTATACCCCCTGGTAAAGGGAATGTGGTTGTGGATGCCTTGAGTAGGAAGAGAGCATCATTAAGTTCTCTATTCATAGAGTTGAAGAGCTTGGAGTTCATTTATACTTTCGATTTAAGACCCTCTACGGACTATACCCAAGGATTATTAGCATCATTGAATGTTTAGCCTACATTGGTGGAGCAGATTTGCTCTAGGTAGTGAGAGGATCAGAAGCTGGTAGATATTTTTGATCAACTTGGTAGAGGAGAAGCCTCAGAGAATCTCCAACGATATTATGTTGATGGTAAGGGTTGGCTATAAGAGATGGAAGGCTTTGTATCCCTTACATTGGTGACATGATGAGTGCAATATTGGTTGAGTACACCATTTGAGGATAACCATCCATCTCGTTGGTAATAAAATGTACAGGACATGAAGAGAGCGCATTAATTGAGATGGACAAGGAAGCATGTCAATGAGTACGTGGGGAAGTGCTTAGTTTGTCAAAGAGGTAAGGTAGAGCAACTGAAAACTAGTGGATTGCTCCAATCATTAGATGTGCCATAGTGGAAGTGAGAGAGTTTTTCTATAGATTTCATATATGGTTTACCCCAATCCAGAAAGGGCAACACCAGTACTTGGGTTATAGTAGAAAGACTACTAAAGAGCACCTATTTCATTCCAGTTAAGAGAAAGAAGACAACTTCTTGGTTAGCTTCTTTATACATTAGAGATCTTTACCAGCGATTTTTGGAGGAGCCTATAGGAGGCATTAGGGACTCAACTTAGATTGAGTATGACTCGTTACCCATAGATCAATGGATAAACTGAGAGAATGAATAGAGTCCTTGATGATTTATTAAGGTTATCCATCTTTGGCTTTGGAGGTACTTGGGAAGATCATCTACCCTTTGTAACACCCCGTAATTTTAAATCATGACATAAGAGATAATTTGTAACAACCTGGAAATGCGAGCCAGTTTAATTTTTTTTATTTTGGCAATTTTAGCGAATTCTGAATATTTAAAACGAATTATTTTAAATAATAACGATGAGAAATTTATTTTGATTTGAAATAGAATGTGTATATTTATATACGTCGTCGTTAGAATATATAAAATTTTATTTTAATTATAAAAGGAATTGAAAATGGCGCGGTAGTTCGATAATTCGATTTCAAACTTCAAATGAATGTACCGGGTGCAAAACAAACCGGATTTTAGCGAAACCAAAAATAATTGAATCTATTTGAGGATATCTTTCCAACGAATCCGAAAATCGAAATTTCATAGCGGGAATCAAAAGTTATATCCAAATGAATTTTCAGAATAGTCACTATGGAATTCTAGCCCTTAAAAATGGAAATTTTGCAAATGACCTTGGTTTTCGATGAAACCACTTTTGTTGGATCCGTGATATCAAGTTATTGCTAGATTCCAATTTTCATAATTTTTCGAATCAATATGTGAGCATGGTAAAGGAAAACGCGTTTGACCAGTTTCAGTTGATTTTAATCGACTGGAAAATGGCCATTTTTCTAGCGGACTCAGAATTTGACGAAACTAGTTTTGTTAGGACCGTATCGTCAATACGAAGCTAGAAAATATTTTTCGGGAATTTTTCTTGTTAGTATGTGCCCCAGTAAATTGAAATGTGCGTTCAAATTCAATATATAGAGTTATATGTTGATTTTGACGAAAACTGATCGAAACGGTAGAATCAGCTTAGGGTACATATCCGATTGTGTTCGGAATGGGGGTAATTAGCTAGGGACGACAGGCGGTGGGTCTCGTTTCGAGGTCGAAAATAAAAGTAGCTTTTTAGAAAATTTAATAATAAAATATATATTTATTTATATAATAGCCCCCCTCTTCTTTGTCTCTCCCCATTTGTTCACTTTCAGAAAGAAAAAAAAAAGAAAAATCGATCCCCCCCTCCCGGTCGATCGCGCTACCGCCCTCCACCCAGTCACCGCGCCGCCTCCCCCATCTTCTTCCTCCTCTGCAACTCCCCCTCGACCCCCTCCTCTCCTCTGAGATCCGCCGCCCCCTAAACCCTTGAGCCACCAAAACCGCCACCGCCAGTCGCTCCACAGCCCGCCGCCACAGCTCCGACCCCCTGAAGCCCTCCACCTCCGATGAACTTCGATTTCCACCCCCTTCGAACACTGTAAGCTTTATTTTGTTTTATTTATTATTTTCTTTCTTTATATAATGTAAATAAGTTTTAAAATTAAAAGTATATCAGTTTTATATATAGTATGATATTGAGAGGGATAAAAATACAATTTTTAATTATGTTGAGGAATAAAAATTTAATTTTTATTATATGTAGGAGTTAAAAATATAATTTTTATAATATAGAAAGGTTAAAAATATAATTTTTATACTAGTGGCATACTAAAAATATGATTTTTATATAGGTATGATGATAAAAATTTGATCTTTATATATGTAGCGAAATAAAAATCTGATTTTTTATATATACGTTGAAGTGAAAAAGTGATTTTTATAGCATAGTAAAAATTCGATTTTTATATATGGAATAGCAAAGTAAAAATTCGATTTTTATACAGAGAGGAGCGTTATAAAAATATAATCTTTATTATATGAATAGCGATGTAAAAATAGAATTTTTATCTATATGGTAGCAATGTAAAAATAGAATTTTTATTATATGAATAGCGATGTAAAAATAGAATTTTTATTATATGAATAGCGATGTAAAAATATAATTTTTATCTATATAGTAGCGATGTAAAAATAGAATTTTTATCTATATAGTAGCGATGTAAAAATAGAATTTTTATCTATATAGTAGCGATGTAAAAATAGAATTTTTATCTATATAGCAGCGATGTAAAAATAGAGTTTTTATCTATATAGTAGCGAGGGAAAAATAGATTTTTTTATCCATATGGAGTGATTATAAAAATATGATTTTTATATACATAGCAACAATATAAAAATGTGATTTCTATATATGTAGTGGCTACGGGCAACGAAAATAACTAGAGGCGAGCATGACGAAGATTTCGTACATATGAAGAGTCGTGGTGTTTGGATTAGCTAGTCGGTGAGAACTTCTCACTTTAAATTTTCTTTTCTAGTTAAAAATATATACTAGGATGCAGACGGTGCTTAGCAGCACCCGACACCCGTCATCCACAGACCATGGATGGCTTGTATGTTTGATTGTTTGATGTGTTTTGAAAATTGATTATGTGATGTGAAATGAAATAAAATATTTATATAGTTAAAAATATTTGATCGTTAAAAATATTATTTTTAACGGGTATGTGAATGAATAAAAATATGTGTTTGTTGATTTGAAACCCCACATGGTTATTGGGATGATATTTGAAGTCCACTCATCCCGATTGATTAGTTATATGTCGATCGATTGATTGACAGACTGTTATAAGCGTTAATTATTTATATTTAATTCTTATGCACTTGTGTGGTGCACTTTGGATGATGATTGATTATTTATCGTTGTGAATATACATGTGTTGTATGGAATCCATATAATTAACATTATATGGTAATTGATTGGGCCTCATTCCAATTGGGAAAATAAAGGATAGAATAAGTGTATATTCATGTGTTGAAAGTGTATTCATGTGTTGAAAAAAATATTTATACAATAAAATTTACCTTTTTATTGTAAGTAAGAAGAAATATAGATTCATTTGTTGAATGGAATAAATATTCATTTGTTGATTAGAATAACGAATTTATTGAAATATATAAAGCCGTGTTGATTAGAGATGCGCCATTTTGACGTGAACGATATTTATATCGATTTTATTCATTTTTTAATGAATATCAAAAAGTGATTTCGAAATTGAATTGAAATGAATTCGAATTGAAATTGAATTGAAAATCGATTTGAATTGAAATCAATTTGAAATGAATTTAAAATGAATTTATAAAGGAAAATTCAATTTTGATTTGAAATTGAAAGGGAAGTTGAAATCGTTTCGAAAACGAATTTAAAACGATTTATAAAATTCATTTTAAAAGGAAATCGACGAAATATATATATATAATATATATATATATATTATGTATATAATGGCCTGAATAGAACGCGCCGCGCCGCGGCAGTTCATAATTTTCGACCATTGACTTCGAATTGACGTTGCGGGAGATCTGACCGTTGGATTCTCCTAAAACCGGAACCATTGGGTTCATATCGAGAAGAGCTTTCCAATGAATATTAGAAATTTGAAATCTAACGGTTGGATTTGGAATTATGTCCAAATCAAATTTGGGAAAGGTCGTTGTAAGTGCAGTTCGATGGCCATTGTTGGAAATCAACTGTACGGGCCTTGATAAATTTATTAAAAATATCAATAATTTGTGTAAAATCATAAGAAATGATTTGGGGAAAATTGGGATGAAAAACTCCACATTTGAAAAGATAAAAATAGATTTTTATCGAAATGAACTAGTTTTGAACTAGGATTAAAATCAATTTATTTTTGAAATAAATAAATTGAGTTTGAAAGTGGTTTTAAAAATAATCAAAATTCCCAATACGTGAATTGTACTGGAGTTGAATCGAAATTATCTTCGGAATATTTCGATGTTGGATTTCGTGACTATACAGATATTGTTATGGGAATTTGAAAATTATATTTATATCGTTATTTCCAATACGATATTTGTTGGTTTCAGAATTTGATATTGAATATAAGCCGGTATATTTTCTATTCAGAGCCTTGCATTTAATATCAAATGTGATTTGGGTTTGTCGTGAATGGTGCCTTCATTAACACCGATTCTTAAGCCCAGTAGAGGAAAAAGATTGAATCTTTCTATTTAGATTTAATGAAGTGTACCAATTAAATAGTATTAATTGTAATTGAATTTAAATTGGTTCTTGGGTTTATCGTGAGTGGTGTTTTGAATAACACCTGTTCTTTAACCCGATTAACAATAGAAAGTGATTTTGGGTTTATCGTGAACCGTGTTTTAGTTGACATTGGTTCTATAACCTAGTTAAAGACAGGATATTGATTTTTGAAAAGATTAAAATTAAGTGGAGTTTTAACGAATCTTTAATTAGATTGAAATGTGAATTGATAATTTAAATTATCAAATCTGAAAAGTGACCGAGAATGGAGTATCACCAGTTTTTCTCCAAAGCGATAGTTAAATCTTTAATTAGATTTGAACGTGAAATGGTAATTAACTTTACCGATAGCACCGTGGTGTTAGGTATGGAGTATTGCCAGTTTTGCTCCATGGGATAAATAGGTTGTGGATTGGGAAATAAAACAAATAATTAATTTGGTGTAGTTCGCTAATCCCGACTAGTTTGGAAAACCATAATATGGTTTGAAATGATATCCAAAGGAAGATTAAAGAATAAATTTAGAAGAATTTATCTTGGATAAAATTAATGGGAACCTTTCCCTAAGAATGTGAAATCTTGTGAATAAAAGAATATTATGAATTGGAATGAGGCGTAGGTTGTGTTTGTGTAACACGTGTTTATTATATACGCGGGTTATTCGAAAAGGCCGGGTTTATACCCATTCCGAATAACCGATTCGACGAGATGTCGAAGATGAAGACGATGGTTGAAGATCGGAAATCTTCACATTGTTTGGTTGATTGCTGATGATCTCGATTGGGCTGTACACCCAAGGGGAGAGAAACAGTTGGTGATCGTCCAGACGTACTTGGAGATCGATGGATATGCGAGGAAAGTGCCTCCGGTTTCGTTCAGACCTAGAAAGAACTTGTAAATGGACTGTGTGTCTGACATTGGATTTTATTCTGTGTTGATTGATCTCTATTAAATATACATCTGTTTGGCGGCGGAGAATTTATTCTCTTGCTTAACGCCCTTCTCTGAGACGTACGAGCTCAGAGGTTGTATATCGATGGACATCAGTCGCATGGAGTGAATTGTCAGTGTGGCACGCGTAAGTGGCAATTGTTCAAGGCTTCTGTTAAAAAGCAAAGTCTTGTGGTTGATGATCAAAGCACGGCCTGTGTGGCGTAGCTTTGTGTATAGCGTGAATTCACGAGCCTCACACCTCGGTATGAGTCAAAAACGGGATAAGGACCCAAGGAGTGTACGACGTTTCTTTCTAGCTAGGGGTGGTGTCAGTGCTTAAACTGGATGACATTTATATACTTTTCACCTATGTGCTTGTTGGATGCGAGGCGCCTCGGATATAGGTCCTATAGGACCGGGAAATGTGTGTTCAGGAATAACTAATCCTCAAAAGTAAGAGAGGACCGACCTTGGAGGTTCCAAAGGATCATTGTGGGGTCCTGAGACATTTGCTAGAGTGTCTCGAATCGGAGAGGAGCTTTCCCCTTGCCTCGACTCATGACGGAAATCCAATTTCCAATACGTGATATTGCGGTTTTATTTGTAGAACCTAGTATGGAGACATAGTGGTATGGGTCATTCATGCCGCCTATGATTGATATTTATGATTGAAATTGTTTTGAAACTATACACTTATAGTAATATCAAAATAATGTGTTTTTAACGTATCAAGCATGCTTTGGCTATTATAAGGTAAAAACCCTATCCTCTGGCTTGCTTTGCATTGTGTGATGGGACCTGGGTCTTATAATAGCTTCATTTTTCTTTATTTCGCATTGCGCTGTTTGTTTTATTCCCTGGTATTCTTGGGAGGAAACCCATTCCATGTTATACGGCGTGGTCCCTTGATTTACCGAACTTTAAAATAAAGATTAATAATTGTTTTAGTTCTCACACCAGTCACATGACTGACCTGGAGTTTATTGTTTTAACCTAAACTATGGGTGCCCTTATTTTCTACACGGGAAGCTAGTAGTTTTGGTTTTGCAGATTTATATTCACAGGATCCTGATTTACAGTTGGAACGATGCTCGGAAAGCTCTGTATCCGCGTATTACTTTCAGTTGTGTTTTGTATCGTTTTTCCGCTGCTATGTAATTTATTGTAATCTCTGATATTTATCGAATATATATTATTCATTTATACTATGTATATTCTTGTAATCTGATGGAATTGTTGTAATAAGCAATGAAATGTTCTTCTGTTTGCGTTCTATTATGTCTTGTCCTCAATTCTATCCGTGCTTCCCTTCACGGGGAAGTTCGGGTCGTCTCATTTCTGGTATCAGAGCTTTGGTTTACAGAGCTCGAGAACAAGACACATTAGAACCATACGAAAGAATTCATCAGATATTGGATTAGTAAAATCCAATTAGAATTACTCGTTAGAGATAGGATCAGTAGTATCCTAGAACGAGTGTGAAGAGTATGTTTTTAAAGTGAAAACAAATTTTGTTTTGAAATTTAAATCGTTTTACACGTATTTGAATAATTTATTTATGTTGAATTTGGACAATCTAGTATATAAAGGTTTTGCATATACGTGTCATGAACGTATATTCGAAGTTTTAATATACTGGATAGATATAGAATCACACTCTAGTCGCCCGGACATGGTCCTGATGATGAATTATACCATCACCAGTATTTATTTTCGAGTGACGAAGGTGCGATATCTATATATTTCCATTAAACTGGTGTGAGAACCAAAACTTACATAGATTTATTTGTTGTGATTTGGCATCAAAACATGATTTTCTATATATATCAAAAATTATGAATTTGAAATTCTAATTCACTAATTGATTGATGGTTTGCTGTTTGTTTATTTGTTTGATATTTTGAACCATTTAGCCTAATTGAATCAAATATTGAACTGTATTGAAACTTGGTCGCATTTGCTTGCATATACATCTACTTACATTGAACAGGTCATAGCAAGGAGGCTAGAGCAGAAGAATAAAATTGTTTGCCCGACAAATAGATACATGTTTACCATAATTTACTGTTTTGTTTGGGTGATGATGATTTTATGAGCCGATTGGCTTTTTCTTTTTCTTTTGAGTTGAAGAAGTCCATGGGAGGCTATATGAAATATCCCGAAGTCCCCGGTGCAGGGGAGGTTATGGCGAAATTTTTCGAAAATTTAGGGTGTTACCCAAATTTTTGAAGAATTTGAAAAGTTCTTAGAAACTGAAAAGTTGAAGAACTTAAGCCGTAATGAAAACAATGGAAGTTGAGTTGGTTTGTTAAACAACTTTCGGCTTCGTTCCTTTTCGGGGACGAAAAGTTTTAAGTGGGGGAGAATGTAACAACCCAGAAATGCGAGCCAGTTTAATTTTTTTTATTTTGGCAATTTTAGCGAGTTTTGAATATTTAAAATGAATTATTTTAAATAATAATGATGAGAAATTTATTTTGAACTGAAATAGAATGTATATATTAATATACGTCGTCGTTAGAATATATAAAATTTTATTTTAATTATAAAAGGAATTGAAAATGGCACGGTAGTTCGATAATTCGATTTCAAACTTCAAATGAATGTACCGGGTGCAAAACAAACCGGATTTTAGCGAAACTAAAAATAATTGAATCTATTTGAGGATATCTTTCCAACGAATCCGAAAAATTGAAATTTCATAACGGGAATCAAAAGTTATGTCCAAATGAATTTTCAGAATAGTCGCTATGGAATTCTAGCCCTTAAAAATGAAAATTTTGCAAACGACCTCGGTTTTCGACGAAACCACTTTTGTTGGATCCATGATGTCAAGTTATTACTAGATTCCAATTTTCATAATTTTTCGAATCAATATGTGAGCGTGGTAAAGGAAAACGCGTTTGACCAGTTTTAGTTGATTTTAATCGACTGGAAAATGACCATTTTTCTAACAATCTCAGAATTTGACGAAAGTAGTTTTGTTAGGACCGTATCATCAATATGAAGCTAGAAAATATTTTTCGGGAATTTTTCTTGTTAGTATGTGGCCCCAGTAAATTGAAATGTGCGTTCAAGTTCAATATATAGAGTTATATGTTGATATTGACGAAAACTGATCGAAACGGTCGAATCAGCTTAGGGTACATATCCCATTGTGTTCGGAATGGGGGTAATTAGCTAGGGACGACAGGCGGTGGGTCTCGTTTCGAGGTCGAAAATAAAAGTTGCTTTTTAGAAAATTTAATAATAAAATATATATTTATTTATATAATAGCCCCCCCTCTTCTTTCTCTCTCCCTGTTTGTTTACTTTCAGAAAGAAAAAAAATGAAAAATCGATCCCCCCCTGTCGATCGCGCTGCCGCCCTCCACCCAGTCACCGCGCCGCCTCCCCCATCTTCCTCCTCCTCCGCAACTCCCCCTCGACCCCCCCTCCTCTCCTCTAAGATCCCCCCCTAAACCCTTGAGCCACCAAAACCGCCACCGCTAGTCGCTCCACAGCCCGCCACCACAGCTCCGACCCCCTGAAGCCCTCCACCTCCGATGAACTTCGATTTCCACCCCCCTTCGAACGATGTAAGCTTTATTTTGTTTTATTTATTATTTTCTTTCTTTATATAATGTAAATAAGTTTTAAAATTAAAAGTATATCAGTTTTATATATAGTAAGATATTGAGAGGGATAAAAATACAATTTTTAATTATGTTGAGGGATAAAAATATAATTTTTATTATATGTAGAAGTTAAAAATATATTTTTTATAATATAGAAAGGTTAAAAATATAATTTTTATACTAGTGGCATATTAAAAATATGATTTTTATATAGGTATGATGATAAAAATTTGATCTTTATATATGTAGCGAAATAAAAATCTGATTTTTATTATATATACGTTGAAGTGAAAAAGTTATTTTTATAGCATAGTAAAAATTCGATTTTTATATATGGAATAGCAAAGTAAAAATTCGATTTTTATATATGGAATAGCAAAGTAAAAATTCGATTTTTATATAGAGAGGAGCGTTATAAAAATATAATCTTTATTATATGAGTAGCGATGTAAAAACAGAATTTTTATCTATATAGTAGCGATGTAAAAATAGAATTTTTATTATATGAATAGCGATGTAAAAATAGAATTTTTATTATATGAATAGCGATGTAAAAATAGAATTTTTATCTATATAGTAGCGATGTAAAAATAGAATTTTTATCTATATAGTAGCGATGTAAAGATAGAATTTTTATCTATATAGTAGCGAAGTAAAAATAGAATTTTTATCTATATAGTAGCGATGTAAAAATAGAATTTTTATCTATATAGTAGCGATGTGAAAATAGAATTTTTATCTATATAGCAGCGATGTGAAAATAGAGTTTTTATCTATATAGTAGCGAGGGAAAAATAGAATTTTTATCCAAATGGAGTGATTATAAAAATATGATTTTTATATACATAGCAACAATATAAAAATGTGATTTCTATATATGTAGTGGCTACGGGCAACGAAAATAACTAGAGGCGAGCACGGCGAAGATTTCCTACATATGAAGAGTCGTGGCGTTTGGATTAGCTAGTCGGTGAGAACTTCTCACTTTAAATTTTCTTTTCTAGTTAAAAATATATACTAGGATGCAGACGGTGCTTAGCAGCACCCGACACCCGTCATCCACAGACCATGGATGGCTTGTATGTTTGATTGTTTGATGTGTTTTGAAAATTGATTGTGTGATGTGAAATGAAATGAAATAAAATATTTATATAGTTAAAAATATTTGATCCTTGAAAATATTATTTTTAACGGGTATGTGAATGAATAAAAATCTATGTTTGTTGATTTGAAACCCCACACGGGTATTGGGATGATATTTGAAGTCCACTCATCCCGATTGATTAGTTATATGTCGATCGATTGATTGACAGACTGTTATAAGCGTTAATTATTTATATTTAATGCTTATGCAGTTGTGTGGTGCACGTTGGATGATGATTGATTATTTATCATTGTGAATATACATGTATTGTACGGAATCCATATAATTAACATTATATGGTAATTGATTGGGCCTCATTCCAATTGGGAAAATAAAGGATAAAATAAGTGTATATTCATGTGTTGAAAGTGTATTCATGTGTTGAATAAAATATTTATACAATAAAATTTACCTTTTTATTGTAAGTAAGAAGAAATATAGATTCATGTGTTGAATGGAATAAATATTCATTTGTTGAATAAAATAACGAATTTATTGAAATATATAAAGCCGTGTTGATTAGAGATGCCCCATTTTGACGTGAAAGATATTTATATCGATTTTATTCATTTTTTAATGAATATCGAAAAGTGATTTCGAAATTGAATTGAAATGAATTCGAATTGAAATTGAATTGAAAATCGATTTGAATTGAAATCAATTTGAAATGAATTTAAAACGAATTTATAAAGGAAAATTCAATTTTGATTTGAAATTGAAAGGGAATTGAAATCATTTCGAAAACGAATTTAAAACGATTTATAAAATTCGTTTTAAAAGGAAATCGACGAAATATATATAATATAAATATATTATGTACATAATGGCCTGAATAGAACGCGCCGCGCCGCGGCAGTTCGTGAATTTCGACCATTGACTTCGAATTGACGTTGCGG
The DNA here is from genome assembly GCA_030737875.1 of Allium sativum. NCBI lineage: Eukaryota > Viridiplantae > Streptophyta > Magnoliopsida > Asparagales > Amaryllidaceae > Allium > Allium sativum. The sequence goes on along the minus strand of CM060921.1, from coordinate 510,058,767 downwards.
GGGATCTGACCGTCGGATTCTCCTAAAACCGGAACCGTTGGGTTCGTATCGAGAAGAGCTTTCCAATGAATATTAGAAATTTGAAATCTAACGGTTGAATTTGTAATTATGTCCAAATCAAATTTGGGAAAGGTCGCTGTAAGTGCAGTTCGATGGCTATTGGTGGAAATCGACTGTACGGGCCTTGATAAAATTATTAAAAATATCTATAATTTGTGTAAAATCATAAGAAATGATTTGGGAAAAATTGGGATGAAAAACTCCACATTTGAAAAGATAAATATAGATTTTTATCGAAATGAACTAGTTTTGAACTAGGATTAAAATCAATTTATTTTTGAAATAAATAAATTGAGTTTGAAAGTGGTTTTAAAAATAATCAAAATTCCCAATACGTGAATTGTACTGGAGTTGAATCGAAATTATCTTTGGAATATTTCGATGTTGGATTTCGTGACTATATAGATATTGTTATGGGAATTTGAAAGATATATTTATATCATTATTTCCAATACGATATTTGTTGGTTTCAGAATTTGATATTGAATATAAGCCGGTATATTTTCTATTCAAAGCCTTGCATTTAATATCAGATGTGATTTGGGTTTGTTGTGAATGGTGCCTTCATTAACACCGATTCTTAAGCCCAGTAGAGGAAAAAGATTGAATCTTTCTATTTAGATTTAATGAAGTGTACCAATTAAATAGTATTAATTTTAATTGAATTTAAATTGGTTCTTGGGTTTATCGTGAGTGGTGTTTTGAATAACACCTGTTCTTTAACCCGATTAACAATAGAAAGTGATTTTGGGTTTATCGTGAACCGTGTTTTAGATGACATTGGTTCTTTAACCCAGTTAAAGACAGGATATTGGTTTTTGAAAAGATTAAAACTAAGTGGAGTTTTAACGAATCTTTAATTAGATTGAAATGTGAATTGATAATTTAAATTATCAAATCTGAAAAGTGATCGAGAATGGAGTATCACCAGTTTTGCTCCAAAGCGATAGTTAAATCTTTAATTAGATTTGAACGTGACGATAGCACCATGGTGTTAGGTATGGAGTATTACCAGTTTTGCTCCATAGGATAAATAGGTTGTGGATTGAGAAATAAAACAAATAATTACTTCGGTGTAGTTCGCTAATCCCAACTAGTTTGGAAAACCATAATATGGTTTGAAATGATATCCAAAGGAAGATTAAAGAATAAATTTAGAAGAATTTATCTTGGATAAAATTAATGGGAACCTTTCCCTAAGAATGTGAAATCTTGTGAATAAAAGAATATTATGAATTGGAATGAGGCGTAGGTTGTGTTTGTGTAACACGTGTTTATTATATACGTTGGTTATTCGAAAAGGCCGGGTTTATACCCATTCTGAATAACCGATTCGACGAGATGTCGAAGATGAAGACGGTGGTTGAAGACCGGAAATCTTCACATCGTTTGGTTGATTGCTGATGATCTCGATTGGGCTATACACCCAAGAGGAGAGAAATAGTTGGTGATCATCCAGATGTACTTGGAGATCGATGGATATGCGAGGAAAGTGCCTCCGGTTTCGTTCAGACCCAAAACGAACTTGTAAATGGACTGTGTGTCTGACATTGGATTTTATTCTATGTTGATTGATCTCTATTAAATATACATCTGTTTGGCGGCAGAGAATTTATTCTCTTGCTTAACGCCCTTCTCTGAGATGTACGAGCTCAGAGGTTGTATATCGATGGACATCAGTCGCATGGAGTGAATTGCCAGTGTGGCACGCATAAGTGGCAATTGTTCAAGGCTTCTGTTGAAAAGAAAAGTCTTGTGGTTGATGATCAAAGCACGACCTGCGTGGCGTAGCTTTTTGTATAGCGTGAATTCGCGAGCCTCACACCTCGGTATGAGTCAAAAACGGGATAAGGACCCAAGGAGTGCACGACGTTTCTTTCTATCTAGAGGTGGTGTCAGTGCTTAAACTGGCTGACATTTATATACTTTTCACCTGTGTGGTTGTTGGATGTGAGGCGCCTCGGATATAGGTCCTATAGGACCGGGAAACATGTGTTCAGGAATAACTAATCCTCAAAAGTAAGAGAGGACCGGCCTTGGAGGTTCCAAAGGATCACAGTGGGGTCTTGAGACATTTGTTAGAGTGTCTCGAATCGGAGAGGGGCTTGCCCCTTGCCTCAACTCATGACGGAAATCCAATTTCCAATACGTGATATTGCGGTTTTATTTGTAGAACCTAGTATGGCGACATAGTGGTATGGGTCATTCATGCCGCCTATGATTGATATTTATGATTGAAATTGTTTTGAAACTATACACTTATAGTAATATCAAAATAATGTGTTTTTAACGTATCAAGCATGCTTTGGCTATTATAAGGTAAAAACCCTATCCTCCGGCTTGCATTGCATTGTGTGATGGGACGTGGGTCTTATTATAGCTTCATTTTTCTTTATTTAGCATTGCGCTGTTTGTTTTATGCACTGGTATTCTTGGGAGGAAACCCGTTCCGTGTTATACGGCGTGGTCCCTTGATTTACCGAACTTTAAAATAAAGATTAATAACTGTTTTAGTTCTCACACCAGTCACATGACTAACCTGAAGTTTATTGTTTTAACCTAAACTCTGAGTGCCCCTATTTTCTACACGGGCAGCTAGTAGTTTTGGTTTTGTAGATTTATATTCACAGGATCCTGATTTACAGCTGGAACGATGCTCGGAAAGCTCTGTATCCGCGTATTACTTTCAGTTGTGTTTTGTATCGTTTTTTCGCTGCTATGTAATTTATTGTAATCTCTGATATTTATCGAATGTATATTATTCATTTATACTCTGTATATTCTTGTATTCTGATGGAATTGTTGTAATAAGCAATGAAATGTTCTTCTGTTTGCGTTCTATTATGTCTTGTCCTCAATTCTATCCGTGCTTTCCTTCACGGGGAAGTTCGGGTCGTCTCATAATTAAAGAATAATTAATTTTAAAAAGAAGAATTAGTTGAAACAGGTTACGCCATTGCGTTCACATCGGAATTCTTCTTGAGATAGAGTCTGAGTTTGCGTAAAACAGATATCTTATGAAGAAGTTATGGACGAAAGAATTTGGGCAGAAAAATCAGAAAGGAGGCTAGGATAACTAGCGCACTTGTGAGTTGCACCAGAACAAAATTGCATGGGTACACCTGGGAAGTGCACCCATGCCGAGGCTAATTATGCACAGAATTCTGGAGAGTTCTGTGATGATGTGTCTTGCTGGGATTGGCTGGATGACATGTCTTTTGAGCTGTGTGGTTCTGATGGTTTCTAACCTAATCTAAAGGCCCTAATTTACCTAATACCTCTATAAAAACAAACCTAAACCTAAACCCTAATTTCATTACACAAATCCATGGCATCCTCATGCTGTTCAAATTTGAATTAAAATAAGTCCTCCTTCCTCTTCAAGTCATCTTAGGATTAAAAGAGAATAGATCTACAACTGCAACCCCTATTTCTTTTAGATCCAACCGAGGTCAGTTCATGTTACTTTCAGAAATGAAATTTAATTGTAATTCTAACATGTTAATGAATCTGAATCTGAGACTATGCCTATTTCTGTTTATCAAATCTTTCCTTCTATACCTATTGGATCTATTTTATTGTTCTATACTAGTTCATACTTCATATGCCTATTTTTATGCCAGTTTTCGATGTCATGATTCTCTTCCCTTCTTTTCCTTTTATTTACGAGATTGGGCTAACTTCGAGCCTAATTATATTTTACGTTGAATTATATGCATGAATGACGTGGGAAAAGTTTGGGAAAATATTGAATGATATGCAATTGGGGCACAAATTAATTTGTAAACATGTAATTGATTTGGGAACATAACGCATGTTGTAGTTTAAGGCCTAAATTTGGGGCATACTATATTTATGACTTGGAAGAAGGGGATTAATGTGCATGATGATTATGACTTGGGCGAAGGGCGTGAAAACCTATATTGAAATAGGGATAACTGTTAAATATGAACATGCCTAAATTGGGATTTTGGGTAATTGGCATGTACTGAAATCAAAGCCTATAATTTGGCATAACTTGTATTATGAATCATGGCTGGGGTTTTGGGGGCACAACATGTGTTGTACAAAATTGACTAAAACTTGGGTGAATGTTAATTATGACTGTAATTTGGGTATGTAAATCTATATGCTCAATCTAAGATCGAGCAGAACATGATAATGGAACTTTAAGTAACCTACTATAACTTGCGAAGATGTTTAATCTGTTAAATTGACTGATCTGCTGAAATCTGCTGAAACTTAATATTGTAATTGGAAAGCCTACTATGTAAATGAATAAAATTGGCTAAGATAAGCATGCTGAGACACGCGGTTAGACTCCGCTTGCGGTAGAAGCCTGCCCGGAACCAACGGCTTAACCAGCAACCGCAAACGGTCAGTTTAATATGACAGGTCGTAGGCATAAATAAAAAAGATGCTTAGACACGAGGTTAAGTCTGGCTTGTGGCAGTAGTCTGCCCGGAACCGCCCAGCATATCCAGCGTCCATAAGCAATCGACTTAATGTGAGAGGTCTGTGCATTAATAACTAATTAATGCTGATCAAAGATGAATATGATACCTAAAATATGTTAGGTGGGCGGGGTTAAGTTAACCTGTGTAAGATGACAACTTAACCCATATTACATGAACAAAATGGATAGAGTTAAGGTAAGCTTAACCAATAATACATATTGATTTGATAAGTGGATGGTGTGAAGTCAACTGGGCGGATGAATCCGATAAACCAGTTTCGTAAACCTGTAGGCTTAATGCAAGGTTAAGTGAAACGTATTAATCTGTAAGTCTGTACATATGATCTGTTAATCTGGAAACCTATTAATCTGTATGTCTGATCTGAAAACTTGTTAATTTGAAATCTGTAAGCAAGTTAACCTGAAATCTATTAGTCTGGGGACATAAGGTTAGGAGGGGTAATTGCTTATGTCATCTATTGTGTGGGACCCATATTAGTCAGTAACCCTTTCTAGTATCAAACTACGACCCAATACTAGGTAGAGGTTCGGGCACGCTTACTGAACTAATTATAAGAGGTTCATTCTGATAATGGCAAGGGGTGTTGATGGCACATTCCAACCAGGTCATGTGCATGCATGGATCCGGTCTACTCTGGGGAAGTTAAGACGCCGTGACATCTGTAAATAGGTCTGTGTCTTTCTGTAGGTTGCCACTTTAGGGAGTGATACACCCTTCTGTGGGGCCGACAAAGGGTATTTATGTATTAGGGAGCCCATCGCTTGGGGGTAGTATTTAGTGTACATCTAGTTCTGTCTGCTTTTGTTGAAGGTACCGTCTGTTTCTGTTTGGGTGGTAACACCTGTTTGTTTTTGTATGGTACCATCTATTGGGGTGGTAAAGGCCCATCACTAGTGTACGTCTGATTCTAACATTCTGTTTCCGTAGGGATTATTCTGTTTCCGTCTCTGATTCTGTTTCTGCTTCTATTTCTATACCGTCTGTCTCTGTTGGGGTGGTAAAGGCCCATTACTAGCATTCTGTTTCTACAGAGATCATTATGTTTCCATTTCTGTCTATACATTAGGGTAACACTTAATCCCGTTATACTAGTATTAGTGCAGAGAAGTGAAAAGTAAGTGAGAAGCATAGCTTGGTCTATATCATTCTGTTTCCTCTGTTTAACCTATGTATATCTGCTACTCCTATTACTGTTATCTCTCATTCGGTTTTATTTACATGTCATGATGCTATTATCTATTTATATGCTTAAAGTCACTGGACTCGCCAGACTTTATGTCTGACTCGTTTTGTTCCGCCTCTTTTCTTCCGTTCCTCCCCAGGTTCTCAAGGAGGAAATACTCAAGCTTAGTTCAGATATCTCTTTCTCCCAGCTTGAAGTCGAAAGATGTATTGCTCAGCTTTGTTTCTCTTTCATATGGCATTTTGGATTGGGGATTATGCTTTTAAAAAAATTATGCACTCTGATGGCTTTTGTACAAGACTGATATTATGTACTTGGTTTTAATGTAATGGGTTTAAAGATGTAACCAAACTTATTTCTGTTTCCACTGCAATAAAGTTATGAATTTTCAAGTACTATTTTATGTATCTGTCTTGTAATATTTTGTTTTGTTTACTTATAACGCTCAATGAAACTTAATGCATTCCCTTTTTGTGAGTGACATTAACGAACGTGGGGGTGTCACACCCTTGGCAGAGTTTTCCTAGCGTCAGACGAGTATAGGGATGACTCTTTTTAATGTACTTTGCGGATGATCGTGTAGATCGCCTTCATGTTGGTGGGAGATGGTATATAGACTGTTGCTTGGACTAGATATGTTTACGGAAACCATAGAGGAGATAGAGCAGATGATAAAGAGGATGAAGACGAACTAAGAAAGACAGAAATCTTATGCCGACAAGAAGAGGACAGACTTACAGTTTGAGATTAGAGATTTGGTTTTCATTAAGGTGTCACCTATAAGGAAAGGGGTGATATTTGGTTCAGTTGGCAAGCTTGCTCTCAAATTCGTAAGACCATCCCACATTGTAGCTAAAGTAGGGAGAATAACGTAGAAGGTGAGATTACCAGAGAGAGTCATGGGAGTTTATGTCGTATTTCATGTCTTGCACTTGATGAAGTGCTTGCATGATTCAATTTAGGTAGTAGAGCCCAGTCAGGTCAAGAAGGTGAAGATCGAGCGAGATGCATCGGTTCATCATATACCTACTCATATATTAAAGCATGAGTGAAGCATTTGATAAATACGGAGGTTAAACTCGTAAAAGTCCAGTGGGGTGATAGCGAAGAGGAAGCAACATGGGAGGCTGAAGAGAAGATGTGCATTTCCTATTCTTTTCTTTTCGATGGAATGCTTCTAGTTTTCCCATTGTCATAATTTCCTTTGAATAGGTTTTATCTTTCGTATCCTATGAACAAGTAGATCTTAGGATATCACCTATGGATGATAGTATTGATTGTAAACATGTTGATAGAATATATTTTATATGGTGGACGCAAGTCATTGCAAGTCTTTGCTAGTGAATGCAAATGGACATATACACATGCACTAGGCACTATTAGAGATTGTAAATTAGGACACCAAATATATGCATATGAATGTGTGTGCACTTTTACTTTATTTCCATGATTGTTATAAATGGATGATTAGCATATGTTTGTTGCATATGGACGGTGATTGTAGCACTCATGTAGAACTATCTTTTATTGTAAGGATATCTGCATATATTTGGATGGATGGCACGAACATTTTTGCATCAAAATAAGGCTGACTAAATCAGCTAATTGCCTTATATTTTGCCTTAGTTAGGTAAATATGCACTACACTATAGATAATGACATAAATTTCATTAGAAAACATAAGGACAATGGATGTAGTGGTTGATAATTAAGTAAATGGATGTAGATATTTGTTAAAATTACTTATATCCTTTTTCTATCCTTGGAGATTTTAGGGACAAAATCCTTGAAAGAGGGGAAAATGTAACAATCCTAAAAATTAAGCAATAGTAAATAATTTAAGAATTAATTAAGAAAGTAATAGGTTTGTGAAATTGTAAGAATTTAGCTATGGGAGTTGCACCATCGAGTCCATGATAATTTTCTGAGCAATTTGCATATATGACTTATCAAAATTCTAACTGGTACGAGGAAGTTATGAAACAAACAAGTTATAAAAATAATCATAAATAAATAAGAAAATAAAAAGGTGTATATGACATAGGCAAAACCGACCTAGCTTAGGTCGACAAATTGGGATTGTGAGTCAAGCCACATTTAACATCTGGATGTTGTTTCATCTAGGTGTGAGCCGAGCAAGATCTGGAGCATTCAAGAATTGGCATGACTAATTTTTGAGCGTTTGATCCCTAATCAAAGGGCTGAAACTGAGCCTATGACGTGTCTGGACCAAATTAAATCTTAAAATCCAACGTCCTGAGATCCCTAGATTTCACTGTAAATAAGATCTTAGACCCGACCCTTCGTTCAATAGACAAATATTTTCCTATTGGTTTTTCTCTTAATTGAGATGGACCCGCAATTTAAAATTTTCTTTGGGAAGCGATTTGTAAAAATAAATATATTATTAGTCAACCTAAGGATGGGATCTGGGAAGGCTGCACGCTCCAAAATCTAAAGACTACAAGTGAGTATTGTAATTATTCAGATTTTTGGGTAATTTAAGAAAATAAAGTTTATGATAATTGTAGTTTTCTTGTAGTTAATAATGTTTCTTTAAATTCATGTTTTTTATAAGTTATTTTCTGTAGGTATTTCTTTGTTTTTTCTTTTAGTTTTCTTTTTAATTCAATTATATAAGAAAATTTAATAGTCTTTTTCCACTTATCATCATTTCATCCTTGTCGGTTATTTACACTTTCCACAATTATTTAAGTTTATTCCTAAATATACGAAGATCTATAAACATTAGTTATTTTACGCATGATTAACCCTCTTTTTGAACATGGAAAATAAAATTAAAAGCAATAACTTCATAAACACTCATTAAAAGAAAAGAACTAAATTTACAAAATTATATGCGTAAATTGTAGATCTATATTTAAAAAGGAATTAGGCAAATTAATGAGAATTTGCAGTAAATTATAACATGGATTGTAATTTGAAAAGAAACATATAATGGGCATATTATTATGGTAACTATATCGACATGTTAGTAAATCATTATAGGAAAATTTGGGATATTTGCAACTATAATTATAAATGGGGGATATAATTGAAAAAGGTAAATGAAAAGGCTTATTATAATGAAAACTGAGATTTAGTATTAAGTTTGATAAGCAAGTAAAAGTAATGGTCCGTTCCAATAACAAATGTTGATTGAGGAAAGTAAGAGACCAAGAAATAAGGCCCGGAAAGGAGGACTGGACAGGGGCACAATTATTTATTTATTTATTATTTTTTTTTTTTTGCTAGAACTCGTACCGGAAGCATTCCGTTTCAGGTCTATTACTGATGGAATCACATTGGAGGGGTACAGGTTGGGAACACTTATGCTAATTAGGTAAGCAAGCGGTCAATAGAGAAAAGGCAAGAGCGGGCGTGTTTCATCATGTCCTAGTGTGCGACAATATCAATGGGGGATAATAAGTCGTTGTTGCATCCAAAAACTTTTAGTTATGTCTTTAGTGGTGGACTACTAGATAGGATAAAGCCTTAAATCCATAGTGACATTTTACAATACAAGGTGGTAGACCGGTTGGATAAAGGCGGTCAATGGGTAGTATTTGGAGATTATCCTAATCATGTTTATGATATTTAGTGGTTGAAAAACAATCAGTCTAAGTACATTTACCTTCTGTAGTTGTGCACGGACACTTTACCTTATATACACTAGATCTGTTATTGAGTCTATTTCCTTATCTTACTCGATCATGCTAGTAATTAAATCATTCACAAAGCTTACTGTCTGATCCACTTCTCTTTTTTCAATTTTCTTTTACCCTAGGCTCGTAGGATTGATAGTTTCAAACAACTTTTTTCCAAACATATCATAGGGATTCTAGTTCTATTCTAAATTCATTGATCAACTTTGTTATTTTTTCTGTTCTCTTTGATTGTATTATTGACATGGGAGCAGTTATGATATTGTATTATACTCTAATTTATGAATTAGGTTTTATTTCAATAAGACATGTGGTTATTTTCTAATTTATGACTAAAATGAATTATTGGTTTTGAAATAAAAGTCATGTTTTCAATTAAATGTTTTCGTTGTATTCTTTTAATCTTTGTCTTTGTGATATATGTCTTTATACCTGCGATACTCCACATTTCTTGACATAACCCTATTTTGGGGGTATTAAGGGTGCGGGGAATTACACCAGCCTTTCCTTACTCTTCTTTTAAGTTTATAAAAATTTACATGAAATGTTAAAAGTATGGAAGAATATGCTTTTATACGAGATCATAAGTTTTCCACTTCGCACATCTCATACTCTTCTTTCTTTATGCATATTTCAAGTAAATCTAGATTCTAAGGTCAACGTATTAGTTGGTTTATTAAGTACACATCTCATCTCTTCATCCATCATATTATTTCTATTTAGTTTATCTACTTAAATTCTTGAATAATGTTCACCAAAATTGGGGATGTTACATATTGGTATGATTGTTAGAAGAGGATGGGAGACACACGATGACATCCTCCGACAAATGACGATCGTTATAGACTATTCCTAGAGTGTGGCGCTTTTAAACGAGAGTCATATAGATGATTTGAAGATGGATCCTACTGTGAAGAACATGTGCAAAGGGTTTATTAATATTTAAAACTTTGGTATGCCTTTATAAGAGGAGTACAAAGATGGATAAGAGTTCATCGACATTTTGAACTCTAGAGTTTGTTGACATTTTGATCAAGGTATGGTTATCTCCACATTCAATGACGTAGTGATGGTCTGACAAAGTTTCTTGATGTTAAAACCTGTTGGTGCTTTGACGGATTGGGTAACCTGAGTGCTAAATGTCATATACACAATGCACCGAGCAAAGATGGATACAAAGGTTTAATTGTTTGCTATTACCTTATCACATACATATCTATTCTCATATAGTGACATAAGGATCTTAGGGTAGAGTACATTATTACATGCGCTAACTCTTTGAATGTAGGGACATGTATGATTCTCCATTCTTACTAAATCACTTTTCTTTAGCATTTGAGATTACTATCACCCACAACAAACTTTGTTAACCTGGATTTTTATGCATTGCTTCATATTACTTTGATGCTCTTAAATAAGCAGACTAGAGAAAGATTAGGAGTGAGTGCGAGTAGCTGATCAGGAGGAGAGCGGAGATTGTTCCAAATATTATCTATATATACTCTATTACATTCCCCTGTTCAATACTATGAGTCTCAATAGTACTTTATCTTAATGGTAGTTTCATTTGAGTTATTTACACTTGTAGGACTCTATTAATCTCTTACTCTGATGCTTATGGTTCATTATTAGTTATTTAATATTTCTCTTGTTTTATATTAGTTAGGTATCATTATTACATTTTACTCTATTTGGTGTGAGATATATGACATGTATTCTTGTATGTTTTTATTCTTTAACCTTGACAACCACTTTACATCAGCCAAGCAACACCATAGCACACTATATAGGCATTGAAGGTATAGGTCAGTCGTCATAGTTGTAGAAACAATTTGATAGCTATACGACAGAGATTGGCTACACTAGGAGTCTATATCATTATTGTATCTACTATAATAAGAAGTTGAAGGGCCTCCTTAGTGATGAGTTTGAGATGAAGGATTTGTGTGAAGCTCAAAAAATAGTGGGAATAGAAAATTACAGGGATACAAGTCAAAAAAAGCTTTTCTTGTCACATAAAGGTTACATTCAGAAGATGCTTTTTTGACTTGGCATGTTTTGTAGCAAAGCCTGTAGACACTCCAAGCACTACAAATGCACATTTGTCTATAGATTTACACCTAAATCTACTGAGGAGGAGTACTTGTGTAACGTCCCGTCCCAAGACCCATGCTGCATGGTTTAGACATTATTCAATCACTAACACACCATTTCTAAGTGTGAAAATATGTGTGGTTTTGATATAGGAAAATATTTGATTTTTCTAAAACAACATATAAAATGTTTTCTTGAAAATTGGTTGTTTACTTTATTAAACCCTTATATACATGAAAATTGTTTTGAGGCTATTAATATTTCAAAACCATAAACTTAATTTAGCCCTACTCCCGCTCCGATTATGCCCGATTCTCTGTATTAGCGGACAGCTTCAGTAGTTAATAATCTTTGCTAATATGGATCTTAGGATGAGATATTACGACATGTCTCGAGTTCTTTATGTTAGTCCATAGAAAGCTTTATGTACATTATGGTGTGCACTAGCCTGATCTTGCAGAGGCTGCAGTGTTGTTTATAGAGTCATGGGTGAGCCAAGTTAGGAGCATTGGCAACAAAGAGAATTTTTCTTTACCTTAGATTTACGTATAAGTTTCCTTTTATTTATGTAGGTGAAACACAGAGTCTAGTAATAGGTTACTCGAATTCTTACTATGATGATGACTTTTACAGTAGTAGATTAATAACTAGTTATGCTTTTACTCTTGTTGATTTTGCTACTAGTCAGAAAGCTACTTTGGAGTTTGTAGTGACTTCGTCTACTACAGAGTTAGAGGATGTGGTGTTCACAGAAGCTGCCAAATAAGGAGTTTAAAATGACTGGTCAGCGATTTGGTTAGACATCACGATCAGGCTATGGTGTATTGGGACAATCTGAGCGCGATATATTTAGTCAAGGATCAAGTTCATCATGAGAGAATTAAATACATCAATGTAAGGTATTATTTTTTGAGAAGTGAGAAGATAATTAAGGTAAACAAAGTGGGCACTGTTGATAATCCAACTAATATTTTACCATACCTTTTCCACAAACTAAGTTTCAAGATTGTTTAGACTTGCCAAATGTTAAACGTTGTAAAATTCCCTTTCGCGGGTATAATCTAAGGCGGAGGAGCTTTTCATATATTTGGCATTATTATGATGCATTTCATACAACTGTTATATGTGAGAAAATTCAAGTCAAGGTGGATATTTGTTAAATACGCCTTGAATCGGTCATTTTCGAGTGAAGAAGATTCAAAAGATATAAAATAATTATTCCCGAGAAAAGAAGATGTAAAAGATGTGTATCTCCTCTTTTATTACATTAGAAAGAGTGTGATGACCACCTATAACTCCTGCACTTAACAAGGGAAGTAATGCGCTGAAAGACATGCCAGGCAGCTATGGACGATCATCATGGTAGGATAACGCATGCGGAACCTATCGTATAACTCACAGCGCAAGGATAAAATATTATAGAACATATACAACATGCAATAATAGTGAAGCAGAATTGAGAAAAATCTTAAACTTTTACATATCACCATGAAATACCCATACAACGTTGGATTACACTATAAGAGTCTGTACAAAATACCTCACTACAAGTCTCTCAGAGAATAAATAAACATAGCAACAGAAAAACAACAAATAGTAGGTAATAAGAAACTAATACGTAAGACTCCAGCTCATCATCGCTTAGCAACATCGTCCTCATCAATATCAACTACCTGTCACCTGCTACTCAGTCTTCTCATCCAACACGTGGATGAACATCCCAAGGTAATAAGATGAAAGATAAAACCTTAAGTTAGAAAATAGTCTTAATAAGCAATAAAACAACTATCTAACATCATTAATAAAGAATATGAGAATAGGCAGATTGATCATCTAGTCTACCAACATTAACAGAGAAGAACCCGAACCCGTCTTCCCCACATCGGACAGTGATAGCCTTACAAACAATCTGATATAAACAAACAGTACATTAATGGCAATCCGTTATCAAGCATAGACCATCCTAATCGATATCGACATCTCCTAAGCACAAGCCCTGAAAGCTTAAACCAACATCAGACAAGCACCCAAGAGATATCTCTTTTAACGTTAAGTAATCCATACTAGATGATAAAAGCAAAGTAATCATCATCCATGACTTTGGCTATCACCACCAACCTTGCCTTGAAACCATCGCTAATCGCATGACTAGGCATATCACCATGCCATCCGTCAAGGGCTAATGGTAACCTTGGTTCTAGCAAATACTACATACGCCTTTCACTGCTACATGCGTATCTAGGCCTTTCATCGCTACAAACGGTATTCGACTAATCATCTAGTCTTTTAGGTGACCCTATTATACCCCTACTTTGAGCCCGCTAGAACTTAACCACGATAATTCCTCGTCCTTCGATATATCTAATCGTCATCATCAACGACCATTAGAAAGCTAAAATCATCTTGAGTAGCCATTATCCATGAGCTCAAGAAACACTTGAGTCGCCTGCATATTTGTTGAATTTCACTTATCAACGAATACTTCACAATACTTCAAACATTCCTGCTTGAATTCACGTCGAAGTCACGATAATCATCAATCCAAAACTTACATCATTTGGTCGATATTCAATCCACAATGTTTTGGTTTTTGCTGTAAATAACATTCCATAGTGTTTCCAAAACGCTGCAGCTCAGTATAACTAGGCATGGTCCATCTTCAAGCATTCACATATTACAGCGTTTCTAGACCCCTTTGACAGTGTTTCCCAAATGTTGTAGTTGCTCGCCAATGCTCCACCATGGATCGGTTGCGATCCATGTGCTAGAACCTAGGTCGATCCATCAAAACCATGTGCATGATCTATAATAATTTGTTGATCCGCCGATCTATGAATCGTGCCTGGTCCATGGCTTTTAACAACGTTTGCCAAACGCTGTAATTCTAATGGATCGGATGTGATCCGTACCCTTGGCCAACCACTGAAAATACTGGCCAATCCCTTGTGTTTTGCTTGTCGATCCGTGCCTGGATCGTGTCCGATCCAAGCAATTTCTACAGCGTTTTCCAACGTTGTAAACCCGCCTAAACCAAAACTTTGCAATACACTCGATCCACTTGTTTTCTCCAGCCGATCCACACTTCTCCCACTTTCTAAAACCATTGCCAAGCTTGCCCGATCCATACTTTTTGTGATGGCCAGCCTCGCACCAGCTGACATTTCCCTCGAAATGCGTTGTGCCAATGTCCAATTAGCATCGGACGATCGTCAAAAGAAAGGAATTTAAAACTATGAATCACCAAAGAACCTGTAGTATATCTCACAACGCATGGAGTAAAATATAATAATAACATACTTGACATAAAATAGGTGAGACAGTGCATAAGCTGAAAACTAAACCATCATGATTACAACTTCAAAATACTGTCTCTAAAGCAAAATAGAAAAGGTACACTACTAATGCCCAAAGCAGTGACCAGCGACAACATAAGGAGAATATATGTAAATAGTACGTGGAAGCCTCCTGCTCGTCACCGGATAGCCACTCATGCATACCACCTAACCTGTCTCTAGTCTGCTCATTTAGGATCACCGAGAGTAATAAGAAGAGACATAAAACTCTGGGTCAGACAAAAGACTGGTATGAGCGATAGCAGCAAAACAGAACAATAACTGGTATAAATAATCATACCTAAACCTGGACCTGCAACCAAAGAGTTAGCACAACAAGATGTACAGTACTCTAAGTAACACTAACATAAAGTGCAATCTGAAAGTGCATATGTCATGGTGATAGCAAACATAAAACATAGCAATCATTCTCACATCTCTCACTAAGTGCGTAAAGCATACGATATTCACCATTTCGATCACCCGTGTGATGGCCCGCCCTGCACCAGCCGACATTTCCAATGAAAGTGCGCTATGCATGTGCCTGACCAGCATGGGACGGACGTCAAAGAAAGGAAAGATGGGAATTTGAACTAATAAGGAACCTGTAGAATGTCTCACAGCGCATGGAATAAAATATAATAATAACATACTTGATATATAACAGGCGAGACAGTGCATAAGCTGAGAACTAAACCATAATCATAGCAGCGAAAATTCAAAATACAGCTTATGTTCCACATCATCATTATTACAACTTTGGAGAACAGTCTCTAAAGCGAAATAAGAAAGGTACACTACTAATGCCCAAAGTAGTGACCAGCAGCGACACAGGGAGAATATATATATATATCATACGTTGAAGCCCCTTGCTTGTCTCCAGTACAGCTACTCGTGCATACCACCTAACCTGTCTCTAGTCGGCCTATTTAAGAGCACCCAGAGTAATAAGAAGAGACATAAAACTCTGGGTCAGACAAAAGTCTGGTATGAGCGATAAGCAGCAAAACAGAACAATAACAGGTATACTAAACCATACCTGAACCTGGACCTGCAACCAAAGAGTTATCATAACAAGATGTTCAATACACTAAGGTGACACTAACATATGGTGTAAAGATACGGGGGAAGGGGTGTGCATGTCATAGTGATGTCAAACAATAAAGCATAGAAACCATCCTCACATCTCTCACTCAGTACGTAAAGCATACGATATCCACTGCTTTGTTCACCCAAATCTTTGCTATGATCACTCTACCCTATGGATTCATGCTGACTCCAGTGCACTGATCCATAGCCACTAGTCCTTGCTATGTCCACTCTGCCCCATGAAGACATGAAGACTCCACTGCACTGGCTCATAGCCATGCTACGATCACTTTGCCCCATGGAGTAGTAACTACCCCACTGCACTGATCCATAGCCTAACATCCGTCTTAGTGGTTAATCAAAGTTATGGACGTCGATAACCCCTTAGCACACGTCCCGTAGCAAAGCCCAAATCATGAAGTTAACTCGTTGGTTTCCATCTGGATCCTGAGTACAAACTTCTCCTTTGGACTACCTTTTCATCTCGGGTTTTGGTCATCATCTCCGTTCGTGATTCTTCAATTCTGTTCGTTCGATGTCCAGACTCAAAGATTGGATCGTGATTTCCCCTGGCAATCGGCTTGTGGTCCCTCCTTCTTCTCGTGGCTCGTGACATCATGCTCCAACATCGGTTCGTGGCTCGTGGTCTGCCTCCTCTAGCACGTGGTGACCAATTCGGCTCGTGCAACATCTAGCTGGTTCGTCCTATTCCTCACGGTCGAGGTGTGGGGTTCATGATCATCCTCACGATCAGGGTGTCAGGCTTCACCATCTTCCTCACGGTCGAGGTGTGGGGGTTCATGATCATCCTCACGATTGGGGTGTGGGGTTTGTGATCATCCCCATGATCGGGTTGTGAGGCTTCGCCATCTTCCTCATGGTCGGGGTGTGAGGGTTCGTGGAGTGCTCCTCGAGTGGGTCGGTTTGGGTAGGGGCAATCCGATCCGTTCTGGCTCATGCATATTTTTCCTGCAACTTCCAACGACTGTTTTTATGCCACACACCGGCGTTATCGATCATTCTAACTATTCTAGACAATTACAAAACATTCCAAACAGTAATAGCAACATGTATAATCAATCATAAACACCAAAACAACAAATAATCATGTCAATATGGATCAAACTTACCCAAAACCCATGTTTTCCCCTTAATCATGTTTAAGCACAACTAATGATAGGATTAGCAAAACTTATCCAAATTAACCCAAATTTCTAACAGAGCCCTAAAATAATATTTTAGAATTTTACAAAATTTTCCAGATTTTTCTGAGCCAAAATTTCGCTAATTAACACTAATTACTCCTAATCAACCGTAATTAGTGAGAAACTATGCAAATCACTCACCTTGGCCACAAAAAACTATAGATATGAAATAGTATCTGTTTCGGGTCGAATTGAAATACAACACAACAACTCCAACTCTGATTTGGTGTTATTTCCCCTTGATTTGTCGTAGCTTGGCTTAATCTTCAATTAGAAAGCGATTAGGAGCAATTTGGGATGAAATTAGAAGGTGGAGGTCATGGCTAGGGTTAGAGAAATGTTTTAGGCGGCTAAAAAATGAAATAAAAATTGTTTTCCTACTGTTCTCAGCCTCCCCATAACCCTAATCCCGAAATGGGTTATGGGCCCTTTTGCTAATCACCCTAATTAGGCCCGGTTAAGCTGTTTTTCACCTTCTAAACCTTATTTCAGCCATATCTCCCAAACGGTGAGTCCATTTGGCTAATGTGACCACTCTATGGAAAGGTAAACCATCACTCGGATCTAATGAAAGTAGTTTTAGGTCAAAAATCCTTACCAATCAAAAGTTATGGCCGAAACAAGATCAACTAGAGGCAAAACGGTCATTTAAAAATCGGCAAAAATCATGAACATGGGAAATGACCCCAATAGTTGTATCCCAAAGTTACATGGCTATATGACTTCACATGAGAAAGAAATAAATATTCTACGATCCCCTGATGCGTAGAATGCGGGTCGTTACATTCTTCCCCCCTTAGGAAATTTCGCCCCAGAAATTCCTTAACTAAGAAACAAGTAAAAGGATCCCGCATGCCCACCAACCATTCACAACAATCAAACATACAAAACAACAAACAAGTTTATCCTAGCATGCAGAAAACTAAATTGCAATTAAAATCTTACCAGGCAAAGAGTTCTGGATACGTCTTCCTAATGCTCCCCTCTGTCTCCCAAGTACAGTCATTCTCATTCTCGCCCCACTGAACTTTGATTAGATTCACCTCTTTCCTTCGAAGTTGCGTCGTATCGTGCTCGACAATAAATCGGCTTGCGGTTCCCAACCGCCTCGGGTTCTACTTCGATATCATCCAACTGATCAGGTGTAATAGTCATATCGTGGTCGTGCACGAATTTTCTTAACTGGGAAACATGAAATACATTATGAACTCCTGCCATCTTCTCTGGTAATTCAACTTTATATGCCAAATTCCCAGCTTGCTCGAGGATTAGGAATGGACCAACAAATCCTAGCGTCAGCTTTCCTCTCCTTCCAAATCGAATAACATTCTTTAATGGAGAGATCTTGACAAATACTATGTCGCCAACGGAGAATTTCAAATCCTTTCGCCTCTTATCAGCATAACTCTTCTGCCTATCTTGGGCAGCCTTCATTCGCTGCTGAATGATCTTAATCTTGTCTGAAGTTTCACTTATCACATCTGGTCCAAGCACAAACTTCTCACCAATTTCTAACAAACATGACGGTGAGTTACATGGTCTTCCGTACAAAGCTTCAAATGGAGCTATACCAATACTGGATTGATAACTATTATTATATGCAAACTCTACTAGATGCAAATTGTCATCCCATGATCCACCAAAATCCAATATGCAAGCTCTTAAGAGATCTTATAATATACGATTTACCCTCTCTGTTTAACCATTAGTTTGAGGATGATACGCGGTACTGAGATATAATTCTGACCCTAGAGCCTCTTGTAAGCTCTTACAAAATCCACTAGTAAACAACAGGTCTCGGTCATTCACAATGCTTTTAGGTACTCCATGAAATCTCCCTACCCACTTCATATACAGTTCTGCTGATTTAGCTGCTGTTCTATTCGACTTGACGAGTATAAACCTTGCACTCTTGGTCAATCGGTCCACAATCACCCAAATGCTATGGCCCGATCTAGCCGTTGGTAACACATCAATGAAATCCATTGAGACTTGTTCCCATTTCCATTCTGGAATTTCTAATGGTTGAAAAAACCACTAGGTTTCTTTTTCTCAGCTTTAACTAGCTGGCAGTTCATGCATTTGGATATAAACTTCGCAACGTCTCTTTTCATCCCTTCCCAGTAGTAGGCCTGCTTCATGTCTCGATACATTTTGTTACCACCGGGATGTATAGTCAATCTTGAGTGATGACATTCTCTAAGCACTTCATCTCTCAATCCATTGACATTGGGTATAACTATTCTCCCATTCTTTCTAAGCCATCCGTCTCGATCAAGCCCATACTCGTTCATCTCCTCGTCGATACCCATCTCTAACTTGGAGATGATTTCCAATAGGTTGGGACCGTCCTTCTGACTGGAACCAATCCGCTCAATCAAAGTGGGTCTTAACGTCAAACTTGCTAACATCTCTGGATCCAATTCGCACTTTGGTCTGAAATCATACCCAGTGATGTACTCCAGTTGCTTCCACTCCAAAAACATAGCCCTTAAACTGGTATGTCTTCTACTCAATGCATCAGCTACCGCATTGCCCTTTCCTGGTGTATATGCGATATCGAAATCATAGGAAGCCAATAATTCTAACCATCTTTGCTGTCGGAGATTTAGATCCTTCTGAGAGAAAAGTTACTTTAATGGTTTATGATCGGTAAACAACTCGAATCTTTCTCCCAAGAGATAATGTCACCACATCTTCAATGCGAACACGATCATTGCCAATTCCAAATCATGGGTAGGATATCTTTTCTCATGCGGTTTTAGTTGCTGACTAGCATAAGCTACAACCCTACCTCCTTGCATCAATATAGCACCTAGTCCGGTACCACAGGCATCCATGTATTACCATCATCTCTTCATTCCCTTTAGGAATGACTAACATTGGCACACATGTCAACTTCTCTTTTAGACCCTTGAATGCGTCCTCGCACCTTTCGTCCCAGACGAAAGCTTGATTCTTCTTGGTCAACCTAGTCAACGGTGCTGCTATCTTGGAGAAGTATTGGATAAACTTACGATAATATCCAGCAAATCCCAAGAAACTTCTTATGTCTGTTGCTTTCTTGGGCGTAGACCAATCTTGTACCGTAACCACCTTCGCATGATCCACGACAATACCATTCTCTGAAATAACATGGCCCAAGAATCTCTATTCCCTCCTCCAAAAGTGACACTTAGAAAACTTTGCTTTCAATTGGTGTTTTCTCAACACCTCCATCACTATCCTCAAATGTTCCTTGTGTTCTTCCTCTATCCTCGAATAAACTAAGATATCATCCACGAACACAAGACCAAACTTATTCAATTGATCCCTGAATATCATGTTCATAAGATCCACAAAATATGCTGGTGCCTTGGTCAACCCGAATGGCATGACCAACCACTCATAGAATCCAGATGGCGTCCAAAAGGCCGTTTTAGCTATACTCTCAGCTTCCACCCTAAGCTAATGAAAACCTGTCGCGAGATCCAACTGAGAGAACACTCTCGCGCCACTCAACTGATCAAACAAATCATCTATCCGCGGTAGATGATACTTATTCTTCCTCGTCACCTTATTCAACTCGCGGTAGTCCACACACAACCGAAGAGAACCATTTGCCTTGGTAGCAAACACAACTGATGCTCCCCGCTCAGAAACACTTCTTCTGATAAATCCCTTCTTCAAAATATCGCTTACTTGCACCCCGAGCTCTCGCTGCTCCCTTGGTGCCATATGACAAAGTGGCATCACTATAGGTCTGACATCTTTCACTAAATCAATACGGAACTCAATCTCTCAGTGTGGTGGAAGGCCGGTCACTTCCTCGAAGACGTCCGGATACTGGCCAGCCACGGGCACATCTGACAACTCATCATATGGGATGTCGAGGGAATTTAGAAAACTAGCCATTACCCCATCACTAGGTAGACCACCAAACACTACCCTTCGCCCATCATCCGCTATAACTGTCACCAAAAAGCCCTCACAATCTACCACCACCCCGTGCCTTTGGAGCCAATCGACTCCCAAAATAATGCCAAACCCAGTAAAGCCCAAAACAAAGCAATCACAAGAAAAAATACATCCATGACTCGATAAACCACATTACGACAAATCATACTAAGGCTAATCAAACTGCCAATCGGGTTCATCACTGCTAAAGGTCTATCGACTATCTCGGGTTCCAATCCCAGCCCATCTACCAGGTCACTAGATATGAAGGAACGGGAAGCCCCAGTATCAAACAATACTCGAACAGGAACATCATAAACAGAAAGCATACCTTGAATGACGACATTCTTTCCTTTCTCTGCCGCAGCTGGGGAATTCGACGAAGAAGGAATAGCATTGATAGCATATGCTTTCACAATCTGCTTTTCTTTAAGGGGTTGCGGACACTTATCCCTTTGATGTCCTACTTGGCCAAAGTTGAAACACTTCCTGTCCGCGAGCTTTGCCTGACATTCTTTAGTATAATGGCCCCTCTTGCCATAGCTAAAGCACTCTACATCTTTCTTATTCTTCTTCTTCTGGCCATCCTTGGTATGATTCTGCTTCGTCTTATTCTGAGAACCATTCTTGCTTCCACCGCTTACTTGCGATTTTGGTTCCTCTGCAGATGCAACCTCAGTCTTTGTCTTAGGGTAAAGACTCTCTGACGTCAATGCTTTCCCCATAATCGATTCAAATGTCTCATCGATGTTGTTAATAAGCCTTTCCCCCAAGTACCCATCCAAACCAGTTCTGAACTTCTCGTTCTTCTTCTCGGCAGTATCAATAAGGGATAATCCATATTTCGATAGAGTATTGAACTCAGTAATATACTCCGAGACAGCTCTACCATTCTGCTTTAGCTCCAAGAACCTTTTAAACAATACTGACTTCTGAGCAGCTGGAATAAACTTATCACTAAAGCAAGTCTTAAACTGATCCCAAGTAACTTGATCCTCAGGAGTAGCTGCCTTAATAGCATTCCACCAATTCATCGCCCGTCCTTGCAGCTGACAGGATGCCAGCTTTCTCTTTGTCGCATTCTCGATACCCAAGTCTTTGAAGATATGCTCACAGCTATCCAACCAATCCTAAACTTCTGTAGCCGATTCCATTCCGTGGAACAGCTTCCCACCAAGACTAGTATAATCTTTGCAAAGCTTGGCAAAATCGGCTCTAGGCGCCTGCACCGCTGCACCACCACCATTTACAGCATTGGGAACTGCTCCTTGCACATTTCTAAGCATCTCTTTCATGATGTCAGTGAACATCATCCTCATATCAGAAGCATTCCCATTATTAGCTCCTCTACCAGTACCCCTAGCATATCGGCTCATCGTTCAATCTGTATGGAGAAAACGATAAACCATCTCTTCAGTGGTGCCAGTGCAGTGCGACTTCATCCTTAAATATACTAATAGTATATATATAGCTTTTGAAAACCAAAATATCACAAATACGCGCTCTCATATATGTACTATCTCTCCCTAGTGTCTTCCTTAGGTTAACTACGCAACCTAGAGCTCTAATACCAAATGTGACGGCCCGCCCCGCACCAGCCGACATTTCCAATGAAAGTGCGTTGTGCCTATGCCTGACCATCATGGGACGGTCGTCAAAGAAAGGAAATAAGGGAATTTGAACTAACAAGGAACCTGTAGAATGTCTCACAACGCATGGAATAAAATATAATAATAACATACCCAACATAAAACAGGCGAGATAGTTCATAAGCTGAGAACTAAACCATAATCATCATAGCAGCGGAAATTCAAAATACCGCTTATGTTCCACATCATCATTATTACAACTTTAGATAACTGTATCTAAAGCAAAATAATAAAGGTACACTACTAATGCCCAAAGTAGTGACCAACAGCGACACAGGGAGAATATCTATATATATATTACGTGGAAGCCTCTTGCTTATCTCCGGTACAGCTACTCATGCATACCACCTAACCTGTCTCTAGTCTGCCCGTTTAAGAGCACCCAGAGTAATAAGATGATACATAAAACTCTGGGTCAGACAAAAGTCTGGTATGAGCGATAAGCAACAAAACATAACAATAACAGGTATACCAAACCATACCTGAACCTGGACCTGCAACCAAAGAGTTAGTACAACAAGATGTACAATACTCTAAGGTGACACTAACATATGGTGTAAAGATACGGGGGAAGGGGTGTGCATGTCATAGTGATGTCAAACAATCAAGCATAGCAACCATCCTCACATCTCTCACTAAGTGCGTAAAGCATACAATATCCACCGCTTTGATCACCCAAATCCTTGCTATGATCACTCTACCCCATGGAGTCATGGCGACTCCACTGCACTGATCCATAGCCATTAGTCCTTGCTATGTCCAGTCTACCCCATGAAGTCATAAAGACTCCACTGCACTGGCTCATAGCCATGCTATGATCACTTTGCCCCATGGAGTAGTAACTACCCCACTGCACTGATCCGTAGCCTAACATCCGTCTTAGTGGTGAATCAAAGTTATGGACGTCGATAACCCCTTAGCACACGTCCCGCAGTAAAGCCCAACTCATGAAGTTAACTCGTTGGTTCCCATCTGGATCCTGAATACAAACTTCTCCTTTGGACTACCTTTGCATCTCGGGTTTTGGTCATCATCTCCATTTGTGATTCTTCAATTCAGTTCGTTCGCTGTCCAGACTCAAAGATTGGATCATGCTTTCCCCCTGGCCATCGGCTTGTGGTCCCTCCTTCAGCTCGTGGCTCGTGAAATCATGCTCCAACATCGGTTCGCGGCTCGGGGTCTGCATCCTCCAGCTCGTGGTGACCGATTCTGCTCATGCAACATCTAGGTGATTCGTCCTATTCCTCATGGGCGGGGTGTGGGGTTCGTGATCATCCTCACGCTCGGGGTGTGGGGTTCGTGATCATCTTCACGATCAGGGTGTGAGGCTTCGCAATCTTCCTCACGGTCGAGGTGTGAGGGTTCGTGATCATCCTCACGATCGGGGTGTGGGGTTCGTGATCATCCTCACGATCGGGGTGTGAGGCTTCGCAATCTTCCTCACGATCGGGTTGTGAGGGTTCGTGGAGTGCTCCTCGAGCGGGTCGGTTCGGGTAGGGGCGATCCGATCCGATCTGGCTCCTGCATATTTTTCCTGCAACTTCGAGCGACTGTTTTTACGCCACACGACGGCGTTTTCGACCATTCTAACAATTCTAAACACTTACAAAACATTCCAAACAGTCATAGCAACATGTATAATCAACCATAAACACCAAAACAACAAATAATCATGTCAATATGGATCAAACATACCCAAAACTCATGTTTTCCCCTTAATCATGTTTAAGCACAACTAATGATAGGATTAGCAAAACTTATCCAAATTAACCCAAAATTCTAATAGAGCCCTAAAATAATATTTTAGAATTTTACAAATTTTTCTGAGCCAAAATTTCGCTAATTAACACTAATTACCCCTAATCAACCATAATTAGTGAGAAACTATGCAAATCACTCACCTTGTCCAAAAACAAATTATAGATCTGAAATGTCATCTTTTTTGGGTTGAATTCTAATGCAGCACAGCAGCTCCAACTCTGATTTGGTGTTATTTACCCTTGATTTGACGTAGCTTAGCTTAATCTTCAATTAGAAAGCGATTAGGAGCGATTTGGGATGAAATTAGAAGGTGGAGGCCATGGCTAGGGTTAGAGAAATGTTTTAGGCGGCTGAAAATGAAAAAAAAATCGTTTTCCTACTGTTCTCAGCCTCCCCATAAGCCTAATCCCGAAATGGGTTATGGGCCCTCTTGCTAATCACCCTAATTAGGCCCGGTTAAGCTGATTTTTTACCTTCTAAACCTTGTTTCAGCCATATCTCCCAAATGGTGAGTCCGTTTGGCTAATGTGACCACTCTACGGAAAGGTAAACCATCTTCCGGATCTAATGGAAATGGTTTCAAGTCCAAACTCCTTACCAATCAAAAGTTATGGCCGAGACAAGATCAGCTACGGGCAAAACGGCCATTCAAAAATCGGCAAAAATCATAAACATGGGAAATGACCCCAATAGTCGTCTCCCAAAGTTACATGGCTATACGACTTCACATGAGAAAGAAATAAATATTCTACGATCTCTTGATGCATAGAATGCGAGTCGTTACAACCCAATCCTTTGCCATGATCACATTGCCCTTGGGAGTCATAATGACCCCATTGCACTGACCCATAGCCCATAATCCGTCTCTCACTGGTGAACCAAAATTATGGATATCGATAACCCCTTTGCACATGTCCCGCTGCAAAGCCCAACTCTAAAAGTTAACTAATTGGTTCCCAGGTGGATCCTGAGTTATAACTTCTCACTTGGACCTCCTTTGCATCTCGGGTTTTGGTTGAATTGGTTTTGATCTTCAAAAGAGTTCACAATTGTCGTCGCGTGGTGGAGTTCGAACCCGGTTCAGTTTGGAGTCATCATCTTGGATGAAGTGACAAAGTATAGGAATGCTTGGATTCCCGCTCTCAGAATCCCGTTCTTGGAATCCCACTCTCGGAATCCCACTCTCGGAATCCCCTCACGGATTCTCGCTCTCGGAATCCCGCTCTTGGATTCCCGCTCTCGCTTGGATGAAGTGACAAAGTATAGGAAATCTCACCCCCCCTCGGTTCGTGACCACCCCCGGTTCGTGGCCCCCTCCCCAGCTTGTGACACCCTTCCTCGGTTCGTGAGTCCTCATATTGGAGCGGTTCGTGACCTCTTGGAGTGGTTCGTGAGACATACCCCCTTCAGGAATCGAAGTTCTCCTGGGCGGTTCGTGAGGCATACCCCCTTCAGGAACCGGTTTTCTGCAGTTTTTCCAACAAGCTAATTTCGCCAAACGATGGCATTTTCAACCATTCTAATCTCAACATGAAGTCACAAAGCATACCAAACAATGGTAGTAACATGTCGAATCAACCAAAAACACCAAAATATCAATAACATGAAATATTTTAGATCAAACATACCCAAAAAGCATGATTTCCCCCTTAACCCCCTTAACCATGTTTTAACTATAGGATTAGCAAACTTAATCCAAATTAACCCAAATTTTCACTAGAGGCATAAAATAATATTTAAGAATTTCTACGTATTTTTCCAGATTTTTATGATGCATAATTTCACTAATTATCACTAATCACCCCTAATTAGCCGTAATTAGTGAATAAAAGTGCAAATCACTCACCTTAGCCACAAATAAATTTCAGATCTGAAATTCTAACTGATTTGGCATGGTTTCCAATGTATCCCAGCAGCTCTATCTCGATTTCTATGCTAATCCGCCTTAATTTGATGTTGATTTGGCTAATATGTGATCAGAAAGTGATTAGGGTTGAATTTAGAAGGTGGAGGTCATTACTAGGGATAGAGGAATGTTTGTGGCGGCTAGAAAACTGAAATGAAATGTTTTCTCAAACCCTTTCAGCCCTCCCATAATCCTAATCCCGAAATGGGTTATGGGCCTAACTACTAATCACCTAATTAAGCGCTGTTAAGCTATTTTCATCTTCCAAACCTTATTTCAACCATATCTCCCAAACGGTAAGTCTGTTTGATTAGTGTGACCACTCTACGAAAAGGTAAACCATCATCCGAATCAAATGGAAGTGGTTTTAGGTCAAAAATCTTTACCAATCAAAAGTTACAGGAGAAACAAGATTTGCTAGGGGCAAAACAATCATTTATAATTTTGCAAAAATTGTGAACATGGGAAATGACCCCAATAGTCATTCCCCAAAGTTACACGACCATACGACTTCGTATGAGAATGAAATAAATATTCTATAATCCTTCGATGCGTAGAACGCGGGTCGTTACATTCTTCTCCCCTTAAGAAATTTCGCCCTCGAAATTCCTTAACCATAACATACAAAGGTGGCCTGCATGCCTATCAACCATTTACAAACAATAAAACATACATAACAAGCTTATCCTAGCATGCAGTTTACTAACAAGGGAGAACTATATCGATATTAAAGCTGTACAGGTAAAGAGCTCTGGATATGACTTCCTTATGTTCTTCTTGGTTTCCTAAGTACAGTCATTCTCATTATCACACAACTTCATATACAGTTCTGCTAACTTAGCTGCTGCTCTAATCGACTTGATGGGTATAAACCATGCACTTTTGGTCAATCGATCCACAATACCCAAATACTATCATGGCCTGATTTAGTCCTTGGTAAACCATCGATGAAGTCCGTTGAGACTTGTTCCCATTTCCATTTGGGAATTTCCAACGGTTGTAACAAACCACTAGGCTTCTTTTTCTCGGCTTTAACTAACTGGCAGTTCATGCCCTTGGAGATAAACATCCCAACGTCCCTCTTCATCCCTCCCCAGTAGTAGGTCTGCTTCATGTCTTGATACATTTTGTTACCACCGGGATGTATAGTCAATTTCGAGTGATGACATTCTCTAAGCACTTCGTCTCTCAATCCATTAACATTGGGTACAACTAGTCTCTCATCCTATCGAAGCCATCCTTCTCTATTAAGTCCATACTTGTTCATTTTCTCACCATCAATATTCATCTCTTCCTTGGAGATGATTTCTGTTAGGTTAGGATCGTCCCTCTGACGGGAACCAATCCGCTCAATCAAAGTCGATCAAATCGTCAAGCTTGCTAACATCTCTGGACCCAATCCATACTTAGGTCTGAAATCATATCCCGCAATATACTTCAGTTGTGTCCATTCAAGAAACGTAGCATCTAAACTGGCATGTCTCCTACTCAATGCATCAGTTATCGCACCTAGTTCGATAGCACATGTATCCGTGTATACCGTCATCTCTTCATTTCTCGTTGCCAGAATCCTACAGGTGATAGTCTACTCAAGATAAGAAAAATAGGAACAACCATATCAACCATCAAACAAGTCCTATCTATCGCCTGCTAAATCCATTAATACATCGATACTCATATGACTGGTCCAACCAATATCAAGGGCCCATGGAAGCCCCGGCTCCAAACGGACTACTGCACGTCCAACGTACGTTTATCCTCCAAGGATAACTAGATCACGTCCAATGGATCCAAGGTAAATGGGCGTCCCCAGATACCCCTGCTTCGAGTCCGCCTAGAACACTCCAAACTATCAACGATTCCTTGGCACCTCATCAGGAGAGCTATCCACAACTCCATCTTCAACTCGAGTCCAACCCAAGTCAATCCCTTATCTTGCAGCCTTCTCGAGTCCCACTTGAGTCATCTCATAGCCTTATCGATTCCAACTCGGGGCAGTCCACATCATCGAACAGTCTTATTATGTCATGGCTGCCCATCACTCCACGAGTAAACCAAGACATCGTTCAATGGAAATCAAAACTACTCATATCTCACGTAAACCATCCTAGTCTAACTCAACATTCCCCAAGCACAAGCCCCAAAGGCCTAAACCAATATCAGACAAACACTCAAGGAACATCTCCTTCGAATCCAGACAATCTATGTGAGATGATATGAACAAAACAACCAAACACTCGAGCACTCATAACCTCTGGCTATCCTTGCCAATCTTGCTTCGAAACTATCGTTGATCGCATGACGGCCCATGCCATATGTCAAGGGTAAATAACAACCCCAGTTTTAACCAGACTAATGCACATCCAACGTACATTTGCCTCTTAGAGACTACTAGAACTTACGACAACGATAATCCCTCTATAACTCTAGTCGGCATCGCGGACGACTATCCACAAACTTAGAGCCAGTCTTGAGTATCCATTACCCACAAACTCAAGTCCAACATGAGTCGTCTCCCTACTCATTGCATCTCCAAGATTAACGAACAACCATTGTTTACGAGTTCAAGCCCAACTTAAATCGTCCTAACCTTTGTTGCATCCCCACGATCAACAAACATATCTTATTGCTTCGAGACTTCCCCATTGAATTTACTCCGAAGTTATTACCGTTCTTGAACCAAAGAGAACATCAACATAAAGTCCTAACAATCCATAGCAATCACTCATTTACTACAGAATACTACAACGCTCATGATATTCACCACAGAGTTTAAAAATGCTTCCAAAGACCCTTCCCTTATGAGTTATGACTAACCCGAATCTCTTTGTTCCCCTAGTTCCAGTTACCCTTGGAGCCAATCGACTCCCAAAATAATGCCAAACCCAGTAAAGGCCAAAACAAAGCAATCACAAGCAACATACATCCATGACTCGATAAGACAAAATCACGACAAATCATGCAAAGGCTAGTCGAACCACCGATCGGTCTCGTAATAACTAAAAGTCTATCGATTATCTCGGGTTCCAATCCCAACCTATCTACCAGGTCACTAGATACGAAGGAATGGGAAGCCCCGATATCAAACAATACTTGAAAAGGAACATCATAAATAGAAAGCATACCTTGAATAATGACACCTTTCCCCTTCTGCGCCGCAGTTGGGGCATTCGACGAAGAAGGAACTACGTTGATAGCATATGCTTTCACAATCTGTTTCTCTTTAGGGGGTTGCGGACATTTATCCTTGTGATGTCCCGCTTGGCCGCAATTGAAGCACTTCCTTTCCCTAGGATTTTCTCGACAATCTCTAGCATAGTGGCCCTTCTTGCCATAACTAAAGCACTCGCCATCTTTCTTATTCTACTTTTTCTGACCATCCTTGGTTTGGTCTTGTTTCCTCCTATTCTGGGAATTATTCTTGCCTCCACCGCTTCCCTGTGGCTTTGGCTCCTCTGCAGATGTAATAGCAACCTCGGTCTTTGACTTAGGGTAAAGGCTCTCAGATCTCAATGCCTTTTCCACAATAGATTGAAAAGTCTCATCGATATGGTTTATCAGTCTCTCTCCCAAGTACTCATATAGGCCAGTTATGAACTTCTCGTTCTTCTTCTCGGCCATATTGATAAGGGAAATCCATACTTCGATAAGGTATCAAATTCAGCAATATACTCCGAGACTGCCTTACCATTCTGCTTAAGCTCCAAGAATTTCCTAAACAATTCCGATTTCTTAGCGGCTGGAATAAACTTATCACTAAATCGGGCCTTAAAATGATTCCAAGTGACTTGATCCTCAGGAGTAGCTTCTTTAATAGCATTCCACCAATTCATAGCTCGTCCTTGAAGTTGACGTGATGCTAAGTTTCTTTTCATTGCATCATCAATTCCCAAATCCTCGAAGATGCACTCACAACTATCAAGCCAATCTTGAACATCCGTAGCCGACTTCGTTCCATGGAACGACTTTCCACCAAGATTAGTATACTCCTTATTAAGCTTGGTGAAGTTGTCTTTAGGCGCCAGCACCGCTGCACCACCACCGTTAGCAGCATTAGGAGCTGATCCCTCAACATCCCTAAGCATCTCCCTCATGAAGGTGGTAAACATTGTCCTCATATCAGGGACATTCCTATTATTAGCCCCTGAACCCATACTCCTCATATTTCGGCTCATCGTCCAATCGGTAAAGAGAAAACGATTAACCATCTCTTCAGTGGTTCCCGTGCAATGCGACTTCTTCCTTAGATATACAAATAGTTTAGTTTTGGAAAACCAAAATATCACAAATACGCGCTCTCATCTACATATACTATCTCTCCCTGATGTCTTCCCCTAGGTTAACTATGCAACCTAGGCTCTGGTACCAAGTGTAACGGCCCGCCCCGCGCCAACCGACATTTCCCTCGAAATGCGTTGTGCCAATGTCCGAATAGCATGGGACGGTTTTCAAAAGAAAGGGATTTAAAGCTATGAATCACCAAATAACCTATAGTATATCTCACAGCGCATGGAATAAAATATAATAATAACATACTTGACATAAAATAGGCGAGAGAGTGCATAAGCTGAAAACTAAACCATCATTACTACAACTTCAAAATACTATCTCTAAATAAAAATAGAAAAGGTACACTACTAATGCCCAAAGCAGTGACCAGCAACAACACAGGGAGAATATATGTAAATATTATGTGGAAGCTTCCTGCTCGTCTCCGGACAGCTACTCGTGCATCCCACCTAACCTGCCCCTAGTTTGCTCGTTTATGAGCACCTAGAGTAATAAGAAGAGACATAAAACTCTGGGTCAGACAAAAGTCCGGTATGTGCGATAACAGCA
This sequence comes from Allium sativum, assembly GCA_030737875.1. Lineage (NCBI taxonomy): Eukaryota > Viridiplantae > Streptophyta > Magnoliopsida > Asparagales > Amaryllidaceae > Allium > Allium sativum. The sequence continues at coordinate 510,027,570 of CM060921.1, read as the reverse complement.
AAACAAAACAGTAATAGGTATAAATAATCATACCTGAACCTGGACCTGCAACCAAAGAGTTAGCACAACAAGATGTACAGTACTCTAAGGTAACACTAACATAAAGTGTAAAGTGGAAGTGCACATTTCATGGTGATAGCTAACATCAAACATAGCAATCATCCTCTCATCTCTCACTCAGTGCGTTAAGCATATGATATCCACCACTTCGATCACCCAATCCTTTGCTACGATCACTTTGCCCTTGGGAGTCACAATGAACCCATTGCACTGATCCATAGCTCATAATCCGTCTCTCAGTGGTGAAACAAAATTATGGATATTGATAACCCCTTTGCACACGTCCCACAGCAAACTCAACTAAAAAAGTTAACTCATTGGTTCCCAACTGAATCTTGAGTAATAACTTCTCACTTGGACCTCCTTTGCATCTCGGGTTTTGGTTGAATTGGTTTTTATCTTCAGAAGAGTTCACAATTGTCGTAGCGTGGTAGAAGTTCGAATCCGGTTCAGTTTGGAGACATCATCTTGGATGAAGTGACAAAGTATAGGAAAGCTCGGATTCCCGCTCTCGGAATCCCGTTCTCGGAATCCCGCTCTTAGATTCCCGCTCTCGGAATCCCGCTCTCGGAATCCCACTCTTGGATTCCCGCTCTCTCTTGGATAAAGTGACAAAGTATAGGAAAGCTCCCCCTGGTTCGTGACCACCCCCCGGTTCGTGACCCCCTCCCCGGCTCGTGACACCCTTCCCCGGTTCGTGAGTCCCCATATTGGAGCGGTTCGTGACCATCATCTTAGAGCAGTTCGTGCGAAATAACCCCTTTAGGAATCGAAGTTCTCCTGGCCTGTTCGTGAGGCATACCCCCTTTAAGAACCGGTATTCTTCAGTTTTTCCAGCAAGCTAATTTCGCTAAGCGATGGCGTTTTCAACCATTCTAATCTTACTATGAAGTCATAAAGCATACCAGAAAATAGTAGTAACATGTAGAATCAACCAAAAACACCAAAACATCAATAACATGAAATATTTTAGGTCAAACATACCTAAAAAGCATGATTTCCCTCTTAATCCCCTTAACCATGTTTTAACTATAGGATTAGCATACTTATTCCAAATTAACCCAAATTTTTACCAGAGGCAAATAATAATATTTAAGAAATTCTAAGTATTTTTCCAGATTTTTTTGATGCATAATTTCGCTAATCATCACTAATTACCCCTAATTAGCCGTAATTAGTGAATAAAAGTGCAAATCACTCACCTTAGCCATAAATAAATTTTAGTTCTGAAACTCTAACTGATTTGGCACGGTTCCCAATGCATTCCAGAAGCTCTATCTCGATTTCTATACTAATCCTCCTTAATTTGATGTTGATTTGTCTAACATGTGATTAGAAAGTGATCAAGGATGAATTTAGAAGGTGGAGGCCATTACTAGGGTTAGAGGAATGTTTGTGGTGGCTAGAAAACTGAAATGAAATGTTTTCTCAAACCCTTTCGGCCCTCCCATAACCTTAATACCGAAATGGGTTATGGGCCTAACCATTAATCACCTAATTAAGCCCAGTTAAGCTGTTTTTCATCTTCCAAACCTTATTTCAGCCGTATCTCCCAAAAGGTAAGTCCGTTTGATTAATATGACCACTCTACGGAAAGGTAAACCATCATCCAAATCCAATGGAAGTAGTTTCAAGTCAAAAACCTTACCAATCAAAAGTTATACGCGAAACAAGATTCGTTAGGGGCAAAACGGTCATTTAAAGTTCGGCAAAAATCGTGATCATGGGAAATGATCCAATAGTCGTTCCCCAAAGTTACATGACCATATGACTTCGTATGAGAATGAAATATATATTCTATGATCCTCTAATGCGTAGAATGCTGGTCGTTACATTTTATAAAGTCGACCTATCCATCCGTGTTTGCATATGAAAACTTTGGTTCGATACACACTTTAATTCGACTTGATTTCATACTCGAAAACTAATTCGATTTCACTATTTACAAATAATGATTCAACCACAAAATCAATAACAAATCACGCCATAATCAACAACATTAAAACAACAATTATCATCATCCAATTACATTGAAATTTACCGATTTAAGTTGCTTGATTAGATCCTATGGTGATTTAAATTGAAATCATACTTATATCGAGTAGATTTATATGAAAACAACTAGAAATGATGAACATAAGATCAAACAACCCATATATTCGATTGAATCCATGCGATAGATGATTATCACTCACCAAATCTTCAAAATAGCATGAAATCCACTTATCTCTAAACCGGACAGCGAAGAATGATGAAAAATGGCCCCCGAATCAATCACTTTGATGCGATCTACCTTTCTTCGATGTTGATCTTCGATCTTCTAATCTAGATCTATATTTTTAATTAAGGATAGAGAGAATTGATTGAGCAAGGAGGATCACAAGCTCAACCAAATAAGAAAAATGAAGAAACTAAACTATTCTCCATATCTCTACCCCCTATTTATAGCCAATAGCTTCAGCCTTAGCGGGCCCCACAAATCATCCCACTAATTACTAATTGGCCTGGACAAAAATTATGTAACACTTAAACAGTGATTCCTCCCAAACTGCCATAACAAATATTTAATGTGGGCACTCTACGAAATTGGCAAAACCATTTCCTTTCCAATAAAATCAAGCTTAGTACCTGATTCGATCCCAGTCAAAAGTAATGCCCTGTACAAAACTGATAGAGGAATAATGGTCACAAATAAAATTGATAAAAATTATGGAAATGTCTTACATCCCCATAACCAAAATATCAAAATATGAGAATGATCCAACCCTCGGGGAATTAAATAAAAATATTTTACGATCCTTCGATACGTAAAATGCACGTCGTTACATTTTCCCCCTTTATGTATTTCGCCCCCGAAATCCCAAGCAAACACAAGCAACTAGAAACAACTCGCATGCCTATCATCCATGATCATTCAATATTTACCATCCAAACTAGCATCCATCAAGCCATACATACATAGTCTTATCATAGCATGTAGAATTCTAACGAAATAGTACATGTTACAATGGTGTAAGGTGACATGACATAAATGGCTCATACCGACGAAGATTTCTAGACGGATCACCTTTATACTCTCTTCCATCTCCCACGTATAATCGTCATCATCCTCACTTCATTGCACCTTGACTAGCATAACTGTCTTCCTCCTAAGTTGTTTACTGTCATTCCCCACAATGTGAAGCAGCTTACAAGGTCTTGTAACTATGGACTCGAATTCTAGGTCTTCGTACTGCTCTGGAGATACCACTACATTCGAATCATGCCCACACTTCCATGGAAACGACACATGGAAAACATTGTGCACACTCGACATCTTCTTGGGTAAATCCAATTTTTATGCGAGCTTTCTATTCTGCTCGATTATCGGAAACCGTCCACAAATCGTTTTCTTTAGCGTAACGGTTGTGTATAGCGAATCTACAAAGTCGGTTCATATATTATAGATAGTAGAATAGTAAATCGGTCAACAAGCCTGACCGATGGAAAAATGGGTATTGATCATGCGTTCAAAGGAAGTACGTTACGCATGGCGCAATTAGATACATACATAGCAAATGAACATGCATACAAAACAAGCAACATGTAAACTAACATACAAGCTAAAGTAAGCAGCTCCAAAGCATTACAACTAAAAGAAAACTAAAAAACTAGCCTAAGTGTTCCGGGTACATTCACGTCAGCAGAGAAGGTGGAGATTACCATGGGTGGGGGAAGTATCTTCGTTGCTGATGTCCATTAGTGTCAATGCTGCCAATAGACTCTTCCCAGATTATAGCAATGTCCAGAATGGTTGGGATGAACGACAATGGATGGGTATCCGAGGAAGATGCGTTCAACCTGGCACTGCCATGGACTGCTGAAGTTGATAAAGTGGGAGCTAGCATTGGGGATTTGCTATCCAGCGGAGGAGGATAAGGTGGTGGAGGTGTAACGACAAGGGAGAGGCTTTGATCATCAGGTTGCAAGGATGAGGTAGGCACGGGAAATGGGTCGAAAAGGTCAATATCATAAAGGGGGTCCCATTTTGGTTTAGGCGACGACCACAAATCCTAACCAAGCGGGATAATAACTTCAATAGAGCTGTCAGGTAAGGGAAGTGGTGCAGTATCAGCCGGTAGTGGTGCAACAGGTTCAGGGATGGTGGCTTCAATCTGCATGGCGTCGAAGCGGAAGTCTGTTCAGGTTTCGGTAGATGAAGGGGTTCCATGAGGTGTTCTCAGTAGTTCTCCCACTGGTTACCTAAAAGGAGATCATTAAGGTTAAGGGTTGGATGGAAGTGGTCCCAATCTTCTACTGTGATGATGTGGTGGTCGTTGTTGAGGAAAACGAAGTATGTAGAGGGTAGGGTAACCGCCTTTAGAAGCCTAACTTTGGAGAAGACGAAACGAAAATCTCATTGATCCCAGCCACAGTCGTCAGCTCTAATGAAGAGGCCAGCTGGGTAGATGGCGGTGGTCAAGTGGTCTGGAAGGTGACAGAGGTGGATGGGGTAGCCTCTTATTCTGACCTTACTAGTGGGCCAGAATTCCCTGATGAAGATCTCTGAGTCTGGCATCTAAGCATCTAGAGCCAGGGAACTTCCTGGCTTGGATCGGAATTGGCAGCTGAGGGCGGCGTGGTAGAGGTTAGCGGATGGAAATTGGATACGGAAGTCGTGGTCGTCCAGGATGTAGATTCTCTATTCATAGTCGCGGGAAAAGTTAGAGAGCATGGAGCATACAAAGTGAATGTGCCAGTACCCGACGATGATGGAAGTGCAGACGAGTTTGGTTGCATTAGTAAGAAGAGCCATTTCTGATGTAGAAGAAGAAGAGATGGGATTATTTGAGGAAATGATCTTATTGGGAGGATTAGGGGAGGATTTATCGAAGAAATATGTTTTGACAAGGAGAAAAGGAGAGGGTTTGATGGCCGACACTTTCGGAGAGAGAGAGAGAGAAGTTGATGGGGGTGGACGAAATATCTTCTGGAGGGAATGCGCAAAGACTGCTGTGGCTACCAAAGCAGAATTTTCCTTTTGATGAACACCCTAATGAGTGCAGCTTTTATATGAATGCCTAAAAAATACACACCTGTAGCAGATCCTAGCATTTCTATAACTCTTGGCCATGTGTCCGGAAGAAGCATAGTGAAAACTTAAACGTTTTGATTTCAAAAAATCTAATATGCACGCCAAAGAAGTGAACATTGATAGGAGACCTTTCAAGAAAGGTAGAGAAGATGACTTCGACGGAAACTATGATTGGAAGGTCGGTGCGCGATTTCAGAGCAGCCATATAGGACATCCTCTGAGAGTCTGGTGGAGTGGGGAGAAGAGGTGGCAGGGGGCCTGGTTTTGGTGCTGGCGGTGAAGGTAGAGGTGGTGGAGAAATAGGTAAGGGAAGTGGGTGCACAGGTTTAGGCGGAGCCGCTGGTAGCTGAGAGGAGATGATCGCTTCCGCCACCATCAGATCAGGGTTAGATTCAACGTCTGGTTTGGAGGAGGAGGTATGTGACGGGGAGGTTGATGTAGGAGGTTGAAAGTTGATGGCAGTGGCAGCCATTATTAAATTTAACCAAATTTTAAGTTCAAGATTTTCGGTCCAACAAATCTTGGAGCTAATTTTCCTTTATTTCTGAACCAAAAAACATTCTTTAATAGTGAAATCTTCACGAAAACCATATCGCCAATGTCGAATTCCAAATTCTTTTAACGCTTATCACCATAACTCTTTTGACGGTCTTGGGCTACCTTCATTCGTTGCTGAATGATCTCGATACTATCCGAGGTCTCTCTTATCATCCCTGGCCTAAGTGCCAATTTATCTCCAGTTTCTAACCAACATGCCGGAGAATTACACGGTCTACCGTACAACGCCTCATATGGTGCCATCCCAATGCTCGACTGGTAGCTATTATTATACGCAAACTCAACTAGATGCAGATGGTCTTCCCACGATCCCCTGAAGTCCAATACACAAGCTCTTAGGAAATCTTCCAAAACTCAGTTAACCCTCTCGGTTTGACCATCAGTCTGGGGACGATAAGCCATACTCAAACATAACTTGGTTCCTAAAGTCTCTTGCAAAATTTTCCAAAATCCACTCGTGAACAACAGATCTCGATCACTCACTATGCTCATCTGGATACCATGGAATCGAACTATCCATTTTATATATAGCTTAGCTAATTTCGATGCTGTCCTAGTCGATCTAACAGGAATAAATCTTGCACTTTTAGTCAAGCGATCCATTATGATCCAAATTCCTTCGTTTCCTTTATTTGTTCTAGGTAGTCCATCGATAAAATCCATCGATATATGCTCCCACTTCCATGTAGGAACTTCCAATGGCTGAAGAAATCAACTTAGCTTCCTCTGTTCAGCTTTCACTAACTGACAGTTCATACACTTGGAAATAAATTTTCCAACATCCCCTTTCATCCCTTCCCAGTAGTAGGCTCGCTTCATGTCCTGATACATCTTATTTCTACTTATATGAATTGTCAACTTTGGGTGATGATGACATTCCCCAGAAACTCATCTCTCAATTTGTCAATATCAGGAACAACCATTCGTCCTTGTATTCGAAGTCAACCCTCTCGATTGATCTCGATTCCTTATCCTCTAGTTCTAACTTCTGGATAATCTCGACAAGCTTTGCATCATGCTTCTGGCTCTCACCAATCCTTTCAATAAGAGTAGGTCTTATCGATAAGATTGCCAATATTTCAGGTTCCAACTCACACCATGGTTTGAAATCAAATCCTGCCAAGTACTCGAGGTATTTCCATTAAAACATCGCTCCTAAACTTTCATGTCTTTGACTCAACGCATCTGACAATGTGTTACCTTAACCAGGAGTATAGGCTATACCAAAATCATATGATGCCAGAAACTCTAACCACTGTTGATGTCGAAGATTCAAATCCTTTTGGGAGAAAAGATACTTCAATGACTTGTGATCCGTAAACAACTCGAATCGAACTCCCAACGAGTAATGTCTCCCCATCTTGAGAGCAAACATGATCGCTTCCAATTCCAAATCATGAGTCGAATAATTCCTTTCGTGTGGCTTCAACTGTCGACTCGCGTAGGCCACAAACCTATCCTTCTACATCAACACTGATCCAAGTCCAGTACCACATGCATCAGTGTATACCACCATTTCTTCATTCCCACTTGGAATCGTCAAAACAGGAGCACTAGTCAGTCTCTCTTTCAGGATTCCAAAAGTTTTCTCACACTTTGCATCCCATGTAAAGACTTGATTCTTTTTTGCCAATTCTGTTAATGGTGCAGCTATCTTGAAGAAATCCTTAATAAAACGATGATAATATCTAACCAACCCAAGGAAACTTCTCACGTCCATCGCATTCTTAGGTCTATCCCAGTCCTGGATTGCTGCCATCTTAGCGGGGTCAATCGCTATTCCATTTCCAAAAACAGCATGGCCTAAGAACCTCACTTCGCTCTTCCGAAAGTGACACTAAGAAAACTTAGCTCTCACCTGATGCTTTCGTAAGATTTCCAAAACAACTCGCAAGTGCGTCTTATGCTCTTCTTTATTCTGAGAGAAAACCATAATATTGTCCATGAACACAAGCACAAACTTGTTCAACTGGTCTTTGAATACCCTATTCATAAGATCCATGAAATACGTTGGCACGTTAGTCAACCCAAATTGCATCATCAACCATTCGAAGAAACTGGATGGTGTCCTAAAAGATGCCTACGGCACATCATCCTTCGTTCCTCTCAACTGATGAAACCCCATTGCAAAATCGATCTGTGAAAACACCTTTCCCTTGTAAAGATGGTCGAACAAGTCGTCTATCCTCTGCAACGAATGCTTTTTCTTCTTGGCCACCTTATTCAGCTCACGATAATCCACACACAATCTCAAAAATCCATCAGTCTTGGTTGCAAATACAACTGGTGCAACCCATTCAGATACATTTCTCTGAATGAATCGTTTTCTCAAAAGGTCATGTGCTTGCACCTCTAACTATCACTATTCCTTATGCAGCATCTTCCTAAGAGGAAAGACAATAGGTCTAGCACCCTTGACCAGATCGATTTTGAACTCAATCTCACGTTGCAGCGGCAACCCTTTGACCTCTTCAAAGACATCATCGAACTCACTAGCGATTGACACAGATGACAAGTCTTTCCATGGAATCACAAGCCAATATAAATAACTCATGAAGGCACCATCTTCAGGCTTACATCGAATCACAACCATTTACCCTTCCATATTCTTGACTGTCACCTCGATCTTCTCGCAATCCACTTTTGTTGCATACCTCCTAAGCCAGTCCATATCCAAAATAATCCCATACCCAGTAAAGTTAAAAACAAAGCTATCACACACAAAGGAGAAATCATGGCTCGACAACACTAGACCATGACAAACAATACGCAAACTGGACGAACCCCCAACTGGGTTAGTCACAATCAATGGTCTGTCACAAATCTCGGGTTCCAAACCCGAGCCGCACACAAGCTCATTACAAATGAAAAAGTGCGATGCTCTTATAAAACAAGACACAAACTGAAAAATTTCTAATGGAAAAAATACCTTGAACGATGACAATTTTTTCTTTCTCCTCTGCCGTATGAGCCCAGTAGTATGATGGCACAACCTCCAAAGCATACGCCTTCACCATCTGCTTTCCCTTAGATGGTTCTGGACAATTCATCTTGTTATGCCTAGGCTTGCCACAATTGTAGCACTTCTTCTCAGTCTTTGGGTCCTTGCAATGCCTGGAGTAATATCCCTTTTGCTGGCAGTTGTAGCAAGTCACTTCTCCTTTCTGCTCTTTCTGGCGATCCTTTCCTTTCTGCTATTGCTGCTTCCTCTTTTTGTTATTACCACCTTGTTGTGGCTTCGGTTCTTCCTTTGTTGCAACAACATTCTCTTCCTTGGGAAACAAACTCTCATGCCTTAGAGCTTTTTCCATGATCTTCTCATAATTGTCATCTAGATGATCCACCAGCTGATTCCCAAGGTATTTTTCCAAGCCCATGACAAATTTCTCGTTCTTCTGATAAGGAGTCTCGACATATGAACAATCATACTTCGACAAAGTTTCGAAGTCAGAAACATATTATAGCACTGGTCGACCATTCTGCTTAAGGTCAACAAACCTCTTAAACAGAATAGACTTCTGGACGAGAGAGATAAACTTCGTCTCAAACTTAACTTGGAATTACTTTCATAAAATCTCATCTTCTGGAGTCTCTAGAGTGACAAAGTTCCACCAGTCCGTAGCTCTGCCCTGTAGACGCCTCGATGCAAGCTTCCTCTTGGTCGCATCATCAATTCCCAAGTCTCCAAAGACCTGAATGCAAGTATCAAGCCACCCTTAAATCTCTACAATCTGCTCTGTCCCCTATACGGCTTCCCTCCTAGAGGAGTAAATTTTTTGTATAGCTTTGCAAAGTCCACGGTCCTAGGTACTTTCACTTAAACTCATACATCTATCGCAGCTGTCTCTAGAGCGGGAGCCCTCCATGTGATCCTTGCCACCATGGCCTCGAGCATAACTGGGTTATCAGGTATACCGCCGTTTCCCCTCTAGAATCAGCCTCCTCCTTAGTAGCTTGTCTCGATGTTCGATGACTCATTATAAATCAAAAAAATAGAATGATTAGTCCACATACGAAAAAACTACAAATGGAGTTCAAACCATATTATACTATATACTAATATATATTATACATCCACCAGAAATCTACAAGTATGTTTCCCATACGTAATTATGTCTTCAAACTTTTGCTAAAATCGATTAACCCAGCTCTGATACCAAATGTGACGACCGCCCACAACTCCTGCACTTAACAAGGGAAATAGTGCACTAAAAGAGGTGCTAGGAAGCTATGGACGATCATCATGGCAGGATAACACATGCGGAACCTGTCGTATAACTCATAGCGAAAGGATAAAATATAATAAAACATATACAACATGCAATAATATTGAAGGAGAATTGAGAAAAATCTTAAACTTTTTCATATCACCATGAAATATCCATACAATGTTGGATTACACTATAAGAGTCTATACAAAGTGCCTCACTACATTTCCCTCAGAGAATACATCAACATAGCAGTAGAAAAACAATAAATAGTAGGTAATAGGAAACTAATACATAAGCCTCCAGCTCGTCATCGCTCAACAATATCATCCTCATCAAGATCAACTACCTGTCATCTACTATTCAGTATGCTCATCCAACACGTGGATGAACAACCCAAGGTAATAAGATGAAACATAAAACCTTAAGTCAGAGAACAGTCTTAATGAGCAATAAAACATCTATCTAACATCATTATAAAATATATGAGAATAGGTTGATTGATCAACTAATCTACTAATATTAACAGAGAGGAACCCAAGCCCGTCTTCCCAATATCAAACAGTGATAGCCTTTACAAAAAATATGATATAAATAAACGACACATTAATGGCAATCAGTTATCAAGCATAGATCATCCTAATAGATATCGACATCTCCCAAGCACAAGCCCCGAAGGCCTAACCCAACATAAGACAAGCACCTAAGAGATATCTCCTTCGACGTTGAATAATACACACTAGATGATACGATCAAAGAAATCATCATCCATGAGTCTGGCTATCACCACCAATCCTGCCTTGAAACCTTCTCTAATCGTATGACTGGCCGTATCACCATGCCATCCATCAAGGGCTAATGGTAACCGTGGTTCTAGCAAAACCTCCATACGCATTTCATTGCTACGTATCCAGGCCTTTCATCGCTACCCAGGGTACTCAACTAATCATCTAGTCTTTTAGGCATCCCTATTATACCCTTTTATTGAGCCCGCTAGAACCTACGACCACGATAATTCCTCAACTTTCGATATCTCTAGTCATCGTCATTAGCGACCATTAGCAATCTCAAATCATCTTGAGTAGCCATTATCTACGAGCTCAAGACACGCTTGAGTCGTATGCATATTTGTTGCATTTCACCGATCAATGAACACTTCACAATACTTCGAACATTCCTGCTTGAATTCACATCGAAGTCACAATCATCATCGATCCAAAACTTATGTCGTTTGGTCAATATTCATTCCACAATGTTTAGGTCTTTGCTGTAAATAACAATCCATAGCGTTTACAAAACGCTTCCGCTCAATATAAGTAGGCACGGTCCATCTTTAAGCATTCACATATAACAGTGTTTCTAGACCCCTTTCACAGCGTTTCCCAAATGTTGTAGTTGCTTGTCAATGCTCCCCATGGACCAGTTGTGATCCATGTGCCAGAACCTAGGCCGATCCATCAAAACCACGTGAGCAACCTGTCATAATATGTTGATCCGCCCATCTATGGAACGTGCCTGATCCATGGCTTTTAACATAATTTGCCAAACGTTGTAAATTCTGATGGATCGGTTGCGTTCCATACCCTTGCCTAACCACTGAAATGTTGGTCGATCCCTTGTTTTGCGTGCATGATCCATGCCTGGATCGTGGCCGATCCAAGCAATTTCCATAGTGTTTGCCAATGTTGTAAACCCGCCTGAACCAAAACTTTGCAATACACTCAATCCACTTGTTTTCTCCAACCGATCCACACTTTTCCCGTTTGCTAAAACCATTGCAAAGCATATGCTCGATCCATACTTTTTAAAGTCGACCGATCCATCCATGTTTGCACATCAAAACTTCAGTTTGATCCACTATTTAATTCGAACTGATTTCATACTTGAAAACCAATTCGATTTCAACGTTTTCTAACAATGGTTCAACCACAAAATCAACAACAAATCATGCCATGATCAACAACATTAAAAAAACAATAATCATCATCTAATTACATTGAAATTTACTGATTTAAGTTGCTAGATTAGATCCTACGGTGATTTGAATTGAAATCATACTTACATCGATTAGATCTATGTGAAAACAACTTGAAATGATGAACATAAGATCAGACAACCCATATACTTGATTGAATCTGTGCAAGAGATATTTATCACTCACCAAATCTTCAAAATAGCTAGAAAACCACTTATCTCTAAATTGGACAATGAAGAACGATGAAGAACGTCCCCTGAATCAATTACTTTGATGCGATCTACCTTTCTTCGAAGTTGTTCTTCAATCTTCTAATCTAGATCTATGTTTTTAATAGAGAATAGAGATATTTGATTGAGCAAGGAGGATCACGAGTTCAACCAAATAAGAGAAATGAATAAACTGAACTATTTTCGATGCCTCTATCCCCCTATTTATAGCCAACAGCCCAAGCCTTAGCAGGCCCCCACAAATCAGCCTACTACTTACTAATTAGCCTGAACAGAAATTGTGTAGCACTAAAACAGTGATTCCTCCCAAACTGCTGAACCAAATCTTTAATATGAGCACTCTAAAGAATTGGAAACACTATTTCCTTTCCAGTGAAATCGATCTCAGTACCTGATTTTATCCCAGTTAAAAGTTATGCCCTGTACAAAACTGATAGGGGCAAAATCGTCATAAATAAAATTAATAAAAATTATGGACATGTCTCACATCCCAAGAACCAACATATAAAAATATGAGAATGATCCAACCCTCAAGGAATTAAATAAAAATATTTTACCATCCTCCGATACGTAAAATGCAGGTCGTTACAAAGAGCAATAAATTATCTAGATCAGAAAGAGAATGATCTATAGGGTCGATATGATCAATCAATTCCCTAATCAACCAGCTAAAGAAGGAATATTATCATGAGCATACAACATTGAAGGAAATTGGAAAATCAATCAAATATACTTTTCATATATGAATAGGATAATTAATGATACATTGATTTATGACTATTCAATTACTTCAAACCTAAGGGAAATTATCTATATAAAGAGAGTCGCTCTATAGAGATTAAATCATCCTCTTAGTTTTATTTTCTTTATCTTCTTCTTATCTTCCATTAAAACTCTGTAATAAGTTTTCTTTAAGATCAATAAAACTTTCCTCTCTTTTGCCAACACGTTAAATCCGTGTCTCTTTCTTCATTTTGTTATAATTTTAATTTACCTTTCTTGCTTTATTACAACATTAGGATTCCATGAAAAATTTGCAAACTTCTAAAATATATATTATTAGTGTATTCATAAATGGAACCTTTAATGGATTCATTCATAGCAATAGGGAAATAGGCTAGGAGACCCCAACTCTTCCTACTTATTCAGTATTGTTATAGGATGCTTTTCTTTACAAATGGAAAATGAGAAGATAAATCATAACTTATAACCAACGAATTGAATTTAACCTATTATTCCCATTCCTTGTATGAATTATTCTCCCTTAATGGCTTACCTTAGGTGTTTCCATCATTACCCTGTTTCAATCGAAGTTCACTATTAAGTTCTTTGTCTCAGCTTCCTTCGATTTCTAGACAAAACTATTTGCACTTTCGTTAGTGATATTTTGGGAACTATGGCTTTTTTCATGTGGTTTCTAATGTTCCTCAAGTTTTCTTTCAGGAATATTGCAGTTTCGCTTGTTTCTACCTAATTTATCTTGTTTGGCTTACATTGTTTAGCCTTGGGCTTCCATATTTTTTACAACATTTTGTGCATATTTCGTGGATAGTAATAAAGAAATATTTCATTTGGTTCAAAGATCTTTTCAATTGAAAAAGGTTATTATTTACGAATATTTGGGGAAATATATAAGTAATAACCAACATCATATTCAAGTAATATTTGAAAATTTACTATTTTGAATGAAACTTATAATAATAATATAATCTTAAAAATTTATTTGGTGAAGACTATTATATGTGGTTTATAAGTTAACGTTTTAAGGTAATTGGAAAATGGTGTACAATAGAGGATTTCAAAAGTATATTATCATTTTTAAAGAAGTATTATTATCTTAAGATGCAACAAATAAATGAAATTTTGTAATAGACATTTATGAAACGATTTTATACTTTAGAGAAAATGGTCATAAGTATATTACTTAGATGTTTGTAAATTGCATGATTAATTATAATTCTAACTCTCACATATATTTGATGTCAATAGCCATATTGCAAATGGATGGCATGCAATATTTTAACACTATTCCTACTAGACGATGTGTATTTAATTATGGTTATTTAATGATGGATATTGTGTTACTAAAATTAGTTGGATTAGTACACATTTGATGATATTGATAATTTTGTTATGAATGATTATTAACTAATGGGTGGTTTATTGTAACAGACCATAAATTTACTATTTATAATTACAGTAGAATTTGAATTATTTTGGTATATATAAGGAATTAATTGATCTAATTTTCGAATATATATGTGGAATGCGTATGTTCAAATTGAATATAAGAAATCAAAATAGTCGTTTAAATCAAAATTTGTTAGTATTGAAATTGATGTGAAATCGATTAATAATATAACGTTGAAATATTGTTTTATCAAATATGAATGTTTTATATAAAATTTATTTAGAGAATTTTATAGAGAAAACATCGACATTCATTTCATCAAATTATGGTTTCGCTAGCTTTGTTAAAATCGATTTAAACAATCGATTCACTGTAGTGACAAAAGATGTAGCGTAAATAATGAATTTTCACAAGAACAATAAATTGCCAGCTTCGGTGTGTTATCACGTTCGTATAGACACATTGAACACAACAATATTTTATTTCATGTACCTAGACATCCGGTTTGACAATTTGAATTCAGTATTCACGATACAGGTCTGCCGAACCAAAAAATATGTCTGAATTGTTATATTTTCGAATTAGTTAGCACTAGCGAGAATGGGAACAATGTTTACTAGTCGCTAGCCTTTTTTTATGGATCTAAGGACATAACTTACTACTTTAATTTGTTATTTCATTCGAAAATTTTATTTATTTATCTATTCACAAGAGATGCTCCACTCCGCTATCACTCTCTCTTCTTCTTCTTCTATGCTTCACATAGCCAAATCTCTTAAAAAAACCTGAAGCACCTGCTCCATGCTAGCACAACAGTCCATGCACCAATCTCCACCCGAACTCGCACCCTATCACGCCCTTGTATGCTCTGCCTCTGCCTTGCTTCTCCCTTCCTCTACCTCTTGACCACCTAACCTAACTGCTCTGCTGGCACCAAGCCCAGGCACCAATCTTCACCTGACATCGCCCCTTACCATCGCCTACCACCGAGACCTGAAGCTAAGCTTCACCAACGCTGCACATGTTAACACAATAAACACATGTCATATGTACAAACACATGTGTAGGAAAATTTATTTTCGTATAGGATATTGTACCCTGGTCATCGATATTTGGTTATGTTATGTATAATATAATTGACTATTATGATTGTTGTAATCCCCTATTACGTTTTGACAAGTTCAGACATGTTTGACACATTTACTTGTGACACCAGAAATGTTGAAATAATATACACCTGAATTTAGGTTATAAATATTTCTCTTGGCCTAAGTTGAAAATTAAATCATAAACATTGTTGGTCAAAATGAATTGTTTTATAAACTCAAATTGATTTGAAATTCTGTAATGAATTATTTAATTTTTTATAGAAATTATTTTAAACATTTATTTGTTATTCGACCTGAGTTATTACAAAATTGAGATTTTATGAATTATATAATAACTTATTGACATGTGTTTGAATATGTTTATTTACTAATACTCATTTTTTAAAATTTGAGTATATATATATATATTCGATTAAAAATGAGAAACTGATAATTTAAATATAACAACATTAAACAAAGATTTTAATGTGATAAATAATTATGATTTTTATTCGGTAGGGTGAATTTCTAATTTTAATTTTTTTTATAAGTTTGATTCTTAATTAAAATTTATTGACATATAATTTAACATGATTTTTGACTTGAATCTATCGTAATTTACAATGAAACTTTTGAAAGGTAATTTTAAATTTATTTGAAATTAAGATTTGAACTTAAGTTAGATCCATTATTTTGGAATATACGTTATAATGAGTTAACATATTTTGTCGAATGAAACTGTAATGACACACATTCTACGTATTAGAGGATCATAAGATATTTATTTTATTTTCATACGAAGTTATATAATTGTGTAACTTTGAGAAATGACTATTGGGGCCATTTCCCACATTCACGATTTTTGTCGAATTTTAAATGACCGTTTTTCCCCTGGAGAATCTTGTTTCGCCAATAACTTTTGACTAGTAAGGAGTTTTGACCTAAAACCACTTCCATTTGATTTGGATGATGGTTTCCCATTCCGTAGAATGGTCACATTAATCAAACGGACTTACCGTTTGAGAGATGGCTGAAATAAGATTTGAAGATGGAAAAATAGCCTAATTGGGCTTAATTAATTGATTAGCAGCTAGACCCATAACCCATTTCGGGATTAAGGTTATGTAAGGGCAAAAAGGAGTTGGAGAATCAATTCCTTTCATTTTTCTAGCCTCCACAAACATTTCTCTAACCCTAATCATGGCTTCCATCTTCCAAATCTCTCTCTAATCACTTTCTAATAACTAATTGATCAAATCTACAACAAATCAAGCCGAATTAGCACCAAATTAGAGTTAGAGATGCAGCACCACATTGGAATCTGAGCCAAATCAGTAAAAGTATCAGATCTAACAATTATTTTTTGCTAAGGTGAGTGATTTGCATGTTTATACACTAATTATGGCTAATTAGGGGTGATTAGTGATAATTAGCAAAATTATACATCCAAAAATTATGGAAAAATATGTAAAAATTCTAGAATCATATTTTATGTCACATATATGAATTTGGGTTGATTTGGATTAAGTTTGCTAATCCTGGAATTTAGGGGATTAATGGGGAAATCATGGAATTGGGTATGTTTGATCTAAAATAGCCTATGTGATTGATGTTTTAATATATTTGATTGAACCTATATGTTGTTACTGTTACTTGGGATGTTTTACAATTATTTAGTAAATATAGAATGATTGGAAATGCCGTCGTGTGGCGAAAAATGGGATTTGGAAGCTTGCTGGAATATGCTGGGATTTCAGTTTGGATTGGATGGAACTAGTCGAACCCAACTAGAGCTTGGCATGGGAAAGTGCAGGGAAACAAGGAAGGCCTATGTGGGTTGAGCTGGAGTCATATCGAACTGGCATAGGAAGGAGTGGAGCATGGGATCAGATCGAATAAAACAAGCCAAGGCGCAGAAACAGATCGAACAGGAGGACCGAACCAAACCTGACAGGTGACTTATATCCAAATCGAACCGAGGGAAGAAGGACGAACCGAACCTGATGTATGCTTCTACTTCTACGCCACGACTCTTCTGAAGACCAACTCCAATACGACCAAAACCCGAGATGCAAAGGAAGTCCAAATGGGAAGTTATCACTTAGGATCCAGATGAGAACCAAGGAGTTAAGTTCTAGAGTTGGCCTTTGCTACGGGACGTGTGCAAAGGAGTTATCGATATCTATAACTTTGGTTCACAATTGAGAGAGGGGACATGTAGACGAACTAGAGCTAGGGAAGTGTGGACTGTTTGGGGTTACTGACTATGGATAAGAAAGGCATGGTCAAAGCAATAGTTATACGGAGTCCAGTGTGGTATGGACCCGTCATGACCCCAACGAATTTGGTGATCAAAGCGGTGGATATTGTATTCTTTATGCACTGAGTGAGAGATGTGAGGTTGATTGTTATGATTTATGTTTGCTATCATTATGACACACACACTTCCATTTTACACTCTGTGTTAGTGTTTACTTTAGAGTATTGTACATCCTTTTGTGCTAACTCTTTGGTTGCAGGTCCAAGTCAGGTTTGATTACTTATGCCTATTATTGCTCTATTTAGTGACATAGACTTGCTATCGCTCTTACCAGACTTTCGTCTGACCCAGAGTTTTATATCTCTTCTTATTACTCTGGGTGCTCTTAAACGAGCAGACCAGATGCAGATTAGGTGGTTATGCACGAGTAGCTGTCCGGAGACGAGCAAGAGGCCTACACGAACTTTATATATATTCTCCCTATGTTGTTGATGGTCACTGCTTTGGGAATTAGTAGTATACCTCTTTTATTTGATTTTAGAACAGTATATTAAAGTTGTAATAATTGGATATGAAGTTGTATTTTGGATTCCGCTACTCTGATGGATATGGTTTAGTTTTTAGCTTATATATTGTCTCGCCTGTTTTATATCAAGTAATGTTATTATTATATTTTATTCCATGTGCTGTGAGATATACTACAGGTTCTTTGGTAATTCATCGTTTCAACCCTTTTGACGACCGTCACGTGCTAGTAGGACATTGGTATAGCGCATTTCAGGGAAATGTCTGATGATACAGGGCTGGCGTCACATTTGGTATCAGAACCTAGGTTGCATAGTTTAACCTAGGGAAAGACACCAGGGAGAGATAGTATCCGTATAAGAGAGTGCATGTTTGTGATATTTTGATATTCAAAAACAATATATATATACTATTAGTATATCTAAGTATGAAGTAGCACTGCACGAGCGCCACCAAGGAGATGGTTAATCGTTCTCTTTACAGATTGAACAATGAGCCAAAATATGAGGAGCATGATGAAGAACCCCGCATCAGGATGTAACATCCCACTTCCGTTAAGGTCACTCGCAAAGGGAATGCCTTAACTTTGGTGGAACGTTATAAGTAAACAGAACAGAAATTTACAAGACAGATAAAGTAGAACTTGAAAAATTTATAACTTTATTACAGCAGAAAATAGAAATAAGTTTTGTTACATCTTTGAAAACCACAATATCGGAATTCAAGTACATAAATACCAGTCTTTTAAAAAAGCCTTCAGAGTACGTAATTTTAAAGCCATAATCCCCAACAGAAAATGCCATAAATAGGTAGAATCAAAGCCAAGCAATACTTCAAGCACTCTAGCACTTCAACCAGAGAGAAATCTAAGTCAAGCTCTTACGTTCCCAACCTGAGTACCTAGGGGGGAAACGGAAGAAAAGAGACGAAACAAACTAGGTCAAACATACGTATGGTGAGTCCAGTGACTTTCAGCATATAAACAGATAACAGTTTCATGACATGTAAATAAAACTAGATGAGAGATAGCCGTAACAGGAGTAGCAGGTTAACAGAAGAAACAGAATGATATAGGCTAAGCTAAGTTCCTTACTTAGTTTTCACTTCTCTACACTAATACTAGTATAACAGAATTAGGTGTTGTCATATTGTCTAAACAGAAAACAGAATGATCTCTCCAGCAACACGATGCTTGAAATGGGCCTTTACCACCCGAACGGAGACAAACGGTACAAAAAATGAATCAGGAACGAAATCAGAGACAGAAACAGAATAATCCCTACGGAAATAGAATATTAGAGTTAGGTGTACACTAGTAATGGGCCTTTACCACCCCAACAGACAGTACCACACAGAAACAGACATGTGTTACCACCCCAACAGAATCAGACGGTACCCCAACAGAAACAGACAGAACTAAGTGTACCCTAAATTCTACCCAAAGCGATCGACTCCCTAATACATAAATACCCTGTGCCAGCCCCACAGAAGGGTGTATCACTCCCTAAAGTGGCAACCTATAGACACAGACCTATTTACAGATGTCACGGTGTCTTACATCCTCAGAGCAGACCGGATCCATGCACGCACATGACCCAGTTGGAATGTGCCATCAAGACCCCTCGCCATTATCAGAGTGAACCTCTTACAATTAGTTCAGTAAGCGTGCCCGGATCCCTCTTAGTGTTGGGTCATAAATTTGATACCAGAAAGGGTTACTGACTAATATGGGTCCCAAACAACAGATGACACAAGTAATTATCCCTCCTAACCTTGTGTCCCCAGACTAACAGATTTTAGATTAACTTGTTTACAGATTTCATATGTACAAAGTTCAGATTAACTAGTTTTCAGATCAGACATACAAGTTAATAGGTTTTCAGACTAACGGATCAGATGTACAGATTAACAAGTTCTCAGACTAACGGACGGATCAGATATACAGATTAACAAACTTACAGATTGTTTTACCTAACTTTTTATTGGGCCTACAGATTCACGAAACGGGTTTATTAGATTCATCAGTCCAGTTGTTTTAACCCTGTCCACCGAACACGTTTTAGGCATCATATTTATCTTAGATTTGCATTAATTAAATATTAATGCACAGACCTCTCACATTAGGTCGGTAGCTTGTGGCCGCTGGATGTGCCGGGCGGTTCCGGGCAGACTTCTGCCACAAGCCAGACCTAACCTCGTGTCTAAGAATCCTTATGCCTACGACCTCTCACATTAGACTGACAGTTTGCGGTTGCTGGTTAAGCCGGTTGGGTCCGGGCAGGCTTCCACCGCAAACTGAGTGTAACCTCGTGTCTCAACATTCTTATTTGTAGCTAAAATTTTCATTCACAGATTATGCCAATATCTGATTAATTATGCCAATTCAACAAATTAACTTCTTTACAAGTTACATCAGATTATTCAAATTTCCATTAACATGTTCTGCTCAATTTTAGATCAAGCCTACAGATTACATACCCAAATCACAGTATTCAATTCCAACAGATCTAACGGATTGGGCAATTTAATAGATTTAAACATATCCTAAAGTTCTATTACATATCTTGCCAAATCATACATTAAGCCTCATTTTACATGCCCAAATTATGGTCATAATTCTCAACATAACATATGCCCAAATTTAGTTAGATTTTCCACAATACATAATATTCTCTAAAAGCCCCAAATCATGATATACAATATGAATTATGCCAATTTATAGCCGTTGATTACCGCGTATGTCAAATATCCAAAAATTTGAATTTGGCGTTTTCACATAAATAGTTATCCCTATTTTAATATAGGGTTTTCAGGCCTAATTCACATATCCTTTTTCTTCCAAGTCATAGATCGTCATATAAAAGATGCCCTAAATCTAGCTCTTAAATTACAACATGTATTATGTCCTCAAAATCAGATCTTGAATTATAACATGCATTATGTCCCCAAATTACAAGTCATATGTTGTCATACATTAATTCTCCTTCTTCCAAATCAAAAACCGTAATATATAGTATGCTTAGATCTAGATCTTAAATTACAACTTATGTTGTGTTCTCAATTTAATCATAAATCAGTTATGTCCAATTATGCATCATTCAATATTTTCCCCAAATTTAGCGTTCGCGTGTCAATCTCTTATGAGATTTGGCTCAGGCTCGTAGTAGTCTGGCTATAGAACAGAAGGAAGGAAGAGTTACATAATAGTTACAATAAGATGGATCTACATAGAAAAACAGATCTGATAAACAAGAATAAGATGGATCTACACAGAAAAACATATCTGATAAACAAGAATAAGATAGATCTCCAATTCAGATTTATACCCATGTAAAGATCATAATTAAATTTCATATCTGAAAATAACTGTACTCGCAAATCATGGTTTAAGAAAGAGAAGAACGATTATGGGATCTGATTTTCTGGAGTTTATTTAGCTTTCTTTTGATGTAGGTGTTGATTTGTTATCTTTATCTTCTCTTTTGAATTGATTGATTAGGGTGGAGGCTAGGTCACTTTAGGTTTTAGGAGCATGGAGGCACCATTCCTCTTTGTTAATGAATTAGGGTTTAGGTTTAGCTATATATATATATTGATGTCTAAGATCGATTAGAGCTCTTAGACTAACCCAGAAACCATCAGGACCACTCAGATGCCACATCAGCCCTTAGGGCGAATCGGGCCACGGGTTGACAGTCAAACACCATGGATCGACCCCCAGTCGACCCAGTGGGGCTCGGGTCGACTCCAAAAATGGTGCGGTTCAGCTATTCCCCCTCCCGATTTGCTGTTTTAAACTTTTTTGAATATTTATTTATTTAATTATATATATATATATATATATATCTATATATTTCTCTCATATGCATACAAACTTCAAGGCTTAATTACATCTTCATAAGGTATCCGTTTAGTGCAAACCAAATGTCTATCTTGACCCAAAATTTCGAAATGAACATAATAGCGCAACCCATTTCACTTAATTCTTCTTCTAAAAATTAAGTATACTTTAATTTTTGAATTTTAATGTTATAAGATTACAGGGTGTTACATTCTCCCCTCGTTAAAGGATTTCGTCCCCGAAATCTCCAAGTTAAGAAGAATGTATCCTACTATCCAATCTTCCATCTACTCAACCATCATCCACAAGCACCCATTGACCTTAAAAGGTTTCTAATGTCGTATGAACATATGCAGAGTGTGTGTATATGTTTCTTATCTAATGCAAAATCAGGCGGCCTACTGATCCAGTTAACCTCTTTAATGCGAATTATGTTAGTGCCATGAGTCCAATTATGTATGCAAGAAATCCTATTTGATACATATCATTTCTATATGAGTGCATAACCATTCATCCAAATGCAACATCCATGTGATGAGTCAATCATTTTGCATCCACAAAAATTGAAAAATGCACACACGTCCATATGCAGTATGAGAGTATTTTTGAGCCGATCTAGTGCCTAGTGTGTGTATATGCATCCGCGAGCAACCACTTGCAACCATCAAACATAACATGTCTCAAACACATGTTTACACCAACTAGTTTCTACTTAAAGGTCAATGACTTGATCAATAGGATTCAGCCGAGTGATAGAAGCAAGTATAATTAAAACAAAAGTTCTGTTCCTATTAGACATCGGTTAAGAGAATAAATCCCTAAGTATCAACCCCGAAGACCGAAATCAACATCAGATTGACACCTAGAGAATTACTCCCATTAAACAATGTCAAAACTGGAAATATACTTCACGCTTCGAGTAAAAACCCCTATCCTTTTCAGAAATATTCAGATACTTACAGACTACTAATACAGATCAGATTATCAAATGATTCTTAGGAAACTAAGCATGATAAAACCCCACCATATCCCACAAAAACCAGAATGTATGCGTCACAGTCAACTTAACGCTTAACACAGATACCTTCAAACCCCAACTTATCACGAGCAGATGAGTCGTAACCCTTATGTGGTTTGAAACTATAGCGGGATCAGAAACAAGACTAGTATTAAAGTGAAGAGACTCAATTACAGAATTAAAATGCCAGAATGATCAGACAAGGAAATTAAACTTTCTACGGAAAATTTTCCACCTCTATCCTATCCACCAACTACGAGAACATTCACCCACCTTCCAGAAGATTCTACCCTTTACCCTTGCCTTCTGGGTTAATCCTTGATCAAATGTCCTGTCTCACCGCACTGAAAACAACCTGTCTTCTTACATGTTAACAAGTCATTTTCTAAAATTTCCCCCATCGCACGGAAAACCCTACGAAGCTCGAAAGAGGATTAGCCGTAGGTGAAATTACTACGGCTACAGATGGAAGTTAGGCACTTCTTTGCCCTTTGTCAGGCGCTGTAGTCTCATCATGCCTACGGAACCATGTCACGATGAGGTTACCTCCCAGAAAGCCAGGAGCCCCGGAGACTCAGAAAAGAAAGAAACAAGGATTAAACAGAAAATCAAAAGATAGATATATGGCTTTGGGGACTATGTTTTTCAAAATAAACTTTCCTTATGAAAATACTTCCTTTTTGAAACCTTTTTGAAAATAGTTTTCAAAAACTTTTTATCAAATCTGGTAAGCTTCAACTCTGATACCAAGTGTAACACCCCACTTCCGTTAAGGTCACTCGCAAAGGGAATGCCTTAACTTCGGTGGAACATTATAAGTAAACAGAACAGAAATTTACAAGATAGATAAAGTAGTACTTGAAAATTTTATAACATTAATACAGCAGAAAACAGAAATAAGTTTGTTTACATCTTTCAAAACCACAATATTGGAATTCAAGTACATAAATATCAGTCTTTTACAAAAGCCTTCAGAGTACGTAATTTTAAAGCCATAATCCCCAACAGAAAATGCCATAAATAGGTAGAATCAAAGCCAAGCAATACTTCAAGCACTCTAGCACTTCAAGCAGAGAGAAATCTAAGTCAAGCTCTTACGTTCCCAACCTGAGTACCTCGGGGGGGGGGGGGGGGGACGGAAGAAAAGAGGCGAAACAAACTAGGTCAGACATACGTCTGGTGAGTCCAGTGACTTTCAGCATATAAACAGATAACAGTATCATGACATGTAAATAAAACTGGATGAGAGATAGCCGTAACAGGAGTAGCAGGTTAACAGAAGAAACAGAATGATATAGGCTAAGCTAAGCTCCTTACTTAGTTTTCACTTATCTGCACTAATACTAGTATAACAGAATTAGGTGTTATCCTATTGTCTAAACAAAAAACAGAATGATCTGTTCAAGAACACGATGCTAGAAATGGGCCTTTACCACCCGAACGGAGAAAGACGGTACAGAAATAGAATCTGGAACGAAATCAGAGATAGAAACTGAATAATCCCTATAGAAATAGAATATTAGAGTTAGGTGTACAGTAGTAATGGGCCTTTACCACCCCAACAGATGGTACCACACAGAAACAGAAAGGTGTTACCCCCCCCCCCAACAGAAATAGACGGTACCCCAACAGAAACAGACAGAAATAGGTGTACCCTAAATTCTACCCCAAGCGATCGGCTCCCTAATACATAAATACCCTGTGTCGGCCCCATAGAAGGGTGTATCACTCCCTAAAGTGGCAACCTATAGACATAAACCTATTTATAGATGTCACGGAGTCTTACATCCTCAGAGCAGACCAGATCCATGCACGCACATGACCCTGTTGGAATGCGCCATCAACACCCCTCGCCATTATCAGAGTGAACCTCTTACAATTAGTTCAGTAAGCGTGCCCGGACCCCTCTTAGTGTTGGGTCATAGTTTTGATACCAGAAAGGGTTACTGACTAATATGGGTCCCAAATAACAGATGACACAAGTAATTATCCCTCCTAACCTTGTGTCCCCAGACTAACAGATTTCAGATTAACTGGTTTACAGATTTCAGATGTACAAAGTTCAGATTAACTAGTTTTCAGACCAGATATACAAGTTAACAGGTTTTCAGACTGACGGATTAGATGTACAGATTAACAAGTTCTCAGACTAACAGATCAGATATACAGATTAACAGACTTACAGATTGTTTTACCTAACTTTGTATTGGGCCTACAGATTCACGAGACGGGTTTATTAGATTCATCAGTCCAGTTGTTTTAACCCTATCCACCCAACACGTTTTAGGCATCATATTTATCTTAGATTTGCATTAATTAAATATTAATGCACAGACCTCTCACATTAGGTCGTAGCTTGTGGCCGTTGGATGTGCCGGGCGGTTACGGGCATACTTCTTCCACAAGTCAGACCTAACGTCGTGTCTAAGGATCCTTATGCCTATGACCTCTCACATTAGACTGACAGTTTGCGGTTACTGGTTAAGCCGGTTGGGTCCGAGCAGGCTTCCACCGCAAATTCAATCTAACCTCGTGTCTTAGCATTCTTATTTGTAGCTAAAGTTTTCATTCACAGATTATGCCAATATCTGATTAATTATGCCAATTCAACAAATTAACTTCTTTACAAGTTACAACAGATTATTCAAATTTCCATTAACATGTTTTGCTCAATTTTAGATCGAGCCTACAGATTACATACCCAAATCACAGTATTCAATTCCAAAAGATCTAGCGGATTGGGCAATTTAATAGATTTAAACATATCCTAAAGTTCTATTAACATATCTTGCCTAATCATAAAATAAGCCTCATTTTACATGCCCAAATTATGGTCATAATTCTCAACATAACATATGCCCAAATTTAGTTAGATTTTTCACAATACAGAATATTCTCTAAAAGCTCCAAATCATGATATACAATATGAATTATGCCAATTTATAGCCGTTGATTACCGCCTATGTCAAATATCCCAAAATCCGAATTAGGCGTATTCACATTAATAGTTATCCCTATTTTAATATAGGTTTTTCAGGCCTAAGTCACATATCCTTTTTCTTCCAAGTCATAGATCATCATATAAAATATGCCCCAAATCTAGCTCTTAAATCACAACATGTATTATTTCCTCAAAATCAGATCTTGATTTATAACATGCATTATGTCCCCAAATTACAAGTCATATGTTGTCATACATTAATTCTCCTTCTTCCAAATCATAAACCGTCAAATATAGTATGCCTTGATCTAGACCTTAAATTACAACTTATGTTGTGTTCTCAATTTAATCATAAATCAGTTATGTCCAATTATGCATCATTCAATATTTTCCCCAAATTTAGCGTTCGCGTGTCAATCTCTTATGAGATTTGGCTCAGGCTCGTAGTAGTCTGGCTATAGAACAGAAGGAAGGAAGAGATAAGAATAGTTACAATAAGATAGATCTACATAGAAAAACAGATCTGATAAACAAGAATAAGATGGATCTACATAGAAAAACTGTAATGACCCGCATTTGCAGAGGTATTATAATTAATTTATTTAATTATATAAATAGTGATATAGTGAATTAAATGGTGGCTTTAATTAAATAATGGTGAATATATAATTAAAATAATAAATTAAATTATATATTTAATTCTGAAATAATCAGAATTTGGCTGAAATGGCGATATGGTGTGAACCAGATCATCTGTGATATTTAATTCAGTTTAGAATTGATATAGAATAACGAATATTTTATTTGAACGACAGTTTGAACATATAATTATATTATAATTAAAATCGAGCTCGAAATGGCGCTGCAGTTCGTAAATTGGCGATTCGAACTTCAACTGAATATACAGAAGCCGTTTTAAATAGGATTCTTGTGAAACAAGAAACGTATGGAGCTGGTGAAGTATATCTTTCTAGTGGAAGAGAAAAATCGGGATTTCATCGTGAAGATTTTTATGTATGTCCAAATCAAATTTTAGAAAAGTCACTATGGAATTTCGTTATAATTTATAAAGGAATTAATTATATTTTTAAAAAGGAAATTCATTTTAAATCGAATATCGATTTAATCGGGATTTGAAATATCAAGCTAGAAATTCATATAGGAATATTCTAGAGCTGTATGATATTCTGTTGTGAATATATACGATAATATTTATTTTTAAATATTAAATTTAATTATATTTAAATATATTTATATATTTAAATGGGTTATTCAAAGCTTTAAAAATAGCCAGTTTTTGCAAACGACCTCAGAATTTGACGAAACTAATTTTGTTCGATCCGCAATGTTAAATTATTGTTAGATTTCAATTTCCGTGATTTTTTAAGTCAGTATGTGGCCGTGGGCGATTTTAATGTGAAAAACAGTCGATAAATCAACCTTTAAAAAATATGTTGTGTGAACAAATGAAGTCGGAATTCGACGAAACTAGTTTCATTGGGACCGTAATGTCGAGCTGAAACTGGATGTCCAGTTTCGTGATTTTTGGATATCACGTGTGATCATAGGAATTTTAAAAGACAAAAATAATTAGCGTTGGATTTAAAATCGAATATAAATTCAAATTAAATATTAATATAAGTATACTATAAATACACCTAACTTTCTCTTAAACCCTAAAACTAGTTCTCTCAAAGTCAAATTGTTTCCGCCGTAAAACATTTCATTTCAGGAATTTCTTCGATCAAAAATAATTCAAAAGAAATTCAAAGAAAAACTTATAAATCCAATGTCATACAAATTCAAGATACTGGGATGATGCTTGTCGACCTGGTGTGATTTTTGTTTAGTGTGGTTGATGTCTGGAAACTCACGATTTAGCTAGGGTTTGAAATCGTGGATCATAGGAGCGTCGATATGGATTTTAGATGATGGATTAGGGTTTGTGGCGTCGAATAGGATGTGTTGTGATCATTTTGTGGAAGATGATGATGGAGATGTTCGGTGGTTCCTTGTACAGGCGTGAGGAACCATGAACGACGGAACTGTAAGGTTTGTCTCGAGTTCTGCTTTTTGGGTAGGGACGGATGGAGGTTTCGAAGAGAAAGTAGATGGCAATTCTGGTTTGAAGAATAGTGTAGTGCGGAGCGAGGTATGCTAGGAGAAAGGAACGGTAACGGCTACTATAAATGAGGAGCAAACCGATTGTTCTCTTCGTTGGGGAAGAAGAGGTATTGGGCTGAACTAATATTGTGAGGCCCGATTACTTAATTCATTTGAAATAGATTTTTATAAATGTATTCAAATTTGTAAATTGAATATCTTCATCCTACGTTATCAGAATTGGGCAAAACGAGATCCGTTAGGATCGTATGGACGGACACTACCCAATGGAATTGACTTGGAGTGGATTGGAGCTCGTTTGAATTTATGGCTAAATAAACTGTTTGATTCAAATCAAACAACAGTTTATCATTCTTTAACGATGAACTGCAAATGTGAGTAAATCTCACTAACTCTGAATAGTTTATAATTTCATGTTGTATTTTTAGAACTGTTAAGTATTGGCTGATTGACTGTGTGTTGACTGTTTGATTGAACTGCTAGTCAGTTAGTTGAATTTCTATATTGATTCTGTTTATCAGAATATATCATATGGAACTAAAAGTGATATTGATTTTCTTGTGTAACATTTGTGGATGCAGAGAAACAGATTGAAGGAATTCTACTGGATTCCTCAACAGCTATTTTATTATTTTCATATATATTGTGATATATGAAGTGGTTTATAATCTGTTGTTGATTATATGTGTATGGACGATATTTGACATCATGACTTGATATGTTAAACACCATAACATACCGGAATGTGAAAAAGGGGAATTTTCAAATGGTATTTGAAAATAAAATATTTATAAAATCAAAAGGGTTTTATAAATGAAATGTTTATAAATGAAATATTTATAAATGAAATATTTATAAATAGAAATCTTTATAGGTGAAATTATATAGAAAGGGAAATATTTATAAATGAAATATTTATAAAGAAAAGGGAATATTTATAAAATCATAAGATTTTATAAATGAGATATTTATTGGTTAAATAAATAGGAGATGTTAAACGAGATACTTATTTGTTAAGTAAATAAGTTATAAAAGAGATATTGACTTAGGAAACACAATGAGTTATTAAAAGGGTTATTTATTTGTTAAATAAATAGAATAAGAAAAGTAGATATTTATTTGTTAAATAAATAAGATATTAATAAAGGAAATACTTAGGATAAACAAATAAGGTTAATAAAGGGAATATTTACAAATAGAATTTGAAAAGGAAATATTTGTAAAACATTTACAAATAGGATTATAAAGGAAATATTGGTAAAGGCATTTAGAAATAAATAGATTATAAAGGAAATATTTATCTTGGATATATATATATATATATAAGTCAGGACTTATATATGGAGAAAACAGATAAAAGGAGCAGATTGATTTATAAATGATATTTTTAAATTAAGTTAAATATTTACCATTTGGATAAATAGAATATATAAATCAGGACTTATTTAAAGAAGTAAAAATCGATTTCAACATCGATGTTTGAAACTGAATAAGGACAAAAAGTTAATCAATTAGTGTTAACCAGTTAGAGTAAAACCAGTAGGGTTAATCAGTTTGAGTTAATCGATAGAGTTAAATCGAACTAGAGTTATTGAATAGAGTTAAATCGAACTAGAGTCATTCAAATGGAGTTAATCGAATTTAGTTTATTCGAATAGAGTTGAAGTGAGATAATTGAATAGTAGATATTCGAAGTGAGATAATCGAATCAGAGATATTCGAAGTGAGATAATCGAATCAGAAATATTCGAAGTGAGTTGATCGAATCTAGTTATTCGACAGGAGTTAAATCGAATAAGATTTATTCGAAGAAAGAGTTTATCGAATATAAGTATTCGAAAGCAAGCAAATCAAATATAAGTTATTCAGATGTAAGTTATTCGAATAAAAGTTAATCTAGTAAAAATTAAATAGAGTTAAAGTTAATCGAATAAGAGTTATTAGATGGGAGTTATTCGAATAAGAAATATAGAATACGAGTTAACCAAATAGGAGTTGATAAATTAGTTGTTCGTTATTTATTCGAGTTAGGAGCTAAGAGTTAGATTAAAGTTATTATATTTCAGAAGAAGGAGATTATAACACCACTGTTATAATCAAATGATTCTGTAAAGGAGTTGGACTCGTAAATTATATCCGGAAGTTACGTAAGGAAGTGTTAAAGAGTTAAAAGATGAACTTACCCTATTTTGAGATTTGAAATGTTGTTCAGTTATGGTCTGAGAGGTAGTTATACCCTAACTTGATTGACTTCGTTTTTAATTTAGAAATGGTTAAGATTCAAGATTGAAAGTGGTTAAATGTTTTTAGTAAATAAGTATAGTGGTTTGAGTTGTCGTCGCGATGTTGATTTAAACATCTGTTTAATTCCAGGTAAAGAGGATTTGGAAATGTTTTCCAAATAGAATCAGAAACGTAATCAAATATTGAAATCGGAAATATGAATTAGAAAAGGAATTGTTCTTATACTAGTTTACAATCAGAGACTGATAGTTGTAGAAGAATAGTGATACGTAAATAAGTTATGGAAATGTTTTCCAACGTTAACGTATATTTTCTAAACATAGAAAATAAGGAACATATGAATATATATGATTGATGATTGATTTAATAGAACTTCCATCTGGAAATAATATCATTGTTTGCACTCATATTTTTCTTTAATAGTTAACTCGCCGACTATCGAAGTTTTTGACCATTTTAACGCTGTTAATATGGAGAGACCGGTTGGATTATTATCCAAAGAACCACTCTGTATTGGCATAAGCGTTGCGAATCATATATGCCAAAGATAATTGAAGACGGAGTAAAGTGCAAGGGTTATTGTATAAGTCTTAGATAACAGTGCCTAAGATGGATGTACTGAATAGTGCCTTCGGTTCATCCTGTTCCTGGATGACTTGTATGGATGAATGTCTGACATAGTATTTCCAGAAAGGTCACGTACATTGATTTCTCCAACCGTACCAAGAGTGGAAGCGGAGAAGGAAACTTCTTTTAGCTAACACATAATGTATTGCTGTAGACGTCAATTAGTGATTTTCGATGGATCTGACAATGTGGCATTCGTAGTGGATCTGATGAGATGATAAAGCGTAACCTCAAGCCTCATCAACTGGTAAATGACAGAAATCGGGCAGGCAGCATGGCTATGTAGGTCGCACCTATTAGGGTGTATAATCACTTGATTTAGAGTTTCATTTACTTCTAAAAATCTATAGTTGATGTTGTCCCATTCGGGAAGCGGTTGCTGATCCCAACCGTTGATGATATACATTCGATTCACTCAAGCGAAATGAGTGGTCGGTCATGTGTGGCCGGGTTGCAAGATGTTCTTGTTGAACCCACTGTATTCCTCTCCAGAGGTACACTCGCGAAAGGTGGTTCCATACCTTGTCATAGTTGGAAATCCATTACCCAGTACGTGCTTGCGGTTTTGGGTGTATACTATTTATGTAGAACATGAGATGGAAGCGTTTCTGCTAGATGATTAATATATTATGGTTGATAGACATTATAATAATATCATGAGATTTTGATATAAAGATCTATTTTGGATTCTCATAAGGGAAAAACCCGTTCCGTTATACGGCGTGGTCTTATGAGATATCGTTTAATGGCTCAAACTGTTTTAAACTATTTTACTCATACCAGTCCCATGACTGACCCGGAGTTTATTTTGTTTTGTTTTCCCTAAACTCTTGGGTGCCCAATTTTATACGGGCAGTCAAGTAGTCGGGATTTACAGATACTTGAAGAGCTGGAGCAGGAGGCTTCTGGATCATATAGCTATAGTTTATTTCCGCTGTGTTGTAAGTGTTGTACTCTGATAATGTTATTGTATATATATACTGATTTTATTTCAAGGATATGTTATCTATTATATGTTATTCGTTCCGCTGTGAGGTTCGTGTTACTCTGATGTTGTGTTCTTCTTCTTCTATTCTACGTTTCTATCTTATCTTTCCTCACCCTCTATTTTCTTTCTATTAGTTTTCTGATTTTCCAGTGTAATTGGGTTTGGACTTGTGTTATTTGGTCAGCTCAAATTGGACCGGAATTTCAGGTCATTACAGTTGGTATCAGAGCTTAAGTTAAGAGAATTACCTTGGCTCTGTGGCGTGACTCGGTAGAGATAGGGTTAGTAATGCCCTAGATTGAGTTTCAGTGTATATATATGAGCGCGTATTTGTTATTTGATATAAAAATTTGTTTTATATTTTGGAGATTTATTGGTTGAGTAGTTTATGAGTTCTGGTTGATCAGTTTGGTCCACTGTATTGGTAGGTGTTTATAAACACTCGAATACGATGGGTCGACACGATATGTTTTGAAAAGAGGGTAAATTAAAATAAGTTTACCCAAGGTATATCTTGATATAGGGAAGTTATATATACCAAAATTATAATATAGTGGATATATTGGTTATTGTTATAATCGAGTATAGATTATAAATTAAATGGTTATGTAAATAACCAATCAGAATTCATATAAGTGAAATACATGAAATCAGATGAGTTAAATCTGAAATTTAAACCAGAAATTGAATTAAAATTCTAGAAAATTGGATAAGTGTTTGTAAATGGATTTGGATTAAAAATAAGGAAAATTTAAGATCTTGGGAGATTTTAAATTGTTTTACAAGCAGTGTGAATTATATTTTGAAATGAATGTTTAGAAATGGTTTTATAGTATTGAACTCACTTTGATCGCTGGAAAATAGATTCTGATCACGATAGCTGCATCATCAGTATTCATTTTCGAGTTTCTAAGTGACGGATTACTACCAAAGATCTTGTTTTTGCATGGTTTTGAGGAAACAAGCTGTTTAGAAATTCAAATGTTTTGCTTTAGTATTATGATTTCAAATTGATTTGAAATGGACCCAAGAATTTAAAATTTAACTTATGGAGTTAAATAGATTGAGGTGGTAAAAATAAATTAAAATTTAACTTGAACGAAGTTAAATAAAACTGGATTTGATTGTAGAAACAATCTGAAATGGAATTGAGTTAATGAGTTATGAGTTTGGAATATGATATTGGAATTTGATCGGAATTCGGCTTAGGTATAAGAGAATGATTTGGTTTGAAGATATAAACTGAATTGAGTTGGATTGAGATGACTTGGGTATATGATGAATTGATAGCAGGTGAAAGTGATAGAGTTGATATGCCGACAAAAGGTACAAATTTAAATTTCTATTGGATATAAGATTTATGGGCTGAATTGGCAAGCCGATTGGCTGTTTGATTTTCTTTTGGGATGGAAATGGCCCAGAGAGGCGAGTGGTGGTTTGACCTATTGACCAATACAAAGGAGGTACTGGCGAAATTTTTCGAAGAGTTAAGGCGTTAGAAAATTTTCGTTGATAAGAATTAAATAAATTTTTAATTGAAATTAAATTGGTTTAGTTGAAACTGAAGTTAAGAAGTGAACAAATATGTTCTAACCAGTTGATAGGGTCGTTCTCTACCTTAGCAATTTCGAGGACGAAATTATTTTAAGTGGGGAAGATAGTAATGACCCGCATTTGCAGAGGTATTATAATTTATTTATTTAATTATATAAATAGTGATATAGTGAATTAAACGGTGGTTTAATTAAATAATGGTGAATATTTAATTAAAATAATAATTTAAATAATATATTTAATTCGGAAATAATCAGAATTTGGCCGAAATGGCGATATGGTGTGAACCGGATCATCTGTGATATTTAATTCAGTTTAGAATTGAATTAGAATAACGAATATATTATTTGAACGACAGTTTGAACGTATAATTATATTATAATTAAAATCGAGCTCGAAATGGCGCTGTAGTTCGTAAATTGGCGATTCGAACTTCAACTGAATATACAGAAGCCGTTTTAAATCGGATTCCTGTGAAACAAGAAACGTATGGAGCTGGTGAAGTATATCTTTCTAGTGGAAGAGAAAAATCGGGATTTCGTCGTGTAGATTTTGATGTATGTCCAAATCAAATTTTAGAAAAGTCGCTGTGGAATTCCGTTATAATTTATAAAGGAATTAATTATATTTTTAGAAAGGAAATTCATTTTAAATTGAATATCGATTTAATCGGGATTTGAAATATCAAGCTAGAAATTCATATAGGAATATTCTAAAGCTGTATAATATTCTGTTGTGAATATATACGATAATATTTATTTTTAAATATTAAATTTAATTATTTTTAAAAATATTTGTATATTTAAATGGGTTATTGAGAGCTTTAAATATAGCCAGTTTTTGCAAACGACCTCAGAATTCGACGAAACTAATTTTGTTGGATCCGCAATGTTAAATTATTGTTAGATTTCAATTTCCATGATTTTTGAAGTCAGTATGTGGCCATGGGCGATTTTAATGTGAAAAACAGTCGATAAATCGACCTTTAAAAATATGTTGTGTGAGCAAACGAAGTCGGAATTCGACGAAACTAGTTTCATTGGGACCGTAATGTCGAGCTGAAACTGCATGTCCAGTTTCATGATTTTTGGATATCACGTGTGATCATAGGAATTTTAAAAGACAAAAATAGTTAGCATTGGATTTAAAATCGAATATAAAATTCGAATTAAATATTAATATAAGTATGCTATAAATACACCTAACTTTCTCTTAAACCCTAAAACTAGTTCTCTCAAAGTCAAATTGTTACCGCCGTAAAACATTTCATTTCAGGAATTTCTTCGATAAAAAATAATTCAAAAGAAATTCAAAGAAAAACTTATAAATCCAATGTCATACAAATTCGAAATACTGGGATGATGCTTGTCGACCTGGTGTGATTTTTGTTTGGTGCGGTTGATGTTTGGAAACTCACGATTTAGCTAGGGTTTGAAATCGTGGATCATAGGAGCGTCGATATGGATTTTAGATGATGGATTGGGGTTTGTGGCGTCGAATAGGATGTCTTGTGATCATTTTGTGGAAGATGACGATGGAGATGTTCGGTGGTTCTTTGTACAGGCATGAGGAACCATGAACGACGGAACTGTAAGGTTTGTCTCGAGTTCTGCTTTTTGGGTAGGGACGGATGGAGGTTTCGAAGAGAAAGTAGATGGTAATTCTGGTTTGAAGAACGGTGTAGTGAGGAGCGAGGTATGCTAGGAGAAAGGAACGGTAATGGCTACTATAAATGAGGAGAAAACTGATTGTTCTCTTCGTTGGGGAAGAAGAGGTATTGGGCTGAACTAATATTGTGAGGCCCGATTATTTAATTCATTTGAAATAGATTTTTATAAATGTATTCAAATTTGTAAATTGAATATCATCATCATACGTTATCAAAATTGGGCAAAACGAGATCCGTTAGGATCGTATGGACGAACACTACCCAATGGAACTGACTGGGAGTGGATTGGAGCTCGTTTGAATTTATGGCAAAATAAACTGTTTGATTCAAATCAAACAATAGTTTATCGTTCTTTAACGATGAACTGCAAATGTGAGTAAATCTCACTAACTCCGAACAGTTTATAATTTCATGTTGTATTTTTAGAACTACTAAATATTGGCTGATTGACTGTGTGTTGACTATTTGATTGAACTGCTAGTCAGTTAGTTGAATTTCTATATTGATTCTGTTTATCAGAATACATCGTATGGAACTGAAAGTGATATTGATTTTATTGTGTAACATCTGTGGATGCAGGGAAACAGATTGGAGGAATCCGACTGGATTCCTCAACAGCTATTTTATTATTTTCATATATATTGTGATATATGACATGGTTTATAATCTGTTGTTGATTATATGTGTATGGACGATATTTGACATCATGACTTGATATGTTAAACACCATAACATACCGGAATGTGAAAAAGGGGAATTTTCAAATGGTATTTGAAAATAAAATATTTATAAAATCAAAAGGGTTTTATAAATGAAATGTTTATAAATGAAATATTTATAAATAGAAATCTTTATAGGTGAAATTATATAGAAAGGGAAATATTTATAAATGAAATATTTATAAAGAAAAGGGAATATTTATAAAATCATAAGATTTTATAAATGATATATTTATTGGTTAAATAAATAGGAGATGTTAAACGAGATACTTATTTGTTAAGTAAATAAGTTATAAAAGAGATATTGACTTAGGAAACAGAATGAGTTATTAAAAGGGTTATTTATTTGTTAAATAAATAGAATAAGAAAAGTAGATATTTATTTGTTAAATAAATAAGATATTAATAAAGGAAATACTTAGGAAAAACAAATAAGGTTAATAAAGTGAATATTTGCAAATAGAATTTGAAAAGGAAATATTTGTAAAACATTTACAAATAGGATTATAAAGGAAATATTGGTAAAGGCATTTAGAAATAAATAGATTATAAAGAAAATATTTATCTTGGATAAAAAGATATATATAAGTCTGGACTTATATATGGAGAAAACAGATAAAAGGAGCAGATTGATTTATAAATGATATTTATAAATTAAGTTAAATATTTACCATTTGGATAAATAGAATATATAAGTCAGGACTTATATAAAGAAGTAAAAATCGATTTCAACATCGATGTTTGAAACTGAATAAGGACAAAGAGTTAATCAGTTAAGGTTAACCAGTTTGAGTAAAACCATTAGGGTTAATCAGTTAGAGTTAATCGATAGACTTAAATCGAACTAGAGTTATTGAATAGAGTTAAATCGAACTAGAGTTATTGAATAAAGTTAAATCGAACTAGAGTTATTGAATAGAGTTAAATTGAACTAGAGTTATTCAAATGGAGTTAATCGAATTTAGTTTATTCGAATAGAGTTGAACTGAGATAATCGAATAGTAGATATTCGAAGTGAGATAATCGAATCAGAGATATTCGAAGTGAGATAATCGAATCAGAAATATTCAAAGTGAGTTGATCGAATCTAGTTATTCAACAGGAGTTAAATCGAATAAGATTTATTCGAAGAAAGAGATTATCGAATATAAGTATTCGAAAGTAAGCAAATCGAATATAAGTTATTCGGATGTAAGTTATTCAAATAAAAGTTAATCCAGTAAGAATTAAATAGAGTTAAAGTTAATCGAATAAGAGTTATTAGATGGGAGTTATTCGAATAAGAGTTATAGAATAAGAGTTAACCAAATAGGAGTTGATAAATTAGTTGTTAGTTATTTATTCGAGTTAGGAGATAAGAGTTAGATTAAAGTTATTATATTTCAGAAGCAGGAGATTATAACACCACTGTTTTAATCAAATGATTCTGTAAAGGAGTTGGACTCGTAAATTATATCCGTAAGTTACGTAAGGAAGTGTTAAAGAGTTAAAAAATGAACTTACCCTATTTCGAGATTTGAAATGTTGTTCAATTAAGGTCTGAGAGGTAGTTATACCCCAACTTGATTGACTTCGTTTTTAATTTAGAAATGGTTAAGGTTCGAGATTGAAAGTGGTTAAGTGTTTTTAGTAAATAAGTATAGTGGTTTGAGTTGTCATGGCGATGTTGATTTAAACATCTGTTTAATTACAAGTAAAGAAGATTTGGAAATTTTTTCCAAATAGAATCAGAAACGTAATCAAATATTGAAATTGGAAATATGAATTAGAAAAGGAATTGTTCTTATACTAGTTTACAATCAGAGACTAGTGATACGTAAATAAGTTATGGAAATGTTTTCCAGTGTTAACGTATATTTTCTAAATATAGAAAATAAGGAACATATGAATATATATGATTGATGATTGATTTAATAGAATTTCCATCTAGAAATAATATCGTTGTTTGCACACGTATTTTTCTTTGATAGTTAACTCACCGACTATCGAAGTTTTTGACCATTTTAACGTTGTTAATATGGAGAGACCGGTTGGATTATTATCCAAAGAACCACTTTGTTTTTGCATAAGCATTGCGAATCATATATGCCAAAGATAATTGAAGATAGAGTAAAGTGAAGGGCTATTGTATAAGTCTTAGATAACAGTGCCTAAGATGGATGTACTGAATAGTGCCTTCGGTTCATCCTGTTCCTGGATGACTTGTATGGATGAATGTCTAACATAGTATTTCCAGAAAGGTCACGTACATTGATTTCTCCAACCGTACCAAGAGTGGAAGAGTAGAAGGAAACTTCTTTTAGCTAACACATAATGTATTGTTGTAGACGTCAATTAGTGATTTTCGATGGATCTGACAAAGTGGCATTCAAAGTGAATCTGATGAGATGATAAAGCGTAACCTCATGCCTCATCAACCGGTAAATGACAGAAATCGGGCAGGCAACATGGCTATGTAGGTCGCACCTATTAGGGTGTATAATCACCTGATCTAGAGTTTTATTTACTTCTCAAAATCTATAGTTGATGCTGTCCCATTCGGGAAACGGTTGTTGATCCCAACCGTTGGTGATATACATTCGATACACTTAAGCGAAATGAGTGGTCGGTCATGTGTGGCCGGGTTGCAAGATGTTCTTGTTGAACCCAGTGTATTACTCTCTAGAGGTACACTCGTGAAAGGTGGTTCCATACCTTGTCGTAGTTGGAAATCCATTACCCAATACGTGCTTGCGGTTTTGATTGTATACTATATATGTAGAACGTGAGATGGAAGCGTTTCTGCTAGATGATTATTATATTATGGTTGATAGACATTATAATAATATCATGAGATTTTGATATAAAGATCTATTTTGGATTCTCATAAGGGAAAAACCCGTTCCGTTATACGGCGTGGTCTTATGAGATATCGTTTAATGGCTCAAACTGTTTTAAACTATTTTACTCATACCAGTCCCATTACTGACCCGAAGTTAATTTTGTTTTGTTTTCCCTAATTTCTTGGGTGCCCAATTTTGTACGGGCAGTCAAGTAATCGGGATTTACACATACTTGAAGAGCTGGAGCAGGAGGCTTCAGGTTCATATACCTATAGTTTATTTCCGCTGTGTTGTAAGTGTTGTACTCTGATAATGTTATTGTATACATGTACTTATTTTATTTCAAGGATATGTTATCTATTATATGTTATTCGTTCCGCTGTGAGGTTCGTGTTACTCTGATGTTGTGTTCTTCTTCTTCTTCTTCTTCTATTCTAAGTTTCTATCTTATCTTTCCTCACCCTCTGTTTTCTTTCTATTAGTTTTCTGATTTTCCAGTGTAATTGGGGTTGGACTTGTGTTATTTTGTCAGCTCAAATTGGACCGGAATTTCGGGTCATTACAAAAACAGATCTGATAAACAAGAATAAGATAGATCTCCAATTCAGATTTATACCCATGTCAAGATCATAATTAAATTTCATATCTGAAAATAATTGTACTCACAAATCGTGGTTTAAGAAAAAGAAGAACGATTTTGGGATCCGATTTTCTGGAGTTGATTTAGCTTTTCGTTGATGTAGGCATTGATTTGTTATCTTTATCTTCTCTTTAGAATTGATTGATTAGGGTGGAGGCTAGGTCACTTTAGGTTTTAGAAGCATGGAGGCACCATTCCTCTTTGTTAATGAATTAGGATTTAGGTTTAGCTATGTATATATAGATGTCTAGGATCGATTAGAGCTCTTAGATTAACCCAGAAACCATCAGGACCACTCAGATGCCACATCGGCCCTTAGGGCGAATCGGGTCACGGGTTGAAAGTCAAACACCCTGGATCGACCCCAGTCGAACCAGCGGCGCTCGGGTCGACTCCAAAAATGGTGCGGTTCGGCTATTCCCCCTCCCGATTCGCTGTTTTAAACTATTTTGAATATTTATTAATTTAATTATATATATATATTTCTCCCATATGCATACAAACTTCAAGGCTTAACAACATCTTCATAAGGTATCCGTTTTGTGCAAACCAAATGTCTATCTTGACCCAAAATTTTGAAATGAACATAATAACGCAACCCATTTCATTTAATTCTTCTTCTAAAAATTAAGTATACTTTAATTTGTGAATTTTAATGTTATAAAATTATGGGGTGTCACACAGGAGTTGAAGAGAGAGCGGGTTCGAGGGCCAATAATGGGAATGTCCCTGATAGGAGGACGATGTTTACTGCCTTCATGCGAGAGATGCTTAGGGATGCTCAGGGAGCAGTTCCTAATGCTGCTAATGGTGGTGGTGCAATAGTGCAGGCGCCTAGAGCCGATTTCATCAAGCTTAATAAGGATTATACCAGTCTTGGTGGGAAGCCGTTCCACGGAACGGAATCAGCTACGGAGGTTCCAGATAGGCTTGATAGTTGTGAGCGCATCTTCGAGGATTTGGAGATCGATGATGCAATAAAGAGAAAGCTAGCATCACGTCAGCTTCAAGGACAGGCAATGAATTGGTGGAATGCTACTAAAGCGGCTACTCCTCAAGATCAAGTTACTCAGAATCAGTTTAAGACTCGCTCCAGTGACAAGTTTATTACAGTTACTCATAAATAAGAATTGTTCAGGAAATTTTTGGAGCTTAAGCAGAATGGTAGGGCAGTCTCGGAGTATATTGTTGAATTCGTTACCTTATCAAAATATGGATTATCTCTTATCGATACTATCAAAAAGAAGAACGAAAAGTTCATAACTGGCCTAGATGAGTACTTGGGGGAAAGGCTTATAAACCATGTAGATGAGACTTTCAAATCTATTGTGGGGAAGGCATTGAGATCAGAGAGCCTTTACCTTAAGATGAAGACCGAGGTTGTTATTACATCTCCAGAGGAGCCAAAACCGCAGGCAAGCGGTGAAGGCAAGAAGAATTCCCAGAATAAGACGAAATAGAACTAGACCAAGGATGGTAAAAAAAAGAATAAGAAAGATATCCAGTGCTTTAGCTGTGACAAGAAGGGCCACTATGTCAGAGATTGTCGAGCAAAGCCAGGGGAGAAAAAGTGCTTCAATTGTGACCAAGTGGGAAATTTTAAGAATGAATGCCTGCAGCCCCCTAAGGAGAAGCAGATCAAGAAAGCATATGCTATCAATGTTGTTCCTTCTTCATCAAATGCCCCAACAGCGGCAGAGAAGGCAAAGGGTGTCGTTATTCAAGGTATTCTTTCTATTTATGATGTTCCTGTCTGAGTATTGTTTCATACCCGGGCTTCCCATTCCTTCTATCTAGTGATCTGGTAGATA
Source organism: Allium sativum (assembly GCA_030737875.1). Classification (NCBI taxonomy): domain Eukaryota; kingdom Viridiplantae; phylum Streptophyta; class Magnoliopsida; order Asparagales; family Amaryllidaceae; genus Allium; species Allium sativum. The sequence continues at coordinate 509,986,463 of CM060921.1, read as the reverse complement.
GGTTGGAATTGGAACCCGAGATTGTCGATAGACCTTTAGTTCTGACGAACACGATCGGTGGTTCGACTTTCCTTTGTATGATTTTTCGAAATTTGGTCTTATCGAGTATTGGACGTATGTTTTCTTGTGATTGCTTTGTTTTGGGCTTTACTGGGTTTGGCATTATTTAGGGAGCTGATTGGCTCCAAAGGTATGGGGTGGTGGTAGACTGTGAGGGGCCTTCGGTAACCATTAGAGCGGATGATGGGCGGAGGGTGGTATTGGGTTGCCTACCTAGTTATGAGGTGATGGCTAGTTTTCTAAATTCCCTCGACATCCCGCACGATGATTTATCAGATGTGCCTATTGCTGGTGAGTATCCGGACATCTATGAGGAAGTGACCGGACTTCCACCACATTGAGAGATTGAGTTTCGAATTGACTTAGTAAAAGATGCCAGAACTATAGTGATGCCTCTTCGTCGTATGGCACCAAGGGAGCAACGAGAGCTTGAAGTGCAAGTAGGCGATCTTTTGAAGAAGGAATTTATCCGAAGAAGTGTTTCAGAGTGGGGAGCACCAGTTGTATTTGCTACTAAGGCCGATGGTTCCCTTCACTTATGTGTGGATTACCGTGAGTTGAACAAGGTTACTAGGAAGAATAAGTATCCTCTCCCATGGATAGATGATTTGTTTGATCAACTAAATGGAGCAAGAGTGTTCTCCTAGTTAGATCTCGCGACATGATTTCATCAGCTCCGAGTAGCAGCTGAGAGTATACCTAAAACAACATTTCGGACGTCGATTCTGTGAGTGGTTGGTCATGCCATTCAGTTTGACCAATGCACCCGCATATTTTGTGGATCTTATGAATAGGGTTTTCAGGGAACAATTAAATAAGTTTGTTTTTGTGTTCGTGGATGATATCTTGGTTTACTCGAGGACAGAGGAAGAACACAAGGAACATTTAAGGACAGTGATGGAGGTGTTGAGGAAACACCAATTTAAAGCAAAATTTTCTAAGTGTCACTTCTGGAGGAGGGAAGTGAGATTCTTGGGCCATGTTGTTTTAGAGAATGGTATTGCCGTGGATCCTGCGAAGGTGGCTACAGTGCAAGATTGGTCTACACCCAAGAATGCAACATACATGAGAAGTTTCTTGGGTTTAGCTGGATATTATCGTAAGTTTATCCAAGACTTCTCCAAGATAGAGACGCCGTTAACTCAGTTGACCAAGAAGAATCAAGATTTTGCTTGGGACGAAAGGTGTGAGAATGCATTAAAGAGCTTAAAGGATAAGTTAACATGCGCACCAGTGTTAGTTATTCCTAAAGGGAACGAAGAGATGACGGTATACACGGAAGCCTGTGGTACCGGACTAGGTGTTGTATTGATGCAAAGAGGTAGGGTTGTAGCTTATGCTAGTCAGCACCTAAAACCGCATGTGAAAAGATATCCTACCCATGATTTGGAATTGCCAGCGATCGTGTTCACATTAAAGATGTGGAGGTATTATCTCTTTGGAGAAAGATTCGAGTTATTTACCGATCATAAGTCATTAAAGTATCTTTTCTCTCAGAAGGATTTAAATCTTCGCCAGCAGAGATGGTTAGAGTTCTTGGCTTCATATGATTTCAATATCGCATGCACACCAAGGAATGGCAATGCAGTAGCGGATGCATTAAGTAGGAGACATGCCAATTTGGGGGCTATGTTTCTGGAATGGAAGTAACTGGAGTATATTGCAGGATATGAGTTTAGACCTAAGTATGACTTAGATCCAAAGATGTTAGTAAGTTTGACGATTAGACCCACTTTGATTGAGCGGATCGATTCCAGTCAGAGGAACGATCCTAAACTATTAGAGATCATCTCCAAGGTAGAGATGGGTATCGACCATGAGGAGATGAACAAGTATGGACCTAATAGAGAAGGATGGCTTCGAAAGAATGGGAGACTAGTTGTACCCCATGTTAATGGATTGAGAGATGAAGTGCTTAGAGAGTTTCATCACTCGAAACTAACTATATATCCTGGTGGTAACAAAATGTATCGAGACATGAATCAAACCTACTACCGGAAAGGGATGAAGAGAGACGTTGGGAAGTTTATATCCAGGTGCATGAACTGCCAGTTAGTTAAAGCCAAGCAAAAGAAGCCTAGTGGTCTGTTACAACCGTTGGAAGTTCCTGAATTGAAATGGAAACAAGTCTCAATGGATTTCATCAACGGTTTACCATGGACTAGAGCGGGTCATGATAGTATTTGGACGATTGTGGATCGATTGACCAAAAGTGCAAGATTTATACCGGTCAAGTCGAATAGAACAACGGCTAAGTTAGTGGAACTATATATGAAGTGGGCAGTGAGATTTCATGGAGTACCTGAAGGTATTGTGAGTGACCGATATCCATTATTTACTAGCAGGGTTTGGAAGAGCTTATAAGAGGCCTTAGGGTCAGAATTACATCTCATTACCGTATAAAATCCTCAAACCGATTGTAACACCCCGTAATCCTGTAACACTCAGATTCACAAATCAGGGTATAATTAATTTTTAAATGAAGAATCAATTGAAACGGGCTGCGCCATTGCGTTCGTCTCGGAAAAATACGCGAAATAGAGTCCGAGTTTTCGAAAATTGGACTCCGTACGAAGGAGATATGAACGAACGAAGTTAGGCAGAGAAACCGGAAACAGACCAGAATTCACTGGCGCACTTGTGAAGTGCGCCAGTACAAAAATGCACTGGCGCACCTGCCAAGTGCGCCCATACTAATCCAGCACCGAATTCTGGAATGTTCTGTGCTAACGTGTCTCCTTTTGAGTGGTTGGATGATGTGTATTCGACCTGTGCGATTCTGATGGCTTCTATGATGATCTAAGGGCCCTAAAACACTCTCTACACCTATAAAAGAATGCCTAGACCTAAGGGTTCCTCCACACAAATTCTCTAAGGCATCTACATACTGCTTCTCTCTACTCTAGCCTCCACCATTAAAATAAATCCAATTCTCCACTAAAACAAGTTATAGTTCTTCTTCTAATTGGAGATTCAAATCAAGATTAAAGCTTCAAGAAGGGAATCAAAAGCTGATTCAACGGCTTCAAGCAACGTCGCACGAATCAAAGCAACGCCATCTTTCTTTTCTAATCTAAATCTCTGTAAGTCAGTTATTTTTAGATTTGAATGTTTTGTTTTTATTCATGAGATGAAATTAAAGGGATAAAAGACTATTCCTAATCTTTCTACTTGAATCAGTGCTTGTACCTTTGGACCTAATTAAGAACTGTTGTGATTCAATGACCAATAAGACTGTGACGGTGAAACTATGGACTTTGGAACCATATGCCTTGGAACTATGAACATAAGCCTTTGATTTTGGGACATAAAACATTGCTTATGACTGTGAATATTTCCTATGACTATGAACGTTGCCTATGACTATGAACATCGCCTAAGACTGTGATTCATTGAACTATGAGGATTATTGCCTATGACTATGAACATTTCCTATGACTATGAACGTTGCCTATGACTATGAACATCGCCCATGACTGAGATTCATTGAACTGTGAGGATTATTGCCTATGACTATGGATATAAGATTATTATTTATGCCCATGACATTGTAGTTACAAAACCATGTTGTTTAACAAACTGACATTATTTTGGATCTAGGCCTGACTTTCTATTCAGTTTATTCTTGGTTATCTTTGGTTTTAGACCTTGGGAATTTACCTATTCAGTTAGGTCTACCCATGTTCTTGAACCAACTCTGTCTATTCTTGGTTTTATACCTTGGGAATTTACCTATTAAGTTAGGTCTACCCGTGTTCTGAACCTACGTCGTTATTCAACCCTTTTCATGTCGTAATATTACCATATCTATATGCCTGTGAATTGTCATCTTATGCCAATTGTTATGTCTGATCTTTTATGGCATTTTGGCTCATTCCCTTCTATCCACGAATCCAGCTTTATTTATAATCTAGGTTGAACCACGATTATGCGAACGATGGGAATACGTTTTGGGAAAAAAACATGAAATTGACTAAACTTGGAAATTGGCATAATTTGATGAAAATTAGAACAACGAGTCTAGTTTTGGTAATGAACTGAAATTAGAATATTAAATCAGAATTGGTTGGCTAAATTAAGTATGATAAGTATGTTAGCATAATTTACATACGTCGGGCGTAAAAGGGAAAAGGGTTTGGTGGGCCACAAAATAGGTAGTTGGTACGCAAATTGAGTTTTGGCATAAACGGGGAACTAGAATATGAAATCTAGTTTGGCATAAACTGTAAACTAAAATATAAAATCTAGTTTTGGCATAAACTTGTAAATGGGGGATGTTGGATCTAAATTGCTACAAACTGTAAGACAGGCAAATCTAGATTTGGGCCTAGAATACAAGTCCATTGGTAGGCATGGCAAATGTATAGGGTATAGGCCAAATTTATTTTAAGAAAGTGAAAATGGGCTTTGAGGATAAATTGTTAACAATTTATTTATATACAAAAGAAAGGTTTATTAACGACATCTCTTTTAACAATAAACCAGAAAGTTCTAGGGTGACAGAGAGGATAGTGTCTAGGCTTGAGTTTGGAAAATACAAGTTTCCTGCTCTCCCTGGCTATCCCTAACTGATTCGACGGACGGGATGGTTACTTTCAAAACCTAATTTGAAAATTAATCAAAACCCTTTGAAATAGAAAACACGAATAGGCCTAACCCGAGGTTAGACTGAGTTGCGATGTAAACCTGCCTGGAACCAACTGGCACATCCAGTAATCGCAACAATATCTGTCTAATGTGAGTGGTCGTGGCTTTAATTTATTTAGTTAAAGCTAGAACAAGAATGCTAGGGTTAAGTTAACTAAGACACCTAACCAACTCAACATGATAACAAGACTGGTAGGTGGGGTTAGGTTCATACAGTTAAGCTAGAATGGGAGGGTTAAGTCCATAGGAACACTTAACCAACTTAAGCACAATTAAGCTAGAACGGAGGGCTAAGTCCATAGGGAGACTTAACCAAACTCATGGTAACAAGACAAGATTTGTAGAGGTTAAGTAACTAAGAAAACACTTAGCCGAATTAACATGTTAACTAGTCTAGAAAGTGGGGTTAAGTAAAGTTAATACACTTAGCCAAATTAACATGTTAACTAGACTAGAGGTTGGGGTTAAGTAAGATTTAATACACTTAGCCAATTTGGTATGTTAGCTGGGCTAGACCGTAGGGTTAAGTAAACTTGAACACTTAACCATCAGATTGTGATAAAAGAATAGGGGTAAGTCTAAACATGAAGGGATAATACTTAACCATTAATAACATGTTAGCTAAGACAGACGGGCAAGGTTAAGTTAAAAAGGAACACTTAACCAATACAGGGTGAATGGGTAGGGTTAAGTAATAAGAAATACTTAACCAATATAACTTGGTTTGGGATGGGGTTAAGTCAACATGAATTACCGATAACACTTAACCAGTTTGACAGAATGAATGAAGGGGGTTAAGTTGGCTTGAATTGACTAATGACACTTAACCAATCCAACAGAAAAGGGAACTAAGTAGTAAACCTTAGAAAACAACGATTCTGGAAACTAAGTGGTAAATCTTGGTTAATAAAACTAAGTAGTAATCCTTAGTACAACACGGGAAGGAGCGAATGTCCGTCTGAGTAGAAAGAAGGCTCCAACAAATTGGGTTACGAAGCCCGAGGCTTCGGGGGAACGTGAGGGTACTCTTGGTATCCCTCTGTGAGGCTGCAGATGATCCGCCTGGGCCCACAGAGGTTAAGGTCTGCGTAGAAGAACCAGGGGTATGCCTTGGTTGCAATACATGGCAACCAAAAGACTAGGATGGACCAGCGTGATTCAACGAGAAAACGGTAGCCCTGTGATAGCAACTCGTCATCTACCATCCATCTTGAGTCAGTCGAGATACGTGAAGCGGAAAGGCGGAGAACTCCAAAAGACCATAATTGCTATCTAGTTATGGGTGAGGATGGCCATAGGATAGTGGGGCACCGGGGGCCGGCGTATAGTTCTCATTTTACAAGGTGTGCCTTTCATTAGTTGAGGGAGGGGTCAAGTGGGACCATAGCCACTGGAATAAAAACAGACCTTAGCATCTGCATCGGCAGATATCTGAAAGCTCTCGACCGAGTTCTGTATTCCTTGATTTGCCCTGACACAGGACTCGGGTCGCACATTACAGGACATGTGCATCTAGACAAGCGATAACGATTTGCGATACAGGCGTGGGGAAGTATAGGAACATATACCACTCTAGGTAGTGTGTCCTAGACTTGGGGGCATCGTTCGACAGGTAGCATAATTCCTAGTTGAACTAGGTGGCATAAATCCTGAATCCGAGAAGCGTTCAGCGAATAGCGTAAACTCTAGTTAAATCTAGAAAGCACTTGATAGAAAACCCTAGATTTTATCTAGGTAATAAATAATGAATGTATGCTGGAAGGCAATGGGAAATACAGGGATTGGGATCACGTTATCGTTACTAGATAGGACACTAGATAGGCGGTGCAGAGATATAGAAACCAGTATAACAAGGAAATAGCAAAGCGGCGAAAGTATTAGAGCATATCCAGTTTATCTTAGCATATCTTGTGACTACCTTGTCTAATCTTGTTAACCCTATCGTCATGGTGTAATCTTGTATTCAGTTAATCCATGTTGTTTGGTTTTCCATGTTCACATGCTAGAAGTTACTGAACTTACTCAGGCTTTATGTCTGACTCTGTTTTTATTTCGTCTTCTTTTCTTCCGTTCCCCCCCCCCCCAGGTAGTAAAGGAGGGAATAGTTTAGCTCAGGTTAAGTTGGACCTCCACTCTTTCTCAGCTTGAAGATTTGTCGAAGTTTGCTTGGATTCTCTTTTCAGATGCTATGGCTGGATCTTGCTAAATTTGGGAATATAAATGTATTTTCATGCTTCTTTATTTTGTAAGACAGATGATACTCTGATATTGTAAAGAAATCATTGTACAAACTATTTATCAATAAAGAAAAGTTTTATTTTCCGCTGTTTAATTTTGTCTGTCTTGTAATTTATCTGCATCTTTTACCCTAAATGCTCCACATAACTTAGTGCATTCCCTTTGTGAGTGACACTAACGGACGTGGGGTGTTACATGTGGTATCAGAGCTGAAGGTTACCAGATCAGATAAAAGATTTGAAAAATTATTTTTCAAAACGGTTTTTAAAGAAGCATTTTCAAAAGAAAAGTTTTGTTTTAAAGGCATATTCCCCAAAGCTATATGCACTGTCTTCTCTTCCTCTGTTTAAATTCTTGTCTCCTTCCTTCTTGAGTCTCTGGGGCTCCTGGCTTTCTGGGAGGTAACCTCATCGAAGGGCAAAGTAGTTCCCGGCTTCCATCCATAGCCGTAGTTGTTTCATCTACGAGCAGTTTTCTTTCGAAGCTTATAGGGTTTTCCGGACGATGGAGGCAGTTTTCGAGGGATTTGTCAACATGACTACACACGGAAGGGGATGAGGAGTTTGGCTAGGGAGCACAACCCTAGGATGAGGAATTCATGGATGCAGATTTAGCAAACAAAGGAGGAAGGAATTATAAAGCTTAAGACAAGAGGAAGTATCTTTACTAGGGTATGATAGGGCATATACTTAAGGACAAGGGCAAGAACGAGGACGAGATTTTCAGAAGGACAAGTACATGCCTTCGCCACCAAGCGTACTTAGAAGAAAGGTAGTAAAGTTCTGATGGAAGAGACTAGTTTTGCTATTCGTACTATTTCCTTTGGCTTTAGCGCTTCGCATTTGTTTATATCCACTTCCCTAGTTGAGTCTCTGCACCATAGTACTTGTATAGTAGAAAGATCCCACTAGAGTCTCAAATCCAATTGGTGGTCCAACCAGTCTATTTTTAGTAGGGATTTGAGGATAGCTATCGAGTTTGCTTATATCATCTCATGTAGGTCGTCTAAATTCGAAGGAGATATTCCTTGGATGCTTGTCTGATATTGGTTTAGGCCTTTGGGGCTTGTACTTGAGGAATGTCGAGTTCGACTATGGTGGTTTGCGTGAGAAATGAATAGTTGTGGCAGGCACTCTAGAAAGTGCGTAGTGACCTTTTTACCCTCATAGTTATAGCGTGATGGATAAGCTAAGAGGAGAGACCTCTAATCATCTTAGTACATACACTTGGTATCATAGTTGACATCTGTTTACTTTAGAGATGGAGGTCAGAAACTTCACAATCGTGAAGTTAAATTAGTAAGATACAGTGGAGTAAAGCTCAAGAAGGCTAGATACTAGCATCATACCCTTTTTCCTTGGGTGCATCCTTGATTTCTTTTGTTTGCAGGAGCTTTACGCATAATTGTTTCTCTCTTTCCAAAGTATATCCTCTAGGACGTATCATCGATCCTTAGGTAGAAGCCAATGGATGTAAACATGTATTTGAAACATGTTATGGTTGAATGGTTGCGAGTGGTTGCTAATGGTTGCACGTGGATGCACATACATACGTATTAAGCACTAGATCAGCTCGGACGCCTTAGTATTGCATTTACGCATATGCATTTGTTTACGGATTTAACTTGATATGTAGCATATGGATGTTGCATATGGATGAATGGCTATGCATGCATGTAGTATTTACATAACTAGGGATGCTTGCATACATTGGACACATGGCACTGACATAATTCGCATTAAGGAGGTCAACTGAATAAGTAGACCGCCTGATTTTGCATTAGATACGGACATATACACACACTATGCATATGAACATGAAAGCATTAGAAATATTTTAAGGACAATGAATGCCTGTGATTGAATGGTTGAGTAGATGGGTGATTGGATGGTAGGACACATTCTTCCTAACTTGAAGATTTCGGGGACGAAATCCTTTCAAGTGGGGGAGAATGTAACACCCCGTAATCCTGTAACACTAAGATTCACAAATCAGGGTATAATTAATTTTTAAAAGAAGAATCAAGGGGAACGGGCTGCGCTATTGCGTTCGTCTCGGAAAAATACGCGAAATAGAGTCCGAGTTTTTGAAAATCAGACTCCGTATGAAGGAGATATGAACGAATGAAGTTAGGAAGAGAAACAGGAAACAGACCAGAATGCACTGGCGCACTTGTGAAGTGCGCCAATACAAAAATGCACTGGCGCACCTGCCAAGTGCGCCCATACTAATCCAGCACCGAATTCTGGAATGTTCTCTGCTGACGTGTCTCCTTTTGAGTGGTTGGATGATGTGTATTCGACCTGTGCGATTCTGATGGCTTCTATGATGATCTAAGGGCCCTAAAACACTCTCTACACCTATAAAAGAATGCCTAGACCTAAGGGTTCCTCCACACAAATTCTCTAAGGCATCTACATACTGCTTCTCTCTACTCTAGCCTCCACCATTAAAATAAATCCAATTCTCCACTAAAACAAGTTATAGTTCTTCTTCTAATTGGAGATTCAAATCAAGATTAAAGCTTCAAGAAGGGAATCAAAAGCTGATTCAACAGTTTCAAGCAACGTCGCACGAATCATAGCAATGCCATCTTTCTTTTCTAATCTAAATCTCTGTAAGTCAGTTATTTTTAGATTTGAACGTTTTGCTTTTATTCATGACATGAAATTAAAGGGATAAAAGACTATGCCTGATCTTTCTCCTTGAATCAGTGCTTGTACCTTTGGACCTAATTAAGAACTGTTGTGATTCGATGACCAATAAGACTGTGACGGTGAAACTATGGACTTTGGAACCATATGCCTTGGAACTATGAACATAAGCCTTTGATTTTAGGACATAAAACATTGCCTATGACTATGAATATTTCCTATGACTATGAACGTTGCCTATGACTATGAACATCGCCTAAGACTGTGATTCATTGAACTATGAGGATTATTGCCTATGACTATGAACATTTCCTATGACTATGAACGTTGCCTATGACTATGAACATCGCCCATGACTGAGATTCATTGAACTGTGAGGATTATTGCCTATGACTATGGATATAAGATTATTATTTATGCCCATGACATTGTAGTTACAAAACCATGTTGTTTAACAAACTGACATTATTTTGGATCTAGGCCTGACTTTCTATTCAGTTTATTCTTGGTTATCTTTGGTTTTAGACCTTGGGAATTTACCTATTCAGTTAGGTCTACCCATGTTCTTGAACCAACTCTGTCTATTCTTGGTTTTAGACCTTGGGAATTTACCTATTAAGTTAGGTCTACCCATGTTCTGAACCTACGTCGTTATTCAACCTTTTTCATGTCGTAATAATATTACCATATCTATATGCCTGTGAATTGTCATCTTATGCCAATTGTTATGTCTGATCTTTTATGGCATTTTGGCTCATTCCCTTCTATCCACGAATCCAGCTTTATTTATAATCTAGGTTGAACCACGATTATGCGTACGATGGGAATACGTTTTGGGAAAAAACATGAAATTGACTAAACTTGGAAATTGGCATAATTTGATGAAAATTAGAACAACGAGTCTAGTTTTGGTAATGAACTGAAATTAGAATATTAAATCAGAATTGGTTGGCTAAATTAAGTATGATAAGTATGTTAGCATAATTTACATACGTCGGGCGTAAAAGGGAAAAGGGTTTGGTGGGCCACAAAATAGATAGTTGGTATGCAAATTGAGTTTTGGCATAAACGGGGAACTAGAATATGAAATCTAGTTTGGCATAAACTGTAAACTAAAATATAAAATCTAGTTTTGGCATAAACTTGTAAATGGGGGATGTTGGATCTAAATTGCTACAAACTGTAAGACAGGCAAATCTAGATTTGGGCCTAGAATACAAGTCCATTGGTAGGCATGGCAAATGTATAGGGTATAGGCCAAATTTATTTTAAGAAAGGGAAAATGGGCTTTGAGGATAAATTTATAACAATTTATTTATATACAAAAGAAAGGTTTATTAACGACATCTCTTTTAACAATAAACCAGAAAGTTCTAGGGTGACAGAGAGGATAGTGTCTAGGCTTGAGTTTGGAAAATACAAGTTTCCTGCTCTCCCTGGCTATCCCTAACTGATCCGACGGACGGGATGGTTACTTTCAAAACCTGATTTGAAAATTAATCAAAACCCTTTGAAATAGAAAACACGAATAGGCCTAAACCGAGGTTAGACTGAGTTGCGATGTAAACCTGCCTGGAACCAACCGGCACATCCAGTAATCGCAACAATATCTGTCTAATGTGAGTGGTCGTGGCTTTAATTTATTTAGTTAAAGCTAGAACAAGAATGCTAGGGTTAAGTTAACTAAGACACCTAACCAACTCAACATGATAACAAGACTGGTAGGTGGGGTTAGGTTCATACAGTTAAGCTAGAATGGGAGGGTTAAGTCCATAGGAACACTTAACCAACTTAAGCACAGTTAAGCTAGAACGGAGGGCTAAGTCCATAGGGACACTTAACCAAACTCATGGTAACAAGACAAGATTTGTAGAGGTTAAGTAACTAAGAAAACACTTAGCTGAATTAACATGTTAACTAGTCTAGAAAGTGGGGTTAAGTAAAGTTAATACACTTAGCCAAATTAACATGTTAACTAGACTAGAGGTTGGGGTTAAGTAAGATTTAATACACTTAGCCAATTTGATATGTTAGATGGGCTCGACCGTAGGGTTAATTAAACTTGAACACTTAACCATCAGATTGTGATAAAAGAATAGGGGTAAGTCTAAACATGAAGGGATAATACTTAACCATTAATAACATGTTAGCTAAGACAGACGGGCAAGGTTAAGTTAAAAAGGAACACTTAACCAATACAAAGTGAATGGTTAGGGTTAAGTAATAAGAAATACTTAACCAATATAACTTGGTTTGGGATGGGGTTAAGTCAACATGAATTACCGATAACACTTAACCAGTTTGACAGAATGAATGAAGGGGGTTAAGTTGGCTTGAATTGACTAATGACACTTAACCAATCCAACAGAAAAGGGAACTAAGTAGTAAACCTTAGAAAACAATGATTCTGGAAACTAAGTGGTAAATCTTGGTTAATAAAACTAAGTAGTAATCCTTAGTACAACACGGGAAGGAGCGAATGTCCGTCTGAGTAGAAAGAAGGCTCCAACGAATTGGGTTACGAAGCCCGAGGCTTCGGGGGAACGTGAGGGTACTCTTGGTATCCCTATGTGAGGCTGCAGATGATCCGCCTGGGCCCACAGAGGTTAAAGTCTGCGTAGAAGAACCAGGGGTATGCCTTGGTTGCAATACATGGCAACCTAAAAACTAGGATGGACTAGTGTGATTCGGCGAGAAAATGGTAGCCCTGTGATAGTAACTCGTCGTCTACCATCCATCTTGAGTCAGTCGAGATATATGAAGCGGAAAGGCGGAGAACTCCAAAAGACCATAATTGCTATCTAGTTATGGGTGAGGATGGCCATAGGATAGTGGGGCACCGGGGGCCGGCGTATAGTTCTCATTTTACAAGGTGTGCCTTTCATTAGTTGAGGGAGGGGTCAAGTGGGACCATAGCCACTGGAATAAAAACATACCTTAGCATCTGCATTGGCAGATATCTAAAAGCTCCCGACCGAGTTCTGTATTCCTTGATTTGCCCTGACACAGGACTCGGGTCGCACATTACAGGACATGTGCATCTAGACAAGCGATAACGATTTGCGATACAGGCGTGGGGAAGTATAGGAACATATACCACTCTATGTAGTGTGTCCTAGACTTGGGGGCATCGTTCGATAGGTAGCATAATTCCTAGTTGAACTAGGTGGCATAAATCCTGAATCCGAGAAGCGTTCAGCGGATAGCGTAAACTCTAGTTAAATCTAGAAAGCACTTGATAGAAAACCCTAGATTTGATCTAGGTAATAAATAATGAATGTATGCTGGAAGGCAATGGGAAATACAGGGATTGGGATCACGTTATCGTTACTAGATAGGACACTAGATAGGTGGTGCAGAGATATAGAAACCAGTATAACAAGGAAATAGCGAAGCGGCGAAAGTATTAGAGCGTATCCAGTTTATCTTAGCATATCTTGTGACTACCTTGTCTAATCTTGTTGACCCTATCGTCATGGTGTAATCTTGTATTCAGTTAATTCATGTCGTTTGGTTTTCCATGTTCACATGCTAGAAGTTACTGAACTTACTCAGGCTTTATGTATGACTCTGTTTTTCTTTCGTCTTCTTTTCTTCCATTCCCCCCCCCCCAGGTAGTAAAGGAGGGAATAGTTTAGCTCAGGTTAAGTTGGACTGCCACTCTTTCTCAGCTTGAAGATTTGTCGAAGTTTGCTTGGATTCTCTTTTCAGATGCTATGGCCGGCTCTTGCTAAATTTGGGAATATAAATTTATTTTCATGCTTCTTTATTTTGTAAGACAGATGATACTCTGATATTGTAAAGAAATCATTGTACAAACTATTTATCAATAAAGCAAAGTTTTATTTTCCGCTGTTTAATTTTGTCTGTCTTGTAATTTATCTGCATCTTTTACCCTAAATGCTCCACAGAACTTAGTGCATTCCCTTTGTGAGTGACACTAACGGATATGGGGTGTTACACCGATGGTCAAACAGAGATGGTGAATCGTGTATTAGAGGATCACTTGAGAGCTTGTATATTGGATTTTAGAGGGTCATGTGTAACAACGAGAATTCCGACAGACCGATTTTTTTTTTCAAAATTCCAATCTATCGAAACTCAAGTTGGTTTGCTCTGGTATCCTATAGAAAAGATAGAGAAACAAAATATGTTAGAGCTCAGAAAATATCTCACAACAGAATGAATAAAAAATAACATACTCAAAGTATAGCCTTACCGTATTAATAATACTGCCTAACTAGTATCCAAAGCTATCATGTCTCTGCCACAAATCTAACCTGCGAGTATGTTATGAAGAGGGGAACAGAACATAAGTTCTGGTGACTAGATTAAAATTATACACTTTGCATAACACTACATATGTCGCTCAATCATATTTTCTTATTTATTAGGTGACTTGGGTTAACAGCACTCAAGGCTTACACACACGTCGCACCCATTTACTTCCCAGTTTATTTACCTAATACAGTATATATGTAGCTAACCCCAATATTAAGGTACACCCCACGGTACCCCACTCGCACGGTCTCCACCATAACACAATCGAAATATACGTAGTCCCTCATCCTACACCGTAGCGATGCACGGATCTCTATATAACAATGTTACGTTCTGCATATATCTACCATTACTATGCTATGTAAGAGTACGGACTGCCACCTTCGATCAAATCAGATTCCATACCGGAGTAATGCACTCAAGTCTACGATACACCACCTAGAGCCGACATGCATGTATCTAGACTATCCCACATACGTATCGTCAATTGTAGCTCGATGCTATAACTAGACGTCCTCTAATGTGCACCATGTTCCGTGGCAGGGCGATACAAGAAACACAGAACTCGGTCGGGAGCTTTTCCATATCTGTACAGGCCCGTCTTTAAGAGCCTTTATATACAGATATACCTAGGGTCTATTTTCACGGTGGCTATGGCCCCACCCCGGCCCCTCCCTCAACTGGTAAAGACTACAAGAGCTAAACGAATGGCCCTAAAGAAAACAATCTAAACATCCATTTGACGTCTTCCCTCAACCATCGTACCACGATAGTGAAAGGTAAATGGTCTATTGGTTTTAGCTCTAGTCTTTTCGCATCCTACTGGCTGCCGATGACGGCTATTCGAAGATATACTATCCTTGTTGGTCATGACCCTTCGCCTCCCCGCTGAGGCAACTGCCGAATCACCCTGGTGTCACCGCGTCACAACATTTTGACTACATAGCTACTTCTACAGTCAAGGCCCACCCATCTAGTAGTTACGCGCAGACCCAACCTCTGCGATCACAATTAAAACCTCTGCCACCACGCAGAGGACTACTAGGAGCACCTTACGTATCTCAAGAAGCCGCATGCTTCCCTTTCCAAACCTTCGGAGCCGTCAGAACAATCAAATGAATGTGCTCTCCCCTCGTGCCTTATAACACCATGATGACCTACCCCGTTGGGTTAATCACCTTCAAACGTGCGGACTAGTTCAAGCGCCTCACTTTATATGTTGTTAGACCCTATGTCTAAACATTCTTTTACGCGCTTGCCTTGCCTCACCAGGTTTCCATTTAATTTGGTTATTCTCATTCATATTGAATTCTTAATCAAGTTACCAAGTTCCTCTTGCTTATTAATTTCAATTATATAACTTAACCCATTTAGGTTTATTAATCATCCCACAACATGTTATTCTCTAGATTGTGGTCCGCGGTTTGCAATCCACAATCCCTTTTTATTCTTGTTTGATTACAATACCATGTTCTACTTAATATGTACTTAAGTATATCCCGATTCACATGTTTTCTATTTAACATGTAAGTCATTATTTATGATCAAATATAACTTATTTCATAAGTTTTCCTCGTCCTTTCTCATTTAATCATAATTCCATTTACACCGTCACTACAACTTATCGTTGTTTACTTATTAACTTAGTTATCTTAACTATGGTCCATTAATAAGTTTTTCTACCCCTTTATTATAACCTATGTTATAATTTCCTCTTGTACCTAGGACAAGTCTAAACATTCTTATTAGCGGGTTTTAGACTTCCAAGTTTACAGATTACTTAATTTATAATTAAGTACAACTTCTTATATTTCATAAATTTCCCC
Organism: Allium sativum; assembly: GCA_030737875.1. Taxonomy (NCBI): domain Eukaryota; kingdom Viridiplantae; phylum Streptophyta; class Magnoliopsida; order Asparagales; family Amaryllidaceae; genus Allium; species Allium sativum. The sequence continues at coordinate 509,970,757 of CM060921.1, read as the reverse complement.
TCTTTTCTCAACTGGTTTCAGGTTTTCCCCATTTACTGATTACTTAATTTACAATTAAGCGTCCCTTATCTCATTTAACCAGTTATTCCATCTCATTACTAGTTTATTACAACCTAAGTTATAATCTTCACTTGTCCCAAGGACAAGTCTACCTATTATACAACATTTTCACTAATGATATTAATTTATAATAGGTTATTATCATTCCCCATTAAACCATTTAATATTTTAAACCATTATTCTTCATTCACTACAATATATATTCCTTATTATATTTAAGGAAAATACTTCATGCACCTTATCAGTTAGATAGAAGGAATTAGTGATTTTTTTCCATAATGTATTCCCATCTAAATGTGTGGTAGAAAGTAATTTCTTTACTTTTCTTACATTGTGGCTTACTTGCAACAACGTTCTCAGAAGTAGGTCATTTAGGGAAATACATCACTTTTCCTTCGAATCGCACTAACTCAGTCCGTTACATCCCTTCCTTTCTTATTTTCTGAGTTCGACATTTAATTACCATCATTGACATTTATTCATATCTTGTTATATATATATATATATATATATATATATATATATATATATATGAACTAGACCTCTCACATTAAGCCTACACTTGTGGACGATGGATTTGCCGGGCGGGTCCAGGCAAACTTCTACCACAAGTTGACTTAACCTTGTGTCTTAGCACCCTTACATGTTTTTAATTTTTGCACTTAGACCCCTCACGTTAGATTTACCACTTGTGAATGCTGGATATGCTGGGCGGTTCCGGGTAGACTTCTATCACAAGTGAAATCTAACCTCGTGTCTAAGAGCGGTTAGATTTCTTATTTATCGTAAACCTTGTGTACAGTCTAGGCATGTTTATTTCTTCCAATTATCCATTATAATTTATAATTCACATGTGACTGTATCATGCCTATTATAATTCTTCACATATAATCAATTCCTTCATAATATGTAATCAATTAATCAGATAACTATTTAAATCACATAAGCCAATATGTACCTTTCTCAATTCCTACAGTTAATGTCCTGGGTACACAATTTACACAAACTAACATGAAATTAAGTAACGATAATTACTATACAATATTTGACAAGTACATATCCCAACAAATAAGTATTTTGCATATTAATTATTCCTACTTCGTACCCATAACTTTAGGCATTATTAACATATGTTACATTTCTCAACATATTGCATTTTAATTATACATACAGGGGAATGGTAAACGATAACATATTCTTATATAAACTGTATAGCTTAAATACACTCACCTCGTAAGCTTTCCAAATCCTGGATCTGGTCCAGATCTATCCCCCCAAGGTTTTCCCGTAATTGGATTCAGAATCTAACAACCATGGATTTATAATCTTTTTACTTGAATAAAAAGGGAAAAAAAGAGAAGGGAATTTAAAGATAGACTAGATCTAGGAATTACCTTACTTTGATTAGATCTAAGAAATAGAAGAATAATTGTAGAGGTCAAATCACAGATTTCTGAATCAGTATAGCTTTTGATTGCTTAAGAAGAAAAGACTAGAACAAATTACGTTGGAGCAGCACTTCGTCGTCGTCATTGAATTAGGTGAATAAAACAATGGGTCTAGGGTCCTATTTATAACCTAGAATCAACGAATTTGGTCAAGAAAGGTGCCCATGTTTAGAAATAAGAATTCTGCCTCGGATATGATAGCGGGGTCGACCCCGCTTTAGTGGGGTCAACTCCCATGGGCAGGAATCTTCCTACTTGCCCTAGAATTCGGGATTTTTGAAATTTGAACTGAATATTTGATTTTATGGACCCTATATATGTACATAATTATTTTGCGCATATACAAGCTTCAAACCTTAATAACTTCTTCATACGATGTCCGATCTACGCTAACCTGGTGTCTATTTTGACCAGAATTCCGAGACAAATGAAATGGCGCAGTCTATTTCTCATAATTATGAATGTTTAATTAAGTTATTCTTATTTTTATTATCTTAAAAATGTTGGGTGGTACATTCTCCCACCCTTAGGAAATTTCGTCCCCGAAATTTGATAAGGGTAAAATCAATTATCCCCTCGCATAATGTACAACCATCATGTGTGCATCCATTTTTTGCAAACATCGTGCACTTGTGCAAAGTGAAATTCAACATAATAACGCATGTATGCCTAAGCAGTACCTCCTATGTGTATGCAAGTTTCTCAAAAATCATTTTAAAATATGATGCTCACATTCTAAATATACTAGCAGTTCTACACACTGTTTCAAATCTCGGAAATATCGCCCGAGATCTCCTCCAAGATCTCGTTTTGGGCTCCTTCTGAAATGAAACAACAAATATCACTCTTAATCTCCTTTCGAATATATCCCTCGAGATAGTGCAATATCGAACGATATATCGATCGAGATGAAATACTGGAATTTCGTCCGACATCTTAGTTTCATGGTTAAAATTTAAATATGTGCCTTAACTAGAAAAATTATCAAAAACTCAAATATAATCACAATATTCTTTTGTTATTTTACATTTTGCATATTAAGTGACCATTTTGTATGTTCATATATGTTTTACAATGCGTATGATTTTCATATTCGTCTTTTTTACATACATGTTACGTATGAAATTATATATTTATGGTCCATTTATGCTGAATTTTTTAACGTTTTGGTTCCTTTAATGTTTTATGTCTAACAATATTTCTGTTTTAAGCATATTACGATTTAGAGTATGATGATCATTCGCGAAATAAAGAATAATAAATTTATTTTGCAATTCAAGTTCAAGTTACTATGTTTTTAATAATATTCATAAAATTCATTTTGTAAAAATATCATTTTTGAACATATCATGTACCTCGAGATTGTTCTGATATGAACTTTCAAACCCGAGATGTTAATCTGAGATGAACTCCTGAGTTAGACTCATCTCGTCTGAGATCTCCCCCGATACGAGACCAAGTTTATAAAATCCTCGAGAAGAAACCCGACCGATACCTGAGATTTAAAACCTTGGTTCTACATGAATGCAATTTTTTGAAAATCAAAATGCTTTTTCCATCCAAATTTTCCCACACTCTTACTGAGTAGGAGCGTATCTCATCCAATTGTTGCATCCATAATTCTACCAACCAACTTTATTTTTCGAATTTTAGAAAAATCTAATTTTCAAAATTCTATTTCTTATGTTACAAAAAGGTGGAAAACAGAAAATTCCACATCTTCCATTTTTCTTTTATGTACCTTTTGTCCAACCTTACTTGGATTTTATGCAACTATTCTATAAAGATTCCCTATTTTCCTATCCAAGCATAGCCCACATAAGAATTTTTTTTCTTTGTTACTGGTTTTCTTTTCATCTTATCTTGGAAATTTTTATTCTTATCCGTCTTTTCTCATAATTTTCCAGTTTTGTTGCTTTACTGAATTTTCTGTTTCCTTTTAGTTGTACCATTTATCTTTTCTTAGCTTATTTAATCATCTGATTTAAATTTAACTTTAAATAAGCCTTCTAGTCTTTCAACTAAAACAAGAGAACAGACACCCTGCATAGCCACCACTGAGGGCTAAGGATCTCGGAACTATGTCCCCCTCAGACAGAAAAGTCAAACCATGGGATCCACGATAGATTTAGGTGTTACCCTAACTATCCAATAAGAAAAAAATAATGGAATGATCCTAATAGCAACGCAGTAACGGGCTTACCCCTAACAGAAAAATTAGCAACACGATCTAAACACTTACTTTCCCTTTTTACTATTTCGTAGTCACCACTAGTCCTAGTTGTGTACCAACAATTAATTCAAGCAACACCTTAGGATTTTCAATGCTTATGCATTCTACGGGAACTTACCATTATCCCAAGATAATTCTCGCTATTTACTTCATAGCCTCAAAACTTTTCCCCTCTTCCCTAGACACTAGTCCTTACCTACTCCATACTTTTAAAACACGGTTTGGCCTTTTCATTTAAACTTTCTTCCAAAAAATTTAAAAGTGTCAAAACTTTAATTTTCTCATGAAAACTTTCTCCTGCCAAACCATAAAAACATGTCATCTTAAAAAAAATGTAAATCATTTTTTTTTTCAAATCACAAAACTGGAGTAGATACGGACAACTATTTTCTCAATCGAATTTATGACTTTACCTATAAGGACGGTTCAGTTTCTTATTACAAGTTGCAATCATTTACTCTATGCTCATTTTCTACAACTTATTTTGTCCACCCAACAAAATTCTCTTGTTAAATAATTTATCAAGAATGATTGTCAAAAGAATGGAGACTTCAAAACTTTCTTTATAAAAAATTCTTGTATGAAATATAACAAGAAAACTAGCGAGCTATACTTGCTCTATAATATGCAGCTTTTATTGAGAGAATTTTACCTTAGACAAAATTTTCGCAAAAAATCACTATTTGGAAAATATACCCCATTTTACTTCAAAACCCAAAATGTACTTCTTTACATATTTTAAAACTATAACTTTTAAGATTAAAACTTGAAAACACCATAAACCATTTTCCAAAATTTTATAATTTCAAGTTCTTAAAAGTTAACAATGGGGTTAGACTCAAAGTGGGTTTCCAATTTTTCTAGGCTTTCCTAGACACTCCCACAAAGTCAATTCTCTCAACCATATATATTCCTAATCCATTTTTCTCTTTTTAACCTTTTCCAATATATAAGGTTTTACCGCTGAACCCACTAACCCAAAATATTAATCATATGGGATTCACCTTCCTTCCATACAAAATACATTGTACACTTTCCGCCCAAATTACCTAAGGGTCTTATATTCATTCCTTTAGTGTACAAAAAAACATCCCATTTCTTTCCATATTACGCTCTTTCTATTTAGTGGGTTTCTCTATGGATCTAGGTATATATATAATATATTTATATTTTAAAATACAAATATGTTATCTCACTATTTATACAGGAATCCTAAACCTAAGCTCTGATAGCAGATGTAACAACCCAAATTCCGACCGATCGATTTTTTTTCAAAATTCCAATCTATCGAAACTCAAGTTGGTTTGCTCTGGTATCCTGTAGAAAAGACAAAGATATAAAATATGTCAGAGCTCAGAAAACATCTCACAACAGAATTGATAAAATATAATATACTCAAAGTTTAGCCTTACCGTATTAATAGTACTGCCTAACCAGTATCCAAAGCTATCATGTCTCTGCCACAAATCTAACCTGCGAGTATGTTATGAGGAGGGGTCAGAACACAAGTTCTGGTGATTGGATTTAAATTTACACTTTGGATAACACTACATATACTGCTCAATCATGTTTTCTTATTTATTAGATTACTTGGGTTAACAACACTCAAGGCTTACACACACATCCCACCCATTTACTTCCCAGTTTATTAACCTAATACAGTATATATGTAGCACCCCCAATATTAAGGTACACCCCATAGTACCCCACTCGCACGGTCTCCACCGTAACATAATCGAAATATATGCAGTCACTCATCCTACGTCGTAGTGACGTACAGATATCTATATAACAATGTTACGTTCCGCATGATTCTACCATTACTATGCTACGTAAGCGTACGAACTACCACCTTCGATCGAATCAGATTCCATACTGGAGTCATGCTCTCAAGTCTACGATACACCACCCAGAGTCGATATGCATGTATATAGACTGTCCCACATACATATCGTCAATTGTAGCTCGATACCATAACTGAAACGACCCAAACTTGCCCTTACGGGAAAGCCCAGATTGAATTGAGAACACGACAAATCAAAACACAAACAGAAGAACATTTCATTGCTTATTACAACAATTTACATCAGAGTACAAGAATATAATAGAGTATGAATAATTATTACACAATAGAAACACAATATCAGAGATTTAAATTACATTTAAATAACAACGGAAAAATAATACAAGACACAACTAAAAGAAGTACACGGATACAGAGCTTTTCGATTATCGCTTCAGCTGTAAACCGGGATCTTGTGAATATAATATCTGCAAAACCAAAACTATTAGTTGTCCGTGTGGAAAATAGGGGCACCCAGAGTTTAGGTTAAAACAATAAACTCCAAGTCAGTCATGGGACTGGTGTGAGAACTAAAACAGATATTAACTTTTAATTTAAAAGTTAGGGAAATCATAGAACCACGCCATATAACACAGAACGAGTTTACTCCACATGAATCTTAGTTTAAAATAAAACAACGCAATGCTTTTTGAAAAATGAAGCAATTATAAGACTCAGGTCCCATCACACAATGCAACGCAAGACGGAGGATAGAGTTTTCCCTTATAATAGCCAAACATGCTTGGTACGTTTAAAACAAATTATTTTGATATTATAAGTACATAGTGTTTAAAAAACAACTATAAATATGAATGTATCAATCATAGAGGGCATGGGTACCATATATCATGTATCCATACTAGTTCTACAATCAAAACTGCATGGTGACGCATTAGAAGTTGGATTTCCATCTATGAACCAAGGCAAGGGATCGTCCTTACCGAATTCGAGACTCTCTAGCCCAAGCCTTAGGATACAGCCGCAACTGCACACTAGGTAACATGCAGGGCCGGTCCACACTAAGTGTGATGGTGGATTCATAATTCCTGAGCATGCATTTCCCCGCCCTATGGGGCGTAAAATCTGGTCAGTAATGTCGACCATAAAAATATCCGAGGCACCTCTCTATCCATCAAGTGATAATAAGAAACATCCTCATGAGTAAAATGTCCGAGCTTGCAAAACCCAGACACCCCTCCTAGCTAGAAAGAAACGCACTGCCCTCCCTGTTGTCCTCTCCCGTTTCTGGTTCATACCGGGGTGTAAAACTCGCGAAGTAACGCTATACACAAAGATATTCTAATTAAAGTTGTGCTTTGATCATCATCCACAAGACTCTGCTTTTCAACAAAAGCCTTGATCATTTGCATCTTGCATGCCACACTGACAATTCACGCCGTACAACTGATGTCTATCAATATACAACCTCTAAGCTTGTACGTCTCAGAGAAGGGTGTTAAGAAAGAGAATAAATTCTCCACCACCAAACAGATATATATTTAATAGAAATCAATTAGCATAGAATGAAATCCAATGTCAGACACACATCCATTTACAAGTCCGTTCTGGGTCTAAACGAAACCGGAGGCACCTTATTCCTCGTCCCATATGTCCAATACAGGAGAGAGGTCCTCGCATATCTGTCGATCTCCAAGTACGTCTGGACGATCACCACTTATTACCTTGTCTTAGGTGTACAACCCAATCAAGACATCAGTAATTATCCAAACGATGTGAAGATCTCCGATCTTCAACCATCGTCTTCATCGTCGACTTTTGGTCGTCATATTAATTATTCAGAATGGGTTAAACCTGGTCTTTCCAAATAACTCGCGTATTTATAATCAATAATCAAGTGCTATCAAAACACATCATACTCCTCATTCCAATTCAGAATATTCTTTTAATAAAATATTCACATTATTAGGGAAAGGTTCCTATTAAATTTATCAAAGATAAATTCATTTAAATTTATTCTTTAATCTTCCTTTGGATACCATCTTCAAAAGATTTTATTTTATCCTTTATCAATTCCAAACCAAATTAAGGTTTATTAGCTAGTCGGGATTAGCGAACCTTACCGTGGTAATCATTTATTATTTTCCAATCCCAACCTATTCATCCCATGGAGCAAAACTGGTAGCACTCAATATCTAACAGCCACTGTGCACTGGGTAAAATTAATTTCACTTTCATGTTCAAATCTAATTAAAGATTTAACTATCGTTTGGAGTAAAACTGGTGGTACTCCATTTTCAATCATTTCAAGAATTCGATAAATTTAATTATCTCATTCCCATTTCAATCTAATTAAAAATTTATTAAAACTCCAATTTGGTTTTAATATCAAAAATCATTTCTTTATGATTATTCAACTTTAAGAGATTATTCTTGTCTTTAACTGGGTTAAAGAACCAATGTCATTTAAAACACAGTTCACGATAAACCTAAAATCATCTTCCATTAAAATGGAATCTACACGGAAATCATAAAAGTACATAATCGATATAAATTCCCGTATCAGACTAATAATATAAATGGAATAGAAGCAAGGCCTTTTAAATTCCATATATAGTATCGTCTTCCTCCACAGAAGTTCATCTCGATTATTACCAAATTGAATTCCATTCAATTCCAATTTAATATATTAAATTGGAAAACTTTACTTTGGAAAATTTCCATTTAAATCTTAATTAAAGATTTATAAATTCCAAATTATATTTTCACTATTGATTTGGGTTAAAGAACAAATGTTGTTTAAAACACAGTTCATGATAAACCCACAATCAACTTTCACTTCAATTCCAATTAAATATTAATTAGTTGGTAAATTTATCTAGATCTTAATTAAAAGATTTAACCTTTTCTCAACTGGGTTTAACAACAGTGTTCTTAAAGACACCATTCACGACAAACCCAAAATCCAATTTGACATTAAATAAAAGGTTCTGAATAGAAATTATATCTGTTTATATTTAATATCAAATTCTGAAATCAACAAATATCGTATTGGAAATAACGATACTTATATATCTTCCAAATTCCTCAACAATATCCGTATAATCATGGAATCCAATATTGAAATATTCCGAAGATTATTTCTTTTCAAATCCATTCCAATTCATGCATTGGAAAATTCTGGTTATGTTAAAACCATTTACAAATCCAATTTATTTATTTAAAACATTTGGATTACTATTCTAGTTAATAACTAGTACATTTTGATAAAAAAAATATTTTTATCTTTACAAACGTGGAATTTTTCATCCAAATTCTTTCCAAATCATATATTATGATTTTACACAAATTATTAGCATTTTTAATAATTTTATTAAGGCCCTTTAAGTCGATTTCCGTAAATGGTCATCGAACTGTATTTACAATGACCTTTTCCAAATTTGATTTGGAAATAATTCTAAATCCAACCATTTGATTTCAAATTTCTTATATAAATTGGAAAGCTCTTTTCGATACGAACCCAATGGTTCCGGTTTTAGGAGAATCCGACGGTCGGATCTCCCGTTACATCAATTTGAAGTTAATTGTCGAAATTCGCGAACAGCCGTTGCGCGGCGCGTTCTATTCAGGCCATAAAAAAATATATAATATATATCTATTGTCGATTTCTATTTAAAACGTATTTTATAAATTGTTTATAAATTCATTTTAAAACGATTCCAACTTCTATTTCAATTTTAAATCAAAACTGAATATTCTATATCTTTATCATATTAAAATGATACTATTTCCAAAATATTAGATTTTGAAATCACTTTTTTCAATATTTATTATAAAATGAATAAAATCGATCAATAAACCCGTTCGGGTTAAAATGGCATTTGCTACTTAACTCGGCTTCACATTTCAATATTTTTGTGCCCATCCAAAAACGAACATCAAAATCATAATTTTATTCTTCACTGAATATTATTTTAAAATATCGTTATTTTAAAAAATTCTTTATTTTTAAAGATTCTTTATTTTAAATTATTCTTTATTTAAAAATTTTCTTTACATTAAAAATGTTTTGTTACATTAAAATGTCCTTTTATATAAAAATGTTCTTTTATATTATTTCCATTAAAAATGTCCTTTTATATAAAAATGTTCTGAATCAGAATGCGACTCAATCAATTACCATATAATTTCAGTTATATGGTTTTCATACATCGCATGTATACAACAATAATGATAAATAATCATTAAACATTCCATTTTACATCCAAAGTGAAATTTACAACTGTGTGAGCATTAAAATAAATAAATAAATAATGCTCATCACAGACTGTCAATTCAGCGATTGACATACAGCTAAATATTGGGACTTGTGTATGTCAAATATCATCCCAATACTTATGTGGGGTTTTCCAACAACAACATTTTATATAAATGAATCACTGGTTAATAAATTTAACCAATTCTAATTCCGCTAGCAAGTTGATGATAATGAACAAAACATGTTATTATATTTATAAGGTCAAATAAAAATGTATTTTACTCGCATAGTTTCTCTACATATTGCTAATGTCGAATAAATATGTATTTTATTTGTATACATGTTCTATTCTTCTAATGACAACAATAAAAAGGTAATTTTGTCTACATACATGGTTTCAAACTCAACTGACAAAATAAAAAGATAATTTTGTAAACATACATATGTTCTAACTCTATAACGTCCCGCCTTTTTGACCGACTCAAATTGGAAATTAAACCAACTTAAAACGTTCAAATCGACGGATCGTTATTTAGCTAACAGAGTTTAAAACTAGAATCAACACAGAGACACTGAATAAATAAATAACACAATTTTGAACAGTAAAACAACTTTTATTAATCAGAAATTTTTGATACTAATTTTTCTATACAGCGGAATTTAAAACAAAATCTGAATACAAGAAAATATTACTGTTTTAAAACTTCAGAGTGCACCGCCTTTGGGGTCCCAGCTTCGCCAGTCTTCAAATCCTAAGCTGTAATCTTTAAATCTGTATTCCTCGGATCTAACCCGAGCGTGCCATGCAAAAACATAAAAACACTCGGGTCAGGATTAATCATAGTTCAAGTAAATCAATTTCAATAAGAACCGAATATAATAATTTGTCCTAATATCAAGTGTAAACAGTTATGCAACGCATGTTTTACATCAGCTCCAAATGCAGTATCAATCCATGTTAGCAATATTTTAGTAAAGTATCTATTCAAAACTTGTGTAATTTCCATTCAGAAAAAATATAATATGGGAGCATATAGGTTTTATTTCAAGGACAACGGCCGTGGAAGCCTGCAGGTACACACGTACACAGGTACACGTATGTACTGCCCCGGCATTCCAAAAACATGAATAACTGGTTGGATGAAGGTTTCTTGGATAAATGACAACCAATCAATTCCACACGTGTATCTCCAATGCATACAAGGGTGAAGGATGCAAATATCAAGTGAACAAAGAATGTTGATATAAGCCAACTAAAGACCGAAACACATCAGCACCAAAGATAGTAAATAACTGCCTAAATTAGATAGGTAACCATAGTCCTAACCGGAACAATAAAGGAGCAGGATAAATTACATTAAGAGATGCACCAGCATACCACAGGGGTCACGCAAATGGACAGTGCAGAAATTGAGTGCATAGCGGCGCAGAAGTAAGGGAAAATAAGGGTAAGGCTATTCAACACTAAAAGTAGTATTAAGCAAGGCATGTTCAAAACAGAAAACATGTAAAGTCAGTATATCCTGGGTGCAAGATGCATACGTATGCTACGAGCCATATATATACATGCAAGAATATGTATATACACATCCACGTTCGCCTCCACGTACATATCTACCCAAGTTGGAGGCGTAGGCAATGTCTCAGCAAACCAAATAGTATCAGTTTAATATGCATCAGGCCTTTAGGAAATCAAATGGTAGTAGTTTTAATATGCATTAAGGGATGTACAACATGGTCCAAGAATATAGGTATAAACTAACTACTTACTGAAAGAATCATTTGTTGCATTAGTTTTAAACATAAATGGGAAAGTAAATGTTATATAACAGAAACGCCATTTGGAAGAAGGTATTCTACAAAACATTTGGATTGAACCCTTGAAAATAGTTTAGTAAGTTATATTTTAATTTTTATATCATAAAATCTCCCATGAATACATGCCTGCCTTGTAAATCACCAAAATCAGCAATTAAATACACAGAAGTGTTCTAATGGACATAAGTATAATTAATCTATTAAGGAAGAATATTCCATATTTCTAGCTCCTGGTCTATATGAGAGAAATAATTAGCATGTAATGAAGTTCGTTCTCTTAGAATAATGGTCATCAACTATATTTCTGTATGCAGTGAGGCATGATATACAGTAAATACAAATGAGACCATGTGATCATGTATATGCAGTAAACACAAATGTTAAATATTCCGGCATAATGGGACTTATATAGATGGTTTAATATAACTGTACGGTCAAAATGTGCCAATTATGCAACAACAAATATAAAGATTCATAAATAAATCAGTTTCAGAATTTACAAAATACGACAGTGGAAAATGAATCAAATGAGTTAAGTTTATAAATAAGGGAAAATGTCATCTAGCATGGTTTCAGTTTTAGGATAAATTAACTAAACCGGCATGTATCCTTATTTTTCCTAAACAAAGAAAAGCAACCACCCAATGTCATAAATTTCGAACAGGAGCCAAACTACTCAGTGTTCAGAAAAATTCTAATATAGCAAGTGTAACAGATGTATTTAGTAAATCAAGACACAGGTTAGGATAATGGTACAATCCATGGTCATCATGCAATATATATAATGGGCATAAGTGCGGCTATTCCATAAGTGTGTCCAATTTTACAATTTACTAATGCAAGTCAGTCTAAGTGAAGCAATCCCATACGTTTTAGGCATTGTTTGAAAGCAACATGTGTCTGAGCATGCAAATTTACTGTTGCTACATATATCGAGTAATCACTATGTATAAACATCATGGGACAGCAAGTTATCGCTATGTATGTACTTCATGGGGCAACAAGTTATCATTACGTGTGTGTATATATATATATATATATATAACAGTTTAAAACTAAGGAACACCAAAAGTTTTACTTTCCCAGTTTTCAAGTTTATTTTGCATTTCATATTTTAACACGAAACCTCAGATTCCCAATCCCATAAGCACAGGGTAAATAAATTCATAGCTATGAAGACACACACAATGCATTCTCCACATTAGTATGTTCACACGCACATACCCAATGCATACCACACAGTCATGAACGAACACACACACACACAGATAAATTCATAAAAATTTGGATATGCAGCTGAATGAAAGCCGAAACGGTGTACAGGAGCATGGTGATGCACAAGTATATACATATTAAGATTGACCAATTTGAAAATGTCATAGTTCAAGTACACAACATTGATCCCATACGTGTATACACCTGCGTATGCATGTATATACACGTATGTATGGACTGAAGTGTGCAAGGAGTAGTTTAACTAGTCAATGACAAAGAGATCATAACAGTGTACGCATTACTGCAATCATGTTATTTATGAATAAGGTCACACCAAATGAATATCCATTAACACACATGCAGGTCCAAGTTTTAAATCTAACCAGGATGGGGTTCGAAAAATTCCGGGTAGATGACATATTTATAAATGGGTATCATATATCTTTAATACTGCATGTATTGTTTCTACCTGAAGGTGCTACAGGTATCCAAATTTCAACCCATAATATATGGAAATTTTATACAAGTGTTTGTGCTTCTTAGAAAAGGGTGAAACATCTTTTTGAATCATGAGTATACAACCTTAATAGTATGAAATCAACGAGGGTAGCACAAAAATTTTCGAGACACTGGCCCAGGCGAAAATATTCTCGTGTATATATGCCAAGCTATATATATATATACACACACTGTAACATGGCCTCCCAGATATACAGTAAAATTTCTAGTGACCAAAGCACATCATGGCAACAGTTAACGGTTTACACCCAGGTTATCAACTATTAAAATTCAGTAAAAACTGAAATTAAATTACTTGAAACAAGAATTAATCATGGGTGAGTTGACACTCACCAGTACGACAACGAAAAGGAACGGCGGAGGCAGAAAGCTTTGAAGATGATGGAGCAACCCCCAACGGTGGCTTACAACGTCTAGAAGCAGCAGCGAAGGCTAATCAACTCGAGGCGCGTTGGCTTCGGCGAGGCAGTTGCGGTTAGCATCAGAAAAGTGATGGCCAAAAGAATCGATTTTTAATTTGGGGACAAGGAGAAAATGGCGTTGGCCATTAAACATTAGAAAGGAATGATGTTGATTTCTTGTTGAAGAAACTTTGGGCTAGCGTGATTTTTATAGAGGAAAAATAAGGGGATAAGAACAAGTCAAACGGGTATTAGGGTTGTGGCGTGCTCATAGGTAGGTTTGCGTGAATTAAGGAGATAGGTCTGAGTAAGAGGAAACTGAGGGAGGTTATTTTTAGGGTAAATTATATTTTCGTATAATTTCTACCGCGAATACCACACCACATTCTAATTTCGTACCGCCGACACAATCTCCGACCGCAACAAGAATTATACATAACTCTTCGTATTTGCATTTTAAATCCAACAAAATTAGTCTGCTTGTAATCCGACTCCATTTTTATACAACGTTTTTAAATTTCAAATTATTTAACCATTCAACGATTCTATTCTGTTTGTCCATCAAAGCTCCGTTCATTTCCACATTTTGAAGCGTTAAATTTCAATTCCCTGATATACACACAAATCCCAAATAAAATTTCCATATGTTTTAAACAAAAAAAATTCCCAATTCGTTAAATGTCAACTACGTTCATTTTTAAATTCAACCATTTATATTTCTTCTGGTTGAATTCCAAATCTAATTCAAATATTCAATACTAAATATTTAATAAAAATTTCACATTCCGGTCGTCGAAATTTCTGGGACGTTACAATTTAACCCCTTTAAAACTTTTCATCCTCGAAAAGGAGAGATCGTTAGAGTTATACCAATGGTTCTTCGAATTTTCATATTCATGTATATTTCCTAATCTGGATAATTAAGTAATTGAACTTTCTTTTCTACCCGTCGCATTCAATTTACTCGGAAAATCAAATTTTCTTCCTTGGTTGGAGATCAGTTTTGATCAAACATGATTTTCTTATCTTTTGAATCAGATTTTATTTATATCCCTGCTTTTTAAGCTATATTCAATTTCCTTAGATCAATTTCTATCTCAATTTATTTTTAGTTATCTCCCAATCCTTATTTTTTTCTAATATTCAAACAAATTCAAATTCTTGTAATTTCTTTCAATACCAATCTCGTTTTAAATTCCAATTTCTGCATAAGTTGGATTTATGCATTTTAAATTATCTCAAGTCTCTTCATAACCCTCATCTGCCAATGTTTACTCATTCATTGTTGCACTTACAATCCAAATTCAACCAAATCTCCTTACATTCAATCAATTCAAATTCTTTTCAAATACTCATTGAAGAGTGTAAATAACATTCCCTCTTCAAGTTACAATTTGTTTCTTGAAATTTTTTGAAAATCGGAATCATTTATAACTTCTATACAAAAATATTTGTATTCTTACTCTGAATTTTTTTATTTAAATTTATCTAGTTTAGGTATATTTTAATTTCAAAATATTGATTTGAAAATATTTGATAACTCGAAGTTTAACAAGTCTGTTGTCGTTCTCACAGATGCTAGGCATATGCTGGCCAGGCGCATGACTAAAATCCCCAAGTACTGAATATCCTTGCTTCAACTCTCAGTGAAAAATATTTCAAAAATTCCTTTAAAAATAGATACGGAAAGTACTAATGTAATATTGATATGTTGATTGTTCATGAATGCAGATACACAATGGTTTCGTCTGGATACCCCAGAAAACATCCGTATCCGTAGGAAATCACTTCCCTGTGAATTTCATCATGGAAAGATCAACAGAAGATATTTTAGAATCAAAAGAAAATATGAGGTCATTGAGCGTCGACTGCTCTTTCTCAGGAAAACAAATCATGGAATTATGAAGATACTTCAAGTCATGAGGACAAATCAAGTCATAAAGACAAATCAGGTCACGAAGACCAATCAAGTCACGAAGACACAATGCTACATCAAACAAGTGGCTCCCCATTACTAAAATATTCCACACATTACATGGCTTCATTCTACCTTTAGTAACTCTAGTGGTTACATTTCTTTCACTTGTAGATATGCCATGAGGACCACAGGTACACAATGGTTACGCCTGATTCCCTCAGGAAACATCCCTACCCTTAAGCTTTCACAGCTGTGCGGATTACACCCTTACCACGACTGTAGATCGCAGCAGACACAATGGTTACGCTTGGTTCCCCCAAGAAATATCCGTCCACTGTAGGCTATATATAGCCCTGCGAATTACGCTACACTATCGTGTTCTTCAAGGAACAATGACAACTCGAGTTTTATGTCCGGACAACCTACTACCACCAGCAGCACATCCCAACTAAGCTTGAAAGTTAATGGAGAAGGAAGGTACTTTCCTTATTTTGCTTTGAAAACATATAATGCTATATACATATAGTACTTCATTTCATACTCCTCATAAATCATAATTTTTTTTTTCTAAATCATTTTTCAAACATCTCATTCTTATATAAATTCTGTTATATAAGATCTTAAATCGATCACCTTCCAATCCAATAATTTTCAAATTCACCATGTTCTTATGTATATCTCTCCAATAAGTTCCAAAACTTATGTGTCCAATCGAATATCCTCAAATTTCCTTTCCAATTTCAATTTTGATCTCTTAATCAATTCAGAAATCTGGTATCCATTCAAATTCATATTACTAGTTCCAACCCAATTTTCTAGTTATTAAGTCCCTCACTCAATTCAAATTTTAATGTTCTCACCATCTCGGAATGACATATTTCCTCATTCACGCTTTATTATTTTTCCATATTCACATCTTTCGACCGTAAATCAGCAAGTGAACAACTTTCTAAGTATCAACCCCGAAGGCCGAAACCAACATCAGATCAACACTAAGAAAGTTATTCAACTTGACTAATCTCCAGTCAGTTTCTTAATTCCATTTATTAATTTCTAATCAAATCATTTCTTACGCAATTCTCGAATTCAGTTCAAATCCATTATTCCTAAGTTCTATCGTCCTTCGTCCTTAACATGCGGCTTTTTGTTCTACCATTCTAATTTATCACAACCCATTAGCGTCCCACGATCTTTTTAGAAACATATTCTCACTTATAATCCTAGAAAATCTCTTATTACCATTAGAAAACATTTCCAACTTCGTTATTTAGATTAAACAGATGTTAAATAAACATCGTTATTCCCACTTAACTGTTGACACTCATCAACTTACTTCCCTTAATAAACTCTTGATATCGAAGCTTAACTATTTGTTTTTAGCCAATAATGAAGTCAATCAAGTTTGGGTATAATTACCTCTCAGACCTTAACTGAACAACATGATTAACCTTGAAACAGGTAAGTCCACAACTTCGGGCAAAACATTTATTCTCATAACTTTCAAAATTCAAGTTAAGAACTCATTTTTTTTCAAAAATCGTTGATTATAATAATTCACATGTTCAAAATAATTAACTTTTAAATTATACTTCATTCATTAATCTGAATACATAAACAATTAATTAATATATATTAATTTCCAAATGGAAACAAAAAGTAAATAGTGTTTTTCGGAAATTTGACATAACTGACTCCCGTGAATAACTTTCTTTCTGATAATCCCATATTCGATAACATATTCCGAACTTCAGAAAAATCTCGTTTGTTTTATATTCTGAACTTCAAAATACCACACCGTACAGGTCGAATTCATTTCCTTTATCCTAAATTTATTTGCACATTTTTGCTTCCATGCGTTATTTACTTCTAAAAAGTAAATATTATTCCCTTTTCGAACCTGAACTCGTCACATCAAATTAATTTTTGATTTTATTGAAATATTGATTCAAATTTCTTTATAATATTTATTCATATATCACTTCATATACAGTTCTTGTTTACAATTCACTTCTTGTGAATCAATTAACTATTTTATACTTACCATCGAATCCATATATTTGATTATACGTTATTGGTTGGAAACCAATTATAATTTATCTTGCCAGGTTAATAATACAACTTAACAAAATTTAATTCCAATTATAACCCTTAATTTCATTTTCATTAATTCATATTCCAAACATCGAAATAAAATTTATCGGTTTATCTTTGAAATGGTTTCAAATTTTCCCCTTTCGTTTAATTCTCATTTAAATTCCCATTTCCAATCCATTTTAGTTATCTTTGAATTCCAAGATACACGATAAGATAATTTGATTCTTTGATTCCCTTATACTTATCTTCCATAGATATCATTCAATGATGTATTCTAGATTTAAATCTAAGAGGGACATCATCAAAGATTCGCTCTCGCAAGCTGGATCCGAAGACAGGGATTCCGAAAAAAAAACTAGAATTTCAAAAAAAAAAAAAATTGTTACTGCTGTTATTAATTTCAAAATACAAGTTTCAAAATAATATTTCCAAAATAATTTTCCTTTCAAAAGCTATATAAAATTTTGTATTTTAAAAATTTATATTACAAAACCTTTTTATTTTCAAGATCTGTTTTTAAACTCAATAAGCTAAGCTTTGAATAAACCAAAGATCTGATACCAACTGTAACGTCCTGCCTTTTTGACCGCCTCAAATTGGAAATTAAACCAACTTAAAACGTTCAAATCGACGGATCGTTATTTAGCTTACAGTGTTTAAGACTAGAATCAACACAGAGACACAGAATAAATAAATAACACAGTTTTGACAGTAAAACAACTTCTATTAATCATAAATTTTTGATACAAATTTTTCAATACAGCAAAATTTAAACAAAATTTGAATACAAGAAAATATTACTATTCTAAAACTTTAGAGTGCGCCGTCTTTGAGATCCCAACTTCGCCAGTCTTCAAATCCTAAGCTGTAATCTTTAAATCTGTATTGCTCAGATCTGACACGAGCATGCCATGCAAAAACATAAAAACACTCGGGTCAGGATTAATCATAGTTCAAGTAAATCAATTTCAATAAGAACTGAACATAATAATTTGCCCTAATATCAAGTGCAAACAGTTGTGCAACGCCCGTTTTACATCAGCTCCAAACGCAGTATCAATCCAAGTTAGTTATATTTTAGTAAAGTACCTATTCAAAACTTGTGTAATTTCCATTCAGAACAAATATAATATCGGAGAATATCGGTTTTATTTCAAGGATAACGGCCGTGGAAGCCTGCAGGTACACACGTACATAGGTACATCTGTGTACAGCCCCGACATTCCACAAACCAGAATAACCGGTTGGATGAAGGTTGCTTGGATAAACGACAACCAATCAATGCCACACGTGTATCTCCAATTCATACAAGGGTGAAGGATGCAAATATCAAGTGAACAAAGCATGTTGACATCAGCCAACTAAAGACTGAAACACATCAGCACCAAAGATAGTAAATAACTGCCTAAATTAGATAGGTAACAATAGTCCTAATTGGAATAATAAAGGAGCAGGATAAATTACATTAAGCGATGCACCACCATACCACAGGGGTCACGCAAATGGACAATGCAGAAATTGATTGCACAGGAGTGCAGAAGTAAGGGAAAATAAGGGTAAGGCTGTTCAATACTAATAGTAGTATTAAGCAAGGCATGTTGAAAACAGTAAGCATGTAAATTCAGTATAACTTGGGTGCAAGATGCATACGTTTGCTACGGGCCATATATATACATGCAAGAATATGTATATACACATCCACGTCCGCCTCCACGTACATATCTACCCAAGTTGGACACGTAGGCAATGTCTCAGCAACCAAATAGTATCAGTTTAATATGCATCAGGCCTTTAGGAAATCAAATGGTAATAGTTTTAACATGCATTAAGGGATGTACAAAATGGTCCAAGAATATAGGTATAAACTAACTACTTACTGAAAGAATGTCATTTGTTGCATTAGTTTTAAACATAAATGGTAAAGTAAATGTTGTATAACAGAAACACCGTTTGAAAGAAAATATTCTACAAAACATTGGGATTGAACCCTTGAAAATAGTTTAGTAAGTTATATTTTAATTTTTATTTCATCAAATCTCCCATGAATACATGCATGCCTTGTAAATCACCAAAATCAGCAATTAAATACATAGAAGTGTTCTAATGGACATAAGTATAATTAATCTATTAAGGAAAAAATATTCCATATTTCTAGCTCCTGGTCTATATGAGAGAAACAATTAGCATGTAATGAAGTTCGTTCTCTTAGAATAATGATCATCAACTATATTTCTGTATGCAGTGAGGCATGATATACAGTAAATACAAATGAGACCAAGTGACCATGTATGTGCAGTAAAGACAAATGTTAAATATTCCAGCATAATGGGACTTATATAGATGGTTTAATATACTATATGGTCAAAATGGGCCGAGTATGCAGCAACAAATATCAAGGTTCATAAATAAATCGGTTTTAGAATTTACAAAATACGATAGTGGAAAATGAATCAAATGAGTTTAGTTTATAAATAAGGGAAAATGGCATCTAGCATGGTTTCAGTTTTAGGATAAATTAACTAAACCTGCATGTATCCTTATTTTTCCTAAACAAAGCAAAGAAACCACCCAATGTCATAAATTTCGAACAGGAGCCAAATTGTTAAGTGTTCATAAAAATTCTAATATAGCAAGTGTAATAGATGTATTTAGTAAATCAGGACACAGGTTAGGATAATGGTACAATCCATGCCCATCATGCAATATATATAAGGGGCATAAGTGCGGCTGTTCCATAAGTGTGTCCAATTTTAAAATTTACTAATGCAAGTCAGTCTAAGTGAAGCAATCCCATACGTTTTAGGGCATTGTTTGAAAGCAACATATGTCTAGAGAATGCAAATTTATCGTTGCTACATATATCGAGTAATCACTATGTATAAACATCATGGGACAACAAGTTATCGCTATGTGTGAACTTCATGGGACAACAAGTTATCATTATGTGTATACATATAACAGTTTAAAACTAAGGAACACTAAAAATTTTACTTTCCCAGTTTTCAAGTTTAGTTTGCATTTCATATTTTAACACAAAACCTCAGATTCCCAATCCCATACGCACAGGGTAAATATATTCATAGTTATGAAGACACACACAATGCAGTCTTCACATTCATATGTTCACACGCATATACACAATGCATTCCACACAGTCATGAACGAACACACACACATAGAGATAAATTCATACAAATTTGGATATGCAGCTGAATGCAAGCCGAAGCGGTGTGCAGGAGCATGGTGATGCACAAGTATATACCGATCAAGATTGACCAATTTGGAACTCCCATAGTTCAAGTACACAACATTGATCCCATACATGTATACACCTGCGTATGCATGTATATACACGTACGTATGGACTGAAGTGTGCAAGGAGTAGATTAACTAGTCAATGACAATGAGATCTTAACAGAGTACGCACTACTACAATCATGTTATTTATGAATAAGGTCACATAAAATGGATATCCATTAACACACATGCAGGTCCAAGTTTTAAACCTAACCGGGATGGGGTTTGAAAAATTCTGGGTAGATGACATATTTATAAACGGGTATCATATATCTTTAATACTGCATGTATTATTTCCACCTGAAGGTGCTACAGGTATCCAAATTTCAACCCATAATATAAGGAAATTTTATACAAGTGTTTGTGCTTCTTAGCAAAGCGTGAAACATCTTTTTGAATCATGAGTATACAACCTTAACAGTATGAAATCAACAAGGGAAGCACAAAAATTTCCGAGACACTGGCCCAGGCAATAATGTTCTTGTGTATATATGCCAAGCTATATATACACACTGTTAGATGGCCTCCCAGATATACAGTAAAATTTATAGTGACCAAAGCACATTCATCAAGGCAGCAATTAACGGTTTACACTTAGGTTATTAACTATTAAAATTCAATAAAAACTAAAATTAAATTCCTTGAAACAAGAATAATCGAGGGTGAGTTGACACTCTCCAGTACGACAACGAAAAGTAACGGCGGAGGTAGAGAGCTTCGAAGATGATGGAACGACCCCCAACGGTGGCTTGCAGCATCTAGAAGCAGCAGCGAAGGCTAATCAGCTCAAGGCGCAGTGGCTTCGGCGAGGCAGTTGCGGTTAGCATCGGAAAATGGTGGCCAAAAGAATCGATTTTTAATTTGGGGACAAGGAGCAAATGGCGTTGGCCATTAAAAATTAGAAAGGAATGATGTTGATTTCTTGTTGAAGAAACTTTGGGCTGGCGTGATTTTTATAGAGGAAAAATACGTATTGTCAAATAGGTACTAGGGTTGTGGCGTGCTCAGAGGTAGGTTTGCGTGAATTCAGGAGATAGGTCTGAGTAAGAGGAAACCGAGGGAGGTAATTTTTAAGGTAGATTATATTTTCGTGTAATTTCTGCCGTGAATACCACACCACGTTCTAATTTCGTACTGCCGACACAATCTCCGACCACAACGAGAATTATATGTAACTCTTCGTCTTTGCGATTTAAATCCAATAAAATTAGTCTGATTGTAATTCGACTCCGTTTTTTATACAATGTATTTAAATTTCAAATTATTTAACCGTTCACCAATTCTATTCTGTTTGTCCATCATAGCTCCATTCGTTTCCACATTTTGAAACGTTAAATTTCAATTCCTTGATATACACAAAAATCCCAAATCAAATTTCCATATGTTTTAAACAAATAACATTCCCAATTCGTTAAATGTCAACTACGTTTATTTTTAAATTCAACCATTTATATATCTTCCAGTTGAATTCCAAATCTAATTCAAATATTCACCCAAATTCAATTCAAATATTCAATACTAAATATTTAATAAAAATTTCACATTCCAGTCATCGAAATTTCTGGGATGTTACAAATTCTTATGACAATATAAAAAGATTATTTATTTACATGACATGTTCTAATAAAATGACATTTTTATTTCAACATGACATTTTCTAGTAAAATGATATTTTTATTTCTACATGACATTATTCTAATAAAATGACATTTTTATTTGACAAAAACATATTCAAATGATATTTTTGTTCGATAAAACATATTCTAACTAAAGGACATATTTATTTATAAAATATGTTTTATACATGAATGACATATTTATTCTAATATAACATTTTTATGTAACATAACATGATTCTAAATAAAATGATATTTTTATCTAACATAACATGATTCTAAATAAAATGATATTTTTATCTAACATAACATGATTCTAAATAAAATGATATTTTTATCTAATATAACATGATTGTTAACAAAATGATATTTTATTGTAAACTTATTCCATTTTAAAACAATGAATATTTTTATTTTTATATATAGAATAAAATATTATTTTAATTGAATAAGCAAATTCTAGATCTACACAATTCAATTCAGTCCAATAAATTCATTTCAACCACAAACAACCAAATCTAATCTTCTACATCACACACATGAATTTTAATAGCGAATACATGTAAATTTCACATCAAAAAAACAATTAAATTTGATTTAAACTAGAGATCTCACCAAAGGTTTTCCACCCTGCCAAAATTTAGACGATCTCCAAATCAGCTTCCGGTAGTTCCAAAACGAAGATCTCACTTTCGTGATTTAAACGCATTCCGTTTCGCTGAAATCTGATTACATATGAAAACGATATTCGAGTTTCAATTTAAAGAATTTCATTAAAGCCTAATTACAAAATTAATATATTAAATTACATTTACTAAGTGTTGCCGCTCTAATCCCTTTCTTCTTCGATGTCCAGTATTCACGAGAACCCAATTTGCTCCAAACAAAAATCGAACGACGCTCTTCCTCCTGACCTCCGGCCATCGATCCACTTCCATCACAACGAAGCCGCCACAGCCCTTTACCAACGCCGAGCTTCAGGTGCACCTCGAGGGACCCACGCTGCCGGAATCTAGGCCTAAACCGTACATGTTTCAACCCCAAATTCTCCATATACATTTTGTTAAACCTGATCTTGTCCATTAGGCACCTAGAACTAAAGGAGTTCTTCGATTTAGTCTTTGGAAGCACTCGACTTTGTTGAGGGGATTAAAAGTAAGAGGAGGAGAAATGATGGAGCATTGTGGCCATTCGAATTTTCACTGGCGGTAGGTGTTAAAACGAGAATTAGGGTTTCTCTAATCCAATATTTATAATATTTTATTATTAAATTTTCTAAATTACAATAAAAACCCGTTAATTCTTAATAACTCCAAACCCAGCCCAACGAATGTTGCCCCTAGCCAAATACCCCTGTTCTGGACACAATGATCTAGGTCCTATCAGCCCATTTGATCGTTTCAGCCCACTTTTCTTTAATTTAAAATATAAATCATTTAATTATTTAATTTGATCGTACATTTTAATTTACCGAGGCCACATACTGACTCCTAAAATTCCAAAAAAAATATATCTGGCTATGTTTTGACGATACGGTCCTAACAAAACTAATTTCATCGAATTTGGAGACCATTTGAAAAATGGCCATTTTCCGGTCGATCCAATTTGACTGAAATTGACAAAACACGTTTTCATTTGCCACGCTCACATATTAATTCCAAAAATATGAAAATTGGAATCTAGAAATAATTTGACATTCCGGATCCAACAAAAGTGGTTTCATCGAAAACAGAGGTTGTTTGCAAAATGGCTATTTTTAAGGGCCATATATTATATTAAAATATATATAAATTCCACAGCGTCTTTTCGAAATTTAAATTGGACATAACTTGCAATTTATAAAGTGAAATCTCATTTTCTTACATTCATTAGAAAGATATTATTAAACAGATTCAAATATTTCTTGTTTCATCCAATTCTGATTTAAAACGAATTCTGTATATTAAAATGAAATTAGAAATCGAATTTTCAAACTGCCACGCCATTTCAGGCTCGTTTTATAATTAAAATAAATTTATACGTTCTAACTTTGTTTAAAATAAATTTTTAGTCGTTATTATTTAAAATAAATCATTAAAATTGCTAAAATCAATTTTTTAAATTGGTTCTAGTTTTCCGGGTTGTTACAATAACTGCACGTCCTTTAATGTGTACCAAATTCCGTAGCAGGGCGATACAAGAAACACGAAACTTGGTCGGGAGCTTTTCCATATCTATACAGACCCGTCTTTAAGAGCCTCTATATACAGATATACCTAGGGTCTGTTTTCACGGTGGCTATGGCCCCACCTCGGCCCCTCCCTCAACTAGTAAAGACTACAAGAGCTAAACGACTGCCCCTAAAGAAAACAATCTAAACATCCATTTGACATCTTCTGTAACGACCCTCCTTTTTGCCCAATTCTTGCCGGTAATTAAACCGACTCAAACCGTTCAAAAAGACGAATTGTTATGGGTGCATACATATTTTGAACAAAATAACAGAATTTTTCATTGTGAAACACAATGTTACATCAGAGTTACATAAAATATCAGAGTTACAACACATACAGCGGAAGAAAAGAAAATATACTCTCAGCGGAAGAAAATCATATGATATAGCAGAAGCTCCCTTCTCTTGCATGAACTCCAACTCTAAAAGCACTCTGAATCCTGCTCCAACGATCTATAACTGCAAACTAAACTACTAGCTACCCGTGCAAGATTATGGGCACCCAGAGTTTAGGTGAGGGAACAATAAACTCCAGGTCAGTCGTGGGACTGGTGTGAGAACTCAAAACAGTTATTATTAGGTTCATTTTAAAGTTGGGAATTTCACCGGACCACGCCGCTAACGCGGAACGGGTTTACTCCATGTGAATACCCGTGCATATAAAAACGCAATGACCTTTCTAAAATGAAGTTATCATAAGCTCGTCCCACATCATACAATGCAAGCGCACACCAGATGGGCGAGGTTTATGTTATGATAACCAAACATGCTTTCATACGTAAAATCCTCTTTCAAAGCCATAATATATATATATATATATATATATATATATATAGTGTGGAAAACATTGCTCAAATAAATGTATTAATCCTAGACGGCATAATACCCCATCCTATTATGTCGCCATATACATATATACAAACCAAAATCGTGTGGTACGTATTGGAGATTTGGTTTCCAACTTGATGATTCCTGGCACGAAAGATCAATCGGAACACAAACGAAATGTAATCAAGGGTTTTTCATCCAGACGCGGACACCAATACAAATCGCGAGGTAGATCAACGGTTTTCGACCAGACGCGGCCCCCCGAACATACCCTATTCCATAAGTCATAAGTGGTTTCCCACTGCTGCAGCGGTCATCATCAATTCATATATATACACAACCTAACCGCCAGTTTCTCATCATCCGGGGTGTGAGGTTTGTCGATATCACGTCATACACAAAACTATGCTTCGATAAGCCATTCTTTGATCATCACTAGCTCGTTTCCTAACTTGGGTATGTCACATTGACAATTCACGACCTATCACTGATTTCAATCAATGCATACCTTCTAAGTTCATATGACTTAGAGACGAGGATAATATATTGCCACAAATCCGATATTCATTAACGGAAATCAGTGCTATGCAGTCAATTTCAATATCAGACACACCATCCATACAAGACCGTTCTGGGTTTGAACGGAACAACCCGAAAATACTTAAATTTGTTCAGGTCTCATGCAACTCACATCTCGTATCGGGTGGCCTACCCAACCGAGACATTAATCAACAATCAATCTAAACAATTCAAATATTCCCGGTCTTCATTCGTTGTTTAGCAAGTCCTGAATTGCTTCATAACGTCGTATTATTACTTGGAATGGTTTTCGAACATATGCTCGATCCCGGTCTTTCCAAGTAATAAGCGTACTTTAAACAGTAGCTATGGTTCACACAGGCTTTTCAATTCAAATCTCCTTCCACATAGTTATTAATTCATTTACAACTAAAGATTCGAATTTCTATAATTTCGTACATCTCGTTATCATCTTAAATTCTTCTTTGAAGTCAAAGAGTATACCTTCGCTTCAATTTCTTACTTTTAATTCCCTCGGATCAAAGATTTTGACTAAATTCCAATTACGATACGAATTTCCACAACTCAAACTTTTTGGGTTTCAAGAATGGTATTATTGAAGATACGATTCACGACAGAACCCAAATCAATCGTCATTGAATCATAAATTACACAGAAATTTTATCCACTTATATTCGATATAAATTCTCATAATCAACGAATACTATGAGTAGAATAACGATATAATAATATCTTTCAAATTCCTCGGATAGTATACATTTACATCATGAGGTTCATACCAAATATCGAAGATTATTTCTATCTAGCTTATTTAAATCAAGGTGAGAACCCGTATCTTAATTGAAAGGTTTATTGAACTCTTTGACATTAGATCTGGATAGAGATACCATCAACTTATCTTCAATATTAATTTCCGTATCCAACTCATATTACAAGCGGAATAATGGTGAATTACCTTTTAAATTCCTCAGATAATAAGAGTTTTCATTTACCGAACTAATATCAAACATCCGAAGATTTATCTCCAACTATATCCAATTATTTAGTATTAAAAACCCGTATTAGTATCAATCTAAATTCCATATAAAATATTTCTAATACTCTTAAACCTTTGAAAATATTCCACAAATCATTACTTACAGTTCGGAAAATCGTTTACGGGTTAAAACTTCAAAATAGATTGTTTTCGAAGAAAGCGTTGCAATAGCGTTCCAAAAGTGTTACAAAAGTGTTACAAAACAGTTATCTTAACTATTTTGATCAAAATATCGTTTATCTTAGCCAAAACTTAAACTTTACAATTGAAAACACCTTTTCATAATTTGTAATGATTTTACAATTTTTTTTCCATATTTTTAAATAATTTAAAAATAGCTGTTTATAGTTATGGGCAACAATTGTTCTTACATCGATCTTTTCAAAAACGATTTCAAACATAACTTGAAAATTATAACTCGAATTTAAAATCTGCTTTCATTCATTTGAAAGTTCTTGTTTATATAAATTAAATGTTTTTCGTTTCATGGAAATCCGATTTAGATTGCAAAAGTTATAAGCGTTTCAAGTTGCATCTAAAATACGTAAATTGTCGTTATGCGACAAGCTCTATTTTTACCATAATAACCATTATTCTACGATACTTCAAAATATCTTAGAAAATCGTTATATCCTTATATAACCCTTTTAAAATCATTTAGATTTACTTTTCAAATTATTTGGATCTAAAATACAATTTTCATAAATTCCAATTCATTTCTAAATTGAAATAACTTCAAATTAACCTTCCCATTCGTCGGATCAGTTAGGGATAGCCAGGGAGAGCAGGAAACTTCATTTCCAAACCCAAGCCTAGACACTATCCTCTCTGTCATCCTAGAACGTTCTGGTGTATATTATATTATTAATATAAAGAGACATCGTTCATATTCAAATTTCAAAATCTCATTTCGAATTTAAATTGAAAATAATATATTTTACCAAAACTGGTTTCAGATAGATATAAAGATCGTTGTACAGAATCAATACATAATTCAAATCATTTCCAATCCTAATTCAATATTTAAAAAGTTAATATTTAATTCAAAACTAACAATTTAAATATTATTTAATGATTGAATAAAATCGTAAATCGATCACCCATATATTTCCACAACTACGGGGTGTGTGTGTAATATCATGCAATGCAATCATATTTATCCAAATGAACCATATAACCAGATGGATACGAATTCATTCATCACAAACAAACAGTTTAACGATGCACAAGCGTTACGGTCAATAACGCTTACCAGTGTTCAGTGTATTATCTAACTACATGCACATCCATTCACATAATAACATCCATCACACAATCATCATCAACAAATTTTAATTATCTCAGCTAATTATAATTAACTAATTTAAACAAATAATTTTAAATTATAAGTTCTCACCTAACAGCTCTCCAAATCTTCACGGTAGGCGAGCCTAGTTGAGTGAATCGTCGGACAGTATTTCGGCGCAGCGTCTTCTTCACAAAAATATATATAATATAATATACACTAATCTCTCTTTATATTATAAGAGGAGGAAGAGGATAAATGACGAACTTTGGCAAGGTGGTGGTGGAAAGGAGGAAGACTTATGCCATGGAAACCATGGCCATAAGCTTTAAGAAGAAGAGAGAAAGAAAAGAAGTGAGAATGAATGAAAAAGTGGAAGGAAAGGGTGGTATTTATAGGAAAAGAAGAGTAAGGAGAGAGTGACACATCATAGGACATGTGTATTACATGCATGGAATGTTGCATGCAAAATTACAAGTGTCTTAACACTTGTAAAAAGGAGAAGGAATGTGTTTTTGTAGCATTTACCTTAAACGTTATGAAAACAAAGACCAACGCATAATACTAATGCTACTAATTTATGTTATCTTTTGACAAATCCGATCGAACGACAAATAATATCAGTAAATCCAACTTATTAATAATCATTCTTGTAAAATCATAAAATAAATTATCCTTTACCAAATTCATATTTTTACCAATCAATATTATCAAAATCAAAAAATATCATTACTTAAACATAAATCTTATAATTAAAAAATTTCAAAATAAGTTTTTTTATAAAAATCATAATAAAACAAAATACTTATACAAAGTTAAAATTCATATTTAAACCTAATAAAATAAATTTATATTCATAAAATCAAAAATTAAATAAATAAAAATCCAAATCAAACATAGTTAAAATTCTGGGATGTTACATCTTCCCTCAACCATCGTACCCCGATAGTGAAAGGTGAATGGTCTATTGGTTTTAGCTCTAGTCTTTTTGCATCCTACGGGCTACCGATGACGGGAATCTGACGATCTACTATCCTTGTTGGTCATGACCCTTCGCCTCCCCGCTGAGGCAACCGCCGAATCACCCTGGTGTCACGGCGTCACAGCATTCTGAATACATAGCTACTTCTACAGTCAATGCCCAACCACCTAGTAGTTACGCGCAGACCTAACCTCTGCTAGCACAATTAAAACATCTTCCACCACATAGAGGAATACTAGGAGCACCTTACGTACCTCAAGAAGCCGCGTGCTTCCCCTTCTAGTCCTTTGGAGCCGTCAGAACAATCATATGAATGTGCGCTCCTCTCGTACCTTACAACACCATGATGACCAACCCCGTTGGGTTATTCACCTTCAAATGTGCGGACTGGTCCAAGCGCCACACTTAATATGTTGTTAGACCCTATGTCTAAACATTCTTTTACATGCTTGCCTTACCTCACCAGGTTTCCATTTAACTTGGTGAATCTCATTCATATTGAATTCTTAATCAAGTTACCAAGTTCCTCTTGCTTATTAATTTCAGTTATATAACTTAACCCATTTAAGTTTATGAATAATCCCACAACATGTTATTCTCTAGATTTTGATCCGAGGTCTGTAATCCACAATCCCTATTTGTTTTTTTGATTACAATAACATGTTATACTTAATATGTACTTAAGTATATCCCAGTTCACATGTTTTCTATTTAACATGTCAATCATTATTTATGATTAAATATAATTTATTTCATAAGTTTTCCTCGTCCTTTCTCATTTAATCATAATTCCATTTTACACCGTCACTACAACTTATCGTTGTTTACTTATTAACTTAGTTATCTTAACTAAGGTCCATTAATAAGATTCTCTACCCCTTTATTATAACCTATGTTATAATTTCCTCTTGTTCCTAGGACAAGTCTAAACATTCTTATCAGCGGGTTTCAGACTTTTAAGTTTACAAATTACTTAATTTATAATTAAGTACAGATTCCTATATTTCATAAATTTTCCCCTTTTTCTCAACTGGTTTCAAGTTTTCCCCATTTACTGATTACTTAATTTACAACTAAGTGTCACTTATCTTATTTCACCAGTTATTCCATCTCCTTACTAGTTTATTTTAACCTAAGTTATAACCTTCACTTGTCCCTAAGACAAGTCTACCTATTATACAACATTTTAATTAATGTTATTAATTTATAATAGGTTATTATCATTCCCCATTAAACCATTTACTATTGTAAGCCATTATTCTTCATTCACTGTAATATATATTCCTTATTATATTTAAGAAAAATACTTCATGCACCTTATCAGTTTGATAGAAGGAATCATTGATTTATTTTCATAATTATTCCCATATAAATCCATGGTAGCAAGTAATTTCTTTACTTTTCTTACTTTATTTACTATGGCTTACTTGCAGCAACGTTATTAGAAATAGGTCATTTAGGGAAATGCATCACTTTTCCTTTGCATCGCACCAACTCGGTCCATTACATCCCATCCTTTCTTAATTTCTGAGTTAGACATTTAATTACCATCATTGCCATTTATTCATATCTTGTTATATATATATATATATATATGCACTAGACCTCTCACATTAAGCCTACGATTGTGGACACTGGATTTGCCAGGTGGGTCTGGGCAGACTTCTACCATAAGTTGACTTAACTTCGTGTCTTAGCACCATTACATGTTTTTAGTTTTTGCACTTAGACCCCTCAAATTGGATTTACCACTTGTGAATGCTGGTTATACTGGGCGGTTCTGGGCAAACTTCTATCATAAGTGAAATCTAACCTCGTGTCTAAGAGCGGTTAAATTTCTTATTTATCGTAAACCTTCTATATAGTCTAGGCATGTTTATTTCTTCCAATTATCCATTATAATTCACATGTGATTGTATCATGCCTATTACAATTCATCACATATAATCAATTCCTTCATAACAAGTAATCAATCAATCAGATAATTGTTTAAATTATATAAGCCCATATGTACCTTTCTCAATTCTTGTACTTAATGGCCTAGGTATACAATTTACACAAATTGACATGAAATTTAAGTAACGGTAATTAATATACAAGATTTGACAAGTTCATATCCCAACAAATTAATTTTTAACATATTAATTATTCCTACTTCGTACCCATCACTTTAGGCATTATTAACATATGTTACATTTCTCAACATATTGCATTTTAATTATACATACAGGGGAATGGTAAACAATAACATATTCTTATCTGAACTGTACAGCTTAAATCCACTCACCTCGTAAGCTTTCCAAATACTGGATCTTGCCCAGATCTATCCCTCCGCGGTTTTCCCCTAATTGGATTCAAAACCTAACAGCCATGGATTTATAATCTTTTTACTAAAAGAAAAAAGAAGAGAATTTAAAAATAGACTAGATCTAGGAATTACCTTACTTCGACTAGATCTAAGAAATAAAAAAATAATTGTAGAGGTCGAATCACAGATTTTTGAATCGGTCTAGCTTTTGATTGCTAAAGAAGAAAAGGCTAGAACAAATTACGTTGGAGTAGTACTTCGTCGTCGCCATTGAATTAGATGAATAAAAAAATGGGTCTAGGGTCCTATTTATAGCCTAGAATCAACGAATTTGGTCAAGAAAGGTGCCCACGTTCAGAAATAAGAATTCTGCCTCAGATCTGATGGGGGAGTCGACCCCCCTTTGGTGGGGTCGACTCCCATGGGCCGGAATCTTCCCGCTCGCCCCGGAATTCGCGATTTTTGAAACTTGAACTGAAAATTTGATTTTCTGGACCCTATATATATACATAATTCTTTTGTGCGTATAAAAACTTCAAACCTTAATAACTTCTTCACATGGTGTCTGATTTACACAAACAAGGTGTCTATTTTGACCAGAATTCCGAGACGAACGAAATGGCGTAGTCTGTTTCTCTTAATTCTGAATGTTTATTTAAGTTATTCTTATTTTTATACCCTAAAAATGCGGGGTGTTTCATCATGGTATGACCATTTGCATCTAGTTGAGTTCGCATATGATAATAGTTATCAGTCCAGTATTGGTATGACTCCATTTGAAGCTTTGTACGGAAGACCGTGCAACTCACCATCATGTTGGTTGGAAACTTGTGATAAATTTGTGCTTGGGCCAAATGTAATAAGAGAAACTTCAGATAAGATCAAGGTTATTCAACAGCGAATGAAGGCTGCCCAAGATAGGCAGAAGAGCTATGCTGATAAAAGACAAAGAGATTTGAAATTCTCCGTTGGCGACTTGGAATTCGTCAAGATTTCTCCGTTAAAGAGTGTGATTCTGTTTGGTAGGAGAGGTAAATTAGCACCAAGGTTTGTTGGTCCATTTCCAATTCTCGAACAAGTTGGGAATTTAGCATATACAGTTGGACTACCTGACAAGATTGCGAGAGTGCCAAACGTATTTCATGTTTCTCAGTTAAGGAAGTTCGTGCATGATTCTGAATTTACTATTTCACCAGATCAGTTGGATGATATCGAGGTAGAATCTAAGGCACTTAGAAGCCGCAGAATGATTCGCATTGTCGAACACGATACGAAGCAACTTCGAAGGAAGACAGTGAAACTGGTTAAGGTCCAATGGGGTGATAATGAGAATGACTGTAATTGGGAAACTGAGGAGAGCATAAGGAAGTCGTATCCCGAACTCTTTACCTGGTAATATTTTGATCGTGATATAGTTATTCCCTTATTAGTAAACGGCATGCTAGGACAGACTTGTTGTGTTTATTATGTATGTTTGATTGTTTGTAAATGGTTGATAGGCATGCGGGACACCATTGTTTATTTTTCTTGGTTAAGGGATTACGAGAGTGAAATTTCTTAAGGGGGAGAGTGTAATGACCCGAATTTTACGTATCGGAGGATCGAGGGTATTTATTTTATTTTCATACGAAGCCATATAGTCGTGTAACTTTGGGAAATGACTATTAGGGACAATTCACACATTCACGATTTTTGCTGAATTTTAAATGACCATTTTGCCCCTGGCGAATCTTATTTCGCCTATAACTTATGAATGGTAAGGTGTTTTGACCTGAATCCACTTCCATTGGATTTGGATGATGGTTTTCCATTCCGTAGAGTGGTCATATTAATCAAACGAACTTACCGTTTGAGAGATATGGCTAAAATAAGATTTGAAGATGGAAAACCAGCCTAGTTGTGCTTAATTAAGTGATTAGCAATTAGGCCTATAACCCATTTCGGGATTAGGGTTATGGGAGGGCTGAATGCGGTTGGAAAATCATCTTTCATTTTTCTAGCTGCCACAAACATTTCTCTAACCCAAATCATGGCTTCCATCTTCCAGATCTCTCTCTAATCACTTTTTAATCACTAATTGATCAAATCTACAACAAATCAAGCCGAATTAGCAACAAATTAGACTTAGAGCTGCTGCACAACATTGGACTCCGAGCCAAATCAGTAAAAGTTTTAGATCTAACAATTATTTTTGGCTAAGGTGAGTGGTTTGCATGTTTATACACTAATTATGGCTAATTAGGGGGTGATTAGTGATAATTAGAGAAATTATACATCCAAAAATTATGCAAAAATATGTAAAAATTCTAGAATCATATTTTATGTCACATATATGAATTTGGGTTGATTTGGATTAAGTTTGTTAATCCCGGAATTCAGGGGATTGAAGGGAAATCATGGAATTGGGTATGTTTGATCTAAAATAGCCTATATGATTGATGTTTTAATCTTTTCGATCATACCTATATGTTGTTACTGTTGCTTAAAGACGTTTTATGATTTTTTTAGTAAAATTAGAATGATTAGAAACGCTATCGTGTTGCGAAAAATAGAATTTGGAAGCTTGCTGGAAAATGTCAGGATTCCAGTTCGGATCGGATGGGACTAGTCGAACCGAACTAAAGCTTGGCATAGGAAAGAGAAAGGCAACAAGGAAGGCTTGTGTGGGTCGAGTCGGAGTCGGATCGAGCTATCATAGGAAGAAGTGGAGCATGGGATCTGATAGAATAAAACAAACCAAGGCGCGGGAACCGAAACGAACAGGAGGACCAAACTGAAAAAGGGACTTGAGCACCATATATCCGAACCGAATCAAGGGAAGGAGGCCGAACCGAACTTGATGTGTGCTTCTACTTCTACATGACGACTCTTCTGAAGACCAACTCCAATTCAACCAAAAGCCGAGATGCAAAGGAAGTCCTAATGGGAAGTTATCGCTCAGGATCCAGATAGGAACCAATGAATTAACTTCTAGAGTTGGGCTTTGTTGCGGGACATGTGCAAAGGAGTTATCGATATCTATAACTTTGGTTCACCGTTAAGAGGGGGCATGTAGACAAACCAGAGCCAGGGAAGTGTGGACTGGTTGGGGTTATTGACTATAGACCGGAAGGGCGTGGTCATATTAATAGTTATACGGAGTCCAATGCGGTATGGACTCGTCATGACCCCAATGGATTTAGTGATCAAAGCGGTGGATATCGTATGCTTTACACACTGAGTGAGAGATGTGAGGATGATTGTTATGATTGATGTTTGCTATCACTATGACATGCACACTTCCATTTTACACTCTATGTTAGTGTTTACCTTAGAGTATTGTACATCTTGTTGTGCTAACTCTTTGGTTACAGGTCCTGGTCAGGTATGATTACTTATACATGTTATTGCTCTATATAACGACATAGATTTGCTATCGCTCATACCAGACTTTCGTCTGACCCAGAGTTTGTGTCTCTTCTTATTACTCTGGGTGCTCCTAAACGAGTAGACTAGAGGAAGGTTAGGTGGTTATGCACGAGTAGCTGTCCGGAGACGAGCAAGAGGCTTCCACGTACTTTATTTATATTCTCTATATATTGTTGTTGGTTACTACTTTGGGCATTAGTAGTGTACCTCTTTTATTTCCTTTTAGAGATAGTATTTTAACGTTGTAATAATTGGATATGAAGTTGTATTTTGGATTCCGCTACCATGATGGATATGGTTTAGTTTTCATCTTATATACTGTCTCGCCTATTTTATATCATGTTATGTTATTATTATATTTTATTCCATGCGCTGTGAGATATACTACAGGTTCTTTGGTAATTCATCGTTTCAAACTTTTTGACGACCATCCCGTGCTAGTCGAACATTGGTACAACGCATTTCAGGGAAATGTCTGATGGTACGGGGCGGGCGTCACAAAACCAAAATTTGAATCGAACCCTATTTTGAAAAGAATCATTGAAACGAAACCTTGTATATAGAAATTCGGGAATTAATAATTTTAATTCAACTAGGAATATGAAATGATAGAAGTATACAATTTAAGTTGTTAAATGAAATCGATAAATAAAGTCTGACTTTATTTGTTAGATTTGAAATCTTAAAGTAGTTATATGATTAAATTGGTTTTATCAAAACTGGACTTATTTAAAGAGTTAAATGTAAAGCCTGGGATTTAAACTGTTATAATGAAGTTAGTTAAAATGTGATTTAAATGATAATCAATGTAATGGAAACAAATTTAAAATTCGAGATAAGTGAAACCTAATTAACGAAATATGTTTAAATTGGTAATAAAAGTTGATTCGTTAAATCGACGTGATTTTTGAATCGGTCAACTTGATTTCAGTTTCATTTTAAATGGTAAACTGAAATATTTGGAATTTCGTTTTGAATCAGAATTTGAATTCGAAAATGGTTTAAAGTGGAAAAATCGATATTGGGTCCATAAGGTTTGGAAGGAAATAAACTGTTTATCCTAAAATATTATACTTAGATTATTCTAGAAATTAGTAATGTTCTATATTAAATTATTTTACTTATAATATTTTATTTCTAAGTATCCTATATATATATCTGTCTTTATTAAAGTATTATATTTTATTCTTAACTATTTTTATATCCATACAAACTATTTGAATAGAAAATTTTATTTCCAATCCATGATGTCAAACCCAAAATGCTTGAATATAAGATTTCTTTCGGATAACAATAAATATGACATGGAATCTAAATCGAAATTTGAATTTCGATAATGAGCCATAATATGGAATTATGAAATTGGAGTTGAAATTCAGTATTGAATTTTTTGAGATTTGATAATGAAAATTGAATATGAAGTAAATCGATTTATGATTTTAAAAACGACATTTTATTTGAACGTAAATGACTATGATATGGAAAATGACGATTGGTTATTCAAGAGACCTAGGCTGGATATTGGCATACTCTTCGTCGATACTGGAACCATTTTAACAATTATGTATGTGGAGTTGGATTCATAATTTTTAACTCCAAAAATGGTGATAGCACCTAATTGATAGTAAATGCACTACCGAGTAAAATAGTAAAAATAAATGAAAAAATGGAAGAAACGAAAAGCATAGAAAAAGAACACAATTTTATAGCAATTCAACTTGAGACCATGCCTACATCCACTTTGAACAATTTTATTATGATCTTTGCCATGGTAAGTACAATATGTTATGGATGATTACAAAGTTCCCCAAAATAGATACTAACAGATAATCACTAGTACTATTGGCTATCGGAGAATTGCAATAACCATCTTAGGTAACCTAAATTTGCTATCTCTGGAGAAGAGGCTTTGCTGTAGGAGAAGAGTAATGACTAATGGAGATAAAGATTTATCTTGGCAGGCTTTGGTAGAGCAAGGAAATTAATCCCTTGTCATGTTAGAGCATATACGGTATTTATAGGTGTCAATATAGTGTTAGGCAAGATCCATTCGCTGAGAGCCTCAGAATTGTGTTTCGAACACATCCAGAAAGTCTCATGCCAAAATACATTAACTGTATGGATCGGTACCAGTCCATAGGGTTAGTTTATTTTGAGCCTTTGACTTCAGCAATGTGATCTATGTATTTCTCTTGGCTTTCGTACGGAATCTAGTTTTATTTGGACCCAATCTGATGCTGCTTTCGACCTCAGCCCCTTATCATCTTAATTTTTACATTCTTAAAGGAACCAAAGAAGGGAACACATCTATTGGTTTCCTCTATGATGAATATGCTCAGTGTCGCAATTTTCCCATTGAGACTCTGAAGCTTTTTTTTTATTCTGAGGAGCCCTTACTTCACTCAAGGTCGTGACATGCGTTGAGTTAGCCTCAATACCTATTGTACTGACCATAAATACCATAAACTTTCCAAATGAAATTCTAAATGAACATTTTAGCAGATTTAGCTTCATCCAGTACTTCCTCAGAATTGCAAACATCTCAGCCAGATTGTCCATGTGACCGACTGTCTTTTGTGATTTGACTTGCATATCATCAACGTACACCTCCACGGTCTTGCCAATTTGAGATTTGAATATCATGTTGACTAGTCGTTGATAAGTTGCTCTGGCATTGTGACACTCCACATCCCCAAATGTCACCCATATGAGGATGCATTAGGTTTTGTGAAGCGCAATAATAATATAGAGATTAATTTACAAGACAAATATAAAAATGCAGCGGAAAAAAACATTTCAAACTTTTATTGATCAAACCAAATACAACATTTTGGATTGCAAATACCAAACAAAACATAACCATAAACCAACTGTCTCGTGGAAACATAAACCATAAGAGTACAAGTACAAAATCATATTCCTCATGAGCCATAACAATAAACATAGAAAATTAACTGAAATAATACATCTAGCGATAAGTAATCCAAGTCCAAGCTGAAAAGAATAACGGTCAATGCTGCAATCCATTACCCCAAGAACCTAGGGAAGGAAAGAAAGAGAGAGAAGGAAAAATAAAATAGGTCAGGCATAAAGTCTGGCTAATTCCAATGGTTTTTAGCATAAGCATCGGGTAAGAAGTATCAAAATAGATCAATTATACTGGATATGAAAATATAGTAAAATATGCAAGTACGAAATAAACGAGATAAGGTAAGATCGGGTAAGCTTCTCATTCATATCCCAAGAACAATTCTCTACACTAACTATCATAATATCAGGATTAGGTTTTACCCTAATTACTACCCCCCGATCGCCTCCCTACAAACGCGAATAACCTGTGCCAGCCACGATATTAGGGGATATCAGTTCCAAACCCGTCAACTTCAAAATCACATCCCTATCCTCGGTGTTACAGCGTCTTATCTTCCCCCATCGGACCCATGCACGCTCATGACTCCATCGTATATAACCAAAGACTGACACAAGCCACCCCAAGGCTTGGTCCCCCAAGTAAACTAGTATTTTAAGAGTCCCCCGGATATTAACATTAGATGTAGAACCTCTTAGCTTATTAATCAAACAAGATTAACTTAGTATGTTTAAGTTCATTAATAAGCAACATATAACCCTATGTTATATTTCCTAGTTGTAAATGACATTTCTAGTTAAATGTAACAACATTTCCCCAAGTCATACTAGTACATGCTCAGATGTATATAGATTACAATATCATGTTTTACTTAATTTACATCTAATCCACATATTTTCCATAACATGTACTAATTAAATCCAACCTATTCAAATTAACATGTTTTCATTTTCTTCCTTTTATAATTATCCCAATTATACAGTTAATGGTTCCCAATTACTAATATGCCTTAATCTCCTTTTAACTATTATTACATGTTATTCCAATTTAACCCATTTTTACGCAATTCTAATGAAGAAAGTGTAGGCTCACGATGGCTTACGGTTATCGCGAAATAAAAAGGAAAAGGATAAATATATCCAAACTCACATATGGACAAACTGATAAAATAGGAATAATAAGACTGGAAATGTAAACAGTAACAAAAAAGGGAATGAGGAAGACAGATGCACAAATAGACATGTAATAACTGAAAATAAACATGTTATTGACAATAATAATAATAGAACAATATCATATACTTATAAACACTGTTATTTTTCAGATCTAATATGAATTTACTTTCAAAATCCTTTTTATTGTAGCAGATCTAAAAATATCGTGAAACTCACAGTGATATGTATTAGATTCAGAATAGGCCATCAAAACAGTTTTTGTTGAAGAAAAAAAGAATTAACCCTTCAATCAAAGTTCTAGAAGCACCTAGACATTTTCTTAATTTTATTTAGAACATAACTTAGAGATGGATGAAGATGAAGAAATGTTTGTGTGCAAAAAAATGGTGAGGCTACTAGCCCATTTATAGATATGTTAGGGTAATTTTAAACCATATAATATTAGGTTATAAAATCAAATCGTTCAATAAACATCAACACCGAGTTAGCGAATTTTTTTACCAAAAATCTTGTCCAAGTTCAACTGCAGGAAAACGACCTGCTCACAGGTGGGTTGTCCCACCTTCAGCATGGGTCGATACAGGGGTTGACCCATGTAGGGTCGGGTTGACTCCTAACTGTTGCATTCTAAGTTTATTAATTTTAAATAATATTAAATTTAGTTCAAACTTCTTTAGTCCATAACTTCTTCATACTTAATCCAATTTACGAAAATCAAGAGTCTATCTGAACTAGGATTTTGCAACGAATGCAACGGTGAAACCTACTTTAACCAATTATGAATAGTTTATTATTTAATATTCATTTTATTATCTTCTTTATAACCATGGTGTATTAAATTATAGGGTGTTACATTCTCCCCTCCTTGAAGGATTTCGTCCCCGAAATCTCTAAGTTAAGAAGAATGTTATTAATGTTATCAACTATTAACTACACCCATCTACTCATCCATCAAACATTGGCATCCATTATCCTTAAAATTTCTATTTATTTGTGTGAACATATGCAAAGGTGTTGTGTATACGTCCCTATACTAACGAGAAAATCAGGCGGTCTACTGATTCAGTTGACCTCCTTAATGCAAGCTCCTATCGACATATGACATCTTCCTGTCATGAGCTGCTTTCATACATCTATGAATAAGGTCTATCTTCTCAGAAGTCTCTCTTCTCATCTCAGGCCCAAATAGAACTATGTCCGTAAACTCCCACCAACATGTAGGCGATCTGTAGGGTCGTCTATAAAGTGCCTCGAAGCAATCCATACCAATGCTCGACTGATAACTATTATTGTAGGAAAAATCAACCAACATGAGATGCTCTTCCCAAGTCCCTTTGAAGCCTAGGATACACAGTCTCAATAAATCCTTGAGGACCCTATTGACCCTCTTAGTCTGTCCATCAATCTAAGGGTGATAAGTTGTGCTAAGTCGTAACTATGTACCTAGTGCCTCTTGCAAGCTCCTTCAAAACTCACTTGTAAAGATAGGGTCACGATCACTTACTATACTGGAAGGTACCCCGTGAAGTTAGACAATCTCTCTAAGGTATACCGATGCTAGCCAAACTGCCGTCCTCTTGCTCTTAACAGGGATAAATTGTGCACTCTTAGTCTGTCAACTATAACCTATATATTCGTGTTGCCCTTCTCTGATCTGGGAAGTCCATTAATAAAATCCATAAAGATGCTATCCTACTTCCATTGGAATATCTAAGGGCTGAAGCAATCCGCTAGGGTTTCTTTATTCAGCCTTCACCCGTTAGCAAGTCAAACAATGGGCCACAAACTCTACAACATCCTTCTTCATACCAGTCCAATAAAAAACTCTCTTCATGTCTCGGTACATCTTGTCACCTCCCGGATGGATAGTCATCCGAGAATGATGAGCCTCCTTAAGAACAATCCTCAACAAGTCTCCAACTCTGGGAATACACAGCCTTCCATCTCGACGTAGCCACCCTTTCTCGTCCATAGAATATCTAATTAGGTGGTTAGAGGTCTCTCCTTCACTAAGTCTATCTAAGATGTTAACTAACTGTTGGTCCTCTCACAGTGTGGATCTAATGCGCTTCTTAAGGGTAGGTCGCACCTGCAATGGTGCCAAAAAACTAGGTATAAAATCCATAGATGGTCTAAAATCAAATGTCAAGATAAATTCCAAGCTCTAACTTTCTACGAATAGAGGACTCAAGGTCATCCTCTGCCTACTCAATGCGTCCACAACCACATTCCCTGTAATGTCCCGCATTTTTATCGGTTTGAATTTGAATATTTAAATCAGTTTAATATTGAATTCTTAATATAAGTGGATGTATATATTAATTTAAACGAAGTTGAAAATATAAAAATATATATTAATTATAATCGAGCTCACAACGACGCTGCAGTTCGTAATTTAACGTTCAGAATTTCAACTAAGTGTACATGACTCATTTTAAATCGGATTTCTGCGAAACAAGAAACGTTGGAATCTGTTGAATTGTATTTTTCTAATGGAAGTGAAAAACCAAGATTTTGTATTTTAAGTTGTAAGTTATGTGCAAATTAAATATTTAGAAAAGCAACGCCATATTCATTTTTGGCCATAACGGTTATTTGAATATATTTAAATATCGATTTCGAATTTAGACAAGGTTCTTTTAAGACATAGTGATAAATTAATTTTTAGAATTTTTTTGTAATTTTTAATTAATTTAATATGCAACTTTTTATTTGGAGTATTTCGCACCCTGTATCAATATTTTGGGGTTTCACAATATGAGTCAACCTACCGATATTATTATATTTTCGGGATCGCGGCACCTCACTGAGCACGACTATATTTTTATTTCAGTCTGCAGCGCTCATATATGAATATAATCGTACATATTGGTGGGAGTAGCTTTTAAAACTTTAAAAGAAAATATCTAAATAAACAGCGGCCATGATTTCGAAATGGGCAGACCATAACGTTGAATTAAATGCACC
Organism: Allium sativum; assembly: GCA_030737875.1. Classification (NCBI taxonomy): domain Eukaryota; kingdom Viridiplantae; phylum Streptophyta; class Magnoliopsida; order Asparagales; family Amaryllidaceae; genus Allium; species Allium sativum. Next base: position 509,928,469 of record CM060921.1, on the reverse strand, counting down.
ATAACCTATTCTAAATCTAATACATGAAGCCATACCCTACACCATTGACATTTCTCATCATTTTAAATGTAAACCCATACCGAAATTAATGAGATAAAACAAAACACACCCCTACCTATTACCCTATCACTTAGAAGTCCGCAGACCTGAACATAGAAACTACAAACCTAGCTTAATTAAATCATAGCATGAATGAACAACATCCTACCTATGTTAAGCACCACACTCCTACTAAAGCTATTACTTAACCATTAAGTCCTCTCTCCCTATAAATATATGCACTATTCATTTCTCCATTTCCAGAAACAAAACCAACAAGTCTCAGCTTCCAAAATTTCTTACTTAAGTCGCGATCTATGGGTAAAAATCAAATACGAAATGAATGAAATCAATCCTTGATTGATTTCACTCCCCTTCTCAAAAGCTTCTCACTAGTGTTTCTTTCTATGGGTTCGATTACAAGAGGCGCACTTTATTTTGTTCAGCATCGGCCAGGGGTTATTGTTGAAATCCTAGGCGTTCGAGAGGATGATCACGTTCTTGGCGTGGAGGGTGCAAGGTGGAGTAAGGACGTTCCATGCTGTTGGATACACAGCAAAACGTAGGCTAGGATGCGGGAGGGTTTTCACACAAAGCAAGTTACGAGTGTTATGGGGAGGGGTAAAAAGCTGATTATGGGATGCTTGCGAGAGAAAGAGAAAACAGTGGGGTAAGTCAACCGTGCGTTTGTTTTTATTGTTTGGAAAGTGGAGTTATAAGTGAAGAGTGGGAAGAAGATTGGAAGTTTAGAAATAAAAGGACGAAAGAAAATGGCGCTGACAGGAGTGAATGTCTGGAAACATTAAGAAAAGAGAGGTGTGGATTTGTTGAGAACGTATGAGATGGAGGGGAAGGAAGTGATCCAGTGCATGGGTGTTAAAGTAGTTTGAGCTCTGTGTGTATGCATGGATGGAAGAGGCGTTCATGAAGAAAATGTAGTGCAGGCAAGTATAGTGATGGGGTGAAGTAGAGGATAAGGTAGGCGAATAGTTGGTTGAAGCATGAAGTAGATTGTAAAGAGGATGGCTTTGGAGCTGACGTATATATGTATGGGAAGTTGCGGATCAAAGTCTGGAGGATGGCATTTTGACGGAAGAAGATTTTGGGTGGATGTGTGGAACGATGGTGTGTGCATGGAGTGAGCACAGTTGATGGGTATTCGTTAAACAAAGCCATTGGGGAAGGGGATACACGATATGTGGTTTCTGAAAGAGGAAGCAATGGCGAGTAAACTCACTAACTCTGATCATTTTTATAATATTATAATCGTTATTTAATATTGATAAATAATGGTTAAATGATGTGTGATGGTTGTTTGGATAAATTGCTAATAAATTGGTTGAAATAATTATATCGTTGTTTTTCATATATTGCACTATATGATGTGATAAATAATCTGTCATTGGTTGTTGTTTGTTGGGGATGTTGAATCACGCTGGCCCTAGAATAATCGATATGGAAATATCGTAAAATATAGTGGATATGAATTCAAGTTTTAAAAGGAAATCTATTATTTATTATTTTTAAATAATAGAGTCTAATCTCGATTAAACTAGAATACGATAATCTTGTTTTAATTACATTAAAACAAGTAATTTGATTTATGAATGATATTTAGAGATTAAATGAATAATTATTATTAAATAACTTATAAGAATACATTTAGGAAGGGGAAATGGGAGAATCATCTCAAAAGATAACGATAACATCATTTCGATATTTGAAATGTGCTTAGAACTAAATACAACCATTAGGATTTGGGTTTTTAATTCGACGATGTCGAATATTATTTAAAATGAATTATTTTAGGAATGATACATTATTTAATTTAGAATTGGACAAAATGGTTAATATTTGATGTTGAAACCCATTAATTAAAATCAAATAGGAAATCAAATTGTAGTGATGAACTTGAGAATAAGGAGTTTACTTATAAAGGAAATATAACAGCGTATTGCATTAGTTATAAAGGAAATATAGCAGCGTATTACATTAGTTAAAAAGGGGAATATAGCAGCGTATTGCATTAGTTATAAAGGAAATATAGCAGTGTATTGCATTAGTTATAAAGGGAAATATGGCAGCGTATTGCAGTAGTTATAAAGGAAAATGTAGCAGCGTATTGCATTAGTTAAAATATAATGGTTTTAAAGTGAGTCGATAAGTTATAATGTTTTAAAAATATATATGGAGCATGATAAGGAAAGTGATACAGTTTTAAAGAAATTAGAACTCGTTGTACGTTGGTTGAGTTGAGTAACTTTTGAGGCGTCAATCTGATGTTGGTTTCGGCGTTCGGGGTTGATACTTAGAAATTTATTCACTTACCGATTTATGATGAGGAATTAATATAGTAGAAGTGAAGGGAAATAAAGAAGAGTTTATAAAAATATGGGAAACTAGAAAGTTAGTATTAAATAAAGGGCCAGTGTTTGTATGATGTTTGGTTGTACATTTGAATGGATGTTTGTTTTTATTTCGTTAGTTAGATAACCGACTATCGAAGTGTTTTGACCATCGTTTTCAATACGGAGAGACCGGTTGGATATGTTATCTGAAACCACTCCGCATAGGCATAAGCGCTGCGAATTAGATTATGCTGAAGATAATTGAAGACGGAGTGAAATGCAAGGTTCGTCCAGTTCCAGAATAGTGCTTTATGTTTGTCCAGTCCCAGGACAACTTGTATGGAAGAGTGTCTGACAGAGTATACCTAACAAATCACATACAGTTGATCTCTTAAAGGTATTACGTCAGGTGGCGGAGGAATTCGTTCCTCTTAGCTTTTTATACCTGTGATATTTTTTGAAATCAATTAGTGAATTGAAGTGTTTGACGATGTGACATTCAAAGTGAATGGTGATCAGATGTTCTGAAGATATACGTAGCCTCTAGCCTCACAACCGGATATGGCAGAAGTTGGGCTAGGCAGCATGGCTAGTTGGGTCATACACAAGCAGGGTGTATTGTCACCGATCTAGTGAAAATTCATATTTGTTCTTCTTTTTCGATTCTGTATCTTCGGATGACGGTTGGATGGCCTACAACCGTCGGTGGCAATACATTCGTGACACTCAAGCTAAATGAGTGGGTGGTCATGTGTGGCCGGGTTGCAAGACATTCTTGTTGAACCCTGACTGTATTCCCTCTAGAGTACACTGATCAGTAGGTACTCCCATACCTTGTCTGTTGGAATCCAATCCCCAATAAGCGCCCTGCGGTTTATGATTTTATACTATATATATGTGGAGCGTGAGATGCAAGCGTTCTGCTACTTGGATATTTATTTGTTTAGACATTATTATAATATCACTGGAATTTTGATATCAAAGAGATTTTGGTTATAGTAAGGTAAAAACCGTCCATGTTTATGTGTGGCTAGTCTTACTATTATCTTCTTGTTTCAAAAGGATTTTCAAAGTTAAACAATATGGTTGGAGTTTACTCATACCAGTCCCATGACTGACCCAGAGTTTATTTTGTTTGTGTTTTCCCTAAACTCTTGGGTGCCCAAATTTGTACGGACAGTCAAGTGTTTCAGGCTTTGCAGATTCACTTGGAGGAGCTCGAAGCAGAAGGCTCCACCATTAGTAATTAGAGATTATTTCTGCTGCGATATGATGTATTGTACTCTGATGATGGTATGTATATACAATACAATTTTGTATTCAAAGTTTTGTTATATAATACATTTTATTCGTTCCACTGTGAGTTTCGTGTTTACTCTGATTCTGATGTTCTTCCTCTTCTTCTTCTTCTATTCTATTAGTTCTATCTTATCTTTCTCATCTTCTTAATTCTTTCTATTAATGACCTGAATTTTCGTGCACTTTGAGTTGAATGTGCAGGATATTAGTCAGCTCAAATTGGTACGGATTTTCCGGCCGTTACAGTTGGTATCAGAGCATAAGGTTAAGTGATTAACTTGGCTCTGTGGCGTTACTCAATAGAGATAAGGTTAGTAATACCTTAGATTGAGTTAAGTGTGTATATATATGAGCGCGTATTTGTAATTAATATAAAAATCGTTTTATATTGTGTTGACTGGTCAGTCGAGTGGTTTATAAATTCTGGTCGAAACAGTAATGCAAACTGCGTCGATAGGTGCTTCTAAGCTCCTGAACAGAGTAATTCGACACAGTATGTTTTGAAAAGAAGGTAAATGAAATAATTTTACCCAAAATATATTTTGATATAAAGAAGTATATATCTTGGAATTATTATTATATATATTGGATGTGTGATCATTATTATGATCGAATAAGATTTATAATTAAGTTGGTTATAAATAACCAATCGAAATATTATATAAGCACAATATACAAAACCAGATGAACTAAATCTGAATTTAAAACTAGAATTGAAATAGAACTCTGCTAACTTGGAAAAGAGTTGGAAATAATATTTGGATTAAATATATGGAAATTTAAAATCCTAGGAAAATTTGAAAATGTTTTCCAAGCATTGTGAAAGGATATTTTGAAGTGATTCTCAAATGAAAATGTTTGAAAGTAAGTATTTTGAAAAGTAATATAGTATTGAACTCATTTCGATGGCTGGAAAATAAATTCTGATGATGACGGCTGCATTATCAGTGTTCATTTTCGAGTTCTAAGTGACGGATTACTACCAGAGATTTTGTTTTGAATTGTTTTAAGAAAATAAGTTGTTCGGAAATTCAAATGTTTTGAATTACTATTATTATATAGATTTCAAACTAATTTGAAATTAAACCCTGGATTTCGAATTCTGGAATTTAAAATTTACTTATAAAGTAAATAAATAGAAAATTTAACTAAGTTAATAAAATTGGATTTGATTAGAGATAATCTGGAACAAAATTGAATTGAAGCCAGATAAGTGGAAATTGTATTAGAATTGGATTGTGAGTAGAAGCTTGGAATTAAGGTTGGAATTTGAAATTTTGAAATGAAATTCGGCTTAAGTACAAGCGGATTAAAGTGGATGATTGGTGATTAATTAGAGGTGCATGGATATATGTTGAAGTGATAGTAAAGGGAAGAGTTGGGAGTGGATGCCCAACCAAAAAGGTACATGCTTATATATTAATTGGAGACGAGATTTTTATGAGTCTGGCAAGCCGTTTGGCTAATTGATTTTCTGTTGAATTGGAGAAGGCCCAAAGAGGCAAGTTGTAGTAATACTAAATGAGCCGTGCAGAGGAGATACTGGAAGAATTCTCCGAAAATTTAGCTATTAGGAAATTTTCAGAATTTCTGAAAGTATTCGTTAATAAGGAGGAATTAATTGGAATTAATCAGTTCAGATGAAACTGAAATTTTGAAGTGAACCAAAAATATTTTTAACCTGTTTATAACAGAGATTGTAGCATTTTCCCTATCTTAGCAATTTCGAGGACGAAATTATTTTAAGGGGGAAGGAATGCAATGTCCCGCATTTCTATCGGTTTGAATTTGAATATTTAAATCAGTTTTAATATTGAATTCTTAATATAAGTGGATGTATATATTAATTTAAACGAAGTTGAACGTATAAAAATATATATTAATTATAATCGAGCTAACGACGACGCTGCAGTTCGTAATTTAACGTTCAGAACTTCAACTAAGTGTACAGGACTCATTTTAAATCGGATTTCTGCGAAACAAGAAACGTTGGAATTTGTTGAACTGTATTTTTCTAATGGAAGTGAAAAACCAAGATTTCGTATTTTAAGTTGTAAGTTATGTGCAAATTAAATATTTAGAAAAGCAGCGCCATATTCGTTTTTGGCTATAACGGTTATTTGAATATATTTAAATATCGATTTCGAATTTAGACAAGGTTCTTTTGAGACATAGTGATAAATTAGTTTTTTGAATTTTTTTGTATTTTTTAATTAATTTAATATGCAACTTTTTATTTGGAGTATTTCGCACCCTGTATCAATATTTTGGGGTTTCACAATATGAGTCAACCTACCGATATTATTATATTTTCAGGATCGCGGCACCTCACTGAGCACGACTGTATTTTTATTTCAGTCTGCAGCGCTCATATATGAATATAATCGTGCATATTGGTGGGAGTAGCTTTTAAAACTTTAAAAGAAAATATCTAAACAAACAGCGGCCATGATTTCAAAATGGGCAGACCATAACGTTGAATTAAATGCACCATAACCTATTCTAAATCTAATACAAGAATCCATACCCTACACCATTGATATTTCTCATCATTTTAAATGTAAACCCATACCGAAATTAATGAGATATAACAAAACACACCCCTACCTATTACCCTATCACTTAGAAGTCCGTAGACCTGAACATAGAAACTACAAACCTAGCCTAATTAAATCATAGCATGAATGAACAACATCCTACCTATGTTAAGCACCGCACTCCTACTAAAGCTATTACTTAACCATTAAGTCCTCTCTCCCTATAAATATACGCAGTACTCATTTCTCCATTTCCAGAAACAAAACCAACAAGTCTCAGCTTCCAAAATTTCTTCCTTAAGTTGCTATCTGTGGGTAAAAATCAAATACGAAATGAATTAAATCAATCCTTGATTGATTTCACTCCCCTTCTCAAAAGCTTCTCACTAGTGTTTCTTTCTCTCGGTTCGATTACAAGAGGCATACTTTATTTTGTTCAGCATCGCCCAGGGGTTATTGTTGAAATCCTAGGTGTTCAAGAGGATGATCACGTTCTTGGCGTGGAGGGTGCAAGGTGGAGTAAGGCCGTTCCATGCTGTTGGATACACAACAAAACGTAGGCCAGGATGCGGGAGGGTTTTCACACAAAGCAAGTTACGAGTGTTATGGGGAGGGGTGAAAAGATGATTACGGGATGCATGTGAGAGAAAGAGTAAACAGTGGGGTAAGTCAACTGGTCGTTTGTTTTTATTGTTTGGAAAGTGGAGTTATAAGTGAAGAGTGGGAAGAAGATTGGAAGTTTAGAAATAAAAGGACGAAAGCAAATGGCGCTGACAGGAGTGAAGGTTTGGAAACGTTAAGAAAAGAGAGGTGTGGATTTGTTGTGAACGTATGAGATGGAGGGGATGGCAGTGATCCAGTGTGTGGGTGTTAAAGTAGCTTGAGCTCTGTGTGTGTGCATGGATGAAAGAGGCGGTCATGAAGAAAATGTAGTGCAGGCAAGTATAGTGATGGGGTGAAGTAGAGGATAAGGTGGGCGAATAGTTGGTTGAAGCATGAAGTAGATTGTAAAGAGGATGGCTTTGTTGGAGCTGACATATATATGTATGGCAAGTTGCGGATCAAAGTCTGGAGGATGGCATTTTGACGCAAGATGTAACGACCCGGAATTTTGGGGCTAATTTAAAAATTTTTATTTTAGAAATTTTATGGGTTCTAATATTTAAAATAATTTATATTAAATAAGAACGACTAAAAAATTATTATAAAACGAATAAATTTAATTTAATTATAAAAGGAGTTTAAAACAACACTGCAGTTTGAAAATTTGAATTTGAACTTTGATTGACTATACATGATTCATTTTAAATCAGAATTGAGTGAAACAAGAAATATTTAAATCTGCTTAACCACGTCTTTCTAAAGAATCTAAGAAACTGAAATTTCGCTTTGAAAACAGAAAGTTATGTCTAGTTTAAAATTCAGAAAAGTCGCTGTAGAATTAATATATATTTTAATATTATATATTGGCCTTAAAAATAGCCATTTTGCAAACGACCTCAGTTTTCGACGAAACCACTTTTGTTGGAACCGGAATGTCAAATTATTGTTAAGTTTAATTTTCCAGAATTTTTCGAATTAATGTGTGAGCGTGGCAGAAGAAAACGTGTTTGACCAGTTTCTATTGAATTTAATCGACTGAAAAATAACCATTTTTCAAAAAGTCTTGGAATTCAACAAAATTAGTCTTGTTAGAACCGTACCGTCAAACCTTAACCAGAAATAATTTTTCTGTAATTTTTAGAATCCATATGTGGCCCCGGTGAATTTATATGTGCGATCAAATTTAATAATTAATTAATTTATATTTTAAATTAAAGAAAAACATATCGTAACAGCCGAATTGGGTTACGAAACATATTCCATTGCGTCCGTGATGGGGGTATTTAGCTAGGGGCGACACTTGTTGGGTTTGTTTTGGTGCTTGGATTGAAAAACATGAATTTTTGAATTAAATGAATAAAATAAATAGGAAAAATACACCTATAAATACAGTATACAGTAGCCCTAATTTCCCAATATGCGTAGCCGCCGTATCCCCTTTCTTCAATGGTCGATTATCTCCTAATTTCAATCCTCAAAATAACTTAATCTAATCTGAATTAAATCGATATTCCAATTCCAAATCGAAGAACACTTCCTTCTCTTCGAATCCATACGGAGTTCGACCTCTGCCATGGCCTGTAGCGCCAGAACCGCACCCCACAACCTCGGCCGCGTCGACCCTCCTCCTGCCCGCCTCTGGCGATCGAACGCCACCTCCTCCCTGGCGCGGCGGCGCCTCTCCGAGCCCGACAACCCCCTGAAAACCGATCGCCCCGAAGCCTCACCAATTGGAAGTAAATGAGGACCCTAGTTTTGAACCAATGGTAATAACATCGGCCAGAGAACTGTATAGGGGAAGAAGGTATTAATTAATTAATTAATTTAAATATAACCCAACCTTTAAATGATCGTATATCGTTCATATTTGATCAGAAATCGAAAAAACTGAATCCGTTGGAATCGTGAGACCGAGATCTGCCTTCCTATACTGACTGGAACAAATTCTAAACAGATCGGATTTTATCATCATTTTGAATCTGATTTATTCAGAATTGAACTGACGGTGAGATTTCTATATTTAAAAATAATTAAAATTTGATTATATTTCGTTATTTAAATTCCACGTGTGTATGTTAATTAAATTCAATTCTGTGACGTATGGTATTGTATTTGTTGTTTGTTGATTATGATGGTTTTTGTGGTTTGTGTTAATTAGATTATGTAAAACAATTTTGTGTTAATTAAATTATGTTAAACAAAATTGAAAATTTTGAGTTAATTAGATTATGTTAAACAATTTTGTGTTAATTAGATTGATTTAAACAAATTAAACACTTTTGTCAATTAGAAATGTTAAACATGATTAAAAAGAATACTTTTGTTTAAAAATGTTAAATATGATAAAAGAAACATTTTTGTTTATTCAAAAAGGTTAGACGAAATAGTTATTTTGTTTACATAAAAAGGACTAGACAAGAATTATTATTTTTTTACATTAAAAGAAAGAAAATCACACTGTTGATTAAAACATGATTATAGAATTAGAAATCACATGGTTGATTAAAACATTCCTTTTGGGGATTTTATAAGAAAGAAATTAGAACATTCCTTTTTACTCATTTTATAAGAATGAAAATTCAAACATTCTTTTTGGTCGTTTTAGAAGAAATGAATTAAAACACTTTTATGTTAAATTAGAGTGAGATAAAATATCATTTTTGTTAAAAACATGTTAGTAAGATAAATCATCATTTTGTTTGCATTAAAAGTAAATAAACAAAATTCTCATTTTGTTTGCATTAAAAGTTAATAAACAAAATTCTTATTTTGTTTGCATTAGAAGTTAATAAACAAATTCATCATATTTGTTTACATTAAAAAGAATGGATTTGAAAATGTTTATTTTTATACATTAAATAAATAAAAAAGAATGTTAGTTGTGTTAAACTTGATTAGTGAATGGAAATTAACATTTTTTGTGTTAAACTTGATTAGTGATAGAAATTAACATATTTTTGGTTAAACTCGATTAGTAATAGAAATCGCTTTTATCAAAACTTGAATTAGTGTAATAAATATACATCTTTGGTCAAACTTGATTACAAATGCAAATACGTATTAAACTAAAATTTGATCTTTTATTTGTATTCACAAATGCAAATATACATTGAAAGTAAAATTTGTTCTTTTATTTGTATTCATAAATGCAAATATACATTGAAAGTAAAATTTGTTCTTTTATTTGCATTCACAAATGCAAATACGTATTAAAACTAAAATTTGTTCTTTTATTTGTATTCACAAATGCAAATATACATTGAAAGTAAAATTTGTTCTTTTATTTGTATTCACAAATGCAAATATACGTTGAAAGTAAAATTTGTTCTTTTATTTGTATTCACAAATGCAAAAATACATTGAAAATAAAATTTGTTCTTTTATTCGCATTCACAAATGCAAATACGTATTAAAACTAAAATTTGTTCTTTTATTTGTATTCACAAATGCAAATATACATTGAAAATAAAATTTGTTCTTTTATTTGTATTCACAAATGCAAATATACATTGAAAGTAAAATTTATTCTTTTATTTGTATTCACAAATGCAAATATACTTTGAAAGTAAAATTTGTTCTTTTATTTGTGTTCACAAATGCAAATATACATTGAAAGTAAAATGTTACGTTTTTCTTTTATTTACATTCCTTGATGTAAATAAAACTAGAAATAAAAAGTTAAATCTTTATTTGCATTCCTTGTTGCAAATAAAGCATGAAATAAAAAAAGTTATGTTTTTATTTGTATTCCCTTGTTGGAAATAAATCATGTAATGAAAAATATACATATTTCATTATGAAATATGTTTCACATTAACAACCCATTTTTAATGTTAATATTATAAAGAGTAGAAAATTTTACATATTTCATTATGAAATATGTTACATATTTAAAACTCATTTTTAATGTTAATCTTAGAAACTTAGAAAAAGAATATCATTTTTAATGCAATATAAAGATCACATTTTATACAACGTAAAAAGAATATCATTTTTATGTAAAATGAAAAGTTTTTATCTCATTGCAAGTGAGTCAACATTAGAATTCACATTTTTGGATGTAAATGAATCAGTAGAAAAGATTTATTGTTTTTGATAAATTATTTCAACATGAGAACTTGTGTCCTCTTTATTTATATATAAGTAACGATTCATCCCTATATATGTTTATGATACTGAAATGTTACACCTCCATTTACAAGTTACCCGACTTGTCTATGTGATTGGGACGATAATTTTCACACATCGCCCAAGTGCACAAATAATTTATTATTTGGTTGATGGATGAAACCCCATACGGGTATTGGGATGATATTGGATACACACTAATCCCAATATTTAGTTATCTATCAATCGATGGATTGACAGTCTGTGATGAGCGTTAGTTTTTACTTTATTGCTCACACAGTTATAAATTCCACTCTAGTCGTCATTTGGATGTTTAATAATTATTTATCATGATTGTTGATTACATGCAATATATGGTTGTTGATTGAGTCACATTCCAATAAAGAATATTCTAGAAAAGAATATTTTAGAATATATTTTAAAAAAAATATTTTAATAAAAGAAAATATTTTAGTAAAAGAATATATTTTGGGAAAATATATTTTTATTGAAATGCACTAGTTATCAACTAGAATAAATCATTAAATTTAGATTTAACAAAGTTTTCCAATTTAATATATTAAATTGGAATTTAATAGAATTCGAATTAATTATAACCGAGATAAGCTTCTGTAAAAGAAGACCGATACTACATATGGAATTTAAGAGGCCTTGCCGTTATTCCATTTATATTATTGGTTGGATACAGAAATTTATAATGATTATATATTGATTTGATTTCTGTGAAGATTCCATATTTTATGGAAGATGATTTTGGGTTTACCGTGAACTATGTTTTAAATGACATTAGTTCTTTAACCCAGTTAAGAATAAGATTTATTTCTTAAATCTAAAGAATCATTTAATAATGATTTTTGATATTTAAAACCAAATGGTGTTCTGAATAAATCTTTAAAAGAAAGATTTAAGAGTAAATGTAAATAAGTTATCTTTGATAGAATAATTGGAATATTTTATTTAAAAGAATATTCTGAATTGGAATGAGACGTTGGATGTGTTTTATAGTACTTGATTTTTATTATAAAATACGCGAGTTATTCGGAAAGACCGGGTTTAACCCATTACGAATAATTACTACGACGATGAAGAGTCGAAGATGAAGACGGTGTTTGAAGACCGACGTTCTTCACATCGAATGGATGCGTTGCTACTGAGACCCTTGATGGGAGTAGCTACCTTGAAGGAGCTTCAGTGGTGGCCGCCCGAACTATTGTTGATTGTTCGGATGTGGTTTTTGCTCAGACCCAGAGCATAAGCTAGTAAATGGATGCGTGTCTGACATTGGATTTCGTTCCATGTGAATTAAATCGATTTCTATTAATGTATGTCTGTTTGGTGGTGGAGGATTTATTCTCTACTTAACACCCTGATATATATTAATAGTGATTGATCGCATGGCGTGAATTTCCAATGTGGCACGTCAAGAAGCAATTGATCAAGGCTTTTGTTGAAAAGCAGGGCCTTGTGGGATGATCAAAGCATAGTCTATTACGGCATAGCTTTGTGTATATCGTGACTTCGCGAGCCTCACACTCCGGTATGAGTCAAAAACGGAATATGGACCGTAGGGAGTGCACACGTTTCTTTCTAGCTAGTGGTAGTGTCAGTGCTTAAACTGGCTGGGATTTTACTTATGTGGATGATGGATTTTGAGGCGCCTCGGATTTTTATAGGCCGTTAGTGGTCATACTATAGGTTCAAAGGAACCGGGAAACGTGTGTTCAGGCATAACCAATCCACTGCTGATAGGCAGGGACCGACCTTACCGCTCCAAGGGTTCAATGCGGGGGATCTTGAGGCATTTGCTAGAGTGTCTCGAATCGGAGAGGAGCTTGCCCCTAGCCTCGACTCATGATGGAAATTCAACTTTCAATACGACCTTGCGGTTTTGAATGTAGAACTAGTATGGCGACATGATATATGGTACCCATGCCGTCTATGATTGATATATTATGATTGAAATGTTTTTATTAAAACATATACACACTAATATTAAATCCATTTTATCATATCAAGCATCTTTTGACCATTATAAGGTAAAACTCTATCCTCCGGTTTGCATTGCATTGTGTGATGGGACTTGGGTCTTATAATGGTTTCATTTTTCTAAAAAGCATTGCGTTGTTAACGATTTACTTTATTAAATTATGCACTGGCAATCCAATGGAGTAAACCCGTTCCGCGTTAGCGGCGTGGTCCTGTGATTAGCCTTATTATTAGATATGTTTAGTTAAGATTTCTCATACCAGTCCCATGACTGAAATGTAGTTTGTTTCACTGGCAAACTCGGGTGCCCATATTTTCCACACGGGCAGTCGAGTACCTTTTGCAGATATATTTACAGGATCCTGGTTTACAGCTGAAGCGGTATTCGAAAAGCTCTGTATCCGTCTCCTTTCAGTTGTATATTTGTATTATTTTTCCATTGCTATTTAAATGTAATTTAAATCTCTGATATTATTGTATTTCTATTGGGTAATTAAGTATTCATACTCTGTTATATTCTTGTACTCTGATGTAATTGTTGTAAACAGCAATAAAATGTTCTTCAGTTTGTGCTCTGATGTGTGTTGTTCTCAAAGCAATCCATGCTTTCCTTACTGGGATGTTTGGTTCGTTTCACAAGAAGATTTTGGGTGGATGTATGGAACGATGGTGTGTGCATGGCGTGAGCACAGTTGATGGGTATTCGTTAAACAAAGCCATTGGGGAAGGGGATACGCGATATGTGGTTTCTGAAAGAGGAAGCAAAGGTGAGTAAACTCACTAACTCTGATGATTTTTATAATATTATAATCATTATTTAATATTGATAAATAATGGTTAAATGATGTGTGATGGTTATTTGGATAAATTGCTGATAAATTGGTTGAAATAATTATATCGTTGTTTTTCATATATTGCACTATATGATGTGATAAATAATCTGTCATTGGTTGTTGTTTGTTGGGGATGTAGAATCACACTGGCCCTAGAATAATCGATATGGAAATATCGTAAAATATAGTGGATAAGAATTCAAATTTTAAAAGGAAATCTATTATTTATTATTTTTAAATAATAGAGTCTAATCTCAATTAAGCTAGAATACGATATCTTGTTTTAATTACATTAAAACAAGTAATTTGATTTATGAATGATATTTAGAGATTAAGTGAATAATTATTATTAAATAACTTATAAAAATACATTTAGGAAGGGGAAATGGGAGAATCAACTCAAAAGATAACGATAACATCATTTCAGTATTTGAAATGTGCTTAGAACTAAATACAACCATTAGGATTTGGGTTTTTAATTCGACGATGTCGAATATTATTTAAAATGAATTATTTTTAGGAATGATATATTTTATAATTTAGAATTGGACTAAATGGTTAATATTTGATGTTGAAACCCATTAATTAAAATCAAATAGGAAATCAACTTGTAGTGATGAACTTGAGAATAAGGAGTTTACTTATAAAGGAAATTTAACAGCGTATTGCATTAGTTATAATGAAAATATAGCAGCGTATTGCATTAGTTAAAAAGGGAAATATAGCAGCGTATTGCATTAGTTATAAAGGAAATATAGCAGCGTATTGCATTAGTTATAAAGGGAAATATGGAAGCGTATTGCAGTAGTTATAAAGGAAAATATAGCAGCGTATTGCATTAAAATATAACGGTTTTAAAGTGAGTCGATAAGTTATAATGTTTTAAAAAGATATATGGAGCATGATAAGGAAAGTGATACAGTTTTAAAGAAATTAGAACCCGTTGTACGTTGGTTGAGTTGAGTAACTTTCGAGGCGTCAATCTGATGTTGGTTTCGGCCTTCGGGGTTGATACTTAGAAATTTATTCACTTACCGATTTATAACGAGGAACTAATAGAGTAGAAGTGAAGGGAAATAAAGAAGAGTTTATAAAAATATGGGAAACTAGAAAGTTAGTATTAAATAAAGGGCCAGTGCTTGTATGATGTTTGGTTGTACATTTGAATGGATGTTTGTTTTTATTTCGATAGTTAGATAACCGACTATCGAAGTGTTTTGACCATCATTGTCAATACGGAGACACCGGTTGGATATGTTATCTGAAACCACTCCGCATAGGCATAAGCACTGCGAATTAGATTATGCTGAAGATAATTGAAGACGGAGTGAAATGCAAGGGTCGTCCAGTTCTAGAATAGTGCTTTCTGTTTGTCCAGTCCCAGGACAACTTGTATGGACGAGTGTCTGACAGAGTATACCTAACAAATCACATACAATTGATCTCTTAAAGGTATTACGTCTGGTGGCGGAGGAATTCGTTCCTTTTAGCTTTTTATACCCGTGATATTTTTTGAAATCGATTAGTGAATTGACGGTTTTGCCGATGTGACATTCAAAGTGAATGGTGATCAGGTGTTCTGAAGATATACGTAGCGTCTAGCCTCACAACCGGATATGACAGAAGTTGGGCTAGGCAGCATGGCTAGTTGGGTCATACCCAAGCAGGGTGTATTGTCACTGATCTAGAGAAAATTCATATTTGTTCTTCTTTTTCGATTCTGTATCTTCGGATGACGATTGGATGGCCTACAACTGTGGGTGGCAATACATTCGTGACACTCAAGCTAAATGAGTGAGCGGTCATGTGTGGCCGGGTTGCAAGACGTTCTTGTTTAACCCTTAGTGTATTCCCTCTAGAGTACACTGATAGTAGGTGCTCCCATACCTTGCCTGTTGGAATCCAATCCCCAATAAGCGCCCTGCGGTTTATGATTTTATACTATATATATGTGGAGCGTGAGATGCAAGTGTTCTGCTACTTGGATATTTATTTGTTTAGACATTATTATAATATCACTGGAATTTTGATATCAAAGAGATTTGGGTTATAGTAAGGTAAAAACCATCCATGTTTATGTGTTGCTGGTCTTACTATTATCTTCTTGTTTCAAAAGGATTTTCAAAGTTAAACGATATGGTTGGAATTTACTCACACCAGTCCCATGACTGACCCAGAGTTTATTTTGTTTGTGTTTTCCCTAAACTCTTGGGTGCCCAAATTTGTACGGGCAGTCAAGTGTTTCAGGCTTTGCAGATTCACTTGGAGGAGCTCGAAGCAGAAGGCTCCACCGTTAGTAATTAGAGATTATTTCCGTTGTGATATGATGTATTGTACTCTGATAATGGTATGTATATACAATACAATTTTGTATTCAAAGTTTTGTTATATAATACATTTTATTCGTTCCGCTGTGAGTTTCGTGTTTACTCTGATTCTGATGTTCTTCCTCTTCTTCTTCTTGTATTCTATTAGTTCTATCTTATCTTTCTCATCCTCTTAATTCTTTCTATTAATGACCTGAATTTTCGTGCACTTTGAGTTGAATGTGCAGGATATTAGTCCGCTCAAATTGGTACGGATTTTCCGGCTGTTACATTCCCCTTTACTAGGGTATATGCTATCTCAAAATCGTAGGATGCAAAGAACTCCATCTATAATTGCTGCCTTAAATTGTGCGAGAACAAATAATTGAGCGACTTGTGATCCGTGTAGAGATCGAACCTCTCTCCAAGTAAGTAGTGTCGCCAAGAATTAAGTGTGAACACTATAGCAGCCAACTCCAAGAAACTCCCGACCTCGATCGCATTCTTAAGGGTTTTCCACTCTTGAATTGTGTAATGAACCGCATTTTTAGCTGTCGAATAATTAATTAATTTAATTATTTAATATCGAGTTGGCGATATCAATAACCAGAATTATATAATATTTATATTTAATTAATATAAATAATAGAATAATATATTTAATTTCTGAAATAATCAGAAATAGTGAATTGACAATATAATGTGAACTGGACAATTCAAAGTATTTAATTCAGCTTAGAATTGAATTAGAATGACGAATATATTGTTTGAACGATAGTTTGAACGTATAATTATATTATAATTATAATTGAGCTCGAAATGGCGCGGCAGTTCGCGATTTGGCGATTTGAACTTTAAACTAATATACAAAAGCCATTTTAAGTCGAATTTCTGTGAAACCAGAAACGTTGGGGGCTGGTGAAGTATATCTTTCTAGTGGAAGAGAAAAATCGAGATTTCATCGTGTAGATTTTGATTTATGTCCAAATCAAATTTTAGAAAAGTTGCCGTGGAATTTCTTTATAATTTATAACGATTTATATATATATATATAAAAGGAATTTCATTATAAATCGAATATCGATTTAATCGGGATTTGAAATATCGAGTTAGAAATTCATATAGGAATATTCTAGAACTGTATGATATTTTGTTGTGAATATATACGATAATATTTATTTATAAATATTTAATTTAATTTAATTTAAATATATTTATATATTTAAATGGGTTATTTAGGGCTTTAAAAATAGCCAGTTTTGCAAACGACCTATGAATTCGATGAAACTAATTTTTTTGGATCAGCAATATTAAATATAGCTAGATTTCAATTTCCGTGATTTTTGAAGTCAGTATGTGGCGATACTGATTTTTAAAGTGAAAAACAGTTGATATTTTGATGGTTAAAAATACGTTGTGTGAGCAAGCGAAGTGAGAATTCGACGAAACCAATTTCGTTGGGACCATAATGCTGAACTATAGATGCATGTCCAATTTCGTGATTTTCGGGTACCGTAGGTGATCATAGGAATTTTTAAGAACAAATGTAAATAGCGGTGGCTTAAAAATTAATATAATATTCGAGTATTAAAATATATAAAATCTCCTATAAATACCACTACCCTCCTTTCTAACCTAAATTCATTCCTCTGCTCAAATATCTTAGCCGCTACCAAAACTAAAAATCGGTGAACTTCCAACTCAAAATAAATTCCAAGATAATTCAGATAAAATCCAGTAAATCACAAGTGTTATATATATGAATTCAACAACGAAGGAGCCTCGATTCGGTGTGAAGATTGTACGGTGCGATGCCAATTCTGGCTCGCTCATTTTTCTCAGCGCACCTAAGGTTGGGTATTGGGGTTAAATGGTGAGTCGGTTGTGATTTTCAATGTTAGATTATGGTTGAGGAAGCAAAACCGTTTCAGTATACCATTTTTAGGGAAGATCGGTTGTGAAAGGGTTCGGTGGTTTTCAGGGGGTGTGACATGCTGTGTTGTTCGATGGGTTTGAAAGGTGGAGTGCGAGTTGTGTATTTTTGAGATGAATGTGAAGAGCATTGGATGAGAAGAACTTAGGTGAAGATTTTGTGGAGATTTGTGGCAAAACAAGGGAGAACGAAGCAGATAAAGTATTGGCAATGGCCATTTTTGGCATGAGCAATTACTGGAGTAATTATTAGGAGGAAGGAGGGCCACAGTGTATATTAAAGGGATTTGGGTCGGTGTTAATATGAGGGGTTAGGCCTAGTTTTTAATTACTTAAGTTTGGTTTTTAAAATTTCAAATATGTCAATCCTTTAATTATATGTAACTCGATCATACATTATCAGAATTTCGAACGGTTGGATCCGTTAGGATTGTATGGACGGTGTCTACACCAAAGAACTGACTGTGAGTGAATCAGAGCTCGTTACAATTTACGAAAAAATAAATTGTCTGTCTAAATCAAGCGATGGTTATCGTTATTAACGATGATCGTCCAATGTGAGTAAAACTCACCAACTCTGAACAGTTATATTTTTATAAAATATTCTTAGAACTGATAATTATCTGTTGTTTGATGTGTGTTAACTGTTTGGTTGAATTGCTTATGTATTGGTTGAAATTTTAGATAACGATATAGATATAAATCGTTAATCAAATATTGATTTTGTTTAACAGAATATTTCATATTGAAATGAAATCGATGTTAATGATATTGTTTAACATCTGTGATGCATGGAAACAGGTTGGAGGGATCCAACTGGATTCCTCAACATTTATTTTACTGTTATTCATATATTGTAATGAATGATGTGATATAATCTGTTGTTGATTATGTGTGTTTGAATGATATCGATCATTGTGAATTGGTATTTTAAATACCGTAAGAAATACTGGGATGTGGAAAAAGGGATTTTCAAAGTGTATTTTGAAAATGAATTATTTATATAAAATCGGTGGATTTTATATATAAAAGGAAAAGGATTTTTAAAAGAAAATAATTATAAAATCAAAGGATAAGTTATAATAAAGAAAATATTTGTGAAAATAAATATAAAGGAAATATTTGTGAACAGAATATAAAAGGAAATATTTATTTGTTAGAATAAATAGAATAGGATAAAAGGAGATATTTATTTGTTAGATAAATAGAATCGAAAAGGAAATATTTGTAAGACATGTACAAATGGAATTGAAAGGAAATATTTATTTGCAAAATAAATAGAATTATAAATGGAATATTTATTTAGGAAATAAATAGAATTATCAAAAGGAAATTGTTTGATAAATAAATAGAATTGTATAAAAAGAAAAACTTGCATTTGAAAGGTTTAGACTGGTGCTTCTCACACGGTAGAGAAGATTAATTTATAAATATTGTTTTATAAATTAAATAAAATATTTATCATTGGATAAATGGAATATATAAGTCAGGACTTATATAGGGAAGTAAGAATTGATTTCAACATCGATGTTTGAAACTAAATATGGACGTAGAGTTAATCAAAGGAGTTATAAGAATTAATCAGTTAGAGTTGACCAGTAGAGTTAATCAGTTAGAGTTAACCAGTTAGGGTTAATCAATTAGGGTTGACCAGTTAAGGTTAATCAATTAGAGTTAACCAGTTAGAGTTAATCAGTTAGAGTTGATCAGTTAGAGTTGATCAGTTAGAGTTGACCAGTTAGGGTTAACCAATTAGAGTTAACCAATTAGAGTTAATCAGTTAGAGTTGATTAGTTAGAGTTGATCAGTTAGAGTAACTAGTTAGAGTTAATCAGTTAGAGTTGATCAGTTAGAGTTGATCAGTTAGAGTTGATCAGTTAGAGTTAACCAGTTAGAGTTAATCAGTTAGAGTTGATCAGTTAGAGTTAACCAGTTAGAGTTAATCAGTTAGAGTTGATCAGTTAGAGTTGATCAGTTAGAGTTAACCAGTTAGAGTTAAAGTTAACCAATAGAGTAATTAAATAGAGTTAATCGAATTAGAATAAATCGATTAGAGTTAGTCGAATTAGGAGTTATCGAATATTAGTAATCGAATCGAGTTGAAAGGAGTTATCGAATATTGGTTATTCGAAAGGAGTTATCGAATATTAGTTATTCGAATCGAGTTGAAAGGAGTTATCAAATATTATTTATTCGAAGGAGTTATCGAATATTAGTTATTCGAAAGGAGTTAATCGAATATTAGTTATTCGAAAGGAGTTATCGAATATTAGTTATTTGAAGGAGTTATTGAATATTGGTTATTCGAAAGGAGTAATCGAATATTAGTTACTCGAAAGGTTTTATCGAATATTAGTTATTCGAAGGAGTTATCGAATATTAGTTATTCGAAAGGAGTTAATCGAATATTAGTTATTCGAAAGGAGTTATCGAAAATTAGTTGTTCGAAGGAGTTATCGAATATTGGTTATTCGAAAGGAGTTATCGAATATTAGTTTTTCGAAAGGAGTTAATCGAATATTAGTTATTCGAAAGAAGTTATCGAATATTAGTTATTCGAAAGAGTTAATCGAATATTAGTTATTCGAAAGGAGTTATCGAATATTAGTTATTCGGAAGGAGTTATCGAATATTAGTTATTCGAAAGGAGTTAATTGAATATTAGTTGTTCGAAAGGAGTTATCGAATATAGTTTATTCAAAAGGAGTTAATTGATAAGTGTAAATTAGTTAGAGTTAATTGAATAGAGTTAATCCGGTAGGGTTAATCAAATAGAGTTAGTCCAATAGAGTTAATCAAATAGAGTTAATAGAATTGAGTTAATCAAATAGGGCTAACTGATAAGAGTAAATCGATTAGAGTTAATCGAATAGTGTTAATTGAATAGAGTTATTCGAATATAGGTTATTCGAAGAAGAGAGATTATCGAATATTAGTTATTCGAAGGAAAGATTTATCGAATAGAGATTTATCCGAAATAAAGTTACGTAAGGAAGTTTGTTAAAGATTTAAAAGTTAAACTTTGACTATTTCGAAGTTAAAACGTTGTTCAGTTAAGGTCTGAGAGTTAATTATACCCCAACTTAATTGACTTCCTTCTTAACTAAGCAATAGTAAGGTTTGATAGTGAAGGTTGGTTAAGTGAACATAGTTAATAAAGGTAATGGTTTGAATTGGCATAGCGATGTTTTATTTAAACATCTGTTTATATCCAAGGAACGAGTTTTGGAAACGCTTTCCAAATATAATCAAAGATATTTTCTAATCATAGAAAATAAAATTTCAGATGGTAAAGAATACCGGAAGGACAGTGATCCGTGGAAAGGAGATGGAAATGTTTTCCAAGGATTAATAACGTATATTTTCTAAATTTAGAAAATAAAAATTTCTGTATATATATACGGAAACAGGAAATGGAGAATGAATAAATTAATGGTAAATTAATTTAAGAGATGAATGATGATTGATCGATATAATTTCCATCCGGAAATAATATCATTGTTTGCAGACGTGTTTTTCTTTGATAGTTAACTCACCGACTATCGAAGTTTTTGACCATTTTAATGTTGTTAATATGGAGAGACCGGTTGGATTATTATCCGAAGAACCACTCCGTATTGGCATAAGCGTTGCGAATCATATATGCCAAAGATAATTGAAGACGGAGTAAAGTGCAAGGGCTATTGTATAAATCTTAGGTAAAGATTGCCTAAGATGGATGTACTGAATAGTGCCTTCGGTTTGTCCACTCCCAGGACGACCTGTATGGAAGAATGTCTGACAGAGTATATTTAATAGATCGTGTAAGTTGATCTCTTCAAACGTATTTACATTTGGTGGCCGAGGAATTCATTTCTATTAGCTGTATACCCGTTGTATTTTTGGGGAAATCAATTTGTGATTTGGCGGGTATGACGATGTGACATTCAAAGTGAATAAACATGTGATCTGTCAGAGAGAAGTGTAGCTTCTAGCCTCACATCCGGAAATGACCAAAAATTGGGCAGGCATCATGGCTATGTAGGTCGCACCTATTAGGGTGTATAATCACCTGATCTATAGTTTCATTTACTTCTAAAAATCTATTGTCGATGCTGTCCCATTTGGGAAACGGTTGCTGATCCCAACCGTTGGTGATATACATTCGATACACTCAAGCGAAATGAGTGGTCGGTCATTTGTGGCCGGGTTGTAAGATGTTCTTGTTGAACCCAGTATATTCCGCTCTAGAGGTACACTAGCGAAAGGTGGTTCCATACCTTGTCATAGTTGGAAATCCATTACCCAATACGTGCTTGCGGTTTTGATTTTATACTATATATGTAGAATGTGAGATGAAAGCGTTTCTGCTAGATGATTATTATATTGTGGTTGATAGACATTATTATAATATCAAAAGGTTTTTGATATAAAGATGTTTTAGATTCTCATAAGGGAAAAACCCGTTCTGTTATACGGCGTGGTCTTATGAGATATCGTTTACTTGTTCAAACTGTTTTTAACTGTTTTACTCATACCAATGCCATAACTGACCCGGAGTTTATTTTGTTTTGTTTCCCTAAACTCTTGGGTGCCCAATTTTATACGGGCAGTCAAGTAGTCAGGATTTTACAGGTATACTTGGAAAGCTTGGAGCAGGAGGCTTCAGAATTATATAGCTATAGTTATTTCCGTTGTGTTGTAAGTGTTGTACTCTGGTAATGTTACTGTATACATATACTGGTTTTATTTCAAGGATATGTTATCTATTATATGTTTTTCGTTCCGCTGTGAGATTCGTGTTACTCTGATGTTGTATCTTCTTCTTCTTCTATTCTAAGTTTCTATCTTATCTTTCCTCACCCTCTAACTTCTTTCTATTAACTTTTTGTTTATTTTCGATCCTTGGATGTTTGATATGTGTTGTATATCGGATAACAAAGATCGCCTTCTTCCGGGTCGTTACAAACTGTGACAACTTAAGCGGGTTCCACTGCTATTCCATCCTTGGAGACATCATGCCCTAGGAACCTTACTTCCTTTCGCTAGAAATGACACTTAGAAAACTTAGCCTTAAGCTGATGCAATCAGAGAGTGCAGAGAACCTCTTCTAAGTGTATGGCATGTTCTTCCTCGCTCCTCGAGAAAACTAGTTCCATGAAAACCACAAAGAACTTGTTCACGTACTCCCTAAACACCCGACTCATCAAATCCACAAAGTATGCGGGTGCATTACTCAACCCAAAAGGCATGACCAGCCACTCAAAGAATCCATCCGGAGTCCTGAAAATAGTCTTTTCTATAATATCATCTGCTACTCTCAGCTAATGAAATCTCATGGCTAGATCTAACTATGAGAAAATCAAAGCGCCAACTTACTGTAACAACCCGAAAATCTGGGCCAGTTTAAAATTTTTAAATTGGCAATTTTAGCGAGTTTTGATTATTTAAAATGAATTATTTTAAATAATATCGACGAGAAATTTATTTTGAATATAATTCGAACGTATATATTATACGCGTCGTCGTTAGAATAAAAATAATTATATATAATTATAAAAGGAATTGAAAATGGCGCGGTAGTTCGATAATTCGATTTCAAACTTCAATTGAATGTACCGGGTGCAAAACAATCCGGATTTTAGTGAAACCAAAAATAATGGAATCTAATAGTGAATATCTTTCCAACGAAGTTGAGAAACTGAGATTCCACTTTATAAATGATGAGATACGTCCAGTTGAAAATTCAGAATAGTCGCTATGGAATTCAGGCCCTTAAAAATGGACATTTTGCAAATGACCTCGGATTTCGACGAAACCACTTTTGTTGGGTCCGTGATGTCGAATTATTGCTAGATTCCAAATTTCATAATTTTTAGAATTAATATGTGAGCGTGGTAAAGGAAAACGCGTTTGACCAGTTTCAGTTGATTTTAATCGACTTGAAATTGGTCATTTTTCTAACGGTCTCTGAATTCGACGAAACTAGTTTTGATAGGACCGTATCGTCAATACGAAGCTAGAAAATATTTTTATAGAATTTTTCTAGTTAGTATGTGACCCCGGTAATTTGAAATGTACGTTTAAAATTCAATATAGTGATTTAAATGTAAATTCAACGGAAACTGATTGTAACGATCAAATCAGCTTGCGATACATATCTCATTGTGTTCAGAATGGGGGTGAAACGCTATGGGCGACAGGCGGTGGACCTCGTATAGAGGTCGTATGTGAAAGTCAACTTTTTAATAATTAAATATAAAAAAAAAAAAAAAAAAAATCTCCCCCCCCTTAAACCCGCTCAGGCCCCCCTTTTTACCAGATAGAAATCGATTTAAAAAAGAAAAAAAAAAACCCTAAATTAGCCGTCGCCCCCAAACCCAATGTCGCGCCGTCGTTGAAGCCACACCGACCCTTGGCCCCACCGCACCGCGAGCTCCACCTTCTCCTCTTCGCAATCGTACTCGCTGCACCCTTCGACGTCCGCAACTTGAACTCGAGCCCGAGCTAAACCTTGGCCTCCGACATCTGCTCCCACCAGCAAGCCAAGCCCGGTTAGGCCACCACCGCGATTCATCTCCCCCCCCCTCGCTGGTATGTTTTTTTTATGTTTATTTTATTTTCTTATTTTATTTTATCTTTAATTTAATTAAAGTACAGAAAAAAAAAAGAAAAAAACTGATTTTGTTTTTTTTTTTTAGTTTAGAAAACTGTTTTTATTTTAGTTTAGAAAACTGTTTTTATTTTAGTTTAGAAAACTGTTTTTATTTTAGTTTAGAAAACTGTTTTTATTTTAGTTAGAAAACTGTTTTTATTTTAGTTAGAAAACTGTTTTTATTTTAGTTAGAAAGCTGATCTTGTTTTGTTTAGAAAACTGATTTCATTTTGTTTAAAAAAAAAACGGAATTTTATTTACTTTAAAACTGGTTTTTATTTATGTTGTAAAGTTATAAAAATATAATCTTTTATGTTGTTGAAATAAAAATTCGATTTTTATATATTGAAAGTCGAAGTAAAAATTCGATTTTTATATATTGAATAGCGAAGTAAAAATTCGATTTTTAAATATCAAATAGCGAAGTAAAAATTCGATTTTTACGTATGTAGTGAAAGCAGCAACGAAGGTGACAAAAAGGCGAAACGACGAAGACTTCTGCAAAAGAAGAGCCGTGGAGCTAGGATAGCTATATGTGAGAACTTCTCACTCAAATTCTATTTTTCTAGTTATATATATATACTAGGATGCAGACGGTGCTTATTAGAAGCACCCGACACCCGTCCACATACCATGGACTTGTTTGTTTGGTTGTGTAGTTGGTTAGATTATTTGATTGGGATTTGATTGATTGGTTGAATTGGAAATTGATTAAGATTGATGTGTGAATGGCGTGGGCCTTCACTAGTCCGGGGACAAGGCTAGGCCTCGTCCCGTTTCTAGTATCGTGCCGTTATGCCGCCGAAATTTTCTAAAATAAGTTAGAAAAATAAAAATAGCATTTTATTTAAAGAATGAACTGAATAGAAATTCATATGTTAAAATAAAATGTTTTATCGTTAAAAATATAATTTTTAACGTGAATGTGAATAAATAAATATTCATTTACAAACCTGACGGTTTGTTTATGTACACCTATTTGAAGGACGTTGATTGGGTCGATAAATTTTACACATCGCCCAACTGCACAAATAAAATTTGTGTTTGATTGGTTGAAACCCCACACGGGTGTTGGGATGAAATTTGAAGTTCACTCATCCTGATTGATTAAATATGTCGATCGATTGATTGACAGGCTGTTATAAGCGTTAGGTATCTATATTTGATGCTTATACAGTGTAGTGCACTTTGGTTGATGGTTGATTATTTTTCAATGCTATTATACATGTGTTGTATGAAAATCCATATAATTAACTTTATATGGTAATTGATTGGGCCTCATTCCAGTTTTAAAATAGAAATATTTGAAATAGAAATATTCGAAAAGGAATATTTGAAAATATCAATATATGAAGCCGTGTTGATTAGATTGACGCCATTTTGACGTGAACGATATTTATATCGATTTTATTCATTTTAAAATGAATATTAAAAAGTAATTTTGAAATCGACGATTTCGAAATGAATTGAATTGAAAACGATTTCGAAATGAATTGAATTGAAAACGATTTCGAAATGAATTGAATTGAAAACGATTTCGAAATGAATTGAATTGAAAACGATTTCGAAATGAATTGAATTGAAAACGATTTCGAAATGAATTGAATTGAAAACGATTTCGAAATGAATTGAATTGAAAACAATTTCGAAATGAATTGAATTGAAAACGATTTCGAAATGAATTGAATTGAAAACGATTTCGAAATGAATTGAATTGAAAACGATTTCGAAATGAATTGAATTGAAAACGATTTCGAAATGAATTGAATTGAAAAGGAATTCGAATTGAATTGAAAGTGAATTGAAATGAATTCAAATTGAATTGAAATTTGAATTGAATAAAAATGAATTTTAAAACGAATTTATAAAGAAGAATTCAATTTTGATTTGAATTGAAAAGGAAGTTGAAATTGTTTTTGAAACGAATTCAAAACTATTTATATAATTCGTTTTAAACAGGAATCGACGAAATATATATTATATATATTATATATATATAATATAATGGCCTGAATAGAACGCGCCGCGTCGCGGCAGTTCGTGAATTTCGACCATTTATTTCGAACGGACATTACGGGAGATCCGACCGTCGGATTCTCCTAAAACCGGAACCGTTGGGTTCGTATCGAAAAAAGCTTTCTAACGAATATTAGAAATTTGAAATCTAACGGTTGGATTTGGAATTATGTCCAAATCAAATTCGAAAAAGGTCGCTGTAAGTGCAGTTCGATGGCCATTGATGGAAATCGACTGTACGGGCCTTGATAAAATTATTAAAAATATTAATAATTTGTGTAAAATCATAAGAAATGACTTGTGAAGATTTGGGATGAAAAACTCCATATTTGAAAGGATAAAAATAGATTTTTATCGAAATAAACTAGTTTTGAACTAGAATTATAATTCTATTTATTTTTAAATAAATAAATTGAATTCGAAAAGGGTTTTAAAAATAACCAAAATTTCCAATGATTGCATTGGAGTGGATTTGAATCGAAATTGTCTTCGGAATATTTCGATGTTGGAATTCGGGATTATACAGATGTTGTTATGGAAATTTGAAAGATATATTTATATCGTTATTTCCAATGCGATATTTGTTAGTCGTAGAATTTGATATTGAATATAAGCCGATATATTTTCTATTCAGAGCCTTATATTGAATATCAAATGGGATTTGGGTTTGCCGTGAATGGTGTCTTCACTAACACTGTTCTTGAACCCAGTTGAGAAAAGATTAAATCTTTTTATTTAGATTTAATGAAGTGTACCAATTAAATAATATTTAATTGGAATTGAATTGATATTGATTTTTGGGTTTATCGTGAACAGTGTTTTAAATAACACTTGTTCTTTAACCCGATAATTAATGAATGTGATTTGGGTTTGTCGTGAATGGTGTCTTCACTAACACTGTTCTTGAACCCAGTTGAGAAAAGATTAAATCTTTTGATTTAGATTTAATGAAGTGCACCAATTAAATAATATTTAATTGGAATTGAATGGATATTGATTTTTGGGTTTATCGTGAACAGTGTTTTAAATAACACTTGTTCTTTAACCCGATAATTAATGGGATGTGACTTTGGGTTTATCGTGAACCGTGTTTTAAATGACACTGATTCTTTAACCCAGTCACAGATTAAAACTAAGTGGAGTTTTAATGAATCTTTAATTAGATTGAAAAGATCGAGAATGGAGTATCACCAGTTTTGCTCCAGGCGATATTTAAATCTTTAATTAGATTTGAACGTGAAATTTAGAAACTAACTGTCGGTTAGCCAAGCAGAAGGGTTTTCTGGATATTGATCTGATGTTGGTTTCGGCCTTCGGGGTTAATATTTGGGGAATTATTCTCTTGATTAATTTACGGTTAGTGACTAATGAATTGGAATGAGGCGTATGTTGTGTTTGTGTAACACTTTTATAAAATATACGCGAGTTATTCGGGAAGTCCGGGTTTATCCCATTCTGAATAATTGATACGACGATAAGTCGAAGATGAAGACGGTGGTCGAAGACCGGAGGTCTTCACGTCGTTTGGGTGATAACTGATGATCTTGATTGGGCTGTACACCCAAGAAGATGGAAACAGTTGGTGATCGTCCAGATGTACTTGGAGATCGATGGATATGCGGGGTACTAGGTGCCTCCGGTTTCGTTCAGACCCAGAACGGACTTGTAAATGGACTGTGTGTCTGACATCGGATTTCATTCTGTGTGACTGATATCGGTTGCATAGGATGGTTTGCCTGTGTGGCATGCTACGATGCAAATGATCAAGGCTTCTGTTGAAAAGCAAAGTCTTGTGGTGATGATCAAAGCACGGCCTTTGTGGCGTAGCTTTGTGTAACGTTTGCTTCGCGAGTTTCACACCCGGTATGAACCAAAAACGGGAGAGGACCTCAGGGAGGGCATGCGTTTCTTTCTAGTTAGAAGTGGCGTCAGTGGTTTTACACGCCCTGACGAGTTTGACTTATGTGGTTGTTGCTGTTGCGAGGCGCCTCGGATTGATCGGTCGTTCTCGAACCGATGGAGTCATTTAGTTGGCTCGTTTACGCCCCATAGGGCGGGGAAACGTATTGTTCAGGCACTATAATCCACATCGGTGGACCGGCCCTGTCGCTCCATGGGGCAGTTGCGGCTGTTCCTGTGGCTCGGGCTAGAGAGTCACGAATCGGTGGAGGACGATCCCTGGCCTCGGTTCATAGACGGAAATCCAATTTCCAAATACGTGACTTTGCGGTTTTATTTGTAAACCTATATATGGCTACATAGTGGCATGGGACGCTCATGTCGCCTATGATTGATACTTATGATTTGAAGTTGTTTTATACACTATGCACTTATAATAGTATCAAATGATTTGTTTTAAACGTATCAAGCATTCTTTGGCTGTTATAAGGGAAAACCCTATCCCCCGGCTTGCGTTGCATTGTGTGATAGGACCTGGGTCTTATAACAGCTTCATTTTTCTTTATTTAGCATTGCGCTGTTGGTTTTATGCACTGGTATTCTTGGGAGGAAACCCGTTCCGTGTTATACGGCGTGGTCCCTTGATTTACCTAACTTTGAAAATAAAGATTAACTGTTTTAGTTCTCACACCAGTCCCATGACTGACCTGGAGTTTATTGTTTTAACCTAAACTCTGGGTGCCCTTATTTTGACACGGGCAGCTAGTAGTTTTGGTTTTGCAGATTTATATTCACAGGATCCTGGTTTACAGCTGGAACGATATCCGGAAAGCTTTGTATCCGTATATCTCTTCTAGTTGTGTATTGTATTATTTTCCGCTGCTATGTATTTAAATTTAATTTAAATCTCTGATATTTCTGTGTAATATTCTTTTATACTCTGCATATTCTTGTAATCTGATGCATTGTTGTAATATACAATGAAACGTTCTTCTGTATGCGTTCTGCTGTGGTTTGTTCTCGAACTATCCGACGCTTTCCTTTACGGGGAAGTTGCGGGTCTTCACACGTGGTATCAGAGCTTTGGTTTACAAAGCTAGAGAACAAGACACATTAGAAACATACGAAAGAATTCATCAGATGTTGGATTAGTAATATCCAATTAGAATGACTCGTTAGGGATAGGATCAGTAGTATCCTAGAACGAGTGTGAAGAGTATATTTTTCAAATGAAAACAAATTTCGTTTTGAAAATTTAAATCAATTATTCGTATTTGATTATTTATTTTATATTGATTAGGACAATCCGATATATAAAGATTTTGCATATATGTCTTGCAAACGTGTATTCGAAGTTTTAATATATTGGGTAGATATAGAATCCCTCTAGTGCCCGGGAATGATTCTGGTGATGGGGCACTGTCGCCAGTATTTATTTTCGAGCGACGAAAGTGAGATTTCTATATATTTCCTATTGACTGGTGTGAGAACCAAAATTAGATAGGGCCTATTGTTGTGATTTGGTATCAACAATCTGATTCTTGACTATGTATCAAAATTATCAATTTGATAATCTAATTCACTAATTGATTGATGTTTGCGTTGTTTGTTCATTTGTTTGCTAATTTTGAACCATTTAGCCTAATTGAAACAAATATTGAATTATATTGAAAATTGGTCGCATTTGCTTGCATATGCATATAAATCTTTGAACAGGTCATAGCAAGGAGGCTAGAGCAGAGAATAAAATTTGTTTGCCCGACAAATAGGTACATGTTTACTACATAATTTCCTGTTTTGTTTGGGTGATGATGATTTTGTGAGCCTATTGGCTAGCCGCTTGGCTTTTTCTTTTTCTTTTTGAGATCTGAAGGACCGGGGAAGCTATTTGAAATTCCCCGATGCTCCCATTGCAGGGGAGGTTATGGCGAAATTTTTCAAAAATTTAGGGTGTTAGCCAAATTTTTGAAAATTTGAAAATTCTCAGAAACTGAAAAGTTGGAGAATGGAAGCCAGATCGAACATAGAGTTGATTAATCAAACCACTTTCGGCTTTGTTCCTTTTCGGGGACGAAAAGTTTTAAGTGGGGGAGATTGTAACAACCCGAAAATCTGGGCCAGTTTAAAATTTTTAAATTGGCAATTTTAGCGAGTTTTGATTATTTAAAATGAATTATTTTAAATAATATCGACGAGAAATTTATTTTGAATATAATTCGAACGTATATATTATACGCGTCGTCGTTAGAATAAAAATAATTATATATAATTATAAAAGGAATTGAAAATGGCGCGGTAGTTCGATAATTCGATTTCAAACTTCAATTGAATGTACCGGGTGCAAAACAATCCGGATTTTAGTGAAACCAAAAATAATGGAATCTAATAGTGAATATCTTTCCAACGAAGTTGAGAAACTGAGATTCCACTTTATAAATGATGAGATACGTCCAGTTGAAAATTCAGAATAGTCGCTATGGAATTCAGGCCCTTAAAAATGGACATTTTGCAAATGACCTCGGATTTCGACGAAACCACTTTTGTTGGGTCCGTGATGTCGAATTATTGCTAGATTCCAAATTTCATAATTTTTAGAATTAATATGTGAGCGTGGTAAAGGAAAACGCGTTTGATCAGTTTCAGTTGATTTTAATCGACTTGAAATTGGCCATTTTTCTAACGGTCTCTGAATTCGACGAAACTAGTTTTGATAGGACCGTATCGTCAATACGAAGCTAGAAAATATTTTTATAGAATTTTTCTAGTTAGTATGTGACCCCGGTAATTTGAAATGTACGTTTAAAATTCAATATAGTGATTTAAATGTAAATTCAACGGAAACTGATTGTAACGATCAAATCAGCTTGCGATACATATCTCATTGTGTTCAGAATGGGGGTGAAACGCTATGGGCGACAGGCGGTGGACCTCGTATAGAGGTCGTATGTGAAAGTCAACTTTTTAATAATTAAATATAAAAAAAAAAATATAAAAAAAAAGAAAATCTCCCCCCCCCCTTAAACCCGCTCAGGCCCCCCTTTTTACCAGATAGAAATCGATTTAAAAAAGAAAAAAAAAACCCTAAATTAGCCGTCGCCCCCAAACCCAATGTCGCGCCGCCGTTGAAGCCACACCGACCCTTGGCCCCACCGCACCATGAGCTCCACCTTCTCCTCTTCGCAATCGTACTCGCTGCACCCTTCGACGTCCGCAACTCGAACTCGAGCCCGAGCTAAACCTTGGCCTCCGACATCTGCTCCCACCAGCAAGCCAAGCCCGGTTAGGCCACCACCGCGATTCATCTCCCCCCCCTCGCTGGTATGTTTTTTTTATGTTTATTTTATTTTCTTATTTTATTTTATCTTTAATTTAATTAAAGTACAGAAAAAAAAAAGAAAAAAACTGATTTTGTTTTTTTTTTAGTTTAGAAAACTGTTTTTATTTTAGTTTAGAAAACTGTTTTTATTTTAGTTTAGAAAACTGTTTTTATTTTAGTTAGAAAACTGTTTTTATTTTAGTTAGAAAACTGTTTTTATTTTAGTTAGAAAGCTGATCTTGTTTTGTTTAGAAAACTGATTTCATTTTGTTTAAAAAAAAAACGGAATTTTATTTACTTTAAAACTGGTTTTTATTTATGTTGTAAAGTTATAAAAATATAATCTTTTATGTTGTTGAAATAAAAATTCGATTTTTATATATTGAAAGTCGAAGTAAAAATTCGATTTTTATATATTGAATAGCGAAGTAAAAATTCGATTTTTAAATATTAAATAGCGAAGTAAAAATTCGATTTTACGTATGTAGTGAAAGCAGCAACGAAGGTGACAAAAAGGCGAAACGACGAAGACTTCTGCAAAAGAAGAGCCGTGGAGCTAGGATAGCTATATGTGAGAACTTCTCACTCAAATTCTATTTTTCTAGTTATATATATATACTAGGATGCAGACGGTGCTTATTAGAAGCACCCGACACCCGTCCACATACCATGGACTTGTTTGTTTGGTTGTGTAGTTGGTTAGATTATTTGATTGGGATTTGATTGATTGGTTGAATTGGAAATTGATTAAGATTGATGTGTGAATGGCGTGGGCCTTCACTAGTCCGGGGACAAGGCTAGGCCTCGTCCCGTTTCTAGTATCGTGCCGTTATGCCGCCGAAATTTTCTAAAATAAGTTAGAAAAATAAAAATAGCATTTTATTTAAAGAATGAACTGAATAGAAATTCATATGTTAAAATAAAATGTTTTATCGTTAAAAATATAATTTTTAACGTGAATGTGAATAAATAAGTATTCATTTACAAACCTGACGGTTTGTTTATGTACACCTATTTGAAGGACGTTGATTGGGTCGATAAATTTTACACATCGCCCAACTGCACAAATAAAATCTATGTTTGATTGGTTGAAACCCCACACGGGTGTTGGGATGAAATTTGAAGTTCACTCATCCTGATTGATTAAATATGTCGATCGATTGATTGACAGGCTGTTATAAGCGTTAGGTATCTATATTTGATGCTTATACAGTGTAGTGCACTTTGGTTGATGGTTGATTATTTTTCAATGCTATTATACATGTTGTATGAAAATCCATATAATTAACTTTATATGGTAATTGATTGGGCCTCATTCCAGTTTTAAAATAGAAATATTTGAAATAGAAATATTCGAAAAGGAATATTTGAAAATATCAATATATGAAGCCGTGTTGATTAGATTGACGCCATTTTGACGTGAACGATATTTATATCGATTTTATTCATTTTAAAATGAATATTAAAAAGTAATTTTGAAATCGACGATTTCGAAATGAATTGAATTGAAAACGATTTCGAAATGAATTGAATTGAAAACGATTTCGAAATGAATTGAATTGAAAACGATTTCGAAATGAATTGAATTGAAAACGATTTCGAAATGAATTGAATTGAAAACGATTTCGAAATGAATTGAATTGAAAACGATTTCGAAATGAATTGAATTGAAAACAATTTCGAAATGAATTGAATTGAAAACGATTTCGAAATGAATTGAATTGAAAACGATTTCGAAATGAATTGAATTGAAAACGATTTCGAAATGAATTGAATTGAAAACGATTTCGAAATGAATTGAATTGAAAAGGAATTCGAATTGAATTGAAAGTGAATTGAAATGAATTCAAATTGAATTGAAATTTGAATTGAATAAAAATGAATTTTAAAACGAATTTATAAAGAAGAATTCAATTTTGATTTGAATTGAAAAGGAAGTTGAAATTGTTTTTGAAACGAATTCAAAACTATTTATATAATTCGTTTTAAACAGGAATCGACGAAATATATATTATATATATTATATATATATATATAATATAATGGGCTGAATAGAACGCGCCGCGTCGCGGCAGTTCGCGAATTTCGACCATTTATTTCGAACGGACATTACGGGAGATCCGACCGTCGGATTCTCCTAAAACTGGAACCGTTGGGTTCGTATCGAAAAAAGCTTTCTAACGAATATTAGAAATTTGAAATCTAACGGTTGGATTTGGAATTATGTCCAAATCAAATTCGAAAAAGGTCGCTGTAAGTGCAGTTCGATGGCCATTGATGGAAATCGACTGTACGGGCCTTGATAAAATTATTAAAAATATTAATAATTTGTGTAAAATCATAAGAAATGACTTGTGAAGATTTGGGATGAAAAACTCCATATTTGAAAGGATAAAAATAGATTTTTATCGAAATAAACTAGTTTTGAACTAGAATTATAATTCTATTTATTTTTAAATAAATGAATTGAATTCGAAAAGGGTTTTAAAAATAACCAAAATTTCCAATGATTGCATTGGAGTGGATTTGAATCGAAATTGTCTTCGGAATATTTCGATGTTGGAATTCGGGATTATACAGATGTTGTTATGGAAATTTGAAAGATATATTTATATCGTTATTTCCAATGCGATATTTGTTAGTCGTAGAATTTGATATTGAATATAAGCCGATATATTTTCTATTCAGAGCCTTATATTGAATATCAAATGGGATTTGGGTTTGTCGTGAATGGTGTCTTCACTAACACTGTTCTTGAACCCAGTTGAGAAAAGATTAAATCTTTTTATTTAGATTTAATGAAGTGTACCAATTAAATAATATTTAATTGGAATTGAATTGATATTGATTTTTGGGTTTATCGTGAATAGTGTTTTAAATAACACTTGTTCTTTAACCCGATAATTAATGAATGTGATTTGGGTTTGTCGTGAATGGTGTCTTCACTAACACTGTTCTTGAACCCAGTTGAGAAAAGATTAAATCTTTTGATTTAGATTTAATGAAGTGCACCAATTAAATAATATTTAATTGGAATTGAATGGATATTGATTTTTGGGTTTATCGTGAACAGTGTTTTAAATAACACTTGTTCTTTAACCCGATAATTAATGGGATGTGACTTTGGGTTTATCGTGAACCGTGTTTTAAATGACACTGATTCTTTAACCCAGTCACAGATTAAAACTAAGTGGAGTTTTAATGAATCTTTAATTAGATTGAAAAGATCGAGAATGGAGTATCACCAGTTTTGCTCCAGGCGATAGTTAAATCTTTAATTAGATTTGAACGTGAAATTTAGAAACTAACCGTCGGTTAGCCAAGCAGAAGGGTTTTCTGGATATTGATCTGATGTTGGTTTCGGCCTTCGGGGTTAATATTTGGGGAATTATTCTCTTGATTAATTTACGGTTAGTGACTAATGAATTGGAATGAGGCGTATGTTGTGTTTGTGTAACACTTTTATAAAATATACGCGAGTTATTCGGGAAGTCCGGGTTTATCCCATTCTGAATAATTGATACGACGATAAGTCGAAGATGAAGACGGTGGTCGAAGACCGGAGGTCTTCACGTCGTTTGGGTGATAACTGATGATCTTGATTGGGCTGTACACCCAAGAAGATGGAAACAGTTGGTGATCGTCCAGACGTACTTGGAGATCGATGGATATGCGGGGTACTAGGTGCCTCCGGTTTCGTTCAGACCCAGAACGGACTTGTAAATGGACTGTGTGTCTGACATCGGATTTCATTCTGTGTGACTGATATCGGTTGCATAGGATGGTTTGCCTGTGTGGCATGCTACGATGCAAATGATCAAGGCTTCTGTTGAAAAGCAAAGTCTTGTGGTGATGATCAAAGCACGGCCTTTGTGGCGTAGCTTTGTGTAACGTTTGCTTCGCGAGTTTCACACCCGGTATGAACCAAAAACGGGAGAGGACCTCAGGGAGGGCATGCGTTTCTTTCTAGTTAGAAGTGGCGTCAGTGGTTTTACACGCCCTGACGAGTTTGACTTATGTGGTTGTTGCTGTTGCGAGGCGCCTCGGATTGATCGGTCGTTCTCGAACCGATGGAGTCATTTAGTTGGCTCGTTTACGCCCCATAGGGCGGGGAAACGTATTGTTCAGGCACTATAATCCACATCGGTGGACCGGCCCTGTCGCTCCATGGGGCAGTTGCGGCTGTTCCTGTGGCTCGGGCTAGAGAGTCACGAATCGGTGGAGGACGATCCCTGGCCTCGGTTCATAGACGGAAATCCAATTTCCAAATACGTGACTTTGCAGTTTTATTTGTAAACCTATATATGGCTACATAGTGGCATGGGACGCTCATGTCGCCTATGATTGATACTTATGATTTGAAGTTGTTTTATACACTATGCACTTATAATAGTATCAAATGATTTGTTTTAAACGTATCAAGCATTCTTTGGCTGTTATAAGGGAAAACCCTATCCCCCGGCTTGCGTTGCATTGTGTGATAGGACCTGGGTCTTATAACAGCTTCATTTTTCTTTATTTAGCATTGCGCTGTTGGTTTTATGCACTGGTATTCTTGGGAGGAAACCCGTTCCGTGTTATACGGCGTGGTCCCTTGATTTACCTAACTTTGAAAATAAAGATTAACTGTTTTAGTTCTCACACCAGTCCCATGACTGACCTGGAGTTTATTGTTTTAACCTAAACTCTGGGTGCCCTTATTTTGACACGGGCAGCTAGTAGTTTTGGTTTTGCAGATTTATATTCATAGGATCCTGGTTTACAGCTGGAACGATATCCGGAAAGCTTTGTATCCGTATATCTCTTCTAGTTGTGTATTGTATTATTTTCCGCTGCTATGTATTTAAATTTAATTTAAATCTCTGATATTTCTGTGTAATATTCTTTTATACTCTGCATATTCTTGTAATCTGATGCATTGTTGTAATATACAATGAAACGTTCTTCTGTATGCGTTCTGATGTGGTTTGTTCTCGAACTATCCGACGCTTTCCTTTACGGGGAAGTTGCGGGTCTTCACACTTACTCGTTAAACAAGTCATCAATCCTCGAAAGTGGGTGCCTATACTTCTTGGTGAGCTTATTCAACCCCCTATAGTCTACGCACAGATAGAGAGGGCCATCTTCCTTGGTTGCAAAGACGACTGGAGCTCATCATAAATGCTCCTCTAATGAATCCCTTCTTGAATAAATCACCTACTTGCTTGCTGAGCTCCTTCCTCTCCCTAGGAGCCATGGGGTGCACTGGTAAAGCGATATGTTTTGCATTCTCCACCTAGTAAATTCAGAAATCTATATCTCATCTAAGAGGTAATCCTCTAACCTTATCGAATACGTCCGGAAAATCCCTGGCTATGGGTACTGATCTAAGATCGTCAACAAAAGCATCATAGGAATCTATGAAACTGAGCATTACTGATCCTCGAGGGTCACAGGAGATATCGAGAGTTCTACCGTGGCATGTCGGAAGCCTAACAACTCTCCTTTCACAATTTAAAATGACACCATACATGGCTAGCCAATTATTTCCTAAAATAAGCATGTAACCCATAAAGCTAAGAACATATGTGTCGCACTCAAACTCAATGCCCATAACAGAAATTCTCAAACCCCTACATATCATAGACAAGTGAGTCATACCTTCTATGGGGTTTGATACCACAATAGGATTAGAAACTACATTAGTGTCTAGGTGCAGATTATCTACCACATAATTGGATACGAATGAATGAGAAGAACTAGAATCAAAGAGAGTCCTAATAGGAGAGTCAAAAGGAGAAATCAAACTTTCAACGGTGACTTTCCTACCTCGATCCGGTCAGTTAGCCAGAGCTTTCCCCAGAGCATGAACTTGTCCTCCGGACGATCCTACCTTTTGACCTTTCCTATTAGGGTACTGCTTGGTAAAATGTCCAACTTGACTGCAACCGAAATAAGCATTCTTTGTTTGCCTATAGTCTCTGAAAAATTGCCTCATATTCCCGCAGTTATGGAACTTAACCTCTGTCTTGATTTGTGCCTTATCAGGTTTTCCTCCTTTCTTTGGTGCCCCCTTATTGGGCCACCACTTCTTCTTATCTATCTTGGGTTGTGCCTCCTCAATCTTGACTCCTTTCTTCTTCTATTTCCCGTCCTCATGCATCAAAGCCATGTCCACTAGCCTCTCGAAAGTCGATCCATCGGGATATGTCAATGCTAGACCTTGGAGAGGTAGATTCAACCCTTTGATGAATCTTAAAGCCTTCTTATGAGGAATGTTTACCAATTCAAAACCAAATCTTGCCAATTGATTAAAACTATTGACATATTCCTTCACCGTCATACTACCTTGTTTTGAATTTAGGAACTTCTCCATTTGCATTCCTTCCTCCGCTTGTGCCAATAGCTTCATCTTAAATCTATTCTTAAACTCATCCCAAGTGGCCACCGCCTACCCCGCCTGAGTCACCTCCCACCAATAAGATGCTTCCTTTTTCAGTTTCCAAGATACCAACTGAATCTTTCTTCTATCGTCTAGTTCCAGCAAATCAAACACATTCTCCGTCTCCCTAAGCCAATTTCCCGCCTCCATGAAACTCTCAGTACAACGAAACGGTTTACCTCCCGTCGCACAAAAGTCCTGACAAAGCTTAGAAAGATGACTAGATGATTGGGTGGAACTACTGCGGCTGCAACAGGGGGTGGGACATTGCCTTGCACTTCGGCAGGTGTCATAGCCTCTACGTATCTACGGAACCGTGTCGGAATGGGAATTCCCTCAAGGAAATTAGGAGCCCCAAACATGCTAAAAAAGAGAAGAAACAAGGATTCAAAAAGAATGCGAAGGAGCATTCTAAATGACTTGAGAGGATATATTTTTCAAAAATAGGTTTTATTTGAAAATACTTTGCTTTGAAAATACCTTTTCAAATAAAATCTCTGATCTTGTAACATTAGGCTTTAAGACCAAATGTGACACCCCGCGTCCCTTAATGTCACCCATATGAGGATGCATTAGGTTCTGTGAAGCGTAATAATAACACAGGGACTAATTTCACAAGACAAAGTATAAAAATGCTACGGAAAAAACTTTTCAAAATTTTATTGATCAAACCATGTACAGCATTTCAGTTTTCAAATACCAAATAAAACATAGTCATAAACCATATATCTCGTGGAAACATAAACCATTAGAGTAAAAGTATAAAATCGTATCCCTCATGAGCCATAACAATAAACATAGAAAAGAAACTGAAACAACACATCTAGCGATAAGTAATCCAAGTCAAAGCTGAAAAGAATCACGGTCAATGCTGCAATCCACCACCGTAAGAACCTAGGGAGGGAATGGAAGAGAGAGAAGGAAAAACATAATAGGTCAGAGATAAAGTCTGGCGAGTTCCAAAGAATTTTAGCATAAGCATTAGGTAAGAAGTATCAAGACATATCAATTATACTGGATATGAAAATATAGTTAATTATGCAAGTGTGAAATAAACGAGATAAGGTAAGATCGAGTAAGCTTCTCATTCGTATCCCAAGAACAAGTCTTTGCACCAACTATCAGAATATCAGGATTAGGTTTTACCCTAATTACTACCCTGCGATCAACTCCTTGTAGACATGAATAACCCATGCCAGCCATGATAGTTGGGGATATCAGTCCCGAACCCGTCAACTTTAAAAATA
The DNA here is from genome assembly GCA_030737875.1 of Allium sativum. Classification (NCBI taxonomy): domain Eukaryota; kingdom Viridiplantae; phylum Streptophyta; class Magnoliopsida; order Asparagales; family Amaryllidaceae; genus Allium; species Allium sativum. The sequence goes on along the minus strand of CM060921.1, from coordinate 509,888,925 downwards.
CAGCCTTATCCATCGGTATTACAGCGTCTTATCTTCCCCCACAGGACCCATGCATGCTCATGACTCCACTGGAACGGGCCTGTACACACCTTTAAGATTTAAACCTCTTACAATCCAGATCAGTAAAGCGTGCTCTAGCCTCTACCTAGTGCAAGGTTCCGAGATAATACCAACAGGGATAATGACTAATACGGGTCCCAAACAACAACAGAATTGACGCAAGCCACCCACAGACTTGGACCTCCAAGTAAAGTAGGATTTTAAGAGTCCTTTAGATATTAACGGTAGGCGTGGAACCTCTTAGCTTATTAATTAAACAGGTTTAACTTAGCAGGTTTAAGTTCATTAATAAGTAACATATAACCTTATGTTATAGTTCATGGCTTTAAATGACATTTCTAATTAAATGTAACAACACTTCCCCAAATCATACAAGCACCTGCTCAGATGTATATAGATTACATTATCATGTTTTACTTAATGTTTATCTGATCCACATATTTTCCATAACATGTTCTAATCAAATCCAACCTATTCAAATTAACATGTTCACATATTCTTCCTTTTATAATTATCCTAATTACCAATAAGCCCAAATATCCTTTTTACTGCTATTATATTTTATTCCAATTTGACCCAATTTTACACAATTCTAACGAAGAAGGCCTTGGCTCTCGATGGCCTAGGCTTAGCACAAAATAAAAACGGAAAGGGGAAATATAGCCAAACTCACATATGAAAAAACTTATAAAATAGGCATAATAAGGCTGTAAATGAAAATAGTAACAGAAAAGGGAATATGGAAGATATATGTAAAAATAGACATGTAATAATTGAAAATGAACATGTAATTGATAGTAATAAAAGAACAATAACATATACTTATAAACACTGTAATTTTTCAGATCCAATATGTATTTACTTTCAAAATCCTTTTTAGAGTAGCAATTCTAAAAATAACGTGAAACTCACAATAATATGTATTAGATCTTGAATAGGCCTTTAAAATAGTTGTTGTAGAAGAAAAACAAGAATTATCCATTCAATCTATGTTCTGGCAGCACCTAGACATTTTCTTAATTTTATTTAGAACATAGCTTAAAGGAGGAAGAAAATGAAGAAATGTTTGTGTAATAGAAAATGGTGGGGCCGCTAGCCTATTTATAGAAATGTTAGGGTAATTATAAACCATAGGATATTAGGTTATAAAATCAAACCATTCAAAACACATCACCGCTGGTCAGCGAAGAATTTTACCAAAAATCTCGTCCAGGTTGTAATGACCTAAAATTCCGGTCCAATTTGAGCTGACCAAGTAACACAAGTCCAACCCCAATTACATTGGAAAATCAGAACACTAATAGAAAGAAAACAGAGGGTGAGAATAGATAAGATAGAACTTAGAACAAAAGAAGAAGAAGAACACAACATCAGAGTAACACGAACCTCACAGCGGAATGAATAACATATAATGGATAACATATCTTTGAAATATAAATTTGTATTTGAATATACATATCATTTCAAAGTACAACACTTACAACACAGCGGAACTACACTATAGCTATATGATCCTGAAGCCTCCTGCTCCAGCTCTTCAAGTATCTGTAAATCCCGACTACTTGACTGCCCGTACAAAATTGGGCACCCAAGAGTTTAGGGAAAACAAAACAAAATAAACTTCGGGTCAGTCATGGGACTAGTATGAGTACAACAGTTTAAAATAGTTCGAACAAGTAAACGATATCTCATAAGACCACGCCGTATAACGGAACGGGTTTTTCCCTTATGAGAATCCAAAATATCTTTATATCAAAACCTTTGATATTATAATAATGTATGTCAACCACAATATAATAATCATCTAGCAGAAACGCTTCCATCTCACGTTCTGCATATATAGTATACAATCAAAACCTCAAGCACGTATTGGGCAATGGATTTCCAACTATGACAAGGTATGGAACCACCTTTCGCTAGTGTACCTCTAGAGAGGAATACACTGGGTTCAACAAGAACATCTTGCAACCCAGCCACACATGACCAACCACTCATTACGCTTGAGTGTATCGAATGTATATCACCAACGGTTGGGATCAACAACCATTTCCCGAATGGGACAATATCAACAATAGATTTTTAGAAGTAAATGAAACTCTAGATCAGGTGATTATACACCCTACTTCGGAGCCACCGACTTAGCCATGTCGCCTGCCCGATTTCTGTCATTTACCAGTTGATGAGGCTTGAGGTTACGCTTCATCATCACATCAGATTCACTTCGAATGCCACATTGTCAGATCCATCGAAAATCACTAATTGACGTCTACAACAGTACATTACGTGTTAGTTAAAGAAGTTTCCTTCTCCGCTTCCACTCTTGGTACGATTGAAGAAATCAATGTATGTGACCTTTCTGGAAATACTCTGTCAAACATTCATCCATACAAGTCATCCTGGAACATGATGAACCGAAAGCACTATTTAGTACATCCATCTTAGGCACTGTTATATTAGACTTATACAATAGCCCTTGCACTTTACTCCGTCTTCAATTATCTTTGGTATAATGATTCGCAACGCTTATGCCAATACAGAGTGGTTCTTTGGATAATAATCCAATCGGTCTCTCCGTATTAACAACGTTAAAATGGTCAAAAAAACTTCGATAGTCGGTGAGTTAACTATCTAAGAAAAACACGTGTGCAAACAACGATATTATTTCCAGGAGGAAATTATATCGATCAATCATCAATCATATATATATCTATATATATATGTATGTATTTATATATATATATATATTCATATTCCTTATTTTCTATGTTTAGAAAATATACGTTATTAACACTGGAAAACATTTCCATTGTTATTTACATATCACTATCATTTTACAACTATCAGTCCCTGACTGTAAACTAGTAGGAGAACAATTCTCTAAGTATAAACCCCAAAGGCCGAAACCAACATCAGATCGATACTCAGAAAACTATTCAACTTAACTAGTCTCTAGTCAGTTTCAAATCTGGTTTAACTCTATTTCGATTACTCTGTTCTATTAACTTGATTCGATTAACCCTTCTATTTATTTTCTAAATAGAAAATCCTTTATTCCATTTATTTTGCTTAACATCTCTTTTATAACTTATTCAATGTCTAAGTCAATATCCCTTTATCATAACTTATTCATTTCCTAAATAAATAATCCGTTTAATATCCTATTTATTTATTCTAAATGTTTCCTTTAATAACCCTATTTATTTAACAAATAAATATGTTCTTTCCTTATTCTATTTATTTAACAAATACATAAATCCATTATCTTATCCTATTTATCTAACAAATAAATATCTCACTTATTATCTCCTCTTTATTTTCTAAGTAAATAGTCCATTTTATAACATCTTATTTATTTATCCTAAATAAATAATTCACTTTATAATTATTTCAATTTATAAATATTTCCTATTTATAAATATTCCAATTTATACATATTCTGTTTTCAATATCACTTTGAAAAACTCCTTTTCCCATTCCGATATTTTATGGTACTTAACACATCATATCACGATGACCAATATCGTCCGAACACATATAATCAACCACAGATTATAAACTACATCATATATCACAATATATGAAAAACAATAAAATAATTGTTGAGGAATCCAGTCGGATTCGTCCAACCTGTTTCCCTGCATCCACAGATGTCACACAATAAAATCAACATCTCTTTTAGTTCCATATGATATATTCTGTTAAACAGAATCAATATATAAATTCAACTAACTAACTAGTAGTTCAATCAAACAGTCAACACATAGTCAATCAGCAAATATTTAACAGTTCTAAAAATACAACACGAAATTATAAACTGTTCAGATTTAGTGAGATTTACTCACTTTGGCAGATCATCGTTAAAGAACGATAAATTGTTTGTTTGATTTAAATCAAACAATTTATTTCCCCATAAATTCAAACGAGCACCAATCCACTCCCAGTCAGTTCTAGTGTGTAGATGTCGTCCATACGATCCTAACGGATCCAACCATTCGAAATTTTGATGATATATGACAAAGTTATTCGGTCTAGAAGTTTGAACTATTTAAAAATAAAACAAAATTTAAATTCCCTTTAAAAATTAATTGGGCATAACTTCTCAAAGCCGGCCCGTTAACCCCTTTGATTTACTAGACCTGAATGATTCCCCTTTCTTCCCCAAAACAAAAGCACGTTTCCAGGAAGTCCACGCACACCATTTTGCCTATCACGTTCTCCTTCTCCGATCAACCGCACCCAAAATAAACTCCATCATTTCATTCTCCATCATCCCCTCTTCCACCCTATACCAAAAATATAAAACTCGATCACTTCCTCCTTTCTGCATCGCTCAGCTCTTCACGAGCTACCAGGTGAAGTCACGACAGTTCTCAGTGTCGAATCTCCTCAAAAACCATCACAAGATGCAACCGCACCCTCTAAATCCAAAAACCAACATCACTTCATGCACTGATGCTCCAAAATAAAGGAAACCCGAACCCTAGGTCACTGCGGAAAAAACCCCAACCTCAAAACAATGATCGAGTCTGGCAAAATACACATCAGAAGGAAGAGAAGGCTGCCAGCATCTCAACTATATGTATTTTATAATTTATATAATTTTCTTTTGATTCCTATGAATTTTATGAAGATGAGGCTCTTCACATTTTCACATTTTTGGTGGAGGCGGAAAATGGGTTGACCGAATGAGGATGGTAACTAGGTTTTAAGGATTGTTTAGGGGGGTATTTATAAGGGAAATGGAGGTAGATATTTTTATTATTTTTTTATCCTTATTTAAAATGCGTTTGCCTTCTAAAAATTCGTGTGATCACACATGATACCCAAAAATCACGAAAATTGGCATGCATCTACAGTTTGACATTACGGTCCCAATGAAAATGGTTTCGTCGAATTCCAACTTCGTATGCTCACACAACGTATTTTTAACCATCAAAATACTGACTGTTTTTCACTCTAAAAATCCGTACGACCACATAGTGACTCTAAAAATCACTAAATTGGAAATCTAACAACTATTTGACATTGCGGATCCAACAAAATTAGTTTCGTCGAATTCCGACTTTGTTTGCAAAAGTGGCTATTTTTAAAGTCCTAAATAACCCATTTAAATATATAAATATATTTAAATATAATTAAATTAAATATTTATAAATAAATATTATCGTATATATTCACAGTGGAATACCATACAGCTGTACTGGGATTTATAACTTGATATTTCAAATCCCGATTAAATCGATATTCGATTTAAAATGAAATTCTTTTTTAAAATATATATAATTCCTTTATAAATTATAAAGGAATTCCACAGTGACTTTTCTAAATTTTGATTTGGACGTAAATCAAAATCTACCCGACGAAATCCAGATTTTTCTCTTCCACTAGAAAGATATACTCCACCAGCTCCGTACGTTTCTTGTTTCACTGAAATTCGGCTTAAAACGAATCCTGTACATTCAATTGAAGTTTGAATTGCCAATTTACGAACTGCAGCGCCATTTCGAGCTCGATTTTAATTATATTATAACTCTACATTCAAATTGTCATTTATATAATATATTCATTATTCGAATTCAATTCCAAGCTGAATTAAATATCACAGATGATCCAGTTCACACCATATCGCCATTTCAGCCAATTTTGATTATTCCAGAATTAAATATATTATTTATTTTATTATTTTAATTAAATATTCACCATTATTTAATTCCACGATCATTAAATCCTTTTAATCACCCTTTAAATAATTAAATTAATTAATTATTAAACCGCTGGAAAATGCGGGTCATTACATTCTTCCCCACTTAAAATAATTTCACCCTCGAAATTGCTAAGGTAGAAAACAACTCTATTAACTGGTTATAACTTATTTGTTCACTTCTTAATTTCAGTTTCCAATTGACCAATTTAATTTCAATTAAATATTAATTAATTCTTATTAACGAAAATTTTCAAAAATCCTGAAAATTTTCTAACGCCTTACTTTTTTTTGAAAAATTTCGCCAGCACCTCCTTTGTACTGGTCAATAGGTCAAACTCCAACTCGTCTCTCTGGGCCATCTCCATCCCAAAAGAAAATCAAACAGCCAAGCGGCTTGCCAATTCGGCTCATAAATCTTATATCCAATAGAAATATAAACTTGTACCTTTTTTCGGCATATCATTTTATCCTTTCCACCTTTTATCAATTCAGCGGATACAAGGGTCATCCCAATCAAATTCCAATCTGCTTTTATCCACAACACAACCATTCACTTATATCCGAGCCAAATATCATTTCAACTCGAGTTTTTTCTCGATTCCCAACTCTTAACTTGATTATCACATTACACTTCAAATTTGAATCTCACAATCCAATTTGTCTTAATATCATTCTAATTCAATCTCTGTTACCACTTTACTGGCTTTACTTTATTTAACACCCCACGTCCATTAATGTCACTCACAAAGGGAATGCATTAACTTCCATGGAGCATTTTAAGTAAGTATAGAACAGAAAATCACAACAAGACAGATATAAAGCAGTACTTGAAAATTAAAACTTTATTTCATTGCAGCGGATAAATCCATATGTTTGATTACATCATCAAAACCATAAACCAAAGTCAAGTACATCATATCCATCTTGATAAAACAAAGTACATAAACTGAAAGACATAATCCCCAACATTAAAATAGCCATAAATAAAGAGAAGCTGAACTTTACTTCAGCGGTCCAAGAAATCTTCTAAAAGCAGTTTAAGATCAAGCTCCACTGGTGCTAGTTCCAACCTGAGCACCTTGGGGGGTGGGGGAAGGAAAGAGATGGAAAAAAGGGGGGTCAGACATAAAGTTTGGCGAGTGCGATAATTCTAACAATATAATTAACAAAGTAACTAGGCTAAGGCATAAGTTGGAAAATAAGGAAATGACCATGAACCATTGAGTATGGAAGAGTAAACAAGGAAACAAGATGAACAACGATATCGTTTAAGCGTACCTAACCCACTAAGATAAATTTACTAAACTACACCAACACTATAGGATAATTGCTATACTGCACCGCCACTAGTATACTGCACCACCTAAGGTTAATCCCGCCTACAGACTTAATAATGATATTGGTAGTTTCGTGCACCCCTAGCTACCTTCATAGGTGTCGTCTGCCCCTATCTCCACTAGGTGTACCCACTACCCCCAAGCGATCGGCTCCCTAACTCGTAGATACCCGTGCTGGCCCCACAGTGGGGTGTATCACTCCCCAAAGTGGCAACCCGATACAACAAAGAATTCATGGCTTATACCTACACGATGCAACAACGTCTTACCTACCAGCTCGGGTCCACACAGGCATATGAACCCGTTGGACTTGCGTTGCCACCGCTAACCCGGTTTGGCCTCTTACAGTCAAGCCCAGTATGCGTGTCCCGTTCTCGACTTGGGTCGAGCCCACAAAGATACGTATGGGTTACTGGTTGAAACGGGCCCCCATTACTTGACACAAGCTATCCACCTAAGCTTGGTCCCGTCTAGTACATCCCACTTAACCCACTTCTTATTCATGTTTCAATTACATGTTTCAATTTTGGTTAAGTGTTTCTAATCGTATTTCTGAATGCCACCGAAGGCACCCACTAGATTCCACATGCCACCCAAGGTACCCACATAACCCCCTCATGTCCCACTACATGCTTATCTGGTTAAGTGTGTAACAACCCGGAAAATCTGGGCCAGTTTAAAATTTTTATTTTGGCCATTTTAGCGAATTTTGATTATTTAAAATGAATTATTTTAAATAATATCGACGAGAAAATTTATTTTGAATAGAATTCGACGTATATATTATATACGTCGTCGTTAGAATATATAATAATTATATATAATTATAAAAGGAATAGAAAATGGCGCGGTAGTTCGAAAATTCGATTTCTAATTTCAAATGAATATACAGAATTCAATATAAGTCAGGATTGAACGAAACAAGAAATATTTGAATCTGTATAACTATATCTTTGTAACGAAGTACAAACTGAGATTTCATCTTAGAAATGATAAGATATGTCCAGTTTAAAATTAGAAATAGTCGCTGTGGAATTTATATATATTTTTATATATATAAGGCCCTTAAAAATAGCAATTTTTGCAAACGACCTCGGATTTCGACGAAACCAGTTTTGTTGGGTCCGCGATGTTAAGTTATTGCTAGATTCCAAATTTCATAATTTTTCGAATCAATATGTGAGCGTGGCAAAGGAAAACGCGTTTTGACCAGTTTCAGTCGATTTTAATCGACTGGAAATTGGCCATTTTTCTAACGGTCTCAGAATTCGACGAAACTAGTTTTGTTAGGACCGTATCGTCAATACGAAGCTAGAAAATATTTTTCTGGAATTTTTCTAGTTAGTATGTGACCCCGGTAATTTGAAATGTACGTTTAAAATTCAATATAATGATTTAAATGTAAATTTAACGGAAACTGATTCAAACAGTCGAATCAGCTTGCGATACATATCCCATTGTGTTCGGAATGGGGGTAATACGCCATGGACGGCAGGCGGTGGACCTCGTTTCGAGGTCGTATGTAAAAGTCAACATTTTTTACAAATAAATAATAATAAAAAAAAAAAAAAAAAAAGAAGAAAACTCCTTTCCCCCTTTTAACTCTTGCCCCCCCCCCCCCCCCCCCCGTTCGTTTAAATCAAAATCAAAAGAAAGAAAAAAAAAAAAAACACTAAATCGCACAGGCGATTAACGCCGATCGCCACCCCCCCCCCCCCCCCCCCCCCCCCCCCGTAGCCATCACCGCCGCCACTTCGCCCCCAGAGCCGCCGCCCTCCCCTTATTCTCCTCCTCCTTCTTCCCCGATTCCCTTCCCTCCAGTCAAACCGCGAAGACCCCCTCGCGCCATCTCCCCCCTTCCGACTGCGACCGAGCCCCCCCCTCGTCGAACTCCAGCACCGCCCAGTCTCCGACCCGACATCAGCCCACCCTCTGTAAGTTTTAATTGTATTTTATTTTTATTTATTTTATTTTTATTTATATAAAAACTGTTTGTTTTAACGAATTAAAACTGAAATTTTTATAAAAAGTAAAAACTGTTTTTTTTATATATTGTAAAAACTGATTTATGTATATTGCAAAACTGATTTTTATATTTTGTTAAAACTGTTTTTTTTATGAATAAAAACTGATTTTACTTTATGGTTTAAAAATGAATTTGCTTTGAAAATATAATTTTTGTATTGTTTAAATCGAAATAAAAATATAATCTTTACTATATAGGAATATTAAAAATATGATTTTTATATTTAATTAAAGTATTAAAAATATAATCCTTATAGGATAGAGAAGTAAAAATATCACCTTTGTATATGTGGCGAAATAAAAATCTGATTTTTATTTTATATACATTGAAATCAAGTGATGAAATTTGAAAGGTGAAATCTTTGAATTTAAAAAGGCGAAATTTTTATATATTGAACTTCGATAGAAAAATAGAATTTTTATATATTGAACTTCGAGTTAAAATTCGATTTTTATATATTGAACTTTGAAATAAAAAAATTCGATTTTTATATATATTGAATAGCGAAGTAAAAAAATATGTGATTTTGACATATGTAGTGAAAGCGGACAACGAAAGCGACAAAAAGGCGAAACGACGAAGACTTCTGCAAAGGAAGAGCCGTGGAGCTAGGATAGCTAATATGTGAGAATTTCTCACCTTTCAATTTATTTTCTAGTTATATATATATATACTAGGATGCAGACGGTGCTTAGTAGCACCCGACACAACCGTCCACAGACCATGGACTTGTTTGTTTGACTGTTTGGTAATTGATTGCGATATTGGTTTGAATGTGGTTTGTGGTGTGAAAAATCGAATCGATAAATTGGTTAGGATTAGACGTGCGCCGTTATAAGGCGTAGGAGTAAGGCTAGGTTAGACCCTTACTCCAAATTTTGTGGTTTGAAAATGAAATTGATTTGATTGATGAGTGAATGGCGTGGGCCTTCACTAGACCGGGGATAAGGCTAGGCCTCGTCCCGTTTCTAGTATCGTGCCGTTATGCCGCCGAAATTTTCTAAAATATGTTAGAAAAATAAAAATATCATTTTATTGAATAAATGAATTGAATAGAAATTCATAGGTTGAAATAAAATGTTTTATCGTTAAAAATATAATTTTTAACGTGAATATGAAAATAGTGAAGTGAATAAATAAATATTCATTTACAAACCAGATGGTTTGTTTATGTACACTTATTTGAATGACATTGATTAGGACGATAAATTTTACACATCGCCCAACTGCACAACTAAAATCTGTGTTTGATTGTTTGAAACCCCACACGGGTGTTGGGATGAAATTTGAAGTTCACTCATCCTGATTGATTAAAAATGTCGATCGATCGATTGACAGGCTGTTATAAGCGTTGAATATCTATATTTGATGCTTATACAGTGTAGTGCACTTTGGTTGATGATTGATTATTTTTCAATGCTATGATATACATGTGTTGTATGAAAATCCATATAATTAACTTTATATGGTAATTGATTGGGCCTCATTCCAATTTGAAAAATAAATAATATTATAAAATAAAAGTTCATGTGTTGACAGTACTCATTCATTGAGATTGGTCATGTGTTGAACGAAATATTTTGATAATAACAACTATTTTGAAAATAGAAATTTATGAAGCCGTGTTGATTAGATTGACGCCATTTTGACGTGAACGATATTTATATCGATTTTATTGAATTCAAAATGAATTGAAAACGATTTCGAAATGAATTGAATTGAAAACGATTTCGAAATGAATTGAATTGAAAACGATTTCGAAATGAAATGAATTGAAAACGATTTCGAAATGAATTGAATTGAAAACGATTTCGAAATGAATTGAATTGAAAACGATTTCGAAATGAATTGAATTGAAAACGATTTCGAAATGAAATGAATTGAAAACGATTTCGAAATGAATTGAATTGAAAACGATTTCGAAATGAAATGAATTGAAAACGAATTCGAAATGAATTGAATTGAAAACGATTTCGAAATGAATTGAATTGAAAACGATTTCGAAATGAATTGAATTGAAAACGATTTCGAAATGAATTGAATTGAAAACGAATTCGAAATGAATTGAATTGAAAACGAATTCAAAGTGAATTGAATTGAAAATGAATTCAAATTGAATTGAAATTTGAATTGAATTGAAATTTGAATTGAATAGAAATGAATTTTAAAACGAATTTATAAGGAAGAATTCAATTTTGCTTTGAATTGAAATGGAAGTTAAAATAGGTTTTGAAACGATTTTAAAACTATTTATATAATTCGTTTTAAATAGAAATCGACGAAATATATATTATATATATTTTATATATAATATAATGGCCTGAATAGAACGCGCCGCGCCGCGGCAGTTCGTGAATTTCGACCATTTATTTCAAACGAACATTACGGGAGATCCGACCGTCGGATTCTCCTAAAACCGGAACCGTTGGGTTCGTATCGAAAAGAGCTTTCTAATGAATGTTAGAAATTTGAAATCTAACGGTTGGATTTGGAGATACGTCCAAATAAAATTCGAAAAAGGTCGCTGTAAGTGCAGTTCGATGGCCGTTAATGGAAATCGACTGTACGGGCCTTGATAAAATTATTAAAAATAGTAATAATTTGTGTAAAATCATAAGAAATGATTTGTGAAAGTTTGGGATGAAAAACTCCATATTTGAAAAGATAAAAATAGATTTTTATCGAAATGAACTAGTTTTGAACTAGAATTATAATTCTATTTATTTTTAAATAAATAAATTGAATTCGAAAAGGGTTTTAAAAGTAACCAAAATTCCAATGATTGCATTGGAGTGGATTTGAATCGAAATTGTCTTCGGAATATTTCGATGTTGGAATTCGTGATTATACAGGTGTTGTTATGGAAATTTGAAAGATATATATGTATATCGTTATTTCCAATACGACATTTGTTAGTCGTAGAATTCGATATTGAATATAAGCCGATATATTTTCTATTCAGAGCCTTGTATTGAATATCGAATGTGATTTGGGTTTGTCGTGAATGGTGTCTTCACTAACACTGTTCTTGAACCCAGTTGAGAAAAGATTAAATCTTTTTATTTAGATTTAATGAAGTGTACCAATTAAATGATATTTAATTGGAATTGAATTGGTATTGATTTTTGGGTTTATCGTGAACAGTGTTTTAAATAACACTTGTTCTTTAACCCGATAATTAATGGAATGTGATTTGGGTTTATCGTGAACCGTGTTTTAAATGACACTGATTCTTTAACCCAGTCGAAGATTAAAACTAAGTGGAGTTTTAATGAATCTTTAATTAGATTGAAAAGATCGAGAATGGAGTATCACCAGTTTTGCTCCAGTCGATAGTTAAATCTTTAATTAGATTTGAACGTGAAATTTAGAAACTAACTGTCGGTTAGCCAAGCAGAAGGGTTTTCTGGATATTGATCTGATGTTGGTTTCGGCCTTCGGGGTTAATATTTGGGGAATTATTCTCTTGATTAATTTACGGTTAGTGACTGATGAATTGGAATGAGGCGTATGTTGTGTTTGTGTAACACTTATTTAAAATATACGCGAGTTATTCGGAAAGACCGGGTTTATCCCATTCTGAATAACTGATACGACGATAAGTCGAAGATGAAGACGATGGTCGAAGACCGGAGGTCTTCACGTCGTTTGGGTAATTACTGATGATCTTGATTGGGCTGTACACCCAAGAAGATGGAAACAGTTAGTGATCGTCCAGACGTACTTGGAGATCGATGGATATGCGGGGTACTAGGTGCCTCCGGTTTCGTTCAGACCCAGAACGGACTTGTAAATGGACTGTGTGTCTGACATTGGATTTTAGTCCGTGTGATTGATCTCTATTAAATATATATCTGTTTGGCGGCGGAGAATTTATTCTCTTGCTTAACGCCCTTCTCTGAGACGTACGAACTCAGGGGTTATATATTGATGGATATCAAACGCATGGAGTGAATTGCCTGTGTGGCATGCCTAAGTGGCAATTGATCGAGGCTTCTGTTGAAAAGCAAAGTCTTGTGGTGATGATCAAAGCACGGCCTTTGTGGCGTAGCTTTGTGTAACGTTTGCTTCGCGAGTTTCACACCCGGTATGAACCAAAAACGGGAGAGGACCTCAGGGAGGGCATGCGTTTCTTTCTAGTTAGAAGTGGCGTCAGTGGTTTTATACGCCTGACGAGTTTGACTTATGTGGTTGTTGCTGTTGCGAGGCGCCTCGGATTGATCGGTCGTTCTCGAACCGATGGAGTCATTTAGTTGGCTCGTTTACGCCCCATAGGGCGGGGAAACGTATTGTTCAGGCACTATAATCCACATCGGTGGACCAGCCCTGTCGCTCCATGGGGCAGTTGCGGCTGTTCCTGTGGCTCGGGCTAGAGAGTCACGAATCGGTGGAGGACGATCCCTAGCCTCGGTTCATAGATGGAAATCCAATTTCCAAATACGTAACTTTGCGGTTTTATTTGTAAACCTATATATGGCGACATAGTGGCATGGGACGCTCATGCCGCCTATGATTGATACTTATGATTTGAAGTTGTTTTATACACTATGCACTTATAATAGTATCAAATGATTTGTTTTAAAACGTATCAAGCATTCTTTGGCTGTTATAAGGGAAAACCCTATCCTCCGGCTTGCGTTGCATTGTGTGATGGGAACTGGGTCTTATAATAGCTTCATTGTTCTTTATTTAGCATTGCGCTGTTGTTTTATGCACTGGTATTCTTGGGAGGAAACCCGTTCCGTGTTATACGGCTGGTCCCTTGATTTACCTAACTTTTAAAATAAAGAATAATAACTGTTTTAGTTCTCACACCAGTCCCATGACTGACCTGGAGTTTATTGTTTTAACCTAAACTCTGGGTGCCCTTATTTTGACACGGGCAGCTAGTAGTTTTGGTTTTGCAGATTTATATTCACAGGATCCTGGTTTACAGCTGGAACGGTATCCGGAAAGCTTTGTATCCGTATATCTCTTCTAGTTGTGTATTGTATTATTTTCCGCTGCTATGTATTTAAATGTAATTTAAATCTCTGATATTTCTGTGTAATATTCATTTATACTCTGTATATTCTTGTAATCTGATGCATTGTTGTAATATACAATGAAACGTTCTTTTATATGTGTTCTGTTGTGGTTTGTTCTCGAACTATCCGACGCTTTCCTTTACGGGGAAGTTGCGGGTCTTTACACGTGGTATCAGAGCTTTGGTTTACAAAGCTAGAGAACAAGACACATTAGAACCATACGAAAGAATTCATCAGATATTGGATTAGCAATATCCAATGGAATGACTCGTTAGAGATAGGATCAGTAGTATCCTAGAACGAGTGTGAAGAGTATATTTTTGAAAATGAAAACAATTTTGTTTTGAAAATTTAAATCAATTATTCATATTTGATTATTTATTTATATTGATATGGACAGTCCAGTATATAAATATTTTGCGTATACGTCTGATCCACGTGTATTTGAAGTTTTAATATATTGGATAGATATAGCATCACACTCTAGTCGCCCGAAGATGATATTGATGATGGTGCATCATCATCAGCATTTATATTCGAGTGTCGAAGGTGTGATATCTATATATTTCCTATTGACTGGTGTGAGAACCAAAAACTATATAGGATCTATTGTTGTGAATTGGCATCAAAAACACGATTTTAGTATATGTATCAAAATTATGAATTTGAAACTTTAAATTCACTAATTGATTGATGTTTGGGTTGTTTGTTCATTTGTTTGCTAATTTTGAACCATTATGACTAATTGAATCAAATATTGAACTATATTGAAAATTGGTCGCATTTGCTTGGATATACATATACTTATATTGAACAGGTCATAGCAAGGAGGCTAGAGCCAGAGAATAAAATTTGTTTGCCCGACAAATAGGTACATGTTTACTACATAATTTCCTGTTTTGTTTGGGTGATGATGATTTTGTGAGCCTATTGGCTAGCCGCTTGGCTTTTTCTTTTTCTTTTTGAGATCTGAAGGACCGGGGAAGCTATTTGAAATTCCCCGATGCTCCCGGTGCAGGGGAGGTTATGGCGAAATTTTTCAAAAATTTAGGGTGTTAGCCAAATTTTTGAAATTTAGAAAATTCTCAGAAACTAAAGAGTTGGAGAATGGAAGCCTGAACGAGCGTAGAGTTGAATAATCAAACCACTTTCGACTTTGTTCCTTTTCGGGGACGAAAAGTTTTAAGTGGGGGAGATTGTAACAACCCGGAAAATCTGGGCCAGTTTAAAATTTTTATTTTGGCCATTTTAGCGAATTTTGATTATTTAAAATGAATTATTTTAAATAATATCGACGAGAAAATTTATTTTGAATAGAATTCGACGTATATATTATATACGTCGTCGTTAGAATATATAATAATTATATATAATTATAAAAGGAATAGAAAATGGCGCGGTAGTTCGAAAATTCGATTTCTAATTTCAAATGAATATACAGAATTCAATATAAGTCAGGATTGAACGAAACAAGAAATATTTGAATCTGTATAACTATATCTTTGTAACGAAGTTAACAAACTGAGATTTCATCTTAGAAATGATAAGATATGTCCAGTTTAAAATTAGAAATAGTCGCTGTGGAATTTATATATATTTTTATATATATAAGGCCCTTAAAAATAGCAATTTTGCAAACGACCTCGGATTTCGACGAAACCAGTTTTGTTGGGTCCGCGATGTTAAGTTATTGCTAGATTCCAAATTTCATAATTTTTCGAATCAATATGTGAGCGTGGCAAAGGAAAACGCGTTTGACCAGTTTCAGTCGATTTTAATCGACTGGAAATTGGCCATTTTTCTAACGGTCTCAGAATTCGACGAAACTAGTTTTGTTAGGACCGTATCGTCAATACGAAGCTAGAAAATATTTTTCTGGAATTTTTCTAGTTAGTATGTGACCCCGGTAATTTGAAATGTACGTTTAAAATTCAATATAATGATTTAAATGTAAATTTAACGGAAACTGATTCAAACAGTCGAATCAGCTTGCGATACATATCCCATTGTGTTCGGAATGGGGGTAATACGCCATGGACGGCAGGCGGTGGACCTCGTTTCGAGGTCGTATGTAAAAGTCAACATTTTTTACAAATTAAATAATAATAAAAAAAAAAAATAAAAAAAAAAAAGAAGAAAACTCCTTTCCCCCTTTTAACTCTGCCCCCCCCCCGTTCGTTTAAATCAAAATCAAAAAGAAAGAAAAAAAAAAAAACCCTAAATCGCACAGGCGATTAACGCCGATCGCCACCCCCCCCCCCCCCCCCCCGTAGCCATCACCGCCGCCACTTCGCCCCTAGAGCCGCCGCCCTCCCCTTATTCTCCTCCTCCTTCTTCCCCGATCCCCTTCCCTCCAGTCAAACCGCGAAGACCCCCTCGCGCCATCTCCCCCTTCCGACTGCGACCGAGCCCCCCCCTCGTCGAACTCCAGCACCGCCCAGTCTCCGACCCGACATCAGCCCACCCTCTGTAAGTTTTAATTGTATTTTATTTTTATTTATTTTATTTTTATTTTATATAAAAACTGTTTGTTTTAACGAATTAAAACTGAAATTTTTATAAAAAGTAAAAACTGTTTTTTTTATATATTGTAAAAACTGATTTATGTATATTGCAAAAACTGATTTTTATATTTTGTTAAAACTGTTTTTTTTTATGAATAAAAACTGATTTTACTTTTTGGTTTAAAAAATGAATTTGCTTTGAAAATATAATTTTTGTATTGTTTAAATCGAAATAAAAATATAATCTTTACTATATAGGAATATTAAAAATATGATTTTTATATTTTTAAAGTATTAAAAATATAATCCTTATAGGATAGAGAAGTTAAAAATATCACCTTTGTATATGTGGCGAAATAAAAATCTGATTTTTATTTTATATACATTGAAATCAAGTGATGAAATTTGAAAAGGTGAAATCTTTGAATTTAAAAAGGCGAAATTTTTATATATTGAACTTCGATAGAAAAATAGAATTTTTATATATTGAACTCCGAGTTAAAAATTCGATTTTTATATATATTGAATAGCGAAGTAAAAAAAAATGTGATTTTGACATATGTAGTGAAAGCGGACAACGAAAGCGACAAAAAGGCGAAACGACGAAGACTTCTGCAAAGGAAGAGCCGTGGAGCTAGGATAGCTAATATGTGAGAATTTCTCACCTTTCAATTTATTTTTCTAGTTATATATATATATACTAGGATGCAGACGGTGCTTAGTAGCACCCGACACAACCGTCCACAGACCATGGACTTGTTTGTTTGACTGTTTGGTAATTGATTGCGATATTGGTTTGAATGTGGTTTGTGGTGTGAAAAATCGAATCGATAAATTGGTTAGGATTAGACGTGCGCCGTTATAAGGCGTAGGAGTAAGGCTAGGTTAGACCCTTACTCCAAATTTTGTGGTTTGAAAAATGAAATTGATTTGATTGATGAGTGAATGGCGTGGGCCTTCACTAGACCGGGGATAAGGCTAGGCCTCGTCCCGTTTCTAGTATCGTGCCGTTATGCCGCCGAAATTTTCTAAAATATGTTAGAAAAATAAAAATATCATTTTATTGAATAAATGAATTGAATAGAAATTCATAGGTTGAAATAAAATGTTTTATCGTTAAAAATATAATTTTTAACGTGAATATGAAAATAGTGAAGTGAATAAATAAATATTCATTTACAAACCAGATGGTTTGTTTATGTACACTTATTTGAATGACATTGATTAGGACGATAAATTTTACACATCGCCCAACTGCACAACTAAAATCTGTGTTTGATTGTTTGAAACCCCACACGGGTGTTGGGATGAAATTTGAAGTTCACTCATCCTGATTGATTAAAAATGTCGATCGATCGATTGACAGGCTGTTATAAGCGTTGAATATCTATATTTGATGCTTATACAGTGTAGTGCACTTTGGTTGATGATTGATTATTTTTCAATGCTATGATATACATGTGTTGTACGAAAATCCATATAATTAACTTTATATGGTAATTGATTGGGCCTCATTCCAATTTGAAAAATAAATAATATTATAAAATAAAAGTTCATGTGTTGACAGTACTCATTCATTGAGATTGGTCATGTGTTGAACGAAATACTTTGATAATAACAACTATTTTGAAAATAGAAATTTATGAAGCCGTGTTGATTAGATTGACGCCATTTTGACGTGAACGATATTTATATCGATTTTATTGAATTCAAAATGAATTGAAAACGATTTCGAAATGAATTGAATTGAAAACGATTTCGAAATGAATTGAATTGAAAACGATTTCGAAATGAAATGAATTGAAAACGATTTCGAAATGAATTGAATTGAAAACGATTTCGAAATGAATTGAATTGAAAACGATTTCGAAATGAATTGAATTGAAAACGATTTCGAAATGAAATGAATTGAAAACGATTTCGAAATGAATTGAATTGAAAACGATTTCGAAATGAAATGAATTGAAAACGAATTCGAAATGAATTGAATTGAAAACGATTTCGAAATGAATTGAATTGAAAACGATTTCGAAATGAATTGAATTGAAAACGATTTCGAAATGAATTGAATTGAAAACGAATTCGAAATGAATTGAATTGAAAACGAATTCAAAGTGAATTGAATTGAAAATGAATTCAAATTGAATTGAAATTTGAATTGAATTGAAATTTGAATTGAATAGAAATGAATTTTAAAACGAATTTATAAGGAAGAATTCAATTTTGCTTTGAATTGAAATGGAAGTTAAAATAGGTTTTGAAACGATTTTAAAACTATTTATATAATTCGTTTTAAATAGAAATCGACGAAATATATATTATATATATTTTGTATATAATATAATGGCCTGAATAGAACGCGCCGCGCCGCGGCAGTTCGTGAATTTCGACCATTTATTTCAAACGAACATTACGGGAGATCCAACCGTCGGATTCTCCTAAAACCGGAACCGTTGGGTTCGTATCGAAAAGAGCTTTCTAATGAATGTTAGAAATTTGAAATCTAACGGTTGGATTTGGAGATACGTCCAAATCAAATTCGAAAAAGGTCGCTGTAAGTGCAGTTCGATGGCCGTTAATGGAAATCGACTGTACGGGCCTTGATAAAATTATTAAAAATAGTAATAATTTGTGTAAAATCATAAGAAATGATTTGTGAAAGTTTGGGATGAAAAACTCCATATTTGAAAAGATAAAAATAGATTTTTATCGAAATGAACTAGTTTTGAACTAGAATTATAATTCTATTTATTTTTAAATAAATAAATTGAATTCGAAAAGGGTTTTAAAAGTAACCAAAATTCCAATGATTGCATTGGAGTGGATTTGAATCGAAATTGTCTTCGGAATATTTCGATGTTGGAATTCGTGATTATACAGGTGTTGTTATGGAAATTTGAAAGATATATATGTATATCGTTATTTCCAATACGACATTTGTTAGTCGTAGAATTCGATATTGAATATAAGCCGATATATTTTCTATTCAGAGCCTTGTATTGAATATCGAATGTGATTTGGGTTTGTCGTGAATGGTGTCTTCACTAACATTGTTCTTGAACCCAGTTGAGAAAAGATTAAATCTTTTTATTTAGATTTAATGAAGTGTACCAATTAAATGATATTTAATTGGAATTGAATTGGTATTGATTTTTGGGTTTATCGTGAACAGTGTTTTAAATAACACTTGTTCTTTAACCCGATAATTAATGGAATGTGATTTGGGTTTATCGTGAACCGTGTTTTAAATGACACTGATTCTTTAACCCAGTCGAAGATTAAAACTAAGTGGAGTTTTAATGAATCTTTAATTAGATTGAAAAGATCGAGAATGGAGTATCACCAGTTTTGCTCCAGTCGATAGTTAAATCTTTAATTAGATTTGAACGTGAAATTTAGAAACTAACTGTCGGTTAGCCAAGCAGAAGGGTTTTCTGGATATTGATCTGATGTTGGTTTCGGCCTTCGGGGTTAATATTTGGGGAATTATTCTCTTGATTAATTTACGGTTAGTGACTGATGAATTGGAATGAGGCGTATGTTGTGTTTGTGTAACACTTATTTAAAATATACGCGAGTTATTCGGAAAGACCGGGTTTATCCCATTCTGAATAACTGATACGACGATAAGTCGAAGATGAAGACGATGGTCGAAGACCGGAGGTCTTCACGTCGTTTGGGTAATTACTGATGATCTTGATTGGGCTGTACACCCAAGAAGATGGAAACAGTTAGTGATCGTCCAGACGTACTTGGAGATCGATGGATATGCGGGGTACTAGGTGCCTCCGGTTTCGTTCAGACCCAGAACGGACTTGTAAATGGACTGTGTGTCTGACATTGGATTTTAGTCCGTGTGATTGATCTCTATTAAATATATATCTGTTTGGCGGCGGAGAATTTATTCTCTTGCTTAACGCCCTTCTCTGAGACGTACGAACTCAGGGGTTATATATTGATGGATATCAAACGCATGGAGTGAATTGCCTGTGTGGCATGCCTAAGTGGCAATTGATCGAGGCTTCTGTTGAAAAGCAAAGTCTTGTGGTGATGATCAAAGCACGGCCTTTGTGGCGTAGCTTTGTGTAACGTTTGCTTCGCGAGTTTCACACCCGGTATGAACCAAAAACGGGAGAGGACCTCAGGGAGGGCATGCGTTTCTTTCTAGTTAGAAGTGGCGTCAGTGGTTTTACACGCCCTGACGAGTTTGACTTATGTGGTTGTTGCTGTTGCGAGGCGCCTCGGATTGATCGGTCGTTCTCGAACCGATGGAGTCATTTAGTTGGCTCGTTTACGCCCCATAGGGCGGGGAAACGTATTGTTCAGGCACTATAATCCACATCGGTGGACCAGCCCTGTCGCTCCATGGGGCAGTTGCGGCTGTTCCTGTGGCTCGGGCTAGAGAGTCACGAATCGGTGGAGGACGATCCCTAGCCTCGGTTCATAGATGGAAATCCAATTTCCAAATACGTAACTTTGCGGTTTTATTTGTAAACCTATATATGGCGACATAGTGGCATGGGACGCTCATGCCGCCTATGATTGATACTTATGATTTGAAGTTGTTTTATACACTATGCACTTATAATAGTATCAAATGATTTGTTTTAAAACGTATCAAGCATTCTTTGGCTGTTATAAGGGAAAACCCTATCCTCCGGCTTGCGTTGCATTGTGTGATGGGAACTGGGTCTTATAATAGCTTCATTGTTCTTTATTTAGCATTGCGCTGTTGTTTTATGCACTGGTATTCTTGGGAGGAAACCCGTTCCGTGTTATACGGCGTGGTCCCTTGATTTACCTAACTTTTAAAATAAAGAATAATAACTGTTTTAGTTCTCACACCAGTCCCATGACTGACCTGGAGTTTATTGTTTTAACCTAAACTCTGGGTGCCCTTATTTTGACACGGGCAGCTAGTAGTTTTGGTTTTGCAGATTTATATTCACAGGATCCTGGTTTATAGCTGGAACGGTATCCGGAAAGCTTTGTATCCGTATATCTCTTCTAGTTGTGTATTGTATTATTTTCCGCTGCTATGTATTTAAATGTAATTTAAATCTCTGATATTTCTGTGTAATATTCATTTATACTCTGTATATTCTTGTAATCTGATGCATTGTTGTAATATACAATGAAACGTTCTTTTATATGTGTTCTGTTGTGGTTTGTTCTCGAACTATCCGACGCTTTCCTTTACGGGGAAGTTGCGGGTCTTTACAAAGTGTTTCTTAATTCATTAAGACCGTAACCTCATAAAGACCTCTCACATTAGACTGGCATTTGTGGCAGCTGGATTTGTCGGGCGGGTCCGGGCAGTCTTACACCACAAAAGACCCTAACCTCGTGTCTTTACAATTGTTACGTATTTAGTTTATGCCTAAGACCTCTCACATTAGACTGGCATTTGTGGCAGCTGGATTTGCCAGGCGGGTCCGGGCAGTCTTACACCACAAAAGAGTCTAACCTCGTGTCGTTGACGATTAATTACTCCTAATTAATCACCCCCAATTTGAATTACTTTCCCTATTCAAATTATCAATCAATTACAAATTTAGCGGTGTCCATAATTGACTCAATTATGTCCATCCATTTATGGTATGTAAAATCATACCAATTTCACCACAATTTTATTTTAAGCCTTTTAAGGCATTTATGCCAATTAAACATTTTTAATATTATCCCCTTTTTACCCACGTAGTATGTTTGTTCGTTTAACGTAAAAATATATGTTAGGCTCGAATAGTCTAACTCATAAAATGAAAGAAAATCTCACATATATACACATAATTAAAACATAGATCTAATATAGGGGTGAACTTGCATATGTGAATGATGTTCTACATCTAAAACTTGCATAGGCCAAGAATACAATGAAGCGACCCGAACTTCCCCGGTCTCCGAAGAGATGAGAAAGAACGAATTACTGTGAGGACAAGACAAATCAGAATGCAGACAAAAGCACATTTCATTGTTATTACAACAATTCCATCAGATACAAGAATATACAGAGTATAAATGAATATTACACAGAAATATCAGAGATTTAAATTACATTTAAATACATAGCAGCGGAAAATAATACGATACACAACTGAAGGAGATATACGGATACAAAGCTTTTCGGATATCGTTCCAGCTGTAAACCAGGATCCTGTGAATATAAATCTGCAAAACCAAAACTAATAGTTGCCCGTGTCGAAAATAGGGGCACCCAGAGTTTAGGTTAAAACAATAAACTCCAGGTCAGTCATATGACTGGTGTGAGAACTAAAACAGTTATTAATCTTTATTTTTAAAGTTTGGTAAATCAAGGGACCACGCCGCATAACACGGAACGGGTTTCCTCCCAAGAACACCAGTGCATAAAACAACAGCGCAATGCTAAATAAAGAAAAATGAAGCTATTATAAGACCCAGTTCCCATCACACAATGCAACGCAAGCCGAAGGATAGGGTTTTTACCTTATAATAGCCA
Source organism: Allium sativum (assembly GCA_030737875.1). Lineage (NCBI taxonomy): Eukaryota > Viridiplantae > Streptophyta > Magnoliopsida > Asparagales > Amaryllidaceae > Allium > Allium sativum. The sequence goes on along the minus strand of CM060921.1, from coordinate 509,865,789 downwards.
AGAATGCTTGATACGTTTAAAACAAAACATTTGATACTATTATAAGTGCATATTGTATAAAATATCTTCAAATCATAAGTATCAATCATAGACGGCATAAGTGCCCCATCCCACTATGTCGCCATACTAGGCTCTACAAATAAAACCGAAATACACGTATTGGAAATTGGATTTCCATCATGGTGGCTCCTGATTCGAAAGATCGATCGCGTAATGCAATTCACCACGGCTTACGTCCCAACAAGAGAAAACACCGTCTGCACATCCGCACATTTGGGACCAGAGTACCACCGCGGCTTACGTCCCAGCGAGAGAAAACACCGCCTACTCTATATATCCCTGAGCACTAGGCTCATCTCGGTCGACCGAATCCACGACACCACTAAGGTGCCCATCCACGAAAAAGCATACTGATCAAACCATCAGTTTACCACCATACCGGGGTGTGAGGCTCGCGGATCAACGCTATACACAAAACCGTGCTATATCAGATGCGCTTTGATCATCAACCACCAAACTTTGCTTTTCAACAAAAGTCTGGATCACTGCATCTCAGCATGCCACACTATCAATCCATATCGTACCACTGGTTTCTGCCAATATATAACCTCTGAGCTCATATGTCTCAGAGAAGGGCGTTAAGCAAGAGAATAAATTCTCCGCCGCAAAACAGATATATATTTTGCAGAGATCAACAAATACAATATAAAGGAATACAATGTCAGACACACCATCCATTTACAAGTCCGTTCTAGGTCTGAACGAAACCGGAGGCACTTTCCTCGCATATCCATCCATCTCCAAGTACGTTTGGACGACCACCAACTATTTCCATCCTCTTGGGTGTACAGCCCAATCAGGATCGTCAGTAATTATCCCAACGATGTGAAGACTTGTGGTCTTCAACCACCGTCTTCATCTTCGACATATCGTCGAATCGGTTATTCAGAATGGGTATAAACTCGGCCTTTCCGAACAACCCGCGTATATTAAAAATAAATGTTACACAAACACAACATACGCCTCATTCCAATTCATTAGTTACTAACCGTAAATCAGTAAGAGAGCAATTCCCCAAATATTAACCCCGAAGGCCGAAACCAACATCAGATCAATATCCAGGAAACCATTCTTCTTAACTAACCTTCAGCTAGTTTCTAAATTAGAATTCTTAGGGAAAGGTTCCCGTTCATTTTATCCAAGATAAATTCTTTAAAATTTATCCTTTAATCTTCCTTTGGATGTCATTTCAAACCAAATTATGGTTTTCCAAACTAGTCGAGATTAGCGAACCACACCGAAGTAATTATTTATTTTATTTCCCAATCCCAACCTATTCATCCCCTGAAGCAAAACTGGTAATACTCCATATTTAACACCACAGTGTTATCGGTAAAATTAATTACCATTTCACGTTCAAATCTGATTAAAGATTTAACTATCGCTTTGGAGCAAAACTGGTGATACTCCATTCTCGCTTATTTTCTAAAGTTGATAATTTAAATTATCAATTTAATTGAAGATTCATCGAAACTCTTTTTACTGGGTTAAAGAACTTGTGTCATTTAAAACACAGTTCACGATAAACCCAAATCACATTCTATTTATTATCGGGTTAAAGAACTAGTGTTATTTAAAACACAGTTCACGATAAACCCATGAATCAATTCTGTTTTAAACCCATTTCAAATCCAATTTATTTATTTAAAAATAAATGGGTTTTAATTTCAGTTCAAAACTAGTTCATTTCGATAAAAATCTATTTTTATCTTTTCAAATATGGAGTGTTTCATCCCAATTTTTCCCAAATCATTTATTATTATTTTACACTAATTATTACTATTTTTAATAATTTTATCAAGGCCCGTACAGTCGATTTCCATCAACGGCCATCGAACTGCACTTACAGCGACCTTTTCCAAATTTGATTTGGATGTATCTCCAAATCCAACCATTAGATTTCAAATTTCTAATATTAGTTAGAAAGCTCTTTTCGATACGAACCCAACGGTCCCGGTTTTAGGAGAATCCGACGGTCGGATCTCCCGCAATGTCCGTTCGAAATAAATGGTCGAAATTCACGAACTGCCGCGGCGCGGCGCGTTCTATTCAGGCCATTATATTATATATATAATATATATATATATATATATATATATATATATAATATTCCGTCGATTTTATTTAGAACGAATTTTATAAATAGTTTTGAAATCGTTTCAAAAACATTTCAACTTCCATTTCAATTCAAATCAAAATTGAATCTTTCCTTATAAATTTGTTTTAAAATTCATTTCTATTCAAGTTTCAATTCAATTTGAATTCATTTCACTTCGTTTTAAATTCAATTCGAATTCGATTTCAATTCGATTCAATTCAAAGTGGTTTTCTATTCGATTAAATTCAAATTAGTTTTCTATTTGATTCAAATTCGTTATATATTCAATTGAAATCAAATTCGTTTTCTATTCAAATCAAATTCGCTATATATGCAATTGAAATCAAATTCATTTTCTATTCTATTCATTTCGAAATCGCTTTATATTCAATTCATTTCGAAATCGCTTTATATTCAATTCATTTCGAAATCGCTTTATATTCAATTCATTTCGAAATCGCTTTATATTCAATTCATTTCGAAATCGCTTTATATTCAATTCATTTCGAAATCGTTTTACAATTCATTTCTAAAATGAATAAAATCGATATAAATATCGTTCACGTCAAAATGGCATCAATCTAATCAACACGGCTTCATATATTTCTATTTTCAAATATTCTATTTCAAATATTTCCTATTATCAAAATATTTGTTATTATCAAAATATTTCGTTCAACACATGACTAATCTCAACGGATGAGTACAGTCAACACATGAACCTTTATTTTATATTGATAAAGATGTAAATTTTATTATTAAAATATTTCGTTTAACACATGACTAATCTCAACGGATGAGTACTGTCAACACATGAACCTTTATTTTATATTGATAAAGATGTAAATTTTATTATTAAAATATTTCGTTCAACACATGACTAATCTCAATGGATGAGTACTGTCAACACATGAATCTTTATTTTATATTGATAAAGATGTAAATTTTATTATTAAAATATTTCGTTCAACACATGACTAATCTCAACGGATGAGTACTGTCAACACATGAACCTTTATTTTATATGGTTCTTTATTTTCTTAATTGGAAGGAGGCCCAATCAATCACCATATAATGTTAATTATATGGATTTTCATACATCACACGTATATAATAGCATTGAAAAATAATCAACCAACAACCAAAGTGCACTACACTGTATAAGCATCAAATATAGATGTCTAACGCTTATAACAGACTGTCAATCAATCAATCGACAAATTTAATCAATCAGGATGAGTGAACTTCAAATTTCATCCCAACACCCGTGTGGGGTTTCAAACAATCAAACACAGATTTTAGTTGTGCAGTTGGGTGATGTGTAAAATTTATCGACCCAATCAACGTCCTTCAAATAGGTGTACATAAACAAACCGTCCGGTTTGTAAATGAATATTTTATTTTATTGTATTCACTTCACGTTAAAAATTATATTTTTAACGATAAAATATTTTATTCAACCTATGAAAATATTCTATTCAGTTCATTTACACAATGAAAATGATATTTTTATTTTTCTAACATATTTTAGAAAATTTCGGCGGCATAACGGCACGATACTAGAAACGGGACAAGGCCTAGCCTTATCCCCGGTCTAGTGAAGGCCCACGCCATTCACACATCAATCAAATCCATTCCATTTCACCAAACAATTCAATTCAAACCAAATAATCTAACCAACTACACAACCAAACAATTAAACAAACAAGCCATCCATGGTCTGTGGATGACGGGTGTCGGGTGCTACTAAACACCGTCTGCATCCTAGTATATATATACATAACTAGAAAATGAAATTCAAAGGTGAGAAATTCTCACCAATAGGATCCACTACGCCGCTCTTTACTATCGCTCAGATTCGTTGTTCTGGATTTCAACGCAATCTATTTCATGAAATATTATATTAGAAATCATATTTTTAACACTGCTATTCATATTTTCAAATCAAAGTATATTATATTTTCAAACTTCAAAGTATATTATATTTTCAATTTAAAAACAACGATGTATATTTTCTATTTGGAAAATCAATGCTAATTTTATTTGAAAAGCGATGACAATTTTATTTTAAAAACAAGGATTATTTTTCTTTTACAAACAATGCAAATCTTATTTTATAAACAAAGTTCTTATATTTAAATATTACATTTTTAATTCAAACAAAACTAATGCCATTTTTATTTCCAAAAAGAATGCCATTTTTATTTCAAAACAACGTATATATTTTCCTTTACAAAGACATTCATATAAAAATCTGAGATTTAAAAACTATTTTGTTCCTATATTAAAACAATGTCTTTTTTTTCTAATTTAATTTAAACTAATTTCCTAAAAAAAACTTAATCAGTTTTTTTTAAAAAAGAAAAAGAAAAAAAGAAATGGACCTTTCTTCCTCTATTCCTTCTGTACAGAAACGGCAGTCGTTTACTGAACCCATGAAAACCCACCAACTCGACAACGAACTTCCACTGCCTGTCACTCCACAGGTAGCCAGAGCGCCACCTGAAACCTTCACGTTGACGCCCTTAGACTCCTCCACCAACGCCGAGAAGAGCAGCCCCTCTTATGGGCCCACCAGCGCTGAAAAGGGGCGCGAACGAGACGACTTTGCCCCCAAAAATCGAGCAGCTTGCTTCGTGAAGATAGATCCAATTTGTATGGATTTCAAGCTGAAGGAAATCTCTACAAATATTGCCCTATGACTTCGTGAAATTACTGAGTGTTTTTCACGCAAATTGGAGGAGAAAGAATTGATGAATTTCGTTGTTCATTCGCTGGTGTCGGCTGTAATAGGGAGCGTTGACCACGGGTTAAACGAGATAAGGGATTTTGACTTGGCCAAGGGGATATTTACAATTTTATATATTATTTAATTTCAAAAATAAAGATTTTACATACGAACTTCAAATCAAAACCAACGACTGTCGCCTCTAGCTAATTACCCATATTCCGAACACAATGGGATATATATCGCAAGCTGATTCGATCGTTTCGATCAGTTTTCGTTAAATTTAAAATATAACTCATTATATTGAATTTTAAACGTACATTTCAATTTACTGGGGCCACATACTAACTCGAAAAATTCCAGAAAAATATTTTCTAGCTTCGTATTGACGATACGGTCCTAACAAAACTAATTTCGTCAAATCTGAGACCGTTTGAAAAATGGCCAATTTCCAATCGAATAAAATCAACTAAAACTGGTCAAACGCGTTTTCCTTTGCCACGCTCACATATTGATTCGGAAAATTATGAAATTTGGAATCTAGCAATAACTTGACATCACAGACCCAACAAAAGTGGTTTCGTCGAAATCCGAGGTCGATTGCAAAATTTCCATTTTTAAGGGCCTGAATTCCATAGCGACTATTCAAGATTTTCAACTGGACATATCTTTTGATTCCCGCTATGAAATTTTGATTTTTCGGATTCGTTGGACGGATATTCACAATTAGATCCTATTATTTTTGGTTTCACTAAAATCCGGTTTGTTTTGCACCCGGTACATTCAATTGAAGTTTGAAATCGAATTATCGAACAACCACGCCATTTTCAATTCCTTTTATAATTATATATAATTATTTATATTCTAACGACGACGTATATAATATATACGATCGAATTCTATTCAAAATAAATTTCTCGTTGATTTTATTTAAAATAATCTATTTTAAATAATCAAAATTCGCTAAAATTGCCAAAATAAAAATTTTAAACTGGCCCAGATTTTCGGGTTGTTACAATCTCCCCCACTTTAAACTTTTCGTCCCCGAAAAGGAACAAAGTGGCAAGTGGTTTGATTAATCAACTCTACGTTCGCTCTGGCTTCCATTCTCCAACTTTTCAGTTTCTGAGAATTTTCAAATTCTTCAAAAAATTTGGCTAACACCCAAAATTTTCGAAAAATTTCGCCATAACCTCCCCTGCACCGGGAGCCACGGGAAAATCCCGAAATTGCCATACAGGCCTTCTGATCTCAAAAAGAAAAAGAAAACGCCAAGCGGCTAGCCAATAGGCTCATAAAATCATCATCACCCAAACAAAACAGTAAATTATGTTAAACATGTACCTATTTGTCGGGCAAACAATTTTATTTCTCTGCTCTAGCCTCCTTGTTATGACCTGTTCAATGAAAGTACATGTATATGCAAGAAAATGCGACTAAATTCAATACAATTCACCTTTTGGTTCAAATTGGCTATATGGTTCAAAATTTAATTAATCCAAACAGTAATCAAACAACACAACCATCAATCAATTAGTTGATTAGCTTTTCAAATTCATAACTTTGATATATATTCTAAAAATCAGATTTTTGATGCAAAATCACAACAATAAGCCCTATCTAATTTTGGTTCTCACACCAGTCAATAGGAAATATATAAATATCACACCTTCAACACTCGAACACTAATTCTGATGATGAAGCTTCAATCATCAGAATCATCTCCGGGCGACTAGAGTGTGATTCTATATCTATCCAGTATATTAAAATCTCGAATACCCGTGGATCAGACGTGTATGCAAAATCTTTATATACTGGATTGTCCAAATCAATATAAATAAATAACCAAATACGAATAATTGATTTAAATTTCAAAACAAAAATGTTTTCATTTTAAAATATACCCCTCACACTCGTTCTAGGATAATACTGATCCTATCTCTAACGAGTCATTCTCGTTGGATATTACTAATCCAATATCTGATGAATTCTTTCGTATGGTTCTAATGTGTCTTGTTCTCTGAGCTTTGTAAACCAAAGCTCTGATACCAAATGAAGCGACCCGAACTTCCCCGGTCTTCGAAGAGATGAGAAAGAACGAATTACCGTGAGGACAAGACAAATCAGAACGCAGACAAAAGAACATTTCATTGTTATTACAACAATTCCATCAGATACAAGAATATACAGTGTATAAATGAATATTACACAGAAATACCAGAGATTTAAATTACATTTAAATACATAGCAGCGGAAAATAATACGATACACAACTGAAGGAGATATACGGATACAAAGCTTTCCGGATATCGTTCCAGCTGTAAACCAGGATCCTGTGAATATAAATATGCAAAACCAAAACTACTAGCTGCCCGTGTCGAAAATAGGGGCACCCAGAGTTTAGGTTAAAACAATAAACTCCAGGTCAGTCATGTGACTGGTGTGAGAACTAAAACAGTTATTAATCTTTATTTTTAAAGTTAGGTAAATCAAGGGACCACGCCGCATAACACGGAATGGGTTTCCTCCCAAGAACACCAGTGCATAAAACAACAGCGCAATGCTAAATAAAGAAAAATGAAGCTATTATAAGACCCAGGTCCCATCACACAATGCAACGCAAGCTGGAGGATAGGGTCTTTACCTTATAATAGCCAAGAATGCTTGATACGTTTAAAACAAAACATTTGATACTATTATAAGTGCATATTGTATAAAATATCTTCAAATCATAAGTATCAATCATAGACGGCATAAGTGCCCCATCCCACTATGTCGCCATACTAGGCTCTACAAATAAAACCGAAATACACATATTGGAAATTGGATTTCCATCATGGTGGCTCCTGATTCGAAAGATCGATCGCGTAATGCAATTCACCACGGCTTACGTCCCAACAAGAGAAAACACCGTCTGCACATCCGCACATTTGGGACCAGAGTACCATCGCGGCTTACGTCCCAGCGAGAGAAAACACCGCCTACTCTATATATCCCTGAGCACTAGGCTCATCTCGGTCGACCGAATCCACGACACCACTAAGGTGCCCATCCACGAAAAAGCATACTGATCAAACCATCAGTTTACCACCATACCGGGGTGTGAGGCTCGCGGATCAACGCTATACACAAAACCGTGCTATATCAGATGCGCTTTGATCATCAACCACCAAACTTTGCTTTTCAACAAAAGTCTGGATCACTGCATCTCAGCATGCCACACTATCAATCCATATCGTACCACTGGTTTCTGCCAATATATAACCTCTGAGCTCATATGTCTCAGAGAAGGGCGTTAAGCAAGAGAATAAATTCTCCGCCGCAAAACAGATATATATTTTGCAGAGATCAACAAATACAATATAAAGGAATACAATGTCAGACACACCATCCATTTACAAGTCCGTTCTAGGTCTGAACGAAACCGGAGGCACTTTCCTCGCATATCCATCCATCTCCAAGTACGTCTGGACGACCACCAACTATTTCCATCCTCTTGGGTGTACAGCCCAATCAGGATCGTCAGTAATTATACCAACGATGTGAAGACTTCAGGTCTTCAACCACCGTCTTCATCTTCGACATATCGTCGAATCAGTTATTCAGAATGGGTATAAACTCGGCCTTTCCGAACAACCCGCGTATATTAAAAATAAATGTTACACAAACACAACATACGCCTCATTCCAATTCATTAGTTACTAACCGTAAATCAGTAAGAGAGCAATTCCCCAAATATTAACCCCGAAGGCCGAAACCAACATCAGATCAATATCCAGGAAACCATTCTTCTTAACTAACCTTCAGCTAGTTTCTAAATTTCAATTCTTAGGGAAAGGTTCCCGTTCATTTTATCCAAGATAAATTCTTTAAAATTTATCCTTTAATCTTCCTTTGGATGTCATTTCAAACCAAATTATGGTTTTCCAAACTAGTCGAGATTAGCGAACCACACCGAAGTAATTATTTATTTTATTTCCCAATCCCAACCTATTCATCCCCTGAAGCAAAACCGGTAATACTCCATATTTAACACCACAGTGTTATCGGTAAAATTAATTACCATTTCACGTTCAAATCTGATTAAAGATTTAACTATCGCTTTGGAGCAAAACTGGTGATACTCCATTCTCACTTATTTTCTAAAGTTGATAATTTAAATTATCAATTTAATTGAAGATTCATCGAAACTCTTTTTATTGGGTTAAAGAACTTGTGTCATTTAAAACACAGTTCACGATAAACCCAAATCACATTCTATTTATTATCGGGTTAAAGAACTAGTGTTATTTAAAACACAGTTCACGATAAACCCATGAATCAATTCTGTTTTAAACCCATTTCAAATCCAATTTATTTATTTAAAAATAAATGGGTTTTAATTTCAGTTCAAAACTAGTTCATTTCGATAAAAATCTATTTTTATCTTTTCAAATATGGAGTGTTTCATCCCAATTTTTCCCAAATCATTTATTATTATTTTACACTAATTATTACTATTTTTAATAATTTTATCAAGGCCCGTACAGTCGATTTCCATCAACGGCCATCGAACTGCACTTACAGCGACCTTTTCCAAATTTGATTTGGATGTATCTCCAAATCCAACCGTTAGATTTCAAATTTCTAATATTCGTTAGAAAGCTCTTTTCGATACGAACCCAACGGTCCCGGTTTTAGGAGAATCCGACGGTCGGATCTCCCGCAATGTCCGTTTGAAATAATTGGTCGAAATTCACGAACTACCGCGGCGCGGCGCGTTCTATTCAGGCCATTATATTATATATATAATATATATAATATATATTCCATCGATTTTATTTAGAACGAATTTTATAAATAGTTTTTAAATCGTTTCAAAAACATTTCAACTTCCATTTCAATTCAAATCAAAATTGAATCTTTCCTTATAAATTTGTTTTAAAATTCATTTCTATTCAAGTTTCAATTCAATTTGAATTCATTTCACTTCGTTTTAAATTCAATTCGAATTCGATTTCAATTCGATTCAATTCAAAGTGGTTTTCTATTCGATTCAATTCAAATTGGTTTTCTATTTGATTCAAATTCGTTATATATTCAATTGAAATCAAATTCGTTTTCTATTCAAATCAAATTCGTTATATATGCAATTGAAATCAAATTCGTTTTCTATTCCATTCATTTCGAAATCGCTTTATATTCAATTCATTTCAAAATCGCTTTATATTCAATTCATTTCGAAATCGCTTTATATTCAATTCATTTCGAAATTGCTTTATATTCAATTCATTTCGAAATCGCTTTATATTCAATTCATTTTGAAATTGCTTTATATTCAATTCATTTCGAAATCGCTTTATATTCAATTCATTTCGAAATCGTTTTGCAATTCATTTCTAAAATGAATAAAATCGACATAAATATCGTTCACGTCAAAATGGCGTCAATCTAATCAACACGGCTTCATATATTTCTATTTTCAAATATTCTATTTCAAATATTTCCTATTATCAAAATATTTGTTATTATCAAAATATTTCATTCAACACATGACTAATCTCAACAGATGAGTACAGTCAACACATGAACCTTTATTTTATATTGATAAAGATGTAAATTTTATTATTAAAATATTTCGTTCAACACATGACTAATCTCAATGGATGAGTACTGTCAACACATGAACCTTTATTTTATATTGATAAAGATGTAAATTTTATTATTAAAATATTTCGTTCAACACATGACTAATCTCAACGGATGAGTACTGTCAACACATGAACCTTTATTTTATATTGATAAAGATGTAAATTTTATTATTAAAATATTTCGTTCAACACATGACTAATCTCAACGGATGAGTACTGTCAACACATGAACCTTTATTTTATATGGTTCTTTATTTTCTAAATTGGAAGGAGGCCCAATCAATCACCATATAATGTTAATTATATGGATTTTCATACATCACACGTATATAATAGCATTGAAAAATAATCAACCATCAACCAAAGTGCACTACACTGTATAAGCATCAAATATAGGTGTCTAACGCTTATAACAGCCTGTCAATCAATCGATCGACAAATTTAATCAATCAGGATGAGTGAACTTCAAATTTCATCCCAACACCCGTGTGGGGTTTCAAACAATCAAACACAGATTTTAGTTGTGCAGTTGGGCGATGTGTAAAATTTATCGACCCAATCAACGTCCTTCAAATAGGTGTACATAAACAAACCGTCCGGTTTGTAAATGGATATTTTATTTTATTGTATTCACTTCACGTTAAAAATTATATTTTTAACGATAAAATATTTTATTCAACCTGTGAAAATATTCTATTCAGTTCATTTACACAATGAAAATGATATTTTTATTTTTCTAACATATTTTAGAAAATTTCGGCGGCATAATGGCACGATACTAGAAACGGGACAAGGCCTAGCCTTATCCCCGGTCTAGTGAAGGCCCACGCCATTCACACATCAATCAAATCCATTCCATTTCACCAAACAATTCAATTCAAACCAAATAATCTAACCAACTACACAACCAAACAATTAAACAAACAAGCCATCCATGGTCTGTGGATGACGGGTGTCGGGTGCTACTAAACACCGTCTGCATCCTAGTATATATATATATATAACTAGAAAATGAAATTGAAAGGTGAGAAATTCTCACCAATAGGATCCACTACGCCGCTCTTTACTATCGTTCAGATTCGTTGTTCTGGATTTCAACGCAATCTGTTTCACGAAATATTATATTAGAAATCATATTTTTAACACTGTTATTCATATTTTCAAATCAAAGTATATTATATTTTCAAACTTCAAAGTATATTATATTTTCAATTTAAAAACAACGATGTATATTTTCTATTTGGAAAATCAATGCTAATTTTATTTGAAAAGCGATGACAATTTTATTTTAAAAACAAGGATTATTTTTCTTTTACAAACAATGCAAATCTTATTTTATGAACAAAGTTCTTATATTTAAATATTACATTTTTAATTCAAACAAAACTAATGCCATTTTTATTTCCAAAAAGAATGCCATTTTTATTTCCAAAAAGAATGCCATTTTTATTTCCAAAAAGAATGCCATTTTTATTTCAAAACAACGTATATATTTTCCTTTACAAAGACATTCATATAAAAATCTGAGATTTAAAAACTATTTTGTTCCTATATTAAAACAATGTCTTTTTTTCTAATTTAATTTAAACTAATTTCCTAAAAAAAAAAACCTTAATCAGTTTTAAAAAAAAAAAAAAATGGACCTTTCTTCCTCTATTCCTTCTGTACAGAAACGGCAGTCGTTTACTGAACCCATGAAAACCCACCACCTCGACAACGAACTTCCACTGCCGCTCACTCCACAGGTAGCCAGAGCGCCACCTGAAACCTTCACGTCGACGCCATTAGACTCCTCCACCAACGCTGAGAAGAGCAGCCCCTCCGATGGGCCCACCTGCGCGGAAAAGGGGCGCGAACGAGACGACTTTGCCCCTAAAAATCGAGCAGCTTGCTTCGTGAAGATCGATCCGATTTGTATGGATTTCAAGCTGAAGGAAATCTCTACAAATATTGCCCTATGACTTCGTGAAATTACTGAGTGTTTTTCACGCAAATTGGAGGAGAAAGAATTGATGAATTTCGTTGTTCATTCGCTGGTGTCGGCTGTAATAGGGAGTGTTGACCACGGGTTAAACGAGATAAGGGTTTTTGACTTGGCCAAGGAGATATTTACAATTTTATATATTATTTAATTTCAAAAATAAAGATTTTACATATGAACTTCAAATCAAACCCAACGACTGTCGTCTCCACCTAATTACCCCTATTCCGAACACAATGGGATATATATCGCAAGCTGATTCGATCGTTTCGATCAGTTTTCATTAAATTTAAAATATAACTCATTATATTGAATTTTAAACGTACATTTCAATTTACCGGGGCCACATACTAACTCGAAAAATTCCATAAAAATATTTTCTAGCTTCGTATTGACGATACGGTCCTAACAAAACTAATTTCGTCAAATTTTGAGACCGTTTGAAAAATGGCCAATTTCCAGTCGATTAAAATCAACTAAAACTGGTCAAACGCGTTTTCCTTTGCCACGCTTACATATTGATTCGGAAAATTTTGAAATTTGGAATCTAGCAATAACTTGACATCACGGACCCAACAAAAGTGGTTTCGTCGAAATCCGAGGTCGATTGCAAAATTTCCATTTTTAAGGGCCTGAATTCCATAGCGACTATTCAGGATTTTCAACTGGACATATCTTTTGATTCCCGCTATGAAATTTTGATTTTTCGGATTCGTTGGACAGATATTCACAATTAGATCCTATTATTTTTGGTTTCACTAAAATCCGGTTTGTTTTGCACCCGGTACATTCAATTGAAGTTTGAAATCGAATTATCGAACTACCGCGCCATTTTCAATTCCTTTTATAATTATATATAATTATTTATATTCTAACGACGACGTATATAATATATACGATCGAATTCTATTCAAAATAAATTTCTCGTTGATTTTATTTAAAATAATCTATTTTAAATAATCAAAATTCGCTAAAATTGCCAAAATGAAAATTTTAAACTGGCCCAGATTTTCGGGTTGTTACAATCAACTTGTATAACAACATATGTCGTGGATCAAATCTAAAGGTGTGTACTTGATGAGATAATGGCCACAAACTTGCATAAACATCATGTATAACATAGATCCAAATCTAAAGGTGTGAACTTGATGAAATAATGGCCACAAACTTGCATAGACAACATATGTCATAGACCTATATCTAAAAGGGGTAAACTTGCATAGGTAATAACATAACATGATTCATATCCAACTCATAAATTCACATATGTGATTTATTCATCGCAACAATGGTGTAAACTAATATCTAACATGTAAAGTACCATGTCATAGCCTAACTTTCAATTAAATTCTCACATAAACTAGGTGCCATAATCATGTAAGGTCACATATAATTCAACCCAAACTTGTATATGGTTCATGTTTGAATCAACATCTAAACTTTCCTACATATGATTTATCATATGAATCAATATCACAAACTAGCATAAGAAACATGACAATTTGATTATATATAAAATTACAACATGGATGATAGCAACATAACTTTGCATCACAACATAACATCATAAATATTTCAATCATAATCCCATAACATAATTACTACACGCAATCAATACTTCATATCACATTCATACAATCCGCGTTATAACTTAATCTAATTAAATTACTAATTATTTTGCTAAAACTATCGAACTCACAACTCAAAAGCGGTCTTGAGTTCTGAATTCTGATTTCTGGAGTTGAATTAGCGCTCCTTTGATGAAGAATCGTTGTTAGGGTTGAATAGTTCTAATTTGGTTGCTGTTCTTCCTCTTTAATTTGGTGGCGGCTGCTCTAGGGTTCAAGACAACAGCATGACGGCCATAGGTTTAGTTTTGATTATGATTTAGGGTTTGAGTCTATGGGTCTTTTTATAGAGTTATGAATTAATTTATGCCGTCGGATGTTCTTAGGGTTAATCAAAACCATTCAATTATGAAAGGGTGATGAGTCAGCCCTAATGACTCAGCAAGGAATCAGAAAGGACTCAACAACACGGGTCAGCCTGAACCAGAAAGCTATGCGGGCTCCAGCCTCGACCTGGGTGCACTTGGCAGGTGCGCAGTGTTAATATGTACTGGCACACTTCCCAAGTGCGCCAGTGCTTTTTTTTCTTTACTTTGCTACCAGACTTCGTTCGTCCATAACTCTTTCATCTGGTACTCGTTTCCCGCAAACTCGGACTCTATCTTCACTAGAATTCTGAGACGAACACAATGGCATAACCCAATCCCCATAATTCTCACGTTTGAGATTAATTATTCTTTAATTTATTTAATTCGATTATTCAAAAATCCAGGGTGTTACATTCTCCCCTCCTTAAAGGATTTCGTCCTCGAAATCTCCAAGTTAAGGAGAATGTATATCCTACCATCCAAACAACCATCTACTCAACCATCAAACACGACATCCATTGTCCTTATAAAAATTCTAATGTTGTATGAACATATGCAAGAAGTGTGTGTATATGATCCTTATCTAATGCAAAATCAGGCGGTTTACTGATTCAGTTGACCTCCTTAATGCAAACTATGATAGTGCCATGTGTCCATTATGTATGCAAAAGAACCCTATCGATGTATATTATTTCTACATGTGTGCACAAACATTCACCAAAATGCAACATCCATATGATGGTACAACCATTATACATCCATTACTTAAATATGTACACACATTTATATTCAATATGCAATATGAAGTGACTGAGCCGATCTAGTGCTAAAGTGTGTGTATATGCATCCACGAGCAACCACTAGCAAACACTTGCATCCACGTGCATCCATCATCCATAACATGTCTCAAACACATGTTTCAACCATAGGAATACCCTATCTAAAGGTCAAAGATACTAGCGAGAGGACGTACTAAAGATAAGATACGTACAAGGTAAGCGATAAAGGAGAAATTAAAAGACATACCCTCGAAAAGAAAAGGGTACAATGAACACATCTTCGCTTCCGTCTCCCAAGTAGCGTTGCTCTCATCATCTCCCCATTGCACTTTGACTAGTTTGACCTCTCGATTTCTCAACTTCTTAATCTCCGACCCAAGAATGCGCGTAGGAGCTCGTCGAATCATTGCATCACGCTCGATCTCCACCTCTCTAAGCAAGCTCGGCTCTACCACTTCTGCGGTCTCGAGCAAGCACTTTCTCAAATGTGATACATGGAATACGTCGTGTACACCACTAAGTCTCTCGGGCAACTCCACTCTATACGCCATCTGCCCAATCCTTTCCTTAATAGGAAATGGCCCTACGAACCTTGGTGCTAACTTCCCAACGGACCCAACGCGAACGACGTTCCATAATGGAGACACTTTGACAAAGACCATGTCCCCAACTTCAAACTCAAGATCTGACCTCCTCTTATCTGCATAAGATTTCTGCCTATCTTGCGCCGTCTTCATCCTTCTTCGGATCAAATCAATCTTTCCCGAAGTCTCTCTAATCATATCGGGCCCAAGAAAGATCTTATCTGTAGCTTCCCACCAACATGTAGGCGAAAGACACGGTCTTCCATAAAGAGCTTCGAACGGTGCCATGCCAATGCTAGACTAAAAGCTGTTATTATATGCGAATTCTACCAACGGAAGATGTTCCTCCCATGTACCTCCGAAATCTAAGACACATAACCTCAACAAGTCCTCTAGAATACGATTCACCCTCTCAGTCTGGCCGTCCGTCTGAGGATGATATGCGGTGCTCAAGCATAAATGAGTCCCTACCGCCTCTTGCAAGCTTCTCCAAAATTCGCTAGTGAAAATAGGATCGCGGTCGCTCACTGTGTTAGAAGGAACACCGTGCAAACGAACTATCTCTTGAATGTATACGGAGGCTAACCATGGAGCAGTCCTCTTACTCTTCACGGGAATGAAATGGGCACTCTTAGTAAGTCTGTCTACCACGACCCAAATACATGTATTACCCTTCCTCGATCTCGGTAATCCGTCAATAAAGTCCATCGAGACGCTTTCCCACTTCCATTGTGGGACCTCCAATGGATGAAGCAATCCACCGGGCTTCTTTTGCTCCGCTTTTACTTGTTGGCACACCAAGCATCTAGCGACATACTCAGCCACATCTTTCTTCGTGCCGGCCCAAAAGTAAACTCGTCTCATGTTCATGTACATCTTGTCCCCGCCGGGATGGATGGTCATCTTCGAACGATGGGCATCATCAAAAATGGTCTTCCTCAGATTCTCGTCTTGTGGTACACAAAGTCTACCATCCCTACGCAACCAACCCTTATCATCTAGGGTATACCTACTGAGATGGCTCGATGACTCCCCTCCTTTGAGCTTTTCTACTAACTCAACCTACCGTGGGTCGTCTCGCTGTGCTTCGCCAATTCATCCCAAAAGCGTAGGTCTAACCTCTAAGGATGCTAGCAAACCAGGTACGAAGTCAATGGAAGGTGTAAAGTCAAACGTAGAGATGAACTATAAACTTCGCCGCTCAACAAACAACGGACTCAAGGATAATGTTTTTCTACTTAAGGCATCTGCCACCACGTTACCCTTACCAGGGGTATATGCTATCTCGAAGTCGTAGGATGCTAAGAACTCCATCCACCTTTGCTGCCTTAAGTTCAAGTCCTTCTGAGAGAACAAGTATTTTAACGACTTGTGGTCAGTGAACAATTCGAATTTCTCGCCAAGAAGATAATGACACCAAGACTTAAGCGCGAAAACAATAGCGGACAACTCTAGGTCATGTGTAGGGTAATTTCTTTCATGCACTCTCAACTGCCTTCTACCATAGGCTATTACCCTTCCCTCTTGCATTAGGACTGCACCTAGTCCTGTCCCACAAGTGTCAGTATAAACGGTAAATGGCTTACTCCCATCTGGCAATACTAAGACTGGGGCTATGGTCAAAGCTCTCTTTAAACGTTGGAACGCATCATCACAATCTACGTCCCATGTGAAGACTAAGTTCTTCTTCGTCAAGCGTGTTAATGGAGCTGATATTTTTGCGAAGTCTTTGATAAACTTCCTATAGTAGCCAGCCAACCCTAAGAAACTTCTCTGGAGTGTTCACCAAGTCTAAGCCAAACCTTGCCAATTGGTTGAATTTGTTGACGTACTCTTTCACCGATAAATTCCCTTGCTTCAGTGACAAGAACCTTTTCATGTATAGATTCTCTTTAACCCGTGAGAGAAACTTTGCCTCAAATCTCTGCCTAAAATCTTGCCATGTATCGACCGGACGACCCCCATTAGTGACCTCCCACCAAAACGTGGCCTCATCCTTCATTAGCCACGCAGCTAGCTGGACTTTCCTTCCATCATCCACTTCAAAAATTCCTAACAATTCTTCCACCTCCTTAAGCCAGTTACGAGCTTCAACAAATGTCTTCGTCCCGTGAAAAGGTTTTCCACCCATTACTCTAAAGTCCTTACATATCATTGCGAAATTATCAACACGAGGAGGAGGAGGAGGATTTGCTGGACCTGCGGCGGCGGCCCTAGCCTCAAGATATTGACGGAACCAACCGGGCACATGAACGCCCTCTGGTATCTCAGATGCTTTAGACATGCTGAAACGAAAAAGGAAAGATTCAATACAAAAAGGACTGAAGGTAAGATATATGGATCTTGGGGTTATGCTTTCTAAAATATATTTTTCTCTCAAAAATACTTTCCTTAAATCATACTTTTGAAAGTACTTCTTTATAAAAATTGTTTTGAAAAGAAAAATTTAGTTTTTCAAAAATTCGTATCTGTTCTGGTAACCTTCAACTCTGATACCACGTGTAACACCCCACGTCCATTAATGTCACTCACAAAGGGAATGCATTAACTTCCATGGAGCATTTTAAGTAAGTATAGAACTGAAAATCACAACAAGACAGATATAAAGCAGTACTTGAAAATTAAAACTTTATTTCATTGCAGCGGATAAACCCATATGTTTGATTACATCATCAAAACCATAAACCAAAGTCAAGTACATCATATCCATCTTGATAAAACAAAGTACATAAACTGAAAGACATAATCCCCAACATTAAAATAGCCATAAATAAAGAGAAGCTGAACTTTACTTCAGCGGTCCAAGAAATCTTCTAAAAGCAGTCCAAGATCAAGCTCCACTGGTGCTAGTTCCAACCTGAGCACCTGGGGGGGGGGGGGGAGGAAAGAGATGGAAAAAGGGTGGTCAGACATAAAGTTTGGTGAGTGCGCTAATTCTAACAATATAATTAACAAAGTAACTAGGCTAAGGCATAAGTTAAAAAATAAGGAAATGACCATGAACCATTGAGTATGGAAGAGTAAACAAGGAAACAAGATGAACAACGATATCGTTTAAGCGTACCTAACCCACTAAGATAAATTTACTAAACTACACCAACACTATAGGATAATTGCTATACTGCACCGCCACAAGAATACTGCACCACCTAAGGTTAATACCGCCTACAGACTTAATAATGATATTGGAAGTTTCGTGCACCCCTAGCTACCTTTATAGGTGCCATTTGCCCCTATCTCCACTAGGTGTACCCACTAACCCCAAGCGATCGGCTCCCTAATTCGTAGATACCTGTGCTGGCCCTACAGTGGGGTGTATCACTCCCCAAAGTGGCAACCCGATACAACAAAGAATGCACGGCTTATACCTACACGATGCAACAATGTCTTACCTACCAGCCCGGGTCCACACACGCATATGAACCCGTTGGACTTGCGTTGCCACCGCTAACCCGGTTTGGCCTCTTACAGTCAAGCCCAGTATGTGTGTCCCATCCTCGACTTGGGTCGAGCCCACAAAGATACGTATGGGTTACTGGTTGAAACGGGCCCCCATTACTTGACACAAGCTATCCACCTAAGCTTGGTCCCCTCTAGTACATCCCACTTAACCCACTTCTTATTCATGTTTCAATTACATGTTTCAATTTTGGTCAAGTGTTTCTAATCGTATTTCCAAATGCCACCCAAGGCACCCACTAGATTCCACATGCCACCCAAGGCACCCACTTAACCCCCTCATGTCCCACTACATGCTTATCTGGTTAAGTGTTTCTTAATTCATTAAGACCGTAACCTCATAAAGACCTCTCACATTAGATTGGCATTTGTGGTAGCTGGATTTGTCGGGCGGGTTCGGGCAGTCTTACACCACAAAAGAGCCTAATCTCGTGTCTTTACAATTGTTACGTATTTAGTTTATGCCTAAGACCTCTCACATTAGACTGGCATTTGTGGCAGCTGGATTTGCCGGGCGGTTCCGGGCAGTCTTACACCACAAAAGAGTCTAACCTCGTGTCTTAGACGATTAATTACTCCTAATTAATGACCCCAAATTTGAATTACTTTCCCTATTCAAATTATCAATCAATTCCAAATTTAGCGATGTCCATAATTGACTCAATTATGTCCATCCATTTATGGTATTTAAAATCATACCAATTTCACCACAATTTTATCTTATGCCTTTTAAGGCATTTATTCCAATTAAACATTTTTAATATTATCCCCTTTTTCCCCACGTAGTACGTTTGTTCGTTTAACGTAAAAATATACGTTAGGCTCGAATAGTCTAACTCATAAAATAAAAGAAAACATCACATATATACACATAATTAAAACATAGATATAACATAGGGGTGAACTTGCATATGTGGATGATGTTCTACATCTAAAACTTGCATAGGCCAAGATTACAACTTGCATAACAACATATGTCATGGATCAAATCTAAAGGTGTGAACTTGATGAGATAATGGCCACAAACTTGCATAAACATCATGTATAACATAGATCCAAATCTAAAGGTGTGAACTTGATGAAATAATGGCCACAAACTTGCATAGACAACATATGTCATAGACCTATATCTAAAAGGGGTAAACTTGCATAGGTAATAACATAACATGATTCATATCCAACTCAAAAATTCACATATGTGATTTATTCATCGCAACAATGGTGTAAACTAATATCTAACATGTAATGTATCATGTCATAGCCTAACTTTCAATTAAATTCTCACATAAACTAGGTGCCATAATCATGTAAGGTCACATATAATTCTACCCAAACTTGTATATGGTTCATGTTTGAATCAACATCTAAACTTTCCTACATATGATTTATCATATGAATCAATATCACAAACTAGCATAAGAAACATGACAATTTGATTATATATAAAATTACAACATGGATGATAGCAACATAACTTTGCATCTCAACATAACATCATAGATATTTCAATCATAATCCTACAACATAATTACAACATGCAATCAATACTTCATATCACATCCATACAATCCGCGTTATAACTTAATCTAATTAAATTACTAATTATTTTGCTAAAACTATCGAACTCACAACTCAAAAGCAGTCTTGAGTTCTGAATTCTGGAGTTGAATTAGCACTCCTTTGATGAAGAATCGTTGTTAGGGTTGAGTAGTTTTGATTTGGTTGTTGTTCTTCCTCTTTAATTTAGTGGCGGCTGCTCTAGGGTTCAAGACAACAGCATGACGACCATAGGTTTAGTTTTAATTCTGATTTAGGGTTTGAGTCTATGGGTCTTTTTATAGAGTTATGAATTAATTTAAGCCGTCAGATGTTCTTAGGGTTAATCAAAACCATTCAATTATGATAGGGTGATGAGTCAGCCTTAATGACTCAACAAGGAGTCAGAAAGGACTCAACAACACGGGTCAGCCTGAACCAGAAAGCTATGCAGGCTCCAGCCTCGGCCTGGGTGCACTTGGCAGGTGCGCCAGTGTTAATATGTACTGGCGCACTTCCCAAGTGCGCCAGTGCATTTTTTTCTTTACTTTGTCACCAAACTTCGTTCGTCCATAACTCTTTCATCCGATACTCGTTTCCCGCAAACTCGGACTCTATCTTCGCTAGAAATCTGAAACGAACACAATGGCGCAACCCAATCCCCATAATTATCACGTCTGAGATTAATTATTCTTTAATTTATTTAATTCGATTATTCAAAAATCTGGGGTGTTACACTTTAATTCAAATTTACTTTCACAAATTTCTGTTAAATTTGTTTATAATTCAAACAGTCTTTCCCTGGGAGTTTTTAAACAGTTTACTCTTTTCAAAAAATCAAATTTTCCTTTTTGAAATTCAACACAACTTGTCTTTCCCAAAACAAATTCAAAACAGTATCTCTGGTAGTAATTCGTCACTTACAACTCGAAAATGAATACTGATGATGCAGCTGTCATCATCCGAATCTATTTTCCAGCGATCGAAGTGAGTTCAATACTATAAAACCATTTCTAAACATTTCCACTTTGAAATTCATTCCAAAATATAATTCACACTGCTTGTAAAACAATTTAAAATCTCCCAGGATCTTGAATTTTCCTTATTTTTAATCCAAATCCATTTACAAACACTTATCCAATTTTCCAGAGTTTCAATTCAATTTCTGGTTTAAATTTCAGATTTAACTCATCTGATTTCACGTATTTCACTTATATGAATTCTGATTGGTTATTTACATAACCATTTAATTTATAATCTTACTCGATTATAATAACAACCAATATATCCACTATATTCTAATTTTGATATATATCTTCTCTATATCAAGATATACCTTGGGTAAACTTATTTTAATTTACCCTCTTTTCAAAACATATCGTGTCGACCCATCGTATTCGAGTGTTTAGTAACTCCTACCGATACAGTGGATCAAATTGATCGACCAGAACTCATAAACAACTCAACCAATAAATCACCACAATATAAAAAAAATTATATCAATAACAAATACGCTCACTCGTATATATACACTCAACTCAATCTAGGGTATTACTAACCCCATCTCTACTTAGTCACGCCACAGAGCCAAGGTAATTCACTTAACTTAAGCTCTGATACCAACTGCAATGACGGAAAATTCTGGTCCAATTTGAGCTGACCAAATAACACAAGTCCAACCCCAATTACACTGGAAAATCAGAATACTAATAGAAAGAAAACAGAGGGTGAGAATAGATAAGATAGAACTTAGAACAAAAGAAGAAGAAGAACACAACATCAGAGGAACACGAACCTCACAGCGGAACGAATAACATATAATAGATAACATATCTTTGAAATATAAATCTGTATTTGAATATACATATCATTTCAAAGTACAGCACTTACAACACAGCGGAAATACACTATAGCTATATGATTCTGAAGCCTCCTGCTCTAGCTCTTCAAGTGTCTGTAAATCCCGACTACTTGACTATCCGTACAAAATTGGGCACCCAAGAGTTTAGGGAAAACAAAACAAAATAAACTCCGGGTCAGTCATGGGACTGGTATGAGTACAACAATTTAAAACAGTTCGAACAAGTAAACGATATCTCATAAGACCACGCCGTATAATGGAACGGGTTTTCCCCTTATGAGAATCCAAAATATCTTTATATCAAAACCTTTGATATTATAATAATGCCTATCAACCAAAATATAATAATCATCTAGCAGAAACGCTTCCATCTCACGTTCTGCGTATATAGTATACAATCAAAACCACAAGCATGTTTTGGGTAATGGATTTCCAACTATGACAAGGTATGGAACCATCTTTCGCTAGTGTACCTCTAGAGAGGAATACACTGGGTTCAACAAGAACATCTTGCAACCCGGCCACACATGACCGACCACTCATTTCGCTTGAGTGTATCGAATGTATATCACCAACAGTTGGGATAAGCAACCATTTCCCAAATGGGACAGTATCAACAATAGATTTTTAGAAGTAAATGAAACTCTAGATCAGGTAATTATACACCCTACTTCGGAACGACCGACTTAGCCATGCTGCCCGCCCGATTTCTGTCATTTACCAGTTGATGAGGCTTGAGGTTACGCTTCATCATCACATCAGATTCACTTCGAATGCCACACTGTTAGATCCATCGAAAATCACTAATTGACGTCTACAACAGTACATTACGTGTTACCTAAAGAAGCTTCCTTCTCCGCTTCCACTCTTGGTACGGTTGAATAAATCAATGTACGTGACCTTTCTGGAAATACTCTGTCAGACATTCATCCATACAAGTCATCCAGGAACAGGATGAACCGAAAGCACTATTCAGTACATCCATCTTAGGCACTGTTATCTAAGACTTATACAATAGCCCTTGCACTTTACTCTGTCTTCAATTATCTTTGGCATATATGATTCGCAACGCTTATGCCAATACAGAGTGGTTCTTTGGATAATAATCTAACCGGTCTCTCCATATTAACAACGTTAAAATGGTCAAAAAAACTTCGATAGTCGGTGAGTTAACTATCAAAGAAAACCACGTGTGCAAACAACGATATTATTTCCAGGAGGAAATTATATCGATCAATCATCAATCATATATATATATATATCTATACATATATATTCATATTCCTTATTTTCTATGTTTAGAAAATATACGTTATTAACACTGGAAAACATTTCCATTGTTATTTACATATCACTATCATTTTACAACTATTAGTCCCTGACTGTAAACTAGTAGGAGAACAATTCTCTAAGTATAAACCCCGAAGACTGAAACCAACATCAGATCGATACTCAGAAAACTATTCAACTTAACTAATCTCTAGTCAGTTTCAAATCTGGTTTAACTCTATTTCGATTACTCTGTTCGATTAACTTGATTCGATTAACTATTCTATTTATTTTCTAAATAGAAAATCCTTTATTCCATTTATTTTGCTTAACATCTCTTTTATAACATATTCAATTTCTATGTCAATATCCCTTTATCATAACTTATTCATTTTCTAAATAAATAATCCGTTTAATATCCTATTTATTTATTCTAAATGTTTCCTTTAATAACCCTATTTATTTAACAAATAAATATGTCCTTTCCTTATTCTATTTATTTAACAAATACATAAATCCATTATCTTATCCTATTTAGCTAACAAATGAATATCTCACTTATTATCTCCTCTTTATTTTCTAAGTAAATAGTCCATTTTATAACATCTTATTTATTTATCCTAAATAATTAATTCACTTTATAATTATTTCAATTTATAAATATTTCCTATTTATAAATATTCCAATTTATACATATTCTGTTTTCAATATCACTTTGAAAATCTCCTTTTCCCATTCCGATATTTTATGGTACTTAACACATCATATCACGATGACCAATATCGTCCGAACACATATAATCAACCACAGATTATAAACTACATCATATATCACAATATATGAAATACAATAAAATAACTGTTGAGGAATCCAGTCGGATTCCTCCAACCTGTTTCCCTGCATCCACAGATGTCACACAATAAAATCAACATCACTTTTAGTTCCATATGGTACATTCTGTCAAACAGAATCAATATAGAAATTCAACTAACTGACTAGCAGTTCAATCAAACAGTCAACGCACAGTCAATCAACAAATATTTAACAGTTCTAAAAATACAACATGAAATTATAAACTGTACAGAGTTTGTGAGATTTACTCACTTTGGCATATCATCGTTAAAGAACGATAAACTGTTTGTTTGATTTAAATCAAACAATTTATTTCGCCCTAAATTCAAACGAGCACCAATCCACTCCCAGTCAGTTCTAGTGTGTAGATGTCGTCCATACGATCCTAACGGATCCAACCGTTCGAAATTCTGATGATATATGACAAAGTTATTCGATCTAGAAGTTTGAACTATTTAAAAACAAAACAAAATTTAAATTCCCTTAATAAAAATTAATTGGGCTCAACTTCTCAAAGCCGACCCATTAACCCCTCTGATTTACCAGACCCGAATGATTCACCTTTCTTCCCCAAAACAAAAGCACGGTTCCAGGAAGTCCACGCACACCATTTTGCCTATCACGTTCTCCTTCTCCGATCAACCGTACCCAAAACAAACTCCATCATTTCATTCTCCATCATCCCCTCTTCCACCCTATAAAAAAAATATAAAACTCGATCACTTCCTCCTTTCTGCATCGCTCAGCTCTTCACGAGCTACCAGGTGAAGTCACGACAGTTCTCAGTGTCGAATCTCCTCAAAAACCATCACAAGATGCAACCGCACCCTCTAAATCCAAAAATCAACATCACTTCATGAACCGATGCTCCAAAATCAAGGAAACCCGAACCCTAAGTCACTACGGAAAAAACCTCAACCTCAAAACAATGATCGAGTCTGGCAAAATACACATCAGAAGGAAGAGAAGGCTGCCAGCATCTCAACTATATGTGTTTTATAATTTATAGATTTTTCTTTTGATTCTTATGAATTTTATGAAGATGAGGCTCTTCACGTTTTCACATTTTTGGTGGAGGCGGAAAATGTGTTGACCGAACGAGGATGGAAACTAGGTTTTAAGGATTGTTTAGGGGGTATTTATAAGGGAAATGGAGGTAGATATTTTTATTATTATTTTTATCCTTATTTAAAATGCATCTGCCTTCTAAAAATTCGTGTGATAACACATGATACCCAAAAATCTCGAAAATTGGCATGCAGCTACAGTTTGACATTACCGTCCCAATGAAACTGATTTCGTCGAATTCCGACTTCGTATGCTCACACAACGTATTTTTAACCATCAAAATACTGACTATTTTTTACTCTAAAAATCCATACGACCACATAGTGACCCTAAAAATCACGAAACTGGAAATCTAACAACTATTTGACATTGCAGATCCAAAGAAATTAGTTTCGTCGAATTCCGACTTCGTTTGCAAAAGTGGCTATTTATAAAGTCCTAAATAACCCATTTACATATATAAATATACTTAAATATAATTAAATTAAATATTTATAAATAAATATTATCGTATATATTCATAGTGGAATACCATACAGCTCTACTGGGATTTATAACTTGATATTTCAAATCCCGTTTAAATCGATATTCGATTTAAAATGAAATTCCTTTTTAAAAAATAAATAATTCCTTTATAAATTATAAAGGAATTCCACAGCGACTTTTCTAAATTTGATTTGGACGTAAATCAAAATCTACCCAACGAAATCCAGATTTTTCTCTTCCACTAGAAAGATATACTCCACCAGCTCCGTACGTTTCTTGTTTCACTGAAATCCGGCTTAAAACGAATCCTGTACATTCAGTTGAAGTTTGAATCACCAATTTACGAACTACAGCGCCACTTCGAGCTTGATTTTAATTATATTATAACTCTACATTCAAACTGCCATTTATATAATATATTCGTTATTCAAATTCAATTCCAAGCTGAATTAAATATCACAGATGATCCAGTTCACACCATATCGCCATTTCAGCCAATTTTGATTATTCCAGAATTAAATATATTATTTATTTTATTATTTTAATTAAACATTCACCATTATTTAATTCCACGACCATTAAATCCTTTTAATCACCCTTTAAATAATTAAATAAAATAATTATTATACCGCTGGAATATGCGGGTCATTACACAGGTTCAGTTGTAGGAATACGACTTACTTACGGTGGATCGACCCACTTTTAACATGGGTCGACACAGGGGTCGACCCATGTAAGGTCGAGTCGACTCCTGATCATTGCATTTTGAGTTTATTAATTTTAAATTATATTAAATGAGTTAAAACTTCTTTAGTCCATAACTTCTTCATAGTTAATCCGATTTACGAAAACCAAGAGTCTGTCTGAACCAGAATTTCGCAATGAATGCAATGGTGAATCTCGTTTTAACCAATTCTAAGTATTTTATTAATTAATATTCATTTTATTATCTTCTTCATAATTATGGTGTATTAAATTATGGGGTGTTACAGGCATTCTTTAAGCCAAAAGGTATCACTCTGTAGCATTACAATCCCAAGTCTGCAATAAAGCTGGTATCCTCCTAGTCAGGCCCATGCATCATAATTTGATTATATTCCGAATACCGTCCATGAAGAATAATAGTTCATTCCCTGTTGTTCCATCCAAAAGCTAATCAATCTGTGGCAATGTGAAGCTATCTTTAAGACATACTTTGTTGAGATCTGAAAAATCAATGCCACTACAACAGAACAGCTTTTTTATAATGGGCAATGCCGATTGTAAAAGGGGTTTCGCAACGGACATGTGCGCCCGCTTTATTGGGCCACGTTGTAGTAGGCCATATTTTTACAACGGGCAATAGATGTGGTAAAAGACTGTATTTTACAATGGGCATAGCCCGTTGTAATATTTCTTAGCCACAACGGGCATTGACCGTTGTAATAGATTTCTATTACAACTATTTTTTCCCGTAGTTAAAAAGATGAAATTTTTAAAAAAATCATTGATGCAACATATATACAAAATGTACTCGCAATTGTTAAAAGCCAATACAATATACATATTCACATCGTTTATAAAGTCGCACATTTAATTCCTTTTATACATATTGTCACACATTTACAAGAAATAATAAAGAACATACTCCATAATAAATAATAATAACAACTATTGTTTAGCAATAAATAAGATACAAGCATTCACGTACTAATCAAAAATGTACCACATCTATATCATGGCTAGCAAAAAAACACTTATGGACATAGTACACAGAACTTTATTTCTCAAAAGGAGAGTATTAGAGCAATTTAGGCATCCAATTACTTGTTTCAGTCCCGACGAAGGAAGCCCATCCACCATCACAAATCATGTCCCTCCTAACTGAGTCTCATTCAACGCTGGAGAACACTGATGTGTAAGACAAAACATTAGAGATTCAACTCTCATATTCATATAAGAAAAAATGTTGAAAAGGAATCACACAATATGCTAATATGGCAACTGGAAAAACAAAAAGGGAAGAAAAGTAATAGATAAATATAAAAATAAAGTGCTAGTTGATACCTATCGTGAAAGTAATCACATTTTCATGTTTTAGCATTTGATTGGGCTCACACATTGGTCCATAAAAGGTTTGAATTCAAATAGCTTTGTTAATTAAGGAATATCTATTGATCAATGAAGCATTTTAGGCTTCTCTTTTTTCCAAATGTTTTCATTCTTAATATCATGAACTATAATTTCGAAAAGATAACTGTTAATATTTCAAATCAGCTACCATGACATGGTTCTTATTTATGCAAATGCCATGCAGCTATACTATTAACTTATCAGCACACTTACTTGAAAACGATGAAACTTGGTAGAAAGTAAGAATACAGAAGACAACTTATGGAAAACAACTGAATATACTGAGAGCTGGTGAAAGATTTTCTGATATATGACTGATTATGCAGTACCAACTCAACTCTACTTAGATAAACTACAAACTCTTAAAATATTTGGTTTAAATAATATTACCATTGACGGATATCCAGATCAATAACATGAACCCAATCTTCAAACCCTAAAGCTTCGAAAATAACCTGATTAGCAGTGAAGTGTGTAAACTTCGTTTCAGGGTAGGCTTGGTAAAAAAATTAATATAGCCTCGGTGTATCAAGAGATGTAGAAAGAGAAGGTAGGAAGCGAGCAATAGGAGACATGCACATATACAGGGCATCAACAAAGCAAGATGCTACTCATTGCATAGAGTCACTGAAACACCCCGTAATTCTGCAACACTAGGATTCACAAATCAAGGCAGAATTAAAAGATAAATTCAAAATCGAGGGAAATGGGCTGCGCCATTGCGTTCGTCTCGGAATTCTACATGAAAACGATTCCAAGTTTGCGTAAATCGGAGTCTGTATGAGGAAGATATGGCCTCCGGAAGTTTCAGCAAGGTTCAAAATTCAAAACAGGTCAAGTTCAAAATTCAAATCGGACCCAGGTTGGGCTGGGCGGGAATTTTCCCGCCCAAGGCACCCAGGTCGACTGGGTAGTCGACCTGGGGGTCGACCCCCCTGCTTTTTCCTGTTTTCTGCACCTAGTTCGTTCTTCTGTATTCGGACGCCATCCTGACCAGATTCGTTGACTTCTACACTATATAAACAGCCCTAGACTCCTTCTCTATTCACAATTCTTCTCTACCCTTATGCTGCAAAGATTCTTAGTGAACATGGATTCCTCTCCTCCTCTAAATTAAATAATAAATAAAATAATATATATATAAAATAAATCAAGACGAGGAGGTGCTTCTCAAAGACTTTCAAAGAGGAGATTCAAGCTAGATTTCAAGTGAAGATTCAAACGACTGCAATGACTGTTTTTCTACGAATCTAATATAATTTCTGTAAGTCAGTTATTTCTAGATTTGAACATTTTTCTCTGTTCGTGACATGAAATTAAAGGAATAAAAGAATATGCCAAATCTCTCTCTCTATTCGAATCAGTGCCTATACTCTTGAACTTAATTAAGAACTGTTATGATTCGAGGACAAATAAGACCGTGACTATGAAACAATGGACCTTAGAACCATATGCCTATGACTATGAACATTGCCTATGACTATGGACATTGCCTATGACTATGAATATTGCCTATGACTGTTATTGTGACTATGAGAATTATTTTCTTGACTGTGAAAACCAACCTATGCCTTTGATTAGGAAAAGCATAAACTATTGCCTATGACATAACAAGGAAATCTGTGATTAAACACCTATGATTCATGACTAGTAAAGTGTTGCTTAAGTTCTGTGATTATGAGATTAAACCCGATTATTTATTCTTCCTATCCTTGGTTTTCTTTGGTTTTAGACCTTGGGAATTTACATATTAAGTTAGGTCTACCCATGTTCTTGAACCTGCGTCTCTATTCTGTCTATCCTTGGTTTTAGACCTTGGGAATTTACCTATTAAGTTAGGTCTACCCATGTTCTTGAACAAACGTCGTTATGCAACCCTTTTTATGCCTGTTATTATGTCTATCTTTTGCTTAGCATTTTTGGTTCATTCCCTATTTTCTACGAATCTAGATTTATCTATAATCTAGATTGAATTACGATTATACGAACGGTGGGAATATGATTTGGGCAAAATATGAAATTTGCTAAAAGCGTAGTTTAACTTGGCATAAATTGGGAACATGTATTATGGCATGTTCATAGAAATGCAAATTGGATAAATTTAACATGAATTATAGGATGTGTAATTTGAGTCTAGTATTGACTTGTAAATCTAGCATTTACATGAGTTATGAACTAGAATAATAAGTCTAGTTTGACGTGAACTGTAATTAGAATGTTAAATCAGGATTGGATTAGCTAATTTGGCATAATAAGTACATTGGAATAAATTTGAAATTGGCCATAATTGGGAATGTCCGTCAGGTTTAGCAAAATCATGGTTAGTGACACTTAATTGGTATAGTTTACATACCAAAAGGCATAAATATGATATAGAGGGGAAAATGGACCATAAGAATAAATGTTGACAGTTTACATTAAAAGGGTAATTAGGAAATAAGTAAATTAGGAATAATTTACTTATAGAATTTGCCCTAATGAGGAAATGTAAATTTAGACAAATTAAAGGTTTACTAACGACATCTCTTTTAATGGTACACCAGAAAGTTCTAGGGTGACAGAGAGGATAGTGTCTAGGCTTGGGTTTGGAAAATACAAGTTTCCTGCTCTCCCTGGCTATCCCTAACTGATCCGACGGACGGGATGGTTACTTTCAAAACCTAATTTGAAAATTAACCAAAACCCTTTTGAACTTAGAAAACACGAATATGCCTAGCCCGAGGTTAGACTGAGTTGCGATGTAAACCTGCCCGGAACCAACCGGCACATCCAGTAATCACAACAATATCTGTCTAATGTGAGTGGTAGCGGCTTTAATTTATTTAGTTAAAGCTAGAACAAGAATTGTAGGGTTAAGTTAACTAAGACACTTAACCAATTCAACAAGATAACCAAACCGATGGGTGGGGTTAGGTTCATACAGACACAGTTAAGCTAGAATGGGAGGGTTAAGTCCATAGGAACACTTAATCAACTTAACACCGTTAAGCTAGAATGGGAGGGCTAAGTCCATAGAGACACTTAACCAAACTCAAGGTAGCAAAGCGAGACTTGTAGGGGTTAAGTAAAGTTAATACACTTAGCCAAATTAATATGTTAACTAGACTAGAGGTTGGGGTTAAGTAAAATCTAATACACTTAGCCAATTTGATATGTTAGCTGGGCTAGACCGTAGGGTTAAGTAAACCTGAACACTTAACCATCAGGTTGTGATAAAAGAATAGGGTTAAGTCTAAACATGAAGGGATAATACTTAACCATTAATAACATGTTAGTTAAGACAGATGGGCAAGGTTAAGTTAAAAAGGAACAGTTAACCAACACAGGGTGAATGGGTAGGGTTAAGTAATAAGAAATACTTAACCAATATAACTTGGTTTGTGGTGGGGTTAAGTCAACATGAATTACTGATAACACTTAACCAGTATAATAGGATGAATGAAGAGGGTTAAGTTGGCTTGAATTGACTAATGACACTTAACCAATCCAAATTGACGGGGAAGGGAACTAAGTAGTAAACCTTAGTTAAGAAAACAACGATTCTGGAAACTAAGTGGTAAATCTTGGTTAGTAAAACTAAGTAGTAATTCTTAGTATAACACGGGAAGGAGCGAATGTCTATCTGAGTAGAAAGAAGGCTCCAACGAATAGGGTTACGAAGCCCGAGGCTTCGAGGGGAGCATGAGGGTACTCTTGGTATCCCTCTGTGAGGCTGCAGATGATCCGCCTGGGCCCACAGAGGTTAAGGTCTGCGTAGAAGAACCAGGGGTATGCCTTGGTTGCAATACATGGCAACCTAAAGACTAGGATGGACCGACGTGATTCGGCGAGCAAACGGTAGCCCTATGATAGCAACTCGTCGTCTACCATCCATCTTCAGTCAATCGAGATACGTGAAGCGGAAAGGCGTAGAATTCCAAAAGACCATATACTTGCTATCTAGTTATGGGTGAGGATGGCCATAGGATAGTGGGGCACCGGGGGCCGGCGTATAGTTCTCATTTTACAAGGTGTGCCTTTCATTAGTTGAGGGAGGGGTCAAGTGGGACCATAGCCACTGAAATAAAAACAGACCTTAGCATCTGCATCGGCAGACAGCTGAAAGCTCCCGACCAAGTTCTGTATTCCTTGATTTGCCCTGACACAGGACTCGGGTCGCACATTACGGGACATGTGCATCTAGACAAGCGACAACAATTCGGGATACATGCGTGGGGAAGTATAGGAACATATACCATTCTAGGTAGTGTGTCCTAGACATGGGGGCATCGTTCGACAGGTAGCATAATTCCTAGTTGAACCAGGTGGCATAAATCCTGAATCCGAGAAGCATTCAGCAGACAGCGTAAACTCTAGTTGAATCTAGAAGGCACTTGGTAGAGAACCCTAGATTAAATCTAGGTTACAAATAAATAAATGGATGCCTGAAGGCGATGGAAAATACAGGGATTGGGATCACGTTAGCATTACTAGTTTGGACATTAGATAGCTGGTGCAGAGATATAGAAACTAGTATAATAAGTAAATAGCGAAGCGGCGAAAGTATTAGAGCATATCCAGTTTATCTTATCTTAGCATATCTTGTGTTAATCTCGTCTAATCTTGCCAACCCTACCATCATGGTGTAATCTTGTATTCAGTTAATTCATGTCGTTTGGTTTTCCATGTTCACATGCTAGAAGTTACTGAACTTACTCAGGATTTATGTCTGACTCTGTTTTTCTTTCGTCTTCTTTTCTTCCGTCCCCCCAAGGTAGTAAAGGAGGTAATAGTATAGCTCAGGTTGAGTTGGACCGTCACTCTTTCCCAACTTGAAGATTCGTCGAAGTTTGCTTGGATTCTCTTTTCAGATGCTTTGGCTGACTCTTACTAAAATCGGGGAATATAAATGTTGTTTTTATGCTTCTTTATTTTGTAAGGCAGATGATACTCTGATATTGTAAAGAAACCATTGTACAAACTATTTTATCAATAAAGCAAAGTTTTATTTTCTGCTATTTAATTTCTGTCTGTCTTGTAATTTACCTGCATCTTTTACCCTAAATGCTCCACAGAACTTAGTGCATTCCCTTTGTGAGTGACACTAACGGATGTGGGGTGTTACACGTGGTATCAGAGCTGAAGGTTACCAGATCAGATCAAGGATTTGAAAAATTATTTTCAAAACGGTTTTTAAAGAAGCATTTTCAAGAGAAAAGATTTGTTTTAAAGGCATATTCCCCAAAGCCATACGCACTATCTTCTCTTCCTCTATTTAAATTCTTGTCTCCTTCTTTCTTGAGTCTTTGGGGGCTCCTGGCTTTCTGGGAGGTAACCTCATCGAAAGGCAAAGTAGTGCCCGGCTTCCATCCATAGCCGTAGTTGTTTCATCTACGGGCAGTTTTCTTTCGAAGCTTATAGGGTTTTCTGGACGATGGAGGCAGTTTTCGAGAGATTTGTCAACATGACTACACACGGAAGGGGATGAGGAGTTTGGCTAAGGAGCATAACCATAGGATGAGGAATTCATGGATGAAGACTTAGCACACGAAGGAGGAAGAAATTATAAAACCTAAGACAAGAGGAATTATCTTGACTAGGGTATGATAGGGCATATACTTAAGGACAAAGGCAAGAACGAGGACGAGATTTTCAGAAGGACAAGTACATGCTTTCGTCACCAAGCATACCTAGGAGAAAGGTAGTCCGGTTGGAAGAGCCTAGTTTTCTGTTCGTACTATTTCCTTAGGTTCTAGCGCTTCTCATTTGTTCATATCCACTTCCATAGTTGGGTCTCTGCACCATAGTACTTGTATAGTAGAAAGATCCCACTAGAGTCTCAAATCCAATTGGTGGTCCGACCAGTTTATTTTTGGTTAGTAGGGATTTGAGAATAGCTATCGAGTTTGCTTATATCATCTCACGTAGATCGTCTAAATTCGGGGGAGATATTCCTTGGGTGCTTGTCTGATATTGGTTTAGGCCTTTAGGGCTCGTACTTGAGGAATGTCGAGTTCGGTTTGAATGGTTTGCGTGAGAGATGAGTAGTTGTGGCAGACACTCCAAAGAGCACGTAGTGACCTTTCGACTCTTATAGTTATATCATGGCAGATAAGAGGGAAACCTCTAATCATCATAGTACATATACTTGGTACCGTGATTGATATCTGTTTATTTTGGAAATGGAGATCCGGAACTTCACAATCGTGAAGTTAAATTAGTTAAGATACAGTGGAGTAAAGCTCAAGAAGGCTAGATACTAGCATCATACCCTTTTCCTGGAGGGTGCATCCTTGATTTCTTTGTTTTAGGAGCTTTACGCATAATTGTTTCTCTCTTTCCAAAGTATATCACCTAGGTCGTATCTTCGATCCTTAGGTAGAAGCCAATGGATGTAAACATGTATTTGAAACATGTTATGGTTGATGGTTGCAAGTGGTTGCTAATGGTTGCTTGTGAATGCATATGCATACATATTAGGCACTAGATCAGTTCAGACACTTTCATATTGCATTTACAGCTATGTATTTGTTTGTAAATTGAACTTGATATGTTATCATATGGGTGTTGCATAAGGATGAATGGTCGTGCACGCATATAGTATTTACATAACTAGGGATGCTTGCATACATGGTTGGACGCATGGCACTGACCTGACTCGCATTAAGGAGGTCGACTGAATCAGTAGACCGCCTGATTTTACAGTAGATAAAGACATATACACACACTATGCATATGAACATGAAAGCATTAGAAATCTTTTAAGGACAATGGATGCCTGCGAGTGAATAGTTGAGTAGATGGGTGATTGGATGGTAGGACACATTCTTCCTAACTTGAAGATTTCGGGGACGAAATCCTTTTAAGTGGGGGAGAATGTAACACCCCGTAATTCTGCAACACTAGGATTCACAAATCAAGGCAGAATTAAAAGTTAAAATAAAAATCAAGGGAAACGGGTTGCGCCATTGCGTTCGTCTCGGAATTCTGCATGAAAACGAGTCCGAATTTGCGTAAATCGAAGTCTGTATGAGGAATATATGGCCTCCGGAAGTTTCAGCAAGGTTCAAAATTCATAACAGGTCAAGTTCAAAATTCAAATCGGACCCAGGCTGGGCTGGGCGGGAATTTTCCCGCCCAAGGCACCCAGGTCGACTGGGTAGTCGACCTGGGGGTCGACCCCCCCTGCTTTTTTCTGTTTTCTGCACCTATTTCGTTCTTCTGTATTCGGACGCCATCCTGACCAGATTCGTTGACTTCTACACTATATAAACAGCCCTAGACTCCTTCTCTATTCACAATTCTTCTCTACCCTTATGCTGCAAAGATTCTTAGTGAACATGGCTTCCTCTCCTCCTCTAAATTAAATAATAAATAAAATAATATATATAAAATAAATCAAGACGAGGAGGTGTTGCTCAAAGACTTTCAAAGAGGAGATTCAAGCTAGATTTCAAGTGAAGATTCAAATGACTGCAACAGCTGTTTTTCTACGAATCTAATATAATTTCTGTAAGTTAGTTATTTCTAGATTTGAACGTTTTTCTCTGTTCGTGACATGAAATTAAAGGAATAAAAGAATATGCCAAATCTCTCTCTCTCTCTATTCGAATCAGTGCGTATACTCTTGAACCTAATTAAGAACTG
Source organism: Allium sativum (assembly GCA_030737875.1). NCBI lineage: Eukaryota > Viridiplantae > Streptophyta > Magnoliopsida > Asparagales > Amaryllidaceae > Allium > Allium sativum. The sequence goes on along the minus strand of CM060921.1, from coordinate 509,829,724 downwards.
TTATGATTCGAGGACAAATAAGACCGTGACTATGAAACTATGGACCTTAGAACCATTGCCTATGACTATGAACATTGCCTATGACTATGGACATTGCCTATGACTATGAATATTGCCTATGACTATGACTGTGACTATGAGAATTATTTTCTTGACTATGAAAACCAACCTATGCCTTTGATTAGGAAAAGCATAAACTATTGCCTATGACATAACAAGGACATCTGTGATTAAACACCTATGATTCATGACTAGGAAAGTGTTGCTTAAGTTCTGTGATTATGAGATTAAACCTGATTATTTATTTTGCCTGTCCTTGGTTTTCTTTGGTTTTAGACCTTGGGAATTTACCTATTAAGTTAGGACTACCCATGTTCTTGAACCTGCGTCTCTATTCTGTCTATCCTTGGTTTTAGACCTTGGGAATTTACCTATTAAGTTAGGTCTACCCATGTTCTTGAACCAACGTCGTTATGCAACCCATTTTATGCCAGTTATTATGTTTATCTTTTGCCTAGCATCTTTGGTTCATTCCCTATTTTCTAAGAATCTAGATTTATCTATAATCTAGATTGAATTACAATTATACGAACGGTGGGAATATGATTTGGGCAAAATATGAAATTTGCTAAAAGCATAGTTTAACTTGGCATAAATTGGGAACATGTATTATGGCATGTTCATAGAAATGCAAATTGGATAAATTTAACATGAATTATAGGATGTGTAATTTGAGTCTAGTATTGACTTGTAAATCTAGCATTTACATGAGTTATGAACTAGAATAATAAGTCTAGTTTGACGTGAACTGTAATTAGAATGTTAAATCAAGATTGGATTAGCTAATTTGGCATAATAAGTACATTGGAATAAATTTGAAATTGGCCATAATTGGGAATGTCTGTCAGGTTTAGCAAAATCATGGTGTGACACTTAATTGGTATAGTTTACATACCAAAAGGCATAAATATGATATAGAGGGGAAAATGGACCATAAGAATAAATGTTGACAATTTACATTAGAAGGGTAATTAGGAAATAAGTAAATTAGGAATAATTTACTTATAGAATTTGGCCTAATGAGGAAATGTAAATTTAGACAAATTAAAGGTTTATTAACGACATCTCTTTTAATGGTACACCAGAAAGTTCTAGGGTGACAGAGAGGATAGTGTCTAGGCTTGGGTTTGGAAAATATAAGTTTCATGCTCTCCCTGGCTATCCCTAACTGAACCGAAGGACGGGATGGTTACTTTCAAAACCTAATTTGAAAATTAACCAAAACCCTTTTGAACTTAGAAAACACGAATATGCCTAGCCCGAGGTTAGACTGCGTTGCGATGTAAACCTGCCCGGAACCAACCAGCACATCCAGTAATCGCAACAATATCTGTCTAATGTGAGTGGTAGCGGCTTTAATTTATTAAGTTAAAGCTAGAACAAGAATGGTAGGGTTAAGTTAACTAAGACACTTAACCAATTCAACAAGATAACCAAACCGATGGGTGGGGTTAGGTTCATACAGACACAGTTAAGCTAGAATGGGAGGGTTAAGTCCATAGGAACACTTAATCAACTTAACATAGTTAAGCTAGAATGGGAGGGCTAAGTCCATAGAGACACTTCACCAAACTCAAGGTAGCAAAGAGAGACTTGTAGGGGTTAAGTAAAGTTAATACACTTAGCCAAATTAATATGTTAACTAGACTAGAGGTTGGGGTTAAGTAAAATCTAATACACTTAGCCAATTTGATATGTTAGCTGGGCTAGACCGTAGGGTTAAGTAAACCTGAACACTTAACCATCAGGTTGTGTTAACAGAATAGGGTTAAGTCTAAACATGAAGGGATAATACTTAACCATTAATAACATGTTAATTAAGACAGACGGGCAAGGTTAAGTTAAAAAGGAACACTTAACCAACACAGGGTGAATGGGTAGGGTTAAGTAATAAGAAATACTTAACCAATATAACTTGGTTTGTGGTGGGGTTAAGTCAACATGAATTACTGATAACACTTAACCAGTATAACAGGATGAATGAAGAGGGTTAAGTTGGCTTGAATTGACTAATGACACTTAACCAATCCAAATTGACGGGGAAGGGAACTAAGTAGTAAACCTTAGTTAAGAAAACAACGATTCTGGAAACTAAGTGGTAAATCTTGGTTAGTAAAACTAAGTAGTAATTCTTAGTATAACACGGGAAGGAGAGAATGCCCTTCTGAGTAGAAAGAAGGCTCCAACGAATAGGGTTACGAAGCCCGAGGCTTCGAGGGGGACGTGAGGGTACTCTTGGTATCCCTCCGTGAGGCTACAGATGATCCGCCTGGGCCCACAGAGGTTAAGGTCTGCGTAGAAGAACCAGGGGTATGCCTTGGTTGCAATACATGGCAACCTAAAGACTAGGATGGACCGGCGTGATTCGGCGAGCAAACGGTAGCCCTGTGATAGCGACTCGTCGTCTACCATCCATCTTCAGTCAATCGAGATACGTGAAGTGGAAAGGTGGAGAACTCCAAAAGACCATATACTTGCTATCTAGTTATGGGTGAGGATGGCCATAGGATAGTGGGGCACCGGGGGCCGGCATATTGTTCTCATTTTACAAGGTGTGCCTTTCATTAGTTGAGGGAGGGGTCAAGTGGGACCATAGCCACTGAAATAAAAACAGACCTTAGCATCTGCATCGGCAGACATCTGAAAGCTCCCGACCGAGTTCTGTATTCCTTGATTTTCCCTGACACAGGACTCGAGTCGCACATTACGGGACATGTGCATCTAGACAAGCGACAACGATTCGCGATACATGCGTGGGGAAGTATCGGAACATATACCATTCTAGGTAGTGTGTCCTAGACTTGGGGGCATCGTTCGAATTCCTAGTCGAACTAAGTGGCATAAATCCTGAATCCGAGAAGCATTCAGCAGACAGCGTAAACTCTAGTTGAATCTAGAAGGCACTTGTTAGAGAACCCTAGATTAAATCTAGGTAACAAATAAATAAATGGATGCCTGAAGGCAATGGAAAATACAGGGATTGGGATCACGTTAGCATTACTAGTTGGGACATTAGATAGCTGGTGCAGAGATATAGAAACCAGTATAAAAAGTAAATAGCGAAGCGGCGAAAGTATTAGAGCATATCCAGTTTATCTTATCTTAGCATATCTTGTGTTAATCTCGTCTAATCTTGCCAACCCTACCATCATGGTGTAATCTTGTATTCAGTTAATTCATGTCGTTTTGTTTTCCATGTTCACATGCTAGAAGTTACTGAACTTACTCAGGCTTTATGTCTGACTCTGTTTTTCTTTCGTCTTCTGTTCTTCCGTTCCCCCCCCCCCCCAGGTAATAAAGGAGGGAATAGTATAGCTCAGGTTGAGTTGGACCGTCACTCTTTCCCAGCTTGAAGATTCGTCGAAGTTTGCTTGGATTCTCTTTTCAAATGCTATGGCTGACTCTTACTAAAATCGGGGAATATAAATGTTGTTTTTATGCTTCTTTATTTTGTAAGGCAGATGATACTCTGATATTGTAAAGAAACCATTGTACAAACTATTTTATCAATAAAGCAAAGTTTTATTTTCCGTTGTTTAATTTCTGTCCGTCTTGTAATTTACCTGCATCTTTTACCCTAAATGCTCCACATAACTTAGTGCATTCCCTTTGTGAGTGACACTAACGGATGTGGGGTGTTACAGTCACCCATGAGAGAGGTTAGCTTACCTAGGTGTAGTACAAAGCTACAGTATTGTAATCTTCTTTTGCGATACAGTCCGCACATGCTAGAAGGACATGGACTAACTACATCCCATTGTCTTGTTCCTGCTTTATATTTAAGTTGGATAAAACAAGATTAGATGGTATAAACATATATAAGAAGAAAAAACTTGAATTTTCAAGATAGAAATATAAGACAAAAAGAAAGATATAAATTAACATTAAATGAAAATGGTGGCATCAAATTATGTTTCAAGTTAATTTGAGAATTAAGATGGTCAACCAAGTCATGCAAAAAAATATATAAGGAAATGGGTTTAACCTGTTCATTTTGGGCACAGCTGAGAAATCAATGATATGCACGCGTATCACAAACATCAACATGAAAAGCGCTACTTGCTAATTCCTCTCCTAACCATAAACTATATTCATAATTGATACACTCAAGTAACATTGCTCTCATTCCCACGATTCTCCTTTGGATTTCTACACTGTTCTTTGATTCATCAAAATTCATGTACTCATTTAACACAATGTCCATTAACGACAACACATAAGCGGTATGTTTATCAGGACATGTAAAAACACTACAAAAAATCACAACTCCACTAGAATTTTTTTTCTTCTCTTTTTGGTTATTTACAATGTTCAAAGCTCTTGGGACAATAATAATGCATGCTAGTAAGACTATCATGTACTTCTTCGAACTTGGCTTGCCAATCCTAAATTTGAGGTGTACTAAAATAAACATTACTTAAAAATAATTTTGCATCAAAAACATACACAATGAATGTTACACCTAAATAGATGCGCATCGATGATTCTGAATCGGTATCTATTTGAATATCATAACAACAGACAACTATTTATATCTTAAACTACAAAATGCAATACTAATTGTTGGATTAAGCAAGTCAAAAAAACAAAATTGAAACAAACAATTTTCCGAATTCAAATAATTTGAATAAGTCATAATATTCAATTTTCTGAAACTGTTATTTCTGTAAGCATTCTGCTAATAGTTTCAGAAAGTTGACGTTCTTTTATTCTTTGGCAAGTGCATCAAAAGTAATGTATAAAAAATACATTGAAGAATTGTTTACCCTTCTTTAGAAAACCACTTCCTGAGCACCAAACTATTATTAAAATCATTTTAGATAGAAAAGAAGAAGCTAAGTAGTCATTATACGAAGGCATTTCCTTTTTTGACTAAGTCATCAGATAAAACATTTATTACATTTCATTCATAAAAACGCAATCAGAAGTTAAAATGAAGAAAGGTGCTTTCCATATTCAACATAGAAGCATAACCAGCAATCTCACACCAATATCAAAATAGAAAACTAAGAGAAATGGAATTCACAAATTACACTTGTAAAAAACTAACTCTCACACCTAATTCTCCTAGCAAGCTGAATCTTTTTGCATAATTGTATATCATGAATCAAACAGAAATTAGTATCTTTGAACAAATCAACAATGAAAGTCTCGACAACATCCTAAAATTAGTACTTTCCTGATATTTGAAAATATCGCGAAGAGAAACTATCCAAGAGCTGAATCTATGAGGCTTCTCCACAGAGGCGGTGGCCGAGCACACTTTAGTGCAACTTTGGTTGCAAGCTGCTATCTAGGTTCTCCGCCTCCTATCGATTTGCGAGTCATAGACTTGGTATAAACCATTAGAAAGAAGATTAGGGTTACAATATGGGGATGATTTGCAGTGCTCAAGACGAAATGATAATATAATTGTATACGAAGTGAATAAATGAAGGCAAATTCTATTTCAACCCAGCAATTTGCTGGGTAGCCCCCCAGTTTTATAAAAAAATTCAAGGATGAAACTGCCTAATTAAGTTATTTTTTTTTCCACTTTTCAGTCTACCTCGTAGTGCCCTCTACGTGGTTTTGTAGAGAACCTCGTTGGGGAACTGCGTGGTAACTAATGATACCACGTAGAGGCTCTACGTGGTACATTACTTACCACGCAGTGGCGCTACGAGGTTCACTATAAAACCACATAGAGGCACTAAGAGGAAGGGTATTGTTGGATTTTTAAAATAAAAGGGGGCTACTCAGCAAAATGATGGGTTTACTCGATTTTAATGTACTTTGGGGGCTACTCAGCAATTGGCTGGGTTGAAATTGAATTTTCCATAAATGAAATGCTTTACCAACTCTTCTTTTCCTTTTTTCACTATGAGCTTATGAAGGCAGCGAAAAGTGGAACCTAGCTAGGAGAAGAAGGCAAACGAACATAATTTTATAATATATAAGTTAAAGTTGTATCGGACTGGGCTTAGGCCATATATATATATATATATATATATATATATATAACATTTGTAATTCGTTTCTGACCCTATGTCCTGTGCTAACGAAGGCTTTTGAATAAAGCACTAACACTAGCGTTGTTATATATAGTAATCATATACTTGTTATTTATTACTTATTTGTTATTAATAGAATTTAACAACTACTCATTGATTATAAATGCATTAATTTCAAGACTAATTGTTACTTTTTCTCATTTATTAGTTATCAACAATATTAAATAATCATTGACCATCAAATATTAAACTATGGTAAACTATTAAATATTAATTAACAAACTAAATTAATTGAGTATTAAATATTAAACGTTAACAATTAAAAATTAGTTATGAAAATATGACTAATAATTAAAACACTATTTAAATTAATTATATCTTAAAATTATTTATATGGTTATAATTATAAATTTGAATTGCTAATATGTGCAAATATATGATTTTGCATCCAAATTTCAAAAATACAAAATCTAAATCTAACATCCAGTATCAGTTATACTATTATTACTTCTAAAAGTAAAACTAAGTCTATTAAAACTAAGCCTATTAATTTTTTCTTTTTAATATTAATTTTATTAATCATAAATTATTAATATTTATAAGTTGTTATATATTTGATATTAATTACTCGATTTTACTTACTAATAACTAGTTAGTAAAATTAAGCCTGTTGGAATACTGATTACATATAATTGTTAGTAATTAATGATTATTTATTATTTATTAATAATCATTAATTATTATAAGTTATAAATGATTAGTATAATATTATTAATGATTAATTATTAAATATTATTAAATAATATAATATTATTAGCGATTAGTAATACATAATATAATATTATAGTTGGTAATTAGTAACATATGATCAATATAGTATTATTGATGAATAATTATTAAATAATCAAAATTAATTCAAAGAAAGTATTGTAATTATTAATTAATGATTGTCGAAAATTGATAACTGTTATTACAACAGGCATTTTATGATCATTGTAAAAGTGACATCGGTTAAAATGGTCATTTTATGATCATTGTCAAATTGGCATCTATTATAACGGGCATTACCTATTGTAAAATTGACACCTTTTACAACAGGCATTTTGTGACCGTAGAAAAACAGACATCTATTACAATGAGCATTCTACGGACGTTGTCAAATTGACATCTATTACAACAGACATGAAATAACCATCGTAATAACACTCTATTACAACGGACAATACTTGCCCTTTGTAAAAAGGGATTTGTATGGGATATCTATTACAATGGTTCATAAATGACCATTGTAATAGCTCTCTATTACAATGGGAAACAAATGCCCATTGTAAAAAGGACTTTGTAATAGGGTATTTTTGTTATACTGTGCATGTCCGCCACTTGTCATTTGCTTTCTTAACCAATATTTGGTTGGAAAACCTGTCTGGATATGTTGACTCCTTAAAAAATCTGTTCTCCATCAAACGATCAACTTCCACTTTCAGGGCCGCTAATCTTTCTGGACCTTGGGTCCGTCTCTTCTGTTTTACCGGCATGTACCGTGGATCAATATTCAGATCATAACATGCTACTCTTAGTGAAATTCCACACATATCTGCATGAATCCAAGCGAATACATCCAAGTTGGCTTTAAAAAAACTATTAACTCCTTACATATTATCATACTATGCAGCGATCCAATGTTATCCCATGCACTGTTCTTCCAAGGGTCTGCTTGATTATTCAAAGAAAGTTATACATTGAAATTCGACTATATCGGATTTTGGAAAGCACTATTTACTTTCCATTTTAATATAGATTTAATTAATTAATTATTCAAATTTATGAATAAAAGTTACATTTTAAAGTTAAATATTTCGGAAGCAGAGATTATAACGTTATCGTTATAATCAATGTTTTCCAAAAAAAAAGCGGATTCTTAAACTAAATACGAGAATCTCGTAAGCAATGTTTGTTAAAGATTGAAGTTGTGGGCTTTGACCATTTCAAAGTTAAGAATGTTGTTTAATTAAGGTCTGAGAGGTAATTATAGCCCAATTTGATTGACTTCATTATTTACTAAGGATTGGTTAAGGTTAAGTAGCGAGGTTTTGTTAGTGATATGGATAGTTAATGAATGATTAATGAATTGAATTGTCGTAATGATGTTTTATACAACATTCGTTTTAAATCCATATAAATAGATTTTTGACATGTTTTCCAAATATAATCAAAGATATTTTCTAAGCATTGGAAATGAAATGATTTGGTTGATGAAGAAATAAGAAATGTGAATATATGGAAATGTTTTCCGATGCTAATAACGTATATTTTCAAAATATAGAAAATAAGAAATGCGAATATAAGGAAATATTTTCTGATGTTAATAACATATATTTTTAAAATATGGAAAATAAATAGTTTATGATATATGGAAATGTTTTCCAAGAATCGTGAGAGCATAAGGGTTTTGAGGAATATTTGGGGAAAGATATGGAAAGAGAAAAAATAGAAATGATAAATTAATAAGAAATTAATTTAAAGGGCTCAGTGTTGTTTGATGCTTGATTAGTAGAATTTTCGTTTGAAAATAAGATCATTGGTTTTATGGATGTTTCCTTTGATAGTTGAATAACCGACTATCAAAGTGTTGTCCCTGTTAATGCTAAAAATGGCACTAACACCCAAGGAATAATTCAACATTTCACAAGAATTTTAGATCTAGAAAATTGGTAGCCACAAACACAAAAAGCAAGTAAAAACAAGGAGATTTATAGTGGTTCGGCCTAGTTTTTGGACTATGTCCACTTTAAAGAGTGCTTTCATTATCACTTCCAATGTTATAAGGTATAAAATTTCTCTAACTTCACTCATTTTCTCTCTTCTACAATATTTATGTCCACCTCTTCTCTTTAATCTTTGGATTCACTCAATTTCACCATGGAAACGATGAGATCTCTTTGATTGCAATGATTGTTGGAGTAGATCTTCAATAATTTAAACATTTAGATGATCTTCAATGATTTCATGGTGGTTGAGATGTTGAATCTAAGCTTGGAAGAAGTTCAATGGAGGTTGGAGTGATGTGGAGTGGTCAAAAAATGATTTGGTAGCACTTTCTCAAGAGAAATCCCCCCAATGTGTGTGGAGATAGGATATTCATAGGTGGAGTTTGGATGGAGTGGTAGAGTTGTAATTTTTTTGTATAGGGTGATGGATCAGACGCCCGATTCATGTTATTTTCGAAATTACCACTTGGTTAAATTATAACTGATCCATATATAGACACTGTATAAATTTATTCGATCCATCCCTTAGAGAGATGCCGATCCATATCTACTGAAAGTGCCTACTCCATTGTAATTACGTATTTGCCACCGCTTGGAGATTATGACCGACCCATAGAAATATTGTTGATCGACCCATGGTTTATAATATATGTTGAACCATAAATTCACGTCACCGTCAATGGAGGAGCCACGTTACTCCTGGGATGGGCACGTGCCCCTCCCAGGATCCTCATAAAACAAAAGGAGGGTCTCAATATAAAAAAATATGGAGGGTCTCGTTAAAAAAAACAAAGAAAAAAACAACTCGTGTTCCAATAAGTCGGCTCTTCCAGCAATTCACCATCGACAAACCCTAATCTATTTCCAACATCAAGCCGTACTTACATAATTCCCGTAAGTCGTTGCTGCAAGTCAGTGTCCACCTCAAGTCGCTGCAGATCCCTCCGCAACGCACTATCGTTTCGTCCACAACTCACAGTCGTTTCCTCCATGAGCGTCTGTTGTTGCCTCCTTTGCGTTGAAGCTTTGAAATCGGTGGTGAGTGATTTTGATTTGATGAATTGGTTTAATTGATTTTGGTTTAATTTGAATATGTCAATTTGGTGACTGTTTTTGATGCATAATGAATCTAGTAAAAAGACAATTACGGAAAATAAATTGGAGTGCTTCAATTTGCTGAAAGCTAATTCATTTTGTATTCAATTTGATATTTAGCGACAAGGAAACTCTTGTAGACAATAGCAGCATATATGTATTTAGTTTAGAAAATTGTTTTTGTAATGGATTATTATAATATGTTTGTATTTACTTGGTCTTGTTTGATGTTCTCTAATGATTCTTCATACACATAATTAAATAGTTGGCATGAAAAAAAATTCGGGGGCTACCGCCACCGAACCCCATGGTTAACATCTTTCCCCCCAATATATAGTTTCTGGCTTCGCCACTGGTCACCGTCATTGAGTTAATACTTCACCAGGCAAGCTAATATGTTATGCCAATTATGTCCACATGGCATCTTTCAGTCCATCAGTAATGTATACGATAATACATGTAGTCCACGTCGTTTTATAAATCACGTTTAACTAATGTATACATGATCCTTTACCTGCTATTCATCCAACTGGTCATGATCCAATCCATATATACAGTATAATAAACTGACACATACTATAATGTAACACGTTGCATGCATAAGAAACATGTATGTATGGTCCATGCGAATGCATCTTCTTTAGTCCATGTGGCATCGTGTTTATATAGGATCCATGCATTATTAAGTCTTGTTGAACCTACTACTTTGTGTCAATTCATATACACATTATATTGTAGTAGCAATCCATGTTCACAAATTTAGGCAAACGACCCATCACTATATTAATAACTGATCCATCCTATTAAGCCTTTGCCATTGTAGTGATATTATGCCGACCCATGCAGTATTTGATAGGAACGACTCTTTATTGTGAATTCAACTGATCCATCAAGCTGTTTTAATACATGACCGACCCATATTCAGACACGTCAGCATGTTTTAGCATTTTGAAGCAATGACTCATGTAGTGGTATACAACTATGATCCCTTTATTTGTATCCATGTTCCATACGTAGAATAAATGCCCAAACCAATATTCAAGAGTGCCTGGCGATCCATTGCCAGATTATATTCCTGATCCACCATTTTACACAATTTCCATTCAATCATATTTATAACCGACCCATAGAAGAAAATGTAATGCACCCGATCCATACATTTAAGACGTGCCCGATCCATTATAGACTTCGTGCCCCGATCCATCATAAAACTTATGCCCAATCCATAGTAAAATATCGCCCAATCTACAATTTTACCAACATGAACAATCCATCACTCTTGTGTGTGATACACATTATTCTTGAACCGTGTTTTATAATGGATTAATGTTTATGCCTCAAATTTTACAGTTTTGCTTGTGAAAAATGTAAACTTCGAAATGAGCATCATAATCGGTGTTAACATTCATTGATAGATCGTTAACAATTATTTTAGATGGATTGGAATGGTTTTTTTTGGTATGCTCATAGCTTTGATGGATCAGACATCTCAATTCTAATGAACAACGCATTGGCATCTTTATCGATTCGGTTAAGCTCGTTGAGTTGGTGGTCTGTCAAGGCTTATTTAATGGGTAAGTCAAGCCCCTTTATAATATTTTTTGGATCCAATTATTCCATTCTCTCCTTCGTACTGAAGAAATTTTTTTAAAGGCGGCACCGATTTTTCTAGAAATCTCTTCGACTCCAGCCTGTTATCCTTTCATCGATTGATCTCCTCTCTTCTTAGATTTTCAACGCAACCTTCAACGCTTATCGTTAAAGAACTTTGGCTTCTGATCCAACTCCAAGCACTCGCCAGATCTATCCCATTCCCAAACTCAGTGTGAATTCCCTTCCAATCAAATCTGAAACCGTATCCCCGTGTTGATTTCTGCTTTGAACCGATCCCGTATTCTCGGCTTGTTTGGTTCGATTTGGAGTTTTGAACTTGGTGCCAGAATGACTTTGGATATGAACATTTCTACGATTTGTATTTGAAATAGCTTTAATTAAACTTAGAAATTCTTGCGGAAGACCAATAGGCCGTTGAGGCAGGCAACGATAGGTACTCTTAATTTACTAGTTGTATATGACTGCCCTTGCTTTGGAATTTTTCTTAGATGCTGGTGACAGTAAATGCTCATCTACCATGGAAATGATTAAAGGGATTTTGATAAATGAAAATACTGCAAATTCTACTAAACAGCATTTGGCACTACTTTGTCTTGGAGAGATTGGGCGAAGAAATGACCTCTTCTCTATGATCAGACCGTCGTCAAAAAAGAACTAATAAGGATAGCGGGCCTCGGTCCTTTCAAGCATACTGTTGATGATGGTCTTGAGCTTAGAAAAGCAGCTTTTGAATGCATGGACAAATTGCTTGACAACTGTCTTAATCGATTGAATCCTCCGTCATTTATCGTCCTTCACCTTCTATCTAGTTTGAGTGATCACTATGATGTTAAGATGCCTTGTCACCTTATTCTATCAAAGCTTGATGATAAATGTCATAGTTTTATGCTTGTAGTTTTGGATTCATTAGTTGAACCTCTGGAGAAGACAATTAACCATAATCCGAAGACGGATGTTGTTAAGAAGTTGATCGAAATGAAGACATGATTCGTAGTGATCTTCATGCTATTGCTACATTAAATCGTTTAAGTGGAGGAGATTGCAGTATGAGATTTAAGATGATGATTGACAGCAAAATGAACACCAAACCTCTTTTAGAGAAATACAACTCGATCAAGAGTGAGTGATTGAAGCGGTCTTGACAAGTAGCAGAATCCTTTTGGATGATCACACATGTTGGTCAGTTTGGTTTTTGAAGTAGTCAAGCACTTGGACTTTGCATTGTGGTTTTGTATACTTTGGTTTTGAAATCATTAATTTATTTTAAGCTAATTGCACACTGCAAAATTGTTTGAGTATCTTTTAAAAGGCTATATGTGCTTGGTTTTGCATTTTAATCTGAATTTTCTCGAATTTATTGATGCCTAGCACTTAAAATTTGGTGGTGATGAATCCTAATTTGAATGCATCTATTTGATGTCGTTTATTCCATGTTTGATCTCAATTTTTGCTGTTGTTGATGCCCTAATAGTATGTGAATGCTTAAATTTTGATTAGAGCTTGAATGCACGAAACAAAGGAGATTTGTAGTGGATTGAACATTCCCGATTCATGATGGATCGGTCGTGCCCGATCCGTGATGGATTCGTTTTGCCCGATCCATTGATGGATCGGTCGTGCCTGATCCATGATGGATCGTTTGTTTCAGAGACTTTCTTGGCCACTAAACCTTTGTTGGAAGCTATGCACATTTTCTAAAGCAAACAAAAACTAACCCGACAAGCTACAAATGTCATTTTCACTTCTACAACCTGTTCTGTAACAAAAACAATGCATGCTTTTCTGGGCCAACATTTTGCTATCGACTTCCACATCGATAATAGATTAGTTAATTATTAAAAATTATCTACAATGAATCTCTTACTCTGAATTGAAGGATGTATTTGTACAACAACGTTTTATTTGATTGTTTATAACTCGTCAAACTTCGCCTGCATAAATACGACATTCTAATTCGAATTCGCAATGACGCTTGATATCAACTAATCGACGCACACCGATTGTGGATTTCAAGTTTTGCTTTTTAATGACTTATATAATCCCGCACAACAGTTCATATTTTATGAAACATGTACCAGTTATTTGTTTAAAAATGAGATTCCATGTGCAGAGTAAATACCAGGCAGATGACTAGTTACCATTCCGAAAGGGGAGTTACTTCTGCTCAAATTTGAGCTTTGATTTGAGTTTCTGAGGCTAGAGTGACTGCAACTTTTGGATTGTAAACGAATCAATCTTCCGTTATTCCTCATACTTTTTACAATTTGTCGGAAAGATGTCATTCTATGCTAACTCAGTATGTCTTTAATCAAGCAAGCACCTAGTTTAGCACTCCCGAATTTGTCGCAAAATTACCAGGGAAAGAGGGATGTGCTGATTGTTCATCTTTTGGCTTACCGTAGTAGCTTGATTGGACTCAGCAATTTGAATTTGAATTTTCACATGGTTTTTGAACTAGTTGACGGTGCACACTGAACTCGTTTAGACCTTTTTGCCTTATTTCGATGAACAATGGTAAAACATCGACCCAGTTTCATTGGAGAGTTTTCCATAGCAAATGTGCGCTTCCAGAGAACCTAACAATTTGTCTGAGGAATTTTGTGTCTAGGCTGTCCTATATAATTATTAGTGATGCCCAGTCAACTGACTTATGTTCTCCACCAATCCTTTTGGGTGGCCATAACCGCAGGATTTTCGGGAAATTGGGTAGCTTACGCATCGCTTAATAAGTTTTATTATTTTGGCATTTGATATTATGCTTTTGCAGCATCCATTCTAAAAATCATGGGCTTGGAGCTAGGTCTTGGAATTAAATGTCGTGCAGAAATGAATCAATTCTTGAGTTATTCAGGCCTTTGCACTATCGTATTCTGAGGTGCTTTGTTGTACATTGTAGGCTCGCGGTATTGTTGTCTCTTCCAACAGTGTTTGATATCGTGGATCATCCCGGGCTACACAAAATTTTGAATCTCAACTTCACAATGGCTCGCCCTAGTGCGTGACTGCTACTCAATCTTCTTTTTATAACTCATGTTGACGTCGTTGATGGATATTAGCTTCAACTCCTAGGGAAGCATTAGTGCTCTACTGGATTCAAACTATGCCATATTCGCACAGTCACCTTTTAAGCATCTCTTATCCTTAGTTTTGAAGCAGGATACCATCGGGTTCGTTGAGTTATTTACGATTAAAGCTTTGCAGTTAAGGAAGCTTTTGTGTAGAGGGGTTCTTGGTTTGCTTGGCGAAGGAATTCATTCTCACAAGAGATTGCTTTTGATTTGATTTGACCGATGTATCTTCCTCTTCTTTTTATGAGATTCGCAACTAATTACTAATAACCAGTTGGATATCCAAGGTTGATATTCAATGGTGTAATAAATCTCATCAATATATCGAGCGTATCGATGTTGTCAAAATTTCAAGTTCCCCACCTTTGAAGTTAAGGTGACATCTCCTATTTGATGTACACTTTGGCTCATATACCTTCAAGCACACTCATTTCTTCATCGAGTGCGAGTTGAACTTTTTTTTTCGATGTCGTGGTGAACCCGTAGTATGTTTTCTGAACATTGTCCAATCCTATGCAGTTAAAGCCCCGTTAAAGCTCTGCAAAATCCCCGCTATAGCCCATAGACCTCTCCAACCACTACGCTATTTCTCTTGAGTGCTGATGAATAATAGGTCTTCTTTTAGCCCCACTATTTTCCGCTACGCCCGCTAAATCAAGGCTATTTAGCATCCGCTTTAGAAATATTAATATACATAGGATGATTTGACCTGTTCTGTTCTGAAACAACATAAAATAGTTAATGTAAAGATCTAATTTAAGGCAAAAGTGAGTTATATATGGTAAAAATCAATAATAATTGTCAAATCTTATGTGCAAGAACATGATATTGTTTAATCTTGTTATATAATATTAAATAGTACTCTTTTCTTCTACAAAAATGATGCGAGAATGATAATTAATTAATTTTAAATACTTGATTTTACTTTTAATGAACCTTTTTACGCATCCGCTATATCCCCGCTATTTCCCGGCATTTCCCTACTATAAATTTTTGCACCTCCACCGCTATACAATCGCTAAGCGCTTTAATTGTACAGGTCCAATCTTAATGTGGTTGTTTTTCCCCCATACCATGGGTCGTCACGAATTGCGTAAGATGATTGTGATTAACTTTGCCTAATTTCCTTGATTCAGATTGTCGCACTAAAAACTTCTAAATTGTTGGCAAAGTCTCTTTGCTTTTACTAACCTA
The DNA here is from genome assembly GCA_030737875.1 of Allium sativum. NCBI lineage: Eukaryota > Viridiplantae > Streptophyta > Magnoliopsida > Asparagales > Amaryllidaceae > Allium > Allium sativum. The sequence continues at coordinate 509,813,932 of CM060921.1, read as the reverse complement.
TTTAGAGCTTCCAAGCTTGCCAATATACCTAGCAGACCTGGCTTTAATAGCTAATCATATGCTTCTTATTAGAGAGGTCTTTCTCTTAATTGTGAATAACCCTACGTAAGTAGTTCCTTGGTTTATTCCAACATTCATCTCATTCAGCCGAGTAATGGCATTGGGGACTTGATTGGATGCCTTCACATAAGGAAGTTTCTGATTCATATTTACATAAAAAGACCATAACTTCGCATTTACGTAAGAAAGGTTTCTGGTTTTGTCTTCGCATAAGGAAGGTTTCTGGTTTCGTCTTCGCGTAAGAAAGATGTTGGATTGCCCCAGCGTTTCATCTGGACGAATAATGGCGTTGGAGATTCGACTGGGCGCCTTCACGTAAGGAAGATATTTGGATCATCTTTGCATAAGGAAGATGTTGGATTGGTCTTTACATAGGGAAGACTTTGGATTGACCTTCGCATAAGGAAGGTTTTGGGTTTCGTCTTCGCCTAAGGAAGACGTTGGTTTGCCCCAGCGTTTGTCTCATCCGACCGAGTAATTGCGTCGGAGATTCGACTGGGTGGCTTCGCGTTAGGAAAGCATTTTGATTCTCCTTCATGTAAAGAAGGCTTTGATTTTGTCTTCACGTAAGGAAGACGTTGGATTCACCTTCACGTAAGGAACGTTCTTTGGTTCGCCTTCGCATAAGGCAGGTCTTGGTTTAGTCTTCGCGTAAGGAAGACTCTCATCTCATCCAACCGAGTAATGGCGTCGGGGATTTGACTGGGCGCCTTCGCGTAAGGAAGATGTTTGGTTTCTTCTTCACATAAAGAAGACTTTGGGGTTTTTTTCCCTAGGATTCATCTCATCCATTCGTGTAATGGTGTCGGAGATTCAACTGATGACCTTCGCGTAAGGAAGGTTTTTGATTTCGTCTTCGCATAAGGAAGACATCGGATTTTGCCTCAGCGTTCATCTCATCCAGCCAAGTAAAGGCGTCAGAGATTCGACTAAGGACCTTCGCGTAAGGGAGCTTTTCGATTTTGTCTTCACGTAAGGAAGACATTCGATTTTGCTAAAAATTTGTCACAATCGGGCTGAGTCAATTTGGCTTTAGCGGCCTTGTTGAGTGCTTTGTTTTCTCCTTCTCTTTTCGCTTGACCTTAAGTGACTCTCCTTTCGATTTACAAGACCGTGCATTACATCTTTGCTTTATATGCGAAATGATGATGTAGCACTCGACACTTGAGTTGTCATCATTGGGATGTGTTGTTAGATCACCCGGCCTTATCAAACTATAAGGAAGCAAGCGCTCCTTGAATAACCTATAATATTAAATCAATTTTAGGACCAAGCAATTCTAGACTAGAAATAGAATCATAAAAGTTGATTGAGTGCAAGCTTCATCAATAGCGGAAATAGTAAATGTTTTGATAGATTCCCCCTGTCATGGTGGTTTTATACTTGTAAGAAGAAATTACAACAATTTTCATAAGAAATTAACAATGTTTATAGCAAAGAGTTGACACGAATAGTCATTATTCCAGGCTCTAAACATTTGAACTCTATCTGTAACACCCCACCTCCGCCAGGGTGGCTCTTGCAAGCACCCTGACTTTGGAGGGGCGTTTGAATCAGGTAAACATGCATAATGATATATCAAGGCAGAACAAGAACATATGTATATATGTAAACAGAGTAAAGAAGATAAGTAAAACAGCGGAAGATTTCAAACTATTTCAAAACAAGTCTGATACAACATAATGTCAACTTTCCAAATACACAAGTCTAGATAAAAACAACATCACTGAAAAACTGAAATACATAAGTACTATCCCCAAAATAAGTGATAACCATAGCTAGCTTCATGTCAAGACCGTACATGAGCTAAAATCCCATAAGCAAGCGATCAGAAATCCAAGCTAAGCTCCAATATTCCCACCCTGAGAACCTGGGGGGGGGGGGGGGGGGGGGGGAAGGAAGAAAAGAGGCGAAAGAAAACAGGTCAGTCAAAAAGACTGAGTAAGCCCTACTACAATCAATGTAAACTGATAAAGTTAACTGGCATGAGAAGCAGGGATGATCATAAGGATAACAACATACTAGCATGATGATTAACTAACAAGGTAGATAAAGGTGTCATCGCATAATCAGGTTTAAGGTTTTTGCACCACAGGTGTACTAGCAAGCTAACATGATTTGAATAAACAAGTATTGATCCCTTGGCCCAAGCTTTGGCCCAATAACATGAAGTGACCCTAATACGCGGTCCAACCAAACGGTCTAGTCGATCGGCTCCCTATAAGCCTAACTCGTCACGTGTTGGTGTCAATACGGCCCAAACATAATTGTAGTCAGACTGTGCAGGGTCTCCCGTCGGGTGTATCAAGCCCTAGGGTGTCAACCCCTGGACACCATAAACATAAGTGCACAGTCTCGATCTACTGGTACCCATGCATGTTTTCCCCGGCTTCGGACTATGTGCACGACCATAGTCCGCCCGGAACTACACCGGCGTACCATTCTGCCGTCGTTTTTGGTCACTTACCTCAAGTCCAGTAATCGTGCCCCACCCTAGCCTAGTCCCTAGGGCCATAATGATACAAACTTGGGATTACTGCTGGAGTGGACCCCCATTGCTAGGATTTTCTAGTGGGTTAAGTACGGTTTAACACTCTTGCTAATCATGGATTAACTTGGTTAAGTGTAACGATGAGTTCACGACTTAACCCTGATTAATCTACCAAGCCCAAATTGGTTAAGTATTAAGTGGACCATGACTTAACCCTAATCACGAGGCATTAATTAATTTAATGTGCCTTAACCTCTTACATTAGACCTTGTTGTGGTTACTAGTTAAGCCGGGCGGGTCCGGGTATCTTTACACCCCAACTTGGTCTAACCTCGGGTTCAAGGTACAACATGACCAACTTCTCACATTGGGTCCTATTGTTTGTAGCAACTAGTTAAGCCGGTCGGTTCCGGGTAGTTTTACGCTACAAACTCAACCCAACCTCGAGTTGGTCACACTTATATTTTCTAAGTGTCATGTCCATCATGTTTCCAAAACATATTACAAGTTTTCAAGAATTTGGGTAGACCTAACTTAATAGGTAAATTCCCAATGGGTAGACCTAACTTGATAGGTAAATTCCCAATCTTATGTTTTTATGTCTTTTAAGTTTACCCAACCCCAAACGCAATCCCATTGCTTACATATCGCAATAGCGCATAAAGGATAGAAAGAGGGAACTTGGCATAATCATGACATAAAGGTGTTGAAGCCACAAGTTTAACATGGTGGCATATGAAATGTACATATGTTCATATACTTGCATATTGCATCATTAGGCCTCAAAAGTATGCATAAAACCAAACTTAGCATATAAGTGATACATGGTGATAAATGACATGTAGAGGTTGCCATAAGTTCGCATTTAGCCTCACATGCAAGTTATCATAAGGGATATGATAACTTACATGTTGCCAAAATGCAACCTTTAGCATAAAGCTTGAAGCTTTAAGCTCATAAGCCCAAGATAAGCTTGCATAACATGGTAACATGAACAAAATGATCAACCCAAACTTGCATAACATAACTTGCATATCATATGACAAACTTGCATATCAACTTGCATAACATAACATGATAAACTTGCATATCATAACATGGCAAACTTGCATAACATAACATGATAAACTTGCATACCATAACATGACAAACTTGCATAACATAACATGATAAACTTGCATATCATAACATATCAAACTTGCATAACATGACATAATACACTTGCATATCATGGCAAACTTGCATATCATAATGATCAACCAAACTTGCATCATTCATTTAACTTTAGAGTTTAAATATGAAAGTAGAAAAGGGCTTACAATGCTTATGAAGACTCAAATGAGTATAAGCAAATATAAGATTGAGACAAAGCCCTTATGCAATCAAATAAACCCAAAATGCAAGCTCCAATAGAAAAACCCTTGAGCAAAAATGATCAAAACCCTTGCTTTATGATGTAAATATGGAAACTTGACTTGAATGCAAGCTAATGACACTCATACAAGCTTGAAAACACTTGTATGCATGGAAAATCTCTCATAGAAGTAACTTAGGAATTTTATGAAGAGAGTGGAGGCCATGAGAGGAATGATTTTGCCATAGTTTAGTTACTTGAATGAATAATGATGATTTAGGGTTAGGTTAGGGGCTTATTTATAGAGATTAGGATTAGTTTCAACCTTAGGATTAAACCCTAATTCCAATCTCAGCCCTTAAAACTGAATCTGGCCCCAAAACCCAACCAAAACCCCAAAATGGTGCACCAGGCAAAACTGCCCGGCTGAGCCAAGTCGACAGCCAAGTCGACAGGGCTGTCGACTTGGGTCCAACCAAGTCGACTCCCAAGTCGACAGGGCTGTCGACTTGGGTGCTCTGGCGGGAATTTTCCCGCCTGGCCCAATCTGACCTAATTTCCAAATTCAAACTTGAATTTGAAATCTGTTTTTACTTTGAATTTTTCTGAAAACTTCGTTGGGCCTTAATCGGGTCATACGGACTCCGATTTTCGAAAACTCGGACTCTATTTCGCGTATTTTTCCGAGACGAACGCAATGGCATAGCCCGTTTCCCTTGATTCAGATTTATAAATTAAATTCTGCCTCGATTTACGTTATAACAGGTTATTGAAAATACGGGTTGTTACATTCTCCCCTCCTTAAAGGATTTCGTCCCCGAAATCTCTAAGTTAGGAAGAACGTATCCTACCATCCAACATCAATCTACTCAAAACATCATCCACGAGCAACCATTGTCCTTACAAGATTCTAAATGTTGTATGAACATATGCAAAGGTGTGTGTATATGTACTTATCTAATGCAAATATCATCAATGCAAATTATGTTAGTGAAATGAATCCATATGTATGCAATTCCTAACATAATGTATAACATCTATATGTGTGCACATAACATACATCCATATGCTACATCCATGTGATAACAAAAAAAAAATCATCCATGAATAAGCGTAAACACTCATGCATATGCAATATGAGGAGTGTGTGAGTCGATCTAGTGCCTAATGTGTATAATGCATCCACGAGTAACCACTTGCAAACACTTGCAACCACTTGCAACCATCAAGCATAACATGTTTCAAACACATGTTTCATCCAAAGGGTTTCTACCTAAGGTTCTCATGACGAGATTAACACGATATAGATAGCGAAAGAAAGATATGCTACAAAGAGATCGGGAAGATAAGCAGGATATACCCCTTTCGGATTACAAGAAATCCCTTCCTAACCCAACCCATATTCTATAAAAGCCCAAAAGGTTTAGTCAACCTAACGGACCCCTTCAAACCCTGACATGTATTACTAGCCAATAAGTCATACCTCCCGACAGAAATAGGACCGAGAATGGGACCGAGAGGATATTCGTAAAAAGATAACATGCGAGTAAGTTCCACAGGAAAACAAGGATCGAGGATATACTCATAATAAAAAAAGATATGATGCGCGTATCTAGCCTTCAGTCTTCTAAGTCACGTTTCCTTGAGCTTAACTCCACTGTGCTTTGATCGTCTTTTACCTCATGATTTCTTAGCTTCTTAACTCTTATTTCCAAATATGAGTTGGAACCCATTTCATTATCGCCTCTCGTCTTCCTTTTTCACTTACTCTTCTATCATTCTTGGCTTAAACATAACTATGACCTCATGATTTCATGCAAGCTCTCCAAAATTCATCAGTGAATCCTGGATCTCGTTTACTTACTATAAAGTATTCCACGCAGCAGAACTTTTCTTGAAAATACCAATTCACGTTTACCAATTGCTCTTACTAACGTGATTTTCTATAACTCATGGTTGAATGAAATGAACCATCCGCCTGTGAATGATAGGCCGTACTTAGATTCAGTTGCTTGCCCATGACTTCCCGTAGACTATCCCAAGACTGGCTGAGTCATGGTTACTAACTATCCTTTAGGGAACCCCGTGCAACCGCTTTATTTCTTGAAAGTAAACTGTCGCTAGTTATGATGCAGTCCTTTCGCTCTTTACCGGAGTGAAATGAGCACTCTTCGTGAGTCTACCTACTATGACCCACATGCTCTTATTCCCTTTCTTGATCTAGGCAGTCCATCCACGAAATCCTTCGTGGCGCTTTTCCCTCTTCCATTGCGGGGACCTCCAATGGATATAATAGCCCACCGGGCTTCTATGACTCGGCCTTTAACCTGTTGGCACAACATGCACCTTGGGACAAACTCGGCCACCTCCTCGGGTGATGTGCATCTTCAAGAACCTTCTTTCTCTCATCGCGTCTTAGCCATCCCTTGTCATCTATAGCGAGGTGACTTACCATCTCGCCTCGAATCAACTGGTCCATGATCTCGACTAACTGCGGGTCTTCTTTCTGTGAAGTCCCTACTTGATCCAGAAGGGTAGGTCTAAGCTCAAGGGACGCTAACTAACTAATTAAACTGAGAGAACTTCTTACTTCGGTTGCATTCCTTGGAGTCTTCCAATCCTGAACTGCAACTACCTTAGCGGGATCCACCGCTAAGCCTTGCTTAGAAACTATGTGCCCAAGAAATCTAACTCCTTTTTCTCCAAAATGACATTTGGAGGACTTGGCTTTCAACTGATGCGCTCTAAGCGTATCCATCACCTCCTTGAGAGGTCTAGCATGTTCTTCCTCGTTCTTTGAGAAAGTCAGGATATCTTCTACAAAGACTTCCACAAACTCGTTCAGGAACTCCCTAGACACCCTACTCATCAAGTCCACGAAATAGGCGGGTGCATTAGTCAAACCGAATGGCATGACCAGCCATTCTAAGAATCCATCTAGAGTTCTGAATGCAGTTTTGTCTATACTATCCTCAGCTACTCTGAGCTGATGGAATCCAGTAGCAAGATCAAGAGAAAACAGATGTTCCTACAAGCTGATCAAACAAATCATCGATCCTTGGTAATGGTTGCCTATTCTCTTTGTTTAACTCACGATAATCAACACAAAGTCGAAGAGAACCATCTGCCTTGGTAGTAAATACTACAGGCGCTCCCCATTTAGATATACTTCATCTAATGAAGTTCTTCTCAAGCAACTCCTTGACTTGCTTTCTTAACTCTCATCTTGCGGGACCATGTGCCTAACCGGCCACGTAACTGGCTTGGCATTATCAACCAGATAAATGCGGAAATCAATCTCTCGCTTAGGGGTAACCCCTCTTCACTTCACCCAAGATATCAGGATATTCTCGGACCACCCTCACCGATTGCAAACTATCGATAGACGAGTTGAGGGATTCAAGATAACACAACATGACGGGACTCATAGGGTTACTAGAAATTTTTAGGGTATTACCGAGGCGAGTCATGAGCCTCACAACCCTATGCTCAAAAATCAAGGATCGCTCCAAAACTGGACAACCCATCCATGCCCAAAAATCAACCCATACCCCATGAAACCGAGAATATAAGCATCACACGAGAACTCTACACTAAAGATAGAGATTTTCAAATCCACGTAGATAATAGACAAATGGGCGGAAACCCCAATTGGATTTGAAACACACACGGTATCATTAACCGGACTAGTACTTAGGTGCAAACTTTCAACTAGATCAGATGAAATAAAGCTATGCGATGCACCAGAATCAAACAAGGTACGAACTGGAAAATCAGAAATATATACAAGGCTCTCAACAGAAATACTACCTCGATCGGGTACTGGAGCGGCATTGAGAGCATGAACTTGCCCTCCTGATGGTCTTGCATACTGAGTCTGACTTTGCCCTTGCTTCTTCGAGCAATCTTTGCTGAAATGTCCAAACTCACCACAATGAAAACATTCACCACTCTTCCATTTTCTCTTCCTACAATCCTTAATAAGATGCCCAACTGAAGCGCAATAACGGCACTTCCTCTTGTCGTTATTGCCCTTGCTATTGTTCCCCTTGTTGCCTTGACTCTTGTTCTGATTGCCTTGACTGCTCTGACCACTTGGATTACCCTGATTTCCTTTCCACTGGGAATCAGTCTTCTTGGCTTGAGTATCATTCATCTTGATCTCTTTCTTGTCACTCCTATTCTCTTCATTGAGTAGGGCCATATTCACCAAACTCTCGAAAGTTGCCCCCAAGGGTATATGAGTCATGGCTAAACCATGTAATGGCTCGTTTAATCCTAGAGCAAAGTATAGGGCCTTCTTCTGAGCTGTGTTAACCAAGTCTAAACCGACCCGAGCTAGTTGATTAAACTTATCTATGTATTCCCTAATAGTCATGTCCCCTTGCTTCAGTGATAGGAACCTTAGTCCAAACTTTCCCCGAAAGTCATCCCAAGTCTCAATTGGCCTAGTAGCGGTGGTGACCACCCACCAACGTGCAGCTTCTTCCTTTAGCAACCACACTGCCAATAAAACCTTCCTACGATCATCTATATCAAAGAAGGCAAAAAGATCTTCGGTTTCCTTCAACCAATTCCTTGCCTCTACATAAGTCTCGGTTCCAATGAAATTCTTGCAACCCATCGCCTTAAAGTCTTTGCAAATCTCCGCGAAATCCTCTTGTGGATGCTGAGGGGGAGGAGGAAGAGGAACCTCAGCGACAGGAGGAGGGGGGAACATTAACTACCGGAGGAGGAGGAGGAACATCTGCGGGGCCGGCTTCGGTCGCCCTAGCCTCCAAAAGTCTCTTATACCAAACAGGTACGTGTACTCCCTCCGGAATGGCAAAGTTATTGGCCGTACTGAAAACGAAGAAAAAGATAGATTCAGAATGGAGAAAAACGAAGGAATTTTGCTAATGGCTTTTTGGGGGAATAGCCTTTAAAATAAACTAGACTTTTCTTTGGAAAATACTTTATACTTGGTTTTGAAAATAGTTTTCCAAAAGTTTTCTAAAAACCTTTTTGTTCCTTCTCGTAAACCATATGCTCTGATACCAAATGTAACACCCCACCTCCGCCAGGGTGGCTCTTGCAAGCACCCTGACTTTGGAGGGGCGTTTGAATCAGGTAAACATGCATAATGATATATCAAGGCAGAACAAGAACATATGTATATATGTAAACAGAGTAAAGAAGATAAGTAAAACAGCGGAAGATTTCAAACTATTTCAAAACAAGTCTGATACAACATAATGTCAACTTTCCAAATACACAAGTCTAGATAAAAACAACATCACTGAAAAACTGAAATACATAAGTACTATCCCCAAAATAAGTGATAACCATAGCTAGCTTCATGTCAAGACCGTACATGAGCTAAAATCCCACAAGCAAGCGATCAGAAATCCAAGCTAAGCTCCAATATTCCCACCCTAAGAACCTGGGGGGGGGGGTGAAACGGAAGAAAAGAGGCGAAAGAAAACAGGTCAGTCAAAAAGACTGAGTAAGCCCTACTACAATCAATGTAAACTGATAAAGTTAACTGGCATGAGAAGCAGGGATGATCATAAGGATAACAACATACTAGCATGATGATTAACTAACAAGGTAGATAAAGGTGTCATCGCATAATCAGGTTTAAGGTTTTTGCACCACAGGTGTACTAGCAAGCTAACATGATTTGAATAAACAAGTATTGATCCCTTGGCCCAAGCTTTGGCCCAATAACATGAAGTGACCCTAATACGCGGTCCAACCAAACGGTCTAGTCGATCGGCTCCCTATAAGCCTAACTCGTCACGTGTTGGTGTCAATACGGCCTAAACATAATTGTAGTCAGACTGTGCAGGGTCTCCCGTCGGGTGTATCAAGCCCTAGGGTGTCAACCCCTGGACACCATAAACATAAGTGCACAGTCTCGATCTACTGGTACCCGTGCATGTTTTCCCCGGCTTCGGACTATGTGCACGACCATAGTCCGCCTGGAACTACACCGGCGTACCATTCTGCCGTCGTTTTTGGTCACTTACCTCAAGTCCAGTAATCGTGCCCCACCCTAGCCTAGTCCCTAGGGCCATAATGATACAAACTTGGGATTACTGCTGGAGTGGACCCCCATTGCTAGGATTTTCTAGTGGGTTAAGTACGGTTTAACCCTCTTGCTAATCATGGATTAACTTGGTTAAGTGTAACGATGAGTTCACGACTTAACCCTGATTAATCTACCAAGCCCAAATTGGTTAAGTATTAAGTGGACCATGACTTAACCCTAATCACGAGGCATTAATTAATTTAATGTGCCTTAACCTCTCACATTAGACCTTTTTGTGGTTACTAGTTAAGCCGGGCGGGTCCGGGTAGCTTTACACCCCAACTTGGTCTAACCTCGGGTTCAAGGTACAACATGACCAACTTCTCACATTGGGTCCTATTGTTTGTAGCAACTAGTTAAGCCGGTCGGTTCCGGGTAGTTTTACGCTACAAACTCAACCCAACCTCGAGTTGGTCACACTTATATTTTCTAAGTGTCATGTCCATCATGTTTCCAAAACATATTACAAGTTTTCAAGAATTTGGGTAGACCTAACTTAATAGGTATATTCCCAATGGGTAGACCTAACTTAATAGGTAAATTCCCAATCTTATGTTTTTATGTCTTTTAAGTTTACCCAACCCCAAACGCAATCCCATCACTTACATATCGCAATAGCGCATAAAGGATAGAAAGAGGAAACTTGGCATAATCATGACATAAAGGTGTTGAAGCCACAAGTTTAACATGGTGGCATATGAAATGTACATATGTTCATATACTTGCATATTGCATCATTAGGCCTCAAAAGTATGCATAAAACCAAACTTAGCATATAAGTGATACATGGTGATAAATGACATGTAGAGGTTGCCATAAGTTCGCATTTAGCCTCACATGCAAGTTATCATAAGGGATATGATAACTTACATGTTGCCAAAATGCAACCTTTAGCATAAAGCTTGAAGCTTTAAGCTCATAAGCCCAAGATAAGCTTGCATAACATGGTAACATGAACAAAATGATCAACCCAAACATGCATAACATAACTTGCATATCATATGACAAATTTGCATATCAACTTGCATAACATAACATGATAAACTTGCATATCATAACATGATAAACTTGCATAACATAACATGATAAACTTGCATACCATAACATGGCAAACTTGCATAACATAACATGATAAACTTGCATATCATAACATATCAAACTTGCATAACATGACATAATACACTTGCATATCATGGCAAACTTGCATATCATAATGATCAACCAAACTTGCATCATTCATTTAACTTTAGAGTTTAAATATGAAAGTAGAAAAGGGCTTACAATGCTTATGAAGACTCAAATGAGTATAAGCAAATATAAGATTGAGACAAAGCCCTTATGCAATCAAATAAACCCAAAATGCAAGCTCCAATAGAAAAACCCTTGAGCAAAAATGATCAAAACCCTTGCTTTATGATGTAAATATGGAAACTTGACTTGAATGCAAGCTAATGAAACTCATACAAGCTTGAAAACACTTGTATGCATGGAAAATCTCTCATAGAAGTAACTTAGGAATTTTATGAAGAGAGTGGAGGCCATGAGAGGAATGGTTTTGCCATAGTTTAGTTACTTGAATGAATAATGATGATTTAGGGTTAGGTTAGGGGCTTATTTATAGAGATAAGGATTAGTTTCAACCTTAGGATTAAACCCTAATTCCAATCTCAGCCCTTAAAACCGAATCTGGCCCCAAAACCCAACCAAAACCCCAAAATGGTGCACCAGGCAAAACTGCCCGGCTGAGCCAAGTCGACAGGGCTGTCGACTTGGGTCCAACCAAGTCGACTCCCAAGTCGACAGGGCTGTCGACTTGGGTGCTCTGGCGGGAATTTTCCCGCCTGGCCCAATCTGACCTAATTTCCAAATTCAAACTTGAATTTGAAATCTGTTTTTACTTTGAATTTTTCTGAAAACTTCGTTGGGCCTTAATCGGGTCATACGGACTCCGATTTTCGAAAACTCGGACTCTATTTCGCGTATTTTTCCGAGACGAACGCAATGGCATAGCCCGTTTCCCTTGATTCAGAATTATAAATTAAATTCTGCCTTGATTTACGTTATAACAGGTTATTGAAAATACGGGTTGTTACACTATCAACCATCATTAGCTTGAACTTGTCACCGAGCGGCCGAAGAGGTGTTAGTTACCAGTGGCCTATTGCACAATTGTGGCTTATTTTTCCTAATCAGTATCTCAATCAGAGTCTTTAAGTATCTACATTCATTAGTATCATGACTAGGCTGGTTGTGGTAGCGACAGAACATTCTAGAATTAGTTGGTTTGTTGTCTACTTTTATTAGTCGTAGAGTTAGATAATATCTTGCATCTTTGGTGGCAAAGAAGATGTTTTCAAGGGTATCATTTAGAGGAGTTAAATCTTTGGATTTGATAAAGCAGAATAGTTTGTTATCATTCTCTTCTTTTCCGTTGTCCTCGGTTTTCCTTTTTAGACCTGCGGCATTCTTCTCATCGCCTTGAGTATCATTATTTTTCATATCTTCCACGACACTGCTTTTAGCAACATTCTGAACAAGAGAATGGTCATCCTCCACACTGCTGAGTTCTTCTGCATTTTTATAGAATTTCTCCAGAGTGGTAGGCTTCTTCATCTTGACCCACCTCACGAACTCTGATTTTTTGTTTATAGCCCGGTGTAGTGCCATCAAGACCAATCAAGGTCATGGATTTGTCACTTCTGCTGTAGCAGCATTAAATCGAGTCAGAAAAGATTTAACATATTCTCCCGGTCTTTTCTCCAAGTCATTGAGTGACATCACATCTTTGACCTTGGTGGTTTGCAGCCAAAATCGCTCTTTGAACTTCTTTTCCAAGACAAAAAAGTTATTCATGGATTTTGGTGGCAACCTGGTGAACCAAAGTGATGCTACTCCTTCGAGATAGGTAGGGAAGTATAAGCATTTGATCTCATTGGTGGCTCGGGCACTGTCCATGTGTTAATCATATTTGTATAAGAACAAATTGGGATCACCAGTCCCAACATAATCTGAAATCGTTGGTGGAGTAAACGTTTTCGGGAACTTGGCCTTACGAATTATTTCAGTGAGTGGAGTCTTACTAGGGGAAAACTCCCACTCTTTCTCGACATCATCTCTTTCCGTGTTCTCTTTCATGATCTACCTCACCATTTATGAAATACATTCTTCTTCACTAGGTTTACTCACGGAGCGGGCATCGTCGCCTCTACCGGATGTTCGTTTGAGCAAACGATGGCAGTTCCAAATCCAGGGATCCAGACCTCCTTCTTGGGGAGATGCTCCATTAGTGGGACTAACAACGGTTCGAGAACCTCTCGCGGAATTGTTCTAAGCGATTGGTTTATATTCTTCATTCTCGTCATTATCCAACTCATTGATCTCTTGAGCTAAACGATCATGACTGGGACTTAAAGAGAAAGAATTGGCATTATCTACAAGGTTGACATTGACGTTCGCCTCTACTGCATTGGTCTGAGTAGTGAAAAGAGCTTATACGTGATCCATAATAGCTTTATTTGAGATCTCTAACTACTGAGTCTAACCAACAACGGCTTCATTCAATTCATTCCTGGTTACACTGACACCTGCTCTCGAGGATTGGCCAACTTCATGAAACTTAGTTTGCTGTGTAGTAGGATTATCTACAACATTCTCCGACCCAAAAGCTCTTATGGACTTGCTAACCGGCTTTTTAGGCGGCATTATCTTAGAAAAACTCTTAATCTTTGAAGATAATATCTTGGTTGGCTTGGATTTTAGATTTTGAGAATCTATCGTAAAAAATAAGCCTTCAACTTAAGGATCTCTTACAAAGCACTTTACCTTTAGGATGTGAATGTGGCCCCATAGTGGGCACCAAAAATGTTAATGCTAAAAATGGCACTAACAACCCAAGGTGTAATTCAACATTTCATAGAAAATTTAGATTTACAAAAGTGGTAGCCACAAACACAAAAAACAAGTAAAAATAAGGAGACTTATAGTGGTTCAGCTAGATTTGGCCTACGTCCACTTTGAAGAGTGCTTTCATTATCACTTTCAATGTTACAAGGTACAGAATTTCTCTAGCTTCACTCATTTTCTCTATTTTACAATATTTCTCTCTACTTCTTCTCTTTAATCTATGGATTCACTCAATTTCACCATGGAAATGATGAGTTCTCTTTGATTGCAATGATTGTTGGAGTAGATCTTCAACAATTTGCGAACTTAATCGATCTTTGATGATTTCATGGTGGTTGAGATGTTGAATCTAAGCTTGAAAGAAATTTAATGGAAGTTGGAGTGATTTGGAGTGGTTGAGAAATTAGTTGGGCAACACTTTGTCGAGAGAAAGTCCCCCCAATGTGTGTGGAGATGTCGTATTTATAGCTGGAGTTTGGACGGAGTTGCAGAGTTGTAATTTTGGTGTACAGGGTGATGGATCAGATGCTCGATCCATTCTATTTACGAAATTTCCACTAGGTTAAATTATAACCGATGCATATATAGACACTGTATAAATTTATCTGATTCAACCCTTAGAGAAATGCTGATCATATTTGCTAAAAGTGTCTACTCCATTCTAATTACGTGTTTGCCACCACCTGGAGATTATGACCGACCCATAGAAATATTGCTTACCGACCTATGGTTTATAATATATGCTGGACCATATATTCACGTCACCGTCATTGACTTAATATTTCACGAGGCAAGCTAATATGTCATGGCAATTATGTCCATGTGGCATCTTTTGATCCATCAGTAATGTATACGGCAATACATGCAGTCCATGTCGTTTTATAAATCACGTTTAACTAATGTATACAAGATCCTTTACCTTCTTTTCATCCAACTGGACATGATCCAACCCATATATATAGTATAATGAACCGGCCCATACTATATTGTAACACATTGCATGCATAAAAAACATATATGTACGGTGCATGCGTATGCATCTTCTTTAGTCCACGTGTCAACGTGCTTATATATGATCCATGCATGATTAAATCTTGCCGAACCTATTGCTTTGTGTTAATTCATATACACATTATATTATAACAGCAATCCACGTTCGCAAATTTAGGCAACCAACCCATCACTATATTAATAACCGATCCATCCTATTATGCCTTTACCACTATAGTGATATTATGCCAACCCATGCAGTATATGATAGGAACGACCCTTTATTGTGAATGCAACCAACCCATCCTAATTCTTTAATACTTGACTGATCCATATTCGGACACGTTGGCATGTTTTAGCATTTTGAAGCAATGACTCATGCAGTGGTATATAGCTGTGATCCCTTCATCTGTATCCACTTTCCATACATAGAATAAATGCCCAAACCAATATTTAAGAGTGCCTGACGATCCATTGCCAGATTATATTCCCGATCCACCATTTTACACAATTGCCATTGAATCATATTTATAACCGACCCATAGAAGAAACTGTAATGCACTCAGTCCATACATTTAAGAAGTGTTTGGTCCATCATAGAATTCATGCCCGATCCATCATAAAACTTATGCTCGATCCATAGTAAAATAGCACCCAATCTACCATTTTACAAACGTGAACAATCCATCACTCTTGTAACGACCGGGAATTTCGCTCGATCTGAATCAGTCGCTAAACCGATCAAGACCGCACGAAACATCTGATTGTTTTGAGAACACGACAAAATAGAACGCAGACGGAAGAACATTTCATTGTATATTACAACAATTCCACTAGAATACAAGAATATACAGAGTATAAATGAATATATATTACATAGAAAATATCAGAGATTACAATACATTATATAGCAGCGGAAAATAATACAATACACGACTAGAAGTAATACGCGGATACAAAGCTTTTCGAGTATCGTTCCAGCTGTAAATCAGGATCCTGTGAATATAAATCTGCAAAACCAAAACCAATAGCTGCCCATGTCAAAATAAGGGCACCCAAAGTTTAGGTTAAAACAATAAACTCCAGGTCAGTCATGGGACTGGTGTGAGAACTAAAACAGTTATTTAAAACTTTAATTTAAACCAGATATATCAAGGGACCACGCCGTATAACACGGAACGAGTTTCCTCCCAAGAACACCAGTGCATATAACATAACAGCGCAATGCTTTTTGGAAAAATGAAGCTATTATAAGACCCAGGTCCTATCACGCAATGCAACGCGAGCCAGGGGATAGGGTTTTCCCTTATAATAGCCAAACATGATTAGTACGTTTAAAACAAATCATTTGATACTACTATAAGTGCATAGTGTATAAAACAACTTCAAATCATAAGTATTAATCATAGACGGCATAGCATCCCATGCTACTATGTCGCCAATACTAGGCTCTACAATCAAAACCGCAAAGTCACGTATTTGGAAATTGGATTTCAATCTGTGAACTGAGGCAAAAGATAGTCCTCTACCGATTCGCGACGCTCTAGCCCGTGTCTCAGAACCCAGACTCAGGTGGGCCCTTGGATCGTCAGGGCCGGTCCACCGATGTGGATTAAAATGCCTGAACACTGCGTTTCCCCACCCTATGGGGTGTCAATGTGCCAACGAATGACTCCATCGGACCCGGATCGTCCGATCTAACTGAGGCGTCTCGCAACAGCAACAACTACATAAGTCAAACTCGTCAGGGCGTGTAAAACCACTGACGCCACTTCTAGCTAGAAGGAAACGCATGCCCTCCCGGAGGTCCTCTCCCATTTTTGGTTCACACCGGGGTGTGAGGCTCGCGAATCAACGTTACACAAAGTTGTGCCACACAGGCTGTGCTTTGATCATCACCCACAAGACTTTGCTTTTCAACAGAAGCCTTGATCATATTGCCACTTAGGCATGCCACACAGGCAATTCACTCCATGCGTTTGATATCCATCAATATATAACCTCTGAGCTCGTACGTCTCAGAGAAGGGCGTTAAGCAAGAGAATAAATTCTCCGCCGCCAAACAGATCTATATTTAATAGAAATCAATCACACAGAATAAAATCCAATGTCAGACACACAGTCCATTTACTAGTTCGTTCTGGGTCTGAACGAAACCGGAGGCATCTAGTACCCCGCATACCCATCGATCTCCAAGTACGTCTGGACGATCACTAACTGTTTCCATCTTCTTGGGTGTACAGCCCTATCAAGATCATCAGTAACCACCCACACGACATGAAGACCTCCGGTCTTCGACCACCGTCTTCATCTTCGACTTATGTCGTATCAGTTATTCAGAATGGGATAACCCTGTCTTTCCGAATAACTCGCGTATGTAATAAACAAGTGTTACACAAAGACAACATACGCCTCATTCCAATTCAGAATATTCTTTTATTTAAATATTCTTACACATTGGGAAAGGATCCCATAAATTTTATCAAAGATAAATTCTTTAAATTTATTCTTTAATCTTCTTTGAATATCAATTCAAACTAGTCGGGATTAGCGAACCACACTGGAGTAATCATTTATTTTATTTCCCAATCCCCACCTATTCATCCCATGAAGTAAAACTGGTAATAATTCATATCTAACACCATAGTGTTATCGGTAAATTCAATTACCATTTCACGTTCAAATCTAATTAAAGATTTAACTATCGCCTGGAGTAAAACTGGTGATACTCCATTCTCGATCTTTTCAATCTAATTAAAGATTCATTAAAACTCCACTTAGTTTTAATCTTTACAGAAATCAATATCCTGTCTTTAACTGGGTTAAAGAGCCAATGTCACTTAAAACACGGTTCACAATAAACCCAAAATCACATTCTATTAATTATTGGGTTAAAGAACAAGTGTTATTTAAAACACTGTTCACAATAAACCCAAAAATCAATACCAATTCAATTCCAATTAAATATTATTTAATTGGTACACTTCATTAAATCTAAATAAAAAGATTTAATCTTTTTCTCAACTGGGCTTAAGAACAGTGTTAATGAAGACACCATTCACGACAAACCCAAATCACATTTGATATTAAATACAAGGCTCTGAATAGAAAATATATCGGCTTATATTCAATATCAAATTCTGCGACCAACAATTGTCGTATTGGAAATAACGATATATATATCTTTCAAATTTCCATAACAATATCTGTATAATCACAAAATCCAACATCGAAATATTCCGAAGACAATTTCGATTCAAATCCCTTCTAATGCAATCATTGGAAATTCTGGCTATTTTTAAAACCATGTTAAATCCAATTTATTTATTTTAAAAATAAATAAATTATTATTCTAGTTCAAAACTAGTTCATTTCAATAAAAATCTATTTTTATCTTTTCAAATATGGAGTTTTTCCTCCCAATTCTTCACAAATCATTTCTTATGATTTTACATAAATTATTAATATTTTTAATAATTTTATCGAGGCCCGTACAGTCGATTTCCATCAACGGCCATCGAACTGCGCTTACAGCGACCTTTTTCAAATTTGATTTGGACATTATTCCAAATCCAACCGTTAGATTTCTAATTTCTAATATTCTTTAGAAAGCTCTTTTCGACACGAACCCAACGGTTCTGGTTTTAGGAGAATCCGACGGTCGGATCTCTCGTAATATCCGTTCGAAGTCAATGGTCGAAATTCGCGAACTGCCGCGGCGCGGCGCGTTCTATTCAGGCCATTATATTATATATATAATTATATAATATATACTTCGTCGATTTCCTTTTAAAACGTATTTTGTAAATCGTTTTAAATTCGTTTTCAAAACGATTTCAACTTCATATTCAATTTCTAATCACAATTGAATATTCCAATATAAATTCGTTTTGATTTCATTTCAAAACGATTTCAATTCAATTTCAATTTAATTCGAATTCATTTCTATTCAATTTATCAGATTTTGAAATCACTTTCGATATTCATTGAAAAATGAATAAAATCGATATAAATATCGTTCGCATCAAAATGGCGTCAATCTAATCAACACGGCTTCATGTATTCCTATTTTCAAATATTCTATTTCAAATATTTCTATTTCAAATATTTCTATTCAAATATTCTATTTCAAATATTCTATTCAAATATTTCTATTCAAATATTCTACTTAAATATTCTATTTCAAATATTTCTATTTCAAATATTTCTATTTCAAATATTTCTATTACAAATATTTCTATTCAAAACTGGAATGAGGCCCAATCAATTACCATATAATGTTAATTATATGGATTTCCTACAACGTATGTATACAATAACAATGATGAATAATCAACCATCATCCAAAGTGCATTCTACACTGTATAAGAATCAAATACAAATATTTAACGCTTATAACAGTCTGTCCATCAATCGATCGACATACAGCTAATTATTGGGACTAGTGTATGTTATATATCATCCCAATACCCGTGTGGGGTTTTCAAACAATCAAACACAGATTTTATTTGTGCAGTTGGGCGATGTGTAAAATTCATCGTCCCAATCAATATTAATCAAATCAGTGTATATAAAAAATCATCCGATCTGTTTATATTTCTTTATTTTATATACACGTTAAAAATTCTATTTTCAACTATAAAATATTTTTAACTATATAAATATTTTATTTCATTTCACATCACATCACACAATCAACTACACATCAAAATCAAACAAACAAGCATACAAACCGTCCATGGTCTGTGGACGACGGGTGTCGGGTGCTACTAAACACCGTCTACATCCTAGTATATATTTTAACTAGAAAAGAAAATTTAAAGTGAGAAGTTCTCACTGAGGGTTCCACTCCGCCGTGCTTTGCTTTCGAACTGCTGAATCATCTGGATCGGTTTGAAATCCCAATGCAGTTCTTTTCACGCTGTTCAAATAAAAATTATATTTTTATCACTTTATTTCAATAAATAAAAATCATATTTTTTATTTCTACTTCATATATATTTTTCAACGCTTCATTCTATATAAAAATTATATTTCTATATTTCCACTTTATATATAAAGATCGAATTTTTATTTCATCGCTATAAAAATCACATTTTTATTTCAACATAGATATAATAAAAATCAGATTTTTATTTCGCTACATATACAAAGATCAAATTTTTATTATCTATATAATTTAAAAATCATATTTTTAATCTTGTTAAAAATCACATCTTTATCTAGTTAAAAGCTATACCTTTGCTAAGTTAAAAATCGTATCTTTGTAGAGTTAAAATCCTAATCTTTATGGTTTAAAAATCAGATTTTTACTGCTTAAATAAATAAATAAAAACAAATATAAAAACTTACATCCATTCGAAGGAGGAGGGGGGGTTTACTGCGTTCACCGGGGTTGTGGACTAGGGAAGGGCGCGCCTGGGTAGGGGATGGCGGCAGGTAGTGGTGGCGGTCGCGGCCTGGAAGGGGAGGCGCAGTCTTCTTCCAGTTTGGGGCTTTCGGGGTTCACGAGATGGAGCTCGCGCTGAACAGAAGGGGGGGGGGGGTTTCGTCGACGAGGGGAGGGTGGCCAAGGTCAGGCGATGGAGGCCAAGGCAGCGCGGTGGCTTGGTGGCAGGCCGGGTTTCCTCGCGATTTGGTTTTTCTCTCTTTTTTTTCTTTGATTTGAATGAACGATAAAAGGGGGCTCAGTGGATAAAGGAGAGAGTGAGGGTAAGGTAATAATTTTATATATATTTAATTTAATTTTTATCTCCAAAAAGCAACTTAAAATTTCGGACTCGAAACGGGACCCACCGCCTGTCGTCCCTAGCTAACTAACCCCATTCCGAACACAATGGGATATGTATCATAAGCTGATTCGACTTTTTCGATCAGTTTTCGTCAAAATCAACATATAACTTTATATAATGAATTTGAACGCGCATTTCAATTTACCGGGGTCACATACTAACTCGAAAAATTCCCGAAAAATATTTTCTAACTTCGTATTGACGATACGGTCCTGACAAAACTAGTTTCATCGAATTCTGAGATCGTTTGAAAAATGGCCAATTTCCAGTCGATTAAAATCAACTGATACTGGTCAAACGCGTTTTCCTTTGCCACGCTCACATATTGATTCGAAAAATTATGAAATTTGAAGCCTAGCAATAACTTGACATCACGGATCCAACAAAAGTGGTTTCATCAAAATCCGAGGTTGTTGTTTGCAAAATTTCCATTTTTAAGGGCTAGAATTCCATAACGACTATTCTAAATTTTCAACCGGGCATATCTTTTGATTCCCGCTATGAAATTTTGATTTTTCGGATTCGTTGGAAAGATATTCACAATTAGATTGTATTATTTTTGGTTTCACTAAAATCCGGCTTATTTTGCACCCGATATGTTCAATTGAAGTTTAAAATCGAATTATCGAACTACCGCGCCATTTTCAATTCCTTTTATAATTATAAATAATTATTTATATTCTAACGACGATCTATATAATATATACATTCGAATTCTATTCAAAATAAATTTCTCGTCGTTATTATTTAAAATAATTCATTTTAAATATTCAATAATCACTAAAATTGCCAAAATAAAATTTTTAAATTGGCTCGGATTTCCGGGTTATTACAATCTCCCCCACTTAAAACTTTTCGTCCCCGAAAAGGAACGAAGCCGAAAGTTGTTTTAAAAACCAACTCAACTTTCATTATTTTCGCTACGGCTTAAGTTCTTCAACTTTTTAGTTTCTAAGAACCTTTCAAATTTTTCAAAAATTTGGCTAACACCCTAAATTTTCGAAAAATTTCGCCATAACCTCCCCTGCACCGGGGACTTCGGGATATTTCATATAGCCTCCCATGGCCTTCTTCAATCCGAAATAAAAAGAAAAAGCCAAGCGGCTCATAAAATCACCCAAAACTCAAGAAGTACAATAAACATGTACTTATTTGTCGGGCAAACAATTTTATTCCTCTGCTCTAGCCTTCTTGCTATGACCTGCTCAATAGATATACATGTACATGCATGCAATCCTAAATAATTTCAATACAGTTCAATATTTGGTTCAATTTGGCCTAAATTCACTGTTCATTCACATAATGGTTTAAAGGAATAATCATACAGCACAATCATTAATCAATTAGTGAATTATCATTTCAAACTCATAATTTTGATATATAGAGAAAAATCACATTTATGGTGCCAACTCACAACTATAGGTCCTATCTAATTTTGGTTCTCACACCAGTCTAATGGAAATATATAGACATCACACTTTCGAAACTCGAACATAAATACTGATGATGTGGCCACATCATCAGAATCATCCCCGGGTGCCTAGAATGTGATTCTATATCTATCCAGTATATTTGGGACTTCGTATACACGCTAGCTAGGCGTATATGCAAAATCTTCATATACTAGATTGTCTAAATTCAATATAAATAAATAAATAAATAATCAAATACGAATAATTGATTTAAATTTTCAAAACAAAAACTGTTTTCAATTTAAAAATATACTCTTCACACTCGTTCTAGGATACCACTGATCCTATCTCTAACGAGTCATTCTCATTGGATATTACTAATCCAATATCCGATGAATTCTTTCATATGGTTCTAATGTGTCTTGTTCTCGAGCTCTGTAAACCAAAGCTCTGATACCACGTTGTAACGACTGGGAATTTCGCTCGATCCGACTCAGTCGCTAAACCGATCAAGACCGCACGAAACTCCTGACTGTTTTGAGAACACGACAAAATAGAACGCAGATGGAAGAACATTTCATTGTATATTACAACAATTCCACCAGAATACAAGAATATACAGAGTATAAATGAATATATATTACATAGAAAATACCATAGATTACAATACATTATATAGCAGCGGAAAATAATACAATACACAACTAGAAGTAATACACGGATACAAATCTTTCCGAGCATCGTTCCAGCTGTAAATCAGGATCCTGTGAATATAAATCTGCAAAACCAAAACTACTAGCTGCCCGGGTCAAAATAAAGGCACCCAAAGTTTAGGTTAAAACAATAAACTCCAGGTCAGTCATTGGGACTGGTGTGAGAACTAAAACAGTTATTTAAAACTTTACTTTAAACCAGATATATCAAGGGACCACGCCGTATAACACGGAACGGGTTTCCTCCCAAGAACACCAGTGCATATAACAAAACAGCGCAATGCTTTTTGGAAAAAATGAAGCTATTATAAGACCCAGGTCCTACCACACAATGCAACGCAAGCCGGGGGATAGGGTTTTCCCTTATAATAGCCAAACATGCTTAGTACGTTTAAAACAAATCATTTGATACTACTATAAGTGCATAGTGTATAAAACAACTTCAAATCATAAGTATCAATCATAGACGGCATAGCATCCCATGCTACTATGTCGCCAATACTAGGCTCTACAATCAAAACCGCAAAGTCACGTATTTGGAAATTGGATTTCCATATGTGAACCGAGGTAAAAGATAGTCCTCTACCGATTCGAGACGCTTTAGCCCGTGTTTCAGGACCCAGACTCAGGTTGGCCCTTGGATCGTCCGGGCCGGTCCACCGATGTGGATTAAAATGCCTGAACACTGCGTTTCCCCACCCTATGGGGTGTCAATGAGCCAACGAATGACTCCATCGGACCAGGATCGTCCGATCTAACCAAGGCGCCTCGCAACAGCAACAACCACATAAGTCAAACTCGTCAGGGCGTGTAAAACCACTGACGCCACTTCTAGCTAGAAGGAAACACATGCCCTCCCTGAGGTCCTCTCCCGTTTTTGGTTCACACCGGGGTGTGAGGCTCGCGAATCAACGTTACACAAATCTGTGCCACAAAGGATGTGCTTTGATCATCACCCACAAGACTTTGCTTTTCAACAGAAGCCTTGATCATATTGCCACTTAGGCATGCCACACAGGCAATTCACTCCATGCGTTTCATATCCATCAATATATAACCTCTGAGCTCGTACATCTCAGAGAAGGGCGTTAAGCTAGAGAATAAATTCTCCGCCGCCAAACAGATATATATTTAATAGAAATCAACCACACAGAATAAAGTCCAATGTCAGACACACAGTCCATTTACAAGTTCGTTCTTGGTCTGAACGAAACCGGAGGCACCTAGTACCCCGCATTTCCATCGATCTCCAAGTACTTCTGGACGATCACTAACTGTTTCCATCTTCTTGGGTGTACAACCCTATCAAGATCATCAGTAACCACCCACACGACGTGAAGACCTCCGGTCTTCGATCACCGTCTTCATCTTCGACTTATCGTCGTATCAGTTATTCAGATTGGGATAAACCCGGTTTTCTGAATAACTCGCGTATGTAATAAACAAGTGTTACACAAAGACAACATACGCCTCATTCCAATTCAGAATATTCTTTTATTTAAATATTCTTACACTTTGGGAAAGATTCCCATAAATTTTATCAAAGATAAATTCTTTAAATTTATTCTTTAATCTTCTTTGAATATCAATTCAAACTAGTTAGGATTAGCGAACCACACCGGAGTAATCATTTATTTTATTTCCCAATCCCCACCTCTTCATCCCATGAAGTAAAACTGGTAATACTTCATATCTAACACCACGGTGTTATCGGTAAATTCAATTACCATTTCACGTTCAAATCTAATTAAAGATTTAACTATCGCCTGGAGTAAAACTGGTGATACTCCATTCTCGATATTTTCAATCTAATTAAAGATTCATTAAAACTCCACTTAGTTTTAATCTTTACAGAAATCAATATCCTGTCTTTAACTGGGTTAAAGAGCCAATGTCACTTAAAACACGGTTCACAGTAAACCCAAAATCACATTCTATTAATTATCGTGTTAAAGAACAAGTGTTATTTAAAACACTGTTCACGATAAATCCAAAAATCAATACCAATTCAATATTATTGAATTGGTACACTTCATTAAATCTAAATAAAAATATTTAATCTTTTTCTCAACTGGGCTTAAGAACAGTGTTAATGAAGACACCATTCACGACAAACCCAAATCACATTTGATATTAAATACAAGGCTCTGAATAGAAAATATATCGTCTTATATTCAATATCAAATTCTGTGACCAACAATTGTCGTATTGGAAATAACGATATATATATATATATATCTTTCAAATTTCCATAACAATATCTGTATGATCACGAAATCCAACATCGAAATATTCCGAAGACAATTTCGATTCAAATCCCTTCCAATGCAATCATTGGAAATTCTGGTTATTTTTAAAACCATTTTAAATCCAATTTATTTATTTTAAAAATAAATAAATTATTATTCTAGTTCAAAACTAGTTCATTTCGATAAAAATCTATTTTTATCTTTTCAAATATGGAGTTTTTCCTCCCAATTCTTCACAAATCATTTCTTATGATTTTACATAAATTATTAATATTTTTAATAATTTTATCAAGGCCCGTACAGTCGATTTCCATCAACGGCCATCGAACTGCGCTTACAACGACCTTTTTCAAATTTGATTTGGACATAATTCCAAATCCAACCGTTAGATTTCTAATTTCTAATATTCGTTAGAAAGCTCTTTTCGACACGAATCCTACGGTTCCGGTTTTAGGAGAATCCGACGGTCGGATCTCCTGTAATATCCGTTCGAAGTCAATGGTCGAAATTCGCGAACTGCCGCGACACGTTCTATTCTGGCCATTATATTATATATATAATATATACTTCGTCGATTTCCTTTTAAAACGTATTTTGTAAATCGTTTTAAATTCGTTTTCAAAACGATTTCAACTTCATATTCAATTTCTAATCACAATTGAATATTCCAATATAAATTCGTTTTAATTTCATTTCAAAACGATTTTAATTCAATTTCAATTTAATTTGAATTCATTTCTATTCAATTTATCAGATTTTGAAATCACTTTCGATATTAATTGAAAAATGAATAAAATCGATATAAATATCGTTCGCGTCAAAATGGCGTCAATCTAATCAACACGGCTTCATGTATTCCTATTTTCAAATATTTTATTTCAAATATTTCTATTTCAAATATTTCTATTCAAATATTCTATTTCAAATATTCTATTCAAATATTTCTATTCAAATATTCTACTCAAATATTCTATTTCAAATATTTCTATTTCAAATATTTCTATTTCAAATATTTCTATTCAAAACTGGAATGAGGCCCAATCAATTACCATATAATGTTAATTATATGGATTTCCTACAACACATGTATACAATAAGAATGGTGAATAATCAACCATCATCCAAAGAGCATTTTACACTGTATAAGCATCAAATACAAATATTTAACGCTCATAACAGCCTGTCCATCAATCGATCGACATACAGCTAATTATTGGGACTAGTGTATGTCATATATCATCCCAATACCCATGTGGGGTTTTCAAACAATCAAACACAGATTTTATTTGTGCAGTTGGGCGATGTGTAAAATTTATCGTCCCAATCAATATCAATCAAATCAGTGTATATAAACAAATCGTCCGATCTGTTTATATTTATTTATTTTATATACACGTTAAAAATTCTATTTTAAACTATAAAATATTTTAAACTATATAAATATTTTATTTCACTTCACATCACATCACACAATCAACTACACATCAAAATCAAACAAACAAGCATACAAGCCGTCCATGGTCTGTGGACGACGGGTGTCGGGTGCTACTAAACACCGTCTGCAACCTAGTATATATTTTAACTAGAAAAGAAAATTTAAAGTGAGAAGTTCTCACTGAGGGTTCCACTCTGCCGTGCTTTGCTTTTGAACTGCTGAATCATCTGGATCGGTTTGAAATCCCAATGCAGTTCTTTTCACGCTGTTCAAATAAAAATTATATTTTTATCACATTATTTCAATAAAATAAATTATATTTTTTATTTCTACTTCATATATATTTTTCAACGCTTCATTCTATATGAAAATTATATTTCTATATTTCCACTTTATATATAAAGATCGAATTTTTATTTCATCGCTATAAAAATCACATTTTTATTTCAAGATAGATATAATAAAAATCAGATTTTTATTTCGCTACATATACAAAGATCAAAATTTTATTATCTATATAATATAAAAATCATATTTTTAATCTTGTTAAAAATCACATCTTTATCTAGTTAAAAGCTATACCTTTGCTAAGTTAAAAATCGTATCTTTGTAGAGTTAAAAATCTAATCTTTATGGTTTAAAAATCAGATTTTTACTTTTAACAACCCTGAATTTTAAGGCAAATTTAAAAATTTATTTTAAGTTGTTTTAATGAGTTTTGGTTGTTTAAAATAATTTATTTTGAAAAATTAAATATATTCTTTTTAATGTAAATATGGAGCGTACACAATTTGCATGTAATAGAATTTATTCTGTAATGTAATGTAATGTGGGAAACATTAAAACAAAAAATTCAATAAATATTCTAATAAGTTGACAAAAAGGAAGGTAGAAATTTAAAAATGCAAATTATGACAATTTTTAATTTTATTTCAATCAATTGATGCAATATTAATGAAACAACGAAGAGAGGAGGTCACTAAAATCAAAGGCAAGAAAAGAAATTAATAGGATTAAGGTAAACAAATCAAATAGTAACTATTTGGTATTGATATGGTAACCATCTTGAATCAATATAATTAAGTATCGTAGTTATTGTATATTAAAAATGTAAATTTGAAGTTATCAAAATTATTTATTGGAATTGAAGTATTATTTTATTTCATTGGAATGTTAGCTATATGTAGCTTTCTACAAGTTATCACGATTTCATAAATAAATGTGTAGGTTCTAAATGAAAAAAAAAACTTCTGACAATATATATATATATGTGTGTGTGTGTGTGTGTATATATATATATCTTTGGCTATTCTCTTTAATATTTTCCCCTATCTATTCTAATTGTATCATTCATTTATTAATAAATTTCCAAATGTGAATTACTCCCTTGAATTTTGAAAGGAAATAAATAATTATCCAATAAACGCACCAATTATGCGCATTAAATGAATAATGACGCACTACAATAAATTTCATGCATTGTTATATCTTCGTATGCATGCAATTTAATTCTATGCACATTTATTTTTCTTTCCTTCTTTACATTAAATTGTCATGTTGGAGACATGCATGCATTTCTTAAAACGTGTGATCATGTTCTCTATATTCCTTCATTATTTTCAACGTATGTAAATGCTCCCTCATTTTGAATTCTTCGTATATAAAAAAAACGTTCAACTAAAATTTGTTGAATAACTTAAATTGTGGTTTTATTATGTAATTGATAAATTTGTATATAGTAGTTAAGGATATTAATTAGGGGCTCCTCATTTGATTTATAATAATGCATTGAATACTTTTCCAATTTTCTGTTTCTTATTTTATTTTTTATATTGAATAAGAAATAAATATCCTATCTCATGCCTAGTCAGCTAAATTAATTTTTTTTATTTTTCATAACCTACTATATAATATATGAAAGGACACATTAGAGAGATAAATATAATACCTTTCTCAATTTCCTTCAACATTCTTTTCTCTGCAATTGTCTTCTACAAATGTTAAGAACTTCCTCCTCCTCTCCTAATAAAAAAAAAGTAAATCTTTCTACCTTCATCAACCTCATCTTCCCTAAAATATATATATATATTCATGGTGTCCTCTTCTTAAAATTTTATCCATACTCCTTCTCAAAAGAAACAAGGGATCTTCAATTTGCAAATTTGTTACACGGCGGTTGGTGGTGGTGCGATTCGGAGAGATGGTGCTGGAGCGTATGGGTTCAGCGAGGTACATCAGGAACGAAGAAGAAACACGGAAGGAGCGCTTTAAGGAACCTTATTATAATGTAATTAATTAATTACTTAACGATGTAATCAACATATAAAAGAGCATATCTTTTGCAATCGAAATCAGAAATCAACGAAACCAGTTGCGTTGGAATCGTGATAACAAGATCTAGACTATGGAACTGACCAAGACCAAAACTGAGCATGATGGAAATTTCAGATCTAAATTATTTTGTGAGAATCCCTGATTTTCACAATTTAAATTTATTTAATTAATCATTCTAATTTGTTAAATAATTATCTGTATGATCTATGCTGTGATGTATTGTGTGGATTGTTTTGATGGATTGTATGGTATTGTATTGCATTGTATTGAGTAGATCTGTCATTTTATCGTTTGGATTTGTATGAATCTGATATTAAATATCGCGGTTGGTAATTTAGATTAAACCAGAATTTTGATCTATATGCGCACTGCTATTTTTTTTACTTTTTTTTAGTTCTATACATCATAAGATTTGCTGCAATGGAAAGATTCAGTTTTTAATTGTTTACATAAGATTTGTTGTAATGAAAGATTCAATTTTTGAATATTGATTTGTACATAAAAAATTTTTTATAAAAAAATATATTAAAATTTTAACTTGGTGAGTTTATATAGAATTGTTCACATTAAGAAGTATTGTTTGTTGAAATAAAAGAGTATTGATTTTGTTGAGACCAAAGCATCATTTTTGTTAAAACGAAAGTATCTTTTTTGTTAAAGCGACAAAAATAACAACATTTTTGATAGAAAGTTGAAGCGACAAAAATAATAATATTTTTGATAGGAATTAGAAATGACAAAAATAATCATATTTTTTGTTGTTGAGTTGAAACGAAAAAAATAATCATATTTTTGTTGTTGAAAAGAAATAATCATATTTTTGTTGTCGAAATGAAACATGAAAATAAATGTATTTTTAGTGTTTGTTTAGAAACTTGAAATATAGTCGCGTTTTATGTCATGTATCGCATATGAAACACAATCATATTTGACGTCATATATTGCATATGAAATATATGAATATTAGAATCATGGATTGTATATGTAATATAATCATGTTTAAGAGCATTGAAAATATAACACATTTTATTATGTAATTAAAAAGTAGAATTTATATTGAAAATATAATTACATTTTTATGTAAGGATAATACATGAAATTTTTATCGCATATAAAACAACAATTTTGTATGTAAATAAAAGTATGATTTGCATGTTAACTAAAAATTACATTTTTAGAAGTTGGGAATTTACATGAAAAATAAATTTTCCTTTTTATATGTAGTTAAGGTATGAATTTGCAACGTAAAATAAAAATTACATTTTTTATATGAAGTTAAAGTATGAATTTACATTGTAAAATAAAATTTCATTTCCCATGAAATTAAAGAATGTAAATGAAGTAAAAAATTACATTTCCTTATGTAAATAAAAAGAATTATTTTAGATGAAGCTTTCATTTACATCTTCATGTAAATAGGATATGTAGAGAAAAAAAGGGAAATACTTATTTACATTTAGGTAAATAAATAAGGAAAAGAAAAGGAAGACTGCGACGATCCCAAAATCCGAGGGGCGGTATTAAGGATAATCATTAGGAAATAACACATTAATCATCATAGCAGAGTACAGATAATAGCAAAAACAATAAATAGAATAATTTTACATGGATATGACAGCGGAATCACAACATGTAATAACATCAGAATAGCATAGCGTGGGATATAACTTAGTAAATAAAAAGGAAAGTGATCAGTCATCATCGCCAGAGGCGGAATACATACATGCAGTGAGACATAATAAGGGTATCAGTCTACATCGCCGAAGGCGGAATACATATACATATAATAAGAAATACGGAAAGTAAATCAGTCTGCATCGCCAGTGGCGGAATCATAATGTAAGTACAGTAATGGCGGAAAAAGTCAAAGTCGTCTCTGTGAAGTCAGCCTCGCCATGAGCCAAAAATGCACTCTATGCAGCAGTGCAGAGCCAAAAACAACCTGTCACCTGTGTACTAGGTTGCCCGTGTGAAAATAAGGGCACCCGCGTTTGTAAAGTGAAACAAACAACGAGTCAGTCATGGGGACTGGTATGAGGAATCTATTTAACAGTTAAACAATAGTAATAGCAAATCATAGAGCCACGCCACTTTCGCGGAACGGGTTTACTCCAGTGATTGCTAGTGCATTTAAACAAAGTAAATTCTTTTAAAACAACGCAATGTTTTTAGAAAGAATGAAGCCATTATAAGACTCAGGTCCCATCACACAATGCAACGCAAGCCGGAGGATAGAGTTTTACCTTATAATAGCCAAATATGCTTGATACGTATAAAGCAAAATCATTTGATATTATTGCTAGTGCATATATGTTTCAAAAATGAATAGCATCATAAATATCAATCATAGACGGTATAAGTGCCCCATACCACTATGTCGCCATACTAGGTCTACAATCAAGTCCGTTATTTCGTATTGGAAATTGGATTTCCGTCATGAGTCGAGGCAAGGGGCAAGCTCCTCTCCGCTTCGAGACATTCTAGCAAATGCCTCAGGACTACGCACTCTGGGCAATCCTGGATCTTCAGGGCCGGTCCTCACTTACGTTAGAGGATTAATTATGCCTGAACACACGTTTCCCGGTCCTTACAGACCTATAATCGGGGCGCCTCGCATTCCAACAACCACAAAGGTGAAAAATAGATATATATGTCAGGGCTGGTAAGTCACTGACACCACCATAGCTAGAAAGAAACGTCGTGCTCTCCCTGCAGTCCGTATCCCGTTTTTAACTCATACCGGGGTGTGAGGCTCGCGAATCTACGAAGTACACAAAGCTAGGTCACGTAGACCTTGCTTTGATCATCATCCACAAGACTTTGCTTTGCAACAGAAGCCTTGATCACAGCATCTTGGCATGCCACATAGGCAGTCCACTCCATACGATTGATTTCCATCGATATATAACCTCTGAGCTCGTACGTCTCAGAGAAGGGCGTTAAGCAAAAGAATAAATTCTCCGCCGCCAAATAGATATATATTTAACAGAGATCAGTCAGTATAGAACAAAATCCAATGTCAGACACACAGTCCATTTACAAGTCCGTTCTGGGTCTGAACGAAACCGGAGGCGTCAATTCCTCGCAAATCCGTACAATCAACACATACGTTCAAACGGCTACTACTTCCGTCCCCTTCCGGTAGCTACTCCGGTTAGGAACCTCAGTAGCGCCCATCCAACCGATACGAAGATCGTCGGTCTTGAATCGTCTTTGCATTTTCCAATTCGAATCGCTCGATAAATTATTTGAAATGAGGGTTAGCTCGGCCTTTTCAAAAAAATTCACGTCATTAGAATTTAAATCGATTCTTTCTATGGTTATATTATTCGACATCCATCTTTCAGTTATTTAGTGTTATTTTCATGTCAAACACATACAACCATCAAATATCAAACAATTCAAGCCCAATTGGTTTATTTTCAATCAATATTGCTTATAATATTTTATAACGATTTTTCGCCATTTTTATTTATTTAAAAATGGCCATATTTAATTAAACGACGTTTCAGGTCGTGTCTTGGCACTGGCGCTGTTTTTCCCTTAATTTGTTTTACACTTATCGGAAAATCTAACCGTTGGATTTCTACAAAGTCTATATCAGTGGGAAGATATTCCCAAAGCGAACCCAACGGTTCCAGTTTCGTGAGAATCCGACGGTCGGATCTTCCACACTAGTCGTTTGAAGTTATGGTTTCAAAATTCGAACTGTAGCGTCGTTATTCGATTCAATTTAATTATATTTATATATAAATATAAACGATTCTGGCGCTGTTTTTCTTCAGATTTGAATTAAACATTCCGGACAATCCAACCGTTGGATTTTTACAAGGTTGGTGCCGTTAGAAAGATATTTCCAAGGCGAACTCAGCGGTTGCAGTTTCGGGAAAATCCGATGGTCGGATTTCTCGCACTAATCGTTTCAAATTACGATTCCGAAACATGAACTGCACGGCCTTTATTCCTTTTAATTATATTTATATTTATGTATATAAATATAGTTCAATCTATAATTTCAACTATAGTTTATTTTCAACCTCGTTTTCACTTCAAATATTTCACTAACGCCTTAATATTTCGAAAAATTTCGCCATAACCTCCTTTGTACGGGGAGGGGTTTGGAAATTTATTGGGCCGTATTAGGTACCCAATAAATCCTAAAAAGCATTCACATATTTATAGTGATATATTCTGGTGTTTACGGGGGAGCATGTACTGATAATCACTCCAGAGAATAAATTCTCGTCACCTCGTTTCCATGTGGAAATAAATAGTCCATGTGCCGTATCTAATAACTAGAGCGACGTGATTATTGTCAACTCCAGACCCGTGTGGGGTTTTTATTAATCTGGCAATTTATCGTTATAATTTATATAGTCCATATCAGTCATCAGTTCAACCTGTAGTACATAGTCATCGCCATACAAGCCTCTTGCTTATATGGTAAATCTTCCACCTCATCACACAAGCTCCTATTGCTTATGTGGAATATGATGAAGTATGTCTATCGTCAAGAAGTATGCCATGTAGTGTAGTTCAAAAATTAATTGTTACTATCCTATGGCGTTATTTATTATTTCACACAGAATAACCAGCACTCCGCATCCAATGGCATTCACAGGAGTTGATATATAAATAAAATTGCGCAACCAACTCATCAAGGTTTACCTATTTGTCGGGCATGCAAATAATTTCTTTACTCTATAGCTAATCCATTTTTCCTGTTCAACACATGTATATATATGCAGAGCAAAGCTAATAATAATATTTCTAGCAAACTATTGTTTATTTCAACACGTGTGTATTTTTAACTAAGCGTATACATGATAAAAGGAATATTTTTATCATCAAAAATATTTATTCGACACATGTGTATTTTTAACTAAGCTTATTCATGATAAAAGGAATATTTTTATCATCAAAAATATTTATTCGACACATGTGTATTTTTAACTCTTCATATTCATTATAAAAATATAGTTTTCATTGTCGATTCATTTCATTTTTAAAAGATGATAATATTCAACACATGAATTTCAACTCAACGAATGAATTGCAACTCAACACATGAATATTCTATATAGTTTGTATATATATAAAAATGTGATTTTTATCGCTAAAGCCATTTGTTTAAATTCAAATAATATTCAACACATGAATTTCAACTCAACGAATGAATTGCAACTCAACACATGAATATTCTATATAGTTTGTATATATATAAAAATGTGATTTTTATCGCTAAAGCCATTTGTTTAAATTCAAATAATATTCAACACATGGATTTCAACTCAACGAATGAATTGCAACTCAACACATGAATATTCTATATAGTTTGTATATATATAAAAATGTGATTTTTATCGCTAAAGCCATTTGTTTAAATTCAAATAATATTCAACACATGAATTTCAACTCAACGAATGAATTGCAACTCAACACATGAATATTCTATATAGTTTGTATATATATAAAAATGTGATTTTTATCGCTAAAGCCATTTGTTTAAATTCAAATAATATTCAACACATGAATTTCAACTCAACGAATGAATTGCAACTCAACACATGAATATTCTATATAGCATATGTAATTAATTTCAACGAATGAAAATTATTCTAACACATAAGTATTTCAGAAAATTTCGGCAGCATAACGGCAGGGTAGTTAAAACCGGGACCGTCCCTAGTACGGCTCCTCGCTCTACCTTAAAACCTCGCGGTTTTTGACAATGGGGATCATGCATCTAGTTCGCACGCAGGCGGCATGTTTTATTTTCAATTCCACAATCCTATTCTATTTTGTTTCAACCACAAGAGGGTATTTTTCAACCACAAAGGTATTTTTCAACCATAAAGGTATTTTTCAACCATAATATCAACCACAAACAATTATTTCTAACCATTCGTCATACAATATAATATCACGTCAATCACAAGCAATAAATATCGTCCATGGTCTGTGGACGAGGGGAGTATATATATATATAATATAATAATTCACTTGCATTTCATCACAATTCAAAGCACATATGTTTCATTCAACGCTTGTATAATTTATACATCGCTAATATAACTTATACAACACATGTACCTGAGGTATACAATGCGTATATAATTTACACTTCGCTTATATAATTTATACAACACGATTTCATTCACACAAATAGTTTAGATTCCTCACATTGGTTATTGCGGTGCTAAAAATCGTAGGAAGGTCAGAAAAATCCGCGGCTTCTTCTAGAATGTAGAGAGCCTCCTGCGGTCACGGTGTCTCCTGTTTCATCAAATTTAGTTAAAGAACGAAAAAGATATTATTTTTCAAAGTTTTGCAACACTTAAAAGTGTTATTTTCATTTCATGATTTTCATCAGAAAAGTTTTTAAAACCTTCGAAACTAGGTCACGATTTTTTAGCCAATCCGTACCTCGATGCTTCAATCAGACCTTGCTGCGTCAAAGAGCTACTAACCACCTCCAGATCGGCGGTGGTGGCGAAGGATTCGGCGGCCTGTGCTCGTCGCGGCGGCGCTCTGAAGGTCGCGCCTTCCTCGTCGAATTCCGACGTCGATGGCTGATGGGAGGAGGCGTGGGTTGGTCGGATGTGGAGAGGAGGCGAAGGCGGTCAGAAGTCTCAACTGGCGGCGGCGGTGAAGCCTGAGGCGGCGGCGATATCGACGAGAAGTTTTGAGCGTTGCGCGTCGTCCAATCGTCTCTGACGGCTAGGGTTTCGTGATTTTTTTTTAAAGAAAAATTCCTATTGGTACATGCTTTATAGAAATTTTTAAATAGTGTTTTTGCAAACGGACACCTTTTCAAACACAACGACTATCGCCCCTAGCTAAATACCCCCATTCTGGACACAATGGGATATGTTTCGTTGGCCATTTCGACTGTTACAGTCAGTTATTTTTCAAATTAAAATATAAAACATTCGATATTTAATTTAAACGTACATTTCAATTTGCCAGGGCCAAAAACTGAATCGAAAAATTCCAGAAAAATAAATCTAGCTTTGTTTTGACGATACGGTCCTAACAAAACCAATTTCGTCGAATTCTGAGCTCGTTTGAAAAACGGCCATTTTTAGGTCGACCCATTTTAACAGAATTTGACCAAACACATTATCTTTTGCCCTGCTCACATACTAGCTTCAAAAATTATGAAATTTGAAACTTAGCAATAATTTGACATCCCGGACCCAACAAAAGTGGTTTCGTCGAATTCCGAGGTCGTATGCAAAATCTCAATTTTCAAGGGCTATATATATTATATAGCGACCTTTCTGAAAATTCATTTGGCCATAACTTTTGATTTCCGTTATGTAATTTCGATTTTTCAGATTCGTTAGAAAGGTATTGATAAACAGATTTAAATATTTTTAGTTTCGTTAAAATCCGTTATATTTTCCACCCGGTACGGTCAGACAAAGTTTGTATTCAAAATTTCAAACAGCCATACCATACCAAATTCTATATTTTATTGAAATATGCTATTTCAACTATTCAAATTTCTTGGTAATAACCTAATTTAAAAATTTTTAACTGGTTCACATTTTTCCGGGTTATTACAATCTCCCCCACTTAAAACTTTTCGTCCTCGAAAAGGAAATAACAGTTAAGCAGGAAATAAAATGTAAATGCAAAGTATTGTAAAGGTACCTTGCACCGGAGTTAGTCAGAGATGTCCACTCTGCATTTGGGATAGGCTTTTTTAATGCTTTCCTCAGTCTCCCAAGTACAGTCTCTAGGATCACTACTCCACTGCACTTTGACTAAATGAATCTTTTTCCTCCTTAGCTCTCTGGTTTCTTTGCCAACTATCTTTAATGGCTCTCTTCTGAGTGCTAATTCTGGAGTTATGTCAATATCATGTTGCGCTGCTTCTTCCACAACAAGATCGGGATCATGAACATGTTTTCTGAGTTGAGATACATGGAACACATCATGTATACCAGGCAACCAATTAGGTAATGAAACCCTATATGCAAGAGTTCCAATCCGTTCAAGTATAGGAAAAGGACCAATAAATCTCGGTACCAACTTCCCAGTCTTGCCAAATCTGATTACTCCTCGCATTGGAGAAACTCTTAAATAAACATAATCGCCAACGACAAACGATATATCCCTTCTTCTCGCATCAGCATAACTCTTCTGTCGGCTCTGTGCGGCTTTTGATCGCTTCTTAATGAAATCGACTTTCTCCGATGCTTCTTGAATAATATCGGGCCCTAACACAAGTCTGTTGCCAGGTTCTACCCAACATGCGGGAGATCGGCACGGTCTACCGTATAATGCTTCAAATGGAGACATTCCCAAACTTGCTTGGTAGCTATTGTTGTAAGAGAACTCGGCTAGATGTAAGTGATCTTCCCATGAGCCTCCAAAATCAATAACGCAAGCCCGCAGTAAATCTTCTAGAATTCTATTCACCCGCTCAGTTTGGCCATCTATCTGTGGGTGATAAACGGTGCTTAGATTTAATTTGGTTCCCAATTCTTCCTGGAATGCTTCCCAGAATTTGCTAGTAAATAGGGGATCTCTATCGCTGACTATATTGAGCGGCGCTCCATGTATTTTAACTATTTCGTTGAAGTAAATCTGTGCTAGACTTTGAGCCGTTCTGTTGGATCGGACAGGTATGAAATGGGCAGTCTTCGTGAAGCGATCTACGATTACCCACATACTGTCGTTTCCTTTTCTAGTTCGAGGCAAACCATCGATGAAGTCCATCGAAATTTGTTCCCACTTCCATCCTGGAATTTCTAAGGGTTGTAATAATCCAGCCAATTTCTGCTGATCACTCTTAACTAGCTGACAAGTGGGGCATCTGCTAACATATAATGAGATATCTCTTTTCATTGACCTCCACCAGAATGTACGTTTAATGTCGTTATACATTTTGTTCACACTGGGATGGATACTTAATTTGCATTTGTGGCACTCATCAAGTATTTCTCTTTTTAGCTCGGAGATGTCAGGAACACAAATTCTTCCTTTTAGTCTCAAAACCCCCTCACTATCCACTTGGAAGCTGGAGTCTATGCCTTCATCGATTCTTTTGATCATTACTTTCACAAAATTATCCTCCTTTTGAAGGGTCGAGATCCTATCTATTAATGAAGACGTGATGAAAAAACTGGCAATGATCTCATTCTTTCTGCTGAGCGCATCTGCTACAACATTGGCTTTCCCTGGAGTGTATAGAATTTCAAAATCATATGCTGCAAGGAAATCTAACCAACGCTGTTGTCTCAAGTTTAGATCCTTCTGAGTGAATAGATATTTCAAGGATTGATGATCAGTAAATAGTTCGAATTTCTCGCCCAGTAAATAATGCCTCCAGATCCTTAAAGCAAACACGATAGCTAATAACTCAAGATCATGAGTTGCATAGTTTCTCTCATGCGGCTTTAGTTGACGGCTGGCATAAGCGATCACTTGGCCTTTTTGCATTAACACTGCGCCTAGCCCTCTAATAGAAGCGTCTGTCCATACTGTCAAGTCTTGGTTACCTTCTATAATGGTCAATACTGGAGCAGTTGTCAACTTCAGTTTCAGCTCCTGGAAAGCTTCTTCACATTCGGGAGTCCATTTGAATTTCTCACGCTTCTTTGTAAGCTTTGTCAAAACTCCTGATATCTTTGAAAAATCCTGAATGAATTTCCGATAGTAACTAGCCAATCCAAGGAAACTTCGAAATTCTGTCGGTGTAGTAGGTTGTTTCCAGTTCTGAATTGCTGTAATTTTGCTTGGGTCTACAGCAATTCCTTCTTTTGATACGACATGGCCTAGGAATTTAACTTCATTCTTCCAGAAGACACACTTAGAAAATTTAGCTTTCAAGACATTTCTCCTTAGAATTTTCAACACTTGATCTAAATGTTTTGCATGTTCATCTTCCGACTTAGAGTAGATTAAAATGTCATCGATGAAGACTAGAACAAATTTATTCAACACACCACGGAACACTCTGTTCATAAGATCGACGAAGTATGCCGAAGCGTTACACAAGCCGAACGGCATTACTAACCATTCGTAAAATAAATCGGGACCCCTGAAGGCTGTCAAAGGAACACAGTCTTCTGCTATACGTAATTGGTGGAAACATGTAGCTAGGTCCATTCTGGAGAATACTGTTGCTCCATTTAATTGATCTAACAGATCATCTATTCGGGGCAAAGGATTTTTGTTCTTCAGTGTCTGCTTATTGAGATCTCGGTAATCAACACAAAGTCTTAGAGTACCGTCTGATTTCGGGACAAATACTGCTGCTGCTCCCCACGCTGAAAAGCTCGGTCTGATCAGACCTTTCCAAACCAATTCTCGGGTTTGACTACCTAACTCTTCCTTTTCTTTCGGGTCCATTCTCCTTATTAGATGTACTACTGGTCGGGCATTAGGAATTAGATCTATTCTAAATTCAATCTCTCTTTGCGGCGGTAAGTTTTCTACTTCTTCAAACACATCCGCATAGTTTTTAACGACCGGTATCTTTTCTAATGAAGGGTGAGTAATTTCTAAAGAAGACCAAAATTCTGTTCTATTCATTTCTGAGCCATGGCATGGTATAGTGATACGCCCAAGTTTTGTTTTAACTTTCACGATTCTATCAGCACATCTAACTTCGGCCTTATATTTGGTTAACCATTCCAAACCGAGAATAACATCGAATTCCGATAAATCCATAACAATTAAGTGGATGGGAAACTTGTAGCATGAATAAGAGATAGGCACTCTGCAGTATATACTGAGACTAACAGAACCTCCTATCGGGTATTGAACTTTAATTGGTTCCTTAAGTTTTCTTCGTTTCAATTTTAATTTGTGAACAAGGATACCAGATATGAAGCTACGTGATGCACCAGTATCAAAAAGTACAGAAACAGGAATATTTTTAATGGTAAGGGTACCTCCCAAGACGTCGGGTTTACCTGATCCATCGGTGGTAGCTGGCGGGGTCTTCCCGTCATAGACATGAGCCACTTGAGCATTCTGCTTCAGAGGACAGTTCCTGCTATAGTGCCCCTTCTTATGGCTGTTGTAGCATTCGGCTGAGTCATTTGCCTTTGGCTTCCTCGGAGCTTTGCATACATTAGAAAAGTGACCTGGCTTCCCGCAGTTGTAGCAATTTCCTTTCGGGATCTTTGCAGGTTTCTGAGTAGCGGCCGCGGTAATGCTAGATTCGGGTTGATCTGTTGAAGCCTTTCGCTTATTTCCAGCTTGGCTTTTGGCGCGGTCTTGGCTAGCATGTCTCTCGTCCATGTCTTCGTAATTGCAAGCCATCTCTACTAGTTCTGAAAAGGAGAGTTTGATATTGCTCATAGCTCTATCGTGGTACTTGCGCTTCAGCCCAAATATGAACCTCTTGTTCTTTGCTTTGTTGGTCAAAATCAGCTCTGGAGCATAGCGCGATAACTGGGTGAACTTATTAAGGTAGTCCTGAACAGAGAGATCTCCTTGCTGGAGATTAGCAAACTGCTCTCGCATCCTCTCTAGAGCCTGTTCCGGTACAAACTTCTCATTGAACATAGCTTTGAATTGTTCCCAAGTTCTGACAGTACCAGCTGCATCCTCTGAGGTAATGGCATCCCACCACAGCTCTGCTTCCTCCTGAAGGAGCCAAATGCCAAGTCGGGCTTTATTGTTGGTCCCCATACCCATGCCTTCGAAGATTTTCTCACAGGTCTTCAGCCAAGCTATAGCCTCGGTCACTGTGCCAGTGCCAGTAAAAGGTATTCCCCCAAGATTTCTGTACCTCTTCGCTACTTTATCTAGCTCAAAGTCTTCTGGTGCTGGTGGCTGAACAATAGGGCCTTCCACTACTATGGGGATATTCCCCCGTCCTCCTACTGCATCTCCTCGGCCTCCACGGCCTCCTCTAGCTGCTGCTCCTCGCGTAGCCATCTAAAAGAACTGTATAAGCAAGAAAAGAGTCAATCTCACAGATTTGATAATTTTCATAAATGATAAAGCAAGGGAATACAAGGAAAGATAATGATGATGTACTGATCAAATTGTTTTGCTAATCTGCTTAGCTCATTCTAGGACATTGCTAATCCTATCTCTAATGAGCTACTCGCATTAGAACGCTACTGATTCTATTCTGACGAGGTGTTTAATGTGTTAGATCCCGGAACTAAGGTTAACCAAAGCTCTGATACCAACTGTGACGATCCCAAAATCCGAGGGGTGGTATTAAGGATAATCATTAGGAAATAACACATTAATCATCATAGCAGAGTACAGATAATAGCAGAAACAATAAATAGAATAATTTTACATGGATATGACAGCGGAATCACAACATGTAATGACATCAGAATAGCATAGCGTGGGATATAATTTAGTAAATAAAAAGGAAAGTGATCAGTCATCATCGCCAGAGGCAGAATACATACATGCAGTGAGACATAATAAGGGTATCATTCTACATCGCCGAAGGCGGAATACATATACATATAATAAGAAATACGGAAAGTAAATCAGTCTGCATCGCCAGTGGCGGAATCATAATGTAAGTATAGTAATGGCGGAAAAAGTCAAAGTCGTCTCTGTGAAGTCAGCCTCGCCATGAGCCAGAAATGCACTCTATGCAGCAGTGCAGAGCCAAAAACAACCTGTCACCTGTGTACTAGGCTGCCCGTGTGAAAATAAGGGCACCCGCGTTTGCAAAGTGAAACAAACAACGAGTCAGTCATGGGGACTGGTATGAGGAATCTATTTAACAGTTAAACAACAGTAATAGAAAATCATAGGACCACGCCACTTTCGCGGAACGGGTTTACTCCAGTGATTGCTAGTGCATTTAAACAAAGTAAATTCTTTTAAAACAACGCAATGTCTTTAGAAAGAATGAAGCCATTATAAGACTCAGGTCCCATCACACAATGCAACGCAAGCCGGAGGATAGAGTTTTACCTTATAATAGCCAAATATGCTTGATACGTATAAAGCAAAATCATTTGATATTATTACTAGTGCATATATGTTTCAAAAATGAATAGCATCATAAATATCAATCATAGACGGCATAAGTGCCCCATAACACTATGTCGCCATACTAGTTCTACAATCAAGTCCATTAGTTCGTATTGGAAATTGGATTTCCGTCATGAGTCGAGGCAAGGGGCAAGCTCCTCTCCGCTTCGAGACATTCTAGCAAATGCCTCAGGACTACGCACTATGGGCAATCCTGGATCTTCAGGGCCGGTCCTCACTTACGTTAGAGGATTAATTATGCCTGAACACACGTTTCCCGGTCCTTACAGACCTATAATCGAGGCGCCTCGCATTCCAACAACCACAAAGGTGAAAAATAGATATATATGTCAGGGCTGGTAAGTCACTGACACCACCATAGCTAGAAAGAAA
Organism: Allium sativum; assembly: GCA_030737875.1. Taxonomy (NCBI): domain Eukaryota; kingdom Viridiplantae; phylum Streptophyta; class Magnoliopsida; order Asparagales; family Amaryllidaceae; genus Allium; species Allium sativum. Next base: position 509,771,755 of record CM060921.1, on the reverse strand, counting down.
CGTCGTGCTCTCCCTGCAGTCCGTATCCCGTTTTTAACTCATACCGGGGTGTGAGGCTCGCGAATCTACAAAGTACACAAAGCTAGGTCACGTAGACCTTGCTTTGATCATCATCCACAAGACTTTGCTTTGCAACAGAAGCCTTGATCACAGCATCTTGGCATGCCACATAGGCAGTCCACTCCATACGATTGATTTCCATCGATATATAACCTCTGAGCTCGTATGTCTTAGAGAAGGGCGTTAAGCAAAAGAATAAATTCTCCGCCGCCAAATAGATATATATTTAACAGAGATCAATCAGTATAGAACAAAATCCAATGTCAGACACACATTCCATTTACAAGTCCGTTCTGGGTCTGAACGAAACCGGAGGCGTCAATTCCTCGCAAATCCGTACAATCAACACATACGTTCAGACGGCTACTACTTCCGTCCCCTTCCGGTAGCTACTCCGGTTAGGAACCTCAGTAGCGCCCATCCAACCGATACGAAGATTGTCGGTCTTGAATCGTCTTTGCATTTTCCAATTCGAATCGCTCGATAAATTATTTGAAATGAGGGTTAGCTCGGCCTTTTCAAAAAAATTCTCGTCATTAGAATTTAAATCGATTCTTTCTATGGTTATATTATTCGACATCCATCTTTTAGTTATTTAGTGTTATTTTCGTGTCAAACACATACAACCATCAAATATCAAACAATTCAAGCCCAATTGGTTTATTTTCAATCAATATTGCTTATAATATTTTATAACGATTTTTCGCCATTTTTATTTATTTAAAAATGGCCATATTTAATTAAACGACGTTTCAGGTCGTGTCTTGGCACTGGCGCTGTTTTTCCCTTAATTTGTTTTACACTTATCGGAAAATCTAACCGTTGGATTTCTACAAAGTCTATATCAGTGGGAAGATATTCCCAAAGCGAACCCAACGGTTCCAGTTTCATTAGAATCCGACGGTCGGATCTTCCACACTAGTCGTTTGAAGTTATGGTTTCAAAATTCGAACTGCAGCGTCGTTATTCGTTTCAATTTAATTATATTTATATTTATATATAAATATAAACGATTCTGGCGCTATTTTTCTTCAGATTTGAATTAAACATTCCGGACAATCCAGCCGTTCGATTTTTACAAGGTTGGTGCCGTTAGAAAGATATTTCCAAGGCGAACTCAGCGGTTGCGGTTTCGGGAAAATCCGATGGTCGGATTTCTCGCACTAATCGTTTCAAATTACGATTCCGAAACACGAACTGCACGGCCTCTATTCCTTTTAATTATATTTATATTTATGTATATAAATATAGTTCAATCTATAATTTCAACTATAGTTTATTTTCAACCTCGTTTTCACTTCAAATATTTCACAAACGCCTTAATATTTCGAAAAATTTCGCCATAACCTCCTTTGTACGGGGAGGGGTTTGGAAATTTATTGGGCCGTATTAGGTACCCAATAAATCCTAAAAAGCATTCACATATTTATAGTGATATATTCTGGTGTTTATGGGGGAGCATGTACTGATAATCACTCCATAGAATAAATTCCCGTCACCCCAATTCCGTGTGGAAATAAATAGTCCATGTGCCGTATCTAATAACTAGAGCGACGTGATTATTGTCAACTCCAGACCCGTGTGGGGTTTTTATTAATCTGGCAATTTATCGTTATAATTTATATAGTCCATATCAGTCATCAGTTCAACCTGTAGTACATAGTCATCGCTATACAAGCCTCTTGCTTATATGGTAAATCTTCCACCTCGTCACACAAGCTCCTATTGCTTATGTGGAATATGATGAAGTATGTCTATCGTCAAGAAGTATGCCATGTAGTGTAGTTCAAAAATTAATTGTTACTATCCTATGGCGTTATTTATTATTTCACACAGAATAACCAGCACTCCGCATCCAATGGCATTCACAGGAGTTGATATATAAATAAAATTGCGCAGCCAACTCATCAAGGTTTACCTATTTGTCGGGCACGCAAATAATTTCTTTACTCTACAGCTAATCCATTTTTCTTGTTCAACACATGTATATATATGCAGAACAAAGCTAATAATAATATTTCTAGCAAACTATTGTTTATTTCAACACGTGTGTATTTTTAACTAAGCGTATACATGATAAAAGGAATATTTTTATCATCAAAAATATTTATTCGACACATGTGTATTTTTAACTAAGCTTATTCATGATAAAAGGAATATTTTTATTATCAAAAATATTTATTCGACACATGTGTATTTTTAACTCTTCATATTCATTATAAAAATATAGTTTTCATTGTCGATTCATTTCATTTTTAAAAGATGATAATATTCAACACATGAATTTCAACTCAACGGATGAATTGCAACTCAACACATGAATATTCTATATAGTTTGTATATATATAAAAATGTGATTTTTATCGCTAAAGCCATTTGTTTAAATTCAAATAATATTCAACACATGAATTTCAACTCAACGAATGAATTGCAACTCAACATATGAATATTCTATATAGTTTGTATATATATAAAAATGTGATTTTTATCACTAAAGCCATTTGTTTAAATTCAAATAATATTCAACACATGAATTTCAACTCAACGAATGAATTGCAGCTCAACACATGAATATTCTATATAGTTTGTATATATATAAAAATGTGATTTTTATCGCTAAAGCCATTTGTTTAAATTCAAATAATATTCAACACATGAATTTCAACTCAACAAATGAATTGCAACTCAACACATGAATATTCTATATAGTTTGTATATATATATAAATGTGATTTTTATCGCTAAAGCCATTTGTTTAAATTCAAATAATATTCAACACATGAATTTCAACTCAATGAATGAATTGCAACTCAACACATGAATATTCTATATAGCATATGTAATTAATTTCAACGAATGAAAATTATTCTAACACATAAGTATTTCAGAAAATTTCGGCAGCATAACGGCAGGGTAGTTAAAACCGGGACCGTCCCTAGTACGGCTCCTCGCTCTACCTTAAAACCTCGCAGTTTTTGACAATCGGGATCATGCATCTAGTTCGCACGCAGGCGGCATGTTTTATTTTCAATTCCACAATCCTATTCTATTTTGTTTCAACCACAAGAGGGTATTTTTCAACCACAAAGGTATTTTTCAACCATAAAGGTATTTTTCAACCATAATATCAACCACAAACAATTATTTCTAACCATTCGTCATACAATATAATATCACGTCAATCACAAGCAATAAATATCGTCCATGGTCTGTGGACGAGGGGAGTATATATATATATATAATATAATAATTCACTTGCATTTCATCACAATTCAAAGCATATATGTTTCATTCAACGCTTGTATAATCTATACATTGCTAATATAACTTATACAACACATGTACCTGAGGTATACAATGCGTATATAATTTACACTTCGCTTATATAATTTATACAATGCGATTTCATTCACACAAATAGTTTAGATTCCTCACATTGGTTATTGCGGTGCTAAAAATCGTAGGAAGGTTAGAAAAATCCGCGGCTTCTTCTAGAATGTAGAGAGCCTCCTTGCGGTCACGGTGTCTCCTATTTCATCAAATTTCGTTAAAAAACGAAAAAGATATTATTTTTCAAAGTTTTGCAACACTTAAAAGTGTTATTTTCATTTCAGAATTTTCATCAGAAAAGTTTTTAAAACCTTCGAAACTAGGTCACGATTTTTCAGCCAATCCGTACCTCGATGCTTCGATCAGACCTTGCTGCGTCAAAGAGCTACGAACCACCTCCAGATCGGCGGTGGTGGCGAAGGATTCGGCGGCCTGTGCTCGTCGCGGTGGCGCTCTGAAGGTCGCGCCTTCCTCGTCGAATTCCGACGTCGATGGCTGATGGGAGGAGGCGTGGGTTGGTCGGATGTGGAGAGGAGGCGAAGGCGGTCAGAAGTCTCAACTGGCGGCGGCGGTGAAATGGCCTGAGGCGGCGGCGATATCGACGAGAAGTTTTGAGCGCTGTGCGTCGTCCAATCGTCTCTAGCGGCTAGGGTTTCGTGATTTTTTTTTTAAAGAAAAATTCCTATTGGTCCATGCTTTATAGAAATTTTTAAATAGTGTTTTTGCAAACGGACACCTTTTCAAACCCAACGACTGTCGCCCCTAGCTAAATACCTCCATTCCGGACACAATAGGATATGTTTCGTTGGCCATTTCGACTGTTATAGTCAGTTATTTTTCAAATTAAAATATAAAACATTCGATATTTAATTTAAACGTACATTTCAATTTGCCAGGGCCACAAACTGAATCGAAAAATTCCAGAAAAATAAATCTAGCTTTGTTTTGATGATACGGTCCTAACAAAACCAGTTTCGTCGAATTCTGAGCTCGTTTGAAAAACGGCCATTTTTAGGTCGACCCATTTTAACAAAATTTGACCAAACACATTATCTTTTGCCCCACTCACAAACTAGCTTCAAAAATTATGAAATTTGAAACTTAGCAATAATTTGACATCCCGGACCCAACAAAAGTGGTTTCGTCGAATTTCGAGGTCGTATGCAAAATCTCAATTTTCAAGGGCAATATATACTATATAGCGAACTTTCTAAAAATTCATTTGGCCATAACTTTTGATTTCCGTTATGAAATTTCGATTTTTCAGATTCGTTAGAAAGGTATTGATAAACAGATTTAAATATTTTCAATTTCGTTAAAATCCGTTATATTTTCCACCCGGTACAGTCAGACAAAGTTTGTATTCAAAATTTCAAACTGTCATACCATACCAAATTCTATATTTTATTGAAATATGCTATTTCAACTATTCAAATTTCTTGGTAATAACCTAATTTAAAAATTTTAAACTGGTTCACATTTTTCTGGGTTATTACAAAGACATTTACTACTTATAGTTTAAATAAATAAGGAAAAGAGATGTTTTAATAATATTTTCTATGCATTAAAAGGAATGAATTGAAAGTTACATTTTAGTGGTTAATAAGTAAGAGTATTTCATTTATGATTGTATAAAAAGATTACCTTTTTAATTGTCCATGTGTTAAATTAAGAAGATTTTGTTTTCAAAACGTTATCAATTTTGAATTAAAGGAATGTTTTTATTTTATATTTAATTAATGAAATTAATTTACGTTGATTTAGAAAGATTACATCTTTGGTGTCAATACGTTAAAGTAAAGAAGATATGATTTCAAAATTGAAAATCTTGAAAAGAGTGTTTTTAGAAAGTCACAAAAATAGGGAAAGTTACAATTTATATTAAATATTTGAAATCAGGATATTTAGAAATAAAGAATACCTTAGAATTAGGATTCTTTAAGGGAAAGGATAATTTAAATAATGACCTGTTTTGAAAAAAATTAATTATAATTATAAATTATAATTGTGCTTGGACACGAGTTTAGGTTACATTTGTGGTAGAAGCCTGCCCGGACCCGACCGGCATTTCCAGCAGCCACAAATGTTGAACCTAATGTGAGAGGTCCAATTGCGCAAATACAAATTTGGGCTAAGACACGAGGTTAAGCCCAACTTGTCGGATAAGTCTGCCCGGAACCGACCGGCCTATCCAGCATCCACAAGCTGCAGGCCTAATGTGAGAGGTCTGACCCATATTAAAAAAATACAAATAGTTAAATAGAAGATGAACATTATTTTCACCGTCATGTTTAAAGAAGAGAAAACTACATATTTTATGTAATTAGATTAAAAGAAGAAATTTATATTTTTATTAAAAGAAAGAAAGAAAATTACATCTTTATGTAATTAAAACCAAAAGTAAGAAATTTACATTTTTTTCTTGTGAAATTAAGATTAAAGGCAAAAGTTACATTTTTTATGTAATTGGTATAAATAAAGAAAAGTTTACATTTTAATGTAAATTAGATTAAAAAGGGAAAATTCCATTTTTCATGCAGGTAGATTAAAAGTGTGAAATTACATTTTTGTTTAATTGGATTTTAACAAAAAATAATAAGGATATGAAATTTATATGTTAATGAATTAGATTTTCATTAAAAAAAATTAATGATATGGAAATTTCATTTTCATGTAAATAGATTAGCACACAAAATTATCGTTTTGTTTGTAATGAAAAATTATTACTTTTGGTTTGCATTGAAAAGATAATAAAATTATCAATTTTGTTACATTGAAATAAAGAAACAAAAATACTCATTCTTGTAGAAGTAAAAATGGATGAAACAAAAAAATTCTCATTTTTGTTGGAATTGGTATGATAAACAAAATATACATTTTGTGTAATTCGAAAGATGAAACAAGAAAATGTACATTGTTATGTATAAGATGTGTATGTGTATGAAAATGAAAATAAATGGTGTGTACATTGTACGTTAATATTGTATGTACGAATAGGAATATTTTTCGTTAGCAAAATGTAATGAAATAAAATACATTTCATTACACATTATAAACATTTCGATAGGTTGTGAAACAAAACATTCACTACTTGTTATATAATTATGTTAATGAAATGGAATTTGAATTATTTTATATATATATAAATAAAGATAATTCGTTATAAATTACTAATAACGATATGAAATGATTTCCAACTTATATATATACAGGAATTATTTGGAAAGTCCGAGTCTATCTCATTCCAAATAATTTAAGCGACGTTTCAAATTCAAGTTTTGAAGACAACGATAGAAGACCGACGATCTTCATATCGAATGGACGACAACTACTGATGCCCGTGATTGGAGTAGCTACCTTGAAGGGGCTACAGTGGCGGCCGTCCAGACGTAGTGTTGATTAGTACGGATTTGGCTTTCACTCAGATCCAGAGCATAAGCTTATGAATGGAATGTGTGTCTGACATTGTACTCCTTTATATTGTATTTATTGATTTTATGTCGAATGTATGAATGTTTGGTGGCGGAGAATTTATTCTCTTGCTTAACACCCTTTCATATATTTCGGCAAAGGATTGGTAGTGTGATATGGAGTGACGATGTGGCATGCTAAGATGCATATGATCAAGGCTTTTGTTGAAAAGCTAGCCTTGTGGTTGATGATCAAAGCACGGCTTGTTTAGGCATTGCTTTGTGTATAGCATGACTTCGCGAGCCTCACACACCAGCGGAGTCTAAAATGGGAGAAGGGAACGCAGGGAGAGCAGCACGTTTCCTTCTAGCTAGAAGTGGTGTTTGGGCTTTAACACGACCCGACATTTTACCTATGTGGATGATGGAATGAGGCGCCTCGGATGAAAGATCCTATAGGACCGGGAAACGTGTGTTCAGGAAAAACTAATCCGCAACTTGTATGGTGGACCGGCCATGCAGCTTTCCAAGGGTTCACTGCGGGGGATCCTGTAATAACCCGGAAATCCGAGCCAATTTTAAATTTTTTATTTTGGCCAATTTAGTGAATTTTGATTATTTAAAATGAATTATTTTAAATAATAACGACGAGAAATTTATTTTGAATAGAATTCGAATGAAGATATTTATATAGATCGTCGTTAGAATATAAATATTTATTTTAAATTATAAAAGGAATTGAAAATGGCGCGGTAGTTCGATAATTCGATTTCAAAATTCAAATGAACATACCGGGTGCAAAATAAATCGGATTTTAGTGAAACCAAAAATAATAGAATCTAATTGAGAATATCTTTCCAACAAATCCGAAAAATTGAAATTTCATAGCGGGAATCAAAAGATATGTCCAGTTGAAAATTCTGAATTGTATTTATGGAATTTCGGCCCTTAAAAATGGCCATTTTGCAAACGACCTCGGATTTCGATGAAACTACTTTTGTTGGATCCGTGATGTCTAGTTATTGCTAGGTTTCAAATTTCATAATTTTTCAAATCAATATGTGAGCGTGGCAAAGGAAAACGCGTTTGACCAGTTTCAGTTGATTTCAATCGACTGGAAAATGACCATTTTTCAAACGGTCTCAGAATTCGACGAAACTAGTTTTGTTAGGACCGTATCGTCGATACGAAGCTTGAAAATATTTTTCGGGAATTTTTAGAGTTAGTATGTGACCCCGGTAAATTGAAATGCGCGTTCAAATTCAATATATATTGTTATATTTTGATTTTGATGAAAACTGATCGAAACGATCGAATCAGCTTACGATACATATCCCATTGTGTTCGGAATGAGGGTAATTAGCTATGGACGACAGGTGGTGGGTTTCGTTTCGAGGTCGAAAATAAAGGTTGCTTTTTTGAAATTAAATGAAATTAAATATTATAAATATATTATATATCCCCCCCTTATTCCTTCACCCACCTGTTGACTTCAAAATAGAAATTAAAAAAAGAAAAAAAAAGGAAGAGAAAAGGGGGGATCACCGTCGCCCCCCCCTCGCTCCAGAACCGCCGCCGTCGTCGAGGCTGGCCCAGGCCGTGCCACCACCCCACGACCCCCCTTCTCTTGATTCAGCCCCCCCCCCTCGTTCTCCTCCGCTCCTACTTCCCCAAAGCCCTAAATCATGAAAAAAACCGCTGCCGGCAGCAAGTGCAGGCCCCACCGCACCTGCCGCCGACTCTACCACCAACTACCGCCGTCCTTAGCCCCTCCCTCGGCCACCTCAACTGCTGTGGACCCCCGTTCCACCAGAAATCGAATAAGCAGTGAGTTTTTAACTGTTTTATTTTTCTTTTATGTAATTAATTTAAGTAATTTTGTGATTAAATGATGGTTTTAAAAATCTGATTTTATATATATTAGTATTGAATTCATTTTCGATTTTATATGAAGAAACAGACGATTTTTATGTGAAGAAAGTTTAGACATTTATTATAGAAAAAGATGAGATCTTTAATTATGAGAAGGAAAAGATTATATTTTTCTTTATAGTGAATGAAGATTGGATTTTTTCTATGCGAGTAGTGAATTAAAAATATAATTTTTATAATGTAGAAAGGTTAAAAATATAATTTTTATATAATATAGATAATAAAAATTCGATCTTTATTATGTAGGAGGCATAAAAATATGATTTTTATATAATGGAGAATATAAAAAAAATGTTATCTTTATATAGTAGAGATTATAAAAATGCGATCTTTATGTGTGTTGTAACGAATTAACAATATAAAGAAATGATTTTATTTAAAATATAAGTTGAGATTTGTATAGATAAAAATTCGATCTTTGTATATGAAGTAGAAATATAAAAATATAATTTTCATATAGAATGAAGCGTTGAAGAACATATATGAAGTAGAAATGAAAATAGAATTTTTATTTATTGAAATGAAGCAATAAAAATATAATTTTTATTTGAACAGCGTGAAAAGAACTGCATTGGGATCTCAAATTGGTCCAGACGGTTCAGTAGTTCAACAGCAAAGCACGGCGGAGTGGAACCCAACTGTTAGAACTGCTCACCTTTAATTTGGTTTTCTAGTTAATAAAAATACTAGGATGCAGACGGTGTTTAGTAGCACCCGACACCCGTCGTCCACAGACCATGGACGGCTTGTATGCTTGTTTGTTTGATTTTGATGTGTAGTTGATTGTGTGATGTGATGTGAAATGAAATAAAATATTTTATAATGGAAAATATTTTATAGTTAAAAATAGAATTTTTAACGTGTATTTAAAATAAATATTTATAAACAAATCGGAGATTTGTTTATATACACTGATTTGATTGATATGGATTGGGACGATAAATTTTACACATCGCCCAACTGCACAAATAAAATATGTGTTTGATTGTTTGAAACCCCACACGGGTATTGGAATGATATTTGGCGTACACTAATCCCAATTATTTAGCTGTATGTCGATCGATTGGTCGACAGACTGTGTAAGCGTTAATTATTTATATTTAATGCTTATGCAGTTGTGTGGTGCACTCTAGATGATGGTTGATTATTTATCGTTGTTATTTTATACATGTGTTGTAGAAAAATCCATATAATTAACATTATATGGTAATTGATTGGGCCTCATTCCAGTTTTGAAATAGAATATTTGAAATAGAATATTAGAAATAGAATATTTGAATAGAAATATTTGAAAATAGAAATATTTGAAAAAGAAATATTCGAAATAGAATATTTGAAAATAGAAATATATGAAGCCGTGTTGATAGATTGACGCCATTTTGACGTGAACGATATTTATATCGATTTTATTCAAATTGAAGTGAATATTAAAGTGAATTGAATTCGAATTAAATTGAATTGATTTGAAATTCGAAATAAACTGAAATGATTTGAAATTCGAATAGAATTGAAATTCGAATTAAATTGAAATATAATTGAAATTGTTTTGAAATGAATTCGAATAGAAAGTGAATAGAATTGAATTCGAATTGAAATTGAATGGAAATGAAAACGAATTGAAATTGAATTAAAAATCATTTTGAATATAAATCGACGAAGTATATATTATATATATTATATATATAATATAATGGACTGAATATAACGCGCCACGCCGCAGCAGTTCACGAATTTCGTCCATTGACTTCGAACGGATATTACGGGAGATCCGACCGTCGGATTCTCCTAAAACCAGAACCGTTGGGTTCATGTCGAAAAGAGCATTCTAACGAATATTAGAAATTTGAAATCTAACGGTTGGATTTGGAATTATGTCCAAATCAAATTTGAAAAAGGTCGCTGTAAGTGCAGTTCGATGGCCGTTGAAGGAAATCGACTGTACGGGCCTTGATAAAATTATTAAAAATAATAATAATTTGTGTAAAATCCTAAGAAATGATTTGTGAAGAATTGGGATGAAAAACTCCATATTTGAAAAGATAAAAATAGATTTTTATCGAAATGAACTAGTTTTGAACTAGAATAATAATTTATTTATTTTTAAAATAAATAAATTGGATTTGAAATGGTTTTGAAAATAACCATAAATTCCAATAATTGAATTGGAATGGATTTGAATCGAAATAGTCTTTGGAATATTTCGATGTTGGATTTCGTGATTATACAGATGTTGTTAGTGAAATTTGAAAGATATATATATATATATATATATATATATATATATACCGTTATTTCCAATACGATATTTATTGGTCGTAGAATTTGATATTGAATATAAGCCGATATATTTTCTATTCAGAGCCTTGTATTTAATATCAAATGTGATTTGGGTTTGTCGTGAATGGTGTCTTCATTAACACTGTTCTTAAACCCAGTTGAGAAAAAGATTAAATCTTTTTATTTAGATTTAATTAAGTGTACCAATTAAATAATATTTAATTGAAATTGAATTGATATTGATTTTTGGGTTTATCGTGGACAGTGTTTTAAATAACACCCGTTCTTTAACCCAATAATTAATGGGATGTGATTTTGGGTTTATCGTGAACCGTGTTTTAAATGACACTGATTCTTTAACCCAGTTAAAGATTAAAACTAAGTGGAGTTTTAATGAATATTTAATTAGATTGAAAAGATCAAGAATGGAGTATCACCAGTTTTGCTCCAGGCGATCGTTAAATCTTTAATTAGATTTGAACGTGAAATGGTAATTGAATTTACCGATAACACCGTGGTGTTAGATATGAAGTATAACTAGTTTTACTTCATGGGATGAATAGGTTGGGATTGGGAAATTAAAACCAATGATTACTTCGGTAAGGTTCGTTAATCCCGACTAGTTTGAATTGATATTCAAAAGTATATTAAAGAATAAATTTAAGGGATTTATCTTTGATAAAATTAATGGGAACCTTTCCCTAAGAATGTGAAATTTAGAAACTAGCTGTAGGTTGGCTAAGCAGAGTGATTTCCTGGGTATTGATCTGATGTTGGTTTCGGCCTTCGTTGTTATTATTTGGGGAATTATTCTCTTGATTAATTTACGGTTAGTGACTGATGAATTGGAATGATGCGTATGTTGTGTTTGTGTAACACTTGTTTATCATATACGCGAGTTATTCGGGAAGACCGGGTTTATCCCATTCTGAATAACTGATACGACGATAAGTCAAGGATGAAGACGGTGGTCGAAGACCGGAGGTCTTCACGTCGTTTGGATAATTACTGATGATCTTGATTGGGATGTACACCCAAGAAGATGGAAACAGTTAGTAATCGTCCAAACGTACTTGGAGATCGATGGATATGCGGGGTACTAGGTGCCTCCGGTTTCGTTCAGACCCAGAACGAACTTGTAAATGGACTGTGTGTCTGACATTGGATTTTATTCGGTGTGGTTGATTTCTATTAAATATATATCTGTTTGGCGGCGGAGAATTTATTCTCTTGCTTAAAGCCCTTTTCTGAGACGTACGAGCTCATGGGTTATATACTGATGGATATCAAACACAGAGTGAATTGCCTGTGTGGCATGCCTAAGTGGCAAATGATCAAGGCTTCTGTTGAAAAGCAAAGTCTTGTGGTGGATGATCAAAGTAAGGCCTTTGTGGCATAGCTTTGTGTAACGTTGATTCGCGAGCCTCACACCCCGGTGGTGAACCAAAAACGGGAGAGGACCTCAGGGAGGACATGCGTTTCTTTCTAGCTAGAAGTGGTGTCAGTGGTTTTACATGCCCTGACGAGTTTGACTTATGTGGTTGTTGCTGTTGCGAGGCGCCTCGGTTAGATCGGACGATCCGCGTCCGATGGAGTCATTCGTTGGCTCATTTACGCCCCAAAGGGCGGAGAAACGTAGTGTTCAGACATAATAATCCACATCGGTGGACCGGCCCTGACGATCCAAAGGGTTGATGCGTTCTGATCCTGAGGCTCGGGCTAGACAGTCTCGAATCGGTAGAGGACTATCTTTTGCCTCGGTTCACAGACGGAAATCCAATATCCAAATACGTGACATTTGCTGTTTTGATTGTAGAGCCTAGTATGGCGACATGATATATGGTACCCATGCCGTCTAGGATTGATACTTATGATTTGAAATTGTTTTCACACTATACACTTATAATAGTATCAAATGATTTGTTTTAAACGTACCAAGCATGTTTAGCTATTATAAGGTAAAACCCTATCCCCCGGCTTGCATTGCATTGTGTGATAGGACCTGGGCCTTATAATAGCTTCATTTTTCTCTATTTAGCATTGCGCTGTTTGTTTTATGCACTGGTATTCTTGGGAGGAAACCCGTTCCGTGTTATACGGCGTGGTCCCTTGATATACCAAACTTTAAAATAAAGATTAATAACTGTTTTAGTTCTCACACCAGTCCCATCACTGACCTGGAGTTTATTGTTTTAACCTAAACTATGGGTGCCCTTATTTTGACACGGACAGCTAGTAGTTTCGGTTCTGCAGATTTATATTCACAGGATCCTGGTTTACAGCTGGAATGATATCCAGAAAGCTTTGTATCCGTATATCTCCTTCAGTTGTGTTTTGTATTATTTCCGCTGTGATGTATTTAAATGTAATTTAAATCTCTGATATTTCTGTGTAATATTATTCATACTCTGTATATTCTTGTATTCTGATGGAATTGTTGTAATATACAATGAAATGTTCTTCTGTCTGCGTTCTTTTATGGCTTGTTCTCGAACTATCCGCGCTTTCCTTTACGGGGAAGTTACGGGTTTTCACAGTTGGTATCAGAGCTTTGGTTTACAAAGCTCAAAGAACAAGACACATTAGAACCATGCGAAAGAATTCATCAGATATTGGATTAGTAATATCCAATGGGAATGACTCGTTAGAGATGGGATCAGTAGTATCCTAGAACGAGTGTGAAGAGTATATTTTTAAAATGAAAACAATTTTTGTTTTCAAAATTTAAATCAATTATTCGTATTTGATTATTTATTTTATATTAATCTGGACAATCCAATATATATAATATTTTTGCATATATGTCTTGCAAACGTGTATTCGAAGTTTTAATGTACTGGATAGTTATAGAATCGCACTCTAGTGCCCAGGGATAATTCTGGTGATGGGGCACCATCGCCAGTATTTATTTTCGAGTTTCGAAAGTAAGATTTCTATATATTTCCAATTGACTGGTGTGAGAACCGAAACTAGATAGGGCTTATTGTTGTGATTTGGCATCAAAAATCTGATTTTTGACTATATATCAAAGTTATGAATTTGAAAAGATAACCAACTAATTGATTGATGGTTGTGTTGTTTGATTATTGTTTGATTAATTAAATGTTGAACCATATAACCAAATTGATCAAATAGTAAATTGTATTGAAAATTGGTCGCATTTTCTTGCATATACATGTACTTACATTGAACAGGTCATAGCAAAGAGGCTAGAGCAGAAGAATAAAATTGTTTGCCCGACAAATAGGTACATGTTTACCATAATTTACTGTTTTGTTTGGGTGATGATGATTTTATGAGCCGATTGGCTAGCCGCTTGGCCTATCCTTTTTCTTTTTGAGATCAGAGGGCATGTATGGCAATTTCGAGATTTTCCTGTGCTCCCGGTGCAGGGGAGGTTATGGAGAAATTTTTTGAAAATTTAGGGTGTTAGCCAAATTTTTGAAAAATTTGAAAAGTTCTTAGAAACTGAAAAATTGAAGAACTTAAGCCGTAGTCAAAATAATGAAAGTTGAGTTGATTAGTTAAACAACTTTCGGCTTCGCTCCTTTTCGGGGATGAAAAGTTTTAAGTGGGGGAGATTGTAATAACCCGGAAATCCGAGCCAATTTAAAATTTTTTATTTTGGCCAATTTAGTGAATTTTGATTATTTAAAATGAATTATTTTAAATAATAACAACGAGAAATTTATTTTGAATAGAATTCGAACGAATATATTTATATAGATCGTCGTTAGAATATAAATATTTATTTTAAATTATAAAAGGAATTGAAAATGGCGCGGTAGTTCGATAATTCGATTTCAAAATTCAAATGAACATACCGGGTGCAAAATAAACCAGATTTTAGTGAAATCAAAAATAATAGAATCAAATTGAGAATATCTTTCCAACATATCCGAAAAATTGAAATTTCATAGCGGAAATCAAAAGATATGTCCAGTTGAAAATTCTGAATAGTCGATATGGAATTTCGGCCCTTAAAAATGGCCATTTTGCAAATGACCTCGGATTTCGACGAAACCACTTTTGTTGGATCCGTGATGTCTAGTTATTGCTAGGTTTCAAATTTCATAATTTTTCGAATCAATATGTGTGTGTGGAAAAGGAAAACGCGTTTGACCAGTTTCAGTTGATTTCAATCGACTGGAAAATGACCATTTTTCAAACGGTCTCAGAATTCGACGAAACTAGTTTTGTTAGGACCGTATCGTCAATACGAAGCTAGAAAATATTTTTCGGGAATTTTTAGAGTTAGTATGTGACCCCGGTAAATTGAAATGCGCGTTCAAATTCAATATATAGAGTTATATTTTGATTTTGACGAAAACTGATCGAAACGACCGAATCAGCTTACGATACATATCCCATTGTGTTTAGAATGAGGGTAATTAGCTATGGACGATAGGCAGTGGGTCTTGTTTCGAGATCGAAAATAATGGTTGCTTTTTTGAAAATAAATGAAATTAAATATTATAAATATATTATATATCCCCCCTTATTCCTTCATCCCCATGTTGACTTCAAAACAGAAATTAAAAAAAAGAAAAAAAAGGAAGAGAAAAGGGGGAAGCATCGTCACCCCCCCTCGATCCAGAACCGCCGTCGTCGTCGAGGCCGGCGCCTCCGCCTCCCCAGGCCGCGCCACCACCCCACGACCCCCCTTCTCTCGATTCAGCCTCCCCTCGTTCTCCTCCGCTCCTACTTCCCCAAAGCCCCAAATCACGAAAATAACTGCTGCCGCCAACAAATGCAGGCCCCACCGCACCTGCCGCCGACTCTACCACCAACTACCGCCGTCCTCAGCCCCTCCCTCGGCCACCTCAACTCCTGTGGACCCTCGTTCCACCAGAAATCGAATAAGCAGTGAGGTTTTATCTGTTTTATTTTTCTTTTATGTAATTAATTTAAGTAATTTTATGATTAAACGATGGTTTTGAAAATCTGATTTTATATATATTAGTATTGAATTCATTTTCGATTATATGAAGAAACAGACGATTTTTATGTGAAGAAAGTTTAGACATTTATTATAGAAAAAGATGAGATCTTTAATTATGAGAAGGAAAAGATTATATTTTTCTTTATAGCGAATGAAGATTGGATTTTTTCAATGCGAGTAGTGAATTAAAAATATAATTTTTATAATGTAGAATGGTTAAAAATATAATTTTTATATAATATAGATAATAAAAATTCGATCTTTATTATGTAGGAGACATAAAAATATGATTTTTATATAATGGAGAATATAAAAAAATATTATCTTTATATAGTAGAGATTATAAAAATGCGATCTTTATATGTGTTGTAGCGAATTAACAATATAAAGAAATGATTTTATTTAAAATATAAGTTGAGATTTGTATAGATAAAAATTCGATCTTTGTATGTGAAGTAGAAATATAAAAATATAATTTTCATATAGAATGAAGCGTTGAAGAATATATATGAAGTACAAATGAAAATAGAATTTTTATTTATTGAAATGAAGAAATAAAAATATAATTTTTATTTGAACAGCGTGAAAAGAACTGCATTGGGATCTCAAATCGGTCCAGACGGTTCAGCAGTTCAACAGCAAAGCACGGCGGAGTGGAACCCAACTATGAGAACTCCTCACATTTAATTTTGTTTTCTAGTTAATAAAATATACTAGGATGCAGACGGTGTTTAGTAGCACCCGACACCCGTCGTCCACAGACCATGGACGGCTTGTATGCTTGTTTGATTTTGATGTGTAGTTGTTTGTGTGATGTGATGTGAAATGAAATAAAATATTTTATAATGGAAAATATTTTATAGTTAAAAATAGAATTTTTAACGTGTATTTAAAATAAATATTTATAAACAAATCGGAGATTTGTTTATATACACTGATTTGATTGATATGGATTGGGACGATAAATTTTACACATCGCCCAACTGCACAAATAAAATCTGTGTTTGATTGTTTGAAACCCCACACGGGTATTGGGATGATATTTGGCGTACACTAATCCCAATTATTTAGCTGTATGTCGATCGATTGGTCGACAGACTGTGTAAGCGTTAATTATTTATATTTAATGCTTATGCAGTTGTGTGGTGCACTCTGGATGATGGTTGATTATTTATCGTTGTTATTTTATACATGTGTTGTAGAAAAATCCATATAATTAACATTATATGGTAATTGATTGGGCCTCATTCCAGTTTTGACATAGAATATTTGAAATCGAATATTTGAATAGAAATATTTGAAAATAGAAATATTTGAAAAAGAAATATTCGAAATAGAATATTTGAAAATAGAAATATATGAAGTCGTGTTGATAGATTGACGCCATTTTGACGTGAACGATATTTATATATCGATTTTATTCAAATTGAAGTGAATATTAAAGTGAATTTAATTCGAATTAAATTGAATTGATTTGAAATTCGAAATAAACTGAAATGATTTGAAATCCGAATAGAATTGAAATTCGAATTAAATTGAAATAGAATTGAAATCGTTTTGAAATGAATTCGAATTGAATGTGAATATAATTGAATTCGAATTGAAATTGAATGGAAATGAAAATGCATTGAAATTGAATTAAAAATCGTTTTGAATTGAAATCGATGAAGTATATATTATATATATTATATATATATATATATATATAATATAATGGCCTGAATAGAACGCGCCGCACCGCGGCAGTTCACGAATTTCGACCATTGACTTCGAACGGATATTACGGGAGATCCGACCGTCGGATTCTCCTAAAACCGGAACCGTTGGGTTCGTGTCGAAAAGAGCTTTCTAACGAATATTAGAAATTTGAAATCTAACGGCTGTATTTGGAATTATGTCCAAATCAAATTTGAAAAAGGTCGGTGTAAGTGCAGTTCGATGGCCGTTGATGGAAATCGACTGTACGGGCCTTAATAAAATTATAAAAAATAATAATAATTTGTGTAAAATCATAAGAAATGATTTGAGAAGAATTGGGATGAAAAATGCATATTTAAAAAGATAAAAATAGATTTTTATCGAAATGAACTAGTTTTGAACTAGAATGATAATTTATTTATTTTTAAAATAAATAAATTGGATTTGAAATGGTTTTGAAAATAAGCAGAAATTCCAATAATTGAATTGGAATGGATTTGAATCGTAATTGTCTTTGGAATACTTCGATGTTGGATTTCGTGATTATACATATGTTGTTAGAGAAATTTGAAAGATATATATATCGCTATTTCCAATACGATATTTATTGGTCGTAGAATTTGATATTGAATATAAGCCGATAAATTTTCTATTCAGAGCCTTGTATTTAATATCAAATGTGATTTGGGTTTGTCGTGAATAGTGTCTTCATTAACACTGTTCTTAAACCCAGTTGAGAAAAAGATTAAATCTTTTTATGTAGATTTAATGAAGTGTACCAATTAAATAATATTTAATTGGAATTGAATCGATATTGATTTTTGGGTTTATCGTGGACAGTGTTTTAAATAACACTCATTCTTTAACCCAATAATTAATGGGATGTGATTTTGGGTTTATCGTGAACCGTGTTTTAAATGACACTGATTCTTTAACCCAGTTAAAGATTAAAACTAAGTGGAGTTTTAATGAATCTTTAATTAGATTGAAAAGATCGAGAATGGAGTATCACCAGTTTTGCTCCAGGCGATAGTTAAATCTTTAATTAGATTTGAACGTGAAATGGTAATTGAATTTACCGATAACACCATGGTGTTAGATATGAAGTATTACCAGTTTACTTCATGGGATGAATAGGTTGGGATTGGGAAATTAAAACCAATGATTACATCGGTAAGGTTCGTTAATCCCGACTAGTTTGAATTGATATTTAAAAGTAGATTAAAGAATAAATTTAAAGGATTTATCTTTGATAAATTTAATTGGAACCTTTCCCTATTAATGTGAAATTTATAAACTAGTTGTAGGTTGGCTAAGCAGAGTGATTTCCTGGGTATTGATCTGATGTTGGTTTCGGCCTTCGGGGTTAATATTTGGGGAATTATTCTCTTGATTAATTTACGGTTAGTGACTGATGAATTGGAATGAGGCGTATGTTGTGTTTGTGTAACACTTGTTTATCATATACGCGAGTTATTCGGGAAGACCGGGTTTATCCCATTCTGAATAACTGATACGACGATAAGTCAAGGATGAAGACGGTGGTCGAAGACCGGAGGTCTTCACGTCGTTTGGATAATTACTGATGATCTTGATTGGGATGTACCCCCAAGAAGATGGAAACAGTTAGTAATCGTCCATACGTACTTAGAGATCGATGGATATGCAGGGTACTAGGTGCCTCCGGTTTCGTTTAGACCCAGAATGAACTTGTAAATGGACTATGTGTCTGACATTGGATTTCTGTGTGGTTGATTTCTATTAAATATATATCTGTTTGGCGGCGGAGAATTTATTCTCTTGCTTAACGCCCTACTCTGAGACGTACGAGCTCAGGGGTTATATACTGATGGATATCAAACGCATAGAGTGAATTGCCTGTGTGGCATGCCTAAGTGGAAAATGATCAAGGCTTCTGTTGAAAAGCAAAGTCTTGTGGTGGATGATCAAAGCAAGGCCTTTGTGGCATAGCTTTGTGTAACGTTGATTCGCGAGCCTCACACCCCGGTGGTGAACCAAAAACAGGAGAGGACCTCAGTGAGGACATGCGTTTCTTTCTAGCTAGAAGTGGCGTCAGTGGTTTTACACGCCCTGACGAGTTTGACTTACGTGGTTGTTGCGAGGTGCCTCGGTTAGATCGGACGATCCGGGTCCGATGGAGTCATTCGTTGGCTCATTTACGCCCCAAAGGGCGGGGAAACGTAGTGTTCAGGCATAATAATCCACAACGGTGGACCAGCCCTGACGATCCAAAGGGTTGATGCGTTCTAATCCTGAGGCTCGGGCTAGACAGTCTCGAATCGGTAGAGGACTATCTTTTGCGTCGGTTCACAGACGGAAATCCAATTTCCAAATACGTGACATTTGCGGTTTTGATTATAGAGCCTAGTATGGCGACATGATATATGGTACCCATGCCGTCTAGGATTGATACTTATGATTTGAAATTGTTTTCACACTATACACTTATAATAGTATCAAATGATTTGTTTTAAACGTACCAAGCATGTTTGGCTATTATAAAGGAAAACCCTATCCCCCGGCTTGCGTTGCATTGTGTGATAGGACCTGGGTCTTATAATAGCTTCATTTTTCTCTATTTAGCATTGCGCTGTTTGTTTTATGCACTGGTATTCTTGGGAGGAAACCCGTTCCGTGTTATACGGCGTGGTCCCTTGATATACCGAACTTTAAAATAAAGATTAATAACTGTTTTAGTTCTCACACCAGTCCCATGACTGACCTAGAGTTTATTGTTTTAACCTAAACTCTGGGTGCCCTTAATTTGACACGGGAAGCTAGTAGTTTCGGTTTTGCAGATTTATATTCATAGGATCCTGGTTTACAACTGGAATGATATCCGGAAAGCTTTGTATCCGTATATCTCCTTCAGTTGTGTTTTGTATTATTTCCGCTACGATGTATTTAAATGTAATTTAAATCTCTGATATTTCTGTGTAATATTATTCATACTCTGTATATTCTTGTATTCTGATGGAATTGTTGTAATATACAATGAAATGTTCTTCCGTCTGCGTTCTTTTGTGGCTTGTTCTCGAACTATCCGCGCTTTCCTTTACGGGGAAGTTACGGGTTTTTACAGATCCTGAGACATTAGCTAGAGTGTCTCGAATCGGTAGGACCTCCTCCCTAGCCTTGACTCATGATGGAAATCAAAATCCAAATACGACCTTACGAATTTGATTGTATTACTAGTATGGAGGCATAGTAATATGGGATACTATTCTTCCTAGGATTTATACATTTACTTTGAAATGTTTTGATATATACGAATAATAATATTAAACTTGTATTTGCCGTATTTAGCATGTTTAATCACTATAAGGTAAAACCCTATCCTCTGGTTTTTGTTGCATTGTGTGATGGGACCTGGGTCTTATGGTGATTCCAATTTTCTCAAAAGCATAACGTTGTTGTACGATTCACTTATTATTTGTTCTGACACTTTTATGCACGGCAATCCATTGGAATAAACCCGTTCCGCATTAGCATCGTGGTCTTTGGATTTGTCCTATTAATAGTGATTAATTAGTTAAGAAATCTCACACCAGTCCCATGGCCTACCTGTTGTTTGTTTCCACCTTTACAAACTCGGGTGCCCTCTTTCCACACGGACAGTCGAGTAGTTCGTCTACAGGTTCTTATCTCGAGCAGGATCCTGGATTGAAGCTTAAAGCTGTGTCCAGAGCATAGAAGTCTTCTGCTGTTTATTGTATTTAAATATTGTAAAATTATCTTCCGCTGTAATTATTAGTCAATGTACTCTGATATTCTGTACTCTGATGTAACATTTATTATTGATGTTATAAAAGTCTGCTGTTATTCTTCTGATGTGTGGTATTCCCAAAGTTAACGTAAGCGGGATTTGAACGGTCTTGGTCGATTTTGCGATCGATTAAGGCCGGGCAAAATTTGACTTGTTTTAATTGGTATCAGAGCTTTCGTTAGCTCAAATCTTTGGGGTACAACTCATTAGAACTGAACAAAAGGCTCATCAGAGATTGGATTAGTAATATCCAATAAGAATACTCATTAGAGATAGGATCAGCAGTATCCTAGAATGAGAAAACTCATTAGAGATGGGGTTAGTAATGCCCTAGAATGAGTTGAGAGTAGCAAGCCTATAATATACGTATTTGTGGTTATACTCTATTTTGGATAGTATGATTTGTGAATATACAGAAAGTGATATATTTGAAAGTTAATCAACTAATAAAATTATTTAAACCAATGGAGAATATATATATAAGTTAGTTAGTAAATTAATCAACTTTTAGCTTCGTTCCTTTTCGAGGACGAAAAGTTTTTAAGTGAGGGAGACTGTAACAACCCTGAATTTTAGGGCAAATTTAAAAATTTATTTTAAGTTTTTTTAATGAGTTTTGGTTGTTTAAAATAATTTATTTTGAAAAATTAAATATATTCTTTTTAATGTAAATACGGAGCGTATACAATTTTCATGTAATAGAATTTATTCTGTAATGTAATGTAATGTGGGAAACATTAAAACAAAAGATTCAATAAATATTCTAACAAGTTGACAAAAAGGAAGGTAGAAATTTAAAAATGCAAATTATGACAATTTTTAATTTTATTTCAATCAATGGATGCAGTATTAATGAAACAACGAAGAGAGGAGGTCACTAAAAACAAAGGCAAGAAAAGAAATTAATAGGATTAAGGTAAACAAATCAAACAGTAACTATTTGGTATTGATATGGTAACCATCTTGAATCAATATAATTAAGTATCGTAGTTATTGTATATTAAAAATGTAAATTTGAAGTTATCAAAATTATTTATTTGAATTGAGGTATTATTTTACTTCATTGGAATGTTAGCTATATGTAGCTTTCTACAAGTTATCACGATTTCATAAATAAATGTGTAGGTTTTAAATGAAAAAAAAACTTCTGACAATATATATATATATATATATATATATATATATATATATATATGTGTGTGTGTGTGTGTGTGTGTGTGTGTGTGTGTATATATATATCTTTGGCTATTCTCTTTAATATTTTCCCCTATCTATTCTAATTGTATCATTCATTTATTAATAAATTTCCAAATGTGAATCACTCCCTTGAATTTTGAAAGGAAATAAATAATTATCCAATCAACGCACCAATTATGCGCATTAAATGAATAATGACACACTACAATAAATTTCATGCATTGTTATATCTTCGTATGCATGCAATTTAATTCTATGCACATTTATTTTTCTTTCCTTCTTTACATTAAATTGTCATGTTGGAGACATGCATGTGCTTCTTAAAACGTGTGATCATGTTCTCTATATTCCTTCATAATTTTCAACGTATGTAAATGCTCCCTCATTTTGAATTCTTCGTATATAAAAAAAAAACGTTCAACTAAAATTTGTTGAATAACTTAAATTGTGGTTTTATTATGTAATTGATAAATTTGTATATAGTAGTTAAGGATATTAATTAGGGGCTCCTCATTTGATTTATAATCATGCATTGAATACTTTTCCAATTTTCTCTTTCTTATTTTATTCTTTATATTGAATAAGAAATAAATATCCTATCTCATGCCTAGTCAGCTAATTTTTTTTTTCTTTTTCATAACCTACTATATAATATATGAAAGGACACATTAGAGAGATAAATATAATACCTTTCTCAATTTCCTTCAACATTCTTTTCTCTGCAATTGTCTTCTACAAATGTTAAGAACTTCCTCCTCCTCTCCCAATAAAAAAAAGTAAATCTTTCTACCTTCATCAACCTCATCTTCCCTAAAATATATATATATATATATTCATGGTGTCCTCTTCTTAAAATTTTATCCATACTCCTTCTCAAAAGAAACAAGGGATCTTCAATTTGCAAATTTGTTACACGGCGGTTGGTGGTGGTGCGATTTGGAGAGATGGTGCTGGAGCGTATGGGTTCAGCGAGGTACATCAGGAACGAAGAAGAAACACGGAAGGAGCGCTTTAAGGAACCTTATTATAATGTAATTAATTAATTACTTAACGATGTAATCAACATATAAAAGAGCATATCTTTTGCAATCGAAATCAGAAATCAACGAAACCAGTTGCGTTGGAATCGTGATAACAAGATCTAGACTATGGAACTGACCAAGACCAAAACTGAGCATGATGGAAATTTCAGATCTAAATTATTTTGTGAGAATCCCTGATTTTCACAATTTAAATTTATTTAATTAATCATTCTAATTTGTTAAATAATTATCTGTATGATCTATGCTGTGATGTATTGTGTGGATTGTTTTGATGGATTGTATGGTATTGTATTGCGTTGTATTGAGTAGATCTGTCATTTTATCGTTTGGATTTGTATGAATCTAATATTAAATATCGCGGTTGGTAATTTAGATTAAACCAGAATTTTGATCTATATGCGCACTACTATTTTTTTATTTTTTTTAGTTCTATACATCATAAGATTTGCTGCAATGGAAAGATTCAATTTTTAATTGTTTACATAAGATTTGTTGTAATGAAAGATTCCATTTTTGAATATTGATTTGTACATAAAATTTTGTTTATAAAAAAAATATTAAAATTTTAACTTGGTGAGTTTATATAGAATTGTTCACATTAAGAAGTATTGTTTGTTGAAATAAAAGAGTATCGATTTTGTTGAGACCAAAGCATCATTTTTATTAAAACGAAAGTATCGTTTTTGTTAAAGCGAAAAAAATAACAACATTTTTGATAGAAAGTTGAAGCGACAAAAATAATAATATTTTTGATAGGAATTAGAAACGACAAAAATAATCATATTTTTTGTTGTTGAATTGAAACGACAAAAATAATAATATTTTTGTTGTTGAAATGAAATGATCATATTTTTGTTGTCGAAATGAAACATGAAAATAAACGCATTTTTAGTGTTTGTTTAGAAACTTGAAATATAGTTGCGTTTTTATGTCATGTATCGCATATGAAACACAATCATATTTGACGTCATATATTGCATATGAAATATATGAATATTAGAATCATGGATTGTATATGTAATATAATCATGTTTAAGTGCATTGAAAATATAACACATTTTATTATGTAATTAAAAAGTAGAATTTATACTGAAAATATAATTACATTTTTATGTAAGGAAAAGACATGAAATTTTTATCGCATATAAAACAACATTTTTGTATGTAAATAAAAATATGATTTGCATGTTAACTAAAAATTACATTTTTAGAAGTTGGGAATTTACAAGATAAATAAAATTTCCTTTTTATATGTAGTTAAGGTATGAATTTGCAACGTGAAATAAAAATTACATTTTTTATATGAAGTTAAAGTATGAATTTACATTGTAAAATAAAATTTCATTTCCCATGAAATTAAAGAATGTAAATGAAGTAAAAATTTACATTTCCTTATGTAAATAAAGAGAATTATTTTAGATGAAGCTTTCATTTACATCTTCATGTAAATAGTATATGTAGAGAAAAAAAGGGAAATACTTATTTACATTTAGGTAAATAAATAAGGAAAAGAAAAGGAAGACATTTATTACTTATAGTTTAAATAAATATGGAAAAGAGATGTTTTAATTATATTTTCTATGCATTAAAAGGAAATGAATTGAAAGTTACATTTTAATGGTTAATAAGTAAGAGTATTTCATTTATAATTGTATAAAAAGATTACCTTTTTAATTGTCCATGTGTTAAATTAAGAAGATTATGTTTTCAAAACGTTATCAATTTTGAATTAAAGGAATGTTTTTATTTTATATTTAATTAATGAAATTAATTTACGTTGATTTAGAAAGATTACACCTTTGGTGTCACTAGTTAAAGTAAAGAAGATATGATTTCAAAATTGAAAATCTTGAAAAGATTGTTTTTAGAAAGTCACAAAAATAGAGAAAGTTACAATTTATATTAAATACTTGAATTCAGGATATTTAGAAATAAAGAATACCTTAGAATTAGGATTATTTAAGGGAAAGTATAATTTAAATAATGACTGTTTTGAAAAAAAATAATTATAATTATAAATTATAATTGTGCTTGGACAAGAGGTTAGGTTACATTTGTGATAGAAGCCTGCCCGGACCCGACCGGCATATCCAGCAGCCACAAATGTTGAGAGGTTTAAGTGCGCAAATACAAATTTGGGCCAAGACATGAGGTTAAGCCCAACTTGTGAGATAAGTTTGCTCGGAACCGATCGGCCTATCCAGCATCCACAAGTTGCAGGCCTAATGTGAGAGGTCTGGCCCATATTTAAAAAAATACAAATAGTTAAATAGAAGATGAAAATTATTTTCACCGTCATGTTTAAAGAAGAGAAAATTACATATTTTATGTAATTAGATTAAAATAAGAAATTTATATTTTTATTAAAAGAAAGAAAGAAAATTACATCTTTAAGTAATTAAAACCAAAAGTAAGAAATTTACATTTTTTTTCTTGTGAAATTAAGATTAAAGGTAAAAGTTACATTTTATTTTATGTAATTGGTATAAATAAAGAAAAGTTTACATTTTAATGTAAATTAGATTAAAAAGGGAAAATTCCATTTTTCATGCAGGTAGATTAAAAGTGCGAAATTACATTTTTTTGTAATTGGATTTTAACTAAAAAGAATAAGGATATGAAATTTATATGTTAATGAATTAGATTTTCATTAAAAGAATTAAAGATATGGAAATTTCATTTTCATGTAAATAGATTAGCACACAAAATTATCATTTTGTTTGTAATGGAAAATTATTACTTTTGGTTTGCATTGAAAAGATAATAAAATTATCAATTTTGTTACATTGAAATAAAGAAACAAAAAAACTCATTCTTGTAGAAGTAAAAATGGATGAAACACAAAAATGCTCATTTTTTTGGAATCGGTATGATAAACAAAATATACATTTTGTGTAATTCGAAAGATGAAACAAGAAAATGTACATTGTTATGTATAAGATGTGTATGTGTATGAAAATGAAAATAAATGGTGTGTACATTGTACGTTAATATTGTATGTACAAATAGGAATATTTTTCGTTAGCAAAATGTAATGAAATAAAATACATTTCATTACACATTATAAACATTTCGATAGGTTGTGAAACAAAACATTCACTACTTGTTATGTAATTACGTTAATGAAATGGAATTTGAATTATTTTATATATATATAAAAATAAAGATAATTCGTTATAAATTACTAATAACGATATGAAATGATTTCCAACTTATATATATACGAGAATTATTTGGAAAGTCCGAGTCTATCTCATTCCAAATAATTTAAGCAACGTTTCAAATTCAAGTTTTGAAGACAACGATAGAAGACCGACGATCTTCATATCGAATGGACGACGACTGTTGATGCCCGTGATCAGAGTAGCTACCTTGAAGGGGCTACAGTGGTGGTCGTCCTGACGTAGTGTTGATTAGTACGGATTTGGCTTTCGCTCAGACCCAGAGCATAAGCTTATGAATGGAATGTGTGTCTGACATTGTACTCCTTTATATTGTATTTATTGATTTTCTGTCGAATGTATGAATGTTTGGTGGCGGAGAATTTATTCTCTTGCTTAACACCCTTTCATATATTTCGGCAAAGGATTGGTAGTGTGATATGGAGTGATGATGTGGCATGCTAAGATGCATATGATCAAGGCTTTTGTTGAAAAGAAGGCCTTGTGGTTGATGATCAAAGCACGGCTTGTTTAGGCTTAGCTTTGTGTATAGCGTAACTTTGCGAGCCTCACACACCGGCGGAGTCTAAAACGGGAGAGGGGAACGCAGGGAGAGCAGCACGTTTCTTTCTAGCTAGAAGTGGTGTTTGGGCTTTAACCTGGCCCGGCATTTTACTTATGTGGATGATGGAATGAGGCGCCTCGGATGATAGGTCCTATAGGACCGGGAAACATGTGTTCAGGAATAACTAATCCGCAACTCATATAGTGGACCGGCCCTGCAGCTTTCCAAGGGTTCACTGCGGGGGATCCTGAGATATTAGCTAGAGTGTCTCGAATCTGTGATAGCCTGTAACTTCCCCGGTGAGGAAAGCCCGGATTACCTTGAGAACACGACAAAGTAGAACACAAACAGAAGAACATTTCATGGTATATTACAACAATTCCATCAGATACAAGAATATACAGAGTATAAATGAATAAATTACATTCGATAAATATCAAAGATTACAATAAATTACATAGCAGCGGAAAATAATACAAAGCACAACTGAAGGTGATATACGGATACAAAGTTTCCGGATATCATTCCAGCTGTAAACCAGGATCCTATGAATATAAATCTGCAAAATCAAAACTACTAGCTGCCCGTGTCAAAAATAGGGGCACCCAGAGTTTAGGTTAAAACAATAAACTCCAGGTCAGTCATGTGACTGGTGTGAGAACTAAAACAGTTATTTAAAACTTTACTTTAAAAGAGAGTAATTCAAGGGACCACGCCATATAATACGGAACGGGTTTCCTCCCAAGAACACCAGTGCATAGAATAAACAACGCAATGCTTTTTCGAAAAATGAAGCTATTATAAGACCCAGGTCCCAACACACAATGCAACGCAAGCCGGAGGATAGGGTTTTCCCTTGTAATAGCCAAACATGCTTGGTACGTTTAAAACAAATCATTTGGTACTATTATTGGTGTATAGTGTCAAAACAATTTCAATCATAAATATCAATCATAGACGGCATAGGTACCATATATCATGTCGCCATACTAGTTCTACAATTAAAACCGCAATATCACGTATTGGAAATTGGATTTCCGTCATGAGTCGAGGCAAGGGGCAAGCTCCTCTCCGCTTCGAGACACTCTAGCAAATGCCTCAGGACTACACACTCTGGGTAACCCCTAGGATCCTCCAAGACCAGTCCTCTCTTACGTTTGAGGATTAATTATTCCTGAACACACGTTTCCCGGCCCTATAGGACCTATAATCGAGACGCCTCGCATCCAAACCACAAAGGTGAAAATTATATAAATGTCAGGGCTGGTAGGTCACTGACACCACCCATAGCTAGAAAGAAACGTCGTGCACTCCTTGGGTCCTCATCCCGTTTTTGACTCATACCGAGGTGTGAGGCTCGCGAATCCACGCTATACACAAAGCTGCCACGTAGGCCGTGCTTTGATCATCAACCACAAGACTTTGCTTTTCAACAGAAGCCTTGATCCATGCAGCTCAGCGTGCCACACAGGCAATTCATGCCATGCGATTGATATCTATCGATATATAACCTCTAAGCTCGTACATTGTGACGAAAAGGAATTTCGCTCGGTCCGAACCAGTCGCTAAACCGACCCAGACCGTTCGAAACACCCTATCGTTTGAGAACAACACACAAAATAGAACGCAGACGGAAGAACATTTCATTGTATATTACAACAATGCATCGGATTACAAGAATATACAGAGTATAAACAAATAAATATTATACAACACAGATTATCAGAGATTACAATAAATTACATAGCAGCGGAAAATAATACAATACACAACTAGAAGAGATATACGGATACAAAGCTTTCCGGATATCGTTCCAGCTGTAAACCAGGATCCTGTGAATATAAATCTGCAAAACCAAAACTACTAGCTGCCCGTGTCAAAATAAGGGCACCCAGAGTTTAGGTTAAAACAATAAACTCCAGGTCAGTCATGTGACTGGTGTGAGAACTAAAACAGTTATTAATCTTTATTTTTAAAGTTAGGTACATCAAGGGATCACGCCGTATAACACGGAACGGGTTTCCTCCCAAGAATACCGGTGCATAAAACAAACAGCGCAATGATAAATAAAGAAAAATGAAGCTGTTATAAGACCCAGGTCCTATCACACAATGCAACGCAAGCCGGGGGATAGGGTTTTTCCTTATAACAGCCAAAGAATGCTTGATATGTTTAAAACAAATCATTTGATACTATTATGAGTGCATAGTGTATAAAACAACTTCAAATCATAAGTATCAATCATAGGCGGCATGGGTACCATATACCGTGTCGCCATATATAGGTTTACAAATAAAACCGCAAATGTCACGTATTTGGAAATTGGATTTCCGTCTGTGAACCGAGGCCAGGGATCGTCCTCTACCGATTCGTGAATCTCTAGCCCGAGCCACAGGATCAGAGCTCGAGTGACCCTTGGAGCGACAGGGCCGGTCCACCGATGTGGATTAAAATGCCTGAACACTACGTTTCCCCGCCCTTTGGGGCGTAAATGAGCCAACGAATGACTCCATCGGACCCGGATCGTCCGATCAAACCGAGGCGCCTTGCAACAGCAACAACCACACAGGTGAAAAGTATATAAATGTCAGGGCTGGTAGGTCACTGACACCACCCTAGCTAGAAATAAATGTCAGACACACAGTCCATTTACAAGTTCGCTCTGGGTCTGAACGAAACCGGAGGCACCTAGTACCCCGCATATCCATCGATCTGCAAATACGTCTGGACGATCACCAACTGTTTCCATCTTCTTGGGTGTACAGCCCAATCAAGATCAACAGTAATCACCCAAACGATGTGAAGACTTCCGGTCTTCAACCGCCGTCTTCATCTTCGACTTATCGTCGTATCAGTTACTCAGAATGGGATAAACCCGGTCTTTCCGAATAACTCGCGTATATTTTAAATAAGTGTTACACAAACACAACGTACGCCTCATTCCAATTCATCAGTCACTAACCGTAAATTAATCAAGAGAATAATTTCCCAAATATTAACCCCGAAGGCCGAAACCAACATCAGATCAATATCCAGAAAACCATTCTGCTTGGCTAACCGACAGTTAGTTTCTAAATTTCACATTCATAGGGAAAGGTTCCCATTAATTTTATCCAAGATAAATTCCTTGAATTTATTCTTTAATCCACCTTTGAATATCAATTCAAACTAGTCGGGATTAGCGAGCCTTACCGAAGTAATCATTGGTTTTAATTTCCCAATCCCAACCTATTCATCCCATGAAGTAAAATGGGTCTTACTTCATATCTAACACCACGGTGTTATCGGTAAATTTAATTACCATTTCACGTTTAAATCTAATTAAAGATTTAGCTATCGCCTGGAGCAAAACTGGTGATACTCCATTCTCGATCATTTCAATCTAATTAAAGATTCATTAAAACTCCACTTAGTTTTAATCGCTAACTGGGTTAAAGAATCAGTGTCATTTAAAACACAGTTCACGATAAACCCAAAATCACATCACATTAATTATCGGATTAAAGAACAAGTGTTATTTAAAACACTATCCACGATAAACCCAAAAATCAATATCAATTCAATTCCAATTAAATATTATTTAATTGGCATACTTCATTAAATCTAAATAAAAAGATTTAATCTTTTCTCAGCTGGGTTCAAGAACAGTATTAGTGAAGACACCATTCACGACAAACCCAAATCACATTTGATATTCAATACAAGGCTCTGAATAGAAAATATATCGGCTTATATTCAATATCGAATTCTATGATTAACAAATGTCGTATTGGAAATAACGATATAAATGTATATATCTTTCAAATTTCCATAACAACATCTGTATAATCCCGAATTCCAACATCGAAATATTCCGAAGACAATTTCGATTCAAATCCACTCCAATGCAATCATTGGAAATTCTGGTTATTTTTAAAACCCTTTTCGAATTCAATTTATTTATTTAAAAATAAATAGAATTATAATTCTAGTTCAAAACTAGTTCATTTCGATAAAAATCTATTTTTATCTTTTCAAATATGGAGTTTTTCATCCCAATTCTTTCTAAATCATTTCTTATGATTTTACACAAATTATTACTATTTTTAATAATTTTATCAAGGCCCGTACAGTCGATTTCCATCAACGGTCATCGAACTGCACTTACAGCGACCTTTTTCAAATTTGATTTGGACATAATTCCAAATCCAACCGTTAGATTTCAAATTTCTAATATTCGTTAGAAAGCTCCTTTCGATACGAACCCAACGGTTCCGGTTTTAGGAGAATCCGACGGTCGGATCTCCCGTAATATCCGTTCGAAGTTAATGGTCAAAATTCGCGAACTGCCGCGGCGCGGCGCGTTCTATTCAGGCCATTATATTATATATATAATATATACTTTGTCGATTTAATTTCAAAATGTGCTTTATAAATCGTTTTAAATTCATTTTCAAAACAGTTTTAACTTCATATTCAATTTCAAATCAAGATTGAATATACCAATATAAATTCGTTTTAAATTCTTTTCAAATCGATTTCTATTCGAATTCATTTATATTCAAATTCAATTCGAATTCATTTCTATTTATTTTCAATTCGAATTCATTTCTATTTATTTTCAATTCGAATTTCTATTCTTTTCAAAATATTAGATTTTGAAATCACTTTCGATATTCATTATAAAATGAATAAAATCGATATAAATATCGTTCACGTCAAAATGGCGTCAATCTAATCAACACGGTTTCATATATTGATATTTTCAAATATTCCATTTCGAATATTTCTATTTTAGATATTTCTATTTCAAAACTGGAATGAGGCCCAATCAATTACCATATAATGTTAATTATATGGATTTTCTACAACACATGTATATATCAACAACGATGAATAATCAACCATCATCCAAAGTGCATTCTACACTGTATAAGCATCAAATATAAATAATCAACGCTTATAATAGCCTGTCAATCAATCGATCGACATACAACTAAACAATCGGGATTAGTGTACGTCAAATATCATCCCAATACCCGTGTGGGGTTTCAAGCAATCGAACACAGATTTTTATTTGTGCAGTGGGCGATGTGTAAAATTTATCGTCCCAATCAATGTCCTTCAAATAGGTGTACATAAACAAACCGTCCGGTTTGTAAATGAATATTTATTTATTCACATTCACGTTAAAAATTATATTTTTAACGACCAAACTATTTTATTCAACCTATGAATATTCTATTGGGTTCATTTATTAAATAAAATGTTATCTTTATTTTTCTAACTTATTTTTAGAAAATTTCGGCGGCATAACGGCACGATACTAGAAACGGGACAATTTTTAGCCTTATCCCCTGTCTAGTGAAGGCCCACACCATTCACACATCAATCAAATCAATTTCATTTCACCAAGCAATTCAAATTTCAATCAAATAATCTAACTAATTTTCGCAATCAAACAAACAAGTCCATGGTCTGCGGACGATTGTGTCGGGTGCTACTAAGCACCGTCTGCATCCTAGTATATATATATAACTAGAAAAAGAAATTGAAAGGTGAGAAATACTCACTTATAGCTATCCGATCCCACGACTCTTCTTTTATAGAAATCTTCATCGTTCTCACCTTTTTGTCAACTTCGTCGCCCGTAGCCACTACATACATAAAAATCACATTTTTATATTGCTATTCTATATATATAAAAACACATTTTTACTTCGATGTTCAGTATATAAAAATCACATTTTTACTTCGATGTTCAATATATAAAAATCCCATTTTTACTATGCTATTCAATAT
Organism: Allium sativum; assembly: GCA_030737875.1. NCBI lineage: Eukaryota > Viridiplantae > Streptophyta > Magnoliopsida > Asparagales > Amaryllidaceae > Allium > Allium sativum. Next base: position 509,738,572 of record CM060921.1, on the reverse strand, counting down.
ATAAAAATCGCATTTTCCTACTTATAAAAATCGTATTTTTCTACTTATAAAAATCGTAATTTTCTATGTAAATAATATTTAAACGAAAACTGATTTAAATACAAAAAAAAACTGAAATTAAAGGAATCAAATTAAACTAAAAACATACTTTCATTTCAGCGAAGGGGGGCGGCTTTAGGAGGTGTCGGCTTCGTGTTTTAGGGCGGAGGGTTTCAGCGCTGGCCTTCGAATTGGGGAGAGGAGAGAGAAGCAGGGGGTTGCGGCGCTAGGAGGTGGTGATCGGAGCGGCTCAGGTGGCAGCGACGTCAGGGTGTGGCTGCGCAGGGGGTTGGATGGCGCGAGGTTGGGTCTGTTCGCGGTTTGGGGTTTCAATGGGGGGGCTTCGTTTCTGGAGAGGGAAGGGGGGGGGAGGAGGAGAGAAGCGGCGGGGGAAGGAGGAGCTGGGGAGGGAGGTCGCGCCATCGACGGCGGTCGGTTTTCGTCGCCCTCCATTTTTTTTTATAATCGATTCTGAAAATAAACGGGGGGGGGGGGGGGGGGGTCAGAGGAATTAAAGGGGGTGAGGAGAGAGAGGATTTTAATTAATTTATTTTTTTCCAAAAAAGTTGACTTTTACATACGACCTCTAAACGAGGTCCACCGCCTGTCGTCCATAGCGTTTTACCCCCATTCTGAACACAATGGGATATGTATCGTCAGCTGATTCGGCTGTTTCGATTAGTTTCCATCAAATTTACAATTAAATAATTATATTGAATTTTAAACGTACATTTCAATTTACCGGGGTCACATACGGACTCTAAAAATTTCAGAAAATTTATTTCAAAATAAAATTTCTCGTCGATATTATTTAAAATAATCTATTTTAAATGTTCAAAATTCGCTAAAATTGCCAAAATAAAAATTTTAAACTGGCCCAGATTTTCGGGTTATTACAATCTCCCCCACTTAAAACTTTTCGTCCCTGAAAAGGAACAAAGTCGAAAGTGGTTTGATTAATCTACTCTACGTACGATCTGGCTTCCATTCTCCAACTTTTCAGTTTCTGAGAATTTTCAAATTCTTCAAAAATTTGGCTAACACCCTAAATTTTCGAAAAATTTCGCCATAACCTCCCCTGCACCGGGAGCCACGGGAAAATCCCGAAATTGCCATACAGGCCTTCTGATCTCAAAAAGAAAAAGAAAAAGCCAAGCGGCTAGCCAATAGGCTCATAAAATCATCATCACCCAAACAAAACAGTAAATTATGTTGTAAACATGTACCTATTTGTCGGGCAAACAAATTTTATTCTCTGCTCTAGCCTCCTTGCTATGACCTGTTCAATGTAAGTACATGTATATGCAAGCAAATGCGACCAAATTTCAATAATATTAACTATTTGATTCAATTAGGCTAAATGGTTCAAAATTATCAAACAAATAAACAAACAACATAAACATCAATCCATTAGTGAATTAGAGTTTCAAATTCATAATTTGATATATATACAAAAATCATGTTTTTGATGCCAATTCACAACAATGTATTCTAGTTATATTTTGGTTCTCACACCAGTCTAATGGAAATATATAGAAATCACACCTTCGAAACACGAATATAAATACTGATGATGTGGCCACATCATCAGAATTATCCCCGGGTGTCTAGAATGTGACTCTATATCTATCCAGTGTATTAAAACTTCAAATATACGTTTGCAAGGCGTATATGCAAATTCTTTATATACTGGACTGTCCAAATCAATACAAATAAATAATCAAATACGAATATTTGATTTAGATTTTCAAAACTAAATTTGTTTTTTACTTTAAAAATATACTCTTCACACTCGTTCTAGGATACTACTGATCCCATCTCTAACGAGTCACTCTCATTGGATATTACTAATCCAATATCTGATGAATTCTTTCGTATGGTTCTAATGTGTCATGTTCTCTGCTTTGTAAACCAAAGCTCTGATACCAACTGTGACGAAAAGGAATTTCGCTCGGTCCGAACAAGTCGCTAAACCGACCCAGACCATTCGAAACACCCCTATCGTTTGAGAACAACACACAAAATACAACACAGATGGAAGAACATTTCATTGTATATTACAACAATGCATCGGATTACAAGAATATACAGAGTATAAACAAATAAATATTATACAACACAGATTATCGGAGATTACAATAAATTACATAGCAGCGGAAAATAATACAATACACAACTAGAAGAGATATACGGATACAAAGCTTTCCGGATATCAATCCAGCTGTAAACCAGGATCCTGTGAATATAAATCTGCAAAACCAAAACTACTAGCTGTCCGTGTCAAAATAAGGGCACCCAGAGTTTAGGTTAAAACAATAAAATCCAGGTCAGTCATGTGACTGGTGTGAGAACTAAAACAATTATTAATCTTTATTTTTAAAGTTAGGTAAATCAAGGGATCACGCCGTATAACACGGAACGGGTTTCCTCCCAAAAATACCGGTGCATAAAACAAACAGCGCAATGCTAAATAAAGAAAAATGAAGCTGTTATAAGACCCAGGTCCTATCACACAATGCAATGCAAGCCGGGGGATAGGGTTTTTCCTTATAACAGCCAAAGAATGCTTGATACGTTTAAAACAAATCATTTGATACTATTATGAGTGCATAGTGTATAAAACAACTTCAAATCATAAGTATCAATCATAGGCGGCATGGGTACCATATATCATGTCGCCATATATAGGTTTACAAATAAAACCGCAAATGTCACGTATATGGAAATTGGATTTCCGTCTGTGAACCGAGGCCAGGGATCGTCCTCTACCGATTCGTGACTCTCTAGCCCGAGCCACAGGATCAGAGCTCGAGTGACCCTTGGAGCGACAGGGCCGGTCCACCGATGTGGATTAAAATGCCTGAACACTACGTTTCCCCGCCCTTTGGGGGCGTAAATGAGCCAACGAATGACTCCATCGGACCTGAATCGTCCGATCAAACCGAGGCGCCTCATAACAGCAACAACCACACAGGTGAAAAGTATATAAATGTCAGGGCTGGTAGGTCACTGATACCACCCTAGCTAGAAAGAAACGCATGTCCTCCCTGAGGTCCTCTCCCGTTTTTTGGTTCACAACCGGGGTGCGAAACTCGCGAAGTAAACGTTACACAAAGCTACGCCACAAAGGCCGTGCTTTGATCATCACCACAAGACTTTGCTTTTCAACAGAAGCCTCGATCAATTGCCACTTAGGCATGCCACACAGGCAATTCACTCCATGCGTTTGATATCCATCAATATATAACCCCTGAGCTCGTACGTCTCAGAGAAGGGCGTTAAGCAAGAGAATAAATTCTCCACCGCCAAACAGATATATATTTAATAGAGATCAATCACACGGACTAAAATCCAATGTCAGACACACAGTCCATTTACAAGTTCGCTCTGGGTCTGAACGAAACCGGAGGCACCTAGTACCCCCGCATATCCATCGATCTGCAAATACGTCTGGACGATCACCAACTGTTTCCATTTTCTTGGGTGTACAGCCCAATCAAGATCATCAGTAATCACCCAAACGATGTGAAGACTTCCGGTCTTCAACCGCCGTCTTCATCTTCGACTTATCGTCGTATCAGTTACTCAGAATGGGATAAACCCGGTCTTTCCGAATAACTCGCGTATATTTTAAATAAGTGTTACACAAACACAACATACGCCTCATTCCAATTCATCAGTCACTAACCGTAAATTAATCAAGAGAATAATTTCCCAAATCTTAACCCCGAAGGCAGAAACCAACATCAGATCAATATCCAGAAAACCATTATGCTTGGCTAACCGACAGTTAGTTTCTAAATTTCACATTCATAGGGAAAGATTCCCATTAATTTTATCCAAGATAAATTCCTTGAATTTATTCTTTAATCTACCTTTGAATATCAATTCAAACTAGTCGGGATTAGCGAGCCTTACCGAAGTAATCATTGGTTTTAATTTCCCAATCCCAACCTATTCATCCCATGAAGTAAAACGGGTCTTACTTCATATCTAACACCACGGTGTTATCGGTAAATTTAATTACCATTTCACGTTTAAATCTAATTAAAGATTTAGCTATCGCCTGGAGCAAAACTGGTGATACTCCATTCTCGATCATTTCAATCTAATTAAAGATTCATTAAAACTCCACTTAGTTTTAATCGCTAACTGGGTTAAAGAATCAGTGTCATTTAAAACACAGTTCACGATAAACCCAAAATCACATCACATTAATTATCGGGTAAAAGAACAAGTGTTATTTAAAACACTGTCCACGATAAACCCAAAAATCAATATCAATTCAATTCCAATTAAATATTATTTAATTGGCATACTTCATTAAATCTAAATAAAAAGATTTAATCTTTTCTCAACTGGGTTCAAGAACAATATTAGTGAAGACACCATTCACGACAAACCCAAATCACATTTGATATTCAATACAAGGCTCTGAATAGAAAATATATCGGCTTATATTCAATATCGAATTCTATGATTAACAAATGTCGTATTGGAAATAACGATATAAATGTATATATCTTTCAAATTTCCATAACAACATCTGTATAATCCCGAATTCCAACATCGAAATATTCCGAAGACAATTTCAATTCAAATCCACTCCAATGCAATCATTGGAAATTCTGGTTATTTTTAAAACCCTTTTCGAATTCAATTTATTTATTTAAAAATAAATAGAATTATAATTCTAGTTCAAAACTAGTTCATTTCGATAAAAATCTATTTTTATCTTTTCAAATATGGAGTTTTTCATCCCAATTCTTTCTAAATCATTTCTTATGATTTTACACAAATTATTACTATTTTTAATAATTTTATCAAGGCCCGTACAGTCGATTTCCATCAACGGTCATCGAACTGCACTTACAGCGACCTTTTTCAAATTTGATTTGGACATAATTCCAAATCCAACCGTTAGATTTCAAATTACTAATATTCGTTAGAAAGCTCTTTTCGATACGAACCCAACGGTTCCGGTTTTAGGAGAATCCGACGGTCGGATCTCCCGTAATATCCGTTCGAAGTTAATGGTCGAAATTCGCGAACTGCCGCGGCACGGCGCGTTCTATTCGGGCCATTATATTATATATATAATATATATAATATATACTTCGTCGATTTCAATTCAAAATGTGCTTTATAAATCGTTTTAAATTCATTTTCAAAACGGTTTTAACTTCATATTCAATTTCAAATCAAGATTGAATATACCAATATAAATTCGTTTTAAATTCTTTTCAAATCGATTTCTATTCGAATTCATTTATATTCAAATTCAATTCGAATTCATTTCTATTTATTTTCAATTCGAATTCATTTCTATTTATTTTCAATTCGAATTTCTATTCTTTTCAAAATATTAGATTTTGAAATAACTTTCGATATTCATTATAAAATGAATAAAATCGATATAAATATCGTTCACGTCAAAATGGCGTCAATCTAATCAACACAGCTTCATATATTGATATTTTCAAGTATTCCATTTCGAATATTTCTATTTCAGATATTTCTATTTCAAAACTGGAATGAGGCCCAATCAATTACCATATAATGTTAATTATATGGATTTTCTACAACACATGTATATATCAACAACGATGAATAATCAACCATCATCCAAAGTGCATTCTACACTGTATAAGCATCAAATATAAATATTCAACGCTTATAACAGCCTGTCAATCAATCGATCGACATACAACTGAACAATCGGGATTAGTGTACGTCAAATATCATCCCAATACCCGTGTGGGGTTTCAAGCAATCGAACGAAGATTTTTATTTGTGCAGTTGGGCGATGTGTAAAATTTATCATCCCAATCAATGTCCTTCAAATAGGTGTACATAAACAAACCGTCCGGTTTGTAAATGAATATTTATTTATTCACATTCACATTAAAAATTATATTTTTAACGATCAAACTATTTTATTCAACTTATGAATATTCTATTGGATTCATTTATTAAATAAAATGTTATCTTTATTTTTCTAACTTATTTTTAGAAATTTCGGCGGCATAACGGCATGATACTAGAAACGGGACAAGGCCTAGCCTTACCCCCGGTCTAGTGAAGGCCCACGCCATTCACACATCAATCAAATCAATTTCATTTCACCAAGCAATTCAAATTTCAATCAAATAATCTAACTAATTTTCGCAATCAAACAAACAAGTCCATGGTCTGTGGACGATTGTGTCGGGTGCTACTAAGCACCGTCTGCATCCTAGTATATATATAACTAGAAAGAGAAATTGAAAGGTGAGAAATTCTCACTTATAGCTATCCGATCCCACGACTCTTCTTTTATGAAAATCTTCATCGTTCTCGCCTTTTTGTCAACTTCGTCGCCCGTAACCACTACATATAGAAAAATCACATTTTTATATTGCTATTCTATATATATAAAAACACATTTTTACTTCGATGTTCAATATATAAAAATCACATTTTTACTTCGATGTTCAATATATAAAAATCACATTTTTACTATGCTATTCAATATATAAAAATCGCATTTTCCTACTTATAAAAATCGTATTTTTCTACTTATAAAAATCGTATTTTTCTACTTATAAAAATCGTATTTTTCTATGTAAATTATATTTAAACGAAAACTGATTTAAATACAAAAAAAAAACTGAAATTAAAGGAATCAAATTAAACTAAAAACATACTTTCATTTCAGCGAAGGGGGGCGCCTTTAGGAGGTGTCGGCTTCGTGTTTTAGGGGGGAGGGTTTCAGCGCTGGCCTTCGAATTGGGGAGAGGAGAGAGAAGCAGGGGGCTGCGGCGCTAGGAGGTGGTGATCGGAGCGGCTCAGGTGGCAGCGACGTCAGGGTGTGGCTACGTAGGGGGTTGGATGGCGCGAGGTTGGGTCTGGTCGCGGTTTGGGGTTTCGATGGGGGGGCTTCGTTTCTGGAGAGGGAAGGGGGGGTGGGAGGAGGAGAGAAGCGGCGGGGGAAGGAGGAGCTGGGGAGGGGGGTCGCGCCATCGACGGCGGTCGGTTTCCGTCGCCCTCCATTTTTTTTTATAATCGATTCTGAAAATAAACGGGGGGGGGGGGGGGGCATAGGAATTAAAGGGGGTGAGGACAGAGAGGATTTTAATTAATTAATTTTTTTCCAAAAAAGTTGACTTTTACATACGACCTCTAAACGAGGTCCACCGCCTGTCGTCCATAGCGTTTTACCCCCATTCTGAACACAATGGGATATGTATCGTCGGCTGTTTCGGCTGTTTCGATTAGTTTCCATCAAATTTACAATTAAATAATTATATTGAATTTTAAACGTACATTTCAATTTACTGGGGTCACATACGGACTCTAAAAATTTTAGAAAATTTATTTCAAAATAAAATTTCTCGTCGATATTATTTAAAATAATCTATTTTAAATGTTCAAAATTCGCTAAAATTGCCAAAATAAAATTATTAAACTGGCCCAGATTTTCGGGTTATTACATACGTCTCAGAGAAGGGCATTAAGTAAGAGAATAAATTCTCCGCCGCCAAACAGATATATATTTAACAGAAATCAATCAACACAGAATAAAATCCAATGTCAGACACACAATCCATTTACAAGTTCGTTCTGGGTCTGAACGAAACCGGAGGCACTTTCCTCGCATATCCATCGATCTCCAAGTACGTCTGGACGATCACCAACTATTTCCATCCTCTTGGGTGTATAGCCCAATCAGGATCATCAGTAATTATCCAAACAATGTGAAGACTTCCGGTCTTCGACCACCGTCATCATCTTCGACTTATCGTCAAATCGGTTATTCAGAATGGGTATAAACCCGGCCTTTCGGAACAACCCGCATATATTAAAAACAAATGTTACAAAAACACGACATACGCCTCATTCCAATTCATTAGTCACTAACCGTAAATTAGCAAGAGAAACTTTCCCCAAATATTAACCCCGAAGGCCGAAACCAACATCAGATCAATACCCAGGAAACCATCCTTCTTAACTAACCGACAGCTAGTTTCCAAATTTCCTATTCTTAGGGAAAGTTCCCATTAATTTTATCAAAGATAAATTCTTTAAAATTTATCCTTTAATCTTCCTTTGGATATCATTTCAAACCAAATTATGGTTTTTCAAACTAGTCGGGATTAGCGAACCACACCGAAGTAATTATTTATTTTATTTCCCAATCCCAATCTATTCATCCCATGAAGCAAAACTGGTAATACTCCATATCTAACACCACGGTGTTATCGGTAAAATTAATTACCATTTCACGTTCAAATCTAATTAAAGATTTAACTATCGCTTGGAGCAAAAATGGTGATACTCCATCCTCGCTCATTTTCCAAATTTGATAATTTAAATTATCAATTCACATTTCAATCTAATTGCGGATTCATTAAAACTCCCTTTACTGGGTTAAAGAACTAATGTCATTTAAAACACAGTTCACGATAAACCCAAATCGCATTCTATTTATTATCGAGTTAAAGAACAAGTGTTATTTAAAACACCGTTCACAATAAACCCACAAATCAATTCTAATTCAATTCCAATCAAATATATTAGAAATTCTGATTATTTAAAACCCCTTTCAAATCCAATTTATTTATTTAAAAATAATTCGATTTGAAATTTAGTTCAAAACTAGTTCATTTCGATAAAAATCTATTTTTATCTCTACAAATGTGGGATTTTTCATCCCAGTTCTTCACAAATCATTTCTTATGATTTTACCCAAATTATTGATATTTTTGATAATTTTATCAAGGCCCGTACAGTCGATTTCCAACAACGGCCATCGAACAGCACTTACACCGACCTTTTCCAAATTTGATTTGGACGTATCTCCAAATCCAACCGTTAGATATAAAATTTCTAATATTCGCTAGAAAGCTCTTTTCGATACGAACCCAACGGTTCCGTTTTAGGAGAATCCGACGGTCGGATCTCCCGTAATGTCCGTTCGAAGCCAATGGTCGAAATTCATGAACTGCCGCGGCGCAGTGCGTTCTATTCAGGCCATTATATTATATATAGAATATATATTTCGTCGATTTCTATTTAAAACGAATTTTATAAATAGTTTCAAATTGGTTTCTAAAACAATTTCAACCATCATTTCAAATTCAAATCAAAATTGAATTTTCCCTTGTAAATTCGTTTTAAATTCATTTCAATTCAATTCAAATTTCAAATTCATTTTCTATTCAATTCAATTCAATTCGAATTCATTTTCTATTCAATTCAATTCGAATTCGTTTTCTATTCAATTCAATTCAAATTTCTTTTATATTCAATTCAATTTGAATTTCTTTTATATTCAATTCGATTCGAATTTCTTTTATATTCAGTTCAATTCGAATTTCTTTTATATTCAATTCAATTCGAATTTCTTCTTTATTCAATCCAATTATAAAACGAATATAATCGATATAAATATCGTTCGCGTCAAAATAGCGCATCTCTAATCAACAAGGCTTTATATATTTTAATAATTCCGTTATTCTATTCAACAAATGAATATTTATTATATTCAATACATGAATCTACATTTTTGTCAACACATGACTAATCTCAACGAATGAGTACTGTCCACGTGTGACTATTTTTGTTATTTAATATATTTTATAAAAATTATGGTATCTTTCGTTTGATTTCAAATCAGACTCCGATCGTAAATTAGTAAGAGAACGATTCCCTGAATATTAACCCCGAAGGCCGAAACCAACATCAGATCAATATCCAGGAGACCACTCATCTTATCTATTTTCCAGTTTGTTTCTAATTTTATAAATGATAAAGAACAAAATTTTATTGTTAAAATATTTCGTTCAACACATGACTAATCTCAATGGATGAGTACTGTCAACACATGAACCTTTATTTTATAAAGAAGCTAGTTTCTAATTTTATATATGATAAAGATGTAAATTTTATCGTTAAAATATTTCGTTCAACACATGACTAATCTCAACGGATGAGTACTGTCAACACATGAAACTTTATTTTGTAATATTATTAATTTTTCCAATTGGAATGAGGCCCAATCAATCACCATATAAAGTTAATTATATGGATTCCATACAACACATGTATATAATAACAACGATAAATAATCAACCATCATCCAAAGTGCACTACACTGTGTAAGCATCAAATATAGATATCTAACGCTTATAACAGCATGTCAATCAATCGATCGACATACAACTAATTATTGGGATTAGTATATGTCATAAATTATCACAATACCTATGTGGGGTTTCAAATCAACAAACACAGATTTTTATTTGTGCAGTTGGGCGATGTGTAAAATTTATCGTCCCAATCAATGTCCTTCAAATAGGTGTACATAAACAAACTGTCCGGTTTGTAAATGGATATTTATTCATTCACATTCACGTTAAAAATTATATTTTTAACAACCAAATTATTTTATTCAACCTATGAATATTCTATTCGGTTCATTTATTATATCTTTATTTTTCTAACTTATTTTAGAAAATTTCGGCGTCATAACGGCAAGATACTAGAAACGGGACAAGGCCAAGCCTTATCCCCGGTCTAATAATGGCCCACGCCATACACATATCAATCAAATCCATTCCATTTCACCAAACAATCAAATTCAAATCAAATAATCTAACCAACTACACAATCAAACAAACAAGTCCATGGTCTGTGGACGATGGTGTCGGGTGCTACTAAACACCGTCTGCACCCTAGTATATATTTAAATAACTAGAAAAGAAAAGTTAAAGTGAGAAGTTCTCACAGAGGGTTCCACTCCGCCGTGCTTTGCTTTTGAACTGCTGAATCTTTTCGATCTGCTTGAAATTACAATGCAGCTCTTTTCACGCTGTTCAAATAAAAATTATATATTTTACTCTTCTACTATAATAAAAATTATATTTTTACTTTGCTACATATATAAAAATTATATTTTTATATTCTTCATTATATAAAGATTCTATTTTTATTCTTTACATTATATAAAAAATCATTTCTTTCATACGTTAAAAAGCTCATCTTTACAATGTTAAACATCTCGCCTTTACACATGGAAAAATATACACTTTTTATAAATCAAAATCAAAACTTTATAAATTAAAAATCAAATCTTTTTCTATAAACCATATAGATAAAAATGAAATCTTTATTCTAAAATCTTCTAAATAAAAACCCAATTTTATTCATTAACTGAAAATCATATTTTTTTCTTCCTATTTATATAAACTAAAACATTAAATAAAGTAAAGAGGAATCAGTAAAACTCACTGCTTAAAGGGAAGGAGGGCTGCCCGGGTTCGTCGGAGGGCTGAAGGGGTGCGTCGGTCGTACGGTGGCTCTCAGGTGATGGAGCATCGGGTTTTGGGCGTGGGGCTTGGTGGGGGGTCACGAGTTTCAGAAGAGAGTGGGGGACAAGGCTGGAGGAAGAGGATCGACAAGGCGGGGGGGGGGGGGGGGGTGAACGGAAGCGGCGCGTTGAGGAGGAGGGGGATAGGCGGCGTCTTCGCTCTCAGTGGCTAGGGCATTGGAGGTTTCAGGAGCGGTCTGCTTCAGAGAGGAGGAGAAGAAGAGGCGGAGGAGTAGATCGAGAGGGGGGGGGGGGTTCACCTACGGCGGTGTGAGGTGGACAGCCTCCGGCGATGGGGGAGGCGCCTCGCAATGGACTGAGGAGGAGCGGGTTTTAGATTTTAGGTTTTTTTTTATATTTTAAAATGAACGGGGGGGGGGGGGGGGCAAAGGAGAGAGAAAGGAGTAAGGGGGTAAGGGTTTTAATAATAATTTTTTTATTTTTTATTCTCCAAAAAGCAACTTTTATTATCGAACTCGAAACGAGACCCACCGCCTGTCGTCCATAGCTAATTACCCCCATTCCGAACACAATGGGATATGTATCGTAAGCTGATTCGACCGTTTCGATCGGTTTTCGTCAAAATCAACATATAACTCTATATATTGAATTTGAACGCGCATTTCAATTTACTGGGGTCACATACTAACTCGAAAAATTCCAGAAAAATATTTTCTAGCTTCGTATCGACGATACGGTCCTAACAAAACTAATTTCGTCGAATTCTGAGACCGTTTGAAAAATGGCCAATTTCCAGTTGATTAAAATCAACTTAAACTGGTCAAACGCGTTTTCCTTTGCCATGCTCACATATTGAATCGAAAAATTATGAAAATTGGAACCTAGCAATAACTTGACATCACGGATCCAACAAAAGTAGTTTCGTCGAAATCCGAGGTCGTTTGCAAAATGGCTATTTCTAAGGGCCTGAATTCCATAGCGACTATTCTGAATTTTCATTTGGACATATCTTTTGATTCCCGCTATGAAATTTTGATTTTTCGGATTCGTTGGAAAGATATTATCAATTAGATTGTGATATTTTTGGTTTCACTAAATCCGGTTTATTTTGCACCCGGTACATTCAATTGAAGTTTGAAATCGAATTATCGAACTACCGCGCCATTTTCAATTCCTTTTATAATTTAAAATAAATATTTATATTCTAACGATGACGTATATATATACATTCTAAATATATTCAAAATAAATTTCTCGTCGATATTATTTAGAATAATTCATTTTAAATATGCAAAATTCATTCAAATTGCCAAAATAAAAAATTTAAACTGGCTCGGATTTACGGGTTATTACAATCTCCCCCACTTAAAACTTTTCGTCCCAAAAAGGAACGAAGCCGAAAGTTGTTTAACAATTCAACTCAACTTCCAGTATTTTGATTACGGCTTAAGTTCTTCAACTTTTCCGTTTCTAAGAACTTTTCAAATTTTTCAAAAATTTGGCTAACACCCTAAATTTTCGAAAAATTTCGCCATAACCTCCCCTACACCGGGAGCACCGGGAAAATCCCGAAATTGCCATACAAGCCCTCTGATCTCAAAAAGAAAAAGCCAAGCGGCTAGGCAATAGGCTCATAAAATCATCATCACCCAAACAAACAGTAAATTATGATAAACATGTACCTATTTGTCGGGCAAACAAATTTTATTCTCTGCTTTAGTCTCCTTGCTATGACCTGTTCAATGTAAGTACATGTATATGCAAGCAAATGCGACCAATTTTCAATACAATTCACTATTTGGTATAATTAGGCTAAATGGTTCGAAATTATCAAACAAATAAACAAACTACACAAACATCAATCAATTAGTGGATTAACATTTCAAATTCATAATTTTGATACATATACAGAAAATAATGTTTTTGATGCCAATTCACAACAATGTATCTATCTAATTTTGGTTCTCACACCAGTCTATGGAAATATATAGATATCACACCTTCGAAACACGAACATAAATACTGATGATGTCATGACAATTATCAGTACCATCTCCGGACGACAAGAATGTGATTCTATATCTATCCAGTATATTGAAACTTCGAATATACGTTCATGACGCGCATATGCAAAATCTTTATATATTGGATTTTCCAAATTCAATATAACTAAAATATTCAAATACGTATAAAACGATTTAAATTTCAAAACAAAATTTGTTTTCATTTGAAAAATATACTCTTCACAATCGTTCTAGGATACTACCGATCCTATCTCTAACGAGTCATTCTAATTGGATATTACTAATCCAATATCTGATGAATTCTTTCGTATGGTTCTAATGTGTCTTGTTCTCGAGCTCTGTAAACCAAAGCTCTGATACCAACTGTGATAGCCCGTAACTTCCCCGGTGAGGAAAGCCCGGATTACCTTGAGAACACGACAAAATAGAACACAAATAGAAGAACATTTCATGGTATATTGCAACAATTCCATCAGATACAAGAATATACAGAGTATAATTGAATAAATTACATTCGATAAATATCAAAGATTAAAATAAATTACATAGCAGCGGAAAATAATACAAAGCACAACTGAAGGTGATATACGGATACAGAGCTTTCTTGATATCATTCCAGCTGTAAACCAGGATCCTGTGAATATAAATCTGCAAAACAAAAACTACTAGTTGCCCGTGTCGAAAATAGGGGCACCTAGAGTTTAGGTTAAAACAATAAACTCCAGGTCAGTCATGTGACTGGTGTGAGAACTAAAACAGTTATTTAAAACTTTACTTTAAAAGAGAGTAATTTAAGGGACCATGCCGTATAACACGGAACAGGTTTCCTCCTAAGAACACCAGTGCCTAGAATAAACAACGCAATGCTTTTTCGAAAAATGAAGCTATTATAAGACCTAGGTCCCATCACACAATGCAACGCAAGCCAGAGGATATGGTTTTCCCTTATAATAGCCAAACATGCTTGGTACGTTTAAAACAAATCATTTGATACTATTATTGGTGTATAATGTAAAAACTATTTCAATCATAGACGGCATGGGTACCATATATCATGTCGCCATACTAGTTCTACAATTAAAATCGCAATATCACGTATTGGAAATTTGATTTCCGTCATGATTCGAGGTTAGGGGCAAGCTCCTCTCCGCTTCGAGACACTCTAGCAAATGCCTCAGGACTACACACTCTGGGTAACCCCTGGGATCCTCCAAGACTGGTCCTCTCTTACGTTTGAGGATTAATTATTCATGAACACACATTTTCCGGCCCTATAGGAACTATAATCGAGGCGCCTCACATCCAAACTACAAAGGTGAAAAATATATAAATGTCAGGGCTGGTAGGTCACTGACACCACCCATAGCTAGAAAGAAACGTCGTGCACTCCTTGGGTCCTCATCCCGTTTTTGACTCATACCGAGGTGTGAGGCTCGCGAATCCACGCTATACACAAAGCTGCCACGTAGGCCGTGCTTTGATCATCAACCACAAGACTTTGCTTTTCAACAGAAGCCTTAATCCATGCAACTCAGCGTGCCACACAGGCAATTCATGCCATGCGATTGATATCTATCGATATATAACCTCTAAGCCCGTACGTCTCAGAGAAGGGCGTTAAGCAAGAGAATAAATTCTCCGCCGCCAAACAGATATATATTTAACAGAAATCAATCAACACAGAATAAAATCCAATATCAGACACACAATCCATTTACAAGTTCGTTCTGGGTCTGAACGAAACCGGGGGCACTTTCCTCGCATATCCATCGATCTCCAAGTACGTATGGACGATCACCATCTATTTCCATCCTCTTGGGTGTACAACCCAATCAGGATCATTAGTAATTATCCAAACGATGTGAAGACTTCCGGTCTTCGACCACCGTCATCATCTTCGACTTATCGTCGAATCGGTTATTCAGAATGGGTATAAACCCGGCCTTTCCAAACAACCCGCGTATATTAAAAACAAATGTTACAAAAACACAACATACGCCTCATTCCAATTCATTAGTCACTAACCGTAAATTAGCAAGAGAACAATTCCCCAAATATTAACTCCGAAGGCCGAAACCAACATCAGATCAATACCCAAGAAACCATCCTTCTTAACTAACCGACAGCTAGTTTCTAAGTTTCCTATTCTTAGGGAAAGGTTCCTATTAATTTTATCAAAGATAAATTCTTTAAAATTTATCCTTTAATCCTCCTTTGGATATCATTTCAAACCAAATTATGGTTTTTCAAACTAGTCGGGATTAGCGAACCACACCGAAGTAATTATTTATTTTATTTCCCAATCCCAACCTATTCATCCCATGAAGTAAAACTGGTAATACTCCATATCTAACACCACGGTGTTATCGGTAAAATTAATTACCATTTCACGTTCAAATCTAATTAAAGATTTAACTATCGCTTGGAGCAAAAATGGTGATACTCCATCCTCGCTCATTTTACGAATTTGATAATTTAAATTATCAATTCACATTTCAATCTAATTGCGAATTCATTAAAACTCCCTTTACTGGGTTGAAGAACTAATGTCATTTAAAACACAGTTCACGATAAACCCAAATCGCATTCTATTTTTTATCGGGTTAAAGAACAAGTGTTATTTAAAACACCATTCACAATAAACCCACAAATCAATTCTAATACAATTACAATCAAATATATTAGAAATTCTGATTATTTAAAACCCCTTTCAAATCCAATTTATTTATTTAAAAATAATTGGGTTTGAAATTTAGTTCAAAACTAGTTCATTTCGATAAAAATCTATTTTTATCTCTACAAATGTGGGATTTTTCATCCCAGTTCTTCATAAATCATTTTTTATGATTTTACCCAAATTATTGATATTTTTGATAATTTTATCAAGGCTCGTACAGTCGATTTCCAATGACGGCCATCGAACTGCACTTACATCGACCTTTTCCAAATTTGATTTGGACGTATCTCCAAATCCAACCGTTAGATTTAAAATTTCAAATATTCGTTAGAAAGCTCTTTTCGATACGAACCCAACAGGTTCCGGTTTTAGGAGAATCCGATGGTCGGATCTCATGTAATGTCCGTTCGAAGCCAATGGTCGAAATTCACGAACTGCCGCGGCGCGGCGCGTTCTGTTCAGGCCATTATATTATATATATAATATATATAATATATATTTCGTCGATTTCTATTTAAAACGAATTTTATAAATAGTTTAAAATTGGTTTCTAAAACAATTTCAACCTTCATTTCAAATTCAAATCAAAATTGAATTTTCCCTTGTAAATTCGTTTTAAATTCATTTCAATTCATTTCAAATTTCAAATTCATTTTCTATTCAATTCAATTCAATTCGAATTCATTTTCTATTCAATTCATTTCGAATTCGTTTTCTATTCTATTCAATTCAAATTTCTTTTATATTCAATTCAATTTGAATTTCTTTTATATTCAATTCAATTCGAATTTCTTTTATATTCAGTTCAATTCGAATTTCTTTTATATTCAATTCAATTCGAATTTTTTTTATATTCAATCCAAATATAAAACGAATATAATCGATATAAATATCGTTCACGTCAAAATAGCACATCTCTAATCAACACGGCTTTTTATATTTTAATGATTCTGTTATTCTATTCAATAAATGAATATTTATCCTATTCAATACATGAATCTATATTTTTGTCAACACATGACTAATCTCAACGAATGAGTATTGTCCACGTGTGACTATTTTTGTTATTTAATATATTTTATAAAAATTATGGTATCTTTCATTTGATTTCAAATCAGACTCCGACCGTAAATTAGTAAGAGAACGATTCCCTGAATATTAACCCCGAAGGCCGAAACCAACATCAGATCAATATCTAGGAGACCACTTGTAACAACCCGTAAAATGTGAGCCAGTTTGAAATTTTTATTTTGGCAATTTTAGCGAATTTTGAACATTTAAAATAGATTATTTTAAATAATATCGACGAGAAATTTATTTTGAATATATTTCGAACGTATATATTATACACGTCATCGTTAGAATATAAATAATTATATATAATTATAAAATAGAATTGAAAATGGCGCGGTAGTTCGATAATTCGATTTCGAACTTCAATTGAATGTACCGGGTGCAAAACAATTCGGATTTTAGTGAAACCAAAAACATTAGGATCTAATTGAGAATATCTTTCCAACGAATCCGACAAATCAAGATTTCATAACGGGAATCAAAAGTTATGTCCAGTTGAAAATTTTGAATAGTCGCTATGGAATTCAGGCCCTTAAAAATGGACATTTTGCAAATGACCTCGGATTTCGACGAAACCAGTTTTGTTGGGTCCGTGATGTAAAATTATTGCTATATTCCAAATTTCATAATTTTTTCGAATCAATATGTGAGCGTGGCAAAGGAAAACGCGTTTGACCAGTTTCAGTTGATTTTAATCGACTGGAAAATGGCCATTTTTCTAACGGTCTCAGAATTCGACGAAACTAGTTTTGTTAGGACCATATCGTCAATACGAAGCTAGAAAATATTTTTAGGGAATTTATAGAGTTAGTATGTGACCCCAGTAATTTGAAATGTACGTTTAAAATTCAATATAGTGATTTAAATGGAAATTCAACGGAAACTGATCGGAACAATCAAATCAGCTTGCGATACATATCCCATTGTGTTCGGGATGGGGGTAATTAGCTATGGACGACGGTCGGTGGGCTTGATTTCGAGTTCGTATTTTAAAGTACCTTTTTGAAATTTAAAATAAATAAATAAATAAATATAAAATATATATAATACCACTGACCCCTTTTCTCTCTTCTCTCACCTCAGAAATCGATTTTTTTTTTTTTAAGAAAAAAAGGGGAAAAAGGCCTCATCGACCTCGCGCCACCGTCGGTGGGCTTCAGCCGCCGCGCCTCCGTCGTCAGACCTCCCTCACCTCGCCTCCCTCCCCCTTTCTCTCTCCACTTCATCGATTTCTTCCGTCCCCGATTCGTTGACTCCGCGAGCCCCCCCCTTCCAACCGTAGCTGACGCAACAGCACCACCGCATCATCAGACACCACCGCCTCCCCCCTCCAATCAGACCCCCACCACCGCGCCGAACCCCTCCTCGCAACCTCCTCCGCGCCCTCTGGCCACCCACCGACCGTCAGTCCCCCCCCTCGCTGTAAGTTTAATTTAGTTTTTTTATTATTTAGTTTTATTGTTTTATTATTTAATTTACATTCCTGTGATTAAACTGCAAATTCAAGTAGTAGGAAAATATGGTTTTTACTTGAAAGTTTTGATTTCCTTTTCAGTTTTATTCTTTATTTGATTTTTAAATTAGAAAAGATTTGATTTTTAAATTAGAAAAGATTTGATTTTTAAATTAGAAAAGATTTGATTTTTAAAATATAAAAGATTAGATTTTTAAAAGAAGAAAGACGATATTTTTAAATGGAGAAAGGTGAGAATTTTACATAGGTAGTGGGTTAAAAATATGACTTTTACATAGTAGGAACTATAGAAATGTAATCTTTATGAGATAGAGAATATAAAAATATCATCTTTGTATATGTAGCGAAATAAAAATCTGATTTTTATATATGTAGTGGCTACGGGCAAACGAAGATGATAAAAAGGCGAGAATAAAAGAAGATTTCTATAAATGAAGAGTCGTGGTATTGGATAGCTTTCGGTGAGAACTTCTCACTCTTCAACTTCTTTTTCTAGTTATATATATATACTAGGATGCAGACGGTGCTTAGTAGCACCCGACACAATCGTCCACAAACCATGGACTTGTTTGTTTGGTTGCATAAATTAGTTAGATGATTTGGGATGAATTGAATTGTTTGGTGAATTGAAATGGATTTGATTGATGTGTGAATGGCGTGGGCCTTCACTAGACCGGGGATAAGGCTAGGCCTCGTCCCGTTTCTAGTATCGTGCCGTTATGCCGCCGAAATTTCCCAAAATATGTTAGAAAAATAAAAATATCATTTTTATTGTGTAAATGAACTGAATAGAAATTCATGTGTTGAAATAGAATATTTTATCGTTAAAAATATAATTTTTAACGTGGAAGTGAATAAAATAAAATATTCATTTACAAACCGGACGGTTTGTTTATGTACACTTATTTGAAGGACATTGATTGGGACGATAAATGTTACACATCGCCCAACTGCACAAATAAAATCTGTGTTTGATTGTTTGAAACCCCACACGGGTGTTGGGATGAAATTTGATGTTCACTCATCCTGATTGATTAAATATGTCGATCGGTCGATTGACAGACTGTTATAAGCGTCAGATATCTATATTTGATGCTTATACAGTGTAGTGCACTTTGGTTGATGGTTGATTGTTTATTAATGCTATTATATACATGTGTTGTATGGAATCCATATAATTAACGTTATATGGTGATTGATTGGGCCTCATTCCAATCGGGGAAAATAATGAATATTATAAAAGAAAATTCATGTGTTGAATATAAAAATAGTCATGTGTTGACGATGTTCATGTGTTGAGTGAAATATTTTATACAATGAAATTTACATCTTTATCATATTCAAAATTAGAACTACTTCTCAGTAGGAGCCTAATTGAAAATCAAACGATAGATACCATAGTTTTATAAAATATTTTACATAACAACAATAGTGATGTGTTGACAGCACTCATGTGTTGAGATTAGTCGTGTGTTGAAAGAAATATAGATTCATGTGTTGAATGGGATAAATATTCATTTGTTGAATAGAATAAAGAAGTTGTGAAAAATATAAAGCCGTGTTGATTAGTTTTACGCCATTTTGACGTGAACGATATTTATATCGATTTTATTCAAATTGAAATGAATATTATAGCAAATTCGAATTGAAAAGAAAACGAATTTGAATTGAATATAAAAGGACTTCGAATGGAATTGAATATAAAACAAATTCAAGTTGAATTGAAAACGAACTGAAATTTAATTGAATTCGAATCGAAATTAAATTGAAATCAATTTGAATTGAAACGAATTTCAATTTGAATTGAATTGAAACGAATTTGAATTCGAATTAAATAAAATGGAAATGAATTCGAGTTGAATTGAAATCCAATCGATTTGAAATTGAATGTAGAAGTTGAATTGTTTTAGAAACAAATTTAGAACTATTTATAAAATACGTTTTAAAAGGAAATCGACGAAATATAATATATATATATATATATATATTATATATATTTAATGGCCTGAATAGAACGCGCCGCGCCGCGGCAGTTCGTGAATTTCGACCATTTATTTCAAACGGACATTACGGGAGATCCGACCGTCGGATTCTCCTAAAACCGGAACCGTTGGGTTCGTATCGAAAAGAGCTTTCCAATGAATATTAGAAATTTGAAATCTAACGATTGGATTTGGAATTATGTCCAAATCAAATTCGAAAAAGGTCGCTGTAAGTGCAGTTCGATGGCCGTTGTGGGAAATCGACTGTACGGGCCTTGATAAAATTATTAAAAATATTAATAATTTGTGTAAAATCATAAGAAATGATTTGGGAAGAATTGAGCTGGAGAATTCCACATTTGAAAAGATAAAATAGATTTTTATCGAAATGAACTAGTTTTGAACTAGAATTAAAATCAATTTATTTGTTAAATAAATAAATTGAATTTGAAAGTGATTTTAAAAATAATCAATATTCCCAATATGTGGATTGGACTGGAGCTGAATCGAAATTATCTTCGGGATATTTCGATGTTGGATTTCGTGACTATACAGATATTGTTATGGGAATTTGAAAGATATATTATATATCGTTATTTCAAATACGATATTTGTTGGTTTCAGAATTTGATATTGAATATAAGCCGATATATTTTCTATTCAGAGCCTTGTATTTAATATCAAATATGATTTGGTTTGTCGTGAATCGTGTTTTAGAGGACATTGGTTCTTTAACCCAGTTAAAGGCATGATGTTGATTTATTTGAAACGATTAAAACTAAGTGGAGTTTTAATGAATCTTTAATTAGATTAAAATGTGAATTGATAATTTAAATTATCAAATCTGAAAGGTGATCGAGAATGGAGTACCACCAGTTCTTGTTGCAGTCGTGATGGGGGGTTCTCGCTTCGCGGTTTGGTGGCGAACGGGAGACTCTTACCCCCACATGTCCCTTGTGGTGGGGGTTGGTTAGGCAGTGGCCGGGAGACTCGAGAGGGTCGCCGTAAAACAAGTTACTGGGGGACCGCTGGGAGCCGCGGTGGGTTTTACCTGCTGCTTTGGGGGATGAAGGGATGGTTGCAAAGCCTACCGGATTTCGTCGGGCTGTCTCAGTTTGGTATCAGAGCTTTGGTTTACAAAGCTAGAGAACAAGACACATTAGAACCATACGAAAGGATTCATCAGATATTGGATTAGTAATATCCAATTAGAATGACCCGTTAGAGATAGGATCAGCAGTATCCTAGAACGAGTGTGAAGAGTATATTTCTCAAATGAAAATAATTTTGTTTTAAAAATTTAAATCGTTTTATACGTATTTGAATATTTATTTATTTTGAATTTGGACAATCGAGTATATATAGATTTCGCGTATACGCGTCATGAACGTATATTCGAAGTTTTAATATACTGGATAGATATAGAGTCACATTCTAGACACTCGGGGATAATTCTGGTGATGTGGCCACATCATCAGTATTTATGTTCGTGTTTCGAAGGTGTGATTTCTATATATTTCCATTAGACTGGTGTGAGAACCAAAACTAATATAGCTAGAATACATTGTTGTGAATTGGCATCAAAACATGATTTTCTGTATATATATATATCAAAATTATGAATTTGAAACTCTAATTCACTAATTGATTGATGTTTGTGTTATTTGTTCATTCGGTTGATAATTTTGAACCATTTAGTATAATTGAACCAAATATTGAATTGTATTGAAAATTGGTCGCATTTGCTTGCATATGCATATACTTACATTGAACAGGTCATAGCAAGGAGGCTAGAGCCGAAGAATAAAATTTGTTTGCCCGACAAATAGGTACATGTTTACTACATAATTTACTGTTTTGTTTGGGTGATGATGATTTTATGAGCCTATTGGCTAGCCGCTTGGCTTTTTCTTTTTCTTTTTGAGATTAGAAGGACCGGGGAAGCTATTTGAAATTCCCCGATGCTCCCGGTGCAGGGGAGGTTATGGCGAAATTTTTTGAAAATTTAGGGTGTTAACCAAATTTTTGAAGAATTTGAAAATTTTCAGAAACTAAAAAGTTGGAGAACGAAAGCCAGATCGAACGTAGAGTTGAATGATCAAACCACTTTCGACTTTGTTCCTTTTCGGGGACGAAAAGTTTTAAGTGGGGGAGATTGTAACAACCCGTAAAATGCGAGCCAGTTTGAAATTTTTATTTTGGCAATTTTAGCGAATTTTGAACATTTAAAATAGATTATTTTAAATAATATCAACGAGAAATTTATTTTGAATATATTTCGAACGTATATATTATACACGTCGTCGTTAGAATATAAATAATTATATATAATTATAAAATAGAATTGAAAATGGCGCGGTAGTTCGATAATTCAATTTCGAACTTCAATTGAATGTACCGGGTGCAAAACAATCCGAATTTTAGTGAAACCAAAAACATTAGGATCTAATTGAGAATATCTTTCCAACGAATCCGACAAATCAAGATTTCATAACGGGAATCAAAAGTTATGTCCAGTTGAAAATTTTGAATAGTCGCTATGGAATTCAGGCCCTTAAAAATGGACATTTTGCAAATGACCTCGGATTTCGACGAAACCAGTTTTGTTGGGTCCGTGATGTAAAATTATTGCTAGATTCCAAATTTCATAATTTTTTCGAATCAATATGTGAGCATGGCAAAGGAAAACGCGTTTGACCAGTTTCAGTTGATTTTAATCGATTGGAAAATGGCCATTTTTCTAACGGTCTCAGAATTCGACGAAACTAGTTTTGTTAGGACCATATCGTCAATACGAAGCTAGAAAATATTTTTATGGAATTTATAGAGTTAGTATGTGACCCCAGTAATTTGAAATGTACGATTAAAATTCAATATAGTGATTTAAATGGAAATTCAACGGAAACTGATCGGAACGATCAAATCAGCTTGCGATACATATCCCATTGTGTTCGGGATGGGGGTAATTAGCTATGGACGACAGTCGGTGGGCTTGATTTCGAGTTCGTATTTTAAAGTACCTTTTTGAAATTTAAAATAAATAAATAAATAAATATAAAATATATATAATACCACTGACCCCTTTTCTCTCTTCTCTCACCTCAGAAATCGATTTTTTTTTTAAGAAAAAAAGGGGGAAAAAGGCCTCATCGACCTTGCGCCACCGTCGGTGGGCTCCAGCCGCCGCGCCTCCGTCGTCAGACCTCCCCCACCTCGCCTCCCTCCCCCTTTCTCTCTCCACTTCATCGATTTCTTCCCTCCCCGATTCGTTGACTCCGCGAGCCCCCCCTTCCAACCGTAGCTGACGCAACAGCACCACCGCATCATCAGACACCACCGCCTCCCCCCTCCAATCGGACCCCCACCACCGCGCCGAACCCCTCCTCGCAACCTCCTCCGCGCCCTCTGGCCACCCACCGACCGTCAGTCCCCCCCCCCTCGCTGTAAGTTTAATTTAGTTTTTATTTATTTATTTTTATTATTTAATTTACATTCCTATGATTAAACTGCAAATTCAAGTAGTAGGAAAATATGGTTTTTACTTGAAAGTTTTGATTTCCTTTTCAGTTTTGTTCTTTATTTGATTTTTAAATTAGAAAAGATTTGATTTTTAAATTAGAAAAGATTTGATTTTTAAATTAGAAAAGATTTGATTTTTAAAATATAAAAGATTATATTTTAAAAGAAGAAAGACGATATTTTTAAATGGAGAAAGGTGAGATTTTTACATAGGTAGTGGGTTAAAAATATGACTTTTACATAGTAGGAACTATAGAAATGTAATCTTTATGAGATAGAGAATATAAAAATATCATCTTTGTATATGTAGCGAAATAAAAATCTGATTTTTATATATGTAGTGGCTACGGGCAAACGAAGATGATAAAAAGGCGAGAATAAAAGAAGATTTCTATAAATGAAGAGTCGTGGTATTGGATAGCTTTCGGTGAGAACTTCTCACTCTTCAACTTCTTTTTCTAGTTATATATATATATATATATATATATATATATATATATATATATACTAGGATGCAGACGGTGCTTAGTAGCACCCGACACAATCGTCCACAAACCATGGACTTGTTTGTTTGGTTGCATAAATTAGTTAGATGATTTGGGCTGAATTGAATTGTTTGGTGAACTGAAATGGATTTGATTGATGTGTGAATGGCGTGGGCCTTCACTAGACCGGGGATAAGGCTAGGCCTCGTCCCGTTTCTAGTATCGTGCCGTTATGCCGTCGAAATTTCCCAAAATATGTTAGAAAAATAAAAATATCATTTTTGTTGTGTAAATGAACTGAATAGAAATTCATGTGTTGAAATAGAATATTTTATCGTTAAAAATATAATTTTTAACGTGGAAGTGAATAAAATAAAATATTCATTTACAAACCGGACGGTTTGTTTATGTACACTTATTTGAAGGACATTGATTGGGACGATAAATTTTACACATCGCCCAACTGCACAAATAAAATCTGTGTTTGATTGTTTGAAACCCCACACGGGTGTTGGGATGAAATTTGATGTTCACTCATCCTGATTGATTAAATATGTCGATCGGTCGATTGACAGACTGTTATAAGCGTCAGATATCTATATTTGATGCTTATACAGTGTAGTGCACTTTGGTTGATGGTTGATTGTTTATTAATGCTATTATATACATGTGTTGTATGGAATCCATATAATTAACGTTATATGGTGATTGATTGGGCCTCATTCCAATCGGGGAAAATAATGAATATTATAAAAGAAAATTCATGTGTTGAATATAAAAATAGTCATGTGTTGACGATGTTCATGTGTTGAGTGAAATATTTTATACAATGAAATTTACATCTTTATCATATTCAAAATTAGAACTACTTCTCAGTAGGAGCCTGATTGAAAATCAAACGATAGATACCATAGTTTTATAAAATATTTTACATAACAACAATAGTGATGTGTTGACAGCACTCATGTGTTGAGATTAGTCGTGTGTTGAAAGAAATATAGATTCATGTATTGAATGGGATAAATATTCATTTGTTGAATAGAATAAAGAAGTTGTGAAAATATAAAGCCGTGTTGATTAGTTTTGCGCCATTTTGACGTGAACGATATTTATATCGATTTTATTCAAATTGAAATGAATATTATAGCAAATTCGAATTGAAAAGAAAACAAATTTGAATTGAATATAAAAGGACTTCGAATGGAATTGAATATAAAACAAATTCAAGTTGAATTGAAAACGAACTGAAATTTAATTGAATTCGAATCGAAATTAAATTGAAATCAATTTGAATTGAAACGAATTTCAATTTGAATTGAATTGAAACGAATTTGAATTCGAATTAAATAAAATGAAAATGAATTCGAGTTGAATTGAAATCCAATCGATTTGAAATTGAATGTAGAAGTTGAATTGTTTTAGAAACGAATTTAGAACTATTTATAAAATACGTTTTAAAAGGAAATCGACGAAATATAATATATATATATATATATTATCTTTAATGGCCTGAATAGAACGCGCCGTGCCGCGGCAGTTCGTGAATTTCGACCATTTATTTCAAACGGACATTACGGGAGATCCGACCGTCGGATTCTCCTAAAACCAGAACCGTTGGGTTCGTATCGAAAAGAGCTTTCCAATGAATATTAGAAATTTGAAATCTAACGGTTGGATTTGGAATTATGTCCAAATCAAATTCGAAAAAGGTCGCTGTAAGTGCAGTTCGATGGCCGTTGTGGGAAATCGACTGTACGGGCCTTGATAAAATTATTAAAAATATTAATAATTTGTGTAAAATCATAAGAAATGATTTGGGAAGAATTGAGCTGGAGAATTCCACATTTGAAAAGATAAAAATAGATTTTTATCGAAATGAACTAGTTTTGAACTAGAATTAAAATCAATTTATTTGTGAAATAAATAAATTGAATTTGAAAGTGATTTTAAAAATAATCAATATTCCCAATATGTGGATTGGACTGGAGCTGAATCAAAATTATCTTCGGGATATTTCGATGTTGGATTTCGTGACTATACAGATATTGTTATGGGAATTTGAAAGATATATTATATATCGTTATTTCCAATACGATATTTGTTGGTTTCAGAATTTGATATTGAATATAAGCCGATATATTTTCTATTCAGAGCCTTGTATTTAATATCAAATATGATTTGGTTTGTCGTGAATCGTGTTTTAGAGGACATTGGTTCTTTAACCCAGTTAAAGGCATGATGTTGATTTATTTGAAACGATTAAAACTAAGTGGAGTTTTAATGAATCTTTAATTAGATTAAAATGTGAATTGATAATTTAAATTATCAAATCTGAAAGGTGATCGAGAATGGAGTACCACCAGTTTTGCTCCAAAGCGATAGTTAAATCTTTAATTAGATTTGAACGTGAAATGGTGATTAATTTTACCGATAACACCGTGGTGTTAGATATGGAGTATCACCAGTTTTGCTCCATGGGATATATAGGTTGGGATTGGGAAATAAACTAAATAATTACTTCGGTGTGGTTCGTTAATCCCGACTAGTTTGAGATGATATCCAAAGGAATATTAAAGAATAAATTTAGAAGAATTTATCTTTGATAAAATTAATGGGAACCTTTCCCTAAGAATGTGATTTTGTGAATAAAAGAATATTCTGAATTGGAATGAGGCGTTCATTGTGTTTTTGTAACATTTGTTTATTATATACGTGGGTTATTCAGAAAGGCCGGGTTTATACCCATTCTGAATAACCGATTCGACGAGATGTCGAAGATGAAGACGGTGGTTGAAGACCGGAAGTCTTCAAATCGTTTGGGTGATTACTGATGATCTTGATTGGGTTGTACACCCAGGATGAGGGAATCAGTTGGTGATCGTCCAGACGTACTTGGAGATGGATGGATATGCGAGGAAAGTGCCTCCGGTTTCGTTCAGACCCAGAACGAACTTGTAAATGGATTGTGTGTCTGACATTGGATTTTATTCAGTGTTGATTGATCTCTATCAAATATACATCTGTTTGGCGGCGGAGAATTTATTCTCTTGCTTAACGCCCTTCTCTGAGACGTACGAGCTCAGAGGTTGTATATCGATGGACATCAGTCGCATGGAGTGAATTGCTAGTATGGCACGCGTAAGTGGCAAATGATCAGGGCTTCTGTTGAAAAGAAAAGTCTTGTGGTTGATGATCAAAGCACAACCTGTATGGCATAGCTTTGTGTATAACGTGAATTCGCGAGCCTCACACCTCGGTATGAGTCGAAAACGGGATACGGACCCAAGGAGTGCACGACGTTTCTTTCTAGCTAGGGTGGTGTCAGTGACCTACCAGCCCTGACATTTATATACTTTTCACCTGTGTGGTTGTTGGATACGAGGCGCCTCGGATATAGGTCTGTAAGGACCGGGAAACGTGTGTTCAGGAATAACTAATCCTCAAAAGTAAGAGAGGACCGGCCTTGGAGGTTCCAAAGGATCATAGTGGGGTCCTGAGGCATTTGCTAGAGTGTCTCGAATCGGGGAGGAGCTTGCCCCTTGCCTCGGCTCATGACGGAATCCAATTTCCAATACGTGATATTGCGGTTTTAATTGTAGAACTAGTATGGCGACATGATAGATGGTACCCATGTCGCCTATGATTGATATTTATGATTTGAAATTGTTTTGACACTATACACCTATAATAGTATCAAATAATGTGTTTTAAACATATCAAGCATGCTTTGGCTGTTATAAGGGAAAACCCTATCCTCCGGCTTGCGTTGCATTATGTGATGGAACCTGGGTCTTATAACAGCTTCATTTTTCTTTATTTAGCATTGCGCTGTTTGTTCTATGCACTGGTATTCTTGGGAGGAAACCCGTTCCGTGTTATACGGCGTGGTCCCTTGATTTACCTAACTTTAAAACCAATATTAATAACTGTTTTAGCTCTCACACCAGTCACATGACTGACCTGGAGTTTATTGTTTTAACCTAAACTCTGGGTGCCCCTATTTTCCACACGGGCAGCTAGTAGTTTTGGTTTTGCAGATTTATATTCACAGGGTCCTGATTAACAGCTGGAACGATGCTCGGAAAGCTCCGTATCCGTGTATCACTTTCAGTTGTATTTTATATTATTTTCCGCTGCTATGTAATTTATTGTAATCTCTGATATTTGTCGAATGTAATTTATTTATTTATACTCTGTATATTCTTGTATCTGATGGAATTGTTGTAATAACAATGAAATGTTCTTCCGTCTGCGTTCATTTGTGTGTTGTTCTCAAAGTATCCGCGCTTTCCTTCACGGGGAAGTTACGGGTTCTCTCATCTTATCTATTTTCCAGTTAGTTTCTAATTTTATAAATGATAAAGATGTAAATTTCATTGTTAAATTATTTCATTCAACACATGACTAGTCTCAATGGATGAGTACTGTCAACACATGAACCTTTATTTTATAAAGAAGTTAGTTTCTAATTTTATATATGATAAAGATGTAAATTTTATCGTTAAAATATTTCGTACAACACATGACTAATCTCAATGGATGAGTACTGTCAACACATGAACCTTTATTTTGTAATATGATTTATTTTTCCAATTGGAATGAGGCCCAATCAATCACCATATAAAGTTAATTATATGGATTCCATACAACACATGTATATAATAACAACGATAAATAATCAACCATCATCCAAAGTGCACTACACTGTATAAGCATCAAATATAGATATCTAACGCTTATAACAACCTTTTAATCAATCGATCGACAAACAACTAATTATTGGGATTAGTGTATGTCATAAATTATCCCAATACCCGTGTGGGGTTTCAAATCAACAAACACATATTTTTATTTGTGCAGTTGGGCGATGTGTAAAATTTATCGTCCCAATCAATGTCCTTCAAATAGGTGTACATAAACAAACCGTCCGGTTTGTAAATGAATATTTATTCATTCACATTCACGTTAAAAATTATATTTTTAACGACCAAATTATTTTATTCAACCTATGAATATTCTATTCGGTTCATTTATTAAATAAAATGATATCTTTATTTTTCTAACTTATTTTAGAAAATTTCGGCGTCATAACGGCACGATACTAGAAACGGGGATAAGGCCAAGCCTTGTCCCCGGTCTAATAATGGCCCACGCCATACACATATCAATCAAATCCATTCCATTTCACCAAACAATCAGATTCAAATAAAATAATCTAACCAACTACACAACCAAACAAACAAGTCCATGGTCTGTGGACGATGGTGTCGGGTGCTACTAAACACCGTCTGCATCCTAGTATATATTTAAATAACTAGAAAAGAAAAGTTAAAGTGAGAAGTTCTCACAGAGGGTTCCACTCCGCCGTGCTTTGCTTTTGAACTGCTGAATCTTTTCGATCTGCTTGAAATTCCAATGTAGCTCTTTTCACGCTGTTCAAATAAAAATTATATATTTTACTCTTCTACTATAATAAACATTATATTTTTACTTTGCTACATATATAAAAATTATATTTTTATATTCTTCATTATATAAAGATTCTATTTTTATTCTTTACATTATATAAAAAATCATTTCTTTCATACGTTAAAAAGCTCATCTT
Source organism: Allium sativum (assembly GCA_030737875.1). Classification (NCBI taxonomy): domain Eukaryota; kingdom Viridiplantae; phylum Streptophyta; class Magnoliopsida; order Asparagales; family Amaryllidaceae; genus Allium; species Allium sativum. Next base: position 509,708,382 of record CM060921.1, on the reverse strand, counting down.
TACAATGTTAAACATCTCGCCTTTACACATGGAAAAATATACACTTTTTATAAATCAAAATCAAAACTTTATAAATTAAAAATCAAATGTATTTCTATAAACCATATAGATAAAAATGAAATCTTTATTCTAAAATCATCTAAATAAAAACCCAATTTTATTCATTAACTGAAAATCATATTTTTTCCTATTTTATAAACTAAAACATTAAATAAAGTAAAGAGGAATCAGTGAAACTCACTGTTTGAAGGGAAGGAAGGCTGCCCGGGTTCGTCGAAGGGCTGAAGGGGTGCGCCGGTCGTACGGTGGTGGAGCATTGGGTTTTGGGCGTGGGGCTTGGTGGGGGGTCACGGGTTTCAGAAGAGAGTGGGGGACAAGGCTGGAGGGAAGAGGATCGACAAGGGGGGGGGCGGGTGAACGGAAGCGGCGCGTTGAGGAGGAGGGGGATAGGTGGCGTCTTCGCTCTCAGTGGCTAGGGCATTGGAGGTTTCAGGCGCAGTCTGCTTCAGAGAGGAGGAGAAGAAGAGGCGGAGGAGTAGATCGAGAGGGGGGTTTCACCTACGGCGGCATGAGGTGGACAGCCTCCGGCGATGGGGGAGGCGCCTCGCGATGGACTGAGGAGGAGAGGGTTTTAGATTTTTTTTTTCAATTTTAAAATGAACGGGAGGGGCTAAGGAAAGAGAAAGGAGGTAGGGGGGTAAGGGTTTTAATAATAATTTTTTTATTTTATTTATTCTCCAAAAAGCAACTTTTATTGTCAAACTCGAAACGAGACCCACCGCCTGTCGTCCATAGCTAATTACCCCCATCCCGAACACAATGGGATATGTATCGTAAGTTGATTCGACCGTTTCAATCGGTTTTCGTCAAAATCAACATATAACTCTATATATTGAATTTGAATGCGCATTTCAATTTACTGGAGTCACATACTAACTCGAAAAATTCCAGAAAAATATTTTTTAGCTTTGTATTGATGATACGGTCCTAACAAAATTAATTTCGTCGAATTCTGAGACCGTCTGAAAAATGGCCAATTTCTAGTCGATTAAAATCAACTGAAACTGGTCAAACGCATTTTCCTTTGCCACGCTCACATATTGAATCGAAAAATTATGAAAATTGGAATCTATCAATAACTTGACATCACGGATCCAACAAAAGTAGTTTCATCGAAAACCGAGCTCGTTTGGAAAATGGCTATTTCTATGGGCCTGAATTCCATAGCGACTATTCTGAATTTTCATTTGGACATATCTTCTGATTCCCGCTATGAAATTTTGATTTTTCGGATTCGTTGGAACGATATTATCAATTAGATTGTAATATTTTTGGTTTCACTAAAATCCGGTTTATTTTGCACCCGGTACATTCAATTGAAGTTCGAAATCGAATTATCGAACTACCGCGCCATTTTCAATTCCTTTTATAATTTAAAATAAATATTTATATTCTAACGATGACGTATATATATATATATACATTCTAAATATATTCAAAATAAATTTCTCGTCGATATTATCTAAAATAATTCTTTTTAAATATGCAAAATTCATTAAAATTGCCAAAATAAAAATTTTAAACTGGCTCGCATTTCCGGGTTATTACAGAATCGGTAGGAGCTCCTCCCTAGCCTTGACTCATGATGGAAATCAAATTCCAAATATGACCCTTCAAATTTGATTGTATTACTAGTATGGAGGCATAGTAGTATGGGATACTATTCTTCCTAGGATTTATACATTTACTTTGAAATGTTTTGATATATATACGAATAATAATATTAAACTCGTATTTTTCGTATTTAGCATGTTTAATCACTATAAGGTAAAACCCTATCCTCTGGTTTGTGTTGCATTGTGTGATGGGACCTGGTTCTTATGGTGATTCCATTTTTCTCAAAAGCATAGCGTTGTTGTACGATTCACTTATTATTTGTTCTGACACTTTTATGCACGACAATCCATTGGAATAAACCCGTTCCGCGTTAGCGGCGTGGTCTTTGGATTTGTCCTATTAATAGTGATTAATTAGTTAAGAAATCTCACACCAGTCCCATGACTGACCCGTTGTTTGTTTCCACCTTTACAAACTCGGGTGCCCTCTTTCCACACGGGCAGTCGAGTAGTTTGTCTACAGGTTCTTATCTCGATCAGGATCCTGGATTGAAGCTTAAAGATGTGTCCAGAGCATAGAAGTCTTCCGATGTTTATTGTATTTAAATATTGTAAAATTATATTCTTCTGTAATTATTAGTCAATGTACTCTGATATTCTGTACTCTGATGTAACATTTATTATTGATGTTATAAAAGTATGCTGTTATTCTTCTGATGTGTTGTATTCCCAAAGTTAACGTAGGCGGGATTTGAACGGTCTTGGTCGATTTTGCGATCGATTAAGGCCGGGCAAAATCCGACTCGTTACATTACTGCTTAAATAAATAAATAAAAACAAATATAAAAACTTACATCCATTCGAAGGAGGAGGGGGGTTTACTGCGTTCATCGGGGTTGTGGACTAGGGAAGGGCGCGCCTGGGTAGGGGATGGCGGCTGGTGGTGGTGGCGGTCGCGGCCTGGAAGGGGAGGCACGGTCTTCTTCCAGTTTGGGGCTTTGGGGGTTCGCGAGATGGAGCTCGCGCTGAACAGAAGGGGGGGTTTCCGTCGACGAGGGGAGGGTGGCCAAGGTCAGGCGGCGGAGGCCAAGGCGGCGCGGTGGCTTGGCGACAGGGGGGGTTTCCTCGTGATTTGGTTTTTCTCTCTTTTCTTTTTCTTTGATTTGAATGAACGGTAAGGGGGGCTCAGTGGATAAAGAAGAGAGTGAGGGTAAGGTAATAATTTTATATATATTTAATTTAATTTTTATCTCCAAAAAGCAACTTAAAATTTCGAACTCGAAACGGGACCCACCGCCTATCGTCCCTAGCTAATTACTCCCATTCCGAACACAATGGGATATGTATTGTAAGCTGATTCGACTGTTTCGATCGGTTTTCGTCAAAATCAACATATAACTTTATATATTAAATTTGAACACGCATTTCAATTTACTGGGGTCACATACTAACTCGAAAAATTCCCGAAAAATATTTTCTAGCTTCGTATTGACGATACGGTCCTAACAAAACTAATTTCATCGAATTCTGAGACCGTTTAAAAAATGGCCAATTTCCAGTCGATTAAAATCAACTGAAACTGGTCAAATGCGTTTTCCTTTGTCACGCTCACATATTGATTCGAAAAATTATGAAATTTGAAACCTAGCAATAACTTGACATCATGGATCCAACAAAAGTGGTTTCGTCGAAATCCGAGGTTGTTTGCAAAATTTCCATTTTTAAGGGCCAGAATTCCATAGCGACTATTCTGAATTTTCAACTGGACATATCTTTTGATTCCTGTTATGAAATTTCGATTTTTCGGATTCGTTGGAAAGATATTCACAATTAGATTCTATTATTTTTTGTTTCACTAAAATCCGTTTTATTTTGCACCCGGTATGTTCAATTGAAGTTTGAAATCGAATTATCGAACTACCGCGCCATTTTCAATTCCTTTTATAATTATAAATAATTATTTATATTCTAACGACGATCTATGTAATAAATACGTTCGAATTCAATTCAAAATAAATTTCTCATCGTTATTATTTAAAATAATTCATTTTAAATATTCAATAATCACTAAAATTGCAAAAATAAAAATTTTAAATTGGCTCGGATTTCCGGGTTATTACAACTCTTGTGTGTGGTACACATTATTTTTGAAACGTATTTTATAACGGAGTTAACAGGCCCATTTTATTTTTCCGTTGTCTATACGAAGAGACCGGGATTGAGTTTATTATCTGAAAACCACTCCATATAGGAATAAACTTTGCGAATCAAATGTGTTGAAGATAATTGAAGATGGAGTAAATTGCAAGGGCTGTTTTGTTAATCCTAGGTAGAAATTGCCTAGGATTGATTCATGGATGGTGCCTTCGGTTTGTCCAGTCCCGGGACAACTTGTATGGACGAATGTCTGACAGAGTATGTTTAACAGATCATCTACATTGATCTCTTTAAACGTATTTATGTTGGTGGTGGAGAAATTCGTTTCTCCTAACTTTATTCCCTTGATATTTTTTGGGAAATTAATAAATGATTTGGTTGGTTTGACAATGTGGCATTCAAAGTGAATGATTGTTGTGGTAATAAAAAGGTAAGTATGGCCTCAAGCCTCATCAATCATGAAATGGAAGAAATTGGGTAGGCCGCATGGCTATGTGGGTCGCTCCTATTAGAGTGTATTGTCACCTGATTTAGGAGAAAATCCATTTGTTTCTTTATTCTATTGCTATTATATGCTTTCCGTAACAGTTGCTGATCCCAACCATTGATAACATACATTCGGTACATGTAATGATCCAAGATTTCAATGTTTTGATATATGAAATTTGGTTGGATTTTCTGAATATAAATTGAATATAGTATGCTATAAATACAAACATTGATTAGTAATCTTATATATATCAGTTTAAATAAATATTTTGTTCTATTTTAAAAATATGATTGTGTAAAAGAAAACTTATTTTAAGAATATGTTTAATGTATATAAGATTTAATAAGTAATTATTTTATATGATTCATTTAAATTTATTTAATGTACTACATAAGATATTACATATCTTCTTTGAATATTAAGATTTAAAATGTGATATATGCAAAGATTTTATAAAATTTAAGATTTAAAATTGTTTGGTACAATATAAATTTTACTTAGTTAAATGGAATATATGTCATGGTTATATACATGTTGAATCTGAAATTTTAGATCCATACACTGTTAATTAAACACATTTTATTGTTGGTATCTTAGTTAATGTTAGAAGCGATATTCTATATATTGGATGTCAAGTTTTCAATTAATCTAAATAATCCAAAAATTTACGATCTTTAGAAAATCCCAAATTTGATAAAATATTTACACTCATAAGGGGAGGATTAAAACACATTTGAAGATTCAAAACATGCCAGCGGTCAAAAAGACACCAAACTAAATGGCCCGTATTTCTCTTAAATGTAATTGTTTGGGGCATTAAACTCAATGAACGTATAGTAATGTACAGTTTTATGTTTAAGCGATTGCTTTGTGGGCATACTTGCATTGTGGGCGAAAAGGCACCTGCTATTTGGGCTAAATAAATATTAATATTAAACTCAATTGTTATGGTGTTTGGGTCACCAAAACACGCTGACATAAATTTTCTTTAAAATTTCTGAACGTGTAAACTTTATATAATGTGGTAGCCACTTGTCACTTTTTTGCTGGAGACTTCACCACGTGCCATCCTCCTTTTTATTTATTCACTGCAAACAGTTCGGGTCCCTCCTCATTCAAATCGTTGGGCCTTCTGTTCCTCTCTGGCACCACCGCCATGTCCACCTCCTGTTAGCACACCCTGACCGGCGGCTCCGCCCCGCATGCCCAAACCCAGTTGCTCCAACCTCCCCTCTCTCCTCTCCTTAAACCCACTATTGCGGCTACTAGAAACAGCATGACCCCTCCCTCGACGAACCTCCAGCCACCACTGGACCCATCTTTCCCCTCCCGGTCCACTGACCTTGTTCCTCTCCTCTCTCTCCCTTTCCTTTGCTGAAAACTAAACGAGCCTCTGTAGTAAACACCTAGAAGATCCAACCCGTTATAACTGCACCGTCTATATATGTCCGCTCCACTTCCCACTCGCTAGCGACCACCTCATGACCATCAGTCCATCGAGCAAACCCTCTGCTCCCAACAGCAAGCTCTCCCCGTTTTACTCCTTTTAAACAACTCACGTCCCTTTAGAAACAGCTGCTCCACTCCCTCTCCAAAACTGCAGCTCATTAATTCTTCTATACAGCATGACCCCTCGTCACCTCGTTAGCCACCACCATCACCTGCGTTGAACTCCGCACCACCGGTAGCACAACCCAGTCCTCCTCAGTCTTCCCCTCTCGAGTAAGGAGTTGTGCGCACCCAACACTTAAAAGAAACTAGTCCGCCACTTCATAGAAAAATAATATAAACCAAAGGTTTATCTTCCTTAGAACCGTCTATGTCAGCTACCAGCTGTACACCTCAACCATTATGTCATGCTGCTAGTCCTCCACAGCATCTTCTGGTTTTAAGGAATTAAGCGTATGTGAAGAGTGTTCGTGATGCATTTGAGATTTGGTTCGCAGTTAATACAGAGTTTTGACAGAAAATCGAAGCGTAATGAAGGTGAGAGATTCTAATTTAAATTTATTTTATATTAGTTAGAAATGTTAAATTTAACTAGTTGTTGATTTAAATTAGTTAATAATCATGAATTGTTATGAATGATTGTTATAGGGTATATGATGGATATGCATGTAGTTATAAAATACACTACACACCAAGCGTTATTCACCGTAACGCTTTACGCACCGTTAATTGGTTATTTGAATTGCTGTGATGAATTTATGTTTGTTATTGGTTATTCGGTTGCATGAAATCATATACGTAGTGGTGGAATCGTACGGGTAATAAATTTAAATTCCTTTTCCATGTAAATAACAATTTTTATAATAAAAATGGGGAATGTAGTTTTAAATTTAAGTTTAGAAGTCGAATTATGTGAATAACTTTCGTATGAAATAGTTGTGAAAACAAATCTCGATCACTAGTCAGTTGTTAAATATTGAATTGGGATCGGTAGAGGATATCCAAAATTATCGGTTATTTATAAGTAATTAACCAAGTTTGATAAAAATATTATCATTTCAATTTAATTTGAAACAAAAGTTGAAATTTAAAAGAAATAATTTTTTTATATATAATTATTTTGGATAGGATTGAACAAGTTTGGAAATATTATCATTAAATGTGAATTTAATTTTGGTATGAAGAATTTGGGAAAAATTGGAATATTGGATTTTGTGTAAATTCTGGGTTCCATAAGGGTTTTTAAAAATATCGAATTGGTTTAAATAAAATACTATTTTGTTCAATTCAATTTGAAATGGAAATTCGAAATTTAAAATGATATTGAACTTAAGTTGGAATATAAAGGTAATATTTCAGGAAAAGAGATTTGGAATATGGTTTTATTCTGAGTTATTAAATATAATTTATTTTTTGAAAAGGAGATGGGATGGTTTATAGTTAAAATATATTATTAGCGTCAATTGAACGCGTCGCGTAAGGACAATTCGTTAATATCGATTTTAAATTTCAAATGATTATAACTTGAACATTTTGAATTGGATTGACTTGAAATGAAAAACGACGGATTTATATTAATGATGATTTTTGAATAGAAAAGGAATTTTCAAATTTCATCATATGGTTTTTAAGTTATGTTTAAATTAAAATTTGAAAAGGTCGATATAAGTGCACTTCGACAACCGTAATGGAAAATTGAATAAAATGAACCTATAAAATATTATTTAAAAATCCAAAAAAATATGATAAATCATATTTTATTATTTTAAAGTGATTTGAGTTAAAATATATGAATTTGGAATGATTTTGGATCTATTTGGTAAAATAACCATTTTACAACGCTTTGTGTAAGACATTAAATGTTATTATACCATTTCTTTGAAAAGATTGAAAATTTGAAACATGAACTATGTTAGGAAAAGGACCAGTTAAATATTTTGGAAGATTCTAAAGAGTTAAATGTATGGTATGAAATTTATTTAAATTATAAATATGATATGGGAAGTTTGAATTAAAAAGGGAATTAGTTGTGGATAAATTAGTCTTCGGATATTTGATAGGGGTTTCTAGAAGCGGACGAATATTATCAGAAATATTAAAACAAATCCATATCCAGATTCTGATAGTGCTTACCCGAATTTGTGAATCAATATCAAATATAAGTTGATTAAATTCTATTTAAACTTATATTTTGAAATATCAATTATGTAAATGGAAATTCAAAATTCCTAACGGAGACTTGGTAGTATCGAAATAACAACAATTAAATGGATTTTGATTTTAAAAAAAAGTCAAAAATGAATATCGAATTTCGAGAAAAGAGTTAAGATGATAACGGGATTTTCGAGAATTAAATAAATCCAACCTTAATTTGAAAGGAATTGATAACGGTTTGGGAAGGGAATTTGAATTGAGAAACTCGTAAAGTCCATATCTATTGTTTTAAAAGTACGCTTATTATTCGGAAAGTCCGGGATCGGATATAGGTCCGAAAACCATTCAAAATAATAATACGACGTTATAAAGAAGCTGAAGACTGAAAATCGATAAGTGAAGACCAAGTATATTCAAATTGTTTGGGACGATTGATGATGTCTCAAATCGGGCCGTACACCCGATACGAGGTTATAAGTAGCATGAGACCTGAATATATTTGAATATTTTCGGGTTGTATTTCCGTTCAGACCCAGAATGGACTCGTATGGATTATGTGTCTAACATTGAAATTGATAGCATTGCACTGATTTCTATTAATATATATCGGATGTGTGGCAAAATAATATCCTCGTCTCTAAGTCATATGAACTTAGAGGGTATGCATTGATCGAAATCAGTGATATGTCGTGAATTGTCAATATGGCATACTCGAGTTATGAAGCGAGCTAGTGATGATTAAAGCACGGCTTATTTAAAGCGAAGCTTTGTGTATATCATGACATTGACGAAACTCACACCCCGAATTTGATAGGAAACTGACGGTTAGGTTATATAATGTACATAATCTTTGATGAAATCGAAATCTTCGGTGATAGTACTACTTCGAAACCCGAGGGAATAAAGTATATACGGTGTTCGATGTCTGGATGTTATCCGGGATATATATTTCCGTGCTATGTATACGGTGTCCATTGTCTGGATGTTTACTGGGAGATACTTAGGTTCGTGTCCTCGATTGGTCTTTCATGCCAGGAACCATCATATTTAAAACCCAATAACCAATATGAACCATTCGATTTGTTTGTAAACTATATATGTGGGCATAGTCACTATGCTTGCTATTTTTTATATATTTATTTGCAAAAATGGGTTTTATCATTATGCACTAATGATATTAAAAGAGGATTTTACGTATGAAAACGTGTTTAGTTATCATAAGATAAAACTCGCACCTCTGGTGTGCATTGCATTGTGCGATATGGGATGAGCTTATGATAACTGCATTTTTCTAAATGTCATTGCGAAATTTCTGTACACGGGAATTCACATGGAGTAAACTCGTTCTGTGTTAGCGGCGTGGTCCGGTAAATTTCCCAACTTTAAACTGAATCCTAGATAAGAACTGTTTTTGAATTCTCACACTAGTCCCATGACTGACCAAGATTTTATTGCTTCCACCATGAACTCTAGTTGCCCATAATTTCTGCACAGGCAGCTAGAAGTTTAGTTTGCAGGTTTAGATTTTAGAGTTGGATTCAGATTTGAAGCTAGAGTTATGATTGGGTGTTTTACGTTGGAGAGTTTATTTCCGCAGAGCATATATGGTACTCTGATATTCCCTGTAATTTATGATGTAATCAATAAAATGACATAAAAGTTCTGTTATTTTTGTGCAAATATGTAAGTACCCATAACAATCCGATTTTGTGAATGGTTTAAGTTAGTTTAATTATCGGCGAAAATCGGGCAAAAAGGCGGGTCGTTATAGTTGGTATCAGAGCTTTGGTTTATACAAAGCTATGGGGTATGACATATTTAAATAAAAATAGGACTCATCAAAGTTATAAAATCTCATTAGAGATAGGGTTAGAAATGCCCTAGAATGAGATTCTGGAGTATTATGTTTGAGAGAGCGTATTTTGAAATTAGTATAAATTATTTTGAAATCGAATAAATTGTTTTGGAAGCATAATTATTTTGAAAATATAATTTACGGGAAGTGTTTGAGTATTTATTGACGTTGAGGTTGGACTGTCAAATATGTACAGATTTTGAATATACGCCTAGCTAACGTATATACGAAGTCTAATATATGCTAGACAGATATAGAATCACACTCTAGTCACCCGAGGATGATTCTGAAGATTGATCAATCATCATCAAAAATTTATTTCGAGTTCGGAAGTGGGATGACTGTATGGTTCCGATTTAAACATCGATAAATACTTGAAACCGTTTAGATAAGTGCTTGAAATGGTTTGATAAATTCTAATAAAATGCTTCGATGAGGTAATGCGAACTTGGAAGAGTGTTTGAAGATTAAAAAAATTTCACTTTGCTTGTTGTGTTTGTTTAGCCTCGACCGACCGTTACCCTTCGCTTACCAATTCAAACCGTTCGTGCTTGAATTCCTTCGAACTGTCTGATCTTTATCTCTGAACCTTCCTTTTTCCTTGCTTTGACAAAATTTATGGACAAGGTGGATTTTGAAGTAAAATGGTTATTTGAGAATTTGATTCCCAAAATTTTTGAAATCGATTTCTAATATTTAGAAATTATATTTGGAAAATTTGTTTGAAATATGAATATTCAGATCAGAGTAGCGCAGTGAAAACATGAAATTATTTCGAATAAATTGTTTCAAGAGATTTTCGACTATTTGAATAACATATCTTTTCATATAAGATTTAAATATTTGAAATCAAAATGAATGAAATCTTATATTGGTGCAAATGACTTCGAAAGTAAATTCGAAAGGGAAATTTTCTTTGAATCTCTTGGGAAAATATTCTCTTCTGTGTAGTTGTTCGAAATCTCATTTCTTAAATGTTCGAAAATAATTTGAATTTAGTGGTATGGCACTCGATATGGCTTAAATATTTAAATGATTTGTAAAGTGTTAGTAAACATAGAAGTTCGACGACTTGAAATCCTGATATTTTGAAATGTTTGGAAACGACGATAATATGATTGAAAGTATTTATAAATTATGATTTCGAAATGTTTTAACTTCGGGATACGAAATGAAATGATTCGTAATATGATTCGAGTAACCCATGACTAAAGAAAGGTATGATGTGGGTGTACACCCTTAAAGGTTGTCCGCTCCGGGGTCCGAAAAACATTATTTATATATCGATACGTACTTAGGCCGTGCCTAGTAACCTTGTAATTGGGAGAAGCCTCTCGGCTTGGGACATAAATGTTTTATGTCATCTATCATAAATTATTTGAAATTTTCGAAATGATTTTGGTTTTGAAATCTCGAAGCCAGTATGATTCGATATAAAAAGGAAATATAGTATTTCAGATGTTTTGAAAAAAACTGGGATTTTGAGTTGAAGAAATCACTTTGATTTCAGGTTTAATTGAAATTAGATTTTTGATCAAAATAGTTTTGACGAGGTTTAAATTCTTTTGTTTATTTTATTTATTTAAATGTAGTACTAGTATAAGTGTTGTTAAATATATACATGTATAATTTTACCGATCTCTCCTTTTTTAGGACGAAAAGTTTAGGGGGGAGATTCTAACGATCCAAGATTTCAATGTTTAGACATATGAAATTTGGTTGGACTTTCTTAATATAAATTGAATATAGTATAGTATAAATACAAATATTGATTAATAATATTTTATATATTAGTTTAAATAAATATTTTGTTCTATTTTATAAATATGATTGTGAAAAAGAAAACTTATTTTTAGAATATGTTTAATGTATATAAGATTTAATAAGTAATTATTTTATATGATTCATTCAAATGTTATTTACTACATAAGATTTTATAGATCTACTTTGAATATTAATATTTAAAATGTGATATATATGGAAAGACTTTATAAAGATTTAAGATTTAAAATTGTTTGGTTAAATATAAATTTTACTTAGTTAAATGGAATATATATCACCATTATATACATGTTGGATCTGACATTTTAGATCCATACACTGGTAATTAAGCACATTTTATTGTTGGTATCTTAGTTAATGTAAGAAGCGATATTCTATATATTGGATGTCAAGTTTTCAATTAATCTAAATAATCCAAAAATTTACGGTCTTTAGAAAATTTCAAATTTGATAAAATATTTACACTCATAGGGCAAGAATTAAAACACATTTGAAGATTCAAAACATGCCAGCGGTCAAAAAGACACTGAACTAAGTGACCCGTATTTCTTTTAAATGTAATTGTTTGGGGCATTAAACTCAATGAACGTATAGTCATGTACAGTTTTATGTGTAAACGATTGCTTTTTGGGCGAGGCATACTTGCATTGTGGCCGAAAAGGCATATGTTGTTTGGGCTACATAAATGTTAATATTAAACTCAATTGCTGTGGAGTTTAGGTCACTAAAACATGCCAACATAAATTTGCTTTAAAATTTCTAAACGTGCAAACTTTATATAATGTGGTAGCCACTTGTCACCTTTTTGCTGAAGACTTCACCATGTGTCATCCTCCTTTTTATTTATTCACTACAAACAGTTCGGCTCCCTCCTCATTCAAACCATTCGGCCTTCTGTTCCCCTCTGGCACCACCGCCATTTCCACCTCCTGTCAGCAAACCTTGACCGGCGGCTCCGCCCCGCATGCCCAAACCGAGCTGCACCAGTCTTCCCTCTCTCCTCTCCTTAAACCCACAGTTGTGGCTACTAGAAACAGCAAGACCCTCCTTCGATGAACCTCCAGCCACCACCGGACCCATCTTTCCTCTCCCGCCCCACTAACCCTATTCCTCTCCGCTCTCTCCCTTTCCTTTGTCGAAAAACATAAGCCTAAATGAGCCTTTGTAGTAAACACTTAAAAGCTCCAACACGTTGTAACTCCACCGTCTATATATGTCCGCTCCACTTCCCACTCGCTTGCAACCACCTCACGGCCATCAGTCCATCGAGCAACCCCTTCCGCTCCTAACAGCGAGCTCTCCTCTTTTTAGTCCTCTTAAACAACTCTCGTCCCTTTAGAAACAGTTGCTCCACTCCCTCTCCAAAACCGCAGCTCATTAATTCTTCTATATAGCATGACCCCTCATCACCTCGTTAGTCACCATCGTCACCTATATTGAACTCCGCGCCACCGGCAGCACCACCTAGTCCTCCTCAGTCTTCCCCTCTCGAGCCAAGAGCAGTGTGCACCCCTCACTTAAAAGAAAACAGTCCGCCACTTCATAGAAAAATATATATAAACAAAGGTCTATCTTCCTTAGAACCACCTGCGTCAGCTACCAGCAGTACACCCCGACCATCCTGTTGTGCTGCTAGTCCTCCACAGCATCTTCTGGATTTAAGGAATTAAGCGTCCGTGAAGAGTGTTTGTGACACATTCGAGATTTGGTTCGCGGTTAATACAGAGTTGACAGAAAATCGGAGCATAATGAAGGTGAGAGATTCTAATTTAAATTTATTTTATATTGGTTAGAAATGTTAAATTTAACTAGTTGTTGATTTAAATTAGTTAATAATCATGAATTGTTATGAATGATTGTTATTGGGTATTTGATGGATCTGCATGTAGTTATAAAATACACTCACACCAAGCGTTATTCACCGTAACGCTTTGCGCACCATTGATTGGTTATTTGAATTGCTGTGATGAATTCATGTTTGTTATTGGTAATTTGATTACATGAAATCACGCATACCGTAGTGGTGGAATCATACGAGTATTAAATTTGAATTCCCTTTCCATGTAAATAACAATTTTTATAATAAAAATGGGGAATGTAGTTTTAAATTTAAGTTTAGAAATCGAATTAAGTAAATAACTTTCGAATGAAATAGTTGTGAAAACAAATCTCGATATCTCGCTGGTTGTTAAATATTGAATTAGGATCAGAAAAGGATATCCAACGTTAACGGTTATTTATAAGTAATTAATTGAGTTTGTTAAAAATATTATCATTTCAATTTAATTTGAAATAAAGTTGAAATTTAAAAGAAATATTTTTTATATATAATTATTGTAACAACCCGGAAAACCGGAACCAAATTAATTTTTTTATTTTGGCTAATTTAATGGATTTTGAATATTTAAAATGATTTATTTTAAATAATTATGACTAGAAATTTATTTTGAATAGAATTAGAACGTATAAATTTGTTTAAATCAAAGTTAGAATATAAATATTTATTTTAATTATATAACGAGCCTGAAATGGCGCGGTAGTTTGAAAATTCGATTTCAAATTTCAAATAAATGTACAGGATTCAAAATAAATCGGATTTTAGTAAAACTAAAAATATATGAATCTATTTGAAAATATCTTTCCAACGAATGTGAAAAATCCATATTTCATAACGGGAATAAAAAGTTATGTCCAGTTGAAAATTCAGAATAGTCGCTATGGAATTTTATATAATATACAACCCTTAAAATAGCGATTTTGCAAACGACCTCCGTTTTCGACAAGACCGCTTTTGTTGGATCCGGAATGTCAAATTATTGCTTGATTCCAATTTTCATAATTTTTGGAATTATTATGTGAGCGTGGCAACTTTAAATGTGTTTGGTCAATTTAGTTTGAATTTAATCGATTGGAAAATGACTGTTTTTCAAATGGTCTCCAAATTCGACGAAATTAGTTTTGTTAGGACCATATCGTCAAAACATAGCTAGAATTATTTTTTTAGAATTTTTGGAGTCATTATGTGGCCCCGGTAAATTAAAATGTACGTTCAAATGTAATATAAATGGATTTATATTTTAATTTGAATGAAAACTGATCGTAATGGTCGAATTGACTTACGAGACATATCCAATTGTGATTGAAATGAGAGTATTTAGCTAGGGGCAACAGTCGTTGGACTCGATTTGGAATTCGTCTTAAAAAGTTACTTTTTGGGAAAATAAAATAATAATTAAATAACTTATAAACCCCCCTCATATCCTTTCTCTCTCCTCGATATTTGTTTTAAAAGAAAAAAAACAAATCGTGATCTCCTCCCCAGGCACCCATTTGCCCTTGCCGTCGCGTCAGGCGGAGCAATTGCCGGCTTCCCCTTGCTCCCCGCGCCACCTTCTCCTTCCTCTCCTCCAATCGAACGAGCCCCACAACCCAACTCCAACCCGTGTGCCCTAGCAACCCAGAAACCCAAACCGCCGCCGCAGTGGATCCTCAGCGCCGCCGCCCCTCCACGAATGCCACCCTCCGACCACCTAAGTGCACAGCAAATCCCCCCTTCCCCCGCTGTAAGTTTATTCTCCTTTAATTTTGATTTTTGTTAATAAAATGTTAATAATTTTGTTTATAAAATCATACGATTTTTGTTTAAGAAAAGATTATATTTTTATAATAGAAAAGATTATATTTTTATAATAGAAAAGATTATATTTTTATAATAGAAAAGATTATATTTTTAAATATAAAAAGATTATATTTTTATAATATAAACATCAACATAAAAATGTGATTTTTATATATGAAGTAGCGATATAAAAATTCGATTTTTAGTTAGATAAAAATTGATATTTAGCTATACAAAAATTTGATTTCTAGTTAGAAAAAAATACAATTTTCAGTTATATAAAAATTCCATTTTTAGTAATATAAAAATTCGATTTTTAGTTAGATAAAATTCGATTTTTAGTTATATAAAAATATGATTTTTATTATATATATATAGTGATATAAAAATGCGATTTTTAAATATATAAACATCATATTAAAAATGTGATTTTTACTGTGAACAGCGTGGAAAAGACTGCGTTGGAATTTCGGGCAAATCCAAATGATTCAGAAATTCAGAAATAGAACTGGCGGAGTGGATCCCAAAGGTGTGAACTTATCACTCTAATTTATTTTCTAGTTAAAAATATATACTAGGATGTGGACGGTGCTTAGTAGCACCTAACACCTTTGTTTGAAACCATGTTTGTTTGGTTGTATGGTTGATTGGTTTATTTGTTTGAATTTGGTTTGAAAAGTGAAATGAATTGATTAGAATTGGTATGTGTATGGCGCGATCCATTATTAGGCGAGGGATAAGGCTAGACCTTATTCCGATTCTAGTATTGCGCCGTTATGCTGCCGAATTTTTTTAAAATGTTAGAATAATAAAAATATCATTTTTATTGTATAAATGAACGGTATAAAATATTCATAAGTTGAAATAAATGTTTTATAATTAAAAATATAATTTTTAATGAGTATATGAATAAAATAAATATTCATTTACAAATCGGACGATTTGTTTATGTACACACATTTAACTGATAATGATTGGGACGATATATTTTACACATCGCCCAACTGCACAAGTAAAATATGTGTGTGTTGATTGAAACCGCACATGGGTATTAGGATGATATGTGACATACACTAATCCCAATTGTTTAGTTGTATGTCAATCGATTGGTTGACAGACTATTGTAAGCGTTAGTTATTTATATTTAACGCTTATGCAGTTGTGAAATACATTCTGGATGATGGTTGACTGTGTTTGGTTATTGTTGTGTACACGT
Organism: Allium sativum; assembly: GCA_030737875.1. Taxonomy (NCBI): domain Eukaryota; kingdom Viridiplantae; phylum Streptophyta; class Magnoliopsida; order Asparagales; family Amaryllidaceae; genus Allium; species Allium sativum. The sequence goes on along the minus strand of CM060921.1, from coordinate 509,692,044 downwards.
GTTTATGAAATCCATATAAATAAAATTATATAGTAATTGACTGTGTCTGATTCAAATTCGGAAAGAACAAATATTTTAAATTAACGAATATTTTAAAAGGAAGAATAATGAATATTTTAAAATAACTAATATTTTAAAATAATATTTAGAAATGGATCAAAATATGAATTTGATGTCTAATTTGGGATGGACACAAAAATATTGAAATATATGAAGCCTTGTTGATTAGATTAACGCCATTTTGACGTGAACGATATTTATATCGATTTTATCCATTTTTATAATGAATATCGAAAAGGAAATGATTTCAAAATCTGATATTTCGAAAATATTATCATTTATATATTATAATGTTAAGGAAAATTCAATTTTGATTTAAAATTGAAAATGAAGTTAGAATCATGTTAAAAATGAATTTATAAAATATGTTTTAAATGGAAATCGACAATATATATATATATATATATTATTATATATATTTAATGGCCTGAATAGAATGCGCCGCGCCGCAGCAGTTCGCGAATTTCAACCATTGACTTCGAATTGATATTACGGGAGATTTGACCATTAGATTCTCCTAAAACCGGAACCGTTGGGTTCGTATCGAAAAGATCTTTCCAATGAATATAAGAGATTTGAAATCTAATAGTTGGATTTGGAATTATGTCCAAATCAAATTTGGAAAACGTCGCTGTAAGTGCAGTTCGGTGGCTGTTATTGAAAACCAACTATACGGGCCTTGATAAAATTATTAATAATATTAATAATTTCTGTAAAAACGTAATAAATGATTTGGAAAGAATTTGTATGAAAAATTCAACGTTTGTAAAGGTAAAAATATATTTTTATCAAAATGAACTAGTTATGAACTAGAATTATAATACAATATTTTTAAATAAACAAATTGGATTTGAAATGGTTTTAAAAATAACCAGAATTTCCAATATATGAATTGGAATGGATTTGAATCGAAATTATCTTTGGAACATTTTGATATCGGATTACGTGATTATACGGATATTGTGGAGGAATTTTGAAGATATATATATATATACACATATCATTATTCCCAATACGATATTTGTTGATTTCAGAATTTGATATTGAATATAAGCCGATATAATTTCTATTCAGAGACTTGTATTTAATATTGAATTGGATTTTGGATTTGTCATGAATGGTATCTTCATTAACACTGTTCTAAAACCCAGTTAAGGAAAGAATAAATCTTTTAATTAAGATTTAGTGAATTTTTCCAATTAATTAAGATTTAATTAAAATTGAATAAAAGAATTGGATTTTGGGTTTGTCGTGAATGGTGTCTTAAATAACACTGTTCTTAAACCCCGTGTGAAAAGAATAAATCTTTAATTAAGATTATTTGTGTTTCCAGTTAATTAACATTTAATTGGAATAAAACGAAATGTGAATTGGGTTTATCGTTAACTGTGTTTTACCGACATTCGTTCTTTTACCCGATTTATAGTGAAATGTGATTTGGAATTTATAATTCTTTTTATTAAGATTTAACGGAAATTTTCTAAAGTAAAGTTTTCCAATTTAATATATTAAATTGGAGTTGAATGAATTCGATTTGATAATAATCGAAATGAGCTTCTGTTGAGGAAGACTGTTAATATGTATGAAATTTAAAAGGCTTTGTCGTCATTCCATTTATATTATTAGTCGGATACAGAAATTGATATTGATCATATATATATATATATCGATCTGTTTTCCGTGAAGATTCCATAATTAATGGAATGTGATTTGGGTTAATCGTGAACTGTATTTTAAATGACATTAGTTCTTTCACCCAATTAAAGATATGATTACATGTCTAACATTGTATTTCGAACTGTATGGTTGATCTCGGCTAAATATATATCAGTTTGGTGGCGGAGAATTTATTCTCTTGCTTGACACCCTTCTCTAAGACGTACAAGCTTAGAGGTTATACATAGTCAGAAATCAATAGTACGGTGTAGATTATCGATGCAGCTTGTTTGATTTTCCAAAGTTAAATAATCATTAATATTGATTTTTGGGAAGATTTAAACTAAGTGGAGTTTTAATGAATCTTTAATTAGATTGAAATGAGAATGTGATAATTTAAATTATCAAATTTGGGAAATAATCGAGAGTGGAGTATCACCAGTTTTGCTCCAAGCGATAATTAAATCTTTAATTAGATTTGAACTGGAAGTGGTAATTAATTTTACCGATAACACGGTAGTGTTAGTTATGGAGTAATACCAGTTTTGCTCCATGGGATGTATAGGTTGGGATTGGGAAATTAAATAAATGATTACTTAAGGTGCGTTAATCTCGACTAGTTTGGAAAACCTTAATATGGTTTGAATTCATATCCAAAGGAAGATTAAAGAATAAATCTAAAGAATTTATCTTTGATAAAATTAATGGGAACCTTTCCCAAAAGATATGAATATTTAAATAAAAGAATATTCAGAATTGGAATGAGGCTTATGTTGTGTTTTGTAGCACTTGTTTATAATATACGCGAGTTATTCGGAAAGGCCGGGTTTATACCCATTCTGAATAGCCGATTCGATGATAAGTCGACGATGAAGACGGTGGTTGAAGACTGTAGGTCTTAGCATCGTTTGGGTGATTACTGATGTCTTGATTGGGCTGTACACCCAAGACGAGGTAATAAGTGGTGATCGTCCATACGTACTTGGAGATCGACCAGATTTGTGAGGACCTCTCTCCTGTATTGGACATTTGGGAGGCGGAATAAGGTGCCTCCGGTTTCGTTTAGACTCAGAACGAACTAGTAAATGGATGTGTGTCTGACATTGGATTTTATTCTATGTTGACTGATTTCTATTAAATATATATCTGTTTGGCAGCGGAGAATTTATTCTCTTGCTTAATGACCTTCTCTGAGACGTACGAGCTCAGAGGTTATATATCGATAGACATCAGTTGCATGGCGTGAATTGTCAATGTGGCATGCTGAGATGCAAATGATCAAGGCTTCTGCTGAGAAGCAGAGACTTGTGGATGATGATCAAAGCACGACCTTAAAGGGTATTGCTTTGTGTATAGCATTAATTCGAGAGCCTCACACCTTGGTATGAGTCAAAAACGGGATAAGGGACTGCAGGGAGAACACGACGTTTCTTTCTAGCTATGGATAGTGTCATGGTATGAAGCCCAGACATTTATTATATTTTTAGCTATGTGGTTGTTGGATTGCGAGGCGCCTCAGATATATCGGTTACTACGGAGCCTATGGATAGATCCGATAGGATCGGGAAACGTGTGTTCAGCAGTAACCAATCGACAAACGTAAGTGTGGACCATCCATAAAGCATCCAAGGGTTACCTAGAGTGTGTAGTCCTGAGACATATGCTAGAGTGTCTCAAAGTGGTTAGGAGTACATACCTTGCCTAAACTCATGATGGAAATCCAATTTCCAATACGTGACATTTCGTTTTGATTGTAGAGCCTAGTATTAGCGGCATAGTAGCATGGGATACTATGCCGTCTATGATTGATACATTTATATTTGAAGCTTTTTTGACATTATACACCTATTATAGTATCAAATGATTTGTTTTAAATGTACCAAGCATGTTTGGATATTATAAGGGAAAACCCTATCCTCCGGCTTGCATTTCATTGTGCGATGGGACCTGTGTCTTATAATAGCTTTATTTTTCCAAAAAGCATTACGCTGTTTATTTTATGCACTAGTATTCTTGGGAGGAAACCCGATCCATGTTATACGGCGTGGTCCCTTGATTTACTCCACTTTAAAGTAAAGTTTTAAATCACTGTTTTAGTTCTCACACCAGTCACATGACTGACATGGAGTTTATTGTTTTAACCTAAACTCTGGGTGCCCCTATTTTCCACACGGGCAGCTAGCTAGTAGTTGGGTTTTTGTCGATATTGTATTCACAGGATCCCGGTTTACAACGGAGCTATATTTGGAATGCTCTGTATCCGTGTATTTCTTTCAGTTGTGTTTTGTATGATTTTCCGCTACATTGTAATTTGTAAATCTTTGATATTTATCAAATGTATAATATATGTTCATACTCTGTATGTTCTTGTACTCTAATGTAAATTGTTGTAATAAGCAATGAAATGTTCTTCTGTTTGTGTTCTGATTTGCCGTGTCAGCTTGGTATCGGAGCTTTGGTTTACAGAGCTCGAGAACAAGACACATTAGAACCGAACGAAAGAATTCATCAGAGATTAGATTAGTAATATCCAATGAGAATGACTCGTTAGAAATAAGATCAGTAGTATCCTAGAATGACTTAGAAGAGTATTATTTATAAAAACAAATTTTGTTTTGAAAATTTAAAACCATTTTATACGTATTTGAATATTTGTTTTATATTGAATTTGGACAATCGAGTATATAAAGATTTTGCATGTACGCCTTGCAAACGTATATTCGAAGTTTTAATATACTGGATAGATATAAAATCACACTCTAGTCGCCCGGGAATGATTCTGATGATGGGGCCCCATCATCGGTGTTATTTTCGAGCTTCGAAAGTGCGATATCTATATATTTCCAATTGAATGGTGTGAGAAACAAAACTAGATAGGGTCTATTGTTGTGATTTGGCATCAAAAATGGGTTTTTATATATATAAAAATTATGAATTTGAAAAGATAATCAACTAATTGATTGTTGATGTGTTGTTTGATTATTGGTTTGATTAATTAAAATTTTGAACCGTTAAGCCAAAAGGAGTCAAATATTCAACTAAATTGAAATTGGTTGAAATTGCATACATGTACATGCACATATATTGGACAGGTCATAGCAAGGAGGCTAGAGAAGAGGAATAAAATTGTATGCCCGACAAATAGGTACATGTTTACTAATTTATTTGGTTTGGATGATTTTATGAGCCGATTGGCTAGCCTCTTGGCTTTTTCTTTTTCTTTTTGGATGATGAGGGCCCTGCGTGGCTAGTTGCGGTTTTAAATGTCTCCCCGTACAAAGGAGGTTATGGCGAAATTTTCGAAAATTTAAGGTGCTAGCCAAATTTTTGAAAAATTTGAAAATTCTTAGAAACCGAGAAGTTGAAGAATGAAAGTTGAGTTGATTAGTTAAACAACTTTCAGCTCTGTTCCATTTCGAGGACGAAAATATTTCAAATGGGGAAAGTTGTAACAACCCAAAAAATCGGAACCAATTTTAATTTTGACTAATTTAATGGATTTTGAATAGAATTAGAATGTATAAATTTATTGAAATCAAAGTTAGAATATAAATATTTATTTTAATTATATAACGAGCCTGAAATGGCGCGGTAGTTTGAAAATTCGATTTCAAATTTCAAATGAATGTACAGGATTCAAAATAAATCGGATTTTAGTAAAACTAAAAATATATGAATCTATTTGAAAATATCTTTCCAACGAATGTGAAAAATCCAGATTTCATAACGGGAATAAAAAGTTATGTCCAGTTGAAAATTCAGAATAGTCGCTATGGAATTTTATATAATATACAACCCTTAAAATAGCGATTTTGCAAACGACCTCCGTTTTCGACAAGACCACTTTTGTTGGATCCGGAATGTCAAATTATTGCTTGATTCCAATTTTCATAATTTTTGGAATTATTATGTGAGCGTGGCAACTTTAAATGTGTTTGGTCAATTTAGTTTGAATTTAATCGATTGGAAAATAACTGTTTTTCAAATGGTCTTCAAATTCGACGAAATTAGTTTTGTTAGGACCATATCGTCAAAACATAGCTAGAATTATTTTTTAGAATTTTTGGAGTCAGTATGTGGCCCCGGTAAATTAAAATGTATGTTCAAATGTAATATAAATGGATTTATATTTTAATTTGAATGAAAACTGATCGTAACGGTCGAATTGACTTACGAGACATATCCCATTGTGTTCGGAATAGGGGTATTTAGCTAGGGGCGACAGTCGTTGGACTCAATTTGGACTTCGTTTTAAAAAGCTACATTTTGGGAAAATAAAATAATAATTAAATAGTTTATAAAACCCCCCATATCCTTTCTCTCTCCCCGATATTTTTTTCAAAGAAAAAAACCAAATCGCAATCTCCCCCTCCCCCACCAGGCACCCAATCGCCCTCGTCGCCGCATCAGGCGGAGCCACCGCCGGCCTCCCCCTCCTCCCCACGCCTCCTTCCTCTCCTCCGATCGATCAAGCCCCATAACCCAACTCCAACCCGCGTGCCCTAGCCCCCCTGAAACCCAAACCGCCGCCGCCATGGGTCCCCAGCGCCTCCGCCCCTCCATGAATGCCACCTTCCGACCACCTCAGCGCGCAGCAAATTCCCCTCCCCCCACCCGTTGTAAGTTTATTCTCCTTTAATTTTGATTTTTGTTTATAAAATCATATGATTATATTTTTATAAAAGAAAAGATTATATTTTTATAATAGAAAAGATTATATTTTTATAATAGAAAAGATTATATTTTTAAATATGAAAATATTATATTTTTATAATATAAACATCAACATAAAAATGTGATTTTTTATATGAATTAGTAGTATAAAAATTCGATTTTTAGTTAGATAAAAATTCAATTTTTAGTTATATAAAAATTTGATTTTTAGTTAGACAAAAATTCGATTTTTAGTTATATAAAAATTTGGTTTTTAGTTATATAAAAATTCGATTTTTAGTTAGATAAAAATTTGATTTTTAATTAGATAAAAGTTCAATTTTTAGTTATATAAAAATGTGATTTTTAAATATATAAGCATCATATTAAAAATGTGATTTTTACTATGAATAGCGTGGAAAAGACTGCGTTGGAATTTCGGGCAAACCCAAACGATTCGGAAATAGAACTGGCAGAGTGGATCCCAAAGGTAAGAACTTCTCACTCTAATTTATTTTCTAGTTAAATATAAATACTAGGATGCAGACGGTGCTTAGTAGCACCCGACACCTTTGTTTGAAATCATGTTTGTTTGGTTGATTGGTTTATTTGTTTGAATTTGGTTTGGGAAGTGAAATGAATTGATTAGAATTGGTATGTTTATCGTGCGAGCCATTATTAGGCGAGGGATAAATCTAGACCTTATTCCGGTTCTAGTATCGCGCCGTTATGATACCGAAATTTTCTTAAAATGTTAGAACAATAAAAATATCATTTTTATTGTATAAATAAACGGTATAAAATATTCATGAGTTAAAATAAATATTTGATAGTTAAATATATAATTTTTAACGAGTATATGAATAAAATAAATATTCATTTACAAATCGGACGATTTTTTTATGTACACACATTTAACTAATATTGATTGGGACGATATATTACACACATCGCTCAACTGCACAAATAAAATTTGTGTGTGTTGATTGAAACCCCACACGGGTATTGGGATGATATTTAACATACACTAATCCCAATTGTTTAGTTGTATGTCAATCGATTGGTTGACATGCTATTGTGAGCGTTAATTATTTATATTTAATGCTTATGCAGTTGTGTAATGCACTCTAGATGATGATTGACTGTGTTTGGTTATTGTTGTGTACACGTGTGTATGAAATCCATATAAATAAAATTATATGGTAATTGACTATGTCTGTTTCCAATTCGGAAAGAACATATATTTTAAAATAACGAATATTTTAAAGGAAGAATAATGGATATTTTAAATAACTAATATTTTAAAATAATATTCAGAAATGGATCAAAATATGATTTTGATGTTCGATTTGGGATGGACACGAAAATATTGAAATATATGAATCCGTGTTGACTAGATTAACGCCATTTTGACGTGAACGATATTTATATCTATTTTATTCATTTTTATAATAAATATCGAAAAGGAATTGATTTCAAAATCTGATATTTTGAACATGTTATCATTTATATATTATAATGATAAGGAAAATTCAATTTTGAGTTAAAATTGAAAACGAAGTTAGAATCATTTCAAAAACGAATTTATAAAATACGTTTTAAATGGAAATCAACGAAATATATATAATATATATTGAATGGCCTGAATAGAACGTGCCGCGCCGCGGTAGTTCGCGAATTTCGACCATTGACTTCGAATTGATATTACAGGAGATCCAACCGTCGGATTCTCCTAAATCAAAACCATTAGGTCCGTATCGAGAAGAGCTTTCCAATGAATATAAGAGAATTGAAATCTAATGGTTGGATTTGGAATTATGTCCAAATCAAATTTGGAAAAGGTCGCTGTAAGTGCAGTTCGGTGGCCATTATTGGAAAACTAGTGTACAGGCCTTGATAAAATTATTAAAAATATTAATAATTTGTGAAAAATCATAATAAATGATTTGGAAAGAATTTGGATGAAAAATTCCACGTTTGTAAAGGTAAAAATATATTTTTATCAAAATGAACTGGTTATGAACTAGAATTATAATCCATTATTTTTAACTAAATAAATTGGATTTGAAATGATTCTAAAACTAACCAGAATTTCCAATATATGAATTGGAATGGATTTGAATCGAAGTTATCCTTGGAATATTTCGATATTGGATTCCGTGATTATACAGATATTGTGGAGGAATTTGGAAGATATATATATCGTTATTCCTAATACGATATTTGTTGATTTCAGAATTTGATATTGAATATAAGCCGATATAATTTCTATTAAGAGCCTTGTATTTAATATTGAATTGGATTTTGGGTTTGTCATGAATGGTATCTTCATTAACACTGTTCTTAAACCCAGTTAAGGAAAGAATAAATATTTTAATTGAGATTCAGTAAAGTTTTCCAATTAATTAAGATTTAATCAGAATTGGATTTTGGGTTTGTCGTGAATGGTGTCTTAAATAACACTGTTCTTAAACCCCATGTGAAAAGAATAAATCTTTTAATAAAGATTATTAGTGTTTCCAGTTAATTAGCATTTAATTGGAATAAAATGGAATGTGAATTGGGTTTATCGTGAACTGTGTTTTACCGACATTCGTTCTTTAACCCGATTTACAGTGAAATGTGATTTGGAATTTATAAATCTTTTTATTAAGATTTAACGGAAATTTTTGAAAGTAAAGTTTTCCAATTTAATATATTAAATTGGAGTTGAATGGAATTAGATTTGATACTAATCGAAATGAACTTCTATGGAGGAAGACTATTAATATATATGGAATTTAAAAGGCTTTGTCGTTATTCCATTTATATTATTAGTCGGATACAGAAACTGATATCAATTATATATATATATCGATCTGTTTTCCTTGAAGATTCCATAATTAATGGAATGTGATTTGGGTTTATCGTGAATTGTGTTTTAAATGACATTAGTTCTTTAACCCAGTTAAAGACATGATTACATGTCTAACATTGTATTTCGAACTATATAGTTGATCTCTGCTAAATATATATCTGTTTGGTGGCGGAGAATTTATTCTCTTACTTAACACCCTTCTCTAAGACATACGAGCTTAGAGGTTATATATAGGCAATCAATACTATGGTGTAAATTGTCGATGCGGCATGTTTGATTTTCCAAAGTTAAATAATCATTAATATTGATTTTTGGGAAGATTAAAACTAAGTGGAGTTTTAATGGATCTTTAATTAGATTAAAAAATAGAATGTGATAATTTAAATTATCAAATTTGGGAAATGATCGAGAGTGGAGTATCACTAGATTTGCTCCATGTGTTAGTTAAATCTTTAATTAGATTTGAACGGGAAGTGGTAATTAATTTTAATGAAAACACCGTGGTGTTAGTTATGGAGTAATACCAGTTTTTCTCCATGGGATGAATAGTTTGGGATTGGTAAATTAAATAAATGATTACTTCGGTAAGGGGTGTTAGTCCCGACTAGTTTGGAAAACCTTAATATGGTATGAATTGATATCCAAAAGGAAGATTAAAGAATAAATTTAAAGAACTTATCTTTGATAAAATTAATCGGAACCTTTCCTAAAAGATATGAATATTTAAGTGAAAGAATATTCAGAATTGGAATGAGGCGTATGTTGTGTTTTATAGCACTTGTTTATAATATACGCGAGTTATTCGGAAAGGCCGGGTTTATACCCATTCTGAATAACTGATCCGATGATAAGTCGACGATGAAGACGGTGGTTGAAGACCGGAGGTCTTCACATCGTTTGGATGATTACTGATGTCTTGATTGGCCTGTACACCCAAGACGAGGTAATAAGTGGTGATCATCTAGGCGTACTTGGAGATCGACTGGATATGTGAGGACCTCTTTCCTGTATTGGACATATGGGAGGAGGAACTCCGGTTTCGTTTAGACCCAGAACGAACTAGTAAATGGATGTGTGTCTGACATTGGATTTTATTCTATGTCGATTTATTTTTATTAAATATATATCTATTTGGCGGCGGAGAATTTATTCGCGTGCTTAACGCCCTTCTCTAAGTCATACGAGCTCAGAGGTTATATATTGATAGACATCAGTTGCATGGCGTGAATTATCAGTGTGGCATGCCGAGATGCAAGTGATCAAGGCTTCTGTTGTAAAGTAGAGTCCTGTGGATGATGATCAAAGCACGACCTTAAAGGGTATAACTTTGTGTATTGCGTTAATTCGCGAGTCTCACACCTCGGTATGAGTCAAAAACGGGATAAGGGACTGCAGGGAGAACACGGCGTTTCTTTCTAGCTATGGGTAGTGTCATGGTATGGATCCCAGATATTTATTATATTTTTATCTATGTGGTTGTTGGATTGCGAGGCGCCTCGGATATATCGGTTACTAAGGAGCCTACGGATAGGTCCGATAGGACCGGGAAACGTGTGTTCTGGAATAACCAATCCACAAATGTAAGTATGGACCGGCCCTGAAGCATCCAAGGGTTACCCAGAGTGTGTATTCCTGAGACATTTGCTAGAGTGTCTCGAAGCGGTTAGGAGTACATCCCTTGCCTAGACTCATGATGGAAATCCAATTTCCAATACGTGACCTTTCAGTTTTGATTGTAGAGCTTAGTATTGGCGATATTGTAGCATGGGATATGAAACGACCCGAAATCCCCCTTACGGGAAATCACGGATTGAGTTGAGAACAAGCCACAACAGATCGCGGACGGAAGAACATTTAATTGTATATTACAACAATTCCATCAGATTACAAAAATATACATAGTAGTAACAAATAAAATACATTCGATCAATATCAGAGATTACAATAAAATAAATAGCAACGGAAAATAATACAAAATACAACTGAAGGAGATATACAGATACAAAGCTTTCCGGATATCGTTCCAGCTGTAAATCAGGATCCTGTGAATATAAATCTGCAAAACCAAAACTACTAGCTGCCCGTGTCAAAGTAAGGGCACCCAGAGTTTAGGTTAAAACAATAAACTCTAGGTCAGTCATGGGACTGGTGTGAGAACTAAAACAGTTATTTATCTTTATTTTAAAATTAGGTAAATCAAGGGACCACACCGTATAACACGGAACGGGTTTCCTCCCATGAACACCAGTGCATACAACAAACAGCGCAATGCTAAATAAAGAACAATGAAGCTATTATAAGACCCAGGTCCCATCACACAGTGCAACACAAACCAGAGGATAGGGTTTTCCCTTATAATAGCCAAAACATGCTTGATAAGTTTAAAACAAATCATTTGATACTATTATAAGTGTATAGTGTATAAAACAACTTCAAATCATAAGTATCACTCCTAGACGGCATGGGTACCATATATCATGTCACCATACTAGGCTCTACAATCAAAACCGCAAATGTCACGTATTTGGAAGTTGGATTTCCATCTGTGAACTGAGGCAAAAGATAGTCCTCTACCGATTCGAGATGCTCTAGCCCGTGTCTCAGGATCAGAGCTCGAGTGACCCTTAGGAGCCACAGGGCCGATCGACCGATATATCCGAGGCGCCTCGCAACAACAACAACCACATAAGTCAAACTCGTCAGGGCGTGTAAAACCACTGACGCCACTTCTAGCTAGAAGGAAACACATGCCCTCCCCGGATCCTTCTCCTGTTTTTGGTTCACCACCGGGGTGTGAGGCTCGCGAATCAACGCTACGCAAAGCTATGCCACACAGGCGGTGCTTTGATCATCAACCACAAGACTTTGCTTTTCAACAGAAGCCTTGATCATATTGCCACTTAGGCGTGCCACACAGGCAATTCACTCCATGCGTTTGATATCCATCGATATATAACCCCTGAGCTCGTACGTCTCAGAGAAGGGCGTTAAGCAAGAGAATAAATTCTCCCCCGCCAAACAAATATATATTTAATAGAAATCAACCACACAGAATAAAATCCAAAGTCCGACAAACATTCCATTTACAAGTTCGTTCTAGGTCTGAACGAAACCGGAGGCACTTAGTACCCCGCATATCCATCAATCTCCAAGTACGTCTGGACGATCACCAACTGTTTCCATCTTCTTGGGTGTACAGCCCAACCAAGATCATCAGTAACCACCCAAACGACGTGAAGACCTTCGGTCTTCGACCACCGTCTTCATCCTCGACACCACGTCGAATCTGTTATTCAGAATGGGATAAACCCGGTCTTTCTAAATAACTCGCGTATATAATAAACAAGTGTTACACAAACACAGCATACGCCTCATTCCAATTCAGAATATCCCTTTATTCAAATATTCTTATACTTTGGGAAAGGTTCCCATTAATTTTAACCCCTGAGCTCGTACGTCTCGATTTGGAGTTTGTTTTAAAAAAGTTACTTTTAGGGAAAAAATTAATTAAATAATTTATAAACCCCCCTCATATCCTTTCTCTTTCCCCCAGATATTTGTTTTAAAAGAAAAAAAATCACGATCTCACCCCCGGGCACCCAATCGCCCTCGCCGTCGTGTCAGGTGGAGCCACAACCGGCCTCCCCTGCTCCCCGCGCCACCTTCTCCTACCTCTCCTCCAATCGATCGTGCCCCACAACCCGACTCCAACCCGCGTGCCGTAGTCCCCCTGAAAGGCTGAAACCCAAATGGCCGCTGCCATGGGTCCCCAGCGCCTCCGCCCCTCCATGAATGCCACCCTCCGACCACCTCAGCGCGCAGCAAATCCCCCCTCCCCCAGGTTGTAAGTTTATTCTCCTTTAATTTTGGTTTTGTTTATAAAAAGTTAAGAATTTTGTTTATAAAATCATATGATTTTTATTTAAGAAAAGATTATATTTTTATAATAGAAAAGATTATATTTTTATAATAGAAAAGAATATATTTTTAAATATGAAAAGATTATATTTTTAAATATGAAAAGGTTGTATTTTTACAATATAAACATCAACATAAAAATGTGATTTTTATATATGAAGTAGCGGTATAAAAATTTGATTTTTAGTTAGATAAAATTTCAATTTTTAGTTATATAAAAATTCGATTTTTAGTTAGACAAAAATTTGATTTTTAGTTATATAGAAATTCGATTTTTAGTTATAAAAAAAATTCGACTTTTAGTTAGATAAAAAATTCGATTTTTAGTTATATAAAAATATTATTTTTATTATATATAGCGATATAAAAATGCGATTTTTAAATATACAAACATCATATTAAAAATGTGATTTTTACTATGAACAGCGTGGAAAAGACTGCGTTGGAATTTCGGGCAAATCCAAACGATTCAGAAATTCAGAAATAGAACTGGCGGAGTGGATCCCAAAAGTGAGAACTTCACACTCTAAATTATTTTCTAGTTAAATATATATAATAAGTTCTAGATGGTGCTTAGTAGCACCCGACACCTTTGTTTGAAACCATGCTTGTTCGGTTGATTGGTTTATTTGTTTGAATTTGGTTTGGAAAGTGAAATGAATTTATTTGAATTGGTATGTGTATGACGCGAGCCATTATTAGGCGAGGGATAAGGCTAGACCTTATTCCGGTTCTAGTATCAAGCCGTTATGCTGCCGAAATTTTCTAAAAATGTTAGAACAATAAAAGTAACATTTTTATTGTATAAATGAACGGTATAAAATATTCATGAGTTGAAATAAATATTTTATTGTTAAAAATATAATTTTTAACGAGTATATGAATAAAATAAATATTCATTTGCAAATCGAAAGATTTGTTTATGTGCACACATTTAACTGATATCGATTGGGATGATATATTTTACAAATCGCCCAACTGCACAAATAAAATCTTTGTGTGTTGATTGAAACTCTATATGGGTATTGGGATGATATTTGATATACACTAATCCCAATTGTTTAATTGTATGTCAATCGATTGGTTGACAGGTTGTTGTAAGCGTTAAATATTTATATTTAACGCTTGTGCAGTTGTGTAATGCACTCTGGATGATGGTTGACTATGTTTGGTTATTGTTATGTACACGTGTGTATGAAATTCATATAAATAAAATTTTATGGTAATTGACTGTGTCTGATTCCAATTCGGAAAGAACGAATATTTAAAAGGAAAAATAATGAATATTTTAAAATAACTAATATTTTAAAATAATATTTAGAACTGGATCAAAATATGCTTTTGATGTACGATTTGGGATGGACACGAAAATATTGAAATATATGAAGCCGTGTTGATTAGATTAACGCCATTTTAATGTGAACGATATTTATATCGATTTTGTTCATTTTTAGAATGAATATCGAAAAGGAAATGATTTCAAAATCTGATATTTTGAAAATATTATCATTTATATATTATAATGATAAGGAAAATTCAATTTTGATAGTGTTTGCCCAAATTTGTGAATAAATATCAAATATAAGTTGATTAAATTCTATTTAAACTTATATTTGGACATGTCAATTATGTAAATGGAAATTCAAAATTCCAAATAGAGACTTGGTAGTATCGAAATAACAACGATTAAATGGATTTTGGCTTTAAAACCAAAAGTTCGGAAATAAATATCGAATTTCGAGAAAAGGGTTAAGATGATAACGGGATTTTCGAGAATTAAATAAATTCAACCTTAATTTGAAAGGAATTGATAACGACTTAGGAAGGGAATTTGAATTGAGAAACTCGTAAAGTCCGTAGCTATTATTTTAAAAGTACGCTTATTATTTGGAAAGTCTGAACCAGATATAGGTCTGAAAACCAATCCAAATAATAATATGACGTTATAAAGAAATTGAAGACTGAAAATCGATAAGTGAAGACCGAGTATATTCAAATTGTTTGGGATGATTGCTAATGTCTCGATTCAGGCCGTACACCCGATACGAGGTTATAAGTGGCATAAGACCTGAATATATTTGAATATTTTCAGGTTGTCGTTCCGTTTAGACCCAGAACTGACTTGTATGGATTGTGTGTCTGACATTGAAATTGATAGCATAACACTGATTTTCGTTAATATATATCGGGTTTGTGGAAAAATTGTATCCTCGTATCTAAGTCATATGAACTTAGAGGGTATGCATTGATCGAAATCAGTGATATGTTGTAACGTCCCAAATTTTTCGGCCATTTAAATTAGAATATTTAAATCAGTTTATATATTATATTTGAAATATAATGGATTTTTAATCGAATTTATTTAATTAAAATAGAGTTCGAATATATATATTTATATATTAATTAAAATGAGCTCGAAACGACGCGGTAGTTCGTAATTTTCGATTTGAACTTTAACTGAATATAAAGGATCCGATATAAGTCGGATTTCTGTGAAACGAGACACGTTTGAACCGGTTCGATTATAGTTTTCTAATGAAAGAGAAAAATCGAAATTTCAGCTTATAGATTTCAAGTTACGGTCAATTCAAATTTTGAAATAGTCGCTGTGGAATCGTTTTTAAATTCTAACGATTTATTTATTTATGTTAAAGGATTTTTATATAAATGGAATATTATTAAAAACTATAATTTTAATATCAAGTTTAAATTCTGGACGGTTTGTTGCAAAAGATATTTTTTATAAATACGATGATAACTATTTTCTCTAATTTTAGTTGTTGAATTTAATTCATATTATGTCAAGATTATATGAGATTTAGGAAAATAAACCAACCTTAATCTAAATATGCACAATTGGTTCGACAAAAGAAACAAATAAAACATGAATATACCACACTTGTCAAATAAATAAAGTTGCCGCCATAAACATGAATTCTGATTACAACTCCCAACAAACTAACATTAATTGAAAAGGCAATTGGATCCTTAGCTATAGGTAGGCCAGTTGTTTTCACTATGAAGCAGCTAAAATTTCATGAAACTTCCCAATTTGATCAACATCAAGTTACGACAAAAGTGCTATTTACTTTGTGACGTTATCCCAACCCGATTAAATGCTATTTGAACAATTTTATCTTTCATCACTTAGTGTATATATCACAACAATAGATGTATTTTGGAGGATGTGAGACTATGCAAAACAATATACACTTACTAAGTTTTAGTTTCAAATTATCAGGAAGATTGTAACAAAATCTGTACATGAACAGGAAAGAAATAGCAAAAACTGTATATGAACAGAAAAGAAAACACATATATAAGATTGGTTGTACAAGTGAAAACCAAGAAGAAAAAATATACATAATATTGTCTGGACATAACAGTTCATGGAAAAAAAATCAATCTCAGCATGCCCCATTTTCCTTTCAGAAACAGTAAAACAATCTGAGATGACTCCACAAACTGTGACCTGGAAGAAAGGAAAAAAAGGAAGATCATGATCAGCTATAATCTATAATGTCAGATAGTGAAGATTTGAAAGTTCAATACAAAGGAAATAAATATGAAGAGCAAAAATCAAATAGTGTATTTATTTGCATCAAAATCTAGAGTGAAATTTATATATACATAACAGCTAAGCATATGTGCTATCAAACCTATATCGTTTTTTTCTTTAGAAATAACTACACAGCTATAATTCTATATATGAATACTCATACATCAATCCTACATTTCAAATCCGTATTGAAGAAACAAACCATGGCGTAATCTATACAGTTCGACCATGTTCAGTACTGGAAACCCAAATCAATTCAAATCTCTAAGACCGACACGTAACATCAACCTCAAAAGAAGAAAAACAAATCGGCCTAAAGATATGCAAGCCTACCTAGAACAACCCTCGGTAGACATTGATTCTATCTCAATCGAACTACTATAAATAGAGGTGTCGTCCATAAGTATTTCATCAAATTCCACCACAAGACAGTAAATAAACATGGTGCCAACCACTTATGAAATCCAAATTAAATTTATTCAGCAAACAAAAATCAAATTAAAAACTTATCTGTATTGTAAATCCCACACGCTTCGTTTCGGAATGGATCTGATGAAGTTTTTGATGGTTTTGCTCAACGTGAAGACGTAGGGTTCATCTGGAGCCTCGGGTTTGAACTGTGATGGCACAGAGGTTGATCAACAAATTGGTGGTGACTTTGGATGTTGTAGAAGTGGGTTGAGGATGACTGGCGGAAGTATGGAGACGTGAGGATGTGATGTGGATCTTTGGCCGACCGATTAAAGAGAAAGAAGGGAGGATCGAAGAAGGAGAGGTTGCGTGGGGGGGGGGGGGGGAGGTTTCGTTGCAGCGGCCTTCGATTCGTTTGAAGGACAGGAAGGGGAGAAAGGATCGGCCATTAGAGAAATTTCTGGTGGAGGCGGTGTAATTTTTGTTGTGAGGGATAAAAGGGGATCGGGTAGGGTTTTGATGAGGATAAGTGGGCTGGGGGGGAATACGGGCCGAACAAGGTTAGGGTTAAAGCCCACTTAAAATTTTAAATTTAAGCTTTAAAGTTTAATTACTTTCTCAAATTTGTTTATACGATATCACACTTGTAACGGCCCCGGTTTCGCCCGACCCGATCGATCGTGAAATCGACCAAGACCGTTCAAAACCCGAGTACGTTAACTTCGGGAATACAATACATTAGAATAATAACAGCAGACTTTTATAACATCATAATAGAGTTACATCAGAGTACAGAATATCAGAGTACATTTAATAAAATACAGCGGAAGAATAGATTACAATAATGGTAAAATACTGCAGCGGAAGAATAGATTACAATAATGGTAAAATACTGCAGCGGAAGAAACACAGCGGAAGACTCTCTATCTCTGGACATAGCTTTAAGCTTCAACCCAGAATCCTTCTAAAGATATAAATATCTGCAAAAAGCTACTCGACTGCCCGTGTGGAAGAGAGGGCACCCGAGTTTGCAAAAAGGTGAAACAAACTACGGGTCAGTCATGGGACTGGTATGAGAATTCTTAACTAGTTTACTAATAATAATATGACAAATCCAAAGACCATGCCGCTAATGCGGAACGGGTTTACTCAATGGATTGTCGTGCATAATTTAAAGTGTCAGAACGTACAACATCGCAATGCTTTTTAGAAAAATGGAATCACCATAAGACTCAAGTCCCATCACACAATGCAACGCACACCAGAGGATAGAGTTTTCCCTTATGGTGATTAAACATGCTAAATACGGCAAATACGAGTTTAATATTATTATTAGTGTATAATAAAACATTTCAAAATAAATGTATCAATCCTAGGAAACATAGTACCCCATCCTACTATATCTCCATACTAGTAATACAATCAAAACCGCAGGGTCGTATTTGGAATTTGGATTTCCATCTGAGTCAAGGCTAGGGAGGAACTCCTTACCGATTCGAGGCACTCTAGCAATGCCCCAGGATTGGTACTCTGTCCAACCCTTTGATCCTGCAGGGCCGGTCCATACGTTAACGGTTAATGGATTGGCAATTCCTGAACACACGCATCCCGGTCCTTTTGGACCTATAATACGGCCAGTGGCGACCGCATAAATCGAGGCCTCGAAAAATCCAACAACCACAATGAATAAATGCCAGCGCTGGTAGGTCCCTGGCACCACTATAGCTAGAAAGAAACGTGTGCACTCCCTGCGTTCCCTTCTCCCGTTTTAGACTCCGCCGGTGTGTGAGGCTCGTGATGTAATAACCCGGAAAATACGAGACAATTTAAAATTTTTAAATTGGTTATTTCAAAGGGATTTGAACAATTGAAATAGAATATTTCAATAAAATAGTGAATTAGAAATAGTGAGTCAGTTTGAAAATTTGAATTCAAACTTTGACCGACTGTGCAGGGTGGAAAATATATCGGATTTTAGCGAAACCAAAAATATTTAAATTTGTTAGTCAATACCTTTCTAACGAATCTGAAAAATCGAAGTTTCATAACGGGAGTCAAAAGTTATGGCCGAATGAATTTTCAGAAGGGTCGGTATATAGAATATATAGGCCTGGAAAATTGATATTTTGCATACGACCTCGGAATTCGACGAAACCACTTTTGTTAGGTCCGGGATGTCAAACTATTGCTAGGTTTCAAATTTCATAATTTTTGAAGCTAGTATGTGAGCGTGGCAAAAGAAAATGTGTTTGGTCGATTTCTGTTAAAATGGATCGACCAGAAAATGGCCATTTTTCAAACAACCTCAGAATTCAACGAAACTAGTTTTGTTGGGACCGTGGCGTCAAAACATAGCTAGATTTATTTTTCTGGAATTTTTCGAATCAGTTTGTGGCCCTGGCAAATTGAAATGTGCGTTCAGAGTTAAAAATTATATGTTTTATACATTAATTTGAAAAATAACTGACTGTAACAGTTGAAATGGCCTACGAAACATATCCCATTGTGTCCGGAATGGGGGTATTTAGCTAGGGGCGACAGTCGTTGGGTTTAAAAAGGAGTTCGTTTGAGAAAACACTATTTAAAAATTTAATATAACCCTCGGCCAATCAGAATTTTCCTTTCATAAATTTAAACCCCCCCCCCCCCCCCGATCAACGGCGACCCGAGCTCCCTACCTTCTCTCCTCCACCACCGCCGCCTCAGGCGATTCCAGCCTGCGCCACCCCCTACCTCGACGCGCCTCCTCCTCCTCTTCAAATCCGACCTTACCCCGACACCTATCGCCTCCTCCTTCGCCAGAACCATCGACCCAAAGTCGAACACTTCCCGCCGCTCCCCTGAACGCCACCGACCACCGAACGCCACCAAACCACCACCGATTTAAAGCCCTCTCTTCCCTCTTCCACGTCCAACTCCCTGATCGTCCCCGCGTGCCACTGATTTCGCGAAAACTGTAAACCTAGTTTTGAAGCTTCGTGAAAGTGAGTTTTTCTTTGATCTTTACACTTTGAAAAATCATATCTTTTTGGTGTGTTGACGAAATTCGATGAAACCGGAAACATCGAGACCGCAAGGAAGCTCTCTACCCAATAGAAGAAGCCGCGGATTTTTCTGACATCGTATCGATTTTTAGCGCTCAGAAAACCAAGGTGAGAAATCTAAATTAACGTGAAATTGAATGGAAAATGTCGTGTATAATTTATATAAGCGAAATATAAATTACATACGTGTCGTATACGTCATGTACATGCGTAGTGTAAGCTATATAAGCGAAGTATGAATTTTACATGGATAGAAAAATTGATATATGTGTTGAAATGCAAGTGAAATATAGCAAATATATATATATATATATATATATATATATATATATATACTCCCCTCGTCCACAAACCATGGACGATATTTATTGTGGTGAATTGATGTGAAATATTGGATGAAAAATACAAATGGTTGAATAATTGTTTGTGGTTGATATTGTTTGGTTGTGGTTGAAAAATACCCATTGGTGATTGAAATCAATTGAAAATATTTGTGGAAATAAAAATAAACATGCCGCCTGCGTGCGAATTAAATGCATGAATCCCCATTGTCAAAAACCGCGAGGTTTTAAGGTAGAGCGAGGAGTCGTACTAGGGACGGTGCCGGTTTTAACTACCCTGCCGTTATGCTGCCGAAATTTTGAATAATCTTTGTGTGTTAGAATTATTTTCATATGTTGAAATTATTTTCATGCGTTGAAATTAAAGCCATATGTTGAAACTATATCCATGTGTGGAAATGTTTGTGTGTTGAAAAGTGTGGTGTGAAAATTGAATTCGTTTGTGAATGAACGAAGTGTTTAAACAATAAAAATCACATTTTTATTATATATGAAGTATGAAAAATATTCGCCTTATATAAATAGTTTCAACAATAAAAATCCCATCTTGCTAATATGAACAACATAAATAAAATGTCCATGTGTGGAATGCTCATTTGTTGAGAAGTGTGTGTAGTGGAAAAGTTCATGTGTTGAATAAAAAGATCGAACAATAAAAATTACATTTTTATTGAAACTATGAAGTGTTGAAACCATCCATTGGTTGAATAAATATTTTAAATGATAAAAATATTATTTTTATCATATGTGTGATATGCTAAAGATATGCGGACGTTAAAATAAATATTTGTGATAGAAATATTATTTTTAACATGCATAGGAACTAAATAAAATAGTCATGTGTTGAAATCTATTTTAGTTCGCCAAAATTATCATCTTTGAAATGTGAAGTGTTAAAAATAGCCACTTGTTCAAATAAACGTGCATGAGTTGAAATATACATTAACTAGCTAATGATATGATTTTAGCCTATGCATGCAACATTAGAATGAATGGTGTTTTTAAACCAAAGCAAATCAAATATGAAATTGAATGGAAATTGATGAATGTTAGAAATTGTATATATGTACATGCATATCTATTGAACAGGTTAAAGCAAAAGGGGCTAGAGAAGAGAAATAAAATTTTGTGCCCGACAAATAGGTACACATTTACCGCTTTGTTTGGGTGATGATTTTATGAGCCTGTTGGCTAGCCGCTTGGCTTTTTCTTTTTCTTTTTGATATGAGACGCCCGTGTGGCTATTTGGGAATTTTCCCAGACCCTCCCGTACAAAGGAGGTTATGGCGAAATTTTCCAAAATTTAAAGGCATTAGTGAAATAATTGAAGTGGAAACGATATAGGAATTTTTGAAAGAACTATATTTATATAAATATAAATAGAATTAAAACGAAACGTGGCCGTGCAGTTCATGTTTTGAAACCGTGATTTCAAACGACTAGTGCGGAAGATCCAACCATTGGATTTTCCCGAAACCTCAACCGTTGGGTTCGCCTTGGAAATATCTTTCCAACAGCACCAACTTTGTGAAGATCCGACGGTTGGATTGTCTGGAATGTTTAATTCAAAACTGAAGAAAAACAGCGCCAGAAACGATTATATTTATATATATATATATAAATATAATTAAATTAAATCGAATAACGACGCTGTAGTTCGTAAATTGAAATCGTAACTTCAAATGGTTAGTGTGGAAGATCCGACCGTCGGATTTTTCCAAAACTGAAACCGTTGGATTCGTTTTGAAAAGACCTTCCTAATGATGTAAAATTTGTGAAGATCCAACGGTTAGATTTTCATATATGTGTAAAACAAAATTAGTGAAAAGCAGCGCCAGTGCATCAACACGCCCTGAAACGTCGTTTAATTAAATATGGCCGTTTTGAATCAAATAAAGATGGCGATATATCGTTATAAAATATTATGGACGATATAGAGTGGAAATAAACCAATTTTGTTGTGTTTGCTTGATATGTGATGGTTGAATGTATTTGACATGAAGATTATAACTAAATAACTGAAATGTGATTGTTGAATAGTCCAACCATGTGATTGATTGATTTGAAAATCTAAATATACGTGGGTTATTTGAAAAGGCCGAGTTTATCTCATTTCAAATAATCGATCGATGTTGAGAAGTCGAAGAGTCGAAGACGACTGAAGACCGACGATCTCCACATTGGATGGATGGGCGCTACTGATGCTCGTGATTGGAGTAGCTACCATGAAGGAATTGAAGTAGTAGCCGTCCACACATACTGTTGATTGTACGGATATGCGAGGAATTGGTGCCTCCGGTTTCGTTCAGACCCAGAACGGACTTGTAAATGGACTGTGTGTCTGACATTGGATTTTGTTCTGTGTTGATTGATCTCTGTTAAATATATATCTGTTTGGCGGCGGAGAATTTATTCTCTTGCTTAATACCCTTCTCTGAGACGTACGAGCTCAGAGGTTATGTATTGACAGAAATCAGTCGCATGGAGTGGATTGCCTGTGTGGCACGCCTAAGTGGCATATGATCAAGGCTTCTGTTGCAAAGCAAAGTTTTGTGGTTGATGATCAAAGCATGGTCTGTGTGACGTAGCTTTGTGTGTAACGTGAATTCGCGAGCCTCACACCCTGGTATGAGTCAAAAACGGGAGATGGACCGCTGGGAGTGCACGACGTTTCTTTCTAGCTATGGTGGTGTCAGTGACCTACCAGCCCTGACATTATATATACTTTTCACCTGTGTGGTTGTTGGAATGCGAAGCGTCTCGATTATAGGTCTGTAAGGACCGGGAAACATGTGTTCAGGAATTGCCAATCCTCAAAAGTAAGAGAGGACCGACCCAGACGATTCCAAGGATCATAGTGGGGTCCTGGGACATTTGCTAGAGTGTCTTGAACGGAGAGGAGCTTGCCCCTTGCCTCGACTCATGAAGGAATCCAATTTCCAATATGATATATGCGGATGTGATTGTATTACTAGTATGGCGACATGATATATGGTACCCATGCCATCTAGGATTGATATTTATGATTGAATTTTCTTTTGAAACATATATGCACTAGTAATAATATCAAACACTTTTGTTTTATTCGTATGAAGCATCTTTGGCCATTATAAGGGAAAACTCTATCCTCCGGCTTGCGTTGCATTGTGTGATGGGACCTGAGTCTTATAATGGCTTCATTTTATAAAAAGCATTGCGATGATTTAATCATTTACTTTATTTCATGCACTAGCACTCATTGGAGTAAACCCGTTCCGCGAAAGTGGCGTGGTCCTTTGATTTGCCTTATTATTGTTGTTAATAAGTTGAATAGATTTATCATACCAGTCCCATGACTGACTCGTAGTTTGTTTCACCTTGCAAACTCGGGTGCCCTCATTTTCACACGGGCAGCCTAGTTACAGGTTTCTGACGCATCTTTTGGCTCATGGCGAGGCTTGACTACACCGTGCTGACTTGGATTTTCTCCGCCATTATTGTATCTATATTATGATTCCGCCATTGGCGATGTAGACTGATATTTATTTTGAGTACTCTTTATGTATGATTCCGCCTATGGCGATGGTGACTGATTAGGTATCATTATGCACTAAGTTGTATCCTGTACTGTGCTTCTCTGATGTGATGATATCTATATGATTCCGCTGTCATATGTGTGTAAATTATTCTATTTTCTGTTTATGCTATTATCTGTGATCTGCTAATGATGATTAATGTGTTATATTCCAATGATTATCCTTAACACCGTGTCACGGGGTTTTGGGATCGTCACACGTGAAGTGACGTCATACACAAAGCTATGCCTAAACAGGCTATGCTTTGATCATCCCACAAGGCCTGCTTTTCAACAAAGCCTTGATCACATGCATCTTAGCATGCCACATCGTCAATCCATACCATATCATTGATTTCTGCCAACATATAACCTCTGAGCTCGTACGTCTCAGAGAAGGGTGTAAAACACCAAATAGATGTATGTTTACCAGAGATCAATAGATACAGTAAAATGGAGTACAATGTCAGACGTGCAATCCATTTATACGCTTATGCTTTGGGTCTGAGCGAAAGCCAAATCTGTACAAATCAGCACTACGTCCGGATAACTACCATTTTAGCCCCGTCTTGGGAGCAAATCAATCAAGGGCCTCAACACTAGTCACCCATTCGATGTGAAGATCGTCGGTCTTCAATCGTCTTCTTCAATTCTTCGAACGTCGTATCATTATTTGAAATGAGAGTAAACTCGGACTTTCCAAATAACTCTCGCATATATAAATTTGGAAACCATTTCATGTCGTCGTTAATAATTTATAACGATCTATCATTATTTTTACTTTACCTACACATCCTAAACATAACAGTATATTTTACTCTTCCATTTTTCAATTTACACCAAATGTATATTTGGTTTCATTATGTAACGACCCGGATTTTTCGGCTATTTGAATTCGCATATTTAAATTTGTTTCAATATTATATTTGAATTATTTATGGAATTTAATATCGAATTCGTTTATCAAACGAAGACTAAGCATTTATATTTATATTTTAAATTATAAAATGAACTCAAAACTGCGCGGTAGTTCGTAAAATTGAATTTCAACTTCTATTGATCATACAGAACTCGTGTTGAGTCGAATTTCGGTGAAACCAGAAGCGTTTGAATCTAGTTGATAATATTTTTCTAATGGAGGAGAAAAATCGAATTTTCATGTTGTAGATTTTATTTTACGTCGAAACCAAATTTTCAAATAGTCCATGTGGAATCGTTTATACGCCGTAACGATTTATTTGAATATAATTAAATATTGACTTCGAATTTGAGTAAGTCCTTTGAGGCGTAGTTATAATTTAATTTTTAGAATTTTACTGTAATTTTAAATTTGCAAAATAAACAACTTTTTATTTGGAGTATTTTGCACCCTTAATCAGCGATTTTGGGATTTCACAAAATAAGTTAACCTACCGATATTATTATATATTTGGGATCGTGGCACACTGCTGAACGCGACGGTATATTTATTTCTGTCGTTAACGAGTCGTATGCGAATGGAGTTCTATACAATAGGGTACGTATAAATTTATAAATAAATAAACAAAAAATATATATGCCAACCTAACACCTGCCGTAAGTAATAATGTGAACCTACCCAGAACACTTAAGTATTAAGGATTTGCCTACCCCAAATGTTAACTTACAAAATGTATAAATATAACCTTTTTCTCACGCATTAGATAAATAGGTGCTCAGCTACCTACTTCTAGCAGCATGCAAATTTCTAATCAATCAATTAAAAGCCTCTCTACCCTAAATAATTTAAGCCAACCAATATAGAATTGTACGTCCCATATGAAGACTTCATGTTGAAGAAATTTGCACATATCGTTTGAAAGTGACAGAACAAAGTTTCGGCCTGCACATGCTACGCCAACTGTTCACCTACCTAGGACACAGCTAACTTATGATGGGAAAACACATGCCAACCAATGTTTTGTACAACAGACATCCTTTAGACCAACAAAGACAATACCATGCCAGCTTCTTCGAAATGAAAAATGTACAAATTCTTTTGCTTGTCCGCAGACCTACTCTACGTGGTATAGCTACACCCTAATACTTGCATGCCAAGTATTTTTACATAAATATAGAGCATTGATCATTCCAGGCAGCTCATACTCGTAAAACAAAAACAAAATAAAATATAGGAACATGTCCCTGAAAGAAGAAAAGAAGACATGCGAGAAGAAGACAGAAGAAGCATGAGGCGGGCCGTAGCATTTTTGGTGGGCTGATGGGCTTTAACAGAAATGAAGAAAAAAAAAGTGGAAAGAAGAGAAGGGATGGTTGTTTACTTGCGGTGGTGAGAAGAGTGAGGGACGTGAAGGAGCTGTTGAATGACAAGTGGTGGCCATTGGAAGTAGGGCAAGGAAGCATATGCGGTGGTGTTGTATGGGGAGTTTTCGCACATGACAGGCAACGTATAAGAAAAAAAAAACGAAGAAGGAGAAAAACGTTGATGGGTGGTCATCTCCTTTGTTTGCATGGAGTTGTTTTGTATCATAGGGAGAAGGGTAGAAAACGTGGCCTGTAGCTTTTTGGGTTGAAGCAGAAAATGCAAGAGATGTTGTGGAGTTGGGATTCGGGCGTCATATTATAAAAAAAAAATGGCACGCTGAAGAAAGAGTTGGGGAAGAATGGATGGTCTGAGCGTGAGTAAAATAGTAGAGGAAAAAAAGAAAACAAGGGAAGCATGGGGTGTTTTGCATGGGATGAAGTAATGATGGTGTTCTGGAGCATTTTGACGTGAAGAAGGAGGTGGATAGGTAATGGGATGAACACGGCATGAAGGGCTACAAGGAGGTCGGTTGTTAAAAAAAAAAAAAAAAAAAAAAAAAAAAACCGAAACTAGGAAGGACATGATGGAAGTGTACACAACAGTACAGCACGTTGGGGAGGCAGTACAAGAACATGGAGTCACGTGCTTGGCTTTAAGAAGCCTTGGAGCATGGTTCATTCTAAACAAACATGAGTAAGCATTAGTTTTAAAAAAAAAAAGGGGAATGAAGAAGAAAGAAAGACGTGAAGGACTGGACTGTACAACGCATGGGGAAGGCTACCAAGGGGGTTCAACGTACAAGCACATGCAAATGGGAAAAACCGCATGCACTAAGGATTTGTCGGAAACATGCGAAATCTGGTCCGTTGGAATTGCTGAGAAAAATACTGTGATGCTGAGCTATTTCGGAAGGCAGTGGAAGCCGTCGGATCTTCGTTTAATTTTAAACGTCAGTTTGAAATTAACAGAATAACGCGACGATCGTCAATCGGAAACAAAGGTGAGTTAATTCTCACACATTTCTGAAATACTAGGATGTGCTAAATTCATATAATTAGATTTAATTGGTTGATTGGATGCCTTGGATGCCTATGGTTGCTTTAATGGTTGACGTTAATTTTATAATCATCGTTTAAAATATTTCTATGTACTGATATGAAATATTTTTATGATCTGTGTTGCAGGGAAGAACAGGTAGGAGGAACCAAACCGGTTCCTCAAATATTTATTTTGTTGTTATTTCATATTTTATATGAACTGTTCAAGACCCGTTGACTTTAAACCCTGTTGATTGTTGAATATGGTTGAGTTTTGAATCAGTAAATAGTATGGTTGATAAATAAATAGCAGATGGCCCAAATATGCACTGTTTTATAAAGAACGAGTCACCGTCAGGTGAATCGCTAGAAATAGAGTTATAAAAATTATTGTATAACCGAATATATATTTTTAAATATATATATATTATTTTAAATGAAGTTCTAAAAAGAGAATATATTAATCACATATATACATTGGTTCGTTTTAACCACACATCGTCGTTCTGGTTTAACCAAAATCTACCGTGCGCGAAGCACGTGCTTATCAAATGACTGTTAAACAATTTTATTTAGCAAGTTCAAGTGGCCAGATTTGATGTAACAAATAGAATGGGGTTTATATTGATATTGACTTATTGAAAATCAAAGTGAATAGCATTATTTAAATTAATTATTAATTTATTTAAAATAACAAGATCGATAACGATTGACTAACTAGTTAGTCATGTCTAAAGAGAAATAAGTAAACGGCTTTGCTGAAATTGTTTGTTAAATAAGTTCATTAATTTAAAGAAAGTAGTTGATGGTTGGGTAACCTAGTTTTATTTTTAAAGGTTGAAATTTAATTATTTGTCAAAGTGATATTTTGGAATGTTAAATATAGTAAGGAATGTTGTGAAGTTTAAAGTCGTGTTGATAGTTAATAAAGCGATTTAGTATCTATAATGTGAAACCGAAGTTTTATTTTTAATTCTTATTGAATTATACTAAATCGGATTATATGAAATCTAAGTTGGACAAAGTTATAAAACCCGACTTGAATTAGAGTAGTGAATTGAGATAAGTTAAAAGAATGCGATATAGAATTGCCGAGATGATATTCCATCAAGATGGAATTATAATGGGATTTGTCGTATTGGAAATGAGTGTCAGTTTTTGTATTACAACTGATGTCTATCTGACGATAAGAACGTTGTTGATCAAGGTCTGAGAGGTAATTAAAATACCCCAACTTGAACAGCTTCAGGATTATCAAAAGATAATATCAGTCGTAATGTTGAAGAGGTGAGAATAAAATATTGTGGGAAAATAACAGTGTAACGCCATTGAAGATTTGGAAATATAAGATTCCAAAAATAAAAGGATAATAAAGGGGTTAGAGAATATGAAATGTTATTTCCTAATAAAGAAAATAAAAAGGGGTGTGATGGTATGAAATGATTGGTGGAAAGATAACGGCATTTTCAAGGTTATAGAATGAAATGCAAACAGGCTTATTCTAAAAGAATGAGGGGTGGTTTTGGTATTCAAAAAAAAAATGAATCCGAAGAAGATGTCGTAATAATTTTACAAATGATAAGTGATCCGATAAAATGATAAGAAATGTTATAGCCATGTTTGGAAATATTGGTGAAAGATAAATTAGATATGATTTAAGATATTTCTAAATATAGAAAAGGGGATTTGAGTATAATTATATGATTAGAACCAATATATTATTTTTAGGTATCTCAACTGAGATATTGATTTTAAAAGGGCCAAGTGATGCTATGAAATAAACAATGGATTTGTTTTATTTTTGTGCTTGTTTATTTTGATAGTCAAATAACCAACTATCAAAATCTGACCCAACGTTATTGGCACGGGAAGACCGGGATCGAATTTATATTCGAAAACCATTCCGACCAATAAATACGAATACGTTGAAGACGCTGTTCGAGATGGAGCAATTGAAGACCGTAGATCTTCATGAAACGGAAGAGTTACTTACAATCTCTGGCTGATCCCTAGAGATATACTGTGATTCCATCGTGATTGAAATCTACGGGTTGCAAGGACTTCTCGCTGCTGATCCATGGGGTGATTCCTATATTGGATGCAGTGGGAGAGTACCTTCGGTTCATCCTGTTCCTGGATGACGTGTATGATGTGAATGGTGGCCAGATGTTTCAAAAGTCGATTATAGCCTCAAGCCTCATCAACCGGGAAATAACAAAAATCGGGCAGGCAGCATGGCTATGTGGGCCGCACCCATTAGGGTGTATTGTCACCATCTAGAGAATATTCATATTTGTTACTTCTTTCCATTTCTGTATCTCCCGGGGATTACGGTGGTCGCGCGACAAAAAAGCCGTAAGGTGACAATATGCTCGATACACTCAAGAGAAATGAGTGGTCGGTCATGTGTGGGCCGGGTTGCAAGATGTTCTTGTTGAACCCAGTGTATTCGTCTCTAGAGATATACTATCGGCAGGTGGTCCCATACCTTGTCATAGTTGGAAATCCAATCTCCAATAAGCGCCTGCGGTTTTGATTGTATACTGTATATGTGGAGCGTGAGATGCAAGCGTTTCTGCTAGATTCTATTTACTTGTATTTAGACACTATGATAATATCAGAAGAAGATATTGATTTCAAAATGATTTGGGTTATAGTAAGGTAAAAACCGTCTGTGTTTATGTGTGGACTGTCTTACTATCATCTTTTTATTTCAAAAGGATTTCAAAGTTAAACAAGTTGGTTGCTGTATGAATTTATCACTGAAAAGTATTTCAGACTGATCCGGGTGAATTTTGTTTTAAATCAAATGTGCTCGGGTCAGACCAAGCATATTTACAGGTCAGGTTTCCGCTGGAAGCAACAGAGATGGAGTTGAAGTCGAGACGTATTCCATATATATACGGGTACTGGTTTATTTCCGCTGTATGTTGTATTGATCTGAATGTATACTCTGATGTTGTGATATACAATTTTTGTATAAAGTATTTCTGATTATTATATTTTGTCCATTCCGCTGTGAGACTCTGATCTTATTATTCTTCTATTCTAACATTTCTTTCTTTCTTCTCTCACCCTCTAACTTTTTTCTATTAGCTTTCTGGGTTTTCCGGTACTTGAGTTTGGACACGGGACGGGTTAGTGTCTGGATTCGAGTGTCGAAATTCCCGGGTCGCTACAGTTGGTATCAGAGCAATGGTTTAGGAATTACCTTGGCTCTGTGGTGTGACTCGATAGAGATTGGGCTAGTAATACCCTAGATCGAGTTGAGTGTATATATACGAGAGCACGTATTTGTAATTTGAAAAATTATTTTTATATTGTTTTGGGCCCAATGTATTTTATCTAAGAAGGTAAAATTTATAATTATTATTTAAAACTTGTATGAAGTTGGAAACATTTCAAATATGAAATGGGAATAAATTTTAACTTGTATGAGTTAAAATGAATCTTTTGAATTGGAATTGAGACAAGCCAACTAGAATTTGACTTGTGTTGGGCAAAACAAAAAGTGAATGTATCCAAACAGAAAAAATGGAAATTTGTTGGATTGTATGTTTGGAATAAAATTCATGACTATGGATTTAAATTGGATTTAGAACCAATGAATGAGTTGGGCTCGTTAAAATGAGACCCGGATGTAATAAATTTGAATGGTTTAATAAAACCAGAAGGAAATTTAAATTATAAAATTGGTGAATATGAAATTTGATATAGAATTAAGTGAATCAGAACTTAACTTAAACTAGGTTATACATTGGATGATTTGTTTGTGTTGTATGATCTAGTTTATTAAATGATAGTTGGTTATGTTAAATTCGACAAACAAGTTAATAAGAAAATTGAATGAATTGGAAACCGAGAGATAAATTCCAGTATAAGGAATCGAGATTAAAAATCAATTAAGAAATGAAACTGGAAAAATTAACCTTGGATTGTTACCTGTATTGTAAGTAGAGCTAAGTACAGATTGCAAAGGGCTATGAAGTTGATTTGGTTACACTGATTGAGAGTACAGATTGACAGACGAAGAGCAGTTACTTGGGTTGCTTTGGAATTGGAATCGAGTTGCTCGACAAAAGGTAAACCTTAATATTATTGATTGGGCATTTGAATTTATACCCAAGATGGGTAGCCGCATGGCTTTATTTTCTTTGGATCAATATGAGAGGCTGAGAGTACCATTTGTAGTTGTTGGGATCGAACAGTACAGAAGAGGTGCTGACGAATTTTTCGTAAATTTTTAAAATTTAGAAAATATTTTTGATAATATTTTGAATTAATTATTTTGAAATAAATGCAGTTGGAGCTTTCCATTTACCTAGCAATTTCGAGGACGAAATTTATTTAAGGGGGGAAGAATGTAACGACCCGGATTTTTCGGCTATTTGAATTCGCATATTTAAATTTATTTCAATATTATATTTGAATTATTTATGGAATTTAATATCGAATTCGTTTATCAAACGAAGACTAAGCATTTATATTTATATTTTAAATTATAAAACGAACTCAAAACTGCGCGGTAGTTCGTAAAATTGAATTTCAACTTCTATTGATCATACAGAACTCGTGTTGAGTCGAATTTCGGTGAAACCAGAAGCGTTTGAATCTAGTTGATAATATTTTTCTAATGGAGGAGAAAAATCGAATTTTCATGTTGTAGATTTTATTTTACGTCGAAACCAAATTTTCAAATAGTCGCTGTGGAATCTTTTATACGCCGTAACGATTTATTTGAATATAATTAAATATTGACTTCGAATTTGAGTAAGTCCTTTGAGGCGTAGTTATAATTTAATTTTTAGAATTTTACTGTAATTTTAAATTTGCAAAATAAACAACTTTTTATTTGGAGTATTTTGCACCCTTAATCAGCGATTTTGGGATTTCACAAAATAAGTTAACCTACCGATATTATTACATATTTGGGATCGTGGCACACTGCTGAACGCGATGGTATATTTATTTCTGTCGTTAACGAGTCGTATGCGAATGGAGTTCTATACAATAGGGTACGTATAAATTTATAAATAAATAAACAAAAAATATATATGCCAACCTAACACCTGCCGTAAGTAATAATGTGAACCTACCCAGAACACTTAAGTATTAAGGATTTGCCTACCCCAAATGTTAACTTACAAAATGTATAAATATAACCTTTTTCTCACGCATTAGATAAATAGGTGCTCAGCTACCTACTTCTAGCAGCATGCAAATTTGTAATCAATCAATTAAAAGCCTCTCTACCCTAAATAATTTAAGCCAACCAGTATAGAATTGTACGTCCCATATGAAGACTTCATGTTGAAGAAATTTGCACATATCGTTTGAAAGTGACAGAACAAAGTTTCGGCCTGCACATGCTACGCCAACTGTTCACCTACCTAGGACACAGCTAACTTATGATGGGAAAACACATGCCAACCAATGTTTTGTACAGCAGACATCCTTTAGACCAACAAAGACAATACCATGCCAGCTTCTTCGAAATGAAAAATGTACAAATTCTTTTGCTTGTCCGCAGACCTACTCTACGTGGTATAGCTACACCCTAATACTTGCATGCCAAGTATTTTTACATAAATATAGAGCATTGATCATTCCAGGCAGCTCATACTCATAAAACAAAAACAAAATAAAATATAGGAAGATGTCCCTGAAAGAAGAAAAGAAGACATGCGAGAAGAAGACAGAAGAAGCATGAGGCGGGCCGTAGCATTTTTGGTGGGCTGATGGGCTTTAACAGAAATGAAGAAAAAAAAAGTGGAAAGAAGAGAAGGGATGGTTGTTTACTTGCAGTGGTGAGAAGAGTGAGGGACGTGAAGGAGCTGTTGAATGACAAGTGGTGGCCATTGGAAGTAGGGCAAGGAAGCATATGCGGTGGTGTTGTATGGGGAGTTTTCGCACATGACAGGCAACGTATAAGAAAAAAAAAACGAAGAAGGAGAAAAACGTTGATTGGTGGTCATCTCCTTTGTTTGCATGGAGTTGTTTTGTATCATAGGGAGAAGGGTAGAAAACGTGGCCTGTAGCTTTTTGGGTTGAAGCAGAAAATGCAAGAGATGTTGTGGAGTTGGGATTCGGGCGTCATATTATAAAAAAAAAATGGCACGCTGAAGAAAGAGTTGGGGAAGAATGGATGGTCTGAGCGTGAGTAAAATAGTAGAGGAAAAAAAGAAAACAAGGGAAGCATGGGGTGTTTTGCATGGGATGAAGTAATGATGGTGTTCTGGAGCATTTTGACATGAAGAAGGAGGTGGATAGGTAATGGGGTGAACACGGCATGAAGGGCTACAAGGAGGTCGGTTGTTAAAAAAAAAAAAAAAAAAAAAAAAAAAAAAAAAAACCGAAACTTGGAAGGACATGATGGAAGTGTACACAACAGTACAGCACGTTGGGGAGGCAGTACAAGAACATGGAGTCACGTGCTTGGCTTTAAGAAGCCTTGGAGCATGGTTCATTCTAAACAAACATGAGTAAGCATTAGTTTAAAAAAAAAAAAAAAAGGGAATGAAGAAGAAAGAAAGACGTGAAGGACTGGACTGTACAACGCATGGGGAAGGCTACCAAGGGGGTTCAACGTAAAAGCACATGCAAATGGGAAAAACCGCATGCACTAAGGATTTGTCGGAAACATGCGAAATCTGGTCCGTTGGAATTGCTGAGAAAAATATTGTGATGCTGAGCTATTTCGGAAGGCAGTGGAAGCCGTCGGATCTTCGTTTAATTTTAAACGTCAGTTTGAAATTAACAGAATAACGCGACGATCGTCAATCGGAAACAAAGGTGAGTTAATTCTCACACATTTCTGAAATACTAGGATGTGCTAAATTCATATAATTAGATTTAATTGGTTGATTGGATGCCTTGGATGCCTATGGTTGCTTTAATGGTTGACGTTAATTTTATAATCATCGTTTAAAATATTTCTATGTATTGATATGAAATATTTTTATGATCTGTGTTGCAGGGAAGAACAGGTAGGAGGAACCAAACCGGTTCCTCAAATATTTATTTTGTTGTTATTTCATATTTTATATGAACTGTTCAAGACCCGTTGACTTTAAACCCTGTTGATTGTTGAATATGGTTGAGTTTTGAATCAGTAAATAGTATGGTTGATAAATAAATAGCAGATGGCCCAAATATGCACTGTTTTATAAAGAACGAGTCACCGTCAGGTGAATCGCTAGAAATAGAGTTATAAAAATTATTGTATAACCGAATATATATTTTTAAATATATATATATTATTTTAAATGAAGTTCTAAAAAGAGAATATATTAATCACATATATACATTGGTTCGTTTTAACCACAAATCGTCGTTTTGGTTTAACCAAAATCTACCGTGCACGAAGCACGTGCTTATCAAATGACTGTTAAACAATTTTATTTAGCAAGTTCAAGTGGCCAGATTTGATGTAACAAATAGAATGGGGTTTATATTGATATTGACTTATTGAAAATCAAAGTGAATAGCATTATTTAAATTAATTATTAATTTATTTAAAATGACAAGATCGATAACGATTGACTAACTAGTTAGTCATGTCTAAAGAGAAATAAGTAAACGGCTTTGCTGAAATTGTTTGTTAAATAAGTTCATTAATTTAAAGAAAGTAGTTGATGGTTGGGTAACCTAGTTTTATTTTTAAAGGTTGAAATTTAATTATTTGTCAAAGTGATATTTTGGAATGTTAAATATAGTAAGGAATGTTGTGAAGTTTAAAGTCGTGTTGATAGTTAATAAAGCGATTTAGTATCTATAATGTGAAACCGAAGTTTTATTTTTAATTCTTATTGAATTATACTAAATCGGATTATATGAAATCTAAGTTGGACAAAGTTATAAAACCCGACTTGAATTAGAGTAGTGAATTGAGATAAGTTAAAAGAATGCGATATAGAATTGCCGAGATGATATTCCATCAAGATGGAATTATAATGGGATTTGTCGTATTGGAAATGAGTGTCAGTTTTTGTATTACAACTGATGTCTATCTGACGATAAGAACGTTGTTGATCAAGGTCTGAGAGGTAATTAAAATACCCCAACTTGAACAGCTTCAGGATTATCAAAAGATAATATCAGTCGTAATGTTGAAGAGGTGAGAATAAAATATTGTGGGAAAATAACAATGTAACGCCATTGAAGATTTGGAAATATAAGATTCCAAAAATAAAAGGATAATAAAGGGGTTAGAGAATATGAAATGTTATTTCCTAATAAAGAAAATAAAAAGGGGTGTGATGGTATGAAATGATTGGTGGAAAGATAACGACATTTTCAAGGTTATAGAATGAAATGCAAACAGGCTTATTCTAAAAGAATGAGGGGTGGTTTTGGTATTCAAAAAAAAAATGAATCCGAAGAAGATGTCGTAATAATTTTACAAATGATAAGTGATCCGATAAAATGATAAGAAAGGTTATAGCCATGTTTGGAAATATTGGTGAAAGATAAATTAGATATGATTTAAGATATTTCTAAATATAGAAAAGGGGATTTGAGTATAATTATATGATTAGAACCAATATATTATTTTTAGGTATCTCAACTGAGATATTGATTTTAAAAGGGCCAAGTGATGCTATGAAATAAACAATGGATTTGTTTTATTTTTGTGCTTGTTTATTTTGATAGTCAAATAACCAACTATCAAAATCTGACCCAACGTTATTGGCACGGGAAGACCGGGATCGAATTTATATTCGAAAACCATTCCGACCAATAAATACGAATACGTCGAAGACGCTGTTCGAGATGGAGCAATTGAAGACCGTAGATCTTCATGAAACGGAAGAGTTACTTACAATCTCTGGCTGATCCCTAGAGATATACTGTGATTCCGTCGTGATTGAAATCTACGGGTTGCAAGGACTTCTCGCTGCTGATCCATGGGGTGATTCCTATATTGGATGCAGTAGGAGAGTACCTTCGGTTCATCCTGTTCCTGGATGACGTGTATGATGTGAATGGTGGCCAGATGTTTCAAAAGTCGATTATAGCCTCAAGCCTCATCAACCGGGAAATGACAAAAATCGGGCAGGCAGCATGGCTATGTGGGTCGCACCCATTAGGGTGTATTGTCACCATCTAGAGAATATTCATATATGTTACTTCTTTCCATTTCTGTATCTCCCGGGGATTACGGTGGTCGCGCGACAAAAAAGCCATAAGGTGACAATATACTCGATACACTCAAGAGAAATGAGTGGTCGGTCATGTGTGGGCCGGGTTGCAAGATGTTCTTGTTGAACCCAGTGTATTCGTCTCTAGAGATATACTATCGGCAGGTGGTCCCATACCTTGTCATAGTTGGAAATCCAATCTCCAATAAGCGCCTGCGGTTTTGATTGTATACTGTATATGTGGAGCGTGAGATGCAAGCGTTCTGCTAGATTCTATTTACTTGTATTTAGACACTATGATAATATCAGAAGAAGATATTGATTTCAAAATGATTTGGGTTATACTAAGGTAAAAACCGTCCGTGTTTATGTGTGGACTGGTCTTACTATCATCTTTTTATTTCAAAAGGATTTCAAAGTTAAACAAGTTGGTTGCTGTATGAATTTATCACTGAAAAGTATTTCAGACTGATCCGGGTGAATTTTGTTTTAAATCAAATGTGCTCGGGTCAGACCAAGCATATTTACAGGTCAGGTTTCCGCTGGAAACAACAGAGATGGAGTTGAAGTCGAGACGTATTCCATATATATACGGGTACTGGTTTATTTCCGCTGTATGTTGTATTGATCTGAATGTATACTCTAATGTTGTGATATACAATTTTTGTATAAAGTATTTCTGATTATTATATTTTGTCCATTCCGCTGTGAGACTCTGATCTTCTTATTCTTCTATTCTAACATTTCTTTCTTTCTTCTCTCACCCTCTAACTTCTTTCTATTAGCTTTCTGGGTTTTCCGGTACTTGAGTTTGGACACGGGACGGGTTAGTGTCTGGATTCGAGTGTCGAAATTCCCGGGTCGCTACACATTATTTTTCTAATGAAGATCCATTCCTTAGAAATGCAAATTTCTAATCTTATTATTTATATTGAAAAATGTAAATTTCTATTCCTATTTTATTTACATTGAGAAATGTAAACTTATACTTCAATATATTATTATATTGAAAATGTAACCTTTATTTCACATTCCATTTACATTAGAAAATATAAATTCCTAATCATTCTTTTGTTTACATTGAAAAATGTAAACTTTTTTATATGCATATAAAAACATAATTTCTACTTCATCCTTATTTACATTGAAAAATGCAGGTTTCTATATTACACCAATTACATATAAAAATGTAACTTCCTATTTTTCCTTTTATTTACATTAAGAAAAATGTAACTTTTCTAATATTTACATTAAGAAAAACGTAAAAACTTTTATAATCGTTATCTTATTTTATTAGAAATGTAACCTTCCTTTATAACAAAATTGGAGGTGAAAATATTCATTTTGTTATTAACACATAACGGTGTGAAAATAACGTCAATTTCTAAGTTATCCTTTTATATTTTGATATGAGCCAGACCTCTCACATTAGGCCTGCAACTCGTGGATGCTGGATTGGCCGGTCGGTTCCGGGCAGACTTCTACCACAAGTTGGGCTTAACCTCGTGTCTTGGCCCAATTTGTACTTGCGCACTTGGACCTCTCACATTAGGCCTAACGTTTGTGGCTGCTGGATATGCCGGTCGGGTTCGGGCAGACTTCCACCACAAATGTGACCTAACTTCGTGTCCAAGTACAATTTTAATTAATTACTATAATTGTTCTACTAAAAAAAAGTATTATTTTAAACTGTTTCTCATTTCAAAATCTCTTAATTTTGGAATATTCTACACTTCCAAAATAACTTAATTTCCAATATTATAACTTACCCTTTTCAAATCTTAATTAAACTTTGGACTTTCTCAATTATTATATTAATAATAATAAACCTTTCAAAATTTCTAATTCTTCTGATGTAAACAAAATGTGATGATTTTGTCTAATTTTTTTTTTTTTATAAACAAAATGTGATAATTTTGTCAATTCTTTCTAAATAACAAAATGTGGTAATTTTGTCAATTCTTTCTAAATAACAAAATGTGGTAATTTTGTCAATTCTTTCTAAATAAAAAAATGTGGTAATTTTGTCAATTCTTTCTAAATAACAAAATGTGGTAATTTTGTCAATTCTTTCTAATTCTTATTTGCATTAAGAAAAATGTAATCTTTTCTTAATTCTTATTTACATTAAGAAAATGTAGACTTTTCTTAATTCTTATTTGCAATAAGAAAATGTAAACCTTTCTAATTCTTATTTACTCTAACATATATGACATATTTAACTAAATTGACAATTTAATCATAACATTCCTAATGAATGATATTTTTATAAAAATAAAGAAAATTATCTCTATTTTTATTAAAAATGTAAACTTCTAGTGTGTCATTAAATGTTCAACAAAAGGTATATTTTTCTATGTCATTCCAATTTCACCAAAAATAATTATTCTTGTGTCATTACAACAAAATGTATATTTTTAGTGTGTCAATATAATCCCAACAAAAATGTATGTTTTTTTGTGTCATTCTATTTTTAACAAAAATATAATATTTTGTGTCATTTCTTATTTCTAACCAATTGACAATGTAATAATGTCCATTTACTTCTAACAAATTGACAATGTATTAATGTCCATTTATATTTTCAACTAAATAACCATCAAAATGTCCTTTATAATATTTCAACCTATAATGACGGTGCAAATTTGTCCTTTTTCATTTTAACAAAATAAGGTGAAATAAATGTCCTTTTTATAAATTACACACAAATGACAATGTAATAATGTCTATTTATATTTTCAACTAAATGACCATCAAAATGTCCTTTATAATATTTCAACCTATAATGACGGTGCAAATTTGTCCTTTTTCATTTTAACAAAATAAGGTGAAATAAATGTCCTTTTTATAAATTACACACAAATGACAATGTAATAATGTCCATTTATATTTTCAACTAAATGACCATCAAAATGTCCTTTATAATATTTCAACCTATAATGACGGTGCAAATTTGTCCTTTTTCATTTTAACAAAATAAGGTGAAATAAATGTCCTTTTTATAAATTACACACAAATGACAATGTAATAATGTCCATTTATATTTTCAACTAAATGACCATCAAAATGTCCTTTATAATATTTCAACCTATAATGACGGTGCAAATTTGTCCTTTTTAAATTACAACAAAAAGAACCATCTTAATTTGCCAATTCTAATCGACAAAATAACGATTTTACTAAATAACGATTTTATTAAATTCTAGTGGTCTATTTCATTTCAACCATTTTGTTTCAACACAAATACCATCACATCAACAAATTCACCTAACAACATCAACCAAATAAGATTTCGTAGCAATCAGCAAATTTGGATTCCACAACATATATGTATAAAATTCACATGGCAAGGAATAATTTAATTTCAATAATTAAATATAGAAATCTCACCACTATTTTTCTGAATTTTCAAAGTCCTTGTTTCAACTTTTTGGTTTCAACGAAAATTGACAATTTTGCTCCACTATTTGGTTACAACAAAAATGATAAATTTTTGTTTCCAATCCTTTTGTCACAACAAAATAATATATTCGTTTCCTCTAATTTTATTATAACAAATACGATATATTTGTTTTCAATTATTCAATCATGATATATTTATTTATAACAACCAAATTTTAACCAACATGAGAATTCTAATCCGCATATCAATACAATAGTATTATCAGCCAAATCAAATCACGTATGTAACAAACAGAATTTAGCGACATATAATTTCACAACACAAGTTCTAGAACAGATTACGTATCATGATTCAGTATTTTTAATTGTATATAAATAAATAAATAAACAGAATTTCTCACCTTGATTGGATATAGATCTAAAATTCGAACGTGCTCAGAATTGGTCCCAATTGCTTTCAAGAAGTCCTATTCGATGCAACGGTTCAAACGGATCTGAAATTTTCCTTGAGTTTTGATTTCGCCTAAATTCGCAGCAAGTTCTATATATATCCCTACCTCTTCTAGAATGTAGAGGACATTGTCACGTTCATGATGGCTCCTTTAATTACTTCAGCCGTGAGTTTTCAACTTTTGATTCAAAACTAGAGTTCAACTTTCCTTCGAATCGGTTGTACGATGGGGAAATCGGATTGCACCACGTCGGAGATGGAGGAGGCGCGCCTGCCGATGGTGGTGGAGAGTGCTTCAAGTTCCTCTAAAGGATCAATGGTTTTTTTTTATGTGGACAAGAGGAAGGATTTTTAAATTCATAGAAGAGAACCACAGAGCAAAAATTGAGGAATGGAATTGAGTAGGATATGTGATTTATTTCTGAAAGGGCTCTTTACATACGGTAGGCTATGAAAGAAATAAATTTACTGACTAGGAATGAGGTGTCGGTCTAATTAATTT
Source organism: Allium sativum (assembly GCA_030737875.1). NCBI lineage: Eukaryota > Viridiplantae > Streptophyta > Magnoliopsida > Asparagales > Amaryllidaceae > Allium > Allium sativum. The sequence continues at coordinate 509,651,176 of CM060921.1, read as the reverse complement.
TTTTTTATTTATGACAAATTTTGGGACTAAGTTAAATTCACTTGAAAATTGGACATTATGAAACATAAAGAGAAAGCAACATATATATATATATATATATATATATATATATATATATTAATTAGTAAGGAAGAGGAGAGGGAGAGAGACCTGTAAGTGCATGTATTTCAAATGTAGCATGCGTTTTGATAATTAATTATGAAATATAAAGAGAAAGCAACCTTTATATATATATATATATATATATATATATATATATATATATATATATATATATATATATTTATTAATTAGTAAGGAAGGGGGGAGAGAGAGTAGAGAATAAATGCACAAGTTATTTCCCCTATATGCCTCTTTGTATTTATAACAAATTAAATGCTTGCTTTTTTTTCTAATTGTTTAAATTATGCACCCTTCTAAATTTCAAAACATGCAATATTAAATAACGTAATGCCATGTTTACATATAATGACACATTTATCCCCCTTTTTTTATTTTTTATTTTCAAATTTCAAAAGTATTTGCAGTTTGTACTTAAGTGGATAGAGAGCAAATTATACACAAAATAAAGAATAGTTGGCTATTTATAATATTAGATTATTTTGTCCATTAATTCAAGAAAGAGCACATCATCTCCTATTCACATTTCAAAATAAAACAAGAAAAGACAAAACGGGAAAGTATTCAATTGGATAGACATGAATAAAAAGAATAGAAATATACACGTAGGTTCATTTTAATATTAATAACATACCAATTGGCTTCCAATGTTTCTTTTTATTTAATTCCATTGTAATGTTTCACACATTACTCCTATGGTTATTTGAAAAATATGTTGCCCGAAATGCGGTGTGTTACAATGTTTATTTATCATCGAATTTCAAAAGCAAATCAAAAAGAAAAGAGAATAAATATAAAGGAATAAATGCATTCATTATATGAACAAAGTATCTATTACAATAATTATTTAAATGGCAGAATATATTACTTAGAACTATTCTATTTTAAATATTTAATGAACTGCAATCTTATTCGGTAAATCCTGTAATGGAAAAAAAATAAAAAATAAAAAAAATAAGATATGAATTGAAATTGCGATTGTCATTATTAAAGGTTGTCTATAAAAGTAAATGTAAGGTTACCTAAATTGTCTGTTTACATCTAATTTACTTAACCTTGAATCAAAAATGAACGGGAAATTGTAATTCTTCGAAATTAAGAAATGAAATAAGTTTAGTTCATATTTTAGAGTTTGCTAATTATTTCATTCATTAGAATGATGGTTGACACATGGATTTCCATGTTTTAGTTAGGTCAAAACCTTATAAATTACAAAATGTTAAAGTATAAGAGATAAATATATATAATTACACCCAAGGGAAAGATATATACAAAATAAAGATAAGTATCATATACACATATACATATATATATATATATATATATATTTCCTTTTTCTCTTTTTTTACTGCCCTTAAAAAAGTTTCTTATAAATGCATGCCATGCTGTTTCGCATTCTAGGTTGAAACGGAAGAATAGGTATGTGTTAATGAGATATTCAATTTCATAATATTTTAAACCAAAAAAATGAATTGGTTGAGATCCACAAATTGGGATGATTAAGTTTAACGTCAAAACCATTTTAGCGTTACTATACCTATTATTTCTAACATGACATTATTAAATAAATGACGTTCCTTATATAATGACATTATCATGGCATTCCTAATACAGTAATATCTTTTCACAAAGATGACATTTTCTAATAAATAACGCTTCTATTAACCTGGCATTTCAAATGAAATGATATTTTTGTACAAATGACATTTTCTAAGCAAATTATATTTTTAATCTAATATAACATGTCTTAACAAAATGAACATTTTTAACATTTCCAGTCTTTATGATTTAAAATAAATTACTTTAAATATCAAAAACCCATTAAAATAACTTAAAATAAAATTTTAAAATTACCCTAAAATTCAGGGTTGTTACAGTCTCCCCCACTTAAAATCTTTTCGTCCTCGAAAAGGAACGAAGTTAAAAATGTTTAATTATCGTACTCAATTTTTTCATTCTTTATTATTCATTCATTGGTTTAAATAATTTCATAGTTGAACTAATAATTATACTACACAATCATCAATCAATTGGTTGATTAGCTTTTGAAATATATAACTTTATATATTCAAAAATCATATTTTCTAAAATAGATTATAAATACGTATATTATAAGCTTGTTACTCTCAACTCATTCTAGGGTATTAATAACCCCATCTCTAATGAGTTTCCTCATTCTAGGATACTGCTGATCCTATCTCTAATGAGTATTCTTAATGGATATCACTAATCCAATCTATGATGAGTCTTTTGTTCCGTTCTAACGAGTTGTAACCCAAAGATTTGGATTTAACCAAAGCTCTGATACCAACTGTAACGGCCCCGGTTTCGCCCGACCCAATCGATCGTGAAATCGACCAAGACCGTTCAAAACCCGAGTACGTTAACTTCGGGAATACAATACATTAGAACAATAACAGCAGACTTTTATAACATCATAATAGAGTTACATCAGAGTACAGAATATCAGAGTACATTTAATAAAATACAGCGGAAGAATAGATTACAATAATGGTAAAATACTGCAGCGGAAGAATAGATTACAACAATGGTAAAATACTGCAGCGGAAGAAACACAGCGGAAGACTCTCTATCTCTGGACATAGCTTTAAGCTTCAACCCAGAATCCTTCTAAAGAGATAAATATCTGCAAAAAGCTACTCGACTGCCCGTGTGGAAGAGAGGGCACCCGAGTTTGCAAAAAGGTGAAACAAACTACGGGTCAGTCATGGGACTGGAATGAGAATTCTTAACTAGTTTACTAATAATAATATGACAAATCCAAAGACCATGCCGCTAATGCGGAACGGGTTTACTCAATGGATTGTCGTGCATAATTTAAAGTGTCAGAACGTACAACATCGCAATGCTTTTTAGAAAAATGGAATCACCATAAGACTCAAGTCCCATCACACAATGCGACGCTCACCAGAGGATAGAGTTTTCCCTTATGGTGATTAAACATGCTAAATACGGCAAATACGAGTTTAATATTATTATTAGTGTATAATAAAACATTTCAAAATAAATGTATCAATCCTAGGAAACATAGTACCCCATCCTACTATATCTCCATACTAGTAATACAATCAAAACCGCAGGGTCGTATTTGGAATATGGATTTCCATCTGAGTCAAGGCTAGGGAGGAACTCCTTACCGATTCGAGGCACTCTAGCAATGCCCCAGGATTGGTACTCTGTCCAACACTTGGATCCTGCAGGGCCGGTCCATACGTTAACGGTTAATGGATTGGCAATTCCTGAACACACGCTTCCCGGTCCTTTTGGACCTATAATACGGCCAGTGGCGACCGCATAAATCGAGGCCTCGAATCCAACAACCACAATGAATAAATGCCAGCGCTGGTAGGTCCCTGGCACCACTCTAGCTAGAAAGAAACGTGTGCACTCCCTGCGTTCCCTTCTCCCGTTTTAGACTCCGCCGGTGTGTGAGGCTCGTGAAGTCACGTCATACACAAAGCTATGCCTAAACAGGCTATGCTTTGATCATCCCACAAGGCCTGCTTTTCAACAAAGCCTTGATCACATGCATCTTGGCATGCCACATCGTCAATCCATACCATATCATTGATTTCTGCCAACATATAACCTCTGATCTCGTACGTCTCAGAGAAGGGTGTAAAACACCAAACAGATGTATGTTTACCAGAGATCAATAGATACAGTAAAAAGGAGTACAATGTCAGACGTGCAATCCATTTATACGCTTATGCTCTGGGTCTGAGCGAAAGCCAAATCCGTACAAATCAGCACTACGTCCGGATAACTACCATTTTAGCCCCGTCTTGGGAGCAAATCAATCAAGGGCCTCAACACTAGTCACCCATTCGATGTGAAGATTGTCGGTCTTCAATCGTCGTCTTCAATTCTTCGAACGTCGTATCATTATTTGGAATGAGAGTAAACTCGGACTTTCCAAATAACTCTCGCATATATAAATTTGGAAACCATTTCATGTCGTCGTTAATAATTTATAACGATCTATCATTATTTTTACTTTATCTACACATCCTAAACATAACAGTATATTTTACTCTTCCATTTTTCAATTTACACCAAATGTATATTTGGTTTCATTATTTTTCTAATGAAGATCCATTCCTTAGAAATGCAAATTTCTAATCTTATTATTTATATTGAAAAATGTAAATTTCTATTCCTATTTTATTTACATTGAGAAATGTAAATTTATACTTCAATATATTATTATATTGAAAATGTAACCTTTATTTCACATTCCATTTACATTGGAAAATATAAATTCCTAATCATTCTTTTGTTTACATTGAAAAATGTAAACTTTTTTATATGCATATAAAAACGTAATTTCTACTTCATCCTTATTTACATTGAAAAATGCAGGTTTCTATATTACACCAATTACATATAAAAATGTAACTTCCTATTTTTCCTTTTATTTACATTAAGAAAAATGTATCTTTTCTAATATTTACATTAAGAAAAACGTAAAAACTTTTATAATCCTTATCTTATTTTATTAGAAATGTAACCTTCCTTTACAACAAAATTGGAGGTGAAAATATTCATTTTGTTATTAACACATAACGGCGTGAAAATAATGTCAATTTCTAAGTTATCCATTTATATTTTGATATGGGCCAGACCTCTCACATTAGGCCTGCAACTCGTGGATGCTGGATTGGCCGGTCGGTTCCGGGCAGACTTCTACCACAAGTTGGGCTTAACCTCGTGTCTTGGCCCAATTTGTACTTGCGCACTTGGACCTCTCACATTAGGCCTAACGTTTGTGGCTGCTGGATATGCCGGTCGGGTCCGGGCAGACTTCCACCACAAATGTGACCTAACCTCGTGTCCAAGTACAATTTTAATTAATTACTATAATTGTTCTACTAAAAAAAAGTATTATTTTAAACTGTTTCTCATTTCAAAATCTCTTAATTTTGGAATATTCTATACTTCCAAAATAACTTAATTTCCAATATTATAACTTACCCTTTTCAAATCTTAATTAAACTTTGGACTTTCTCAATTATTATATTAATAATAATAAACCTTTCAAAATGTCTAATTCTTCTGATGTAAACAAAATGTGATGATTTTGTCTAATTTTTTTTTTATATAAACAAAATGTGATAATTTTGTCAATTCTTTCTAAATAACAAAATGTGGTAATTTTGTCAATTCTTTCTAAATAACAAAATGTGGTAATTTTGTCAATTCTTTCTAAATAACAAAATATGGTAATTTTGTCAATTCTTTCTAATTCTTATTTGCATTAAGAAAAATGTAATCTTTTCTTAATTCTTATTTACATTAAGAAAATGTAGACTTTTATTAATTCTTATTTGCAATAAGAAAATGTAAACCTTTCTAATTCTTATTTACTCTAACATACATGACATATTTAACTAAATTGACAATTTAATCATAACATTCCTAATGAATGATATTTTTATAAAAATAAAGAAAATTATCTCTATTTTTATTAAAAATGTAAACTTCTAGTGTGTCATTAAATGTTCAACAAAAGGTATATTTTTCTATGTCATTCCAATTTCACCAAAAATAATTATTCTTGTGTCATTACAACAAAATGTATATTTTTGGTGTGCCAATATAATCCCAACAAAAATGTATGTTTTTGTGTGTCATTCTATTTTTAACAAAAATATAATATTTTGTGTCATTTCTTATTTCTAACCAATTGACAATGTAATAATGTCCATTTACTTCTAACAAATTGACAATGTATTAATGTCCATTTATATTTTCAACTAAATAACCATCAAAATGTCCTTTATAATATTTCAACCTATAATGACGGTGCAAATTTGTCCTTTTTCATTTTAACAAAATAAGGTGAAATAAATGCCCTTTTTATAAATTACACACAAATGACAATGTAATAATGTCCATTTATATTTTCAACTAAATGACCATCAAAATGTCCTTTATAATATTTCAACCTATAATGACGGTGCAAATTTGTCCTTTTTCATTTTAACAAAATAAGGTGAAATAAATGTCCTTTTTATAAATTACACACAAATGACAATGTAATAATGTCCATTTATATTTTCAACTAAATGACCATCAAAATGTCCTTTATAATATTTCAACCTATAATGACGGTGCAAATTTGTCCTTTTTCATTTTAACAAAATAAGGTGAAATAAATGTCCTTTTTATAAATTACACACAAATGACAATGTAATAATGTCCATTTATATTTTCAACTAAATGACCATCAAAATGTCCTTTATAATATTTCAACCTATAATGACGGTGCAAATTTGTCCTTTTTAAATTACAACAAAAAGAACCATCTTAATTTGCCAATTCTAATCGACAAAATAACGATTTTACTAAATAACGATTTTATTAAATTCTAGTGGTCTATTTCATTTCAACCATTTTGTTTCAACACAAATACCATCACATCAACAAATTCACCTAACAACATCAACCAAATAAGATTTCGTAGCAATCAGCAAATTTGGATTCCACAACATATATGTATAAAATTGAGACGACCCGATTTCCCGTTCTCACGGAAACAAGGTTACCTTTGGAATATAACACAGAAACAGATAATAGCAGAACAGAATTAAATAAATACACCAGAATGAACAACAAAATATACTGGATAAAAGTAATCATCAGAGTTACACAGTATATAGGATCTTACTTAGAACAAATACAGTACAGCTATACATAAATGTCTACAGCGGAAATAAACAAAATATGTACAATAGGAGCTGAACAGCATAAAAAGAAATAAATGATAGAATCCATCTTCAGCTCCAGCTATCCAGAAAAGAACCAGCTAAACCTGAATACAAGGTTGCCCGTGTGGAAAAAGGGGCACCCGAGTTTGAAAGTGAAACAAACTACGAGTCAGTCATGGGACTGGTATGAGAAATCTACTCAACACATATATAATTTGGCTAATCATAGGACCACGCCACTTTCGTGGAACGGGTTTACTCCATTGGATTGCCAGTGCTTTTAAAACAAATCTTTCTTTTAAACATCGCTATGCTTTTTATAAAAATGAAGCCATTATAAGACTCAGTTCCCATCACACAATGCAACGCAAACCGGAGGATAGAGTTTTACCTTATAATGGCCAAAATATGATTGATACGAATAAAACAAAGGCATTTGATATTATTGCTAGTGTTTACATGTTTTGAAAACAATTTCAAATCATAACTATCAATCATAGACGGCATGGGTACCATATATCATGTCGCCATATATATATACAATCAAAACCGCACGATGTCGTATTTGGAAATTGGATTTCCGTCATGAACCAAGGCAAAAAATAGTCCTTACCGAATTCGAGACTGCCTAGCCCGAGTCTCAGGCAAGCGCGCAGGCAAGCCTTGGATCGTCAGGGCTGGTCCACACGGAGTGGATTAAAATGCCTGAGCACTACGTTTCGCCGCCCTTTGGGGCGTAAGCGAGCCAACGAATGACTCCATCGGACCCGGATCGTCCGATCTAACCGAGGCGCCTCGCAACAGCAACAACCACATAAGTCAAACTCGTCAGGGCATGTAAAACCACTGACGCCACTTTTAGCTAGGAGGAAACGTAGGCCCTCCCTGAGGTCCTTTCTCCCGTTTCTGGTTCATACCGGGGTGTGAGGCTCGCGATTTCACGTTATACACAAAGCTACGCCACACAGGCGGTGCTTTGATCATCACCACAAGACTTTGCTTTTCAACAGAAGCCCTGATCACTGCATCTTAGCATGCCACACAGGCAATTCACGCCATGCGATTGATGTCCATCGATATACAACCTCTGAGCTCGTACGTCTCAGAGAAGGGCGTTAAGCAAAAGAATAAATTCTCCGCCGCCAAACAGATGTATATTTAACAGAAATCAATCAACACAGAATAAACTCCAATGTCAGACACACAGTCCATTTACAAGTCCGTCCTGGGTCTGAACGAAACCGGAGGCACTAAATACCTCGCAAACCCTTCGATCACCACGTACGTCTGGACGATCACCACTCATTATCCATATTTCGGGATGCCTCCCAATCAGGACCTCGGTTACCATCCAAACGAGGTGAAGATCTCCGGTCTTCGACCATCGTCTTCATCTTCGACTTTCAATCGTCGATCAATTATTTGAAATGAGAATTAACTCGGCTTTTTCAAATAATTCACGTATATTTAGAATTTCAAATCGATTTATTTCAATGGTTAAATTATTCGACAACACCAATATTGTTCTTTAATGTAATTTTCACACCAAACACATTCAACCATCAAAAGCCACATAAATCGAGCAAATTCAGTTTATTTCTATTCCATATCGCTTATGATATTTTATAACGATTTATCGCTATTTTTATTTAATTTAAAATAGCCATTTTATTCAAAACGACGCTTCGGGCCATACAGCGGCCGTGGCGCTGTTTTTCTTCAGATGATTTACACATATTTGAAAATCTAACCGTTGGATCTTCACAAAATTTACATCATTAGAAAGGTCTTTTCAAAACGAATCCAACGGTTCCAGTTTCGGGAAAATCCGACGGTCGGATCTCCCGGTACAATCGTTTGAATTTTCGATTTCAAAATACGAACTGCAGCGTCGTTATTCGATTAAATATAATTCTATTTATATTTATATATAAATAAAATCGATTCTGGCGCTGTTTTTCTTCAAATTTGAATTAAACATTCCAGACAATCCAACCGTTGGATTTTTACAAGGTTGGTGCCGTTGGAAAGATTATTCCAAGGCGAACCCGACGGTTGAGGTTTCGGGAAAATCCAATGGTCGGATTTCCCGTACTAGTTGTTTGAAAACACGGTTTCAAAACACGAACTGCACGGCTTTGTTTCATTTTAATTTTATTTATATTTATATATTTATATAAATATAGTCCATTCAATGATTTCCATATCGTTTTAACTTCAAATATTTTTCTAATGCCTTAAATTTTGGAAAAATTTCGCCATAACCTCCCCTGCACCGGGAGCATCGGGAAATTGCAAATAGCGTTCCCGGTCCTTCTAATCTCAAAAAGAAAAAGAAAAAGCCAAGCGGCTAGCCAACAGGCTCAAAATCATCACCCAAACAAATCAGTAAATGTGTACCTATTTGTCGGGCACAAAATTTTATTCCTCTTCTCTAGCCCCTTTGCTATAACCTGTTCAATGAATATGCATGTACATATATATACAGTTCTTATCATTTATCATTTCCTATTCAACTTCATATTTGATTTCTATTTGGTTTAAAAACTCCATTCATTCTAATGTTACATAAATAGGTGCAAATCATTTCATTAGCTAATTAATGAATATTTCAACTCATATATGTTTATTTTGAACAAGTGGCTATTTTTAACACTTCACATTTCAACGATTTATGCATACAATAAAAATGTGATTTTTATTGTAAAACAATTCATTCCAAAACACTATTTTCTATATAGTTCATATAGGTTACAAAAATAGGATTTTATATATAGATAAAAGGTGATTTTTATCATCAAACAATTTATTTCAAAATATGAATACCATTCAACACATGAATTTCTAATCAACGAATGAATATCAATTCAACACATGAATGTTTTCAATAGTTTTTATATATAGATAAAAATGTGATTTTTATCATCAAACAATTTATTTCAAAATATGAATACCATTCAACACATGAATTTCTAATCAACGAATGAATATCAATTCAACACATGAATGTTTTCTATGGTTTCTATATATAGATAAAAATGTGATTTTTATTATCGAACAATTTATTTCAAAATATGAATACCATTCAACACATGAATTTCTAATCAACGAATGAATATCAATTCAACACATGAATGTTTTCTATGGTTTCTATATATAGATAAAAATGTGATTTTTATTATCGAACAATTTATTTCAAAATATGAATAACATTCAACACATGAATTTCTAATCAACGAATGAATATCAATTCAACACATGAATGTTTTCTATTCAATGAATAAATATAGTTTAAGCAAATGAAAATAATTCAAACACACGAATATTATTCAAAATTTCGGCAGCATAACAGCAGGGTAGTTAAACCGGGACCGTCCCTAGTACGGCTCCTCGCTCTACCTTAAAACCTCGCGGTTTTTGACAATGGGGATCATGCATCTAGTTCGCACGCAGGCGGCATGTATATATTTATTTCATTTCCACAAACTAATCCTATGTGGTTTCAACCAAATATTTCTCAACCACAAATGGGTATTTTTCAACCGCAATCAACCAATATCAATCACAAACAATCCCAAACAATCATTCGTTATCAATCAATTTTCACAACAATTTCAACCAATAAATATCGTCCATGGTTTGTGGACGAGGGGCGTATATATATATATATATATAGATATATATTTATAGATAGCAATTCACTTTCATTTCACACATATAAAATATTTTTAAATCAGAAATCTCACCGATAGCTATCCAACTTCACGACACTTCCTTAGAGAAATCTTCGCCTTTCTGTCGCTTTCGCCCGTATTCTCTACACATGTAAAAATCGAATTTTTACTATGCTATTCAATATATAAAAATCTGATTTTTACTTCGACTTTCAATATATAAAAATCTGATTTTTACTTTGACTTTCAATATATAAAAATATGATTTTTACTTCGACTTTCAATATATAAAAATATGATTTTTCTTTTTAAAGTTCAAATCTTTTTAAAGTTCATTCTAAAGCTCAAACCCTTTTCTCTTTGAAGTTTAAACCTTTTCCAAAAATCAGTTTTTATATGCTTTTGAAAATCAGTTTTTATTCCTTTTAAAAATCAGGTTTTTATTTCTTTTTAAAAAATCAGGTTTTTATTTCTTTTTAAAAAATCAGGTTTTTATTCTCTTAAAAAAAACGGTTTTAAATCCTTAAAAAAAACAGTTTTAAATCCTTTTCAAAAATCAGTTTTAAATTCTTAAAAAAACAGTTTTATAATCTTTTTCAAAAATCAGTTTTATACTTTTTAAGAAAAACAGTTTTCAGTTTTTTTTTAAATCATACTTAAAATTCAGTTTTCAATGCTTTTAGAAAAACAGTTTATATCTTTTTATAAAAACAGTTTTAATCTAAAAAAAAAACAGTTTAAATCTTTTGATAAAAACAGTTTTAATCTTAAAAAAAACAGTTTAAATCTTTATAAAATCATTACAGTATTAACCCAAAAAAAAAAACAGCATTACAGAATTAAAAATAAAAATAAAACAAAACAAAACGACTTACAGAGGGAGGGGGTTTCGCAGATCGTCAGAGGTGGCTTCGAAGGGGCGGCTCGGGGTTCGAACGGGGAGGCGATGCTTCGGGGCTCGAACGGGGAGATGATGGCTTCGGGGCTCGAACGGGGAGGCGGGAGGTCGTCAGACTGGGCGGAGCGGTGGTGCGGTCGGCGGTGGGAGGTTGGTGGAGGCAGTCGTCGGCGATCGATTAGGTTTAGGGTTTTTTTTTTATTTCTGTATAAATGAAATCGGTAATGAATTACAGGGGGGGGGGGGCAAGGTATAGGAGGGAAAATAGATTTTTTTATTTATTTAATTATTTAATTTTTCAAAAAGGTTGACTTTTACATACGACCTCGAAACGAGGCCCACCGCCTGTCGCCCATAGCGTTTTACCCCCATTCCGAACACAATGGGATATGTATCGCAAGCTGATTTGATCGTTACAATCAGTTTCCGTTGAATTTACATTTAAATCACTATATTGAATTTTAAACGTACATTTCAAATTACCGGGGCCACATACTGACTAGAAAAATTTCAGAAAAATATTTTCTAGCTTCGTATTGACGATACGGTCCTAACAAAACTAGTTTCGTCGAATTCTGAGACCGTTTGAAAAATGGCCAATTTCCAGTCGATTAAAATCAACTGAAACCGGTCAAACGCGTTTTCCTTTGCCACGCTCACATATTGATTCGAAAAATTATGAAATTTGAAACCTAACAATAACTTGACACCACGGATCCAACAAAAGTGGTTTCGTCAAAATCCGAGGTCATTTGCAAAATGTCCATTTTTAAGGGCCTGAATTCCATAGCGACTATTCAGAATTTTCAACTGGACATATCTTTTGATTCCCGCTATCAAATTTCGATTGGTCAGATTCATTGGAAAGATATCATCAATTAGATTCCATTATTTTTGGTTTCACTAAGATCCGGATTGTTTTGCACCCGGTATATTCAATTGAAGTTTGAAATCGAATTATCGAACTACCGCGCCATTTTCAATTCTATATATAATTATAATTAATTATATTCGTTTTCAATTGTCGATTCAAACTCAGTTTTCATCGCCATTATTTAAAATATTTATTTAAAATATTTAAAATCCATTATTTTAGCCAATTTAAAAATTTTAAATTGGTTCAGATTTTCTGGGTCGTTACAAAAATTCACATGGCAAGGAATAATTTAATTTCAATAATTAAATATAGAAATTTCATCACTATTTTTCTGAATTTTCAAAGTCCTTGTTTCAACTTTTTGGTTTCAACGAAAATTGACAATTTTGCTCCACTATTTGGTTACAACAAAAATGATAAATTTTTGTTTCCAATCCTTTTGTCACAACAAAATAATATATTCGTTTCCTCTAATTTTATTATAACAAATACGATATATTTGTTTCCAATCATTCAATCATGATATATTTATTTATAACAACCAAATTTTAACCAACATGAGAATTCTAATCCGCATATCAATATAACAGTATTATCAGCCAAATCAAATCACGTATGTAACAAACAGAATTTAGCGACATATAATTTCACAACACAAGTTCTAGAACAGATTACGTATCATGATTCAGTATTTTTAATTATATATAAATAAATAAATAAATAAATAAACAGAATTTCTCACCTTGATTGGATATAGATCTAAAATTCGAACGTGCTCAGAATTGGTCCCAATTGCTTTCAAGAAGTCCTATTCGATGCAACGGTTCAAACGGATCTGAAATTTTCCTTGAGTTTTGATTTCGCCTAAATTCGCAGCAAGTTCTATATATATCCCTACCTCTTCTAGAATGTAGAGGACATTGTCACGTTCACGATGGCTCCTTTAATTACTTCAGCCGTGAGTTTTCAACTTTTGATTCAAAACTAGAGTTCAACTTTCCTTTGAATCGGTTGTACGACGGGGAAATCGGATTGCACCACGTCGGAGATGGAGGAGGCGCGCCTGCCGATGGTGGTGGAGAGTGCTTCAAGTTCCTCTAAAGGATCAATGGTTTTTTTTTATGTGGACAAGAGGAAGGATTTTTAAATTCATAGAAGAGAACTACAGAGCAAAAATTGAGGAATGGAATTGAGTAGGATATGTGATTTATTTCTGAAAGGGCTCTTTACATACGGTAGGCTATGAAAGAAATAAATTTACTGACTAGGAATGAGGTGTCGGTCTAATTTTTTTTTTATTTGTGACGAATTTTGGGACTAAGTTAAATTCACTTGAAAATTGGAAATTATGAAACATAAAGAGAAAGCAACATATATAAATATAAATATATATATATATATATATATTAATTAGTAAGGAAGGGGACAGAGAGAGACCTGTAAGTGCATGTATTTCAAATGTAGCATGCGTTTTGATAATTAATTATGAAACATAAAGAGAAAGCAACCTATATATATATATATTTATTAATTAGTAAGGAAGGGGGGAGAGAGAGTAGAGAATAAATGCACAAGTTATTTCCCCTATATGCCTCTTTGTATTTATAACAAATTAAATGCTTGCTTTTCTTTCTAATTGTTTAAATTATGCACCCTTCTAAATTTCAAAACATGCAATATTAAAAAACGTAATGCCATGTTTACATATAATGACACATTTATCCCCCTTTTTTTATTTTTTATTTTCAAATTTCAAAAGTATCCGCAGTTTGTACTTAAGTGGATAGAGAGCAAATTATACACAAAATAAAGAACAGTTGGTTATTTATAATATTAGATTATTTTGTCCATTAATTCAAGAAAGAGCCCATTATCTCCTATTCACATTTCAAAATAAAACAAGAAAAGACAAAACGGGAAGGTATTCATTGGATAGACATGAATAAAAAGAATAGAAATATACACGTAGGTTCATTTTAATATTAATAACATACCAATTGGCTTCCAATGTTTCTTTTTATTTAATTCCATTGTAACGTTTCACACATTACTCCTATGGTTATTTGAAAAATATGTTGCCCGAAATGCGGTGTGTTACAATGTTTATTTATCATCGAATTTCAAAAGCAAATCAAAAAGAAAAGAGAATAAATATAAAGGAATAAATGCATTCATTATATGAACAAAGTATCTATTACAATAATTATTTAAATGGCAGAATATATTATTTAGAACTATTCTATTTTAAATATTTAATGAACTGCAATCTTATTCGGTAAATCCTGTAATGGAAAAAAAATAAAAAATAAAAAAAATAAGATATGAATTGAAATTGCGATTGTCATTATTAAAGGTTGTCTATAAAAGTAAATGTAAGGTTACCTAAATTGTCTGTTTACATCTAATTTACTTAACCTTGAATCAAAAATGAACGGGAAATTGTAATTCTTTGAAATTAAGAAATGAAATAAGTTTAGTTCATATTTTAGAGTGTGCTAATTATTTCATTCATTAGAATGATGGTTGACACATGGATTTCCATGTTTTATTTAGGTCAAAACCTTATAAATTACAAAATGTTAAAGTATAAGAGATAAATATATATAATTACACCCAAGGGAAAGATATATACAAAATAAGGATAAGTATCATATATATATATATATACATACATACATATATATATATATATATATATTTCCTTTTTCTCTTTTTTTACTGCCCTTAAAAAAAGTTTCTTATAAATGCATGCCATGCTGTTTCGCATTCAAGGTTGAAATGGAAGAATAGGTATGTGTTAATGAGATATTCAATTTCATAATATTTTAAACCAAAAAAATGAATTGGTTGAGATCCACAAATTGGGATGATTAAGTTTAACGTCAAAACCATTTCAGCGTTACTATACCTATTATTTCTAACATGACATTATTAAATAAATGACATTCCTTATATAATGAAATTATCATGGCATTCCTAATACAGTAATATCTTTTCACAAAGATGACATTTTCTAATAAATAACGCTTCTATTAACCTGGCATTTCAAATGAAATGATATTTTGTACAAATGACATTTCCTAAGCAAATTATATTTTTAATCTAATATAACATGTCTTAACACAATGAACATTTTTAACATTTCCAGTCTTTATGATTTAAAATAAATTACTTTAAATATCAAAAATCCATTAAAATAACTTAAAATAAAATTTTAAATTTACCCTAAAATTCAGGGTTGTTACAACACTCGTACGTTGACAGATTTAAGCATGGTTGGTCTCATTGGGACCGTAGAAACGAGAAGGTCGAGATGGAGCAGTGTCTGTCAGGACTGGAAGCACGGAAATTTTTTAATTAAATTAAACATTGTTTAATTTAATTAAAAACCAGCGCTGAACGACCAAACCAATCAAAGTGAGTTAACCTCACTTAGTTCTTCCTGTTTATATTTCATATAAATTGGGTTTTACTTCTTTGTGCTCTGATTGCTAGTAATTGACCAATTGCAAGTTATATATAAATATATATATTTTCGATTTAATCAATGGAATTAAACGGACATTTAATTCTAGTAAAACGCTAAATCTTGTTCTTATCAAATAAAGGAAATTTCCTTTGATTGGTCACGTTTATAAAATAAGCGTGATTTAAATTGTTTGAATTGTTGTGTGATCTGTTGCTGATTGATGGTTGTTATTATCAGATAAAGGAAACAATTCTGATTGGACGGTTGATTTGATCGATAACTATTGAATCGAAATTCAACATTTGATTTTTTTAACTAGTGAGTATATTGGTCAAGTATTTTGACATCACTGTCTAGTAGTCAATCATTATACCAATTTTGGATTTTCATCGTCAAGTAAATCGACCATATTGAGTTATAAATTTGATTTATAACTAAAATAGTTTTAAATATGTTATTTTGAATAGGGCAATTTTAAAAGCAAATAAGTATCATTATTCAAGGGTTTATAAATCAATTATTGTTTTGGTAAGGTAAATTCTTATGTTAAGAGAAATTATAAGCAGGCGAGCAGGAAATAACCTAACGATTTAGAATTCAATTAATTGTTCTTAGAAAAAATTATATGAAGTTATTTAAATTAATTATATTATTAATTAATTTAAAGTAGGAATTAACTTGAGTTGATTTAAATTTTGAGAATAGATTATGAACTAGTTTTATATTTTAACTCGAGTTATAATGGAGTTATAAAAGGGATTTATGCGAACTTATAAGCTTAAATAGAAGGGTTACTTAACGATTTGATTAAGTAAAGGAAATGAAGGTATAAAAGAGTTAAAATTAAACTTGAGATGTAAAAACAAGGTTTATAAAGCAAACGAGAAGTAAAGAAGTGATTTGGAATTGGAAATACTTAATGATGGAATTAAGTTAAACCATAAAAATTGAAAGGAGATTTCCCGTGGAAGGGATTTAAATGGGAGCTTGGTAAACGAAGTTGGAAATAGGAATTGAAATAATAATATCGGGTTTTTGAATTTCCACTCGTATTTATCTGAAGATAGGAACTTTGTTGATCAAGGTCTGAGAGGTAATTAAAATAACCCAACTTGAATGACTTCGGGACTATCCAAGGATGATACTAGTTGGAAAGGGCGAGAATGTGTGATAAGATTTCCAAAGTAAAGAAAATGATATGAGATGATATTTTTCCCTAGTACGGAATTAAAAGAAGATTTGGCGATAATTTTAAAAGCCAAGTGATGCTGAGTACTAGACCAGTGAATCTATTTTTATTTTCATGGATGTTTACTTGATAGTTAAATAACCGACTATCAAGTCTGGCCTTTACGATTGTTGGTATGGAAAGACCGGGATCGAACGTATATTCAAAAACCATTCCAACCAACAAATACGAAATATATTGAAGAGATCAGGCGACGATCGAGATGGAGCATGTGAAGACCATAGATCTTCATAAAGCGGAAGAACCACTTAAAATCTCTGATTCGACCCGGAGGTGTACTAGGGTTCTGTCGTAGTTGGAATCTGTGGATTGCAAGGACTATCACTACTGATCCATGGGGTGATTCCTATATTGGATGTAGTAGGAGGGTACCTTCGGTTCATCCTGTTCCTGGTTGACTTGTATGGACGGATGTCTGACAGAGTATTTCCAAAGGAATTACATGCGTTGATTTCTCCAAACATACCATAGTTGATGGCGGAGAAATGGTTATTCTCTAGCTAAATAAACTAGAGTATTTTTGTGGACGTCAATCAGTGTGATTTGGCGGATCTGGCGATGTGGCATTCAAAGTGTATGATGACCAGATGTGTTCTTACCTCAAGCCTCATCAACCAGGGAAATGACAAAAATCGGGCAGGCAGCATGGCTATGTGGGTCGCTCCCATTAGGGTGTATAATCCTTTTGTTTCTAAATCTATTTCGATGCTATCCCTTTTCGGGAAGACGGTGGGTAGCTCCCAACCGTTGGTGATATACATTCGATACACTCAAGCGAAATGAGTGGTCGGTCATGTGTGGGCCGGGTTGTAAGACGTTCTTGTTGAACCCAGTGTATTCGTCTCTGGAGATACACGATCGGCGGGTGGTTCCATACCTTGTCATAGTTGGAATCAAATCTCCAATAAGTGCCAACGGTTTTTGTTTGTATATTATATATGTGGAGCGTTAGATGCAAGCGTTCCGCTAGATTTGATAAGTACTTGTATTTAGACATTATTATAATATCAAAAAGATATTGATTTCAAAAACTGTTTTGGGTTATCGTAAGGTAAAAACCGTCCGTGTTTATGTGTGGATCGGTCTTACGATTATCCTTTTCTTTCGAAAGGATTTTAACTTTAAAATCAAGTTGTGTGATACCCTAAATGCTGTGCGAGTTTTTCTCACTCTGGTCCACCAGACTGACCCAGTGTTTTGTAAATGCTCGGGTTAGCCCGGATGTACAGGTTCAGGTTATCCGGTACTGCGGAGCCTAGAGACGAGCTGAAGATATTCAGACGAATGATATCCCGCTGTATGATTATATATATTTGAGGACAGCTTATTATAACTGTCCAGAGATGTTGATGTACTCTGATATTGTAAGTATTTTCAAAAGCTCTTAATAAAGATTTATTTCTGTATTATATTTTGTTCCGCTACGATGTGAGACTCTTTGTTGATTCTTCATCTATTCTAACTTTCTTTCTTTCTTATCCCACCCTCTAATTTCTTTCTATAAAACGTTCCAGTGTTTTCGGTGTTTGGAAGGTCGGCATAAGTCATGGTAAGGGTATTTATGTCGATTTTCGGGATCAGAAAACTGTGGGTCGTTACATATGTCATGAATTGTCAATGTGGCATACTCGAGTTATGAAGCGAGCTAGTGATGATTAAAGCACGGCTTATTTGAAGCGAAGCTGTGTGTATATCGTGACATCGATGAACCTCACACCCCAGATTTGATGGTAAACTGGTGGTTAGGTTGTATAATATACATAATCTTTGTTGAAATCGAAAGCTTCGGTGGTAGTACTACTTCGAAACCCGAGGGAATAAAGTATATACGGTGTCCAATGTCTGGATGTTATCCAGGATATATACTTTGCGTTATGGATTCGGTGTTCGTTGTCTGGATGTTAACCAGGAGATACTTATCTTCGTGTCCTCGATTGATCTTTCATGCCAAGAACCATCATATTGGAAACCCAATAACCAATACAAACCATGTGATTTGTTTGTAAACTATGTATGTGGCCATAGCCACTATGCTTGCTATGATTTATATATTTATTTGCAAAAATGGGTTTTATAACTATGCACTAATGATATTAAAACAGGATTTTACGTATGGAAACATGTTTGGTTATCATAAGATAAAACTCGCCCATCTGGTGTGCATTGCATTGTGTGATATGGGACGAGCTTATGATAGCTACATTTTTCTAAAAGTCAATGCAAAATTTATGTGTGTAGGAATTCATATGGAGTAAACCCATTCCGCGTTAGCGATGTGGTACGGTGAATTTCCCAAACTTTAAAATGAATCTTAGATAAGAACTGTTTTTGAATTCTCACACTAGTCGCACGACTGACCTAGAGTTTATTGCTTCCACACCTGAACTCTGGGTGCCCATAATTTTTGCATGGGTAGCTAGAAGTTTAGTTTGCATGTTTAGATTTTAGAGCTGGATTCAGATTTAAAGATAGAGTTATGATTGGGTGTTTTATGCTGGAGAGTTTATTTCCGCTGAGCATATATAGTACTATGATATTCCCTGCAATATCTGATGTAATCAATAAAATGAAATAAAAGTTCTGTTATTTTTGTGCAAATATGTAAGTACCCATAACAATCTGTCTTTGTGAACGGTTTAAGTTGGTTTAATTATCGGTGAAAATCGAGCAAAAAGGGGGTCATTACAGTACACTTAAACGAAATAAGTGGTTGGTCATGTTTAGTCGGGTTCTTGTTGAACCCGGTGTACTCCTCTCTAGATATACACTATCGGAAGGTGGTCCCATACCTTACCATAATTAGAATCCATTCTCCAAAAAGCGTCTGCGGTTTGATTGTATACTATGTATCTGGAGCGTGAGATGCAAGCGTTTCGCTAGATTTTTATTTATTTGATTTCGACACTATTATAATACCAGAATAGTATTAATTCAATGAATATTTTGGGTTATCGTAAGGTAAAAATCATCCGCATTTATGTATAGATCGGTCTTATGATTATCTTTTCTTTTAAAAGCTTTTCTAAAAGTTAAACCAAGTGGTTGGAGTTCGCTCACACCAGTCCAATGACTGACCCAGAGTTTATTTTGTTTTGTTTTACCCTATATTCTTGGCTGCCCAAATTTGCATGAACAGTCAAGTAGCCAGAATTTATAGATACACTTGGAAGAGCTTAGAGCAGATGGCTTTAACATTTTATAGCTTTTGTTTATTTCCGTTGTGTTGTATGTGTTGTACTATGATAATGGTATGTATGTACAGTTACATATTTGTATTTCAAAAGTTATGTTATGTACTATATTTTATTCATTCCGTTGTGAGATTTGTGTCTGCTCTGATTCTGGTTTATTGTGATCTTCTATTCTCTTATTTTACTCTTTTCTTACTTATCTCTTCCCACCCTTAAATTTCTTTGGCATCTAGATTTTTGTGCATTTTGTGTTGGACTTGGGTTGTATTTGATCGACTCAAAGGTTACCGAAATTCCGGTCGTCACATTTGGTATTAGAGCCAGGTTGAGTGGAAACCTTGGCTCTGTGATGTGACTCATTAGAGATGGCATTAATAATACCCTAGATTGAGTTTGAGTGTATGTATACAATAGATCATATTTGTCGATGGTATAAAAATGATTTTATGTGATGGAGATTTATTTGTTGAGTGGCTTGTGAATTCTGGTCGAGATTGGGGCCCCACAATGTCGATAGGAGTTTCTAAACACTCAAATACGATGAACCGACATAATATGTTTTGAAAGAGGGTAAATGAAATAATTTTACCCAAAGTATATTTTGATATAAAGGAATGATTGTTATTGGAATTATTGTAGTATACTAGATGTGTTAGTTGTTATTATAATCGAATGAGATTATAAAAAGTGAAATGGTTATAAATAACCTATTAAAATTTGTGTGAGTGTAATATATAAAATTAGATAGATTAAATCTGAATTTAAACCAGAATTGGAATCAAAACTCTAAAAACTTGGAAAGGTGTTTGTAAACGAATTTTGGATTAAATATATGGACATTTAAGATCTTGGGAGATTTGGAAATGTTTTCCAAGCATTGTAAAGGATATTTTGAAGTAATTTCAAAATGGAAATGTTTAAGAATGAGTTTTGAAAGTGATATAGTATTGAACTCACTTCGGTCGCAGGAAAATAATATTGATGATGGATCGTGACATCATCAGTGTTCATTTTCGAGTTTCTAAGTAAGCGATTAGTACCAATGGTATTTCGTTTGATTTTGTTTTTGAGAAAACAAGTTTTTTTGAATCCTAAAAGGGAAAGTTTGCTTTTAGAAAGGCTAAGTTGTTTAAAACTCCCAGGAAAAGATTGTTTGAATTTAAAACAAGTTAAAAATGAAAGGGTTTTAAGTGATTAAAACTTTGATTTCCAGTAATGAAATCAAGACTCGAATTATTGAATAAATATGAACTCATGATTTATTTCTGAAATAAAAATCACATTTTGATTTTTGAGATGAAAATAACTGATTACAGAAGTAAATTAGTTAATGGAATAGGCGAATAGCACTTAACTTGGTTAAGTAATTGGATTTGTGAGATAGGTGAAATGGAACTAGATTAGTAAGTTAAGAGTTGGAATCAAGAATGGAAATTAGGTTTGAAATGGAATTTGGCTTGGGTATAAACAAATAATTGGGTTGAGAATAAATTTACTGAAGATCAACTGGGAATACATTTGTATATGCTGAATTGACGGCGAATGGAAGAGATAGAGTTGAATGCCCGACAAATGGTACATTTTTATTTGAGTATAAGATTTTCATGAACCTATTTGTCAAGCCGCTTGGCTTTTTTATTTTCTTTTGGATTGGAAAGGGCCTAGTGAGGCAAGTTGTACTTGTATTGATTGAGTCGTACAAAAGAGACGGTGGCAAAAAAAAATCAAAATTTTGAAGAGTTGAAAATTTTCTAAGAAATTTTTTATAATTAGAAATCAATTTGTTGATTGTAACTAAATTATGAAACCCGAAATTGGTTAATAAGATTTAAAACAGAATAATTAAGTTGATAAATAGATTTAAATCAATTTGAATAGACATGGAAATATGCAGGAGAACAAATGGACTGAAGATGAGAATGTGATGATGGGTTATCCAAAAATAGTGAACAAATAGTTTAGAATGAATAATGAAAGGTCAGGTATTGAAATGAGAATTAAAAGTCCTGCATGAGAATTAAGTTGGGGGGATATGAGACTTCAACCAAGTGGGTTGAGAGAAGTTGGAAGAGTTATAACATCTTTACTGCTTAGTAATTTCAAGGATGAAATTCTTTTAAGCGAGGAAGGAATGTAACATCATGGATTTTTAACGGTTGAATAATTTATTTATTTAATTATTTAAATATTGATTTGGAAATTTAAATGGTTTGAATTCAATAACTTTAAATATTTAATTAACATAAATAGAGGAATAATAAATTTAATTCTGAAATAGTCGGAGATAAGTTGAATTTGCAATATTGTGTGAATTGGATAATTTAAGAGATTTAATTTTGTATAGATTTGAGTTATAATAACGAATTTATTTATAAAAAAAATCTAAATGTATTAATTTTAATTTAATTAAAAACGAGCTCGTTATGTTGTGGCAGTTCGTAGTTTTACATCTTGAACTTTAAATGAATATGCAGGGTTTGTTATAAGTCGGATTTCTTTGAAACAAGAAACATTCAAACCTATTGAACTATAGTTTTCTAATGAAAGTGAATAATCAAGATTTCGCCTTGTAGATTGTAAGTTATGTCAAAATCAAATCTTTAGAAAGTTGCTATGGAATCATTTATAAACCATAATGATTTAAAAAAAAGTTTTTAATATAAATTGAATATCGTTTTTATCTTGAAAATGAAATATCGATTTATAAATCCAAGTATGTTTATGTTAGAGCTATATGATATTCTATTTGGATATATATGTTAATATTAATTTATTATTATTAAATTGATTTTTTTATTTTATTAATATTTTATTAGTTTTATTTTAGCCTTGAAAATAGTCATTTTGCAAACGACCTTCGTTTCAACGAAACGAATTTGATTAAACCCGTAATGACTAATTAT
The DNA here is from genome assembly GCA_030737875.1 of Allium sativum. Classification (NCBI taxonomy): domain Eukaryota; kingdom Viridiplantae; phylum Streptophyta; class Magnoliopsida; order Asparagales; family Amaryllidaceae; genus Allium; species Allium sativum. The sequence continues at coordinate 509,628,064 of CM060921.1, read as the reverse complement.
TACTGGATATAAAATTTCATGCCAATCGGAGATGTTTTGTAACTGTGCATAATTTAAATTTGAATCGATCGATAATTTGAATTTAAAATAGCGTTGTTGGTGCAAACAAACTCGGATTTCGATGAAACAAGTTTCGTTGGATATTAGCAGACGTGCAAGTTTTGCCGCATTCTGAGTTGTTGTATGATCATAGGAATGTAAAATGTCGAACGATATTTACGCGTGTATTATATATATAAATATGTGTGTGTGTGTGTAATGACCCGAAAATCCCCGCCCTTTGAATCAACCATAAGCCGCACAGGTCTGATCCAAAAGTTGGAAATCTTCGAATGCATTAACTCTGGGCATACAACACATCAGAACAAATAACAGAAGACTTTTATTGACACGACCCGAACTTCCCCGTGAGGGAAAGCGCGGATAGCGTTGAGTACAAGACAAAATAGAACGTAGACGGGAGAACATTTCATTGCTATTACAACAATTCCATCAGATACAAGAATATACAGAGTATAATGAATAAGTTACATTCGATAAATATCAGAGATTACAATAAATTACATAGCAGCGGAAAATAATACAAAGCACAACTGAAGGTGGTATACGGATACAGAGCTTTCCGGATATCATTCCAGCTGTAAACCAGGATCCTGTGAATATAAATCTGCAAAACCGAAACTACTAGCTGCCCGTGCGGAAAATAAGGGCACCCAGAGTTTAGGTTAAAACAATAAACTCCAGGTCAGTCATGTGACTGGTGTGAGAACTAAAACAGTTATTTAAAACTTTATTTTAAACGAGAGTAATTCAAGGGACCACGCCGTATAACACGGAACGGATTTTCTCCCAAGAATACCAGTGCATAGAATAAACAATGCAATGCTTTTTCGAAAAATGAAGCTATTATAAGACCCAGGTCCCATCACACAATGCAACGCAAGCCGGAGGATAGGGTTTTCCCTTATAATAGCCAAACATGCTGGGTACGTTTAAAAACAAATCATTTGATACTATAATAAGTGTAAAGTGTCAAAACAATTTCAATCATAAATATAAATCATAGACGGCATGGGTACCATATATCATGTCGCCATACTAATTCTACAATTAAAACCGCAATACACGTATTGGAAATTGGATTTCCGTCATGAGTCGAGGCAAGGGGCAAGCTCCTCTCCGCGTTCGAGACACTCTAGCAAATGCCTCAGGACTACACACTTTGGGCAATCCTGGGATCCTCCAAGGCCGGTCCTCACTTACGTTAGAGGATTGGCAATTCCTGAACACACGTTTCCCGGTCCTTACAGGCCTAAAATCGAGGCGCCTCGCATCCAAACCACAAAGGTGAAAAGTATATAAATGTCAGGGCTGGTAGGTCACTGACACCACCCATAGCTAGAAAGAAACGTCGTGCACTCCTTGGGTCCTCATCCCGTTTTTGACTCATACAGAGGTGTGAGGCTCGCGAATTCATGTTATACACAAAGCTGCCACGTAGGCCGTGCTTTGATCATCAACCACAAGACTTTGCTTTTCAACAGAAGCCTTGATACATGCAACTCTGTGTGCCACATAGGCAATTCATGCCATGCGATTGATGTCCATCGATATACAACCTCTGAGCTCGTACGTCTCAGAGAAGGGCGTTAAGCAAAAGAATAAATTCTCCGCCGCCAAACAGATGTATATTTAACAGAGATCAATCAACACAGAATAAAATCCAATGTCGGACACATAATGTAATAACCCGAAAAATGTGAACCAGTTTAAAATTTTTAAATTAGGTTATTACCAAGAAATTTGAATAGTTGAAATAGCATATTTCAATAAAATATAGAATTTGGTATGGTATGGCAGTTTGAAATTTTGAATACAAACTTTGTCCGACTGTACCGGGTGGAAAATATAACGGATTTTGACGAAACTGAAAATATTTAAATCTGTTTATCAATACCTTTCTAACGAATCTGAAAAATCAAAATTTCATAACGGAAATCAAAAGTTATGGCCAAATGAATTTTCAGAAAGGTCGCTATATAGTATATATAGCCCTTGAAAATTGAGATTTTGCACACGACCTCGGAATTCGACGAAACCACTTTTGTTGGGTCTGGGATGTCAAATTATTGCTAAGTTTCAAATTTCGTAATTTTTGAAGCTAGTATGTGAGCGGGGCAAAGGATAACGTGTTTGGTCAAATTCTGTTAAAATGGGTCGACCTAGAAATGGCCGTTTTTCAAACGAGCTCAGAATTCGACGAAACTGATTTTGTTAGGACCGTATCGTCAAAACAAAGCTAGATTTATTTTTCTGGAATTTTTCGATTCAATTTGTGGCCCTGGCAAATTGAAATGTACGTTTAAATTAAATATCGAATGTATTATATTTTAATTTGAAAAATAATTGACTGTAACAGTCGAAATGGCCAACGAAACATATCCCATTGTGTCCGGAATGGGGGTATTTAGCTGGGGGCGACAGTCGTTGGGTTTAAAAAGGAGTCCGTTTGGAAAAACACTATTTAAAAATTTCTATAAATCTCTGGCCAATAGGAAATTTTCTTTTATAAAAAAATAAAAAAAACCCCAAAACCCTCCATCGTTCAAAAGAACCGACGATCCACGTCGTTCATCTCTTTCCGCCCACGTCGCCGCCGATACAGGCCGTTCCAGACCGTGCCCCCACCGCCGTTCGCTCCGCCTCTCCCCCCTCTACAAATCCGACCCATCGCCGACCCCCATCGCCTCCGCCATCGTCGGAATCGCCCCCACGAAGTTCCAAACTTCCCATCGCCAGATCTGCTCCGATCCGCCACCATCTCCGACCCCACCACCAGCGACCTGACGCCCTCGACCTCCTCTACGACGCCATCACCTCCGATCAGACCCACGATGCACAGATTTCGCGAAAACAGCGAATCCCCTTTTGAACGAATAATAAAGGTAATTCCTTTATACGTTTTTAACACTATAAAGCGTTGCAAAGCTTTGAAAAATAATATCTTTTTCGTTCTTTAACGAAATTCGATGAAACAGGAGGCACCGTGACCGCAAGGAGGCTCTCTACATTCTAGAAGAAGGCGCGGATTTTTCTGACCTTCCTACGATTTTTAGCACTGCAATAACCAATGTAAGGAATCTAAACTATTTGTGTGAATGGAATCGCGTTGTATAAATTATATAAGCGAAGTGTAAATTATATACGCATTGTATACCTCATGTACATGTGTTGTATAAGTTATATTAGCGATGTATAAATTATACAAGCGTTGTTTGAAACATATATGCTTTGAATTGTGATGAAATGCAAGTGAATTATTATATTATATATATATACACTCCCCTCGTCCACAGACCATGGACGATATTTATTGCTTGTGATTGACGTGATATTATATGGTATGACGAATTGTTGGAAATAATTGTTTGTGGTTGATATTATGGTTGAAAAATACCTTTGTGGTTGAAAAATACCCTCTTGTGGTTGAAACAAAATAGAATAGGATTGTGGTATTGAAAATAAAACATGCCGCCTGCGTGCGAACTAGATGCATGATCCCCATTGTCAAAAACCGCGAGGTTTTAAGGTAGAGCGAGGAGCCGTACTAGGGACGGTCCCGGTTTTAACTACCATGCCGTTATGCTGCCAAAATTTTCTGAAATACTTATGTGTTAGAATAATTTTCATTCATTGAAATTAATTACATATGCTATATAGAATATTCATGTGTTGAATTGCAATTCATTCGTTGAGTTGAAATTCATGTGTTGAATATTATTCGAATTTAAACAAATGGCTTTAGCGATAAAAATCACATTTTTATATATATTCAAACTATATCGAATATTCATTTGTTGAGTTGCAATTTATTCGTTGAGTTGAAATTCATGTGTTGAATATTATTTGAATTTAAACAAATGGCTTTAGCGATAAAAATCACATTTTTATATATATTCAAACTATATCGAATATTCATGTGTTGAGTTGCAATTCATTCGTTGAGTTGAAATTCATGTGTTGAATATTATTCGAATTTAAACAAATGGCTTTAGCGATAAAAATCACATTTTTATATATATACAAACTATATAGAATATTCATGTGTTGAATTGCAATTCATTCGTTGAGTTGAATTTCATGTGTTGAATGTTATCATCTCTTAAAAATAAAATGAATCGACAATGAAAACTATATTTTTATAGTGAATAAGAAGTGTTAAAAATACCCATGTGTCGAATAAATATTTTTGATGATAAAAATATTCCTTTTATCATGTATACGCTTAGTTAAAAATACCCAGGTGTCGAATAAATATTTTTGATGATAAAAATATTCCTTTTATCATGTATACGCTTAGTTAAAAATACACACGTACTGAAATAAATAATAGTTTGCTAGAAATATTATTATTAGCTTTGTTCTGCATATATATACATGTGTTGAACAGGAAAAATGGATTAGCTGTAGAGTAGAGAAATTATTTGCGTGCCCGACAAATAGGTAAACCTTGATGAGTTGGCTGCACAATTTTATTTATATATCAACTCCTATGAATGCCATTGGATGCAGAGTGCTGGTTTTTCTGTGTGAAATAATAAACAACGCCATAGGATAGTAACAATTAATTTTGAACTACACTACATGGCATACTTCTTGATGATAGGCATACTTCATCATATTCCACATAAGCAATTGGAGCTTGTATGACGAGGTGGAAGATTTACCATACAAGCAAGAGGCTTGTATGGCGATGACTATGTACTACAGGTTGAACTGATGACTGATATGGACTATATAAATTATAACAATAAATTGCCAGATTAATAAAAACCCCACCCGGGTCTGGAGTTGACAATAATCACGTCGCTCTAGTTATTAGATACGGCATATGGACTATTTATTTCCACACGGAAACGGGGTGACGGGAATTTATTCTCTGGAGTGATTATCAGTACATGCTCCCCCGTAAACACCAAAATATATCACTATAAATATGTGAATGCTTTTTAGGATTCATTGGGTACCTAATACGGCCCAATAAATTTCCAAACCCCTCCCCGTACAAAGGAGGTTATGGCGAAATTTTTCGAAATATTAAGGCGTTAGTTAAATATTTGAAGTGAAAACGAAGTTGAAAATATAAAATAAACCATAGTTGAAACAATAGAATGAACTATATATATAAATATAAATATAAATATAATTAAAGGGAATAAAGGCCGTGCAGTTTGCGTTTCGGAATCGTAATTTGAAACGATTAGTACGAGGAATCCGACCATCGGATTTTCCCGAAACCGCAATCGCTGGGTTCGCCTTGGAAATATCTTTCCAACGGCACCAACCTTGTAAAAATCCAACGGTTGGATTGTCCGGAATGTTTAATTCAAATTTGAAGAAAAACAGCGCCAGGATCGTTTATATTTATATATAAATATAAATATAATTAAATTAAATCGAATAGCGACGCTGCAGTTCGAATTTTGAAACCGTAACTTCAAACGACTAGTGTGGAAGATCCGACCGTCGGATTCTCACGAAACTGGAATCGTTGGGTTAGCTTTGGGAATATCTTCCCACTGATATAGACTTTGTAGAAATCCAACGGTTAGATTTTCCGATATGTGTAAAACAAATTAGAAGAAAAACAGCGCCAGTGCCACGGCACGACCTGAAACGTCGTTTAATTAAATATGGCCATTTTTATATAAATAAAAATGGCGAAAAATCATTATAAAATATTATAAGCAACATTGATTGAAAATAAACCAATTGGGCTTGAATTGTTTGATATTTGATGGTTGTATGTGTATGACATGAAAATAACACTAAAGAACCGAAAGATGGATGTCGAATAATATAACCATAAAATGAATCGATTTAAATTCTAATGACGTGGATTATTTGAAAAGGCCGAGCTAACCCTCATTTCAAATAATTTATCGAGCGATTCGAATTGGAAAATGCAAAGACGATTCAAGACCGACGATCTTCGTATCGGTTGGATGGGCGCTACTGAGGTTCCTAACCGGAGTAGCTACCGGAAGGGGGCGGAAGTAGTAGCCGTCTGAACGTATGTGTTGATTGTACGGATATACGAGGAATTTGACGCCTCCGGTTTCGTTCAGACCCAGGACGGACTTGTAAATGGACTGTGTGTCTGACATTGGATTTTGTTCTGTACTGATTGATCTATGTTAAATAAATATCTGTTTGGTGGCGGAGAATTTATTCTTTTGCTTAACGCCCTTCTCTGAGACGCACGAGCTCAGGGGTTATATATCGATAGAAATCAATCGTATGGAGTGGAATGCCTATGTGGCATGCCAAAATGCTATGATCAAGGCTTCTGTTGCAAAGCAAAGTCTTGTGGACGATGATCAAAGTAAGGTCTACGTGGCCTAGCTTTGTGTATTTCGTAGATTCGCGAGCCTCACACCCCGGTATGAGTAAAAAACGGGATACGGACTGCAGGGAGAGCACGACGTTTCTTTCTAGCTATGGTGGTGTCAGTGACTTACCAGCCCTGACATATATATCTACTTTTCACCTTTGTGGTTGTTGGAATGCGAGGCGCCTCGATTATAGGTCTGTAAGGACCGGGAAACGTGTGTTCAGGAATTGCCAATCCTCAAACGTAAGAGAGGACCAGCCCTGAAGATCCAGGGGTTACCCAGAGTGTGTAGTCCCGAGGCATTTGCTAGAGTGTCTCGAAGCGGAGAGGAGCTTGCCCCTTGCCTCGACTCATGACGGAAATCCAATTTCCAATACGAGATAACGGATTCGATTGTAACTTATATATGGCGACATAGTGGCATGGGACGCTCATGTCGCCTATGATTGATATTTATGATGCTATTCGTTTATGAAACATATATGCACTAGTAATAATATCAAATGATTTTTCTTGATACGTATCAAGCATATTTGGCTATTTTAAGGTAAAACTCCATCCTCCGGCTTGCGTTGCATTGTGTGATGGGACCTGAGTCTTATAATGGCTTCATTCTTTCTAAAAGCATTGCGTTGTTTTAAAAGAATTTACTTTGTTTTAAATGCACTAGCAATCACTGGAGTAAACCCGTTCCGCGAAAGTGGCGTGGTCCTATGATTTGCTATTTACTGTTTTTTAACTGTTAAATAGATTCCTCATACCAGTCCCCATGACTGACTCGTTGTTTGTTTCACTTTGCAAATGCGGGTGCCCTTATTTTCACACGGCAGCCTAGTACACAGGTGACATGTTGTTTTTGGCTCTGCACTGCTGCATAGAGTGCATTTTTGGCTCATGGCGAGGCTGACTTCACAGAGATGACTTTGACATTTTCCGCCATTACTGTACTTATATTATGATTCCGCCACTGGCGATGCAAACTGATTTACTTTCCGTATTTCTCACTATATGTATATGTATTCCGCCTTCGGCGATGTAGACTGATACCCTTATTATGTCTCACTGCATGTATGTATTCCGCCTCTGGCGATGATGACTGATCATTTTCCTTTTATTTACTAAGTTATATCCCACGTTATGCTATTCTGATATTCCTACATGTTGTGATTCCGCTGTCATATCCATGTAAAATTATTTTATTTATTGTTTCTGCTATTATCTGTACTCTGCTATGATGATTAATGTGTTATTTCCTAATGATTATCCTTAATACCGCCCCTCGGATTTTGGGATCGTCACAGTTGGTATCAGAGCTTTGGTTAACCTTAGTTCCAGGATCTAACACATTAAACACCTCGTCAGAATAGAATCAGTAGTGTTCTAATGCGAGTAACTCATTAGAGATAGGATTAGCATTGTCCTAGAATGAGCTAAGCAGATTAGCAAAACAATTTGATCAGTACATCATCATTATCTTTCCTTGTATTCCCTTGCTTTATCATTTATGAAAATTATCAAATCTGTGAGCTTGACTCTTTTCTTGCTTATACAGTACTCTTAGATGGCTACACGAGGAGCAGCAGCTAGAGGAGGCCGTGGAGGCCGAGGAGATGCAGCAGGAGGACGGGGGAATATCCCCGTAGTTGTGGAAGGCCCTATTGTTCAGCCACCAGCACCAGAGGACTTTGAGCTAGATAAAGTAGCAAAGAGGTACAGAAATCTTGGGGGAAAACCTTTTACTGGCACTTGCGCAGTGACCGAGGCTATAGCTTGGCTGAAAACCTGTGAGAAAATCTTTGAAGGCATGGGCATGGGAACTAACAACAAAGCCCGACTTGGCATTTGGCTCCTTCAAGAGGAAGCAGAGCTGTGGTGGGATGCCATTACCTCAGAGGATGAAGCTGGTACTGTTAGGACTTGGGAGCAATTTAAAGCTTTGTTCAATGAGAAGTTTGTACCTGAACAGGCTCTAGAGAGGATGCGAGAGCAGTTTGCTAATCTCTAGCAAGGAGATCTCTCTATTCAGGATTATCTAAATAAATTCACCCAATTGTCGCGCTATGCTCCAGAGCTGATTACGACAAACAAAGCAAAGAATAAGAGATTCATATTTGGGCTGAAGCGCAAGTACCATGATAGAGCTATGAGCAACATCAAACTCTCCTTTACAGAACTAGTAGAGATGGCTTGCAATTACGAAGACATGGATGAGAGGCATGCTAGCCAAGACCGCGCCAAAAGCCAAGCTGGAAATAAGCGCAAGGCTTCAACAGATCAACCCGAATCTAGCATTACCGCGACCGCTACTCAGAAACCTGCAAAGATCCCGAAAGGAAATTTCTACAACTGCGGGAAGCCAGGTCATTTTTCTAACGTATGCAAAGCTCCGAGGAAGCCAAAGGCAAATGACTCAGCCGAATGCTACAACTGCCATAAGAAGGGGCACTATAGCAGGAACTGTCCTCTGAAGCAGAATGCTCAAGTGGCTCATGTCTATGACGGGAAGACCCCGCCAGCTACCACCGATGGATCAGGTAAACCCGATGTCTTGGGAGGTACCCTTACCATTAAAAATATTCCTGTTTCTGTACTTTTTGATACTGGTGCATCACGTAGCTTCATTTCTGGTAACCTTGTTCACAAATTAAAATTGAAATGAAGAAAACTTAAGGAACCAATCAAAGTTCGAAACCCGATAGGAAGTTCTGTTAGTCTCAGTTTATACTGTAGAGTGCCTATCTCTTATTCTTGCTATAAGTTTTCTTCTGATTCGATTGTCGTGGACCTTTCCGAATTTGATATTATACTGGGGCTGGACTGGTTGACAAAATATAAGGCCGAAGTTAGATGTGCCGAAAGAATCGTGAAAGTTGAAACAAAATCTGGGCATATCACTATACCATGTCTCGGTGCAGAAATAAATAGAACAGAATTTTGGTCTTCTTTAGAAGTTATTCCCCCTTCGATAGAAAAGATACCAGTCATTAAAAACTATGCAGATGTGTTTGAAGAAGTAGAAAACTTACCGCCGCAAAGAGAAATTGAATTTAGAATAGATTTAATTCCTAACGCCCGACCAGTAGTACATCCAATAAGAAGAATGGCCCCGAAAGAAAAAAAAGAGTTAAGTAGTCAAACCCGAGAATTTCTTTGGAAAGGTCTAATAAGACCGAGCTTTTCAGCTTGGGGAGCAGCAGTAGTGTTTGTCCCGAAATCAGACGGTACTTTAATACTTTGCGTTGATTACCGAGATCTCAATAAACAGACACTGAAGAACAAATATCCCTTGCCCCGAATAGATGATCTGTTAGATCAATTAAATGGAGCAACAGTATTCTCCAGATTGGACCTAGCTACAGGTTTCCACCAATTACGTATAGCCAAAGACTGTGTTCCTTTGACAGCCTTCAGGGGTCCCGATTTATTCTACGAATGGTTAGTAATGCCGTTCGGCTTGTGTAACGCTCCGGCGTACTTCGTTGATCTTATGAACAGAGTGTTTCGTGGTGTGTTGAATAAATTTGTTCTAGTCTTCATTAATGACATTTTAATCTACTCCAAGTCGGAAGATGAACATGCAAAACATTTAGAACAAGTGTTGAAAATTCTAAGGAGAAATGTCTTGAAAGCTAAATTTTCTAAGTGTGTCTTCTAGCAGAATGAAGTTAAATTCCTAGGCCATGTCGTATCAAAAGAAGGGATTGCTGTAGATCCAAGCAAAATTACAGCGATTCAGAACTGGAAACAACCTACTACGCCCACCGAAGTTCGAAGTTTCCTTGGATTGGCTAGTTACTATCGGAAATTCGTTCAGGATTTTTCAAAAATATCGGGAGTATTGACAAAGCTTACAAAGAAGCATGAGAAATTCAAATGGACACCCGAATGTGAAGAAGCTTTCCAGGAGCTGAAACTGAAGTTGACAACCGCGCCAGTATTGACCATAATAGAAGGCAACCAAGACTTGACTGTATGGACATATGCTTCTATTAGAGGGCTAGGCGCAGTGCTAATGCAAAAAGGTCAAGTGATCGCTTATGCCAGCCGTCAACTAAAGCCGCATGAAAGAAACTATGCTACTCATGATCTTGAGTTATTAGCTATCGTGTTCGCTTTAAGAATTTGGAGGCATTATTTACTGGGCGAGAAGTTTGAACTATACATTGATCATCAATCCTTGAAATATCTGTTCACCCAGAAAGATCTAAACTTGAGGCAACAGCGTTGGTTAGAATTCCTTGCAGCATACGATTTTGAAATTCTATACACTCCGGGGAAAGCCAATGTTGTAGCCAATGCTCTCAGCAGAAAGAATGAAATCATTGCCAGTTTTATCATTACTTCTTCCTTAGAAGATAAGATTACTATTCTACAGAAGGACGATGAATTCATTGAAAGGATTAGCCAGCGGATCCGAGAAGGAAAACCCTCAGATTTTAGCCTTGATAGCCAAGGGGTTCTAAGATTAAAAGGGAGAATTTGTGTGCCTGGAATCCCAGAGCTCAGAAGAGAAATACTTGATGAGTGCCAAAAGTCCAAATTAAGTATCCATCCCGGTGTGAGCAAAATGTATAACGATATCAAACGCACCTTCTGGTGGAAGGCGATGAAAAGGGATATCTCATTATATGTTAGCAGATGCCCCACTTGTCAGCTAGTTAAGAGTGATCAGCAGAAATTGGCTGGATTATTACAACCATTAGAAATTCCTGGATGGAAGTGGGAACAAATCTCGTTGGATTTCATCGATGGTTTGCCTCAAACTAAGAAAGGAAACGACGGTATATGGGTAATCGTAGATCGCTTCACGAAGACTGCCCATTTCATACCTGTCCGATCCAACAGAATGGCTCAAAGTCTAGCACAGATTTACTTCAGAGAAATAGTTAAACTACATGGAGTGCCGCTCAATATAGTCAGCGATAGAGATCCCCTGTTTACTAGCAAATTCTGGGAAGCGTTCCAGGAATAATTGGGAACCAAATTGAATCTAAGCACCGCTTATCACCCTCAGACAGATGGCCAAACTGAGCGGGTGAATAGAATTTTTGAAGATTTGCTGCGGGCTTGCGTTATTGATTTCGGAGGTTCATGGGAAGATCATTTACATTTAGCAGAATTCTCTTACAACAATAGCTATCAAGCAAGTTTGGGAATGTCTCCATTTGAAGCATTATACGGTAGACCGTGCAGATCTCCCGCATGTTGGGTAGAACCTGGCAATAGACTTGTGTTAGGGCCCGATATGATTTAAGAAGCATCGGATAAAGTCGATTTCATTAAGAAGTGATTAAAAACCGCGCAGAGCCGACAGAAAAGTTATGCTGATGCGAGAAGAAGGGATATATCGTTTGCCGTTGGCGATTATGTTTATTTAAGAGTTTCTCCAATGCGAGGAGTAATCAGATTTGGCAAGACTGGGAAGTTGGCACCGAGATTTATTGGTCCCTTTCCTATACCTGAACGGATTGGAACTCTTGCATATAGGGTTTCATTACCTAATTGGTTTCCTGGTATACATGATGTGTTCCACGTATCTCAACTCAGAAAACATGTTCATGATCCCGACCTTATTGTGGAAGAAGTAGCGCAGCATGATATTGACATAACTCCGGAATTAGCACTCAAGAGAGAGACATTAAAGATAGTTGGCAAAGAAACTAGAGAGCTAAGGAGGAAAAAGATTCATTTAGTCAAAGTGCAGTGGAGTAGTGATCCTAGAGACTGTACTTGGGAGACTGAGGAAAGCATTAAACAAGCCTATGCCAAATGCAGAGTGGACATCTCTGACTAACTCCGGTGCAAGGTACCTTTACAATACTTTGCATTTACATTTTATTTCCTGCTTAACTGTTATTTCCTTTTCGAGGACGAAAAGTTTTAAGTGGGGGAGATTGTAATAACCTGGAAAATGTGAACTAGTTTAAAATTTTTAAATTAGGTTATTACCAAGAAATTTGAATAGTTGAAATAGCATATTTCAATAAAATATAGAATTTGGTATGGTATGGCAGTTTGAATTTTTGAATACAAACTTTGTCCGACTGTACCGAGTGGAAAATATAACGGATTTTGACGAAACTGAAAATATTTAAATCTGTTTATTAATACCTTTCTAATGAATCTGAAAAATCGAAATTTCATAACGGAAATCAAAAGTTATGGCCAAATGAATTTTCAGAAAGGTCGCTATATAGTATATATAGCCCTTGAAAATTGAGATTTTACATACGACCTCAGAATTCGACGAAACCACTTTTGTTGGGTCCGGGATGTCAAATTATTGCTAAGTTTAAAATTTCGTAATTTTTGAAGCTAGTATGTGAGTGGGGCAAAGGATAACGTGTTTGGTCAAATTCTGTTAAAATGGGTCGACCTAGAAATGGCCGTTTTTCAAACGAGCTCAGAATTCGACGAAACTGATTTTGTTAGGACAGTATCGTCAAAACAAAGCTAGATTTATTTTTCTGGAATTTTTCGATTCAGTTTGTGGCCCTGGCAAATTGAAATGTACGTTTAAATTAAATATCGAATGTTTTATATTTTAATTTGAAAAATAACCGACTGTAACAGTCGAAATGGCCAATGAAACATAACCCATTATGTCCGGAATGGGGGTATTTAGCTAGGGGCGATAGTCGTTGGGTTTAAAAAGGAGTCCGTTTGCAAAAACACTATTTTAAAATTTCTATAAATCTCTGGCCAATAGGAAATTTTCTTTTATAAAAAAATAAAAAAAAAACCCAAAACCCTCCATCGTTCAAAAGAACCGACGATCCACGTCGTTCATCTCTTTCCGTCCACGACGCCGCCGCTACAGGCCGTTCCAGACCTTGCCACCACCGCCGTTCGCTCCGCCTCTCCCCCCTCTACAAATCCGACCCATCGCCGACCCCCATCGCCTCCGCCATCGTCGGAATCGCCCCCACGAAGTTCCAAACTTCCCATCGCCAGATCTGCTCCGATCCGCCACCATCTCCGACCCCACCACCAGCGACCTGACGCCCTCGACCTCCTCTACGACGCCATCACCTCCGATCAGACCCACGACGCACAGATTTCGCGAAAACAGCGAATCCCCTTTTGAACGAATAATAAAGGTAATTCCTTTATACGTTTTTAACACTATAAAGCGTTGCAAAGCTTTGAAAAATAATATCTTTTTCGTTCTTTAACGAAATTCGATGAAACAGAAGACACCGTGACCGCAAGGAGGCTCTCTACATTCTAGAAGAAGGCGCGGATTTTTCTGACCTTCCTACGATTTTTAGCACTGCAATAACCAATGTGAGGAATCTAAACTATTTGTGTGAATGGAATCGCGTTGTATAAATTATATAAGCGAAGTGTAAATTATATACGCATTGTATACCTCATGTACATGTGTTGTATAAGTTATATTAGCGATGTATAAATTATACAAGCGTTGTTTGAAACATATATGCTTTGAATTGTGATGAAATGCAAGTGAATTATTATATTATATATATATATATGTATATATATATATATATATATATATATATACTCCCCTCGTCCACAGACCATGGACGATATTTATTGCTTGTGATTGACGTGATATTATATGGTATGACGAATGGTTGCAAATAATTGTTTGTGGTTGATATTATGGTTGAAAAATACCTTTGTGGTTGAAAAATACCCTCTTGTGGTTGAAACAAAATAGAATAGGATTGTGGAATTGAAAATAAAACATGCCGCCTGCGTGCGAACTAGATGCATGATCCCCATTGTCAAAAACCGCGAGGTTTTAAGGTAGAGCGAGGAGCCGTACTAGGGACGGTCCCGGTTTTAACTACCCTGCCGTTATGCTGCCAAAATTTTCTGAAATACTTATGTGTTAGAATAATTTTCATTCGTTGAAATTAATTACATATGCTATATAGAATATTCATGTGTTGAATTGCAATTCATTCGTTGAGTTGAAATTCATGTGTTGAATATTATTCGAATTTAAACAAATGGCTTTAGCGATAAAAATCACATTTTTATATATATTCAAACTATATCGAATATTCATGTGTTGAGTTGCAATTCATTCGTTGAGTTGAAATTCATGTGTTGAATATTATTCGAATTTAAACAAATGGCTTTAGTGATAAAAATCACATTTTTATATATATTCACACTATATCGAATATTCATGTGTTGAGTTGCAATTCATTCGTTGAGTTGAAATTCATGTGTTGAATATTATTCGAATTTAAACAAATGGCTTTAGCGATAAAAATCACATTTTTATATATATACAAACTATATAGAATATTCATGTGTTGAATTGCAATTCATTCGTTGTGTTGAAGTTCATGTGTTGAATGTTATCATCTCTTAAAAATAAAATGAATCGACAATGAAAACTATATTTTTATAGTGAATAAGAAGTGTTAAAAATACCCATGTGTCGAATAAATATTTTTGATGATAAAAATATTCCTTTTATCATGTATACGCTTAGTTAAAAATACCCAGGTGTCGAATAAATATTTTTGATGATAAAAATATTCCTTTTATCATGTATACGCTTAGTTAAAAATACACACGTACTGAAATAAATAATAGTTTGCTAGAAATATTATTATTAGCTTTGTTCTGCATATATATACATGTGTTGAACAGGAAAAATGGATTAGCTGTAGAGTAGAGAAATTATTTGTGTGCCCGACAAATAGGTAAACCTTGATGAGTTGGCTGCGCAAGTTTATTTATATATCAACTCCTGTGAATGCCATTGGATGCGGAGTGCTGGTTTTTCTGTGTGAAATAATAAACAACGCCATAGGATAGTAACAATTAATTTTGAACTACACTACATGGCATACTTCTTGATGATAGGCATACTTCATCATATTCCACATAAGAAATTGGAGCTTGTGTGACGAGGTGGACGATTTACCATACAAGCAAGAGGCTTGTATGGCGATGACTATGTACTACAGGTTGAACTGATGACTGATATGGACTATATAAATTATAACGATAAATTGCCAGATTAATAAAAACCCCACCCGGGTCTGGAGTTGACAATAATCACGTCGCTCTAGTTATTAGATACGGCACATGGACTATTTATTTCCACACAGAAACGGGGTGACGGGAATTTATTCTCTGGAGTGATTATCAGTACAAGCTCCCCCGTAAACACCAAAATATATCACTATAAATATGTGAATGCTTTTTAGGATTCATTGGGTACCTAATACGGCCCAATAAATTTCCAAACCCCTCCCCGTACAAAGGAGGTTATGGTGAAATTTTTCGAAATATTAAGGCGTTAGTGAAATATTTGAAGTGAAAACGAAGTTGAAAATATAAAATAAACCATAGTTGAAACAATAGAATGAACTATATTTATATATATAAATATAAATATAATTAAAGGAAATAAAGGCCGTGCAGTTCGCGTTTCGGAATCGTAATTTGAAATGATTAGTACGAGGAATCCGACCATCGGATTTTCCCGAAACCGCAATCGTTGGGTTCGCCTTGGAAATATCTTTCCAACGGCACCAACCTTGTAAAAATCCAACGGTTGGATTGTCCGGAATGTTTAATTCAAATCTGAAGAAAAACAGCGCCAGAATCGTTTATATTTATATATAAATATAAATATAATTAAATTAAATCGAATAACGACGCTGCAGTTCGAATTTTGAAACCATAACTTCAAACGACTAGTGTGGAAGATCCGACCGTCGGATTCTCACGAAACTGGAACCGTTGGGTTCGCTTTGGGAATATCTTCCCACTGATATAGACTTTGTAGAAATCCAACGGTTAGATTTTCCGATATGTGTAAAACAAATTAGAAGAAAAACAGCGCCAGTGCCACGGCACGACCTGAAACGTCGTTTAATTAAATATGGCCATTTTTAAATAAATAAAAATGGCGAAAAATCGTTATAAAATATTATAAGCAACATTGATTGAAAATAAACCAATTGGGCTTGAATTGTTTGATATTTGATGGTTGTATGTGTATGACATGAAAATAACACTAAAGAACCGAAAGATGGATGTCGAATAATATAACCATAAAATGAATCGATTTAAATTCTAATGACGTGGATTATTTGAAAAGGCCGAGCTAACCCTCATTTCAAATAATTTATCGAGCGATTCGAATTGGAAAATGCAAAGACGATTCAAGACCGACGATCTTCGTATCGGTTGGATAGGCGCTACTGAGGTTCCTAACCGGAGTAGCTACCGGAAGGGGGCGGAAGTAGTAGCCGTCTGAACGTATGTGTTGATTGTACGGATATACGAGGAATTTGACGCCTCCGGTTTCGTTCAGACCCAGGACGGACTTGTAAATGGATTGTGTGTCTGACATTGGATTTTGTTCTGTACTGATTGATCTCTGTTAAATATATATCTGTTTGGCGGTGGAGAATTTATTCTTTTGCTTAACGCCCTTCTCTGAGACGCACGAGCTCAGGGGTTATATATCGATAGAAATCAATCGTATGGAGTGGACTGCCTATGTGGCATGCCAAGATGCTATGATCAAGGCTTTTGTTGCAAAGCAAAGTCTTGTGGATGATGATCAAAGCAAGGTCTACGTGGCCTAGCTTTGTGTATTTCGTAGATTCGCGAGCCTCACACCCCGGTATGAGTTAAAAACGGGATACGGACTGCAGGGAGAGCACGGCGTTTCTTTCTAGCTATGGTGGTGTCAGTGACTTACCAGCCTTGACATATATATATACTTTTCACCTTTGTGGTTGTTGGAATGCGAGGTGCCTCGATTATAGGTCTGTAAGGACCGGGAAACGTGTGTTCAGGAATTGCCAATCCTCAAACGTAAGAGAGGACCGGCCCTGAAGATCCAGGGGTTACCCAGAGTGTGTAGTCCCGAGGCATTTGCTAGAGTGTCTCGAAGCGGAGAGGAGCTTGCCCCTTGCCTCGACTCATGACGGAAATCCAATTTCCAATACGAGATAACGGATTCGATTGTAACTTATATATGGCGACATAGTGGCATGGGACGCTCATGTCGCCTATGATTGATATTTATGATGCTATTCGTTTTTGAAACATATATGCATTAGTAATAATATCAAATGATTTTGCTTTATACGTATCAAGCATATTTGGCTATTATAAGGTAAAACTCTATCCTCCGGCTTGCATTGCATTGTGTGATGGGACCTGAGTCTTATAATGGCTTCATTCTTTCTAAAAGAATTGCATTGTTTTAAAAGAATTTACTTTGTTTTAAATGCACAAGCAATCACTGGAGTAAACCCGTTCCGCGAAAGTGGCGTGGTCCTATGATTTTCTATTTACTGTTGTTTAACTGTTAAATAGATTCCTCATACCAGTCCCCATGACTGACTCGTTGTTTGTTTCACTTTGCAAACGCGGGTGCCCTTATTTTCACACGGGCAGCCTAGTACACAGGTGACATGTTGTTTTTGGCTCTGCACTGCTGCATAGAGTGCATTTTTGGCTCATGGCGAGGCTGACTTCACAGAGATAACTTTGACATTTTCCGCCATTACTGTACTTATATTATGATTCCGCCACTGGCGATGCAGACTGATTTACTTTCCATATTTCACACTATATGTATATGTATTCCGCCTTCGGCGATGTAGACTGATACCCTTATTATGTCTCACTGCATGTATGTATTCCGCCTCTGGCGATGATGACTGATCATTTTCCTTTTATTTACTAAGTTATATCCCACGTTATGCTATTCTGATATTCCTACATGTTGTGATTCCACTGTCATATCCATGTAAAATTATTTTATTTATTGTTTCTGCTATTATCTGTACTCTGCTATGATGATTAATGTGTTATTTCCTAATGATTATCCTTAATACCGCCCCTCGGATTTTGGGATCGTCACACATAATCCATTTACAAGTTCGTTCTGGGTCTGAACGAAACCGGAGGCACTTTCCTTGCATATCCATCCATCTCCAAGTACGTCTGGACGACCACCAACTATTTCCATCCTCTTGGGTGTACTGCCTAATCAGGATCACCAGTAGTTATCCAAACGATGTGAAGACTTCCGGTCTTCAACCACCGTCTTCATCTTCGACATATCGTCGAATCGGTTATTCAGAATGGGTATAAACCCGGACTTTCCGAACGACCCGCGTATATTAAAAACAAATGTTACACAAACACAACATACGCCTCATTCCAATTCAGAATATTCTTTTATTCACAAAATCACATTTTTAGGGAAAGGTTCCCATTAATTTTATCCAAGATGAATTTTTTAAAATTTATCCTTTAATCTTCCTTTGGATGACATTTCAAACCAAATTGTGGTTTTTCAAACTAGTCGAGATTAGCGAACCTCATCGAAGTAATTATTTTTTTTATTTCCCAATCCCAACCTATTCATCCCATGAAGCAAAACTGGTAATACTCCATATCTAATACTATGGTGTTATCGGTAAAATTAATTACCATTTCACGTTCAAATCTAATTAAAGATTTAACTATAGCTTTGGAGCAAAACTGGCGATACTCCATTCTCGCTCATTTCTAAATTTGATAATTTAGATTATAGATTCACATTTCAACCTAATTGCAGATTCGTTAAAACTCCTTTTACTGGGTTAAAGAACTAGGTGTTATTTAAAACACAGTTCACGACAAACCCAAATCACATTCTATTTATTATCGGGTTAAAGAACTAGTGTTATTTAAAACACAGTTCACGATAAACCCATTTCAAATCCAATCAAATATATTAGAAATTATGATTTATTTAAAACCCCTTTTTAAATCTAATTTATTTATTTAAAAATAATTGGGTTTTAAATTTAGTTCAAAACTAGTTCATTTCGATAAAAATCCATTTTTATCTTTTCAAATATGGAGTTTTTCATCCCAATTTTTCCCAAATCATTTCTTATGATTTTACATAAATTATTATTATTTTTAATAATTTTATTAAGGCCCGTACAATCGATTTCCAACAATGACCATCGAACTGCACTTACAACGACCTTTTTCAAATTTGATTTGGACGTAACTCCAAATCCACTCGTTAGATTTCAAATTTCTAATATTCGTTAGAAAGCTCTTTTCGATACGAACCCAACAGTTCCGGTTTTAGGAGAATCCGACAGTCGGATCTCCCGTAATGTCCGTTTGAAATAAATGGTCGTAATTCACGAACTACCGCGGCGCGGCGCGTTCAATTCAGGCCATTATATTATATATATATAATATATATAATATATTTCGTCGATTTCTATTTAAAATGAATTTTATAAATAGTTTTGAATTCGTTTTAAAAACATTTCCAACTTCCATTTCAAATTCGAATCAAAATTGAATTTTTCCTTATAAATTCGATTTAAAATTCATTTCTATTCAATTCAAATTTGAATTCAATTTGAATTCATTTCAATTCGTTTTCAATTCAATTCGAAGTCGTTTTCTATTCAATTCAATTCAAATTGGTTTTCTATTCGATTCAAATCAAATCGCTTTTCTATTCGATTCATTTCGAAATCGCTTTATATTCGATTCATTTCGAAATCGCTTTATATTCGATTCATTTCGAAATCGCTTTATATTCGATTCATTTCGAAATCGCTTTATATTCGATTCATTTCGAAATCGCTTTATATTCGATTCATTTCGAAATCGCTTTATATTCGATTCATTTCGAAATCGCTTTATATTCGATTCATTTCGAAATCGCTTTATATTCGATTCATTTCGAAATCGCTTTATATTCGATTCATTTCGAAATCGCTTTATATTCGATTCATTTCGAAATCGCTTTATATTCAATTCATTTCGAAATCGCTTTATATTCAATTCATTTCGAAATCGCTTTATATTCAATTCATTTCGAAATCGTTTTTCAATATTCAATTCAAAATGAATAAAATCGATATAAATATCGTTCACGTCAAAATGGCGTCAATCTAATCAACACGGCTTCATATATTTCTATTTCCAAATATTTCCTATTATCAAAATATTTGTTATTATCAAAATATTTCGTTCAACACATGACTAATCTCAACGGATGAGTACTGTCAACACATGAACCTTTATTTTATATTGATAAAGATGTAAATTTTATTATTAAAATATTTCATTCAACACATGACTAATCTCAACGGATGAGTACAGTCAACACATGAACCTTTATTTTATATTGATAAAGATGTAAATTTTATTATTAAAATATTTCGTTCAATACATGACTAATCTCAACGGATGAGTACTGTCAACACATGAACCTTTATTTTATATTGATAAAGATGTAAATTTTATTATTAAAATATTTCGTTCAACACATGACTAATCTCAACGGATGAGTACAGTCAACACATGAACCTTTATTTTATAATATTCTTTATTTTCTAAATTGGAATGAGGCCCAATCAATCACCATATAACGTCAATTATATGGATTTTCATACATCACACATATATAATAGCTTTGAAAAATAATCAACCATCAACCAAAGTGCACTACACTGTATAAGCATCAAATATAGATATCTAACGCTTATAACAGCCAATCAATCAATCGATCGAAATATTTAATCAATCAGGATGAGTGAACATCAAATTTCATCCCAACACCCGTGTGGGGTTTCAAACAATCAAACACAGATTTTAGTTGTGCAGTTAGGCGATGTGTAAAATTTATCGTCCCAATCAATGTCATTCAAATAGGAGTGCATAAACAAACTGTCCGGTTTGTAAATGAATATTTATTTATTCACATTCACGTTAAAAATTATATTTTTAACGATAAAACATTTTATTTCAATACATGAATTCCTATTCAGTTCATTTACACAATAAAAATGATATTTTTATTTTTTTAACTTATTTTAGAAAATTTCGGCGGCATAACGGCACGATACTAGAAACGGGACAAGGCCTAGCCTTATCCCCGGTCTAGTGAAGGCCCACGCCATTCACACATCAATCAAATTCACCAAACAACCAAATTCAAATCAAATCATCTAACTAATTTATGCAACCAAACAAACAAGTCCATGGTTTGTGGACGATTGTGTCGGGTGCTACTAAACACCGTCTGCATCCTAGTATATATATATAACTAGAAAATGAAATTGAAAGGTGAGAAGTTCTCACCCATAGCTATCCCAACTTCACGACTCTTCATTGATAGAAATCTTCATCGTTATCGCATTTTTGTCATCTTCGTTGCTGTAGCCACTACATATGTAAAAATCGAATTTTTACTATGCTATTCAATATACAAAAATCAAATTTTTATTATGCTATTCAATATATAAAAATCAAAATTTTATTATGCTATTCAATATATAAAAATCAAATTTTTATTACGATGTCATATAGATAAAAATTCCATTTTAAAAATATAGATTTCGCCTTTTCAAAAATATAGATTTCGCCTTTATAAAAATATAGATTTGCCTTTATAAAAATAAAGATTTCGCCTTTATAAAAATATAGATTTGCCTTTATATAATATAAAATTTATATTTTTCTCGAAGTAAAAATCATATTTTTACATCTTCTACATAATAAAGATTATATTTTTAATACTTTAAAAATATAAAAATCATATTTTTAATACTTTAAAAATATAAAAATCATATTTTTATTTGCTACTTCATACGAACAAAAATCTAACCTTTGTTTAAATTAAAAATCAAACCTAGTTCAAACAATGTATTTAAATAAAACAACCTAAATTAAAGTACAACAAAGAGGGAGAAGCTCACTGATTTTTGCACGCTCATGGGTGGTCGGAGGCTCCTCCAACGGTGGGTGGTCGGTCTGGGAGGCAGAGGGGGAGAAGACGAAGCAGCGGCGGCAGCAACACAGGAGGGGGGGTCGGCTGTCGCGTTCGCGATGGCAGGGGGTGGGGTTTTCGCGGCGCCTGGGGGGGTTTCGAGGTGGCGCCCCACCTCTGAGGAGGCGGCGGCGATCGATCGGGGGGCGCTCCTCCGATCCACGTTCTCTTTTTTTTTTCTTTTTTCATGATGAATCGAAAATGAAGGGAGGGGGGCCATCGGTTTATAAAAGGAAGAGAGAGAGAGGGTTTGACTTTCTCCTTTTATTTTATTATTTAATTTCAAAATGCCACTTTTTCATATGACCTCTAAACGAGGCCCACTGCCTGTCGTCCATAGCGTTTTACCCCCATTCCGAACACAATGGGATATGGATCGTAGGCTGATTCGATCGTTTCGATCAGTTTCCGTCAAAATCAACATATAACTCTATATATTGAATTTGAACGCGCATTTCAATTTACCGGGGTCACATACTAACTTTAAAAATTCCCGAAAAATATTTCTAGCTTCGTATTGACGATACGGTCCTAACAAAACTAATTTCGTCGAATTCCGAGACCGTATGAAAAATGGCCAATTTCCAGTCGATTAAAATCAACTGAAACTGGTCAAACGTGTTTTCCTCTGCCACGCTCACATATTGATTCGAAAAATTATGAAATTTGAAATCTAGCAATAATTGGACACTGCGGATCCAACAAAAGTGGTTTCGTTGAAATCCGAGGTCGTTTGCAAAATGTCTATTTTTAAGGGCCTGAATTCCATAGCGACTATTCAGAATTTTCAACTGGACATATCTTTTCATTCCCGCTATGAAATTTCGATTTTTCGGATTCGTTGGAAAGATATCATCAATTAGATCCTAATGTTTTTGGTTTCACTAAAATCCGGATTGTTTTGCACCCGGTACATTCAACTGAAGTTTAAAATCGAATTATCGAACTACCGCGCCATTTTCAATTCTATTTATAATTATATATAAATATTTATATTCTAACGACGACGTATATAATATATACGTTCGAATTATATTCAAAATAAATTTTCGTCGATATTATTTAAAATAATTCATTTTAAATATTCGAAATTCGCTAAAATTGCCAAAATAAAAATTTTAAACTGGCTCGGATTTTCGGGTTATTACAATCTCCCCCACTTAAAACTTTTCGTCCCCGAAAAGAAACAAAGTCGAAAGTGGTTTGATTAATCAACTCTACGTTCGATCTGGCTTCCATTCTCCAACTTTTCAATTTCTGAGAAATTTCAAATTTTCAAAAATTTGGCTAACACCCTAAATTTTCGAAAAATTCCGCCATAACCTCCCCTGCACCGGGAGCCACTGGAAAATCCCGAAATTGCCATATAGGCCTTCGGATCTCAAAAAGAAAAAGAAAAAGCCAAGCGGCTAGCCAATAGGCTCATAAAATCATCGTCACCCAAACAAAACAGTAAATTATAGTAAACATGTACCTATTTGTCGGGCAAACAAATTTTATTCTCTACTCTAGCCTCCTTGCTATGACCTGTTCAATGTAAGTATATGTATATGCAAGCAAATGCGACTAATTTTCAACATAATTCACTATTTGATTCAATTAGGCATAATGGTTTAAAATTATCAAACAAATAAACAAACAACACAAACATCAATCAATTAGTGGATTAATGTTTAAAATTCATAATTTTGATATATATACAAAAAATCATGTTTTTGATGCCAATTCACAACAAATAAATCTATCTATATAAGTTTTGGTTCTCACACTAGTCTAATGGAAATATATAGATATCACACCTTCGAAACACGAACATAAATACTGATGATGTCATGACAATTATCAGTACCATCTCTGGGCGACTAGAATGTGATTCCATATCTATCCAATATATTAAAACTTCGAATATACGTTCATGACGCGTATATGCAAAACCTTTATATATTGGACTGTCCAAATTCAAATTAAATAAATATTCAAATACGTATGAAACGATATAAATTTTCAAAACAAAATTGTTTTCATTTGAAAAATATACTCTTCACACTCGTTCTAGGATACTACTGATCCTATCTCTAACGAGTCATTCTAATTGGATATTACTAATCCAATATCTGATGAATTCTTTCGTATGGTTCTAATGTGTCTTGTTCTCGAGCTCTGTAAACCAAAGCTCTGATACCAAACTGACACGACCCGAACTTCCCCGTGAGGGAAAGCGCGGATAGCGTTGAGTACAAGACAAAAGAGAACGCAGACGGGAGAACATTTCATTGCTATTACAACAATTCCATCAGATACAAGAATATAAAGAGGATAATGAATAAATTACATTCGATAAATATCAGAGATTACAATAAATTACATAGCAGCGGAAAATAATACAAAGCACAACTGAAGGTGGTATACGGATACAGAGCTTTCCGGATATCATTCCAGCTGTAAACCAGGATCCTGTGAATATAAATCTGCAAAACCGAAACTACTAGCTGCCCATGCGGAAAATAGGGGCGCCCAGAGTTTAGGTTAAAACAATAAACTCCAGGTCAGTCATGTGACTGGTGTGAGAACTAAAACAGTTATTTAAAACTTTATTTTAAAAGAGAGTAATTCAAGGGACCACGCCGTATAACACGGAACGGGTTTTCTCCCAAGAATACCAGTGCATAGAATAAACAACGCAATGCTTTTTTCGAAAAATGAAGCTATTATAAGACCCAGGTCCCATCACACAATGCAACGCAAGCCGGAGGATAGGGTTTTCCCTTATAATAGCCAAACATGTTGGGTACGTTTAAAAACAAATCATTTGATACTATAATAAGTGTATAGTGTCAAAACAATTTCAATCATAAATATAAATCATAGACGGCATGGGTACCATATATCATGTCGCCATACTAGTTCTACAATTAAAACCGCAATACACGTATTGGAAATTGGATTTCCGTCATGAGTCGAGGCAAGGGGCAAGCTCCTCTCCGCGTTCGAGACACTCTAGCAAATGCCTCAGGACTACACACTCTGGGCAATCCTGGGATCCTCCAAGGCCGGTCCTCACTTACGTTAGAGGATTGGCAATTCCTGAACACACGTTTCCCGGTCCTTACAGACCTAAAATCGAGGTGCCTCGCATCCAAACCACAAAGGTGAAAAGTATATAAATGTCTGGGCTGGTAGGTCACTGACACCACCCATAGCTAGAAAGAAACGTCGTGCACTCCTTGGGTCCTCATCCCGTTTTTGACTCATACCGAGGTGTGAGGCTCGCGAATTCACGTTATACACAAAGCGGCCACGTAGGCCGTGCTTTGATCATCAACCACAAGACTTTGCTTTTCAACAGAAGCCTTGATCCATGCAACTCTGTGTGCCACACAGGCAATTCATGCCATGCGATTGATGTCCATCGATATACAACCTCTGAGCTCGTACGTCTCAGAGAAGGGCGTTAAGCAAAAGAATAAATTCTCCGCTGCCAAACAGATGTATATTTAACAGAGATCAATCAACACAGAATAAAATCCAATGTCGGACACACAATCCATTTACAAGTTCGTTCTGGGTCTGAACGAAACCGAAGGCACATTCCTCGCATATCCATCCATCTCCAAGTACGTCTGGACGACCTCCAACTATTTCCATCCTCTTGGGTGTACTGCCCAATCAGGATCGCCAGTAGTTATCCAAACGATGTGAAGACTTCCGGTCTTCAACCACCGTCTTCATCTTCGACATATCGTCGAATCGGTTATTTAGAATGGGTATAAACCCGGACTTTCCGAACGACCCGCGTATATTAACAACAAATGTTACACAAACACAACATACGCCTCATTCCAATTCAGAATATTCTTTTATTCACAAAATCACATTTTTAGGGAAAGGTTCCCATTAATTTTATCCAAGATGAATTCTTTAAAATTTATCCTTTAATCTTCCTTTGGATGACATTTCAAACCAAATTGTGGTTTTTCAAACTAGTCGAGATTAGCGAACCTCATCGAAGTAATTATTTATTTTATTTCCCAATCCCAACCTATTCATCCCATGAAGCAAAACTGGTAATACTCCATATCTAATACTATGGTGTTATCGGTAAAATTAATTACCATTTCACGTTCAAATCTAATTAAAGATTTAACTATCGCTTTGGAGCAAAACTGGCGATACTCCATTCTCGCTCATTTCTAAATTTGATAATTTAGATTATAGATTCACATTTCAACCTAATTGCAGATTCGTTAAAACTCCTTTTACTGGGTTAAAGAACTAGGTGTTATTTAAAACACAGTTCACGACAAACCCAAATCACATTCTATTTATTATCGGGTTAAAGAACTAGTGTTATTTAAAACACAGTTCACGATAAACCCAATTCAAATCCAATCAAATATATTAGAAATTCCGATTTATTTAAAACCCCTTTTTAAATCTAATTTATTTATTTAAAAATAATTGGGTTTTAAATTTAGTTCAAAACTAGTTCATTTCGATAAAAATCCATTTTTATCTTTTCAAATATGGAGTTTTTCACCCCAATTTTTCCCAAATCATTTCTTATGATTTTACATAAATTATTACTATTTTTAATAATTTTATTAAGGCCCGTACAATCGATTTCCAACAATGGCCATTGAACTGCACTTACAACGACCTTTTTCAAATTTGATTTGGACGTAACTCCAAATCCAACCGTTAGATTTCAAATTTCTAATATTCGTTAGAAAGCTCTTTTCGATACGAACCCAACGGTTCCGGTTTTAGGAGAATCCGACGGTCGGATCTCCCGTAATATCCGTTTGAAATAAATGGTCGAAATTCACGAACTACCGTGGCGGGGCGCGTTCTATTCAGGCCATTATATTATATATATATATAATATATAATATATTTCGTCGATTTCTATTTAAAATGAATTTTATAAATAGTTTTGAATCGTTTTAAAAACATTTCCAACTTCCATTTCAAATTCGAATCAAAATTGAATTTTACCTTATAAATTCGTTTTAAAATTCATTTCTATTCAATTCAAATTTCAATTCAATTTGAATTCATTTCAATTCGTTTTCAATTCAATTCAAAGTCGTTTTCTATTCAATTCAATTCAAATTGGTTTTCTATTCGATTCAATTCAAATTGGTTTTCTATTCGATTCATTTCGAAATCGCTTTATATTCGATTCATTTCGAAATCGCTTTATATTCAATTCATTTCGAAATCGCTTTATATTCAATTCATTTCGAAATCATTTTATATTCAATTCATTTCGAAATCGTTTTATATTCAATTCATTTCGAAATCGCTTTATATTCGATTCATTTCGAAATTGCTTTATATTCAATTCATTTCGAAATCGCTTTATATTCAATTCATTTCGAAATCGCTTTATATTCAATTCATTTCGAAATCGTTTTATATTCAATTCATTTCGAAATCATTTTATATTCAATTCATTTCGAAATCGCTTTATATTCAATTCATTTCGAAATCGTTTTATATTCAATTCATTTCGAAATCGTTTTTCAATATTCATTTCAAAATGAATAAAATCGATATAAATATCGTTCACGTCAAAATGGCGTCAATCTAATCAACACGGCTTCATATATTTCTATTTCCAAATATTTCCTATTAAAAATATTTGTTATTATCAAAATATTTCGTTCAACACATGACTAATCTCAACGGATGAGTACTGTCAACACATGAACCTCTATTTTATATTGATAAAGATGTAAATTTTATTATTAAAATATTTCGTTCAACACATGACTAATCTCAACGGATGAGTACAGTCAACACATGAACCTTTATTTTATATTGATAAAGATGTAAATTTTATTATTAAAATATTTCGTTCAACACATGACTAATCTCAACGGATGAGTACTGTCAACACATGAACCTTTATTTTATATTGATAAAGATGTAAATTTTATTATTAAAATATTTCGTTCAACACATGACTAATCTCAACTGATGAGTACAGTCAACACATGAACCTTTATTTTATAATATTCTTTATTTTCTAAATTGGAATGAGGCCCAATCAATCAACATATAACGTCAATTATATGGATTTTCATACATCACACATATATAATAGCATTGAAAAATAATCAACCATCAACCAAAGTGCACTACGCTGTATAAGCATCAAATATAGATATCTAACGCTTATAACAGCCTGTCAATCAATCGATCGACATATTTAATCAATCAGGATGAGTGAACTTCAAATTTCATCCCAACACCCGTGTGGGGTTTCAAACAATCAAACACAGATTTTAGTTGTGCAGTTGGGCGATGTGTAAAATTTATCGTCCCAATCAATGTCATTCAAATAGGTATGCATAAACAAACTGTCCGGTTTGTAAATGAATATTTATTTATTCACGTTCACGTTAAAAATTATATTTTCAACGATAAAACATTTTATTTCAATACATGAATTCCTATTCAGTTCATTTACACAATAAAAATGATATTTTTATTTTTCTAACTTATTTTAGAAAATTTCGGCGGCATAACGGCACGATACTAGAAACGGGACAAGGCCTAGCCTTATCCCCGGTCTAGTGAAGGCCCACGCCATTCACACATCAATCAAATTCACCAAACAACCAAATTCAAATCAAATCATCTAACTAATTTATGCGACCAAACAAACAAGTCCATGGTTTGTGGACGATTGTGTCGGGTGCTACTAAACACCGTCTGCATCCTAGTATATATATATAACTAGAAAATGAAATTGAAAGGTGAGAAGTTCTCACCCATAGCTATCCCAACTTCACGACTCTTCATTGATAGAAATCTTCATCGTTATCGCACTTTTGTCATCTTCGTTGCTGTAGCCACTACATATGTAAAAATCGAATTTTTACTATGCTATTCAATATATAAAAATCATATTTTTAATACTTTAAAAATATAAAAATCATATTTTTATTTGCTACTTCATACGAATAAAATCTAACCTTTGTTTAAATTAAAAATCAAACCTCGTTCAAACAATGTATTTAAATAAAACAACATAAATTAAAGTACAACAAAGAGGGAGAAGCTCACTGATTTTTGCGCGCTCATGGGTGGTCGGAGGCTCCTCCAGCGGTGGGTGGTCGGTTTGGGAGGCAGAGGGGGAGAAGACGAAGCGGCGGCAACACAGGAGGGTGGGGGTCGGCTGTCGCGTTTGCGAGGGCAGGGGGTGGGGTTTTCGCGGCGCCTGGGGGGGTTTCGAGGTGGCGCCCCACCTCTGAGGAGGCGGCGGCGATCGATCGGGGGGCGCTCCTCCGATCCACGTTCTCTCTTTTTTTTTTCTTTTTTTTCCTGATGAATCGAAAATGAAGGGAGGGGGCCATCGATTTATAAAAGGAAGAGAGAGAGTGGGTTTGACTTTCTCCTTTTATTTTATTATTTAATTTCAAAAAGCCACTTTTTCATATGACCTCTAAACGAGGCCCACTGCCTGTCATCCATAGCGTTTTACCCCCATTCCGAACACAATGGGATATGTATCGTAGGCTGATTCGATCGTTTCGATCTGTTTCCGTCAAAAATCAACATATAACTCTATATATTGAATTTGAACGCGCATTTCAATTTACCGGGGTCACATACTAACTTTAAAAATTCCCTAAAAATATTTTCTAGCTTCATATTGACGATACGGTCCTAACAAAACTAATTTCGTCGAATTCTGAGACCGTATGAAAAATGGCCAATTTCCAGTCGATTAAAATCAACTAAAACTGGTCAAACGCGTTTTCCTCTACCACGCTCACATATTGATTCGTAAAATTATGAAATTTGAAATCTAGCAATAATTGGACACTGCGGATCCAACAAAAGTGGTTTCGTCGAAATCCGAGGTCGTTTGCAAAATGTCTATTTTTAAGGGCCTGAATTCCAAAGCGACTATTTAGAATTTTCAACTGGACATATGTTTTGATTCCCGCTATGAAATTTCGATTTTTCGAATTCGTTGGAAAGATATCATCAATTAGATCCTAATGTTTTTGGTTTCACTAAAATCCGGATTGTTTTGCACCCGGTACATTCAATTGAAGTTTGAAATCGAATTATCGAACTACCGCGCCATTTTCAATTCTATTTATAATTATATATAAATATTTATATTCTAACGACGACGTATATAATATATACGTTTGAATTATATTCAAAATAAATTTTCTTCGATATTATTTAAAATAATTCATTTTAAATATTCAAAATTCGCTAAAATTGCCAAAATAAAAATTTTAAACTGGCTCGGATTTTTGGGTTATTACAATTATAAACCTTACATTAATGTTACATCAGAGTACAAAATATTATAGTACAACGAATATAATAATACAACAGTGGAAGATAATTTACAATGAATTAAATACAGTGCAGCGGAACCAGTAATCTAATACAGCGAAAGTCTATCAATGCTCTGGACACGGCTTTAAGCTTCGATCCAGAATCCTGCTCAATATATCTACAAAATAAGCTACTTGACTGCCCATGTGGAAAAGAGGGCACCCGAGTTTGCAAAGTGAAACAAACTACGGGTCTGTCATGGGACTGGTACGAGAAATCTTTCCTAACTTATCTAACAATATGGCTAATCACAGAACCATACCGCTAACGCGGAACGGGTTTACTCCATTAGATTGCCAGTGCATAAATTTAATAAATTTTTATTCAAAAACAACACAATGCTTTTTTTAAAAATGAATTCATTATAAGACTCAAGTCCCATCACACACTGCAACTCAAACCGGAGGATAGAGTTTTACCTTAAAACGATCAAACATGCTTGATACGTGGAAAATAATATTTTAATATTATTATTAGTGTCTAATCAGTTTTAAAATACTTCAAAGTAAATGTATCAATCCTAGATGGCATAGCTACCATATAGTATGTCGCCATATATAGGTTTACAATCAAAACCGTAATGTCGTATTGGAAATTGGGTTTCCATCATGAGTCAAGGCTAGGGACGATCTCCTTACTGATTCTAGTCACTCTAGGAATGTCCCAGGATCACACTGGATCCTGCAGGGCCGGTCCACAAATACTTTAGTGGATTGGCAATTCCTGAACACATGCTTCTCGGTCCTATTAAACTTATAATTTGGTCACTATCGACCTATAAATCCGAGGCACCTCATAATCCATCAAGCACATAAGTAAAATGTCAGGGCTTGCAAAACCCTGATACCACTTCTAGCTAGAAAGAAACGGGTGCACTCCCTGCGTTCCCTTGTCCCTTTTCTGAATCTTACCGGGTTGTGATGTAACACCCCACCTCCGTTAAGGTCACTCACAAAGGGAATGCCTTAACTTTGATGGAGCATTTTAGTAAACAAAACAGAATATTACAAGACAGATATAAAAATAGTACTTGAAAAACTTTATAACTTTATTGCAGCGGACAGAAATCAGTTTGGTTACAACTTTATCAAAAACTCAAGTACATATATATCAGCCTTGTTCAAAAGCCATCAGAGTACAAAACTTTAAAATCATAATCCCCACAGAACGGAAGCTATACAGAGCCAAGCCATATTTTAAGCACTTCAAGCGGAAGAAATCTGGATTAAGCTAGAGTATTCCCTTCTACAAAAACTGGGGGGGGGGGGGACGGAAGAAAGGAGGCGAAGCAACAACGGTCAGACAAAAAGTCTGGCATGTCCAGTGATTTTCAGTTATGAACAGATAATAATAACATGGCATGAACATAAAACTGGATGAGAGATAACTGTAACAGGTGTAGCGGATATAACAGAAGAACAGAATGACATAAGCTATTTCTTTACACTTCTCTGTACTAATACTAGTATAACAGAATTAGGTGTCACCCTAATGTCTAAACTGAAACAGAAACGGGTACAGAATAATTTCCATGCTGGTAATGGGCCTTTACCATCCGATCAGAAACGAACAGAATCAGAATGTAGCATAAGGTGTACACTAGTAATTGGGCCTTTACCACCCGAACGGACGGTACCATGCAGAAACAGACAGGTGTTGCCACCCAACAGAAACAGACGGTACCAACAGAAACAGACAGAACTAAGTGTACCCTAAAACCCTACCCCAAGCGATCGGCTCCCTAATACATAAATACCCTGTGTCGTCCCCACAGTAAGGTGTATCACTCCCTAAAGTGACAACCAATTGGCACAGACCTATTTACAGATGTCACGGCGTCTTACATCCTCAGAGGAAGACCGGGATCCATGCACGCACATGACCCGGTTGGAACGCACCATCAACACCCCTCGCCATTATCTGAATGAACCGCTTATAATTAGTTCAGTAAGCGGGCCCGGACCCTACCTACTGTTGGATCAAAGTTTTGATACCAGAAAGGGTTACTGACTAATATGGGTCCCAAACAACAGATGACACAAGTAATTCCCCTCCTAACCTTGTGTCTCCAGACTAACAGATTTCAGATTAACTTGTTTACAAGTTCAGACATACAGAATTCAGATCAACTAGTTCACAGACAAGTTTTCAGACTAACGGATCAGATACACAGATTTAACAGATTTACCGATTAACCAGTTACAGATTAACAGACTTACAGATTTGTCTAACTTTGTAATTGGGCCTACAGATTCATGGAACAAATTAATTAAATTCATCAGTATAGTGGGTTTAACCCTATCCGCCCAACACGTTTGAGACATCATATTTATCTCAGATTTTCATTAATTAAATATTAATGCCCAGACTTCTCACATTAGACTGACAGTTTGCGGCTACTGGTTAGGCCGGTTGGTTCCGGGCAGATTTCTGTCGCAAACTGAGTCTAACCTCGGGTTTCAAGCACGTTATGACTAACTTCTCACATTAGAACCTATTGTTTGCGGCCATTGGAATATGTCGGGCGGTTCCGGGCAGAATTACGCCGCAAACTCATTCTAACCTCGTGTTAGTCATTTTTATCTTTGCAGCCAATTAATTAATAATTTACCATTTACGCCCACGCCTAATATACATGTCAATTATTCATAGCTAATTCAGATTATGTCAATAACAGACTGAATATATCAACTTAACAGACGTAGCAAATAACAAATTTAGGCGACTTAACGGATTCAGCAGATTAAGCAAACTAGTAGATTTAGCAGATAACAGATTAGGCATCTCAACAGATTTAGTTTAGTAGATTTGGCATTTTCAACAAACTTAGCAGATGAAAGATTTGGTAGATGAACAGATCTAGCAGACTAGGCAGTAGAGCAGAACTAGCAGATTAAGCAATATAACAGAACTAGCAGATTAGGCAATATAACAGAACTAGAAGATTAGGCAATATAACAGAACTTAATCATTCCTTAAAGTTTCACAAACATATCTTGACTAAATATAAATCTTGCCTAAGTTCACATGCATAAATAATAGTCATGATTCACAATATGATCATATACCCCATGTTTGCATTAAATTTACATAGCACAGATTATGGTCATAATTTACCATATATCATATGTTTCGATCTTTATTAATCTTGCATAGTACAGAAGATCCATATATAAATTATACCAAATATAGCCATAGATTACTGTGCATGTCATATATCCCAAAGATCCCTTACTTAGGTGTTTGTTTACATTAATAGATATCCTACCTTCATGTAAATCTTTATACCTAAGTCATATTCCCTTTATCTCAAATCATATGTTCAATACAGTCTATATTTATGTCCAATTATATGCATTTTATGTTATAAATATAACATGTCCAATCAAATGTCTCGGATATATGTTCTAGCTACAGTCCATGTTCTTTCCTCAAATCAATCACCTATTTGTCATGCCCAATTTATGCATCATTCATTTTGTTGTCCCGAACCTTTTAGCGTATGTTAATCTCTTATGAGATCGGCTCAGGCTCGGGGTAGCCTGGCTATAGAACAGAAAGAGGAAAGAGATACAGAATAAGATGGATCTATACAGAACAGAACAGATATAACCTTAGATTCAGATTTACAATTCATGTCACAATCAAAATTAACGTTTATATCGGAAAATAACTGTACTTGCCTTGGTTGGATTAAAGAAAGAACTTTTAATTGTTGTAGAATCGTTGTAGAAGCTTTAATCTCTAGTTTGAATTGAGTTGCTTAGGTTGATGTTGATTAGCTTCTAGTTTTGATTCCAACAGAGTAGCGACGCCATTTTTTATTTTTATTTAGAACAGAGGCAGAGAAGAAGCAGAATAGAATTGTGTGCAGAGAAGGCTAGGTTTGGGGCTGTTTAAATTGGAGAATAGGAGTGTTTAGAGCCATCAGATCGGTCCAGAAGTCATCCGGTACGTCAAAAAGGGGTAAAAATCATCACAGGCCCGATCTGCAGAAATGTGCCCAGGTCGACCCCCAAGTCGACTACCCAGTCGACCTGGTCAGGGGGATCGACTACCCAGTCGACTCCCCAGTCGACCTGGTCGGGGGGGTCGACTACCCAGTCGACTCCCCAGTCGACCTGGGTACTGGGCGGAAATTTCCCGCCCAGCCCGCTTCTGGGTTTGAATTCGAATTTTGAATTCGAATTTTCGAGCTGTTTTCGATTCCAGAAATTCCTGAAACTTCGAAGGGTCATATCTCCCTCATACGGACTCCGATTCTTGCAAACTCGGACTCGTTTCCAAGCAGAATTCCGAGACGAACGCAATGGCGTAACCCGTTTCCCTTGATTCTTATTTTAAAAATTAATTATTCTCTCATTTATTACTTATACGTTCACAGAAAATATGGGGTGTTACATTCTTCCCCCCTTAAAGGATTTCGTCCCCGAAATCTTCAAGTTAAGAAAAATGTGTCCTACCATCCAACATCCATCTACTCAATCATCAATCACTGGCGTCCATTGTCCTTAGAAACTTCTAATGTTGTATGAACATATGCAAAGGTGTGTGTATATGTTCTTTATCCAATGCAAAGATCAGGCGGTCCACTGATTCAGTTGATCTCCTTAATGCGAATTATGCCAGTGCCATGAGTCCAACATGTATGCAAATTTTCCTATTTGATACATATCATTTCTATATGAGTGCACAACCCTTCAGTCATATGCAATATCCACGTGCTGAGTCAATCATTTTCCATCCACAAAAATTGAAAAATGCTCACACATCCATATGCAGTATGAGAGTGTCTTCGAGCCGATCTAGTGCCTAGTGTGTGTATATGCATCCACGAGCAACCACTAGCAACCACTTGCATCCACTTGCAACCATCAAACATAACATGTCTCAAACACATGTTTACACGCATTAGTTTCTACCTAAAGTTCGAAGATTCGATCGATAGGATACAGTCGAATGATGGAAGCGAGTACAGATAAAACAAAAACTTGATTCCCATTAGACATGGGTCCTAAGTATCGGCCTCGAAGACCGAAACCAACATAAAATTGACACACAGAGGATTACCCTCTTTAGATAATGTCAAAACTGGAAATCAGAATTATTCAGATATTTACAGACTACCGGTACAGGTCAGGTTCCCTAATGATTCTTAGGAAGCTACGCATGATAAAACCCAGAATGTATGCGTCCTACTTGACGCCTAACACAGATATCTCTAAAACCCCAATTTATCACAACAGATGAGTCATAACCCTTGTGGGTCTGAGTCTACAGTGGAATCAGAAATAATACTAGTATTAAAGTGCAGAGTATCAATTACAAAATCAAAATACCAGAATCAGAAAGAGTCTTAACTCCATAATCAGATAAAGAAATTAAACCTACTATAGGAATTTTCCTATTTCTATCCTAGCCACTAGCCTCAAGAGTGTTCGCCTGCCCTCCTTGCCCTCGTCTCTTCGGGCAGTCCCTAGTGAAGTGTCCCATCTCACCACAGTTGAAGCAAGTGCCCTTCCTTTTTCTGCAATCCTTGTTCAGATGAGTCGAGCTTCCACAAGTAAATCACTTTTTTCCTTTCTTATCTTCAGACTTCTCATCCTTCTTTTGTGTTTCCTTTTTGGGCCCTACTTTCTTATTTTGTGGTTCTTCCTTCTTTGTCTCTTTCGGGCCCTTGTCTTCCTCGTGCAGTAGTGCCATGTCCACCAATCTCTCGTAAGTCGCTCCCACGGGTACATGGGTCATGGCTAGGCTGTGCAGTGGCTCGTTCAATCCTTTAACAAAGCAGAGAGCCTTTTTATGCTGATTGTTGACTAAATCCAATCCGAACCTAGCCAGTTGGTTGAACTGGTTGACGTATTCCTTGACCGTCATACTTCCTTGCTTAAGAGATAAGAACTTTTCCAGTTGTAAACTCCATTCAGCTTGCGAGAGGAATTTTGTCTCAAACCTTGTTCTGAAATCCATCCATGTTTCAACTTCCCTCTCGGCGTTAGTGACTTCCCACCAATAGGAAGCTTCGTCCTTGAGTAGCCATACCGCCAACTGTACCTTCTGCCTATCGTCGACCTCGAAGATAACAAATAGATCCTCAGTTTCTTTGAGCCAGTTCCTCGCTTCTACGAATGATTCAGTTCCATTGAAATCCTTTCCACCCATGGCGTTAAAATCGCTACAGATCTTTGAGAAAGTAATTGCACGAGGAGGGGGTGGAGGAGGGGGATCATTTGCTGGACCTGCGGCGGCGTTCCTAGCCTCAAGATATTGACGAAACCAACCGAGTACATGAACACCCTCTGGTATCTCAGATGCTTCAGACATGCTGAAACGAAAAAGGAAAGATTCAATTACAAAAAGGACTGAAGGTAAGATATATGGCTCTTGGGGATTATGTTTTTCAAAGTAAGCTTTACTTTCAAAAATACTTCCTTTTTAAACCTTTTTGAAAATAGTTTTCAAAAACATTACCCAATCTGGTAACCTTCAGCTCTGATACCAAGTGTAACACCCCACCTCCGTTAAGGTCACTCACAAAGGGAATGCCTTAACTTTGATGGAGCATTTTAGTAAACAGAATAGAATATTACTAGACAGATATAAAAATAGTACTTGAAAAACTTTATAACTTTATTGCAGCGGACAGAAATCAGTTTGGATACAACTTTATCAAAAACTCAAGTACATATATATCAGCCTTGTTCAAAAGCCATCAGAGTACAAAACTTTAAAATCATAATCCCCACAGAACGGAAGCAATACAGAGCCAAGTCATACTTTAAGCACTTCAAGCGGAAGAAATCTGGATCAAGCTAGAGTATTCCCTTCTACAAAACCTTGGGGGGGGGACGGAAGAAAGGAGGCGAAACAACAAGGGTCAGACAAAAAGTCTGGCAAGTGCAGTGATTTTCAGTTATGAACAGATAATAATAACATGATATGAACATAAAACTGGATGAGAGATAACTGTAACAGGTGTAGTGGATATAACAGAAGAACAGAATGACATAAGCTATTTCTTTACACTTCTCTGCACTAATACTAGTACAACAGAATTAGGTGTCACCCTAATGTCTAAACTGAAACAGAAACGGGTACAGAATAATTTCCATGCTGGTAATGGGCCTTTACCACCCGATCAGAAACTGATAGAAGCAGAATGTAGCATAAGGTGTACACTAGAAATTGGGCCTTTACCACCCGAACAGACGGTACCATGCAGAAATAGACAGGTGTTGCCACCCAACAGAAACAGACGGTACCAACAGAAACAGACAGAACTAAGTGTACCCTAAAACCCTACCCCAAGTGATCGGCTCCCTAATACATAAATACCCTGTGTTGGCCCCATAGTAGGGTGTATCACTCCCTAAAGTGACAACCAATTGGCACAGACCTATTTATAGATGTCACGGCGTCTTACATCCTCAGAGGTAGACCGGGATCCATGCACGCACATGACCCGGTTGGAACGCACCATCAACACCCCTCGCCATTATCAGAATGAACCGCTTATAATTAGTTCAGTAAGCGTGCCCGGACCCTACCTACTGTTGGGTCAAAGTTTTGATACCAGAAAGGGTTACTGACTAATATGGGTCCCAAACAACAGATGACACAAGTAATTCCCCTCCTAAACTTGTGTCCCCAGACTAACAGATTTCATATTAACTTGTTTACAAGTTCAGACATATAGAATTCAGATCAACTAGTTCACAGACAAGTTTTCAGAATAACGGATCAGATATACAGATTTAACAGACTTACCGATTAACCAGTTACAGATTAACAGACTTACAGATTTGTCTAACTTTGTAATTGGGTCTACAGATTCATGGAACAGATTAATTAAATTCATCAGTCTAGTGGGTTTAACCCTATCCTCCCAACACATTTTAGACATCATATTTATCTCAGATTTTCATTAATTAAATATTAATGCCCAGACCTCTCACATTAGACTGACAGTTCGCGACTACTGGTTAGGCCGGTTGATTCCGGACAGATTTCTGTCGCAAACTGAGTCTAAACTTGGGTTTCAAGCACGTTATGACTAACTTCTCACATTAGAACCTATTGTTTGCGGCCACTGGAATATGCCGGGCGGTTCCGGGCAGAATTACGCCGCAAACTCATTCTAACCTCGAGTTAGCCATGTTTATCTTTGCGGCCAATTAATTAATAATTTACCATTTACGCCCACACCTAATATACATGTCAATTATTCATAGCTAATTCAGATTATGTCAATAACAGACTGAATATATCAACTTAACAGACATAGCAGATAACAGATTTAGGCGACTTAACGGATTCAGCAGATTAAGCAAACTAGTAGATTTAGCAGATAACAGATTAGGTATCTCAACAGATTTAGTTTAGCAGATTTGGCATTTTCAACAAACTTAGCAGATGACAGATTTGGCAGATGAACAGATCTAGCAGACTAGGCAGTAGAGCAGAACTAGCAGATTAAGCAATATAACAGAACTAGCAGATTAGGCAATATAACAGAACTAGCAGATTAGGCAATATAACTGAACTTAATCATTCCTTAAAGTTTCACAAACATATCTTGCCTAAATATAAATCTTGCCTAAGTTCAAATGCATAAATAATAGTCATGATTCACAATATGATCATATACCCCATGTTTGCATTAAATTTACATAGCACAGATTATGGTCATAATTTACAATATATCATATGTTTCAATCTTTATTAATCTTGCATAGTACAGAAGATCCATATATAAATTATACCAAATATAGCCATAGATTACTATGCATGTCATATATCCCAAAGATCTCTTACTTAGGTGTTTGTTTACATTAATAGATATCATACCTTCATGTAAATCTTTATACCTAATCCATATTCTCTTTATCTCAAATCATATGTTCAATACAGTCTATATTTATGTCCAATTATATGCCTTTTATGTTATAAATATAACATGTCCAATCATATGTCTCGGATCTATGTTCTAGCTACAGTCCATGTTCTTTCCTCAAATCAGTCACCTATTGGTCATGCCCAATTTATGCATCATTCATTTTGTTGTACCAAACCTTTTAGCGTATGTTAATCTCTTATGAGATCGGCTCAGGCTCAGCGTAGCCTGGCTATAGAACAGAAAGAGGAAAGAGATACAGAATAAGATGGATCTAAACAGAACAGAACAGATATAACCTCAGATTCAGATTTACAATTCATGTCACAATCAGAATTAACGTTTATATCGGAAAATAACTGTACTTGCCTTGGTTGGATTAAAGAAAGAACTTTTAATTATTGTAGAATCGTTGCAGAAGCTTTTATCTCTAGTTTGAATTGAGTTTCTTAGGTTGATGTTGATTAGCTTCTAGTTTTGATTCCAGCAGATTAGCGACGCCATTTTTTATTTTTATTTAGAACAGAGGCAGAGAAGAAGCAGAATAGAGTTGTGTGCAGAGAAGGCTAGGTTTGGGGCTGTTTAAATAGGAGAATAGGAGTGTTTAGAGCCATCAGATCGGTCCAGAAGTCATCCGGTTCGTCAAAAAGGGGTAAAAATCGCCATAGGCCCGATCTGTAAAATGTGCCCAGGTCGACCCCTAGGTCGACTACCCAGTCGACCTGGTCAGGGGGGGTCGACTACCCAGTCGACTCCCCAGTCGACCTGGTCGGGGGGGTCGACTACCCAGTCGACTCCCCAGTCGACCTGGGTCCTGGGCGGGAAATTTCCCGCCCAGCCCGCTTTTGGGTTTGAATTCGAATTTTGAATTCGAATTTTCGAGCTGTTTTCGATTCCAGAAATTCCTGAAACTTCGGAGGGTCATATCTCCCTCATACGGACTCTGATTCTCGCAAACTCGGACTCGTTTCCAAGCAGAATCCGAGACGAATGCATTGGCGCAACCCATTTCCCTTGATATTTATTTTAAAAATTAATTATTCTCTCATTTATTACTTATACGTACACAGAAAATACGGGGTGTTACATGTGAGGCTCGCGAGGTAATGATATACACAAAGCTATGTCGATGCTTTGATCATCAACCATAATGCTCTGCTTTCCGACAAAAGAATCGATCATTTGAATCTTGACATGCCACATTGACAATTCACGCCATGTGATCGATAACTACCAATATATAACCACTAAACTCGTGCATCTCAGAGAAGGGTGTTAAGAAAGAGAATAAATTCTCCGCCACCAATCAGATGTATATTAAATAGAAACCAATTTACAAGGAATGAAATCCAATGTTAGACACACATCCACTTACAAGTCCGTTCTGGGTCTGAAAGAAACCAGAGTCACCTTATTCCTCGTCCCGTATGTCCAAAACGGAAGAGAGGTGCTCGCTTCTCCGGACAATCAACAAGTACGTCCGTACAACTACCACTTTAACCCTTTACTGGGAGCTAACCAATGCCGGGCATCAATAGTTATCCATTTGATGTGAAGATCGTCGGTCTCCAATCGTCGTCTTTAATATCTTCGATATGAATCGCCGTATAATCATTTGAAATGAGATTAAACTCGGTCTTTTCAAATGATTCCCGCATATATATAATTTAAAACCATTTCACATTGTTAATATTGTTTAATAACTATTTATCGCTATTTTTATATATAAAAAAATAGCCCAATTTAATTCAACGACGCTTCGGGTCAATAGGCGGCTCTAGCGCAGTTTTTATCAAAATTTGATTTACACTATTCTCGAAATCTAATCGTTGGATTTTAACAAAATTTACATAGTTGCAAAGATCTTCCCAAAGTGTAATGACCCGGATTTTTGGCAACCTTGGTTATCGCTATAAACTCAAAGATGACTAACCAAACATCGAAAAATACCGGATGATTAATGAAAGAAATTAGAGGGTGAGGAAAGATAAGATAGAAACTTAGAATAGAAGAAGACGAACACAATATCAGAGTAATACGAATCTCACAGCGGAACGAATAACATATAATATATGTAACATAACTTTGAAATAAAAGATTGTACTTGAATATACATATCATCATCAAGTACAACACTTACAACACAGCGGAATATAAACTATAGCTATATGATCCTGAAGCCTTCTGCTCTAGCTCTTCAAGTATCTGTAAATCCCGACTACTTGACTGCCCGTACAAAATTGGGCACCCAAGAGTTTAGGGAAAACAAAACAAAACAAACTTCGGGTCAGTCATGGGACTGGTGTGAGTAAAACAGTTTAAAACAGTTCAAGCAGGTAAATGGTATCTCATAAGACCACGCCATATAACGGAACGGGTTTTTCCCTTATGAGAATCCAAATTATCTTTATATCAAAAACCTTTTGATATTATAATAATGTCTATCAACACAATATAATAATCATCTAGCAGAAACCCTTTCATCTCACGTTCTACATATATAGTATACAATCAAAACCGCAAGCACGTATTGGGTAATGGATTTCCAACTATGACAAGGTATGGAACCACCTTTCGCTAGTGTACCTCTAGAAAGGAATACACTGGGTTCAACAAGAACATCTTGCAACCCGGCCACACATGACCGACCACTCATTTCGCATGAGTGTATCGAATGTATATCACTAACGGTTGGGATCAACAACCGTTTCCCGAATGGGACAGCATCAACAATATATTTTTAGAAGTAAATGAAACTCTAGATCAGGTGGTTATACACCCTACTTCGGAGCGACCGACTTAGCCATGTTGCCTGCCCGATTTCTATCATTTAATGATTGATGAAGCTTGAGGTTACGCCTTATGATCACATCATATTCACTTCGAATGCCACATTGTCAAATCTATCAAAAACCACTAATTGACGTCTATAATAGTACATTACGTGTTAGCTAAAAGAAGTTTCCTTCTCCGCTTCCACTCTTGGTACGGTTGGAGAAATCAATATACGTGATCGTCTGGAAATCTCTGTCAGACATCCGTCCATACAAGTCATCCAGGAATAGGATGAACCGAAGGCACTATTCAGTACATCCATCTTAGGCAATCTTTACCTTAGATTTATACAACAGCCCTTGCACTTTACTCCGTCTTCAATTTTCTTTGGCATATATGATTCGCAACGCTTATGCCAATAAAGAGTGGTTCTTTGGATAATAATCCAACCGGTCTCTCCATATTAACAACGTTAAAATGGTCAAAACTTCGATAGTCTCTGATTTAACTATCAAAGAAAAACAGGTGTGCAAAAACGATATTATTTCCAAATGGAAATTATATCGAATCTACCATCAATCATATATATATATATATTCATATGTTTCTTATTTTCTATGTTTAGTAAATATACGTTAACGCTGGAAAACATTTCCATAACTTATTTACGTATCACTATTCTTCTACAACTATCAGTCACTAATTTTAAACTAGTATAAGAACAATTCCCTAAGTACCAATCCCGAAGGTCGAAACCAACATCAGATAGACACTTAGGAAACCATTCAACTTAACAAGTCTCCAGTCAAATTCTGATTTAGCTTAACTCCATTTCTTAACTTCTTATACATGAACATTTCCTTTTCTAATTCATATTTCAAATTTCAATATTTGATTACATTTCTGATTCTATTTGGAAAAAATTTCCAAATCTTCTTTACTTGGATTTAAAAAGATGTTTAAATCAACATCGCTACGACAACTCAAACCACTATACTTATTTACTAAAATCACTTAACCACTTTCACTCTCGAACCTTAACCATTTCTAAATTAAATACGAAGCCAATCAAGTTGGGATATAACTACCTCTCATGCCTTAATTGAACAACATTTCAAATCTCGAAATAGGGTAAGCTCATCTTTTAACTCTTTAACACTTCCTTACGTAACTTCCGGTTATAAT
This sequence comes from Allium sativum, assembly GCA_030737875.1. Lineage (NCBI taxonomy): Eukaryota > Viridiplantae > Streptophyta > Magnoliopsida > Asparagales > Amaryllidaceae > Allium > Allium sativum. The sequence continues at coordinate 509,584,633 of CM060921.1, read as the reverse complement.
TTACGAGTCCAACTACTTAACAGAATCATTTGATTATAACAGTGGTGTTATAATCTCCTGCTTCTGAAATATAATAACTTTAATCTAACTCTTATTTCCTAACTCGAATAAATAACGAACAACTAATTTATCAACTCCTATTTGGTTAACTCTTATTCTATAACTCTTATTTTATAACTCTTATTCGAATAACTCCAATCTAATAACTCTTATTCGATTAACTTTAACTCTATTTAATTCTTACTAGATTAACTTTTATTTGAATAACTTATATTTGATTTGCTTACTTTCGAATACTTATATTTGATAATCTCTTTCTTCGAATAAATCTTATTCGATTTAACTCCTGTCGAATAACTAGATTCGATCAACTCACTTCGAATATTTCTGATTCGATTTACTTCTTCGAATAACTAAATTCGATTAACTCATTTCAACTCTATTCGAATAAACTAAATTCGATTAACTCCATTTGAATAACTCTAGTTTTATTTAACTCTATCGATTAAACTCTAACTGATTAACTCTAACTGTTTAACTCTAACTGGTTAACTCTTTGTCCTTATTCGGTTTCAGATGTCGATGTTGAAATCGATTCTTACTTCCCTATATAAGTCCTGACTTATATATTCTATTTATCCAATGATAAATATTTACTTAATTTATAAATATTATTTATAAATCAATCTGCTCCTTTTATCTGTTTTCTCCATATATAAGTTCAGACTTATATATATCTATTTATCCAAATGATAAATATTTCCTTTATAATCTATTTGTTTTCTAAATGCCTTTTTACCCATATTTCCTTTTTAAATCTTTATTTGTAAATGATTTAAAAATATTTCCCTTTAGTTATAATTCCACTTAACAATATTCCTTATTTAAAAATATTACCCTTCAGTTATAATTCCACTTAACAATATTCCCTATTTAAAAATATTTCATTTATAAATAAGTTCCATTTATAAATATCTTCATTTATAAATATCTCCATTTATAAATATCTCCATTTATAAGTAACTCCATTTATAAAATCTTTGTTGATTTTATAAATGTTTTCTCTTTTCTAAAAATCTCCTATTTTTAAATATCCCAATTTATATATATATATATATATATTTCTTATTTTTAAATTATTCTAGTTTATAAATATTCTGTTTTCAATATCACTTTGAAAATCTCCTTTTCCCATTCCGATATTTTTTGGTACTTAACACATCAAATCATGATGACCAATATCATCCAAACACATATAATCAACCATAGATTATAAACTACATCATATATCACAATATATGAATAACAGTAAAGTCAATGTTGAGGAATCCAGTTGGATTCCTCCAACCTGTTTCCCTGCATCACCGATGTTAAACAATATAGATAACATCACTTTCATTTCAAGAAGAAATATTATGATCGACAGGATTAATATTTAATAGTGATATATATATATATATAACCATAAGTGTGTTTTCAATCAATTATTTAACAGTCCATCTAAACAGTTAACACACATCAATCAACAGATAATTATCAGTTATAAATATACGTTAGAAAACTATAACTGTTCAGAGTTGGTGAGTTTTACTCACATTGGCAGTTCATCGTTAAAGAACGATAAACTGTTGTTTGATTTGAATCAAACAATTTATTTCGCCATAAATTCAAACGACCTCTAAATATTTCCAGACTAGCTTCACCATGTTGCTTGCGTCCCTACGAATTCAACGGATCCTAGTTTTCCAAATTCGGACAACGTATGTAAGAGTTAGGTAATTTACAAGGCATATGTATTAGATTTTAAATTAAATATAAACTTTATAAAAGAGCTGGGCCTTACCACCCTTAAACGGCCCATCCAAACAAATGGAAAACAGAACTAGGCCCACTCCTTTTCCTTCCTTCTCAACGTGGAAATCCTGTCCTCAACAAAACACATTCACGCTACAGGCAAAACTCCCGTGCCATTTCTGTGCTTCGAACTCGCGGTTCTCCGCCCACCATCCACCCTTTGACGAACGAACCTCCCCAGTCTCCTCCCCATCGAAATCTCCACACAGCCGTCACCCTCTGGCTTTGCTCGAACTCACCCATTCCGACGCGTTTTCTAGCAGCTCTTCACGATTTCCAGCATCAACATCGACATCTCCTAACACCAAATCACAGGAAAATAGCACTCAAGGTGAGGAATTCATCGTTGATCCCAGAAACGAACTCAAAAACTTGAATAAATGCTTCGATTTGCGGTTACCTCTAACCCTAGATGTCGCTGTTCTTTTTCGACCCTTCGGAAAATGCATCGCAACACATAAAAGTGGTACGAGGTTGAAGAGTAAGCTAGTAGGAATCATAATACATGAGTAATATGATTTTAGGAATTTTATTTGAGTTTGTTTTGATTTTCTTTTGATCTTTGCAAATGCTCGAAGTGTTTTAGTGAAGCAACAAAGTAGCGGCGCACTTTTTGATCAGAAGAGAAATTTGTTTAGGGTTTAAGGGAAAGTTGGTTATTTATAGTATCTGATTTTAGTTTGTATGAATTTAGCTTCCTCCACATTTTCTCTTTTGGTTTGTGGTTGTCCTTCTTGCACCGATCTACCAAAATATGTTGGCTCTTCCTTTCAGTCATTAACGAAAATGTCTACACCCATATATTCATCATTCAAACAACCACGCACTGTTCACTACTTCTCACTGTACACACACACTCCCATTTCATTTTTCTTCACATGTAAAACCCTATACACTAGCTACTCCATATGTTTACGAGCTAGCAACGACATAGGTAAGAATACCATTGTAATGTACAACGTGACCCAGTTCCAAAAATATAAAAATATCGGTAGATTAACTCATATTTTGGAAACCCAAAATGTTGATTACAGGGTGCAAAATACTCCAAATAAAAAGTTGCATATTTAATTAATTAAAAATTACAATAAAATTCTAAAAATTAAATTATCGTTATGTCTCAAAAGAACCCTGTCTAAATTCGAAACCGGTAACTAGTTATATTGAATAAACCATTACGGTCGATAAACGATTCTATAGCGACTATTTTAAAATTGTTTTGGACATATCTCAAAATCTACACGACGAAATCCTGATTTTTCCCTTCCACTAGAAAGATATACTCCACCAGCCCCCAATGTTTCTTGTTTCACAGAAATCCGAGTTAAAACGGCTTCTGTACATTCAGTTGAAGTTCGAATCGCCAATTTACGAACTACAGCGCCATTTCGAGCTCGATTTTAATTATAATATAATTATACTTTCAAACTGTCATTCAAATAATATATTCGTTAATCTAATTCAATTCTAAACTGAATTAAATATCACATATGATCCAGTTCACACCATGTCTCCATTTCAGCCAATTCTGATTATTTCAGAATTAAATATATTATTTAATTTATTATTTTAAATTAAATATTCACCATTATTTAATTAAACCAACATTTAATTCACTATATCACTATTTATATAATTAAATTAATTAATTATAATACCTCTGCAAATGCGGGTCATTACAATCTTCCCCACTTAAAATAATTTCGTCCTCGAAATTGCTAAGGTAGAGAACGACCCTATCGCCTGGTTAAAACATATTTGTTCACTTCTTATCTTCAGTTTCAACTGAACCAAATTAATTTTAATTAAATTATTTATTCATTCTTATTAATAGAAATTTCCAAAAATCCTAAAAATTTTCTAACTCCTTACTTTTCAAAAAAATTCGCCAGCACCTCCTTTGTACTGGTCAATCGGTCAAACTCCAACTCGCCTCTCTGGGCCATCCCCAACCCAAAAGAAAATCAACCAGCCAAGCGGCTTGCCAATTCGGCTCATAAATCTCATGCTTATATCGAATATAAACTTGTACCTTTTTATCGGGCATATCAACTCTATCACTTTCACCTGCTGTCAATTCAGCGGATACAAGGGTCATCCCAATCAAATACCAATCTGCTTTTATCCACAACACAACCATTCGTTTATATCCGTGTCAAATATCAACTCGAGTTTCTTCTCGATTCCCAACTCTTAACTTGATTATCACATTACACTTACAATTTGAATCTCACAATCCAATTTGTCTTGATATCATTCTAATTCAATCTCAGTTACCACTTTACTGGCTTTACTTTAATTCAAATTTGCTTTCACAAATTTCTGTTAAATTTGTTTTTAATTCAAACAGTCTTTCCCTGGGAATTTTTAAACAGTTTACTCTTTCCAAAAAATCAAATTTTCCTTTTTGAAATTCAACACAACTTGCCTTTCCCAAAACAAAATCAAAACAGTATCTCTGGTAGTAATTCGTCACTTACAACTCGAAAATGAATACTGGTGATGCAACTGTCATCATCAGAATCTCCAGCGATCGAAGTGAGTTCAATACTATAAAACCATTTCTAAACATTTCCACTTTGAAATTCACTTCAAAATATAATTCACACTGCTTGTAAAACAATTTAAAATCTCCCAGGATTTTAAAATTCTCATATATTTAACTTAAATCCATTTACAAAACCTTTCCAAATTTCTAGGGTTTTAACTTCAATTCTGATTTAAATTTAGATTTAATTCATCTGATTCCACGTATTTCACTTATATGAATTCTGATTGGTTATTTACATAACCATTTAATTTATAATCTTACTCGATTATAATAACAACCAATATATTCAATATATATTATAATTCCAATATATATATCTTCCTTATATCAAAATATACTTTGGGTAAACTTATTTTCATTTACCCTCCTTTTCAAAACATATCGTGTCGACCCATCGTATTCGAGTGTTTAGAAACTCCTACCGATACAGCGGATCAAAATGATCGACCAGAACTCATAAACAACTCAACCAATAAATCACCACAATATAAAACAATTTTTATATCAATAACAAATACGCTCACTCGTATATATACACTCAACTCAATCTAGGGTATTACTAACCCTATCTCTACCGAGTTACGCCACAGAGCCAAGGTGATTCACTTAACTTAAGCTCTGATACCAACTGTAATGACCCGGGTTTTTGGCGACCTTGGTTATCGCCATAAACTCAATGATGACTAACCAAACATCGAAAAATACCGGATGATTAACGAAAGAAATTATAGGGTGAGGAAAGATAAGATAGAAACTTAGAATAGAAGAAGAAGAACACAATATCAGAGTAACACGAATCTCACAATGGAACGAATAACATATAATATATGTAACATAACTTTGAAATAAAAGATTGTACTTGAATATACATATCATCATCAAGTACAGCACTTACAACACAGCGGAATATAAACTATAGCTATATGATCCTGAAGCCTCCTGCTCCAGCTCTTTAAGTATCTGTAAATCCCGACTACTTGACTGCCTGTACAAAATTGGGCACCCAAGAGTTTAGGGAAAACAAAAAAAACTTCGGGTCAGTCATGGGACTGGTATGAGTAAAACAGTTTAAAACAATTCAAGCAGGTAAATGATATCTCATAAGATCATGTCGTATAACGGAACGGGTTTTTCCCTTATGAGAATCCAAATTATCTTTATATCAAAAACCTTTTGATATTATAATAATGTCTATCAACTCAATATAATAATCATCTAGCATAAACGCTTTCATCTCACGTTCTACATATATAGTATACAATCAAAACTGCAAGCACGTATTGGGTAATGGATTTCCAACTATGACAAGGTATGGAACCACCTTTCACTAGTGTACCTCTAGAAAGGAATACACTGGTTTCAACAAGAACATCTTGCAACCCGGCCACACATGACCGACCACTCATTTCGCATGAGTGTATCGAATGTATATCACCAACGGTTGGGATCAGCAACCGTTTCTCGAATGGGACAGCATCAACAATAGATTTTTAGAAGTAATTGAAACTCTAGATCAGGTGGTTATACACCCTACTTCGGAGCGACCGACTTAGCCATGCTGCCTGCCCGATTTCTGTCATTTATCGATTGATGGGGCTTGAGGTTACGCCTTATCATCACATCAGATTCACTTCGAATTCCACATTGTCAAATCCATCGTAAATCACTAATTGACGTCTACAACGGTACATTACGTGTTAGCTAAAAGAAGTTTCCTTCTCTGCTTCCACTCTTGGTATGGTTGGAGAAATCAATATACGTGATCGTCTGGAAATACTCTGTCAGACATCCGTCCATACAAGTCATCCAGGAATAGGATGAACCGAAGGTACTATTCAGTGCATCCATCTTAGGCAATCTTTACCTAAGATTTATACAACATCCCTTGCACTTTACTCCGTCTTCAATTTTATTTGGCATATATGATTCTCAACGCTTATGCCAATACAGAGTGGTTCTTTGGATAATAATCCAACCGGTCTCTCCATATTAACAACGTTAAAATGGTCAAAACTTCGATAGTCTGTGATTTAACTATCAAAGAAAAACAGGTGTGAAAAAATGATATTATTTCCAAATGGAAATTATATCGAATCAACCATCAATCATATATATATATATATATATATTCATATGTTCCTTATTTTCTATGTTTAGAAAATATACGTTAACGCTGGAAAACATTTCCATAACTTATTTACGTATCACTATTCTTCTACAACTATCAGTCTCTGATTTTAAACTAGTATAAGAACAATTCCCTAAGTACCAATCCCGAAAATCGAAACCAACATCAGACAGGAACTTAGGAAACCATTCAACTTAACAAGTCTCCAGTCAAATTCTGATTTAGCTTAACTCCATTTCTTAACTTCTTATACATGAACATTTCCTTTTCTAATTCATATTTCAAATTTCAATATTTGATTACGTTTCTGATACTATTTGGAAAACATTTCCAAATCTTCTTTACTTGGATTTAAACAGATGTTTAAATCAACATCGCGACGATAACTCAAACCACTATACTTATTTACTAAAATCACTTAACCACTTTCACTCTCGAACCTTAACCATTTCTAAATTTAAAACGAAGCCAATCAAGTTGGGGTATAACTACCTCTCAAACTTTAACTGAACAACATTTCAAATCTCGAAATAGGGTAAGCTCATCTTTTAACTCTTTAACACTTCCTTACGTAACTTCCTATTATAATTAACGAGTCCAACTCCTTTACAGAATCATTTGATTATAACAGTGGTGTTATAACCTCCTGCTTCTGAAATATAATAACTTTAATCTAACTCTTATTTCCTAACTCGAATAAATAACGAACAACTAATATATCAACTCCTATTTGGTTAACTCTTATTCTATAACTCTTATTCGAATAACTCCAATCTAATAACTCTTATTCGATTAACTTTAACTCTATTTAATTCTTACTGGATTGACTTTTATTCGAATAACTTATATTCGATTTGCTTACTTTCGAATACTTATATTCGATAATCTCTTTCTTCGAATAAATCTTATTCGATTTAACTCCTGTCGAATAACTAGATTCAATCAACTCACTTCGAATATTTCTGATTCGATTTACTTCTTCGAATAACTAAATTCGATTAACTCATTTCAACTCTATTCGAATAAACTAAATTCGATTAACTCCATTTGAATAACTCTAGTTTGATTTAACTCTATCGATTAAACTCTAACTGATTAACTCTGACCGGTTAACTCTAACTGGTTAACTCTTTGTCCTTATTCGGTTTCAGATGTCGATGTTGAAATCGATTCTTACTTCCCTATATAAGTCCTGACTTATATATTCTATTTATCCAATGATAAATATTTACTTAATTTATAAATATTATTTATAAATCAATCTGCTCCTTTTATCTGTTTTCTCCATATATAAGTTCAGACTTATATATATCTGTTTATCCAAATGATAAATATTTCCTTTATAATCTATTTGTTTTCTAAATGCCTTTTTACCCATATTTCCTTTTTAAATCTTTATTTGTAAATGGTTTACAAATATTTCCCTTTAGTTATAATTCCACTTAACAATATTCCCTATTTAAAAATATTACCCTTCGGTTATAATTCCACTTAACAGTATTCCCTATTTAAAAATATTTCATTTATAAATAAGTTCCATTTATAAATATCTCCATTTATAAATAACTCCATTTATAAAATCTTTGTTGATTTTATAAATATTTTCTCTTTTCTAGAAATCTCCTATTTATAAATATCCCAATATATATATATTTCTTATTTATAAATTATTCCAGTTTATAAATATTCTGTTTTCAATATCACATTGAAAATCTCCTTTTCCCATTTCGATAATTTTTGGTACTTAACACATCAAATCACGATGACCAATATCGTCCAAACACATATAATCAACCACAGATTATAAATTACATCATATATCACAATATATGAATAACAGTAAAGTAAATTTTGAGGAATCCAGTTGGATTCCTCCAACCTGTTTCCCTGCATCACAGATGTTAAACAATATAGATAACATCACTTTCATTTCAAGAAGAAATATTCTGACCGACAAGATTAATATTTAATAACGATATATATATACACAACCATAACTGTGTTTTCAATCAATTATTTAACAGTCCATCTAAACAGTTAACACACATCAATCAACAGATAATTATCAGTTATAAATATACGTTAGAAAAATATAACTGTTCAGAGTTGGTGAGTTTTACTCACATTGGCAGTTCATCGTTAAAGAACGATAAACTGTTGTTTGATTTGAATCAAACAATTTATTTCGCCATAAATTCAAACGACCTCTAAATAATTCCAGACTAGCTTCACCATGTTGCTTGCGTCCCTACGAATTCAACGGATCCTAGTTTTCCAAATTCGGATAACGTATGTAAGAGTTAGGTAATTTACAAGGCATATGTATTAGATTTTAAATTAAATATAAACTTTATAAAAGAGCTGGGCCTTACCACCCTTAAACGGCACATCCAAACAAATGGAAAACGGAACCAGGTCCGCTCCTTTTCCTTCCTTCTCAACGTGGAAATCATGTCCTCCACAAAACACATTACCGCTACAGGGAAAACTCCCGTGCCATTTATGTGCTTCGAACTCGTGGTTCTCTGCCCACCATCCACCCTCAGACGAACGACCCTCCCCAGTCTCCTCCCCATCGAAATCTCCACAAAGACGTCACCCTCTGGCTTTGCACGAACTCACCCATTGCGATGCGTTTTCTAGCAGCTCTTCACGATTTCTAGCATCAACATCGACATCTCCTAACACCAAATTGCACGAAAATAGCACTCAAGGTGCGTAATTCATCGTTGATCCCAGAAACAAACTCAAAAACTTGAATAAATGCTTCGATTTGCGGTTACCTCTAACCCTAGATGTCGCTATTCTTTTTCGACCATTCGGAAAATGCATCGCAACACATAAAAGTGGTACGAGGTTGAAGAGTAAGCTAGCATGAATCATAATACATGAGTAATATGATTTTAGGAATTTTGTTTTGATTTTCTTTTGATCTTTGCAAATGCTCGAAGTGTTTTAGTGAAGCAACAAAGTAGCGGTGCACTTTTTGATCAGAAGAGAAATTTGTTTAGGGTTTAAGGGAAAGTTGGTTATTTATAGTGTATGATTTTAGTTTGTATGAATTTAGCTTCCTCCATGTTTTCTCTTTTGGTTTGTGGTTGTCCTTCTTGCACCGATCTACCAAAATATGTTGGCTCCTCCTTTCAGTCATTAACGAAAATGTCTACACCCATATATTCATCATTCAAACAACCACGCACTGCTCACTACTTCTCACTGTACACTCACACTCCCATTTCATTTTTCTTCACATGTAAAACCCTATACACTAGCTACTCCATATGTTTACGAGCTGGCAATGATAGAAGTAAGAATACCATTGTGATGTACAATGTGACCCGGTTCCAAAAATATAAAAATATCGGTAAATTAACTCATATTTTGGGAACCCAAAATGTTGATTACAGGGTGCAAAATACTCCAAATAAAAAGTTGCATATTTAATTAATTAAAAATTATAGTAAAATTCTAAAAATTAAATTATCATTATGTCTCAAAAGAACCCTATCTAAATTCGAAACCGGTAACTAGTTATATCGAATAAACCGTTACGGTCGATAAACGATTTTATAACGACTATTTTAAAATTTGATTTGGACATATCTCAAAATCTACACGACGAAATCCTAATTTTTCTCTTCCACTAGAAAGATATACTCCACCAGCACCCAACATTTCTTGTTTCACAGAAATCCGAGTTAAAACGGCTTCTGTACATTCAGTTGAAGTTCGAATCGCCAATTTACGAACTGTAGCGCCATTTCGAGCTCGATTTTAATTATAATATAATTATACTTTCAAACTGTCGTTCAAATAATATATTCGTTAATCTAATTCAATTATAAACTGAATTAAATATCACAGATGATCCAGTTCACACCATATCTCCATTTCAGCCAATTCTGATTATTTCAGAATTAAATATATTATTTAATTTATTATTTTAAATTAAATATTCACCATTATTTAATTAAACCACCATTTAATTCACTATATCACTATTTATATAATTAAATTAATTAATTATAACACCTCTGCAAATGCGGGTCATTACACAAAGTGGTCCTAACGGTTTCAGTTTTGGGAAAATCCGACAGTCGGATCTTCCTATATAATCGTTTAAAGTTACGATTCTGAAACGTGAACTACCGCATGCGATTCATTTAATTATAATTTATATTTATATATAATCATATATAAATATAAAACATTCGACGATTCCACTAACGTGTTTAACACACCAAATAAAATAATGTTTTAATTTGCATAACCATTTCAACATGTTTACAATGTCAAATAAAATGTTTTTATTTACATGATATTTGCTAATGACAAATAAAAAGATAATTTTTATTTGTATTTCTATTTTTAACTTTAACAAATAAAAAGGAATATTTTATTTGTATAAAATTTCCAGTGCATGTTTTGACAATAAAATAATTCCTGCAAGTTCAAATGTATATGTTGTCAATATAAATGATTCTTTGACTATGCATGTAAATTCTAATATATGAATTGTCAATAAGAATGTTATTTTGATCTTGCATATAAACTCTAGTATATGCATTGATGATAAAAGTATCACCTAGATTTATACACATATTCTAATGTATATTTTGATGTTTCATTTTGTTAACAATCCTGCTTGAACAAAATGTATAAAAGCGATGTTTTCATTTTCCTATTTTCTAGCATATTAAAAATAATGTTTTTAACATACAAATATTTTTTTAACATATGTTTTCTAATGAATCACTTCAACATTAAAAATGGAATTTTTAATGTTTCAACATTTTTATTCAAATAGTCTATATTTCTAAGGAATCAATCTTTACATTGAAAATATGATTTTTAATGTTTCACACTTTTATTCAAATATGAACAATTTTCTAATGAATCAAACTTTACATTAAAAATATGATTTTTAATGTTTCAACACTTTTATTCAAATATGAACAATTTTCTAATGAATTAAACTTTTCATTAAAAATACGATTTTTAATGTTTCAACACTTTTATTCAAATATGAACAATTTTCTAATGAATCAAACTTTACATTAAAAATATGATTTTTAATGTTTCAACACTTTTATTCAAATATGAACAATTTTCTAATGAATCAAACTTTACATTAAAAAATATGATTTTTAATGTTATCATGCTTTTATGTTAAAAATGAACATTTTCTAGTGATTCATTAGATTTTTAATGTTATTATGTTTCTACATTTAACATGATCACTCTTCCTAGTATCTTACATTACATTAAAAATGTTAATTTTTAATTTAATCATGTTTTTATTTTAAAACATGAAAATTTCACTATTTTCTGTCATTACATTAAAAATGTAAATTTTAATGTATACATGTGTTTATTTTAAAACATGAACATTCTTCTAGTTTATAACATTACATTAAAAATGTAAATTTTAATGTAATCATGTTTTTTTATTTAAGATCATGAATATTTTTCTAATTTCTAACATTACATTAAAAATGTAAATTTTAATGTAATCATGTTATTACAAAACATGAACCTTTTCTATTTGATTTTGAATGTTAGAAATTGATATTTCATATTTGTTGAATATTCTAATTCAGCAAAGTGACAAAATTTGATATTTCTTTTTTGTTGAAAAACTCTAGTTCAACAAAATGACCAAAAATGTATATTTCCTTTTTGTTGAAAATTCTAATTCAACAAAATAACCTAAATGTATATTTCATTTTGTTGAAAATTCTAATTCAACAAAATTACCAAAAATGTATATTTCCTTTTTGTTGAAAATTCTAATTCAACAAAATGACCAAAATGTATATTTCGTTTTTTTTGAAAATTCTAATTCAACAAAATGACCAAAATGTATATTTGATTTTTTGTTGAAAATTCTAATTCAACAAAATGACCAAAAATGTATATTTCCTTTTTGTTGAAATTTCTAATTTAACAAAATGACAAAAAATGAATATTTCATTTTTGTTGAAAAATTCTAATTCAATCTAAATGACAAAAAGCGATATTTCATTTTGATTAAAAATTCTAATTCAATCAAAATGACAAAAAGTGATATTTCATTTTTATTTTTGTTGACAAACATGTAGTTTGTGATTTGACACAATTCTACTTTACAAAAAATGTCATTTTTGTTTTGATTGTTTTATTTCAACAAAAATGTTCATTTTTTTTATGGCAATTTTATCTAAACAATAATAATCTACATGTTTGTGACAATTTCATTTAAACAATAATGATCCACATGTTTGTGACAATTTTATAATAAGACAATATTGATCTACATGTTTGTGACAATTTTATAATAACATAATATCATTAAATTAACAAATCTACACAACAATCACAAATCACATCACGTATCATAATAAATAGAAATTAACAGCGGATTGGTGATAATACAATCAAAATTAATTTTAATTATTTGAGAAGAAGAAACAAAATAGAATTCTCACAGTCGGTTTAATTCTGAATGGTTCAGATATGAAATTTGACCAAAATTTGATATGCTCAGAATTTGTTCTAGTCAGTCCAGAAATGAAGATCTCGGACCCACGATCGCAGTTGTTCTGAATTTCGATCTCGTATGAGTGAGATACGGATTTATTTTTATAAATAATGTTTTAAAATTAAATTAAATAAATAATATAATTTAAATCCACCTTCTTCCTCAATACATAGACAAAGGCAGCACTATATCAGTAAAGCTTCCAAACAAGGTCTGTAAATTACAAGCAAATGGTGCAGCGATTCGAAGATTGGATGCTATGGCATCGGAGAGGCTCGAGCTGTGCACGCAGGGGGGCCCATGTAGTCAGGCGCGATCAGCCCTAGAGGAGGCGGCGGCGCTGCGAACGGGTCGGGTTCGGGTGCGTGGTTCTCGAGCTACGTGCAGTTCCGCGGGATGTTAACCGTATGGATGTGGAGAGAATTCTCTTCAAAAGCTTAAACTGAAGTGAGGGATTTCGGTGAGAGGATTGAGAGAACTAGAGGAGGGAAGGTTCAAAGCTTTTAGGCCATTAAAATGATGTAGGCGGCGGCTACTGTAGTAGTGGATTAGGGTTTGGAGAACACTATTTATAATAAAATATTATATATTTACTTGTTTTTGCAAATAAATCTGTTAAGTCTCCGTAGCACCAATTTCAGTCCAACAAAAGTCGTTCCTACCCAATTGCCCCCGTTCCGGAACCAATGGGCTAGGTCCCGTCAGCCCAAACGATTTTTTTCACCCTGTTTTCTTTAATTTAAAATTTAAATCCTATATTTAATTAATTCGATCGTACATTTAAATTCACCGGAGCCACATACATGCTACGAAAATTCCTGAAAAGTAAATCTAGCTAGGTTTTGACGATATGGTCCTAACAAAATTATTTTCGTCGAATTTGGAGACCGTTTGAAAAATGGCCTTTTTAATGGTCGATTAAATTCAACAGAAATTATCGAATCACAGTTTAATTTACCACGCTCACAAATTAATTCCAAAAATTATGGAAAATTAAACTTAGTAATAATTTGACATTCCAGTTCCGACAAAAATGGTTTCGTCGAAAATCGAGGTCGTTTGTATAATGGCCATTTATACGGGCTATAAATTATACTACATTCCATAGCGACTATTCTGAATATTCAACTGGCCAAAACTTTTTATTCCCGCTATGAAATTTCGATTTTTCGGATTCGGTGGAAAGATATTTTTAAACAGATTTAAATATTTTTGGTTTCACTAAAATCCATTTTATTTTGAATCCTGTACATTTAGTCAAAGTTCAGATTCAAATTTTCAAACTACCGTGCTGTTTCTAACTCCTAATAAATATATTTGTTCTAACTTCAATTTAAATAGATTTTTAGTTGTTATTATTTAAAATAAATTATTTTAACTATTTAAAATCCATTAAAACTTCTAAAATAAAAATTTTAAATTGGTTCCAAAATTCCGGGTTGTTACAATCTCCCCCACTTAAAATCTTTTCGTCCTCAAAAAGGAACGGAGCTGAAAGTTGTTTAATTAACCAACTCAACTTCCATTCTTTTATTGGTTTCAATAATTTTATTAGTTGAACTAATAATCACACAACACAACCATCAATCAATTAGTTGATTAGCTTTTAAAAATTATATTTTCAAAAATCATATTTTCTAAGATCGAATTATATATATATAATCACAAATACGTTAATTATAACTTGACACTCTCAACTCATTCTAGGGCATTTCTAACCCTATCTCTAACGAGTTTTCTCATTCTAGGATGCTACTGATCTTATCTCTAATGACTATTCTTTTGTAGGATATTACTAATCCTACCTCTGATGAGTCTTTTGTTCAGTTCTAACGAGTTTTACCCCAAAGATTTAAATTAACCAAAGCTCTGATAACCGCTGTAATGACCCAAAAATGCCCGCCCTTTGAATCAACCATAAACCAAACAGGTCTGATCCAAAAGTTGGAAATCCTCGAATGCAACGCAAACCGGAGGATAGAGTTTTACCTTATAATGATCAAACATGCTTGATACATGAAAAATAATATTTTAATATTATTATTAGTGTCTAATCATTTTTAAAATACTTCAAAGTAAATGTATCAATCCTAGATGACATAGCTACCATATACTATGTTGTCATATATAGGTTTACAATCAAAACCATAATGTCGTATTGGAATTTGGGTTTCCATCATGAGTCAAGGCTAGGGACAATCTCCTTACCGATTCGAGACACTCTAGCAATGTCCCAGGATCACACCTACGGGCATCCCTTGCATCCTGTAGGGCTGGTCCACAAATACTTTAGTGGATTGGCAATTCTTGAACACATGCTTCCCGGTCCTATTGAACCTATAATTTGGTCACTATCTACCAATAAATCTGAGGCGCCTCATAATCCATCAACCGCATAAGTAAAATGTCAGGGCTGGCAAAACCCTGATACCACTTCTAACTAGAAAGAAACGTGTGCACTCCCTGCGTTCCCTTGTCCCGTTTCTGACTCTTACCGGGGTGTGAGGCTCGCGAGGTAACGCTATTGTAACGACCCAGAAAATTTCGCCAACTGTAATATGGAATTAATTAAAGATTTAACTATTGATGATTAATTTTGATACTCGTATTTAAAAAATTTTAAAGTTGAATATAAAATAATAAACATTATTAACGTATAACGAATTTTTTTTATATATCCAAATATATGGAAATTGGTCTAGAGATGTGTGTTTGTGTATATAAGGAAAATTGGAATGTAACGATTCAATTCTGAAATGAAACGGGGTTGCCGATGATTAAGCAGAATAAAATCAGTAAAACGATAAATAAATTTAAAAATAATATGGTACAAAAGGTGTCAGATTATAATTAAAATAATTTTATTCAGAATGTTGAGGTGTGATGGTACGTAGAATTTCATCACAATTGGAGTTTGTTTGTGGCGGTGCAAAAATAAAACATCAACATATTTGCGGTAGAAGATTTTGAGGAACCGTAACTAAATAAATTAAATAAAACGTTTGGATTCCTTCCTTCGCACACTATCAGTTCCTTTCTACCCACGTAAACGTGGAAGGCACGGTTTCCCCTTCTATAAATTTGTCATATCTCAATCCATTCAGCAAAGGAAAAAAAAGAAAAAAAAGAAAAAAAAACCCTTTTCCCCTTTCTGATTTAATGGCGATAACCTAAATTGCTCGCCTCCTTCATCCCGAAGCTGCTGGCTTCAAATTGTCATCTTCCCCAAAGCCACACGGTGACGCCTGTTCATTCTCCAGTGTAACCGAAGCTCCAAATCGAAGCCGGAAATCACCGTTCGCCTCCAACAGTCGCAAGTTGCCACCTTTCTGTAAACGCTAGCACCGTAAGAGAAATCCAGTGTCTCCACCTTTGCTGTCCACCGGGCAAAGGTGAGCTTCTCACTCACGATTAATCTCTAGTTTCAAGTATCTCGATTTCAATAGAAACCAAGTATTATAGTAATTAAGCTGTGGGTAAAATTGATTGGCTGCTACACTTGTTTGTCAACACTGGTCGTGAGTATTATACTCACAATTAATTTTAGTTCAGGAATGTAACTTTTGCGTCTTGATTGCGTTGATTTTTTGGGCTAATGTTGAGTTAATTTCGCTGTGGACCTTAACCTGTACACATTTGGCTTCCTGTTAAAATGCGGCACTTATGTTTTGAGTACATACCGAGTCAGGTATAGTTCCTTATTAAGTAAATGCCTAGATTAATATTTTATTCTATCTACATAACTGCACTGGTATATGAGTTGGTAGTCAGGAAAACTAATGGCAGTTCTACGGAATAATTGTATGATGAAGCTTTGTGTTTAATTCAATGAGAAGTTACACATGAATTTGCATAGTGAGTAAATTATTATAAATCCTTTTTGAACACTTGCATCTTGCCATAAATGTGGTCGGCGTACATTTATTTGTTCTACTCCCATTGCTTGTCATTTCATTTTGTGCGGCCATCAGTTATGTATTCCTCTTTTATTTGATATCATGAGCTGTTACGGTTATACGTATATGTACATTGTGTTGGTTATAATCCGAAACTTTGAAGTGGATTGATGAAAAAGAACAGAAAACACATCTGACCCCATATATAATTATATATATTTATGTAACCTGGAAATACTTAATTTAAATGCCATATTTTGGGATTCTTTGTGTTCATGTGCTTATAGTGGCATATAGATATGTCTAATACTACTTTGGACTATACATTGCTAACTCCTTTTTACCAAATTTTATATGAGATCTCCTTTTACTTTTATATTTTCTTTCCAAGCAGACTGATTATAATTTATTTTTGTCGCAACCATTTATGTTTACCACATGTAGCCGAGACTAGCTTTTCAATTTAGTATCATGTTGAAATGCACAAGTAAAGGCACAGTTTCAGAAACAAAGCTATAAAATTTCATAACTGTTTTGCAGTGGGTCTAAAATCACCATTGTAGTGAATTGATGCAATACTAGGCATCCATTTTATCACCAATCCTTATTCTTACTGGCATCTTACTTTGCAATAAAAAAAAAAGTTTAGCTTTGCACGACTCGCTCACTTGGAGTATCTTGCTACATTGAGTATATGCACTCCCACTGAAATGACTTGTTTTCTTTTTTTCAAATACTGTCTTCTGTTATATTTGAGACTGAGCTTTTCCTGTTTGGCCTGTCCCATATTAACATGCGGGTCCATTGTATTTACTTCCTTTAACTCAAGTATGAATGCATATGCTCTCATCCTTATTTGCTGTCACTTAGTTCCATGTCAACGCGAGTATATATGAATATGCCCCCATCATGCCCTCTTTTATGGGGTATGGTAATCGGCTAGACTTCATTCATGTCATCCTAAGCTATGAAACCACATAGTATGTTAACTGTGCATAAATCTCTTGCGTTGTCAAGGATAAATCCTTAATGCATACATTATGTTGTTTACCTTATTTATTTACATTGGCCAAAAACATTGTTATAAGTTTTTCATTTTCCTGTATCATTGTTGTACACACTACCATGATAGTATGTTTTCATTTCTAAGGAGGTTGACTATGTTTGTCATCTTAGTCATTTGACCCAAATTACATGCATTAGCCATATAAAAATTGCTCCTATGTAGTTGTGTTACACTTGGTATATCTGAAGCATGTCAAACCTTATTTAAAATGAAAGTATGCACATTTATACCCTTGTTTAACTTGAAAGTACATATATGTTGTAACCTGCATGTGTTATACCCTTGTTTATCCGGAACTTATATAGGTATGTGTTATTAACATACATATATGCTATAACCTTTAACTTAAAAAAAATGTATCAATTGTACTCTGCAGGTCATGCCTAGTATTTTAAATTTCCGGAGCACGTGAACACTTCGATGCTACGTTACCATTTCTGTTTAATACCGGTGTATACATGGACTAACCTTTGATTTTATGTTTGATGGGGATCCGTAGGGGCTTGATTCTTTTAGTTTTTGAAAACCTCTCTGATTTCTGAAATTTTTGCTGGGGAAGATTATGAATAAATCCTGAAAGTTTATATTTGTCCGATACTCTCATGTTTACGAAACCTGAACGTTAGCATCTCTGGAAAACGAACACTGAGACCTTATGCACTTGTAAAAATCTTATTTTTGGCATATACATGTCTGGTTTAGGTGGGTAACC
The DNA here is from genome assembly GCA_030737875.1 of Allium sativum. Taxonomy (NCBI): domain Eukaryota; kingdom Viridiplantae; phylum Streptophyta; class Magnoliopsida; order Asparagales; family Amaryllidaceae; genus Allium; species Allium sativum. The sequence goes on along the minus strand of CM060921.1, from coordinate 509,565,906 downwards.
TGCTTGCACAATTAGTATATTTGAATCAATACTTGTATAAATCCGTTTTGTTCATTATGTGGTCAGTTTTAAAGGCTAGAATAAATAAATGCTGGTATTAAATCTGTTCATTTGTTTGGCCAGTGCCTATATACACTAGCACATTGGTCTGCATTGATTTCATGTTGCTGCCAGTGTGGGTTTCCATGTTGCCATATCCCTTTGTTCATTTCATTTCGTAACCCTTTGCACTTTTCGCCTGCTCATCTTATTTACATTTATTTTTGGCTGCCACCGACCTGTACATGCACCCGACTGCCTTATAACCTGTTGTTTTGCCTAGACATGTGCTGCATTGAATCCGTATACTTTATCTTGTACTCGTTGGTTATGGGATGCTGAGGCAGTATACGCGTGTGCACTGTACACGCGTACACATGCAGGCTCCTGTGGTTCGTCGTCCCTATACTACCAATTTCTTTCTTGTGTCAGGGTTAACTATTATATTTCAGTTTTTATTGAAATTAATTTACTTGAACTATGATTAATCCTGACTCGAGTATTTTTATGTTTTGCATGGGATGCTCGAGTCAGACCTTGAGCGTTACAGATTTAGAGAGTTCAGCTTGGGATTCGAAAATTTGACGAAGCTGGGGATTCCTAAAGACGCGCACTCTGAAGATTTAAACCAGTAAATATTTTTCTGTATTCAAACTATAGTTGTATATTCCGCTGTATTTAAAAGTATTGTACTCAAACTCTGATTTATAAATAAAAGATCTACTCTGTTGTTCAATACTGTGTCATTTATTTATTCTGTATTTTCTGTATGTTGATTCTATCTTTTAAACCCTATAAGCTAAATACGCTCCGTCGATTTGGACGCTTTAAGTTGGTTTAATTACCGATTTAGAATTTTCAAAAAGGCGGGACGTTACAAGTGGTATCAGAGCTTTGGTTTATTCAAAGCAAAGCTTATCGAGTTTAAAAAAAATAGAATCGACACTAGAAAAAGAAAAAGGGATTTTGAAACTAGAAAGAGTTTTGGGAAATTAGAATTTTGAAAAGGGATTTATCTTGGAAATATTATATATTTTGAAAACTAGTGTTTTGAAAATGATACAGCGGAAGTAAAAATTTATTTTGAAATTTAGAAATTTTCGGAATCCCCAGTCTTCGAAGCCAGATTCGCCCGAGCTGTTCTTCAATCTCTCATAGGCTGGAATTTCGAATTCGTTATCGAATGGTATCAATGGAGGATACGTATGAGAGAATAAACGAATAAATTTCTGAAATTGTGAATTTTAGAAATTAAAGCCAAATGAAATTGATTGGAAATAAGGATTTAGAGGAGAATTTAAATAAAAAGGGAAAATTGGAATCATTTCGAAAATGAAACGATGGATTTTATGTTGACATTCGAGATAGAAATAAATGAAAATAAAATCAGGAAAGAGTTAAAATTGAAATATGACTGTGTTAAATTTGATCGATTTATTCAAAATGTGATGAGATAAATTATGAATTGTTTCAAACCAATGATGTATGATCGAATATATGATTTCGATAGTAAGTTATGAAATTGTTAATTAATTAACAAGAAGTGAATGATAAAGGAGAATTATGAATGAAGCGAAATAGGAATGGAGATTGTAAAAAGGTTTAAATGAAGTCGAAACGAATTGGATATGCCGGGTTTAGTTTCCTATAATAGGAATAATATTTACTTTTTAGAAGTAAATAACGTTTGGAAGCAAATATGCTGTAAATGAAATTAGGATAAGAATGATAAAGTTGACTAGTACGGTGAGATTATGCTGAAGTTCATAATATAAATAAAATGAGATTCTTTCCAAGCCTGGAATATATTATTGGGAAAGAGATTATCCGAAAGGAAATTGTTCTTGGAGTCGATTATGTTGAATTTCAGAAAAAGAAAAGAAAATTTATTTACATTCCGTTTTAATCAAAATTAATATAGTATTTATAAATTGTTTATACATTCAAATGAATAAAGCATATTTTAAAATTAAATATTTCAAAGACGTGAATTATTATAATCAGCAATTTTTGTAAAAGAAGTGAATTCTTATTTGAATTCGGAAATTATGAGAATTGTGAATTTTATCTATTTCAAAGTCAATGATATTGTTCAGTTAAGGTTTGAGAGGTAAATACACCCCAACTTGATTGACTTCATTGTTGACTAAGAAATGGTTAAGATTCTATAGCAAGAGTGGTTAAATAAAATAGATGAGTGTCAATAATTGAGTGGGGGATGAAGTTGTTTCATTTAACATCTGTTTTAAATTCACATAACGAAATTAGAAGTATTTCCCCCCTGAGAATAAAGAGTATTTTCTATAGGAAATAAAGATTTGAGAGTGTTTGGAAATGTTTCCCCATTGATAAGGAATTTTATAAAATTATAGATAATCGAAAATGTTTTTAAAAGTTCGAGAGAGGCTAACGGATTTGGATAACTCAGAATGGCAAGGACCAAAGAATAAAAAGCCACATGTCGAGAACGAAGGACGACAGAACATAAGAGAAATGAATTTGTAAATTGAATCCGAGAGTGGCGTAAGCATTAATTTGATAAGGAATTAAGAAGTGGAGGTAAGGAATTTAGAAACTGACTGAAGATTGGTTAAGTTGAATAATTTTCTGAGTGTTGATCTGATGTTGGTTTCGGCCTTCAGGGTTGATACTTAGAGAGTTGTTCGCTTGCTAATTGATGGTCGAAATGTGAATGTGAAGAAGTGATAATGCGTGAAGGAAAAATTTGTGATAAGAAGAAAATTCTGAAAATTTGAAGAGTATAGAGATTTGAATTAAGGGATGTACTTAATGATTGGAATTTGAAAGAAAATTCGGGTTATAACCGATAGATTTGTAAATTTGAAGGGATGTCAAATATCTAAATTGAATAAGAGGTCAAACCCAGGATTCTGAAATTGGAATAGAAATGTGAGGATATTCTATTTTGAATATTGGATATAGGAGTTTCCGAAACTTACCTGGAAAATATATATAAGAATTTGTTGAATTTGAAAACTATTAATTTGGAAGGTAACAGATTGAGTTAAAATCTTATACAATGGAAATTATATAAGAATAAGGTGGTTGGAAATTTGATTTGAAAAAGTAGATCTTATGTAAGTTGACATAAGTATGATTTATGAGGATTTTGAAATGAAGTACTATATGTATATAGTATTATATGTTTTCAAAACAAAATAAGGGAAGTACCATCCTTTTCCTTTGAAGTTCGAGCTTAGCTGAGATATGCTGCTGGTGGCAGTAGGTTGTCCGGACATAAAACTCATGAGTTTCCATTGAGCACGACTGCTAGCGTAATTCGCAGGGCTGCGGATAGCCTACGGCAGTCGGATGTTTCCTGAGGGAATCAGGCGTAACCATTGTGATCGCTGTGATCTAGAGTCGTTGGAATTCGACCGTGTAGCGAAATTCGCAGGGCTGCAGATAGCCTACGGCAGACGGATGTTTCTTGGGGGAACCAAGCGTAACCATTTTGACTGCTGCGATCTACAGTCAAATTGTAAGGGCGTAATCCGCAGAGCTGTGAAAGCTTACGGGTATGGATGTTTCCTGAGGGAATCGGGCGTAATTATTGTGTACCTGTGGTCCCCATGGCATATCTACAAGTGAAAGAGATGTAACCACTAGAGTTACTAAAGGTAGAGTGGAGCCATGTAATGTTTGTGATATCTTAGTGAATGTGAGCCACCTGTTTGATGCAGCAGTTAGTCTTCGTGACTTGATGGGTCTTCATGACCTGATTTGTCTTTGGAACTTGTTTTGTTCTCGTGACTTGAAGTATATTCATAATTCCTTGATTTGTTCTGTGATTCTGAGACAGAGCAATCAACGCTCAGTGACATCAGAATGTCTTTTGATTCCAAAAATATCTTTTGTTGATCTGTCCATGACGAAATTCACAGGGAAGTGATTTCCTATGGATACGGATGTTTTCTGGGGGATCCAGATGAAACCATTGTGTATCTGCGATTCATGAACAATCAACAAATCAATATCACATTGGTACTTTCCTTATCTGTTTTCAAAAGAATTTTCATTGGGAGTTGAAGCAAGGATATTTAGCTCTTGGAGATTTTAGTCATGCGCCTGGCCAGTGTATGCCTAACATCTGTGAGAACGACAATAGACTTGTCAAACTTCGAGTTATCAAATATTGTCAAATAAATAATTAGAAATTAAAACCTATGTAACTTGATAAATTAAGAAGAAGGATTTCCGAGTATTTCCAATTCTATAGCTTTGGAGCAATAATACAGATATTTCTTATATACGATTTTTTTTAAAAAAAAAAAGGATTTCGGATTTGGATTTTTTTTCTTTGAAATGATGGTTTGTAACGTAAAAGGAGATGTTATTTGTACTCCTCAATGAATGTTGAGGAAAATTTAATGGATTGAATGTAAGGAGGTTGGGTTGAGGGTTGCTAACCTAGACCCATTTCAATCGCAAGGATGGATAAGTAAACTTTGACAGACGGGGTCTATAAAGAAATTTGGAATGATTTGAGAGGTGTAAATCCAACTTATGCGAATTTCGAAATTTAAGAAGAAGTTAGTTTTGGAGAGAAATTTAATGATCAGAGAAATTGAACATGATGAATAAACAAAGAAGATCGATAATTTAAATATCGATATTTAAATTAGCTGTGAAGAGTTTTCACACAAATATGAAAATTTAAAAGTGTATATCAGTACAACCCCAGCGATCTTTCCTTTTCGAGGACGAAAAGTTTAAAGGGGGGAGGAATGTAACGACCCAGAAAATTTCGCCAACTGTAATATGGAATTAATTAAAGATTTAACTATTGATGATTAATTTTGATACTCGTATTTAAAAAATTTTAAAGTTGAATATAAAATAATAAACATTATTAACGTATAACGAATTTTTTTTATATATCCAAATATATGGAAATTGGTATAGAGATGTGTGTTTGTGTATATAAGGAAAATTGGAATGTAACGATTCAATTCTGAAATGAAACGGGGTTGCCGATGATTAAGCAGAATAAAATCAGTAAAACGATAAATAAATTTAAAAATAATATGGTACAAAAGGTGTCAGATTATAATTAAAATAATTTTATTCAGAATGTTGAGGTGTGATGGTACGTAGAATTTCATCACAATTGGAGTTTGTTTGTGGCGGTGCAAAAATAAAACATCAACATATTTGCGGTAGAAGATTTTGAGGAACCGTAACTAAATAAATTAAATAAAACGTTTGGATTCCTTCCTTCGCACACTATCAGTTCCTTTCTACCCACGTAAACGTGGAAGGCACGGTTTCCCCTTCTATAAATTTGTCATATCTCAATCCATTCAACAAAGGAAAAAAAGAAAAAAAAAACCTTTTCCCCTTTCTGATTTAATGGCGATAACCTAAATTGCTCACCTCCTTCATCCCGAAGCTGCTGGCTTCAAATTGTCATCTTCCCCAAAGCCACACGGTGACGCCTGTTCATTCTCCAGTGTAACCGAAGCTCCAAATCGAAGCCGGAAATCACCGTTCGCCTCCAACAGTCGCAAGTTGCCACCTTTCTGTAAACGCTAGCACCGCAAGAGAAATCCAGTGTCTCCACCTTTGCTGTCCACCGGGCAAAGGTGAGCTTCTCACTCACGATTAATCTCTAGTTTCAAGTATCTCGATTTCAATAGAAACCAAGTATTATAGTAATTAAGCTGTGGGTAAAATTGATTGGCTGCTACACTTGTTTGTCAACACTGGTCGTGAGTATTATACTCACAATTAATTTTAGTTCAGGAATGTAACTTTTGCGTCTTGATTGCGTTGATTTTTTGGGCTAATGTTGAGTTAATTTCGCTGTGGACCTTAACCTGTACACATTTGGCTTCCTGTTAAAATGCGGCACTTATGTTTTGAGTACATACCGAGTCAGGTATAGTTCCTTATTAAGTAAATGCCTAGATTAATATTTTATTCTATCTACATAACTGCACTGGTATATGAGTTGGTAGTCAGGAAAACTAATGGCAGTTCTACGGAATAATTGTATGATGAAGCTTTGGGTTTAATTCAATGAGAAGTTACACATGAATTTGCATAGTGAGTAAATTATTATAAATCCTTTTTGAACACTTGCATCTTGCCATAAATGTGGCCGGCGTACATTTATTTGTTCTACTCCCATTGCTTGTCATTTCATTTTGTGCGGCCATCAGTTATGTATTCCTCTTTTATTTGATATCATGAGCTGTTACGGTTATACGTATATGTACATTGTGTTGGTTATAATCCGAAACTTTGAAGTGGATTGATGAAAAAGAACAGAAAACACATCTGACCCCATATATAATTATATATATTTATGTAACCTGGAAATACTTAATTTAAATGCCATATTTTGGGATTCTTTGTGTTCATGTGCTTATAGTGGCATATAGATATGTCTAATACTACTTTGGACTATACATTGCTAACTCCTTTTTACCAAATTTTATATGAGATCTCCTTTTACTTTTATATTTTCTTTCCAAGCAGACTGATTATAATTTATTTTTGTCGCAACCATTTATGTTTACCACATGTAGCCGAGACTAGCTTTTCAATTTAGTATCATGTTGAAATGCACAAGTAAAGGCACAGTTTCAGAAACAAAGCTATAAAATTTCATAACTGTTTTGCAGTGGGTCTAAAATCACCATTGTAGTGAATTGATGCAATACTAGGCATCCATTTTATCACCAATCCTTATTCTTACTGGCATCTTACTTTGCAATAAAAAAAAAGTTTAGCTTTGCACGACTCGCTCACTTGGAGTATCTTGCTACATTGAGTATATGCACTCCCACTGAAATGACTTGTTTTCTTTTTTTCAAATACTGTCTTCTGTTATATTTGAGACTGAGCTTTTCCTGTTTGGCCTGTCCCATATTAACATGCGTGTCCATTGTATTTACTTCCTTTAACTCAAGTATGAATGCATATGCTCTCATCCTTATTTGCTGTCACTTAGTTCCATGTCAACGCGAGTATATATGAATATGCCCCCATCATGCCCTCTTTTATGGGGTATGGTAATCGGCTAGACTTCATTCATGTCATCCTAAGCTATGAAACCACATAGTATGTTAACTGTGCATAAATCTCTTGCGTTGTCAAGGATAAATCCTTAATGCATACATTATGTTGTTTACCTTATTTATTTACATTGGCCAAAAACATTGTTATAAGTTTTTCATTTTCCTGTATCATTGTTGTACACACTACCATGATAGTATGTTTTCATTTCTAAGGAGGTTGACTATGTTTGTCATCTTAGTCATTTGACCCAAATTACATGCATTAGCCATATAAAAATTGCTCCTATGTAGTTGTGTTACACTTGGTATATCTGAAGCATGTCAAACCTTATTTAAAATGAAAGTATGCACATTTATACCCTTGTTTAACTTGAAAGTACATATATGTTGTAACCTGCATGTGTTATACCCTTGTTTATCCGGAACTTATATAGGTATGTGTTATTAACATACATATATGCTATAACCTTTAACTTAAAAAAAAATGTATCAATTGTACTCTGCAGGTCATGCCTAGTATTTTAAATTTCCGGAGCATATGAACACTTCGATGCTACGTTACCATTTCTGTTTAATACCGGTGTATACATGGACTAACCTTTGATTTTATGGTTGATGGGGATCCGTAGGGGCTTGATTCTTTTAGATTTTGAAAACCTCTCTGATTTCTGAAATTTTTGCTGGGGATGATTATGAATAAATCCTGAAAGTTTATATTTGTCCGATACTCTCATGTTTACGAAACCTGAACGTTAGCATCTTTGGAAAACGAACACTGAGACCTTATGCACTTGTAAAAATCTTATTTTTGGCATATACATGTCTGGTTTAGGTGGGTAACCTGCTTGCACAATTAGTATATTTGAATCAATACTTGTATAAATCCGTTTTGTTCATTATGTGGTCACTTTTAAAGGCTAGAATAAATAAATGCTGGTATTAAATATGTTCATTTGTTTGGCCAGTGCCTATATACACTAGCACATTGGTCTGCATTGATTTCATGTTGCTGCCAGTGTGGGTTTCCATGTTGCCATATCCCTTTGTTCATTTCATTTCGTAACCCTTTGCACTTTTCGCCTGCTCGTCTTATTTACATTTATTTTTGGCTGCCACCGACCTGTACATGCACCCGACTGCCTTATAACCTGTTGTTTTGCCTAGACATGTGCTGCATTGAATTCGTATACTTTATCTTGTACTCGTTGGTTATGGGATGCTGAGGCAGTATACGCGTGTGCACTGTACACGCGTACACATGCAGGCTCCTGTGGTTCGTCGTCCCTATACTACCAATTTCTTTCTTGTGTCAGGGTTAACTATTATATTTCAGTTTTTATTGAAATTAATTTACTTGAACTATGATTAATCCTGACTCGAGTATTTTTATGTTTTGCATGGGATGCTCGAGTCAGACCTTGAGCTTTACAGATTTAGAGAGTTCAGCTTGGGATTCGAAAATTTGACGAAGCTGGGGATTCCTAAAGACGCGCACTCTGAAGATTTAAACCAGTAAATATTTTTCTGTATTCAAACTATAGTTGTATATTCTGCTGTATTTAAAAGTATTGTACTCAAACTCTGATTTATAAATAAAAGATCTACTCTGTTGTTCAATACTGTGTCATTTATTTATTCTGTATTTTCTGTATGTTGATTCTGTCTTTTAAACCCTATAAGCTAAATACGCTCCGTCGATTTGGACGCTTTAAGTTGGTTTAATTACCGATTTAGAATGTTCAAAAAGGCGGGACGTTACAAGTGGTATCAGAGCTTTGGTTTATTCAAAGCAAAGCTTATCGAGTTTAAAAAAAATAGAATCGACACTAGAAAAAGAAAAAGGGATTTTGAAACTAGAAAGAGTTTTGGGAAATTAGAATTTTGAAAAGGGATTTATCTTGGAAATATTATATATTTTGAAAACTAGTGTTTTGAAAATAATACAGCGGAAGTAAAAATTTATTTTGAAATTTTGAAATTTTCGGAATCCCCAGTCTTCGAAGCCAGATTCGCCCGAGCTGTTCTTCAATCTCTCATAGGCTGGAATTTCGAATTCGTTATCGAATGGTATCAATGGAGGATACGTATGAGAGAATAAACGAATAAATTTCTGAAATTGTGAATTTTAGAAATTAAAGCCAAATGAAATTGATTGGAAATAAGGATTTAGAGGAGAATTTAAATAAAAAGGGAAAATTGGAATCATTTCGAAAATGAAACGATGGATTTTATGTTGACATTCGAGATAGAAATAAATGAAAATAAAATCAGGAAAGAGTTAAAATTGAAATATGACTGTGTTAAATTTGATCAATTTATTCAAAATGTGATGAGATAAATTATGAATTGTTTCAAACCAATGATGTATGATCGAATATATGATTTCGATAGTAAGTTATGAAATTGTTAATTAATTAACAAGAAGTGAACGATAAAGGAGAATTATGAATGAAGCGAAATAGGAATGGAGATTGTAAAAAGGTTTAAATGAAGTCGAAACGAATTGGATATGCCGGGTTTAGTTTCCTATAATAGGAATAATATTTACTTTTTAGAAGTAAATAACGTTTGGAAGCAAATATGCTGTAAATGAAATTAGGATAAGAAAAATAAAGTTGACTAGTACGGTGAGATTATGCTGAAGTTCATAATATAAATAAAATGAGATTCTTTCCAAGCCTAGAATATATTATTGGGAAAGAGATTATCCGAAAGGAAATTGTTCTTGGAGTCGATTATGTTGAATTTCAAAAAAAAAGAAAATATATTTACATTCCGTTTTAATCAAAATTAATATAGTATTTATAAATTGTTTATACATTCAAATGAATAAAGCATATTTTAAAATTAAATATTTCAAAGACGTGAATTATTATAATCAGCAATTTTTGTAAAAGAAGTGACTTCTTATTCGAATTCGGAAATTATGAGAATTGTGAATTTTATCTATTTCAAAGTCAATGATATTGTTCAGTTAAGGTTTGAGAGGTAAATACACCCCAACTTGATTGACTTCATTGTTGACTAAGAAATGGTTAGGATTCTATAGCAAGAGTGGTTAAATAAATTAGATGAGTGTCAATAATTGAGTGGGGGATGAAGTTGTTTCATTTAACATCTGTTTTAAATTCACATAACGAAATTAGAAGTATTTTCCCCCTGAGAATAAAGAGTATTTTCTATAGGAAATAAAGATTTGAGAGTGTTTGGAAATGTTTCCCCATTGATAAGGAATTTTATAAAATTATAGATAATCGAAAATGTTTTTAAAAGTTCGAGAGAGGCTAACGGATTTGGATAACTCAGAATGGCAAGGACCAAAGAATAAAAAGCCACATGTCGAGAACGAAGGACGACAGGACATAAGAGAAATGAATTTGTAAATTGAATCCGAGAGTGGCGTAAGCATTAATTTGATAAGGAATTAAGAAGTGGAGGTAAGGAATTTAGAAACTGACTGAAGATTGGTTAAGTTGAATAATTTTCTGAGTGTTGATCTGATGTTGGTTTCGGCCTTTAGGGTTGATACTTAGAGAGTTGTTCGCTTGCTAATTGATGGTCGAAATGTGAATGTGAAGAAGTGATAATGCGTGAAGGAAAAATTTGTGATAAGAAGAAAAATTCTGAAATTTTGAAGAGTATAGAGATTTGAATTAAGGGATGTACTTAATGATTGGAATTTGAAAGAAAATTCGGGTTATAACCGATAGATTTGTAAATTTGAAGGGATGTCAAATATCTAAATTGATTAAGAGGTCAAACCCAGGATTCTGAAATTGGAATAGAAATGTGAGGATATTCTATTTTGAATATTGGATATAGGAGTTTCCGAAACTTACCTGGAAAATATATATAAGAATTTGTTGAATTTGAAAACTATTAATTTGGAAGGTAACAGATTGAGTTAAAATCTTATACAATGGAAATTATATAAGAATAAGGTGGTTGGAAATTTGATTTGAAAAAGTAGATCTTATGTAAGTTGACATAAGTATGATTTATGAGGATTTTGAAATGAAGTACTATATGTATATAGTATTATATGTTTTCAAAACAAAATAAGGGAAGTACCATCCTTTTCCTTTGAAGTTCGAGCTTAGCTGAGATATGCTGCTGGTGGCAGTAGGTTGTCCGGACATAAAACTCATGAGTTGCCATTGAGCACGACTGCTAGCGTAATTCGCAGGGCTGCGGATAGCCTACGGCAGTCGGATGTTTCCTGAGGGAATCAGGCGTAACCATTGTGATCACTGTGATCTAGAGTCGTTGGAATTCGACCGTGTAGCGAAATTCGCAGGGCTGCAGATAGCCTACGGCAGACGGATGTTTCTTGGGGGAACCAAGCGTAACCATTTTGACTGCTGCGATCTACAGTCGAATTGTAAGGGCGTAATCCGCAGAGCTGTGAAAGCTTACGGGTATGGATGTTTCCTGAGGGAATCGGGCGTAATTATTGTGTACCTGTGGTCCCCATGGCATATCTACAAGTGAAAGAGATGTAACCACTAGAGTTACTAAAGGTAGAGTGGAGCCATGTAATGTTTGTGATATCTTAGTGAATGTGAGCCACCTGTTTGATGCAGCAGTTAGTCTTCGTGACTTGATGGGTCTTCATGACCTGATTTGTCTTTGGAACTTGTTTTGTTCTCGTGACTTGAAGTATATTCATAATTCCTTGATTTGTTCTGTGATTCTGAGACAGAGCAATCAACGCTTAGTGACATCAGAATGTCTTTTGATTCCAAAAATATCTTTTGTTGATCTGTCCATGACGAAATTCGCAGGGAAGTGATTTCCTATGGATACGGATGTTTTCTGGGGGATCCAGATGAAACCATTGTGTATCTGCGATTCATGAACAATCAACAAATCAATATCACATTGGTACTTTCCTTATCTGTTTTCAAAAGAATTTTCACTGGGAGTTGAAGCAAGGATATTTAGCTCTTGGAGATTTTAGTCATGCGCCTGGCTAGTGTATGCCTAACATCTGTGAGAACGACAATAGACTTGTCAAACTTCGAGTTATCAAATATTGTCAAATAAATAATTAGAAATTAAAACCTATGTAACTTGATAAATTAAGAAGAAGGATTTCCGAGTATTTCCAATTCAATAGCTTTGGAGCAATAATACAGATATTTCTTATATACGATTTTTTTTTTTTTTTTAAAAAAAGGATTTCAGATTTGGAATTTTTTTCTTTGAAATGACGGTTTGTAACGTAAAAGGAGATGTTATTTGTACTCCTCAATGAATGTTGAGGAAAATTTAATGGATTGAATGTAAGGAGGTTGGGTTGAGGGTTGCTAACCTAGACCCATTTCAATCGCAAGGATGGATAAGTAAACTTTGACAGACGGGGTCTATAAAGAAATTTGGAATGATTTGAGAGGTGTAAATCCAACTTATGCGAATTTCGAAATTTAAGAAGAAGTTAGTTTTGGAGAGAAATTTAATGATCAGAGAAATTGAACATGATGAATAAACAAAGAAGATCGATAATTTAAATATCGATATTTAAATTAGCTGTGAAGAGTTTTCACACAAATATGAAAATTTAAAAGTGTATATCGGTACAACCCCAACGATCTTTCCTTTTCGAGCACGAAAAGTTTAAAGGGGGGAGGAATGTAACGACCCAGAAAATTTCGCCAACTGTAATATGGAATTAATTAAAGATTTAACTATTGATGATTATGTTTGATACTCGTATTTAAAAAATTTTAAAGTTGAATATAAAATAATAAACATTATTAACGTATAACGAATTTTTTTCATATATCCAAATATATGGAAATTGGTCTAGAGATGTGTGTTTGTGTATATAAGGAAAATTGGAATGTAACGATTCAATTCTGAAATGAAACGGGGTTGCCGATGATTAAGCAGAATAAAATCAGTAAAACGATAAATAAATTTAAAAATAATATGGTACAAAAGGTGTCAGATTATAATTAAAATAATTTTATTCAGAATGTTGAGGTGTGATGGTACGTAGAATTTCATCACAATTGGAGTTTGTTTGTGGCGGTGCAAAAATAAAACATCAATATATTTGCGGTAGAAGATTTTGAGGAACCGTAACTAAATAAATTAAATAAAACGTTTGGATTCCTTCCTTCGCACACTATCAGTTCCTTTCTACCCACGTAAACGTGGAAGGCACGGTTTCCCCTTCTATAAATTTGTCATATCTCAATCCATTCAGCAAAGGAAAAAAAGAAAAAAAAGAAAAAAAAAAAACCCTTTTCCCCTTTCTGATTTAATGGCGATAACCTAAATTGCTCGCCTCCTTCATCCCGAAGCTGCTGGCTTCAAATTGTCATCTTCCCCAAAGCCACACGGTGACGCCTGTTCATTCTCCAGTGTAACCGAAGCTCCAAATAGAAGCCGGAAATCACCGTTCGCCTCCAACAGTCGCAAGTTGTCACCTTTCCGTAAACGCTAGCACCTCAAGAGAAATCCAGTGTCTCCACCTTTGCTGTCCACCGGGCAAAGGTGAGCTTCTCACTCACGAATAATCTCTAGTTTCAAGTATCTCGATTTCAATAGAAACCAAGTATTATAGTAATTAAGCTGTGGGTAAAATTGATTGGCTGCTACACTTGTTTGTCAACACTGGTCTTGAGTATTATACTCACAATTAATTTTAGTTCAGGAATGTAACTTTTGCGTCTTGATTGCGTTGAATTTTTGGGCTAATGTTGAGTTAATTTCGCTGTGGACCTTAACCTGTACACATTTGGCTTCCTGTTAAAATGCGGCACTTATGTTTTGAGTACATACCGAGTCAGGTATAGTTCCTTATTAAGTAAATGCCTAGATTAATATTTTATTCTATCTACATAACTGCACTGGTATATGAGTTGGTAGTCAGGAAAACTAATGGCAGTTCTACGGAATAATTGTATGATGAAGCTTCGGGTTTAATTCAATGAGAAGTTACACATGAATTTGCATAGTGAGTAAATTATTATAAATCCTTTTTGAACACTTGCATCTTGCCATAAATGTGGCCGGCGTACATTTATTTGTTCTACTGCCATTGCTTGTCATTTCATTTTGTGCGGCCATCAGTTATGTATTCCTCTTTTATTTGATATCATGAGCTGTTACAGTTATACGCATATGTACATTGTGTTGGTTATAATCCGAAACTTTGAAGTGGATTGATGAAAAAGAACAGAAAACACATCTGACCCCATATATAATTATATATATTTATGTAACCTGGAAATACTTAATTTAAATGCCATATTTTGGGATTCTTTGTGTTCATGTGCTTATAGTGGCATATAGATATGTCTAATACTACTATGGACTATACATTGCTAACTCCTTTTTACCAAATTTTATATGAGATCTTATTTTACTTTTATATTTGCTTTCCAAGCAGACTGATTATAATTTATTTTTGTCGCAACCATTTATGTTTACCACATGTAGCCGAGACTAGCTTTTCAATTTAGTATCATGTTGAAATGCACAAGTAAAGGCACAGTTTCAGAAACAAAGCTATAAAATTTCATAACTGTTTTGCAGTGGGTCTAAAATCACCATTGTAGTGAATTGATGCAATACTAGGCATCCATTTTATCACCAATCCTTATTCTTACTGGCATCTTACTTTTCAATAAAAAAAAAAGTTTAGCTTTGCACGACTCGCTCACTTGGAGTATCTTGCTACATTGAGTATATGCACTCCCACTGAAATGACTTGTTTTCTTTTTTTCAAATACTGTCTTCTGTTGTATTTGAGACTGAGCTTTTCCTGTTTGGCCTGTCCCATATTAACATGCGTGTCCATTGTATTTACTTCCTTTAACTCAAGTATGAATGCATATGCTCTCATCCTTATTTGTTGTCACTTAGTTCCATGTCAACGCGAGTATATATGAATATGCCCCCATCATGCCCTCTTTTATGGGGTATGGTAATCGGCTAGACTTCATTCATGTCATCCTAAGCTATGAAACCACATAGTATGTTAACTGTGCATAAATCTCTTGCGTTGTCAAGGATAAATCCTTAATGCATACATTATGTTGTTTACCTTATTTATTTACATTGGCCAAAAACATTGTTATAAGTTTTTCATTTTCCTGTATCATTGTTGTACACACTACCATGATAGTATGTTTTCATTTCTAAGGAGGTTGACTATGTTTGTCATCTTAGTCATTTGACCCAAATTACATGCATTAGCCATATAAAAATTGCTCCTATGTAGTTGTGTTACACTTGGTATATCTGAAGCATGTCAAACCTTATTTAAAATGAAAGTATGCACATTTATACCCTTGTTTAACTTGAAAGTACATATATGTTGTAACCTGCATGTGTTATACCCTTGTTTATCCGGAACTTATATAGGTATGTGTTATTAACATACATATATGCTATAACCTTTAACTTAAAAAAAAATGTATCAATTGTACTCTGCAGGTCATACCTAGTATTTTAAATTTCTGGAGCATATGAACACTTCGATGCTACGTTACCATTTCTGTTTAATACCGGTGTATACATGGACTAACCTTTGATTTTATGGTTGATGGGGATCCGTAGGGGCTTGATTCTTTTAGATTTTGAAAACCTCTCTGATTTCTGAAATTTTTGCTGGGGATGATTATGAATAAATCCTGAAAGTTTATATTTGTCCGATACTCTTATGTTTACGAAACCTGAACGTTAGCATCTCTGGAAAACGAACACTGAGACCTTATGCACTTGTAAAAATCTTATTTTTGGCATATACATGTCTGGTTTAGGTGGGTAACCTGCTTGCACAATTAGTATATTTGAATCAATACTTGTATAAATCCGTTTTGTTCATTATGTGGTCAGTTTTAAAGGCTAGAATAAATAAATGCTGGTATTAAATCTGTTCATTTGTTTGGCCAGTGCCTATATACACTAGCACATTGGTCTGCATTGATTTCATGTTGCTGCCAGTGTGGGTTTCCATGTTGCCATATCCCTTTGTTCATTTCATTTCGTAACCCTTTGCACTTTTCGCCTGCTCATCTTATTTACATTTATTTTTGGCTGCCACCGACCTGTACATGCACCCGACTGCCTTATAACCTGTTGTTTTGCCTAGACATGTGCTGTATTGAATCCGTATACTTTATCTTGTACTCGTTGGTTATGGGATGCTGAGGCAGTATACGCGTGTGCACTGTACACGCGTACACATGCAGGCTCCTGTGGTTCGTCGTCCCTATACTACCAATTTCTTTCTTGTGTCAGGGTTAACTATTATATTTCAGTTTTTATTGAAATTAATTTACTTGAACTATGATTAATCCTGACTCGAGTATTTTTATGTTTTGCATGGGATGCTCGAGTCAGACCTTGAGCGTTACAGATTTAGAGAGTTCAGCTTGGGATTCGAAAATTTGACGAAGCTGGGGATTCCTAAAGACGCGCACTCTGAAGATTTAAACCAGTAAATATTTTTCTGTATTCAAACCATAGTTGTATATTCCGCTGTATTTAAAAGTATTGTACTCAAACTCTGATTTATAAATAAAAGATCTACTCTATTGTTCAATACTGTGTCATTTATTTATTCTGTATTTTCTGTATGTTGATTCTGTCTTTTAAACCCTATAAGCTAAATACGCTCCATCGATTTGGATGCTTTAAGTTGGTTTAATTACCGATTTAGAATGTTCAAAAAGGCGGGACGTTACAAGTGGTATCAGAGCTTTGGTCATCAACCACAAGGCGGGATGCTACAGCTATACACAAAGCTATGCCGAAATAGACTATGCTTTGATCATCAACCACAAGGTTCTACTTTTCAACAAAAGCCTCGATCATTTACATCTTGGCATGCCACATTGACAATTCATGCCATGCGATCGATAACTACCAATATATAACGTCTGAGCTCGTGCATCTTAGAGAAGGGTGTTAAGCAAGAGAATAAATTCTCCGCCACCAATCAGGCGTACATTAAATAGAAACCAATTTACATGGAATGAAATCCAATGTCAGACACACATCCATTTACAAGTCCGTTCTGGGTTTGAACGAAACCGGAGTCACCTTATTCCTCGTCCCGTATGTCCAAAGAGAAAGGGAGGTGCACGCTTCTCCGGACAATCAACAAGTACGTCCGGACAACTACCACTTTAACCCTTTATTGGGAGCTAACCAATGTCGGGCATCGGTAGTTATCCATTCGATGTGAAGATTGCCGGTCTTCAATCGCCGTCTTCAATATCTTTGATCTGAATCGCTGTATAATCATTTGAAATGAGATTGAAATTCGTCTTTTCAAATCATTCTTGCATATATATAATTTAAAACCATTTCATGTTAATACTGTTTAATAACTATTTATCGCAATTTTTATTTATATAAAAATAGCCCAATTTAATTCAACGATGCTTCAGGTCAATAGGCGACCCTGGCGCTGTTTTTATCAAATTTTGATTTACATTATTCTCGAAATCTAACTGTTGGATTTTAACAAAAATTACATCATTGAAAATATCTTCCCAAAGTGGTCCTAACGGTTCCAGTATTGGGAAAATCCGATGGTCGGATCTTTTGGTATAATCATTTAAAGTTACGATTCCGAAACGCGAACTACCACATGCAATTCGTTTTATTATAATTTATATTTATATATAATCATATATAAATATAAAACATTCGATGATTCCACTAGCGTATCTAACACGCCAAATAAAAGAATATTTTAATTTGCATAACCATTTCAACATGTTTACAATGTCAAATAAAATGTATTTATTTACATGATATTTGCTAATGACAAATAAAAAGATAATTTTTATTCATATTTCTATTTTTAACTTTAACAAATAAAAAGGAATGTTTTATTTGTATAAAATTTTCAGTGCATGTTTTGACAATAAAATAATTCCTACAAGTTTTAATGTATGCGTTGTCAGTACAAATGATTCTTTGACTATGCATATAAACTCTAATATATGCATTGTCAATAAGAATGTTATTTTGATCTTGCATATAAACTCTAGTATATGCATTGATGATAAAAGTATCACCTATATTTATACACATACGAGTGGAAACCAGTGCGATGCACGGAAGCATAAACTTTCAAGTGTTGTAGTTTGCATTTATGAATAAGGTATGAGAACGTGTTGTATGGTAATGAGAAATATAATGTAAATGATACATGTATTTGTTAGGATTCAACCGTAGACATTAAATTTTCCAGTAAGTAAATGATTCATGTATAGCTAGTGGCTACAGTTTGGACATGGTGTAAACTTAGTCAAATTTCATGTATCTCTATTCAATTGATGAAAAGATGTATATATGAAATGATGAATTAAAAAAATCATGTATGTGTTAATTTGCATTGATTGAACACAGTGAGCATAGAAATATGAGTATGGAATTGAAAAAAGCATATGCATAGAAATAAAAGGTTATGTCATACGAAATTATCCACACCATAACAAAGTGAACAGTAGTTACCAACCAAAATGATTGAAAAAAAAAGAGCGGTAAGTAGTAAAAAAATAGCATTCTTAAGATGGAGATAAAAAACTGTAGTAGTTAAAAAGTCAGCATAGTTCAAGATGGTGTATGGTGGCACCATAACATGCAACGTGCAACAATATAAATATCAGTGTAAATTAAATACATTTATTTGCAAATCAAACTGTAAATATCCTCTTATAAGAAAATACCAACGTTACTATATAAGCAAGAGTATGAATATCGGTGTGCATTAAATATGTCTTACATAAATCTTTCTGAACAACGAAAGATATGTTGGAACTATGATTGAAAAAATAACAATCCATAACAATTATTCTAAAACTAAAGTGAAAAAGTTAATCTTATAAACCATGCAATAATCATATATAATGCCTAATAAATAATGTTGACAAAATAGAATTAGCTTCAACAAAATTAGATTTGTTGGCAAATATAAATAACAGGTCAATTGAAGCCGTTCTCATATAAACTTCCCATTAGAGGAGAAGTAAGCATATTTGAATGTGCATACATAAATAGAACAATATATGATAACGGATGAATAACTAGCTTCACATTAAAGAAGAAACACACATAGGTTATTGTTCCATATATCTGCCAGTTGGGAGCTTAAGTATTCGTGTCTTACTATGCCATCTTGCCTTTGCAATCTCTTGCTTTGTATGGTCCAGAGAAGCTGCCAAAAGACTTTTAAACCATAATTTTGCGCTGCCTTTTACAGGCCTATACATAAGCACTGAATTAACTGACTTATCTCTTTCATATCATACATGTCAAACAATAAATCAAACCTTTAAATACATTAGGAAAAATCTCCAATCAGGTGTGAAATATAAGTTCTTTGGCAAATTAGACCAACAAAAAGATGATTTTTTTTTGAGACGACCCCAAAACCTGTACTGATGGTGTCAAGGGTAATCTTTGGAATATAACACATAAACCGATAATAGTAGAACAGAAATAAATAAATACACCATATAATGAACAATAATACACTGGATAAACAATAATCATCAGAGTTACATAGTATACAGGATCATACTTAGTACAAATACAGTTCAACTATACATAAATGTCTACAGCGGATACAAATATAATATGTACAATAGGAGCTGAACAGCATAAAAAGAGATAAATGATAGAATCCATCTTCAGCTCCAGCTATCCAGAGAAAGCCAGCTAAAACCTGAATACAAGGCTACCCGTGTAGAAAAAGGGGCACCCGAGTTTGAAAGTGAAACAAACTACGAGTAAGTCATGGGACTGGTATGAGAAATCTACTTAACACATTTATAATATGGCTAATCACTGGACCACACCACTTTCGCGGAACGGGTTTACTCCATTGGATTGTCAGTGCTTTAAAACAAATAATTCTTTTAAACATCGCAATGTTTTTTTTAAAATGAAGCCATTATAAGACTCAGTTCCCATCACACAATGCAACGCAAACCGGAGGATAGAGTTTTTACCTTATAACGGCCAAAATATGCTTGATACGAATAAAACAAAAGCATTTGATATTATAACTAGTGTTTATATGTTTCAAAAACAATTACGAATCATAAGTATCAATCAAAGACGGCATTAATGGCCCATACCACTATGTCTCCATATATAGGTATATAATTAAAACCGCACAGTCACGTATTTGGAAATTGGATTTCCGTCATGAACCAGGGCAAAAGATAGTCCTTACTGACTTCGAGACTGTCTAGCCCGAGCCTCAGGGTCAGAGCGCATCGACCCTTGGATCGTCAGGGCCGGTCCACCGATGTGGATTAAAATTTCCTGAACACTGCGTTTCCCCGCCCTTTGGGGCGTAAATGAGCCAACAAATGACTCCATTGGTCCTGGATCGATCGATATATCTGAGGCGCCTCGCAACAGCAACAACCATATAGGTGAAAATAATATAAATGTCAGCCAGTTTAAGCACCGACACCACCTCTAGCTAGAAAGAAACGCATGTCCTCCCTGAGGTCCTCTCCCGTTTCTGGTTCATACCGGGGTGTGAGGTTCGCGAATTCATGTTATACACAAAGCTACGCCACACAGGCGGTGCTTTGATCATCACCACAAGACTTTGCTTTTCAACACAAGCCTTGATCATTTGCCACTTAGGCATGCCACACTAGCAATTCATGCCATGCGACTGATGTCCATCAATATACAACCTCTGAGCTCGTGCGTCTCAGAGAAGGGCGTTAAGCAAAAGAATAAATTCTCCACCGCCAAACAGATGTATATTTAATAGAGATCAATCAACACGGAATAAAATCCAATGTCAGACACACAGTCCATTTACAAGTCCGTTCTTTGTCTGAACGAAACCGGAGGCACTATATACCTCGCATACCCATCGATCTCCACGTACATCGGGACGATCACCACTCATTATCCGTATTTTGGGATGCCTCCCAATCAGGACATCAGTTACCATCCAAACGAGGTGAAGATCTCCGGTCTTCGACCACCGTCTTCATCTTCGATTTCTTATCGTCGATTCAGTTATTCAAAATGGGATAAACCCGGTCTTTCTGAGCAGCTTGCATATATAATAAACAAGTGAAACACAAACACACATACGCATCATTTCAATTCATTAGTCGCTAAACGTAAATCAGTAAGAGAACGATTTCCCAAATATTAACCCCGAAGGCCGAAACCAACATCAGATCAAAACCCAGGAAACCATTCGACTTAGCTAACCTTCAGTTAGTTTCTAAATTTCACATTCCATATCGTTTATAATATTTTATAACGATTTATCGTTATTTTTATTTATTTAAAATAGCCAATTTATTCAAAACAACGCTTCGGGCCATACCGCGGCCGTGGCGCTGTTTTTCTTCAAATTTTATTTACACATATATGAAAATCTACCTATTGGATCTTCACAAAATTTAAATCATTAGAAAGATCTTTTCAAAACGAATCCAACGGTTCCAGTTTTGGGAAAATCCGATGGTCGGATCTCCCGGTACAATCGTTTGAAGTTTCGATTTCAAAATACGAACTACAGCGTCGTTATTCGATATAATTTAATTATATATATATATATATATATATAATCGATTCTGGCGCTATTTTTCTTCATATTTGAATTAAACATTCCAAACAATCCAACCGTTGGATCTTTACAAAGTTGGTGTCGTTGGAAAGATATTTCCAAAGCGAACCCAACGGTTTTGGTTTCGGGAAAATCTGATGGTCGGATCTCCCGGTATAATCGTTTGAAATCATGGTTTCAAAACACGAACTGCAGCTTCGTTATTCGATATATTTTAATTATATTAATATTTATATATATAAATATAATTGATTCTTCGATTTCAAAACTATATGCTTTTCATACATTTGATAAAAATGATATTTTTATCCAACTGTCTTCTATTTCAACACTTCACTATTTTTTTTAACAATTCATGTATATAATAAAAATATGATTTTTATTGTTAAACAATTTATTTCAAAACACGACTATTTTATATAGTTCGTATAGATGGTAAAAATATGATTTTTATTATAAAACAATTTCTTTCAAAATACGACTATTTTATATAGTTCATATAGATGATAAAAATATGATTTTTATTATAAAAAAATTTATTTCAAAACACGAATACCATTCAACACATGAATTTCCATTCAACGAAGGAATTTCTATTCAACACATGAAGGTTTTCTATAGTTTATATATATAGATAAAAAGGTGATTTTTATTGCAAAACAATTTATTTCAAAACATGAATGTCGTTCAATAGATGAATTTCTATTCAGCACATGAATATAGTTTCAACACTTGAAAATAATTCTAACACATGAATATTATTCAAAATTTCGGTAGCATAACGGCAGGGTAGTTAAAACCGGGGTCGGCCCTTGTACGGCTCCTCGCTCTACCTTAAAGCCTCACAGCTTTTGACAATGGGGAATCATGCATCTAGTTCGCATGCAGGCGGCATGTATATATTTTTCATTTCCACAAACTAATCCTATGTGGTTTCAATCAAATAATTCTCAACCACAAACGGGTATTTTTCAACCACTATCAATCAATTTCAACCACAAACAATTTCAATCAACCATTCGTAATCAACCAATTTCACACCAATCACAACCAATAAATATCGTCCATGGTTTGTGGATGAGGGGCGTATATATATATATATATATATATATATATATATATTTTATATAAGCATTTCACTTCTATTTCAACACATATATAATTTTTACAACACATATATAATTTATACATCGAACGTACAACCTATACAATGCTTATACATGAGGTGTACAATGCTTATACAAGTCATACATTGACTATATAATTTATACATCGTTGTTTTCCATATTGTTTATAATTTAGAAATCTCACATTGGGTTCCACTGCACCAAAAATAGCAGAAGGCTCAGACAAATATGCGGTCTCTTCTAGAATGTAGAAGACGTCCACACGAGTCCACTATCTCTTGTTTCACTGAATTTCGTCAAGAAACGAAAAAGATATGATTTTTATAGTGAAATCAAAAACCGTAGTGCTTTAAACTGCTATAGTATATAAAATAAAATAAACTGTTGTATGTTTTTCAAACCTGTTCAAAACTAGGTTTTAAATTTTTGCTCGATCCGTGAAGTTATTCTTCGATCGGCCTTTGCAGCGTGAGAGAGCTTCGAAAACCGCTCCAGGGGGTGGTAGTCGTGGCGAACTCGAACAAGGGAGGAAAGCACGGCGGCGCTCGAAAGTCCCAGACTTTCTGGGCTTGGATCTCACTCCACACAACACGATAGAGGGCAAGGGTTATATGGATTTGAAGCTTAGAGGACCCTCTTCAAAAACCCTAACTGGACCGACGCGATTTGATGCGAGATTGGAGAGAAAAAGAGGGGAGAAGGGTTGAAGAACTATCGCCATTCGATCTGGGGGTTTCGGGAGAGAATACGGGAGAGAGGATTGAGGTGGACCAATAGAATTTTTTTATTATTTTATATATTTTTAAATCCCTAAAATACCATCTTTCACACACGAACCCCAATCCAAACCCAACAACTGTCGTCCCTAGCGTTTTACCCCCCATTTCGAACACAATGGGATTTGTTTCGTAGGCTCATTCGACTGTTTCAGCCAGTTTTCCTTCAAATTAAAATATAAAACATTCAATATTCGATTTGAACGTACATTTCAATTTGCCAGGGCCACAAACTGATTTGAAAAATTCTAGAAAAATAAATCTAGCTATGTTTTTACGATACGATCCCAACAAAACTAGTTTCGTCGAATTCTGAGACCGTTTGAAAAATGGCCCTATTCTGGTCGATCCAATTTAATAGAAATCGACCAAACACATTTTCCGTTGCCAAGCTCACATACTAGCTTCAAAAATTATGAAATTTGAAACCTACCAATAATTTAACATCCCGGGTCCAACAAAAGTGGTTTCGTCGAATTCCGGTGTCGTTTGCAAAATGGCCATTTTCACGGGCTATATAAACTCTATAGCGACCTTTCTGAAAATTCATTTGGCCATAACTTTTACTTCCCTCTATGAAACTTCGATTTTTCAGATTCGTTAGAAAGATATTCACTAAGAGATTTAAATATTTTTGGTTTTGCTCAAATCCCTTTTGTTTTGCACCCGGTACAGTCAGTCAAAGTTTGAATTCAATTTTTGAAACTACCGCGCCATTTCAGGCCATGTTTATAATTCAAAGTAATTATATTCAATTTCAAATATCGATTCAAACTACTTTTTCCTCCTTTTTATCTAAAATATTTATTTTAAATATTTAAAATTCACTAAAATAGCCAATTTAAAATTTTTAAATTGGTTTAGATTTTCCGGGTCGTTACAATCTCCCCCACTTAAAACTTTTCGTCCCCGAAAAGGAACAAAGTCGAAAGTGGTTTGATTAATCAACACTACTTTTAATCTGGCTTCCATTCTCCAACTTTTCAGTTTCTGAGAATTTTCAAATTCTTCAAAAATTTGGCTAACACCCGGAATTTTCGAAAAATTTCGCCATAACCTCCTTTGTACGGGGAGGGGTTTGGAAATTTATTGGGTCGTATTAGGTACCCAATAAATCCTATAAAGCATACACATATTTATAGTGATATATTCTAGTGTTTACAGGGGAGCGTGTATATATAATAACTCCAGAGAATAAATTCTCGTCACCCTATCAAAGCCTGAGGGAGTGTGTATTTTAATTGCTCCAGAGAATAAATTCTCGTCACCTCGTCCTGTGTGGGAAATAAATAATCCATGTGCCGTATCTAATGATTTGAGAGACGTGATTATTGTCAACTCCAGTCCCGTGTGGAGTTTTTATTAATCTGGTAATTTATCATTACAATTTTATATGGTCCATATCAGTCATCAGTTCAACCTGTAATATATAGTCCATAGCTATCATCAGTTCAAACTGTAATATATAATCATCGCCATACAAGCCTTTCGCTCGTATGGTAAATATTCAACCTCGTCACACAAGCTCCAAATGCTTGTGCGGTATATGATGAAGTATGCTATCTTCAAGAATTATGCCATGTAATGTAGTTCAAAATTAATTGTTACTATCCTATGGCGATGTTTATTATTACACACAGAACAACCAGCACTCCGCATTCAATGGCATTCACAGGAGTTGATATAATAATAAAATTGTGCATCCATCTCATTAAGGTTTACCAATTTGTCGGGCACGCAAATAAAATCTTTACTCAACAGCTAATCCATTTACATGTTCAAACATATATAATGCACATGTGTATATATATTTCTATCTATTTTTATATCAGTTCAATGTGTGATTTTAATTAACTATCACTCTAATAATTTAATTAATTCGATCTACTATCACACAACACAAACAACAAGCAATTTGTTTTTAACTTTTCAAATATATATCTTTTAGATATGTTCAAAAATCATATTTATATAACCAAACTAGATATATAATCACAAATATGTTATTTATAAACATATAACTCTAGACTCGTTTTGGGGCACTTCTGACCCCATCTCTAACGAGTTATTCTACTATACTCATACTAGGATATTACTGATCCTATCTGTAATGAGTTACCCGTCCTAGAACACTACTGGTTCTATTTCTGACGAGTTCGTTAATGTGTTATATACCAGAGCTAAGCTTAACCAAAGCTCTGATACCAAAATGAGACGACCCCAAAACCCGCACTGACGGTGTCAAGGGGAATCTTTGGAATATAACACATAAACTGATAATAGCAGAACAGAAATAAATAAATAAATACACTAGATAATGAACAATAATACACTGGATAAACAATAATCATCAGAGTTACACAGTATACAGGATCATACTTAGTACAAATACAATTCAGCTATACATAAATGTCTACAGCGGATACAAACATAATATGTACAATAGGAGCTGAACACCATAAAAAGAGATAAATGATATAATCCATCTTCAGCTCCATCTATCCAGAGAAAGCTAGCTAAAATCTGAATACAAGGCTGCCTATGTAGAAAAAGGGGCACCCGAGTTTGAAAGTGAAACAAACTACGAGTCAGTCATGGGACTGGTATGAGAAATCTACTTAACACATTTACAATATGGCTAATCATAGGACCACGCCACTTTCACGGAACGGGTTTACTCCATTGGATTGCCAGTGCTTTAAAACAAATAATTCTTTTAAACATTGCATTGTTTTTTTTTTTAAAATGAAGCCATTATAAGACTCAGTTCCCATCACACAATGCAACGCAAACCGGAGGATATAGTTTTTACCTTATAACAGCCAAAATATGCTTGATACAAATAAAACAAAAGCATTTGATATTATAACTAGTGCTTATATGTTTCAAAAACAATTTCGAATCATAAGTATCAATCATAGATGGCATTAATGCCCCATACCACTATGTCTCCATATATAGGTATACAATCAAAACCGCACAGTCACGTATTTGGAAATTGGATTTCCATCATGAACCAAGGCAAAAGATAGTCCTTACCGACTTCGAGACTGTCTAGCCCGAGCCTCAGGGTCAGAGCGCATCGACCCTTGGATCGTTAGGGCCGGTCCACCGATGTGGATTAAAATTTCCTGAACACTGCGTTTCCCCGCCCTTTGGGGCATAAATGAGCCAACGAATGACTCCATCGGTCCCAGATCGACCGATATATCTGAGGCGCCTCGCAACAGCAACAACCACATAGGTGAAAATAATATAAATGTCAGCCAGTTTAAGCACCGACACCACCTCTAGCTAGAAAGAAACACATGTCCTCCCTGAGGTCCTCTCCCGTTTCTGGTTCATACCAGGGTGTGAGGTTCGCGAATTCACGTTATACACAAAGCTACGCCACACAGGCGGTGCTTTGATCATCACCACAAGACTTTGCTTTTTAAAACAAGCCTTGATCATTTGCCACTTAGGCATGCCACACTAGCAATTCATGCCATGCGACTGATGTCCTTCAATATACAACCTCTGAGCTCGTGCGTCACAGAGAAGGGCGTTAAGCAAAAGAATAAATTCTTCGCCGCCAAATAGATGTATATTTAATAGAGATCAATCAACACAGAATAAAATCCAATGTCAGGCGCACAGTCCATTTACAAGTCCGTTCTGGGTCTGAACGAAACTGGAGGCACTATATACCTCGCATACCCATCGATCTCCACGTACGTCTGGACGATCACCACTCATTATCCATATTTTGGGATGCCTCCCAATCAGGACATCAGTTACCATCCAAACGAGGTGAAGATCTTTGGTCTTCGACCACCGTCTTCATCTTCGATTTCTTATGTTCGATTCAGTTATTCAGAATGGGATAAACCCGGTCTTTCTGAGTAGCTTGCGTATATAATAAACAAGTGCAACACAAACACACATACGCATCATTTCAATTCATTAGTCGCTAACCGTAACTCAGTAAGAGAATGATTTCCCAAATATTAACCCCGAAGGCCGAAACCAACATCAGATCAAAACCCAGGAAACCATTCGACTTAGCCAACCTTCAGTTAGTTTCTAAATTTCACATTCCATATCGTTTATAATATTTTATAACGATTTATCACTATTTTTATTTATTTAAAATAGTCAATTTATACAAAACGACGCTTCGGGCCGTAACGCGGCCATGGCGCTGTTTTTCTTCAGATTTGATTTATACATATCTGAAAATCTAACCGTTGGATCTTCACAAAATTTACATCATTAGAAAGATCTTTTCAAAACGAATCCAACGGTTCCAAATTCGGGAAAATCCGACGGTCGGATCTCCCGGTACACTCGTTTGAAGTTTTGATTTCAAAATACGAACTGCAGTGTCGTTATTCGATTTAATTTAATTATATATATATATATATAATCGATTCTGGCGCTGTTTTTTATTCAGATTTGAATTAAACATTCCAGACAATCCAACGTTGGATCTTTACAAAGTTGGTGTCGTTGGAAAGGTATTTCCAAAGCGAACCCAACAGTTTCAGTTTCGGGAAAATCTGATGGTTGGATCTCCCGGTACAATCGTTTGAAATCACGGTTTCAAAACACGAACTGCAGCTTCGTTATTCGATATATTTTGATTATATTTATATATATATAAATATAATCGATTCTTCGATTTCAAAACTATATGCTTTTCATACATTTGATAAAAATGATATTTTTATCCAACTGTCTTCTATTTCAACACTTCACTATTTTTTTTTAACAATTCATGTATATAATAAAAATATGATTTTTATTGTTAAACAATTTATTTCAAAACACGACTATTTTATATATTTCGTATAGCTGGTAAAAATATGATTTTTATTATAAAACAATTTCTTTCAAAACACGACTATTTTATATAGTTCATATAGATGATAAAAATATGATTTTTATTATAAAATAATTTATTTCAAAACACGAATACCATTCAACACATGAATTTCCATTCAACGAAGGAATTTCTATTCAACACATGAAGGTTTTCAAAAGTTTATATATATAGATAAAAAGGTGATTTTTATTGCAAAACAATTTATTTCAAAACATGAATGTCGTTCAATAGATGAATTTCTATTCAGCACATGAATATAGTTTTAACACATGAAAATAATTCTAACACATGAATATTATTCAAAATTTCGGCAGCATAACGGCAGGGTAGTTAAAACTGGGGTCGTCCCTAGTACGGCTCCTCGCTCTACCTTAAAGCCTCAGAGCTTTTGACAATGGGGAATCATGCATCTAGTTCGAACGCAGGCGGCATGTATATATTTTTCATTTCCACAAACTAATCCAATGTGGTTTCAATCAAATAATTCTCAACCACAAACGGGTATTTTTCAACCACTATCAATCAATTTCAACCACAAACAATTTAAATCAACCATTCGTAATCAACCAATTTTCACACCAATCACAACCAGTAAATATTGTCCATGGTTTGTGGACGAGGGGCGTATATATATATATATATATATATATATTATATAAGCATTTCACTTCTATTTCAACACATATATAATTTTTACAACGCATATATAATTTATACATCGAACGTACAACCTATACAACGCTTATACATGAGGTGTACAACGCTTATACAAGTCATACATTGACTATATAATTTATAAATCGTCGTTTTCCATATCGTTTATAATTTAGAAATCTCACATTGGGTTCCACTCCACCAAAAATAGCAGAAGGCTCAGAAAAATATGCGGTCTCTTCTAGAATGTAGAAGACGTCCACACAAGTCCACTATCTCTTGTTTCACTGAATTTCGTCAAGAAACGAAAAAGATATGATTTTCACAGTGAAATCAAAAACCGTTGTGCTTTAAACTGGTATAGTATATAAAATAAAATAAACTGCCGTATGTTTTTCAAACCTGTTCAAAACTAGGTTTTAAATTTTTGCTCGATCCGTGAAGCTATTCGTCGATTGGCCTTTGCAGCGTGAGAGAGCTTCGAAAACCGCTCCACGGGGTGGTAGCCGCGGCGAACTCGAACCAGGGAGGAAGGCACGGCGGCGCTCGAAAGTCCCAGACTTTCTGGGCTTGGATCTCACTCCACACGACACGATAGAGGGCAAGGGTTATATGGATTTGAAGCTTAGAGGACCCTCTTCAGAAACCATAACTGGACCGACGCGATTTGATGCGAGATCGGAGAGAAAAAGAGTAGAGAAGGGTTGAAGAACTATCGCCGTTCGAACTGGGGGTTTCGGGAGTGAATACGGGGAGAGAGGATGTAAGTGGACCAATAGAATTTTTTTTTATATATTTTTAAATCTCTAAAATACCCTCTTTCACACACGAACCCCAATCCAAACCCAACGACTGTCATCCCTAGCGTTTTACCCCCATTTCGAACACAATGGGATTTGTTTTGTAGGCTCATTAGACTGTTTCAGCCAGTTTTCCTTCAAATTAAAATATAAAACATTCAGTATTCGATTTGAACGTACATTTCAATTTGCCAGGGCCACAAACTGATTCGAAAAATTCCGTAAAAATAAATCTTGCTATGTTTTGATGATACGGTCCCAACAAAACTAGTTTCGTCGAATTCTGAGACCGTTTG
This sequence comes from Allium sativum, assembly GCA_030737875.1. Lineage (NCBI taxonomy): Eukaryota > Viridiplantae > Streptophyta > Magnoliopsida > Asparagales > Amaryllidaceae > Allium > Allium sativum. Next base: position 509,535,717 of record CM060921.1, on the reverse strand, counting down.
AAAAATGGCCCTTTTCTGGTCGATCCAATTTAATAGAAATCGACCAAACACATTTTCCTTTGCCACGCTCACATACTAGCTTCAAAAATTACGAAATTTGAAACCTAGCAATAATTTAACATCCCGGGTCCAACAAAATTGGTTTCATCGAATTCCGAGGTCGTTTGCAAAATGGCCATTTTCACGGGCTATATAAACTCTATAGCGACCTTTCTGAAAATTCATTTGGCCATAACTTTTGCTTCCCTCTATGAAACTTCAATTTTTCAGACTCGTTAGAAAGATATTCACTGACAGATTTAAATATTTTTGGTTTCGCTCAAATCCGCTTTGTTTTGCACCCGGTACAGTTAGTCAAAATTTGAATTCAATTTTTTGAATCTGCCGTGCCATTTCAGGCCATGTTTATAATTCAAAGTGACTATATTCAATTTCAAATATCGATTCAAACTACTTTTTCCTCCTTGTTATCTAAAATATTTATTTTAAATATTTAAAATTCACTAAATTAGCCAATTTAAAATTTTTAAATTGGTTCAGATTTTCCGGGTCATTACATTTTTTGTTGAAGGCTTGATGGATATAAAGACTTTAAGCTTCATATAAAGATACAAAAATAAAATTCAGTGCAATGTCAAAAAACATCAAAAGGATTGTCAACTCTGCATTTGTGATATAATATTATCTTTACTGCTAACGCTTTTAGGTTAAAAAATAGTCTAGTCACCATTGCAAAAAGCAAGCATAACAGTAATGAAAGCAACAACTTTAACTTTAGTCCCCACATGTGCTGCATTAATATGATACTGTGGATGAAGGTACACAACATAACATGAACTAAATTTACATTTTTCAGTTTCAATATCCACCTATGTACAATATAGTGTATTGGCATTAATCTGATATGTATTACAGCACACATAGTAGGTGGTGGGACTTCAAACCAACGTTTGAAAGAGGTCAAGTGGGTGAAGGTTTGCTGTAGAAATACATATTTGAATGCAAGACATATTCTTTATCTTGTTTGTTTATGGTTTTATGTGTATATATAAAGAAAGTAAATATGGAAAGTATTTACGTTGAAAAAGGGAATGTTATACTGGAAAATAACTTGCTTACCATTTTTTGTAAATATGACAATTACCATAAAGATAAAAAATGGCATTCTGATGAGAACAATGTTCACATTTATGCACCTACCACTTTAACAACACAAAGTATACAAAAGAAAAATCATTGATAATTAGCTTTTATTACTTTGATTAACATAATACATGATATAGAAAAAGTGTAAACTTCAGCAAAATAAAAAAAGGCCACAATAATTTTCGGACGAACTTATAGTTTTAGTAGTAAATAAATCTTTGGTGCAAAACAAAAAATATAACAGCTTAAATTTGTAGGATGGTCCAAACGGTCCTATTTGTATGAGTTTTCGATGACAATTAATCAATATAGTAATTTAAACTGACATATATTACATAATATAGGAATGACAACTACAATTGAGCAGAGTTTATGAATACTATGGCCAACAAACAACAATAGGTTACTAATAAATCAACTATAATTTGCATAGATTTTCCTTCATAAGGATCATAAAATTTATTATGGACATAACTCTACTGGCGTCAAAATTCTAATTTGTCTTGTTAACATCATATTAAGTTCTATTCAATTAAATTCAAAAGTCACTAGTCCAAAAACAGGTACAATATGCAGTAGACATGATAATTGATTTTACTACATTTTGATATGAAGAGATTCTACTAATCAATGTTGCCTGAAGTGCAAAATGAAAATGGATTTAAACATGGTAAACCCCAAAAGTCAATGTGAAAACATATTTGTTTTTGGTTAGCAACAGATAATAGTAAAAAAAAAAAAAAAGTCAATAGATAGTAATTAAAATAAATGGGAATAAAATTATTGATTGAAATTGAAACACTTGTTGAAAAAATGGAGAAGTGAACACAAATGAGAATCAATTAAAGGTGATTTGAGATTTATTACATTTATTTATTCACAAACATCTTGTTAGCAGTTTTAGAAGTTGCCAAAATGAGCGCATAAATTCAATCAAAGTGCAAAGTTATTAAAGGAAAAAAATCATTGATAATTAGCTTTTATTTCTTTGATTAATATAATAATTACATGACATAGAAAAAGTGCAAACTTCAGAAAAATACAAAAAAAAGCCACAATAATTTTCGGATGAACTTATAGTTTTAGTAGTAAATAAATCTTTGGTGCAAAACAAAAAATATAAAAACTTAAATTTGTAGGATATTCCAAAAAGTAATCCTATTTGTATGAGTTTTCGATGACTATTAATCAATCCATTCATTTAAACTGACATATTTTGCATAATATAGGAATGACAGCTACAATTGAGCATAGTTTATGAATATTACAGCTAACAAACAACAATAGGTTACTAATAAATGAACTATAATTGGCATAGATTTTCCTTCATAAGGATCGTAAAATTTATTATAGACATGAATCTACTGGCGTCAAAATTCTAATTTGTCTTGTTAACATCATATTAAGTTCTATTCAGTAAAATTCAAAAGTGATCAGTCCTAAAATCAGGTACAATTTGTAGTGGACATGATAATTGATTTTACTGCATTTTGATTTGAAGAGAATTTTACTAATCAGTGTTGCCTGAAGTGCAAGATGAAAATGGATTTTAACATGGTAAACCCCAAAATTCATTGTGAAAACATATATTTTTTTGGTTATCAACAGATAATAGTTCAAATTTTTGTCAATGGATGGTAACTGAAATAAATAGGAATAAAATTATTGATTGAATCTGAAACACTTGTTTAAAAAATGGAGAACAACACAAATGAGAATCAATTAAAGAACTAATTTGATATTTATTACGTTTATTTACCCAAAAACATTTTGTTAGCAGTTTTAGAAGTTGCCAAAATGAGCGCATAAATTCAACCAAAGTGCAAAGTTATTGAAGGAAATTATTTAATTTAATTTTCATAATCGAGGCTAGTATAATTACATATGTTGTAATTAGCATTATATGGCATCTAAAGCTTTAATATAAGTAATTATTATTAAACGAAAAATATGTAAAAACTAATAAACACAATTTGATTTCTATATGGAGAAATTAACCTTTCCATTAAGCAATATAATATTTGAAGAGCTAATTATTTAACTTATAAGAAGAAGGAAGATGAAGTACGTAGAGAGGCATAAAGATGAAGCAACTCTAAATCCATTTCCTCTCGCTGTAGTAATTAGCATGTTGATAATTTAAAAGGTGTGTTACACGAAACAAATTTACATAACATGTATACATAAGCATTCTGTTTGATTATATGTCAATTTAAAGGTGAGTATACGACAAATCGATAAAACAATTAACCGGTGGTTTGGATTAATTTTATAATTTGAAGCAAGCAATGAATAGAATAATTAAATCAAGCTATGACACAGTAAATGAGTTACCTTTCATATAAGTGTGCATGTTTTCCTATTTGACAATTAGTCTGCAATTATTTAATTTACAGTAATAACTTCACACGGTTTATATTAAATAAAAGATGATATACATTTTAGGTTAGGAGAAGTAGAAAGACAATGGAGAGAAATGCAATTCCAGCATCATCGTCGTATTAAATACGCCGTAGGAAAAAAAATTAGTTCATCCTTCTTTATATGTTTAATGCTCCTTTATTCATGTGCCTTTGCCAATAATACATATTTAAATATGCCATGTTTATATAGTTCGTTTATTATGCATTTCAAAAGTGGGCAAATATTCTTAATACAATATAAATTTAATATTAATGTGTTAATAAATGAAGAAATTCTTTGTAAATTTGACTACTGGCATAGCAAATATGGTTAGCAGCAAGAATTACATCAATCAATATAAGGCAAATGCGGATGAGGTGGCAATCAAAATATCAGGGGATGTGTTTAAATTAGGACGGTGGATTTGTTTTTGCGGGATTAAACCTGAACCACTCCTTGTCTTGTTGTTTGTCCAAGGGGGAATTTTATTAGGGAATTTTAGCCTCAAGGACAAGATGAACAAAAAATTGTTTCATAAGGACAAGGGACTAAAATTTAATCCATAGGGACAAATATTGGTGTAAAGGGAGGAATTCAGGAGCCCGCTATATTTCTTCCATTTATACTAAAATTTGTCCTTGTGAACAAAATTTTAGCCTATTGTCCTTATGGAACAATTTTTTATTAATTTTGTCCTACACACTATTTCCCTGATTTTATTATATAGATAAAAGATGAAATACATTTTAGGTTAGGAGAAGTAGAAAGTCAATGGAGAGAAATGCAATTCCACCATCTTCGTCATATTAGATACGCAGTAGGAAAAAAAATTAGTTCATCCTTCTTTATATGCTTAATGCTCCTTTATTCATGTGCCTCTGCGAATAATGCATATTTAAATATGTCATATTTATATAGTTCGTTTGTTATTATGCATTTCAAAAGTGGGAAAATATTCTTAATACAATATAAATTTCATATCAATGTGTTAATAAATGAAGAAATGCTTTGTAAATTTGACTACTGGCATAGCAAATATGGTTAGCAGCAAGAATTACATCAATCAATATAAGGCAAATGCGGATGAGGTGGCAATCAAAATATCAGGGGATGTGTTTAAATTAAGACGGTGGATTTGTTTTTGCAGGATTAAATCTGGACAACTCTTTGTCTTGTTGTTTGTCCAAGGGGGGAATTTTATTATATAGATTCTAATGTATATTTTGATGTTTCATTATGTTATCAATTATGCTTGAAAATGTATAAAAGCGACGTTTTCATTTTTCTCTTTTCTAGCATATTAAAAATAATGTTTTTACCATACAATATTTTCTAACATATGTTTTCCGATGAATCACTTCTACATTAAAAATGGAATTTTTAATGTTTCAACATTTTTATTCAAATAGTCAATATTTCTAAGGAATCAATCTTTACATTAAAAATATGATTTTTAATGTTTCACATTTTTATTCAAATATGAACAATTTTCTAATGAATCAAACTTTACATTAAAAATATGATTTTTAATGTTCCAACATTTTATTCAAATATGAACAATTTTCTAAAGAATCAAACTTTACATTAACAATATGATTTTTAATGTTCCAACAATTTTATTCAAATATGATAAATTTTCTAATGAATCAAACTTTACATTAAAAATATGATTTTTAATGTTTCAACACTTTTATTCAAATATGAACAATTTTCTAATGAATCAAACTTTACATTAAAAATATGATTTTAAATGTTATCATGCTTTTGTGTTAAAAATGAACATTTTCTAGTGACTCATTCCTTACATTAAAAATAAGGTTTATAATGTTATTATTTTTCTATATTTAACATGAACACTCTTCCTAGTCTCTTACATCACATTAAAAATGTGATTTTTTAATGTAATCATGTTTTTATTTTAAAGCATGAACATTTCACTATTTTCTTTCATTACATTAAAAATATAAATTTTAATGTATACATGTGTTTATTTTAAAACATGATCATTCTTCTAGTTTCTAACATTAAATTAAAAATGAAAATTTTAAGGTAATCATGTTTTTTTTATTTTAGAACATAAATATTTTTCTAATTTCTAACATTACATTAAAAATGTAAAGTTTAATGTAATCATGTTATTACAAAACATGAACCTTTTCTATTTGATTCTAATTCAACAAAATGTTAGAAATTGATATTTCATCTTTGTTGAATATTCTAATTCAACAAAGTGACAAAATTTGATATTTCATTTTTGTTGGAAAAACTCTAGTTCAACAAAATGACCAAAAATGTATATTTCCTTTTTGTTGAAAATTCTAATTCAACAAAATGACCAAAATGTATATTTCATTTTTGTTGAAAATTCTAATTCAATAAAATGACCAAAAATGTATATTTCCTTTTTGTTGAAAATTCTAATTCAACAAAATGACCAAAATATATATTTCAATTTTTTTTGAAAATTCAAATTCAACCAAATGATCAAAATGTTTATTTCATTTTTTGTTGAAAATTCTAATTCAACAAAATGACCAGAAATGTATATTTCCTTTTTGTTGAAAATTCTAATTCAACAAAATGACAAAAAATGTATATTTCATTTTTGTTGAAAAATTCTAATTCAATCTAAATGACAAAAAGTGATATTTCATTTTGATTAAAAATTTTAATTCAATCAAAATGACAAAAAGTGATATTTCATTTTTATTTTTGCTGACAAAAATGTAGTTTGTGATTTGACACAATTCTACTTTACAAAAAATGTCATTTTTGTTTTGATTTTTTTATTTCAACAAAAATGTTTATTTTTTTGTGGCAATTTTATCTAAACAATAATAATCTACATGTTTGTGACAATTTCATTTAAACGATAATGATCCACGTGTTTGTGACAATTTTATAATAACACGATATTGATCTACATGTTTGTGACAATTTTATAATAACATAATATCACCAAATAAACAGATCTACACAACGATCACAGATCACATCACGTATCTTAATATTTAGAAATTAACAGCGGATTGGTGATAATACAATCCTAATTAATTTTAATTATTTGAGAAGAAGAAACAAAATAGAATTCTCATAGTTGGTTTAATTCTGAATGGTTTAGTTCTGAAATTTGACCAAAATTTGATCTGCTCAGAATTTGTTCTAGTCAGTCCAGAAATGAAGACATTGGACCCACGATCGTAGCGGTTTTGAAATTGTTCAGTTTTGAGTTCGTATGAGTGAGATACGGATTTATTTGTATAAATAATGTTTTAAAATTAAATTAAATAAATAATATAATTTAAATCCACCTTCTTCCTCAATACACAAACAAAGGCCGCACTATATTAGTAAAGCTTCCAAACTAGGTCTATGAATTGCGAGCAAATGGTGCAGCGATTCGAAGATCGGATGGTATGGAGTCAGAGAGTCTCGAGCTGCGCACGCAGGGGGGCCCACGCGGTCAGGAGTGATCATCTCTAGGGGAGGCGGCGGCGCTACGAACGGGTCGGGTTCGGATGCGTGGTTCTCGAACTACGTGCGGTTCCAGGGGATGTTAACCGTATGGATGTGGAGAGGAGAGAATTCTCTTCGAAAGCTTGAACTGGAGTGAGGGATTTCATTGAGACGATTGAGAGAATTAGAGGAGGGAAGGTTTGAAGCTTTTAGGCCATTAAAATGATGTAGGCGGCGGGTACTATAGTAGTGGATTAGGGTTTGGAGAACACTATTTATAATAAAATATTATATAATTATTATTTTTTGCAAATAAATCGGTTAAGTCTCCGTAGCACCAATTTTAGTCCAACAAAAGTCGTTCCCACCCAATTTCCCCCATTTCGGAACCAATGGGCTAGGTCCCGTCAGCCCAAATGATTGTTTTCACCCTGTTTTCTTTAATTTAAAATTTAAATCCTTTATTTAATTAATTTGATCGTACATTTAAGTTCACCGGAGCCACATACGGGCTCCGAAAATTCCCGAAAAATAAATCCAGCTATGTTTTGATGATACGGTCCTAACAAAATTAATTTCGTCCAATTTGAAGACCGTTTGAAAAAATTACCTTTTTAACAGTCGATTAAATTCAATAGAATTTATCGAATCAAGTTTAATTTACCACGCTCACAAATTAATTCCAAAAATTATGGAAAATTAAATTTAGCAATAATTTGACATTCCGGATCTGACAAAAATGGTTTTGTTGAAAACAGAGGTCGTTTGTATAATGGCCATTTATACGGGCTATAAATTATACTATATTCCATAGCGACTATTCTGAATATTCAACTGGCCATAACTTTTTATTCCCGCAATGAAATTTCGATTTTTCGATTCCTTGGAAAGATATTTTTATACAGATTTAAATATTTTTGGTTTCACTAAAATCCATTTTATTTTGAATCCTGTACATTCAGTCAAAGTTCAGATTCAAATTTTCAAACTACCTTGCTGTTTCTAATTCCTAATAAATATATTTTTTCTAACTTCAATTTAAATAGATTTTTAGTCGTTATTATTTAAAATAAATTATTTTAACTATTTTAAATCCATTAAAACTTCTAAAATAAAAAATTTAAATTGGTTCCAAAATTCCGGGTTATTTCATATTATAAATTATATATATATATATATAATCATTGCTTGGCGGCCAAGTATCGTACTGCCTCCTTTCTAAACACTGTAACAATACCAAGCCAACCTATTTGATATTATCAAAAAAAATATACAATCTTTTGCTTGTCATTCTGCAGACTTACCCTATATTTTTGCAGCCACCTCATACGTGCATGCCAAGTTGTTCTCTTCTATAAATACGCAGCTTCCTCCACCATCTGCAGAAATTACAGTGAAGAAAAATGTATTCGTGATCTTCAAAAATTTATTTCAACTCCAATACTCAAACAAAAATCAAATCTATTGAACTCGTATAAGCCAGAGCTTCACGCTCATGTGATTTATGTTGGGTTCAACCATGTTTTAGTACGTTGGGAATAAGGCAGCGAGATCTAGGGTTTGACCTTCATGATTATTGAAGCATTGATTCATGTTTTAGTTATGGTAGTTGAGTTCAGAGCATCAAGTGGCATGTGTATTCCAGTTTTTTAAGGGATTCCGGGATTAAAGGTGTCGATCCTTTTTATTTTGCAGCGTGAATATGGGCGGATGACGCGATGAGCATGGTGGTTTCGAGTGAGTTATAATGGTGTTGGAGAAGAGGGGGGAATGGTGATGTTTTTATGGTTTTTCGTGAATCATGGAAGGGGAATCAATTTCGTGACGTATGCGACAATGGATTGAGAATGGAGCAGCGGGTTTTCTTTGGAATGATGAAGGAAGAAAGAGATTATCGATGGCAGGTAGGGTGCGTATGGTTTGGTCAGTTTATAGTGGTGAGGCCCAAATCTAATTAAAATTTAGTTTAATTTAAAATAGTGTATTAACTTGGGATTATAATATCTCACTCATACGATGTCAGATTGACAAACTGTCTGTCACATTGGAATCGTATAGATGAAGGCTACATAATGAAACTGGTTTGGGGAGATTTGGAGCTTTTTAGAAATTATAAAAGAATAAAAAGCCTGATATAAACCAACAAAAATTAATCTTTATTCAATGATTGATAAAGAATGCGAGTAAACTCACTAACTTTGTCCGGTTATAAATTTATAAATGTATTTTAGAATTGATAAATGATGATTGAATGTTGTGTGATGATTATTTGGATGAATTGATATATTGTTGTCAATTGCTGCTATTATATATATATATATATATATATATATTAGCTATATTTAAGGTTGGCACGTAGTAATTCCCGCATATTTTAGTGGATGAGACCCTATGCTCCCTGCATAATAGCAGATGACCTTCTATATCGCGATATTTTGTTTTGAAGTAGAATTGGCATTATTTATGTTGTCCAACATCTGGGGATGCAGGAAAAACAGGTTGGAGGGATCCAACTGGATTTCTCAAAAATATTATTGTTTATTTTCATATATACTATGATATATGATGTGTTAGAAGTTCTGTGATAGATTTGTTGTTTTTGGATGCTTGAGTAGCACTGACCCTGGAATAATTGGTATTTAAAATACCATAAAAATACATTTAAATGAAAGGAAAATTAATTTGGGGTTTCAAAGGAAAAAACAATTTTTCAAAATGGATATTGAATTTCGAATGCGCAAGAAATTAATAACTTCTTTTCAATAATATAAATAAGTGGTTTAATTTATAAAAAATGTTTATAAATAAAGTGGAATAATTATCATTGGATAAATTAGGAATGTAAATTCAATAGAGAATTAAAAATGGAATTTGGAAATCATTTTAAAAAAAAGAAACGATGAAACTTATTCCAATGTTCGGAATGTGAATATAATTGAAATAAATCCATAAGGATTTATAATTGGTATTCAACTATGTTGAAGTTTATAAAAATTCTTATTTTCAAAAATTATATATTATATAATTCGTAACCAGACAAGATAATTAATAGTCGGTTTGTTATGATATTTTATAATCAAATTGTAACACCCCACATCCGTTAGTGTCACTCACAAAGGGAATGCACTAAGTTCTGTGGAGCATTTAGGGTAAAAGATGCAGATAAATTACAAGACAGACAGAAATTAAACAGCGGAAAATAAAATTTTGCTTTATTGATAAAATAGTTTGTACAATGGTTTCTTTACAATATCAGAGTATCATCTGTCTTACAAAATAAAGAAGCATAAAAACAACATTTATATTCCCCGATTTTGGCAAGAGCCCGCCATAGCATCTGAAAAGAGACTCCAAGAAAACTTCGACAAATCTTCAAGCTGGGAAAGAGTGGCAGTCCAACTTAACCTGAGCTAAAATATTCCCTCCTTTACTACTTAGGGGGGGGGGGGGAGAAACGGAAGAAAAGAAGACGAAAGAAAAACAGAGTCAGACATAAAGCCTGAGTAAGTTCAGTAACTTCTAGCATGTGAACATGGAAAAACAAAACGACATGAATTAACTGAATACAAGATTACACCATGACGATAGGGTCAACAAGATTAGACAAGGTAGTCACAAGATATGCTAAGATAAACTGGATACGCTCTAATACTTTCGCCGCTTCGTTATTTCCTTGTTATATTGGTTTCTATATCTCTGCACCACCTAACTAGTGTTCCAACTAGTAACGATAACGTGATCCCAACTCCTGTAGTTTCCATTGCCTTCAGGCATACATTTATTATTTATTACCTAGATCTAATCTAGGGTTTTCTATCAAGTGCTTTCTAGATTTAACTAGAGTTTAACGCTATCTGCTGAACGCTTTTCGAGTTCAGGGTTTATGCCACCTAGTCCAACTAGGGATTACGCTACCTGACGAACGACGCCCCCAAGTCTAGGACACACTACCTAGAGTGGTATATGTTCCTAGGCTTCCCCACGCATGTATCGCGAATCGTTATCGCTTGTCTAGATGCACATGTCCTGTAATGTGCGGTCCGAGTCCTGTGATAGGGCAAATCAAGGAATACAGAACTCGGTCGGGAGCTTTCAGATATCTGCCGATGCAGATGCTAAGGTCTGTTTTTATTCCAGTGGCTATGGTCCCACTTGACCCCTCCCTCAACTAATGAAAGGCACACCTTTTAAAATGAGAACTATACGCCGGCCCCCGGTGCCCCACTATCCTATGGCCATCCGCAACCATAACTAGATAGCAAGTATATGGTCTTTTGGAGTTCTCCGCCTTTCCGCTTCACGTATCTCGATTGACTCAATATGGATGGTAGACGATGAGTCGCTATCACAGGGCTACCGTTTGTTCGCCGAATCACGTCGGTCCATCCTAGTCTTTAGGTTGCCATGTATTGCAACCAAGGCATACTCCTGGTTCTTCTACGCAGACCTTAACCTCTATGGGCCCAGGAAGATCATCTGCAGCCTCACAGAGGGATACCAAGAGTACCCTCACGTCCCTTCGAAGCCTCGGGTTTCGTAACCCAATTCGTTGGTGCCTTTTTTTAATCAGATGGACGTTCGCTCCTCCTCGTGTTATACTAAGAGTTACTACTTAGTTTTGTCAACTAAGGTTTACCACTTAGTTTCCAGCATCGTTGTTTTCTTAACTAAGGTTTACTACTTAGTTCTCTTTCCCGTCAATTTGGATTGGTTAAGTGTCATTAGTCACTTCAAGCTAACTTAACCCCCTTCATTTATCCTGTTAAACTGGTTAAGTGTTATCAGTAATTCATGTTGACGTAACCCGACCACAAACCAAGTTATATTGGTTAAGTATTCCTTATTACTTAACCCTACCCATTATCCTGTATTGGTTAAGTGTTCCTTTTTAACTTAACCTTACGGTCTAGCCCAGCTAACATATCAAATTGTCTAAGTGTATTAACTTTACTTAGCCCCACCTTCTTAGTCTAGTTAACATGTTAATTTGGCTAAGTGTTTTCTTAGTTACTTAGCCCCTACAAATCTTGTCTTGCTACCTTAAGTTTGGTTAAGTGTCTCTATGGACTTTGCCCTCCCATCCTAGCTTAACTATGTTGAGTTGGTTAAGTGTTCCTATGGACTTAACCCTCTCATTCTAGCTCAACTGTATTAAGTGTCAGTCTGAAACTATCCCCACCCATCAGTTTAGTTATCATGTTGATCTGGTTAAGTGTCTTAGTTAACTTAACCCTACCATTCTTGTTCTAGCTTTAACTAAATAGATTAAAGCCGTAACCACTCACATTAGACAGATATTGTTGTGAATACTGGATGTGCCGGTTGGTTCCGGGCAGGTTTACATCGCAACTCAGTCTAACCTCGGGTTAGGCATATTCGTGTTTTCTAAGTTCAAAGGGTTTTGATTAATTTTCAAATCAGGTTTTGAAAGTAACCATCCCGTCCGTCGGATCAGTTAGGGATAGCCAGGGAGAGCAGGAAACTTGTATTTTCCAAACCCAAGCCTAGACACTATCCTCTCTGTCACCCTAGAACTTTCTGGTGTTTCATTAAAAGAGATGTCGTTAATAAATCTTTAATTTGTCTAAATTTACCTTTCTCATTTAGGACAAATTCTATGAGTAAATTATTCCTAATTTACTTATTTCCCAATTACTCTTTTAATGTAATCTGTCTACATTTATTTCTATGGCCCATTTCCCCCTCTATATCATATGTATGCTTTTTGGTATGTAAACTATACCAAATTAAGTGTCACTAACCCTGATTTTGCTAAACCTGACAGTTATTCCCAATTATGGCCAATTTCACATTTATGCCAATATACTTACCATGCCAAATTAGCTAATCCAATTCTGATTCAACATTCTAATTCATGTCAAACTAGACTTATTACTCTAGTTCACTATTCATGTAAATGCTAGATTTACACGTCAATACTAGGTTCAAATTACACGTCTTATAATTTATGTCAAATTTATCCAATTTGCATTCCTATGAACATGCCATAATACATGTTCCCAATTTATGCCAATTTTCAAGTTAAACTACGTTTTTAGTAAATTTCATGTTTTTCCCAAACCGCATTCCCATCGTTCGTATAATCGTAATTCAGTCTAGATTATAAATAAAGATAGGTTCGTAGAAAATAGGGAATGAACCAAAGATGCTATGCAACAGATAGACATACTAACTGGCATAAAGAGGGTTGAACAACGACGTCGGTTCAAGAACATGGGTAGACCTAACTTAATAGGTAAATTTCCAAGATCTAAAACCAAAGAAAACCAAGAATAGACAGAATAGAGACGTAGGTTCAAGAACATGGGTAGACCTAACTTAATAGGTAAATTCCCAAGGTCTAAAACCAAAGAAAACCAAGAATAGACAGAATAGAGACGTAGGTTCAAGAACATGGGTAGACCTAACTTAATAGGTAAATTCCCAAGGTCTAAAACCAACGAAAACCAAGGATAGACAGAATAGAAAGATCAGGTTTAGACCCAATTTCACAACAACACTTTCCTAGTCATAAATCATAGGTGTTTAGTCACAGTTGTCCTTGTTATGTCATAGGCAATAGTTTATGTTTCCAAATCAAAAGCATAAGCTTAGTCAAGGAAATAATTCTCATAGTCACTGTCACAGTCATAGGCAATGTCCATAGTCATAGGCAATGTTCATAGTCATAGGCAACGTTCATAGTCATAGGCAACGTTTATAGTCAAAGAGGCATATGGTTCTAAGGTCCATAGTTTCATAGTCACAGTCTTATTTGTCCTTGAATCATAACAGTTCTTGATTATGTCCAAGAATATAGGCACTGATTCGAATAGAGAAAGAGAGAGATTTGGCATATTCTTTTATTCCTTTAATTTCATGTCACGAACAAAGAAAAACGTTCAAATCTAAAAATAACTGACTTACAGAGATTTAGATTTGAAAAGAAAGATGGCGTTGCTATGATTCGTGCGATGTTAGCCTTTGATCCTTATCTTGAAGCTTTAATCTTGATTCGAATCTCTTCTTGAAAGTCTTTGAGCAGCATCTCCTCGTCTTGATTTATTTTATATATATTATTCTATTTATTATTTATTTTAAGTGGAGGAGAAGAAGCCATGTTCACTCAGAATCTTTGCAGCATAAGGGTAGAGAAGAATTGTGAATAGAGGAGGAGACTAGGGCTGTTTAAATAGTTGCTCAAGACCTTATCGTACACGCAACGCTGAGTCAGCATTGAACCTAGTTAAGAAAATAGTCTAGGTTCGCAGATGAATCTAGCCAAATCTTATCGTACATGCAGTGCTAAGTCAGCATTGGGTCCCACAAGCTGTTTTGGCGCAGAAATTTGATTTTCGAACTTTTGAATTTCTGGAATTTATTTAACTGTTTTATTCACATGAAATATTCTTATATGTATACAATTCCTTTAACGACCATTTTACACGTATATATATATATATATATATATATATATATATATATATATATATATATACGCACAACTTTAATTTTATTTTCAAAATTCAAACGATGTTGCACCGTTATTTAATTCTTGCCATATTTCATTTACTATAGCCTTATCTTAAATTTTATCTTTCGTATACATGTATTTCTGCATATATATATATATTCTCATGTACATACATATATTTTCTTTATTACCTTATATGTACGTTCTTATCCTTTCAAATTTTGAATTTATATATGTACATATATTTGCATGTTCAGTTGGCCCTCTTTAAAACAGATATAAAAATTATGCTGCCGTCGGGGTTCGAACCCCCGACCTCCATGTTACAAATCCAATGCCTTAACCAACTGAGCTACAAAGTCTTTTGTTAATAAGTTTTAGAACAATGATAATTATTGTTCTTTCCTTACTTCTCTTTTTCATGTTAGTTACAATACTTAAATTAAACCAATGCATGAATCTTTTTCTTTTAATGTTAATGCATTATGTTTGCAAATCAGTGCATGCAACATATTTACATCGCATGCAACCAATCCTTTCTTTCTTTCATATATTAATTATACCCTGATTTGTGAATCTTAGTGTTACAGGATTACGGGGTGTTACATTCTCCCCCACTTAAAAGGATTTCGTCCCCGAAATCTTCAAGTTAGGATGAATGTGTCCTACCATCCAATCACTCATCTACTCAACCATTCAATCACAGGCATTCATTGTCCTTAAAAGATTTCTAATGCTTTCATGTTCATATGCATAGTGTGTGTACATGTCTTTATCTAATGCAAAATCAGGCGGTCTACTGATTCAGTTGACCTCCTTAATGCGAATTATGTCAGTGCCATGTGTCCAATCATGTACGCAAGCATCCCTAGTTACGTAAATACTACATGCGTGCACAGCCATTCATCCATATGCATCATCCATATGATCACATATCAAGTTCAACTTACAAACAAATACATATCTGTAAATGCAAGATGAAAGCATCCGAACTTGGTCTAGTGCCTAATACGTATGCATATGCATTCACAAGCAACCATTAGCAACCACTTGCAACCATCAACCATAACATGTTTCAAATACATGTTTACATCCATTGGCTTCTACCTAAGGATCGAAGATACGACCTATGTGATATACTTTGGAGAGAGAGAAACAATTATGCGTAAAGCTCCTAAAACAAAGAAATCAAGGATGCACCAAGGCTATGATGCTAGTATCTAGCCTTCTTGAGCTTTACTCCACTGTATCTTAACTAATTTAACTTCACGATTGTGAAGTTCCGGATCTCCATTTCCATAACATATTTCAATCACGGTACCAGGTATACGTACTAAGATGATCAGAGGACTCCCTCTTATCCACCATGCCATAACTATAAGAGTCGAAAGGTCACTACGCGCTCTTTGGAGTGCCTGCAACAACTATTCCTCTCTCACGTAAACCATCCTAGTCGAACTTGACATTCCTCAAGTACAAGCCCCAAAGGCCTGAACCAATATAAGACAAGCACCCAAGGAATATCTCCTTTGAGTTTAAATGATCTACGTGAGATGATATAAGAAAACTCGGTAGCTATTCTCAAATCCCTACTAACCAAAAATAAACTGGTCGGACCACCAATTGGATTTGAAATTCTAGTGGGATCTTTCTACTATACAAGTACTATGGTGCAGAGACTCAACTATGGAAGTAGATATGAAAAAATGTGAAGCGCTAAAGCCAAAGGAAACAGTACGAATAGCAAAACTAGACTCTTCCATCAGAACTTTACTACCTTTCTTCTAGGTACGCTTGGTGGCGAAAGCATGTACTTGTCCTTCTGAAAATCTCGTCCTCGTTCTTGCCCTTGTCCTTAAGTATATGCCCTATCATACCCTAGTAAAGATACTTCCTCTTGTCTTAGGTTTTATAATTCCTTCTTCCTTTGTGAGCTAAATCTGCATCCATGAATTCCTCATCCTAGGGTTGTGCTCCCTGGCCAAACTCCTCATCCCCTTCCGTGTGTAGTCATGTTGACAAATCCCTCGAAAACTGCCTCCATCATCCGGAAAACCCTATAAGCTTCGAAAGAAAACTGCTCGTAGATGAAACAACTACGGCTATGGATGGAAGCCGGGCACTACTTTGCCCTTCGATGAGGTTACCTCCCAGAAAGCCAGGAGCCCCAGAGACTCAAGAAAGAAGGAGACAGGAAATTAAAAAGAGGAAGAGAAGATAGTGCCTATGGCTTTGGGGAATATGTTTTTAAAACAAATCTTTTCTCTTGAAAATGTTTCCTTAAAAACCGTTTTGAAAATAATTTTTCAAATCCTTTATCTTTTCTGGTAACCTTCGGCTCTGATACCACGTGTAACACCCCACATCCGTTAGTGTCACTCACAAAGGGAATGCACTAAGTTCTGTGGAGCATTTAGGGTAAAAGATGCAGATAAATTACAAGACAGACAGATATTAAATAGCGGAAAATAAAATTTTGCTTTATTGATAAAATAGTTTGTACAATGGTTTCTTTACAATATCAGAGTATCATCTGTCTTACAAAATAAAGAAGCATAAAAACAACATTTATATTCCCCGATTTTGGCAAGAGCCCGCCATAGCATCAGAAAAGAGACTCCAAGCAAACTTCGACAAATCTTCAAGCTGGGAAAGAGCGGCAGTCCAACTTTACCTGAGCTAAACTATTCCCTCCTTTACTACCGGGGGGGGGGGGAGAAACAGAAGAAAAGAAGACGAAAGAAAAAGTGAGTCAGACATAAAGCCTGAGTAAGTTCAGTAACTTCTAGCATGTGAACATGGAAAAACAAAATGACATGAGTTAACTGAATACAAGATTACACCATGACGATAGGGTCAACAAGATTAGACAAGGTAGTCACAAGATATGCTAAGATAAACTGGATACGCTCTAATACTTTCGCCGCTTCGTTATTTCCTTGTTATACTGGTTTCTATATCTCTGCACCACCTAACTAGTGTTCCAACTAGTAACGATAACGTGATCCCAACTCCTGTAGTTTCCATTGCCTTCAGGCATACATTTATTATTTATTACCCAGATCTAATCTAGGGTTTTCTATCAAGTGCTTTCTAGATTTAACTAGAGTTTTACGCTATCTGCTGAACGCTTTTCGAGTTCAGGGTTTATGCCACCTAATCCAACTAGGGCTTACGCTACCTGACGAACGACGCCCCCAAGTCTAGGACACACTACCTAGAGTGGTATATGTTCCTAGGCTTCCCCATGCATGTATCGCGAATCGTTATCGCTTGTCTAGATGCACATGTCCTGTAATGTGCAGTCCGAGTCCTGTGACAGGGCAAATCAAGGAATACAGAACTCGGTCGGGAGCTTTCAGATATCTGCCGATGCAGATGCTAAGGTCTGTTTTTATTCCAGTGGCTATGGTCCCACTTGACCCCTCCCTCAACTAATGAAAGGCACACCTTGTAAAATGAGAACTATACGCCGGCCCCCGGTGCCCCACTATCCTATGGCCATCCACAACCATAACTAGATAGAAAGTATATGGTCTTTTGGAGTTCTCCGCCTTTCCGCTTCACGTATCTCGATTGACTCAAGATGGATGGTAGACGACGAGTCGCTATCACAGGGCTACCGTTTGCTCGCCGAATCACGCCGGTCCATCCTAGTCTTTAGGTTGCCATGTATTGCAACCAAGGCATACTCCTGGTTCTTCTACGCAGACCTTAACCTCTGTGGGCCCAGGAGGATCATCTATAGCCTCACAGAGGGATACCAAGAGTACCCTCACGTCCCCTCGAAGCCTTGGGCTTCGTAACCCAATTCGTTGGAGCCTTCTTTTTAATTAGACGGATGTTCGCTCCTCCTCGTGTTATACTAAGAATTACTACTTAGTTTTGTCAACTAAGGTTTACCACTAAGTTTCCAGAATCGTTGTTTTCTTAACTAAGGTTTACTACTTAGTTCTCTTTCCCGTCAATTTGGATTGGTTAAGTGTCATTAGTCACTTCAAGCTAACTTAACCCCCTTCATTTATCCTGTTAAACTGGTTAAGTGTTATCAGTAATTCATGTTGACTTAACCTGACCACAAACCAAGTTATATTGGTTAAGTATTCCTTATTAATTAACCCTACCCATTATCCTGTATTGGTTAAGTGTTCCTTTTTAACTTAACCTTACGGTCTAGCCCAGCTAACATATCGAATTGGCTAAGTGTATTAACTTTACTTAACCCCACCTTCTTAGTCTAGTTAACATGTTAATTTGGCTAAGTGTTTTCTTAGTTACTTAACCCCTACAAATCTTGTCTTGCTACCTTAAGTTTGGTTAAGTGTCTCTATGGACTTAGCCCTCCCATCCTAGCTTAACTGTGTTGAGTTGGTTAAGTGTTCCTATGGACTTAACCCTCTCATTCTAGCTCAACTGTATTAAGTGTCAGTCTGAACCTATCCCCACCCATCAGTTTAGTTATCATGTTGATCTGGTTAAGTGTCTTAGTTAAATTAACCCTACCATTCTTGTTCTAGCTTTAACTAAATAGATTAAAGCTGCAACCACTCACATTAGACAGATATTGTTGTGAATACTGGATGTGCCGGTTGGTTCCGGGCAGGTTTACATCGCAACTCAGTCTAACCTCGGGTTAGGCATATTCGTGTTTTCTAAGTTCAAAGGGTTTTGATTAATTTTCAAATCAGGTTTTGAAAGTAACCGTCCCGTCCATCGGATCAGTTAGGGATAGCCAGGGAGAGCAGTAAACTTGTATTTTCCAAACCCAAGCCTAGACATTATCCTCTCTGTCACCCTAGAACTTTCTGGTGTTTCATTGAAAGAGATGTCATTAATAAATCTTTAATTTGTCTAAATTTACCTTTCTCATTTAGGACAAATTCTATAAGTAAATTATTCCTAATTTACTTATTTCCCAATTACTATTTTAATGTAATCTGTCTACATTTATTTCTATGGCCCATTTTCCCCTCTATATCATATTTATGCTTTTTGGTATGTAAACTATACCAAATTAAGAGTCACTAACCATGATTTTGCTAAACCTGACAGTTATTCCCAATTATGGCCAATTTCACATTTATGCCAATATACTTACCGTGCCAAATTAGCTAATCCAATTCCGATTCAACATTCTAATTCATGTCAAACTAGACTTATTATCTAGTTCACTATTCATGTAAATGCTAGATTTACACGTCAATACTAGGTTCAAATTACACATCTTATAATTTATGTCAAATTTATCCAATTTGCATTCCTATGAACATGCCATAATACATGTTCCCAATTTATGCCAATTTTCAAGTTAAATTACGTTTTTAGTAAATTTCATGTTTTTCCCAAACCGCATTCCCATCGTTCGTATAATCGTGATTCAATCTAGATTATAAATAAAGCTAGGTTCGTAGAAAATAGGGAATGAACCAAAGATGCTATGCAACAGATAGACATACTAACTGGCATAAAGAGGGTTGAACAACGACGTTGGTTCAAGAACATGGGTAGACCTAACTTAATAGGTAAATTCCCAAGGTCTAAAACCAAAGAAAACCAAGAATAGACAGAATAGAGACGTAGGTTCAAGAACATGGGTAGACCTAACTTAATAGGTAAATTCCCAAGGTCTAAAACCAAAGAAAACCAAGAATAGACAGAATAGAGACGTAGTTTCAAGAACATGCCTAGACCTAACTTAATAGGTAAATTCCCAAGGTCTAAAACCAACGAAAACCAAGGATAGACATAATAGAAAGATCAGGTTTAGACCCAATTTCACAGCAACACTTTCCTAGTCAGAAATCATAGGTGTTTAGTCACAGTTGTCCTTGTTATGTCATAGGCAATAGTTTATGTTTCCAAATCAAAAGCATAAGCTTAGTCAAGGAAATAATTCTCATAGTCACAGTCATAGGCAATGTCCATAGTCATAGGCAATGTTCATAGTCATAGGCAACGTTCATAGTCATAGGCAACATTCATAGTCAAAGAGGCATATGGTTCTAAGGTCCATAGTTTCATAGTCACAGTCTTATTTGTCCTTGAATCATAACAGTTCTTGATTATGTCCAAGAATATAGGCACTGATTCGAATAGAGAGAGAGAGAGAGAGAGATTTGGCATATTCTTTTATTCCTTTAATTTCATGTCACGAACAAAGAAAAACGTTCAAATCTAAAAATAACTGACTTACAGAGATTTAGATTTGAAAAGAAAGATGGCGTTGCTATGATTCGTGCGACGTTAGCCTTTGATCCTTAGCTTGAAGCTTTAATCTTGATTCGAATCTCTTCTTGAAAGTCTTTGAGCAGCATCTCCTCGTCTTGATTTATTTTATATATATTATTCTATTTATTATTTATTTTAAGTGGAGGAGAAGAAGCCATGTTCACTCAGAATCTTTGCAGCATAAGGGTAGAGAAGAATTGTGAATAGAGGAGGAGACTAGGGCTGTTTATATAGTTGCTCAAGACCTTATCGTACACGCAACGCTGAGTCAGCATTGAACCTAGTTAAGAAAATAGTCCAGGTTCGCAGATGAATCTAGCCAAATCTTATCGTACATGCAGTGCTAAGTCAGCATTGGGTCCCACAAGCTGTTTTGGCGCAGAAATTTGATTTTCGAACTTTTGAATTTCTGGAATTTATTTAACTGTTTTATTCACACGAAATAATCTTATATGTATATAATTCCTTTAACGACCATTTTACGCATATATATATATATATATATATATATATATATATATATACGCACAACTTTCATTTTATTTTCAAAATTCAAACGATGTTGCACCGTTATTTAATTCTTGCCATATTTCATTTACTATAGCCTTATCTTAAATTTTATATTTCGTATACATGTATATATATATATATATATTCTCATGTACATACATATATTTTCTTTATTTCCTTATATGTACGTTCTTATCCTTTCAAATTTTGAATTTGTATATGTACATATATTTGCATGTTCAGTTGGCCCTCTTTAAAACAGAGATAAAAATTATGCTGCCGCCGGGGTTCGAACCCCCGACCTCCATGTTACAAATCCAATGCCTTAACCAACTGAGCTACAAAGTCTTTTGTTAATAAGTTTTAGAACAATGATAATTATTGTTCTTTCCTTACTTCTCTTTTTCATGTTAGTTACAATAATTAAATTAAACCAATGCATGAATCTTTTTCTTTTAATGTTAATGCATTATGTTTGCAAATCAGTGCATGCAACATATTTACATCGCATGCAACCAATCCTTTCTTTCTTTCATATATTAATTATACCCTGATTTGTGAATCTTAGTGTTACAAGATTACGGGGTGTTACACAAATGTAAAAATTGATATAGAATTATAAACTTATTAAATAAAATAGACTAGAAGGCTGATGTGTAAATGAGATTTGATAATGAATTTAATGTGAATGAGAAGTTATAAAATGACTAGATAAATGGAATTTGTACCTGGAATAATATTTGCAATTGAAATAAAGATTGATTTGATATAACGAGTCTAGATTTCTATAAAGGAATAATATTCACAATTTAAAGTGGATAATGGTTTAAAAGCAAATGTTTTGCAGATTGGAATGCTTATAAAGGGAAATTTGTAAGGATTTGGAAGCGATAAATTAAAAAGTGAATTTAGAATGAAAGCAGAAACCGAGTTGACATTATATGGTAATTTATTCCCAAGT
Source organism: Allium sativum (assembly GCA_030737875.1). Lineage (NCBI taxonomy): Eukaryota > Viridiplantae > Streptophyta > Magnoliopsida > Asparagales > Amaryllidaceae > Allium > Allium sativum. The sequence goes on along the minus strand of CM060921.1, from coordinate 509,513,539 downwards.
TCGGAACGTTAATCGAATAGAGATTATTCAAAGAGAGTTATACATTGAAATTTGACTATATAGAATTCAGGAAAGTAATATTTACTTTCCTTTTTAATCAAGAATTATTTAGTTAATTAACTATTCAAATTTATGTATAAAACTTACATTTTAAAGTTAAATATTTTGGAAGTGAGGATTATAATGCTATTGTTATAATCAATGTTTTCCGAAAAAGAGGCAGATTCTTGAACTAAATCCGAGAATCTCGTAAGCAATGTTTGTCAAAGTGAAGTTCTAGGCTTTGGCATTTCAAAGTTAAGAATGTTGTTTAATTAAGGTCTGAGAGGTAATTATACCCCAACTTGACTGACTTCATTATTGACAAAGGAATCGTTATGGTATGGTAGTGAGGTTTGGTTAGTGATACGGTTAGTTAGTGAATTGAATTGTCGTAATGATGTTTTATACAATATACATTTTAAATCCGTATAAATGGATTTTTGAAATGGTTTACAAATATAACCGGAAATGTTTTCTAAGCACAGGAAATGAAATGATTTGGTTGTTGAAGAAATAAGAAACATGAAAATATGGAAATGTTTTCCGATGTTAATAACTTATATTTTCTGAGATATGGAAAAAAATAGTTTATGATATATGGAAATATTTTACAAGAATCGTGAGAGGACATACTGGTCTTGAGGAATATCTAGGGAAAGATATGGAATGAAAAATGGAAAATTCAGAAATGATAAATTAATTTAAAGGGCTTAGTGTTACTTGATGTTTGATCAGTAGAATTTCCATTTGGAAATAGGATCGTTGGTTGTATGGATGTTTCCTTTGATAGTTAAATAACCGACTATCAAAGTTTTGGCCCATTTTATATCCCTGTTGTCAATACGGAGGGACCGAGATCCGGTTTATTGTTTGAAAACAACTCTTTATAGGCATAAACGCTGTGAATCAAACGTGTTGAGGATACTTTAAGACAGAGTAAAGTGCAAGGGTAGTTATGTTAATCCTAGGTAGAAATTTCCTAAGGTTGATTGATGGGATGGTGCCTTCGGTTTGTCCAGTCCCAGGACATATTGTATGGACGATTGTCTGACAGAGTATACCTAACAGATCATCTTCTTTGATCTCTTCAAACGTATGTACGTTGTTGGCAGAGGAATTCATTTCTCATAGCTTTATGTCTGTGATATTTTTGGGGAAAACAAAAAATGATTTCGCGAGTTTGACGATGTAGCATTCAAAGTGAATAATTGTTGTGATATTAAAAAGGTAAGTATGGCCTCCATACTTGTCAACTGGGAAATGGTAGAAATCGGGTAGGCCGCATGGCTATATGGTTCACTCCCATTAGGGTGTATTGTCTCCCGATCTAGAGAAAATTCATTTGCTTCTTTATTTTACCGCTGCTACAAGATTTCAATAACAGTTACTGATCCCAACCATTTGTGACATACATTCGGTACACTCAAACGAAATGAGTGGTCAGTCATGTTTAGCCGGGTCAAAAGATGTTCATGTTGAACCTAGTGTATTCCTCTCTAGAGATACACTATCGAAAGGTGGCCCCACACCTTGCCATAGTTGGAATTCATACTCCAATAAGCGCCTGCGGTTTTGATTGTATACTATGTATGTGGAGCGTGAGATGCAACCATTCCACTAGATTGCTATTTATTTGGTTTAGACACTATTATAATATCAGAATAGTATTGATTCAATGAATATTTTGGGTTATCGTAAGGTAAAAACCATCCGTGTTTATGTGTGGATCGGGCTTACGATTATCTTTTCTTTTAAAAGAGTCTTTAAAAGTTAAACCAAGCGATTGGAGTTTACTCACACCAGTCCCATGACTGACCCATAGTTTATTTTGTTTTGTTTACCCTAAACTCTTGGGTGCCCAAATTTGGGCAGTCAAGTAGTTGGGATTTTATAGATATACTTGGAAGATCTTAGAGCAGAATGCTTCAACATTTTATAGCTATTGTTTATTTCTGGTGTATTATAGGTCTTGTATTCTTATGATGGTATGTATGTTCAACTACAAATTTGTATTTCAAAAATTATGTTATATAATATATTTTATTCGTTCTGCTGTGAGATTTTTTTCTGCTCTGATTTTGTGTTATTGTGATCATTTTTTCTCCTATTCTACTATTTTCTTTCTTATTTCTTCTCACCCTTAAATTTCTTTCTCTGGCACTTTGGGTTGGACTTGGGTTGTATTTGGTCGACTCAAAAGGTATTGAAATTCGAGTCGTCACACAAGCATTAAAACTTCCAAACATCATTCTTTACTCAAAATAAGGACATAAGTGGTCACTAATCCATTCCTTAGGAATCGGGATTACATATATTTTGGTTAACTTGAATGCGCCGTCGAGGAGATTTTTTTTCCTTTTACATAAGGCCCTTCCCAGTTCGGTCCAGATACTCCAATGTTGGCCATTGTCCTTTTCAAGATGAGATCGCCGATTTTAAAAGTACGGTGGAAGACTCTAGAGTTAAAGTGTCTCAGCACTTTTCTATGATGTGTTGCCAGCCTGAGCTCTGCCTCCCCCTTCTTTTGTCTAGTTGGTCAAGAGCTTCAAACATCATTTGCTCATTTTCAACTTGATTAAAATGAACCTCCAATGGTTCAGGACCTCTAACTCTGCTGGAATAATTGCCTCTGCATCAAATGGAAAAGAAAATGGTGTGTGCCTAGTTGCAGATTTGTGAGTTGTCTGGTAGGACCATAGAGTAAGCGGTAACTCATCAACCTATGTACCTTTAGCTTTCATCAACCTCTTTTTGATGGTAGATTTGATGATTTTATTGACTGTTTCTGTTACTACAAAAATTATTTTAGCATAGGCTGACGATGAAGGGATGTTGAATGAATATAAGGAAAGGATGAAGAATCTGAGAGCAACACAGGCCGACACCCACTCCGAAAAGAAGGGGCCCAAAGCCTATAGGGTACCGGCAAAGGTTTATCCGACAAGGTCTACCCAATAGGAATTAACCTACTTAACGCCAATACATCAAAGGAAGAAGAGTATCGGTTCAATTCATAAAGATGATCCGTGGCCAACTCCTAAAAAACGACTCCATAAATGACGAAGTGGTTACCTTCGTAAGTAACATAGATATCACCGGAAGCTACCTTCCGGGGAACCAGACCAGAAGGCTAAACCAAGATTCAAGCAAGGATACATGTTACTCGTACTAATCCACCTAGTATCTGAACCATCAATGGTTCTAAATCGGCAGATACACACGTACATTGTGAGGGCGGGCCCCTCTAAGTACCCACGATAAAGCCGAAAGCCTACATCTGAAAATTTACGCCAAAGGACCGACACTTGGAGGCATCCACCGAGAAGTCCAAAACGCCTCTGCAATCCATCCCGGTAACAAACTCATTTCCACCTTGGGGAGGCCCAATTCACCCGGGACCCTCACTTTGAAGACCGTAACCGGCACCACGAGGATAGCCAATAAACAGATGCCCGAGACCAAGGGAAAAAGCGGCCAACAGGAATCCATTCATATCCAACAACCAACTGATAAAAGGACCCCAGATTCTATATAAATTGGACCCCCGGATCTTCATAAAGGGGGATGCACTTTTTATTTCTCAATTTATTTCTTTTCTTCTCAAGAGGAGCAAATAATCAATCCTTGTAATATATCTACAAATTATGAATGGAGAATTTTGGGTCTCATACATCTTGTGATTTGATAATCTTGTTGTGCCGTAATGATGAAACAGGGAGTTAACACTAACCTTTCTGATGAGGAGATCAACTAAGGCACCCCGGCGGCAGAGGAAGAGGGCTTTCTGGAAACACGAAGTCTCCTTCTCCTCGCCGTAAGGGTCCGCCATTATTGGTCCATATTCTCATGCTAAGCCAAACGCTTCCTTTATATTAATGTAAGGATATTGTTTATGAATTCCTAACCCGGTCTTTATCATGATTCAGGCCCCTCTCTTGAGCGGATCTGACACGGAAGGATCATCGAAGTTAACGAATATTGTGATGCCTTCATCCTTGAACTCAAGGGAAACGTTAGCCTGTTTTCTTCTTATTGCAGTACATAATGTCATCGTCATGGCTTAGAAAATCATCAATTCCATGAAGCCTAATGATATCAAGTTAAATAACTTTCCTAAGGTCAAGTCGAAATACAATCGTGCAATATGTGTGATGCTCACCCTTCGGGAGCAAGACAGACGACCATTAGTTTTAAAAATTCTGATGCCTTAGGGAAGGTGATTTAGCTTAGAAACACTGGCCTAGGATTACATCCCGGTGACTCTGAGTCATGATGATGCCAAAGCCCATGAACACACGCCTTACATACTGTAATCCGGGTGTTGACGAAAAATGTCGTTAACATTTTGGTGCTAGAAGGAGGGCCTGAACCTCCGACTTTGTGGTTAATTTATTTAAAATAATTTGGTGAATTTATTATTGCATGGTAGGAAAAGATGAAGTCAAAGAAACTGGAGGAACAAAACAAAGAGATGGATCCCAACGCTACCCTTGAAGGAAATGAGGGCCCAGCACTTAATCCAAATAATAATGAGACAGAAGTCGCGCCCATTCCACAATAACCACCAGACTAAAACACCATGGGGGATAATGTCGCAAGAATTTCTGTCTTGGAAAGGCAACTTCAATAAATGCAGGCTCAAGTCAACGTTGTCCAGACATAAAAGTCCTCAAGGATCACTAGATCTAGTCAGGGAGGGATGAATGAATCTCCGAAAAGGAAGGCTCCCGTTCAACAGTCAGAAGCAAAAGGAAAGCCTAAGGAAACTTCTTCCAAGAAAAAGAAGTCTCATCCGATGGGAGTAGATCATCAAGGGAATCAGTGTGAGAAGGAACAGTCTGGGAGCTCCGCCTTCAAAGGTTACGATCCCAAAAGATAAAACTATGACAACACAGAGGCTAACATCAGAGATCTCACTCAGAAAACCGTCAAGGACTTGCTGGGAAGCAAGGGGAAGAGAACCCAGGATGACAGGGTTAACGAAAACGAAAGAGTAGCACCGTTCATCGATGAGATTATGAACACCATAATACCGTCAAGAGTCGAAGTTCCAACCTTAAGATATCTTGGGATAACTGACCCCGACGATCATCTGATTGCTTTCGACAGCCAGATGGATGTTTACAACGCTTCTGGATCCGTCAGGTGCCGCCTCTTCTTTGTGACCTTCCAAGGGGCTGCGGCGAAGTGGTAACGCTAGTATAGAGAAAACACCATTTACTCGTGGAAACGATTGTCCGCGCAGTTCTGCATCTGCAAAGATCCAACCATAGACTATACAGTCATTGCCAACATCAAATAGAGGCAAGGAGAGTCTCTCGGGGACTATTTGAAAAGGTTCAACATCGAAGCCTTAAAGGCCAAGGGTATGAATGACCGTGAAAAGCTAATACCCATACACTCAGGATTAATTAAGAACACCCCCTTTGAAAGGAGTTATATATCCACGGCTGCAAAAACTTGAAAGATTTCCATTTCCAAGCCGACAAGTTTATCCGCATGGATGAACTGTACTTCACGAAGTGGAAGTTCGGGCCTCGAGGGGAGAGAGAAAGGTCGAACTTCGGATGAAAGCTCCCGGAAGGAAATCAGAAGAGGCCAAGGTGGGAAGACTCTAACACCAAATCAGTTTCCTTGAATAAGCCCATATCGTATGTGTATTCTTTTGAAAAATAAAGGTCAATAACTTTCTCGTCTCGTTCAAAGCCAAAAATTGCCTCGACCCTCATGCCGGTGGTAAATATTCCAAGTTCCATAAAACCAACGGGCATAAGATCGACAAGAGCAAGGTATTGGACGGGATTATCCAGAAACTGATACGAGAGGGACACCTGAAGGAATTTGTTTCAAACAAAATAGTATCATCTCAACGTGCAGGGGGATATCAGAAGGTCTCGGTAAGTATGATAAGAGTTTCTATGGGGGAGAGCAACTTGGTTTTGGGGCCACCCGTAAACCGAATCAATGTGATCCATGGGGGGCCACATCTTGCCGGAATCTGTCTGAAGATCAGAAACCAATACATGAAGGAAGCCTTGGAGGGAATCTTCTCCATCCAAGAAGAGCCATCGTTGAAGAATGTGCAACATGCCCTCAATATGCATAACCTCGTGGTCTCTCCGGAAGAAATGAAGAAAGGGGTCTGTCACCCACATAACGACCCCCTTATGATAATGGCGCAGATAGGGCTTTATGTTGTTTCTAAAATCTTGGTGGATACCAGAAGCGCTGTCTATGTCATCTTCAAGCACGCCTTCGATCAAATGGGAATTTTCGAAAAGAAACTGGAGCCTAGCAACGAACCAATCTTCAGATTCAACAACAAGGGGTCAAATCTAGTGGGTCACATCAACCTTCTGGTTCAAGTGGAGTTGTCCCCTCTTAACAGGACTTTCGAAACTCTCTTCTTGTGATTGATCAGCCGTCCTATTACAATGCATACTTTGGACGATCGGCTTTAGAGGAGATGGATGCCTTCGTTTCTTCCAAATATCTCATGTTAAAATTTCTGACCAAATAGGGACGGGGTACCATCAGGGGAGAACAGTTTAGCTCCCGCAAGTTGTATTTTGCAACGGTTGAAAAATACAAAAGGGAGTATTCTTCGTATTTTGATTCTTCCACTATTTTTATGCCTTCGGATAAGGGATTCTTATGTCCCTCATTCGAAGCTAAGATAAAAACAAATAAGACTGACAAACACACTAATGGTAGGTACGCTTCTTTGAAAAGAAAGAGGAAAAGGTCCAATGAGGTAACTCGACTGAAGAAGGAGAAATCCTCACAAATTTGGATTTTAGAGGGGACATCGAAAGAGTAAAACCAATAGAAGAAGTAGAAGAAGTAAACGTTGATTCGAAAGATAAATCGAAGGTCATCAACATAAGGAAAAGGCTAATGGAACCCTCCGAAGCGACTTAGTTCGTTTCCTATAGCTCAACAAAGATGTTTTCGCCTGGACCCATTCAAACATGATTGGTATCGACCCTTCAATTATGAGCCACGCCTTAAACATTGACCCTTCTGTAACCCCGGTCCGACAAAAGAAGAGACAATATAATAGAGACCAAATATAGGCCTTGAAGGACGAGGTCAAAAGATTGGAGACTAACGGGTTTATCCGAGAGGTCTTTTACCCAAAATGGTTAGCCAATCCTGTGCTAATAAAGAAGTCCAATGGGAAATGGAGACATGTATTGATTACACGAATTTAAATAAGGCTTGTCCTAAAGATTGTTACCCTCTCCTGCGGATCAATCAATTGGTTGATGCCACGAGTGGACACAAGATACTATCCTTTATGGACGCTTATTCGGGATACAACCAAATCCCGATGCACAAACCGGACGAGGAACATACAAGCATGGTCACCGACTGGGGGACATTTTGTTATAAAGTAATGCCCTTCGGTTTGAGGAATGCAGGGGAAACATACCAAAGACTGGTAAACAGGATGTTCTAAGAGCAGATAGGGTGCAATATGGAAGAATATGTGGATGACATGCTAGTGAAGTCCACCAAAACAGAGGATCGTCTAAAGGATCTGGAGGAAATGTTTGGTGTCTTGAGAAGTCACCAGATGAAGCTAAACCCTCAAAACTGTTACTTCGGAGTTCAATCGGGGAAGCTCTTGGGATATGTAGTAAGCAAGCAAGGAATTGTAGCTAGCCCTAACAAAATACAAGCTATTAAGGACATGGAGGAACCTAAAATCAGTAAGGAAGTCATGAGCCTAAATGGGAAAGTAGCAGCCCTCAGCAGGTTCATTTCTAAAGCCACCGATATATATGTTCATTTCTACGATGTTATAAAGAAAAAGAAGAATTTTGAATGGGACGAAGAGTGTAGGAAGGCATTCTGGGAATTGAAAGTTTATATAGGAGCGCCTCCTGTTTTATCCAGACCCTAGAAGGTAGAAGATCTATACCTATACATGGCTGTCTCCGAACATGCAGTAAGCTCAGTCCTGAAAAGAGAGAATAATGGGACTCAACATCCTATCTACTATGTTAGCCAAAGGATAAAGGACGCGGAAACCCGATACCCTGTCATAGAGAGACTAGCATATTGCTTAATCCTTACAACACGAAAGCTCAGAGGTTATTTCCAAGCTCACCCTATTAAAGTTTTAACCAGCTTCCCGCTCAAGCAAGTGTTCAGCAAACCGGAAACCTCATGGAGGCTAATTAAATGGGGTATTGAGCTTAGCTAATACGAAATTGAGTTCCGCCCTCGGGCAGCAATCAAAGGACAAGCTCTCACAGATTTCGTGAATAAGTGCACAAACTTCATTTTAGAACAATCGATTAAAGAAAACGGCTTAAAGACCAAATATAAGCTCTTTGTAGATGGGGCTTCCAATGAGCAGGGAGCAGGGGAGGGTTACGTTATAATAACCTCTAACGGACACTGCTTGCACTACGCCGTGAAGTTAGGGTTCCGGACAACCAACAATGTGGCTGAGTATGAATCCATGATATCTGGTTTGGATCTAGCACTACAGTTGAAGATAACGAGGATAGAAATCTTTAGTGATTCACAATTAATGGTAAACCAAGGACAAACGGCTCATCCTATACATGAAGAAGGTACTAAAGATGCTTTCCCTATTTTAGGACTTCTCCGTTCATCAAATACCCCACGAGGAGAACTCCCAAGCGGATTCGCAAGCTAAGATAGATAGCTCCTGAGAAGCCCCTGAAACCCAAATAATACCAGTGGGATATCAAGAAACGCCTAACATCGAGCAGGAAGAGTCGGGAATGAGAAAAGAAATATTTGTTTTAACTAGATCCCAAGCCTTGAGAAGGGGAAACGGAGAAGTCCAAGAAGAAAACACCGAGAAGGAACCCCCTATAACGGAAACAAGCCACCAGCAGGAAACTACATGGATGGTTCCCATAGTGGACTACCTCCTAAGAGGGGTAACCCTTAGTAAGCAGGGCGCCAGGAAAATAAAACACCAAGCTCCCACATTCATAATCATAGACGACGTACTCTATAAAAAGGGACATTCACTTCCTTATCTGAGGTGTGTAAGTTCCAAAGATGGACTTAGCCTGTTAAAAGAAGCTCATGAGGGATGGTCTGGGGACCATTCCAGTGGAGTTAAGCTAGCCAAAAGGGTCATACGACAAGGATATTATTAGCCGCGGATGGTCAGTCAAGCGGTTGAGTATGTCAAGTGATGTGATAAATGTCAGAAGTACTCTAAGTGCCTCGGCTTCCTCCCAGCCACCTGACCTCTATATCAAGCCCCTGGCCTTTCGATATATGGGGGACATATTTAATTGGGCCCTTACCGCTCGCCAAGGGTGGAGCTAAATATGTTGTAGTAGCCATCGACTACTTCACCAAGTGGGTGGAGGTAGAACCCCTTTCGACTATCACATCCAAAAAGGTATTAAGATTCGTAATACAAAATATCGTTACTCGCTTCGTAATCCCTCATAAGATCATATCGGACAACAAAACACAATTCGAGAGCGAAGAGTTCACCCGATTTTGTGAGAAAAATGGAATCATCAAAAGTTTCTCTTCAGTAGCCCATCCAAAAGTTAACGGAGCTGTGGAAGCCGCAAACAAGACCATTAAGACAATCCTTAAGAAATGCCTAAATCAGGCTAAAGGAAATTGGGCAGAAGAGTTACCTCTAGTGCTATGGGCGTATAGAACTTCTACTAAAACAGCCACAAGACACACCCCCTTTTCCCTGACATATGGATGTGAAGCTATGCTTCTGGCTGAGGTTGAAATTCTATCACATAGAAGAGTAGCATACGCACTTGACCCGAACCAAGAGTTAAGGAGGGAATCACTAGACTTGGTACAAGGACTAAGGGATGAGGCCGCACTCAGAACCGCCGAATACCAAAGAAGGATCACAAAATATTACAATTCAAAGGTCAGAGCTAGAACCTTCGCTAAAGGTGAATTAGTGCTGTGAAGAGTAATGGCTAACACGTAGAACCCAGCAGATGGTCCTCTCGGTCCAAATTGGGAAGGACCCCTAATCATCCATCAAGAAGTCATACTAGGTACATATTGTCTATGCAAGCCCAAAGGTGATCTGGTTCCTAGAACATGGAACTCGGAACATTTGAGGCCATATTTCTCAACGATAAAAGAATAAAGGACAAGATTCTCCTACTAAAAAATCAACATACAACCAAAGGCATGGAAACCCTCACAGTAGCTCAAGAGAGACCCAAAAGGGGTCGAGCTGAAAAAAGGATTGAATCACTCGTCATCGCCAAACTAGTTGGGGCGAGGCATCCCCCGGAGGGGGATGATGTGTTAGTCTTTCTCCATGCCCAAAACAGAGGGGGCAGGGTTAAAGCATCGAAAGTGTAAGCTGTCGTTTCACACCAGAGATGGTCATGGCGGTGCATCTAAGAATTAGCACGCCCTGCCTTTGCTCGAAGAAGAGTATGCTCTGCCTCTGCTAGAACTAAGCATGTCCTACCTCTGCTCGCAGAAGAGCATGTTTTACCTCTGCTCGCAGAAGAGCACGCCCTACCTCTGCTTATGTTCCGCGTTACCCGCAGAAGGGAATGCAAACCCCTATAATTGCCTACGATGGTCGGGATAGGGCACCCCTCGAAGGGGGTGGCGTATAAGTCTCTATCAAAACTACGATGGTCTGTATAGAGCATCAAAGGGTAAACCTTAGTTATGTGTCTACGATGGCCCCGTCTAAGTTTCTAAGACCTTATCATCGCCTACGATGGTCAGGACAAGGCGCCTCCTGGAGGGAGGTCGGGTAAGTCCTTGGGCCCTTCTTGTGGATAAGCTAGCCAAGCGCACCGGACACACATGCCTAGAGAGTGGCCAACAAAGCACGTACATCCTCTGCTTTGACATCAAAAGCCCAATGAGAGGCTCAAGAAACACGTATAGCCTTTGCTTCACCAATCGAATCCAAAAGGGACACTGAAAAAACAAATATCGGAGGGGGTTCTGGTCCACAATTCTACTAAAATGCCCGAATCTAGGACGATTCGACACTTCATTAATACCCGAAGGGGTTACGGTCTTCATTTCTATTAAATGCCCGAAACTGGAATGATTCGACACTTCATTAATACTGGAGGAGGTTCCGGTCTTCAGTTCTATTAAATGCTCGAATCTGGGACGATTCGACACTTTATTAATTCCGGAGGGGGTTTCAGTCTTCAATCTTTAAATATCTGAATCTGGGAGGATTCGGATCTTCATTAATACCGGAAGGGTTCCTGGTCTCTAATCTTAAAATGCCCGAATCTGGGTGGATTTGGCTCTTCATTAATACTGGAAGGGTTCCCGGTCTCTAATCTTAAAATATCCGAATCTTGTTGGATTCGGCTCTTCATTAATATCGGAAGGGTTCCTGGTTTCTAATCCTAAAATACCCGAATCTGGGTGGATTTGGCTCTTCATTAATACCGGAAGGGTTCCCGGTCTCTAATCTTAAAATACCCGAATCTAGGTGGATTCGGCTCTTCATTAATACCAGAAGGGTTCCTGCTCTTTAATCTTAAAATACCCGAATCTGGGTGGATTCAGCTCTTCATTAATACCGGAAGGATTCCCGGTCTCTAATCTTAAAATACCTGAATCTAGGTGGATTTGGCTCTTCATTAATACCGGAAGGGTTCCTGGTCTTTAGCATCAAAATACCCGAATCTGGGTAGATCCGACCCTTTATTAATACTGGAAGGGTTCGCAGTCTTCAATCTTTAAGTACCCGAATCTTAGAGGATTCGACTCCTCATACCAGAAGAGTTCTAGGTCTTCAAACTTTAGGTACCCGTATCTGAGGGGATTCGACTCCTCAATCTTAATATTCCCGAGTCTGGGTAGTATTCGACTCAACAACATTATTGGAAAGAATTTCCAAACTTCCATAAAGGCCAGAATCTGGGCAATTCATTCCTCACCAAGGCACCGAAAGCTAATCTCTTCACTGGGACTTATGGCGTAACCTAGTATAGAAAAATAACTAGCAAAAAAGTAGGAGAAAGCACAGAAAAAGAAGCTTGATTTGGAAAGTTGAAGGCACCCCTTCACTAGGGGGAAAATTGTTGGGTTTGGTGCGATATATATAATCGAAACCCTAATTCTAACAGCTTAACAAATTAAACTATAGATCTATGCAAGAAATACGAATCAAAGCTAAATCGATTAGGGTTTTACCTGTTACTGTAGAATCCACGAAAATGATCAAACCTTGATTGATAAGAATCTGAGCTCCCAAATCAGCTAGCCCCCATAGGTATCCACACAAACATTTCCCTTCGATCGAATTGAAGAGAGAAAGGATCTGGGTGCTAGCCGCCATTAATTGGTTTTTCATTGAAAAGGGATTACAATAGGTTTTCTTATTTTCGATCTTATATGTTTTAGATGGCTCATGTATCTATATTTTTATAAAGGGAACCATTTCCTTTATAAAATAAACGCGTACCATAAAATGAGGAACCCACCGACATACCATTTCAATCATTAAATGAAATATCAACAGATTTGATAATTTATTTATCCAATAAATGTTTACCCTTTATAAAGTTTTAAGTGTGTGACCCTATAGGTTATTATAACGTTGGAAATGATATTAAATCATATTTAAAATCTTAAATAGTGATTGGCATCTAGCAATACGTCGCTGCTTCCCAAGTTATAATAATATAATCGATTCGATACAACCTTTTCGTGACCAGTGTATCAATGTAATATAATCCTTTTAATCAATATTCCAGGATTAAACTCAAGGCATGGATCATATCATCCTCTTTACAATTTAATCCGTTTAACTCGATCGATGAGTAGACTGTTTAAAACAAATCAATATTTGAGCACGGCCATGCATTTCATAGTCTCACTCAATTAAGTGGCCTATGGATATCACTACGAATATATCGTAGGGTTAAATTCCATCTAGATCATTCATAATTTTCATTCGATTTGAGATGTATCCAATAATCACCGTTATCGTCACTCTGTTACGAATAACTTTAGATGATATCAAAACACAAATATCCTTGAATAAAATTATAATGATTTCAGGTCTGAGGACCATTACATCACCGTCACTATGAGAATAACTTATGATACTGTCAATTATATTCCATGCAGTTATCTCACGGTGGGTCAGCCCAATACGATATTCTCCAATATGTATTTATGTTTTGACATTAATATCACATATATTAATGATCAATGAGATGTGATCATCAGTCAATCAACATACTAGTCTCAATGTTTTATTGTTGTCCTTTATCTAAACAATAAAACTTTACTAGGGACATTTAAGAATTATAATACTCAATATATTATATAATCTCAAGTTCAAGTCACTTACTTGAACTATATAACTCCGTATTATAATCCTAAGGACTTCTAATATATTAATATTTATATTACGCAGTAAATATAATATAATAGAATGTTATTTTATTCCAAATAAAATAATGACAGCAATAGTGTTATCAATCTCATCAAATGGATTGCCTTTAGGGCATAAACTCTAACAATCTCCAACTTGCACTAGAGTCAATCATTCACGTATCGTATACTCATAAAACTAGTGTGACTATTAAACTTCTGCTGTGAAAGAGTTTAATTCAGTAGGTCTGCAACATTACAACATTTGTATCTTTGCAGATATGTTCATTTACTCTATGAACAAATTCTCATAGGAATTATATGTAACAACCCGGAATTTCTGAACCAATTTAAAATTTTGATTTAAGCTATTTTAATGAATATGCGAATAGAAATTGGTTATTTTTGCTAAATAAAATCTGAGAACAATATTAAAATTACTTTTTATATTTTATTTGACTTAAAATAAACTTAGTAAAATTATTAAATTGATTTATAAGCTTTATTTTTTAAATTTTGAAAATTAGATTTTGAAAATCAACGCATAACCCTTAAAAAGTGAAATTTTGCATATGAGCTCAGAATTCGAGAAAATAATTTGTTTTGGAATCAAAATGACAAAGCATTGTTGGGTTCCAAAGTGCGCCTCGAACGGAGTCAGTATGTGTCTGTGAGAGGCAAAATCATTTATTCAAAAATGGGCAGTCATTTTACAAAGGAACATTATTGAGACGATCTCAAAATTCGATTCCCTTTTTTTTTTGGATTTGTATCATCAAAAAATGGTTAAATCCAAAAGTCCATAATTTTTGGAGTTAGCGTTTGGGTGTACAAGAAGAAAAGGTATGCTAAAATCGCATTTTTGAAACTAACTTGAGCAGTTTTACAAAGGAACATTATTGAGACAACCTCAGAATTTGACGAAACTTTTTTTATTGAATCTATAACATCGAATATTGGTAAGGTTCCAAATTTCATGATTTTTAAAATCAGTATGTGATCGGGCGTGATTTTTAAAGTGAAAAACAAACAATATTTTGACTTTAAAAATTCGCTACTTGTGCATATGGACTCGGAATTTGACGAAACTAGTTTCGTTGGGTCCGTAATATCGAAGAGTAGCTGCATGTCAATTTTCATTGAAAATGGAAAAAATAGGTGATCACATGGATTTTTAAACCACGATAACAGGCATAAATTGGACAAAATAAAATATATAAAACTAATAAAAAGTTAATTTCCTCTATCCTATATAATATCTCAACCCTCCCTAACCCTAATTACTTCTTTCTTCAGTACAAGTTTATGCCACACCCTTTTTCTTCCACAAACTCAAATTCCAAGCTTCAAAAATAAAAAGGAAATCAAATTAAATGTTATAAATCATGTTGTGCATATATTATTGTTCCTTGAGATTTTCTCTGCAACATGGTATGGTTTTTGAGGGATTAGGATAAAGTTTTGAGGCACTGAATTTTTACAGCGTGAGTCTTTTTGAGGCTAGGGTTGGAATTTGTGAGGAATAGGAGCTTCAATGCTTGAAATGAGTGTTGTATTTGAGTTCACGAGGTAGAATATCATCTTTTGTGAATTTTTGAGAGGATTCTATGATAAAAAGTGTCGGGAAGTTGGTGGTGGCCATGTGTGGGCTGCTGTAGAACGTGTTTCGACGGGCGAGTTCGAATGGTGCAATGAAGGTATGAAAGTGTAGAGGAGGAAAAGAGAAGAAGAACGGTGAAGACGATTCAAATTTTTGTTGAGAAATGAGTAAGGATGGATGGCATGAATGTTGCAATAATGGGATGAAATGGACTGCTGTGTACGTAAGTTTGGAGGAGGAAGAAGTGAGGCTGCAGTAGAACGTGTTTCGGTGGGTGAGTTTGAATGGTGCAATGAAGGTATGGAAGTGTAGAGGAGGAGAAGAGGAGAAGAACGGTGAAGACGGTTCAAATTTTCGTTGAGAAATGAGTAATGATGGATGGCATGAATGTTGCAGTAATGGGATGAAATGGGATGCTGTGTACGTGAGTTTGGAGAAGGAAGAAGTGATTAGCAAGTTATTTAAGAGTGACTAATTAATTTATGTTAATGTTAATGACATATATACCTGTAAAAAGCATAAATTTTCATACGAACTCGAAATTCAGCGAAACTGGATCCATTGGAACCGTATCGACGAGAGCTTCGCAATGAAACTGATCTGGAGAGATTTGGAGCTCTTCTCAATTTTTGGTGGAGGAAAATGTCATATTCGATCAATCGATTGTTTGGCGATATTTAGCGACAAACTAATCAAGGTGAGAACTCCTTCTCACTCAAAATTATATTATCATGTCATTATATTCATGTAAAAATATATATAAAAAATTCCCAGTGTAGATTTCTATTAGTTTTAATCACTATAAATTGTATACGGTGCCTGTTAGTTCACCTCTGTCGTCCACAAACCAGGGACGATTTAATTGGCTGCATTGTGTGTTGATTTGACTATTGAAATGTTTAACATATTAAAAATAATGTTAATGTTAATGTGGTAGTTGAAATTAAATTATAAATATCCACTTATAATTTAAACAGTATATTTGGCTAAGTAGAAAAATTATTCAAACCGAATTAGAATTGGTTAAATTTACTAATCAATAAATTATTTAAATAAATTGTTGTTGTTTGAAAACCCCACAAAGGTATTGGGATGATATTTGACATACACTAGTCCCAATATTTAGTTGTATGTCAATCGATGGATTGACAGTCTGTGATGAGCGTTATTTATTTATTTATTTTAATGCTTACACAGTTGTAAATTTCACTCTGAATGTGAATGGACCGTTTAATGATTATTTATCATTATTGTTGCACACATGCGATGTATGAAATATATATAACTGAAATTATATGGTAATTGATTGAGTCGCACTCCGATTCAGAAGTAAAGAATATTTTAAAATAATGAATATTTTAAAATAATGAATATTTCATAAAAAAATATTCATGTGTTGAATAAAATGTTTGAACAATAAAAATATCATTTTTATTGAATGTATAAACTATATAAAATATTCACGGGTTAAATAAAATGTTTGAACAATAAAAATGGTTATGTAGTTAAATGCCATTTTAACCCGAACGGATTTATTGATCGATTTTTATTCATTTTAAAATGAATATCGAAAAGAAGTGATTTCAAAATCTAATATTTTGAAAATATTATCATTTGAATCTGATAAAGATATAGAATATTCAATTTTGATTTAACATTGAAACAGAAGTTGGAATCGTTTTAAAATGAATTTATAAACGATTTATAAAATACGTTTTAAAAGGAAATCGACGATAATATATATATATATATATATATATATATAATATTTAATGGCCTGAATAGAACGCGCCGCACAGCGACCGTTCGTGAATTTCGACCATTAACTTCAAATTGATGTAACAGGAGATCCGACCGTCGGATTCTCCTAAAACTAGAACCGTTGGGTTCATATCGAAAAGAGCTTTCCATTGAATATAAGAGATTTGAAATCTAATGGTTGGATTTGGAATTATGTCTAAATCAAATTGGAAAAAGGTCGCTATGGATGCAGTTCGGTGGCCGTTATTGGAAACTGACTGTAAGGGCCTTAATAAAATTATTAAAAATATAGATAAATTATGTAAAATCATAATAAACGATTTGGAAATATTATGGATGAAAAATTCTAATTTGTTAAAGAAAGAAACATTTTTTTATCAAAACGAACTAGCTATTCACTAGAATAATAATCCAGTGTTTCTAAATAAATAAATTCGATTTGTAAATGGTTTTAGCATAACCAGAATTTCCAAAGTATGAATTGGAATGAAAATTATCTTCGAAATATTTCGATATTGGATTCTGTGATTATACGGATATTGTTGAGGAATTTGGAAGATATAAATATCGTTATTCCCAATACGATATTTGTTGATTTCAGAATATGATATTGAATATAAGCCGATATAATTTCTATTCAGAGCCTTTTATTTAATATCAAATTGGATTTTGGGTTTGTCGTGAACGATGTCTTTAATAACATTGTTCTTAAACCCCGATTAGAAAAGAATAAATCTTTTAAATAAGATTTAGAGAAGTTTGCCAATTAATTAATATTTAATTGGAATTAAATAAAATAATTTGGATTTTTGGGTTAGTCGTGAATGATGTCTTAAATAACCCTAATCTTTAACCCGGTTAAGAAAAGAATAATTCTTTTAATTAAGATTTAGAGAGGTTTACCAATTAATTAATAATTAATTGGAATTAAAATGAAATTTGATTGTGGGTTTATCGTGAATTGTGTTTTAAATGACATTTGTTCTGTAACCCTATTAACAGTGAAAAATATAATTTGGAATTTATAAATCTTTTAATAATATTTAAATGAAAATTTTCCAACGTAAAGTTTTCCAGTTTAATATATTAAATTGGAATTAAATGGAATTCTATTCGGTAATAATCAAGAAGAGCTTCTGTGAATGAAGCGCGTTACTACATATGGAATTTTAAAGGCTTTGCCACTATTCAATTTATATTATTAGTCTAACACGGGAATTTATATCGATTATGTACTGTTATGATTTCCATGTAGATTCCCTTTTGATGGAAGATGATTTTGGGTTTATCGTGAACTGTGTCTTAAGTGACATTAGTTCTTTAACCTAGTTAAGATAAGATAAGATAAGTTAAGATTAATTTATTAAATTTGAATAATCATTAAGTAATGATTTTTGATATTCAAACTAAATTGGAGTTTTAATAAATTTTTAATTAGATTGAAATGGGAATGAGATAATTAAATTTATCGAGTTCTCGAAATGATCGAGAATGAAGTACCACCAGTTTTACTCAGGGCGTTAGTTAAATCTTTAATTGGATTTGAACGGCAAATGGTAATTAAATTTACCGATAACACATTGGGTGTTAGATATGGAGTACTACCAGTTTTTCTCCATGGCATGAATAGGTTGGGATTGGGATTAATAAATAAATAATTACCTCGGTAAGACTCGCTAATCCTGACTAGTGAATAAACCTTAATTTGGGATAGTTGACAAAAGATAAAAAAATCTTTTGAAATTGATATACAAAGGAAGATTAAAGAATTTATCTTTGATAATATTAATGGGAACCTTTCCCTAAAAACGTGAATATTGGAATAAAAGAATATTCTGAATTGGAATGAGGTGTATGATGTGTTTTTATGGCACTTGATTATTGATTATAAAATACATGTGTTATTCGGAAAGACCGGGTCCAACCCATTCTGAATAATTACTACGGCGATTAAAAGTCGACGATGAAGATGGTGGTTGAAGACCGGAGTTCTTCACATCGTTTGGATGATTACTGATGTCTTGATTGGGTTGTACACCCTAGACAAGGTAATAAGTGGCGATTGTTCAGATGTACTTGGAGATCGACGGATATGCGAGGACCTCTCTCCTGTATTAGACATATGGGACGAGGAATAAGGTGCCTCCGGTTTCTTTTTGACGCAGAACGGACTTGTAAATGGATGTGTGACTGACATTGGATTTCATTATATATTGATTGATTTCTATTAAATATATATCTATTTGGTGGCGGAGAATTTATTCTTTTACTTAACACCCTTCTCTGAGACGTACGAGCTTAGAGATTATTTATCGATAGTATCAGTCGTATGGCGTAAATTGACAGTGTGGCATGCTAAGATGCAAATGATCAGGGCTTTTGTTGAAAAGCAGAGTCTTGTGGTTGATGATCAAAGCATAGCTTTAATTGGCATAGCTTTGTGTATAGCGTTAATTCGCGAGCCTCACACCCCGGTATGAACCAGAAACGGGAGAGGACTGCAAGGAGGACATGCATTTCTCTCTAGCTAAGAGTGGTGTCATGACATGGAGCCCAGACATTTTTATTTATGTGGATATTGGAAAGCGAGCTACCTCGTATATTGAGTCCCTAGTGGCTCAGATTTTATGCCCCATTGGGCAGGGAAACGTATTGTTCTGGAATTGTCAATCCACTAAAGTAAGTGTGGACCGGCCCTGCTGCTCCAAGGGAAGATGCGTTCTGTTCCCGAGACATGGGCTAGATTGCCTCGAATTCAGTAAGGACGATCCCTTGCCTTGGTTCATGATGGAAATCCAACTTCCAATACGACATCATTCTGTTTTGATTGTAGAACTAGTATGGCGACATGATATATGATACTCATGCCGTCTATGATTGATACATTTATATTTAAAGTTGTTTTTTTAAACACTATGTACTTATAATATCAAAATAATTTGTTTTAAACGCCTCAAGCATGTTTGGCTATTATAAGGGAAAACTCTATCCTTCGGCTTCTGTTGCATTGTGTGATGGGACCTAAGTCTTATAATTGCTTCATTTTTCAAAAAGCATTATGTCGTTTTATTTTAAAATAAGATTCATGTGGAGTAAACCCGTTCCGTGTTATACGGCGTGGTCCTATGATTTCCCCAACTTTTAAAGTAAAAATAGGTTAATAACTGTTTTAGTTCTCACACCAGTCTCATGACTGACCTGGAGTTTATTGTTTTAACCTAAATTCTAGGTGTCCATATTTTCCACACGGGCAGCTAGTAGTTTTGGTTTTGTAGATATTATATTTACAGGATCCTGGGTTTACAGCTGAAGCTATATTCGGAAAGTTCTGTATCCGTGTATTTCTTTCAGTTGTGTTATGTATTATCTTCCGCTTCTATGTAATTTTAAATCTATGATATTGTATTTCCAATGTGTAATATTTATTCATACTCTGGAATATTCTTGCACTCTGATGTAAATTGTTGTAATAACAATGAAATGTTCCATTGTTTTGTGTTCTGATGCGTCGTGTTCTCAACTCAATTCGGGCTTTCCCGAAAGGGGAAGTTTGGGTCGATTCAGCGTGGTATCAGAGCTTTTGTTTAAAGAACTCGAGAACAATCCACGTTAGAACCAAACAAAAGAATTCATCAGAGATAGGATCAGTAGCATCCTATAAGAATAACTCGTTAGAGATAGGGTTAGTAATGACCTAGAACGAGTTTGAAGAGTATTATTTATAATTAAAAAAAAATTGGTTTTGAAAATTATATCTTATTATACGTATTTGAGTATTATAATTTATATTGAATTTGGACAATCGAGCGTATGAAGATTTTGCATATACGCCCAGCTAGTGTATATACGAAGTCTCAAATATACTGGGTAGATATAGAATCACACTCTAGTCACCCGGAGATGATTCTGATGATGGAGCTCCATCATCAGTGTGTATGTTCGAGTTTAGAAAGTGGGATATCTATATATTTCCAATTGATTAGTGTGAGAACCAAAACTTAGTTAGAGTTTATTGTTGTGATTTGCAATGAAATATGATTTTTGACTATATATAAAAGTTATATATATTTAAGAAGTTAATCACCTAATTGATTGCTTGTTGTGATGTTTGATTATTAGTTTAACTAATAAAAATATTGGAATGATATTAAATTTAACCAATATGAGAATGAAAGGTAAATTTTAGCCAAATCGAATCAAAAATTGAACTAAATTGAAAATTTATTGAAATTGGATATATGTACATATATAAATAATGAACAGGTCATAGCATGGAAGCTAATAAGATGAATAAAATTGTATACCCGACAAATAGGTACATATTTACTATACTCATTGGGTTTGATGATTTTATGAGCCGCTTGGCTTTTTCTTTTCGGTTGATGAGGGCCCTGTGAAGCTAGTTGTGGTTTTAAATATCAACCCATACAAAGGAGGTTATGGCGAATTTTTTCGAAAATTTAGGGTGTTAGCCAAATTTTTAAAAACATTAGAAAATTCTTAGAAACTGAAAAGTTGAAGATTAAAAGCCAGAATGAAAATTGAGTTGGTTAGTTAAACAACTTTCAGCTCTGTTCCTTTTCGAGGACAAAAAGATTTTAAGTGGGGGAGATTGTAACAACCCGGAATTTTTAAACCAATTTAAAATTTTAATTTAAGTTATTTTAATGAATATGCGAATAGAAATTGGTTATTTTTGCTAATTAAAATTTGATAACAATTTTAAAATTAGTTTTTTATATTTTATTTGACTAAAAATAAACTCAGTAAAATTATTAAATCGATTTATAAGATTTATTTTTAAAAGTTTGAAAAATAGATTTTGAAAATCAACGCATAGCCCTTAAAAATTGAAATTTCGCATATGAGCTTAGAATTCGGCAAAGAATCATAATAACAAATCATTGTTGGGTTCCAAAGTGCGCGTACGGGCAGTCATTTTACAAAGGAACATTATTGAGATGATCTCAGAAATCGATTCCGTTTTTTTTTTTTTTTTTGGATTTTTATCATCAAATAATGGTTAAATACAAAAGACCATAATTTTTGGAGTTAGCGTTTGGGCGTACAAGAAAAAAAGTATTCTAAAATCACATTTTTGAAGCTAATTTGAGCAGTTTTACAAAGGAACATTATTGAGATGACCTCGGAATTCGACGAAACTTTTTTTATTGAATCCGTAGCTTTGAATAATGGTAAGGTTCCAAATTTCATGATTTTTAAAATTAGTATGTGACCAGTCGTGATTTTTAAAGTGAAAAACGGACAATATTTTAACTTTAAAAATTTGTTGTTTGTGCATACGGACTCGGAATTTGTCGAAACCAGTTTCGTTGGGTCTGTAATGTCGAAGAGTAGTTGCATGTCAATTTTCATCGAAAACGGGATCTGTAGGTGATCATACGGATTTTTAAACCACGAAAACAGGCATAAATTGGACAAAATAAAATATATAAAACTAATAAAGAATTAATTTCCTCTATCCTATATAATATTTCAACCCTCCCTAACCCTAATCACTTCTTTCTTCAGCACAAATTTATGTCGCACCCTTTTTGTTCCACAAACTCAAATTGCAAGCTTCAAAAATAAAAAAGAAATCAAATTAAATGTTATAAATCATGTTGTGTATGTATTATTGATCCTTGAGAGTTTCTCTACAACATGGTATAGGTTTTGAGGGATTCGAATGAAGTTTTGAGGTGCTGAATTTTTACAGCGTGAGTCTTCTTGAGGCTAGGGTTGGAATTTGTGAGAAATAGAAGCTTCAATGCATTAAATAAGTGTTGTACTTAAGTTCGTGAGGTAGAATAACATCTTGTGTGAATTTTTTTGAGAGGATTCCGTGATAAAAAGTGTTGGGAAGTTAGTGGTGGCCACGTGTGGGCTGCAGTGTAACGTGTTTTGATGGGCGAGTTCGAATGGTGCAATGAAGATATGGAAGTGTAGAGAAGGAGGAGAGAAGAAGAACGGTGAAGACTGTTCAAATTTTCGTTGAGAAATGAGTAAGGATGGATGGCATGAATGTTGCAGTAATGGGATAAAATGGGATGCTATGTACATGAGTTTGGAGGAGGGGGAAGTGATTAGCATGTTATTTAAGGGAAATTAATTAATTTATGTTAATGTTAATGACATATATATGTACATGAATCTTGTAAAAAACATAACTTTTTCATACGTACTCGAAATTCAGCGAAACTGGATCCCTTGGAACCGTATCGACGAGAGCTTCAAAATGAAACTGATTTGGAGAGATTTGGAGCTCATCTCAATTTTTGGTGGAGGAAAATGTCATATTCGATCAATCGATCGTTTGACGATATTTAGCGACAAACCAATCAAAGTGAGAACTCCTTCTCACTCAAAATTATTTTATCATGTTATTATATTCATGTAAAAAAAATATAAAATTGCCAGTGTAGATTTCTATTAGTTTTAATCACTATAAATTGTATACGGTGCCTGTTAGTTCACCTCTCTGGTCCACAAACCATGGACGATTTAATTGGCTGTATTGTGTGTTGATTTGACTGTTGAAATGTTTAACATATTAAAAATAATGTTAATATTAATGTGGTAGTTGAAATTAAATTATAAATATCCATTTATAATTTAATAAGTAAATTTGGCTAAGTAGAAAAATAATTCAAACCAAATTAGTATTGGTTAAATTTATTAATCAATAATTTATTTAAATAAACTGTTGTCGTTTGAAAACCCCACAGGCGTATTGGAATGATATTTGACATACACTAGTCCCAATATTTAGTTGTATGTCAATTGACGGATTGGCAGTCTGTGATGAGTGTTATTTATTTATTTTAATGCTCATATAGTTGTAAATTTCACTCTGGATACGAATGGACTGTTTAATGATTATTTATCATTATTGCTGCAAACATGCGATGTATGAAATCCATATAACTGAAATTATGTGATAATTGATTGAGTCGCATTCCGATTCAGAAGTAAAGAATATTTTAAAATAATGAATATTTCATAAAAAATATTCATGTGTTGAAAAAAATGTTTGAACAATAAAAATATCATTTTTATTGAATGTACAAACTATATAAGATATTCATGGGTTAAATAAAATGTTTGAACAATAAAAATGGTTATGTAGTTAAATTCCATTTTAACCCGAACGGGTTTATTGATCGATTTTTATTCATTTTAAAATGAATATTGAAAAGAAGTGATATCAAAATCTAATATTTTGAAAATATTGTCATTTTAATATGATAAAGATATAGAATATTCAATTTTGATTTAAAATTGAAATAGAAGTTAGAATCGTTTTAAAACGAATTTATAATCGATTTATAAAATATGTTTTAAATGGAAATCGATGATAATACATATATTATATATATTTAATGGCCTGAATAGAACACGTCGCGCAGCGACCGTTCACGAACTTCGACCATTAACTTCAAATTGATGTAACGGGAGATCCAACCGTCGGATTCTCCTAATACCGGAACCGTTGGGTTCTTATCGAAAAGAGATTTCCAATAAATATAAGATATTTGAAATCTAACGGTTGGATTTGGAATTATGTCCAAATCAATTTTGAAAAAGGTCGCTATGGATGTAGTTCGGTGGCCGTTATTGGAAACCGACTGTAAGGGCCTTAATAAAATTATTAAAAATACGGAAAAATTATGTAAAATCATAATAAATGATTTGCAAAGATTTTGGATGAAAATTTCCAATTTTGTAAAGATAAAAAAATATTTTTATCAAAATGAACTAGCTATTAACTAGAATAATAGTCCAATGTTTCTAAATAAATAAATTGGATTTGTAAAAGGTTTTAGCATAACCAGAATTTCCAATGTATAAATTGGAATGGAAATTATCTTCATAATATTTCGATATTGGATTCCGTGATTATACGGATATTGTTGAGGAATTTGGAAGATATAAATATCGTTATTCCCAATACAATATTTGTTGATTTCAGAATTTGATATTGAATATAAGCCGATATAATTTCTATTCAGAGCCTTTTATTTAATTTCAAATTGGATTTTGGGTTTGTCGTGAACGATGTCTTTAATAACACTGTTCTTAAACCCTGATTAGAAAAGAATAAATCTTTTAAACAAGATTTAGAGAACTTTACCAATTAATTAATATTTAATTGGAACTAAATAAAATAAGTTGGATTTTTGGGTTTCTCGTGAATGGTGTCATGAATAACACTATTCTTAAACCCAATTGAGAAAAGAATAAATCTTATAATTAAGATTTAGAGAGGTTTACCAATTAATTAATATTTAATTGGAATTAGAATGAAAGTTGATTATGGGTTTATCATGAACTGTGTTTTAAACGACATTTGTTCTTTAACCCAATTAACAGTGAAAAATATAATTTGGAATTTATAAATCTTTTATTAAGATTTAAATGAAAATTTTCCAAAGTAAAGTTTTCCAATTTAATATATTAAATTGGAATTAAATGGAATTCGATTCGGTAATAATCGAGATGAGCTTCTGTGATTGAAGACCGTTACTACATGTGGAATTTAAAAGGCTTTGCAACTATTCCATTTATATTATTATTCTAACACGGGAATTTATATCGATTATGTACTGTTATGATTTCCATATAGATTCCCTTTTGATGGAAGATGATTTTGTGTTTATCGTGAACTGTGTATTAAATGACATTAGTTTTTTTACCCAGTTAAGATAAGATAAGTTAAGATTAATTTCTTAAATTTGAATAATAATAAAGTAATGATTTTTGATATTTAAACTAAATTGGAGTTTTAATAAATTTTTAATTAGATTGAAATGGAAAGAGATAATTAAATTTATCGAATTCTCGAAATGATCGAGACTGAAATACCACTAGTTTTACTCCGGGCGATAGTTAAATCTTTAATTAGATTTGAATGACAAATGGTAATTAAATTTACTGATAACACAGTGGGTGTTAGATATGAAGTACTACCGATTTTTCTCCATGGGATGAATAGGTTGGGATTGGGATTACTAAATAAATGATTACCTCGGTAAGACCCGCTAATCCCGACTAGTGAATAAACCTTAATTTGGGTTAGAATTGATAAAAGATAAAAAATCTTTTGAAATTGATATACAAAGGAAGATTAAAGAATTTGTCATTGATAAAATTAGCAGGATCCTTTCCCTAAAAACGTGAATATTGGAATAAAAGAATACTCTGAATTGGAATAAGGCGTATGATGTGTTTTTATAGCACTTGATTATTGATTATAAAATACGCGTGTTATTCGGAAAGATCGGGTCTAACCTATTCTGAATAATTACTAAGGCGATTAAAAGTCGACGATGAAGACGGTGGTTGAAGACCGGAGTTCTTTACATCGTTTGGATGATTACTGATGTAACAACCCAGAAAATCTGAGCTAGTTTATAATTTTTTTTTTTGGCAATTATAGCAAAGTTTGAATATTTAAAATGAATTGTTTTAAATAATGGCGACGAAAAATTTATTTTGAATAGAATTAGAACGTATATATTTATATACGTCGTCGTTAGAATACAAATATTTTATTTTAATTATAAAAGGAATTGAAAATGACACGGTAGTTCGATTTCAAATTTCAATTGAATGTACCGGGTGCAAAATAAACCGGATTTTAGTGAAACCAAAAATATTTGAATCTAATTGAGAATATCTTTCCAACGAATCCGGAAAATCAAAATTTCATAGCAGGGATAAAAAGTTATGTCCAAATGAATTTTCAGAATAGTTGCTATGGAATTCTAGCCCTTAAAAATAGCCATTTTGCAAACGACCTCGGATTTCGACGAAACCACTTTTGTTGGATCCGTGATGTCAAGTTATTGCTAGGTTTCAAATTTCATAATTTTTCGATTCAATATGTGAGTGTGGCAAAGGAAAACGCGTTTGACCCGTTTCAATTGATTTTAATCGACTGGAAATTGGCCATTTTATCAAATGGTCTCAGAATTCAATGAAACTAATTTTGTTAGGACCGTATCGTCAATACGAAGCTAGAAAATATTTATCTGGAATTTTTCGAGTTAGTATGTGACCCCAGTAAATTGAAATGCGCGTTCAAATTCAATATATAGAGTTATATGTTGATTTTGATGAAAACTGATCGTAACGATCAAATTGACCTACGTGGCATATCCCATTGTGTTCAGAATGGGGGTAATACACTGGGGATGACAGTCGTTGGGTTCGATTTAGGATTAAAATGAAGATTCACTTAATGAGAATTAAATAAATAATTAAAATATTAATATATATATTCATAGGCTAAGTCAAACCTCTTTCCCCTTATCCTCTGAGGCTCGACGGTTTTAAATAAAAAAAAGGAGGAAGGAAAACAAACGCCGCCGCCCACCTCCAAGGGAATCCCGTCGCCCCTCATTCACCACCGGCCGCCGCTCCGGCGATCCACTCCTCTTTCCTCTCCCTTCCCCCCCCCCCCCCCCCCGCTCCACTGAAGTCCCAAATCGAAGCGAACCCCCTCTCGATCGACGAAGAAGCCCTCCGCCCATTGCCTGAGATCGAGCTCCACTGCTCTGGCGACGGCTCCCCCACCAGCGCCCCTCCCCTCCGACTCCGGTTGACAAGTGAGCCCTCCTCCTTCGAAGCAGTAAGTTTTTTTATTTATTTTTTTAAATCCTAGAAAAAAGACCGATTTTTCTATTTTTAAAAAGTGGATCTTTGGTTATTTAAATATATGAAATCTTTGAATGTGAAAATATAGATTTTCATTGAATGAAAACTTTGATTTTTAATGCAAAGAGTTCTGATTTTTAATTAGTTAAAGAACTGATTTTTTATTTCATAAAAGAAGTGATTTTTGAAATGAACAGGAAGTGATTTTGAATATAGATAGCATAAATTTGAAAATCAATTTTTGACATAGCATAAACATGAGAAAAGAAATGATCTTTATAATGTGAAAGGCGAAATCTTTATAATGTGAAAGGCGAAATCTTTATATGTGAAAGGCGAAATCTTTATATTTGAAAAGGCGAAATCTTTATATTTGAAAAGGCGAAATCTTTATATTTGAAAAGGCGATATTTTTATTAGATGTGAATATTTAAAAATATGATTTTTATATTTTTAGAAGAATAAAATATGATTTTATATAATGTAGAGTAATAAAGATGTGATCTTTATAGTAGTAGCAATGTAAAGATATGATTTTTATAGTATAGAAAGTATAAAAATACGATTTTTATATTATATAGATAGTAAAAATATCATCTTTATATATGTAGCGAAATAAAAATCTGATTTTTATTATATATACATTGAAATAAAAATGTGATTTTTATAGTGACGTAATAAAAATTCAATCTTTATATTAGAAGTAGATATAAAAATATAATTTTTATATAAAGAATAGCGTGATAAAAATATAATCTTTATTATATGAACACCGTTACAAAAATAGAATTTTCATCTATATAGTAACAATATAAAATGTGATTTTTATATGTGTAGTGACTACGAGCAACGAAAGTGACAAAAGGTGAGAACGACGTAGATTTCCTACATAAGAAGAGTCGAGGCGTTGGTTTAGCTAGTAGGTGAGAACTTCTCACTTTAAATTCCCTTTTCTAGTTAAAAATATATACTAGGATGCAGACGGTGCTTAGCAGCACCCGACACACATCGTCCACAGACCATGGATGGCTTGTATGTTTGATTGTTTGTTGTGGTAAAAATTGATTGTATGACGTGAAAGGAAATAAAATATTTATATAGTTAAAAATATTTATCGTTAAAAATATTGTTTTTAACGTGTGTGTGTGTGAATAAAAATATATGTTTGTTGATTTGAAACCCCACACGGGTGTTGGGATGATATTTGAAGTCCACTCATCCCGATTGATTAGTTGTATGTCAATCGATTGATTGACAGGCTGTTATAAGCGTTAGATATCTATATTTGATGCTTATACAGTGTAGTGCACTTTGGATGATGGTTGATTATTTGTTAGTGCTATTATATACATGTGTTGTATGGAATCCATATAATTAACATTAAATGGTAATTGATTGGGCCTCATTCCAACTGGGAAAATAAAGAATAATCATGTGTTGAAAGAAATATTTTAACAATAAAATTTACATCTTTATCATATTTAAAGTTAGAAACTAACTGGAAAATAGATAAGATGAGTGGTTCCCTGGGTATTGATCTGATATTGGTTTCCTCCTTCGGTGTTAATACTTAGGGAATCATTCTTTTACTACTTTACAGTTGGAGTCTGATATGAAAATCAAACGATAGATACCAAAATTTTATAAAATATATTAAATAATAAAAATAGTCATGTGTTGACAGTGCTCATGTGTTGAGAATATTCATGTGTTGAAAGAAATATATATTCATTTGTTGAATAGAATAAATATTCATTTATTGAATAAAAAAACAAATTTATTGAAATATATAAAGCCGTGTTGATTATAGTTACGCTATTTTGACGTGAACGATATTTATATCGATTATATTCGTTTTTAAAATGAATATAGAAAAGGAAGT
Source organism: Allium sativum (assembly GCA_030737875.1). Classification (NCBI taxonomy): domain Eukaryota; kingdom Viridiplantae; phylum Streptophyta; class Magnoliopsida; order Asparagales; family Amaryllidaceae; genus Allium; species Allium sativum. The sequence continues at coordinate 509,484,233 of CM060921.1, read as the reverse complement.
GATTTCAAAATATAACGTTTTGAAAATATTATCATTTATATAGTAATGATATGAAATATTCAATTTTGATTTGAAATTGAATATGAAGTTGAATTTGTTTTGAAAACGAATTTAAAACGATTTATAAAATACGTTTTAAAAGGAAAGTGACGAAATATATATAATATATATTTATATATTATATATATAATGGCCTGAATAGAACGCGCCGCACTGCGGTAGTTCGTGAATTTCGACCATTGACTTCGAATTGACGTTACGGGAGATCCGACCGTCGGATTCTCCTAAAACCGGAACCGTTGGGTTCGTATCGAAAAGAGCTTTCCAATGAATATTAGAAATTTGAAATCTAACGGTTGGATTTGGAATTATATCCAAATCAAATTTGGAAAAGGTCGCTGTAAGTGCAGTTCGATGGCCGTTGATGGAAATCAACTGTACGGGCCTTGAAAAAATTATTCAGAATAGTAATAATTTGTGCAAAATCATAAGAAATGATTTGTGAAGAATTGGGATGAAAAACTCCACATTTGAAAAGATAAAAATAGATTTTTATCGAAATGAACTAGTTTTGAACTAGAATTAAAATCAATTTATTTTTGAAATAAATAAATTGAATTTGAATTGGTTTTGAAAATAACCTGAATTTCCAATATATATAAAGTGGAAGTGGATTTGAATCGAAATTATCTTCGGAATATTTCGATGTTGGATTTCGTGACTATACAGATATTGTTATGGTAATTTGAAAGATATATTTTATATCGTTATTTCCAATACGATATTTGTTGGTTTCAGAATTTGATAAGCCGGTATATTTTCTATTCAGAGTCTTGTATTTAATATCAAATGTGATTTGGGTTTGTCGTGAATGGTATCTTCATTAACACCGATTCTTAAGCCCAATAGAGAAAAAGATTAAATCTTTCTATTTAGATTTAATGAAGTGTACCAATTAAATAATGTTTAATTGGAATTGAATTTGAATGTGATTTTTGGTTTATCGTGAACCGTGTTTTAGATGACATTGGTTCTTTAACCCAGTTAAAGACAGGATATTGATTTCTGAAAAGATTAAAACTAAGTGGAGTTTTAATGAATCTTTAGTTAGATTGAAAGGTGAATTGATAATTTAAATTATTAAATCTGAAAAGTGAACGAGAATGGAGTATCACCAGTTTTGCTCCAAAGCGATAGTTAAATCTTTAATTAGATTTGAACATGAAATGATAATTAAATTTACCGATAACATCGTGGTGTTAGTTACAGAGTATTTCCAGTTTTGCTCCATGGGATAAATAGGTTGGGATTGGGAAATAAAATAAATAATTAATTCGGTGTGGTTCGCTAATCTCGACTAGTTTGGAAAACCATAATATGGTTTGAAATGATATCCAAAGGAAGATAAAGAATAAATTTAGAAGAATTTATCTTGGATAAAATTAATGGGAACCTTTCCCTAAGAATGTGATTTTGTGAATAAAAGAATATTCTGAATTGGAATGAGGCGTTTGTTGTGTTTGTGTAACATTTGTTTATTATATACGTGGGTTATTCAGAAAGGCCGGGTTTATACCCATTCTGAATAACCGATTCGACGATATGTCGAAGATGAAGACGATGGTTGAAGACCGGAAGTCTTCACACCGTTTGGGTGATTACTGATGATCTTGATTGGGTTGTACACCCAAGATGAGGGAATCAGTTGGTGATCGTCCAGACGTACTTGGAGATCGACGGATATGCGAGGAAAGTGCCTCCGGTTTCGTTCAGACCCAAAACGAACTTGTAAATGGATTGTGTGTCTGACATTGGATTTTATTCTGTGTTGATTGATCTCTATTAAATATACATCTGTTTGGCGGCGGAGAATTTATTCTCTTTCTTAACGCCCTTCTCTTAGACGTACGATGTGAGAACCCGTAACTTCCCCGTGAAGGAAAGCACGAATACTTTGAGAACAACACACTAAAGGACGCATACGGAAGAACATTTCATTGTTATTACAACAATTCCATCAGATACAAGAATATACAGAGTATAAATGAATAAATTACATTCGACAAATATCAGAGATTACAATAAATTACATAGCAGCGGAAAATAATATAAAATACAACTGAAAGTGATACACGGATACAGAGCTTTCCGAGCATCGTTCCAGCTATTAATCAGGACCCTGTGAATATAAATCTGCAAAACCAAAACTACTAGCTGCCCGTGTGGAAAATAGGGGCACCCAGAGTTTAGGTTAAAACAATAAACTCCAGGTCAGTCATGTGACTGGTGTGAGAACTAAAACAGTTATAATTCTTTATTTTTCAAATTTAGGTAAATCAAGGGACCACGCCGTATAACACGGAACGGGTTTCCTCCCAAGAATACCAGTGCATAAAACAACAGCGCCATGCTAAATAAAGAAAAATGAAGCTGTTAAAAGACCCAGGTCCCATCACACAATGCAACACAAGCCGGAGGATAGGGTTTTCCCTTATAACAGCCAAAGCATGCTTGATACGTTTAAATCTCATTATTTGATACTATTATAAGTGTATAGTGTCAAAACAATTTTCAATCATAAATATCAATCATAGGCGGCATGGGTACCATCTATCATGTCGCCATACTAGGCTCTACAAATAAAACCGAAACACACGTATTGGAAATTGGATTCCGTCATGAGCCGAGGCAAGGGGCAAGCTCCTCTCCGCGTTCGAGACACTCTAGCAAATGCCTCAGGACCCCACTATGATCCTTGGATCTTCAGGGCCGGTCCTCTCTTACTTTTTAGGATTAGTTATTCCTGAACACACGTTTCCCGGTCCTTACAGACCTATATCCGAGGCACCTCATATCCAACAACCACACAGGTGAAAAGTATATAAATGTCAGGGCTGGTAGGTCACTGACACCACCCTAGCTAGAAAGAAACGTCGTGCTCTCCCTGCAGTCACTATCCCGTTTTTGACTCATACCGAGGTGTGAGGCTCGCGAATTCACGTTATACACAAAGCTACGCCACACAGGCCGTGCTTTGATCATCCACCACAAGACTTTGCTTTTCAACAGAAGCCCTGATCAATTGCCACTTACGCATGCCACATTGGCAATTCACTCCATGCGACTGATGTCCATCGATATACAACCTCTGAGCTCGTACGTCTCAGAGAAGGGCGTTAAGCAAGAGAATAAATTCTCCGCCGCCAAACAGATGTATATTTAATAGAGATCAATCAACACAGAATAAAATCCAATGTCAGACACACAATCCATTTACAAGTTCGTTCTGGGTCTGAACGAAACCGGAGGCACTTTCCTCGCATATCCATCGATCTCCAAGTACGTCTGGACGATCACCGACTGTTTCCCTCATCTTGGGTGTACAGCCCAATCAAGATCATCAGTAATCACCCAAACGATGTGAAGACTTCCGGTCTTCAACCACCGTCTTCATCTTCGACATCTCGTCGAATCGATTATTCAGAATGGGTATAAACCCGGCCTTTCTGAATAACCCACGTATATGATAAGCAAATGTTACACAAACACAACGAACGCCTCATTCCAATTCAGGATATTCTTTTATTCACAAAATCACATTCTTAGGGAAATGTTCCCATTAATTTTATCCAAGATAAAGTTTTCTAAATTTATCCTATAATCTTCCTTTGGATATCATTTCAAACTAGTCGGGATTAGCGAACCACACCGAAGTAATTATTTGTTTTATTTCCCAATCCCAACCTATATATCCCATGGAGCAAAACTGGTGATACTCCATATCTAACACCATGGTGTTATCGGTAAAATTAATTACCATTTCACGTTCAAATCTAATTAAAGATTTAACTATCGTTTTGGAGCAAAACTAGTGATACTCCACTCTCGATCACTTTTCAGATTTGATAATTTAAATTATCAATTCACATTTTAATCTAATTAAAGATTTCTTAAAACTCCACTTAGTTTTAATTTTCTCAAAAATCAATATTCTGTCTTTAACTGGGTTAAAGAACCAATGTCATCTAAAACACGATTCACGATAAACCCAAATCACATTTGATATTAAATACAAGGCTCTGAATAGAAAATATATCGGCTTATATTCAATATCAAATTCTGAAACCAACGAATATCGTATTGGAAATAACGATATAAAATATATCTTTCAAATTCCCAAAACAATATCTGTATAGTCACGAAATCCAACATCGAAATATCCCGAAGATAATTTCGATTCAACTCCAGTCCAATTCACGTATTGGAAATTATCGATTATTTTCAAAATCACTTTCAAATTCAATTTATTTATTTTAAAAATAAATTGATTTCAATTCTAGTTCAAAACTAGTTCATTTCGATAAAAATCTATTTTTATCTTTTCAAATATGGAGTTTTTCATCCCAGTTCTTTCCAATTCACATATTATGATTTTACACAAATTATCAATATTTTTAATAATTTTATCAAGGCCCGTACAGTCGATTTCCATCAACGGCCATCGAACTGCACTTACAGCGACCTTTTTCGAATTTGATTTGGACATAATTCCAAATCCAACCGTTAGATTTCAAATTTCTAATATTCATTGGAAAGCTCTTTTCGATACGAACCCAACGGTTCCGGTTTTAGGAGAATCCGACGGTCGGATCTCCCGCAATGTCCGTTTGAAATAAATGGTCGAAATTCACGAACTGCTGCGACGCGTTCTATTCAGGCCATTATATATATATAATATATATATATATATTATATATATATTTCGTCGATTTCCTTTTAAAACGTATTTTATAAATCATTTTAAATTCGTTTCAAAAACAATTTCAACTTCATCTTCAATTTCAAATCGATTTGATTTCAATTCAATTCGAGTTCATTTCAATTCAATTCAAATTCAAATTCAAATTCGTTTCAGTTCAATTCAATTCGAATTTACCTTCTATTTGATTCAATTCAAATTCATTTCAAATTGATTTCAATTCAATTTCAGTTCATTTTAAATTTCAATTTCAGTTTAATTCAATTTGAATTCATTTCTATTTTATTCGAATTCAAATTCGTTTCAATTCAATTCAATTTGAATTTACCAATTCAAATTCGTTTCAATTGAATTTCAGTTCATTTTAAATTTCAATTTCAAAATATTTAATTTCGAAATCACTTTTCAATATTCATTATACAACGAATAAAATCGATATAAATATCGTTCACGTCAAAATGGCGCGAAACTAATCAACACGGCTTTATATTTTTCACAACCTCTTTATTTTATTCAACAAATGAATATTTATCCCATTCAACACATGAATCTATATTTCTTCAACACACGACTAGTCTCAACACATGAGTACTGTCAACACATCACTATTTTTGTTATGTAAAATATTTTATAAAACTATGGTATCTATCGTTTGATTTTCAATTAGACTTCTACTGGGAAGTAGTTCTAATTTTAAATATGATAAAGATGTAAATTTTATTATATAAAATATTTCACTCAACACATGAACATCGTCAACACATGACTATTTTTATATTCAACACATGAATTTTCTTTTATAATATTCATTATTTTCCCGATTGGAATGAGGCCCAATCAATCACCATATAATGTTAATTATATGGATTCCATCCAACACATGTATATAATAGCTTTGAAAAATAATCAACCATCAACCAAAGTGCACTACACTGTATAAGCATCAAATATAAATATCTAACGCTTATAACAGCCTGTCAATCGATCGATCGACATATTTAATCAATCAGGATGAGTGAACATCAAATTTCATCCCAACACCCGTGTGGGGTTTCAAACAATCAAACACAGATTTTATTTGTGCAGTTGGGCGATGTGTAAAATTTATCCTCCCAATCAATGTCCTTCAAATAGGTGTACATAAACAAACCGTCCGGTTTGTAAATGAATATTTTATTTATTCACTTTCACGTTAAAAATTATATTTTTAACGATAAAATATTCTATTTCAACACATGAATTTCTATTCATTTCATTTACATAATAAAAATGATATTTTTATTTTTCTAACATATTTTAGAAAATTTCGGCGGCATAACGGCACGATACTAGAAACGGAACAAGGCCTAGCCTTATTCCCGGTCTAGTGAAGGCCCACGCCATTCACACATCAATCAATTCCATTCAATTTCACCAAACAATTCAATTCAAACCAATTAGTCTAACCAACTACACAACCAAACAATTTAACAAACAAGTCATCCATGGTCTGTGGATGACGGGTGTCGGGTGCTACTAAGCACCGTCTACATCCTAGTATATATATATATATAACTAGAAAAAGAGAATTTAGAGTGAGAAGTTCTCACCGAAAGCTATCCAATCATCTTGACTCTTCTTTGATTGAAATCTTCTTCGTTATCCCATCTTCGTCATCTTCGTTGCCCGTAGTTACTACATATATAAAAATCACACATTTTTATATTTTGATGTCTTTAAAATAAAAATCACATTTTTATTTATTCATTTTCAATTTAAAATCATATTTTTATAATCACTCATATATTTAAAAATCGAATTTCTTTACTATGCTATTCAATATTAAAAATCTTGCCTTTTCTATTTTTAAAATCTAATCTTTTCTATTTTAAAAATATCGTCTTTTCGTCGATAAAGATTTTACCTTTTCTAAATAAAGATTTCGCCTTTACTAAAATAAAGATTTCGCCTTTATATAAAAAAAATCATCACTTGATTTCAACGTATATAAAATAAAAATCAGATTTTTATTTCGCTACATATACAAAGATGATATTTTTATATTCTCTATCCTATAAAGATTATATTTTTAATACTTTAAAAATATAAAAATCATATTTTTAATATTTCTATATAGTAAAGATTATATTTTTAATACTTTAAAAATATAAAAATCATATTTTTATTATTTCTATATAGTAAAGATTATATTTTTAATACTTTACAACATAAATAAAACCCAGTTTTTAAAGTAAATAAAATTTCGTTTTTATACAAAATAAAATTCAGATTTTAAATAAAATAAAATTCAGTTTTTTTCTTTTTATATAAAATAAAAATAAAATAAATAAATTAAAAAAACTTACAGAGGGGGGCTGTGCTGGTGGCGTCGGCCTTCAGGTGGGAGGCGGTTTTGGTGAGGGGAAGGGATCGCGATAGGAAGGGGGGGAGCTCGAGCTGCGGAGGAGGGGAGGAGCAAGCGGGGAAGAAGGAGCGGGAGGAGAAGGAGGAGGGGAGGGGAGGGGCGGTCTCGCGGCGGAGGCGCCTGGCTGCGGCGCCGCTGGGGGGGGGGGGCGCCTCTCCGACGACGGCGGGAAGCCCCAGGCGGCGGCGTGATTTCTTCTTCCTCCTCTTTTTTTTATTTTGTTTAACGAATGATAAAGGAGGGGGGTCGGCTGATAAAGGAAAGGGGGTTTTTTATTTTTTTATTTTTAATTATTTAATTATTTTATTTGCAAATAGTTGACTTTTACAAACGACCTCTAAACGAGGCCCACCGCCTGTCGTCCATAGCGTTTTACCCCCATTCCGAACACAATGGGATATGTACCGCAAGCTGATTCGACTGTTTGAATCAGTTTCCGTTTAATTTGCATTTAAATCACTATATTGAATTTTAAACGTACTTTCAAATTACCGGGGTCACATACGAACTCTATAAATTGGAGAAAAATATTTTCTAGCTTCGTATTGACGATACGGTCCTACCAAAACTAGTTTCGTCGAATTCTGAGACCGTATGAAAAATGGCCAATTTCCAGTCGATTAAAATCAACTGAAACTGGTCAAACGCGTTTTCTTTTGCCACGCTCACATATTGATTCGAAAAATTATGAAATTTGGAATCTAGCAATAACTCAACATCACGGACCCAACAAAAGTGGTTTCATTGAAATCCGAGGTCGTTTGCAAAATTTTCATTTTTAAGGGCCTGAATTCCATAGCGACTATTCAGAATTTTCAACTGGACTTATCTTTTTATTCCCGCTATGAACTTTCGATTTTTCGGATTCGTTGGAAAGATATCATCAATTAGATCCTAATGTTTTTGGTTTCACTAAAATCCGGATTGTTTTGCACCCGGTATGTTCGATTGAAGTTTGAAATCGAATTATCGAACTACCGCGCCATTTTCAATTCTATTTATAATTATATATAATTATTTATATTCTAACGACGACGCGTATAATATATACGTCGAATTCTATTCAAAATAAATTTCTCGTCGATATTATTTAAAATAATCTATTTTAAATATTCAAAATTCGCTAAAATTGCCAAAATAAAAATTTTAAACTGGCCCAGATTTTCGGGTTATTACAATCTCTCCCACTTAAAACTTTTCGTCCCCGAAAAGGAACAAAGTCGAAAGTGGTTTGATCAATTAACTCTACGTTCGATCTGGCTTCCATTCTCCAACTCTTTAGTTTCTGAGAATTTTCAAAATTTCAAAAATTTGGCTAACACCCTAAATTTTTGAAAAATTTCGCCATAACCTCCCCTGCACCGGGAGCATCGGGGAATTTCAAATAGCTTCCCCGGTCCTTCAGATCTCAAAAAGAAAAAGAAAAAGCCAAGCGGCTAGCCAATTGGCTCATAAAATCATCATCACCCAAACAAAACAGTAAATTATGTAGTAAACATGTACCTATTTGTCGGGCAAACAAATTTTATTCTTCGGCTCTAGCCTCCTTGCTATGACCTGTTCAATGTAATATATGCATATGCAAGCAAATGCGACCAATTTTCAATATAGTTCAATATTCGGTTCAATTAGGCATAATGGTTAAAAATTAGCAAACAATTAAACAAACAACCCAAACATCAATCAATTAGTGGATTAGAGTTTCAAATTCATAATTTCGATACATATACAAAAAAAATCATGTTTTTGATGCCAATTCACAACGATAAATCTATCTATATAAGTTTTGGTTCTCACACCAGTCTAATGGAAATATATAGAAATCACACCTTCGAAATTCGAATATGAATACTGATGATGATGCACCATCATCAGAATCATCCCCGGATGTCTAGAATGTGATTCTATATCTACCCAGTATATTAAAACTTCGAATATACGTTCATGACGCGTATACGCGAAATCTTTATATATTGGATTGTCCATATTCAAAATAAATAAATAATCAAATACGTATAAAACGATTTAAATTTTCAAAACAAAATTGTTTTCATTTGAAAAATATACTCTTCACACTCGTTCTAGGATACTACTGATCCTATCTCTAACGAGTCATTCTAATTGGATATTATTAATCCAATATCTGATGAATTCTTTCGTATGGTTCTAATGTGTCTTGTTCTCGAGCTCTGTAAACCAAAGCTCTGATACCAGTGTGAGAACCCGTAACTTCCCCGTGAAGGAAAGCACGAATACTTTGAGAACAACACACTAAAGGACACATACGGAAGAACATTTCATTGTTATTACAACAATTCCATCAGATACGAGAATATACAGAGTATAAATGAATAAATTACATTCGACAAATATCAGAGATTACAATAAATTACATAGCAGTGGAAAATAATATAAAATACAACTGAAAGTGATACACGGATACAGAGCTTTCCGAGCATCGTTCCAGCTGTTAAACAGGACCCTGTGAATATAAATCTGCAAAACCAAAACTACTAGCTGCCCGTGTGGAAAATAGGGGCACCCAGAGTTTAGGTTAAAACAATAAAATCCAGGTCAGTCATGTGACTGGTGTGAGAACTAAAACAGTTATAATTCTTTATTTTTCAAATTTAGGTAAATCAAGGGACCACGCCGTATAACACGGAACGGGTTTCCTCCCAAGAATACCAGTGCATAAAACAACAGCGCCATGCTAAATAAAGAAAAATGAAGCTGTTATAAGACCCAGGTCCCATCACACAATGCAACGCAAGCCGGAGGATAGGGTTTTCCCTTATAACAGCCAAAGCATGCTTGATACGTTTAAATCTCATTATTTGATACTATTATAAGTGTATAGTGTCAAAACAATTTTCAATCATAAATATCAATCATAGGCGGCATGGGTACCATCTATCATGTCGCCATACTAGGCTCTACAAATAAAACCGAAACACACGTATTGGAAATTGGATTCCGTCATGAGCCGAGGCAAGGGGCAAGCTCCTCTCCGCGTTCGAGACACTCTAGCAAATGCCTCAGGACCCCACTATGATCCTTGGATCTTCAGGGCCGGTCCTCTCTTAATTTTGAGGATTAGTTATTCCTGAACACACGTTTCCCGGTCCTTACAGACCTATATCCGAGGCGCCTCATATCCAACAACCACACAGGTGAAAAGTATATAAATGTCAGGGCTGGTAGGTCACTGACACCACCCTAGCTAGAAAGAAACGTCGTGCTCTCCCTGCAGTCACTATCCCGTTTTTGACTCATACCGAGGTGTGAGGCTCGCGAATTCACGTTATAAACAAAGCTACGCCACACAGGCCGTGCTTTGATCATCCACCACAAGACTTTGCTTTTCAACAGAAGCCCTGATCAATTGCCACTTACGCATGCCACATTGGCAATTCACTCCATGCGACTGATGTCCATCGATATACAACCTCTGAGCTCGTACATCTCAGAGAAGGGCGTTAAGCAAGAGAATAAATTCTCCGCCGCCAAACAGATGTATATTTAATAGAGATCAATCAACACAGAATAAAATCCAATGTCAGACACACAATCCATTTACAAGTTCGTTCTAGGTCTGAACGAAACCGGAGGCACTTTCCTCGCATATCCATCGATCTCCAAGTACGTCTGGACGATCACCGACTGTTTCCCTCATCTTGGGTGTACAGCCCAATCAAGATCATCAGTAATCACCCAAACGATGTGAAGACTTCCGGTCTTCAACCACCGTCTTCATCTTCGACATCTCGTCGAATCGATTATTCAGAATGGGTATAAACCCGGCCTTTCTGAATAACCCACGTATATGATAAGCAAATGTTACACAAACACAACGAACGCCTCATTCCAATTCAGGATATTCTTTTATTCACAAAATCACATTCTTAGGGAAATGTTCCCATTAATTTTATCCAAGATAAAGTTTTCTAAATTTATCCTATAATCTTCCTTTGGATATCATTTCAAACTAGTCGGGATTAGCGAACCACACCGAAGTAATTATTTGTTTTATTTCCCAATCCCAACCTATATATCCCATGGAGCAAAACTGGTGATACTCCATATCTAACACCATGGTGTTATCGGTAAAATTAATTACCATTTCACGTTCAAATCTAATTAAAGATTTAACTATCGTTTTGGAGCAAAACTAGTGATACTCCACTCTCGATCACTTTTCAGATTTGATAATTTAAATTATCAATTCACATTTTAATCTAATTAAAGATTTCTTAAAACTCCACTTAGTTTTAATTTTCTCAAAAATCAATATTCTGTCTTTAACTGGGTTAAAGAACCAATGTCATCTAAAACACGATTCACGATAAACCCAAATCACATTTGATATTAAATACAAGGCTCTGAATAGAAAATATATCGGCTTATATTCAATATCAAATTCTGAAACCAACGAATATCGTATTGGAAATAACGATATAAAATATATCTTTCAAATTCCCAAAACAATATCTGTATAGTCACGAAATCCAACATCGAAATATCCCGAAGATAATTTCGATTCAACTCCAGTCCAATTCACGTATTGGAAATTATCGATTATTTTCAAAATCACTTTCAAATTCAATTTATTTATTTTAAAAATAAATTGATTTCAATTCTAGTTCAAAACTAGTTCATTTCGATAAAAATCTATTTTTATCTTTTCAAATATGGAGTTTTTCATCCCAGTTCTTTCCAATTCACATATTATGATTTTACACAAATTATCAATATTTTTAATAATTTTATCAAGGCCCGTACAGTCGATTTCCATCAACGGCCATCGAACTGCACTTACAGCGACCTTTTTCGAATTTGATTTGTACATAATTACAAATCCAACCGTTAGATTTCAAATTTCTAATATTCATTGGAAAGCTCTTTTCGATACGAACCCAACGGTTCCGGTTTTAGGAGAATCCGACGGTCGGATCTCCCGCAATGTCCGTTTGAAATAAATGGTCGAAATTCACGAACTGCCGCGGCGCGGCGCGTTCTATTCAGGCCATTATACATATAATATATATATTATATATATATTTCGTCGATTTCCTTTTAAAACGTATTTTATAAATCGTTTTAAATTCGTTTCAAATACAATTTCAACTTCATCTTCAATTTCAAATCGATTTGATTTCAATTCAATTCGAGTTCATTTCAATTCAATTCAAATTCAAATTCAAATTCGTTTCAATTCAATTCAATTTGAATTTACCTTCTATTTGATTCAATTCAAATTCGTTTCAAATTGATTTCAATTCAATTTCAGTTCATTTTAAATTTCAATTTCAGTTTAATTCAATTTGAATTCATTTCTATTTTATTCGAATTCAAATTCGTTTCAATTCAATTTGAATTTACCAATTCAAATTCGTTTCAATTCAATTTCAGTTCATTTTAAATTTCAATTTCAAAATATTTAATTTCGAAATCACTTTTCAATATTCATTATACAACGAATAAAATCGATATAAATATCGTTCACGTCAAAATGGCGCGAAACTAATCATCACCGCTTTATATTTTTCACAACCTCTTTATTTTATTCAACAAATGAATATTTATCCCATTCAACACATGAATCTATATTTCTTCAACACACGACTAATCTCAATACATGAGTACTGTCAACACATCAATATTTTTGTTATGTAAAATATTTTATAAAACTATGGTATCTATCGTTTGATTTTCAATTAGACATCTACTGGGAAGTAGTTCTAATTTTAAATATGATAAAGATGTAAATTTTATTATATAAAATATTTCACTCAACACATGAACATCGTCAACACATGACTATTTTTATATTCAACACATGAATTTTCTTTTATAATATTCATTATTTTCCCGATTGGAATGAGGCCCAATCAATCACCATATAATGTTAATTATATGGATTCCATACAACACATGTATATAATAGCTTTGAAAAATAATCAACCATCAACCAAAGTGCACTACACTGTATAAGCATCAAATATAAATATCTAACGCTTATAACAGCCTGTCAATCGATCGATCGACATATTTAATCAATCAGGATGAGTGAACATCAAATTTCATCCCAACACCCGTGTGGGGTTTCAAACAATCAAACACAGATTTTATTTGTGCAGTTGGGCGATGTGTAAAATTTATCCTCCCAATCAATGTCCTTCAAATAGGTGTACATAAACAAACCGTCCGGTTTGTAAATGAATATTTTATTTATTCACTTTCACGTTAAAAATTATATTTTTAACGATAAAATATTCTATTTCAACACATGAATTTCTATTCATTTCATTTACACAATAAAAATGATATTTTTATTTTTCTAACATATTTTAGAAAATTTCGGCGGCATAACGGCACGATACTAGAAACGGAACAAGGCCTAGCCTTATTCCCGGTCTAGTGAAGGCCCACGCCATTCACACATCAATCAATTCCATTCAATTTCACCAAACAATTCAATTCAAACCAATTAGTCTAACCAACTACACAACCAAACAATTTAACAAACAAGTCATCCATGGTCTGTGGATGACGGGTGTCGGGTGCTACTAAGCACCGTCTACATCCTAGTATATATATATAACTAGAAAAAGAGAATTTAGAGTGAGAAGTTCTCACCGAAAGCTATCCAATCATCTTGACTCTTCTTTGATTGAAATCTTCTTCGTTATCCCATCTTCGTCATCTTCGTTGCCCGTAGTTACTACATATATAAAAATCACACATTTTTATATTTTGATGTCTTTAAAATAAAAATCACATTTTTATTTATTCATTTTCAATTTAAAATCATATTTTTATAATCACTCATATATTTAAAAATCGAATTTCTTTACTATGCTATTCAATATTAAAAATCTCGCCTTTTCTATTTTTAAAATCTAATCTTTTCTATTTTAAAAATATCGTCTTTTCATCGATAAAGATTTTACCTTTTCTAAAATAAAGATTTCGCCTTTACTAAAATAAAGATTTCGCCTTTATATAAAAAAAATCATCACTTGATTTCAACGTATATAAAATAAAAATCAGATTTTTATTTCGCTACATATACAAAGATGATATTTTTATATTCTCTATCCTATAAAGATTATATTTTTAATACTTTAAAAATATAAAAATCATATTTTTAATATTTCTATATAGTAAAGATTATATTTTTAATACTTTAAAAATATAAAAATCATATTTTTATTATTTCTATATAGTAAAAATTATATTTTTAATACTTTACAACATAAATAAAACCCAGTTTTTAAAGTAAATAAAATTTCGTTTTTAAACAAAATAAAATTCAGATTTTAAATAAAATAAAATTCAGTTTTTTTCTTTTTATATAAAATAAAAATAAAATAAATAAATTAAAAAAACTTACAGAGGGGGGCTGTGCTGGTGGCGTCGGCCTTCAGGTGGGAGGCGGTTTTGGTGAGGGGAAGGGATCGCGATAGGAAGGGGGGAGCTCGAGTTGCGGAGGAGGGGAGGAGCAGGCGGGGAAGAAGGAGCGGGAGGAGAAGGAGGAGGGGAGGGGGGTCTCGCGGCGGAGGCGCCTGGCTGCGGCGCCGCTGGGGGGGGGGGGGGCTCTCCGACGACGGCGGGAAGCCCCAGGCGGCGGCGCGATTTCTTCTTCCTCCTCTTTTTTTTTTTTTTTTTTTGTTTAACGAATGATAAAGGAGGGGGGGTCGGCTGATAAAGGAAAGGGGGTTTTTTTATTTTTTTTATTTTTAATTATTTAATTATTTTATTTGCAAATAGTTGACTTTTACAAACGACCTCTAAACGAGGCCCACCGCCTGTCGTCCATAGCGTTTTACCCCCATTCCGAACACAATGGGATATGTACCGCAAGCTGATTCGACTGTTTGAATCAGTTTCCGTTTAATTTGCATTTAAATAACTATATTGAATTTTAAACGTACTTTCAAATTACCGGGGTCACATACGAACTCTATAAATTAGAGAAAAATATTTTCTAGCTTCGTATTGACGATACGGTCCTAACAAAACTAGTTTCGTCGAATTCTGAGACCGTATGAAAAATGGCCAATTTCCAGTCGATTAAAATCAACTGAAACTGGTCAAACGCGTTTTCTTTTGCCACGCTCACATATTGATTCGAAAAATTATGAAATTTGGAATCTAGCAATAACTCAACATCGCGGACCCAACAAAAGTGGTTTCGATGAAATCCGAGGTCGTTTGCAAAATTTCCATTTTTAAGGGCCTGAATTCCATAGCGACTATTCAGAATTTTCAACTAGACTTATCTTTTGATTCCCGCTACGAACTTTTGATTTTTCGGATTCGTTGGAAAGATATCATCAATTAGATCCTAATGTTTTTGGTTTCAATAAAATCCGGATTGTTTTGCACCCGGTATGTTCGATTGAAGTTTGAAATCGAATTATCGAACTACCGCGCCATTTTCAATTCTATTTATAATTATATATAATTATTTATATTCTAACGACGACGCGTATAATATATACGTCGAATTCTATTCAAAATAAATTTCTCGTCGATATTATTTAAAATAATCTATTTTAAATATTCAAAATTCGCTAAAATTGCCAAAATAAAAATTTTAAACTGGCAAAGATTTTCGGGTTATTACATACGAGCTCAGAGGTTGTATATCGATGGACATCAGTCGCATGGAGTGAATTGCCAGTGTGGCACGCGTAAGTGGAAATTGATCAAGGGTTTTGTTGAAAAGCAAAATCTTGTGGTTGATGATCAAAGCACGACCTGTGTGGCGCAGCTTTGTGTATAGCGTGAATTCGCGAGCCTCACACCTCGGTATGAGTCAAAAACGGGATAGTGACTGCAGGGAAAGCACGACGTTTCTTTCTAGCTATGGGTGGTGTCAGTGCTTGAACTGACTGACATTTATATACTTCTCACCTGTGTGGTTGTTGGATGAGGCGCCTCGATTTTAGGTCTGTTAGGACCGGGAAACGTGTGTTCAGGAATAATTAATCCTCAAAAGTAAGAGAGGACCGGCCCTGAAGATCCAAGAATTGCTGTGTGCGGTCCTGGGACATTTGCTAGAGTATCTCGAACGGAGAGGAGCTTGCCCCTTGCCTCGACTCATGACGGAAATCCAATTTCCAATACGTGATATTGCGGTTTTATTTGTAGAGCCTAGTATGGCGACATGATATATGGTACCCATGCCGTCTATGATTGATATTTATGATTGAAATTGTTTTGACACTATACACTTATAATAGTATCAAATGATTTGTTTTAAACGTACTAAGCATGTTTGGCTATTATAAAGGAAAACCCTATCCTCTGGCTTGCGTTGCATTGTGTGATGGGACCTAGGTCTTATAATAGCTTCATTTTTCCAAAAAGCATTGCGTTGTTTATTCTATGCACTGGTATTCTTGGGAGGAAACCCGTTCCGTGTTATACGGCGTGGTCCCTTGAATTACCCTCTTTTAAAATAAAGATCAATAACTGTTTTAGTTCTCATACCAGTCCATGTTGCGTGCTTGGGGCATGTGTCGCATGATAGGGGGTTCTCGCTTTTCGTTAGGTGGCGAACGGGAGACTCTTACCCCTACATGTCCCGAAAATGAGGGTTGGTTGTGAAGTCGAAAGGCTGGCCGTAAAATGTGGTGCTGGGGTACCAATGTGAGCCATACTGGGGTATTACCTTGCTGCTTTGTGGAGAGGAGAGGATGGTTGCAAAGCCTACTTGAATCTTTGCGAGACACTAGAGTTGGTATCAGAGCGAGGTTTACAGAGCTCGAGAACAAGACACATTAGAACCGAACGAAAGAATTTATCAGATATTGGATTAGTAAAATCCAATTAGAATGACTCGTTAGAGATGGGATCAGTAGTATCCTAGAACGAGTGTGAAGAGTATATTTTTCGAATGAAAACAATTTTGTTTTGAAAGTTAAATTCAAGTATACGTATTTGAATATTTATTTATATTGAATTTGGACAATCCAATATTTAAAGATTTTGCATATACACGTCATGAACGCATATTCGAAGTTTTAATATACCGGATAGATATAGGATCACATTCTAGACACCCGGGGATGATTCTGATGATGGTGCATCATCATTAGTATTCATATTCGAGTTTCGAAGGTGTGATATCTATTTATTTCCATTAGACTGGTGTGAGAACCAAAGTATAGATAGATTTATTGTTGTGATTTGGCATCAAAAACATGATTTTCTGTATAAATATCAAAATTATGAATTTGAAATTCTAATCAACTAATTGATTGATGGTTGTGTCGTCTGATTATTGTTTGAATTAATTATATGTTGAACCATTTAGCCTAATTGAACCAAATATTGAATTGTATTGAGAATTGGTCGCATTTGCATGCATATACATATATAATGTGTGAACAGGTCATAGCAAGGAGGCTAGAGCAGAAGAATAAAATTTGTTTGCCCGACAAATAGGTACATGTTTACCATAATTTACTGTTTTGTTTGGGTGATGATGATTTTATGAGACGATTGGCTAGCAGCTTGGCTTTTTCTTTTTCTTTTGAGTTGAAGAAGGCCATGGGAGGCTATATGAAATATCCCGAAGTCCCCGGTGCAGGGGAGGTTATGGCGAAATTTTTCGAAAATTTAGGGTGTTAGCCAAATTTTTGAAGAATTTGAAAAGTTCTTAGAAATTGAAAAGTTGAAGAACTTAAGCCGTAACGAAAATAGTGGAAGTTGAGTTGATTAGTAAACAACATTCGGCTTCGTTCCTTTTCGGGGACGAAAAGTTTTAAGTGGGGGAGAATGTAACAACCGGGAAAATCTGAGCCAGTTTAAAATTTTTATTTTGGCAATTATAGCGAAGTTAAATATTTAAAATGAATTATTTTAAATAATGGCGACGAAAAATTTATTTTGAATAGAATTAGAACGTATATATTTATATACGTCATCGTTAGAATATAAATATTTTATTTTAATTATAAAAGGAATTGAAAATGGCGTGATAGTTCGATAATTCGATTTCACATTTCAATTGAATGTACCAGGTGCAAAATAAACTTGATTTTAGTGAAACCAAAAATATTTGAATCTAATTGAGAATATCTTTCCAAGGAATCCGGAAAATCAAAATTTCATAGCGGGGATAAAAAGTTATGTCCAAATGAATTTTCAGAATAGTCGCTATGAATTCTGGACCTTAAAAATAGCCATTTTGCAAACGACCTCGGATTTCGATGAAACCACTTTTGTTGGATCCGTGATGTCAAGTTATTGCTAGGTTTCAAATTTCATAATTTTTAGATTCAATATGTGATCGCGGCAAAGGAAAACGCGTTTGACGAGTTTCAGTTGATTTTAATCGACTGGAAATTGGCCATTTTTTCAAACGGTCTTAGAATTCGACGAAACTAGTTTTGTTAGGACTGTATCGTCAATACGAAGCTAAAAAATATTTTTCTGGAATTTTTCGAGTTAGTATGTGACCCCAATAAAGTGAAATGCGTGTTCAAATTCAATATATAGAGTTACATGTTGATTTTGATGAAAACTGATCGTAACGATCAAATTGGCCTACGTGGCATATCCCATTGTGTTCGGAATGGGGGTAATACGCTAGGGACGACAGACGTTGGGTTCGATTAAGGATTAAAATGAAGATTCACGTAATGAGAATTAAATAAATAATTAAAATATTAATATATATATATATATATTCATAGGCTAAGTCAAACCTCTTTCTCCCTTATCCTCTGAGGCTCGACAGTTTTAAATAAAAAAAAGGAGGAAGGAAACAAACGCCGCCGCCCACCTCCAGGGGAATCCCGTCGCCCCCATTCACCACCGGCCGCCGCTCCGGCGATCCACTCCTCCTTCCTCTCCCCCCCTCCCCCCGCTCAATTGAAGACCCAAATCGAAGCGAACCCCCTCTCGATCGACGAAGAAGCCCTCCGCTCATTGCCTGAGATCGAGCTCCAATGCTCTGGCGACGGCTCCCCCACCAGCGACCCTCCCCTCCGACTCCGGTTGACCAGTGAGCTCTCCGCCTTCGAAGTAGTAAGTTTTTTTTTATATTTATTTTAAATCCTAGAAAAAAGACCGATTTTTCTATTTTTTAAAAGAGGATCTTTGGTTATTTAAATATATGAAATCTTTGAATGTGAAAATACAGATTTTCATTGAATGAAAACTTTTATTTTTAATGCAAAGAGTTCTGATTTTTAATTAGTTAAAGAACTGATTTTTTACTTCATAAAAGAAGTGATTTTTGAAATGAACAGGAAGTGATTTTGAATATAGATTGCATAAATTTGAAAATCAGTTTTTGACATAGCATAAACATGAGAAAAGAAATGATCTTTATTATGTGAAAGGCGAAATCTTTATAATGTGAAAGGCGAAATCTTTATATGTGAAAGGCGAAATCTTTATATTTGAAAAGGCGAAATCTTTATATTTGAAAAGGCGAAATCTTTATATTTGAAAAGGCGATATTTTTATTAGATGTGAAGTTTTAAAAATATGATTTTTATATTTTTAGAAGAATAAAAAATATGATTTTATATAATGTAGAGTAATAAAGATGTGATCTTTAAAGTAGTAGCAATGTAAAGATATGATTTTTATAGCATAGAAAGTATAAAAATACGATTTTTATATTATATAGATAGTAAAAATATCATCTTTATATATGTAGCGAAATAAAAATCTGATTTTTATTATATATACATTGAAATAAAAATGTGATTTTTATAGTGACGAAATAAAAATTCGACCTTTATATTAGAAGTAGATATAAAAATATAATTTTTATATAAAGAATAGCGTGATAAAAATATAATCTTTATTATATGAACACCGTTATAAAAATAGAATTTTTATCTATATAGTAACAATATAAAATGTGATTTTTATATATGTAGTGACTACGGGCAACGAAAGTGACAAAAGGCGAGAACGACGAAGATTTCCTACATAAGAAGAGTCGAGGCGTTGGTTTCGCTAGTAGGTGAGAACTTCTCACTTTAAATTCCCTTTTCTAGTTAAAAATATATACTAGGATGCAGACGGTGCTTAGCAGCACCCGACACCCGTCGTCCACAGACCATGGATGGCTTGTATGTTTGACTATTTGTTGTGGTAAAAATTGATTGTGTGATGTGAAAGGAAATAAAATACTTATATAGTTAAAAATATTGTTTTTAACGTGTGTGTGTGAATAAAAATATGTGTTTGTTGATTTGAAACCCCACACGGGTGTTGGGATGATATTTGATGTCCACTCATCCCGATTGATTAGTTGTATGTCAATCGATTGATTGACAGGCTATTATAAGCGTTAGATATCTATATTTGATGCTTATACAGTGTAGTGCACTTTGGATGATGGTTGATTATTTGTTAGTGCTATTATATACATGTGTTGTATAGAATCCATATAATTAACATTATATGGTAATTGATTGGGCCTCATTCCAATTGGGAAAATAAATAATCTTGTGTTGAAAGAAATATTTTAACAATAAAATTTACATCTTTATCATATTTAAAGTTAGAAACTAACTGGAAAATAGATAAGATGAATGGTTCCCTGGGTATTGATCTGATATTGGTTTCCGCCTTCGGTGTTAATACTTAGGGAATCATTCTCTTGCTACTTTACAGTTGGAGTCTGATTTGAAAATCAAACGATAGATACCAAAATTTTATAAAATGTATTAAATAATAAAAATAGTCATGTGTTGACAGTGCTCATGTGTTGAGAATATTCATGTGTTGAAATAAATATATATTCATTTGTTGAATAGAATAAATATTCATTTATTGAATAGAATAACGAATTTATTGAAATATATAAAGCCGTGTTGATTATAGCTGCGCTATTTGACGTGAACGATATTTATATCGATTATATTCGTTTTTAAAATGAATATAGAAAAGGAAGTGATTTCAAAATATAACGTTTTGAAAATATTATCATTTATATAGTAATGATATGAAATATTCAATTTTGATTTGAAACTGAATATGAAGTTGAATTTGTTTTGAAAACGAATTTAAAACGATTTATAAAATACGTTTTAAAAGTAAATCGATGAAATATATAATATATATATATATTATATATATAATGGCATGAATAGAACGCGTCGCGCTGCGGCAGTTTGTGAATTTCGACCATTGACTTCGAATTGACGTTACGGGAGATCCGACCGTCGGATTCTCCTGAAACCGGAACCGTTAGGTTCGTATCGAAAAGAGCTTTCCAATGAATATTAGAAATTTGAAATCTAACGGTTGAATCTGGAATTATGTTCAAATCAAATTTGGAAAAGGTCGCTGTAAGTGCAGTTCGATGGCCGTTGATGGAAATCGACTGTACGGGCCTTGATAAAATTATTAAAAATAGTAATAATTTGTACAAAATCATAAGAAATGATTTGTGAAGAATTGGGATGAAAAACTCCACATTTGAAAAGATAAAAATAGATTTTTATCGAAATGAACTAGTTTTGAACTAGAATTAAAATTAATTTATTTTTGAAATAAATAAATTGAATTTGAATTGGTTTTGAAAATAACCCAAATTTCCAATATATATAAAGTGGAAGTGGATTTGAATTGAAATTATCTTCGGAATATTTCGATGTTGGATTTCGTGACTATACAGATATTGTTATGGTAATTTGAAAGATATATTTTATATCGTTATTTCCAATACGATATTTGTTGGTTTCAGAATTTGATATTGAATATAAGCCGGTATATTTTCTATTCAGAGCCTTGTATTTAATATCAAATGTGATTTGGGTTTATCGTGAATGGTGTCTTCATTAACACCGATTCTTAAGCCCAATAGAGAAAAAGATTAAATCTTTCTATTTAGATTTATTGAAGTGTACTAATTAAATAATGTTTAATTGGAATTGAATTTGAATGTGATTTTGGGTTTATCGTGAACCGTGTTTTAGATGACATTGGTTCATTAACCCAGTTAAAGACAGGATATTGATTTTTAAAAAGATTAAAACTAAGTGGAGTTTTAATGAATCTTTAATTAGAATGAAAGGTGAATTGATAATTTAAATTATCAAATCTGAAAAGTGAACGAGAATGGAGTATCACCAGTTTTGCTCCAAAGCGATAGTTAAATCTTTAATTAGATTTGAACGTGAAATGGTAATTAAATTTACCGATAACATCGTGGTGTTAGTTATGGAGTATTACCAGTTTTGCTCCATGGGATAAATAGGTTGGGATTGGGAAATAAAATAAATAATTACTTCGGTGTGGTTCGCTAATCCCGACTAGTTTGGAAAACCATAATATGGTTTGAAATGATATCCAAAGGAAGATAAAGAATAAATTTAGAAGAATTTATCTTGGATAAAATTAATGGGAACCTTTCCCTAAGAATGTGATTTTGTGAATAAAAGAATATTCTGAATTGGAATGAGGCGTTTGTTGTGTTTGTGTAACATTTGTTTATTATATACGTGTGTTATTCAGAAAGGTCGGGTTTATACCCAATCTGAATAAATGATTCAACGATATGTCGAAGATGAAGACGATGGTTGAAGACCGGAAGTCTTCACATCGTTTGGGTGATTACTGATGATTTGATTGGGCTGTACACCCAAGATGAGGGAATCAGTTGGTGATCGTCCAGATGTACTTGGAGATCGATAGATATGCGAGGGAAGTGCCTCCGGTTTCGTTCAGACACAAAACGAACTTGTAAATGGATTATGTGTCTGACATTGGATTTTATTCTGTGTTGATTGATCTCTATTAAATATACATCTGTTTGGCGGCGGAGAATTTATTCTCTTGCTTAACGCCCTTCTCTGAGACGTACAAGCTCAGAGGTTGCATATCGATGGACATCAGTCGCATGGAGTGAATTGCTAGTGTGGCACGCGTAAGTGGCAATTGATCAAGGCTTCTGATGAAAAGCAAAGTCTTGTGGTTGATGATCAAAGCACGGCCTGTGTGGCGCAGCTTTGTGTATAGCGTGAATTCGAGAGCCTCACACCTCGGTATGAGTCAAAAACGGGATAGTGACTGCAGGGAGAGCACGACGTTTCTTTCTAGCTATGGGTGGTGTCAGTGCTTGAACTGGCTGACATTTATATACTTTTCACCTGTGTGGTTGTTGGATGAGGCGCCTCGATTTTAGGTCTGTTAGGACCGGGAAACGTGTGTTGAGGAATTATTAATCCTCAAAAGTAAGAGAGGACCGGCCCTGAAGATCCAATGATTGCTGTGTGCGGTCCTGGGACATTTGCTAGAGTGTCTTGAACGGAGAGGAGCTTGCCCCTTGCCTCAACTCATGACGGAAATCCAATTTCCAATACGTGATATTGCGGTTTTATTTGTAGAGCCTAGTATGGCGACATGTTATATGGTACCCATGTCGTCTATGATTGATATTTATGATTGAAATTGTTTTGACACTATACACTTATAATAGTATCAAATGATTTGTTTTAAATGTAGTAAGCATGTTTGGCTATTATAAAGGAAAACCCTATCCTCCGGCTTGCGTTGCATTGTGCAATGGGACCTGGGTCTTATAATAGCTTCATTTTTTCAAAAAACATTGCGTTGTTTATTCTATGCACTGGTATTCTTAGGAGGAAACCCGTTCCGTGTTATACGGCGTGGTCCCTTGAATTACCCTCTTTTAAAATAAAGATTAATAACTTTTTTAGTTCTCACACCAGTCCCATGACTGACCTGGAGTTTATTGTTTTAACCTAAACTCTGGGTGCCCCTATTTTCCGCACAGGCAGCTAGTAGTTTTGGTTTTGCAGATTTATTTTCACAGGATCCTGATTTACAGCTGGAACGATGCTCGGAAAGCACTGTATCCGTGTATTACTTTCAGTTGTGTGTTATATTGTTTTTCCATTGCTATGTAATTTACTGTAATCTCTGATATTTATCGAATGTATTTTATTCATTCATACTCTGTATATTCTTGTATCTGATGGAATTGTTGTAATTAACAATGAAATTTTCTTCCGTTTGCGTTCTATTATGTTGTGTTCTCAGGGTAATTCGTTCTTTCTCTTCTCTTCGGAGATGGAGAAGTTATGGGTCACTACGACTGATATCTTGATTGGGTTGTACACCCAAAACAAGGTAATAAGTGGTGATCATTCAGATGTACTTGAAGATCGACGGATATGCGAGGACCTCTCTCCTGTATTGGACATATGGGACGAGAATAAGGTGTTTCCAGTTTCGTTCAGACCCGGAACGGACTTGTAAATGGATGTGTGTCTGACATTGGATTTAATTCTGTATTGATTGATTTCTATTAAATATATATCTGTTTGGTGGCGGAGAATTTATTCTCTTGCTTAACACCCTTCTCTGAGACGTACGAACTTAGAGGTTATATATCGATAGATATCAGTCGTATGGCGTAAATTGTCAATGTGGCATGCTAAGATGCAACTGATCAAGGCTTTTGTTGAAAAGCAGGGTCTTTTGGTTGATGATCAAAGCGCAGCTTTAATTGACATAGCTTTGTGTATAACATTAATTCGTGAAACTCACATCCCGGTATGAACCAGAAATGGGAGAGGACTGCAGGGAGGATATGCGTTTCTCTCTAGCTAGGAGTTGTGTCATGGTATGGAGCCCAGACATTTTTACTTATATAGATATTGGAAAGCGAGATACGTCAGATATTGAGTCCCTAGTTGTAACAACCCGAAAATCTGGGCCAGTTTAAATATTTTATTTTGGCAATTCTACTGAATTTTTAATATTTAAAATGAATTATTTTAAATGATATCGACGAAAAATTTATTTTGAATATAATTAGAACGAATATATTTATATAGATCGTCGTTAGTATATAAATATTTATTTTAAATTATAAAAGGAATTGAAAATGGCGCGGTAGTTTGATAATTCGATTTCAAATTTCAAATGAATGTACCGGGTTCAAAATAAACTGGATTTTAGTGAAACCAAAAATATTAGAATCTATTTTTGAATATCTTTCCAACGAATCCGAAAGATTGGATTTTCATAGCGCGAATCAAAAGATATGTCCAGTTGAAATTTCAAAATAGTCGCTATGGAATTTCGGCCCCTGAACATAGCCATTTTGCAAACGACCTCGGTTTTCGACGAAACCACTTTTTTTGGATCCGTGATGTCAAGTTATTGCTAGGTTTCAAATTTCATAATTTTTTGAATCGATATGTGAGCGTGGCAAAGGAAAACGCGTTTGACCAGTTTCAGTTGATTTTAATCGACGGGAAAATAACCATTTTTCAAACGGTCTAAGAATTCGACGAAATTAGTTTTGTTAGGACCGTATCGTCAATACGAAGCTAGAAAATATTTTTCGGGAATTTTTAGAGGCTGTATGTGGCCCCGGTAAATTGAAATGCGCGTTCAAAATTCTATATATAGAGTTATATGTGGATTTTGATAGAAACTGATCAAAACGATCGAATCGGCCTACGATACATATCCCATTGTGTTCGGAATAGGGGTAATTAGCTATGGACGATAGGCGGTGGGTTTGATTCTGAGTTCAAAATAAAAAGTCAACTTTTTGAAATTAAAAATAAATAAAATAATAATAAAACCCTCACTCTCTCTACTTACCCTCTCTCTCCTCCTTTTATCAGCCCCCCCCCATTTCATTTTGCAATGAAAAAAAAGAGAGAGAAAGAGAAGGACGGAGCCCCCCCCCCCATCGATGCTCATCACCGCCGCCAAGGGCTTCGCCCCCGCCATCGATCGCCGGAGGCCAACCCCTCCCCATCGCAGCTCCGATCCCTACCCTTGGCCGCCCCCTCGTCGTGAAAAATGTTGGCCCTCCCCCAAAAACCTATAGCCAAATTCAAAGTCGCTCCGACCTCCTACCACCAGAGACGAGCCCGAGCCACCGCAAACCGCGAGTGATGGAAACCAGAAAGAAATGCAGCAAGTTTTTCCTCCTTTTCCTTTTTCTCTTCTTTTCGATTTCTCCTTGCATTAAAATACCACTTCATAGTTTAAGATTTGATTATTTTTCATTATTTTAAAATTTATAGATTCTTCATTGTTTAAAGAGAAGCTTTTTCATTGTTTAAAAATCTGATATTCAGTCATATGAAAATATAAAGACGGGATTTTTATAAATATAAAAATGATATTTTTGTGAATTCAAAGGTGAGATTTTTATATATGAAGCGGTGTGAAAAGAAAAATATAATTTCTTTGTATTGAAAAATATGATTTTTATATAGTGGAGATTATAAAAATATGATTTATATATATGAAGTAACGATAAAAATTCGATTTTTATACATTGAAAAGCAAAGTAAAAATTCGATTTTTATATATTGAATAGCAAAGTAAAAATTCGATTTTTATATATTGAATAGCAAACTAAAAATTCGATTTTTATATATTGAATAGCAAAGTAAAAATTCGATTTTTATATATTGAATAGTAAAGTAAAAATTCGACTTTTATATATTGAATAGCAAAGTAAAAATTCGATTTTTATATATTAAATAGCAAAGTAAAAATTCGATTTTTATATATTGAATAGCAAAGTAAAAATTCGATTTTTATATATATTGAATAGCAAAGTAAAAATTCGATTTTTATATATATTGAATGGCAAAGTAAAAGTTTGATTTTTATATATTGAATAGCAAAGTAAACGTTCGATTTTTATTTATTGAATAGAAAAGTAAAAATTCGATTTTTATATATTGAATAGCAAAGTAAAAATTCGATTTTTATATATGTAGTGAATACAGATGACGAAAGTGACGAAAGAAGAAACGGCGGAGATTTTCTACATATGAAGAGTCGAGACGTTTGGTTTAGCTAGTCGATGAGAACTTCTCACTTTAAATCTTCTTTTCTAGTTATATAAATATATACTAGGATGCAGACGGTGTTTAGTAGCACCCGACACCTGTCGTCCATAGACCATGGACGGCTTGTATGCTTGTTTGTTTGATTTTGATGTGTAGTTGATTGTGTGATGTGATGTGAAACGAAATAAAATATTTTATAGTGGAAAATATTATATAGTTAAAAATAGAATTTTTAACGTGTATATGAAATGAAATAAATTAATATAAACAAATCAGAGATTTGTTTATATACACTGATTTGATTGTAATTGATTGGGTTGATAAATTTTACACATCGCCCAACTGCACAAATAAAATTTGTGTTTGGTAGTTTGAAACCCCACACGGGTATTGGGATGATATATGACATACACTAGTCCCAATAATTAGCTGTATGTCGATCGATTGATGGACAGACTGTTATGAGCGTTAAATATTTATATTTGATGCTTATACAGTGTAGAATGCACTTTGGATGATGGTTGAATATTTTTCGTTGTTGACATATACATGCGTTGTATGGAAATCCATAGAAATAAAATCTATGGTAATTGATTGGGCTTCATTCCAGTTTTGAATAGAAGTATTTGAAATAGAAATATTTGAAATAGAAATATTTGAAATAGAATATTTGAAAATAGAAATATATGAAGCCGTGTTGATTAGATTGACGCCATTTTGACGTGAACGATATTTATATCGATTTTATTCAAATTGAAATGAATATTAAAGTGAATTGAAATTCGAATTAAATTGAATTGATTTGAAATTCGAAATAAACTGAAATGGTTTGAAATTTGAATAGAATTGAAATTCGAATTAAATTGAAATAGAATTGAAATCATTTTGAAATGAATTCGAATTGAAATTGAATAGAATCGAATTCGAATTGAAATTGAATTAATTTGAAATTCAAATTGAATTGAAAACGAATTGAAATTGAACTAAAAATCGATTTGAATTGAAATCAATTTGAAATGAATTTAAAACGAATTTGTAATGGAAAATTCAATTATGATTTGAATTTGAGAAGGAAGTTGAAATCGTTTTGAAAATGAATTTAAAACGATTTATATAATACATTTTAAAAGGAAATCGATGAAGTATATATTATATATATATAATATAATGGCCTGAATAGAACGTGTCGCGCCGCGACCGTTCGCGAATTTCGACCATTGACTTTGAATGGATATTGCGGGAGATCCGACCGTCGGATTCTCCTAAAACCGGAACCGTTGGGTTCGTATCGAAAAGAGCTTTCTAACGAATATTATAAATTTGAAATCTAACGGCTGGATTGGGAATTAGGTCCAAATCAAATTTGGAAAAGGTCGCTGTAAGTGCAGTTCGATGGCCGTTGATGGAAATCGACTGTACGGGCCTTGATAAAATTATTAAAAATATCAATAATTTGTGTAAAATCATAAGAAATGATTTGTGAAGAATTGGGATGAAAAACTCCATATTTGAAAAGATAAAAATAGATTTTTATCGAAATGAACTAGTTTTGAACTAGAATAATAATTTATTTATTTTTGAAATAAATAAATTGGATTTGAAATGGTTTTGAAAATAACCAGAATTTCCAATAATTGCATTGGAATGGATTTGAATCGAAATTGTCTTCGGAATATTTCGATGTTGGATTTCGTGATTATACAGATATTGTTATGGAAATTTGAAAGATATATATATCGTTATTTCCAATATGATATTTGTTGGTTGTAGAATTTGATATTGAATATAAGCCGATATATTTTCTATTCAGAGCCTTGTATTTAATATCAAATGTGATTTGGGTTTGTCATGAATGGTGTCTTCATTAACACTGTTCTTAAGCCCAGTTGAGAAAAAGATTAAATCTTTTTGTTTAGATTTAATGAAGTGGACCAATTAAATAATATTTAATTGGAATTGAATTGGTATTGATTTTTGGGTTTATCGCGAACCGTGTTTTAAATGACACTGATTCTTTTACCCGGTTAGAGATTAAAACTGAGTGGAGTTTTAATGAATCTTTAATTAGATTGAAAAGATCGAGAATGGAGTATCACCAGTTTTACTCCAGGCGATAGTTAAATCTTTAATTAGATTTGAACGTGAAATGGTAATGGAATTTACCGATAACACCATGGTGTTAGATATGAAGTATTACCAGTTTTACTTCATGGGATGAATAGGTGGGGATTGGGAAATAAAATAAATGATTACTCCGGTGTGGTTCGCTAATCCCGACTAGTTTGAATTGATATTCAAAGAAGATTAAAGAATAAATTCAAAAAATTTATCTTTGATAAAATTAATGGGAACCTTTCCCAAAGTGTAAGAATATTTAAATAAAAGAATATTCTGAATTGGAATGAGGCGTATGTTGTGTTTGTGTAACACTTGTTTATTACATACACGAGTTATTCGGAAAGACCGGGTTTATCCCATTCTGAATAACTGATATGACGATAAGTCGAAGATGAAGACGATGGTAGAAGACCGGAGGTCTTCACGTCATGTGGATAATTACTGATGATCTTGATTGGGCTGTACACCCAAGAAGATGGAAACAGTTGGTGATCATCTAGACGTACTTAGAGATCGATGGATATGCGAGGTACAAGGTGCCTCCGGTTTCGTTCAGACCCAGAACGGAATTGTAAATGGACCATGTGTCTGAAAGTGGATTTCATTCTATGTGATTGATATCGGTTGCATGGAATGATTTGCCTGTGTGGCATGCTAAGATGCAAATGATAAAGGCTTCTGTTGAAAAGCAGAGTCTTGTGGTTGATGATCAAAGCACAGCCTGTGTGGCATAGCTTTGTGTAACATTGATTCGCGAGCCTCACCCCCCGGTAGTGAACCAGAAATGGGAGAGGACTGCTGGGAGAACATGTGTTTCCTTCTAGCTAGAAGTGGCGTCAGTGGATTTACACGCCCTGACGAGTTTGACTTATGTGGTTGTTGCTGTTGCGAGGCGTCTCGGATATATCGGTCGTTCTCGAACCGATGGAGTCATTCGTTGGCTCATTTACGCCCCATAGGGCGGGGAGACGTAGTGTTCAGGATTTTGTCTAATCCACATCGGTGGACCGACCCTGAAGATCCAAGGGTTGATGCGTTATGTCCCTGAGACATGGGCTAGATTGTCTCGAATTCAGTAGAGGACGATCCCTTGCCTCGGTTCACAGACGGAAATCCAATTTCCACATACGTGACTTTGCGGTTTTGATTGTAGAGCCTAGTATGGCGACGTGATATATGGTACCCATGCCGTCTATGATTAATATTTATGATTGAAATTGTTTTGACACTATACACTTATAGTAATAATAAAAGATGAAATTTAGCGTATCAAGCATTCTTTGGCTATTATAAGGTAAAACCCTATCCTCCGGTGAGACGACCCGAACTTCCCCGTGAAGGAAAGAACGGATAGAATTGAGGACAAGACAAAATAGAACGCAGACGGAAGAACATTTCATTGTTATTACAACAATTCCATCAGATACAAGAATATACAGAGTATAAATGAATAAATTACATTCGATAAATATCAGAGATTACAATAAATTACATTTGACAAATATCAAAGATTGCAATAAATTACATAGCAGCGGAAAAATATACAAAAGCACAACTGAAAGTGATACACGGATACAGAGCTTTCCGAGCATCGTTCCAGCTGTTAATCAGGATCCTGTGAATATAAATCTGCAAAACCAAAACTACTAGCTGCCCGTGCGGAAAATAAGGGCACCCAGAGTTTAGGTTAAAACAATAAACTCCAGGTCAGTCATGTGACTGGTGTGAGAACTAAAACAGTTATTAATATTGGTTTTAAAGTTTGGTAAATCAAGGGACCACGCCGTATAACACGGAACGGGTTTCCTCCCAAGAATACCAGTGCATAGAACAAATAGCGCAATGCTAAATAAAGAAAAATGAAGCTGTTATAAGACCCAGGTCCCATCACACAATGCAACGCAAGCCGGAGGATAGGGTTTTCCCTTATAACAGCCAAAGCATGCTTGATACGTTTAAAACACATTATTTGATACTACAATAAGTGTATAGTGTCAAAACAATTCAAATCATAAATATTAATCATAGGCGGCATGGGTACCATCTATCATGTCGCCATACTAGTTCTACAATTAAAACCGCAATACACGTATTGGAAATTGGATTTCCGTCATGAATCGAGGCAAGGGGCAAGCTCCTCTCCGCGTTCGAGACACTCTAGCAAATGCCTCAGGACCCCACTATGATCCTTGGAATCGGCTGGGCCGGTCCTCTCTTACTTTTGAGGATTGGAAATTCCTGAACACACGTTTCCCGGTCCTTACAGACCTATATCCGAGGCGCCTCGTATCCAACAACCACACAGGTGAAAAGTATATAAATGTCAGGGCTGGTAGGTCACTGACACCACCCTAGCTAGAAAGAAACGTCGTGCTCTCCCAGCGGTCCATCTCCCGTTTTTGACTCATACCGAGGAGTGAGGCTCGCGAATTCACGTTATACACAAAGCTACACCACACAGGCCGTGCTTTGATCATCAACCACAAGACTTTGCTTTTCAACAGAAGCCTTGATCAATTGCCACTTACGCATGCCACATTGGCAATTCACTCCATGCGACTGATGTCCATCGATATACAACCTCTGAGCTCATATGTCTCAGAGAAGGGCGTTAAGCAAGAGAATAAATTCTCCGCCGCCAAACAGATGTATATTTAATAGAGATCAATCAACACAGAATAAAATCCAATGTCAGACACACAATCCATTTACAAGTTCGTTCTGCGTCTGAACGAAACCGGAGGCACTTTCCTCGCATATCCATCCATCTCCAAGTACGTCTGGACGATCACCAACTGATTCCCTCATCCTGGGTGTACAGCCCAATCAAGATCATCAGTAATCACCCAAACGATGTGAAGACTTCCGGTCTTCTACCACCGTCTTCATCTTCGACATCTCGTCGAATCGGTTATTCAGAATGGGTATAAACCCGGCCTTTCTGAATAACCCACGTATATAATAAACGAATGTTACACAAACACAACAAACGCCTCATTCCAATTCAGAATATTCTTTTATTCACAAAATCACATTCTTAGGGAAAAGTTCCCATTAATTTTATCAAAGATAAATTCTTCTAAATTTATTCTTTAATCTTCCTTTGGATATCATTTCTAACTAGTCGGGATTAGCGAACCACACCGAAGTAATTATTTATTTTATTTCCCAATCCCAACCTATATATCCCATGGAGAAAACTGGTAATACTCCACATCTAACACCACGGTGTTATCGGTAAAATTAATTACCATTTCACGTTCAAATCTAATTAAAGATTTAACTATCGCTTTGGAGCAAAACTGGTGATACTCCACTCTCGATCACTTTTCAGATTTGATAATTTAAATTATCAATTCACATTTTTAATCTAATTAAAGATTCATTAAAACTCCACTTAGTTTTAATCTTTTCAAATAAATCAACATCATGCCTTTAACTGGGTTAAAGAACCAATGTCATCTAAAACACGATTCACGACAAACCAAATCAGATTTGATATTAAATACAAGGCTCTGAATTGAAAATATACCGGCTTATATTCAATATCAAATTCTGAAACCAACAAATATCGTATTGGAAATAACGATATATAATATATCTTTCAAATTCCCAAAACAATATCTGTATAGTCACGAAATCCAACATCGAAATATTCCGAAGATAATTTCGATTCAACTCCACTTTCACTTCACCTATTGGGAATATTGATTATTTTTAAAATCACTTTCAAATTCAATTTATTTATTTCAAAAATAAATTGTTTTTAATTCTAGTTCAAAACTAGTTCATTTCGATAAAAATCTATTTTTATCATCTAATGTGGATTTTTCCAGCCCAATTCTTTCCAATTCACATATTATAATTTTACACAAATTATCGATATTTTTAATAATTTTATCAAGGCCCGTACAGTCGATTTCCATCAACGGCTATCGAACTGCACTTACAGCGACCTTTTTCAAATTTGATTTGGACATAATTCCAAATCCAACCGTTAGATTTCAAATTTCTAATATTCATTGGAAAGCTCTTTTCGATACGAACCCAACGGTTCCGGTTTTAGGAGAATCCGACGGTCAGATCTCCTGCAATGTCCGTTTGAAATAAATGGTCGAAATTCACGAACTACCGCGGCGCGGCGCGTTCTATTCAGGCCATTATATTATATATAATATATATTTCGTCGATTTCTATTTAAAACAAATTTTATAAATCGTTTTAAATTCGTTTCTAAAACAATTCAACTTCTACATTCAATTTCAAATCGATTGGATTTCAATTCAACTCGATTTCATTTCCATTTTATTTAATTCGAATTCAAATTCGTTTCAATTCAATTCAAATTGAAATTCGTTTCAATTCAAATTGATTTCAATTTAATTTCGATTCGAATTCAATTAAATTTCAGTTCGTTTTCAATTCAACTTGAATTTGTTTTATGTTCAATTCCATTCGAAGTCCTTTTATATTCAATTCAAATTCGTTTTCTTTTCAATTCGAATTTGCTATAATATTCATTTCAATTTGAATAAAATTGATATAATTATCGTTCACTTCAAAATGGCGCAAAACTAATCAACACGGCTTTATATTTTTCACAACTTCTTTATTCAATTCAACAAATGAATATTTATCCCATTCAACACATGAATCTATATTTCTTTCAACACACGACTAATCTCAACACATGAGTGCTGTCAACACATCACTATTGTTGTTATGTAAAATATTTTATAAAACTATGGTATCTATCGTTTGATTTTTAATTAGACTTCTACTGGGAAGTAGTTCTAATTTTAAATATGATAAAGATGTGAATTTGATTATTAAAATATTCCACTCAACACATGAATTTTCCTTTATAATATTCATTATTTTCCCGATTGGAATGAGGCCCAATCAATCATCATATAATGTTAATTATATGGATTCCATACAACACATGTATATAATAGCTTGAAAAATAATCAACCATCAACCAAAGTGCACTACACTGTATAAGCATCGAATATAGATATCTGACGCTTACACAGTCTGTCGACCAATCGATCGACAATAATTAAATAATTGGGATTAGTGTACGCCAAATATCATCCCAACACCCGTGTGGGGTTTCAAATCAACAAACACACATTTTTGTTTGTGTAGTTGGGCGATGTGTAAAATTTATCGACCCAATCAATATCAGTCAAATCAGTGTAAATAAACAAATCGGCCGATTTGTTTATAAATATTTATTTATTCACTTTCACGTTAAAAATTATATTTTTAACGTCAAAAATATTTATTTCAACACTTGAATTTCTATTCAGTTAATTTATACAATAAAAATGATATTTTTATTTTTCTAACATATTTTAGAAAATTTCGGCGGCATAACGGCACGATACTAGAAACGGGACGAGGCCTAGCCTTATCCCCGGTCTAGTGAAGGCCCACGCCATTCACACATCAATCAATCCATTCCATTTCACCAAACAATTCAATTCAAACCAATAAACTAACCAACTACTCAACCAAACAATTTTACAAACAAGCCATCCATGGTCTGTGGATGACGGGTGTCGGGTGCTACTAAGCACCGTCTGCATCCTAGTATAAATATATATATATAACTAGAAAAAGAGAATTGAAGAGTGAGAAGTTCTCACCAATAGCTAAACCAAATGCCACGACTCTTCTTATGTAGAAATCTTCGTCGTGTTCGCCTTTTTGCCAATTTCACTGCCCGTAGTCACTACATATATAAAAATCACACATTTTTATATTTTGATGTCTTTAAAATAAAAGTCACATTTTTATTTGTTTACTTTCAATTTAAAAATCATATTTTTATAATCACTTCATATATTTAAAAATCGAATTTTTACTTCCGTTATTCAATATATAAAAATCGAATTTTTACTTTGGTGTCATATAGATAAAAATTATATTTTTATCACGCTATTTTCCATATAAAGATTTCGCCTTTCTAAAATATAGTTTTCGCCTTTATAAAAACATAGACTTCGCCTTTATAAAAACATAGACTTCGCCTTTTCAAATTTAAAGATTTCATCTTTATAAAAATCTCATTTTTATTTTTCTACACATATAAAGATGATATTTTTAATATTCCTATCATGTAAAAATTATATTTTTAACTTCCACAATTCAAAATCAAATCTTTACTTTTCAAAATCAAATCATTTTGATTTAAAAATATATAATCTTACCTAGTTAATAAAAATCGCATCTTTCTAGTTTAAAAATAACTATTTTTCCTAAATAAACATTTATTCTTTTCTAAACTAAAAATCAATGCTTTTAAATTAATAAAAATCAGTTCTTGTTAACTATAAAAATTCAGTTTTAAAATCGAATAGAACAATAACTAAAATTAAAAAATAAATTAAAAAAAACTTACAGGAATCGGAGAGGAGGGGGGGGGCTTTACTGTCGAAGGTTCGGGACTGGGGGGGGGGGGGTTCCTTCTCGTGGAGGTCGGCGGAGGAGGATGCGGTTTGGGTGGGGGGGCTGTCGCCATCTTCGATTTCCGAGGGAGGGGGGGCTGCGACGTAGTCGAGGAAGAGAAGGGGAGGAGGAAGAAGAAGGGAGGACGGCGCAGCAAGGGGGGGGGTCTCGCCGAAGTCCGGCGCCGGAGGCGGTGGGTGGGCGGCGGCTCCGTCGAAGGGCTAGGGCAGCGGTTTTTTTTTCTTTTTTGTTTCGTTTTGAAATGAACGGGGGGGGGGGGTCGGCTGATAAAAGGAGAATTATATATATATATATATTTAATTTATCACTAAAAAGCAACTTTTATTTTTGACCTCTAAACGAGGCCCACCGCCTGTCGTCCATAGCGTTTTACCCCCATTCCGAACACAATGGGATATGTATCGTAGGCTGATTCGACTGTTTGAATCAGTTTCCGTTAAATTTACATTTAACTCTATATATTGAATTTTAAACGTACATTTCAAATTACCGGGGTCACATACTAACTCTATAAATTCCATAAAAATATTTTCTAGCTTCGTATTGACGATATGGTCCTAACAAAACTAGTTTCGTCGAATTCTGAGACCGTTGGAAAAATGGTCAATTTCCAGTCGATTAAAATCAACTGAAACTGGTCAAACGCGTTTTCCTTTGCCACGCTCACATATTGATTCGAAAAATTATGAAATTTGGAATCTAGCAATAATTCGACATCACGGACCCAACAAAACTGGTTTCGTCGAAATCCGAGGTCATTTGCAAAATGTCCATTTTTAAGGGCCTGAATTCCATAGCGACTATTCAGAATTTTCAATTGGACATATCTTTTGATTCCCGCTATGAAATCTTGATTTTTCGGATTCGTTGGAAAGATATTCTCAAATAGATCCCATTATTTTTGGTTTCACTAAAATCCGGATTGTTTTGCACCCAGTACATTCAATTGAAGTTTGAAATCGAATTATCGAACTACCGCGCCATTTTCAATTCTATTTATAATTATATATAAATATTTATATTCTAACGACGACGTACATAAATATATACGTCGAATTCTATTCAAAATAAATTTCACGTCGATATTATTTAAAATAATCTATTTTAAATGTTCGAAATTCGCTAAAATTGCCAAAATAAAAATTTTAAACTGGCCCAGATTTTCGGGTTATTACATCCGGTTTGTATTGCATTGTGTGATGGGACCTGGGTCTTATAATAGCTTCATTGTTCTTTATTTAGCATCGCGCTGTTGTTTTATGCACTGGTATTATTTGGAGGAAACCCGTTCTGTGTTATACGGCGTGGTCCCTTGATTTACCTAACTTTAAAATAAAGATTAATAACTGTTTTAGTTCTCACACCAGTCCCATGACTGACCTGGAGTTTATTGTTTTAACCTAAACTCTAGGTGCCCTTATTTTGACACGGGCAGCTAGTAGTTTTGGTTTTGTAGATTTATATTCACAGGATCCTGGTTTACCGCTGGAATGATATCCGGAAAGCTTTGTATTCGTATATCTCCTTCAGTTGTGTATTGTATTATTTTCCGCTTCTATGTAATGTATTATAATCTCTGATATTTTATAATGTGTAATATTTATTCATACTCTGTATATTCTTGTAATCTGATGGAATTGTTGTAATTAACAATGAAATGTTCTTCCGTCTGCGTTCTCATTTGTCGTGTTCTCAAAACAATCAGGCGTTTCGAACGGCCTAGGTTGGTTTAGCGACTGATTCGGATCGAGCGAAATTCCTTGTTGTCACAGTTGGCATTGGAGCTTTGGTTTACAAAGCTCAGAGAACAAGACACGTTAGAACTGTACGAAAGAATTCATCAGAAATTGGATTAGTAATATCCAACGGGAATGACTCGTTAGAGATGGGATCAGTAGTATCCTAGAATGAGTGTGAAGAGTAAAAAATTGAAAACAAGTTTTGTTTTGAATATTTAATTAAATAATTCGTATTTGAATACTTATTTTAAATTGATCTGGACAATCCAGTATATATAGATTTTGTGTATACATCTGATCCGCGTGTATTCGAAGTTTTAATATATTGGGTAGATATAGAATCATACTGTAGTCGCCCAGAGACGATCCTGATGATTACTATAGTATCATCAGTATATGTGTTCGAGTTTCGAAGGTGGGATTTCTATATATTTCCAATAAACTGGTGTGAGAACCAAAATTAGATAGGGCCTATTGTTGTGATTTGGCGAGAAAAATGTGATTTTTGACTATATATCAAAGTTATGAATTTGAAATAATAATCAACTAATTAATTGATGGTTGTGTTGTTTGATTAATTAAATGTTGAACCTTTAGCCAAATTGAACCAAATAGTGAGCTGTATTGAAAATTGGTCGCATTTGCTTGCATACACATGTACTTACATTGAACAGGTCATTGCAAAGAGGCTAGAGAAGAGGAATAAAAAAATTTGCCCATCAAATAGGTATATGTTTACCATAATTTACTGTTTTGTTTGGGTGATGATGATTTTGTGAGCCGATTGGCTAGCCGCTTGGCTTTTTCTTTTTCTTGTGGATTGAAGAAGGCCATGGGAGGCTATATGAAATATCCCGAAGTCCCCGGTGCAGGGGAGGTTATGGCGAAATTTTTAAAAAATTTAGGGTGTTAGCCAAATTTTTGAAAAAATTTGAAAGGTTCTTAGAAACTGAAAAGTCGAAGAACTTAAGCCGTAGTGAAAATACTGAAAGTTGAGTTGATTAATTAAACAACTTTCGGCTTCGTTCCTTTTCGAGGACGAAAAGTTTTAAGTGAGGGAGATTGTAACAACCCGAAAATCTAGGCCAGTTTAAATTTTTTATTTTGGCAATTCTACTGAATTTTGAATATTTAAAATGAATTATTTTAAATGATATCGACGAAAAATTTATTTTGAATATAATTAAAACGAATATATTTATATAGATCATCGTTAGTATATAAATATTTATTTTAAATTATAAAAGGAATTGAAAATGGCGCGGTAGTTCGATAATTCGATTTCAAATTTCAAATGAATGTACCGGGTTCAAAATAAATCGGATTTTAGTGAAACCAAAAATATTAGAATCTATTTTTGAATATCTTTCCAACGAATCCGAAAGATTGGAATTTCATAGCGAGAATCAAAAGATATGTCCAGTTGAAATTTCAGAATAGTCGCTATGGAATTTCAGCCCCTGAAAATAGCCATTTTGCAAACGACCTCGGTTTTCGACGAAACCACTTTTGTTGGATCCGCGATGTCAAGTTATTGCTAGGTTTCAAATTTCATAATTTTTTGAATCGATATGTGAGCGTGGCAAAGGAAAACGCGCTTGACCAGTTTCAGATGATTATAATCAACAGAAAAATGGCCATTTTTCAAACGGTCTAAGAATTCGACGAAATTAGTTTTGTTAGGACCGTATCGTCAATACGAAGCTAGAAAATATTTTTCGGGAATTTTTAGAGGCTGTATGTGGCCCCGGTAAATTGAAATGCGCATTCAAAATTCAATATATAGTGTTATATGTGGATTTTGATAAAAACTGATCGACACGATCGAATCGGCCTACGATACATATCCCATTGTGTTCGGAATAGGGGTAATTAGCTATGCACGATAGGCGATGGGTTTGAATCTGAGTTCAAAATAAAAAGTCAACTTTATGAAATTAAAAATAAAATAATAATTAAACCCTCACTCTCTCTACTTACCCTCTCTCTCCTCCGTTTATCAGCCCCCCTCCCCCCCCCCCCCGATTTCATTTTGCAACGAAAAAAAAGAGAAAGAGAAGGACGGAGCCCCCCCCCCCCGTCGATGCTCATCGCCGCCGCCAAGGGCTTCGTCGCCGCCATCGATCGCCGGAGGCCAACCCCTCCCCATCGTAGCTCCGATCCCTACCCATGGCCGCCAACTCGTCGTGGAAAACTTTGGCCCCTCCAAAACCCTACAGCCAAATTTGAAGCCGCTCCGACCTCCTGCCACCGGAGACGAGCCCGAGCCACCGCAAACCACGAGTAATGGAAACCAGAAAGAAATGCAGTAAGTTTTTCCTCCTTTTTCTCTTCTTTTCGATTTCTCCTTGCATTAAAATACCACTTCATAGTTTAAGATTTGATTATTTTTCATTGTTTTAAAATTTGAAGATTCTTCATTGTTTAAAGAGAAGCATTTTCATTGTTTAAAAATTTGATATTCAGTCATATGAAAATATAAAGACGGGATTTTTATAAATATAAAAATGATATTTTGTGAATTCAAAGGTGAGATTTTTATATATGAAGCGTTGTGAAAATTAAATTATAATTTCTTTGTATTGAAAAATATGATTTTTATATAGTGGAGATTATAAAAATAAGATTTATATATATGAAGTAACGATAAAAATTCGATTTTTATATATTGAATAGCAAAGTAAAAATTCAATTTTTATATATTGAATAGCAAAGTAAAAATTCGATTTTTATATATTGAATAGCAAAGTAAAAATTCGATTTTTATATATTGAATAGCAAAGTAAAAATTCGTTTTTTATATATTGAATAGCAAAGTAAAAATTCGATTTCTATATATTAAATAGCAAAGTAAAAATTCGATTTTTATATATTGAATAGCAAAGTAAAATTCGATTTTTATATATATTGAATAGCAAAGTAAAAATTCAATTTTTATATATTGAATAGCAAAGTAAAAATTCGATTTTTATATATTGAATAACAAAGTAAAAATTCGATTTTTACATATTGAATAGCAAAGTAAAAATTCGATTTTTATATATGTAGTGAATACGGATGACGAAAGGGACGAAAGAAGAAATGGCGGAGATTTTCTACGTATGAAGAGTCGAGACGTTTGGTTTAGCTAGTCGGTGAGAACTTCTCACTTTAAATCTTCATTTCTAGTTATATAAATATATACTAGGATGCAGACGGTGTTTAGTGGCACCCGACACCCGTCGTCCACAGACCATGGACGGCTTGTATGCTTGTTTGTTTGATTTTGATGTGTAGTTGATTGTGTGATGTGATGTGAAACGAAATAAAATATTTTATAGTGGAAAACATTATATAGTTAAAAATAGAATTTTTAACGTTTATATGAAATGAAATAAATTAATATAAACAAATCAGAGATTTGTTTATATGCACTGATTTGATTGATATTGATTGGGTTGATAAATTTTACACATCGCCCAACTGCACAAATAAAATATGTGTTTGGTTGTTTGAAACCCCACACGGGTATTGGGATGATATATGACATACACTAGTCCCAATAATTAGCTGTATGTCGATCGATTGATGGACAGACTATTATGAGCGTTAAATATTTATATTTGATGCTTATACAGTGTAGAATGCACTTTGGATGATGGTTGAATATTTTTCGTTGTTGACATATACATGCGTTGTATGGAAATCCATAGAAATAAAATCTATGGTAATTGATTGGGCTTCATTCCAGTTTTGAATAGAAGTATTTGAAATAGAAATATTTGAAATAGAAATATTTGAAATAGAATATTCGAAAATAGAATATTCGAAAATAGAAATATATGAAGCCGTGTTGATTAGATTGACGCCATTTTGACGTGAACGATATTTATATCGATTTTATTCAAATTGAAATGAATATTAAAGTGAATTGAA
Organism: Allium sativum; assembly: GCA_030737875.1. Classification (NCBI taxonomy): domain Eukaryota; kingdom Viridiplantae; phylum Streptophyta; class Magnoliopsida; order Asparagales; family Amaryllidaceae; genus Allium; species Allium sativum. The sequence goes on along the minus strand of CM060921.1, from coordinate 509,442,986 downwards.
ATTCGAATTAAATTTAATTGATTTGAAATTCAAAATAAACCGAAATGGTTTGAAATTTGAATAGAATTGAAATTCGAATTAAATTGAAATAGAATTGAAATCGTTTTGAAATGAATTCGTATTGAAATTGAATAGAATCGAATTAGAATTGAAATTGAATTAATTTGAAATTCATATTGAATTGAAAACGAATTGAAATTGAACTAAAAATCGATTTGAATTGAAATCAATTTGAAATGAATTTAAAGCGAATTTGTAAGGGAAAATTCAATTATGATTTGAATTTGAGAAGGAATTTGAAATCGTTTTGAAAATGAATTTAAAACAATTTATATAATACGTTTTAAAAGGAAATCGACGAAGTATATATTATATATATTATGTATATAATATAATGGCCTGAATAGAACGCATCGCGTTGTGGCTGTTTGTGAATTTCGACCATTGACTTCGAATGGATATTGCGGGAGATCCGACCGTCGAATTCCCCTAAAACCTGAACCGTTGGGTTCGTATCGAAAAAAGATTTCTAATGAATATTAGAAATTTGAAATCTAACGGTTGGATTTGGAATTAGGTCCAAATCAGATTTGGAAAAGGTCGCTGTAAGTACAGTTCGATGGCCGTTGATGGAAAACGACTGTACGGGCCTTGATAAAATTATTAAAAATATCAATAATTTGTGTAAAATCATAAGAAATGATTTGTGAAGAATTGGGATGAAAAACTCCATATTTGAAAAGATAAAAATAGATTTTTATCGAAATGAACTAGTTTTGAACTAGAATAATAATTTATTTATTTTTAAAATAAATAAACTGGATTTGAAATGGTTTTGAAAATAACCAGAATTTCCAATAATTGCATTGGAATGGATTTGAATCGAAATTGTCTTCGGAATATTTTGATATTGGATTTCGTGATTATACAGATATTGTATGGAAATTTGAAAGATATATATATCGTTATTTCCAATACGATATTTGTTGGTCGTGGAATTTGATATTGAATATAAGCTGATATATTTTCTTTTCAGAGCCTTGTATTTAATATCAAATGTGATTTGGGTTTGTCGTGAATGGTGTCTTCATTAACACTGTTCTTAAGCCCAGTTGAGAAAAAGATTAAATCTTTTTGTTTATATTTAATGAAGTGGACCAATGTAACAACCCGTAAAATCTGGGCCGGTTTAAAATTTTTATTTTGGCAATTTTAGCGAGTTTTGATTATTTAAAATGAATTATTTTAAATAATATCGACGAGAAATTTATTTTGAATAGAATTCGAACGAATATATTTATATAGTTCGTCGTTAGAATATAAATAATTATATATAATTATAAATAGAATTGAAAATGGCGCGGTAGTTCGATAATTCGATTTCAAACTTCAATTGAATGTACCGGGTGCAAAACAATCCGGATTTTAGTGAAACCAAAAACATTGGGATCTAATTGTGAATATCTTTCCAACGAATCCGAAAAATCAAGATTTCATATCGGGAATCAAAAGATAAGTCCAGTTGAAAATTCTGAATAGTCGTTATGGAATTCAGGCCCTTAAAAATGGAAATTTTGCAGACGACCTCGGATTTCGACGAAACCAGTTTTGTTGGGTCCGGGATGTGAAGTTATTTCTAGGTTTCAAATTTCATAATTTTTCGAATCAATATGTGAGCGTGGCGAAGGAAAACGCGTTTGACCGGTTTCAGTTAATTTTAATCGACTGGAAATTGGCCATTTTTCAAACGGTCTCAGAATTCGACGAAACTAGTTTTGTTAGGACCGTATCGTCAATACGAAGCTAGAAAATATTTTTCTGGAATTTTTCTAGTTAGTATGTGACCCCGGTAATTTGAAATGTACGTTTAAAATTCAATATAATGATTTAAATGTAAATTCAACGGAAACTGATTGCAACTATCGAATCAACCTACGATACATATCCCATTGTGTTCGGAATGGGGGTAAAACGCTATGGGCGACAGGCGGTGGGCCTCGTTACGAGGTCATATGTAAAAGTCAACTATTAGCAAATAAAAAAAAAATATCTCTTCCTCACCCCTTAAAACCTTCTGCCCCCCCCCCCCCCCGATCATTCATCTGCGAATCGAAATAAAAAAAAAACGAACGAAGATCGATCTCCTTCCCCGTCGATCGCGCCACCACCCTCCACCCTGCCTCGCACCCTCTCTCCCCGCCTCCTTCTTCTTCCTGCTCTCCTCCTTCCCCCAAGGCGCCGCGACGGCGAAACCCCCCCCCCCCCCCCCCAGCGCCATTGAGCACCGCGAAGCCCCCCTCGCCTGACCTCCACCGTGCCGCCACCAACCCGCGACCCCTCACCGCCCAGACCCCCTCCGAGCCGCCGACGAGCCCCCCCCCCTGTAAGTTCCTAAACTGTTTTTTTTTATTTATTTACTTTAAACTGTTTTTTTATTTTATTTTATTTTACAATGAAAACTGATTTGTTAAAGATTTATAAACTAATTTTTTTCAGATTTAAAAACTGATTTTTAATTTGAACTTTAAAAAGAAAAATGATTAGACTTTTAAATAAGGAAAGTTAGGATCTTTAATTGTATAACGTTGGGTTTTTATACGATAAAAGTTGTGACTTTTAAACTAGAAAAGATTCGATTCTTCGAATTAAAAATATGATTTTTATATGTTGAACTTCGAATTAAAAATATGATTTTTATATGTTGAACTTCGAATTAAAAATATGATTTTTATATGTTGAACTTCGAATTAAAAATATGATTTTTATATGTTGAACTTCGAATTAAAAATATAATTTTTTATATGTTGAACTTCGAATTAAAAATATGATTTTTATATGTTGAACTTCGAATTAAAAATATGATTTTTATATGTTGAACTTCGAATTAAAAATATGATTTTTATATATTGGATAGCGAAGTAAAAATTCGATTTTTATATATTGAATAGCGAAGTAAAAATTCGATTTTTATATATGTAGTGACTACGGGCAACGAAGATGAAAAAGGATGCGATGACGACGAAGACTTCTCTAAAAGAAGTGCCGTGGAGCTAGGATAGCTATATGTGAGAATTTCTCACCTTTCAATTTCTTTTCTAGTTATATATATATATACTAGGATGCAGACGGTGTTTAGTAGCACCCGACACAATCGTCCACAGACCATGGACTTGTTTGTTTGGTTGCGTAGATTAGTTGGATTATTTGATTGAAATTGAATTGTGTGGTGAAATGAATTGATTTGATTGATGTGTGAATGGCGTGGGCCTTCACTAGACTGGGGATAAGGCTAGGCCTTGTCCCGTTTCTAGTATCGTGCCGTTATGCCGCCGAAATTTTCTAAAATGTGTTAGAAAAATAAAAATATCATTTTATTTAAAGAATGAACTTAATAGAAATTCATATGTTGGAATAAAATGTTTTATCGTTAAAAATATAATTTTTAACGTGAATGTGAATAAATAAATATTCATTTACAAACCAGACGGTTTGTTTATGTACACCTATTTGAAGGACATTGATTGGGACGATAAATTTTACACATCGCCCAACTGCACAAATAAAATCTGTGTTTGATTGTTTGAAACCCTACACGGGTGTTGGGATGATATTTGACGTACACTAATCCCGATTGTTTAGTTGTGTGTCGATCGATTGATTGACAGACTGTTATAAGCGTTGAATATTTATATTTGATGCTTATACAGTGTAGAATGCACTTTGGATGATGGTTGATTATTCATCGTTGTTGATATATACATGTGTTGTACAAAATCCATATAATTAACATTATATGGTAATTGATTGGGCATCATTCCAGTTTTGAAAAAGAAATATTTGAAAAAGAAATATTTGAAATAAAATATTTGAAAATAAAGGAATATATGAAGCCGTGTTGATTAGATTGACGCCATTTTGACGTGATCGATATTTATATCGATTTTAAAACGATTTCGAAATGAATTGAATTGAAAACGATTTCGAAATGAATTGAATTGAAAACGATTTCGAAATGAATTGAATTGAAAACGATTTCGAAATGAAATGAATTGAAAACGATTTCGAAATGAATTGAATTGAAAACGATTTCGAAATGAATTGAATTGAAAACGATTTCGAAATGAATTGAATTGAAAACGATTTCGAAATGAATTGAATTGAAAACGATTTCGAAATGAATTGAATTGAAAACGATTTCGAAATGAATTGAATTGAAAACGATTTCGAAATGAATTGAATTGAAAACGATTTCGAAATGAATTGAATTGAAAACGATTTCGAAATGAATTGAATTGAAAACGATTTCGAAATGAATTGAATTGAAAACGATTTCGAAATGAATTGAATTGAAAACGATTTCGAAATGAATTGAATTGAAAACGATTTCGAAATGAATTGAATTGAAAACGATTTCGAAATGAATTGAATTGAAAACGATTTCGAAATGAATTGAATTGAAAACGATTTCAAAATGAATTGAATTGAAAACGATTTCAAAATGAATTGAATTGAAAATGAATTCAAATTGAATTGAAATTTGAATTGAATAGAAATGAATTTTGAAACGAATTTATAAAGAAGAATTCAATTTCGATTTGAATTGAAATGGAAGTTGAAATTGCCTTTGAAACGAATTTAAAACTATTTATATAATTCATTTTAAATAGAAATCGACGATATATATATTATATATATTATATATATAATATAATGGCCTGAATAGAACGCGCCGCGGCAGTTCGTGAATTTCGACCATTTATTTCAAACGGACATTACGGGAGATCCGACCGTCGGATTCTCCTAAAACCGGAACCGTTGGGTTCGTATCAAAAAGAGCTTTCTAACGAATGTGATAAATTAGAAATCTAACGGTTGGATTTGGAATTATGTCCAAATCAAATTGGAAAAAGGTCGCTGTAAGTGCAGTTCGATGGCCATTGGTGGAAATCGACTGTACGGGCCTTGATAAAATTATTAAAAATAGTAATAATTTGTGTAAAATCATAAGAAATGATTTGTGAAGATTTGGGATGAAAAACTCCATATTTGAAAAGATAAAAATAGATTTTTATCGAAATGAACTAGTTTTGAACTAGGAATATAATTCTATTTATTTTTAAATAAATAAATTGAATTTGAAAAGGGTTTTAAAAATAACCAGAATATCCAATGATTGCATTGGAGTGGATTTGAATCGAAATTGTCTTCGGAATATTTCGATGTTGGAATTCGTGATTATACAGGTGTTGTTACGGAAATTTGAAAGATATATATTTATATCATTATTTCCAATACGACATTTGTTAGTCGTAGAATTTGATATTGAATATAAGCCGATATATTTTCTATTCAGAGCCTTGTATTGAATATCGAATGTGATTTGGGTTTGTCGTGAATGGTGCCTTCACTAACACTGTTCTTGAACCCAGTTGAGAAAAGATTAAATCTTTTTATTTGGATTTAATGAAGTGTACCAATTAAATGAGATTTAATTGGAATTGAATTGATATTGATTTTTGGGTTTATCGTGAACAGTGTTTTAAATAACACTCGTTCTTTGACCCGATAATTAATGAATGTGATTTTGGGTTTATCGTGAACTGTGTTTTTAAATGACACTGATTCTTTAACCCAGAGAAATATTAAAACTAAGTGGAGTTTTAATGAATCTTTAATTAGATTGAAAAGATCGAAAATGGAGTATCACCAGTTGCACTCCAAGCGATAGTTAAATCTTTAATTAGATTTGAACGTGAAATGGTAATTGAATTTACCGATAACACCGTGGTGTTAGATATGAAGTATAACCAGTTGTACTTCATGGGATGAATAGGTTGGGATTGGGAAAATAAAATAAATGATTACTTCGGTGTCGTTCGCTAATCCCGACTAGTTTGAATTGATATTCAAAGGGGATTAAAGAATAAATTTAAAGAATTTATCTTGGATAAAATTAATGGGAACTTTTTCCAAAGTATAGGAATATTTGAATAAAAGAATATTCTGAATTGGAATGAGGCGTATGTTGTGTTTGTGTAACACTTTTATAATATATACGCGTGTTATTCAGAAAGACCGGGTTTATCCCATTCTGAATAACTGATTCGACGTGGTGTCGAAGATGAAGACGATGGTCGAAGACCGGAAGTCTTCATGTCGTTTGGGTGATTACTGATGATCTTGATTGGGCTGTACACCCAAGAAGATGGAAACAGTTAGGGATCGTCCAGACGTACTTGGAGATCGATGGATATGCGGGGTACTAGGTGCCCCCGGTTTCGTTCAGACCCGGAACGGACTTGTAAATGGACTGTGTGTCTGACATTGGATTTTAGTCCGTGCGATTGATTTCTATTAAATATATATCTGCTTGGCGGCGGAGAATTTATTCTCTTGCTTAACGCCCTTCTCTGAGACGTACGAGCTCAGGGGTTATATATTGATGGATATCAAACGCATGGAGTGAATTGCCTGTGTGGCATGCCTAAGTGGCAATAGATCGAGGCTTCTGTTGAAAAGCAAAGTCTTGTGGTGATGATCAAAGCACAGCCTGTGTGGCACAGCTTTGTGTAACGTGAATTCGCGAGTTTCACACCCGGTATGAACCAAAAACGGGAGACGGACCTCAGGGAGGGCCTGCGTTTCCTCCTAGCTAGAAGTGGCGTCAGTGGTTTTACACGCCCTGACGAGTTTGACTTATGTGGTTGTTGCTGTTGCGAGGCGCCTCGGTTTGATCGGACGATCCGGGTTCGATGGAGTCATTCGTTGGCTCATTTACGCCCCAAAGGGCAGGGAAACGCAGTGTTCAGGCATTTTAATCCACATCGGTGGACCGGCCCTGACGATCCAAGGGTCACTCGAGCTCTGATCCTGAGACTCGGGCTAAGAAGTCTCGAATCGGTTGAGGACTATCTTTTGCCTCGGTTCATAGACGGAAATCCAATTTCCAAATACGTGACTGTGCGGTTTTATTTGTAAACCTATATATGGCGACATAGTGGCATGGGACGCTCATGCCGCCTATGATTGATACTTATGATTTGAAGTTGTTTTATACACTATGCACTGACTATAGTATCAAACGATTTGTTTTAACCGTACTAAGCATGTTTGGCTATTATAAGGGAAAACCCTATCCTCGGCTGCGTTGCATTGTGTGATGGGACCTGGGTCTTATAATAGCTTCATTTTTAGAAAAGCATTGCGTTGTTTACTTATATGCACTGGTATTCTTGGGAGGAAACCCGTTCCGTGTTATACGGCGTGGTCCCTTGATTTACCTATCTTAAAAATAAAGATTTACAACTGTTTTAGTTCTCACACCAGTCACATGACTGACCTGGAGTTTATTGTTTTAACCTAAACTCTGGGTGCTCTTATTTTGACACGGGCAGCTAGTAGTTTTGGTTTTGCAGATTTATATTCACAGGATCCTGGTTTACAGCTGGAACGATATCCGGAAAGCTTTGTATCCGTATATCTCATTCTAGTTGTGTATTGTATTATTTTCCGCTGCTATGTATTTAAATGTAATTTAAATCTCTGATATTTCTGTGTAATATTTATTCTTTTACTCTGTATATTCTTGTAATCTGATGCATTGTTGTAATATACAATGAAGTGTTCTTTGATATGTGTTCTGTTGTGGTTTGTTCTCGAACTATCCGACGCTTTCCTTTACGGGGAAGTTGCGGGTCTTTACAACCAATTTAATTATATTTAATTGGAATTAAATTGGTATTGATTTTTGGGTTTATCGTGAACCATGTTTTAAATGGCACTGATTTTTTAACCCAGTTAGAGATTAAAACTAAGTGGAGTTTTAATGAATCTTTAATTAGATTGTAACACCCCACCTCCAAAGGTATCTGTCATGTACATAGGGAATGCACTAGGTTTGGTGAAGCATTATCGAGGTAAACATGCACAGAAATATTACAAGACAGAACATATATAAAACAGCGGAAGTAAAACAAATTTCATTACCTTATAAAATAAGGTCTAAAGCCGTTTACATCAGAATACATCAAAACCTGTCTTGCAATAGTAAAGAAGCATAAAACCTTTTCATAAATTATTCCCCAAAATAAAGCGGTGAAGAAGCCATAGCCAAGAGAAGACCAAGCTATACATGATGACCTTCAAGCATAAGAGGTCCGAACTAAACAACAACATTTCCTCCCTGAAAACCTGGGGGGGGGGAACGGAAGACAAAGAGGCGAAAGAAAACGGGGTCAGTCATAAAGACTGGTAAGTCCTATCTACTTCCAGTATAAAAACAGGTAAAGGTAACATGACATGCATAAACTGAAAGTAAACATAAGGATGACTACAAGATAGATAAGCTAAACCAAGATAACAGGCTGAACTACTGTATCAAGATAAACTAAGGTATCATGATAAACTACGGTATCAAGATAAGTCAAGGTATCACATCGTCAGGTTTTTATCAAGTATACTATCCCAAGGTATCTGTCATGTATGACATCCCGAGGTTACTATCAAGTATATTTCTCATGGTTCTAACATGTATATTTTCTCTACACCACTCGTACTAGTATCCCAACCCGCGTCATGTATTAACTATGAATGTCCCTTGCCCAATGTCATGTAATGGTCCATGTCAACCTAATATATAGCATATGTAGGTTTTCCCAACTCGTATGTTTCTTTCCATGTATAAGTTCAGTCCTTTGCCGTAGGCCGTACGGGCTTTCTCATGTAAATCCATACCACCTCAACGTAGTACCATTTTATCCTTGATGTTGTTTTGGACTTCTACCCTTGATCTGGTTATGTTTTCTTACCATGAACTATCGCGTGCTCGCTTAAGATTTATGCCACCTAGGACCGCTAGGGATTATGCTACCTAATGAAATGTTTCCGTAACTTGGTTTGGGTTTTAGCCACCTAGGACCACTAGGGATTATGCCACCCGTCAACCACGCCCTTTGTCCCACGTATAAATCGTGAATCATTTTCCATGTCTAGACGCACATGTATCTCAATGTGCCATCAGAGTTCCGTGCCAGGGAAAATCAAGAAATACGGTCCCACGTGACCCCTCCCTCAACTACTGAAAGGCAATCCAAGAAAAATCATGTATGAGAACTACATCCCGGCCCCACTATGCCCCCACTTTCCTATTGGCCAACCTCACCCATGACTCGATAGCAAGAACATGGTCTGTTGGGAGTTCTCTGCCTTTCCATTCGTACACGCTTGACTAAAGATGGTAGGTAGTCGACGACGCGCTATCCAGGGCAAAAATCAAGTATCGTCGACTCCACGCAAATCCATCCCCGTCTTTAGGTTGCTTGCACAGCAACCAAGGCATACCCTTGGCTCTTCTACCGCAGACCTTAACCTCTGTGAAGCCAGATTTCATGGACCATCTGCCACCTCACAGAGGGATACCAAGAGTACCCTCACGTCCCCCGAAGCTACCGCTTCGTCACCCAGTTCACTGGAGCTTTTTATCCAAGTCAGATAAGTTGCTCCTCCTCGTATACTAAGCGATGACCTACCGTATCAGGTTACTCATCTATTTATGAACTAGTCCCATGTCCTTGGCTAAGAATTATTACTTAGTTATTCTTAACTAAGGTTTACCACTTAGCTTCTTTTCCCGTTATCCTTGATTAACTACGATTTTCTACCTAGTTCCTCAAACTAGGGTTTTGTCTAATGGGTTAAGTGTTGTTATTCAAGCCCATGACTTAACCCGCCTACCAACCATGTCATAATCGGCTAAGTGTTCAAGTTCAAGGCTTAGCCCTACAACTCGTATGTCAAATTGGTTAAGTATTTGTTTGTCTTAACCCTATCAGATTATCGTGTTAGATTGATTAAGCATAGATTATCTTAATCCCATCAGATTATCGAGTCAGATTGGTTAAGTATGGGTTAGCTTAACCCCATCCACTAATCGTATTACAATGGTTAAGTATATTTAAAAAGGTCTTGTGACTTAACCCTATCAGGTCCGTATATTAGATTGGTTAAGTATAGGTTACTTAACCTCATCAAATCATCATGTATAAATGGTTAAGTATAAGTTACTTAACCCCATTAAATTATCATGTTAAGTTGGTTAATTATTAGTTACTTAACCTCGTTGAATTACCAAGTTTAGATTGGTTAAGTGTTTAACTTAACCCCATCGAATTACCGTGTTTAGATTAGTTAAGTGTAGGTTACTTAACCCCATCTAATTACCGTGTTTAGATTAGTTAAGTCTAAGTTACTTAACCCCATCTAATTACCGTGTTTAGATTAGTTAAGTCTAAGTTACTTAACCCCATCTAATTACCAAGTCGGATTAGTTAAGTGTAAATTACTTAACTCCATCCCCTAATTGTCTTATATGGTTAAGTGTCATTAAGAAATCAAGTCCGGTTTAACTTAACCTACGCATTCATGTCATATCGGTTAAGTGTCATTAGTCAAAATTACTTAACCTTTTCATGTGGCATTAATTAGATTAATGCACCCCAACCTCTCACATTAGACTTTGTTGTGGTTACTAGTTAAGCCGGGCGGGTCCGGGTAGCTTTACACCACAACCTAGTCTAACCTCGGGTTTTAAGTGCTATATGACCAACTACTCACATTGGGTCCTATTGTTTGTAGCCACTAGTTAAGCCGGGCGGGTCCGGGTAGATTTATGCTACAAACTCAACCCAACCTCGAGTTGGCCACTTTCATGTTTGGTCTAGTGTCATGTTACACTTACAACCCATACGTGTCTAGTTTCAAGTCCCATGTTCACCCCACATGTCATGCCCACGTTTAGGTGTAGCATGAGTGTCATATTTTCATGAAATCCCATGTCAAATTATCATGTCGTAATCATGCTCGTCTAACCTACCCCAAATCGTGTTTCCAACCCAAGTAAAAGCGAGTCAACATAGTAAGGATACTATGCTACATATTGGCCTCAAAACATGCACGATATCAAAAAGGGATTGGCCACAAACATGCATGGTATCATAATGGGTTTGGCCTCAAAATATGCATAGCATCATAAGGTGTTTTTGGCCTCAAACATGCATAATGTCACAACGGGATTAGCCACAAACATGCATAGTATCATAAGGGAATTTGGCCACAAACATGCATAGTATCATAAGGGAATTTGGCCACAAACATGCATAGTATCATAAGGGAATTTGGCCGCAAACATGCATGATAACATAAGGGGTTTGGGTTCATTTACATGCATAAGCCCCAAAGTCAAGTCTTTGCCAATGTTTCACAAGTCAAATGGTTCCCAAAGGTTCATGATAACATTCCATAGATAAAGATTCAAACTTGCAAGATAAACTAGGTGAAACATAACATGAGTGGCATGATTAAGTCGCTAAAACTTAGCCCAAGGTCATAGATCATAGAAAAGGGGCAAAATTAGGTTCACATAGGCTAGCATACTTATGTTTCATCGCATTTTATTCCATGTCACATTAGAACCACCGTTAGAATCTACAAGTAGCTAGAACTTACATAGCGAGGCCTAGGGAAAGATCATGCATTGTCTTGATGAAGAAAGGTGGCTCCTTTGTTGAAGAATCGTCATGAAACTTGCGTAGCAACGTTGATCCCTCCTCGATTTGGTGTAGAAAGCTTGCACCTTTTGATTTGAATCCGATTTGAATGCATAAGCCCTTGGAGTTGGAGATGGAGGCCAGGATCAAGATGGATTTTGGCAGCACTTAGTTGCTAGATTGATTTTGAGTGATTTAGGTTAGGTCCTAGGGTGTTTTTATAGAGATTAGGAATAGTTTAGGCCCTTAGATTAACCCTAGGATAGATCTGAACCCTCAAAACCCGTCATAGGCCAATAGACCAGACCCAAAAGCATGTCTTGAGGAAAAAGTCAGGTATACCCAGGCCAAACTGGCCGACCACCGAAGTCGACAGGGGTGTCGACTGGGCAGTCGACACTACCTGGGGTGTGTCGACTCCCAAGTCGACTACCCAGTCGACTTGGGGGTGGCGGGAATTTTCCCGCTTGCCCTGCTTGGCTGAATTTGAATTCTGAATTCAAATTTGAACTGTTTTTGAACTTGAAATTTTCTGAAAACTTTGACGGGCCATAACTGGGTCATACGGACTCCGACTTTCGAAAACTCGGACTCTAATTTTCGAAAACTCGGACTCTATTTCGCGTATTTTTCCGAGACGAACGCAATGGCGCAACCCGTTTCTCCTGATTCAGATTTTATAATTAAATTCTGCCTTGATTCTTGTCTTAACATGTTGTAAAAATCCGGGTTGTCACATAGATTGAAAAGATCGAGAATGGAGTATCACCAGTTTTACTCTAGGCGATAGTTAAATCTTTAATTAGATTTGAACATGAAATGGTAATGGAATTTACCGATAACACCGTGGTGTTAGATATGAAGTATTACTAGTTTTACTTCGTAGGATGAATAGGTGGGGATTGAGAAATAAAATAAATGATTACTCCGGTGTGGTTCGCTAATCCTGACTAGTTTGAATTGATATTCAAAGAAGAATAAAGAATAAATTTAAAGAATTTATCTTTGATAAAATTAATGGGAACCTTTCCCAAAGTGTAAGAATATTAAGATAAAAGAATATTCTGAATTGGAATGAGGCATATGTTGTGTTTGTGTAACACTTGTTTATTACATACGCGAGTTATTCGGAAAGACCGGGTTTATCCCATTCTGAATAACTGATACGACGATAAGTCGAAGATGAAGACGATGGTAGAAGACCGGAGGTCTTCACGTCGTGTGGATAATTACTGATGATCTTGATTGGGCTGTACACCCAAGAAGATGGAAACGGTTGGTGATCGTCCAGACGTACTCGGAGATCGATGGATATGCGAGGTACAAGGTGCCTCTGGTTTCGTTCAGACCCAGAACGGACTTGTAAATGGACTGTGTGTCTGACAGTGGATTTCATTCTATGTGATTGATATCGGTTGCATGGAATGGTTTGCCCGTGTGGCATGCTAAGATGCAAATGATCAAGGCTTCTGTTGAAAAGCAGAGTCTTGTTATAAGAACCCGTAACTTTCCCGTGAAGGAAAGAGTGGATACTTTGAGAACAGGACAAAACAGAACGCACACAGAAGAACATTTCATTGTTATTACAACAATTCCATCAGATACAAGAATATACAGAGTATAAATGAATAAATTACCTTCTACAAACATCAGAGATTTAAATTACATTTAAATACATCGTAGTGGAAAATAATACAAAAGCACAACTAGAAGTAATGCACGGATACAGAGCTTTCCCAGCATCGTTCCAGCTGTAAATCAGGATCCTGTGAATATAAATCTGCAAAACCAAAACTACAAGCTGCCCGTGTGGAAAATAGGGGCACCCAGAGTTTAGGTTAAAACAATAAACTCCAGGTCAGTCATGTGACTGGTGTGAGAACTAAAATAGTTATTTAAAACTTTACTTTAAAAGATAGTAATTCAAGGGACCACGCTGTATAACACGGAACGGGTTTCCTCCCAAGAACACTAGTGCACATAACAAAACAGAGCAATGCTTTTTGGAAAAAATTAAGCTATTATAAGACCCAGGTCCCATCATATAATGCAACGCAAGCCGGAGGATAGGGTTTTCCCTTATAATAGCCAAACATGCTTGGTACGTTTAAAACAAATCATTTTATACTATTATAAGTGTATAGTGTCAAAACAATTCAAATCATAAATATCAATCATAGGCGGCATGGGTACCATCTATCATGTCGCCGCACTAGTTCTACAATTAAAACCGCAATATCACGTATTGGGAATTGGATTCCATCATGAGTCGAGGCAAGGGGCAAGCTCCTCTCCGCGTTCGAGACACTCTAGCAAATGTCCCAGGACCCCACTCTGATCCTTGGATCTTCAGGGCCGGTCCTCTCTTACTTTTGAGGATTAGTTATTCCTGAACACACGTTTTCCGGTCCTTACAGACCTATATCCGAGGCGCCTCGTATCCAACAACCACACAGGTGAAAAGTATATAAATGTCAGGGCTGGTAGGTCATTGACACCACCCTAGCTAGAAAGAAACGTCGTGCTCTCCCTGCAGTCACTATCCCGTTTTTGACTCATACCGAGGTGTGAGGCTAGCGAATTCATGCTATACACAAAGCTACGCCACACAGGCCGTGCTTTGATCATCAACCACAAGACTTTGCTTTTCAACAGAAGCCTTGATCAATTGCCACTTACGCGTGCCACACTGGCAATTCACTTCATGCGACTGATGTCCATCGATATACAACCTCTGAGCTCGTACGTCTCAGAGAAGGGCGTTAAGCTTCTCCACCGCCAAACAGATGTATATTTAATAGAGATCAATCAACACAGAATAAAATCCAATGTCAGACACACAATCCATTTACTAGTTCGTCCTAGGTCTGAACGAAACCGGAGGCTGTAATGACCCGGATCCTTATGGGTTAATTTTTGAATATTTAATATTTAATTTAAATATTGGTTTGGTAATATAAGTGAATTTTTATATTTGAGTTACCGATTAAATAATCAATTTCGATTTAATATCGAATAAATTAAAATAACAGAATACGAAAATGGATTTAGATGGATTCTGAATTTAATTTGAATTAAATACAGTTCAAATAATTAATAGGAAATTTTATTTGAATTTATAACGATAATAATATTTATTTATTATTAAGGAGAATAAATTGTCTGAAATTAATTTATATTGATTTAAATTAATATCTCCTTCAGATGATTGAATTGGACTTCGTGACCAATCCCAGTGTGTTCAAAATAGTGGTATTACCCTAGAATTGACACTTGTTGGGATTAGAAAGGGGTTCGCAGTCAAGGGTTATTTAAATTTTAAAGATAAAGTTGTTAAAAACAAATTAAAATAAATATTGGGTGGCCTTCTTCATTCCACCGTTCATAGCTATGTGTTCCTTTTCTCTCCTCTACTTAAAACAAACGTGGCCCTTTTTTTCCTCTCAACCACTTCAAATACCGCAACCATCCTCCCTTCTCTAATCAAAAGGGGAAAACTGCTCCTCATTTCATCAATTCGAGAGCTTTAGCAACAAATAAATGGCCGCTCCATTTCCAAACCAAAATTGAAATCGATCTGCTATTCATGCTTGGAAGGTCGCGACTTCAGACTCGTGGAGTTCGCGTTCAAGCTCGGACCAGGAAATGGAAACCGTGAGGCACAGTGTTCTGGAATGTTGGGATTCGCATTCGACTTGGATGACTGGTTCATTCGACTGTCTGACCCTCGAGCTAAGGACCACCGCGAGTTCAAAGGGGGTCGCGGTAGAGAAGCTCGCGATGGTGGTTAGGGGAAGCCGATGAAGCGTGATATGCTGATGGAATGCACTGTGTTGGGATCGACGTTGGTATGGGATTACCGTGAGTTCTGTCAGGTCGCGATGGAGGTACTTGGTGATTTCCGTGAGTTTGGGATTTGAAGACGTGAGCGTTTTGAGGAGTTCAATTGAGGTTCTACTGGTGATGCTGTGAAGTACTGGCCTGGATCTTGTTCGGATTTTGCATAGTTATTGTTGATTCGAGGCAGTGGAGTTCGAATGACAGTGGATGGAGTTCAGAGAGGTGAGAGCTGTTAATGACCGCATGGTGTTCGACGGAATGCCATAGAGAATGGAGCAGGTATTAGAGGGGGCTGAGGGCAGTTGGGAAAGCTGCTGTAATTAAAAGTAAATGGGGAAGGTAATTAAATAAATTATTTAGTCAATATTTAATTTATTTAATATAGTAGTTAATTAATAAGATAATCGTTTAATCGATAAATATAAAATCATCTGATCATTAGGCATAATCCATTCGAGAAGAATTAAGTTGAAACAATTCAAGTTAATGCTAGACGAGACTGAATGGAATCAGAATGGATATTCAACAAGTAAAATTCTAGTGAGTAAATCTCACTCACCATTTAATTAGAATTATTTTTAGTGTTAAAATTAATTGTTGTTGCTTGTTTGAATGCTGTCTGATTGTTTTAAAATATATGTAGTTATCTAGGGTTGACTATTATATATATATTGGTTTGGTGATTGGTTGGATTCCCGCAGTCTCATTAGCGGATGCCCGCAGTTTCATAGCGGATGATTACCCTATACGCCCCACGCTATGATTAGTGGATGACCTTCATACTGCGATATCATGCCTCGAAGCAGGATGGGTATTACTATGTTGACTAACGTCTGTGGATGAAGGAAAACAGGTTGGAGGAATCCAACTGGATTCCTCAAAAATATATTATCTGTTTGTTGTTTGTTTGATTTCATATATATATTCCTATATGATGTGTTAAAAATCAAATGATTGAAAATTGGTTGATTTGATTGTTAAAAATATCCCTGGGGCTTGAATATTGATTCATTAAAACATCAAAAAGGGTATTTGATATTTAAAAAGGGAATTCTATTTTTATGAATAGAATTTGAATTTTAAATGAACTATAGAAAATATTAACTTGTTTTGAAGATATATAAAACGAGTATTGAATTTATAAACTCTGTTTATAAATGAAAAGGTGGGATTTGAATTGAATTTATAAACTTTGTTTATAAATGAAAAGGTGGGTTTTGAATCGAATTTATAAACTCTGTTTATAAAGGAAAATATGGGATTTGAATCGAATTTATAAACTCTGTTTATAAAGGAAAATATGGGATTTGAATTAAATTTATAAACTTTGTTTATAAATATTTAATAGGGGATTTTAAGTAAAGTTATAAACGTTGTTTATAAATAAATGCAGAGAATTCAAATAGAATTTAAACTATAGATTTGAATATAGAAATTCAAATGGACTTTTAACTATAGATTTGAATATAGAAATTCAAATGGACTTTAAACTATAGATTTGAATATAGAAATTCAAATGGACTTTAAACAATAGAATTTGAATAGATTTGAGTAATAGAATTCAAATGGAGTTTAACTATAGAATTTGAATATAGAATTCAAATGAAGTTTAAATATAGGGATGCAAATAGAATTCAAATGAAGTTTAAATAAAGAGAATTCAAATAGAATTGAATTGGAATTTGAATAGAGAAGTCGATAAGGAAACGAGAGTATGAGTATAATTAGAATTTGTTAATATGCAGTTAAAATATATTTGAACATGTCATGTTCAAATATGAAGGTGAAATAGACTGAAAAGTTAAGTAACAGATTTAATTAACAAATTGAGTTAAAACGATTGGTATAGTTAAAATAGATTGGACAGGCATAAATATACAGGAGACAGGTATGGAATAAAGTATAGAAGTGAAATAAATAGAATGCCCGACAAAAAGGTACGTATTTAATTCATATATGAGATTTTATGCGCCGTATCGGCAAGCCGCTTGGCTTTTTCTTTTTCTTTTTGAGATGAGAAGGACCGGGAAAGCTATTTGAAATTTCCCGATGCTCCCGGTACAAAGGAGGTTATGGCGAATTTTTCCGGGAATTTAAGGAGATAGAATATTTTTAAGATAATTTGATAGTTAGAAATCAACGTATCGATATATATATAGAAGTCGATAAGAAAATGAACTTAGAAATAGAATAATATAATAAAAAAGGAAGTATAAGATTAAATCTAGTGAGAATAGAAAGAAGAAGTGTATATGTGTTTAAAGGTGAATAATTAGTTGTATGGTATTGATTATTCGAGTAAGTAGTCTTATCTGTTTTGACGTTATAAATGTTATTCAGTCAAGGTTTGAGAGGTAGTATACCCCAACTTGATTGATTTCATTATTAACAAATAAATAGTAAGATTTCAGGCTCGAAGATCAATGTTGAATAAGAGTTAATTGAATATAGTATTTGGGTTGTCGTAACAATGTTTTACACAACATCTGTTTTAACCCAAATAAGTGTAAGCTGGGAAATAGAATAATAAATATTTCCTAAGTATAGGAATAAAAGAGATTGGAAAAGAGATAAGTAATTGGAATATTTTCCAATTATAAATAACATATATTTTCTAAAGTTTAGAAAATAAAAGAAGGCGATATATGGAAATGTTTTCCAAATAACGTATAAGGCCAATAAGGTTATTGAAAATATTTGGTTAACAAATATTGATAAGAAATAGAGAAGAGATTTAATTAATGGAATATTAATTAAAGGCTCAGTGATTGTTGGATGTTTGGATGAACACTTGTTTTATTCGATAGTTAAATCATCGACTATCGAAACACTTGTTTTTATTCGATAGTTAAATCACAGACAATCGAAGTTTTGACCATCGTTGTCAATATGGAGAGACCGGTTGGATTATTATCCGAAGAACCACTCCGTATTAGCAGTAGCGCTGCGAATCAGATTATATGAAGATAATCGAAGATGAAATAGAGTGCAAGGACTTTTTCCATTTATGGAAATTGTGCCTTCGGTTCATCCTGTCCCTGGGTGACTTGTATGGATGAATGTCTGACAGAGTATTTCCAGAAAGGTCACGTACATTGATTTCTTCAACCGTACCAAGAGTGGAAGCGGAGAAGGAAACTTCTTTTAGATAACACGTAATGTACTGTTGAGGACGTAAATCAGTGATTTGATGGATTTGACGATGTGGCATTCGAAGTGAATCTGGTGTGATGATAAAGCGTAGCTTCTAGCCTCATCAACCGGTAAATGATAGAAATCGGGCAGGCAGCATGGCTATGTAGGTCGCACCTATTAGGGTGTATAATCACCTGATCTAGAGTTTCATTTATTTCTAAAAATCTATTGTCGATGTTGTCCCATTCGGGAAACGATTGCTGATCCCAATCGTTGGTGATATACATTCGATACACTCAAGCGAAATGAGTGGTCGGTCATGTGTGGCTGAGTTGCAAGATGTTCTTGTTGAACTCGGTGTATTCTCCTCTAGAGATATACCAGCAGAAGGTGGTTCCATACCTTGTCATAGTTGGAAATCCATTACCCAATACGTGCTTGCGGTTTTGATTGTATATTATATGTGGAACGTGAGATGCAAACGTTCCACTAGATTGTTATTTACTTGGTTTAGACATTATTATAATATCAAAAGAGTTTTGATATAAGGATAAGTCAAGTGTTTGGATTTTCACAAGGGAAAAACCCGTTCCGTGTTACACGGCGTGGTCTTATGAGATATCATTTAGTTTCTGAAACTGTTTTAAACTGTTTACTAATACCAGTCCCATGACTGACCCGGAGTTTATTTTTTTTGTTCTACCTAAACTCTTGGGTGCCTAAATTTGTACGGGCAGTCAAGTAGTTCAGGATTTTTCAGATATATCTAAAGGAGCTTGGAGCAGGAGGCTTCAGCGTTATCTAGTTATAGTGTTGTTCCGCTGTGTTGTAAGTGTTGTACTCTGATAAGTGTATGTTATACAGTTAAGATTTTGTATTTCAAAGATGTGATATATTATATTTTGTTCCGCTGCGATGTGAGATTCTGTGTTGTTAGTTCTGTTCTTCTTCTACCTCTTTCTTCTAAAAAAAAATGTTTCATATTTTCGTGATATTTGGGTTGGACATATGATGTATATAGTCAACTCTGATGTTACGGAAATCTGGGTCATTATAGTTGGTATCAGAGCTCAGGTTGAGCGAATACCTAGGCTTGTTGGAATGTGCTCATTAGAGATAGGATCAGTAGTATCCTAGAATGAGTTGAGCGTATATATATACGAGAGAGCGTATTTGTTATTTGATATAAAAACTATTTTATATTGTGTTGACTAGTCTGTTGAGTGAATTATGAATTCTGATCGAATCGTGGGACGCCGCGATGTCGATAGGAGTTTATAAACACTTGAACAGAAGATTGGACACGATATTGTATTCAAATAGTTAAGTTGATTGTTATGATTATAATCAAATTAGATTATAAAACAGAAATAGATGTATAACCAATTGAATTTGTATATGAAATCAAATATACAAATGTGATAAATTGAAATTGAATTCCAACCAGAATTCAGAATATAAAATCCTGGGAAGTTGGAAAAAGTATATTAAAAGAATATAGCTTTATTTTGGAAGGATTTTTGAATAAAAATCATTTGAATGGATTTTGAAAGAAATATAGTACTGAACTCATTCAGTAGCTGGGAAATAATTCTGATGATGGTCGCAACATCATCAGTGTTCATTTTCGAGTTTCTAAGTGATGAATTGCTGCCTTAGAAAGTTTTGGTGGAAATTTGTTTGAAAGAAACAAGTTGTTTGAAAATTCAAAAGTTTTGAATTTGGGATAGGTATAAATATATGTATATATTTATATTACTTCAAAGGAATTTTGAAATGGGAATTGGAATATAAATTTCAAATAGAAGTGAAATGGGAATTGGAATATATAATTCAAATAGAAGTGAAATAGAATTTGAATTCAAAGGAATTCAAATGGATTTGAATAAAGAAAAGTCAAATAGAGATTTGAATATTAGAATTCAAATGGAAAATGGTTAAATAGAATTTCAAAGAGAATATAAAGTGGAGGATGAATATTAGAATTCAAAGAAAATATAAAGTTTGAAATAGAACTTGAATTCAAAGGAGTTAAAATAGAATTTGAATTCAAAGGATTTCAAATTTTAAATTGAACAAAGGAATTTAAATAGAAATCGAACAAAGGAATTTAAATAGAAATTAAATTCAAAGGATTTCAAATGGAATTTGAATAAGGGATTTGAATAAGGGATTTGAAATGGGTTTTGAATAAAGGATTTCAAATAGAAATTTACGATAAAGGATTTCAAATAGAATTTGAAGATAAGGAATTCAAATGAATTTGAATAGAAGAAAATTCAAATGGATTTGAATAAAGGAAATTCAAATATAGAGTTTGAATAAAGAAATTCAAATGGAATTTGAATATTGTAAGTATATAGGATTTGAATATTAGAAGTGAAATAGATCGGAAATATTATGAAATGGATTTGATATGTATTAAAAATATATCAGAATGGAGTTGAATTTATTATAAACGAAGGCTAAACGTTTATATTTATAAATATAATTAAAACGAGCTCGCCATAGCACGGCAGTTCTTAAATTGGCGATTTGAAATTCAATTTAGTATACAGAACTCGATTGAAGTCGGAATTCTTTGAAACAAGAATCGTCGGGACCGGTTGAACAATAGTTTTCTAATGAAAGAGAAAAATCTGGATTTCATCGTATAGATTTTGAGTTATGTCAAAATCAAATTTTTAGAAAAACAGCGCCAGAACCATTATAAAACCATAACGGTTTAATTAATTAAATAAAAGGAATTTTAGGGAATAAAATCTGAATTGGCATTAGAAAAATCCAGGCTGGAGATATAAAATAAATATGAACTCCAGTAAAGTAAGTGAAATGATTTTTAAGACAAAAATCATAATTTAAATGGTTAAATAGAATTAACTAAATTGGAGAATAATTAGTTAAGGGAAATTTGAGTCGAAATTGGGTTTTTGGTAAGTGAAAGAGATTGAAAATTTATATTCGAAATCGAATATATAACTCGAGTTGAAAATATAATTAGATTAGTTATAATTAAGTTGACATATATTTGCACAAGTTATATTCAAATAAAAAGGGTAAAATAGGCAAAACGGTTAATTAGCAACTTGTTAATGGGAATATGAACGATTGAAATTAAATTTAACTTAAGTAAGTTAAATGGATCGAAATGAATAAATTGAGTAAAATCAATGTGAATGAAATATGAATTGGGTGTGAATAAAGGAACAAACCAAAAGAGTTAAAAAGGAAATATATTTGTAACACAAATACAAAAGGAAGTTATGTGCAAATAAATAGAAGGAGAAATATTTGTAAAAACATTTACAAATAGAATTTAAAAGGAAATATTTGTAAAACGTTTACAAATAGATTAAATGGAAATATTTATTGATAGAAAATAAATAGAATGTTATAGATGAGATATTTATTTGTTAAATAAGTAGAATTTAATCAAAGGAATATTTAAAAGATGAATAGAAAATGGAAATCTGTTTTTAACAGATAAGTAGAAAAGATTAATTTATAAATAACAGTTTATAAATTAAATATTTATCATTCGATAAATGGGATATATAAGTCTGCACTTATATAGAGAAGAGATATTGGTTTTTAACACCGATAGTTTTAAATAGAAAGGGTGCACAATACTTGTATAAGTGAAGTAAAGAGAACATTTATAAGGTGAAGAACCGTTACTAAAAGTAAACCTATATAAATGAATAAACGTAATCCAATAGGAGTTATTCGAATAGGAGAAGTCGATTAGAGTTAGAAATAATCGATTAGAGTTAGAATTAACCAGTTAGAGTTAATCAATTAGGGTTAATCCGTAGAGTTAATTGAATATTTATTATTCAAATAGGAATTTATCGAATATTTGATACTCAAATTAAGAGTTAACCAGATAAAGTTAATTGAACATAACTAATTGAATTAGAATTTAATTGAATGTTAGTTATTCAATTAAAGTTGATCGAATATAGTATTGAGATAGAATTAGTCAAACATAGTTACTCACGATAAGTTGCCATTTCGTACGACTGCTAGCGTAATTTGCAGGGCTGCAGATAGCCTAGGGCGGTCGGATGTTTCCTGAGGGAATCAGGCGTAACCATTGTGATCGCTGCGATCTAGAGTCAAGCGAATGAGGTTAAATCGAATATAGTTTATTCGAATAGAATTAAAGGAGTTATCGAATATAGTTTATTCGAATAGAGTTAAAGGAATTATCGAATTTGGTTATTCAGAAGGAGTTATCAATTATTAGTTAATCGAAGGAGTTATCGATTATTAGTTAATCGAAGGAGTTATCGATTATTAGTAAATCAAAGGAGTTATCAATTATTTGTTAATCGAAATGAGTTATCGATTATAGTTTAATCGAAAAGAGTTATCGATTAGTTTAATCGAAGGGAGTTATAGAATATTGGTTATTCAGAGGAGTTATCGAATTTAGTTATTCGATGGAGTTAATCGATAAGAGTTAAATCCAATAGAGTTAATCAATAAGAGTAAATTGAATAGAGTAAATCGAATATAGTTTATTTGAAGAAAGGTTTTCGAATCTAGTTATTCGAAAGAGAGATTATCGAATATAGTTATTCGAAGGGAGGAGTTATCGAATAGGGATTGATTCGAAAGAGAGTTACGTAAGGAAGTTTGAAATGTTGAGTATCAAGATAAATGGGTTTGTAGCACTTTTTCTGCCTTAGCAATTTCGAGGACGAAATTATTTTAAGTGGGGAAGATTGTAATGACCCGGATCCTTATGGGTTAATTTTTGAATATTTAATATTTAATTTAAATATTGGTTTGGTAATATAAGTGAATTTTTATATTTGAGTTACCGATTAAATAATCAATTTCGATTTAATATCGAATAAATTAAAATAACAGAATACGAAAATGGATTTAGTTGGATTCTGAATTTAATTTGAATTAAATACAGTTCAAATAATTAGTAGGAAATTTTATTTGAATTTATAACGATAATAATATTTATTTATTTTCAAGGAGAATAAATTATCGGAAATTAATTTATATTGATTTAAATTAATATCTCCTTCAGATGATCGAATTGGACTTCGTGACCTATCCCAGTGTGTTCAAAATAGTGGTATTACCCTAGAATTGACACTTGTTGGGATTAGAAAGGGGTTCGCAGTCAAGGGTTATTTAAATTTTAAGGATAAAGTTGTTAAAAACAAATTAAAATAAATATTGGGTGGCCTTCTTCATTCCACCGTTCACAGCTATGTGTTCCTTTTCTCACCTCTACTTAAAACAAACGTGGCCCTTTTCTTTCCTCTCAACCACTTCAAATACCGCAACCATCCTCCCTTCTCAAACCAAAAGGGGAAAACTGCTCCTCATTTCATCAATTCGAGAGCTTCAGCAACAAATAAATGGCCGCTCCATTTCCAAACCAAAATCGAAATCGATCTGCTCTTCATGCTTGGAAGGTCGCGACTTCAGACTCGTGGAGTTCGCGTTCAAGCTCGGACCAGGAAATGGAAACCGCGAGGCACAGGGTTCTGGAATGTTGGGATTCGCGTTCGACTTGGAGGAATGGGTCGTTCGACTGTTTGACCCTCGAGCTAAGGACCACCGCGAGTTCAAAGGGGGTCGCGGTAGAGAAGCTCGCGATGGTGGTTAGGGGAAGCCGATGAAGCGTGATATGCTGATGGAATGCACTGTGTTGGGATCGACGTTGGTATGGGATTACCGTGAGTTCTGTCAGGTCGTGATGGAGGTACTTGGTGATTTCCGTGAGTTTGGGATTTGAAGACGTGAACGTTTTGAGGAGTTCAATTGAGGTTCTACTGGTGATGCTGTGAAGTACTGGCCTGGATCTTGTTCGGATTTTGCATAGTTACTGTTGATTCGAGGCAGTGGAGTTCGAATGACAGTGGATGGAGTTCGGAGAGGTGAGAGCTGTTAATGACCGCATGGTGTTCGAGGGAATGCCATAGAGAATGGAGCAGGTATTAGAGGGGGCTGAGGGCAATTGGGAAAGCTGCTGTAATTAAAAGTAAATGGGGAAGGTAATTAAATAAATTATTTAGTCAATATTTAATTTATTTAATATAGTAGTTAATTAATGAGATAATCGTTTAATCGATAAATATAAAATCATCTGATCATTAGGCATAATCCATTCGAGAAGAATTAAGTTGAAACAATTCAAGTTAATGCTAGATGAGACTGAATGGAATCAGAATGGATATTCGACAAGTAAAATTCTGGTGAGTAAATCTCACTCACCATTTAATTAGAATTATTTTTAGTGTTAAAAATAATTGTTGTTGCTTGTTTGAATGCTGTCTGATTGTTTTAAAATATATATAGTTATCTAGGGTTGACTATTATATATATATTGGTTTGGTGATTGGTTGGATTCCCGCAGTCTCATTAGCTGATGCCCGCAGTTTCATAGCGGATGATTACCCTATACGCCCCACGCTATGATTAGTGGATGACCTTCATACCGCGATATCCTGCCTCGAAGCAGGATGGGTATTACTATGTTGACTAACGTCTGTGGATGAAGGAAAACAGGTTGGAGGAATCCAACTGGATTCCTCAAAAATATATTATCTGTTTGTTGTTTGTTTGATTTCATATATATTCCTATATGATGTGTTAAAAATCAAATGATTGAAAATTGGTTGATTTGATTGTTAAAAATATCCCTGGGGCTTGAATATTGATTCATTAAAACATCAAAAAGGGTATTTGATATTTAAAAAGGGAATTCTATTTTTATGAATAGAATTTGAATTTTAAATGAACTATAGAAAATATTAACTTGTTTTGAAGATATATAAAACGAGTATTGAATTTATAAACTCTGTTTATAAATGAAAAGGTGGGATTTGAATTGAATTTATAAACTTTGTTTATAAATGAAAAGGTGGGTTTTGAATCGAATTTATAAACTCTGTTTATAAAGGAAAATATGGGATTTGAATCGAATTTATAAACTCTGTTTATAAAGGAAAATATGGGATTTGAATTAAATTTATAAACTTTGTTTATAAATATTTAAAGGGGGATTTTAAGTAAAGTTATAAACGTTGTTTATAAATAAATGCAGAGAATTCAAATAGAATTTAAACTATAGATTTGAATATAGAAATTCAAATGGACTTTAAACTATAGATTTGAATATAGAAATTCAAATGGACTTTAAACTATAGATTTGAATATAGAAATTCAAATGGACTTTAAACGATTTGAATATAGAAATTCAAATGGACTTTAAACAATAGAATTTGAATAGATTTGAATAATAGAATTCAAATGGAGTTTAACTATAGAATTTGAATATAGAATTCAAATGAAGTTTAAATATAGGGATGCAAATAGAATTCAAATGAAGTTTAAATAAAGAGAATTCAAATAGAATTGAATTGGAATTTGAATAGAGAAGTCGATAAGGAAACGAGAGTATGAGTATAATTAGAATTTGTTAATATGCAGTTAAAATATATTTGAACATGTCATGTTCAAATATGAAGGTGAAATAGACTGAAAAGTTAAGTAACAGATTTAATTAACAAATTGAGTTAAAACGATTGGTATAGTTAAAATAGATTGGACAGGCATAAATATACAGGAGACAGGTATGGAATAAAGTATAGAAGTGAAATAAATAGAATGCCCGACAAAAAGGTACGTATTTAATTCATATATGAGATTTTATGCGTCGTATCGGCAAGCCGCTTGGCTTTTTCTTTTTCTTTTTGAGATGAGAAGGACCGGGAAAGCTATTTGAAATTTCCCGATGCTCCCGGTACAAAGGAGGTTATGGCGAATTTTTCCGGGAATTTAAGGAGATAGAATATTTTTAAGATAATTTGATAGTTAGAAATCAACGTATCGATATATATAGAAGTCGATAAGAAAATGAACTTAGAAATAGAATAGTATAATAAAAAAGGAAGTATAAGAATAAAATCTAGTAAGAATAGAAAGAAGAAGTGTATATGTGTTTAAAGGTGAATAATTAGTTGTATGGTATTGATTATTCGAGTAAGTAGTCTTATCTGTTTTGACGTTATAAATGTTATTCAGTCAAGGTCTGAGAGGTAGTATACCCCAACTTGATTGATTTCATTATTAACAAATAAATAGTAAGATTTCAGGCTCGAAGATCAATGTTGAATAAGAGTTAATTGAACATAGTATTTGGGTTGTCGTAACAATGTTTTACACAACATCTGTTTTAACCCAAATAAGTGTAAGCTAGGAAATAGAATAATAAATATTTCCTAAGTATAGGAATAAACGAGATTGGAAAAGAGATAAGTAATTGGAATATTTTCCAATTATAAATAACATATATTTTCTAAAGTTTAGAAAATAAAAGAAGGCGATATATGGAAATGTTTTCCAAATAACGTATAAGGCCAATATGGTTATTGAAAATATTTGGTTAACAAATATTGATAAGAAATAGAGAAGAGATTTAATTAATGGAATATTAATTAAAGGCTCAGTGATTGTTGGATGTTTGGATGAACACTTGTTTTATTCGATAGTTAAATCATCGACTATCGAAACACTTGTTTTTATCCGATAGTTAAATCACAGACTATCGAAGTTTTGACCATCGTTGTCAATATGGAGAGACCGGTTGGATTATTATCCGAAGAACCACTCCGTATTGGCAGTAGCGCTGCGAATCAGATTATATGAAGATAATCGAAGATGAAATAGAGTGCAAGGACTTTTTCCATTTATGGAAATTGTGCCTTTGGTTCATCCTGTCCCTGGGTGACTTGTATGGATGAATGTCTGACAGGGTATTTCCAGAAAGGTCATGTACATTGATTTCTTCAACCGTACCAAGATGGAAGCGAAGAAGGAAACTTCTTTTAGCTAACACGTAATGTACTGTTGAGGACGTAAATCGGTGATTTGATGGATTTGACGATGTGGCATTCGAAGTGAATCTGGTGTGATGATAAAGCGTAGCTTCTAGCCTCATCAACCGGTAAATGACAGAAATTGGGCAGGCAACATGGCTATGTAGGTCGCACCTATTAGGGTGTATAATCACCTGATCTAGAGTTTCATTTATTTCTAAAAATCTATTGTCGATGCTGTCCCATTCGGGAAACGATTGCTGATCCCAATCGTTGGTGATATACATTCGATACACTCAAGCGAAATGAGTGGTCGGTCATGTGTGGCTGAGTTGCAAGATGTTCTTGTTGAACTCGGTGTATTCTCCTCTAGAGACATACCAGCGGTAGGTGGTTCCATACCTTGTCATAGTTGGAAATCCATTACCCAATACGTGCTTGCGGTTTTGATTGTATATTATATGTGGAACGTGAGATGCAAACGTTCCACTAGATTGTTATTTACTTGGTTTAGACATTATTATAATATCAAAAGAGTTTTGATATAAGGATAAGTCAAGTGTTTGGATTTTCATAAGGGAAAAACCCGTTCCGTGTTATACGGCGTGGTCTTATGAGATATCATTTAGTTTCTGAAACTGTTTTAAACTGTTTACTCATACTAGTCCCATGACTGGCCCGGAGTTTATTTGTTTTGTTCTACCTAAACTCTTGGGTGCCTAAATTTGTACGGGCAGTCAAGTAGTTCAGGATTTTTCAGATATATCTAAAGGAGCTTGGAGCAGGAGGCTTCAGCGTTATCTAGTTATAGTGTTGTTCCGCTGTGTTGTAAGTGTTGTACTCTGATAAGTGTATGTTATACAGTTAAGATTTTGTATTTCAAAGATGTGATATATTATATTTTGTTCCGCTGCGATGTGAGATTCTGTGTTGTTAGTTCTGTTCTTCTTCTACCTCTTTCTTCTAAAAAAAAAATGTTTCGTATTTTCGTGATATTTGGGTTGGACGTATGATGTATATAGTCAACTCTGATGTTACGGAAATCTGGGTCATTACAGAGGCACTTTCCTCGCATATCCATCGATCTCCAAGTACGTCTGGACGATCACCAACTGTTTCCCTCATCTTGGGTGTACAGCCCAATCAAGATCATCAGTAATCACCCAAACGATGTGAAGACTTCCGGTCTTCAACCACCGTCTTCCTCTTTGACATCTCGTTGAATCGGTTATTCAGAATGGGTATAAACCCGGCCTTTCTGAATAAACCACGTATATAATAAACAAATGTTACACAAACACAACGAACACCTCATTCCAATTCAGAATATTCTTTTATTCACAAAATCACATTCCTAGGGAAATGTTCCCATTAATTTTATCCAAGATAAATTCTTCTAAATTTATTCTTTATCTTCCTTTGGATATCATTTCAAACTAGTCGGGATTAGCGAACCACACCGAAGTAATTATTTATTTTATTTCTCAATCCCAACCTATTTATCCCATGGAGAAAAACTGGTAATACTCCATATCTAACACCACGGTGTTATCGGTAAAATTAATTACCATTTCACGTTCAAATCTAATTAAAGATTTAACTATCGCATTGGAGCAAAACTGGTGGTACTCCATTCTCGATCACCTTTCAGATTTGATTATTTAAATTATCAATTCACATTTCAATCTAATTAAAGATTCATTAAAACTCCACTTAGTTTTAATCTTCTCAAAAATCAACATCTTGCCTTTAACTGGGTTAAAGAACCAATGTCATCTAAAACACGATTCACGATAAACCCAAATCACATTTGATATTCAATACAAGGCTCTGAATAGAAAATATACAGGCTTATATTCAATATCAAATTCTGAAACCGACAAATATCGTATTGGAAATAACGATATAAAATATATCTTTCAAATTCCCATAACAATATCGGTATAGTCACGAAATCCAACATCGAAATATTCCGAAGATAATTTTGATTCAACTCCAGTTCAATCCACGTATTGGGAATATTGATTATTTTTAAAATCACTTTCAAATTCAATTTATTTATTTCAAAAATAAATTGATTTTAATTCTAGTTCAAAACTAGTTCATTTCGACAAAAATCTATTTTTATTCTTTCAAATATGGAGTTCTCAGCCCAATTTTTCCCAAATCATTTCTTATGATTTTACACAAATTATAAATATTTTTAATAATTTTATCAAGGCCCGTACAGTCGATTTCCATAAACGGCCATCGAACTGCACTTACAGCGACCTTTTTCAAATTTGATTTGGACATAATTCCAAATCTGTAACGTCCCGCCTTTTTGACCACTTCAAATTGGTGGTTAAACCAACTTAAAATGTTCAAAACGACGGAGCGTACTTAGTTTACCGAGTTTAAACACAAAATCTACACAGAAACACTGAATCAATATATTAGCAGTATTAAACGGCGAAATAAAACTTTTATTTATAAATCGGAATTTTTAAATACAATATTTTTCTATATACAGCGGAATATTGAAAACATGCTTTGAATACAAGAAAAATAATTTACTGTTTTGAAATCTTCAGAGTGCGTCTTCTTCTGAAATCCCCAGCTTTACCAATCTTCGAATCCTAAGTTGTGATCTTTACAATCTGCATTGCTCGGGTCTGACCCGAGCATTTCATGCAAAACACAAAATACTCGAGTCAGGATTAATCATAGTTCAAGTAAATTAACTTCAGCAGAAATTGAAATATAATAGAAATTCCTAACTTCCGATATATACACAAATGTGAATGTTGTGTAGTATGTCTATATCCGTTCTATATTAGTGGCTAATTCAAGTGTAATATACGTTCCAGCAGTTCAACCATTTGATACA
The DNA here is from genome assembly GCA_030737875.1 of Allium sativum. NCBI lineage: Eukaryota > Viridiplantae > Streptophyta > Magnoliopsida > Asparagales > Amaryllidaceae > Allium > Allium sativum. The sequence goes on along the minus strand of CM060921.1, from coordinate 509,412,747 downwards.
AGCAGACATGGGAGTTTGCATATGCACACATGTACATGTGTGCACTGCCTCAACATCCCAAAGAGGATCAAGACTCAAGCTTAAGGCTCAGATATATGTTGCATGTACATGAACCGATATAGCGGTGCAGCAAGTTTCAAATCATCAAAAGAGGCATCTAACATATATATGCATGAAACAGTTTATTGTTCCCATCTATTTCAGTAAACTAACAATTTATATAAAGGTGCAGTAAGATTCAAGCCATCAAATATTAGGGATAAAGGTTCCATACTATAACAAGCTACTCAACATGTGAACAAACACATACAGGCTCATATAAGTGGGAATTTACACATAGCAATGGGTATATATAGGTGTTTCAGTTTTCTAAATATAGAGTATTCAAGTTTCCACGCAAAAAAAAAAAAACAGTAGTGCAGTGTACATTAACAAACTAACAGATTATAATGGGCTATACTGAACAGATCTAGAACAGGTTACATTGAGTTATACTGCACAGATTTTAATGGGTTCAAACTGTCAACTATACTGAACATATTCAATGGTTTTTTTCTTTTTCTTTTTCAGTTGACTTACAACAGTTTTGGCAAAGAAGCACGACAGTTTTTGGGCAACGGATCCCGACGGTTTTGTGCCACATACCCCGATAGTTTTGGCAAACATACACTACAATTTTGGGCGAACATATAACAACAGTTTAGGCGACATGTAACATCAGTTTGGGCGACATATAACATCAAAACAGATACAAAGAGGACTGCATTTACAAAATGAAGCAAGCCTTAAGTTTGAAGTGTAATAGGCTTGAAATAATGCTACAGCAATGTCAATATACATATATAATGCATATATTCACAGGTTGGCCTAACACACACACACACACACACACACACACACATATATATATATATATATATATATATAACATTGTCCTGCCCCTAGGTTTAAGAGCCATCAGATTTCAAGTTCCAAGTTGGGGTATATAGCAAAGACAGCTAACGACAACAGTGTACAGTTGACAAAGTAGTACTCAAGTATACATATGGGTATAGCATTATTTAATTAAGGAACCCATGCATGACACATGAATAGGGAGCATAATAAATTCCAGATTTCTTGATGGTAACACAGCACAGGAACTTACTTAATAATTTTAGCCTAAAACATGTGCTCACTGTCAATTAACACAGTGACTATCGAAGTGTGATGGTCAAACTTGGAACAACCCACCAAGCTAGTTTATAGATATGTTCAGTTCCAACCATAACAGGCACATATACGTGCAATGAGAGAATATAACACACGGATATAGGGACAATTAAACTTGTAACTACTAAATAAGTCTCCAGGTCAATCAAACCCTGTTCATATACTAAACATGTGCTTAGGGGGTAAGTTTTCAGTTTAAAACAAATGTTATATGGGCAAAAACACATTTTTTTCTTCTTCTCGAAATGGTTTTAAACTGACAGGGCTTTATCAACAAGGGGTTCAAAGTACATTATTTTCAGGAAATCATCTTACAGTCTTTATTACATGAGATCAGCCAATTCTAATTTCATTTAGAATTAAGGAACAATGTGGTACTTAGAACACGGAGAAAGACAAAACAGCAGTACACAGAACATGGATGTAAACGTGTGTCGGTATCATGACTGGGAGCAACATAAGCAGAGTTTAAATAAAACCAGAAGATTTCACTCACTCGTCAAGCATTTCAGGTAAAACTCATACTAACAAAGCAGCAACCAACAAACACAAATCTTGACCATTAAATTCTAGTTCATATTGGTATTAAATTACTTGAAAATAGGACTAATCGTGAGTGAATTACTCACAAATACGAACAGCAATTAAACCACAGTAAGGTGAAAACCCAGTGAACCACACAAGCCACGATTAACCATTATAATTTCAGTTTAAACCAAAGTTAAAATCCTTGAACACAAATTAATCTGTGAGTGAGTTAATACTCACCTTAAACCCACGAAGAAATATGACGCAGTGACGGTGGAGTAGAAGACGATGGTAGCTTCTATTTGTGGGTGCAAGATGCGGTTTTGACTGCTCCGAGGCTGCGATGGGATGGTCCTCAACGTGGTGGCGACTTGCGGTGGTTGGTGGTGCTTTAGGAAGCTCGGAGGCGGTTGCAACAGCTTCGCGGCGGCCATTTAGGGTTTGGGGAAATTGGGGGAAAACCTGATCTTTGGTTTGAGCTGAGGGAAGTAGATAAGGAGCGGACGAATTGATTTGGGGCTGAGCACATAGGGCTTCGGCCATTACAATGAACAGGAAGAAAGAAAGAAATGATTCTTGTTGCTGAAGAAATTTTGGGAAGGGGCGGATTATTTTATAAAGGTGGAACCGTGGGAGCCAAGGAAACGTTGGGATCACAGCATTAGATAGTGTGGTGGCCAAGTCATCGATGGTGTGCGAAGGAATTCACTGAGGTAGGTTTATTTAGGGTAGGTAATATTCGGGTATAGTATTAATCTTTACCGTAAGTTACTCCGTAACGTTCTGAATTTTCATCGTCCATATAATCTCCAAATAGCTTAAAAATTATACCTACCACTTCGTCTTCGCGTTCAGAATTCAGTAAAACTATTCTGTCTGTAATCCAACTTTGATTTTTATATGACGTTATTTTAATTAAGATTTATATTTATCGGTTCACTATTATTCACAATACAGCTTCGTTTGATTCAAAATTTTGAAACATTTATTTTAGTTTTCCTTACATACACACATATTCAGCCAATGCTTCATATATTCCAACATATCAAATCTCCAGTTTCGTTTAACGTCGATAACATTTTATATTTTCAACCATTCATATTTTCTTGTCGAATTCAATTCAATTACCCAACTAGATTCAATTCAACTATTCATCAATAAATATTTGATTTCCAACCAACCGTTTCGAATAGAGTAATTGGTTCAAATCATACACAAAGTCATATGTTCGATAAATTTATCAATAATCGCTAAACTTCAGTTAATTCCATATTTCAAATTGTCCAAATTTTTTTGGGTCGTTACATTCTTCCCCCCTTTAAAACTTTTCGTCCTCGAAAAGGAGAGATCGCTAGAGTTATGCCAATGTAAACTTTAAATTTTCATATTCGTGGGTAATTTCTCCACAACCCATTTAAATATCGATATTTAAATTATCGACCTTCTTTGTTTAGTCAGCATATCCAATTAACTCGAAAAAAATCAAATTCTTTCCGAATTAGTCTCTTCTCCCAATATTTATTTATCCATCGTTTCACAAGTTCAATCCCATCTCCATATATTCAGTCTATCTAATCTTCTCCTCATTTAAGAGTGTAATTATCATTTCTTCTTCAAGTTACAAATTGTCTACTTGAAAATTTTCCAAGATCCAAAATCTTTTATAATACGAATTTCATGTAGAAAATATTTGTATATAATTGAAAATAATTCGAATACCTCTCTTCTTAACTTATTTAAATTGTTTCGAAAATACTTGATAACTCGAAGTTTGACAAGTATATTGTCGTTCTTACAGATGTTAGGCATACGCTGGCCAGACGCACGACTAAAATCATCAAGTACTAAATATCCTTGCTTCAACCCCCAGTGAAAATATTTCAAAAATCCCTTTAAAAACAGATACCGAAAGCACCAATGTGATATTGATATGTTGATTGTTCATGAAACGCAGATACACAATGGTTTCGTCTGGATCCCCCAGAAAACATCCGTATCCATAGGAAATCATTTCCCTGCGAATTTCGTCATGCACAGATCAGCAGAAGAAATTTACGAATCAAAACACACTCTGAGGTCATTGAACGTTGTTTGTTCTATCTCAGAATCAAGAAATCAATTATCAAAAGAAATCACTCAAGTGATGAGGACCAATCAAGCCACGAAGACAAATCCAGTCACAAGGACAAACCATGTCACGAAGACAAACCGCTGCATTAAACAGGTGGCTCACTATCACTAAGATATATCAGTGGACCGCAGGTACACAATGGTTACGCCTGGGTCCCCCAGGAAACATCCATACCCGTAAGCTTTCACAGCTCTACGGATTATGCCCTTACATTTCGACTGTAGATCGCAGCAGTCACAATGGTTACGCTTGGTTCCCCCAAGAAACATCCGTCCGCCATAGGCTATCTGCAGCCCTGCGAATTTCGCTACACGGTCGAATTCCAACGACTCTAGATCGCAGCGATCACAATGGTTACGCCCGATTCCCTCAGGAAACATCCGACCGCCGTAGGCTATCTGCAGCCCTGCGAATTACGCTAGCAGTCGTGCTCAATGGCAACTCATGAGTTTTATGTCCGGACAACCTACCGTCACCAGCAGCATATCTCAACCAAGCTCGAAATTCAAGAGAAGGAAGGTACTTTCCTTATCTTTATTTTGAAAAACACACGATACTATATACATATAGTATTTTATTTCATACTTCTCATAAATCATACTTATGTGAACTTACATAAGATTTAATTTCCAAATCATATTTCAAACATCTCGTCTTATATAAATTCCGTTATATAAGATTTTATCTTAATCGATTACCTTTCAAATCAATAGTTCTCGACTTCGCTATATTTTTATGCATTTCTCATATAAGTTCTGAAAATTTCTATATCCACTATCTCACATCGAGCATCCTCAAATCTCCATTCAATTTCAGTTTTGATCTCTTATCCAATTCAGATATCTAATATTTCCTTTAACTCGAATTTATGAATCTATTGGTTATAACCAATTCTTCTCCCAAACCTCTAATTAAAAATTCAACACTCCAGTCACAACTTTATTCTCTCAAAATTCCATATTTTTTTCACAAATTTTTTTCTTCATGCATTATCACTCCTTCACGTCCACACCTCGACCATCAATTAGCAAGCGAACAATTCCCTAAGTATCAACCCCGAAGGCCGAAACCAACATCAGATCAATACTCAGAAAACTATTCAACTTAACTAATCTTTAGTCAGTTTCTAAATTCCTTAACTCCACTTCTTAATTTCTTATTAATCATTGTTTACGAAATTCTCGGATTCAATTTACAATTCCACTTCTCTTTACGTTTTGTCCTCCTTCATCTTCGACGTAGCTCTTTGTTCTTCAGTTCTTGTTATTCTGAATTATGTTAACCTCTCACTATCCTTTGAAAATATTTCCAATTGTTCTATTCATTTTCTCCATTCTTAAAAATCATTTAATGTCACCGGAAAATATTTCCATATATTCACAAAGCTTTATTTTCTATCGAGAATATACTTTATTCTTGCAACATCTCTAAATTTGTTAGTTTGATTTAAACAAATGTTAAATAAAACATCGTCATCTCTTCACTTAACCCTTTTTATTTGATTTTTCATCAACTTATATTCTTAACAAAATTCATCGTTTCTTCTTTGAAATGATTTCAAATTTCCTTTTTCTATTCAAATTGAATTCTCATTTACAATCAACTTCAGTCATCTTTGATTTCTAAAATTCACGCTTACCGAAATTAATTCGTTGATTCTCTCCTATCTATCCTACATACCATCCGATGATGGATTCTAGATTCAAATCCTAGGGGAATTTATTGAAGAATAATTCTCGCAAACCTGGATTCGAAGACTTCTGAAGACTGGGGATTCCGAACAAAAATTTAAATCTCAAAATAAATTTTCATTTCCGCTGTATTAATTTCAAAACACTAGTTTCAAAATATTTGATATTTCAAAAATAATTATTTTTCAAAATCGCTTTATTTTCAAGATCTGTTTTTAAACTCAATAAGCTAAGCTTTGAATAAACCAAAGCTCTGATACCACTTGTAACGTCCCGCCTTTTTGACCACTTCAAATTGGTGGTTAAACCAACTTAAAATGTTCAAAACGACGGAGCGTACTTAGTTTACCGAGTTTAAACACAAAATCTACACAGAAACACTGAATCAATATATTAGCAGTATTAAACGGCGAAATAAAACTTTTATTTATAAATCGGAATTTTTAAATACAATATTTTTCTATATACAGCGGAATATTGAAAACATGCTTTGAATACAAGAAAAATAATTTACTGTTTTGAAATCTTCAGAGTGCGTCTTCTTCTGAAATCCCCAGCTTTGCCAATCTTCGAATCCTAAGTTGTGATCCTTACAATCTGCATTGCTCGGGTCTGACCCGAGCATTTCATGCAAAACACAAAATACTCGAGTCAGGATTAATCATAGTTCAAGTAAATTAACTTCAGCAGAAATTGAAATATAATAAAAATTCCTAACTTCCGTTATATACACAAATGTGAATGTTGTGTAGTATGTCTATATCCGTTCTATATTAGTGGCTAATTCAAGTGTAATATACGTTCCAGCAGTTCAACCATTTGATACAAGCGGACATGGGAGTTTGCATATGCACACATGTACATGTGTGCACTGCCTCAACATCCCAAAGAGGATCAAGACTCAAGCTTAAGGCTCAGATATATGTTGCATGTACATGAACCGATATAGCGGTGCAGCAAGTTTCAAATCATCAAAAGAGGCATCTAACATATATATGCATGAAACAGTTTATTGTTCCCATCTATTTCAGTAAACTAACAATTTATATAAAGGTGCAGTAAGATTCAAGCCATCAAATATTAGGGATAAAGGTTCCATACTATAACAAGCTACTCAACATGTGAGCAAACACATACAGGCTCATATAAGTGGGAATTTACACATAGCAATGGGTATATATAGGTGTTTCAGTTTTCTAAATATAGAGTATTCAAGTTTCCATGCAAAAAAAAAAAAAAAAAAACAGTAGTGCAGTGTACATTAACAAACTAACAGATTATAATGGGCTATACTGAACAGATCTAGAACAGGTTACATTGAGTTATACTGCACAGATTTTAATGGTTTCAAACTGTCAACTATACTGAACATATTCAATGGTTTTTTTTCTTTTTCTTTTTCAGTTGACTTACAACAGTTTTGGCAAAGAAGCACGACAGTTTTTGGGCAACGGATCCCGACGGTTTTGTGCCACATACCCCGATGGTTTTGGCAAACATACACTACAATTTTGGGCGAACATATAACAACAGTTTAGGCGACATGTAACATCAGTTTGGGCGACATATAACATCAAAACAGATACAAAGAGGACTGCATTTACAAAATGAAGCAAGCCTTAAGTTTGAAGTGTAATAGGCTTGAAATAATGCTACAGCAATGTCAATATACATATATAATGCATATATTCACAGGTTGGCCTAACACACACACACACACACACACACACACACACACATATATATATATATGTATGTATATATATATATATATAACAATGTCCTGCCCCTAGGTTTAAGAGCCATCAGATTTCAAGTTCCAAGTTGGGGTATATAGCAAAGACAGCTAACGACAACAGTGTACAGTTGACAAAGTAGTACTCAAGTATACATATGGGTATAGCATTATTTAATTAAGGAACCCATGCATGACACATGAATAGGGAGCATAATAAATTCCAGATTTCTTGATGGTAACACAGCACAGGAACTTACTTAATAATTTTAGCCTAAAACATGTGCTCACTGTCAATTAACACAGTGACTATCGAAGTGTGATGGTCAAACTTGGAACAACCCACCAAGCTAGTTTATAGATATGTTCAGTTCCAACCATAACAGGCACATATACGTGCAATGAGAGAATATAACACACGGACATAGGGACAATTAAACTTGTAATTACTAAATAAGTCTCCAGGTCAATCAAACCCTGTTCATATACTAAACATGTGCTTAGGGGGTAAGTTTTCAGTTTAAAACAAATGTTATATGGGCAAAAACACATTTTTTTCTTCTTCTCGAAATGGTTTTAAACTGACAGGGCTTTATCAACAAGGGGTTCAAAGTACATTTTTTTTAGGAAATCATCTTACAGTCTTTATTACATGAGATCAGCCAATTCTAATTTCATTTAGAATTAAGGAACACTGTGGTACTTAGAACACGGAGAAAGACAAAACAGCAGTACACAGAACATGGATGTAAACGTGTGTCGGTATCATGACTGGGAGCAACATAAGCAGAGTTTAAATAAAACCAGAAGATTTCACTCACTCGTCAAGCATTTCAGGTAAAACTCATACTAACAAAGCAGCAACCAACAAACACAAATCTTGACCATTAAATTCTAGTTCATATTGATATTAAATTACTTGAAAATAGGACTAATCGTGAGTGAATTACTCACAAATACGAACAGCAATTAAACCACAGTAAGGTGAAAACCCAGCGAACCACACAAGCCACGATTAACCATTATAATTTCAGTTTAAACCAAAGTTAAAATCCTTGAACACAAATTAATCTGTGAGTGAGTTAATACTCACCTTAAACCCACGAAGAAATATGACGCAGTGACGGTGGAGTAGAAGACGATGGTAGCTTCTATTTGTGGGTGCAAGATGCGGTTTTGACTGCTCCGAGGCTGCGATGGGATGGTCCTCAACGTGGTGGCGACTTGCGGTGGTTGGTGGTGCTTCAGGCAGCTCGGAGGCGGTTGCAACAGCTTCGCGGCGGCCATTTAGGGTTTGGGGAAATTGGGGGAAAACCTGATCTTTGGTTTGAGCTGAGGGAAGTAGATAAGGAGCGGACGAATTGATTTGGGGCTGAGCACATAGGGCTTCGGCCATTACAATGAACAGGAAGAAAGAAAGAAATGATTCTTGTTGCTGAAGAAATTTTGGGAAGGGGCGGATTATTTTATAAAGGTGGAACCGTGGGAGCCAAGGAAACGTTGGGATCACGGCATTAGATAGTGTGGTGGCCAAGTCATCGATGGTGTGCGAAGAAATTCACTGAGGTAGGTTTATTTAGGGTAGGTAATATTCGGGTATAGTATTAATCTTTACCATAAGTTACTCCGTAACATTCTGAATTTTCATCGTCCATATAATCTCCAAATAGCTTAAAAATTATACCTACCACTTCGTCTTCGCGTTCAGAATTCAGTAAAACTATTCTGTCTGTAATCCAACTTTGATTTTTATATGACGTTATTTTAATTATGATTTATATTTATCGGTTCACTATTATTCACAATACAGCTTCGTTTGATTCAAAATTTTGAAACATTTATTTTAATTTTCCTTACATACACACATATTCAGCCAATGCTTCATATATTCCAACATATCAAATCTCCAGTTTCGTTTAACGTCGATAACTTTTTATATTTTCAACCATTCATATTTTCTTGTCGAATTCAATTCAATTACCCAACTAGATTCAATTCAACTATTCATCAATAAATATTTGATTTCCAACCAACCGTTTCGAATAGAGTAATTGGTTCAAATCATACACAAAGTCATATGTTCGATAAATTTATCAATAATCGCTAAACTTCAGTTAATTCCATATTTCAAATTGTCCAAATTTTTTTGGGTCGTTACAAAATCCAACCGTTAGATTTCAAATTTCTAATATTCATTGGAAAGCTCTTTTCGATACGAACCCAACGGTTCCGGTTTTAGGAGAATCCGACGGTCGGATCTCCCGCAACGTCAATTCGAAGTCAATGGTCGAAATTCATGAACTGTCGCGGCGCGGTGCGTTCTATTCAGGCCATTATATATATATAATATATATATTATATATATTTTGTCGATTTCCTTTTAAAACGTATTTTATAATTCGTTTTCAAAACCATTTCAACGCTACATTCAATTTCAAATCGATTTGATTACAATTCAATTCGAATTCATTTCAATGTTATTTAATTCGAATTCAAATTCGTTTCAATTCAAATTCTAATTCATTTCAATTCAATTCAATTTGAATTTACCTTCTATTTAATTCAATTCGAATTCTATTCAATTCGAATCGAATTCATTTTCTATTAGATTCGAATTCATTTCAAATTGATTCAATAAAATTTCAATTTGAATTTTAATCTAATTCAATTTGAATTTCATTTCAAAATATTAAATTTTGAAATCACTTTTCAATATTCATTATTGAACGAATAAAATCGATATAAATATCATTCGCGTCAAAATAACGCATCTCTAATCAACACGGCTTTATATTTTTCAAAAACTTCTTTATTCTATTCAACAAATGAATATTTATTCTATTCAACACATAAGTTTATATTTCTTTCAACACATGACTAATCTCAACACATGAGTACTGTCAACACATCACTATTTTTGTTATGTAAAATATTTTATAAAATTATCGTATCTATCGTTTGAATTTCAATTAGACTCCACCGTGAAGTAGTTCTAATATTAAATATGATAAATATGTAATTTTTATTATTTAAAATATTTTACTCAACACACGAATATTTTCAACACATGAACATCGTCAACACATGACTATTTTTATATTCAACATATGAATTTTCTTTTAAAATATTCATTCTTTTCCCGATTGGAATGAGGCCCAATCAATCACCATATAACGTTAATTATATGGATTCCATACAACACATGTATATAATAGCAACGATAAACAATCACCATTATCCAAAGTGCACCACACAACTGCATAAGCATCAAATATAAATAATCAATGCTTACATAGTCTGTCGACCAATCGATCGACATACAATTAAATAATTGGGGTTAGTGTACTCAAATATCATCCCAACACCCGTGTGGGGTTTCAAATCAACAAACACATATTTTAATTTGTGCAGTTGGGTGATGTGTAAAATGTATCGACCCAATCAATATCAGTCAAATCAGTGTATATAAACAAATCGGCCGATTTGTTTATAAATATTTATTGTAACAACCCAGAAATTCTGAGCCAGTTTAAAATTTTTATTTTGGCAATTTTGACGAATTTTGAATATTTAAAATAGATTATTTTAAAAAATATCGACAAAAATTTATTTTGAATATAATTAGAACGTATATATTTATATACGTCATCGTTAGAATATAAATAATTATATATAATTATAAATGGAATTGAAAATGGCGCGGTAGTTCGATAATTCGATTTCAAACTTCAATTGAATGTACCGGGTGCAAAACAATCCGGATTTTAGTGAAACCAAAAATAATAGGATCTAATTGATGATATCTTTCCAACGAATCCGAAAAATCGAGATTTCATAGCGAGAATCAAAAGATATGTCCAGTTGAAAATTCTGAATAGTCGCTATGGAATTCAGGCCCTTAAAAATGGAAATTTTGGAAATGACCTCGGATTTCGACGAAACCACTTTTGTTGGGTCCGTGATGTCAAATTATTGCTAGATTCCAAATTTCATAATTTTTCGAATCAATATGTGAGCGTGGCAAAGGAAAACGCGTTTGACCAGTTTCAGTTGATTTTAATCGACTGGAAAATGGCCATTTTTCAAACGGTCTCAGAATTCGACGAAACTAGTTTTGTTAGGACCGTATCGTCAATACGAAGCTAGAAAATATTTTTCGGGAATTTTTAGAGTTAGTATGTGACCCTGGTAAATTGAAATGCGCGTTCAAATTCAATATATAGAGTTATATGTTTATTTCAACGGAAACTGATTGTAACAATCGAATCAGCTTGCGATGCATATCCCATTGGGTTCGGAATGTGGGTAAAACGCTATGGACGAAAAGCGGTGGGCCTCGTTTAGAGGTCGTATGTAAAAGTCAACTTTTTGAATTTAAAATTAATAAAAATTAAAAACCCCCTTTCTCTCCTACATCCTCTCTGGCCCCCCGTTATAATTCAGTTTACAGAAGGAAAAAAAAGGAAAAAAAAAAAGAGAAACGACGGAGGTCGCTCCCCCTAGTCGCGCCGCCTCCATCCTCCACCGATCGCCTCCCCCACCGCCTGCTCCTCCGCCTCTTCTTCTCCTCCCCTCCACTTCCTCTCCCCCTTCGAAAACCATACACCTCGAGCCCCTCCACGCCACAACCCGCCGCCCCTGAAACCCTAACCCCGACCCTCGACGCCGACCACCACTCCGCCCGCGCAGTCCCCCTCCTCTTCAAAACATTGTAAGCCCCCTTCTATTTTATTTTTAATATGTAATTAATCAGTGATTTTTATATAGTTGTTTAAGGAATAAAAATTTGATTTTTATTTTATGAATAGAATTGAAAAGATTATATTTTTAAGTGAAAAGTTTAGATTGATTTTTTTTAAAAATAACAAAGCATTGATTTTTAAACAACATGAAGTTTATAAAAATTTGATTTTTATATATTGAATAGCATAGTAAAAATTTGATTTTTATATATTGAATAGCATAGTAAAAATTTGATTTTTATATATTGAATAGCATAGTAAAAATTCGATTTTTATATATTGAATAGCGAAGTAAAAATTCGATTTTTACATATGTAGAGAATACGGGCAACGAAGGTGACAAAAAGGCGACCGCGACGAAGATTTCTATAGAGGAAGTGTCGTGAAGTTGGATAGCTATTGGTGATAATTTCTCACCTTTCAATTTCATTTTCTAGTTATATATATACTAGGATGTAGATGGTGTTTAGCAGCACCCGACACCCGTCATCCACAGACCATAGATGGCTTTTTTGTTAAATTGTTTGGTTGTGTAGTTGGTTAGTCTATTTGGTTTGAATTGAATTGTTTGGTTAAATGGAATGGATTTGATTGACGTGTGAATGGCGTGGGCCTTCACTAGACCGGGGATAAGGCTAGGCCTCGTCCCGTTTCTAGTATCGTGCCGTTATGCCGCCAAAATTTTCTAAAATAAGTTAGAAAAATAAAAATATCATTTTATTTAAAGAATGAACTGAATAGAAATTCATATGTTAAAATAGAATGTTTTATCGTTAAAAATATAATTTTTAACGTGAATATGAATATAGTGAATGTGAATAAATAAATATTCATTTACAAACCGGACGGTTTGTTTATGTACACCTATTTGAAGGACATTGATTGGGACGATAAATTTTACACATCGCCCAACTGCACAAATAAAATCTATGTTTGTTGATTTGAAACCCCACACGAGTGTTGGGATGAAATTTGAAGTTCACTCATCCTAATTGATTAAATATGTCGATCGATTGATTGATAGGCTGTTATAAGCGTTAGATATCTATATTTGATGCTTATGCAGTGTAGTGCACTTTGGTTGATGGTTGATTATTTTTCAATGCTATTATATACATGTGTTGTATGGAATCCATAAAATTAACATTATATGGTGATTGATTGGGCCTCATTCCAATCGGGAAAATAATGAATATTATAAAAGAAGATTCATGTGTTGAATATAAAAATAGTCATGTGTTGACGATGTTCCTGAGTTGAAAATATTTATGTGTTGAGTAAAATATTTTAATAATAAAATTCACATCTTTATCATATTTAAAATTAGAACTACTTTGCGATGGAGTCTAATTAAAATCAAACGATAGATACCATAGTTTTATAAAATATTTTACATAACAAAAATAGTCTTGTGCTGAAAGAAATATAGATTCATGTGTTGAATAGAATAAATATTCATTTGTTGAATAGAATAAAGAAGTTTTTGAAAAATATAAAGCCGTGTGGATTAGAGATGCGCTATTTTGACGTGAACGATATTTATATCGATTTTATTCGTTTTACAATGAATATTGAAAAGTGATTTCAAAATCTGATATTTTGAAATGAAACTCAAATTGAATTGGATAAAAACTCAAATTGAAATTTTATTGAATTAATTTGAATTGAATAGAAAATGAATTTGATTCGAATTGAATAGAAAACGAATTAGAATTTGAATTGAATAGAAAGTGAATTTGAATTCGAATAAAATAGAAATGAATTCAAATTGAATTAAAACGAATAGAAATCGTTTTGAATGAAATTTAGAACGAAATGAAATTGAATTGAAATCAATTTGAAATGAATTCGAATTGATGTAAATAGAAGGTAAATTCAAATTGAATTGAATTGAAACGAATTAGAATTTGAATTGAATTGAAATCAAATCGATTTGAAATTGAATATAGTGTTGAAATGGTTTTGAAAATGAATTTAAAACAATCTATAAAATATGTTTTAAAAGGAAATCGATGAAATATATATAATATATATATTATATATATATAATGGCCTGAATAGAACGCGCCGCGCCGCGGCAGTTCGTGAATTTCGACTATTGACTTCGAATTGACATTGCGGGAGATCCGACCGTCAGATTCTCCTAAAACCGGAACCGTTGGGTTCGTATCGAAAAGAGCTTTCCAATGAATATTAGAAATTTGAAATCTAACGGTTGGATTTGGAATTATGACCAAATCAATTTCGAAAAAGGTCGCTGTAAGTGCAGTTCGATGGCCGTTGATGGAAATCGACTGTACGGGCCCTGATAAAATAATTAAAAATATCTATAATTTGTGTAAAATCATAAGAAATGATTTGGAAAAAATTGGGCTGAAAAATTCCACATTAGAAAAGATAAAAATAGATTTTTATCAAAATAAACTAGTTTTGAACTAGAATTAAAATCAATTTATTTTTGAAATAAATAAATTTAATTTGAAAGTGATTTTAAAAATAATCAATATTCCCAATACGTGGATTGGACTGGAGTTGAATCGAAATTATCTTCGGGATATTTCGATGTTGGATTTCGTGACTATACAGATATTGTTATGGGAATTTGAAAGATATATTTAATATCGTTATTTCCAATACAATATATGTTGGTTTCAGAATTTGTTATTGAATATAAGCCGATATATTTTCTATTCAGAGCCTTGTATTTAATATCGAATGTGATTTGGGTTTATCGTGAATCGTGTTTTAGAGGACATTGGTTCTTTAACCCAGTTAAAGGCAAGATATCAATTTTTGAAAAGATTAAAACTAAGTGGAGTTTTAATGAATATTTAATTAGATTAAAATGTGAATTGATAATTTAAATTATCAAATCTGAAAAGTGATCGAGAGTGGAGTATCACCAGTTTTGCTCCAAAGCGATAGTTAAATCTTTAATTAGATTTGAACGTGAAATGGTAATTAATTTTACTGAAAACACCGTGGTGTTAGGAATGGAGTATCACCAGTTTCGCTCCATGGGATATATAGGTTGGGATTGGGAAATAAAATAAATAATTACTTCGGTGTGGTTCGCTAATCCCGACTAGTTTGGAAAACCATAAAATGGTTTGAAATAATATCCAAAGGAAAATTATAGGATAAATTTAGAAGAATTTATCTTGGATAAAATTAATGGGAACATTTCCCTAAAAATGTGATTTTGTGAATAAAAGAATATGCTGAATTGGAATGATGCGTTTGTTGTGTTTGTGTAACATTTGTTTATTATATACGTGGGTTATTCAGAAAGGCCGGGTTATACCCATTCTGGATAACCGATTCGACGAGATGTCGAAGATGAAAACGTTGGTTGAAGACCGGAAGTCTTCACATCGTTTGGGTGATTACTGATGATCTTGGTTGGACTGTACACACAGGATGAGGAAATCAGTTGGTGATCGTCCAAACGTACCTGGAGATGGATGGATATGCGAGGAAAGTGCCTCCGGTTTCGTTCAGACCCAGAACGAACTTGTAAATGGATTGTGTGTCTGACATTGGATGTTTTTCTGTGTTGATTGATCTCTATTAAATATACATCTGTTTGGCGGTGGAGAATTTATTCTCTTGCTTAACGCCCTTCTCTGAGACGTACGAGCTCAGAGGTTGTATATCGATGGACATCAGTCGCATGGAGTGAATTGCCAGTTTGGCACGCGTAAGTGGCAATTGATCAAGGCTTCTGTTGAAAAGCAAAGTCTTGTGGTTGATGATCAAAGCACGGCCTGTGTGGCGTAGCTTTGTGTATAACGTGAATTCACGAGCCTCACACCTCGGTATGAGTCAAAAACAGGATACAGACCCAAGGAGTGCACGACGTTTCTTTCTAGCTAGGGTGGTGTCATTGACCTACCAGCCCTGACATTTATATATTTTTCACCTGTGTGGTTGTTGAATACGAGGCGCCTCGGATATAGGTCTGTAAGGACCGGGAAACGTGTGTTCAGGAATTGCCAATCCTCAAAAGTAAGAGAGGACCGGCCTTGGAGGTTCCAAATGATCATAGTGGGGTCCTGAGGCATTGCTAGAGTGTCTCGAACGCGGAGAGGAGCTCGATTCGACGAGATGTCGAAGATGAAAATGGTGGTTGAAGACCGGAAGTCTTCACATCATTTGGGTGATTACTGATGATCTTGATTGGGCTGTACACCCAGGATGAGGGAATCAGTTGGTGATCGTCCAAACGTACCTGGAGATGGATGGATATGTGAGGAAAGTGCCTCCGGTTTCGTTCAGACCCAGAACGAACTTGTAAATGGATTGTGTGTCTGACATTGGATTTTATTCTGTGTTGATTGATCTCTATTAAATATACATCTGTTTGGCGGGGGAGAATTTATTCTCTTGCTTAACGCCCTTCTCTGAGACGTACGAGCTCAGAAGTTGTATATCGATGGACATCAGTAGCATGGAGTGAATTGCCAGTGTGGCACGCGTAAGTGGCAATTGATCAAGGCTTCTGTTGAAAAGCAAAGTCTTGTGGTTGATGATCAAAGCACGGTCTGTGTGGCGTAGCTTTGTGTATAACGTGAATTCGCGAGCCTCACACCTCGGTATGAGTCAAAAACGGGATACGGACCCAAGGAGTGCACAACGTATCTTTCTAGCTAGGGTGGTGTCAGTGACCTACCAGCCCTGACATTTATATATTTTTCACCTATGTGGTTGTTGGATACGAGGCGCCTCGGATATAGGTCTGTAAGGACCGGGAAACGTGTGTTCAGGAATTGCCAATCCTCAAAAGTAAGAGAGGACCGGCCTTGGAGGTTCCAAAGGATCATAGTGGGGTCCTGAGGCATTGCTAGAGTGTCTCGAATGCGGAGAGGAGCTTGCCCCTTGCCTCGACTCATGACGGAAATCCAATTTCCAATACGTGATAATGCGGTTTTATTTGTAGAACCTAGTATGGCGACATAGTGGTATGGGACATTAATGCCGTCTATGATTGATATTTATGATTGAAATTGTTTTGACACTATACACTTATTATAGTATCAAATAATGTGTTTTAAACGTATCAAGCATGCTTTGGCTGTTATAAGGTAAAAACCCTATCCTCCGGCTTGCTTTGCATTGTGTGATGAGACCTGGATCTTATAACAGCTTCATTTTTCTTTATTTAGCATTGCGCTGTTTGTTTTATGCACTGGTATTCTTGGGAGGAAACCCGTTCCGTGTTATACGGCGTGGTCCCTTGATTTACCGAACTTTAAATTAAAGAATTATAACTATTTTAGTTCTCACACCAGTCACATGACTGACCTGGAGTTTATTGTTTTAACCTAAACTCTGGGTGCCCCTATTTTCCACACGGGCAGCTAGTAGTTTTGGTTTTGCAGATTTATATTCACAGGGTCCTGATTTACAGCTGGAACGATGCTCGGAAAGCTCTGTATTCGTGTATCACTTTCAGTTGTATTTGGTATATTTTCCGCTGCAATGTATTTAAATGTAATTTAACTCTCTGATATTTTCTGTGTAATTTATTCATTTATACTCTGTATATTCTTGTATCTGATGGAATTGTTGTAATTACAATGAAATGTTCTTCCGTCTGCGTTCTATTTTGTCCTGTTCTCAAAACGATCAGGGGTTTCGAACGATCTTAGTCGGTTTAACGACTGATTCGGATCGAGCGAAATTCCTTGCCGTTACAGTTGGTATCAGAGCTTTTGTTTACAGAGCTCGAGAACAAGACATATAAGAACCATACAAAAGAATTCATCAGATATTGGGTTAGTAATATCCAATTAGAATTACTCGTTAGAGATAGGATCAGTAGTATCCTAGAACGAGTGCGAAGAGTATATTTTTCAAATGAAAACAATTTTGTTTTGAAAATTTAAATTGCTTTATACGTATTTGAATATTTATTTATATTGATATGGGCAATCCAGTATATAAAAGTTTTGTATATGCGCGTCATGAACGTATATTCGAAGTTTTAATATACCGGGTAGATATAGAATCACATTCTAGATATCCGGGGATGATTCTGATGATGGTGCATCATCATCAGTATTCATATTCGAATTTCGAAGGTGTGATTTCTATATATTTCCATTAGACTGGTGTGAGAACCAAAACTAATATAGCTAGAATACATTGTTGTGAATTGGCATCAAAAACATGATTTTTTGTATATGTATCAAAATTATGAATTTGAAACTCTAATTCACTAATTGATTGATGTTTGTGTTGGTTGTTTATTTGTTTGATAATTTTGAACCATTATGCCTAATTGAATCAAATATTGAATTGTATTGAAAATTGGTCGCATTTGCTTGCATATACATGTACTTACATTGAACAGGTCATAGCAAGGAGGCTAGAGCCGAAGAATAAAATTTGTTTGCCCGACAAATAGGTACATGTTTACTATAATTTACTTTTTTGTTTGGGTGATGATGATTTTATAAGCCGATTGGCTTTTTCTTTTTTCTTTTTGAAATCAGAAGGCCTGTATGGCAATTTCAGGATTTTCCCGTGGCTCCCGGTGCAGGGGAGGTAATGGCGAAATTTTTCTAAAATTTAGGGTGTTAGCCAAATTTTTGAAAATTTGAAAATTCTCAGAAACTGAAAAGTTGGAGAATGGAAGCCGGATCGAACATAGAGCTAAATAATCAAACCACTTTCGACTTTGTTCCTTTTCGGGGACGAAAAGTTTTAAGTGGGGGAGATTGTAACAACCCAGAAATTCTGAGCCAGTTTAAAATTTTTATTTTGGCAATTTTGACAAATTTTGAATATTTAAAATAGATTATTTTAAATAATATCGACGAAAATTTATTTTGAATATAATTAGAACGTATATATTTATATATGTCGTCGTTAGAATATAAATAATTATATATAATTATAAATGGAATTAAAAATGGCGCGGTAGTTTGATAATTCGATTTCAAACTTCAATTGAATGTACCGGGTGCAAAACAATCCGGATTTTAATGAAACCAAAAATAATAGGATCTAATAGATGATATCTTTCCAACAAATCCGAAAAATCGAGATTTCATAGCGGAAATCAAAAGATATGTCCAGTTGAAAATTCTGAATAGTCGCTATGGAATTCAGGCCCTTAAAAATGGAAATTTTGCAAATGACCTCGGATTTCAACGAAACCACTTTTGTTGGGTCCGTGATGTCAAATTATTGCTAGATTCCAAATTTCATAATTTTTCGAATCAATATGTGAGCGTGGCAAAGGAAAACGCGTTTGACCAGTTTTAGTTGATTTTAATCGACTGGAAAATGGCCATTTTTCCAACGGTCTCAGAATTCGACGAAACTAGTTTTGTTAGGACCGTATCGTCAATACGAAGCTAGAAAATATTTTTCGGGAATTTTTAGAGTTAGTATGTGACCCCGGTAAATTGAAATGCGCGTTCAAATTCAATATATAGAGTTATATGTTGATTTCAACGGAAACTGATTGTAACAATCGAATCAGCTTGCGATGCATATCCCATTGGGTTCGGAATGGGGGTAAAACGCTATGGACGACAGGCGGTGGGCCTCGTTTAGAGGTCGTATGTAAAAGTCAACTTTTTGAATTTAAAATTAATAAAAATTAAAAAAACCCTTTCTCTCCTACATCCTCTCTGCCCCCCCCCCCCCCCGTTATAATTCAGTTTAAAGAAGGAAAAAAAAAGGAAAAAAAAGGAGAAACGACGGAGGTCGCTCCCCCTAGTCGCGCCGCCTCCATCCTCCACCGATCGCCTCCCCCACCGCCGGCTCCTCCGCCTCTTCTTCTCCTCCCCTCCACTTCCTCTCCCCCTTCGAAACCCATACGCCCCGAGCCCCTCAACGCCACCCGCCGCCGCCGCCCCTGAAACCCTAACCCCGACCCTCGACGCCGACCACCACTCCGCCCACGCAGTCCCCCTCCTCTGCAAAACACTGTAAGCCCCCTTCTATTTTATTTTTAATATGTAATTAATCAGTGATTTTTATATAGTTGTTTAAGGAATAAAAATTCGATTTTTATTTTATGAATAGAATTGAAAAGATTATATTTTTAAGTGAAAAGTTTAGATTGATTTTTTTTAAAAATAACAAAGCATTGATTTTTAAACAACATGAAGTTTATAAAAATTTGATTTTTATATATTGAATAGCATAGTAAAAATTCGATTTTTATATATTGAATAGCATAGTAAAAATTTGATTTTTATATATTGAATAGCATAGTAAAAATTCGATTTTTATATATTGAATAGCGAAGTAAAAATTCGATTTTTACATATGTAGAGAATACGGGCAACGAAGGTGACAAAAAGGCGACCACGACGAAGATTTCTATAGAGGTAGTGTCGTGAAGTTGGATAGCTATTGGTGAGAATTTCTCACCTTTCAATTTCATTTTCTAGTTATATATATACTAGGATGTAGACGGTGTTTAGCAGCACCCGACACCCGTCATCCACAGACCATGGATGGCTTGTTTGTTAAATTGTTTGGTTGTGTAGTTGGTTAGTCTATTTGGTTTGAATTGAATTGTTTGGTGAAATGGAATGGATTTGATTGATGTGTGAATGGCGTGGGCCTTCACTAGACCGGGGATAAGGCTAGGCCTCGTCCCGTTTCTAGTATCGTGCCGTTATGTCGCCGAAATTTTCTAAAATAAGTTAGAAAAATAAAAATATCATTTTATTTAAAGAATGAACTGAATAGAAATTCATATGTTAAAATAAAATTTTTATCGTTAAAAATATAATTTTTAACGTGAATATGAATATAGTGAATGTGAATAAATAAATATTCATTTACAAACCGGACGGTTTGTTTATGTACACCTATTTGAAGGACATTGATTGGGACGATAAATTTTACACATCGCCCAACTGCACAAATAAAATCTATGTTTGTTGATTTGAAACCCCACACGAGTGTTGGGATGAAATTTGAAGTTCACTCATCCTAATTGATTAAATATGTCGATCGATTGATTGACAGGCTGTTATAAGCGTTAGATATCTATATTTGATGCTTATGCAGTTTAGTGCACTTTGGTTGATGGTTGATTATTTTTCAATGCTATTATATACATGTGTTGTATGGAATCCATAAAATTAACATTATATGGTGATTGATTGGGCCTCATTCCAATCGGGAAAATAATGAATATTATAAAAGAAGATTCATGTGTTGAATATAAAAATAGTCATGTGTTGACGATGTTCCTGAGTTGAAAATATTTATGTGTTGAGTAAAATATTTTAATAATAAAATTCACATCTTTATCATATTTAAAATTATAACTACTTTGCGATGGAGTCTAATTAAAATCAAACGATAGATACCATAGTTTTATAAAATATTTTACATAACAAAAATAGTCTTGTGCTGAAAGAAATATAGATTCATGTGTTGAATAGACTAAATATTCATTTGCTGAATAGAATAAAGAAGTTTTTGAAAAATATAAAGCCGTGTGGATTAGAGATGCGCTATTTTGACGTGAACGATATTTATATCGATTTTATTCGTTTTACAATGAATATTGAAAAGTGATTTCAAAATCTGATATTTTGAAATGAAATTCAAATTAAATTGGATAAAAACTCAAATTGAAATTTTATTGAATCAATTTGAATTGAATAGAAAATGAATTCGATTCGAATTGAATAGAAAACGAATTAGAATTTGAATTGAATAGAAAGTGAATTTGAATTCGAATAAAATAGAAATAAATTCAAATTGAATTAAATTGAATTGAATTAAAACGAATTGAAATCGTTTTGAATGAAATTTAGAACGTACTGAAATTGAATTGAAATCAATTTGAAATGAATTCGAATTGAAGTAAATAGAAGGCAAATTCAAATTGAATTGAAACGAATTAGAATTTGAATTGAATTGAAATCAAATCGATTTGAAATTGAATATAGTGTTGAAATGGTTTTGAAAATGAATTTAAAACGATTTATAAAATACGTTTTAAAAGGAAATCGTCGAAACATATATAATATATATATTATATATATAATGGCCTGAATAGAACTCGCCGCGCCGCGGCAGTTCGTGAATTTCGACCATTGACTCCGAATTGACATTGCGGGAGATCCGACCGTCGGATTCTCCTAAAACCGGAACCATTGGGTTCGTATCAAAAAGAGCTCCAATGAATATTAGAAATTTGAAATCTAACGGTTGGATTTGGAATTATGACCAAATCAAATTCGAAAAAGGTCGCTGTAAGTGCATTTCGATGGCCGTTGATGGAAATCGACTGTACGGGCCTTGATAAAATTATTAAAAATATCTATAATTTGTGTAAAATCATAAGAAATGATTTGGGAAAAATTGGGCTGAAAAATTCCACATTAGAAAAGATAAAAATAGATTTTTATCAAAATAAACTAGTTTTGAACTAGAATTAAAATCAATTTATTTTTGAAATAAATAAATTGAATTTGAAAGTGATTTTAAAAATAATCAATATTCCCAATACGTGGATTGGACTGGAGTTGAATCGAAATTATCTTCGGGATATTTTGATGTTGGATTTCGTGACTATACAAATATTGTTATGGGAATTTGAAAGATATATTTAATATCGTTATTTCCAATACAATATATGTTTGTTTCAGAATTTGATATTGAATATAAGCCGATATATTTTCTATTCAAAGCCTTGTATTTAATATCAAATGTGATTTGGGTTTATCGTGAATCGTGTTTTAGAGGACATTGGTTCTTTAACCCAGTTAAAGGCAAGATATCAATTTTTGAAAAGATTAAAACTAAGTGGAGTTTTAATGAATCTTTAATTAGATTAAAATGTGAATTGATAATTTAAATTATCAAATCTGAAAAGTGATCGAGAGTGGAGTATCACCAGTTTTGCTCCAAAGCGATAGTTAAATCTTTAATTAGATTTGAACGTGAAATGGTAATTAATTTTACCGAAAACACCGTGGTGTTAGGAATGGAGTATCACCAGTTTTGCTCCATGGGATATATAGGTTGGGATTGTGAAATAAAATAAATAATTACTTCGGTGTGGTTCGCTAATCCCGACTAGTTTGGAAAACCATAAAATGGTTTGAAATGATATCCAAAGGAAGATTATAGGATAAATTTAGAAGAATTTATCTTGGATAAAATTAATGGGAACATTTCCCTAAAAATGTGATTTTGTGAATAAAAGAATATTCTGAATTGGAATGAGGCATTTGTTGTGTTTGTGTAACATTTGTTTATTATATACGTGGGTTATTCACAAAGGCCGGGTTATACCCATTCTGGATAACCGATTCGACGAGATGTCGAAGATGAAAACGGTGGTTGACGACCGGAAGTCTTCACATCGTTTGGGTGATTACTGATGATCTTGATTGGGTTGTACACCCAGGATGAGGGAATCAGTTAGTGATCGTCCAAACGTACCTGGAGATGGATGGATATGCGAGGAAAGTGCCTCCGGTTTCGTTCAGACCCAGAACGAACTTGTAAATGGATTATGTGTCTGACAATGGATTTTATTCTTTGTTGATTGATCTCTATTAAATATACATCTGTTTGGCGGCGGAGAATTTATTCTCTTGCTTAACGCCCTTCTCTGAGACGTACGAGCTCAGAGGTTGTATATCGATGGACATCAGTCGCATGGAGTGAATTGCCAGTTTGGCACGCGTAAGTGGCAATTGATCAAGGCTTCTGTTGAAAAGCAAAGTCTTGTGGTTGATGATCAAAGCACGGCCTGTGTGGCGTAGCTTTGTGTATAATGTGAATTCGCGAGCCTCACACCTCGGTATGAGTCAAAAACGGGATACAGATCCAAGGAGTGCACGAAGTTTCTTTCTAGCTAGGGTGGTGTCAGTGACCTACCAGCCCTGACATTTATATATTTTTCACCTGTTTGGTTGTTGGATACGAGGCGCCTCGGATATCGGTCTGTAAGGACCGGGAAACATGTGTTCAGGAATTGCCAATCCTCAAAAGTAAGAGAGGACCGGCCTTGGAGGTTCCAAACGATCATAGTGGGGTCCTGAGGCATTGCTAGAGTGTCTCGAACGCGGAGAGGAGCTTGCCTCTTGCCTCGACTCATGACGGAAATCCAATTTCCAATACATGATAGTGCGGTTTTATTTGAAGAACCTAGTATGGCGACATAGTGGTATGGGACATTAATGCCGTCTATGATTGATATTTATGATTGAAATTATTTTGACACTATACACTTATTATAGTATCAAATAATGTGTTTTAAACGTATCAAGCATGCTTTGGCTGTTATAAGGTAAAAACCCTATCCTCCGGCTTGCTTTGCATTGTGTGATGGGACCTGGGTCTTATAACAGCTTCATTTTTATTTATTTAGCATTGCGCTGTTTGTTTTATGCACTGGTATTCTTGGGAGGAAACCCGTTCCGTGTTATACGGCGTGGTCCCTTGATTTACCGAACTTTAAAATAAAGAATTATAACTGTTTTAGTTCTCACACCAGTCACATGACTGACCTGGAGTTTATTGTTTTAACCTAAACTCTGGGTGCCCCTATTTTCCACATGGGCAGCTAGTAGTTTTGGTTTTGCAGATTTATATTCACAGGATCCTGATTTACAGCTGGAACGATGCTCGGAAAGCTCTGCATCCGTGTATCACTTTAAGTTGTATTTGGTATATTTTCCGCTGCGATGTATTTAAATGTAATTTAAATCTCTGATATTTTCTGTGTAATTTATTCATTTATACTCTGTATATTCTTGTATCTGATGGAATTGTTGTAATTACAATGAAATGTTCTTCTGTCTGCGTTATATTTTGTCCTATTCTCAAAACGATCAGGGGTTTTGAACGGTCTTAGTCGGTTTAACGACTGATTCGGATCGAGCGAAATTCCTTGCCGTTACAGTTATTCACATTCACGTTAAAAATTATATTTTTAACGATAATTAATTTATTTCAACATATCTACATTTTTATTATCGATTTCACATCAACATCACAAACAATTTTCACAACACATCAATCCAACAAACAAGCCATCCATGGTCTGTGGATGACGGGTGTCGGGTGCTGCTAAGCACCGTCTGCATCCTAGTATATATATATAACTAGAAAAAGAAATTGAAGAGTGAGAAATTCTCACCAATAGCTAATCCAATACCACGACTCTCCCTATGTAGAAATCTTCGTCGTTCTCGCTTTTTGCCACTTTCGTTGCCCATAGCCACTACATATATAAAAATCGAATTTTTACTTCGCTATTCAATATATAAAAATCGAATTTTTACTATGTTATTCGATATATAAAAATCGAATTTTTACTTTGTTATTCAATATATAAAAATCGAATTTTAATTTGTTATTCAATATTTAAAAATCGAATTTTTACTTTGTTATTCAATATATAAAATTCGAATTTTTACTTTGTTATTCAATATATGAAAATCAAAATTTTACTTTGTTATTCAATATATGAAAATCGAATTTTTACTTTGTTATTCAATATATGAAAATCGAATTTTTACTTTGTTATTCAATATAAAAAAATCGAATTTTTATAATCACGGTATATGGATAAAAATTCTATTTTCACACCGCTACTATATAGATAAAAATTCTATCTTTACACCGCTACTATATAGATAAAAATTATATTTTTATATCGCTACTATATAGATAAAAATTATATTTTTATATCGCTACTATATAGATAAAAATTATATTTTTATATCGCTACTATATAGATAAAAATTATATTTTTATATCGCTATCCTCTATATAAAGACTTCGCCTTTTCACATATAAATATTTCGCCTTTTCTATTTCATCACTATAAAAATGATATTTTTATTATCCATATAATATGAAAATCGTATTTTTATACTTTCCATACTGTAAAAATCATATCTTTGCATTGCTACTACTATAAAGATCACATCTTTATTACTCTATAAAATCATATTTTTATTCTTCTAAAAATATAAAAATCATATTTTTACCTCACTACTTATATAAATAAATCAATTCTTTTTCAGTATATTGTATATAAAAACTGAAATTAAAATAGACATTATTAACTACACTAAATAAATTAAAAACTAAGCAATTAAATTAATGAATTACCTTATCTTTCGTCGTTCGTCGGAGAGAGGAGAGGGGAAGGGGTCGCGGATCGAGGTGGATGGGGTAAGATGGCGGCGGGAGGCTTGGTTAGGCTGGAGGGGCTGTCGAAGGGGAGAGGGGTGCGATCGGAGGTGGGGGTGGAAGAAGAAGAAGGAGGGAGAAGCGGATGAGGTGCGGAGGGAAGAAGAAGGAGGAAGGCGGCGGCGTGCGAAGGGGGCGGCGGCAGTGGAGCGGCGCTCCATCTTCATCGATCGGTATTTCCTTTTTTTTATCCTGAATGAACGAAGAATGAGGGGGGGGGGCAGAGAGAAAGTGATAGGGAGAGGGAAGTTTTATTTTTTAATTATTTTAATTAATTAATTTCCAAAAATTTGATTTTTTTATACGACCTCTAAACGAGGCCCACCGCCTGTCGTCCATAGCTAATTACCCCCATTCCGAACACAATGGGATATGTATCGTAGGCTGATTCGATCATTACAATTAGTTTCCGTTAAAATCAGCATATAACTCTATATATTGAATTTGAACGCGCATTTCAATTTACCGGGGTCACATATGAACTCTATAAATCCCAGAAAAATATTTTCTAGCTTCGTATTGACGATACGGTCCTAACAAAACTAATTTCGTCGAATTCTGAGACCGTTAGAAAAATGGCCATTTTCCAGTCGATTAAAATCAACTAAAACTGGTCAAACACGTTTTCCTTTGCCACACTCACATATTGGTTCGAAAAATTATGAAATTTGGAATCTAGCAATAATTTGACATCATGGATCCAACAAAAGTGGTTTCGTCAAAATCCGAGGTAATTTGCAAAATTCCCATTTTTAAGGGCCTGAATTCCATAGCGACTATTCAGAATTTTGAACTGGACATATCTTTTGATTCCCGCTATGAAATTTCAATTTTTCGGATTCGTTGGAAAGATATTATCAAATAGATCCCATTATTTTTTGTTTCACTAAAATCTGGATTGTTTTGCACCTGGTACATTCAATTGAAGTTTGAAATCGAATTATCGAACTACCGCGCCATTTTCAATTCTATTTGTAATTTAAAATAAATATTTATATTCTAACGACGACGTATATAATATATACGTTCGAATTATATTCAAAATAAATTTCTCGTCGATATTATTTAAAATAATTCATTTTAAATGTTCAAAATTCGCTAAAATTGCCAAAATAAAAATTTTAAACTGGCCCAGATTTTCGGGTTGTTACAATCTCCCCCACTTAAAACTTTTTGTCCCCGAAAAGTAACAAAGTCGAAAGTGGTTTGATTAATCAACTCTACGTTCGATCTGGCTTCCATTCTCCAACTTTTCAGTTTCTAAGAATTTTCAAAAATTTCAAAAATTTGGCTAACACCCTAAATTTTCGAAAAATTTCGCCATAACCTCCCCTGCACCGGGAGCCACGGGAAAATCCCGAAATAGCCATACAAGCCTTCTGATCTCAAAAAGAAAAAGAAAAAGCCAAGTGGCTAGCCAATAGGCTCGTAAAATCATCATCACCCAAACAAAACTGTAAATTATAGTAAACATGTACCTATTTGTCGGGCAAACAAATTTTATTCTCTGCTCTAGCCTCCTTGCTATGACCTGTTCAATGTAAGTACATGTATATGCAAGCAAATGCGACCAATTTTCAATACAATTCAATATGTGATTCAATTAGGCTAAATGGTTCAAAAATTAGCAAACAAATAAACAAACACACAAACATCAATCAATTAGTGAATTAGAGTTTCAAATTCATAATTTGATATATATACAGAAAATCATGTTTTTTGATGCCAATTCACAACAATGTATCTATCTATATATGTTTTGGTTCTCACACCAGTCTAATGGAAATATATAGAAATCACACCTTCGAAACTCGAACATAAGTTCTGATGACGATTGATCAATCATCTGAACCTTCTCCGGGTGTCTAGAATGTGATTCTATATCTATCCAGTATATTAAAACTTCAAATATACGTTCATGACGCGTATATGCAAAATCTTTATATATTGGACTGTCTAAATTCAAAATAAATAAATAATCAAATACGTATAAAATGATTTAAATTTTCAAAACAAAATTGTTTTCATTTGAAAATTATACTCTTCACACTCGTTCTAGGATACTACTGCTCCTATCTCTAACGAGTCATTCTAATTGGATATTACTAATCCAATATCTGATGAATTCTTTCGTATGGTTCTAATGTGTCTTGTTCTCGAGCTCTGTAAACCAAAGCTCTGATACCACTATAAGAACCCGTAACTTTCCCGTGAAGGAAAGAGCGGATACTTTGAGAACAGGACAAAATAGAATGCACACAAAAGAACATGTCATTGTTATTACAACAATTCCATCAGATACAAGAATATACAGAGTATAAATGAATAAATTACCTTCTACAAACATCATAAATTTAAATTACATTTAAATACATCGCAGCGGAAAATAATACAAAAGCACAACTAGAAGTAATGCACGAATACAGAGCTTTCCGAGCATCGTTCCAGCTGTAAATCAGGATCCTGTGAATATAAATCTGCAAAACCAAAACTACAAGCTGCCCGTGTGGAAAATAGGGGCACCCAGAGTTTAGGTTAAAACAATAAACTCCAGGTCATTCATGTGACTGGTGTGAGAACTAAAACAGTTATTTAAAACTTTACTTTAAAAGATAGTAATTCAAGGGACCACGCCGTATAACACGGAACGGGTTTCCTCCCAAGAACACTAGTGCACATAACAAAACAGCGCAATGCTTTTTGGAAAAATGAAGCTATTATAAGACCCAGGTCCCATCACACAATGCAACGCAAGCCGGAGGATAGGGTTTTCCCTTATAATAGCCAAACATGCTTGGTACATTTAAAACAAATCATTTGATACTATTATAAGTGTATAGTGTCAAAACAATTCAAATCATAAATATCAATCATAGGCGGCATGGGTACCATCTATCATGTCGCCGTACTAGTTCTATAATTAAAAACGCAATATCACGTATTGGGAATTGGATTCCATCATGAGTCGAGGCAAGGGGCAAGCTCCTCTCCGCGTTCGAGACACTCTAGCAAATGTCCCAAGACCCCACTCTGATCCTTGGATCTTCAGGGCCGGTCCTCTCTTACTTTTGAGGATTAGTTATTCCTAAACACACGTTTCCCGGTCCTTACAGACATATATCCGAGGCGCCTCGTATCCAACAACCACACAGGTGAAAAGTATATAAATGTCAGGGCTGGTAGGTCACTGACACCACCCTAGCTAGAAAGAAACGTCGTGCTCTCCCTGCAGTCACTATCCCGTTTTTGACTCATACCGAGGTGTGAGGCTCGTGAATTCACGCTATACACAAAGCTATGCCACACAGGCCGTGCTTTGATCATCAACCACAAGACTTTGCTTTTCAACAGAAGCCTTGATCAATTGCCACTTACGCGTGCCACACTGGCAATTTACTCCATGCGACTGATGTCCATCGATATACAACCTCTGTGCTCGTACGTCTCAGAGAAGGGCGTTAAGCAAGAGAATAAATTCTTCGCCGCCAAACAGATGTATATTTAATAGAGATCAATCAACACAGAATAAAATCCAATGTCAGACACACAATCCATTTACTAGTTCGTCCTAGGTCTAAACGAAATCGGAGGCACTTTCCTCGCATATCCATCGATCTCCAAGTACGTATGGACGATCACCAACTGTTTCCCTCATCTTGGGTGTACAGCCCAATCAAGATCATCAATAATCACCCAAACGATGTGAAGACTTCCGGTCTTCAACCACCGTCTTCCTCTTCGACATCACGTCGAATCAGTTATTCGGAATGGGTATAAACCCAGCCTTTCTGAATAACCCACGTATATAATAAACAAATGTTACACAAACACAACGAACACCTCACTCCAATTCAGAATATTCTTTTATTCACAAAATCACATTCTTAGGGAAATGTTCCCATTAATTTTATCCAAGATAAATTCTTCTAAATTTATTCTTTAATCTTCCTTTGAATATCATTTCAAACTAGTCGGGATTGGCGAACCACACCGAAGTAATTATTTATTTTATTTCTCAATCCCAACCTATTTATCCCATGGAGCAAAACTGGTAATACTCCATATCTAACACCACGGTGTTATCGGTAAAATTAATTACCATTTCACGTTCAAATCTAATTAAAGATTTAACTATCGCATTGGAGAAAAACTGGTGGTACTCCATTCTCGATCACCTTTCAGATTTGATAATTTAAATTATCAATTCACATTTCAATCTAATTAAAGATTCATTAAAACTCCACTTAGTTTTAATCTTCTCAAAAATCAACATCTTGCCTTTAATTGGGTTAAAGAACCAATGTCATCTAAAACACGATTCACGATAAACCCAAATCACATTTGATATTAAATACAAGGCTCTGAATAGAAAATATACCGGCTTATATTCAATATCAAATTCTAAAACCAACAAATATCGTATTGGAAATAACGATATAAAATATATCTTTCAAATTCCCATAACAATATCGGTATAGTCACGAAATCCAGCATCGAAATATTCCGAAGATAATTTCGATTCAACTCCAGTTCAATCCACGTATTGGGAATATTGATTATTTTTAAATCACTTTCAAATTCAATTTATTTATTTCAAAAATAAATTGATTTTAATTCTAGTTCAGAACTAGTTCATTTCGACAAAAATCTATTTTTATCCTTTCAAATATGGAATTTCTCAGCCCAATTTTTCCCAAATCATTTCTTATGATTTTACACAAATTATAGGTATTTTTAATAAATTTATCAAGGCCCGTACAGTCAATTTCCATCAATGGCCATCGAACTGCAATTATAGAGACCTTTTTCAAATTTGATTTGGACATAATTCCAAATCCAACCGTTAGATTTCAAATTTCTAATATTCATTGGAAAGCTCTTTTCTATACGAACCCAACGGTTCTGGTTTTAGGAGAATCCGACGGACGGATCTCCCGCAGCGTCAATTCGAAGTCAATGGTCGAAATTCATGAACTGCCGCGGCGCGGCGCGTTCTATTCAGGCCATTATATACATATAATATATATATATTATATATATTTCGTCGATTTCCTTTTAAAACGTATTTTATAAATCGTTTTAAATTCGTTTTCAAAACCATTTCAACGCTACATTCAATTTCAAATCGATTTGATTACAATTCAATTCGAATTCATTTCAATTTTATTTAATTCGAATTCAAATTCGTTTCAATTCAATTTGAATTTACCTTCTATTTAATTCAATTCGAATCGAATTCGTTTTCTATTCGATTCGAATTCATTTCAAATTGATTCAATAAAATTTCAATTTGAATTTTAATTTAATTCAATTTGAATTTCATTTCAAAATATTAAATTTTGAAATCACTTTTCAATATTCAATATTGAACGAATAAAATCGATATAAATATCGTTCGCGTCAAAATAACGCATCTCTAATCAACACGGCTTTATATTTTTCAAAAACTTCTTTATTCTATTCAACAAATGAATATTTATTCTATTCAACACATGAGTTTATATTTCTTTCAACACACGACTAATCTCAACACATGAGTACTGTCAACACATCACTATTTTTGTTATGTAAAATATTTTATAAAATTATGGTATCTATCGTTTGATTTTCAATTAAACTCCACCGTGAAGTAGTTCTAATTTTAAATATGATAAAGATGTAATTTTTATTATTTAAAATATTTTACTCAACACACGAATATTTTCAACACATGAACATCGTCAACACATGACTATTTTTATATTCAACATATGAATTTTCTTTTAAAATATTCATTCTTTTCCCGATTGGAATGAGGCCCAATCAATCACCATATAACGTTAATTATATGGATTCCATACAACACATGTATATAATAGTAACGATAAACAATCAACCATCATCCAAAGTGCACCACACAACTGCATAAGCATCAAATATAAATAATCAATGCTAACACAGTCTATCACCAATCGATCGACATACAATTAAATAATTGGGGTTAGTGCACTCAAATATCATCCTAACACCCGTGTAGGGTTTCAAATCAACAAACTCATATTTTTATTTGTGCAGTTGGGTGATGTGTAAAATTTATCGACCCAATCAATATTTGTCACATCAGTGTATATAAACAAATCGGCCGATTTGTTTATAAATATTTATTCACATTCACGTTAAAAATTATATTTTTAATGATAATTAATTTATTTCAACATATCTACATTTTTATTATCGATTTCACATCAACATCACAAACAATTTTCACAACACATCAATCCAACAAACAAGCCATCCATGGTCTGTGGATGACGGGTGTCGGGTGCTGCTAAGCACCGTCTGCATCCTAGTATATATATATATATATATATATATATATATAACTAGAAAAAGAAATTGAAGAGTGAGAAATTCTCACCAATAGCTAATCCAATACCACGACTCTCCCTATGTAGAAATCTTCGTCGTTCTCGCTTTTTGCCACTTTCGTTGCCCATAGCCACTACATATATAAAAATCGAATTTTTACTTCGCTATTCAATATATAAAAATCGAATTTTTACTTTGTTATTCAATATATAAAAATCGAATTTTTACTTTGTTATTCAATATATAAAAATCGAATTTTTACTTTGTTATTCAATATATAAAAATCAAATTTTTACTTTGTTATTCAATATATAAAAATCGAATTTTTACTTTGTTATTCAATATATAAAAATCGAATTTTTACTTTGTTATTCAATATATGAAAATTGAATTTTTACTTTGTTATTCAATATATAAAAATCGAATTTTTACTTTGTTATTCAATATATAAAAATCGAATTTTTATAATCACGATATATGGATAAAAATTCTATTTTCACACCGCTACTATTTAGATAAAAATTCTATCTTTACACCGCTACTATATAGATAAAAATTATATTTTTATATCGCTACTATATAGATAAAAATTATATTTTTATATCGCTACTATATAGATAAAAATTATATTTTTATATCGCTACTATATAGATAAAAATTATATTTTTATATCGCTATTCTCTATATAAAGATTCGCCTTTTCACATATAAATATTTTGCCTTTTCTATTTCATCACTATAAAAATGATATTTTTATTATCCATATAATATGAAAATCGTATTTTTATACTTTCCATACTATAAAAATCATATCTTTGCATTGCTACTACTATAAAGATCACATCATTATTACTCTACATTATATAAAATCATATTTTTATTTTTCTAAAAATATAAAAATCATATTTTTACCTCACTACTTATATAAATAAATCAATTCTTTTTCAATATATTATATATAAAAACTAAAATTAAAATAGACATTATTAACTACACTAAATAAATTAAAAACTAAGCAATTAAATTAATGAATTACCTTATCTTTCGTCATTCGTCGGAGAGAGGAGAGGGGAAGGGGTCGCGGATCGAGGTGGAGGGGGTAAGATGGCGGCGGGAGGCTTGGGTAGGCTGGAGGGGCTGTCGAAGGGGAGAGGGGTGCGATCGGAGGTGTGGGTGGAAGAAGAAGAAGGAGGGAGAAGCGGATGAGGTGCGGAGGGAAGAAGAAGGAGGGAGGCGGCGGCGTGCGAAGGGGGAGGCGGCGGTGGAGCGGCGCTCCGTCTTCGTCGATCGGTATTTTCTTCTTCTTTTTTGTTATCCGGAATGAACAAAGAATGAGGGGGGGGGGGGGCAGAGAGAAAGAGATAGGGAGAGGGAAGTTTTATTTTTAAATTATTTAATTTACAAAAAGTTGACTTTTTTATACGACCTCTAAACGAGGCCCACCGCCTGTCGTCCATAGCTAATTACCCCCATTCCGAACACAATGGGATATGTATCGTAGGCTGATTCGATCATTACAATCAGTTTCCGTTAAAATCAACATATAACTCTATATATTGAATTTGAACGCACATTTCAATTTACCGGGGTCACATACGAACTCTATAAATCCCAGAAAAATATTTTCTAGCTTCGTATTAACGATACGGTCCTAACAAAACTAATTTCGTCGAATTCTGAGACCGTTAGAAAAATGGCCATTTTCCAGTCGATTAAAATCAACTAAAACTGGTCAAACACGTTTTCCTTTGCCACGCTCACATATTGGTTCGAAAAATTATGAAATTTGGAATCTAGCAATAATTTGACATCACGGATCCAACAAAAGTGGTTTCATCGAAATCCGAGGTCGTTTACAAAATTCCCATTTTTAAGGGCCTGAATTCCATAGCGACTATTTTGAATTTTCAACTGGACATATCTTTTGATTCCCGCTATGAAATTTCAATTTTTCGGATTCGTTGGAAAGATATTATCAAATAGATCCCATTATTTTTGGTTTCACTAAAATCCGGATTGTTTTGCACCCGGTACATTCAATTGAAGTTTGAAATCGAATTATCGAACTACCACGCCATTTTCAATTCTATTTATAATTTAAAATAAATATTTATATTCTAACGACGACGTATATAATATATACGTTCGAATTATATTCAAAATAAATTTCTCGTCGATATTATTTAAAATAATTCATTTTAAATGTTCAAAATTCGCTAAAATTGCCAAAATAAAAAATTTAAACTGGCCTAGATTTTCGGGTTGTTACACTTGTGGTTGATGATCAAAGCACAGCCTGTGTGGCATAGCTTTGTGTAACGTTGATTCGCGAGCCTCACCCCCCGGTAGTGAACCAGAAACGGGAGAGGACTGCAGGGAGAACATGCATTTCCTTCTAGCTAGAAGTGGCGTCAGTGGTTTTACACGCCCTGACGAGTTTGACTTATGTCGTTGTTGCTGTTGCGAGGCACCTCAGATATATCGATCATTCTCGAACCGATAGAGTCATTCGTTGGCTCATTTACGCCCCATAGAGCGGGGAGACATAGTGTTCAGGATTTCGTCTAATCCACATCGGTGGACCGGCCCTGAAGATCCAAGGGTCGATGCGTTCTGTCCCTGAGACATGGGCTAGATAGTCTCGAATTCGGTAGGGGACGATCCCTTGCCTCGGTTTATAGACGGAAATCCAATTTCCACATACGTGACTTTGCGGTTTTGATTGTAGAGCCTAGTATGGCGACATGATATATGGTACCCATGCCGTCTATGATTAATATTTATGATTGAAATTGTTTTGACACTATACACTTATAGTAATAATAAAAGATGAAATTTAGCGTATCAAGCATTCTTTGGCTATTATAAGGTAAAACCCTATCCTCCGGTTTGTGTTGCATTGTGTGATGGGACCTGGGTCTTATAATAGCTTCATTGTTCTTTATTTAGCATCGCGCTGTTGTTTTATGCACTGGTATTCTTGGGAGGAAACCTGTTCCGTGTTATACGGCGTGGTCCCTTGATTTACCTAACTTTAAAATAAAGATTAATAACTGTTTTAGTTCTCACACCAGTCCCGTGACTGACCTGTAGTTTATTGTTTTAACCTAAACTCTGGGTGCCCTTATTTTGACACAGGTAGCTAGTAGTTTTGTTTTTGCAGATTTATATTCACAGGATCCTGGTTTACTGCTGGAATGATATCCGGAAAGCTTTGTATCCGTATATCTCCTTCAGTTGTGTATTGTATTATTTTCCGTTGCTATGTAATGTATTGTAATCTCTGATATTTTATAATGTGTAATATTTATTCATACTCTGTATATTCTTGTAATCTGATGGAATTGTTGTAATTGACAATGAAATGTTCTTCCGTCTGCGTTCTAATTTGTCGTGTTCTTTAAACAATCAGGCGTTTCGAACGGTCTGGGTCGGTTTAGCAATTGATTCGGATCGAGCGAAATTCCTTGTTGTCACACTAGTGGCTCAGATTTTATGCCCCATAGGTCAGGGAAATGTGTTGTTTAGGAATTGCCAATCCACTAAAGTTAATGTGGAACAACTCTGCTGCTCCAAGGAATGATGTGTTCTGTTGCTGATACATGGGCTAGAATGTCTCAAATTCGGTAAGGATGATCCCTTGCCTTGGTTCATGATGGAAATTCAACTTCCAATACGACATCATGCGGTTTTGATTGTAGAACTAGTATGGCGACATGATATATGGTACCCATGCTATCTATGATTGATAAATTTATATTTGAAGTTGTTTCTTAAAAAAACTATGCACTTATAATATCAAAATAATTTGTTTTAAATGTACCAAGTATGTTTGGCTATTATAAGGGAAAACTCTACCCTCCAGCTTGCGTTTCATTGGGTGATGGGACCTGAGTCTTATAATAGCTTCATTTTTCAAAAAGCATTGCGTTGTTTTATTTTAAAATAAGATTCATATGGAGTAAACTTGTTCCGTGTTATACGGCATGGTCCCATGATTTCCCCAACTTTTAAAGTAAAAAAAATTAATAATTGTTTTTGTACTCACACCAGTCCCATGACTGACCTAGAGTTTATTGTTTTAACCTAAAATCTGGTGCCTATATTTTCCACACGGCCAGCTAGTAGTTTTGGTTTTGTAGATATTATATTTACACGATCCTGGATTTACAGCTAAAGCTATATTCGGAAAGCTCTGTATCCATGTATTTGTTTCAGTTGTGTTATGTACTATCTTCCGCTGCTATGTAATTTTAAATCTCTAATATTGTATTTCCAATGTGTAATATTTATTCGTACTCTGGAATATTCTTGTACTATGGAATATTCATTGCTCCATATACATCATTATGTACGAGACCCAATACTTATCACTCATTCACTGTGTCAAGTGAAAGGTGATTCGCTTATTTTGCCTAATAAACAAGATCTGTATTCTTCATATAATTCAAAATCAAATGATCTCAAAATTCAATCATTATGGAGTTATGATATACTTTCTTGTTTACTGGGCTAACCCGTAATACTAAAGGTATATTGGATTTAAATCACTAAATTTAATCCACTCATTATTAATGTCAGGTACATTATAGATAACGATGTATAAAGTTCATTAACTATTTATGAAATTCCATAGATATTTCATTTAAACAAAATGAATAACAATTATTCCTTTTTATTACCAATGAAACTCATACTTGTCTAAACAAGATACATAATAACTTTTATTTTATATGGAATTTCATAATAACAATTATTTTGTTTAATTAAGCATTTATATTGATCAAGAATCAACTTCTTATGAATAATCTAGCAACATTTGCTTCATTTACAGTCATAAGTCCACTTGTCCTTTTATCAAATTTCTACTTATCTTGCAATTTTTGTAAATTCACATACATTCGTGTGATTCGTATCTAGTATCTAATACTAGAGATGTATAAGTAGATTTTATAACATTAATATCTTAATTGGTTGAAGTCATACTTTAACTCAATTTTAGACCCTCCCTTTATTTCTAAAACAATTACGTTTAATTTGTTTGAGGATAATCCTCAAATTTCAATGTTAGTTAAGAAATTTGATTTAATTCAATTTATTCTTCTCAAGGATTAATTTTAATTATCGAAATTATTTATTATTTAATATCTACAGTAGATAATAAATGATAACTGATTCTTTAATATTTATTTAATATAAATTCAAAATTTTGACAATCAAAATTTATATTTATATTAATGTATAACTTTAAACTAAAATACGCTCCCACTCAAATTAAAATCCCACTGTTTATATACATATATCAGAATATATATACATATATAATGGTGCTCTAAGATCCATATCTAGTTATGCCTTGACCTAGCTTTGGCTAATCCCCAAAATACAACATTTTAGGTAGACATCTTAAGTCAATTATATCGCGTATTGTAATAACCCGAAATTCTGAGCCAGTTTAAAATTTTTATTTTGGCAATTATAGCAAATTTTGAATATTTAAAATGAATTATTTTAAATAATATCGACGAGAAAATTTGTTTTGAATATAATTGAAACGTATATATTATATACGTCGTCAATAGAATATAAATATTTATATATAATTATAAATAGAATTGAAAATGGCGCGGTAGTTCGATAATTTGATTTCAAACTTCAATTGAACGTACCGGATGCAAAACCATCCGGATTTTAGTGAAACCAAAAACATTAGGATCTAATTGATAACATCTTTCCAATGAATCCGAAAAATCGAAATTTCATAGCGGGAATCAAAAGATATGTCCAGTTGAAAATTTTGAATAGTCGCTATGGAATTCAGGCCCTTAAAAATGGAAATTTTGCAAACGACCTCGGATTTTGACGAAACCACTTTTGTTGGATCCGTGATGTCAAATTATTGCTAGATTCCAAATTTCATAATTTTTCGAATCAATATGTGAGCGTGGCAAAGGAAAACGCGTTTGACCAGTTTCAGTTGATTTTAATCGACTGGAAAATTGGTCATTTTTCCAACGGTCTCAGAATTCGATGAAACTAGTTTTGTTAGGACTGCATCGTCGATACGAAGCTAGAAAATATTTTTCTGGGATTTATAGAGTTCGTATGTGACCCCAGTAAATTGAAATGCGCGTTCAAATTCAATATATAGAGTTATATGTTGATTTTGATGGAAACTGGTCGAAACGATCGAATCAACCTACGATACATATCCCATTGTGTTCGGAATGGGGGTGAACAGTATGGACGACAGGCGGTGCGCCTCGTTTCGAGGTCGTATGTAAAAGTCAACTTTTTGAAAATAAATTAATTAAATAAATTAAAAATTAAATCTCTCTCTCCTCACCCTCTCTATTTCTCTGCGCCCCCCCCGTTCAAAATCATTTTTCAGAAATAAAATAAAATAAAATAAAAAGAAGAAGAAAGGAGGAACGCAGCAGCCGCCGCCGCGCCCAGGGAGCCGCCGCCCTCCCCGATGACCGCTGTGCCACTTCCGAGACCCCCCCCCCTTCTACCTCGACCAGACGACACCCTCCAAACCCCTCCCCCCCCCCCCCCGATGAACCGCGCCGACGTGCGAGAGCCCCCCCTTTTCCTCCACCGCCGCACACCCCCCCAGCGCCGCCACTCTCCTCCGTTCTCTCCCTCCTCCCTGCAGCGAATCCGCCCCTCCTCCCTTTGAAAATTACTATAAGTTTCACTGATTTTTATTGATTTTAAAAACTGATTTTTACATGATTTTAATACTGAAATTAAGGTGATTTTAAAACTGAGATTAGTATTGTTTTAAAATATATATACATAGTAGAGAAAGGAGGGATTTTTAATTTTAAAAGTGAAAAGACGATATTTTGATATAAGTAGTAAAGTAAAAATATGATTTTTACTTATGTAGTGGATTGAAAATATAATCTTTATGAGATATAGAATATAGAAATATCATCTTTGTATATGTAGCGAAATAAAAAATCTGATTTTTATGATATATATGTTGAAATAAAGAGGTGATTTTTATAGTGATGAAATAAAAATAAAATCTTTATATGTGAAAAGGCGAAGTCTTTATATGGAGAATAGCGTGATAAAAATAGAATTTTTATCTATATAGCGTGATAGTAAAAATTCGATTTTTATATATTGAAAAGCAAAGTAAAAATTCGATTTTTATATATTGAATAGCATAGTAAAAATTCGATTTTTATATATTGAACAACAAAGTAAAAATTCAATTTTTATATATTGAATAGCGAAGTGAAAATTAAATTTTACATATGTAGTGAATACGGGCGACGAAAGTGACGAAAGGCGAGAACGACGAAGACTTCTACAAAAGAAGAGTCAAGATGATTGGATAGCTTTCGGTGAGAACTTCTCACTCTTCAATTTCTTTTTCTAGTTATATATATATACTAGGATGCAGACGGTGTTTAGTAGCACCCGACACAATCGTCCACAGACCATGGACTTGTTTGTTTGATTGCAAAAATTAGTTAGATTATTTGATTGGATTGAATTGTTTGGTGAAATGAAATGGATTTGATTGATGTGTGAATGGCGTGGGCCTTCACTAGACCGGGGATAAGGCTAGGCCTTGTCCCGTTTCTAGTATCGTGCCGTTATGCCGCCGAAATTTTCTAAAATATGATAGAAAAATAAAAATATCATTTTATTGCATAAATGAACTGAATAGAAATTCATGTGTTGGAATAAAATGTTTTATCGTTAAAAATATAATTTTTAACGTGAAAGTGAATAAATAAATTTTTATAAACAAATCGGCCGATTTGTTTATATATACTGATTTGACTGATATTGATTGGGCCGATAAATTTTACACAACGCCCAACTGCACAATAAAATCTGTGTTTGATTGTTTGAAACCCCACATGGGTGTTGGGATGAAATTTGAAGTTCACTCATCCTGATTGATTAAATATGTCGATCGATTGATTGACAGGCTGTTATAAGCGTTAGATATTTATATTTGATGCTTATACAGTGTAGTGCACCTTGGTTGATGGTTGATTATTTTTCAATGCTATTATATACGTGTGATGTATGAAAATCCATATAATTAACATTGTATGGTGATAGATTGGGCCTCATTCCAATTTAGAAAATAAAGAATATATAATATAAAGGTTCATGTGTTGACTGTACTCCTCCGTTGAGATTAGTCATGTGTTGAACGAAATATTTTAATAATAAAATTTACATCTTTATCAATATAATATAAAGGTTCATGTGTTGACTGTACTCCTCCGTTGAGATTAGTCATGTGTTGAACGAAATATTTGAAAATGAAATATTTGAAAAAGAAATATTTGAAAATGAAATATTTGAAATAGAATATTTGGGAAATAGAAATATATGAAGCCGAGTTGATTAGATTGACGCCATTTTGACGTGAACGATATTTATATCGATCTTATTCATTTTAAAATGAATATTGAAAAATGATTTCGAAATGAATTGAATATAAAATGATTTCGAAATGAATTGAATATAAAATGATTTCGAAATGAATTGAATATAAAATGATTTCGAAATGAATTGAATATAAAATGATTTCGAAATGAATTGAATATAAAACGAATTTAATTTCAATTGAATATGAAAACGAATTTGATTTCAATTGAATATATAACGAATTTGAATTGAATTGAAAACGAATTTGATTTCAATTGAATATATAACGAATTTGAATTGAATTGAAAACGAATTTGATTTCAATTGAATATATAACGAATTTGAATTGAATTGAAAACGAATTTGATTTCAATTGAATATATAACGAATTTGAATTGAATAGAAATGAATTTTAAAACGAATTTATAAGGAAAGATTCAATTTTGATTTGAATTGAGATGGAAGTTGAAATTGTTTTTGAAACGAATTTAAAACTATTTATAAAATTCGTTTTAAAAGGAAATCGACAAAATATTATATATATATATATAATATAATGGTCTGAATAGAACGCGCCACGCCGCGGCAGTTCGTAAATTTCGACCATTTATTTCAAATAGTCATTACGGGAGATCCGACCGTTGAATTCTCCTAAAACCGGAACCGTTGGGTTCGTATCGAAAAGAGCTTTCTAACGAATATTAGAAATTTGAAATCTAACGGTTGGATTTGGAGATACGTCCAAATCAAATTTGAAAAAGGTTGTTGTAAGTGCAGTTCGATGGCCGTTGATGGAAATCGACTGTGCGGGCCTTGATAAAATTATTAAAAATAGTAATAATTTGCGTAAAATCATAAGAAATGATTTTGGAAAAATTGGGATGAAAAACTCCATATTTGAAAAGATAAAAATAGATTTTTATCGAAAGGAACTAATTTTGAACTAGAATTTAAAACCCAATTATTTTTAAATAAATAAATTGGATTTAAAATGGGTTTTAAATAGAATTGATTAGTGGGTTTATAGTGAACAGTGTTTTAAATAACATTTGTTCTTTAACCCGATAGTAAATAGAATGTGATTTGGGTTTGTCGTGAACTGTGTTTTAAATAACATTAGTTCTTTAACCCAGTAAAAGGAGTTTTAATGAATCTGCAATTAGATTGAAATGTGAATTGATAATCTAAATTATCAAATTTGGAAATGAGCGAGAATGGAGTATCACCAGTTTTGCTCCAAAGCGATAGTTAAATCTTTAATTAGATTTGAACGTGGAATGGTAATTAATTTTATCGATAACATCGAGGTGTTAGATATGAAGTATTACCAGTTTTGCTTCATGGGATGAATAGGTTGGGATTGGGAAATAAAATAAATAATTACTTCGGTGTGATTCGCTAATCTCGACTAGTTTAGAAAACCATAATTTGGTTTTGAAACGACATCCAAAGCAAGATTAAAGGATAATTTTTAAAGAATTTATCTTGGATAAAATTAATGGGAACCTTTCCCTGAGAATATGAATTGGAATGAGGCGTATGTTGTGTTTGTGTAACATTCGTTTTAATATACGCGGATTGTTCGGAAAGGCCGGGTTTACACCCATTTTGAATAATTGATTCGACGATATGCCGAAGATGAAGACGGTGGTCGAAGACCGTAAGTCTTCACATCGTTTGGATAATTATTGATGATCCTGTTTGGGCTGTACACCCAAGAGTATGGAAATAGTTGGTGGTCGTCCAGACGTACTTGGAGACGGATGGATATGCGAGAAAAGTGCCTCCGGTTTCGTTCAGACCCAGAACGGACTTGTAAATGGATTGTGTGTCTGACATTGGATTTTATTCTGTGTTGATTGATTTCTGTTAAATATATATCTGTTTGGCGGCGGAGAATTTATTCTCTTGCTTAACGCCCTTCTCTGAGACGTACGAGCTTAGAGGTTATATATCGATAGATATCAATCGCATGGCATGAATTGCCTGTGTGGCACGCTGACTTGCATAGATCAAGGCTTCTGTTGAAAAGCAAAGTCTTGTGGTTGATGATCAAAGCACGACCTACGTGGAAGCTTTGTGTATAACATGAATTCGTGAGCCTCACACCTCGGTATGAGTTAAAAACGGGATACGGGCCATTGGGAGAACACGACGTTTCTTTCTAGCTTTGGTGGTGTCAGTGACTTACCAGCCCTGACATTTATATACTTTTCACCTTTGTGGTTGTTGGAATGAGGCGCCTCGATTATAGGTCTGTAAGGACTGGGAAACGTGTGTTCAGGATTAACTAATCCTCTAATGTAAGTGAGGACCGGCCCAGCCGATCCAAGTGGCTGCCCAGAGTGTGTAGTCCTGAGCATTTGCTAGAGTGTCTCGAAGCGGAGAGGAGCTTGCCCCTTGCCTCGACTCATGACGGAAATCCAATTTCCAATACGTGTATCGCGGTTTTAATTGTAGAACTAGTATGGCGACATGATAGATGGTACCCATGCCG
The DNA here is from genome assembly GCA_030737875.1 of Allium sativum. Classification (NCBI taxonomy): domain Eukaryota; kingdom Viridiplantae; phylum Streptophyta; class Magnoliopsida; order Asparagales; family Amaryllidaceae; genus Allium; species Allium sativum. The sequence continues at coordinate 509,369,255 of CM060921.1, read as the reverse complement.
CCTATGATTTATATTTATGATTGAAATTGTTTTGACACTATACACTTATTATAGTATCAAATGATTTGTTTTAAACGTACCAAGCATGTTTGGCTATTATAAGGGAAAACCCTATCCTTCGGCTTGCGTTGCATTGCATTGTGTGATGGGACCTGGGTCTTATAATAGCTTCATTTTTTGAAAAAGCATTGCGTTGTTTATTCTATGCACTGGTATTCTTGGGAGGAAACTCGTTCCGTGTTTTACGGCGTGGTCCCTTGAATTACTCTCTTTTAAAGTAAAGTTTTAAATAACTGTTTTAGTTCTCACACCAGTCACATGACTGACCTGGAGTTTATTGTTTTAACCTAAACTCTGGGTGCCCGTATTTTCCGCACGGGCAGCTAGTAGTTTTGGTTTTTCAGATTTATATTCACAGGATCCTGGTTTACAGCTGGAATGATATCCGGAAAGCTCTGTATCCGTATATCACCTTCAGTTGTGCTTTGTATTATTTTTCCGCTGCTATGTAATTTATTGTTAATCTCTGATATTTATCGAATGTAATTTATTCATTTTATACTCTGTATATTCTTGTATCTGATGGAATTGTTGTAATAACAATGAAATGTTCTTCCGTCTGCGTTCTATTTTGTCCTGTCCTCACAGTAATTCGTTCTTTTTCATCTCTTCGGAGACCGGGGAAGTTCGGGTCGCTTCAGCGTATATAATTCTTGGATCGCATGATGAACATTTTGTCCAGTATTACTCATTTGCTCATAATATAGAATAATTCATGCTATTGTCTCTAAACAATAATCCTATTATGCAACTTAGTTTAAGTTAGACCAAATAATACAATTCAAGTATCACTTTTACTCCGTCACATATAACTAAAATAAAAGGATGCACAATGCTTTGGCATTACCTACATCTAGTGATTTTGGACATTAATGAGTGTATTATTGGAAGACTTCACCATGACTTAATATAACAAAATAATTTGTTTTAAAGTGAATTTATAATTGGTAGTGGCAAACTATACTAGAGTTATTTACATATATCAAAATACATGTATTTTATATTCGTAGTATTAATTGGATTCAAATAAAATATATGTATCATATATATATATATATATATATATATATTGTGTTTAAATTCAACAGTGTGTATAGATTGCAAGTCTATTTCCTTTTGAACATTTCAAGATAAATTGTCATGAACATTTCAATATAACCAGATTTGGAATATACAAATTTAGATGTACTGAAAATTTCAATATAGGTTTTGAACATGACTTTACATAATCTATTTAAACATTTCAATATGAACGTGAAGAGCCAGATGCAAATAATTGGTTTATAATATGACTATCAAGCCCATAAGCATAAGCAATTTTGTAAACCAAAGCCCAAATGGATTATTAATTTAAACATTATAAATATTAACACCATGAGCATACGTATAAGCATATATGTAAGCAACTGCTTTTAGCATAATATATAGCATATGAAGATTATTTGAAAACAATCAACCAGACATATATAGTTGACATATAATGAATAGAACATGTATCATAAAGTCACATATTTATCATATACATACAATGAAATGATTCATGTTTTAGTCACAGTAATATATAACAACTCATATTGTAATATACAAACTACCTATTTATGCCCATCCAATATACAGATTACAAACAAATTTATATATATTTACATGCATGAAAACAAGTCATACTTATGCAGTATTTATATTTGCTGTCCCGACCAATGCATCTCTTTCGCTTCTACTGAAACAATTTCAGTTGTTAGATAATCATTGCATGTCCCTCTGTTAAACGAGTTTTTAACATATAGGATTAATATACATCAAATGTTTTAATATATGTGCAGTGAATTTGAAACATATAATGCAGATAATGTGTAGGCAACAAGTCAAATACATCAAATGTAAATGAATTTGGCCGTGTACTGCCATTAGCAACATGAATAAAATATTCACATTAGTGCAATAACTTGAAAATTGAATTCAGCATTAACTCGGTATCAATATACTATCATTATAGAATGATCGTCAAGTTGTTGTTGCATTGGTGATATATTCATATTTTGCGACATATGAATATTATATATATATATATACACACACACACACACATATATAAACACACACACACACTTCACATATACATTAGCAGGGCCGATGGCTACTATGGTTTGTAAAAGTTCCTCAGTGGGTTTTTATTTCTAAATCAAGCTGATGAAAAAATTAAAGCATATTTAAAGCAAACATTTATTGAACTGATTATATACATATATTTCACAATCATACTTAAGTTCCAATATACGTTTTGAGTATCGAAATAAATGAATAATAGACACACTATTGTATTAAAACTTGAGATGCTTTCAGTTTTATCACATCTAGATAAATATATTAACTTATATATATTTGTATGTCTACTAATCCTATTTCCATCAAAAGAATGCAGGCAGCATGACAGGAATTCAAAATTCCAATATAATAAAACCATTCAGCATATCATAATATAAATTTATACATCAGATATGTATATAATACTGTGTATTCACTGTATATACAACTAATATTGATAAAGATAAATACTATTGGAATTAATCTAATTTTGCTTATAAAACAGTTTTTATCCCCTTTTTCAATATCATATAATTTTAAAACCATTCCAAAACCTCGTTTTCTGTATCATATCTAACAAATTCTATCAACTGCATACAGTTTGAATGAATGTTGAAAACATGCTAATTTAACTTGCAGTCGTCAAGTTAGCTTCCTTTCCGTTGTGTACAATACATCAATTATTCATACATTCAACCCTATAGAATGTACATATATGTACATATATAATTGTCATTAGAATTACATATAATGCAAATAGTACATATACAAATAGATTGAAATGATGTACAAAATAATGATATACAACTGTAAATCATATTTACAAAAATCTGCTTCATTATTAACACACACACACACACACACGCACACACGCACACACACACACACATATATATATACACGTTAAATCAATATACATTGTACATTGAAGAATCATTGTTGCAAATCATATTTGCAATCATCAATTTATATTCGCAAAAAAAAGTTATGAATGGTTTTTCTTGCAATTATTTATACATCTAACTACCTCTTTTAATACAGCTTAGTATCGTAATACTATATTGTTTTCCTGAAGAAAAAAAAATGTAAAACATGACATTTAAAAAAATTTAAAGATGATGTGTATGCGCTGAAGTATTTTTACAGTTCCAAACTGCTATGAGATATAAAATCTTAACTTATATATGTCAAGTTATCATTACTTTCTTTCAGCACATACAAACACACACATATATATAATAATTAAAACTGGACTTTTTTTTTAATTCAAACATCAGAAAAATACATCAACATGTATACATATTACTGCAAGTCCATTTCATTATGTGAAATATCAAACGAATTCAAGATGGAATTTAACATTCCGGTATTTGGTTGATGACGTAAAACAAAATCCATTGTTCGCATACATATTGGTGTATATTTATTGTATATTCAGATCTTAACTTAAGACCATACAGTATAGTCACATGTAAAGATTTTAAATTTGGAATAATGTTCAGTAACATCTATGTATGCATATAATTTTAGTATTTTATATACTAACCTACACACTCACTCAGGGCATTGACACAATGCAAGTAAAATCCTTTTGGAAATTCTTATATATATTTGTTTCCATAAACAAATACAAATAAACAATTAAATAAAATGGTGCCCATATTTACCGCAGATTCACAAATGAAGTGAATGTGTACATGAAAGCAAACTTGGCTTAATACAAAATTAAATATCATCCATGACATTCATATGTATGTACCAGTAATATATAAACATAACAACCTTGGTATTATGACTGATTCATATTGCCACAAAAGGAAATATGATGAATAAGATAATATGTAAAATATAACACATAAATCCATAATGTATTATATTAAAGAAAACAAATATTTCCATGGTTTGACAGTGATTTTAAAAAATTATCCCAATTGTAATTATAACAGGGTAGTCACAAAATTTCCATATTTTAATCAAATTCACAGATCTAGCTCATACCAGAATTTTATGACACTATGGAACAGAGTCCCTATCTAGAACTAACACTTAATACATTTGTAAAATTTTATATAAAATATTTTACATATAGTAAAATGATTGTACATCATGCATCATATACAGTCTTTCTTATAGTGAAACAGTTTCATTGATTAAACAATACCATATGCTTTAACATGTAAAACTTTAAATTTTAAATACAGACATATGAATTAAAATCAAATTTTAATTTGGATGTTAAAATAGATAACAAAACAAAAAATTGTTAACCTAAATCAATTTAATATCAGAATCGAGTGTCAAACAAATTCATATCAATATTTTATATCACATATAAAATCCATATGTTGTAAAACAATTTTATTTCTAGTATCAAATATAGATCTTATAAGAAACCGAAACAATTTCAATTCTGAAACGATTAAGTGATGAATTCTTCAATCCATGTAGTTAATAAAACCGACTACCTAATAAATCAAACACAATGAACCCAAAATCATAGTTCAATTCATAATTTCTCGCAAACCCAAGCTCTGATACCACTGTTGGGTTTGGTGTGATATGTATAATCGAAACCCTAATTATAACAGCTTAACAAATTAAACTATAGATCTATGCAAGAAATACAAATCAAAACTAAATTGATTAGGGTTTTACCTATTACAGTAGAATCCGTGAAAATGATCAAACCTTGATTGATACGAATCTGAGCTCCCAAATCAACGAGCCTCCATATGTATCCACACAAACGTTTCTCTTCGATCAAATTGAAGAGAGAAAGGAACTGTAACAACCCGTAAAATCTGAACCAATTTAAAAATTTTAAATTGGCTATTTTAGTGAATTTTGAATATTTAAAATAAACATTTTAAATAATAACGACGAAATGTATGGTTGAATCGATGTTGAAATTGAATAGAATTAATTTGAATTATAAACAAGGCCTGAAATGGCGCGGTAGTTTCGAAATTTGAATTCAAACTTTGACTGACTTTATCGGGTGCAAAACAAAACGGATTTGAGTGAAACAAAAAATATTTAAATCTGTTAGTGAATATCTTTCTAACTAATCTGAAAAATCGAAGTTTCATAGCGGGAAGCAAAAGTTGTGGCCAAATGAATTTTCTGAAAGGTCGCTATGGAGTTTATATAGCCCGTGAAAATGACCATTTTGCAAATGACCTCGGAATTCGACGAAACCACTTTTGTTGGATCCGGGATGTCAAATTATTGCTAGGTTTCAAATTTCATAATTTTTGAAGTTAATATGTGAGCGTGGCAAAGGAAAATGTGTTTGGTCGATTTATATTAAATTGGGTCAACCAGAAAAGGGCCATTTTTCAAACGGTCTCAGAATTCGACAAAACTAGTTTTGTTGGGACCGTATCGTCAAAACATAGCTAGATTTATTTTTTGGGAATTTTTAGAATCAGTATGTGGCCCTGGCAAATTGAAATGTACGTTCAAATCAAATATTGAATGTTTTATATTTTAATTTGAAGGAAAACTAACTGTAATAGTCGAATGGGCCTACGAAACATATCCCATTGTGTTCGAAATGGGGGTATTTAGCTAAGGATGACATTCGTTGGGTTTGGATTGGAGTTCGTGTGTGAAAGGGGGTATTTTCGGATATTGAAAATATATAAATAAAAATAAAAGGGCCTGGACCAATCACCTTCTTCCGTGCCGCTTTCTCTCTCCCTGATCCACCAATCGCGCAGCGGAAACCACCTCCAATATTCTCTCCTCCATTTCTCCTAATCCACTCATCAAAACAACCTGGCCCTTTGGAGTTTTTCGTAGATCTGAAGCTCCTCTCCAAATCCATATAGATTTTGCAAATTATCGTGATATATTTTACTCGAAATCATGACCTGAAGTTGCGCTGTTCGCACCGTGTTTTATCCCTCCAGCCTTGTTCGAGTTCACCGCGGTCCCCACCCCCTGGTGCGCCGTTCGAAGCCCTACGTCGTGGCATCGGCCGATAATCCCCTAGTTGCTCGGATTTGGTGATAATCGCTAACCTAGTTTTGAACGAAACTGTGAAGGTAACGGCTGAAACTATTTTAAACTATTTAATAGTAGTTTAAAGCGCTACGATTTTTGATTTCACTGTAAAAATCATATCTTTTTCGTTTGTTGACGAAATTCAGTGAAACAAGAGACAGTGGACTCATGTGGACGTCTTCTACATTCTAGAAGAGACCGCATATTTTTCTGAGCCTTCTGCTATTTTATTGTGGAGTGGAACCCAATGTGAGATTTCTAAATTATAAACGATATGGAAAACAACGATGTACAAATTATATAGTCGATGTATGAGTTATATAAGCGTTGTACACCTCATGTATAAGCGTTGTATAAGTTGTATGTTCGATGTATAAGTTATATATGCATTGTAAAAATTAAATGTGCGTTGAAATGAATTGAAGTGAATTGAAATATATTTATAAATGAATATATATATGTATATATATACTCCCCTCGTCCACAGACCATGGACGATATTTATTGGTTGTGATTGGTGTGAAAATTGGTTGATAGCGAATGGTTGATTAGAATTGTTTGTGGTTGAAATTGATTGATGGTGGTTGAAAAATACCCATCCGTGGTTGAAAACAAAATTAGGATAGATTGTGGAAATGAAAATAAAACATGCCGCCTGCGTGCGAACTAGATGCATGAATCCCCATTGTCAAAAGCTGCGAGGCTTTAAGGTAGCGCGAGGAGCTGTACTAGGGACGGCCCCGGTTTTAACTACCCTGCCGTTATGCAGCCGAAATTTTCAATAATATTCATGTGTTAGAATTATTTTCATGTGTTGAAACTATATTCATGTGTTGAATAGAAATTCATGTGTTGAACGATATTCGTGTTTTGAAATAAATTGTTTTATAATAAAAATCATATTCTTATCATCTATATGAACTATATAAAATAGTCGTGTTTTGAAATAAATTGTTTTATAATAAAAATCGTATTCTTGTCATCTATATGAACTATATAAAATAGTCGTGTTTTGAAATAAATTGTTTTACAATAAAAATCACATTTTTATTATATACATGAATTGTTGAAAATAGTGAAGTGTTGAAATAAAGGAATGTTAGATAAAAATATCATTTTTATCAAATCTATAAAAGGGGATATGGTTTTGAAATCGATGAAAGAATTATATTTATATATATGATATAAATATAATCAAAATATAGTGCATAACGAGACTGCAATTCATGTTTTGAAACCGTTATTTCAAACGATTAGTGCGGGAGATCCGACCATCGGATTTTCCCGAAACCACAACCGTTGGGTTCGCCTTGGAAATATCTTTCCAACGGCACCAACTTTGTAAAGATCCAACGGTTGGATTGTCTAGAATGTTTAATTCAAATCTGAAGAAAAAAAGCACCAGAATCGATTATATATTTATATATATATATAAATATAATTAAATTAAATCGAATAATGACGAGGCAGTTCGTATTTTGAAATCGTAACTTCAAACGATTAGTACGGAAGATCCGACCGTCGGATTCTCCCAAAACTGAATCCGTTGGATTCGTTTTGAAAAGATCTTTCTAGTGATATAAATTATATGAAGATCCAACGGTTAGATTTTCAGAAATGTGTAAATCAAATCTGGAGAAAAACAGCGCCACGGCCGCGTTATGGCCTGAAGCGTCGTTTGAATGAATTGGCTATTTTTAAATAAATAAAAATAGCGATAAATCATGATAAAATATTATAAGCGATATGGAATGGAGATAAACTGAATTTGCTCGATTTGTGTGATATTTGATGGTTGAATGTGTTTGGGGTGAAAATTACATTAAAGAACAAAATTGGTGATGTCGAATAATTTAACCATTGAAATGAATTGATTTGAAATTCTAGATATACGTGAATTATTTGAAAAGGCCGAGTTAATTCTCATTTCAAATAATTGATCGACGAGTGAAAGTCGAAGATATGAAGACGGTGCAAGACCGGTGATCTTCACGTCTAATGGAGAGGTGCTACTGATGCTCAAGATAGGAGTAGCTACCTTGACGGGGTTGAAGTAGTAGCCACCCGGACGTACTTGTTGATTGTACAGATATGCGAGGTATTGAGTGCCTCCGGTTTCATTCAGACCTAGAACGAACGTGCAAATTGACTGTGTGTCTGACATTGGATTTTGTTCTTTGCTGATTGATCTCTATTAAATATATATCTGTTTGGCGGCGGAGAATTTATTCTCTTGCTTAATGCCCTTCTCTGAGACGTACGAGCTCAGAGGTTATATATCGATGGAAACCAGCCGCATTGAGTGAATTGCCTGTGTGGCATGCCTAAGTGGCAGATGATCAAGGCTTCTGTTGAAAAGCAAAGTCTTGTGGTTGATGATCAAAGCACGGCCCATGTGGCGTAGCTTTGTGTATAGCGTGGTTTCGCGAGCCTCACACCCCGGTATGAGCCAGAAACGGGAGATGGACATCAAGGAGGACATGCGTTTTCTTCTAGCTAGGAGTGATGCTTTGGGTTTGACACGCCCGGGTATTTTACTTATGTGGATGATGGAAAGCGAGGCCTCGGTTTGCTTCGGTCTCTTCGGAGCCGATGGTGTGGTCATAGATGACCAGTTTACGCCCCATAGGGCGGGGAAACGCAGTGTTCAGGAATTTTAATCCATATCGGTGGACCGGCCCTGACGATCCAAGGCTTGTCTACGCGCTTGCCTGAGACATGGGCTAGATTGTCTTGAATTCGGTAAGGACTATCTTTTGCCTTGGCTCATGACAGAAATCCAATTTCCAAATACGACATCGTGAAGTTTTGATTGTATATATATATATATATATATATATATATATATATATATATATATATATATATATATAAGGCGACATGATATATGGTACCCATGCCGTCCATGATTGATAGTTATGATTGAAATCCTTTTTGAAACATATATAAACTAGCAATAATATCAAATGATTTGTTTTGCTCGTATCAAGCATATTTTGGCCATTATAAGGTAAAACTCTATCCTCTGGTTTGTGTTGCATTGTGTGATGGGAACCGAGTCTTATAATGGCTTCATTTTTATAAAAAGCTTTGCGATGTATAAAAGATTTACCTGTTTTAAAGCACTGGCAATCCAATGGAGTAAACCCGTTCCGCGAAAGTGGCATGGTCCTGTGATTAGCCATATTTGAAAATGTGTTAAGTAGATTTCTCATACCAGTCCCATAACTGACTCGTAGTTTGTTTCACTTGCAAACTCGGGTGCCCCTTTTTCTACACGGACAGCCTTGTATTCAGGTTTTAGCAGGCTCTTTCTGGATAGCTGGAGCTGAAGATGGATCCTATCATTTATCTCTTTTTATGTTGTTCAGCTCATGTTGTACATATTATGTTTTCTTTTCCGTAGTAGACATTTATGTATAGCTGAACTATATTTTGTACTATGTATGATTCTATATACTGTGTAACTCTGATGATTATATTTATCCAGTGTATTCTACTGTACATTATCTGGTATATTTATCGATTTATGTTCTGCTGTTGTCTGTTTATGTGTTATATTCCAAAGATTACCCTTGCACCGTCTCATCGGGGTTTGGGGTCGTCACAAACGTGGTATCAGAGCTTTGGTTAAGCTTAGTTCTGGGATATAACATATGAACGAGCTCGTTAGAAAAAGAACCAGTAGTGTTCTAGGACGAGTGACTCATTACAGATAGGATCAGTAATATCCTAGTATGAGTATAACAGAATGAAACACACCTCGATAGACACATTTACATTCAAGTATATGTCTCTATGCTTTATGGTATCTTTTCTGTTGACCTGACGCTTGGTCTGCTTTTGCAGAAGTACTAGAAAATGAGTGCTAGAAACAGAAGGAATGCTGACCCAGATATAGAAGCTCTACTCAAGAAATATAGGAATATGGGTGGAGTACCATTCTTGGGCGAAGAATCTATTGCTAAAACATAAGCTTGGATTCGTTCTGCTGAGAAAATCTTTGAAGGTTTAAAGCTGAGGGATGACCAAAAAAGATTACTGGCATCTTGGGCACTCAAAGACGGAGCTTTGTTCTGGTGGTATTCGATTGTTAAAGATAATCCAGAAGGTGATATCCCTGGGATAGATTCAAAGAGCTTTTCAGTGAAAAATTTATCCCTCCAGAAGCAACTGAGCGGTTATGTGATGAATTCTCCTATTTGATACAAGGGGATATGAATATCCCGGAATATAATAAGAGATTCAACGAGCTTTCTCATTTTGCCCCTCATCTAATTCAAGATCCAAAGCAGAAGAATCTGAGGTTTATTTATGGCCTGCAAAGAAGATACCATAATAAAGTAATGGGGCATGTGAAGCTTCCTTTTTCCGAAATGATATACATGGCCTACCAGTATGAGGATCTCGATAAGAGAGGTATGTTGCAAGACGAAGATGAAGTCAGTTCTAGCAGCAAAAGAAAATTCGAAACTGATAGCCCAGAGACGAGTACACAGCCTAAGGCCAGTACTACGTCTAGAGTCAGAAAGAAGCCTAGGTTGAATCGAGAAAAGGTTATATCGGAGAAAGGACCAGTAACGACTGCCACATGCTCGAGCTGCAATAGGCGAGGACATTTGGCGATAAACTGTAAATCTTGGAACGAACGGAAGAAGGAATAATCTAAACCCGAGAACAAGTTTCATGAGAATAGAAAATGCAGTCATTGTCGTCGGACTGGTCATCTTGAAAAGGATTGCGGGCTATTCAAGAAATCTGAAGTCGTTCAGGTAAATAAAGTAGCAGAAACTTCAGAACCCTTGGCTAGTCAGGCAAGACCAGATGTGTTAGAAGGCATGCTTACTGTCATGGATATTCCAGTTAAAGTACTGTTTGATACAGGCACGTCGCGAAGCTTTGTTGCAAAGAATGCTGTTAAGAAACTGGATTTGAATTTGAAGAAGCTCAAAGCACCCATGACTGTTCATAATCCGGTTGGGGGTTCCCTTGATCTTAATTGGGTTTGTAGAGTGCCTGTCTCTTTTTCCCGGTATCGGTTCCCCACCATCGCAATCATAATGAATTTTACAGAATTTGACCTTATACTGGTATTTGATTGGTTGACCCAATATGAAGCCGAAGTTAAATGCGCCAAGAGAGTTGTTAGGGCAAAAACAAAGTTCGGGGAATATATAAGCATTCCATGTGAAGGCCCGAATTCTAATAAAAAAGACTTCTGGGCAGCATTAGAGGTTACTCTTTCTCAGATAGAACCTGTTCCTGTTGTTACGGAGAATATTCAGGTCGACATTGAAAATATCCCTATTGTTAAGAACTATGCGGACGTGTTCGAAGAAGTTGTTAGCTTACCTCCGCAAAGAGAAATTGATTTTAAAATCTCTTTCATTCCGAATGCAAGGCCAGTAGTTCACGCCATTCGAAGAATGACCTTGAAGGAGAAAGATGAGTTAGATAATCAAACTCGACAGCTAGTATGGAAGGGTCTGATCAGGCCTAGTTTCTCTAATTGGGGAGCAGCAGTGGTATTTGCCCGAAATCAGACGGTACTCTATGACTTTGTGTTGACTACCGGGATCTCAATAAACAGGCGCTGAAAAACAAATATCCATTGCTGCGGATTGATGATTTGTTAGATCGATTGAATGGCGCGTAAGTATTTTCATGAATGGACCTAGCTACAGGTTTCCATCAGCTTCGTATCGCCAAGGAGTGTGTTCCTATGACAACACTCAGAGGTCCAGACTTATTCTACGAGTGGTTGGTAATGTCGTTCGGCTTATGTAACGCTCCGGCCTATTTCGTCGATTTAATGAACAGAGTATTAAAAGGAGTATTGAATAAATTTGTTCTGGTTTTCATTGATGATATCCTTATCTTCTCTAAGTCAGAAAGCGAGCACGAAAAACATTTGGAACAAGTGTTAGAAATTCTCAGAAAGAATGTGCTGAAAGCAAAGTTTTCCAAATGTATATTCTGGCAAGAAGAAGTCAAATTTCTTGGCCACGTCGTGTCAAAAGAAGGAATTTTAGTGGATCCCAGTAAAATCACTGCTATTCAGAATTGGAAACAGCCTCGTATGCCAACAGAAGTTAGAAGTTTTCTCGGGTTAGCCAGTTATTATCAAAAATTCATTAAGGATTTTGCGAAGACATCTGGTTCCTTGACAAAACTGACTAAGAAACATTCGAGATTCAATTGGACTCCGGCATGTGAGGAAGCTTTCCAGGAGCTGAAATTAAAACTGATGATTGATCCAGTGTTAACAATAATAGATGGCAATGAGGACTTGAATGTCTGGACTGACGCATCTAGAGAAGGCCTTGGTGCAGTGTTAATGCAAAGAGGTCAAGTGATTGCTTATGCTAGCCGTCAGCTGAAACCGCATGAGAAGAATTACGTTACTCATGATATTGAGTTGTTAGCCATCGTATTCGCTTTGAAAATCTGGAGGCACTATCTTTTGGTGAGAAATTCGAACTGTATATAGACCATCAGTCATTGAAGTATCTGTTCACCCAGAAAGACTTGAATCTGAGGCAGTAGCATTGGCTAGAATTTCTTGCTGCGTACGATTTTGAGATTTTGTACACTCCAGGGAAAGCCAATGTTGTGGCAGATGCACTGAGTAGGAAGAATGTAATAATCACCAGTTTTATCATTACGACGTCTTTGATTGATAAAATATCTGCTCTTCAGAAGGATGATCACTTCATTCAAAGAATCAAAGAAAGAATACAGAAAGGCGAGGCCTTGAGTTTTCAGATAGATGACGGCGAGGCCTTGAGTTTTCAGATAGATGACGAGGGAATCCTAAGGTTGAAAGACATCAATATGTGTGCCGAACATTGCTGAACTTCGAAGAGAAGTATTGGATGAATGTCACAAAGCTAAGCTTAGTATCCATCCAGGGGTGAGCAAGATGTAAAATGATATCAGACGCACTTTCTGGTGGAGATCTATGAAACGAGACATCTCCTTAGATGTAAGCCGGTGTTCTACTTGTCAACAAGTCAAAAGCGATCAGTAGAAACTCGCTGGATTGTTGCAACCTTTGGAAATTCCAGGTGGAATCATAGATGGTTTTCCCAGAACCTGGAAAGGAAATGACAGTATTTGGGTGATCGTAGATCGTTTCACGAAGACCACCCATTTTATACCTGTCAAATCAAATAGGACTGCTCAGAGTCTGGCGCAGATTTATTCAAGGAAATAGTTAGACTGCACGGAGTTCCTATGAGCATCATTAGCGATCGTGACCCGATTTTTGCCAGTAAATTCTGGGAAGCATTCCAAGCAGAATTGGGAACGAAACTGAACCTGAGCACCACTTATCATCCTCAAACAGATGGCTAAACTGAGAGGGTGAATCGTATTCTAGAAGATCTATTGCGGGCGTGTATTATTGATTTTGGCGGATCATGGGAAGACCACTTACATTTGGTCGAATTCTCATATAATAACAGGTACTAGGCGAGTTTGAAAATGTCTCCACTCGAAGTATTGTATGGTAGACCGTGCCGATCCCCTGCTTCTTGGGTTGAACCTGGTAACAAACTTGTATTGGGGCCTGATATGATTTGCGATGCTGCAGATAAAGTCGACTTTATTAAGAAACGATTACTCGCCGCCCAAAGCCGACAGAAAAGCTATGCAGATAAGAGAAGAAGAGGTATATCACTTGCTGTTGGTGACTATGTATATTTGAAAGTATCTCCGATGAGAGGTGTCATCCGATTCGGTAAAACAGGGAAATTGGCGCCCAAATTCATTGGTCCGTTTCCTATTCTTGAACGGATTGGAACTCTCGCATATAGGGTTCAATTTCCTGATTGGTTGCCTGGAGTGCATGATGTATTTCACGTATCTCAACTTCGAAAGCACGTTCATGATCCAGACTTGATCGTGGAAGAAGCAGCGCAACAGGATATAGAAATCACTCCAGAATTGGCAGTTAGGAGAGAGCCGTTAAAGATAAATGGCAAAGAAACCAAAGAGTTGAGGAAAAAAAGGTTCACTTAGTCAAAGTACAATGGAGTGGAGATCCACGAGATTGTACTTGGGAAACAGAGGAAAGCATTAAGAAAGCCTATCCTAAGTGCAGGGTGGATATCTCTGATTGATTCTGGTTCAAGGTACATATACCATATTTTGCATTTTCATTATGTTCTCCAACTTGCTGTTGTTTTCTTTACATAGATGTAAACTTTTAAATTATATAGTCTGAATGATTTAAAAGAGTATATGGATTAATTGATACATTTTTGAAAAGTTAAAAACAAATTGTTTGTTATTTGAGTTGTGTGATAGTGGATTTGATTAATTAAATTATTAGAGCGATAGTTAATTTAATCAATAAGAGAATGAATGGTAGAATTTATTCGATTAAATCACACCTTGAACTGGTTTAAAAATAGATAGAAACATATACATGTGTATTATATATGTTTCAACAGGTAAATGGATTAGCTGTTGAGTAAAGATTTCATTTGCGTGCCCGACAAATAGGTAAACCTTAATGAGTTGGATGCGCAATTCTATTTATTATATCAACTCCTATGAATGTCATTGGATGCGGAGTGCTGGTTGTTCTGTGTGGAATAATAAATGTCGCCATAGGATAGTAACAATCAATTTTGAACTACACTACATGGCATACTTCTTGAAGATAGGCATACTTCATCATATACCACATAAGCATTTGGAGCTTGTGTGACGAGGTTGAAGATTTACCGTACGAGCAAGAGGCTTGTATGGCGATGACTATATTTTACAGGTTGAACTGATAACTGATATGGACCATATAAAATATAAAGATAAATTGCCAGATTAATAAAAAAAACCACACGGGTCTGGAGTTGACAATAATCACGTCTCTCTAGTTATTAGATACGGCACATGGACTATTTATTTCCCACATGGGACGAGGTGACGAGGATTTATCATCTAGAGTAATTAAAAATACACACTCCCTCAGGCTTTGACAGGGTGACGAGAATTTATTCTCTGGAGTTATTATCTATACACGCTCCCCTGTAAATACCATAATATATCACTATAAATATGTGTATGCTTATTAGGATTTATTGGGTACCTAATACGGCCTAATAAATTTCCAAACCACTCCCCGTACAAAGGAGGTTATAGCGAAATTTTTCGAAAATTCCGAGTGTTAGCCAAATTTTTGAAGAATTTGAAAATTCTCAGAAACTAAAAAGTTGGAGAATGGAAGCCAGAATGAAAGTAGGCTTGATTAATTAAACCACTTTTGACTTTGTTCCTTTTCGGGGACGAAAAGTTTTAAGTGGGGGAGATTGTAACAACCCGTAAAATCTGAACCAATTTAAAAATTTAAAAATTTTAAATTGGCTATTTTAGTGAATTTTGAATATTTAAAATAAATATTTTAAATAATAACAACGAAATGTATGGTTGAATCGATGTTGAAATTGAATAGAATTAATTTGAATTATAAACAAGGCCTGAAATGGTGCGGTAGTTTCGAAATTTGAATTCAAACTTTGACTGACTGTACCGGGTGCAAAACAAAATGAATTTGAGTGAAACCAAAAAATTTTAATCTGTTAGTGAATATCTTTCTAATGAATCTGAAAAATCGAAGTTTCATAGCGGGAAGCAAAAGTCGTGGCCAAATGAATTTTCTGAAAGGTCGCTATGGAGTTTATATATCCCGTGAAAATAACCATTTTGCAAACGTCCTCGGAATTCGACGAAACCACTTTTGTTGGATTCGGGATGTCAAATTATTGCTAGGTTTCAAATTTCATAATTTTTGAAGTTAATATGTGAGCGTGGCAAAGAAAAATGTGTTTGGTCGATTTCTATTAAATTGGGTCGACCAGAAAAGGGCCATTTTTCAAACGGTCTCAGAATTCGACGAAACTAGTTTTGTTGGGACCGCATCGTCAAAACATAGTTAGATTTATTTTTCGGGAATTTTTAGAATCAGTATGTGGCCCCGCAAATTGAAATGTACGTTCAAATCAAATATTGAATGTTTTATATTTTGATTTGAAGGAAAACTGACTGTAACAGTCGAACGGGCCTACGAAACATATCCCATTGTGTTCGAAATGGGGGTATTTAGCTAAGGACGATAGTCGTTGGGTTTGGATTGGAGTTCGTGTGTGAAAGGGGGTATTTTCGGATTTTGAAAATATATAAATAAAAATAAAAGGGCCTGGACCAATCACTTTCTTCCACGCCGCTTTCTCTCTCCGTGATCCACCAATCGCGTAGCGGAAACCACCTCCAATCTTCTCTCCTCCGTTTCTCCAAATCCACTCATCAAAACAACCTGGCCCTTTGGAGTTTTTCGTAGATCTGAAGCTCCTCTCCAAATCCATATAGATTTTGCAAATTATCGTGATATATTTTACTCGAAATCATCACCAGAAGTTGCGCCGTTCGCACCATGTTTTCTCTCTCCAGCCTCGTTCGAGTTCACCGCGGTCCCCACCCCTTGGTGCGCTGTTCGAAGCCCTACGTCGTAGCATCGGTCGATCATCCCCTAGTTGCTCGAATTTGGTGATAATCGCTAACCTAGTTTTGAACGAAACTGTGAAGGTAACAGCTGAAACTATTTTATACTATTTAATAGCAGTTTAAAGCGCTACGGTTTTTGATTTCACTGTAAAAATTATATATTTTTTGTTTGTTGACGAAATTCAGTGAAACAAGAGAAAGTGGACTCATGTGGACGTCTTCTACATTCTAGAAGAGACCGCATATTTTTCTGAGCCTTCTGCTATTTTTGGTGGAGTGGAACCCAATGTGAGATTTCTAAATTATAAACGATATGGAAAACAACGATGTACAAATTATATAGTCGATGTATGAGTTATATAAGCGTTGTACACCTCATGTATAAGCGTTGTATAAGTTGTATGTTCGATGTATAAGTTATATATGCGTTGTAAAAATTATATGTGCGTTGAAATGAATTGAAGTAAATTGAAATATATTTATAAATGAATATATATATATACTCCCTTCGTCCACAGACCATAGACGATATTTATTGGTTGTGATTGGTGTGAAAATTGGTTGATAGCGAATGGTTGATTAGAATTGTTTGTGGTTGAAATTGATTGATGGTGGTTGAGAAATACCCATCCGTGGTTGAAAAAAAATTAGAATAGATTGTGGAAATGAAAATAAAACATGTCGCCTGCGTGCGAACTAGATGCATGAATCCCCATTGTCAAAAGCTGCGAGGCTTTAAGGTAGAGCGAGGAGCCGTACTAGGGACGGCCCCGGTTTTAACTACCCTGCCGTTATGCTGCCGAAATTTTCAATAATATTCATGTGTTAAAATTGTTTTCATGTGTTGAAACTATATTCATGTGTTGAATAGAAATTCATGTGTTGAACGATATTCGTGTTTTGAAATAAATTGTTTTATAATAAAAATCATATTCTTATCATCTATATGAACTATATAAAATAGTCGTGTTTTGAAATAAATTGTTTTATAATAAAAATCATATTCTTATCATCTATATGAACTATATAAAATAGTCGTGTTTTGAAATAAAATTTTATACAATAAAAATCATATTTTTATTATATACATGAAATGTTGAAAATAGTGAAGTGTTGAAATAAAGGACTGTTAGATAAAAATATCATTTTTATCAAATCTATAAAAGGGGATATGGTTTTGAAATAGATGAAAGAATTATATTTATATATATGATATAAATATAATCAAAATATAGTGAATAACGAGACTGCAATTCGTGTTTTGAAACCGTGATTTCAAACGATTGTTGCGGGAGATCCGACCATCGGATTTTCCCGAAACCACAACCATTGGGTTCGCCTTGGAAATATCTTTCCAACTGCACCAACTTTGTAAAGATCCAACGGTTGGATTGTCTGGAATGTTTAATTCAAATCTGAAGAAAAATAGCGCCAGAATCGATTATATTTTATATATATATATATAAATATAATTAAATTAAATCGAATAACGACGCTGCAGTTCGTATTTTGAAATCGTAACTTCAAATGATTAGTGCGGAAGATCCGACCGTCGGATTCTCCCAAAACTGAAACCGTTGGATTCGTTTTGAAAAGATCTTTCTAATGGTATAAATTTTATGAAGATCCAACAGTTAGATTTTCAGATATGTGTAAATTAAATTTGGAGAAAAACAGCGCCACGACCGCGTTATGGCCTGAAGCGTCGTTTGAATGAATTGGCTATTTTTAAATAAATAAAAATAGCGATAAATCGTGATTAAATATTATAAATGATATGGAATGGAGATAAAATGAATTTGCTCAATTTGTGTGATGTTTGATAGTTGAATGTGTTTGGGGTGAAAATTACATTAAACAACAAAATTGGTGATGTTGAATAATTTAACCATTGAAATGAATTGATTTGAAATTCTAGATATACGCGAATTAATTGAAAAGGCCAAGTTAATTCTCATTTCAAATAATTGATCGACGAGTGAAAGTTGAAAATATGAAGACTGTGCAAGACCGATGATCTTCACGTCGAATGGAGGGGTGCTACTGATGCTCAAGATAGGAGTAGCTACCTTGACGGGGTTGAAGTAGTAGCCACCGGACGTACTTGTTGATTGTATGGATATGCGAGGTATTGAGTGCCTCCGGTTTCATTCAGACCCAGAACAAACGTGCAAAAGGACTGTGTGTCTGACATTGGATTTTGTTCTGTGCTGATTGATCTCTATTAAATATATATCTGTTTGGCGGCGGAGAATTTATTCTCTTACTTAATGCCCTTCTCTGAGATGTATGAGCTCAGAGGTTATATATCGATGGAAACCAATCGCATTGAGTGAATTGCCCGTGTTGCATGCCTAAGTGGCAAATGATCAAGGCTTCTGTTGAAAACAAAGTCTTGTGGTTGATGATCAAAGCACGGCCTGTGTGGCATAGCTTTGTGTATAGCGTGGTTTCGCGAGCCTCACACCCCGGTATGAGCCAGAAACGGGAGACGGACATCAGGGAGGACATGCGTTTTCTCCAAGCTAGGAGTGATGCTTTGGGTTTTACACGCCCGGGTATTTTACTTATGTGGATGATGGAAAGCGAGGCCTCAGTTTGCTTCGGTCTCTTCGGAGCCGATGGTGTGGTCAGAGATAACCAGTTTACGCCCCATAGGGCGGGGAAACGCAGTGTTCAGGAATTTTAATCCACATCGGTGGACCGGCCCTGACGATCCAAGGCTTGTCTGCGCGCTTTCCTGAGACATGGGCTAGATTGTCTTGAATTCGTTAAGGACTATCTTTTGCCTTGGCTCATGACGGAAATCCAATTTCCAAATACGACATCGTGCGGTTTTGATTGTGTGTGTGTATATATATATATATATATATATATATATATATATATATATATATATATATATGGCGACATGATATATGGTACCCATGCCGTCTATGATTGATAATTATGATTGAAATCGTTTTTGAAACATATATAGACTAGCAATAATATCAAATGATTTGTTTTGCTCGTATCAAGCATATTTTGGCCATTATAAGGTAAAACTCTATTCTCCGGTTTGTGTTGCATTGTGTGATGGGAACTGAGTCTTATATTGGCTTCATTTTTATAAAAAGCATTGCGATTTATAAAAAAATTATTTGTTTTAAAGCACTGGCAATCCAATGGAGTAAACCCGTTCCGCGAAAGAGGCGTGGTCCTGTGATTAGCCATATTTGAAAATGTGTTAAGTAGATTTCTCATACCAGTCCCATGACTGACTCGTAGTTTGTTTCACTTACAAACTTGGGTGCCCCTTTTTCTACATGGGCAACCTTGTATTCAGGTTTTAGCAGGCTCTTTCAGGATAGCTGGAGCTGAAGATGGATCCTATCATTTATCTCTTTTTATGCTGTTCAGCTCCTGTTGTACATATTATGTTTTCTTTTCCGCAGTAGACATTTATGTATAGCTGAACTGTATTTTGTACTAAGTATGATCCTATATACTGTGTAACTCTGATGATTATATTTATCCAGTGTATTCTATTGTACATTATCTGGTATATTTATCTATTTCTGTTCTGATGTTGTCTGTTTATGTGTTATATTCCAAAGATTACCCTTGCACCGTCTCATCGGGGTTTGGGGTCGTCACAGGAACTGGGTGCTAGCCACCATTAATTGGTTTTTCATTGAAAAGGGATTACAATAGGTTTTCTTATTTTTGATCTTATCTATTTTAAATGGCTTATGTGTCTATATTTTTCTAAAGGGAATGATTTCCTTTATAAAATAAATGCGTACCATGAAATGAGGAACCCACCGACATGCCATTTCAATCATTAAATAAAATATCAACAGATTTGATAATTTATTTATCCAATAAATGTTTACCCTTTATAACGTTTTAAGTGTGTGACCCTATAGGTTATTATAACGTTGGCAATGATTTTAAATCATATTTAAAATCATAAACAGTGATTGACATCCAACAATATGTCGCTGCTACCCAAGTTATAATAATATAATCGATTCGATACAACCTTTTCGTGACCAGTATATCAATGTAATATAATCCTTTTAACAAATATATTCAAGATTAAACTCAAGTAATGGATCATATCATACACTTTATAATTTAATTTGTTTAACTTTATCAATAAGTAGATTGTTTAAAACAAATCATTAGTTGAGCACGGCCATGCATTTCACAATCTCACTCAATCAAGTGGCTCATGGATATCACTACGAATATATCGTAGGGTTAAATTCCATCTAGATCATTCATAATTTTCATTCGATTCGAGATGTATCCAATATTCACCTTTATTGTTACTCTGTTACGAATAACTTTAGATGATATCAAAACATAAATATCCTCGAATAAAATTATAACGATTTCAGGTCTGAGGACCATTACATCACCGTCACTATGAGAATAACTTATGATACTATCAATTATATTCCATGTAATTATCTCACGGTGGGTCAGCCCGATACGATATTCTCCAATACGTATTTATGTTTTGACAGTAATATCACATATATTAATGATCAATGAGATGTGATCATCAGTCAATCTACATACTAGTCTCAACGTTTTATTGTTGTCCTTTATCTAAACAATAAAACTTGACTAGGCACATTTAAAAATTATAATACTCAGTATATAATATAATCTCAAGTTCAAATCACTTACCTGAACTATATAATTCCGTATTATAATCCTAAGGACTTCTAATATATTAATATTTATATTACGCAGCAAATATAATATAATAGAATGTTATTTTATTCCAAATAAAATAATAACATCAACAGTGTTATCAATCTCATTAAATGGATTGCCTCTAGGGCATAAAATCTAACACAAATGTTACTACAATATTATCTTAGCACAGTCTGACGGTGAAGGGATGTTGAATGAATATAAGGAAAGGATGAAGAATCCGAGAGCAACATAGGCCGACACCCTCTCTGAAAAGAAGGGGCCCGAAGCCCATAGGGCACCAGCAAAGGTTTATCCAACATGGTCTACCCTCTATGAGTACCCACGATAAAGCCGAAAGCCTACATCAAAAAACTTACGCCAAAGGACCGACATTTGGAGGCATCCACCGAGAAGTTCAAAATGCCTCCGCAATCCATCCCAGCAACAAACTCATTTCCACCTTGGGGAGGCCCAATTCACCTGGGACCCTAGCTTCGAAGAGCTTAACTGGCACCACGAGGATAGTCGATAACCAGTTGTCCGAGACCAAGGGAAAAAGCGGCCGGCAGGAGTCCATTCAGGCCCAACAACCAACTGATAAAAGGACCCCAGATTCTCTATAAATAGGACCCCCGGAGCTTTATAAAGGGGACACACTTTCTATTTCTCAATTTAGTTCTTTTCTTCTCAAGAGGAGCAAATCATCAATTCTTGTAATATCTATAAATTATGAATGGAGAATTTCGGGTCTCATACATCTTGCGATTTGATAATCTTGTTGTGCCATAATGATGAAAAAGCGAGTTAACACTAACCTTTCTGATGAGGAGATCAACCATGGCGCCCCGGAGGCAGAGGAAGAGGGCTTTGTGGAAACACGAAGTCTCCTTCTCCTCGCCTTAAGGGTCTGCCATGTTTGGCCCATATTCTCATGTTGAGCCTAATGCTTCCCTTATATTGATGTAAGGAGATCGTCTACGAATTCCTAACCCGATCTCTATCGTGATTCAGGCCCCTATCTTGAGAGGATTGACACGGAAGGATCATCGGAGTTAACGAATATTGCGATGCCTTCATCCTTGAACTCGAGGGAAACGTTAGCCTATTTTCTTCTTATTGTAGTACATAATGTCATCGTCATGGCTTAGAAAATCATCAATTCCATGAAGCCTAATGACATCAAGTTAAATAACTTTCCCAAGGTCAAGTAGAAATACCATCGTGCAATATGTGCGATGATCATCCTTCGGGAGCAAGATATACGACCATTAGGTTTAAAAATTCTAATGCCCAGTGGAAGGCGATTTAGCTTACAAACATTGGCCTAGGATTACATCCCGGTGACTCTGATTCATGATGATGCCAAACCCCATAAACACACGCCTTACATACTGTAATCCGGATGTTGACGAAAAATGTCGTTAACAGCTTCCACCTACCCATTTTCCTGTGTGTGAGCTACGACTGAGAAGCTTTTCTGGATTTGATACCACTTACAAATTGTTCGAAACTTCTCACCCTCAAACTGTGTCCCATTTTCAAAAATTATCTTTTGTGGAATGTCAAACCTGCAAATGATGTTTTTAGTTACAAAATTAGTAACTTTTTTAGTTGTGATTATGGCCAGCGGTTCCTCTTCAGTCCGCTTCGTGAAATAATCTACAACCACTATTGTATATTTGGCGCCTACTTTAGCTATATGCAACACTCCAATCAAATCAATGTACCATATCAAAAATGGCCAAGGGATGACCATTTGTGTTAATCCGAAAGACAAGACCCTTGGAAATTTAGCGAATCTCTGACATCTATCAAACTTCCTTGCGTAATCTATGGCGTCTTTGCTTACTTCAGGCTATAAGTAACCATACCGAAGCACTTTCTTTGCTAGATTTGTCTGCTAAAATGGTCTCCGCATTCACCCTAGTGTATCCCAACTAAGATCCTTTTTGCCTCCTGCTGAGTTACGCATCAGAGCAATGGCATAGAGAATCCTCTTTTATATAATTTTCCGTCTTGCATGACAAACCTTGAGGCTATTCTAAGTAATCTCTTTCGCTCTGTATGGCTACTGGGAAATGTCCCATTACTCAGATATTCTCTTATTGGGGTCATCCACGATTCTGGTTCTTCCGAAGTATCCATCGTATATTCGACTTCCATTTTAACAGTACTTGGATTACCGAGGATTTCGACTGGTACCAGACTAAAAAGTTGTGCATCCCCTGAACTAGTTTATTTAGCAAGTGGGCTGGCCTTCATATTTTCTTCCCTTAGAATGTGGCTAATGGTGTAATACTCGAAGCTATCGAGAAGTTCCCAAGCTTTCGATAAATATGGAGCCAGATTTCCTCCTTTTGCGTGGAATTATCTTCGAATTTGGCACACAACAAGCTGCGAATCACTGAATATATGAAGAGTTCAGAGGTTTAATTCCTTGGGTATCCTCAATCGAGCAATCAGATCCTCCTATTCTGCTTCATTATTAGTGGTTGGGAATTCAAATCGTAATGCATAACAAACCAGCGTCCTTCAGGAGTCTCCAGTACTACCCCTGCACCTGAATAGTATTCGTTTATAGCTCCATCAACATACAAATTCCATTGCATGCTCACTTCTAACTTATCTTCCTCATCATCCTCCTAAAAGGTAAATTTTGCAACAAAGTCGGCTAAAGCATCCCCGTTGATCACCCTCCGGGGATATTAGGTCATTTAGTATTGGCTCAGCTCAACATTCCACTTCAATAATTGCCCTGCGATTTCTGAATGAAACAATACTTGCTTTAGTGCCTGATATGTAAGTACCTTAATTAGATATGCCTGAAAATAGGGTCGTAATTTCTTTGACTTGATCAAAAAATAATAAGCGAGGTTCTCGAGCTTTGGATAATTCTTTTCTGCTCTAGTGAATCGCTTGCTGATATAATACATAGGCTATTGGATCCGCGATTCCTCCCATACCAGAGCCGCACTTAAGGCATGAGAGGACACCGCTAGATAAATAAACAGATCTTCCATATTGCTAGGTTTGAATAACATCAGTGGGGCTTCCATATGTCTTATTAATTCCTTAAAAGCATCTTGGGATTCTGCAGTTTATCTCGAAGTTCTTCTTTCCTTCTTTTTAAGGCATCAAAAATGGGAATGCATCTACCGATTGACTTCGAGATGAATCTTCTCAGTGCCGCAATTTTTCCATTGAGACTCTGAAGCTCTCTTTTATTTCAAGGAGCCCTTAATTCACTAAAAGTCATGACTTGCATTGGGTTATCCTCAATACCCCTTGCACTGACCATAAATCCCAGAAACTTTCCAGATGAAATGCTAATTGAACATTTTGGCAGATTTACCTTTATCTCGTACTTCATCAAAATTGCAAACATCTCAGTTAGATTATCCATGTGACTGACTGCCTTTTGTGATTTGACTAGCATATCATCTACGCACACCTCCATAGTCTTGCCAATTTGAGACTTGAGCATCATGTTGACTAGTGGTTAAAAGTCGCTTTGCCATTCTTTAAGTCAAAAGGCATCATATGTAGTAATAAAATCCTAAGTCTGTAATAAAGCTGGCATTCTCCTAGTCAGGCTCATGCATCATAATTTGATTATATCTTAAATATGTGTCCATGAAGGATAACAGTTCATGCTATTCTTTTTTAGCAGGACGGTTGTATAGAGCAATCTTCATAGCCGGTTCATAGTTAATATTAAAATAAGTTAATATAACGGTCAACAGCCTGACCGATGGCATGAATAGTGCGGGGCTTGCATGCAAGCATGCATGCAAGAGAAGTACGTAGCGTGAAGCGCTAATATATACATACATAGGGGTTCATATAATACAACAGTTAGCAGCAAGTAAATCAACCTACGAGCTGAAGTATACAGCTCCAAAACATTACTATTAACAGCAAACCAAAAGATTGGCATAAGGGTACCAGACACATCATCATCAGGCGAGCATGATGAGGTTACCATGGGAGGGGGTAGAAGCGACGCTGGCGCTGCCCGCCTGCCTTGGAGCTACCAACAGATTCTTCCCAAAATGGTAGTTGTATCCATGATGGTAGGGATGAAAGGAGAAGCCTGAGTACCTATCAAAAGATAATATAGGTAAGAAAATCTCTGATATAACTGTAATTTCGAGGCATAGCATCTGTTGAAGCATCTATTGTTGCGTTTAAGCCATACAGTCCAAACAAAAGTAGCAAAGAATGAATCAAGACTGGTTGATGGGGGAGAATATTGACAGTATTCGTAGTGTGGGAGTTAAGGCAATAGGTAGCCAAAGACATGGGTGGCCACCGTAACCCAAAGGTATAAGCTAAGGTCACAGTCATAGAGAAGATGGGAGATAGATTCATTGTCGCGATGACAAAGAACACAAGTTGGGCTCACAATTCCTTTGCGGATCAAACTATCTTTGGTATTGATTTTTGCACATGCCAGGCACCAAAGAAAGAAACGAACTCTCGATGGCACTTTGATTCTCCAAAGCCTATGGTAGGTAAAGACCCTTCCGTGGTGAGAGATGTAGCTACAACAAGACCTAACGGCGAAGGTGCGTTTAGTTGAGGTGATCCAGTAAACAAAATTCGTGTTAGGTGGTAGGATCATTGACTGGATGATATTGAGCACTTCATGGATGTCATGAATGATGGAAGAGTGGAAGTAGATGGTTGGCAATATATCTAAAATGACCTAGTGAATTTCATTGTTTATGGTGATGGTAGGGTTAGGACATATGGAGTAGAGTGAAGGAAAAAGATGTGCTAAAGGGCATTCAAAGAACCAAGTGTCTAACCATAAGTAACTTGAGGGGCCATTCCCAACCTTGATGGCGAAAAAATGTTTAATACGAGGTAAAGATCACAACACCCCCCCTAGAACGGTGAAGAGTGGGATCGTGGTTGTAACGACCCGTATTCTACGCATCTGAGGATCGTAGAATATTTATTTCATTCTCATACAAAGTCATACGGTCGTGTAACTATGGGGAGCGACTATTGGGGTCATTTCCCACATTCACGATTTTTGCCAATTTTTAAATTACCATTTTGCCCCTAGCGAATCTTGTTTTGCCTATAACTTTTGATTTGTTATGGAGTTTTGACCTAAAACCATTTCCATTGGATTCGGATGTTGGTTTACCTTTCCGTAGAGTGGTCACATTAATCAAACGGACTTACCATTTGGGAGATATAGCTGAAATAAGATTTGGAAGAAGAAAAACGACATAATTGGGCTTAACAGGGTAATTAGCAGCTAGGCCCATAACCATTTTGGATTAGGGTTATGGGAGGGACGAAAGGGTATAGGAAAACATTTCATTTTAGTTTTCCAGCCGCCACTAACTTTCCTTGAACCCTAGTAATGGCCTCCATCTTCCAAATCTCATTCTAATCGCTTCCTAATCGCTAATTAAACAAAACTACATCAAATCAAGAGAAATTAGCATCAAATCAGAGATAGAGCCACTGTTATACATTGGAATTCGTGCCATATCAGTCATAGTTTCAGATCTAATATTCATTTGTGGCTAAGGTAAGTGATTAGCACTTTTATTCACTAATTACGGCTAATTAGGGATGATTAGTGATAATTAGCAAAATTATGCATTATAAAAATCCAGTAAAACTTGAAAAAAATCTTAAATATTATTTTATGTCACCAGTGAAAATTTGGACTAAGTTTGCTAATCCTACAATTAAAACATGGGTAAAGGATTAAGGGGAAAATCATGCTTTTTGGGTATGTTTGATCCAAAATATTTCATGTGAATGATGTTTTAATGTTTTTGATTGATTCTATATGTTGTTACTGCTGTTTGGAATGTTTTGTGATGTCGTAGGATGGTTAGAATGGTTAAAAACGCCGTTAGTTAGCGAAATTAGCTCATAGGAAAACTGCAGAAATTCGGTTCCTGAAGGGGGTAGGGGTCACGAACCGCCACCATGCTCACGAACCGCTCCAAGATGGTGGTCATGAACCGAGGGGTGGTCACAAACCGGGGAGGTGGTCATGAACTGGGGGGTCATGAGCTACAAATCAAACCTAATGAGGACCACAACCATGACCCGAATCAAGATGATGACTCTAAACCGAACCAAATTCGAACTTCGACTACGCGCGATTGTAGATTCTTCTGAAGATCAATTCAAACTCGACCAAAACACAAGATGCAAAGGAAGTCTAAGTAGGAAGTTATTACTCAGCATCCAGATGGGAACCAACGAGTTAACTTCTAGAGTTGGATTTTGTTGTGGGACGTGTGCAAAGAGGTTATTGATATCTATAACTTTGGTTCACTATTGAAGAGAGGGGGCATGTAGACGAACAAGAGCCAGGGAAGTGTGGACTGGTTGGCCCTTAACCTAGATCCAGGATGTGTGGACTAGATAGGGTTATTGACTATAGACTAGGGACGTATTGTCATAGCAATAGTTGTACGGAGTTGCCGTCATGACCCCAATAGATTTGGTGATCAAAGCGGTAGATATCGTAAAATTTATGCAGTGAGTAAGGAAAGTGAGGATGATTGCTATGTTTGATGTTTGCTATCACCATGACACGCACACTCCCATTTTACACTTTATGTTAGTGTTACCTTAGAGTATTGTACATCTTGTTGTGCTAACTCATTGATTGCAGGTCCAGGTTTAGGTATGATTATTTATACCTGTTATTGTTTTAGTTTGTTGCTATCGCTCATACCATACTTTTGTCTGACCCAGAGTTTTAATTCTCTTCTTATTACTCTGGGTACTCCTAAACGAGTAGACTAGAGACATGTTAGGTGGTTATGCACGAGTAGCTGTCCGGAGACGAGCAGGAGGCTTCTACGTACTATTTACATATATTCTCCATGTGTTGTTACTGGTCACTACTTTGGGCATTAGTAGTTTACCTTTTCTATTTTTCTTTAGAGACAGTATTTTGAAGTTTTAATAATGATGGTTTGGATCATAAGCTGTATTTTGGATTCCATTGTTATGATGGTTTAGTTTTCAGCTTATGCATCGTCTCGCCTGTTTTTATGTCAAGTTATGTTATTATTAAATTTTATTCCATGCGCTGTGAGATATACTACAGGTTCTTGGGTGATTCATATTTTCAAACCCTTTTCTTTTGATGACCGTCCCGTGCTAGTTGGGCATTGGCATATCGCATTTCGGGGAAATGTCAGCTGGTGCAGGGCGGGCCGTCACACTTGATATCAGAGCCTAGGTTGCGTATTAACCTAGGGGAAGTCATCAGGGAGAGATAATATACGTATATAAGAGTGCGTATTTGTGATATTTTGGTTTTCAAAAAATATGTATATATAATATTAGTATATCTAAATATGGAGTCGCACTGCACTGACACCACTAAGGAGATGGTTAATCGTTTTCTCTTTATAGATTAAACGATGAGCCGATATATGAGGAGTACGGGTTCAGGGGCAAACAATGGGAATTTCCGTGATATGAGGACGATGTTTACTGCCTTCATGCGAGAGATGCTTAGGGATGCTCAGGAAGCAGTTCCTAATGCTGCTAGTGGTGGTCATGCAACAGTGCAGGCGCCTAGAGCCGATTTTGCCAAGCTTAGCAAGGATTATATTAATCTTGGTGGAAAGACGTTCCACGGAATGGAATCAGCAACGGAAGTTCAAGATTGGCTGGATAGTTGTGAGCGAATCTTTGAGGAATTGGGTATCAATGATGCAGTAAATAGGAAGTTAGCATCATGTCAGCTTCAGGAACAGGCAATGAATTGGTGGAATGTTATTAAAGCAGCTACTCTCGAGGATCAAGTCACTTGGAATCAGTTTAAGACCAGCTTCAGTGATAAGTTTATCCCAGCTGCTGAGAAATCAGAATTGTTTAGGAAGTTTTTGGAGCTTAGGCAGAATGGTAGGGCAGTCTCAGAGTATATTGTTGAATTCGATACCTTATCGAAATATGGACTGTCCCTTATCATTACCGTCGAGAAGAAGAACGAGAAGTTCATAACTTGCCTAGATGAGTACTTGAGGGAGAGACTCATAAACCATATCGATGAGATTTTTGAATCTATTGTGGGAAAGGCGTTAAGATATGAGAGCCTTTACCCTAAGTTGAAGACCGAGGTTGCTATTACATCTGCAGAGGAGCCAAAGCCACAGGCAAGCGGTGGAGGCAAGAATAATTCCCAGAATAATAGGAAGCGGAATCCGACTAAGGATGGTCAAAAAAAGAAGAATAAGAAAGATATCGAGTCCTATAGCTGTGGAAAAAAAGGTCATTATGCCAAACAGTGTTGGGAAAAGCCAGAAGAAAATAAGTGCTTCAACTATGGCCAAGTGGGACATTTTAAGAATGAATGTCCACAACCCCCTAAGGAGAAGCAAATGTGAAAGCATATGCTATCAACGCTGTTCCTTCTTCGTTGAATGCCCTAACTGCGACTCAGAAGGGAAAAGGTGTCATTATTCAAGGTATGCTTTCTATTTATGATGTTTCTGTTCGAGTCTTGTTTGATACCGGGGCTTCTCATTCCTTCATATCTAGTGACCTAGTAGATAGGTTGTAATTGGAACCCGAAATAGTCGATAGAACTTTAGTTGTGACGAACCCGATCAGTGGTTCGACTAACCTTAGAATGATTTGCCGTAATTTGGTCTTATCGAGTCATGAATGTATGTTTGCTTGTGATTGCTTTGTTTTGGGCTTTACTGGGTTTGGCATTATTTTGGGAGTCGATTGGCTCCAAAGAAATGGGGTGGTGGTAGACTGTGAGGGGTCTTCGGTGACCATTAGAGAGGACGATGGGCGGAGGGTGGTATTGGGTTGCCTACCTAGTGATAAGGTGATGGCTAGTTTTCTACATTCCCTCGACATCTCGCAAGATGAGTTATCAGATATGCCTATTGCTGGAGAGTATCCGGACATCTTCGAGGAAGTGATTAGACTTCCACCACACCGAGAGATTGAGTTTCGGATTGATTTAGTGAAAGATGCCAGACCAATAGTGATGCCACTTCTTCATATGGCTCCAAGGGAGCAGTGAGAGCTCGAGGTGCAAGCGGGCGATCTATTGAAGAAGGGATTTATCTGAAGGAGTGTTTCCGAGTGGGGAGAACCAGTTGTATTTGCCAGTAAGGCCGGTGGTTACCTTCGCTTATGTGTAGACTACCACGAGTTGAACAAGGTGACTAGGAAGAATAAGTATCCTCTTCCATGGATAGATGATTATTTTGATCAACTGAATGGAGAAAGAGTGTTTTCCCAGTTGGATCTCGCGATAGGTTTTCATTAGCTCCAAGCAGCAGTTGAGAGTATACCTAAAATGACATTTCGGATGCCGTTTGGATTCTATGAGTGGTTGGTCATGCCATTTGGGTTGACCAATGCACCCGCATATTTTGTGTATCTTATGAATAGAGCTTTCAGAGATCAATTAAATAAATTTGTTCTTGTGTTTGTAGATGATATCTTGGTTTAGTCGAGGACAAAGGAAGAACATAAGGAACATTTGAGGACAGTGATGGAGGTGTTGAGGAAACACCAATTGAAAGCAAAAATTTCTAAGTGTCACTTCTGGAGGAGGGAAGTGAGATTCTTAGGCCATATTGTTTCAGAGAATGGTATTGTCGTGTATCCTGCGAAGGTGGCTACAGTAGAAGAACGGTCTACGCCTAAGAATGCAACGGACGTGAGAAATTTCTTGGGGTTAGCTAGATACTATCGTAAGTTTATCCAAGACTTATCTAAGATAGAAGCACTGTTAACTCAGTTGACCAAGAAGAATCAAACTTTCGTTTGGGACGAAAGGTGTAAGAATGCATATAAGAGCCTAAAGGAAAAGTTAACGTGCGCACCAGTGTTATTTATTCCTAAAAGGAATGAAGAGATAAGGTTGTAGCTTATGCTAGTCGGCAACTGAAACCGCATGAGAAAAGATATCCTACCCATGATTTGGAATTGGCAGCGATCATGTTCGCGTTAAAGATGTGAAGACACTATCTATTGGGAGAAAGATTCGAGTTGTTTACTGATCATAAGTCATTAAAGTATCTTTGCTTTCAAAGGTATTTAAATCTTCGTCAATAGAGATGGTTAGAGTTCTTGGCTTCATATGATTTCAATATCGCATACACACCCGGGAAGGGCAATGCGGTAGTTGATGCATTGAGTAGGAGACATGCCAGTTTGGGGATTATGTTTCTTGAATGGAAGCAACCAGAGTATATCGCGAGATATGATTTCAGACCTAAGTGTGAACTAGATCCAAAGATGTCAGCAAATTTGACGATCAGACCGACTTTGATAGAGCGGAATGGTTCCAACCAGAGGGACGATCCTAATCTATTGGAAATCATCTTTAAGGTCGAGGTGCGTATCGACGTCGAGAGAATGAATAAGTATGGTCTTGATCGAGAGGGATGACTTCGAAAGAATGGGAGGCTAGTTGTACCCAACGTTAATGGATTGAGAGATGAAGTGCTTAGAGAGTGTCATCACTTGAAACTGGCTATATATCCCGGTGGTAACAAAATGTATTGAGACGTGTAGTAGACCTACTACTAGGAAGGGATGAAGAGAGACGTTGGGAAGTTTATATCCAAGTGCATGAATTTCCAGTTAGTTAAAGCCGAGCAAAAGAAGCCTAGTGGTTTGTTACAACCGTTGGAATTTCCCAAGTGGACATGGGAACAAGTCCCAATGGATTTTATTGACGGTTTACCAAGGACTAGATCGGGTCATGATAATATATAGGTGATTGTGGATCGATTGACCAAAAGTGTAAGTTTATACTGGTCAAGTCGAATAGAATGGCAGCTAAGTTTGCAAAACTGTATATGAAGTGGATAGTGAGATTTCATGGAGTACCTAGAGGTATTTTGAGTGACTGAGATCCCTTATTTACTAGTAGGTTTTAGAAAAGCTTACAAGAGGCTTTACGGTCATAATTACATCTCAGTACCGCGTGCCATCCTCAAACCGGCGGTCAAACAGAGAGGGTGAATCGTGTATTAGAGGATCTCTTAAGAGCTTGTATATTAGATTTTGGTGGTTCATGGGGTGACCATTTGCAGCTGGTTGAATTCACATATAATAATAGTTATCAATCCAGTATTGGTATGGCTCCATTTGAAGATTTGTATGGAAGATCGTGCAACTCAACGTCATGTTGGTTGGAAACCGGTGAGAAATTTGTGCTTGGACCGGATGTAATAAGAGAAATTTCAGATAAGGTGAGAAATTTGTGCCTGGACCGGATGTAATAAGAGAAATTTCAGATAAGATCAAGCTTATTCAATAGCGAATGAAGGCTTCCCGAGATAGGAAGAAGAGTTATGCTGATAAAAGATGAAGAGAATTGAAATTCTTCGCTGGCGACTTGGTATTCATCAAAATTTCTCCGTTAAAGAGTGTGATTCGATTTAGTAGGAGAGGTAAATTGGCACCAAGGTTTCTTGGTCCATTTCTTGTTCTCGAACAAGTTGGGAATTTAGCGTATAAAGTTGGATTACTAGACAAGATGGTCGGAGTGCACAACTATTTCATGTTTCCCAGTTAAGGAAGTTCGTGCACGATTCTAAGATGACTATTTCACCAGATCACTTGGATGATATCGAAGAGGAATCTGAGGCAGTTGGGAGCCATAGAATGATTCATATTGTCGGACATGATACGAAGCAACTTCGAAGGAAGGCGGTGAAACTAATTAAGGTCCAGTAGGGTGATAATGAGCATGACTGTACTTGGGAAACGGAGGAGAACATAAGGACGTCATATCTAGGGCTCTTTACCTGGTAAGTTTTTAATTGCGATAGTTACTCCACATGCTAGGATAGGCTTGTTGTATTCATTTTGTATGTTTGATTATTGCAAATGGTTGATAGGCATGCGCGACCTTTAAGCTGTTTTCTTAGTTAAGGATTTTCGAAGGCAAAATTTCTTAAGGGGGGAAGAGTGTAACGACCCGGATTCTACGCATCGGAGGATCGTATAATATTTATTTCATTCTCATACATAGTTATATGGTCGTGTAACTATAGGGAGCGACTATTAGGGTCATTTCCAACATTCACGATTTTTGCTAATTTTTAAATGATCGTTTTGTCCCTATCGATTCTTGTTTCGTCTATGACTTTTGATTGGTAAGAATTTTTGACCTGAAACCTCTTCCATTGGATCCGGATGATGATTTACCTTTCCGTAGAGTGGTCACATTAATCAAACGGACTTATCGTTTGAGAGATATGGCTGAAATAAGGTTTGGAAGATGAAATACAACATAATTGGGCTTAACAGGGTAATTAGTAGCTAGGCCCATAACCCATTTTGGGACTAGGGTTATGGGAGGGCTAAAAGGGTTTGGGAAAAAAATCATTTCATTTTTCCAGCCACCACTAACCTTCCTTGAACCCTAGCAATGACCACCATCTTCCAAATCTAATTCTAATCGCTTCCTAATCGCTAATTAACCAAAACTACATCAATTTAAGAGAAATTAGCATCAAATCAGAGACAGAGCTGCTGCTGTACTTTGGAATTTTTTCCATATCAGTCATAGTTTCAGATCTAATATTCATTTGTGGCTAAGGTGAGTGATTTGCACTTTTATTCACTAATTACGGCTAATTAGGGGTGATTAGTGATAATTGGCGAAATTATGCATTATAAAAATCTGGAAAAATTTGTAGAAATTCTTAAATATTATTTTATGTCACTGGTGAAAATTTGGGTTAATTTGGAATAAGTTTGCTAATCTTATAGTTAAAACATGGTTAAGGGAAAAATCATGCTTTTTGGGTATGTTTGATCAAAAATATTTCATGTGAATGATGTTTTAATGTTTTTGATTGATTCTATATGTTGTTACTGCTGTTTGGAATGTTTTGTGATGTTGTAGGAAGGTTAGAATGCGAGACGACCCGAAATCCCGTTCAGACGGAAACAAGGGTTATCTTTGGAATATAACACAGAAACAGATAATAGCAGAACAAAATTAAATAAATACACCAGATAATGAACAATAGAATATACTAGATAAAAGTAATCATCAGAGTTACACAGTATACAGGATCTTACTTAGTACAAATACAGTTCAACTATACATAAATGTCTACAGCGGAAATAAACAAAATATGTACAATAGGAGCTGAACAACATAAAAAGAGATAAATGATAGAATCCATCTTCAGCTCCAGCTATCCAGAAAGAACCAGCTAAACCTGAATACAAGGCTGCCCGTGTAGAAAAAGGGGCACCCGAGTTTGAAGGTGAAACAAACTACGAGTCAGTCATGGGACTGGTATGAGAAATCCATTCAACACATATATAATATGGCTAATCACAGGACCATGCCACTTTCGTGGAACGGGTTTACTCCATTGGATTGCCAGTGCTTTAAAACAAATCTTTCTTTTAAACATCGCTATGCTTTTAAAAAAAAATGAAACCGTTATAAGACTCAGTTCCCATCACACAATGCAACGCAAACCGGAGGATAGAGTTTTGCCTTATAACGGTCAAAATATGCTTGATACGAACAAAACAAAGGCATTTGATATTATTGTTAGTGTCTATATGTTTTGAAAACAATTTCAAATCATAACTATCAATCATAGACGGCATTAATGCCCCATACCACTATGTCGCCATATATATAGGTATATAATCAAAACCGCACAGTCACGTATTTGGAAATTGGATTTCCGTCATGAACCAAGGCAAAAGATAGTCCTTACCGAATTCGAGACGCTCTAGCCCGTGTCTCAGGTACAGCCGCGACCATACCCTGGATCGTCAGGGCCGGTCCACACGAAGTGGATTATAATGCCTGAACAATGCGTTTCTCTACCCTTTGGGGTGTAAATGAGCCAACGAATGACTCCATCGGACCCGTATCGTCCGATCAAACCGAGGCGCCTCGCAACAGCAACAACCACATAGGTGAAAAGTATATAAATGTCAGGGCTGGTAGGTCACTGACACCACCCTAGCTAGAAAGAAAACGCACGTCCCCCCTGAGGTCCTGCTCCCGTTTCTGGTTCATACCGGGGTGTGAGGCTCGCGAATTCATGTTATACACAAAGCTACGCCACACAGGCGGTGCTTTGATTATCACCACAAGACTTTGCTTTTCAACAGAAGCCCTGATCACTGCATCTTAGCATGCCACACAGGCAATTCATGCCATGCGACTGATGTCCATCGATATACAACCTCTGAGCTCGTGCGTCTCAGAGAAGGGCGTTAAGCAAAAGAATAAATTCTCCGCCTCCAAACAGATGTATAATTAACAGAGATCAATCAACACAGAATAAAATCCAATGTCAGACACACAGTCCATTTACAAGTCCGTTCTGGGTCTGAACGAAACCGGAGGCACTAAATACCTCGCAAACCCTTCGATCACCACGTACGTCTGGACGATCACCACTCATTATCCATATTTCGGGATGCCTCCCAATCAGGACCTCGGTTACCATCCAAACGAGGTGAAGATCTCCGGTCTTCTACCACCGTCTTCATCTTCGACTTTTAGTCGTCGGTCAATTATTTGAAATGAGAATTAACTCGGCCTTTTCAAATAATTCACGTATATTTAGAATTTCAAATCAATTTATTTCAATGGTTAAATCATTCAACAACACCAATTTTGTTCTTTAATGTAATTTTCACACCAAACACATTCAACCGTCAAAAGCCACATAAATCGAGCAAATTCAGTTTATTTCTATTCCATATCGCTTATGATATTTTATAACTATTTATCGCTATTTTTATTTATTTTAAAATAGCTGATTTATTCAAAACGACGCTTCGGGCCATATAGCGGCCGTGGCGCTGTTTTTCTTCAGATTTGATTTACACATATTTGAAAATCTAACCGTTGGATCTTCGCAAAATTTACATCATTAGAAAGGTCTTTTCAAAACGAATCCAATGGTTCCAGTTTCGGGAAAATCCGACGGTCGGATCTCCCGGTACAATCGTTTGAAGTTTCGATTTCAAAATACTAACTGCAGCGTCGTTATTCGATTAAATATAATTATATTTATATATATAAATAAATAAATATAATCGTTTCTGGCGCTGTTTTTCTTCAGATTTGAATTAAACATTCCAGACAATCCAACCGTTGGATTTTGACAAGGTTGGTGCCGTTGGGAAGATATTTCCAAGGCGAACCCGACGGTTGAGGTTTCGGGAAAATCCAATGGTCGGATTCCCCGTACTAGTTGTTTGAAATCACGGCCACGTTTCATTTTAATTTTATTTATATTTATATATTTATATAAATATAGTTCATTCAATGATTTCAATATCGTTTTCACTTCAAATATTTCACTAACGCCTTAAAATTTTGGAAAATTTCGCCATAACCTCCCCTGCACCGGGAGCATCGGGAAATCGCAAATAGCTTTCCCGGTCCTTCTAATCTCAAAAAGAAAAAGCCAAGCGACTAGCCAACAGGCTCATAAAATCATCACCCAAACAAAACAGTAAATGTGTACCTATTTGTCGGGCACAAAATTTTATTCCTCTTCTCTAGCCCCTTTGCTATAACCTGTTCAATGAATATGCATGTACATATATATATACAGTTCTTATCATTTATCATTTTCTATTCAACTTCATATTTGATTTCTATTTGGTTTAAAAACACCATTCATTCTAATGTTACATACATAGGTGCAAATCATTTCATTAGCTAATTAATGAATATTTCAACTCATATATGTTTATTTTGAACAAGTGGCTATTTTTAACACTTCACATTTCAACGATTCATGCATACAATAATAATGTGATTTTTATTGTAAAACAATTCATTTCAAAACACTATTTTTCTATATAGTTCATATAGGTGACAAAAATAGGATTTTTATCATAAAACAATTTCTTTCAAAACGAGATTATTTTACACTGTTCATATAGTCGATAAAAGGTGATTTTTATTATCAAACAATTTATTTCAAAATATGAACACCATTCAACACATGAATTTCTAATCAACGAATGAATATCAATTCAACACATGAAGGTTTTCTATAGTTTCTATATATAGATAGAAATGTGATTTTTATATTTAAAACGCGAATACCATTCAACACATGAATTTCTAATCAACGAATGAATATCAATTCAACACATGAAGGTTTTCTATTCAATGAATTAATATAGTTTAAGCAAATGAAAATAATTCAAACACACGAATATTATTCAAAATTTCGGCAACATAACGGCAGGGTAGTTAAAACCGGGACCGTCCCTAGTACGGCTCCTCGCTCTACCTTAAAACCTCGTGGTTTTTGACAATGGGGATCATGCATCTAGTTCGCACGCAGGCGGCATGTATATATATTTATTTCATTTCCACAAACTAATCCTATGTGGTTTCAATCAAATATTTTTCAATCACAAATGGGTATTTTTCAACCACAATCAACCAATATCAACCATAAACAATCCCAAACAATCATTCGATATCAATCAATTCTCACAACAATTTCAATCAATAAATATCGTCCATGGTTTGTGGACGAGGGGCGTATATATATATATATATATATATATATAATTATATATAGCAATTCACTTTTATTTCCACACATATATATATGGCTAGAAAAAGAAATTGAAGAGTGAGAAATTCTCACCAATAGCTATCCAATACTACGACTCTTCCTTTATAGAAATCTTCGCTAATCTCGCCTTTTGTCGCTTTCGTTGCTCGTATTCTCTACATATGTAAAAATCGAATTTTTACTATGTTATTCAATATATAAAAATCATATTTTTATACTGCGGCTCTATATATATAAAAATTATATTTTTAACTTCTTACAATGATAAAAATTATATTTTTAACTTCTTACAACAATATATATAAAGGCCTATTTTTTATAACGCTTTCATGTATATAAAAATCTAATTTTTATCTTATTAAAATTCTGATCTTTTTAAAAGCAAGAATCAAATCATTTTAAAAGCAAAAATAAAATCCTTTTAAATAAACAAATCAAATCTTTTATATTTCAAAAAGACGAAGCTTTCATATGTTAAAAATCTCGTCTTCCTCATGTTAAAAATCTCGTCTTTCTCATGTTAAAAATCCCGCCTTTCTTATGTTAAAAAATCATATTTTTCTCCGATGTTTATATTTATAAACCATTTACTAATTTTATTTATAACTAAACTAATTATAAAAACAAATAAAATAGCTCACTGTTTAAGGCTTCTTCCTGCTTTGTCCCCTTCAGCAGATAAGATGAACCCAACGTTTGAACATTAGGGTTCCGAATCGCATGCTTCATCGTTGACCGGGCCAAGATCAGCCATCACCTCACGAACGGTCGACGACCCCCCCCCTCCAGCACCAGGCGGCGCGATGAACTCGGAGACTCCTGGACCTCGAGATTTGATCTCGAGCGCGGCAGGTTTGGGCTTCGATTTGGAGGGCTAAGGGCTCGTTTGTTTCAAGAGGAGAGGGAGGATGGAGCGGAGAGCAAGGAGGGGGGGAGGGGTTGGCCGTCGTCGGAGTTGAGGATGGGGGGTCGCGGTGGAAGGAGCAACGGGGAAATGGATTTGAAGAGGGGCGGGCTGAATCGCGATTTTGAGAAGGAAGAGGGGGGTCAACGGTTTGACTGGGAAATGGGAAGGGGAGGGGGGTTTTATAAATTTATATTATTTATTTTATTTTTAATTTCTCCAAAATGGTAACTTTTATATACGAACTCCTATCGAGACCCAATGACTGTCATCCCTAGCGTAATACCCCCTTTCCGAACACAATGGAATATGTTTCACAAGCCAATTCGATTGTTACGATCAGTTTTCATTCAAATTAAAATTTAAATCCTTATATTGAATTTTAAACGTACATTTCAAATTACCGGGGTCACATACTAACTAGAAAAATTCCAGAAAAATATTTTCTAGCTTCGTATTGACGATACGGTCCTAACAAAACTAGTTTCGTCGAATTCTGAGACCGTTTGAAAAATGGCCAATTTCCAGTCGATTAAAATCAACTGAAACTGGCCAAACGCGTTTCCCTTTGCCACGCTCACATATTGATTCGAAAAATTATGAAATTTGGAATCTAGCAATAACTTGACCTCACGGACCCAACAAAAGTGGTTCCGTCGAAATCCGAGGTCGTTTGCAAAATTTCTATTTTTAAGGGCCCGAATTCCATAGCGACTACTCAGAATTTTCAACTGGACATATCTTTTGATTCCCGCTATGAAATTTCGATTTTTCAGATTCGTTAGAAATATATTACCAATTAGATCCTAATGTTTTTGGTTTCACTAAAATCCGGATTGTTCTGCACCCGGTACAGTCCGACAAAGTTTGAATTCAATTTTTGAAACTGCAGCGCCTTTTCAAGCCCTGTTTATAATTATAATTAATTATATTCGTTTTCAATTGTTGATTCAAACTCAGTTTTCATCGCCATTATTTAAAATATTTATTTTAAATATTTAAAATCCATTATTCTAGCCAATTTAAAAAAATTTAAATTGGTTCAGATTTTCTGGGTCGTTGCAATCTCCCCTACTTAAAACTTTTCGTCCCCGAAAAGGAACAAAGTCGAAAGTGGTTTGATAAATCTACAATCACACAACACAACAACCAATCCAATTGTTTTTAACCTTCAAAAATATACTAATAAAATCCTAAATTCCTTTTAAAAAAAAATCATTCAGAGTATAGAATAAATAGTGCACATCCATGGGAAGAAAATAGCAATAGAATAGAGAATTAAATGGTAATGCAAAGTATGGCAAATGTACCTTGCACCGGAGTCAATCAGAGATATCTACTCGGCATCTGGGGTAAGCTTTCTGAATGCTCTCCTCCGTTTCCCAAGTACAATCTCGTGGATCTCCACTCCACTGCACTTTGACTAAGCGAACTTTCTTGTTCCTCAGCTCTTTGGTTTCTTTGCCTATTATCTTTAACAGCTCTCTTCTCACAGCTAATTCTGGGGTTATTTCAATGTCATGTTGAGCTGCTTCTTCCACGATCAAGTCTGGATCATGAACGTGCTTTCGAAGTTGAGATATGTGAAATACATCATGAATTTCAGGCAACCAATTAGGCAATTTGACCTTATAAGCGAGAGTTCCGATCCGTTCCAGAATAGGAAACAGGCCTATGAATTTGGGCGCTAACTTACCAGTTTTACCGAACCGGATAACTCCTCTCATCGGCGATACTTTCAAATATACATAGTCGCCAACTTCAAAGGATATATCTCTTCTTCTTCTATCGGCATAGCTCTTTTGTCGGCTTTGAGCGGCGAGTAATCGCTTCTTAATAAAATCGACTTTGTCGGCAGCTTCTCGAATCATATCAGGACCCAACACAAGTCTATTACCTGGTTCGACCCAACAAGCAGGAGATCGGCACGGTCTACCATACAATGCTTCGAATGGCGACATTGTCAGACTCGCCTGGTAGCTGTTGTTATAAGAGAATTCAGCCAAATGCAGATGGTCTTCCCATGATCCACCGAAATCTAGAACACAAGCCCGCAATAGATCTTCTAAAATGCGATTCACCCTCTCAGTCTGACCGTCTGTCTGAGGATGATAAGCGGTGCTCAAGTTCAACTTTGTTCCCAGCTCGACTTGAAATGCTTCCCAGAATTTACTAGTGAATATTGTATCTCTATCACTGACTATACTGAGCGGCACTCCATGTAGTCTAACTATTTCCCTGAAGTATATCTGCGCCAGACTCTGAGCAGTTCTATTTGGTCTGACAGGTATGAAATGGGCGGTCTTCGTGAAGCGATCTATGATCACCCAAATACTGTCATTCCCTTTTCTGGTTCTGGGCAGACCATCAATGAAATCCATGGAGATATGCTCCCACTTCCAACCAGGAACTTCCAGTGGTTGCAACAATCCAGCCAATTTCTGTTGGTCACTCTTGACTAGCTGGCAAGTAGGGCATCGGCTAACGTATATTGAAACATCTCTTTTCATAGCCTTCCACCAGAATGTTCATTTGAGATCGTTATACATTTTGGCCACACCAGATTGGATACTCAGCTTGGACTTGTGACACTCGTCTAACACTTCCCTTTTTAGCTCAGGAATGTCAGGAACACAAATCCTTCCTTTTAACCTCAAGGTCTCTTCGTTATCTATTTGAAAACACGAGGGTTCGCCTTTCTGAATCCTTTTGAACATATCCTTAATAAAGTTATCCTCCTTCTGAAGAATAGATATTTTGTCAATCAAGGATGTTGTGATAATAAAGCCGGCGATCATTACATTCTTTCTGCTTAATGCATCAGCCACGACATTGGCTTTTCCTGGAGTGTATATAATCTCAAAGTCATATGCTGCAAGAAACTCCAGCCAACGTTGCTGCCTCAAGTTCAAGTCCTTCTGAGTGAACAGATACTTTAACGACTGGTGATCTGTAAACAGTTCAAATCTCTCGCCCAGAAGATAGTGTCTCCAGATTTTCAAAGAGAATATGATAGCCAATAACTCAAGATCATGAGTTACATAGTTTTTCTCGTGTGGCTTCAGTTGACGGCTAGCATAAGCAATCACTTGGCCCCTTTGCATTAACACTGCGCCAAGGCCTTCTCTAGAAGCATCAGTCCAGACTTTTAAATCCTGATTGCCATCGATGATGGTTAACACTGGAGCAGTTGTTAGTCTTAACTTTAGCTCTTCAAAAGCCTCCTCACTTTCTGGAGTCCATTTGAATTTAGAGTGCTTCTTTGTAAGCTTCGTTAAATGACCAGATATCTTCGAAAAGTCTTTAACGAACTTCCGGTAATAGCTAGCCAATCCAAGAAAACTGCGAACTTCAGTGGGAGTACTGGGTTGTTTCCAATTTTGAATAGCCGTGATTTTACTTGGATCCACAGCAATTCCTTCTTTCGATACAACATGGCCCAGAAATTTCACTTCATCTTGCCAGAATATACATTTGGAAAACTTGGCTTTCAATACATTCCTTCTGAGGATTTCTAGAACCTGTTCCAGATGCTTTTCATGTTCAGCCTTTGATTTAGAGAAGATTAGAATATCGTCAATAAAAACCAGAACAAATTTATTCAAAACCCCTCTGAACACCCTGTTCATTAGATCGACGAAATAAGCGGGAGCGTTACATAAGCCGAACGGCATTACTAACCACTCGTAGAATAAGTCGGGGCCTCTGAACGCTGTCATTGGAACACACTCTTCGGCAATTCGAAGTTGATGGAAGCCTGTAGCAAGGTCCATTCTTGAAAATACTTGTGCTCCATTTAATCGATCCAATAAATCATCTATTCGAGGCAATGGATATTTATTCTTTATGGTTTGCTTGTTCAAATCACGATAATCCACACATAGACGTAGAGTACCGTTAGATTTTGGGACAAATACCACTGCTGCACCCCAATCATAGAAACTAGGCCTGATCAGACCCTTCCATACTAGCTGTCTTGTTTGATTGTCTAATTCCTCCTTCTCTTTCAAGGACATTCTTCGAATAGCGTGAACTACCGGCCTTGCATTTGGAATTAAAGCAATTTTGAAATCTATTTCTCTCTGCGGAGGTAAGCGAATGACTTCCTCGAACACATCCGCATAGTTCTTGACAACAGGAATGTCTTTGATGAGGTCGGGAATATTCTCCGTAACTTCAGGAACATTTTCAATTTGGGCTGGAGAAACATTCAAAGCTGCCCAGAAGTCTTTTCTATTAGCATTCTGACCTTCACAAGGAATGGTTATATAATCACCTGATTTAATCTTCGCCTTTACGACTCTGTCGGCGCATTTAACTTCAGCTTCATATTTGGTCAACCAGTCTAACCCCAAGATAAGATCAAACTCTTTAAAATTCATGACGGCTGCGATGGTAGGGAACCGATAACGAGAGAAAGAAACCGGCACTCCACAAACCCAACTTAGATCAATGGAACCCCCAACCGGATTCTGGACAGTCATGGGTTCCTTGAGCTTTTTCAAATTCAAATCCAGTTTCATAGCTGCATCTTTGGCAATGAAACTTCGTGACGTGCCAGTGTCAAACAGTACTTTAACTGGGATGTCTTTGACAGTTAACGTGCCTTCTAAAACATCTGGCCTTTTTGACTAGCTGAGGGCCCAGAAGTTTTTGCTACTTCATTTACCTGGGTTTCTTTGGTTGTTTTTAACAGCCGGCATTCTTGTTTTACATGACCAAACCGATGACATTGATTACACCTTTTCTTCCCTTGAAAATTTCTCTTCGATTGAAGCCCACCTTTTAATCGCTTCTTCAAGGGTCCGCAGTTTGTTGACAAATGCCCCTTTTGATGGCAGTTACTTCATACGGTGGTCGTGGCAGGTTCCTTTTCAGATCTAGCCCTTTTTCTCCTGGCACTGGGCTTCTTACTGGCTTCAGGAATATCGGTTTCCGACTTTTCCTTGTCACTAGAACAGACTTCTTCGTCGCGTAACATTCCTTTCTTATGGAGATCTTCATATTGATAAGCCATATAAATCATTTCTGAAAAAGGAAGCTTCACATGCCCCAATACTTTATTCTGGTATTTCCTTTTG
Source organism: Allium sativum (assembly GCA_030737875.1). Classification (NCBI taxonomy): domain Eukaryota; kingdom Viridiplantae; phylum Streptophyta; class Magnoliopsida; order Asparagales; family Amaryllidaceae; genus Allium; species Allium sativum. The sequence continues at coordinate 509,325,342 of CM060921.1, read as the reverse complement.
AAGCCCATGAATAAATCTCATATTTTTCCTCTTCGGATTTTGAAATAGATGGGGAGCAAAGTGAGAAAGTTCATTGAATTTCTTATGATATTCAGGAATGGTCATGTCTCCTTGTATCAGATAAGAAAATTCATCACATAATCTCTCGGTTGCTTCGGGAGGAGTAAATCTTTCTAAGAAAATCACTTTGAATCTGTCCCAGGTGATATCACCTTCTGGATTATTTTTAATAATTGAATCCCACCAAAACAAAGCTTCTTCTTTGAGTGCCCAAGACGCCAGTAATCTTTTCTGATCATCTCTCAGCTTTAAACCCTCAAAGATTTTCTCTGCAGAACGAATCCAAGCTTGTGTTTCCATAATGGACTCCTTGCCTAAGAATGGCGATCCACCAAGATTTCGAAATCTCTTGAATAGAACTTCTATATCGGATTCTGGCTGTGGGAGCACAACTGGCTCATTAGCTAGTCGAGCCATACGATTATTTCTTCTGTTCCTGGCACTCATTTTCTAGTACTTCTGCAATTAGCAGATCAAGTGTCAGGTCACAGAAAAGATATTTTAAAACATAGAAACACATACTTGAATGTAAATGCGTCTATTGAGGTGTAATTTCATTCTGCTTTACTCATACTAGGATATTGCAGATCCTACCGGTATAGCGTTACCCGTCTTAGAACTCTACCGGTTCTATTTCGGACGAGTTCGTTCCAATGTTATATTCCAGAACTAAGCTTAACCAAAGCTCTGATACCACGTTGAGACGACCCGAAATCCCGTTCAGACGGAAACAAGGGTTATCTTTGGAATATAACACAGAAACAGATAATAGCAGAACAAAATTAAATAAATACACCAGATAATGAACAATAGAATATACTGGATAAAAGTAATCATCAGAGTTACACAGTATACAGGATCTTACTTAGTACAAATACAGTTCAGTTATACATAAATGTCTACAGCGGAAATAAACAAAATATGTACAATAGGAGCTGAACAGCATAAAAAGAGATAAATGATAGAATCCATCTTCAACTCCAGCTATCCAGAAAGAACCAGCTAAACCTGAATACAAGGCTGCCCGTGTAGAAAAAGGGGCACCCGAGTTTGAAGGTGAAACAAACTACGAGTCAGTCATGGGACTGGTATGAGAAATCCATTCAACACATATATAATATGGCTAATCACAGGACCACGCCACTTTCGTGGAACGGGTTTACTCCACTGGATTGCCAGTGCTTTAAAACAACTCTTTCTTTTAAACATCACAATGCTTTTTAAAAAAAATGAAACCGTTATAAGACTCAGTTCCCATCACACAATGCAACGCAAACCAGAGGATAGAGTTTTGCCTTATAACGGTCAAAATATGCTTGATACGAACAAAACAAAGGCATTTGATATTATTGTTAGTGTCTATATGTTTTGAAAACAATTTCAAATCATAACTATCAATCATAGACGGCATTAATGCCCCATACCACTATGTCGCCATATATATAGGTATACTATCAAAACCGCACAGTCACGTATTTGGAAATTGGATTTCGGTCATGAACCAAGGCAAAAGATAGTCCTTACCGAATTCGAGACGCTCTAGCCCGTGTCTCAGGTACAGCCGCGACCATACCCTGGATCGTCAGGGCCGGTCCACACGAAGTGGATTATAATGCCTGAACAATGCGTTTCTCCACCCTTTGGGGTGTAAATGAGCCAACGAATGAGTCCATCGGACCCGGATCGTCCGATCAAACCGAGGCGCCTCGCAACAACAACAACCACATAGGTGAAAAGTATATAAATGTCAGGGCTGGTAGGTCACTGACACCACGCTAGCTAGAAAGAAAACGCACGTCCCCCCTGAGGTCCTGCTCCCGTTTCTGGTTCATACCGGGGTGTGAGGCTCGCGAATTCATGTTATACACAAAGCTACGCCACACAGGCGGTGCTTTGATCATCACCACAAGACTTTGCTTTTCAACAGAAGCCCGGATCACTGCATCTTAGCATGCCACACAGGCAATTCATGCCATGCGACTGATGTCCATCGATATACAACCTCTGAGCTCGTGCGTCTCAGAGAAGGGCGTTAAGCAAAAGAATAAATTCTCCGCCGCCAAACAGATGTATAATTAACAGAGATCAATCAACACAGAATAAAATCCAATGTCAGACACACAGTCCATTTACAAGTCCGTTTTGGGTCTGAACGAAACCGGAGGCACTAAATACCTCGCAAACCCTTCGATCACCACGTACGTCTGGACGATCACCACTCATTATCCATATTTCGGGATGCCTCCCAATCAGGACCTCGGTTACCATCCAAACGAGGTGAAGATCTCCGGTCTTCTACCACCGTCTTCATCTTCGACTTTTAATCGTCGGTCAATTATTTGAAATGAGAATTAACTCGGCCTTTTCAAATAATTCACGTATATTTAGAATTTCAAATCAATTTATTTCAATGGTTAAATCATTCAACAACACCAATTTTGTTCTTTAATGTAATTTTCACACCAAACACATTCAACCATCAAAAGCCACATAAATCGAGCAAATTCAGTTTATTTCTATTCCATATCGCTTATGATATTTTATAACTATTTATCGCTATTTTTATTTATTTTAAAATAGCTGATTTATTCAAAACGACGCTTCGGGCCATAAAGCGGCCGTGGCGCTGTTTTTCTTCAGATTTGATTTACACATATTTGAAAATCTAACCGTTGGATCTTCGCAAAATTTACATCATTAGAAAGGTCTTTTCAAAACGAATCCAACGGTTCCAGTTTCGGGAAAATTCGACGGTCGGATCTCCCGGTACAATCGTTTGAAGTTTCGATTTCAAAATACTAACTGCAGCGTCGTTATTCGATTAAATATAATTATATTTATATATATATATAAAAATAAATATAATCGTTTCTGGCGCTGTTTTTCTTCAGATTTGAATTAAACATTCGAGACAATCCAACCGTTGGATTTTGACAAGGTTGGTGCCGTTGGGAAGATATTTCCAAGGCGAACCCGACGGTTGAGGTTTCGGGAAAATCCAATGGTCGGATTCCCCGTACTAGTTGTTTGAAATCACGGTTTCAAAATGCGAACTGCACGGCCACGTTTCATTTTAATTTTATTTATATTTATATATTTATATAAATATAGTTCATTCAATGATTTCAATATCGTTTTCACTTCAAATATTTCACTAACGCCTTAAAATTTTGGAAAATTTCGCCATAACCTCCCATGCACCGGGAGCATCGGGAAATCGCAAATAGCTTTCCCGGTCCTTCTAATCTCAAAAAGAAAAAGAAAAAGCCAAGCGGCTAGCCAACAGGCTCATAAAATCATCACCCAAACAAAACAGTAAATGTGTACCTATTTGTCGGGCACAAAATTTTATTCCTCTTCTCTAGCCCCTTTGCTATAACCTGTTCAATGAATATGCATGTACATATATATACAGTTCTTATCATTTATCATTTTCTATTCAACTTCATATTTGATTTCTATTTGGTTTAAAAACACCATTCATTCTAATGTTACATACATAGGTGCAAATCATTTCATTAGCTAATTAATGAATATTTCAACTCATATATGTTTATTTTGAACAAGTAGCTATTTTTAACACTTCACATTTCAACGATTCATGCATACAATAAAAATGTGATTTTTATTGTAAAACAATTCATTTCAAAACACTATTTTTCTATATAGTTCATATAGGTGACAAAAATAGGATTTTTATCATAAAACAATTTCTTTCAAAACGAGATTATTTTACACAGTTCATATAGTCGATAAAAGGTGATTTTTATTATCAAACAATTTATTTCAAAATATGAACACCATTCAACACATGAATTTCTAATCAACGAATGAATATCAATTCAACACATGAAGGTTTTCTATAGTTTCTATATATAGACAGAAATGTGATTTTTATATTTAAAACACGAATACCATTCAACACATGAATTTCTAATCAACGAATGAATATCAATTCAACACATGAAGGTTTTCTATTCAATGAATAAATATAGTTTAAGCAAATGAAAATAATTCAAACACACGAATATTATTCAAAATTTCGGCAGCGTAACGGCAGGGTAGTTAAAACCAGGACCGTCCCTAGTACGGCTCCTCGCTCTACCTTAAAACCTCGCGGTTTTTGACAATGGGGATCATGCATCTAGTTCGCACGCAGGCGGCATGTATATATATTTATTTCATTTCCACAAACTAATCCTATGTGGTTTCAATCAAATATTTCTCAATCACAAATGGGTATTTTTCAACCAATATCAACCACAAACAATCCCAAACAATCATTCGCTATCAATCAATTCTCACAACAATTTTAATCAATAAATATCGTCCATGGTTTGTGGACGAGGGGCGTATATATATATATATATATATATATATATATTTATATATAGCAATTCACTTTTATTTCCACACATATATATATGGCTAGAAAAAGAAATTGAAGAGTGAGAAATTCTCACCAATAGCTATCCAATACTACGACTCTTCCTTTATAGAAATCTTCGCTAATCTCGCCTTTTGTCGCTTTCGTTGCTCGTATTCTCTACATATGTAAAAATCGAATTTTTACTATGTTATTCAATATATAAAAATCATATTTTTATACTGCGGCTCTATATATATAAAAATTATATTTTTAACTTCTTACAATGATAAAAATTACATTTTTAACTTCTTACAACAATATATATAAAGACCTATTTTTTATTACGCTTTCATGTATATAAAAATCTAATTTTTATCTTATTAAAAATCCGATCTTTTTAAAAGCAAGAATCAAATCATTTTAAAAGCAAAAATAAAATCCTTTTAAATAAACAAATCAAATCTTTTATATTTCAAAAAGACGAAGCTTTCATATGTTAAAAATCTCGTCTTTCTCATGTTAAAAATCTCATCATTCTCATGTTAAAAATCCCGCCTTTCTTATGTTAAAAAATCATATTTTTCTCCGATGTTTTTATGTATAAACCATTTACTAATTTTATTTATAACTAAACTAATTATAAAAACAAATAAAATAGCTCACTGTTTAAGGCTTCTTCCTGCTTTGTCCCCTTCAGCAGATAAGATGAACCCAACGTTTGAACATTAGGGTTCCGAATCGCATGCTTCATCATTGACCGGGCCAAGATCAGCCATCACCTCACGAATGGTCGACGACTCCCCCTCCAGCACCAGGCGGCGCGATGAACTCGGAGACTCCTGGACCTCGAGATTTGATCTCGAGCGCGGCAGGTTTGGGCTTCGATTTGGAGGGCTAGGGGCTCGTTTGTTTCAAGAGGAGAGGGAGGATGGAGCGGAGAGCAAGGAGGGAGGAGGGGTTGGCCGTCGTCGGAGTTGAGGATGGGGGGTCGCGGTGGAAGGAGCAATGGGGAAATGGATTTGAAGAGGGGCGGGCTGAATCGCGATTTTGAGAAGGAAGAGGGGGGTCAACGGTTTGACTGGGAAATGGGAAGGGAAGGGGGGTTTTTATAAATTTATATTATTTATTTTATTTTTAATTTCTCCAAAATGGTAACTTTTATATACGAACTCCTACCGAGACCCAATGACTGTCATCCCTAGCGTAATACCCCCATTCCGAACACAATGGAATATGTTTCACAAGCCAATTCGATTGTTACGATCAGTTTTCATTCAAATTAAAATTTAAATCCTTATATTGAATTTTAAACGTACATTTCAAATTACCGGGGTCACATACTAACTAGAAAAATTCCAGAAAAATATTTTCTAGCTTCGTATTGATGATACGGTCCTAACAAAACTAGTTTCGTCGAATTCTGAGACCGTTTGAAAAATGGCCAATTTCCAGTCGATTAAAATCAACTAAAACTAGCCAAACGCGTTTCCCTTTGCCACGCTCACATATTGATTCGAAAAATTATGAAATTTGGAATCTAGCAATAACTTGACCTCACGGACCCAACAAAAGTGGTTTCGTCGAAATCCGAGGTCGTTAGCAAAATTTCCATTTTTAAGGGCCCGAATTCCATAGCGACTACTCAGAATTTTCAACTGGACATATCTTTTGATTCCCACTATGAAATTTCGATTTTTCAGATTTGTTAGAAAGATATTACCAATTAGATCCTAATGTTTTTGGTTTCACTAAAATCCGGATTGTTCTGCACCCGTTACAGAACGACAAAGTTTGAATTCAATTTTTGAAACTGCAGCGCCTTTTCAAGCCCTGTTTATAATTATAATTAATTATATTCGTTTTCAATTGTTGATTCAAACTCAGTTTTCATCGCCATTATTTAAAATATTTATTTTAAATATTTAAAATCCATTATTCTAGCCAATTTAAAAAAAATTAAATTAGTTCAGATTTTCTGGGTCGTTACAGAATGGTTGAAAACGCCATCGTTTGGCGAAATTAGCTTGCAGGAAAAACCACAAAAATTTGGTTCCTAAAGGGGGCAGGGGTCACGAACCGCCACCATGCTCACGAACCACTCCAAGATGGTTGTCACGAAACGGAGGTGTGCTTACGAACCAGGGGGTAATCACGAACTGGGGGGGTTCACGAACTAGGGGGTGGTCACGAGCCGGGGGGGTTGTCACGAACCAGGGGGGTCACGAGCCACGAACCGACCCTGACGAGGAACACGACCACGACTCAAACCAAGATGATGACTCCAAACCGAACCAAATTCTAACTTCGACTACGCGACGACGATTGTGGGTTCTTCTTAAGGTCAATTCTAACCCGACCAGAACCCGAGATGCAAAGGAAGTCTAAGTAGGAAGTTATTACTCAGGATCCGGATGGGAACCAATGAGCTAACTTCTAGAGTTGGATTTTGCTGTGGGACGTGTGCAATGGGGTTATCGATATCTATAACTTTGGTTCACCGTTGAAGAGTGGGGGCATGTAGACGAACCAGAGCCAGGGAAGTGTGGACTGGTTGGCCCTTAACCTAGAGCCAAGGATGTGTGGACTTGGTAGGGTTATTGACTATAGACCAGGGATGTATGGTTGTAGCAATAGTTGTATGGAGTTGCCGTCATGGCCCCAATAGATTTTGTGATCAAAGCAGTAGATATTGTATACTTTACGCATTGAGTGAAGGACGTGAGGATGATTGCTATGTTTGATGTTTGCTATCACCATGACACGCACTCTCCCATTTTTACATTTATGTTAGTGTTACCTTAGAGTATTGTACATCTTGTTGTGCTAACTCTTTGGCTGCAGGTCCAGGTTCATTTATGATTATTTATACATGTTATTATTTCACTTTGCTGCTATCGCTCACACCCAACTTTTGTCTATCCTGGAGTTTTATGTCTCTTCTTATTACTCTGGGTGCTCCTAAACGAGCAGACTAGAGACATGTTAGGTGGTTATGCACGAGTAGCTGTCCGGAGACGAGTCGGAGGCTTCCACGTACTATTTACATATATTCTCCCTGCTTTGATACTGGTCACTAATTTGGGCATTAGTGGTTTCCCTTTTCGATTTTGATTTAGAGACAACATTTTGAAGTTGTAATAATGATGGTTTGGATCATAAGCTGTATTTTGGATTCCGCTGCAATGATGGTTTAGTTTTCAGCTTATGCACCATCTCGCCTTTTTTTATGTCAAGTTATGTTGTTATTATATTTTATTCCATGCGCTGTGAGATATACTACAGGTTCTTTGCTGATTTATAGTTTCAAACCCTTTTCTTTTGACGACCGTCCCGTGCTAGACGAGCATTGGCACAACGCATTTTGGGTAAATGTCGGCTGGTGTAGGGCGGGTCGTCAAAGTGGTCACGAGTGTAGAATGGAGATGGGTTGGTTGTTGTAGTATAAATTAATGTAAGATACTTCCATGTGAAAACACCAGGATTTAAGCAATGTCATATCCATTTAGCAAGGAGTGCATGATTGAGCAAGCAGATATAAGGGATCCCTAGCCAGTTGGCGTTGATACTCATGCAGACCGACTTCCAACTGATGATCAATCATATTGGACTGTCGTGCTAGAGAAAAGTACATCTCGCATGGTTATTGTTCTTAATAACCCATCATGGCGCTCGATGAACTGAAAGCTAGTATAAAGGTAGGGCTGAAAGAACAGTCTTTACCAGAACCAAACAACCGGCGGAGGAAAGGGAAGAGGCTTTCCAGTGAGCTAATCTCGAGTCAATTATAGTGAGGAGATGGCTCCAGTCATTACGGCAAAGTTTGGTAGGGAGAACGGGGACATCTAGGTAGGACATAGAGAAATGTTGGCACTTTCAGTTGAGAACATGAGCAATTGTAGGTCCAAGGTTATCAATGTTCCCCAGCATGTAGATGGAGCTTTTGGCAAAGTTAATGGAAAGAACCGATATAAGTTCAAAGGAGTATAGGAGAACTTTGAGAGAGTGAATATTTTGGGGACAAGGTGTGGTGAAGAGAATAGTATCACCGGCGAATTGAATGTTTGCACAGACTGGACTAGGGGGTTAGTGTTGATGTTGGATAAAATGTTGTTATTAAAGGCAAGTCTAATCATCTGGTTAAGGGTGTCAAGGGGATTGCTTTGACGAAGTCCTCGTCCGGATTTAATGAGACTACCGTCAATGTCGTTGGTTTGAACGGAGGACATAATGGAGTTGAGAATGGCGGAGATCCATGTGCATCGGTGGGGAGGAAAGCCTCGAATAGAGAGGATATGGAGGAGGAATCCTAACTTTCTATGTCAAAAGCTTTGCGAAAGTCATGTTTGAGTAAAAGACCTTCAGTGGTGGTGCGGTGGCAATAAGAAATGATCTCTAGTACTAAAGCGATGCAATTATCAATGTTTCTACCAGAGATAAAGGAAGTTTGTTCTACACTGATCAAGGAGGGAATGAAAATTTGAAGGCAGTTTGGCAGAACCTTGGTGATGAGTTTAAAGGAGTAGTTAAGGAGGCTAATAGATCTGGAATTGCTGGGGTGGTTTGCACCTTTATGTTTAGGGAGGAGAATGATTTTGGTATAATTCAAACGGTTGATAGATGATGGATCAGAGTGGAAAGCTTGGAACATGTTAAATACGTCGTGTTTGATGGAATCCCAGAAGTTGATGTAGAAAGCAGGACAGAAGCCATCAGGTACACATGCTTTGTTGATATTCATGCCCTTGAGAGCAGTCAAGATCTCACTCTTGGTGAAAGGGTCGTCAACGGGGATGGGAGTTTGGTTGGGGTAGAGAAGTGGCCAGTCAATAGGTGGCAGAGGTGGTGGACGATAGCGAAGAAGGTTTTTGAAGAAGTTGGTGAAGTGGGAGTTGATAGCGGCTGGGTTGGAGGTATGGAGGACATCATCATCATGAATTTCAATGATTGTCATAAAGTGTTTCCTGCCGTTTGCAAATCTATGGAAAAAAGAAGTGTTTTGATCGCCTTCAGATAGCCATTTAACTTTGGCATGTTGCTTCCAACCAATTTTCTCTTGCTTGAGAAGCTATTTCAATTCACTTTCAATCTCTAAAAGTTTGTTAGAGTCCTCAACATTGAGAGGGGATTATTCTTCCTTGATGTTAAGATCAAGGATGTCGTTGTGGATGGTTGCAGTGCGCCTTCTGATAGAGCTCCATACATTACTTGCCCAAGGTTTAATGAGTTCTCGAAGGCAACGAAGTTTGTAAACAAAGGTGGCAAAAGGATCATGCTGTTGTGGGAAAGAACGTCCATGCATTATTCATAAAGTCAAAGGAACCTGGTTTATTTAGCCGTAACCGCTCGAAGAGAAAAGCACAACGTGAAGGAAGGTGGTTGTCAGTGGCCAGTAACAACGGGCAATGGTCGGATATGGTTGAAGTAAGAACAGAAATGCTCGAAGTTCATGCTCGATTGTTCCATCCATAAGTTGATCAACCCATGGCAATGGGAAGATATCCTTGGGACATGCTTTGTTGAGATTTGAAAATTAATGCTTATCTGCCACTTTCCATTAGCTTTCTTAACCAATACTAGGTTCAACCAGCCTAGATATGTTGACTCCTTAATAAATCTATTCTCAGTCAAATGGTCAACCTCCTCTTTCAGGGTCGTTGATCTTTCTGGACCTTAGGTCCGTCTCTTTAGTTTTACCGGTGTGTACCGAGGATTAATATTCAGAGCATGACTTGCTACTCTTGGTAAAATTCCATACATATTTGCGTGAGTCCAAGCGAACACATCCAAGTTGGCTTTAAGAACAACTATTAACTCCTTCTATATTTTTATACCAAGTTGTGTTCCAATGTTCAATATTCGAGTTGGACCCTTTTGATCCATCGAGACAAATGCTATCATTTCCGCAGGCATTTCCCTTTTATCCCCTACATTGTTCTTCCAAGGGTCCATAGTTTTTAGAGCGAGGTTGTGATCACCAGTGTAGGGGTTCCCCTTTAGTTGCTACAAGACGGGTTCCTTAACGAGGAGGGGTCCCTCCACATTCTTTTTCTTCTCTTTCTACTTGGCTTCCCGTAATTCAATTATATAACATTCTCGGGTTGCGTTCTAATCCCCTTTAACCACTCCAACACCATTTTTGTTGGGACATTCATTACGAGACACCATGGTGCCAAGGCGATCTTAAAATCCATCAACGTAGGCCTTTCCATAAATGTGTTATAAGCAGATAACTCATCAACAATAACAAAAGTTTGGATTAACACCAACTTTCTCTTGCCTTCTCTGAGCTCAACAGGAAAATCGATCGTTCTTATAGGTTGCTTGCCAGAGAAACCTGGATTTTGATTTGTAGACTTACACATCTGTCATTAACAATTTCATCTTGTTGAAGGTTTTTCTAAAAAGAATCTTTAAGGATGCTCCACAATCAACGAGCACTCAGCACCCTCCTTACTTTGGCGGGCCCAATGCTAACTTTCACAACTATTGGATCGAGTGTAGGAACTTTGATGCCTTTCATATCCCTTGCTTTGAAAACTATGTCATCGTTGAATTTTATTTGTTGCTTTGACGAGGTTGTATCTTCCAAAATAAGGCATGCTCCGTCCTTTGGGGTATACTTCCGAGCACTTGAGTACCTATCCACCTCTGCCCAACTTTTCTGTGAAGGATGTGGGCCGCCTGAAATGGTATGAATGACCAACTTCCCTATGTTTTGGCCTCTATTTAGGTTACTGGGCCCAGATTGATTCGCAGGGACAACTTGCCCTTGGGTTGTTGAGGATGGCTGCATTGCCTGAGGTATTTTGACATACTGCTGCAACTTGTTCTCTCTAATAAGTTCTTCTATCATATTTTTCAACTGTCAGCATTCGTTGGTGTTATGCCCCAGCTGATTATGGAAGCGGAGAAATCTCCCAGAGTTCTTGTAACAACCCGAATTTTTACAACACGTTAAATCAAGAATCAAGACAGAATTAAATTATAAATTCTGAATCAAGTGAATCGGGCTATGCCATTGCGTTCGTCTCGGAAAAATACGCGAAATAGAGTCCGAGTTTTCGAGAATCGGAGTCCATATGACCCGTAAAAGGCCCAAAGAAGGTTTCTGGAAATTTGAATTTCGGAAACAGCTTTGAAAATCAGATCTGGGGCTAGGCGGGAAGTTACCCGCCTAGGCCATGTCGACAGGGTTGTCGACAGGCCTGTCGACTTGGGCCCAGACCAAGTCGACAGCCCTGTCGACTTGCCTGTCGACAGGGGGTGGCCGGGGCAAGTTGCCTGGCGCACCTGTTTGTCTCACCTGGTCTTGTTCTTGGGTTGATTCTGGAAGCTTCCGAGATCTGATGGTCCTAATCTATCCTAGATCTAATCCTATGGCCTAAAACACTCCTAATCTCTATAAAAACACCCCTAAGCCCCCCCTAAACCCTCATAACTCACCCTCTCCACGAAGTGCTGCCCAAATGCCAAGTGATCATGGCCTCCATTCCCTTTTCCTAAAGCCTATGCATTCAAATCGGGTTCAAATCAAAAGGTGCAAGCTTGCTACACCAAATAGAGGCCAAATCAACATTGCTATGCGAGTTTCATGAAGGTTCTTCAACAAAGGAGGCACCTTTCTTAGCCAAGATGATTCATGCTTCTTTCCCTAGGCCTAACTATGTAAGTTCTAGCTACTTTTAGATGGAAACGGTAGTTTTGATAATGACATGGGATAAAATGAGGCTAAACATGATTATGCGAACCTATATGAACCTTACTTTGCCTCTTGTGTTCATGTTTATGATTTTAGGCCATGTGAGTGACTTAATCATGCCTCTCATGCTATGCATAACCTAGTTTAAGATCTTTATGCATGAAATGCTAGCATGAACCTTTAGGAACCACTTTACTTGTGAAACATTGGCTAAGACAAGATTTTGGGGCTTATGCATGTTTATGAACCCAAACCCCTTATGCTAACATGCAAGTTTGTGGCCGAATCCTTTATGAGATTATGCATGCTCGTGGCCAATCCCCTCTTTTAAGTTGTGCACGTTTATGGCCAAATTGATAATATGCATGTTTGTGGCCAAATTACCTTATGACACTATGCATGTTTATGGCCAATCCCTTTATGATGTTATGCATGTGGAAGCCAAGCCCTTTTTGGCATCATGCATGTTTTGAGACCAATATGTGACATAGTATCCTTACTATGTTGACTCGCTTTGCTTGCGTTGGGAAAACACGATTTTGGGTAGTTAGATAAACATGAACATGTCGCGAAATCTTAACTTGAATATGACATGTGTTTATACTTGAAAATATGACTTGAAAGATGACATGGAAGTTGACATGTAAGTATGCATAAAAACATGAGCTTGGGAATTTACCTATTAAGTTAGGTCTACCCTTTGGGAATTTACCTATTAAGTTAGGTCTACCCAAATGCTTGAAAAACTTGTAACATGTTTTGGAAACATGATGAACTTAGATAATATAAGTGTGGCCAACTCGAGGTTGGGTTGAGTTTGCAACGTAAAACTACCCGGAACCGACCGGCCTAACTAGTAGTTGCAAACAATAGGACCCAATGTGAGAAGTTTGTCATGTCGCGCTTAAGACCCGAGGTTAGACTAGGTTGTGGTGTAAATCTACCCGGACCCGTCCGGCTTAACTAGTAACCACAACAAGGTCTAATGTGAGAGGTTAAGAGTGCATTAATTAAATTAATGCCACATGATAAGGTTAAGCAAATTTGACTAATGACACTTAACCGATATGACACGAATGGGTAGGTTAAGTGGGACCGGGCTTGATTTCCTTAATGACACTTAACCAATTCAGACTTGGTAATTAGATGAGGTTAAGTAATTAAGACTTAACTAACCTAAACACGGTAATTAGACGGGGTTAGGTAATTGATACTTAACTAACCTAACCACGGTAATTAGATGGGGTTAAGTAATCCACACTTAACTAATCAAAACACGGTAATTCGATGGGGTTAAGTTAAACACTTAACCAATTTAAACTTGGTAATTCAATAAGGTTAAGTAACCAATACTTAACCAACTTAATGTGATAATTTAATGGGGTTAAGCAACTTATACTTAACCAATTATACATGATGATTTGATGTGGTTAAGTGACCTAAACTTAACCAATCTAACTCGTTAATTTGATGTGGTTAAGTGACCTAAACTTAACCAATCTAACTCGTTAATTGGATGTGGTTAAGTGACCTATACTTAGCCAATCTAACTCGTGAATCTATGGAGGTTAAGTTAACCCATACTTAACCAATATAACGTGAAAACATGATAAGGCTAAGTCACGAATCACTTGAATACGCTTGACCGATTTGGCTCGGTAATTTGACAAGGTCAAGTTAATTTATATAATTAACCAATCTAAAATGATAATTAGACGAGGTTAAGTTATGGATTGCTTAATATACTTAGCCAACTTGACACATGGTTTGTAGGGTTAAGTCTTGGACTTGGATACTTAGCCAATTTTGACATGGTATGTAGACGGGCTAAGTTATGAACTTAAGTGACACTTAACCCATTAGATAAACCCTAATTCGGAGGATTAGGTAAATAACCATAGTTAACAAGGATTATGGAAATAAGGCTAAGTGGTAAACCTTAGTTAAGGGAAACTAAGTAATAATTCTTAGTCAAGGAAATTTGGACCATTTCTTAGATAGATTAGTAACCCGATACGTTAGGTCAACGTTTAAGTATGCGTGTAGGAGCAGGCTATCTGATTTAGATAAAGGCTCCAACGAACTGGGTAACAAAGCAGCGGCTTCGGGGAACGTGAGGATATTCTTGGGATCCCTCTGTGAGCTGCCAGGTCATTATACTAGGCTCACGAGAGGTTGAGGTCTGCGGTAGAACAACCAAGAATATGCCTTGGTTGCTATGCGAGCGACCTAAAGACTGGGTTGGATAGCAGCGAGTCGACGAATACATAAGGTGCCCGAGATAGCAAGTTCGTCGATCATCTACCATCTTGAGTCAAGCGTGTACGTACGGAAAGGCAGGGAACACCCAACAGACCATAATTTGCTATCTAATTATGGGTGAGGTAGGCCGTAGGATGTGGGCTGGCCGGAGTGTAGTTCTCATGCAAGATTTTCTCTTGTGTTGCCTTTCATTAGTTGAGGGAGGGGTCTCGTGGGACCATAGCCACGTGTAGAAAAGCAGACCTTAGTATCTGCATCGGCAGATAAATCTAAAGCTCCCGACCGAGTCCTGTATTTCTTGTTTTGCCCTGTGACAGGACTCGGATGGCACGATGTGATACATGTGCATACAGTTATAGAAAAACGATTCACGATGAATGCGTGGTAAAAAGGGCGCGGTTGACGGTTAGCGTAATCCCTAGTGGCCTAGGTGGTTTAACCCAAACCGAAATACGAAAGCGTGCAATAGGTAAGCGTAATCCCTAGTGGTGCTAGGTGGCGTAAGTCCTAGTAGTTTAAACGATGATTCATATGGAAGAGCCTAGCTAGAACAAGGGTGACAGTCCAAACGATTTCAAGGATAATACGACATGAGGAAGCCCGTACGAGGTACGGCAAAGGACTGAACTTATATACATGGAAAGAAACATATGACTTGAGTAACCTATATATGCGATATATCAGGTTGACATGGACCATTACACGACTTTGAGCAAGGGACATTCATGGTTAACACATGACGTGGGTAGGGATACTAGTACGAGAGGTGCAGAGCAAATATACATGTTAGAACTAGGAAGAATATACATAATAGATACCGTGGGATGTTAGACGGGGTAGATACCTTGGGATAATGTACTCGATAGAAATCTGACGATGTGATACCTTGACTTATCATAACACCGTAGTTTATCATGATACCTTAGTTTACTTTGCCACAGTAGTTCAACCGGCTACCCTGGTTTATCTATCTTGTAGTTATCCTTATGTTTACTTTCAGTTTATGCATGTCATGTTACCTTTACCTGTTTTTATACTGGAAGTAGATAGGACTTACTCAGTCTTTTTGACTGACCCGTTTTGTTTCGCCTCTTTTCTTCCGTTTCCCCCCCCCCCAGGTTTCAGGGAGGAAACAATGTTGTTTAGTTCGGACTTCTTCTGCTTGAAGGTCATCATGGATGGCTTGGACTTCTCTTGGCTATGGCTACTTTACGGTTTTACTTGGGGAATAATTTATTAAAAAGTCTTTATGCTTCTTTACTATTGCAAGACAGGTTTTGATGTACTCTGATGTAAAAGGCTTTAGACCTTATTTATTCATGTTTATGAAAGTTTGATTTTACTTCCGCTATTTATATATGTTCTGTCTTGTGATATTTCTGTGCATGTTTACCAATAATGCCCCTCTAAAGCTAGTGCATTCCTTTGCGAGTGACCCTAGCGGAGGCGGGGTGTTACATTTGGTATCAGAGCAGAAGGTTACCAGACTGGGCAGAAGTTTTTAAAGACCTTCTGAAAACTATTTGAAAATCGTTTACAAAGAAGCATTTTTCAAGAAAATTTTCTTTTAAAAGAAAAAGGCTATTCCCCAAAGGCCATTAGCACCATCCTTGTTTCCTTAATTGAGTCTCTTTTCCTTTCTTTCCTCCATCTGTAGTCACAGTAGTTTTAACTGCGACTAGTCTTTTCTAGCTACGTAAGTGTTTCCCATACGATGGAGGTGGTTCTCGAGAGACCATTGCAGAGTTACACAAGAAAGGATAGTGAGAAAGAGGATAAAGGATATGAGCTTATGGGTGAGCAACGTGTTGGTATGGCTTAGTCCTCAAAGGAGGGAGAAAGATGAACAATGAAACCCATGACGAGAGGGTACCATTGGCATAGTGAAACGGGGCAGATAGTTAAGTATCATGGGACAAGGACAAGATCATTCGGAGGGCAATAGTATGCTCTCATTTCTAGGGTACCTCAGAAGGAGGGTAACGATCTTGTTAAAGGTTTAGCTTTTCTTCTCTATCATCCTGTCGGGACTTTGTTTTGGTCACCGCATCTTTTAAGTCCGCTTCGATAGTTGAGTCTCTGCACCTTAGTACTAGCATAGTAGAGGATCCCGTTTTTGTCTCAAGTCTTATTGGAAGATCGGTCCATTTACTCATGGCTTGTTTGGATTTGAGAATGTCTATATCAAGTGTTGAGCTTGGAAATAATGCTTATGTTTATAAGTAGTGAATTTTGAGGGCTCGCATGGAATAATGTGTACGCAGTCCTGTTTGCGCCAAGTATTCTAGAAGGAGAATAAGTGCAAGTGGAACGAGAGGCGACGAGGAAATGAGTTCCAACTCATGTTATGGAAACAGGAAATAAGAAGCTGCGAAATCGTGAAGTAAAAGGGGCGTTCAAGGCACGATGGAACTAAGCTCAAGGTAATGCGACTCAGGAGACTGAAGACTAAATACGTGCATGATATCTCTTTTTGGAATATGTCCTCGATCCCTGTTTTTCTGTTGATCTTGCTTGTAGGCTATCTTTTATGGATATCCTCTCGGTCCTGTCTCTGTTACAAACCCCGTACGGAGTTTGTTTTGTTTATCTTCTCGACCCTGTTTCAGGGAATCTTAGGTAGAACCCTATGGATGTAAACATGTATTTGAAACACGTTATGGTTGATATGGTTGCAAATGGTTGCAAGTGGTTGCCCGTGGATGCGCGAATTTACATTAGATATTAGCTCGACTCGGTCACATTTCATATTGCATATGCACGAGTATTTATACTTGTTTATGGATGAAATTGAATGTGTTATCATGCGGATGTTGCATATGGTTGAATGTTTGTGCACGCATATAGTGTATATGACTAGGACTATTTGCATACATGATGGATTCATAGCACTAAACATATTTTTGCATTCAAAAGATTTTTCAGGCCTGATCATTAGCATTAGCTAAGGAACATGTACACACACGTTTTGCATACATTCATAAAGCATTAGGAGTCGTCTAAGGACAATGGTTGCTTGTGGATGATGGTTTGAGTAGATGGATGATGGATGGTAGGATATGTTCTTCCTAACTTTGAGATTTCGGGGACGAAATCCTTTAAGAAGGGGAGAATGTAACAACCCGATTTTTTACAACACGTTAAATCAAGAATCAAGACAGAATTAAATTATAAATTCTGAATCAAGTGAATCGGGCTATGCCATTGCATTCGTCTTGGAAAAATACGCGAAATAGAGTCCGAGTTTTCGAGAATCGGAGTCCGTATGACCCGTAAAAGGCCCAAAGAAGGTTTCTGGAAATTTGAATTTCGGAAACAGCTTTGAAAATCAGATCTGGGGCTAGGCGGGAAGTTACCCGCCTAGGCCATGTCGACAGGGCTGTTGACAGGCCTGTCGACTTGGGCCCAGACCAAGTCGACAGCCCTGTCGACAGGGGGTGGCCGGGGCAAGTTGCCTGGCGCACCTGTTTGTCTCACCTGGTCTTGTTCTTGGGCTGATTCTGGAAGCTTCCGAGATCTGATGGTCCTAATCTATCCTAGATCTAATCCTATGGCCTAAAACACTCCTAATCTCTATAAAAACACCCCTAAGCCCCCCCTAAACCCTCATAACTCACCCTCTCCACGAAGTGCTGCCCAAATGCCAAGTGATCATGGCCTCCATCCCCTTTTCCTAAAGCCTATGCATTCAAATCGGGTTCAAATCAAAAGGTGCAAGCTTGCTACACCAAATAGAGGCCAAATCAACATTGCTATGCGAGTTTCATGAAGGTTCTTCAACAAAGGAGGCACCTTTCTTAGCCAAGATGATTCATGCTTCTTTCCCTAGGCCTAACTATGTAAGTTCTAGCTACTTTTAGATGGAAACGGTAGTTTTGATAATGACATGGGATAAAATGAGGCTAAACATGATTATGCGAACCTATATGAACCTTACTTTGCCTCTTGTGTTCATGTTTATGATTTTAGGCCATGTGAGTGACTTAATCATGCCTCTCATGCTATGCATAACCTAGTTTAAGATCTTTATGCATGAAATGCTAGCATGAACCTTTAGGAACCACTTTACTTGTGAAACATTGGCTAAGACAAGATTTTGGGGCTTATGCATGTTTATGAACCCAAACCCCTTATGCTAACATGCAAGTTTGTGGCCGAATCCTTTATGAGATTATGCATGCTCGTGGCCAATCCCCTCTTTTAAGTTGTGCACGTTTATGGCCAAATTGATAATATGCATGTTTGTGGCCAAATTACCTTATGACACTATGCATGTTTATGGCCAATCCCTTTATGATGTTATGCATGTGGAAGCCAAGCCCTTTTTGGCATCATGCATGTTTTGAGACCAATATGTGACATAGTATCCTTACTATGTTGACTCGCTTTGCTTGCGTTGGGAAAACACGATTTTGGGTAGTTAGATAAACATGAACATGTCGCGAAATCTTAACTTGAATATGACATGTGTTTATACTTGAAAATATGACTTGAAAGATGACATGGAAGTTGACATGTAAGTATGCATAAAAACATGAGCTTGGGAATTTACCTATTAAGTTAGGTCTACCCTTTGGGAATTTACCTATTAAGTTAGGTCTACCCAAATGCTTGAAAAACTTGTAACATGTTTTGGAAACATGATGAACTTAGATAATATAAGTGTGGCCAACTCGAGGTTGGGTTGAGTTTGCAACGTAAAACTACCCGGAACCGACCGGCCTAACTAGTAGTTGCAAACAATAGGACCCAATGTGAGAAGTTTGTCATGTCGCGCTTAAGACCCGAGGTTAGACTAGGTTGTGGTGTAAATCTACCCGGACCCGTCCGGCTTAACTAGTAACCACAACAAGGTCTAATGTGAGAGGTTAAGAGTGCATTAATTAAATTAATGCCACATAATAAGGTTAAGCAAATTTGACTAATGACACTTAACCGATATGACACGAATGGGTAGGTTAAGTGGGACCGGGCTTGATTTCCTTAATGACACTTAACCAATTCAGACTTGGTAATTAGATGAGGTTAAGTAATTAAGACTTAACTAACCTAAACACGGTAATTAGACGGGGTTAGGTAATTGATACTTAACTAACCTAACCACGGTAATTAGATGGGGTTAAGTAATCCACACTTAACTAATCAAAACACGGTAATTCGATGGGGTTAAGTTAAACACTTAACCAATTTAAACTTGGTAATTCAATAAGGTTAAGTAACCAATACTTAACCAACTTAATGTGATAATTTAATGGGGTTAAGCAACTTATACTTAACCAATTATACATGATGATTTGATGTGGTTAAGTGACCTAAACTTAACCAATCTAACTCGTTAATTTGATGTGGTTAAGTGACCTAAACTTAACCAATCTAACTCGTTAATTGGATGTGGTTAAGTGACCTATACTTAGCCAATCTAACTCGTGAATCTATGGAGGTTAAGTTAACCCATACTTAACCAATATAACGTGAAAACATGATAAGGCTAAGTCACGAATCACTTGAATACGCTTGACCGATTTGGCTCGGTAATTTGACAAGGTCAAGTTAATTTATATAATTAACCAATCTAAAATGATAATTAGACGAGGTTAAGTTATGGATTGCTTAATATACTTAGCCAACTTGACACATGGTTTGTAGGGTTAAGTCTTGGACTTGGATACTTAGCCAATTTTGACATGGTATGTAGACGGGCTAAGTTATGAACTTAAGTGACACTTAACCCATTAGATAAACCCTAATTCGGAGGATTAGGTAAATAACCATAGTTAACAAGGATTATGGAAATAAGGCTAAGTGGTAAACCTTAGTTAAGGGAAACTAAGTAATAATTCTTAGTCAAGGAAATTTGGACCATTTCTTAGATAGATTAGTAACCCGATACGTTAGGTCAACGTTTAAGTATGCGTGTAGGAGCAGGCTATCTGATTTAGATAAAGGCTCCAACGAACTGGGTAACAAAGCAGCGGCTTCGGGGAACGTGAGGATATTCTTGGGATCCCTCTGTGAGCTGCCAGGTCATTATACTAGGCTCACGAGAGGTTGAGGTCTGCGGTAGAACAACCAAGAATATGCCTTGGTTGCTATGCGAGCGACCTAAAGACTGGGTTGGATAGCAGCGAGTCGACGAATACATAAGGTGCCCGAGATAGCAAGTTCGTCGATCATCTACCATCTTGAGTCAAGCGTGTACGTACGGAAAGGCAGGGAACACCCAACAGACCATAATTTGCTATCTAATTATGGGTGAGGTAGGCCGTAGGATGTGGGCTGGCCGGAGTGTAGTTCTCATGCAAGATTTTCTCTTGTGTTGCCTTTCATTAGTTGAGGGAGGGGTCTCGTGGGACCATAGCCACGTGTAGAAAAGCAGACCTTAGTATCTGCATCGGCAGATAAATCTAAAGCTCCCGACCGAGTCCTGTATTTCTTGTTTTGCCCTGTGACAGGACTCGGATGGCACGATGTGATACATGTGCATACAGTTATAGAAAAACGATTCACGATGAATGCGTGGTAAAAAGGGCGCGGTTGACGGTTAGCGTAATCCCTAGTGGCCTAGGTGGTTTAACCCAAACCGAAATACGAAAGCGTGCAATAGGTAAGCGTAATCCCTAGTGGTGCTAGGTGGCGTAAGTCCTAGTAGTTTAAACGATGATTCATATGGAAGAGCCTAGCTAGAACAAGGGTGACAGTCCAAACGATTTCAAGGATAATACGACATGAGGAAGCCCGTACGAGGTACGGCAAAGGACTGAACTTATATACATGGAAAGAAACATATGACTTGAGTAACCTATATATGCGATATATCAGGTTGACATGGACCATTACACGACTTTGAGCAAGGGACATTCATGGTTAACACATGACGTGGGTAGGGATACTAGTACGAGAGGTGCAGAGCAAATATACATGTTAGAACTAGGAAGAATATACATAATAGATACCGTGGGATGTTAGACGGGGTAGATACCTTGGGATAATGTACTCGATAGAAATCTGACGATGTGATACCTTGACTTATCATAACACCGTAGTTTATCATGATACCTTAGTTTACTTTGCCACAGTAGTTCAACCGGCTACCCTGGTTTATCTATCTTGTAGTTATCCTTATGTTTACTTTCAGTTTATGCATGTCATGTTACCTTTACCTGTTTTTATACTGGAAGTAGATAGGACTTACTCAGTCTTTTTGACTGACCCGTTTTGTTTCGCCTCTTTTCTTCCGTTTCCCCCCCCCCAGGTTTCAGGGAGGAAACAATGCTGTTTAGTTCAGACTTCTTCTGCTTGAAGGTCATCATGGATGGCTTGGACTTCTCTTGGCTATGGCTACTTTACGGTTTTACTTGGGGAATAATTTATTAAAAAGTCTTTATGCTTCTTTACTATTGCAAGACAGGTTTTGATGTACTCTGATGTAAAAGGCTTTAGACCTTATTTATTCATGTTTATGAAAGTTTGATTTTACTTCCGCTATTTATATATGTTCTGTCTTGTGATATTTCTGTGCATGTTTACCAATAATGCCCCTCTAAAGCTAGTGCATTCCTTTGCGAGTGACCCTAGCGGAGGCGGGGTGTTACAGTTCTTCTGGTTCTACGTCATTTTCATGGGAAGAGGCGTCGGGTATCATTACTGCTCATTGGTAGTCAGGAAAATATTCTCGGGCGTCTCATTCAGGGGTGTGAAGTCTTCGGGCTTGTAATATCGAACGTGTTTTCCATCCTTTTTACCCTTGTCTTTGCCTTCATGTCTCTCTTCTGACCTCTCGACTTTTTTCCTTCTTCCTGAGCAACTTCTTCTTCCTTCGGATCGTTGACAAGATGATTTTGCATAGTACCAACAACATTTCCATCTATTGGTATTTCTTCCTCCCATTTGAGGAACTCGTCAGCCTTCTTATAAATCTTCTCAAGAGTGTTGGGTTCTTTCATTTTCACCGACTTATGCACTCAGTTTCTTTATCAATAGCCTGCACAAGAGCCATCAACACCATTCTTAGCTTGAAATTGCCGACCTCCGTTACCGATGTGTTGAATCGATTCGAAAAGGATTTCAATGGTTCTCTCGACTTCTGAATCTTTCCGGACAAAGATATGATGTCTTTTGTCTTCGTGGTATACAATCTTAACATTTGTTTAAACTTCCGAGGCAAATCTTCGAATTTATCAATTGAATTTTGTGCAATCTTCGTAAACCACAACTACGCGACCCCTTCCAAATATACGGAAAATAACGGCATTTTAGTTTGTCGGTTGCTCGAGCATCGTTCACGTAACAACCAGAATTTTATGTTTATTTTTATTTTTTTATTCATTTAAAACTAAATTTATTGGATTTTATAAGAAAACTATTTTGATTTTGATTTAAAACTAAATTTATTTTGATTTAATTGATATGAATATAATTTAATAATACAAATCAATATTTGTAATTTCAATCTCACATATTTAGTAAAATTAAATTGATTTTATGTATCTGAATTTGAATTTATTCTTATAATTTAATTTAAATAGTAAACTAGTGTATAATTTGTTTTTTATATTAATAAAATTATATCCCTGATTTAATTTCAAAATATTCTATAATTTCTCGTAATGGGGATTTGAAAGGGTTGAGTTTATAAATCGTTCCAAAACCAAACAGTCGTACCGGCCCATTGAGAAATTCCCTAACCTCCTCTTATAAAATAAAATAAAATAAAATACTGAGTGATCACCGAGTTGAAACCATCTGAGTCATGCCACGATGTTGTCGTCTCATTAAGTGTCCATTCGTTTGTCGTCCCCATTTTTGTGCCACGAAAGGCAAGTTTATCTCACACTTGACCTACATTGGGTCATGGTTGTTAGATCAGTGCAAATGAAATGTTATGAAATGTATGAGATTGCTAGTAGAAATTGTTTGTTTAATATATACACTTTCATATATGACACGATATTTATATGACACCTAGGTGCACTGATGATATATGAGTTATGATGTGATTGATGCAATATAATGATTTGTTTATGTTATTGGCACCCCTAGTTTAGGAAAAATCACTATGGGTTAAAATGATACATACCCGAATGGACATTAGAATAGGGAAAAATCGTTATGGGTGAAATGATAGACCTGAACGATTTTTACTGAATTTGGGATCGTGGGTTGAAATGATAGACCTGTAGAAAATTTATAAATTGCGCATTGAAATCATAAATATTTGTATCACTTGACCATAGGGTAGAAACTATATACAGACACCGTTGGTCATGTTTTCGAAGTATAGTGATTTGGAAATTTTGATTTTTAAATAAAAATTTATGATTTTATAATTTTTTTTATATTTATATTTTAAGATTTTAAACTTATATTTTACAAGTTTTGAATTTTATGTTTTAAAATGATTTTTATGAATAAATATAGATTTAAATACTTATTTTAGATTTTACTTATAATTTTATTTATTTTAAACTATTTAATTTAATTATATAATTATTTTAAACTTTTATATATTATAATTAATATTTCTTTTAAACCTGTTTCTATATTATTTTAAACTTATATATGCTTATAATTTATTTTCTAATTAATTTAAGAATTTTATGTACTTATATATGTGTGTATATATATATATTCAAAGTTAAATAATCTTATATATCTTTTATAAACTTTAACAATAAACCCAAGATGGATTAGTTAAGATTCCACGATTTAAATTCAAGGTTTAAAGATATAAAATTTAATACTGAGATTTGATTCAACAAATGAACTCATATGAGATATGAATTTGAATTTGAATCGATATAAATTTATAAGAGATGAACTTGAATGGTGAAATTGTTTTGAATTTGAATTTCCAAATTTAAGGAATGAATTTGAATCTATAATGGATATGAAATGAATTTGATTATAAATCAACTGAATGCGAGTTTGAATTGGTTAATTTAAATATTGAAAGAAATGAATGCTAATTGCGTAAATTGATTTTATTTGAATTTATAATTGGTATGAAATGAATTCAATTTTTACAAACCGAATGTGAATTTGAATATATAGATTTTATATATGGAATCGATTTTATAATCATATGGTTTGAATTAGAATATTGTGAAATCGAACTTATAAGAATGGTTTAAAATTGTATGAACTGTTTAAATTGAAATATAAGGTTTTGATTTGACTTTATAACAATGAATTTGAATTCAACGACTTGAGTTATAAATTTTGATATGATTCGTTGAAATTGAAATAAAAGATTTGATTTAGATTATATAAAATGGAATTTAAACATAAGGGATTGAATTTTTGAATCAACTTAAACAAATCCTTATAAAAGTAAACTAGATTATACGAATTGTTTGAATTTATAAATAACAATTTCAAATTATATTACTTGAATTATAAAACAAGATATGATTTGGTTAAATTGAAAATGTAAGTTTTGATTTAAATGGAATATATTGAATCTAAGGTGAAATGTTAGATTTTCCTGAATCGACTTAATGAGTTCTTATAAAGATAAAATTGAATCATTTGGATTGTTCGAACTTTAGTTTTTTGCTGAATATAAATCAAGCTAAATACGTTTGAAGTTAAGTATTTTGTATTGATTGAAATGGAAATTGAGACCTTTAAGATATGATTTTATATAAGTCAATTTTGGATTTGAAATTTGTTATGCGAATACTTTCACAAATCATAATCAAAGTTAAATGTTATATTATTAATTTATACTATATTAAGATCTTTACGATATGGTTCTAAATCGATTTGATTTAAGCGATTTGAGTTGTTTTCAAATTTAAATATAATCGAAGTTAGATATTTAAATTTGATTTAAAATTCTAATATGAGATTTTGTATAAACTATTTTATAAAGTGATTTATAAAATAATGGCCACGGTACGAAAAATGTAAACATTTGATTGTTAAAGAGACCGGGATCGGCTATTATCATACTCTCTGCCAACACCGAAAACCACTTTAACAAGTGTGTATGCGGTGGAGATCCAAAATGAAGGGGATGGTTTAACGAACGAGTCTATTTTGTACTTGATATTAATTATGAGACCCTGACTACTATGAGTCAGCTTGATGTGATTAAAACAGGAGCTACGCCGAGACCAAATGAGGTCATACCTCCTATTGAGTGCACTTCTTCTATACCGTTCTATTACTTTTATGATGTGTTTGGTGGCCACCCTCCGATTTGATTATGGGAGTTGTTAACACCGTTATTATAATGCAGTTCAAAAATAAGTGCCAAAGAGCTTTGGACAGGTTACGGCCTAAGCGGTAAGTCGTCAAAGCAACATGGTCTGTGCCATACCCATTCAAATCGTCAAAACCGGATTAAGGCGCTTCCACGATATAACTCTAAGTCGTTAACACGACATGAAGTAATGTCGAGCAGGTTGAGCCATCCAATCAAAGTAGTTGAAAGAACATGGTTGATGCCGTATACCGTAAAACTTGATCATGCCGCGCCTACAACCAAGCCATTCGTACCGCGAGGATCACTCATAGTGCAAGACGGTCATGCCATTGTCGGATCCAATATAGTGAAGTATGTCGGATCAAATATAGTGAAGCATGTCGGATCCAACATAGCAAGCAGCATGGCGTGATAACAACATGGAGGTATGTCGGATCCAACATAGCAAGCGGCATGGCGTGATAGCGACATGGAGGTATGTCGGATCCAACATAGCAAGCGGCATGGCGTGATAGCAACATGGAGGTATGTCGAATCCAACATAGCAAGCGGCATGGCGTGATAGCGACATGGAGGTATGTCGGATCCAACATAGCAAGCGGCATGGCGTGATAGCGACATGGAAGTATGTCGGATCCGACATAGTGAGTCATGGCGTTTTTCCTGCATAATTACAGAATTGCCACTCGGGCTAAAATCACCTATAAATACCCCTCATGATTCATTTGATGGGGGAACCAAAAATTCATTCCAAGGAGGAGACTCCGTCAAATTCAAAGCTCATCTACAACTTCTCTAATGGCTTCTATGAATTCATCAACAGTTTTCTAACTTCATGAAGATCAAATCCAAATCAATGATCATTAGAGCTTTCTACAATTGAATCTAAGCACCTTCAATCTCATTCAAGCTACATAATAAATCTTTCAAGCATCATTCAAACGATCTCTAATCCTCTCCAAAGCCTAAATCGAATGCTAATTCACTATGAAATCTATGAAGATCATGGGGAAGGATCAAAGCACATAAGTGGTTGAAGATTCATCATAAAGCTAAACTTCTTTCCTTTTCTTCGCCAAATTCAAGTGAAAATAGAACGTCAAGAGAGAGAAAAGAGAGTCAAAAGAGAGAAATGATTGCAATGAGGGGAAATTCGTATGTTGTAAGCTTGAATATCATAATGAGAATTGATTGAAAGTGGACGTAGATTCATATTGAATCGAACCACTATAAAAATTCCTTTGTGTTCTTGCTTGCTTTTATCCGTTTATTTTGTGATTGTACGGTTCCATATTATTACCGAATTGGTGAAGTGTGACTTTTTACACCTTTGGTGTTTTAGCAAACATTTGGCGCCCACCGTGGGGCCCGCGCTCGCATCTCCTACCTCTTCTCGCACTCTCTCAAAGTTGAGATCCTTGCATTAAAGCTCTAAGTTGCATCCTTCACCGAAATCATGGCAAAATCTAAGAAGACCGTTAGCAAAACCGTGGTAGAATCCAATGATGTTATTCAAGAGGAAACAACGCTCGCAAATCGCTTTGAAGTTGGTGAAAACTCGGAAAGCGGAGCCGGTGTGACCAGAAATGAATTAAAAATCGCTATTGCCAACGTCAACAGCCGAATGGATGCATCTACTAAAATGATGATGGAGAAACTTGACGCAATTCTTAATGCTCGATCAAATCCAGCCCCTCCGCAAGCTCATGTCGATCTCGAAGATTTTACCAAATCACCTGCTTCCGATCATAACCACAACAACGATATGGAAGATGATTATGACGGGGCAAGTGACAGGGATGAAGCTAATGTCGAAGAATTGAGATCAAAAGCTAAGGACCCTCCCAAAGTGAACGCTCGAAAAGCCACTAATCCTATCACGGGGACACCTCTTCGTCGAGAAGGCAAAGGGCCTAAGATCCCTAATCAAGATCATATGCCTAGACGAACATTTGGTAAAGAGCTCAGCTTCACAGAGCGCCATAGTACCGAAGAATACATTTCGGATATCATAGAACGAGCCATGAAAAAGAATCAAGCTAGCAAGGACGACGAAAGAGAATGGGACTTCTCTCCCGATAGGACTCCATTCACCGAAAGAATCCTTGAAGCAGAATGTCCGAAGAAGTTCAATCCTCCGACTTTGCCTCCGTACAACGGTCTCGTTGATCCGAACTACTTGCTATTCAAATATGAATGACATATGAGTGCATCTAAGGCGACCGATGAGATGAGATGCACATACTTTCCTCTCTACTTAGAAGGTGCCGCATCACTATGGTTCACAAAGCTGCCACCCAAATCCATCGATCGGTTCTCTGACCTGACCAAAAAGTTTAAGGAGCAGTTCCGCTTGTACGGTACCAAAGCCAAGGATGCTATAACGCTTTCAGCAATGAAATAGAATCCAGGGGAAACTGTCAAAACCTTCCTCAGTCGATTCAATGTTGCCTTGTCTGAAGTGAGGAGTCCAGAGCCACGCATAATTCTCATGGCTTTACTCGATGCTATAGACAAAACAAGCGAATTCGGAAGATGGATAAAGATGAAGGAACCGACTACACTTGACAAGTTCTATAAGAAGGCGGAGGAGTACATGAGAGTAGACGACAACCCTATACCACTTCAGGTCATTGGTGGCAATCAACTCCTTGAAGCTCCTAAAAATACGGCTGTCCAATCTAACCAAAAGAATAATCAGGGACAGAAGCGAACCAATGATGGGAATGACAACAAGACTAATAAGAAGTCATGCCTTTTCAACTCATCAGAGATAACGCCTTTGAATGACACTCCTGAAAATATCTATCTTGCAACAAAAAATTCTGAAGAGTATGCAGAGCCGAATCCGATAAGAATAAGTAACAAAGCAGCAAGCTCGGGGAAATTCTGCAGATTTCATAACCAACCTGGTCATAACACCAACGAGTGCCGACACCTGAAGAACCTCATTGAGGAATTAATCAGGAAAAACATGTTACAGCAGTATGTAAAGAATCTATAAGCCATGAATCCTTCTGCTGCTCCCTAGGGGCAAGGGGCATCAAATGATCAGTCTGGTCCAAGCAATATATCCTCTACTCAAATCATGCCAAGACTGATCATCAACTGATAACCACTGACGGTGCTCCGATTTCAATGGCTCGGAATAAGAGACCAACGTCGCTACATCTTTACTTCATGCTCTATTTCTCGCTTTAGTTCATGCTTTACTTCGCCTTTTACTTTCTGTTATATTCAAAACTTTATGTAAACAGTTTGTAATAATCTGCAAGTGATGCACTGAACATTAGCTCTATGACTAAGAGCATATCTGTTTGAATGAATTTCCTGCTTGCAAAGTTATATATCAAATCAAAACTTTCTTAAAAGATGGTTTCATATTGTAGGCCATTTGTTGAGCGCTTGTTCCTGAAACATCACAACCCCAACAACGCTAGCTCAAGAGCCGAATGTTGTAAATATCAACGTGTACAAATGCAAAATAAGAAAAGCACTGCCTTGAAAAGTGAATGGGAAAGTCGCAAAGATTCAAACAGCGAGCAAGCGCCACGACAAACAAGCACAAGAGCTAAAACTTTTATCGAAGGGGCACTTCCCTAAGTGGGAGGTTTAAAGCTTCAGTTCCTAAACCAGAATAGCATGCTAAGTCGAGCATCTGACAAAGGGACTGATGGCCGCCCCGCGAAATGAGATAACAGCCACCAAATCCATTTGCGTAGCGTTTGATATGATCAAACGTGAAGAATGAAAATCCATTTGCGTAGCATTTGATATGATCAAACGTGAAGAATGAAAATCCATTTGCGTAGCGTTTGATATGATCAAAAGTGAAGAATGAAAATCCATTTGCGTAGCGTTTGATATGATCAAACGTGAAGAATGAAAATCCATTTGCATAGCGTTTGATATGATCAAACGTGAAGAATGAAAATCCATTTGCGTAGCGTTTGATATGATCAAACGTGAAGAATGAAAATCCATTTGCGTAGCGTTTGATATGATCAAACGTGAAGAATGAAAATCCATTCGCGTAGCGTTTGATATGATCAAACGTGAAGAATGAAAATCCATTCGCATAGCATTTGATATGATCAAACGTGAAGAATGAAAATCCATTTGCATAGCGTTTGATATGATCAAATGTGAAGAATGAAAATGCATTTGCATAGCGTTTGATATGATCAAACTTGAAGAATGAAAATTCATTTGCATAGCGTCTGGTATGACCAGACGTGATGAATGAAAATCTCTTTACATAGCGCTGATATGATCAAATGTGAATAATGAAAATCTATTCACGAGACATCTGATCATCTCAGACACGACGGAATATCAACGCAAACTATATTAATTTCGAAGCCTGCATTTCTCGCAAGCGAAAAATACAAGCTTTGAGGGGCAAATGTTAACGCCGTTATTATAACGCAGTTCAAAAAGTAAGTACCAAAGAGCTTTGGATAGGTTACGGCCTAAGCGGTAAGTCGTCAAAGCAACATGGTCTGTGCCATACCCATTCAAATAGTCAAAACCGGATTAAGTCGCTTCCACGATATAACTCTAAGTCGTTAACACGACATGAAGTAATGTCGAGCAGGTTGAGCTATCCGATCTAAGTCGTTGAAAGAACATGGTTCATGCCGTATACCGTAAAAATTGGTCATGCCGCGCCTACAACCAAGCCATTCGTACCGCGAGGATCACTCATAGTGCAAGATGGTCATGCCATTGTCGGATACAATATAGTGAAGTATGTCGGATCTAATATAGTGAAGCATGTAGGATCCAACATAGCAAGCGGCATGGCAAGATAGCGACATGGAGGTTTGTCGGATCCAACATAGCAAGTGGCATGGCGTGATAGCGACATGGAGGTATGTCGGATCCAACATAGCAAGCGGCATGGCGTGATAGCGACATGGAGGTATGTCGGATCCAACATAGCAAGCGGCATGGTGTGATAGCGACATGGAGGTATGTCGGATCCAACATAGCAAGCGGCATGGTGTGATAGCGACATGGAAGCATGTCGGATCCGACATAGTGAGTCATGGCGTTTTTCCTGCATAATTACAGAATTGCCACCCGGGCTAAAAGAAACTATAAATACCCCTCATGATTCATTTGATGGGGGGACCGAAAATTCATTCCAAGGAGGAGACTCCGTCAAATTCAAAGCTCATCTACAACTTCTCTAATGGCTTCTATGGATTCATCAACAGTTTTCTAATTTCATGAAGATCAAATCCAAATCAATGACCATTAGAGCTTTCTACAATTGAATCTAAGCACCTTCAATCTCATTCAAGCTACATAATAAATCTTTCAAGCATCATTCAAACGATCTCTAATCCTCTCCAAAGCCTAAATCTTATGCGAATTCACTATGAAATCTATGAAGATCATGGGGAAGCATCAAAGCACATAAGTGGTTGAAGATTCATCACAAAGCTAAACTTCTTTCCTTTTCTTCGCCAAATTCAAGTGAATGTAGAATGTCAAGAGAGAGAAAAGAGAGTCAAAAGAGAGAAATGATTGTAATGAGGGGAAATTCATATGTTGTAAGCTTGAATATCATAATGAGAATTGATTGAAAGTGGACGTAGATTCATATTGAATCGAACCACTATAAAAATTCCTTTGTGTTCTTGCTTGCTTTTATCCATTTATTTTTTGATTGCGCGGTTCCATATTCTTACCGAATCGGTGAAGTGTGACTTTTTACACCTTTGGTGTTTAATCCCAAATTTGGAGCAAACAGGAGTGTGTCTCGAGGTGGGCGGTAGTGACTGCTATGCATTACCACCACTCCGGATCTGCAAACGGTGAATCCACCTTGTCACGTGCCTTATACGAGCCCACTACAATTTTGTTTTGTACTGTTTTATATGGAGTGCCCTCTGATCAACCTCCAGTTTACGGAGGAATTACGGTATTGTATATACTATAGGAATATATAAATAGTGTAAGGGTAATAATGGTAATCTCAATTACGCTATTTTGATATTTTTACTTTACTGATAGACACTATTGTGTATAGCGTATTATATTATATAGTATTAGTTTGACGGATCCTTAAAGGATGGAGATCCTATGCATCCTTTAAGATACTAATTGCATCTCATTTCAGTTAATTTACTTCCATGAGAATGTTAGTCCTGATTCGAGTTGTTTTGTTTTGCATTGTTGCTCTGGTCAGATCGAGTATTAAGTTTTGAGATACACTCTTGGAGTTGAAGCTTATATCGGGTTTTGCTCACCTGTGTCTACCTATTCAGTTGATCCAGTTTTAGTTATTCTTATCGCTTATGTTTCATACTATTATTATGTATCTACAATTCATTGTGTTAGGCTTCCGCTGTATTATTTATGTAAACTCCGATGTAAAATTTTATTTAGTAGCTTCATGAACTATTTGTAACGACCCTGAATTTTGGGGCCAAGTTAAAATTTATTTTAAGTGATTTTAAATGAGTTTTGATATTTAAAATAATCTATTTTAAATAATAAGGATCACAAATTTGGTTCAAATCGAAGTTAGAATGAATAAATTAATTTTAAATATAAAAAGAGCTAGAAATGGCGCGGTAGTTTGAAAAGTCAAACTTGAACTTTGACTAACCATACAGGATGCAAAATTTAACGGATTTTAGTAAAACCAAAAATATTAGAATCTATTTAAAAATATCTTTCCAACCAATCCGAAAAATCGAAATTTCATAGCGGAAATCAAAAGTTATGGCTAATTCAATTTTTAGAAAGGTCGGTGGGTAATTTGCATAGGACAAAAATGCTACTTTTCACATATGTAGGAATTTGAACTCGAAACCACTTCCATTGGTTTCAGAATGACGTTTCTGCATTGAAAAACAGTAAACACTTATATGTTTCGAGTTTCAGAAAATATTTGTTTAAAAATGTATTTTTAATATTAAATATATTCGCCTTGAAAATAGCCATTTTTCAAGAAGTCTCAGAATCGAACGAAATAAATTTTGTTGGGTTCGTATCATCAAAACAAAGCTAAAAATGATTTTTTGGTAATTTTTAGAATTAATATATAATTATAATTGATTTTTCAGCATAAACGGGCAAATTTTTGACTTTAAAAATTCATTAAAAATTCAAACGGGCTCAGAATTGAACGAAATTAATTTTCATAGGTCCACAGCATCAAAACATAGCTAAGTATATTTTTCGAGAATTTTTGAAGTTAATTTGAGACCTCGGTGAATTTTCACGTACGGTACACATTAAAATATTAATAAAATAATGTATTTATTCCAAAACTCATAGCATACCTCGGAACTGGACCCCGGGACATAGCCCATTGTGTTCAGAAGGCCTCAAAACCTTAAGAACGACAGTAAGCGGGCCTAAATCGGAGTTCGGACCAAAACGGGCCTTAACGGGCTAATTACATAATTAGTTAACCCTAATATAATATTATAAAATTCGGATTTTACTGTTCATCCTCCATCTTCAGCCGACACCTCTTCATGCTGAACCCATCATGGCTGAAAACTTCAAACCCTCATAACTCTTTCATTTCTCAACGAAAATTAGCGTGTGAGTACACGTTTCGAAGCTCTCGCCGAGCTCTTCGATCTCCGACAAGTCCCGTCCCTTTCCGTCGCCTGAGCCGCCCGCACCGAAGCCTCAA
This sequence comes from Allium sativum, assembly GCA_030737875.1. Taxonomy (NCBI): domain Eukaryota; kingdom Viridiplantae; phylum Streptophyta; class Magnoliopsida; order Asparagales; family Amaryllidaceae; genus Allium; species Allium sativum. The sequence continues at coordinate 509,292,080 of CM060921.1, read as the reverse complement.
AGCCGCCGCCATTTTCTGTCCGCCGCCCCCTGTAGGTCCCGCCGCACCTCACCACCTTCTGGCCGTGCATAGACCTCTCGTAGCCGGTCCTTCTCCAACAAACGGCGTCCAAAACCGTTCAGTAAATCAAAAGTTATCGGGATTTGAAGTTTTGAACAAATTCTGAAATGAGGTATGCTTCAGATTTTGCGACGCTTTTAAGCGTTGCTGCAGCAGTTGTTAAAAGTCTGTTTGATTTAAAACATTGATAACTTATGCATACGAACCCCGTTTCTGAAAATTTCAGATCCGACATGACCGTGAAGACGAGTAGTATTTGCTGAGACCGATTGGAGCGTTCTGAAAATTTATTTGGATTTATTTTAATTATTATCCAATCAAAGGTGAGAGTTCACTTCTATTTTAATTAATTTAATTTAATTCATAATATGCGATGTGAACCTACTATGAACAAATGCGACGTGAATCAGCTATGACCAAACCTCTGTATGTATGCTAGATCTAATGTTGTGAGTATTCACTTTATTTAAATTAATTATAGATCTATTATTTGATGTATGAAGTATGATGTTTGAATTGTATGGTTGATGTTTTGAATGATTAGAAATAGTAGATCTAAAATTTATCATCGATGAATATATTTGTTGTTGTTATGTTTCATGGAAAAATAAGATTAGCGATGTGTGTATGACATGAAAACTTGAATCACTATAGAGGTAGGAAATTTAAGTTGGACGATGTTAATATGACATGAAACAAAAGTTAGAGATTTTATTGTTTTTATAAAAAGATTATATTTTTATTGATTATATAAAAAGTTATATATTTTGTTGTTATAAACAAAAGACCACATTTTTATTGCAAACATATAAAAGTATATGTTTTGTTGATTTAATAAGATGGATAGATTTTACATTTGAAATTTGTAAATATAGTTGCAATGAAAAACGGTGTTTAATTTTACATTAGAAATATGTAAATATGAAAATGCATTGATATGAAGAATAACATTTTTGTCATGTGATAAATATAAAATGCACTGTAAGGAAAATAACATTTTTGTTTAAATGTTAAAAATAGAAATTTCATCATATGAAATTATTCACCATATGATTGATTGACATTATTTCTTTAATGTTAAAGATAAGATAATTTTTATCGTAGGAAGGTATCATTTTTGTTAATGTAATAAGAAGAGTGGAAATTTACATTGTACAAAAAGATTGAATTTATATTTTTAATATAAGGATTAAATTTACATGGTAAGGGAAGTTAGCATTTTGTTAATATTATATATAAAATGTGCATTGTATGAAAAATAGCATTTTGTTAATATTATATATAAAATGTGCATTGTATGAAAAATAGCATTTTGTTAATATTAAATATAAAATGTGCATTGTATGGAAAATAGCATTTTGTTAATATTATATAGAAAATATGCATTCTATGTAAAATAGCATTTTTTGTCATATTAAAATTAGATAAATGCATTGTATGTGAATAGTATTTTTGTCATTTTTATTTAATGTTTAACATATAAGAATGCATTGTATGTGAATAGTATTTTTGTCATTTTTATTTAATGTTTAACATATAAGAATGCATTGTTTAACATATAAGAATGCATTGTATGTGAATGGTATTTTTGTCATTTTTATTTAATGTTATAAAAATATAAATTTGCATCGTATGATAAAATAGCATTTTGTAAAAAATGAAAATATTTACCGTATGATTGATTGATACTTATTTTGTTAAAGATAAAAATATCACCGTATGATTCATTAACATTATTTTTAATGTTATGTATTAAGAAAATGAACCGTATGAGATTAACATTCGTTTTTGTTAATATTAGAATTATAGAAAATTTTCACCGTGTGTTGAACTGACATTTTTGTCAATGTTAGAATGGGAAGTTTTCATCGCATGTAAGATTAACATTTATTTTTAATGTTAACAAATATGAAATGTAGGCATGTAAGATTAACATTTATTTTTAATGTTAATAAATATGAAATATAATGCATATAAATTAACATTTATTGTTAATGTTAATAAAAAGGAAAATATATTGTAGGTTAGATTAACATTTATTTTTAATGTAAATTAAAAGGAAATGAATGCATATTAAATTAACATTCATTTTGATTGTTATATAAAAAGAAAGGATGATTTAGCATTAATTTTAATGTTAAGATAAAAGTATTTTCATTTCATGTAAATTTAACATTACTTTCAATGTTAAAACAAAAAAACGCATTGTATGTAAATGTAACTTTATTCTTAATGTTAATTAAGAAGGAATTTGCATTGTAAGATAAATGTACATTATTTTATTATGTATATGAAAAGAAAACTCACATCGTAGGAAAAATACACATTATCCATAATGTGTATAAAAAAAGAGAATTTACCTCGTAGGAAAAAATGTACATTATTTGTAAATGTATATGAAAAGGAAATTTACACCGTAGGATGATTTACCATTATTTTTAATGTTAAAAGAAAAGAATTTTCATTTCATGTAAATTTAACATTAGTTTCAATGTTAATAAATAGAAGGTGCATGGCATGTAAATGTAACTTTATTTTAATGGTTATTAAAAGAGAATTGGCATTGTAAGATTTTATACATTATTTATAATGTAAACAGAAAAGAGAATTTGCATTGTAAGATAATAAACATTATTTATAATGTAGATAAAAAGAGAATTTACCTCGAAGGAAACATATACATTGTTTTAATGTTGAAAAAAGAAATGAAACTGTATGTAAGAATTAACATTATTTTTAATGTTAAATAAAAAGAAATGAAACGGAGGAAAAGATTTACATTATTTATAATGTATAAAGAGAGTTTACACCATGGAAAAATGTTCATTGTTCATAATGAAATGGGAAAAGAAATATATAAAGAAATTAATGGAATGGTATGTTATAATTTTCATTTTCGAATGTAAATTATAAAATATAAAAATAAATAATAATAAATTAAAAGAAAAGGTTCATCGTCTAATTCTAAATTATATTGTCATGTAAGTAGAAAAGTAAAAGATAAGAGAAACGACAGTTATATATAGGAGCGACGAGTTAAACGAACTATTTATGTATATATATATATATATATATATATATATATATATATATATATAATTATAATTAAACGAATTGAGCGTGGTAGTTCGCGTTTTGAAATTGAACCTTTAAACGAATATACCGGAAGATCCGACCGTCGGATTTTCCCAAAACTGAAACCGTTAGGACCGTCTTGGAAAAATCTTTCCAACGATATATGCTACGCTAAAATCCCGCGGTTAGATTTTGAGGAAAGTGAAAAACAAAATTGATTGAAAACAGCGCCAAGGTCGCCCTTGACCTGAAGCGTCGTTAAATAAGGAAATTAATTATATTAAAATAATTAAGGCAAGAATTAATCGTTATAAAATAAAATAACGATATGAAATATGTTTTTCTCAAAATATATGAATGCGAGATTATTTGGAAAGTCCGGGTTAATCCCATTCCAAATGATCGTACGATTTCAAGAATTTAAGTATGAAGACGGCGTATGAAGACCGTAAATCTCCCCTCGAATGGACAACGATCAAGACTCTGAGTTGGTTTGATCCCAATTCAAGGGTCGGGGTAATTGCCCAAACGTACGTGTTGATTTCACGGGTTTGACCCTAGTTCAGACCTAGAGCACGGGTATAAATGGATGGTGTGTCTGACATCGTACCCCACAAAATATTATGTTGTTGATATTCAGTTAATATATAAACGATTGGTGGTAGAGAATTTATTCTCTACTTAACACCCGTTTATATAGTGACGGACGATCAATAGTACGGTATGGAGTGGCGGTGTGGCATACTAAGATGCAATGATCAGGGTTTCTTGTTGAAAAGCAGAACCTCGTGGTATGAAGAACATGACTTCACGAGCCTCACAAACCGGTAGAGTCTAAAAAGGGGGAAGGGAACGCAGGGAAAGTAGCACGTTTCATTCTAGTTAGTAGTCATTTTACTTTTGAAGGATGATGAAATGAGGCGCCTCGGATAGGTCCTATAGGACCGGGGAACGTGTACTTAGGAATAACTAATCCTCTAAGCTGTATGTGAGGACCGGCCCTGCCATTTCCAAGGGTTAACTGCGGGTAATCCTGAGGCATTAACTAGAGTGTCTCGAATCGGTAAGGAGTCCTCCCTAGCCTGGACTCATGATGGAAACCCAAATTTCCAATACGACCCCGACGGATTTGATTGTATTACTAGTACGGAGGCATAATATAATGGTACCTATGCTTCCTAGGATTGATACTTATAATTTGAATTGTTTGAAACCATATACACTAATAATAGTATTAGTTACGTATTTGGCGTATTTAGCATGTTTAACCACCATAAGGTAAAACTCTATCCTCTTGGTGTGCATTGCATTGTGTGATGGGACCTGAGTCTTATGGTGGTTCCATTTTTCAAAAGACATTGCGTTGTTGACGACTTATTTAATCATTTATTATGACACTTTAAATTATGCACGGCAGTCCCTTAGAGTAAACCCGTTCCGCGTTAGCGGCGTGGTCTTTTGGATTTGCCTTATTTTTATTAGTATAAGTTATTTAAGAATTCTCACACCAGTCCCACGACTGACCCATAGTTTGTTTCACCTTTTTGCAAACTTGGGTGCCCTCTCTTCTACACGGGCAGCCAAGTAGACATGTTCATTCTTTGCTTGGAGTTTTCTTTGAAGCTGCTTATTTTCTCTCTCTTGGATTCTGCTTGGGAGAAGAGGTGATGACTTGGAGCTTGAAGACTTTTTGTTTCTATTGGCATCTTTTGTTTTCTTTTCTTTTTAGACATCAAACTTATTTCTTTTCTGCAAACTTGTTGTAATAATCTTAGTTTTCTGTGACTGTGGAATTTCTGTGATTGATGACATTATATTTTTCCGCTGCTATAATGTTATTACTCTATGAATCTCCTTTGCTATATTGTATCTGCGTTCTGTTTTATTGTATTTATGTTGTATTCCAAAAAAAAAAAATTGATTTCTCCTGCTTTCACTTGTGGAAGTTTGGGGTTATCACAGTTGGTATCAGAGCTTAGGTTTACAAAGCGGAGTACAACATATCTATAATAATTCGTTTACATAGAATCACTATATTCTATGGCGAACAGTTCATGAGATACATAATAGCCAGTCACTTTATCGTCATCTTTTCATTCATCCTTCGATCTTTTCTATCTCTTAGAATCACCATTTCAGTTGTTTTGACTCTTCCCTTGATCGTGCATTCGAAGAAGACTAAGTGAAGTGGCGATGCTCAATTGGCACATGTTTACGAAGGAGCGAAAGGACCAACTTCTTCGGTAGAAAGCCTGATGTTATAGACGGTACCATCTCTGTTAAAAACATTCTCTGTGTTTATTCTTCCTCTTTTCCTCTTCTATTTTTCTTTTCCCTTTTCAGGGACGAAAAGTTTTTAAGTGGGGGAGACTGTAACGACCCTGAATTTTGGGGTCAAGTTAAAATTTATTTTAAGTGATTTTAAATGAGTTTTGATATTTAAAATAATCTATTTTAAATAATAAGGATCACAAATTTAGTTCAAATCGAAGTTAGAATGAATAAATTAATTTTAAATATAAAAAGAGCTAGAAATGGCGCGGTAGTTTGAAAAGTCAAACTTGAACTTTGACTAACCATACAAGATGCAAAATTTAACGAATTTTAGTAAAACAAAAAATATTAGAATCTATTTAAAAATATCTTTCCAACGAATCCGAAAAATCGAAATTTCATAGCGGAAATCAAAAGTTATGGCTAATTCAATTTTTAGAAAGGTCGGTGGGTAATTTGCATAGGACAAAAATGCTACTTTTCACATATGTAGGAATTTGAACTCGAAACCACTTCCATTGGTTTCAGAATGACGTTTCTGCATTGAAAAACAGTAAATACTTATATGTTTCGAGTTTCAGAAAATATTTGTTTAAAAATGTATTTTTAATATTAAATATATTCGCCTTGAAAATAGCCATTTTTCAAGAAGTCTCAGAATCGAACGAAATAAATTTTGTTGGGTTCGTATCATCAAAACAAAGCTAAAAATGATTTTTTGGTAATTTTTAGAATTAATATATAATTATAATTGATTTTTCAGCATAAACGGGCAAATTTTTGACTTTAAAAATTCATTAAAAATTCAAACGGGTTCAGAATTGAACGAAATTAATTTTCATAGGTCCACAGCATCAAAACATAGCTAAGTATATTTTTCGAGAATTTTTGAAGTTAATTTGAGACCTCGGTGAATTTTCACGTACGGTACACATTAAAATATTAATAAAATAATGTATTTATTCCAAAACTCATAGCATACCTCGGAACTGGACCCCGGGACATAGCCCATTGTGTTCAGAAGGCCTCAAAACCTTAAGAACGACAGTAAGCGGGCCTAAATCGGAGTTCGGACCAAAACGGGCCTTAACGGGCTAATTACATAATTAGTTAACCCTAATATAATATTATAAAATTCGGATTTTACTGTTCATCCTCCATCTTCAGCCGACACCTCTTCATGCTGAACCCATCATGGCTGAAAACTTCAAACCCTCATAACTCTTTCATTTCTCAACGAAAATTAGCGTGTGAGTACACGTTTCGAAGCTCTCGCCGAGCTCTTCGATCTCCGACAAGTCCCGTCCCTTTCCGTCGCCTGAGCCGCCCGCACCGAAGCCTCAAAGCCGCCGCCGTTTTCTGTCCGCCGCCCCCTGTAGGTCCCGCCGCACCTCACCACCTTCTGGCCGTGCATAGACCTCTCGTAGCCGGTCCTTCTCCAACAAACGGCGTCCAAAACCGTTCAGTAAATCAAAAGTTATCGGGATTTGAAGTTTTGAACAAATTCTGAAATGAGGTATGCTTCAGATTTTGCGACGCTTTTAAGCGTTGCTGCAGCAGTTGTTAAAAGTCTGTTTGATTTAAAACATTGATAACTTATGCATACGAACCCCGTTTCTGAAAATTTCAGATCCGACATGACCGTGAAGACGAGTAGTATTTGCTGAGACCGATTGGAGCGTTCTGAAAATTTATTTGGATTTATTTTAATTATTATCCAATCAAAGGTGAGAGTTCACTTCTATTTTAATTAATTTAATTTAATTCATAATATGCGATGTGAACCTACTATGAACAAATGCGACGTGAATCAGCTATGACCAAACCTCTGTATGTATGCTAGATCTAATGTTGTGAGTATTCACTTTATTTAAATTAATTATAGATCTATTATTTGATGTATGAAGTATGATGTTTGAATTGTATGGTTGATGTTTTGAATGATTAGAAATAGTAGATCTAAAATTTATCATCGATGAATATATTTGCTGTTGTTATGTTTCATGGAAAAATAAGATTAGCGATGTGTGTATGACATGAAAACTTGAATCACTATAGAGGTAGGAAATTTAAGTTGGACGATGTTAATATGACATGAAACAAAAGTTAGAGATTTTATTGTTTTTATAAAAAGATTATATTTTTATTGATTATATAAAAAGTTATATATTTTGTTGTTATAAACAAAAGACCACATTTTTATTGCAAACATATAAAAGTGTATGTTTTGTTGATTTAATAAGATGGATAGATTTTACATTTGAAATTTGTAAATATAGTTGCAATGAAAAACGGTGTTTAATTTTACATTAGAAATATGTAAATATGAAAATGCATTGATATGAAGAATAACATTTTTGTCATGTGATAAATATAAAATGCACTGTAAGGAAAATAACATTTTTGTTTAAATGTTAAAAATAGAAATTTCATCATATGAAATTATTCACCATATGATTGATTGACATTATTTCTTTAATGTTAAAGATAAGATAATTTTTATCGTAGGAAGGTATCATTTTTGTTAATGTAATAAGAAGAGTGGAAATTTACATTGTACAAAAAGATTGAATTTATATTTTTAATATAAGGATTAAATTTACATGGTAAGGGAAGTTAGCATTTTGTTAATATTATATATAAAATGTGCATTGTATGAAAAATAGCATTTTGTTAATATTATATATAAAATGTGCATTGTATGAAAAATAGCATTTTGTTAATATTAAATATAAAATGTGCATTGTATGGAAAATAGCATTTTGTTAATATTATATAGAAAATATGCATTCTATGTAAAATAGCATTTTTTGTCATATTAAAATTAGATAAATGCATTGTATGTGAATAGTATTTTTGTCATTTTTATTTAATGTTTAACATATAAGAATGCATTGTATGTGAATAGTATTTTTGTCATTTTTATTTAATGTTTAACATATAAGAATGCATTGTTTAACATATAAGAATGCATTGTATGTGAATGGTATGTTTGTCATTTTTATTTAATGTTATAAAAATATAAATTTGCATCGTATGATAAAATAGCATTTTGTAAAAAATGAAAATATTTACCGTATGATTGATTGATACTTATTTTGTTAAAGATAAAAATGTCACCGTATGATTCATTAACATTATTTTTAATGTTATGTATTAAGAAAATGAACCGTATGAGATTAACATTCGTTTTTGTTAATATTAGAATTATAGAAAATTTTCACCGTGTGTTGAACTGACATTTTTGTCAATGTTAGAATGGGAAGTTTTCATCGCATGTAAGATTAACATTTATTTTTAATGTTAACAAATATGAAATGTAGGCATGTAAGATTAACATTTATTTTTAATGTTAATAAATATGAAATATAATGCATATAAATTAACATTTATTGTTAATGTTAATAAAAAGGAAAATATATTGTAGGTTAGATTAACATTTATTTTTAATGTAAATTAAAAGGAAATGAATGCATATTAAATTAACATTCATTTTGATTGTTATATAAAAAGAAAGGATGATTTAGCATTAATTTTAATGTTAAGATAAAAGTATTTTCATTTCATGTAAATTTAACATTACTTTCAATGTTAAAACAAAAAAACGCATTGTATGTAAATGTAACTTTATTCTTAATGTTAATTAAGAAGGAATTTGCATTGTAAGATAAATGTACATTATTTTATTATGTATATGAAAAGAAAACTCGCATCGTAGGAAAAATACACATTATCCATAATGTGTATAAAAAAAGAGAATTTACCTCGTAGGAAAAAATGTACATTATTTGTAAATGTATATGAAAAGGAAATTTACACCGTAGGATGATTTACCATTATTTTTAATGTTAAAAGAAAAGAATTTTCATTTCATGTAAATTTAACATTAGTTTCAATGTTAATAAATAGAAGGTGCATGGCATGTAAATGTAACTTTATTTTAATGGTTATTAAAAGAGAATTGGCATTGTAAGATTTTATACATTATTTATAATGTAAACAGAAAAGAGAATTTGCATTGTAAGATAATAAACATTATTTATAATGTAGATAAAAAGAGAATTTACCTCGAAGGAAACATATACATTGTTTTAATGTTGAAAAAAGAAATGAAACTGTATGTAAGAATTAACATTATTTTTAATGTTAAATAAAAAGAAATGAAACGGAGGAAAAGATTTACATTATTTATAATGTATAAAGAGAGTTTACACCATGGAAAAATGTTCATTGTTCATAATGAAATGGGAAAAGAAATATATAAAGAAATTAATGGAATGGTATGTTATAATTTTCATTTTCGAATGTAAATTATAAATTATAAAAATAAATAATAATAAATTAAAAGAAAAGGTTCATCGTCTAATTCTAAATTATATTGTCATGTAAGTAGAAAAGTAAAAGATAAGAGAAACGACAGTTATATATAGGAGCGACGAGTTAAACGAACTATTTATGTATATATATATATATATATATATATATATAATTATAATTAAACGAATTGAGCGTGGTAGTTCGCGTTTTGAAATCGAACCTTTAAACGAATATACCGGAAGATCCGACCGTCGGATTTTCCCAAAACTGAAACCGTTAGGACCGTCTTGGAAAAATCTTTCCAACGATATATGCTACGCTAAAATCCCGCGGTTAGATTTTGAGGAAAGTGAAAAACAAAATTGATTGAAAACAGCGCCAAGGTCGCCCTTGACCTGAAGCGTCGTTAAATAAGGAAATTAATTATATTAAAATAATTAAGGCAAGAATTAATCGTTATAAAATAAAATAACGATATGAAATATGTTTTTCTCAAAATATATGAATGCGAGATTATTTGGAAAGTCCGGGTTAATCCCATTCCAAATGATCGTACGATTTCAAGAATTCAAGTATGAAGACGGCGTATGAAGACCGTAAATCTCCCCTCGAATGGACAACGATCAAGACTCTGAGTTGGTTTGATCCCAATTCAAGGGTCGGGGTAATTGCCCAAACGTACGTGTTGATTTCACGGGTTTGACCCTAGTTCAGACCTAGAGCACGGGTATAAATGGATGGTGTGTCTGACATCGTACCCCACAAAATATTATGTTGTTGATATTCAGTTAATATATAAACGATTGGTGGTAGAGAATTTATTCTCTACTTAACACCCGTTTATATAGTGACGGACGATCAATAGTACGGTATGGAGTGGCGGTGTGGCATACTAAGATGCAATGATCAGGGTTTCTTGTTGAAAAGCAGAACCTCGTGGTATGAAGAACATGACTTCACGAGCCTCACAAACCGGTAGAGTCTAAAAAGGGGGAAGGGAACGCAGGGAAAGTAGCACATTTCTTTCTAGTTAGTAGTCATTTTACTTTTGAAGGATGATGAAATGAGGCGCCTCGGATAGGTCCTATAGGACCGGGGAACGTGTACTTAGGAATAACTAATCCTCTAAGCTGTATGTGAGGACCGGCCCTGCCATTTCCAAGGGTTAACTGCGGGTAATCCTGAGGCATTAACTAGAGTGTCTCGAATCGGTAAGGAGTCCTCCCTAGCCTGGACTCATGATGGAAACCCAAATTTCCAATACGACCCCGACGGATTTGATTGTATTACTAGTACGGAGGCATAATATAATGGTACCTATGCTTCCTAGGATTGATACTTATAATTTGAATTGTTTGAAACCATATACACTAATAATAGTATTAGTTACGTATTTGGCGTATTTAGCATGTTTAACCACCATAAGGTAAAACTCTATCCTCTTGGTGTGCGTTGCATTGTGTGATGGGACCTGAGTCTTATGGTGGTTCCATTTTTCAAAAGACATTGCGTTGTTGACGACTTATTTAATCATTTATTATGACACTTTAAATTATGCACGGCAGTCCCTTAGAGTAAACCCGTTCCGCGTTAGCGGCGTGGTCTTTTGGATTTGCCTTATTTTTATTAGTATAAGTTATTTAAGAATTCTCACACCAGTCCCACGACTGACCCATAGTTTGTTTCACCTTTTTGCAAACTTGGGTGCCCTCTCTTCTACACGGGCAGCCAAGTAGACAGGTTCATTCTTTGCTTGGAGTTTTCTTTGAAGCTGCTTATTTTCTCTCTCTTGGATTCTGCTTGGGAGAAGAGGTGATGACTTGGAGCTTGAAGACTTTTTGTTTCTATTGGCATCTTTTCTTTTCTTTTTAGACATCAAACTTATTTCTTTTCTGCAAACTTGTTGTAATAATCTTAGTTTTCTGTGACTGTGGAATTTCTGTGATTGATGACATTATATTTTTCCACTGCTATAATGTTATTACTCTATGAATCTCCTTTGCTATATTGTATCTGTGTTCTGTTTTATTGTATTTATGTTGTATTCCAAAAAAAAAAATTGATTTCTCCTGCTTTCACTTGTGGAAGTTTGGGGTTATCACAGTTGGTATCAGAGCTTAGGTTTACAAAGCGGAGTACAACATATCTATAATAATTCGTTTACATAGAATCACTATATTCTATGGCGAACAGTTCATGAGATACATAATAGCCAGTCACTTTATCGTCATCTTTTCATTCATCCTTCGATCTTTTCTATCTCTTAGAATCACCATTTCAGGTGTTTTGACTCTTCCCTTGATCGTGCATTCGAAGAAGACTAAGTGAAGTGGCGATGCTCAATTGGCACATGTTTACGAAGGAGCGAAAGGACCAACTTCTTCGGTAGAAAGCCTGATGTTATAGACGGTACCATCTCTGTTAAAAACATTCTCTGTGTTTATTCTTCCTCTTTTCCTCTTCTATTTTTCTTTTCCCTTTTCGGGGACGAAAAGTTTTTAAGTGGGGGAGACTGTAACGACCCTGAATTTTGGGGCCAAGTTAAAATTTATTTTAAGTGATTTTAAATGAGTTTTGATATTTAAAATAATCTATTTTAAATAATAAGGATCACAAATTTAGTTCAAATCGAAGTTAGAATGAATAAATTAATTTTAAATATAAAAAGAGCTAGAAATGGCGCGGTAGTTTGAAAAGTCAAACTTGAACTTTGACTAACCATACAAGATGCAAAATTTAACGGATTTTAGTAAAACCAAAAATATTAGAATCTATTTAAAAATATCTTTCCAACGAATCCGAAAAATCGAAATTTCATAGCGGAAATCAAAAGTTATGGCTAATTCAATTTTTAGAAAGGTCGGTGGGTAATTTGCATAGGACAAAAATGCTACTTTTCACATATGTAGGAATTTGAACTCGAAACCACTTCCATTGGTTTCAGAATGACGTTTCTGCATTGAAAAACAGTAAACACTTATATGTTTCGAGTTTCAGAAAATATTTGTTTAAAAATGTATTTTTAATATTAAATATATTCGCCTTGAAAATAGCCATTTTTCAAGAAGTCTCAGAATCGAACGAAATAAATTTTGTTGGGTTCGTATCATCAAAACAAAGCTAAAAATGATTTTTTGGTAATTTTTAGAATTAATATATAATTATAATTGATTTTTCAGCATAAACGGGCAAATTTTTGACTTTAAAAATTCATTAAAAATTCAAACGGGCTCAGAATTGAACGCAATTAATTTTCATAGGTCCACAGCATCAAAACATAGCTAAGTATATTTTTCGAGAATTTTTGAAGTTAATTTGAGACCTCGGTGAATTTTCACGTACGGTACACATTAAAATATTAATAAAATAATGTATTTATTCCAAAACTCATAGCATACCTCGGAACTGGACCCCGGGACATAGCCCATTGTGTTCAGAAGGCCTCAAAACCTTAAGAACGACAGTAAGCGGGCCTAAATCGGAGTTCGGACCAAAACGGGCCTTAACGGGCTAATTACATAATTAGTTAACCCTAATATAATATTATAAAATTCGGATTTTACTGTTCATCCTCCATCTTCAGCCGACACCTCTTCATGCTGAACCCATCATGGCTGAAAACTTCAAACCCTCATAACTCTTTCATTTCTCAACGAAAATTAGCGTGTGAGTACACGTTTCGAAGCTCTCGCCGAGCTCTTCGATCTCCGACAAGTCCCGTCCCTTTCCGTCGCCTGAGCCGCCCGCACCGAAGCCTCAAAGCCGCCGCCGTTTTCTGTCCGCCGCCCCTTGTAGGTCCCGCCGCACCTCACCACCTTCTGGCCGTGCATAGACCTCTCGTAGCCGGTCCTTCTCCAACAAACGGCGTCCAAAACCGTTCAGTAAATCAAAAGTTATCGGGATTTGAATTTTTGTTTAAATGTTAAAAATAGAAATTTCATCATATGAAATTATTCACCATATGATTGATTGACATTATTTCTTTAATGTTAAAGATAAGATAATTTTTATCGTAGGAAGGTATCATTTTTGTTAATGTAATAAGAAGAGTGGAAATTTACATTGTACAAAAAGATTGAATTTATATTTTTAATATAAGGATTAAATTTACATGGTAAGGGAAGTTAGCATTTTGTTAATATTATATATAAAATGTGCATTGTATGAAAAATAGCATTTTGTTAATATTATATATAAAATGTGCATTGTATGAAAAATAGCATTTTGTTAATATTAAATATAAAATGTGCATTGTATGGAAAATAGCATTTTGTTAATATTATATAGAAAATATGCATTCTATGTAAAATAGCATTTTTTGTCATATTAAAATTAGATAAATGCATTGTATGTGAATAGTATTTTTGTCATTTTTATTTAATGTTTAACATATAAGAATGCATTGTATGTGAATAGTATTTTTGTCATTTTTATTTAATGTTTAACATATAAGAATGCATTGTATGTGAATGGTATTTTTGTCATTTTTATTTAATGTTTAACATATAAGAATGCATTGTATGTGAATGGTATTTTTGTCATTTTTATTTAATGTTATAAAAATATAAATTTGCATCATATGATAAAATAGCATTTTGTAAAAAATGAAAATATTTACCGTATGATTGATTGATACTTATTTTGTTAAAGATAAAAATGTCACCGTATGATTCATTAACATTATTTTTAATGTTATGTATTAAGAAAATGAACCGTATGAGATTAACATTCGTTTTTGTTAATATTAGAATTATAGAAAATTTTCATCGTGTGTTGAACTGACATTTTTGTCAATGTTAGAATGGGAAGTTTTCATCGCATGTAAGATTAACATTTATTTTTAATGTTAACAAATATGAAATGTAGGCATGTAAGATTAACATTTATTTTTAATGTTAATAAATATGAAATATAATGCATATAAATTAACATTTATTGTTAATGTTAATAAAAAGGAAAATATATTGTAGGTTAGATTAACATTTATTTTTAATGTTAATTAAAAGGAAATGAATGCATATTAAATTAACATTCATTTTGATTGTTATATAAAAAGAAAGGATGATTTAGCATTAATTTTAATGTTAAGATAAAAGTATTTTCATTTCATGTAAATTTAACATTACTTTCAATGTTAAAACAAAAAAACGCATTGTATGTAAATGTAACTTTATTCTTAATGTTAATTAAGAAGGAATTTGCATTGTAAGATAAATGTACATTATTTTATTATGTATATGAAAAGAAAACTCACCTCGTAGGAAAAATACACATTATCCATAATGTGTATAAAAAAGAGAATTTACCTCGTAGGAAAAAATGTACATTATTTGTAAATGTATATGAAAAGGAAATTTACACCGTAGGATGATTTACCATTATTTTTAATGTTAAAAGAAAAGAATTTTCATTTCATGTAAATTTAACATTAGTTTCAATGTTAATAAATAGAAGGTGCATGGCGTGTAAATGTAACTTTATTTTAATGGTTATTAAAAGAGAATTGGCATTGTAAGATTTTATACATTATTTATAATGTAAACAGAAAAGAGAATTTGCATTGTAAGATAATAAACATTATTTATAATGTATATAAAAAGAGAATTTACCTCGAAGGAAACATATACATTATTTTAATGTTGAAAAAAGAAATGAAACTGTATGTAAGAATTAACATTATTTTTAATGTTAAATAAAAAGAAATGAAATGGAGGAAAAGATTTACATTATTTATAATGTATAAAGAGAGTTTACACCATGGAAAAATGTTCATTGTTCATAATGAAATGGGAAAAGAAATATATAAAGAAATTAATGGAATGGTATGTTATAATTTTCATTTTCGAATGTAAATTATAAAATATAAAAATAAATAATAATAAATTAAAAGAAAAGGTTCATCGTCTAATTCTAAATTATATTGTCATGTAAGTAGAAAAGTAAAAGATAAGAGAAACGACAGTTATATATAGGAGCGACGAGTTAAACGAACTATTTATGTGTGTGTATATATATATATATATATATATATATATATATAATTATAATTAAACGAATTGAGCGCGGTAGTTCGCGTTTTGAAATCGAACCTTTAAACGAATATACCGGAAGATCCGACCGTCGGATTTTCCCAAAACTGAAACCGTTAGGACCGTCTTGGAAAAATCTTTCCAACGATATATGCTACGCTAAAATCCCGCGGTTAGATTTTGAGGAAAGTGAAAAACAAAATTGATTGAAAACAGCGCCAAGGTCGCCCTTGACCTGAAGCGTCGTTAAATAAGGAAATTAATTATATTAAAATAATTAAGGAAAGAATTAATCGTTATAAAATAAAATAACGATATGAAATATGTTTTTCTCAAAATATATGAATGCGAGATTATTTGGAAAGTCCGGGTTAATCCCATTCCAAATGATCGTACGATTTCAAGAATTCAAGTATGAAGACGGCGTATGAAGACCGTAAATATCCCCTCGAATGGACAACGATCAAGACTCTGAGTTGGTTTGATCCCAATTCAAGGGTCGGGGTAATTGCCCAAACGTACGTGTTGATTTCACGGGTTTGACCCTAGTTCAGACCTAGAGCATGGGTATAAATGGATGGTGTGTCTGACATCGTGCCCCACAAAATATTATGTTGTTGATATTCAGTTAATATATAAACGATTGGTGGTAGAGAGTTTATTCTCTACTTAACACCCGTTTATATAGTGACGGACGATCAATAGTACGGTATGGAGTGGCGGTGTGGCATACTAAGATGCAATGATCAGGGTTTCTTGTTGAAAAGCAGAACCTCGTGGTATGAAGAACATGACTTCACGAGCCTCACAAACCGGTAGAGTCTAAAAAGGGGGAAGGGAACGCAGGGAAAGTAGCACGTTTCTTTCTTGTTAGTAGTCATTTTACTTTTGAAGGATGATGAAATGAGGCGCCTCGGATAGGTCCTATAGGACCGGGGAACGTGTACTTAGGAATAACTAATCCTCTAAGCTGTATGTGAGGACCGGCCCTGCCATTTCCAAGGGTTAACTGCGGGTAATCCTGAGGCATTAACTAGAGTGTCTCGAATCGGTAAGGAGTCCTCCCTAGCCTGGACTCATGATGGAAACCCAAATTTCCAATACGACCCCGACGGATTTGATTGTATTACTAGTACGGAGGCATAATATAATGGTACCTATGCTTCCTAGGATTGATACTTATAATTTGAATTGTTTGAAACCATATACACTAATAATAGTATTAGTTACGTATTTGGCGTATTTAGCATGTTTAACCACCATAAGGTAAAACTCTATCCTCTTGGTGTGCGTTGCATTGTGTGATGGGACCTGAGTCTTATGGTGGTTCCATTTTTCAAAAGACATTGCGTTGTTGACGACTTATTTAATCATTTATTATGACACTTTAAATTATGCACGGCAGTCCCTTAGAGTAAACCCGTTCCGCGTTAGCGGCGTGGTCTTTTGGATTTGCCTTATTTTTATTAGTATAAGTTATTTAAGAATTCTCACACCAGTCCCACGACTGACCCATAGTTTGTTTCACCTTTTTGCAAACTTGGGTGCCCTCTCTTCTACACGGGCAGCCAAGTAGACAGGTTCATTCTTTGCTTGGAGTTTTCTTTGAAGCTGCTTATTTTCTCTCTCTTGGATTCTGCTTGGGAGAAGAGGTGATGACTTGGAGCTTGAAGACTTTTTGTTTCTATTGGCATCTTTTCTTTTCTTTTTAGACATCAAACTTATTTCTTTTCTGCAAACTTGTTGTAATAATCTTAGTTTTCTGTGACTGTGGAATTTCTGTGATTGATGACATTATATTTTTCCGCTGCTATAATGTTATTACTCTATGAATCTCCTTTGCTATATTGTATCTGTGTTCTGTTTTATTGTATTTATGTTGTATTCCAAAAAAAAAATGATTTCTCCTGCTTTCACTTGTGGAAGTTTGGGGTTATCACACTATTATTGTGTTTTCCACTATAAAAAATTAATTGCTATGTATCTGTGTCTGTGATATGTGATTCTATGATTTATTCTATTTACCCTAGAAGTTAATAACAATATGTCATTTTGGACGGTTCGAGTTTGACATGTTTTGTCGATTCAGCACGGTCAAAATGGCAGGTCGTTATAGTTGGTATCAGAGCTTTAGTTTATCAAAGCTTTAGCTTATGGGGTAAAAGTTCATTAGAGATAGGGTAAAAGTTCATATGGAAATCATATTTAAACTAAAATAGGGTAGGATTAGTCGTTCCATTGTATTCCAGCATCGTTGGCGGGGATAATTTCTTGAGATATTCAGCCTTTAATATTGTTAGCCTACTTTGCGAGTTAGGCTATACAAAGATAAGAGAGCAAATATTGAACAACACTTATTCCTAGAACAAGCCGGACTGGATCGGATTTTCATTGCCAAGTCCGAATAGAGTGAAACGGAAAGAAAAGAAGCCTCGCCAAGACCGGAACGGTTCAGAATGAGTTGATCCGATCCCATTCCCTCTTATACAGCCGACTCGATCCTGTGTAGCGATAGTTTCACCTATGTTCCCTTGAAATCTGGAGCGGTTATGCCCACGTTCTACCCATGTTTGCCGCTAAACTAATGTGTTGTCACTCCCATATCCCATTCGAACCTGAAAGTGATGGGATGGAGGCCACGTGGATCCGAACCAAAGCCATCCCAAGAGCATTTTTCAGCTATAAATACACCATCAAGAGGCATTTAGAAGGATCTTTTTGGCATTTTCAGAACTCAAACTCCTTTGTTATCTGAATTTCATCAACTTATTCAGATTACAATCATCTTTTGAATCATATTGTGAAGGAAATTGAGTGAATCAATGTATTGTATAAATGAAAATTGAGTGAGAATCATTGTTGTACTTGCATTCAAGACATCAATTCAAAGAGTAGAAAGTGGACGTAGGCTATTTAACGCCGAACCACTATAAATTGTGTGTTTTCTTCGTTTTTTGATTTCATTTCAGTAAAATCATTATTTGTTTGGGTGTTAGAGCCAATTTTGGACCTAACATTTTGGTGCTTTCACTGAGAATTTTTGAATTCTCCGCTTTTTGGGATTATCATTCTACTATTTGGACCTTCAAAGTTCAAAGAAGTTAATCGTCTGTTTTCGGTATCTTTAAGTGCCTGTTGGTTAATCACCGAAGAATTGGAAATTATGGCCAAAGGAAAAGGCAAGGAAATCCAAAGTACTCGAGAGAATGAATTTAATGAAGATCAGCAAACAATGGTCGTGACGAGGTCGCGTGGTCAAGAATCTAGAGCAGGCCGCTCCGGTCCGGAAGGTCCGATCCGAACCGAAGACCCCGATCCGAGCCGATCCAACGATCTTGAAGTCACACACTCTCCCCATCCGAACCGATCCGGCTGTACCACTATGCTCTGATCCGATCCGAATCAAAGTGAAGCTGGAACTTCTACTCGAGCTCCTGCCAATGCTCCGATTCCAGCCGCTATGACCAATGATCAGCCTGACCTATCTGCACCCGTCACACAAGGAGATTTTTCACGCTTTCTTGAAATTCTCCAGAGCACTAAGAAGGCATTGGAAGCCCATATGTGTGACAGTCTTCGCATGCAAGAGAACATGATCACCATGAGTAGGGAACTCAAGGAGCTCCGGAGGCAAAAGACACCTTCCCCAACACGCCGCCTTGCAGCAGATTATTCATCTTCTTCCGATGAGGGACGTCCTCATGAAAGAAGGCCCCTTGAACGACCTCAGAATATTGATCAGTTAATTTTTGGATCTTTAGGATCCCATGAGGACGCCGCTCGTGTACTAGGGCCTGATGACCCGAGCTTGAGAGAGCCTATGTTGTTGCCCATGCGTGGATCCCATGTTCTACCCAGGGATCCTAACATTACTAATCCTATGCAACAAAAACTTCTCCATCCCCTTCCTCCTGAGATCGACCGGGAGCGTAGGGAGCAATGTAGAGAAGCCGCCGCTAGAAACATGAGGTTGTCCCCTAATTAGGAACCTAGGGGTAATCCGAATATCAGACCTAGAGAACCTGTGCAAACATTAACAAATGCCAATGTGTGGGCAATGGTGCGTAAGATCATGTCCAAAAGTCGACGATACACTAATGAGGACTGGGGCATTGAGCAAAGTCATACCCCCTTTACAGATGATATATTGGACTTCCAGTTCCCTCGGCGATTCAACTTGCCACAAATGGATCGATATTCAGGGTGAACGGACCCAGGACAACATCTGATGAGGTATGCATGGTTCATGAACGCCACAACAGCTCCAAATGATATAAAATGCAAGGCCTTTCCAATTTATCTAGAAGATGGGGCATTAATGTGGTTCACCCGACTCCCTCCATGGTCAGTGTCAAATTTCACAGGACTAAGTGAACGCTTTATGAACCAGTTTCGACTTCACGTCTGAAAATCCAAAAGCGTCATAGAGTTGTCAAGGATTAAATAGGCGCTGGGCGAATCTTTGAAATCATAGTTGGACCGCTTCAACCTGGCCGTCACCGAAGTTAGTGACCCTCATGAACCCACTATTCTGATGGCTTTAATAGAAGGAGTTGAACCGGACACAGAATTTGGGGATTATCTATCCGAAAAACCGCCTCCTACTAGGGAATTATTCTACGAAAAAGATAGTATTCGCTTAAAGCGAGAAGAAGCTCATGCAAATAGGAAGAGAAAGTCCGAAAGGGCCTCGAGGGAAGGTGTCCAAAGTAATGTTGCTGTTAAACAATCTGGTGACATTTCAGGGAAGGTTGAAGTGAACGTCGACAACCAGAACGGAGGTAACAGCAACAAGAATGGAAACGACAATAGGAGGAGTAGGAACCGAGGGAACAATTCTAGCAAAAGATCTCGATTCCAAACTTTCGAAAACTATTCGCCATTGAATGATACCTTGGAAAACATTTATTTGGACATATACAGCATATTGCAATACAAAAAACCACCACCCAGAGACTCCACTGAAAAAGAGATCGCAATGGGAAAGTTTTGTTGTTCCATGGAACCCACGGTCATTCCACCAACGAATGTCGTCATTTGAGAGATGTAATTGAAAGATTGCTATAGGAAGGGAAGTTAGACGAGTACAAGGTTGCCCCAAGGGACAGGAGGCAAGGGGGACAAGCCCCGAACCAAAACCAGCCTACTTCAAAACCCATAGCCCAGCAGAAAGGTAAGAGGATCATTATCAATACCATTATAGGCGGACCCCACCTAGCTAGCCATAGTTTCAATACGATGGATCAGTACGTCAATGCCTCCAAGCACTTTGAGGTGGGAGAATGCAGTAACCTAGAAGACATTACTCCAGTAAAACAACAAAAGACGATGTCAGACGACGTCATATTCCGTAGTAGAGATGATTTCGGAATTCAATCCCCAACTAAAGACCCATTGGTAATTACCACGGCCATCGGCCCTGCCTTAGTCCATAAAGTGTTAGTGGACAATGGCAGTTCGGTCAATATCCTCTTCAAGAAAGCTTTTGAACAAATGAGACTTGAAGCAAAAGATTAAAGCCATGGAAGGATGGATACGGGGCATCAATGGGGCGTCAACGGCTCCGATGGGCTACGTAGAATTACCAGTAACATTAGGACATGGAGATCGCCAGAGAGTAAGGATCTTGCCATTTGTAGTTTTGGATGTAGAGTCACCCTACAACACTTTCCTAGGTCGACCGGCCCTTGTCGAGTTTAGGGCATGTATTGCACCTTGGTGCTTGTTGCTTAAATTCCCGACTGATGCAGGAATCGGGGTGATGAGAGGCGACCAAGCTACGGGACGAGCTTGTTACATGACGGAGTTGAAGATGCTAATGAAGGGGTTGAATATAGAATCTAAGGATGATTCCCCCCTTCGAAGGAAAACTCAGCATAGCAATTAAGGGGTCCAGCCCCAAGAGAGTCGCCCTTAGATGTGCTCGAGGATATAGATCCCAGAGAGGATAGAGAACTCGAGGATAGAAAGGCGACTCCCAACGAGAGAACAATAGATATAACTATTGATGAGACAGATTCGAAAAAAGTACTAAAGATCGGCTCGCAACTAGATCCAATTCGAGCGAAAGAGTTCGCTGATTTCTTAAGGGCAAATTTGGATGTATTTACCTGGACCCACGCTGACATGTGTGGGATTTTGCCTGCCATTATGAGACACTCTTTATGCATTAATCCAAAGCACCCACCAGTCAAACAGAAGAGACGAATGTTAGGCCCAGAGCGGTCAACAGCTTTGAAGGAAGAGGTAAGGATTCGAAATATCCCGACTGGATATCAAATCCTGTCCTTGTCAAAAAATCTAACGGGAAGTGGCATAAATGTATTGACTTCTCTAACTTGAACAAGGTTTGTCCGAAGGATAGCTTTCCTCTTCCCAGAATTGATCGGTTAGTAGACTCGATGGCTGGACACGAGCTTTTATCCTTTATGGAAGCCTATTCAGGGTACAATCAAATTCCCATGCACATACCAAATCAGGAGCATACAAGTTTCATCACAGACTTGGGGTTATATTGTTATGTGGTAATGCCATTTGGATTAAAGAATGCAGGAGCCACGTACTAGCGTTTGGTCAACCGCATGTTCTATAATCAAATCGGGAAAACCATGGAGGTTTATATGGATGACATGCTTGTGAAGTCTAAACAATCTTCCGACTATACAAGGGACTTAGCTGAAATGTTTGATATTCTTTGAATGTATGGAATGAAGTTAAACCCCCTAAAATGCTCATTTGGGGTCGCATCTAGGAAATTCCTTGGGTTTATTGTGAGTTCTCATAGGGCTGAGATAAATCCTAGTCAAATAGCATAAATAAGGAATATTGAAAAACCACAAAAGATTAAGTTTCTTCAAAGCCTAGCCGGAAAAGTTGCTGCATTGAGCAGGTTTATCTTCAAAGCCACAGATAAGTGCATACCTTTCTTCAATTTGATAAAACGAGGAAAACAAAATTTTGAGTAGATCCCTGATTTTGTGGAGGCTTTTCAGAATTTATTAGACTTATTAGAAAAGCCTCCAATATTATCAAAACCCGTGGAACATGAGGATTTGTTTGTCTACCTAGCGGTATCATCTCATGTTGTCAGTACAACATTGGTAAGTAAAGAGGATAAAGTCCAGAGGCCTGTATGCTACGTGAGCAAGAAGCTAGCTGCTGCAGAACGTAATTATCCGAAGATAGAAAAACATGCTTATAGCCTCCTGATTGCTTCCCGCAAACTTCATCATTACTTTCAGGCTCACTCGGTAGTTGTATACACCGATCAACCTTTAAGACAAGTGTTACAAAAACCCGAAGCATCGGGGCGGTTACTTAAATGGAACAT
Organism: Allium sativum; assembly: GCA_030737875.1. Lineage (NCBI taxonomy): Eukaryota > Viridiplantae > Streptophyta > Magnoliopsida > Asparagales > Amaryllidaceae > Allium > Allium sativum. Next base: position 509,268,995 of record CM060921.1, on the reverse strand, counting down.
CTAGATGAGTCAATTCGATTTAAATTTTTAGCCACGGAGATCAATAAGGGAGCAGGCATTGGCCGACTTTATAGCCGAATTCACAATTCCCGAAGAGGAAACGGTGGGTGACAAGGTGGTTGCTTTGGACCAAGAGTTAGAGCTTAGTCCGTGGAAGCTATATACAGATGGAGCCAAAAATGATCGAAGGTCCGGCGCTGGAGTTGTTTTAATAACTCCTGAAGGACGATCTATTTACTATGCATTGCGATTAGAGTTTGCTGCTACCAATAATGATTCCGGGTATGAAGCCCTGATTGCCGGGCTGAAACTCGCCAAAGAACTAGGGGCGATGACACTGGATATATGTTGCGATTCCAAGATAGTTGTTTGCCAGGTACGGGGGGAATTTGTTGCTAAAGGGCCTCGACTCATTACTTATCTCAAAAAGGTAAAGGAGTTGCTGGGTAGTTTGGAGCATTACAGCATAACACATATTCCAAGAACAAAAAATCAGAAAGCAATTGGCAAAACTAGCAAGTTCTGATAATCCCGAAGAAACTGAAATGGTTTTGATAAAGGTTTTGGGATCACCGAGTTTCGACCTGATGGAGGTGGAACTAGCCTTGGAAGTTGATCCAGAGAGAGAATCATGGATGACACCGATCAAGAATTTTCTCAAGAATGGAACCCTCCCGTTGAAGAAAAGCGAAAGATGAGCTGTAAGACGTAAGGCTGCAAGATACGTTTTACAGGACAACGTTCTTTATCGCTAAGGGTTTTCAATGCCCCTACTACGGTGTATCGCACATGACGACATCAAACGTGTACTGCAAGAAGCACATGAAGGTGAGTGTGGGGACCACACCGGGGGCTAAACCCTAGAAAAGAAAGTATTACGTTATGGATATTTTTGGCCTACCGTGAATAAAGACGTAGCTGATTATTCACGATGCTGCGACAGATGTCAAAGATCCTCCAAAATTCCCAGAGCACCTCCGACTCAGCTCAAGTCGATGGTAAGCCCATGGTCGTTTGCCATGTGGGGAAGTGATATTATTGGTGTGTTACCTATTGCCAAAGTGGGAGCAAAGTACGCGATCGTCGCCGTGGACTATTTCACGAAATGGGTAGAAGCTGAACCTTTAACAACGATCACGGCGAGAAAGGTGATTAATTTTGTGGTCAGAAACATTATCTGTCGATTTGGGATACCGAAGACCATCATAACTGATAATGGGACATAGTTCGACATCGTCGAATTCAGAAACTTCTGCCAGAAGTACAAGATTGATAAACGATACACTGCTGTAGCTCACCCACAGTCAAATGGCCAAGTTGAAGCAATAAACAAGGTCATTAAATCTATTCTCAAGAAATGGTTGGAGTGAGCCAAAGCCAAGAGGGTGGATGAGTTGCCACTAGCTTTGTGGGCCTACAGGACAACCTTTAAGACGACCACTGGCCATACTCCCTTTTCACTTTCCTTCGGGTCAGAAGAAGTAATCCCAGTAGAACTAGAAGTCCCTTCTCATCGAGTCGCATACTATGACCCGGTGACGAATAGAACACTCCTCCTAGAAAATCTTGATATGGTTGAAGAAAAAAGAGATGAAGCAGACTTGCGTGCCTCAAGACATCGACATCAAGTGGCACGTTATTATGATCAGAAAGTTCGCTTCAAAACCTTTGAACCAGGAGACTTAGTATTGAAATGAGTCTTCCCGCCTTCAACCCAATTGGGTCCAAAATGGGAAGGGCCATACACCATCCAACGGAAGCTTGATACAGGAGCATTCAAGCTAACGACCGTGGATGGTGAAGAGATTCCCAGAGCTTGGAATGCTCAGCATTTGCGATGATACCTGAGCTAAATATGAAATGTCTTCCTTTTTGTTTTTATAAGCTATGTAAAAAGACACGGCTTGCCTTAAAAAGTTTTTTTATATAAACAAAGGATTATGAAGTGGATGTAGGCTACGACTTAGCTGAACCAATATAAAAATATCGCGTGTCATTTACTTTCCTGCATTATTTATATCCAGCCATTATTCTGTCATGACAATAAAACACAAAACATTAAATTAAATTTCAAAAATTGGAGATAACCTATGTGCAGGAGAAAATAAAATGACCGTTTCATGATAAGATGCAAAGAATGAGAAGACGACATTCCTAACTCTAACTCTCATGAAACGAGAGAGAGTATAAAGGACAGGAAGACGATGCCCCTTGAGGTGTGAAGGTGCACCCCGATAAGAGACCGCCTCAGTAATACTCTAACCTGGTTATGAGACAGGAGAGTATAAAGATTCTAAAAAGAATAAGCATCAATGACGAAAAGAATATGGCCCCGTCAGAGAATCGGGGGTAGCTGAATTTTGAATTTAATCAATCTTGAATAAGTCTTAATCAGTTATCCAAGATTGATTGGGGGCATATATATGTACACATGTTCCCCTTAATAATGACTTTATTATATAACTATGATATGACATGCTGTTCATTTGCGTTTTTACTTAAATGTTAAATTTACGAATATCAGACATTGCAGGGAACAAACCACTTTATTCACAAACATGTGAGTTTATACATGAAGGCTAAGCAAAAGATGCGAGGGCCGCACCCACTACTACAATGGCGGACCAGTGGAATATCAAAAAAAAAAAAAGCACATTATCACTTGGGCTTTGGAGTAGACTTGGACTTCTTGGCAGCCTTAAGGGCATTTCTAGCTTCTTTTCAGCATCAGACATAAGACGCTTTGGTTTCTTCTTCTATGTAATTGAGGTACCAGAATCGATAGATTTATTCCCAGGAGTCGGAGCACTGGAATCAAGAGAAATTTTTTTAGCAAGCTCTTCTGTAATTGACCTAGTTGAAAGCTTAACAACTAACCTCGATCCAGCATCCACCACTGCTAGGGGCTTAAGGCTTTCGCGGTTTAATTCCTCGACTTTCAGCTGCATGCGCTTGTCTTGTTCGGCTTTCATTTCTGCCAAAGTCATATCACAACATTTTTCGAATCCCCAGTTATAGCAACATCAGAATCTTCTTCATGCCCCCTCATTACCATCGTCGTCTTTCAAAGCGTCCATCATTTCATCATCATGAGAAGTGTCGGCCTTAGGCGGTTCAGCTCCTCCTCCGGATTCAACGATGGTAGCCTTATCCTGTCCTCCCTGAGCCTCTTCCACGGATTTTTCCCAATGGTAGTTCCCCGAGGCTCGTCAGTCCACTCGGTTGGTTCAGCACCTACAAAATGAGAAGCAAAATTTATCAACTTAGGAGAAAATAAAGAATCCTCGATCGATTTCCCAATGATGTGATGAAAGGTGGAGACTGCCTTGACGAATTGGGGGTGAAAAGGTGGAAATACCTTTTGATGATTTCTCAATTGGGGCAGCTACCGTCTCTGATGCTGATTCGGTATAGGAGATAAAAGAGACGCTCTAGGAATTCCCGAATTCTCGGGATCATATCCCTCGACTCCAGTAGCTTCGGTGGTAGCAGAAGAAGAACCAACTTCAAGGGTAATTTTTCTTTGGCCAGGCGTTTCTCCTCCTGCATGGCAGCAGCAATAATGCGACGCCCCTCGGCCAGACGTGCCGGTTCATCATCTCTCAGATACTTCTCCAAGAGTTTGTCTTCATCAACGAAGTCTACCTTAAGTTCCTCTTTTTCCCATTCGATGATTTGACTCCATACGTGAACTAAGGTAGTCGGATAGTCTTTGATCCAAGAGATGTTTCGGCGACGGATTATGTGTGCAAAGAATTCAATCATTAGTTCGCCAAAGCCGTGCAGTTCTTCTTGAGCCTCTGATAGTTGTTTATGAGTTTCTTCAGCAGACTTAATAGTGCTATCCACATTCCCCTCAGCTAAGGCAGCCCTAATCTCAGATTCCGTTAACTTGGACTCCAAGTCAGCATTTTGTTTCTCCAGCTCGGCGTTCTTCCTCGCTAACTCGACCTTTTCTTGATTAAGAGTATTGTAAGCCAGTTGCATTTTGACACTGTTTGAGTTAGCGTCTTCCGCTTGCTTCTTCAGCTCCAAATGCTCTTGATTGTAAGATTCTAGCAGGTCGTGATAACGCTTTTGTAATTCCTCAAATTGCTTTTCGAAGTTGTTGGCATCTCGTTGAGCAATGACAAGTTGAGACTATGTATCTTCTAAGTCCTTCTCCAGATTTTTCAAAACATTCTCATCGGAATCTGCAGCCTTCTTCATTGCATCAATGTCTGTAATTAAGGCCCGAATGATTCTAGAGAGATTGCGTGAATACTTGTACATCTCCGAGTACTGTTTCTCTACTGCGTCAATCTTTGCCTTAGCCTCATCTGCCCACTTTGAAGAAATAGGCTCGAGCGCTGGTAAGAAAGTTAAATTCTCAAAGTAGTGATCTGGGAACTGCTTCTCCAGATATGCCAGTTTAGTTTTGGAATCAGCATCCAGTAGTGGGGGTTTGCAGTATGATAGTTCAAGGTGTTTCCGCTTAGCAGGGACGATGGCTGCATCACCTTTTTCAGATTGCTTCTCAGAAGCTTTGTGCTTGTCTCGTGAATCAGTGTGTCTCGATGGACTTTTTTCTCGATTATATTTGTCTTGGGGAGAAGTTTGATCTTTGGATTGTGATGTGTCTTCTCCATAGCGACTTTGGTGGCTCTTATACCTGTCTGGATCCGACCGAACAGGAGAACGAGAGTGTGAAGTGTGAGGTCGATGAGAATCATGAGGTCTTCTGTCATCTCTGCACCGGCTCTCACGGCGATCATGCTCGGTGTCAGAAGGAGGTCTAGAAATGCTACGATGAATTTTCCTGACATCATGTAAGGACGAGACATTGTACCTACACAACAATATAAGTGGAGTTCAGAATCAATGTTCACATAAGACATGAGTGATGTGACATGCGGTGCTAATGTGTTATGTGCATTCTAAGTGGTGCTCCCCCCAACAAACCCGAGTCTGAAGCCAGAATAGGATGAGCGGGCTCTTTGGTCTTCACGGGAGTAGCCTCCTCTGAAGAAGTGAAGGTTAAAGGATTTGTTCCAAAGTCCTCTGAAGTATAGATAGTTTCGGGCAGGGGAAGATTTCCTAAACCCTTAAATGTGGAATCGTTGGTAGTAGGAGCATCTCCTTGAGAAGCGTCTAGTGGTAGCTCTTTAGGGGATGTTGACTTCTCAGGAGAAATAGCATCATTAGGGATGGTATACCCTTCTCTGTGCTTTTTAGCTATGTTGGCTAACTCATCATCCTGAATTGAGGATGGAGAAGGTGGAGTCCTAAGAGGTATTGCTGTACCTTTCGAGCCCTCGCCCGTCTCAGGAGTAATGTCGACCGGGGGTACGTACACATATGGACTCGTCCCATGACCTATACTATGGGTAATAGATAGTAACCCGTGATGATGGAGATACTCATCCTTAAGAACTTCGTCTATGGTCAAGAACTTTTGGTCACCATTGAGCAGCCGATGCAAACGATCAAAATATAGTTGACCCGATATTTGCTTTGGGTTATCAACTGCGAATGAAGAAGAAAGCAAATTAATGTGTTATCATGAGCATTTAAAATTGAAATCTAGAAAGTCGTGTTTTACTTGATTTGGTCCACCTCCTGGCGCACCCCGGTTGCTGTTTGATATAAAACCATTCAAGTTTAGAATCACCAGCCTTGCTGCTATATGGAACAGTAATAATTTTCCTTTTTGGAACTGATTCAAAGTATGAGAAAGAGGGAGTCTCTTGAGTCCGATGCTTGAAATTATAAAAGAAGTGGACGTCATCGAAGGTAGGTTCTATACCCAAAATCTCTTTGTATGCTATATATAAGGTGTATAAATAAGCATAAGAGTTGGGATGTAATTGCATGGGGGCAATCCGCATTTGTCTCAGAAAATCGACGACAAAAGGCGGAAACGGAGGTATTGCCCCAACCAGACACATTAATCGGGTAATTGCCATAAATCCTTCCGGTGGATTGTGGGGACGATCTGTTTTCGAAGGCACCAGGGTATCTCTTTTTAATATCCCATGCTTTAGACATATTCGGACGAGTCTATCATCATCGATTGTCGACTCAGCAGAATCTTTAGGTAACTCCAATATAGTGGCAGTTTCAAACTTGTCGAGAGCACGATCATCTCCTATTTCTCCTTCCTCTTCCTCACCAAGAGAAACTTCACTCCCAGAAGATACTTCACTATTATGCACTTCCATTTCATAATCTGGGCCCTCATCATCCCATTCAGGGTATGAGGGAGAGGATATGTCATCAAAAGTGAGTTTCTCGGAAGTTTATGCGACTTCTGCCTTTTCTGCTAACCTAGATGAACGTCTCTTTGCCATGGTTGCTAAAATACTGAAGGAGAAATAACATAAGTTAGAGTAAAATAGCCCGTATCCCCCCTGTGCATGTGTGTGAGCTAAAGTGTACAAGTGCATAAAGAAATGCAACGTAAAGACGGACAATGCCATTATGTTTGCATATGAACATTCTGAAAAGTACAACAAAAAGGGCTATATCCTAACTGTCCATGGAGATGGAAGTCATGTTTAGTGTTTGTTGAGTTGGTTATAGTGCGGTTATGTTTCAAAACAAATCTTAATGGTTCGGAGCATTCACTTCCGAGGCAGATCGGAGAGGATCAGTGCTAGAAGTGGATCGACTCGGAGCTCTGGGTTGAGCTGTATTGGATCGGTTCGGAACCCTTGAAGGGATAGAGCCAGCTTGGAGATGGAGAATCTATTCGGATCGGCTAACGCCGGACCGAACCAATCCAGTAAACCCCCAAAAATCCTAAGCTTATCTACTTCATCCATCGCCGTGTTTCCCGATACAATCCGATGCTCCATGCCCTATCCCCAACGCTCTGGCACCAATCGATCAAACTCTTACTGATCCCTTTCCTTTCTCTCTTCTCCTTCTTCATATCCTCTATTCATTCATCAGTACCGAACCCAGTTTCATGCCAAAAATAAAATCAAAGCTGAAGTGCCTATGTGTTGGCATGACCTACGTTAGCTTCAATCCTCCTCCACAACCGCCTCGAGATGGTGACGGGGCCATCAACGACGGTGGCGAGGAGGAGAAAGGCGCGACGTCAACTAAACTCCATGCTGAAATCGCTCAAACGATTCGTGAATTCGAATTGAAATCAAGTCAAAAGGGAGTTAATCGAAGTTTTTGACCCACCTAAGTAATTGATTTGAGGATTAAAGGAGAATTTCTGGAATATTAGGAGCTAGGGCTTTGTTTTTCTTTAGTGCAGATTTCGGGAAAAACAATAGAAATAAAAGAAGGGAGAAGGAAATGGAGAAATAATGAATTTATATTAAAGCGGAATGGCCCTTTGTATTCTTGCCAGTGTGTCCCCCCATTCCGATCGGACTGGACTACTGGCCCATACGGGTATTTAGCCCATTCGTTCAATAATAGTGAAGTGTAGGAAAAGTTGTTCGGATCGGAGACCGAACCCCGATGAAATCACGCACATTGACTTGGCATACGAATTGAATTTAAAGGAAAATAAAATTAAACAAAGAGCTTACCTGGAGGAATCACTGGACATCGATCAGAGTTCTCAAAGCTGTTTGAAACGAAGAAGGAAGTCCGTGAACTTTTTGGTGTATTTATAGGCTGCAAGAGACATGACTTTATAAAGTAACACATCCCTACAAACGAATGGAAGCAACTATTCAACAGTTCAAGTTCAAAAACTAATGGACATAAAACGTCAAAGCACGCTCCATTTTCAATAGAAGCATCCTTTGAGGGGGCAAAATGTTAGCCTACTTTGCGAGTAAGGCTACACAAAGTTTAGAGATCAAATATTGAAGAACACTTATTCCTAGAACAACCCGGACCGGATCGGATTTTTATTGCCAAGTCAGAACAGAGTGAAATGAAAAGAAGCCTCGCCAAGACCGGATCAGTTCGGAATGAGTTGATCTGATCCCGTTCCCTCTTACACAGCCGACCCGATCTTGTGCAGCGATAGTTTCACCCACGTTCCCTTGAAATCCGGAGCGGTTATGCCCACGGTCTACCCATGTTTGCCACTACAATGATGTGTTGTCACTCCCATATCCCATCCGAACTCGAAAGTGATGGGATGGAGGCCACGTGGATCCGAACCGAAGGCATCCCAGGAGCATTTTTCACCTATAAATACACCATCAACAGGCATTTAGAAGGATCTTTTTAGCATTTTCAGAACTCAAACTCTTTTGCTATCCGAATTTCATCAACTTATTCAGATTACAATCATATTTTGAATCATATTGTGAAGGAAATTGAGTGAATCAATGTATTGTATAAGTGAAAATTGAGTGAGAATCGTTGTTGTACTTGCATTCAAGACATCAATTCAAAGAGTAGAAAGTGGACGTAGTCTATTTAACGCTGAACCATTATAAATTGTGTGTTTTCTTCGTTTTTTTGATTTCATTTCAGTAAAATCATTATTTGTTTGGGTGTTAGAGCCAATTTTGGATCTAACAAATATCTTTCTAGTAAAGGAAGTTCGGTTGGGAGAAAAACCCTTGTGTTCCTCCTCTTATTTTAAACCCAAACTTTCTTTCATAATATGCGCGGTCATCTCACAAATATACTCTTCACTATCATTCTGGTCCACGAGGCAAACACCGGCTGCTTTTCCAGGCATTTGACTTGCCATACGACCTTAATTAGCGAGCTGGGATCTTGATCCTCCGATTCGCGGAGATGTCACTTCGTTGGTGCTCACGTTTGTAACAACCCGAATTTTAACAAATAATAAATAATTAACTAATTAATTAAGGAATAAATTGAGAAAATAAATAGTAACTAGTAAAATATAAAGAATTAGGCAATGGGGTTGCGACATTGGGTCTGTTACGAAATTCTGGTAAGATAGTCATTTGGTTTGTTGAAATCAGACATAAAATGAAGAAGTTATAGCCGTCTAAAGATTAAACAAAAATCGAAAAATATGAAAATCATAAAGGTTGGTCTCCCCTGGGTCAACCTAGGACCCAAGTGGGTCGACTCCTGTGTCGACCCAATTAAGGGAGCTGGTTGACCCAGGTAGTGGTCGGGAAACATTGTTTTCTAGGCATGATTTGGACTGTTCGGGCTCCGTTATGAGTTTTGCTTCCAGATCCTTCTTATAATCTAATGGCCTAAAATCTAAACATAAAATCTAATGAACCTGGACACCCTAACTCCTTCAAAACCTAACTTAACCCTCACTATTCTATTTCTCTGCCTCTCTCAAATAACCCTGTTCTCAAATAAAATTCTAATGGAGTATTAGGGTTTGGTTCTATACATATTTTTGGAGGATATTCATAGATAGTAAGGATCTACCGAGACTTATTTGATTTGCTCAAATTTTAGGTGAGCATTTCTATGATTACGAGATTTCTTCCACATTGAGGTTAAAATTGATATAACAGTTGTTATAGTGTTTCAGATATGAACCTTTCTGTAGTTATAAACAGATCTAGTTCATTTGTTGTTTATTTATAGATCCAACTATCTCTAATTCTTTTATCTGTAAACAATTCTTTTAGATCTGATTTTTGTTCATGTTCTTCCTTTTGCCTTTTTCATTAAATCCATTGTTGTAGTTTATTTTAGTTATCTATACATTTATTCTTCATATAAAATTTATTGCAGTTCTGTCATTAGCCATATATTTTATTCCAGATCAAATTCTGTCTATCTGATCCTAGGTTATGCGAGAGCCTAGGCTATCTCCTTTTTATTTCAAATGTTGATTCTAGGCCATTTTGAGCCTAAACCTTTCATCCTTTCTTATTTTGCACAAATTGGGTCAAAACATGAGATGTGATAATAAAAGAGCAATTAGGTAATAATAAGAAAAAGTATAAAAAGGAATAATCGTGGCTTAGTGAAATTTTCATACAATAATGAAAAAGAGTATATTGAAATTTGATTAAAAGATATAATCAACAAACGCAATGTAATATTGGGAAAATAATAAAGTTGGACAAGTATTGCAATCTACAGATGAACTGTAATTTGAAATATAACAAAATTAAATAAAAAAAGGATTTTGGGCATGTTGAGAATTGGTGAATATTACGTTCAAATTATGGACTGTAAATTAGGATAAATTCTATTAGAATAATGTTCAAACTTATGACTTAGACTATGTTATGCTTAATTAAACATTAAGTGACATGAAAACATGTGAATTGAATAAATTGCACTTAATTGGACATAACGTAACATGTAATTGAAAAACATGTAAACAGTAATAGAATGGACTTAATTGGACAATACATGACATGGGGAAGGGTTGTGTAAAAAGATCACATTTAATAACAAATGTTAATTACAACCTGGGAATATTACACGTGGTTATCTTGGGCTTATTTATGAACTTAAATGTGTTAAGTTAAAATTGTGAGATTAAGCTAAAATAGAAGGGGTTAGAAATTCTAAATATTTAAATTGGCCTTATTAATAAACTTAAATGTGTTAAGTTAAAATTGTCAGATTAATAAGCTAATATAGAGGGGGTCCATTCCAGTGGGGTATAAGGGTCTCTTAAAAATCCTAGTTATAAATTGGAGACCTAGTCTAGGGGTGACTTGTGTCAAGTGCATTTTTGTGTGTGGGAACCCGTATCAGTCAGTATCCCTTTGTTATCATGGAGTCTCACACTAGGTAGAGGCTAGGGCATGCTTTACTGAATTGGATAGTGTAACACCCCATAATTTTAAAGAACACTATAATTTTAAACTTAAGAATACTTAAATAAATATTAGGAATTAAGTAAAATGGACCGCACCATTGCATTCGTCTCGGAATTCTTCTTAAGATAAACTCTGAGTTTGCGTAAAACAGACATCATATGAAGAAGATATTAAGGTTTGAAGTTTATATACATATAAGCCATTTAAATATAAAAAAATAGATTCAAAATTCAAAATCAAATAGCGGGATAAGGGTTGAAATCGGCCCATTAGGGTTCAACCACGTCCCCTATGGGTGTAGACCCATGGGTCGACCCCTCCACAGGGGTGTCGACCCCTGGGTCGACCCTAGTCAGATCCGGGCAGATCCATTTCTGTGCACCTGGAAGCGTTTCTGAACAAGATTCGTTGAACTTAGGCTATAAATTGGATGACATTCTCATTGTTTGATTCACCAAAAACAATGGAGACAACGAGGTGCAGCCCCAACTCAGATTAAAATAGCCTATTCCTCTGCAATAACAAGTTATACGGATTCAAATACCTCTGCTACAACATCAACAATCACTTCTCTGTTCTTCAGATCTAGTCATAGTGAGTCTATGTTATTTTTAGATGTAAACATGTAAAAAGCAATCCTGACATGTTCATAAGTTGTATCTAAATCAGTGCCTATTAATAACTTGAATCATAACTAATCAGATTTGCTATTACTTATTCACCTAATCTACTGATTAGTTCTCATATGCCTATTCCTGATATGCCTGTTCTGTTATCATACCTAATTTTGTAATCATATGTCCATTCTGCCGTTAGACCTATTTTTGTCACCATATACCTATTCAGTTAGTATGCCTATTTCTGGCATATTATGCCTGTTTTTTTATTATGCTTATTCCCATTCTCTTCACTTCCTCCTTCCCATTTTATTTTTGTAGCCAGGCAACCTTCGATCCTAGGCTTATCGCTGAAATATGCGAGTGCACGAAATAGGGAATGATAGGGAATATTAATTTGGGGCATAACTTATATTAGAAGATGATTGGGATTTGAGCATAATTTATACCTTGATCTAAAACTTTAATTTGGCATAACTAGCAATATGAATCAAACTGGGATTTGGGGCATAATCTTGGATAAACATGAAAATTGGTTAATAATGAACATGCCTAGATTTACAATAATTAGAAACTGTAACCGCACTTAGACACGAGGTTAGATTACACTTTTGGTAGAAGTCTTCCTGGAACTACCCGAAAAATCCAGCGTCCACTAGTGGTTTATCTAATGTGAGGGGTCGAGTGCATAAGTATATACGTAATGGTGCTAAGACACGAGGTTAAGACTGACTTGTGGAAGAAGCCTGCCCGGAACCACCCGGCATATCCAACATCCACAAGTAGTAGACTTAATGTGAGAGGTCTAGTCCATTAATAGTCATAAACGGATAACTTGTTAACATGTAATATTTAACCTATTTGAATCTGTGTGTGTGTGTGGGGGGGGGGGTTACATGAACCTGTTAAATTGATTAGGGGTTAAGTGAACTTGCTGGAATCAGTGGGGGTTAAGTTAATCTTGTGGGGGCGGGATATATATATATACATATGTTTGTATATACATACACATATACATATACATATACATATACATATACATATACATATACATATATATATACATATATATATATATACCCAACAAAACTTAACATGTTTTACATGTGTGGGTTATGCAACCTTGTTAAACTGTTAGGCATAACCTATTAAAATCGTAGTAGCGGAGATGCAAGCCTAAGAGGGAAGCTTGTATCATCTGTTGTCAGGGATCCGTTTCAGTTAGTAACCCATACAGGTATCAAATGAGTACTTCAAACTAGGTCGGTCTCGGGGAACGCTTACTGAGCTAATTATAAGAGGTCACTTGGGTGAGGGTGTTGATGGCGCATTCTATCGTAGTCATGTGCATGCATGGGTCCGCTTGCTCGGGAAGATAAGACGCTATGACATCAGTAGATATGGTTGTGCACATCCTGGAAATAACGGGTTGCCACTTTATGAAGTGATACATCCTACTGTGGGGCCAGCACAGGGTATCTACGGGATAGGGAGCCGATCGATTGTGGGTAGTAATTAGGGCACATCTAGTCTTGCTTGTTGGGAGCTTGTTATTCTTGTTGGGTGTAACACCTGTCATTCCTGTTGGGCTACCTGTTATTCTTGTTGGGGTAAAACCTGTTACTAGAAGTACACCTAAGTCTACCATTTTGTTCTAGTTTAGATCATCTTATTCTTGTTACAGTAATATTGGTGCAGAGAAAAGTACTTGACAAGCGCAATATATTCCGTCATGATTGTTCTATTTATCCTGCTCAGTCTGTTATACCTATCTTATGATACTGTTATCTCTCTCATCCAGTTTATATGCCTGTCATGATGCTTTTACTTATTTATATGCTAAAAGTAACTGTACTAGCAAGACTTTATGTCTGACCTATTTTGTTTCCTCTTCTATCTCTTCCGTTGCCCCCAGGTTCTCAGGGTGGGAATACTCAGGCTTGATTTGGATTCTCTCTTTCATCCTGCTTGGAGCTGCTTGGATGTACCGCTTTGATTTCCTGTCTTCTATGATATGGCTATATTTATAGGGAATTATGCTTCTTTTATTACTGTACTTTGATGAATTTAGTACAAGAAAGAAGTTTTAAGTTGATGTAATGGGTTTTCTGTATTTCAGACTTATGATGTAACTATGTTTTGGACCACGATGTTTTCTGTTTAATAAAGTTTTAAAATTCTGCTATTATTTTAAATCTGTCTTGTAATGTTTCTGTTTCTGTTTACCTATAATGCTTCCCGAAACTTAATGCATTCTGATAAAGAGTGACATTAACGGATGTGGGGTGTCACATTTGGTATCAGAGCTGAAGGTTACCAGACCGGATAATAGATTTTGAAAATTATTTTCAAAAAAAAGTTTTAAAAGAAAGCATTTTTTAAAGAAAACTCTGTTTTGAAATACATATTCCCCAAAGCCATATTGAATATCTTTCGATTCTCTATTTGAATCCCATTTTCTTTTCTTTTTCAGCATGTCTGGGGAACTGATTCTTCCCGAAGGCATTACAATATCGGCTTGGTTCCGTAGGTATCTTGAGGCTACGGTGCCTACCGGAGGCCAAGCAGATGCCCCTCCCCCAGTTGCGGCCGTTGTTCCTCCTCCTCCCCCTCCGCGAGCAGATAACTTCTCTAAGATATGTAAGGACTTATGTGCTATGAGAGGGAAGCCATTCCGAGGAACTTAGACTTTTGTAGAAGTAAGGAATTGGCTCAAAGAGACGAAGGATTTATTTGGGATTTTTGAGGTTAACGACCGTAGGAAGATTCAGTTGGTCGTTTGGCAGTTGAAAGACGAGGCTTCATTCTAGTGGGAAGTGACACACGGAGTGCATCTAGTGTAGACTTGGGATGATTTCCAATAGAGATTCGAAATGAAGTTTCTTTCCCAAGCCGAGAAAAGTATGCAAATGGAAAGGTTTTTGGCACTTAAGCGAGGGGCCATGTCTGTCAAAGAGTATGTTAATAAATTCAATTAATTGACGATCTTTGGTGTAGTGTCCCAAAATTCCGATACAATTTGAGCTGACCAAATAATACAAGTCCAACCCACATTGCATTGGAAGCCAGAAAATTAATAGAAAGAAAAAAGAGGGTGAGAATAGATAAGATAGAAACTTAGAATAGAAGAAGAAGAAGAACATACAACATCAGAGTAAACACGAATCTCATAGCGGAACAAACAATATATAATAGATACATAACTTTGAAATAAAATCAGTATATGTATACAGTAACATTATTAGAGTATAACACTTACATCTCAGCGGAAATAAACAATAGCTATAAAAACGTTGTTGAAGCCTCCTGCTCTAGCTCCTTCTAGTGCATCTGTAATTCCCGACTACTTAACTGCTCGTACAAATTTGAGCACCCAAGAGTTTAGGGAAAACAAAACAAAACAAACTCCAGGTCAGTCATGGGACTGGTATGAGTAAAAAATTTAAAACAGCTTGGAAAAATAACGATATCTCATAAGACCACGTCGTATAACGGAACTGGTTTTTCCCCTTATGAGAATCCAAATCAGTTTGATTTAACTTTCAAATCATTTTGAAAGAAACAATGATCTTTTATATCAAAACTCTTTTGATATTATAATACTTTCTATCAACCACAATATAATAATTATCTTGCAGAACGCTTTCATCTCATGTTCCACATATATAGTATACAATCAAAACCGCGAGCACTTATTGGGTAATGGATTTCCAACTATGACAAGGTATGGAACCACCTTCTGATAGTGTACCTCTAAAGAGGAATACACTGGGTTCAACAAGAACATCTTGCTACCCGACCACACATGACCGACACTCATTTCGCTTGAGTGTATCGAATGTATATCACCAACGATTGGGATGAGCAACCATTTCCCAAATGGGATAGCATCGATTAGATTAAAGAATGAAATGAATATCTCTAGATGGGTGATAATACACCCTACTTGTAACAACCCGTAGAATTTACAATAGATAAATTAAATGACTTTTCGAACATCGAATCGATATATTGGTTATATCCCCGAAAAGGTGAATTTTTGTAAACAATTGAATTATGACTCGGGACCACTTCCATTGATCCAGGAATGTCGTTTACAATCTTTTTGAGTATAAACATCGATATATTTCGAATCGGGATAATTGGAGTTGTTTGGAGGGGCTAGAGTGCAAATTTGTGCACCCAAACCTATTTGGACAGCACAAATAGGCACCCAACCACCTCCCTCTCTCATTACTTCTTCATTTACTCTCCCTCTTTAATTCCTAATCTTAGAAAATGGGAAATTAAAATCCTAAGCCCTAGGATTGCATAAAAATCCAATCTTTGTTGGGTTTCTTCATCTCCTAGCTTAGGTAAGCTGATTTCTATCTTCTCCATCACCTCCTCTATGCCATTTGAGAATATCTATGTTGCTTATACATAGGTTTATTGGGTTTCATATGTGTAGGGTGGCCTTGTTGATTCTTATGAGGAGATAGTGTCTTCAGCTTGGATTCCTTCTTGTTTACTTGAATTAGTTTGGTTCACGATTGATTTTTGTGTATATGTTGATTTCAAGTTTTTTTGTTGAAAATGAGTTTAAAAATCTTCATGATCATATGCATTGAATTGCACTCGTCTCCGGCTTGAATGGGGTGTGTACATGCACCGAAAAAGATCGAGAAAAGGCCGGAGAGGAGTGACGAGGAGGTCGCGACGGGGGATAAATCCCCCGTCACTGGTGCTTGGGCATCGTGCCCAGGCGAAACCGTTCGATCGGCCCAAGAGGACCGGTCGACAGGTATGTTCTGTGCCTGGGCGTATGCCCAGGCACAGAGGCCGGTCGACAGGCCCTGGGGGGCCGGTCGACCGGTCAAGTCTCTAACTCGAACCGGTCGACCGGCCCCCTAAGGGGCTGTCGACCGGTGATAGACCTGGGTAACGCCTAGGTCTATCATCAACCGATCGACCGGCCCTTTTTGGGCGGTCGACCGGTGACAGACCTGGGCGTTGCCCAGGCCTGTTTCCCGCCCCCTCTTTTTGCCGTTTTGGCCGCGCATCGAGGCGCGCGCCTCCGTGTTCTTCATACCTCCTTCTCGACACTCCCCCGTGCGTATTCCGGCAATCTCGAGTCCGCTCGGATCGTCGTAGTCGCGCCGTCTCGCTTGGTTTTCACATCGTTTTAAAACCATGAAATGCGAATTTATGTTTTTATGATTCCTTTGTGTTGAATTCGCTATGGCGACATTTTCTTTATGAATACTGAACCACAACGGGTTGCGGAATTGTGTATTGTCAATGAGCATCGAACCAACGTTTAATCAGCTTTAATTACAAACCCTTTTGAAAATAAATTCGGTTTCTAAGTCTGGTTCGGATTATATTGATTTGTATACGACTCCTTATCCTAACGACTGGACGAGAAATTTAGTTTATTCACCTTAATAAAACTAAGGACTATGACCCCTTATACGTTTATTTCAACAAATAACTACCAGACTCATTCGTTCGAACCTATGTGGTAATTTTCTCTGTTTTGAATAGAAATCAATTACGGGTTTGGAAATATTCGAGAATGGCATGTGGTTATGGGACATGTTGCCATTCCCTTATAATTACTAGCTCGGAGTGATTTCTATTCACCAGGATCGTTAATATCTGCCTCCCGGCGTAGTTGTTTGGTCCGCAATCGACTATGGGACTTTACGATTGGGACCTTCATCTATGGGACTTCGGTCCAACCTTCTACGATTTTCTATGAACTATGTTTTCCTCTACCGGGGTCATGACCCGGATTCTTGGGAAGCTCCGGCTCAAACAAATGGGTTAGCCACCTAGAGATCGTATCTCACCTTTTATGAACCTGCAGGCCCTTTTTATGATGTTTTCTATGACTTTCTATGATTACTTTGATGCGATGTGCGTCAATTTGATTTATGTTTGACATTTATTTGTCAACTCTTATTGTTATATGTTCTTTGCTTGTCATGAGATTAACTGAGATTTCATATATGTTGACATCATGCATTTCATAATATTTATGAATCATCCTGTTTATTCTTTTCATGTCATTTATGTTACATCTCTTCATATTGTCTCATGTTATGGATAAGAATGGTTTGACTGATCCGTTTATTGTTTATTTCTTGAATAATACTC
The DNA here is from genome assembly GCA_030737875.1 of Allium sativum. Taxonomy (NCBI): domain Eukaryota; kingdom Viridiplantae; phylum Streptophyta; class Magnoliopsida; order Asparagales; family Amaryllidaceae; genus Allium; species Allium sativum. The sequence goes on along the minus strand of CM060921.1, from coordinate 509,251,549 downwards.
GGGTCAGACCCAAATGTTGCAGCTGCTTAGGTGACATTCCTGCTGGGACCTTATGATGACTCTTAGCTTAACTGCTTTATAGTTGCAGCCTTTTGGATATATGTAGTTGGTTACTTTTATGACATGTATCATTATTAGTATGGGATTTGGTACATGTACTTATTATTTTGGAGTTAGAGTGTCTTGCATGAACTCTAATTGATGTAAACGCTTATGGTGTTATATTCATATCAGTCTATTTGCTTATGATGTGAATATCTGTGACTATCTGTGTTATATTATTCTGTACGTGTTCTGAGGCTATTATGCCGTTGTGTAGATGCCCTTTGCCTGGAACGGTCATGTCGAAATTTTTTGGTACGGCTGTGCCATTCGACTTTACTTTCCAAGCAAGAGTAAATATATTAACGGTCGCTCCTAACAAATCTTATTCTCCGCTGTGGCCGACGACATTTCACACAAAATGAACTTGACTATGGTGATTATAGAGGCAGGGCGTTACAGTTGGTATCAGAGCCAATCTTCAGAACAATATAGAATTTTGTAGCAAGGGACATGTCTCGGACATCTGTTAGGAGTTTGAGGCTAAGGGGTAGATCGATTCATGGTTGCTTATCTATCCTAGAATAGAGTTATGATCCTTAATTTTTAAGTAACGTTTTCCTTTTCTTTCTTTCTTAAAGAAGGGAAATGGCTGAACGTCCTCATCGATATCTTGCTAGGGCAAATGTTGGGCGTGGAGCCCCTCCTCCTGCAGTTCCACCGCCTATAGTTCCACCTCCGGTGATTGGAGCGGTCACAATGACCACTCAACAACTTCTTGATCTTATTGCGAATGCCCACGCGACAGGCGCTCCCCCACCTCCTACGCATCCCAAATCTAGGTTTGCGACCTTATGTAGTGATTTCGCAAAGCTTGGTAGAAAGCCATTCAAAGGCTCCGAAAGTGTAATCGAAATCCATAATTGGCTTAGAACATGTGAGCGCATCTTTTCTCGCCTGGAACTCAATGATTTACATAAGGTGCAAGTTATTTCTAGCGTGCTCGAAGAGCGAGCGCTGTACTGGTACGAATTGCTCACTATTGATACTCCCGAAGCGAACCGTACTTGGAACTTGTTTAAGGAAAGGTTCGAAACAAAATTCATACCAGACGGAGAGAGAATAGCGCTATCACGTCGCATCCAAGACCTTGTTCAAGGCACATCTAATGTGGCAGAGTATGCCACCTCCTTTGACTCATTATCCAAGTATGGACTCGAGTATACTAACACCCCGAAGAAGAAGAATTTGCGCTTTATTCATGGACTCAAGAAATGCCTTGAGGAACCATTGACTCTTAAACTATCTGAAACATTTGACGAATTAGTTAATATCGCGCTACAACTTGAGGTGGTTCAGAAACGCCCCAATGACGATGAAGCTAGGGGTCTCAAAATAAGGGAAACACTAGCAACAAGGGAGGACCCGGGAAGAAGCCTTGGTTTCAACCCAATAAGAAGGCAAGACAAGTGACTTCAGAGGCCAAAACCTCTAAATTCCCCAACGGCGAATGCTACAATTGCGGAGAGAAGGGCCATATAGCCTCTGCTTGCACCAAGCCTCTTACTTGCCGCTATTGCAAGAAACAAGGCCATATGATAAACACATGTCCCACTCGTCCTCCTAAAAAGAGTGGAAAGCTCAATGTCATACAAGCTCCTTCTAATGCTTCCTCGGTCCAAGGTACATTAAATTCTATTCTAGATGGCACAATTTATTTTCATGGACACCCTACATGAGTTCTATTTGATACAGGCGCATCTCATTCTTTTATTTCACAAGAACTTGTGCATGCTAATTCCTTGAATACTGTTTGTTTGATGACTTCTTTACTGGTTTGTAATCCCATAGGGGGATCAACTACTCTTAGTTTATTACGTCGCGATGTTGAAATTATTTTGAATGTTTATCCATTCCTAGCGGACTTACATGTTATGCGCTACTTGGGTTTTGGGGTTATTCTGGGAATGGATTGGCTTCTCCGTTATGAAGCCCACATATTATGCCCGGAACGGACAATTTATCTTCGACATCTCCAACCCAAAGCCCGTGTAAAACTAGTGCTTCCAAGTCCTGACGCAGGACTCATGGTATCGTTATTTATTCCTAATTCGATGGATGTGGATAACGATAATGAGGAGGATGTAATATCTCGAATCGCAGTTGTCCGAGAATTCCCGGATATGTTTGAGCCCGTGTTTGGTCTCCCTCCCAATCGAGCTATTGAATTCCGGATTAATATAATTCCTGGATCTCTCCCAGTTATGCATCCAGCGTATCGATTATCTAACAGGGAAAATGAAGAAATGCGCAAGCAACTATCTGAATTGGAGAGGAAACAATTTATTCGCTCAAGTTCCTCGCCATGGGGAGCTTCAATAATCTTTGTGAAAAAGTCGGATGGAACCCTTAGGCTTTGCGTGGATTACCGCAAGCTTAATGACCTCACCATCAAAAATAGATATCCTCTTCCACGCATTGACAACCTTTTTGATCAACTTAGCGGTGCTAAAGTCTTCTCCCAATTGGATTTAGCTACCGGATTTCACTAATTGTGCATCGCAGAGGATAGCATTCCATTGACTTCCTTTCGAACCCGATTTTGGTTCTTATGAATGGCTAGTAATGCCATTTGGATTAGCAAATGCCCCGGCTTATTTTGTTGATCTCATGAACCGCGTTTTTAGGGATTTTCTTGATCGGTTCGTACTTGTATTTATTGATGACATCCTCGTTTATTCTAAAACCGAGGAAGAACATGAGAACCACCTTCGTACAGTTTTGGAAACACTCAGAAGCCACCAATTAAAAGCTAAGTTTTCCAAGTGCAACTTTTGGCGAGCAAGCGTGAGATTTCTGGGGCATATTATTTCTGAATCCGGAATTTCCGTCGATCCATCTAAGATTGAAGCCATTCAAAATTGGAAGAGACCAGAGAGTGTGACGGAGATTTGTAGCTTTCTTGGATTGGCGAGCTATTACCGTCGGTTCATTAAAGATTTTTCTAAAATCTCCATCCCACTCACTCATTTGACAAGGAAGGAAGTAAAATACACTTGGTCGGACAAGTGTGAAGTCGCATTCCAAAGGCTTAAAGAACTTCTTTCTAATGCTCCCATTCTTGTTATTCCCGAGGGAAATCAAGATCTTGTTGTTTATACCGACGCTAGCCACGTTGGATTAGGAGCCATTCTCATGCAACGAGAATGCGTAATTGCCTACGCTTCTAGGCAATTAAAACCGGCCGAGACTCGCTATGGAACTCATGATTTAGAGCTTGCCACGGTTGTCTTCGCTCTCAGAATTTGGCGCCATTATCTTTTAGGGGAGAAATTTGTGCTTTATACGGATCATAAGTCGCTCAAATATTTATTTTCTCAAAAGGAACTCAATCTACGACAACAACGGTGGACGGAGTTTCTTGCTTCTTATGATCTAGATATTCTTTACACGCCAGGTAAAGGAAATTGCATCGCCGATGCCCTTAGTCGGAAGCAACATGCGGTCTTTTCTATGATGTTATCGAAGTGGAAGGATCTTGAATTGTTATCTTCGTGCGAGATCTGGAGTAGTTATTCCAACCCGGGTTCCACTCCCATAGTATGTAGCCTCATGGCTCATCCATCCCTTTTTGACCGCACCTATGAAGCACAAAGGCAAGATCTCGAATTGGCCCGCATCAGTCATGATCTTAGAAATGAATCTTATGTTGAAAGAAATGGTGATTATAGGCTCGATTCAAGAGGAGCCGTTCGAAAGTTCGGAAGGCTTATCATTCCAAATCAAGATGATTTGCGCAAAACCGTTTTGGAGGATTCCCATCATTCTAAATTTTCTATCCATCCCGGGAGTAGCAAAATGTATGCGGATATGAGGCGACTCTATTATTGGGAGGGTATGAAACGAGATGTTGCTAACTTTGTTATTTGTTGCACAACTTGCCAACTTGTGAAAGCCGAACATCAAAGGCCCGGCGGGTTGTTGCGACCACTAGAAATTCCCGTATGGAAGTGGGAGAATATCTCCATGGATTTTCTCGATGGATTGCCCCGTTCTCGTCAAGGCCATGATAGTATATGGGTAATTGTGGATCACCTCACCAAATATGCACACTTTTTACCCGTCCGATCTAATCGCACCACTTCGATTTTAGCTAAGCTTTATGTTAAGGAGATCGTCCGACTACATGGAATTCCTCTTTCCATTGTAAGCGACCATGATCCATTGTTTACTGGCGGATTTTGGAGGAGTCTACAAGGAGCTTTGGAAACAAGGCTTGACCTTAGTACCGTCTATCATCCGCAAACCGATGGGCAAACGGAGCGAGTAAATCAAATTCTTGAGGATCTCCTCTGGGCTTGCATTCTTGAATTTGGAGGAAGTTGGAAAACCACATTCCCCATGTGGAATTCTCATACAATAATAGTTATCAATCGAGTATTGGCATGGCACCTTTTGAAGCCCTTTATGGAAGGCCGTGCCGATCTCCTTCTTGTTGGCTCGAAATCGGAGAGAAGTTGATTATAGGCCCTGATCTTGTTCAAGATGCCACGGATAAAATTGAACTTATACGACGCCGTATGAAAGAAACTCAGAGTAGGCAAAAATATTATACCAATAGCAAGAAAAGAAAGTTAGAGTTTTCCGTGGGGGACTTGGTTTTTATTCGTGTATCACCCATGAAGGGTGTTATGCGATTTAGCAAATCGGGAAAATTACCGCCAAGGTTTATTGGCCCATTTCCCGTCATGAAGTGCGTTGGGGTTGTTTCATATCGCGTGAAGCTACCGGATCGATTTTCTTCCATTCATAACGTGTTCCATATTTCTCAACTACGAAGGAAATTGGGGAAATCGCATATTGCTATTGAGCCTCATGTTCTTGAAGAAATAGAGATTTCACCGAACCTTACCTACGAGCAACAACCTCTTCGAATTATTGCCACGGAAGTAAAATATTTCCGCAATAAAGAAATTCCCCTTGCGAAAGTCTAATGGTCCGCTAATCCAATTGATTGCTCTTGGGAAACTAAGGAGTCCATGGAGCACTTTCATCCGGACCTATTCTCATAAGGTGAAATTTTCTTTATGATCTTGTTTGGGATTTGAAGTTTTAGCGGTTGTTACTCTTGTAGTTTATTCTGAATAATTGCGAGGACGCAATTTCTTTAAGGAGGGAAGTCTGTAACAACCCGTAGAATTTACAATAGATAAATTAAATGACTTTTCGAACATCGAATCAATATATTTGTTATATCCCCAAAAAGGTGGATTTTTGTAAACAATTGAATTATGACTCGGTACCACTTCCATTGGTCCCGGAACGTCGTTTACAATCTTTTTGAGTATAAACATCGATATATTTCGAATTCGGGATAATTGGAGTTTGTTTGGAGGGGCTAGAGTGCAAATTTGTGCACCCAAACCTATTTGGACAGCACAAATAGGCACCCAACCACCTCCCTCTCTCATTACTTCTTCATTTACTCTCCCTCTTTAATTCCTAAGCTTAGAAAATGGGAAATTAAAATCCTAATCCCTAGCATTGCATAAAAATCCAATCTTTGTTGGGTTTCTTCATCTTCTAGCTTAGGTAAGCTGATTTCTATCTTCTCCATCACCTCCTCTATGCCATATGAGAATATCTATGTTTCTTATACATAGGTTTATTGGGTTTCATATGTGTAGGGTGGCCTTGTTGATTCTTGTGAGGAGATAGTATCTTCAGCTTGGATTCCTTCTTGTTGATTTCTTCATTAACACCAAGGTGAGTTCTTTGTGAACTCACATCAATGCCACAAGCCTTAGGCTTGTACAAGTGTAATCGTAGGATACTTATGATATTCTTGTTTACTTGAATTAATTTGGTTCATGATTGATTTTTGTGTATATGTTGATTTCAAGTTTTTTTGTTGAAAATGAGTTTAAAAATCTTCATGATCATATGCATTGAATTGCACTCATCTCCGGCTTGAATGGGGTGTGTACATGCACCGAAAAAGATTGCGAAATGGCAGGAGAGGAGTGACGAGGAGGAATGGTCACGACGGGGGACAAATCCCCCGTCACTGGTGCCTGGGCATCGTGCCCAGGCGAAACCGGTCGACCGGCCCAAGAGGACCGGTCGACAGGTACGTTCTGTGCCTGGGCGTATTCCCAAGCACAGAGGCCGGTCGACAGGCCCTGGGGGGCCGGTCGACCGGTCAAGTCTCTGACTCGAACCGGTCTACCGGCCCCCTAAGGGGCTGTCAACCGGTGACAGACCTGGGTAATGCCCAGGTCTGTCATCAACCGGTCGACCGGCCCTTTTTGGGCGATCGACCGGTGACAGACCTGGGCGTTGCCTAGGCTTGTTCCCCCCCCTCTTTTTGTTGTTTGGGCCGCACTTCGAGGCGCGCGCCTCCATGTTCTTCGTACCTCCTTCTCGACACTCCCCCGTGCGTATTCCGGCAATCTCGAGTCCGCTCGGATCGTCGTAGTCACGCCGTCTCGCTTGGTTTTCACATCGTTTTAAAACCATGAAATGTGAATTTATGTTTTTACGATTCCCTTGTGTCCAATTCGCTACGGCGACATTTTCTTTATGAATACTGAACCACAACGGGTTGCAGAGTTGTGTATTGTCAATGAGCATCGAACCAACGTTTAATCAGATGTTTATACAAACCATTTTAAAAATAAATTCGGTTTCTAAGTCTGGTCCGATTATATTGATTTATATACGACTCCTTATCCTAACGACCGGACGAGAAATTTAGTTTATTCACCTTAATAAAACTGAGGACTATGACCCCTTATACGTTTGTTTCGGCGAATAACTACCAGACTCATTCGTTCGAACCTATGTGGTAATTTTCTCTGTTTTGAATAGAAATCAATTACGGGTTCAGAAATATTCGAGAATGACATGTGGTTATGGGACATGTTGCCATTCCCTTATAATTACTAGCTCGGGGTGATTTCTATTCACCAGGATCGTTAATATCCGCCTCCCGGCTTAGTTGTTTGTTTCGCAATCGACTATGGGACTTTACGATTGGGACCTTTATCTATGGGACTTTGGTCCAACCTTCTATGATTTTCTATAAACTATGTTTTCCTCTACCGGGGTCACGACCCGGATTCTTGGGGAGCTCCGGCTCAAACAAATGGGTTAGCCACCTAGAGATCGTATCTCACCTTTTATGAACCTGCAGTCCCTTTTTATGATGTTATCTATGACTCTCAATGATTACTTTGATGCGATGTGCGTCAATTTTATTTATGTTTGACATTTATTTGTCAACTCTTATTGTTATATGTTCTTTGCTTGTCATGAGATTAACTGAGATTTCATATATGTTGACATCATGCATTTCATAATATTTATGAATCATCCTGTTTATTCTTTTCGTGTCATTTATGTTACATCTCTTCATATTGTCTCATGTTATGGATAAGAATGGTTTGACTGATCTGTTTATTGTTTATTTCTTGAATAATACTCGGGTCAGACCCAAGTGTTGCAGGTGCTTAGGTGACATTCCTGCTAGGACCTTATGATGACTCTTAGCTTAACTGCTTTATAGTTGCAGCCTTTTGGATATATGTAGTAGATTACTTTTATGACATGTATCATTATTAGTATGGGATTTGGTACATGTACTTATTATTTTGGAGTTAGAGTGTCGTGCATGACCTCTAATTGATGTAAACGCTTATGGTGTTATAATCATATCAGTATATTTGCTTATGATGTGAATATCTATGACTATCTGTGTTATATTATTCTGTACGTGTTCTGAGGCTATTATGCTGACATTCGACATTACTTTCCAAGCAAGAGTAAATATATTAACGGTCGCTCCTAACAAACCTTATTCTCCGCTGTGGCCGACGACATTTCACACGAAATGAACTTGACTATGGCGGGTATAGAGGCGGGGCGTTACACTACTTGGCAGCCAACCACTTAGCCATGCTACCTGCCCGATTTTGTCATTTCCTGGTTGTGAGGCTAGAGGCCACGCTTATCTCTGACAGATCACACATTTATTCACTTTGAATGTCACATCGTCATACCCGCTAAATCACAAATTTATTACAACGACCTGCATTATACGCATTCAAGGATCGTAGAATATTTATTTCTCTCACATACGAAGTCGTATGGTCATGTAACTTTGGGAGACGACTATCAGGGTCATTTCCCATGTTCATGATTTTTGTCGATTTTTAAATGACAGTTTTACCCCAACTGATCTTGTATCGGCATAACTTTTGATTGGTAAGGAGTTTTGACCTAAAACCACTTCCATTAGATCCGGATGGTGGTTTACCTTTCCGTAGAATGGTAATATGTTAAAAATGGACTTACCGTTTGGGAGATATGGCTGAATTAAGGTTTAGAAGGTGAAAAACAACTTAACCGAGCTTAATTGGGTAATTAACAGCTAGGCCCAGTGGGGGATTTCGGGATTTGGAGTATTTAAGGGCCGTTACGGTTTAGAGAACACCCTTTTCTCATTTTTTCAGCCACCACCTATCATCCCTCTCAACCTAGCAATGGCCTCCACTTGCTAAAAAAACCCAAATCACCTTCTACTCGCTAATTAAGCCAAATCTACATCAAATCAAAGCGGATTAGCACAAAAATCGAGGTAGAGCTGCTGTTTAGCCTTGGAACAACGCCAAACAGAGGATAATTTCAGATTTGGTATTTTATTGTGGCTAAGGTGAGTGATTTGCATAGTTCCTCACTAATTATGGTAAATTAAGGGTAGTTAATGTTAATTAGCGAATTTAAACATGATTAAATTCTGAAAAAATATTTATAAATTTCGAAATTTTGTTTTAGGCCTCTGTTAGAAATTAGGGTTAATTTGGTTAAGTTTTGCTAATCCTATCATTAGTTTTGCTTAAACATGCTTAAGGGAAAATATGGGATTTTGGCTATGTTTGATCCATTTTAACCTATCAAGTTGTTGTTTTGGTATTAGTAGCCAATTTTATATGTTGTTATGACTGTATGGTATGCTTTGTGATTGATTAGAAAGGTTTGATTGGTCGAAAACGCCGTCGAATCGCGTAAAACAATCGCTAGAAAGAAGTGCAGGAAATTAACCGAACCGGATCGGATCGGAGGGGTAAGCACAAACCGAACCGCTCCCCCAAGCTGTTGCATCATGAGCCAATCTGGGGAACTAGGGAGATCATGACTGAACCGACCCGCTCATGGTGATGGAGACCGATCCGAACCGCTCCAACTTGAGCACCGAACTGACCCTCGCACCTGGAGAGCCCCATGATCCGAACCGCGTCACTCGACCCGAACTCCTTCCACGAGATGATGGCTAAAGGAGATCTTGAATTGGAGCACCACACCACGACCCGACCCGGATGAGTAGCCACGACCCGAACCGATCCAGAGAGGGTGCTACGAACTGAACCGCTTGGTGGCTACGAAGTGGAGAATCCCGACCCGATCCATATGGCGCGATCCAAACCGAACCCGAGTGGTGACTGCGAACCGAACCAAGGAGCTTGGACGCGTGGCATGAGCTATGAGTGAGAAATGTGGGGATATCGTATACTTTACGCACTGAGTGAGAAATGTGGGGATGGTTGCTATGCTTGATTGTTTGCCATCACTATGTCATGCACACCCCTACCCCCGTATTCTTTACACCATATGTTAGTGGCACCTTAGAGTATTGTACAGTATGTAGTGCTAACTCTTTGGTTGCAGGTCGATGTTCAGGTATGGTTTAGTATACCTGTTATTATTCTGTTTTGCTGCTTATCGCTCATACCAGACTTTTGTCTGACCCAAAGTTTTATGTCTCTTCTTATTACTCTGGGTGCTCTTAAACAGGCAGACTAGAGACTGGTTGGGTGGTATGCACGAGTATCTGTACCGGAGACGAGCAGGAGCCTCCCACGTATGATATATATATATATATTCTCCCTGTGTCGCTGCTGGTCAGTACTTTGGGCATTAGAAGTGTACCATCCTTATTTTCTTTAGAGACAGTTTTCAAAAGTTGTAATAATGATGATGTGGAACATAAGTTGTATTTGGATTTTTCCGCTGCTATGATGTTTAATTTTCACCTTGTGCACTGTCTCGCCTGTTTTATGTCAAAGTATGTTATTATTATATTTTATTCCATGCGTTGTGAGACATTCTATATGTTCCTTGTTAGTTCAAATACCCTTCCTTTCCTTTCTTTGGCGACTGTCCTGTGCTGGTTAGACATTGGCACAACGCACTTTCATGGGAAATGTCGCCTGGTGCGGGGCGGGCCGTCACACTTGGTATCAAAGCTCTAGGTTGCGTAGTTAACCTAGTGAAAGACACCAGGGAGAGATAATACGTATATGAGAGCGCGTATTTGTGATTATTTTGGTTTTCAAAAGCTATATATGTATATACATATACACTATTAGTATAGCTAGTTATGAAGCCGCACTGCATTGACACCACAAAGGGGATGGTTAGTCGTTTCTCTTTGCAGATTGAACGATGAACCGATATACGAGGGGTGTTGGTAGAGGAGCCAATAATGGGAATGCTCCTGACATGAGGACTATGTTCACTGATTTCAGGAGAGAGATGCTTAGAAATGTGCAAGGAGCAGTTCCCAATGCTACAAATGGTGGTGGTGCAGCGGTGCAGAAGCCTAGGGCCGATTTCGCTAAGATCTGTAAGGACTACACTAGTCTTGGTGGAAAGCCGTTCCATGGAACGGAATCGGCTACGGATGTTCAAGATTGGTTGGATAGCTGTGAGTGTATCGTCGAAGACTTAGGTATCGAGGATGCGATGAAGAAAAAGCTAGCATTCCGTCAACTGCAAGGACTGGCAATGAATTGGTGGAATGCTATTAAGGCAGCCACTCCTGAGGATCAGATTACTTGGGATCAGTTTAAGGCTCGCTTCAGTGATAAGTTTATCCCAACTGCTCAGAAGTTAGAATTCTTTAGGATATTCTTGGAGCTTAAGCAGAATGGTAGGGCAGTCTCGGAGTACATTGCAGAGTTCGATACTCTATTGAAATATGGATTATCCCTTATTGATACTACCGAGAAGAAAAATGAAAAGTTCATAACAGACTTAGATCAATACTTGAGGGAAAGGCTTATAAACCATGTCGATGAGATGTTTGAATCGATTGTGGGGAAAGCTTTGAGATCAGAGTGTCTATACCCTAAGTCGAAGACTGAGGTTGCATCTGCAGAGGAGCCAAAGCCGCAAGCAAGCGGTGAAGTCAAGAATGGTTCTCAGAATAATAGAAAGCAGAATCAGACCAAAGATGGACAAAAGAAAAAGAATAAGAAAGATGTTGAGTGCTTCAGCTATGGTAAGAAGGGCCACTATGCCAAAGAATGTCGGGCCAAGCCAGCGGATAGGCAGTGCTTCAACTATGGCCAAGTGGGACATCACAAGGACAAGTCTCCGCAACCCCCAAAGAAAAGCAGATTGTGAAAGCATACGCTATCAAGGCTATTCCTTCTTCGTCGAATGCCCCAACTGCGGCGGAAAAAGGAAAGAATGTCGTCATTCAAGGTATGCTTTCTGTTTATGATGTTCCTGTTCGAGTATTGCTTGATACTGGGGCTTTCCGTTCCTTCATATCTAGTGACCTGGTAGATAGGTTGGGATTGGAACCCGAGATAGTTGATAGACCTTTAGCGGTGACGAACCCGATTGGTGGTTCAACTAGCCTTAGCATGATTTGTCGAAATTTGGTTTTATTGAGTCATGGATGCATGTTTGTTTGTGATTGCTTTGTTTTGGGCTTCACTGGGTTTGGCATTATTTCGGGAGTCAATTGGCTCCAAAGATACGGGGTGATGGTAGACTATGAGGCCATTTTAGTGACAGTTAGAGCGGATGATGGGCGGAGGGTAGTGTTTGGTGGTCTACCTAGTGATGGGGTAATGGCTAGTTTTCTAAATTCCCTCGACATCCCGCATGATGAGTTGTCAGATGTGCCCGTGGCTGGCCAGTATCCGGACGTCTTCGAGGAAGTGACCGGACTTCCACCGCACAGAGAGATTGAGTTCCGTATTGATTTAGTGAAAGATGTTGACCTATAGTGATGCCACTTCGTTGTATGGCACTAAGGGAGCAGCGAGAGCTCAGAGTGCAAGTAAGCGATCTTTTGAAGAAGGGATTTATTAGAAGTGTTTCTGAGTGGGGAGCACCAGTTGTGCTTGCTACCAAGGCAGATTGTTCCCTTCGATTGTGTGTGGACTACCGCGAGTTGAATAAGGTTACGAGGAAGAATAAGTATCCCCTACCGCGGATAGATGATTTGTTTGATCAGTTGAGTGGCGCGAGAGTGTTCTCCCAGTTGGATATCGCAACAGGTTTTCATCAGCTTAGAGTGGAAGCTGAGAGTATAGCTAAAACGACATTTTGGACGCCGTCTGGATTCTACGAGTAGTTGGTCATGCCATTCGGGTTGACCAATGCACCAGCGTATTTTGTGGATCTTATGAATAGGGTATTCAGAGATTAGTTGAATAAGTTTGTTCTTGTGTTCGTGGACGATATACTTGTTTGTTCGAGGACAGAGGAAGAACATAAGGAACACTTGAGGATAGTGATGGGGGTGTTGAGAAAACACCAATTGAAAGCAAAGTTTTCTAAGTGTCACTTCTAGAGAAGGGAAGTGAGATTCTTGGGCCATGTTGTTTCAGAGAATGGTATTGCCGTGGATCCCGCGAAGGCGGCTACAGTACAAGATTGGTTTAAGCACAAGAATGCAACAGACGTAAGAAGTTTCTTAGGGTTAGCTGGATATTATCGCAAATTTATCCAAGACTTCTCCAAGATAGCAGCACCGTTGACTCAGTTGACTAAGAAAAATCAAACTTTCGTCTGGGACGAAAAGCGCGAGAATGCATTCAAGAGTCTAAAGGACAAGTTGACATATGCACCAGTGTTAGTCATTCCTAAGGGGAATGAAGAGATGACGGTATACACAGATGCATGTGGTACCGGACTAGGTGTTGTATTAATGCAAGAAGGTAGGGTTGTAGCTTATGTAAGTAGGCAACTGAAACCGCACGAGAAAAGGTATCCTACCCACGATTTGGAATTGGCAGCGATCGTGTTCGCATTGAAGATGTGGAGACATTATCTCTTGGGAGAAAGATTCAAGTTGTTTACCGATCATAAATCATTAAAATATCTTTTCTCTCAGAAGGATCTAAATCTCCGATAGCAAAGATGGTTAGAATTCTTGGCTTCCTACGATTTCGATATCGCATACAATCTAGGAAAGGGCAATGCGGTAGCTGATGCATTGACTAGAAGACATGCTAGTTTAGGGGCTATGTTTCTTGAGTGGAAGCAACTGGAGTACATCGTTGGGTATGATTTCAGACCAAAGTGTGCATTGGATCCAGAAGTATTAGCAAGTTTGACGGTCAGACCCACTTTGATTGAGCAGATTGGTTCCAGCCAGAGGGACGATCCTAACCTATTGGAAATCATCTCAAAGTTAGAGATGGGAATCGATGAAGAGATGAACAATTATGGGCTTGATCGAGATGGATGGCTTAGAAAGAATGGAAGACTAGTTGTACCCAATGTCAATGGATTGAGAGATGAAGTGCTTATAGAATGTCATCACTCAAAACTGACTATACACCCCGGTGGTAACAAGATGTATCAAGACATGAAGCAGACGTACTACTGGGAAGGGATGAAAAGAGACGTTGGGAAGTTTATATCCAAATGCATGAATTGGCAGCAAGTTAAAGCTGAGCAAAAGAAGCCTAGTGGTTTGTTGCAACCATTAGAAGTTCCAGAATGGAAATGGGAACAAGTCTCATTGGATTTCATTGATGGGTTACCAAGGACTAGGTTGGACCATGATAGCATTTAGGTGATTGTGGACCGATTAACCAAGAGTCCAAGATTTGTACCCGTAAAGTCGAATAGAATGGCAGCTAAGTTAGCTGAGCTATATATGAAATGGGTAGTGAGATTTCATGGAGTACCTATAAGCATTATGAGTGACCGAGACCCGTTGTTTACTAGTGGGTTTTGGAAGAGCTTACAGGAAGTGTTAGGATCAGAATTACATCTCAATACCGCGTATAATCCTCAAACCGACGGTCAGACAGAGAGGGTGAATCGTATATTATAAGACCTCTTAAGAGCTTGTATATTAAATTTTTGTGGATCATGGGATGACCATTTAGATCTGGTCGAGTTTGCATATAATAATAGTTATCAGTCCAGTATTGGTATGGCTCCATTTGAAGCTTTGTACGGAAGACCGTGCAACTCACCGTCATGTTGGTTGGAAGCTGGTGAGAAGTTTGTGCTTGGACCAGATGTGATAAGAGAAACTTCATATAAGGTTAAGATCATTCAACAACGAATGAAGGCTGCCCAAGATAGGCAGAAGAGTTATGCTGATAAGAGGAGAAGAGATTTAATGTTCTCCATAGGCGACTTGGTGTTTGTCAAGATTTCTCCGTTAAAGAGCGTGATACTATTTGGCAGGAGAGGCAAGTTAACACCAAGATTTGTTGGACCATTCCCAGTTCTCGAGCAAATTGGGAATTTGGCATATAAAGTTGAATTACCAGAGAAGATGGCAGGAGTTCATAATGTTTTTCATGTTTTCCAGTTAAGAAAATTCGTGCACGACCCCGATATGACTATTTCACCGGATCAGTTGGACGATATCGAGGTTGAACCCGAGGCGGTTGGGAACCGCAGGCCTATGCATATTGTTGGGAACGATACGAAGCCGCTTCGAAGGAAGGAGGTGAGACTAGTCAAAGTTCAGTAGGGTGATGATCAGGAAGACTGTACTTGGGAAACAGAGAACATAAGGAGGAAGTATCCAGAACTCTTTGCCTGGTAAGGTTTTTATATCGGTATACTACTCCCTTGTTAGTAAACTACATGCTAGGTTAGACTTGTTTGTTGTTTTGTATGTTTGATTGTTGTGAATGGTTGGTAGGCATGCAGAGTCCTTTGTTTGTTACTTAGTTAAAGAATTTCGGAGGTGAAATTTCTTAAGGAGCGAGGGAATGTAACGACCTGCATTCTACGCATCGAAGGATCGTAGAATATTTATTTCTCTCACATGTGAAGTCATATGGTCATGTAACTTTGGGAGACAACTATTGGGGTCATTTCCCATGTTCATGATTTTTGCCGATTTTCAAATGACCGTTTTCCCCTAGCTGATCTTGTATCGGCCAGAATTTTTGATTGATAAGGAGTTTTGACCTGAAACCACTTCCATTAGATCTGAATGGTGGTTTACCTTTCCGTAGAGTGGTCATATGTGAAAAACGGACTTACCGTTTGGGAGATATGGCTGAATTAAGGTTTAGAAGGTGAAAAACAGCTTAACCGGGCTTAATTGGGTAATTAACAGCTAGGCCCAGTGGGGGATTTCGGGATTTGGAGTATTTAATGGTTGTTAGGGTTTAGAGAACACCCTTTTCTCATTTTTCAGCCGCCACCTATCATCCCTCTCAACCTAGCAATGGCCTCCACTTGCTAAAAAAAACCCCAATCACCTTCTAATCGCTAATTAAGCCAAATCTACATCAAATCAAAGCGAATTAGCACAAAAATCGAGGTAGAGCTGCTGTTTAGCCTTGGAACAACGCCAAACAGAGGATAATTTCATATTTGGTATTTTATTGTGGCTAAGGTGAGTGATTTGCATAGTTCCTCACTAATTATGGTAAATTAAGGGTAGTTAATGTTAATTAGCGAATTTAAACATGATTAAATTCTGAAAAAATATTTATAAATTTCGAAATTTTGTTTTAGGCCTCTGTTAGAAATTAGGGTTAATTTGGTTAAGTTTTGTTAATCCTATCATTAGTTTTTCTTAAACATGCTTAAGGGAAAATATGGGATTTTGGCTATGTTTGATCCATTTTAACCTATCAAGTTGTTGTTTTGGTATTAGTAGCCAATTTTATATGTTGCTATGACTGTATGGTATGCTTTGTGATTGATTAGAAATGTTTGATTGGTCGAAAACGCCGTCGAATCGCGTAAAACAGTCCCTAGAAAGAAGTGCAGGAAATTAACCAAACCGGATCGGATCGGAGGGGGAAGCACGAACCGAACCGCTCCCCAAGCTGTTGCATCATGAGCCAATCTGGGGAACTGGGGAGATCATGACTGAACCGACCCGCTCATGGTGATGGAGACCGATCCGAACCACTCCAACTTGAGCACCGAACTGACCCTCTCACCTAGAGAGCCCCACGATCCGAACTGCGTCTGTAACAACCCACGTCCATTAATGTCACTCACAAAGGGAATGCATTAACTTCCATGGAGCGTATTTAGTGTATAGAACAGAATATAACAAGACAGATATAAATAATGGTACTTGAAAATTTTAAAACAACTTTTATTGCAGCGGGGAAATAGTTTGATTACAACAACTTCATAAACCAAGTACACTTAATATCCATCTTAATAAATTGTTTCAGAGTACATAAAATAAAAAGCATAAAACCCAACACAAGTAGCCATAAAAGAGATGAGCTGAACTTTACTTTCAGCAATCCAAGCACTTCCAAAAGAGATAGAAAGAGATCCGAGATCAAGCTCCAGTCCCACCCTGAGAACCTAAGGGGGGGGAGGGGGGAAGGAAGAAAAGAGGCGAAAACAAGGGGTTAGACATAAAGTCCGGCGAGTATAATAACTTTAACATTATGATTATTAAAATAACTAGGATAAGACATAAACTGGTAAGATAAGATATGACCATGAAACAAGTGTGCATGACAAAGCAAATAAGAGGAATATTCTGGCGTTAATCTCGTTCCTAATCACTATAGGATAATTACTATACTGCACCACCACTGGTCACCCTAAAAGTTGATCCCGCCTACAGAACATAATAATGATAATGGTAGTTTCGAGTACCCCTAGCTGCCTTCATAGGTGTAGTTTGCCCCTATCTCCACTAGTTGTACCCACTACCCCCATTCGATCGGCTCCCTAACTCGTAGATACCCGTACTGGTCCCACAGTGGGGTGTATCACTCCCCAAAGTGGCAACCCGATACCACCAAAGATGCACGACTTATATCTACATGATGCAACAACGTCTTACCTACCAGCCCGGGCCCACGCACGCACTTGACCCCGTTGGACTTGCGTTGCCACCGCTAACCCGTTTTGACCTCTTACAATCAAATCCAGTAAGCGTGTCCCGTCCTCGACTTGGGTCGAGCTCACAAAGATACTTAATGAGTTACTGGTTTGAAAAGGGCCCTCATGCTGGACACAAGCCTTCCACCTATGCTTGGTCCCCACTAAGGTTTCCCCACTTAACCCCATTCTTATTCATGTATTCTTACATGTTTCAATCTTGGTTAAGTGCATCTAATAGTATTTCACATGCCACCCAAGGCACCCATTTAATTTCACATGCCACCCAAGACACCCACTTAAACCCCCATGTCCCACCACATGTTTATCTGGTTAAGTGTTACTTAATTCATTAGAACCGTAACCTTGTAAAGACCTCCCACATTAGGCTGACATTTGCGGTTGCTGGATTTGCCGGGCGGGTCCGGGCCGTCTTACACCACAAAAGAGTCTAACCTTGTGTCTTAGGCAGTTAATTATTACACATCTTTATTTAACCCCAAATTGGATTAATATCCCTATTCAAATTTGTCAATAAATTCCAAATTTATTTATATCCATAATTGTCTCTTGAAATTATGTCCATAAATACCAATTATGCCAATTAATGTCTCAAATTAATTATATGCCTTTTAAGGCCATTTTATGCCAATTCGCAATTTATGTATATTCAATATTACGCCATCATCCCCACGCTATTCGTATGTTTTCATATGACATATGTTAGACTCACAAATAGTCTAACTTATAAAAAGAAAAACAACATCACATAACACATAAAATAGATCTAAGGATCATGACATAGGATTACATAGCCAATAACTTGCATATGAATTTCATTCAAACTAGCATATGATACAAAACTAGCATAGGTAATGGGCATAAACTTGCATAAATTATGTAATGCTATAGATCCAAACATAGGGGTGTGAACTTGCATATGGATCTAAACATAAAGATGTAAACTTACATATAGATCTAAACATAAAGATTTAAACTTGCATATGGGTCTAAACATAAAGATGTAAACTTGCATATGGATCTAAACATAAAGGTTAATGTCACATAAACTAGCATATGCATATACATCACATATATTTTAACAACCCAAACTTTCATAAGATTCATAAATGAATATGTAATCAAATCATCACAAACTTGCATAAGATATATGATTCAACTTGCATAAGATTCACATAAGAACTAACATATGATCCAACTTGCATAAGACTAACATATGATTCAACACCACAAACATACATATTATTTACATCACATGATTCAAAATCATATTCTCATAATCCCAATTATATCTTATCATAATTAAATTAATTAATTAATTTGCGAAAGCTATCATACTCACAATTAAAAAGAATAGTCTTGTTTTTCTGGGATCTGTATTCTGAAACTGAATTGCTCGCCTTTGATGTAGAATAATCGTTATTTAGATTTGATTTGATTTTGATTCAAGCTTCTATCTTGCTTTAGGGTTGAAAGTGTATGGCGGCTACTCTAGGTTCTCCATTGACGGCACGGCGGCTCTTGTTATGAATTAATGTGATTAGGGTTAGGGGTTTAGGAGTGTTTTATAGAAGTTTAATTTAATAAGAGCCGTTGGATTAACCTAGGGATAATCAGAACCGTCAGTACCACTCAGATGCCACATCAGCCTTTAGGGAGAATCGGGCCATGGGTTGACAGCCAAACACCCTGGATCGACCCCTAGTCGACCCAGCAAGGCTCGGGTCGACTCCAAAAATGGTGCGGTTCGCCTATTCCGCCTCTAGATTCGCTATTTTGAACTTTTTTCTTGAATATTTTTTTATATATATATCTATATATTTATTTCTCTCATATGCATACAAACTTCAAGGCTTAATAACTTCTTCATAAGTTATCCATTTTATGCAAACCAAATGTCTATCTTGACCCAAAATTTTGAGACGAACATAATAGCGCAATCCATTTCACTCAACTCTTCTTCTAAAAATTAAGTATACTTTAATTTGTGAGTTTTAATGTTATAAAATTACGGGGTGTTACATTCTCTCCTTCTTAAAGGATTTCGCCCCCGAAATCTCCAAGTTAAGGAGAATGCATATCCTAACATCCAATAATCCATCTACTCAACCATCAAACACATGCATCCATTGTCCTTACAAGATTTCTAATGTTGTATGAACATATGCAAGAAGTGTGTGTATATGTTCCTTATCTAATGCAAAATCAGGCGGTCTACTGATTCAGTTGACCTCCTTAATGCAAATCATGATAGTGCCATGCGTCCATTATGTATGCGAAAGAATCCTATCGATACATATTATTTCTACATGTGTGCACAACCATTCATCAAAATGCAGCATCCATTTGATAACACAACCATTATACATCCATTAATTTAAATATGCACACATATTTATATGCAATATGAAGGTGAATGAGCCGATCTTTTGTCTAATGTGTGTGTACATGCTTCCACGAGCAACCACTTGCATCCATTTGCATCCACCAAAAATAACATGTCTCAAACACATATTTGCAACCATAGGGTTCTTCCTAACTAAAAATCAAAGATGTCATCACAAAGATAATACTAAAAGATAGGACAAGTGTCAACAAAGCAGTAGAAAAAGGAGAGATTAAAACATACCCTCAAAAAGGAAAGGGTACAGCATATGCATTTTGTCTTCTGTCTCCCAAGTCGCGTCTCTTTGATCATCTCCCCATTGCACTTTGACCAACTTGACCTCTTTATTGCGAAGCTTTTTGACCTCCGATCCGAGAATGCGTGTAGGAGCTCGTCTGATCGTGGCATTGCGCTCTACTTCCACTTCTTTGATCATGCTCGTCTCTACCACTTCCGCCATATCGTGTAAACACTTACGCAAATGCGAAACGTGAAACACATCATGAACTCTGCTGAGCTTCTCTGGTAACTTTACTATATACACCATATGTCCAATCCTCTCCGTAATTGGAAAGGGTCCTACGAACCTTGGTGCCAACTTCCCTTTTGATCCAAAGCGGACTACGTTTCTCAACGGTGATACCTTAACAAAAACCATGTCCCTAACATTGAACTCAAGATCGGTTCGTCTCCTATCAGCATATGACTTCTTTCAGTCCTGCGGCATCTTCATTCGCCGTCGAATCATGTCTATCTTCTCCGAAGTCTCCCTAATCATGTTGGGTCCAAGCAAAACCTTGTCCGTGGATTCCCACCAACAAGTAGGTGATCGGTACGGTCGTCCATAAAGAGCCTCAAAAGGTGCCATGCCAATGCTAGCCTGAAAACTATAATTATAGGCGAACTCCACTAGTGGAAGATGTTCTTCCTATGTTCCTCCAAAGTTTAGGATGCATAGCCTTAGAAGGTCTTCTAAAATCCGATTTACTCTCTTGGTATGGCCGTCTGTCTGAGGATGATAAGCGGTACTTAAGCATAATTGCGTTCCTACCGTCTCTTGTAAGCTTTTCCAAAATTCGCTCGTGAAAATGGGATCTCTATCGCTCACAATGCTAGAGGGTATGCTGTACAAACAGACTATCTCTCGAAGGTAAACGGATGCTAACCTTGCGGCGGTCCTTCTACTTTTAACGGGAATAAAATGGGCACTTTTAGT
This sequence comes from Allium sativum, assembly GCA_030737875.1. NCBI lineage: Eukaryota > Viridiplantae > Streptophyta > Magnoliopsida > Asparagales > Amaryllidaceae > Allium > Allium sativum. Next base: position 509,230,742 of record CM060921.1, on the reverse strand, counting down.
AAGTCAGTCTACAATTACCCAAATCCCCGTATTACCCTTCCTTGATCTTGGTAACCCATCTACAAAATCCATGGAAATGCTTTCCCATGTCCAAAGAGGAATATCTAAAGGATGGATCAAACCTCTGGGCTTCTTTTGCTCCGCCTTGACTTGCTGGCACACTAAGCATCTAGCAACGAGCTCGGCCACGTCCTTCTTCATTCCGGCCGAAAAGAAAACTCGCTTCATATCCCTATACATCTTATCACCATCGGGATGTAAGGTCATCTTAGAGCGATGTGAGTCTTCAAGAATTGCCTTCTTCAAACTCTCGTCTTGTGGTACGCAAAGTATTCCATCTCTACGTAGCCAACCTCTCTCATCTATAGCATATCTATTCAGATGACTCAAGGACTCCCCTCCTATAAGCTTTCCTACTATCTCAACCAATTGTGGGTCGTTTCGCTGTGCCTCTCCAACTCGACCCAAAAGTGTAGGTTGCACCTCTAACGATGCCAATAATCCGGGTACATAATCGACAGAGGGTCTGAAGTCAAAGGAAGATATATACTCCAAACTTTGCTGCTCTATGAACAATGGACTTAAATTTAACTTCTTTCTACTTAAGGCGTCAGCTACAACGTTACCCTTGCCAGGGGTATATGCGATCTCAAAATCGTAGGATGCCAAAAACTCCATCCATCTCTATTGCCTCAAGTTTAGGTCCTTCTGAGAGAATAAGTACTTTAGCAAACTTACGGCCTGTATACAACTCAAACCTCTCGCTAAGCAAATAATGACGCCATGACTTAAGCGCAAAAACTATGGCCGCCAACTCTAAGTTGTGGGTAGGGTAATTTTTCCCGTGGGCTTTCAACTGCCTTCCTCCATAGCATATCACCCTTCCCTCTTGCATTCAAACTATGCCAAGCCCTGTCCCACAAGCATCGGTATATACAGTGAATGTCTTACTCCCGTCTAGCAAAACTAAAACTAGAGCTGTAGTCAAAGCCCTCTTCATACGTTAGAAAGCATCGTTACAGTCAACGTCCCAAGTAAAAGTCAAATAATTCTTCGTTAATCGAGTGGGAGGGGCTGATATCTTCGCGAAGTCCTTAATGAACTTCCTATAATAGCCAGCCAGCCCTAAAAAGCTTCTTACTTCTGTTGCATTCTTAGAAGTTTTCCAATCTTCGATTGCCACCACCTTGGCAGGATCCATAGCTATCTCTTCCTTAGAGACCACGTGTCCTAAGAACCTCACTTCTTTTCTCCAAAAATGTCACTGGGAGAACTTAGCTTTTAGCTGATGCGCTCGTAGGGTCTCTAAGACTTCCCTAAGATGTAGGGCATGCTCTTCTTCATTTTTAGAGAAAACCAGAATATCATCTACAAAGACTACCACAAACTTGTTTAGAAACTCCCTAAACACCCTACTCATTAAGTCAACAAAGTATGCGGGTGCATTCATCAAACCAAAAGGCATGACGAGCCACTCAAAGAAACCATCAGGAGTTCTAAAGGCAGTCTTATCGATGCTATCTTCAGCCACCCTTAGCTGATGAAACCTTGTAGCTAAATCCAGTTGTGAGAAAACTGAAGCACCCACCAACTGATCGAATAAATCGTCTATCCTCGGCAATGGGTGCCTGTTCTTCTTTGTTAGCTTATTCAGCTCTCTATAGTCCACGCATAATCTAAGTGAACCATCATCTTTTGTAGCAAAAACGACTGGAGCACCCCACTCCGAAATACTTCTTCTTATGAACCCCTTCTCAAGCAATTCTTTCACTTGCTTACTAAGTTCTCTTCTCTCTCTCGAAGCCATGTGGCGCACTGGTAATGCAACTGGCTTTGCATTATCTACTAGATATATTCAAAAATCTATCTCGCGCCTCGGGGGTAAACCTCGAACTTCATCGAAGACGTCACTATATTCACGGACCACGCGAACAGATTTCAAATCATCATTGGATGCGTCTAGGGATTCTAGGTAGCTAAGCATTACCGGACCTCTAGGGTCACAAGAAATATCAAGGATCTTTCCATAACGAGTCAACAATCTAACTACTCTTCTTTCACAATCTAGGATGGCACCGTATCTAGTTAGCCAATCCATACCTAGAATCAAGCCGTAGCCCATGAAGCCAAGAACAAAGGCGTTGCATTCAAACCCAACGCCCAAGATAGACACTCTCAAATTCCAACAAATCATAGAAAGAAGAGCCGAACCACCAATAGGATTTGAGACTACGATGGGATCCGTAACTAGACTAGTATTTAGGTGCAGTGTTTCAACTAATGAAGCAGATACAAACGAGTGTGAAGCGCCAGAGTCAAACAAAGTACGAACAAGATGATCAAACAGAAAAACTAGACTTTCAACGGAAATGTTTCTACCTCTTTCCTGCCCTGGTGCCATGAGAGCCTGAATCTGCCCTCTCGCCTGCCCTTGTGCCATGAGAGCTTGAAGCTACCCTCCAGAAGTTCTTTTCCCTTGCCCCTGTTTCCTTGGGCAGTCCTTAACTAGATGACCTGCCTCTCCACAGTGGAAACAGCCAGTCTTCTTCTTTTTCCTACAGTCTTTACTCAGATGGCCTGGTGTCCCACAATTAAACCACTTCTTCTTTCCATTGCCATTATTGTTCTTCCCACCTTTCTTGTTTTGCTGTTGTGGTTTCTTCTGGTCTCCTTTCTTCTCCAGTGCCTTATTAGCATTCGCACCTTTCTCTTCCTCATGCATAAGCGCCATGCCAACCAGTTTCTCAAAGGTAGCCCCCATCGGAATGTGGGTCATCGCCAACCCATGTAGTGGTTCATTCAAACCTTTAACGAACCTCAGGGCCTTCTACTCAGGTGTGTTTACCAATTCCAAGCCAAATCTCGCCAACTGATTGAACTTGTTGATGTACTCCTTTATTGATAAATCCCCTTGCTTCAACAAGAATCTTTCCATATATAAATTCTCTTCTGCTCGTGAAAGAAACTTCATTTCGAACCTACGCTTGAAATCCATCCATGTCTCTACTGGACGCTCTCCGTTCGTGACCTCCCACCAAAACGAGGCTTCGTCTTTCTTTAACCTAGCAGCCAATTGGACCTTCCTTCCATCTTCTACTTCGAAAATACCAAATAGATCTTCCACCTCCTTAAGCCAATTTCGAGCTTCAACAAACGTCTCTGATCCTTGAAAAGGTTTCCCGCCCATTGTCCTAAAATCTTTGAATATCTTTGTAAAAGTATCAACATGGGGAGGAGGAGGAGGGGGAGGAGGAGCATTTGCTGGGCCTGCGACATTGGCCCTAGCTTCCAGATACCTTCTAAACCATCTTGGTATCGGTATCCCCTCGGGTATCTCGGGAATTCCAGACATTCTGAAAAGAAAATGAAGAGATTCAAAACAGGGAATTCGAAAGAAAGATATATGGCTCTTAGGGGTTATGTTTTTAAAATAAACTTTTCTCTTGAAAATACTTTCCTTAAATCATACTTTTGAAGGTATTTCTTTATAAAATGCTTTTCGAAAAATAGTTTTTCAAAATTCATATCTGGTCTGGTAACCTTCAGCTCTGATACCACGTGTAACACCCCACGTCCATTAATGTCACTCACAAAGGGAATGCATTAACTTCCATGGAGCGTATTTAGTGTATAGAATAGAATATAACAAGACAGATATAAATAATGTTACTTGAAAATTTTTAAACAACTTTTATTGCAACGGAGAAATAGTTTGATTACAACAACTTCATAAACCAAGTACACTTAATATCCATCTTGATAAATTGTTTCATAGTACATAAAATAAAAAGCATAAACCCCAACACAAGTAGCCATAAAAGAAATGAGCTTAACTTTACTTTCAGCAATCCAAGTACTTCGAAAAGAGAGAGAAAGAGATCCGAGATCAAGCTCCACTAGTACTAATCCCACCCTGAGAACCTTTGGAGGGGGAGAAAAGAGGCGAAAATAAGGGGGTCAGACATAAAGTCTGGCGAGTATATTAACTTTAACAATATAATTATTAAAGTAACTAGGATAAGGCATAAACTGGTAAGATAAGATATGACCATGAAACAAGTGGGCATGACAAAGCAAATAAGAGGATTATTCTGGCGTTGATCTCGTTCCTAATCACTATAGGATAATTACTATAATGCACCACCACTAGTCAACCTAAAAGTTGATCCCGCCTACAGAACTTAATAATGATAATGGTAGTTTCGTGTACCCCTAGCTGCCTTCATAGGTGCCATCTGCCCTTATCTCCACTAGTTGTACCCACTACCCCCATTTGATCGGCTCCCTAACTCGTAGATACCCGTGCTGGTCCCACAGTGGGGTGTATCACTCCCCATAGTGGCAACCTGATAACACCAAAGATGCACGGCTTATATCTACACCATGCAACAACGTTTTACCTACCAGCCCGAGCCCATGCATGCACATGACCCCGTTGGACTTGCGTTGCCACCGCTAACCTGTTTTGACCTCTTACAATCAAATCCAGTAAGCGTGTTCCGTCCTCGACTTGGGTCGAGCTCACAAAGATACTTAGTGGGTTACTGGTTTTGAAAAGGGCTCCATGCTTGACACAAGCCTTCCACCTATGCTTGGTCCCTACTAAGGTTTCCCCACTTAATCCCATTCTTATTCATGTCTTCTTATGTAACACCCCGTGTATTCTATAACAGTGAAATTCACAAATTAAAGTACAAAAAATTTCAAATCAAAGAATTAAGGGAAACGGGATACGCCATTGCGTTCGTCTCCGAATTCTGCTTGGGATAGAGTCTGAGTTTGCGTAAAACGTACTCCGTATGAAGAAGATATGGCCTCCGGCAGTTTCAAAATTCAGTTCAAAATTCAAACAGACAAAAACAGCTCAGAAAACAGATTTAAATTTCAAAAATCGGGCCAGATTGGCCAGGGCGGGAATTTTCCCGCCCAAGGCACCCAGGTCGACTGGGTAGTCGACCTGGGGCACCCTGGTCGACTACATAGTCGACCTGGTGGTCGACTGGGTAGTCGACCTGGCCCCTGAGCCAGGTCGAACCTAGCCCCTCCTGGCTGGCCTGGTCTGTGCTTGGCCGAATTTCTGAGTCTTGCCTTGTCACTAGGGCTAGGTGTCAGCTCCTGATTGGTCTCTCCTTCAAAAGAACGGCTAATATTCATCCAAGCTCCATCGACGGTCCTTATCAACTCACAAATTCTATAAAAAGGACCTAAGACTCCACCTAATTCACACAAACAAAAATGAATATGAGACCGTCATGCTGCTGAGGAAAGATTAGGAATAGCCGTCAAAATTGAGAGACAATTAGGAGACGATTCGAAAGCTTAGAGTAACGTCAATTAAATCAAAACAACGCCTACAACCAAGGATAGCATCTCCAAATTCAGAATTCAGATTCCTGAATTGGAGATTCGTCATACGTTGTAAGTAGATTGCTATTCCGATGTGAATGAACATTTGAGTTTTGATTTATGCAAAATGAGAAATGGAATTGTACTTAATTTAATTTATGATTGTATGTTGCTATGATTTTAATTCTGAATCGATTTGGGATATTGTGGTATAATGATGTTAGGCCTATTCGATATTTGCATGTATATGATTCATGTTAACGACCATATGTTGTGGAAGTTTATTTGAGATTCATGCAAGTATATGATTCACTATTATGCCAATATGATGTACATACTTTTATGATCCCTTTTAGTGTGTAATTGGATTCAACTAAGTATTATGGTTTATATGAATTTATGTTGGATTTGGCATCGTGATTCAAGTGTAAAACCATACTTTTGTATTAGAGACAAAAGTAAGCACCTTTATGAACATGACTAAACTATGTTTGGTGTTATGCCTAGTTGAAAACATGTTTTAGGCCTATGTTGTTATCAAAATCATACGATGATATATGTGACACATAATTAAGTTAGATTTACATACCAATTGCAAGTTCACAAGTGCCAAACTTATGTTAATTAGTTCGCTATGTTGCAAGTTCATGCGTTCACACTCCCCTTTTTATGTTACTTAGAATATATAAACACCATGTTATAAGCCTCCCCTTTTTCATGTGGCTAAGTTGGGTTTAAATGTTAAACCCAACATATGTTATATTGTAGCGAACGTATAAAACGGGGGTAATGACGATTGGGTTAAAATATAGAACATATGTGTTGGCATGTTTGACGCATGCCAACAACCTTGAAAAACAATTAAGTGGTATAAATTAATTTTACCCAATAAAGATGAATTTGAATAATGGGTCGCAAATATTTACATATAAAAAGAAAAGAGACAAAATATGTAAATTTAGAAAATACGATGTGTTTAACCCGAGGTTGGATTGAGTTGTGATGTAAACCTGCCCGGAACAGCCCGGCTGTCCATTAGTCACAACAATACCTATCCAATGTGGGTGGTTAAACACGGAGCCCAATAAGGACCCGAGGTTAGACTGAGTTGTGGTGTAAGACTGCCCGGACCCAACCGGCAACAGGCAGCCACAACAATACTTGTCTAATGTGAGAGGTTGAGGCTTTAATAAGACAATTAAGGCTGAGTCAGGATTGATAGGATTAAGTAAATTGAATTAATACTTAATCAAAAATGGAACATGCTAAACTATACTAACTGAATTGGGGGGTTAGGTTTACAAAACACTTAACCAACTTAGCATGTTGGCTAGAAATAGAAAACCTAGTAGCGGGGGACCCTTTTCAGCAGTAACCCTACAAGGTGTATCAGGATACCCTGAACTAGGCAGGGTGGGGCACGATTACTGGGCTGACTGTAAGAGGTCAAATCGACGGCGGTGGTGCAGCAGTGTAGGTTCTAATGGAGTGCGGGCATGCACATACTCCGGCGTAGAAAAATAAGGCACTGGGCACCAGTAGCATACCTGTGCATTCTAGGATTGTGTCGGGTCGCCACCATGGGACTTGATACACCCCATGGTGGGACCAGCATAGGTAACTACAACATCGGGGGCCGTAAGACACATGTAACTATGCGGGTAGGAGCCGATCATTAGAAACGAATCACTTCACCCTGATTATGGGGTGCCTGTTGGGAACTAGTTTATATGGATGCAGAGATTAATATGGGGTACGATAGTATATTCGACTCTAGACAACTTAACTTAGTTTATGGTGCTTTCCCATTTCCAGTTTATACTTATCATACCCAGTTCTTTATTCATAGACTGAATAGTCCTAGACTTACTCAGGCTTTATTTCTGACTCTACTTTCCTTTCGTCTTCTTTTCTTTCGTTCCGCCCCCCCCCCCCAGGTCCACAGGGAGGGAATACCGCAGCTTGACCAGTTTTCACATCCAGCTTGAAGAGAAAGAATGTATTGCTGGGATCTTTTTCGTTTTGGACTATGGCTTTGGACAACAATTATGGGACTTATGCAGTTTACTTATGTTTTTAATGTTGTATATAACAGTGTTGTATACACAATTATATGATTATTGTTTGATGATAACAACCAAATATATATTTATATGTGTTTGTAATTGTACCGTTTCATACACTACACAACTGACAGGAATATAATATTTATATATTTAAATAAAATACGACTGTACAGAAATTTAAATATTCACACAGTATTTTATTTAAATAGAATATTTTATTTCAATTTCAAACAGTACAAAATTTTATATTCCACTATTTGAACACTTCATTGTACACTTCATTTTATACATTAAATGTCTGTACAGAGGTTCTCTCTCCAACACTCACACTCAATCTCACTTGTACATTTCACTTATTTCACTTTGACACAATGTTCATCTCCTATCTTGTATCTTCAGTCTTCCTTCAGTCTTCATTGCTCACAGTCAGTCCAGTCATCACCTGCTTACCTGTCACATGAAACACATACACACAGTATACTGCAATAGAAATAAAACTGAACACATGCAAATATAAATTTTATTTTTAAAATTTTATTTGCCTCAGTTTTCTGGTGTGTTTCTCATCCTTTTTCATGACTTGATCTCATATAAATATAGCACGCACACGATACATGTATACACATACATGTATATGTATATACACATATTTCAGTGCAGGGACAGGAAAACTCATCTGATGGCTGCATGTACACACGTGCATGTATATACACGTGTGCACTGCCTCGCCAATCAGCGCGCAGCTGAGGAGTAGCCACGTGGACCTGCTCGACCCAGTGCACAATAAACATGGTCGAGGACAACACAAAGTCAATAACAAAGCAAAGCAGCTATGGATGCTCATATACAAACATACAAGTGCAACTTGGTTCAGAAAACTCAAATGAAAAAGCAAGCATGGTTCAGTCATAATGTATTGGCAAGCCAACGCAGTCGAGCACAAAAATGAACAAGGGACAGCAATGAAATGGCACAATACAATGTGCAGTGAGTTCAAAGGATGGTCAAGCAACACAAATGCACAGTTCAGGTTAAGCTACAAGTGCATGGAGTTTTCAGTTTCATGTATATAGTACAAGGCAGCAGTGGAGCATGATGGACAATGCAGCATAATATTTTCATGAAGCAAGCATATGGTAGCATGTATGGAAGTAATCAGTTAAGCAATATTGCAGCTGTACAACTTCTCGAGTAAGTGCCAAACCAAAATGAAGCATGGTGCTCAACATAATGTCAAAGTGGTGTATACAGCAAGTGTGTGTACACTGGAATAAGTAAAATATGGCTGAGCATAGTCAGTGCATGAAGAAGGCAACAACATGGAATTAAACAACAGCGACAGGAGTGTTTTTCCAGTGACAATGGAAGAACTACATGGTTAAGCCAAAGACATAAATGGGAAATTTCTTTCCATTTTTGCTATACAGAAATTCATGGCAAAAGTTTTTAATGGTGAAATCTGCACATGTGTTTCCAGATATGGCAAAGAAAACAAATCAGTGCACACAAGATAACAATTGAAAAATGCTCAATTTCTGTATATATGGAAATCTGATTTGTACTCCTAAAATCACATATGGACAAAGAGCAAAACTGCAGATCAGGTTTTCAAAATTGATGTAGTATTTTTTGGCAACTCATTCAATCAAGCAAATCAGTGCATGATTGTTTTTGGGCAAGTTTTTTTTTTTTTTCCAGAAATCATCTTTTGGAAAGAAGAACAAGTTTTAAAACTGCTTTCATCTTTTTCAAAACCACAGTTTACTTCCAGAAATGGAAGTGTGATTTCAAGACAGTTTTTTTTTTCAAGTATGGTAACATTTTCGAATTGATATTTTAAATGTACACTGATGAAATATTTGGCAAGAAAACTATTTTACAAATCAGGTTTGGGATTGCAATCTTTTCCAGAAATCGCATATTTCATACATGGCAAGGGGCAAATCAGTTTTCAGTATTTTTGTTGCCAGAAAATCAAGTATAATCATCTCAGTTCGAATGCCAAGAATTAAATCATATATGGAATAAAGTTTTTGGTATGCAATCAACTCGACATCTATATGACATACAAGGAAAGGTTTCATTTCTAATTCAAAAATTGAAACAAACACTTTCTGGCATTTTTTTTATAAAGGAAACCGCAATCAATCAATGTCCAGAAAAATTTTCGTGAGGCAAATTCATGTCCAGGTTCACCTCAAAAATCAAAGCCAAGAATATCAATTTCAAAAGAGGAAATCCAACAAAATCAGAGGAAGTCAATTATAACGAAATCAGAGAAGTTTTCGGGTTGATTACCCTATACATACACAACCATTTTCATCATAGGCAGATGATCGAAAACCACAAGCAATTAAAAAGAAATTCGAAGAGAAACTACAGGAGAACTCACAATTTTGCACGCGTGTTTTCGATCACAACAGTCCCAAATCGAGAGAACGAAAATTGCTTGGAGCCAAATCAATCGAACAACAAGTGCAACAACGTTCGAGCATTCAGAGATCAACAACGAGAGCAATTTATCAGGCAATCGAATTGATTTGGGAAGACTGGAGTAAACCCTAGCTTTTACTTTCAGATCAGCCGCCATTTTTAGTGCAAAAGCAAAGAGAAAGGGACAAATGAATTATGGGTGCATCATTTTGAAATGTGGCTGGCCAAGTCTAGCCTAATCCAAGTTAAAAGGGGATGACTCTCTTTACTTAATCTTCTAGGGTTTTATTTATTTTTATTTCAAGGTTGAATTTGTATTTTTTTTTCCTTTTGTAAAACAATCTGAACAGTTTACTAGTCTGTCAAACTAGGGGTTACTGACTACAGGGCTGTAGCCAGGGGAAATCTGATATTGGGGACAAAGATCAGTCAGGGTTTTCAGTATAGAGTTAGTACTGCAGCAGGAATTGCGAGTGTACGAAACTGTATAGGCGGTTAGCGAGGGTCGCGAGTCTGTAAGTTTGTGTATGCGAGAGTCTGTATAATTCTATAATAAAAACCTTGGGGAATGCAGCAGTAGGCAGGGTTGCCGAAGCTGGGTATATCTGTGTGTAATTTATTTACAGCATTTATTTACTCTGATCATTATTTGTGCTGTGATATTTTTAATATTATATACTCAGCGATAATCTGCGATAAACCCTATTCACCCCCCCTCTAGGGTTAATCTAGATCCAACATTTGGTATCAGAGCAGGTATTTTTTTAACTCTAGAGTCATGGGTAACCATAGTTGTCTGTCTAGCGAAAGTCAGTCCAGTTCATCTCCAACTATTTTCACTGGAACAGATTTTTTAAACTGGAAATCCAAAATGGAATTTTATTTAAAATCTGTTAATATTAAATGTTGGGATGTTGTTATCAATGGGTACGATATGGTAGATAAAGTTTTTAATTCTCGTGCTACACATATTCTTTATTCTCATCTTGATGATAATCAATACAGTCTGATTTCCCATTGTTTAACTGCGCAGGAAATTTGGACAGCTCTCAATACGAAGTATGGTCAAATTGACAACTCCAGCTCAAAACCCCAGATTGTCAATTCAGACTCAGAATTCTGTTTAACAGGATTTACAAATGAGAATTCAGAAGGATCAGATGATGGAGAATCAACGGTTACTGAAATTGAAAATTTCTCATATGAAGATTTGGTTTATATGTGTGTTGATTTAACTAAATCTGTTGATAAACTCAAATCTAAAAACAAAACTCTAAAATCTAGGAATTCTGAGTTGAACAGCAAAATTGATGATTTGGAATCACGGCTTGAATATTTTAAAAACCTTTCAGATTCAGATTGTAAAAATTGATTGAAATCGAAAACCAATCTTGTTCATCTCAATAAAAATATTCAAAAGTTTGAAGATGAAATTTTGGTCTTAAAAGCAAACAAGATTGAGTTATCAAATTTGAACAATCATCTGCAAAAGGAATTTGAAATTTTTAAAACTAATATTCATTCCAAACTTGAAATTGCAGAAAAGGAAAATCTGTTGAAATCGAATTCGATTTTGAAAGAACTTGAAAACGAGATTGAAAATTTCAAGAAATTTGAGTCTGAAAGTCGAAAACATTTTGAGGCTGAGATTGCTGAATCCCAAACCAAAATAAAGTTACTCAAAGATGAAAATTTGGTTTTGAAATCCGATTTTAAAAGATGTGAGATCACTAAAAATCGTTGTTCAGATTTATTGAAAGAGAATGGTGATCTTAAAACTGAAATTCAACAACTTGAAACAATCTTGTCTAATTTTTTAAACGGTGAAAAATCTTTGAATATGTTGTTGAAAAACCAATTTTCTGTTCAAAATAAACATGGACTTGGGTTTGAGAAAAATAATGTTTTTGAAAGACGAATTACAAATGATTTGAAAAATTCTTCAAACAATCTTGAAAAGAATCAATGTGAAAATTTGAACTCTTATAATTTCAAAGGTTTTTTGAGTCAAAATCAAAATGAGAAATTGTTTTATAATAATCCTTCTAAACAATCCTGGATCCCAAAAGGAAATAAACCAAACTTCGTGAAATTCAAACAGATTTGGGTTCCTAAGGGTACAAAGGTTTATTCTGATGGTTTGTTATATAAACAGGTTTGGGTACCAAAACGAACAAATACAACTGTGAGTGGTTTTACTGCCTTTGTTAGACCACTCAATCCTCTAAACAGTTAGCTACCAAAGGAGGCTGAGGAACAACTGTGCTGAAAAGAGAAACTGATTCAAACTACTTCACATCATTGAATCATCTACTGTTCCTTAGCAAAGTCTGACGAGTTAGAGATCCACAACGTTTTCTGTGAATCATGTATGATCTCTGACCTCAACCTTGTAAATATTTTTTATTGTTTATTCCTACTTCTTCTACCCCTTTCTATTTTATTTTCTTCTATTTGTCTTTATTTGATTTGTCACTGCCATATCTTTGTTTATTCTGTGCTCCATTAACTTCCAATTGCAAAACTCATATTTGTCTGGAAATTCATTTTATTTGTAGAAAACTCTCGTGTTTGTAATCATTTCCAGATCTTGAATTTATTTGTGTAAATATCTGCAATTGTTTTGAAGTTTTTTTTTCTGATTTATGAATTCATAACAGTGTTGATGTATTCTTGTCAAATCTTGAACACTGTTAATTAGAATTCTAAATTTTGAAGATCTGAAAATTTGATGAAGTTTCACACACCACTACTGTTTTGAGTTTCTTCTAATTCATTTTAGAAAAGCTTGAAATATTACAGCACACCAATATTTATCAGTTGTGATAATTTCATTATTTTTCAGATTGGCTTGGATATTTTGAATTGTATTGAATCTGTGATACATCTTGGAATTCATCTTATATTCATGATCATTTTACTTAGAATTTGTTTGTTTGGAATCAACTGAAATTCATGATATTTTGAATTTCACACACTTCTTAAAATTAAAATTATCAATATTGTGTGACTGATTCATTATATCTCAAACCTTGACATCGATTCAATTGATTTCAAATAAACTATTGTTTAATTGTGTAGATCATGAATATCTCTCATTTCTGATGTAAATGATCTGAAATAACTCTTCTGTTTGTCAGAAATATTTGTGTAAATTCTTTGAGAATTGGGATTTGAATGTCATTGGTATTTCATGAATATTTGACTTGAATACTAGTTTGTTTAAAATCATTTGAATTTATTGATTTATTGAATCACACACATATTCTGAATCTAAAATTTATAAACCGTGTGATTGATTCATTGAATCCGGATATCTTCACATCTCGTTCAAATGATTTAAAATAAACTATATTTAATCCTGAATCATGAACAATTCTTTGACTGTTTGAAATATCTTTGGAACATCTCCTTGACAAGTCTGCTTTGAAAATGATTTTTCTGTGCTGCTCTGATACTGTTTTGAAAAATGTTTGTTTTTGGAATCATGCTGCTCTGATTATAAGAAATTGATTTGTATATTTTTTTTTTTGGAATGCTTGATTTGGTATCAAAGGTTTATCGTGCTCTGATAAATGAAACTTGTGTGCTTGAGTTGCTTGCTTTGTAATTAAGTCTTTCTGTTGACTGAGATACCCTTGTTTAGCCACCAGTGTCTTTTTAAAAATCCTTTTTAATACAGACTACAAGTGGTATCAGATTAGGAAGTACTGAATTTTTTTATTCTCATCATGTATATATTTTTCTTTTCCCTCTTGTGCATTGTATAGCTCTTCATATTCCTCTTGTAATTGATTTTCAATTTTAAAACTATTTATTTTTTATTCATTCACAAATTGATATCAATATCCATATTGTTCTGTATTTGTAATTCATCAAAATTATTATTAGATTTTGAAATTGTGATGAATTGTGACTGCAGTATGTTTCACAACAAGAGGAGAATATATTTGGATTTTCATGATGGTTGAATATTTATTATAATATCTTTGAACTGGCAATTATTTCACGACCATCTCCTTTATCTATCACCCGTCTGCCATCCATCATGATTTTATATTAATGTGGAGAGTTTATTTTTAAAAAGAAAAATCATCTTGTTTTTAAAACAGTGAAAATTATTTGTGATAGAAATGGGACTATATTTTTTTGTGATAATTGAAATTTTCAATAATCCCGGTACAGTCGAGCTTATTTCATAATATAATTAATTTAGAAATTTATTTTCACAGTCCATCTCTGTACTTACCACATTTCTATCATCCATATTGGTTTTATATATCGAGGAGTTTTTCCTTTTAAAAAGCTGAAAATGATGAAAATATAATTAATATATAAGTGTGTCTCTAACCTCATTTAAAAATCCAAGCTCTGGTCATGAATGGTTAAGAGACAACTTATAATTTAAGCTGCGATTGACTTCATTTAAAAATCCAAGCTCTGGTTATGCGTGGTCAGTGTGCTCTTAAATAAAATAAAAAGAAAAAGGAAAATTGTGCTATAAATTGAAATTAATTTGAAATTCTCCTTGGTGTTTATAAAAAACCAGCCTATCTATCCACTTTCTAATCTGTGAAATGTGTTGAAATTTTATGACGTATTATGATTTGTTGATTGATAGGTATTGGGATTTGAGATTATTCGATTTTGTCACTTGAATTGAATTAATAATTATAGTCCCAAATCCATCACTGTTTTTTGAGCTTAATTTTATAAAATTCTTTTGGAAGTAATTGGAAAATATTCATATTTTTAAGCTCTCCCCATTTTATATAAAACTCATCGTATATTCGTCATTCTCTACAATGTGAAATATGCCACCCGTTCTTAGAATATTATGATTTTTGTTTGACTGATTGAAATTTATGATGATCGTTCTTCCTCTTAAGTTGAAATTATATTTGTTTAGCCATTTTTTCATCAATATTTTAAATTCTGAATCCTTTTGATGATAACAAAAGGGGGAGAATGGGTTGAGATTTTGATTTATGACTGAATATTTTATAAATATTTTAATTTTGAAAATTTATTATTGTTCAATTCTTTCACTCATGCACACTTGTAGGGGGAGCATTCAAATAGGGGGAGTAATATATATTTCATTTTTTTTCTCAAACACATTTTGCTCAAAATCTTATATTTGTTTGTCATCATCAAAAGGGGGAGATTGTTGTATATAACAGTGTTGTATACACAATTATATGATTATTGTTTGATGATAACAACCAAATATATATTTATATGTGTTTGTAATTGTACCGTTTCATACACTACACAACTGACAGGAATATAATATTTATATATTTAAATAAAATACGACTGTACAGAAATTTAAATATTCACACAGTATTTTATTTAAATAGAATATTTTATTTCAATTTCAAACAGTACAAAATTTTATATTCCACTATTTGAACACTTCATTGTACACTTCATTTTATACATTAAATTTCAGTACAGAGGTTCTCTCTCCAACACTCACACTCAATCTCACTTGTACATTTCACTTATTTCACTTTGACACAATGTTCATCTCCTATCTTGTATCTTCAGTCTTCCTTCAGTCTTCATTGCTCACAGTCAGTCCAGTCATCACCTGCTTACCTGTCACATGAAACACATACACACAGTATACTGCAATAGAAATAAAACTGAACACATGCAAATATAAATTTTATTTTTAAAATTTTATTTGCCTCAGTTTTCTGGTGTGTTTCTCATCCTTTTTCATGACTTGATCTCATATAAATATAGCACGCACACGATACATGTATACAGATACATGTATATGTATATACACATATTTCAGTGCAGGGACTGGAAAACTCGTCTGATGGCTGCATGTACACACGTGCATGTATATACACGTGTGCACTGCCTCGCCAATCAGCGCGCAGCTGAGGAGTAGCCACGTGGACCTGCTCGACCCAGTGCACAATAAACATGGTCGAGGACAACACAAAGTCAATAACAAAGCAAAGCAGCTATGGAAGCAAGATGTTCACAGTTAGCTGCTATCGTCTTTGCACTCAAGTCTTAGTGACACTATCTCCTAGGTGAGAAGTTCGAACTTTACACTGACCGTAAATCGTTGAAATATCTGTTCTCGCAGAAAGATCTTAACTTGAGGCAACAGAGATGGATGGAGTTTCTTGCCTTGTACGATTTCGAGATCTCCTACACTCCGGGCTAAGGTAACGTAGTGGCAGACGCGTTGAGCCGAAAGAAACTGACCCTAAGCCCGCTGTTTGTTGAAAGACAAAGCCTAGAGTTTATAGCCAGCTTTGACTTTAGGCCCTCCTCCGATTTTGTACCGGGCTTGCTAGCATCTCTCGAAGTACGCCCGACTTTAGTGGACGCAATAGGGACAGCACAACGCGAAGACCCTCAGCTTGTGGAGACGATTGATAGGCTCATTAGGGGTGAGACTTCAAGTCACCTCAACAGATACTCCATCGACGACAAGGGTTGACTAAGGCGAGACGGAAGACTATGCGTCCCACAGACAAGGGATTTAGTAAAGAAGGTTCTCGAGGAAGCACATCACTCCAAGATGACGATACACCCAGGTGGGGATAAAATGTACAAGGACATAAAGAGAACTTTCTTTTGGAACGGCATGAAGAAGGACGTGGCAGATTTCGTTTCTAAGTGTATGGTATGCCAACAGGTTAAGGCAGAACAGAAAAAGCCTGGCGGTCTGCTCCACCCTCTAGAGGTCCTGTAGTGGAAGTGGGATAACATCTCAATGGACTTCATTGATGGGCTGCCTAGGTCTAGAAGAGGCAACACTAGCATTTGGGTAATAGTGGATAGGCTTACTAAAAGCGCCCACTTCTTACCTGTCAAGAGTAAAAGAACTGCCTCATCCCTAGCATCTCTTTACCTCAAGGAAATTGTTCGACTCCATGGAATACCCTCCAGCATTGTTAGTGACCGAGACCCTATCTTCACAAGTGAGTTTTGGCGGAGTCTGCAAGAAGCGGTAGGCACACAGTTATGCTTGAGTACAACCTATCACCCCCAAACCGACGGCCAGACAGAAAGAGTGAACAGAGTTTTGGAAGACCTTTTAAGACTATGCATCCTTGACTTCGGAGGGATATGGGAAGACTATCTTCCTTTGGTGGAATTTGCCTACAACAACAGCTACCAAGCAACCATCGGAATGGCGCCCTTCGAAGCTTTATATGGAAGACCGTGCCGATCGCCCACTTGTTGGTGGGATTCTACTGACAAGCTCATACTTGGACCGGATATGATCCGAGAGACTTCAGAAAAAGTAGACTTAATACGGAGAAGAATGAAGACAGCCCAAGACAGACAAAAATCCTACACCGACAAGAGGAGGACCGACCTTGAATTTGAGGTTGGGGATAGAGTTTTTCTTAAGGTATCTCCGCTAAGGAACGTTGTTCGTTTTGGAAACACAGGAAAGCTAACACCAAGGTTCGTAGGACCGTTTCCTATTATTGAGAAAATTGGGAAAATGGCCTATAGATTAGAGCTACCCGAAAAGCTGGCCGGAGTTCACAACGTTTTCCATGTTTCGCACTCCGAAATTGTCTACATGAATCTGCTGAAGTGGTAGAGCCAAATATCCTAGAAGAAGCTGAAGTGGAACGCAAAGCAACCGTGAGGAAAGTTCCAACCCGCATATTAGGAACGGAAGTGAAGAAGCTACGCAACCGCGAAGTCAAGCTCGTCAAAGTTCAGTAGAGCGACGCCGAGGGAGACGCAACTTGGGAAACTGAAGCTAGAATAAGCGCAGCCTACCCTTTTCTTTTCGAGGGTACATCTTTGATCCTTCTTTTTCCTTAAGTTGCGCTTTTATCTATCTTTTTAGGTATATCTCCTCGACCTTATCTTTTAGGTAGAAACTCTTTGGATGAAAACATGTAATTAAAACATGTTATGGATGATGGTTGCAAGTGGTTGCAAGTGATTGCTAGTGGTTGCTCGTGGTTGCATATACACACACAATCTAGGTTTTAGATCGGCTCAGTCACTTCATATTGCATATGCATAAATGTATTTATATTCGTATATGGTTCGAGTATAATGTGTTGCCATATGGATGTTGCATTTATATATGAATGATTGTGCACTCATGTAGAATCATGAATAGGAAAATTTGCATACATAATGGATTCATGAAACTTACATAATTTGTATTAAGGAGGTCAACTGAATCAGTAGACCGACTGATTTTGCATTAGATAAATACATGTACACACACTTCGCATATGATCATGAAGCATTAGAAGTCTTTTAAGGACAATGGATGCTCATGTTTGATGGATGAGTAGATGGATGTTTGGATGTTAGGACGTACATTCTTCCTGAACTTGAAGATTTCGGGGACGAAATCCTTTTAAGTGGGGGAGAATGTAACACCCCGTGTATTCTATAACAGTGAAATTCACATATTAAAGTATAATTAATTTCAAATCAAAGAATTAAGGGAAACATGATTCCCCATTGCGTTCGTCTCGTAATTCTGCTTGGGATAGAGTCCGAGTTTGCGTAAAACGGACTCCGTATGAAGAAGATATGGCCTCCGGAAGTTTCAGAATTCAGTTTAAAATTCAAACAGACAAAAACAGCTCAGAAATCAGATTTAAATTTCAAAAATCGGGCCAGATTGGCCAGGGCGGGAATTTTCCCGCCCAAGGCACCCAGGTCAACTGGGTAGTCGACCTGGGCCATCCAGGTCGACTGGGTAGTCGACCTGGGGCACCCAGGTCGACTACATAGTCGACCTAGGGGTCGACTGGGTAGTCGACCTAGCCCCTAAGCCAGGTCGAACCCAGCCCCTCCTGGCTGGCCTGGTCTGTGCTTGGCCGAATTTCTGAGTCTTGCCTTGTCACTAGGGCTCGGTGTCAGCTCCTGATTGGTCTCTCCTTCAAACGAACAGCTAATATTCATCCAAGCTCCATCGACGGTCCTAATCAACTCACAAACTCTATAAAAAGGACCTAAGACTCCACCTAATTCACACAAACAAAAATGAATATGAGACCGTCATGCTGCTGAGGAAAGATTAGGAATAGCCGTCAAAATTGAGAGACAATTAGGAGACGATTCGAAAGCTTAAAGCAACGTCAATTAAATCAAAACAACGCCTACAACAAAGGATAACATCTCCAAATTCAGAATTCAGATTCCTGAATTGAAGATTCGTCATACGTTGTAAGTAGAGTGCTATTCCAATGTGAATGAACATTTGAGTTTAGATTTATGTAAAATGAGAAATGGAATTGTACTTAATTTAATTTATGATTGTATGTTGCTATGATTTTAATTCTGAACCGATTTGGGATATTGTGGTATAACGATGTTAGGCGTATTGGATATTTGCAAGTATATGATTCATGTTAACGACCATATGTTGTGGTAGTTTATTTGAGATTCATGCAAGTATATGATTCACTATTATGCCAATATGATGTACATACTTTTATGATCCCTTTTAGTGTGTAATTGGATTCAACTAAGTATTATGGTTTATATGAATTTATGTTGGAATTGGCATCGTGATTCAAGTGTAAAACCATACTTTTGTATTAGAGACAAAAGTAAGCACCTTTATGAACATGACTAAACTATGTTTGGTGTTATGCCTAGTTGAAAACATGTTTTAGGCCTATGTTGTTATCAAAATCATATGGTGATATATGTGACACATAATTAAGTTAGATTTACATTCCAATTGCAAGTTTACATGAATAGATTAAAAACCATGATTCATGTTTAGGTATGTTTATGCCATGATTATATGAATAGAATGGTTCATGTTTAGGCATGTTTATGCCATGATTATATGAACAGAATGATTCATGTTTAAGAATGTTCATGCCATGATTATATGCTAATACAATGCAAGTTCACAAGTGCCAAACTTATGTTAATTAGTTCGCTATGTTGCAAGTTCATGCGTTCACACTCCCCTTTTTATGTTACTTAGAATATATAAACACCATGTTATAAGCCTCCCCTTTTTCATGTGGCTAAGTTGGGTTTAAATGTTAAACCCAACATATGTTATATTGTAGCGAACGTATAAAACGGGGGTAATGACGATTGGGTTAAAATATAGAACATATGTGTTGGCATGTTTGACGCATGCCAACAACCTTGAAAAACAATTAAGTGGTATAAATTAATTTTACCCAATAAAGATGAATTTAAATAATGGGCCGCAAATATTTACATATAAAAAGAAAAGAGACAAAATATGTAAATTTAGAAAATACGATGAGTTTAACCCGAGGTTGGATTGAGTTGTGATGTAAACCTGCCCGGAACCGCCCGGTTGTCCAGTATTCACAACAATACCTATCCAATGTGGGTGGTTAAACACGGAGTCCAATAAGTACCCGAGGTTAGACTGAGTTGTGGCGTAAGACTGCCCGGACCCAACCGGCAACAGGAAGCCACAACAATACCTGTCTAATGTGAGAGATCGAGGCTTTAATAAGACAATTAAGGCTGAGTCAGGATTGATAGGATTAAGTAAATTGAATTAATACTTAATCAAAAATGGAACATGCTAAACTATACTGACTGAATTGGGGGGTTAGGTTTACAAAACACTTAACCAACTTAGCATGTTGGCTAGAAATAGAAAACCTAGTAGCGGGGGACCCTTTTCAGCAGTAACCCTACAAGGTGTATCAGGATACCCTGAACTAGGCAGGGTGGGGCACGATTACTGGGCTGACTGTAAGAGGTCAAATCGACGGCGGTGGTGCAGCAGTGTAGGTTCTAACGGGGTGCGGGCGTGCACACACTCCGGCGCAGAAAAATAAGGCACTGGGCACCAGTAGCATACCTGTGCATTCTAGGATTGTGTCGGGCCGCCACCATGGGACTTGATACACCCCATTGTGGGACCAGCATAGGTAACTACAACATCGGGGGCCGTAAGACACATGTAACTATGCGGGTAGGAGCCGATCATTAGAAACGAATCACTTCACCCTGATTATGGGGTGCCTGTTGGGAACTAGTTTATATGGATGCAGAGATTAATATGGGGTACGATAGTATATTCGACTCTAGACAACTTAACTTAGTTTATGGTGCTTTCCCATTTCCAGTTTATACTTATCATACCCAGTTCTTTATTCATAGACTGAATAGTCCTAGACATACTCAGGCTTTATGTCTGACTCTACTTTCCTTTCGTCTTCTTTTCTTTCGTTCCGCCCCCCCCCCAAGGTCCACAGGGAGGGAATACCGCAGCTTGACCAGTTTTCACATCCAGCTTGAAGAGAAAGAATGTATTGCTTGGATCTTTTTCGTTTTGGACTATGGCTTTGGACATCAATTATGGGACTTATGCAGTTTACTTATGTTTTTATGCTTCCTTAAATAATGTAATCAAGACAGTTATGAAGATGTTATGTTTTTGGAAGTATTGTAAGACAAATTATGACATGGTTTGTGTAACACGTATTTTGTTGAAATAAAAATTGCTGTTGTTTTCCGCTGTTCAAAAATATGTGTATTTATATCTGTCTTGTGTATCTGTGACTTATACTTATAAACCTCCACCAAAATTAGGGCATTCCCTTTGGGAGGGACCCTAACGGAGGTGGGGTGTTTTATCTTACATGTTTCAATCTTGGTTAAGTGCATCTAATCGTATTTCACATGCCACCCAAGGCACCCACTTAATTTCACATGCCACCCAAGGCACACACTTAACCCCCCATGTCCCACCACATGTTTATCTGGTTAAGTGTTACTTAATTCATTAGAACCGTAACCTTGTAAAAACCTCCCACATTAGGCTGACATTTGCGGTTACTGGATTTGCCGGGCGGGTCCGGGTAGTCTTACACCATAAAAGAGTCTAACCTCGTGTCTTAGGTGATTAATTATTACACATCTTTATTTAACCCCAAATTGGATTAATATCCCTATTCAGATTTGTCAATAAATTCCAAATTTATTTATGTCCATAATTGTCTCTTAAAATTATGTCCATAAATACCAATTATGCCAGTTAATGTCTCAAATTAATTATATGCCTTTTAAGGCCATTTTATGCCAATTCACAATTTATGTATATTCAATATTATCCCATCATCCCCACGCTATTCGTACGTTTTCATATAACATATGTTAGACTCGCAAATAGTCTAACTTATAAAAAGAAAAACAACATCACATAACACATAAAATAGATCTAAGGATCATGACATAAGATAACATAGCCAATAACTTGCATATGAATTTCATTCAAACTAGAATATGATACAAAACTAACATAGGTAATGGGCATAAACTTGCATAACTTATGTACTGCTATAGATCCAAACATAAAGGTGTGAACTTGCATATGGATCTAAACATAAAGATGTAAACTTGCATATAGATCTAAACATAAAGATGTAAATTTGCATATGGATCTAAACATAAAGATGTAAACTTGCATATGGATCTAGACATAAAGGTTAATGTCACATAAACTAGCATATGCATATACATGTCTCACATATATTTTAACAAACCAAACTTGCATAAGATTCATACATGAATATATGATCCAATCATCACAAACTTGCATAAGATATATGATTCAACTTGCATAAGATTCACATAAGAACTAATATATGATCCAACTTGAATAAGACTAACATATGATTCAACACCACAAACATACATGTAATTTACATCACATGATTCAAAATCATATTCTCATAATCTCAATTATATCTTATCATAATTAAATTAATTAATTATTTTGTGAACGCTATCATACTCACAATTTAAAAGAATAGTCTTGTCTTTTTGGCATCTGTATTCTGAAACTGAATTGCTCGCCTTTGATGTAGACTAATCGTTATTTAGATTTGATTTGATTTTGATTCAAGCTTCTATCTTGCTTTAGGGTTGAAAGTGTATGGCGGCTACTCTAGGTTCTCCATTGACGGCATGGCGGCTCTTGTTATGAATTAATGTGATTAGGGTTAAGGGTTTAGGAGTGTTTTTATAGAAGTTTAATTTAATAAGAGCCGTCTGATTAACCTAGGGATAACCAGAACCATCAGGACCACTCAGATGCCACATCAACCCTTAGGGTGAATCGGGCCACGGGTTGACAACTAAACACCCTGGATCGACCCCTAGTCGACCCTGCAGGGCTCGGGTCGACTCCAAAAATGGTGCGGTTCGGCTATTCCCCCTCCCGATTCGTTGTTTTGAACTTATTTTTGAATATTTTATATATATATATTTCTCTCATATGCATACAAACTTCAAGGCTTAATAACTTCTTCATAAGTTATCCGTTTTATGCAAACCAAATGTCTATCTTGACCGAAATTTTTGAGATGAACATAATAGCGCAACCCATTTCACTTAATTCTTCTTCTAAAAATTAAGTATACTTTAATTTGTGAATTTTAATGTTATAAAATTATGGGGTGTTACAGCGCCATTCGACCCGAACTCCTTCCACGAGCTGATGGCCAAAGGAGATCACGAATCGGAGCACCACACCACGACCCGACCCAGATGAGTAGCCACACCCCTAACCGATCCATAGAGGGTGCTACGAAGCAAACTGCTTGGTGGCTACAAAGTGGAGAATCCCGACCCGATCCGTATGGCGCGATCCGAACCGAACCCGAGTGGTGACTGTGAACCGAACCAAGGAGCTTGGACACATGGCATGAGCTATGAACTAAACGAAGACCGATCCGGTGATGACCAAAACCCGAGATCCAAAGGTTGTCCAAGTAGGAAGTTTGCACTTAGGATCTAGTTGGGAACCAATGAGTTGACTTCATGATTGGACTTTGTTGCGGGACGTGTGCTAAGGGGTTATCGACGTCCATAACTTTGATTCACTACCAAGACGGATGTTAAACTACGGATCATTGCAGTGGGGTAGATGTTACTCCATGGGGCAGAGTGATCATAGCATCGCTACGAACCAGTGCAGTGAACTTCATGGGGGCAGAGTGGACATAGCAAAGACTAGTGGCTATGGATCAGTGTAGTGGAGTCACCATGACTCCATGGGGTAGAGTGATCATAGCCAGGATTTGGGTGATCAAAGCGGTGGATATCGTATACTTTACGCACTGAGAGAGAGATGTGAGGATGGCTGCTATGATTGATTGTTTGTCATCACTATGTCATGCACACCCCCACCCCCATATTCTTTACACCATATGTTAGTGGCACCTTAAAGTATTGTACAGTATGTAGTGCTAACTCTTTGGTTACAGGTCCAGGTTGTAACAACCCGAATTCCGACGGACCAATTTTTTTTCAAAAACCCAATCCATCAAAACCCGAGTTGGTTGCTCTGGTATCTTGCAGAAAAGGCAGAGACAAGAAATATGTCAGAGTTCGGAAAACACCTCACAGCAGAAGGAATAAAATATAATATATATAAACATAGCTTTACCTTAATTACAATATTGCTAAATCAGTATCTCCAAAGCTATAAGTCTCTGTCATGAATCTAACCTGCGAATGTTATGAGGAGGGGGTCAGAACATAAGTTCTGTGTGAATGAGTTTAAACTACACTTCTTGAATAATCCTACATATACCGTTCAATTACATTTTATTGTTTATTAGGTTATTTGTGTCGTTAGCGTTCACGGCTTACACACACGTCGCACCCATCTACTCCCAGTAGATTAACCTAATATAATGTATATGTAGCTACCCCCAAACTGAGGTACGCCCCATGGTACCCCACTCGCATGGTCCCCACCGTATCCTCGTAGTGATATACGCAGTCCCTCGTCCTATGTCATAGTAATGTATATTCCTCTTATATATATAATACAACACTACGCCCACATAGGATCACTCTAATTTGACTGCCGTTATCGAATAATGCCCACCAGTCTACGATACACCACCCAGAGCAGACATGGTTATATCTAGACTCTTCCACGTACGTATTCTCTATCGTATTCGATATCTAACCCGTACACCCATCGTGTGTGCATTCCCGAGTACCGTGGCAGGGCTACACAAGAAACATGGAACTCGGTCGGGAGCTTTCCTTATATTTGTGCAAGGCCCGCCTTTAAGAGCCTCCCACACAAATATCCCTAGGGCCTGTTTTCTATGGTGGCTATGGCCCCACCTCGACCCCTCCCATAACTAATAAAGACTACGAGAGCTAAGCGACAAGCCCCTTAGCAACCAATCTAAACATCCATGTGGCGTCTCCCCTCAACCACCGTCCCACGATAGTGAATGGTTAATGGTATATTGGGTTTAGCTCTAGTCTTTCCGCATCCTACTGGCTGTGGTAACAGGCACTCGACGACCTACTATCCTTGTTGGTCCTGACCCTCCACCTCCGTTGAGGCAGCCATCGAATCACCTTTTCCGTCACCGCGAACAGCATTCTGACTGCCCAGCTATTCTTGCAGTCAAGGCCCACCCACCTAGTAGTTACACGTAGACCCAACCTCTGCGGGCAGAGCCTGAAACATCTGCCACCACACAGAGGACTACTAGGAGCACCTTTAACGTCTCAGGAAGCCGCGTGCTTCCCCTTCTAGTCCGTTGGAGCCGCCAAAATAACGAATGTGCGTTCCCCTCGTGTCTTATGATACCGTGATGATTTACCTTGTTGGGTTATTCATCCTACAACGTACGGATTGCCCCAAGTGCCTTGATTTTACATGTCATTAGACCCTACGTCTAATCAATTCTTACACGCTTTTGTTACCTTGTCAGTTTTTCTTATTTAACTTGGTTATTCTTATTCATATTGACTTCCTTTTCAAGTTTACCAAGTTACCCTCGCTTATTGATTCAATTTATACTTAACCCATTTAAGTCCATTAATAAGACCACAACATATTGCTTTCCAACTTCATAAATTATTCCCTTTTAGGGTTACAACAACATGTTATACATAATTCATAGTTAAGTATGTCTTATCCACATATATACTGGTTAGGAGAATAATCCCCTAAACACCAGCCCCGAAGACCGAAATCAACATCAGACTGGCACCAAGAGAATTACTCAACCCAATCAACATATATGATTCTAATTTACTTCATTTTCCATTCATATAACTTATATCATCTTAAATTTCACACTTCTCTTTCCCAAACTACTTAATTTATAATTAAGTATATCTTCACATACAAGTCTAACCTATTATCCTTCCTTTTCTTATTCAAATTCATTCATGATAGGTTATTTACCATTCCCCACTTTTGTCATTAATTTAGATTTACTTAACCCTTTCCATTTATTTAACCATTACCTAAACTTTACCCAATTCAATTAATTTGTGATGCCATAACGGGTCCCCTTTGGTTAAGCATTATTTATTTATGTCTTGCATGTCGCCCGTGTCCCACTTAACCTCTTTTATTATTGTTTCCATGTCTTACACATGCTTTACTATGGTTAAGTCCACCTTAGTCATGTTTTACTTCACGTATCTTTCTATAGTTAAGTCCACATTTACATGTTTTACATGGCTTGTCTTACTACGGTTAAGTCCATATTTACATGTTTTGCATGTCTTGTCTTACTACGATTAAGTCTATATATACATGTCATATTTTACATGTCACCCACTTAACCCTCTAACCATACCCATGTCACCCACATGTCTTATTATGGTTAGTATTCCTTAATTCATTCATTATGATGAACGGTGCATGACCTCCCACATTAGACCGAACACTTTATGGCTGCTGGATTTGCCAGGCGGTTCCGGGCAGTCTTACACCACAAAGCGGGTCTAACCTCGTGTCACCAACCGTTACGCCCATAATTCAAGCCTTTGACCTCTCACATTAGACGTCCAATTGTGGCAACTGGATTTGCCAGGCGGTTTCGGGCAGTCTTACACCACAATTGCGCCTAACCTCGTGTCAAAGGTTCATTAACATCGTATTTCACCCAAATCCCAATTTTCATGTTATGTGTTTCCAATTCAACATATAATCATGTTTACAATTTTGCCTATTCCAACTTGTCACTAATTACATATTAATTAGCCTTAATTACAAATTTCCAATTATAGGCAATTTCATCAATTCCATGTAATCCATACCCAAATATGCCAATTTCTTTTTATATTCCAATTATCCAAAATATTCAATAACACTCAAGTTCATATAATCAATATTTTTTCCAATATATTTCCCAACGTTCTCATGTTCATACATATAACCTAATTCACCTTTTAGGCTTACCTTACCATTAAATTTCACCAATCCATGTTATCCAATTACATGTTGTTAATATTAAATTGTACTAATTCCATATCCAATTTCAATCATGCTAAACTACATAAATTTAAAATTACCATACAATTATGTCCATAATTCTATTCAAATCATACATAAATCCTTCCAACCCATATTATGCCCAATTAACCCCTTTTTTCCCTTTTACTTTCTCGTTCTCGTTTACAACGCATAAATTCATGATAGATGTAGGCTCGAGATAGCCTAGCTATAAAAATAAAAAAGGGAAAGAATAAAAAGGAGAGAACTCAATCGTAAGCATAAATGAAATAACTGATCTTATTAAATTATCATCATATTCATTATGAGGAATGGCAAATGATAGAAGTACAATTATACAACAACTGTATTTTAAACCACTCACCTTGACTGGATTGGAGAAATAAACAAGTGGTTGTTGAGGTAAAACATTGGTTTAGGCTTCTTATTTGATTATTGACGCAGAACGTGAATTGTTGTTGAAGAAACTTGCTACTTGATTTGATTAAACTCCAAAATTGATGAAGAACTTGCAATTTAATTTAGAGTTTAGAGACAGAGGCTATGTTGGGTTGAAGTTTGGTGTCATGGAGGCGTCTTATAAGAGATAGAATGATTTTAGGGTTAGGTTAGGTGTTCTTTTATAGGTGGGTTAGAGCAACTAGGTGTGAAAACCCGTAACTTCCCCGGTTGGGAAAGCACGGATAGTTCGAGAACAAACAACAAAACAACGCAGACGGAAGAACATTTCATTGGACATTACAACAATTCCATCAGAATACAAGAATATACAGAGTATAAATGAATATTACACAGAAATATCAGATATTTAAATTACATTTAAATACATCGCAGCGGAAATAATACAAAACACAACTGAAGGAGATATACGGATACAAATCTTTCCGGATATCATTCCAGCTGTAAACCAGGATCCTGTGAATATAAATCTGCAAAACCAAAACTACTAGTTGCCCGTGTCGAAAATAAGGGCACCCAGAGTTTAGGTTAAAACAATAAACTCCAGGTCAGTCATGGGACTGGTGTGAGAACTAAAACAGTTATTAATCTTTATTTTAAATCAGATATATCAAGGGACTACGCCGTATAACACGGAACGGGTTTCCTCCCAAGAATACCAGTGCATATAACAACAGCGCAGTGCTAAATAAAGAAAAATGAAGCTATTATAAGACCCACGTCCTATCACACAATGCAACACAAGCCGGGGGATAGGGTTTTCCCTTATAATAGCCAAAGCATGTTTGATATGTTTAAAACAAGTCATTTGATACTATTATAAGTGCATAGTATATAAAAAATTTCAATCATAAATATCAATCATAGACGACATGGGTACCATATATCATGTCGCCATACTAGGCTCTACAATCAAAGCTGCAAATGCCACGTATTTGGAAGTTGGATTTCCATCTATGAACCGAGGCAAAAGATAGTCCTCAACCGATTCGAGACTGTCTAGCCCGAGCCTCAGCAACAGCCGCAACTGCCCCATGGATCGTCAGGGCCGGTCCACCGATGTGGATTATTATGCCTGAACAATACGTCTCCCTGCCCTATGGGGCGTAGGTGAGCCAACTAAATGACTCCATCGGACCCGGATCATTCGATCAAACCGAGGCGCCTCGCAACAGCAACAACCACATAAGTCAAACTCGTCAGGGCATGTAAAACCACTGACGCCACTTCTAGCTAGAAAGAAACGCATGTCCTCCCTGAGGTCCTCTCCCGTTTTTGGTTCACCACCGGGGTGTGAGGCTCGTTAAACAACGCTACACAAAGCTACGCCACAAAGGCCGTGCTTTGATCATCACCACAAGACTTTGCTTTTCAACAGAAGCCTTGATCAATTGCCACTTAAGCATGCCACACAGGCAATTCACTCCATGCGTTTGATATCCATCAATATATAACCCCTGAGCTCGTACGTCTCAGAGAAAGGCGTTAAGCAAGAGAATAAATTCTTCGCCGCCAAACAGATATATATTTAATAGAAATCAATCACACAGACTAAAATCCAATGTCAGACACACGGTCCATTTACAAGTCCGTTCTGGGTCTGAACGAAACCGGAGGCACTTAGTACCTCATATATCCATCGATCTCCAAGTACGTCTGGACAATCACCAACTGTTTCCATCTTCTTGGGTGTACATCCCAATCAAGATCATCAGTAATCACCCAAACGACGTGAAGACCTCCGGTCTTCGACCATCGTCTTCATCTTCGACTTATCGTCGTATCAGTTATTCAGAATGGGATAAACCCGGTCTTTCCGAATAACTCGCGTATATTACAAACAAGTGTTACACAAACACAACATACGCCTCATTCCAATTCCTCAGTCACTAACCGTAAATTAGTAAAGAGAATAATTTCCTAAATATTAACCCCAAAGGCCGAAACCAACATCGGATCAATATCCAGAAAACCAATCTGCTTAGCTAACCGACAGTTAGTTTCTAAATTTCACATTCATAGGGAAAGGTTCCCATTAATTTTGTCAAAGATAAATTCCTTGAATTTATTCTTTAATCTTCTTTTGAATTTCGATTCAACTAGTCGGGATTAACGAATCTTACCGAAGTAATCATTTGTTTTAATTTCCCAATCCCAACCAATTCATACCATGAAGTAAAACTGGTTATACTACATATCTAGCACCACGGTGTTATCGGTAAATTCAATTACCATTTCACGTTCAAATCTAATTAAAGATTTAACTATCGCCTGGAGCAAAACTAGTGATACTCCATTCTAGATCATTTCAATCTAATTAAAGATTCATTAAAACTCCACTTAGTTTTAATATGTGATTGGGTTAAAGAATCAGTGTCATTTAAAACACGGTTCACGATAAACCCCAAAATCACATCACATTCAATTTCAATTAAATATTATTTAATTGGTACACTTTATTAAATCTAAATAAAATGATTTAGTCTTTTTCTCAACTGGGTTCAAGAACAGTGTTAATAAAGACACCATTCACGACAAACCCAAATCACATTTGATATTAAATACAAGGCTATGATTAGAAAATATACCAGTTTATATTCAGTATCAAATTCTACGACCAACAAATATCGTATTAGAAATAACGATATAAATATATCTTTCAAATTTCCATAACAATAACTATATAATCACGAAACCTAACATCGAAATATTTCGAAGACAATTTCGATTCAAATCCATTCCAATTCAATTATTGGAAATTCTGGTTACTTTAAAAAACCCTTTTCAAATCCAATTTATTTATTTAAAAATAAATAGAATTTAAATTCTAGTTCAAAACTAGTTCATTTCGATAAAAATCTATTTTTATCTTTTCAAATATGGAGTTTTTCATCCCAATTCTTCCCAAATCATTTCTTATGATTTTACACAAATTATTACTATTTTTAATAATTTTATCAAGGCCCGTACAGTCGATTTCCATCAACGGCCATCGAACTGCACTTATAGCGACCTTTTCCGAATTTGATTTGGACATAATTCCAAATCCAACCGTTATATTTCAAATTTCTAATATTCGTTAGAAAGCGCTTTTCGATACGAACCCAACTGTTCCGGTTTCAGGAGAATCCGACGGTCGGATCTCCCGTAATATCCGTTCGAAGTCAATGGTCGAAATTCGCGAACTACAGCGGCGCGGCGCATTCTATTCAGGCCATTATATTGTATATATAATATATATAATATATACTTCGTCGATTTCCTTTTCAAAACGATTTTTAATTCAATTTCAATTCGTTTTCAATTCAATTTGAATTTTCAAATTAATTCAATTTCAATTCAAATTCATTTCTATTCAATTTCAATTCGAATTCCAAATCATTTCAGTTTATTTCGAATTTCAAATCAATTCAATTTAATTCGAATTCATTTCAAAACGATTTCAATTCTATTTCAGTTTAATTCGAATTCATTTCAAAACGATTTCAATTCTATTTCAATTTAATTCGAATCAAAACGATTTCAATTCTATTTCAATTTAATTCGAATTTCAAATCATTTCAGTTTATTTCGAATTTCAAATCAATTCAATTTAATTCGAATTCATTTCAAAACGATTTCAATTCTATTTCAATTTAATTCGAATTCATTTCAAAACGATTTCAATTCTATTTCAATTTAATTCGAATTTCAAATCATTTCAGTTTATTTCGAATTTCAAATCAATTCAATTTAATTCGAATTTCAATTCACTTTAATATTCACTTCAATTTGAATAAAATCGATATAAATATCGTTCACATCAAAATGGCGTCAATCTATCAACACGGCTTCATATATTTCTATTTTCAAATATTCTATTTCAAATATTTCTTTTCAAATATTTCTATTTTCAAATATTTCTATTTCAAATATTCTATTTTCAAATATTTCTATTTCAAATATTCTATTTCAAAACTGGAATGAGGCCCAATCAATTACCATATAAAGTTAATTATATGGATTTTCTACAACACATGTATACAATAACAACGATGAATAATCAACCATCATCAAAAGTGCATTCTACACTGTATAAGCATCAAATATAAATATTTAACGCTCATAACAGTCTGTCCATCAATCGATCGACGTACAACTAATTATTGGGATTAGTGTATGTCATATATCATCCCAATACCCGTGTGGGGTTTCAAACAATCAAACACAAATTTTATTTGTGCAATTGGGCGATGTGTAAAATTTATCGTCCCAATCAATATCAGTCAAATGTGTGTATATAAACATATTGTTCGATTTGTTTATATTAATTTATTTCATTTCATATACAAGTTAAAAAATTCTATTTTTAACTATAAAATATTTTTAACTGTATAAATATTTTATTTCATTTCGCATCACATCACACAATCAATTTTCACCACAACAAACAATCAAACATACAAGTCGTCCATGGTCTGTGGACGACGGGTGTCGGGTGCTACTAAACACCGTCTGCATCCTAGTATATATTTTAACTAGAAAATTAAATTAAAGGTGAGAAGTTCTCACCAAAGCGAAATCCATTCACCGTGATTCTTCTTCTGTAGGAAATCTTCACCTTTTCGTCTTTCGTCACATTCTTTACCCGCACTCACTACATATATAAAAATCACATTTTTATATTCTCTAGTGTATAAAAAATATATTTTTCTTTCTAATGTGATTCTGTAAAAATCGTATTTTTATTTCAAATCTATATATATAAAAATCATATTTTTATATCGCTCTATATATTATAAAAATCACATTTTTAAATCGAAACTATATAGGTAAAAATCATATTTTTATTTCAAAACCCAACATATAAATATCGGATTTTTATACTGCTACCTCATATGTAAAGATCGAATTTTTATAGCGTTACTTCATATATAAAAATATAATCTTTTCATATTTAAAAATCTGTTCTTTTCTATTATAAAAATCTCGTCTTTCCTATTATAAAAATCTCGTCTTTCCTATTATAAAAATCTCAACTTTTCTATTATAAAAATCTCGTCTTTCCTATTATAAAAATCTATATCTTTATTTCCAACATTATATTTTTAAAACTGATTTTTAAAACTAATCCTATAGAAAATAAAATAAATAAATTAAATAAAAACTTACTTTCATTCAACGGAGAGGGAGGAGGCATTCATCAGCATCAGAGGGTGGTCAAAGGTTGAAGGGGATCGGCGGGGTGTTATCTGCAGAACCTAAATCATTAAAAATTGGATTTTTATTTGCCGGAGGGCTCGGGGTCGGAGCTGGGTGGTCTGTGGGGCGGCGCTGGGGTCGTGGGTGGTCGAGGAGGCCGGCAGGGGGTTGCGGCAGGGGGTGCGTGGCCAGGGGTGGCCGGAACAGGCTGATTTTGGGCGCGGGTCTTTATTGGACGTAGAGGAGAGAGAAGGGGAAAACGGGGGGTCGCCGTGGGGTCAGGCGGTGGCGGCGAGGGTAGGGGTGGCCGGCGCTGGGTGCGATGGTGCCTGGAGGGCGGTGGCGGCGGGAAATCAAGGGTGACGGGGTATCGATTTGGGGGAACGACGGGTTAGGGATTTAGTTTTTTTTTTCCTTTTGAAAATTATGGCCTTCAAAATATATATATATATAACTCTCACATTCAACCTCCAAATCGAACCCGCCGCCTGACGTCCCCAGCTAAATACCCCCATTCCGGACACAATGGGATATGTCTCGTAACCCAATTCGGCCGTTACGATCAGTTTTTACTTAAATCAAAATATAAATCTTTATAATTTCCGTTTGAACATACATTTTAATTTACCGGGGTCACATACAGTCTCTAAAAATTCCCGAAAAATTATTTCTAGCTTCGTATTAACGATATGATCCTAAAAAAACTAGTTTCATCGAATTCTGAGACCGTTTGAAAAATGGCCATTTTCCAGTCGATTAAAATCAACTGAAACTGGTCAAACGCGTTTTCCTTTGCCACGTTCACATATTGATTCGAAAAATTATGAAATTTGAAACCTAGCAATAACTTGACATCACGGATCCAACAAAAGTGGTTTCGTCGAAATCCGAGGTCTTTTGCAAAATGGCTATTTTTAAGGGCCGAAATTCCATAGCGACTATTCTGAAATTTCAACTGGACATATCTTTTGATTTCCGCTATGAAATTTCGATTCTTCGGATTCGTTGGAAAGATAGTCACAAATAGATTCTAATAATTTTGGTTTCGTTAAAATCCGGTTTAATTTGCACCCGGTATGTTCAATTGAAGTTTGAAATCGAATTATCGAACTACCGCGCCATTTTCAATTCCTTTTATAAGTATATATAATTATTTATGATCCAACGTCGAGATATATAAATATATGTGTTCGAATTCTATTCAAAATAAATTTTTCGTCATTTTTATTTAAAATAATTCATTTTAAATAATTAAAATTCGCTAAAATTGCCAAAATAAAAATTTTAAATTAGCCTAGATTTCCGGGTTATTACAATCTCCCCCACTTAAAACTTTTCGTCCCCAAAAAGGAACAA
Source organism: Allium sativum (assembly GCA_030737875.1). Classification (NCBI taxonomy): domain Eukaryota; kingdom Viridiplantae; phylum Streptophyta; class Magnoliopsida; order Asparagales; family Amaryllidaceae; genus Allium; species Allium sativum. Next base: position 509,196,638 of record CM060921.1, on the reverse strand, counting down.
AGCCGAAAGTTGTTTAACTAATCAACTCAACTTCCATTATTTTGACTACGGCTTAAGTTCTTCAACTTTTCAGTTTCTAAGAACTTTTCAGTTTCTAAAAACTTTTCAAATTTTTCGAAAATTTGGCTAACACCCTAAATTTTCGAAAAATTTCGCCATAACCTTACAGGCCCTCTGATCTCAAAAAGAAAAAGAAAAAGCCAAGTGGCTAGCCAATCGGCTCATAAAATCATCATCACCCAAACAAAACAGTAAATTATGATAAACATGTACCTATTTGTCGGGCAAACAAATTTTATTCTTCTGCTCTAGCCTCTTTGCTATGACCTGTTCAATGTAAGTACAAGTATATGCAAGCAAATGCGACTAATTTTCAATATAGTTCAATATTTGACCAATTTGGTTAAAGGTTCAACATTTAATTATTCAAACAATAATCAAACAACACAACTATCAATCAATTAGTGAATTATCATTTCAAATTCATAACTTTGATATATAGTACAAAAATCATATTTTTGATGCCAAATCACAGCAGTAAGCCCTATATAATTTTGGTTCTCACACCAGTCAATAGGAAATATATAAATATCACACCTTCGAAACTCGAACCCAAACGACTGAGGTTGTACAGTCATCAATAGTTTCATCTCTGGCGACTAGAGTGTGATTCTATATCTACCCAATATATTAAAACTTCGAATACACGCGGATCAGACGCATACGCGAAATCTTTATATTCTGGATAGTCCAAATCAATATAAACAAATATTCAAATACGAATAATTCGATTCAAATTTTCAAATCAAAACTTGTTTTCATTTTAAAAAAATACTCTTCACACTCGTTCTAGGATATTACTGATCCTATCTCTAATGAGTCATTCTAGTTGGATATTACTAATCCAATATCTGATGAATTCTTTCGTATGGTTCTATTGTGTCTTGTTCTCTGAGCTTTGTAAACCAAAGCTCTGATACCAAGTGTGAAAACCCGTAACTTCCCCGGTTGGGAAAGCGCGGATAGTTCGAGAACAAGCCACAAAACAACGCCGACGGAAGAACATTTCATTGTACATTACAACAATTCCATCAGAATACAAGAATATACAGAGTATAAATGAATATTACACAGAAATATCAGAGATTTAAATTACATTTAAATACATCGCAGCGGAAATAATACAAAACACAACTGAAGGAGATATACGGATACAAAGCTTTCCGGATATCATTCCAGCTGTAAACCAGGATCCTATGAATATAAATCTGCAAAACCAAAACTACTAGCTGCCCGTATCGAAAATAAGGGCACCCAGAGTGTAAGGACCCGTAACTTCCCCGTGAAGGAAAGCGCGGATACTTTGAGAACAACACACAAATGAACGCAGACGGAAGAACATTTCATTGTTATTACAACAATTCCATCAGATACAAGAATATACAGAGTATAAATGAATAAATTACATTCGACAAATATCAGAGATTACAATAAATTACAAAGCAGCGGAAAATAATACAAAATCACAACTAGAAGTGATACACGGATACAGAGCTTTCCGAGCATCGTTCCAGCTGTAAATCAGGACCCTGTGAATATAAATCTGCAAAACCAAAACTACTAGCTGCCCGTGCGGAAAATAGGGGCACCCAGAGTTTAGGTTAAAACAATAAACTCCAGGTCAGTCATGGGACTGGTGTGAGAACTAAAACAGTTATTAATATTGGTTTTAAAGTTGGGTAAATCAAGGGACCACGCCGTATAACACGGAACGGGTTTCCTCCCAAGAATACCAGTGCATAGAACAAACAGCGCAATGCTAAATAAAGAAAAATGAAGTTGTTATAAGACCCAGGTCCCATCACACAATGCAACGCAAGCCGGAGGATAGGGTTTTTACCTATTAACAGCCAAAGCATGCTTGATACGTTTAAAACACATTTTTGATACTATAATAAGTGTATAGTGTCAAAACAATTCAAATCATAGGCGGCATGGGTACCATCTATCATGTCGCCATACTAGTTCTACAATTAAAACCGCAATACACGTATTGGAAATTGGATTTCCGTCATGAGTCGAGGCAAGGGGCAAGCTCCTCTCCGCGTTCGAGACACTCTAGCAAATGCCTCAGGACCCCACTATGATCCTTGGAATCGGCTGGGCCGGTCCTCTCTTACTTTTGAGGATTGGCAATTCCTGAACACACGTTTCCCGGTCCTTACAGACCTATATCCGAGGCGCCTCGTATCCAACAACCACACAGGTGAAAATTATATAAATGTCAGGGCTGGTAGGTCACTGACACCACCCTAGCTAGAAAGAAACGTCGTGCTCTCCCAGCGGTCCGTCTCCCGTTTTTGACTCATACCGAGGTGTGAGGCTCGCGAATTCACGTTATACACAAAGCTACGCCACACAGGCCGTGCTTTGATCATCAACCACAAGACTTTGCTTTTCAATAGAAGCCTTGATCAATTGCCACTTACGCGTGCCACACAGGCAATTCACTCCATGCGATTGATATCCATCGATATACAACCTCTGAGCTCGTACGTCTCAGAGAAGGGCGTTAAGCAAGAGAATAAATTCTCTGCCGCCAAACAGATGTATATTTAATAGAAATCAATCAACACAGAATAAAAATCCAATGTCAGACACACAATCCATTTACAAGTTCGTTCTGGGTCTGAACGAAACCGGAGGCACTTTCCTCGCATATCCATCCATCTCCAAGTACGTCTGGACGATCACCAACTGATTCCCTCATCCTGGGTGTACAGCCCAATCAAGATCGTCAGTAATCACCCAAACGATGTGAAGACTTCCGGTCTTCAACCACCGTCTTCATCTTCGACATCTCGTCGAATCGATTATTCAGAATGGGTATAAACCCGGCCTTTCTGAATAACCCACGTATATAATAAACGAATGTTACACAAACACAACAAACGCCTCATTCCAATTCAGAATATGTTTTTATTCACAAAATCACATTCTTAGGGAAATGTTCCCACTAATTTTATCCAAGATAAATTCTTCTAAATTTATTCTATAATCTTCCTTTGGATATCATTTCAAACTAGTCGGGATTAGCGAACCACACCGAAGTAATTATTTATTTTATTTCCCAATCCCAACCTATATATCCCATGGAGCAAAACTGGTGATACTCCATTTCTAACACCACGGTGTTATCGGTAAAATTAATTACCATTTCACGTTCAAATCTAATTAAAGATTTAACTATCGCTTCGGAGCAAAACTGGTAGTACTCCATTCCCGATCACCTTTCAGATTTGCTAATTTAAATTATCAATTCACATTTCAATCTAATTAAAGATTCATTAAAACTCCACTTAGTTTTAATCCTTTCAAAAATTAGCATCTTGCCTTTAACTGGGTTAAAGAACCAATGTCATCTAAAACACGATTCACGATAAACCCAAATCACATTTGATATTAAATACAAGGCTCTGAATAGAAAATATATCGGCTTATATCCAATATCAAATTCTGAAGCCAACATATATCGTATTGGAAATAACGATATAAAGTATATCTTTCAAATTCCCATAACAATATCTGTATAGTCACGAAATACAACATCGAAATATCCCGAAGATAATTTCGATTCAACTCCAGTCCAATCCACGTATTGGGAATATTGATTATTTTTAAAATCACTTTCAAATTCAATTTATTTATTTCAAAAATAAATTGATTTTAATTCCAGTTCAAAACTAGTTCATTTCGACAAAAATCTATTTTTATCTTTTCAAATATGGAATTTTTCACCCCAGTTCTTTCCAATTCACATATTATGATTTTACACAAATTATTAATATTTTTAATAATTTTATCAAGGCCCGTACAGTCGATTTCCATCAACGGCTATCGAACAGCACTTACAACGACCTTTTTCAAATTTGATTTGGACATAATTCCAAATCCAACCGTTAGATTTCAAATTTCTAATATTCATTGGAAAGCTCTTTTCGATACGAACCCAACGGTTCCGGTTTTAGGAGAATCCGACGGTCGGATCTCCCGCAATGTCCGTTTGAAATAAATGGTCGAAATTCACGAACTGCCGCGGCGCGGCGCGTTCTATTCAGGCCATTATATATATAATATATGTATATATTATATATATTTCGTCAATTTCCTTTTAAAACGTATTTTATAAAACGTTTTAAATTCGTTTTCAAAACCATTTCAACTCTATATTCCATTTCAAATCAAAATTGAATATTTCATATCATTACTATATAAATGATAATATTTTCAAAATGTTATATTTTGAAATCACTTCTTTTCTATATTCATTATAAAAACGAATATAGTCGATATAAATATCGTTCACGTCAAAATAGCGCAACTCTAATCAACACGGCTTTATATATTTCAATAAATCCGTTATTCTATTCAACAAATGAATATTTATTCCATTCAACACATGAATCTATATTTCTTCCAACACCTGACTAATCTCAACACATGAGTACTGTCAACACATCACTATTTTTGTTATGTAAAATATTTTATAAAACTATGGTATCTATCGTTTGATTTTCAATTAGGCTTCTACTGGGAAGTAGTTCTAATTTTAAATATGATAAAGATGTAAATTTCATTGTATAAAATATTTCACTCAACACATGAACATCGTCAACACATGACTATTTTTATATTCAACACATGAATTTTCTTTTATAATATTCATTATTTTGCCGATTTGAAATGAGGCCCAATCAATCACCATATAACGTTAATTATATGGATTCCATACAACACATGTATATAATAGCATTGATAAACAATCAACCATCAACCAAAGTGCACCACACAACTGCATAAGCATCAAATATAGATATCTTACGCTTATAACAGCCTGTCAATCAATCGATCGACATATTTAATCAATCAGGATGAGTGAACTTCAAATTCATCCCAACACCCGTGTGGGGTTTCAAACAATCAAACACAGATTTTATTTGTGCAGCTGGGCGATGTGTAAAATTTATCGTCCCAATCAATGTCAGTCAAATCAGTGTACATAAACAAACCGTCCGGTTTGTAAATGAATATTTTATTTATTCACTTTCACGTTAAAAATTATAGTTTTAACGATAAAATATTCTATTTCAACACATGAATTTCTATTCAGTTCATTTACACAATAAAAATGATATTTTTATTTTTCTAACTTATTTTAGAAAATTTCGGCGGCATAACGGCACGATACTAGAAACGGGACAAGGCCTAGCCTTATCCCCGGTCTAGTGAAGGCCCTCGCCATTCACACATCAATCAAACCAATTTCAATTCACCAAACAATTCAATTCAAACCAAATAATCTAACCAACTACACAACCAATCAAACAAGTCCATGGTCTGTGGACGATTGTGTCGGGTGCTACTAAGCACCGTCTGCATCCTAGTATATATATATAACTAGAAAAAGAGATTTGAGTGAGAAGTTCTCACCGACTAGTTAAACCAAATGCCACGACTCTTCTTATGTAGAAATCTTCGTCGTTCTCGCCTTTTGTCACTTTCACCGCCCGTAGTCACTACATATAAAAATCACATTTTTATATTGTTGCCATGTATATAAAAATCACATTTTTATATTGTTGCTATGTATATAAAAATCACATTTTTATACTACTACTATATAGATAAAAATTCTATTTTTACAACGGTGTTCATATAATAAAGATTATATTTTTATATCGCCACTTATATAAAAATCACATCTTTGCTCCTTTTACATAATAAAGATCAAATCTTTAATACTTCTATAATGTAAAAATCATATTTTTATCATCTCTATATCATAAAAAATCATATTTTTATTAACTTCATATGTCAAAAATCATAGAAGCTTTAAAGCGGAGAAAACTCACTTTTTTTTCTAACGCTTTTCTGAACTGCTGAATTGTTGTTCGAGCTCCAGACTTTGCAAACAAGCTTCAATCTTCACACCATCTTTTTTTCTAGCACAAGCACGCCATTATGAACAACTTTTTCCTAGTGGTCTTCTTGCCGAAAATGTGCCATTTCGCCGGAATTCGCGAAAGTACACGAATTTTGCCGCTTCCGGACAGCAGACTTTAAACGCGTTTTCTGGACAACTCCGCAATGCAAAATAGGACTTATCATATACCAAATCGAAGAGAAAATCGTGCTCTTCGACTTTGGTCTTGAGGAACTTTGGCTAGAAAGGCACGGTTTGGGAGTTATTCACGAAATGGTGACAGGGTGTTTTATGCAAAAACGGGAATTTTTGTGAAAAAGAGGGATTTTGGATTTTGTGGGGCCCACGGCCAAGGGGAGGGCGGCCACTGGCGGAGGCGGACCTGATGGGGCATGGGGAGGCTGCAGCGAGGTGGTGGAGGCGCTGGAGGGGCCTATGGTGGCGGGTGGTGGTGGATTTGGGGGCTAGGGTTCATGAAATTGGAAGAGGGAAAGAAGAGGAAGAAGAAGAGGAGGAGGAAGGAGGAAGAGGCGCTGGTGGAGGTGGGAAAGAAGGAAGAGGCGCTGCGTTTTTTTTTCTTTTCTTTTTCCTTTTCCTTGCGTGCGTTCAACGAGAGAGAGAGAAAGAGGGAGAGGGAGAGAAAAAGGGGGGGTTTGACCTTATATAATTATTTAATTATTTAATTCCAAAAAGCAACTTTTTATTTCGAACTCGAAATCGAACCCACCGACTGTCGTCCCTAGCTAATTACCCCCATTCCGAACACAATGGGATATGTATCGTAGGCTGATTCGATCATTTCGATCAGTTTCCGTCAAAATCAAAATATAACTCTATATATTGAATTTGAACGCGTATTTCAATTTACCGGGGTCACATACTAACTCGAAAAATTCCAGAAAAATAATTTTTAGCTTCGTATTGACGATACGGTCCTAACAAAACTAATTTCATCAAATTCTGAGACCGTTGGAAAAATGGCCATTTTCCAGTCGATTAAAATCAACTAAAACTGGTCAAACGCGTTTTCCTTTGCCACGCTCACATATTGATTCGAAAAATTATGAAATTTGGAATCTAGCAATAATTTAACATCACGGACCCAACAAAAGTGGTTTCGTCGAAATCCGAGGTCGTTTGCAAAATGTCTATTTTTAAGGGCCTGAATTCCATAGCGACTATTCAGAATTTTCAACTGGACATATCTTTTGATTCCCGCTATGAAATTTTGATTTTTCGGATTCGTTGGAAAGATATTATCAATTAGATCCTAATGTTTTTGGTTTCACTAAAATCCGGATTGTTTTGCACCCGGTACATTCAATTGAAGTTTGAAATCGAATTATCGAACTACCGCGCCATTTTCAATTCTAATTCTAATTATATATAAATATTTATATTCTAACGACGACGTATATAATATATACGTTCGAATTATATTCAAAATAAATTTCTCGTCGATATTATTTAAAATAATCTAATTTAAATAATCAAAATTCGCTAGAATTGCCAAAATAAAAATTTTAAACTGGCCCTGATTTTCGGGTTATTACAATCTCCCCCACTTAAAACTTTTCGTCCCCGAAAAGGAACAAAGTAGAAAGTGGTTTGATTAATTAACTCTACGTTCGATCTGGCTTCCATTCTCCAACTTTTCAGTTTCTGAGAATTTTCAAATTCTTCAAAAATTTGGCTAACACCCTAAATTTTCGAAAAATTTCGCCATAACCTCCCCTGCACCGGGAGCACCGAGGAATTTCAAATAGCTTCCCCGGTCCTTCAGATCTCAAAAAGAAAAAGAAAAAGCCAAGCGGCTAGCCAATAGGCTCATAAAATCATCATCACCCAAACAAAACAGTAAATTATGTAGTAAACATGTACCTATTTGTCGGGCAAACAAATTTTATTCTCTGGCTCTAGCCTCCTTGCTATGACCTGTTCAAGGTAAGTATATGTATATGCAAGCAAATGCGACCAATTTTCAATACAACTCACTATTTGATCAAATTAGGCAAAATGGTTAAAAATTAGCAAATAAATAAACAAACAACACAAACATCAATCAATTAGTGGATTAGAGTTTTCAAACTCATAATTTTGATATATATACTGAAAATCTTGTTTTTGATGCCAATTCACAACAATGTGTTCTAACTATATAAGCTTTGGTCCTCACACCAGTCTAATGGAAATATATAGATATCACACCTTCGTCACTCGAAAATAAATACTGGTAACGCTGCAGCATTATCAGAATCATTCCCGGGCAACTAGAATGTGATTCTATATCTATCTAATATATTAAAACTTCAAATATACGTTCATGACGCGTATATGCAAAATCTTTATATACTAGATTGTCCATATTCAAAATAAATAAATATTCAAATACGTAAAAAGTGATTTAAATTTTAAAATAAATTGCTTTCATTTGAAAAATATACTCTTCACACTCGTTCTAGGATACTACTGATCCTATCTCTAACGAGTCATTCTAATTGGATATTACTAATCCAATATCTGATGAATTCTTTCGTATGGTTCTAATGTGTCTTGTTCTCGAGCTCTGTAAACCAAAGCTCTGATACCACTGTAAGGACCCGTAACTTCCCCGTGAAGGAAAGCGCGGATACTTTGAGAACAACACACAAATGAACGCAGACGGAAGAACATTTCATTGTTATTACAACAATTCCATCAGATACAAGAATATACAGAGTATAAATGAATAAATTACATTCGACAAATATCAGAGATTACAATAAATTATAAAGCAGCGGAAAATAATACAAAATCACAACTAGAAGTGATACACGGATACAGAGCTTTCCGAGCATCGTTCCAGCTGTAAATCAGGACCCTGTGAATATAAATCTGCAAAACCAAAACTACTAGCTGCCCGTGCGGAAAATAGGGGCACCCAGAGTTTAGGTTAAAACAATAAACTCCAGGTCAGTCATGGGACTGGTGTGAGAACTAAAACAGTTATTAATATTTGTTTTAAAGTTGGGTAAATCAAGGGACCACGCCGTATAACACGGAACGGGTTTCCTCCCAAGAATACCAGTGCATAGAACAAACAGCGCAATGCTAAATAAAGAAAAATGAAGCTGTTATAAGACCCAGGTCCCATCACACAATGCAACGCAAGCCGGAGGATAGGGTTTTTACCTTATAACAGCCAAAGCATGCTTGATACGTTTAAAACACATTATTTGATAATATAATAAGTGTATAGTGTCAAAACAATTCAAATCATAAATATCAATCATAGGCGGCATGGGTACCTTCTATCATGTCGCCATACTAGTTCTACAATTAAAACCGCAATACACGTATTGGAAATTGGATTTCCGTCATGAGTCGAGGCAAGGGGCAAGCTCCTCTCCGCGTTCGAGACACTCTAGCAAATGCCTCAGGACCCCACTATGATCCTTGGAATCGGCTGGGCCGGTCCTCTCTTACTTTTGAGGATTGGCAATTCCTGAACACACGTTTCCCGGTCCTTACAGACCTATATCCGAGGCGCCTCGTATCCAACAACCACACAAGTGAAAAGTATATAAATGTCAGGGCTGGTAGGTCACTGACACCACCCTAGCTAGAAAGAAACGTCGTGCTCTCCCAGCGGTCCGTCTCCCGTTTTTGACTCATACCGAGGTGTGAGGCTCGCGAATTCACGTTATACACAAAGCTACGCCACATAGGCCGTGCTTTGATCATCAACCACAAGACTTTGCTTTTCAACAGAAGCCTTGATCAATTGCCACTTACGCGTGCCACATAGGCAATTCACTCCATGCGATTGATATCCATCGATATACAACCTCTGAGCTCGTACGTCTCAGAGAAGGGCGTTAAGCAAGAGAATAAATTCTCTGCCGCCAAACAGATGTATATTTAATAGAGATCAATCAACACAGAATAAAAATCCAATGTCAGACATACAATCCATTTACAAGTTCGTTCTGGGTATGAACGAAACCGGAGGCACTTTCCTCGCATATCCATCCATCTCCAAGTACGTCTGGACGATCACCAACTGATTCCCTCGTCCTGGGTGTACAGCCCAATCAAGATCGTCAGTAATCACCCAAACGATGTGAAGACTTCCGGTCTTCAACCACCGTCTTCATCTTCGACATCTCGTCGAATCGATTATTCAGAATGGGTATAAACCCGGCCTTTCTGAATAACCCACGTATATAATAAACGAATGTTACACAAACACAACAAACGCCTCATTCCAATTCAGAATATGTTTTTATTCACAAAATCACATTCTTAGGGAAATGTTCCCACTAATTTTATCCAAGATAAATTCTTCTAAATTTATTCTATAATCTTCCTTTGGATATCATTTCAAACTAGTCGGGATTAGCGAACCACACCGAAGTAATTATTTATTTTATTTCCCAATCCCAACCTATATATCCCATGGAGCAAAACTGGTGATACTCCATTTCTAACACCACGGTGTTATCGGTAAAATTAATTACCATTTCACGTTCAAATCTAATTAAAGATTTAACTATCGCTTCGGAGCAAAACTGGTAGTACTCCATTCCCGATCACCTTTCAGATTTGCTAATTTAAATTATCAATTCACATTTCAATCTAATTAAAGATTCATTAAAACTCCACTTAGTTTTAATCCTTTCAAAAATTAGCATCTTGCCTTTAACTGGGTTAAAGAACCAATGTCATCTAAAACACGATTCACGATAAACCCAAATCACATTTGATATTAAATACAAGGCTCTGAATAGAAAATATATCGGCTTATATTCAATATCAAATTTTGAAGCCAACATATATCGTATTGGAAATAACGATATAAAGTATATCTTTCAAATTCCCATAACAATATCTGTATAGTCACGAAATCCAACATCGAAATATCCCGAAGATAATTTCGATTCCACTCCAGTCCAATCCACGTATTGGGAATATTGATTATTTTTAAAATCACTTTCAAATTCAATTTATTTATTTCAAAAATAAATTGATTTTAATTCCAGTTCAAAACTAGTTCATTTCGACAAAAATCTATTTTTATCTTTTCAAATATGGAATTTTTCACCCCAGTTCTTTCCAATTCACATATTATGATTTTACACAAATTATTAATATTTTTAATAATTTTATCAAGGCCCGTACAGTCGATTTCCATCAACGGCTATCGAACTGCACTTACAACGACCTTTTTCAAATTTGATTTGGACATAATTCCAAATCCAACCGTTAGATTTCAAATTTCTAATATTCATTGGAAAGCTCTTTTCGATACGAACCCAACGGTTCCGGTTTAAGGAGATTCCGACGGTCGAATCTCCCGCAATGTCCGTTTGAAATAAATGGTCGAAATTCACGAACTGCCGCGGCGCGTTCTATTCAGGCCATTATATATATATAATATATATATATATATATATATATATATATATATATATATTTCGTCAATTTCCTTTTAAAACGTATTTTATAAAACGTTTTAAATTCGTTTTCAAAACCATTTCAACTCTATATTCCATTTCAAATCAAAATTGAATATTTCATATCATTACTATATAAATGATAATATTTTCAAAATGTTATATTTTGAAATCACTTCTTTTCTATATTCATTATAAAAACGAATATAGTCGATATAAATATCGTTCACGTCAAAATAGCGCAACTCTAATCAACACGGCTTTATATATTTCAATAAATCCGTTATTCTATTCAACAAATGAATATTTATTCCATTCAACACATGAATCTATATTTCTTCCAACACCTGACTAATCTCAACACATGAGTACTGTCAACACATCACTATTTTTGTTATGTAAAATATTTTATAAAACTATGGTATCTATCGTTTGATTTTCAATTAGGCTTCTACTGGGAAGTAGTTCTAATTTTAAATATGATAAAGATGTAAATTTCATTGTATAAAATATTTCACTCAACACATGAACATCGTCAACACATGACTATTTTTATATTCAACACATGAATTTTCTTTTATAATATTCATTATTTTGCCGATTTGAAATGAGGCCCAATCAATCACCATATAACGTTAATTATATGGATTCCATACAACACATGTATATAATAGCATTGATAAACAATCAACCATCAACCAAAGTGCACCACACAACTGCATAAGCATCAAATATAGATATCTTACGCTTATAACAGCCTGTCAATCAATCGATCGACATATTTAATCAATCAGGATGAGTGAACTTCAAATTCATCCCAACACCCGTGTGGGGTTTCAAACAATCAAACACAGATTTTATTTGTGCAGCTGGGCGATGTGTAAAATTTATCGTCCCAATCAATGTCAGTCAAATCAGTGTACATAAACAAACCGTCCGGTTTGTAAATGAATATTTTATTTATTCACTTTCACGTTAAAAATTATAGTTTTAACGATAAAATATTCTATTTCAACACATGAATTTCTATTCAGTTCATTTACACAATAAAAATGATATTTTTATTTTTCTAACTTATTTTAGAAAATTTCGGCGGCATAACGGCACGATACTAGAAACGGGACAAGGCCTAGCCTTATCCCCGGTCTAGTGAAGGCCCTCGCCATTCACACATCAATCAAACCAATTTCAATTCACCAAACAATTCAATTCAAACCAAATAATCTAACCAACTACACAACCAATCAAACAAGTCCATGGTCTGTGGACGATTGTGTCGGGTGCTACTAAGCACCGTCTGCATCCTAGTATATATATATATATATAACTAGAAAAAGAGATTTGAGTGAGAAGTTCTCACCGACTAGCTAAACCAAATGCCACGACTCTTCTTATGTAGAAATCTTCGTCGTTCTCGCCTTTTGTCACTTTCACCGCCCGTAGTCACTACATATATAAAAATCACATTTTTATATTGTTGCCATGTATATAAAAATCACATTTTTATATTGTTGCTATGTATATAAAAATCACATTTTTATACTACTACTATATAGATAAAAATTCTATTTTTACAACGGTGTTCATATAATAAAGATTATATTTTTATATCGCCACTTATATAAAAATCACATCTTTGCTCCTTTTACATAATAAAGATCAAATCTTTAATACTTCTATAATGTAAAAATCATATTTTTATCATCTCTATATCATAAAAATCATATTTTTATTAACTTCATATGTCAAAAATCATAGAAGCTTTAAAGCGGAGAAAACTCGCTTTTTTTTTCTAACGCCTTTTCTGAACTGCTGAATTGTTGTTCGAGCTCCAGACTTTGCAAACAAGCTTCAATCTTCACACCATCTTTTTTTTAATACAAGCACGCCATTCTGAACAACTTTTGCCTAGTGGTCTTCTTGCCGAAAATGTGCCATTTCGCCGGAATTCGCGAAAGTACACGAATTTTGCCGCTTCCGGACAGCAGACTTTAAACGCGTTTTCTGGACAACTCCGCAATGCAAAATAGGACTTATCATATACCAAATCGAAGAGAAAATCATGCTCTTAGACTTTGGTCTTGAGGAACTTTGGCTAGAAACGCACGGTTTGGGAGTTATTCACGAAATGGTGACAGGGTGTTTTATGCAAAAACGGGAATTTTTGTGAAAAAGAGGGATTTTGGATTTTGTGGGGCCCACGGCCAAGGGGAGGGCGGCCAGTGGCGGAGGCGGACCTGATGGGGCATGGGGAGGCTGCAGCGAGGTGGTGGAGGCGCTGGAGGGGCCCATGGTGGCGGGTGGTGGTGGATTTGGGGGCTAGGGTTCATGAAATTGGAAGAGGGAAAGAAGAGGAAGAAGAAGAGGAGGAGGAAGGAGGAAGAGGCGCTGGTGGAGGTGGGAAAGAAGGAAGAGGCGCTGCGTTTTTTTTTCTTTTTCCTTTTCCTTGCGTGCGTTCAACGAGAGGGAGAGAAAGAGGGAGAGGGAGAGAAAAAGGGGGGGTTTGACCTTATATAATTATTTAATTATTTAATTCCAAAAAGCAACTTTTTATTTCGAACTCGAAATCGAACCCACCGACTGTCGTCCCTAGCTAATTACCCCCATTCCGAACACAATGGGATATGTATCGTAGGCTGATTCGATCATTTCGATCAGTTTCCGTCAAAATCAAAATATAACTCTATATATTGAATTTGAACGCGTATTTCAATTTACCGGGGTCACATACTAACTCGAAAAATTCCAGAAAAATAATTTTTAGCTTCGTATTGACGATACGGTCCTAACAAAACTAATTTCATCAAATTCTGAGACCGTTGGAAAAATGGCCATTTTCCAGTCGATTAAAATCAACTAAAACTGGTCAAACGCGTTTTCCTTTGCCACGCTCACATATTGATTCGAAAAATTATGAAATTTGAAATCTAGCAATAATTTAACATCACGGACCCAACAAAAGTGGTTTCGTCGAAATCCGAGGTCGTTTGCAAAATGTCTATTTTTAAGGGCCTGAATTCCATAGCGACTATTCAGAATTTTCAACTGGACATATCTTTTGATTCCCGCTATGAAATTTTGATTTTCCGGATTCGTCGGAAAGATATTATCAATTAGATCCTAATGTTTTTGGTTTCACTAAAATCCGGATTGTTTTGCACCCGGTACATTCAATTGAAGTTTGAAATCGAATTATCGAACTACCGCGCCATTTTCAATTCTATTTATAATTATATATAAATATTTATATTCTAACGACGACGTATATAATATATACATTCGAATTATATTCAAAATAAATTTCTCGTCGATATTATTTAAAATAATCTAATTTAAATAATCAAAATTCGCTAGAATTGCCAAAATAAAAATTTTAAACTGGCCCTGATTTTCGGGTTATTACACAGAGTTTAGGTTAAAACAATAAACTCCAGGTCAGTCATGGGACTGGTGTGAGAACTAAAACAGTTATTAATCTTTATTTTAAATCAGATATATCAAGGGACCACATCGTATAACACGGAACGGGTTTCCTCCCAAGAATACCAGTGCATATAACAACAGCGCAATGCTAAATAAAGAAAAATGAAGCTATTATAAGACCCAGGTCCTATCACACAATGCAACGCAAGCCGGGGGTAGGGTTTTCCCTTATAATTGCCAAAGCATGCTTGATACGTTTAAAACAAGTCATTTGATACTATTATAAGTGCATAGTATATAAAACAATTTCAATCATAAATATCAATCATAGACGACATGGGTACCATATATCATGTCGCCATACTAGGCTCTACAATCAAAGCCGCAAATGTCACGTATTTGGAAGTTGGATTTCCATCTATGAACCGAGGCAAAAGATAGTCCTCAACCGATTCGAGACTGTCTAGCCCGAGCCTCAGCAACAGCCACAACTGCCCCATGGATCGTCAGGACCGGTCCACCGATGTGGATTATTATGCTTGAACAATACGTCTCCCCGCCCTATGGGGCGTAGGTGAGCCAACTAAATGACTCCATCGGACCCGGATCGTCCGATCAAACCGAGGCACCTCGCAACAGCAACAACCACATAAGTCAAACTCGTCAGGGCGTGTAAAACCACTAACGCCACTTCTAGCTAGAAAGAAACGCATGTCCTCCATGAGGTCCTCTCCCGTTTTTGGTTCACCACCGGGGTGTGAGGCTCGCGAAACAACGGTACACAAAGCTACGCCACAAAGGCCGTGCTTTGATCATCACCACAAGACTTTACTTTTCAACAGAAGCCTTGATCAATTGCCACTTAGGCATGCCACACAGGCAATTCACTCCATGCGTTTGATATCCATCAATATATAACCCCTGAGCTCGTACGTCTTAGAGAAGGGCGATAAGCAAGAGAATAAATTCTCCGCCGCCAAACAGATATATATGTAATAGAAATCAATCACACAGACTAAAATCCAATGTCAGACACACAGTCCATTTACAAGTCCGTTCTGGGTTTGAACGAAACCGGAGGCACTTAGTACCTAACATATCCATCGATCTCCAAGTACGTCTGGACGATCGCCAACTGTTTCCATCTTCTTGGGTGTACATCCCAATCAAGATCATCAGTAATCACCCAAACGACGTGAAGACCTCCGGTCTTCGACCATCGTCTTCATCTTCGACTTATCGTCGTATCAGTTATTCAGAATGGGATAAACCCGGTCTTTCCGAATAACTCGCGTATATTACAAACAAGTGTTACACAAACACAACATACGCCTCATTCCAATTCCTCAGTCACTAACCGTAAATTAATCAAGAGAATAATTCCCCAAATATTAACCCCGAAGGCCGAAACCAACATCAGATCAATATCCAGAAAACCATTCTGCTTAGCTAACCGACAGTTAGTTTCTAAATTTCACATTCATAGGGAAAGGTTCCCATTAATTTTATCAAAGATAAATTCCTTGAATTTATTCTTTAATCTTCTTTTAAATTTCGATTCAACTAGTCGGGATTAACGAACCTTACCGAAGTAATCATTTGTTTTAATTTCCCAATCCCAACCTATTCATCCAATGAAGTAAAACTGGTTATACTTCATATCTAGTACCACGGTGTTATCGGTAAATTCAATTACCATTTCACGTTCAAATCTAATTAAAGATTTAACTATCGCCTGGAGCAAAACTGGTGATACTCCGTTCTCGATCATTTCAATCTAATTAAAGATTCATTAAAACTCCACTTAGTTTTAATCTGTGACTGGGTTAAAGAATCTGTGTCATTTAAAACACGGTTCACGATAAACCCCAAAATCACATCACATTCAATTTCAATTAAATATTATATAATTGGTACGCTTCATTAAATCTAAATAAAAAGATTTAGTCTTTTTCTCAATTGGGTTCAAGAACAGTGCTAATAAAGAAACCATTCACGACAAAACCAAATCACATTTGATATTAAATACAAGGCTCTGAATAGAAAATATAACGTTTATATTCAGTATCAAATTCTACGACCAACAAATATCGTATTAGAAATAACGATATAAATATATCTTTCAAATTTCCATAACAATAACTGTATAATCACGAAACGCAACATCGAAATATTCCGAAGACAATTTCGATTCAAATCCATTCCAATTCAATTATTGGAAATTCTGGTTACTTTAAAAAACCCTTTTCAAATCCAATTTATTTATTTAAAAATAAATAGAATTTTAATTCTAGTTCAAAACTAGTTCATTTCGATAAAAATCTATTTTTATCTTTTCAAATATGGAGTTTTTCATCCCAATTCTTCCCAAATCATTTCTTATGATTTTACACAAATTATTACTATTTTTAATAATTTTATCAAGGCCCGTACAGTCGATTTCCATCAACGACCATCGAACTGCACTTATAGCGACCTTTTCCAAATTTTATTTGGACATAATTCCAAATCTAACCGCTAGATTTCAAATTTCTCATATTCGTTAGAATGCTCTTTTCGATACGAACCC
The DNA here is from genome assembly GCA_030737875.1 of Allium sativum. Lineage (NCBI taxonomy): Eukaryota > Viridiplantae > Streptophyta > Magnoliopsida > Asparagales > Amaryllidaceae > Allium > Allium sativum. Next base: position 509,179,228 of record CM060921.1, on the reverse strand, counting down.
AACGGTTCCGGTTTCAGGAGAATCCGACGGTCGGATCTCCCGTAATATCCGTTCGAAGTCAATGGTCGAAATTCGCGAACTACCGCGGCGCGGTGCGTTCTATTTAGGCCATTATATTATATATATAATATATACTTCGTCGATTTCCTTTTCAAAATGATTTTTAATTCAATTTCAATTCGTTTTCAATTCAATTTGAATTTTCAAATTAATTCAATTTCAATTCAAATTCATTTCTATTCAATTTCAATTCGAATTCCAAATCATTTTAGTTTATTTTGAATTTCAAATCAATTCAATTTAATTCAAATTCATTTCAAAACGATTTCAATTTTATTTCAATTTAATTCGAATTCATTTCAAAACGATTTCAATTCTATTTCAATTTAATTCGAATTCATTTCAAAACGATTTAATTCGAATTCATTTCAAAACGATTTAAATTCTATTTCAATTTAATTCAAATTTCATATCATTTCAGTTTATTTCGAATTTCAAATCGATTCAATTTAATTTGAAATCATTTCAAAACGATTTCATTTCTATTTCAATTTAATTCGAATTCATTTCAATTCTATTTCAATTTAATTCGAATTTCAAATCATTTTAGTTTATTTCGAATTTCAAATCAATTCAATTTAATTCGAATTTCAATTCTCTTTAATATTCACTTCAATTTGAATAAAATCGATATAAATATCGTTCACATCAAAATGGCGTCAATCTATCAACACGGCTTCATATATTTCTATTTTCAAATATTCTATTTCGAATATTTCTTTTTCAAATATTTCTATTTTCAAATATTTCTATTTCAAATATTCTATTTTCAAATATTTCTGTTTCAAATATTCTATTTCAAAACTGGAATGAGGCCCAATCAATTACCATATAATGTTAATTATATTGATTTTCTACAACACATGTATACAATAACAACGATGAATAATCAACTATCATCCAAAGTGCATTCTACACTGTATACGCATCAAATATAAATATTTAACGCTCATAACAGTCTGTCCATCAATCGATCGACGTACAACTAATTATTGGGATTAGTGTATGTCATATATCATCCCAATACCCGTGTGGGGTTTCAAACAATCAAACACAGATTTTATTTGTGCAGTTGGGCGATGTGTAAAATTTATCGTCCCAATCAATATCAGTCAAATGTGTGTATATAAACAAATCGTTTTATTTGTTTGTATTAATTTATTTCATTTCATATACACATTAAAAAATTCTATTTTTAACTATAAAATATTTTTAACTGTATAAATATTTATTTCATTTCGCATCACATCACACAATCAATTTTCACCACAACAAATAATCAAACATACAAGTCGTCCATGGTCAGTGGACGACAGGTGTCAGGTGCTACTAAACACCGTCTGCATCCTAGTATATATTTTAACTAGAAAATTAAATTAAAGGTGAGAAGTTCTCACCAAAGCTAAATCCATTCACCGCGATTCTTCTTCTGTAGGAAATCTTCACCTTTTTGTCTTTTGTCACATTCTTTGCCTGCACTCACTACATATATAAAAATCACATTTTTATATTCTCTAGTGTATAAAAATAATATTTTTCTTTCTAATGTGATTCTATAAAAATCATATTTTTATTTAAAATCTATATATATATAAATCGTATTTTTATATCGCTCTATATATTATAAAAATCACATTTTTATATCGAAACTATATAGGTAAAAATCAGATTTTTATTTCAAAATCCTACATATAAATATCGGATTTTTATACTGCTACCTCATATGTAAAGATCGAATTTTTATAGCGTTACTTCATATATAAAAATATAATCTTTTCATATTTAAAAATCTGTTCTTTTCTATTATAAAAATCTCGTCTTTCCTATTATAAAAATCTCGTCTTTCCTATTATAAAAATCTCAACTTTTCTATTATAAAAATCTCGTCTTTCCTATTATAAAAATCTATATCTTTATTTCCAACATTATATTTTTAAAACTGATTTTTAAAACTAATCCTATAGAAAATAGAATAAATTAATTAAATAAAAACTTACTTTCGTTCAACGGAGAGGGAGGAGGCATTCATCAGCGTCAGAGGGTGGTTAGAGGTTGAAGGGGATCGGCGGGGTGTTATTTGCAGAACCTAAATCATTAAAAATTGGATTTTTATTTGCTGGAGGGCTCGGGGTCGGAGCTGGGTGGTCTGTGGGGCGGCGCTGGGGTCGTGGGTGGTCGAGGAGGGCGGCAGGGGGTGCGTGGCCAGTGGTGGCCGGAACAGGCTGATTTTGGGCGCGGGTCTTTATTGGACGGAGAGGAGAGAGAAGGGGAAAAGGGGGGGGGGGGTCGTCGTGGGGTCAGGAGGTGGCGGGGAGGGTAGGGGTGGTCGGCGCTGGGGTGCGATGGCGCCTGGAGGGCGGTGGCATCGGGAAATCGAGGGTGACGGGGTATCGATTTGGGGGAACGACGGGTTAGGGATTTAGGGTTTTTTTTTCTTTTGAAAATTATAGCCTTCAAAATATATATAACTCTCACATTCAACCTCCAAATCGAACCCGCCGCCTGACGTCCCTAGCAAAATACCCCCATTCCGGACACAATGGGATATGTCTCGTAACCCAATTCGGCCGTTACGATCAGTTTTTACTTAAATCAAAATATAAATCTTTATAATTTCCATTTGAACATACATTTTAATTTACCGGGGTCACATACAGTCTCTAAAAATTCCCGAAAAATTATTTCTAGCTTTGTATTAACGATACGATCCTAACAAATCTAGTTTCGTCGAATTCTGAGACCGTTTGAAAAATGGCCATTTTCCAGTCGATTAAAATCAACTAAAACTGGTCAAACGCGTTTTCCTTTGCCATGTTCACATATTGATTCGAAAAATTATGAAATTTGAAACCTAGCAATAACTTGACATCACGGATCCAACAAAAGTGGTTTCGTCGAAATCCGAGATCGTTTGCAAAATGGCTATTTTTAAGGGCCGAAATTCCATAGCGACTATTCTGAAATTTCAACTGGACATATCTTTTGATTCCCGCTATGAAATTTCGATTCTTCGGATTCGTTGGAAAGATATTCACAAATAGATTCTAATGTTTTTGGTTTCTTTAAAATCCGGTTTAATTTGCACCCGGTATATTCAATTGAAGTTTGAAATCGAATTATCGAACTACCGCGCCATTTTCAATTCCTTTTATAATTATATATAATTATTTATGATCCAACGTCGAGCTATATAAATATATGCGTTCGAATTCTATTCAAAATAAATTTTTCGTCGTTTTTATTTAAAATAATTCATTTTAAATAATCAAAATTCGCTAAAATTGCCAAAATAAAATTTTTAAATTGGCCCAGAATTCCGGGTTATTACACTAGGACCTTAGGATTAAATAAAAATTCATCTAAACCGTCCACCTCACCCTAGAAAAGAACCATCCAGAACAACCCTTTTCACACTTAGTGCTCCTTTAAATAAAATAAAAAAAGAAACCGCTTTATTTCTTTCTAATTAATGCATTACATACTATTTTTAACGTATATCAACCTCTTTCCTTCATGCATTCAATTATTTATTTATTTATTTATTTATTTGCACTTATACATGAACCTTTATTTGCTATATTCTTCTCCTAATTAATTAATTGATTTCTTTCTCTTTTTGTCTACTCTTTTTGAAAATAAACCGCATGTCCTTAAACCATTTTCTTTTATTTATTTACATCTAATCACATGTGCATGCGTCTCTGATTTGATTGTTATTTAATAACATTAACCTTCCTCTAATTGTGGCTTGCTTATGGCCTTATTAGTTTACTTTTTAAACGTTTAAATTTCAAAAGTTGATCCCCTTCACATTTAATTGCTCCATTTTAATGTTTACAACCTTTTTCTATGCATGCTTTAATTGCACATTTGACATGTTTTGCATTCCATATTCTCTTTCTTTTATTTGCATCACATTAATTTATTTTTATTAAGGTTCATGCCTCATCCATTTATTTAATGCAATAATTTCACATATCCTCTTTCCCTTATTGCATTAATTTCAAATAACATGTATACATATATGCCCCCTTTTTGTTTGTCTCTATGTTCGCGCGTAACTTCAAATTTGAATCATGTTCATACGCATCCATCTCTTATGCGTATACTAATTTTTATATGCGAACAATTGTCTATTTTATTTGGAAATTATCTTCCGTAATCAATTAATGGTTTATTTCCATTCTTTCAATTAAACCTCCAATTAACTTATCCCCTTTCGCACTGAACCAATTTGCTAAGCCACTATTTAGCCGCTCCTTAAAACAAAAAAAAATATGGCACTGGTGGGGATTGAACTCACAACCTCTTATGTACAAGTCTCATGTATTAACCAAATGAGCTACTAAGTATTTTGTTAACAAGACTTAGGACCAAGCTACATATTATTCTTTTCCCATTGCTATTTTTCATGTTTTGTTGCATTTCTTAATTTAAGGATAACTTCTTCGTTTTAAATCAGTTTTCTACAAACTATAGGTCTAAATTGACCAGAAAATCGCCACGAACGTAATGACGCTAATTTCATGACCAAATTCTAGAGTCTCTTCAAATACTCCTTTTTATTTCTTTTTAAATGTTCGCATGTATTTCTTTGCATTTCACTGTATTTCTTCTTATTTCAAATATTGCATGTAATTTCTTTATTAATCTTTTTCTTTATTACACTGCATAAACTTCTTACATGCAATTACATTAATATTATTTAATCTTTCCTTTAAATATATCCATGCATATATACATATATCTCATTTTTAATTATATTAAAAATTAGCGGTGTTACATAGGTTCAGGTATGGTTTAGTATACCTGTTATTATTCTGTTTTGTTGTTTATCGCTCATACAAGACTTTTGTCTGACCCTGAGTTTTATGTCTCTTCTTATTACTCTGGGTGCTCTTAAATGGGCAGACTAGAGACAGGTTTGGTGGTATGCACGAGTAGCTATACCGGAGACGAGCAGGAGACTCCCACGTATGATATATATAGATATTATCCATGTGTCGCTGCTGGTCACTACTTTGGGCATTAGTAGTGTACCTTCCTTATTTTCTTTAGAGACAGTTTTCAAAAGTTGTAATAATGATGATGTGGAACATAAGATGTATTTGGATTTTTCCACTGCTATGATGTTTAGTTTTCAGCTTGTGCTCAGTCTCGCCTGTTTTATGTCAAAGTATTTTATTATTATATTTTATTTCATGCGTTGTGAGACATTCTACAGGTTCCTTATTAGTTCAACTACCCTTCCTTTCCTTTCTTTGGCGACCGTCCCGTGCTAATTAGACATTGGCACAACGCACTTTCATGGGAAATGTCGGCTGGTGCAGGGTGGGCCGTCACATTTATTTCCCCAAAATACAACGGGTATACAGCTAAGAGAAACGAATTCCTCCACCACCAAATGTAAATACGTTTTAAGAGATCAACTTACGCGATCTATTAAATACAATCTGTCAGACATTCTTCCGTACTGGTCGTCCTAGGATTGGATAAACCGAAGGCACTAATCTGTAAATCCATCTTAGGCAATTTCTACCTAGAATTTGACAGAACGACCCTTGCATAAACTCCGTCTTCAATTATCTTCATCATATTTGATCGTAACGCTAACGTCCATACAGAGTGGTTTTCAAATAATGAATCTGATCCCGGTCTCTTCGTATTGACAATGGAAATGGTCAAAAGCTTTGATAGTTGGTGAGTTAACTATCAAAGAAAAACACGTGCGCAAACAACGATATTATTTCCAGATGGAAATTCTATCGATCAATCATCATTTATCTCTAAAATTAATTTATCATTAATTTATTCATTCTCCATTTCCTGTTTCCATATATATATATATATATACATACATATAGAAATTCTATTTTTCCTAAATTTAGAAAATATACGATATTAATCATTAGAGAACATTTCCATATTTACTTCCCTTTCTTATTTTCTATATTAGAAAACATTTCTGATTCTTATTTGGAAAACATTTGCAAAACTCTTCCATTGGATTTAAACAAATGTTTAAATAAAACATCGCTATGCCAACTCAAACCATTACCTTCATTAACTTAATTCACTTAACCAACTTTACTATCAAACCCTAACCATTCCTTATGTAACGACCACGAGATTTTCGACTCCAAAAATTGACACAAAACCCAGCGTCGACTGTTCAGACATCGAAAATACCGAATCATCTATAGAAAGAAATTAGAGGGTGAGATAGAAAAGATAGAACTAATAGAATAGAAGAAGAAGAACACAACTGAGCATAATCAAAGTAAACACGAATCTCACAGCGGAACGAATAAAATATATTATATAACATAAGCTTTAAAATACAAATCTGTTTTGTACATATATACATACCAACATCAGAGTACAACATAACATTTGATACAGCGGAAATAACTCTAAAATAACTAGCGGTGAAGCCTCCTGCTTCCAGCTCCTTTAAGGGTATCTGTAAAAGCCTGAAACACTTGACTGCCCGTACAAATTTGGGCACCCAAGAGTTTAGGAAAAAACAAAACAAAATAAACTCTGGGTCAGTCATGGGACTGGTGTGAGTAAACTCCAACCATATGGTTTAACTTCAAAGATCTTTCGAAAGAAAAGGATAATAGTAAGACCAGTCCACACATAAATACGGATGGTTTTACCTTACTATAACCCAAACCATTTTTGATATCAAAATCCAGTGATATTATAATAATGTCTAATCAAATAAATGACCAAATAGTAGAACGCTTGCATCTCACGCTCTACATACATAGTATAAAATCACAAACCGTAGGGCGCTTATTGGTGATTGGATTCCAACTATGACAAGGTATGGGACCACCTTCCGACAGTGTATCTCTAGAGGCGAATACACCTGGGTTCAACAAGAACGTCTTGCAACCCGGCCCACACATGACCGATCACTCATTTCGCTTAAGTGTATCGAATGTATATCACCAACGGTTGGACTCAAACCACCGTTTCCCGAATGGGCAGAATCGATAGATTTAGAAACAAAAAGAATTTCTCTAGATAGGTGATTATACACCCTAATGGGTGCGACCCACATAGCCATGCTGCCTGCCCGATTTTTGTCATTTCCCGGTTGTGAAGCTTGAGGCTACGTCTATCTTTTAGAACATCTGGCCACCATACACTTTGAATGTCACATCGTCAAACCCGTCAAATCACTAGTTGATCTTCCCAAAAATATTACGGGTATAAAAGCTAAGAGAAACGAATTTCTCCGCCACCAGACGTAATACCTTGAAAAGATCGTCTTATGTGACCGTTAGGAATACTCTGTCAGACATTCGTCCATACAAGTTGTCCTGGGACTGGACAAACATACCAGCTCTTTGAATCTCACTCCGTCTTCGATTATCTTCAGTATAATCTAACTCGCAACGCATATGCCTATACGGAGTGGTTCTCGAATATTAAATCCAACCGGTCTCTCCGCATTGACAACGATGGTAAAAATCTTTGATAGCCGGTGTTTTAACTATCAAAGGAAAAATAAACATCCATCAAACAATTTCACAATCACTGGCCCTTTCTAATATTTTATTTTAAGTTTTCTTATCGAATTCTAAATATCGATATATCGATTTCTAATTATCAAACTTCTTAAAAATATTCTAACTCCTTAAATTTCCGGAAAAATTCGCCATAACCTCCCCTGCACCGGGAGCATCGGGAAAATCCCCAAACCGCCACACAGGCCTCTCCATTCAAAAAGAAAAATCAAAAAGCCAAGCGGCTTGCCGATTCGGCGCATAAAACCTCATATGGAAATTGAAACATGTACCTTGTTGTCGGGCACTTAATAATATTCTTCATCCCCTTCATTCACTTCATCCCATACCTGTTTAACATGTATACGCCTATTTCCAACTCATTTCAATCGGTCCAATCATTTTATCTCAATTCGCTAATTTGTTTTCAAATTAGCTTATTTGCTTATTCCATTTTTATTTTGAAAGTCTCATGTTCAAATATATTTATATTCATTATTACACTGACCAAACTCAAACTCGTCGTTCGCTTCCAAATTCCAATTCAAGTTCCATATTCAAATTTTCAATTACAGTTTACAAATTTAGTTTACTTAACACATGTTAAGTTTGGTCAAAACCCCTATTAACTAATTTAGTTCGAAATTAGTTAACTTCAGTCGAAAATTAAAAATATGATTTTGTCCCAAAAATCAATCCATTAACTCTACTTGATTTCGTATTTATTTTATAGCTCAAGTCCGGATTTTTCTAATGGAAAAGTCGATTCACTTAAAATCCTTTTATTTAATTAAATAAACCATTATGGTTTTAAAACGATTATGGCGCTGTTTTTCTGAAAATTTGATTTTTGACATAACTCAAAATCTATATGACGAAATCAAGATTTTTCTCTTCCTTTAGAAAACTATCGTTCAATCAGTCCGGGCATTTCTTGTTTCATCAAATTCCAACTTATATTGAGTTATATATACTCAATTGAAGTTCGAATCGCCAATTTACGAACTACCGCGCCCTGGCGAGTTCGTTTTAATTAAATTAAATATAAACGTTTAAAAACTCCGTTTATAATTAAATTCCAACTCCATTCTTAATATTTAAAAATAAATTAAGTCTATTTTCCAAATCTAACTTCACAAATTCGAATTATCCATATTCGTCGATTATTCTATTCCATATTCATAACTCGGTTATGAATTTATTCAAATTCAAATCGCATTATATTAGATTTCTATTCTTTGGAAATACATTGGTATATAAACCAAACGTCTTTATCCAACTTCAAATTTCGAAGATTAAACAAACTTCAAGATAAACTCATTTCGGTATCCTTTTAACATTACAAACTAATATCATCTCTTGACAATAGTGAAGTCGTTCGAGTTGGGGTATTTTAATTACCTCTCAGACCTTGATCGACAACGTTCTTATCTTGAGACGAATAAAAGCTTGTAATATCAACTTGATTTAAATCTCACATTCGATCCCATTTCTTTCATTTGGAAATTTATTTCCAAATTACTCGACGACAATTACTTCGTCCCATATATAAACCTTATATATAAATTCACTTCTTCCTTTGATTTCATCGTCTCCTTTTGAAACGATTTCAAGTTCTAAATCTCCTTTTAAATTCCAAGTTGAATTCAAATACCCAAATCATCCCATGATGATTTTCCCTTTCTATTTATAAACATCGTTTATAAATTTTACTTCTTGTTTTAACCATTTAAAACAAGCTTATATTTCATATTCCATTTGAAATTCAAATTTCCACTTTGAAAGATAAATTTCCTTCTTTACATCCCTTACTTGAAATTAAAGTTTAATATTATCAAATGATAATATATTTTTCCTTGATAAACAGCGTCTATAATTCCAGCAACTGGTTTTTAATTTAAAAACAAGTTAAATTTTCTCAATTTATTCGAAATACCATTTCTATTTCGAAAAGTAAAATTTCCCCTTCTTGTCCATTTAAAAATCCCTTTTAAGTTCATACCTGGATTTAAATAAATTATCCAACAAAATTCCTTCCTTTAATTTATAAAAATCATTTATAAATAACACTTCTTGTTTTAAATATTATAACAAGTTCTATGTCAAATTCCATTTGAAATTTCATTCCTACTTTGGGCGGATAAACTTCCTTTTTAATCTTATATTTAAGTATTTATCAATCCGATATTCTTTCTAGAAATAATTTATTCCATACATTCGACATAGTCGAATTCAAACCATATTCCATATGGATTCCTCCCAATTTTATTTATATCCCGAACATCGCAAATGATATATCGTTTCCATTTCGAAATGATTCCCCGTTTCCCCTTTTCAAATTCATCTTTGAATTTTTATAATCCAATATCCCATTTCCATTTAAGCCTATCAATTATAAATTTCATTTCTTGTTTAAATATTTAAACAAGTTTTGATTTCTAATTCCATTAAAAATTCAATTCCTACTATGGAAAATAAATTTCCCCTTTTAAAAATTCCCTTTTGATATTTTTAAATATAAATATCTAGGACCAGTGATATTTAATCATCCAAATACGCAAATCCTCAATCTAATTCAACGTATCACACACATACAAACATGTGACAACAATAAATAAATTTGAGGAATCCAGTTGGATTCCTCCAACCTGTTTTCCCTGCATCCACAGATGTTAGTCAACAAAAATAATACCAATCCTGCTTCAAGGCAGGATATCGCGGTATAAAAGGGGATCCACTTATGTACGTGGGCGTAGTGTCATCCGCTAATGATACTGCGGCATCCGCTAATAGTGTTGCGGGAATTATCCAATAACCACAATAATTCAACAATTCATTCATGCACCCAAGCAACCAACAAAATTATTTTTAACGATAAAAACAAATTTAAATATAAAATGGTGAGTGAGATTTACTCACCTTGATTCTCGTTTGAGAATATCCTGATTAATTCCATATCGTCTTGTTATGAATCTACTCGAATAGTCTTGAATTGTGGCCACTGAATTTATCTGGAATGAGTTGCACCTACGATTAACTATTTTTATTTAATGATTAAACTATTGTTCATTCCAATTAACTACTAACAGAAATAAATTATTTTTCTATGTATATTTAAAGGTAAAACATATACCTTGGTACTTTGTAAATTTATCGATCGATTTTCCGAATCATTCCAAAGCTGAAATCAGCCCCTACACTGTCATTTCCCATTCGAGCATTTTACCATACACTTTGCAGACAATCTCCATTCCTTGCTATCACATACTATCTAAAATGTTGAACTCTCCATAGACCAATACATTTGCCAATCCACAAACCAATCCTCAAATTTAGATCTGAACTTCCCAAATTAATCCAACTCCAGTGTCTCAACATTAACAAATCAAAATCCACCCAGTTCAGCATCGTTCATCCCTGCATCATAGATCCATATCCACAGCATTTAACATCCCAAAAACACAGCCCCATACTTCCCTAGTTGTCATTTTCTAACCCCGGTTTCAACCCATCCATCTGCTGAGTTCATGTCACCCCGTTCATCCAACATTCCAATCAATGAATCCCAAATCGGACATCACCACGCTTCACAAAACCAGCTTTCCACTTCACCGTTCGAAAGCCTATACCCCATCCATCCTCAACCAACATCTTATCCACCAGTACTGCACCCAAAACCAAAGCTCCGACATTCAACTGCCACTCTCCCAGAACCGACTTTGACTTCGTACCAGTTGCGATAGCTTTGGTGACTTGTGTACTTCGAAATCCCATTACCCGACTCGCCATGCCTTCCGCGGTTCACCCACTGCCTCCACTTGTCCTCTGATATCTCGAGCGTCGTGTCCGAGAGCTTGGATCGCAGCCCTTGAATGTCTACAAATCTGCTCAAATCCCCATCGCGATGCGCATATCTTCGAGTCTTTCCCCAGATCTGAACTTGAAATCGAATTAGATTCCCCTCTTTTTTTTTTACAATAATGGAATCGGTTTTTTTGATTTCATGGATAGCAGAAAAAAGAAACGAAAGGAAATTAAATGAACTGATTTTAGAATGGGAAAGTAAAGCGATGATGTCGCCATTTATATATACATGATTGGGGAAAACAAGGATTACGAGCCATTAAAATTATGTCTGCTTGATAGTGAAGCTTGGAGACAAAGCTGTTGGCTCGAGATGAATAAAGTCTATGCCGATGTAAAATCTTAGGGTGGCGCTTACTTAAACATAGGTCGGCAGATTTGGGATATTAAAAGGATTTAATTGGATTTTTATTTATTTTTTCTTATTAATTTCAATCGATGTAAATTAACTTTAAAATAATTAAATTTATTGAAAATAAACAATTATTATCAATTTGATTCAATATAGAATTTATATTGGTCGACTGAACTGTTTAAATTCATTTTTAACTCCTAATTCAATTATGTGTTGATAATTCGATATATTCAAAATTATATCCTATATTGATTGTTTAATCGATAAACTCAACATAAAATTCATTTATATTCCCAATTAAATATTTAAAACTAATTTAAATATTCATTATATAATAGCTAAAAATCAGGGACGTTACACCTTAGTTAAAAATAGAGTTAATCAAGTTGGGGTATAACTGCCTCTCAGACCTTAACTGAACAATATTTCTAACCTCGAAATAGACAAAGTTCTCCTTTTAAATCTTTAACAAACTTCCTTACGTAACTCTCGGATTCTTTTTACGAACCCGCTTCTTTTACAAAAATCATTTGATTTTAACAATAGTGTTAAAATCCCATGCTTCTGAAATATAATAACTTCAATATAACTTTTATTTATTAATTTGGACAAATAAATAAATAACGAATTTATTAATAAATAAATTAATCTTGATTAAAAACGCAAAGTGTACTTTCTCGAATTCGATATAATCAAATTTCAACATATAACTCTGTTTCGAATATTCTCTATTCGATAACTCCTTTTCGAATAAACTATATTCGATTACTCCTTTCGAATAAACTATATTCGATTAACTCCTTTCGAATAAACTTTATTCGATAATCTCCTTTCGAATAAACTATATTCGAAAATCTCCTTTCGAATAAACTATATTCGTTAATCTTCTTTCGAATAAACAAAATTCGATAATCTTCTTTCGAATAAACTATATTCGAAAATCTCCTTTTCTCTATTCGAATAAATTATATTCAATTAACTCCTTTAACTCTATTCGAATAAACTATATTCGATTAACTCCTTTAACTCTATTCGAATAAACTATATTCGATTAACTCCTTTAATCTATTCAATAAACTATATTCGATTAACTCCTTTTTAGATTAACTAATATTCGACTAACTCTTATTTGAATAACTAATATTCGATTAATTCCTTTCGAATAAACTATATTCGATAACTCCTTTCGAATAAACTATATTCGATAATCTCCTTTCGAATAAACTTTATTCGATAATCTTCTTTCGAATAAACTATATTCGAAAATCTCCTTTTCTCTATTCGAATAAACTATATTCGATTATCTCCTTTAACTCTATTCGAATAAACTATATTCGATTAACTCCTTTAACTCTTTTCAATAAACTGTATTCGATTAACTAATATTCGACTAACTCTTATTCGAATAACTAATAGTCGATTAATTCCTTTCGAATAAACTAAATTTGATAACTCCTTTATATCTCGTTAATTCCCTTTTATAATTCTATTTATTTTCCAAATAAATATTCCTTTTATAATTTTATTATTTAACAAATAAATATTCCATTTTCAATTCCTTTTCAATTCCATTTGTAAATGTTTTACAAATATTTCCTTTTTAATTCCATTTGTAAATGTTTTACAAATATTTCCTTTTCAATTCCATTTGTAAATGTTTTACGAATATTTCTTTTCAATTCTATTTGTAAATGTTTTACAAATATTTCCTTTTTAATTCCATTCGTTAATGTTTTACAAATATTTCCTTTTCAATTATATTCATAAATGTTTTACAAATATTTCCTTTTCAATTCCATTTGTAAATGTTTTACAAATATTTCCTTTTCAATTCTATTTGTGAATATTTTACAAATATTTCCTTTTCAATTCTATTTGTAAATGTTTTACAAATATTTCCTTTTTAGTTCCATTTGTAAATGTTTTACAAATAATTCTTTTCCAAATAAACATTTCTTTTAAAATCTATTTACTTTGAAAATGTTTCTTTTTATAAAATCCTTTGATTTTATAAATATTTCTTTTCAATATAACATTGAAAATTTCCTTTCTAACATTCCAGTATCCCTTATGGTATTTAACGTACCATATAGCAATGATCAATATCATTCTAACACACATGTTCAACAATAGATTATATATCGCATTATATATCACCATATATGAAAAACAGTAAAATAAATGTTGAGGAATCAATTGGATTCCTCCGACCTGTTTCCCTGCATCCACAGATGTTAACAAGTATAATTAACATCGATTTTATTTCAATATGAAATATTCTGATAAACAGAATCAATGTTTGATTAACGATTTATATGTATATCATTATCTATAATTTCAAACAACCAATCAACAATTCAATCAAACAGTCAGCACACATCAATCAATCATCATTTATCAACTTTAAAAATAAGTTATAAAAATATAAACTGATAGAGTTGGTGAGTTTCACTCACATTGGAAGATCATCGTTAAATAACGATAAACGGTCGTCAGTTCAGATTAGACGTTTTATTCCACTTTAAATTTGAGACCAGCTCCGAATTATTCCAACACAGTTCCAGAGTGTAGTACTTTTCGATATGATTCCAACGTGTCCTATTTTGTCAATTTCCGATAACGTATGCATAAGTTATCTCAAATACTAGGTAATACGTATTTAAATAAAACAAACTTGAATTTAATTTAATTAATTTTGGGCCTTAACCTTTTAAATTCCCCGGCCCAAGCCCATTTCAAATCCACGAAGAAGCCCACCCGTAGAAGTTAAAACCCGATACCGCTCAATCCTCCTTCTTCCTAAAATTACTGGTATCCGCCTTCTGCCATTGCTGAAACTCAGAGCCTCCCTGCTTCCTCCCTGCACCACAAACTTGCAAACGGACTTCACCATTTTCTTTCTCATCACAATCTCTACACTCCCATACCACCCATATCAAACTCGACGCCCTAAAAGTAACCACGTCGAACAAGGAGCAACTCCTCTACCTGTACACGTGCGACATTGTTCATCCCCGATTCCTACCAAAAATTCAAGCTAGATGCCACTCCACTTCCTGAATCCAAAAGAAATCATGAAAACAAGAATAGAAGCCTCCAACTGTCCTAAAATCGAACCCTAGACAACGTTGGGTAAATTCGACATCTCAAGTCACGGATCGCACCATGTAAGAAATATACTGAAAAGAAGCTCTTGCTTTGCTGATTGCATAAGTATATATTTTATAATTTATAGAAATATATTGGAATTGTTTTGATTTTCCAACTCAATAAATTTACTGTTTATTTTTCTCAGAGGTAACGGCGCATTATTTGACTATGGGAGGATTGAATTAGGGTTAGAAAATTTGGAGAAGTATTTATAGAAGAAATATATTATTTTTATATTCCTTATTATATTTATTTTTAAGCAACCGCTATTTGTTTTTATTGTTAAAAATTCCTATGATTACACACGATATCCAAAAATCATGAAAATGGACATGCAGCTACAGTTCGACATTACGGACCCAACGAAACTGGTTTCGTCGAATTCCGACTGCGTTTGCTCACACAACATATTTTTAACAGTCAAAATACTGACTGTTTTTCACATTAAAAATCTGTACGGCCACATACTGACTCCAAAATTTACGAAAATTGAAATCTAATAGTAATTTAATATTCCGGATCCAACAGAATTAGTTTCGTCGAAAACGGAGGTCGTTTGCAAAACTGGCTATTTTTAAAGCTCTAAATAACCCATTTAAATATATAAATATATTTAAGAACAATTAAATTCAATATTAATAAGTTAATATTATCGTATATATTCACAATAGAATATCATACAACTTCTGAATATTCCTATATGAATTTCTAACTCGATATTTCAAATCTCGATTAAATCGATCTTCGATTTATAATGAAATTCCTTATATATATCGTTATAAATTATAAAGGATTTCCATAGCGACAATTTTAAATTTGATTTGGACATAACTCAAAATCTACACAATGAAATCCCAATTTTTCTCTTTCATTGGAAAAATATACTTCACCCTCTCCGAACTTTTCTTGTTTCATAGAAATCCGATTTAAAACGGACCCTGTATATTCAGTTGAAGTTCACATCGCCAAATAATGAACTGCCCCGACGTTACGGGCTCGATTATAATTAAATTATAATTAATATGTTCAATTGTCGTTTACATAATATATTCGCTATTCAAATCCAATTCTAAACTGAATTATACCTTATATATGATCCAATTCACCACTGTATTGTGAATTTAGCTATTTTTGACTATTTCGGAATTATAATATATTTTTATATTATAAATATTAATTAAATATTCCAAATTATTTTATTAAACAACCATTTTAATTCTTCAAATCACTATTTAAATAATTAAATAAATAAATTATTACATTATAAAAGTACGGGACATTACATTCTTCCCCCCTTAAAATAATTTCGTCCTCGAAATAGCTAAGGTAGAAAATAAACCCTATTGACTGGTTAAAATTATTTGTTTACTTCAGTTTTAACTGAACCAACTAATTTCAATTAAATATTTATTCAATTCTACTAACGAAAATTTTCAAAAGTTCTGAAAATTTTCTAGCACTTTAACTTTTCGAAAAATTTTGCCAGCACCTCCTTTTTACTGGTCAATAGCTCAAACTCCATCTCGCCTCTCTAGGCCTTCTCCAACCTAAAAGAAATCAAACAGCCTAGTGGCTTGCCAATTCGGTTCATCAAAATCTCGTAACCAATTAGAATATAGACATGTACCTTTTTGTTGGGTGAAACACCCCACCTCCGTTAAGGTCACTCACAAAGGGAATGCGTTAAATTCGGTGGAGCATTATAGGTAAAAAATGCAGATAAATTACAAGACAGACAATTAAAGCAGCGGAAAATAAATAAAACTTTATTTCATTGATAAACAGCTTGTACAAAAATTGTTTTACAATACCAAAGTATCATGTCTTGCTTACAAAAATAAAGAAGCATAAAATGATTTCCCCAAATAAAGCATGAGCCAGCCATAGCAGTAGAAGAGAGAGTCCAAGGCAACACGTCAAAGAGTCTTCAAGCTTGGAAAGAGTAACGGTCCAAACAAACCGGAGTTATTCCCTCCCTGACTACCTGGGGGGAAGGAAGAAAAGAGGCGAAAGCAAACTAGGTCAGACATAAAGTCTGGTAAGTCCAGTGATTCTTAGTATTTAAACGAGGAAAAGGGTCATGACATGTATAAACTAAATATAAGACTAAACAATAGTAACAAGATAATATGGGATAAGCATGGGATGTGGCAAGATAAACTGAATGTACCGATAAACTGAATGTACTGATAAACTGAATGCGCTTCTACTCCTTCTCTGCTTCGCAACTGCCCTGTTTATACTGATTTCTATATCTTTGCACTACCGAATGGGTGTCCAAACTAGTAATCTATGATCATATGATAACGTGATCCCAATCCCCGTATTTGCGGTTGCTTTCAGGTGTGCTTCTATTATGGGGATTCCGTTTATTACCTAGATCTAATCTAGGGTTTACTATCGAGTGTTTACTAGATTCAACCAGGGTTTACGCTACCTAGGGCCATTGGGGTTTATGCTACCTATTGAACGCTTCTCGGATTCAGGGTTTACGCGAACTAGGTCCAACTAGGGATTATGTTACCTACTTTGTATTAATTTTCCATGTGTCTGTGTAGGTCGGCCTCTCTTGCGTATAGATACTCTGTGCTGGCCCCACCATAAGGTGTATCAAGCCTTATGATAGCGACCCAACATGATTCAAGATGCACAGTGTATAACTACTGGTACCAGTGCCTTCTTTTTCCACTTTAGAGTACGTGCACACCCGTAAACCGTTGGAACCTACACTGACGTACCCCCTGCCGCTATTTTTGACCGCTTATAATCAGCCCAGTAATCGTGCCCTACCATGCCTAGTTTCAGGGTACCATGATACATCTATGTGGGTTACTGCTGAAATGGGTCCCCGTTACTAGGGTTTCCTACTGGTTAAGTTTGTGGGCCTATATATAAAAATATAACACCTATATGAGATGTACTTAACCCTCCCACCGATTCTAGCATGTTTTCTTAACGGTTAAGTTTGTGGGCCTATATGTACTAATATTACCTACCTACACGAGATGTAATTATCCCTCCCATCGATCTAAGAATGTTTATATAATGGTTAAGTTTTGTGGGCCTATATTTACTAGTATTACCCACCAACCCGATGTGTGCTTAACCTCCTACTCGTCAAGTCGTGTTGGTTAAGTGGTTCTTATTAACTTAACCTATCTTGCTTATCATGTTGGATTGGTTAAGTGTGATTTATTAACTTAACCTTGTTCATTCATCAGGTTATATTGGTTAAGTATTTCCCATTTAACTTAACCCCATTCATTCATCAAGTTATATTGGTCAAGTGTCATTAATCAATTCAAGTTAACTTAACCCACCCACTCGTCACGTCATGTTGGTTAAGTGTTTCCTTCAGGTGTTAACTTGACCCTACCTCAAACCATGTTATATTGGTTAAGTGTTGCCTTCTCGTGTTAACTTAACCCTTCACATACATCGTGTTATATAATTGGTTAAGTGTTTTCCTCTTGTATTACTTAACCCCACCACATGTCATTATATATTGGTTAAGTGTTACTTTAGTTAACTTAACCCTATCATTTGCTTAATTAACATGTTACAACGGTTAAGTGTTCTAAATTTGCTTAACCTCACCCACTTGTCTAGTTAACATGTTATTACGGTTAAGTGTTTCCTTAATTACTTAACCTCAACATTTCTAGCTTGATTTATTCATGAGCCTTAATTAATTAATAAAAGCACCAACCACTCACATTAGACAGATATTGCTGTGGTTACTGGATGTGCCAGTCGGTTCCGGGCAGGTTTACGCCACAACTCAGTCTAACCTCGGGTCTTTCTGGGCTTGATGCACTAACCGCCCACATTAGACAGGTATTGTTGTGGTCACTGGATGTGCCGGTCGGTTCTGGGCAGTTTTACACCACACTCAGTCTAACCTCGGGTTAGGCAAATTTGTCTTTTACTAAATTTACATATTTACTATTTATGTAAATTTTTCGTAAATCAATTTATCTTAGATCATATTAAACTATCATGCAAATCAGCATATTTATATTCTATGCCCATAACTTGATTTACCTATCAATCAGCTCAACTTGCAGTTTATACCAATTTTAGATTTAATTTTCCCCTTTTTCAATTCATGCCCAATCTAGATTAATATTCCAATTTACGGTTCATGTCAAGACTAGATTTAATATTCTAGTTTATCGTTTATGTCTAAAACTTGGTTTACACGTCAATTAAACCCTTTCCGGCCAATTAAATTAATCAACTTATGCCCGAGTCTAATATGCATGTAAATCATTCACTATTATAGCCAATTTAGACTATGCCAACATATTGATTATGCCAAACTAACTTAATTAAGCTACTCCCAAATTCCCATGTCGTAATTGTACGTATAACATGATTTCACAAGTTTCTAAGTACTCATGAAATGATACTAATAGTATCAAAGCAAGGAATAGGGGATAAGCACGAGAATTGACATAAAAGAATAGCCATGCAAGAATGAACCAAATACAAAAATAATGGTTCCAATGGGTTTGATGTACATAACAGTGAATAGGAATAAACTAGACAAGTTACACCCCAAAAAATGGGATCCAACATAATTAAGGCAATAGGCATAGGTGATTTGGTCCAACATAATGCCAGTTCGAAGTACAACCTAATAGATTAATGGGAATAGGCATAAGTCACCGACTACAATAGTTATAGGCAATTAACCAAAATAGTCATGGGCGACTAATCACAATAGTTTCCTAATCAATGTCATAGGCAATAGTCTTATAGTCATGAATCTTGGTAATAGTCTCATAGTCATGAATCATATGCAATAGTCTCAAAATTATGAATCGTTGTCATAGTCATAGGCAGCAGTCTTATAGTCATAGTCATATGTAATAGTATCTTTGTCATGAATCATAGTCATAGGCGATAGTTTCATGGGCAACAGTTTCATAGTCATAGTCTTAGGCAAAAGTCCCATAATCATAGTCATTGGCAATTAGCCACGATAAGTTCTAGGCCACAATCGAGAATCGGATCCAAAGGCATGGATAACGTTAGATTTGACATAAGCATGAATCAAAGATAATTAACTCGCAAATAGGCACAGTTCTATATTTTAATTTATTACATTCACAAGTCCAATTACACGTTCAAATCTAAGGATAACCGAACTTACAGTGATCGGTTTAGAAAAAGGCGATTTGCTATGATTCGAGTGACGTTGCTTGAAGCGGAATGCCTACGGTCCAACTTGAAGCTTTAACTTGATTTGAATCTCCAATTTGAAGAAGAACTATAACTTGTTTTAATAAGATTTATTTTAATGTTGGAGGCTAGAGAGAAACAGCATGTAGACGCCTAAAAGAATTTGTGTGGAGAAAGTGAAGTTCGGGGGCGTTTATATAGCGTAGAACTCATGAATTTGGTCTAGAAATCAACCCGGATACATAAAAATGAATTCTGGCTCGGATCTGAAAAAACAGGGCAGGTTGACTCCTAGGTCGACCCCCAGGTTGACCTATAGCGGGGGAGGTCGATCCCCTGGTCGACCCCCTGGTCGACCTGTCTGGGGAGGTCGACCCCCTGGTCGACCTGGGTCCTGGATGGGAAATTTCCCACCCAGCCCGCTTCTGGGTTCTGTTTTGAATTTTTGAATTTAGTTTCGAGCTGTTTTCTTTATTTGGAATTTCTGAAACTTCTGAAGGCCATAACTTCTTCATACGGAGTCCGATTTACGCAAACTCGGACTCTATATCAAGCAAAATTTCGAGACGAACGCAATGATGTAACCCATTTCCCTAAATTCTTCTTCTAAAAATTATTTATACTTTAATTTGTGAAACTTAATGTTACAGAATTACAGGGTGTTATATTCTCCCCTCCTTAAAGGATTTCGTCCCTGAAATCTTCAAGTTAAGAAGAATGTGTTCTAACATCCATCATCCATCTACTCAACCATTCAATCACAGACATCCATTGTCCCTAAAAAGGATCTCTAATGCTTCATGATTCTATGCATAGTGTGTGTACAAATCCTTATCTAATGTAAAATTAGGCGGTCTACTGATTCAGTTGACCTCCTTAATGCGAATTATGTCAGTGCCATGAGTCCATCATGTATGCAATTATCCATAGTCATGTAAGTACTATATGCATGCATATTCATTCATCCATATGCAACATCCGTATGATAACACATCAAGTTTTTATCCATATACAAATACATATATGCATATGCAAACATGAAAGTGGCTGAGCCGATCTAGTGCCTAATGTGTGTATATGCATCCACGAGCAACCACTAGCAACCATCAATCATAACATGTTTACATCCAGATGGGTTCCAACCTAAGGATCGAAGATACGACCTAGGGGATATATTTAAAAGATTAACATTATAGAGAAAGTGGAACCAAGGATATACCCTCAAAAAGGGTATGATGTGCGTATCTGGTCTTCAGTCTTTTAAGTCGCATCTTCTTGAGCTTCACTCCACTGTACCTTAACTAATTTAACTTTACGATCACGAAGCTTCTTGGCCTCCATTTCCAAAACCCCCTAGTAAAGATAGGACCTTGCTTACTTACTATGCTAGAGGGTATCCAATATAGTCGAACTATCCTCCCGAGAAAAACATATGTTAATCATGATACCAAGTGTATATACCTAAGATGATTAGAGGTCTCTCCTCTACTTAGCTTATCCATCATGCTGCAAATCTGAGGATTTAAAGCTAATGGTTACTATGTGCTTATTACCTCTCTTAAGGTCAGTCTAACTTAGGGTGCCAGCCCCAACCATTTATTTCTCGCGCAAACCATCCTAGTTGAACTCGACATCCCTCAAGTACAAGCCCCAAAGGCCTAAACCAATAACAGACAAGCACCCAAGGGATACCTCCTTCGAATTTGGATGATCTATGTGAGATGATACTAACAAAACAACCAAACAATTGAGCACTTTACCGACTCTGGCTATCCTTGCCAATCTTGCTCCAGAATTATCGTTGATCGCATAACTGGCTTTGTAGTGTCATCTAGATACATGCGGAAGTCTTTCTCGAATTTTAGGGGGAAAACCCCTACCCTAATCAAAATATCTTGCGTACTCATGGACTACCCTAACGGATCGAAAATCGTCGATAGATAAGTAAAGTGATTCTAGGTAGCTAAGACAAACTGATCCCTTAGGATCGTACGAAATCTCAAGGGTATTCTCGAGGCAAGTCGAAAGTCTAACTACCCTTGTTTCATAATTACTAGCTAACATTTCAATGCCTAGAATCAACCCATAGGCCAAAAAACATAAGCATAAATATAGCTATTCTCAAATCCTCACAAGTCAAAGATAGATGGGCCAAACCAACAACTGGATTCGAGACTATAATGGGATCCTCTACTACACAATATCTAGGGTGCAGAGACTCAACTACGGAAGCATATATATACGGATGTGAAGCGCTAAAATCGGAAGGAGCACTAACAGGATATTCAAAAAGGAAAAACTCTTTCAACCGAAATCTTATTGCCTCTCTCTTAGGTATGCTGGCGGTGAGAGCATGCACTCGCCTTCCGGAAAATCCTATCCCTTGTTTTTGCCCTTGTCCTCAATTATATGACCCGTTATACCCTAGTAAAGATACTTCCTCTTGTCTTAGGTTTTAATATTTTTTTTCCTCCCCTTCTTTGTGAGCCAAGTCCATATCCATGGGTTCTTCATCCTTGTGTTGTGCTCCGAAGGCAGACCCCCCCCCCCATTCTCAACTTTGCCATCCTTGTGTAACTTGTTGACATGTCTCTGAAAGCTGCTTCCATCGCACGGAGAATCCTACAAAGCTCGAAAGAAAATTAGCCGCACGTGAAACTGCTACGGCTACAGATGAAAGTTGGGCACTTGTTTGCCCTTTGACAAGTGTCGTAGTCTTGTCGAGCGTACGAAACCATGCTGCGATGAGGTTACCTCCCAGAAAGCCAGGAGCCCCGGAGAGTTAGGAAAGAAGGAAACAAGGATTCAAATAGAGGATCAAAAGATAGTGCATATGGCTTTAGGGAATATGCCTTTAAAACAAAACTTTTCTTTTGAAAATGCTTCTTTTAAAACCATTTTGAAATAATTTTTCAAATCTTTTTATCTAATTCGGTAACCTTCATCTCTGATACCAAGTGAAACACCCCACCTCCGTTAAGGTCACTCACAAAGGGAATGCCTTAATTTTGGTGGAGCATTATAGGTAAAAGATGCAGATAAATTACAAGACAGACAATTAAAGCAGTAGAAAACAAATAAAACTTTTTTCATTGATAAACAACTTGTACAAAGATTGTTTTACAATACCAAAGTATCCTGTCTTGCTTACAAAAATAAAGAAGCATAAAATGATTTCCCCAAATAAAGCATGAGCCAGCCATAGCAGTTGAAGAGAGAGTCCAAGGCAACACGTCAAAGAGTCTTCAAGCTTGGAAAGAGTAACGGTCCAAACAAATTTGAGTTATTCCCTCCCTGACTACCTAGGGGGGGGGGAGGGACGGAAGAAAAGAAGCGAAAGCAAACTAGGTAAGACATAAAGTATGGTAAGTCCAGTGATTCTTAGTATTTAAACGAGGAAAAGGGTCATGACATGTATAAACTAAATATAAGACTAAACCATAGTAACAAGATAATATGGGATAAGCATGGGATATGTCAAGATAAATTGAATGTACCGATAAACTGAATGTACTGATAAACTGAATGTGCTTCTACTCCTTCTCTGCTTCGCAACTACCCTGTTTATACTGATTTCTATATCTCTGCACTACCCAATTGGTGTCCAAACTAGTAATCAATGATCATATGATAACGTGATCCTAATCCCTGTATTTGCGGTTGCTTTCAGGTGTACTTCTATTAAGGGGATTTCGTTTATTACCTAGATCTAATCTAGGGTTTACTATCGAGTGCTTACTAGATTCGCTACCCCGGGCCACTGGGGTTTATGCTACCTATTGAACGCTTCTCGGATTCAGGGTTTACGCGACCTAGGTCCAACTAGGGATTATGCTACCTACTTTGTATTAATTTTCCATGTGTCTGTGTAGGTCGGCCCTCTCTTGCGTGTAGATACTCTGTGCTGGCCCTACCATAAGGTGTATCAAGCCTTATGATAGCGACCCGACATGATTCAAGATGCACATTGTATAACTACTACTGGTACCAGTGCCTGCTTTTTCCACTCTGGAGTACGTGCATGCCCGTAAACCATCGGAACCTACACTGACGTACCCCATGCCGTTATTTTTTACCGCTTATAATCAGCCCAGTAATCTTGCCCCACCCTGCCTAGTTTCAGGGTACCATGATACATCTATGTGGGTTACTACTAAAATGGGTCCCCGTTACTAGGGTTTCCTGCTGGTTAAGTTTGTAGGCCTATATATAATAATATTACCCACCTATACGAGATGTACTTAACCCTCCCACCGATTCTAGCATGTTTTCTTAAAGGTTAAGTTTGTGGGCCTATATGTACTAATATTACCAACCTACACGAGATGTACTTGACCCTCCTATCGATCCAAGCATGTTTATATAATGGTTAAGTTTTGTGGGCCTATATTTACTAATATTATCCACCAACCCGACGTGTACTTAATCTCTTACTCGTCAAGTCGTGTTGGTTAAGTGGTTCTTATTAACTTAACCTATCTTGCTTATCATGTTGGATTGGTTAAGTGTGATTTATTAACTTAACCTCGTTCATTCATCAGGTTATATTGGTTAAGTATTTCCCATTTAACTTAACCCCATTCATTCATCAAGTTATATTGGTTAAGTGTCATTAATCAATTCAAGTTAACTTAACCCACCCACTCGTCACGTTATGTTGGTTAAGTGTTTCCTTCAGGTGTTAACTTGACCCGACCTCAAACCATGTTATATTGGTTAAGTGTTGCCTTCTCGTGTTAACTTAACCCTTCACATACATCGTGTTATATAATTGGTTAAGTGTTTTCCTCTTGTATTACATAACCCCAACACATGTCATTATATATTGGTTAAGTGTTACTTTAGTTAACTTAACCCTATCATTTGCTTAATTAACATGTTACAATGGTTAAGTGTTCTAAATTTACTTAACCTCACCCACTTGTCTAGTTAACATGTTATTACGGTTAAGTGTTTCCTTAATTACTTAACCTCAACATTTCTAGCTTGATTTATTCATGAGCCTTAATTAGTTAATTAATTAAAGCACCAACCACTCACATTAGACAGATATTGCTGTGGTTACTGGATGTGTCGGTCGGTTCCGAGCAGGTTTACACCACAACTCAGTCTAACCTCGGGTCTTTCTGGGCTTGATGCACTAACCACCCACATTAGACAGGTACTGTTGTGGTCATTGGATGTGTCGGTCGGTTCTGGGCAGTTTTACACCACAACTCAGTCTAACCTCGGGTTAGGCAAATTCGTCTTTTACTAAATTTACATTTTTACTATTGGGTGTGTTTTTTATAGGTCCCTATTAAGTTTCAAAATTAGGCTCACATCCGGTCATAAACTTATTATAAATTTAGTCCATGTTTTCATTTTTACGTGTTATTCATAATATTTGCATACATGTATGCAAATATTCATCAAAATAGTTGCATACATGTATGCAAATATTCAAAATATTTGCATACTTGTATGCAACTAATTTAATGAATATTTGCAAATGTTCATCAGAATAGTTGCATACATGTATGCAAATATTCAAAATATTTGCATACATGTATGCAACAATTTTAATGAATATTTGCATACATGTATGAAAATATAATAAATTTTTGCATACATGTATGCAACTATTTTGAACGAGTATTTGCATATATGTATGCAAATATTCATCAGAATAGTTGCATACATGTATGCAAATATTCAACATATTTGCATACATGTATGCGTCTATTCTAATGAATATTTGCATACATGTATGCAAATATTCTAAATTTTTTCATACATGTATGCAACTATTCAGAACGAATATTTGCATACATGTATGCAAATATTCTGAATTGTTTCATACATGTATGCAAATAAAGTTGAACTAATGCTGATGAATTGTTGCAGAAATGCATGCAATTTTTCTTAATAGAAAAATAGGGACCTAATTTATAATAAGTTTAAGACCGGATGTGAGCCTAATTAAGTTTCAAAATAGGGACCTTAGCCTAATTTCCACTTTACTATTTATGTAAATTTTTCGTAAATCAATTTAGCCTAGATCATATTCAACTGTCATGCAAATTAGCATATTTATATTCTATGCCCAAAACTTGATTTACCTATCAATCAGCTCAACTTGCAGTTTATACCAATTTTAGATTTAATATTCCCCTTTTACAATTCATGCCCAATCTAGATTAATATTCCAATTTACGGTTCATGTCAAGACTAGATTTAATATTCTAGTTTATCGTTTACGTCTAAAACTTGGTTTACACGCCAATTACACCCTTTGCGGCAAATTAAATTTGTCAACTTATGCCCGAGTCTAATATGCATGTAAATCATTCACTATTATAGCCAATTTAGACTATGCAACATATTTATTATTCCAAACTAACTTATTTAAGCTACGCCCAAATTCCCGCACCGTAATCGTACGTATAACATGATTTCAAAAGTTTCTAAGTACATATGAAATGATACTAATAGTATCAAAGCAAGGAATAGGGGATAAGCATGAGAATTGACATAAAAGAATAGCCATGCAAGAATGAACCAAATACAAAAATAATGGTTCCAATGGGTTTGATGTACATAACAGTGAATAGGAATAAACTAGACAAGTTACACCCCAAAAATGGGATCCAACATAATTAAGGGAAAAAGCATAGGTGATTTGGTCCAACATAATGCCATTTCGAAGTACAACCAAATAGGTTAATGGAAATAGGCATAAGTCACTGACTATAATAGTTATAGGCAATTAACCACAATAGTCATGGGCGACTAATCACAATAGTTTCCTAATCAATGTCATAGGCAATAGTCTCATAGTCAAGAATCTTGGTAATAGTCTCATAGTCATGAATCATATGCAATAGTCTCAAAATTATGAATCATAGTCATAGGCAACAGTCTTATAGTCATAGTCATATGTAATAGTCTTTGTCATGAATCATAGTCACAGGCGATAGTTTCATGGGCAACAGTTTCATAGTCACAGTCTTTGGCAAAAGTCCCATAATCATTGTCATTGGCAATTAGCCACAATAAGTTCTAGGCCAAAATCGAGAATCAGATCCAAAGGCATAGATAACGTTAGATTTGACATAAGCATGAATCAAAGATAATTAACTCGCAAATAGGCACAATTCTATATTTTAATTTATTACATTCACGAGTCCAATTACACGTTCAAATATAAGGATAACTGAACTTACAGTAATCGGTTTAGAAAAAGGCGATTTGCTATGATTCGAGTGACGTTGCTTGAAGCGGAATGCCTATGGTCCAACTTGAAGCTTTAACTTGATTTGAATCTCCAATTTGAAGAAGAACTATAACTTGTTTTAATAAGATTTATTTTAATGGTGGAGGCTAGAGAGAAACAGCATGTAGACGCCTAAAAGAATTTGTGTGGAGAAAGTGAAGTTTGGGGGCGTTTATATAGCATAGAACTTATGAATTTGGTCCAGAAATCAGCCCGGATACATAAAAATGAATTCTGCCTCGGATCTGGAAAAACAGGGCAGGTTGACTCCCAGGTCGACCCCCAGGTCGACCTACGGGGGGAGGTCGCCCTGTCTAGAGAGGTCGACCCCCAGGTCGACCCCCTGGTCGACCTGGGTCCCGGGCAGGAAATTTCCCACCCAGCCCGCTTATGGGTTCTGTTTTGAATTTTTGAATTCAGTTTCGAGCTGTTTTCTTTATTTTGAATTTCTGAAACTTCTGAAGGCCATAACTTCTTCATACGGAGTCCGATTTACACAAACTCGGACTCTATCTCAAGAAGAATTTCGAGGCGAATGCAATGGCATAACCCATTTCCCTTAATTCTTCATCTAAAAATTATTTATACTTTAATTTGTGAAACTTAATGTTATAGAATTACGGGGTGTTACATCGGGCATATTATAACACCCTGAATTTTCTGTGACTATTAAAAGAGCGAATTAAAGAATACTTAATTGTTAAAGTGAGAATTAAGGGAAATGGGTTATGCCATTGCGTTCGTCTCGAAATTCTGCTTGGAATAGAATCCAAGTTTTCATAAATAGGATTTCGTATGAGGAAGTTATGACCCTCAGAAGTTCCAGAAATTTTATATAAATTAAAACAGCTCAGAATTAAATTCAAATTCAAAAAAGGAAGCGGACTGGGCGGGATTTTTCTTGCCCCAGGCCTGGTCGACCTCCCCTATACAGGTCGACCTGGGGTCAACCTACCCCCAGGAAGATCTGAACTGTGGCGATTCTGACTTGTTGCTGAGTCTTTTCTGACCTGTTGCTGAGACACTAGGGCATAAGTGGCAATTCTGGATAACTCTATCTAGTCTGGACGGTTTTGATTGCTCCTATGATTATCTAACGACTTATATTGATTTAAACTTCTATATAAGCACGCATAGACTCAAGCTCTAAACCTAAACTAAATTAATCTCTTAGGCTCCATGATGCTGCTAGAGTAGTTCTTCTTCTTAAAGCTTAGGAATTGCAAGTCAGGATTCTAATACAAACGACGAACGAATTATTCTCTACTCTAATCCATCTTTGTGAGTACAGTTCTTTTCACAAAATAATTAATAAATTAATTATGATGAGTTATAATTTCGATCATAAGAACATGTCTGTTGAATCATGTGATGTTACTTAACTTTGTTATCGTCTGTTGGTGAACATATGACAGTTTTGTTAACCTATGTTGGTTGATCTATTTCATATGTCCAATCACATATGTTTAACTTGATTCATTTTATGACATCAGTTTATATGCAAGTTTGGGATGTAAATCATATGCTAGTTTGTATGTGAATCTTATGCAGGTCTGTTTTTACATATGCTAGTTTGTATGTGAATCTTATGCAAGTCTGTTTTTACATATGCTAGTTTGTATGTGAATCTTACGCAAGTCTGTTTTACATATGCTAGTTTGTATGTGAATCTTATGCAAGTCTGTATGCGAATTATACACAAGTTTATATGTGAATCAAGTATATACATATGCTAGTTTATATGTAAAACATGTGATATTAGTTTACATGTTTAAATTCATATGCAAGTTTGTAGGAATCCATATGCAAGTTTAGGTGAAACCTATATTCACATATGCAAGTTTAGCTGAAACCCATATTCATATATGCAAGTTCACAATTTCATGTTTAGATCTATATTTAGATCCATGGTAGTTTATGCAAATTTATGTTATATATGTCCATTGCTTATGCAAGTTATTAGCTATGCAAACTTATGTTATAATTCTTATTCGCAAGTTAGATCTATTTTATGTGATCTGCAAGTTGTGATGTTTCTTTTCTTTTTATGAGTTAGACTATTTGCGAGTCTAACATATTTCATATTAAACGTACGAACGGCGTGGGGACAATGGGAAAATATAAATTATACAAATTGTGAATTGGCATAAAGTGGCTTTAAAGGCATATAATTAATTTGAGACACTAATTGGTATAATTTATATACCTGAAAACTATGGACATAATTTATGTGACAATTATGGACATAGATTAATTAGAAAATTATTGACAATTGGAATAGGGATAATTAATTCATATTGGGGTAAAATAATTACGTGTAATAATAAACGCCTAAGAGACGAGGTTAGACTCGTTTGTGGTATAAGTGTAACGACCGTGAATTTTGCTCGATCCGAATCAGTCGCTAAACCGACCCAGACCGTTCGAAACGCCTGATTGTTTTGAGAACACAACAAAATAGAACGCAAACGGAAGAACATTTCATTGTTTATTACAACAATTCATCAGAATACAAGAATATATAGAGTATAAATAAATATTATACAACAGAAAATATCAGAGATTACAATACATTACATAGCAGCGGAAAATAATACAATGCACAACTAGAAGAGATATACAGATACAAAGCTTTCCGAATATCATTCCAGCTGTAAACCAGGACCCTGTGAATATAAATCTGCAAAACCAAAACTACTAGCTGCCCGTGTCAAAATAAGGGCACCCAGAGTTTAGGTTAAAACAATAAACCCCAGGTTAGTCATGGGACTGGTGTGAGAACTAAAACAGTTATTAATCTTTATTTTAAAGTTCGGTAAATCAAGGGACCACGCCGTATAATACGGAACGGGTTTCCTCCCAAGAATACCAGTGCATATAACAAAACAGCGCAATGCTTTTTGGAAAAATGAAGCTATTATAAGACCCAGGTCCTATCACACAATTCAACGCAAGCCGGGGGATAGGGTTTTCCCTTATAATAGCCAAATATGCTTGGTACATTTAAAAAAAATCATTTGATACTATAATAGGTGTATAGTGTCAAAACAATTTCGATCATAAATATCAATCATAGGCGGCATAACATCCCATGCTACTATGTCGCCAATACTAGGCTCTACAATCAAAACCGCAAATGTCACGTATTTGGAAGTTGGATTTCCGTCTGTGAACCGAGGCAAAAGATAGTCCTCTACCGATTCGAGACAATCTAGCCTACCATGTCTCAGGAACAGAGCTCGAGTGTCCCTTGGATCCTCAGGGCCAGTCTACCAATGTGGATTAAACTTAAACCCTTAACATGCATTTCCCCGCCTTATGGGGCGCAAATGAGCCAACGAATGACTCCATCGGACCCGGATCGTCCGATCAAACCGAGGCGCCTCGCAACAGCAATAACCACATAAGTCAAACTCATCAGGGCGTGTAAAACCACTGACGCCACTTCTAGCTAGAAAGAAACGCATGCCCTACCTGACGTCCTCTCCCGTTTTTGGTTCACACCGGGGTGTGAGGCTCGCGAATTCACGTTATACACAAAGCTGCGCCACACAGGCCGTGCTTTGATCATCAACCACAAGACTTTGCTTTTCAACAGAAGCCTTGATCATTTGCCACTTAGGCATGCCACACAGGCAATTCACTCCATGCGTTTGATATCCATCAATATATAACCCCTGAGCTCGTACGTCTCAGAGAAGGGCGTTAAGCAAGAGAATAAATTCTCCGCCACCAAACATATATATATTTAATAGAAATCAATCACACAGACTAAAATCCAATGTCAGACACACAGTCCATTTACAAGTTCATTCTGGGTCTGAACGAAACCGGAGGCACCTAGTACCCCGCATATCCATCGATCTCCAAGTACGTCTGGACGATCACTAACTGATTCCCTCCTCTTGGGTGTACGGCCCAATCAAGATCATCAGCAATCACCCAAACGACGTGAAGACCTCCGGTATTCAACCACCGTCTTCATCTTCGACACCATGTCGAATCAGTTATTCAGAATGGGATAAACCCGGTCTTTCTGAACAACTCGCGTATATAATAAACAAGTGTTACACAAACACAACATACGCCTCATTCCAATTCAGAATATTCGTTTATTCAAATATTCTTCTACTTCGGGAAAGGTTCCCATTAATTTTATCAAATATAAATTCTTTAAATTTATTCTTTAATCTTCTTTGAATATCAATTCAAACTAGTCGGGATTAGCGAACCACACCAGAGTAATCATTTATTTTATTTCCCAATCCCCACCTATTCATCCCATGAAGTAAAATTGGTCATACTTCATATCTAACACCACAGTGTTATTGGTAAATTCAATTGCCATTTCATGTTCAAATCTAATTAAAGATTTAACTATCGCCTGAAGCAAAACTGGTGATACTCCCTTCTCGATCTTTTCAATCTAATTACAGATTCATTAAAACTCCACTTAGTTCTAATCTTTAACTGGGTTAAAGAATCAGTGTCATTTAAAACACGGTTCACGATAAACCCAAAATCACCTTCCATTAATTATCGGGTTAAAGAACAAGTGTTATTTAAAACACTGTTCACGATAAACCAAAAAATCAATACCAATTCAATTCCAATTAAATATGATTTAATTGGTACACTTCATTAAATCTAAATAAAAAGATTTAATCTTTTTCTTCACTGGGCTTAAGAACAGTGTTAATGAAGACACCATTCACGACAAACCCAAATCACATTTGATATTAAATACAAGGCTCTGAATAGAAAATATACCGGCTTATATTCAATATCAAATTCTACGACCAACAAATATCGTATTGGAAATAATGATATAAATATATCTTTCAAATTCCCATAACAATACCTGTATCGTCACGAAATCCAACATCGAAATATTCCAAAGACAATTTCGATTCAAATCCATTCCAATTCAATTATTGGAAATTCTGGTTACTTTTAAAACAATTTCAAATTCATTTTATTTATTTCAAAAAAAAAAAATTGAATTATAATTCTAGTTCAAAACTAGTTCATTTCGATAAAAATCTATTTTTATCTTTTCAAATATGGAGTTTTTCACCCCAATTCTTCACAAATCACTTCTTATGATTTTACACAAATTATTACTATTTTTAATAATTTTATCAAGGCCCGTACAGTCGATTTCCATCAACGGCCATCGAACTACACTTACAACGACCTTTTCCAAATTTGATTTGGACATAATTCCAAATCCAACCGTTAGATTTTAAATTTATAAGATTCGTTAGAAATCTCTTTTCGATACGAACCCAACGATTCCGATTTTAGGTGAATCCGACGGTCGGATCTCCCGCAACGTCAATTCGAAGTCAATGGTCGAAATTCACGAACTGCCGCAGCGCGGCGCGTTCTATTTAGGCCATTATATCATATATATAATGCATATAATATATACTTTGTCGATATCCTTTTAAAACGTATTATATAAATCGTTTTAAATTCGTTTTCAAAACGATTTCAACTTCCTTTTCTAATTCAAATCAAAATTGAATTTACCCTTACCAATTCGTTTTAAATTCATTTCAAATTGATTTCAATTCAAATCGATTTTTAATTCAATTTCAATTCGAATTCATTTCTATTCAATTTCAATTCGAATTCAATTCTATTCAATTTCAATTCGAATTCGATTCTATTCAATTTCAATTTAATTCGAATTCATTTCAAAACGATTTCAATTCTATTTCAATTTAATTCAAATTTCAATTCTATTCGAATTTCAAATCATTTCGGTTTATTTCGAATTTCAATTCACTTTAATATTCATTTCAATTTGAATAAAATCGATATACATATCGTTCACGTCAAAATGGCGTCTATCTAATCAACACGGCTTCATATATTTCTATTTTCAAATATTCTATTTCAAATATTTCTATTTTCAAATATTCTATTTCAAATATTTCTTTTTCAAATATTTCTTTTTCAAATATTTCTTTTTCACAACTGGAATGAGGCCCAATCAATTACCATATAATGTTAATTATATGGATTTTCTACAACACATGTATTCAATAACAACGATAAATAATCAACCATCATCCAGAGTGCACCACACCACTGCATAAGCATTAAATATAAGTAATTAACGCTTACCCAGTCGGTCAATCCATCGATTGACATACAACTAAACAATCGGGATTAGTGTACGTCAAATCTCATCCCAATACCGTGTGGGGTTTCAAACAATCAAACACAGATTTTATTTGTGTAGTTGGGCGATGTGTAAAATTTATCGTCCCAATCAATATCAGTTAAATGTGTGTATATAAACAAATCGTCCGATTTTTTTATTTTTATTTCATTTCATATACACGTTAAAAATTCTATTTTTAACTATAAAATATTTTCCACTATAAAATATTTTATTTCAACTATATAGATATTTTATTTTATTTCACATCACACAATCAACTACACATCAAAATCAAACAAACAAGCATACAAGCCGTCCATGGTCTGTGGACGACGGGTGTCGGGTGCTACTAAACACCGTCTGCATCCTAGTATATATTTTAAACTAGAAATAAATTAAAAGTGAGGAGTTCTCACAGAGGGTTCCACTCCACCGTGCTTTGCTTTTGACCTGATGGACCATCTGGATCGGTTTGAAATTCCAATGCAGTCTTTTCACGCTGTTCAAATAAAAATTATATTTTTTATTACTTCATTTCAATAAATAAAAATCATATTTTTATTTCATATATATTTACACCGCTTATTTTTATCTTCTTCTTCTTATATAAAGATCGGATTTTTATATCATCACTATAAAAATCATATTTTTACCTCATTATATATATAATAAAAATCAGATTTTTATTTCTCTACATATATAAAGATAATATTTTTATATTCTCTACTATATAAAAATCATATTTTTATTATCTTCCTTATATAAAAATCATATCTTTAATCTTTCTATGATATAAAAATTATATTTTTAACCTTTCTATATAATAAAAATTATATTTTTAACCTTCACATCTAATAAAAATCGTATTTTTATATATGCTATACATGTATAAAAATCAAATCTTTCTTACTAATTCTTGATTATATAAAGATTGTACCTTTTTAAATATTAACTGAATTTAGGAAACAAAACTGATTTATAAACACTACATTCAATTTAAAAACTGATTTAAATAAGGTTTCACATTTAAATAAAATCAGATTAAAAAAAAAAGAAAACTCTCCGTTATTCGAAGAGGAGAGGCGGTGGTTGATGACTGGGACGGTGGAGCAGCTCTGGTGGTGGCAGGGGGTCCTCGACGATGCCGTGGGGCTCAGGCAGGTGCAGGGTAGTGGTGGTTGGCGCGGTGGCTCTTGGGTGATGGTCTCGCACGATGTTCTCGCAGTTCAGGGGGGGTCTCGCGTTTGATCGGAAGAAGGAGGAGGCGAAGCAAAAGGGGGGGTGACGGCGGAGGCGACTAGGGGGGGGGGGGGGTGCGACGTCGCGTTGTCTGGCGGCTAGGGCTCCGCCCTTCCCCCTTTTTTTGATCTGTTCGATCTAATACAGAAGAGAGAGGGAGCGGTTTAGGAGAAAGAAAAAATATATTTTTATATTAAATTTTTTTTTAAAATTCAAAAAGTTACCCTTTTCGTTCGAGCCCCAAATCGAACCCGCCGACTGTCGTCCATAGCTAATTACCCCCATTACGAACACAATGGGATATGTTTCGTAGGCTAATTCGACCGTTTCGATCAGTTTTCTTTAAAATCAAAATATAACTCTATATATTGAATTTGAACGCACATTTCAATTTACCTGGGCCACATAATAACTAGAAAAAATCCCAAAAAATATTTTCTAGCTTCGTATTGACGATACAGTCCTAACAAAACTGATTTCGTCGAATTCTGAGACCTTTTGAAAAATGGCCATTTTCCAGTCGATTAAAATCAACTGAAACTGGTCAAACGCGTTTTCCTTTGCCACGCTCACATATTGAATTCAAAAATTATGAAAATTGGAACCTAGCAATAGTTTGACATCACGGATCCAACAAACGTGGTTTCGTCGAAAACCGAGGTTGTAACAACCCGTATTTTCAATAACCTGTTATAACATAAATCGAGGCAGAATTTAATTCTAAAATCTGAATCAAGGGAAACGGGCTATGCCATTGCGTTCGTCTCGGAAAAATACGCGAAATAGAGTCCGAGTTTTCGAAAATCGGAGTCCGTATGACCCGATTAAGGCCCAACGAAGTTTTCAGAAAATTTCAAAGTAAAAACAGATTTCAAATTCAAGTTTGAATTTGAAAAATTAGGTCAGATTGGGCTAGGCGGGAAGGTTCCCGCCAGAGCACCCAAGTCGACAGCCCTGTCGACTTGGGAGTCGACTTGGTTGGACCCAAGTCGACAGCCCTGTCGACTTGGCTGTCGACTTGGTCCAGCCGGGCTGTTTAGCCTGGTGCACCATTTAGAGATTGTGTTGAGCTTGGGGGCCAGATTCGGTTTTAAGGGCTGAGATTGCAACTAGGGTTTAATCCTAAGGCTAGAACTAGTCCTAATCTCTAAAAATAAGGCCCTAACCTAACCCTAAATCATCATTATTCATTCTAGTAACTAAACTATGGCAAAATCAATCCTCTCATGGCCTCCACTCTCTTCATAAAATTCTTAAATAAATTTCTAAGTGATTTTCCATGCATACAAGTGTTTTCAAACTTGTATGAGCATCATTAGCTTGCATTCAAGTCAAGTTTCCATATTTACATCATAAAGCAAGGGTTTTGATCATTTTGGCTCAAGGGTTTTTATGTTAGAGCTTGCATTTTGGGTCTAATTGGTTGCATAAGGGCTTTGTCATAGTTTTGTGTGTCTTCATAAGCATTGTAAGCCCTATTCTACTTTCATACTTAAACTCTAAAGTTAAATGTATGATATGCAAGTTTGCCATGATATGCAAGTTTACTAAGTCATGCTATGCAAGTTTGATATGTTATGCTATGCAAGTTTGCCATGTTGTGATATGCAAGTTTATCAAGTTATGATATGCAAGTTTATATGCAAGTTTGAGATGTTATGATATGCAAGTTTTGTTATGCAAGTATGCCATGTTATGCTATGCAAGTTTGCCATGTTATGATATGCAAGTTTTGTTATGCAAGTATGCCATGTTATGATGTGCAAGTATGCCATGTTATGATATGCAAGTTTATCATGTTATGTTATGCAAGTTTGATATGCAAGTTTGTCATATGATATGCAAGTTATGTTATGCAAGTTTGGGATGATCATTTGGTTCATGTTATCATGTTATGCAAGCTTATCTTGGGTTTATGAGCCTAAAGCTTCAAGCTTTATGCTAAAGGTTGCATTTTGGCAACATGTAAGTTATCATATCCCTTATGATAACTTGCATGTGAGGCTAAATGCGAACTTATGGCCATTTCTACATGTCATTTAGCACCATGTATCACCAATATGCCAAGTTTGGTTTTATGCATGCTTTTGAGGCCTAAAAATGTAATATGCAAGTGTATGAACATATGAACATTTCATATGCCACCATGTTAAACTTGTGGCTTCAATACCTTTATGTCATGATTATGCCAAGTTCCCACTTTCTATCCTTTATGCGCTATTGCGATATGTAAGCGATGGGATTGCGTTTGGGGTTGGGTAAACGTAAAAGACATAAAAACATAAGATTGGGAATTTACCTATTAAGTTAGGTCTACCCATTGGGAATTTACCTATTAAGTTAGGTCTACCCAATTGCTTGAAAACTTGTAATGTGTTTTGGAAACATGATGGACATGACACTTAGAAAATATAAGTGTGACCAACTCGAGGTTGGGTTGAGTTTGTAGCGTAAACCTACCCGGAACCGACCGGCTTAACTAGTTGCTACAAACAATAGGACCCAATTTGAGAAGTTGGTCATGTTGTACCTTGAACCCGAGGTTAGACCAAGTTGTGGTGTAAAGCTACCCGGAACCGACCGGCTTAACTAGTAACCACAACAAGGTCTAATGTGAGAGGTTAAGGCGCATTAAATTAATTAATGCCTCGTGATTAGGGTTAAGTCATGGTCCACTTAATACTTAACCAATTTGGGCTTGGTAGATTAGTCAGGTTTAAGTCGTGAACTCATCGTTACACTTAACCAAGTTAATCCATGATTATCATGAGGGTTAAACCGTACTTAACCCACTAGAAAAATCCTAGCAATGGGGGCCCACTCTAGCAGTAATCCCAAGTTTGTATCATTAAGGCCCTAGGGACTAGGCTAGGGAGGGGGAACGATTACTGGGCTGGAGGTAAGCGACCAATAAACGACGGCAGGGTGGTACGCCGATGTAGTTCCGGACGGACTATGGTCGTGCACGTAGTCCGTATTTGGAGAAGTCAAGCATGGGTACCAGTAGATCGAGACTGTGCACTCATGTTTATGGTGTCCAGGGGTTGGCACCCTAGGGCTTGATACACCTGAAGGGTGGACCCGACACAGTTCGACTACAATTATGTTTGGGCCGTATTGACACCAACACGTGACGAGTTAGGCTTAGGGAGCCGATCGACTAGACCGTTCGGTTGGACCTCGTGTTAGGGTCACTTCATGTTATTGGACCTCGTGTTAGGGTCATTTCATGTTATTGGACCTCGTGTTAGGGTCACTTCATGTTATTGGGCCAAAGCTTGGGCCAAGGGATCAATACTTGTTTATTCAAGTCATGTTAGTTTGCTAGTACACCTGTGGTGCAAAAACCTTAATCCTGATTATGCGATGACACCTTTATCTACCTTGTTAGTTAATCATCATGCTAGTATGTTGTTATCCTTATGTTCATCCCTGCTTCTCATGCCAGTTAACTTTATTAGTTTACATTGATTGTAGTAGGGCTTACTCAGTCTTTTTGACTGACCTGTTTTCTTTTGCCTCTTTTCTTCCTCCCCCCCCCCCCCAGGTTCTCAGGGAGGGAATATTGGAGCTTAGCTGGATTTCTGATTGCTTGGTTGTGGGATTTCAGCTCATGTACGGTTTCGACATGAAGCTAGCTATGGTTATCACTTATTTGGGGATAGTACTTATGTATTTCAGTTTTTCAGTTGATGTTGTTTTTATCTAGACTTGTTTATTTGGAAAGCTATGTTGTACCAGACTTGCTTTGAAATAGTATGAAATCTTCCGCTGTTTTATCTATGTTATTTACTCTGTTTACATATATACATATGTTCTTGTTCTGCCTTGATATATCATTATGCATGTTTACCTGATTCAAACGCCCCTCCAAAGTCAGAGTGCTTGCAAGGGACACCCTGGCGGAGGTGGGGTGTTACATTTGGTATCAGAGCATATGGTTTACGAGAAGGAACAAAAAGGTTTTTAAAACTTTTTGAAAACTATTTTCAAAACCAAGTATAAAGTATTTTCCAAAGAAAAGTCTAGTTTATTTTAAAGGCTATTCCCCAAAAAGCCATTAGCAAAATTCCTTCGTTTTTCTCCATTCTGAATCTGTCTTTTTTCTTCGTTTTCAGTATGGCCGATAACTTTGCTATTCCGGAGGGAGTACAAGTACCCGTTTGGTATAGGAGACTTTTGGAGGCTAGGGCGACCGAAGCCGGCCCCGCAGATGTTCCTCCTCCTCCTCCTCCGGTAGATAATGTTCCTCCTCCTCCTGTCGCTGAGGTTCCTCTTCCTCCTTCCCCTCAGCATCCTCAAACTGACTTCGCAAAGATTTGCCAAGATTTTAAGGCGATGGGTTGCAAGAATTTCTTTGGAACCGAGACTTATGTAGAGGCAAGGAATTGGTTGAAAGAAACCGAAGATCTTTTTGCCTTCTTTGATATAGGTGACCGTAGGAAGGTTTTATTAGCAGTGTGGTTGCTAAAGAAAGAAGCTGCACGTTGGTGGGTGGTCACCACCGCTACTAGGCCAATTGAGACTTGGGATGACTTTCGGGGAAAGTTTGGACTAAGGTTCCTATCACTGAAGCAAGGGGACATGACTATTAGGGAATACATAGATAAGTTTAATCAACTGGCTCGGGTCGGTTTAGACTTGGTTAACACAGCTCAGAAGAAGGCCCTATACTTTGCTTCAGGATTAAACGAGCCATTACATGGTTTAGCCATGACTCATATACCCTTGGGGGCAACTTTCGAGAGTTTGGTGAATATGGCCCTACTCAATGAAGAGAATAGGAGTGACAAGAAGGAGGAGAAGTCTGAAGATAAGAAGGAAAAGAGGTGCTTTACTTGTGGAAGCTCGACTCATCTAAACAAGGATTGCAGAAAAAGGAAGGGCACTTGCTTTAACTGTGGAGAAATGGGACACTTCACTAGGGATTGCCCGAAGAAGCGAGGGCAAGGCCAGGGTCAGACTCAGTGTGCTGGACCTTCAGGAGGGCAAGTTCATGTTCTCAATGCCGCTCCAGTTCCCGATCGAGGTAGTATTTCTGTTGAAAGTCTTGTATATATTTCTGATTTTCCCAGTTCGTACCTTGTTTGATTGTGGTGCATCACATAGCTTTATCTCGTCTGATCTTGTTGATAGTTTGCACCTAAGTACTAGTCTAGTTAATGATCCCGTGTGTGTTTCAAATCCAATTGGGGTTTCCGCCCATTTGTCTATTGTCTAAGTGGATTTGAAAATCTCTATCTTAGGGTAGAGTTCTCGTGTGATGCTTATATTCTCGGTTTCATGGGGTATGGGTTGATTTTGGGCATGGATGGGTTGTCCAGTTGTGGAGCCATCCTTGATTTTTGAGCATAGGGTTGTGAGGCTTATGACCCGCCTCGGTAATACCCTAAAAATTTCTAGTAACCCTATGAGTCCCGTCATGTTGTGTTGTCTTGAATCCCTCAACTCGTCTATCGATAGTTCGTAATCGGTGAGGGTGGTCCGAGAATATCCTGATATCTTGGGTGAAGTGGAGGGGGTTACTCCTAAACGAGAGATAGATTTCCGCATTTATCTGGTTGATAATGCCAAGAAAGTTTCGTGGCCGGTAAGGCACATGGCCCCGCAAGATGAGAGTTAAGAAAGCAAGTCAAGGAGTTGCTTGAGAAGAACTTCATTAGATGAAGTATATCTGAATGGGGGGCGCCTGTAGTATTTACTACCAAGGCAAATGGTTCTCTTCGACTTTGTGTCGATTATCGTGAGTTAGACAAAGAGAATAGACAACCATTGCCAAGGATCGATGATTTGTTTGATCAGCTTGTAGGAACATCTGTTTTCTCTTGATCTTGCTACTGGATTCCATCAGCTCAGAGTAGCTGAGGATGGTATAGACAAGACTGCGTTCAGAACTCCAGATGGATTCTTAGAATGGCTGGTCATGCCATTCGGTTTGACTAATGCACCCGCCTACTTCGTGGACTTGATGAGTAGGGTGTTCAGGGGGTTCTTGAACAAGTTTGTCGTGGTCTTCGTAGATGATATTCTGATCTTCTCTAAGGATGAGGAGGAGCATGCAAGGCATCTCGTGGAGGTGATGGATACGCTTAGAGCACATCAGTTGAAGGCCAAGTTCTCCAAGTGTCATTTTGGAGAAAAAGGAGTTAGATTTCTTAGGCACATAGTTTCTAAGCAAGGCTTAGCGGTGGATCCCGCTAAGGTAGTTGCAGTTCAGGATTGGAAGACTCCAAGGAATGCAACCGAAGTAAGAAGTTCTCTCAGTTTAGTTAGTTAGTAAGCGTCCCTTGAGTTTAGACCTACCCTTCTGGATCAAGTAGGGACTTCACAGAAAGAAGACCCGTAGTTAGTCGAGATCATGGACAAGTTGATTCGAGGCGAGATGGTAAGTCACCTCGCTATAGATGACAAGGGATGGCTAAGACGCGATGAGAGAAAGAAGGTTCTTGAAGATGCACATCACCCGAGGAGGTGGCCGAGTTTGTCCCAAGGTGCATGTTGTGCCAACATGTTAAAGGCCGAGTCATAGAAGCCCGGTGGGCTATTACATCCATTGGAGGTCCCCACAATGGAAGTAGTAAAGCGTCACGAAGGATTTCGTGGATGGACTGCCTAGGTCAAGGAAAGAGAATACGAGCATGTGGGTCATAGTAGGTAGACTCACGAAGAGTGCTCATTTCACTCCGGTAAAGAGCGAAAGGACTGCATCATAGCTAGCGACAGTTTACTTTCAAGAAATAAAGCGATTGCACGAGGTTCCCTAAAGGATAGTTAGTAACCATGACTCAATCTTCACCAGTCAGTTTTGAGATAGTCTACGGGAAGTCGTGGGCAAGCAACTGAATCTAAGTACGGCCTATCATTCATAGGCGGATGATTCATTTCGTTCAAGCATGAGTTATAGAAAATTACGTTAGTAAGAGCAATTGGCAACGCGGATTGGTATTTCCAAGAAAAGTTCTGCTGCGTGGAATACTTTATGGTAAATAAACAAGATCCAGGATTCACTAGTGAATTTTGGAGAGCTTGCATGAGACCATGAGGTCATAGTTATGTTTAAGCCAAGAATGATAAGAGAGTAAGTGAAAAAGAAGACGAGAGGCGATAATGGAATGGGTTCCAACTCATATTGGGAAATAGAAGTTAAGAAGCCAAGAAATCATGAGGTAAAAGACGGTCAAAGCACAGTGGAGTTAAGCTCAAGGAAATGTGACTTAGAAGACTGAAGGCTAGATACGCGCATCATATCTCTTTTTAAGAGTATATTCTTGATCCTTGTTTTCCTGTGGAACTTACTTGCAGGTTATCTTTTACATATATCCTCTCGGTCCCGTTCTCGATCCCATTTCTGTTGTAAACTCCATAAGGGGGTATGACTCATCAGTTAGTAATACATGTCAGGGTTTGAAGGGGGTCCGTTAGGTTGACTAAACCTTTTGGGCTCTTATAGAATATGGGTTGGATTAGGAAGGGATTTCTTGTAATCCGAAAGGAGTATATCCTGCTTATCTTCCCGATCTCTTTGTAGCATATCTTTTGCTATCCATGTTTGTCTTGATTATCTAGTTTATAGTGTTAATCTTGTCATGAGAACCTTAGGTAGAAACCCTTTGGATGAAACATGTGTTTGAGACATGTTATGCTTGATGGTTGCAAGTGGTTGCAAGTGTTTGCAAGTGGTTACTCGTGGATGCATTATACACATTAGGCACTAGATCGGCTCACACACTCCTCATATTGCATATGCATGAGTGTTTATGCTTATTCATGGATGAAAATTTTTGTGTTATCACATGGATGTTGCATATGGATGTATGTTATGTGCACACATATAGATGTTATACATTATGTTAGGAATTGCATACATATGGATTCATTTCACTAACATAATTTGCATTGACGATATTTGCATTAGATAAGTACATATACACACACCTTTGCATATGTTCATACAACATTTAGAATCTTGTAAGGACAATGATTGCTCGTGGATGATGTTTTGAGTAGATGGATGTTGGATGGTAGGATACGTTCTTCCTTACTTGAAGATTTCGGGGACGAAATCCTTTAAGGAGGGGAGAATGTAACAACCCGTATTTTCAATAACCTTTTATAACATAAATCGAGGCAGAATTTAATTCTAAAATCTTAATCAAGGGAAACGGGCTATGCCATTGCGTTCGTCTCGGAAAAATACGCGAAATAGAGTCCGAGTTTTCGAAAATCGGAGTCCGTATGACCCGATTAAGGCCCAACGAAGTTTTCAGAAAATTTCAAAGTAAAAACAGATTTCAAATTCAAGTTTGAATTTGAAAAATTAGGTCAGATTGGGCTAGGCGGGAAAGTTCCCGCCAGAGCACCCAAGTCGACAGCCCTGTCGACTTGGGAGTCGACTTGGTTGGACCCAAGTCGACAGCCCTGTCGACTTGGCTGTCGACTTGGTCCAGCCGGGCTGTTTAGCCTGGTGCACCATTTAGAGATTGTGTTGAGCTTGGGGGCCAGATTCGGTTTTAAGGGTTGAGATTGCAACTAGGGTTTAATCCTAAGGCTAGAACTAGTCCTAATCTCTAAAAATAAGGCCCTAACCTAACCCTAAATCATCATTATTCATTCTAGTAACTAAACTATGGCAAAATCAATCCTCTCATGGCCTCCACTCTCTTCATAAAATTCTTAAATAAATTTCTAAGTGATTTTCCATGCATACAAGTGTTTTCAAACTTGTATGAGCATCATTAGCTTGCATTCAAGTCAAGTTTCCATATTTACATCATAAAGCAAGGGTTTTGATCATTTTGGCTCAAGGGTTTTTATGTTAGAGCTTGCATTTTGGGTCTAATTGGTTGCATAAGGGCTTTGTCATAGTTTTGTGTGTCTTCATAAGCATTGTAAGCCCTATTCTACTTTCATACTTAAACTCTAAAGTTAAATGTATGATATGCAAGTTTGCCATGATATGCAAGTTTACTAAGTCATGCTATGCAAGTTTGATATGTTATGCTATGCAAGTTTGCCATGTTGTGATATGCAAGTTTATCAAGTTATGATATGCAAGTTTATATGCAAGTTTGAGATGTTATGATATGCAAGTTTTGTTATGCAAGTATGCCATGTTATGCTATGCAAGTTTGCCATGTTATGATATGCAAGTTTTGTTATGCAAGTATGCCATGTTATGATGTGCAATTATGCCATGTTATGATATGCAAGTTTATCATGTTATGTTATGCAAGTTTGATATGCAAGTTTGTCATATGATATGCAAGTTATGTTATGCAAGTTTGGGATGATCATTTGGTTCATGTTATCATGTTATGCAAGCTTATCTTGGGTTTATGAGCCTAAAGCTTCAAGCTTTATGCTAAAGGTTGCATTTTGGCAACATGTAAGTTATCATATCTCTTATGATAACTTGCATGTGAGGCTAAATGCGAACTTATGGCCATTTCTACATGTCATTTAGCACCATGTATCACCAATATGCCAAGTTTGGTTTTATGCATGCTTTTGAGGCCTAAAAATGTAATATGCAAGTGTATGAACATATGAACATTTCATAT
The DNA here is from genome assembly GCA_030737875.1 of Allium sativum. Taxonomy (NCBI): domain Eukaryota; kingdom Viridiplantae; phylum Streptophyta; class Magnoliopsida; order Asparagales; family Amaryllidaceae; genus Allium; species Allium sativum. Next base: position 509,134,863 of record CM060921.1, on the reverse strand, counting down.
GCCACCATGTTAAACTTGTGGCTTCAATACCTTTATGTCATGATTATGCCAAGTTCCCTCTTTCTATCTTTTATGTGCTATTGCGATATGTAAGCGATGGGATTGCGTTTGGGGTTGGGTAAACTTAAAAAACATAAAAACATAAGCTTGAGAATTTACCTATTAAGTTAGGTCTACCCATTGGAAATTTACCTATTAAGTTAGGTCTACCCAATTGCTTGAAAACTTGTAATGTGTTTTGGAAACATGATGGACATGACACTTAGAAAATATAAGTGTGACCAACTCGAGGTTTGGTTGAGTTTGCAGCGTAAACCTACCCAGAACCGACCGGCTTAACTAGTTGCTACAAACAATAGGACCCAATGTGAGAAGTTGGTCATGTTGTACCTTGAACCCGAGGTTAGACCAAGTTATGGTGTAAAGCTACCCGGAACCGACCGGCTTAACTAGTAACCACAACAAGGTCTAATGTGAGAGGTTAAGGCGCATTAAATTAATTAATGCCTCGTGATTAGGGTTAAGTCATGGCCCACTTAATACTTAACCAATTTGGGCTTGGTAGATTAGTCAGGGTTAAGTCATGAACTCATCGTTACACTTAACCAAGTTAATCCATGATTATCAAGAGGGTTAAACCGTACTTAACCCACTAGAAAAATCCTAGCAATGGGGGCCCACTCCAGCAGTAATCCCAAGTTTGTATCATTAAGGCCCTAGGGACTAGGCTAGGGAGGGGGAACGATTACTGGGCTGGAGGTAAGCGACCAATAAACGACGGCAGGGTGGTACGCCGATGTAGTTCCGGACGGACTATGGTCGTGCACGTAGTCCGTATTTGGAGAAGTCAAGCATGGGTACCAGTAGATCGAGACTGTGCACTCATGTTTATGGTGTCCAGGGGTTGGCACCCTAGGGCTTGATACACCCGAAGGGTGGACCCGGCACAGTTCGACTACAATTATGTTTATGCCGTATTGACACCAACACGTGACGAGTTAGGCTTAGGGAGCCGATCGACTAGACCGTTTGGTTGGACCTCGTGTTAGGGTCACTTCATGTTATTGGACCTCGTGTTAGGGTCACTTCATGTTATTGGACCTCGTGTTAGGGTCACTTCATGTTATTGGGCCAAAGCTTGGGCCAAGGGATCAATACTTGTTTATTCAAGTCATGTTAGTTTGCTAGTACACATGTGGTGCAAAAACCTTAATCCTGATTATGCGATGACACCTTTATCTACCTTGTTAGTTAATCATCATGCTAGTATGTTGTTATCCTTATGTTCATCCCTGCTTCTCATGCCAATTAACTTTATCAGTTTACATTGATTGTAGTAGGGCTTACTCAGTCTTTTTGACTGACCTGTTTTCTTTCGCATCTTTTATTCCGTCCCCCCCCCCCCCAGGTTCTCAGGGAGGGAATATTGGAGCTTAGCTGGATTTCTGATTGCTTGCTTGTGGGATTTCAGCTCATGTACGGTTTCGACATGAAGCTAGCTATGGTTATCACTTATTTGGGGATAGTACTTATGTATTTCAGTTTTTCAGTTGATGTTGTTTTTATCTAGACTTGTTTATTCGGAAAGCTATGTTGTACCAGACTTGCTTTGAAATAGTATGAAATCTTCCGCTGTTTTATCTATGTTATTTACTCTATTTACATATATACATATGTTCTTGTTCTGCCTTGATATATCATTATGCATGTTTACCTGATTCAAACGCCCCTCCAAAGTCATAGTGCTTGCAAGAGACACCCTGGAGGAGGTGGGGTGTTACATAGGTCGTTTGCAAAATGGCTATTTTTAAGGGCCGAAATTCCATAGTGACTATTCTAAATTTTCAACTAGACGTAACTTTTTATCCCCGCTATGTAATTTTGATTTTTCGGATTCGTTGGAAAGATATTCTCAATTAGATGCAACTATTTTTGGTTTCACTAAAATCCGGTTTATTTTGCACCCGGTACATTCAATTGAAGTTTGAAATCGAATTATCGAACTACCACGCCATTTTCAATTCCTTTTATAATTAAAATGAAATATTTATATTCTAACGACGATTCGAATAAATATATACGTTCGACTTCTATTCAAAATAAATTTCTCATCGTTTTTATTTAAAATAATAATTTTAAATATTCAAAATTCGTTAAAATTGCCAAAATAAAAATTTTAAATTAGCTCAGATTTTCCGGGTTGTTACAATAAGACTGCCCGGATCCGCCCGTCAAAATCCAGCAACCACAAATGGTAGCCTAATGTGAGAGGTCGAAGGCATAAATTAAATGTGTACCAATTGCAAAGACACGAGGTTAGGCTCGTTTGCGGTATAAGACTGCCCGGACCCGCCCGGCAAATCCAGCAACTACAAACGGTAGTCTAATGTGGGAGGTCTTACAAGGTTACGGTTATAATAAATTAAATAACACTTAACCAAGATAAACATGCGGTGGGACATGAGGGTTAAGTGGGTAACATGGGTGACATGTGAAATACGATTAGAAACACTTAACCAAATTGAAACATGTAAGAAGACATGAATAAGAAAGAGTTAAGTGGGAAATCTTAGTGGGGAACAAGCATAGGTGGAAAGCTTGTGTCAAGTATGGGGGCCCTTTTCAAACCAGTAACCCATTAAGTGTTTTTGTGAGCTCGAGTTAGATTGAGGACGGGACACGCTTACTGGGTATGATTGTAAGATGTCAAAACGGGTTAGCGGTGGCAACGCAAGTCCAATGGGGTCATGTCCGTGCGTGGGCCCGGGCTGGTAGGTAAGACATTGTTGCATCGTGTAGATATAAGTCGTGCATCTTAAGTAGTATCGGGTTGCCACTTTGGGGAGTGATACACCCCATTGTGGAACCAGCACAGGTATCTGCGAGTTAGGGAGAGGATCGCATGGGGGTAGTGGGTACAACTACTGGAGTGAGACGACCCGATTTCCCGTTCTCACGGAAACAAGGTTATCTTTGGAATATAACACAGAAACATATAATAGCAGAACAGAATTAAATAAATACACCAGAATGAACAACAAAATATACTGGATAAAAGTAATCATCAGAGCTACACAGTATACAGGATCTTACTTAGTACACATACAGTTCAGCTATACATAAATGTCTACAGCGGAAATAAACAAAATATGTACAATAGGAGCTGAACAGCATAAAAAGAAATAAATGATAGAATCCATCTTCAGCTCCAGCTATCCAGAAAGAACCAGCTAAACCTGAATACAAGGCAGCCTGTGTAGAAAAAGGGGCACCCGAGTTTGAGAGTGAAACAAACTACGAGTCAGTCATGGGACTGGTATGAGAAATCTACTCAACACATATATAATATGGCTAATCACAGGACCACGCCACTTTCGTGGAACGGGTTTACTCCATTGGATTGCCAGTGCTTTAAAATAAATCTTTCTTTTAAACATCGCTATGCTTTTTATAAAAATGAAGCCATTATAAGACTCAGTTCCCATCACACAATGCAACGCAAACCGGAGGATAGAGTTTTACCTTATAATGGCCAAAATATGATTGATACGAATAAAACAAAGGCATTTGATATTATGTCTAGTGTTTATATGTTTTGAAAACAATTTCAAATCATAACTATCAATCATAGACGACATGAGCGTCCCATCCCACTATGTCACCAAATATATATATACAACTGAAACCGCACGATCACGTATTTGGAAATTGGATTTCCGTCATGAACCAAGGCAAAAGATAGTCCTTACCGAATTCGAGACAATCTAGCCCATGTCTCAGGCAAGCGCGCAGGCAAGCCTTGGAGCGACAGGGCCGGTCCACCGATGTGGATTATTATGCCTGAACAATACGTCTCCCCGCCCTTTGGGGCGTAAATGAGCCAACGAATGACTCCATCGGACCCGGATCGTCCGATCAAACCGAGGCGCCTCGCAACAGCAACAACCACATAGGTGAAAAGTATATAAATGTCAGGGCTGGTAGGTCACTGACACCACCCTAGCTAGAAGGAAACGCATGCCCTCCCTGAGGTCCTTCTCCCGTTTTAGGTGCATACCGGGGTGTGAGGCTCGCGAATTTACGTTATACACAAAGCTACGCCACACAGGCGATGCTTTGATCATCACCACAAGACTTTGCTTTTCAACAGAAGCCCTGATCACTGCATCTTAGCATGCCACACAGGCAATTCATACCGTGCAACTGATGGCTATCAATCACACAGAACAAATTCCAATGTCGGACACACAGTCCATTTACAAGTCCGTTCTGGGTCTGAACGAAACCAGAGGCACTAAATACCTCGCAAACCCTTCGATCAACACGTACGTCTGGACGATCACCACTCATTATCCATATTTCGGGATGCCTCCCAATCAGGACCTCGGTTACCATCCAAACGAGGTGAAGATCTCCGGTCTTCGACCACCGTCTTCATCTTCGACTTTCAATCGTCGATAAATTATTTGAAATGAGAATTAACTCGGCTTTTTCAAATAATTCACGTATATTTAGAATTTCAAATCAATTTATTTCAATGGTTAAATTATTCGACAACACAAATTTCGTTCTTTAATGTAATTTTCACACCAAACACATTCAACCATCAAAAGCCACATAAATCAAGCAAATTCAGTTTATTTCCATTCCATATCGCTTACGATATTTTATAACTATTTATCGCTATTTTTATTTATTTTAAAATAGCCATTTTATTCAAAACGACGCTTCGGGCCATACAGCGGCCGTGGCGCTGTTTTTCTTCAGATTTGATTTACACATATCTGAAAATCTAACCGTTGGATCTTCACCAAATTTATATCATTAGAAAGGTCTTTTCAAAACGAATCCAACGGTTCCAGTTTCGGGAAAATCCGACGGTCGGATCTCCCGGTACAATCGTTTGAAGTTTCGATTTCAAAATACGAACTGCAGCGTCGTTATTCGATTAAATATAATTATATTTATATATATAAATAAATATAATCGTTTCTGGCACTGTTTTTCTTCAGATTTGAATTAAACATTCCAGACAATCCAACCGTTGGATTTCTACAAAGTTGGTGCCGTTGGGAAGATATTTCCAAGGCGAACCCGACGGTTGAGGTTTCGGGAAAATCCAATGGTCGGATTTCCCGCACTAGTCGTTTGAAATCACGGTTTAAAAATACGAACTGCACGGCTTCGTTTCGTTTTAATTTTATTTATATTTATATATTTATATAAATATAGTTCATTCAACAATTTCAATATCGTTTTCACTTCAAATATTTTTCTAACACCTTAAATTTTGGAAAAATTTCGCCAAAACCTCCCCTGCACCGGGAGCATCGGGAAATCGCAAATAGCGTTCCCGGTCCTTCTAATCTCAAAAAGAAAAAGAAGAAGCCAAGCGGCTAGCCAACAGGCTCAAAATCATCACCCAAACAAATCAGTAAATGTGTACCTATTTGTCGGGCACAAAATTTTATTCCTCTTCTCTAGCCCCTTTGCTATAACCTGTTCAATGAATATTGCATGTACATATATATACAGTTCTTATCATTTATCAATTTCTATTCGACTTCATATTTGATTTCTATTTGGTTTAAAAACTCCATTCATTCTAATGTTACATAAATAGGTGCAAATCATTTCATTAGCTAATTAATGAATATTTCAACTCATATATGTTTATTTTGAACAAGTGGCTATTTTTAACACTTCACATTTCAACGATTTATGCATACAATAAAAATGTGATTTTTATTGTAAAACAATTCATTTCAAAACACTATTTTTCTATATAGTTCATATAGGTGACAAAATAGGATTTTTATCATAAAACAATTTATTTCAAAATATGAATACCATTCAACACATGAATTTCTAAACAACGAATGAATATCAATTCAACACATGAATGTTTTCTGTGGTTTCTATATATAGATAAAAATGTGATTTTTATTATCGAACAATTTATTTCAAAATATGAATACCATTCAACACATGAATTTCTAAACAACGAATGAATATCAATTCAACACATGAATGTTTTCAATAGTTTTTATATATAGATAAAAATGTGATTTTTATTATCGAACAATTTATTTCAAAATATGAATACCATTCAACACATGAATTTCTAAACAACGAATGAATATCAATTCAACACATGAATGTTTTCAATAGTTTTTATATATAGATAAAAATGTGATTTTTATTATCGAACAATTTATTTCAAAATATGAATACCATTCAACACATGAATTTCTAAACAACGAATGAATATCAATTCAACACATGAATGTTTTCAATAGTTTTTATATATAGATAAAAATGTGATTTTTATTATCGAACAATTTATTTCAAAATAAGAATACCATTCAACACATGAATTTCTAATCAACGAATGAATATCAATCCAACACATGAATGTTTTCTATTCAACGAATAAATATAGTTTAAGCAAATGAAAATAATTCAAACACACGAATATTATTCAAAATTTCGGCAGCATAACGGCAGGGTAGTTAAACCGGCACCGTCCCTAGTACGGCTCCTCGCTCTACCTTAAAACCTCGCGGTTTTTGACAATGGGGATCATGCATCTAGTTCGCACACAGGCGGCATGTATATTTTTTTATTTCATTTCCACAAACTAATCCTATGTGGTTTCAACCAAATATTTCTCAACCACCAATGGGTATTTTTCAACCGCAATCAACCAATATCAGTCACAAACAATCATTCAATTTTCACAACAATTTCAACCAATAAATATCGTCCATGGTTTGTGGACGAGTGGGCGTGTATATATATATATATATATTTTTATATATAGCAATACACTTTTATTTTCAATCACATATATATAATTTTAAAATCAGAAATCTCACCAATAGCTATCCAACTGCACGACACTTCCTTTAGAGAAATCTTCGCCTTTTTGTCGCTTTCACCCGTATTCTCTACATATGTAAAAATCGAATTTTTACTATGCTATTCAATATATAAAAATATGATTTTTTACTTCGACTTTCAATATATAAAAATATGATTTTTACCTCGACTTTCAATATATACAAATCTGATTTTTACTTCTTAAAGTTCAAATCCTTTTTCTCTTTAAAGATTAAACCTTTTTCCTATTTAAAGTTTAAACCTTTTTTCTATTTTAAACCTTAAAATAAAATCAGTTTTTATTTTCTACTTTTAACATTTTCAGTTTTTATTTTTAAAACAAAATCAGTTTTTACTTCTAAAACAAAATCAGTTTTTATTATTTAACAAAATCAGTTTTTATTATTTAACAAAATCAGTTTTTATTATTTAACAAAATCAGTTTTTATTATTTAACAAAATCAGTTTTTATTATTTAACAAAATCAGTTTTTATTATTTAACAAAATCAGTTTTTATTATTTAACAAAATCAGTTTTTATTATTTAATAAAATCAGTTTTTATTATTTAACAAAATCAGTTTTTATTATTTAACAAAATCAGTTTTTATTATTTAACAAAATCAGTTTTTATTATTTAACAAAATCAGTTTTTTTTTCCTATTTAAACAAAAATCAGTTTTTAAAATCTAAAAAAAAACAGTTTTTAAATCATTATAAAATCAGTTTTGAATTCTAAAAAAAAAAATAGTTTTTAAATTATTAAAATAAAATAACAAAATACTTACAGAGGGGGGGGGGGGGGGGTTTGGAGACGTCGGCGGCAGCTTCGAGGTGGCGGCGCTCGGGGTTCGAACGGGGGAGGCGATGCTTCGGGGCTCGAACTGGGAGGCGGTGGCTTCGAGGTTTTGACTGGGGGCGTCGCGATGAAGGCGCTGGAAGGAGGAGGTCAGCGGCAGGGTTCGTCGGCGTCGGGTCTCGAGGGGGCGGCGGCTCGATTGGCTTAGGGTTTTTTCCTTTTTTTTTATTCTGTTTAAATGAATCGGGGGGGGGGGGGGGGCGGGGGGGGGGGGGGCAGAAAGGAGGTAAAGGAGTGAAAGTAAAAATTATTTTTATTATTTAATTATTTAATTTTGCAAAAAGGTTGACTTTTACATACGACCTCGAAACGAGGCCTACCGCCTGTCGTCCATAGCGTTTTACCCCCATTCCGAACACAATGGGATATGTATCGTAAGCTGGTTTGATCGTTACAATCAGTTTCCGTTGAATTTACATTTAAATCCTTATATTGAATTTTAAACGTACATTTCAAATTACCGGGGTCACATACTAACTAGAAAAATTCCAGAAAAATATTTTCTAGCTTCGTATTGACGAAACGGTCCTAACAAAACTAGTTTCGTCGAATTCTGAGACCGTTTGAGAAATGGCCAATTTCCATTCGATTAAAATCAACAGAAACTAGTCAAACGCGTTTTCTTTTGCCACGCTCACATATTGATTCGAAAAATTATGAAATTTGAAACCTAACAATAACTTGACCCTGCGGATCCAACAAAAGTGGTTTCGTCGAAATCTGAGGTCATTTGCAAAATGTCCATTTTTAAGGGCCTGAATTTCATAGCGACTATTCAGAATTTTCAACTGGACATATCCTTTGATTCCCGCTATCAAATTTCGATTGGTCGGATTCGTTAGAAAGATATTCACTAACAGATTTAAATATTTTTGGTTTCACTAAAATCCGGATTGTTTTGCACCTGGTACAGTCTGACAAAGTTTGAATTCAATTTTTGAAACTGCCACGCCATTTCAGGCCTTGTTTATAATTATAATTAATTATATTCGTTTTCAATTGTCGATTCAAACTTAGTTTTCATCGCCATTATCTAAAATATTTATTATAAATATTTAAAATCCATTATTTTAGCCAATTTAAAATTTTTAAATTGGTTCAGATTTTCTGGGTCGTTACATGGAGATAGGGGCAGGCGGCACCTATGTAGACAGCTAGTGGTACACGAAACTATCATTATGATTATTATGTTCAGTATGTGGGATCAACTTTTAGGGTGACTAGTAATGGTGCAGTATAGTTATTATCCTATAGTGATTAGGAGCGCGATTAATGCCAACATATTCCTTTTGTTTGTTTTGTCTTGCCCATTTGCTTCACAGTCATTCCTTGTTTTACCAGTTTATGCCTTATCCTAATTACTTTAATAATTATGTTGTTAAAATTATTGGACTAGCCAAACTTTATGTCTGACCCCCTTTGAACCTCTTTCTCTCTCTCTTTTGGAAGTGCCTGGATTGCTGAAAGTAAAGTTCAGCTTATCTCTTTTATGGCTACTTATGTTGGGTATATGCTTTTTTACTTTATGTACTCATAAAATAATTTGTCAAGATGGATATTAAGTGTACTTGGTTTTATTGTTGGTATTTGATGTTGTTGTAACCAAACTATTTCTCCGCTGCAATAAAGTTGTTTTAATTTTTCAAGTACCAATATATGTATCTGTCTTGTTATATTCTGTTCTATACACCAATAATACTCCATGAAAGTTAATGCATTCCCTTTGAGAGTGACATTAATGGACGTGGGGTGTTACACATATTATTCCGTCTTTCATATCTGCTACTAATTCAACATATATAAATGTTATCCCAATCAAAATCAAATCACTTTTATCTCCAACACAACCATTCACTTATCCAAGCCAAATTCAATTTCAAATCAAAGTTCCATTCTTGATTTTCAAATTCTTCACTCATCAATCCAATACCATTTTAGATTCCTATGTCACAAACCCAATTTCTCGATATCATTCTAATCCAATTCAATTTCCACTTAATTGGTTTTCAATTCAATTCCAATTTATTTCCAAAATTTTTTATTTAAATTTGTTTCTAATTCAAACAGTCTCTTAAAGGGAGTTATAAATAGCTTCGCTTTTCTCAAAAATAAAACAATCCTTTTCGAAATTCAAGCAACTTGTTTTTGCAGAACATTTTCAAAAACAAAACCTTTGGTAGTAATCTGTCACTTAAAAACTCAAAAATGAACACTGATGATGTCATGATCATCATCGAAATCTATTTCCAGCTATCGAAGTGATTTCAATAATATATCACTTTCAAAACCATATCTAACACTCTCATTTTGAAATTCATTTCAAAATACCATTTACAATGCTTTAAAACAATTTAAAATCTCCCAGGGTTTTAAAATTCTCATATATTTAATCCATATTCATTAACAACACTTATTCAAATTTCCAGGGTTTTAATTCCAATTATGATTTAAATTCAGATTTAATTCATTTGATTTCACGTATTTCACTTATACGAATTTTGATTAGCTATTTACATAACCATTTCACATTTTATAATCATATTCGATTATAATCACAACCAACACATCCAGTATACTATAATACTTCAAATATCTATACTTTGTTTATATCAAAATATAATTTGGGTAAAACTATTTCATTTACCCTCTTTTCAAAACATACAGTGTCGGTTCATCGTATTCGAGTGTTTATAAACCCCTACCAATACAGTGGATCAAAACTGATCGACCAGAACTCATAAACAACTCAACCAATAAATCTCCACAATTTAAAACAATTTTTATACCAAATAACAAATACGTTCACTCGTATTTTTACACTCAACTCAATCTAGGGTATTGCTAACCCCATCTTTACTGAGTCACGCCACAGAGCCAAGGTAATACTTAACCTTCAGCTCTGATACCAACTGTAGTGTCCCGAAACTCGGTACAATTTGAACTGACCAAATAACACAAGTCCAACCCACATTGCACTGGAAGCCAGAAAACTAATAGAAAGAAAACAAAGGGTGAGAATAGATAAGATAGAAACTTAGAATAGAAGAAGAAGAAGAACATACAACATCAGAGTAAACACGAATCTCACAGTGGAATGAACAATATATAATAGATACATAACTTTGAAATAAAATCAGTATATGTATACAGTAACATTATCAGAGTATAACATTTACATCACAGCGGAAATAAACAATAGCTATAAAAACGCTACTGAAGCCTCCTTCTCCAACTCCTTCTAGTGCGTCTGTAAATCCTGACTACTTGGCTGCTCGTACAAATTTGAGCACCCAAGAGTTTAGGGAAAACAAAACAAAACAAACTCTGGGTCAGTCATGGGGCTGGTATGAGTAAACAATTTAAAATAGTTTGGGAAAATAACGATATCTCATAAGACCACGCCGTATAACGGAACAGGTTTTTCCCTTTATGATAATCCAAATCAGTTTGATTTAACTTTCAAATCATTTTGAAAGAAACAATGATCTTTTATATCAAAACTCTTTTGATATTATAATAGTGTCTATCAACCACAATATAATAATCATCTTGCAGAACGCTTTCATCTCATGTTCCACATATATAGTATACAATCAAAACCGCGAGCACTTATTGGGTAATGGATTTCCAACTATGACAAGGTATGGAACCACCTTCTGATAGTGTACCTCTAGAGAGGAATACACTGAGTTCAACAAGAACATCTTGCAACTCGGCCACACATGACCGACCACTCATTTCGCTTGAGTGTATCGAATGTATATCACCAACGGTTGGGATCAACAACCGTTTCCCAAATGGGACAGCATCTAATAGATTAAAGAATGAAATGAATATCTCTAGATGGGTGATAATACACCCTACTTGGAAGCCAATCACTTAGCCATGCTACCTGCCCGATTTTTGTCATTTCCTGGTCGTGAGGCTAGAGGCCACGCTTATATCTGACAGATCACACATTTATTCACTTTGAATGTCACAATATCTTACCCGCAAAATCACAAATTTATTTCCCTAAAAATACAACGGGTATACAGCTAAGAGAAACGAGTTCCTCCGCCACCAAACGTAAATACGTTTGAAGAGATCAACTTACGGCGATCTATTAAATATACTCTATCAGACATTCTTCCATAATGGTCGTCCTGGGACTGGACAAACCGAAGGCACTATTCTGTAAATCCATCTTAGGTAGTTTCTACCTAGGATTTGACAGAACGATCCTTGCATAAACTCCATCTTCAATTATCTTCATCATATCTGACCGCAACACTAACATCCATACAGAGTGGTTTCAGATAATGAATCTGATCCTGGTCTCCCCGTATTGACAACAGAAATGGTCAAAAGCTTCGATAGTCGGTGAGTTAACTATCAAAGAAAAACACGTGTGCAAACAACGATATTATTTCCAAATGGAAATTCTATCGATCAATCATCATTTATCTCTTAAATTAATATATATTTAATTTATTCATTCTACATTTCCTGTTTCCATATATATATATATATATATATATATATATATATATATATAGAAATTCTGTTTTTTCCTAAATTTAGAAAATATACGATATTAATCATTGGAGAAATTTTCCATATTTACTTCCTTTTCTTATTTTCTATATTAGAAATCATTTCTGATTCTTATTTGGGAAACATTTCCAAAACTCTTCCATTGGATTTAAACATATGTTTAAATAAAACATCGCTATGCCAACTTAAACCATTACCTTCATTAACTTAATTCACTTAACCAACTTTACTTTCAAACCTTAACCATTCCTTAGTTAAAAATGGAGTCAATCAAGTGGGGGTATAACTACCTCTCAGACCTTAACTAAACAATATTTCTAACCTCGAAATAGACAAAATTTGTAATGACCCAACTTTCCAGTGCCTCGGAAGTTGTATCATTTTAAAAGAAAAGAAGTAGATAGAAGAATAGAACTAAGAAAAGACATCAAAATCTCACAACGGAACTTAGGACAATATATTAATAGCCCAAAATATTACATATTACCAGTCAAATACATAGCGTACTTCATACATAGGAATACATGTCATTTTGATTACATAAAAATCACTAGTGATACTAACTTGCTGAATAATCGTACATAACATCACAACTGAACCACCATCTGGATAATAATACATAACATAAGATAGATAAGCCAACGTCCCAGGGTTTGCCATCCTGCTACTCCAAGGTTATGTTAAGACCTGGATCACTTGTCTACTCATAATAAGTATTATGAGTACCCAAGAGTTTAAAGAAAACACAGAAAAATAAACACCGGGTCAGTCATGGACTGGTATGAGTAAACGATTTATAAACAAGTTTAAATAAATCAAAATGATTCATAAGACCACGCCGTAAATACGGAATGGGTTTTTTTTACCTTATGAGATCAAAATAGTGGCATACATAAACAGATATTTTGATAATGTCTAGGGTTTCCACAAATAATTCATAATTTAGTAAAATGCTTTCATCTCAAAATTTACTATATAGTATACAAAACAAAACCGCTTGGCGCTTATGGATAACGGATTTCCAACTATGACAAGGTATGGGATCACCTTTCGTCAGTGTATCTCTAGATATGAATACACTGGGTTCAACAAGAACTTCTTGCAACCCGGCCACACATGACCGACCACTCATTTCTCTTGAGTGTATCGAATGTATATCACCAATGGTTGTGTACGGCAACCATTTCCCGAGTCGGGACAGAATCGATAGAATAAGAATAAGGAAATATCTCTAGATAGGTGACGATACATCCTAATGGGAGCTAACCACATAGCCATGCTGCCTGCCCGATTTTTGTCATTTCCAGTTGTGAGGCTTGAGGCTAAACTTACCATTTTCAAACACGGTAATTTTCTTTGAATATCACATTGTCAAAACTCGCCAATCTCTAATTGACTTTCCCAAAAATATGGTACGAGTATAAAGCATGAGGAACGAGTTCTTCTGCCACTACGAACATACGTTTGGAAAGATCAACGTACGAGATTAGTTAGAATTACTTTGTCAGATATTCATCTATACAAGTTGTCCTGGGATTGGACAAACCGAAGGTGTTATTCTATAAATCCATCTCAGGTAATTTCTACCTACGATTTACATAATAATCCTTGCATTTCATCGTCTTCTATTATCTTCGATAATTATTGACTGGCGACGTAAAATCTGAATCGAAGTGGAACGTAGTTCCGGACTCTTCGAAACAATTTGCGTTTAATATCTTTTAGGGACAAGTGTTACTTAAGGGATCAGTTTGAAGTACATAATAAATTCACTTTTATTTACAAATGATTTGATTCGTTAAATCATTTTAAATACGATTTCTGACTTACGTTGAAAAAATCGTATTTCACTGTTTATTCAAAACGTTTGAATGTTCATATTGACAAAAACCCTTTTCTCTTAATCCACTTTTATTTTATTCATCGTTGTCTTGATTTACTAAAATAAATATTGCATATTCTCAGATTGCATTATTGACACATCGATTTCCATTTTTGTACAAAATAACACGTCATTTCGAACCTTGCAAAAATTGTGTGATATACCAAGAGATGGTGTTGATTGAGCTGGATGACAAAGAAAAGTACGGCAGGAAGAATTTGCCATGTTGTATCTAATTTGTTATCGAAGACGGCTTGAGGAAAAATACTATGACGGCTTATGGTTGAGCAGTTCACCCCAGGTAGTATATCAGCTTGATGTTAGTGTTACAGTTTACTTTTAGCTAAACAATGAAAGCTACTTCTTTATGATATTTGTATCAATGAACTATGAACAATTTTCTTGTTTTTTAGCAGGGAAAAATCAAGTCAGTCTAAGTACTAGTGTTTTTGTGCTCTAATTTATTCAGTATTATTGGTTTTAATGTCATTAGTATTGATATCTTATCTCTAGTTAAGCCAGTTTTAAAATATTCTCATTGTTTCAGTTTGAAAGACAGAACGTCTTGGAAGTACACTTATGCAGGTGTACATCTTGTATCTAAGTGCAAGTTCGTTTTGGTTGTTTATAGGGGATTTTATTTGGTTAAATACTGCTTGCTTAAAATTCCCAGGATACATCAATGTCTAGCATGTTCGAGAAATTTTCAAATCCAAATCAGTTGCAAGAGGTGGAGGAAAGGATGGCATGACTTAAAGAAGAGCCATCTCTAAAGTCCGTTTTTGAAGAGATAGAAAGTGGCAACCCGGCTGCAATGATGAAGTAATGCAATGTTACTTTAGACCAAATTTTTTCCATAATATTTATATGATATTTTATGATTTTCATATTTAGTCTTCGGGACTTAATTTTTAGGTACATGAATGATCCCGAAATTCTTAAAAAGATAAGGCAAGCAATGAGGACACCATTCTCAAAAGATGATGCTGCAACTTTGACTACAACGGGTATCATAGAAGCAGAAGATTGATGTATGTATTTTGAAACGGTTATGTTGATGATGTATTATGTGTATGTTGATCGAATATTATGTTAATTAATATATATAAATGATTCCGTATAGTTATATTTGTTGCATTGAAATATGAATCATATTATTATAAATATATATGAATTCTTTATATTAGTAAGGTGTATATAAGTAGCAACAACGAAAAAGTTGTAATAAATCATTTTACAACCGTGTGAAAGAGTTGTAATATTCTGGAATTCACAACGGTAATCACTAGTTGTCATACCTATGATCTTACGATATTTAAATGTCTACAACAACGGGGAATAAAAGTTGTAATAAAGTTTATTACATCTGTGAGTAATAGTTGTTAAATATCCTATTTCACAACGGTGTTGCAACGGTGCAGAAATGTTGTAAAAGATATAAGTCTATTACAACTTCTTAATACACGACGGTGGCTCCACCGTTGTAAAAACTTTTTACAACTTTTTTGCACCGTTGTAATATGGTATATTTGTTGTAGTGAACGTAGTTCCGAACTCTTCGAAACAATTTGCGTTTAATATCTTTTAGGGACAAGTGCTACTTAAGGGATCAGTTTGAAGTAAATAATAAATTCACTTTTATTTACAAATGATTTGATTCGTTAAATCATTTTAAATACAATTTCTGATTTACGTTGAAAAAATCGTATTACACTGTTTATTCAAAACGTTTGAATGTTCATATTGAAAAAAACCCTTTTCTCTTGATCCACTTTTATTTTATTCATCGTTGTCTTGATTTACTAAAATAAATATTGCCATATTCTCAGATTGCATTACTGACACGTCGATTTCCATTTTTGTACATGCTAAACATGTTCGACAAAAGTCATGTATATATTTTCGTTCTCTATATATTCAATTAACTTCTTATTTATTTAGTTTATTTTTTTAAATAAACTAATTAAATAAATATTTTGAAAAACATTTTTTTCCAAAAATTTAAAAGTACCGGTTCTGATCATTTCAAAATCACGTGATCTGCCTAGGTAGATCACTTAGTTTTTGTGTGATTTGGCAAAGTACCCGATCTGGTAGTCTGGCACAGTGCCAGGCCTTTCAAAATGTAGTGATCCACCGTGAGGATCACTACAAAAACTGGTGCGCAAAACTCCAATGTGGTACTACCACATTTGCTAAACTACCAGGCCCTTAATTTCCATGAATTCCTCAGCCAAACACCACAAATTGCCGTGTGCCACGCCTTGGCAACTAAAAGTGGTACTACCACTTTTATTCACAGCCGTGACCTCTTCTGGTGAAACCCGATTCCAAAAAGCATCCCACCCCCAATGCCTCAGGCCACCGGGCCTCGAGCGCTTTTGACCACGTGATGCCCCCGACCTGACGTGTCGACTCCCACTAGTGAGGTGGTCCACCATGCCTCCGTCGAAGAGCAGTTCGTCTTCGAACCTGCTTGAGTCCAAGTGAGAAACGCAACCCCAAATCGATTCAAACTCAAAATCTATACGTTATAAAAATCGTTTAGTATTTTTCTAGTGTTCCAGGGATCATCACGCATTTGTACTTTCGATTATAATATCAGTTGTCGCGTAGATCATCGCCACTCGATCCTTTCACCATTTCCGACCAAACCAGATTTTTCTCTTGATCCAAAACGCTAAAAATCATCGCCTTTGTTTTAAAAAGAAACCATGTTTTCTTATTTCACATGGGCTTATCACCCTGATATTCGAATTTGTGGAGGTTGGTTTTTCATGTTGAAAACTTGTTGGATAGTACATATGGATTTAAAGTGATTATCTGTGATAAACCATATCTTAGCTTGCAAATGCGCATGTATACATACAAAAGGACTTATGTGTGTGTATGAGCTAGGTCTCGATGTGCTTATACGATCATACTTGGCATCACAAGCAGAATAGTTCAATCAGTATGCAAACACATAAGTGTTTAAAATAGTTCAACAGCAAACAATTTCTGGTGTTCATGACAGTTCAATAGCAAGCAATTTCTTGTGTTCATGATAGTTTAATAGCAACAATAACTTGTGTTCATGACAGTTCAACAGGCAAGCATATACTGATATATTCATATCAGTGCAATGATCAAACCAACGCAGCATTCTCCATTTACTTGCATACATAAATATATAGGTCTAAAATGGGGTTTGCTCAATTTGAAAATTTCTAGTTTCTGGTGTTTCAAAATACCCTCTGTTCCTTGCTTTTCTCTCGGTTTTTCAGGTGAAAAACTATGGAGATCTAACAGCCTTATTTATAGGCTTAATAAAAAGTATAAACAGATATTTTTATTATCCAATAAAATAAGAAAAATCCTAATTTCTCTAAACAGATATTATTTGCGCAGGCTTATACACACAGAAGAATGTTCTGATAGCTTAGTTTAGTTTTGTTTTTACAAGCTAAAAGTTTTGATGGAGAGAGGGTGTCCACTTACTTTTTTCAGCTATGACAAAACCAATTAATGCCTGTAGTCCTTTTAAATCTAAAGAATGTATAATCTCCCTTTAACTCTCACGGCTGAAAACAACATCTTAGATAAGTTAGGCTGAGAGAATTACACCAATTAAAAGCATTAAAACTTAAATCTAAAAGGCTAAAATCCTAGTACATATTTCATTTAATGGTTTGCTGCACCAGGTCTTGTGTGTGCAGGCAAATTCTTTCTCATACCTTTAGAAACACTTAAGTGCTTTTATCTCAAATCACTTGTCCATTCCCTGGTCCTTTTATACTTCTATAAGAAGTATTTATCTAACTAATGTATTTTGTCTTTAGCTGAAGTGTTGCCCTGTTCTTGCGCAAACACCTCTTTGATCATGGAAAAAGAAAATATCTAAAACTCAAGTGTTTTAATTCTCTAACTAAAGGTCACTCCTTGCGCACAAACACCTCCTTGATCATGAAGTATTTATCCATTTACATGGGCCCTGTTTCAGCTGAGATGGTGATCATTCCTTGCACACAAATGGGCTGGAATGGCTTTGTTTGTTTAGGTGTTAACTAAGGTTTTGGCTAGATAGATTCAAGGTGTTCATGGTGTTGTTATGTTCATACATTTCTTGCACAAGTATGGCTTAAGTTAAAGTCTTGAATTTGATTAAATAACTAAGTCTTACTAGCTTAGTGTAGGTACTAGTTTATGTCGAAATCATCTTGTTCATTTGCAAAATAATTTGTTTCTCAAAACACATTATTTACCTTAGTAAAGATTTAGCTACGCTTTGGATCTTAGTGAAGGAATCTTTACTCATATTTCTGTTCTCGTAAATGAATTATCCTTTATCGATACGTTTAGTTATCGATATTTTGTTCATTTTAATTTTTTACACATTTTAATTTCGTCTAGGATTTCCGGGTCATTACAATCTTTCCCCCTTATAAAAATTTCGTCCTCGAAATTTGTAAACACAGATATAAATCAAGCCCAAAGTGATATGCCATAAACCATCATAGAAAGTGCTACAAATAATACGATAAGTGCTATACCCGACAAGTTCGAGTTATAGTCATAGTGCGATAATAAGTGCTATACTCGACTAATTCGAGTTATAGACTAATACAAAGTCCTATGTACATACATAGTATACTCTCCTACTCGGAGTCATCACTACTGATACTAATCACGTCCTCCCCTTCATCATCAGAAATGTTAACTATCTCTTCATCATTAGAAATGTCAACTATCTCTTCATCATCAGAGATATCGACTACCTCCACTACCTCGTCATCCTCCTCCACTTCCTCCTCTACATCCTCCTCATCATAAATGTAAATGATCTCAGTAGGTGGTGGTGGGTGTAACACCATGTGTGACGGCCCGCACCGCACCAACCGACATTTACTCCAAAAGTGCGTTGTACACATATCCAGTTAGCACGGGACGGTCGCCAGAAGAAAAAGAAAGAAGAGAATGGGCTAATCCAGGAACCTGTAATATGTCTCACAGCGCATAGAACAAAATATAATAATAACATACTTGACATAAAACAGGAGAGACAGTGCATAAGCTAAAAACCAGAACTGAGCATCATAGCAGCGGAAATCCAAAATATAGCTTATTACAACTTTTCAAACTGTCTCAAAGCAAAAGCAAGATAAATGAGATACACTACTAATGCCCAAGTAACGACCACCAACGACACAGGGAGAATATCTATATATCATACGTGGAAGCCTCCTGCTCGCCTCCGAATCAACTACTCGCGCATCACTAGCTAACCACAACCTGTCTCTAGCCTGCTCGTGTGAGCACCCAGAGTAATAAGAAGAGACATAAAACTCTGGGTCAGACATAAAGCCTGGTATGAGCGATAAGCATCTAAACAGAATAATAACAGGTATAATCCAATCATACCTGAACCTGGACCTGCAACCAAAGAGTTAGCACTACATACTGTACAACACTCTAAGGTGCCCTTCCAAATGGTGTAAAGATAACGGGGGTGGGGGTGTGCATGTCATAGTGATGTCAAACAATCAAGCATAGCAATCATCCTCACATCCCTCACTCAGTGCGTAAAGCATACGATATCCACTACTTTGGTCACCTAATACTTTAGGCCATGACGGAATCCAATCCCGTGTAACTATCACTACCAACCCACTATCCATCTCTCAGTGGTGGACCAAAGTTATGAATACCGACAACCCCTTTGCACACGTCCCGCAGCAAAGCCCAACCATGAAGTGAACTCATTGGTTCCCATCTGGATCCTGAGCTCTAACTTCCATTTGGACTACCTTTGCATCTCGGGTTTTTAGTTGTCATCTCCGTCCGGATCGATCTTCATTCAGTTCGCTTCGCTTTAGGTCGTGGCCATCAATGTCGGATCGCGATCGGCCTTCAACATTCTTCATCGGATCGGATCGGCCTCATCTGGTTCGGATCGCGGTTTGCCCTCCCCAAGCACGGTTCGTGGCTCCTTCTTCCACTCGTGGTCGATCGGATCGTGGACCCCCTTCGGATCGTGCTCTATGCTCCTTGGCGTCGGTTCATGGCTTCATCTCCAGGTCGGATTGTGACCAGCTTCGGATCGCGACTCGTGGATCGTGGGTGCATCGGATTAGGTTCCATCTCCACGCGGATCGGGTCGTAATGCTCATTCGCGATCCGGATCGAAGTACTTCAGTTTGAGCACGGCGCTGCATCGATTCGTCTCGTGGGTCTAACCACGATCGGGTCGGGTCGTGGGAGGAATAAGCGATCCGATCCGGGTCCTGCTCATTTTTCCTGCAACTTCCAGTGACGGTTTACACGCCTCTCGACGGCGTTTTCGACCATTCTAACTATTGAAATTAATCACAAAACATACCATAAAGTCATAGCAACACATACAAGTGACCTCAAACACCAAAGCAACAATATGATAGGTTTAAATAGATCAAACATAGCCAAAAACCCCATATTTTCCCTCTTAAGCATGTTTAGGTGAAACTAACCATGTGATTAACAAAACTTAACCAAATCAACCCAAATTCATATCAGAGGTCTAAAACAATATTTCAGAATTTATGAATATTTTTTCAGATTTTTAACATGCATAAATTCGCTAATTTCCACTAATCACCCCTTAATCCCCCAAATTCCGGGATTTGCAAAATTAGTCGAAATTAACCCAAATTCATAGCAGAGACATAAAATGATGTTTTAGAATTTAAGGAATTTTTCTATATTTTTCTGAGCCATAATTTTGCTAATCTTAGCTAATTACCATAATTAGCCATAATCAGTGAGGAACTATGCAAATCACTCACCTTAGCCACAAACAAACTTTAGATCTGAAATAATCTCTCATTTGGATCCAATCCCTATGTGTTCCAGCAGCTCTCTCTCTGATTTGGTGCTACCCTCCCTTGATTTGATGTAGTTTTGCTTAATCTTCGATTAGAAAGTGATTAGAGACGATTTGGGATGAAATTAGAAGGTGGAGGCCATTGCTAGAGCTTGAAGGAGGTAAGTGGCGGCTGGAAAAATGAGTCTAAAACCGAAATCCTAACCCTAGCAGCCCTTAAATACCACAAATCCCGAAATCCCCCATTGGGCCTAGTTGCTAATCACCCGGTTAAGCCCAATTAGCTGTTTTTCACCTTCTAAACCTTGTTTCAGCCATATCTCCCAAACGATAAGTCCGTTTGGCTAATGTAACCACTCTACGGAAAGAGAAACCATCATTCGAAGCCAATGGAAGTGGTTTCAGGTCAAAACTCCTTTCTAGTCAAAAGTTATGGCCAAAACAGTACCAACTAGGGGTAAAACGGTTATTTAAAAATCGACAAAAATCATGAACATGGGAAATGACTCTAATGGTTGTTTCCCAAAGTTACATGACCATACGACTTCATATGTGAAAGAAATAATTATTCTACGATCCCATGATGCGTAGAATACTGGTCGTTACACTCTCCCTCCCTTAAGAAATTTCGCCCCCGAAATTCCCTAACCAAAACACAAAAAGGGTTCCGCATGCCTATCAACCATAAACAACAATCAACATGCAAAACAAGTCTATCCTAGCATGTGGTTTACTAATAAGGGAAGAAACTATCACTACCAAAACCTTAATAGGCAAAGAGTTCTGGATACTTCTTCCTTATATCCTCCTCTGTTTCCCAAGTACGTTCTTTTTCATTCTCACCCCACTGGACTTTGACTGGTTTCACCGCCTTCCTTCGAAGTTGATTCGTATCGTTCCCAACAATACGCATAGACTTGCGGTTCCCAACCGCCTCGGGTTCAACTTCGATATCATCCAACTGATCAGGTGAAATAGTCACATTAGGGTCTTGCACAAACTTCCTTAACTGGGAAACATGAAATACGTTGTGAACTCCCTCCATCTTGTCTGGTAACTCAACTTAATATGCCAAATTCCCAACTTGCTCGAGGACTGGGAATGGGCCAACAAATCTTGGTGCTAACTTACCTCTCCAACCAATCCGAATCACATTCTCTATGGAGAGATCTTGACGAACACCAAGTCGTTAACGAAGAATTCCAAATCCCTTCGTCTCTTATCGAGATAAGCCTTCTTCCTATCTTTATCCCTTCCCAGTAGTATATATGCTCTATGTCTCAATACATCTTGTTACCACTGGGATGCATAGTCAATTTCGAGTGATGATATGCTCTAAGCACTTCACCTCTCAGTCCATCTACGTTGGGTACAACTAGTCCCTTATTCTTTCGAAGTCACCCTTCTCGATCAAATCCTTACCTGATCATTCTCTTTCCATCGATACCCATCTCTACCCTAGAGATGGTTCCCAATAGATTAGGATCGTCCTTCTAACTGGAAACAATCCTCTCAATCAAAATCGATCTAATCGTCAAGCTTACTAGCGTTTCTGAATCCAATTCAGTCTTGGGTCTGAAATCATATCCTGTGACATACTCTAGTTGCTTCCATCCTAGAAACAAAACCCCTAAACTGGCATGTCTCCTACTCAATGCAACTAGTACTGCACCCACATCCTTTACTATGATCACTCTGCCCCATGGAGTCATGGCGACTCCACTGCACTGATCCATAGTCACTAGTCCTTTGCTTTGTCCACTCTGCCCCATGAAGTCATAACAACTCCACTGCACTGGCTCATAGCCTTACTAATCTTTTACTATGTCCACTTTGCCCCTCGAGTCACAATGACTCTACTGCACTGGCTCATAGTCCTACTACAATCACTTTGTTCCCCATCGCTGGAACCCAACAGGTGATAGTCTACTCAAGAGAAGAAAGATAGGAACAAACATAGCAACCATAACATCCATCAAACAAGTCCTACCTATCACCTGCTAAATTCATAAACACATCGACACCTACATTACTGGTCTAACCAATCCCAATATGTCGATTCTAGTATGTCTGGTCCAACCAACATCAATAACTAATGGAAGCCCAGCCTTCATACATACACCGATGCCTACTTGACTGGTCCAACCAATCCCAGGCCAATGGAAGCCCCGCCTCCCTTCGGACTACCGTACGTCCAACGTGCGTTTATCCTCCAAGGATAATTAAACTAATGGAAGCCCAGCCTCCAATCGGACTACCGTACGTCCAACGTACGTTTGTCCTCCAAGGATAATTAAACTAATGGAAGCCCAGCCTCCAATCGGACTACCGTACGTCCAACGTACGTTTATCCTCCAAGGATAACTAGATCACGTCCAACGGATCCAAGGTAACGGGCGTCCCCAGATACCCCTGCTTTTAGTCCTCCTAAAATACTTGAGTCCAACCCAAGTCTGTCCATTATCTTGCTGCCCTCTCGAGTCCAACTCGAGCTGAATCCAAATCCTTGCAGCCTTCTCGAGTCCAACTCGAGTCAATCTATAACTCAGACCCAGTCTTGAGTACCGACAAACTCTAGTCCAACGTGAGTCGTCTCCCTATTCGTTGCATCTCCAAGATCAACGAACACCTATTTTCTCTTACGAGTTCAAGTCCAACTTGAATCGCTCTAATCTTCGTTGTATCTTCCATGATCAACGAACACATCCTATTCCTTCAAAGTTC
The DNA here is from genome assembly GCA_030737875.1 of Allium sativum. NCBI lineage: Eukaryota > Viridiplantae > Streptophyta > Magnoliopsida > Asparagales > Amaryllidaceae > Allium > Allium sativum. The sequence goes on along the minus strand of CM060921.1, from coordinate 509,111,143 downwards.
TACTATCCAATAGAGAACATCAACATAGGGTCCTAAACAATCCATTACTTTGCATCTTTCTCGAGTCCCACTCGAGCAATCTCATAACCCTATCGAGTCTAACTCTGGGCAGTCTATACCATTGAACAGTCTTATCATGTTCCGTCTGCCCATCACTCCTCGAGTAAACCAAGATATCATCCAATGAAAAATCACAACAACTATTTACCCCTCACGCAACCCATCCTAGTCGAAATTGACATTCCCCAAGCACAAACCCCAAAGGCCTAAACCAATATCAGACAAGCACCCAAGGAACATCTCCTCCGAGTTCGGACAATCCACATGAGGTGATACTAGCAAAACAATCTAGCACTGGAGTACTCATTTGCCTCCCAGAGACAACTAGAACTTATTACAACGATAACCTCTTAGCTTCCTTAACTCCAGTTACCATCGCCATCACTAGGTAGGTACCTAATACCACCCTATTCCTTTGGAGTAGATCGACTCCCCAAAAAAATGATAAACCCAGTAAAGCCCAAAACAAAGCAATCACAAGGAAACATACATCCATGACTCGATAAGACCACATTAACAAATCATGCCAAAACGAGTCGAACCACCAATCGGGTTCGTCACTACTAAAGGTCTATCGACTAACTCAGGTTTGTCAAACAAAACCCGATCAAAACATCTTAAATAGAAATCATACCTTGAATAACGACACCTTTTTCCTTCTGCGCCGCAGTTGGGGCGTTTGACGAAGAAGGAACAGCGTTGATAGCATACGCTTTCACAATCTGCTTCTCCCTAGGAGGTTGTGGGCAATCATCCTTGTGATGTCCCGCCTGGCCGCAGTTAAAGCACTTCCTTTCCCCAGGCTTTTCTCGACAATCTCTGGCGTAATGGCCCTTCTGGCCACAACTAAAGCATTCGCCATCTTTCTTATTTTTCTTACTCTGACCATCCTTGGTCGGGTTCTGCTTCCTCTTGTTCTGAGAATTCTTCTTGCCTTCACCGCCTGCTTGTGGCTTTGCCTCCTCTGCAGATGCTGTAGCAACCTCAGTCTTCGACTTAGGGAAAAGGATCTCTGACCTTAATGCCTTTCCTACAATAGACTCGAACGTCTCATCGATATGGTTTATAAGTCTTTCCCCCAAGTACCCATCCAAGCCAGTTATGAACTTCTCGTTCTTCTTTTCGACTGTATCGATAAGGGACCATCCATATTTCGATAAAGTGTCGAATTCAGCGATATACTCCGAGACTGCTCTACCGTTCTGCTTAAGCTCCAAGAACTTCCGGAACAGTTCTGATTTATGAGCAGCTGGAATAAACTTATCACAAAAGCGAGTCTTAAACTGATTCCAAGTAACTTGATCCTCTGGAGTAGCTGTTCTAATGGCATTCCACCAATTCATCGCTCGCCCTTGCAGCTGACGAGACGCTAGCCTTCTCTTCATCGCATACTCAAGACCCAAGTCATCAAAGATACGATCACAGCTATCCAACCAATCCTGAACATCTGTGGCCGACTCCGTTCCGTGGAACGACTTCCCACCAAGGTTAGTGTAATCCTTGCACAACTTGGCGAAATCGGCCCTAGGCGCCTGCACTACTGGACCACCACCATTTCCGGGATTGGGAACTGCCCCTTGAACATCCCTAAGCATCTCCCTCATGAAGTTGGTGAACATTGCCCTCACGTCAGGAGCATTCCCATGGTTGGTCCCTCTACCAGCACCTCTAGGATATCGGCTCATCGTTAATCTGTAAAAGGGGAAACGATTAACGATCCCATAGTGGTGCTAGTGCAGTACGACTTCATTCTTATACTACCAATAGTATATATATATATATAGCTTTTAAAAACCAAAGTAATCACAAATACGCGCTCTCGTATACGTACTATCTCTCCCTAGTGTCTTTCCCTAGGTTAACTACGCAACCTAGAGCTCTGATACCAAGTGTGACGGCCCGCCCCGCACCAACCGACATTTACTCCAAAAGTGTGCTGTACATATATCCAGTTAGCACGGGACGGTCGCCAGAAGAAAAAGAAAGAAGAGAATGGGCTAATCAAGGAACCTGTAATATGTCTCACAGCGCATAGAACAAAATATAATAATAACATACTTGACATAAAACAGGAGAGACAGTGCATAAGCTAAAAACCAGAACTGAGCATCATAGCAGCGGAAATCCAAAATATAGCTTATTACAACTTTTCAAACTGTCTCAAAGCAAAAGCAAGATAAAGGAGGTACACTACTAATGCCCAAGTAGTGACCACCAACGACACAGGGAGAATATCTATATATCATACGTGGAAGCCTCATGCTCGCCTCTGAATCAGCTACTCGTGCATCACTAGCTAACCACAACCTGTCTCTAGCCTGCTCGTGTGAGCACCCAGAGTAATAAGAAAAGACATAAAAATCTGGGTCAGACATAAAACCTGGTATAAGCGATAAGCATCTAAACAGAATAATAACAGGTATAATCCAATCATACCTGAACCTGGACCTGCAACCAAAGAGTTAGCACTACATACTGTACAACACTCTAAGGTGCCCTTTCAAATGGTGTAAAAATAACGGGGGTGGGGGTGTGCATGTCATAGTGATGTCAAACAATCAAGCATAGCAATCATCCTCACATCCCTCACTCAGTGCGTAAAGCATACGATATCCACTACTTTGGTCACCTAATACTTTGGGCCATGACGGAATCCAATCCTGTGTAACTATCACTACCAGCCCACTATCCATCTCTCAGTGGTGGACCAAAGTTATGAATACCGACAACCCCTTTGCACACGTCCCGCAGCAAAGCCCAACCATGAAGTGAACTCATTGGTTCCCATTTGGATCCTGAGCTCTAACTTCCATTTGGACTACCTTTGCATCTCAGGTTTTTAGTTGTCATCTCCGTCCGGATCGATCTTCATTCAGTTCGCTTCGCTTCAGGTCGTGGCCATCAATGTCGGATCGCGATTGGCCTTCAACATTCTTCATCGGATCGGATCAGCCTCATCTGGTTCGGATCGCGGTTCGCCCTCCCCAAGCACGATTCGTGGCTCCTTCTTCCACTCGTGGTCGATCGGATCGTGGACCCCCTTCGGATCGTGCTCTATGCGCCTTGGCGTCGGTTCGTGGCTTCATCTCCAGGTCGGATCGTGACCAGCTTCGGATCGCGACTCGTGGATCGTGGGTGCATCGGATCGGGTTCCATCTCCACGCGGATCGGGTCGTAATGCTCATTCGTGATCCGGATCGAAGTACTTCAGTTTGAGCACGGCGCTGCATCGATTCGTCTCGTGGGTCTAACCACGATCGGGTCGGGTCGTGGGAGGAATAAGTGATCCGATCCGGGTCCTGCTCATTTTTCCTGCAACTTCCAGCGACGGTTTACACGCCTCTCGACGGCGTTTTCGACCATTCTAACTATTGAAATTAATCACAAAACATACCATACAGTCATAGCAACACATACAAGTGACCTCAAACACCAAAACAATAATATGATAGGTTTAAATAGATCAAACATAGCCAAAACCCCATATTTCTCTTAAGCATGTTTAGGTGAAACTAACCATATGATTAACAAAACTTAACCAAATCAACCAAAATTCATATCAGAGGTCTAAAACAATATTTCAGAATTTATGAATATTTTTCTAGATTTTTAACATGCATAAATTCGCTAATTTCAACTAATCACCCCTTAATCCCCCAAATTCCGGGATTTGCAAAATTAGTCGAAATTAATCCAAATTCATATCAGAGACATAAAATGATGTTTTAGAATTTTAGGAATTTTTCTAGATTTTTCTGAGCCATAATTTTGCTAATCTTCGCTAATTACCATAATTAGCCATAATTAGTGAGGAACTATGCAAATCACTCACCTTAGCCACAAACAAACTTTAGATCTGAAATAATCTCTGATTTGGATCCAATCCCTATGTGTTCCAGAAGCTCTCTCTCTGATTTGGTGCTACCCTCCCTTGATTTGATGTAGTTTTGCTTAATCTTCGATTAGAAAGTGATTAGAGACGATTTGGGATGAAATTAGAAGGTGGAGGCCATTGCTAGAGCTTGAAGGAGGTAAGTGGCGGCTGGAAAATGAGTCTAAAACCGAAATCCTAACCCTAGCAGCCCTTAAATACCCCAAATCCCGAAATCCCCCATTGGGCCTAGTTGTTAATCACCCGGTTAAGCCCAATTCGCTGTTTTTCACCTTCTAAACCTTGCTTCAGCCATATCTCCCAAACGGTAAGTCCGTTTGGCTAATTTAACCACTCTACGCAAAGAGAAACCATCATTCGAAGCCAATGGAAGTGGTTTCAGGTCAAAACTCCTTTCCAGCCAAAAGTTATGGCCAAAACAGTACCAACTAGGGTAAAACGGTCATTTAAAAATCGACAAAAATCATGAACATGGGAAATGACTCTAATGGTTGTTTCCCAAAGTTACATGACCATACGACTTCATATGTGAAAGAAATAATTATTCTACGATCCCATGATGCGTAGAATACTGGTCGTTACACCATGTCTGGATAGTCAAGGTCAATCTGAATCCCCTGCTCAGCTATTGCAACATGGTACTCCAATAAATCATAAATATACTGCACCCATGCAGTAATCAACTCCTCATCTAGCTCGATGGGTGGGGCCTGTACTACTAGGTCAACATGCATCAGTTCCGCTAGCACCTGATCTTCCTCCTCCTCTATCTCCTATGGCTCTTCCTCAATCTCCTCTATCTCTTCCTCCTCCTCCATCTCCTCTGGCTCTTCCTCAATCTCCTCTATCCCCATATCTGAGTCACTATCATGGTTGCTGCTGTCGTCTCCCTCTCCATTGCTATCGTAACCTTCCTACAGGCTCGCCTCATCTCCTGTGCCATCCTGATCCTCTGAAAAATCTATACTCCCTTCCTCCTCCATCGGTTCAGCCTGTCCTGATATAGGCTCGTTTGGGTCTACATACATGTCCTCATCATCCCTGGGCTGCATCGTCTCAGTCCTAACAATAGACTCTGATAACTCACAGATACTGGCACTGAGTCTTTGTTCCTGGGAAGGGGTTAATCTCTTTCTAGTAGTTCTCCTAAAAATGGGGGCCATCTGATAAATAAAGGACAAAGTCTCAGAAAGTAAACATAAACTGTAAAAAGTTCATAGGCCCTAAGAATACTGAATCCTCAATAACTCATGCTGATAAATAAAAAGTCCAACATTTCATTTCTAATCATAGGATAACATCCAAAACGATACATATGATAACATCCAAAACGATACATATGATAACATCCAACTTACAATAATATCTAATCAAACATACAATAAACCGACACTTAGTCCATAGCAAAGTTTGGATAAAACTCCTTGACGTGCTTCTCCGTCTCCCAAGTACAGCCGTTTGGGTTCTCGCTCCATTGTATTTTTAACAACTTCACAGTCTTGTTTCGGAGTTGCTTTTCTTATTTATCAATTACGTAGACTGGATAGCATATCACAGTCATGTTCGGTTCTATCTCTAGATCTTCTTGAACAGAGGGTTCTAAAATCAAAGATGGGTCGTGGACACACTTTCGGAGATGGGACACATGGAAAACATTGTGAATCCCTGCCATCCTTTCTGGTAATTCTACTCGATAGGCTAGTGATCCAATCTTCTCAATAACATGGAAAGGTCCTACAAATCGTGGAGCTAACTTCCCTGTTTTACCAAATCTGATTGCTCCTCTGATGGGTGCAATCTTTACAAACACTAGATCTTCAACAGAAAAATTTAGATCTCTTCGCCTTTGGTCTGCGTAACTCTTCTGTCGATCCCGGGCTTCTTTCATCTTACTCTTGACTAACTTAACCTTCTCAGTTGCCTCTCGGATCATATCTAGACCAAGAACAAGTTTATTACCAGACTCAACCCAACAAGTCGGTGATCTACACGGTCTTCCATAGAGAGCTTCGTAAGGTGCCATACCTATACTGGTTTGATAACTATTGTTGTAGGAGAATTCTACCAGATACAAGTGGTCTTCCCATGATCCTCCAAAGTCAAGAATACACACCCTCAATAGGTTTTCTAAAGTTCGGTTCACCCTCTCTGTTTGGCCGTCTGTTTGAGGATGGTAAGCCGTGCTTAGATGTAGTTTAGTACCCAAGGTTGTTTGAAGTGCTTCCCAGAATTTACTAGTAAATAAGGGATCTCTGTCGCTTACAATATTCACTGGAACTCCATGTATCCTTATGATCTCTCTCATAAAAAGTTCGGCTAGCGAAGCTGCAGTTCGTGTCGGTTTTACCGGAATGAAATATGCACTCTTCGTTAGTCGGTCTACTATTACCCATACTCCTTCATTTCCTCTCCTCGGCTTTGGTAACCCATCAATGAAATCCATTGATATCATCTCCCACTTCCAATTGGGAATCTCCAACGGTTGCAGTAGTCCCGCTGTTTTCTGGTGATCTCCTTTGATTTGCTAGCAATTTAAACAATTACCCACATAAGTTTGAATGTCCTTCTTCATTCCGGGCCACCAGAATACTCGTTTCATGTCTTTATACATCTTTTGATTTCCGGGATGAATACTTAACTTTGATTGATGGCCTTCGGTCAATACTTCTTGCCTTAGCCCGTCAATATCAGGAATGCATAATCTCCCATTAATTCTGAGAGTACCTTGATCGTCTAGTTCAAAGTCTGACTCCCCTCCCTTCCTTACTCCTTGGATTATCTTTTCTAGATGAGTATCCCTTGTTTGATATCTCTTTATCCTTTCATGAAGTATTGTAACGACTTCTAGAAAAGATAAGATTGGGTTTCTGCTTAGAGCGTCTGCTACGACATTAGCTTTTCCTGGTGTATAGATAATATCTAGGTCGAATGCTGTAAGGAATTCTAACCACCTTTGTTGCCTCAGATTCAGATCTTTCTGGGTGAACAAGTACTTTAATGGCTTGTGATCTGTGAAGAGTTCGAACTTCCCTCCTAACAGATAATGTCTCCATATCTTCAATGCAAAGACAACTGCCAAAAGTTCTAGGTCATGTGTTGCGTAATTCCTCTTATGTAGTTTTAACTATCTACTGGCATATGCAATTACACGTCCATTCTGCATCAAAACTGCACCAAGTCCAACTCCACAAGCATCAGTATATACTATGAATTCTCTCTCCCTATCGGGAACAGCTAGAACTGGTGCTTTCGTTAACTTCTCTTTCAGTTCTTTGAATGCTTCTTCACACTTCGGAGCCCACACAAATTTTTCCCCTTTCTTTGTTAACTTCGTTAAGTGGGAAGATATTTTTGAATAATCCTGGATGAACCTACGATAGTATCCTGCTAATCCCAAGAAACTACGGACTTCTGTTGGTGCTCGAGGTCGTTTCCATTCTTGTATTGTTTCTACTTTGATTGGGTCAACAGAGATACCATCTCCGTTCACGATATGCCCCAAGAATCTAACTTCTGACTTCCAAAAATGATATTTGGAAAACTTCGCCTTCAATACGTGCTTTCTCAGAGTCTTCAATACTATTCTCAGATGGCGTCTGTATTCTTCCTTATATTTTGAATAAATGAGGATATCATCAATGAAGATTAGAACAAATTTGTTTAGAATTTTCCTAAAAACACGGTTCATAAGATCAACAAAATAAGCAGGTGCATCGGTTAGTCCAAATGGCATTACTAACCATTCGTAAAAGAAATCAGGCCCTCTGAAGGCAGTTAAAGGAATGCTATCTTCAGTAATTCTCAACTGATGAAAACCTGTTGCTAAATCCATTTGTGAAAATATGGTAGCTTCATTATATTGATCGAAAAGATCGTCTATCCGGGGTAAAGGATATTTATTTCTAATGGTCATCTTGTTCAACTCCCTATAGTCAACACATAATCTCAGTGACCCATCAGTTTTTACCACAAAAACTACTGCTGAACCCCAACTTGAAAAACTTGGTTGGATTAAACCCTTAGCTAATAAATCTTGAGTCTACTCCTCAAGTTCTTTTACTTCTCTTGGTGCCATTCGTCGTTTTGGTTGAACTAAAGGTCTTGCATTTGGGATTAAATCAATTCGTAATTCTATTTCGCGGTGAGGAGGTAAACTAGTGACCTCTTCAAATATGTCAGAGAAATCTCTGACTATTTCTACCATCTCAAGATTTTCTTGCGGTGTTTCTAAAGCATATAAGAAACTACATGTATGAATACCGGGTTTTCCACACGGTATCCTAGCTTTTCTTCCGATACTAGTTGTTAGAGTTATGATTTCCTTGTCACATTTTATCTGCGCTTGGAATTTACTTAACCAGTCTAACCCAAGTATAAAATTAAATCCTTTAAAATCCAAAACATAGAAATCGAATAGGAAGGTATGTGAAAGATATGAGAGGGCTATGTCATCGCAAAACATTTTTAACTCTATCTTTCCCCCTATAGGATTAGATACACAAATCGGATTTGGTGAAATTTGTGGGGTAAGTTGCAATTTTCCTATGGTGCTAGATGAAATAAAACTTTGCGAGGCACCGGTATCAAATAAAACATGAACATCAATTCCTTTAAATTGTAAGGTACCTTCGAGGACTCCTTTCCCCTTCACATTCTGTGAAGTGGATGCCTCATTCTGAATAGCATAGACATTGGTCTGTTGTGCCTTCTTCATAATTGGGCAGTCTTTGATCAGGTGTCCAGGTTGGTGACAATTGAAGCATAGAGTCTTCATGACCATGTCATTTCCCGGTCCTTGCTGTTGTTGAGTTTGTTGCTGAGGTTGACGTTGAGGCTGTTGCCGAGGTTGCTGTGGCTTTCCCACTATTGGCTTCTTACAGAACCTAGAAATGTGACCCTTCTCCTTACAGTTGTGGCATACGGTGTTCTTGAAATGCTCCTTAGCTTTCTCTCCCATTTCTCCCTTTCCTTTCCAGTTTGGATTAAACTTCCTCTTCTGAGGATTCTCCCCACTGGCTTCCCCGGTTTGTGCCTTTGTTACTGGTTTCTTCGTACTTAGTGCCTCATAATGAATTGCCATGTCGACTATGTCACTAAATGAACTCTTCAGATGTCCAATCACCTTATCTTGCAAATTTTCTTTCAACCCTGCTATGAACATCTCGTTTTTCTTGAGCAAGGTATTGATTAGTTCTAGGCCAAAACAAGAGAGTGCATTGAACTTATTCTCGTATTCTGCTATTGACATGTTTCCTTGCTTCAGATCTATGAAATCGCGATACATTCTGGTCTTGCCTGCTGTGGGAAGAAATTGTGCTTCAAATTCCTCCTTGAACCTCCCCTAGGAATAATCATTCTCAGAAACGTTCGCAGTCTGTGCATCCCACCAGATTTCTGCTGCTCCTTGAAGTTGCCATGAAGCCAAAAGTCGTTTCTGTTCATCATTCAAATTCTATCCTTTAAAAAATTCTTTCACAAGATCTTAGCCACGCTTGAACTTCGATGAAAGATTCTGTTCCTTTGAAAACTTTCCCTCCCAGCGTTTGATATTCCTTACAGATAGTTGCAAAGTTCGACCTAGGTTGAACTGGTGTAACTGGCATAGCTGGTGCAACTTCTTCTATAGTTTCTACCGAAGTCTGAGTAGTGTCACGACCATTGGTAGTGGTGGTTCCCCTAGCTCGACCTCTTTGTGCACGGGTAGCCATAATTACTAGCCTGAATATAACAGGTTGACATTAAAACTCGGTCGGATATCAAGATACCTAATCTATATAAAACTTAAGTCGATCAATCCTAGTATGTATAAATATAATAACATCCAACTTTTAAAATACGCTCTCTCAACTCTCACCCAAAGCCTAGGTATACAGTAACCTAATCTCTGATACCAACTGTAATGACCCAACTTTCCAGTGCCTCGGAAGTTGTATCATTTTATAAGAAAAGAAGTAGACAGAAGAATAGAACTAAGAAAAGACATCAGAATCTCACAACGGAACTTAGGACAATATATTAATAGCCCAAAATATTACATATTACCAGTCAAATACATAGTGTACTTCATACATAGGGATACATGTCATTTTGATTACATAAAAATCACTAGTGATACTAACTTGCTGAATAATCGTACATAACATCACAACTGAACCACCATCTGGATAATAATACATAACATAAGATAGATAAGCCAACGTCCCAGGGTTTTCCATCCTGCTACTCCAAGGTTATGTTAAGACCTGGATCACTTGTCTACTCATAATAAGTATTATGAGTACCCAAGAGTTTAAAGAAAACACAGAAAAATAAACACCGGGTCAGTCATGGACTGGTATGAGTAAACGATTTATAAACAAGTTTAAATAAATCAAAATGATTCATAAGACCACGCCGTAAATACGGAATGGGTTTTTTTACCTTATGAGATCAAAACAGTGGCATACATAAACAGATATTTTGATAATGTCTAGGGTTTCCACAAATAATTCATAATTTAGTAAAATGCTTTCATCTCAAATTTTACTATATAGTATACAAAACAAAACCGCTTGGCGCTTATGGATAACGGATTTCCAACTATGACAAGGTATGGGATCACCTTCCGTCAGTGTATCTCTATATACGAATACACTGGGTTCAACAAGAACTTCTTTCAACCTGGCCACACATGACCGACTACTCATTTCTCTTGAGTGTACCGAATGTATATCACCAATGGTTATGTACGGCAACCATTTCCCAAGTCGGGACAGAATCAATAGAATCAGAAACAAGGAAATATCTCTAGATAGGTGATGATACATCCTAATGGGAGCTAACCACATAGCCATGCTTCCTACCCGATTTTTGTCATTTCCGGTTGTGAGGCTTGAGGCTAAACTTACCATTTTCAAACACGGTAATTTTCTTTAAATATCACATTGTCAAAACTCGCCAATCTCTAATTGACTTTCCCAAAAATATGGTATGATTATAAAGCAAGAGGAACGAGTTCTTCTGCAACTACGTACATACGTTTGGAAAGATCAACGTACGAGATTAGTTAGAATTACTTTGTCAGATATTCGTCTATACAATTTGTCATGGGATTGGACAAACCGAAGGTGTTATTCTATAAATCCATCTCAGGTAATTTCTACCTAGGATTTACAGAATAATCCTTGCATTTCATCATCTTCTATTATCTTCGATAATTATTGACTGGCGACGTAAAATCTGAATCGAAGTGGAACCACTACAACAAAAACACCATATTACAACTTTAGTTTTACAATTGTGCGAAAAGCACAGTTGTAATAAATGCTTTTTTACAACTGTGCAAAACGCACTGTTTTTTTAGGAAGGACGGGTGTGTAGCATGAACTACACAGCCGATTACGCGTAGGTATAAAATAAAATAGTAGCTGGTTGACAAGCCCAACCAGTAGCATCCAGGATAAGAAAGACCAAGACGGTCTTAAGTAGTCAGTCTAGCATACCGATAATATATATGCATGATAAAACTACCGCATGAGAAAGCAAAATACATAACACGTCTACACTATATAACAGTGCTCCGTACACAACCAGAATAAATCAACCAGGTACTCCTTCTCAAAGAGGGAACAAGGATCTGCTGCCCTGGGTTCCAGGAGAGTGCGGTCTGAGGAGGGAGAATCTGAATCGGGCGCGTCTGACTGTGCCTGTCCAATCGAAGAGGTGCAGAATGTGATAATAGGTTCCCAGCAAATACTTTCTAGGCTTACTGAAGACGCAAGCGTTGCGCTCTAACCAGATACACCAAGAGAAGAATGCTACCAAAGAATCCATAGATGGGTCGGGGGAGGAGTGCTGCCAATAATCAAAGAAGGAACGAATCGAAGGAATGAATCCAAGAACGAATGAACTGATTGTCGTCCAAACAGCGAAGGCGAAATCGCAGTCAAAGAACAAGTGGTTAAGAGATTCATTTTCTATATTGCAGAGGACACAGAGTGGATCGACATCGATGCTGAAATGGCGAAGTCTGTCTTTTGAGTTAATTCGATTATGGATCAGAAGCCATTGAAAAAAAATAACACGGGGAGGGAGATGATATTTCCAGATTCTGAAGTAAGAGAAACGACGACCTGGGTGGATTAGATAATTGTAACACAATTTAACAGAGAATGTATTAGAGGAGTTCAAGGCCCAAGAGAAAGAGTCTGGCCCAACAGATAGCCTGCAGTTATTAATAAGTTCTCCAATGCGGATTAATTCATTAAGTGTGGAAAGCCCAACCCATGAGTTAGGAAATAAGCCCAGTGGCCCTAATCTAAATGCCTCAGCAAGAGTTAGCGGGTTAGAACTGTTTGATGGCCCAAGAATGTTGTAGGAGGAGGATAAAGGTAATTCACCATTCCAAATGTCCTGCCAAAACAAGCAAGATTCTCCATTCTTTACTTTAACAAGGAAAAGCATTTTAACTCTCGGTAGGGAGCACAAAACACCGCTCCAAAAAGGAGACGGCCATGAGGAAGGGATGAAATGAAGGACCAAGTGTGGATTAGAGTTGTAGTGACGTTTTAAGATCCAGTCCTTCCAAATATAGCTGGTTGGAGAGAGAATTCTCCAGATCCATTTGGTTAAGAGAGAGAAATTGAAGGTTGAGAGATGTGGAACATTCAAACCCCCATGAGAGTAGGGGAGACAAACAGTTTGCCAATTTACAAGTCGTTTGAGTTTGTCACCATTCCAAAAAAAGGAGCTACGAATGGAATCTATCTTGTTAATTACCCAAACTGGTAATTTATGGAATGACATCAAATATAATGGAATTGAGGAGAGGACACTTTTGAGGAGAACCAAGCGGCCAACAGCGGATAATGAATTTGCTTTCCAGGATGCCAGTCTAGATTCAATTTTGGAAATGAGAGGAAACCAGTCAGACACTGTTGTAATAAATGTTTTTTACAACTGTGAAAAAATCACTGTTGTAATAAACATATATATCACAAATTTTCTTTTTTGTCGGTTGTAATAACTAATATATACTAATGAATTTCTGATAACTAATAGTTAAATTAGAAAGTTGTTTAAACTTATTTTTAGTAACTCTTTTTTCTATTTCATGTATTAGAGACCTATTAAATATTAATAACAACTTATATTTAATAACAACATATTTCTTGTAGTAAACTTATGTTCAACAACTTTTTTATTTTGTCCGTTGTAATAAATACATATTACAACCTTTCATTTTCACCAGTTGTAATAGATGCGTATTTTTAACAACTCTTTTTGGTAACTAATATTTAATATATATTTTTGTTGATTAGTAATTGATATTTAATATTTTATAAATAATTAACTTTTAATAAATAACCAATAATAGTAATTAATATTTAATAAGTAATTTATATTCAATATTTAATAAGTAGTTAAATATTTAATATTTGATAATCAATATTAGAAATTATAATTAATTAATAATTAATATTTATTTAATAAACTAGTATTAAATATATAGTTTATAATTTATAAATAATTCACTGTTAAATAATATAATTAATAATTAAAAATAAAAATTTATAGTAAATAATAAATTTGATATTTAATAATAACAATAATAAATCTAAACAAACAAATAGAAACTTCCTAGCCGTTATAAATCAACTGTAGTACTAAAAATATAAAAAATAATTTCAAGCGTTAATCTTTTAAATATGTTAGTATATTTTAGTTACATAAAATGGTAAATGACAACCCTTTTTATATGCTAAAAGACACCAAAAACTAACGATGCTTTTGTTTAAAACTAGATGGATAATTATCGAATGTGGATGTGACTGCATTTGTATTTGGTTCATTTTTTGAATGTAGCTAAATTTTTATTTTTTGAATATGGATACAGATAGACTTTGACGTTCCGAATGATAATAATATAACGTAATGTAAAATGGTAAGGAATACAATTTCCTTTTCGCTCCAAATCCAAACATTGTTTGGCTCAACCAAATTTCCTTCAAACATTGTTTGGCTCAACCGAAATTCCTTTTGGCTCCAAATCCAAACTTTCGTTTGGCTCGAAAGTCAAATTTTTGCGCTCCAAACGAAGTTTTCACGTGTCTTCACTCATCCTCTCCGTCTCCCTCTTCCCTGCTAACTTCAGTACTAATAATCTCAAAACGTTCCAGATAAAAACCCAAACCCGATAAAAATCAAAACCAAACCATTGATACAATCGCATCCGCATCGCAAATCGGTGGTACGTGATGGCGAATGCTCAGCGGTGGCGACCTAATTGTCAACGGCAAATCGAATTCCGAGGAAATGACCCAGATTCAACGAGGTAGCAACTCCAATCTGAGGCAACTTCTCCATTTTTTTCAAACTCTAGGTAATTTTGAGTATATTGCTATAACTTGCAATTTACTCTTTGTAATTTGTAATTCGGTGAATAGGAAGACATTCTAGCTATCCTTACTCATTTGTACATCAGAAATAGATTAATTGCAAAATTAATATCTTAACTATGAATGATAGGATGTTTTTTAACCTGGAGAGTGGTTCTGTTTATGATATAGAAGCCATTGTCCATAAGAAGAAGATTAAGAAAACAAGGAATATACTGTCCTGATTTTAAACTGTATTCAAGTAATCTATCAAAGATCAGGAGCATGAAAAATGAACGCAAGTGCAAGAGAGTTGGACATAAATTGTCATGGTTTCTGTGACGGCCCGCCCCGCACCAGCCTGCATTCCCTCCGAAAGTGCGTTGTACACATGCCCAACTAGCACGGGACGGTCGTCAGGAGAAAGGAAAGAAGAGGATGAACTAAACGAGGAACCTGTAGAATGTCTCACAACGCATGGGATAAAATATAATAATAACATACTTGACATAAAACAGGCGAGACAGTGCATAAGCTGATAACTAATAATCAATGTCAACATCAGAGCAGCGGAAATCCAAATACAGCTTATTACAACTTTCCAAATTTACTGTCTCTAACAAAAGAAAACTAAAGTAGAAGATGCACCACCAATGCCCAAGCAGTGATCTTCAACAACACAGGGAGAATACTATATATATTACGTGGAAGCCTCCTGCTCGTCTCCGGATCATCTACCCGTGCATCACCAGCTAACCTGTCTCTAGTCTGCTCGTGTGAGCACCCAGAGTAATAAGAAGAGACATAAAACTCTGGGTCAGACATAAAGCCTGGTATGAGCGATAAGCATCTAAACAGAATAATAACAGGTATACTAAACCATACCTGAACCTGGACCTGCAACCAAAGAGTTAGTACCACATACCGTACAATACTCCAAGGTGCCATAATAAATAGTGTAAGAGTATGGGGGTGGGGTGTGCATGTCACAATGATAGCAAACAAATCATCCATAGCAACCATCCTCACATCTCTCACTCAGTGCGTAAAGCGTACGACATCTACCACTTTGGAACACTAGACAAAATGAGGTAACGACGAATCCCGACTTGTAGAAACCCCGCTGTGACCAAGCCAAACACTTGGAGTCATGACCAAACATTTCAATGACCCACTTCATTGGTCGTAGCCCTTGGTTCTACCGATGCCATAATGGCCCTGAATCCGCCTTCGCACCTCCTACCATAGTGGTCCAAAGCTATAGACGTCGATAACTCCTTGACACGCGTCCCGCAGCAAAGCCCAACCATGAAGCGAACTCGTTGATTCCCATCTGAATCTTAAGCTCTAACTTCTCATTTGGACTTCCTTTGCATCTCGGGTTTGATCGAATTGGAGTTGGTCTTCAGAAGAGTCATCACGGAGTAGTAAAAGTACACGTCTGGTTCGGTCCGGTCACCCATGCTTCGGTTCGGATACGTTCTCCGGTTCGGTTCGGAGTGCCACCATCTTCTGGGTTCGGGTCCTTCTCCCTCATGCGGTCGGTTCGGTGCTCTCCCTCATGCGGTTCGGTTCGGTGATTCTCCCTCATGCGGTTCGGTTCGGTGATTCTGAAGCGGTTCGGTTCGGATACTCCATAGCTTGAGTGCCTCCGTCTCCGTCTCGTCAGCATCAGTTCGGTTCGTGTATTGCTCTCGGTTCGGTTCGGAATATAGTATCCATGCTCCTCTTTCTTCCACTTCAGTCCTCCTTGTTCCTTCCGATCCCATGCTACGCCCCTCCGATCCGACCAGGCCTTCCTTGTTGCCTCTTCACGTCATGCTCCAGAAAGTACCACGCCCCGGTCCGGTTCGGATATGTCCGATCCGATCCCCTACCCGATCCGATCCCCTACCCGATCCGATCCGGATCTCTGCAGTATTTCCTGCAACTTTTCTAGCGAGTGTTTTGCGCCATACGACGGCGTCTTCGACCAATCTAACTACTCTAATCAATCATAAAACATACCATAGAGTCATAGCAATATGTAAGAGCAACCACAAACACCAAACAACAATCCAAATGAATCAAAATAGATCAAAAGTGGCTAAAACCTCACATTTTCCCATAATCCTTCTTAATCATGTTTAAGCACATACTTAGTAAAACTTAATCAAATCGTCTAAATTTTATAACAGAGGCATGAAATATTATTTAAGAATTTCTAAACATTTTTCCAGAATTTATTAGTGTATAAATTCGCTAATCTTCACTAATTACCCTTAATTAACTGTAATTAGTGTCAAAACGATGCTATCACTCACCTTGGCCACAACTAAAACCCCAAAACTGAAATATTCTCTGATTTGGCGCTGTTCCCAATCTTACACAGCAGCTCTACCTCGGTTCTCGTGCTAATACTCCTTGATTTGATGTTTGCTAAGCCTAATCTTCAATTAGAAAGTGACTTTTGGGTGTTTTAGAGAGATTTAGAGAGTGGAGGCCATGGCTAGGTCAAGAGGAATGAAAGTGGCGGCTGGAAAATGTCTAAAGAAATGTTTTCTAACCCTAATCAGCCCCTATATACCCCTAAACCCGAAATTCCCCTTGGGCCTAGCTGCTAATCACCCGGTTAAGCCCAATTAAGCTATTTTTCACCATCTGAAACTTGTTTCAGCCATATCTCCCAAACGGTGAGTCCGTTTGGCTAATGTGACCACTCTACGGAAAGAGAAACCATCATCCGAAGCCAATGGAAGTGGTTTCAGGTCAAAATTCCCTTCCAGTCAAAAGTTATGGCCAAAACAGTGCCAACTAGGGGGTAAAATGGTCATTTAAAAATCGGGAAAAACCATGAACATGGGAAATGACCTCAATAGTCGTCTCCCAAAGTTACATGACCATACGACTTCGTATGTGAAAGAAATAAATATTCTACGATCCTATGATGCGTAGAATGCGGGTCGTTACACTCTCCCCCCCTTAAGAAATTTCGCCCCCGAAATTCCTTAACCCAAAACATACAAAAGATTCTGCATGCCTAACAGCCATATACAACAACCAAACATGCAAAACAAACAAACAAGCCTACCCTAGCATGCAGAAAACTGAATCTAAGTCAAAATCTTACCAGGCAAAGAGTTTCGGATAAGTCTTCCTAATGTTCTCCTCTGTCTCCCAAGTACAATCATTCTCGTCCTCGCCCCACTGAACCTTGACTAGCTTCACCGCCTTCCTTCGAAGTTGCTTCATGTCGTGCTCGACAATACGGGCCGGCTTGCGGTTCCCAACCGCCTCGGGTTCTACTTCGAAGTCCTCTAACTGATCAGGTGAAATAGTCATATCTGAGTCGTGAACGAACTTCCTTAGTTGGGAAACATGAAATACGTCGTGAACTCCCGCCATCTTCCCCGGTAAGTCAATTCTGTATGCCAAATTCCCGACTAGTTCAAGAACAGGGAATGGGCCAACAAATCTTGGTGCCAACTTTCCTCTCCTGCCAAATCGTATTACGCTCTTTAACGGAGAAATCTTGACAAACACCAAGTCGCCGACGGAGAATTTTAAGTCTCTTCTCCTCTTATCAGCATAACTCTTCTGCCTATCTTGGGCAGCCTTCATTCGTTGCTGAATGATCTTGATCTTATCTGAAGTTTCCCTCACCACATCTGGTCCAAGCATAAACTTCTCGCCAGTCTCTATCCAACATGATGGTGAGTTGCATGGTCTTCCGTACAAAGCTTCATATGGAGCCATACCGATACTGGATTGGTAGCTATTATTATATGCAAACTCTACTAGGTGCAAATGGTCATCCCATGATCCACCAAAATCCAATATACATGCCCTCAAGAGATCTTCCAAAATACGGTTCACCCTCTCCGTCTGACCGTCGGTCTGAGGATGATATGCGGTACTGAGATGTAATCTTGACCCTAAAGCCTCTTGTAAGCTTTTCCAAAACCCACTAGTGAACAACGGGTCTCGGTCACTCACAATGCTTTTGGGTACTCCATGAAATCTCACTACCCACTTCATATATAATTCTGCTAACTTAGCTGCCGTTCTGGTCGATTTGACTGGTATGAATCTTGCACTCTTAGTCAACCGATCCACAATCACCCAAATGCTATCATGTCCCGATCTAGTCCTTGGTAAACCATCGATGAAATCCATCGAGACTTTCTCCCATTTCCATTCGGGAATTTCCAATGGCTGTAACAATCCACTAGGCTTCTTTTGCTCGGCTTTAACTAGCTGGCAATTCATGCATTTGGATATAAACTTCCCAACGTCTCTTTTCATTCCTTCCCAGTAGTAAGTCTGTTTCATGTCTCTATACATCTTATTACCACCGGGGTGTATAGTCAGCTTTGAGTGATGACATTCTCTAAGCACTTCATCCCTCAATCCATTGACATTAGGTACAACAAGCTTTCCATTCTTTCTAAGCCATCTATCTCGATCAAGCCCATACTTGTTCATCTCCTCATCGATACCCATCTTTAACTTGGAGATGATTTCCAATAGGTTAGGATCGTCCCTCTGACTAGAGCCGATCCGCTCAATTAAAGTGGGTCTGATCGTCAAACTTGCTAACATTTCTGGGTCCAATTCGCACTTTGGTCTGAAATCAAACCCCGCGATATACTCCAGTTGCTTCCATTCAAGGAACATAGCCCCTAAACTGGCATGTCTTCGACTCAACGCATCGGCTACCGCATTGCCCTTTCCCGGTGTATATGCGATGTCGAAATCATAGGAAGCTAAGAACTCTAACCATCTCTGCTGACGGAGATTCAGATCTTTCTGAGAGAAGAGATACTTTAACGATTTATGATCTGTAAACAGCTCAAATCTTTCTCCCAAGAGATAGTGTCTCCACATCTTTAGCGCGAACACGATTGCTGCCAATTCTAAATCATGGGTAGGGTATCTTCTCTCGTGCAGTTTCAATTGCCGTCTTGCTTAAGCTACAACCCTACCGCCTTGCATCAATACAGCACCCAGTCCGGTACCACAGGCATCCGTGTATACCGTCATCTCTTCATCCCCCTTAGGAATGACTAACACTGGTGCGCTTGTCAACTTGTCCTTTAGACTTTTGAATGCAATCTCGCACCTTTCATCCCAGACAAAAGCTTGATTCTTCTTGGTCAACTGGGTCAATGGTGCTGCTATCCTGGAGAAACCTTGGATAAACTTACGATAATATCCAGCTAATCCCAAGAAACTTCTTACCTCTGTTGCATTCTTGGGCGTAGGCCAATCCTGTACCGTAGCCACCTTCGCCGGGTCTACGGCAATACCATTCTCTGATACAACGTGGCCCAAGAACCTCACTTTCCTCTTCCAGAAGTGACACTTAGAAAACTTTGCTTTCAATTGGTGTTTTCTCAACACCTCCATCACTATCCTTAAATGTCCCTTGTGTTCTTCCTCTGTCCTCGAGTAGACCAAAATATCATCAACGAACACAAGGACAAACTTATTCAACTGATCTCTGAATACCCTATTCATAAGATCCACAAAATATGCTGGGGCATTGGTCAGCCCGAAGGGCATGACCAACCACTCATAAAACCCAGACGGCGTCCGAAATGCCGTTTTAGCTATACTCTCAGCTTCCACTCTAAGCTGATGAAAACCTGTCGCGAGATCCAACTGAGAAAATACTCTCGCGCCACTCAACTGATCAAACAAATCATCTATCCGCGGTAGAGGATACTTGTTCTTCCTCGTCACTTTATTCAACTCGCGGTAGTCTACACACAAACGAAGGGAACCATCCGCCTTGGTAGCAAACACAACTGGTGCTCCCCATTCAGAGACACTCCTTCTGATAAATCCCTTCTTCCAAAGATCGCTGACTTGCACCTCGAGCTCTCGCTGCTCTCTTGGTGCCATACGACGAAGTGGCATCACTATAGGCCTGGCATCTTTTACCAAATCAATACGGAACTCAATCTCTCGGTGTGGTGGAAGTCCGGTCACTTCTTCGAAAACATCCGGATACTGGCCAACCACGGGCAAACCTGACAACTCACTATGCGGAATATCGAGGGAGTTTAGAAAACTAGCCAATACCCCCTTACTGGGTAGACCACCAAACACTATCCTCCGCCCATCATCCGCTCTAGCTGTCACCAACAAGCCCTCACAGTCTACCACCACCCCGTGTCTTTGGAGCCAATCTACTCCCAAAATAATGCCAAACCCAGTGAAGCCCAAAACAAAGCAATCACAAACAAACATGCATCCATGACTCGATAAGACCACATTACGACAAATAATGCTAAGGCTAGTCGAACCACCAATCGGGTTCGTCACTACTAAAGGTCTATCGACTATCTCGGGCTCCAATCCCAACCTATCTACCAGGTCACTAGATATGAAAGAACTGGAAGCTCCGGTATCAAACAAAACTCTAATAGGAACATCATAAACAGAAAGCATACCTTGAATGACGACATTCTTTCCCTTCTCCGCCGCTGTTGGGGCATTCGACGAAGAAGGAATAGCATTAAGAGCGTAGGCTTTCACCATTTGCTTTTCCTTAGGGGGCTGTGGACACTTGTCCTTGTGATGTCCCATTTGGCCACAGTTGAAGCACTTCCTATCCGCTGGCTTGGCCCGACAATTACTAGCATAATGGCCCTTCTTACTACAGCTGAAGCACTCAACATCTTGCTTATTCTTTTTCTTCTGGCCATCCTTAGTCTGACTCTGCTTTCTCTTATTCTGGGAACCACCCTTGCCTCCACCACTTGCTTGTGGCTTTGGCTCTTCTGCAGATGTAACCTCAGTCTTCGGCTTAGGGTAGAGACTTTCTGATCTTAACGCTTTCCCCACAATCGATTCAAACGTCTCATCGATGTGGTTAATAAGTTTTTCCCCCAAGTACTGATCCAAACCAGTTATGAATTTCTCATTCTTTTTCTCGGCAGTATCAATAAGAGATAACCCATATTTTGACAAAGTGTCAAATTCAGCAATATACTCCGAGACAGCCCTGCCATTCTGCTTGAGCTCCAAGAACTTCTTAAACAACATTGACTTCTGAGCAGCTGGAATAAACTTCTCAATAAAGCGAGCCTTAAACTGCTCCCAAGTAATCTGATCTTCGGGAGTAGCTGCCTTTATAGCATTCCACCAATTCATTGCCCACCCTTGCAGCTGACGGGACGCTAGCTTTCTCTTCATCGCATCCTCGATACCCAAATCCTCGAAGATACGTTCGCAACTATCCAACCAATCCTGAACATCCGTAGCCGACTCCGTTCCGTGGAACGGCTTCCCACCAAGGCTAGTGTAATCCTTATTCAGCTTGGCGAAGTCGACTCTCGGCGCCTGCACCATTGGACCACCACCATTTCCACCATTGGGGGCTGCCCTCTGTACATCTCTAAGCATCTCTCTCATGAGGTCAGTAAACATCGTCCTCATGTCAGCAGCATTCCCATTATTGGCTCCCCTACCGGTACCTCTAACATATCGGCTCATCGTCAATCTGAAAAAGGAAATGATTAACGACTCCATAGTGGTGTTAGTGCAGTACGACTTCATCCATATACTACTAATAGTATATATATATATATAGCTTTTAAAAACCAAAATAATCACAAATACGCTCTCTCGTATACGTATATTATCTCTCCCTGATAACTCCCTAGGTTAACTACGCAACCTAGAGCTCTGATACCAACTGTGACGGCCCGCCCCACACCAGCCTGCATTCCCTCCGAAAGTGCGCTGTACACATGCCCAACTAGCACGGGACGGTCGTCAGGAGAAAGGAAAGAAGAGGATGAACTAAACGAGGAACCTGTAGAATGTCTCACAACGCATGGGATAAAATATAATAATAACATACTTGACATAAAACAGGCGAGACAGTGCATAAGCTGATAACTAATAATCAATGTCAACATCAGAGCAGCGGAAATCCAAATACAGCTTATTACAACTTTCCAAATTTACTGTCTCTAACAAAAGAAAACTAAAGTAGAAGATGCACCACCAATGCCCAAGCAGTGATCTTCAACAACACAGGGAGAATACTATATATATTACGTGGAAGCCTCCTGCTCGTCTCCGGATCATCTACCCGTGCATCACCGGCTAACCTGTCTCTAGTCTGCTCGTGTGAGCACCCAGAGTAATAAGAAGAGACATAAAACTCTGGGTCAGACATAAAGCCTGGTATGAGCGATAAGCATCTAAACAGAATAATAACAGGTATACTAAACCATACCTGAACCTGGACCTGCAACCAAAGAGTTAGTACCACATACCGTACAATACTCCAAGGTGCCATAATAAATAGTGTAAGAGTATGGGGGTGGGGTGTGCATGTCACAATGATAGCAAACAAATCATCCATAGCAACCATCCTCACATCTCTCACTCAGTGCGTAAAGCGTACGACATCTACCACTTTGGAACACTAGACAAAATGAGGTAACGACGAATCCCGACTTGTAGAAACCCCGCTGTGACCAAGCCAAACACTTGGAGTCATGACCAAACATTTCAATGACCCACTTCATTGGTCGTAGCCCTTGGTTCTACCGATGCCATAATGGCCCTGAATCCGCCTTCGCACCTCCTACCATAGTGGTCCAAAGCTATAGACGTCGATAACTCCTTGACACGCGTCCCGCAGCAAAGCCCAACCATGAAGCGAACTCGTTGATTCCCATCTGAATCTTAAGCTCTAACTTCTCATTTGGACTTCCTTTGCATCTCGGGTTTGATCGAATTGGAGTTGGTCTTCAGAAGAGTCATCACGGAGTAGTAAAAGTACACGTCTGGTTCGGTCCGGTCACCCATGCTTCGGTTCGGATACGTTCTCCGGTTCGGTTCGGAGTGCCACCATCTTCTGGGTTCAGGTCCTTCTCCCTCATGCGGTCGGTTCGGTGCTCTCCCTCATGCGGTTCGGTTCGGTGATTCTCCCTCATGCGGTTCGGTTCGGTGATTCTGAAGCGGTTCGGTTCGGATACTCCATAGCTTGAGTGCCTCCGTCTCCGTCTCGTCAGCATCAGTTCGGTTCGTGTATTGCTCTCGGTTCGGTTCGGAATATAGTATCCATGCTCCTCTTTCTTCCACTTCAGTCCTCCTTGTTCCTTCCGATCCCATGCTACGCCCCTCCGATCCGACCAGGCCTTCCTTGTTGCCTCTTCACGTCATGCTCCAGAAAGTACCACGCCCCGGTCCGGTTCGGATATGTCCGATCCGATCCCCTACTCGATCCGATCCGGATCTCTGCCGTATTTCCTGCAACTTTTCTAGCGAGTGTTTTGCGCCATACGACGGCGTCTTCGACCAATCTAACTACTCTAGTCAATCATAAAACATACCATAGAGTCATAGCAATATGTAAGAGTAACCACAAACACCAAACAACAATCCAAATGAATCAAAATAGATCAAAAGTGGCTAAAACCTCACATTTTCCCATAATCCTTCTTAATCATGTTTAAGCACATACTTAGTAAAACTTAATCAAATCGTCTAAATTTTATAACAGAGGCATGAAATATTATTTAAGAATTTCTAAACATTTTTCCAGAATTTATTAGTGTACAAATTCGCTAATCTTCACTAATTACCCTTAATTAACTGTAATTAGTGTCAAAACGATGCTATCACTCACCTTGGCCACAACTAAAACCCCAAAACTGAAATATTCTCTGATTTGGCGCTGTTCCCAATCTTACACAGCAGCTCTACCTCGGTTCTCGTGCTAATACTCCTTGATTTGATGTTTGCTAAGCCTAATCTTCAATTAGAAAGTGACTTTTGGGTGTTTTAGAGAGATTTAGAGAGTGGAGGCCATGGCTAGGTCAAGAGGAATGAAAGTGGCAGCTGGAAAATGTCTAAAGAAATGTTTTCTAACCCTAATCAGCCCCTATATACCCCTAAACCCGAAATTCCCCTTGGGCCTAGCTGCTAATCACCCGGTTAAGCCCAATTAAGCTATTTTTCACTATCTGAAACTTGTTTCAGCCATATCTCCCAAACGGTGAGTCCGTTTGGCTAATGTGACCACTCTACGGAAAGAGAAACCATCATCCGGAGCCAATGGAAGTGGTTTCAGGTCAAAATTCCCTTCCAGTCAAAAGTTATGGCCAAAACAGTGCCAACTAGGGGTAAAATGGTCATTTAAAAATCGGGAAAAACCATGAACATGGGAAATGACCTCAATAGTCGTCTCCCAAAGTTACATGACCATACAACTTCGTATTTGAAAGAAATAATTATTCTACGATCCTATGATGCGTAGAATGCGGGTCGTTACAGTTTCATACCAAGGATTCTTCCACATTACCTCACGTGGATGTCTCAGTATGGTATGCGAGATTCTTACTTTTGTTTCATTGCATTCAAGATTTCTGAAAGGAAGATATTAATATCTAAGTGCCTCCACTTGGGACAAACAACTAAGATATTCCGCTGAGGTAAAAGAAGAGGCAAATTTCTACTTGCTATTATACATAATTTATGACCGCTGATGGTGAATAGAGGCAATACGAACACTAAATCAATTTCAAGTAGTAAATGCAAGAGTGATAATTTTCTCCTAGGTCCTAAACAATTTTCCAAACTTTTTTTTAGTTTTTTTGTTTGATTTATTGATTGGTACAGCAGTTTATAATGTTTACTTATTCATGGATCTGTCGAGATCGGATTCTTGAATAATGGGTTTTCTTTTTGTGACATTTAGATCGTTCAAAGCTAATGGCAGGAGCTGATGAAAATCTTGGTGCTATTAAGCTTGCAAATTTTAGAGGTAATAAATAATGTACAATGAAGTGAATATCAGCTAAAAATTGCTTTTTAAGTTTGGCATTAAGACAATGAGCTGTTTTTCCAGAAACTACAAACAGAAGAGCATTGAAGGACATTAAGAACTTTGTTGACGCTCCTTCTAATCCTTGTACCGCTAATAAGAGACAGTTGTTAGTCTATTTATAAAATTATATTTCTTTGATTAAAAAAAAGTAGTAAATGCAAAAGTAGTAGATGCTAGATGCCTCTGCTCACAATTTCATAATCGAAAAAGTATAAATTAAGGCAGTTATAAAACCACCTTGTACAAAATGCATCAGTTGTTCCAAACATTTCTAGAGCAAAAAATGAATAGCTGGATTTATGCAATAAGTCTGTAACTGGTACTGATTCAATTAGTTGTTGATGCGGTTTTTATTTAATGTAGCACTATTATCAATCTTTGGAAAAGATGAGATTTTCTTGGTAGAAGAGCTGAAGCAATGCTATTGCACTAAAGATAGACACCAACCCAGCTTAAATTCAGTATATGTTCCTTCTCGTTTATTTCTTGCAATTAAATTTGATATATTGTTTCACTTCCATAGTTTATCTTATCTCATATAACTAGTACTGAAAATGATTGATATTGGTAACATAACAAATCACTTTGAATTTGGTATATTTTCTTGCCCTTTTTCTTTCTCATGCAATTAAATTTGATACGTAGTTTCACTTCCATGATTTATTTATTTCCATCCTCTCTTTCTAAACCATAATATCAATATGATTTATCAAAATTCACATGTCATATAATTAGAGTACAGCTATAACAATTACCAATATATTATCATGTAACTAATAACAGCTTAATTGTCTGCAATTGTCTGCGATAATGATATGCTTAAAAAAACCAATGGCATAATTAGTGTAGTTTATGTTTAGTGTACAGATCTAAGACAATACCCAGGGTTGTTTGTCAGATTGTTAAGCATGTGCGTTGCGTTGAAAAAGCAAATTTATTTTTTAATTCTAGTTTGTTGTTATAGCAAGTAAAGGGTATCTTATCTTGCTGCTTTACCTTAAATTTGATATCAGCATTTGTTGTGGGATGCACCATACATCTGTGCCTTTCCTATTGTAGCAAAGCGTGCTTTCCATGTAAGCTTTCCCTATGCTTACCTTTTTACATTGCTCTAGGATTTGATGTTTGCTACTTCATATAAATTACTACCTGCACCTAAGGTGCATGTAATGTTTACAATTGGATTAATAATATTTTAATGTTGATACCATCTTATTCTCATATGCGTCTTTTCTTTGGACTGTAATGTTTTTTATATTTTTTTTCCTTCAAATTAACACGGTGCCATAACTTTCAATCTAAGTTTGTCACAGTTCATGCGGATTGAATATTATGTTAATTAATGAACCAAAGTTGTTTATCCAGTGGTGAGTACAAAATAACACGTCATTTCGAACCTTGCAGAAATTGTGTGATATACCAAGAGATGGTGTCGATTGAACTGGATGACAAAGAAAAGTACTGCAGGAAGAATTTGCCATGTTGTATCTGATTTGTTTTCGAAGACGGCTTCAGGAAAAATAATATGACGGCTTGTGGTTGAGCAGTTCACCCCAGGTTGTATATCAGCTTGATGTTAGTGTTACATTTTACTTTTAGGTAAACAATGAATGCTACTTCTTTATGATATCTGTATCAATGAACTATGAACAATTTTCTTGTTTTTTAGCAGGGAAAAATCAAGTCAGTCTAAGTACTAGTGATTTTGTGCTCTAATTTATTCAGTATTATTGGTTTTAATGTCATTAGTATTAATATCTTATCTCCAGTTAAGCCATTTTTAAAATATTCTCATTGCTTCAGTTTGTATGACAGAACGTCTTGGAAGTACTCTTATGCAGGTGTACATCTTGTATCTAAGTGCAAGTTCATTTTGGTTGTTTATTGGGGATTTTATTTGGTTAAATACTGCTTGCTTAAAATTCCCAGGATACATCAATGTCTAGCATGTTGGAGAAATTTTCAAATCCAAATCAGTTGCAAGAGGTGGAGGAAAGGATGACATGACTTAAAGAAGAGCAATCTCTAAAGTCCGTTTTTGAAGAGATAGAAAGTGGCAACCCGGCTGCAATAATGAAGTAATGCAATGTTACTTTAGACCAAATTTTTTCCATAATATTTATATGATATTTTATGATTTTCATATTTAGTCTTCTGGACTTAAATTTTAGGTACATGAATGATCCCGAAAGTCTTAAAAAGATAAGGCAAGCAATGAGGACACTATTCTCAAAAGATGATGCTGCAACTTTGACTACAACGGGTATCATAGAAGCAGAAGATTGATGTATGTATTTTGAAACGGTTATGTTGATGATGTACTATGTGTATGTTGATCGAATATTATGTTAATTAATATATATAAATGATTACGTATAGTTATATTTGTTGCATTGAAATATGAATCATATTATTATAAATATATATGAATTCTTTATATTAGTAAGGTGTATATAAGTAATAACAACAAAAAAGTTGTAATAAATCATTTTTCAACCGTGTGAAAGAGTTGTAATATTCTGGAATTCACAACGGTAATCACTGGTTGTCATACCTATGATCTTACGATATTTAAATGTCTACAACAATGGGGAATAAAAGTTGTAATAAAATTTATTACAACTGTGAGTAAAAGTTGTTAAATATATGATTTCATAATGGTGTTGCAACGGTGCAGAAATGTTGTAAAAGATATAAGTCTATTACAACTTCTTAATACACGACGGTGGCTCCACCGTTGTAAAAACTTTTTACAACTTTTTTGCACCGTTGTAATATGGTATATTTGTTGTAGTGAACGTAGTTCCGGACTCTTCGAAACAATTTGTGTTTAATATCTTTTAGGGACAAGTGCTTCTTAAGGGATCAGTTTGAAGTACATAATAAATTCACTTTTATTTACAAATGATTTGATTCGTTAAATCATTTTAAATACGATTTCTGACTTACATGAAAAAATCGTATTTCACTGTTTATTCAAAAAGTTTGAATGTTCATGTTGACAAAAACCCTTTTCTCTTGATCCACTTTTATTTTATTCATCGTTGTCTTGATTTACTAAAATAAATATTGCCATATTCTCAGATTGCATTATTGACATGTCGATTTCCATTTTTGTACATGCTAGACATGTTCGACAAAAGTCATGTATATATTTTCCTTCTCTATATATTCAATTAACTTCTTTTTTATTTAATTTATTTTTTAAAATAAACTAATTAAATAAATTTTTTGAAAAACATTTTCCACATTTTTTTCCAAAAATTTAAAAGTATCGGTTCTGATCATTTTAAAATCTTGTGATCTGCCTAGGCAGATCACTTATTTTTTGTGTGATTTGGCAAAGTGCCCGATCTGGTAGTCTGGCACAGTGCCAGGCCTTTCAAAATGTAGTGATCCACCGTGAGGATCACTACAAAAACTGGTGCGCAAAACTCTAATGTGGTACTAACACATTTGCCAAACTACCAGACCCTTAATTTCCATGAATTCCACAGCAAAACACAACAAATTGCCGTGTGCCACGCCTTGCCAACTAAAAGTGGTACTACTACTTTTATTCACAGCCATGACCTCTTCTGGTGAAACCCGATCCCAAAAAGCATCCCACCCCCAACGCCTCAGGCCACCGGGCCTCGAGCTCTTCTGACCACGTGATGCCCCCGACCTGACGCGTCGACTCCCACCAGTGCGGTGGTCCGCCTTGCCTCCATCGAAGAGCAGTTCGTCTTCGAACCTGCTTGAGTCCAAGTGAGAAACGCAACCCCAAATCGATTCAAACTCAAAATCTATACGTTATAAAAATCATTTAGTATTTTTCTAGTGTTCCAGGGATCATCACGCCTCTGTACATTCGATTATAGTATCGCGTAGATCATCCCCACTAGATCCTTTCACCATTTCCGACCAAACCAGAATTTTCTCTTGATCCAAAATGCTAAAAATCATCGCCTTTGTTTTAAAAAGAAACCATGTTTTATTATTTCACATGGGCTTATCACCCTGATATTCGAATTTGTGGAGGTTGGTTTTTCATGTTGAAAACTTGTTCGACAGTACATACGGGTTTAAAGTGATTATCTGTGATAAACCATATCTTAGCTTGCAAATGCGCGTGTATACATACAAATGGAATTATGAGTGTGTATGAGCTAAGTCTCGATGTGCTTATACGATCATACTTGGCATCTCAAGCAGAATAGTTCAATCAGTATGCAAACACATAAGTGTTTAAAACAGTTCAACAGCAAACGATTTCTGGTGTTCATGACAGTTCAATAGCAAGCAATTTCTTGTGTTCATGATAGTTTAATAGCAACAATAACTTGTGTTCATGACAGTTCAACAGGCAAGCATATACTGATATATTCATATCAGTGCAATGATCAAACCAACGCAGCATTCTCCATTTACTTGCATACATAAATATATAGGTCTAAAATGGGGTTTACTCACTTTGAAAATTTCTGGTTTCTGGTGTTTTAAAATATCCTCTGTTCCTTGATTTCCTTTCGGTTTTTCAGGTGAAAGACTATGGAGATCTAACATCCTTATTTATAGGCTTAATAAAAAGTATAAACAAATATTTTTATTATCCAATAAAATAAGAAAAATCCTAATTTCTCTGAATAGATATTATTTGCGCAGGCTTATACACACAGAAGAATGTTCTGATAGCTTAGTTTAGTTTTGATTTTACAAGCTAAAAGTTTTGATGGAGAGAGGATGTCCACTTACTTGTTTCAGCAGTGACAAAACGAATTAATGCATGTAGTCCTTTCAAATCTAAAGAATGTATAATCTCCCTTTAACTCTCACGGCTAAAAACAACATCTTAGATAAGTTAGGCTGAGAGAATTACACCAATTATAAGCATTAAAACTTAAATCTAAAAGGCTAAAATCCTAGTACATATTTCATTTAATGCTTTGCTGCGCCAGGTCTTGTGTGTGCAAGCAAATTCTTTTATCATACCTTTAGAAACACTTAAGTGCTTTTATCTCAAATCACTTGTCCATTCCCTGGTCCTTCTATACTTCTATAAGAAGTATTTATCTAACTAATGTATTTTGTCTTTAGCTGAAGTGTTGCCCTGTTCTTGCGCAAACACCTCTTTGATCATGGCAAAAGAAAATATCTAAAACTCAAGTGTTTTAATTCTCTAACTAAAGGTCACTCCCATCTATGTACTTCAGCCTTACACATGAAGTATTTATCCATTTACATGGGCCTTGTTTCAGCTGAGATGGTGATCGTTCCTTGTGCACAAATGGGCAGGAATGGCTTTGTTAGTTTAGGTGTTAACTAAGGTTTTGGCTAGATAGATTCAAGGCGTTCATGGTGTTGTTATGTTCATACATTTTTTGCACAAGAATGGCTTAAGTTAAAGTCTTGAATTTGATTCAATAACTAAGTCTTACTAGCCTAGTGTAGGTGCTAGTTTGTGTCGAAATCATCTTGTTCATTTGCAAAATAATTTGTTTCTCAAAACATATTATTTACCTTAGTAAAGATTTAGCTACGCTTTGGATCTTAGTGAAGGAATCTTTACTCATATTTCTGTTCTCGTAAATGAATTATTCTTTATCGATACGTTTAGTTATCGATGTTTTGTTCATTTTAAATTTTTACACATTTTAATTTCGTCCAGGATTTCAGGGTCATTACAAAATTCTCATTTTTAATCTTTAACAAACTTACTTACGCAACTCTCGTATTCTTTTTATGAGTCCACTTTTTTTATAGAAATCATTTGATTTTAACAATAGTGTTAAAGAACAGTGTTATTTAAAACACCATCCACAACAATCCAAAATCCAATCCTTTTATTTGCTTCCCTGTTTAGTAATGGCGGATCTCTCCTTTCGCTTCCCCGTTCCATTTAAATATCATTCTTCTTTTCATCATCATTCATATAATTTTCTTTCGTTCATCTTTCTCGTCCTCCTCGTTCCTCTCATCTCGCTTCTGCTCACCTCTCTTAGCCTCCTCATGCCTCTTTTCCTCCTCGTGCCCTCTCTCAATCGCTTCGTCAAACTAATCTTCCCAAACTCTCTCGTACTTCACTTGGTTTAATTCCTCCTAATCATCCAGTTCCAGTTGATCTATCTGCTAACCGTCCAGTGGATCCTCCTCCCATCAGCGATCCTATCCTTCCATCACCTTTCATGTTCAATCTCATTCTCATCAACCTCCAACCCCCAAGTTGCAATGTCACAATCATTTTGAGCCTCTTACTGTCAGTCAATCTGAGCCATAATTCAAATCTTATGTTCAAGTGGCATCATCTGCACCGTTGGTTCCACCAAAACCAATCCTGAGATAAAGGAAAACCCCTCTCCCAAAATTCAAAATTATTTCAGATACAGTCAATTTTCTGAAGAGGGAGCATCGTTGTCTTCAGTGTGCATGTAAAGGACACGTGGCAAAAGTTTGTAGGGAACCCAAAATTTGTTATTATTGTGGTTTTTATGGTCACTCGAGCCCATATTGCAATACAAATCAAATGAACCAGAAGGCTTAGAAACACGTGCGAAAAGGTGTCTCTTAGAATTCTGCCGCATCAGCCAAGTGGGTCCCTCGAGGCAACACTTCAACTGAAATTCCTTCAAATCATATGTCGCTTCAAAAAATTCTACTTTTCAACAATCGGAGCAACCATCTCACACTCATATAAGCTATCCATCCCCTCCCTCTCCTTCTCAAGCAGAAAATATGAACCGCTTCTTAATGGAAGATCCTTCTCTTTACATTTTCGAAACTGTTCACATCGGCAATTGGAATGCAGACTCACTCTTGTACCGTCCCTCTGTAACCCTAAATAATCTAACATGGCCTATGTGGATTTTCTCCAACAACTCATTCCTGATAGCATGTCCAAATAGTGAAATGAGGGACTTGCCTCTACGTTTAATTTTTTTGGCTAAACCTAGTGGTGCTATATACTTTGAACCTTGGAATGAAGGTGAATTTGAACCCTCTCCAGCTTTAGAAATCGAATCTTGGGCTAAAGTGGAGGGGTTTCTAGAGTTTTTGAGGTATAATGCAACTGCAGTAAAGGAGATTCTCAAACCCATTGGTATAGTCCTTGCGTTGGATGATTGTGACTGGGCACACTATGATCACCGCTTTCTACTAGTTAAGATTGCATTTTATGAAGGAATTAGCTCTTGTACTAAGTTTGCAACAAACATTAATGAAAAAATTCATCATCTTAAGGTGGAACGATGTGTTCATGAGCACCCTGGTACTAAACCTGAAACCCTATTTATTGGAAACTTTGAAGAACAGATAATCCCGTGTATTCATGAAGATTTGCTCCATCCAATTTCTGAAGAGCGCCATGATGTTATGGTGGGTGAAGCATCTTTTCATGTTGTTAATCAAGCCAAACCCATAGCTAGTGAACATCATCAACATGAAGCAGATCAGCAAAGTGAAATTAATGATGAGGTTGACACTGATGAGGTTCAACATAACATTAATGACATGCAAGAAGACAATTCTCCTACTTCTATGCAACTTGCTACAATCCCACAATTTGTTCCTTTCAATCTCGAAGTACCTCAACCTGATGTGTATCCTGTTAATCCTTCTTCCCCTCAGCTCAACATGCTCATTCAACAAAATTTTACCCCCTTTGGATGCACCTCAAACGGACATGGAGGCTGAATGGCCTCAATTTCTTTCCCCAGTGATGGTCCGTCGAATTGCAAGGAACAAAAAAATGGAATCTCGTCCTGAAGGCTCGGGTAGAATTTTTACTCCTATTATTTTTTCATCACATAATAAAAGTTTGAATAAAAAAATTTCTCGTTGCATGGGGGTGAGTTTGCATGACGTGCATTATTTAGCCATGCAAGAACTCGAAATAGAGTGTATTAATGATCCCCAATGAAATTGGTTTCATGGAATGTTAGAGGATTAGGGGATATTTCTAAATGTCACGCAATTAATCTGGTTCTTGCCCCTTTGAAAGTTTATATCCTTTTCTTACAAGAAACTAAACTTCATAACCCTTCTCATTATCATTTTAAACTCATTGGTAGATCTTTTTTAACTGGTTGGCGTCACGTTGATGCTACTGATACAAAAGGTGGTTTAATTACCGCATGGGATGAGTCTGTTTGGTCTCTCCTTTGGTCTTGCTCTAGCACTTCTGTTTTGCATGTAGCACTTTGTCATCTCCCATCAAATAAAACATATTATTTCTCTAACGTGTATGGACCACAGAATGTTCATGATAGAATCCATCTTTGGTCTGAATGTCGAGTTGTAGCATCCCAGTTTTTTTGTCCATGGGTAATGGGTGGGGATTTTAACACAACAAGAGTTTCTTCTGATAGAAATTCTGGTAATATTTCCCCTGATTCAGATGCATTTAATTCGTTTATTTTTGATTGCTCGTTGATCGACCCACCCATCAGTAATCGGCTTTATAAATGATCCAATGCAAGATTTTTTCCATCTTTTTCTAAACTTGATCGTTTTCTCTATAATTGTGACTGGGATGATTCCCATCCTTTAACCACCGTCCATGGCCTTGCTACCACAATTTATGATCATTGCCCTATCTTACTTAACTCTGATCTTCTTTCTGTTTCCAAAAGGCCTTTTAGATTTGAAAGGCTTTGGCTTCTTGAACCTTCATTTGATGATTTTATTCACTCAATCTGGTACCAACATTTCAATTCCTCTTCGGCTACCCATCGTATCGTATTGAAATTGAGATCATTGAGGAAAATTATAAAGCCTTGGGCTAAATCAGTATGGGGCTCTATTCGTTCTCGCATTTCTTTGATTCAAAATGATATTCTTGATCTTAACATTCTTGAAGAATCCCGTCCCCTATCTCCAATTGAAAAAAACAATTTGTATGACCTTGAAAAAGAGTTAGAAAAGCTTATCAAACAAGAAGAGATAGGCTGGAAGCAAAGATCGAAAGTAAAATGGCTTGAAGAGGAGGACAAAAATACTTCATATTTTCATCGTTTAGCCAATGGTCATCGTAGATCATCTCACATATCTGAAATCATTCATAATGATCAAGTGTATTCTGATCATGATGATATCCTTTGTCTTTCCTCTGATTATTATCATTCTATCCTTGGTAAATCTTCTTTCCAAATCCCTGATATCGATTGGTCTTCTCTTTGTCCTAATCCTCAATCATTTGATATTGATCACCTATTCACTGAACAGGAAATTTGGGAAGCATTGAACGACATGGCTAATGATAAGGCTCCCGGCCCAGATGGATTTGGCCCAATTTTCTTCAAACATTTTTGGGCTTTAGTCAAAAATGATGTTTTACAAATGTGCGATGAATTTCAGCATGATCCTTCCTCCATTGCTAGAATTAACTATGCTAATATCATCCTCTTACCAAAGCATACAGGGGCTAATAGTTTATCCTTTTTCAGACCCATCAGTCCTTTAAACACAACTCTCAAAATTATCACTAAGGTCCTAGCCAATCGCCTTCAATCGGTCATAGCAAATTTAGTTGGTCTAGAGCAGTCAGTTTTTATTTTGGGACGAAACATTATGGATTGTGTAGCCGCAACTCAAGAAGTCATTTCTTTCTGTCATAACTCTTCCATACCTTGTTTTCTTCTTAAACTTGACTTTTTCAAGGCATTTGACTCGGTTAATTGGTCTTTTGTTCTCAGTTTGATGAAACACAGAGGTTTCTTTGATAAATGGTGTAAGTGGATTGAAAATGTTCTCACTACCAGTTTTTCATTTGTAACTGTAAATGGTAAATCTGGTAGTTTATTCAAATCAAAACGGGGTCTTAGACAAGGTGATCCTCTTTCCCCT
This sequence comes from Allium sativum, assembly GCA_030737875.1. Taxonomy (NCBI): domain Eukaryota; kingdom Viridiplantae; phylum Streptophyta; class Magnoliopsida; order Asparagales; family Amaryllidaceae; genus Allium; species Allium sativum. The sequence continues at coordinate 509,076,180 of CM060921.1, read as the reverse complement.
CTCATTTTTGTGCTAGTAGCTGATGTGTTTAATCAAATGGCTAAGAAAGCTACGCATGGAGGTTTCTTAGCAGGTATTTCTCTTCCAAACACAAGCATGTCCATTTCCAATTTGAAGTTTGCTGATGACACCATTATTTTTTCATCAAATGATCTTAATCATGTTCATGGTCTTAAGGTGCTACTATATGTTTTTGAACTTATTTCTGGTCTTTCAATCAATTTTAGCAAGAGTTCCATTATAATGGTGGGAAAATCTAATCATCTTAGCAATCTTATATCCTCCATTCTTAATTGTCAAGTGTCTAGTTTCCCTTTTACTTATCTTGGTGTTCCGCTTAAGCCCACAAAGCTTTGTAAAGCTGATTAGTATCCTCTTATTAACAAAATTGAGTCCGGACTTGCTTCATGGAAAGCTAATTCTCTTTCATCCATGGGTCGTTTGGTGTTGGTTAAATCGGTTCTCTCAGCTCTCCCTACTTATTGGATGTCATTTCATAAATTACCAGCCTGGGTAATTAATAAAATTGATTCAGTTAGAAGCTCCTCTTTATGGAATGGTAGAAAATGCAAGAAATTGGTTAACTGGAAAACTGTTTGCCTTCATCAGAATCAGAAGGTTTGGATGTAATCTTTCTTTATTCAACCTTTCATTGCTATCAAAATGGATTTGGAGATTAATAACTCCAGGGTATTTCATTTGGAAAGAATGGGTTTTAACTCGCTATTACAGGTCTAACCCGTTCCTTGTTCTTCATATCAAGCCTGATTTTAAAGTGTCCCCTTTTTGGTCTGGTGTACTTGCATCCTGTAACATCCCGTAATTCTGCAACTTCACAAATTAAAGTATACTTAATTCTAAATGAAAGAATTAAGGGAAATGGGTTACGCCATTGTGTTCGTCTCGGAATTCTGCTTGAGATAGAGTCCGAGTTTGCGTAAATCGAACTCCGTATGAAGGAGTTATGGCCTTTGAAAGATTCAGAATTCGATTTAAAATTCAAACAGCCCGAAAATAAGTTCAAAATTCAAAACTGGACCGGAACTGGGTTGGGTGGGAATTTTCCCGCCCAGGACCCAGGTCGACCAGGGGGTCGACCTAGGTGTCGACCTGGGTACCCAGGTCGACAATGTCATCGACCTGGGGGTCGACCTGTAGGTCGACCTGCTTGGTCGACCTGACCTGCTTGGTCTGGTCCTGGCTCGGTTTCTGGGGCTTGGCTGTGTCACTAGGGCTGATTTGTCACTTTCTGATTGGCTCCTCTTTGTGTGTATGGTCTGGATTCACTCTATGATCATCTGACGGCTCAAATCAATCTGAAATTCTATAAATACAACCCAACACTCAACCTAAATTCACACAAATAAAATAGAGCTAGAGCCGTCATGCTGCTGGAAGGAAGCCAAGAATAGCCTCCACTTGAAGAAAGCTTAGAGATGATCAAATCTAATCCAAAACTAAAAATCAAAACAACGTTTATCTACCCAAAGGAAAGCATCTCAATTCCAGAACTCAAAACCCAAAATTCAAGTTCGTCGTTTGTTGTAAGTCAGTTACTTTTTAGATTTGAACGTCTATCTATTTGTGGCATGTAATTAAATGGATATAAGAATATGCATGATCCTCTCATTTGAATCTGTGCTTGTATATGCCTTTGGATCTAATTAAGAACTATTGTGATTAATTACCGATGAGACTGTGCCTATACCTATGATGTTGAAACTATTGTTAATGGCCTAAGACTATGACTATGAACATAAGATTATTGCCTATGACTATGAACATAAGACTATGCCTATGCCTATGACTGTGAACATAAGACTATGCCTATTCCTATGAACATAAGACTATGCCTGTGCCTATGACTAAGAACATAAGACTATTTCCTATGACTATGACAAGGACCATTGTGGCTAATCACCTATGATTCATGACTATGAGATTATTGCCTAGGATTATGACTATGAAATTGGATCTAATCTTGATTTTCTATTTAGACCTATTCTTAATTATCCTTGGATTTTGATTTTGGGAAATTTTCTATTAAGTTAGGACTATCGATGTCCTTGAACCTAGATTATTATTCAAACCTTTTCATGTTCATAATGTTATCAGATCTATGCCTGCGATGTCTTAGTCAATTTATTCAGTATATTTATTAGATCTGTAAGTCGTGAATTTAGGATTATCATCTTATGCCTATTCTTATGCCTATCTTTTCATGGTATTCTTGTTTGTTCCCTTTTATCAACGAATCTAGATTGACCTATAATCTAGACTGAATCATGATTACGCAAACGAGGGAAATACGATTTGGGCAGAACACGAAACTAACATGAATGTGATTGAAAATTTGGAAGTTTGGTATAACATGAAATTTATATAATTTGGCATAATAAATATGTTGGCATGATCTGAATTGGCTATAATAGTGAGTAATTTGCATGCATTGGGCATAAACGGTAAATTGTTGGCTACAAAACATGTAGTTGGCATGTGAATATAGTTTTGGCATAAATTGTAAACTAGAATATTAAATCTAGTTTTAGCAGGAATTGTAAAATTGGATATTTAATCTAGATTGGGTCAAAAGCATAAATAGGAACATTAAGTCTAGATTAGGCTTAACTACTTATTTGGAACGCCAAATATATGGCATAGTGATTTTGGGCATGACTATTATGGCGAGTTTGGGAAGGCGGGTTATAGCCTATTATGATTAATAACTTGAAATTACATGTACTTGTCATGTTTAGCATAATCATGGTTAGTGACACTTAATTTGGTAAAATCTTATAAACATGAAAGTGGACCATAATAGTAATTGTTGATAATGTACAATAGAAGAGTAATTATGGCATAAGTAAATTAGGAATAATTTACATGAAGAATTTGTCCTAAATGAGAAATGTGTACATTGTAGAAAATACGAATATGCCTAACCCGAGGTTAGATTGAGTTACAGTATAAGACTGCCCGGAACCGCCCGGCAACTCCAGCAATCATAACAATACCTATCTAATGTGGGTGGTTAGAGCATTGAGCCCAAAAGGACCTGAGGTTAGACTAAGTTGCGGTGTAAATCTGCCCGGAACCGACCAGCACATGCAGTAACCGCGACAATATCTGTCTAATGTGAGTGGTTGGTGCTTTAAATGAATAATTTAAAGCTAAGAAACAGTTAAGCTAGAATGGGAGGGTTAAGTCCATAGGAACACTTAACCAACTTAACATGTTAATAAGACAAGACTTGTAGGGGTTAAATAACAGTTATAACATGTTAACTAGACTAGAAGGTAGGGTTAAGTAAAATACACTTAGCCAATTTAATATGTTAACTAGACTAGAAGGTGGGGTTAAGTAAAATACACTTAGCCAATTTAACATGTTAACTAGAATAGAAGGTGGAGTTAAGTAAACTTAGAACACTTAGCCATCATAGTGTGACAAATGAACAAGGTTAAGTTAAAACATGAAGGGACAATAGTTAACCATTAGAACATGTGAATTAAACAGATGTTAGGTTTAAGTTAACTAAGGGAACACTTAACCAATACAAGATAAAGGGGTGGGGTTAAGTAATAAGAAATACTTAACCAATATAACTTGATTTATGGTAGGGTTAAGTCAACATGAACTACTAATAACACTTAACCAGTTTAACATAACAAATGAATGAGTTAAGTTAACTTGAATTGACTAATGACACTTAACCAATCCAACTTGACGAGAAAGAGAACTAAGTAGTAAACCTTAGTTAAGAGGACTAAGTTGTAAACCTTAGTTAAGCAAACGACGGTTCAGGAAACTAAGTAGTAAACCTTAGTTAAGGAAACTAAGTAGTAAACCTTAGTAGAATACGAGAAGGTGCGAACGTCCATCAGATCTTAAGGAAGGCTCCAATGAACTGGGGTACGAATCACGCGGCTTCGAGGGGACGTGAGGTTACTCTTGGTATCCCTCTGTGAGGCTGCAATGATCCGCCGGGGCTCACAGAGGTTAAGGTCTGCGTTAGAAGAACCAAGGGTATGCCTTGGTTGCAATATAAGACAACCTAAACACTAGGATGGACCAGCGTGATTCGGCGAGACCAGTAGCCCTGTGATAGCAACTCATTGTCTACCTACCATCTTGAGTAAATCGAGATACGTGAAGCGGAAAGGAGGAGAACTCCAATAGACCATATACTTGCTATCTAGTTATGGTTGCGGATGGCCATAGGTTAGTGGGGCATAGGGGGGCCGGCGTATAGTTCTCATTTTTCAAGGTGTGCCTTTCATTAGTTGAGGGAGGGGTCAGGTGGGACCATAGCCACTGGAAAAAAAACCGACTTTAGCATCTGCATCGGCAGATATCCGAAAGCTCCCGACCGAGTTCCGTGTTTCTTAATTTGCCCTGCCACGAGACTCGGGTTGCACATATCGAGGACATGTGCATCTAGACAGCGGTAACAATCCACGACACATATGTGGGGAAAGTCTAGGAACATATACCGCTCTGGGTATTGTGTCCTAGAGTAAGGGCGTCGTTCGATAGGTAGCATAATCCCTAGTTGGACCTAGGTAGCGTAAACACTAAAATCCGAGAGGCATTAGATAAGTCGCGTAAACCCTAATTGAATCTAGGAAGCACTGATAGAAAAACCCTAGATTAGATCTAGGTAATAAATAATAAATGTACGGCTGAAGGCAACCACAATTATAGGGATTGGGAGCACGTTATCATTATTTAAAGATTACTAGTTGGTCACTAGTTAGGTGGTGCAGAGATATAGAAACCAGAATAACAGGGTAATCGCGAAGCAGAGAAAGTATGGAAGCATATTCAGTTTACTAGTGTATTCAACTTGTCGGTAGATCCAGTTTATCAGTACTGTAACGACCCAGATTTCTGTAACATCGAAGTTGACTATATACATCATACGTCCAACCCAAATATTACGAAAATACGGAACATTTTTTTTTAGAAGAAAGAGATAGAAGAAGAACATAAATAACAACACAGAATCTCACATCGCAGCGGAACAAAATATAATATATCATATCTTTGAAATACAAAATCTTAACTATATAACATACACTTATCAGAGTACAACACTTACAACACAACGAAACCACTATAACTAGATAACGCTGAAGCCTCCTGCTCCAAGCTCCTTTAGATATATCTGAAAAGTCCTGAACTACTTGACTTCCCGTACAAATTTAGGCACCCAAGAGTTTAGGTAGAACAAAACAAAATAAACTCCGAGTCAGTCATGGGACTGGTATGAGTAAACAGTTCCAGAAACTAAATGATATCTCATAAGACCACGCCGTATAACACGGAACGGGTTTTTCCCTTATGAAAATCCAAACACTTGACTTATCCTTATATCAAAACTCTTTTGATATTATAATAATGTCTAAATCAAGTAGATAACAATCTAGTGGAACGTTTGCATCTCACGTTCCACATATATATACAAATCATAAACCGCAAGCACGTATTGGGTAATGGGTTTCCAACTATGACAAGGTATGGAACCACCTTCCGCTGGTATATCTCTAGAGGAGAATACACCGAGTTCAACAAGAACATCTTGCAACTCAGCCACACATGACCGACCACTCATTTCGCTTGAGTGTATCGAATGTATATCACCAGCGATTGGGATCAGCAACCGTTTCCCGAATGGGACAGCATCGACAATAGATTTTTAGAAGTAAGTGAAACTCTAGATCAGGTGATTATACACCCTAATAGGTGCGACCTACATAGCCATGCTGCCAGCCCGATTTCTGTCATTTACCGGTTGATGAGGCTTGAAGCTACGCTTTATCATCACACCAGATTCACTTCGAATGTCACATCGTCAGATCCATCGAAAATCACTAATTGACGTCTACAACAGTACATTACGTGTCAGCTAAAAGAAGTTTCCTCCTCCGCTTCCACTCTTGGTACAGTTGAAGAAATCAATGTACGTGACCCTTTTGGAAATACTCTGTCAGACATTCATCCATACAAGTCACCCAGGAACAGGATGAGCCGAAGGTACTATTCCTATTAATAGAAAAAGTCCTTGCACTCTACTCCATCTTCGATTATCTTTACATAATCTGATTCGCACGCTACTGCCGATATGGAGTGGTTCTTCGGATAATAATCCAACCGGTCTCTCCGTATTGACAACGATGGTCAAAACTTCGATAGTCTGTGATTTAACTATCGAATAATAACAAATGTTTCGATAGTCGATGATTTAACTATCGAATAAAAACAAGTGTTCATCCAATTATCAACCAATTACTAAGCCCTTAATTAATATTCCATTAATTAAATCTCTTCTCTATTTCTTATCAATATTTGTTAACCAAATATTTTCAATAACTATATTGGCCTTATACGTTCTTTGGAAAACATTTCCATATATCGCCTTCCTTTATTTTCTATACTAGGAAATATTCATTATTCTATTTCCAAGCTTTGCACATATTTGGGTTAAAACAGATGTTGTGTAAAGCATCGTTACGACAACCCAAATACAGTATTTAACTAATTCTTACTCCACATTGATCTTCGAGCCTGAATCTTGCTACTTATCGGTATATCAAGAAATCAACCAAGTTGGGGTATAATTACCTCCTAGACCTTGACTGAATAACATTTAACGTCAAAACAGACAAGACTACTTACTCGAATAATCAATACCATACAACTGATTATTCACCTTTAAACACATATACATTTTCTCTTTCTATTCCTACGAGATTTTATTCTTATACTTCCCTTTTTAATTATACTATTCTATTTCTAAGTTCGTTTCCTTATCGACTTCTATATAATTTGATATGTTGATTTCTAACTATCAAATTATCTTAAAAATATTCTATCTACTTAAATTCCCGGAAAAATTCGCCATAACCTCCTTTGTACCGGGAGCATCGGGAAATTTCAAATAGCTTTCCCGGTCCTTCTCATCTCAAAAAGAAAAAGAAAAAGCCAAGCGGCTTGCCGATACGGCGCATAAAATCTCATATATGAATTAAATACGTACCTTTTTGTCGGGCATTCTATTTATTTCACTTCTATACTTTATTCCATACCTGTCTCCTGTATGTCTATACCTGTCCAAACTATTTTAACTATACCAATCGTTTTAACTAAATTTGTTAATTAAATCTGTTAATTAACTTCTTAGTCTAATCCACTTCTATTTATCCAAATCTATTTATTATAAATCCCATTTGAATTTCTATATTCAAATTCTATTTGAAATACTATGTTCAAATTCTATAGTTAAACTCCATTTAAATTCTATTATTCAAATTCTATTTTAATTCCTTATATTCAAAGTCCATTTGAATTCTCTGCATTATTTATAAACAACGTTTATAACTTCAATTCAAATCCCACCTTTCCATTTATAAACAACGTTTATAAATTCAATTCAAATCCCATATTTTCATTTATAAACAAAGTTTATAAATTCGATTCAAATCCCATATTTTTATTTATAAACAAAGTTTATAAATTCGATTCAAATCCCATATTTTCATTTATAAACAAAGTTTATAAATTCGATTACTTGTTTTATATACCTTCAAACAAGTTAATATTTTCTATAGTCTTATTTAAAATTCAAATTCTATTTATAAAAATAGAATTTCCTTTTTAAAATCTCAAATACCCTTTTCGATATTTTTATAGATCAATATTCAAGCCCCATTGATAATTTAAACAATCGAATCAACCATTTTCCAGTCCTTTGATTTTTAACACATCATATATGAATATATATGAAATCAAACAAACAACAAACAGATAATATATTTTGAGGAATCCAGTTGGATTCCTCCAACCTGTTTTTCCTGCATCCACAGACGTTAGCTCATAAGTAATAACCATCCTGCTTCGAGGTTGGATATCGCGGTATAGAAGGTCATCCACTAATCATAGCGTGGGGCGTATAGGGTAATCATCCGCTATGAAACTGCGGGCATCCGCTAATGAAACTGCGGGAATCCAACCAATCATCAACCCAATATATATATAATAGTCAACCAATCCTAAATAACTATATATTTTTTAAAACAATCAGACAACATTCAAACGAGCACAGACAATTATTTTTAACTATATAAAAATAAATTCTAAATAAATGGTGAGTGAGGTTTACTCACCAGTTTTTTTTTACTTGTTGAATATCCATTTTGATTCCATACAGTCTCGTCTAACATTGACTTGAATTGTTTCAACTTAATTCATCTCGAATGAATTACGACTATGATCATATGATTTTTATAAATCAATTAAAAGATTATTTGTGTAAATTAATTTAATTATCCTATGAATTTAAATTCGGTGAAATATATACCTTATTAACTTGCTTAACTCATCTTCTTCAATCAATTCGACTGTCCCCTTCAAACATTTCCAGCCCTTCCTATCTCCAAAATACAGTCCCGCACCTCCCAAAAAGAAATCAACGATCAACTTTATATCACCAAAAGTCAGAAACTGACCTCCTGGAGCCAACTGGATTTACTGCTGCACCTTTCTTCTTCCCAATCAGTGACCGACTTCCATCATCTTCCATCTTTTCCATGAAGTGCCCATCCCTTTCACCGCGTTGCACAATCCCTTCAGACCATCTAGTTCATTCATCAAACCGTCGAACTCCACTGCCACTACATCGCCCTCTTCTATAAACGTTGCTTCAATTTCAACCCCCTGTCAACATCGAGTACCCCTCTTTCATCCCTAAATCGTAAGCCCCCATTGACCATCGCATGCCTCAGTAATGATCCCGACACTTCAATCGAACCACAAGTGGAACCTTCTCTGAGTTGCGAGTCCTTTCCCGTTGCCGTCGAGCTTTGTGAAGCTCTATAGTAGATCGCGACTTCCCTTTGCCATTCGTTGTCTCTGCAGAAACCACGACACCAAAGATCGATCGTCGACGGTCCTCAAAAAATTGCGATTTCCCCAAATGTCTTCGAGCCTCCGTGAACTTCTAGCCCCTTTTGAGTTCGATTTTTAAAATTGTAAAAACGGAGAATTCTCCTGAGAGGGAGCAGCTCGATCTATTTTAGTAAATCAGAAAAAGATAGAAGAGGAGTTCGTTTGTTGTTTTGTTTGTGAAATAAACGAAGAAAGGTGCGCCCTTTTTATTTGTTTTACTAAGGAATGGTGGCCATTCATATTTGTGTAGTTTTTGGAGAGGCCACCCATTTCGATTTTCATCCTTTTGATTTTTGAGGGGTTTTGAAGAGGCCACGTTTTCCATTCTTGTTTTTAATGTATTCCATATTTTATTTATTTGTTTGTTTTCGAACCCGTATCCGTAAAATAAAAGACCCCATGGTTCCGAACTCCTTTCTGAACCCAGCCATCGACATTTTTAGAGTTTAACCACTATTCCAAACCCATTGGAACATGTTCTGATGTCTCATTCGATCGTCTGGAGAGGATATTGATTTAAACCAATATAAATTAAATTCGAAACAATTTATTTCCTCGATAAAAAATTAATATTATTATTATCGTTATAAATTTAAATAGAATTTCCTATTAATCATTTGAACTGTATTTAATTCAAAATAAAATTTGAATTCAACTAAATCCATTTTATTATTCTGATAATTTAATATTTTCAATATTAAATTGAAATTGATTTTTAAATCGATAACTCCCTATAAAAAATTGATTTATTTACTTAACTCAATATTTAAATCCGTATTACATATTTTAAAATTAACCCATAAATATCCGGGTCATTACAATCTTCCCCACTTAAAATAATTTCGTCCTCGAAATTGCTAAGGTAGGAAAAGTGCTACAAACCCATTTATCTTTTCAAAATCTTACTTAAGTTGAAACTCAACATTTCAAACTTTCTTACGTAACTCTCTTTCGAATAAACCTTTATTCGATAACTCCTCCCTTCGAATAACTATATTCGATATTCTCTATTTCGAATAACTAGATTCGAAAACTTTTCTTCGAATAAACTATATTCGATTAACTCATTTAATTCTATTCGAATAACTAATATTCGATTAACTCCTTTGCTTCTATTCGAATAACTAATATTCGATAACTCCTTTCGCTTGACTCTAGATCGCAGCGATCACAATGGTTACGCCTGATTCCCCCAGGAAACATCCGACCGCCCTAGGCTATCTGCAGCCCTGCAAATTACTCTAGCAGTCATACAAAACGGCAACTTATCCTGAGTAACTATGTTTGACTAATTCTATCTCAATACTATATTCGATCAACTTTAATTGAATAACTAACAATCAATTAAATTCTAATTCGATTAATTATGTTCAATTAACTTTATCTGGTTAACTCTTTATTTGAATAACAAATATTCGATAAATTCTAATTGAATAACTAATGTTCAATTAGCTCTGCGGATTAACCCTAACTGATTAACTCTAACTGGTTAATTCTTACTCTAATCGATTTATTCGAACTCTAATCGATTATTTCTAACTCTAATCGACTTCTCCTATTCGAATAACTCTTATTGGATAACGTTTCTTCATTTATAAAGATTTACTTTTAGTAACGGTTCTTCACTTTATAAATGTTCTCTTTATTAACATTACTTCACTTATACAAGTGTTGTGTACCCCTTCTATTAAAACTATCGGTGTTAAAAACCAATATCTCTTCTCTATATAAGTTCAGACTTATAAATTCCATTTATCGAATGATAAATATTTAATTTATAAACTGTTATTTATAAATTAATCTTTTCTATTTATCTGTTAAAACAGATTTCCATTTCCTATTCATCTTCTAAATATTCCTTTGATTAATTTCTATTTATTTAACAAATAAATATCTCATTTACAACGTTCTATTTATTTAACAAATAAATAAATATTTCCATTGAATCTATTTGTAAATGTTTTACAAATATTTCCTTTTAAATTCTATTTGTAAATGTTTTACAAATATTTCCTCTTCTATTTGTTTGCACATAACTTCCCTTGTATTTGTTTTACTGATATATTTCCTTTTTAACTCTTTAGGTTTTTCCTTTCTTCACACCAAATTCATATTTCATTCACATTGATTTTACTCAATTTATTCATTTCGATCCATTTAACTTACTTAAGTTAAATTTAATTTAAATCATTCAAATTCCCATTAATTAGTTGTTAATTAACCGTTTTGCCTATTTTACCCTTTTTATTTGAACATATCTTGTTCAAATATTTGTCAACTTAATTATAACTAATCTAATTATATATTTTCAACTCGAGTTATATATTCGATTTCGAATATAAATTCTCAATCTCTTTCACTTATCCAAAAACCCAATTTCGATTCAAATTTCCTTTAACTAATTATTCTCCAATTTAGTTAATTCTATTTAACCATTTAAAATATGATTTTTGTCTTAAAAATCATTTCACTTACTTCACTGGAGTTCATATTTATTTTATATCTCCAGCCTGGATTTTCTAATGCCAATTCGGATTTTTTTCCCTTAAAAATCCTTTTATTTATTTAATTAAACCGTTATGGTTTTATAATAATGGTTCTGGCGTTGCTTTTCTAAAAATTTGATTTTGATATAACTCAAAATCTATACGACGAAATCCGGATTTTTCTCTTTCATTAGAAAACTATTGTTCAACCGGTCCGGACGATTCTTGTTTCAAAGAATTCCGACTTCAATTGAGTTCTGTATACTAAATTGAAGTTCGAATCGCCAATTTTCGAACTGCCGCGCTACGGCGAGCTCGTTTTAATTATATTTATAAATATAAACGTTTTAACTTTGTTTATAATAAATTCAACTCCATTTTCACTCTATTTGAATTTTCTTGATTCAACTCCATTTTCACTCTATTTGAATTTTCTTGATTCAACTCCATTTTCACTTTTACTTGAATTCTATATTCAAATTCAAATTTCACTTTTATTTGAACTCTATATTCAAATTCAAATTTCACTTTTATTTGAACTCTATATTCAAATTCCAATTTCTTTTCTATTTGAATCCTATATTCAAATTCCATATTTTTAAATTCCATTTGAATTATATATTCAAATCTCTATTTAAATTTTCTTTATTTGAATCCCTTTAAATTCAAATTTTATTTTAATTCTTTTAAATTCAAATTCTATATTTTATTCTCTTTGAATTCAAACTCTATGTTTTATTCTCTTTGAATTCAAATTCTCATTTTATTCTCTTTGAATTCAAATCCTCATTTTTAAATCCTTTATTCAAATTCCATTTCAAATCTTTTATTCCAATTCCACTTTTAATTCAAATCCCTTTTGAATTTCTATATTTGAAATTCATACTTGAATTTAAATATTCAAACTCCATTTGAATTTCTATATTCAAATTCTATATTATTTCCTTCTATTCAATTTCTATTTGAATTTTCTTATCTTCAATTTCTATTTGAAATCCTTTATTCAATTTCTATTTGAATTTCTTATCTTAAATCTCTATTTGAAATCCTTTATTCAAAACCCATTTCAAATCCCTTATTCAAATTCCATTTGAAATCCTTTATTCAATTTCTATTTGAAATCCTTTGAATTTAAATTCTATTTCAAACTCTATATTTTCTTGAATTCTAATATTCAACCTCCACTTTATATTCTCTTTGAAATTCTATTTAACCAAATTCCAATTGAATTCTAATATTCAAATCTCTATTTGACTTTTCTTTATTCAAATCCATTTGAATTCCTTTGAATTCAATTTCCATTTCAATTTTACTTATACAATTTCTATTGAATTATATACATATTCAAATTCCTTTATTTTACTTCTATTTGAAATCTATATTCCAATTCCCATTTCAAAATTCCCTTGAAGTAATATAAATATATACATATATTTATATCTATCCCAAATTCAAAACATTTGAATTTTCAAACAACTTGTTTCTTTTCAAACAAATTTCCATCAAAAACTTTTCTAAGGCAACAATTCATCACTTAGAAACTCAAAAATGAACACTGATGATGTTGCGACCATCATCAGAATTATTTCCCAGCTACTGAATGAGTTCAGTGCTTTATTTCTTTCAAAACCCATTTAGAAAAATATTTTCCAAACTCCCAGGATTTTAAATTCTGAATTCTGGTTGGAATTCAATTTCAATTTCATCTCCTTTGTATATTTCATTTCATATACAAATTCAATTGGTTATACATCTATTTCTGTTTTTATAATCTAATTCGATTATAATCCTAACAATCAACTTAACTATTTAAAAACAATATCGTGTCCAATCTTCTGTTCAAGTGTTTATAAACTCCTACCGACATCGTGGCGTCCCACGATTCGACCAAAATTTATAATCCACTCAACAGACTAGTCAACACAATATAAAACAGTTTTTATATCAAATAACAAATACGCTCTCTCGTATATATATACACTCAACCAATTCTAGGATACTACTGATCCTATCTCTAATGAGCACATTCCAACAAGCCTAGGTATTCGCTCAACCTAAGCTTTGATACCAACTGTAACGACCCAGATTTCCGTAACATCGGAGTTGACTATATACATCATATGTCCAACCCAAATATTACGAAAATACGGAACATTTTTTTTAGAAGAAAGAGATAGAAGAAGAACATAAATAACAACACAGAATCTCACATCGCAGCGGAACAAAATATAATATATCATTTTTACGGCCAGCCATTCGACTTCACAACCAACCCTCATTTTCGGGACATGTAGGATTAAGAGTCTCCCGTTCGCCACCTAACGAAAAGCGAGAACCCCCTATCATGCGACACATGCCCCAAGCACGCAACATGGACTGGTATGAGTAAAAAGTTTTAAACAGTTCCAGAAATTAAATGATATCTCATAAGACCACGCCGTATAACACGGAACGGGTTTTTCCCTTATGAAAATCCAAACACTTGACTTATCCTTATATCAAAACTCTTTTGATATTATAATAATGTCTAGATCAAGTAGATAACAATCTAGTGGAACGTTTGCATCTCACGTTCCACATATATATACAAATCATAAACCGCAAGCACGTATTGGGTAATGGGTTTCCAACTATGACAAGGTATGGAACCACCTTCCACTGGTATATCTCTAGAGGAGAATACACCGAGTTCAACAAGAACATCATGCAACTCAGCTGTAATAACCCGGAAAATCTGGGCCAGTTTAAAATTTTTATTTTGGCGATTTTAGCGAATTTTGAATATTTAAAATGAATTATTTTAAATAAAATATCGACGAGAAATTTATTTTGAATATAATTCGAACGTATATATTATACGCGTCGTCGTTAGAATATAAATATTTATATATAATTATAAATAGAATTGATAATGGCGCGGTAGTTCGATAATTCGATTTCAAACTTCAATTGAATGTACCGGGTGCAAAACGATCCGGATTTTAGTGAACCCAAAAACATTAGGATCTTATTGATAATATCTTTCCATTGAATCCGAAAAATCGAAATTTCATAGCGGGGATCAAAAGATATGTCCAGTTGAAAATTCTGAATAGTCGCTATGGAATTCAGGCCCTTAAAAATAGTCATTTTGCAAACGGCCTCGGATTTCGACGAAACCACTTTTGTTGGGTCCGTGATGTAAAGTTATTGCTAGGTTTCAAATTTCATAATTTTTCGAATCAATATGTGAGCGTGGCAAAGGAAAACGCGTTTGACCGGTTTCAGTTGATTTTAATCGACTGGAAATTGGCCATTTTTCCAACGGTCTCAGAATTCGACGAAACTAGTTTTGTTAGGACCGTATCGTCAATACGAAGCCAGAAAATATTTTTCTGGAATTTTTAAAGTTCGTATGCGACCCCGGTAATTTGAAACGTACGTTTAAAATTCAATATAGTGATTTAAATGTAAATTCCACGAAAATTGATTCAAACAATCAAATCAACCTACGATACATATCCCATTGGGTTCGGAATGGGGGTAAAACGTTATGGACGACAGGCGGTGGGCCTCGTTTCGAGGACGTATGTAAAAGTCAACTTTTTGAAAATAAATTAATTACATAAATTAAAATTTTAATTTCTCTCTCCCTCCACCTACATCCACTCTGCCCCCCCCCCCCGATTCATTTCGAATCGGAAAAAAAAAAAGACGAATCGCTCCTCCAGGGAGGCCGCCGCCCAGCCTCCTGGCGCCGCCGCGCCAAGCGCAACACCCCCCCTCCACTTCCTCTCCGTCCCTTTCTTCTCCCCCCCCTTCGTTCTTCGAGTCCCACGCTTCCCGAGACCACCTCCGCCGCCTCGAAGAGCCTCCCACACCCACTGACGAACCCACCACCGCACGAGCCACCATCCGCCTAGCACCTGACCGCGAGATCCTCCTAGCTCCATCCAATTCCGACAGTAACCCCCCACCTCTAGCCTCCGACGCCCTGCCTCCTCTTTCCCCCTTCCAACAGTGAAAAAAAAACGTGAGTTTTTACTTTGGTTTTATTTATCTAGGTAATTAAAAACATGATTTTTAAATTAGGTCATTGTATAAAAAAACGTGTTTTAACAATAAATTAGATTGATTTCATTTTTAGATTGTGGGAAAATGTTTATAGCATTGTTTTTTAATTCGATTTTATTTTTATAAAGTTATAATTTTTATTATATAAAAAGGGGAGATTTTTAAAGGAAAAAAATCAGTTTTTAATTTATAGAAAAGCCATGATTTTTATAAAGAAAGAGTAATGATTTTTATATTTTTAAAGTAATAAAAATATGATTTTTATATTTTTAAAGCAGTAAAAATATAATCTTTTATATTGAAGAAAGATAAAAATATGATCTTTGCATTTAGGAATGTTAGAAATAACATCTTTGTATATGTAGCAAAAGAAAAATGTGATTTTTATAATCTATATTATTTGAAAAGGCGAAATCTTTATATTTGAAAAGGCGAAATCTTTATATTTGAAAAGGCGAAATCTATATTTTTTGAAAATGCGAAATCTTTTTATATATAGCAGCGATGTAAAAATAAAAATTTTATCTAGATAATAACGATGTAAAAATTCGATTTTTATATGTTGAATAACAAAGTAAAAATTCGATTTTTATATATTGAATAGCGAAGTAAAAATATGATTTTTAAATTGAAAGTGAATAAATAAAAATGTGATTTTTATTTTAAAGACATCAAAATATAAAAATGTGTGATTTTTATATATGTAGAGAATACGGGCAACGAAGGTAACAAAAGGGCGAGAACAACAAAGGTTTCTGCAAAAGAAGAGTCAAGATGATTGGATAGCTTTCTGTGAGAATTTCTCACCTTTCAATTTCATTTTCTAGTTATATATATACTAGGATGCAGACGGTGCTTAGTAGCACCCGACACAATCGTCCACCGACCATGGACTTGTTTGTTTGGTTGCATAAATTAGTTAGATGATTTGATTTGAATTTGGATTGGTTGGTGAAATGAAATTGATTTGATTGATGTGTGAATGGCGTGGGCCTTCACTAGACCAGGGATAAGGCTAGGCCTCGTCCCGTTTCTAGTATCGTGCCGTTATGCCGCCGAAATTTTCTAAAACATGTTAGAAAAATAAAAATATGATTTTTATTGAATAAATGAACTGAATAGAAATTCATATGTTGAAATAAAATGTTTTATCGTTAAAAATATAATTTTTTAACGTGAAAGTGAATAAAATAAAATATTCATTTACAAATCAGACGGTTTGTTTATGTACACCTATTTGAAGGACATTGATTGGGTCGATAAATTTTACACATCGCCCAACTGTACGAATAAAATCTGTGTTTGATTATTTGAAACCCTACACGGGTGTTGGGATGAAATTTGTAGTTCACTCATCTTGACTGATTAAATATGTCGATCGATTGATTGACAGGCTGTTATAAGCATTAGATATCTATATTTGATGCTTATACAGTGTAGTGCACTTTGGTTGATGGTTGATTATTTTTCAATGCTATTATATACATGTGATGTATGAAAATCCATATAATTAACATTATATGGTGATTGATTGGGCCTCATTCCAATTTAGAAGATAAAGAATATTATAAAATAATGGTTCATGTGTTGACTGTACTCATTCGTGAGATTAGTCATGTGTTGAACGAAATATTTTTATAATAAAATTTACATCTTTATCAATATAAAATAAAGGTTCATGTGTTGACTGTACTCATTCGTGAGATTAGTCATGTGTTGAACGAAATATTTTTATAATAAAATTTACATCTTTATTATTATAAAATAAAGGTTCATGTGTTGACTGTACTCATCCGTTGAGATTAGTCATGTGTTGAACGAAATAATTTAACAAAAATAGTCACACGTGGACGGTACTCATTCATTGAGATTAGTCGTGTGTTGACAAATAGAAATATTTGAAATAGAATATTTGAAAATAGAAATGAATTGAATATATAACGATTTCGAAATGAATTGAATATATAACGATTTCGAAATGAATTGAATATATAACGATTTCGAAATGAATTGAATATAAAACGATTTCGAAATGAATTGAATAGAAAACGATTTCGAAATGAATTGAATAGAAAACGATTTCGAAATGAATTGAATAGAAAACGATTTCGAAATGAATTGAATAGAAAACGATTTTGAAATGAATTGAATAGAAAACGATTTCGAAATGAATTGAATAGAAAACGATTTTTCGAAATGAATTGAATATATAACGATTTCGAAATGAATTGAATATATAACGATTTCGAAATGAATTGAATATATAACGATTTCGAAATGAATTGAATATATAACGATTTCGAAATGAATTGAATATATAACGATTTCGAAATGAATTGAATATATAACGATTTCGAAATGAATTGAATATATAACGATTTCGAAATGAATTGAATAGAAAACGATTTCGAAATGAATTGAATAGAAAACGATTTCGAAATGAATTGAATATATAATGATTTCGAAATGAATTGAATATAAAACGATTTTGAAATGAATTGAATAGAAAACGATTTCGAAATGAATTGAATAGAAAACGATTTCGAAATGAATTGAATAGAAAACGATTTCGAAATGAATCGAATAGAAAACGAATTTGATTTCAATTGAATATATAACGAATTTGATTCGAATAGAAAACCAATTTGAATTGAATTGGATAGAAAACGAATTTGATTTCAATTGAATATATAACGAATTTGATTCGAATAGAAAACCAATTTGAATTGAATTGAATAGAAAACGAATTTGATTTCAATTGAATATATAACGAATTTGATTCGAATAGAAAACCAATTTGAATTGAATCGAATAGCAAACGACTTTGGAATTGAATTGAATTGAAAACGAATTCAAATTGAATTGAAAGCGAATTGAAATGAATTCAAATTGAATTGAAATTTGAATTGAATAGAAATGAATTTTAAAACGAATTTATAAAGAAGAATTCAATTTTGATTTGACCTGAAATGGAAGTTGAAATTGCTTTTGAAACGAATTTAAAACTATTTATATAATTCGTTTTAAATAGGAATCGACGAAATATATATTATATATACAATATAATGGCCTGAATAGAACGCGCCGCGCCGCGGCAGTTCATGAATTTCGACCATTTATTTCAAACGGACACTACGGGAGATCCGACCGTCGGATTCTCCTAAAACCGGAACCGTTGGGTTCGTATCGAAAAGAGCTTTCTAACGAATATTAGAAATTCAAAATCTAACGGTTGGATTTGGAGATACGTCCAAATCAAGTTTGAAAAAGGTCGATGTAAGTGCAGTTCGATGGCCGTTGATGGAAATCGACTGTACCGGCCTTGATAAAATTATTAAAAATATCAATAATTTGTGTAAAATCATAAGAAATGATTTAGGAAAAATTGGGATGAAAATCTCCATATTTGAAAAGATAAAAATAGATTTTTATCGAAGTGAACTAGTTTGAACTCAATTTAAAACCCGATTTGTTTTTAAATAAATAAACTAGATTTAAAAAGGGGTTTTAAATAATCGGAATTCCTAATATATTTGATTTGAATTGAACTAGAATTGATTTGTGGGTTTATCGTGAACTGTGTTTTAAACAACACTAGTTCTTTAACCCGATGATAAATAGAATGTGATTTGGGTTTGTCGTGAACTGTGTTTTAAATAACACCTAGTTCTTTAACCCAGAAAAAGGAGTTTAATGAATCTACAATTAGATTGAAATGTGAATTGATAATCTAAATTATCAAATATTGAAATGAGCGAGAATGGAGTATCGCCAGTTTTGCTCCAAAGCGATAGTTAAATCTTTAATTAGATTTGAACGTGAAATGTTAAATAATTTTACCGATAACACCGTGGTGTTAGATATGGAGTGTTACCAGTTTTGCTTCATGGGATGAATAGGTTGGGATTGGGAAATAAAATAAATAATTACTTCGGTGTGGTTCGCTAATCTCGACTAGTTTAGAAAAACCATAATTTGGTTTGAAACGACATCCAAAGGAAGATTACAGGATAAATTGTAAATAATTCGTCTTGGATAAAATTAATGGGAACCTTTCCCTAAGAATGTGGAATTTAGAAACTAGCTGTAGGTTGGCTAAGAAGAATGGTTTCCTGGGTATTGATCTGATGTCGGTTTCGGCCTTCGGGGTTAATGTTTGGGAAATTGTTCTCTTGCTAATTTGCGGTTAGTGACTAATGAATTGGAATGAGGCGTATGTTGTGTTTGTGTAACATTTGTTTTCAATATACGCGGGTTGTTCGGAAAGACCGGGTTTACACCCATTCTGAATAACCGATTCGACGATATGTCGAAGATGAAGACGGTGGTCGAAGACCGGAAGTCTTCACATCGTTTGGATAATTACTGACGATCCTGATTGGGCTGTACACCCAAGAGGATGGAAATAGTTGGTGGTCGTCCAGACGTACCTGGAGATGGATGGATATGCGAGGAAAGTGCCTCCGGTTTCGTTCAGACCCAGAACGGACTTGTAAATGGATTGTGTGTCTGACATTGGATTTTATTCTGTGTCGATTGATTTCTATTAAATATACATCCGTTTGGCGGCGGAGAATTTATTCTTTTGCTTAACGCCCTTCTCTGAGACGTACGAGCTCAGAGGTTGGATATCGATGGACATCAGTCGCGTGGCATGAATTGTCTGTGTGGCACGCTAAGATGCAATGATCAAGGCTTTTGTTGAAAAGCAGAGTCTTGTGGTTGATGATCAAAGCACGGCCTTTGTGGCGTAGCTTTGTGTATAACGTGAATTCGCGAGCCTCACACCTCGGTATGAGTCAAAAACGGGATACGGACTGCAGGGAGAGCACGACGTTTCTTTCTAGCTTTGGTGGTGTCAGTGACTTACCAGCCCTGACATTTATATACTTTTCACCTATGTGGTAGTTGGAATGCGAGGCGCCTCGATTATAGGTCTGTAAGGACCGAGAAACGTGTGTTCAGGAATACTAATCCTCTAACGTAAGTGAGGACCGGCCCTGAAGCATCCAAGGGTTGCCCAGAGTGCGTAGCCCTGGGACATTTGCTAGAGTGTCTCGAACGCGGAGAGGATCTTGCCCCTTGCCTCGACTCATGACGGAGATCCAATTTCCAATACGTGTATTGCGGTTTTAATTGTAGAACTAGTATGGCGACATGATATATGGTACCCATGCCGCCTATGATTTATATTTATGATTGAAATTGTTTTGACACTATACACTTATTATAGTATCAAATGATTTGTTTTAAACGTACCAAGCATGTTTGGCTATTATAAGGGTAAACCCTATCCCCCGGCTTGCGTTGCATTGTGTGATAGGACCTGGGTCTTATAATAGCTTCATTTTTCGAAAAAGCATTGCGTTGTTTATTCTATGCACTGGTATTCTTGGGAGAAAACCCATTCCGTGTTATACGGCGTGGTCCCTTGAATTACTCTCTTTTAAAATAAAGATTTATAACCGTTTTAGTTCTCACACCAGTCACATGACTGACCTGGAGTTTATTGTTTTAACCTAAACTCTGGGTGCCCCTATTTTCCGCACGGGCAGCTAGTAGTTTTGGTTTTGCAGATTTATATTCACAGGATCCTGGTTTACAGCTGGAATGATATCCGGAAAGCTCTGTATCCGTATATCACCTTCAGTTGTGCTTTGTATTATTTTCCGCTGTTATGTAATTTATTGTAATCTCTGATATTTATCGAATGTAATTTATTCATTATACTCTGTATATTCTTGTATCTGATGAAATTGTTGTAATAACAATGAAATGTTCTTCCGTCTGCATTCATTTGTGTGTTGTTCTCAAAGTATCCGCTCTTTCCTTAACGGGGAAGAAACGAGTTCTCACATTTGGTATCAGAGCTTTGGTTTACAGAGCTCGAGAACAAGACACATTAGAACCATACGAAAGAATTCATCAGATATTGGATTAGTAATATCCAATTAGAATGACTCGTTAGAGATAGGATCAATAGTGTCCTAGAACGAGTGTGAAGAGTATATTTTTCAAATGAAAACAATTTTGTTTTGAAAATTTAAATCGTTTTATACGTATTTGTATATTTATTTATTTTGAATATGGACAATCCAATATATAAAGGTTTTGTATATACGCGTCATGAACGTATATTCGAAGTTTTAATATACTGGATAGATATAGAATCACACTCTAGTCGCTCAGAGATGATTTTGATGATGGAGCTCCATCACCAAGATTTATGTTTGTGTTTCAAAGGTGTGATTTTCTATATATTTCCATCGGACTGGTGTGAGAACCAAAACTAATATAGCTAGAACACATTGTTGTGAATTGGCATCAAAAACATGATTTTCTGCATGTATATCAAATTTATGAATTTGAAACTCTAATCCACTAATTGATTGATGTTTGTGTTGTTTGTTTATTTGTTTGATAATTTTGAACCATTATGCCTAATTGCATCAAAATTTGAATTGTATTGAAAATTGGTCACATTTGCTTGCATATACATATACTTACATTGAACAGGTCATAACAAGGAGGCTAGAGCCGAAGAATAAAATTTGTTTGCCCGACAAATAGGTACATGTTTACTATAATTTACTGTTTTGTTTGGGTGATGATGATTTTATGAGCCTATTGGCTAGCCGCTTGGCTTTTTCTTTTTCTTTTTGAGATTAGAAGGACCAGGGAAGCTATTTGAAATTCCCCGATGCTCCCGGTGCAGGGGAGGTTATGGCGAAATTTTTCGAAAATTTAAGGTGTTAGCCAAATTTTTGAAAATTTGAAAATTCTCAGAAACTAAAAAGTTGGAGAATGGAAGCTAGATCGAATGTAGAGTTGATTAATCAAACCACTTTCGACTTTGTTCCTTTTCGGGGACGAAAAGTTTTAAGTGGGGGAGATTGTAATAACCCGGAAAATCTGGGCCAGTTTAAAATTTTTATTTTGGCGATTTTAGTGAATTTTGAATATTTAAAATGAATTATTTTAAATAAAATATCGACGAGAAATTTATTTTGAATATAATTCGAACGTATATATTATACGCGTCGTCGTTAGAATATAAATATTTATATATAATTATAAATAGAATTGATAATGGCGCGGTAGTTCGATAATTCGATTTCAAACTTCAATTGAATGTACCGGGTGCAAAACGATCCGGATTTTAGTGAAACCAAAAACATTAGGATCTAATTGATAATATCTTTCCATCGAAT
This sequence comes from Allium sativum, assembly GCA_030737875.1. Taxonomy (NCBI): domain Eukaryota; kingdom Viridiplantae; phylum Streptophyta; class Magnoliopsida; order Asparagales; family Amaryllidaceae; genus Allium; species Allium sativum. The sequence continues at coordinate 509,053,484 of CM060921.1, read as the reverse complement.
CCGAAAAATCGAAATTTCATAGCGGGGATCAAAAGATATGTCCAGTTGAAAATTCTGAATAGTCGCTATGGAATTCAGGCCCTTAAAAATAGTCATTTTGCAAACGGCCTCGGATTTCGACGAGACCACTTTTGTTGGGTCCGTGATGTAAATTTATTGCTAGGTTTCAAATTTCATAATTTTTCGAATCAATATGTGAGCGTGGCAAAGGAAAACGCGTTTGACCGGTTTTAGTTGATTTTAATCGACTGAAAATTGGCCATTTTTCCAACGGTCTCAGAATTCGACGAAACTAGTTTTGTTAGGACCGTATCGTCAATACGAAGCCAGAAAATATTTTTCTGGAATTTTTAAAGTTTGTATGCGACCCCGGTAATTTGAAACGTACGTTTAAAATTCAATATAGTGATTTAAATGTAAATTCCACGAAAATTGATTCAAACAATCGAATCAACCTACGATACATATCCCATTGGGTTCGGAATGGGGGTAAAACGTTATGGACGATAGGCGGTGGGCCTCGTTTCGAGGTCGTATGTAAAAGTCAACTTTTTGAAAATAAATTAATTAAATTAAAATTTTAATTTCTCTCTCCCTCCACCTACATCCACTCTGCCCCCCCCCCCCCACCCCACGATTCATTTCGAATCGGAAAAAAAAAAAAAGAAAGACGAATCGCTCCTCCAGGGAGGCCGCCGCCCAGCCTCCTGGCGCCGCCGCGCCAAGCGCAGCACCCCCCCTCCACTTCCTCTCCGTCCCTTTCTTCTCCCCCCCTTCGTTCTTCGAGTCCCACGCTTCCCGAGACCACCGCCGCCGCCTCGAAGAGCCTCCCACACCCACTGACGAATCCACCACCGCACGAGCCACCCTCCGCCTAGCACCTGACCGCGAGATCCTCCTAGCTTCATCCAATTCCGACAATAACCCCCCCCTCTAGCCTCCGACCCCCTGCCTCCTCTTTCCCCCCTTCCAACAGTGAAAAAAAAACGTGAGTTTTTACTTTGGTTTTATTTATCTAGGTAATTAAAAACATGATTTTTAAATTAGGTCATTGTATAAAAAAAAACGTGTTTTAACAATAAATTAGATTGATTTCATTTTTAGATTGTGGGAAAATGTTTATAGCATTGTTTTTGAATTCGATTTCATTTTTATAAAGTTATAATTTTTACTTATATAAAAAGGGGAGATTTTTAAAGGAAAAAAATCAGTTTTTAATTTATAGAAAAGCCATGATTTTTATAAAGAAAGAGTAATGATTTTTATATTTTTAAAGTAATAAAAATATGATTTTTATATTTTTAAAGCAGTAAAAATATAATCTTTTATATTGAAGAAAGATAAAAATATGATCTTTGCATTTATGAATGTTAGAAATAACATCTTTGTATATGTAGCAAAAGAAAAATGTGATTTTTATAATCTATATTATTTGAAAAGGCGAAATCTTTATATTTGAAAAGGCGAAATCTTTATATTTGAAAAGGCGAAATCTATATTTTTTGAAAAGGCGAAATCTTTTTATATATAGCAGCGATGTAAAAATAAAATTTTTATCTAGATAATAACGATGTAAAAATTCGATTTTTATATGTTGAATAACAAAGTAAAAATTCGATTTTTATATATTGAATAGCGAAGTGAAAATATGATTTTTAAATTGAAAGTGAATAAATAAAAATGTGATTTTTATTTTAAAGACATCAAAATATAAAAATGTGTGATTTTTATATATGTAGAGAATACGGGCAACGAAGGTAACAAAAGGGCGAGAACAACAAAGGTTTCTGCAAAAGAAGAGTCAAGATGATTGGATAGCTTTCTGTGAGAATTTCTCACCTTTCAATTTCATTTTCTAGTTATATATATACTAGGATGCAGACGGTGCTTAGTAGCACCCGACACAATCGTCCACCGACCATGGACTTGTTTGTTTGGTTGCATAAATTAGTTAGATGATTTGATTTGAATTTGGATTGGTTGGTGAAATGAAATTGATTTGATTGATGTGTGAATGGCGTGGGCCTTCACTAGACCAGGGATAAGGCTAGGCCTCGTCCCGTTTCTAGTATCGTGCCGTTATGCCGCCGAAATTTTCTAAAACATGTTAGAAAAATAAAAATATGATTTTTATTGAATAAATGAACTGAATAGAAATTCATATGTTGAAATAAAATGTTTTATCGTTAAAAATATAATTTTTTAACGTGAAAGTGAATAAAATAAAATATTCATTTACAAACCAGACGGTTTGTTTATGTACACCTATTTGAAGGACATTGATTGGGTCGATAAATTTTACACATCGCCCAACTGTACGAATAAAATCTATGTTTGATTGTTTGAAACCCTACACAGGTGTTGGGATGAAATTTGAAGTTCACTCATCCTGACTGATTAAATATGTCGATCGATTGATTGACAGGCTGTTATAAGCGTTAGATATCTATATTTGATGCTTATACAGTGTAGTGCACTTTGGTTGATGGTTGATTATTTTTCAATGCTCTTATATACATGTGATGTATGAAAATCCATATAATTAACATTATATGGTGATTGATTGGGCCTCATTCCAATTTAGAAGATAAAGAATATTATAAAATAATGGTTCATGTGTTGACTGTACTCATTCGTGAGATTAGTCATGTGTTGAACGAAATATTTTTATAATAAAATTTACATCTTTATCAATATAAAATAAAGGTTCATGTGTTGACTGTACTCATTCGTGAGATTAGTCATGTGTTGAACGAAATATTTTTATAATAAAATTTACATCTTTATTAATATAAAATAAAGGTTCATGTGTTGACTGTACTCATCCGTTGAGATTAGTCATGTGTTGAACGAAATAATTTAACAAAAATAGTCACACGTGGACGGTACTCACTCATTGAGATTAGTCGTGTGTTGACAAATAGAAATATTTGAAATAGAATATTTGAAAATAGAAATGAATTGAATATATAACGATTTCGAAATGAATTGAATATATAACGATTTCGAAATGAATTGAATATATAACGATTTCGAAATGAATTGAATATAAAACGATTTCGAAATGAATTGAATAGAAAACGATTTCAAAATGAATTGAATAGAAAACGATTTCGAAATGAATTGAATAGAAAACGATTTCGAAATGAATTGAATAGAAAACGATTTCGAAATGAATTGAATAGAAAACGATTTCGAAATGAATTGAATAAAAAAACGATTTCGAAATGAATTGAATATATAACGATTTCGAAATGAATTGAATATATAACGATTTCGAAATGAATTGAATATATAACGATTTCGAAATGAATTGAATATATAACGATTTCGAAATGAATTGAATATATAACGATTTCGAAATGAATTGAATATATAACGATTTCGAAATGAATTGAATATATAACGATTTCGAAATGAATTGAATATATAACGATTTCGAAATGAATTGAATATATAACGATTTCGAAATGAATTGAATAGAAAACGATTTCGAAATGAATTGAATAGAAAACGATTTCGAAATGAATTGAATAGAAAACGATTTCGAAATGAATTGAATAGAAAACGATTTCGAAATGAATTGAATAGAAAACGATTTCGAAATGAATTGAATAGAAAACGATTTCGAAATGAATTGAATAGAAAACGATTTCGAAATGAATTGAATAGAAAACGATTTCGAAATGAATCGAAAAGAAAACGAATTTGATTTCAATTGAATATATAACGAATTTGATTCGAATAGAAAACCAATTTGAATTGAATTGAATAGAAAACGAATTTGATTTCAATTGAATATATAATGAATTTGATTCGAATAGAAAACCAATTTGAATTGAATTGAATAGAAAACGAATTTGATTTCAATTGAATATATAACGAATTTGATTCGAATAGAAAACCAATTTGAATTGAATCGAATAGCAAACGACTTTGGAATTGAATTGAATTGAAAACGAATTCAAATTGAATTGAAAGCGAATTGAAATGAATTCAAATTGAATTGAAATTTGAATTGAATAGAAATGAATTTTAAAAAGAATTTATAAAGAAGAATTCAATTTTGATTTGAACTGAAATGGAAGTTGAAATTGCTTTTGAAACGAATTTAAAACTATTTATATAATTCGTTTTAAATAGGAATCGACAAAATATATATTATATATATAATATAATGGCCTGAATAGAATGCGCCGCGCCGCGGCAGTTCGTGAATTTCGACCATTTATTTCAAACGGACACTACGGGAGATCCGACCGTCGGATTCTCCTAAAACCGGAACCGTTGGGTTCGTATCGAAAAGAGCTTTCTAACGAATATTAGAAATTCAAAATCTAACGGTTGGATTTGGAGATACGTCCAAATCAAATTTGAAAAAGGTCGCTGTAAGTGCAGTTCGATGGCCGTTGATGGAAATCGACTGTACGGGCCTTGATAAAATTATTAAAAATATCAATAATTTGTGTAAAATCATAAGAAATGATTTGGGAAAAATTGGGATGAAAATCTCCATATTTGAAAAGATAAAAATAGATTTTTATCGAAGTGAACTAGTTTGAACTCAATTTAAGACCCGATTTGTTTTTAAATAAATAAACTAGATTTAAAAAGGGGTTTTAAATAATCGGAATTCCTAATATATTTGATTTGAATTGAACTAGAATTGATTTGTGGGTTTATCGTGAACTGTGTTTTAAACAACACTAGTTCTTTAACCCGATGATAAATAGAATGTGATTTGGGTTTGTCGTGAACTGTGTTTTAAATAACACCTAGTTCTTTAACCCAGAAAAAGGAGTTTAATGAATCTACAATTAGATTGAAATGTGAATTGATAATCTAAATTATCAAATATTGAAATGAGCGAGAATGGAGTATCGCCAGTTTTGCTCCAAAGCGATAGTTAAATCTTTAATTAGATTTGAACGTGAAATGGTAAATAATTTTACCGATAACACCGTGGTGTTAGATATGGAGTGTTACCAGTTTTGCTTCATGGGATGAATAGGTTGGGATTGGGAAATAAAATAAATAATTACTTCGGTGTGGTTCGCTAATCTCGACTAGTTTAGAAAAACCATAATTTGGTTTGAAACGACATCCAAAGGAAGATTACAGGATAAATTGTAAAGAATTCGTCTTGGATAAAATTAATGGGAACCTTTCCCTAAGAATGTGGAATTTAGAAACTATCTGTAGGTTGGCTAAGAAGAATGGTTTCCTGGGTATTGATCTGATGTCGGTTTCGGCCTTTGGGGTTAATGTTTGGGAAATTGTTCTCTTGCTAATTTGCGGTTAGTGACTAATGAATTGGAATGAGGCGTATGTTGTGTTTGTGTAACATTTGTTTTCAATATACGCGGGTTGTTCGGAAAGACCGGGTTTACACCCATTCTGAATAACCGATTCGACGATATGTCGAAGATGAAGACGATGGTCGAAGACCGGAAGTCTTCACATCGTTTGGATAATTACTGAAGATCCTGATTGGGCTGTACACCCAAGAGGATGGAAATAGTTGGTGGTCGTCCAGACGTACCTGGAGATGGATGGATATGCGAGGAAAGTGCCTCCGGTTTCGTTCAGACCCAGAACGGACTTGTAAATGGATTGTGTGTCTGACATTGGATTTTATTCTGTGTCGATTGATTTCTATTAAATATACATCTGTTTGGCGGTGGAGAATTTATTCTTTTGCTTAACGCCCTTCTCTGAGACGTACGAGCTCAGAGGTTGTATATCGATGGACATCAGTCGCATGGCATGAATTGTCTGTGTGGCACGCTAAGATGCAATGATCAAGGCTTTTGTTGAAAAGCAGAGTCTTGTGGTTGATGATCAAAGCACGGCCTTTGTGGCGTAGCTTTGTGTATAACGTGAATTCGCGAGCCTCACACCTCGGTATGAGTCAAAAACGGGATACAGACTGCAGGGAGAGCACGACGTTTCTTTCTAGCTTTGGTGGTGTCAGTGACTTACCAGCCCTGACATTTATATACTTTTCACCTATGTGGTAGTTGGAATGCGAGGCGCCTCGATTATAGGTCTGTAAGGACCGGGAAACGTGTGTTCAGGAATACTAATCCTCTAACGTAAGTGAGGACCGGCCCTGAAGCATCCAAGGGTTGCCCAGAGTGCGTAGCCCTGGGACATTTACTAGAGTGTCTCGAACGCGGAGAGGATCTTGCCCCTTGCCTCGACTCATGACGGAGATCCAATTTCCAATACGTGTATTGCGGTTTTAATTGTAGAACTAGTATGGCGACATGATATATGGTACCCATGCCGCCTATGATTTATATTTATGATTGAAATTGTATTGACACTATACACTTATTATAGTATCAAATGATTTGTTTTAAACGTACCAAGCATGTTTGGCTATTATAAGGGAAAACCCTATCCCCCGGCTTGCGTTGCATTGTGTGATAGGACCTGGGTCTTATAATAGCTTCATTTTTCGAAAAAGCATTGCGTTGTTTATTCTATGCACTAGTATTCTTGGGAGAAAACCCGTTCCGTGTTATACGGCGTGGTCCCTTGAATTACTCTCTTTTAAAATAAAGATTTATAACCGTTTTAGTTCTCACACCAGTCACATGACTGACCTGGAGTTTATTGTTTTAACCTAAACTCTGGGTGCCCCTATTTTCCGCACGGGCAGCTTGTAGTTTTGGTTTTGCAGATTTATATTCACAGGATCCTGGTTTACAGCTGGAATGATATCCGGAAAGCTCTGTATCCGTATATCACCTTCAGTTGTGCTTTGTATTATTTTCCGCTGTTATGTAATTTATTGTAATCTCTGATATTTATCGAATGTAATTTATTCATTATACTCTGTATATTCTTGTATCTGATGAAATTGTTGTAATAACAATGAAATTTCTTCCGTCTGCGTTCATTTGTGTGTTGTTCTCAAAGTATCCGCTCTTTCCTTAACGGGGAAGAAACGGGTTCTCACATCAGCCACACATGACCGACCACTCATTTCGCTTGAGTGTATCGAATGTATATCACCAACGATTGGGATCAGCAACCGTTTCCCGAATGGGACAGCATCGACAATAGATTTTTAGAAGTAAATGAAACTCTAGATCAGGTGATTATACACCCTAATAGGTGCGACCTACATAGCCATGCTGCCAGCCCGATTTCTGTCATTTACCAGTTGATGAGGCTTGAAGCTACGCTTTATAATCACACCAGATTCACTTCGAATGTCACATCGTCAGCTCCATCGAAAATCACTAATTGACGTCTACAACAGTACATTACGTGTCAGCTAAAAGAAGTTTCCTCCTCCGCTTCCACTCTTGGTACAGTTGAAGAAATCAATGTACGTGACCCTTCTGGAAATACTTTGTCAGACATTCATCCATACAAGTCACCCAGGAACAGGATGAGCCGAAGGTACTATTCATATTAATAGAAAAAGTCCTTGCACTCTACTCCATCTTCGATTATCTTTACATAATCTGATTCGCACGCTACTACCGATATGGAGTGGTTCTTCGGATAATAATCCAACCGGTCTCTCCATATTGACAACGATGGTCAAAACTTCGATAGTCTGTGATTTAACTATCGAATAAAAACAAATGTTTCGATAGTCGATGATTTAACTATCGAATAAAAACAAGTGTTCATCCAATTATCAACCAATTACTAAGCCCTTAATTAATATTCCATTAATTAAATCTCTTCTCTATTTCTTATCAATATTTGTTAACCAAATATTTTCAATAACCATATTGGCCTTATACGTTCTTTGGAAAACATTTCCATATATCGCCTTCCTTTATTTTCTATACTAGGAAATATTCATTATTCTATTTCCAAGCTTTGCACATATTTGGGTTAAAACAGATGTTGTGTAAAGCATCGTTACGACAACCCAAATACAGTATTTAACTAATTCTTATTCCACTTTGATCTTCGAGCCTGAATCTTGCTACTTATCGGTATATCATGAAATCAACCAAGTTGGGGTATAATTACCTCTCAGACCTTGACTGAATAACATTTAATGTCAAAACAGACAAGACTACTTACTCGAATAATCAATACCATACAACTGATTTTTCACCTTTAAACACATATACATTTTCTCTTTCTATTCCTACGAGATTTTATTCTTATACTTCCCTTTTTAATTATACTATTCTATTTCTAAGTTCGTTTCCTTATCGACTTCTATATAATTTGATATGTTGATTTCTAACTATCAAATTATCTTAAAAGTATTCTATCTCCTTAAATTCCCGGAAAAATTTGCCATAACCTACTTTGTACCGGGAGCATCGGGAAATTTCAAATAGCTTTCCCGGTCCTTCTCATCTCAAAAAGAAAAAGAAAAAGCCAAGCGGCTTGCCGATACGGCGCATAAAATCTCATATATGAATTAAATACGTACCTTTTTGTCGGGCATTCTATTTATTTCACTTCTATACTTTATTCCATACCTGTCTCCTGTATGTCTATACCTGTCCAAACTATTTTAACTATACCAATCGTTTTAACTAAATTTGTTAATTAAATCTGTTAATTAACTTCTTAGTCTAATCCACTTCTATTTATCCAAATCTATTTATTATAAATCCCATTTGAATTTCTATATTCAAATTCTATTTGAAATACTATGTTCAAATTCTATAGTTAAACTCCATTTGAATTCTATTATTCAAAATCTATTTTAATTCCTTATATTCAAAGTCCATTTGAATTCTCTGCATTATTTATAAACAACGTTTATAACTTCAATTCAAATCCCACCTTTCCATTTATAAACAACGTTTATAAATTCAATTCAAATCCCATATTTTCATTTATAAACAAAGTTTATAAATTCGATTCAAATCCCATATTTTTATTTATAAACAAAGTTTATAAATTCGATTCAAATCCCATATTTTCATTTATAAACAAAGTTTATAAATTCGATTACTTGTTTTATATACCTTCAAACAAGTTAATATTTTCTATAGTCTTATTTAAAATTCAAATTCTATTTATAAAAATAGAATTTCCTTTTTAAAATCTCAAATACCCTTTTCGATATTTTTATAGATCAATATTCAAGCCCCATTGATAATTTAAACAATCGAATCAACCAATTTCCAATCCTTTGATTTTTAACACATCATATATGAATATATATGAAATCAAACAAACAACAAACAGATAATATATTTTGAGGAATCCAGTTGGATTCCTCCAACCTGTTTTTCCTGCATCCACAGATGTTAGCTCATAAGTAATACCCATCCTGCTTCGAGGTTGGATATCGCGGTATAAAAGGTCATCCACTAATCATAGCGTGGGGGCGTATAGGGTAATCATCCGCTATGAAACTGCGGGCATCCGCTAATGAAACTGCGGGAATCCAACCAATCATCAACCCAATATATATATAATAGTCAACCAATCCTAAATAACTATATATTTTTTAAAACAATCAGACAACATTCAAACGAGCACAGACAATTATTTTTAACTATATAAAAATAAATTCTAAATAAATGGTGAGTGAGGTTTACTCACCAGTTTTTTTTTACTTGTTGAATATCCATTTTGATTCCATACAGTCTCGTCTAGCATTGACTTGAATTGTTTCAACTTAATTCATCTCGAATGAATTACGACTATGATCATACGATTTTTATTAATCAATTAAAAGATTATTTGTGTAAATTAATTTAATTATCCTATGAATTTAAATTCGGTGAAATATATACCTTATCAACTTGCTTAACTCATCTTCTTCAATCAATTCGACTGTCCCCTTCAAACATTTCCAGCCCTTCCTATCTCCAAAATACAGTCCCGCACCTCCCAAAAAGAAATCACCGATCAACTTTATATCACCAAAAGTCAGAAACTGACCTCCTGGAGCCAACTGGATTTACTGCTGCACCTTTCTTCTTCCCAATCAGTGACCGACTTCCATCATCTTCCATCTTTTCCATGAACTGCCCATCCCTTTCACCGCGTTGCACAATCCCTTCAGACCATCTAGTTCATTCATCAAACCGTCGAACTCCACTGCCACTACATCGCCCTCTTCTGTAAACGTTGCTTCAATTTCAACCCCCTGTCAACATCGAGTACCCTTCTTTCATCCCTAAATCGTAAGCCCCCATTGACCATCGCATGCCTCAGTAATGATCCCGACACTTCAATCGAACCACAAGTGGAACCTTCTCTGAGTTGCGAGTCCTTTCCCGTTGCCGTCGAGCTTTGTGAAGCTCTATAGTAGATCGCGACTTCCCTGTTGCCCTTCGTTGTCTCTGCAGAAACCACGACACCAAAGATCGATCGTCGACGGTCCTCAAAAAATTGCGATTTCCCCAAATGTCTTCGAGCCTCCGTGAACTTCTAGCCCCTTTTGAGTTCGATTTTTAAAATTGGAAAAACGGAGAATTCTCCTGAGAGGGAGCAGCTCGATCTATTTTAGTAAATCAGAAAAAGATAGAAGAGGAGTTCGTTTGTTGTTTTGTTTGTGAAATAAACGAAGAAAGGTGCGCCCTTTTTATTTGTTTTACTAAGGAATGGTGGCCATTCATATTTGTGTAGTTTTTGGAGAGGCCACCCATTTCGATTTTCATCCTTTTGATTTTTGAGGGGTTTTGAAGAGGCCACGTTTTCCATTCTTGTTTTTAATGTATTCCATATTTTATTTATTTGTTTGTTTTCGAACCCGTATCCTTAAAATAAAAGACCCCATGGTTCCGAACTCCTTTCTGAACCCAGCCATCGACATTTTTAGGGTTTAACCACTATTCCAAACCTATTGGAACATGTTCTGATGTCTCATTCGATCGTCTGGAGAGGATATTGATTTAAACCAATATAAATTAAATTCGAAACAATTTATTTCCTCGATAATAAATTAATATTATTATTATCGTTATAAATTTAAATAGAATTTCCTATTAATCATTTGAACTGTATTTAATTCAAAATAAAATTTGAATTCAACTAAATCCATTTTATTATTCTGATAATTTAATATTTTCAATATTAAATTGAAATTGATTTTTAAATCGATAACTCCCTATAAAAAATTGATTTATTTACTTAACTCAATATTTAAATCCGTATTACATATTTTAAAATTAACCCATAAATATCCGGGTCATTACAAGTACATTCAGTTTTATCTTGCCTTAGCATATCTTGTTAGCCCTATCATCATTGTATTGTCTTGTATTCAGTTAAATTCATGTCACGTTGTTTTTACCTGTTCACATGCTGAAAGTTACTGAACTTACCAAACTTTATGTCTGACTCTGTTTTCTTTCGCTTTCTTGTCTTCCGTTTCCCTCCCCCCCCCCCCCCCCCCAGGTTCGCAGGGAGGGAATATTACTGCTTAGCCCAGTTTTCTTTCCAAGCTGAAGATTAGTCGAAGTTTTGCTTGGATTCTCTTTTCCATTGCAATGGCTGGCTCAAGCTACATTGGGGAATATAAATGTTATTTTATGCTTCTTTATTTCGTAAGACAGATATTTTGGTATTGGAAAATAATTGTTGTACAAACTATTTGATCAATAAAGTAAAGTTCTATTTTCCGCTGTTTTAATTTTGTCTGTCTTGTAATTTATCTGCATCTTTTACCTATAATGCTTCATAGAACTTAGTGCATTCCCTTTGTGAGTGACACTAACGTATGTGGGGTGTTACACGTGGTATCAGAGCTGAAGGTTATCGGATCAGATAAAAGATTCAAAAAATTATTTTGAACGGTTTTAAAAGAAGCATTTTCAAAAGAAAAGTTTTGTTTTAAAGGCATATTCCCCAAAAGCCATGCGCACTATCTTCTGATCCTCTGTTTGAATTCTTGTCCCCTTCTTTCTTGAGTCTTCTTGGCCCCTAGCTTTCTGGGAGGTAACCTCATCGCGGCACGGTTCCATAGGCTTGATAAGACTACGATACCCATCGAAGGGAAAAGTAGTGCCCGACTTCCATCTATAGCCATAGTAGTTTCACCTGTAGCTAATTTTCTTTCAAGCTTTGGAGGGTTTTCTGTGCGATGGAGGCAGCTTTTGAGAAACTTGTCAATGTGATTACACAGGGACGGTAAAGATGAGGATGAGGGAGTTTGGCTAGGGAACTCAACGCAAGGATGAGAAATACATGAATATAAACTCGACTCATGAAGAAAGAAGGAATTATAAAACCTGAGACGAGAGGGAGTATCTTTTCCATGGTATAATAGGGCATATAATTAAGGACAAAGGCAAGGACGAGGGACAGGATTTTCAGAAGGGCGAGTGCATGCTTTCACCACCAGAATACCTGAGAGAGATAGTAAAAGTCTCTGTTGGAAAAGTTTAGCTCTTCGTTTTGATCAACCAGTTAGTATTCCTTCGATCTTAGCGCTTCGCATTTATCTACTTCCATAGTTGAGTCTCTGCACCTTAGTACTTGTATAGTAGAAGATCCCATTAGCGTCTCAAATCCAATAGGTGGTTCGACCCGTTTACCTTTGGTTTGTAAGGATTTGAGAATAACTATATTAAGTGTTGAGTTTAAGCGTAATGCTTATGTTTTTGGTTCCATAGGCTATGAGTTGATTCTACGCATGGGGTAATTCTGAAAGGAGGGTAGTTAGACTTTTGACTTGCCTTCCCTAGAGATTCCGTGTAAAGAACCAGTTAGGCTTAGCTAGCTAGAATCGCTTAATACATTTATCGACGATTTGCAATCCGTTAGGGTAGTCCATGAGTACGCAGATGTTTTTGATTAGGTTAGGAGTTTACCCCTAAAATGCGGGATAGACTTCCGCATGTATCCAGTTGAAAATGGAAAACCAGTTATCCGATCAATGACAGTTTTGGAAATGAAGGTCAAGAAGCTTCGCAATCGTGAAGATTAATGAGATAAGGTATAGAATAGTGAAGCTCAAGAAGATACGACTTAGAAGACTGAAGACTAGATACACGCATCATACCCTTTTTCTTAAGGGTACATCCTTGATCTCTTTTTCTAGGAATTTGATGCATACATTCTAGCTTTTAAGGTATATCCTCTAGGGCGTATCATCAATCCTTAGGTAGAAGCAAATAGATGTAAACATGTATTTGAAACATGTTATGATTGATGGTTGCAAATGGTTGCTCGTGGATGCATATACACACCATAGGCGCTAGAACGACTCAATCACTTTCATATTGCATTAGCATATATGTATTTGCTTAACGGATTTAATTGGACATGTTATCATATGGATATTGCATATGGATGAATGGCTATGCACACATGTAGTATTTACATAACTAGGGATGCTTCCATACATAATTGGACGCATGGAACTGACATAATTCGCAATAAGGAGGTCAACTGAATCAGTAGACCGCTTGATTTTGCATTAGATATAGACATATACACACAATATGCACTATGAACATGAAATCATTAGAAATTTTTTTAAGGACAATGAATGCCTGTGATTGAATGGTTGAGTAGATGGGCGATTGGATGGTAGGATACATTCTTCCTAACTTGAAGATTTTGGGGACGAAATCCTTTTAAGAGGGGGAGAATGTAACACCCCGTAATTCTGTAACATTAAGTTTCACAAATTAAAGTATACTTAATTCTAAATGAAAGAATTAAGGGAAACGGGTTACGCCATTGCGTTCGTCTCGGAATTCTGCTTGAGACAGAGTCCTAGTTTGCGTAAATCGGACTCCGTATGAAGGAGTTATGGCCTCCGGAAGTTTCAGAATTCGATTTAAAATTCAAACAGGCCGAAAACAAGTTCAAAATTCAAAACTGGACCAGAACTGGGCTGGGCGGGAATTTTCCCTCCCAAGACTCAGGTTGACCAGGGGGTTGACCAGGGGGTCGACCTGGGTACCCAGGTCGACTAAGTAGTCGATCTGGGGGTCGACCTACAAGTCGACCTGCTTGGTCACCTGACCTGCTTGGTCTGGTCCTGGCTCGGTTTCTTGGCCTTGGCTGTGTCACTAGGGCTGATTTGTCACTTTCTGATTGGCTCCTCTTGGTGTGTACGGTCTGGATTAACTCTATGATCATATGACGGCTCAAATCAATCTGAAATTCTATAAATACAACCCAACACTCAACCTAAATTCACACAAATAAAATAGAGCTAGAGCCGTCATGCTGCTGGAAGGAAGCCAAGAATAGCCTCCACTTGAAGAAAGCTTAGAGACGATCAAATCTAATTCAAAACTAAAAATAAAAACAACTTTTATCTACCCAAAGGAAAGCATCTCAATTCCAGAACTCAGAATCCAGAATTCAAGTTAGTCGTTTGTTGTAAGTCAGTTACTTTTTAGATTTGAACGTCCATCTATATGTGGCATGTAATTAAATGGATATAAGAATATGCCTGATCCTCTCATTTGAATCTGTGCTTGTATATGCCTTTGGATCTAATTAAGAACTATTGTGATTAATTACCAATGAGACCGTGCCTATACCTTTGACGTTGAAACTATTGTTAATGGCCTTAGACTATGACTATGAACATAAGATTATTGCCTATGACTATGAACATAAGACTATGCCTATGCCTATGACTATGAACAGAAGACTATGCCTATGCCTATGACTGAGAACATAAGACTATTGCCTACGACTATGACAAGGACCATTGTGGCTAATCACCTATGATTCGTGACTATGAGATTATTGCCTAGGATTATGACTATGAAATTGGATCTAAGCTTGATTTTCTATTTAGACCTATTCTTAATTATCCTTGGATCTTGATTTTGGGAATTTTTCTATTAAGTTAGGTCTATCCATGTCCTTGAACCTAGATTATTATTCAAACCTTTTCATGTTCATAATGTTATCAGATCTACGCATGCGATGTCTTAGTCAATTTATTCAGTATATTTATTAGATCTGTAAGTCGTGAATTTGGGATTATCATCTTATGCCTATTCTTATGCCATCTTTTCATGGTATTCATGGTTATTCACTTTTATCTACGAATCTTGATTGACCTATAATCTAAACTGAATCACGATTACGCAAACGATGGAAATACGATTTGGGCAGAACATGAAACTAACATGAATGTGATTGAAAATTTGGAAGTTTGGAATAACATGAAATTTATATAATTTGGCATAATACATATGTTGGCATGATCTGAATTGGCTATAATAATGAGTAATTTGCATGCATTGGGCGTAAATGGTAAATTGTTGGCCACAAAACATGTAGTTGGCATGTGAATCTAGTTTTGGCATAAATTGTAAACTAGAATATTAAATCTAGTTTTAGCAGGAATTGTAAAATTGGATATTTAATCTAGATTGGGTCAAAAACGTAAATAGAAACATTAAATCTAGATTAGGCTTAACTACTTATTTGGAACGCCAAATATATGGCATAGTGATTTTGGGCATGACTATTATGGTAAGTTTGGGAAGGTGGGTTATAGCCTATTCTGATTAATAACTTGAAATTACATGTAATTGTCATGTTTAGCATAATCATGGTTAGTGACACTTATTAATTTGGTAAAATCTTATAAACATGAAAGTGGGCTATAATAGTAATTGCTGATAATGTACAATAGAAGAGTAATTATGGCATAAGTAAATTAGGAATAATTTACATGAAGAATTTGTCCTAAATGAGAAATGTGTACATTGTAGAAAATACGAATATGCCTAACCTGAGGTTAGATTGAGTTACGGTATAAGACCGCCCGGAACCGCCCGGCAAATCCAGCAACCGTAACAATACCTGTCTAATGTGGGTGGTTAGAGCATTGAGCCCAAAAAGACCCGAGGTTAGACTGAGTTGGGTGTAAATCTGCTCGGAACCGACCGACACATCCAGTAACCGCAACAATATATGTCTAATGTGAGTGGTTGGTGCTTTAAATGAATAATTTAAAGCTAAGAAACAGTTAAGCTAGAATGGGAGAGTTAAGTCCATAGGAACACTTAACCAACTTAACATGTTAACAAGACAAGACTTGTAGGGGTTAAATAACAGTTATAACATGTTAACTAAACTAGAAGGTGGGGTTAAGTAAAATACACTTAGCCAATTTAACATGTTAACTAGACTAGAAGGTGGGGTTAAGTAAAATACACTTAGCCAATTTAACATGTTAACTAGACTAGAAGGTGGAGTTAAGTAAACTTAGAACACTTAGCCATTATAGTGTGACAAATGAACAAGGTTAAGTTAAAACATGAAGGGACAATACTTAACCATTAGAACATGTGAATTAAATAGATGTTAGGGTTAAGTTAACTAAGGGAACACTTAACCAATACAAGATAAAGGGGTGGGGTTAAGTAATAAGAAATACTTAACCAATATAACTTGATTTGTGGTAGGGTTAAGTCAACATGAACTACTGATAACACTTAACCAGTTTAACATAACAAATGAATGAGTTAAGTTAACTTGAATTGACTAATGACACTTAACCAATCCAACTTGACGAGAAAGAGAACTAAGTAGTAAACCTTAGTTAAGAAAACGACGGTTCGGGAAACTAAGTAATAAACCTTAGTTAAGGAAACTAAGTGGTAAACCTTAGTAGAATACGAGAAGGAGCGAACGTCCATCTGATCTTATGGAAGGCTCCAACGAACTGGGGTATGAAGCACGCAGCTTCGAGGGGTCATGAGGTTACTTTTGGTATCCCTCTGTGAGGCTGCAGATGATCCGCCTGGGCTCACATAGGTTAAGGTTTGCGTTAGAAGAACCAAGGGTATGCCTTGGTTGCAATATAAGGCAACCTAAAGACTAGGATGGACCAACGTGATTCGGCGAGACCAGTAGCCCTGTGATAGCAACTCATCGTCTACCTACCATCTTGAGTCAATCGAGATACGTGAAGCGGAAAGGCGGAGTACTCCAATAGACCATATACTTGCTATCTAGTTATGGTTGCGGATGGCCATAGGTTAGTGGGGCATAGAGGGCCTGTGTATAGTTCTCATTTTTCAAGGTGTGCCTTTCATTAGTTGAGGGAGGGGTCAGGTAGGACCATAACCACTGGAAAAAAAAAACAGACCTTAGCATCTTCATCGGCAAATATCTGAAAGCTCCCGACCGAGTTCCTTGTTTCTTAATTTTCCCTGCCACGAGACTCGGGTCGCACATATCGAGGACATGTGCATCTATACAGCGGTAACGATCCACGACACATACGTGGGGAAAGTCTAGGAACATATACCGCTCTGGGTATTGTGTCCTAGAGTAGGGGCGTCGTTCGATAGGTAGCGTAATCCCTAGTTGGACCTAGGTCGCATAAACCCTAAAATCCGAGAAGCATTAGAAAAGTCACGTAGACCCTAGTTGAATCTAGGAAGCACTCGATAGAAAAACCCTAGATTAGATCTAGGTAATAAATAATAAATGTACGCCTGAAGGCAACCACAATTACAGGGATTGGGAGCACGTTATCATTTTATAAAGATTACTAGTTGGGTCACTAGTTAGGTGGTGCAGAGATATAGAAACCAGAATAACAGGGTAATCGCGAAGCAGAGAAAGTATGGAAGCATATTTAGTTTACTAGTGTATTCAGCTTGTTGGTAGATCTAGTTTATCAGTGCATTCAGTTTTATCTTGCCTTAGCATATCTTGCGTCATCTTGTTAGCCCTATCATTATGGTATTGTCTTGTATTCAGTTAAATTCATGTCATGTTGTTTTTACCTGTTCACATGCTGAAAGTTACTGAACTTACCAGATTTTATGTCTGACTCTGTTTTCTTTCGCTTTCTTGTCTTCCGTTTACCCCCTCCCCCTAGGTTCGCAGGGAGGGAATATTACTACTTAGCCCAGTTTTCTTTCCAAGCTGAAGATTAGCCGAAGTTTTGCTTGGATTCTCTTTTCCATTGCTATGGCTGGCTCAAGCTACATTAGGGAATATAAATGTTATTTTATGCTTCTTTATTTTGTAAGACAAATATTCTGGTATTGGAAAATAATTGTTGTACAAACTATTTGATCAATGAAGTAAAGTTCTATTTTCCGTTGTTTTAATTTTGTCTGTCTTGTAATTTATCTGCATCTTTTACCTATAATGCTTCACAAAACTTAGTGCATTCCCTTTGTGAGTGACACTAACTGATGTGGGGTGTTATGCATCCCTTCCCCGTACTCGTAATATCTTTCATGTATCTATTGGAGATGGTGCAAACTGTCTGTTTTGACATGATATCTGGTATGGCCAACTCCCTTTATCATCTGTGTTCTCAACTCTTTATTCACATATTAACCTCTCTCCACTCTCGGTGGCTAGTACCCTTGATGCTGGTATTATTGGTCTTTGTCCACAAGGTTCATTTGTTACCTCTGTTCTCATGAACTTGTTTTCTGCCAATGATGTGCTTTCTGGTATCCAAGCTGTTGATTCACCAGATCACTATTTTTGGGCACTCTCTCCTTCTAAACGTTTTTCTGCTGCTTCATGCTATTGGTTTTTAAGTCATACTGGGAGATGTTTTTCTTTTGCTAGACTTTGGAAATGCAAAATTTCTCCTAAAATGTTGTTTCTTCAGTGGTGCTCTATTTACAACAAAATCAATACTCGTAGCAAATTGTTTCGTTGCAGTATTGTCCCCAATCCTAGTTATGTCTTCTGTAATGAACATGATGAAACTGTTCAGCACTTGGTTTTTGAATATGATTTCTCTTATCCAATTTGGGTAGCGGCTAGTATTCATCTATTGGATCTCACGCCAAATATAACATCACTTTATGATTATTGGCAATATGCATCAACTGACATGCAGAGGGATACATTCATTGTGATATATTGTTGGTGTATTTGGAAACAACGCAATGATTTTGTTTTTAACAAAAGAAAAGGCAATGTTCTGAGTGTTTGCAGGCAAATTGATTACTTTTATCGACTTTGGAAAAGATTGCATGTTGTTCCCCTTAATCTTGCTTTGCCACAACCATCTGTAGCTGAATTAGTGGGTAGCAACTCTGATAATTCAAGTCGTGAGCTCGTCTGATGCTGTTTGATTTCCTTGGTAGCCTTCTTATTATGCTGCAGTATATGTAAATTATATTATGCTATGGTTTTAGTTGTTCAGTGGCTTGACTAGTTGCATGTTTATGGGTAGCTGTCGTTGAGCAGCTTGAATCTGTTGCTTGTTGGCCACCAGTTGGGCTTGTCAACTGGATATTATCTATATTAATATAATATTAACCGGCTGTGTAGCATCATGCTACACATCCGTCTGCTCAAAAAACAATAGTGTTAAAATCCCATGCTTCTGAAATATAATAACTTCAATATAACTTAATTTGGATAAATAAATAAATCTTGATTAAAAATGGAAAGTGTACTTTCCCAAATTCGATATAATCGAATTTCAACATATAACTCTCTTTCGAATAATCTCTATTCGATAACTCCTTTTCGAATAAACTATATTCGATTACTCCTTTCGAATAAACTATATTCGATTAACTCCTTTCGAATAAACTATATTCGATAATCTCCTTACGAATAAACAATATTCGAAAATTTCCTTTCGAATAAACTATATTCGATAATCTCCTTTCGAATAAACTATATTCGATAATCTTCTTTCGAATAAACTATATTCGAAATTCTCCTTTTCTTTACTCGAATAAACTATATTCGATTAACTCCTTTAACTCTATTCGAATAAACTATATTCGAGTAACTCCTTTAACTCTATTCGAATAAACTATATTCGATTAACTCCTTTAACTCTATTCAATAAACTATATTCGATTAACTCCTTTTTCGATTAACAAATATTCGACTAACTCTGAAACACCCCACCTCCATTAAGGTCACTCACCAAGGGAATGCCTTAACTTCGGTGGAGCATTTTAAGTACAAGATGCAAAAAAATTACAAGATAGACAAATAAAGCAGCGAGAAATAAATAACCTTTATTGATTAAAACAGCTTGTACAAAGATTTTTTACAACACCAATACTTATTACCAGAAAGTATCTATCTTGTTTAATATATAAGAAGCACAAACTGACAATGATATTCCCCAATAAAGCATGAGCCAGCCATAGCAGTAGAAAATGGAGTTCAAAGAAATGCGCCAAAGAATCTTCAAGCTCGGAAAGAGTAACGGCCCCAAAATGAGCTGAGCTTTTCCCTCCCTGACTACCTAGGGGGAACGGAAGAAAAGAGGCGAAAGCAAACTAGGTCAGACATAAAGTCTGGTAAGTCCAGTGATTCTTAGTATTTAAACGAGGAAAAGGGTCATGACATGAATAAACTAAATATAAGACTAAACCATAGTAACAAGATAACATGGGGTAAGTGAAACACCCCACCTCCGTTAGGGTCACTCTCAAAGGGAATGCCCTAATTTTGGTGGAGGTTTATAAGTACAAGTCACAGATATACAAGACAAATATAAGAACACATATTTGTAAAACAACGGAAGAACAACAAACTTTATTTCATTAAGTCAAATACGTGTTACAACAACATCCTTTCCAAAAACATAACATAACACTTTCATAATCTGTCTTGAGTACATTATTTAAAGAAGCATAAATAAAACATAGATAAACTGCAAAAGCCCCTTGGTGGATTGTCCAAAGCCATAGTTCAAAACAGGAAAGTCCAAGCAATACATTTCTCTTCTTCAAGCTGGATGTTGAGGCTGGTCAAGCTGCTGTGTTCCCTCCCTGAGGACCTGGGGGGGAACGGAAGAAAGAAGACGAAAGAAAAATAGAGTCAGACATAAAGCCTGAGTAAGTCTAGTACTACTTTGTCTGTGAATAAAGAACTGGGTATGATAAGTAAAACAGGAAGTGGGCAAACACTATGAACTTGGTTAAGTTATCCAGGGTCGAATATACTATCGTACCCCATGTTAATCTCTGAACCCATATAAACTAGTTTCCAATTTGCACCCCATAATCAGGGTGATGTGATCCATTCAATGATGATCGGCTCCTACTCGCATAGTTACATGTGTCTTACGGCCCCCGATGTCTGTAGTTACCTATGCTGGTCCCACCATGGGGTGTATCAAGTCCCATAGTGGCAACCCGACACAACCTTAGAGTGCACAGGTATGCTACTGGTGTCCAGTGCCTTATTTTTCTGCGCCGGAGTGTGTGCACGCCCGCACTCCGTTAGAACCTACACTGCTACACCACCGCCGTCGATTTGACCTCTTACAATCAGCCCAGTAATCGTGCCCCACCCTGCCTAGTTTCAGGGTATCATGATACACCTTTTAGGGTTACTGCTGAAAAGGGTCCCCCGTTACTAGGTTTTCTATCTCTAGCCAACATGCTAAGTTGGTTAAGTGTTTCTTACCTAACCCCCACCAGTCCGTTTAGTTTAGCATGTTCCATTTTGATTAAGTTTTTAGTCCACTTAATCCTAACAATCCTGACTCAGCCTTAATTGTCTTATTAAGGCCCTGACCTCTCACATTAGACAGGTATTGTTGTGGCTGCCTGTTGCCGGTTGGTTCCGGGCAGTCTTACGCCACAACTCAGTCTAACCTCGGGTCCTTGCTGGGCTCCATGTTTAACCTCCCACATTGGATAGGTATTGTTGTGACTACTGGACAGCCGGGCGGTTCCGGGCAGGTTTACATCACAACTCAATCCAACCTCGGGTTAAACACATCATATGTTCTACATTTACATATTTTGTCATTCTTCTTTATTTATATGTAAATATTTGCGGCCCATTATTAAGTTAATGGTGTAAAGGTTACACCAATCATGGGCCCAACCCATACTTGAATTTGGGCCCTTCTATTTTATATTTTCATTCATTAATTAATTTTAACCCAACGTTATTTTCCCCCGTTTTACACGTCCGTTCATATATATTGGGCTTAGCCTTTTAAAGCCCAATTTAGCCATGCGAAAGGGGAGGCTTATGGCGTATACACAAAGAGGGGAAGGTGAGCGCATGAACTTGCAATACGACGTTGGAAATACATAATAGAAACTGGTGTACTTGCATAGTGGTAACATAGGTGACATGAATCAAGCATGTGAACTTGCATAGGTTTAACTACAACATGAACCTATATTCTTATTTAGGCATAATGTCAAACATAAGCATGGCATAAATACTTTTAGCATAAACACGGCATAATGTCAAACATAAGCATGGCATAAGTAAAGTTCAATTTGTTCATGGCATAAACATAAACATGTCATGTTCATAAGGTTTCTACATGTAAAGGGGATACATAGTTCAACTTAATCATGGTTTAAGTCTAATCACATAAAGATGGTATAAACATACTTATGCATAAATATTCCTAAACATGGTGTTCGCTTTAAAACTTGCACAAAGGGATTTTTGAGTCTAACCTAGCCATGTCTCACATATGTCATCATATAATTCTTTTAAACAAGATAGACTTAATCATAGATTTCAATTATGCCAAATACAATTCATAGCCTAACCATATTCACAAGCATGACTTAATATATGGATTATGGTGTCAAAATTCCAACATAGTTTCATATGAACTATAACAATCAAACTTGTCCCAATTGCTTGCAAAACGATTTATGCACAAAGTATACATCATGACGACATAATAACAAAGCCCCAAACTTGCATAAATTCCACTCAACTACATACATGTAGCTTCAACATAGATAACATAATTTGCGCAATATTCCAAACGTAAACTTGTATAGAACTACTGCATGTAGTTCTTTATAACATAATCCATAAATATCCAAACGTATATAAATTGATAAGAACGCATAAATATGAATTACTTCCATTGCCACAATTCAAGCATACACATCAACACAGTTGTTTATTATACCAAAGTAATACTCTACTTACAATGGTTGCGGCGAATTCTCTAATTAAGAGACACGATTCCTTTGTTGAATTGATTAGCTTTAGGTTGCTTGAATTGCTTTAGGCTTTAGAACTTTCTTCCTAATTCTCTCTCTAGTCGGCGGCTACTCTTTGTCGTTCCTCAGCAACATGGCGGCTATAATCTTATTTTGAATGAATAGATTAGGGTTTAGTCTAGGGTTGTTTATATAGAGGTTAGGAATTGATTAGGACCATTGATGTTGCTAGGTTAGATCGTAGCCATTCATTAGGAAGAGAGACCAATAAAAACCCGCCACCTAGCCCTAATGACAAAGCAGACCACAGAAATTCGACCACACACCGACCTGGCCAGCCAGGGCTAGACCAGACCTGGCCAGCAGGTCATTTTTGACCTGGGCGCACTTGGCAGGTGCGCCAGGTCAAAAATGTACTGGCGCACTTCACAAGTGCGCCAGTGCATTTTTGTTCTGGCGCACTTCCCAAGTGCGCCAGTGCATTCTGACCCTGTTTTCCGGTTTTTCGCCCAACTTCGTTCGTCCATAACTTCTTCATACGATATCCGTTTTTCGAAAACTCGGACTCTATTTCGCGTATTTTTCCGAGACGAACGCAATGGCGTATCCCGTTTCCCTTAGTTCTTTGATTTGAAATTAATTATACTTTAATTTGTGAGTTTCACAGTTATAGAATTCGCGGGGTGTTACATTCTCCCCCACTTAAAAGGATTTCGTCCCCGAAATCTTCAAATTAGGAGGAATGTATATCCTAACATTCAATCATCCATCTACTCATCCATCAAACACGAGCATCCATTGTCCTTAAAAGACTTCTAATGCTTCATGATCATATGCGAAGTGTGTGTGTACATGAACTTATCTAATGCAAAATCAGGCGGTCTACTGATTCAGTTGACCTCCTTAATGCGAATTATGTAAGTGCCATGAATCCATTATGTATGCAAATTTTTCTATTCATGATTCTACATGAGTGCACAATCATTCAATACAAATGCAGCATCCACATGACAACACATTATAGTTCAACCACATACGAAAGCAAACATATATGCATATGCAATATGAAGTGACTGAGCCGATCTAATACCTAGATTGTGTGTGTATATGCAACCACGAGCAACCACTAGCAATCACTTGCAACCACTTGCAACCATCATACATAACATGTTTCAACTACATGTTTCCATCCAAAAAGATTCTACCTAAAAGATAAGGTCGAGGAAATATACCTAAGAAGATAGATAAAAGCGCAACTTAAGGAAAAGGAAAGATCAAGGATGTACCCTCGAACAGAAAAGGGTAGGCAGTGCGGATTTTAGCTTCAGTCTCCCAAGTCGCGTCTCCCTCGGCGTCGCTCCACTGAACTTTGACGAGCTTGACTTCGCGGTTGCGTAGCTTCTTCACTTCCGTTCCTAATATGCGGGTTGGAACTCTTCTTATGGTTGCTTCGCGCTCCACTTCGGCCTCTTCGAGTATATTTGGCTCTACCACTTCAGCAGACTCATGAAGACATTTTCGGAGATGAGAAACGTGAAAAACGTTGTGGACTCCAACCAACTTCTAGGGTAGCTCTAATCTATAAGCCATTTTCCAATTTTCTTAATGATAGGGAATGGTCCTACCTAAAGGTATAGTCGAAGTAAAAACTTTGTGCCCATTAGGCAATGTCAAAACTGAAAACCTATGCCACATATATATTGATTAGGAGAAGAACTCTCTAAGCATCAGCCCCGAAGACCGAAATCAACATCAGACTGACACCCAAAGAATTACTCAACCCAACCACCATATATGATTCTAGGCAACTAAGCATGTGGACTCCTTTTAGGTCACAAGGGAGTCCCTTCCTAAAACCAATCTGTATCCTATAAAACCCAAAAACTTTAGTCAAACCAATGAACACCCTCGAGCCCCAACATGTGTTACTAACAGATGAGTCATACTCCCTATGGGGTTTGCAACGGAAATTGGATTGAGAATGGGACCGAGAGGATATACTCTTAAGAAGAGATATTATGTACGAATTTAGTCTTCAATCTTCTAAGTCGCATTTCTTGAGCTTAACTCCATTATGCTTTGTCCGTTTTTAACTTCACAATTTCGTAGTTTCTTAATTCTTGTTTCCAAAATATGAGTTGGAACCCTTGCCTCTCGTTCCTCTTTCACTTATTCTCCTTCTAGTATACTTGGCTCAAGCCTAACTGCGTACTCATGGTTCCATGCAAGCTCTCCAAAATTCACTAGTGAATCTTGGATCTTGTTCACTTACTAGAAGGTATTCCACATAGATGAACTATCTCTTGAAAATAAACAATTGTCAACTTCGTGAGCGGAGCTGAGATTTTCGCAAAATCCCTTATGAATTTTCGATAGAAACCCGCTAGTCCTAGAAAACTTCGGACCTCAGTTGCATTCCTTGGTGTCTTCCAATCCTATACCGCCACTACCTTAGCAGGGTCCACTGCTAACCCTTGTTTGGATACTATGTGCCCAAGGAACCTCACCTCTTCTCTCCAAAAGTGGCATTTGGAGAATTTGGCTTTTAGTTGATGGACTCGCAAAGTTTCCATGATTGCCCTTAAGTGCTGAGCATGTTCCTCTTCACTCTTTGAGAAGATGAGGATATCATCTACGAAGACCACTACGAATTTGTTGAGGAAATCTCAAAATACCCTACTCATCAGGTCCACGAAGTAAGCAGGTGCATTTGTCAATCCGAAAGGCATGACAAGCCATTCAAAGAAACCGTCTGGGGTTCTGAACGCCGTTTTATCGATGCTATCTTCAGCCACCCTTAGCTGATGAAAACCGGTTGCTAAATCGAGTTGGGAGAAAACAGACGCTCCTACAAGCTGGTCAAATAAATCGTCAATTCTAGGGAGAGGGTGCCTATTCTTTTTCGTTAGTTTGTTGAGCTCCCTATAGTCAACACATAGACGGAGTGAACCATCCGCCTTTGTAGCGAACACCACCGGAGCGCCCCATTCTGAAATGCTCCTCCTAATGAACCCCTTTTCTAGAAGCTCTTTAATCTGTTTACTGAGCTCTTTCCTTTCTCGTGGAGCCATATGTCTAACGGGCAACGCAACGGGCTTTGCATTATCTACAAGATATATGCGGAAGTCTATTTCCCGCTTCGGAGGCAAGCCCTTCACCTCTTCGAAGACATCCGGATATTCCCGGACCACTCTAACTGATTGCAAATTTTCAACAGAGGCATCTAGCGATTCAAGATAACTAAGCATAACCGCATACGAGGGATTACAAGAAATTTCCAAAGTATTACCGAGCTGGGTTAGGAGCCTAACAACCCTTTTCTCACAATCAAGGATGGCCCCATTACTGGATAGCCAATCCATACCCAAAATCAAACCATACCCCGAAAAGCCCAAAACAAAGGCACTACATAGAAATTCTACGCTTAGGATAGAAATTTCCAATCCCACACAGATCATAGACAAATGAGCTGGGCCCCCAATTGGGTTTGAAACAATTAAGGGGTCCTCTACTATACTAGTTTCTAGGTGCAGAGATTCTACTAAAGCAGACGAGATAAAGGAGTGTGATGCGCCAGAATCAAATAAAGTGCGAACGGGGTGATCATAAAGATAAACTACACTTTCTACAGAAGTGTTTGTACCTCGCTGTTGCAAAGGTGGCGCTTCCAGCACATGAATCTGTGCCCCTGGGGTGGATCCAGCCCCTGTCCTCGTTTCTTTGGGCAATCCTTAGCCCTGTGGCCTGTCTCACCGCAAGAAAAGCACCCACCATTCATCTTGGCCTTCTTTTTCCGGCAATCTTTCACTAAGTGCCCCACTTTGCCACAAAATTTACACTTCCTCTTCTCTCGGGACTTGTTGTCTTTCCCGCCCTTCTCAAAGTCTGTCTTCCCAGGGCAGTCTTTGCTGATGTGTCCAGTCTCCCCATAATGAAAACATTCTCCTTTCTTTCTTTTCCTCTTTCTACAATCCTTGGCTATGTGCCCCTCCGTACCACAAAAATGGCATTTCCTTTTTTCTCGTTTCTTATTATTACTATTACGCTCCTTTCTTGTTTGACTATTATTCGTCTTCCTACTCTGGGACTCTTCCGCTTGATGGTTCACGTGGAGGAGGAGAAGTGAAAGCGTCAGCAGCTGGGGAGTAAGGTCTCCAGACATGCTGAAACAAAAAGGATAGATTCAAAACGAAGGATAAGAGATAGTACCTATGGCTTTGGGGAGTGGACTTTGCCTTTTAAAATAAAATAATATTTTTGTTTTAAAAATGCTTCTTTAAATTTCCTTTTTGAAAATAATTTTTCAAAACTTTTTATCTTATCTGGTAAACCTATGCTCTGATACCAAGTGAAACACCCCACCTCCGTTAGGGTCACTCTCAAAGGGAATGCCCTAATTTTGGTGGAGGTTTATAAGTACAAGTCACAGATATACAAGACAGATATAAGAACACATATTTGTAAAACAGTGGAAGAACAACAAACTTTATTTCATTAAGTCAAATACGTGTTACAACAACATCCTTTCCAAAAACATAACATAACACTTTCATAATCTGTCTTGAGTACATTATTTAAAGAAGCATAAATAAAACATAGATAAACTGCAAAAGCCCCTTGGTGGATTGTCCAAAGCCATAGTTCAAAACAGGAAAGTCCAAGCAATACATTTCTCTTCTTCAAGCTGGATGTTGAGGCTGGTCAAGCTGCTGTGTTCCCTCCCTGAGGACCTGGGGGGGAACGGAAGAAAGAAGACGAAAGAAAAATAGAGTCAGACATAAAGCCTGAGTAAGTCTAGTACTACTTTGTCTATGAATAAAGAACTGGGTATGATAAGTAAAACAGGAAGTGGGCAAACACTATGAACTTGGTTAAGTTATCTAGGGTCGAATATACTATCGTACCCCATGTTAATCTCTGAACCCATATAAACTAGTTTCCAATTTGCACCCCATAATCAGGGTGATGTGATCCATTCAATGATGATCGGCTCCTACTCGCATAGTTACATGTGTCTTACGGCCCCCGATGTCTGTAGTTACCTATGCTGGTCCCACCATGGGGTGTATCAAGTCCCATAGTGGCAACCCGACACAACCTTAGAGTGCACAGGTATGCTACTGGTGTCCAGTGCCTTATTTTTCTGCGCCGGAGTGTGTGCACGCCCGCACTCCGTTAGAACCTACACTGCTACACCACCGCCGTCGATTTGACCTCTTACAATCAGCCCAGTAATCGTGCCCCACCCTGCCTAGTTTCAGGGTATCATGATACACCTTTTAGGGTTACTGCTGAAAAGGGTCCCCCGTTACTAGGTTTTCTATCTCTAGCCAACATGCTAAGTTGGTTAAGTGTTTCTTACCTAACCCCCACCAGTCCGTTTAGTTTAGCATGTTCCATTTTGATTAAGTTTTTAGTCCACTTAATCCTAACAATCCTGACTCAGCCTTAATTGTCTTATTAAGGCCCTGACCTCTCACATTAGACAGGTATTGTTGTGGCTGCCTGTTGCCGGTTGGTTCCGGGCAGTCTTACGCCACAACTCAGTCTAACCTCGGGTCCTTGCTGGGCTCCATGTTTAACCTCCCACATTGGATAGGTATTGTTGTGACTACTGGACAGCCGGGCGGTTCCGGGCAGGTTTACATCACAACTCAATCCAACCTCGGGTTAAACACATCATATGTTCTACATTTACATATTTTGTCATTCTTCTTTATTTATATGTAAATATTTGCGGCCCATTATTAAGTTAATGGTGTAAAGGTTACACCAATCATGGGCCCAACCCATACTTGAATTTGGGCCCTTCTATTTTATATTTTCATTCATTAATTAATTTTAACCCAACGTTATTTTCCCCCGTTTTACACGTCCGTTCATATATATTGGGCTTAGCCTTTTAAAGCCCAATTTAGCCATGCGAAAGGGGAGGCTTATGGCGTATACACAAAGAGGGGAAGGTGAGCGCATGAACTTGCAATACGACGTTGGAAATACATAATAGAAACTGGTGTACTTGCATAGTGGTAACATAGGTGACATGAATCAAGCATGTGAACTTGCATAGGTTTAACTACAACATGAACCTATATTCTTATTTAGGCATAATGTCAAACATAAGCATGGCATAAATACTTTTAGCATAAACACGGCATAATGTCAAACATAAGCATGGCATAAGTAAAGTTCAATTTGTTCATGGCATAAACATAAACATGTCATGTTCATAAGGTTTCTACATGTAAAGGGGATACATAGTTCAACTTAATCATGGTTTAAGTCTAATCACATAAAGATGGTATAAACATACTTATGCATAAATATTCCTAAACATGGTGTTCGCTTTAAAACTTGCACAAAGGGATTTTTGAGTCTAACCTAGCCATGTCTCACATATGTCATCATATAATTCTTTTAAACAAGATAGACTTAATCATAGATTTCAATTATGCCAAATACAATTCATAGCCTAACCATATTCACAAGCATGACTTAATATATGGATTATGGTGTCAAAATTCCAACATAGTTTCATATGAACTATAACAATCAAACTTGTCCCAATTGCTTGCAAAACGATTTATGCACAAAGTATACATCATGACGACATAATAACAAAGCCCCAAACTTGCATAAATTCCACTCAACTACATACATGTAGCTTCAACATAGATAACATAATTTGCGCAATATTCCAAACGTAAACTTGTATAGAACTACCGCATGTAGTTCTTTATAACATAATCCATAAATATCCAAACGTATATAAATTGATAAGAACGCATAAATATGAATTACTTCCATTGCCACAATTCAAGCATACACATCAACACAGTTGTTTATTATACCAAAGTAATACTCTACTTACAATGGTTGCGGCGAATTCTCTAATTAAGAGACACGATTCCTTTGTTGAATTGATTAGCTTTAGGTTGCTTGAATTGCTTTAGGATTTAGAACTTTCTTCCTAACTCTCTCTCTAGTCGGCGGCTACTCTTTGTCGTTCCTCAGCAACATGGCGGCTATAATCTTATTTTGAATGAATAGATTAGGGTTTAGTCTAGGGTTGTTTATATAGAGGTTAGGAATTGATTAGGACCATTGATGTTGCTAGGTTAGATCGTAGCCATTCATCAGGAAGAGAGACCAATAAAAACCCGCCACCTAGCCCTAATGACAAACCAGACCACAGAAATTCGACCACACACCGACCTGGCCAGCCAGGGCTAGACCAGACCTGGCCAGCAGGTCATTTTTGACCTGGGCGCACTTGGCAGGTGCGCCAGGTCAAAAATGTACTGGCGCACTTCACAAGTGCGCCAGTGCATTTTTGTTCTGGCGCACTTCCCAAGTGCGCCAGTGCATTCTGACCCTGTTTTCCGGTTTTTCGCCCAACTTCGTTCGTCCATAACTTCTTCATACGATATCCGTTTTTCGAAAACTCGGACTCTATTTCGCGTATTTTTCCGAGACGAACGCAATGGCGTATCCCGTTTCCCTTAGTTCTTTGATTTGAAATTAATTATACTTTAATTTGTGAGTTTCACAGTTATAGAATTCGCGGGGTGTTACAGTAAGCATGGGATATGGAAAGATAAACTGAATGTACCGATAAACTGAATGTACTGATAAACTGAATGCGCTTCTACTCCTTCTCTGCTTCACAACTACCCTATTATACTGATTTCTATATCTCTGCACTACCTACTAGTGTCCAAACTAGTAATCTATAATCATATGATAACGTGATCCCAATCCCCGTATTTGCGGTTGCCTTCAGGTGTACATCTATTATGGGGATTCCATTTATTACTTAGATCTAATCTAGGGTTTACTATTGAGCGCTTCCTAGATTCAACCAGGGTTTACGCTACCCAGGGCCACTGGGGTTTATGCTACCGTATTGAATGCTTCTCGGATTCAGCGTTTACGCGACCAAGGTCCAACTAGGGAATATGCTACCTACTTTATATTAATTTTCCATGTGTCTGTGTTAGTGGTCCCTCTCTTGCATGTAGATACTCTATGCTGGCCCCACCATAAGGTGTATCAAGCCTTATGATAGCGACCCGACACGATTCAAGATGCACAGTGTATAACTATTGGTACCCAGTGCCTGCTTTTTTCCACTCTGGAGTACGTGCACGCCCGTAAACCGTCGGAACCTACACTGATGTACCCTCTGCCTCTATTTTGACCGGTTATAATCAGCCCAGTAATCGTGCCCCACCCTGCCTAGCTCAGGGTACCGTGATACATCTATGTGGGTTACTGCTGAAATGGGTCCCCGTTACTAGGGTTTCCTACTGGTTAAGTTTGTGGGCCTATATATACAAAATATTACCCACCTGCACGTGATGTACTTAACCCTCTCACCGATTCAAGCATGTCTATTTAATGGTTAAGTTTGTGTGCCTATATGTACTAATATTACCCACCGATCCCGATATGTACTTAACCTTTCCACTGGTTCAAGCATGTTTATTAAACGGTTAAGTTTGTGGCCCTATATTACTAATATTACCCACCAACCCGATATGTACTTAACCCTCCCACTGATTCAAGTTGATATATATTCTTGGTTAAGTGTTATCCTTTCATTCAAGTTAACTTAACTTGCCCACACTTCATGTTATATATATATATATATATATATATATATATATATATATATATTGGTTAAGTGTTCCCCTTGTGTTACTTAACCCCTATCACATATCATGTTATATATATATATATATATATTTTGGTTAAGTGTCCTCTTGTGTTACTTAACCCTATCACACATCATGTTATATATATATATATATGTATATATATATATATTGGTTAAGTGTGCCTTATTAACTTAACCTCACCCACTTGTCTAATTAACATGTTATGACAGTTAAGTGTTCTAATTTTATTTAACCTCACCCACTTGCCTAGTTAACATGTTATGACGGTTAAGTGTTCTAAATTTAATTAGCCTCACCATCTGTCTAGTTAGCATGTTAAACGCTTACTTAACCTTACCCACTTGTCTAGTTAACATGTTATTATGGTTAAGTGTTCCCTTAGTTACTTAACGTCCCACAAGTCTTGCCTTGTTAACATGTTAAGTTGGTTAAGTGTCCAAATTAATTTGACCCCTATCAACCTTGTCTAGTTAACATGTTGAACTGGCTAAGTATTTTCTCGATTACTTAACCCCACCCTTCTTGTCTTTGTTAACATGTTATTACGGTTAAATGTTTCCCTAATTACTTAGCCTCACCATTTCTAGCTTGATTTATTAATGAGCCTTAATTAATTAATTAAAGCACCAACCACTCACATTAGACAGATATTGTTGTGGTTACTGGATGTGTCGATCGGTTCCGGGCAGGTTTACACCACAACTCAATCTAACCTCGGGTCTTTCTGGGCTTGATGCAATAACCACCCACATTAGACAGGTATTGTTGTGGTCACTGGATGTGTCGGTCGGTTCCGGACAGTTTTACACCATAACTCAGTCTAACCTCGGGTTAGGCATATTCGTCTTTTACTAAATTTACATATTTACTATTTATGTAAATTTTTCCGTAAACCAATTTAGCCTAGATCATATTCGACTGTCATGCAAATTAACATACTTATATTCTATGCCAAAACTTAATTTACCAATCAATTAACCGAACTTGCAGTTTATACCAATTTAGATTTAATATTCCCCTTTTTAATTTATGCCCAATCTAGATTAATATTCCAATTTACGGTTCATGTCGAAACTAGATTTAATATTCTAGTTTACCGTTTATGTCCAAAACTTGGTTTACACGCCAATTACACACTTTGCGGCCAATTAAATTTATCAATTTATACCTAAGTATAATATGCATGTAAATCATTCACTATTATAGCAAATTTAGATTATGCCAACATATTTATTATGCCAAATTAACTTAATTAAGCTACGCCCAATCCCCGCATCATAATCGTACGTATAACATGATTTCACAAGTTTTCTATGTACTCATGAAATGGCACTAATCAAAAGGAATAGGGGATAAGCACAAGAATTGATATCAAAGGTTAGGCATGCAGAAATAATGGCTCCAACATGTTCGATGTACATAATAGTGAATAGGAATAAACTAGCCAAGTTACACACTAAATATGAGATCCATATAATCAAGGGAATAAGCATAGGTGATTTGGTCCAACATAATGCCAGTTCAAGGTACAACATGATTGGTTAATTGTAACAATGGGAATAGTCATAAGCAACTAACTACAATAGTCATAGGCAATTAACCACCATAGTCATGGGCGACTAATCACAATAATTTCTTAACCAGTGTCATAGGCAATAGTCCCATAGCTTTGATTTATAGTCGTAGGCAATAATTTCATAGGCGACAGTTCATGGCCATAGTCTTAGACAAAGGTCTTATAGCCATTGTCATAGTCATAGGCAACAGCTTCATAGGACACATTTTCATAGTCATAGTCTTAGGAAAAAGTCTCATAGTCATAGTCTTAGGCAAAAGTCTCATAGTCATAGTTGTAAATCAGATCCAAAGGCATAGATAACTTTCGATTTGCCATAAACACGAATCAAAGATAATTAACTGGCAAATTGGTATAGTTATATATTTTGATTCATTACATTCACAATTCAAATTACACGTTCAAATCTAAGGAATAACCGAACTTACTGTGATCAGTTTAGAAAAGGCGATTTGCTATGATTCGAGTGACGTTGCTTGAAGCGAAATGCCTTTTGTCCAACTTGAAGCTTTAACTTGATTTGAATATCCAATTTGAAGAAGAAATATAACTTGTTTTAACGGAGAATAAGATTTATTTTAATGAAGGAGGCTAGAGAAAAATAGCATGTAGACGCCTAAAAGAATTTGTGTGGAGAAACCTTAGGTCTAGGCATTCTTTTATAGGTGTAGAGAGTGTTTTAGAGCCCATAGATCATCATAGAAGCCACCAGGACCGTCCAACACATCAAAAATCGTCATCAGACCAATCAGGAGTTACCACGTAGCTCTAATGACACAACACAAGTCAAAAATTCATTGCAGATCTGGTCTAGCCGAACCAGGGTAGGTCAACCCCCAGGTCGAACCCCTGGTCGACCTAGGTACCCAGGTCGACCCCCTGGTCGACCTGGGTCCTGGGCGGGAAATTTTCCGGCCCAGCCCGGCTGTGTGTTTTGAATGTGAACTGAGCTGTTTTTAAATTTGAGCTGAAACTTCCGAAGGCCATAACTTCTTCATACGAAGTCCGATTCATGCAAACTCGGACTCTACCTCAAGCAGAATTCCGAGACAAACGTAATGGCATAACCCGTTTCCCTTAGTTCTTCTCTTAAAAATTAAGTATACTTTGATTTGTTACATTAACGTTTACAGAAAATACGGGGTGTTACAAACTCTTATTCGAATAACTAATATTCGGTTAATTCCTTTCTAATAAACTATATTCGATAACTCCTTTCGAATAAACTATATTCGATAATCTCCTTTCGAATAAATTATATTTGATAATCTTCTTTCGAAGAAACTATATTCGAAAATCTCCTTTACTCTATTCGAATAAACTATTTTCAATTAACTCCTTTAACTCTATTCGAATAAACTATATTCAATTAACTCCTTTAACTCTGTTCAATAAACTATATTCGATTAACTCCTTTTTCGGTTAACTAATATTCGACTAACTCTTATTTGAATAAGTAATATTCGATTAATTACTTTCGAATAAATTATATTCGATAACTCCTTTATATCTCGTTAATTCCCTTTTATAATCCTATTTATTTTCCAAATAAATATTCCTTTTATAATTTTATTTATTTAACAAATAAATATTCCATTTTCAATTCCTTTTCAATTCCATTTGTAAATGTTTTACAAATATTTCCCTTTCAATTCCATTTGTAAATGTTTTACAAATATTTCCTTTTCAATTCCATTTGTAATTTTTTTACAAATATTTCCTTTTCAATTCTATTTGTAAATGTTTTACAAATATTTCCTTTTCAATTCCATTTGCAAATGTTTTATAAATATTTCCTTTTTAATTCCATTTGTAAATGTTTTACAAATATTTCCTTTTCAATTCCATTTGTAAATGTTTTACATGTATTTCCTTTTCAATTCCATTTGTAAATGTCTTACAAATATTTCCTTTTCAATTCTATTTGTAAATGTTTTACAAATATTTCCTTTTCAATTCCATTTGTAAATGTTTTACAAATATTTCTTTTCCAAATAATTATTTCTTTTAAAATCTATTTATTTTGAAAATGTTTCTTTTTATAAAATCCTTTGATTTTATAAATATTTCTTTTCAATATAACATTGAAAATTTCCTTTTCAACATTCCAATATCCCTTATGGTATTTAATGTACCATATAACATTGATCAATATCATTCTAACACACATCATCAACAACAGATTATATATCACATCATATATCACCATATATGAAAAACAGTAAAATAAATGTTGAGGAATCTAGTTGGATTCCTCAGACCTGTTTCCCCGCATCCACAGATGTTAACCAATATAATTAACATCGATTTTATTTCAATATGAAATATCCTGATAAAAAAAATCAGTGTTTGATTAACGATTTATACATATATATATCGTTATCTATAATTTCAAACAATAAATCAGCAATTTAATCAAACAGTCAGCAGCAATCAATAATCATTTATTAATTCAAAAAATACATTGTAAAAATATGAACTGATAGAGTTGGTGAGTTTTACTCACATTGGATGATCATCGTTAAATAACGATAAACGGTCATCAGTTCAGATTAGATGTTTTATTCCACTTTAAATTTGAGATGAGCTCCGAATTATTCCAACTCAGTTCTAGAGTGTATTACTTTTCGATACGATTCCAACGTGTCCTGTTTTGTCAATTTCCGATAACGTATGCATAAGTTATCTCAAATACTTGGTAATACATATTTAAATAAAACAAACTTGAATTTATTTTAATTAATTTTGGGCCTTAACCTTTTAAATTCCCCGGCCCAAGCCCATTTCAAATCCATGAAGAAGCCCACCCGCAGAAGTTAAACCCGATACCACTCAATCCTCCTTCTTCCCGAAATTACTGGTATCCGCCTTCTACCATTGCCAAAACTCAGAGCCTCACTGCTTCCTCCCTGCACCACAAACTTGCAAACGGACTTCACCATTTTCTTTCTCATCTCAATCTCTACACTCCCATACCACCCATATCAAACTCGACGCCCTAAAAATAACCGCGTCGAACAGGGAGCAACTCCTCTACCTGTACACGTGCGACATTGTTCATCCCCGATTCCTACCCAAAATTAAAGCTAGATGCCACTCCACTTCCTGAATCCAAAAAAAATCACGAAAACAAGAATCGAAGCCTCCAACTCTCCCAAAATCAAACCCTAGACAATGTTGGGTAAACTTAGCATCTCAAATCTTGGATCGCACCATGTAAGAACCATATAGAAAAGAAGGTCTTGCTTTCCTGACTGCATAAGTATATATTTTATAATTTATAGAAATATATTGGAATTGTTTTGATTTTCCAACTCAAGAAATTTACTCTTTATTTTTCTCAGAGGTAACGGCACATTATTTGACTATGGGAGGATTGAATTAGGGTTAGAAAATTTGGAGAAGTATTTATAGACGAAATATATTATTTTTATATTCCTTATTATAGTTATTTTTAAGCAGCCGCTATTTATTTTTATTGTTAAAAATTCCTATGATTACACATGATACCCAAAAATCATGAAAATATACATGCAGTAAAAGTTCGACATTACGGACCCAACGAAACTGGTTTCGTCGAATTCCGACTCCGTTTGCTCACACATCGTATTTTTAACCGTCGAAATACTGACTGTTTTTCACATTAAAAATCCGTACGGCCACACACCGACTCCAAAAATCATGAAAACTGAAATCTAATAGTAATTTAATATTCCGAATCCAACAAAATTAGTTTCGTCGAAAACGGAAGTCATTTGAAAAATTGGCTGTTTTAAAGCTCTAAATAACCCATTTAAATATATAAATATATTTAAAAACAATTAAATTTATTATTAATAAGTTAATATTATCATATATATTCACAATGAATATCATACAACTCCTGAATATTCCTATATGAATTTCTAAATCGATATTTCAAATCCCAATTAAATCAATCTTCGATTTATAATGAAATTCCTTACATATATCGTTATAAATTATAAAGGAATTCCATAGAGACTAATTTAAAATTTGATTTGGACATAACTTAAAAACTACACGATGAAATCCCGATTTTTCTCTTTCATTAGAAAATTATACTTCACCCGCTCCGAACGTTTCTTGTTTCACAGAAATCCGATTTAAAATGGACCCTGTATATTCAGTTGAAGTTCATATCGCTAAATAACGAACTGCTCCAACATTACTGGCTCGATTATAATTAAATTACAATTAATACATTCAACTGTCGTTTATAGAATATATTCGCTATTCAAATCCAATTCTAAACTGAATTATACCTTATATATGATCCAATTCACAGTGTATTATGAATTCAGCTATTTTTGACTGTTTTGGAATTATAATATATTTTTATATTATAAATATTACTTAAATATTCCTTATTATTTAATTAAACAACCATTTTAATTCTTCAAATCACTATCTAAATAATTAAATAAATAAATTATTACATTGTAAAAATACGGGACATTACATTTGGTTTGGAGTTAGTTAATACCCCACACAAGAAAGCTTTGAGGTTTGCTAGAGGATTGAATGAACCCCTTCATGGTTGGCTATGTCTCATATTCCGATGAGAGAAACTTTTGAGAAACTCGTTGATATAGCATTGATGCACGAAGAAGATAAAGGTGGAAAGAATTAGGCTAAGATTGAGGAAACACAAAACAAGAAAGTGTGGCTCAAGAAAGAACAACAACAACAAAAGAAGAGCGGAAAGAAAGACAAAGCTCGAGATAAGAGGAAATGTCATAATTGCAGATGCGAGGGTCATTTGGTTAAAGACTACAAAAGAAAGAAGAATGCTTGTTTCCATTATGCAGAGGTCGGACAATATTCTAGGGAGTGCCCGAAGAAGCAAGGAAAAAGTCAAAGGGAAGGATCTACTGGAGGGCAGGTGCATGCTCTCGTGGCCAGTGTGCCGGACAGAGGTAGGAAAGTTTCGGTTGAAGGTTAGATTTCTCTTTCCAATCATCCTATTAGAATTCTTTTTGATTCTGGCGCATCGCCTTCTCTTATATCTGATTAAGTGGTTGAGTCTTTGTGTAACATACCACATTTTATGACAATAAAATAAAATATGTTAATACAATTGCATGTAATAAGTTCATACATTGAAATGAAGAAAAGATTAATAAATTACATGCAATAAGAAGAAATGCAATGCGATTAAAATGCATATTTAAAAAGAATTAAAGAGCTTCAAGAATTTGGCCATGGTATTAGCATCATTGCATTCGTGGTGATTTTCTGGTCAATTTAGACCTATGGATTGCGGAAAACTGAGTTAAGGTGAAAGAGATTCATTTAAATGAAGTATTGTAGCAAAACATGAGAATAAGGTAAAAGAAGGAGAACAATGACTATCATTTTTCTAAACTTATTAACAAAAGACATAATAGTTCAGTTAGTTAAGGCATAGGATTTGCAACATAGAGGTCGGGGGTTCGAACCCCGACAGCGATATAATTTTTATTTTTGTTTTAGAGAGGGCCAACTGAGCATACAAATATATGTACGTATACAAATTCAAAATTTGAAAGGATAAGAATGTACATATAAGGAAATAAAGAAAATATATGTATATATATGTAGAAATATATGTATATAAGAGATTCAAGATAAGGCTGCAGTCAATGAAATATAGCAAGAATCAAATAACGCTGCAACACCGTTTGAATTTTGGAAACAAAGAAAAAATTGTGCATACATATATACGCATAAAATGGTCATTATAAGAATTGTATATGCATAAGAAGATTACATATAAAAGTTAAATAAATTCAAATATTCAAAAATCAAATTTCTGTGCCAAAACAGCTTGTGGGACCCAGTGCTGACTCAGCACTGCATGTACGAAAAGATCCGGCTACATTCATCTGCGAACATGGACTATTTTCTTAACTAGGTTCATTGCTGACTCAGCGTTGCGTGTACGATAAGGTCTTGAGCATCTATAAATTAGGCACTATAGCTAACCCTAAAACTGATAATTCTAAAGCAATGCTGAAGCTCTTCCATTACTCTCTTCCTCTCCTCAAATCTATTCAGAAAATTTAGATTATTAATAAGAAGATATTAAAATTCAAGACCTGGAAAAGATAATTGACGTTAATAAAAGAATGCTCAGATTCATGAAAATCAAGGTAAAATTCTAGATCAAATCCATTCAAATTCCTACTCTTTCTTTCCCTTCTCTTTTAATGAAAATAGTCAATCCACGGTTATTAGGTTACAAATCAAATTAAAAGGGAAAAACCATGGATGCTAAAACTGGATCATAACCAGAATTGGGGAAAGCATAAAAGGTGAGTGGATTTAAGCCATATTATTTTAGATAATCGTATATTACCGTTTAGCATTCCCCATTATGAAAATTGGAATATGACATGTTAAGATGCCTCATCATATGCTAATAATGATTAAAGTGGTGTATATGACATGCGGTAATGGTTAGAATGATATAACGTCAAATTGTTAATATGAATAATTTATATATTGAATCAGTTGAAATGTTGGAATGTTAACATGTTATAATATTAATATGAACATGTTGGAAAATTCAAATATTGAATTAGTTGAAGTGCTAAAAAGTTTACATGTTATGAACTTGTTAGAATATGGGTATCAACTGTGACTGCTCTTGTTACATGTTAATTTTTCCCAATTGTATACATGGTATAATTGGAGTAAGTATATGATTATATGGTTTCATGTTAACATAGAATTGAATAAATAAATATGGATTGGGGCATCGACCAAATTATGTTCAAAATATTAAATTAGGCTAGTAAATATAACTTGGAAAAAGGGGTATGAATAACCTATAATGAAATAGAAATAATTATAAAAAAAAATGAACATGCCTAGAATTACAGTAATTAGAAACTGTAACTGTGCTTAGAAACGAGGTTAGGTTACACTTGTGGTAGAAGTCTTCCCGGACCCGCCCAGCATATCCAACAACCACAAATGGCTAATTCAATGTGAGGGGTCTAAAGGCATAAAAACGAGACGTGCCAAGACACGAGGTTAAGTCCAACTTGTAGAAGAAGTCTGCCCGGACCCGCCCGATATATCCAGCATCCACAGGTTGTAGGCTTAATGTGAGAGGCCTGGTACATGTATATATATAAATAGTAGGAATGATAAATAGTATTAATTATAATTAATGGTTATAAATGGAATTGAATGAAAGAAAGATACAACAATAAATGATTTGGAATAAATAGGGAATTATAATAACCTATTATAAATAAATAACATTAATGAAAATGTTGTATAACAAGTAGACTTGTCCTCGGGACAAGTGAAGATTATAACTTAGGTTATAATAAACTAGTAAGGAAATAAGACAACCTATAAAATGAAATAAGTGACACTTAATATCAAATTAAGTAATCAGTAAATGGGGAAAACTGAAACCAGTTGTTTTTAATAAGTAGAGAAAAGGGGAAAAGTTTATGAATGTAAGAGGTTGTACTTAATTATAAATTAATTAATCAAAACACTTGTAAGTATGAAATCTGCTGATAAGAATAATATGTTAAGGCTTGTCCCAGGGACAAGTGAGAATTATAACTTAGGTTATAAGAAAATAATAAGAAAATTGGAATAAATTATGTTAAGAGATAAACTGTACTTAATTGTAAATTAAGTTACTTGTGAGAACAAGAGTATGAAATCTACGGATAAAGACAACATAAGTTATGGGAAGACAAACTTATTGTTATTGGACCTTAGTTAAGAAAACTAATTTAATAAGTAAACAACCATAAGTTGTAGTGACAGTTTAAATTAAATTTATGATTAAATGAGAAAGAAGGAGAAAAACTTATGAATTGAAATAAGGTATATTCAATCATAAATGGTAAGTGACATGTTAATTAGAAAACATGTGAATTGAGATATACTTAATAATATATTAGGTAAAACATGTTATTGTAATGATGAAATCAAGCGAGAACATAAAGGGATTGTGGATTTCAGACCTTATACAACAATCTAGGGAATAACACGTTGTTGACTTATTAATAAACATAAATGGGTTAAGTTGTAGAACTGAAATTAATAAGCAAGAGAGGACCGTTCCTCAGAGATATAAGGGGCTAAGAAGAACTTGGTAACCTGAGTAAAAAGTTAAGAAAACCAAGTTAAATGGAAACCAGGTAAGTAAAGCAAGCGCGTAAAAGAATGTTTAGACATAGGGTCTAACAACATAATAAAGTGAGGAGCATGGACCAGTCTGCACGTTTGAGGGTGAATAACCCAACGGGGTAGATCAATGTGGTGTTATAAGGCACAAGGGGAGCACATGTTTATCTGATTACTCTGTCGACTTCGAAGGACTGGAAAGGGAAGACCGCAACTTCCTGAGATACATAAGGTGCTCCTAGTTGTCCTCTGTGTAGTGGTAGATGTTTAGGCTGTGCTCGCATAGGTTGGGTCTGCACGTAACTACTAGGTGGGTGAGCCTTGACTACAAAAGTAGCTATGCAGTCAGAATGCTGTGGTGCGGTGACACTAGGGTGATTCGGCAGTTGCCTCAACGGGGAGGCAAAGGGTCACGACCAACGAGGATAGTAGATCGTCGGATACCCGTCATCGGCAGCCAGTGGGGTGCGAAAATACTAAAGCTAAAACCAAGATACCATTCACCTTTCACTATCGAGGTAGAGGGTTGAGGGGAGACGCCAAATGGATGCTTAGATTGTTTGTTATTAAGGCAATGTCGCTTAGCTCTTGTAGTCTTTACTAGTTGAGGGAAGGGCCTACGTAGAGCCATAGCCACCGTGGAAATAGACCCGAGGGATATCTATAGAGGCTCCTAAAGACGGGCCCATATAGATATGGAAAAGCTTCCGACCGAGTTCCACATTTCTTGTATTACCTTGCCATGGAACTCGATGCACATTAGAGGACGTGCGATTGAGGCATCGAGCTACAGTTGAAGATACATATGGTGGACAGTCTAGGTACATGCATATCTTCTCTGGGTGGTGTGTCATAAACTTGAGGGTATTACTCCGGTATGGAGTTTGAATCGAACAAAGGTGGAAGTACGTACGTTTGCGTAGAAAAGTAATGACAGATATATGTGGAACGTAATATTGTTATATATATGGGTTCGTACGTCACAACGGCGTAGGATGAGGGACTACTTATATTTCGATGGTGTTACGGTGGAGACCGTGCGAGTGGAGTACCATGGGGTGTACCTTAATATTGGGGGGTAGCTACATATATTTTATTAGGTTAATCCATTGGGAAGTAAATGGGTGCGACATGTGTAAGCCTTGAGAGTTGTTAACCCAAGTAACCTAATAAATAAGATAATATAATTGAATGGTATATGTAGGATTATCCAAAGTGTAAAGTTTAAATCTAGTCACTAGACATTGTGTTCTCAGCCCTTCCTCATAACATACTCATAGGTTAGATTTGTGGCAGAGACATGATAGCTTTGGACACTGGTTAGGCGACGTGTGCTCTGATACTAGATGTGACAACCCAAGTTCCGACAGACCAATTTTTTTTCAAAATTCCAATCTATCAAAACTCAGATTGGTTTGCTCTGGTATCCTGCAGAAAAGACAGAGACATAAAATATGTCAAAGCTTAGAAAATATCTCATAGCGGGATGGATAAAATATAATATGATCAAAACATAGCCTTACCGTATTAATAATACTGCCTAACCAGTATCCAAAGCTATCATGTCTCTGCCACAAATCTAACCTGCGAGTATGTTATGAGGAGGGGGTCAGAACACAAGTTCTGGCTGGATTTAAACTATACACTTTGGATAATCCTACATAAATCGTTCAATCATATTATCTTATTTATTAGGTTACTTGGGTTAACAGCTCTCAAGGGTTACACACACGTTGCACCGATTTACTTCCTGTTGGATTAACCTAATAAAATATATGTAGCTACCCACAATATTAAGGTACACCCCATGGTACCTCACTCGTACGGTTTCCACCGTAGCACCATCGAAATATTCGCAGTCACTCATCCTACGCCGTAGTGACGTACGAACCCATATATATAACAATATTACGTTCGACATATATCTGTCATTACTCCGATATGCAGTATGAATCGAACTAAGGTGGCAGTCCATAAAAATATAAATATATTATATATATAGTTGAGAGAATTGACCTTGGGGAGTGTCTAGGAAAGACTAGAAAATTGGAAACCCACTTTAAGTCTGACCCCATTGTTAACTTTTAAGAACTTGAAATTATAAATGTTTTGGGAAAAAGGTTTATGGTGTTTTCAAGTTTTAATCTTAAAATTTATAGTTTAAAAATATGTAAAGAAATACATATTGAGTTTTAAAGTAAAATTCTCTCAGTAAAAAGGTGCACATTAGAGGACGTGCGATTGAGGCATCGAGCTACAATTAACAGTACGTACGAGGGACAGTCTAGATACATGCAAATCTGCTCTGGGTGGTGTATCGTAGACTTGAGGGCACTACTCCGTTATGAGATCTAATTCGATCGAGGGTGGTAGTCCTTACGCTTACGTAGCATAGTGATAGCATATATATGCTGA
Source organism: Allium sativum (assembly GCA_030737875.1). Lineage (NCBI taxonomy): Eukaryota > Viridiplantae > Streptophyta > Magnoliopsida > Asparagales > Amaryllidaceae > Allium > Allium sativum. The sequence continues at coordinate 509,009,829 of CM060921.1, read as the reverse complement.
TCGTAACATTGTTATATAGAGATCCGTATGTCACTCAGGCGTAGGATAAGGGACTACGAGCATTTCGGTAGCATTACGGTGGAGACCTTGTGAGTGGGGTATCATGGGTTGTACCTCGATATTGGGGGTAGCTACATATATACTATATTAGGTTAATCCACTGGGAAGTAAATGGGTATAACGTGGTGTAAGCCTTGAGTGATGTTAACCCGAGTAACCTAATAAATAAGATAATATGATTGAACGGTATATGTAGGATTATCCAAAGTGTATAGTTTAAATTCATTCACCAGAACTTGTGTTCTGACCACCTCCTCATAACATACTCGCAGGTTAGATTTGTGGCAGACATGATAGCCTTGGATACAAGCTAGGCAGTATTATTAATACGGTAAGGCTATATTTTTATTATACTATATTTTGTCCATTCCGCTGTGAGATATTTTATGAGCTTTGACATGTTTTACGTCTCTATCTTTTCTGCAGGATATCAGAGCAAACCAATCTGAGTTTCGATGGATTGGAATTTTGAAAAAAAAGTTGGTCTGTTGGAATTGGGGTTGTCACAACGTACGTATCTCAATATAACAATGTTACGTTCCGCATATGTCTATCATTACTATGCTATGCAAACGTACGGACTCCACCTTGGTTCGAATCAGAATTCATACCAGAGTAATGCCCTCAAGTCTACGATACACCACCCAGAGCCGACATGCATGTATCGAGATTGTCCACCATACGTATCTTCAATTGTAGCTCGATGCCTCAATCACACGTCCTCTAATGTGCACCGAGCTCCATAACAGAGTGATACAAGAAACACAGAACTCGGTCGTGAGCTTTTCCATACCTATACTGGCCCGCCTTTCAGAAGTAACAACCCCAATTTTGGCAGACCAATTTTTTTTTTCAAAAACTCCAATCTATCGAAACTCGAATTGAGTTGCTCTGGTATCCTGTAGAAAATACAGAGACGTAAAATATGTCAGAGCTCAGAAAACATCTCACAGCGGAATGGATAAAATATAATATACTCAAAGTATAGCCTTACCGTATTAATAATACTGCATAACCAGTATCCAAAGCTATCGTGTCCCTGCCGCAAATCTAACCTGCGAGTATGTTATGAGGAGGCTGTCAGAACATAAGTTATGGTGACTGGATATAAATTATACACATTGGATAACACTACATATACCGTTCAATCGTATTTTCTTATTTATTAGGTTACCTGGGTTAACAACACTCAAAGATTACACACACGTCGCACCCATTTACTTCCCAGTGGATTAACCTAATACAATATATATGTAGCTACCCCCAATATTAAGGTACACACAATGGTACCCCACTTGCACGGTCTCCACCGTAACACCATCGAAATATACGCAGTCCCTCATCCTGCGCCGTAGTGACGTACGGACCCATATATATAACAATATTACATTCCGCGTATATCTGTCATTTCTATGCTACGCAAATGTACGGACTGCCACCTTAGTTTGATTCAAACTCCATACCGGAGTAATGCCCTCAACTCTACGATACACCACCCAGAGTAGATATGCATGTACCTAGACTGTCCACCATACATATCTTCAACTGTAGCTCGAATTGAGGCAACCGCCGAATCACCCTGGTGTCACCGCGTCATAGCATTATGATTGCGTAGCTACTTCTGCTGCCAAGGCCCACCCACCTAGTAGTTACACGAAGACCCAACCTCTGCGAGTACAGCTAAGTCATCTATCACCACACAGTGGACTACTAGGAGCACCTTACATACCTCAGGAAGCCGCTTGCTTCCACTTCATGTCCTTCAGAGCCGTCAGAACAATTAGATGAATGTACGCTCCCCTCGTGCCTTATAACACCACGATGATCTACCCCGTTGGGTTATTCAACCTCAAACGTCCGTACTGGTCCAGGCGCCTCAATTTAATATATTGTTAGACCCTATGTCTAAACATTCTTTTATGCACTTGCCTCACCTCATCAGGTTTCCAATTAACTTGGTTATTCCCATTCATATTGAATTCTTATTCAAACTACCAAGTTTGTCTTGCTTATCCATTCCGCTATGAGATATTTTCTGAGCTTTGACATATTTTATGTCTCTGTCTTTTCTGCAGGATACCGGAGTAACTCAATCCGAGTTTCGATAGATTAGAGTTTTTGAAAAAAAAATCGGTCTGTCGGAATTGGAGTTGTCACATCTGGTATCAGAGCTTAGGTTTAGGATTCCTATATAAATAGTGAGTGAATGTATTTATATTTTTTTAAAATATAAATATATATTATATATATACCTAGATCTATAGAGAAACCCATTAAATAGAAAGAGTATAATATGGTAAGAAATGGGATGTTTATTTTGTATACTAAAGAAATGAATAAATAAATCTAAGACCCTTAGGTAATTTGGGTGGAGAGTGTACAATGTAGTTTATATGAAAGGAAGGTGAATCCCATATGATTAGTATTTTGGGTTAGTGGGGTTGAAAACCTTATAAATTGGAAAAAGTTGAAAAGAGAAAAATGGATTAGGAATATATATAGTTGATAGAATTGACCTTGGGGAGTGTCTAGGAAAGCCTAGAAGAATTGGAAACACGCTTTGAGTCTAACCCCATTGTTGACTTTTAAGAACTTGAGATTATAAAAGTTTTGGCAAAATAGTTTATGGTGTTTTCAAGTTTTAATCTTAAAAGTTATAGTTTCAAAATAGTGAAAATTTGCATGAAGGGCTTACTAGTCAGGTCCAATTAGTTTAAAGGACACGGATTTTAAAGAATAAGTTTCAAGGACAAAAAATGCCACGGTGGTTATTTTGCAAATCTGAAACCCTAGTCGATCTTCATTAAAATGGAGATTTTCAAAAGCTTTTCATGTTTCAAACGAATCGATTGAACGATTCGATTTTATTTCAAAAGCCACAATCGATTGAATGAATTGATTGAACGATTCGCTTGAACGAATCGATTGAATGATTTGATTTTCAAATGCTTTTCATTTTATGTCATGTGTTGATGAAGTGAAGGAGGACTGTTGTGTTTTGATGATGGATGGTTGGTTTCAGAGTGCATAGAAATGCAAAACAAAGAGGAGATGGGAAGCAAATGGAAATCAAATTTAAAACAATAGTTAACAATACTGCAAGTGCAATGTAAAATATTATTTTGTGTAGATTGAATGCAGGCGCTTTTCTGGTTTTATAACTAATAGTTATAATGTTCACATAGTTGGTTTCATGTGCTTCTTTTTATATTTTCAGATAAAGATAAACACTTTTATCTTTTTAGAGAAGGAAGAACACGCTGCAGTAATGATACAACGGAATACTGGTTGGTAAATGTGATTTAACTGTGAAACTATCTGCTAATGTATATATTTTTGATACAATGGAATACTAGCTTTAAGTGTTTGTCATGTATATATTTTTATATTTTTCAGAGAAAGATAAATACTTCTATCTTTTTTATAAAAGGACGAAAAACTTGCAATAATGATCTAAATCATAGTGGCATACTTGAACTTTTTTTGTATACCGTGTACTACAGTACAATGAAAATTGCAAACAATGCAGAAGTCATAGCTATTGTTTTTAACACAAAAAGATAATTAAAAAGGAAGAACACCCAATTGCGTAACTTCCCACTATTCTTTCCAGCTCTTTTATACACAAATTTGCACAGCTCATTTATGGTTTTAACTCCGCAACATAGAACAATTAACAAAAAAACCCAAGGTCACCAGGAAAAAAAACAAATAAACATGACTCTGCAAGTTCATAGCCATTCTATTTACAAGCAAAACAATAAGCAATACGACTACGACTATCATGGTAGTTCAATCTCCATATCGCTGCACCCTTTAAATAACGCTTGTTGATCCTCGAATTCCTACAAAGGAAATTTGAATATGTATCAACAAGGATGAAATTAGAAAGAAAGAAAAATAATTGATAAAATGATAACATATTTTTGACTTAGTTAGTCTACCATGAATTTGGAGTTATATGCTCTTGTGTTGTAATTTATTATGTAACTAAATTTTGTCATATCTTTTGATATAAACAGCTAAAAGCATTTCGTTATAATTTATCATGTAACTAAGTTGTTTGTACAAAAACATAAATGCTTTTATCTTTTTTATGCAGGCTTTAAATCAAGTTCATATGGTATGTAATAATTGTATATAATAAGTAAGACATCAAATCTGCTTAACATGTACCCTTTTTTTTCAAACATAAGTAGAGCTAAACATGTAATTATCTTTTTTAAATCTGAAGTTTGGTTTTGAAAAGATTGATGCAACTATCTTTTTTAAATCTGAAATAAATTAATATATTCTACTAAACATTTAAAAATTGTTAATTACAAAAATGAAATTTTGTAATCAAAAGTTCAGTTTTATCATTAATATTCCATATTTGCAATTAACACATGACATATATATTCATTATCTTTTTTAAATCTGAAGTTCAATTTTGAAAAGATAGATGCATCTATCTTTTTTAAGTCTGAAATAAGATAATATATTCTACTAAACATTTAAAATTTGTTAATTAAAAATTTGCAATTTAGTATTCAAAAGTTCAGTTTTATCATTAATATTGCATATTTGCAACTAACAATTAACACATGACATATATATTCATTTATCTTTTTTAAATCTGAAGCTCAATTTTGAAAAGATAGATGTAACTATCTTTTTTAAATCAGAAATAAATTAAGATACTCTACTACATTTAAAAATTGTTAATTACAAAATTGCAATTTTGTAATCAAAAGGTCAGTTTTATCATTAACGTTGCATATTTGCAACTAACAATTAACACATGACATGTATATATATTTATTTATCTTTTTTAAATCTGAAGTTCAGTTTTGAAAAGATAGACACACCTATCTTTTTTAAATTTGAAATAAAATAAGATATTCTATGTAAAAAAATAAACATGTTAATATTTACCATTTAGTAAAAGATAAAATAAGATATTCTATGTAACTTATCTTTTAGTAAAAGATAGATGTAATTATCTTTTTTAAATCTGAAATAAAATAATTTATTCTATGTAAAAAATAAACATGTTAATATTTATCATTTAGTTAAAGATAAAATAAGATAGTCTATGTAACTTATCTTTTACCTTTTAGTAAAAGATAGATGCAATTATCAATTTTAAATCTAAAATAAAATAAAATATTCTATGTAAAAAATAAACATGTTAATATTTATCATTTAGTAAAAGATAAAATAAGATATTCTATGTAACTTATCTTGTATTATACTGAATATGAAATAAAAAAAGATATTCTATGTAACTTATCTTTTATCTTTTAGTAAAAGATAAATGCAATTAACTTTTTACAATCTGAAATAAAATAAGTTATTCTATGTAAAAAATAAACAAGTTAATATTTATCATTTAGTTAAAGATAAAATAAGATAGTCTATGTAACTTATCTTTTATCTTTCAGTAAAAGATAGATGCAATTATCTATTTTAAATATGAAATAAAACAAGGTATTCTATGTAAAAAATAAACATGTTAATATTTATCATTTAGTAAAATATAAAATAAGATATTCTATGTAACTTATTTCGTATTCTACTAAATATGAAATAAAAAATATATTCTATGTAACTTATCTTTTCGTAAAAGATAGATGCAATTATCTTTTTTAAAATATGAAATAAAGTATGATATTCTGTGCAAAAAATAAACATGTTATTATTTATCATTTAGTAAAAGATAAAATAAGATATTCTATGTAACTTATCTTTTAATGCTTTTATCACAATAAATCCAAATCATAAGAAGAAGAAGAAACAAATATGTTTAAAATTTATCAGTAATTATCAAATATTACTAAGGTTTAATACGTAGTTAAATCATTCAAATCAAAAGATAAACACCTTTATCTTTTCAAGCTGTCAAATAAATTAACATCTACACTGAATATATATGTATGAACAGTTTCATCATCACTATAAATTGATTCATATTACGTATTATTAATCCATTGAGTATATACATATGATTAACAAAAAAATGTTTTACATGTATCAGTAATTTTCAAATATTACTAAATTTTATTACGTAATTAAATTATTCAAATCAAAAGATAAACACCTTTATCTTTTTAAGTTGTGAAACAAAATAAAATCTACCACTGAATATATATGTATAAACTGTTTTATATAGCAAATAAAATCAATCAGTGAGTGACTGCTTACTTCAGCTAACAAAAACAATCGATATATAGCAAAAAAAATCGAGGAACATCAAACAACAAAGATAAACAAGTACTTACTTGTTCAACAACAAACAAAAATCGTGTCTTGCAAATAGTGAATAGAAATTGCGTCTTAGTTTCGTCGCCTGGATAAAGGTGAAGCGATTAACATCAGCAATCGATATATAACAAATAAAAGAAATAAACAATTACTTAGTTGTTCAGCTGAGAAAAGTGATGCGGTTGGATTTCCTCAGCCAATCGACAAATCAGCTGAGGCGATTTTGTTTTGAAAGTAGATTAGTAGCAGATTTGATTTTCAAAGTATAAAGATGAAGAAGAAAGCAGGTTTGAAATCGATTTGGGGTTTTTTTTAGCGTCAAGAATGCATACGAAATGAGACGATAAAAATTTGTCCTTAAAAATAATTATTTTAAACCCGCGTCCTTAAAATTAATTGGTCGAGGGGAGTAAGCCCTTATTGTAAAATGCCCCTTTAAAATATGTAAAGAAGTACATATTGAGTTTTAAAGTGAAATTCTCTTAGTACAAAGGTGCATATTATAGAGCATGTATAGCTCACTAGTTTTCTGGTTATATTTCATACAAGAGTTTTTAATCACGAAAGTTTTGAAGTCTCTATTCTTTTGACAATTATTTTTGATAAATTGTTTAAAAGAGAATTTTGTTGGGTGGACAAAATAAGTTGTAGAAAATAAGAATAGAGTGGATGTTGGCACCATGTAGTAGGAGACCGAACTGACCTTATTGGTTAGAACAAGTCATAAACTCGATTGAGAAAATAGTTGTCCATATCTACTCCAGTTATGTGATTTAAAAAAAAAATGATGATTTCCTTTTTTAAAAAAAGATAATATGTTTTTATGGTTTGGCAAAAGAAATTTTTCATGAGGAAAATTAAGTTTTGAAACTTTTATTTTTTGGAAGGAAATTTAACTGAAAAAGGGCCAAACCATGTTTTAAAACAAAAAAGTATGGAGTAGTAAGGATTAGAGCCTAGGGAAGACGGGAGAATTTTTGAGGCTATGAAGTAAATAGCAAGAATTATCTTGGAAAAAAAATCCAAGATAAGACGAAAAAGATAAGCTACAACAAAGAAAATTTTCTTATGTGGGTTGTGCTTAGATAGGAAAATAGGAAATCTTTATAAATAGTTTCATAAAATCCAAGTACGATTGGAAAAAGTATATAAAATAAAAATAGAAGGTGTGAAATTTTCCGTTTTCCACCTTTTTGTAACATAAGAAATCGAATTTAGGAAATTATATTTTTCTGAAATTCAAAAAATAATGTTGGTTGGTAGGATTATGGATATAACAACTGGATGAACTATGCTCTTACTCAGTAAGAGTAGGGGAAAATTTGGATGAAAATATCTTTAGATTTTCAAAATATTGCATTCATATAGAACTGCCAGTATATTTAGAATGTGAGCATCATATTTCAAAAGGATTTTTGAAAATTTGCATACACATAGGAGGTACCGCTTAGGCATACATATGTTATTATGTTGTATTTCAATTTGCACAAGTGCACAATGTTTGCAAAAATTGGATGCACACATGATGAATGTATATTATGCGAGGGGTTAATTAATTTTTCCCTTATCAAATTTTGGGGATGAAATTTCCTAAGGGTGGAAGAATGTAACACCCCGCATTTTATGACAATAAAATAAATAATGATAATATAATTGCATGTAATAAGTTCATACATTGAAATAAAGAAAAAATTAATAAATTACATGCAATAAGAAGAAATGCAATGCGATTAAAAGGCATATTTAAAAAAAATGAAGAGCTTCAAGAATTTGGCCATGGGATCAGCGTCATTGCGTTCGTGGCGATTTTCTGGTCAATTAAGACCTATGGATTGCTAAAAACTGAGTTAAGGTGCAAGAGATACATTTATATGAAGTATTGTAGCAAAATATGAGAATAAGGTAAAAGATGGGGAACAATGACTACATTGTTTCTAAACTTATTAACAAAAGACATCAAACCTCAGTTGGTTAAGGCATAAGATTTGCAACATAGAGCTCGGGGGTTCGAACCCCGATGGCGACATAATTTTTATCTTTGTTTTATAGAGGGCCAACTAAGCATACAAATATATATATACGTATACAAATCCAAAACTTGAAAGGATAAGAATGTACATATAAGGAAATAAAGAATATATATATATATGTAGAAATATATGTATACAAGCGATAAAATTCAAGATAAGGCTGCAATCAATGAAATATAGCAAGAATCAAATAACGGTGCAACACCATTTGAATTTTGAAAACAAAACAAAAATTGTGCGTATATATATATGCGTAAAATGGTCGTTATAAGAATTGTATATGCATAAGAAGATTACATGTGAATATAAAAGTTAAATAAATTCAAACATTCAAAAATCAAATTTCTGCACCAAAACAGCTTGCTGGACCCAATGCTAACTCAGCACTGCGTGTACGATACGATCCGGCTAGATTCATCTGCGAACCTGGACTATTTTCTTAACTGAGACTCAGCTCTGCGTGTACGATAAGGTCTTGAGCACCTATAAATAAGACCTTAGACCTAACCCCAAACCTCATAATTTGGCGGCTACGCTGGAGCTCTGCCATTACTCTCTCTTCTCAAATTTATTCTGAAAATTAAAATATTAGCCTAGGAAAATTATGAATCCAGATCTGGAAGAGATAATTGACAGTACTAAAAAGATTATCCAGAATCATGAAATCAAGGTAAAATTCTAAGGTCCAATCCATTCTAATTTTTACTCTTCCTTTCCCTTCTCTCTTTTAATGAAAATAATAAATCCATGGTCGTTAGGTTGTGAATCCGATTAAAGGGGAAAAACCATGGATGTTAAAACTAGATCAGATCCAGGATTCGGAAAGCTTACGAGATGAGTGGATTTAAGCCATTTATTTTAGATAATGATATATTACCGTTTAGCATTCCCCATTATGACAAATTGGAATATGACATGTTAAGATGCTTAAACATATGCTAATAATGATATATGACATGCAGGAATGATTAGCATGATATAACGTAAAATTGCTAATATGAATCAGTTGACATGTTGGAATGTTTACATGTTATAATATTAATATGAAGATGTTGGAAAAATTCATATATTGAATTAGTTGAAGTGCTAAAAAGTTTACATGTTATGAACTTGTTAGATTATGTGGTATCAGCTATGACTGTTCTTGTTACTTGTTAATTTGTCCCAAATGTATACATGAAATAATTAGAGTAAGTATATGATTATATGGTTTCATGTTAACATAGAATTGAATTGGGGCATCGACCAAATTATGTTTAAAGATCTTAAATTGGGCTAGTAAATATGACTTGGAAAAAGGGGCATGAAAACCTATAATGAAATAGGAATAATTATTAAAGAATAAACATGCCTAGAATTAGAGTAATTAGAAACTGTAACCGTGCTTATACACAAGGTTAGATTACACTTGTGGTAGAAGTCTGCCCGGACCCGCCCGGCATATCCAGCAACCACAAGTGGCGAATCTAATGTGAGGGGTCTAAGTGCATAAACATGATGTAATAACCCGAAAATCTGGGCCAGTTTAAAATTTTTATTTTGGCAATTTTAGCGAATTTTGTATATTTAAAATGAATTATTTTAAATAAAATCGACGTGAAATTTATTTTGAATAGAATTCGACGTATATATTATATACGTCGTCGTTAGAATATAAATATTTATATATAATTATAAATAGAATTGAAAATGGCGCGGTAGTTCGATAATTCGATTTCAAACTTCAATTGAAGGTACCGGGTGCAAAACAATCCGGATTTTAGTAAAACCAAAAATAATGGAATCTAATAGTGAATATCTTTCTAACGAAGTTAACAAACCGAGATTTCACTTTAGAAATGATAAGATATGTCCAGTTGAAAATTCTGAATGGTCGCTATGGAATTCAGGCCCTTAAAAATGGACATTTTGCAAATGACCTCGGATTTCGACGAAACCAGTTTTGTTGGATCCGTGAAGTCGAATTATTGCTAGGTTTCAAATTTCATAATTTTTCGAATCAATATGTGAGCGTGGCATAGGAAAACGCGTTTGACCAGTTTCAGTTGATTTTAAATCGACTGGAAATTGGCCATTTTTCATACGGTCTCAGAATTCGACGAAACTAGTTTTGTTAGGACCGTATCGTCAATACGAAGCTAGAAAATATTTTTCTAGAATTTTTCTAGTTAGTATGTGACCCCGGTAATTCGAAATGTACGTTTAAAATTCAATAAAGTGATTTAAATGTAAATTTAACGGAAACTGATTGTAACGATCGAATCAACTTGCGATACATATCCCATTGTGTTCGGAATGGGGGTAAAACGCTATGGACGGCAGGCGGTGGGCCTCGTTTAGAGGTCGTATGTGAAAGTCAACTCTTTAGGATAAAATAAATTAATTAATTAATAAAATAAAATAAAAACAATAACCCTTTCCTCCTATACCTCCAGGCCCCCCCCCCCCCCGTTTTTTTTACAGAAATCAAAATAGAAAAAAAAAGAAAAAAAAAAGGGAAGAAGGATCGAGCGCGCCCCTAGGCGGCGCCGACCACTGCCGCTCCTCCCACCATCGACGACCAGCCCCTCCAACTCCCTCTCCTTCCCCATCGCCTCTTCCCCCTCCCCCTTCTTCCGATTCGAGCCGCGAACCCCCCCTCTGGACAAAACCGCCGCCGCCTCAGCCCACCACGCATCACCCGCCTCCTCCGCAAACCGACCGCACCACTGGCGAGCCCCACCAGCGAACCCCCCTCGCCGCAGTCCATCATCGAAGCCCCTCGGCGCCGACCTCGCTACAGCCCCCCCTGTAAGTTAATTCTGATTTTTTTTATTTATTTTAGAAAAACTGATTATTGTTTTATTTTAAAAACTGATAATTGTTTGATTTAAAAAAAAAAAAAAAAACCGAAAACATATTTATTTTAAACTGAAAACTTGTTTATATTTAATTTGAAAAGCTATGATTTTTATTTACATTTTTAACATAGAAAGATTTGATTTTTTTTATCGATGTATGAATAGATTTTCATTCGTATGAAGTATAGATTTTTAGATAGGAAAAGTTTATATTTTTAATAATAAAGATGTGATTTTTAAATAGTAGAAATTATAAAATATGATTTTTATATTTTTAAAGTATTAAAAATATAGTCTTTACTATATAGAAATATTAAAAATATGATTTTTATATTTTTAAAGTATTAAAAATATAATCTTTATGGGATAGAGAATATAAAAATATCATCTTTGTGTATGTAGCAAAATAAAAATCTGATTTTTATTTTATATACGTTGAAATGAAGTGTTTATTTTTATAAAGGCGAAAACTTTATTTTTATAAAGGCGAAAACTTTATTTTTATAAAGGCGAAAACTTTATAGTTGAAAAGGCGAGATCTTTATATATAGAATAACGATGTAAAAATAGAATTTTTATCTATATAGTAGCGGTGTAAAAATAGCATTTTTATCCATATAGCGTGAAAGTAAAAATGTGATTTTTATATATTGAACTTCGAAGTAAAAATGTGATATTTATATATTGAACTTCGAAGTAAAAATATGATTTTTTTTATATATTGAATAGCATAGTAAAAATTCGATTTTTAAATATATGAAGTGATTATAAAAATATGATTTTTAAATTGAAAGTAAGCAAATAAAAATGTGATTTTTATTTTAAAGACATCGAAATATAAAAATGTGTGATTTTTATATATATAGTGACTACGGACAACGAAGATGACGAAGATGGGATAACGAAGGAGATTTCTATTAATGAAGTGTCGTGAAGTGGATAGCTATCGGTGAGAACCTCTCACTCAAATTCTATTTTTCTAGATATATATATATATATACTAGGATGCAGACGGTGCTTATTAGAAGCACCCGACACCCGTCCACATACCATGGACTTGTTTGTTTGGCTGTTTGGTGATTGATTGCGATATTGGTTTGAATGTGGTTTGTGGTGTGAAAAATCGAATCGATAAATTGGTTAGGATTAGACGTGCGCCGTTATAAGGCGAAGGAGTAAGGCTAGGTTAGACTCTTACTCCAAATTTTGTGGTTTTTATAACGAAAGTGATTTGATTGATGTGTGAATGGCGTGGGCCTTCACTAGACCGGGGATAAGGCTAGGCCTCGTCCCGTTTCTAGTATCGTGCCGTTATGCCGCCGAAATTTTCTAAAATATGTTAGAAAAATAAAAATAATCATTTATTGAATAAATGAAATGAATAGAAATTCATGTGTTGAAATAGAATATTTTATCGTTAAAAATATAATTTTTAACGTGGAAGTGAATAAAATAAAATATTCATTTACAAACCGGACGGTTTGTTTATGTACACCTATTTGAAGGACATTGATTGGGACGATAAATTTTACACATTGCCCAACTGCACAAATAAAATCTGTGTTTGATTGTTTGAAACCCCACACGGGTGTTGGGATGAAATTTGATGTTCACTCATCCTGATTGATTAAATATGTCGATCGGTCGATTGACAGACTGTTATAAGCGTCAGATATCTATATTTGATGCTTATACAGTGTAGTGCACTTTGGTTGATGATTGATTATTTTTCAATGCTATTATATACATGTGTCGTATGGAATCCATATAATTAACACTATATGGTGATTGATTGGGCCTCATTCCAATCAGGAAAACAATGAATATTATAAAAGAAAATTAATGTGTTGAATATAAAAATAGTCATGTGTTGACGATGTTCATGTGTTGAGTAGAATATTTTAAATAAAATAAATTACATCTTTATCACATTTAAAATTAGAACTACTTCCCAGTAGAAGTCTAATTAAAATCAAACGATAGATACCATAGTTTTATAAAATATTTTACATAATAAAAATAGTGATGTGTTGACAGTACTCATGTGTTGAGATTAGTCGTGTGTTGAAAGCGATATAGATTCATGTGTTGAATGGGATAAATATTCATTTGTTGGATAGAATAAAGGAGTTTTGAAAAATATAAAGCCGTGTTGATTAGAGATGCGTTATTTCGACGTGAACGATATTTATATCGATTTTAAACGATTTCGAAATGAAATGAATTGAAAACGATTTCGAAATGAAATGAATTGAAAACGATTTCGAAATGAAATGAATTGAAAACGATTTCGAAATGAATTGAATTGAAAACGATTTCGAAATGAATTGAATTGAAAACGATTTCGAAATGAATTGAATTGAAAACGATTTCAAATTGATTTGAAAGCGAATTGAAATGAATTCAAATTGAATTGAAATTTAAATTGAATAGAAATGAATTTTTAAAACGGATTTATAAAGAAGAATTCAATTTTGATTTGAATTGAAAAGAAAGTTGAAATTGCTTTTGAAACGATTTTAAAACTATTTATATAATTCGTTTTAAATAGAAATCGACGAAATATATATTATATATATTATATATATAATATAACGGCCTGAATAGAACGCGCCGCGCCGCGGCAGTTCGTGAATTTCGACCATTTATTTCAAACGGACATTGCGGGAGATCCGACCGTCGGATTCTCCTAAAACTGGAACCGTTGGGTTCGTATCGAAAAGAGCTTTCCAATGAATATTAGAAATGTGAAATCTAACGGTTGGATTTGGAATTATGTCCAAATCAAATTCGAAAAAGGTCGCTGTAAGTGCAGTTCGATGGCCGTTGTTGGAAATCGACTGTACGGGCCTTGATAAAATTATTAAAAATATCTATAATTTGTGTAAAATTATAATATGTGAATTGGGAAGATTTGGGCTGGAAAATTCCACATTTGAAAAGATAAAAATAGATTTTTTATCGAAATGAACTAGTTTGAACTAGAATTGAAATCAATTTATTTTTGAAATAAATAAATTGAATTTGAAAGCGATTTTGAAAATAATCAATAATTTCCAATACGTGGATTGGACTGGAGCTGAATCGAAATTACCTTCGGGATATTTCGATGTTGGATTTCGTGACTATACAAATATTGTTATGGGGATTTGAAAGATATTCTATATCGTTATTTCCAATACGATATTTGTTGGTTTCAGAATTTGATATTGAATATAAGCCGATATATTTTCTATTCAGAGCCTTGTATTTATTATCAAATGTGATTTGGGTTTGTCGTGAATCGTGTTTAGATGACATTGGTTCTTTAACCCAGTTAAAGACAAGATGTTGATTTTTGAAAAGATTAAAACTAAGTGGGGTTTTAATGAATCTTTAATTAGATTAAAATGTGAATTGATAATTTAAATTATCAAATCTGAAAAGTGATCGAGAGTGGAGTACCACCAGTTTTGCTCCAAAGCGATAGTTAAATCTTTAATTAGATTTGAACGTGAAATGATAATTAATTTTACCGATAACACCGTGGTGTTAGATATGGAGTATCACCAGTTTTGCTCCATGGGATATATAGGTTGGGATTGGGAAATAAAACAAATAATTACTTCGGTGTGGTTCGCTAATCCCGACTAGTTTGAAATGATATCCAAAGGAGGATTAAAGAATAAATTTAGAAGAATTTATCTTGGATAAAATTAATGGGAACCTTTCCCTAAGAATGTGATTTTGTGAATAAAAGAATATTCTGAATTGGAATGAGGCGTTTGTTGTGTTTGTGTAACATCCGTTTATTATATACGTGGGTTATTCAGAAAGGCCGGGTTTATACCCATTCTGAATAACCGATTCGACGAGATGTCGAAGATGAAGACGGTGGTTGAAGACCGGAAGTCTTCACATCGTTTGGGTGATTACTGATGATCTTGATTGGGCTGTACACCCAAGATGAGGGAAACAGTCGGTGATCGTCCAGACGTACTTGGAGATCGATGGATATGCGAGGAAAGTGCCTCCGGTTTCGTTCAGACCCAGAACGGACTAGTAAATGGACTGTGTGTCTGACATTGGATTTTAGTCCGTGTGATTGATCTCTATTAAATATATATCTGTTTGGCGGCGGAGAATTTATTCTCTTGCTTAACGCCCTTCTCTGAGACGTACGAGCTCAGGGGTTATATATGGATGGATATCAAGTGCATGGAGTGAATTGCCTGTGTGGCATGCGTAAGTGGCAATTGATCAAGGCTTCTGTTGAAAAGCAAAGTCTTGTGGTTGATGATCAAAGCACGGCCTGTGTGGCGTAGCTTTGTGTATAACGTGAATTCGCGAGCCTCACACCTCGGTATGAGTCAAAAACGGGATACGGACCCAAGGAGTGCACGACGTTTCTTTCTAGCTAGGGTGGTGTCAGTGACCTACCAGCCCTGACATTTATATACTTTTCACCTGTGTGGTTGTTGGATATGAGGCGCCTCGGATATAGGTCTGTAAGGACCGGGAAACGTGTGTTCAGGAATAACTAATCCTCAAAAGTAAGAGAGGACCGGCCTTGGAGGTTCCAAAGGATCAGAGTGGGGTCCTGAGGCATTGCTAGAGTGTCTCGAACGCGGAGAGGAGCTTGCCCCTTGCCTCGGCTCATGACGGAATCCAATTTCCAATACGTGTATTGCGGTTTTAATTGTAGAACTAGTATGGCGACATGATAGATGGTACCCATGCCGCCTATGATTGATATTTATGATGTGAAATTGTTTTGACACTATACACATATAGTAATATCAAAATAATGTGTTTTAAACGTATCAAGCATGCTTTGGCTGTTATAAGGGAAAACCCTATCCTCCGGCTTGCGTTGCATTGTGTGATGGGACCTGGGTCTTATAACAGCTTCATTTTTCTTTATTTAGCATTGCGCTGTTGTTTTAGGCACTGGTATTCTTGGGAGGAAACCCGTTCCGTGTTATACGGCGTGGTCCCTTGATTTACCTAACTTTAAAAATAAAGAATTATAACTGTTTTAGTTCTCACACCAGTCACATGACTGACCTGGAGTTTATTGTTTTAACCTAAACTCTGGGTGCCCCTATTTTCCGCACGGGCAGCTAGTAGTTTTGGTTTTGCAGATTTATATTCACAGGGTCCTGATCAACAGCTGGAACGATGCTCGGAAAGCTCTGTATCCGTGTATCACTTCTAGTTGTGCTTTTGTATTATTTTCCGCTGCTTTGTAATTTAATGTAATCTCTGATATTTATCGAATGTAATTTATTCATTTCTACTCTGTATATTCTTGTATCTGATGGAATTGTTGTAATAACAATGAAATGTTCTTCCGTATGCGTTCTTTTGTGTGTTGTTCTCAAAGTATTCGTGCTTTCCTTCACGGGGAAGTTACGGGATCTTACAGTTGGTATCATAGCTTTGGTTTACAGAGCTCGAGAACAAGACACATTAGAACCATACGAAAGAATTCATCAGATATTGGATTAGCAATATCCAATTAGAATGACTCGTTAGAGATAGGATCAGTAGTATCCTAGAACGAGTGTGAAGAGTATATTTTTCAAATGAAAACAATTTTGTTTTGAAAATTTAAATCGTTTTAAACGTATTTGATTATTTATTTATTTTGAATATGGACAATCGAGTATATATAGATTTCGCGTATACGCGTCATGAACGTATATTCGAAATTTCAATATACTGGGTAGATATAGAATCACATTCTAGATATCCGGGGATGATTCTGATGATGGTGCATCATCATCAGTATTCATATTCGAGTCTCGAAGGTGTGATTTCTATATATTTCCACTAGACTGGTGTGAGAACCAAAACTAATATAGTTAGAACACATTGTTGTGAATTGGCATCAAAAACATGATTTCTGTATATATATCAAAATTATGAATTTGAAACTCTAATTCACTAATTGATTGATGTTTGTGTTGTTTGTTTATTTGTTTGCTAATTTTTAACCATTTATGCCTAATTGAATCGAATATTGAATTGTATCGACAATTGGTCGCATTTGCTTGCATATATATATACTTATATTGAACAGGTCATAGCAAGGAGGCTAGAGCCAGAGAATAAAATTTGTTTGCCCGACAAATAGGTACATGTTTACTACATAATTTCCTGTTTTGTTTGGGTGATGATGATTTTGTGAGCCTATTGGCTAGCCGCTTGGCTTTTTCTTTTTCTTTTTGAGATCTGAAGGACCGGGGAAGCTATTTGAAATTCCCCGATGCTCCCGGTGCAGGGGAGGTTATGGCGAAATTTTTCAAAAATTTAGGGTGTTAGCCAAATTTTTGGAAATTTTGAAAATTCTCAGAAACTGAAAAGTTGGAGAATGGAAGCCAGATCGAACATAGTGTTGAATAATCAAACCACTTTCGACTTTGTTCCTTTTCGGGGACGAAAAGTTTTAAGTGGGGGAGATTGTAATAACCCGAAAATCTGGGCCAGTTTAAAATTTTTATTTTGGCAATTTTAGCGAATTTTGTATATTTAAAATGAATTATTTTAAATAAAATCGACGTGAAATTTATTTTGAATAGAATTCGACGTATATATTATATACGTCGTCGTTAGAATATAAATATTTATATATAATTATAAATAGAATTGAAAATGGCGCGGTAGTTCGATAATTCGATTTCAAACTTCAATTGAAGGTACCGGGTGCAAAACAATCCGGATTTTAGTGAAACCAAAAATAATGGAATCTAATAGTGAATATCTTTCTAACGAAGTTAACAAACCGAGATTTCACTTTAGAAATGATAAGATATGTCCAGTTGAAAATTCTGAATGGTCGCTATGGAATTCAGGCCCTTAAAAATGGACATTTTGCAAATGACCTCGGATTTCGACGAAACCAGTTTTGTTGGATCCGTGAAGTCGAATTATTGCTAGGTTTCAAATTTCATAATTTTTCGAATCAATATGTGAGCGTGGCATAGGAAAACGCGTTTGACCAGTTTCAGTTGATTTTAAATCGACTGGAAATTGGCCATTTTTCATACGGTCTCAGAATTCGACGAAACTAGTTTTGTTAGGACCGTATCGTCAATACGAAGCTAGAAAATATTTTTCTAGAATTTTTCTAGTTAGTATGTGACCCCGGTAATTCGAAATGTACGTTTAAAATTCAATAAAGTGATTTAAATGTAAATTTAACGGAAACTGATTGTAACGATCGAATCAACTTGCGATACATATCCCATTGTGTTCGGAATGGGGGTAAAACGCTATGGACGGCAGGCGGTGGGCCTCGTTTAGAGGTCGTATGTGAAAGTCAACTCTTTAGGATAAAATAAATTAATTAATTAATAAAATAAAATAAAAACAATAACCCTTTCCTCCTATACCTCCAGGCCCCCCCCCCCCCCCGTTTTTTTTACAGAAATCAAAATAGAAAAAAAAAGAAAAAAAAAGGGAAGAAGGATCGAGCGCGCCCCTAGGCGGCGCCGACCACTGCCGCTCCTCCCACCATCGACGACCAGCCCCTCCAACTCCCTCTCCTTCCCCATCGCCTCTTCCCCCTCCCCCTTCTTCCGATTCGAGCCGCGAACCCCCCCTCTGGACAAAACCGCCGCCGCCTCAGCCCACCACGCATCACCCGCCTCCTCCGCAAACCGACCGCACCACTGGCGAGCCCCACCAGCGAACCCCCCCTCGCCGCAGTCCATCATCGAAGCCCCTCGGCGCCGACCTCGCTACAGCCCCCCCCTGTAAGTTAATTCTGATTTTTTTTATTTATTTTAGAAAAACTGATTATTGTTTTATTTTAAAAACTGATAATTGTTTGATTTAAAAAAAAAAAAAAACCGAAAACATATTTATTTTAAACTGAAAACTTGTTTATATTTAATTTGAAAAGCTATGATTTTTATTTACATTTTTAACATAGAAAGATTTGATTTTTTTTATCGATGTATGAATAGATTTTCATTCGTATGAAGTATAGATTTTTAGATAGGAAAAGTTTATATTTTTAATAATAAAGATGTGATTTTTAAATAGTAGAAATTATAAAATATGATTTTTATATTTTTAAAATATTAAAAATATAGTCTTTACTATATAGAAATATTAAAAATATGATTTTTATATTTTTAAAGTATTAAAAATATAATCTTTATGGGATAGAGAATATAAAAATATCATCTTTGTGTATGTAGCAAAATAAAAATCTGATTTTTATTTTATATACGTTGAAATGAAGTGTTTATTTTTATAAAGGCGAAAACTTTATTTTTATAAAGGCGAAAACTTTATTTTTATAAAGGCGAAAACTTTATTTTTATAAAGGCGAAAACTTTATAGTTGAAAAGGCGAGATCTTTATATATAGAATAACGATGTAAAAATAGAATTTTTATCTATATAGTAGCGGTGTAAAAATAGCATTTTTATCCATATAGCGTGAAAGTAAAAATGTGATTTTTATATATTGAACTTCGAAGTAAAAATGTGATTTTTATATATTGAACTTCGAAGTAAAAATATGATTTTTTTTATATATTGAATAGCATAGTAAAAATTCGATTTTTAAATATATGAAGTGATTATAAAAATATGATTTTTAAATTGAAAGTAAGCAAATAAAAATGTGATTTTTATTTTAAAGACATCGAAATATAAAAATGTGTGATTTTTATATATATAGTGACTACGGACAACGAAGATGACGAAGATGGGATAACGAAGGAGATTTCTATTAATGAAGTGTCGTGAAGTGGATAGCTATCGGTGAGAACCTCTCACTCAAATTCTATTTTTCTAGATATATATATATATATATATATACTAGGATGCAGACGGTGCTTATTAGAAGCACCCGACACCCGTCCACATACCATGGACTTGTTTGTTTGGCTGTTTGGTGATTGATTGCGATATTGGTTTGAATGTGGTTTGTGGTGTGAAAAATCGAATCGATAAATTGGTTAGGATTAGACGTGCGCCGTTATAAGGCGAAGGAGTAAGGCTAGGTTAGACTCTTACTCCAAATTTTGTGGTTTTTATAACGAAAGTGATTTGATTGATGTGTGAATGGCGTGGGCCTTCACTAGACCGGGGATAAGGCTAGGCCTCGTCCCGTTTCTAGTATCGTGCCGTTATGCCGCCGAAATTTTCTAAAATATGTTAGAAAAATAAAAATAATCATTTATTGAATAAATGAAATGAATAGAAATTCATGTGTTGAAATAGAATATTTTATCGTTAAAAATATAATTTTTAACGTGGAAGTGAATAAAATAAAATATTCATTTACAAACCGGACGGTTTGTTTATGTACACCTATTTGAAGGACATTGATTGGGACGATAAATTTTACACATTGCCCAACTGCACAAATAAAATCTGTGTTTGATTGTTTGAAACCCCACACGGGTGTTGGGATGAAATTTGATGTTCACTCATCCTGATTGATTAAATATGTCGATCGGTCGATTGACAGACTGTTATAAGCGTCAGATATCTATATTTGATGCTTATACAGTGTAGTGCACTTTGGTTGATGATTGATTATTTTTCAATGCTATTATATACATGTGTCGTATGGAATCCATATAATTAACACTATATGGTGATTGATTGGGCCTCATTCCAATCAGGAAAACAATGAATATTATAAAAGAAAATTCATGTGTTGAATATAAAAATAGTCATGTGTTGACGATGTTCATGTGTTGAGTAGAATATTTTAAATAAAATAAATTACATCTTTATCACATTTAAAATTAGAACTACTTCCCAGTAGAAGTCTAATTAAAATCAAACGATAGATACCATAGTTTTATAAAATATTTTACATAATAAAAATAGTGATGTGTTGACAGTACTCATGTGTTGAGATTAGTCGTGTGTTGAAAGCGATATAGATTCATGTGTTGAATGGGATAAATATTCATTTGTTGGATAGAATAAAGGAGTTTTGAAAAATATAAAGTCGTGTTGATTAGAGATGCGTTATTTCGACGTGAACGATATTTATATCGATTTTAAACGATTTCGAAATGAAATGAATTGAAAACGATTTCGAAATGAAATGAATTGAAAACGATTTCGAAATGAAATGAATTGAAAACGATTTCGAAATGAATTGAATTGAAAACGATTTCGAAATGAATTGAATTGAAAACGATTTCGAAATGAATTGAATTGAAAACGATTTCAAATTGATTTGAAAGCGAATTGAAATGAATTCAAATTGAATTGAAATTTGAATTGAATAGAAATGAATTTTTAAAACGGATTTAT
Source organism: Allium sativum (assembly GCA_030737875.1). Taxonomy (NCBI): domain Eukaryota; kingdom Viridiplantae; phylum Streptophyta; class Magnoliopsida; order Asparagales; family Amaryllidaceae; genus Allium; species Allium sativum. The sequence goes on along the minus strand of CM060921.1, from coordinate 508,988,379 downwards.
AAAGAAGAATTCAATTTTGATTTGAATTGAAAAGAAAGTTGAAATTGCTTTTGAAACGATTTTAAAACTATTTATATAATTCGTTTTAAATAGAAATCGACGAAATATATATTATATATATTATATATATAATATAACGGCCTGAATAGAACGCGCCGCGCCGCGGCAGTTCGTGAATTTCGACCATTTATTTCAAACGGACATTGCGGGAGATCCGACCGTCGGATTCTCCTAAAACTGGAACCGTTGGGTTCGTATCGAAAAGAGCTTTCCAATGAATATTAGAAATGTGAAATCTAACGGTTGGATTTGGAATTATGTCCAAATCAAATTCGAAAAAGGTCGCTGTAAGTGCAGTTCGATGGCCGTTGTTGGAAATCGACTGTACGGGCCTTGATAAAATTATTAAAAATATCTATAATTTGTGTAAAATTATAATATGTGAATTGGGAAGATTTGGGCTGGAAAATTCCACATTTGAAAAGATAAAAATAGATTTTTTATCGAAATGAACTAGTTTGAACTAGAATTGAAATCAATTTATTTTTGAAATAAATAAATTGAATTTGAAAGCGATTTTGAAAATAATCAATAATTTCCAATACGTGGATTGGACTGGAGCTGAATCGAAATTACCTTCGGGATATTTCGATGTTGGATTTCGTGACTATACAAATATTGTTATGGGGATTTGAAAGATATTCTATATCGTTATTTCCAATACGATATTTGTTGGTTTCAGAATTTGATATTGAATATAAGCCGATATATTTTCTATTCAGAGCCTTGTATTTAATATCAAATGTGATTTGGGTTTGTCGTGAATCGTGTTTAGATGACATTGGTTCTTTAACCCAGTTAAAGACAAGATGTTGATTTTTGAAAAGATTAAAACTAAGTGGGGTTTTAATGAATCTTTAATTAGATTAAAATGTGAATTGATAATTTAAATTATCAAATCTGAAAAGTGATCGAGAGTGGAGTACCACCAGTTTTGCTCCAAAGCGATAGTTAAATCTTTAATTAGATTTGAACGTGAAATGATAATTAATTTTACCGATAACACCGTGGTGTTAGATATGGAGTATCACCAGTTTTGCTCCATGGGATATATAGGTTGGGATTGGGAAATAAAACAAATAATTACTTCGGTGTGGTTCGCTAATCCCGACTAGTTTGAAATGATATCCAAAGGAGGATTAAAGAATAAATTTAGAAGAATTTATCTTGGATAAAATTAATGGGAACCTTTCCCTAAGAATGTGATTTTGTGAATAAAAGAATATTCTGAATTGGAATGAGGCGTTTGTTGTGTTTGTGTAACATCCGTTTATTATATACGTGGGTTATTCAGAAAGGCCGGGTTTATACCCATTCTGAATAACCGATTCGACGAGATGTCGAAGATGAAGACGGTGGTTGAAGACCGGAAGTCTTCACATCGTTTGGGTGATTACTGATGATCTTGATTGGGCTGTACACCCAAGATGAGGGAAACAGTCGGTGATCGTCCAGACGTACTTGGAGATCGATGGATATGCGAGGAAAGTGCCTCCGGTTTCGTTCAGACCCAGAACGGACTAGTAAATGGACTGTGTGTCTGACATTGGATTTTAGTCCGTGTGATTGATCTCTATTAAATATATATCTGTTTGGCGGCGGAGAATTTATTCTCTTGCTTAACGCCCTTCTCTGAGACGTACGAGCTCAGGGGTTATATATTGATGGATATCAAGCGCATGGAGTGAATTGCCTGTGTGGCATGCGTAAGTGGCAATTGATCAAGGCTTCTGTTGAAAAGCAAAGTCTTGTGGTTGATGATCAAAGCACGGCCTGTGTGGCGTAGCTTTGTGTATAACGTGAATTCGTGAGCCTCACACCTCGGTATGAGTCAAAAACGGGATACGGACCCAAGGAGTGCACGACGTTTCTTTCTAGCTAGGGTGGTGTCAGTGACCTACCAGCCCTGACATTTATATACTTTTCACCTGTGTGGTTGTTGGATATGAGGCGCCTCGGATATAGGTCTGTAAGGACCGGGAAACGTGTGTTCAGGAATAACTAATCCTCAAAAGTAAGAGAGGACCGGCCTTGGAGGTTCCAAAGGATCAGAGTGGGGTCCTGAGGCATTGCTAGAGTGTCTCGAACGCGGAGAGGAGCTTGCCCCTTGCCTCGGCTCATGACGGAATCCAATTTCCAATACGTGTATTGCGGTTTTAATTGTAGAACTAGTATGGCGACATGATAGATGGTACCCATGCCGCCTATGATTGATATTTATGATGTGAAATTGTTTTGACACTATACACATATAGTAATATCAAAATAATGTGTTTTAAACGTATCAAGCATGCTTTGGCTGTTATAAGGGAAAACCCTATCCTACGGCTTGCGTTGCATTGTGTGATGGGACCTGGGTCTTATAACAGCTTCATTTTTCTTTATTTAGCATTGCGCTGTTGTTTTAGGCACTGGTATTCTTGGGAGGAAACCCGTTCCGTGTTATACGGCGTGGTCCCTTGATTTACCTAACTTTAAAAATAAAGAATTATAACTGTTTTAGTTCTCACACCAGTCACATGACTGACCTGGAGTTTATTGTTTTAACCTAAACTCTGGGTGCCCCTATTTTCCGCACGGGCAGCTAGTAGTTTATGTTTTGCAGATTTATATTCACAGGGTCCTGATCAACAGCTGGAACGATGCTCGGAAAGCTCTGTATCCGTGTATCACTTCTAGTTGTGCTTTTGTATTATTTTCCGCTGCTTTGTAATTTAATGTAATCTCTGATATTTATCGAATGTAATTTATTCATTTCTACTCTGTATATTCTTGTATCTGATGGAATTGTTGTAATAACAATGAAATGTTCTTCCGTATGCGTTCTTTTGTGTGTTGTTCTCAAAGTATTCGTGCTTTCCTTCACGGGGAAGTTACGGGATCTTACAGATGAAATGTGCCAAGACACGAGGTTAAGTCCGACTTTTGGAAGAAGTCTGCCTGGACCCGCCCGGCTTATCCAGCATCCACAGGTTATAGGCTTAATGTGAGAGGTCTGGTAATGTAAATGTATATATATATATAAATATATAAATAGCCGGACTGATAAACAGTATTAATTGAAATTAATGGTGATAAATGGAATTGAATGAAAGAAAGATATGATAGTAAATGATTTGGTTTAAAATGGGAATGATAATAACCTATTATAAATAAATAACATTAATAAAAATGTCGTATAATAGGTAGACTTGTCCTAGGGACAAGTGAATATTATAAATTAGGTTATAATAAACTAGTAAGGGAATGGAATAACTGGTGAATTGAGTTAAGGGACACTTAATTGTAAATTAAGTAATCAGTAAAGGGGAAAACCTGAAACCAGTTAAGAAAGGAGAAAAATATATTGTACTTAATTATAAATTAAGTAATCCATAAACTTAGAGGTTTGAAACATGCTGATAAGAATAACATGTTCAGACTTGTCCTAGGGACAAGGGTAAATTATAACATAGGTTATAATAAATGGGTAGAGAAACTTATTAATGGGCCTTAGTTAATAGAATTAAGTTAATAAGTAAACAACGATAAGTTATATTGACGATGTAAAGTGGAATTATGATTAAATGAGAAAGGATGAGGAAAACTTATGAAATGAAATAAGTTATATTTAATCATAAATGGTAAGTGACATGTTAATTGGAAAACATGTGAATTGAGATATACTTAATTATATATCAAGTAAAACATGTTAGTGAAATGACGAAATCAAACAAGAATATAAAAGAGATTGTGGATTACAGACCTTGGGCAACAATCTGGAGAATAACACGTTGTAGGCTTATTAATAAACTTAAACGGGATAAGTTATAACTGAAATTAATAAGCAAGAGGAACTTGGTAACTGATGAAGAAATCAATGTGAATGGGAATAACCAAGTTAAAAGGAAACCTGGTAAGGAAAAGCAAGAGCATAAAAGAATGTTTAGACATAGGGTCTAACAATGTATTAAAGTGAGGCGCTTGGACCAGTCCGTACGTTTGAGGGTGAATAACCCAACGGGGTAGATCATCGAGGTGTTATAAGGCACGAGGGGAGCGCACATTCATCTGATTGTTCTGACGGCTCCAAAGGACTAGAAGGGGAAGCACACGGCTTCCTGAGGTACGTAAAGTGCTCCTAGTAGTCCTCTGTGCGGTGACAGATGTCTTAGGTTGTGCTCGCAGAGTTTGGGTCTGCACGTAACTACTAGGTGTGTGGGCCTTGAGTACAGAAGTAGTTATGCAGTCAGAATGTTGTGACGTGGTGACACCAGGGTGATTCAGTGGTTGCCTCAACGGGGAGGCAGAGGGTCACGACCAACAATGATAGTAGATCGTCGGATACCTGGTATCGATAACCAGTGGGACTCGAAAAGACTAGAGCTGGACACAAGATACCATTCACCCTTCACTATCGAGGTAAGGGGTTGTGGGGGAACGCCAAATGGATGTTTATATTGTTTGTTATTAGGGGCATGTCGCTTAGCTCTTATAGTATTTACTAGTTGAGGGAGGGGCCTAGGTGGGGCCATAGCCATCGTGAAAACAGACCCTAGGAATATCTGTAGAGGCTCTTAAGACGGACCTGTACATGTATGGAAAAGCTCGTGACCGAGTTCCGTTATTCTTGCATCACCCTGCATTAGAACTCGGTGCACATTAGAGGACGTGTGATTGAGCCATCGAGCTCCAATTGAAGATACGTATGGTGGACAGTCTAGATACATGTGTGTCAGCTCTGGGTGGTGAATCGTAGACTTGAGGACATTACTTTGACATGAATTCTGATTCGAACAAAGGTGGCAGTCCGTACGTTTGCGTAGCATAGTAATGACAAATATATGCAGAACGTAACATTATTATATAGAGATCCGTACATCACCACGACGTAGGATGATGGAATGCGTATATTTCGATGGTGTTACTGTGGAGACCGTGCGAGTGGGGTACCATAGGGTGTACCTTAATATTGGGGGCATCTACTTATATACTGTATTAGGTTAATCCAGTAGAAAGTAAATGGTTACGACCTGTGTGCAAGCCTTGAGCGTTGATAACCCAAATAACCTAATAAATAAGATAATATGATTGAACGGTATATGTAGGATTATCCAAAGAGTGTAGTTTAAATCCAGTCACCAGAGCTTGTGTTTTGACCCCCATCTCATAACATACTCGCAGGTTAGATTTGTGACAGAGACATGATAGCTTTGGATACTGGTTAGACGGTATTAACAATACGGTAAGGCTATGTTTTGGTTATACCATATTTTATCCATTCTGCTGTGAGATATTTTATAAGCTCTGACATATTTTATGTCTCTATCTTTTCTGCAGGATACCAGAGCAAACCAATCCGAGTTTCGATGGATTGGAATTTTGAAAAAAAAAATCGGTCTGTCGAAATTCGGGTTGTCACATTTGGTATCAAAGCCAGGTCTATTTTGTGAGGGGTCTAAGTAAATGGGTTTTTATACGCATATGTCCGTCATTACTATTCTTATGACAATCCGAATTAGAACAGACCGATTTTTTTTTCAAAATTCCAATCTATCGAAACTCGGATTGGTTTGCTTTGGTATCCAGCAAAAAAGACAGAGACAAAAAATATGTCAGAGCTCAGAAAATATCTCACAGCGGAATGGATAAAATATAGTATAATCAAAACATAGCCTTACCGTATCATTAATACTGCCTAACCAGCATCCAAAGCTATCATCTCTCTGTCACAAATCTAACCTACGAGTATGTTATGAGGAAGGGACAAGTTCTGGTGACTGGATTTAAACTATACACTTTAGATAATCCTACATTTACCGTTCAATCATATTATCTTGTTTATTAGGTTACTTGGGTTATCATCACTCAAGGCTCACACACGTCGTACCCATTTACTTCCCAGTGGATTAACCTAATATAGTATATATGTGGCTACCCCTAATATTGAGGTACACTCCATGGTACCCCACTCGCACGGCCTCCACTGTAACACCATCGAAATATACGCAGTCCCTCATCCTACGCCATAGTGACGTGCGAATAACAATATTACGTTCCGCATATATCTGTCATTACTATGCTACGCAAACGTATGGATAACCACCTTTGTTCGAATAAGAATTCATACCGGAGTAACTCCCTCAAGCCTACGATACACCACCCAGAGCCAATATGCATGTATCTAGACTGTCCACCATACGTATCTTTAATTGTAGCTCGATGCCTCAATCGCACGTCCTCTAATGTGCACCGAGCTCCGTGGCAGGGCGATACAAGAAACACGGAACTCAGTCGGGAGTTTTTCCATATTTTTACATGCCCGTCTTTAAGAAGCCTCTATATACAGATATACTTAGGATTTGTATTCACGGTGGCATTGGCCCTACCTCGGCCCCTCCCTCAACTAGAAGAAATAAGCAACTTCCCCTAATAACAAACAATCTAAACATCCATTTGGCGTCTTCCATCAACCTTTACCCCAATAGTGAAGGGTGAAGGGTATCTTGGGTTTAGCTCTAGTCTTTTCGCATCTCACTGGATGTCGATGATGGTTATAAGATGATCTACTATCCTTGTTGGTCGTGACCCTTCACCTCCTCGTTGAGGCAACCGCCGAATCACCTGGAGTCACCGCGTCACAGCATTTTGATTGCTTAGCTACTTCTGCAGTCAAGTCCCACCCTTCTAATAGTTACACGCAGACCTAACATCTGCGAGCACAACCTCAAACATCTGCCACCCCACAGAGGACTACTAGGAGCACCTTACGTACCTCAGGAAGCCGCGTGCTTCCCCTTCGGTCCTTCGGAGCCGTCAGAAAAATCATATGAATGTGCGCTCTCCCTCGTGCCTTATAACACCAAGCGCCTCACTTTAATATGTTGTTAGACCTGATGTCTAAACATTCTTTTACACGCTTTCTTTTCCTTACCAGGTTTCCTTTTAACTTGGTTATTCCCATTCACATTGAATTCTTCATCAGTTACCAAGTTCCTTTTGTGTATTAATTTCAATTATGACTTAACCCATTTAAGTTTATTAATAAGCCCACAACATGTTATTCTCTAGATTGTGGCCCAAGGTCTGTAATCCACAATCTCTTTTATATTCTTGTTTGATTTCATAGTTACAATAACATGTTTTAATTAATATGTAATTAAGCATATCTCAATTCACATGTTTTCCAATTAACATGTCACTTACCATTTATGATTAAATATAACTTATTTCATTTCATAAGTTTTCCTCATCCTTTCTCATTTAACCATAATTCCACTTTACATCATCAATACAACTTATCGTTGTTTACTTATTAACTTAGTTTTATTAACTAAAGCCCATTAATAAGTTTCTTTATCCATTTATTATAACCTATGTTATAATTTCCCCTTGTCCCTAGGACAAGTCTGAACATGTTATTCTTATCAGCGGGTTTCAGACCTCCAAGTTTACGGATTACTTAATTTATAATTAAGTACAATATATTTCCCCCTTTTCTTAACTAGTTTCAGGATTTCTCCGTTACTGATTACTTAATTTGCAATTAATGTCCCTTAACTCAATTCACTAATTATCCCATTCCCTTACTGGTTTATTATAACCTAAGTTATAATATTCACTTGTCCCTAGGACAAGTCTACCTATTATACAACATTGTTATTTATTTATAATACATTATTATCATTCCCCCTTTTAAACCATTTACTAATGTAAACTATTATTTTTCATTCACCGTAATATATATTCCTTATGATAATTAAATGAAAATAGGAAAAGAAGGGATGTAATGAACTGAGTTAGTGTGATACGAAGGAAAAGTGATATATTTTCCTAATTGACCTATTTCTGAGAACATGGTTGCAAGTAAGCCACGGTAAATAAAGTAAGAAAAGTAAAGAAATTACTTGCTACCAGGAATTTTGATGGGAATACGTTATGAAAATAAATCGTCGATTCCTTCTATCAAATTGATAAGGTGCATGAAGTGTTTTGAGAAGGGGTTGAGGGGAAGGGATCATTCTGTTTTCGATATACTAGTATTGGTGTGGTGCAGAGAAACGTATTTAAGAAGCGCAATATATTCTGTTCAACTGATCTTGCTCGGTTCACACTTATCCTTGTTATTGTTATCTTATTCTCCCAGTTTTTATATACCTGCCATGATACTTTTATTTATTTATATTGTATGTTTTTGAAAAGCATATTTCCCAAAGCCATTAATATCAGCTTGATTTCTTTTCCTTTTTGTTCGGGGAAGCGTTTCTTCCTAAAAGGGTATTGTAACAACCTAAAAAATCAGAACCAGTTTAATTTTTTTTAATTTGGCTATTTTAGTGGATTTTAAATATTTAAAATAAATTATTTTAAATAATAACGACGAAAAGTATGTTTGAATCGATGTTTGAAAATAAATATATTTATTTTAATTATACACAAGGCCTGAAATGGCGCGACAGTTTCTAAATTTGAATTCAAACTTTGACTGACTGTACCGGGTGCAAAATAAAACGGATTTTAGTGAAACCAAAAATATTTAAATCTTCTTATGATTATCTTTCTAATGAATCTGAAAAATCGAAGTTTCATAGCGGGAGTTAAAAGTGGCCAAATGAATTTTCAGAAAGGTCGCTATAGAGAATATATAGCCTTTGAAAATAGACATTTTGCAAACGACCTCATAATTCAACGAAACCGCTTTTGTTGGATCCGAGATGTCAAAATTATTGTTAGGTTTCAAATTCCATAATTTTTGAAGTTAATATGTGAGCGTGGCGAAGGAAAATGTGTTTGGTTGATTTCAGTTAAATTGGATCGACTAGAAAATGGCCATTTTTCAAATGGTCTCAGAATTCGACGAAATCAGTTTTGTTGGGACCGTATCGTCAAAACGTAGCTAGATTTATTTTTCGGGAATTTTTAGAATCAGTATGTGGCCCCGGCAAATTGAAATGTACGTTCAAACCAAATATTGAATGTTTTATGTTTTAATTTGATGAAAAATTGACTGTAACAGTCGAATGGGCTTACGAAACATATCCCATTGTGTTCGGAATGGGGGTATTTAGCTAGAGGTGACAGTCGTTGGGTTTGAATTGGGGTTCGTTTAGATAAATGGGTATTTTTAGAATTAGAAAATTAAAATTAAATTGAAAATAAATTAGTGGGCCAATCGTTTTTCTCCATTCATTATCGCGCTTCAGGAAATTAAACCCGACACCCTCGTTCGAACGGCGGCTAGGTTTGCCACCTTCTCTCCTCCGTTCTGGAGAATTTGTTCATCGTTAGTCCTCTCCCCTGTAGAGCTTTTTGTAGATCCCACCCTCCTCTACAAATCCATAGCAGTCACGCCCTCCATCGTGCTGCATTTCTCGAGATCCACGGCCACTAACTCTCGCCGTTCGAAGGGGAACCGCTGCCTCAGGGAGCCACCGAGCTCGACCTCGTGGGTAGCGCCAGAGGCGCCTCTCCACCCCCGACAGCGTGGCGTTGGCCGATCATCTTCAAGCTTCACCGTTTGTGCGCAATCTGCTAACCTAGTTTTGAACTCCACTTGAAAGGTAACGACTGATTTAATTTCAACTGTTTATAACGCTTTAAAGCGCTGCGAAGTGTGATTTCACAGTAAAAATGATATCTTTTTCGTATGTTGATGAAATCCAATGAAACAAGAGATACCGGGACTGTGAGGACGTCTTCTACATTCTAGAAGAGACCGGATATTTTTCTGAGCCTTCCACAATTTTTGGAGGAGTGGAACCCAAAGTGAGATTTTTGAATTATAAACGACATGGAAATGACGATGTATAAATTATATAGTCTATGTATGATTTATATAAGCGTTGTGCACCTCATGTATAAGCGTTGTATAAGTTGTATGTTCGATGTATAAGTTATATATGCGTTGTAAAAATTATATATGCGTTGAATGAATTAAATGAATTGAAATAAAATCGAAATACAGTTATATACGTGTATGTATATATATACACATACTCCCCTCGTCCACAGACTATGGACGATATATATTGGTTGTGATATTGTTTGGATTATTGGTTGATGTGAAATTTGGTGAATATCATAAATGGTTGATTGGAAAAGATTGTTTGTGGTTGAAATCCCAATAGGATTAGTATATGGGAAAATTCGTCTGCGTACGAACTAGATATTGAAATCCCCATTGTCAAAAGCTGCGAGGCTTTAAGGTAGAGCGAGGAGCCGTACTCGGGACGGTGCCGGTTTTTACTACCTTGTCGTTATGCTACTGAAATTTTCTGAAATATACCTGTGTTTGATTTATATTCATGTGTTGAAACTATATTCATGTGTTGAATGACATTCATGTATTGAATAAATTCTTTGAAAGATAAAAATAACATTTTTATCATATATATAGACTATATTATATATTAGTGTTTTAAATAAATTGTTTTAACACCAAAAATATCATTTTTACCATATGTATGAACTATATAAAATAATCGTGTTTTGAAATAAATTGTTTTACAATAAAAATCACATTTTTATGATATATATGAACTGTTAAAAATAGTGATGTGTTGAAATAAATATCAGTTGGATAAAAATAACGTTTTTATCAAATATATGAAATGAAAACGGTTTTGAAATCGAAAAATGAATTATATATATATATATAAAATAAATCGAATAATGAAGATGCATTTCAAATTTTGAAACCGTGATTTCAAACGATTATTGCGGGAGATCCGACCATCGGATTTTCCCGAAACCGTTGGGTTCGCTTCGGAAATATCTTTCCAACGATACCAACTTTTAAAGATCCAACGGTTGGATTGTCTGGAATGTTTAACTCTAATATGAAGAAAAATAGCGCCAGAATCGATTATATTTATATATATATAAATATAATTAAAATAAATCAAATAATGATGCTGTGGTTCGTATTTTGAAATCGTAACTTCAAACGATTGTACCGGGATATCCGATCGTCGGATTTTTCCAAAACTGGAACCGTTGGATTCGTTTTGAAAAAATCTTTCTAATGATATAAAATTTGTAAAGATCCAACGGTTAAATTTTCAGATATGTGTAAATCAAATCTGAAGAAAAACAGCGCCACGGCCGCGTTATGGCCTGAAGCGTCATTTGAATGAATTGGCTATTTTTAAATAAATAAAAATAGTGATAAATCATTATAAAATATTATAAATGATATGGAATGGAAATAAACTGAATTTACTCGGTTTATTGGATATTTGATGGTTGAATGTGTTTGACATGAAAATTAGATTAAAGAACAGAATTATTGATGTTGAATAATTTAACCATTGAAATGAATTGATTTGAAATTCTAAATATACATGAATTATTTGAAAAGGGCGAGTTAATTCTCATTTCAAATAATTGATCGACGGTTAGAAGTCGAAGATATGAAGACGGTGCAAGACCGACGATCTTCACATCGAATGGATGGGTGCTACTGATGCTCATAATGGGAGTAGCTACCTTGAAGGGGGCTAAAGTGGTAGCCGTTCGGACGTACTTGTTGATTGTACGGATGTGTGAGAAATAAAGATCCTCCGGTTTCGTTCAGACCCAGAACGGACTTGTAAATGGACTGTGTGTCTGATATTGGATTTCATTCTGTGTGATTGATAGACGTCAGTTGCATGGCGTGAATTGCCTGTGTGGCATGCTGAGATGCAGTGATCAAGGCTTTTATTGAAAAGCAGAGCCTTGTGGTGATGATCAAAGCATAGCTCTAATAGCTAGCTATGTATATAGCGTTAATTCGCGAGCCTCACACCCCGGTATGAACCAGAAACGGGAGAGGACATGTGTTGTAACAACCCAGATTCCAACGGACCGTTTTTTTTTTCAAAAATCCAATCCCCCGAAACCCGAGTTGGTTGCTCTGGTATCCTGCAGAAAAAGACAGAGAAAAGAGATATCTCAGAGTTCGGAAAACACCTCACAGCGGAAGGAGTAAAATATAATATATTTAAAACATAGCTTTACCTTAATCACAATACTGCTAGATCAGTATTCCCAAAGCTATAAGTCTCTGTCTAACCTGCGAATGTTATGAGGATGGGGTCAGAACATAAGTTCTGTGTGAATAAATTTAAACTATACTTCTTGAATAATCCTATATATACCATTAAATTACACTTTCTTATTTATTAGGTTATACGTGTTATTAGCACTCAAAGCTTACACACATGTCGCACCCATCTACCCCCTATTATATTAACCTAATATAGTGTATATGTAGCTACCCCCAAACTAAGGTACACCCCGTGATACCCCCCTCGCACGGTCTCCTCCGTATCGCCACAGTAATATGCGCAGTCCTTCATCCTATGCCATAGTAACGTACAATGCTACATCCGCATAGAACCCCTATCGATGTGCTACGTAAACGTACTGACTGCTATCCTCGAACTATTCGATCGAGTTTGGTTCCATCACCGAATAAGGCCCTCTAGTCTACGATACACCACCCAGAGAAGACATGGTTGTACCTAGACTTTCCCACGTATGTATCATCAATCGTACTCGATGTTTCAATTGCACATAACCTCTACTTGTGCACCCAAGTTCCATGGCAGGGCTATACCAGAAAACACGGAACTCAGTCAGGAGCTTTTCTATATCTGAACGGGCCCGCCTCTAAGAGTGTTTAATATACAGATATCCCTTGGGTTTGGTTTTTCTGTGGTGGCTATGGCCCCACCTCAGCCCCTCCCTCAACTAGTAAAGACCACACGAGCTAAGTGACCACCCCTAAAAAGCAAACAATCTAAACATCCATGTGGGGTCTCCCCGCACCTGTCCCTTGATAGCAAAGGTTAACGATCTCTAGGAGTTAGCTCTTGTCTTTTCGGATTCCTTAGGCTACTGGTGACAGGCATCCGACGTTCTTGCTATCGTTTGGTCTTGACCCTCCACCTCCGCCTGAGGCAATCGCCGAACCACCCTTAATGCCACTACGTACAGCATTCTGACTGCCCCCTACTTGTGCAGTCAAGGCCCACCCACCTGGTAGTTCCGCGCAGACCCAACCTCTGTAATCCTAGCCCGACTCTAAACCACGATAGAGGACTATCAGGAGCACCTTTAACGTCTCAAGAAGCTGCGTGCTTCCCCTTCCAGTCCGTTAAAGCCGCCAAATTAGCGAACGTGCGCTCTTCTCGTGCCTTATGACACCATCATGATCTACCTCGTTGGGTTATTCATCCTACAACATACGGACTGCTTCAAGCGCCTTAGTTTTATATGTCATTAGACCCTAAGTCATTTATTTCACACTTGTGCCACCTTGTCAACTTTCTCATTTAACTTGGTTATTCACATTAGCTTTCTTTTTTTTCGTATTCACCAAGTTACCCTTGCTTATTAATTCAATTTATACTTAACCCACTTAAGTCCATTAGTAAGCCCACAACATGTTATTTATCAATTTCATAAATTATTCCCTTTTTGGGTTACAACAACATGTTATACTTAATTCATAGTTAAGTATGCCTTATCCCACATACATACTGATTAGGAGAATAACCCTCTAAACACCAGCCCCGAAGACCGGAATCAACATCAGACTGGCACCCAGATAATTATTCAACCCAACCAACATATATGATTTTAATTTACTTCTTTTCCACTCATATAACTTATATCATTTTTAAATTTCACATTTCTCCTTTCCAAAACACTTAATTTAAGTATATCTTTACATATAAGTTATCTCATTAAGTATATCTTTACATATAAGTTATCTCATCTTCCTTATCGTTTCCTATAACTTATCTTGTCCCATAAGTTATAATTTCCACCTATTATCCTTTCTTGCCTTATTTAAGTTTATTTATAATAGGTTATTTATCATTCCCCATTTCTTGTCATTAATTTTAGATTAACTTATTTCATAGTATAAGTCATCCCACCCTTCAAGTCTTGTATTACATCTTAAGTCATAACCTTCCCTTGTCCCTACGACAAGTTTGCCTATTATTAAATTTTACATCACCGCAACTCAAGTTTATAATAGGTAATTATCATTCCCTCATTACTGTGTCATTAATTTTAGATTTGACTTAGCCCTTCCTTTTACTCATCCCGTTACTTAAACTTTACCCAATTCAATTAATTTATGATATCGTTACGGGTCCCATTTGGTTAAGCATATCTAAATTCTGTTTCACATGTCACACGTGTCCCACTTAATCCCCTTTATTATAGTTACCATATCTTACACATGTCTTACTACGGTTAAGTCTACCTTAGTCATGTTTTACATCACATGTCTTACAACAGTTAAGTCCACATTAGTCATGCTTTACATGTCATTTATATCACCCACTTGACCCTCTAACCATACCCATGTCACCCACATGTCTTATTATGGTTAGTATTTCTTAATTTATTTATAATGTCGTAACATTGTATGACCTCTCACACTAGACGTCCGTTCGTGGCTGCTGGATTTGTCGGGCGGTTCCGGGTAGTCTTACACCACAAACGCACCTAACCTTGTGTCATAAACCATTACGCCTCTAGTTCTTACCTTTGACCTCTCACATTAGACGTCCGCTTGTGGTTGCTGGATTTGTCGGGCAGTTCTGGGCAGTCTTACACCACAAACGCGTCTAACCTCGTGTCATAGGCGTTCATTAACAATCGTCTTTCACCCAAACCCCAAATTCATGTCATATGTTCCAAATTCAACTTAATTACATTTCAGTTTTATGCCTATTTCCAATTTTCCATTCACTACACCAATTACATAATAGTTAGCCAATTCTCATGTTACCCAAATTATCCAATTATAGCCAAATTCACTAATTCCATGTTATTCATACCCAAACATGTCAATTTCCAATATCCAGTTATACCTAATTTCATATAATCAATATTTTCCCAATATATATCCCAACATTCCCACGTTCATACATATAATCTAATTCACCCTCTAGGCTTACTTTTCAAGTCACAAATAAATTTCACCAATCCATGTTATCCAATTACATGTTGTTAATATTGAATTATACCAATTCCATATCCAATAGTTCCAATTAAATTTACACAATTTCATGTTAACATCATAAATAAAAATTCATAGTTGCGCACTATTCAGCATAGATTATATTCCTCAACTGCATAAAATAGATTATGCCCAATATATGAAATAACAATTGTTATGCCACAAACCCCAAAATTTCAGATTATATTCCAATATCCCCATATTCCAATCGTGCGTATTGTATAATAAGATTTCGTCTAGGTTCGAGATAACCAAGATCCAAAAATAAAAAGGGGAAAGGATAAAAAGGAGAGAACTCAAACGTAGGCATACATAAAATAACAGATCTTATTAAATTAACTCATATTCATTATGGGGAATGGTAAACGATAGAAGCAACATTATACAACAAATATAGTTCAAATCCACTCACATTGACTGGATTAGAGAAATAAGTGATTTGTCGTTGATGTAGAACGCGGATTTAATCTTATTATTTGATTATTGGTAAAGAGCATGAATTGTTGATGAAGAATTTTGCTACTTGATTTGATTAAACTCCAAAGTTGATGAAGAACTTGCAAATTAATTTAGGGTTTTGAGGCGGCGGCCATGTTTGGTTGAAGTTTAGCGGCATGGAAGCGTCAGAAGGAATTGTTTATGAATTAGGTTAGGTCTTGGCACTATTTTATAGGTGTAGAGAGTGTTTTAGAGCCATTAGATCGCCCTAGAAGCCATCCAGTCCGTCCAGCACATCAAAAATCGTCACTGCCCTGATGTAACAAACCAAGATTTTCAATGATTAAAATATAATAAAGATTTCAAATTTCTGAATATCAAGCGGGTTTAATAAGATTTAAATGCAAATGTTGTTTTAAAAAAAAGATATTATATATATATATGAGTTTGAATAAATATTTTTGTTTTGATTTTTAAGATTTTATTTAAGTAAATATTTTTAAAATATTGATAAATAATAATATTATTTAGTTTTATAAAATATATTGTTTTACATAAAGATTTGTTAAGTATCAAAATCTCATTGTTATAAGGTTATATTTGATAAACGATATGAATTTGACATTTTCGATAAATCTTAAGTAATATATTTGTTACATTCATAAACATTGGAAATTTACTACATTTATACGTGTCATTAAGATGTAGCTAAAAATATAAACTCAACAAATATATAAATTAGTGATTTATATTCACATGCATTGGTAAATTTTAATGACAATGTTAACGGTGTTTCTTAAGGAAGTAGTAGCTGACGAACTCAGATTTCAATGAAATCAGTTTAATTAAATCCAGAATGATGAAATTTGGTAACTAGCCAAGTTATGTTAAAAATGACATCCGTTAGATATGTTAAATTCACAAAAGATTCAAAATTTGAACTAAAAATGGATGATTTTGAGGATATCTTGAGAACGGGATATCGTTAGATTGTAAGAACACCTTCGTTGGATCCGAAATAAGGAATTTTAGTACTCAGGGAAGTTTCGCATAAAACGGGATCCGTGTATGGAAAATAAAAAAATAAAAGGCCAAAAATTGAACTAAATTTTGATGATAATTGGAATTTGATAGTGATAACAGCAAAACTGAAACCTGAGACCTATCCAGAAAAAATCAGAATAGGGGATATTAGTTGAGTACCAGTTTTGGGGGTATGAGAATTCGTAGATAAAAAGTTATTAACAAAAGAAAACTAAAATAAATTATTTAAAATATTAAATGAATTTGGATTTCAGATTTGTTTACATAGGATTGAAGAACGTTATAAAACAGACGATATGGTGAAAGAATTTCTGAAAACCGTTATCGTTTGATACTCCGATTCTAGGCCCGAAGATGCTTGAGAAAACACACGAAGAAGCACACTTTAGATAAGAATGGAGGTAGGTAAGAATGAATCTTAGCCACACATTTTCTACCCTTAGATTTATGACACATAAGCAATCCATGCCCTTTCCACCCTTATATATACCCACCACCCTTACCTTCCTTACCATCTCGTTCCCTTTCTTCTCTTGAAAAATCTTCTTCTTCCTCCCTCTCCCTTAAGCTTATAGCCATGGTTTCCATGGCATAAATCTTCCTCTTTTCCACCATTTCTCCACTACCACCACCTTGCCAAAGTTCACTATCCTCCTCTCCTTCTCTTATAAAGAGAGAATATATATATATTGGTGAAGAAGACGGTGCGCGGAAATACTGTCCGACGGTTCGCTCAACTGGGCTCGCCTACCGTGAAGTTTTGGAAAGCTGTTGGTGAGAACTCTTTAACCACAATTTATATATTTAATTAGTAGTTAGGCTAGTTTGATTATAGTGATGAATTGTCAGTGGTTAATGATGGTTGCTGTTTGTTATGATGGATGATGGATGCGTAGATTAAAACACACACACTGTTAATTGTTAGCGCACAGTTATTATTGATTAATTATGTTGATGATGGTTGCTATGGACGTGTATAATGGTTGTTGATGTTGTTTTGCACACACCGTGACACAACAATTATAGTATTACATTGGTGATCGGCAAATCTCCTTCGAAATTGGAAATAATATTATTATTGAAACTAAAAGTTAATATGTATGAATTTATAGATATTAATAAAGTTTCTTTAAATAAATAAATACCGGAACATTCTAGGATGACAGAGAGGATAGTGTCTAGGCTTGGGTTTGGAAATTTTAGTTTCCTGCTCTCCCTGGCTATCCCTAACTGATCCGACGGATGGGATGGTTAAATTAAAATCTAATTTGAAATTATTTGAATGGTTATTTAATTTATTAGTAAAAAATAAAAGTTGTGTTTTCAATCCAAAATAATTTGAAGAGTCAATTTAAATGATTTATATAAGTTTATAATGATTTTTATGGAATTTTGAAGTATTTAAGAAATATTTTGGTCAAAATTAGAGCTTGTCGCATTATGGCAATACGAAAATGCTTATAACTTTTCCAATTTAAATCGGATTTCCACGAAAAGAAAAACGTTTGATTCCTATTTACGAGAGCTTTCAAATGAGTGAAAGCAGATTTTAATTTCGGGTTATAGTTTTCAAGCTATGTTTAAAACCGTTTTGGAAAAGATCGTTGTAAGGGTATAGTTTTATAATGCTTTTGTAATGCTTTTGAAACGTTGTTGTAACGCTATCATTAAAAGCAATCTATTTTGAAGTTTTTAACCCGCAAACAATTTTCCGAACTATGAGAAATCATTTTTTTATGATTTGTAGGATGGTTTCAAAGGTTTAGAAGTATTCGAAATATCTTATATGGGATTTAAATTGATTTATTTAAATAGTAAAATAAGTTTTCCAATTTTGAATAATTGGATATGGTGGGAAATAAATCTTCGATGTTTAATATTAATTTAGTAGATGATGACTCTTACTATTTGAGGAATTTAAAAGGTAGTTCATCGTTATTCCGCTTATAGTATGAGTTGGATACGGAGGTTAATATTGAGGATAAGTTGATGATATTTTTATCCAGATCTATTGTCAAAGAGTTGGATAAATCTTTTAATTATGATACAAGTTTCCTAATTTGATTAAGATAAGTTGGATAGAAATATTCTTCGGATATTTGATATGAAATTCTGTGGTGTAACGTATACTATTTGAGGAATTTGGAAGATATTATTATTATTATATCGATATTCATCTTATGGTATTGTTGATTATGAGAATTGATATCGAATATAAGTGGATACAATTTCCGTGTAACTTATGTTCAATATCAATTGACTTGGGTTTTGCCGTGAGTGGTGTTTTCAATGATATCATTCTTGAACCCTAATGATATTAAGTTGTGGAAATTCATATCATAATTTGGGATTTAATCAAATCTTTGATTTGAAGAAATTGGAAGTAAGGAATTGGGAAGGAAGTATAATCTTTTAATTAAGATTAAAGAATTTGAATGTTGGAAAAATGTTTTAATTAGGGAACTATGGTTGAAATATGGATTAAGGTTTTTAAAAGAAACTGGATTTGGATAATGAGTTATCAAACGAAAAGTAAATTTAGGTTTGAGGCTAAAGTATCTTCGATAAAGTATATGTTTTTATAGAGTGAATTTTGTTAAAGATAGATTGAAAATGGGTTTAATTTAACAAATCCAAGATGGAAGGAGATTGGTTGAAAGCCTGAGTGTTCCGTAATTGTGTTTTTAAAATTGCGCTTATTATTTGGAAAGACCGGGATCGGATTTAAGTCCGAAAACCATTCAAAGTAATAATACGACGCATGAATCAAATTTAAGACTTGGAATCGACAAATGAAGAGCGTGGTTCTTCACAAATCGAATGGACCGCCTACTGATTGATTTCTTTACTGATAGCTACAGTAGAGAGATGCCCCTATTACCGGAATGGCATGAAGTCAGAACGTATTTGGAGAACTTTCGGATTTGTTCCGTTCAGACCCAGGACGGACTTGTATGGATTGTGTGTCTAACATTGTAATTGACGGCATAACACTGATTTCCATGGATATGTATCTAGTTTGCGACGTATGAGCTCGAAGTGGTTATGTATGGGTGGGAATCAGTGGTCATATGGTGAATGGACAATGTGACATACTTAAGAAATGAAATGAGCTTGTACGATCAGGGCATTGCTTTTCTAGGCATGCTTTGTGTATGACGTGACATCGACAAAACCTCACACCCCGGATGATGGAAAACTAGCGGTTAGGTTGTATGTATATATATGAATTGATGATGACCGCTGCAGCAGTGGGAAACCACTTGTGACTTATGGAATAGGGTATGTCCGGGGGGTCGTGTCTGGTCGAAAACCGTTGATCTGCCTTGCGATTTGTATTGGTGTCCACGTTGGGATGAAAAACCCATGATTACATTTCGTTTGTGTTCCGATTGATCTTTCGTGCCAGGAATCATCAAGTTGGAAATCCAAATACCCAATACGAGCCATACGACTTTAATTGTATATATATATATATATATGGCGACATAATATTATGGAGTATTGTGCCGTCTAGGATTAATACATTTATTTGCGAAATGATTTCCATACTATATATGATAGTATTGAAAGAGGATTTTTTTACGTATGAAAGCATGTTTGGTTATCATAAGATAAAACTCGCCCATCTGGTGTGCTCTTGCATTGTGTGAAGTGGGACGAGCTTACGATAGCTTGATTTTAAAAAAAAGTCATCGCGTATTTATAGCACGGGCATTCACATGGAGTAAGCCTGTAATACCCTGTGCTTTCTGTTAACATTAAACTAACGAATTAAAGAATAATTAATTTTAAATGTGAGAATCAAGGGAAACGGGTTACGCCATTGTGTTCGTCTTGGAATTCTGGTTGAAATAGTGTCTGAGTTTGCGCAAATTGGACTTCGTATGAAGAAGTTATGGTTGTCGGAAGTTTATAGAAATTCGAATTTAAATTCAAAAACGAATTCAGACTCAGAACTGGGCAGGGTGGGAAATTTCCCGCCCAAGGCCAGGTCGACTGGGGGGTCGACCTTAGTGTCGACCTCCTCTATACAAGTCGACCTTAGTGTCGACCTGGGGGTCGACCTGTCCCCCTCCCCCGCCCCCGAGTAGATCTAAAAGATGACGATTTTGTGACTCAGTGCTGAGTATTAGGGCTGAGATGTCACACCCTATCTTGACTGGATGGTCTTGATTGATTCTAGTTTGATCGGATGGCCCAAATTAATCCTAAATTCTATATAAACACATGTAGACTCAAACCCTAAAACCTAATCAAAATTAGAAGCATGACCATCATGCTATCACCGTGCAACCTAGAATAGCCGTCATCAACTAGAGGAAAAGTAAAGCTAATCAACTCAATTCAACTCAAGTCTATAACAACTACAACAACAAATTTGTCTACTTCAAAGGAGAGCTAAATCAATTTCAGAACTTAGATCCCAGAACTCAAGACCTTCTTTGAGTTGTGAGTTCGATTTCTTTAATAAAATAATTAACAAGTTAATTAGGTTGAGTTATAATTTGGGTTATATGGTTATGTTTGTAAAACAATGGGAAAAATGCGATATTTTGTGAATGTATGCTAGTTGTTCATAATGTTAGCTTTTGTTGTGAATCCCTTTGTATATACCTAATCATCTATGTTCAACCTGATTCATGTTTGACATCATTGTATATGCAAGTATGGGTGTAGATTATATGCTAGTTTCTATATGAATTGTATACAAGATCTCATGTGAATCAAACAAAGTGACTATATGCAAGTTTAGGTAGAAATTGGATTCACATATATACATGTTTACCCCTTTAGATTTAGATCTATGACATACATAGTTTTATGCAAGTTTGTGACTATGGCTTATGCAAGTTTTGGGTGAAAACTATATTCGTATATGCAAGTTTTGGGTGAAAACTATATTCATATATGCAAGTTCACACCTTTAGGCTTATGTTTAGATTCATGACAATACCAAGTTTATGTTGTAATCCTTATTTGTAAGTTAGATCCAATTTGTGTGATATATAAATTTGCGATGTTTCTTCCCTTTTATGTCATTAGACTAATTGCTAGTCTAATATATATATATATATATATATATATATATATATATATGTCATGATAAGAGAACGAACAACGTGGGGACGATGGGGGTAATATTGAATATTCACATATTTAGAGTTGGCAAAGTGGCCTTAAAAAGGCATATAATTAATTTAAGACATTAATTGGAAAAATTGGTATTTATGGACATAATTTAGGTGACAATTATGGACATAAGTATATTTGGAATTTATTTACAAATATGAATAGGGATATTAATCCAATTTGGGGTTAAATAAAGATGTGTAATAAAAAACCGCCTAAGACACGAGGTTAGACTCTTTTGTGGTGTAAGACTGCCCGGACCCGCCCGGCAAATCTAGCAGCCGCAAATGCCAGTCTAATGTGAGAGGTCAAAGGCACGAATTAAATGCGTAACAGTTGAAAAGACACGAGGTTAGGCTCGTTTGTGGTGTAAGACTTCCCGGACCCGCCCGGCAAATCCAAGTGCCACAAATGTCAGTCTAATGTGGGGGGTCTTTACAAGGTTATGGTGTTAATGAACTAAGGAACACTTAACCAGATAAACATGTGGTGGGACTTGGGGGGTTAAGTGGGTGCCTTGGGTGGCATGTGAAGTTAAGAGGGTGCTTTGGGTGGCATGAGAAATACGATTAGATGCACTTAACCAAGATTGAAACATGTAAGAAGACATGAATAAGAATGGGGTTAAGTGGGAAAAACCTTAGAGGAGAACAAGCATAGGTGGAAAGCTTATGTCATACATGGGGGGCCCTTTTCAGACCAGTAACCCATTAAGTATCTTTGTGGGCTCGACCCAAGTCGAGGATGGGATGCGTGTACTGGGTTTGATTGTAAGAGATCAAAACGGGTTAGTGGTGGCAACGCAAGTCCAACGGGGTCATGTGCATGTGTGGCCCCGGGCTGGTAGGTAAGACGTTGTTGCATCATGTAGATATAAGACGTGCATATTTGGTGGTATCGGGTTGCCATTTTGGGGAGTGATACACCCTGCTGTGGGGCCAGCACGGGTATCTACGAGTTAGGGAGCCGATCAAATGGGGGTAGTGGGTACACCTTGTGGAGATAGGGGCAGGCGGCACCTATGAAGGCAGCTAGGGGTACACGAAATTACCATTATTATTATTAAGTTTGGTAGGTGGAATCAACTTTTAGGGTGTTTGGTGTGGTGCAATCTAGTAATTATCTTATAATGATTAGGTGCGCCTTTAACGTTATCTTTGTTCATCTTATTCCTTTGTTTGCTCTGACATGCCTGTTGGTTCACAGTCATTTCCTTATTTTCCAGCTTATGCCTTATCCTAGTTACTTAACGGTTATATTGTTAAAGTTATTGCACTCACCAGACTTTATGTCTGACCCCCTTTGCTTCCACCTCTTTTCTCCCTTTTTCTCTCCAGGTGCTCAGGATGGGACTAGCACTAGTGGAGCTTGATTTGGACAGCTTTATCTCTCTCTTTTTGGAAGTTGCTTGGATCGTTGAAGTAAAGTTCAGCCTATCTTATTTATGGCTATTTTATGTTGGGGTTATGTCTTTTATTTTATGTACTCAGAACTTATTTGTCAAGATGGATAATAAGTGTATTTGGATTTGTAGTTGGTTTTTAATGTGATGTAACCAAACTATTTCTCCGATGTAATAAAAGTGGTTTTTGTTTTCCAAGTACCAATGTATTTATCTGTCTTGTTTACTTTTCTGTTCTATACACAATAAATGCTCCACCAAAATTAAGGCATTCCCTTTGTGAGTGACCTTAACGGAGGTGGGGTGTCACACGTGGTATCAGAGCTGAAGGTTACCAAACCAGATATGAATTTTGAAAAACCATTTTTCAAAAAGCATTTTATAAAGAAATACTTTCAAAAGTATGTTTTAAGGAAAGTATTTTCAAGAGAAAAGTTTTTTTTCAAAACATAACCCCCAAGAGCCATATATCTTTCTTTCGAATTCTCCGTTTGAATCTCTTCATTTTCTTTTCAGCATGTCTGGAATTCCCGAGATACCCGAAGGGATACCGATACCAGGATGGTTTAGAAGGTATCTGGAAGCTAGGACCAATGTTTCAGGCCCAGCAAATGCTCATGCTCCTCCTCCTCCTCCTCGCCGTGTTGATACTTTCGCAAAGATATGCAAGGACTTTCAGGCAATGGGCGGAAAACCTTTTCACGGGTCGGAGACGTTTGTTGAAGCTCGAAATTGGCTAAAGGAGGTGGAAGAATTGTTTGGAATCTTTGAGGTAGAAGATGGAAGAAAGGTCCAGTTAGCTGCCTGGTTAATGAAGGATGAGGCCTCGTTTTTGTGGGAGGTCACTAATCGAGAGCGTCCAGTTGATACGTGGCCGGATTTTAGGCGAAGGTTTGAGGAAAAGTTTCTCTCACGGGCCGAAGAGAATTTATACATGGAAAGGTTTTTGGCATTGAGGCAGGGAAATCTATCAGTGAAAGAGTACGTCAATAAGTTCAATCAATTGGAAAGATTTGGCTTGGACTTGGTGAATACGCCCGAAAAGAAGGCCCTGGGATTTGTTAAGGGTTTGAACGAGCCGCTACATGGGTTAGCTATGACCCACATCCCTATGGTGGCCACCTTTGAGGGACTAGTTGGCATGGCGCTTATGCATGAAGAGGAAAAAGACGCCAATGCTAATAAGGCACCTGAAAAGAAAGGGGATCAAAAGAAACCACAACAGCAACAGTAGAACAAGATGAGTGGTAAAGACAACATTGTCAAGGGAAAGAAAAGATGCTTTAACTGTGGGACACCAGGCCATCTGAGCAAAGACTGTAGGAAGAAGAAGAATACTGATTGTTTCCACTGTGGTGAGGCAGGACATCTGATTAGGGACTGCCCAAAGAAAGGGCATAGGGAAGGGACTACCTATGGAGGGCAGATCAGGCTCTCATGGCACCGGGGCAGGCAAGGGGGCAGGTCCAGGCTCTCGTGGCCCCACCGCTGCAAGAATGAGGTAGAACGATTTCCGTTGAAAGTTTAGTTTATCTTTTTGATCAACCTGTTCGCACACTCTTTGATTCCGGCGCATCGCACTCTTTTTTATCTACTGCTTTAGTTGAGTCACTACACCTAAACACCAGTATAGTGGAGGATCCCTTAGTTGTTTCAAATCCAATTGAGGGCTCAGCCTATTTGTCGATGATTTGTTTGGATTTGGAAATTTCTATACTTAGCGTTGGGTTAAAATGTGATGCTTATGTTTTGGGCTTCACGGGCTATAGGTTAATTTTGGGCATGGATTGGTTATCCAATAATGGAGCCGTCCTAGATTGTGAAAAGAGAGAGGTTAGGCTTATGACTCGCTTGGGCAACACTCTCGAAATCTCTTGTAATCCCATGAATTCTGTTATGCTAAGTTATCTAGAGTCGCTTGACGCGTCTATTGAGAATTTTCAGTCTGTTAGAGTGGTCCGTGAATACTCGGATGTCTTTGAGGAAGTAGAGGGCTTGCCTCCGAAGCGGGAGATAGACTTCCGCATATATCTAGTTGATAACGCAAAACCCGTTGCTTTACCCGTTAGGCATATGGCTCCAAGGGAGAGAAAGGAGCTTAGCAAGCAAGTTAAGGAGCTGCTAGAAAAAGGGTTTATAAGGCGGAGTATTTTTGAATGGGGTGCTCCAGTGGTGTTTGCAACCAAAGCAGACGGTTCACTTCGCCTATGCGTTGATTATAGGGAGCTAAATAAGCTGACCAAGAAGAATAGGCACCCACTGCCAAGAATAGACGATTTGTTCGATCAGCTTGTAGGTGTAAACAATTTTATCCTAATTAGATATGGCTAACAGATTCATCAGTTGAGAGTGGCTGAAGATAGCATTGATAAGACCGCCTTCAGAACCCCGGACGGTTTCTTCGAATGGCTCGTCATGCCTTTCGGCTTGACAAACGAACCCGCTTATTTCGTTGATTTGATGAATAGAGTGTTCCGGGAATTTCTCAATAAATTGATGGTGGTCTTCGTAGATGATATTATGATTTTCTCGAAGAATGAGGAAGAGCATGCTTTGCATTTGAGGGAAGTCATGGATACTCTTCGTGCACATCAGTTAAAAGCAAAATTCTCCAAGTGCCACTTCTGGAGGGAAGAAGTAAGATTTCTTGGGCATGTGGTGTCCAAGGAAGGGTTAGTTGTAGACCCCGCAAAAGTAGTTGCGGTCCAGGATTGGAAGGTTCCAAAGAATGCAACCGAAGTCCGAAGTTTTCTTGGACTAGCAGGCTTTTATCGCAAGTTCATTAAAGACTTTGCGAAAATCTCAGCTCCACTTACAAGGTTAACAAAGAAGAACCTGACTTTCACTTGGGATTGGGATTGCGAAGTCGCTTTCCAACGATTGAAGAGGGCTCTGACAACTGCCCCAGTTTTGACATTACCAGATGGGAGCAAGATGTTTACGGTATACACAGATGCATGCGGTACGGGACTAGGTGTTGTTTTGATGCAAGAGGGGAAGGTAGTAGCTTATGGTGGAAGGCAATTAAAAGTGCATGAGAAAAACTACCCAACCCATCATTTAGAGTTAGCAGCCATCGTTTTTGCTCTTAAGTCTTGGCGCCATTATTTCTTGGGTAAGAAATTTGAGTTGTATATTGACCATAAATCGTTGAAGTACCTTTTCTCGCAGAAAGACCTCAATCTAAGGCAACAAAAATGGATGGAGGTTCTCGCCTCATACGACTTTGAGATCTCCTATACACCTGGCAAGGGCAATGTAGTAGCAGACGCCCTAAGTAGAAAGAAGCTGACCTTAAGTCCTCTCTTTGTAGAAAGGCAAAGTTTGGAGTACATAGAAAATTTTGATTTTAGACCCTCTGTTGATTATGTAACTGGCTTGATGGAAATGCTAGAGGTGCGGCCAACTTTGTTGGACTCAATAGGAACCGCACAACGTGAAGACCCTCAGCTAGTTGATGTGATAGATAAGCTGATTAGGGGAGATACTTCTAGTCACCTCAACAGATACTCCATCGATGATAAGGGTTGGTTGAGACGGGATGGAAGACTATGCGTCCCGCAAGCAAGAGATTTGGTGAAGATGGTTCTGGAAGAAGCTCACCGTTCCAAGATGACCATACACCCCGGTGGAGACAAGATGTATAAGGATATCAAAAGAGTTTTCTTTTGGAATGGCATGAAGAGGGATGTAGCTGAATTTGTTTCAAAACGCATGGTATGCCAGCAAGTCAAGGCGAAGCAGAAGAAGCCTGGCGGTTTGCTTCATCCTCTAGAAGTTCCGCAATGGAAATGGGAAAGCATCTCGATGGACTTTGTTGATGGGTTGCCTAGGTCAAGAAGCGGCAATACCGGTATTTGGGTAGTAGTGGACAGGCTCACGAAAAGCGCTCATTTTATACCTGTCAAGAGTAGGAGGACCGCCTCGTCTTTATCCTCCATTTATCTTAAGGAGATAGTCCGACTCCATGGGATACCCTCCAGCATAATGAATGACCGAGACCCTATCTTTACAAGCGAGTTTTGGAGGAGTTTACAAGAGGCTATAGGCACACAGCTATGTTTAAGCACAGCCTATCACCCTAAATCGATGGTTAGACGGAAGGGTGAACAGAGTACTGGAAGATCTTTTGAGACTGTGCATTATTGACTTTGGAGGATCTTGGGAGGATCATCTCCCTTTGGTGGAATTCACTTATAGCAATAGCTACCAAGCCACTATAGGCATGGCCCCTTTCGAAGCTTTATATGGAAGGCAATGTCGATCACCAACTTGTTGGCAGGAGTCCACAGATAAACTTATACTTGGGCCGGACATGATTAGAGAGACTTCAGAGAAGGTGGACTTGATACGAAGGAGAATGAAGACTGCCCAAGATAGACAGAAATCCTACGCAGATAAGAGAAGGACCGACCTTGAGTTTGAAGTTGGGGATAAGGTGTTCCTTAAAGTATCTCCTTTGAGGAATGTCATTCGCTTTGGGTCCATAGGAAATTTGGCACCACGATTTGTAGGACCATTTCCTATCATCGAAAGGATTGGAACGATGGCCTACAGAGTAGAGCTACCTGAAAGACTGGCTGGAGTTCATAATGTTTTTCATGTCTCTCAGCTACGAAAGTGCTTACAGAGTCGGCAGAAGTTTTGGAGCCAAGTGTACTAAAGGAAGTCGAAGTGGAACGAAGTGACTGTGAGGAGAGTTCCAACTCGTATCTTGGGGATGGAAGTCAAAAAGCTACGCAACTGTGAAGTTAAGCTTGTCAATGTTCAATGGAGCGACGCCGAGGAAGACGCGACTTGGGAGACTGAGGCCAAGATACGTGCAAACTACCCTTTTCTTTTTGAGGGTACATCTTTGATCTCTTTTTCCTTAAGTTTATTCAAGCTTGTATCTACCTTTTTAGTGTATCTCCTCAGTCATATTCTTTATCCTTAGGTAAAGGCCAATGGATGTAAACATGTATTTGAAACATGTTATGATTGATGGATGCTAGTTGATGCAAGTGTTTGCTAGTGGTTGCTCGTGGATGCATATACACACACATTAGGCACTAGATCGGCTCAATCACTTTCATACTGCATATAAATGTGTGTTTATTTAGATTAATGGATGTATAATGGTTGTGTTATCATATGGATGCTTCATTCAGATGAATGGGTGCGCACGCATGTAGAAATAATATGTATCATTAGGGATCTTTTGCATACATAATGGATGCATGGCACTATCATAATCTGCATTAAGGAGGTCAACTGAATCAGTAGACCGCCTGATTTTACATTAGATACGGACATGTACACACACTGTGCATATAAACATGAAAACATTAAAAGTATATTAAGGACAATGGATGCCTATCTTTGATGGTTGAGTAGATGGACGATTGGATGGTAGGATATGTATTCTTCGTAACTTGAAGATTTCGGGGTTGAAATCCTTTAAGGAGGGGAGAATGTAATACCCTGTGTTTTCTGTTAACTTTAAACTAACGAATTAAAGAATAATTAATTTTAAATGCGAGAATCAAGGTAAACGGGTTATACCATTGTGTTCGTCTCGGAATTCTGGTTGAAATAGTGTCCGAGTTTGCGTAAATTGGACTTCGTATGAAGAAGTTATGGCTGTCAGAAGTTTCTAGAAATTCGAATTTAAATAAAAAAATGAATTCAGACTCAGAACTTGGCAGGGCGGGAAATTTCCCGCCCAAGGCCAGGTCGACCAAGGGTTCGACCTTAGTGTCGACCTCCCCTAGTGTCGACCTGGGGGTCGACCTGCCCCCTCCCCCCCTGGGAAGATCTGAAAGATGACGATTTTTTGACTTAGGGCTGAGGTGTCACCTTATCTTGACTGGATGGTCTTGATTGATTCTAGGTTGATCGGATGGCCTAAATTAATACTAAATTCTAATAAACACATGTAGACTCAAACCCTAAAACCGAATCAAAATTAGAACCATGGCCGTCATGTTATCACCTTGCAACCTAGAATAGCCGTTGTAATAACCCGGAAATCTGGGCTAATTTAAAATTTTTATTTTCGCAATTTTAGTGAATTTTGATTATTTAAAATGAATTATTTTAAATAATAACGACGAGAAATTTATTTTTAATGGAATTCGAGCATATATTTTATATAGATCGTCGTTAGAATATAAATAATTATTTATATATATAAAAGGAATTGAAAATGGCGCGGTAGTTCGATAATTTGGTTTCAAATTTCAAATGAATGTGAAGGATTCAAAATAAACCGGATTTTAGTGAAACCAAAAATATTTGAATCTAATTGAGAATATCTTTCCAATGAATCCGAAAAATCAAAATTTCATAGCGGGAATCAAAAGAAATGTCCAAATGAAAATTCAGAATAGTCGCTATGGAATTCTGGCCCTTAAAAATGGAAATTTTGCAAACGGTCTCGGAATTTGACAAAATTATTTTTGTTAGAATCGTATCGTTAACAAGAAGCTAGAAAATATTTTTCTGGAATTTTTCGAGTTTGTATGTGGCCCCGGTAAATTGAAATGCGCGTTCAAATTCAATATATAGAGTTATATTTTGATTTTGACGAAAACTGATCGAAACGGCCAAACTGGCTTGCGGGACATTTCCCATTGTGTTCGGAATGGGGGTATTACGCTATAGACGATAGGCGGTGGGTTCGATTTCAAGTTCGAAATAAAAGTCAACTCTTAAAAGAATTAAATAAAATAAAAATATAATATAATATTTCACATAAGCCCTCACCCCCTATACCTTCTCTCTCCCTCCCGTTCGATTCAAAAAGGAAGAAAAAAAGAAGAAAAAAAGAAGAAAAAAAGAAAATCCGACGTTCTGAAATCGCCCCCCCTCTAACGATCGCCGCCGCCGCCCGAAGCCCGCCACCGCTCCTCCGACCTACGCCACTCCCTCCACTTACCACCGCCTCCCTCTTTCTCCCCCGAAACCGAAACCCTATCCCAGCCCTGGAACCACCTCGTGTCTCCCCTATTGCCCCCCACCTCGATGCCGACCCTCCCCCTGGCCACCGGACCTCCGACGAGCTCACCTCCGACCTGCGCCGCCTCGAGCGAATTCCCCCCCTTTTTTCCATCTAAATGTAAGTCCCTATTTACTTTTGTTTATATATTTGTTTATCTTTATTTATTTAATATAATTAGTTATAAAAAGGATTTTTAAATCAGTTTTTTTTATGCATGAATAGTATAATTAAAATTAGGATTTTAAACGTTCTAGTTTGGTGAAAAATATGATTTTTATATAGTAGGAATAATAAAAATATGATTTTTATATAGTAGGAATAATAAAAATATGATTTTTATATATGTATAGTTTTAAAAATAGGATCTTTATATTATAGAAGATATAAAAATATTATTTTTTATTTAGGTAGAGTTATGAAAATATAATCTTTATTAGAAGAAGAACGATATGAAAATATAATTTTTATAACGAAGTAGCGATGTAATGATATGATTTATATATATAAAACATCATATTAAAAATATGATTTTTGATATGAACAGCGTGAAAAGGGTTGCGATGGAACGGGTGGAAAGCAAATCCAAATTTGAACCGTTCAGAAATATAAAATGGAGGAGTGGAACCCAAAGGTGGGAACTCCTCACCTTTAATATTTTTCTAGTTAAAATATATACTAGGATGCAGACGGTGGTTAGTAGCACCCGACACCCGTCGTCCACAGACCATGGACGGCTTGTATGCTTGTTTGTTTGATTTTGATGTGTAGTTGATTGTGTGATGTGATGTGAAATGAAATAAAATATTTTATAGTGGAAAAAATTTTATAGTTAAAAATAGATTTTTTAACGTGTATATGAAATGAAATAAAAATAAACAAATCGGGAGATTTGTTTATAAACACACATTTGACTGATATTGATTGGGACGATAAATTTTACACATCGCCCAACTGCACAAATAAAATAATCTATGTTTGATTGTTTGAAACCCCACACGGGTATTGGGATGATATATGACGTACACTAATCCCAATAATTAGTTATATGTCGATCGATTGATTGACAGACTGTTATAAGCGTTGAATATTTATACTTGATGCTTAAACAGTGTAGAATGCACTTTGGATGATGGTTGATTATTTGATATATACATTCGTTGTATGGAAGTCCATAGAAATAAAATCTATGGTAATTGATTGGGCCTCATTCTAGTTTTGAAATAGAATATTTGAAGAGAACTATTTGAATAAAATATTTGAATAGAAATATTTGAAAAAGAAATATTTGAAATAGAATATTTGAAAACATAAATATATGAAGCCGTGTTGATTAGATTGACGCCATTTTAACATGAACGATATTTATATCAATTTTATTCATTATATTTTGAATAGAATTGAAATTCGAGTTGAAATTGAATAGAAAAGAATTCGAATTGAAATTGAATAGAAATGAATTCAAATTGAAATTCGAATTAAATTGAAGTGAATTGAAGTTCGAATTAAATTGAAGTGAATTGAAATTCGAATAGAATTGAAATTCGAAATAAATTGAAATGATTTGAAATTCGAATTAAATTGAAATAGAAATGAAATCGTTTTGAATTGAATTTAAACGAATCGAAATTGAATTGAAATCGATTCAAATTGAAATCGATTTGAAATGAAATTAAAACGAATTTATATGGGAAAATTCAATTTTGATTTGAATTTGAAAAAGGAAGTTGAAATCGTTTTGAAAACGAATTTAAAACGATTTATAAAATACGTTTTAAAAAGGGAATCGACGAAGTATATATTATATATATATATAATATAATGGCCTGAATAGAACGCGCCGCGCCGCAGCAGTTCGTGAATTTCGACCGTTGACTTCGAATGAATATTGCGGGAGATCCGACAGTCGGATTCTCCTAAAACCGGAACCATTGGGTTCGTATCGAAAAGAGCTTTCTAACGAATATTAGAAATTTGAAATCTAACGGTTGGATTTGGAATTATGTTCAAATCAAATTTGTAAAAGGTCGATGTAGGTGCAGTTCGATGGCTGTTGATGGGAATCGACTGTATGGGCCTTGATAAAATTATTAAAAATAGTGATAATTTGTGTAAAATCATAAGAAATGATTTGTGAAGAATTGGGATGAAAAACTCC
Organism: Allium sativum; assembly: GCA_030737875.1. NCBI lineage: Eukaryota > Viridiplantae > Streptophyta > Magnoliopsida > Asparagales > Amaryllidaceae > Allium > Allium sativum. Next base: position 508,956,161 of record CM060921.1, on the reverse strand, counting down.
ATATTTGAAAAGATAAAAATAGATTTTTATCGAAATGAACTAGTTTTGGAATTAGAATAATAATTTATTTATTTTTAAAATAAATAAATTGGATTTGGAATGGCTTTAAAAATAACCAGAATTTCCAATAATTGAATTGGAATGGATTTGAATCGAAATTGTCTTCGGAATATTTCGATGTTGGATTTCGTGATGATACAGATATGGTTATGGGAATTTGAAAGATATATATATCGTTATTTCCAATACGATATTTGTTGGTCGTAGAATTTGATATTGAATATAAGCCGATATATTTTCTATTCAAAGCCTTGTATTTAATATCAAATGTGATTTGGGTTTGTCGTAAATGGTGTCTTTATTAACACTGTTCTTAAGCCCAGTGGGGAAAAAGATTAAATCTTTTTATTTAGATTTAATGAAGTGTACCAATTAAATAATATTTAATTGGAATTGAATTGGTATTGATTTTTGGGTTTATCGTGAACAGTGTTTTAAATAACACTTGTTCTTTAACCCGATGATGTAATAACCAGGAAATCTGGGCCAGTTTAAAAAATTTATTTTGGCAATTTTAGCGAATTTTGATTATTTAAAATAAATTATTTTAAATAAAAACGATGAGAAATTTATTTTGAATAGAATTCAAACGTATATATTATATTCGTCGTCGTTAGAATATATATAATTATTTAAAATTATAAAAGGAATTGAAAATGGCGCGGTAGTTCGGTAATTCGATTTCAAACTTCAATTGAACATACCGGGTGCAAAATAAATCGGATTTTAGTGAAACCAAAAATAATAGGATCTATTTGAGGATATCTTTCCAACGAATCCGAAAAATCAAGAATTCATAGCGGGGATCAAAAGATATGTCTAGTTGAAAATTCAGAATAGTCGCTATGGAATTCTGGCCCTTAAAAATGGAAATTTTGCAAATGACCTCGGATTTCGACGAAACCACTTTTGTTGGATCCGTGATGTCAAGTTATTGCTAGATTCCAAATTTCATAATTTTTCAAATCAATATGTGAGCGTGGCAAAGGAAAACGCGTTTGACCAGTTTTAGTTGATTTTAATCGACTGGAAAATGGCCATTTTCCAAACGGTCTCAGAATTCGACGAAACTAGTTTTGTTAAGACCGTATCGTCAATACGAAGCTAGAAAATATTTTTCGGGAATTTTTCGAGTGAGTATGTGGCCTCGGTAATTTGAAATGTACATTTAAAATTCAATATAATGATTTAAATGTAAATACAACGGAAACTGATCGAAACAGTCGAATCAGCTTATGATACATATCCCATTGTGTTCGGAATGGGGGTAATTAGCTATGGGTGACAGGCGGTGGGTTTCGTTTTGAGGTCAAAAATAAAAGTTAATTTTTGAAATTAAATAATAATAAAAAAATAAACCCCCTCCTCCCTTTTCTCTTTGCTCAGACCCCCCCCCCCGTTTACTTTTCAATTCATTTCAGAAATAAATAAATAAAAACAAAAGAAAACCGCAGCCCCCCCCCCCCGATCGATCGCCGCCGTCGCGACTAGCCCCCCCCCCCTCGCGCCAGGCCGCGCCGCCCCCATCGTACCCCCCTCTCCTCTTCTCCTTCTCTTCCTCTCCTCCAGCGACCTCGTCGAATTCCCCCCAGTCCCCAAACCAGCAGACCCCACGCCCCATAGCCAAACCCTAGGCCGCCTCCACCCTCCGACGCCCTCCTCGAGCACCTCCGACGACGCAGTGAAGACCCCCCCCATTCCTTAATCGAATACAGTAAGTTTTCTGAATTATATATATATACATATATATATATATATATATATATATATATATTCTATGAATAACCTGACTTTTTGGTTATGAAAATATATAATTTTTAGTCATGAAAATATACGATTTTTATATAGTGATTTGAATGATAAAAATATGATTTTTATTTTCTAAAAGAAATGATTTTTTATTCAAAAAAGATTCGAATCTTGAAAATGGAAAATTTAGATTTATAAAATGAGATTTTCATTTGTGAGGTAGCAAGATAAAAATTAGATTTTTATATACGGGAAAGCGAGATAAAAATATAATCTTTTCTTTATAAACATCGTTGTTAGAATATACGATTTTTATATATTGAATAGCGAAGTAAAAAATTCGATTTTTATATATTGAATAGCGAAGTAAAAAATTCGATTTTTATATATTGAATAGCGAAGTAAAAATTTGATTTTTATATATTGAATAGCGAAGTAAAATTTCCATTTTTATATATTGAATAGCGAAGTAAAAATTCGATTTTTATATATTGAATAGCGAAGTAAAAATGTGATTTTTACATATGTAGAGAATACGGATGAAGAAAGTGACGAAAGAAGAACGGCGGAGATTTTCTACATATGAAGAGCCGTGGCGTTGGATTAGCTATTCTGTGAGAACTTCTCACTTTTAATTTTACTTCTAGTTAAAATATATACTAGGATGCAGACGGTGTTTAGTAGCACCCGACACCCGTCGTCCACAGACTATGGACGGCTTGTATGCTTGTTTGTTTGATTTTGATGTGTAGTTGATTGTGTGATGTGATGTGAAATGAAATAAAATATTTATATAGTTGAAATAAAATATTTTATAGTTAAAAATGGAATTTTTAACGTGTATATGAAATGAAATAAAAATAAACAAATCGGATGATTTGTTTATATACACACATTTGACTGATATTGATTGGGACGATAAATTTTACACATCGCCCAACTGCACAAATAAAATCTATGTTTGATTGTTTGAAACCCCACACGGGTATTGGGATGATATTTGACGTACACTAATCCTAATTGTTTAAGTTGTATGTCGATCGATTGATTGACAGACTGTTATAAGCGTTGAATATTTATATTTGATGCTTATACAGTGTAGAATGCACTTAGGATGATGGTTGATTATTCATCGTTATTATTGTATATGTGTGTTGTAGAAAATCCATATAATTAACACTATATGGTAATTGGTTGGGCCTCATTCCAGTTTTGAAATAGAAATATTTGAAATAGAAATATTTGAAAAAGAAATATTCGAAATAGAATATTTGAAAATTAGGAATATTTGAAAATTAGAAATATTTAAAAAAGAAATATTTGAAGTAGAATATTTGAAAATTGAAATATATGAAGCCGCGTTCATAGATTGACGCCATTTTGACGTGAACGATATTTATATCGATTTTATTCAAATTGAAGTGAATATTAAAGTGAATTGAAATTCGAATTTAATTGAATTGATTTGAAATTCGAAATAAACTGAAATGGTTTGAAATTCGAATAGAATTGAAATAGAATTGAAATTGTTTTGAAATGAATTCGAATAGAATTGAAATAGAATTGAAATCATTTTAAAATGAATTCAAAGTAAATTGAAATAGAATTGAAATCGTTTTGAAATGAATTCGAATTGAAATTGAATAGAAATGAATTTGAATTGAAATTGAGTTAATTTGAAATTCAAACTGAATTGAAATTGAATTAAAAATCGTTTTGAAAAGGAAATCGACGAAGTATATATTATATATATTATATATATTATATAATGGCCTGAATAGAACGCGCCGCGCCGCGGCAGTTCACGAATTTCGACCATTGATTTCGAACGGATTTTGCGGGAGATCCGACGGTCGGATTCTCCTAAAACCGGAACCATTGGGTTCGTATCGAAAAGAGCTTTCTAACGAATATTAGAAATTCGAAATCTAACGGTTGGATTTGGAATTACGTCCAAATCAAATTTGGAAAAGGTCGCTGTAAGTGCAGTTCGATGGCCGTTGATGGAAATCGACTATACGGGCCTTGATAAAATTATTAAAAATAGTGATAATTTGTGTAAAATCATAAGAAATGATTTGTGAAGAATTGGTATGGAAAACTCCATATTTGAAAAGATAAAAATAGATTTTTATCGAAATGAACTAGTTTTAAACTAGGATTAAAATTCTATTTATTTTTAAATAAATAAATTGGATTTGAAATGGTTTTGAAAATAACCAGAATTTCCAATAATTGCATTGGAATGGATTTGAATCGAAATTGTCTTCGGAATATTTCGACGTTGGATTTTGTGATTATACAGGTGTTGTTATGGAAACTTGAAAGATATTCATATTTATATCGTTATTTCCAATACGATATTTGTTGGTCATAGAATTTGATATCGAATATAAGCCGATATATTTTCTATTCAGAGCCTTGTATTTGATATCAAATGTGATTTGGGTTTGTCATGAATGGTGTCTTCATCAACACTGTTCTTGAACCCAGTTGAGAAAAGATTAAATCTTTTTATGTAGATTTAATGAAGTGTAACAATTAAATGATATTTAATTGGAATTGAACTGGCATTGATTTTTGGGTTTATCGTGAACAGTGTTTTAAATAACACTTGTTCTTTAACCCGATAATTAATGGAATGTGATTTTGGGTTTATCGTGAACCGTGTTTTAAATGACACTGATTCTTTAACCCAGTTAACGATTAAAACTAAGTGGATTTTTATTGAATCTTTAATTAGATTGAAATGATCGAGAATGGAGTATCACCAGTTTTGCTCCAGGCGATAGTTAAATCTTTAATTAGATTTGAACGTGAAATGGTAATTGAATTTACCGATAACACTGTGGTTATAGATATGAAGTATTACCAGTTTTACTTCATGTGATGAATAGGTTGGGATTGGGAAATAAAATAAATGATTACTTCGTTGTGGTTCGCTAATCCCGACTAGTTTGAATTGATATTAAAAGGAGATTAAAGAATAAATTTAAAGAATTTATCTTTGATAAAATTAATGGGAACCTTTCCCAGAATATAAGAATATTTGAATAAAAAGAATATTCTGAAGTGGAATGAGGCGTATTGAGACGACCCCAAACCCCGTACACACGGCGGCAAGGGTAATCCATGGAGTATAACACAGAAATAGATAATAGCAGAACAAAAATAAATAAATACACCAGATAATGCACAATAGAATATACTGGATAAAGTAATCATTAGAGTTACACAGTATACAGGATCTTACTTAGTACAATTACAGTTCAGCTATACATAAATGTCTACAGCGGAAAACAAACAAAATATATACAATAGGAGCTGAATAGCATAAAAAGAGATAAATGATAGAATCCATCTTCAGCTCCAGCTATCCAGAAAGAACCAGCTAAACCTGAATACAAGGCTACCCGTGTAGAAAAAGGGGCACACGAGTTTTGAAAGTGAAACAAACTACGAGTCAGTCATGGGACTGGTATGAGAAGTCTACTCAACACATATATAATATTGCTAATCACAGGACCACGCCACTTTCGTGGAACGGGTTTTCTCCATTGGATTGCCAGTGCTTTAAAACAAATCTTTCTTTTAAACATCGCTATGCTTTTTATAAAAATGGAGCTGTTATAAGACTCAGTTCCCATCACACAATGCAACGCAAACCGGAGGATAGAGTTTTTTACCTTATAACGGCCAAAATATGCTTGATACGAATAAATCAAAGGCATTTGATATTATTGCTAGTGTTTATATGTTTTGAAAATAATTTCAAATCATAACTATCAATCATAGACGGCATGGGTACCATATATCATGTCACCATATATATATATACAATCAAAACCGCACGATGTCGTATTTTGAAATTGGATTTCCGTCATGAACCAAGGCAAAAGATAGTCCTTACCGAATTCGAGACGCTCTAGCCCGTGTCTCAGGCAAGCGCGCAGGCAATACGTTTCCCCGCCCTTTGGGGCGTAAACGAGCCAAAGAATGACTCCATCGGACCCGGATCGTCCGATCAAACCGAGGCGCCTCGCAACAGCAACAACCACACAGGTGAAAAGTATATAAATGTCAGGGCTGGTAGGTCACTGACACCACCCTAGCTAGAAAGAAACGCATGCCCTCCCTGAGGTCCTTCTCCCATTTCTGGTTCATACCGGGGTGTGAGGCTCGCGAATTCACATTATACACAAAGCTACGCAACACAGGCGGTGCTTTGATCATCACCACAAGACTTTGCTTTTCAACAGAAGCCATGATCACTGCATCTTAGCATGCCACACGGGCAATTCATGCCATGCGACTGATGTCCATCGATATATAACCCCTGAGCTCGTGCGTCTCAGAGAAGGGCGTTAAGCAAAAGAATAAATTCTCCACCGCCAAACAGATGTACATTTAATAGAGATCAATCAACACAGAATAAAATCCAATGTCAGACACACAGTCCATTTACAAGTCCGTTCCGGGTCTGAACGAAACCTGAGGCACTAAATACCTCGCAAAACCCATTGATCACCACGTACGTCTGGACGATCACCACTCATTATCCATATTTCGGGATGCCTCCCAATCAGGACCTCGGTTACCATCCAAACGAGGTGAAGATCTCCGGTCTTCGCCCACCGTCTTCATCTTCGACTTTCAATCGTCGGTCAATCATTTGAAATGAGAATTAACTCGGCCTTTTCAAATAATTCACGCATATTTAGAATTTCAAATCAATTTATTTCAATGGTTAAATCAATCGACCACACCAATTTTGTTCTTTAATGTAATTTTCACACCAAACACATTCAACCATCAAGTATCACATAAATCAAGCAAATTCAGTTTGTTTCCATTCCATATCGTTTATGATATTTTATAACGATTTATCGCTATTTTTATTTATTTTAAAATAGACAATTTATTCAAAACGACGCTTCGGGCCATAACGCGGCCATGGCGCTGTTTTCCTTCAGATTTGATTTACACATATCTAAAGATCTATCCGTTGGATCTTCACAAAATTTACATCATTAGAAAGGTCTTTTCAAAACGAATCCAACGGTTCCAGTTTCGGGAAAATCCGACGGTCGGATCTCCCGGTACAATCGTTTGAAGTTTCGATTTCAAAATATGAACTACAGCGTCGTTATTCGATTAAATATAATTATATTTATATATATATATAAATATAATCGTTTCTGGTGCTGTTTTTCTTTAGATTTGAATTAAACATTCCAGACAATCCAACCGTTGGATTTTTACAAGGTGGTGCCGTTGGAAAGATTTTTCCAAGGCGAACCCGACGGTTGCGGTTTCGGGAAAATCCAATGGTCGGATTTCCCGCACTAGTTGTTTGATATCACGGTTTCAAAATACGAACTGCACGGCCTCGTTTCGTTTTAATTTTATTTATATTTATATATTTATATAAATATAGTTCATTCAACAATTTCAATATCGTTTTCACTTCAAATATTTCACTAACGCCTTAAAATTTTGGAAAATTTCGCCATAACCTCCTTTGTACGGAAGGGCTGGGAAAATTCCCAAATAGCCACACGGGCGTCTCATGTCGAAAAGAAAAAGAAAAAGCCAAGCGGCTAGCCAATAGGCTCATAAAATCATCACCCAAACAAAGCAGTAAATGTGTACCTATTTGTCGGGCACAAAATTTTATTCCTCTTCTCTAGCCCCTTTGCTATAACCTGTTCAATAAATTTGCATGTACATATATACAGTTCTTATCATTTATCATTTCCCGTTCGACTGCATATTTGATTCCATTTGGTTTAAAAACACCATTCATTCTAATGTTGCATGCATAGGCAAAACTCATATCATTAGCTAATTAATGAATATTTCAACTCATGCATATTTATTTGAACGAGTTGCTATTTTTAACACTTCACATTTCAACAATCCATGTATATAATAAAAATGTGATTTTTATCGTAAAACAATTCATTTCAAAACACTATTATTTAATATAGTTTATATAGTTGATAAAAGGTGATTTTTATTATGAAACAATTTATTTTAAAACGAGATTATTTTACATAGTCCATATAGTCGATAAAAGGTGATTTTTATTATCAAACAATTTATTTCAAAATATGAATAACATTCAACACATGAATTTATAATCAACGAATGAATATCGATTCACCACATGAAGGTTTTCTATAGTTTCTATATATAGATAAAAATGTGATTTTTATATTTAAAACGCGAATACCATTCAACACATGAATTTCTAATCAAAGAATGAATATCGATTCAACACATGAAGGTTTTCTATAGTTTCTATATATAGATAAAAATGTGATTTTTATATTTAAAACGCGAATACCATTCAACACATGAATTTCTAATCAACGAATGAATATCGATTCAACACATGAAGGTTTTCTATAGTTTCTATATATAGATAAAAATGTGATTTTTATATTTAAAACGCGAATACCATTCAACACATGAATTTCTAATCAACGAATGAATATCGATTCAACACATGAAGGTTTTCTATTCAATGAATAAATATAGTTTCAACAAATGAAAATAATTCAAACACATGAATATTATTCAAAATTTCGGCAACATAACGGCAGGGTAGTTAAAACCGGGACCGTCCCTAGTACGGATCCTCGCTCTACCTTAAAACCTTGTGGTTTTTGACAATGGGGATCATGCATCAAGTTCGCACGCAGGCGGCATGTATATATTTATTTCATTTCCACAAACTAATCTTATGTGGTTTCAACCAAATATTCCTCAACCACAAATGGGTATTTTTCAACCACAATCAATCAATATCAACCACAAACAATCCCAAACAACCATTCGCTATCAATCAATTTTCACGCCAATCACAATCAATAAATATCGTCCATGGTTTGTGGACGAGGGGCGTATATATATATATATATATATATATAGCAATTCACTTCTATTTCAACACATATATAATTTTTACAACGCATATATAATTTATACATCGAACGTACGACTTATACAACGCTTATACAAGAGGTGTACAACGCTTATATAACTCATACATCGACTATATAATTTATACATTGTCGTTTTCCATATCGTTTATAAATTAGAAATCTCACATTGGGTTCCACTCCACCAAAAATAGCAGAAGGCTTAGAAAAATATGTTGTCTCTTCTAAAATGTAGAAGACGTCCACACGGTCACGATGTTTCCTGTTTCATCGAATTTCGTTAACAAACGAAAAATACATTTTTTCAAAGGTTTGCAACACTTTAAAGTGTGAAAATCAGTTGAAAATAAACAGGCCGTATACCTCGTTTGAATGTTCAAAACTAGGTCGCCAATTTTCAGCAAATCCAGGAAGCGATAGGACGAACGGTTTATATGGTGTCGAAGAGGGAGGCGAGGCCTTTCTGGCGCCGGTGGTGGGGTCCCCGGCGATGGCTTCTAGCGGTGGTGGCGGCTGTCCAAAGGCGGCGCCTTTGGAGGCTTGATTCACGCTGTACGGTCGACGAGGGGGGTCGAGGCGGGTATGGATGTGACGAGGGGGAGGAGGGCTGTCGAGATCTGGCGGTGGCGCGGCGTAGAAGTGGCTGTGGCGGCGGGAAACGAGGAGAGAAGGTGGCGGTTTCGTTTCCGTCGAGAGCGCCTGGATAACAGAGGTTTTTTTTGATTTTTTTAATTTTTAAATTAATGAAAGAAAAATTTCTATTGGCCGATGGTTTATTTAATTTTAAAAATAGTGTTTTCGCAAACGAACTCCTTTTCAAACCCAACGGCTGTCGCCCCTAGCTAATTAACCCCATCCCAGACTCAATGGGATATGTTTCGTAGGCCAATTCGAATATTATAGTCAGTTATTCTTCAAATTAAAATATAAAACTTTCAATATTTAATTTGAACGTACATTTCAATTTGTCAGGGCCACAAACCGATTCGAAAAATTCCAGAAAAATAAATCTGGCTATGTTTTGACGATACGGTCCCAACAAAACTAGTTTCGTCGAATTATGAGACCGTTTGCAAAAAGGCCCATTTCTGGTCGATCCAATTTAACTGTAATTGGCCAAAACACGTTTTCCTTTGCCACGCTCACATACTAGCTTCAAAAATTATGAAATTTGAAACCTAGCAATAACTTCCCATCCCGGATCCACCAAAAGTGGTTTCGTCGAATTCCGAGGTCGTATGAAAAATGGCCAATTTCCCGGGCTATAAGAATTCCATAGCGACCTTTCTGAAAATTCATTCGGACATAACTTTTGCTTTCCGCTATGAAAATTCGATTTTTCAGATTGTTTAGAAAGGTATTCACTAACAGAATTAAATATTTTTGGTTTCACTAAAATCCGTTTTGTTTTGCACCCGGTACAGTCCAACAAAGTTTGAATTCAAATTTTGAAACTGCAGCGCCATTTCAGGCCTTGTTTATAATTATAATTAATTATATTTGTTTTCAATGGTCGATTCAAACTCACTTTCCATTGCCAGTATTTAAAATATTTATTTTAAATATTTAAAATCCATTATTTTAGCCAATTTAAAAATTTTAAATTAGTTCAGATTTTCTGGGTCGTTACACGTATGTTGTGTTTGTGTAACACTTTTATAATATATACGTGAGTTATTCAGAAAGACCGGGTTTATCCCATTCTGAATAACTGATTCGACGTGGTGTCGAAGATGAAGACGGTGGTTGAAGACCGGAGGTCTTCACGTCACTTGGATAATTACTGATGATCTTGATTGGGCTGTACACCCAAGAAGATGGAAACAGTTGGTGATCGTCCAGATGTACTTGGAGATCGGGGGATATGCGGGGTACTAGGTGCCTCCGGTTTCGTTCAGACCCAAAACGGACTTGTAAATGGACTGTGTGTCTGACATTGGATTTTAGTCTATGTGATTGATTTCTATTAAATATATATCTGTTTGGCGGCGGAGAATTTATTCTCTTGCTTAACTCCCTTCTCTGAGACGTACGAGCTCAGGGGTTATATACTGATGGATATCAAACGCATAGAGTGAATTGCCTGTGTGGCATGCCTAAGTGGCAAATGATCAAGGCTTCTGTTGAAAAGCAAAGTCTTGTGGTGATGATCAAAGCACAGCCTGTGTGGCACAGCTTTGTGTAACGTGAATTCGCGAGCGTCACACCCTGGTGGTGAACCAAAAACAGGAGACGGACCTCAGGGGGGTCATGCATTTTCTTTCTAGCTAGGGTGGTGTCAGTGACCTACCAGCCCTGACATATATATTATTTTCACCTGTATGGTTGTTGCTGTTGCGAGGCGCCTCGGTTTGATCGGACGATCCGAGTCCGATGGAGTCATTCGTTGGCTCACTTACGTCCCATAGGGCGGAGAAACGTAGTGTTCAGGCATTATAATCCACATCGGTGGACCGGCCCTGACGATCCAAGGGGCAGTTACGGTTGTTCCTGAGGGGCGGCCCAGAGCGTCTCGAATCGGTAGAGGACTATCTTTTGCCTCGGTTCACAGATGGAAATCAAATTTCCAAATACGTTTCATTTGCGATTTTATTTGTAAACCTATATATGGCGACATAGTGGCATGGGACGCTCATGTCGCCTATGATTGATACTTATGATTTGAAGTTGTTTTATACACTATGTATTTATAGTACTATCAAAATGATTTGTTTTAAACGTATCAAGCATTCTTGGCTATTATTAGGTAAAAACCCTATCCTCCGGCTTGCGTTGCATTGTGTGATGGGACATGGTTCTTATAATAGCTTCATTTTTCTTTATTTAGCATTGCGCTGTTTGTTTTATGCACTGGTATTCTTGGGAGGAAACCCATTCCGTGTTATACGGCGTGGTCCCTTAACTTACCTAACTTTAAAAATAAAGAATAATAACTGTTTTAGTTCTCACACCAGTCACATGACTGACCTGGAGTTTATTGTTTTAACCTAAACTCTGGGTGCCCTTATTTTGACATGGGCAGCTAGTAGTTTTGGTTTTGCAGAATTATATTCACAGGATCCTGGTTTACAGCTGGAATGATATCCGGAAAGCTTTATATCCGTATATCTCCTTCTAGTTGTGTTTTGTATTATTTCCGCTGCTATGTATTCAAATGTAATTTAAACCTCTGATAATTCTGTGTAATATTTATTCATTTATACTCTGTATATTCATGTATTCTGATGGAATTGTTGTAATATATAATGAAATGTTCTTCCATCTTCGTTCTATTTTGTCGTGTTCTCAAAACAATTAGGCGTTTCGAACGGTCCAGATCGGTTTAGCGACTGATTCGGATCGATCGAAATTCCTTTTCGTCACAGATGATTAATGGAATGTGATTTTGGGTTTATCCTGAACCGTGTTTTAAATGACACTGATTCTTTAACCCAGTTAAAGATCAAAACTAAGTGGAGTTTTAATGAATCTTTAATTAGATTGAAAAGATCGAGAATGGAGTATCGCCAGTTTTACTCCAGGCGATAGTTAAATCTTTAATTAGATTTGAATGTGAGATGGTAAGTGAATTTACCGATAACACCGTGGTGTTAGATATGAAGTATTACCAGTTTTACTTCATGGGATGAATAGGTGGGGATTGGGAAATAAAATAAATGATTACTCCGGTGTGGTTCGCTAATCCCGACTAGTTTGAATTGATATTCAAAGAAGATTAAAGAATAAATTTAAAGAATTTATCTTTGATAAAATTAATGGGAATCTTTCCCAAGGTATAAGAATATTTGAATAAAAGAATATTCTGAATTGGAATGAGGCGTATGTTGTGTTTGTGTAACACTTGTTTATTATATACGCGAGTTATTCAGAAAGACCGGGTTTATCCCATTCTGAATAACTAATTCGACGTGGTGTCGAAGATGAAGACGGTGGTTGAAGACCGGAGGTCTTCACGTCTTTTGGATAATTACTGATGATCTTGATTGGGACGTACACCCAAGAGGAGAGAATCAGTTGGTGATCGTCCAGACGTACTTGGAGATCGATGGATATGCGGGGTACTAGGTGCCTCCGGTTTCGTTCAGACCCGGAACGAACTGGTAAATGGACTGTGTGTCTAACATTGGATTTCAGTCTGTGTGATTGATTTCTATTAAATATATATATTTGTTTGGCGACGGAGAATTTATTCTCTTGCTTAACTCCCTTCTCTGAGACGTACGAGCTCAGGGGTTATATATTGATGGATATCAAACGCATGGAGTGAATTGCCTGTGTGGCATGGCTAAGTGGCAATTGATCAAGGCTTCTATTGAAAAGCAAAGTCTTGTGGTTGATGATCAAAGCACCGCCTGTGTGGCATAGCTTTGTGTTGCGTTGATTCGCGAGCCTCATACCCCGGTGTGAACCAAAAACGGGAGAGGACGTCAGGGAGGGCTTGCGTTTCTTTCTAGCTAGAATTGGCGTCAGTGGTTTTACACGCCCTGATGAGTTTGACTTATGTGATTGTTGTTGTTGCGAGGCACATCGGTTTGATCGGACAATCCGGGTCCGGTGGAGTCATTCGTTAGCTCATTTACGCCCCATAGGGCGGGGAAACGCATGTTCAGGGTTTAAGTTTAATCCACATCGGTGGACTGGCCCTGAGGATCCAAGGGACGATGCGTTCTGTTCCTTAGACATGGGCTAGATTGTCTCGAATCAGTGAGGACTATCTTTTGCCTCGGTTCACAGATGGAAATCCAGCTTCCAATATGTGACATTTGCGGTTTTATTTGTAGAGCCTAGTATTGGCGACATAGTAGCATGGGATACTATGTCGTCTATGATTGATACTTATGATTGAAATTGTTTTGACACTACACACTTATAGTACCATCAAAATAATCTGTTTTAAACGTATCAAGCATTCTTTGGCTATTATAAGGTAAAAACCCTATCCTCCGGCTTGCGTTGCATTGTGTGATGGGACCTGGGTCTTATAATAGCTTCATTTTTCTTTATTTAGCATTGCGCTGTTTGTTTTATGCACTGGTATTCTTGGGAGGAAACCCGTTCCGTGTTATGCGGCATGGTCCCTTGATTTACCGAACTTTAAAATAAAGATTAATAACTGTTTTAGTTCTCACACCAGTCCCATGACTGACCTGGAGTTTATTATTTTAACCTAAACTCTGGGTGCCCTTATTTTGACACGGGCAGCTAGTAGTTTTGGTTTTGCAGATTTATATTCACAGGATCCTAGTTTACAGCCGGAACGATATCTGGGAAGCTTTGTATCCGAATATCTCCTTCTAGTTGTGTTTTGTATTATTTTCCGTTGTGATGTAATTTAAATGTAACACCCCACCTCCGCCAATGCCACTCTTGCAAGCGCACTAGCATTGGAGGGGCGTTAAACGAGGTAAACATGCATGCAGATATCACAAGACAGAACATATAAGTAAAACAGAGTAAATAAAGCAGCGGATAAAACTACTATTTCAAAACCATAGTCAAGTTACATCAAAGTAATGTCATTATTTTCCAACTACTACAAGTCTAGAAAACATAAACTGAAAACTGGAAATAACATAAAGTAACTATCCCCAAAGTAGAATAAAGCCATAGCATGCTCAAGTCCAAACCGTACATGAGCTATCCAGAAAAGCAGCTAAAGATCCAGCTAGGTGCTAGTGTTCCCACCCTGAGAACCTGGTGGGGGGGGGGGGGGAACGGAAGAAAAGAGGCGAAAGAAAACGGGCCAGTCAAAAAGACTAGTAAGTCCTACCTACTATTAGTATAAAAACTAATAAAGTTAACTGGACATGTAAAGCAGAGATGAAACATAGGGTGATAACTGGCATGGTGAAAAATTAATAAGATAGATCAAGTATGGTATCGCATATACAAGGTTAAGTTGCACCAAGTGTGTACTAGTATTCCAATCCATGTCAAGTATAAACAAAAAATGATCCCTTGGCCCAAAGCTGGCCCAATATCATGAGGTGACCTAAATCAAGGTCCAACTACTCGGTCTAGTCGATCGGCTCCCTATAAGCCTAAATCGTCGTGTATCGGTGTCATATGGCTTAATCATGGAATGTAGTTAACTGTGCAAGGTCCACCCCAGGGTGTATCTAGCCCTAAGGTGTAAACCACAGACAAAATTCAAGAACGCACAGTCTAAACCTACTGGTGCCCATGTTCAACTCCGGACTTAATGTGCACGACCATGGTCCGCCTGAACAACCGGTGCACCCTTCAGCCGTCTCTTTTGGTCTCTTACAATCAGTCCAGTAATCGTGCCCCACCCTAGCCTAGTCCAAGGTACCCATGATACTTCCAAGTGGTTTACTGCTGAAAAGGACCACGTAACTAGGATTTCAAGCGGGTTAAGTGTGGTTAACCCTATCCTAACCATGTATTGAGTTGGTCAAGTGTATTCAAGCAGTTCATGACTTAACCCTATCAATACATCGGGTTTAATTGGTTAAGTATTCAAGTAATCCATGTATTAACCCTACCAATCCATCGTGTTTAATTGGTTAAGTATATTCAAGTAGTCCATGACTTAATCCTACCAATCCATCGTGTTTAATTGGTTAAGTATATTCAAGTAGTCCATGACTTAACCCTACCAATCCATCGTGTTTAATTGGTTAAGTATTCAAGTAGTCCATGACTTAACCCTACCAATCCATCGTGTTTAATTGGTTAAGTATTCAAATAGTCCATGACTTAACCCTACCATGTGGCATTAATCAAATTAATGAACCCCAACCTCTCACATTAGACTTTGTTGTGGTTACTAGTTAAGCCAGGCGGGTCCGGGTAGCTTTACACCACAACCTAGTCTAACCTCGGGTTTTAAGTGCGATATGACCAACTACTCACATTGGGTCCTATTGTTTGTAGCCACTAGTTAAGCCGGTCGGTTCCGGGTAGATTTATGCTACAAACTCAACCCAACCTCGAGTTGGCCACTTCCATGTTTTCTACATGTCATGTACACGTTCATGTTTTCAAGCATAAACACATGTCAATCTTTCATGTCATATTTTCAAGTCATGTTTTCATGTCATTTAAGTTTGCCCAACTACCCATAACGTATTCCCATCGCACGTAAATTCGCATCAACGTAAATAGATTAAAGAGGGAACATAACAATATGACAAGGTGGGCATAAGATGGCAAAGTCTATCACAAGTTGAACATGGTGATATTTGAGGCCAAAAGGGTTCAACATACTAGCATATGGCCTCAACGTGTATGAAAGCATAAAAGGTGACTTGGCCTCAAACATATCAAATAGCATAAAGGTGATTTGGCCACTAGCATGCATAATAGCATAAGGGTGATTTGGCCACAAGCATATTAAGGAACATGAGGGGTTAAGGTTTGGCCACAAGTTAAACATGGTGGCATATGAGGCAAATGTGTTCATAAACTTGCATATTACATTATAAGCCTCAAATCATGCATGATATCAACTTTAGCATAATAGGTGAAACATGGCCATAAATGACATAGGATGATAGCTAGTGATTCGCATATAACATCATATGCAAGATAACATAAGGGTTATGAGAGTTTCTATGTTGCTTTATGCAACATTTCAAATCAAAGCTCATAGCTTTCTATGCACAAAGTCAAGGTGATAGCTTTACAAACATGCATAGAATAAATCTATGCATAACATGATAGAATCAAAGCTCATAGCTTTCTATGCACAAAGTCAAGGTGATAGCTTTACAAACATGCATAGAATAAATCTATGCATAACATGATAGAATCAAAGCTCATAACTTTCTATGCACAAAGTCAAGGTGATAGCTTTACAAACATGCATAGAATAAATCTATGCATAACATGATAGAATCAAAGCACAAATCATACTTAGGCCCAAACTCAAACTTGCAACATGTCATATTTAACTTCATAGTTAGAATCTAAGAGTAGTATAGGGCTTACAATGCTATAAAGACTTATAAAATAAAATAAGATTGAGACGAAGCCACTAGCAACTCAAAAAACCCCCAAATGAATACAAGCTCCAAGTTGTCTTGAGAAACAAGAAGCTCCCTTTGATTTGTATGAAGAAAGATCCTTGTTTTGATGAAGGAAGGTGGCTCTTTTACTAGCTTAGGACACTCAAACTTTCATGAAGAGGATGGAGGCCATGATATGAAGATGGAGGCCATGATCAAGAAACATTTTGGCATAGTTTAGTTGTAGGAATGATTAATGAGGGTTTAGGCTAGGTCTTAGGGTCTTTTTATAGAAGATTAGGTTAGTTTAGGCCATACGATTAACCCTAATTCAGATCTGGGCCATCAATTCACGTCACTAGCCTCCAAACATGTCTTGAGAAACAAGTCAGGTGCACCCAGGCCAGACTAGCCGACCACCCAAGTCGACAGGGGTGTCGACTGGGCAGTCGACACAGCCTGGGGTGTGTGACTCCCAAGACGACTCCCCAGTCGACTTGGGGGTGGCGGGAATTTTTCCCGTCTCTTCTGCTTGGCTGAATTTGAATTCTGAATTCAAATTTGAACTGTTTTTGAACTTGAAATTTTCTGAAAACTTTGACGGGCCATAACTTGGTCAAACGGACTCCGATTTTCGAAAACTCGCACTCTATTTCGCGCATTTTTCCGAGACGAACACAATGGCACAGCCCGTTTCCCTTGATTCCGATTTTACCATTTAATTCTGCCTTGGTTTATGTTATAACATGTTATTTAAAAATATGGGTTGTTACATTCTCCCCTCCTTAAAAGATTTCGTCCCCGAAATCTTCAAGTTAGGAAGAACATATCCTACCATCCATCATCCATCTACTCAAAACATCATCCACAAGTAAACATTGTCCTTAAAAGATTCTAAATGCTGTATGATCATATGCAGAGGTGTGTGTATATGTACTTATCTAATGCAAAAATCAGGCGGTTACTGATTCAGTAAACCTCCTTAATGCAAAGTATGTTAGTGGAATGAGTCCATATGTATGCAAATTCCTAACTTAATTCATAATCTCTATATGAGTGCACATAAAATTCATCCATATGCAACATCCACGTGATAGCATAACAAGTTTCATCCATGAATAAGTATAAGCACTCATGCATATGTAATATGAAAGTGTGTGAGCCGATCTTAGTGCCTAATGTGTATCATGCATCCACGAGTATCCACTTGCAAACACTTGCAACCACTTGCAAACATCAAGCGTAACATGTTTCAAATACATGTTTCATCCAAAGGGCTTCTACCTAAGGTTCTCATGACAAGGTTAATGAGATAACAAGATAAGCATGGATAGTACAAGAAAGATATGTTGACTAGGAAAAGAGATCGAGAATGTACCCTCAAAAAGAAATGGATGAAGCGTGCGCATCCTCTCCTCGGCTTCCCAAGTTGCGTCCTCTTCGGCTTCACTCCACTGAACCTTTACTAACTTGACTTCTCGATTCCTAAGCTTCTTGACTTCCGTTCCCAAGATACGAATCATAGCTCGCCTCAAGGTTGCATTTTTCCCTACCTCCATGTCTTCAAGAATACTTGGTTCAATCACCTCAGCGGACTCGTGTAGGCACTTTCGGAGATGCGAGACATGAAAGACATTATGCCCTCCTGCCAGCTTCTCGGGCAATTCCACCTTATAAGCCATCTTCCAATTCTCTCTATGATAGGGAAGGGTCCTTTGAACCTTGGTGCTATCTTCCCAACTGCTCCAAAACGAACCACGTTTCGCAAAGGAGAAACCTTCACGAAAACCTTATCTCCAACTTCGAATTCCAAATCTGTCCTTCGCTTATCCGCATAGGATTTCTGTCTATCTTGGGCCGCTTTCATCCGTCTTCTCACCAATTCAACTTTCTCGGATGTGTCCCGTATCATATCAGGCCCAAGTATAAGCCTATCCATAGTCTCCTACCAGAAAGATGGTGACCTACACGGCCTCCCATACAAAGCTTCAAATGGTGCCATCCCTATGCTAGCTTGATAGCAATTATTATAAGCAAACTCTACAAGAGGAAGGTGGTCTTCCCAAGTACCACCAAAGTCAAGAACACAAAGTCTCAAAAGATCTTCTAGCACCCTATTCACCCTTTCGGTTTGGCCATCCGTCTGGGGGTGATAGGCTATACTTAGATTCAATCGCATACCCATCGCTTCTTACAAACTATTCTAGAACAGGATGGTAAAGATTGGGTCACGACCGCTAACTATGCTGGAAGGAACTCCATGCAATCGCACTATCTCTCGAAGATAAACAGATGCTAAACCTGATACAGTCCTCTTGTTCTTTACTGGAATGAAATGGGTGCTCTTCGTAAGTCTATCAACCATGACCCATATCCCAAAAAGCCCAAATAGTTTGGTCATCTTAATGGACATCTTCACCCCAACTATAAATCAAAAACAGGCGAGTCATACTCCTTATGGGGTTTGCAACAGAACTAAGATTGAGAATAGGACCGAGAGGATATACTTAAAAGATAGCATGCGAGTAAGCTCCACAGAATAGTAGGGGTCAAGGACATACTCTTAAAAAGAGGTATAATGCGCGTATCTAGTCTTCAATTCCCTAAGTCGCATTTTCTTGTACTTAATCCCATCATGCCTTGACCGTCTTTTAACTTCACAATTCCGTAGTTTCCAAATATGAGTTGGAACTCGTTTCACCGTTGCCTCCCGTTCCACATCCACTTATTCTTTTCCTAAAAATACTTGGCTACAACTGCGTGCTCATGGTTTTCCTGCAAGCTTTCCAAAATTCGTTAGGGAATCCTGGATCTCGTTTACATACCATACGGTATTCCATGCAGAAAAACTATCGAATGTCAATCCATGTTGCCAAATGTACTTACTAAGGTGATTTCTACAACCCCTGCTTAAGCAGAATGGACTATCCGCCTTAGTGGCGAACACTACTCGATTGGATTACAAATTTCCAAAAAGTGCCAAGGGATTCTAGATAACTAATCATGACGGAACCCTTAAGGTCACACGAGATTTCGAGGGTATTACCGAGGCGAGTCAAGAGCCTCGCAACCCTATGTTCGAAGTCAAGAATGGCTCCATAACTGGACAACCAACCCATGCCCAAAATCAACCCGTATCCCATAAACCCGAGAACATAAGCATTACCCATGAATTCTACGCTCAAGATAGAGATTTTCAAATCCATACAAATCGCAGATAGATGGGCGGAACCCCCAATCGGATTTGAAATACTAACGGGATTTTCAACTAGACTAGTACTTAGGTGCAAACTTTCAACAAGATCAGAAATAAAACTATGCGATGCGCCAGAATCAAATAAGGTATGAACAGGGAAATCAGGAATGTAAACATGACTTTCTATAGAAACACTACCTCGATCAAAAGCTGGAAGAGCGAGGGGAGCCTGCAACTGCCCTTCAGAGGGTCCTGCTTGCTGAATTTGCCTTTTCCCTTGTCCTCGCTTTTTCGGGCAATCCTTACTGAAGTGTCCAGATTTTCCACAATGAAAGCACTCTCCCAACTTCCTTTTCTTCTTCCTACAGTCTTTGGCTATGTGCCCAGTGATCCCACAGAAGTGGCACTTCCTCCTTTCTCTTGACTTGTTGTCCTTGCTGTTGTTGTTCTTGCCTCCTTTTCCGGATTTACCTTCTCTCCTTAAGACTCATTTTCCTTGACCTCCTTCTTGCCACTCTTATCTTCCTCTTGAAGCAAGGCCATATTCACCAAACTCTCGAAAGTCGCCCCCATGGGTATATGGGACATGGCCAAACCGCTTAATGGCTCATTCAATCCTAGAGCAAAGCATAGGGCCTTCTTCTTAGCTGTGTTAACCAAGTCTGGACCGAACCGAGCAAGTTGATTAAACGTATCCACGTATTCCCTCACGGTCATGTCCCCTTGCTTTAGTGATAGGAACCTCTCCATCTGAAGGTTCTCTTCTGTCGATGATAGAAACCTCAGTCCAAACCTTCTCCTAAAGTCATCCCAAGTCTGAATTGGCCTTGCAGTGGTGGTGACTACCCACCAATATGCAGCTTCCTCTTTCAATAGCCATACTGCCAACAGAACTTTCCTACGGTCTTCTATATCAAAGATAGCAAAGAGGTCTTCAGTTTCCTTTAACCAGTTTCTTGCCTCAACAAAAGTCTCCGTCCCAATAAAATTCTTGCCACTCATCGCCTTAAAGTCCTTGCAAATCTTCGCGAAATCCACTTGTGGATGCTGAGGAGGAGGAGGAGGAACCTTAGCTACGGGAGGGGGAGGAAGGTTAGCCACGGGGGAAGGAGGAGGAATGTCCGCGGGGCCGGCTTCATTCGCCCTTGCCTCCATGTACCTTCTAAAGCAAATAGGTACTGGTACGCCCTCCAGAATGGCAAAATTATCGGCCATACTGAAACGAAGAAAAAGATAGATTGAGAACGAGGAAACAAAGGATAGTGCTAATGGCTTTTGGGGAATAGCCTTTTAAAATAAACTAGACTATTCTTGGAAAATATTTAATTAATTTTGAAAATAGTTTTTCAAAAGGTAAGTTTTAAAAACCTTTTGCTCAGATCTTGTAAACCTCATGCTCTGATACCAAATTTAACACCCCACCTCCGCCAATGCCACTCTTGCAAGCGCACTAGCATTGGAGGGGCGTTAAACGAGGTAAACATGCATGCAGATATCACAAGACAGAATATATAAGTAAAACATAGTAAATAAAGCAGCGGATAAAACTACTATTTCAAAACCATAGTGAAGTTACATCAAAGTACTGTCATTATTTTCCAACTACTACAAGTCTAGAAAACATAAACTGAAAACTGGAAATAACATAAAGTAACTATCCCCAAAGTAGAATAAAGCCATAGCATGCTCAAGTCCAAACCGTACATGAGCTATCCAGAAAAGCAGCTAAAGATCCAGCTAGGTGCTAGTGTTCCCACCCTGAGAACCTGGTGGGGGGGGAACGGAAGAAAAGAGGCGAAAGAAAACGGGTCAGTCAAAAAGACTGGTAAGTCCTACCTACTATTAGTATAAAAACTAATAAAGTTAACTGGACATGTAAAGCAGAGATGAAACATAGGGTGATAACTGGCATGGTGAAAATTTTATAAGATAGATCAAGTGTGGTATCGCATATACAAGGTTAAGTTGCACCAAGTGTGTACTAGTATTCCAATCCATGTCAAGTATAAACAAGAAATGATCCCTTGGCCCAAAGCTGGCCCAATATCATGAGGTGACCTAAATCAAGGTCCAACTACACGGTCTAGTCGATCGGCTCCCTATAAGCCTAACTCGTCGTGTATCGGTGTCATACGGCTTAATCGAGGAATGTAGTTAACTGTGCAAGGTCCACCCCAGGGTGTATCCAGCCCTAAGGTGTAAACCACAGACACAATTCAAGCACGCACAGTCTAAACCTACTGGTGCCCATGTTCAACTCCGGACTTAATGTGCACGACCATGGTTCGCCTGAACAACTGGTGCACCCTTCAGCCGTCTCTTTTGGTCTCTTACAATCAGTCCAGTAATCGTGCCCCACCCAAGCCTAGTCCAGGGTACCCATGATACTTCCAAGTGGTTTACTGCTGAAAAGGACCACGTAACTAGGATTTCAAGTGGGTTAAGTGTGGTTAACCCTATCCTAACCATGTATTAAGTTGGTCAAGTGTATTCAAGCAGTTCATGACTTAACCCTATCAATACATCGGGTTTAATTGGTTAAGTATTCAAGTAATCCATGTCTTAACCCAACCAATCCATCGTGTTTAATTGGTTAAGTATATTCAAGTAGTCCATGACTTAATCCTACCAATCCATCGTGTTTAATTGGTTAAGTATATTCAAGTAGTCCATGACTTAACCCTACCAATCCATCGTGTTTAATTGGTTAAGTATTCAAGTAGTCCATGACTTAACCCTACCAATCAATCGTGTTTAATTGGTTAAGTATTCAAGTAGTCCATGACTTAACCCTACCATGTGGCATTAATAAACTTAATGCACCCCAACCTCGCATATTAGACTTTGTTGTGGTTACTAGTTAAGCCGGGCGGGTCCGGCTAGCTTTACACCACAACCTAGTCTAACCTCGGGTTTTAAGTGCGATATGACCAACTACTCACATTGGATCCTATTGTTTGTAGCCACTAGTTAAGCCGGTCGGTTTCGGGTAGATTTATGCTACAAACTCAACCCAACCTCGAGTTGGCCACTTCCATGATTTCTACATGTCATGTCCACGTTCATGTTTTCAAGCATAAACACATGTCAATCTTTCATGTCATATTTTCAAGTCATGTTTTCATGTTATTTAATTTTGCCCAACTACCCATAACGTATTCCCATCGCACGTAAATTCGCATCAACGCAAATAGATCAAAGAGGGAACATAACAATATGACAAGGTGGGTATAAGATAGCAAAGTCTATCACAAGTTGAACATGGTGATATTTGAGGCCAAAAGGGGTTCAACATACTAGCATATGGCCTCAACATGTATGATAGCATAAAAGGTGACTTGGCCTCAAACATATCAAATAGCATAAAGGTGATTTGGCCACTAGCATGCATAATAGCATAAGGGTGATTTGGCCACAAGCATATTAAGGAACACGAGGGGTTAAGGTTTGGCCACAAGTTAAACATGGTGGCATATGAGGCAAATGTGTTCATAAACTTGCATATTACATTATAAGCCTCAAAACATGCATGATATCAACTTTAGCATAATAGGTGAAACATGGCCATAAATGACATAGGATGATAGCTAGTGATTCGCATATAACATCATATGCAAGATAACATAAGGGTTATGAGAGTTTCTATGTTGCTTTATGCAACATTTCAAATCAAAGCTCATAGCTTTCTATGCACAAAGTCAAGGTGATAGCTTTACAAACGTGCATAGAATAAATCTATGCATAACATGATAGAATCAAAGCTCATAGCTTTCTATGCACAAAGTCAAGGTGATAGATTTACAAACATGCATAGAATAAATCTATGAATAACATGGTAGAATCAAAGCTCATAGCTTTCTATGCACAAAGTCAAGGTGATAGCTTTACAAACGTGCATAGAATAAATCTATGCATAACATGATAGAATCAAAGCACAAATCATACTTAGGCCCAAACTCAAACTTGCAACATGTCATATTTAACTTCATAGTTAGAATCTAAGAGTAGTATATGACTTACAATGATATGAAGACTTATAAAATAAAATAAGATTGAGACGAAGCCACTAGCAACTCTAAAAACCCCCAAATGAATACAAGCTCCAAGTTGTCTTGAGAAACAAGAAGCTCCCTTTGATTTGTATGAAGAAATATCCTTGTTTTGATGAAGGAAGGTGGCTCTTTTACTAGCTTAGGACACTCAAACTTTCATGAAGAGGATGGAGGCCATGATATGAAGATGGAGGCCATGATCAAGAAACATTTTGGCATAGTTTAGTTGTAGGAATGATTAATGAGGGTTTAGGCTAGGTCTTAGGGTCTTTTTATAGAAGATTAGGTTAGTTTAGGCCATACGATTAACCCTAGTTCAGATCTGGGCCATCAATTCACGTCACTAGCCTCCAAACATGTCTTGAGAAACAAGTCAGGTGCACCCAGGCCAGACTGGCAGACCACCCAAGTCGACAGGGGTGTCGACTGAGCAGTCGACACAGCCTCGGGTGTGTCGACTCCCAAGTCGACTCCCCAGTCGACTTGGGGGTGGCGGGAATTTTTACGGCCTCTTCTGCTTGGCTGAATTTGAATTCTGAATTCAAATTTGAACTGTTTTTGAACTTGAAATTTTCTGAAAACTTTGACGGGCCATAACTTGGTCATACGGACTCCGATTTTCGAAAACTCGGACTCTATTTCGCGTATTTTTCCGAGATGAACGCAATGGCGCAGCCCGTTTCCCTTGATTCGGATTTTATCATTTAATTCTGCCTTGGTTTTTGTTATAACATGTTAATTAAAAATACGGGTTGTTACATTAAATCTCTGTTATTTTCTGTGTAAAATTTATTCATACTCTGTTTATCCTTGTATTCTGATGGAATTGTTGTAATATACAATGAAATGTTCTTCTGTCTGCGTTCTGATTTGTCGTGTTCTCAAAGCGATCAGGCGTTTCGAACGGTCTTGATCGGTTTAGCGACTGATTCGGATCGAGCGAAATTCCTTTTCGTTATAGCCGTCGTCAACTAGAGGAAAAGTAAAGCTAATCAACTCAATTCAACTCAAGTCTATAACAACTACAACAACAAATTTGTGTAATTCAAAGGCTAGCTAAATCAATTTTAGAACTCAGATCCCAACTCAAGACCTTTTTTGAGTTGTGAGTTCGATTTCTTTAATAAGATAATTAACATGTTAATAAGTTTGAGTTATAATTTGGGTTATATGGTTATGTTTGTAAAAAATTGGGAAAAATGCGATATTTTGTGAATGAATGCTATTTGTTCATAATGTTAGTTTTTGTTGTGAATCCCTTTGTATATACCCAATCATCTATGTTCAACCTGGTTCATGTTTGACATCATTGTATATGCAAGTTTGGGTGTAGATTATATGCTAGTTTCTATATGAATTGTATACAAGATCTCATGTGAATCAAAAAAAGTGACTATATGCAAGTTTAGGTAGAAATTGGATTCACATATATGCAAGTTTACCCCTTTAGATTTAGATTATGACATACATAGTTTTATGCAAGTTTGTGACTATGGCTTATGCAAGTTCTGGGTGAAAACTATATTCGTATATGAAAGTTTTGGGTGAAAACTATATTCGTATATGCAAGTTTTGGGTGAAAACTATATTCATATATGCAAGTTCACAACTTTAGGCTTATGTTTAGATTCATGACAATACAAAGTTTATGTTGTAATTCTTATTTGTAAGTTAGATCCAATTTGTGTGATATACAAATTTGCAATGTTTCTTCCCTTTTACGTCATTATACTAATTTCTAGTCTAATATATATATATATATATATATATATATATATATTTCATGATAATCGAACGAACAATGTGGGGACGATGGGGGTAATATTGAATATTCACATATTTAGAGTTGGCATAAGTGGCCTTAAAAAGGCATATAATTAATTTAAGATATTAATTGGAAAAATTGGTATTTATGGACATAATTTAGGTGACAATTATGGACATAGGTATATTTGGAATTTATTTACAAATTTGAATAGGGATGTTAATCCAATTTGGGGTTAAATAAAGATGTGTAATAATAAACCGCCTAAGACACGAGGTTAGACTCTTTTATGGTGTAAGACTGCCCGGACCCGCCCGGCAAATCCAGCAGCCATAAATGCCAGTCTAATGTGAGAGGTCAAAAGCATGAATTAAATGCATAACAGTTTTAAAGACACGAGGTTAGGCTCGTTTGTGGTGTAAGACTGCCTGGACCCGCCCGGCAAATCCAGCAACCACAAATGCCAGTCTAATGTGGGGGGGTCTTTACAAGGTTACGGTGTTAACGAACTAAGAAACACTTAACCAGATAAACATGTGGTGGGACATGGGGGGTTAAGTGGGTGCCTTGGGTGGCATGTGAAGTTAAGAGGGTGCTTTGGGTGGCATGATAAATACGATTAGATGCACTTAACCAAGATTGAAACATGTAAGAAGACATGAATAAGAATGGGGTTAAGTGGGAAAAACCTTAGAGGGGACCAAGCATAGGTGGAAAGCTCGTGTCATACATGGGGGCCCTTTTCAGACCAGTAAACCATTAAGTATCTTTGTGGGCTCGACCCAAGTCGAGGACGGGACACGCGTACTGGGTTTGATTGTAAGAGGTTAAAACGGGTTAGCAGTGGCAACGCAAGTCCAACGGGGTCATGTGCGCGTGTGGCCCCGGGCTGGTAGGTAAGTTGTTGCTGCATCAATTAGATATAAGCCGTGCATTTTTGGTGGTATCGAGTTGCCACTTTGGGGAGTGATACACCCCACTGTGGGGCCAATATGGGTATCTACGAGTTAGGGAGCCGTTCGAATGGGGGTTAGTGTGTACAACTAGTGGAGATAGGGGCAGGCGGCACCTATGAAGGTAGTTAGGGGTACACGAAACTATCATTATCATTATTAAGTTTGGTAGGCAGAGTCAACTTTTAGGGTGTTTGGTGTGGTGCAATGTAGTAATTATCTTATAATGATTAGGTGCGCCTTTAACGTTATCTTTATTCATCTTATTCCTTTGTTTGCTCTGACATGCCCATTGGTTCATAGTCATTTCCTTATTTTCCAGCTTATGCCTTATCCTAGTTACTTAACAATTATATTGTTAAAGTTATTGCACTCGCCAGACTTTATGTCTGACCACCTTTGCTTCCACCTCTTTTCTCCCTATTTCCCTCCTGGTGCTCAGGGTGGGACTAGCACTAGTGGAGCTTGATTTGGACAGCTTTATCTCTCTCTTTTTGGAAGTTGCTTGGATCGCTGAAGTAAAGTTCAGCCTATCTTATTTATGGCTATTTTATGTTGGGGTTATGTCTTTTATTTTATGTACTCAGAACTTATTTATCAAGATGGATAATAAGTGTATTTGGTTTTGTAGTTGGTTTTTGATGTGATGTAACCAAACTATTTCTCCGCTGCAATAAAAGTGGTTTTTGTGTTCCAAGTAGCAATATATTTATCTGTCTTGTTTACTTTTCTGTTCTATACAAAATAAACACTCCACCAAAATTAAGGCATTCCCTTTGTGAGTGACCTTAATGGAGGTGGGGTGTCACAAAACTCGTTCCGCGTTAGCGGCGTTGTCCGGTGAATTTCCCAACTTTAAAAAAATGAATGAAAACCTAAAAACAACTGTTTTATGTTCGCACACCAGTCCCATGACTGAACTGGAGTTTATTGTTCCTTTCTAAACTCTGGGTGCCCATAAATTTTCACATGGGCAGCTAGTAGTTTAGTTTTACAGTTGTATATCATGGAGCAAGTTCGGAGCGCTTTCGAGTTGAAGTCCACGCTAGAATTTGGAGCTTCTGCTGTATTATTTGGTTCTTCCGCTGAGAGTATATTTCTTTTTCTTCCGTTGTATATGTCGTAACTCTGATATTCTGTGTAACTCTGATGTAATATTGTATCATGATATGAAAATTTATGTTATTTTGTTCAATGTATGTATGTACCCATAACAATTCTTCTTATTGAACGGTTTAAGTTGGTTTAATTACCAGCGAGAATCGGACAAAAATGCGGTTGTTAAAGTTTGTATCAGAGCTTTGGTTATAAATAGCTATGGGGTACGACATATTTTGAACAAAGGATAGAACTCATCGGAGTTATAATATCTCATTAGAGATAGGGTTAGAAATGCCCTAGAATGAGATTTTTGAATATTTAGTTGAGAGAGCGTAATTTAGAAATTTTAAAGTATTTTTGAAACTAGTAAATCGCTTTGAAAATGATAAGTATTTTGAAATATAATCGAAGATAAGAGTTTTGAGTATTGTATTCGACGTCGTGATTGAACTATCAGTATGAGAAGATTTCGAATATATGCTTGGCCAACGCATGTACAAAGTCTTATACATATTAAATAGATGTAGAATCACACTCTAGTCGCTTGGAAATATATTATGGGATGAGCATGACATCGCTGATATTTGTTTTCAAGTTTCGAAAGTGTGATGACTATATAATTTCGATTTAAACGTCGAGGAATATTTAAAATCATCTAAGTAAGAGTTTTACTAAATAAATCTTAATAAAATGGTTTGATAAATTAATATAGGAATTAATTTTGGAAAAAACAACTAGAAGTTTTGAAAAAGGAATTGAGATTAGCTTAAAAACTTTAGGACTTGAACCCTTAAAAACTTGAATATGGTAAAGGTTATGTGCTTGAATAATTAAAAGATATATTTTAAAAGTAAAATCTCACTTAAGAATTGGGAATTGAATGGTTGAAAATGCATGTAAGAAGATAATTTACCCATACCACAGAATTACAGGAATAGTTGATCAGATTTATAAATAATGTTGAATATGAATTTTGTAATTAAATAAGTTGTAATCAGAAAAGATATCATACTCCTCGATGAGTGTCAAATTATAAGATTGAACCTATACCTAACATGAATGGTGAATGATAAATTACAATTTGAATCAATTTGCTTGGAAGTATAATCTTAGCAAGGCAAACACTTAAGAAATTTAAAGGTAATTTTTGACTCAAGTTAAGAATTTGTTTAAAAAGATGATTTAAAATGTAACTAAAATTTTAAGTGGGGGGAGAAAACCACTCTTCCCTATTGAGACGATATGAGTAAGTCAACAAGAAATTATTAACAAGCAATCGATTATGACGTAAAGGAAATATCAAAGAAAATTTACCTTAATTGAATTGTTCATAATCGTATCGTTAAGTGCACTCAATTTTTTCTATCTTCACCTACGCTAGTTCCATTTTGAACTGTCTATTCTTGAAAAGCACCATTCATACCCTTTTATCTTATGAACTTAGTCAAGTGATTCGATTCGAATCCTCATTCCGATACTGAACTCTTATCCATAACCAGACTCGAGCACATGAAATTCGATTTTTCACGCGAAGCCAAGTTTGAATTCAAACTAGAAATGGTGATCTATTCCAAAATATTATATTAACAAAAATCTCAATAAATAAACGTTGTGTAATAATTTACAGCATTAAAATAAAGGGTCTAGCTTATGCAAATAATTCGAAATTTTTTTGCAATAAGCTTCAATATTTGAGAAAGAAAGAAAAATCAAGTCTTTTGGATATCAAATGGATTAGTAAGGAATGGGTTATTCGATTTTGTGAATATGACAACTAAAATATGACTTAAAATAAAAGAAATTTCGACGACTAGAATTCCAATATTTTGTAACGTTTAGAAAACGACAAGTATTTGTAAAATAGGGTTACGAAATGATTTACAACTTCGGGATATCAAATGTTTTGGTTGTTCGAGTAACCATGACTAAAACTGGGTTATGATGTGGAATTAGATTTGTGCGATGGGTGATACTCAGTTGCCCTGTCATGAGAATGAACTTCTCAAACTAATAACATATAGATTTCATCATTGTATATTTGAAATTTTTGAAATCAAATTATGTTTTAAACTCCCGGAGTGAAGTATGATTTTCTATATGAAAGGAATATGTAGTATTTTAATGGTTTGAAATGGAAATGGGATTCTAAGTCGGAGAAATCATCCTGAGGTTTCAAATGCTTACAAATGTTAATAAAAGTTCAAACTTACTTAAATTAACCTTTCCAACAAATTATATTTTTATAATACCGTGATCTTTATTTTGTATAAATAAACATTTGATATAAGAGTTTTACCAAATTAATCATATGGAGATTTTGTTCCTATAAGCTATTTTGAAAAATTTCAAGGATTAGCAAATTTTGTAAATAATTTTGAAATAAATTTCTAGGTAAGATTTATTTGTTTATGTATAATTTTACAAACTCTTCTTTTCGAGGACGAAAAGTTCTTAAGTGGGGGAGATTGTAACGAACCAAGATTTTCAATGATTAAAATATAATAAAGATTTCAAATTTCCGAATATCAAGCGGGTTTAATAAGATTTAAATGCAAATGTTTTTTTTAAAAAAGATATTATATATATATGAGTTTGAATAAATATTTTTGTTTTGATTTTTAAGATTTTATTTCAGTAAATATTTTTAAAATATTGATAAATGATAATATTATTTACTTTTATAAAATATACTATTTTACATAAAGATTTGTTAAGTATCAAAATCTCATTATTATAAGGTTATATTTGATAAACGATATGAATTTGACATTTTCGATAAATCTTAAGTAATATATTTGTTACATTCATAAACATTGGAAATTTACTACATTTATAATTGTCATTAAGATGTAGCCAAAAATATAAACCCAACAAATATATAAATTAGTGATTTATATTCACATGCATTGGTAAATTTTAATGACAATGTTTAGGTGTCTACATGCATGTATGGAGTTTATTAAGGAAGTAGTAGCTAATGAACTCGGATTTCAATGAAATCAGTTTAATTGAATCCAGAATGATGAAATTTGGTAACCAACCAAGTTACGTTAAAAATGACATCCGTTAGATATGTTAAATTCACAAAAGATTCAAAATTTGAACTAAAAACGGACGATTTTGAGGATATCTTGATCCCGTGATATCGTTAGATCGTAAGAAAACCTTCGTTGGATCCGAAATAAGGAATTTTAGTACTCAGGGAAGTTTCGCGTAAAACGGAATCTGTATGTGGAAAATAAAAAAATAAAAGGCCTAAAGTTGAACTAAATTTTGATGATAATTGTAATTTGATAGTGCTAACGGCTAAACTGAAACCTGAGACCTATCCAGAAAAAATCAGAATATGGGATATTAGTTGAGTACCAGTTTTGGGGATATGAGAATTCGTAGATAAAAAGTTATTAACAAAAGAAAACTAAAATAAATTATTTAAAATAGTAAATGAATTCGGATTTCAGATTTGTTTACATAGGATTGAAGAACATTAGAAACCAGACGATATGGTGAAAGAATTTCTGAAAACCGTTATCATTTGATACTCCGATTCAAGGCCCGAAGATGTTTGAGAAAACACACGAAGAAGCACACTTTGGATAAGAATGGAGGTAGGTAAGAATGAATCTTAGCCACACATTTTCTACCATTAGATTTATGACACATAAGCAATCCACACCCTTTCCACCCTTATATATACCCACCACCCTTACCTTCCTTACCATCTCATTCCCTTTCTTCTCTTGAAAATCTTCTTCTTCCTCCCTCTCCCTTAAGCTTATGGCCATGGTTTCCATGGCACAAAACTTCCTCTTTTCCACCATTTCTCCACCACCACCACCTTGCCAAAGTTCACCATCCTCCTCTCCTTCTCTTATAAAGAGAGAATATATATATATTGGTGAAGAAGACGGTGTGCGGAAATACTGTCCGACGGTTCGCTCAGCTAGGCTCGCCTACCGTGAAGTTTTGGAAAGCTTTTGGTGAGAACTCTTTAACCACATGTAAAAACCCGTAACTTCCCCGTAAAGGAAAGCGCCGGATAGTTCGAGAACAAGCCACAACAGAACGCAGACGGAAGAACATTTCATTGTATATTACAACAATGCATCAGAATACAAGAATATACACAATATAAATGAATATTACACAGAAATAACAGAGATTTAAATTACATTTAAATACATAGCAGCGAAAAATAATACAATACACAACTAGAAGAGATATACGGACACAAAGCTTTCCGGATATCATTCCAGCGGTAAACCAGGATCCTGTGAATATAAATCTGCAAAACCAAAACTACTAGCTGTCCGTGTCAAAATAGGGGCACCCAGAGTTTAGGTTAAAACAATAAACTCCAGGTCAGTCATGTGACTGGTGTGAGAACTAAAACAGTTATTAATCTTTATTTCAAAGTTAGGTAAATCAAGGGACCACGCCGTATGACACGGAACGGGTTTCCTCCCAAGAATACCAGTGCATAAAACAAACTGCGCAATGCTAAATAAAGGAAAATGAAGCTGTTATAAGACCCAGGTCCTATCACACAATGCAACGCAAGCCGGGGGATAGGGTTTTCCCTTATAACAGCCAAAGAATGCTTGATACGTTTAAAACAAATCATTTGATACTATTATAAGTGCATAGTGTATAAAACAACTTCAAATCATAAATATCAATCATAGGCGGCATGGGTACCATATATCATGTCGCCATACTAGTTCTACAATTAAAACCGCAAGAGTCACGTATTTGGAAATTGGGTTTCCATCTATGAACCGAGGCTAGGGATCATCCTCTACCAATTCGAGACGCTCTAGCCCGTGTCTCAGGAATAGCCGCAACTGCCCCTTGGATCGTCCAGGCCGGTCCACCGATGTGGATTATTATGCCTGAACAATACGTCTCCCCGCCCTTTGGGGCGTCAATGAGCCAAAAAATGACTCCATCGGACCCGGATCGTCCGATCAAACCGAGGCGCCTCGCAACAGCAACAACCACACAGGTGAAATGTATATAAATGTCAGGGCTGGTAGGTCACTGACACCACCCTAGCTAGAAGAAAACGCATGCCTTCCCTGATGTCCTCTCCTGTTTCTGGTTCACCACCGGGGTGCGAGGCTCGCGAATTCACGTTACACAAATCTACGCCACAAAGGCCGTGCTTCGATCATCAACCACAAGACTTTGCTTTTCAACAGAAGCCTTGTTCATTTGCATCTTAGCATGCCACACAGGCATTTCACTCCATGCGATTGATATCCAACAATATATAACCCCTGAGCTCGTACGTCTCAGAGAAGGGCGTTAAGCAATAGAATAAATTTTCCGCCGCCAAACAGATATATATTTAATAGAGATCAATCACACGGACTAAAATCCAATGTCAGACACACAGTCCATTTACAAGTTCGCTCTAGGTCTGAACGAAACCGGAGGCACCTAGTACCCCGCATATCCATCGATCTCCAAATACGTCTGGACGATTACCAACTGTTTCCATCTTCTTGGGTGTATAGCCCAATCAAGATCATCAGTAACCACCCAAACGACGTGAAGACCTCCGGTCTTCAACCACCGTCTTCATCTTCGACATATCGTCGTATCAGTTATTCAGAATGGGATAAACCCGGACTTTCCGAATAACTCGTGTATATTTTAAATAAGCGTTACACAAACACAACATACGCCTCATTCCAATTCATCAGTCACTAACCGTAAATTAATCAAGAGAATAATTCCCCAAATATTAACCCTGAAGGCCGAAACCAACATCAGATCAATACCCAGGAAACCATTCTGCTTAGCTAACCGACAGTTAGTTTCTAAATTTCACATTCATAGGGAAAGGTTCCCATTAATTTTATCAAAGATAAATTCCTTGAATTTATTCTTTAATCTTCTTTTGAATTTTGATTCAACTAGTCGGGATTAACGAACCTTACCGAAGTAGTCATTTGTTTTAATTTCCCAATCCCAACCTATTCATCCCATGAAGTAAAACTGGTAATACTTCATATCTAACACCACAGTGTTATCGGTAAATTCAATTACCATTTCACGTTCAAATCTAATTAAAGATTTAACTATCGCCTGGAGCAAAACTGGTGATACTCCATTCTCGATCATTTCAATCTAATTAAAGATTCATTAAAACTCCACTTAGTTTTAATCGTTAACTGGGTTAAAGAATCAGTGTCATTTTAAAACAAGGTTCACGATAAACCCAAGATCACCTTCCATTAATTATCGGGTCAAAGAACGAGTGTTATTTAAAACACTGTCCACGATAAACCCAAAATCACCTTCCATTAATTATCGGGTTAAAGAACGAGTGTTATTTAAAACACTGTCCATGATAAACCCAAAAATCAATATCAATTCAATTTCCAATTAAATATTATTTAATTGGTACACTTCATTAAATCTAAATAAAAAAGATTTAATCTTTTCTCAACTGGGTTCAAGAACAGTGTTAATGAAGACACCATTCACGACAAACCCAAATCACATTTGATATTAAACACAAGGCTCTGAATAGAAAATATACCGGCTTATATTCAATATCAAATTCTACGACTAACAAATATCGTATTGGAAATAACGATATATATATCTTTCAAATTCCCATAACAATATCTGTATCATCACGAAATCCAACAACGAAATAATCCAAAGACAATTTCGATTCAAATCCATTCCAATATAATTATTGGAAATTCTGGTTATTTTCAAAACCATTTCTAATCCAGTTTATTTATTTTAAAAATAAATAGAATTATAATTCTAGTTCAAAACTAGTTCATTTCGATAAAAATCTAGTTTTATTTTTTCAAATATGGAGTTTTTCATCCCAATTCTTTCTAAATCATTTCTTATGATTCTACACAAATTATTACTATTTTTAATAATTTTATCAAGGCCCGTACAGTCGATTTCCATCAACGGCTATCGAACTGCACTTACAGCGACCTTTTTCAAATTTGATTTGGACATAATTCCAAATCCAACCATTAGATTTCAAATTTCTAATATTCGTTAGAAAGATCTTTTCGATACGAACCCAACGGTTCCGGTTTTAGGAGAATCCGACGGTCGGATCTCCCGTAATATCCGTTCGAAGTCAATGGTCGAAATTCGCGAACTGCCGTGGCGCGGCGCGTTCTATTCAGGCCATTATATTATATATATATATAATATATATAATATATACTTCATCGATTTCAATTCAAAACGTATTTAGAAATCGTTTAAAAATTCATTTTCAAAACGGTTTCAACTTCATATTCAATTTCAAATCAAAATTGAATATTCCAATATAAATTCGTTTTAAATTCATTTCGATTCGTATTCAATTTCAAATCATTTCAGTGTATTTCGAATTTCAAATCAATTCAGTGTATTTCGAATTTCCATTCACTTTAAATATTATTCGAATTTCAATTCATTCAATATTCATTGAAGAATGAATAAAATCGATATAAATATCGTTCACGTCAAAATGGCGTCAATCTAGCCAACACGGCTTCATATGTTTCTATTTTCAAATATTCTACTTCAAATATTTCTATTTCAAATATTTCTATATATTTCAAAACTGGAATGATGCCCGATCAATTACCATATAATGTTAATTATATGGATTTTCTACAACACATGTATACAACAACAACGATGAATAATCAACCATCATCCAAAGTGCATTCTACACTGTATAAGCATCAAATATAAATGTTCAACGCTTATAACAGCCTGTCAATCAATCGATCGACATACAACTAAACAATCTGGATTAGTGTACATCAAATATCATCCCGATACCCGTGTGGGGTTTCAAGCAATCAAACACAGATTTTTATTTGTGCAGTTGGGCGATGTGTAAAATTTATCGTCCCAATCAATGTCCTTCAAATAGGTGTACATAAACAAACCATCCGATTTGTAAATGAATATTTATTTGTTCACATTCACGTTAAAAATTATATTTTTAACGATCAAACTATTTTATTCAACCTATGAATATTATATTCGATTCATTTATTAAATAAAATGTTATCTTTATTTTTCTAACTTATTTTTAGAAAATTTCGGCGGCATAACGGCACGATACTAGAAACGGGACAAGGCCTAGCCTTATCCCCGGTCTAGTGAAGGCCCACGCCATTCACACATCAATCAAATCAATTTCATTTCACCAAACAATTCAATTCCAAACCAAATAATCTAGCCAACTACACAACAAAACAATTAAACAAACAAGCCATCCATGGTCTGTGGATGACGGGTGTCGGGTGCTACTAAACACCGTCTGCATCCTAGTATATATATATATATATAACTAGAAAATTTAAATTGAAAGGTGAGAAGTTCTCACCGATAGATATCCAATACCACGACTCTTCATTTATAGAAATCTTCGTCGTTCTCGCCTTTTTGTCATCTTCGTTGCCCGTAGCCACTTCATATATAAAAATCACACATTTTTATATTTTGATGTCTTTAAAATAAAAATCACATTTTTATTTGTTCACTTTCAATTTGAAAATCATATTTTTATTATCGCTTCATACATTTAAAAAATCGAATTTTCACTTTGCTATTCAATATATAAAAATCGAATTTTTACTTTGCTATACAATATATAAAAATCACGCCTTTTCAAATATAAAGATTTCGCCTTTTCAAATATATCCTTATAAAAATCACATTTTTATTTTTCTACACATATAAAGATGATATTTCCAATATTCCTATCATGTAAAAATTATATTTTTACTTCTCTACATAAACAAAAATCATATTTTTATATCATCTAGATAGTAAAGACTATATTTTTAATACTTTAAAAATATAAAAATCATATTTTCACATCTTCAAAAATAAAAAAAATCATATTTTTAATTCTTTACATATGTAAAAATCTGAACTTTATTCAATTTAAAATCTAATCTTTTCCCCATTTTATATACAAACAGATCATAACTTTATATATAAATAAATCCTTTATCATGTTAAAAACCAAACCTTTATGATGTTTAAAATCACAACTTTATGATAATGAAAATCATAGCTTTTTATTTTAAAACTGATTTCAACATCGCATACATATGTACTTAAACCGATTTAAAAATCTTTCTAAGACCAATTTCATTAATTAAACAAAATTAAATAAGTAATTAGAAGTTTACCGGCGTCATTGGGTTGAAGGGGGGGGGCGGATTCGCTGCTGGAGGTTCCAGAGGGGGAAGGCGGTACCTCTCAGCGTCGGTGGCCGGGCAGTGGGCCCTAGGGCGCTGCGGTCTTCAGTTGGTTGGGGATTGGGGGTCTCGCGCATCCAGATCGAGAGGAGGATGAGAGGGAACGGAGAGGGGGGGCCGCGGTTGAGGGAGGCGTGCCATCCATGGTGAGGCGGCGGTGGCCAGCATCGGCGTCGAAGGGGGGGTCTCGCGCTGAGGAATCGGTCAATTTTTTTTCTTTTCTATGAATTCGATTTAAAATCAGAAAGGGGGAGGGGCCAGAGAGATTTAAGGGGAGAGGAGAGAGGATTCCAATTTTTAATTATTTTAATTATGAAAAAGTTGACTTTTACATATGACCTCAAAACGAGGCCTACCGCCTGTCGTCCATAGCGTTTTACCCCTATTCTGAACACAATGGGTACGTATCGCAAGCTGATTTGATCGTTTCGATCAGTTTCCGTTGAATTTACATTTAAATCGCTATGTTGAATTTTAAACGTACATTTCAAATTACCGGGGTCACATACTAACTCTATAAATCCCATAAAAATATTTTCTAGCTTCGTATTGACGATACGGTCCTAACAAAACTAGTTTCGTCGAATTCTGAGACCATTGGAAAAATGGCCAATTTCCAGTCGATTAAAATCAACAGAAACTGGTCAAACGCGTTTTCCTTTGCCACGCTCACATATTGACTCGAAAAATTATGAAATTTGGAATCTAGCAATAGCTTTACATCACGGATCCAACAAAAGTGGTTTGGTCGAAATCCGAGGTCGTTTGCAAAATTTCCATTTTTAAGGGCCTGAATTCTATAGCGACTATTCAGAATTTTCAACTGGACATATCTTTTTATCCCCGCTATGAAATTTTGATTTTTCGGATTCATTGGAAAGATATTATCAAATAGATCCTATTATTTTTGGTTTCACTAAAATCCGGATTGTTTTGCACCCGGTACGTTCAATTGAAGTTTGAAATCGAATTATCGAACTACCGCGCCATTTTCAATTCCTTTTATAGTTATATATAATTATTTATATTCTATCGACGACGTATATAATATATACGTTCGAATTATATTCTAAATAAATTTCTCGTCGTTATTATTTAAAATAATACTTTTTAAATAATCAAAATTCGCTAAAATTGTCAAAATAAAAATTTTAAACTGGCCCAGATTTTCGGGTTGTTACAATCTCCCCCACTTAAAACTTTTCGTCCCCGAAAAGGAACAAAGTCGAAAGTGGTTTGATTATTCAGCTCTACGTTCGATCTGGTTTTCATTCTCCAACTTTTCAGTTTCTGAGAATTTTCAAATTCTTCAAAAATTTGGCTAACACCCTAAATTTTCAAAAAATTTCGCCATAACCTCCCCTGCACCGGGAGCCGCGGGAAAATCCCGAAATTGCCGTATAGGCCTTCTGATCTCAAAAAGAAAAAGAAAAAGCCAAGCGGCTAGCCAATAGGCTCATAAAATCATCATCACCCAAACAAAACAGTAAATTATATAGTAAACATGTACCTATTTGTCGGGCAAACAAATTTTATTCTCTGCTCTAGCCTCCTTGCTATGACCTGTTCAATATAAGTACATGTATATGCGAGCAAATGCGACCAAATTTCAATACAATTCACTATTTGGTTCAATTGGGCTATATGGTACAAATTTTAATTAATCAACCAATAATCAAACAACACAATCAGCAATCAATTAGTGAATTATCATTTGAAATTCATAACTTTGATATATAGCCAAAAATCAGATTTTTGATGCCAAATCACAATAATAAGCACTATCTAGTTTTGGTTCTCACACCAGTCAATAGGAAATATATAGATATCTCACTTTCATCACTCGAATATAAACACTGATGATGAGGCCTCATCATCAGAATTATCTCCGGGCGACTAGAGTGTGATTCTATATCTATCCAATATATTAAAATTTCGAACACACGTTTGCAAGGCGTATATGCAAAATCTTTATATACTGGACTGTCCAAATCAATATAAACTAAATAATCAAATACGAATAATTGATTTTAAATTTTCAAAACAAAATTTGTTTTCATCTTAAAAATATACTCTTCACACTCGTTCTAGGATACTACTGATCCTATCTCTAACGAGTCATTCTAATTGGATATTACTAATCCAATATCTGATGAATTCTTTCGTATGGTTTTAATGTGTCTTGTTCTCTGAGCTTTGTAAACCAAATCTCTGATACCAACTGTGACGGCCCGTAACTTCCCCTTAAAGGAAAGCACCGGATAGTTCGAGAACAAGCCACAACAGAACGCAGACGGAAGAACATTTCATTGTATATTACAACAATGCATCAGAATACAAGAATATACAGAGTATAAATGAATATTACACAGAAATAACAGAGATTTAAATTACATTTAAATACATAGCAGCGGAAAATAATAAAATACACAACTAGAATAGATATACGGATACAAAGCTTCCCGAATATCATTTCAGCTGTAAACCAGGATCCTGTGAATATAAATCTGCAAAACCAACACTACTAGCTGCCCGTGTCAAAATAGGGGCACCCAGAGTTTAGGTTAAAACAATAAACTCCAGGTCAGTCATGTGATTGGTGTGAGAACTAAAACAGTTATTAATCTTTATTTCAAAGTTAGTTAAATCAAGGGACCACGCCGTATGACACGGAACGGGTTTCCTCCCAAGAATACCAGTGCATAAAACAAACTGCGCAATGCTAAATAAAGGAAAATGAAGCTGTTATAAGACCCAGGTCCTATCACACAATGCAACGCAAGCCGGGGGATAGGGTTTTCCCTTATAACAGCCAAAGAATGCTTGATACGTTTAAAACAAATCATTTGATACTATTATAAGTGCATAGTGTATAAAACAACTTCAAATCATAAATATCAATCATAGGCGGCATGGGTACCATATATCATGTCGCCATACTAGATTTACAATTAAAACCGCAAGAGTCACGTATTTGGAAATTGGGTTTCCATCTATGAACCGAGGCTAGGGGTCGTCCTCTACCGATTCGAGACGCTCTAGCCCATGTCCCAGGAACAACCGCAACTGCCCCTTGGATCGTCAGGGCCGGTCCACCGATGTGGATTATTATGCCTGAACAATACGTCTCCCCGCCCTTTGGGGCGTCAATGAGCCAAAAAATGACTCCATCGGACCCGGATCGTCCGATCAAACCGAGGCGCCTCGCAACAGCAACAACCACACAGGTGAAAAGTATATAAATGTCAGGGCCGGTAGGTCACTGACACCACCCTAGCTAGAAGAAAACGCATGCCCTCCCTGATGTCCTCTCCCGTTTCTGGTTCACCACCGGGGTGCGAGGCTCGCGAATTCACGTTACACAAAGCTACGCCACAAAGGTCGTGCTTCGATCATCAACCACAAGACTTTGCTTTTCAACAGAAGCCTTGTTCATTTGCATCTTAGCATGCCACACAGGCAATTCACTCCATGCGATTGATATCCATCAATATATAACCCCTGAGCTCGTACGTCTCAGAGAACGGCGTTAAGCAAGAGAATAAATTCTCCGCCGCTAAACAGATATATATTTAATAGAGATCAATCACACGGACTAAAATCCAATGTCAGACACACAGTCCATTTACAAGTTCGCTCTGGGTCTGAACGAAACCGGAGGCACCTAGTACCCCGCATATCCATCGATCTCCAAATACGTCTGGACGATCACCAACTGTTTCCATCTTCTTGGGTGTACAGCCCAATCAAGATCATCAGTAACCACCCAAACGACGTGAAGACCTCCGGTCTTCAACCACCGTCTTCATCTTCGACATATCGTCGTATCAGTTATTCAGAATGGGATAAACCCGGACTTTCCGAATAACTCGCGTATATTTTAAATAAGCGTTACACAAACACAACATATGCCTCATTCCAATTCATCAGTCACTAACCGTAAATTAATCAAGAGAATAATTCCCCAAATATTAACCCTGAAGGCCGAAACCAACATCAGATCCATACCCAGGAACCATTCTGCTTAGCTAACCGACAGTTAGTTTCTAAATTTCACATTCATAGGGAAAGGTTCCCATTAATTTTATCAAAGATAAATTCCTTGAATTTATTCTTTAATCTTCTTTTGAATTTTGATTCAACTAGTCGGGATTAACGAACCTTACCGAAGTAGTCATTTGTTTTAATTTCCCAATCCCAACCTATTCATCCCATGAAGTAAAACTGGTAATACTTCATATCTAACACCATGGTGTTATCAGTAAATTCAATTACCATTTCACGTTCAAATCTAATTAAAGATTTAACTATCGCCTGGAGCAAAACTGGTGATACTCCATTCTCGATCATTTCAATCTAATTAAAGATTCATTAAAACTCCACTTAGTTTTAATCGTTAACTGGGTTAAAGAATCAGTGTCATTTTAAAACACGGTTCACGATAAACCCAAAATCACCTTCCATTAATTATCGGGTTAAAGAACGAGTGTTATTTAAAACATTGTCCACGATAAACCCAAAATCACCTTCCATTAATTATCGGGTTAAAGAACGAGTGTTATTTAAAACACTGTCCACGATAAACCCAAAAATCAATATCAATTCAATTTCCAATTAAATATTATTTAATTGGTACACTTCATTAAATCTAAATAAAAAAGATTTAATCTTTTCTCAACTGGGTTCAAGAACAGTGTTAATGAAGACACCATTCACGACAAACCCAAATCACATTTGATATTAAACACAAGGCTCTGAATAGAAAATATACCGGCTTATATTCAATATCAAATTCTACGACTAACAAATATCGTATTGGAAATAACGATATATATATCTTTCAAATTCCCATAACAATATCTGTATCATCACGAAATCCAACAATGAAATAATCCAAAGACAATTTCAATTCAAATCCATTCCAATATAATTATTGGAAATTCTGGTTATTTTCAAAACCATTTCTAATCCAGTTTATTTATTTTAAAAATAAATAGAATTATAATTCTAGTTCAAAACTAGTTCATTTCGATAAAAATCTATTTTTATTTTTTCAAATATGGAATTTTTCATCCCAATTCTTTCTAAATCATTTCTTATGATTTTACACAAATTATTACTATTTTTAATAATTTTATCAAGGCCCGTACAGTCGATTTCCATCAACGGCCATCGAACTGCACTTACAGCGAACTTTTTCAAATTTGATTTGGACATAATTCCAAATCCAACCGTTAGATTTCAAATTTCTAATATTCGTTAGAAAGCTCTTTTCGATACGAACCCAACGGTTCCGGTTTTAGGAGAATCCGACGGTCGGATCTCCCATAATATCCGTTCGAAGTCAATGGTCGAAATTCGCGAACTGCCGCGGCGCGGCGCGTTCTATTCAGGCCATTATATTATATATATATATAATATATATAATATATAATTCGTCGATTTCAATTCAAAACGTATTTAGAAATCGTTTAAAAATTCATTTTCAAAACGGTTTCAACTTCATATTCAATTTCAAATCAAAATTGAATATTCCAATATAAATTCGTTTTAAATTCATTTCGATTCTTATTCAATTTCAAATCATTTCAGTGTATTTCGAATTTCAAATCAATTCAGTGTATTTTGAATTTCCATTCACTTTAAATATTATTCGAATTTCAATTCATTCAATATTCATTGAAGAATGAATAAAATCGATATAAATATCGTTCACGTCAAAATGGCGTCAATCTAGCCAACACGGCTTCATATGTTTCTATTTTCAAATATTCTACTTCAAAT
The DNA here is from genome assembly GCA_030737875.1 of Allium sativum. Taxonomy (NCBI): domain Eukaryota; kingdom Viridiplantae; phylum Streptophyta; class Magnoliopsida; order Asparagales; family Amaryllidaceae; genus Allium; species Allium sativum. The sequence goes on along the minus strand of CM060921.1, from coordinate 508,913,327 downwards.
ATTTCAATTTCAAATATTTCTATATATTTCAAAACTGGAATGAGGCCCGATCAATTACCATATAATGTTAATTATATGGATTTTCTACAACACATGTATACAACAACAACGATGAATAATCAACCATCATCCAAAGTGCATTCTACACTGTATAAGCATCAAATATAAATGTTCAACGCTTATAACAGCCTGTCAATCAATCGATCGACATACAACTAAACAATCTGGATTAGTGTACGTCAAATATCATCCCGATACCCGTGTGGGGTTTCAAGCAATCAAACACAGATTTTTATTTGTGCCGTTGGGCGATGTGTAAAATTTATCGTCCCAATCAATGTCCTTCAAATAGGTGTACATAAACAAACCGTCCGGTTTGTAAATGAATATTTATTTGTTCACATTCACGTTAAAAATTATATTTTTAACGATCAAACTATTTTATTCAACCTATGAATATTCTATTCGATTCATTTATTAAATAAAATGTTATCTTTATTTTTCTAACTTATTTTTAGAAAATTTCGGCGGCATAACGACACGATACTAGAAACGGGACAAGGCCTAGCCTTATCCCCGGTCTAGTGAAGGCCCACGCCATTCACACATCAATCAAATCAATTTCATTTCACCAAACAATTCAATTCCAAACCAAATAATCTAGTCAACTACACAACAAAACAATTAAACAAACAAGCCATCCATGGTCTGTGGATGATGGGTGTCGGGTGCTACTAAACACCGTCTGCATCCTAGTATATATATAAATAGAAAATTTAAATTGAAAGGTGAGAAGTTCTCACCGATAGCTATCCAATACCACGACTCTTCATTTATAGAAATCTTCGTCGTTCTCGCCTTTTTTTCATCTTCGTTGCCCGTAGCCACTACATATATAAAAATCACACATTTTTATATTTTGATGTCTTTAAAATAAAAATCACATTTTTATTTGTTCACTTTCAATTTGAAAATCATATTTTTATAATCGCTTCATACATTTAAAAAATTGAATTTTCATTTCGCTATTCAATATATAAAAATCGAATTTTTACTTTGCTATTCAATATATAAAAATCGCGCCTTTTCAAATATAAAGATTTCGCCTTTTCAAATATATCCTTATAAAAATCACATTTTTATTTTTCTACACATATAAAGATGATATTTCCAATATTCCTATCATGTAAAAATTATATTTTTACTTCTCTACATAAACAAAAATCATATTTTTATATCATCTAGATAGTAAAGACTATATTTTTAATACTTTAAAAATATAAAAATCATATTTTCACATCTTCAAAAATAAAAAAAATCATATTTTTAATTCTTTACATATGTAAAAATCTGAACTTTATTCAATTTAAAATCTAATCTTTTCCCCATTTTATATACAAACAGATCATAACTTTATATATAAATAAATCCTTTATCATGTTAAAAACCAAACCTTTATGATGTTTAAAATCACAACTTTATGATAATGAAAATCATAGCTTTTTATTTTAAAATTGATTTCAACATCGCATACCTATGTACTTAAACCGATTTAAAAATCTTTCTAAGACCAATTTCATTAATTAAACAAAATTAAATAAGTAATTAGAAGTTTACCGGCGTCATTGGGTTGAAAGGGGGGCGGATTCGCTGCTGGAGGTTCCAGAGGGGGAAGGCGGCACCTCTCAGCGTCGGTGGCCGGGCAGTGGGCCCTAGGGCGCTGCGGTCTTCAGTTGGTTGGGGATTGGGGGTCTCGCGCATCCAAATCGAGAGGAGGATGAGAGGGAACGGAGAGGGGGGCCGCGGTTGAGGGAGGCGTGCCATCCATGGCGAGGCGGCGGTGGCCAGCATCGGCGTCGAAGGGGGGGGGGGGTCTCGCGATGAGGAATCGGTCGATTTCTTTTTTTCTTCTTCTGTGAATTCGATTTAAAATCAGAAAGGGGGAGGGGCCAGAGAGATTTAAGAGGAGAGGAGAGAGGATTCCAATTTTTAATTATTTTAATTATGAAAAAGTTGACTTTTACATATGACCTCAAAACGAGGCCTACCGCCTGTCGTCCATAGCGTTTTACCCCTATTCCGAACACAATGGGATAGGTATCGCAAGCTGATTTGATCGTTTCGATCAGTTTCCGTTGAAATTACATTTAAATCGCTATATTGAATTTTAAACGTTCATTTCAAATTACCGGGGTCACATACTAACTCTATAAATCCCATAAAAATATTTTCTAGCTTCGTATTGACGATACGGTCCTAACAAAACTAGTTTCGTCGAATTCTGAGACCGTTGGAAAAATGGCCAATTTCCAGTCGATTAAAATCAATCGAAACTGGTCAAACGCGTTTTCCTTTGCCACGCTCACATACTGACTCGAAAAATTATGAAATTTGGAATCTAGCAATAACTTTACATCACGGATCCAACAAAAGTGGTTTCGTCGAAATCCGAGGTCGTTTGCAAAATTTCCATTTTTAAGGGCCTGAATTCTATAGCGACTATTCAGAATTTTCAACTGGACATATCTTTTTATCCCCGCTATGAAATTTTGATTTTTCGGATTCGTTGGAAAGATATTATCAAATAGATCCTATTATTTTTGGTTTCACTAAAATCCGGATTGTTTTGCACCCGGTACGTTCAATTGAAGTTTGAAATCGAATTATCGAACTACCGCGCCATTTTCAAATCCTTTTATAGTTATATATAATTATTTATATTCTATCGACGACGTATATAATATATACGTTCGAATTATATTCTAAATAAATTTCTCGTCATTATTATTTAAAATAATACTTTTTAAATAATCAAAATTCGCTAAAATTGTCAAAATAAAATTTTTAAACTGGCCCAGATTTTCGGGTTGTTACACCACAATTTATATATTTAATTAGTAGTTAGACTAGTTTAATTATATTGATGAATTTTCAGTGGTTAATGATTGTTGTTGTTTGTTATGATGGATGATGGATGCGTAGATTAAAACACACACACTGTTAATTGTTAGCGCACAGTTATTATTGATTAATTATGTTGATGATGGTTGCTATGGACGTGTATAACGGTTGTTGATGTTGTTTTGCACACTCCGTGACACAACAATTACAGTATTACATTGGTGATCGGCAAATCTCCTTCGAAATTGGAAACAATATTATTATTGAAACTAAAAGTTAATATGTATGAATTTATAGATATTAATAAAGTTTCTTTAAATAAATAAATACTGGAACATTCTAGGATGACAGAGAGGATAGTGTCTAGGCTTGGGTTTGGAAATTTTAGTTTCTTGCTCTCCCTGACTATCCCTAACTGATCCAACGGATGGGATGGTTAAATAAAAATCTAATTTGAAATTATTTGAATGGTGATTTAATTTATTAGTAAAAAATAAAAGTTGTGTTTTAAATCCAAAATAATTTGAAAAGTCAATTTAAATGATTTATAAGTTTATAATGATTTTAAGGTATTTTGAAGTATTTAAGAATAATGATTATTTTGGTCAAAATTAGAGCTTGTCCCATTATGGCAATATGTATATGCTTATAACTTTTCCAATTTAAATCGGATTTCCACGAAATGAAAAACGTTTGATTCCTATTTACGAGAGCTTTCAAATGAGTGAAAGCAGATTTTAATTTCGGGTTATAGTTTTCAAGCTATGTTCAAAACCGTTTTGGAAAAGATCGTTGTAAGGGTATAGTTTTGTAACACTTTTGTGACGCTTTTGAAACGTTGCTGTAACGCTTTCATTAAAAGCAATCTATTTTGAAGTTTTTAACCCGCAAACAATTTTTCGAACTATGAGAAATCATTTTTTTATGATTTGTAGGATGTTTTCAAAGGTTTAGAAGTATTCGAAATATTTTATATGGGATTTAAGTTGATTTATTTAAATAGTAAAATAAGTTTTCCAATTTTGAATAATTGGATATGGTGGGAAATAAATCTTCGATGTTTAATATTAATTTAGTAGATGATGACTCTTACTATTTGAGGAATTTAAAAGGTAGTTCATCGTTATTCCACTTATAGTATGAGTTGGATACGGAGGTTAATATTGAGGATAAGTTGATGATATTTTTATCCAGATCTAATGTCAAAGAGTTGGATAAATCTTTTAATTATGATACAAGTTTCCTAATTTGATTAAGATAAGTTGGATAGAAATATTCTTCAGATATTTGATATGAAATTCTGTGGTGTAACGTATGCTATTTGAGGAATTTGGAAGATATTATTATTATATCGATATTCCTCTTATGGTATTCGTTGATTATGAGAATTGATATCGAATATAAGTGGATACAATTTATGTGTAATTTATGTTCAATATCAATTGATTTGGGTTTTGCCGTGAGTGGTATTTTTAATGATATCATTCTTGAACCCCAATGAGATTAAGTTGTGGAAATTCATATCGTAATTTGGGATTTAATCAAATCTTTGATTTGAAGAAATTGAAAGTAAGGAATAGGGAAGGAAGTATAATCTTTTAATTAAGATTAAAGAATTTGAATGTTGGAAAAATGTTTTAATTAGGGAACTATGGTAGAAATATGGATTAAGGTTTTTAAAAGAAACTGGATTTGGATAATGAGTTATCAAATGAAAAGTTAATTTAGGTTTAAGGCTAAAGTATCTTTGATAAAGTATATGTTATTAAAGAGTGAATTTTGTTAAACATAGATTGGAAAAGGGTTTAATTTAACAAATCCAAGATGGAAGGAGATTGGTTGAAAGGCTGAGTGTTCCGTAATTGTGTTTTTAAAATTGCGCTTATTATTTGGAAAGTCCGGGATCAGATTTAAGTCCGAAAACCATTACAAGTAATAATACGACGCATGAATCAAATTCAGGACTTGGAATCGACGAATGAAGACCGTGGTTCTTCACAAATCGAACGGACCGCCTGCTGATTCGTTCCTTTACCAATAGATACAGTAGAGAGATGCCCCTATTATTGGAGTGGCAGGAAGTCCGAACGTATTGGGAGAACTTTCGGATTTGTTCCGTTCAGACTGAGGACGGACGTGTATGGATTGTGTGTTTGACATTGTAATTGACGGCATAACACTGATTTCCCTGGATATATATCTAGTTTGTGACATATGAGCTCGAAGTGGTTATGTATGGGTGGGAATCAGTGGTCATGTGGTGAATGGACAATATGACATACTTAAGAAATGAAATGAGCTTGTACGATCAGGGCATTGCTTTTCTAGGCATGCTTTGTGTATAACGTGACATCGACAAACCTCACACCCCGGATGATGAGAAACTGGCGGTTAGGTTGTATGTATATATATGAATTGATGATGACCGCTGCAGCAGTGGGAAACCACTTGTGACTTATGGAATAGGGTATGTTCGGGGGGCCGTGTCTGGTCGAAAACCGTTGATTTGCCTCGCGATTTGTATTGGTGTCGACGTCTGGATGAAAAACCCATGATTACATTTCGTTTGTATTCCGATTGATCTTTCGTTCTAGGAATCATCAAGTTGGAATTCCAAATCCCAAATACGACCCATACGACTTTGATTGTATATATATATCGCGACATAATATTATGGGGTATTGTGCCGTCTAGGATTAATACATTTATTTACGAAATGATTTCCACACTATATATGATAGTATTGAAAGATGATTTTTTTACGTATGAAAGCATGTTTGGTTATCATAAGATAAAACTCGCCCATCTGGTGTGCGCTTGCATTGTGTGATGTAGGACGAGCTTATGATAGCTTCATTTTTTTAAAAAGTCATCGCGTATTTATATGCACAGGCATTCACATGGAGTAAACCCGTTCCGCGTTAGCGGCGTGGTCCAGTGAATTTCCCAACTTTAAAAACAAATGAATGAAAACTTAAAAACAACTGTTTTATGTTCTCACACTGGTCCCATGACTGACCTGTTGTTTATTGTTCCTTTCTAAACTCTGGGTGCCCATAAATTTTCACACGGGCAGCTAGTAGTTTAGTTTTACAGTTGTAGATCATGGAGCAAGTTCGGAGCGCTTTCGAGTTAAAGTCCACGCTAGAATTCAGAGCTTCTGCAGTGTTATATGGTTCTTCCGCTGAGAGTATATTTCTTTTTCTTCCGCTGTATATGTCGTAACTTTGATATTCTGTGTAACTTTGTTGTAATATTGTATCATGATATGAAAAGTTATGTTATTTTGTTCAATGTATGTATGTACCCATAACAATTTGTCTTATTGAACTGTTTAAGTTGGATTAATTAACGGCAAGAATCGGGCAAAAAAGCGGTCTTTAAACCAGATCTGGAAAAATGGGGGGGGGGGGGAGGTCGATACGACCTCCCTTGGTAGGTCGACCCCCAGGTCGACCTGCCTGGGTATTTTCCTATGTAAATTCTGAATTTTCGTTGAATCTTCCAAAGGCCATAACTCTTTCATACGGAGTCCGATTTTCGAAAACTTGGACTCTATTCCAAGAAGAATTCTGAGACGAACGCAATGGTGATGTCCATTTTTCTTAATTCCTGATATTTAAATTAAGTATCTTTATTTTATTGTCTTCTACGTTACGTGCACTGTTATCGTATTAATTTTTCCTTCTCTTCCATATATTAATAAATTTTTCATTATACATCACCAATATTTACCTATCTATGCATATACACATATTTTTACATACTTTTAACTATATTAAAAACGCGGGGTGTTACATTCTCCCACCCTTAAAGAATTTTGTCCCCGAAATTCGATAAGAGTAAAATAGATAACCCCTCGCAATATCCATCCATCAAGTGTGCATCCAATTGTTACAAACATTTTGCACATGTGCAAAGTGAGATACATTATAGTAAAGTATGTATGCCAAATTTGGATCCACCTATGTGTATGCAAACTATAAAAACACTTTCAAAACATGATGCTCACATCCTAAATATACTTGCAGTTCTATATGAATCCAATATTTTTGAAAAATCAAAACGTTTTTCATCCAAATTTTCCCACACTCTTACAGAGTAAGAGCATAGTTCATCCAATTTTCGCATCCAAAACCCTACCAATCATCATTAAATTCGAAATTTAGAAATATCTAATTTTCCAAATTCGATTTCTAATGTTATGAAAACGGAAAATTTTACATCCTCCGTTTTTCTTTTCTAATTGCACTTGGATTTTTACATAACTATTCTATAAAGATTTCCTATTTTCCTATCCAAGTACAACCACATAAGAAAATTTCTTCTCTTTTTCCACTTATCTTGGAAAAATTTCATATTTATTCATCTTTTTCTTAAGATTTTTATTTTCTTTTTCTCATCACGTTTTGTTGCTTGATTGATTCAGTTGTTTTCTTGTTAGTTAGGCTAGTCTTCTTCTTAAGTTTATTATTTAAAACAAGCTCTTCTGTTTTCAGCTCAAACAGTATCCTACACAGCTACAACTATGGGCCAAGAATCCTAGGACTTTGTCACGAGTCCACTCAACAGGATCTATACACTTGCTTTCCCTTCACTATCTAGTAGTCATTACTAGTCCATGCTGTGTATTACTAGCCTATACTTCTCTTTCAAACAACAATCCTAAACTCTTACGGCTTATGCATTCTACGGGAAATTTTTCATTAGTTTAATATCATCTAATCCCTGACTGTAAATTGGCAAGAAAATAACTCTCTAAGTATCAACCCCGAAGACCGAAATCAACATCAGATTGATACTCAGAGAATTTCTCATCTCAACCAATTCCCAGTTGGTTCTAATAGCTTTGACTTTATCTCGTTCTTTCTAGGCCTTAATCCTTAACTACTCCACTTTTAAAACATGGTTTGGCATTCTTTCTTTTTATTACATTCTTCTTCCAAAAACTAAAAGTGGTAAAACTTTTATTCTTTTCTCAAAAACTTGCTTTTGCCAAACCATAAAAACATGTTACAAAGTAAAATTGCAAAAACAGAAATTCAAATCTCAAACTGGAGTAGACAAGGACGACTAATGAGTTACACTTTTCCTATTTACAAAGTTAACTTTGGTTACTAAGGCGCAAATATCTACTCTATTCTTGCACTCTACTGCTTATTTTGTTTACCCAACAAAATTTCTTTTTAAAACAATAATCAAAATTTATCGTTAACCGAATAGAGATTTCAAAACTTCTTTTCATATATGAAAACTAGCAAGCTATTTATGCTCCATAATATGCACCTTTTCATGAGAGAATTCATTTAAAACAAGAAATCATTGTTTTACCCAATATACCTCACTTTACTTTAAAACCCATCATGCACTAAGAACATCAAAATACTTTTAAGATTAAAACTTGAAAAACTCCACAAATTCTTTTACAGATTCAAGTTCTTAAAAGTTTATTACTAGGTTAGACTCACAGTGGGTGTTCCACTCACTAGTCTTTCCTAGGCACTTTTGCGAACTCAATTCTCTCGACTATATATATATATATTCCTAATCCATTTTTCATTTTTCAACCTTTTTTTTCTAGTTTCTAAGGTTACACTTCTAAAACCACTACTCTGAAATACTAATATTTCAGTTTCCATCCTATGGGATATTTTTCTTTCTCTAGCTTCAAGTCATATTGTACACTTTTCCAACCACCTAATGGTCTAAAAAATTTCCATGTTTATTACTTTTGTGTACAAACTAAATATCCCAACTCTTTCCCTACCTAGTGGGTTACTTTATGGATTTAGGTTTATATATATAATATATTTATATTTTAGAAAACACAAATACGTTCACTCAATATCTCCCTAAGATCACTAAACCGAAGCTCTGATACCAGATGTAACAACCCAGATTCTGACGGACCGATTTTTTTTCAAAAATCCAATCCCTTGAAACCTGAGTTGATTGCTCTAGTATCCTGCAGAAAAAGACAGAGAAAAGAGATACGTCAGAGTTCGGAAAACACCTGACAACGAAAGGAGTAAAATATAATATATTTAAAACATAGCTTTACCTTAATCACAATACTGCTAAATAAGTATTCCCAAAGCTATAAGTCTCTGTCTAACCTGCGAATGTTATAAGGAGGGACTCAGAACATAAGTAATGTGTGAACGAATTTAAACTACACTTCTTGAATAATCCTACATATACCGTTAAATTACACTTTCTTATTTATTAGGTTATGCGTGTTATTAGCACTCAAAGCTTACACACACGTCGCACCCATCTACCCCCTAGTAGATTAACCTAATATAGTGTATACGTAGCTACCCCCAAACTGAGATACACCCCGTGATACCCCGCTCGCACGGTCTCCTCCGTGTCGCCACAGTAGTATGCGCAGTCCCTCATCCTATGCCATAGTAACGTACAACGCTACATATGCATAGAACCACTATCGCTGTGCTACGTAAGCGTACTGACTGCTATCCTCGAACTATTCGATCGAGTTTGGTTCCATCACCGAATAAGGCCCTCTAGTCTATGATACACTACCCAGAGCAGACATGGTTGTACCTAGACTTTCCCACGTACGTATCATCAATCGTACTCGATGTTTCTACTGCACATAACCTCTACTTGTGCACCCAAGTTCCGTGGCAGGGCTACACCAGAAAACACGGAACTCGGTCGGGAGCTTTTCTATATCTGTACGGGCCCGCCTCTAAGAGTGTCCAATGTACAGATATCACTCGGGCCTGGTTTTTCTGTGGTGGCTATGGCCCCACCTCAGCCCCTCCCTCAACTAGTAAAGACCACATGAGCTAAGCGACCACCCCTAACAAGCAAACAATCTAAACATCCATGTGGGGTCTCCCCGCACCCGTCCCTTGATAGCAAAGGTTAACGATCTCTAGGGGTTAGCTCTTATCTTTTCACATTAGGCTGCTGGTGACAGGCTTCCAACGATCTTGCTATCGTTTGGTTTTGACCCTCCACCTCTGCCTGAGGCAATCGCCGAACCACCCTTAATGCCACCGCATACAACATTCTGACTTCCTCCTACTTGTGCAGTCAAGGCCCACCCACCTGCTAGTTCCGCGCAGACCTAACCATTGTAATCCTAGCCCGAAGCTAAACCACTACAGAGGACTACCAGGATCACCTTTAACGTCTCAGGAAGCTGCGTGCTTCCCCCTCCAGTCCGTTGGAGCCACCAAAATAGCTAACGTGCGCTCTCCTCGTGCCTTATGACACCATCATGATCTACCTCGTTGGGTTATTCATCCTACAACGTACGGACTGCTTCAAGCGCCTTAGTTTTATATGTCATTAGACCCTAAGTCATTTATTTCACGCTTGTGCCACCTCGTCAACTTTCTCAATTAATTTGGTTGTTCACATTAGCTTTCTATTTTTTGTATTCACCAAGTTACCCTTGCTTATTAATTCAATTTATACTTAACCCACTTAAGTCCATTAATAAGCCCACAACATGTTATTTTCCAATTTCATAAATTATTCCCTTTTTGGGTTACAACAACATGTTATACTTAATTCATAGTTAAGTATGCCTTATCCCACATACATACTGATTAGGAGAATAACCCTCTAAACACCAGCCCCGAAGACCGAAATCAACATCAGACTGGCACCCAGTGAATTACTCAACCCAACCAACATATATGATTTTAATTTACTTCTTTTTCACTCATATAACTTATATCATTTTTAAATTTCACATTTCTCCTTTCCAAAACACTTAATTTAATTATATCTTTACATATAAGTTATCTCATCTTCCTTATCGTTTCCGATAACTTATCTTGTCCCATAAGTTATAATTTCCACCTATTATCCTTTCTTGCCTTATTCAAGTTTATTCATAATAGGTTATTTATAATTCCCTATTTCTTGTCATTAATTTTAGATTAACTTATTTCATAGTATAAGTCGTCCCACCCTTCAAGTCTTGTATTACATCTTAAGTTATAACCATCCCTTGTCCCTATGATAAGTTTGCCTATTATTAAATTTTACATCACCGCAACTCAAGTTTATAATAGGTAATTATCATGCCCCTATTACTGTGTCATTAATTTTAGATTTGACTTAACCCTTCCTTTTACTCATCCCGTTACTTAAACTTTACCCAATTCAATTAATTTATGTTATCGTTACGGGTCACATTTAGTTAAGCATATCTAAATTCTGTTTCATGTCACACGTGTTCCACTTAACCCCCTTTATTATAGTTTCCATATATTACACATGTCATACTACGGTTAAGTCTACCTTAGTCATGTTTTACATCACATGTCTTACAACGGTTAAGTCCACATTAGTCATGCTTTACATGTCATTTATATCACCTACTTAACCCTCCAACCATACCCATGTCACTCACATGTCTTATTATGGTTAGTATTTCTTAATTTATTTATAATGCTGTAACGATGTATGACCTCTCACATTAGACGTCCGTTCATGGCTGCTGGATTTATCGGGCGGTTTCGGGTAGTCTTACACCACAAACGCGCCTAACCTCGTGTCATAAACCATTACGCCTCTAGTTCTTGCCGTTGACCTCTCACATTAGACGTCCGCTTGTGGTTGTTAGATTTGTCAGGCGGTTCCAGGCAGTCTTACACCACAAACGCATCAAACCTCGTGTCATAGGCGTTCATTAATAATCATCTTTCACCCAAACCCCAAATTCATGTCATATGTTCCAAATTCAACTTAATTACATTTCATTTTTATGCCTATTTCCAATTTGCCATTCACTAAACAATTACATAATAGTTAGCCAATTTTCATGTTACCCAAATTATCCAATTATAGCCAAATTCACTAATTCCATGTTATTCATACCCAAACATGTCAATTTCCAATATCCAATTATACCATATTTCATATAATCAATATTTTACCAATATATATCCCAACATTCCCACGTTCATACATATAATCTAATTCACCCCCTAGGCTTACTTTTCAAGTCACAAATTAATTTCACCAATCCATGTTATCCAATTACATGTTGTTAATATTGAATTATACCAATTCCATATCCAAAAGTTCCAATTAAATTTACACAATTTCATGTTAACATCATAAATCAAAATTCATAGTTTCACACTATTCAACATAGATTATATTCCTCGACTGCACAAAATAGATTATGCCCAACATATGCAATAACAATTGTTATGCCACAAACCCCGAAATTTCAGATTATGTTCCAATATCCCCATATTCCAATCGTGCGTATTGTATAAAAAGATTTCGTCTAGGTTCGAGATAACATAGATTCAAAGATAAAAGGGGTAAAGGATAAAAAGGAGAGAACTCAAACGTAAGCATACATAAAATAACAGATCTTATTAAATTAATATCATATTCATTATGGGGAATGGTAATTGATAGAAGCAACATTATACAACAAATATAGTTCAAATCCACTCACATTGACTGGATTAGAGAAATAAGTGATTTGTCGTTGATGTAGAACGCAGATTTAATCTTCTTATTTGATTATTGGTGAAGATCATGAATTGTTGATGAAGAATTTTGCTACTTGATTTGATTAAACTCCAAAGTTGATGAAGAACTTGCAAATTAATTTAGGGTTTTGAGGCGACGACCATGTTTGGTTGAAGTTTAGTGGCATGGAAGCTTCAGAAGGAATTGTTTATGAATTAGGTTAGGTCTAGGCACTATTTTATAGATGTAGAGAGTGTTTTAGAGCCATTAGATCGCCCTAGAAGCCATTCGGTCTGTCCAGCACCTCAAAAATCGTCACTGCCCAGATCTGGAAAAATCAGGAGGCAGGTCGACACATGTCAACCTCCCTGGGTTGGTCGACCCCTAGGTCGACCTGCCTGGGTATTTTCCTATGTAAATTCTGAATTTTTGTTGAATCTTCCGAAGGCCATAACTCTTTCATACGGAGTCCGATTTTCGAAAACTTGGACTCTATTCCAAGCAGAATTCTGAGACGAACGCAATGGTGATGTTCGTTTTTCTTAATTCCCGATATTTAAATTAAGTATCCTTATTTTATTGTCTTCTCTGTTACGTACACTATTATCATATTAATTTTTCCTTCTCTTTCATATATTAATAAATTTTTCATTATACATCACCAATATTTACCTATCTATGCATATACACATATTTATACATACTTTTAACTATATTAAAAATGTGGGGTGTTACATGCGTCTCTTTCTAGCTAGAGGTGGTGTCAGTGACCTACCAGCCCTGACATTTATATTATTTTCACCTGTATGGTTTTTGTAATGCGAGGCGCCTCGGATATGGAGTCATTTGGCTCATTTACACCCCGTAGGGCGGGGAAACGTATTGTCCAGGGTTTAAGTTTAATCCACATCGAGCGGACCGACCTTGTTGCTCCAAGGCTTGCCTGCGCGCTTGCCTGAGACATGGTAGGCTAGATTGTCTCGAAGAGGTAAGGACGATCCCTTGCCTTGGTTCATGACGGAAATCCAATTTCCAAATACGACATTGTGCGGTTTTGATTGTATACTTATATATGGTGACATGATATATGATACCCATGCCGTCTACGATTTATATTTATGATTGAAATTGTTTTTGAAACATATAAACACTAGTAATAATATCAAATGATTTGTTTTTTTCGTATCAAGCATATTTTGGCCATTATAAGGTAAAACTCTATCCTCCGGTTTGCGTTGCATTGTGTGATGGGAACTGAGTCTTATAATGGCTTCATTTTTATAAAAAGCATTGGGATGTTTAAAAGATTTACTTGTTTAAAGCACTGGCAATCCAATGGAGTAAACCCGTTCTGCGTTAGCGGCGTGGTCCTGTGATTGGCTTTATTGTAAAGTAAGTTAAGTAAATTTCTCACACCCGTCCCATTACTGACTCGTAGTTTGTTTCACTTGCAAACTCGGGTGCCCTATTTTCTACATGGGCAGCCTTGTATTCAGGTTTTAGCAGGCTCTTTCTGGAGAGCTGGAGCTGAAGCTGGATTCTATCACTTCTTTCTTTTTATGCTGTTCAGCTCCTATTTTACATATTATGTTTTGATTCCACAGTAGACATTTACGTAAAGCTGAACTGTATTTTGTACTAAGTATGATCCTATATACTGTGTAACTCTGATGATTATGTTCATCCAGTGTATTCTATTGTACATTATCTAGTGTATTTATTTATTTCTATTCTGCTGTTATTTGTTTATGTGTTATATTCCAAAGATTACCCTTGCCACCATGGAACGGGGTTTGGGGTCGTCACAACGTGGTATCAGAGCTTTGGTTAAGCTTAGGTCTGGAATATAACATATTAACGAACTCGTCAAAATAGAACCAGTAGTGTTCTAAGACGGATCGCTCATTTCAGATAGGACTAGTAATATCCTAGAATGAGTTAAGCAGAATGAGATACACCCTGATTGACACATTTACATTCAAGTATATGTCTCTATGTTTTAAAAATACCTTTTCTGTTGACCTGACACTTTTCTGCTATTTACAGACGCACTAGAAAATGAGTGGCAGAAATAGAAGAAGTAGTACAGACCCAGATATAGAAGCTCTATTTAAGAAATATAGAAATCTGGGTGGAGTACCATTCTTGGGCGAAGAATCTATTATTAATAAACAAGCTTGGATTCGTTCTGCTGAGAAAATCTTTGAAGGTTTAAAGCTGAGAGATGACCAGAAAAGATTACTGGCATCTTGGGCACTCAAAGACGAAGCTTTGTTCTGGTGGGATTCGATTATTAAGGATAATCCAGAAGGTAATATTACCTGGGATAGATTTAAAGAGATTTTCAGTAAAAGATTTATTTCACCAGAAGCAACTGAGCGGTTATGTGATGAATTCTATTATCTGATACAAGGAGATATGACCATTCCAGAATATCGTAAGAAATCCAATGAAATTTCTCATTTTGCCCCTCATCTAATTCAAAATCCAAAGAGGAAGAATCTGAGGTTTATTAACGGGCTCCAAAGAAAATACCAAAGTAGTGTAACTAGACATGTGAACCTTCCTTTTTCTGAAAAGATATACATGGCTTACCAGTATGAGGATCTCGATAAGAAAGGTATGTGGCGCTACGAAGAGGAAGTCAGTTCTAATAGCAAAAGGAAGTTCGAAACAGATAGCCCAGAGACAAGTACGCAGCTTGAGGCAAGTACAAAATCTAAGGTCAGTAAGAGGCCAAAGGCCGGTCGGAAAAAGGTAAAGACAGTCGTATGTCTAAAGTGTAATAAACAAGGGACACCGGAATATATCACTATAAATATGTGCATGCTTATTAGGATTTATTGGGTACCTAATACGACCTAATAAATTTCCAAACCCCTCCCCGTACAAAGGAGGTTATGGCGAAATTTTTCAAAAATTTAGGGTGTTAGCCAAATTTTTGAAGAATTTGAAAATTCTTAGAAACTGAAAAGTTGAAGAATGAAAGCTAGAATGAAAGTTGAGTTGGTTAATTAAACAACTTTCGACTTCGTTACTTTTCGGGGACGAAAAGATTTTAAGTGGGGGAGATTGTAACAACCCGGAAAATCAGAACCAATTTAAAATTTTTAATTTGGCTATTTTAGTGGATTTTAAATATTTTAAATAAATTATTTTAAATAATAACGATGAAAAGTATGTTTGAATCGATTTTTGAAAATAAATATATTTATTTTAATTATAAACAAGGCCTGAAATGGCGCGGTAGTTTCTAAATTTGAATTCAAACTTTGACTGGCTGTACTGGGTGCAAAATAAAATGGATTTTAGTGAAACCAAAAATATTTAAATCTTTTTATGATTATCTTTCTAACGAATCTGAAAAATCAAAGTTTCATAGCGGGAGTCAAAAGTTATGGCCAAATGAATTTTCAAAAAGGTCTAGCCCTTGAAAATAGACATTTTGCAAACGACCTCAGAATTCAACGAAACCACTTTTGTTGGATCCGGGATGTCAAATTATTGTTAGGTTTCAAATTCCATAATTTTTGAAGTTAATATGTGAGCATGGCGAAGGAAAATGTGTTTGGTCGATTTTAGTTAAATTGGATCGACCAGAAAATGGGCATTTTTCAAACGGTCTCACAATTCGACGAAATTAGTTTTGTTAGGACCATATCATCAAAACATAGCTAGATTTATTTTTCAGGAATTTTTAGAATTAGTATGTGGCCCCGGCAAATTGAAATGTACGTTCAAACCAAATATTGAATGTTTTATGTTTTAATTTGATGAAAAACTGACCGTAACACTTGAATGGGCTTACAAAACATATCCCATTATGTTCGGAATAGGGGTATTTAGCTAGGGGCGATAGTCGTTGGGTTTGAATTGGGGTTCGTTTAGATAAGTGGGTATTTTTAGAATTAGAAAATTAAAAATAAATTAAAAATAAATTAAAAATAAATTAGTGGGC
The DNA here is from genome assembly GCA_030737875.1 of Allium sativum. Taxonomy (NCBI): domain Eukaryota; kingdom Viridiplantae; phylum Streptophyta; class Magnoliopsida; order Asparagales; family Amaryllidaceae; genus Allium; species Allium sativum. The sequence continues at coordinate 508,896,991 of CM060921.1, read as the reverse complement.
CAATCGTTTTTCTCCATTCATTATCGCGCTTCAGGAAATTAAACCTGACACCCTCGTTCGAACGGCGGCTAGGTTTGCCACCTTCTCTCCTCCATTCTGGCGAATCCGTTCATCGTTAGCCCTCTCCCCTGTTGAGCTTTTTGTAGATCCCACCCTCCTCTACAAATCCATAGCAGTCACACCCTCCATCGTGCTGCGTTTCTTGAGAACCACGACCACTAACTCTCGCCGTTCGAAGGTGAACCGCCGCCTCAGGGAGCCACCGAGCTCGACCTCGTGGGTAGCGCCAGAGGCACCTCTCCAACCCCGACAGCGTGGCGTTGGCCGATCATCTTCAAGCTCCACCGTTTGCGCGCAATCTTCTAACTTAGTTTTGAACTCCACTTGAAAGGTAACGGCTGATTTAATTTCAACTGTTTATAACGCTTTAAAGCGCTGCGAAGTGTGATTTCACAATAAAAATGATATCTTTTTCGTATGTTGACGAAATCTAGTGAAACAAGAGACACCGGGACCGTGAGGACGTCTTCTACATTCTAGAAGAGACCAGATTTTTTTACGGAGCCTTCTACAATTTTTGGAGGAGTGGAACCCAAAGTGAGATTTCTGAATTATAAACGATATGGAAATGACGATGTATAAATTATATAGTCGATGTATGGGTTATATAAGAATTGTACACCTCATGTATAAGCGTTGTATAAGCTGTATGTTCGATGTATAAGTTATATATGCGTTGTAAAAATTATATATGCATTGAGTGAATTGAAATAAAATAGAAATATAGTTATGTACGTATACATATATATATATATATATATATATATATATATATATATATATATATATATACACTCCCCTCATCCACAGACCATGGACGATATATATTGGTTGTGATATTGTTTGGATTATTGGTTGATGTGAAATTGGTGAATATCATGAATGGTTGATTGGAAATGATTGTTTGTGGTTGAAATCCCAATAGGATTAGTATATGGGAAAATTCGTCTGTGTACGAACTAGATATTGAAATCCCCATTGTCAAAAGCTACGAGGCTTTAAGGTAGAGCGAGGAGCCATACTCGGGACGGTGCCGGTTTTAACTACCTGTCGTTATGCTACCGAAATTTTCTGAAATATTCCTGTGTTTGATTTATATTCATGTGTTGAAACTATATTCATGTGTTGAGTGACATTCATGTATTGAATAAATTCTTTGAAAGATAAAAATAGCATTTTTACCATATATATAGACTATATAAAATATTAGTGTTTTAAATAAATTGTTTTAACACCAAAAATAACATTTTTACCTTATGTATGAACTATATATAATAATCGTGTTTTGAAATAAATTACTTTACAATAAAAATCACATTTTTATGATATATACGAACTATTAAAAATAGTGATGTGTTGAAATAAATATCAGTTGGATAAAAATATCATTTTTATCAAATATATGAAATGAATATGGTTTTGAAATCGAAGAATGAATTATATATATATATATATAATTAAAATAAATCGAATAACAAAGCAGCAGTTCATATTTTGAAACCGTGATTTCAAACGATTATTGCGGGAGATTCGACCATCGGATTTTCCCGAAACCGAAACCGTTGGGTTCGCTTTGTGAGACGACCCCAAACCCCATACTGACGGTGGCAAGGGTAATCTGTGGAACATAACACATAAACAGATAATAGCAGAACAGAAATAAATAAATGCACCAGATAATGAACAATAGAATATACTGGATAAAAGTAATCATCCGAGTTACACAGTATATAGGATCATACTTAGTACAATTACAGTTCAACTATACATATATGTCTACAGCGGAAAACAAACATAATGTACAATAGGAGCTAAACAACATAAAAAGAGATAAATGATAGAATCCATCTTCAGCTCCAGCTATCCAGAAAGAACCAGCTAAACCTGAATACAAGGCTGCCCGTGTAGAAAAAGGGGCACCCGAGTTTGAAAGTGAAACAAACTACGAGTCAGTCATGGGACTGGTATGAGAAATCTACTCAACACATTTTAAATATGGCTAATCACAGGACCACGCCACTTTCGTGGAACGGGTTTACTCCATTGGATTGCCAGTGCTTTAAAAACAAATCTTTCTTTTAAACATCGCAATGCTTTTTATAAAAATGAAGCCATTATAAGACTAAGTTCCCATCACACAATGCAACGCAAACCGGAGGATAGAGTTTTTACCTTATAACGGCCAAAATATGCTTGATACGAATAAAACAAAAGCATTTGATATTATTGCTAGTGTTTATATGTTTCAAAAACAATTTCAAATCATAATTATCAATCACAGACGGCATTAATGCCCCATACCATTATGTCGCCATATATATATACAATCAAAACCGCACAGTCACGTATTTGGAAATTGGATTTCCGTCATGAACCAAGGCAAAAGAAAGTCCTTACCGAATTCGAGACTGCCTAGCCCGAGCCTCAGGCAAGTACTCAGTCAAGCCTTTGGATCGTCAGGGTCGGTCCACCGATGTGGATTAAAATTCCTGAACACTGCGTTTCCCCGCCCTTTGGGGCGTAAATGAGCCAACGAACCATCGGACCCGGATCGTCAGATCTAACCGAGGCGCCTCGCAACAAACACATAAGTCAATCTCGTCAGGGCGTGTAAAACCACTGACGCCACTTCTAGCTAGGAAGAAACGTAGGCCCTCCCAGATGTCCTCTCCCGTTTCTGGTTCATACCGGGTGTGAGGTTCGCGAATTCACATTATACACAAAGCTACGCCAGACAGGCGGTGCTTTGATCATCACCACAAGACTTTGCTTTTCAATAGAAGCCCTGATCATTTGCCACTTAGGCATGCCACACTAGCAATTCATGCCATGCGACTGATGTGCATCAATATACAACCTCTGAGCTCGTGCATTTCAGAGAAGGGCGTTAAGAAAAAGAATAAATTCTCCGCCGCCAAACAGATGTATATTTAACAGAGATCAATCATCATAGAATAAAATCCAATGTCAGACACACAGTCCATTTACAAGTCCGTTCTGGTTCTGAACGAAACCGGAGGCACTAAATACCTCGCAAACCCATCGATCACCACGTACGTTTGGACGATCACCACTCATTATCCATATTTCGGGATGCCTCCCAATCAGGACCTCGGTTACCACCAAAACGAGGTGAAGATCTCCGGTCTTCGACCACCGTCTTCATCTTCGACTTTCAATCGTCGGTCAAGTATTTGAAATGAGAATTAACTCGGCCTTCTCAAATAATTCACGTATATTTAGAATTTCAAATCAATTTATTTCAATGGTCAAATCATTCGACAACACCAATTTTGTTCTTCAATGTAATTTTCACACCAAACACATTCAACCATCAAATACCACATAAATCGAGCAAATTCAGTTTATTTCCATTCCATATCGTTTATGATATTTTATAACGATTTATCGCTATTTTTATTTATTTTAAAATAGCCAATTTACTCAAAACGACGCTTCGGGCCATAACGAGGCCGTGGCGCTATTTTTCTTCAGATTTGATTTACACATCTCTGAAAATCAAACCGTTGGATCTTCACAAAATTTACATCATTAGAAAGATCTTTTCAAAACGAATCCAACGGTTCCAGTTTCGGGAAAATCCGACGGTCGGATCTCCCGGTATCATCGTTTGAAGTTTCGATTTCAAAATACGAACTGCAGCGTCGTTATTCGATTAAATATAATTATATATATATATATACATATATATATATATATGTATATATATAATTGATTCTGGCGCTGTTTTTCTTCAGATTTGAATTAAACATTTCAGACAATCCAAACGTTGGATTTTTACAAAGTTGGTGTCGTTGGAAAGATTTTTCTAAAGCGAACCCAACGGTTGCGATTTCAGGAAAATCCGATGGTCGGATCTCCCGCACTAATCATTTGAAATCACGATTTCAAAATATGAACTGCAGCGTCGTTATTCGATATATTTCAATCTATTTAAATATATATATATATATATCGATTCTTCGATTTCAAAACCATATGAATTTCATACTTTTGATAAAAATGATGGTTTATCAAACTATCTTCTATTTCAACACTTCACTATATTTGACAACTCATGTATATAATAAATTTTTTATTTTTATTGTAAAACAATTCATTTCAAAACCAGATTATTTTATATAGATCATATTGGTGATAAAAATGGGATTTTTATTATAAAACAATTTATTTCAAAACTTGACTATTTTATATAGTTCATATAGATGATAAAAAGGTGGTTTTTTATATTCAAAACACGAACACCATTCAACACATGAATTTCAATGCAACGAATAAATATAGTTTCAACAAATGAAAATAATTCAAACATATGAAATTATTCAAAATTTCGGCAGCATAACGGCAGGGTAGTTAAAACCGGGACCGTCCCTAGTACGGCTCCTCGCTCTACCTTGAAACCTCGCGGTTTTTGACAGTGGGGATCATGCATCTAGTTCGCACGCAGGCGGCATGTATATTTATTTCATTTCCACAAATTAATCCTACGTGGTTTCAACCAAATATTTCTCAACCACAAACGGGTATTTTTCAACCACAAAAAATCACAATCAACCATTCGATATCAATCAATTTCCACACCAATCACAACAAATAAATATCGTCCATGGTTTGTGGACGAGGGGCGTGTGTGTATATATATATATATATATATATATATATAGCAGTTCACTTCTATTTCAACACATATATAATTTTTACAATGCATATATAACTTATACATCGAACGTACAACTTATACAATGCTTATACATGAGGTGTACAACGCTTATATAACTCATACATCGACTATATAATTTATACATCGTCGTTTTCCATATTGTTTATAAATTAGAAATCTCACATTGGGTTCCACTCCACCAAAAATAGCAGAAGGCTCAGAAAAATATGCGGTCTCTTCTAAAATGTAGAAGACGTCCACACGGTCACGATGTTTCCTGTTTCATCGAATTTCGTCAAGAAACGAAAAAGATATGATTTTTCAAAGTTCAGATGTAATAAAGGACCCACCTTTCACGATGGTTCAAAACTTGGTTTTGATCTTTCGATCAAACCGTTGCACGATAGGAGAATCAGCTCACACAACGTCGAAGAGCTTCGAACCACCTTCCCGGCCCCGGTGGTTTCGCTCCATTCGGTGGCGCCCTGAAGGCTTGGCGGCGCTCCAAAGTTGTGGACTTTGAGGACTCGTATCTCCCTCCACACTTGATGATAACTAGCAAACCTTAGATGGATTTGAAGAGGAGACGAAGAGCTTTGAAATGAATCAAGAATCACGATTTTTCATTGAGTGGTTGCTGAGAAATCGAAGAGAGAAGGTTTGGATCTCCTTCCGTCGTCGCGCCTGAAGCAATCGGGGAGAGAGAAAAATTATTGGCCAATCAGATTTTTTTGTTTATTTATATATTTTTAAAAATCCGAAAATACCCCTTTCCACACACGAACACCAATCCAAACCCAACGACTGCTGTCCCTAGCGTTTTACCCCCATTCCGAACACAATGGGATATGTTTCGTAGGCCCATTCGATTGTTTCAGTCAGTTTCCATTCAATTTAAAATATATAACATTCAATATTTGATTTGAACGTACATTTCAATTTGCCGGGGCCACATACTGATTCTAAAAATTCCAGAAAAATAAATCTTGCTATGTTTTGACAATACGGTCCCAACAAAACTAGTTTCGTCGAATTCTGAGACCGTTTGCAAAAAGGCCCATTTTTGGTCGATCCAATTTAACTATAATTGATCAAAACACGTTTTCCTTTACCACGCTCACATACTAGCTTCAAAAATTATGAAATTTGAAACCTAGCAATAACTTCACATCCCGGATCCAACAAAAGTTGTTTCGTCGAATTCCGAAGTCGTATGCAAAATGGCCAATTTCACGGGCTATATAGATTCCATAGCGACCTTTCTGAAAATTCATTTGGCCATAACTTTTGCTTTCCGCTATGAAAATTCGATTTTTCAGATTCATAGAAAGGTATTCACTAACAGATTTAAATATTTTTGGTTTCACTCAAATCCGTTTTGTTTTGCACCCGGTACAGTCCGACAAAGTTTGAATTCAATTTTTGAAACTGCAGTGCCTTTTCAGGCCTTGTTTATAGTTATAATTAATTATATTCGTTTTCCATTGTAGATTCAACTCACTTTTCATCGCTACCATTTAAAATATTTATTTTAAATATTTAAAATCCATTATTTCAGCCAATTTAAAAAAAATTAAATTGGTTCAGATTTTCTGGGTCGGTCCACTTTGGAAATATCTTTCCAACGACACCAACTTTGTAAAGATCCAACGGTTGGAATGTCTAGAATGTTTAATTCAAATTTGAAGAAAAACAGCGCCAGAATCGATTATATTTATATATATAAAAAATATAATTAAAATAAATCGAATAACGATGCTGTAGTTCGTATTTTGAAATCGTAACTTCAAACGATTGTACCGGGAGATCCGACCGTCGGATTTTCCCAAAACTGGAATCGTTGGATTCATTTTGAAAAGATCTTTCTAATGATATAAAATTTTTAAAGATCCAACGGTTAGATTTTCAGATATGTGTTAATCAAATCTGAAGAAAAACAGCTCAACGGCCGCGTTATGGCCTGAAGCATCGTTTGAATGAATTTGCTATTTTTAAATAAATTAAAATAGCGATAAATCGTTATAAAATATTATAAACGATATGGAATGGAAATAAACTGAATTTACTTGGTTTATTGGATACTTGATGGTTTAATGTGTTTGACATGAAAATTAGATTATAGAACAGAATTATTGATGTCGAATAATTTAACCATTGAAATGAATTGATTTGAAATTCTAAATATACTTGAATTATTTGAAAAGGCTGAGTTAATTCTCATTCCAAATAATTGATCGACGGTTAGAAGTCGAAGATATGAAGATGGTGCAAGACCGACGATCTTCACATCGAATGGATGGGTACTACTGATGCTCACGATGGGAGTAGCTACCTTGAAGGGGGCTAAAGTGGTAGTCGTACGGACGTACTTGTTGATTGTACGGATGTGCGAGGAATAAATATCCTTCGATTTCGTTCAGACCCAGAACGGACTTGTAAATGGACTGTGTGTCTGACATTGGATTTCATTCTGTGTGATTGATAGACGTCAGTTGGATGGAACGAATTGCCTGTGTGGCATGCTGAGATGTAGTGATCAAGGCTTTTGTTGAAAAGCAGAGCCTTGTGGTGATGATCAAAGCATAGCTCTAATAGCTAGCTTTGTGTATAGCGTTAATTCGCGAGCCTCAAACCCCAGTATGAACCAGAAACGGGAAAGGACATCAGGGACGACATGCGCCTCTTTCTAGCTAGAGGTGGTGTCAGTGACCTACTAGCCCTGATATTTATATTATTTTCACCTATGTGGTTGTTGGAATGCAAGGTGCCTCGGATATGGAGTCAATTGGCTCATTTACGCCATATAGGGCGGGGAGACGTATTGTCCAGGGTTTAAGTTTAATCCACATCGAGTGGACCGACCCTGTTGCTCCAAGGCTTGCTTGCGCGCTTGCCTGAGACATGGTAGGCTAGATTGTCTCGAAGCGGTAAGGACGATCCCTTGCCTTGGTTCATGATGGAAATCCAATTTCCAAATACGACATTGTGCGGTTTCGATTGTATACATATATATGGCGACGTGATATATGGTACCCATGTCGTCTATGATTGATATTTATGATTGAAATTGTTTTTGAAACATATAAACACTAGCAATAATATCAAATGATTTTTTTTAATTCGTATCAAGCATATTTTGTCCATTATAAGGTAAAACTCTATCCTCCGGTTTGCATTGTATTGTGTGATGGGAACTGAGTCTTATAATGGCTTCATTTTTATAAAAAGCATTGCGATATTTAAAAGATTTACTTATTTAAAGCACTGGCAATCCAATGGAGTAAACCCGTTACGCGTTAGCGGCGTGGTCCTGTGATTGGCCTTATTGTAAAGTAAGTTAAGTAAATTTCTCAAACCGGTCCGATGACTGACTCGTAGTTTGTTTCACTTGCAAACTCGGGTGCCCTATTTTCTACACAGGCAGCCTTGTATTCAGATTTTAGCAGGCTCTTTCTGGATAGCTGGAGCTGGATTCTATCACTTCTTTCTTTTTATGTTGTTCAGCTCCTATTGTACATATTATGTTTTGATTCCGCTGTAGACATTTACGTAAAGCTGAACTGTATTTTGTACTAAGTATGATCCTGTATACTGTGTAACTCTGATGATTATGTTTATCCAGTGTATTCTATTGTACATTATCTAGTGTATTTATTTATTTCTGTTATTTTTTTATGTGTTATATTCCAAAGATTACCTTTGCCACCGTGGAACGGGGTTTGGGGTCGTCACAGGTATCCCCATTTTGGCATGGTTCCGTAGGCATGTTAAAACTACAGTACATGTCGAGGGGCAAAGAAGTTCCCAACCTCCATCTGTAGCCGCAATAATTTCACCTGCGACTTATTTTCTCTTAAGCCTCGTAATGATTTCTGTGCGATGGAGGCAGCTTTCAAGAGACTTGTTAGCATGTTGCACAAGGATGGTAAAAAGGAAAATGAAAATCTTAAGAGAAGATGAATAAAAATGAAAATCTTTAGAGATGTGTCTGTATATATATACATGGCGATAAAAAGTTGAACAAATGCGATGCATTAAATAGAAAGAAAATATTGCATTAAAATAATGCATGCAAGGAGGAAATTTTGCAGGAAGTTAAAAATAGTAGAAAGAAGGTTAATGCATTAAATCAAGGAAGAAGTTTAAAGATTTAATGTGATAGGGGTTTAATTAGAAGCGGTTTAGTGTGAAAGCAGGTTTTATATGAAAGCATCTTAACTAGGAAGAGTTTAATAGGAAGGGTGTTTTAAAAAAGAGAAAAGTTGGATACTAATTGATTTGAGAAAATTAAATCTGGAATAAAGTAAAGAATTGTTTACATAGAAAGGTTTTACATACGCATAAGTGTTGAATGCGAATAAACATAATTTAAATTCAGGATTGCACGGAAATAAAGAAGCATTCAATGAACATGGACCGTTTTCTAGTCTAAATACGTTGTTGAACACTTATAAATAAGACCCTAAACCTAGAATTTTATTCATCTAAAAAATGGTGGCGATGGCGGAGCTCTGCTGCAACGTAAATTGAATAGCCTATTCTTCTCCAAATCCAATTCAGCAAAGATTAAACACATTCAACGATTGCTACCACAGCAAATCCAGCGTGTTCTTCGTAGTAATTTGGATCCATTTCCTTAGATCTATTCACTGTGAGTTCATGTTATTTTTAAATCTAACTATTTAATTAGAAATCATAATATGTATATAAAATTGGATATTGGATCTATGCCTAAATAAGTTCTGTCATGACATAATTATCAGATCTGCCTTTATATGTTCATACCACCACCATGTTAAATCTTGTCATAATATATCTACTCAGCTTTATGCCTATTTCTGTTAGTTTATTATTGATTCGTCATTATGTCGGTTTTTCTTTCCCTCTTTTCCCTTTTTATTTTTATAGCCAGGCTACCTTCGAGCCTAGGCCTAATGCTGAAATATGCAAATGAGCGAAATTGGGAATCGTTTGAAAAAAAATGATTTGGGCGTAAATTGGAACATATGTAAAATATGATTTGGCATAAATTGGAACATATGTAAAATATGATTTGGGCGTAGATTGGAACATATGCAAATATGAAATTTGGCATAAATTGGAACATGTGTAAATACTGGTTTGGGGAATAAATTGGAACATATGTAAATATGAAAGTTGGCATAAATTGGAACATGTGTAAATATTGGTTTGGGGCATAAATTGGAACATGCAAATATGAAATTGGGCAAAAATTGGAACATGTGTAAATATTGATTTAGGGCATAAATTGGAACATCTGTGAATATGAATTTTAGGCATACATTGGAAAATATGTGAATACGAATTTGGGTATAACTTGTATTGAAAAATGTGATAGAAACTTGGGGTATAAATTAGAAAATATGTGGATAGGGGTTTGTGCATAATATATATATACCTTGATTTATGACTTGAGAAAAAGATCATATTGTGCACAATGAATTATGAATTAAAAAGGGGCATGAAAATCTATATTTGGAATAGGGAAATTTATTAATATGATTATGCGTAAAGTAATGGAACCGTAGTAACGCTTAGACATGATGTTAGATTTCACTTGTGGTATAAGTCTGCCCGGAGCCGCCCAAAATATCCAGCGACCACGAGTGGTTAGTCTAATGTGAGGGCTCTAATGCATAAAATCACCATGACACGAGGTTAAGTCTAAACATATGGTTTAATTCTGCCCGTAGCCGCCCGACATATTCAGCATCCACAAGTGGTTGACTTAATGTGAGAGGTCTAGGGCTTTAACATGTATGAACAGAAAAGATAAGATGTTTAAGCTTGTCCTAGGGACAAGTGGAAATTATACCTTTGGTTATAATAAATGAAAAAGGGAATAGAATAACTTATGTAAGGGGATAAGATGTACTTAATTGTAAATTAAGTTATTTGTAAGAACAAGAATCTGCAATCTACAGATGAGGACAACATAAGTTATATTTATGGGAAGAAAAGCTTATTAGTGGACCTTAGTTAAGAGAACTAAGTAAATAAGTAAACAACAATAAGTTGTAGTGACTGTGTAAACTGAATTTATGATTAAATGGGAAAGGATGAGGAAAACTTGTGAAATGATATAAGTTATATTTAATCATAAATGATTAATGACATGTTAAAAAAGAAACATGTAAAATGAAATGTACTTAATTACATAATAGGTAGCTTTGTCCTAGGGAAAAATGGAAAATGTAACTTAGGTTATAATTAACTAGTAAGAAAATGAGATAACTTGTGTAATGAGATAAGAGGTACTTGATTTTAAATTAAATAATAAGTAAATGGGGGAAAACTGAAATCTGGCGAAAGGAAAATAGGGCATCTTTATAGAATAGTTACATCTGGTATCAGAGCTTAGGTTTAGGATTCCTATAAAAATAGTGAGCGTATTTGTATTTTCAAAAATATAAATATATTATGTATAAATAAACCTAGATCCATAAAGGAACCCACTAAATAGATGGATGAAAATATGAAAAGATTTGGGATGTCTGTTTTGTACACTAAAAGGATGAAAATGGAAATTTTGAGACCCTTAGGTGGTTTGGGTGGAAAGTGTGCAAAGTGATTGGTATTGGAGAAAGATGTATACCATATGTTAGTAATTGAAATGTTAGCATTTCAGGTTAGTGGGTTCGGTAGTAAAACCTTACAGATTGGGGGAAAAGGCTAAAAAGTGGAAAATGGACTAGGAATATATATAGTGGAGAGAATTAACTTCATGGTAGTGTCTAGGAAAGCCTAGTTGTGTTTGGAAACCCACTTTGAGTCCAACCGCATTGTTAACTTTTAAGAACTTGGAAATTCTAAAAGTTTTAGCAAAAGAGTTTATGGTGTTTTCAAGTTTTAATCCTAAAAGTATTTTGATGTAGATATGTAAAGAAAATATTTGAAAAATGCATGATGGGTTTTAAAGTAAAATGGGGTATATTTTGGAAAACAATGATTTCTAGTTTTAAAAAGAATTCTCTCATGAAAAGGTTGCATTTTGTAAAGAAGGTTTTGAAATCTCTATTCTTTTGACAATAAATTTTGATTATTGTTTTAAAAAGAAAATTTTGTTGGGTGGACAAAATGAATTGTAGAAAATTAAGAATAGGGCAGATGTTTGCATCTTGTAGTAAGCAGTTGAATTAACGTTGTAAGTAAATCCGATTAAGAAATAGTTGTCCTTGTCTACTCCAGTTTTGTGATTTGAAAAAAAATGTTTTGCATTTTTTTTTATGTTGTGACATGTTTTTATGGTTTGGCAATAGTAAGTTTTGGTTGGGAAAAATAAGTTTTCATGAAGAAAATGAAGTTTTAGTACTTTTAAATTTTTGGAAGAAAAATATAATTAAAAAAAGGAGGCTAAACCATGTTTTTAAAAAGAATGGAGTAGGTAAGGATTAGTGCCTAAGAGAGAATGGAAAAAGTTTGAGGCTATGAAGTAAATAGCAAGGATTATCTTGGAAATAATGGAAAATTCCCATAGAATGCATAAGCATCGTAAAGCCTAGAATTGTTGCTTGGGAAGAAAAATTATAGGCTAGCAATACACAACAAGGACTGGTAGTGACTACTAGATAGAGATGGACAAGTAAGTATTGAGAGGTTATAGTTGGACTTTTCTTTAGTGAAACGACTACCCCTAAAGAAAACGTTCTAAACATCCATTTGGTGTCTTCCCTCAACCACCATGAAAATAGACCCTAGGAATATCTGTAGAGGCCCTTAAAGACGGGCCTGTATAGATATTGAAAAGCTCCTGACCGAGTTCCGTGTTTCTTGTACACCCTGCCATGGAACTCGGTGCACATTAGAGGACACGCGATCGAGGCATCGAGCTACACTTAGTGGTACATATGTGGGACAGTCCAGATACATGCATGTCTTCTCTGGGTGGTGTATCGTAGACTTGAGGCATTAATCTAGTATGGATTCTGATTCGAACAAAGGTGGAAGTCCGTACATTTGTGTAGCATAGTAATGACGGATATATGCGGAACGTAACATTGTTATATAGAGATCTTGTAACAACCCGGAATTTTGGGGCCAATTTAAAATTTATTTTAAGTGATTTTAATGAGTTTTGATATTTAAATAATCTATTTTAAATAATAATGATCACAAATTTGATTTAAATCAAAGTTAGAATGAATGATTTAATTTTAATTATAAAAAGAGTTAGAAATAACGCGGTAGTTTGAAAAGTCAAACTTGAACTTTGACTGACCGTACAGGATGCAAAATTTAACGGATTTTAGTGAAACTAAAAATATTAGAATCTTTTTAAAAATATCTTTCCAACGAATCCGAAAAATCGAAATTTCATAACGGAAATCAAAAGTTATGGCCAATTCAATTTTTAGAAAGGTCGCTATGAAATTTATAAGGGCCAAAATGCTACTTTTTGCATACGAAGGAATTTGAACTCGAAACCACTTCCTTTGAGTTCAGAATGATGTTTCTACACTGAAAAACAGTAAACACTTATATATTTTGAGTTTCGGGATTTATTTGTTTAAAAATGTATTTTTAATATTAAATATATTGGCCTTAAAAATAGTCATTTTTCAAACGACCTCGGTTTTCGACGAAATTACTTTTGTTGGAACCGGAATGTCAAATTATTGCTAGGTTTCAATTTTCAGAATTTTTCGAATTAATGTGTGTAACGACCCGTGTTTTTCGACCATTTAAATATGAATATTTAAATTAGTTTTAAATATCATATTGGGAATATTAATGGAATTTAATATTTAATTCGATAATAAAATGAAGTGGAACGATATATATTTATATATATAATAAAACGAGCTCAAAAATGGCGTGCAGTTCGTGAATTGAAGTTTTGAACTTCAACTGAGAATACAGGATTCGATATAAGTCGGATTTCTGTAAAACAAGACACGTTGGAACCGTATTGGCAATAGTTTTCATATGAAAGAGAAAAATCCATATTCCGTGTTATAGATAGTAAGTTATGGCCAAATCAAATTTGAAATAGTCGCTATGGAAATCGTTATTAAAATATCGACCGTTAAAATAGCCGTTTTGCAAACGGACTCTGTTTTCGACGAAACCAGTTTCATTAGAACCGTATCGTTAAATTATTGCACGGTGTTAAATGGCGTGGCAAACCGATGTCGTATGTGACCACAGCAACCATAAACGCCCGTTCAAATTCTATAGCGCGTATTTAAATAAATAAAGGGGTATTTGAGTGTAACTTGAGCAAACGATTGAATTAGGCCGTGAAACCAGTTCCGTTGAGTTCGTATCGTCGATTAGAGTCAGGATAGGTATATAGTTGGTTATTTTTAGAGACCGAGAAATTTGGCGTTAAAAAGGGTAGGGCGGTTCGAGGTAAAAATAGCCTACCGGGGCAACAGTCTCAGAATGCGACGAAATTAGTGCCGTTGGGTTCGTATCGAAAAATTATTGTCGATGTTCGCAGTTTCAAGTTGATTCAATTTATCTGGTGACCGTAGAAAAATTAAACGTGTGTTCATTTCTGGTTTCATAAAGGAAATTTTTTCATATGACCTTGGATTTCGACGAAACTTGTCCCATTGGGTTCGGAATATCTTTTTACACTAAGATTAGCCTTTTTATCAGCAAACAGAAGTTAATCGTGGTTAGTTTCACTTGTTACTTTGCAACGAAGTTTCGTTAGATTATAATATAAATAAATTCTCTTCACAAATATACAGTACCCATCGACTTATATCACACAGCAGTGATCTTTCTTTTCTTTCTTTTCTGTATGCTACCATTCAGACAAGCAGACCTAACCTAATCCCTATATGGTACGCTGTGAAACAAGACGTCGTCCCTATCCCTTGTTCTGCACCTTATAAATACCCAACCAGTTCGCTTCTTTTTGTCTCAGAAAAACAACGAGCTTCCATGGCAACAAAAATAATATATATATACATTTAAAATGGTGGAGTTTGTTCTGATCGGCGATGGGTCTCTTTTACCATTTGTGTCCAGTAGCTGTATAAAGGAGGAGGCTGTTCATTTTGACGTGGGGGTGTGTGTTTAACGTGAGGATGCATTTTGGTGTAGGAGTGGATGTGTGTACGTGAAGTGGTGTTCTGAAAAGAAGTGTTGGATGGAGAAGAACTAGGAAACAAAAGAGCAGGAGAGAGGGGCTGCATGGATTGGATTGTGAAGCCGTGAGTTCCAACGTAAGGAAAGGGTAAAGGGTTCAACCCAGTTTTAACGTAATACCGTGATTTTTGTTTGACCAATTAATTAGTTAATTAAACTATATTAATTAATCATTGAAACAAACAGGAGACTGGAACGTGGATGGTTCTGTTTGAAGCTGCTGTGTTTGTGTGAGTCTGTTGGGACTGCGGAAGGAAACTCGTGTGAATACGGGACATATGGAAAGGGGTTCAACTGAAGATGGTGGGTGAACGAAGAGACCGGATTGCAGAACGACGATGTAACGGGAAGAAGAAAACCAAAGCTGTTCCTTTGTTGGTTTAAACATAAAGCTTTGGGACCATTGGTTTGAAAACGGGAAGGTGCATATCCAACGTTTAAACACCGAACTGGCATTTCGAATGGAAAGCAGGGACCATGAGGAAAAGTCAACAGTGCCAACTTCTATTTTCAACCCACTGAAACAGTTCGGACCTAGGTATATAAAACATAATTTAAAAAGGGGACTTTAGTAATCGGTTAGTTTTAAACGTAACTAGTTTAATTTAATGATAATTTAAATAAGTGATTATTTCAGTTAGAACTAAATTTAGGAAACCAGCCGTTATTTCTAACCAAAAGTAAAATCAGTAATATTGGCAGTTTAAAATCTTAAAACGTCATTAATTTGGTAAATTAAAATAATTAGAAATTTAATTGTAATATAATTTTATCAACTTGGAATATTTATGAATTACACATTTGTTAGCAGAATTGGGTGATTCAAGAGATGTTGGATTCATCATGAGGAGGTCTTCATTTTGGAACTGAGGTGGACAGATACAGAGATAACGGGAACGAACAGTTAAATTAAACATTTGTTTAATTTGACCGTAACAGAACCACTACATCAACAAAAGGGACAAGGTGAGTTAAACTCACTCAGTTACCCTTTTTATATTTTATAAATTGGGTATTTTTATTTTGTGTGCTCTGCTTGCCAATGGTTGACTGTTTTGCTAGTTATCTGCTTATCTGTTGATTTAACCGATGGAATTAAACTGTGTTTAATTTCAGTGAAGTATCAAATCGTTACTTTTAACGATTGGTTCCAATAAAGGTGACTCACCTTGGTTGGTCACGTTTATTTTATAAACGTGTTTTAAATGATTGAAGTGTTTGCGTTGCTTGTGATTGATGTTGAATGGTCGTTATTTAGTTTATCAGTTAAACAAAACGGAACCGTCTGATTTGTGATAACCATTTGAATACAGGGAAGAACAGGTTGGAGGGACCCAACCGGATCCCTCAAAAATGTATTTTTATTTTCATATTCTCATATATGAACTGATCTGTTTGTGTGATTGATTTGATGGTTGATTATTGAATGTTCAACATCTGTTAGTTTAAAACCAATGGGTGATATTGGTTAAGTGTTTGGCAGAGTATGACCTTTAAAAATCAATCGGTTTATAGATATGGATTCACCGTTAGGTGAGTCGATAAAAGTGAAGTTATAAAGTTTATTTTATAACTGGACTCAGATTTTGAAATATATTATTTAAATAACGTATAAAAAAAAGGGAATTAAATAAATATTTTATTTAAGACCTTGATTTATGGTTGGTTTATTTTATAAAGTATATGCTGATGTTAATCGGATTTTCAAGTATGAAGAATAAGAAATGAATTAAATGGTAAAACCTTGGAAATTGTTTTGTAAAGAAAACAAATAATTAGATTTTATTTAAATTAATTATATTTTTAATTAATTTAAAGCGAGGATTGTTGAAATCGGTTAATGAGGTAATCAAGTTTTTGAGTTAATTAAATCGACCGTTTGTAGTTAGAATTGTTTACCAAGTTAATGTGTTTTGACTAAAATAGTTAAACGAATATTGTTTGAATTTAAATAAGGATTTAAAAGGGATTTAATATTTAATTTAGTTAATAAAGGGATTAACTACTAAAGTAGTTAATGTTGAAATAAGTTATTATTTTAATTCATGATGAATTTAGGAATATATTTTTAAATGGGAATTCATTTAAAAAGTTACCGAATGTGAGATGCAAGCCAATTGAATGGTGAAAGGGAATAAATGTACTCAATTATATGAATTAAGTGAAAGGAGATTACGATAAAAAGGGTTTATTATAAACCAGAGGTTTTAAGTGAGATTCAAAGTGTTAAGACGTTAATTTTACATTAACGTTACTTGAAAACGAGATCAAGTAAAAAGGAGAATTTTACATGAGATTTCAAAGTGGGAAATTGAATATAGCTATTCAAGATAGAATTAGCCAAACATAATTATTCGGCTAAGTTGCCATTTCGTACGACTGCTAGCGTAATTCGCAGGGCTGCAGATAGCCTACGGCGGTCGGATGTTTCCTGAGGGAATTAGGCGTAACCATTGTGATCACTGCGATCTAGAGTCAAGCGAATGGATTTAAGTCGAGTATTAGTTAATCAATTAGAGTTATTCAAATATCGTATTTTCAATATTAAAGAGTTAGAAGTTTTATTTAACAGAAGTGAACTAGTTTGATTTAAAATTTAAAGGGCCAAGTGATGCTGAATACTTAACCAGTGAACTCATTGGAGTGTCATGATTGAAACACTGTATATTTTGATAGTTAAAACACCGACTATCAAACCTGTCCAATACGATTGTTGGTATGGAAAGACCGGGATCGAATCTATATTCGAAAACCATTCCGACCAACAAATACGTGAAGAGATCAGAAGATGATCGAGATGGAGCATTGAAGACTGTGGATTTTCATAAATGGAAGAACCACTAATATTCTCTACCTGGCAAGTAGAGATAAGCTGTGATTCTGTCGTGGTTGGAATCTACGGATTGCAAGGTCTTCTCGCTACTGATCCATGGGGTGATTCCTATATTGGATGCAGTAGGAGAGTGCCTTCGGTTCATCCTGTTCATGGATGACGTATATGGACGGATGTCTGACAGAGTATTTCCAAAGTGTCACGTACGTTGATTTCTCCAAACGTACGATAGTTGTTGGCAGAGATTTGCCGTTCTCTTAGCTTCCAGCTAGAGTATTTTGGTGGACGTCAATTGGTGATATCTGACGGATTTGACGATGTGGCATTCAAAGTGAATGATGACCAGGTGTTCAAAGGTAAATCTAGACCTCAAGCCTCATCAACCGGGAAATGACAAAAATCGGGCAGGCAGCATGGCTATGTGGGTCGCTCCCATTAGGGTGTATGATCACCTATCTAGAGGAAATCCTATTTGTTTCTTAAATCTATGTTTCGATGCTGTCCCTTGTCGGGAGACGGTTGCTGATCCCAACCGTCGGTGATATACATTCGATACACTCAAGCGAAATGAGTGGTCGGTCATGTGAGGGCCGGGTTGCAAGAAGTTCTTGTTGAACCCAGTGTATTCGTCTCTAGAGATACACTATCGGAAGGTGGACCCATACCTTGTCAAGTTGGAATCCAGTCTCCAATAAGCGCCTGCGGTTTTGTTTGTATACTATATATGTGGAGCGTGAGATGCAAGCGTTCCACTAGATTGCTATTTACTTGTATTTAGACATTATTATAATATCAGACAAAATATTGGTTTCAAAACTGTTTTGGGTTATCGTAAGGTAAAAACCGTCCGTGTTTATGTGTGGATTTGGTCTTACGATTATCCTTTTCTTCTGAAAAGATTTTGAACTTAAAAGTCAAGTTGGATGATTCACCCTTATTACTGTGCGAGTTTATCTCACTCTGGTTCACCAGACTGACCCGGTGTTTTGTAAATGCTCGGGTTAGACCGGGTTGTACAGGTTCAGGTTATCGACTACTGTGAAGAGACGAGCTGGAAAAGTCCAGACGTATGATATTACTATTCCGCTGTGTGTTATATGAGGACAGATTAGTATCCCTGTCCAGATGTGTACTCTGATATTGTAAGTATTTCAAAAGCTTTCAATAAAGGTTATTTCTGTATTATATTTTGTTCCGCTGCGATGTGAGACTCTGTGTGTGGTGTTCTTCTTCTTCTTCTATTCTAACATTTCTATCTTATCTATTCGCACCCTCTAACTTCTTTCTATTAATGATCTGGAATGTTCGATGTCTGAATGGTCAACATGGTAGTTTGATGTTGATTTTCGGAGTCGAAAATCCCGGTTCGTTACAATGTGTGAGCGTGGGAAAAGAAAATGTGTTTTGACTATTTCAGTTAAATTTTAAACGACTTGAAAAAGGCCATTTTTCAAACAGTCTCAGAATTCGATGAAATTAGTCTCGTTAGAACCGTATCGTCTTAAGAAAGCTAAAAATATTTTTTTAAAAATTTTTAGAGGTCGTATGTGGCCCCGGCATATTTAAATGTACGGTAGAAATTAAATAATTAATTTAATATTGTATTTTCAAGTAAAACCGAAAAAAACTGCTGTATATTTCGGAATTGGGCCTTGGGACATAGCCCATCGCGTTCAGAAGGCCTCAAAACGTTGAGATTGACAGTAAGCAGGCCCAAATCCGAGAAAGTCCAAAAATCCACTTTATTTCACGAAATTCGGAATTAAACATTAAAATAATATAAAAAAAATCCGAAACCCTAATTCTCTAATGGCCAGCCACCGCCAGAATTCGATGGCCAGAATTGCTTCAACTTCAAATGCTTGGATCTCTCAATCCGTTCAACGAAATTTGACGTATGACCTACCAAATCGAAGAGAATTCAGAGAGCTACAAATCTATACGGTTAGGATCGGATTTTGGTGCACGGATTTTGCGGATTTTGGCTGAGAATGTGCTGCGTTTATGGGTTATTTATGGGTCCTAGGGGGGTGCGAGTGGGGCCCGGGTCTCGGCGCGGGTGTGTCTCGAGGTGGCCGACGAGGTGGTGGCTTCTGATCGTGGTCCGGGTGCTTGTGGTGGCGTGCGTGTAGAAGGAGCAACGGTGGATGATGGGTTACAAGTTCGGCCGTGAGAAGAACGACGTGGAGGAAGAAAGGTTGCGTCTTTTTTTATTATTTTATTATTTAATTTGTCCGATCTTTAAAAATTCATAACTTCTTCATACTAGAGCCGATTGACGAACCGTAAATTGCATTGGAATCACAAAATTAAGAGCTTCGCGATGGCGCGGACCGCAGCTGAAACGGAGAGAGTAAAATTTTGGCCAAAATTCAAGGTGAGGATTCTAATTTTATTTGTTTAATTAATTATAAATTATTTTCTTGCATTAAACATAATTGTTTGATTATTTAATTCTGACATGAAATATTGGGTGTTGTTTTGGAGTGATAATTGTTGCTTGTTGAATGATTGTTGTATATGATTTGCAAATCCGCTTGGAATTATATATATATCTTATTTGCGGTTGGAGAATTGGATCTAAAATGAGATCAAAACATATTTTATTCAGTATATATATATATATATATATATATATATATATTGTTCATATAAAAGATCAAATGTATAAGACAACAAATTTTGTAAATTTGTTGAATTAGAATTTTCAACACCTGTAAAACACAGAATTTCGGTCAATTTGTTAAAACAGAATTTGCAACAAAATAAAAAAAACAAACATTGTTGTTATATTTGTTGAACTAGATTTTCAACAAAATAGAACAAACATTTTTATGTCTTTTTGATGAACTAGTTTTTCAACAAATATATATATATATATATATATATATATATATATATATATATATTTGTGTAATGTTATCTACATTAAAGGTACGGAATTAAAAGAAAACCAACATTTTCTTTGTAAAATGTTATATTAAAAGAGAATCAACATTTTCTTTTTAAGATGCTACATTAAAGAAAATTAACATTTTTATTTGAAATGAATTATGCATACAAAAATCACATTTTTGTTCGCATTAAAAAGTATGGAATGAACATGTATATTTTTATATAGTAAAGTTGATATTTTTACTTTGTAAAATAGAAAAGATAATATTTTCACATTGTAAAATAGTAAAGTGATATTTTTACTTTGTAAAATAGAAAGGTTAATATTTTTACATTGTAAAATAGAAAAGATCATATTTTTACGTCGTAAAATAGTAAAGCTAATATATTATAAATATAAAAGATGATATTTTTGCATTGTATAAAAAAAAAAAAAAGATGTTTTTACATTGTATGGAATGAAACACGTTTTTATATGTTATTTATGAATTTTCATCGCATGAAATAAATAACATTTTTATATGTTACTTATGAATGATTTTTTTTCATCGTATGAAATAAATAACATTTTATATGTATTTATGAATGAATTCACACCGTATGAAATAAATTACATTTTTTTGTATGTTATTTATGAATGAATTTCCACCATATGAATAAAATTACATTTTTATACGTAATTAAAAAGGTGAATTTACTTTGCATAACAAAAGTTACATTTTTATATGTAATTTATATATGAATTTGCACCGTATGACAAAATTGCATTTTTCTATGATATAAAAATGTAAATTTACATTGCATGATTAAAATTACATTTTTCAATGTAATTTAGAGATGAAAAATAACGGTAGAATGAGAATTAAATTTTTACATGTAATTAAAATGTGAATTTGCACTATAGGATAAAAACTACATTTTTAGATGTAATTTAAATATGAATTTATGTCTTATGATAGGAATTACATTTTTTCTATGTAATTAAAATATGAATTCCCATCGCATAATAAAGATTACATTTTTCTATGTAATTTAGATGTGAATTAGAACGATAAAATAAAAATGACATTTTTCTATGTAATTTATATATGAGTTATAACGGTATGATAAAAATTATATTTTTCAATGAAATTAAAATATGAATTTGTATTGTATTATGAAAATTACATTTTCTTATGTAAATAAAAAGAATAGAATTTGAAAATGCGATTATTTACATTCTCTTATGTAAATAAAAAGAATAAAATTTAGAAATATATTATTTACATTTTCTTATGTAAGTAAAAAGAATGGAACTTGAAATTAGAATTATGTACATTTTCTTATGTAAATAAGAAGAATGGAATTTAGAAATACACATATTTACATTTTCTATTGTAAAGAAAAAGAACAAAATAATGTGAATCTGTAACGACCCAAATTCTTGACCGTTCAAATCGACAATAAGCCACACATGTCGACCCAAAACAAATCTCAAATGCAGGTAGTTATTGGAAAAAGAAGAAAAAGAAAGAAAGAAGAGAAAAGACAATAACAGAATCTCACAGCGGAAGGACAACATATAATAACAAATAGCAGTTAAAAGCAGTTGAAATATATATACATTGACTATAACCTTCAATGATTATCAGAGTTACATATACATATAGCAGTACATAATAAGCAGCGGAAAAATAATGCAGCGGATATACATATGTATAGATAATAGATATACCAAATCTTCGTCTTCGATCTCCAAAGCACAGTCATCTTCAGTAACTGCAACGTCTGCTGACCCGAGCATATTGCATAAAAGAAAACACAACAAACACTCGGATCAGCACTAAATCATCTCATATTAGTCAAATTAAAATGTGAAATAACCTCAGTGTCATGGGTGCAGTAACTCAAGAGATGTTACGGGGTTTCCATCTCTCAAGGATCCGTTAAACTAATACATACATAATATAGTACGCTATTATGATAGTGTCTATCCAGTAAAATATAAATACTGAAATTAGCGTAAGCGGGATTACCATATTACCCTTACGCCGTTTATAGGCATCAACAGTCTATACAGTACCGTAAATTCACCGTACTGGTGTTATCAGAGGGCACTCCATAGAAGGCAATGCTAAATCAAAATCGTATGGGGCTCGATAAGGATATATATGACAAGGCACTCGAGGCAATGCCCAGGGTAGGATTCTACCAATTGCACTCCCGGACCGGTGGTAACGCATAGCAGCCACTACCGCCCACCTCGGAACACACTCCCAAAATCATAAAATTAAATGGGCCCAAATCATTATCATAGTCATATAAATAGCATCGAAGAAGTGTGTCCGATCAAAGGCGCTAACCTCAATTAGTCACGGTATAGCTCCTGTTTTAGTCATTTCAATTCTGACCCGAAGGTCAGGGCTATTTCGTCATCGTACATCTTCTTCGATTCAATAATCGCCTCCAAGTCATCATACTCGTTCTGGATACGTCATAACGTTCACAGTTGTCAAAGTGGTATCGACACTGACAGAGAGTATGCCTTATGTCGACTCCGGTCTCTTTAACAACCAACGCTTACATCTTTCCACATCGGTCGGTTCTTTTATATTTGAAAGGTTCGTTTCATATCAAAATATCATATTTTGTTTCGAACTAATTTATATTCAAAGAAATAAAATTTCATATCAATATCTCATAAATCATCCCAAGCCGATTTTTATTCTAAATTAGAATATATCCCATACCATTATATTATAATCATATAATATTTCCAAAATGAAATATTCAAATAGAATATAATTTACCTCAAAGGTTTCCAATTATCTCGGATTCTCATCTCAACTCCATTTGAACCAGTGGTTCAAACTCAAGCATTTCCATTCGGAAGAATTTAAAATTTGAGAAAATACTTGTAAACTAAATGTTCATATAATAATAATAATAATAATAATAAATTTTTATAAAATAAATATATATAGATGTATATATATAAAATATAATAGTTAAGATAAATTAGTAATTTAAATATTATATATATACTTAAAAATAAGATTTACTAGAAACCTTTGAAAATGAATTATAAGTAAATTATTTAAATACAATAGTATTAAGTAAAAGTAATTAATAGTTTTAAAGCTAGAATAATTATTTAGAATCAATGCATAAATATTAAAATAAATTTCTCAAATCAAAACCTTTCTTCCTTCCAAAGTTTCAAATACTTGAATTTATCCTCCGGTCTCAATGGAGTTCACCTAGTTCCCTATCTCGTTTCAACCTTGTTCAAAACAACTACTTGATTTCAAGAGTTCCGAGATATATATATATTCCAACTGGGTTAAAACAACT
Organism: Allium sativum; assembly: GCA_030737875.1. Classification (NCBI taxonomy): domain Eukaryota; kingdom Viridiplantae; phylum Streptophyta; class Magnoliopsida; order Asparagales; family Amaryllidaceae; genus Allium; species Allium sativum. Next base: position 508,873,067 of record CM060921.1, on the reverse strand, counting down.
CAGATACTCTTGATTTCTAATTTCCCCAACATTTGATTTCTATAAGAATCTTCCTTCTAATCCAACTCTTATTTTGGAAAGTTTTCAATTCATATTCAAACCCCAATTTAGATATTTCTATTTTGGTTTGGAAATTTCCTTCAACCCTTTTTATCATCATCCCAGTTCAGAATCTTTAAAGAATTCAAAAATCGAGTATCGACACATTCTTTTATGTGAAATTTTATCAAATAAAATTTTAAGTATTAAAATCATTTAACCAACCGATGTCTGTATATAATTATCTATCCAACGGCCAAGTGATTTTAAATTTAAGTTTCTCGATACTTCAGGGATGGATCTATCATTTCAATCCAAATCAGGGTCACAGAGATCTATCATTTCACTCTGTGTTCTTAATTCATTTTTATCGATAAATCCCGGGTTCATTAGATGCCCGCAACATCAAGGGTACAAATGAGAATTATCGTCACATGGGCACACAACATCATATACTGCATAACAGAACAGTCCGAGAAATATTCATCCAGAAATCAAATCAATCAAGGCAGCTATCACATCGTTTATTCAACAGTAAATTGAATCATTTTACTAGTTATCAAGTGTCGGAATTCTAACTAGAAATTTAAATTAAATTTAAATAACTAATTTATCGATTTTCAATGCATGTTAACACTTGCATGTCAAATTTCAAGCAATCATTCACCAAATCAATCACAACCATACATCCAATTCATTTCATACATTAATTTGATAAATATGGGATGGATTCAGAATTTCGTGAGTGAAGGAACACTCACCTTCGGGTTTCAATTTGAATCGAGCGTTCAGAAAGGCCCAAAATTTGACAGTCTCAGATCGCAACCAAACCAGTGCCAAAACGTCCGCAACTCCGCCACGATCCCAACGCAACAAACCGCGTCCAAATCCGACTTAAAATGAGAGAGTTATCAGTGTTTTAGCGTTTGAAATTAAAAATATATAAATTAAATAAATGAAAATCCTCACCCACTCAAAACCCGCCACGTCAGCACCAGCATCATCTCCTTCCCGCTCGTCCTCTACCCGCGTTGACCGAAATGAACCCAAAACCCGCCATGTTTGACCGCCCGATTCTCCCTGCTCCGGCCATCAGAGGATGCGAGACCACCTCCATCGTGACCTGCGTTGGAAGTCGCGCCCCTGGGTCCCCAAGCCACCACCTCCGGTGGTCCTTCTTGCCGCCGGCGGTCCCACAAACGAAAGGGGTTTTTGACCTTTGACGAGCAAATTCCGGTAGTATACTTAATGATAGAACCTCTAACCACCACCAATAAGCTCGTATCGATGAGAGCAACAAAACCCATATCTCCGATTCGCCAATTATCGCCTGGATCGAAAAGCCCCAAATTTGCATGCATAAGGTTCGATTTTCAGAGCCTTGACCGCAAATTCCGATCACCTCGGTCGCTGCATGTCAGATCTGAGGGTACCCGCGGGTTCGTGTCGTCGAGATCTTCGTTTTGACATATAATATGATAGGGTTTCGAGAGATTTTATTTTTTGAGCTTTATTTTGATTTTAAAATTAAAAATAAAATATAATTTCAGCCATTAAAGAAGAAAATGATGGAGGAGGAGTGGAAATGGGCTGACTTGATGGTAGTGGCCTAAGTATGTGTATATATATAAATGGCCCAAACTGATTAACACATACACAGTTATCGCGTATCCAAATTCGAACGTACATTTTTACATTACCGGGCCCACATACTGACCCCGAAAAATCCAGAAAAATTATTTTTGGTTATGTTTTGACGATACGATTCCAACGAAACTAATTTCGTTGAATTTCGAGACCGTTGGAAAAATGGCCTTTTTCGGGTCGATCCAATTTAACTATCAACTGACAAAACGCGTTTTCACTTGCCACTCTCACAGATTAATTCGAAAAATTCTGAAAATTGAAACCTAGCAATAATTCGACATTCCGGATCCAACAGAAGTGGTTTCGTCGAAAACCGAGGTCGTTTGAAAAATGGCTATTTTACAGGCCTTTAAATATTCTATAGCGACTATTCTGAATTTTGATTTAGTCATAACTTGCAATTTATCCGGCGAAATTTCAAATTCATACATTCTCTGGAAAGATATGATTAATTCGATTCTAACGTTTCCAGTTTTACCCAATTCTGATTTAAAATGAATTATATATATTTTTCCAAAGTTAAAAATCGAATTTTCAAACTACCGCGCCATTTCAGGCTCGTAATATAAATAAATATAAATTTAACCAATAGTATACTATATATTTAATTAAAATTTAAATTTTAAATATACAGAAATTATGGTTCGTTACATTCTCCCCCACTTAAAATCTTTTCGTCCTCGAAAAGCGAACGAAACGATATCAAGCACATATCTTTTTTAAATCCATACTTAAAAATAATATTTCCAAAACAAGTATAGTTGTAAAATCCGTAAATTTTCTAACTCCCGAAATCACGAAAAATTTCGGCAGCATCTCCTTTGCACGGAGAGGTCCGGGAAAAATCCCAATACATATACGACTCAATATACATCTCATCCAACGATGAGGCATCCCAAAAGTGGGGAAAATCAAAATATAAAACCCTCAAAACCATATACCACAAGTACGTACCTCTTTTAGCGTTATATTGCATTTTTATTTACCTTAGCGTTTAGCATTTTAGCGCACGCGAGCTTCGAAGCAAAATGCGACTTCTTACACCTGCCAAATACTTACATACACATTAAGAATTTAACATATATAAAATATATAACAAATGTATGCAACATACATATCAAGATTTCATCGTTTCAACTACAAAACCGAATATCCGCAACAGGCCAGCGAACGAATCGTTGATTATCACGCATTAAAAGTTGGAATTTGATCAAAGCATACTAGGCAAAAGTTTCTGCTCTCGTTCAGGCTTTCCGAAATGTCCGGACTCATCGAATTCGGATAATCGGTTTAAAAGTTATGGCAGTTTTAGTGAAGTAGAACACCTCAGCCCATACACTAAGAAATGCAGGTCTGAGTTGTTCAACCCAGTTTTTAACCCCCTAGACATTAGGATTTAACTCAGCATATTGAGGAAAGTTGTAGTTTACATTCAGGCCTTTCCGAATTGTATTCGCACATTAAAATCCGACGTTCCGTTAGGGAGTTATGGTCAAAATAACATGGGTATTCAGTTCAGATTTTTATTTTCTGCGCATAGAACTACGACTAAAACTTGCATTTCAGCTTAGTAATCACAGGAATTCGACATGGCTTTATAAACGAAAGTTTTAGCTCGGTTTCTAAGGTTTCCGAAAAGTCCGGAATCGTCAAGTTCCGATCATCCCATCAAAAGTTATGCCTATTTTATTTCAGCTTATCTAATATTTCAGGTTTTTTGGCATAAACGCCAATTTGTTTTATTTAGAGTTTCAAACTTTTCGCTTTCAAAACTTTGCAAATTTCTAACACTTAAATTTGTTATCACTTCATCGTTTGAGAAGCGGATTCACATTCGACTGCTTACTTTATTTCGATATTCTTTCTATTCAATTTCTCGTTTCACATCGATATTCATTTTAGTTAAACTTGAACTCATTTTACTCTTCCTCTATCTCGATTATATTGAATCCTTAATTCATTAATATTGGTCAACTCACCAATTTCATTACTTATCCTTATTATTCCATCCATATTACATGAATGTCGTTCCCTAAAGTCAACTTCCAATCCAAAATCAAGGGTTAAGATCCTTGATGGTTTACTTTATATAAACCATTTCATTTCTCTTGTTTTTGAAATTTCATTTTACTTACTTAATCCAACAATACATATAAATTCTATATCGGCTTATCTAATCCTTCTAGATTAATTTCATTTCGTTAAATCCATCCAATTCAGGTTAAATTTATTCAAAAATCTCATTTTAATATTTCTAATTCTAAAATTAGGATTTGCTTAAATATTATTTATTCTGAATAAGCCAATTTATATTTACATCCCATTTTCCTTATTCTCATCTCATATTATATTAAAGTTTGTTTCGATAAAACATATTTTTATCTATTCAAGTATGGATTTTTCATCCCAATTCTTTCCAATCACTTATTATGATTTTACACCAATTATTAATATTTTTAATAATTTTATAATCGATATTTCAGTCGGTTTCCACTAACGGCCACCGAACTGCGGTCATAGCGACCTTTTCCAAATTTGATTTGGACATATTTCCAAATCTAACCGTTGGATTTCAAATTTCTCATATTCATTGGAAAGCTCTTTTCGATACGAACCCGATGGTTCCGGTTTTAGGAGAATCCTACGGTCGGATCTCCCGCTACGTCCATTCGAAGTCAATGGTCAAAATTCGTGAACGGTCGCTGCGTGACACGTTATATTCAAACCATTTATATATATTATTTCCCGACAAATCTTCGTTCCCTTGTTTCTCAACTTAAAAGTTTTCGAGTGATTCGGGTCTTGTTTTCAAATCCAATTCATTTAGCACGACTCAAACTAAATTTTTTTTATTTCACATACACCAATTCACCATTTAATTCCTTCTTGACTAACTTTATATACTTATAAATTAGCCAAGTCTTAAGCCATTTCCTTTCTTACTTACACGACCAAATCTTCCGTTTCATTTTGGTTGACTTTAGTTGAGTTATATTTCAAGGGTTAAATTTCAATTTCCTTTATCACCTTTATCGACCAAATCTTGGGATTTATTCGAACTTAGTTATCACTCATCCTTATGAGTTTAGATGATGGTTTCCTTCTCTCAACACTTAAGTTCATATCTTAGTTTCAAAATCTAAAATTTTCATAAATCGTGTTACCTTAATACTCAAATCGATGTCATTAGTGAAGACGAACTTAAATTGCTTGTTTCCGGTTTTTTTATAATTCAAGTTAAAATAACATACATATATACTTATGCTATTTTATAAACCATACCATATGAATTTTAAATCCAAACTTTTATTTAAGAGAGAATATAAAAATTCCAATTCTTGTTAAATCTTAAACTCGGCAGTTTTAAATATCATATATTTATACTCTTATAGAACCTTATACGATAGGAAATTAAATCCAAAATTCTTTCAACTAATTATGAAAATACGGGTGGTCTCCCCCACTTAAACTCTTCAGAATAGACGTCAATAATGCGTGCACTCATTACCGACATCGTTTCCAAGGTCCCAGGAGGAATTATACCCACTTGAAAATCTTTAAAACTATTTCTTTCTGATCATACATATAATATGATTTCCATTTCAAACTTGACAAAACTTATTTCAAAAGTATTCCCAGGATCAAGTTTCAAATTCATTTCCATTTAAGTCACAGACATATTATATAACCAATTAGGCTTAAGATATATCATTCTCGAATATTTTTATAAAACCAGCTAATTTTTCTCATTATATCTATTATTAAATTGACCATAATAGGTAACAACTTAATATTATTACCTACCAACGACCAGTGCTTATACCCTTATAAACCACTAATAGTATATATAATATATACAAAATATAATCGAAAACCATATTATGTCGATCATTCTATTCAACTATTTAGGAATTCCTATCGATTCTATGGCGTCCCATATATCGACCAAAATCCATAAATATTCAACAGAGTGAGCCAACACAATATAAAACCATTTTATATCGAAATACAAGTACGCTCTCTCATATCACTCAAACTCATTCTAGGGCGTTTCTAACCCTATCTCTAATGAGTTTATTCCCAACAGAGCCAAGGTTATCGCTAACCATCGCTCTGATACCAACTGTAACGACCCAAATTCTTGACCGTTCAAATCGACAATAAGCCACACATGTCGACCCAAAACAAATCTCAAATGCAGGCAGTTATTGGAAAAAGAAGAAAAAGAAAGAAAGAAGAGAAAAGACAATAACAGAATCTCACAGCGGAAGGACAACATATAATAACAAATAGCAGTTAAAAGCAGTTGAAATATATATACATTGACTATAACCTTCAATGATTATCAGAGTTACATATACATATAGCAGTACATAATAAGCAGCGGAAAAATAATGCAGCGGATATACATATGTATAGATAATAGATATACCAAATCTTCGTCTTCGATCTCCAAAGCACAGTCATCTTCAGTAACTGCAACGTCTGCTGACCCGAGCATATTGCATAAAAGAAAACACAACAAACACTCGGATCAGCACTAAATCATCTCATATTAGTCAAATTAAAATGTGAAATAACCTCAGTGTCATGGGTGCAGTAACTCAAGAGATGTTACGGGGTTTCCATCTCTCAAGGATCCGTTAAACTAATACATACATAATATAGTACGCTATTATGATAGTGTCTATCCAGTAAAATATAAATACTGAAATTAGCGTAAGCGGGATTACCATATTACCCTTACGCCGTTTATAGGCATCAACAGTCTATACAGTACCGTAAATTCACCGTACTGGTGTTATCAGAGGGCACTCCATAGAAGGCAATGCTAAATCAAAATCGTATGGGGCTCGATAAGGATATATATGACAAGGCACTCGAGGCAATGCCCAGGGTAGGATTCTACCAATTGCACTCCCGGACCAGTGGTAACGCATAGCAGCCACTACCGCCCACCTCGGAACACACTCCCAAAATCATAAAATTAAATGGGCCCAAATCATCATCATAGTCATATAAATAGCATCGAAGAAGTGTGTCCGATCAAAGGCGCTAACCTCAATTAGTCACGGTATAGCTCCTGTTTTAGTCATTTCAATTCTGACCCGAAGGTCAGGGCTATTTCGTCATCGTACATCTTCTTCGATTCAATAATCGCCTCCAAGTCATCATACTCGTTCTGGATACGTCATAACGTTCACAGTTGTCAAAGTGGTATCGACACTGACAGAGAGTATGCCTTATGTCGACTCCGGTCTCTTTAACAACCAACGCTTACATCTTTCCACATCGGTCGGTTCTTTTATATTTGAAAGGTTCGTTTCATATCAAAATATCATATTTTGTTTCGAACTAATTTATATTCAAAGAAATAAAATTTCATATCAATATCTCATAAATCATCCCAAGCCGATTTTTATTCTAAATTAGAATATATCCCATACCATTATATTATAATCATATAATATTTCCAAAATGAAATATTCAAATAGAATATAATTTACCTCAAAGGTTTCCAATTATCTCGGATTCTCATCTCAACTCCATTTGAACCAGTGGTTCAAACTCAAGCATTTCCATTCGGAAGAATTTAAAATTTGAGAAAATACTTGTAAACTAAATGTTCATATAATAATAATAATAATAATAATAAATTTTTATAAAATAAATATATATAGATGTATATATATAAAATATAATAGTTAAGATAAATTAGTAATTTAAATATTATATATATACTTAAAAATAAGATTTACTAGAAACCTTTGAAAATGAATTATAAGTAAATTATTTAAATACAATAGTATTAAGTAAAAGTAATTAATAGTTTTAAAGCTAGAATAATTATTTAGAATCAATGCATAAATATTAAAATAAATTTCTCAAATCAAAACCTTTCTTCCTTCCAAAGTTTCAAATACTTGAATTTATCCTCCGGTCTCAATGGAGTTCACCTAGTTCCCTATCTCGTTTCAACCTTGTTCAAAACAACTACTTGATTTCAAGAGTTCCGAGATATATATATATTCCAACTGGGTTAAAACAACTCAGATACTCTTGATTTCTAATTTCCCCAACATTTGATTTCTATAAGAATCTTCCTTCTAATCCAACTCTTATTTTGGAAAGTTTTCAATTCATATTCAAACCCCAATTTAGATATTTCTATTTTGGTTTGGAAATTTCCTTCAACCCTTTTTATCATCATCCCAGTTCAGAATCTTTAAAGAATTCAAAAATCGAGTATCGACACATTCTTTTATGTGAAATTTTATCAAATAAAATTTTAAGTATTAAAATCATTTAACCAACCGATGTCTGTATATAATTATCTATCCAACGGCCAAGTGATTTTAAATTTAAGTTTCTCGATACTTCAGGGATGGATCTATCATTTCAATCCAAATCAGGGTCACAGAGATCTATCATTTCACTCTGTGTTCTTAATTCATTTTTATCGATAAATCCCGGGTTCATTAGATGCCCGCAACATCAAGGGTACAAATGAGAATTATCGTCACATGGGCACACAACATCATATACTGCATAACAGAACAGTCCGAGAAATATTCATCCAGAAATCAAATCAATCAAGGCAGCTATCACATCGTTTATTCAACAGTAAATTGAATCATTTTACTAGTTATCAAGTGTCGGAATTCTAACTAGAAATTTAAATTAAATTTAAATAACTAATTTATCGATTTTCAATGCATGTTAACACTTGCATGTCAAATTTCAAGCAATCATTCACCAAATCAATCACAACCATACATCCAATTCATTTCATACATTAATTTGATAAATATGGGATGGATTCAGAATTTCGTGAGTGAAGGAACACTCACCTTCGGGTTTCAATTTGAATCGAGCGTTCAGAAAGGCCCAAAATTTGACAGTCTCAGATCGCAACCAAACCAGTGCCAAAACTTCCGCAACTCCGCCACGATCCCAACGCAACAAACCGCGTCCAAATCCGACTTAAAATGAGAGAGTTATCAGTGTTTTAGCGTTTGAAATTAAAAATATATAAATTAAATAAATGAAAATCCTCACCCACTCAAAACCCGCCACGTCAGCACCAGCATCATCTCCTTCCCGCTCGTCCTCTACCCGCGTTGACCGAAATGAACCCAAAACCCACCATGTTTGACCGCCCGATTCTCCCTGCTCCGGCCATCAGAGGATGCGAGACCACCTCCATCGTGACCTGCGTTGGAAGTCGCGCCCCTGGGTCCCCAAGCCACCACCTCCGGTGGTCCTTCTTGCCGCCGGCGGTCCCACAAACGAAAGGGTTTTTTGACCTTTGACGAGCAAATTCCGGTAGTATACTTAATGATAGAACCTCTAACCACCACCAATAAGCTCGTATCGATGAGAGCAACAAAACCCATATCTCCGATTCGCCAATTATCGCCTGGATCGAAAAGCCCCAAATTTGCATGCATAAGGTTCGATTTTCAGAGCCTTGACCGCAAATTCCGATCACCTCGGTCGCTGCATGTCAGATCTGAGGGTACCCGCGGGTTCGTGTCGTCGAGATCTTCGTTTTGACATATAATATGATAGGGTTTCGAGAGATTTTATTTTTTGAGCTTTATTTTGATTTTAAAATTAAAAATAAAATATAATTTCAGCCATTAAAGAAGAAAATGATGGAGGAGGAGTGGAAATGGGCTGACTTGATGGTAGTGGCCTAAGTATGTGTATATATATATAAATGGCCCAAACTGATTAACACATACACAGTTATCGCGTATCCAAATTCGAACGTACATTTTTACATTACCGGGCCCACATACTGACCCCGAAAAATCCAGAAAAATTATTTTTGGTTATGTTTTGACGATACGATTCCAACGAAACTAATTTCGTTGAATTTCGAGACCGTTGGAAAAATGGCCTTTTTCGGGTCGATCCAATTTAACTGTCAACTGACAAAACGCGTTTTCACTTGCCACTCTCACAGATTAATTCGAAAAATTCTGAAAATTGAAACCTAGCAATAATTCGACATTCCGGATCCAACAGAAGTTGTTTCGTCGAAAACCGAGGTCGTTTGAAAAATGGCTATTTTACAGGCCTTTAAATATTCTATAGCGACTATTCTGAATTTTGATTTAGTCATAACTTGCAATTTATCCGGCGAAATTTCAAATTCATACATTCTCTGGAAAGATATGATTAATTCGATTCTAACGTTTCCAGTTTTACCCAATTCTGATTTAAAATGAATTATATATATTTTTCCAAAGTTAAAAATCGAATTTTCAAACTACCGCGCCATTTCAGGCTCGTAATATAAATAAATATAAATTTAACCAATAGTATACTATATATTTAATTAAAATTTAAATTTTAAATATACAGAAATTATGGTTCGTTACAGAATCCTTTTATTTACATTTTCTATTGTAAAGAAAAAGAACAAAATTGTGTGAACCATTTTATTTACATTTTCTATTGTAAAGAAAAAGTAAAAAGAGTTATATTTCTTATTTGCATTTTTAGATGCAAATAAAGCATAGAAAGAAAATTATACTTTTATTTGTCATTGTTTTGTTAAATAAAAGTAAAAGAGTTAAAAAGACATTTTATTTACCATTGTTTTATTAAATAAAAGTACAAGATATAAAAGAACATTTTTATTAGCATGGTTTTGTCAAATAAGAAGACAAATACATGAGATACACTTTTATTTGTGTTTTATGTACAAATAAAAGTACAAGATTAAAAATACACTTTTATCTACACTGTATTTGTTGAAATAGAATTGCTAACAATTGAGTGTATCACTTTACTCATCTTTGTTGAAAACAGAAATTAGGTGAAAATATAAGAATCACTTTTATTTGCATAATATACAGTAGAATTTATATGCAAATATAAAATCCAATTTTTATTTGCAAAACTTGCATTAGAATTTATATTCTAATATACAATTGTATTGTTGGTCAAAATATACACTGAAAAGTACTGTTAAGAAACTTCATACAAAGATAATGGAAATTATATCCCACTTGTCATCCGCAATAAAGCTATATAAATAAATTACTGTTTATGTAACTTTAGAAGTATATAGGGAAGTCATACGAGAAAAATACATTTTACTCGCTATAAGTGACATGTTTAGTGAAATTGAAATTGGTTAAACCTATTAACCAATTATGTATTTATTTATTTATATGAACTGTTGTTGGCTGAAAACCCCACACGGGTATTGGGACGATACTTGACTGACACAAATCCCAATGTTTAATTATATGTCTATCGATTGATCGACAGGCTGCGATGAGCGTTATTGTTTCATTTTAATGCTCACACAGTTGACATTGTCACTTTGGTTGTTAATGGATGGATTGAGGATTATTTCCTGTTATTACCCTATACATGAAATGTATGAAACCCATATGACCCGAATTATATGGTACATGATTGAGTCGTATTCCAATGCAGAATTTCTTTTTAAATAAGGAATTTTTATATAATAAAAGGATTTTTGTAAAATGAAAGATTTTGTATTATAAAGAATATTTTACATTCAGAATCTTTTATATATAGAATATTTTATTGATTATTTTAATTTTTTTTATATAGTAATGAATTAATATCTTTAGGATAAACCTTTTATTTAAGATTATTAGATCTTAACAATTATGTTTGGTGATTGATATGTGAATTGGATTTGCAGTGGACGATGTTTTAAATAACATTTATCCTTTAATCCAATTTACATTGAAATTACTATTTGAAATTTATAAATCTATTTTATAAATTTAAAAGAAGATTTTCTAGAACTAGAATTTTCCAATTTAATATATTAAATTGGAATTAAATGGAAATTCGATTGATAATAATCGAGATGGGCTTCTGTAAAAGAAGACCGACATTATATATGGAATTTAAGAGGCTTTGCCGTTATTCCATTTATAATATTAGTCCGATATAGAAATTTATAACGATTATTTGTTGATTTGATTTCTATAGAAATTCCATATTTTGAAAATTGGTTTTGGGTTTATCGTGAACTGTGTTTTAAATGACACTAGTTCTTTAACCCAATTTAAGACAAGATTGGCTTATTAAAATTAATAATCTTGTAATAATGATTCTTGTATTAAAAATCAAAATTGGAATATTAATCAATCTTTTTAGAAAGATTAAAATGTAATTTATTTTATCTTTGATAAAATTAATGAGAATCTTTTAATATAAATAATAATTTTTATTTAAAAGGATATTCAAAGTTGGAATGTGGCGTATGGTTGATTTTAATTACAAATACGCGAGTTATTCAGAAAGACCGGGTCTAACCCATTCTGAATAATCATCACGACGATCAAGAGTCGAAGATGAAGACGGTGACTGAAGACCGGAGAGCTTCACATCGTTTGGTTGATGGTGACTGATATCTTGAATTGGGACTGATCCCCCAAGGCAAGGTAAAAAGTGATGATCTTCCAGACGTACGGGAGATCGCCGGATACGTTGTTTCGTTCAGACCCAGAACAGACTTGTAAATGGATAGCACGCCTAACATTGAAATTTATTTCATGTAATTAAATCGGTTTTTATTTAATATATAAATGCATAGTGGCGGAGGATTTATTCTCTTGCTTAACACCCTTTTGTATGTTAAATAATTACCGATCGCATGATATGAGTTGTTGATGTGGTATGCCAAGTTGCACTTGATCAAGGCTTATTGTTGCAAAGCAGAGCCTTGTGGGATGATCAAAGCATAGTCTATTTAGGCATAGCTTTGTGTAACGTGACTTCGCGAGCCTCACAGCCTGGTAGAGTCTAAAACGGGAGAAGGGAACGCAGGGAGTGCACACGTTTCTTTCTAGCTAGAGTGATGCCAGGGACCTACCAGCGCTGGCATTTATTCATTGTGGTTGTTGGATTTTTCGAGGCCTCGGTTTATGCGGTCGCCACTGGCCGTATTATAGGTCCAAAAGGACCGGGGAACGTGTGTTCAGGCATTTCTAATCCACAAAAGTAAGTGTGGACCGGCCCTACAGGATCCAAGGGTTGGACAGAGTACCAATCCTGGGGCATTTGCTAGAATGTCTCGAATCGGTAAGGATCTCCTCCCTAGCCTTGACTCAGATGGAAACCCAAATTTCCAATACGACATCACGCGGTTTTGATTGTATACCTATATATGGCGACATAGTGGGATGGGGCACTCATGCCGTCTAGGATTGATACATTTACTTTGATGTATTTCAAATTGGTTGCACACTATTATTATATAATACCGTGTTTATCGTATCAATCATCTTTTGATCATTATAAGGTAAAACCCTATCCTCCGGTTTGCGTTGCACTGTGTGATGGGACTTGGGTCTTATAATGGTTTCATTTTTCTAAAAAGCATTGCGTTATTTTGACGATTTACTTTAGTCATGCACTGGCAATCTATAGGAGAAAACCCATTCCGCGAAAGTGGCGTGGTCCTGTGATTAGCCTTATTATATTTTATAGGTTAGGTAGAATTCTCACACCAGTCCCATGACTGACCTGTAGTTTGTCCACTGGCAAACTCGGGTGCCCATATTTTCCACACGGGCAGTCGAGTAGCGATTTTTGCAGATATATTAAGCAGGATTCTGGGTTGAAGCTTAAAGCTGTGTCCAGAGATAGAGAGTCTTCTGCTGTGTTCTTCCGTTGCAGTATATTACATTTTTTGTATTTATCTTCCGCTGTAATTATATTCCAATGTACTCTGATATGTATATTCTGTACTCTGATGTAACATTTATTATAGTGTTATAAAAGTCTTCTGTTATCTGTTTTAATATGTTGTATGCCCAAAGTTAAAGTATTCATAGGTTTCCACTTTTTGGGTCAGACCTGTGTGGTTTATGGTCGATTCAAAGGGTGGGAATTTGCGGGTCTTTACATTTGGTATCAGAGCTCAGGTTAGCTCAAATCTTTGGGGTACAACTTGTTAGAACTGAACTAAAGACGCATCAGAGATTGGACTAGTAATATCCAATAAGAATACTCATTAGAGATAGGATCAGCAGTATCCTAGAATGAGTAAACTCGTTAGAGATGGGGTTAGTAATGCCCTAGAACGAGTTAAGAGTTACGAATTTATAATTAACGTATTTTTGATATTTATAACCTATTCTTTGAAATATGATTTATATATATATAAAGTTATATATATTTTGAAAAGATAATCTACCATTAAAATTTGAAATTAAGATAGTTAATTTTACAATTTTTAGCTACGTTCCTTTTCGAGGACGAAAAGTTTTTAAGTGGGGGCGATTGTAACAACCCGGAATTTTGGGGCCAATTTAAAATTTATTTTAAGTGATTTTAATGAGTTTTGATATTTAAATAATCTATTTTAAATAATAATGATCACACATTTGATTTAAATCGAAGTTAGAATGAATGATTTAATTTTAATTATAAAAAGAGTTAGAAATAACGCGGTAGTTTGAAAAGTCAAACTTGAACTTTGACTGACTGTACAGGATGCAAAATTTAACGGATTTTAGTGAAACTAAAAATATTAGAATCTTTTTAAAAATATCTTTCCAACGAATTCGAAAAATTGAAATTTCATAACGGAAATCAAAAGTTATGGCCAATTCAATTTTTAGAAAGGTCGCCATGAAATTTATAAGGGCCAAAATGCTACTTTTTGCATACGAAGGAATTTGAACTCGAAACCACTTCCATTGAGTTCAGAATGATGTTTCTACATTGAAAAACAGTAAACACTTATATATTTTGAGTTTCGGGATTTATTTGTTTTAAAATGTATTTTTAATATTAAATATATTGGCCTTAAAAATAGTCATTTTTCAAACGACCTCGGTTTTCGACGAAATCACTTTTGTTGGAACCGGAATGTCAAATTATTACTAGGTTTCAATTTTCAGAATTTTTCGAATCAATGTGTGAGCGTGGGAAAATAAAATGTGTTTTGACTATTTTAGTTAAATTTTAAACGACTTGAAAAAGGCCATTTTTCAAACAGTCTCAGAATTCGATGAAATTAGTCTCGTTAGAACCGTATCGTCTTAAGAAAGCTAAAAATATTTTTTTAAAAATTTTTAGAGGTCGTATGTGGCCCCGGCATATTTAAATGTACGGTAGAAATTAAATAATTAATTTAATATTGTATTTTCAAGTAAAACCGAAAAAAACTGCTGTATATTTCGGAATTGGGCCTTGGGACATAGCCCATCGCGTTCAGAAGGCCTCAAAACGTTGAGATTGACAGTAAGCAGGCCCAAATCCGAGAAAGTCCAAAAATCCACTTTATTTCACGAAATATGAATTAAACATTAAAATAATATAAAAAAATCCGAAACCCTAATTCTCTAGTGGCCAGCCGCCGCCAGAATTCGATGGCCAGAATTGCTTCAACTTCAAATGCTTAGATCTCTCAATCCGTTCAACGAAATTTGACGTATGACCTACCAAATCGAAGAGAATTCAGAGAGCTACAAATCTATACGGTTAAGATCGGATTTTGGTGCACGAATTTTGCGGATTTTGGCTGAGAAGGTGCTGCGTTTATGGGTCCTTGGGGGGGGTGCGAGAGGGGCCCGGGTCTCGGCGCGGGTGTGTCTCGAGGTGGCCGACGAGGTGGTGGCTTCTGATCGTGGTCCGGGTGCTTGTGGTGGCGTGCGTGTAGAAGGAGCAACGGTGGATGATGGGTTACAAGTTCGGCCGTGAGAAGAACGACGTGGAGGAAGAAAGGTTGCGTCTTTTTTTTATTATTATTTTATTATTAAATTATTTAATTTGTCCGATCTTTAAAAATTCATAACTTCTTCATACGAGAGCCGATTGACGAACCGTAAATTGCGTTGGAATCACAAAATTAAGAGCTTCGCGATGGCGCAGACCGCAGCTGAAACGGAGACAGTAAAATTTTGGCCAAAATTCAAGGTGAGGATTCTAATTTTATTTGTTTAATTAATTATAAATTATTTTCTTGCATTAAACATAATTGTTTGATTATTTAATTCTGACCTGAAATATTGGGTGTTGTTTTGGAGTGATAATTGTTGCTTGTTGAATGATTGTTGTACATGATTTGCAAATCTGCTTGGAATTATATATATCTTATTTGCGGTTGGAGAATTGGATCTAAAATGAGATCAAAACATATTTTATTCAGCATATATATATATATATATATATATATATATATTGTTCATATAAAAGATCAAATGTATAAGACAACAAATTTTGTAAATTTGTTGAATTAGAATTTTCAACACCTGTAAAACACAGAATTTCGGTCAATTTGTTAAAACAGAATTTGCAACAAAATAAAAAAAACAAACATTGTTGTTATATTTGTTGAACTAGATTTTCAACAAAATAGAACAAACATTTTTATGTCTTTTTGATGAACTAGTTTTTCAACAAATATATATGTGTGTGTGTATATATATATATATATATATATATATATATATATTTGTGTAATGTTATCTACATTAAAGGTACGGAATTAAAAGAAAATCAACATTTTCTTTGTAAAATGTTATATTAAAAGAGAATCAACATTTTCTTTGTAAGATGCTACATTAAAGAAAATTAACATTTTTATTTGAAATGAATTATGCATACAAAAATCACATTTTTGTTCGCATTAAAAAGTATGTAATGAACATGTATATTTTTATATAGTAAAGTTGATATTTTTACTTTGTAAAATAGAAAAGATAATATTTTCACATTGTAAAATAGTAAAGTGATATTTTTACTTTGTAAAATAGAAAGGTTAATATTTTTACATTGTAAAATAGAAAAGATCATATTTTTACGTCGTAAAATAGTAAAGCTAATATATTATAAATATAAAAGATGATATTTTTGCATTGTATAAAAAAAAAAAAGATGTTTTTACATTGTATGGAATGAAACATATTTTTATATGTTATTTATGAATTTTCATCGCATGAAATAAATAACATTTTTATATGTTATTTATGAATGATTTTTTTTCATCGTATGAAATAAATAACATTTTATATGTATTTATGAATGAATTCATACCGTATGAAATAAATTACATTTTTTTGTATGTTATTTATGAATGAATTTCCACCGTATGAATAAAATTACATTTTTATACGTAATTAAAAAGGTGAATTTACTTTGCATAACAAAAGTTACATTTTTATATGTAATTTATATATGAATTTGCACCGTATGACAAAATTGCATTTTTCTATGATATAAAAATGTAAATTTACATTGCATGATTAAAATTACATTTTTCAATGTAATTTAGAGATGAAAAATAACGGTAGAATGAGAATTAAATTTTTACATGTAATTAAAATGTGAATTTGCACTGTAGGATAAAAACTACATTTTTAGATGTAATTTAAATATGAATTTATGTCTTATGATAGGAATTACATTTTTTCTATGTAATTAAAATATGAATTCCCATCGCATAATAAAGATTACATTTTTCTATGTAATTTAGATGTGAATTAGAACGATAAAATAAAAATGACATTTTTCTATGTAATTTATATATGAGTTATAACGGTATGATAAAAATTATATTTTTCAATGAAATTAAAATATGAATTTGTATTGTATTATGAAAATTACATTTTCTTATGTAAATAAAAGGAATAGAATTTTAAAATGCGATTATTTACATTCTCTTATGTAAATAAAAAGAATAAAATTTAGAAATATATTATTTACATTTTCTTATGTAAGTAAAAAGAATGGAACTTGAGATTAGAATTATGTACATTTTCTTATGTAAATAAGAAGAATGGAATTTAGAAATACACATATTTACATTTTCTATTGTAAAGAAAAAGAACAAAATAATGTGAATCCTTTTATTTACATTTTCTATTGTAAAGAAAAAGAACAAAATTGTGTGAACCATTTTATTTACATTTTCTATTGTAAAGAAAAAGTAAAAAGAGATATATTTCTTATTTGCATTTTTAGATGCAAATAAAGCATAGAAAGAAAATTATACTTTTATTTGTCATTGTTTTGTTAAATAAAAGTAAAAGAGTTAAAAAGACATTTTATTTACCATTGTTTTGTTAAATAAAAGTACAAGATATAAAAGAACATTTTTATTAACATGGTTTTGTCAAATAAGAAGACAAATACATGAGATACACTTTTATTTGTGTTTTATGTACAAATAAAAGTACAAGATTAAAAATACACTTTTATCTACACTGTATTGGTTGAAATAGAATTGCTAACAAATGAGTGTATCACTTTACTCATCTTTGTTGAAAACAGAAATTAGGTGAAAATATAAGAATCACTTTTATTTGCATAATATACAGTAGAATTTTTACGCAAATATAAAATCCAATTTTTATTTGCAAAACTTGCATTAGAATTTAGATTCTAATATACAATTGTATTGTTGGTCAAAATATACACTGAAAAGTACTGTTAAGAAACTTCATACAAAGATAATTGAAATTATATCCCATTTGTCATCCACAATAAAGCTATATAAATAAATTACTGTTTATGTAACTTTAGAAGTATATAGGAAAGTCATACGAGAAAAATACATTTTACTCGCTATAAGTGACATGTTTAGTGAAATTGAAATTGGTTAAACCTATTAACCAATTATGTATTTATTTATTTATATGAACTGTTGTTGGCTGAAAACCCCACACGGGTATTGGGACGATACTTGACTGACACAAATCCCAATGTTTAATTATATGTCTATCGATTGATCGACAGGCTGCGATGAGCGTTATTGTTTCATTTTAATGCTCACACAGTTGACATTGTCACTTTGGTTGTTAATGGATGGATTGAGGATTATTTCCTGTTATTACCCTATACATGAAATGTATGAAACCCATATGACCTGAATTATATGGTACATGATTGAGTCGTATTCCAATGCAGAATTTCTTTTTAAATAAGGAATTTTTATATAATAAAAGGATTTTTGTAAAATGAAAGATTTTATATTATAAAGAATATTTTACATTCAGAATCTTTTATATATAGAATATTTTATTGATTATTTTAAAAAAAAATTATATAGTAATGAATTAATATCTTTAGGATAAACCTTTTATTTAAGATTATTAGATCTTAACAATTATGTTTGGTGATTGATATGTGAATTGGATTTGCAGTGGACGGTGTTTTAAATAACATTTATCCTTTAATCCAATTTACATTGAAATTACTATTTGAAATTTATAAATCTATTTTATAAATAAAAAAGAAGATTTTCTAAAACTAGAATTTTCCAATTTAATATATTAAATTGGAATTAAACGGAAATTCGATTGATAATAATCGAGATGGGCTTCTGTAAAAGAAGACCGACATTATATATGGAATTTAAGAGGTTTTGCCGTTATTCCATTTATAATATTAGTCCGATACAGAAATTTATAACGATTATTTGTTGATTTGATTTCTATAGAAATTCCGTATTTTGAAAATTGGTTTTGGGTTTATCGTGAACTGTGTTTTAAATGACACTAGTTCTTTAACCCAATTTAAGACAAGATTGGCTTATTAAAATTAATAATCTTGTAATAATGATTCTTGTATTAAAAATCAAAATTGGAATATTAATCAATCTTTTTAGAAAGATTAAAATGTAATTTATTTTATCTTTGATAAAATTAATGAGAATCTTTTAATATAAATAATAATTTTTATTTAAAAGGATATTCAAAGTTGGAATGTGGCGTATGGTTGATTTTAATTACAAATACGCGAGTTATTCAGAAAGACCGGGTCTAACCCATTCTGAATAATCATCACGACGATCAAGAGTCGAAGATGAAGACGGTGACTGAAGACCGGAGAGCTTCACATCGTTTGGTTGATGGTGACTGATATCTTGAATTGGAACTGATCCCCCAAGGCAAGGTAAAAAGTGATGATCTTCCAGACGTACGGGAGATCGCCGGATACGTTGTTTCGTTCAGACCCAGAACGGACTTGTAAATGGATAGCACGCCTGACATTGAAATTTATTTCATATAATTAAATCGGTTTTTATTTAATATATAAATGCATGGTGGCGGAGGATTTATTCTCTTGCTTAACACCCTTTTGTATGTTAAATAATTACCGATCGCATGATATGAGTTGTTGATGTGGTATGCCAAGTTGCACTTGATCAAGGCTTATTGTTGCAAAGCAGAGCCTTGTGGGATGATCAAAGCATAGTCTATTTAGGCATAGCTTTGTGTAACGTGACTTCGCGAGCCTCACAGCCCGGTAGAGTCTAAAACGGGAGAAGGGAACGCAGGGAGTGCACACGTTTCTTTCTAGCTAGAGTGATGCCAGGGACCTACCAGCGCTGGCATTTATTCATTGTGGTTGTTGGATTTTTCGAGGCCTCGGTTTATGCGGTCGCCACTGGCCGTATTATAGGTCCAAAAGGACCGGGGAACGTGTGTTCAGGCATTTCTAATCCACAAAAGTAAGTGTGGACCGGCCCTGCAGGATCCAAGGGTTGGACAGAGTACCAATCCTGGAGCATTTGCTAGAATGTCTCGAATCGGTAAGGATCTCCTCCCTAGCCTTGACTCAGATGGAAACCCAAATTTCCAATACGACATCACGCGGTTTTGATTGTATACCTATATATGGCGACATAGTGGGATGGGGCACACATGCCGTCTAGGATTGATACATTTACTTTGATGTATTTCAAATTGGTTGCACATTATTATTATATAATACCGTGTTTATCGTATCAAGCATCTTTTGATCATTATAAGGTAAAACCCTATCCTCCGGTTTGCGTTGCATTGTGTGATGGGACTTGGGTCTTATAATGGTTTCATTTTTCTTAAAAGCATTACGTTATTTTGACGATTTACTTTAGTCATGCACTGGCAATCTATAGGAGAAAACCCGTTCCGCGAAAGTGGCGTGGTCCTCTGATTAGCCTTATTATATTTTATAGGTTAGGTAGAATTCTCACACCAGTCCCATGACTGACCTGTAGTTTGTCCACTGGCAAACTCGGGTGCCCATATTTTCCACACGGGCAGTCGAGTAGCGATTTTTGCAGATATATTAAGCAGGATTCTGGGTTGAAGCTTAAAGCTGTGTCCAGAGATAGAGAGTCTTCTGCTGT
This sequence comes from Allium sativum, assembly GCA_030737875.1. Taxonomy (NCBI): domain Eukaryota; kingdom Viridiplantae; phylum Streptophyta; class Magnoliopsida; order Asparagales; family Amaryllidaceae; genus Allium; species Allium sativum. The sequence goes on along the minus strand of CM060921.1, from coordinate 508,852,252 downwards.
GTTCTTCCGTTGCAGTATATTACATTTTTTATATTTATCTTCTGCTGTAATTATATTCCAATGTACTCTGATATGTATATTCTGCACTCTGATGTAACATTTATTATAGTGTTATAAAAGTCTTCTGTTATCTGTTTTAATATGTTGTATGCCCAAAGTTAAAGTATTCGTAGGTTTCCACTTTTTGGATCAGACCTGTGTGGTTTGTGGTCGATTCAAAGGGTGGGAATTTGCGGGTCTTTACAGATCTGTACGTCACTATGGTGTTGGATGAGGAATTGCGTATATTTCGATGGTGTTACGGTGGAGACCATCCAAGTGGGGTACCATGGGGTGTACCTTAGTAATAGGAGTAGCTACATATATACTATATTAGGTTAATCCACTGGGAAGTAAATGGGTACGACGTGTGTGTAAGCCTTGAGTGCGGATAACCCAAATAACCTAATAAATAAGATAATATGATTGAACGGTATATGTAGGATTATCCAAAGTGTATAGTTTAAATCCATTCACCAGATATTGTGTTCTGACCTCCTTCTCATAACATACTCGCAGGTTAGATTTGTGACAGAGACATGATAGCTCTGGATACTAGTTAGGCAGTATTAATAATACGCTAAGGCTATGTTTTGATTATACTTTATTTTATCCATTCCACTGTGAGATATTTTCTAGCTCTGACATACTTTATGTCTCTGTCTATTCTGTAGGATACCAGAGCAAACCAATCCGAGTTTCGATGGATTGGAATTTTGAAAAAAAAATCGGTCTGTCAAAATTCGGGTTGTCACATCACCCTTGTTCGAGTCAGAATTCATACCCTTTAGTCTACGATACACCACCCAGAGCCGACATGCATGTATCTAGACTGTCCACCATATGTATCTTCAATTGAAGCTCGATGCCTCAATCGCACGTCATCTAATGTGCATCGAGTTCCATGGCAGGGTGATACAAGAAACATGGAACTCGGTCGGGAGCTTTTCCATATCTGTACAGGCCCGTCTTTAAGAGCCTCTACAAATATGTGAAGACATCAGAAGATGATCAAGATGGAGCATTGAAGACCGTAGATCTTCATAAACGGAAGAACTACTAATAATCTCTGGTTAAACGGCCGGAGATATACTATGATTCTATCGTGGTTGGAATTTAGGGGTTGCAAGGACTACTCGCTACTGATCCTTAGGTTGATACCTATATAGGATGTGTAGGAGAGTGCCTTCGGTTCATCCTGTTCCTGGATGACTTGTATGGAAGAACGTCTGACAACGTATTTCCTAAAAACCACGTACGTTGATTTTTACAAACATACCGAATTGGTGGCGAAGAAGGGCACTTCTTTTATACCCAGAGTAAATTTGTGGACGCCAATTAGTGATTTGACGGATCTGACGATGTGGCATTCAAAGTGAATGGTGGCCAGATTTCTTAATAGAAAAGAATAAATAAATAGATTAATTAATAAATTAATTAATTGTAACAACCCGGAAAACCAGAACTAATTTAAAATTTTATTTTATGGAAATTTTGTTAGAAAATGCGTCAGAATTTAAAATTTCAATTTTTAAATTTAATTATTGAAATGAAAAAAAAAAGTTTTTAAATAAAATTATGATGATATTAATGAGATTTATTAATATATGCTGATAGGTTGATTTGAAAATAATGTGTGCATTCTAGATGAAATAAAAACATACATGTATATATATATATATATATATATCTTTGGCTATCTTCTTTAATTCTTTCCCTGTTTGTTCAAAATATAATTTTTAGGAATTCAAATGTGGATTACATGTCCAATTAACCATCATTAATTAATTTAATTTGCAATGTTAATTATGCATTCATTTCATTCCTTTATATATATATATATATATATATGTTTATTTCCGTTACATTTTAAACCTTAAGCATGCAACCTACAAGGATCATTTCATTTTTTTTTCATGCATTGAATTCTAACGTTTAACTTATAGTTTATATTACATTCATTCATTTCAACTTAATTCATTTCATTTTCATTATTTTTCAATACATGCATGCAAATCTCTTACCTTGTTTTCAATGCATGCGTTCATATGCTCATTTATGTCCATTTTCTTTTTGAAATGTTTCATGCTTCTTTGCCACTTTCTTTCAATTTTCCATACATGCGTTTCCTATTATTTTACTTTAAAACCTAAACGTTTATTTACTTAAGTAAACAAAAATATTGCTTCTTTGAATTAACGTAGAAAACAAATGTATAACGAAAAGGAAAATAATAAATAAATTATAGTCAAAATTAAATTAAGAAAATTCAAAAATTGGAATACGTCAGGTTGGATAGAATGTAGGAATTACTTTCATATAGAAATAAGAAAATTGTTTTCTTTCTTGTTTTGTCACTAGGAAATGTGGAAACAATAATTCAATTGTTTGAAATAAATATCTACATGTAACCATGCTCCACAAAAGTAAATAAATAAACCTATCATCAAAAAATTTCGAAATTCAAATGTAATACGTTGAACTAGTATTATTAATATTTAGTGGCGTGATTGGTCGATTTCGTGATCGCTTCTCTTCGTATACCTGAAACTAAACTCTCCACTATATAATATCTTTTCCTCTCCACAAATCCTCATTTCTCTTCTTCCTCAAAATTTGATAGCAACCCTCTTTCCCTCTCTCTCTCAAAATTCTGCAGGAAAGCCGCCACTGTCTTCTCCAATGGCCATAATCGTTCGATTTTCCTTCTCTAATCTTTTACAATCCGATCCAAACTAAATTACCATTCCAAAGTGAAATTCAAAGAGATTTTCGAGATCTACGTTTTCAAACGGTAGTGAACAGATGGGTAGAAGATTGGAGCGGATGGGTTCGGTTCTATCTAAAGTAACGAAGAAGAGGGATAAGGTTTAATGTAAATAATTTATTTAATTATAAAATTAAATATAATAATTATGTCATTAACCTTTATAACATCATAACTTTTAATTCGAGGCCCATTTTACGAACCATCGGATGCGTTGAACTCGTGTTGATCAGATCTACGTGATGGAACAGTCGAAAAGCAGATTTGGAGCTCGTCTCAATTTAACCTTCGGTGAGATTTCTCATTTTAAAATTAAAATAATTAAATATATATATATATATATATAGAAATATATATATATATATATATATCTTTAAGTTGATTATGATTGTGTTATTATTATACGCTGTATAAAAATTTGAGATTGATTGATTTTGGATGTGACATATGGTTAGATCAAAATATATGTTATTAGTTTAAATATTGTCTTTACTATTTTAGTTTAGAATAAAAATATTGATTTGTTGATAAAAAATTTGTTAGAAATCTTCATGTTATGTAAATATAAATATTATTTTTGTTAGATATCTTCATGTTATGTAAATATAAATATTATTCATTTAGAAAACCTGTTATGTAAATATAAATCTTATTCATTTAGAAAACATGTTATGTAAATATAAATATTATTCATTTAGAAATAATGTTATGTAAATAAAAATGTTATTCATTTAGAATGAAGGCATCATATTAGATAAAAATGTTTATTTAGATTAAACATGTCATATTAGATAAAAAATGTTTATTTAGATTAAAACATGTCATTTTTGTTAGAATGTTTAATTTGATTATAACATGTCATTTTTGTTAGTATGTTTTAATTAGATTAAAACATGTCATTTTTGTTAGAATGTTTAATTTGATTATAACATGTCATTTTTGTTAGGATGTTTTAATTTGATTATAACATGTCATTTTTGTTAGGATGTTTTAATTAGATTAAAACATGTCATTTTTGTTAGAATGTTCAATTAGATTAAAACATGTCATTTTTTTGTTAGAATGTTTTATTAGATTATAGTAATGTCATGTTAATTATAAAAATGTCATTTATGTTAATTTTGAAAATGTCATTTATGTTAAATATAAAAAGGTCATTTATGTCAAATATAAAAATGTCATTTATGTCAAATATAATAAAATGTCATTTTATTGGATTAGAAATGTAAATTATAAAAGTGTCATTTACGCTAGAAAAATGTTACATTAGAATGAAATTGACATTTTAGTTAAAAACGTTACATTATAATAAAATTTACATTTTAGTTAAAAATAATACATTAGAATGAAATTGACATTTTAGTTAAAAATGTTACATTAGAATGAACATTTTAGTTAAAAATGCTACATTAGAATGAAATTGACATTTTAGTTAAAAACGTTACATTAGAATAAAATTGACATTTTAGTTAAAAATGTTACATTAGAATGAAATTGACATTTTAGTTAAAATTTTCATTTTAGAATAAAAATGTCATGTTAGTGTTAAATTGTCAATTTAGTTAAAATTGTCATTTTAGAATAAAAGGTCATGTAAGGATTAAATTGTCAATTTAGTTAAAATTGTCATTTTAAAATAAAAATGTCTTGTTAGGATTAAATTGTCAATTTAGTTAAATATGTCATATAGTTAGAGTAATGAATATGTCATTTATTTTGGATAATGATTTGTCAAATGAATATTTCATTTATTTAGATAATGTCGTGTTTTCAATAAAAAGATTACACTTTTATTGTCATGCTGTTTCATTAAAAAGATTGAAATATAAAGTATCATTTTATGGTATTAAAATGATTGAAATATTTGTTATTTCTATTTCATGGATGTATTGTTGTGTTGTTATGTATGTTATATTGTGACATGATTGAGATTTGGAAAATTGAACATGTTAAAATAATGTTATTATAATTATACTTCCATTTACAAGTTATCCGACTTGTTCCATGTGATTGGGACGATATTTTTTTTACATATCGCCTAAGTGCACAAATAATTTATTATTTATTTGTTGGATGAAACCCCGCACGGATCTTGGGATGATATTATAATCACACATCTCCCTTGTGGTTAGTAGTAGAATTCACTCTGGTTGTTATTTGGATGTTTACTGATTATTTATCATTCATATGCAATATATGAAAACCATATAAATGAACTTATATAGTAATTGGTTGAGTTGCATTCCGATTCAGAAATAAAGAATATTCGGTAATAAGAATACTATAAAATAAATAACAATTTAGTATAAAGGACATTTTAGAATAAAGGATATTTTAAATTAAGAATATTTTAGAATAAAGATATTTTAAATAAAGAATAGTTTAAAATGATGAATATTTTTCGGTGAAATAAATACAATTATAAATTATAATTGCACTTTTGACACGAGGTTAGGATGCATTTTTGGTGGAAGTCTGCCCGGACCTGACCGACATATCCAGCAGCCACTAATGTTGAACCTAATGTGAGAGGTCTAAGTGCGCAAGTACGAAGCTGGCTATGACACGAGGTTAAGCCCAACTTGTGGGATAAGTCTGCTTGGACCCGACCGGCATGTCCAGCATCCGCAAGTTGTAGGCCTAATGTGGGAGGTCTAGCCCATTATAAACCATAAATGGACATGGTAATGAATTGGACTATTTACCCCATTGTAAGTTGAAACGCCATTTTAACCCGAACAGGTTTATCGATCGTTTTTATTCAATTTATAATGAATAGAATAAAAAGTAGTAATTTCCAAAATCTAATATTTTGAAAACATTATTTTAATAAAGAAATAGAACAAGTCTTTACCCAAGATTTAATGGAGTTTTCCAATTAATTAATATTTATTTGGAATTAAAATAAAATAAATTGGATTTTTGGGTTTGTCGTGAATGGTGTCTTCAATAACACTGTTCTTAAACCCAGTTGAGAAAAGAATAAATCTTTTAATTAAGATTATTATAGTTTTCCAATTATATGTAGAAATTAGAATAAAATAAAATGTGAATTGGGTTTATTGTGAACTGTGTTTTAAACGACACTTGTTCTTTAACCCAATTAACAGTGAAAATATAATTTGGAATTTATAAATCTTTTATTAAGATTTAAATGGGAATTTTCCAAAATAAAGTTTTCCAACTTAATATAGTGAACTGGAATTGAATAGAATTCAATTTAATAATAATCGAGTTGAGCTTCTGTAAAAGAAGACCGTTACTATATATGGAATTTAATAGGCTTGACCATTATTCCATTTATATTATCAGTCTGATACGGGAATTTATATCAACTATATGTTGATTTGATTTCTGTGAAAATTCCACATTTAATGGAAGATGATTTTGGGTTTACCGTGAACTGTGTTTTAAATGACATTAGTTCTTTAACCCAGTTAAAGATAAGATTAATTTCTTAAATTTAAATAATCATTAGATAATGATTTTTGATATTTAAAACCAAATTGGAGTTTTTTTAATAAATCTTTAAAAGAAAGATTTAGGAATAAATTTAAAGAATTTATCTTTGATAGAATAATGTGAATGTTTTACTAAAAGAATATTTTGAATTGGAATGAGGCATTTGATGTGTTTTTATAACATTTGATTTTTGATTACAAAATACGCGAGTTATTCGGGAAGACCGGGTTTAACCCATTTTGAATAATTATTGCGACGATTAAATGTCGAAGATGAAGATGCTGGTTGAAGACCGGCGATCTTCACATTGAATGGATGACTACTAATGCCTTTGATAGGAGTTACTGCCTTGGAAGGTTTATAGTGGTAGTCGTTCAGACGTACTTGTTGATTGTCCGGATAAGCGAGCACCTCTCTTCCGTATTGGACATACGGGACGAGGAATAAGGTGACTCCGGTTTCGTTCAGACCCAGAACGGACTTGTAAATGGATGTGTGCCTGACATTGGATTTCATTTCATGTAAATTAAATTGATTTCTATTTAATATATGTCTGTGGTGGTGGAGAATTTATTCTCTTGCTTAATGAAACACCCCGTAATTTTATAACATTAAAATTCACAAATTAAAGTATACTTAATTTTTAGAAAAGAATTAAGTGAAATGGGTTGCGTAGAGAAATATATATATTGATATATATATATATATATATATATATATATAAATTAAAAATTAAATAAATAAATATGCGAAAAAGATCAAAACAGCGAATTGGGAGGGGGAATAACCGAACCGGCCCATTTTTTAGGTCGACCCGAGCCCTGCTGGGTCGACTAGGGGTTAATCCAGGGTGTTTGGCTGTCAACCCGTGGGCCGATTCGCTCAAATGCAGTTTTGCATTTGATTAGTTCTCATGGTTCAGGGTTAATCTAATGGTCCTAAATAACTTCCTACACATATAAATACATCCTAATGCTGACCCTAAACCTAATTAAAATATAATAGTTACCGTTATACCATCACCATGGAAATCAATGGAGCCGCCGCCAACTAAGAAAGAAGAAAAGCAAATTTAATTTTAATTCTCTCAACCCTAAAGCAAAGCAAAACTCTCTCTTTTCTTCTCTAAATTGTGAGTATGATGATCTTAACAAGATTATTATCATTTTAATTTGGTTGAGTTATGAATGGATTATGAGTAGATGATGTGAATTATCATATATGTTGTTGTAAACCCCTTTTGCTATCATGTATATTGTAAATCCAATGTTATGTGATGATGATATCTTATATGTTGTAAATCATGCTATGATGATGTTATGTATGTTGAAAGTTTCTATGCTAAGTTGTGATGAATCATACATGTTAAAAAGGCCATGATGTTACCATCTATGCTAGTTAGTTCATATTAATTAAATCATCATGTTTGGGTTATGTTGATCTATATGACAAGTCACATATGCAAGTTAGATTGATTAGAAAAGTTATGAACATATGCCAAGACATCTATTGTGACATCTAGAATTATGCTATGACATATGTGATATCCTATGCTAGTTCACACCATCATTATGTTGCCTAAAAATCCCATATGCAAGTTTATGTATAGATTTGGGCTATGATCATATCATGTAAATTGAGACATTTAACAAGTTGACACCTTTTGATCCTTAACATGTGTAGTTCATGCAAGTTTCACCCGTATTATGATTAGATTTATTTTAATTGTCTATATGTTGTGATAATTTATCTTTGTGCTAGGTGTTAGACTATACACGTCTAGCCTATATTATGCGTTGAATAAGCGAACGTATAAACGTGGGGTAGGGGTAATATTAAGGATTTAATATTAAAAAGTTGGGGTGCAATTGATATGATTTTGCATGCCATAAGTGGATGGCCATAATTGAGTCAATTATGGACATCATTAAAAGTTGACTTAATTAATAATTTGAATAGGGAATTATTAAAACTGGGGTAGAAGATTTTAAGTGTTAATCAATGCTTAGGACACGAGGTTGGACTCGTTTGTGACGTAAACCTTCCCGGACCCGCCCGGCAAATCCAGTGGTCACAAATGTCAGCCCAATGTGAGAGGTCCTAGGCCTAAACTAAAGCATAACGGTTGTAAAGACACGAGGTTAGACTCTTTTATGGTGTAAGACTGCCCGGACCCGCCCGACAAATCCAGCTGCCATAAATGCCAGTCTAATGTGAGAGGTCTTTATGAGATTATGGCCTGAATGAATTAAGAAATACTTAACCAGATAAACATGTAAGGTGGGACATGGGGGTTAAGTAGATGCCTTGGGTGGCATGAGGAATCTAGGGAGCGCCCTTAGTGGCATGTGAAATGCGATTAGTAAGACTTAACCAAACACACATGTAAATGAACATGACTAAGAGGGTTAAGTGGGATATACTAGTGACAAGCTTAGGTGGGTAGCTTGTGGGGGCCCATTTCGACCAGTATCCCAAACGTACCTTTGTGGGCTCGACCCATGTCGAGGACGGGACACGCATGCTGGGTTCGACTGTAAGAGGCCAAAACGGGGAGCGGTGGCAACGCAAGTCCAACGAATTTCGTATGCGTGTGTGGACCCGGGCTGGTAGGTAAGACGTTGTTGCATCGTGTAGGTATAAGCCGTGCATTCTCAAGTTGTATCGGGTTGCCACTTTAGGGGAGTGATACACCCCACTGTGGGGCCAACACGGGTATCTACGAGTAGGGAGCCGATCGAAAGTGGGTAGTGGGGTACACCTAGTGGTGATAGGGGCAGACGGCACCTATGTAGTCAGCTAGGGGTACGTAAGGCTATTTATAAAGTTTCTGTGTGAAGCAAGTGGGATCAAACAATAGGGTGACTGGTGTGGTGCAGTGTAGTAATGTGCGGTGCAGTGTAGTAATCATTTGTTAGTAATTAGGTGCGCCTTTACCGTTATCTTTAACGTTATCTTAAACGCTATCTTTATCTTCCTAAGAGTTCATAGACATTTACTTGTCTTCCAGCTTATGCCTTAGTCTAGTTATTTTGATAATAGTATTGTTATAATTGTCATACTCGCCAGACTTTATGTATGACCCCCTCTATTTCTATCCTTTTCCCCCTCCAGGTCCTCAGGTTGGGCCCAGCTCTAGTGGAGTTTGATTGAATTGCTTCATCTCTCTTTGGAAAGCTTGGACCGTTGAAGTAAAGTCCAGCTTGTTATCTTTTTAATGGCTATTTATGTAATGGGATTATGTATTTTGTTTTTATGAAGATGGATATTGTACTTGGTTATGATCTATGGTTTTATGATGTAACAAACATGTTTAATTTCCGCTGCAATAAAATGAAGTTTTAGATTTCCAAGTACTATTTATTATCTGTCTTGTTGTAATTTTTCTGTTCTATATTCACTTATAACCTCCATGAAAGTTAATGCATTCCCTTTGTGAGTGACATTAATGGACGTGGGGTGTTACACGTGGTATCAGAGCTTAAGGTTACTAGAATAGATAAAAATACTTTAGAAAAATAGTTATTTTTGGAAGAAGTGTTTTCAAAAACATGTTTTAATGAGAAATTTAAAGAGAAAAGTTTTTAAGAAAAACATAATCCCCAATAGCCCATATCTTTATCTTTCGAATTCTCCATTCTGAATCTTTCCTTTTTCGTTTCAGCATGGCTGAAGATCTTAATCTACCCGACGGTGTAACGATACCAGGATGGTTTAGGAGGTTATTAGAGGCTAGGGCCGCTGCAGGTCCAGCCAATGTTCCTCCACCACCAGTTGCACCCGTTCCTCCTCCTCCTCGCGTAGATACTTTTGCAAAGACGTGCAAGGAATTCAAGGCTATGGGTGGAAAACCATTTCAAGGGTCAAAAACATTTGTGGAAGCTAGAGATTGGCTTAAGGAGGTGGATAAATTGCTATAAATCTTTGAAGTAGAAGAAGGGAGGAGAGTTCGTTTAGCAGCTTGGTTGATGAAGGGAGAGGCCTCGTTTTGGTGGGAGGTCACTAATGGGGAGCGTCCTGTTGACTCTTGGGCGGATTTCAGACGTAGGTTCGAGGCGAAGTTTCTCCCAAGGGCGGAAGAAAATCTATATATGGAAAGGTTCTTGACATTGAAGCAAGGAAGCTCATCAGTGAAAGAATATGTCAATAAATTTAATCAGTTAGCAAGTTTGGCTTGGACTTAGTAAACACGCCGGAGAAGAAGGCTCTAAGGTTCGTGAATGGCTTGAATGAACCATTGCAAGGGTTGGCTATGACCCACATCCCGATGGGGGCCACCTTTGAGAAGTTAGTAGAAATGGTGCTCATGCATAAGGAGAAAAGCACTAAAGCTGATAAGGCACCCGAGAAGAAGGGGGGTCAGAAGAAACCACAACAACAAAACAAGAAGGGTGGAAAAGAAAATAATGGCAAGGGAAAGAAGAAGTGCTTTAATTGTGGAACCCCAGGCCATCTCAGCAAGGATTGCCGAAAGAAAAAGAAGACAGGATGTTTTCATTATGGCGATGCGGGACATTTAGTGAAGGACTGCCCAAAGAAGGGGCAGAGGGCAGGAGCTACATCGGGAGGACAGGTGCAGGCTCTTATGGCACCAGGGCAGGCTAGGGGACAAGTTCAGGCTCTCGCGGTCCCACCGCTGCAAGAACGAGGTAGAACCATTTCTGTTGAAAGCTTAGTTTTTCTGTTTGATCATCATGTCCGTACCTTATTCGATTCGGGCGTATCACATTCGTTTATCTCTACATCATTAGTTGAATCACTGCACTTAAACACCAGTTTAGTAGAGGATCCCTTAGTTTTTTCGAATCCAATAGGGGGCTCAGCTTATTTGTCCATGATGTGTTTGGATTTGAAAATTTCCATACTTAGCATTGAATTTAGATGTGATCCTTATGTGTTGGGCTTCACGGGCTATGGGCTAATTTTAGGAATGGATTGGTTATCCAGAAATGGGGCCGTTCTTGATTGTGAAAGGAGAGTAGTTAGGCTTGTGACTCTCCTTGGAAACACTCTCAAAATCTTCTGTAATCCCATAAATTCGGTTATGCTAAGTTATCTAGAATCGCTTGACGCGTCTGAGGAAAATCTACGATCTGTTAGAGTGGTCCGAGAATATTCGGATGTGTTTGAGGAGGAGAAGGGCTTGCCTCCGAAGCGGGAGATAGATTTTCGAATATATCTTGTGGATAATGCGAAACCAGTATCTTTGCCAGTACGCCACATGGCTCCACGTGAAAGGAGGGAACTCGATAAGCAAGTGAAGGAGTTGCTTGAGTAGGGGTTCATAAGACGAAGTATATCGGAGTGGGGTGCTCCAGTAGTATTTTCCATGAAGGCGGATGGGTCCCTTAGACTGTGTGTGGACTATAGAGAAATTAATAAACTTACTAAGAAGAACAGATACCCACTGCCGAGGATTGACGATCTCTTCGATCAGTTAGTTGGCGCCTCAGTGCTTTCGCAGTTGGACTTAGCCACTGGGTTCCATCAGTTGAGAGTGGCTGAGGATAGCATAGACAAGACTGCCTTTAGGACTCCGGACGGTTTCTATGAATGGCTAGTGATGCCCTTCGGTTTGACAAACGCCCCATCATATTTTGTTGATTTGATGAGCAGGGTGTTTAGGGAGTACCTTAACAAATTCGTGGTAGTCTTTGTAGATGACATCTTGATCTTTTCTAAGGATGAAGAAGAGCATGCCCTACATCTTAGGGAAGTGTTAGAGATCCTACGAGCGCATAGCCTTAAGGCTAAATTTTCTAAGTGTCACTTCTGGAGGAAGGAAGTACGGTTCTTGGGGCACGTGGTTTCCAAAGAAGGGATAGCCGTGGATCCCGCGAAGGTGGTGGCCATCCAAGATTGGAAGGTCCCTAAAAATGCTACCGAAGTGAGAAGTTTCTTGGGGTTGGCTGGCTACTATAGGAAGTTTATCAAAGACTTCGCAAAGATATCAGCTCCATTGACACGCTTGACGAAGAAGAACCTAGTTTTCACATGGGACGTAGATTGTGATGATGCGTTCCAACGTTTGAAGAGAGCTTTGACTTCATCCCCAGTCTTAGTATTGCCAGACGGGAGTAAGCCGCTTACCGTTTATACTGATGCTTGTGGGACAGGACTAGGCGCAGTCTTAATGCAAGAGGGTAGGGTAATAGCCTATGGTGGAAGGCAGTTGAGAGCGCATGAGAAAAATTATCCTACACATGACCTAGAATTGGCCGCTATTGTTTTCGCGCTTAAGTCTTGGCGTCATTATCTTCTTGGCGAGAAATTCGAATTATTCACTGACCACAAGTCTTTAAAATACCTATTCTCTCAAAAGGACTTGAACTTAAGGCAGCAAAGGTGGATGGAGTTCTTAGCGTCCTATGACTTCGAAATAGCCTATACCCCTGGCAAGGGTAACGTGGTGGCAGACGCCTTAAGTAGAAAAAGATTATTCTTATGTCCTTTGTTTGTTGAGCGGCGAAGTTTAAAATTCGTTTCGATGTTTGACTTTAGACCTTCCGTTGACTTCGTACCCAGTTTGCTAGCATCCTTGGAGGTCATACCTACGCTTTTGGGACGGATTGGCGAGGCACAACGAGACGACCCGCAGTTGGTTGAGTTAGTAGAAAAACTCAAAGGAGGGGAGTCATCAAGCCATCTCCGTAGGTATACCCTAGACGATAAGGGTTGGTTACGTAGGGACGGTAGACTTTGTGTACCAAAAAACGATGACCTAAGGAAGACTATTCTTGACGAAGCACATCATTCGAAGATGGCCATTCATCCCGGCGGGGACATGATGTACAAAGAAATGAAGAGAGTTTACTTTTGGGCCGGCATGAAGAAAGATGTGGCCGAGTATGTCGCTAGATGCTTGGTGTGCCAACAAGTAAAAGCGGAGCAAAAGAAACCCGGTGGGTTGCTTCACCCATTGGAGGTTCCACTATGGAAGTGGGAAAGTGTCTCGATGGATTTTGTGGATGGGTTACCACGATCAAGGAAGGGTAATACGGGAATTTGGGTTATAGTAGATAGACTTACTAAAAGCGCCCATTTCATTCCCGTAAAGAGTAAGAGGACTGCTTCATGGTTAGCCTCCGTATACGTTCGAGAAATAGTTCGTTTGTACGGTGTTCCTTCTAGCATAGTGAGCGACCGTGATCCTATTTTCACTAGCGAATTTTGGAGAAGCTTACAAGAGGCGGTAGGGGCTCAGTTATGTTTGGGCACCGCATATCATCCTCAGACAGATGGCCAGACCGAGAGGGTGAATCGCATTCTAGAGGATCTGTTGAGGCTATGTATCCTAGACTTTGGGGGTACGTGGGAAGAGCATCTTCCATTGGTGGAGTTCGCATATAATAACTGCTTTCAGTCCAGCATTGGTATGGCACCATTCGAAGCTCTTTATGGACGACCTTGTCGTTCACCTACATGTTGGTGGGAATCTACGGATAAGATCTTTCTTGGGCCCGATATGATTAGGGAGACTTCAGAGAAGATCGACTTGATTCGATGGAGGATGAAAGCAGCACAGGATAGGCAGAAATCTTATGCGGATAAGAGGAGGACAGATCTCGAGTTTGAAGTTGGGGACATGGTCTTTGTCAAAGTGTCTCCATTACGAAACGTTGTTCGCTTTGGGTCCGTTGGGAAATTAGCACCAAGGTTTGTAGGGCCGTTTCCTGTTAAGGAGAGGATTGGACGGATGGCATATAGAGTGGAGTTGCCCGAGAGACTAAGTGGTGTACATGACGTATTCCATGTGTCACATTTGAGGAAGTGCTTGCACGAGACCGCGGAAGTGGTAGAGCCGAGCTTTCTTAGAGAGGTGGAGATAGAGCGTGATGTGATAATTCGACGAGCTACTACGCGCATTCTTGGGTCGGAGATCAAGAGGTTGAGGAATCGAGAGGTCAGACTAGTCAAAGTTTAATGGGGAGATGATGAGAGCAACGCTACTTGGGAGACAGAAGAGAAGATACGTTCACGATACCCTTTTCTTTTTTAGGGTATGTCTTTTAATTTCTCCTTTATCGCTTAGCTTGTACTTATCTTATCTTTAGTATATCCTCTCGCTAGTATCTTTGACCTTTAGTTAGGATAATCCTATGGTTGAAACATGTGTTTGAGACATGTTATGTATAGTGGATGCAAAGTGGATGCAAGGGTTTTCTAGTGGTTGCTCGTGGATGCATATACACACACTATTAGGCACCAGATCGGCTAATCACTTCATATTGCATATATATGGATGTATTTAGTAAAATGGATGTATAATGGTTGTATTATAATATAGTTGCTACATTCAGGTGGATGGTTGTGCACGCATATAGAATTAATATGTATCATTAGGAATCTTTTGCATACATATTGGACGCATGGCACTATCATGAATTGCACTAAGGAGGTCGACTGAATTAGTAGACCGCCAAATTTTGCATTAGATATGGACATATACACACACTGTGTATATAAACATTAACGCATTAGAAGTCTTTTAAGGACAATGGATGCTGGTGTTTGATGGTTGAGTAGATGGACGATTAGATGGTAGGATATACATTCTTCTTGACTTGGAGATTTCGGGGACGAAATCCTTTAAGGAGGGGAGAATGTAACACCCCGTAATTTTATAACATTAAAATTCACAAATTAAAGTATATTAATTTTTAGAAAAGAATTAAGTGAAATGGGTTGCGCAGAGAAATATATATATATAAAAATTAAAAATTAAATAAATAAATATGCGAAAAAGTTCAAAACAGCGAATTGGGAGGGGGAATAACTGAATCGGCCCATTTTTGAGGTCGACCCAAGCCCTGCTGGGTCGACTAGGGGTTAATCTAGGGTGTTTGGCTGTCAACCCGTGGGCCGATTCGCTCAAATGCAGATTTTGCATTTGATTGGTTCTCATGGTTCAGAGTTAATCTAATGGTCCTAAATAACTTCCTACACCTATAAATACATCCTAATGCTAACCCTAAACCTAATTAAAATATAATAGTTGCCGTCATACCATCGCCATGGAAATCAATGGAGCCGCCACCAACTAAGAAAGAAGAAAAGCAAATTCAATTCTAATTCTCTCAACCCTAAAGCAAAGCAAAACTCTCTCTTTTCTTCTCTAAATTGTGAGTATGATGATCTTAACAAGATTATTATCATTTTAATTAGGTTGAGTTATGAATGGATTATGAGTAGATGATGTGAATTATCATATATGTTGTTGTAAACCCCTTTTGCTATCATGTATATTGTAAATCCAATGTTATGTGATGATGATATCTTATATGTTGTAAATCATGCTATGATGATGTTATGTATGTTGAAAGTTTCTATGCTAAGTTGTGATGAATCATACATGTTAAAAAGGCCATGATGTTACCATCTATGCTAGTTAGTTCATATTAATTAAATCATCATGTTTGGGTTATGTTGATCTATATGACAAGTCACATATGCAAGTTAGATTGATTAGAAAAGTTATGAACATATGCCAAGACATCTATTATGACATCTAGAATTATGCTATGACATATGTGATATCCTATGCTAGTTCACACCATCATTATGTTGCCTAAAAACCCCATATGCAAGTTTATGTATAGATGTGGGCTATGATCATATCATGTAAATTGAGACATTTAACAAGTTGACACCTTTTGATCCTTAACATGTGTAGTTTATGCAAGTTTCACCCCTATTATGATTAGATTTATTTTAATTGTCTATATGTTGTGATAATTTATCTTTGTGCTAGGTGTTAGACTATACAAGTCTAGCCTATATTATGCGTTGAATAAGCGAACGTATAAACGTGGGGTAGGGGTAATATTAAGGATTTAATATTAAAAAGTTGGGGTGCAATTGATATGATTTGCATGCCATAAGAGGATGGCCATAATTGAGTCAATTATGGACATCATTAAAAGTTGACTTAATTAATAATTTGAATAGGGAATTATTAAAACTAGGGTAAAAGATTTTAAGTGTTAATCAATGCTTAGGACACGAGGTTGGACTCGTTTGTGACGTAAACCTGGCCGGACCTGCCCGGCAAATCCAGTGGTCACAAATGTCAGCCCAATGTGAGAGGTCCTAGGCCTAAACTAAAGCATAACGGTTGTAAAGACACGAGGTTAGACTCTTTTATGGTGTAAGATTGCCCGGACCCGCCCGGCAAATCTAGCTACCATAAATGCCATTCTAATGTGAGAGGTCTTTATGAGGTTATGGCCTGAATGAATTAAGAAATACTTAACCAGATAAACATGTAAGGTGGGACATGGGGGTTAAGTAGGTGCCTTGGGTGGCATGAGGAATCTAGGGGGTGCCCTTAGTGGCATGTGAAATACGATTAGTAAGACTTAACCAAACACACATGTAAATGAACATGATTAAGAGGGTTAAGTGGGATATACTAGTGACAAGCTTAGGTGGGTAGCTTGTGGGGGCCCATTTCGACCAGTATCCCAAACGTATCTTTGTGGGCTCGACCCAAGTCGAGGACGGGACACACATGCTGGGTTCGACTGTAAGAGGCCAAAACGGGGAGCGGTGGCAACGCAAGTCCAACGGGTTTCGTATGCGTGTGTGGAACCGGGCTGGTAGGTAAGACGTTGTTGCATCGTGTAGGTATAAGCCGTGCATTCTCAAGTTGTATCGGGTTGCCACTTTAGGGGAGTGATACACCCCACTGTGGGGCCAGCACGGGTATCTACGAGTAGGGAGCCGATCGAAAGTGGGTAGTGGGGTACACCTAGTGGAGATAGGGACATACGACACCTATGTAGTCAGCTAGGGGTACGTAAGGCTATTTATAAAGTTTCTGTGTGAAGCAAGTGGGATCAAACAATAGGGTGACTGGTGTGGTGCAGTGTAGTAATGTGCGGTGCAGTGTAGTAATCATTCGTTAGTAATTAGGTGTGCCTTTACCGTTATCTTTAACGTTATCTTAAACGCTATCTTTATCTTCCTAAGAGTTCATAGACATTTACTTGTCTTCCAGCTTATGCCTTAGTCTAGTTATTTTGATAATAGTATTGTTAGAATTATCATACTCACCAGACTTTATGTCTAACCCCCTCTATTTCTATCCTTTTTCCCCCTCCAGGTCCTCACTTTGGGCCCAGCTCTAGTGGAGTTTGATTGAATTGCTTCATCTCTCTTTGGAAAGCTTGGACCGTTGAAGTAAAGTCCAGCTTGTTATCTTTTTAATGGTTATTTATGTAATGGGATTATGTATTTTGTTTTTATGAAGATGGATATTGTACTTGGTTATGATCTATGGTTTTATGATGTAACAAACATGTTTAATTTCCGCTGCAATAAAATGAAGTTTTAGATTTCCAAGTACTATTTATTATCTGTCTTATTGTAATTTTTCTGTTCTATATTCACTTATAACCTCCATGGAAGTTAATGCATTCCCTTTGTGAGTGACATTAATGGACGTGGGGTGTTACACTTAACACCCTTCTCTGAGACACACGAGCTCAGAGGTTATATATTGGTAGTTACCAATCGCATGGCGTGAATTTTCAATGTGGCACGCCAAGATGCAAATGATCAAGGCATTTATTGAAAAGCGGAGCTTTGTGGGATAATCAAAGCATAGCTTATCTCGGCATAGCTTTGTGTATAACGTTACCTCGTGAGCCACACACCCCGGTACGAGTCAAAAACGGGACAAGGGAACACAGGGAGTGCACATGTTTCTTTCTAGCTAGAAGTGGTGTTAGGGTTCTTAAAAGGCCCAACATTTTTACTTATGTGGTTGATGGAATGAGGCGCTTCGGATTTATTGGTCGATTGTGACCATTTTATAGGTTCAATAGGTCCGAGTAGCGTGTGTTCAGGAATTGCCAATCCACTAAAGTATTTGTGGACCGACCCTGCAGGATCCAAGGGTTCGCCAGCGTCCGAATCCTTAGGCATTGCTAGAGTGTCTCGAATCATTGAGGAGATCGTTCCTAGCCTTGACTCATGATGGAAATCCAGTTTCAAATACGACACCATGCGGTTTTGATTATAGAACTAGTGTGGCGACATAGTAGGATGGGGTACTATGCCGTTTATGATTGATACATTATGATTGAAAATGTTTTTGAAACAAATATACACTAATAATAATATCAAATCCGTTTTATACGTATCAAGCATTTTTGACCATTATAAGGTAAAACTCTATCCTCCGGTTTGCGTTGCATTGTGTGATGGGACTTGAGTCTTATAATGGTTTCATTTTTCTAAAAAGCATTGAGTTGTTTAACGATTTACTTTATTTCATGCACTGGCAATCCAATGGAGTAAACCTGTTCCGCGTTAGCGGCGTGGTCCTGAGATTAGCCTTATTGTTAGATAAGTTAGGAAATATTTCTCATACCAATCTCATGACTGACCTGTAGTTTGTTTCACTTTGCAAACTCGGGTGCCCTTTTTTCCACACGGGCAGTCGAATAGCTTATTTTGTAGATATATTGAGCATGATTCTGGATCGAAGCTTAAAGCTGTGTCCAGAGCATCAATAGACTTCCGCTGTATCAATTTATTCATTTCCGCTGCAATGTATTAAATTACTGTAAATTATCTTCCACTGTATTTTACCGATGCACTCTGATATTCTGTACTCTGATGTAACATTATTATAATGTTTATAAAAGTCTTCTGTTTTTTGTTCTGATTGTGTTGTATACCCAAAGTTAGCGTATTTGGGTTTGTGAACGGCCTTCGTTGATATTGCGATTGATTAGGTTCGGGCAAAATCCGAATCGTTACAGTTGGTATCAGAGCTCTGGTTAGCTCAAATCTTT
Organism: Allium sativum; assembly: GCA_030737875.1. Lineage (NCBI taxonomy): Eukaryota > Viridiplantae > Streptophyta > Magnoliopsida > Asparagales > Amaryllidaceae > Allium > Allium sativum. The sequence goes on along the minus strand of CM060921.1, from coordinate 508,833,181 downwards.
GGGGTACAACTCATTAGAACTGAACAAAAGACCCATCATAGGTAGGATTAGTAACATCCTATAAAAGAATACTCATTAGATATAGGATCAGTAGCATCCTAGAATGAGAAAACTCGTTAGAGATGGGGTTAGAAATGCCCTAGAATGAGCTGAGTGTGGCAAGTTTATAATTAACGTATTTGTGATTATATATATAATACGATCTTAGAAAATATGATTTTGAATATATAAAAGTTATATATATTTAAAAAGTTAATCACCTAATTGATTGATGATTGTGTTATGTGATTATTAGTTCAACTAATAAAATTATTGACACCAAAAAAGAATGAAAATTGAGTTGCTTAGTTAAACAACATTAAGCTTCGTTCCTTTTCGAGGACGAAAAGATTTTAAGTGGGGGAGATTGTAACAACCCGGAAAACCAGAACCAATTTAAAAATTTATTTTAAGGAAATTTTGTTAGAAAATGCATCAGAATTTAAAATTTCCATTTTTAAATTTAATTATTGAAATGAAAAAAAAGTTTTTAAATAAATTCATGATGATATTAATGAGATTTATTAATATATGCTGATAGATTGATTTGAAAATAATGTGTGCATTCTAGATGAAATAAATACATATATATATATATATATCATTGGCTATCATCTTTAATTCTTTCCCTGTTTGTTCAAAATATAATTTTTAGGAATTCAAACGTGGATTACATGTCCAATTAACCTTCATTAATTAATTTAATTTGCAATATTAATTATACATTCATTTCATTCTTTTATATATATGTTTATTTCCCTTACGTTTTAAACCTTACGCATGCAACCTACACGGATCATTTCATTTCTTTTTTTTCATGCTTTGAATTCTAACGTTTCACTTATAGTTTATATTGCATTCATTCATTTCAACTTAATTCATTTCATTTTCATTATTTTTCAAAATATGCATGCAAGTCTCTTACCTTGTTTTCAATGCATGCATTCATTTGCTCATTTATGTCCATTTTCTTTTGAAATGTTTCATGCTTCTTTGCTACTTTCTTTCATTTATCCATACATGTGTTTCCTATTATCTTATTTTAAAACCTAAACATTTATTTACTTAAGTAAACAAAAATATTGCTTCTCTGAATGAACATAGATAACAAATGTATAACAAAAAGGAAAATAATAAATAAATTATATTCAAAATTAAATTAAGAAAATTCAAAAATCGGAATACGTCAAATTGGATAGAACGTAGGAATTACTTTCATATAGAAATAAGAAATTTTGTTTTCTTTCTTGTTTTGTCAATAGGAAATGTGGAAACAATAATTCAATTGTTTGAAATAAATATCTACATGTAACCATGCTTAACAAAAATAAATAAATAAACCTGTCATCATAAAATTTCGAAATTGAAATGTAATACGTTGAACTGGTATTATTAATATTTAGTGGCGTGATTGGTGGATCTCGTGACCGTTTCTCTTCATATACCTGAAACTAAACCCTCCACTATATAATATCTTTTCCTCTCCGCAAATCCTCATTTCTCTTCTTCCTCAAAATTTAACAGCAGCCCTCTTTCCCTCTCTCTCTCAAAATTCTGCAGGAAAGCCGCCACTATCTTCTCCAATGGCCATAATCATTTGATTTTCCTTCTCTAATCTTTCACAATCCGATCCAAACTAAATTACCATTCCAAAATGAAATTCAAAGATATTTTCGAGATCTACGTTTTCATACGGTAGTGATCAGATGGGGTAGAAGATTCGAGCGGATGGGTTCGGTTCTATCTAAAGTAACGAAGAAGAGGGATAAGGTTTAAAGTAAATAATTTACTTAATTATAAAATTAGTTATAATAATTATGTCATTAACCTTTATAACATCATAACTTTTAATTTGAGGTCCATTTTATGAAACATCAAATGCGTTGGACTCGTGTTGATCAAATCTACGTGACGGAACAGTCGAAAAACAGATTTGGAGCTCGTCTCAATTTAACCTTCGGTGAGATTTCACGTTTTAAAATTAAAATAATTATATATATATATATATATTTAAGTTGATTGTGATTGTGTTATTATTATACGCTATATAAAAATTTGAGATTGATTGATTTTGGATGTGGCGTATGGTTAGATCAAAATATACGTTGTTCGTTTAAATATTGTCTTTACCATTTTAGTTTAGAATAAAAATATTCATTTGTTGATAAACATTTTTGTTAGAAATCTTCATGTTATGTAAATATAAATATTATTCATTTAGAAAACATGTTATGTAAATATAAATATTATTCATTTAGAAAACATGTTATGTAAATATAAATATTATTCATTTAGAAAACATGTTATGTAAATAAAAATGTTATTCATTTAGAATGAAGGCATCATATTAGATAAAAATGTTTGTTTATATTAAACATGTCATATTAGATAAAAATGTTTATTTAGATTAAAACAAGTCATTTTTGTTAGAATGTTTAATTCGATTATAACATGTCATTTTTGTTAGGATGTTTTAATTAGATTAAAACATGTCATTTTTGTTAGAATGTTTAATCTGATTATATCATGTCATTTTTGTTAGGATGTTTTAATTTGATTATAACATGTCATTTTTGTTAGGATGTTTTAATTAGATTAAAACATGTCATTTTTGTTAGAATGTTTAATTAGATTAAAATATGTCATTTTTTTAGAATGTTTATTAGATTATAGTAATGTCATGTTAATTTTGAAAATGTCATTTATGTTAAATATAAAAATGTCATTTATGTCAAATATAAAAATGTCATTTATGTCAAACATAATAAAATGACATTTTATTGAATTAGAAATGTTAATTATAAAAGTGTCATTTATGCTAGAAAAATGTTACATTAGAATGAAATTGACATTTTATGTAACACCCCACCTCCGTTAAGGTCACTCTCAAAGGGAATGCCTTAACTTCGGTGGAGCGTTTTAAGGTACAAGATTGTAATAAATTACAAGGCAGAAAATTTATGCAGCGGAAAAAGATCAATATTTTATCATAAATACTTGTTTAACACAACAATTCAACAACTGTTTCAACTTCCAAATTATTACAACTTTTCATCTGTCTTGAAAACATAAAGAAGCAATACTGAAAATAAAATGACATAAATCCCCAATAAGTGCTTGACCATAGCCATAGCTCAAAAAGGAAAGTCCAAGCCTTACATCTACGGTCTTTAAGCTTCGGCTAACCTGGACTAAGCAGAAGTGTTTCCTCCCTACGGACCAGGGGGGGAACGGAAGAAAAGAAGCGAAAGGAAAATGGGTCAGACATAAGTCTGGTAAGCCCAGTTATTTAATAGCATGTAAACAAGTAAAAGACTATGACATGAATAAACTGAACTTAGAATGATACCACAAGGATAGGGTAGTCCTAAAACGAGGTAAAGTAAGATTTAACTAGATTTGGCTATCGCACCCACTTTTACTTCTCCGCACCCACTAAGAGTTGTTTAACTAGCAATGTATGTTCGTGATAAATCGATCTCATTCGTGTATTGATCGGCTTTACTCGCATTCATGTATTCCTGGTGTCATGCGGCCCCACATGATTTTTAAGTACTTGTGCTGGTTCTAGTATAGGGTGTATCAAGTCCTATAATGGCAACCTTGACACGATTCAAAGATGCACAAGTGTACGCCTAGTGCCCAGTGCCTTCTTTTTCCACTCCGGAGCCCGTGCACGCCCGTACTCCGTCGGAACCTACACTGACGCACCTAACCGCCGCCCTTTTGATCGCTTATATTCAACCCGGTAATCGTGCCCCACCCTGCCTAGTTCAGGGTATCTTGATACATCCATGTGGGTTACTGCTGAAACGGGTCCCCATTATTAGGGTTTTCTAGTCAACATGCTAAATTGGTTAAGTGTCCTTGGTTTGACTTAACCCCTATCAATCTTGTCTAGTTAACATGTTAAGTTTATTAAGTGTTTCCTCAATTACTTAACCCCACCAATCTTGTCTTGTTAACATGTTAAGTTGGTTAAGTGTTCCCTTAATTACTTAACCTCACCATTTCTAGCTTGATTGTTCATGAGCTTTAATTAATTAATTAAAGCACCAACCACTCACATTAGACATGTATTGTTGTGGTTACTGGATGTGCCGGTCGGTTTCGGGCAGTTTTACACCACAACTCAGTCTAACCTTGGGTCTTTCTGGGCTTGATGCACTAACCTCTCACATTAGACAGGTAATGTTGTGGTTACTGGATGTGTCTGTCGGTTCCGGGCAGGTTTACACCACAACTCAGTCTAACCTTGGGTTAGGCATATTCATCTTTTACATTTTATATATGTGAATTTTCTACAGGTGTTTCATGTCACATATTTTAATTATGTTCAAGACTAATGGTATAAATTATACCATTCATGGCCTTAACAATTTACATGGTTTTGGGCCCACCTACATTATTAACATGTTTTGATTTAATAACTATCCCAACGTTACCCCCGTTTGTTCATTCGTATTAATCACATAAAGTCATTGGGCCCGCATATTAGCCCAATTTATAAACAAGAGGTAAAGATGGGAACATGCATAATATAGATTCAAGCAAACATGTAAATTTTGCATAAAACTTTATTCATATAATTTAACATGTCACATGAACTTGCATATAATTTAAACTTAGATAATCATAAGCCTAAAACATGTTAATATGTAGATCTTGGCATGTGTGAACATAGCCTCAATTATAAACTAGCATATGACATAATCATGACATGTCCAATCCTAAGGCATGTATAATTTTAACATTAACATATAGGTGTGAACTAGATCTAACAACGTGAACTTGCATAAGTCCACTTAACAAACATGCATATAAATATAGATCTAATTTTGGATCTAACATGTAACTTTCATATGAATATATGTATATTTAGATCGTGACTTGGATCTATCATAAAACATACAACTTGCATTAATCATATGAACCTAGATAGATCTTGACATGGATCCAACATAAAACTTGTAACTTGCATATGAACATATGAAAATATATATAGGCATATGGATCTAACATAAAGCATATGAATATATATATATATATATATATATGTAGATCTTGACTTAGATCTAAAATAATACATACAACTTGCATTAATCATATAAACATATATATGTAGATCTTAACATGAAACATATAACTTGCATATGATATTGATAGTTTCATTCTCAATCTTTAATAGATCCAACACCAAGTCCAATAAGCCACAAACATTCCAAGACAATTCATGATAAAATCATCACAAGAAACAAAGATGAATTAGCATCGTCAATATTATAAAACATGGTATAATTATATTTTTCACTTTATATCAAATCACGTCTTAAATTTATTTACATCTAAAAGATAACTACACTTACAAAAGACAATCTTGATTTCTGGAATCTGTATTCTGAAGTTGAAATGCTTGCCTTTGATGTAGACAATCGTTGTTTTAGTTTAATTTTGATTTGATTTGGTTTATCTCTTTTAATTTGCTTCAAGTTGAATGGCGGCTACTCGAGGTTGTCCAATGGCAGCATGACGGCTCTTGGTTTGATTTTTTAATATGATTTAGGGTCGAGATATTAGGTTGCTTATATAGAAGTTTAATTTAATAGGAACCGTCAGATTAACCTAGAGCAAATCATAGCCATTCAGACAAGATAGAATAGCCACATCAGCCCTAATGACTCAGCAAGGAGTCCATCAGAACCAATCAGATGCCACATCTGCCTTAGAGCGAATCGGCCCACGGGTTGACAGCCAAACACCCTGAATCAACCCCTAGTCGACCCAGCGGGGCTTGGGTCGACCTCAAAAATGAGCCGGTTCGGTTATTCCCCCTCCCGATTCGCTGTTTTGAACATTTTTTGCATATTTATTTATTTAATTTTTATATATATCTATATATGTATTCTTCTCATATGCATACAAACTTCAAGGCTTAATAACTTCTAAATAAGGTATCTGTTTTATGCAAACCAAATGTCTATCTTGATCAAAATTTTGAGACGAACGTAATAGTGCAACCCATTTCACTTAATTCTTCTTCTAAAAATTAAGTGTTCTTGAATTTGTTAATTTTAATATTCTCAAAAAATTCGGGGTGTTACATTCTCCCCTCCTTAAAGGATTTCGTCCCCGAAATCTTCAAGTTAAGAAGAATGCATCTTAACATCCAATCATCCATCTACTCATCCATCATCCACAAGCATCCATTGTCCTTAAAAGACTTCTAATGCCATATAAACATATGCAAAGTGTGTGTATATGTCTCTTATCTAGTGCAAAATCAGGCGGTCTACTGATCCAGTTGACCTCCTTAATGCGAATCATGAGAGTGCCATGAGTCCATTATGTATGCAATTTTTCCTATTCATAATTCTACATGAGTGCACAATCATTCATACAAATGCAACGTCCATATGATAACACATCAAGTTTCAATCCACATACAATTTCATGCGTTCATATGCAAATGCAATATGAAAGTGATTGAGCCGATCTAGAACATAATGTGTATGTGCATATGCATCCACGAGCAACCACTTTGCAACCATCAACCATAACATGTTTCAAATACATGTTTACATCCATTGATTTCTACTAAGGATCAAGAAGTAGGACCGAGAAGATAACTAAGCATGAATAAACTTATGATAAAGGAGAGATCAAAGATGTACCCTCAAAAAGATAAGGGTAGGCTGCGCGTATCTTGCTTTCGGTCTCCCAAGTCGCGTCTTCTTCATTGTCACTCCATTGTACTTTAACAAGCTTGACTTCACGGTTGCGTAGTTTTTTGACTTCCATTCCCAAGATACGAGTTGGGATTCTTCTCACTGTTGCTTCTCGTTCCACTTCTACCTCTTCTAGTATCTTTGGTTCCACCACTTCCGCAGACTCATGTAATCACTTCCGTAGGTGAGAAACATGAAAGACATTGTGAACTCCAGCCAACTTTTCAGGTAGCTCTAATCTGTAGCCCATTGTCCCAATTCTTTCAATGATAGGAAATGGTCTTATGAATCTAGGTGCCAATTTCCCTTTGGATCCAAAGCGAACAACATTCCTCAAAGGAGATACTTTAAGGAACACTCTGTCTCCAGCCTCAAACTAAAGGTCGGTCCTTCTTTTATCTGCATAGGACTTCTGTCTATCTTGAGCAGTCTTCATTCGTTTTCTTATTAGGTCCACCTTTTATGAGGTTTCCCCAATCATGTCTGGCCCAAGTGTAAGCTTATATATGGATTCCCACCAACAGGTTGGTGATCGACACGGTCTCCCGTATAAGGCTTCGAAGAGTGCCATGCCTATTGTAGCTTGGTAGCTATTGTTGTAGGCGAACTCCACCAGAGGAAGATGATCTTCCCATGTCCCCCCAAAGTCAAGAACACACAATCTCAGGAAGTCTTCTAAGACTCTGTTCACCCTTTCCGTCTGTCCATCGGTTTAGGGGAGGTAGGCCGTGCTTAAACATAGTTGTGTGCCTACAACCTCTTGCAAACTCTTCCAGAACTCACTTGTAAAGATAGGGTCTCTATCGCTTACTATGTTGGAAGGTATCCCATGCAGTCGAACTATCTCTTTAAGATATAGAGATGCTAGAGATGAGGCAGTCCTTCTACTTTTGACAGGTATAAAGTGAGCGCTTTTTGTGAGCCGGTCCACTGTTACCCAAATACTGGTATTGCCCCTTCTTGACCTAGGCAACCCATCAATAAAGTCCATCGAAATGCTATCCCATTTCCACTATGGGACCTCTAGAGGATGAAGCAAACCACCAGGCTTCTTCTGCTACGCCCTGACCTGCTGGCATATCATGCACTTAGAAATGAATTCAGCTACATCTCTCTTCATGCCATTCCAAAAGAAAACTCTTTTGATGTCTTTATACATTTTGTCTCCGCCTGGGTGTATGGCCCACTTTGAATGGTGTACTTCTAGAACCGTTTTCACTAAATCTCTTACTTGTGGGACGCATAGCCATCCATCCCATCTCAACCATCCCTTATCATCGATGGAGTATCTATTGAGGAGACTCGAAGTCTCACCCCTAATCAGCTTATCTATCACATCTATTAGCTGAGGGTCTTCACGTTGTGCGGTTCCTATTGAGTCAAAAAGGGTAGGCCGCACTTCCAGTGTTGCTAACAAGCCAGGTACAAATTCAGAGGAGGGTCTAAAGTCAAAGTTGGCTATGTACTCCAAGCTTTGCCTTTCTACAAAGAGAGGGCTTAAGGTCAGCTTCTTTCTACTCACAGCGTCTGCTACCACATTGCCCTTGCCAGGAGTATAGGAAATCACAAAATCATATGAGGTAAGAAACTCCATCCATCTTTGCTGCCTCAAGTTGAGATCTTTCTGCGAGAAAAGGTACTTCAACGATTTATGATCAGTAAACAATTCAAACTTCTCACCTAGGAGAAAATGACGCTAAGACTTAAGAGCAAAAACGATGGTCGCCAATTCTAGGTTGTGGGTTGGGTAGTTTTTCTCATTTAGTTTCAACTGCCTTCCACCATAAGCTACAACCTTCCGTTCTTGTATCAAGACAGCGCCTAATCCTATACCGCATGCATCCGTGTATACGGTAAACATCTTGCTCCCATCAGGCAATGTAAGAACTGGGGCTGTTGTTAGAGCCCTTTTCAAGCGTTGGAAAGCAATATCGCAATCCAAATCCCAAGGAAAACTAGGTTCTTCTTCGTCAACCTTGTAAGTGGAGCTGATATTTTCACAAAGTCTTTGATGAAATTTCGGTAAAATCCTACTAGCCCGAGAAAGCTTCGGACTTCAGTTGCGTTTCGTGGAATCTTCCAATGTTGCACAGCAACCACTTTTGTGGGGTCCACGGATAACCCCTCTTTGGACACCACATGTCCAAGGTATCTAACTTCTTCTCTCCAGAAATGGCATTTGGAGAATTTGACTTTCAACTGATGTGCACGGAGAGTATCCATGACTTCCCTTAAGTGCTGAGCATGCTCTTCCTCACTCTTCGAGAAGATCAAAATATCGTCCATGAAGACCACCACAAACTTATTGAGGAATTTTCGGAACACCCTGCTCATCTAGTCCATGAAATAGGCAGGTGCGTTTGTCAAGCCGAAAGGCATGACAAGCCACTCGAAGAAACCATCCGAGGTCCTAAATACGGTCTTGTCAATGATATCCTCAGCCACTCTTAGCCGATGAAACCCGGTAGCCAGATCTAGTTGGGAGAAAACGGATGCACCTACGAGCTGATAAAACAGATCGTCAATTCTTGGTAGTGGGTGCCTATTCTTCTTGGTCAGCTTGTTCAGCTCCCTATAATCCACGCATAGGCGGAGTGAACCATCGGCTTTGGTCGCGAACACTACTGGAGCACCCCATTCAGAAATACTCTGTCTTATGAACCCCTTTTCAAGCAGCTCTTTAACTTGCTTGCTGAGTTCTTTTCTCTCCCTTTGAGCCATGTGTCTAATGGATTTTGCATTGTCAACGAGGTATATACGAAAGTCTATCTCCCGTTTCGGAGGTAAGCCCTTTACCTCTTCAAATACATCTGAGTATTCACGGACCACTCTAACAGACTTCAAATTCTCAACAGACGCATTAAGAGATTCTAGATAACTTAGCATAACAGAATTCATGGGATTACAAGAGATTTCGAGAGTGTTACCGAGGCAAGTCATGAGTCTAACCACTCTCTTTTCACAATCGAGGATGGCATCATTACTAGATAGCCAGTCCATGCCTAGAATCAGCCCATAGCCCGTGAAGCCCAAAACATAAGCATTACATTTAAACCCAACGCTTAAAATAGAGATTTCCAAATCCAAACAAATCATTGACAAATAAACTGAGCCCCTAATTGGATTTGAAACAACCAAGGGATCCTCTACTATATGGGTGTCTAGGTGCAGAGATTCAACTAAAGCAGTAGATAAAAAAGAGTGCGATGCGCCAGAATCAAAGAGAGTACGAACAGGATTATCAAACAGATAAACTAAACTCTTAAAAGATATATGTCTACCTCGTTCCTACAGAGGTGCAACGAGAGCATGAACCTGCCCTCCGGAAGATGATCCAGTCCTTTGTCCTTGCCCTTGCCTTTTTGGGCAGTCCTTAGACAAGTGTCCAGTATCTCCGCACTGGAAACAAGCGCCCAATTTCCTCTTTTTCTTTCTATAGTCCCTAGCCAAGTGTCCAGGTATCCCACAGAAATTGCACTTCATCTTCTTACGGGATTTATTATCCTTCTCGCCTTTCTTGGGGTCAGTCTTCTTGTTCTGAGATCCATCTCCAATCTTGTTTTGAGGCTCTTCCTTATTCACCTCCTTCTTGCCATCTTTGTTCTCCTCTTGCAATAGAGCCATGTCCACCAGTCTCTCGTAAGTCGCTCCCATAGGAATATGGGACATTGCCAAACCTTGCAGTGGCTCATTCAGTCCTTTGGCAAAGCGGAGAGCCATCTTGTGTGGAGTGTTTACTAACTCCAGTCCAAATCGAGCAAGCTGGTTGAATTTATTGACGTATTCTTTGACCAACAAGCTGCCATGTTTAAGTGATAGGAACTTCTCCATTTGCAGACTCTGCTCAGCTTGTGAGAGGAACTTCATTTCAAATCTCGCCCTGAAGTCATCCCAAGTCTCTATCGGTCTTTCAATATTTGTGACTTCCCACCAGAAGGAGGCCTCGTCTTTGAGCAACCACACCACCAACTATAGTTTCTGCCTCTCATCTACTTCAAAGATAACAAATAAGTCCCTAGTCTCCTTGAGCCAGTTTCTAGCTTCCACGAATGATTCGCTCCTCTTAAAGTCTTTTCCACCCATGGATCTAAAGTCTCTACAGATCTTTGAGAAAGCATTTCCTCTCGTAGGAGGAGGAGAAGCAGCAGCTGGAGGAGGAGGAATGTCTACTGTGCCCGCGTCATTGGCCCTAGCTTCCAGGTATCTCGTGAACCAGCCAGGTATCGGTACACCCACTGGAAGGTTAAGATCCCCAGACATGCTGAAACAAAAAGGTAAGATTCAAAACGAAAGATAGAAAGATAGTGCATATGGCTTTGGGGGCTATGCCTTTTTAAATTAACACTTTTTCTTGAAAATGCTTCTTTATGAATTCTTTTTAAAAAATAGTTTCAAAAATTTTATCCGATCTGGTAACCTTTAGCTCTGATACCAAGTGTAACACCCCACCTCCGTTAAGGTCACTCTCAAAGGGAATGCCTTAACTTCGGTGGAGCGTTTTAAGGTACAAGATGCTAATTAATTACAAGACAGAAAATTTATGCAGCGTAAAAAGATCAATATTATTTCATAAATACTTGTTCAACACAACAATTCAACAACTGTTTCAGCCTTCCAAATTATTACAACTTTTCATATGTCTTGAAAACATAAAGAAGCAATACTGAAAATAAAATGACATAAATCCCCAATAAGTGCTTGACAATAGCCACAGCTCAAAAAGTAATGTCCAAGCCTTACATCTACGGTCTTCAAGCTTTGCCTAACCTGGACTAAGTAGAAGTGTTTCCTCCCTACGGACCTGGGGGGAGGGGGACGGAAGAAAAGAAGCGAAAGGAAAATGGGTCAGACATAAGTCTGATAAGCCCAGTTATTTAATAGCATGTAAACAAGTAAAAGACTATGACATGAATAAACTGAACTTAGAATGATACCACAAGGATAGGGTAGTCGTAAAACGAGGTAAAGTAAGATTTAACTAGATTTGGCTATCGCACCCACTTTTACTTCTCTGCACCCACTAAGAGTTGATTAACTAGCAATGTATGTTCATGATAAAGCGATCCCATTCATGTATTGATCAGGTCCTACTCGCATTCATGTATTCCCGGTGTCATGCGGCCCCACGTGATTTTTAAGTACTTGTGCTGGTTCCAGTATAGGGTGTATCAAGTCCTATAATGGCAACCCTTACATGATTCAAAGATGCATAAGTGTATGCCTGGTACCCAGTGCCTGCTTTTTCCACTCCGGAGCCCATGCACGCCCGTACTCCGTCGGAACCTACACTGACGCACCTAACCGCTGCCCTTTTGACTGCTTATATTCAGCCCAGTAATCGTGCCCCACCCTGCCTAGTTCAAGGTACCTTGATACATCCATGTGGGTTACTGCTGAAACGGGTCCCCGTTACTAGGGTTTTTCTAGTCAACATGCTAAATTGGTTAAGTGTCCTTGGTTTGACTTAACCCCTATCAATCTTGTCTAGTTAACATGTTAAGCTGGTTAAGTGTTTCCTCAATTACATAACCCCACCAATCTTGTCTTGTTAAAATGTTAAGTTGGTTAAGTGTTCCCTTAATTACTTAACCTCACCATTTCTAGCTTGATTGTTCATGAGCTTTCATTAATTAATTAATTAAAGCACCAACCATTCACATTAGACAGGTATTGTTGTGGTTAATAGATGTGTCGGTCGGTTCTGGGCAGTTTTACACCACAACTCAGTCTAACCTCAGGTGTTTCTGGGCTTGATGCACTGTCCTCTCACATTAGACAGGTATTGTTGTGGTTACTGGATGTGCTGGTCGGTTCCGGGCAGGTTTACACCACAACTCAGTCTAACTTCGGGTTAGGCATATTCATCTTTTACATTTTATATATGTGAATTTTCTACAAGTATTTCATGTCACATATTTTAATTATGTTCAAAACTAATTGTATAAATTATATCATTCATGGCCTTAACCATTTTCATGGTTTTGGGCCCACCTACATTATTAACATGTTTTGATTTAATAACTATCCCAATGTTACCCCCGTTTGTTTGTTCGTATTAATCACATAAAGTCACTGGGCCCGCATATTAGCCCAATTTATAAACAAGAGGTAAAGAAGGGAACATGCATAATATAGATTCAACCAAACATGTAAATTTTGCATAAAACTTTATTCATATAATTTAACACGTCACATGAACTTGCATATAATTTAGACTTAGATAATCATAAGCCTAATACATGTTAATATGTAGATTTAGGCATGTGTGAACATAACCTCAATTATAAACTAGCATATGACATAATCATGACATGTCCAATCCTAAGGCATGTATAATTTTAACATTTAACATATAGGTGTGAACTAGATCTAACAAGGTGAACTTGCATAAGTCTACTTTACAAACATGCATATAAATATAGATCTAGTTTTGGATCTAACATGTAACTTGCATATGAACATATGTATAATTAGATCGTGACTTGGATCTATCATAAAACATATAACTTGCATTAATCATATGAACCTAGATAGATCTTGACATGGATCCAACATAAAACTTGTAACTTGCATATGAACATATGAACATATATATAGGCATATGGATCTCACATAAAGCATATGAATATATATTTGTAGATATTGACTTGGATCTAACATAATACATACAAATTGCATTAATCATATAAACATATATATATATATATATATATAGATCTTAACATGAAACATATAACTTGCATATGATATTGATAGTTTCATTCTCAATCTTTAATAGGTCCAATACCAAGTCCAATAAGCCACAAACATTCCAAGACAATTCATGATAAAATCATCGCAAGAAACAAACATGAATTAGCATCATCAAAATTATACAACATGGTATAATTCTATTTTTCACTTTATATCAAATCACGTATTAAATTTATTTACATCTAAAAGATAACTACACTTACAAAAGACAATCTTGATGTCTGGAATATGTTTTCTGAAGTTGAAATGCTCGCCTTTGATGTAGACAATTGTTGCTTTAGTTTAATTTTGATTTGATTTGGTTTGTCTCTTTTAATTTGCTTCAAGTTGAACGGCGGCTACTCGAGGTTGTCCAACGACAGCATGACGACTCTTGGTTTGATTTTTAATATGATTTAGGGTTGAGGTATTAGGTTGCTTATATAGAAGTTTGATTTAATAGGAACCGTCAGATTAACCCAGAGCAAATCAAAGCCATTCAGACAAGATAGAATAGCCACATCAGCCCTAATGACTCAGCAAGGAGTCTATCAGAACCAATCAGATGCCACATCTGCCTTAGAGCGAATCGACCCACGGGTTGACAGCCAAACACCCTGAATCAACACCTAGTCGACCGAGCGGGGCTTGGGTCGACCTCAAAAATTGGCCGGTTCGGTTATTCCCCCTCCCGATTCGCTGTTTTGAACTTTTTTTGCATATTTATTTATTTAATTTATATATATATATATATTTTTCTCATATGCATACAAACTTCAAGGCTTGATAACTTCTTCATAAGGTATCCGTTTTATGCAAACCAAATGTCTATCTTGATCAAAATTTTGAGATGAACGTAATAGCGCAACACATTTCACTTAATTCTTCTTCTAAAAATTAATTGTTCTTGAATTTGTTAATTTTAATGTTCTCAGAAAATTCGGGGTGTTACATTTTAGTTAAAAACATTACATTAGAATAAAATTTACATTTTAGTTAAAAATGTTACATTAGAATGAAATTGACATTTTAGTTAAAAACATTACATTAGAATGAAATTGACATTTTAGTTAAAAACATTACATTAGAATGAAATTGACATTTTAGTTAAAAACATTACATTAAAATGAAATTGACATTTTAGTTAAAAATGTTACATTAGAATGAAATTGACATTTTAGTTAAAATTATCATTTTATAATAAAAATGTCATGTTAGGGTTAAATTGTCAATTTAGTTAAAATTGTCATTTTAGAATAAAAGGTCATGTTAGGATTGAATTGTCAATTTAGTCAAAATTGTCATTTTAGAATAAAAATGTCACGTTAGGATTAAATTGTCAATTTAGTTAAATATGTCATATATTTAGAGTAATGAATATGTCATTTATTTGGGATTTTGATTTGTCAAATGAATATATCATTTATTTAGATAATGTCATGTTTTCAATAAAAAGATTAAATTTTTATTGTCATGCTGTTTCATTAAAAAGATTAAAATAAAAAGTATCATTTTTATTGTATTAAAATGATTGAAATATTTGTTATATCTATTTCATGGATGTATTGTTGTGTTGTTATGTATGTTATATTATGACATGATTGAGATTTGGAAAATTAGACATGTTAAAATAATGTTATTATAATTACACTTCCATTTACAAGTTATTCGACTTGTTCGTGTGATTGGGACGATATTTTTTTTACACATCGCCCAAGTGCACAAATAATTTATTATTTATTTGTTGGATGAAACCCCACACGGGTCTTGGGATGATATTCTAATCACACATCTCCCTTGTGATTGGTTGTAGAATGCACTCTGATTGTTTACTAATTATTTATCATTCATATGCAATGTATGGAAACCATATAAATGAACTTATATGGTAATTGGTTGAGTCGCATTCCGATTTAGAAATAAAGAATATTTGGTCACAAGAATATTATAAAATAAATAACAATTTAGTATAAAGGACATTTTAGAATAAAAGATATTTTAAATTAAGAATATTTTAGAATAAAGATATTTTAAATAAAGAATAGTTTAAAACGATGAATATTTTTTAGTGAAATAATTAATATTATAAATTATAATTGCACTTTTGACACGAGGTTAGGTTGCATTTGTGGTGGAAGTCTGCCCGGACCCGACCGGCATATCCAGCAGCCACTAATGTTGAACCTAATGTGAGAGGTCTAAGTGCGTAAATACGCAGCGGACTATGGCACGAGGTTAAGCCCAACTTGTGGGATAAGTCTGCCCGGACCCGACCGGCATGTCCAGCATTCGCAAGTTGTAGGCCTAATGTGGGAGGTCTAGCCCCTTATAAACCATAAATGGGCATGGTAATGAATTGGACTATTTAGCCCATTATAAATTGAAACGCCATTTTAACCCGAACGGGTTTATCGATCGTTTTTATTCATTTTATAATGAATAGAATAAAAAGTAGTAATTTCAAAAATCTAATATTTTGAAAACATTATTTTAATAAAGAAATAGAACAAATATTTACTCAAGATTTAATGGAGTTTTCCAATTAATTAATATTTATTTGGAATTAAAATAAAATAAATTGGATTTTTGGGTTTGTCGTGAATGGTGTCTTCAATAACACTGTTCTTAAACCCAGTTGAAAAAAGAATAAATCTTTTAATTAAGATTATTAGAGTTATCCAATTATATGTAGAAATTAGAATAAAATAAAAGGTGAATTGGGTTTATTGTGAACTGTGTTTTAAGCGACACTTGTTCTTTAACCCAATTAACAGTGAAAATATAATTTGGAATTTATAAATCTTTTATGAAGATTTAAATGGGAATTTTCCAAAGTAAAGTATTCCAACTTAATATATTAAACTGGAATTGAATAGAATTAGATTTAATAATAATCGAGATGAGCTTCTGTAAAAGAAGACCATTACTATACATGGAATTTAAAAGACTTGGCCGTTATTCCATTTATATTATCAGTCTGATACGGGAATTTATATCGACTATATGTTGATTTGATTTCTGTGAAAATTCCATATTTAATGGAAGACGATTTCGGGTTTACCGTGAACTGTGTTTTAAATGACATTAGTTCTTTAACCCAGTTAAAGATAAGATTAATTTCTTAAATTTAAATAATCGTTAAATAATGATTTTTGATATTTAAAACCAAATCGGAGTTTTTTAATAAATCTTTAAAAGAAAGATTTAAGAATAAATTTAAAGAATTTATCTTTTATAGAATAATGTGAATGTTTTATTAAATGAATATTCTGAATTGGAATGAGGCGTTTGATGTGTTTTTATAACATTTGATTTTTGAATACAAAATACGCGAGTTATTCGGGAAGACCGGGTTTAACCCATTCTGAATAATTATTGCGACGATTAAAAGTCGAAGATGAAGACGGTGGTTAAAGACTGGCGATCTTCACATTGAATGGATGACTAATGATGCCTGTGATAGGATTTGCTGCCTTGAAAGGGTTACAGTGGTAGTCGTCCAAATGTACTTGTTGATTGTCTGGATAAGCGAGCACCTATCTTTCGTATTGGACATACGGGATGAGGAATAAGGTGACTTTGGTTTCGTTCAGACCCAAAACGGACTTGTAAATGGATGTGTGTCTGACATTGGATTTCATTTCATGTAAATTAAATTGATTTCTATTTAATATACATTTGTGGTAGCAGAGAATTTATTCTCTTTCTTTAACACCCTTCTCTGAAACGCACGAGCTCAGAGGTTATATATTGGTAGTTATCGATCGCATGGCGTGAGTTGTCAATGTGGCACGCCAAGATGCAAACGATCAAGGCTTTTGTTGAAAAGCAGAGCCTTGTGGGATGATCAAAGCATAGCCTATCTCGGCATAGCTTTGTGTATAACGTTACCTCGCGAGCCTCACACCCCGGTAAGAGTCAGAAACGGGACAAGGGAACGCAGGGAGTGCACACGTTTCTTTCTAGCTAGAAGTGGTGTTAGGGTTCTTACAAGGCCCAACATTTTTACTTCTATGGTTGATGGAATGAGGCGCTTCGGATTTATTGGTCGATTGTGACAATTTTATTGGTTTAATAGGACCGGGAAGTGTGTTTTTAGGAATTGCCAATCCACTAAAGTATTTGTAGACTAGCCCCACAGGATCCAAGGGTTCGCCAGCGTCCGAATCCTAAGAAATTGCCAGAGTGCCTCGAATCAGTAAGGAGATCGTTCTTAGCCATGACTCATGATGGAAATCCAATTTCCAATACGACACCATGCGGTTTTGATTGTAGAACTAGTATGGCGACATAGTAGGATGGGGTACTATGCCGTCTATGATTGATACATTATGATTGAAAATGTTTTTGAAACATATATACACTAATAATAATATCAAATCTGTTTTATATGTATCAAGCATTTTTGATAATTATAAGGTAAAACTCTATCCTCCGGTTTGCGTTGCATTGTGTGGTGGGACTTGAGTCTTATAATAGTTTCATTTTTCTAAAAAGCATTGCATTGTTTAACGATTTAATTTATTTCATGCACTGGCAATCCAATGGAGTAAACCCGTTCCACGTTGGTGGTATGGTCCTGAGATTAGCCTTATTGTTAGATAAGTTAGGTAAGATTTCTCATACTAGTCTCAAGACTGACCTGTAGTTTGTTTCACTTTGCAAACTCGGGTGCCCTCTTTTCCACACGGACAGTCGAGTAGCTTATTTTGTAGATATATTGAGCAGGATTCTGGATCGAAGTTTAAAGCTGTGTCCTGAGCATCGATAGACTTTCGTTGTATCAGTTTATTCATTTCCGCTGCAATGTATTAAATTATTGTAAATTATCTTCCGTTGTATTTTACTGATGTACTCTGATATTTTGTACTCATATGTAACATTATTATATTGTTTATAAAAGTCTTATGTTATTTGTTCTGATTGTGTTGTATACCCAAAGTTAGTGTATTCGGGTTTGTGAACGGTCTTAGTCGATTTTGCGACTGATTAGTTTCGGGCAAAATTCGAATCGTTACATTAAATAATTGTGACCTCAAGCCTCATCAAACGGGAAATGGCATAAAATCGGGTAGGTCGCATGGTTATGTGGGTCGCACCCATCGGAAGGTGTAATGGCCCGAAAATCCGAACCAATTTGAGTTGACTAATATTCTACACATTCAACTCAAAATGCACGAAAATCCAGGTCATTAATAGAAGAATTAAGAGAATGAGAAAGATAAGATAGAACTAACAGAATAGAAGAAGAAGAAGAACACTAAACATAATCAGAGTAAACACGAACTCACAGCGGAACAAATAAAATGTATTGAATACATAACTTTGAATTACAAATCTGAATTTGTACTTACATATCATATCGGAGTATACTCATATACATAACAGCGGAAATAATCTCTACATAACTAATGGTGAAGCCTCCTACTTTGAGCTCCTCCAAGTGAATCTGCAAAGCCTGAAACACTTGACTGCCCGTACAAATTTGGGCACCTAAGAGTTTAGGGAAAAACAAACAAAATAAACTCTGGGTCAGTCATGGGACTGGTGTGAGTAAATTCCAACCAAACTGTTTAACTTTGAAAATCCTTTTGAGACAAAAAGGATAATAGTAAGACCAGCACACACAAAAACATGGACGGTTTTTACCTTACTATAACCCACCATTTTGATATAAAAATCCAGTGATATTATGATAATGTCTAATCATATAAATATCCAAGTAGCAGAACGCTTGCATCTCACGCTCCACATATATATAGTATAAAATCATAAACCGCAGGGCGCTTATTGGAGAATGGATTCCAACAGACAAGGTATGGGAGCACCTTCCGATCAGTGTACTCTAGAGGGGATACACTGCAGGTTCAACAAGAACGTCTTGCAACCCGACCAGGCATGACCGCTCACTCATTTAGCTTGAGTGTCGCGAATATATTGCCACCCATGGTTGTTGGCCATCCAACCATCATCCGAAGATACAGAATCAAAAAGAAGTATAAATATGAATTTTCTCTAGATCGGTGACAATACACCCTGCTTGGGTATGACCCAACTATCCATGCAGCCTAGCCCAACTTTTGTTACTTCCTAGTTGTGAGGCTAGAGGCTACGTCTATCTTCATAACATCTGATCACCATTCACTTTGAATGCCACATCGTCAAACCCGTCAATTCACTAATAGATTTCCATAAATATCACGGGTATCAAAAGCTAAGAGGAACGAATTCCTCCGCCACCAGACGTAATGTAATGACCCGCATTGTCAGGGGTATTATAATTAATTTATTTAATTATATAAATCGTGATATAGTGAATTAAATGGTCGTGGAATTAAATAACTGGGAATATTTAATTAATTTAAATAATTTAAATAATATATTTAAATCAGGAATAACCAAAAATAGTGAATTGACAATATAGTGTGAACGGGGTCATCCCCAAGATTTAATTCAGCTTAGAGTTGAATTATATTGACGAATATATTCAATCGACGACAGTTTGAACGTATAATTATATTATAATTAAAATCGAGCTTGAAATGGCGCTGTAGTTCGCAATTTGGCGATTCGAACTTCAACTGAATGTACATGATTCGTTTTAAGCCGGATTTCTGTGAAACAAGAAACGTGTGGAGCTGGTAGAGTATATCTTTCTAGTGGAAGAGAAAAATCGGGATTTCGTCGTATAGATTTTGATTCACGTCCAAATCAAATTTCAGAAAAGTCGCTGTGGAGTTCCTTTATAATTTGCGACGCTTTATATACGTTATAAATCGATTTTTCGATACGAACTGAATATCGGGATAATCTGGAGTCTGGAAATCAAGTCATAAAATCTGAGGTGATATTCTGGAGCCGGACGACATCGTATATGGATATATACGATAATATTAATTTATTTATATTTAATTTAATAATATTTAAATATATTTATATATATAAATGGGTCATCCAGAGCGTTAAAAATACGCTGTGTGAGCATACAGAGTCAGAATTGGACGAAACCAGTTTCGTTGGGACTGTAATGTCGAGCTCTAGCTACATGTCCGGTTTCGTGATTTTTGAGTATCATATGTGGTCATGGGAATTTTAAAGGACCAAAACAAATAGCGTTGGGATAAATATTAATATAATAATCAAAAATAAAAAAAATCTCCTTTCTTTATAAATACCCCCCCTTACAATGTTTTAACCTAATTTCTCCTTCACGGTGGATTCCTTTTCTTGGCCGCCACCAAAATTTGTTTAAACAGTGAAAATGGAGGAGAATAAAATCAAAAGAAATCAATTAAAATGCCATAAATCCTCAAACTATTTTTGTTAGCTTCGAATGGGTAAGGGCTTTGAAATCCGATGGTTTTTGTGGAGTTCGAACTAGTTGGAATTTCCTTGGTTTTGTAACAGCGAAGTAGGGTTCAAAATCGAGAGGAGTGTAGGCTTCAATTCGGGTTGTGGTTGCTGTCTTTAGATTCACGAGTTCAAATGGAGTGAGGCGCAAGATTTCGGGTTATTTCCGTGGCAAAGACTGTCGCGGCCTTCACTGTGTCAGGCGTTTTGACTGGAGAACACACTTCCACTGGTAGGTGCGAGCTGGAAATAAAGTACATGGGGAGGAGGAGATTTGGAAGTAGATCGAAATGGTGAAGTCAAGAGATGATTCGGGGGTGTCAAGAAGGAAGGGTGTTGAAGTGTTTGTGCGGAAATGGGTTCCTGAAGCAAGGAGTTGTGCGTGTAATTGGGATTTGGGAAGAAGGGTTAAGGATGCGGGTATATGAAAACAATTGGGCTGGAAATGTCTTGATGGGCTTTAGTTAAAAGGAGTGGATGGGTTTTAGTTCAAAAGGAGTTGGGCTGAAGAAAACGTGGATGGTGTTGGGCTTCAAGGCAGCGGGCTTGGGTTTTGAAAGGAGAAGGTATTTTGCGGGTGGGCTTCAATAGAGATGGGCCGGTTGAATAAAGGTTAAGCCCAAATATTAGAGTTAAAGTTTTGTTTAATTAATTTAAATAAATGTATTAACTTCTGAATGTGAAAACTTCTACGTACGATATCAGAATTCCAAAACGTCAGATCCGTTGGGATCGTATGGATGGACACTACACAATGGGACTGACCGCGAGTCGATTGGAGCACGTTACAATTTATGGAGAAATAAATTGTCCGACTGAGTCGAATAACGCAAACCGTTATTCAACGGTTAACGCGCAAAAGTGAGTAAATCTCACCAATTCTGAACAGTTTACAATTTCATGTTGTATTTTTAGAACTGTTAGATATTGTCTGTTTGACTGTGTGTTGACTGTTTGATTGAACTTCTAGTCAGTTAGTGAAGATTCTATATACATACATATATATATATATATATATATATATATAAACCGATAAATATTTATATGTTGATTCTGCTTATCAGAATATTATACTGGTGTTATTTAACATCTGTGGATGCAGGGAAACAGGTTGGAGGAATCCAACTGGATTCCTCAACAGTTATTTTACTGTGATTTATATAATGTGATATATAATCTGGTGTTGATTATGTGTGGTTGGACGATATTTATCGTTGTTATATGGTGTGTCAAATACCATAAGAAATACCAGAATGTGGAAAAGGGATTTTCAAAGTATATTTTGAAAATAATTTATTTATATAAAATCAATGGATTTTATATTATAAAAGAAAAAGGATTTTGAATAAAAGGGGGATATATTTGTTAATCAAATATAAGGGAATTTATTTGTTAATCAAATACAGAAGGAATTTATTTGAAATGAAATATAAAGGAGTTGTATTCGAAATGAAATATAAAGGAGTTATATTTGAATTGAAATCAAAAGGGGTTATATTTGAATTGAAATATAAAGGAGTTATATTTGAATTGAAATCAAAAGGAGTTATATTTGAAATGAAATATTAAGGAAATATATTTGAAATCAATATAAAGGAAATATATTTGAAAAGCAAATATAAAAGGAATTATTTATTTAGGGAATAAATAAAGAGTTAAAAAGAATTATTTATTTAGGGAATAAATAAGGGGTTAAAAGGATTTATTTATTTGGGGAAATAAATAAAAGTATAAAGGAGATATTTATTTGTTAAATAAATAAGATAAGATAATGAATTATTTATTTAAGATAAATAAATAAGGAATTTAAATGGATTATTTATTGGGTAAATAAATTTGATATTATAAAGGGATTATTTATTTAGGAAATAAATAGAATTACAAAGGAGACTTTATTTAGAAAATAAATAGAGATGAAAAGGAAACCGTTAAAAAAGGGAAACCATTTTTAAAGTGAAGAACCGTCACTAAAAAAGTAAATCTTTAAAAATGAATAAACGTTGTAAAAAGGAAATCTTTATAAAGCGAATAAAGTTAGTTAAATCGAATATGGTATTCGAAAGGAGTTAAATCGAATATGGTATTCGAAAGTTAGTCAATCGAATATGTTATTCGAAAGGAGTTAAATCGATTATAAGTTATTCGAAGGGAGTTAATCGAATATGGTATTCGAAAGTTAGTAAATCGATTATAAGTTATTCGAAGGGAGTTAATCGAATATTGTATTCGAAAGTTAGTAAATCGAATATGTTATTCGAAAGGGGTTAATGGAGTCGAGTTAGATGAATAGAGTTAATCGAATTAGTTATTCGAATAGAGTCAAATAAATAAGATGATTCGAATTAGTTATTCGAATAAAGAAAAGGAGTTACCGATTAGTTAAATCGAGAGGAGTTATCTATTTGTTAAATCGAAAGGGAAGATTATCGAATATCGTTTATTCGAGGGGAGATTATCGAATATAGTTTATTCGAAGGAGTTATCGATTATTAGTTAATCGAAGTGAGTTATAGAATATTAGTTAAATCAAATGAGTTGATCGAATAGAGTTTATTCGAAGTAGAGTAGTCGAATATTGGTTACCTGAAGTGTGTAGTCGAATATGGGTTATTCGAAGTGAGTTAATCGAATATTCGATAAGGGGAGTTATCAAATCGAATAGGTTAGAGGAGTTAATCGAATATAGTCTATTCGAAGAGAGTTAGAGGAGTTATCGAATATAGTTTAATCAACAGGAGTTAAGTTAAACTAAGTGAATTGGTTAAATTTAACCAAAATGAATTAGTCGAGTTAATCAAAGTGATTAGTTCAGTTAATCGAGATAAGTAAATCAAGTTAGGTTAACCAAGTTGAATTAGTCAGCCGAGTTAATAAATTGAATTAGTCAAACTGAGTAAAACCAGTTAGAGTTAATTAATTAAGGTTGACCAGTTAAAGTTGATCGGTTAGAATTAACCAGTTAGAGTTAATCAATCAGGGTTAATCAAGTAGAGTTAAGTAAAATTAGAACTGACTAGAGATTAGTAAATTGAATGGTTTTCTAAGTGTCTATCTGATGTTGGCTTCGGCCTTCGGGATTTATACTTAGGGGATTGTTCTCATACTAGTTTACAGTCAAGGACTGATAGTTGGGGAAGAGTAGTGATTTGTAAATAAGCAGATGGAAATGTTTTCCAGTGTTAATAACGTATATTTTCTAAACATAGAAAATAAGGCAATGTGAATATATATATATATAGATATATGTTGATGATTGGTCGATATAATTTCCATCTGGAAATAATATCGTTGTTTGCACACTTGTTTTTCTTTGATAGTCAACTCACAGACTATCGAAGTTTTGACCATTTTAACGTTGTTAATATGGAGAGACCGGTTGGATTATTATCCAAAGAAGCACTCTGTATTGGCATAAGCGTTGCGAATCATATATGCCAAAGACAATTGAAGAAGGAGTAAAATGCAAGGGCTGTTGTATAAGTCTTAGATAACAGTGACTAAGATGGATGTACTGAATAGTGCCTTCGGTTTGTCCAGTCCCTGGACAACTTGTATGGATGAAGGTCTGACAGAGTATATCCAATGGATCGCGTAAGTTGATCTGTTCAAACGTATTCACGTTTGGTGGCGGAGGAATTCGTTTCTCTAAGCTGTATACCCGTGTTATTTTTGGATAAATCAATTTGTGATTTGGCGGGTATGACGATGTGGCATTCTAAGTGAATGAAGATGTGACATGTAACAGATAAGCGTAGCTTCTAGCCTCATATCCGGTAAATGACAGAAATCGGGCAGGCAGCATGGCTAAGTCGGTCGCACCGAAGTAGGGTGTATAATCACCTATCTAGAGAATATTCATTCGTTTCTTAAATCTATTAATGCTGTCCCATATATATACGGGAACGGTTGCTGATCCCAACCGATGGTGATATACATTCGATACACTCAAGCAAAATGAGTGGTCGGTCATGTGTGGCTGAGTTACAAGATGTTCTTGTTGAACTCCAGTGTATCGTTCCTAGAGTACACTGATCGGAAGGTGGTTCCATACCTTGTCATAGTTGGAAATCCATTATCCAATACGTACTTGCGATTTTGATTGTATACTATATATGTAGAACGTGAGATGAAAGCGTTTCTGCTAGTTGATATCTATTTGTACATAGACATTATTATAATATCAAAAGGTTTTTGATATAAAGATATTTTAGATTCTCATAACGGAAAAACCCGTTCCGTTCTGCGGCGTGGTCTTATGAGATATCGTTTACTTGTTCATATACCTGTTTAAACTGTTTTACTCATACCAGTCCCATGACTGATCCGGAGTTTATTTGTTTTGTTTTCCCTAAACTCTTGGGTGCCTAATTTTGTACGGGCAGTCAAGTAGTCAGGAATTTACAGATATACTGGAAGAGCGTAGAGCAGGAGGCTTCAGAATCATATAGCTATAGTTTATTTCCGCTGTGTTGTAAGTACTGTACTCTGATAAGTGCTATTGTATACATAACTGTTATCTTTCAAAGTTATGTTATCTATTATATGTATTCGTTCCGCTGTGAGGTTCGTATTACTCTGATGTTGCGTTCTTCTTCTTCTTCTTCTATTCTAAGTTTTTATCTTATCTATTCTCACCTTCTATTTTCTTTCGTTAATTACCGGGATTTTTCGATGTTTTGGTTATCGACATCGAGCTTATGTCGATAACCAAAGCCGCTCAAAATCCGGGTCGTTACAGTTGGTATCAGAGCTTAAGTTAAGAATTACTTGGCTTTGTGGCGTGACTCGGTAAAGATAGGGTTAGTAACACCCTAGATTGAGTTTGAGTGCATATATACGAGTGCGTATTTGTATTTGATATAAAAATGGTTTTATATTGTGGGGATTTATTGGCTGAGTTGTTTATGAGTTCTGGTCGATCAGTTTGATCCACTGTATCGGTAGGAGTAAATAAACACTTGAATACGATGGACCGACACAGTATGGATATGTGATATATTATCATATATAGGATGTGTTGGTAGTGATGTTAATCAGATGAGATTATTAAGTGAAATGGTTATATATAACCAATCAGAATTTATATAAGTAAAATATATGAAATAAGATGAATTTAAATCAGATTTGGAATTAAAATAAGGAAATTTTAAGTTCCTGGGAGATTTTGAAATGTTTTCAAAATGGAAGTATTCAGTAATGGTTTTTAAATGATATAGTATTGAAATCACTTGGGTCGCTGGAAAATAATTCCGATGATGACTGCGCAGTATCATCGGTGTGATTTTCGAGTTTCTAAGTGGTGGATTACTACCAGAGATTTCGATTTGAATTGTTTTGAGGAAACAAGTTATTTAGAAAAATTCAAAGGTTTTGAATTGGCAGTATGATTTCAAATTGATTTGAAATTTACCCAGGGATTTAAGTTCTAGAAATTAAAATTTTAACTTGTGAAGTTAATTCGAATGGGATGGTAAAAGTAAATAATAAACCAGAATTTAACTTGAGATGATAGGTTAAGAAAAACTGGAAGTGATTAGAGAATAATCTGGATTTGGATTTGAAATGATAAGTTGAGAGTTTGGAATTTGAAACTCGAATTTGAAATTGAATTCGGCTTGAATAAGCGAATGGTTGTGTTAAGAATAACTTGGTTGGAGTTGATTGGGATGGCATTTGTATATGCCGAGTTGATAACAGATGGTAGGAATATAATGATATGCCCAACAAAAAGGTACAACTTTATATTTTATATGAGTTTGGAATTTATGAGCCGAATTGGCTGTTTGATTTTCTTTTGGGTGGAGAAGGCCTGGAGAGGCGAGTTGTGGTTTTACCGATAGGGATGTACAAAGGAGGTGCTGGCGAAATTTTCCAAACTTTTAAAGTGTTAGAAAATTTTCAGAATTTTTGAAAATTTTAGTTAGTCGGGAGAAATTAATATTTTAGTCGATATTAATTGGTTCAGTTGAAACTGGAGTTGGGAGGTAAACAAATCCTAGGAATTCCAATAGATAGGGTCGTCCTCTAACTTAGCAATTTCGAGGACGAAATTATTTTAAGTGGGGAAGAATGTAATGACCCGCATTGTCAGGGGTATTATAATTAATTTATTTAATTATATATATCGTGATATAGTGAATTAAATGGCCGTGGAATTAAATAACTGGGAATATTTAATTAATTTAAATAATTTAAATAATATATTTAAATCAGGAATAACCAAAAATAGTGAATTGACAATATAGTGTGAACGGGGTCATCCCCGAGTTTTAATTCAGCTTGGAGTTGAATTATATTGACGAATATATTCAATCGACGACAGTTTATTATAATTAAAATCGAGCTTGAAATGGCGCTGCAGTTCGCGATTTGGCGATTCGAACTTCAACTGAATGTACAGGATTCGTTTTAAGCCGGATTTCTGTGAAACAAGAAAAATGTGGAGCTGGTAGAGTATATCTTTCTAGTGGAAGAGAAAAATCGGGATTTCGTCGTGTAGATTTTGATTCACGTCCAAATCAAATTTCAGAAAAGTCGCTGTGGAGTTCCTTTATAATTTGCGACGCTTTATATACGTTATAAATCGATTTTTCGATACGAACTGAATATCGGGATAATCTGGAGTCTGGAAATCAAGTCATAAAATCTGAGGTGATATTCTGGAGCCGGACGACATCGTATATGGATATATACGATAATATTAATTTATTTATATTTAATTTAATAATATTTAAATATATTTATATATATAAATGGGTCATCCAGAGCGTTAAAAATACGCTGTGTGAGCATACAGAGTCGGAATTGGACGAAACCAGTTTCGTTGGGACCGTAATGTCGAGCTCTAGCTACATGTCCGGTTTCGTGATTTTTGGGTATCATATGTGGTCATGGGAATTTTAAAGGACCAAAACAAATAGCGTTGGGATAAATATTAATATAATAATCAAAAATAAAAAAAATATCTCCTTTCTTTATAAATACCCCCCCTTACAATGTTTTAACCTAATTTCTCCTTCACGGTGGATTCCTTTTCTTGGCCGCCACCAAAATTTGTTTAAACAGTGAAAATGGAGGAGAATAAAATCAAAAGAAATCAATTAAAATGCCATAAATCCTCAAACTATTTTTGTTAGCTTCGAATGGGTAAGGGCTTTGAAATCCGATGGTTTTTGTGGAGTTCGAACTAGTTGGAATTTCCTTGGTTTTGTAACAGCGAAGTAGGGTTCAAAATCGAGAGGAGTGTAGGCTTCAATTCGGGTTGTGGTTGCTGTCTTTAGATTCACGAGTTCAAATGGAGTGAGGCGCAAGATTTCGGGTTATTTCCGTGGCAAAGACTGTCGCGGCCTTCACTGTGTCAGGCGTTTTGACGGGAGAACACACTTCCATTGGTAGGTGCGAGCTGGAAATAAAGTACATGGGGAGGAGGAGATTTGGAAGTAGATCGAAATGGTGAAGTCAAGAGATGATTCGGGGGTGTTAAGAAGGAAGGGTGTTGAAGTGTTTGTGCGGAAATGGGTTCCTGAAGCAAGGAGCTATGCGTGTAAATGGGATTTGGGAAGAAGGGTTAAGGATGCGGGTATATGAAAACAATTGGGCTGGAAATGTCTTGATGGGCTTTAGTTAAAAGGAGTGGATGGGTTTTAGTTCAAAAGGAGTTGGGCTGAAGAAAACGTGGATGGTGTTGGGCTTCAAGGCAGCGGGCTTGGGTTTTGAAAGGAGAAGGTATTTTGCGGGTGGGCTTCAATAGAGATGGGCCGGTTGAATAAAGGTTAAGCCCAAATATTAGAGTTTAAGTTTTGTTTAATTAATTTAAATAAATGTATTAACTTCTGAATGTGATAACTTCTACGTACGATATCAGAATTCCAAAACGTCAGATCCGTTGGGATCGTATGGATGGACACTACACAATGGGACTGACCGCGAGTCGATTGGAGCACGTTACAATTTATGGAGAAATAAATTGTCCGACTGAGTCGAATAACGCAAACCGTTATTCAACGGTTAACGCGCAAAAGTGAGTAAATCTCACCAATTCTGAACAGTTTACAATTTCATGTTGTATTTTTAGAACTGTTAGATATTGTCTGTTTGACTGTGTGTTGACTGTTTGATTGAACTTCTAGTCAGTTAGTGAAGATTCTATATACATACATACATATATATATATATATATATATATAAACCGATAAATATTTATATGTTGATTCTGCTTATCAGAATATTATACTGGTGTTATTTAACATCTGTGGATGCAGGGAAACAGGTTGGAGGAATCCAACTGGATTCCTCAACAGTTATTTTACTGTGATTTATATAATGTGATATATAATCTGGTGTTGATTATGTGTGGTTGGACGATATTTATCGTTGTTATATGGTGTGTCAAATACCATAAGAAATACCAGAATGTGGAAAAGGGATTTTCAAAGTATATTTTGAAAATAATTTATTTATATAAAATCAATGGATTTTATATTATAAAAGAAAAAGGATTTTAATAAAAGGGGGATATATTTGTTAATCAAATATAAGGGAATTTATTTGTTAATCAAATACAGAAGGAATTTATTTGAAATGAAATATAAAGGAGTTATATTCGAAATGAAATATAAAGGAGTTATATTTGAATTGAAATCAAAAGGGGTTATATTTGAATTGAAATATAAAGGAGTTATATTTGAATTGAAATCAAAAGGAGTTATATTTGAAATGAAATATTAAGGAAATATATTTGAAATCAATATAAAGGAAATATATTTGAAAAGCAAATATAAAAGGAATTATTTATTTAGGGAATAAATAAAGAGTTAAAAAGGAATTATTTATTTAGGGAATAAATAAGGGGTTAAAAGGATTTATTTATTTGGGGAAATAAATAAAAGTATAAAAGAGATATTTATTTGTTAAATAAATAAGATAAGATAATGAATTATTTATTTAAGATAAATAAATAAGGAATTTAAATGGATTATTTATTGGGTAAATAAATTTGATATTATAGAGGGATTATTTATTTAGGAAATAAATAGAATTACAAAGGAGACTTTATTTAGAAAATAAATAGAGATGAAAAGGAAACCGTTAAAAAAGGGAAACCATTTTTAAAGTGAAGAACCGTTACTAAAAAAGTAAATCTTTAAAAATGAATAAACGTTGTAAAAAGGAAATCTTTATAAAGCGAATAAAGTTAGTTAAATCGAATATGGTATTCGAAAGGAGTTAAATCGAATATGGTATTCGAAAGTTAGTCAATCGAATATGTTATTCGAAAGGAGTTAAATCGATTATAAGTTATTCGAAGGGAGTTAATCGAATATGGTATTCGAAAGTTAGTAAATCGATTATAAGTTATTCGAAGGGAGTTAATCGAATATTGTATTCGAAAGTTAGTAAATCGAATATGTTATTCGAAAGGGGTTAATGGAGTCGAGTTAGTTGAATAGAGTTAATCGAATTAGTTATTCGAACAGAGTCAAATAAATAAGATGATTCGAATTAGTTATTCGAATAGAGAAAAGGAGTTATCGATTAGTTAAATCGAGAGGAGTTATCGATTTGTTAAATCGAAAGGGAAGATTATCGAATATCGTTTATTCGAGGGGAGATTATCGAATATAGTTTATTCGAAGGAGTTATCGATTATTAGTTAATCGAAGTGAGTTATAGAATATTAGTTAAATCAAATGAGTTGATCGAATAGAGTTTATTCGAAGTAGAGTAGTCGAATATTGGTTACCTGAAGTGAGTAGTCGAATATGGGTTATTCGAAGTGAGTTAATCGAATATTCGATAAGGGGAGTTATCAAATCGAATAGGTTAGAGGAGTTAATCGAATATAGTCTATTCGAAGAGAGTTAGAGGAGTTATCGAATATAGTTTAATCGACAGGAGTTAAGTTAAACTAAGTGAATTGGTTAAATTTAACCAAAATGAATTAGTCGAGTTAATCAAAGTGATTAGTTCAGTTAATCGAGATAAGTAAATCAAGTTAGGTTAACCGAGTTGAATTAGTCAGCCGAGTTAATAAATTGAATTAGTCAAACTGAGTAAAACCAGTTAGAGTTAATTAATTAAGGTTGACCAGTTAAAGTTGATCGGTTAGAATTAACCAGTTAGAGTTAATCAATCAGGGTTAATCAAGTAGAGTTAAGTAAAATTAGAACTGACTAGAGATTAGTAAATTGAATGGTTTTCTAAGTGTCTATCTGATGTTGGCTTCGGCCTTCAGGATTTATACTTAGGGGATTGTTCTCATACTAGTTTACAGTCAAGGACTGATAGTTGGGGAAGAGTAGTGATTTGTAAATAAGCAGATGGAAACGTTTTCCAGTGTTAATAACGTATATTTTCTAAACATAGAAATTAAGGCAATGTGAATATATATATAGATATATGTTGATGATTGGTCGATATAATTTCCATTTGGAAATAATATCGTTGTTTGCACACTTGTTTTTCTTTGATAGTCAACTCACAGACTATCGAAGTTTTGACCATTTTAACATTGTTAATATGGAGAGACCGGTTGGATTATTATCCAAAGAACCACTCTGTATTGGCATAAGCGTTGCGAATCATATATGCCAAAGATAATTGAAGAAGGAGTAAAATGCAAGGGCTGTTGTATAAGTCTTAGATAACAGTGACTAAGATGGATGTACTAAATAGTGCCTTCGGTTTTTCCAGTCCCAGGACAACTTGTATGGACGAAGGTCTGACAGAGTATATCCAATGGATCGCGTAAGTTGATCTGTTCAAACGTATTCACGTTTGGTGGCGGAGGAATTCGTTTCTCTAAGTTGTATACCCGTGTTATTTTTGGATAAATCAATTTGTAATTTGGCGGGTATGACGATGTGGCATTCTAAGTGAATGTAGATGTGACATGTAACAGATAAGCGTAGCTTCTAGCCTCACATCCGGTAAATGACAGAAATCGGGCAGGCAGCATGGCTAAGTCGGTTGCACCGAAGTAGGGTGTATAATCACCTATCTAGAGAATATTTATTTGTTTCTTAAATCTATCAATGCTGTCCCATATATATACGGGAACGGTTGCTGATCCCAACCGTTGGTGATATACATTCGATACACTCAAGAAAAATGAGTGGTCGGTCATGTGTGGCTGAGTTACAAGATGTTCTTGTTGAACTCCAGTGTATCGTTCCTAGAGTACACTGATCGGAAGGTGGTTCCATACCTTGTCATAGTTGGAAATCCATTATCCAATACGTACTTGCGATTTTGATTGTATACTATTTATGTAGAACGTGAGATGAAAGCGTTTCTGCTAGTTGATATCTATTTGTACATAGACATTATTATAATATCAAAAGGTTTTTGATATAAAGATATTTTAGATTCTTATAATGGAAAAACCCGTTCCGTTCTGCGGCGTGGTCTTATGAGATATCGTTTACTTGTTCATATACCTGTTTAAACTGTTTTACTCATACCAGTCCCATGACTGGCCCGGAGTTTATTTGTTTTGTTTTCCCTAAACTCTTGGGTGCCTAATTTTGTACGGGCAGTCAAGTAGTCAGGAATTTACAGATATACTGGAAGAGCGTGGAGCAGGAGGCTTCAGAATCATATAGCTATTGTTTATTTCCGCTGTGTTGTAAGTGCTGTACTCTGATAAGTGCTATTGTATACATAACTGTTATATTTCAAAGTTATGTTATCTATTATATGTATTCGTTCCGCTGTGAGGTTCGTATTACTCTGATGTTGTGTTCTTCTTCTTCTTCTATTCTAAGTTTTTATCTTATCTATTCTCACCTTCTATTTTCTTTCGTTAATTACCGGGATTTTTCGATGTTTTGGTTATCGACATCGAGCTTATGTCGATAACCAAAGCCGCTCAAAATCCGGGTAGTTACAGTTGGTATCAGAGCTTAAGTTAAGAATTACTTGGCTTTGTGGCGTGACTCGGTAAAGATAGGGTTAGTAACACCCTAGATTGAGTTTGAGTGCATATATACGAGTGCGTATTTGTATTTGATATAAAAATGGTTTTATATTGTGGGGATTTATTGGCTGAGTTGTTTATGAGTTCTGGTCGATCAGTTTGATCCACTGTATCGGTAGGAGTAAATAAACACTTGAATACGATGGACCGACACAGTATGGATATGTGATATATTATCATATATAGGATGTGTTGGTAGTGATGTTAATCAGATGAGATTATTAAGTGAAATGGTTATATATAACCAATCAGAATTTATATAAGTAAAATATATGAAATAAGATGAATTTAAATCAGATTTGGAATTAAAATAAGGAAATTTTAAGTTCCTGGGAGATTTTGAAATGTTTTCAAAATGGAAGTATTCAGTAATGGTTTTTAAATGATATAGTATTGAAATCACTTGGGTCGCTGGAAAATAATTCCGATGATGACTGCGCAGTATCATCGGTGTGATTTTCGAGTTTCTAAGTGGTGGATTACTACCAGAGATTTCGATTTGAATTGTTTTGAGGAAACAAGTTATTTAGAAAAATTCAAAGGTTTTGAATTGGCAGTATGATTTCAAATTGATTTGAAATTTACCCAGGGATTTAAGTTCTAGAAATTAAAAATTTAACTTGTGAAGTTAATTCGAATGGGATGGTAAAAGTAAATAATAAACCAGAATTTAACTTGAGATGATAGGTTAAGAAAAACTGGAAGTGATTAGAGAATAATCTGGATTTGGATTTGAAATGATAAGTTGAGAGTTTGGAATTTGAAACTCGAATTTGAAATTGAATTCGGCTTGAATAAGCGAATGGTTGTGTTAAGAATAACTTGGTTGGAGTTGATTGGGATGGCATTTGTATATGCCGAGTTGATAACAGATGGTAGGAATATAATGATATGCCCAACAAAAAGGTACAACTTTATATTTTATATGAGTTTGGAATTTATGAGCCGAATTGGCAAGCCGCTTGGCTGTTTGATTTTCTTTTGGGTGGAGAAGGCCTGGAGAGGCGAGTTGTGGTTTTACCGATAGGGCTGTACAAAGGAGGTGCTGGCGAAATTTTCCAAACTTTTTAAGTGTTAGAAAATTTTCAGAATTTTTGAAAATTTTAGTTAGTCGGGAGAAATTAATATTTTAGTCGATATTAATTGGTTCAGTTGAAACTGGAGTTGGGAGGTAAACAAATCTTAGGAATTCCAATAGATAGGGTCGTCCTCTAACTTAGCAATTTCGAGGACAAAATTATTTTAAGTGGGGAAGAATGTAATGACCCGCATTGTCAGGGGTATTATAATTAATTAATTTAATTATATATATCGTGATATAGTGAATTAAATGGCCATGGAATTAAATAACTGGGAATATTTAATTAATTTAAATAATTTAAATAATATATTTAAATCAGGAACAACCAAAAGTAGTGAATTGACAATATAGTGTGAACGGGGTCATCCCCGAGTTTTAATTCAGCTTGGAGTTGAATTATATTGACGAATATATTCAATCGACGACAGTTTGAACGTATAATTATATTATAATTAAAATCGAGCTTGAAATGGCGCTGCAGCTCGCGATTTGGCGATTCGAACTTCAACTGAATGTACAGGATTCGTTTTAAGCCGGATTTCTGTGAAACAAGAAACATGTGGAGCTGGTAGAGTATATCTTTCTAGTGGAAGAGAAAAATCAGGATTTCATCGTGTAGATTTTGATTCACGTCCAAATCAAATTTCAGAAAAGTCGCTGTGGAGTTCCTTTATAATTTGCGACGCTTTATATACGTTATAAATCGATTTTTCGATACGAACTGAATATCGGGATAATCTGGAGTCTGGAAATCAAGTCATAAAATTTGAGGTGATATTCTGGAGCTGGACGACATCGTATATGGATATATACGATAATATTAATTTATTTATATTTAATTTAATAATATTTAAATATATTTATATATATAAATGGGTCATCCAGAGCGTTAAAAATACGCTGTGTGAGCATACGGAGTCGGAATTGGACGAAACCAGTTTCGTTGGGACCGTAATGTCGAGCTCTAGCTACATGTCCGGTTTCGTGATTTTTGGGTATCATATGTGGTCATGGGAATTTTAAAGGACAAAACAAATAGCGTTGGGATAAATATTAATATAATAATCAAAAATAAAAAAATATCTCCTTTCTTTATAAATACCCCCCCTTAAAATGTTTTAACCTAATTTCTCCTTCACGGTGGATTCCTTTTCTTGGCCACCACCAAAATTTGTTTAAACAGTGAAAATAGAGGAGAATAAAATCAAAAGAAATCAATTAAAATGCCATAAATCCTCAAACTATTTTTGTTAGCTTCGAATGGGTAAGGGCTTCGAAATCCGATGGTTTTTGTGGAGTTCGAACTAGTCGGAATTTCCTTAGTTTTGTAACAGCGAAGTAGGGTTCAAAATCGAGAGGAGTGTAGGCTTCAATTCGGGTTGTGGTTGCTGTCCTTAGATTCACGAGTTCAAATGGAGTGAGGCGCAAGATTTCGGGTTATTTCCGTGGCAAAGACTGTCGCGACCTTCACTGTGTCAGGCGTTTTGACTGGAGAACACACTTCCACTGGTAGGTGCGAGCTGGAAATAAAGTACATGGGGAGGAGGAGATTTGGAAGTAGATCGAAATGGTGAAGTCAAGAGATGATTCGGGGGTGTCAAGAAGGAAGGGTGTTGAAGTGTTTGTGCGGAAATGGGTTCCTGAAGCAAGGAGTTGTGCGTGTAAATGGGATTTGGGAAGAAGGGTTAAGGATGCGGGTATATGAAAATAATTGGGCTGGAAATGTCTTGATGGGCTTTAGTTAAAAGGAGTGGATGGGTTTTAGTTCAAAAGGAGTTGGGCTGAAGAAAACGTGGATGGTGTTGGGCTTCAAGGCAGCGGGCCTGGGTTTTGAAAGGAGAAGGTATTTTGCGGGTGGGCTTCAATAGAGATAGGCCGGTTGAATAAAGGTTAAGCCCAAATATTAGAGTTAAAGTTTTGTTTAATTAATTTAAATAAATGTATTAACTTCTGAATGTGATAACTTCTACGTACGATATCAGAATTCCAAACCGTCAGATCCGTTGGGATCGTATGGATGGACACTACACAATGGGACTGACCGCGAGTCGATTGGAGCACGTTACAATTTATGGAGAAATAAATTGTCCGATTGAGTCGAATAACGCAAACCGTTATTCAACGGTTAACGCGCAAAAGTGAGTAAATCTCACCAATTCTGAATAGTTTACAATTTCATGTTGTATTTTTAGAACTGTTAGATATTGTCTGTTTGACTGTGCGTTGACTGTTTGATTGAACTGCTAGTCAGTTAGTGAAGATTCTATATACATACATACATATATATATATATATAAACCGATAAATATTTATATGTTGATTCTGCTTATCAGAATATTATACTGGTGTTATTTAACATCTGTGGATGCAGGGAAACAGGTTGGAGGAATCCAACTGGATTCCTCAACAGTTATTTTACTGTGATTTATATAATGTGATATATAATCTGGTGTTGATTATGTGTGGTTGGACGATATTTATCGTTGTTATATGGTGTGTCAAATACCATAAGAAATACCAGAATGTGGAAAAGGGATTTTCAAAGTATATTTTGAAAATAATTTATTTATATAAAATCAATGGATTTTATATTATAAAAGAAAAAGGATTTTGAATAAAAGGGGGATATATTTGTTAATCAAATATAAGGGAATTTATTTGTTAATCAAATACAGAAGGAATTTATTTGAAATGAAATATAAAGGAGTTATATTCGAAATGAAATATAAAGGAGTTATATTTGAATTGAAATCAAAAGGGGTTATATTTGAATTGAAATATAAAGGAGTTATATTTGAATTGAAATCAAAAGGAGTTATATTTGAAATGAAATATTAAGGAAATATATTTGAAATCAGTATAAAGGAAATATATTTGAAAAGCAAATATAAAAGGAATTATTTATTTAGGGAATAAATAAAGAGTTAAAAAGGAATTATTTATTTAGGGAATAAATAAGGGGTTAAAAGGATTTATTTATTTGGGGAAATAAATAAAAGTATAAAGGAGATATTTATTTGTTAAATAAATAAGATAAGATAATGAATTATTTATTTAAGATAAATAAATAAGGAATTTAAATGGATTATTTATTGGGTAAATAAATTTGATATTATAAAGGGATTATTTATTTAGGAAATAAATAGAATTACAAAGGAGACTTTATTTAGAAAATAAACAGAGATGAAAAGGAAACCGTTAAAAAAGGGAAACCATTTTTAAAGTGAAGAACCGTTACTAAAAAAGTAAATCTTTAAAAACGAATAAACGTTGTAAAAAGGAAATCTTTATAAAGCGAATAAAGTTAGTTAAATCGAATATGGTATTCGAAAGGAGTTAAATCGAATATGGTATTCGAAAGTTAGTCAATCGAATATGTTATTCGAAAGGAGTTAAATCGATTATAAGTTATTCGAAGGGAGTTAATCGAATATGGTATTCGAAAGTTAGTAAATCGAATATGTTATTCGAAAGGGGTTAATGGAGTCAAGTTAGTTGAATAGAGTTAATCGAATTAGTTATTCGAATAGAGTCAAATAAATAAGATGATTCGAATTAGTTATTCAAATAGAGAAAAGGAGTTATCGATTAGTTAAATCGAGAGGAGTTATCGATTTGTTAAATCGAAAGGGAAGATTATCGAATATCATTTATTCGAGGGGAGATTATCGAATATAGTTTATTCGAAGGAGTTATCGATTATTAGTTAATCGAAGTGAGTTATATAATATTAGTTAAATCAAATGAGTTGATCGAATAGAGTTTATTCGAAGTAGAGTAGTCGAATATTGGTTACCTGAAGTGAGTAGTCGAATATGGGTTATTCGAAGTGAGTTAATCGAATATTCGATAAGGGGAGTTATCAAATCGAATAGGTTAGAGGAGTTAATCGAATATAGTCTATTCGAAGAGAGTTAGAGGAGTTATCGAATATAGTTTAATCGACAGGAGTTAAGTTAAACTAAGTGAATTGGTTAAATTTAACCAAAATGAATTAGTCGAGTTAATCAAAGTGATTAGTTCAGTTAATCGAGATAAGTAAATCAAGTTAGGTTAACCGAGTTGAATTAGTCAGCCGAGTTAATAAATTGAGTTAGTCAAACTGAGTAAAACCAGTTAGAGTTAATTAATTAAGGTTGACCAGTTAAAGTTGATCGGTTAGAATTAACCAGTTAGAGTTAATCAATCAGGGTTAATCAAGTAGAGTTAAGTAAAATTAGAACTGACTAGAGATTAGTAAATTGAATGGTTTTCTAAGTGTCTATCTGATGTTGGCTTCGGCCTTCGGGATTTATACTTAGGGGATTGTTCTCATACTAGTTTAGAGTCAAGAACTGATAGTTGGGGAAGAGTAGTGATTTGTAAATAAGCAGATGGAAACGTTTTCCAG
Source organism: Allium sativum (assembly GCA_030737875.1). Lineage (NCBI taxonomy): Eukaryota > Viridiplantae > Streptophyta > Magnoliopsida > Asparagales > Amaryllidaceae > Allium > Allium sativum. The sequence continues at coordinate 508,794,887 of CM060921.1, read as the reverse complement.
TGTTAATAACGTATATTTTCTAAACATAGAAAATAAGGCAATGTGAATATATATATATATATATATATATATATAGATATATGTTGATGATTGGTCGATATAATTTCCATCTGGAAATAATATCGTTGTTTGCACACTTGTTTTTCTTTGATAGTCAACTCACAGACTATCGAAGTTTTGACCATTTTAACGTTGTTAATATGGAGAGACCGGTTGGATTATTATCCAAAGAACCACTCTGTATTGGCATAAGCGTTGCGAATCATATATGCCAAAGATAATTGAAGAAGGAGTAAAATGCAAGGGGTGTTGTATAAGTCTTAGATAACAGTGACTAAGATGGATGTACTGAATAGTGCCTTCGGTTTGTCCAGTCCCAGGACAACTTGTATGGACGAAGGTCTGACAGAGTATATCCAATGGATCGCGTAAGTTGATCTGTTCAAACGTATTCACGTTTGGTGGCGGAGGAATTCGTTTCTCTAAGTTGTATACCCGTGTTATTTTTGGATAAATCAATTTGTGATTTGGCGGGTATGACGATGTGGCATTCTAAGTGAATGAAGATGTGACATGTAACAGATAAGCGTAGCTTCTAGCCTCACATCCGGTAAATGACAGAAATCGGGCAGGCAGCATGGCTAAGTCGGTCGCACCGAAGTAGGGTGTATAATCACCTATCTAGAGAATATTCATTTGTTTCTTAAATCTATCAATGCTGTCCCATATATATACGGGAACGGTTGCTGATCCCAACCGTTGGTGATATACATTCGATACACTCAAGCAAAATGAGTGGTCGGTCATGTGTGGCTGAGTTACAAGATGTTCTTGTTGAACTCCAGTGTATCGTTCCTAGAGTACACTGATCGGAAGGTGGTTCCATACCTTGTCATAGTTGGAAATCCATTTTCCAATACGTACTTGCGATTTTGATTGTATACTATATATGTAGAACGTGAGATGAAAGCGTTTCTGCTAGTTGATATCTATTTGTACATAGACATTATTATAATATCAAAAGGTTTTTGATATAAATATATTTTAGATTCTCATAAGGGAAAAACCTGTTCCGTTCTGCGGTGTGGTCTTATGAGATATCGTTTACTTGTTCATATACCTGTTTAAACTGTTTTACTCATACCAGTCCCATGACTGACCCGGAGTTTATTTGTTTTGTTTTCCCAAAACTCTTGGGTGCCTAATTATGTACGGGCAGTCAAGTAGTCAGGAATTTACAGATATACTGGAAGAGCATGGAGCAGGAGGCTTCAGAATCATATAGCTATAGTTTATTTCCGCTGTGTTGTAAGTGTTGTACTCTGATAAGTGCTATTGTATACATAACTGTTATATTTCAAAGTTATGTTATCTATTATATGTATTCGTTCCGCTGTGAGGTTCGTATTACTCTGATGTTGTGTTCTTCTTCTTCTTCTTCTATTCTAAGTTTCTATCTTATCTATTCTCACCTTCTATTTTCTTTCGTTAATTACCGGGATTTTTCGATGTTTTGGTTATCGACATCGAGCTTATGTCGATAACCAAAGCCGCTCAAAATCCGGGTCGTTACACGTAATACCTTTAAGAGATCAACTGTACGTGATTTGTTAGGTATACTCTGTCAGACACTCGTCCATACAAGTTGTCCTGGGACTGGACAAACAGAAAGCATCATTCTAGAATAGGACGACCCTTGCATTTCACTCCGTCTTCAATTTTCTTCAGCATAATCTAATCCGCAGTGCTTATGTCTATATGGAATGGTTTTCAGATAATATATCCAACCGGTCTCTCCGTATTGACAACGATGGTCAAAACACTTCGATAGTCGGTTATTTAACTATCGAAGTAAAAACAAACATCCATTCACAAACACTGGCCCTTTTATTTAATACTAACTTTCTAGTTTCCCATATTTTATAAACTCTTCCTTACTTCACTTCTACTCTATTAGTTCCTCGTTATAAATCGGTAAGTGAATAAATTTCTAAGTATCAATCCCGAAGGCCGAAACCAACATCAGATTGACACCTCGAAAGTTACTCAACTCAACCAACGTACAACGGGTTCTAATTTCTTTCAAACCATATCACTTTCCCTATCATGCTCAGTATATCTTTTTAAAACATTATAACTTATTGACTCGCTTTAAAATCGTTATATTTTAACTAATGCAATACGCTGCTAAATTTTCCTTTATAACTAATGCACTACGATGCTATATCCTCTTTTATAACTACTGCAATATGCCGCTATATTCTCTTTTATAATTACTGCAATACGTTGTTATATTCTCTTTTATAACTACTGCAATATATGAAAACAACGATTATAATTGTTTCAACCAATTTATCAGCAATTCATCCAAACAACCATCACGCATCATTTAACCATTATTTAACAATATTAAATAACGATTATAATATTATAAAAATGATCATAGTTAGTGAGTTTACTCACATTACGCGTTAACCGTTAAATAACGATTTGCGTCAATTGATTATACCCAGTGCTTCAATTCTGTCATAAATCCAAACGATCCCCGAACGGTTTCATACCATCTTTATAGCGTAGCCGGTGTCCGTATGATTCCAATGCTTTAGACGGCGTTCCAATAAATTAAAATCCCGTTCCACATCTACTAGCGAACTTGAAACCCATCGTCCATCCCAACTGTGTTCGCATGCTTCAGCGTAGCCTGTTCACCGTATTTGCTTTCTTTTCTTTCATTTTGCCACATTTTATCCATCAGTACCCGTGCCAACCCTTTGAACACAACACCCATCTAACAGTCGCGCACACAGTACCGTACAAAGAAAAATATTGAACTCTACCATCTCTAGAACCATGAAATCTAGCACGCAAGTGCGGTTTTTTTCTTTTTCCTTTTTATGCGTTTATACCGATCCATGCAACTTTGAACATGCAGCGCCTCCTATGTGCAAAAGAGCCTTCATGCGAATGATAACCCATGCACACAGTATAAAGTTATAAACTTCTTTCTTTTACACGAACGCATCAACCCTTTCCCACTGACTGGCCTTCCTCCGCTGGTTGTTCCCTTGCTAGCAACCCTCGCCTCCGCAGATCCGCCCTCCACTCAATCACCATGGCTTGGTTATGCTACTTCCTATTTTATTTTCTCTCCATGTCTTCATCTCGAAACACTCCACTCCATACATTATACTCCCAGTTACGAACCGCGCCATTGGCATATTTCTCATTTGTTTGTTTTTATTTTATTGTATCATTATAGCTGAAGCCGAACTAAAAAGGATGAAAAGGAGTATTGGCATGCTTGAAGAGGAGAATATGAAAGAATGTGTGGGTTTATCTGAGTGATGAAGGATTTTAGCGTGAGTATATATATATAGGAAGATGGGAAGAAGTGATAAGAATGGCCTCGCTTTCATACAGTATAGGGTATGGTAATTTGTAATAGTTAGGGTAGGTTGTTCATTCCCAAAGAAGGCATACCGCTTGATTATGGTTCATTAAGTTTTGATAAGCACCTTTCATCACTTTTTCTTAAGGCTATACATAGAGGCATGTGCGTTTTCCTTAGAAAGGAACACGATGACTAGCGTTAGGACATAGGCTGCTTAGGTTAGTGTAGTGTACCCATACTTCCTTAAGAGCGAAGGAAGAATATATATATATTATTTGCGATTTAGATAGGATTTTTTTCCTTTCCCAAAGTCTAGACAAACTTTTGACTGTTTGGTGCACAGTCCTATCTGAGATACTAGAACATGGTTTCTAGAATAGGTAAGATATCAAAAGTTTTGAAAATGATGCAGCAGAATTTTCACTATCTAAGGGGAGACAACCGTAAATGGAGTTTTAAATGAGTGATGGAGGAGTATGCCAATTATCTCACTGTTGCTTTGCATTAATATCATGATATGACCCATGAGTATGTATGCTTTTGACCATTTTGCTATAATACCTAGCTACTAGTGCCTCTATATGCATGAGTAAGTATTTATGCTTCGTTCATATCCGAATTGCTCCAGACAAAAATAAGGATACAGTCGTGCCCAGCGAGGTGCCACGATCCCAAAAATATAAAAATATCGGTAGATTAACTCATATTTTGAAACCCTGAAATATCGATACAGGGTGCAAAATACTCCATATAAAAAGTTTCCTATTTAATTAATTAAAAATTACAGTAAAATTCTATAAATTAAATTATCATTGCGCCTCAAAAGAACCTTGTCCAGATTTGCAACTGATATCTAGTTATATCAAATAAACTGTTACGGTCGATAAACGAATATACCACTGCTTTTCTGAATATTTGATTTGGACATATCTTGCAATCTATACGACGAAATCTTGGTTTTTCACTTCTGTTAGAAAAATACAGTTAAACAGATTCCAGCGTTTCTTGTTTCGCAGAAATCCGACTGATAACGGGTCTTGTACACTCAGTTGAAGTTCAGAACGTTAAATTACGAACTGCCGCGATATTATGGGCTCGATTATATTTAATATACATTTTTATACGTTCAACACCGTTTTAATTAATATATAATTCCATTTATATTACGAATCCAATATTTAAATATCCAAATACAAACCGATAAAAAATGCGGGACATTACATTCCTTCCCCCTTAAAATAATTTCGTCCTCGAAATTGCTAAGATAGGGAAAATGCTACAACCTCTGTTATAAACAGGTTAAAAATCTTTTTGGTTTACTTCATAATTTCAGTTTCAACTGAACTGATTAATTCCAATTAATTATTAATTCCTTCTTATTAACGAATACTTTCAGAAATTCTGAAAATTTCCTAACAGCTTAATTTTCGGTGGATTTCACCAGTATCTCCTCTGCACGGCTCATTTGGTATTACTACAGCTTGCCACTCTGGGCCTTCTCCAATCCAAAAGAAAATCGAACAGCCAAACGGCTTGCCAAATAGCCTCATAATAATCTCATACCTGTATAAAATATAAACGTGTACCCTTTTGTTGGCATTTAACTCTATCTCTGCCTTTTGTTATCACTTTAACATATATCCAAGCATTTCTAACCGATCTCCAATCAATTTATTCTCTAATTCAATCATTCGCTTATATCCAAGTTACATTCCATTTCAACTCCAGTTCCATTTACTGATTTATTTCTCAAATCAGTTATCTTCATTTTCGAATTCAAAATTCGATTCTTATTCTCCAAGAATCAATTCATTTTAATAACTCGAATCTCCAATATTTTTGTTTTACAATCTCCATTCTGGATCGTTCCAAATTCAATCCAATTTTGTTTAGCTTAGTTTAAGTTTCATTTTAACTCTATAAGTTAAATTTTTATTGTAGAATTCAAATTCCTGGGATCTATTTCAAATCAGTTTGAAATCATATATTTATTCAAAGCATTTGAATTTCTGACAACTTGTTTCAAAACCAAAATCTTTGGTAGTAATCCATCACTTTGAAACTCGAAAATGAACACCGATAATGGTCGACTTCATCATCGGAATTTATTTCCCAGCGATCAAAGTTAGTTCAATACTATATTACTTTAAAAACTCATTTATCAACAATTCATATTGAAATTATTTCAAAATACCTTTCAAAATGTTTGGAAAACATTTTCAAATCTCCCCCAGGATTTTAAATTTCTATATATTTAATTCAAAATTCATTTCCAGCTCTTTTCTAAGTTTCCAGAGTTTTATTTCAATTCTGGTTTAAATTCATATTTAGTTCATCTGATTTTTCATATTATACTTGTATAATATTTCGATTTGTTATTTATATAACCAAATCAATTATAGATCTTATTTGATAATAACGATCAACACTATAATAATCCCAAGATAAATACTCCTTTTTATATCAAAATATAATATGCGTAAAATTATTTCATTTACCCTCTTTTCGAAACATACTATGTCGAATTACTCTGTTCAAGAGTTTAGAAACACCTATCGACACAGTTTGCATTACTGTTTCAACCAGAATTCAAAAACCACTCGACTGATCAGTCAACACAATATAAAACAGTTTTTATACTAATTTACAAATACGCACTCATATATATATACACTCAACTCAATCTAGAGTATTTCTAACTCCATCTATAATGAGTTGCGCAATAGAGCCAAGGTAATTACTTAACCTTCAACTCTGATACCAACTGTAATGGCCCGAAAATCCGTACCAATTTGAGCTGACTAATATTCTACACATTCAACTCAAAATGCACGAAAATCCAGGTCATTAATAGAAGAATTAAGAGGATGAGAAAGATAAGATAGAACTAACAGAATAGAAGAAGAAGAACACTAAACATAATCAGAGTAAACACGAACTCACAGCGGAACAAATAAAATGTATTATATACATAACTTTGAATAACAAATCTAAATTTGTACTTACATATCATATCAGAGTATACTCATATACATCACAGCGGAAATAATCTCTACATAACTAATGGTGAAGCCTCCTACTTCGAGCTCCTCAAAGTGAATCTGCAAAGCCTGAAACACTTGACTGCCCGTACAAATTTGGGCACCCAAGAGTTTAGGGAAAAACAAACAAAATAAACTCTGGGTCAGTCATGGGACTGGTGTGAGTAAATTCCAACCAAACTGTTTAACATTGAAAATCCTTTTGAAACAAAAAGGATAATAGTAAGACCAGCACACACAAAAACATGGACGGTTTTTACCTTACAATAACCCACCATTTTGATATAAAAATCCAATGATATTATGATAATGTCTAATCGTATAAATATCCAAGTAGCAGAACGCTTGCATCTCACGCTCCACATATATATAGTATAAAATCATAAACCGCAGGGCACTTATTGGAGAATGTATTCCGACAGACAAGGTATGGGAGCACCTTCCGATCAGTGTACTCTAGAGGGGATACACTGCAGGTTCAACAAGAACGTCTTGCAACCCGGCCACACATGACCGCTCACTCATTTAGCTTGAGTGTCGCGAATATATTGCCACCCATGGTTATAGGCCATCCAACCATCATCCGAAGATACAAAATCGAAAAGAAGTATAAATATAAATTTTCTCTAGATCGGTGACAATACACCCTGCTTGGGTATGACCCAACTAGCCATGCTGCCTAGCCCAGCTTTTGTTACTTCCTAATTGTGAGGCTAGAGGCTACGTCTATCTTCAAAACTTTTGATCACCATTCACTTTGAATGCCACATCGTCAAACATGTCAATTCACTAATCGATTTCCATAAATATCACGGGTATCAAAAGCTAAGAGGTACGAATTCCTCCGCCACCAGACGTAATACCTTTAAGAGATCAACTGTACGTGATTTGTTAGGTATACTCTGTCAGACACTCGTCCATTCAAGTTGTCCTGGGACTGGACAAACAGAAAGCATCATTCTAGAACAGGACGACCCTTGCATTTCACTCCGTCTTCAATTTTCTTCAGCATAATCTAATCCGCAGCGCTTATGTCTATATGGAGTGGTTTTCAGATAATATATCCAACCGGTCTCTCCGTATTGACAACGATGGTCAAAACACTTCGATAGTCGGTTATTTAACTATCGAAGTAAAAACAAACATCCATTCACAAACACTGGCCCTTTTATTTAATACTAACTTTCTAGTTTCCCATATTTTATAAACTCTTCCTTACTTCAACTCTACTCTATTAGTTCCTCGTTATAAATCAGTAAGTGAATAAATTTCTAAGTATCAACCCCGAAGGCCGAAACCAACATCAGATTGACGCCTCGAAAGTTACTCAACTCAACCAACGTACAACGGTTTCTAATTTCTTTAAAACCATATCACTTTCCCTATCATTCTCAATATATCTTTTTAAAACATTATAACTTATCGACTCACTTTAAAATCGTTATATTTTAACAAATGTAATACGCTGCTATATTTTCCTTTATAACTAATGCACTACGCTGCTATATTCTCTTTTATAACTACTCCAATATGCTGCTATATTCTCTTTTATAACTACTGCAATACGTTGTTATATTCTCTTTTATAACTACTGCAATATATGAAAAAAACGATTATAATTATTTCAACCAATTTATCAGCAATTCATCCAAACAACCATCACGCATCATTTAACCATTATTTAACAATATTAAATAACGATTATAATATTATAAAAATAATCAGAGTTAGTGAGTTTACTCACATTACACGTTAACCGTTAAATAACGATTTGCGTCAATTGATTATACCCAGTGCTTCAATTCTGTCAAAAATCCAAATGATCCCCGAACAATTTCATACCATCTTTATAGCGTAGCCGGTGTCCGTATGATTCCAACGCTTTAGACGGCGTTCCAATAATTTAAAATCCCGTTCCACATCTACTAGCAAACTTGAAACCCACCGTCCATCCCAACTGTGTTTTGCATGCTTCAGCGTAGCCTATTCACCGTATTTGCTTTCTTTTCTTTCGTTTTGCCAACTTTTATCCATCAGTACCCGTGCCAACCCTTTGAAAACAACACCCATCTAACAGTCACGCACACAGTACCGTACAAAGAAAAATATTGAACTCAACCATCTCTAGAACCATGAAATCTAGCATGCAACTGCGGTTTTTTTCTTTTTCCTTTTTATGTGTTTATACCGATCCATGCAACTTTGAACACGCAGCGCCTCCTATGTGCAAAAGAGCCTCCATGCGAATGATAACCCATGCACACAGTATAAAGTTATAAACTTCTTTCTTCTACACGAACGCATCAACCCTTTCCCACTGACTGGCCTTCCTCCGCTGGTTGTTCCCTTGCTAGCAACCCTCGCCTCCGCAGATCAGCCCTCCACTCAGTCACCATGGCTTGGTTATGCTACTTCCTATTTTATTTTCTCTCCATGTCTTCATCTCGAAACACTCCACTCCATACATTATACTCCCAGTTACGAACCGCGCCATCGGCATATTTCTCATTTGTTTGTTTTTATTTTATTGTATCATTATAGCTGAAGCCGAACTAAAAAGGATGAAAAGGAGTATTGGCATGCTTGAAGAGGAGAATATGAAAGAAAGTGTGGGTTTATCTGAGTGATGAAGTCTTTTAGCGTGAGTATATATATAGGAAGATGGGAAGAAGTGATAAGAATGGCCTCGCTTTCATACAATATAGGGTATGGTAATTTGTAATAGTTATGGTAGGTTGTTCATTCCCAAAGAAGCCATACCGCTAGATTATGGTTCATTATGTTTTGATAAGCACCTTCCATTACTTTTTCTTAAGGCTATACGTGTAGGCATGTGCGTTTGCCTTGGAAAGGAACACGATGACTAGCGTTAGGACATAGGCTGCTTAGGTTAGTGTAGTGTACCCATACTTCCTTAAGAGCGAAGGAAGAAAATATATATTTATACATATATATATATTATTTGCGATTTAGATAGGATTTTTTTTCCTTTCCCAAAGTCTAGACAAACTTATGACTGTTTGGTGCACAGTCCTATCCGAGATACTAGAACGTGGTTTCTAGAATAGGTAAGATATCAAAAGATTTGAAAATGATGCATCAGAATTTTCACTATCTAAGTGGAGACAACCGTAAATGGAGTTTTAAATGAGTGATGGAGGAGTATGCCAATTATCTCACTGTTGCTTTGCATTAATATCATGATATGACCCATGAGTATGTATGCTTTTGACCATTTTGCTATAATACCTAGCTACTAGTGCCTCTATGCGCATGAGTAATTATTTATGCTTCATTCATATCCGAATTGCTCCAGACAAAAATAAGGATACAGTCGTGCCCAGCGAGGTGCCACTATCCCAAAAATATAAAAATATCGGTGGATTAACTCATATTTTGAAACCCTGAAATATCGATACAGGGTGCAAAATACTCCATATAAAAAGTTGCCTATTTAATTAATTAAAAATTACAGTAAAATTCTAAATATTAAATTATCGCTGTGCCTCAAAAGAACCTTGTCCAGATTTGCAACCGATATCTAGTTATATCAAATAAACTGTTACGGTCGATAAACGAATATACCACTGCTTTTCTGAATATTTGATTTGGACATATCTTGCAATCTATATGACGAAATCTTGGTTTTTCACTTCTGTTAGAAAAATACAGTTCAACAGATTCCAGCGTTTCTTGTTTCGCAGAAATCCGACTGATAACGGGTCCTGTACACTCAGTTGAAGTTCAGAACGTTAAATTACGAACTGCCGCGATATTACGGGCTCGATTATATTTAATATACATTTTTATACGTTCAACTCCGTTTTAATTAATATATAATTCCATTTATATTACGAATCCAATGTTTAAATATCCAAATACAAACTGATAAAAAATGCGGGACATTACATTCCTTCCCCCTTAAAATAATTTCGTCCTCGAAATTGCTAAGATAGGGAAAATGCTACAACCTCATTTATAAACAGGTTAAAAATCTTTTTGGTTTACTTCATAATTTCAGTTTCAACTGAAATGATTAATTCCAATTAAATATTAATTCCTTCTTATTAACATATACTTTCAGAAATTCTGAAAATTTCCTAACAGCTTAATTTTCGGTGGATTTCGCCAGTATCTCCTCTGCACGGCTCATTTGGTATTACTACAACTTGCCACTCTGGGCCTTCTCCAATACAAAAGAAAATCAAACAGCCAAACGGCTTTACAAATAGCCTCATAATAATCTCATACCCGTAAAAAAATATAAACGTGTACCCTTTTGTTGGCATTTAACTCTATCTCTGCCTTTTGTTATCACTTTAACATATATCCAAGCATTTCTAACCGATCTCCAATCAATTTATTCTCTAATTCAATCATTCGCTTATATCCAAGTTACATTCCATTTCAACTCCAGTTCCATTTACTGATTTATTTCTCAAATCAGTTATCTTCATTTTCGAAATCAAAATTCGATTCTTATTCTCCAAGAACCAATTCATTTTAATAACTCGAATCTCCAATATTTTTGTTTTACACTCTCCATTCTGGATCGTTCCAAATTCAATCCAATTTTGTTTAGCTTAGTTTAAGTTTCATTTTAACTCTATAAGTTAAATTTTTATTGCAGAATTCAAATTCCTGGGATCTATTTCAAATCAGTTTGAAATCATATATTTTTTCAAAGCATTTGAATTTCTGACAACTTGTTTCAAAACCAAAATCTTTGGTAGTAATCCGTCACTTCGAAACTCGAAAATGAACACCAATAATGGTCGACTTCATCATCGGAATTTATTTCCCAGCAATCAAAGTGATTTCAATACTATATTACTTTAAAAACTCATTTATCAGCACTTCATTTTGAAATTATTTCAAAATACCTTTCAAAATGTTTGGAAAACATTTTCAAATCTCCCCCAGGATTTTAAATTTCTATATATTTAATTCAAAATTCATTTCTAGCTTTTTCCAAGTTTCCAGCTCTTTTCCAAGTTTCCAGAGTTTTATTTCAATTCTGGTTTAAATTCATATTTAGTTCATCTGATTTTTCATATTATACTTGTATAATATTTCGATTTGTTATTTATATAACCAACTCAATTATAGATCTTATTTGATAATAACGATCAACACTATAATAATCTCAAGATATATACTCCTTTTTATATCAAAATATAATTTGCGTAAAATTATTTCATTTACCCTCTTTTCAAAACATACTATGTCGAATTACTCTGTTCAAGAGTTTAGAAACACCTATCGACACAGTTTGCATTACTGTTTCGACCAGAATTCATAAACCACTCGACTGATCATTCAACACAATATAAAACAGTTTTTATACTAATTTACAAATACGCACTCATATATATATACATTCAACTCAATCTAGAGTTTTTCTAACTCCATCTAAATTGAGTTCCGCTACAGAGCCAAGGTAATTACTCAACCTTCAGCTCTGATACCAACTGTAATGGCCCGAAAATCCGTACCAATTTGAGCTGACTAATATTCTACACATTAAACTCAAAATGCACGAAAATCTAGGTCATTAATATAAGAATTAAGAGGATGAGAAAGATAAGATAGAACTAACAGAATAGAAGAAGAAGAACACTAAACATAATCAGAGTAAACACGAACTCACAGCGGAACAAATAAAATGTATTATATACATAACTTTGAATTACAAATCTGAATTTGTACTTACATATCATATCAGAGTATACTCATATACATCACAGCGGAAATAATCTCTACATAACTAATGGTGAAGCCTCCTACTTCGAGCTCCTCTAAGTGAATCTGCAAAGCCTGAAACACTTGACTGCCCATACAAATTTGGGCACCCAAGAGTTTAGGGAAAAACAAACAAAATAAACTCTGGGTCAGTCATGGGACTGGTGTGAGTAAATTCCAACCAAACTGTTTAACATTGAAAATCCTTTTGAAACAAAAAGGATAATAGTAAGACCAACACACACAAAAACATGGACGGTTTTTACCTTACTATAACCGATCATTTTGATATAAAAATCCAGTGATAATATGATAATGTCTAATCATATAAATATCCAAGTACCAGAACGCTTGCATCTCACGCTCCACATATATATAGTATAAAATCATAAACCGCAGGGCACTTATTGGAGAATGTATTCCGACAGACAAGGTATGGGAGCACCTTCCAATCAGTGTACTCTAGAGGGGATACACTGCAAGTTCAACAAGAACGTCTTGCAACCCGGCCACACATGACCGCTCACTCATTTAGCTTGAGTGTCGCGAATATATTGCCACCCATGGTTATTGGCCATCCAACCATCATCCGAAGATACAGAATCGAAAAGAAGTATAAATATAAATTTTCTCTAGATCGGTGACAATACACCCTGCTTGGGTATGACCCAACTAGCCATGCTACCTAGCCCAACTTTTGTTACTTCCTAGTTGTTCTAGAGGCTACTTCTATCTTCAGAACATCTGATCACCATTCACTTTGAATGCCACATCGTCAAACATGTCAATTCACTAATCGATTTCCATAAATATCAATGGTATCAAAAGCTAAGAGGAACGAATTCCTCCGCCACCAGACGTAATACCTTTAAGAGATCAACTGTACGTGATTTGTTAGGTATACTCTGTCAGACACTCGTCCATACAAGTTGTCCTGGGACTGGACAAACAGAAAGCATCATTCTAGAACAGGACGACCCTTGCATTTCACTCCGTCTTCAATTTTCTTCAGCATAATCTAATCCGCAGTGCTTATGTCTATATGGAGTGGTTTTCAGATAATATATCCAACCGGTCTCTCCGTATTGACAACGATGGTCAAAACACTTCGATAGTCGGTTATTTAACTATCGAAGTAAAAACAAACATCCATTCACAAACACTGGCCCTTTTATTTAATACTAACTTTCTAGTTTCCCATATTTTATAAACTCTTCCTTACTTCACTTCTACTCTATTAGTTCCTCGTTATAAATCGGTAAGTGAATAAATTTCTAAGTATCAACCCCGAAGGCCGAAACCAACATCAGATTGACGCCTCGAAAGTTACTCAACTCAACCAACGTACAACGGGTTCTAATTTCTTTAAAACCATATCACTTTCCCTATCAGGCTCAATATATCTTTTTAAAACATTATATGTAACAACCCGAATTTTAACAACGTGTTAAGACAAGAATCAAGGCAGAATTAAATTATAAAATCTGAATCAGGATAAACGGATTTCTCCATTGCGTTCGTCTCGGAAAATACACGAAATAGAGTCCGACATTTCGTAAATCGGAGTCCGTATGACCCAGTTATGGCCCAACGAAGTTTTACGAAAATTCAAATCCGAAAACAGATTTGAAATTCATCCCAGAAAGAGAAGGCGGGAAAATTCCCGCCAGAAACACAGGGTGTCGACCCAGGGGTCGACCCCCCTCCAAGGGGTCGACATGGGTGTCGACCCCTGGGTCGACCCCCCCCCCGGTCGGACCAGTTTTTCTGGTGCACCTGTTTTGGCTCCTGGGTCTTGTTTTGGGGGCTTGTGACGATTTTGGATGACTCAGACCTATTCTAGCGTTAATCTAAAGGCTGAATCAATTGCCTACAACTATAAAAAGACCCTAAGACCTAGCCTAAATCATACTATTTCATTTTAGCACTCATGAAGCCGCCATTAAACCTAGAACTCTAAATTAAAAATACAAAGAACAAAATTGTAGAAGAAGAAGGACGATTCTTGAAGGCTACAACTAGAAGATACAACAACTACGACTCTTTAGACAACGAATTTGGGACTATTTGATTTGGGATTTTTATTTGGATTATTTGTTTCATATTGTAAGTTCTATGTTACTTTTTAGGCAAAAACGCTGAAATAACATAGACATGCTATGAATTGAAACCGGATTTGGGAACTATTATTAATCCATGTTTATATTGTTTAACTTTGAATCAAAATTTGGGAATATTTCTATGTTAATGTTGCAAGTTAAACTTATCATGATGTTGATGTTGTTATGAATCACTTGGGCTTAATTTTATTGCAAATTGAACAAATACATGTCCATGGAATCATTATGTTCATTGAAATCCTCATGTTGATTAAACCATGCCTATGATGCTAATTAAACCATGTCTATGATACTAATGATGTTAATATACCTATCATGTTAAGGACAGATTGGGAATTGCTAGGTTATAATGAAAAGTTGGAATCATTATGGTTATAATGCTAGATGAGAATCATTATGTTAAAAATGCTAAATTGGAATCCACTATGCCTATTAGAATTACTATGCCTTTAATGTTTCATGTTAGTAATAAAATATTATTATGCCCGCAAGGATTATTATGCCTATGATATAAAGTTGAATTCATCATGTTAAACTAAGTTGGAACTATTACTATGCCAAGTTATCATCATGCTAGTATTGAAACCATGTGATATGTTATAGCATGTTTATTATGCAAGTGATGTTGGAATTGTCACGTATGCCTATCACATGTTTGGTGTTATTTCCCTTTATCTCTTGAATTGTTTATGCTTGCGAACGAAGTACGTTTATATACGTTGGGGATACGATTGGGTAGAATAGGCAAAACTTGAATTGATTATAATCATAAATCGTGAAATTTGGCATAAGTAGAACATGAAATATGGCACGAAAACTTGACTTGAACATGCCATAACTTGACTTGAAACATGCCTTAGTTGGGCACGAAATTGACATATGAACATGATATGAAAATAGCACGAATTTGATAAGAACATGGGCATGACTTTAGAAAACAAGAAAGTGGCCAACTCGAGGTTGGGTTGAGTTTGTAGTGTAAACCTGCCCGGAACCGCCCGGCAAATCCAATTGCTACAAACAATAGGATCCAATGTGGGTAGTTGGTCACATCGCGCTTGAAACCCGAGGTTGGGTTGAGTTCGTAGCGTAAACCTGCCCGGAACCGCCCGGCAAATCCAGTGGCTACGAACAATAGGATCCAATGTGAGTGGTTCGGTGCATTAACGAATCAATTAATGCCAATTAGGGTTAAGTCATGAACATGAAAAGACAACTTAACCAACATGAACACGATTTGTAGGGCTAAGTCATGAACTTGAAACGACAACACTTAGCCAACTTGACATGACACGTAGGCGGGTTAAGTCACGAATTTAAATGACATACTTAACCATCTTGACATGACTAGACTGGAAAAGGATTAAGTCACGAATTACATGACTTAATCGGTTAGGCGGGTTAGGTCACGAATTACATGACCTAATCTGTTAGGCGAAACCCTAGACACGACCCCTTTCAGCAGTAACCCTCTAGATGTATCAAGGTACCCTGGGGCAAGGCCGGGTGGGGCACGATTACTGGGCTGATTGTAAGAGGTGAACGACGGCAGTGGGGTACGCCAGTGTAGGTTCGGTGGGCTACGGTCGTGCACGTATTCCGGGGCAAACACTGGGTATCCGTAGATTTATCTGTGCATCTTGAATCGTGTCAGGGGTTGACACCCTAGGGCTGATACACCCGAAGGTGGACCCAGCACAGGTGACTACATTCATGATTAGCCGTATGACACGGACACTTGACGAGCTAGAACTTGTAGGGAGCCGATCGACTAGATAATTGCTCCGTAGGACCCCATACTTGGGTCAGACCCCGTTTCAGGGTCATTTCATGATATTGGGCCATGGGATTTATTTCGTGATTAACTAGTGACATGGGCTTAGTATACTAGTACAGTCGATGCAACGAATCTCGAACATGTGATGCTTTACTTGACTTGTCTTGACTTATCATGATCACCTTAGTCTATCTTGTCCACCTCGACACCATTCTCAAGTTTAGTTCCAGTTCATACATGACATGTTGTTTTAACCGTTTCTACACTGAAAGTCACTAGAACTTACTCAGTCTTTATGACTGACCCTTTTTCCTTTTGCCACTTTTTCTTTCGTCCCCCCCCCCCCCCCCCCCGGGTTCTCAGGGAGGAAACACTAGCTCTTAGCCTGGATATCACTTGCTTTGGCTCAGCACTTACGGCTTGCTATGGCTGCTTCTTTTTACTGCACTTGGGAAATAAGATGTTTTTCTGTTTTTAAGTTATTGCTTCTTTGGCTATTATTACAAGACAGTTGTAATGAAGTTATTTGAAATGTTTGTAAGAGACATGGTTTATTTTGGAATAAAATGAAGTTCTGTTTTGCTCATAAATTCTTCCGCTGTTTACTTAAATTTTTTTTATTAATGTTCTGTCTTGTGATAATTCTGTGATGTTATCTCGATAATACCCCTCCAAAACTAGTGCATTTCCCTTGTGTGAGTGACCCTAGCGGAGGTGGGGTGTTACATTTGGTATCAGAGCAGAAGGTTACCAAGGCTGGGCAAGAGTTTTGAAAACCTTTTGAAAAACCATTTACAAAGAAGCACTTTTCAAGAAAAGTTGGTTTATATTAAAAGGCTATTCCCCAAAAAGCCATTAGCACAATCTTTGTTTCCTCATTTGAATCTTTTCCTTTTCGTTTTCAGCTTATCATGGCCGACGATCTTAATCTTCCCGAAGGTGTCAATATACCCACTTGGTTCCGTCGTTTCCTCGAGGCTCGGGCTAATGTGGCAGGCCCAGCCAATCCTCCTCCTCATCCTCCTCAACCTCCGCGAGAAACCGCTTTTTCAAAGATATGAAAGGACTTTAAGGCCATGGGCGGAAAGGATTTCCTAGGAACTGAGACTTTTGTTGAGGCACGGAATTGGTTGAAGGAAACCAAAGACTTGTTTGTTATCTTTGAGGTAGAGGATAATAGGAAAGTACAGTTGGCGACGTGGCTCATGAAAGAGGAAGCTTCTTATTGGTGGGAAGTCACCAATGCTACTAGACCCATTGAAACTTGGGTGGACTTTAGAGGAAGATTTGGGCTTAAGTTCTTGTCATCGGCAGAGGAGAGTCTCCAAATGGAATGGTTTCTGGCCCTTAAACAAGGAAATATGACAGTTAAAGAATACGTGAATCGTTTCAATCAGCTTGCTCGCTTCGGATTGGAGTTAGTCAACACTCCTCAGAAAAAGGCGCTACGTTTTGCACGAGGCTTGAACGAGCCACTACATAGTTTGGCCATGACTCATGTGCCCATGGGGGCGACCTTTGAAAGTTTGGTGGATATGGCCCTACTGTATGAGGAAGATAAGAAGGGCAAGAAAGAGGTCAAGCCCAACGATTCTCAGAATAAGAAGGTAGACCCCGAGAAAGGAGGCAAGAACGACAACTCACGTGATAAAAGGAAATGCAATTTCTGTGGTACGGAAGGGCATATAGCCAAGGATTGTAGAAAGAGGAAGAGAAAGCAAGGTGAATGTTTTCATTGTGGGGAGACGGGACACATCAGCAAGGACTGCCCTAAGAAGCAGACCGGAACTTCTGGGGGTACATCTTTAACTTCTTTTTCCAGATGCTTTGTTTTATCTTGTTATCTCCTCGATCCTATCTTGAGAACCATAGGTAGAATCTTTTTGGATGTAAAATTGTAATTGAAACATGTTATGATTGTGAAATGGTTGCAAGTGGTCGCAAGTGGTTGCTCGTGGATGCATGAATACACATTAGGCACTAGATCGGCTCAGTCACAGTTTCATACTTGCATATGCATGAGTGTTTATTTTGGAAACTTGGTTGTGTTATCATTTGGTTGTTGCATATGATTGAATGTTTGTGCACTCATGTAGAAATTATGAATTATAATAGGAAAATTTTGCATACATATTGGATTCATTTCACTAAACATATTTTGCATTTAGAAGATCAATCAGGCCTGATCATCAGCATTAGCTAAGGAACATATACACACACTCTTTGCATGTGTTCATAAAACATTAGAAGTCTTTTAAGGACCATGGTTGCTTGTGGATGATGTTTTGAGTAGATGGATGATGGATGGTAGAATGCGTTCTTCCTAACTTGGAGATTTCGGGGACGAAATCCTTAAAGGAGGGGAGAATGTAACAACCCGAATTTTAACAACGTGTTAAGACAAGAATCAAGGAAGAATTAAATTATAAAATCTGAATCAGGATAAACGGGTTGTTCCATTGCGTTCGTCTCGGAAAAATACGTGAAATAGAGTCCGAAATTTCATAAATCGGAGTCTGTATGATCCAGTTAAGGCCCAACGAAGCTTCACGAAAATTCAAATCCGAAAACAGATTTGAAATTCAGCCCAGAAAGAGAAGGCGGGAAAATTCCCGCCAGACACACAGGGTGTCGACCCAGGGGTCGACCCCCCTCCAGGGGGTCGACATGGGTGTCGACCCCTGGGTCGACCCCTCCCCCCCCCCCCGGTCGGACCAGTTTTTCTGGTGCACCTGTTTTGGCTCCTGGGTCTTGTTTTGGGGGCTTGTGACGATTTTGGATGGCTCAGACCTATTCTAGGGTTAATCTAAAGGCTGAAATCAATTGCCTACAACTATAAAAAGACCCTAAGACCTAGCCTAAATCATACTATTTCATTTTAGCACTCATGCAGCCGCCATTAAACCTAGAACTCTAAATTCAAAATACAAAGAACAAAATTGTAGAAGAAGAAGGACGATTCTTGAAGGCTACAACTAGAAGCTACAACAACTACGACGCTTTAGACAACGAATTTGTGACTATTTGATTTGGGATTTTTATTTGGATTATTTGCTTCATATTGTAAGTTCAATGTTACTTTTTAGGCAAAAACGCTGAAATAACGTGGACATTCTATGAATTGAAACCAGATTTGGGAACTATTATTAATCCATGTTTATATTGTTTAACTTTAAATCAAAATTTGGGAATATTGCTATGTTAATGTTGCAAGTTAAACTTATCATGATGTTGATGTTGTTATGAATCACTTGGGCTTAATTTTATTTCAAGTTGAACAAATACATGTCCATGGAATCATTATGTTCATTGAAATCCTCATGTTGATTAAACCATGCCTATGATGCTAATTAAACCATGTCTATGATACTAATGATGTTAATATACCTATCATGTTAAGGACAGATTGGGAATTGCTAGGTTATGATGAAAAGTTGGAATCATTATGTTTATAATGCTAGATGAGAATCATTATGTTAAAAATGCTAAATTGGAATCCACTATGCCTATTAGAATTACTATGCCTTTAATGTTTCATGTTAGTAATAAAATATTATTATGCCTGCAAGGATTATTATGCCTATGACGTAAAGTTGAATTCATCATGTTAAACTAAGTTGGAACTATTACTATGTCAAGTTATCATCATGCTAGTATTGAAACCATGTGATATGTTATAGCCTGTTTATTATGCAAGTGATGTTGGAATTGTCACGTATGCCTATCACATGTTTGGTGTTATTTCCCTTTATCTCTTGAATTGTTTATGCTTGCGAACGAAGTACGTTTATATACGTTGGGGATACGATTGGGTAGAATAGGCAAAACTTGAATTGATTACAATCATAAACCGTGAAATTTGGCATAAGTAGAACATGAAATATGGCACGAAAACTTGACTTGAACATGCCATAACTTGACTTGAAACATGCCTTAGTTGGGCACGAAATTGACATATGAACATGCTATGAAAATAGCACGAATTTGATAAGAACATGGGCATGACTTTAGAAAACAAGAAAGTGGCCAACTCGAGGTTGGGTTGAGTTTGTAGTGTAAACCTGCCCGGAACCGCCCGGCAAATCCAGTTGCTACAAACAATAGGATCCAATGTGGGTAGTTGGTCACATCGCGCTTGAAACCCGAGGTTGGGTTGAGTTCATAGCGTAAACCTGCCCGGAACTGCCCGGCAAATCCAGTGGCTACGAACAATAGGATCCAATGTGAGTGGTTCGGTGCATTAACGAATCAATTAATGCCAATTAGGGTTAAGTCATGAACATGAAAAGACAACTTAACCAACTTGAACACGATTTGTAGGGCTAAGTCATGAACTTGAAACGACAACACTTAGCCAACTTGACATGACACATAGGCGGGTTAAGTCACGAATTTAAATGACATACTTAACCATCTTGACATGACTAGACTGGAAAAGGATTAAGTCACGAATTACATGACTTAATCGGTTAGGCGGGTTAGATGACGAATTACATGACCTAATCTGTTAGGCGAAACCCTAGACACGACCCCTTTCAGCAGTAACCCTCTAGATGTATCAAGGTACCCTGGGGCTAGGCCGGGTGGGGCACATTACTGGGCTGATTGTAAGAGGTGAACGACGGCAGTGGGGTACGCCAGTGTAGGTTCGGTGGGCTACGGTCGTGCACGTATTCCGGGGCAAACACTGGGTATCCGTAGATTTATCTGTGCATCTTGAATCGTGTCAGGGGTTGACACCCTAGGGCTGATACACCCGAAGGTGGACCCAGCACAGGTGACTACATTCGTGATTAGCCGTATGACACAGACACTTGACGAGCTAGAACTTGTAGGGAGCCGATCGACTAGATAATCGCTCCGTAGGACCCCGTACTTGGGTCAGACCCCGTTTCAGGGTCATTTCATGATATTGGGCCGTGGGATTTATTTCGTGATTAACTAGTGACATGGGCTTAGTATACTAGTACAGTCGATGCAACGAATCTCGAACATGTGATGCTTTACTTGACTTGTCTTGACTTATCATGGTCACCTTAGTCTATCTTGTCCACCTCGACGCCATTCTCAAGTTTAGTTCCATTTCATACATGACATGTTGTTTTAACCGTTTCTACATTGAATGTCACTAGAACTTACTCAGTCTTTATGACTGACCCTTTTTCCTTTCGCCTCTTTTTCTTTCGTTCCCCCCCCCCCCCCCCCCAGGTTCTCAGGGAGGAAACACTAGCTCTTAGCCTGGATATCACTTGCTTTGGCTCAGCACGTACGGTTTGCTATGGCTGCTTCATTTTACTGCACTTGGGGAATAAGATGTTTTTCTGTTTTTATGTTATTGATTCTTTGGCTATTATTACAAGACAGTTGTAATGAAGTTATTTGAAATGTTTATAAGAGACATGGTTTATTTTGGAATAAAATGAAGTTTTGTTTTGCTCATAAATTCTTCCGCTATTTACTTAAAAAATTTTTATTAATGTTCTATCTTGTGATAATTCTGTGATGTTATCTCGATAATACCCCTCCAAAACTAGTGCATTCCCTTTGTGAGTGACCATAGCGGAGGTGGGATGTTACATTATAACTTATCGACTCACTTTAAAATCGTTATATTTTAACTAATGCAATACACTGCTATATTTCCCTTTATAACTAATGCACTACGTTGCTATATTCTCTTTTATAACTACTGCAATATGCTGCTATATTCTCTTTTATAACTACTGCAATACGCTGCTATATTCTCTTTTATAACTACTGCAATATATGAAAACAACGATTAAAATTATTTCAACCAATTTATCAGCAATTCATCCAAACAACCATCACGCATCATTTAACCATTATTTAACAATATTAAATAACGATTATAATATTATAAAAATGATCAGAGTTAGTGAGTTTACTCACATTATGCGTTAACTGTTAAATAACGATTTGCGTCAATTGATTATACCCAGTGCTTCAATTCTGTCATAAATCCAAACGATCCCCGAACAGTTTCATACCGTCTTTGTAGCGTAGCCGGTGTCCGTATGATTCCAACGCTTTAGACGGCATTCCAATAATTTAAAAGCCCATTCCACATCTACTGGCGAACTTGAAACCCAACTGTGTTCGCATGCTTCAGCGTAGCCTGTTCACCGTATTTGCTTTCTTTTCTTTCGTTTTGCCACCTTTTATCCATCAGTACCCGTGCCAACCCTTTGAACACAACACCCATCTAACAGTCGCGCACACAGTACCGTACAAAGAAAAATATTGAACTCAACCATCTCTAGAACCATGAAATCTAGCACGCAACTGCGGTTTTTTTCTTTTTCCTTTTTATGTGTTTATACCGATCCATGCAACTTTGAACAAGCAGCGCCTCCTATGTGCAAAAGAGCCTCCATGCGAATGATAACCCATGCACACAGTATAAAGTTATAAACTTCTTTCTACTACACGAACGCATCAACCCTTTCCCACTGACTGGCCTTCCTCCGCTGGTTGTTCCCTTGCTAGCAACCCTCGCCTCCGCAGATCTGCCCTCCACTCAGTCACCATGGTTTGGTTATGCTACTTCCTATTTTATTTTCTCTCCATGTCTTCATCTCGAAACACTCCACTCCATACATTATACTCCCAGTTACAAACCGGGCCATCGGCATATTTCTCATTTGTTTGTTTTTATTTTATCGTATCATTATAGCTGAAGCCGAACTAAAAAGGATGAAAAGGAGTATTGGCATGCTTGAAGAGGAGAATATGAAAGAAAGTGTGGGTTTATCTGAGTGATGAAGGCTTTTAGCGTGAGTATATATATAGGAAGATGGGAAGAAGTGATAAGAATGGCCTCACTTTCATACAGTATAGGGTATGGTAATTTGTAATAGTTAGGGTAGGTTGTTCATTCCCAAAGAAGCCATACCGCTAGATTATGGTTCATTAAGCTTTGATAAGCACCTTCCATCACATTTTCTTAAGGCTATACGTAGAGGCATGTGTGTTTGCCTTGGAAAGGAACACGATGCTTTGGTTAGTGTAGTGTACCCATACTTCCTTAAGAGCGAAGGAAGAAAATATATATATTTATATATATATATATATATTATTTGCGATTTAGATAGGATTTGTTTTTTTTTCCTTTCCCAAAGTCTAGACAAACTTATGACTGTTTGGTGCACAGTCCTATCTGAGATACTAGAACGTGGTTTCTAGAATATATAAGATATCAAAAGATTTGAAAATGATGCATCAGAATTTTCACTATCTAAAGGGAGACAACCGTAAATGGAGTTTTAAATGAGTGATGGAGGAGTATGCCAATTATCTCACTGTTGCTTTGCATTAATATCATGATATGACCCATGAGTATGTATGCTTTTGACCATTTTGATATAATACCTAGCTACTTGTGCCTCTATACGCATGAGTAAGTATTTATGCTTCGTTCATATCCGAATTGCTCCAGACAAAAATAAGGATACAGTCATGCCCAACGAGGTGCCACGATCCCAAAAATATAAAAATATCGGTAGATTAACTCATATTTTGAAACCCCGAAATATCGATATAGGGTGCAAAATACTCCATATAAAAAGTTGCCTATTTAATTAATTAAAAATTACAGTAAAATTCTAAAAATTATGCTATCGCTGCGCCTCAAAAGAACCTTGTCCAGATTTGCAACCGATATCTAGTTATATCAAATAAACTGTTACGGTCGATAAACGAATATACCACTGCTTTTCTGAATATTTGATTTGGACATGTCTTGCAATCTATACGACGAAATCTTGGTTTTTCACTTCTGTTAGAAAAATACAGTTCAACAGATTCCAGCGTTTCTTGTTTTGCAGAAATCCGACTGATAACGGGTCTTGTACACTCAGTTGAAGTTCAGAACGTTAAATTACGAACTTCCGCGATATTACGGGCTCGATTATATTTAATATACATTTTTATATGTTTAACTCCATTTTAATTAATATATAATTCCATTTATATTACGAATCCAATATTTAAATATCCAAATACAAACTGATAAAAAATGCGGGACATTACAGAAGGGTATATCATTACTTGATCTGGTGAAATCAAATGCCTTCGGTTGTCCCTTTTTATTTATTTATGTATGTTTGCTATCTGTTCGGTTGGCTGGCCCCCAACTATGGTAACGATATATTCGGTACTCTCAAAGTATAGTAAGGGGTCGGTCATGTTTAGCTGCGGTTGCAAGATGTTCTTGTTGAATCCTCAATGTATTCATCTCCAGAGGTACACTGTCAGAAGGATGTCCCATACCTTGCCAGGAAATCCATTCTCCAATAAGAGCTCGTGGTTTTGATTGTATACTATATATGTAGAGCATGAGATGCAAGCGTTCTGCTAGATTGATATTTATTTGTATTTAGACATTATTATAATATTAGAGAAGATATTGATTTCAAAAATGTTTTAGGTTATCATAAGGTAAAAACCATCCATATTTATATGTGGATTTGGTCCTATGATTATCCTTTCTTTTAAAAGGATTTTGACTTTAAAATCAACTTGTGTGATACCTATAAACTTAGTGTGTTTTTCTCACTCTGGTTCACCAGACTGAACCGTCGTTTATAATGCTCGGGTTAGACCGAGGTGTACAGGTCCAGGTTATCGGATGCTGCGAAGTCCAGAGACGAGCTGGATGTGTTCAGACGTACGTTATTATATAATAGATTGTTATTCCACTATGTGTTGTATATGAGGACAGGTTATTATAACTGTCCAGATGTGTGATGTACTCTGATGACTGTAAGTTTTAAATCTTCAAGCTCTTAGTAAAGATTATTTCTATACTATGTTTTATTCCGCTGCGATGTGAGACTCTGTTTCTGATGTATTTCTTCTTCTTCTATTCTAATATTTCTTTCTTCCTTATCTCACCCTCTGATTTCTTTCAAATAGCTATCTGCTTCTCTGTATATTTGAGTTGATGTGACGGCCTGCCCCGCACCAGCCTGCATTTCCTTCGAAAGTGCGCTGTACACATGCCCGACTAGCACGGGACGGTCGTCAGAAGAAAGGAAAGAAGAGAATTAACTAACAAGAAACATGTAGAATGTCTCACAGTGCATGGAGTAAAATATAATAATAATAACATACTTGACATAAAACAGGTGAGACATTGTATAAGCTGATGACTAAAACCAACATCAACATCAGAGCAGCGGAAATCCAAATATAGCTTATTACAACTTTTCAAATTTACTGTCTCTAAACAAAAGAAACCTAAAGTAGAAGATGCACCACTAATGCCCAAGCAGTGATCTTCAACAACACAAGGAGAATACTATATATATATATATTACGTGGAAGCCTCCTGCTCGTCTCCGGATCATCTACCCGTTCATCACCAGCTAACCTGTCTCTAGTCTGCTCGTGTGAGCACCCAGAGTAATAAGAGGATACATAAAACTCTGGGTCAGACATAAAGCCTGGTATGAGCGATAAGCATCTAAACAGAACAATAACAGGTATACTAAACCATACCTGAACCTGGACCTGCAACCAAAGAGTTAGTACCACATACCGTTCAGTACTCTAAGGTTCCATAATAAATAGTGTAAAGAATACGGGGGTGGGGGTGTGCATGTCATAATGATAGCAAACAAATCATCCATAGCAACCATCATCACATCTCTCACTCAGTGCGTAAAGCATACGATGTCCACCACTGTCAATCACTAGACCCATCGAAGTAGTGACGGAGTTCAACTTGTACAACTACTGCTACTACCAAGCTTACCACATGGAGTCATGACCAAATCTTTACAAATGACCCCACTTCATTGGTTTATAGCCCTTTAGTCGTACCTAGGCCACTGTGGACCTGAATCCGTTCACGTACCTCCCATACATAGTGATCCAAAATCATAGACATCGATAGCTCCTTGGCACACGTCCCGCAGCAAAGCCCAATCATGAAGTGAACTCATCGGTTCCCAACTGGATCCTGAGCTCTAACTTCCCATATTGGACTACCTTTGCATCTCGGGTTATTGGTCAATACTGGGTCGGGTCGGGTTCCTTTCAAGCCATCGGTTCGGGTCGGCTCCACTGCGTTGCGTTGGTGCATGGTCTTCCTCTGATAGCGGTTCGGTTCAAGTCCACTCCATCGCGTCGATTCGGGTCGGGTGTCCTCCTCCGGGTCGGGTGTCTCACCTCGGGTCGGTTGCCATCTCCCTTCCAGTTCGTGCTTCCGCTCCGATCCGCTCCCTCGTCCTTCACGTGCTCCGATCTGATTCCTCCTTCTTCATCCGATCTGATCCCAGTTCAATTAGCCTGACCTTCCTTCTTGCCAGTTCTCCCAAGTGTCAAGTTCTGATCCGAGCCCTTCGTCCCTAAGTCGATCCGATCCCCAGCTTAACCAACATGGCCTTCCTTTTTGCCAAGCCTCTTTTGTGCCAGACTCCAGTTTGGGTCGGGTTCCTTGCCCAGGTCTCCTATCCGATCCGAGCCCATATCCGATCCGATCCGAAACCCTGCACAAATTTCTGTAACTTTTTCCAGCAACTTGTTTACGCCATTCGACGACGTTTTCGACAAATCTAACTCT
This sequence comes from Allium sativum, assembly GCA_030737875.1. Lineage (NCBI taxonomy): Eukaryota > Viridiplantae > Streptophyta > Magnoliopsida > Asparagales > Amaryllidaceae > Allium > Allium sativum. Next base: position 508,768,231 of record CM060921.1, on the reverse strand, counting down.
ACTAATCAATCAAAATCATCCCAAACAGTCATAGCAACATAACAAGCTAACCACAAACACCAAAACAATGAATTTACATGTCGAAATGGATCAAATATACCCAAAACCCCATATTTTCCCTTAAGCATGTTTAAGCAAAACTAACCATAGGGTTAACAAAACTTAATCAAATTAAACCAAATTTTTCCAGAGGCATAAAATATTATTTTCGAATTTATGGATATTTTTCCAGAATTTATCAGTGTATAAATTCGCTAATCTTCACTAATTACCCTTAATTAACTGTAATTAGTGTCAAAACGATGCTAATCACTCACCTTGGCCACAAACGAAATTCTCAGAACTGAAACCTTGCTGATTTGGGCGAATACTGATGTCTAACAGCAGCTCTAGCCTTGCTTTCGTGTTTCCTCTCCTTAATTTGATGTAGATTAAGCCAAAACTTGATTAGAAAGTGATTAGTAGGTGATTTGGGTGTTGGAGGCCATTGCTAGGGTTGCAAGAAAGAAAGTGGCGGCTGGGAAATGAGGATAAGATCATTCTCTAACTGATTTCAGCCTCCTCCTTACCCTAATCCCTAAATCCCCCATTGGGCCTAGCTGTTAATCACCCGGTTAAGCCCAATTAAGCTGTTTTTCACCATCTGAAACTTGTTTCAGCCATATCTCCCAAACGTTGAGTCTGTTTGGCTAATGTGACCACTCTACGGAATTGTAAACCATCATCCGGAGCCAATGGAAGTGGTTTCAGGTCAAAATTCCTTTCCAGTCAAAAGTTATGGCCAAAACAGTACCAACTAGGGGTAAAATGGTCATTTAAAAATCGGGAAAAATCATGAACATGGGAAATGACCCCAATAGTCGTCTCCCAAAGTTGCATGACCATACGACTTCATATGTGAAAGAAACAAATATTCTACGGTCCTATGATGCGTAGAATACGGGTCGTTACACTCTCCCCCCCTTAAGAAATTTCGTCCCCGAAATTCCTTAACCCAAAACATACAAAAGATCTCGCATGCCTAACAGCCACATACAACAACCAAACATGCAAAGCAAGCAAACAAGCCTATCCTAGCATGCGGAAAACTAAATCGAAGTCAAAATCTTACCAGGCAAAGAGTTCTGGGTATGTCTTCCTAATGTTCTCCTCTGTTTCCCAAGTACAATCATTCTCGTCCTCGCTCCACTGAACCTTGACTAGCTTCACCGCCTTCCTTCGAAGTTACTTCATGTCGTGCTCGACAATACGGGCCGGCTTGCGGTTCCCAACCACCTCGGGTTCTACTTCGAAGTCCTCTAACTGATCAGGTGAAATAGTCATATCTGAGTCGTGGACGAACTTCCTTAGTTGGAAACATGAAATACATTGTGAACTCCCGCCATCTTCTCTGGTAAGTCAATTTTATATGCCAAATTCCCGACTAGCTCAAAAACAGGGAATGGGCCGACAAATCTTGGTGCCAACTTGCCTCTCCTGCCAAATCGTATTACGCTTCAACGGAGAAATCTTGACAAACACCAAGTCGCCAACGGAGAATTTTAAGTCTCTTCTCCTCTTATCAGCATAACTCTTCTGCCTATCTTCTGCAGCCTTCATTCGTTGTTGAATGATCTTGATCTTATCTGAAGTTTCCCTCACCACATCTAGTCCAAGCACAAACTTCTCGCCAGTCTCAATCCAACATGATGGTGAGTTGCATGGTCTTCCGTACAAAGCTTCAAACGGAGCCATACCGATACTGGATTGGTAGCTATTATTATATGCAAACTCTACTAGATGTAAACGGTCATCCCATGATCCACCAAAATCCAATATATATGCTCTCAAGAGATCTTCCAAAATACGATTCACCCTCTCCGTCTGACCATCGGTCTGAGGATGATATGCGGTACTGAGATGTAACTCTGACCCTAGAGCCTCTTGTAAGCTCTTCCAAAACCCACTAGTGAACAACGGGTCTCGGTCACTCATAATGCTTTTAGGTACCCCATGAAATCTCACTACCCACTTCATATACAATTCTGCTAACTTAGCTGCCGTTCTGGTCGATTTGACTGGTATGAATCTTGCACTCTTAGTCAATCGATCCACGATTACCCAAATGCTATCATGTCCCGATCTAGTCCTTGGTAAACCATCGATGAAATCCATCGAGACTTGCTCCCATTTCCATTCGGGAATTTCTAATGGCTGTAACAACCCACTAGGCTTCTTTTGCTCGGCTTTAACTAGCTGGCAATTCATGCATTTGGATATAAACCTCCCAATGTCTCTTTTCATCCCTTCCCAATAGCAGGTCTGCTTCATGTCTCAATACATCTTGTTACCACCGGGGTGTATAATCAGTTTTGAGTGATGACATTCTCTAAGCACTTCATCTCTCAATCCATTGACATTGGGTACAACAAGCTTTCCATTCTTTCTAAGCCATCCATCTCGATCAAGCCCATACTTGTTCATCTCCTCATCGATACCTATCTCTAACTTGGAGATGATTTCCAATAGGTTAGGATCGTCCCTCTGACTAGAGCCGATCCGCTCAATCAAAGTAGGTCTGATCGTCAAACTTGCTAACATTTCCGGATCCAATTCGCACTTTGGTCTGAAATCAAACCCCGCGATATACTCCAGTTGCTTCCATTCAAGGAACATAGCCCCTAAACTGGCATGTCTTCTACTCAACGCATCGGCTACCGCATTGCCCTTTCCCGGTGTATATGTGATATCAAAATCATAGGAAGCCAAGAATTCTAACCACCTTTATTAACGGAGATTTAGATCCTTCTGGGAGAAGAGATACTTCAACGACTTATGATCTATAAACAGCTCAAATCTTTCTCCCAAGAGATAGTGTCTCCACATCTTCAACGCGAACACGATCGCTGCCAATTCCAAATCATGGGTAGGGTATCTTTTCTCGTGCGGTTTCAATTGCCGACTTGCATAAGCCACAACTCTACCACCTTGCATCAATACAGCACCCAGTCCGGTACCACAGGCATTCGTGTATACCGTCATCTCTTCATTCCCCTTAGGAATGACTAACACTGGTGCGCTTGTCAACTTGTCCTTTAGACTCTTGAATGCATTCTCACACCTTTCATCCCAGACAAAAGCTTGATTCTTCTTGGTCAACTGGGTCAATGGTGCTGCTATCTTGGAGAAACCTTGGATAAACTTATGATAATATCCAGCTAACCCCAAGAAACTTCTTACATCTGTTGCATTCTTGGGCGTAGGCTACCGTAGCCACCTTCGCCGGGTCCACGACAATACCATTCTCTGATACAACATGGCCCAAGAACCTCACTTCCCTCCTCCAGAAGTGACACTTAGAAAACTTTTCTTTCAATTGGTGTTTTCTCAACACCTCCATCACTATTCTTAAATGTTCCTTGTGTTCTTCCTCTGTCCTCGAATAGACCAAAATATCATCAATGAACACAAGGACAAACTTATTCAACTGATCTCTAAATACCCTATTCATAAGATCCACAAAATACGCTGGGGCATTGGTCAGCCCGAATGGCATGACCAACCACTCATAAAATCCAGACGGCGTTCGAAATGCCGTTTTAGCTATACTCTCAGCTTCCACTCTAAGCTGATGAAAACCTGTCGCGAGATCCAACTGAGAAAATACTCTCGTGCCACTCAACTGATCGAACAAATCATCTATCTGCGGTAGAGGATACTTATTCTTCCTCGTCACTTTATTCAACTCGCGGTAGTCTACACACAAACGAAGGGAACCATCCTCCTTGGTAGCAAACACAACTGGTGCTCTCCATTCAGAAACACTCCTTTTGATAAATCCCTTCTTCTAAAGATCGCTGACTTGCACCTCGAGCTCTCGCTGCTCCCTTGGTGCCATACGACGAAATGGCACCACTATAGGTCTGGCATCTTTTACCAAATCAATACGGAACTCAATCTCTCGATGTGGTGGAAGCCCGGTCACTTCTTCGGAAACATCCGGATACTGGCCAACCACGGGCAAACCTGACAACTCACTATGCAGAATGTCGAGGGAGTTTAGAAAATTAGCCAATACCCCCTCACTGGGTAGACCACCAAACACTATCCTCCGCCCCTCATCCGCTCTAGCTGTCACCAAAAAGCCCTCACAATCTACCACCACCCCGTATCTTCGGAGCCAATCTACTCCCAAAATAATGCTAAACCCAGTAAAGCCCAAAACAAAGCAATCACAAACAAACATGCATCCATGACTCGATAAGACCACATTACGACAAATCATGCTAAGGCTAGTCGAACCACCAATCGGGTTCGTCACTACTAAAGGTCTATCGACAATCTCGGGCTCCAATCCCAACCTATCTACCAGGTCACTAGATATGAAAGAACTGGAAGCTCCGGTATCAAACAAAACTCTAACAGGAACATCATAAACAGAAAGCATACCTTGAATGACGACATTCTTTCCCTTCTCCCCGCTGTTGGGGCATTCGACGAAGAAGGAATAACATTAAGGGCGTAGGCTTTCACCATTTTCTTTTCTTTAGGGGGTTGTGGACACTTGTCCTTGTGATGTCCCATTTGGCCACAGTTGAAGCACTTCCTATCCGCTGGCTTGGCCCGACAATTACTAGCATAATGGCCCTTCTTACCACAGCTGAAGCACTCAACATCTTGCTTATTCTTTTTCTTCTGGCCATCCTTAGTCTGATTCTGCTTCCTCTTATTCTGGGAACCACCCTTGCCTCCACCACTTGCTTGTGGCTTTGGCTCATCTGCGGATGCAACCTCAGTCTTGTAACACCCCGCAATTTGAACATAAAAATTCACAAATTAAAGTATACTTAATTAAGTGAAATGGGTTGCGCAGAAAAATATATATATATTGATATATATATATATATATATATATATATATAATTGAAAATTAAATAAATAAATATGCAAAAATGTTCAAAACAGCGAATTGGGAGAGGGGAATAACCGAACCGGCCGACTTTTGAGGTCGACCCGAGCTCGCTGGGTCGACTAGGGGTTAATCCAGGGTGTTTGGCTGTCAACCCGTGGGCCGATTCGCTCAAATGAAGATTTTGCATTTGAATGGTTCTCATGGTTCAGCTTTAATCTAAAGGCCCTAGATGGTTCCTACACTTGACTTCTTCCCCAAGACATGCTTTGATGGCTTGGATTGAATCTAGGGTTAATCCTATGGCTAATACTATCCTAATCTTCTATAAAAAGACCCCTAAACCTAGCCTAAATCACCATTATTCAATCCTACAACTAAACTATGTCAAATATGTTCCTCTCATGGCCTCCACTCTCATGCTAAAATTCCTAAGCCTATTTCTATGAGAGATTGTGAGTTCATACAAGTGCTTTCAAACTTGTATGAGTGTTCTTAAGTTGCATTCTAGCCAAAGTTGCAACCTTTTCTTGACCAAAAAGCAAGGATCTTGCATGAGAGCTCATAAGCTTCATTCAAAGCCAAAGTTGAAACCTTTCTTCTTCAAAGCAAGGATTTTTATTGATATTTTCTCAAGGGTTTCATTTGGAGCTTGTTCTTTTGGGGTTTTTGGGTGATAGCATGAATGGCTTCGTCTCAATCTTTGTTTTATAGGTTGATTTGTGCCTTCAAAGCATTGTAAGCCCTCTTCCTACTCTTAGATATTAACTTTAAACTTAATGTGACATGTTGTAAGTTGGGTTTGAACATTAAGTATGTTGCATGCTATCATGTTATGTATCCTATCATGACTAAAAAGTCATTATCTTGATCTTGTGGGCTTAAAGATATAAACTTTATGTTGAATGTTGCATTTTGGCAACATGAGAACTATCATATCCCTTATGATAGCTTACATGTAATGCCATATGCGAACTTCTAGCCATCTTTCTATGTCATTTATCACAATGATTCACCTATGTGCTAAGTTTGAGGTTGTGCATGTTTTTGAGGCCTAATAATGTAATATGCAAGTTAATGAACACGTTTATGCCTCATTTGCCACCATGTTTAACTTGTGGCCTTATACCCCTTTTGTCATGCCTTTGCCAAGTTCCTTCTTTTAATCCATTATGCGTTGTTGCGAATGTATATGCGAGTTTAAAAGCATTGGGTTACGTTATGGGTAAAACTTTAATGACGTGAAACATGATTTGGGTAAATGGGTATAAACATGACAACATGTAACTTTGGCTATGAGCATGGGACTTGAAAACTTGACACGTATGGGTTGTAAGTGTAATAAGACACTAGACCAAACATGAAAATGGCCAACTCGAGGTTGGGTTGAGTTCGTAGCATAAATCTACCCGGACCCGCCCGGCTTAACTAGTGGCTACAAACAATAGGATCCAATGTGAGAAGTTGGTCATGTCGCGCTTAAGACCCGAGGTTAGACTAGGTTGTGGTGTAAATCTACCCGGACCCGCCCGGCTTAACTAGTAACCACAACAAGGTCTAATGTGAGAGGTTGAGAGTGCATTAATTAAATTAATGCCACATGATAAGGTTAAGTAAATTTGACTAATGACACTTAACCGATATGACACGAATGGGTAGGTTAAGTGGGACCGGGCTTGATTTCCTAATGACACTTAACCATACAAGACAATTAGGCGATGGGGTTAAGTAACCTTCGCTTAACTAATCTAAACACGGTAATTAGATGGGGTTAAGTAACCTTCACTTAACTAATCTAAACACGGTAATTCGATGGGGTTAAGTTAAACACTTAACCAATCTAAACGTGGTAATTCAATGAGGTTAAGTAACCAGTACTTAACCAACTTAACACGGTAATTTAATGAGGTTAAGTAACCAGTACTTAACCAACTTAACACGGTAATTTAATGGGGTTAAGTAACTTATACTTGACCAATTATACATGATGATTTGATGAGGTTAAGTAACCTATACTTAACCAATCTAATAGGTGGACCTGATAGGGTTAAGTCACAAGGCCTTTTAAAATTAGGCTTAACCATTGTAATACGGTTAGTGGATGGGGTTAAGCTAACCCATACTTAACCCATCCGACTCGATAATATGATGGGATTAAGATAATCTATGCTTAATCAATCTAACATGATAATCTGATAGGGTTAAGATGAATAAATACTTAACCAATTTGACTTGATAGGGTTAAGTCATAGGCTTCTTGGTACACTTAACCAACTTGTAGGGCTAAGCCTTGAACTTGAGTACTTAGCCAATCTTGACATGATTCGTAGGAGGGTTAAGTCATGAACTTGAATAACAACACTTAACCCAATAAGCAAAACCCTAGTAGAGGAACTAGGTAGAAAATCGTAGTTGATCAAGGGTAACGGGGAAATGAAGCTAAGTGGTAAACCTTAGTTAAGTGTAACTAAGTAATAATTCTTAGCCAAGGACATGGGACTAGTTCAGAAATAGATGAGTAACCTGATACGGTAGGTCATCGCTTAGTATACGAGGAGGAGCAACTTATCTGACTTGGATAAGGGCTCCAACGAACTGGGTGACGAAGCGGAAGCTTCGGGGAACGTGAGCGTACTCTTGGTATCCCTCTGTGAGGTGGCAAGTGGTCCATGAAACCCGGCCTCACAGAGGTTAAGGTCTGCGGTAGAAGAGCCAAGAGTATGCCTTGGTTGCTATGCGAGCGACCTAAAGACTGGGATGGATTAGCGTGGAGTCGACGATACTTGATTTTGCCCCGGGATAGTATGTCGCCGACTACCTACCATCTTTAGTCAATCGTGTACGTACGGAAAGGCAGGGAACTCCCAAAAGACCATATACTAGCTATCAAGTTATGGGTGAGGTTGGCTATCTGGAAGTGGGCATCGATGGGCCTTAGTGTATTTCTCATACATGATTTTTCTTGGATTGCCTTTCAGTAGTTGAGGGAGGGGTCACATGGGACCATATCCACGGGTACAAAAACAGACCTTGATATCTGCATCAGCAGACGACTTAAAGCTCCCGACCGAGTTCCGTATTTCTTGATTTGCCCTGGCACGGAACTCGGATCGCACATTGAGGAACATGTGCATCTAAACATGGAAAACGATTCACGATACATACGTGGGATAAAGGGCGCGGTTGACGGGTGGCATAATCCCTAGTGGCCCTAGGTGGCTGAACCCAAACCGAGACACGGAAATGCTCATTAGGTAGCATAATCCCTAGTGGTCCTAGGTGGCATAAATCCTAAGTGAATGCGCGATAGTTCAGGGTAAGGAAACATAACTAGATCAAGAGTAGCAGTCCAATATAACCTCAAGGATAAAACGTTTACATGGGAAAGCACGTATGGCCTACGGCAAAGGACTGAACTTATACATGGAAAGAAACATACGAGTTGGGAAAACCTACATATGCTATATATTAGGTTGACATGGACCATTACATGACCTTGGGCAAGGGACATTCATAGTTAACACATGACGCGGGTTGGGATACTAGTACGAGAGGTGCAGAGCAAATATACATGTTAGAACCAGGGGAAATATACATGATATATACCGTGGGATGTTATGCAGGATAGATACCTTGGGATAGTATACTTGATAGAAACCTGACAATGTGATACCTTGATTTATCTTGACACCGTAGTTTATCATGACACACTCGTGTATCTTGGTACAGTAGTGCATCCTGTTATTTTGGTTTAGCTTATCTATCTTGGCATCATACTTATGTTCATCTCAGTTTCTCATGCCAGTTAACTTTACTAGTTTATATACTGATAGTAGATAGGGCTTACCAGTCTTTATGACTGACCCCGTTTTGTTACGTCTCTTGTCTTCCGTTCCCCCCTAGGTTACAGGGAGGAAATGCTATTGTTAGTCTGGATTTCTTCTGTTTGAAGGTCATCACGCATGGCTTGGACTTCTCTTGGCTATGGCTACTTTACTGTTTACTTGGGGAATAATTTATGAAATGGTTTTATGCTTCTTTATTATTGCAAGACAGGTTTTGATGTATTTTGATGTAAAAGGCTTTTAGACCTTATTTTATAAGGTAATGAAATTTGTTTTACTTCCGCTGTTTTATATATATATGTTCTGTCTTGTAATATTTCTGGGCATGTTTTACCTCGTTTAACGCCCCTCCAAAGCTAGTGTCCTTGCAAGAGTGACACTGGCGGAGGTGGGGTGTTACATTTGGTATCAGAGCAGAAGGTTACCAGACTGGGCAAAAGTTTTTAAAAACCTTTTGAAAAACTATTTGAAAACCGTTTAAAAAGAAGCATTTTTCAAGAAAAGTTATGTTTTAAAAGCTATTCCCCAAAGGCCATTAGCACTATCCTTTGTTTCCTTGATTGATTCTCTTTTCCTTTCTTTCCTCCATCTGTAGTCACAGTAGTTTTGACTGTGACTAATCTTTTCGTGCTACGAAGTGCTTTCCTTGCGATGGAGGTGGTTCTCAAGAGACCCATTGCCGTGTTACAAGAAAGGATAATAAGAGTAAGGGTAAAGGATACGAGCTTAAGGATAAGCAACTTGTTGGTATGGCTTGATCCATCAAGGAGGACAAGGACAAGATCAGCGAGAGGGCAATCGTATGCTCTCATTCCTAGAGTACCTAAGAGAAATGGTACCGTTTCTGTTAGAGGTTCAGCCTTCCTTTTCTATCATCCCGTCCAGACTTTGTTTTGATCATCGCATCATTTAAGTCTGCTTGGATAGTGAGTCTCTGCACCTTAGTACTAGCATAGAAGAGGATCCCATTTTTGTCCCAAATCTTGTTAGAGGATCAGTCCATTTATTCATGACTTGTTTGGATTTGAGAGTGCCCATGTTTTTGGAGCCAAGGATGGGTTCTAGGGATAAAGTGGTCACCCAATAAGGGGTGCCATTCTCGGTTTTAGAAAGAGGGTAGTTAGACTCTTGACTTGCCTTGGTAATACCCTCGAAGTTCTGTGTAACCTTTTGGGTTCTGTCATGGTTAGTTACCTAGAATCTCATGATGCATTCGTTGGTAATCTGCTCGAGTAGAGTTCGCCACTAAGGCGAATGGTTCATTTCACTAGTGCATGAGTTGTCGAGATCACCCTAGTAGGTACACTTGGCAACAGGGATTGGCATCGGTAAACGAGATCCAAAATTCACTAGTGAATTTTGGAAAGCTTGCATGAGTACGCGGATATATTTGAGCCAAGTATGCTAGGGAAATAATAACTGAAAGTGGAACGAGAGGCGACAGTGAAATGAGTTCCAACTCATATCTTGGAAATGGGAATCAAGGAGCTACGAAAATCATGAAGTCAAACATGGTCAAGGCACAATGGAATAAAGCTCAAGGAAATGCGGCTTAGGCGCGCGCATCATATCTCTTTTTAAGAGTATATGGTTGATCTCTGGTTCTCCTGTAGAGCTTGCTTGCATGCTATCGCTTGGTGGATATCCTCTCGGTCCTGTTTCTGTTGCAAACCCTGTAAGGAGTTTGTCTTGTTTATCTCCTCGATCTTATCTTGGGAACCTTAGGTAGAATCCTATGGATGTAAACATGTGCTTGAAACATGTTATGTTTGATATGTTGCAAGTGGTTGCAAGTGGTTGCAAGTGGATGCGCGAATACACATTTGATACTAGATCGACGCACTCACATTTCATAATGCCTATGCACGAGTATTTATACTTGTTTATGGATGAAATTGAATGTGTTGTCATGCGGATGTTGCATATGAATGAATGTTTGTGCACGCATGTAGTACTTATATGACTAGGATTATTTGCATACATGTTGGATTCATGGCACTAAACATACTTTGCATTAGAAAGATCATTCAGGCCTGATCATTAGCATTAGCTAAGGAACATATACACACACTTCCTGCATGTGTTCATACAACATTTAGAATCCTTTAAGGACAATGACTGCACGTGGTTGATGTTTTGAGTAGATGGATGATGGATAGTAGGATACGTTCTTCCTAACTTGGAGATTTCGGGGACGAAATCCTTTAAGGAGGGGAGAATGTAACACCCTGTAATTTGAACATAAAAATTCACAAATTAAAGTATACTTAATTAAGTGAAATGGGTTGCGCAGAGAAATATATATATATTGATATATATATATATATAATTGAAAATTAAATAAATAAATATGCAAAAATGTTCAAAACAGCGAATTGGGAGAGGGGAATAACCGAACCGGCCGATTTTTGAGGTCGACCCGAGCTTGCTGGGTCGACTAGGGGTTAATCCAGGGTGTTTGGCTGTCAACCCGTAGGCCGATTCGCTCAAATGCAGATTTTGCATTTGAATGGTTCTCATGGTTCAACTTTAATCTAAAGGCCCTAGATGGTTCCTACACTTGACTTCTTCCCCAAGTCATGCTTTGATGGCTTGGATTGAATCTAGGGTTAATCCTATGGCTAATACTATCCTAATCCTCTATAAAAAGACCCCTAAACCTAGCCTAAATCACCATTATTCAATCCAACAACAAAACTATGTCAAATTTGTTCCTCTCATGGCCTCCACTCTCATGCTAAAATTCCTAAGCCTATTTCTATGATAGATTGTGAGTTCATACAAGTGCTTTCAAACTTGTATGAGTGTTCTTAAGTTGCATTCTAGCCAAAGTTGCAACCTTTTCTTGACCAAAAAGCAAGGATCTTGCATGAGAGCTCATAAGCTTCATTCAAAGCCAAAGTTGAAACCTTTCTTCTTCAAAGCAAGGATTTTTATTGATATTTGCTCAAGGGTTTCATTTGGAGCTTGTTCTTTTGGGGTTTTTGGGTGATAGCATGAATGGCTTCGTCTCAATCTTTGTTTTATATGTTGATTTGTGCCTTCATAGCATTGTAAGCCCTCTTCCTACTCTTAGATATTAACTTTAAACTTAATGTGACATGTTTTAAGTTGGGATTGAACATTAAGTATGTTGCATGCTATCATGTTATGTATCCTATCATGACTAAAAAGTCATTATCTTGATCTTGTGGGCTTAAAGATATAAACTTTATGTTGAATGTTGCATTTTGGCAACATGAGAACTATCATATCCCTTATGATAGCTTACATGTAATGCCATATGCGAACTTCTAGCCATCTTTCTATGTCATTTATCACCATGATTCACCTATGTGCTAAGTTTGAGGTTGTGCATGTTTTTGAGGCCTAATAATGTAATATGCAAGTTAATGAACACGTTTATGCCTCATTTGCCACCATGTTTAACTTGTGGCCTTATACCCCTTTTGTCATGCCTTTGCCAAGTTCCTTATTTTAATCCATTATGCGTTGTTGCGAATGTATATGCGAGTTTAAAAGTGTTGGGTTACGTTATGGGTAAAACTTTAATGACGTGAAACATGATTTGGGTAAATGGGTATAAACATGACAACACGTAACTTTGGCTATGAGCATGGGACTTGAAAACTTGACACGTATGGGTTGTAAGTGTAATAAGACACTAGACCAAACACGAAAATGGCCAACTCGAGGTTGGGTTGAGTTTGTAGCATAAATCTACCCGGACCCGCCCGGCTTAACTAGTGGCTACAAACAATAGGATCCAATGTGAGAAGTTGGTCATGTCGCGCTTAAGACCCGAGGTTAGACTAGGTTGTGGTGTAAATCTACCCGGACCCGCCCAGCTTAACTAGTAACCACAACAAGGTCTAATGTGAGAGGTTGAGAGTGCATTAATTAAATTAATGCCACATGATAAGGTTAAGTAAATTTGACTAATGACACTTAACCGATATGACACGAATGGGTAGGTTAAGTGGGACCGGGCTTGATTTCCTAATGACACTTAACCATACAAGACAATTAGGCGATGGGGTTAAGTAATTTACGCTTAACTAATTCGACTTGGTAATTAGATGGGGTTAAGTAACCTTCGCTTAACTAATCTAAACACAGTAATTAGATGGGGTTAAGTAACCTTCACTTAACTAATCTAAACACGGTAATTCGATGGGGTTAAGTTAAACACTTAACCAATCTAAACGTGGTAATTCAATGAGGTTAAGTAACCAGTACTTAACCAACTTAACACGGTAATTTAATGAGGTTAAGTAACCAGTACTTAACCAACTTAACACGGTAATTTAATGGGGTTAAGTAACTTATACTTGACCAATTATACATGATGATTTGATGAGGTTAAGTAACCTATACTTAACCAATCTAATAGGTGGACCTGATAGGGTTAAGTCACAAGGCCTTTTAAAATTAGGCTTAACCATTGTAATACGGTTAGTGGATGGGGTTAAGCTAACCCATACTTAACCAATCCGACTCGATAATATGATGGGATTAAGATAATCTATGCTTAATCAATCTAACATGATAATCTGATAGGGTTAAGACGAATAAATACTTAACCAATTTGACTTGATAGGGTTAAGTCATGGGCTTCTTGGTACACTTAACCAACTTGTAGGGCTAAGCCTTGAACTTGAGTACTTAGCCAATCTTGACATGATTCGTAGGAGGGTTAAGTCATGAACTTGAATAACAACACTTAACCCAATAAGCAAAACCCTAGTAGAGGAACTAGGTAGAAAATCGTAGTTGATCAAGGGTAACGGGGAAATGAAGCTAAGTGGTAAACCTTAGTTAAGTGTAACTAAGTAATAATTCTTAGCCAAGGACATGGGACTAGTTCAGAAATAGATGAGTAACCTGATACGGTAGGTCATCGCTTAGTATACGAGGAGGAGCAACTTATCTGACTTGGATAAGGGCTCCAACGAACTGGGTGACGAAGCGGAAGCTTCGAAGAACGTGAGGGTACTCTTGGTATCCCTCTGTGAGGTGGCAAGTGGTCCATGAAACCCGGCCTCACAGAGGTTAAGATCTGCGGTAGAAGAGCCAAGAGTATGCCTTGGTTGTTATGCGAGCGACCTAAAGACTGGGATGGATTAGCGTGGAGTCGACGATACTTGATTTTGCCCCGGGATAGCATGTCGCCGACTACCTACCATCTTTAGTCAATCGTGTATGTACGGAAAGGCAGGGAACTCCCAAAAGACCATATACTAGCTATCAAGTTATGGGTGAGGTTGGCTATCTGGAAGTGGGCATCGTTGGGCCTTAGTGTAGTTCTCATACATGATTTTTCTTGGATTGCCTTTCAGTAGTTGAGGGAGGGGTCACGTGGGACCATAGCCACGGGTACAAAAACAGACCTTGATATCTGCATCAGCAGACGACTTAAAGCTCCCGACCGAGTTCCGTATTTCTTGATTTGCCCTGGCACGGAACTCGGATGGCACATTGAGGAACATGTGCATCTAGACATGGAAAACGATTCACGATACATACGTGGGATAAAGGGCGCGGTTGACGGGTGGGATAATCCCTAGTGGCCCTAGGTGGCTGAACCCAAACCGAGACACGGAAACGTTCATTAGGTAGCATAATCCCTAGTGGTCCTAGGTGGCATAAATCCTAAGTGAACGCACGATAGTTCAGGGTAAGGAAACATAACTAGATCAAGAGTAGCAGTCCAATATAACCTCAAGGATAAAACGTTTACATGGGAAAGCCCGTATGGCCTACGGTAAAGGACTGAACTTATACATGGAAAGAAACATACGAGTTGGGAAAACCTACATATGCTATATATTAGGTTGACATGGACCATTACATGACCTTGGGCAAGGGACATTCATAGTTAGCACATGACGCGGGTTGGGATACTAGTACGAGAGGTGCAGAGCAAATATACATGTTAGAACCAGGGGAAATATACATGATAGATACCGTGGGATGTTATGCAGGATAGATACCTTGGGATAGTGTACTTGATAGAAACCTGACAATGTGATACCTTGATTTATCTTGACACCGTAGTTTATCATGACACACTCATGTATCTTGGTACAGTAGTGCATCCTGTTATTTTGGTTTAGCTTATCAATCTTGGCATCATACTTATGTTCATCTCAGTTTCTCATGCCAGTTAACTTTACTAGTTTATATACTGATAGTAGATAGGGCTTACCAGTCTTTATGACTGACCCCGTTTTGTTTCGCCTCTTGTCTTCCGTTCCCCCTAGGTTACAGGGAGGAAATGCTATTGTTAGTCTGGACTTCTTCTGTTTGAAGGTCATCACGCATGGCTTGGACTTCTCTTGGCTATGGCTACTTTACTGTTTTACTTGGGGAATAATTTATGAAATGGTTTTATGCTTCTTTATTATTGCAAGACATGTTTTGATGTATTTTGATGTAAAAGGCTTTTAGACCTTATTTTATAAGGTAATGAAATTTGTTTTACTTCCGCTGTTTTATATATATATGTTCTGTCTTGTAATATTTCTGGGCATGTTTTACCTCGTTTAACGCCCCTCCAAAGCTAGTGTCCTTGCAAGAGTGACACTGGCGGAGGTGGGGTGTTACATTTGGTATCAGAGCAGAAGGTTACCAGACTGGGCAAAAGTTTTTAAAAACCTTTTGAAAAACTATTTGAAAACCGTTTAAAAAGAAGCATTTTTCAAGAAAAGTTATGTTTTAAAAGCTATTCCCCAAAGGCCATTAGCACTATCCTTTGTTTCCTTGATTGATTCTCTTTTCCTTTCTTTCCTCCATCTGTAGTCACAGTAGTTTTGACTGTGACTAATCTTTTCTTGCTACGAAGTGCTTTCCGTGCGATGGAGGTGGTTCTCGAGAGACACATTGCCGTGTTACAAGAAAGGATAATAAGAGTAAGGGTAAAGGATACGAGCTTAAGGATAAGCAACTTGTTGGTATGGCTTGATCCATCAAGGAGGACAAGGACAAGATCAGCGAGAGGGCAATCGTATGCTCTCATTCCTAGAGTACCTAAGAGAAATGGTACCGTTTCTGTTAGAGGTTCAGCCTTCCTTTTCTATCATCCCGTCCAGACTTTGTTTTGATCATCGCATCATTTAAGTCTGCTTGGATAGTGAGTCTTTGCACCTTAGTACTAGCATAGAAGAGGATCCCATTTTTGTCCCAAATCTTGTTAGAGGATCGGTCCATTTATTCATGACTTGTTTGGATTTGAGAGTGCCCATGTTTTTGGAGCCAAGGATGGGTTCTAGGGATAAAGTTGTCACCCAATAAGGGGTGCCATTCTCGGTTTTGGAAAGAGGGTAGTTAGACTCTTGACTTGCCTCGGTAATACCCTCGAAGTTCTGTGTAACCTTTTGGGTTCTGTCATGGTTAGTTACCTAGAATCTCATGATGCATTCGTTGGTAATCTGCTCGAGTAGAGTTCGCCACTAAGGCGAATGGTTCATTTCGCTAGTGCATGAGTTGTCGAGATCACCCTAGTAGGTACACTTGGCAACAGGGATTGGCATCGGTAAACGAGATCCAAAATTCACTAGTAAATTTTGGAGAGCTTGCATGAGTACGCGGATATACTTGAGCCAAGTATGTTAGGGAAATAATAACTGAAAGTGGAACGAGAGGCGACAGTGAAATGAGTTCCAACTCATATCTTGGAAATGGGAATCAAGGAGCTACGAAAATCATGAAGTCAAAGATGGTCAAGGCACAATGGAATTAAGCTCAAGGAAATGCGGCTTAGGCACGCGCATCATATCTCTTTTTAAGAGTATATGGTTGATCCCTGGTTCTCCTGTAGAGCTTGCTTGCATGCTATCGCTTGGTGGATATCCTCTCGGTCCTGTTTCTGTTGCAAACCCTGTAAGGAGTTTGTCTTGTTTATCTCCTCGATCTTATCTTGGGAACCTTAGGTAGAATCCTATGGATGTAAACATGTGCTTGAAACATGTTATGTTTGATATGTTGCAAGTGGTTGCAAGTGGTTGCGCGAATACACATTAGATACTAGATCGATGCACCCACATTTCATATTGCATATGCACGAGTATTTTTACTTGTTTATGGATGAAATTGAATGTGTTGTCATGCGGATGTTGCATATGAATGAATGTTTGTGCACGCATGTAGTACTTATATGACTAGGATTATTTGCATACATGTAGGATTCATGGCACTAAACATACTTTGCATTAGAAAGATCATTCAGGCCTGATCATTAGCATTAGCTAAGGAACATATACACACACTTTCTACATGTGTTCATACAACATTTAGAATCCTTTAAGGACAATGACTGCACGTGGATGATGTTTTGAGTAGATGGATGATGGATAGTAGGATACGTTCTTCCTAACTTGGAGATTTCGGGGACGAAATCCTTTAAGGAGGGGAGAATGTAACACCCTGTAATTTGAACATAAAAATTCACAAATTAAAGTATACTTAATTAAGTGAAATGGGTTGCACAGAGAAATATATATATATATATATATATATTGATATATATATATATATATAATTGAAAATTAAATAAATAAATATGCAAAAATGTTCAAAACAGCGAATTGGGAGAGGGGAGTAACCGAACCGGCCGATTTTTGAGGTCGACCCGAGCTTGCTGGGTCGACTAGGGGTTAATCCAGGGTGTTTGGCTGTCAACCCGTAGGCCGATTCGCTCAAATGCAGATTTTGCATTTGAATGGTTCTCATGGTTCAACTTTAATCTAAAGGCCCTAGATGGTTCCTACACTTGACTTCTTCCCCAAGACATGCTTTGATGGCTTGGATTGAATCTAGGGTTAATCCTATGGCTAATACTATCCTAATCCTCTATAAAAAGACCCCTAAACCTAGCCTAAATCACCATTATTCAATCCTACAACTAAACTATGTCAAATTTGTTCCTCTCATGGCCTCCACTCTCATGCTAAAATTCCTAAGCCTATTTCTATGAGAGATTGTGAGTTCATACAAGTGCTTTCAAACTTGTATGAGTGTTCTTAAGTTGCATTCTAGCCAAAGTTGCAACCTTTTCTTGACCAAAAAGCAAGGATCTTGCATGAGAGCTCATAAGCTTCATTCAAAGCCAAAGTTGAAACCTTTCTTCTTCAAAGCAAGGATTTTTATTGATATTTGCTCAAGGGTTTCATTTGGAGCTTGTTCTTTTGGGGTTTTTGGGTGATAGCATGAATGGCTTCGTCTCAATCTTTGTTTTATATGTTGATTTGTGCCTTCATAGCATTGTAAGCCCTCTTCCTACTCTTAGATATTAACTTTAAACTTAATGTGACATGTTTTAAGTTGGGATTGAACATTAAGTATGTTGCATGCTATCATGTTATGTATCCTATCATGACTAAAAAGTCATTATCTTGATCTTGTGGGCTTAAAGATATAAACTTTATGTTGAATGTTGCATTTTGGCAACATGAGAACTATCATATCCCTTATGATAGCTTACATGTAATGCCATATGCGAACTTCTAGCCATCTTTCTATGTCATTTATCACCATGATTCACCTATGTGCTAAGTTTGAGGTTGTGCATGTTTTTGAGGCCTAATAATGTAATATGCAAGTTAATGAACACGTTTATGCCTCATTTGCCACCATGTTTAACTTGTGGCCTTATACCCCTTTTGTCATGCCTTTGCCAAGTTCCTTATTTTAATCCATTATGCGTTGTTGCGAATGTATATGCGAGTTTAAAAGCATTGGGTTACGTTATGGGTAAAACTTTAATGACGTGAAACATGATTTGGGTAAATGGGTATAAACATGACAACATGTAACTTTGGCTATGAGCATGGGACTTGAAAACTTGACACATATGGGTTGTAAGTGTAATAATACACTAGACCAAACATGAAAATGGCCAACTCGAGGTTGGGTTGAGTTTGTAGCATAAATCTACCTGGACCCGCCCGGCTTAACTAGTGGCTACAAACAATAGGATCCAATGTGAGAAGTTGGTCATGTCGCGCTTAAGACCCGATGTTAGACTTGGTTGTGGTGTAAATCTACCCGGACCCGCCCGGCTTAACTAGTAACCACAACAAGGTCTAATGTGAGAGGTTGAGAGTGCATTAATTAAATTAATGCCACATGATAAGGTTAAGTAAATTTGACTAATGACACTTAACCGATATGACACGAATGGGTAGGTTAAGTGGGACCGGGCTTGATTTCCTAATGACACTTAACCATACAAGACAATTAGGCGATGGGGTTAAGTAATTTACGCTTAACTAATTCGACTTGGTAATTAGATGGGGTTAAGTAACCTTCACTTAACTAATCTAAACACGGTAATTATATGGGGTTAAGTAACCTTCACTTAACTAATCTAAATATGGTAATTCGATGGGGTTAAATTAAACAGTTAACCAATCTAAACGTGGTAATTCAATGAGGTTAAGTAACCAGTACTTAACCAACTTAACATGGTAATTTAATAAGGTTAAGTAACCAGTACTTAACCAACTTAACACGGTAATTTAATGGGGTTAAGTAACTTATACTTGACCAATTATACATGATGATTTGATGAGGTTAAGTAACATATACTTAACAATTCTAATAGGTGGACCTGATAGGGTTAAGTCACAAGGCCTTTTAAAATTAGGCTTAACCATTGTAATACGGTTAGTGGTTGGGGTTGAGCTAACCCATACTTAACCAATCCGACTCGATAATATGATGGGATTAAGATAATCTATGCTTAACCAATCTAACATGATAATCTGATAGGGTTAAGACGAATAAATACTTAACCAATTTGACTTGATAGGGTTAAGTCATGGGCTTCTTGGTACACTTAACCAACTTGTAGGTCTAAGCCTTGAACTTGAGTACTTAGCCAATCTTGACATGATTCGTAGGAGGGTTAAGTCATGAACTTGAATAACAACACTTAACCCAATAAGCAAAACCCTAGTAGAGGAACTAGGTAGAAAATCGTAGTTGATCAAGGGTAACGGGGAAATGAAGCTAAGTGGTAAACCTTAGTTAAGTGTAACTAAGTAATAATTCTTAGCCAAGGACATGGGACTAGTTCAGAAATAGATGAGTAACCTGATACGGTAGGTCATCGCTTAGTATACGAGGAGGAGCAACTTATCTGACTTGGATAAGGGCTCCAACGAACTGGGTGACGAAGCGGAAGCTTCGGGGAACGTGAGGGTACTCTTGGTATCCCTCTGTGAGGTGGCAAGTGGTCCATGAAACCCGGCCTCACAGAGGTTAAGGTCTGCGGTAGAAGAGCCAAGAGTATGCCTTGGTTGCTATGCGAGCGACCTAAAGAATGGGATGGATTAGCGTGGAGTCGACGATACTTGATTTTGCCCCGGGATAGCATGTCGCCGACTACCTACCATCTTTAGTCAATCGTGTACGTACGGAAAGGCAGGGAACTCCCAAAAGACCATATACTAGCTATCAAGTTATGGGTGAGGTTGGCTAACTGGAAGTGGGCATCGATGGGCCTTAGTGTAGTTCTCGTACATGGTTTTTCTTGGATTGCCTTTCAGTAGTTGAGGGAGGGGTCACGTGGGACCATAGCCATGGGTACAAAAACAGACCTTGATTTCTGCATCAGCAGACGACTTAAAGCTCCCGACCGAGTTCCGTATTTCTTGATTTGCCCTGGCACGTAACTCGGATGGCACATTGAGGAACATGTGCATCTAGACATGGAAAACGATTCACGGTACATACGTGGGATAAAGGGCGCGGTTGACGGGTGGCATAATCCCTAGTGGCCCTAGGTGGCTGAACCCAAACCGAGACACGGAAACGTTCATTAGGTAGCATAATCCCTAGTGGTCCTAGGTGGCATAAATCCTAAGTGAACGCGCGATAGTTCAGGGTAAGGAAACATAACTAGATCAAGAGTAGCAGTCTAATATAACCTCAAGGATAAAACATTTACATGGGAAAGCCCGTATGGCCTACGGCAAAGGACTGAACTTATACATGGAAAGAAACATACGAGTTGGGAAAACCTACATATGCTATATATTAGGTTGACATGGACCATTACATGACCTTGGGCAAGGGACATTCATAGTTAACACATGACGCGGGTTGGGATACTAGTACGAGAGGTGCAGAGCAAATATACATGTTAGAACCAGGGGAAATATACATGATAGATACCGTGGGATGTTATGCAGGATAGATACCTTGGGATAGTATACTTGATAGAAACCTGACAATGTGATACCTTGATTTATCTTGACACCGTAGTTTATCATGGCACACTCGTGTATCTTGGTACAGTAGTGCATCCTGTTATTTTGGTTTAGCTTATCTATCTTGGCATCATACTTATGTTCATCTCAGTTTCTCATGCCAGTTAACTTTACAAGTTTATATACTGATAGTAGATAGGGCTTACCAGTCTTTATGACTGACCCCGTTTTGTTTCGCCTCTTGTCTTCCGTTTCCCCCCCAGGTTACAGGGAGGAAATGCTATTGTTAGTCTGGACTTCTTCTGTTTGAAGGTCATCACACATGGCTTGGACTTCTCTTGGCTATGGCTACTTTATTGTTTTACTTGGGGAATAATTTATGAAATGGTTTTATGCTTCTTTATTATTGCAAGACAGGTTTTGATGTATTTTGATGTAAAAGGCTTTTAGACCTTATTTTATAAGGTAATGAAATTTGTTTTACTTCCGCTGTTTTATATATATATGTTCTGTCTTGTAATATTTCTGGGCATGTTTTACCTCATTTAACGCCCCTCCAAAGCTAGTGTCCTTGCAAGAGTGACACTGGCGGAGGTGGGGTGTTACAAGTCTTCAGCTTAGGGTAGAGACTTTCTGATCTCAGTGCTTTCCCCACAATCGATTCAAACGTCTCATCGATGTGGTTAATAAGCCTTTCTTCCAAGTACTGATCCAAACCAGTTATGAATTTCTCATTCTTCTTCTCGGCAGTATCAATAAGAGATAACCCATATTTTGACAAAGTGTCGAATTCAGCAATATACTCCGAGACAGCTCTTCCATTCTGCTTGAGCTCCAAGAATTTCTTAAACAGCACTGACTTCTGAGCAGCTGGAATGAACTTCTCGCTAAAGCGAACCTTAAACTGCTCCCAAGTAATCTGATCTTCGGGAGTAGCTGCCTTTATAGCATTCCACCAATTCATTGCCTGCCCTTGCAGCTGACGGGATGCTAGTTTTCTCTTCATCACATCCTCGATACCCAAATCCTCGAAGATACGTTCGCAACTATCCAACCAATCCTGAACATCCATAGCCGACTCCGTTCCGTGGAACGGCTTCCCACCAAGGCTAGTATAATCCTTATTCAGCTTGGCAAAGTCGACTCTCGGCGCCTGCACTATTGGACCACCACCATTTCCACCATTAGGAGCTGCCCTCTGTACATCCCTAAGCATCTCTCTCATAAGGTCAGTAAACATCGTCCTCATGTCAGCAGCATTCCCATTATTGGCCCCTCTACCGGCACCTCTAACTTATCGGCTCATCGTCAATCTGAAAAAGGAAACGATTAACGACCCCATAGTGGTGCTAGTGCAGCACGACTTCATTCTTATACTACTAATAGTATATATATAGCTTTTAAAAACAAAAATAATCACAAATACGCTCTCTCGTATACGTATATCATCTCTCCCTGATAACTTCTCTAGGTTAACTACGCAACCTAGAGCTCTGATACCATGTGTGACGGCCCGCCCCGCACCAGCCTGTATTTCCTTCGAAAGTGCGCTGTACACATGCCCAACTAGCACGGGACGGTCATCAGAAGAAAGGAAAGAAGAGAATTAACTAACAAGAAACCTGTAGAATGTCTCACAGCGCATGGAGTAAAATATAATAATAATAACATACTTGACATAAAACAGGTGAAACAGTGTATAAGCTGATAACTAAAACCAACATCAACATCAGAGCAGCGGAAATCCAAATACAACTTATTACAACTTTTCAAATTTACTGTCTCTAAACAAAAGAAAGCTAAAGTAGAAGATGCACCACTAATGCCCAAGCAGTGATCTTCAACAACACAGGGAGAATACTATACATATATTACGTGGAAGCCTCCTGCTCGTCTCCGGATCATCTAACCGTGCATCACCAGCTAACCTGTCTCTAGTCTGCTCGTGTGAGCACCTTGAGTAATAGGAGGAGACATAAAACTCTAGGTCAGACATAAAGCCTGGTATGAGCGATAAGCATCTAAACAGAACAATAACAGGTATACTAAACCATACCTGAACCTGGACCTGCAACCAAAGAGTTAGTACCACATACCGTACAATACTCTAAGGTACCATAATAAATAGTGTAAAGAATACGGGGGTGGGGTGTGCATGTCATAATGATAGCAAAAAAATCATCCATAGCAACCATTCTCACATCTCTCACTCAGTGCGTAAAGCATACGATGTCCACCACTGTCAATCACTAGACCCATCGAAGTAGTGACGGAGTTCAACTTGTACAACTACTGCTACTACCAAGCTTACCACATGGAGTCATGACCAAATCTTTACAAATGACCCCACTTCATTGGTTTATAGCCCTTTAGTCGTACCTAGGCCACTGTGGCCCTGAATCCGTTCACGTACCTCCCATACATAGTGATCCAAAATCATAAACATCGATAGCCCCTTGGCACACGTCCTGCAGCAAAGCCCAATCATGAAGTGAACTCATCGGTTCCCAACTGGATCCTGAGCTCTAACTTCCCGTATTGGACTACCTTTGCATCTCGGGTTATTGGTCAATACTAGGTCGGGTCGGGTTCCTTTCAAGCCATCGGTTCAGGTCATGTCCACTGCGTTGCGTTGGTGCATGGTCTTCCTCTGATAGCGGTTCGGTTCGGGTCCATTCCATCACGTCGGTTCGGGTCGGGTGTCCTCCTCCGGGTCTGGTGTCCCACCTCGGGTCGGGTGCGATCTCCCTTCCAGTTCGTGCTTCTGCTCCGATCCGCTCCCTCGTCCTTCACGTGCTCCGATCCGATTCCTCCTTCTTCATCCGATCCGATCACAGTTCAATTAGCGTGACCTTCCTTCTTGCCAGTTCTCCCAAGTGTCAAGTTCCGATCCGAGCCCTTCGTCCCTAAGTCGATCCGATCCCCAGCTTAACCAACATGGCCTTCCTTTTTTCCAAGCCTCTTTTATGCCAGACTCCAGTTCGGGTCGGGTTCCTTGCCCAGGTGTCCTATCCGATCCGAGCCCATATCTGATCCGATCCGAAACCCTGCACAACTTTCTGCAACTTTTTCTAGCATCTTGTTTACGCCATTCGACGACGTTTTCGACAAATCTAACTCTACTAATCAATCAAAATCATTCCAAACAGTCATAGCAACATAACAAGCTAACCACAAACACCAAAACAATGAATTTACATGTCGAAATGGATCAAATATACCCAAAACCCCATATTTTTCCTTAAGCATGTTTAAGCAAAACTAACCATAGGGTTAACAAAACTTAATCAAATTAAACCAAATTTCTACCAAAGGCATAAAATATTATTTTCGAATTTATGGATATTTTTCCAGAATTTATCAGTGTATAAATTCGCTAATCTTCACTAATTACCCTTAATTAACTGTAATTAGTGTCAAAACGATGCTAATCACTCACCTTGGCCACAAACGAAATTCTCAGAACTGAAACCTTGCTGATTTGGGCGAATACTGATGTCTAATAGCAGCTCTAGCCATGCTTTCGTGTTTCCTCTCCTTAATTTGATGTAGATTAAGCCAAAACTTGATTAGAAAGTGATTAGTAGGTGATTTAGGTGTTGGAGGCCATTGCTAGGGTTGCAAGAAAGAAAGTGGCGGCTGGGAAATGAGGATAAGATCGTTCTCTAACTGATTTCAGCCTCCTCCTTACCCTAATCCCGAAATCCCCCATTGGGCCTAGCTGTTAATCACCCGGTTAAGCCCAATTAAGCTGTTTTTCACCATCTGAAACTTGTTTCAGCCATATCTCCCAAACGGTGAGTCCGTTTGGCTAATGTGACCACTCTACGGAATTGTAAACCATCATCCGAAGCCAATGGAAGTGGTTTTAGGTCAAAATTCCTTTCCAGTCAAAAGTTATGGCCAGAACAGTACCAACTAGGGGTAAAATGGTCATTTAAAAATCGGGAAAAATCATGAACATGGGAAATGACCCCCAATAGTCGTCTCCCAAAGTTACATGACCATTCGACTTCATATATGAAAGAAACAAATACTCTACGGTCCTATGATGCGTAGAATACGGGTCGTTACAGTTGACATGGTTTGATAAATGTCGGCTTGAACTGTACTAAAAAATGGGTCGTTACACTTGGTATTAGATTGATGGTTTAGTAATAACCTTGGCTCTGTGGCGTAACTCGATAAAGATTGGATTAGTAATACCTTATATTGAGTTGAGTGTATAATGAGAGCACGTAATTGTAAATTTTATATACAAATGTTTTGTATTGTATTAGTAGATCGGTTCAAGTGTTGAGAAGCATTGAACTGGTAATGGATACATTATTGTTTTGTAAAGAGGGTAAATGAAATAATTTTACCCAAAATATATTTTTGTATAGAAAAGAAATAATTTTATTAAATTATTTAGATATTGATTTATTTGATTGATTTGAATAGAATTCAAACTGGATTAAAAATTTGAATTGGAACGTAATCTGGTTAAGTGAGACCAAATTAATATTAATATTGAATATAAATTCAGTTGATTTAGTTATGATAATTGTGAAATGTTTGTTATTGGATGTTAGATTAATCGAATAAAATTTAACAATAATTTAACAAGGGTTGAATGAAGAAAAAATATATTCGAGTATAATAATGTGAATGAATTGAATATGATATGAAATTAATGATTTCACCCTGTATTTGCATAGGAATGATGTAATATGTTGAATTTTGGAAATTGTTTAATTAAATGTAATGGCGCGTTTTGTTAGCTGTCGAATAATTAATTTATTTAATTATTAAATATCGATTGGGCGATATCGATGACTTGAATTAAATAATATTGAATATTTAATTAAAATAAATAATATAATAATATATTATAATGTCGAAATAATCGGAAATCACCGAATTCACAATACTGTGTGAATTGGATCAGCTAAAATATTTAATTCAGTTTAGAATTGAATTTGAATAACGAATCGATTTAATAATCGATGTTAAAACGGATTAATTATATTATAATTAAAATAGAGCGCGTAACGACGCGACAGTTCGTTATTTGGCAATTTAGACTTCAAGTGGATGTACAGGGTTCGTTTTAAATCGGATTGCTATGAAACAAGAAACGTGTGGAGCTGGTGGAGTATATCTTTCTAGTGGAAGAGAGAGATCGGGATTTCGTCATGTGGATTTTGAGTTACGTCCAAATCAAAATATAAGAAATGCAGCGCCCTGACCATAACGATTTAATTATATTTTAAATAGGGATTTAAATAGGAATCGAGCGTCGATATAACTCTGACAGGGTAATATCGAGTTGTAAATATATACAGGAATAGTCTAGAGCTGTACGGCATTACACTGTGAATACAGACGATAATAATTAATTTTAAATATTTAATTTAATTATATTTAAATATATTTATATATTTAAATAGGCTATTTAGAGCGTTAAAAATAGCCACTTTTGCATACGAAGTCGGAATTCGACGAAATCAGTTTTGTTGGATCCGCAATGTCAAATAGTTGTTAGATTCCAAGTTTCGTGATTTTTAGAGTCACTGTGTGACCGTAGGGATTTTTAGAGTGGAAAATAGACAGTATTTCGACAGTTAAAAATACGCGGTGTGAGCATACGGAGTCGGGATTCGACGAAACCAGTTTCGTTGGGACCGTAATGTCAAACTCTATCAGCGTGTCAGTTTTCATGATTTTTAGGCGTCGTATACGGCCGCAGTGATTTTTAAGGACCACGAAGAGTATAAAAGCAAAGAAATAAAATAAAGAAAATCAAAATAAAAATATCTCATCATTTTTATGGGACAATAGGAAGGCCACGCACCCTTGTATTTCAGCCACAACTGACACCTACCCAGACACGGCTTATAAAACCACCAGATTGTTTCCAATGTGAGAAATCAACATTTCTAAAATCAAATAAAAATCAAACAAGATTTTATAAATCACAATCTATATATTTCTGGATTGCGGTTGAGGGGGTCTTCAGTCTGATAGGGGTTTCGAATGGTTCGATCACCATTCCTGTATGCGGTTTTCAACGCAGCGATATTAGGGTTCGGATTTAATTCGTTCGTGGCGATTTTTGGTTGAATTAAGTTGGACATTGGAGTTTGTGTTAGCGAGTGGAGCTCGCTGTGAATTTTTGAGGATTTTTCGAAGACAAACATGTCGATGTCTGGTCGGAAACTCCAGGACGACGCGACGGGTAGATTGGGTTCGAGCTGGTCTTTATGGGGTGGAGGAGGAAGAGGCCGGAAGGAGGAGTTCAGTGGTGGTCTTCGTTGGTTGAACGGTGGTCCGAAGAAGGAGGATGGAGGATCCGACGATTTGGGAATGGTGCGGTGTAAAATTCCTGGAGCCGTGAATTTCAGTTTGGGGAAGAACATAAGGAGCGGGTCTGGGCTTTTAAATATTGGTGTGGGCCGAGTTAAAGAGGTTAAGCCCGTTTTAATTATAATCAAGTTTTATTTTTATTTAAAATAGTGTAATAACTTCTTGATACCATAACTTTATCATACGAAATCAGAATCACGAACCGTAAGTTGCGTTGGGATCGTATTGACGGGAGCAACACAATGAGACTGACCGGGAGTGAATCCGAGCTCGTTACCATTTATGGCGAAATAAATTGTCTGTCGCAGTCAAATGAACGTAAACCGTTATTCAACGATTTACGCGCAAATGTGAGTAAATCTCACAAACTCTAAACAGTTTTATTTTCACGTTGTATTCTTAGAACTATTAAAATATTGTCTGTTTGACTGTGTGTTGATTTTTTGCTTGAACTGCTAGTCAGTTAGTAGAGATTTTATATATATATTTACGTATGTATATATATATATATAAACCGTCAAATAGTTATATGTTGATTCTGTTTATCAGAATATTATACTGGCGTTGTTTAACATCTGCGGATGCAGGGAAACAGGTTGGAGGAATCCAACAGGATTCCTCAACAGTTATTTTACTGTGATTTTTATATTGTGATATATAATGTGATGTATATAATCTGTGTGATTATGTGTGGTGGGACGATATTTATCGTTGTTATATGGTGTGTTTAATACCATGAGAAATACCAGAATGTAGGAGAGGGGTTTTCAAAGTATATTTTGAAAATAGTTTATTTATATAAAATCAAGGGATTTTATATATATATATATATATATATATATAAGAAAAAGGATTTTTGAATATTAAGGAATATAGTTGGTAAAACAAATATAAAAGAGTTTTATTTGTAAATCAATATAAGGGAATATATATGTTAATCGAATATAAGAGGATATATTTGTTAGTCAAAATATAAAGGAATTATATTCATTAGAACAAATATAAAGGATATTTATTTAGAGATTAAATAAATAGAATATTAAAAGGGTATTTATTTAGAGATTAAATAAATAGAATTAAACTAAAGAAGATATTTATTTGTTAAATAGATAGGAGTTAACCAAGTGAATTGGTCGAGTTAACCAAATGAATTGGTTGAGTTAAACGAAGTGAATTAGTTAAGTTAAACTAAGTGGTTAATCAAAGTGAATTAGTTAAGTTAAACTAAGTGGTTAACCAAAGTAAATTAGTTAAGTTAAACTAAGCGGTGAATCAAAGTGAATTTGTTAAGTTAAACTAAGCGGTGAATCAAAGTGAATTTGTTAAGTTAAACTAAATGATTAATCGATGTGAATTAGTTAAGTTAAACTAAAGGATTAATCGATGTGAATTAGTTAAGTTAAACTAAAGGATTAATCGATGTGAATTAGTTAAGTTAACTAAGTGGTTAATCGAAGTAAATTAGTTGAGTTAAACTAAGTGAACCGGCTAGAGTTAATCAACGTGAATTAACTAAGTTAAACTAAGTGGATTAGTTCAGTTAATCGAGACAAGTAAATCAAGTTAGGGTAAACCATTTGAGTTAACCAGTTAGAGTTAACCATTTGAGTTAACCAGTTTGAGTTGATCAGTTAGAGTTGACCAGTTAGAGTTGACCAGTTAAAGTTGACCAGTCAGAGTGGATCAGTTAGAGTTATCCAAGTAGAGTTAATTGCGTAGAGTTGTCAAATTTCACATATCCGAAGTAGAGTTATCGAATATAGGGTATTCGAGAGAAGAGTAATCGAATATAGTTTATTCGAGTGGAGAAATCAAATGATATTCATTTGAGAAGAGTTATCGAATATAGTTTATTCGAGTGGAGAAAATCAAATGTTATTCATTTGAGAAGAGTTATCGAATATTATTCATTCGAAGAGTTAATCCGAAGGAGTTATTCGAAGTTAGTTAATACAAAGGAGTTATTCGAAGTTAGCTAATTCAAAGGAGTTATTCGAAGTTAGTTAATCCAAAGGAGTTAGTCGAAGAGTTAATCGAATATAGTTATTCGAAAGAAGGTGTAAATCGAATATAGTTATTCGAGTAAAGTTAAAAGAGTTAATCGAATTTAGTTATTCGAAATGAGTTATTCGTATTTGATATTTGAATAGAGTTAAACACATTAGAGTGATTCGAATTACTTATTCAAATAGAGTTAAACACGTAAGAGTTAATTGAATATTAGTTATTCAATTAGAGTTAAATCGAATTTAGTTATTCGAAAGGAGTTAATCAATTTGAGTTAAGTTAATCGATTTGAATTAAGTTGAATCGAAATGGAGTAAATCGATTAGAATTAAGTTAATCGAGTTAGAGTAAATCGAATATTGGTTATTCGAAGGTAAGTTATTCAAATTAGTTATTCGAAGGAGTTAATCAAATGAGTTGATCCAAAGGAGTTAGTCGAATATTAGTTATTCGAATAGAGTTAAAGGAGTTATCGATTTTAGTTTGATCGAAAGGAGTTATCGATTAGTAAATCGAAAGGAGATTTTCGAATATAGCATATTCGAAAGAAAGATATCGAATATTGTTTATTCGAAAGAGAGAGATTTCGAATATGAGTTATTCGAAGAGAGATAATCGAATATAGGTTATTCGAAGAAGAGTTAATCAAATAGAGATTACTCGAAAGAGAGTTATACGTCGAATTCAATTATAGCGAATTCGGGAAAGTACTATTTACTTTCCAGGGTTTAAATCAAGATTTAGTTATTGATTTAGAAATTATGTGTCTGTTAAATTATTCGAGTTAGGAGATAAAGTTATAATTTAGGTTAGATATTGCAGAAGTAGGAATTATAACGTTATAGTTATAATCAAACGTTTTCATATAAGAAGTAGATTCGTAACCTGAATCCGAGAATTTGCGTAAACAGATGATTGGAAAAAGTGAGTGACGAGCTTCATCTATTTCACAGTAAAGGACGTTGTTCAATTAAGGTCTGAGAGGTAATTATACCCCAACTTGATTGACTTCAGAATTGACAAAGGAATAGTTGTGGTTCGATAGGAAAGGTTGATTTGAAATATAGTTAAGTAATAAGCGATTAATGGATTAAGCGTAACGATGTTTTATACAACGTTCATTGGAAATCCGTAAATGAGTTTTGGAAACGTTTTCCAAATATAGTCAGATATGTTTTCTAAACATAGAAAATGAAATGTTTTCATGATAAGAATTTAAGAAATAGAGTTAAGCAAATTCAGAAACTAACTGGAGAGGGTAAGTTGAACGGTTTTCTAAGTGACGATCTGATGTTGGTTTCGACCTTCCGGACTGATACTTAGAGAATTGTTCTCATACTAGTTACAGTTAGGGACTGATAGTTGCGAAATAATAGTGATGTGAAAATAAACTATGGAAATGTTTTCCAATGATTAATAACATATATTTTCTAAATATATGAAATAAGGAAATATGAACATATGATGATTGATCGATCGAATTTCCATTTGGAAATAAGAGCGTTGTTTGTACACTGACATGTTTTCATTTGATAGTTGACTCACAGACTATCAAAGTTTTTACCATTTTAACGTTGTTAATATGGAGAGACCGGTTGGATTATTATCCAAAGAACCACTCTGTATTGGCATAAGCGTTGCGAGCAATATCTGCCAAAGGAAAATTGAAGACGGAGTAAAGTGCAAGGGCTGTTGTATAAGTCTTAGATAACAGTGACTAAGATGGACATACTGAATAGTGCCTTCGGTTTGTCCAGTCCCAGGACAACGTATATGGAAGAAGGTCTGACAGAGTATATCCAATGGATCGCGTAAGTTGATCTGTTCAAACGTATTCACGTTTGGTGGCGGAGGAATTCGTTCCTCTTAGCTATATACCCGTGTTATTTTTGGATAAGTCAATTTGTGATTTGGCGGGTATGACGATGTGGCATTCAAAGTGAATGGTGATCAGATGTTCTGAAGATGGACGTAGCTTCTAGCCTCACACCGGGAAGTAACAAAAGTTGGGCTAGGCAGCATGGCTAGTTGGATCATCCCCAAGCAGGGTGTATTGTCACCGATCTAGAGAATATTCATATTTATACTTCTTTTTGATTCTGTATCTTCGGATGACGGTTTGATGGCCTACAACCGTGGTGGCAATATATTCGCGACACTCAAGCTAAATGAGTGAGCGGTCATGTGTGGCCGGGTTGCAAGACGTTCTTGTTGAACCCTGAGTGTATCACCTCTAGAGTACACTATTCAGAAGGTGCTCCCATACCTTGTCTGTTGGAATCAAATCTTCAATAAGCGCCCTGCGGTTTATGATTTTATACTATGTATGTAGAACGTGAGATGCAAGCGTTTCTGCTAGATTGATATCTATTTGTACTTAGACATTATTATAATATCACAATGATATTGCTTGTCAAAGTTGTTCAGATACTCATAAGGAAAAACCCGTTCCGTATTCACGGCGTGGTCTTATGACATACCCTATACTTGTTTTAAACTGTTTTACTCATACTGTAATAACCCGAAAATCTGGGCCAGTTTAAAATTTTTGTTTTGGCAATTTTAGCGAATTGGAACATTTAAAATAGATTATTTTAAATAATATCGACGAGAAATTTATTTTGAACAGAATTCGAACGTATATATTTATACGCGTCGTCGTTAGAATATAAATAATTATATATAATTATAAATAGAATTGAAAATGGCGCGGTAGTTCGATAATTAGATTTCAAACTTCAATTGAACATACCGGGTGCAAAACAATCCGGATTTTAGCGAAACCAAAAACATTAGGATCTATTGGTGGATATCTTTCCAACGAATCCGACCAATCGAAATTTCATAGCGGGAATCAAAAGATATGTCCAGTTGAAAATTCTGAATAGTCGCTATGGAATTCAGGCCCTTGAAAACAGCCATTTTGCAAACGACCTCGGATTTCGACGAAACCACTTTTGTTGGATCCGCGATGTCAAGTTATTGCTAGATTCCAAATTTCATAATTTTTCGAATCAATATGTGAGTGTGGCAAAAGAAAACGTGTTTGACCAGTTTCAGTTGATTTTAATCGACTGGAAATTGGCCATTTTTCAAACGGTCTCAGAATTCGATGAAATTAGTTTTTTTAGGACCGTATCGTCAATACGAAGCTAGAAAATATTATTCTAGAATTTATAGGGTTCGTATGTGGCCCCGGTAAATTGAAATATACGTTTAAAATTCAATATAATGAGTTATATTTTAAATTTAACGAAAACTGATCGTAACAGCCGAGTTGGGTTATGAAACATATCCCATTGTGTTCGAAATAGGGGTATTTAGCTAGGGGCGACAGTCGTTGGGTTTGATTTCGAGTTCGTATAAACACAAGGGTATTTTCGAAATTAAATAAATTTAAATATATATATATATAACCCCAAACAAAGTCAAACCCCTATTCAATTATCAATCGGGGTCAAAGCCGCCGTTCTCTTCCCAACGTAAGGCGGAAACTCGTCGATTCTTCCCCCCTAATTTCTGATCGATATATTCAATGAAATCAAAGAATTTTTGAAGCAGCAATGAAGTCCTCCTTCCACTCTACAAATCCATGTGGGTTTCGGTTCCCATCTTTGAGTTTTCGGCTCGAACCTCCCTCGTTAACTTCCGCCGTTCGCACCCGAAGTACTCCCTCCTGCTGCCACCGAGTCTGATGAGGCTGGGCCCCACTGGCGCGCCTTTCGAGGTTCTTCCTCGTGGCGGGGAGCGATCGTCGTGGATGGGAGTGTGGCAGCCTACAAACCCGAGCCCTAGTTGGAGCAAACTTTGAAGACTACGACGGTTTGTTATACAGTGAGTTTTATATATATTGTTCTTAAGTAAATTCACCTTGTTTTTATACATTGTTTTGAAAATATAAAGCTTTGCAAATTAAAAGTATATATTTATTTATTTATTTATTTATAAGTAGCATGATTTAAAACAAATAAATAAATAAATAAGTTTGTTTGAAATGTTGTTTTGAATAAAAGAAAAAAAAGGATAAATAGCATAAAATGAAAATTGAATTTTTAATATGGTAGAAGATGGTTTTTATGTTAAAAGATTTGATCTTTATGTGTGAAAAGAATTGAAATTTATATATGTTAGTAAGTAGTAAAAATTTGATTTTTATATATTGAATAGCGAAATAAAAATGTGGCTTTTATTTTAAAGACATCAAAATATAAAAATGTGTTTTTTATATATATAGTGACTACGGGCAACGAAGATGGCGAAGATGGGATAACGATGTAGATTTCTATCAATGAAGTGTCGTGAAGTTGGATAGCTATCGGTGAGAACTTCTCACTCTTCAACTTTTTTTTTTCTAGTTATATATATATACTAGGATGCAGACGGTGCTTAGTAGCACCCGACACAATCGTCCACAAACCATGGACTTGTTTGTTTGGTTGCATAAATTAGTTAGATGATTTGGGCTGAATTGAATTGTTTGGTGAATTGAAATGGATTTGATTGATGTGTGAATGGCGTGGGCCTTCACTAGACCGGGGATAAGGCTAGGCCTCGTCCCGTTTCTAGTATCGTGCCGTTATGCCGCCGAAATTTTCTAAAATGAGTTAGAAAAATAAAAATATCATTTCTAGTTTGTAAATGAACTGAAAAAAAATCCATGTGTTAAAATAAAATATTTTATCGTTAAAAATATAATTTTTAACGTGAAAGTGAATAAATAAATCTTTATAAACAAATCGGCCGATTTGTTTATATACACTGATTTGACTGATATTGATTGGGTCGATAAATTTTACACATCGCCCAACTGCACAAATAAAATCTGTGTTTGATTGTTTGAAACCCCACACGGGTGTTGGGATGAAATTTGAAGTTCACTCATCCTGATTGATTAAATATGTTGATCGATTGATTAACAGGCTGTTATAAGCGTTAGATATTTATATTTGATGCTTATACAGTGTGGTGCACTTTGGTTGATGGTTGATTATTTTTCAATGCTATTATATACATGTGTTGTATGGAATCCATATAATTAACATTATATGGTGATTGATTGGGCCTCATTCCAATCGGGACAACAATAAATATTATAAAAGAAAATTCATGTGTTGAATATAAAAATAGTCATGTGTTGACGATGTTCATGTGTTGAGTGAAATATTTTAATAATAAAATTCACATCTTTATCATATTTAAAATTAGAATCTACTTCACGGTGGAGTTTAATTAAAATCAAACGATAGATACCAAAGTTTTATAAAATATTTTACCTAACAACAATAGTGATGTGTTGACAGCACTCTTGTGTTGAGATTAGTCGTGTGTTGAAAGAAATATAGATTCATGTGTTGAATGGGATAAATATTCATTTGTTGAATAGAATAAAGAAGTTGTGAAAAATATAAAGCCATGTTGATTAGTTTTGCGCCATTTTGACGTGAACGATATTTATATCGATTTTATTCAAATTGAAATGAATATAAAACAAATTCAAGTTGAATTGAAAACGAACTGAAGTTGAATTGAAAACGAACTGAAATTTAATTGAATTGAATCGAAATTAAATTGAAATCAATTTGAATTGAAACGAATTTGAATTTGAATTGAATTGAAACGAATTTGAATTCGAATTAAATAAAATGGAAATGAATTCGAGTTGAATTGAAATCCAATCGATTTGAAATTGAATGTAGAAGTTGAATTGTTTTAGAAACGAATTTAAAACGATTTATAAAATTCGTTTTAAATAGAAATCGACGAAATATATATTATATATATAATATAATGGCCTGAATAGAACGCGCCGCGCCGCGGCAGTTCGTGAATTTCGACCATTTATTTCAAACGGACATTACGGGAGATCCGACCGTCGGATTCTCCTAAAACCGGAACCGTTGGGTTCGTATCGAAAAGAGCTTTCCAATGAATATTAGAAATTTGAAATCTA
Source organism: Allium sativum (assembly GCA_030737875.1). Classification (NCBI taxonomy): domain Eukaryota; kingdom Viridiplantae; phylum Streptophyta; class Magnoliopsida; order Asparagales; family Amaryllidaceae; genus Allium; species Allium sativum. The sequence continues at coordinate 508,732,981 of CM060921.1, read as the reverse complement.
ACGGTTGGATTTGGAGTTACGTCCAAATCAAATTTGAAAAAGGTCGCTGTAAGTGCAGTTCGATGGCTATTGTTGGAAATCGATTGTACGGGCCTTAATAAAATTATTAAAAATAGTAATAATTTGTGTAAAATCATAAGAAATGATTAGGGAAAAATTGGGATGAAAAACTCCATATTTGAAAAGATAAAAATAGATTTTTATCGAAATGAACTAGTTTTGAACTAAATTTTAAACCCAATTATTTTTAAATAAAGAAATTAGATTAAAAAGGGGGTTTTAAATAATCGGAATTTCTAATATATTTGATTGGATTTGAAATGGGTTTATCGTGAACGGTGTTTTAAATAACACTAGTTCTTTAACACGATAATAAATAGAATGTGATTTGGGTTTGTCGTGAACTGTGTTTTAAATAACACCTAGTTCTTTAACCCAGTAAAAGGAGTTTTAATGAATCTGCAATTAAATTGAAATGTGAATTGATAATCTGAATTATCAAATTTAGAAATTGAGCGAGAATGGAGTATTACCAGTTTTGCTCCAAAGCGATAGTTAAATCTGTAATTAGATTTGAACGTGAAATGGTAATTAAATTTACCGATAACACCGTGGTGTTAGTTATGGGGTAATAACAGTTTTGCTCCATGGGATAAATAGGTTGGGATTGGGAAATAAAATAAATAATTACTTCGGTGTGGTTCGCTAATCCCGACTAGTTTGAAAAACCATAATATGGTTTGAAATGATATCCAAAGGAAGATTAAAGAATAAATTTAAAAGAATTTATCATTGATAAAATTAATGGGAACCTTTCCCTAGGAGTGTGAATATTTGAATTGGATTGAGGCGTATGTTGTGTTTGTATAACAATTGTTTATTATATACGTGGGTTATTCAGAAAGGTCGGGTCTATACCCATTCTGAATAAACGATTCGACGATAAGTCGAAGAGGTTGAAGACGGTGCAAGACCGACGATCTTCACATCGAATGGATGGGTGCTACTGACGCTCACGATGGGAGTAGCTACCTTGAAGGGGGCTGAAGTGGTAGCCGCCCGGACGTGCTTGGTGGTCGACGGATATGCAAGGAAAGTGCCTCCGGTTTCGTTCAAACCCAGAACGGACTTGTAATTGGATGGTGTGCCTGACATTGTATTCCTTTATACTGTATTCGTTGATCTCTGCTAAATATATATCTGTTTGGCGGCGGAGAATTTATTCTCTTGCTTAACGCCCTTCTCTGAGACATACGAGCTTAGAGGTTATATATTGGCAGAAATCAGTGGTACGATATGGATTGATAGTGTGGCATGCTGAGATGCAGTGACCCAGACTTTTGTTGAAAAGCAAAGTTTGGTGGAAGATGATCAAAGCGCAGCTTTAATATAGCATGGCTTTGTGTATAGCGTTGATTTGCGAGCCTCACACCCCGGTATGGTGGTAAATTGATGGTTTGATCAGTATGCTTTTTCGTGGATGGGCACCTTCGTGGTGTCGTGGATTCGGTCGACCGAGATTGAGCTTAGTGCTCAGAGGGATAGGGTAAGCGGTGTTTTCTCTCGCCGGGACGTAAGCCGCAGTGATACTCGATTTCCCAAAAGTGCGGATGTGCATTACGGTGTTTTCTCTAGCCGAGACGTAAGCCGTTGAGATGGCACTACGCGATCGATCTTTCGAATCAGGAGCCACCATGATGGAAATCCAATTTCCAAATATGACATTTTGCGGTTTTGATTGTAAAGCCTAGTATTGGCGACATGATATATGGTACCCATGCCGTCTATGATTGATATATTTATATTTGAAGTTGTTTTCTTCACTTATAGTAATAATATAAGATGAAATTTCGCGTATCAAGCATATTTGGCTATTATAAGGGAAAACCCTATCCTCTGGCTTGCGTTGCATTGTGTGATGGGACCTGGGTCTTATAATAGCTTCATTGTTCTTTATTTAGCATTGCGCTGTTTGTTTTCTGCACTGGTATTCTTGGGAGGAAACCCGTTCCGTGTTATACGGCGTGGTCCCTTGATTTACCTAACTTTAAAAACAAATATTGATAACTGTTTTAGTTCTCACACCAGTCACATGACTGACCTGGAGTTTATTGTTTTAACCTAAACTCTGGGTGCCCCTATTTTCCACACGGGCAGCTAGTAGTTTCGGTTTTGCAGATTTATATTCACAGGATCCTGATGTACAGCTGGAACGATGTTCGGAAAGCTCTGTATCCGTGCATTATTTTCAGTTGTGTTTTATATTGTTTTTCCGCTGCTATGTATTTTTTTGTAATCTCTGATATTTATCGAATGTAATTTATTCATTTATACTCTGTATATTCTTGTATTCTGATGGAATTGTTGTAATAAACAATGAAATGTTCTTCTGTTTGTGTTCTATTTTGTCGTGTTCTCAAACAATCAGGCGTTTCGAAAGGTCTAGATCAGTTTAGCGACTGATTCGGATCGAGCGAAATTCCTTGTTGTCACAATTGGTATCAGAGCTTTGGTTTACAGAGCTCGAGAACAAGACACATTAGAACCATACGAAAGAATTCATCAGATATTGGATTAGTAATATCCAATTAGAATGACTCGTTAGAGATAGGATCAGAAGTGTCCTAGAACGAGGGTGAAGAGTATATTTTTCAAAAGAAAACAATTTTGTTTTAAAAATTTAAATCGTTTTATACGTATTTGAATATTTATTTATTTTGAATATGGACAATCCAATATAAAAAGGTTTTGCATATACGCGTCATGAACGTATATTCGAAGTTTTAATATACTGGGTAGATATAGAATCACATTCTAGACATCCGGGGATGATTCTGATGATGGTGCATCATCATCAGCATTCATATTCGAATTTCGAAGGTGTGATTTCTATATATTTCCATTAGGCTGGTGTGAGAACCAAAACTTATATAGCTAGAATACATTGTTGTGAATTGGCATCAAAAACAAGATTTTCTGTGTATGTATCAAAATTATGAATTTGAAAACTCTAATCCACTAATTGATTGATGTTTGTGTCGTTTGTTTATTTGTTTGATAATTTTAACCATTTATGCCTAATTGTATCAAATATTGAATTGTATTGAAAATTGGTCGCATTTGCTTGCATATACAAATACTTACATTGAACAGGTCATAGCAAGGAGGCTAGAGCCGAAGAATAAAATTTGTTTGCCCGACAAATAGGTACATGTTTACTACATAATTTACTGTTTTGTTTGGGTGATGATGATTTTATGAGCCTATTGGCTAGCCGCTTGGCTTTTTCTTTTTCTTTTTGAGATTAGAAGGACCGGGGAAGCTATTTGAAATTCCCCGATGCTCCCGGTGCAGGGGAGGTTATGGCGAAATTTTTCAAAAATTTAGGGTGTTAGCCAAATTTTTGAAAATTTTGAAAATTCTCAGAAACTGAAAAGTTGGAGAATGGAAGCCAGATCGAACGTAGAGCTTATTAATCAAACCACTTTCGACTTTGTTCCTTTTCAGGGACGAAAAGTTTTAAGTGGGGGAGATTGTAATAACCCGAAAATCTGGGCCAGTTTAAAATTTTTGTTTTGGCAATTTTAGCGAATTTTGAACATTTAAAATAGATTATTTTAAATAATATCGACGAGAAATTTATTTTGAACAGAACTCGAGCGTATATATTTATACGCGTCGTCGTTAGAATATAAATAATTATATATAATTATAAATAAAATTGAAAATGGCGCGGTAGTTCGATAATTAGATTTCAAACTTCAATTGAACATACCGGGTGCAAAACAATCCGGATTTTAGCGAAACCAAAAACATTAGGATCTATTGGTGGATATCTTTCCAACGAATCCGACCAATCGAAATTTCATAGCGGGAATCAAAAGATATGTCCAGTTGAAAATTCTGAATAGTCGCTATGGAATTCAGGCCCTTGAAAATAGCCATTTTGCAAACGACCTCGGATTTCGACGAAACCACTTTTGTTGGATCCGCGATGTCAAGTTATTGCCAGATTCCAAATTTCATAATTTTTCGAATCAATATGTGAGTGTGGCAAAAGAAAACGTGTTTGACCCGTTTCAGTTGATTTTAATCGACTGGAAATTGGCCATTTTTCAAACGGTCTCAGAATTCGATGAAATTAGTTTTGTTAGGACCGTATCGTCAATACGAAGCTAGAAAATATTATTCTGGAATTTATAGGGTTCGTATGTGGCCCCGGTAAATTGAAAGGTACGTTTAAAATTCAATATAATGAGTTATATTTTAAATTTAACGAAAACTGATCGTAACAGCCGAGTTGGGTTATGAAACATATCCCATTGTGTTCGAAATAGGGGTATTTAGCTAGGTGCGACAGTCGTTGGGTTTGATTTCGAGTTCGTATAAACACAAGGGTATTTTCGAAATTAAATAAATTTAAATATATATATATAACCCCAAACAAAGTCAAACCCCTATTCAATTTTCAATCGGGGTCAAAGCCGCCGTTCTCTTCCCAACGTAAGGCGGAAACTCGTCGATTCTTCCCCTTTAATTTCTGATCGATATATTCAATGAAATCAAAGAATTTTTGAAGCAGCAATGAAGTCCTCCTTCCACTCTACAAATCCATGTGGGTTTCGGTTCCCATCTCTGAGTTTTCGGCTCGAACCTCCCTCGTTAACTTCCGCCGTTCGCACCCGAAGTACTCCCTCCTGCTGCCACCGAGTCTGATGAGGCTGGGCCCCACTGGCGCGCCTTTCGAGGTTCTTCCTCATTGCGGGGAGCGATCGTCGTGGATGGGAGTGTGGCAGCCTACAAACCCGAGCCCTAGTTGGAGCAAACTTTGAAGACTACGACGGTTTGTTATACAATGAGTTTTATATATATTGTTCTTAAGTAAATTCACCTTGTTTTTATACATTGTTTTGAAAATATAAAGCTTTGCAAATTAAAAGTATATATATATATATTTATTTATTTATTTATAAGTAGCATGATTTAAAATAAATAAATAAATAAATAAATAAGTTTGTTTGAAATGTTGTTTTGAATAAAAGAAAAAAAAAGGATAAATAGCATAAAATGAAAATTGAATTTTTAATATTGTAGAAGATGGTTTTTATGTTAAAAGATTTGATCTTTATGTGTGAAAAGAATTGAAATTTATATATGTTAGTAAGTAGTAAAAATTTGATTTTTATATATTGAATAGCGAAATAAAAATGTGGCTTTTATTTTAAAGACATCAAAATATAAAAATGTGATTTTTATATATATAGTGACTACGGGCAACGAAGATGGCGAAGATGGGATAACGATGAAGATTTCTATCAATGAAGTGTCGTGAAGTTGGATAGCTATCGGTGAGAACTTCTCACTCTTCAACTTTTTTTTTCTAGTTATATATATATACTAGGATGCAGACGGTGCTTAGTAGCACCCGACACAATCGTCCACAAACCATGGACTTGATTGTTTGGTTGCATAAATTAGTTAGATGATTTGGGCTGAATTGAATTGTTTGGTGAATTGAAATGGATTTGATTGATGTGTGAATGGCGTGGGCCTTCACTAGACCGGGGATAAGGCTAGGCCTCGTCCCGTTTCTAGTATCGTGCCGTTATGCCGCCGAAATTTTCTAAAATGAGTTAGAAAAATAAAAATATCATTTCTAGTTTGTAAATGAACTGAAAAAAAATCCATGTGTTAAAATAAAATATTTTATCGTTAAAAATATAATTTTTAACGTGAAAGTGAATAAATAAATCTTTATAAACAAATCGGCCGATTTGTTTATATACACTGATTTGACTGATATTGATTGGGTCGATAAATTTTACACATCGCCCAACTGCACAAATAAAATCTGTGTTTGATTGTTTGAAACCCCACACGGGTGTTGGGATGAAATTTGAAGTTCACTCATCCTGATTGATTAAATATGTTGATCGATTGATTGACAGGCTGTTATAAGCGTTAGATATTTATATTTGATGCTTATACAGTGTGGTGCACTTTGGTTGATGGTTGATTATTTTTCAATGCTATTATATACATGTGTTGTATGGAATCCATATAATTAACATTATATGGTGATTGATTGGGCCTCATTCCAATCGGGACAACAATAAATATTATAAAAGAAAATTCATGTGTTGAATATAAAAATAGTCATGTGTTGACGATGTTCATGTGTTGAGTGAAATATTTTAATAATAAAATTCACATCTTTATCATATTTAAAATTAGAATCAACTTCACGGTGGAGTTTAATTAAAATCAAACGATAGATACCAAAGTTTTATAAAATATTTTACCTAACAACAATAGTGATGTGTTGACAGCACTCATGTGTTGAGATTAGTCGTGTGTTGAAAGAAATATAGATTCATGTGTTGAATGGGATAAATATTCATTTGTTGAATAGAATAAAGAAGTTGTGAAAAATATAAAGCCGTGTTGATTAGTTTTGCGCCATTTTGACGTGAACGATATTTATATCGATTTTATTCAAATTGAAATGAATATAAAACAAATTCAAGTTGAATTGAAAACGAACTGAAGTTGAATTGAAAACGAACTGAAATTTAATTGAATTCGAATCGAAATTAAATTGAAATCAATTTGAATTGAAATGAATTTGAATTTGAATTGAATTGAAACGAATTTGAATTCGAATTAAATAAAATGGAAATGAATTCGAGTTGAATTGAAATCCAATCGATTTGAAATTGAATGTAGAAGTTGAATTGTTTTAGAAACGAATTTAAAACGACTTATAAAATTCGTTTTAAATAGAAATCGACGAAATATATATTATATATATAATATAATGGCCTGAATAGAACGCGCCGCGCCGCGGCAGTTCGTGAATTTCGACCATTTATTTCAAACGGACATTACGGGAGATCCGACCGTCGGATTCTCCTAAAACCGGAACCGTTGGGTTCGTATCGAAAAGAGCTTTCCAATGAATATTAGAAATTTGAAATCTAACGGTTGGATTTGGAGTTACGTCCAAATCAAATTTGAAAAAGGTCGATGTAAGTGCAGTTCGATGGCTATTGTCGGAAATCGATTGTACGGGCCTTAATAAAATTATTAAAAATAGTAATAATTTGTGTAAAATCATAAGAAATGATTAGGGAAAAATTGGGATGAAAAACTCCATATTTGAAAAGATAAAAATAGATTTTTATCGAAATGAACTAGTTTTGAACTAAATTTTAAACCCAATTATTTTTAAATAAAGAAATTAGATTAAAAAGGGGGTTTTTAATAATAGGAATTTCTAATATATTTGATTGGATTTGAAATGGGTTTATCGTGAATGGTGTTTTAAATAACACTAGTTCTTTAACCCGATAATAAATAGAATGTGATTTGGGTTTGTCGTGAACTGTGTTTTAATAACACCTAGTTCTTTAACCCAGTAAAAGGAGTTTTAATGAATCTGCAATTAAATTGAAATGTGAATTGATAATCTGAATTATCAAATTTAGAAATTGAGCGAGAATGGAGTATTACCAGTTTTGCTCCAAAGCGATAGTTAAATCTGTAATTAGATTTGAACGTGAAATGGTAATTAAATTTACCGATAACACCGTGGTGTTAGTTATGGGGTAATAACAGTTTTGCTCCTTGGGATAAATAGGTTGGGATTGGGAAATAAAATAAATAATTACTTCGGTGTGGTTCACTAATCCCGACTAGTTTGGAAAACCATAATATGGTTTGAAATGATATCCAAAGGAAGATTAAAGAATAAATTTAAAAGAATTTATCTTTGATAAAATTAATGGGAACCTTTCCCTAGGAGTGTGAATATCTGAATTGGAATGAGGCGTATGTTGTGTTTGTATAACAATTGTTTATTATATACGTGGGTTATTCAGAAAGGCCGGGTCTATACCCATTCTGAATAACCGATTCGACGATAAGTCGAAGAGGTTGAAGACGGTGCAAGACCGACAATCTTCACATCGAATGGATGGGTGCTACTGACGCTCACGATGGGAGTAGCTACCTTGAAGGGGGCTGAAGTGGTAGCCGCCCGGACGTGCTTGGAGGTCGACGGATATGCGAGGAAAGTGCCTCCGGTTTCGTTCAGACCCAGAACGGACTTGTAAATGGATGGTGTGCCTGACATTGTATTCCTTTATATTGTATTCATTGATCTTTGCTAAATATATATCTGTTTGGCGGCGGAGAATTTATTCTCTTGCTTAACGCCCTTCTCTGAGACATACGAGCTTAGAGGTTATATATTGGCAGAAATCAGTGGTACGATATGGATTGATAGTGTGGCATGCTGAGATGCAGTGACCCAGACTTTTGTTGAAAAGCAAAGTTTGGTGGAAGATGATCAAAGCGCAGCTTTAATATAGCATGGCTTTGTGTATAACGTTGATTCGCGAGCCTCACACCCCGGTATGGTGGTAAACTGATGGTTTGATCAGTATGCTTTTTCGTGGATGGGCACCTTCGTGGTGTCGTGGATTCGGTCAACCGAGATTGAGCTTAGTGCTCAGAGGGATAGGGTAAGCGGTGTTTTCTCTCGCCGGGACGTAAGCCGCAGTGATACTCGATTTCCCAAAAGTGCGGATGTGCATTACGGTGTTTTCTCTAACCGAGACGTAAGCCGTTGAGATGGCACTACACGATCGATCTTTCGAATCAGGAGCCACCATGATGGAAATCCAATTTCCAAATATGACATTTTGCGGTTTTGATTGTAAAGCCTAGTATTGGCGACATGATATATGGTACCCATGCCGTCTATGATTGATATATTTATATTTGAAGTTGTTTTCTTCACTTATAGTAATAATATAAGATGAAATTTCGCGTATCAAGCATATTTGGCTATTATAAGGGAAAACCCTATCCACTGGCTTGCGTTGCATTGTGTGATGGGACCTGGGTCTTATAATAGCTTCATTGTTCTTTATTTAGCATTGCGCTGTTTGTTTTCTGCACTGGTATTCTTGGGAGGAAACCCGTTCCGTGTTATACGGCGTGGTCCCTTGATTTACCTAACTTTAAAAACAAATATTGATAACTGTTTTAGTTCTCACACCAGTCACATGACTGACCTGGAGTTTATTGTTTTAACCTAAACTCTGGGTGCCCCTATTTTCCACATGGGCAGCTAGTAGTTTCGGTTTTGCAGATTTATATTCACAGGATCCTGATGTACAGCTGGAACGATGTTCGGAAAGCTCTGTATCCGTGCATTATTTTCAGTTGTGTTTTATATTGTTTTTCCGCTGCTATGTATTTTTTTGTAATCTCTGATATTTATCGAATGTAAGTTATTCATTTATACTCTGTATATTCTTGTATTCTGATGGAATTGTTGTAATAAAGAATGAAATGTTCTTCTGTTTGTGTTCTATTTTGTCGTGTTCTCAAACAATCAGGCGTTTCGAAAGGTCTAGATCAGTTTAGCGACTGATTCGGATCGAGCGAAATTCCTTGTTGTCACACATACCAGTCCCATGACTGACCCGGAGTTTACTTTGTTGTTTTCCCTAAACTCTTAGGTGCCTAAATTTGTACGGGCAGTCAAGTAGTCGGGATTTACAAATATACTTGGAGAGCTTGGAGCAGGAGGCTGCAAGATTTGATAGTTATAGTTATTTCCGCTGTGTTGTAAGTGTTGTACTCTGATAAGTGCTATTGTATATATATAACTGTGTACTTCAAAGTTATGTTATATATTATATGTTATTCGTTCCGCTGTGAGATTCGTGTTACTCTGATGATTCTGATGTTCTTCTTCTTCTTCTATTCTATTAGTTCTATCTTTTCTTTCTCACCTTCTAAATTCTTTCACTAACGTCTCGGAATTTCCGACTCTCGAGGAGTCGGAAATTTCCAGTCGTTACAGTTGGTATCAGAGCTTAAGTTAAGTGATTACCTTGGCTCTGTGGCATGACTCGGTAGAGATAGGGTTAGTAATACCCTAGACTGAGATTGAGTGTATATATACGAGTGCGTATTTGTATTTGATATAAAAAAGGGTTTTTATTGTGGAGATTCATTGGCTGAGTTGTTATGAGTTCTGGTCGATCAGTTTGATCCACTGTATCGGTAGGAGTTAATAAACACTCGGATACGATGTGTCGTCACTATATGTTTTGAAAGAGGGTAAGTGAATTTAACTTTACCCAAAGTGTATTTTGATATAGAGATATATTTATATATATCAAAATTTTAATATATTAGATATATTGGTGGTAATTATGATCGAGTAAGATTATATAGTGAAAGGGTTATACATAACCAACCAGAATTCATATAAGTGAAATCAGATGAGTAAATCTGAATTTAAATCAAAATTTGGAATTAAAATAAGGAAATTTTAAGTTCCTGGGAGATTTTGAAAATGTTTTTCAATTTGAAATAAATATAGTATCTAACTCACCTGGATGACTGGAAAATAATTCCAAGGATGGATCGATACATCGTCGGTGTGATTTTCGAGTTTCTAAGTGGCGGATTACTACCAAGGATTTTGTTTTCAAATTGTTTTGAGAAAACAAGTTGTTTAGAAATTCAAAGGTTTTGAATTGTTAGTATGATTTCAAAATGGAATTTGAAATAAAACCCAGGAATTTAAATCTTGAAATTTAAAATTTAACTTGTTAAGTTGAATGAATCAAGATGGTAAAAACAAATAAGTAAATTAAAATTTAACTTGAACCAAGTTAAATAAATCGGGATTTGGTTAGAGAATCATCTGGATTGGAATTAAGTTGATGGATTAAGAGTTTGAAATCTGATATTGGAGTTTGAATAGAATTTGACTTGGATAGCACCAAGTGTTTGAGTTGAAGGTTGGATTGAGATGACATTGGTATATGTTGGGTTGATACATTTGAAAGTGATAAGGGTGATATGCCCGACAAAAAGGTACAAGTTTATATTTTGTATAAGCATGAGACTTGTGAACCGATTTGGCAAGCCGCTTGGCTGTTTGATTTTCTTTTGGGTTGAAGAAGGCCTAGAGAGGCGAGTTGGAGTTTGAGATATTGACCAGTACAAAGGAGGTGCTGGCGAAATTTTTCGAAAATTTCAGGCGTTAGAACATTCTCATGATTTATGGAAATTCAGTTAGCCAGAATGAATTAATAATTTAATTGAAAATTTTAATTAGTCGGAAGAATAAATATTTCAGTCGATATTAAGTGGTTCGGTTGAAATCAGAAATAAGGGGTAAACCAATCTTAGGAGTTCCAATATATAGGGTCAACCTCTAACTTAGCAATTTCGAGGACGAAATTATTTTAAGGGGGGAAGTCTGTAATGGCGCGTTTTGTTAGCTGTCGAATAATTAATTAATTTAATTATTAAATATCGATTGGGCGATATCGATGACTTGAATTAAATAATATTGAATATTTAATTAAAATAAATAATATAATAATATATTATAATGTCGAAATAATCGGAAATCACCGAATTCACAATACTGTGTGAATTGGATCAGCTAAAATATTTAATTCAGTTTAGAATTGAATTTGAATAACGAATCAATTTAATAATCGACGTTAAAATGGATTAATTATATTATAATTAAAATAGAGCGCGTAACGACGCAACGGTTCGTTATTTGGCGATTTAGACTTCAAGTGGATGTACAGGGTTCGTTTTAAATCGGATTGCTGTGAAACAAGAAACGTGTGGAGCTGGTGGAGTATATCTTTCTAGTGGAAGAGAGAGATCGGGATTTCGTCGTGTGGATTTTGAGTTACGTCCAAATCAAAATATCAGAAATGCAGCGCCCTGACCATAACGATTTAATTATATTTTAAATAGGGATTTAAATAGGAATCAAGCGTCGATATAACTTTGACAAGGTAATATCGAGTTGTAAATATATACAGGAATAGTCTAGAGCTGTACGGCATTACACTGTGAATACAGACGACAATAATTAATTTTAAATATTTAATTTAATTATATTTAAATATATTTATATATTTAAATAGGCTATTTAGAGCGTTAAAAATAGCCACTTTTGCATACGAAGTCGGAATTCGACGAAATCAGTTTTGTTGGATCCGCAATGTCAAATAGTTGTTAGATTCCAAGTTTCGTGATTTTTAGAGTCACTGTGTGACCGTAGGGATTTTTAGAGTGGAAAATAGACAGTATTTCGATAGTTAAAAATACGCGGTGTGAGCATACGGAGTCGGGATTCGATGAAACCAGTTTCGTTGGGACCGTAATGTCAAACTCTATCAGCGTGTCAGTTTTCATGATTTTTAGGCGTCGTATACGGCCGTAGTGATTTTTAAGGACCACGAAGAGTATAAAAGCAAAGAAATAAAATAAAGAAAATCAAAATAAAAATATCTCATCATTTTTATGGGACAATAGGAAGGCCACGCACCCTTGTATTTCAGCCACAACTGATACCTACCCAGACACGGCTTATAAAACCACCAGATTGTTTCCAACATGAGAAATCAACATTTCTAAAATCAAATAAAAATCAAACAAGATTTTATAAATCACAATCTATATATTTCTGGATTGCGGTTGAGGGGGTCTTCAGTCTGATAGGGGTTTCGAATGGTTCGATCACCATTCCTGTATGCGGTTTTCAACACAGCGATATTAGGGTTCGGATTTAATTCGTTCGTGGCGATTTTTGGTTGAATTCAGTTGGATATTGGAGTTTGTGTTAGCGAGTGGAGCTCGCTGTGAATTTTTGAGGATTTTTCGAAGACAAACATGTCGATGTCTGGTCGGAAACTCCAGGATGACGTGACGGGTAGATTGGGTTCGAGCTGGTCTTTATGGGGTGGAGGAGGAAGAGGCCGGAAGGAGGAGTTCAGTGGTGGTCTTCGTTGGTTGAACGGTGGTCCGAAGAAGGAGGATGGAGGATCCGACGATTTGGGAATGGTGCGGTGTAAAATTCCTGGAGCCGTGAATTTCAGTTTGGGGAAGAACATAAGGAGCGGGTCTGGGCTTTTAAATATTGGTGTGGGCCGAGTTAAAGAGGTTAAGCCCGTTTTAATTATAATCAAGTTTTATTTTTATTTAAAATAGTGTAATAACTTCTTGATACCATAACTTTATCATACGAAACCAGAATCACGAACCGTAAGTTGCGTTGGGATCGTATTGACGGGAGCAACACAATGAGACTGACTGGGAGTGAATCCGAGCTTGTTACAATTTATGGCGAAATAAATTGTCCGTCGCAGTCAAATGAACGTAAACCATTATTCAACGATTTACGCGCAAATGTGAGTAAATCTCACAAATTCTAAACAGTTTTATTTTCACGTTGTATTCTTAGAACTGTTAAAATATTGTCTGTTTGACTGTGTGTTGATTGTTTGCTTGAACTGCTAGTCAGTTAGTAGAGATTTTATATATATATTTACGTATGTATATATAAATATATATATATATATAAACCGTCAAATAGTTATATGTTGATTCTGTTTATCAGAATATTATACTGGCGTTGTTTAACATCTGTGGATGCAGGGAAACAGGTTGGAGGAATCCAACAGGATTCCTCAACAGTTATTTTACTGTGATTTTTATATTGTGATATATAATGTGATGTATATAATCTGTGTGATTATGTGTGGTGGGACGATATTTATCGTTGTTATATGGTGTGTTTAATACCATGAGAAATACCAGAATGTAGGAGAGGGGTTTTCAAAGTATATTTTGAAAATAGTTTATTTATATAAAATCAAGGGATTATATATATATATATAAGAAAAAGGATTTTTGAATATTAAGGAATATAGTTGGTAAAACAAATATAAAAGAGTTTTATTTGTAAATCAATATAAGGGAATATATATGTTAATCGAATATAAGAGGATATATTTGTTAGTCAAAATATAAAGGAATTATATTTGTTAGAACAAATATAAAGGATATTTATTTAGAGATTAAATAAATAGAATATTAAAAGGGTATTTATTTAGAGATTAAATAAATAGAATTAAACTAAAAAGATATTTATTTGTTAAATAAATAGGAGTTAACCAAGTGAATTGCCGAGTTAACCAAATGAATTGGTTGAGTTAAACGAAGTGAATTAGTTAAGTTAAACTAAGTGGTTAATCAAAGTGAATTAGTTAAGTTAAACTAAGTGGTTAACCAAAGTAAATTAGTTAAGTTAAACTAAGCGGTGAATCAAAGTGAATTTGTTAAGTTAAACTAAGCGGTGAATCAAAGTGAATTTGTTAAGTTAAACTAAATGATTAATCGATGTGAATTAGTTAAGTTAAACTAAAGGATTAATCAATGTGAATTAGTTAAGTTAAACTAAAGGATTAATCGATGTGAATTAGTTAAGTTAACTAAGTGGTTAATCGAAGTAAATTAGTTGAGTTAAACTAAGTGAACCGGCTAGAGTTAATCAACGTGAATTAACTAAGTTAAACTAAGTGGATTAGTTCAGTTAATCGAGACAAGTAAATCAAGTTAGGGTAAACCATTTGAGTTAACCAGTTAGAGTTAACCATTTGAGTTAACCAGCTTGAGTTGATCAGTTAGAGTTGACCAGTTAGAGTTGACCAGTTAAAGTTGACCAGTCAGAGTGGATCAGTTAGAGTTATCCAAGTAGAGTTAATCGAGTAGAGTTGTCAAATATCACATATCCGAAGTAGAGTTATCGAATATAGGGTATTCGAGAGAAGAGTAATCGAATATAGTTTATTCGAGTGGAGAAATCAAATGATATTCATTTGAGAAGTGTTATCGAATATAGTTTATTCGAGTGGAGAAAATCAAATGTTATTCATTTGAGAAGAGTTATCGAATATTATTCATTCGAAGAGTTAATCTGAAGGAGTTATTCGAAGTTAGTTAATCCAAAGGAGTTATTCGAAGTTAGCTAATTCAAAGTAGTTATTCGAAGTTAGTTAATCCAAAGGAGTTAGTCGAACAGTTAATCGAATATAGTTATTCGAAAGAAGGTGTAAATCGAATATAGTTATTCGAGTAAAGTTAAAAGAGTTAATCGAATTTAGTTATTCGAAATGAGTTATTCGAATTTGATATTTGAATAGAGTTAAACACATTAGAGTGATTCGAATTACTTATTCAAATAGAGTTAAACACGTAAGAGTTAATTGAATATTAGTTATTCAATTAGAGTTAAATCGAATTTAGTTATTCGAAAGGAGTTAATCAATTTGAGTTAAGTGAATCGATTTGAATTAAGTTGAATCGAAATGGAGTAAATCGATTAGAATTAAGTTAATCGAGTTAGAGTAAATCGAATATTGGTTATTCGAATGGTAAGTTATTCAAATTAGTTATTTGAAGGAGTTAATCAAATGAGTTGATCCAAAGGAGTTAGTCGAATATTAGTTATTCGAATAGAGTTAAAGGAGTTATCGATTTTAGTTTGATCGAAAGGAGTTATCGATTAGTAAATCGAAAGGAGATTTTCGAATATAGCATATTCGAAAGAAAGAGATCGAATATTGTTTATTCGAAAGAGAGAGATTTCGAATATGAGTTATTCGAAGAGAGATAATCGAATATAGGTTATTCGAAGAAGAGTTAATCAAATAGAGATTACTCGAAAGAGAGTTATACGTCGAATTCAATTATAGCGAATTCGGGAAAGTACTATTTACTTTCCAGGGTTTAAATCAAGATTTAGTTATTGATTTAGAAATTATGTGTCTGTTAAATTATTCGAGTTAGGAGATAAAGTTATAATTTAGGTTAGATATTGCAGAAGTAGGAATTATAACGTTATAGTTATAATCAAACGTTTTCATATAAGAAGTAGATTCGTAACCTGAATCCGAGAATTTGCGTAAACAGATGATTGGAAAAAGTGAGTGACGAGCTTCATCTATTTCACAGTAAAGGACGTTGTTCAATTAAGGTCTGAGAGGTAATTATACCCCAACTTGATTGACTTCAGAATTGACAAAGGAATAGTTGTGGTTCGATAGGAAAGGTTGATTTGAAATATAGTTAAGTAATAAGCGATTAATGGATTAAGCGTAACGATGTTTTATACAACGTTCATTGGAAATCCGTAAATGAGTTTTGGAAACGTTTTCCAAATATAGTCAGATATGTTTTCTAAACATAGAAAATGAATTTTTTTTCATGATAAGAATTTAAGAAATAGAGTTAAGCAAATTCAGAAACTAACTGGAGAGGGTAAGTTGAACGGTTTTCTAAGTGACGATCTGATGTTGGTTTCGACCTTCCGGACTGATACTTAGAGAATTGTTCTCATACTAGTTACAGTTAGGGACTGATAGTTGCGAAATAATAGTGATGTGAAAATAAACTATGGAAATGTTTTCCAATGATTAATAACATATATTTTCTAAATATATGAAATAAGGAAATATGAACATATGATGATTGATCGATCGAATTTCCATTTTGAAATAAGAGCGTTGTTTGTACACTGACATGTTTTCATTTGATAGTTGACTCACAGACTATCAAAGTTTTTACCATTTTAACGTTGTTAATATGGAGAGACCGGTTGGATTATTATCCAAAGAACCACTCTGTATTGGCATAAGCGTTGCGAGCAATATCTGCCAAAGGAAAATTGAAGACGGAGTAAAGTGCAAGGGCTGTTGTATAAGTCTTAGATAACAGTGACTAAGATGGACATACTGAATAGTGCCTTCGGTTTGTCCAGTCTCAGGACAACGTATATGGAAGAAGGTCTGACAGAGTATATCCAATGGATCGCGTAAGTTGATCTGTTCAAACGTATTCATGTTTGGTGGCGGAGGAATTCGTTCCTCTTAGCTATATACCCGTGTTATTTTTGGATAAGTCAATTTGTGATTTGGCGGGTATGACGATGTGGCATTCAAAGTGAATGGTGATCAGATGTTCTGAAGATGGACGTAGCTTCTAGCCTCACACCGGGAAGTAACAAAAGTTGGGCTAGGCAGCATGGCTAGTTGGGTCATCCCCAAGCGGGGTGTATTGTCACCGATCTAGAGAATATTCATATTTATACTTCTTTTTGATTCTGTATCTTCGGATGACGGTTTGATGGCCTACAACCGTGGTGGCAATATATTCGCGACACTCAAGCTAAATGAGTGAGCGGTCATGTGTGGCCGGGTTGCAAGACGTTCTTGTTGAACCCTGAGTGTATCACCTCTAGAGTACACTATTCAGAAGGTGCTCCCATACCTTGTCTGTTGGAATCAAATCTTCAATAAGCGCCCTGCGGTTTATGATTTTATACTATGTATGTAGAACGTGAGATGCAAGCGTTTCTGCTAGATTGATATCTATTTGTACTTAGACATTATTATAATATCACAATGATATTGCTTGTCAAAGTTGTTCAGATACTCATAAGGAAAAACCTGTTCCGTATTCACGGCGTGGTCTTATGACATACCCTATACTTGTTTTAAACTGTTTTACTCATACCAGTCCCATGACTGACCCGGAGTTTACTTTGTTGTTTTCCCTAAACTCTTGGGTGCCTAAATTTGTATGGGCAGTCAAGTAGTCGGGATTTACAGATATACTTGGAGAGCTTGGAGCAGGAGGCTGCAAGATTTGATAGTTATAGTTATTTCCGCTGTGTTGTAAGTGTTGTACTCTGATAAGTGCTATTGTATATATATAACTGTGTACTTCAAAGTTATGTTATATATTATATGTTATTCGTTCCGCTGTGAGATTCGTGTTACTCTGATGATTCTGATGTTCTACTTCTTCTTCTATTCTATTAGTTCTATCTTTTCTTTCTCACCTTCTAAATTCTTTCACTAACGTCTCGGAATTTCCGACTCTCGAGGAGTCGGAAATTTCCAGTCGTTACATTAAACTGATGATTAACGAAGTTTTATTTAAATATTTCATGTATATATTACTTACATGATAAATTGAGTTAAGTACAGGTGCCAGATGGCCACGAGGATTGTTTTGATTGCGAATATTGCATGTAAATTGAGCAAGCATATATGCTCAATAGCGCTCGTAAAAGGTACGCCTACACGAAAATATAAATTTTGGTGTTTAGTTTTTGTTTTTCGACCAAGTGGGTCGATGTATATATATTATTTGTTCCTGCGATATCGCAGAAGTCACTCCGTACAGTGGAGACTCTGGTGATTATTTCCAGGAAATTAAAAAGTTAGAATTTTTTTCGATATTTTTGAATTTTTTTATAAAGAATATTGAGTTGGTTTTTGAATTATAATAAAATTGGATTTTGAAATTAATGGGTTTTTGTCATTTTTCCCACTTTAGTAATTTTGGGGACGAAATTCTTTTAAGGGGGAAGAAATGTAATGTCCCGTATTTTCGGTAGTCACATATTTAATATATTTTATTATAGTAAATATTGAATTGGAATTATAAGCGAATTTATAATATATATATACTTATATATTAAAACTTAACATCTAAGTAATCGGAGTAAATGCGTAACACCCTATGGTTTCAAATCAATTCAGCCTGTGTAACTTGTGCATGACATGTATATATGAAAACACTGCACCGACATGCAGCGACTAACAAAATTCAAGTACCAACTCTCAGATGTGTTCATCTATGAAATTTGTATTGCTTATATCCTTTAAATTAATGGAATAGTGTCAAATCAATGTGTTGAAAATTAACAAGGAACATACATACACTATTAAGAAAGACAATTTACATGCTATGTGTGTATCATGGCTGAACTTGATAATGAAAAGCACTTGTCAGTGATAATCACACCTTTAAATGGCAATGATGTTTAGACTTCATAATAAAAATAGTGTTTTTCACTTGTCTTTATTTTGTAACTAGAAGTATCAGCACATGCTTGCATTGTCAATCAGAAATCAAGGAGTGCAATCACATACGTACAGCCGTTCATACAAAGACATATCGACATATATATTTTTCCGTATAACATGTAACAACAATTTCAACAAAACTTGCATGGATTAAAAGTCAAAGTAAAATGTAGTCAGTATAGATTCCGATTAACACAATGCAAATAAACAAATAAAAAGAAATGCACCATACTTCACACTTAAGTAAATGGTACACGCACCCGTCCCTATCTATCAGCTATTTTACCTTAGGCCTAATGAGGTGAAATTTGTTTCAGCTAGCCTAGATTCTTTTTGTAGATCTATACCCCTAAACAGCTTGGCCTCCACGATAATTCTTCCTAATAAAAACGTTGTTACTCCCTTCTATTTTTCTTTCTCTTCACTGAAATGGAGAAACGTAGAATTCCTTCAAAAAAAAAAATCAAAAATCAAATCTCAGCAGAGTTTCTCGCTTCAGTAAAATCAAAAAAAATAATATACCCAAACTCCATTTCTGCATGCAGCAAGAAACCGAACTCATTATTTACATTTCAAAATATAAAATATTAAAACTCCATGAACTATTTCTTCCCTCACCTTGCGTGCCGTCAACAAAGCTCGAGAGAAGGCGGCGCGGACCACGGAATGGTGCTAAAGGCATTTCTGTGGTGGGCGTGAGGGGGTCTATCGTGCAGGAGGAAGGGTCAGATCTGGTTGCGGTTGGCGAGCGAGGGCATTGAAGGTTGGTGGCATTTCTGGAGTGGCTTTGTAGCGTGAATCTGGGGATGTATGGCCGGATCTGTAGCCGTACAACGAAGAGGGAATGGTCTGCTGGCGGTTGGTGTAGGGGAGGTATCGAACTGGAACATGGAAGAAGGGACAGACTCCGGTAGTGGCACGACTGTATGAGGCGGCTTCGAATATTAATGGCTATGAAAGGAAAAATATAGTGAATAGGAGAAGGTGGAGCTTGGGATTACACGACGTGATTGGGAATGATGGAAGGGGTGGCCCTGTTGTCAGTTGTAGCGGCAACAAGAGGAGTTAAAGGGGGCGGTGTTTGGTCTTATGAAGGATGGCACGAGTTGCGGTAGGGGATATGAATAGGGAAGTTTTGGCTCGAGAGAAAAGAGGGTCGGCCTTATTATTATCTAAATCAGCTGCAAAGTTTAATAATGGAATGGTTTAATAAACCATTAATTAAATATTTACTATATAAATGCCTTAACCAATTCATGAATTTGTACAGGCGTGTGGAGCCTTGTGTGAACGGGAATGCGCAGGACAGTGGAACACAGAAGAACAGAAGGATTCTGTGATCTTTAATTAACCGTGTAATGATATTGTTAGTTAAGTGATTATTTTATACTAAACGTGAGTGATAATATATTAACTAATCAATCGATTTTATTATGCAGATGAAAACAAAGACAAGGGGAGATCAGTTTGAAAATTGAATTGGAAAGGAAATTGAAGGGCCATGTTTTTTCTACAAAGTAATTAACTCTAACTGAATGTAAATTAATTAATTTATTTAAGGCTTATTAAGGAAATTAGTTTGGTTTTAGTTAAACCGTGGACTCTTGTTTTCAAACAAGACTAATGGAAGAAGTATCGGACTGTTCAATTTAAAAAGGAAATCGGGTCCATGTTTTGATTTAAAAGGTGGCGGTCTGCTGTTGTAACGATTTAGATTTTGCCTGGACCTAATTGTAACAACCCGTATTTTAATAACATGTTAAAACCATAAATCAAGGCAGAATTAAATTTTAAAATAAGAATCAAAGAAACGTGTATATAAAATAAATATTTATAAACAAATCGGAGATTTGTTTATATACACTGATTTGATTGATATTGATTGGGACGATAAATTTTACACATCGCCCAACTGCACAAATAAAATCTGTGTTTGATTGTTTGAAACCCCACACGGGTATTGGGATGATATTTGGCATACACTAATCCCAATTATTTTGCTGTATGTCGATCGATTGGTCAACAGACTGTGTAAGCGTTAATTATTTATATTTAATGCTTATGCAGTTGTGTGGTGCACTCTGGATGATGGTTGAATATTTATCGTTATTATTTTATACATGTGTTGTAGAAAATCCATATAATTAACATTATATGGTAATTGATTGCGCCTCATTCTAGTTTTGAAATAGAATATCTGAATAGAAATATTTGAAAAGAGATATTTGAAATAGAATATTGGAAAATAGAAATATATGAAGCCGTGTTGATTAGATTGACGCCATTTTGATGTGAACGATATTTACATCGATTTTATTCATTTTTTTAATGAATATTGAAAATTGATTTCAATAATCGAATATTTTAGAAATTTAATTGAATAGAATTCAAATCGAATTGAAATTGAATTGAATAGAATTCAAATCGAATTGAAATTGAATTGAATAGAATTCAAATCGAATAGAATTCAAATCGAATTGAAATTGAATTAAATTTGAATTGAATAGAATTGAAATCGAATTGAAATTGAATTGAATAGAATTCAAATCGAATAGAAATTGAATTGAATAGAATTCAAATCGAATTGAAATTGAATTGAATAGATTTGAAATTTGAATTAAATTGAATAGATTTGAAATTCAAATTAAATTGAAATGAATTGAAATTTGAATTAAATTGAAATTGAATTGAAATCTATTTGAAATGAAATTAAAACAGATTATATTGAAAAATTCAATTTTGATTTGAAATGAAGTTGAAATCGTTTCGAAAACGAATTTAAAACGGTTTTTAAAATACGTTTTGAAAGGAAATCGACGATATATATATATATATATTATATATATATATATATATAATGGCCTGAAAAGAACGCGCCGCGACGCGGTAGTTCGCGAATTTCGACCTTTGACTTCGAATGGACATTACGGGAGATCCGACCGTCGGATTCTCCTAAAACCAAAATCGTTGGGTTCGTATCGAAAAGAGCTTTCTAAGAATATTAGAAATTTGAAATCTAACGGTTGGATTTGGAATTATGTTAAAATCAAATTTGGGAATGGTCGCCGTAAGTTCAGTTCGATGGCCGTTGATGGAAATCGACTGTACAGGCCTTGATAAAATTATTAAAAATATCAATAATTTGTGTAAAATCATAAGAAATGATTTGTGAAAAATTGGGATGAAAAACTCCATATTTGAAAAGATAAAAATAGATTTTTATCGAAATGAATTAGTTTTGAACTAGAATAATAATTTATTTATTTTTAAAATAAATAAATTGGATTTGAAATGGTTTTGATAATAACCAGAATTTCCAATAATTGAATTGGAATGGATTTGAATCGAAATTGTCTCCGGAATATTTCGATGTTGGATTTCGAGATGATACAGATATTGTTATGGGAATTTGAAAGATATATTAATATCGTTATTTCCAATACGATATTTGTTGGTCGTAGAATTTGATATTGAATATAAGCCGGTATATTTTCTATTCAGAGCCTTGTATTTAATATCAAATGTGATTTGGGTTTGTCGTGAATGGTGTCTTCATTAACCCTGTTCTTAAACCCAGTTGAGAAAAAAGATTAAATCTTTTTTATTTAGATTTAATGAAGTGTACCAATTAAATAATATTTAATTGGAATTGAATTGGTATTGATTTTTGGGTTTATCGTGAACACTGTTTTAAATAACACTTGTTCTTTAACCCGATAATTAATGGAATGTGATTTTGGGATTATCGTGAACCGTGTTTTAAATGACACTGATTCTTTAACCCAATTAAAGATAAAAACTAAGTGGAGTTTTAATGAATCTTTAATTAGATTGAAAAGATCGAGAATGGAGTATCGCTAGTTTTACTCTAGGCGATAGTTAAATCTTTAATTAGATTTGAACGTGAAATGGTAATTGAATTTACCGATAACACCGTGGTGTTAGATATGAATTATTACCAGTTTTACTTCATGGGATGAATAGGTGGGGATTGGGAAATAAAATAAATGATTACTCCGGTGTGGTTCGCTAATCCCGAGTAGTTTGAACTGATATTCAAAGAAGATTAAAGAATAAATTTAAAGAATTTATCTTTGATAAAATTAATGGGAACCTTTCCCAAAGTATAAGAATATTTGAATAAAAGAATATTCTGGAATGGAATGAGGCGTATGTTGTGTTTGTGTAACACTTGTTATTATATACGCGAGTTATTCAGAAAGACCGGGTTTATCCCATTCTGAATAACTAATTCGACGTGGTGTCGAAGACGAAGATGGTGGTTGAAGACCGGAGGTCTTCACGTTGTTTGGATAATTATTGATGATCTTGATTGGGCCGTACACCCAAGAGGAGAGAATCAGTTGGTGATCGTCCAGACGTACTTGGAGATCGATGGATATGCGGGGTACTAGGTGCCCCCGGTTTCGTTCAGACCCAGAACGAACTTGTAAATGGACTGCGTGTCTGACATTGGATATCATTCTGTGTGATTGATGGATATCAGTTGCATAGAGTGGTTTGCCTGTGTGGCATGCTAAGATACAAATGATCAAGGCTTTTGTTGAAAAGCAAAGTTTTGTGGTTGATGATCAAAGCACGACCTATGTGGCATAGCTTTGTGTAGCGTGGATTCGCAAGCCTCACACCCCAGTGTGAACCAAAAACGGGAGAAGCACCTCAGGGAGGACATGTGTTTCTTTCTAGTTAGAAGTGGCGTCAGTGGTTTTACACGCCCTGACGAGTTTGACTTATGTGGTTGTTGCTGTTGCGAGGCGCCTCAGATATATCGGTCATTCTCGAACCGATGGAGTCATTTAGTTGGCTCACCTACGCCCCAAAGGGCGGGGAAACGCAGTGTTCAGGATTTCGTCTAATCCACAACGGTGGACCGGCCCTGTCGCTCCAAGGTCACTCGAGCTCTGACTTGAGGCTCGGGCTAGAGAGTCTCGAATCGGTGAGGACTATCTTTTGCCTCGGTTCACAGATGGAAATACAATTTCCAAATACGTGATTTTGCGGTTTTAATTGTAGAACTAGTATGGCGACATGATATATGGTACCCATGTCGTCTATGATTGATATTTATGATTTGAAGTTTTTTTATACAGTATGCACTTATAATAATATCAAATGATTTGTTTTAAACGTACTAAGCATGTTTGGCTATTATAAGGGAAAACCCTATCCCCCGGCTTGCGTTGCATTGTGTGATGGGACCTGGGTCTTATAATAGCTTCATTGTTCTTTATTTAGCATTGCGCTGTTGTTTTATGCACTGGTGTTATTGGGAGGAAACCCGTTCCGTGTTATACGGCGTGGTCCCTTGATTTACCTAACTTTAAAAATAAAGATTAATAACTGTTTTAGTTCTCACACCAGTCACATGACTGACTTGGAGTTTATTGTTCTAATCTAAACTGTGGGTGCCCTTATTTTGACACGGGCAGCTAGTAGTTTTGGTTTTGCAGATTTATATTCACAGGATCCTGGTTTACAGCTGGAATGATATCCGGAAAGCTTTGTATCCGTATATCTCTTCTAGTTGTGTATTTTATTATTTTCCGCTGCTATGTAATATATTGTAATCTCTGATATTTATCGAATGTATTTTATTTGTTTATACTATGTATATTCTTGTAATCTGATGGAATTGTTGTAATAAACAACGAAATGTTCTTCTGTCTGCGCTCTTTTGTGTGTTGTTCTCGAAGTATCCGCACTTTCCTTACCGGGGAAGTTACGGGTTTTTACAGCTGGTATCAGTGTTTTGGTTTACAAAGCTCAGAGAATAAGACACATTAGAACCAAACGAAAGAATTCATCAGAAATTGGATTAGTAAAATCCAATGGGAATGACTTGTTAGAGATAGGATCAGTAGTATCCTAGAACGAGTGTGAAGAGTGTATTTTTGAAACGAAAACAAATTTTTGTTTTGAAAATTTAAATCAATTATACGTATTTTACTGTTTATTTATATTGATTTGGGCAATCAAATATATAGAGATTTTAGTATACGTCTGATCCACATGTATTGAAGCCTCAAATATATTGGGTAGATATAGAGTCACACTCTAGCCGCCCGGAGATGAAACTATTGATGACTGTACAACATCAGTCGTTTGGGTTCGAGTTTCGAAGGTGTGATATCTATATATTTCCATTAGACTGGTGTGAGAACCAAAATTTGATAGGGCTTCTTGTTGTGATTTGGCATCAAAAATCTGATTTTTTGACCATATATCAAAGTTATGAATTTGAAATGATAATCAACTAATTGATTGCTGATTGTGTTGTTTGATTATTGGTTGATTAATTAGAATGTTGAACCTATAACCAAATTGATCAAATAGTGAATTGTATTGAAAATTTGTCGCATTTTCATGCATATACATGTACTTACATTGAACAGGTCATTGCAAAGAGGCTAGAGCAGAAGAATAAAATTGTTTGCCTGACAAATAGGTACATGTTTACCATAATTTACTGTTTTGTTTGGGTGATGATGATTTTATGAGCCGATTGGCTAGCCGCTTGGCTTTTTCTTTTTCTTTTGGATTGAAGAAGGCCATGGGAGGCTATATGAAATATCCCGAAGTCCCCGGTGCAGGGGAGGTTATGGCGAAATTTTTCGAAAATTTAGGGTGTTAGCCAAATTTTTGAAAAATTTGAAAAGTTCTTAGAAACTGAAAAGTTGAAAAACTTAAGCCATAGTGAAAATAGTGAAAGTTGAGTTGATTTGTTAAACAACTTTCGGCTTCGTTCCTTTTCGGGGACGAAAAGTTTTAAGTGGGGGAGATTATACCCATTCTGAATAACTCATTCGGCGATAAGTCGAAGATGAAGACGGCGGTTGAAGACCGGAAGTCTTCACATCGTTTGGGTGATTACTGATGATCTCGATTGGGCTATACACCCAAGAGGAGGGAAACAGTTGGTGATCGTACAGACGTGCTTGGAGATCGATGGATATGCGAGGAAAGTGCCTCCTGTTTCGTTCAGACCCAGAACGAATTTGTAAATGGATTGTGTGTCTGACATTGGATTTTATTCTGTGTTGATTGATCTTTATTAAATATACATCTGTTTGGCGGCGGAGAATTTATTCTCTTGCTTAACGCCCTTCTCTGAGACGTACGAGCTCAGAGGTTGTATATCGATGGACATCAGTCGCATGGAGTGAATTGCCAGTGTGGCACGTGTAAGTGGCAATTGATCAAGGCTTCTGTTGAAAAGCAAAGTCTTGTGGTTGATGATCAAAGCACGGCCTGTGTGGCGTAGCTTTGTGTATAGCGTGAATTCGTGAGCCTCACACCTCGGTATGAGTCAAAAACGGGATAAGGACCCAAGGAGTGCACGACGTTTCTTTCTAGCTAGTGGTGGTGTCAGTGCTTAAACTGGCTGACATTTATATACTTTTCACCTGTGTGGTTGTTGGAATGCGAGGCGCCTCGGATATAGGTCCTATAGGACCGGGAAACGTGTGTTCAGGAATTGCCAATCCTCAAAAGTAAGAGAGGACTGGCCTTGGAGGTTCCAAAGTATCATAGTAGGGTCCTGAGACATTTGCTAGAGTGTCTCGAATCGGAGAGGAGCTTGCCCCTTGCCTCCACTCATGACGGAAATCCAATTTCCAATACGTGATTTTGCGGTTTTAATTGTAGAACTAGTATAGCGACATGATAGATGGTACCCATGCCGACTATGATTGATATTTATGATTGAAATTGTTTTGACACTATACACTTATTATAGTATCAAATGATTTTTTTTAACGTACCAAGCATGTTTGGCTATTATAAGGGAAAACCCTACCCTCCGGCTTGCGTTGCATTGTATGATGGGACCTGGGTCTTATAATAGCTTCATTTTTCGAAAAAGCATTGCGTTGTTTTGTTATATACACTAGTATTCTTGGGAGGAAACCCGTTCCGTGTTATACGGCATGGTCCCTTAAATTACACTGTTTTAAAGTTAAAATAGTAACTGTTTTAGTTCTCACACCAGTCACATGACTGACCTGGAGTTTATTGTTTTAACCTAAACTCTGGGTGCCCCTATTTTCCACATGGGCAGCTAGTAGTTTTGGTTTTGCAGATTTATATTCACAGGATCCTGATTTACAGTTGGAATGATATCCGGAAAGCCCTGTATCCGTGTATTACTTCTAGTTGTGTTTTGTATTGTTTTTCCGCTGCTATGTAATTTATTGTAATCTCTGATATTTATCGAATGTATTTTATTCATTTATACTCTGTATATTCTTGTATTCTTATGGAATTGTTGTAATAAGCAATGAAATGTTCTTCCGTTTGCGTTCTATTTTGTGGCTTGTTCTCACGGTAATCTGGGCTTTCCTTACCGGGAAAGTTACAGGTCACTACAGTTGGTTTGCATATTGGGGATTTGCTTCTACAATCAAATCAAGATTCAAGGATTCAACAATTCGACGACTAGTTTATAGATTCAACTTCTGCATCTCAATTTCTTAGACCACGATCTGTATGTTCTAGTTACTTTGAGATTTAAACTTGTTAATTGTAATTTGGACATGAGACAAAGTGAAATTGGACTTGAGTATGATAATCGATACATATCTATTCTAGTTTACATCTTGGATCTTGACATTTGGGAATATTTCTATGAAATCAGTTTGGACCTATTCATGTTGTAAATCAAACTCTTTCATGTCCATAACATTATCATGCCTGTGATGTTGAATCAGTCTATTATTTACAAGTTTGGGACTATCACATTTATCATGACCATCACCTTATTATGCTAGATCTGTTTTGGGACTATTATTCTATATACCAGTGATGTTATAACCAATTATCTCAAGTTATATCATGCTAGATTTATCACCTTGTGCTCGTTCTTTTGCCTATCATAGTTTTGATGTTATTCCCTTTATTTCTGAATCTAGATTTACTTGTAATTTAGACCGATTCACGTTTACGTGCGATGGGAATACGATTTGGGTAGATTAGGCAAAACATGAATTGTTTATGAACATGAATCATGAACTTGATAATAGGCATAAGTTGAAACATGAAACTTGACACGAAACTTGCCATGGAACTTGATACGAACTTGACATGAAACTGAACATGGACATGACACTAGAATTAACTTGAAAATGGCCAACTCGAGGTTGTGTTGAGTTTGCAGTGTAATTCTGCCCGGAACCGCCCGACAAATCCAGTTACTGCAAACATTAGGACCCAATGTGGGTAGTTGGTCATATCGCGCTTGAAAACCCGAGGTCAGACTGAGTTATGGTGTAAATCTGCCCCGAACCACCCGGCATATCCAGTGACCACAACAACAAGTTTGATGTGAGAGGTTGGGGTGCATTAATGAATTAATGCCACATGATAGGGTTTAGTCATGAACATGAAAGACGACACTTAACCAACTTGACATGCTAGACTGATAAGGGTTAAGTCACGAATTTAAATGACAAAACTTAACCTGCTGAACGAAACCCTAGTTACGCGGTCCATTTCGGCAGTAACCCACTTAGATGTATCATGGTACCCTAGAACTAGGCAGGGTGGGGCACGATTACTAGGCTGAAACGATGGCTGAGTTGGTGCGCCAGCGTAGGTTCAGGCGGACTATAGTCGTGCACGTAGTCCGGAGTTGAAAAAGCAGGCACTGGGCATCAGTAGGTTTACACTGTGCATGCTAGATTCGTGTCGATGGTTGGCACCCTAGGGCTTGATACACCCTAAGGTGGACCTAGCACAGGCAACTACATTCGTGATTGGGCCGTATGACACAGACACATGACGAGTTAGAACTTGTAGGGAGCTGATCGATTAGTGGATCATTCCGTTAGTCCTAGTAATGGGTCATTCATGATATTGGGCCAGGGGATCATTTCATGGTTAATATATGACATGGGTTTGGGATACTAGTACAGTTGGTGCAACGAACCTTGAACATGCGATGCTTTACTTGATTTATACTTGAATTATCATGCTATCTTAGTCTATCTTGCCCATCTTGTCATCATCCTTATGTTTACTTTCAATTTATACATGTCATGTTACCTTTACCTGTTTTTATGCTGAAAGTCACTAGGACTTACTAGTCTTTATGACTGACCTGTTTTCTTTCGCCTCTTTTTCTTTCGTTTCAACCCCCCCCCCCCCCAGGTTCTCAGGGAGGAAACTCTAGCACTTAGCTTGGATTTCGCTTGCTTTCGGTTCAGATCATGTACGGTTTAATCTTGAGCTATGCTATGGCTGCATTTCTGCTACCTTTTGGGGAATTAAGCTACTTTTGTTGTTTTGAGTTTATGCTTCTTTATTTACGCAAGACATAATTTGTTGTAATGGAAAATAATGACTTTGGCAATTTGGTACTTTGGATGTAAAAGGTTTTGACTCTTTTTGAAAGTAATGAAATTTATCTTTTGATTCTTCCGCTGTTTTATTTATGTTCTGTCTTATAATATTTCTGTGTTTGTTTACCTCGATAACGCTCCTCCAAAACTAGTGCGTTCCCTTTGTGAGTGACCCTAGCGGAGGTGGGGTGTTACACTTGGTATCAGAGCAGAAGGTTAAAAGACTGGGCAAAAGCTTTTAAAAACCATTAAAAACTATTTTCAAAACCGTTTACAAAGAAGCATTTTTCAAGAAAAGTCTTGTTTTATTTAAAGGCTATTCCCCAAAAGCCATTAGCACTATCCTTTGTTTCCTCGTTTTGAATCTCTTCTTTTTCATTTCAGCATGTCTGGGATTCTTAACCTTCCAGAGAGCATGCCAATACGTGGCTGGTTCAGGAGGTACTTAGAGGCTAGGGCCAACGATGCAGGCCCAGCAGATATTCCTCCTCCAGCTGCAGCGGTTCCTCCTCCTCCACCCCCTCCTCATGCAAATGCTTTCTCAAAGATCTGTAGAGATTTTAGGGCCATGGGTGGAAAGGATTTCAAGGGAACTGAATCATTCGTAGAAGCGAGGAACTGGCTCAAAGAAACTAAGGATCTGTTCGTTATCTTCGAGGTGGACGATAGGCAGAAGGTACAGTTGCAGTATGGTTTCTCAAAGACGAAGCTTCCTATTGGTGGGAAGTCACTAACGCTGAAAGACCTGTTGACACATGGATGGATTTCAGGATGAGGTTTGAGATGAAATTCCTCTCAAAAGCTGAACGAAGTTTACAGATGGAAAAGTTCTTTTCTCTTAAGCAAGGAAGTATGACGGTCAAGGAGTACGTCAATCAATTCAATCAGCTGGCTCGGTTTGGACTGGACTTAGTGAATACTCCTCATAAGAAGGCTCTCCGTTTTGTAAAGGGATTGAATGAGCCACTTCACAGCTTGGATATGACCCACATACCTATGGGGGCTACTTACGAAAGGTTAGTAGACATGGCACTCTTAAATGAGGAAGACAAGGGAAAGAATGAGGCAAAATCAGAAGTGCCTCAAGATAAGAAGGGGGAAGGGTCACAGAACAAGAAAGCTGATCCAAAGAAAGGCAGGAAGAACAACCAACCCCGTGAAAAGAGAAAGTGTAATTTCTGTGGCATTCCTGGAAATCTGGTCAAAGACTGCAGGAAGAAGAAAAGGAAGATGGGTGGTTGTTTCCACAGTGGTGAGACAGGACACATGGCTAACGTCTGCCCAAAGAAGCAAGGGCAGGGAGCTGGACCTTCTTCTGGAGGACAAGTCCACGCTCTCACGGTACCTCCACAAGAACGAGGTAGAAATATTTCTGTCAAAAGTTTAGTCTGTCTTTTTGATCATCCTGTTCGAACCTTGTTTGATTCTGGCGCATCGCATACTTTTATTTCTTCTGATATTGTTGGAACTCTGCACCTAAGTACTACTCTAGTTGAGGATCCCGTTATTGTTTCAAATCCAATTGGTGGCTCCACTCATTTATCTATGATTTGTGTGGATTTGAGGATTTCTATCTTAAGCGTAGAATTCACGTGTAATGCTTATGTTCTCGGATTTATGGGATACGGTTTGATTCTAGGCTTGGATTGGCTGTCCAATAATGGAGCCATTCTCGATTGTGAACGAAGGGTAGTTAGGCTCGTGACTCGCCTTGGTAATACCCTTGAAATTTCTTGTAACCCTATGGGTCCTGTCATGTTATGTTATCTAGAATCTCTTGACTCGCCTATCGATGATTTGCAATCAGTAAGGGTAGTCCGAGAATATCCCGATGTCTTTGATGAGGTTAAGGGGTTACCCCCTAAACGCGAGATAGATTTCCGTATATATCTTGTTGATAATACTAAGCCAGCTGCATTGCCCATTAGAAACATAGCCCCGCGAGAGAGAAAAAAGCTTAGTAAGCAAGTTAAGGAGTTGCTTGAGAAAAATTTCATTAGGCGAAGCATTTCTGAATGGGGTGCTCCGGTGGTATTTGCTACTAAGGTGGATGGTTCGCTTCGTCTATGCGTAGATTATCGTGAGTTAAACAAGCTACCTAAGAAGAATAGGCACCCACTACCGAGAATCGATGAGTTGTTCGACCTACTTGTAAGAGCATCTGTTTTCTCTCAACTCGATCTAGCTACAGGATTCCATCAGCTTAGAGTGGTTGAGGATAGCATTGACAAAACCGCGTTTAGGACTCCGGATGGATTCTTCGAATGGCTCGTCATGCCGTTTGGTTTGACGAATGCACCCGCATATTTCGTTGATTTAATGAGCAGGGTGTTTCGAGAGTTCCTTAACAAGTTTGTGGTGGTCATCGTGGACGATATTTTGGTCTTCTCAAAGGATGAGGAAGAACATGCTAGACATCTCAAGGAAGTCATGGATACACTTAGAGCACACGAGTTAAAGGCTAAGTTTTCCAAGCGTCATTTTTGGAGAAAAGAAGTTCGGTTTCTTGGACATGTAGTTTCTAAGCAAGGTATAGCCATGGACCCCGCAAAGGTAGTTGCGGTGCAAGACTAGAAAGTTCCTAAGAATGCAATGGAAGTGAGAAGCATTCTCGGTTTGGCGGGCTACTATAGGAAGTTCATTAAGGACTTCGCTAAAATTTCAGCCCCTCTTACTAGGTTAACGAAGAAGAACCTAGCTTTTGCATGGGACATAGAGTGTGACGTTGCTTTCCAAAGTCTTAAGAGAGCCCTTACCACAGCTCCAGTTTTGGCATTACCCGACGGAGGTAAGATGTTTACGGTGTACACAGATGCGTGCGGCACGGGATTAGGCGCTGTCCTAATGAAAGAAGGGAAAGTGATACGCTACGGGGGTAGACAACTTAAAGTTCATGAGAAAAAATATCCCACACTTGACTTGGAATTGGCCGCGATTGTTTTTGCGCTTAAGTCTCGGCTCCACTATCTTCTATGTGAGAAGTTCGAGTTGTATACCGATCACAAGTCGCTTAAGTACCTCTTTTCGCAAAAAGATTTGAATCTAAGGCAACAGAGGTGGATGGAATTCTTGGCATCGTATGACTTCAACATAGCTTATACCCCTGGCAAGGGTAACGTGGTGGTGGATGCGCTAAGTAGGAAAAGGTTGACTTTGAGTCCTCTGTTTGTTGAAAGGAAAAGTCTAGAGTTTATAGCAACCTTTGATTTCACACCTGTTGTTGAGTCGTTGGCTAGCATGTTAGCATCTCTCGAGTTAAGGCCTACGCTTTTAGACCAAGTAGGGACTTCACAAAAGGAAGACCCACAGATAGTCGAGACCATGGACAAGTTGATTAGAGGTGAGATGTCAAGTCACCTCAGTAGGTATGCCATAGATGACAAGGGATGGCTAAGGCGTGATGGTAGACTATGTGTCCCACAAGTGGGAGACTTAGTAAAGAGAGTTCTCAATGAGGCGCATCACTCGAAGATGACTATACATCCCGGAGGGGATAAGATGTACAAGGACATGAAGCGCATTTTCTTTTCGGACGGGATGAAAAAGGACGTGGCGGAATTCGTTTCTAAGTGCATGGTGTGCCAACAAGTAAAGGCTGAGTCGAAAAAGCCCAATGGGCTATTGCATCCTTTGGAGGTTCCGCTGTGGAAATGGGAGAGTGTCTCGATGGATTTCGTGGATGGATTGCCTAGGTCAAGGAAGGGAAATACTAGCATATGGTTTATAGTAGATAGACTCACAAAGAGCGCTCACTTCATTCCTGTGAAGAGCAAGAAGACCGCATCATGGCTAGCGTCTATATACCTTCGAGAAATAGTACGGTTGCACGTAGTTCCTTCTAGTATAGTTAGCGATCATGACCCGATTTTCACTAGCGAATTTTGGAATAGTTTATAAGAAGCAATGGGTACATGACTAAGTTTAAGCACGGCCTATCACCCACAGACGGATGGACAAACCGAAAGGGTAAAAAGGGTACTAGAGGTTCTTTTGAGACTATGCATTCTTGACTTTGGTGGTACTTGGGAAGATCACCTACCTCTCGTTGAGTTCGCGTACAATAATAGTTACCAAGCTAGCATAGGAATGGCACCATTCGAAGCTTTGTAAGGAAGATCGTGCAAGTCACCAATTTGTTGGTGGGAGTCGACAGACAAGCTCATACTTGGACCCGACATGATAAGGGACACTTCCGAGAAGGTTGAGTTGATACGAAGACGGATGAAAACGGCCCAAGATAGACAGAAATCCTACGCGGACAAGAGAAGGACAGACCTAAAGTTCTAAGTCGGAGATATGGTCTTTATAAAAGTTTCTCCTTTATGCAATGTGGTTCGCTTTGGAGCAGTTGGAAAGTTAGCGTTGAGGTTCGTAGGACCGTTCCCTATCATCGAGAGGATTGGAAAGATGGCCTATAAGGTAGAGTTACCCGAGAGGCTGGCCGGAGTACACAATGTCTTTCACGTTTCGCATCTCTGAAAGTGCTTACATGAGTCTGCCGAAGTAGTTGAGCCAAGCATCCTTGAAGGCGTAGAAGTGGAGAAGGAAGCAACATTGAGGCGAGTTCCGATTCGTATCTTAGGAACGGAGATCAAGAAGCTAAGGAATCGAAAAGTCAAGCTAGTTAAAGTACAGTGGAGTGAAGCCCAAGAAGACGCAACTTGGGAAACCGAAGAGAAGATACGCTCGCTATACCCATTTCTTTTTAACGGTACATTCTCGATCTCTTTTTCCTATAAGTTTACATACCTTCGTATCTTGTACATGCTTTCGCTATCCATGTTTGTCTTGTTATCTTCTCGATCCTATCTTGAGAACCTTAGGTAGAACCCTTTTGGATGTAAACATGTAATTGAAACATGTTATGGATGATGATTGCAAGTGGTTGCTTGTGGTTGCATAACACACATTAGGCACTAGATAGGCTCAGTCACATATCTCATATTGCATATGTATGCATGCTCATACTTGTATATGGATGGAAACTTGATATGCTATCATCTGGATGTTGCATATGAATGAATGTTTGTGCACTCATGTAGAGATTATAAAGTATGTTAGGAATTTGCATACATGTTGGACTCATTACACTAACATATTTTGCATTAAGGAGGTTTACTGAATCAGTAACCGCCTGATCTTTTGCGTTAGATAAGTACATATACACACACTCTTGCATAAGTTCATACAACATTAGAAATCTTTTAAGGACAATGGTTGCTTGTGGATGATGGTTGAGTAGATGGTTGATTGGATGATAGGATTCATTCTTCTTAACTTGAAGGTTTCGGGGACGAAATCCTTTAAGGAGGGGAGAATGTAACAACCCGTATTTTAATAACATGTTAAAACCATAAATCAAAGTAGAATTAAATTTTAAAATAAGAATCAAGGGAAACGGGTTACGCCATTACGTTCGTCTCGAAATTCTTCTTGGAAACGAGTTCGAGGTTTTGAGAAATGGAGTCCATATGAGGGAGATATGACCCTCCGAAGTTTCAATGATTTTCAGAACAGAAAAACAGCTTGAATTTGAATTCGAAATTCAAATTCAAACCCCAGTGCAGGCTGGGCGGAAATTTTCCCGCCCAGGACCAGGTCGACCTAGGGGTCGACACTATGGTCGACCTCCTAGGGACCAGGTCGACCCTACGGTCGACCTGGGGGTCGACCTGGTGCTGAAGCCTAGTTTTGAGCCTGGGTTCATTCTGATGTATCTGGTCTCGTTTTCAGTCTAGATTCGTCCACCTAATCCTATATAAGCAGCCTCCTAGCCCCATTCTATTTACACCATTCATCTCTAACCTTATGCTGCACAAATTCTTGATGGACATGGCTTCTTCTTCTTCCTCTAAATTAAATTAAGATAAATTAAAATAAAACACGAAGACTGTTTCTTGAAGACTACGGCTGGGAATTGCATATTGGGGATTTGCTTCTACAATCAAATCAAGATTCAACGATTCAATAATTCGACGACTAGTTTATAGATTCAACTTATGCATCTCAATTTCTTAGACCACGATCTGTAAGTTCTAGTTACTTTGAGATTTAAAATTGTTAATTGTAATTTGGACATGACATAAAGTGAAATTGGACTTGAGTATGATAATCGATTCATATCTATTCTAGTTTCCATCTTGGATCTTGACATTTGGGAATATTGCTATGAAATCAGTTTGGACCTATTCATGTTGTAAATCAAACTCTTTCATGTCCATAACATTATCATGCCCGTGATGTTGAATCAGTCTATTATTTACAAGTTTGGGACTATCACCTTTATCATGACTATTACCTTATTATGCTAGATCTGTTTTGGGACTATTATTCTATATGCCAGTGATGTTATAACCAATTATCTCAAGTTATATCATGCAAGATTTATCACCTTGTGCTCGTTCTTTTGCCTATCATAGTTTTGGTGTTATTCCCTTTATTTCTGGATCTAGATTTACTTGTAATTTAGATCGATTCATGTTTACGTGCGATGGGAATACGATTTGGGTAGATTAGGCAAAACATGAATTGGTTATGAACATGAATCATGAACTTGATAATAGGCATAAGTTGAAACATGAAACTTGACACGAAACTTTCCATGGAACTTGACACGAACTTGACATGAAACTGAACATGGACATGACACTAGAATGAACTTGAAAATGGCCAATCGAGGTTGGGTTGAGTTTGCAGTGTAATTCTGCCCGGAACCGCCCGGCAAATCCAGTTACTGCAAACAATAGGACCCAATGTGGGTAGTTGGTCATATCGTGCTTGAAAACACGAGGTCAGACTGAGTTGTGGTGTAAATCTGCCCGGATCCGCCCGACATATCCAGTGACCACAACAACAGGTCTGATGTGAGAGGTTGGGGTGCATTAATGAATTGATGCCACATGATAGGGTTAAGTCATGAACATGAAAGACAACACTTAACCAACTTGACATGCTAGACTGATAAGGGGTTAAGTCACGAATTTAAATGACAACACTTAACCTACTGAACGAAACCCTAGTTACGCGGTCCATTTCAGCAGTAACCCACTTAGATGTATCATGGTACCCTGGAACTAGGCAGGGTGGGGCACGATTACTGGGCTGAATTGTAAGCGACCAAAACGATGGCTGAGTTGGTGCGCCAGTGTAGGTTCAGGCGGACTATGGTCGTGCACGTAGTTAGGAGTTGAAAAAGCAAGCATTGGGCATAAGTAGGTTTACAATGTGCATGCTAGATTCGTGTCAATGGTTGGCACCCTAGGGCTTGATACACTCTATGGTGGACCTAGCACAGGTAACTACATTCGTGATATGGTCATATGACACAAACACATGACGAGTTAGAACTTGTAGGGAGCCGATCGATTAGTGGATCGTTCCGTTGGACCTAGTAATGGGTCATTCATGATATTAGGCCAAGGGATCATTTCATGGTTAATATATGACATGGGTTTGGGATACTAGTACGGTTGGTGCAGCTAACCTTGAACATGCGATGCTATACTTGATTTATACTTGAATTATCATGCTATCTTAGTCTATCTTGCCCATCTTGTCATCATCCTTATGTTTACTTTCAGTTTATACATGTCATGTTACCTTTACCTGTTTTTATGCTGAAAGTCACTAGGACTAACCAGTCTTTATGACTGACCCGTTTCCTTTCGCCTCTTTTTCTTTCGTTTCCCCCCTAGGTTCTCAAGGAGGAAACTCTAGCACTTAGCTTGGATTTCGCTTGCTTTCGGTTCAGCTCATGTATGGTTTGTTCTTGAGCTATGCTATGGCTGCATTTCTGCTACCTTTGGGGAATTAAGCTACTTTTGTTGTTTTGAGTTTATGCTTCTTTATTTATGCAAGACAGAATTTTTTGTAATGGAAAATAATGACTTTGGCTATTTGGTACTTTGGATGTAAAGGTTTTGACTCTTTTTGAAAGTAATGAAATTTATCTTTTGATTCTTCCGCTGTTTTATTTATGTTCTGTCTTATAATATTTCTGTGTTTGTTTACCTCGATAACGCTCCTCCAAAACTAGTGCATTTCCTTTGTGAGTGACCCTAGCGGAGGTGCGGTGTTACACTAATCGATCGCAAAATCGACAAAGACCGTTCAAAAACCCGAATACACTAACTTTGGGCTTACAACACATTAGAAAAAATAACATAAGACTTTTATAAACATTATAATATTGTTACATCAGAGTACAAAATATCAGAGTACACCGAAATAATACAACGGAAGATAATTTACAACAAATTTAATACAACGCAGCAGAAGACTATCATTGCTCTGACCATAGCTTTAAGCTTCGATCCAGAATCCTGCCTAATAAATAGATATCTGCAAACAAGCCAATCGACTGCCCGTGTGGAAAACCGAGTTTGCAAAGTGAAACAAACTACGAGTCAGTCATGGGACTGGTATGAGAAATCTTACTTAACTTATCTAATAATAATTAGGTTAATCACAGGATCGTGCCGCTAACGCGGAACGGGTTTACTCCATTGGATTTCCAGTGCATAAACATCAACCATAAATAAACATATGGATCTACAATGCATCAATCAACACACAATTCCTTAATCTACCCATTTAGGCTTAATCCCTAAACTTAGATTTCAAAATCCAATTCACTTTACATAAATTTTTTCTTTGGACTTTATTTCCCGATTTCTTTTATTTCAAATCATTTGAAATACATTTCTAGCTTTTATAATAGGGTGCGTTTTTTAGAGGTCCCTATTAAGTTTCAAAATATAAAAAAAACCCGGTCATAAACTTATTGTAAATTTAGTCCCTATTTTTCGAAAATTCTTAAAAAAAAATATAAAAAAATCACGATAATTCGTATTTAAATTAAACATGTACTCGCCCAAAAATTCAGATCATAATAAAATCAAAACATGCATCAAAATAAAAAAAAATACAGAAAACAACGAAAAATGCAGTAATTTGCATCAAATCATGCACATATTTGGAATACTTGCATTCATCTGTGCAAGTATTTCTCTGTTATATTTTTACATGCAATACTTGCATACATGTGTGCAAGTATTTAAAATAGTTGCATACATGTATGCAAGTTTCTGCACACATTTTATTTTCACATGTAAATACTTGCATACATGTGTGCAAGTATTTCAAATAGTTGCACACATGTATGCAAGTTTCTGCATACATTTTCAACTAAAACAGCTTCAGAAATACTTGCATACATGTATGCAACTATTGGCAAAAGTTGCATACATGTATGCAACTATTTGCAAGTTTTAAATTCACACCACATCCCTGTAATGTTTTCTCTGGAAACCCGCCCCCTATTTTAGCTGCCGCCTGGAATCTTCCGCCTGGAATCTTTCGCCTGCCACTTTCCATACCACCGCCTCTTTCGTTTTCTGTCCAAATTTTCGGGCGCTATCACTTAAAAAAAAAAAAAATCTAAAATCTATAAATATTCTCGAAAGTCCACAGAAATTAAAAAAAAAAAGGTTGCATAAATGTATGCAACTTTTACGAATAGTTGCATACATTTATGCAACTATTCGAATACACATGCATATATTTATGCACGCCTGTTTGAAAAATTGCATACATGTATGTAGTTTTTCTATATAACTGCATACATGTGTGCATATATGTCAAAATATATGCAAACGTGAATAAGTTGCACGTAGGTATGCAGTTTTTAAATAAATGCATCGGCAGGTGCATGTTTTAACAATATGTGCATACATGTATGCATTTATACTGCAGTTTTGACGCAGATTTGAAATAAATGCATACATGTATGCAACTAATCGATTTATATGCATGTTTTGATGCAATTTACTGCATTTCGTTGATTTTCTGTATTTCATGATTTCGACGTTGTTTTTAATGTTTTTTTGATCTGATTTTTTTCACGATTAATTGTTTTAATTAAATACGAATTTACATGGTTTTTTATATTTTTTTATATGTTTTTGAAAAATAGGGACCTAATTTACAATAAGTTTAGGACCGGATGTGAGCCTAATTAAGTTTCGTTTTAGGGATGTGTGCCTAATATTCACTTTATAATAAAGTAGATTTCAATTTGGGATTTCAAAACAAAACGTTTGGAAATATGAATTTCAAAACATAACAATGCATACAAAACAAGTATGCGAACCAAATATCGGTCATGTTCCCTCAGGACCGGGCAAAACGCACCCTAACCGAACAAATATATATATATATATATATATATATATATATATATATATATATATATATATATATGCTCCTAACGACTACACTGACAATGCATCATCCCACCAATTGAGGAAGACATGCACGCCCTTACACTGTTAGTCAATTTCGGGTCACCCTCATCTTCAGCCACATACTTGATAAATCATTTTATATCCCGAAGTAGGGAAAATCATTTCACAACATAATCACAAGTATAATCAAATCTATATAGATTTTTGCTTACAAATCATTTCGAAATCATCGGGTATAGCCCTCGAAATCCTTTCTGTTTTATAAAACAATCCCTATCCAAAATCGGGAATAACATTTCTTTTTACTTAAGAAAACTCATCTCAAAATCATTTATTAAATTTTTAAACAAACAACATCACTAAACACCTTATTGTCAAATCGTGAAGTGTTTCACAAGATGTTAGCACATAGATATTTTTTACCCAACCCAATGCTAAATGTAAAAGCATATTTTGCTCATAAACTGGTCGAGCACAATCCAAACAGTTAATCCATCACAATCAATATCAGCAACCAAGTGTATTTTGTTCGATCACATTTCATGTTTTACATACACAATAAAAAGGGAATTTTTATTGTAAACATATTTTCTATGTTGCTTATGACAAACAAAAAGAAAGATTTTTAAGTTCATATCATTTTCCATGTTGAACATGTTCTATATTTTCTAATCACAACATAAAAAGATAATTTTGTCTACCTTACATGTTATATAATTCTAATGACAAAATAAAAGATAATTTGTCTGCATGACATTTTATATAATTCTAATGACAAAATAAAAGATAATTTTATCTGCATGACATGTTATATAATTCTGATGACAAAATAAAAGATAATTTTGTCTACATGACATGTTATATAATTATAATGACAAATTAAAAGATTTACTTACATAACACTTTCTTATGTTCTCTAATGGCAAATAAAAAGAGGTTTTACTTGCATAACATGTTCTACATTTCTAATGTCATATAAAAAGAAGTATTTATTTTCATGACATTTTCTATGTTGCGAATGACAAATAAAAAGGAGATTTTTATTTGTATACAAATTCCTATCTTTAACATAACAAATAAAAGTGAATATTTACTTGTACACAAATTTCAATCTTTAATATGACAAATGTAACACCCCACCTCCGTCAAGGTGTGAACCTAGGGAGAAATGTTACAACAAATAAATGTGAATATTTATTTGTTAATATATTTCTATTTCAAAACAATGATCATTTTTACATATTCTATTTATACAATAAAAATGTGGTTTTTATTCTTAACATATTTTTATTTTCTACAATGATCATTTTTACTCTTTTCTTATATACGATAAAAATGTGAATACTTACTATTAACATATCTTCATTTTAAACAAATGAACATTTTTAATCCTTTCTACATACACAATAAAAATGTAAATTTAATCGTTAACATAATTTAACAATTAAACATGATAATTATAATTCAACAATTCAAATTTGTTAAACATGACAATTATAATTTAACAATTCTAATTTGATAAACATGACAATTATAATTTGACAATTCTAACTTGTTAAACATGACAATTATAATTTAATAATTCTATTTTCCTAGTTTCTTACATTACATTAAAAATGTGAATTTTTAATGTAGGTAAGTTTTAATTTTAAAACATGAACATTTTTATAATTTTTATTTCAACTCAACAAAATGATAAAAATGGTTCTTTTCATTTTTGTTGAAAAAATTAATTCAACAAAATGACAAAATTTGATATTTCATTTTTGTTGAAAATTCTAATTCAACAAAATGACAAAATTAGTTCTTTTCATTTTTGTTGAAAATTCTTGAAACACCCCACCTCCATTAAGGTCACTCACAAAGGGAATGCCTTAACTTTGGTGGAGAGTTATAGGTACAAGACAAAGAAAAATTTACAAGACAGATAAATTTAAGCAGCGAAATCCAAATATTTATTTCATACGTATTTCAATACAAAAGCATTACATCAAATTGTCTCAAAACAACTTCAAAACATTACACCATAATTTCTGTCTTGATAATTCAACAAAGAGGCATAAACCAAAAAGTAAAAATGCATAAATCCCCAAGGATCATATCCAAAGCCATAGCCAATGCAAGAGAGTCCAAGTCATACATCTACTTTCTTGAAGCTTGTAAAGAGTCTGATTAAGCTGGAGTATTTCCTCCCTGTGGACCTAAGGGGGGGAACGGAAGAAAAGAAGACGAAAGAGAACGGGTCAGACAATAAGTCTGGTAAGTTTAATGGTTACTAGTATTTAAACAAGAAAAGGGGTCATGACAGTGATAACAGAACATAGGACAATATCCTAATATAAGACAAGAGGGACGTGTGATCGCACCCATTACTATAGTCTCTGCACCTACTTAACTATTGGTTCAACCAGTCCAAGTGTTTACAACAAACGATCCCCTTAATGATCGGCTCCTACTCGCACGTATTCATGTCATGTGTCCTTCGGCCCCGCTTGATTGTAGTCACCTGTGCTGGTCCCAACATAGGGTGTATCAGTCCCTCTGGTGGCAACCCGACACGATCCAAGATGCACAGCGTACACTACTGATGCCCAATGCCTGATTTTTCCACTCCGAAGTACGTGCATGCCCATACTCCGTCGGAACATACACTGG
Organism: Allium sativum; assembly: GCA_030737875.1. NCBI lineage: Eukaryota > Viridiplantae > Streptophyta > Magnoliopsida > Asparagales > Amaryllidaceae > Allium > Allium sativum. Next base: position 508,690,954 of record CM060921.1, on the reverse strand, counting down.
CCCACCAACCGCCGATGTTTTGACCGCTTATAGTTCAGCTCAGTAATCGTGCCCCACCCTGCCTAGTTCAGGGTACCATGATACATCTATGTGGGTTACTGCTAAAATGGGTCCCCGTTACTAGGATTTTCTAATCAACATGTTTATTTGGTTAAGTGTCCAAGTTTACCCAACCCAGCCCATTCGTTTTAATTAACATGTTGAATCGGTTAAGTGTTTTTCCTAATTTACTTAACCCTACCAGTTCTGACTTAGCTTTAATTTTATTAAAGCACCAACCACTCACATTAGACAGGTCTTGTTGCGGTCACTGGATATGTCGGTCGGTTCCGGCCAGATTTACACCACAACTCAGTCTAACCTCGGGTTCTTTTTGGGCTTGATGCACTAACTACCCACATTAGACAGGTCTTGTTGTTGTCACTGGATATGTCGGTCGGTTCCGGGAAGATTTACACCACAACTCATCTAACCTCGGGTTAGGCATATTCGTCTTTTCTAAATTCATATTTTTCTATATATGTCAAATTTCCTTTATGTGAATTAAATTTAATTTAATCACGGCATAATTATGCTGTGATTATGCTCAATGTAAATGGTATAAATATACCATTTAAATGAACAAATCTATGCCATAAATTCTCATATTTCCCATCGCTACCCCCGTGGAACGTATGCGTAAATCACATAAAATGTTGGGCTAGCAAGTTAGCCCAAACCCATAAACAAAAAGGGGTAATAAAAAAAGAACAAGAAATGATCATAATACAACATACATTTAACTTTTCACATGTAACTTTGCATAGATATATGTCACTTAACTTTAATCACTTGGGTAAAGGTGAACTTGTGACTAAGTTGAATCTAATGGTCATGTAAACTTGACAAAGGTCTAGCATAAAAGTTTAACATATAATCATTGTTTCAACCCACAGCTTGGCATATAATCTTATGTATGTTAAAACATAAGAAAGCTATCATAATCATTTTCTTATCACAATTTAGCATGATGTTAACAACATAAGAGGACTACAATTCCACTTTTACAATATAAATAGATTCAACTTGGCATAGTTCTAAATATTCATAAATGTAAATCTAACATGTAAACATGTGATTTAGATCCTAAACTCACCAAAATTACAGCATGACATGTTTTACCATTTTGTTGGCATAATAAGTTCTTTACTCAATCGTAATAACATATAATGTCGTGCATCACCCAAACATATAGACATGAGATATACAACATGTTCATCGCCATAAGCACATAGAGACATGAAATATACCACACGTTCATCGCCACAAACATATAGCCAATATTAATTTCAACGATATTTTAAGATAAACGAGAATCAAATCTCATACACAAGCATCGTACTATATTCCAATTACAACATGTCATGATTCAATTGAAAGGAATGTTTAAATCTGCGTAACAACTAACTTACAAACTAAAAGAAATTCTTGCGTTCTGAAATCTGAATTCTGAAATTAGAGATGCGCGCCTTTGATGCAGATCGTTGAACTAAACTGGTTTTAATTTGATTTTAGATGTAAGCTTCGACTTGTCTTTTGAATTTAAAAAGGTGATGGCTACTCCAAATCCTCCATTGATGGCATTTCAGTTCTAGGTTTATATTTCTGTGTGGTTTTAGGTTAGGCATTGAATTGTTTATATATAATTTCAGTTTGATTATAGCCGTCAGATGAACCTAGGGTTAATCACAGGCACTCAGACCTGATCAGGCCCATCCAAAAACCCTAGTGACTCAGCGGCGAGTCAAAAATCGTTCAAATTTTAGATCTGGCCTAGGGACAGGTCGACCCTAAGGTCGACCCCCAGGTCGACCTCAAGGGGGGGGGGGGGAGGTCGACACTAGGGTCGACCCCCTGGTCGACCTGCCTGGACGGGAATTTTCCCGCCTAGCTCGCTCCTGGCTTTTGTTTGAAATTTGAACTTGTTCTTTCGAGCTGTTTGAATGTATTCGAATTTCTAAAACTTCTAACAGTCATAACCTCTTCATACGAAGTCCAATTCATGCAAACTCGGACTCTATCTCAACCAGAATTCCGAGATGAACACAATGGCATAGCCTGTTTCCCTTAATTCTCACATTTTAAATTAAGTATCAAAGGATTCATTATTATAACGTTAATAGAAAGTACGGGGTGTTACATTCTCCCCTCCTTTTAGGATTTCGTCCCCGAAATCTTTAAGTCGAGAAGAACTTATATCCTACCATCCAATCACCTATCTACTCGACCATCAAACACAGACGTTCATTGTCCTTAAAAGATTTCTAATGCTTCATGATCATATGCATTGTGTGTGTATATGTCCTTATCTAATGCAGAATCAGGCGGTCTACTGATTCAGTTGACCTCCTTAATGCAAATTATTTCAGTGCCATGAGTCCATTATGAATGCAATTTTTCCTACTCAAAATTTCTTACATGAGTGCACAACCATTCATGCAAATGCAACGTCCATATGATAACACATCAAGTTTTAATCCATAAACCAATACATATATGCATATGCAATATGGAAGTGACTGAGCCGATCTAGTACCTAATGTGTGTGTATATGCATCCACTAGCAACCACTAGCGACCACTTGAAACCACTTACAACCATCAATCATAACATGTTTCAATTACATGTTTACATCCAAGTAGGTTCCTACCTAAGGATAAAGGATAGGATTGAGGAGATATACCTAAAAGATAAGTACGAGCATAAACTTGAGGAAAAAGACGAGATTAATGACGTACCCTCAAAAAAAGAAGGGTAGGTTGCGTGTATACGGTCCTCAGTTTCCCAAGTCGCGTCTTCCTCGGTGTCGCTCCATTGAACTTTGATGAGCTTAACTTCACGGTTGCATAGCCTTCTGACTTCTGTTCCCAAGATACGGGTTGGAACTCTTCTCACAGTTTCTTCTCGTTCAACTTCAACTTCTTCTAGCATACTTGGTTCTACCACTTCCGCAGAATCGTGTACGCACTTCCGCAGGTGAGAGACATGAAAGACATTGTGAATCCCGGTAAATCTTTTGGGCAGCTGTATCCTATAAGCCATCTTCCCAATCTTCTCGATGATAGGGAACGGACCTACAAGTCTTGGTGCTAACTTTCCTGCGGATCCAAAGCAAACGACGTTCCTCAAGGGAGATACTTTAAGGAACACCTTGTCTCCAACTTCGAATTCAAGGTCAGTTCTTCTTTTGTCTGCGTAGGACTTCTGTCTATCTTGGGCGGTCTTCATTCTCCTTCGTATCAAGTCTACTTTCTCTGAAGTCTCCCTAATCATGTTTGGTCCAAGTATGAGCTTGTCTGTTGACTCCCACCAGCAAGTTGGTGACCTGAACGGTCTTCCATATAAAGCTTCAAAAGGTTTCATGCCTATGGTGGCTTAGTAGCTATTGTTGTAAGAGAATTCCACCAAAGGTAGATGATCCTCCCAGGTACCTCCGAAGTCAATAATGCATAACCTCAAGAGGTCTTCTAATACTCTGTTGACTCTTTCCGTCTCGCCATCAGTTTGAGGGTGATAGGCCGTGCTTAAGCATAACTGTGTGCCTACAGCCTCTTGTAAACTCTTCCAAAACTCGCTCGTGAAGATAGGGTCTCGATCACTCACTATGCTGGAGGGTATCTCATGGAGTCGAACTATCTCCTTAAGATATATGGATGCTAGAGTTGAGGCAGTCCTTCTACTCTTGACAGGTATAAAGTGGGCGCTTTTTGTGAGCATGTCCACTATTACCCAAATGCTAGTATTGCCCCTTCTTGACCTAGGAAACCCATCTATAAAGTCCATTGAGATGCTATCCCATTTCCACTGTGGGATCTCTAGAGGATGGAGCAGACCACCAGGCTTCTTCTGCTCTGCTTTGACTTTTTGGCATATTAAACATTTAGAAACAAATTCAGCTACATCTTTCTTCATGCCATTCCAAAAGAAAACTCTTTTGATATCTTTATACATTTTGTCTCCGCCTGGGTGTATGGTCAGCTTGGAATGGTGTGCCTCTTCTAGAACCGTCTTTACCAAGCCCCTTGCCTGTGGGACACATAGTCTTCCATCTCGTCTCAACCAACCCTTGGCATCCATGGAGTATCTATTGAGGTGACTAGAAGTCTCACCCCTAATTAATTTGTCCATTACTTCGGCTAGCTGAGGGTCTTCTCTTTGCGCGGCTCCGACTGAGTCTAATAAAGTTGGTCGCACTTCTAATGTTGCTAGCAAGCCGGGTACAAAGTCAGTGAAGGGTCTGAAGTTAAAGCTTGCTACGAACTCCAAGCTTTGCCTTTCCACAAAGAGAGGGCTTAAGGTAAGCTTCTTTCTACTTAAGGCGTCTTCAACTGCATTGCCATTCCCACGCGTGTAGGAAATCTCAAAATCATACGAGGCGAGGAACTCCATCCATCTTTGCCGCCTCAAATTGAGATCTTTCTGCGAGAATAGGTATTTCAACAATTTATGGTCAGTATACAATTCAAATTTCTCACCTAGGAGATAATGGCGCCAAGACTTAAGCGCAAAAACGATGGTTGCCAACTCTAGGTCGTGGGTCGGGTAGTTTTTCTCATGTACTTTCAACTGTCTTCCACCATAAGCCACTACCTTCCCTTCTTGCATCAGAACAGTGCCTAGTCCCGTTACACATGCATCTGTGTATACTGTGAACATCTTGCTTCCGTCAGGCAATGTCAGAACTGGGTCTGTTGTTAAAGCCCTCTTCAAATGTTGGAAAGCAATATCGCAATCCAAGTCCCAATTGAAAGCTAGGTTCTTCTTTGTCAATCTTGTTAGTGGAGCTGAGATTTTTTGAAAAATCTTTGATGAACTTTCGATAAAAGCCTGCTAGCCCGAGAAAGCTTCGGACTTTGGTTGCGTTTCGAGGAACCTTCCAATCTTGCACAGCAACCACTTTTGCGGGGTCCATAGCTATCCCCTCTTTGGACACCACATGTCCAAGGAACCTAACTTCTTCTCTCCAGATATGGCATTTGGAGAATTTCGCCTTCAACTGATGTACACGGATTGTATCCATGACTTCTTTTAGATGCTGAGCATGATCTTCCTCATTCTTTGAGAAGATCAAAATATCGTCTATGAAGACTAACACAAACTTATTGAGGAACTCTCGGTACACCCAGCTCATTAAATCAACGAAGTAAGCGGGTGCGTTTGTCAAGCCGAAAGGCATGACAAGCCACTCGAAGAAACCATCGGGAGTTCTGAATGTGGTCTTATCAATGCTGTCTTCAGCCACTCTTAGCTGATGAAACCTGGTAGCTAAATCTAATTGGGAGAAACCGATGCACCTACAAGCTGATCGAACAAATCATCTATTCTTGGGAGTGGGTGTCTATTCTTCTTGGTCAGCTCGTTTAGCTCCCCATAATCAATGCACAGGCGAAGCGAACCATCATCTTTGGTTGCGAACACTACCGGAGCACCCCATTCAGAAATACTCCGTCTTATGAACCCCCTTTCAAGCAACACTTTGATTTGTTTGCTGAGCTCCTTTCTCTCCCTTGGGGCCATGTGCCTAATGGGTAAAGCAACGGGCTTTGCATTATCAACGAGGAATATGCGGAAGTCTATCTCCCGCTTCGGAGGTAAGCCCTTTACCTCTTTAAACACATCCGAATATTCACGGACTATTCTTACGGACTGCAAGTTCTCGACAGACGCATCAAGTGATTCTAGATAACTAAGCATGACGGAGTTCATGGGATTACAAGAAATTTCGAGAGTGTTACCGAGGAGAGTCATAGGTCTAACCACTCTCTTTTCACAATCGAGGACGGCACCATTACTGGATAGCCAGTCCATGACTAGAATTAACCTATAGCCAGTGAAGCCCAAAACAAAGGCATTGCATCTAAACCCAACGCTTAGTATAGATATTTTCAAATCCAAACAAACCATTGACAAATAAGCTGAGCCCCCAATTGGATTTGAAACAACCAAGGGATCCTCTACTATACTAGTGTCTAGGTGCAGAGATTCAACTAAATCAGCAGATACAAATGAGTTTGATGCACCACAATCAAACAATGTATGAATAGGATGATCAAAAAGATAGACTAAACTTTCGACATAATCTACCTCGTTCTTACGGAGGTGCCGCGAGAGCGTGGACTTGTCCTCTAGAAAAAGGTCCAGCTCCCTGCCCTTGCTTCCTTAGGCAGGCCATAGCCATGTGTCATGTCTCGCCACAGTGGAAATAGCCACCCATCTTCCTTTTCTTCTTCCTGCAGTCTTTGACCAGATGTCTAGGAATGCCACAGAAATTACACTTTCTCTTTTCACGGGGTTTGTTGTTCTTCCTGCCTTTCTTTGGATCAGCCTTCTTATTTTGTGACCCTTCCCCCTTCTTATCTTGAGGCACTTTTGCTTTTGCCTCATTCTTGCCCTTGTCTTCCTCATTTAAGAGTGCCATGTCCACTAACCTTTCGTAAGTATCCCCCATAGATATGTGGGTCATAGCCAAGCTGTGAAGTGGCTCATTCAATCCCTTGACAAAACGGAGAGCCTTCTTATGAGGAGTATTCACTAAGTCCAGTCCAAACCAGGCCAGCTGGTTGAATTGATTGACGTACTCCTTGACCGTCATACTTCCTTGCTTAAGAGATAAGAACTTTACCAGCTGCAAACTTCGTTCATCTTGTGAGAGGAATTTCATCTCAAACCTTATTCTGAAATCCATCCATGTTTCAACCGGCCTCTCAGCGTTTGTGGCTTCCCACCAATAGGAAGCTTCGTCTTTGAGCAAACACACTGCCAACTATACCTTTTGTCTATCATCCACCTCGAAGATGATGAACAGATCCTCAGTTTCTTTGAGCGAGTTCCTTGCTTCCACGGATGATTCAGTCCCCTTGAAATACTTTCCACCCATGGCCCTAAAATCTCTACAAATCTTTGAGAAAGCATTTGCACAAGGAGGAGGAGGAGGAGGAGGAACCGCTGCAGCTGGAGGAGGGATATCTGCTGGGTCTGCGTCGTTGGCCCTAGCCTCTAAGTATCTCCTGAACCAGCCAGGTATTGGCACACCCTCTGAAAGGTTAAGATTCTTATACATGCTGAAATGAAAAAGAAAAGATTAAAAATGAGGGATAGAAAGATAATGCATATGGCTTTGGGTATTATGCCTTTTTAAATTTAAAACAACACTTTTCCTTGTAAAATATTTCTTTATATTTCTTTTTGAAAGATAGTTTTTCGAAAATTCTTATCTAATCTGGTAAACCTTTTGCTCTGATACCAAGTGAAACACCCCACCGCCATTAAGGTCACTAACAAAGGGAACGCCTTAACTTTGGTGGAGAGTTATAGGTACAAGACAAAGAAAAAATTACAAGATAGATAAATTTAAGCAGCGGAATCCAAATATTTATTTCATACGTATTTTAATACAAAAGCATTACATCAAATTGTCTCAAAACAACTTCAAAACATTACACCATAATTTCTGTCTTGATAATTCAATAAAGAAGCATAAACCAAAAAGTAAAAATGCATAAATCCCCAAGGATCATATCCAAAGCCATAGCCAATGCAAGAGAGTCCAAGTCATACATCTACTTTCTTGAAGCTTGTAAAAAGTCTGATTAAGCTAGAGTATTTCCTCCCTGTGGACCTGAGGGAGGGAGGGAACGGAAGAAAAGAAGACAAAAGAAAATGGGTCAGACAATAAGATTGGTAAGTTCTGTGGTTACTAGTATTTAAACAAGAAAAGGGGCCATGAAAGTGATAACAGAAAACAGGACAATACCCTAATATAAGATAAGAGGGATGTGTGATCGCACCCATTACTATAGTCTCTGCACCTACTTAACCATTGGTTCAACCAGTCCACGTGTTTACAACAAACGATCCCCTTAATGATCGGCTCCTACTCGCACGTATTCATGTCCTACGTCCTTCGGCCCCGCTTGATTGTAGTCACCTGTGCTGGTCCCACCATGGGGTGTATCAGTCCCTCTGGTGGCAACCCGACACGATTCAAGATGCACAGTGTACACTACTGATGCCCAGTGCCTGATTTTTCCACTTCGGAGTACGTGCACGCCCATACTCCATCGGAACCTACACTGGCCCACCAACCGCCGACGTTTTGACCGCTTATAATTCAGCCCAGTAATCGTGCCCCACCCTGCCTAGTTCAGGGTACGATGATACATCTATGTGGGTTACTGCTGAAATGGGTCCCCAATACTAGGGTTTTCTAATCAACATGTTTATTTGGTTAAGTTTCCAAGTTTACCCAACACAGCCCATTCGTTTTAATTAACATGTTGAATCAGTTAAGTGTTTTTCCTAATTTACTAAACTCTACCAGTCCTGACTTAGCTTTAATTTTATTAAAGCACCAACCACTCACATTAGAGAGGTCTTGTTGCGGTCACTGGATATGCCGGTCGGTTCCAAGCAGATTTACACCACAACTCAGTCTAACCTCGGGTTCTTTTTGGGCTTGATGCACTAACCACCCACATTAGACAGGTCTTGTTGTGGTCACTAGATATTCCTTTTTAAATTTAAAACAACACTTTTCCTTGTAAAATGCTTCTTTATATTTATTTTTGAAAGATAGGTTTTCGAAAATTCTTATCTAATCTGGTAAACCTTTTGCTCTGATACCAAGTGAAACACCCCAACTCCGTTAAGGTCACTCACAAAGGGAATGCCTTAACTTTGGTGGAGAGTTATAGGTACAAGACAAAGAAAAATTTACAAGACAGATAAATTTAAGCAGCGGAATCCAAATATTTATTTCAGATGTATTTCAATACAAAAGCATTACATCAAATTGTCTCAAAACAACTTCAAAACATTACACCATAATTTCTGTCTTGATAATTCAATAAAGAAGCATAAACCAAAAAGTAAAAATGCATAAATCCCCAAGGATCATATCCAAAGCCATAGCCAATGCAAGAGAGTCCAAGTCATACATCTACTTTCTTGAAGCTTGTAAAGAGTCTGATTAAGCTGGAGTATTTCCTCCCTGTGGACCTGAGGGGGGGAAACGGAAGAAAAGAAGACGAAAGAAAACGGGTCAGACAATAAGTCTGGTAAGTTCAGTGGTTACTAGTATTTAAACAAGAAAGGGGTCATGACAGTGATAACAGAACATAGGACAATACCCTAATATAAGATAGGAGGGACGTGTGATCGCACCCATTACTATAGTCTCTGCACCTACTTAACCATTGGTTCGACCAGTCCTCGTGTTTACAACAAACGATCCCCTTAATGATCGGCTCCTACTCACACGTATTCATGTCCTGCATCCTTCGGCCCCGCTTTATTGTAGTCACCTGTGTTGGTCCCACCATGGGGTGTGTCAGTCCCTCTGGTGGCAACCCGACACGATCCAAGATGCACAGTGTACACTACTAATGCCCAGTGCCTGATTTTTCCACTCCGGAGTACGTGCACGCCCATACTCCGTCAAAACCTACACTGGCCCACCAACCGCCGATGTTTTGACCGCTTATAGTTCAGCCCAGTAATCGTGCCCCACCCTGCCTAGTTCAGGGTACTATGATACATCTATGTGGGTTACTGCTAAAATGGGTCCTCGTTACTAGGGTTTTCTAATCAACATGTTTATTTGGTTAAGTGTCCAAGTTTACCCAACCCAGCCCATTCGTTTTAATTAACATGCTGAATCGTTTAAGTGTTTTTCCTAATTTTTTTAACCCTACCAGTCCGGACTTAGCTTTAATTTTATTAAAGCACCTACCACTCACATTAGACTGGTCTTGTTGCGGTCACTGGATATGTCGGTCGGTTTCGGGAAGATTTACACCACAACTCAGTCTAACCTCGGGTTCTTTTTGGGCTTGATGCACTAATCACCCACATTAGACAGGTCTTGTTGTGGTCACTGATATACCGGTCGGTTCCGGGCAGATTTACACCACAACCCAGTCTAACCTCGAGTTAGGCATATTCGTCTTTTCTAAATTCATATTTTTCTATATATGTCAAATTTCCTTTATGTGAATTAAATTTAATTTAATCACGGCATAATTATCCTGTGATTATGCTCAACATAAATGGTATAAATATACCATTTAAATGAACAAATCTATACCATAAATTCTCATATTTCCCATCACTACCCCCGTGGAACGTATGCGTAAATCACATAAAATGTTGGGCTAGCAAGTTAGCCCAAACCCATAAACAAAAAGGGGTAATACATAAAGAACATGAAATGATCATAATACAGCATACATTTAACTTTTCACATGTAACTTGGCATAGATGTATGTCACTTAACTTTAATCATTTGGGTAAAGGTGAACTTGTGACTAAGTTGAATCTAATGGTCATGTAAACTTGACAAAGGACTAGCATGAAAGTTTAACATATAATCATTGTTTCAACCCACAACATGGCATATAATCTTATGTATGTTAAAACATAAGAAAGCTATCATAATCATTTTCTTATCACAATTTAGCATGATGTTAACAACATAAGAGGATTACAATTCCACTTTTACAACATAAATAGATTCAACTTGGCATAGTTCTAAATATTCATAAATGTAAATATAACATGTAAACATGTGATTTAGATCCTAAACTCACCAAAATTACAGCATGACATGTTTTACCATTTTGTTGGCATAATAAGTTCTTTACTCAATCGTAATAACATATAATGTCGTGCATCACCCAAACATATAGACATGACATATACAACTGTTCATCGCCATAAGCATATAGAGACAAGAAATATACCACACGTTCATCGCAACAAACATATAGCCAAGATTAATTTCAACGATATTTTAAGATAAACGAGAATCAAATCTCATACATAAGCATCGTACTATATTCCAATTACAACATGTTATGATTCAATCAAAGGGAATGTTTAAATCTGCGTAATAACTAACTTACAAACTAAAAGAAATTCTTGCGTTCTGAAATCTGAATTCTGAAATTGGAGATGCGCGCCTTTGATGAAGATCGTTGAACTAAACTGGTTTTAATTTGATTTTAGATTTAAGCTTCAACTTGTCTTTTGAATTGAAAAGGGTGACGGCTACTCCAAATCCTCCATTGACGGCATTTCAGTTATAGGTTTGTTTTCCTGTATGTTTTTAGGTTAGGCATTGAGTTGTTTATATAGAATTTCAGTTTGATTATAGCCGTTAGATGAACCTAGGGTTAATCACAGCCACTCAGACCTGATCAGGCCCATCCAGAAATCCTAGTGACTTAGCAGCGAGTCAGAAATCATTCAAATTTTAGATCTAGCCAGGGCCTGGTCGACCCTAAGGTCGACCCCCAGGTCGACCTCAAGGAGGGGAGGTCGACACTAGTGTCGGCCCCCTGGTCGACCTGCCTGGGCGGGAATTTTCCCGCCCATCTCGCTCCTAGCATTTGTTTGAATTTTGAACTTATTCTTACGAGCTGTTTGAATTTATTCGAATTTCTGAAACTTCTAACAGCCATAACCTCTTCATACGAAGTCCAATTCACGCAAACTCGGACTCTATCTCAACTAGAATTCTGAGATGAACACAATGGTGTAGCCCGTTTCCCTTAATTCTCACATTTTAAATTAAGTATCAAAGGATTCATTATTATAACGTTAATAGAAAGTACGGGGTGTTACAATTCTAATTCAACAAAATGATAAAAATGTTTATTTTTGTTTCGACTAAACTATTTGACAAAAATGAACATTTATTCCCAACTATCCTAATTTGTCAAAAATGACCATTTTTGTTTAACTCAATTCTAATTAACAAAAATGTTAATTATTATTTCAACTATTCTAATTAATAAAAATTATCATTTTTGTTTAAATATTCTAATTTGACAAAATTGACAAATTTAATGCAACAATTGTACTTTGACTAAAATGACAATTTTAATTCAATTATTTCAATTTGTCAAAACTAACAATTTTTGTCAATCGCTCTAATTTGTAAAATTGACAATTTAAGTCCAATAACTCTAATTTGTCAGATTTAAAATTCTAATCCAATTATTCTTCTTCAACAAAAATTGGTATTTTTGTTTTCAATAGTTTTATTCAACACAAACATCGTCAAATTAATGGATCTACGTAACGACATCAGTTCTAGATCAAATCACGTATCATACAAATAGAATTTAACAGCATATAATTTAACACATCAATTCTAAATCAAATCACGAATCAGGCAAATAGAATTTAACGGTGTATAATTTAACACATCAATTCTAGATCAAATCACGTATGATGATTGACTAATTTTCATTATATAAAAGAAAAGAAATAGAATTTCTCACAAAAGTGATGTTTTTATTTTAAATAAACATTTCTAACGAAAGTGATGTTTTTAATTCTAACATGACATAATCTTGCAAAAATGACATATTTAATTAACATGACATGATTATAGCAAAATGATATTTTTAATGAACACCATATGTAATTAAAATGTAACCTTTTTATTGTTGAAATATTTTATTTTATCAATGAATATTTTTGACTAACACAATTAAAATTAACGAATGATTATTTTATTATTCGTTTACATGCTAAGGATGACAAATTTTAATGAAAAACATAAATTTAGATCCAACATCACAACCAAGATCAATCAAAATTAGTTTATATATATATAATTCTATATATATATATATATATATAATTTTTTTTAATTTAAAACGAGAAATCTCACACACAATTTTCTACATCGTATGAATATTTTTATCGCATTCACTACTTCATAGCATGAATATTTTATCGCATACATATATTTTATAAACAATCTTCAACGGTCAATGAACAAGCAATTAATTTTTAATATAGCCTTTCAGTAGGCGAGTTTAGATTTCTCACCTTGGTTTCTCACTCCGTCAAATCAGTTTTATTACGAAGCTCTCATCGATACGCATCTTGTTTTGCTTCTCTAATTTCTTCCTCTAATCTCTCTTCTTTCTCTAGATGCTCACAAAATTTCATGGCCTAACTCCTTACGGTATGGGAGATATAAATTATTTAATTTTAAGGGGCTTTCCTGTAGATTTTCGAGAAAGAGAGAGAGAGAGAGAGGACAGCTGTTAAATTTTTTTTTTTTTTGAGGAAGAAGAGAAAACAAGGATTTGTGGAGAGGAAAAGATATTATATAGTGGAGGGTTTTAATTCTTTCCCCTTTTGATTTTTCTATGACATGTCCATTTTATTTATACATACGAAAAGCTGCTGATGTATAAATATATAGGAAGAAAACAAAAAGAAACTGACATAGTCTATATTAAATTTCCTTGGTACCATGTGTGTTTTGGGAAGAATTGAATGGTTTGTATAAAAAGGTAAGAGGCCAATAGCAATGAACGGTTTATTTTTTTTGTTTTTTTTGTTTTTGAGAACGCTCAAGGAATGAAATGATATTAATGAATGAATGTTAAACCTTAAATGGTAAACATTAATTGTAAATTAAAAGAAAAATATAGATATTAAATTCACATGGTTTTGGCAACAATTCAAATGAGCGGATAAGGCAAATTGAGAATGAAACGGATTTGCAAATAGGAACGAAAATAATGCATTGCTTATATAAATATACATTATATTTTTAGTTTAACCATTTGTACATCAAAATTTCATTAACTTTATCACAATTAATACCGTAATAAATTTAGATTTTAACGGTTTATTCAAAACAAAATTTATTACTATTAATATTAAAAATTTCAACTTGTAAATTAAAAATTGATTTCAAACATGTATTTTCTTCTTATCAAGTTGCATGATAAGTATTAAATTCATTTCTAAATTTATGATGGTACAACTCTTTCCTTAATATTCATTTTTAAACAACGAAGAAATTTTAACGCTAAATATTCAAATCGGTTAGTAATGCAAATCACGTTTGTTTATAAATTTATGAAATGGTTAGCACCTATTGTTCAAGAACTGACAAAATCTCAAATATAAATATTTATTCTACATTGCATCTTAATTTAATTTATATTTTAAATCTCAAAATGAATATCATAAATTGATTTATAAAGCCAAATCAAAATTAACTATTTTGAGTATTCGTTCATGAAATTTATTCGTAAACAATTCAATTGCGTATAAATAACCATTTATCTAATTTCAAATTGTTTATTAGAAACATAATTGAAATCATTCATTAACAACATCATAAAATTTATAAAAATAATTTAATTTAAAAATGGAATTTTTAAATTCTGACTCATTTTCTAACAAAATTTCCTTAAAATAAATTTTTAAATTGGTTTTGATTTTCCGGGTTGTTACAATCTCCCCCACTTCAAATCTTTTCGTCCTAAAAAAGGAACGGAGCTGAAAGTTGTTTTGCTAACTAACTCAACTTTCATTCTTTTATTGGTTTCAAAAATTTTATTAGTTGAACTAATAATCACACACCACAATCATCAATCAATTAGTTGATTAGCTTTTCAAATATATATAACTTTTATATATTCAAAAATCATATTTTCTAAGATGGAATTACATAAATAATCACAAATACGTTAATTATAAACTTGCCACTCTCAACTCATTCTAGGGCATTTCTAACCCCATCTCTAGCGAGTTTTCTCATTCTAGGATAATACTGTTCCTATCTCTAATGAGTATTCTTTTATAGGATATTTCTAATCCTACCTCTGATGAGTCTTTTGTTCAGTTCTAACGAGTTGTACCCCAAAGATTTGGATTAACCAAAGCTCTGATACCAACTGTAACGATTTGGATTTTGTTCGGACCTAATCGATCGCAAAATCGACTAAGACTATTCAAAACCCCGAATACGCTAACTTTGGGCCTACAACACATCAGAACAAATAACATAAGACTTTTATAAACATTATAATAATGTTACATCAGAGTACATAATATCAGAGTACATCGATATAATACAGCGGAAGATAATTTACAATAAATTTAATACAATGCAGCGGAAGGCTATCATTGCTCTGGCCACAGCTTTAAGCTTCAATCCAGAATCCTGCCTAATAAATAGATATCTGCAAACAAGCCACTCGACTTCCCATGTGGAAAAGAGGGCACCCGAGTTTGCAAAGTCAAACAAACTACGAGTCAGTCATGGGACTGGTATGAGAAATCTTACTTAACTTAACTAATAATAATAAAGCTAATCACAGGACCATGCCGCTAACGCGGAACGGGTTTACACCATTGGATTGCCAGTGCATAAACATCAACCATAAATAAACATATGGATCTACAATGCATCAATCAACATGTAATTCCTTAATCTACCCATTTAGGCTTAATCCCTAAACTTAGATTTCAAAATCCAATTCACTTTACAAAAATTATTTCTTTGGACTTTATTTCCAGATTTCTTTTATTTCAAATCATTTGAAGTACATATCTAGCTTTTAGAATAAAGTAGATTTCACTTTGGGATTTCAAAACAAAACGTTTGGAAATATGAATTTCAAAACATAACAATGCATACAAAACAAGTATGTGAACCAAATATCGGTCGTGTTCCCTTAGGACCGAGCATTACGCACCCTAACCGAACTAATATATATGTGCACCTAACGGCTACACTGACAATGCATCATCCCACCAATTGGGGAAGACCTGCCCGCCCTTACACTGTTAGTCAATTTC
This sequence comes from Allium sativum, assembly GCA_030737875.1. Lineage (NCBI taxonomy): Eukaryota > Viridiplantae > Streptophyta > Magnoliopsida > Asparagales > Amaryllidaceae > Allium > Allium sativum. Next base: position 508,675,297 of record CM060921.1, on the reverse strand, counting down.
GGGTCACCAGCATCTTCAGTCACGTACTTGATAAATCATTTTATATCCCGAAGTATGGAAAATTATTTCACAAGTATAATCAAATCTATATAGATTTTTACTTACAAATCATTTCGAAATCATCGGGTATAGCCCTCGAAATCCTTTCTGTTTTATAAAACATTCACTGTCCAAAATCGGGAATAACGTTTTACTTAAGAAAACTCATCTCAAAATAATTTATTAAATTTTGAAACAAACAACATCGCTAATAACATTATATTCAAATCTTGAAGTGTTTCACAAGGTGTTAGCACATAGATATTTTTTACCCAACCCAATGCTAAATGTACAAGCATATTTTGCTAATAAACTGGTCGGGCATAATCTAAACAGTCAATCCATCACAATCAATATCAACAACCAAGTGTATTTGGTTCAATCACATTTCATGTTTTACATATACAATAAAAAGGGAATTTCTATTGTAAACATATTTTCTATGTTGCTTATGACAATTAAAAAGAAAGATATTTATGGTCATAACATTTTCTATGTTGAACATGTTCTATATTTTCTAAGACAACATAAAAAGATAATTTTGTCTACCTGACTTGTTATATAATTCTAATGACAAAACAAAAGATAATTACGTCTGCATGAATGTTATATAATTCTAATGAAAAAATAAAAGATAATTATGTCTGCATGAATGTTATATAATTCTAATGACAAAATAAAAGATAATTTTGTCTGCATGACATGTTATATAATTCTAATGAAAAATAAAAGATAATTTTGTCTACATGACATGTTATATAATTCTAATGACATAAAAAAAAGATAATTTTGTCTACATGACATGTTACATAATTCTAATGACAAAATAAAAGATTTACTTACATAACACTTTCTTATATTCTCTAATGGAAAATAAAAGGAGGTTTTACTTGCATAACATTTTCTACATTTCTAATGTCATATAAAAAGAAGTATTTATTTTCATGACATTTTCTATGTTGCGAATGACAAATAAAAAGGAGATTTTTATTTGTATACACATTCCTATCTTTAACATGGCAAATAAAAGTGAATATTTATTTGTACACAAATTTCAATCTTTAACATGACAAATAAATGTGAATATTTATTTGTTAACATATCTCTATTTCAAAACAATGATCATTTTTACATATTCTATTTATACAATAAAAATGTGGTTTTTATTCTTAACATATTTTTATTTTCTATAGTGATCATTTTTACTCTTTTCTTATATACAATAAAAATGTGAATATTTACTGTTAACATATCTTCATTTCAAACAAATGAACATTTTTAATCCTTTCTACATATACGATAAAAATATAAATTTTATCGTTAACATAATTAAACAATTCTAATTTGTTAAACATGAAAATTTTAATTCAACAATTCTAATTTGTTAAATATGACAATTATAATTTAACAATTCTAATTTGTTAAACATGGCAATTATAATTTAACAATTCTAATTTGTTAAACATGACAATTATAATTTAACAATTCTATTTTCCTAGTTTCTTACATTACATTAAAAATGTGAATTTTTAATGTAGGCATGTTTTAATTTTAAAACATGAACATTTTTATAATTTTTATTTCAATTCAACAAAATGATAAAAATGGTTCTTTTCATTTTTGTTGAAAATTTTAATTCAACAAAATGACAAAATTTGATATTTCATTTTTGTTGAAAATTCTAATTCAAGAAAATGACAAAATTGGTTCTTTTCATTTTTGTTGAAAATTCTAATTCAAAAAAATGATAAAAATGTATATTTTTGTTTTGACTAAACTATTTGACAGAAATGAACATTTATTCCCAACTATCCTAATTTGTCAAAAATGACCATTTTTGTTTAACTCAATTCTAATTAACAAAAATGTTAATTATTGTTTCAACTATTCTAATTAATAAAAATTATCATTTTTGTTTAAATATTCTAATTTGACAAAATTGACAAATTTAATGCAACAATTGTACTTTGACTAAAATGATAATTTTAATTCAATTATTTCAATTTGTCAAAAATGACAATTTTTGTCTAATCACTCTAATTTGTCAAATTGACAATTTTAGTTCAATAACTCTAATTTGTCAGATTTAAAATTCTAATCCAGTAATTCTTCTTCAACAAAAATTGGTATTTTTGTTTTCAATAGTTTTATTCAACACAAACATCGTCAAATTAATGGATCTACATAACGACATCGGTTCTAGATCAAATCACGTATCATACAAATAGAATTTAACAGCGTATAATTTAACTCATCAATTCTAAATCAAATCACGAATCGGGCAAATAGAATAATGGTGTATAATTTAACACATCAATTCTAGACCAAATCACGTATGATGATTGAGTAGTTTTCATTATATAAAAGAAAAGAAATAGAATTTCTCACAAAAGTGATGTTTTTATTCTAAATAAACATTTCTTATGAAAGTGATGTTTTTAATTCTAACATGACATGATCTTGCAAAATGACATATTTAATTAACATGACATGATTATAGCAAAATGATATTTTTAATGATCACCATATGTAATAAAAATATAACCTTTTTATTGTTGAAATATTTTATTTTATCAATGAATATTTTTGACTAACACAAATAAAAATAACGAATGATTATTTTATTATTCGTTTACATGCTAAGGATGACAAATTTTAACGAACAACATATATTTAGATCCAACATCACAACCAAGATCAATCAAAATCAGTTTAAATACATATATATATAATTTTTATTTTAAATTTAAAACAAGAAATCTCACACACAATTTTCTACATCGCATGAATATTTTTATCGCATTCACTAGTTCATATCATGAATATTTTATCGCATTCACAACTTCATAGCATGAATATTTTATCGCATACATATATTTTATAAACAATATTCAGCAATCAATGAACAAGCATGAGACGACCCGAACTTCCCCGGTCTCTGAAGAGAAGAGAAAGAACGGATTGCTTTGAGGATAAGACAAATCAGAACACAAATAGAAGAACATTCCATTGCTTATTACAACAATTTACATCCGAGTAGAAGAATAAACAAAGTATGAACAAATAATATACATTTGATAAATATTAGAGATTTACAAATTACAATGCGGCAGAAAGTAATACAAAACACAACCGAAAGAGATACATGGATACAGAGCTTTCCGAATATCATTCCAGCTGTAAACTAGGATCCTGTGAATATAAATCTGCAAAACCAAAACTACTAGCTGCCCGTGTGGAAAATAGGGGCACACAGAGTTTAGGTCAAAACAATAAACTCCAGGCCAGTCATGTGACTGGTGTGAGAACTAAAACAGTTATTTAAAAATTTACTTTAAAAACAAAGTAAATCAAGGGAGCACGCCGTATAACACGGAACGGGTTTCCTCCCGAGACCACCAGTGCAAAAACAGCTATAAACATCGCAATGCTTTTAGAAAATGAAGCTATTATAAGACTCAGGTCCCATCACACAATGCAACGCAAGCCGGAGGTAGAGTTTTACTATGACGGCCCGCCCCGCACTAGCCTGCATTTCCTCCGAAGGTGCGCTGTACACATGCCCGACTAGCATGGAACGGTCGCCAAAGAAAGGAAAGAAGAGAATGAACTAACAAGAAACCTGTAGAATGTCTCACAGCGCATGGAACAAAAATAATAATAACATAATCTTGACATAAAACAGGTGGGACGGTGCATAAGCTGAAACATAAACCAACATAGCAGCGGAAATAAAAATACAGCTTATTACAACTTTCCAAATTTTCTGTCTCTAAAACAAATGAAAGCTGAAGTATAAGATGCACTACTAATGCCCAAGCAGTGATCTTCAACAACACAGGGAGGATACTATATATATCATACGTGGAAGCCTCCTGCTCGTCTCCGGATCAGCTACGCGTGCATACCCAGCTAACCTGTCTCTAGTCTGCTCGTGAGAGCACCCAGAGTAATAAGAAGAGACATAAAACTCTGGGTCAGACAAAAAGTCTGGTATGAGCGATAAGCAACTAAACAAAACAATAACAGGTATACTAAACAATACCTGAACCTGCAACCAAAGAGTTAGCACTACAAACCGTACAATACTCTAAGGTGCCACTGAACAGATGGTGTAAAGATAACGGGGGTGGGGGTGTGCACGTCATAATGATGGCAAACAAATCAAACATAGAAACCATCCTCACATCTCTCACTTAGTGCATAAAGTATACGATGTCCAACACTATCAATCACTAGACCCATCGAAGTTGTGACGGAGTTCAACTTGTACAACTACTGCTACTACCAAGCTTACCACATGGAGTCATGACCAAATCTTTACAAATGACCCCACTTCACTAGTCTATAGCCCTTTAGTCGTACCTAGACAACTGTGGCCCTGAATCCATTAACGTACTCCCTACACATAGTGATACAAAGTTACAGACATCAACAACTCCTTAGCACACGTCCCGCAGCAAAGCCCAACTCATGAAGCCGACTCATTGGTTCCCAACTGGATCCTAAGCTCTAACTTCCATTTGGACTACCTTTGCATCTCGGGTTATTGGTCTTCTCCGGATCGGTGCTTCACTTCAGTCTATACTTCAAAGTCGGATCGTGATTCACGTCTCAAGTCCAAGCATCTCGGTTCGGATCGGTTGAGCTAACCCATCGGATCGGGTCGGGGTCCTCATCTTGTGGCGGTTCAGGTCGGTCATCATCACCTCCTGGCGGATCGGGTCGGTCATCATCACCTCCTGGCGGATTAGGTCGGTCATCATCAAGTCCAATTGCCATGCATCGGTTCGGTTCGGAGGTGGCCATGCGGGTCGGGTCGTAGAAGATGCTTCCAAATTTTCAGATCGTCTCGTGGATACACTGCTTGGAGGGCGGTTCGGTTCAGGGCTTCTTCCTCCGATCCGATCCGGATCGGCCAACTTCCTGCAACTTCTTCCAGCGACTGTTTACGCCACTCGACGGCGTTTTTGACTAATCTAACACTTCTAAACAATCACATATCATGCCATACAGTCATAGCAACATGTAACATCCACCACAAACAACAAAACAATAACCTGATAGGTTAAAATAGATCAAACATAGCCAAAATCCCATATTTTCCCATAAGCATGTTTAGGCAAAACTAATGGTATGATTAGTAAAACTTAACCAAATCAAACTAAATTTCTAACAGAGGTCTAAAACATTATTTTCGAATTTATAGATATTTTTCCAGAATTTATTAGTGTATAAATTCGCTAATCTTCACTAATTACCCTTAATTAACTGTAATTAGTGTCAAAACAATGCTAATCACTCACCTTAGGCACAAATAAAATCTTTAGAACTGAAACTCTACTGTTTGGGCTTTGTTTCCAATGCAACTCAGCAGCTCCAAACTTGTTTTGGTGTTTTCTCTCCTTAATTTGATGTAGATTAAGCCAAAACTTGATTAGAAAGTGATTAGAAGTTGATTTGGGTGTTGGAGGCCATTGTTAGGGTTTCAAGAATGAAAGTGGCGGCTGAAAAATGAAAATAAGATCATTCTCTAATAGGTTTCATCCTCCTCATAACCCTAATCCCGAAATTCCCCTTTGGGCCTAGCTGTTAATCACCCGGTTAAGCCCAATTAAGCTATTTTTCACTATGTGAAACTTGTTTCAGCCATATCTCTCAAACGGTGAGTCCGTTTGGCTAATGTGACCACTCTGCGGAATTGTAAACCATCAAACGAATCTAATGGAAGTGGTTTCAGACCAAAATTCCTTTCCAGTCAAAAGTTATGGTCAAAACAGTACCAACTAGGGGCAAAATGGTCATTTAAAATTCGGGAAAAATCATGAACGTGGGAAATGGCCCCAATAGTTGTCTCCCAAAGTTACATGACCATACGACTTCGTATGTGAAAGAAATAAATGTTCTACTATCCTGCGATGCGTAGAATGCGGGTTGTTACATTCTTCCCCCCTTAAGAAATTTCGTCCCCAAAATTCCTTAACCCAAAACATACAAAGGATCCCGCATGCCTACCAATCATACATAACAATTCAATCATGCAAAACAAACAAAACAAACCTAACCTATCATGCGGAAAACTAAATCGAAACTGAAATCTTACCAGGCAAAGAGTTCTGGATACGTCTTCCTAATACTCTCCTCTGTCTCCCAAGTACAGTCATTCTCATTATCGCCCCACTGAACTTTGACTAGATTCACCGCTTTTCTCCGAAGTTGCTTCGTATTGTTCCCAACAATATGCATAGGCTTGCGGTTCCCAACCGCCTCGGGTTCAACTTCGACATCATCCAACTGATCAGTTGAAATAGTCACATCTGGGTCGTATACGAATTTCCTTAACAGGGAAACATGAAATACGTTGTGAACTCCTGCCATCTTGTCTGGTAATTCAACCTTATATGCCAAATTCCCAATTTGCTCAAGAATTGGGAATGGACCAACAAATCTTGGTGCTAACTTGCCTCTCCTGCCAAATCGTATCACGCTATTCAACGGAGAAATCTTGACAAACACCAAGTTACCAATGGAGAACTTTAATTCTCTTCTCCTCTTATCAGCATAACTCTTCTGCCTATCTTGGACAGCCTTCATTCGCTGTTGGATAATCTTAATCTTAGCTGAAGTTTCTCTTATCACATCGGGTCCAAGCACAAACTTCTCGCCAGTTTCTACCCAACATGACGGTGAGTTGCACGGTCTTCCGTACAAAGCTTCAAATGGAGCCATGCCAATACTGGATTGGTAACTATTATTATATGCAAACTCTACTAGATGCAAATGGTCATCCCATGGTCCACCAAAATCCAATACACAGGCTCTCAAGTGGTCTTCTAATATACAATTCACCCTTTCTGTTTGACCGTCGGTTTGAGGATGATACGCGGTACTGAGATGTAATTCTGATCCTAACGCCTCTTGTAACCTCTTACTAAATCCACTAGTGAACAACGGATCTCGGTCACTCACAATGCCCTTGGGTATTCCATGAAATCTCACTACCCATTTTACATATAGTTCAGCTAGCTTAGCTGCCGTCCTGTTCGACTTGACGGGTATAAACCTTGCACTCTTAGTCAATCGGTCCACAATCACCCAAATGCTATCATGGCCCGATCTAGTCCTTGGTAACCCATCAATGAAATCCATTGGGACTTGTTCCCACTTCCATTCTGGATTTCTAATGGTTATAGCAAACCACTAGGATTCTTTTGCTCAGCTTTAACTAGCTGGCAATTCATGCATTTGGATATAAACTTCCCAATGTCTCTTTTCATCCCTTCCCAGTAGTAGGTCTACTTCATGTCTCGGTACATCTTGTTACCACCGGGGTGTATAGTCAGTTTTGAGTGATGACATTTTCTAAGCACTTCATCTCTCAATCCATTGACATTGGGTACAACTAGCCTTCCATTCTTTCTAAGCCATCCATCTCGATCGAGCCCATACTTATTCATCTCCTTATCGATACCCATCTCTAACTTGGAGATGATTTACAGTAGGTTAGGATCGTCCCTCTGACTAGAGCCGATCCGCTCAATCAAAGTGGGTCTGATCGTCAAACTTGCTAACATTTCTAGATCCAATTCGCACTTTGGTCTGAAATCATACCCAGCGATGTACTCCAGTTGCTTCCATTCAAGAAACATAGCCCCTAAACTGGCATGTCTTCTACTCAATGCATCAGCCACCGCATTGCCCTTTCCTGGTGTATATGCGATGTTGAAATCATAGGAAGCTAAGAATTCTAACCATCTTTGTTGTTGGAGATTTAGATCCTTTTGGGAAAAGAGATACTTTAACGATTTATGATCGGTAAACAACTCGAATCTTTCTCCCAAGAGATAATGTCTCCACATCTTCAACGCGAACACGATCGCTGCCAATTCCAAATCATGGGTAGGGTATCTTCTCTCGTGCAGTTTCAATTGCCGACTTGCATAAGCTACTACCCTACCGCCTTGCATCAATACAGCACCTAGTCCGGTACCACAGGCATCTGTGTATACCGTCATCTCTTCATTCCCCTTAGGAATGACTAACACTGGTGTGCGCGTCAACTTTTCCTTTAGACTCTTGAATGCATTCTCGCACTTTTTGTCCCAGACGAAAACTTGATTCTTCTTGGTCAACTGGGTCAATGGTGCTACTATCTTGGAGAACTCTTGGATAAACTTACGATAATATCCAGCTAACCCCAAGAAACTTCTTATGTCTGTTGCATTCTTGGGCGTAGACCAATCTTGTACCGTAGCCACCTTCGCAGGATCCACGACAATACCATTCTCTGAAACCACATGGCCCAAGAACCTCACTTCCCTCCTCCAGAAGTGACACTTAGAAAACTTTTCTTTCAATTGGTGTTTTCTCAACACCTCCATCACTATCCCCAAATGTTCCTTGTGTTCTTCCTTTGTCCTCGAGTAGACCAAAATATCATCCACGAACACAAGGACAAACTTATTCAACTGATCTCTGAATACCCTATTCATAAGATCCACAAAATATGTTGGGGCATTGGTCAGCCCGAATGGCATGACCAACCATCATAAAATCCAGATGGCGTCCGGAATGTCGTTTTAGCTATACTCTCAGCTTCCACTCTAAGCTGATGAAATCCTGTCACGAGATCCAACTGGGAGAATACTCTTGTGCCACTCAACTGATCAAAAAAATCATCTATCCGCGGTAGAGGATACTTATTCTCCCTCGTCACTTTATTCAACTCGCGGTATTCTACACACAAACGAAGGGAACCATCCACCTTGGTAGCAAACACAACTGGTGCTCCCCATTCAGAAACACTCCTTCTGATAAATCCCTTCTTCAAAAGATCGTTGACTTGCACCCCGAGCTCTCGCTGCTCCCTTGGTGCCATACGACGAAGTGGCATCAATATAGGTCTGGCATCTTTCACTAAATCGATACGAAACTCAATCTCTCGGTGTGGTGGAAGCCCGGTCACTTCTTTGAAAACGTCCGGATACTGGCCAACCACGGGCAAACCTGACAACTCACTATGCGGGATGTTGAGGGAATTTAGAAAACTAGCTATTACCCCATCACTAGGTAGACCACCAAACACTACCCTCTGTCCATCATCCGCTCTAGCTGTCACCAAAAAGCCCTCACAATCTACCACTACCCCGTATCTTTGGAGCCAATCGACTCCCAAAATAATGCCAAACCCAGTAAAGCCCAAAACAAAGCAATCACAAACAAACATGCATCCATGACTCGATAAGACCACATTACGACAAATCATGCTAAGGTTAGTCGAACCACCAATCGGGTTCGTCACTACTAAAGGTCTATCGACAATCTCGGGTCCAATCCCACCCTATCTACCAGGTCACTAGATATGAAAGAACTGGAAGCTCCGGTATCAAACAAAACTCTAACAGGAACATCATAAACAGAAAGCATACCTTGAATAACAACAATCTTTCCCTTCTCCGCCGCAGTTGGGGCATTCGACGAAGAAGGAATAGCATTAAGGGCATAGGCTTTCACCATTTTCTTTTCTTTAGGGGGTTGCGGACTCTTGTCCTTGTGATTTCCCACCTGGGCACAGTTGAAGCACTTCCTATCCGCTGGCTTGGCCCGACAATTACTAGCATAATGGCCCTTCTTACCACAGCTGAAGCACTCAACATCTTGCTTATTCTTTTTCTTCTGGCCATCCTTAGTCTGATTCTGCTTTCTCTTATTCTGGGAACCACCCTTGCATCCACCACTTGCTTGTGGCTTTGGCTCATCTGCATATGCAACCTCAGTCTTCGGCTTAGGGTAGAGACTTTCTGACCTCAATGCTTTCCCCACAATCGATTCAAATGTCTCATCGATGTGGTTAATAAGCCTTTCCCCCAAGTACTGATCCAAACCAGTTATGAATTTCTCATTCTTCTTCTCGGCAGTATCAATAAGAGATAACCCATACTTCGACAAAGTGTCGAATTCAGCAATATACTCCGAGACAACTCTGCCATTCTGCTTGAGTTCCAAGAATCTCTTAAACAACACTGACTTCTGGGCAGCTGGAATGAACTTCTCGCTAAAGCGAACCTTAAACTTCTCCCAAGTAATCTGATCCTCGGGAGTAGCTGTCTTTATAGCATTCCACCAATTCATTGCCCGTCCTTGCAGCTGACGGGATACTAGCCTTCTCTTCATCGCATCCTCGATACCCAAGTCTTCGAAGATACGCTCGCAGTTATCCAACCAATCCTGAACATTTGTAGCCGACTCCGTTCCGTGGAACGGCTTCCCACCAAGACTAGTGTAATCCTTGTTTAGCTTGGTGAAATCGGCACTAGGCGCCTGCACTATAGGACCACCACCATTACCATTATTGGGAGCTGCCCTCTGCACTTCCCTAAGCATCTCCCTCATGAGGTCAGTAAACATCGTCCTCATGTCAGCAGCATTCCCATTATTGGCTCCCCTACCGGCACCTTTTACGTATCGGCTCATCGTTCAATCTGTAAAGAGAAAACGATTAACCATCTCCATAGTGGTGCTAGTGTAGTGCGACTTTATCCTTAGCTATACTAATAGTATATATATAGCTTTTGAAAACCAAAATAATCACAAATACGCGCTCTCATATACGTATTATCTCTCTCTGGTGTCTTTCCCTAGGTTAACTACGCAACCTAGAGCTCTGATACCAAATGTGACGGCCCGCCCTGCACTAGCCTACATTTCCTCCGGAGGTGCGCTGTACACATGCCCGACTAGCATGGAACGGTCGCCAAAGAAAGGAAAGAAGAGAATGAACTAACAAGAAACCTGTAGAATGTCTCACAGCGCATGGAACAAAATATAATAATAACATAATCTTGAAATAAAACAGGTGAGACAGTGCATAAGCTGAAAAATAAACCAACATAGCAGCGGAAATCCAAATACACCTTATTACAACTTTCCAAATTTTCTATCTCTAAAACAAATGAAAGATGAAGTAGAAGATGCACTACTAATGCCCAAGCAGTGATCTTCAACAACACAGGGACGATACTATATATATCATACGTGGAAGCCTCCTGCTCGTCTACGGATCAGCTACCCGTGCATACCCAGCTAACCTGTCTCTAGTCTGCTCGTGAGAGCACCCAGAGTAATGAGAAGAAACATAAAACTCTGGGTCAGACAAAAAGTCTGGTATGAGCGATAAGTAGCTAAACAAAACAATAACAGGTATACTAAACCTTACCTGAACCTGGACCTGCAACCAAAGAGTTAGCACTACATACCGTACACTCTAAGGTGCCACTGAACAGATGGTGTAAAGATAACAAGGGTGGGGGTGTGTACATCATAATGATGGCAAACAAATCAAATGTAGCAACCATCCTCACATCTCTCACTCGGTGCGTAAAGTATACGATGTCCACCACTGTCAATCACTAAACCCATCGAAGTAGTGACGGAGTTCAACTTGTACAACTACTGCTACTACCAAGCTTACCACATGGAGTCATGACCAAATCTTTACAAATGACCCCACTTCATTAGTCTATAGCCCTTTAGTCGTACCTAGACCACTGTGGCCCTGAATCCGTTCACGTACTCCCTACACATAGTGATTCAAAGTTACAGACATCGACAACTCCTTAGCAGACCTCCCGCAGCAAAGCCCAACTCATGAAGCCGACTCATTGGTTCCCAACTGGATCCTGAGCTTTAACTTCCATTTGGACTACCTTTGCATCTCGGGTTATTGGTCTTCTCCGGATCGGTGCTTCACTTCAGTCTATACTTCAAAGTCGGATCGTGATTCACGTCTAAAGTCCAAGCATCTCGGTTCGGATCGGTTGAGCTACCCCCATCGGATCGGGTCGGGGTCCTCATCTTGTGGCGGTTCGGGTCGGTCATCATCACCTCCTGGCGGATCGGGTCGGTCATCATCACCTCCTGGCGGATCGGGTCGGTCATCATCAAGTCCAATTGCCATGCATCGGTTCGGTTCGGAGGTGGCCATGCGGGTCGGGTCGGAGAAGATGCTTCCAAATTTTCAGATCGTCTCGTAGATACACTGCTTGGAGGGCGGTTCGGTTCGGGGCTTCTTCCTCCGATCCGATCCGGATCGGCCAACTTCCTGCAACTTCTTCCAGCGACTGTTTACGCCACTCGACGGCGTTTTTGACTAATCTAACACTTCTAGATAATCACATATCATGCCATACAGTCATAGCAACATGTAACATCCACCACAAACAACAAAACAATAACCTGATAGGTTAAAATAGATCAAACATAGCCAAAATCCCATATTTTCCCATAAGCATGTTTAGGCAAAGCTAATGGTATGATTAGTAAAACTTAACCAAATCAAACTAAATTTCTAACAGAGGTCTAAAACATTATTTTCGAATTTATAGATATTTTTCCAGAATTTATTAGTGAAACACCCCACCTCCGTTAGGGTCACTCTCAAAGGGAATGCCCTAATTTTGGTGGAGGTTTATAAGTACAAGTCACAGATATACAAGACAGATATAAGAACACATATTTGTAAACAGCGGAAGAACAACAAACTTTATTTCATAAAGTCAAATACGTGTTACAACAACATCCTTTCCAAAAACATAACATAACACTTTCATAATCTGTCTTGAGTACATTATTTAAAGAAGCATAAATAAAACGTAGATAAACTGCAAAAGCCCCATAGTGGATTGTCCAAAGCCATAGTTCAAAACAGGAAAGTCCAAGCAATACATTTCTCTACTTCAAGCTGGATGTCAAGGCTGATCAAGTTGCTGTGTTCCCTCCCTGAGGACCTGGGGGGGGGGGGGGAACGGAAGAAAGAAGACGAAAGAAAAATAGAGTCAGACATAAAGCCTGAGTAAGTCTAGTACTATTTTGTCTATGAATAAAGAACTGGGTATGATAAGTATAAACAAGAAGTGGGCATGCACTATAAACTTGGTTAAGTTGTCTAGGGTCGAATATACTATCGTACCCCATGTTGATCTCTGAACCCATATAAACTAGTTTCCAATTTGCACCCCATAATCAGGGTGATGTGATCCATTCTATGATGATCGGCTCCTACTCGCAAAGTTACATGTGTCTTACGGCCCCCAATGTCTGTAGTTACCTATGCTGGTCCCACCATGGGGTGTATCAAGTCCCATAGTGGCAACCCGACACAACCTTGAGTGCACAGGTATGCTACTGGTGTCCAGTGCCTTATTTTTCTGCGCCGGAGTGTGTGCACGCCCGCACTCCGTTAGAACCTACACTGCTACACCACCGCCGTCGCTTTGACCTCTTACAATCAGCCCAGTAATCGTGCCCCACCCTGCCTAGTTTCAGGGTATCCTGATACACCTTTTAGGGTTACTGCTGAAAAGGGTCCCCCGTTACTAGGTTTTCTATCTCTAGCCAACATGCTAAGTTGGTTAAGTGTTTCCTACCTAACCCCCACCAGTCCGTTTAGTTTAGCATGTTCCATTTTGATTAAGTCTTTAGTTTACTTAATCCTAACAATCCTGACTCAGCCTTAATTGTCTTATTAAGGCCCTGACCTCTCACATTAGACAGGTATTGTTGTGGCTGCCTGTTGCCGGTTGGTTCCGGGCAGTCTTACGCCACAACTCAGTCTAACCTCGGGTCCTTGCTGGGCTCCATGTTTAACCTCCCACATTGGATAGGTATTGTTGTGACTACTGGACAGTCGGGCGGTTCCGGGCAGGTTTACATCACAACTCAATCCAACCTCGGGTTAAACACATCGTATTTTCTACATTTACATATCTTGTCATTCTTCTTTATTTCTTATATGTAAATATTTGCGGCCCATTATTAAGTTAATGGTGTAAAGGTTACACCAATCATGGGCCCAACCCATACTTGAATTTGGGCCCTTCTATTTCATATTTTCATTCATTAATTAATTTTAACCCAACGTTATTTTCCCCCCGTTTTACACGTCCGTTTATATATATTGGGCTTAGCCTTTTAAAGCCCAATTTAGCCATGCGAAAAGGGGAGGCTTATGGCGTATACACAAAGAGGGGAAGGTGAGCGCATGAACTTGCAATACGACGTTGGAAATACAAAATAGAAATTGGTGTACTTGCATAGTGGCAACATAGGTGACATGAATCAAAGCATGTGAACTTGCATAGGTTTAACTACAACATGAACCTATATTCTTATTTATGCATAATGTCAAACATAAGCATGGCATAAATATTCCTAGCATAAGCATAGCATAGCATAACATAAACATAAACAAGTCATGTTCATAAGGTTTCTACATGTTTACAAAGGGGATACTTTGTTACTAACACAAAAGCATAGTTCAACTTAATCATGGTTTAAGTCTAATCACATAACGATGGTATAATTATACTTATGCATAAATATTCCTAATCATGGGGGTTTGCTTTAAACTTGCAAAAAGGGATTTTTGAGTCTAACCTAGCCATGTCTCACATATGTCATCATATAATTCTTGTAAACAAGATAGACTTAATCATGGATTTCAATTATATCATTCATAGCCTAGCCATATTCATAAGTTTGCAAAAGTATGACTTAATACATGGATTATGGTGTCAAAATTCCAACATAGTTTCATATGAACTATAACAACCAAACTTGTTTCAATTACTTGCAAAATGATTTATGCACAAAAATATACATCATGATGGCATAATAACAAAGCCCCAAACTTGCATGAATTTCAATCAACTACATACATGTAGCTTCAACATAGATTACATAATTTGCGAAATATTCCCAACGTTTACTTGCACAGAACTACCGCATGTAGTTCTTTATAACATGAATAACATAATTCAAGAATATCCAAACGTACACAAATTGATAAGAACGCATAAGTATGAATTACTTTTACTGCCACAATTCAAGCATACACATCAACACAATTGTTTATTCATACCAAAGTAATACTCTACTTACAATGGTTGCGGCGAATTCTCAAATTAAGAGATATGATTCCTTTGTTGAATTGATTGGCTTTAGGTTGCTTGAATTGCTTTAGGCTTTAGAACTTTCTTCCTAATTCCCTCTCTAGTTGGCGGCTACTCTTAGTCGTTCCTCAGCAACATGGCGGCTATGTTCTTAATTTGAATGAATAGATTAGGGTTTAGTCTAGGGTTGTTTATATAGAGGTTAGGAATTGATTAGGACCATTGATGTTGCTAGGTTAGATCGTAGCCATTCATTAGGAAGAGAGACCAATAAAAACCCGCCACCTAGCCCTAATGACAAAGCAGACCACAGAGATTCGACCAAACACAGACCTGGCCAGCCAGGTTGACTAGGCTCGACCAGGTCGACACCCCTGTCGACAGGGCTGTCGACAGCCCTGTCGACATGGGTAGCCCAAGTCGACAGCCCAGTCGACCTGGGTGGCCTAGGCGGGTGTTTATCCGCCCTGGCCCACTGGGCCCGATTTTTAATTATTATTTTATTCTGTTTGAATTTTAAATTTAATTCAAATCTTCCGAAGGCCATATCTTCTTCATACGGACTCCGTTTTTCGAAAACTCGGACTCTATTTCGCGTATTTTTCCGAGACGAACACAATGGCGTATCCCGTTTCCCTTAGTTCTTTGATTTCAGGTTAATTATACTTTGATTTGTTAATTCCACAGTTATAGAATTTTCGGGGTGTTACAATTAGTGTATAAATTCGCTAATCTTCACTAATTACCGTTAATTAACTGTAATTAGTGTCATAACAATGCTAATCACTCACCTTAGCCACAAATAAAACCTTTAGAACTGAAACTCTACTGTTTGGGCGCTGTTCCCAATGCAACTCAGCAGCTCCAACCTTGCTTTGGTGTTTTCTCTCCTTATTTTGATGTAGATTAAGCCAAAACATGATTAGAAAGTGATTAGAAGTTGATTTGGGTGTTGGAGGCCATTGTTAGGGTTCAAGAATGAATGTGGCGGCTGAAAATGAAAATAAGATCGTTCTCTAACTGGTTTCAGCCTCCTCATAACCCTAATCCCGAAATTCCTCATTGGGCCTAGCTGTTAATCACCCGGTTAAGCCCAATTAAGCTGTTTTTCACTATCTGAAACTTGTTTCAGCCATATCTCCCAAAAGGTGAGTCCGTTTGGCTAATGTGATCACTCTACGGAATTGTAAACCATCAAACGAATCTAATGGAAATAGTTTTAGACCAAAATTCCTTTCCAGTCAAAAGTTATAGTCAAAACAGTACCAACTAGGGGCAAAATGGTCATTTAAAAATCGAGAAAAATCATGAACATGGGAAATGGCCCCAATAGTTGTCTCCCAAAGTTACATGACCATACGACTTCGTATGTGAAAGAAATAAATGTTCTACGATTCTACGATGCGTAGAATGCGGTTTGTTACATTTACCTTATAATAGCCAAAAATGCTTGGTACGTTTAAAACAAATCATTTTGATACTATTATAGTGTAAAGTGTATGAAAACAACTTCAAATATAAATGTATCTATCATAGACGGCATAGTGCCCCATCCCACTATGTCGCCATACTAGGCTCTACAAATAAAACTGAATTGTCACGTATTGGAAATTGGATTTCCGTCATGAGTCGAGGGCAGGGATGACTCCTCACCGCTTCTAGACACTCTAGCAAATGTCTCAGGACTACACACCCTGGGTAACCCTTGGATCTTCAGGGTCGGTCCTCCCTTGCGTTTGAGGATTGGTTATTCCTAAACACACGTTTCCCGGTCCTACCAGACCTATCCATCGGCTCCGTAGCTATTACGACCCAAACTTCCCCGTGAAGGAAAGCACGGATTGTACTGAGAACAAGCCACATCGGAACACAAACAGAAGAACATTTCATTGCTTATTACAACAATTCCATCAGATTACAAGAATATACAAAGTATGAATAAATATTATACATCATAAAATATCAGAGATTACAATAAATTACATAGCAGCGGAAAATAATACAAAACACAACTGAAAGGAATATACGGATACAGAGCTTTCCGAATATCATTCCAGCTGTAAACCAGGATCCTGTGAATATAAATCTGCAAAACCAAAACTACTAGCTGCCCATGTGGAAAATAGAGGCACCCAGAGTTTAGGTTAAAACAATAAACTCCTGGTCAGTCATGTGACTGGTGTGAGAACTAAAACAGTTATTAATCTTTATTTTAAAGTTTGGAAAATCAAGGGACCACGCCGTATAACATGGAATGGGTTTCCTCCCAAGAATACCAGTGCATGAAACAACAACGTAATGCTAAATAAAGAACAATGAAGCTATTATAAGACCCAGGTCCCATCACACAATGCAACACAAGCCGGAGGATAGGGCTTTACCTTATAATAGCCAAAGAATGCTTGATACGCTAAATTTCATCTTTTATTATTACTATAAGTGTATAGTGTCAAAACAATTTCAATCATAAGTATCAATCATAGACGGCATAAGTGCCCTATCCCACTATGTCGCCATATATATGTTGACAATTAAAAACCGCAAAATGTTGTATTGGAAGTTGGATTTCCGTCTGTGAACCTAGGCAAGGGATCGTCCTCACCGTTTCGAGACAATCTAGCTCATGTCTCAGGACCCAGACACAGGTGGGCCCTTGGATCATCAGGGTCGGTCCACCGATGTGGATTAAAATGCCTGAACACTGCGTTTCCCCGCCCTTTGGTGCGTAAATGAGTCCTATGACTCCATTGGCTCCACATAGTCACCGATATATCCGAGGCACCTCGCAATCCAACAAACACAGGTGAAAATAATATAAATGTCAGCGCTGGTAGGTCACTAACACCACCCTAGCTAGAAGGAAACGCATGTCCTCCCTGAGGTCCTCTCCCATTTCTAGTTCACACCGGGGTGTGAGGCTCACGAATTAACACTACACAAAGCTATGCCACACAGGAGGTGCTTTGATCATCAACCACAAGACTTTGCTTTTCAACAAAAGCCTTGATCATTTGCATCTTAGCACGCCACACAGGCAAACCACTCCATGCAACCGATATACATCAATCACACATAATGATATCCAATGTCAGACACATAGTCCATTTACAAGTCCGTTCTGGATCTGAACGAAACCGGAGGCACCTTGTACCTTGCATATCCATCGGTCTCCAAGTATGTCTGGACGATCACCAACTGATTCCCTCCTCTTGGGTGTACAACCCAATCAAGATCATCAATAATTATCCAAACGATGTGAATACCTCCGGCCTTCGACCACCGTCTTCATCCTCGACACATCGTCGAATCAGTCATTCAGAATGGGATAAACCCGGTCTTTCTGAATAACTCGCGTATATGATCAACAACTGTTACACGAACACAACATACGCCTCATTCCAATTCAGAATATTCTTTTATTCAAATATTCTTATACTTTGGGAAAGGTTCGCATCAATTTTATCAAAGATAAATTCTTTAAATTTATTCTTTAATCTTCTTTTGAATATCAATTCAAACCAAATTATGGTTTCGGGATTAGCGAACCTTACCGAAGTAATCTCTTGTTAAATTTCCCAACCCTAACCTATTCATCCCACGAAGTAAAACTTGTCATACTTCTTATCTAACACCACGGTGTTATAGGTAAATTCAATTACCATTTCACGTTCAAATCTAATTAAAGATTTAACTATCGCCTGGGGCAAAACTGTTGATACTCTATTCTTGATTTTCTTAACTCCGTTGGGTCTAAGAACAGTATTATTAAAGATACCTTTCACGACAACCCAAAATCACATTCCATTTACAAAGGAATCTTCATGGAAAACAAATCGATATATATAATCGATGTAAACTTCCATATCCGACTAATAATATAAATGGAATAACGACAAAGCCTTTTAAATTCCAGATATATTAGTTGTCTTCCTCCACATAAATTCACTTCGATTATTACCAAATCGAATTCCATTCCATTCCAATTTATTTTATTAAATTGGAAAATCTCCTTTAAATCTTAACAAAAGATTTATAAATTCAAAATCACATTTCACTGTAAATCGGGTTGAAGAACGAATGTCGTTAAAACACAGTTCACGGTAAACCCAATTCACATTCCATTAATTATCGGGTTAAAGAACAAGTGTTATTTAAAACACCGTTCACGATAAACCCAAAAATCAATTCAAATTCAATTCCAATTAAATACCATTTAATTGGTATACTTCATTAAATCTAAATAAAAAGATTTAATCTTTTTCTCAACTGGGTTTAAGAACAGTGTTAATGAAGACACCATTCACGACAAATCCCATTTGATATTAAATACAAGGCTCTGAATAGAAAATATATCGGCTTATATTCAATATCAAATTCTACGACCAATAAATATCGTATTGGAAATAACGATATAAATATATCTTTCAAATTTCCATAAGAATATCTGTATAATCACGAAATCCAACATCAAAATATTCCAAAGACAATTTCGATTCAAATCCATTCCAATTCAATTATTGGAAATTCTAGTTACTTTTAGAACCCTTTCAAATCCAATTTATTTATCTCAAAAATAAATGGATTATAATTCTAGTTCAAAACTAGTTCATTTCGATAAAAGTCTATTTTTATCTTTTCAAATATGGAATTTTTCATCCCAATTCTTTCCAAATCATTTCTTATGATTTTACACGAATTATTGCTATTTTAAATAATTTATCAAGGCCCGTACAGTCGATTTCCACCAACGGCCATCGAACTGCACTTACAGCGATCTTTTCCAAATTTGATTTGGACATAATTCCAAATCCAACCATTAGATTTCAAATCTCTAATATTCGTTAGAAAGCTCTTTTCGATACGAACCCAATGGTTCTGGTTTTAGGAGAATCCGACGGTCGGATCTCCCATAATGTCCATTCGAAGTCAATGGTCAAAATTCACGAACTGCCACAGCGCGGCGCGTTCTATTCAGGCCATTATGTATATATATATATATAATATTATATATATTTCATCGATTTTCTTTTAATACATATTTTATAAATCGTTTTAAATTCGTTTTCAAAACGATTTCAACTTCATATTCAATTTCAAATCAAAATTGAATATTTCATATCATCGATATATAAATGATAGTATTTTCAAAATATTATATTTTGAAATCAATTCCTTTTCGATATTCATTATAAAAATGAATAAAATCGATATAGATATCGTTCACGTCTAAATGGCGCATATCTAATCAACACGGCTTTATATATTTCAATAACTTCGTTTTCTATTCAACAAATGTATATTTTCTTCAACACATGAATTTTCTTTTATTCAACACATGAATATATATATTTTATTCAACACATGAATTTTCTTTTATTCAACACATGAATATACTTTATTTTCCAACTTGGAATGAGGCCCAATCAATTACCATATAATGTTAATTATATGGATTCCCTACAACACATGTATATAATAGCAACGATAAATAATCAACCATCATCCAGAGTGCATTCTACACTGCGTAAGCATCAAATATAAATATTTAACGCTTATAACAGCCTGTCAATCAATTGATCGACATACAGCTAATTATTTGGGACTAGTGTACGCCAAATATCATCCCAACACCCGTGTGGGGTTTCAAATCAACAAACACATATTTTTATTTGTGCAATTGGGCGATGTGTAAAATTTATCGTCCCAATCAATATCAGTCAAATGGGTGTACATAAACAAACCGTCCTATTTGTTTATAAATACTTATTTTATATACACGTTAAAAATTATATTTTTAACAATAAATTATTTTATTCCATTCCCCATCACACAATCAATATTCACACCACAAACAACAAACAAACAAGTCGTCCATGGTCTGTGGACAACGGGTGTCGGGTGCTGTTAAGCACCGTCTGCATCCTAGTATATATTTCAACTAGAAAACAAATTAAAAGTGAGAAGTTCTCACCTTGGAGTTCAACTCCGCCGTTCTTTATTTTTGAACTGTATGGATCCCGTTTTGATTTCCATCGTTACCATCGCTATTTTTTCTCGCTGTTCATAATAAAAATCACATTTTTATTATGATGTTTATATTATAAAAATTTCATTTTTATCTCAACGCTTTATTTATAAAAATCTCATTTTTATACTTTCCATCATATAAAAATCATATTTTTGAAATTTCTCTTTCATGACTAAAAACATATTTTTATATACATAAAAATCATACCTTTTCCCTAATTAAAAAATAAAATCTTTATCCTTCATTCACCAAAAAAAATCCAATCTTTATATGTTATAAAAATCAAATTTTTTCATGTATAAAAATCCGACCTTTCATGTTAAAAATCCCACCATTCTATTGTTAAAAATCCAAACTTTGTCTATTAAAAAATCTAAACTTTCTATTACTAAAAAAATCTAAACTTTGATTTATATTATATATAAAACAGAAAAAATTAAATTAAATAAACAAATAAAAATAAGTAAATCGAAACACTTATAGTTAAAAAGGAAAAAATGGGGGGTGTATCTGCGCGCTGCGGCGGAGGAGGGGTGCAGGGTGGTCGGGGTCAGACCCTTAGCGGCGGCGGCGGCCTTCTTGGCTGGTGGCGGCAATGATTACGGTTTAATGGGTTTAGGGGGCTGCGATTCAAATCAGAAAGGGTGGAGGAAGAGAGAGGCGCAGAGGAGGAAGAGAGAGGAGGAGCAAGAAAGGGGGGCCCGGTCCGGCGAGGCGACGTCGTAGGGAGGCGGTGGTGGGCTGAGAGGGTTCGTGAGTCAACGGGGGGGGGGGGGGGGAAACGGTTTTTCTTTTTTAATTTTTTTTCGATCTGCTAATGAAATAGAGAGAGGGAAGAGAGGAATATATAGTTATATTATTTAATTAATTAATTCCATAAAGTAACTTTTTATTTCGACCTCCAAACGAGACCCACCAACTGTCGTCCATAACTAGTTATCCCCATTATGAACACAATGGGATATATATCGTAAGCCAATTTGGCTGTTTCGATCGGTTTCCGTTAAAATCAAAATATAAATCTATATATTGAATTTAAACACACATTTCAATTTACCAGAGCCACATACGGACTCTAAAAATTCCCAAAAAATATTTTCTAGCTTCGTATTGACGATACGGTTCTAATAAAACTAATTTCGTCAAATTTGAAGACCGTTTGAAAAATGGCCATTTTCTGGTCGATCGAAATTGATTAAAACTGTCAAAACAAGTTTTCCTTCGCCATGCTCACATATTGATTCAGAAAATTACGAATTTTGGTATCTAGCAATAACTTAACATCCCGGATCCAACAAAAGTGGTTTCGTCGAAAACAGAGGTCGTTTGCAAAATTTCCATTTTTAAGGGCCAGAATTCCACAGTGACTATTCTGAATTTCCAACTGGGCGTAACTTTTTTATCCCCGCTATGAAATTTTGATTTTTTGGATTCGTTGGAAAGATATTTTCAAATAGACTCAAATATTTTTGTCGCTAAAATCCAGTTTATTTTGAATCCTGTACATTCATTTGAAGTTTGAAATCGTATTTTCAAACTACCGCGCCATTTTCAATTCCTTTTATAATTATAAATAATTATTTATATTCTAACATCGATTCAAATAAATATATACATTCTAATTCTATTAAAAATAAATTTCTCGTCGTTATTATTTAAAATAATTCGCTTTAAATATTCAGAATTCACTAAAATTGCCAAAATAAAAAAAATTAAATTGGCTCAGATTTTCCGGGTTATTAAAATCTCCCCCACTTAAAACTTTTTGTCCCTGAAAAGGAACGAAGCTGAAAGTTGTTTAACTAATCAACTCAACTTTCATTATTTTCATTACGGCTTAAGTTCTTCAACTTTTCAGTTTCTAAGAACTTTTCAAATTTTTCAAAAATTTGGCTAACACCCTAAATTTTCGAAAAATTTCGCCATAACCTCCCCTGCACGGGAGCACCGGGAAAATCACGAAATTGCCATACAGGCCTCTCCAATCCAAAAAGAAACAGCCAAGTGGCTAGCCAATCGGCTCATAAAATCATCAAAAACCCCAAGAAATACAATAAACATGTACCTATTTGTCGGGCAAACAATTTTATTCCTCTACTCTAGCCTCCTTGCTATGACCTGTTCACACATATATATGTACATGTATGCAATTCCAAAAAAAATTCAATACAGTTCAACATTTGATACAATTTGGCTAAATGACTCAAATTTTTAATTAATCAGAACAATAATCAAACAACACAATCAGCAATCAACTAGTTGATTAATGTTTCAAATTCATAATTTTGATATATATACAGAAAATCATGTTTTTGATGCCAAATCACAACAATAAGCCCTATCTAGTTTTGGTTCTCACACCAGTCAATTGGAAATATATAGATATCCCACTTTCGGCACTTGAACATAAATACTGATGATGCGGCCGCATCACCAGAATTATCCCCGGGTGACTTGAGTGTGATTCTATATCTATCCAGTATATTAAAACTTTGAATACACGTGGATCAGATGTATATGCAAAAGCTTTATATATTGGATTGCCCAAATTCAATACAAATAAATATTCAAATACGTTGAATAAAGTTTAAATTTTCAAAACAAAATTCGTTTTCATTTTAATAATATACTCTTCACACTCATTCTAGGATACTAATGATCCCATCTCTAACGAGTCATTCTCATTGGATATTACTAATCCAATCTCTGATGAATTATTTCATTTGGTTCTAATGTGACTTGTTCTCTGAGCTCTGTAAACCAATGCTCTAATACCAAGCTGTTACGACCCGAACTTCCCCGTGAAGGAAAGCACGAATTGTACTGAGAACAAGCCACATCGGAACACAAACAAAAGAACATTTCATTGCTTATTACAACAATTCCATTAGACTACAAGAATATAAAGAGTATGAATAAATATTATACATCATAAAATGTCAGAGATTACAATAAATTACATAGCAGCGGAAAATAATACAAAACACAACTGAAAGGAATATACGGATACAAAGCTTTCCGAATATCATTCCAGCTGTAAACCAGGATCCTATGAATATAAATATGCGAAACCAAAACTACTAGCTGCCCGTGTGGAAAATAGGGGCACTCAGAGTTTATGATAAAACAATAAACTCCAGGTCAGTCATGTGACTGGTGTGAGAACTAAAACAGTTATTAATCTTTATTTTAAAGTTAGGTAAATCAAGAGACCACGCCGTATAACACGGAACGGGTTTCTTCCCAAGAATACCAGTGCACAAAACAACAACGCAATGCTAAATAAAGAACAATGAAGCTATTATAAGACCCAGGTCCCATCACATAATGCAACACAAGTCGGAGGATAGGGCTTTACCTTATAATAGCCAAAGAATGTTTGATACGCTAAATTTCATCTTTTATTATTACTATAAGTGTATAGTGTCAAAACAATTTCAATCATAAGTATCAATCATAGACGACATAAGTGCCCTATACCACTATGTCGCCATATATAGGTTTACAATTAAAACCACAAAATGTCGTATTGGAAGTTGGATTTCCATCTGTGAACCAAGGCAAGGGATTGTCCTCACCGCTTTGAGACAATCTAGCCCATGTCTCAGGACCCAGACACAGGTGGGCCCATGGATCGTCAGGGTCGGTCCACCGATGTGGATTAAAATGCCTGAACACTGCATTTCCTCTCCCTTTGGGGGCGTAAATGAGTCCTATGACTCCATCGGCTCCACATAGTCACCGATATATCCAAGGCGCCACGCAATCCAACAACCACACAGGTGAAAATAATATAAATGTCAGGGCTGGTAGGTCACTGACACCAACCTAGATAGAAGGAAACACATGTCCTCCCTGAGGTCATCTCCCATTTCTGGTTCACACCAGGGTGTGAGGCTTGCGAATTAACGCTACACAAAGCTATGCCACACAGGCGGTGCTTTGATCATCAACCACAAGACTTTGCTTTTCAACAAAAGCCTTGATCATTTGCATCTTAGCATTCCACGCAGGCAAACCACTCCATGCAAACGATATCCATCAATCACACAGAATGATATCCAATGTCAGACACACAGTCCATTTACAAGTTCGTTCTGGATCTAAACGAAACCAGAGGCACCTTGTACCTCGCATATCCATCGATCTCCAAGTACGTCTGGACGATCACCAACTGATTCCCTCCTCTTGGGCGTACAGCCCAATCAAGATCATCAGTAATTATCCAAACGATGTGAAGACCTCCGGTCTTCTACCACCGTCTTCATCCTCGACACATCGTCGAATCAGTTATTCAAAATGGGATAAACCCGGTATTTCTGAATAACTCGCGTATATAATCAACAAGTGTTACACAAACACAACATACGCCTCATTCCAATTCAGAATATTCTTTTATTCAAATATTCTTATACTTTGGGAAAGGTTCCCATTAATTTTATCAAAGATAAATTCTTTAAATTTATTATTTAATCTTATTTTGAATATCAATTCAAACCAAATTATGGTTTATCCATACTAGTCGGGATTAGCGAACCTTACCGAAGTAATCACTTGTTAAATTTCCCAACCCCAACCTATTCATCCCTTGAAGTAAAACTGGCCATACTTCATATCTAACACCACGGTGTTATCGGTAAATACAATTACCATTTCACGTTCAAATCGAATTAAAGATTTAACTATCGCTTGGAGCAAAACTGGTGATACTCCATTCTCGATTTTCTTAACTCCGTTGGGTCTAAGAACAATATTATTAAAGATACCATTCACGACAACCCAAAATCACATTCCATTTACAGTGGAATCTTCATGGAAAACAAATCGATATATATAATTGATATAAACTTCCATATCCGACTAATAATATAAATGGAATAACGACAAAGCCTTTTAAATTCTAGATATATTAGTTGTCTTCCTCCATAGAAATTCACTTCGATTATTACCAAATCGAATTCCATTCCATTCCAATTTATTTTATTAAATTGGAAAACTTTACTTTGGAAAATCTCCTTTAAATCTTAACAAAAGATTTATAAATTCCAAATCAAATTTCACTGTAAATCGGGTTAAAGAACGAATGTCGTTAAAACACAGTTCACGGTAAACCCAATTCACATTCCATTAATTATTGGGTTAAAGAACAAGTGTTATTTAAAACACCGTTCACGATAAACCCAAAAATCAATTCAAAATCAATTCAAATTAAATACCATTTAATTGATATACTTCATTAAATCTAAATAAAAAGATTTAATCTTTTTCTCAACTGGGTTTGAGAACAGTGTTAATGAAAACACCATTCACGACAAACCCAAATCCCATTTGATATTAAATACAAGGCTCTGAATAGAAAATATATCGGCTTATATTCAATATCAAATTCTACGACCAACAAATATCGTATTGGAAATAACGATATAAATATATCTTTCAAATTTCCATAACAATATCTGTATAATCATGAAATCCAACATCGAAATATTCCAAGGACAATTTCGATTCAAATCCATTCCAAATCAATTATTGGAAATTCTGGTTACTTTTAGAACCCTTTCAAATCCATTTTATTTATCTCAAAAATAAATGGATTATAATTCTAGTTCAAAACTAGTTCCTTTCGATAAAAATCTATTTTTATCTTTTCAAATATGGAATTTTTCATCCCAATTCTTTCCAAATAATTTCTTATGATTTTACACAAATTATTGCTATTTTTAATAATTTTATCAAGGCTCGTAAAGTCGATTTCCACCAATGGCCATCGAACTGTACGGCGATCTTTTCCAAATTTGATTTGGACATAATTCCAAATCCAAATGTTAGATTTCAAATCTCTAATATTCGTTAAAAAGCTCTTTTCGATACGAACCCAACGGTTCCGGTTTTAGGAGAATCCGACGGTCGGGTCTCCCGTAATGTCCATTCGAAGTCAATGGTCGAAATTCGCGAACTGCCGCAGCGCGGCGCGTTCTATTCAGGCCATTATATATATATATATATATATATATATATATAATATATTATATATATTTCGTCGATTTCCTTTTAAAACGTATTTTATAAATCGTTTTCAAAACGATTTCAACTTCATATTCAATTTCAAATCAAAATTGAATATTTCATATCATCGATATATAAATGATAGTATTTTCAAAATATTATATTTTGAAATCAATTCCT
Source organism: Allium sativum (assembly GCA_030737875.1). Taxonomy (NCBI): domain Eukaryota; kingdom Viridiplantae; phylum Streptophyta; class Magnoliopsida; order Asparagales; family Amaryllidaceae; genus Allium; species Allium sativum. Next base: position 508,648,096 of record CM060921.1, on the reverse strand, counting down.
TTTTGATATTCGTTATAAAAATGAATAAAATCGATATAGATATCGTTCACGTCAAAATGGCGCATATCTAATCAACACGGCTTTATATATTTCAATAACTTCGTTATTCTATTCAACAAATGAATATTTTCTTCAACACATGAATTTTCTTTTATTCAACACATGAATATATATTTTATTCAACACATGAATTTTCTTTTATTCAACACATGAATATATATTTTATTCAACACATGAATATATATTTTATTCAACACATGAATATTCTTTATTTTCCAACTTGGAATGAGGCCCAATCAATTACCATATAATGTTAATTATATGGATTCCCTACAACACATGTATATAATAGCAATGTTAAATAATCAACTATAATCCAGAGTGCTTTCGACACTACATAAGCATCAAATATAAATATTTAATGCTTATAATAGCCTGTCAATCAATCGATCGACATACAACTAATTATTTGGGATTAGTTGTAACGACCCGGATTTTCGAACAGTTATTTTTAAATATTTAATACAATTTAAATATTGAATTAATAATATAAAAGAATTTTTATATTGAATTATCGATTTATAATCGATATACGATTATTTCGAATATATATACTTATCGTAATCTGAAAACGAGAACAATTCAATTCGAAGTTAGAAACTAAACCAAAACGATTCAGATGATTAGAATAAATTGTATTTGAATATAGATGATAATAAAATGTGTTTTATTTGAGAATTTATTTGTTTTTTAATTTAAATTATATTATATCGATTTAATATGGTTATTTTATATATACACGTTTGAAATAAATTTTAGAAAATATTCTGTTGAGTTCAGTATAACGCTATAACATTGGAACGACGGTCGGTACGCTAAAATAGCGGTTCACGATTTTTAATTGTGAATCCTGAGGGATTTACAATGGATAAGATCGAAATCGATTCGAAAATCAAATCGATATCTGTTTAAAAAGAATAAAAATCGCTTTATATCAAATCGCGATTAAATCGAAATCAAATCGCATTTAATTTACATGTACTATACGCGGAGACAAATTCCTTAACAACGAAGAACTCCTCTTCTATAAATCGCAAGTAAATCCCTCGTTTTGTTTCCTAATTTTGCATTTCCTCAGTAGAAACCGATAACTTCAAAATCAAATCAAAAAAGGATGTTGAGTTCTTCCTCCCCTCTATTTAAAATCAAAGCCGCTTGTCTCTCGTTTTCCCCAATTTCAAAATCAAAATTTCTTTTTTCCTCTTCACAATCGCAAATACTAGTCCATTGTTTCTCCTATCTCGTTCGACAGCAGGCGCACAATATTTTTGGGAAAACCTCGACAGTTCTTGAGCTCGAAATCGCAAACTAGGTCTTCCATCCTTTATGGTTTTAGGGATGTTCTTGAGCTCGATTTTGGCTGCACTGTCATCTACGATGTTCAAAAATCATTCGAGCCATAGTGGCTTCGAGGACGACGAAGGTGATATTATATGGTTTGTGAAGATGCGATGGAATGGTTGAACTTCTGGTGCAAAGGTGAGATCGCGATTTTTGAACAAGGAATCGAGGGTTACTGGGTGGTCATCGTTGTGTGTGATACCTGTAGGCGCACGAGTGATGACTTTTGATGTCCACTGGTTAGCGCGATTCACTGGAGTGCATGAAGAAAGCTAATGTAACGACCCGTATTTTCTGCCAATTTAATTGGATTATTTTAAATATTTTAATTATTTAAAATATTGGTTTGAGGTTGGATAATCGAATTTAACGATTATATTGTGAATATATTATTTAAAATAAATAATTAATATTATTTTAATTTCCAAAATATGGGAAATTGTCGAAATTGAAATATACTGTGATCCGACAGTTTAAAGTGGTCAAATATTGTTTATGGTGGAATATTAGTGACAATTCGTTTTGAAAACGACGACGAATATATATAGTTTATAATTTAATTAAATAACGAGCTGCAGCGGCGCGGCAGTTCGCGTTTTGGCGTTTTGAACTTCAATTGGTCGTACCGGGTTCAAAATAAGTCGGATTTCATCGAAACAAGAAACGTCGGGACCGGTTTGACGATAACTTTCCAATGGCAGAGAAAAATCCAGTTTTCGTCGTGTAGATTTTATTTTATGTCCAAATCAAATTCTCAGAAAAACAGCGCCAGGAATTCCTTTATATATATAGCGCTGCATATATATATAATAAGGGTTTTTAAATATTTGAGTATCAATTTGGCTTTGGAATTCAACCCGGGATATTTTTCCTTGGTAATACATCAAATTCTGGTCGTGTATGGCCAACTGCAATATTTTGATATTATTATATTGAAGTATTTTAAAATTGGGTTATTTTAATTCAAATTGGCCAGTTTAAAAGGGACATTTTTCAAACGACCTCTGTTTTCGACGAAACAAATTTTGTTGGGACCGTAACAGTAAATTATTGCCAGATTTTCAGACGGCGCGTCAATCGGGGTTATTCTGTGAGCATGGCAAAATAAAATGTAAAATAAATCGATCTATTTGGATGTGTACAAGCACTGTTTGAGCATACGAACACAGAATTCGACGAAACAAGATTCGTTAGGACCGTATCGTCAAAATATACTACGCCGTTCCAGTCGCGTCTCGAACGGGGTTTGTATGTGAACGCAGCAGCGAATAAACGATATTCGAAATAGCGATAGGTACGAAATAAAAATCGTTAGTCAGCGTCAATCATCAAATCAACTTAAAATATAATAAACTACACTTATATAAACCCTTCCCTATCACTATTTTCAGCCAACCATAATTTTCCTCACCACATTTTGCAAAAAAGTCCCTAAATACTAAAACAATTAATGCTCTCAATCCGTAGAGTTTTTGCTAAGGGGACATGAAGGGAAATGGTAGATCGGGAGGAGGGCTACCTACAGCCAGAAGTTGGGGTGGTTTCGGCAAGTATGGTGGTCGGAATCCGGGTTAAAAGCCAGAAAACCACTTTCGGTTTTGGTCCAAATTCGAGCAATAGGGTCGATTTGAGGTAACGGGACCAGTTGGAGGTGGAAGAGAAGAGAAAGGGCTTTCAAACAGTAGTGGTTTCGAAGTATACGGTGATCGGAGGAGAGAGAATCGACAAGATGAACGGAGGGGATCTTTTTTCGAAAACTGGTAATGGTTTGGTGGATTTTCCGGCAGGCTGAGGTGTTTGTGGTGGCGGAGGCCTGTCGGAGTTGGTACTGGGAAGTGAGGTGGTGACATTGGTGGTGGTGGCATCGGCGATAGTGGCCTGTGGCGGGCGAATTTCGTGGATGATCGGAAAGGGGGAAAACCGGAAATTCGGTTGATCGGAGGCGATTGGGGGCACGGGGCTTCTGGCGATGTTGCCTGGTGGTGGCGCGGTTCTGTCGAGGGGGTCGGTGAGGTCTCCGGTGCAGTAAATCGTCGGCGGTGATGGAAACATGGGGGAGAGCTTTTAACGATGGTGGCTCGAAGAAGGTAGTGGGAAACATCGGGTTTCAGGACCGAGCAAAAGAGAAAACGAGTCGATTTGTCCATCTGAGGATGACGTGGCGGGACTTTAAGGTAAAAGGGTTTTAATTATTTAATTAGAATATTTATTAGTTAATTAATAATAGTTAAGTATATACAATCTTTAATTTAGCATAACTCATCCATACGTTAACGAAATTTAACGAAACAAGATGCGATGGGATCGCAGGGACGAGACCTATCCGATGGCACTGACTAGGAGTCAATCCGACGCAGTTGAAAATTCAGCTATTTTTGGACGAATGGTTCAAATTAAAAGCGACAAACGCATCAACCGTTGACCAGAACCAACTCTGGTGAGTTAATTCTCACACCTTCTGGAATACTGTGATGTGGTAAAGTCACGGTAAATTATATTTTGCGGTTAACAGTTTAAATTGACTGATTGGATGCGATGGATGCAAGTTGCTTGTTGTTGGTTGATGGTTGCAGTTAATTATATTCTGCAAATTGTTTAATTCGCATATTGTTATCAACTGACATCTGTGATGCAGAGAAGGACAGGTTGGAGGATCCGACCGGATTCCTCAAATTTACTGTATTTGTTTTTGTTGTGCATATATATGGATTGTTCACATCATCTGACACCAAAACTATTTGAATGTTGATAGTTGAATATACAACCATCGTTGTTGTGGTTAAAGTCAATTGTTTGTGTTGACTGAGTCGATGGGCAGTAATGGTCCAGTCGTAGGGTTTTAACATTGTTCTACCGTCAGGGAAATTGATGGGGTTTCAAAGTTATAATTTATTTATAACTAAATTTTAAGTTATTCAATTATTTCATACGAGTATTTAAATCGGGAATTTAAATTTAATAAGTTAAATCGAGTTATTAAGAGAATTTAGTTAAATGGTTTTGATCAGTTGAGAAGCAGAAATCAAGATATTCCATAGGTTGTTAAAAAGGGAAATTTATTATTTCAAACAAATAAAAATGTGACTTAAATTAATTAAGTTAATTAATTAATTTAAGAAAGGGGAAATGACAATTGGAATTTTAGTTAATAGTTAACTGATGTGTATGGTTGGTAAATCCACTATTGCAAGTAGAATGGTCAAAGGAAATAAATGTTGGTTAAATATTTATTAAAGTTATCAAATAGTGTTGGATATTAGTTAATCTTCGATTAACTATAGTCTAAAGAGATAGTTGAATTGGTTATTGTTAATAACCTGGATTATTATCGAGTAAGCACGTAAACATGATAATAATGCTATTTTGGGTTAAGATTAAAGTTAACTATATTTTGATATAGTAGATGTTAAAGCAAGTTATTCTTTAAATTTCAAATAATTTAAAGTGGTGAATTCAATTTAATGCCAAGTAAGAATTTACTAAAGGTATTTGTAAAATCCAAGTTTCAACAAGATTTGATAAATGGAATTCATTTAACCAGTGATCAAATGACGATGAGGTTTAGCCAAAGAGGCGATAAAGGTTTATTATAAAATGTCCAAGTAGATGAAATCAATTTATGTGACGAGGGATTTATATTATAAATCAAAAGGTTTTAAGTGGAAGAATATTGAAGTTAAAGTGATGTTTTAATGGATATTAATTTGGATAAGGGAATTAAGTAAAAGACTTTAAAAGAAGATTTCAAATGTAAGAAACAATTTATGGGATCGATTTGAAATCGATAAGGTAAATAAGATTTGGGAAAATGGTTAAGTGATAGACTGATGTTATTCCGAGATAAGAACGGGTTGACCAAGGTCTGAGAGGTAACTAAAATACCCCAACTCGGTTGGCCTCGCTATTATCGAGGAACAGTATTAGTTTGAAGTAAGTGAAGTTGTTGAAATTGTTTTACCCTATACGAGGTACATCGAACTCTAATGCAAGATTTTGGGAATTAAATAATATTTCAATGATGGTTCCAAAGGAAATAAGAATAAGTGCTTTAAAATTTATTTTAAACATTTGTTATTCAATTAGAGTTGATCGAATATAGTTAGAGTTAGTCAAACAAAGTTATCTAGGAAAAAGTTTCCATTGCGTACGACTGCTAGCGTAATTCGCAGGGCTGCAGATAGCCTACGGCGGTCGGATGTTTCCTGAGGGAATCAGGCGTAACCATTGTGATCGCTGCGATCTAGAGTCGAGCGAATGGAGTTAAGTCGAGTATTAGTTAATAGGAGTAATCAAGTCAAGTTTGTCGAGTTAAATAAGTCGAGTCAGTCAAGTTAGAGTTAATCAATCAAAGTAAATCAGTTAAAGTTAGTCAAAAGGGAATTTGGTTAAATATATTTTAAAGGAGGTCGAGTTGTGCCAAGTACTGAATCAGAAAACTCATTGTGTTCACACTATTGTTATTTGATAGTTAAAACACCGACTATCAAACCCAACCAATACGATTGTTGGTTCGGAAAGTCCGGGATCGAATTATATTCGAAAACCATTCCGACCATCAAATACGTGAAGACGTCGATTGAAGACGGAGCAAGTGAAGACCGTGGATCTTCATAAGCGGAAGGACTACTTGTTGAATTTCTCTGGCCTGCAGCCAGAGTTATTTTGATTTGTGATTCTATCGTGGTTGAAATCCACGGGTTGCAAGGACTTCTCGCTACTGATTCATGGGGTGATTCCTATATGAGATGCAGTAGGAGAGTACCTTCGGTTCATCCTGTTCCTGGATGACTTGTATGGACGGATGTCTGACAGAGTATTTCCAAAGGAATTACATGCGTTGATTTCTCCAAACGTACGATAGTTGACGGCGGAGAAATGGTTATTCTCTAGCCAGATAGCTAGAGTATGTTTGTGGACGTCAATCAAGTGTGATTTGGCGGATCTGATGATGTGGCATCCAAAGTGTATGATGACCAGATGATTAAAAGGTAAAGTTCTAGCCTCAAGCCTCATCAACCGGGAAATGACAAAAATCGGGCAGGCAGCATGGCTATGTGGGTCGCTCCCATTAGGATGTATGATCACCTATCTAGAGAAATTCCTATTGCTTCTTTATCTATTCGATGCTGACCCTATTCGGGTGGCGGTTGCTGATCCCAACCGTCGGTGATATACATTCGATACACTCAAGCGAAATGAGTGGTCGGTCATGTGTGGGCCGGGTTGCAAGACGTTCTTGTTGAACCCAGTGTATTCGCCTCTAGAGATACACGTGCGGAAGGTGGACCCATACCTTGTCAAGTTGGAATCCAATATCCAATAAGCGCCCACGGTTTTTCGATTGTATACTATATATGTGGAGCGTGAGATGCAAGCGTTCCTCTAGATTATTATTTACTTGTATTTAGACATTATGATAATATCAGAGAAAGATATTGATTTCAAAAAAATGTTTTGGGTTATAGTAAGGTAAAAACCGTCCGTGTTTATGTGTGGACTGGTCTTACTATTATTCTTTGATTTCATAAAGGATTTTGCAAAGTTAAACAAGTGTGTGTTCTGTGAATTTATCACTGAAAGTATTCCAGACTGACCCGGTGTATTTTGTTTTAAATCAAATATGCTCGGGTCAGACCGAGTATGTTCCAGGTTAGGTTTCGCTTGGAGTTTCAGGAGCTGGAAGCAGGCGGCTTCACCGCTAGTTATTCAAAGTTATTATTCCGCTGTGACTAATGTATGTGTACTCTGATGATTGGTATGTTTTATATAGTTCTTTGTATAAAGAGATTTGATATTATATTTTATCTGTTCCGCTGTGAGATTCTGATGTGTTCGTCTTCTTTCTTCTATTCTAATACTTCTTTCTTTCTATCCTCACCCTCTAAATTCTTTCTCATGACAATCCAGTGTTTTTTGGTGCTTGGAGTATCGACATGAGATATGGTAAAAGTGATATGTCGATTTTTAAGGCTGAAAATCCGCTGGGTCGCTACAGCTAAAGTCGTGTTTTTTTATTTATTTATTCGAGTTAGGGTTTGATTTATGATCTCGAGATTTTGATGTCCTTCTGTACATTGAGGTTGGATTGATAGTGGTGGTTCCAGAGGACATCACAGTAGCTTTAAAACAAGTAGATGGTGATGGTTTGATTCAGGAGTCGCAGTGAAGACTGCTGCATTGATTTGGCAGTAAAGAGCAGTGGGAATGTAAGTACGGTGGCCGTTGTTGTGTTGGTAGTCAACAACAGTGAAAGACAATAGTGTAATGAGGAGCAATAGTAATGCACAACAGGTGGTCGGTTAAATGCGGCAGTGGGAATAAATAGGGCGTTCGACCCTTGTTTTTTTTAGAATGTTGAATGCAGTGAAAGGGACTATCGTAAGGCAACGAAGTGTCAATATTGTGAGGAATTCGCTTTTAGGAATTTAATTTATATAGAATTTGTTTATTTATTACAGTAAGTTAATTTAAATCAAAAATCATTTAATCGATAAATTTAATAAATCATAGGTGCAAAGTAGATTTATTTGAGACGATCCATAGCCGAGATGTGGAAATTAAACAAGATATTTCGGCAAAATCACGGTGAATAAATCTCACTCACCTGTTATTTAGAATTATTTTTATTCGGTAAAAATAATTGTTGTTGCTTGTTTGAATGCTTTCTGGTTGATTTAAATATATTAGTTATTTAGGGTTGACTATTATATATATATATATTGGGTTGATGATTGGATTGTTCCCGCAGTCTCATTAGCGGATGCCTGCAGTTTCATAGCGGATGATTTCCCTATGCGCCCCACAATATATATAGTGGATGACCGTCATACCGCGATATCCTTCCTCGAAGCAGGATGGGTATTATTTCTGTTGGCTAACATCTATGGATGCAGGAAAATAGGTTGGAGGAATCTGACTGGATTCCTCAAAATATTATTGTTTGTTTGTTATCACATATATTGTTATATATGATGTGTTTAAAAACCTATGGTTGATAAATTGGGTGTTTTGAATTATTGAATATCACTGGGCCAAACTGTTGATATATAAAAATATCGTGAAAAAACGATATTTGAGATTTAAATGGAAAATTCTATTTTTCTAAAAATAGAATTCAAATTTCGAAGGGGCTAAAGATATTAACTTGTTTTGAATATGTAAAACAAGTAGTGAATTTATAAATGTTGTTTATAAATTAATAATACGAGATTTGAAGTGAAATTATATACGGTGTTTATAAATAAAGTGGAAAATTTATCATTGGATAATTTGAATATTTAAATTCAAATGTGAATTTAAAAATAGAAATGGGGAAATCGTTTTTAAGAAATAAACAATGGAATTTATTCTGATGTTCAAAATATAAATTGAACTAAAATAAATCCGTAAGGATTTATGATTTGAATTCGATTAATTCGAATTTGTTTAAATAGAAGTTATATTGAATATGAAAATAAATTGGGTGTTATATATTTAAGTTATTATAAATAGAAATCTCAAAAATAAGATTTTGGTTTTAAATAAGATTTCGAAATAGACTTTTTTAAATATAAACAAGGAAATTTATAAAATAGTGTTTATAAATATAATTAATTAATTATTAAGAGATAATTTGATTATTTAAATTCAAATGTGAATTCAAATGGAATTTGAATATAGAAAATTCAAATTGAATTGAAAATAGAATTTGAAAATAGAAAGTTGAAATCATTTCGAAATGGGAACGGCGAAATATATTTCAGAATGTGGATTTTTAAAAAGAATAGAAATAAATCCAAAGGATGTATAATTTGAAAAACAAGGAATTGGAATTTAATATAGAAGATTGAAGGATAAATAAATTTATTTCCGAGTTAGGAAAAATCGACAATTTTAGAAAATCGGAAATATTATGTTGAATTGGAAAAATTGATTTGATATATATACTAGAATGGAGTTGAATTTATTATAAACGAAGTTTAAAAGTTTATATATATAAATATAATTAAAACGAACTCGCCGCAGCGCGGCAGTTCGTGAATTGGCATTTTGAACTTCAATTGAGTATATAGAACTCAATTTAAGTCAAAATTCTTTGAAGGACCGATTTGATAATAGTTTTCTAATGGAAGAGAAAAATCTGGATTTCATTTGATAGATTTTGAGTTATGTAAAAATCAAATTTTCAGAAAAGCGGCGCCAAAATCGTTTAAAAACCATAATGGTTTATATAAAAAAATGTAAGGATTTTTAAGCAAATAAAAATCAGAATTTCCATTTGAAAAATCTGGACTTGAGTTGAAAAATATATCTGAACTCAAGTGGAGTAATGGATTGATTTTTAAAACAAAAATCAGATTTTTAATTATTGAATAGAATTACCTAATTTGAAAAATAATTAGTTCACGAGATTTTGGAGTGAAATTGGGCTTTGAATAAGTGAATTCGATTTGGAAATTTATATTCGAAATCGAAAGGGAAACTTGAACTGAAAATAGAATTCAATTTGTTTATAAGCAAGTTAATATTTTATTTGAACATGTTATGTTCGAACAAAGAAGTGAAATAGGCAAATAGCTAATTAGAAAATAAATTAGTGAATTGGGTCAAGACAAATGGATTGATTTGAAACCAAATGGGAATATTTGGATATGATAAACAGGTATGGGATGAAGTGTATGAAGATTATAATTCTTGTGCTCGACAATAAGGTACACGTTTAAATTTGATAGAGAAATCAATGTATCGATATATATAGAATTCGATAAGTAAGTGAACTTAAAAATAGAATATTATAAACAAAAAGGAAATCTATAAATTAGATTTGTTAAAAATAGAAAGAGAAGCGTATACGTGTTTAGAAACGGATAATTGGTTTTTATGGTGTTGATTATTCCGGAATAATTGTCTTGTCTGTTTTGAAGTTAAGGATGTTTTTTAGTCAAGGTTTAAGAGGTAATTTTACCCCAACTCGATTGATTTCATTTTAACCAATAAATAGCAAAGATCCAGTCTCAAAGATCAATTGTTGAATAAAAGATAGTTGAATGAAATATTTTGGGTGTAACGATGTTTTACACAACATTCGTTTTTAACCAAATAAGTGGAATTTTGGAAATATAATAATATATATTTCCTGAGAATAGAATTAAATGAGTTGAGCAAAAGATAAGTAAATGGGAATGTTTTCCAATTATAAATAGAATATATTTTCTAAATATAGAAAATAAAAGAAGATGGTATATGGAAATGTTTTCCAAACAGCATAAGAGGCCAAGAAGATGATTATCAAAAATATCGTGTTAACGAATATGGATAAGAAAATGGAGAAGCTTTTTAATTAATAAAATATTAATTTAAAGGACTAGTGATGGTTTGATGTTATGGATGAATGGATGTTTGTTTTTTCTTCGATAGTTAAATAACCGACTATCGAAGTATTTTCCAATATCGTTGTCAATATGGAGAGACCGGTTGGATTATTATCCGAGAACCACTCTGTATTGGTAGTAGTGTTGCGAATCAGATTATATGAAGATAATCGAAGACGAAGTAAAGTGCAAGGACTTTGTCTACTAATAGAAATGGTGTCTTCTGTTTCGTTCAGTCTCAGAACGAACGTAAATGGATGAATGTCTGACAGAGTATTTCCAGTGATCACATATGTTGGTCTGTATATATATATATATATATATATATATATATATATATATATATATGGTGGCAGAGAATTTATTCTCTTACCATAATATCTAGAATATATTTGTGCAAATCAATTAGTGATTAACGGATCTGACAATGTGGCATTCAAAGTGATTGTGTTATCAGTGAATGATAAGTAATCGTAGCCTCAGGCCTCAACAACCGAGAAATGACAAAAATCGGGCAGGCAGCATGGCTATGTGGGTCGCTCCCATTAGGGTGTATAATCACCTATCTAGAGAAATTCTTTTTTTACTTTAATCTATCTATGCTGTCCCTTTTCAGGAAACGGTTCCTGATCCCAACCGTTGGTGATATACATTTGATACCCTCAAGAGAAATGAGTGGTCAGTCATGTATGGGCCGGGTTGCAAGACGTTCTTGTTGAACCCAGTGTATTCCTCTCTAGAGATACACTATCGGAAGGTGGTTCCATACCTTGTCATGTTGGAAATCCACACTCAACGCTAATTCTTCTATACTATATGGAGCGTGAGATGCAAGCGTTCTTCTATTTGGTTATTTATTTGATCAGACATTATTGTAATTATCACTGGATTTGATATCAAAAATATTTTTGGTTATCGTAAGGTAAAAAAACATCCGTGTTTATGTATGGATCGGTCTTACGATTATCATTTCTTTCGAAAGGATTGTGAAAGTTAAACAAATGGTTGAAGTTTACTCACACCAGTCCCATGACTGACCCAGAGTTTATTTTGTTTGTTTTCCCTAAACTCTTGGGTGCCCAAATTTGTACGGGCAGTCAAGTAGTCGGGATTTTACAGATTCATTTGGAGGAGCTGGAAGTAGGAGGCTTCACCAGTTAGCTATAGACTATCATATTTCCGTTGTGTACTATGTTGTATCTGGAAATAGGTGTTTATAACTATTCCAGGAATAACTGTTGTGCTCTGATGATGGTATGTACATAAAGTTACTGATTTGTATTTCAAAAGTTATGTTATATAATATATTTTATTCATTCCGCTGTGAGTTTGTGATCTTCATTTTCTTCTATTCTAATATTTCTTTCTTTTTATTTCTCATCCTCTAACTTCTTTCTAATAATGATTCGTATTTCTGTGTAATTTGGGTTGGACGTGTGGTGTTATTAGTCAACTCAGATAGTACGGATTTGCGGGCCGTTACATTAGTGTACGCCATATATCATCCCAACACCCGTGTGGGGTTTCAAATCAACAAACACAGATTTTATTTGTGAAGTTGGGCGATATGTAAAATTTATCGTCCCAATCAATATCAGTCAAATAGGTGTACATAAACAAACCGTCCGATTTGTTTATAAATATTTATTTTATATACAGTTAAAAATTATATTTTTAACTATAAAATATTTTATTCCATTCCCCATCACACAATCAATATTCACACCACAAACAACAAACAAACAAGTCGTCCATGGTCTGTGGACAACGGGTGTCGGGTGCTGCTAAGCACCGTCTGCATCCTAGTATATATTTCAACTAGAAAACAAATTAAAAGTGAGAAGTTCTCACCTTGGAGTTCCACTCCACCGTTCTTTATTTCTGAACTGTATGGATCCCGTTTTGATTTCCATCGTTACCATCGCTATCTTTTTCTCACTGTTCATAATAAAAATCACATTTTTATTATGATGTTTATATTATAAAAATTTCATTTTTATCTCAATGCTTTATATATAAAAATCGCATTTTTATACTTTCCATCATATAAAAATCATATTTTTGAAATTTCTCTTTCATAACTAAAAACATATTTTTATATACATAAAAATCATACCTTTTCCCTAATTAAAAAATCAAATCTTTATCCTTCATTCACACAAAGAAAAATCCAATCTTTATATGTTATAAAAATCAAATCTTTTCACGTATAAAAATCTGACCTTCATGTTAAAAATCCAACCTTTCTATTGTTAAAAATCCAAACTTTGTCTATTAAAAAATCTAAACTTTCTATTACTAAAAAAATAATCTAAAGTTTTATTTATATTAGATATAAAAAAGAAAAAAATTGAATTAAATAAACAAATAAAAATAAGTAAATCAAAACACTTATAGTTAAAAAGGAAAAAAGGGGGTGTGTCTGCGCGTTGCGGCGGAGGTGGGGTGCAGGGTGGTCGGGGTCAGACCCTTAGCGGCGGCGGCAGCCTTCTTGGCTGGTGGCGGCAATGATTACGGTTTAATGGGTTTAGGGGGGGCTGTGATTAAAATCAGAAAGGGAGGAGGAAGAGAGAGAGGAGCGGAGGAGGAAGAGAGAGGAGGAGCAAGAGAGGGGGGCCCGGTCCGGCAAGGCGGCACCGTAGGGAGGCGGTGGTGGGCTGAGAGGGTTTATGAGTCAACGGGGGGGGGGGGGGGAGCGGTTTTTCTTTTATAATTTTTTTCGATCTGCTAATGAAATAGAGAGAGGAGAGAGGAATATATAGTTATATTAATTAATTAATTAATTAATTCCATAAAGTAACTTTTTATTTCGACCTCCAAACGAGACCCACTAACTGTCGTTCATAACTAATTACCCCCATTCTGAATACAATGGGATATGTATCGTAAGCCAGTTTGGCTGTTTCGATCGGTTTCCGTCAAAATCAAAATATAAATCTATATATTGAATTTGAACGCACATTTTAATTTACCGGAGCCACATACGGACTCTAAAAATTCCCGAAAAATATTTTCTAGCTTCGTATTGACGATACGGTTCTAACAAAACTAATTTCGTCAAATTTGAAGACCGTTTGAAAAATGGCCAATTTCTGGTCGATCGAAATTGACTAAAACTGTCAAAACACGTTTTCCTTCGCCACGCTCACATATTGATTCAAAAAATTACGAATTTTGGAATCTAGCAATAACTTGACATCCCGGATCCAACAAAAGTGGTTTCGTCGAAAATAGAGGTTGTTTACAAAATTTCCATTTTTAAGGGCCAGAATTCCACAGCGACTATTCTGCATTTTCAACTGGGCGTAACTTTTTATCCCCGCTATGAAATTTTTCGGATTCGTTGGAAAGATATTTTCAAATATTTTTGGTTTCGCTAAAATCCGGTTTATTTTGAATCCTGTACATTCATTTGAAGTTTTAAATCGTATTTTCAAACTACAGCACCATTTTCAATTCCTTTTATAATTATAAATAATTATTTATATTCTAACGTCGATTCAAATAAATATATACGTTCTAATTCTATTCGAAATAAATTTCTCGTCATTATTATTTAAAATAATTCATTTTAAATATTCAAAATTCACTAAAATTGCCAAAAAAAAAATTAAAATTGGCTCATATTTTCTAGGTTATTACAGTAGACACCGATATAACCGAGGCGCCACGCATTCCAACAACCACATAGGTAAAAATATAATAATGCCAGGGCTTGCAAAATGTTGACACCACCCATAGTTAGAAAGAAACGTCGTGCACTCCCTGCAGTCACGATCCCGTTTTTGACTTATACCGAGGTGTGAGGCTCGCGAATTAACGGTATACACAAAGCGGTGCTATATTAAAGCTGTGCTTTGATCATTAACCACAAACTCTGCTTTTCAACAGAAGCCTTGATCATTTGCATCTCAGCATGCCACCCAGGCAATTCACACCATGCGACTGATGTCTATCGATCTATAACCTCTGAGCTTGTATGTCTCAGAGAAGGGCGTTAAGCAAGAGAATAAATTCTCCACCGCCAAACAGATATATATTTAATAGAGATCAATCAGCACGGAATAAAATCCAATGTCAGACACACAGTCCATGTACAAGTTCGTTCTGGGTCTGAACGAAACCGGAGGCACCTTATTCCTCGTCCCATATGTCTAATACAGGAGGGAGGCCCTCGCATATCCGTCGATCTCCAAGTACGTCTGGACGATCACAACTTATTACCTCGTCTTGGGTGTACAGTCCAATCAAGACATCAGTAATCATCCAAACGATGTGAAGACCTCCGGTCTTCAACCACCATCTTCATCGTCGACTTGTCGTTGAATCAGTTATTCAGAATGGGTATAAACGCGGCCTTTCCAAATAACTCGCGTATATAATAAACAAGTGCTATAAAACACAGCATACGCCTTATTCCAATTCAGAATATTCTTTCATTCAAATATTCACGTTCTTAGGGATACGTTCCCATTAATTTTATCAAAGATAAATTCTTTAAATTTATTTTTTTAGTCTTCCTTTGGATATCCATTCAAACCATATTAAGGTTTTCCAAACTAGTCGGGATTAGCGCACCTTACTGAAGTAATCATTTGTTAATTTTCCAATCCCAACTTATACATCCCATGGAGCAAAACTGGTCATACTCCATATCTAACACCACGGTGTTATTGGTAAATTCAATTATCATTTCACGTTCAAATCTAATTAAAGATTTAACTATCGCTAGGAGCAAAACTGGTGATACTCCATTCTCGATCATTTCCCAAATCTGATAATTTAAATTATCAATTCACATTTCAATCTAATTAAAGATTCATTAAAACTCCATTTGGTTTTAATCTTCCCCAAAATCAATATTAATGATTATTTAACTTTGGAAACACAAACATGCCGCATCGACAATCTACACCATACTATTGATTTCTGTTGATATATAACTTCTGAGCTCGTACGTCTCATAGAAGGGTGTTAAGCAAGAAAATAAATTCTCCACCACCAAACAGATATATATTTAGCAGAGATCAACCATATAGTGCGAAATACAATGACAGACATGTAATCCTGGCTTTAACTGGGTTAAAGAACTAATGTCATTTAAAACACAGTTCACGATAAACCCAAATCACATTCCATTAATTATGGAATCTTCACGGAAAAACAAATCAATATATAATCGATATCAATTTCTGTATCCGACCAATAATATAAATGGAATAATGGCAAAGCCTTTTAAATTCCATATGTATTAAAAGTCTTCCTCCACAGAAGTTCACTTCGATTATTACCAAATCGAATTCCATTCTAATTTAATATATTAAATTGGAAAACTTTACTTTAGAAAATTCCCTTTAAATCTTAATAAAAGTATTTTAATATCCCAAATCACATTACATTGTAAATCCGGTTAAAGAATGAATATCGTTAAAAACACAGTTCACAATACCCAATTCACATTCCATTTTCAGTTCCAATTAAATGTTTATTAATTGTTAATTCTTCTTCAAATCTTGATTAAAAGATTTATTCTTTTCAAACGGGTTCAAGAACAGTGTTATTTAAGACACCATTCACGACAAACCCAAAATCACATTCCATTGATTATCAGGTTAAAGAACAAGTGTTATTTAAAACACCATTCACGATAAACCCAAAAATCAATTTCAATTCAATTCCAATTAAATATTAATTAATTGGTATACTTCATTAAATCTAAATAAAAAGATTTAATCTTTTCTCAACTGGTTTTAAGAACAGTGTTAATGAAGACACCATTCATGACAAACCTAAATCCCATTTGATATTAAATACAAGGCTCTGAATAGAAAATATATCGGCTTATATTCAATATCAAATTCTGAAATCAGCAAATATCGTATTGGAATAATGATATATATATATCTTCCAAATTCCTCTACAATATCCACATAATCCCGAAATCCAATATCGAAATATTCCAAAGATAATTTCATTCAAATCCATTCCAATTCATATATTGGAAATTCTGGTTATTTTAAAAACCATTTCAAATCTAATTTATTTAGTTTTAAAACATTGGATTTTTAAGTCTAGTTCATTAATAGTTCATTTCGATAAAAATATAGTTTTATCCTTTCAAATATGGAATTTTTCATCCTAATTCTTTCCAAATCATTTATTATGATTTTACACAAATTATTGATATTTTTAATAATTTTATCAAGGCACGTACAGTCGATTTCCATAAACGTGCACTTACAATGACCTTTTTCAAATTTGATTTGGACATAATTCCAAATCCAACTGTTAGATTTCAAATCTCTAATATTCTTCAGAAAGCACTTTTCGATACGAACCCAATGGTTTCGGTTTTAGGAGAATCCGGCGATCGGATCTCCCGTAATGTCCATTCGAAGTCAATGGTCGAAATTCGCGAACTACCGCGGTGCGGCGCGTTCTATTCAGGCCATTATATTATATATATATATATATATATATATATATATTATATTTCATCGATTCCATTTAAAATGTATTTTAAAAATCGTTTTAAATTCGTTTTCAAAACGATTTCAACTTCATATTCAATTTCAAATCAAAATTGAATATTCCATATCATCGATATATGAATGGTAATATTTTCAATACATTAGATTTCAAAATCATTTCCTTTTCTATATTCATTATAAAAATGAATAAAATCAATATAAATATCGTTCACGTCAAATGGCATTAATCTAATCAACACGACTTAATATATTTAAATATATTCATGTCCATACCAAATCGGACTTCAGAATCAGATTTTGATCTTTTACCAAATATTATTTTAAAATATTCATTATTTTAAAATAATTGTTATTTTAAAATATTCATTCTTTCTAAACTGGAATCAGACACAGTCAATTACCATATAATGTTATTTATATGGATTTCACACAACACATGTACACAACAACAATCAAACATAGTCAACCATTATCCAGAGTGCACTCTACACTGCATAAGCATCAAATACAAATATTTAACGCTTACAACAGCCTGTCAACCAATCGATTGACATACAACCAAATATTGGGATTAATATATGTCTAATATCATCCCAATACCCGTGTGGGGTTTCAATCAACAAATAATGAGTTTTATTTGTGTAGTTGGGCGATGTGTAAAGTTTATCGTCCCAATCAATATCATTCAAATGTGTGTACAAAAACAAATCGTCCGATTTGTTTTGGAATATTTATTTTATTCATATACACGTTAAAAATTATATTTTTGACTACAAAATATTTTATTCCATTCCACATCACACAATCAATTTTCACAACACAGTCAAACAAACAAGTCGTCCATGGTCTGTGGACGACGGGTATCGGGTGCTGCTAAGCACCATCTGCATCCTAGTATATATTTTTAACTAGAAAACAAAATAAAAGTGAGAAGTTCTCACCTTTGGGATCCACTCCGCCATTCTTTATTTCTGAGCGGTTCGGATTTTGTTTTGATTTCAGTCCATTCCATCGCACTCCTTTTCACGCTGTTCATAGTAAAAATCATATTTTTAATATGATGTTCATATATTAAAAATCATATTTTTTTTTCTTGCCATTCAAAGAAATATCTTGCCATTTCATTTTTAAAAATTCCATCTTCTTTATCTTTAAAGATCGTTCCTTTTCTGTATTAAAAATCATATCTTTTCTTATACAAAAAATCTTATCTTTCATATACAAAAAATCTTATCTTTCTTATACAAAAAATCTTATCTTTCTTATACAAAAGTATAATCTTTCTTTAAATAAAAATATATACTTTCTTTATATAAAAATATATTCTTTCTTCAAACAAAAATATATACTTTCTTTATAAAAAAATATAATATTTTCTCTTTAAAAAGTCATATCTTTACTCTTAATAAAAATCATATTTTTATCAATATAAAAATCAACTCCTTTGGAAGTTAAAAATCATATCTTTTTGTTTATAAATCAAAGCTTCATGTTATATAAAAAAATCAAATCTTTTCTATTTAAAATTCTAAACTTTCTTCGATTAAAAAAAACTCGTATTTTTCATATCACTTTCATGATAATAAAAATCATCCTTTGATCACATTAAAATTAAGAATAGATTTAATGATTTACACATAAATCATATTTTATTTCAAAGAGTACTACATAAAAAAATTGAAATAAAATAAAGAAAATATAAAAGAACTTACAGTTAGAAGGGGGTTTCGCTGTTGGTTTGGTGGCAGGTGGCTGAGGAGGCGCTAGGGCCGGCGGTGCTGGGCAGGGAACCCACGGTGGCGAAATGGGTTGGGTGGCGGCGACTTTAAGGGTTTGGAGGGGGCTCAAGTGCGCAGTCAAGAAGAAGAAGAGGAGGACGGGGAGGGAGGCAACTGGGGAATGGGGTGCGACGACGTCGGCCTTGGGCGGCGCGATGGGTACTGAAGGGGCGACGAAGGGTAGCGGCGATTTAGGGGAAAAACGATGGGATTTGACTTCTATTGTGAAATGAACAAGGGTTTGACCCAAATGAATATATATATATATTCTATTTTAATTATTTATTTATTTCCTAAAAGTGAATTTTCACTTTAACCCCAAATCGGACCCAACGACTGTCACCCCTAGCTAATCACCCCCATCCCAGACACAATGGGATATGTTTCGTAAGCCAGTTCAGCTGTTTCGATCAGTTTTCTCTAAAATCAAAATATAAATCAATAAGTTGAATTTGAACGCACATTTCAATTTACCGGGGCCACATACGGACCCCAAAAATTCCAGGAAAATAAATCTGGCTATGTTTAGACGATACGGTCCTAACAAAACTAGTTTCGTCGAATTTGGAGACCGTTTGAAAAATTGTCATTTTCTGGTCGATCCAATTTGACTAAAACTGACAAAACGCATTTTCTTTTGCCACGCTCACATATTGCTTTCAAAAATTATGGAAATTTGAATCTAGAAATAATTTGACATCCCGGATCCAACAAAAGTGGTTTTGTCGAAAACGGAGGTCGTTTATAAAATGGCTACTTTTAAGGGCTATATTTTCTATAACGACTATTCAAAATTTTCAATTGGACATAACTTTTTACTCCCACTATGAAATTTGGATTTTTCGGATTTGTTGGAAAGATATTTTCAAATAGATTCTAATATTTTTTGTTTCGCTAAAATTCGGTTTATTTTGAATCTTGTACATTCATTTGAAATTTGAAATTGAATTTTCAAACTACCGCGCCATTTTCAATTCCTTTTATAATTAAAATAAATATTTATATTCTAACATCGATTCAAATAAATATATACATTCTAATTCTATTCAAAATAAATTTCTCGTCGTTATTATTTAAAATAATTCATTTTAAATATTCTAAATTCATTAAAATTACCAAAATAAATTTTTTAAATTGGTTCTTATTTTCCGGGTTGTTACAAAGCAATTAATTTTTAATAGAGCCTTTCAATAGGTGAGTTTATGAGACGACCCGAACTTCCCCGTGAAGGAAAGCACAGATAGAATTGAGGACAAGACAAAATAGAACGCATACAGAAGAACATTTCATTGTTATTACAACAATTCCATCAGATACAAGAATATACAGAGTATAATTGAATAAATTACATTCGATAAATATCAGAGATTTAAATTACATTTAAATACATTGCAGCGGAAAATAATACAAAAGCACAACTAGAAGTGATACACGGATACAGAGCTTTCCGAGCATCGTTCCAGCTGTAAATCAGGAACCTGTGGATATAAATCTGCAAAACCAAAACTACTAGCTGCCCGTGTGGAAAATAGGGGCACCCAGAGTTTAGGTTAAAACAATAAACTCCAGGTCAGTCATGAGACTGGTGTGAGAACTAAAACAGTTATAATTCTTTATTTTAAAGTTCGGTAAATCAAGGGACCACGCCATATAACACGGAACGGGTTTCCTCCCAAGAATACCAGTGCATAAAACAAACAGCGCAATGCTAAATAAAGAAAAATGAAGCTGTTATAAGACCCAGGTCCCATCACACAATGCAACGCAAGCCGGAGGATAGGGTTTTTACCTTATAACAGCCAAAGCATGCTTGATACGTTTAAAACACATTATTTGATACTATTATAGGTGTATAGTGTCAAAACAGTTTCAATCATAAATATCAATCATAGGCGGCATGGGTACCATCTATCATGTCGCCATACTAGTTCTACAATTAAAACTGCAATATCACGTATTGGAAATTAGATTCCGTCATGAGTCGAGGCAAGGGGCAAGCTCCTCTCCGCGTTCGAGACACTCTAGCAAATGCCTCGGGACCGCACACAGCAATCCCCTGGATCCTCCAAGGCCGGTCCTCTCTTACTTTTGAGGATTGGCAATTCCTGAACACACGTTTCCCGGTCCTTACAGACCTATATCCGAGGCGCCTCGCATCCAACAACCACACAGGTGAAAAGTATATAAATGTCAGGGCTGGTAGGTCACTGACACCACCCTAGCTAGAAAGAAACGTCATGCACTCCTTGGGTCCGTATCCCGTTTTTGACTCATACCGAGGTGTGAGGCTCGCGAATTCACGTTATACACAAAGCTATGCCACACAGGCCGTGCTTTGATCATCAACCACAAGACTTTGCTTTTCAATAGAAGCCCTGATCAATTGCCACTTACGCATGCCACATTGGCAATTCACTCCATGCGACTGATGTCCATCGATATACAACCTCTGAGCTCGTACGTCTCAGAGAAGGGCGTTAAGCAAGAGAATAAATTCTCCGCCGCCAAACAGATGTATATTTAACAGAGATCAATCAACACAGAATAAAATCCAATGTCAGACACACAATCCATTTACAAGTTCGTTCTGGGTCTGAACGAAACCGGAGGCACTTTCCTCGCATATCCATCCATCTCCAAGTACGTCTGGACGATCACCAACTGTTTCCCTCATCCTGGGTGTACAGCCCAATCAAGATCATCAGTAATCACCCAAACGATGTGAAGACTTCCGATCTTCGTCCACCGTCTTCATCTTCGACATCTCGTCGAATCGGTTATTCAGAATGGGTATAAACCCGAACTTTCTGAATAACCCACGTATATGATAAACAAAGGTTACACAAACACAACGAACGCCTCATTCCAATTCAGAATATTCTTTTATTCACAAAATCACATTCTTAGGGAAATGTTCCCATTAATTTTATCCAAGATAAATTCTTCTAAATTCATTCTTTAATCCTCCTTTGGATATCATTTCAAACTAGTCGGGATTAACGAACCACACCGAATTAATTATTTAGTTTATTTCCCAATCCCAACCTATATATCCCATGGAGAAAACTGGTAATACTCCACATCTAACACCACGGTGTTATCGGTAAAATTAATTACCATTTCACGTTCAAATCTAATTAAAGATTTAACTATCGCTTTTTGAGAAAAACTGGTGGTACTCCCTTCCCGATCACTTTTCAGATTTGATAATTTAAATTATCAATTCACATTTTTAATCTAATTAAGGATTCATTAAAACTCCACTTAGTTTTAATCTTTTCAAAAATCAACATCTTGCCTTTAAATGGGTTAAAGAACCAATGTCATCTAAAACACGATTCACGATAAACCCGAATCACATTTGATATTAATTACAAGGCTCTGAATAGAAAATATACCGGCTTATATTCAATATCAAATTCTGAAACCACCAAATATCGTATTGGAAATAACGATATAAAATATATCTTTCAAATCCCCATAACAATATTTGTATAGTCACGAAATCCAACATCGAAATATTCCAAAGATAATTTCGATTCAACTCCAGTCCAATCCACATATTGGGAATATTGGTTATTTTTAAAATCACTTTCAAATTCAATTTATTTGTTTCAAAAATAAATTGATTTTAATCCTAGTTCAAAACTAGTTCATTTCGATAAAAACCTATTTTTATCATTTCAAATTTGGAGTTTTTCACCCCAGTTCTTTCCAATTCACATATTATGATTTTACACAAATTATTAATATCTTTAATAATTTTATCAAGGCCCGTACAGTCGATTTCCATCAACGGCTATCGAACTGCACTTACAGCGACCTTTTTCAAATTTGATTTGGACATAATTCCAAATCCAACCGTTAGATTTCAAATTTCTAATATTCATTGGAAAGCTCTTTTCGATACGAACCCAACGGTTCCGGTTTTAGGAGAATCCGACGGTCGGATCTCCCACAACTTCAATTCGAAGTCAATGGTCGAAATTCACGAACTGCCGCGGCGCGGCGCGTTCTATTCAGGCCATTATATATATAATTTATATATATATTTCGTCGATTTCCCTTTTAAAACGTATTTTATAAATCGTTTTAAATTCGTTTTCAAAACCATTTCAACACTATATTCAATTTCAGATCGATTTGATTTCAATTCAATTCGAATTCATTTCAATTTAATTCAATTTGAATTTACCTTCTATTTGATTCAATTCGAATTCGTTTCAAATCGATTTCAATTCAATTTCAATTTAATTTCATTTGAATTCATTTCTATTTAATTCAAATTCAAATTCACTTTCTATTCAATTCAAATTCTAATTCGTTTTCTACTCAATTCGAATCGAGTTCATTTTCTATTCAATTCGAATCGAATTCATTTTATGTTCGATTCTAATTCATTTCAAATTGATTCAATAAAATTTCAATTTCAATTTTTATCTAATTCAATTTGAATTTCATTTCAAAATATTAGATTTTGAAATCACCTTTCCATATTCATTATAAAATGAATAAAATCGATATAAATATCGTTCGCGTCAAAATAACGCATCTCTAATCAACACGGCTTTATATTTTTCAAAAACTTCTTTATTATATTCAACAAATGAATATTTATCCCATTCAACACATGAATCTATATTTCTTTCAACACACGAATAATCTCAACACATGAGTACTGTCAACACATCACTATTTTTGTTATGTAAAATATTTTATAAAACTATGGTATCTATCGTTTGATTTTAATTAGACTCCACTGTAAAGTAGATTCTAATCTTAAATATGATAAAGATGTAATTTTTATTATTTAAAATATTTCACTCAACACATGAATAGTTTCAATCCATCATCATCGTCAACACATGACTATTTTTATATTCAACACATGAATTTTCTTTTATAATATTCATTATTTTCCCGATTGGAATGAGGCCCAGTCAATCACCATATAATGTTAATTATATGGATTTTCATACATCACACGTATATAATAGCATTGAAAAATAATCAAGCATCAACCAAAGTGCACTACACTGTATAAGCATCAAATATAGATATCTGACGCTTATAACAGCCTGTCAATCGACCGATCGACATATTTAATCAATCAGGATGAGTGAACTTCAGATTTCATCCCAACACCTGTGTGGGGTTTCAAACAATCAAACACAGATTTTAGTTGTGCAGTTGGGCGACGTGTAAAATTTATCGGCCCAATCGATATCAGTCAAATCAGTGTATATAAACAAATCGGTCGATTTGTTTATAAATATTCATTTATTCACTTTCACGTTAAAAATTATATTTTTAACGATAAAACATTTTATTTTAACACATGAATTTCTATTCAGTTCATTTATTCAGTAAAATGATATTTTTATTTTTCTAACATATTTTAGAAAATTTCGGCGGCATAACGGCACGATACTAGAAACGGGACAAGGCCTAGCCTTATCCCCGGTCTAGTGAAGGCCCACGTCATTCACACATCAATCAAATCCATTCCATCTCACCAAACAATTCAATTCAAACCAAAGCATCTAACTAATTTATGCAACCAAACAAACAAGTCCATGGTCTGTGGACGATTGTGTCGGGTGCTACTAAGCACCGTCTGCATCCTAATATATATATATATATATATATATATATATATATATAACTAGAAAAAGAGAATTTAGAGTGAGAAGTTCTCACCGACTAGCTATCCAGCTTCACGACACTTCATTTAGAGAAATCTTCTTCATTCTCTCCTTTTTATCATCTTCGTTGCCCGTAGTCACTACATATATAAAAATCACACATTTTTATATTTTGATGTCTTTAAAATAAAAATCACATTTTTATTTATTCACTTTCAATTTTTTAAAAATCATATTTTTTTTCTTTTTCTATAATATAAAAATTATATCTTTAACCTTTCTATATAATAAAAATTATATTTTTATCGAAGTAAAAATCACATTCTTACTCCACTACTTATATCAAAATTTCGTCTTTTCATATTTAAAAATACCGTCTTTAACATTTTAACTTTAGTTAATAAAAACGGTAACTTTATAAATTAAAAATGTTAACTTTATAACAAAGCAAAACAAAATTGATTTTTTTTTATATATAAAAAGGCTAATTACATAAAGTAAATGATATAAATAAAAATAAAACTCACCGTTTAGGGAAGAAGAAGGGAAGAGGGGGGTTTCTGCGCCAGAGGGGGGGGGGATGAACTGCTCGTGGTCGGCGCCGTGGAGGGTGTGGTCGGAGGCGGCTTCCGTTCTGCCCTTGGGGTCGCGGTCAGGTGCTAGGCGGAGGGTGGCTCGTGCGGTGGTGGGTTCGTCAGTGGGTGCGGGAGGCACTTCGAGGCGGCGGCGGCGGACCAAGCAGGCGGGCGGCAAGGGTTTCCCCCCTTCCGTCGATCTCCTTTCCCTTTTTTTATTTTTTATTTTTTTTTATTTTTGCGAATACGATTATCAACGGGGGGGGGGGGGCAGAAGATAAGGGAAACGGTTTTTTTCTTTTTTTTTATTATTATTTAATTATTTAATTCAACCTAAAGTTGACTTTTTCATACAACCTTGAAACGAGGCCCACCGCCTGTCGTCCATATCGTTTCACCCCCATTCTGAACACAATGGGATATGTATCGTTGGCTGATTCGATCGTTTGAATCTGTTTCCGTCAAATTTACATTTAAATCATTATATTGAATTTTAAACGTACATTTTAAATTACTGGGGTTACATACTAACTAGAAAAATTCCAGAAAAATATTTTCTAGCTTCGTATTGACGATACGGTCCTATCAAAACTAGTTTCGTCGAATTCTGAGACCGTTGGAAAAATGTCCATTTTCCAGTCGATTAAAATCAATTGAAACTGGTCAAACACGTTTTCCTTTGCCACGCTCACATATTGATTCGAAAAATTATGAAATTTGGAATCTAGCAATAATTCGACATCACGGACCCAACAAAAGTGATTTCGTCGAAATCCGAAGTCGTTTGCAAAATGTCTATTTTTAAGGGCCTGAATTCCATAGCGACTATTCAGAATTTTCAATTGGACATATCTTTTAATTCCCGCTATGAAATCTCGATTTTTCGGATTCGTTGGAAAGGTATTATCAAATAGATCCTAATGTTTTTGGTTTCACTAAAATCCGGATTGTTTTGCACCCGGTACATTCAATTGAAGTTTGAAATCGAATTATCGAACTACCGCGCCATTTTCAATTCTATTTATAATATATATATAAATATTTATATTCTAACGACGACGCGTATAAATATATACGTTCGAATTATATTCAAAATAAATTTCTCGTCGATATTATTTAAAATGATCTATTTTAAATGTTCAAAATTCGCTAAAATTGCCAAAATAAAAATTTAAATTGGCCCAGATTTTCGGGTTATTACAATCTCTCCCACTTAAAACTTTTCGTCCCCGAAAAGGAACAAAGTCGAAAGTGGTTTGATCAATCAACTCTATGTTCGATCTGGCTTCCATTCTCCAACTTTTCAGTTTCTGAGAATTTTCAAAATTTCAAAAATTTGGCTAACACCCTAAATTTTCGAAAAATTTCGCCATAACCTCCCCTGCACCGGGAGCATCGGGGAATTTCAAATAGCTTCCCCGGTCCTTCTAATCTCAAAAAGAAAAAGAAAAAGCAAAGCGGCTAGCCAATAGGCTCATAAAATCATCATCACCCAAACAAAACAGTAAATTATGTAGTAAACATGTACCTATTTGTCGGGCAAACAAATTTTATTCTCTGCTCTAGCCTCCTTGCTATGACCTGTTCAATGTAAGTATATGTATATGCATGCAAATGCGACCAATTTTCAATATAATTCAATATTGGGTACAATTAGGCATAGTGGTTAAAAATTGTCAAACAAATAAACAAACAACTCAAACATCAATCAATTAGTGGATTAGAGTTTCAAATTCATAATTTTGATACATATACAAATAATCATGTTTTTGATGCCAATTCACAACAATGTATTCTAGCTATATTAGTTTTGGTTCTCACACCAGTCTAATGGAAATATATAGAAGTCACACCTTCGAAACACGAACATAAATACTGATGATGTGGCCACATCATCAGAATTATCCCCGGGTGTCTAGAATGTGATTCTATATCTATCCAATATATTAAAACTTCGAATATACGTTCATGACGCGTATACGCGAAATCTATATATACTCGATTGTCCATATTGAAAATAATTAAATATTCAAATACGTATAAAACGATTTAAATTTTCAAAACAAAATTGTTTTCATTTGAAAAATATACTCTTCACACTCGTTCTAGGATACTACTGATCCTATCTCTAACGAGTCATTCTAATTGGATATTACTAATCCAATATCTGATGAATTCTTTCGTATGGTTCTAATGTGTCTTGTTCTCGAGCTCTGTAAACCAAAGCTCTGATACCAAACTGAGACGACCCGAACTTCCCCGTGAAGGAAAGCACAGATAGAATTGAGGACAAGACAAAATAGAACGCATACAGAAGAACATTTCATTGTTATTACAACAATTCCATCAGATACAAGAATATACAGAGTATAATTGAATAAATTACATTCGATAAATATCAGAGATTTAAATTACATTTAAATACATTGCAGCGGAAAATAATACAAAAGCACAACTAGAAGTGATACACGGATACAGAGCTTTCCGAGCATCGTTCCAGCTGTAAATCAGGACCCTGTGGATATAAATCTGCAAAACCAAAACTACTAGCTGCCCGTGTGGAAAATAGGGGCACCCAGAGTTTAGGTTAAAACAATAAACTCCAGGTCAGTCATGAGACTGGTGTGAGAACTAAAACAGTTATAATTCTTTATTTTAAAGTTCGATAAATCAAGGGACTACGCCGTATAACACGGAACGGGTTTCCTCCCAAGAATACCAGTGCATAAAACAAATAGCGCAATGCTAAATAAAGAAAAATGAAGCTGTTATAAGACCCAGGTCCCATCACACAATGCAACGCAAGCCGGAGGATAGGGTTTTTACCTTATAACAGCCAAAGCATGCTTGATACGTTTAAAACACATTATTTGATACTATTATAGGTGTATAGTGTCAAAACAGTTTCAATCATAAATATCAATCATAGGCGGCATGGGTACCATCTATCATGTCGCCATACTAGTTCTACAATTAAAACCGCAATATCACGTATTGGAAATTGGATTCCGTCATGAGTCGAGGCAAGGGGCAAGCTCCTCTCCGCATTCGAGACACTCTAGCAAATGCCTTGGGACCGCACACAGCAACCCCTGGATCCTCCAAGGCCGGTCCTCTCTTACTTTTGAGGATTGGCAATTCCTGAACACACGTTTCCCGATCCTTACAGACCTATATCCGAGGCGCCTCGCATCCAACAACCACACAGGTGAAAAGTATATAAATGTCAGGGCTGGTAGGTCACTGACACCACCCTAGCTAGAAAGAAACGTCGTGCACTCCTTGGGTCCGTATCCCGTTTTTGACTCATACCGAGGTGTGAGGCTCGCGAATTCACGTTATACACAAAGCTACGCCACACAGGCCGTGCTTTGATCATCAACCACAAGACTTTGCTTTTCAACAGAAGCCCTGATCAATTGCCACTTACGCATGCCACATTGGCAATTCACTACATGCGACTGATGTCCATCGATATACAACCTCTGAGCTCGTACGTCTCAGAGAAGGGCGTTAAGCAAGAGAATAAATTCTCCGCCGCCAAACAGATGTATATTTAATAGAGATCAACCAACACAGAATAAAATCCAATGTCAGACACACAATCCATTTACAAGTTCGTTCTGGGTCTGAACGAAACCGGAGGCACTTTCCTCGCATATCCATCCATCTCCAAGTACGTCTGGACGATCACCAACTGTTTCCCTCATCCTGGGTGTACAGCCCAATCAAGATCATCAGTAATCACCCAAACGATGTGAAGACTTCCGGTCTTCGTCCACCGTCTTCATCTTCGACATCTCGTCGAATCGGTTATTCAGAATGGGTATAAACTCGGCCTTTCTGAATAACCCACGTATATGATAAACAAAGGTTACACAAACACAACGAACGCCTCATTCCAATTCAGAATATTCTTTTATTCACAAAATCACATTCTTAGGGAAATGTTCCCATTAATTTTATCCAAGATAAATTCTTCTAAATTTATTCTTTAATCTTCCTTTGGATATCATTTCTAACTAGTCGGGATTAGCGAACCACACCGAAGTAATTATTTATTTTATTTCCCAATCCCAACCTATATATCCCATGGAGAAAACTGGTAATACTCCACATCTAACACCACGGTGTTATCGGTAAAATTAATTAACATTTCACGTTCAAATCTAATTAAAGATTTAACTATCGCTTTTGGAGCAAAACTGGTGGTACTCCCTTCCCGATCACTTTTCAGATTTGATAATTTAAATTATCAATTCACATTTTTAATCTAATTAAGGATTCATTGAAACTCCACTTAGTTTTAATCTTTTCAAAAATCGACATCTTGCCTTTAACTGGGTTAAAGAACCAATGTCATCTAAAACACGATTCACGATAAACCCGAATCACATTTGATATTAATTACAAGGCTCTGAATAGAAAATATACCGGCTTATATTCAATATCAAATTCTGAAACCACCAAATATCGTATTGGAAATAACGATATAAAATATATCTTTCAAATCCCCATAACAATATTTGTATAGTCACGAAATCCAACATCGAAATATTCCAAAGATAATTTCGATTCAACTCCAGTCCAATCCACATATTGGGAATATTGGTTATTTTTAAAATCACTTTCAAATTCAATTTATTTGTTTCAAAAATAAATTGATTTTAATCCTAGTTCAAAACTAGTTCATTTCGATAAAAACCTATTTTTATCATTTCAAATTTGGAGTTTTTCACCCCAGTTCTTTCCAATTCACATATTATGATTTTACACAAATTATTAATATCTTTAATAATTTTATCAAGGCCCGTACAGTCGATTTCCATCAACGGCTATCGAACTGCACTTACATCGACCTTTTTCAAATTTGATTTGGACATAATTCCAAATCCAGCCGTTAGATTTCAAATTTCTAATATTCATTGGAAAGCTCTTTTCGATTCGAACCCAAGGGTTCCGGTTTTAGGAGAATC
Organism: Allium sativum; assembly: GCA_030737875.1. Taxonomy (NCBI): domain Eukaryota; kingdom Viridiplantae; phylum Streptophyta; class Magnoliopsida; order Asparagales; family Amaryllidaceae; genus Allium; species Allium sativum. The sequence continues at coordinate 508,617,880 of CM060921.1, read as the reverse complement.
CGACGGTCGGATCTCCCGCAACGTCAATTCGAAGTCAATGGTCGAAATTCACGAACTGCCGCGGCGCGGCGCGTTCTATTCAGGTGTAATAACCCGAAAATCTGGGCCAGTTTAAAATTTTTATTTTGGCGATTTTAGTGAATTTTGAACATTTAAAATAGATTATTTTAAATAATATCGACGAGAAATTTATTTTGAATAGAATTCGACGTATATATTTATATACGTCGTCGTTAGAATATAAATATTTATATATAAATATAAATAGAATTGAAAATGGCGCGGTAGTTCGGTAATTCGATTTCAAACTTCAATTGAATGTACCGGGTGCAAAACAATCCGGATTTTAGTGAAACCAAAAATATTAGAATCTAATTGAGAATACCTTTCCAACGAATCCGACAAATCAAGATTTCATAGCGGGGAGCAAAAGATATGTCCAGTTGAAAATTCTGAATAGTCGCTATGGAATTCAGGCCCTTAAAAATGGACATTTTGCAAATGACCTCGGATTTCGACGAAACCACTTTTGTTGGGTCCGTGATGTCGAATTATTGCTAGGTTTCAAATTTCATAATTTTTCGAATCAACATGTGAGCGTGGTAAAGGAAAACGTGTTTTGACCATTTCAGTTGATTTTGATCGACTGGAAATTGGCCATTTTTCTAACGATCTCAGAATTCGACGAAACTAGTTTTGTTAGGACCGTATCGTCAATACGAAGCTAGAAAATATTTTTCTGAAATTTTTTTAGTTAATATGTGACCCCGGTAATTTGAAATGTACGTTTAAAATTCAATATAGTGATTTAAATGTAAATTTAACGAAAACTGATTGTAACAATCAAACCAGCTTGCGATACATATCCCATTGTGTTCGGAATGGGGGTAAAACGCTATGGACGACAGGCGGTGGGCCTCGGTTAGAGGTCGTATGTAAAAGTCAACTTTTAAAATAATAAAATAAATAAATATAAAAATTTAATTAAACCCTCTTCCCTTATATCAGGCCCCCCCCCCGTTCTAAATAATTCCTACAGAAGAAAAAAAAAAAATCTCTGTCGCTCAGCCCTAATCGCCTCCTCCCTAGGCCTCGTCGGACCACCGCCAGGATTGGCCGCAGCCTCGCCCCTCCTCATCTTCCTCTCTCCGCTGATCGAACCCCCCCCCCCCATCGCTAAACCCACCGCGATGACGCCTCCCACAACCGCCGCGCCTTCCCTTTTCTCCTCCGATCCCTGTGCCGTCATCGACCCCCACCTCGATCCCCTCTTCTCCTTTTGCTACCCCCCCCCCTCGAGTTCAACCAGCGACAACTCCGACCCCCCCCCCCCTGCGTTGACGTCAGCAACCGCCACCCCGAGCCCCGTGTAAGTTTTTTTAATTTTATTTATTTTATATTTATTATATAAACTGAATTATATTTATTATATAAACTAGATTTTATAAAACTGATTTGTAATTGATTTTAAAAACTGAATTTTCTTTATTTTTAAAACTGTTTTTTTTTTTTATTATTACTTTAAAGCTAATTTTTATTTTTATTTTATGTAGTAAAGTGATAAAAATATAATCTTTATATTTTTAAAGTGTTAAAAATATGATTTTTATATTGTTAAAGTATTAAAAATATAATCTTTACTATATAGGAATATTAAAAATATGATTTTTATATTGTTAAAGTATTAAAAATATAATCTTTATAGGATAGAGGATATAAAGATATCATCTTTGTGTATGTAACGAAATAAAAATCTGATTTTTATTTTATATACGTTGAGATAAAGTGTTTATTTTTATAAAGGCGAAAACTTTATTTTTATAAAGGCGAAAACTTTATTTTTATAAAGGCGAAAACTTTATTTTTATAAAGGCGAAAACTTTATTTTTGAAAAGGCTAAATCTTTATTTTAGAAAAGGCGAAATCTTAATATGGAAAATAGCGTGATAAAAATATAATTTTTATCTTTGAGCAACGAAGTAAAAATATAATTTTTATCAATGAACTTCGAACTAAAAATTTGATTTTTATATATTGAATAGCATACTAAAAATATGATTTTTATATAATAGAGGATATATAAAAATGTGATTTTTATATATGTAGTGACTACGGGCAACGAAGATGACGAAGATGCGATGACGTTGAAGATTTCTATCAATGAAGTGCCGTGGAGCTAGGATAGCTATAGGTGAGAATTTCTCACCTTTCAATTTAATTTTTCTAGTTATATATATATATATATACTAGGATGCAGACGGTGCTTAGTAGCACCCGACACCCGTCCACAGACCATGGACTTGTTTGTTTGGCTGTTTGGTTATTGATTGCGATATTGGTTTGAATGTGGTTTGTGGTGTGAAAAATCGAATCGATAAATTGGTTAGGATTAGACGTGCGCCGTTATAAGGCGAAGGAGTAAGGCTAGGTTAGACGCTTACTCCAAACTTTGTGGTTTACATAACGAATTGATTTGATTGATGTGTGAATGGCGTGGGCCTTCACTAGACCGGGGAAAAGGCTAGGCCTCGTCCCGTTTCTAGTATCGTGCCGTTATGCCGCCGAAATTTTCTAAAATATGTTAGAAAAATAAAAATATCATTTTTATTGTGTAAATGAACTGAATAGAAATTCAAGTGTGAAGTAAATATTTTTGTCGTTAAAAATATAGTTTTAACGTGAAAGTGAATAAATAAATATTTATAAACAAATCGGCCGATTTGTTTATATACACTGATTTGACTGATATTGAATGGGTCGATAAATTTTACACATCGCCCAACTGCACAACTAAAAATCTGTGTTTGATTGTTTGAAACCCCACACGGGTGTTGGGAGTGAAATATGAATTTCACTCATCCTGATTGATTAAATATGTCGATCGGTTGATTGACAGGCTGGTATAAGCGTAAGATATCTATATTTGATGCTTATACAGTGTAGTGCACTTAGGTTGATGGTTGATTGTTTATTATTGCTATCATATACATGTGTTGTATGGAATCCATATAATTAACGTTATATGGTGATTGATTGGGCCTCATTCCAATCGGGAAAGTAATGAATATTATAAAAGAAAATTCATGTGTTGAATATAAAAATAGTGATGTGTTGACAGTACTCATGTGTTGAGATTAGTCGTGTGTTGAAATAAATATAGATTCATGTGTTGAATGGGATAAATTTTCATTTGATGGATAGAATAAAGAATATTTGAAAATAGAAATATGTGAAGCCGTGATGATTAGATTGACGCCATTTTGACGTGAACGATATTTATATCGATTTTGAATTGAATTGAAAACGATTTCGAAATGAATTGAATTGAAAACGATTTCGAAATGAATTGAATTGAAAACGATTTCGAAATGAATTGAATTGAAAACGATTTCGAAATGAATTGAATTGAAAACGATTTCGAAATGGATTGAATTGAAAGTGAATTGAAATGAATTCAAATTGAATTGAAATTTGAATTGAATAGAAATGAATTTTAAAACGAATTTATAAAGAAGAATTCAATTTTGATTTGAATTGAAATGGAAGTTGGAATTGTTTTGAAACGAATGTAGAACTATTTATAAGATTCGTTTTAAAAGGAAATCGACGAAATATATATAATATATATATTATATATATAATGGCCTGAATAGAACGCGCCGCGCCGCGGCAGTTCGTGAATTTCGACCATTTATTTCAAACGGACATTGCGGGAGATCCGACCGCCGGATTCTCCTAAAACCGGAACCGTTGGGTTCGTATCGAAAAGAGCTTTCCAATGAATATTATTAATTTGAAATCTAACGGTTGGATTTGGAATTATGTCCAAATCAAATTCGAAAAAGGTCGCTGTAAGTGCAGTTCGATGGCCGTTGTTGGAAATCGACTGTACGGGCCTTGATAAAATTATTAAAAATATCTATAATTTGTGTAAAATTATAATATGTGAATTGGAAAGATTTGGGCTGGAAAATTCCACATTTGAAAAGATAAAATTAGATTTTTATCGAAATGAACTAGTTTTGAACTAGAATTGAAATCAATTTATTTTTAAAATAAATAAATTGAATTTGAAAGTGATTTTGAAAATAATCGATAATTTCCAATACGTGGATTGGACTGGAGCTGAATCGAAATTATCTTCGGGATATTTCGATGTTGGATTTCGTGACTATACAAATATTGTTATGGGGATTTGAAAGATATTTTATATCGTTATTTCCAATACGATATTTGTTGGTTTCAGAATTTGATATTGAATATAAGCCGATATATTTTCTATTCAGAGCCTTGTATTTAATATCAAATGTGATTTGGTTTGTCGTGAATCGTGTTTTTGATGACATTGGTTCTTTAACCCAGTTAAAGGCAGGATATTGATTTTTGAAAAGATTAAAACTAAGTGGAGTTTTAATGAATCTTTAATTAGATTAAAATGTGAATTGATAATTTAAATTATCAAATCTGAAAGGTGATCGAGAGTGGAGTACCACCAGTTTTGCTCCAATGCGATAGTTGAATCTTTAATTAGATTTGAACGTGAAATGGTAATTAATTTTACCGATAACACAGTGGTGTTAGTTGTGGAGTATTACCAGTTTTCTCCATGGGATATAGGTTGGGATTGGGAAATAAAATAAATAATTACTTCGGTGTGGCTCGTTAATCCCGACTAGTTGAAATGATATCCAAAGGAGGATTAAAGAATAAATTTAGAAGAATTTATCTTGGATAAAATTAATGGGAACCTTTCCCTAAGAATGTGATTTTGTGAATAAAAGAATATTCTGAATTGGAATGAGGCGTTTGTTGTGTTTGTGTAACATTCGTTTATTATATACGTGGGTTATTCAGAAAGGCCGGGTTTATACCCATTCTGAATAACCGATTCGACGAGATGTCGAAGTTGAAGACGGTGGTTGAAGACCGGAAGTCTTCACATCGTTTGGGTGATTACTGATGATCTTGATTGGGCTGTACACCCGAGATGAGGGAAACAGTCGGTGATCGTCCAGACGTACCTGGAGATGGATGGATATGCGAGGAAAGTGCCTCCGGTTTCGTTCAGACCCAGAACGGACTTGTAAATGGACTGTGTGTCTGACATTGGATTTTAGTCCGTGTGATTGATCTCTATTAAATATATATCTGTTTGGCGGCGGAGAATTTATTCTCTTGCTTAACGCCCTTCTCTGAGACGTACGAGCTCAGGGGTTATATATTGATGGATATCAAACGCATGGAGTGAATCGCCTGTGTGGCATGCGTAAGTGGCAATTGATCAAGGCTTCTGTTGAAAAGCAAAGTCTTGTGGTTGATGATCAAAGCACGGCCTGTGTGGCGTAGCTTTGTGTATAACGTGAATCCGCGAGCCTCACAGCCCGGGATGGTGGTAAACTGATGGTTTGATCAGTATACATTTTTAGTGTAGTGGATTCGGTCGACCGATATTGAGCTTTGTGCTCGGAGGGATAGAGTAAGCGGTGTTTTCTCTTGCTGGGACGTAAGCCGCGGTGATACTTGAGTCCCAAAAGTGCGGATGTGCATAGCGGTGTTTTCTCTCGCTGAGACGTAAGCCGCGGTGATTTGTACTACGCGATAGATCTTTCGAGTCAGGAGCCACCATGATGGAAATCCAATTTCCAATACGTGTATTTCGGCTTTATTTGTAGAGCCTAGTATGGCGACATAGTGGGATGGGGCACTCATGCCGTCTATGATTTATATTTATGATTGAAATTGTTTTTGACACTATACACTTATTATAGTATCAAATGATTTGTTTTAACCGTATCAAGCATTCTTTGGCTGTTATAAGGGAAAACCCTATCCTCGGCTGCGTTGCATTGTGTGATGGGACCTGGGTCTTATAACAGCTTCATTTTTCTTTATTTAGCATTGCGCTGTTTGTTTCATGCACTAGTATTCTTGGGAGGAAACCCGTTCTGTGTTATACGGCGTGGTCCCTTGATTTACCTAATGATTTAAAATAAAGATCAATAACTGTTTTAGTTCTCACACCAGTCACATGACTGACCTGGAGTTTATTGTTTTAACCTAAACTCTGGGTGCCCTTATTTTCGACACGGGCAGCTAGTAGTTTTGGTTTTGCAGATTTATATTCACAGGATCCTGGTTTACAGCTGGAATGATATCCGGAAAGCTTTGTATCCGTATATCTCTTCTAGTTGTGTATTGTATTATTTTCCGCTGCGATGTACTTAAATGTAATTTAAATCTCTGATATTTCTGTGTAATATTCATTTATACTCTGTATATTCTTGTAATCTGATGCATTGTTGTAATAACAGTGAAATGTTCTTTTATATGCGTTCTATTTTGTCCTGTTCTCAAAACAATTCGTTCTTTCTCTTCTCTTCGGAGACCGGGGAAGTTCGGGTCGTTTCATTTGGTATCAGAGCTTTGGTTTACAAAGCTAAGAGAATAAGGCACATTAGAACCATACGAAAGAATTCATCAGATATTGGATTAGTAATATCCAATTAGAATGACTCGTTAGAGATGGGATCAGTAGTATCCTAGAACGGGTGTGAGGAGTATATTTTTCAAATGAAAACAATTTTGTTTTTAAAAATTTAAATCGCTTTATGCGTATTTGATTATTTATTTATATTGAATATGGACAATCGAGTATATATAGATTTCGCGTATACGCGTCATGAACGTATAGTCGAAGTTTTAATATACTGGGTAGATATAGAATCACATTCTAGATATCCGGGGATGATTCTGATGATGGTGCATCATCATCAGTATTCATATTCGAATTTCGAAGGTGTGATTTCTATATATTTCCATTAGACTGGTGTGAGAACCAAAACTTAGATAGATAGATTCATTGTTGTGAATTGGCATCAAAACATGATTTTTTGTAGATATATCAAAATTATGAATTTGAAACTCTAATTCACTAATTGATTGATGTTTGTGTTGGTTGTTTATTTGTTTGCTAATTTTTAACCATTATGCCTAATTGAACCGAATATTGAATTATATCGACAATTGGTCGCATTTGCTTGCATATACATATACTTATATTGAACAGGTCATAGCAAGGAGGCTAGAGCCAGAGAATAAAATTTGCTTGGCTTTTTCTTTTTCTTTTTGAGATCTGAAGGACCGGGGAAGCTATTTGAAATTCCCTGATGCTCCCATTGCAGGGGAGGTTATGGCGAAATTTTTCAAAAATTTAGGGTGTTAGCCAAATTTTTGAAATTTTGAAAATTCTCAGAAACTGAAAAGTTGGAGAATGGAAGCCAGATCGAGCGTAGAGCTGAATAATCAAACCACTTTCGACTTTGTTCCTTTTCGGGGACGAAAAGTTTTAAGTGGGGGAGATTGTAATAACCCGAAAATCTGGGCCAGTTTAAAATTTTTATTTTGGCGATTTTAGTGAATTTTGAACATTTAAAATAGATTATTTTAAATAATATCGACGAGAAATTTATTTTGAATAGAATTCGACGTATATATTTATATACGTCGTCGTTAGAATATAAATATTTATATATAAATATAAATAGAATTGAAAATGGCGCGGTAGTTCGGTAATTCGATTTCAAACTTCAATTGAATGTACCGGGTGCAAAACAATCCGGATTTTAGTGAAACCAAAAATATTAGAATCTAATTGAGAATACCTTTCCAACGAATCCGACAAATCAAGATTTCATAGCGGGGAGCAAAAGATATGTCCAGTTGAAAATTCTGAATAGTCGCTATGGAATTCAGGCCCTTAAAAATGGACATTTTGCAAATGACCTCGGATTTCGACGAAACCACTTTTGTTGGGTCCGTGATGTCGAATTATTGCTAGGTTTCAAATTTCATAATTTTTCGAATCAACATGTGAGCGTGGTAAAGGAAAACGTGTTTTGACCATTTCAGTTGATTTTGATCGACTGGAAATTGGCCATTTTTCTAACGATCTCAGAATTCGACGAAACTAGTTTTGTTAGGACCGTATCGTCAATACGAAGCTAGAAAATATTTTTCTGAAATTTTTTTAGTTAATATGTGACCCCGGTAATTTGAAATGTACGTTTAAAATTCAATATAGTGATTTAAATGTAAATTTAACGAAAACTGATTGTAACAATCAAACCAGCTTGCGATACATATCCCATTGTGTTCGGAATGGGGGTAAAACGCTATGGACGACAGGCGGTGGGCCTCGGTTAGAGGTCGTATGTAAAAGTCAACTTTTAAAATAATAAAATAATAAAATAAATAAATATAAAAATTTAATTAAACCCTCTTCCCTTATATCAGGCCCCCCCCCCCCCCCGTTCTAAATAATTCCTACAGAAGAAAAAAAAAAATCTCTGTCGCTCAGCCCTAATCGCCTCCTCCCTAGGCCTCGTCGGACCACCGCCAGGATTGGCCGCAGCCTCGCCCCTCCTCATCTTCCTCTCTCCGCTGATCGAACCCCCCCCCCCATCGCTAAACCCACCGCGATGACGCCTCCCACAACCGCCGCGCCTTCCCTTTTCTCCTCCGATCCCTGTGCCGTCATCGACCCCCACCTCGATCCCCTCTTCTCCTTTTGCTACCCCCCCCCTCGAGTTCAACCAGCGACAACTCCGACCCCCCCCTGCGCTGACGTCAGCAACCGCCACCCCGATCCCCCTGTAAGTTTTTTTAATTTTATTTATTTTATATTTATTATATAAACTGAATTATATTTATTATATAAACTAGATTTTATAAAACTGATTTGTAATTGATTTTAAAAACTGAATTTTCTTTATTTTTAAAACTGTTTTTTTTTTTTATTATTATTATTACTTTAAAGCTAATTTTTATTTTTATTTTATGTAGTAAAGTGATAAAAATATAATCTTTATATTTTTAAAGTGTTAAAAATATGATTTTTATATTGTTAAAGTATTAAAAATATAATCTTTACTATATAGGAATATTAAAAATATGATTTTTATATTGTTAAAGTATTAAAAATATAATCTTTATAGGATAGAGGATATAAAGATATCATCTTTGTGTATGTAACGAAATAAAAATCTGATTTTTATTTTATATACGTTGAGATAAAGTGTTTATTTTTATAAAGGCGAAAACTTTATTTTTATAAAGGCGAAAACTTTATTTTTATAAAGGCGAAAACTTTATTTTTATAAAGGCGAAAACTTTATTTTTGAAAAGGCTAAATCTTTATTTTAGAAAAGGCGAAATCTTAATATGGAAAATAGCGTGATAAAAATATAATTTTTATCTTTGAGCAACGAAGTAAAAATATAATTTTTATCAATGAACTTCGAACTAAAAATTTGATTTTTATATATTGAATAGCATACTAAAAATATGATTTTTATATAATAGAGGATATATAAAAATGTGATTTTTATATATGTAGTGACTACGGGCAACGAAGATGACGAAGATGCGATGACGTTGAAGATTTCTATCAATGAAGTGCCGTGGAGCTAGGATAGCTATAGGTGAGAATTTCTCACCTTTCAATTTAATTTTTCTAGTTATATATATATATATACTAGGATGCAGACGGTGCTTAGTAGCACCCGACACCCGTCCACAGACCATGGACTTGTTTGTTTGGCTGTTTGGTTATTGATTGCGATATTGGTTTGAATGTGGTTTGTGGTGTGAAAAATCGAATCGATAAATTGGTTAGGATTAGACGTGCGCCGTTATAAGGCGAAGGAGTAAGGCTAGGTTAGACGCTTACTCCAAACTTTGTGGTTTACATAACGAATTGATTTGATTGATGTGTGAATGGCGTGGGCCTTCACTAGACCGGGGAAAAGGCTAGGCCTCGTCCCGTTTCTAGTATCGTGCCGTTATGCCGCCGAAATTTTCTAAAATATGTTAGAAAAATAAAAATATCATTTTTATTGTGTAAATGAACTGAATAGAAATTCAAGTGTGAAGTAAATATTTTTGTCGTTAAAAATATAGTTTTAACGTGAAAGTGAATAAATAAATATTTATAAACAAATCGGCCGATTTGTTTATATACACTGATTTGACTGATATTGAATGGGTCGATAAATTTTACACATCGCCCAACTGCACAACTAAAAATCTGTGTTTGATTGTTTGAAACCCCACACGGGTGTTGGGAGTGAAATATGAATTTCACTCATCCTGATTGATTAAATATGTCGATCGGTTGATTGACAGGCTGGTATAAGCGTAAGATATCTATATTTGATGCTTATACAGTGTAGTGCACTTAGGTTGATGGTTGATTGTTTATTATTGCTATCATATACATGTGTTGTATGGAATCCATATAATTAACGTTATATGGTGATTGATTGGGCCTCATTCCAATCGGGAAAGTAATGAATATTATAAAAGAAAATTCATGTGTTGAATATAAAAATAGTGATGTGTTGACAGTACTCATGTGTTGAGATTAGTCGTGTGTTGAAATAAATATAGATTCATGTGTTGAATGGGATAAATTTTCATTTGATGGATAGAATAAAGAATATTTGAAAATAGAAATATGTGAAGCCGTGATGATTAGATTGACGCCATTTTGACGTGAACGATATTTATATCGATTTTGAATTGAATTGAAAACGATTTCGAAATGAATTGAATTGAAAACGATTTCGAAATGAATTGAATTGAAAACGATTTCGAAATGGATTGAATTGAAAGTGAATTGAAATGAATTCAAATTGAATTGAAATTTGAATTGAATAGAAATGAATTTTAAAACGAATTTATAAAGAAGAATTCAATTTTGATTTGAATTGAAATGGAAGTTGGAATTGTTTTGAAACGAATGTAGAACTATTTATAAGATTCGTTTTAAAAGGAAATCGACGAAATATATATAATATATATATTATATATATAATGGCCTGAATAGAACGCGCCGCGCCGCGGCAGTTCGTGAATTTCGACCATTTATTTCAAACGGACATTGCGGGAGATCCGACCGCCGGATTCTCCTAAAACCGGAACCGTTGGGTTCGTATCGAAAAGAGCTTTCCAATGAATATTAGAAATTTGAAATCTAACGGTTGGATTTGGAATTATGTCCAAATCAAATTCGAAAAAGGTCGCTGTAAGTGCAGTTCGATGGCCGTTGTTGGAAATCGACTGTACGGGCCTTGATAAAATTATTAAAAATATCTATAATTTGTGTAAAATTATAATATGTGAATTGGAAAGATTTGGGCTGGAAAATTCCACATTTGAAAAGACAAAAATAGATTTTTATCGAAATGAACTAGTTTTGAACTAGAATTGAAATCAATTTATTTTTAAAATAAATAAATTGAATTTGAAAGTGATTTTGAAAATAATCGATAATTTCCAATACGTGGATTGGACTGGAGCTGAATCGAAATTATCTTCGGGATATTTCGATGTTGGATTTCGTGACTATACAAATATTGTTATGGGGATTTGAAAGATATTTTATATCGTTATTTCCAATACGATATTTGTTGGTTTCAGAATTTGATATTGAATATAAGCCGATATATTTTCTATTCAGAGCCTTGTATTTAATATCAAATGTGATTTGGTTTGTCGTGAATCGTGTTTTTGATGACATTGGTTCTTTAACCCAGTTAAAGGCAGGATATTGATTTTTGAAAAGATTAAAACTAAGTGGAGTTTTAATGAATCTTTAATTAGATTAAAATGTGAATTGATAATTTAAATTATCAAATCTGAAAGGTGATCGAGAGTGGAGTACCACCAGTTTTGCTCCAATGCGATAGTTGAATCTTTAATTAGATTTGAACGTGAAATGGTAATTAATTTTACCGATAACACAGTGGTGTTAGTTGTGGAGTATTACCAGTTTTCTCCATGGGATATAGGTTGGGATTGGGAAATAAAATAAATAATTACTTCGGTGTGGCTCGTTAATCCCGACTAGTTGAAATGATATCCAAAGGAGGATTAAAGAATAAATTTAGAAGAATTTATCTTGGATAAAATTAATGGGAACCTTTCCCTAAGAATGTGATTTTGTGAATAAAAGAATATTCTGAATTGGAATGAGGCGTTTGTTGTGTTTGTGTAACATTCGTTTATTATATACGTGGGTTATTCAGAAAGGCCGGGTTTATACCCATTCTGAATAACCGATTCGACGAGATGTCGAAGTTGAAGACGGTGGTTGAAGACCGGAAGTCTTCACATCGTTTGGGTGATTACTGATGATCTTGATTGGGCTGTACACCCGAGATGAGGGAAACAGTCGGTGATCGTCCAGACGTACCTGGAGATGGATGGATATGCGAGGAAAGTGCCTCCGGTTTCGTTCAGACCCAGAACGGACTTGTAAATGGACTGTGTGTCTGACATTGGATTTTAGTCCGTGTGATTGATCTCTATTAAATATATATCTGTTTGGCGGCGGAGAATTTATTCTCTTGCTTAACGCCCTTCTCTGAGACGTACGAGCTCAGGGGTTATATATTGATGGATATCAAACGCATGGAGTGAATCGCCTGTGTGGCATGCGTAAGTGGCAATTGATCAAGGCTTCTGTTGAAAAGCAAAGTCTTGTGGTTGATGATCAAAGCACGGCCTGTGTGGCGTAGCTTTGTGTATAACGTGAATCCGCGAGCCTCACAGCCCGGGATGGTGGTAAACTGATGGTTTGATCAGTATACATTTTTAGTGTAGTGGATTCGGTCGACCGATATTGAGCTTTGTGCTCGGAGGGATAGAGTAAGCGGTGTTTTCTCTTGCTGGGACGTAAGCCGCGGTGATACTTGAGTCCCAAAAGTGCGGATGTGCATAGCGGTGTTTTCTCTCGCTGAGACGTAAGCCGCGGTGATTTGTACTACGCGATAGATCTTTCGAGTCAGGAGCCACCATGATGGAAATCCAATTTCCAATACGTGTATTTCGGCTTTATTTGTAGAGCCTAGTATGGCGACATAGTGGGATGGGGCACTCATGCCGTCTATGATTTATATTTATGATTGAAATTGTTTTTGACACTATACACTTATTATAGTATCAAATGATTTGTTTTAACCGTATCAAGCATTCTTTGGCTGTTATAAGGGAAAACCCTATCCTCGGCTGCGTTGCATTGTGTGATGGGACCTGGGTCTTATAACAGCTTCATTTTTCTTTATTTAGCATTGCGCTGTTTGTTTCATGCACTAGTATTCTTGGGAGGAAACCCGTTCCGTGTTATACGGCGTGGTCCCTTGATTTACCTAATGATTTAAAATAAAGATCAATAACTGTTTTAGTTCTCACACCAGTCACATGACTGACCTGGAGTTTATTGTTTTAACCTAAACTCTGGGTGCCCTTATTTTCGACACGGGCAGCTAGTAGTTTTGGTTTTGCAGATTTATATTCACAGGATCCTGGTTTACAGCTGGAATGATATCCGGAAAGCTTTGTATCCGTATATCTCTTCTAGTTGTGTATTGTATTATTTTCCGCTGCGATGTACTTAAATGTAATTTAAATCTCTGATATTTCTGTGTAATATTCATTTATACTCTGTATATTCTTGTAATCTGATGCATTGTTGTAATAACAGTGAAATGTTCTTTTATATGCGTTCTATTTTGTCCTGTTCTCAAAACAATTCGTTCTTTCTCTTCTCTTCGGAGACCGGGGAAGTTCGGGTCGTTTCATCAGGCCATTATATATATAATATATATATATATATATTATATATATTCCGTCGATTTCCCTTTTAAAACGTATTTTATAAATCGTTTTAAATTCGTTTTCAAAACCATTTCAACACTATATTCAATTTCAGATCGATTTGATTTCAATTCAATTCGAATTCATTTCAATTTAATTCAATTTGAATTTACCTTCTATTTGATTCAATTCGAATTCGTTTCAAATCGATTTCAATTCAATTTCAATTTAATTTCATTTGAATTCATTTCAATTTAATTCAAATTCAAACTCACTTTCTATTCAATTCAAATTCTAATTCGTTTTCTACTCAATTCGAATCGAGTTCATTTTCTATTCAATTCGAATCGAATTAATTTTATGTTCGATTCTAATTCATTTCAAATTGATTCAATAAAATTTCAATTTCAATTTTTATCTAATTCAATTTGAATTTCATTTCAAAATATTAGATTTTGAAATCACCTTTCCATATTCATTATAAAATGAATAAAATCGATATAAATATCGTTCGCGTCAAAATAACGCATCTCTAATCAACACGGCTTTATATTTTTCAAAAACTTCTTTATTATATTCAACAAATGAATATTTATCCCATTCAACACATGAATCTATATTTCTTTCAAAACACGAATAATCTCAACACATGAGTACTGTCAACACATCACTATTTTTGTTATGTAAAATATTTTATAAAACTATGGTATCTATCGTTTGATTTTAATTAGACTCCACTGTAAAGTAGATTTTAATCTTAAATATGATAAAGATGTAATTTTTATTATTTAAAATATTTCACTCAACACATGAATAGTTTCAACCCATCATCATCGTCAACACATGACTATTTTTATATTCAACACATGAATTTTCTTTTATAATATTCATTATTTTCCCGATTGGAATGAGGCCCAGTCAATCACCATATAATGTTAATTATATGGATTTTCATACATCACACGTATATAATAGCATTGAAAAATAATCAAGCATCAACCAAAGTGCACTACACTGTATAAGCATCAAATATAGATATCTGACGCTTATAACAGCCTGTCAATCGACCGATCGACATATTTAATCAATCAGGATGAGTGAACTTCAGATTTCATCCCAACACCCGTGTGGGGTTTCAAACAATCAAACACAGATTTTAGTTGTGCAGTTGGGCGACGTGTAAAATTTATCGGCCCAATCGATATCAGTCAAATCAGTGTATATAAACAAATCGGTCGATTTGTTTATAAATATTCATTTATTCACTTTCACGTTAAAAATTATATTTTTAACGGTAAAACATTTTATTTTAACACATGAATTTCTATTCAGTTCATTTATTCAGTAAAATGATATTTTTATTTTTCTAACATATTTTAGAAAATTTCGGCGGCATAATGGCACGATGCTAAAAACGGGACAAGGCCTAGCCTTATCCTCGGTCTAGTGAAGGCCCACGCCATTCACACATCAATCAAATCCATTCCATCTCACCAAACAATTCAATTCAAACCAAAGCATCTAACTAATTTATGCAACCAAACAAACAAGTCCATGGTCTGTGGACGATTGTGTCGGGTGCTACTAAGCACCGTCTGCATCCTAGTATATATATAAATAACTAGAAAAAGAGAATTTAGAGTGAGTTCTCACCGACTAGCTATCCAGCTTCACGACACTTCATTTAGAGAAATCTTCTTCATTCTCTCCTTTTTATCATCTTCGTTGCCCGTAGTCACTACATATATAAAAATCACATATTTTTATATTTTGATGTCTTTAAAATAAAAATCACATTTTTATTTATTCACTTTCAATTTTTTAAAAATCATATTTTTTTTCTTTTTCTATAATATAAAAATTATATCTTTAACCTTTCTATATAATAAAAATTATATTTTTATCGAAGTAAAAATCACATTCTTACTTCACTACTTATATCAAAATTTCGTCTTTTTATATTTAAAAATACCGTCTTTAACATTTTAAGTTTAGTTAATAAAAATGGTAACTTTATAAATTAAAAATGTTAATTTTATAACAAAGCAAAACAAAATTGATTTTTTTTATATATAAAAAGACTAATTACATAAAGTAAATGATATAAATAAAAATAAAACTCACCGTTTAGGGAAGAAGAAGGGAAGAGGGGGGGTTTCTGCGCCAGAGGGGGGGGGGATGAACTGCTCGTGGTCGGCGCCGTGGAGGGTGTGGTCGGAGGCGGCTTCCGTTCTGCCCTTGGGGTCGCGGTCAGGTGCTAGGCGGAGGGTGGCTCGTGCGGTGGTGGGTTCGTCAGTGGGTGCGGGAGGCTCTTTGAGGCGGCGGCGGCGGACCAAGCAGGCGGGCGGCAAGGGTTTCCCCCCTTCCGTCGATCGCCTTTCCCTTTTTTTTTTTTTTTTTTTTTTTTTTTGCGAATACGATTATCAACGGGGGGGGGGGGGGCAGAAGATAAGGGAAAGGGTTTTTTTTTATTATTTAATTATTTAATTCAACCTAAAGTTGACTTTTTCATACGACCTTGAAACGAGACCCACCGCCTGTCGTCCATAGCGTTTCACCCCCATTCTGAACACAATGGGATATGTATCGTTGGCTGATTCGATCGTTTGAATCTGTTTCCGTCAAATTTACATTTAAATCATTATATTGAATTTTAAACGTACATTTTAAATTACTGGGGTTACATACTAACTAGAAAAATTCCAGAAAAATATTTTCTAGCTTCGTATTGACGATACGGTCCTATCAAAACTAGTTTCGTCGAATTCTAAGACCGTTGGAAAAATGTCCATTTTCCAGTCGATTAAAATCAACTGAAACTGGTCAAACGCGTTTTCCTTTGCCACGCTCACATATTGATTCGAAAAATTATGAAATTTGGAATCTAGCAATAATTCGACATCACGGACCGAACAAAAGTGGTTTCGTCGAAATCCGAGGTCGTTTGCAAAATGTCTATTTTTAAGGGCTTGAATTCCATAGCGACTATTCAGAATTTTCCACTGGACATATCTTTTGATTCCCGCTATGAAATCTCGATTTTTCGGATTCGTTGGAAAGGTATTATCAAATAGATCCTAATGTTTTTGGTTTCACTAAAATCCGGATTGTTTTGCACCCGGTACATTCAATTGAAGTTTGAAATCGAATTATCGAACTACCGCGCCATTTTCAATTCTGTTTATAATTATATATATAAATATTTATATTCTAACGACGACGCGTATAAATATATACATTCGAATTATATTCAAAATAAATTTCTCGTCGATATTATTTAAAATGATCTATTTTAAATGTTCAAAATTTGCTAAAATTGCCAAAATAAAATTTTTAAACTGGCCCAGATTTTCGGGTTATTACAGTTTAGATTTCTCACCTTGGTTTCTTACTCCATCAAATCAGTTTTATTACAAAGCTCTCATCGATACACATCTTGTTTCGCTTCTCTAATTTCTTTCTCTAATCTCTCTTCTTTCACTAGATGCTCACAAAATTTCATCGGTTAACTCCTTACGGTTTGGGAGAAATAAATTATTTAATTTTGAGGTCCTGTAGATTTTTGAGAGAGAGAGAAAGAGGGCAGTGGTTAATTTTTTTTGAGGAAGAAGAGAAAATGAGGATTTGTGGAGAGGAAAAGATATTATATAGTGGAGGGTTTTAATTCTTTCTCTTTTTGATTTTTCTATGACATGTCCATTTTATTTATATATACGAAAAGTTGCTAATGTATAAATATACAGTAAGAAAACAAAAAGAAACTAACATAGTCTATATTAAATTTCCCTGGGGCCATGCGTGTTTTGGAAAGAATTGAATGGTTTGTATAAAAAGGGTAAGAGGCCAATAGCAATCAACGGTTTATTTTTTTTATTTTTTTTGAGAACGCTCAAAGAAAGGAATAATATTAATGAATGAATGTTAAACCTTAAATGGCAAACATTAATTGTAAATTAAAAGAAATATATAGATATTAAATTCACATGGTTTTTGGCAATAATTCAAATGAGCGGATAAGGAAAATTGAGAATGGAACGTATTTGCAAATGGGAACGAAAATAATGCATTGCTTATATAAATATATGTTATAATTTTAGTTTAATGACACCATTTGTACATCAAAATTTCATTAACTTTATCACAATTAATACCGTAATAAATTTAGATTTTAACGGTTTATTCAAAACAAAATTTATTACTATTAATATTAAAAATTTCAACTTGTAAATTAAAATTTGATTTCAAACATATATTTTCTTCTTACCAAGTTGCACGATAAGTATTAAATTCATTTCTAAATTTATGACGGTACAACTCTTTCCATAATATTCATTTTTAAACAACAAAGAAATTTTAACGCTAAATATTCAAATCGGTTAGTAATGCAAATCACGTTTGTTTATAAATTTATGAAATGGTTCGCACCTATTGTTCAAGAATTGACAAAATCTCAAATATAAATATTTATTTTACATTTCATCTTAATTTAATTTATATGTTAAATCTCAAAATGAATATCATAAATTGATGTGTACATTCAAATCAAAATGAACTATTTTGAGTATTCGTTCATGACATTTATTCATATACAATTCAATTGTTTATAAATCACCATTTATCTAATTACAAATTGTTTATTAGAAACATAATTGAAATCATTCATTAACAACATCATAAAACTCATAAAAATAATTTAATTTAAAAATGGAATTTTAAATTCTGACGCATTTTCTAACAAAATTTCCTTAAAATAATTTTTTAAATTGGTTCAGATTTTCCGGGTTGTTACAGTTGTTTTAGCATGTACAGAAGGAGTTGGAAAAATGTTTTTCCTAAGCGGTTTCAGGTCTTGACAAATGCAATTAGTTTTGTTAATTAACTAATTTAGCAAACTAATACATATAATAAAGATTTAATTATATCGATAAAAATTGGGTAACTTATATTATTTATACTTCGTGCATATGTGGATAGAATCCAACGAAACGAATTACATGAGTATCGTGGCAACGAACGCTACAATCTGGAATTGGGCGCGATTGGAATCAACCGATATCTTGAGATAAATTAAACGCTTGTTTAATTCAATGAAAATGAGTCGATTAAATAGCGGATCAAAATCAAGGTGAGTTAAACTCACTCAGTACTTCCCACTTATATTTTATATAAGTCGGGTTTTTTTTAATTTTATGTGCTATGGTTGATTGTTGATTGTTTATATATTCGTATATTGATTGAATTTCCGAAATTAAACGTTGTTTAATTTCAGTGAAAAACCAATTCGTTATTTTAGCGATTAGACCCAATGAAGGTAACTTACCTTGTTGGTCACATTTATAAAATAAATGTGTCAAATTGATTGAATTGTTGGTTGTGTTAGATAATATGGTTGATGTTAAATAGTTGTTATTTATGGTTATAGAAATTATCAGTAAATGGAATTGAATGATCAGATTTGAGATAACCGGTTTGGATACAGGGAAGAACAGGTTGGAGGGATCCAACAGGATTCCTCAAATATATTTAATTTTATTTATTTTCATATTGTCATTATATGAACTGATTTGGTTGAAGGATTGATTTGATGCGTTGATCTGAATTCAACATTTGTTTCATTTAAACCAATGGGTGACATTGGTTGAGTAATTAGCAGTATATGGCCTACAAATCAACCATTTTCTAATTATGGATTTTACCATCAAGTGAATCAATAAAAGTGAGGTTATAAAAAATTATTTTATAACCGAAATAGATTTTCAAATCTATTATTTTGAATAAAAGTAAATAATTAAAAATAAATAGTTATTATTTATAAGTTAATTTTTTAGTTAATTATTAAATGATATTATAAAGAAAAATTCTGATAATAACCAGATTTATAAGCATGAGGGTAGAAATTTAACCTAACGGTTAAGAGTAAAATAATTGTTTTTGGGAAAACAATTAAACGGATTTATTTAAATTATTTATATTATTAATTAATTTAAAGGAAAGAGTAATTGGAATCAGTTAACGAAATAACTGTATTTGGGTTGATTAAGTCAACCGTTTAAAGTGAGAGTAATTATTAATTAGTTTGTTTTAAATTATTCTAAGGAAATGGTTTAACAAATATTTGTTTTAGTTTTTATAAGTTTTAAAAAGGGAATTTATCATTTAATTTAGTTAATAAATAAATTAACTACTTTTACAGTAGTTAATGTTTGAAATAAATTATTATTTTAATTAATAAAAATTTAAGAGATTACTTTTTAATTGAAATTCATTTAAAAAGTAATCGAAGTGGAAATGAAATTTAATGGAATTATGAAAAGAGTTATGAATGGGTTTTATATTAAAACCCGAGTTTTGAGAACAAAGTTATAAAAGGGATTTAAGCGAATACAACAACTTAAATTAAATGTTTACTTAATATCTGAATTAAGAAAAAGGAAATTTAAAATCAAAGAGGTTTTTATTAAACCAGAAATTATATAATTGAAGTTTATACGAAGAGATGAGGTGTTAAAGCGTTAGTAAAATTAACGTAACTGAATAATGAAATTAAGTGAAATAGGGGAAATTGAAATAAGTTTTCCAAAGCAAGGAATGGATAAATGAATTTGAAAAAGTGATGTTAAAAGTGAACCTGGTGAAGGAATGAGTAATAGGATTTTGTAAAAAAATCTGAATTATAAAATGTTAAAGAAGTAGAAGTTAAAAGGTGATGTTTTAATAATTAATTACTTAATTAGAGAATTAAGGAATAAAGATTAAATTTGAAAAGATATTTTCAAAAGCAAGAAGGGTTTTAAAACCATGTTTAAATTAAATAGTTAAAGGAACTTGTCTCGATATTAGAAACGGTTTTTGAATTACAACTCATATCTATCTTAAGATAAGAACGTTGTTGATCGAGGTCTAAGAGGTAATTAAAATACCCCAACTAGAACGACTTCAGGATTATCTGAGGATGGTATTAGTTTGTAATTGTAATGAGGTTAGTTATAAATTATTATTTCCATTAGAGAAATAATAAAGAAAAATATTAGTGAAGATTGAGGATATATAATGAGGCGCCAAAGTAAAGGGAAATAAATGGGTATGCATGAACTGTAACGATATGTTCGAGTTAAAGAAATGTAAAGTGGAAATTTGAAATAGATTTATTTCATAAGTATAAGAAATGATTTTAGTTTTCAAGTATGGAACGTTTTCAAGTAAGGAACACAAAAGAGAGTTCGTAAGGTTGTTTTACGAGTAATGAGTTGAACTAATTTCCCTAAATATCAAATAATGAAGAATGAGGTAGCAAATGGTTTGAAAGGAGTTAAATGAAAATTGAATATGGTTATAAGATATTTTCTTAGGTATCTTAATGAAATGGTTTTGAGAACATAAGTATATTAAAATAAGAAGTAAATACAGTGTTTTAACCACCATATATATATTGATTATTAAATCACAAATCACCATTTTTGTACTAAAAATCTACCGTGTGTGAAGCACGTGTCTCGGTTTTTAATTAACCATTTGTTAATTATTTTTATATAAAAAGGCCAAGTGATGCTGAACACTGAACTAGTGAACTCATTTTATTTCCATGATTGAAAAACTATTTATTTGATAGTTAAATAACCGACTATCAAATTTGGCCAATACGATTGTTGGTACGGAAATACTGGAATCGAATTTATATTCAAAAACCATTTCGACCAACAAATACGTGAAGATATCACAAGATGATCAAGATGGAGCATTGAAGACCGTAGATCTTCATAAACGGAAGAACTACTAATAATCTTTGGTTTAGCGGCTGGAGATATACTGTGATTCTATCGTGGTTGGAATTTACAGGTTGCAAGGACTACTCGTTACTGATCCTTGGGGTGATAACTATATAGGATGTGGTAGGAGGGTGCCTTCGGTTCATCATATTCCTGGATGACTTGTATGGAAGAATGTCTGACAAAGTATTTCCTGAGAACCACGTACGTTGATTTTTACAAACATACCGAGTTGGTGGTGAAGAAGGGCGCTTCTTTTATACCCAGAGTATATTTGTGGACGTTAATTAGTGATTTGACAGATCTGACGATGTGGCATTCAAAGTGAATAGTGGCCAGATGTTCTAAAAGAAAACAATAAATTAATTAATTAATTAATTGTGACCTCAAGCCTCATCAACCGGGAAATGGCATACAATCAGGTAGGTCGCATGGCTATATGGGTCGCACCCATCAAAAGGGTATATCATTACCTGATCTGGTGAAATCAAATGCCTTCGGTTGTCCCTTTTTATTTATTTATGTATGTATGTATGTATGTTATCGGTTCGGTTGGCTAGCCCCCAACCGTGGTAATGATATATTCGGTACTCTCAAAGTATAGTGAGGGGCTGGTCATGTTTAGCCGGGTTGCAAGATGTTCTTGTTGAATCCCCAATGTATTCATCTCCAGAGGTACATTGTCAGAAGGTGGTCCCATACCTTTCCAGTAAATCCATTCTCCAATAAGAGCTCATGGTTTTGATTGTATAATATATATGTAGAGCATTAGATGCAAGCGTTCTACTAGATTGATATTTATTTGTATTTAGATATTATTATAGTATCAGAGAAGATAATGGTTTCAAAAACGTTTTGGGTTATCGTAAGGTAAAAACCGTCTGTATTTATGTGTGGATTTGGTCTTACGATTATCTTTTCTTTCAAAAGGATTTTGACTTTACAATCAACTTGTGCGATACCTATAAACTTAATGTGTTTTTCTCACTCTGGTTTACCAGACTGACCCGTCGTTTGTAATGCTCGGGTTAGACCGAGGTGTATAGGTCTAGGTTATCGGATGCTGCAAAGTCCAGAGACGAGTTGTATGTGTTTAGACGTACGATATTATATAATAGTTTGTTATTCCGCTGTGTGTTGTATATGAGGACAGGTTATTATAGTTGTCCAGATGTGTGATATACTCTGATGAATGGAAGTTTTAAATTGAAATAAGTTTTCCAAAGCAAGGAATGAAATAAAATGATTCAGAAAAGGTGTTGTTAAAAGTGAATCTGGTAAAGGAATGGGTAATAGGATTTTGTAACAAAATATGAATTATAAAATGAATGGTTTGAAGAAGTAGAAGTTAAAAGGTGATGTTTTAATAATAAATTACTTAATCAAAGAATTATGGAATAATGATTAAATTTGTAAAGAGATTTTCAAAAGCAAGAAAGTTTTTAAAACAATGTTTAAATTAAATAGTTAAAGGAACTTGTTTCGATATTAGAAACGGTTTCTGAATTACAACTCATATCTATCTTAAGATAAGAATGTTGTTGATCTAGGTCTGAGAGGTAATTAAAATACCCCAGCTAGAACGACTTCAGGATTATCTGAGGATGGTATTAGCTTGTAATTGTAATGAGGTTAGTAATAAATTATTATTTCCATTAGAGAAATAATAAAGTAAAAATATTAGTGAAGATTGAGGATATATAATGAGGCTCCAAAGTAAAGGGAAATAAATGGGTATGCGTGAACTGTAACGATATGTTCGAGTTAAAGGAATGTAAAGTGGAAATTTGAAATAGATTTATTCCATAAGTATAAGCAATGATTTTCGTTTTCAAGTAAGGAACACAAAAGAGAGTTCGTAACGTTGTTTTACGAGTAATGAGTTGAATTAATTTCACCAAATATCAAATAATGAAGAATGAGATAGCAAATGGTTTGAAAGGAGTTAAATGAAAATTGAATATGGTTATAAGACGTTTTCTTAGGTATCTTAATGAAATGGTTTCGAGAACATAAGTATATTAAAATAAGAAGTAAATAAAGTATTTTAACCACCATATGTATTTTGATTGTTAAACCACAAATCACCATTTTTGTACTAAAAATCTACCGTGTGCGAAGCATGTGTCTCAGTTTTTAATTTACCATTTGTTAATTATTTTTATATAAAAAGGCCAAGTGATGTTGAATACTAAACCAGTGAACTCATTTTATTTCCATGATTGAAAAATTGTTTATTTGATAGTAAAATAACCGACTATCAAATCTGGCCAATACGATTGTTGGTACGGAAAGACCGGAATCGAATTGATATTCGAAAACCATTCCGACCAACAAATACGTGAAGATATCAGAAGATGATCAAGATGGAGCATTGAAGACCGTAGATCTTCATAAATGGAAGAACTACTAATAATCTCTGGTTTAGTGGCCAGAGATACTGTGATTCTGTCGTGGTTGGAATTTACGAGTTACAAGGACTACTCGCTACTGATCCTTGTGGTGATACCTATATAGGATGTGGTAGGAGGGTGCTTTCGGTTCATCCTGTTCCTGGATGACTTACATGGAAGAATGTCTGACAAAGTATTTCCTAAAAACCACGTACATTGATTATTAAAAACATACCAAGTTGGTGGCGAAGAAGGGCACTTCTTTTATACCCCGAGTATATTTGTGGACGTCAATTAGTGATTTGACGGATCTGACGATGTGGCATTCAAAGTGAATGGTGCCAGATGTTCTAAAAGAAAAGAATAAATTAATTAATTAATTAATTGTGACCTCAAGCCTCATCAACCGGGAAATGGCATAAAATCGGTGAGGTCGCATGGCTATGTGGGTCGCACCCATCAAAACGGCATATCACAACCCGATCTGGTGAAATCAAATGCCTTCAGTTGTCCTTTTTTATTTATTTATGTATGCTATCGGTTCGGTTGGCTGGCCCCCAACCGTGGTAATGATATATTCTGTACTCTCAAAGTATAGTGAAGGGCCGATCATGTTTTACCGGGGTTGAAAGATGTTCTTGTTGAATACCCAATGTATTCATCTCCAGAGGTACATTGTCATAAGGTGGTCCCATACCTTGCTGGAAATCCATTCTCCAATAAGAGCTCACGGTTTTGATTGTATACTATATATGTAGAGCGTGAGATGCAAGCGTTCTGCTAGATTGATATTTATTTGTATTTAGACATTATTATAATATCAAAGAAGATATTGATTTCAAAAATGTTTTGGGTTACGTAAGTTAAAAACCATCTGTATTTATGTGTGGATTTGGTCTTACGATTATCCTTTCTTTTTAAAAGGATTTTTACTTTAAAATCAACTTGTGTGATACCTATAAACTTAGTGTGTTTTTCTCACTCGGGTTCACCAGACTGACCCGTCGTTTGTAATGCTCGGGTTAGACCGAGGTGTACAAGTCCAGGTTATCGGATGCTGCGAAGTCCAGAAACAAGCTGGATGTGTTCAAATGTATGATATTATATAATAGATTATTATTCCGTTGTGTGTTGTATATGAGGACAGGTTATTATAACTATCCAGATGTGTGATGTACTCTGGTGGCTGTAAGTTTTAAATTTTCAAGCTCTCAATAAAGATTATTTCTATATTATATTTTATTCTGCTGCGATGTGAGACTCTGTTTCTGATGTGTTTCTTCTTCTATTCTAATATTTCTTTCTTCCTTGTCTCACCCTATGATTTCTTTCAAATAGCTATCTGCTTTTCTGTATATTTGAGCTTACATGGTTTGATAAATGTCGGCTTGAAATATGCTAAAAAGTGGGTCATTACACCGGAGTAATTCCCTCAAACCTATAATACACCACCCAGAGCCGACATGCATGTATATAACCAGTCCACCATACGTATCTTTAATTGTAGCTCAATTTTCTTAACAAAAAACAAGAAACACGGAACTCGGTGCACATTAGAGGACATGTGATTGAGGCATCGAGCTACAATTAACAGTATGTATGGTGGATAGTCTAGATACATGCATGTTGGCTCTAGGTGGTGTATCTAGACTTGAGGGCATTACTCCGGTATGAATTCTAAATCGAACAAAGGTGACAGTCCGTACATTTACGTAGCACAGTAGTGATAGATATATGTGGATCGTAGTATTGTTATCCGTGCATCACTACGGCATAGGATGGGGGACTGCGTATATTTCGATGGTGTTACGGTGGAGACCGTGCGAGTGGGGTACCATGGGGTGTACCTCAATATTGGGGTTAGCTACATATATACTGTATTAGGTTAATCCACTGGGAAGCAAATGGATGCGACGTGTATGTAAGCCTTGAGTGTTGTTAACCTAAGTAACCTAATAAATAAGAAAATATGATTGAACAATATCTGTAGGATCATCAAAAGTGTATAGTTTAAATCAAGTCACCAGAACTTTTGTTTTGACCCCCTCCTCATAACGTACTTGCAGGTTAGATTTGTGGCAGGGACATGAAAGCCTTGGATACTGGTTCGGTAGTATTATTAATGCAGTAAGGCTATATTTTGATTATACTATATTTTATCCATATCGTCGTGAGATTTTTTCTGAGCTCTGACATAATTTATGTGTCTGTCTTTTCTGCAGGATACCAGAGTAACTCAATCCGAGTTTTGGTAGATTGGAGTTTTTGAAAAAAACTTCAGTCTGTCAGAATTCGGGTTGTCACATCTGGTAACAGAATTCACATATTATCAATTCCTTCCTAACACATAATCAAATAATTTTTTAAATCACATAAACC
Organism: Allium sativum; assembly: GCA_030737875.1. NCBI lineage: Eukaryota > Viridiplantae > Streptophyta > Magnoliopsida > Asparagales > Amaryllidaceae > Allium > Allium sativum. The sequence continues at coordinate 508,591,686 of CM060921.1, read as the reverse complement.
AATATGTTCCATTCTCAATTCTTACAGTTAATGGCATGGGTACACAATTTACACAAATTGACATGAAATCGGTAATTACTATGTAAGATTTGACAAGTTCATATACCAACAAATTAATATTTAGCATGTCAACTATTTCTGCTTCATACCTATCACTTTAGGCATTATTAACATATGTTACATTTCTCAACATATTGCATTTCAATTATACATACACGGCAATGGTAAACAATAACATATTCTTATCTAAACTGTATTGCTTAAATCCACTCACCTTTCATGCTTTCCCCAAATTTTTGATCTGATCCATTTTAGCATCCATGGTTTTTCTCCCCTTTAATTTGATTTAAAACCTAATAACCATGGATTAATTATTTTCATTAAAAGAGAAGGGAAAGAAAGAGTAAGAATGGATTAGATCTAGAATTTTACCTTGCTTCTCATGATTCCAAATAATCTTTTTATTAGTGTCGATTCCCACGTAACAAATTCGATCTAATACCAGATGAAACAACCTGAATTCCGACAAACCGAATTTTTTTCAAAATTCCAATCTATTGAATCTCAAGTTGGTTTGCTCTGGTATTTTGCAGAAAAGATAGAGACATAAAATATGTCAGAGCTCAAAAAATATCTCACAGCGGAATGGATAAAATATAATATACTCAAAATATAGCCTTACCGTATTAATAATACTAACTAACCAGTATCCAAAGCTATCATGTCTCTGCCACAAATCTAACCTGCGAGTATATTATGAGGAGGGGTCAGAACACAAGGTCTAGTGACTGGAGTTAAATTATACACTTTGGATAACACTACATATACCATTCAATCATATTTTCTTATTTATTAATTTACTTGGGTTAACAGCACTCAAGGCTTACACATACGTCGCACCCATTTACTTCCCAGTGGATTAACCTAATAGAATATATATATAGCTACCCCCAATATTAAGGTACACCCCATGGTACCCTATTCGCACGGCCTCCACCATAACACCATCGAAATATACGCAGCCCCTCATCCTACGCCGTAGTGACGTATGGATAACATTATTACATTCCGCATATATCTGTTATTACTATGCAACACAAACGTACAGACTGCCACCTTTGTTCGAATCAGGATTCATACCGGAGTAATGCCCTCAAGTCTACGATACACCACCCAGAGCTGTCATGCATGTATCTAGACTATCCACCATACATATCTTCAATTGTAGCTCGATGCCTCAATCACACGTCTTTTGATGTGCATCCAATTTTTGCAAACATCGTGCACATGTGCAATGTGCAATACATCATAGTAATGCATGTATGCCTAAGTCGTACCTCCTATATGTATGTAAATTTTTCAAAAATCCTTTTAAAACTTGATGCTCACATCTAAATATATTGCCAGTTCTATATGAATGCAATATTTTGAAAATCAAAACACCTTTTTCATCCAAATTTTCCCACTCTTACTAAATAAGAGCATAGTTCAACCAATGGTTGCATCCAAAACCCTACCGACCATCATTATATTTTGAAATTTAGAAAAATCTAATTTTCCAACTTTGACTTCTTATGTTACTAAAAGGTAGATGTGACAACCCAAATTCCGACAGACCGATTTTTTTTTCAAAATTCCAATCTATTGAAACTTGGATTGGTTTGCTTTGGTATCCTGTAGAAAAGACAGAGACATAAAATATGTCAGAGCTAAGAAAATATCTAACAGCGGAATGGATAAAATATAATATGATCAAAACATAGTCTTACCGTATTAATAATATTCCAGATGTAACAACCCGAATTCCAACAGACTGAATTTTTTTCAAAATTCCAATCTATCGAAACTTGGATTGGTTTGCATTGGTATCCTGCAGAAAAGACAAAGACATAAAATATGTCAAAGCTCAGAAAACTTCTCATAGTGGAATGGATAAAATATAATATACTCAAAGTATAGCCTTACCATATTAACAATATTGCCTAATCAGTAACCAAAGTTATCATGCCTCATGTCTCTGCCACAAATCTAACCTGCGAGTATGTTATGAGGAGGGGGTCAGAACACAAGTTCAGGTGACTGGATTTAAGTTATACACTTTGGATAACACTACATACACCGTTCAATTATATTTTCTTATTTATTAGGTTACTTGGGTTAACAACACTAAAGGCTTACACACACGTCATACCCATTTACTTCCTAGTGGATTAATCTAATATAGTACATATGTAGCTACCCCCAATATTAAGGTACACCCCAGGTACCCAACTCGCGCGGTCTCCACCGTAACACCATCGAAATATACGCAGTCCCTCATCCTATGCCATAGTGACGCACGGATAACAATATTACATTCCGCATATATTTGTTATTACTCCGGTATGAATTCTGATTCGAACAAAGGTGGCAGTCTGTACGTTTGCGTAACTTTTTAAAACATTGTTTGGCTTTTTTTTCATTTAAAATTCCTCATGAAAACTTTCTTTGCCAAACCATAAAAACATGGAGTAGGTAAGGATTAGTGCCTAGGAAAGACGGGAAAAGTTCTGAGCTATAAAGTAAACAGCGAGAATTACCTTGGAATAATAGTGAGTTCCCGTAGAATGCATAAGCATTGTGAAGCCTAGGATTGTTGCTTAAAAAAAAGAAAACAATAAATTAAGTGAAGCATCAAAACATGATGAGAAAGGAAAATAAAATTTTTAAGAAATAAATGCAGAATAAAAAAAGAAGATAAATCAGAGAATGCAGAGTGAGAAATTAATTAATAAATATTAATTGCATAAAATTAAGGAAGATGTGTATAATTATACACATGACGATTAAAAAGTTTAATGCCTACAAGATAAAAAGTTGAATAATAAATTAATGCATATTGGCACATGGATAGCAATAGGAAAAGGGAACGCTATAAATCGAGTGCATAAAGATAGAATGCATTAATGATAAATTGCAATGAATAAATAAAATTAAAGGAAAAAGGTAAACTGCATCCAAATATATATATGTAAAGGGAAATTTAATTGCACAAAAGAAATAATGGCATATATGGCGGTGCACGTTAGAGGACGTGTGATTGAGGCATCGAGCTACAATTGAAGATACGTATGGTGGACAGTCTGGATTCGTGCATGTCGGCTCTGGGTGGCGTATCATAGGCTTGAGGGCATTACTCTGGTATGAATTCGGATTCAAACAAAGGTGGCGGTCCATACGTTTGCATAGCATAGTAATGACAGATATATGTGGAACGTAATATTGTTATCCGTACGTCACTACGGCGTAGGATGAGGGACTGCGTATATTTCGATGGTGTTACGGTGGAGACCGTGCGAGTGGGGTACCATGGGTTGTACCTCAATATTGAGGGTAGCTGCATATATACTATATTAGGTTAATCCACTGGGAAGTAAATGGTTATGACATGTGTGTAAGCCATGAGTGCTGATAACCTAAGTAACCTAATAAGTAAGATAATATGAGTGAACGGTATATGTAGGATTATCAAAAGTGTATAGTTTAAATCCAATCACCAGAACTTGTGTTCTGACCCCCTCCTCATAACATACTCACAGGTTAGATTTGTGGCAGAGACATGATAGCTATGGATACTGGTTAGGCAGTATTAATAATACGGTAAGGCCATGTTTTGATTATACTATATTTTATCCATTCCGCTGTGAGATATTTTCTGAGCTCTGTTGTAACACCCCACCTCCGCTAGGGTCATTCGCAAAGGAATGCACTAGCTTTAGAGGGGTATTATTGGTAAACATGTACAGAAATATTACAAGACAGAACATATAAAATAGCGGAAGTAAAACCAACTTTCATATCATTAATAAATAAGGTCTAAAGCCTTTTACATCAGAGAATTTCTTACATGAAAACCTGTCTTGCAATAGTAAAGAAGCATAAAAACCTTTTCATAAATTATCCCCCAAGTGAAACAGTAAAGTAGCCATAGCCAAGGAAAGTCCAAGCCATACATGATGACCTTCAAACAGGAGAAGTCCGAACTAACAACAGCATTTCCTCCCTGAAACCTGGGGGGGAACGGAAGACAAAGAGGCGAAAGAAAACGGGGTCAGTCATAAAGACTGGTAAGCCCTATCTACTATCAGTATATAAACTAGTAAAGTTAACTGGCATGAGGAACTGAGATGAACATAAGTATGATGACAAGATAGATAAGCTAAACCAAAATAACATGATGAACTACTGTACCAAGATAAACAAGTGTGTCATGATAAACTACGATGTCAAGATAAGTCAAGGTATCACATCATCGGGTTTCTATCAAGAACAATATCGCAAGGTATCTATCATGTATATTCGCTCTGCACCTCCCGTACTAGTATCCCGGCCTGTGTCATGTGTTAACTATGAATGTCTCTTGCCCAATGTCATGTAATGGTCCATGTCATCCTAATGTATCGTATATGTAGGTTTCCTGATTCGTATGATTCTTTCCATGCACAAGTTCAGTCCTTTGCCGTAGGCCGTACGGGCTTTCTTATGTTAATCTATACCACTTCGACGTAGTTCCATGATCCTTGAGATCGTTTTGGACTGTCCCCCTAGATCTGGTTATGTTTTCTTACCATGAACTATCACGCGCTCAACTAGGATTTATGCACCCTAGGACCACTAGGGGTTATGCTACCTAATGAACGTTTTCGTATCTCGGTTTGGGTTTTAAGCCACCTAGGACTACTAGGAATTATGCCACCCATCAACCACGCCCTTTGTCCCACGTATGAATCGTGAATCGTTTTCCATGTCTAGACGCACATGTATCTCAATGTGCCATCCGAGTTCCGTGCCAGGGCAAATCAAGAAATACGGAACTCGGTCGGGAGCTTTAAGTCATCTGCCGGTGCAGATATCAAGGTCTGTTTTTGTTTCCGTGGCTATGGTCCCACGTGACCCCTCCCTCAACTACTGAAAGGCAATCCAAGAAAAATCATGTATGAGAACTACATCCCGGCCTCACTATGCCCCACTTTCCTATTGGCCAACCTCACCCATGACTCGATAGCAAGAACATGGTCTATTGGAAGTTCTCTGCCTTTCCGTTCGTACACGATTGACCAAAGATGGTAGGTAGTCGGCGACGTGCTATCCAGGGCAAAAACAAGTATCGTCGACTCCACGCTAATCCATCCCAGTCTTTAGGTCGCTCGCATAGCAACCAAGGCATACTCTTGGCTCTTCTACCGCAGACCTTAACCTCTGTGAGGCTGGGTTTCATGGACCATCTGCCACCTCACAGAGGGATACCAAGAGTACCCTCACGTCCCCTGAAGCTACCGCTTCACCAACCAGTTCGATGGAGCTTTTTATCCAAGTCAGATAAGTTGCTCCTCCTCGTATACTAAGCGATGACCTACCGTATCAGGTTACTCATCTATTTATGAACTAGTCCCATGTCCTTGGCTAAGAATTATTACTTAGTTATTCTTAACTAAGGTTTACCACTTAGCTTCTTTTCCCGTTATCCTTGATTAACTACGATTTTCAACCTAGTCCCCTGAGCTAGGGTTTTGTCAAATGGGTTAAGTGTTGTCATTCAAGTTCATGACTTAACCCGCCCACGAATCATGTCAAGGTTGGCTAAATACTCAAGTTCAAGGCTTAGCCCTACAAGTTGGTTAAGTGTACCAAGAAGCTCATGACATAACCCTATCAAGTCAAATTGGTTAAGTATTTATTTGTCTTAACCCTATCAGATTATTGTTTTAGATTAATTAAGCATAGATTATCTTAATCCCATCAGATTATCGAGTCGGATTGGATAAGTATGGGTTAGCTTAACCCCATCCACTAATCGTATTACAATGGTTAAGTATATTTAAAAGGTCTTGTGACTTAACTCTATCAGGTCCGCATATTAGATTGGTTAAGTATAGGTTACTTAACCTCATCAAATCATCATGTATAATTGGTTAAGTATAAGTTACTTAACCCCATTAAATTTATCATGTTAAGTATCGGTTACTTAACCTCATTGAATTACCAAGTTTAGATTGGTTAAGTGTTTAACTTAACCCCATCGAATTACCGTGCTTAGATTAGTTAAGTGAAGGTTACTTAACCCCATCTAATTACCGTGTTTAGATTAGTTAAGTCTAAGTAACTTAACCCATCTAATTACCAAGTCGGATTAGTTAAGTGTAAATTACCTAACCCCATCGAATTTACCATGTTAGATTAGTTAAGTATGGATTACTTAAACCTATCTAATTACCAAGTCGGATTAGTTAAGTGTAAATTACTTAACCCCATCCCCTAATTGTCTTATATGGTTAAGTGTCATTAAGGAACCAAGTCCGGTTTAACTTAACCTACCCATTCGTGTCATATCGGTTAAGTGTCATTAATCAAAATTACTTAACCTTTTCATGTGGCATTAATTAGATTAATGCACCCCAACCTCTCACATTAGACTTTGTTGTGGTTACTAGTTAAGCCGGGCGGGTCCTGGTAGATTTACACCACAACCTAGTCTAACCTCGGTTTTTAAGTGCTATGTGACCAACTACTCACATTGGGTCCTATTGTTCGTAGCCACTAGTTAAGCCGGGCGGGTCCGGGTAGATTTATGCTACAAACTCAACCCAACCTCGAGTTGGCCACTTTCATGTTTGGTCTAGTGTCATATTACACTTACAACCCATACACGTCTAGTTTTCAAGTTCCATGTTCATAGCCAAAATTACATGTTGTCATCTTTATACCAATTTGCCCCAAGTCGTGTTTCATGTCATTAAAGTTTACCCATAATGTAACCCCAACGCTTTTAAACTCGCATATACATTCGCAACAACACATAATGGATTTAAGAAGGAACTTGGCAAAAGCATGACAAAAAGGGTATAAGGCCACAAGTTAATCATGGTGGCATATGAGGCATAAATGTGTTCATTAACTTGCATGTTACATTGTTAAGCCTCAAAAACATGCATAACCCCAAAACTTAGCATATAGGTGAATCATGGTGATAGATGACATAGAAAAATGGCTAGAAGTTCGCATATAGCATTCTATGCAAGTTAACTTAAGGGATAAGAGAGTTCTTATGTTGCATAATGCAACATTTCAACATAAAGCTTATAGCTTTTAGCCCACAAAATCAAGGTGATAACTTTACGAATATGCATAGGATAAATCTACACATAACATGATAGTTTCTAAGCATGTAACCTACTCAAGTTCAAACCCAAAACTTGCAACATGAACATTTAACTTCATAGTTAATATCTAAGAGTAGAAGAGGGCTTACAATGCTATGAAGGCACAAATCAATATATAAAAAGATTGAGACGAAGCCACACTAGCAAAAACCCCAAATCAATAAGCTCCAATAAAACCCTTGAGAAAATAATAAGAAAGATCCTTGCTTTGATGAAGATTTGCCTTGAAATCAAGTTTAGAAGCTCTCATATGAACATAGAAACTCTCATACACTCATATGATCATGTAATCTCTCATGTAAATGAAGATAGAATTTATGACAAGAGGATGGAGGCTAGGGTTTTGAGTGGAGGCCATGGTGAGTGAACATTTTGGCATAGTTTAGTTGTAGGATCAAATAATGAGGATTTTAGATTAGGTTAGGGGTCTTTTTATAGAAGATTAGGATAGTTTAGGCCGTAGGATAAACCCTAGTTTAGATCCTAGCCATCTAAATCCATCACAAGCCAACAAACTAGACCCAAAGCATGTCTTGGGGAAGAAGTCAAGTGTAGGAACCATTTAGGGCCTTTAGATCAACCCTAGAGTCAATCCGGACCATCAAAACTCATCCCGGGCCTCAAAAATGGGTTCTGGGCCACTCCAGGCCGACCAGGTTGACCTGTATAAGGGGGGAGTCGACACTACAGTCGACTCAAGGGGGGCAGGTCGACTTGGGTTTCGACACTACAGTCGACACGGGTCAGTCTGCCAGAAAGTCTGTTGAAATCTTGTTTTGGCCATATCTTGGTCATACGGACTCCGATTTTCGAAAACTCGGACTCTATTTCGCGTATTTTTCCGAGACGAACGCAATGGTGATGTCCATTTTACCTAATTCTAATTTTAAAATTTAATTCTGCCTTGATTTCTTGTTTTAACGCGTTGTTAAAATTCGGGTTGTTACATTCTCCCCTCCTTAAAGGATTTCGTCCCCGAAATCTCCAAGTTAGGAAGAACATATCCTACCATCCATCATCCATCTACTCAAAACATCATCCACATGCAACCATTGTCCTTAGATTTCTAATGCCATATGAACATATGCAAAACGTGTGTGTATATGCTCCTTAGCTAAAGCTAATGATCAGGCCTGAGTGATCTTCTAAATGCAAAAATACGTTTGGTGCCATGAATCCAACATGTATGCAAATAGTCCTAGTCATATATACACTATATGCGTGCACAACATTCATCCACATGCAACATCCACATGATAACACATCCAATTTCACCCATAAACAAGTATAAATACTCGTGCATATGCAACATGAAACGTGACCGCGTCAATCTAGTATCTAATTTGTATTCGCGCATCCACGAGCAACCACTTGCGACCATTTGCAACCATATCATTCACAACATGTTTCAAATACATGTTTACATCCATGGAGTTCTATCTAAGGTTCCCAAGATAAGATCGAGAAGATAAATAAGACAAACTCCTTACGGGGTTTGCAACAGAAATAGGACCGAGGGGATATCCACCTAGCGATAGCATGCAAGCAAGCTCTACAGGAGAACCAGGGATCAATGATATACTCTTAAAAAGAGACGTGATGCATGCGTCTAAGCCGCATTTCCATGAGCTTAATTCCATCGTGCCTTAACCGCCTTTGACTTCATGATTCCGTAGCTCCTTGATTCCTATTTCCAAGGTATGAGTTGGAACTTATTTCACTGTCGCCTCTCGTTTCACTTTCACTTATTCTTTCCCTAGTATACTTGGCTCAACCATATCTACGTACTCATGCAAGCTCTCCAAAGTTCACTAGTGAATTCTGGATCTCGTTTACCAATGCCAATCCATGTTACCACGTGCACTTACTAGGGTGATTCCTATAACCCATGCTCAAGCGGAATGAACCATCCGTCTTAGTGGCGAACGTTGCTCGATCGGATCAGAGATTTCCGATAGATGCATCAAGAGATTCTAGGTAACTAACCATGACAGAACTCATAAGGTTACACGAGACTTTGAGGGTATTACCAAGGCAAGTTAAGAGTCTAACTACCCTCCTTTCAAAACCGAGAATGGAATCCCTTACTGGATAACCACTTCATCCCTAGAATCCATCCATAGCTCAACGATAGGAGCATTGCTTCTAATCTCAACACTTGGCATAGACGTTCTCAAATCCAAACAAGCCATAAATAAATGGACCGACTCTCCAACCAGATTTTGGGACTAAAGTGGGATCTTCTACCATGCTAGTACTAAGGTGCAGAGACTTAACTATCGAGGCAGACTTAAATGATGCGATGATCAATACAAAGTCTGGACGAGATGATAGAAAAGAAAGGCTAAGCCTTCAACAGAAACGGTACCATTTCTCTTAGGTATGCTAGAAATGAGAGCATACAATTGCCCTCTCGCTGATCTTGTCCTTATCTTTGTGGATCAAGCCATACCAACAAGTTGCTTATCCTTACGTCCGTGTCCTTTATCCTTGCTCTTATTACCCTTCCTTGTAACACGGTAATAGGCCTCTCGAGAACCACCTCCATCTCACGGAAAACACTTCGTAGCTAGACAAGGATAAGTCATAGTTAAAACTACTGTGACTACAGATGGAGGAAAGAAAGGAAAAGAGATTCAATCAAGGAAACAAAGGATAGTGCTAATGGCTTTTGGGGAATAGCCTTTAAGAACTTTTCATGAAAAATGCTTCTTTGTAAACGGTTTCTCAGATAGTTTTCAGAAGGTTTTAAAATCTTTTGCCCAGTCTGGTAACCTTCTGCTCTGATACCAAATGTAACACCCCACCTCCGCTAGGGTCATTCGCAAAGGAATGCACTAGCTTTAGAGGGATATTATTGGTAAACATGTACAGAAATATTACAAGACAGAACATATAAAATAGCGGAAGTAAAACCAACTTTCATATCATTAATAAATAAGGTCTAAAGACTTTTACATCAGAGAATTTCTTACATGAAAACCTGTCTTGCAATAGTAAAGAAGCATAAAAACCTTTTCATAAATTATCCCCCAATTGAAACAGTAAAGTAGCCATAGCCAAGGAAAGTCCAAGCCATACATGATGACCTTCAAACAGGAGAAGTCCGAACTAACAACAGCATTTCCTCCCTGAAACCTGGTGGGGAACGGAAGACAAAGAGGCGAAAGAAAATGGGGTCAGTCATAAAGACTGGTAAGCCCTATCTACTATCAGTATATAAACTAATAAAGTTAACTGGCATGAGGAACTAAGATGAACATAAGTATGATGACAAGATAGATAAGCTAAACCAAAATAACAGGATGAACTACTGTACCAAGATAAACAAGTGTGTCATGATAAACTACGGTGTCAAGATAAGTCAAGGTATCACATCGTCGGGTTTCTATCAAGTACAATATCGCAAGGTATCTATCATGTATATTCGCTCTGCACCTCCCGTACTAGTATCCCGGCCCGTGTCATGTGTTGACTATGAATGTCTCTTGCCCAATGTCATGTAATGGTCCATGTCATCCTAATGTATCGTATATGTAGGTTTCCTGATTCGTATGATTCTTTCCATGCATAAGTTCAGTCCTTTGCCGTAGGCCGTACGGGCTTTCTTATGTAAATCTATACCACTTCGACGTAGTTCCATGATCCTTGAGATCGTTTTGGACTGTCCCCCTAGATCTGGTTGTGTTTTCTTACCATGAACTATCACACGCTCAACTAGGATTTATGCCACCTAGGACCACCAGGGGTTATGCTAACTAATGAACGTTTTCGTATCTCGGTTTGCGTTTTAAGCCACCTAGGACTACTAGGAATTATGCCACCCGTCAACCACGCCATTTGTCCCATGTATGAATCGTGAATCGTTTTCCATGTCTAGACGCACATGTATCTCAATGTGCCATCCGAGTTCCGTGCCATGGCAAATCAAGAAATACGGAACTCGGTCGGGAGCTTTAAGTCATCTGCCGGTGCAGATATTAAGGTCTGTTTTTGTTTCTGTGGCTATGGTCCCACGTGACCCCTCCCTCAACTACTGAAAGGCAATCCAAGAAAAATCATGTATGAGAACTACATCCCGGCCTCACTATGCCCCACTTTCCTATTGGCCAACCTCACCCATGACTCGATAGCAAGAACATGGTCTGTTGGAAGTTCTATGCCTTTCCGTTCGTACACGATTGACCAAAGATGGTAGGTAGTCGGCGACGTGCTATCCAGGGCAAAAACAAGTATCGTCGACTCCATGCTAATCCATCCCAGTCTTTAGGTCGCTCGCATAGCAACCAAGGCATACTCTTGGCTCTTCTACCGCAGACCTTAACCTCTGCGAGGCTGGGTTTCATGGACCATCTGCCACCTCACAGAGGGATACCAAGAGTACCCTCACGTCCCCGGAAGCTACCGCTTCACCATCCAGTTCGCTGGAGCTTTTTATCCAAGTCAGATAAGTTGCTCCTCCTCGTATACTAAGCGATGACCTACCATATCAGGTTACTCATCTATTTACGAACTAGTCTCATGTCCTTGGCTAAGAATTATTACTTAGTTATTCTTAACTAAGGTTTACCACTTAGCTTCTTTTCCCGTTATCCTTGATTAACTACGATTTTCAACCTAGTCGCCTGAGCTAGGGTTTTGTCAAATGGATTAAGTGTTGTCATTTAAGTTCATGACTTAACCCGCCCACGAATCATGTCAAGGTTGGCTAAGTACTCAAGTTCAAGGCTTAGCCCTACAAGTTGGTTAAGTGTACCAAGAAGCTCATGACTTAACCCTATCAAGTCAAATTGGTTAAGTATTTATTTTTCTTAACCCTATCAGATTATTGTGTTAGATTAATTAAGCATATATTATCTTAATCCCATCAGATTGTCGAGTCGGATTGGATAAGTATGGGTTAGCTTAACCCCATCCACTAATCGTATTACAATGGTTAAGTATATTTAAAAGGTCTTGTGACTTAACCCTACCAGGTCCGCATATTAGATTGGTTAAGTATAGGTTACTTAACCTCATAAAATCATCATGTATAATTGGTTAAGTATAAGTTACTTAACCCCATTAAATTTATCATGTTAAGTATCGGTTACTTAACCTCATTGAATTACCAAGTTTAGATTGGTTAAGTGTTTAACTTAACCCCATCGAATTACCGTGCTTAGATTAGTTAAGTGAAGGTTAATTAACCCCATCTAATTACCGTGTTTAGATTAGTTAAGTCTAAGTTACTTAACTCCATCTAATTACCAAGTCGGATTAGTTAAGTGTAAATTACCTAACCCCACCGAATTTACCGTGTTAGATTAGTTAAGTATGGATTACTTAACCCTATCTAATTACCAAGTCGGATTAGTTAAGTGTAAATTACTTAACCCCATCCCCTAATTGTCTTATATGGTTAAGTGTCATTAAGGAACCAAGTCCGGTTTAACTTAACCTACCCATTCGTGTCATATCGGTTAAGTGTCATTAATCAAAATTACTTAACCTTTTCATGTGGCATTAATTAGATTAATGCACCCCAACCTCTCACATTAGACTTTGTTGTGGTTACTAGTTAAGCCGGGCGGGTCCGTGTAGATTTACACCACAACCTAGTCTAACCTCGGGTTTTAAGTGCTATGTGACCAACTACTCACATTGGGTCCTATTGTTCGTAGCCACTAGTTAAGCCGGGCGGGTCCGGGTAGATTTATACTACAAACTCAACCCAACCTCGAGTTGGCCACTTTCATGTTTGGTCTAGTGTCATATTACACTTACAACCCATACACGTCTAGTTTTCAAGTTCCATGTTCATAGCCAAAATTACATGTTGTCATGTTTATACCAATTTGCCCTAAGTCGTGTTTCATGTCATTAAAGTTTACCCATAATGTAACCCCAACGCTTTTAAACTCGCATATACATTCGCAACAACGCATAATGGATTTAAGAAGGAACTTGGCAAAAGCATGACAAAAAGGGTATAAGGCCACAAGTTAATCATGGTGGCATATGAGGCATAAATGTGTTCATTAACTTGCATGTTACATTGTTAAGCCTCAAAAACATGCATAACCCCAAAAATTAGCATATAGGTGAATCATGGTGATAGATGACATAGAAAAATGGCTAGAAGTTCGCATATAGCATTCTATGCAAGTTAACTTAAGGGATAAGAGAGTTCTTATGTTGCAACATTTCAGCATAAATCTTATAGCTTTTAGCCCACAAAATCAAGGTGATAACTTTACGAATATGCATAGGATAAATCTACACATAGCATGATAGTTTCTAAGCATGTAACCTACTCAAGTTCAAACCCAAAACTTGCAACATGAACATTTAACTTCATAGTTAATATCTAAGAGTAGAAGAGGGCTTACAATGCTATGAAGGCACAAATCAATATATAAAAAGATTGAGACGAAGCCACACTAGCAAAAACCCCAAATCAATAAGCTCCAATAAAACCCTTGAGAAAATAATAAGAAAGATCCTTGCTTTGATGAAGATTTGCCTTGAAATCAAGTTTAGAAGCTCTCATATGAATATAGAAACTCTCATACACTCATATGATCATGTAATCTCTCATGTAAATGAAGATAGAATTTATGACAAGAGGATGGAGGCTAGGGTTTTGAGTGGAGGCCATGGTGAGTGAACATTTTGGCATAGTTTAGTTGTAGGATCAAATAATGAGGGTTTTAGATTAGGTTAGGGGTCTTTTTATAGAAGATTAGGATAGTTTAGGCCGTAGGATAAACCCTAATTTAGATCCTAGCCATCTAAATCCATCACAAGCCAACAAACTAGACCCAAAGCATGTCTTGGGGAAGAAGTCAAGTGTAGGAACCATTTAGGGCCTTTAGATCAACCCTAGAGTCAATCCGGACCATCAAAACTCATCCCGGGCCTCAAAAATGGGTTCTGGGCCACTCCAGGCCGACCAAATTGACCTGTACAGGGGGGAAGTCGACACTACAGTCGAAACAAGGGGGGGCAGGTCGACTTGGGTGTCGACACTACAGTCGACACGGGTCAGTCTGCCAGAAAGTCTGCTGAAATCTTGTTTTGGCCATATCTTGGTCATACGGACTCCGATTTTCGAAAACTCGGACTCTATTTCGCGTACTTTTCCGAGACGAACGCAATGATGATTTCCATTTTACCTAATTCTAATTTTAAAATTTAATTCTGCCTTGATTTCTTGTTTTAACGTGTTGTTAAAATTCGGGTTGTTACATCTGTCATATTTTATGTCTCTGCCTTTTCTGCAGGATACCAGAGCACAACAACTTGTGCTTCGATGGATTGGAATTTTGAAAAAAAATCGGTCTATCGGAATTCAGGTAGTCACATCTGGTATTAGAGCATAGTACTAACGGATATATGCGTAACAAATTATGTACCCTACATGTGATTTGAAAATATGTTATGTACTCTATTCTGACGATAATTGTTTACTTATTAACTTAGTTTTATTAACTAAGGCCCATTAATAAGTTTCTCAACCCATTTATTATACTCTATGTTATAATTTCCTCCTGTCCTGAGGGCAAGTCTAAACATGTTATCCTTATCAGTTTGATAGAAGGAATCGATGATTTATTTTCATAACGTATTCCTATTTAAATCCATGATAGGAAGTAATTTCTTTACTTTTCTTTATTTATTGTGGCTTACTTGCAACAACGTTTTCAGAAATATTCAAAATTCCAATCCATTGGAACTCAGATTGGTTTGCTTTGGTATTTTGGAGCAAAGACAGAGACATAAAGTATGTCAGATCTCAGAAAATATCTCACAGCGGAATGGATAAAATATAGTATAAACAAAACAAAGCCTTACCGTATTATTAAAACTGCATAACTAGTATCCAAAGCTGTCATGTCTCTGTAAAAAATCTAACATGCGAGTATTTTATGAGGTGGGGGTCAGAACACAAGCTCTGGTGACTCGATTTAAACTATACACTTTGTATAATCCTACATATAACGTTCAATCATATTATCTTATTAATAGGTTACTTGGGTTATCAACACTCAAGGCTTACACACATGTCGTACGCATTTAATTCCCAGTGGGTAAATCTAATATAGTATATATGTAGCTACCCCCAATATTAAGCTACACCCCATGGTATCCCACTCGCACGGTCTCCACCGTAACACTATCAAAATATACGCAGTTACTCATCCTATGCCGTAGTGACGTACGGATCTCTATATAACAATGCTACGTTCTGCATATATCCTTCATGTAACACCCCGGGTATTCTATAACAGTGGAATTCACAAATTAAAGTATAATTAATTACAAATCAAAGAATTAAGGGAAACGGGATACGCCATTGCGTTCGTCTCGGAATTCTGCTTAAGATAGAGTCCGAGTTTGCATAAAACGGACTCCGTATGAGGGAGATATGACCTCCGGAAGTTTTAGAATTCAGTTTAAAATTCAAACAGACAGAAACAGTTCAGAAAACAGTTCAAAATTCAAAAAATCGGACCCAGATTGGGCTGGGCGGGAATTTTACCGCCCAAGGCACCCAGGTCGACTGGGTAGTCGACCTGGCCCCTGAGCCAGGTCGAACCCAGCCCCTCCTGGCTGGCCTGGTCTATGCTTAGCTGAATTTCTGAGTCTTGTCTTGTCACTAGGGCTAGGTGTCAGCTCCTGATTGGTCTCTCTTTCAAACAAACGGCTAATATTAATCTAAGCTCCATCGATGGTTCTAATCAATTCACAAACTCTATAAAAAGGACCTAAGACTCCACCTAATTCACACAAATAAAAATGAGAATGAGACCGTCATGCTGCTGAAGAAAGACTAGGAGTAGCCATCAAAATTGAGAGACAATTAGGAGTCGATTCGAAAGCTTAAAGCAATGACAATTAAATCAAAACAACGCCTACAACAAAGGATAGCATCTCCAAATTCAGAATTCAGAATCCTGAATTGAAGATTCGTCATACGTTGTAAGTAGAGTGCTATTCCGATGTGAATGAATAATTGGGTTTTTGATTTGTGTAAAATGAGAAATGGAATTGTACTTAATTTGTGGTGATGATAATTCATAATTGTATGTTGCTATGATTCTAATTATGAATAGATTTGGGATGTATTGGTATAATGATGTTAGACCTATTGGATATTTGCAAGTATATGACTCATGTTGAAAGTTAACGACTATATGTTTGTGGTAGTTTATTACAACACCTATTGGATATTTGCAAGTATATGATTCATGTTGAAAGTAACGACTATATGTTTGTGATAGTTTATTACAACAAAGTTGAGATTCATGCAAGTATATGATTCACTATTATGCCAACATGATATATATTTTTATAATTATTTTTAGTGTAGTTGGATCCATTTAAGTATTGTGATTCATATGAATTTATGTTGGAATTGGCATCATGATTCAAGTGTAAAACCATACTTTTGTATTAGTGACAAAAGTAAGCACCTTTGTGAACTTGTGTTGACTTTATGAACATGGCTAGTTTATGTTTGACTTTATGCCCAAACAAAATATGTTTTAGGCCTATGTTGTTATCAAAATCATATGATAATACATGTGACACCTAATTAAGTTAGATTCACATTTTAAATGCAAGTTTACATGAATAGATAAAAAAAACCATGATTCATGTTTAGGTATGTTTTATGTCATGATTATATGCTATAACAATGCAAGTTCACAAGTGCCTAATTTATGTTAATTAGACCGTTATGTTGCAAGTTCATGCGTTCACCCACCCCTTTTGATGTTACTTAGAATATATAAACACCATGTTCTAAGCCTCCCCTTTTTCATGTGGCTAAGTTGGGTTTAAATGTTAAACCCAATATATGTTATATTATAGCGAACGTATAAAATGGGGGTAATGACGTTGGGTTAAAATTATAAAACATATGTGTTGGCATGTCTGACGCATGCCAATGACCTTGAGAACATTTAAGGGGTATAAATTAATTTTACCCAATAAAGATGAATTTGAATAATGAGCTGCAAATATTTACATATAAAAAGAAAAGAGACAAAATATGTAAACTTAGCAAATACGATGTGTTTAACCCGAGGTTGGATTGCGTTGTGACATAAACCTGCCCGGACCCGCCCGGCTGTCCAGTAGTCACAACAATACCTATCCAATGTGGGTGGTTAAACATTGAGCCCAATAAAGACCCGAGGTTAGACTGAGTTGTGACGTAAGACTGCCCGGAACCAACCGGCAACAGGCAGTCACAACAATACATGTCTAATGTGAGAGGTCGAGGCTTTAATAAGACAATTAAGGCTGAGTCAGGATTGATAGGATTAAGTAAATTGAATTAATACTTAATCAAACTAAACATGCTAAACTACACAGACTAATTGGGGGGTTAGGTTTATACAAACACTTAACCAACTTAGCATATTGGCTAGAAATAGAAAACCTAGTAGCGGGGGACCCTTTTCAGCAGTAACCCTATAAGGTGTATCAGGATACCCTGAACTAAGCAGGGTGGGGCACGATTACTGGGCTGACTGTAAGAGGTCAAATCGACGACGGTGGTGCAGCAGTGTAGGTTCTAACGAGGTGCGGGCATGCACACACTCCGGCGCAGAAAAATTAGGCACTGGGCACCAGTAGTATACCTGTGCATTCTAGAATTGTGTCGGGCCGCCACCATGGGACTTGATACACCCCATGGTGGGACCAGCAAAGGTAGCTACAACATCGGGGAGCCGTAAGACACATGTAACTATGCGAGTAGGAGCCGATCATTAGAAATGGATCACTTCACCCTGATTATGGGGTGCCTGTTGGGAACTAGTTTATAGGGGTGCAGAGATTAATATGGGGTACGATGGTATATTCGACTCTAGACAACTTAACTTAGTTTATGGTGTATCCCCATTTCCAGTTTGTGCTTATCATGATCATTTCTTTATTCATAGACTGAATTGTCCTAGACTTACTCAGGCTTTATGTCTGACTCTACTTTTCTTTCGTTTCCCCCCCCCCCCCCCCCAGGTCCACAGGGAGGGAATACCGCAGCTTGACCAGTTTTCACATCCAGCTTGATGAGAAAGAATGTATTGCTTGGATCCCTTTCGTTTTGGACTATGGCTTTGGATAGCAATTATGGGGACTTATGCATTTTACTTATGTTTTTATGCTTCTTTAAGTTATGAAATCAAGACAGTTATGAAAATGTAATGTTTTTGGAAGTATTGTAAGACAATTATGGTATGGTTTGTGTAACACGTATTTTGATGAAATAAAAGTTGCTGTTGTTTTCCGCTATTCAAAAATATGTGTACTTATATCTGTCTTGTGTATCTGTGACTTATACTTATAAACCTCCACCAAAATTAGGGCATTCCCTTTGAGAGTGACCCTAACGGAGGTGGGGTGTTTCACTTGGTATCAGAGCATAGGTTTACCGGATAAGATAAAAAGTTTTGAAAATTTATTTTCAAAAGAAAATTTAAAGAAGCATTTTTAAAGATAAAATGTTATTTATTTTAAAAAGGCATAGTCCCCCAAAGCCATAGGTACTATCTTTTATCCCTCATTTTGAATCTATCCTTTTTTTATCAGCATGTCCGAAGAACTTAACTTGCCAGAGGGTGTACCAATACCTGATTGGTTTAGATGATTCTTAGAAGCAAGGGCCAATCAGCCAGGTCCCACTGTTCCTCCTCCCCCAGTTGCAGGAATTCATCCAGCCGCAGCAGCACCTCCTCCTTCACCTCCTCCGCGTGGTAATACTTTTGCTAAGATATGTAAAGATTTCAAAGCTATGGGAGGGAAGGACTTTCATGGAACCGAGTCCTTCGTGGCAGCCAGGAACTGGCTAAAGGAAACCGAGGACTTATTCGTCATCTTTGAGGTAGAAGATAGGCAGAAGGTGCAACTGGCAGTATGGCTACTTAAAGGCGAGGCTTCTTACTGGTGGGAAGTTACCAATGCAGAAAGGCCAGTGGAAACATGGGAGGACTTTAGGGCGAGGTTTGAGGCTAAATTTCTCTCAGAAGCTGAAAGGAGTCTCCAATTGGAAAATTTCTTATTTCTTAAGCAAGGGAATATGACAGTCAAAGAGTACGTTAATCAGTTTGATCAACTGCCTAGGTTCGGACTGGACCTAGTCAACACTCCACACAAGAAGGCTCTCCGCTTTGTCAAAGGATTGAATGAGCCGTTACACAGTTTGGCCATGACCCATATACCCATGGGAGCTACGTATGAAAGGTTGGTGCAGATGGCATTGCTGAATGAAGAGGATAAGGGCAAGAAGGAGACAAAGGCAGAAAGCTCTCAGGGGAAGAAAGAGGGTTTACAGCCTACGAAGACAGACTTTAAGAAGGGCGGGAAAGACAACAAGTCCCAAGAGAAGAGGAAGTGTAATTTCTGTGGCAAAGTGGGGCACTTAGTGAAAGATTGCTGGAAAAAGAAGGCCAAGTTGAATGGTGGGTGCTTTTCTTGCGGTGAGACATGCCACATGGCTAAGGATTGCCCAAAGAAACGAGGACAGGGGCAGAGGGCTGGATCCACCTCAGGGGCACAGGTTCATGTGCTAGAAGCGCCACCTCTGCAACAGCGAGGTATAAATACTTCCATAGAAAGTGTAGTTTATCTTTATGATCACCCAGTTCGCACTTTATTTGATTCTGGCGCATCACACTCCTTTATTTCATCTGCTTTAGTAGAATCTATGCACCTAGAAACTAGTATGGTAGAGGACCCCTTAATTATTTCAAATCCAGTCGGGGGCCCAGCTCATTTGTCTATGATCTGTGTGGGATTGAAAATTTCTATTCTAAGCGTAGAATTTAGATGTAGTGCCTTTGTTTTGGGCTTCTCGGGATATGGTTTGATTTTGGGCATGGATTGGCTATCGAGTAATGGTGCCATCCTTGATTATGAGAAAAGGGTGGTTAGGCTTCTGACCCAACTCGGTAACACTCTGGAAATTACTTGTAATCCCTCGTATGCGGTTATGCTTAGTTATCTCGAATCGCTAGATGCTTCTGTTGAGAGTTTGCAATCGGTTAAAGTGGTCCGTGAATATCCGAATGTCTTCGAAGAGCTGAAGGGCTTACCTCCGAAGCGGGAGATAGACTTCCGCATATATCTTATAGATAATGCAAAGCCCGTTGCGTTGCTCGTTAGACACATGGCTCCACGGGAAAGGAAAGAGCTCAGTAAACAGGTTAAAGAGCTTCTAGAGAAGGGGTTCATTAGAAGGAGTATTTCAGAATGGGGCTCTCCAGTGGTGTTCGCCACAAAGGCGTATGGTTCACTCTGTCTATGTGTTGACTATATAGGGAGCTCAACAAGCTGACGAAAAAGAACTGGCACCCTCTCCCCAGAATTGATGATCTGTTTGATCAGCTTGTAGGAGCGTCTGTTTTCTCCCAACTCGATTTAGCGACCGGATTTCATCAGCTAAGGGTGGCTGAAGATAGCATCAATAAGATAGTATTCAGAACCCCAGACGACTTCTTTGAATGTCTTGTCATGCCTTTCGGCTTGACAAACGCACCCGCTTACTTCGTGGACCTGATGAGTAGGGTGTTCATAGAATTCCTCAACAAGATCGTAGTGGTCTTCGTAGACGATATCTTGATCTTCTCAAAGAGTGATGAAGAAGAACATGCTCAGCACTTAAGCGCAATCATGGAAACTCTGCGTGTCCATCAGCTAAAAGCCAAATTTTCCAAATGCCACTTTTGGAGAGAGGAAGTGAGGTTCCTTGGGCACACAGTATCCAAAGAAGGGTTAGCTGTGGACCCTGCTAAAGTAGTAGCGGTGCAGGATTGGAAGACACCAAGGAATGCAATAGAAGTCTGAAGCTTTCTAGGACTAGCAGGTTTCTACCAAAAATTCATAAGGGATTTTGTGAAAATCTCAACTCCACTCACAAGGCTGACAAAGAAGAATCTAGTGTTCAATTGGG
The DNA here is from genome assembly GCA_030737875.1 of Allium sativum. NCBI lineage: Eukaryota > Viridiplantae > Streptophyta > Magnoliopsida > Asparagales > Amaryllidaceae > Allium > Allium sativum. The sequence continues at coordinate 508,570,545 of CM060921.1, read as the reverse complement.
ACTTGGATTGCGAGTTTGCTTTCCAACGCTTACAAAGGGCTCTTACAATAGCCCCAGTTCTGACCTTGCCGGATTGAAGCAAAATGTTTACGGTTTACACGGATGCATTCGGGACAGGATTAGACGCTGTCTTAATGCAAGAAGGAAGGGTAGTAGCTTCTGGCGAGAGATAATTGAAAGTTCTTGAAAAGAACTACCCAACCCAAGATCTTGAGTTAGCCGCCATCGTCTTTGCACTCAAGTCTTGGCGACACTATCTCCTAGGTGAGAAGTTCGAACTTTACACTGACCATAAATTGTTGAAATATCTTTTCTCGCAGAAGGACCTTAACTTGAGGCAACAGAGATGGATGGAGTTTCTTCCCTCGTACGATTTCGAGATCTCCTACACTCTGGACAAAGGCAACGTTGTGGCAGACGCGTTGAGCCGAAAGAAACTGACCCTAAGCCCGCTGTTTGTTGAAAGGCAAAGCCTAGAGTTTATAGCCAGCTTTGACTTTAGGCCCTCCTCCGATTTTGTACCGGGCTTGCAAACATCTCTCGAAGTACGCCCGACTCTAGTGGACTCAATAGGGACAACACAACACGAAGACCCTCGGCTTGTGGAGACGATTGATAGGCTAATTAGGGGTGAGACTTCAAGTCACCTCAACAGATACTCCATCGACAATAAGGGGTGGTTAAGGCGAGATGGAAGACTATGCGTCCCACGGACAAGGGATTTAGTAAAGACGGTTCTCGAAGAAGCACGTCACTCCAAGATGACGATACATCCAGGCGGAGATAAAATGTACAAGGACATAAAGAGAACTTTCTTTTGGAGCGGCATGAAGAAGGACGTGGCGGATTTCGTTTCTAAGTGTATGACTTGCCAACAGGTTAAGGCAGAGCAGAAGAAACCTGGCGGTCTGCTCCATCCTCTAGAGGTTCCACAGTTGAAGTGGGATAGCATTTCAATGGACTTCATTGATGGGCTGCCTAGGTCTAGAAGAGGCAACACTAGCATTTGGGTAATAGTGGATAGGCTTACTAAAAGCGCCCACTTTTTACCTGTCAAGAGTAAAAGGACTGCCTCATCCCTAGCATCTCTTTATCTCAAGGAAATTGTTCGACTCCATGGAATACCCTCCAGCATTGTTAGTGACCAAGAACCTATCTTCACAAGTGATTTTTGGCGGAGTCTGCAAGAAGCGGTAGGCACACAGTTATGCTTGAGTACAGCCTATCACCCCCAAACCGACGGCCAGACAGAAAGAGTGAACAGAGTTTTGGAGGACCTTTTAAGACTATGCGTCCTTGACTTCGGAGGGACGTGGGAAGACCATCTTCCTTTGGTGGAATTCGCCTACAACAACAGCTACCAAGCCACCATCGGAATGGCACCCTTCGAAGATTTATATGGAAGACCATTCCGATCGCCCACTTGTTGGTGGGAGTCTACTGACAAGCTCATACTTGGACCAGATATGATCCGAGAGACTTCAGAGAAAGTAGACTTAATACGGAGAAGAATGAAGACAGCCCAAGACAGACAAAAATCCTACGCAGACAAGAGGAGGACCGACCTTGAATTTGAGGTTGGGGACAGAGTTTTTCTTAAGGTATCTCCTTTAAGGAACGTTGTTCGTTTTGGAACCACAGGGAAGCTAGCACCAAGGTTCGTAGGGTCGTTCCCTATTATCGAGAAAATTGGGAAAATGGCCTATAGATTAGAGCTACCTGAAAAACTAGCTGGAGTTCACAACGTCTTTCACGTTTCGCACCTCCGAAAATGTCTACATGAATCTGCTGAAGTGGTAGAGCCAAACATCCTTGAAGAAGCTGAAGTGGAACGCGAAGCAACCGTGAGAAGAGTTCCAACACGCATCTTAGGAACTGAAGTGAAAAAGCTACGCAACCGCGAAGTCAAGCTCGTCAAAGTTCAGTGGAGCGACGCCGAGGAAGACGCGACTTGGGAAACTGAGGCTAGAATATGCGCAGCCTACCCTTTTCTTTTCGAGGGTACATCTTTGATCTTTCTTTTTCCTTAAGTTGCGCTTTTATCTATCTTTTTAGGTATATCTCCTCGACCTTATCTTTTAGGTAGAAACCCTTTGGATGAAAACATGTAATTGAAACATGTTATGGATGACGGTTGCAAGTGATTGCTAGTGGTTGCTCGTGGTTGCATATACTCACACAATCTAGGTTTTAGATCGGCTCAGTCACTTCATATTGCATATGCATATATGTATTTATATTCGTATATGGTTGAAGTTTGATGTGTTGTCATACGAATGTTGCATTTATATATGAATGATTGTGCACTCATGTAGAATCATAAGTAGGAAAATTTGCATATATAATGGATTCATGACACTTACATGATTTGCATTAAGGAGGTCAACTGAATCAGTAGACCGCCTGATTTTGCATTAGATAAGTACATGTACACACACTTCACATATGATCATGAAGCATTAGATGTCTTTTAAGGACAATGGATGCTCGTGTTTGATGGATGAGTAGATGGACGTTTGGATGTTAGGATATACATTCTTCCTAAACTTGAAGATTTCGGGGACGAAATCCATTTAAGTGGGGGAGAATGTAACACCCCGTGTATTCTATAACAGTGGAATTCACAAATTAAAGTATAATTAATTTCAAATCAAAGAATTAAGGGAAATGGGATACGCCATTGCGTTCGTCTCGGAATTCTGCTTAAGATAGAGTCTGAGTTTGCGTAAAACGGACTCCGTATGAGGGAGATATGACTTCCGGAAGTTTTAGAAATCAGTTTAAAATTCAAACAGACAGAAACAGTTCAGAAAACAGTTCAAAATCCAAAAAATCGGACCCAGATTAGGCTGGGCGGGAATTTTCCCGCCCAAGGCACCCAGGTCGACTGGGTAGTCGACCTGGGTCACCCAGGTCGACTGGGTAGTCGACCTGGCCCCTGAGCCAGGTCGAACCCAGCCCCTCCTGGCTGGCCTGGTCTGTGCTTGGCCGAATTTCTGAGCCTTGTCTTGTCACTAGGGCTAGGTGTCAGCTCCTGATTGGTCTCTCTTTCAAACGAATGGCTAATATTAATCTAAGCTCCATCGATGGTTCTAATCCATTCACAAACTCTATAAAAAGGACCTACGACTCCACCTAATTCACACAAATAAAAAGAGAATGAGACCGCCATGCTGCTGAAGAAAGACTAGGAGTATCCGTCAAAATTGAGAGATGATTAGGAGTCGATTCGAAAGCTTAAAGCAACGACAATTAAATCAAAACAATGCCTACAACAAAGGATAGCATCTCCAAATTCAGAATTCAGAATCCTGAATTGAAGATTCGTCATACGTTGTAAGTAGAGTGCTATTCCGATGTGAATGAATAATTGGGTTTTTGATTTGTGTAAAATGAGAAATGGAATTGTACTTAATTTGGGGTGATGATAATTCATAATTGTATGTTGCTATGATTCTAATTATGAATAGATTTGGGATGTTGTGGTATAATGATGTTAGACCTATTGGATATTTGCAAGTATATGACTCATGTTGAAAGTTAACGACTATATGTTTGTGGTAGTTTATTACAACACCTATTGGATATTTGCAAGTATATGATTCATGTTGAAAGTAACGACAATATGTTTGTGATAGTTTATTACAACAAAGTTGAGATTCATGCAAGTATATGATTCACTATTATGCCAACATGATGTATATTTTTATGATTATTTTTAGTGTAGTTGGATCCATTTGAGTATTGTGATTCATATGAATTTATGTTGGAATTGGCATCATGATTCAAGTGTAAAACCATACTTTTGTATTAGTGACAAAAGTAAGCACCTTTGTGAACTTGTGTTGACTTTATGAACATGGCTAGTTTATGTTTGACTTTATGCCCAAACAAAATATGTTTTAGGCCTATGTTGTTATCAAAATCATATAATAATACATGTGACACCTAATTAAGTTAGATTCACATTTTAAATGCAAGTTTACATGAATAGATAAAAAAAACCATGATTCATGTTTAGGTATGTTTTATGTCATGATTATATGCTATTACAATGCAAGTTCACAAGTGCCGAATTTATGTTAATTAGACCGTTATGTTGCAAGTTCATGCGTTCACACACCCCTTTTGATGTTACTTAGAATATATAAACACCATGTTCTAAGCCTCCCCTTTTTCATGTGGCTAAGTTGGGTTTAAATGTTAAACCCAACATATGTTATATTATAGCGAACGTATAAAACGGGGGTAATGACGTTGGGTTAAAAATATAAAACATATGTGTTGGCATGTCTGACGCATGCCAATGACCTTGAGAACATTTAAGGGGTATAAATTAATTTTACCCAATAAAGATGAATTTGAATAATGGGCTGCAAATATTTACATATAAAAAGAAAAGAGACAAAATATGCAAACTTAGCAAATACGATGTGTTTAACCCGAGGTTGGATTGCGTTGTGACATAAACCTGCCCGGACCCGCCCGGCTATCCAGTAGTCACAACAATACCTATCCAATGTGGGTGGTTAAACATTGAGCCCAATAAAGACCCGAGGTTAGGCTGAGTTGTGACGTAAGACTGCCCGGAACCAACCGGCAACAGGCAGTCACAACAATACCTGTCTAATGTGAGAGGTCGAGGCTTTAATAAGACAATTAAGGCTGAGTCGGGATTGATAGGATTAAGTAAATTGAATTAATACTTAATCAAACTGAACATGTTAAACTACACAGACTGATTGGGGGGTTAGGTTTATACAAGCACTTAACCAACTTAGCATGTTGGCTAGAAATAGAAAACCTAGTAGCGGGGGACCCTTTTCAGCAGTAACCCTACAAGGTGTATCAGGATACCCTGAACTAGGCAGGGTGGGGCACGATTACTGGGCTGACTGTAAGAGGTCAAATCGACGGCGGTGGTGCAGCAGTGTAGGTTCTAACGGGGTGCGGGCGTGCACACACTCCGGCGCAGAAAAATTAGGCACTGGGCACCAGTAGTATACCTGTGCATTCTAGAATTGTGTGGGGCCGCCACCATGGGACTTGATACACCCCATGGTGGGACCAGCATAGGTAGCTACAACATCGGGGGGCCATAAGACACATGTAACTATGCGAGTAGGAGCCGATCATTAGAATTGGATCACTTCACCCTGATTATGGGGTGCCTGTTGGGAACTAGTTTATAGGGGTGCAGAGATTAATTTGGGGTACAATGGTATATTCGACTCTAGACAACTTAACTTAGTTTATGGTGTTTCCCCATTTCCAGTTTGTGCTTATCATGCTCATTTCTTTATTCATAGACTGAATAGTCCTAGACTTACTCAGGCTTTATGTCTGACTCTACTTTTCTTTCATCTTCTTTTCTTTCGTCCCCCCCTAGGTCCAAAGGGAGGGAATACCGCAGCTTGACCAGTTTTCACATCCAGCTTGAAGAGAAAGAATGTATTGCTTGGATCCCTTTCGTTTTGGACTATGGCTTTGGATAGCAATTATGGGGACTTATGCAGTTTACTTATGTTTTTATGCTTCTTTAAGATATGAAATCAAGACAGTTTTGAAAATGTAATGTTTTTGGAAGTATTGTAAGACAATTATGGTATGGTTTGTGTAACACGTATTTTGATGAAATAAAAGTTGCTGTTGTTTTCCGTTGTTCAAAAATATGTGTACTTATATCTGTCTTGTGTATCTGTGACTTATACTTATAAAACTCCACCAAAACTAAGGCATTCCCTTTGAGAGTGACCCTAACGGAGGTGGGGTGTTTCACGTCATTACTATGCTACGCAAACGTACAGACTGCCACCTTTGTTTGAATCATAATCTATACTGGAGTAATGACCTCAAGTCTACGATACACCACCCAGAGCCGACATGCATGTTTCTAGACTGCCCACCATACGTAGATTCAACTATAGCTCGATGCCACAATCGCATGTCCTATAATGTGCACCGAGTTCCATGGAAGGGCGATGCAAGAAACACGGAACTCGGTCGGGAGCTTTTCCATACCTGTACATGTCCATCTTAAGAGCCTCTACAGATATTCCTAGGGTTTGTTTTCACAGTGGTTATGGCCCCACCTAGGTCCCTCCCTCAACTAGTAAAGACTACAAGGGATAAGCGACATGCCCCTAATAACAAACAATCTAAACATCCATTTGGCATCTCCCCTCAACCCCTTACCTCGATAGTGAAGGGTGAATGGTATCTTGGGTTTAGCTCTAGTTTTTCGCATCCCACTGGCTCCCGATGACGGGTATCTGATGGTCTACTATCCTTGTTGGTTGTGACCCTACGCCTCCCCGTTGAGGCAACCGCCGAATCACCCTGGTGTCACCGCGTCACAACATTATGACTGCATAGCTACTTCTGTAGTCAAGGCCCACCCACCTAGTAGTTACACGGAGACCCAACCTCTACGAGCACAGCCTAAGACATATGTCACTGCAAAGAGGACTACTAGGAGCACCTTACGTACCTTAGGAAGCCACGTGCTTCCCCTTCCAGTCCTTTGGAGCTGTCAGAACAATCAAATGAATGTGTGCTCCCCTCGTGCCTTATAACACCTCGATAATCTACCCCGTTGGGTTATTCACCCTCAAACATACGGACTGGTCCATGCGCCACACTTTAATATGTTGTTAGACCCTATATCTTAACATTCTTTTACATGCTTGCTTTTCCTTACCAGGTTTCCTTTTAACTTGGTTATTCCCATTCACGTTGAATTCTTCATCAGTTACCAAGTTCCTCTTGCTTATTAATTTCAGTTATAACTTAACCCGTTTATGTTTATTATTAAGCCCACAACATGTTATTCTCCAGATTGTGGCCCAAGGTCTGTAATTCATAATCTTTTTTATATTCTTGTTTGATTTCATCATTACACTAACATGTTTTACTTGATATGTAATTAAGTATATCTCAATTCACATGTTTTCCAATTAACATATCACTTACCATTTATGATTAAATATAACTTATTTCATTTCATAAGTTTTCCTCATCCTTTCTCATTTAATCATAATTCCACTTTACGTCATCAATACAACTTATCATTGTTTACTTATTAACTTAGTTTTATTAACTAAGGCCCATTAATAAGTTTCTCTACCCACTTATTATAACCTATGTTATAATTTCTCCTTGTCCCTAGGACAAGTCTGAACATGTTATTCTTATCAGTGGGATTCAAACCTCCAAGTTTATAGATTACTTAATTTATAATTAAGTACAATATATTCCCCCTCTTTCTTAATTGGTTTCAAGTTTTCCCCTTTACTGATTACTTAATTTACAATTAAGTGTCCCTTAACTCAATTCACTAGTTATCCCATTCCCTTACTAGTTTATTATAACCTAAGTTATAATATTCACTTGTCCCTAGGACAAGTCTACCTATTATACAACATTTTCATTAATGTTATTTATTTATAATAGGTTATTATCATTCCCCTTTTAAACCAAATCATTTACTATCTTATCTTTCTTTCATTCAATTCCATTTATTACCATTAATTTCAATTATTATTGTTTATCATTCTGGCTATTTATATATATACATATATATATATATATATACATACATGTACCAGACCTCTCACTTTAAGCATACAACCAATAGATGTTGGATATGTCGGGCGGGTCCGGGAAGACTTCTTCCAAAAGTCGGACCTAACCTTGTATCTTGGCACATTTCATGTTTATGCACTTAGAACCCTTACATTAAATTCTCCACTTGTGGTTGCTGGATATGCTAGGCGGGTCCAGGCAGACTTCTACCACAAGTGTAATCTAACCTCTTATCTAAACACGGTTACAGTTTCTAATTACTGTAATTCTAAGAATGTTTATTCTTTAATAATTATTCCTTTTTCATTATAGGTTTTCATGCCCCTTTTTTCCAATTCATATTTACTAGCCCAATTTAAGATCTTTAAACATAATTTGGTCGATGCCCCAATTTAATTCTATGTTAACATGAAACTATATAATCATATACTTACTTTAATTATTCGTGTATACATTTGGGACAATTTAACATGTAACAAGAACAGTCACAGTTGATAACCATAATCTAACAAGTTCATAACATGTAAAAAAATTAGCACTTCAACAAGTTCAATATATGAATTTTTCCAACATGTTCATATTAATGTTATAACATGTAAACATTCCAACATATCAACGGATTCATATTAATAATTTGACGTTATATCATGCTAATCATTCCCACATGTCATATATCATTATTAGCATATGTTTAGGCATCTTAACATGTCATATTCCAATTTGTCATAATGGGGAATGCTAAACGGTAATATACCATTATCTAAAATAATATGGCTTAAATCCACTCACCTCATAAGCTTTCCAAATCCTGGACTAATCCAGTTTTAACATCCATGGTTTTTCCCCTTTAATCGGATTCACAACCTAACGACCATGGATTTATTATTTTCATTAAAAGAGAGAAGGGAAAGGAAGAGTAAGAACTAGAATGGATTGGATCTTAGAATTTTACCTTGCTTTCATGATTCTGGATTATCTTTTTATTACTGTCAATTCTCTCTTCCAGATCTGTATTCATAATTTTCCTAGGCTAATATTTTAGTTTTCATAATAGATTTGAAAAGAGAGAGAGAGAGTAATGGCAGAGCTCCAGCGTAGCGCCACATTATGAGGTTTAGGGTTAGGTCTAAGGTCTTATTTACAGGTGTCAAGACCTTACCGTACATGCAGCGCTAAGTCAGCATTGAACCCAGTTAAGAAAATAGTCCAGGTTCGTAGATGAATCTAGCCGGATCTTATCGTACACGCAATGTCGAGTCAGCATTGGGTCCCGCAAGCTGTTTTGGCGCAGAAATTTGATTTTTGAATGTTTGAATTTATTTAACTTTTATATTCACATGTAATCTTCTTATGCGTACACAATTCTTATAACGACCATTTTACGTGTATATATATATACGCACAATTTTTGGTTTGTTTTCAAAATTCAAACGGTGTTGCACTGTTATTTGATTCTTGCTATATTTCATTGGTTGCATCCTTATCTTGAATTTTATCTCTTGTATACATATGTTTCTACATATATATATATATATATATATATATTCTCATATAAATATATATATACATATATTTTCTTTATTTCCTTATATGTACATTCTTATCCTTTCAAATTTTGAATTTGTATACGTACATATATTTATATGCTCAGTTGGCCCTCTCTAAAACAAAGATAAAAATTATGTCGCCATCGGGGTTCGAACCCCCGACCTCTATGTTGCAAATCCTATGCCTTAACCAACTAAGATATGATGTCTTTTGTTAATAAGTTTAGAAACAACGGTAGTCATTGTTCTCCTTCTTTTACCTTATTCTCATGTTTTGCTACAATACTTCATTTAAATGTATCTCTTTCACCTTAACTCAGTTCTCTGCAATCCATATGTCTAAATTGACCAGAAAATCGCCACGAATGCAATGACGCTAATCCCAGGCCAAATTCTTGAAGCTCTTAAAAAAATTTCGTTTTTTTAATATGCATTTTAATCGCATTGTATTTCTTATAATTGCATGTAACAAGTTCATACACTGAAATAAAGAAAAGATCACGGAACTCGGTGCACATTAGAGGATGTGCGATTGAGGCATCGAGATACAATTAACAGTACGTACGAGGGACATTCTAGATACATGCATATATGCTCTAGGTGGTGTATTGTAGACTTGAGTGCATTACTCCGGTATGAGATCTGATTCGATCGAGGGTGGCAGTCCATACGCTTACGTAGCATAGTGATGGCAGATATATGTAGATCGTAACATTGTTATATAGAGATCTGTACGTCACTCCGGCATAGGATGAGGGATTGCGAGCATTTCAGTGGCATTATGGTGGAGACTGTGCGAGTGGGGTACCATGGGGTGTACCTCGATATTGGGGGGTAGCTACACATATATTGTATTAGGTTAATCCACTGGGAAGTAAATAGGTACGACGTGTGTGTAAGCCTTGAGTGCTGTTAACCCAAGTAACCTAATAAATAAGAAAATATGATTGACCGGTGTATGTAGGGTTATCCAAAGTGTATAGTTTAAATTCAGTCACCAGAACTTGTGTTCTGACCCCCTCCTCATAACATAATCACAGGTTAGATTTACGGCAGAGACATGATAGTTTGGATAGTGGTTAGGCAGTATTAATAATACAGTAAGGCAATGTTTTGATTATACTATATTTTATCCATTCCGCTGTGAGATATTTTCTGAGCTCTAACATGTTTTATGTCTCTGTCTTTTCTGCAGGATACCTGAGCAAATCAATCCGAGTTTCTATGGATTGGAATTTTGAAAAAAATTCGGTATGTCGAAATTCGGGTTGTCACATCGAATTTCGGCAAACCGATTTTTTTTTCAAAATTCCAATCCATCGAAACTCAGACTGGTTTTCTATGGTATCCTGCCGAAAAGACAGAGACATAAAACTTGTTAGAGCTCAAAAATTATCTCACATCAGAATGGATAAAATATATTATAATCAAAACATAGCCTTACCGTATTATTGATACTGCCTAACCAGTATCCAAAGCTATCATGTCTCTGCCACAAATCTAACCTGCGAGTATGTTATGAGGACGGGGTCAGAACACAAGTTCTGGTGACTAGATTTAAACTATACACTTTGGATAATCCTACATATATCGTTCAAACATATTATCTTATTTATTTGGTTACTTGAGTTATTAGCACTCAAGGCTTACACACACATCGTACCCATTTACTTCCCAGCGGATTAACCTAATATAGTATATATGTAGCTACCCCCAATATTAAGGTACACCCCATGGTATCCCACATGCACGATCTCCGCCTTAACACTATCGAAATATACGCAGTCCCTCATCCTACGCCATAGTAATGTACGGATCTCTATATAACAATGTTACGTTATGCATATATCCGTCATTACTATGCTACGCAAACATATGGACTACCACCTTTTTCCAAGTCATATTTACTAGCCTAATTTAAGATCTTTAAACATAATTTGGTCGATGCCCCAATTCAATTCTATGTTAACATGAAACCATATAATCATATACTTACTCTAATTATTTCATGTATACATTTGGGGCAAATTAACGTGTTACAAGAACAGTCACAGTTGATACCCATAATCTAACAAGTTCATAACATGTAAACTTTTTAGCAATTCAACTAATTCAATATATGAATTTTTCCAACATGTTCATATAAATATTATAACATGTAAACATTCCAACATTTCAACGGATTCATATTAACAATTTGACGTTATATCATGGTAATCATTCCCGCATGTCATATATCATTATTAGCATATGTTTAGGCATCTTAACATGTCATATTCCAATTTTTCATAATGGGGAATGCTAAATGGTAATATAGCATTATCTAAAATAATATAGATTAAATCCACTCACCTCGGAAGCTTTCCAAATCCTGGATCTGATCCAGTTTTAACATCAGTTGTTTTTTCCTTTTAATCGGATTCACAATCTAACGACCATTGATTTATTATTTTCATTAAAAGAGAGAAGAGAAAGGAAGAGTAAGAATAAAAATGGATTGAATCTTAGAATTTTACCTTGCTTTCATGATCCTGGATAATCTTTTTATTATTGTCAATTCTCTCTTCCAGATCTGGATTCATAATTTTCCTAGGCTAATATTTTAATTTTTAGAATAGATTTGAAAAGAGAGAGAGAGAGAGTAATGGCAGAGCTCCAGCGTAGCCGCCAAATTATAAGGTTTAGGGTTTGGTCTAAGGTCTTATTTATAGGTGCTCAAGATCTTATCGTACACGCAGCACTGCATGTACGATAAGCTCCTGCTAGATTCGTGATACCCGAATTAGAATTTTGAAAAAAGATGATATTTGTCTTGAAGCATATGTAAACACAAGTTTTGATACCAGATGTAACAACCCGAATTCCGACAGACCGAATTTTTTTCAAAATTCCACTCTATCGAAACTCGAATTAGTTTGCTCTAGTATCCTGTAGAAAAGACAAAGAAATAAAAAATGTCAGAGCTCAGAAAAGATCTAACAGCGGAATGGATAAAATATATTATACTCAAAGTATAGCCTTACCATATTAATAATACTGCCTAACCAGTATCCAAAGCTATCATGTCTCATGTCACTGCCACAAATCTAACCTGCGAGTATGTTATAAGGAGAGGGTCAGAACACAAGTTCTGGTGATTGGATTAAAATTATACACTTTGGGTAACACTACATATACCGTTCAATCATATTTTCTTATTTATTAGGTTACTTGGGTTAACAACACTCAAGGCTTACACAAACGTCGTACCCATTTACTTCTCAGTGGATTAACCTAATATAGTACATATGTAGCTACCCCAATATTAAGGTACACCCCATTGTACCCCACTTGCACGGTCTCCACCGTAACACCATCGAAATATATGCAGTCCCTCATCCTACGCCATAGTGACACACGGATAACAATATTACATTCCGCATATATCTGTCATTACTATGTTACGCAAACGTACAGACTGCCACCTTTGTTTGAATCAGAATTCATACCGAAGTAATGCCCTCAAGCCTACGATACACCACCCAGAGCCGACATGCATGTATCTAGACTGTCCACGTATCTTTAATTGTAGCTTGATGCCTCAATCGCACGTCCTCTAATGTGCACCGAGTTCCATGGCAGGGCGATACAAGAAACACAGAACTCGGTCGGGAGCTTTTCCATATCTGTACAGGCCCGTCTTTTAAGAGGCTATACAGATATTCCTAGGATCTGTTTTCACGGTGGCTATGGCCCCACCTAGGTCCCTCCCTCAACTAGTAAAGACTACAAGAGCTAAGTAACATACCCCTAATAACAAACAATCTAAACATCCATTTGGCGTCTCCCCTCAACCCCTTACCCCGATAGTGAAGGGTGAATGGTATCTTGGTTTTTGCTATAGTCTTTTCGCATCCTACAGGCTGCCGATGACGGGTATCCGATGATCTACTATCCTTGTTGGCCGTGACCTTCATCTCCCCGTTGAGGCAACCGCCGAATCACCCTGGTGTCACCGTGTCACAACATTCTGACTGCATAGATACTTCTACAGTCAAGGGCCACCCACCTAGTAGTTACGCACAGACCCAACGTCTTCGAGCACAGCCTAAAACATCTACCACTGCACAGAGAACTACTAGGAGCATTTTACGTACCTCAGGAAGCCGCGTGCTTCCCCTTCCAGTCCTTCGGAGTTGCGAGAACAATCTGATGAATGTGTGCTCCCCCTCGTGCCTTATAACACCACGATGATCTACCCCGTTGGGTTATTCACCCTCAAACGTGCGGACTGGTCCAAGCGCCTCACTTTAATATGTTGTTAGACCCTATGTCTAAACATTCTTTTCCGCAATCTAGGGAATAACATAAAAAGGGATTGTGCATTTCAGACCTTGTACCACAATCTAGGGAATAACATGTTGTGGGCTTATTAATAAACTTAAATGGGTTAAGTTGTATAACTGAAATTAATAAGCAAGAGGGGCCCATTCCTCAGAGATATAAGGGGCAAAGAAGAAATTGGTAACCTGAATAAAAGTTTAGACAACCAAGTTAAATGGAAACCTGATAAGTAAAGCAAGCTCATAAAAGAATGTTTAGATAAGGTCTAACAACATATTAAAGTGAGGCGCCTGGACCAGTCCGCACGTCTGAGGGTGAATAACCCAACGGGGTAGATCACTGTGGTGTTATATGGCACAAGGGGAGCGCATGTTTATCTGATTTCTCTGTCGACTCCGAAGGACTGGGAAGGGAAGCACGCGGGTTCCTGAGATACGTAAGGTGCTCCTAGTAGTCCTCTGTGTGGTGGCAGATGTTTAGGCTGTGCTCGTAGAGGTTGGGTCTACGCGTAACTACTAGGTGGGTGGGCCTTGACTTCAAAAGTAGCTATGCAGTCAGAATGTTGTGATGCGGTGACACTAGGGTGATTCGATGGTTGCCTGAACGGGGAGACGAAGGGTCACGACCAACAAGGATAGTAGATCGTCGGATACCCGTCATCGGCAGCTAGTGGGATGCGAAAATACTAGAGCTAAACCCAAGATACCATTCACCTTTCACTATCAAGCTAAGGGGTTGAGGGGAGACGCCAAATGGATGTTTAGATTGTTTGTTATTAGGGGCATGTCGCTTAGCTCTTGTAGTCTTTACTAGTTGAGGGAGGGGCCTAGGTAGGGTCGTAGCCACCATAAAAACAGACTCGAGGGATATCTGTAGAGGCTCCTAAAGACGGGCCCGTACAGAGATGGAAAAGCTCCCGATCGAGTTCTGTGTTTCTTGTATCACCCTTCCATGGAACTCGGTACACACTAGAGGTCAGCAATTGAAGCATAGAGCTACAGTTGAAGATACATATGGTGGACAGTCTAGTTACATGCATATCTGCTCTGGGTGGTGTATCGTAGACTTGAGGGAATTACTCTGGTATGGAGTTTGAATCGAACAAAGGTGGAAGTCCGTAAGTTTGCATAGCATAGTAATGAAAGATATATGCGAAACGTTTTATTATTATATATATGGATTCGCACGTCACTACGGTGTATGATGAGGGACTGCGTTTATTTCGATGGTGTAACGGTGGAGACCGTGCGAGTGGGGTACCATGGTGTGTACCTTAATATTGGGGGTAGCTAAATATATTTTATTTAGTTAATCCACTGGGAAGAAAATGGGTGTGACGTGTGTGTAAGCTTTGAGAGATGTTAACCCAAGTAACCTAATAAATAAGATAATATGATTGAATGGTATCTTTAGGATTATCCAAAGTGTATAGTTTAAATCCAGTCACCAGAACTTGAGTTCTAACCCCCTCCTCATAATTTACTCATAGGTTAGATTTGTGGCAGAGACATGATAGCTTTGGATACTAGTTAGGCAGTATTACTAATACGGTAAGGCTATATTTTGATTATATTATATTTTATCCATTCCGCTGTGAGATATTTTCTGAGCTCTAACATATTTTATGTCTCTGTCTTTTTTGCAGGATACCAGAGCAAACCAATCCAAGTTTCGATAGATTGGAATTTTGAAGAAAAAATTTGGTCTGTCGGAATTCGGGTTGTCACACTCTACACCTTAGTACTAGTATGATTTTGGATCTCGTTGTTGTCTTAAACCCCATTAGGGGTACGACTCATTTGTTTATGATTTGTCGGGGTTTGAGAATATCTGTGTTGGGTGTCGAGTTTGAATGTGATGCATATGTGCTTGGTTTCATGGGCTATGGCTTAATTCTTGCGATGGATTGGCTAGCCATGTATGGTACCATTCTGGATTGTGAGAGGAGGGTCGTTAAACGTTTGACTTGCCATGGGAGGACCCTTGAGATTTCTTGTGACCCTAAAGGGTCTGTGCCATGCTTAGTTTCCTAGATTCGCTTGATGCATCTATCGACGATCTACGATTTATACCAGTAGTCTGTGAGTATCCTGATGTTTTTGAGGAAGCTCGGGGCTTACCTCCAGGGCGCGGATTGATTTTTGTGTATACTTGGTAGACAATGCAAAGCCAGTTGCATTTCATGTGCGCCATATGGCTCCGAGAGAAAGGAGGGAGCTCAACAAGCAAGTAGGGTAGTTACTTGAGAAAGTGTTTATTAGGCAAAGCAAGCTGAATGGGGTGCTCCAGCAGTATTCACCACTAAAGCGGATGGTTCGCTTTGCTTATGTGTGGATTACAGAGAGTTAAATAAGCTCACTAAGAAAACCTGGCACCCACTTCCAAGGATAGATGATTTGTTTGACCAGCTTGTTGGTGCATATGTTTTATCTAAGTTAGACTTGGCCACAAGGTTTCATCAGTTGAGGGTGGCTGAGGACAATATAGATAAGAATGCCTTTAGAACTCCAGATGGTTTCTTCGAGTCGCTCGTCATGCCTTTTCGGTTGACGAATGCATCTGCCTATTTTGTGGATCTGATGAGTAGGGTGTTTTGGGAGTTCCTAAATAAGTATGTTGTGGAATTTGTTGATGACATCTTGATTTTCTCGAAGAGCAAGAAAGAGCATGCCTGACATTTGAGGGAGGTTTTGAAAACCCTCCGTGCTCACCAGCTTAAGGCGAAATTCTCCAAATGTCATTTTTGGAGAAAAAAGGTGAGGTTTCTATGGCATGTGGTCTCTAAGGATGGGATAACAGAAGATCCCGCGAAAGTAATTGCTATTCAAGATTGGAAGGTTCCAAAGAATGCAACGAAGGTGAGGAGTTTTAATGGTTTAGCGGGCTATTATAGGAAGTTCATTAAGGACTTTACAAAGATATCAACCTCACTCACCAGACTGACGAAGAAGAATGTGACATTTTCTTGGGGTATAGACTGTGAGGATGCTTTCTAGCGATTGAAGAGGCTCTGACAACAGCCCCAGTCTTGACTTTGCCTTATGGCAATAATGTGTTCACAATATACACTGATGCAAGTGGTACAGGTAGGTGCGGTTCTGATGCAAGAGGGAATGGTAGTATGTTATGTAGGTAGATAGTTAAGAGTTCACGAGAAGAACTACCTTACCCATGACTTTGAGTTAGCTTCCATACTATTCGTGCTTAAGACTTGGCGCCATTATCTACTTGGAGAGAAGTTCAAGTTATACACCGATCATAAATTTGTCAAGTACGTGTTCTCGTAGAAGGATCTCAATTTGAGGCAACAAAGATGGATGGAGTTCCTAGCGTCCTATGACTTTGAGATAGCTTATACCCCTGGCAAGGGTAATATACTGGCAGATGCATTGAGTAGGCAGAGGATGACCTTGAGCCCTCTATTTGTAGAGAGGCAGAGCTTGGAGTTTATATCGACTTTTGATTTTAAACCCTCCATCGAGTTCACACCTGGTTTATTGGCATCATTAGAGGTGCGACCTACTCTGTTGGATCAGATAGGAACTTCACAGCGAGAGTGTAACACCCTGTATTTTCTGTGAATGTTAAAGTATCAAATTAAAGAATACTTGATTTTAAAAGTGGGAATTAAGGGAAACGGGTTACGCCATTGCGTTCGTCTCAGAATTCTGCTTGGGATAGAGTCCGAATTTGCGTAAATCGGACAACGTATGAAGAAGTTATAAGCCATAGAAGTTTATATACGCGCAAGGAAGTATATATATACACAAAATCATCTCCAGAACCAAAATAAGTCAAAGACGAGTGAGCAGGAAAGATCCCGCTCAAATGGTGTCGACCCCTCTTAAGGGGGGTCGACATGGGTGTCGACCCCCCTTAAGGGGGTAGACCCCTTCCGAGATCCAGTTCCTGTGACGATTTCTGTAGTTCTGAGCTGATGTGGCCTTCTCTGATTGGCCCGGTGATGAATTCTGATGTATTAGGGCTTATGTGTCATACTGTGAATGGCTGAGTGACACATCTCTTTGGTTTGGATGGCTCTGATTACTCCTAGACTGATCTAAAGCCTAGAATTAATCCTAGACTTTTATATAATCAACTCAAACCCTAAACCTAAAACACATAAACACATTCTATAAAGCCGTCATGTTGTCTCTCTCTGAACTAGCGTAGCCTCCATCTTCTTAAAACTAGAATATCTTCTTCAACTAGAAATCAATTAGAAGAACATCAATAATCTACATTAAAGGAATAGCTTAACAAATTCAGAAATCAGATTCCAGAATACAAGAACTATTCTTTTTCTGTAAGTTCAGTTATATTTCAGATTTAAATAAATAAAAGTCATGACTTGAAATAAATCGAATCTAGAACTGTGCCTAATTGTGATTCTGATTCATGTTTATCCTTGTGACAAATCTGAAATTAACTATGCCTATAAGACTATTGTGATTTATACAATTGGACCTATCATATTGTATATTAATTTGGTGATGCTTTTATGTTATGTTATGTACATGTTCATAACTAAGTCATGTTCATATATGCTTATATGTGTAGATCTACATGCTTGCTTTTAGGTTATGTTATGTATATGTTCATAAACTAAGTCATGTTCATATATGCTTATATGTTTAGATCTACATGCTTACATGTTTAGATCCAAGTTAATACATATGTTTAAGATCTGTGTAAATTCCTGTTCATATGCTTAACATCTATGTTAATTGGATCTAACTCAAGTACAAGTTCACATTGATATGCTTGATTAAGTTTATATTGTTCATGAAAAAATTGTATTACACATGCTTAGTTAGATTCATATTATTTTGTGTTGTTGGAATACTATGTGTTCCTTTCTTCTCCCTTTTGTTTATGAGTTAGGCTAATTTGTGAGCCTAACATTCTATGTAAATTATGCAAACGAATAACGGGGGAAACGTTGGGGTAAAACATTAAATTACATGCTAATGGCATAGATTGGCTCATAATCATGTAAATGATTAACATCATGAAATGGTATAATTTGTGTGCCATTAATTATGAACATAATTTAAATAGTAAATGTGACATGACAACACTTGTGGATAATTTACATATAAACTTGACATAAATGATGAATAGGTAAATTAAATAAAGGATGAACATGCATAAACCGAGGTTAGATTGAGTTGTGGTGTAAAACTGCCCGGAACCACCCGGCACATCCAGTAACCGCAACAACACCTATCTAATGTGAGAGGTTAGTGCATCATGCCCAAAAAAACCCGAGGTTAGATGAGTTGTGGTGTAAAATTGCCCGGAACCGCCTGGCACATCCAATAACCGCAACAACAAAGATCTAATGTGAGAGTTTGGTGCATTAATAAGTCAATTAATGCTAATGAACAAGACATGCTAAGAATGGTAGGGTTAAGTTAACTAAGGCAACACTTAACCAGTACAACATGTTAATTAAACAAATGGTAGGGTTAAGTTAACTAAGGAAACAATTAACTAGTACAACATGTTAATTAAACAAATGGTAGGGTTAAGTTAACTAAGGCAACACTTAACCAGTACAACATGTTAATTAAACAAATGGTAGGGTTAAGTTAACTAATGCTACACTTAACCATTACAACATGTTAATTAAACAAATGGTAGGGTTAAGTTAACTAAAGCAACACTTAACCAATATAACATGATGTATGGTAGGGTTAAGTAACACAAAAAGGCAACACTTAACCAATATATAACATAATGTATGGTAAGGTTAAGTAACACAAGAAGGAAACACTTAACCAATATATAACATGATGTATGGTAGGGTTAAGTAACACAAGAGAGCAACACTTAACCAATACAACATGATGAACAAGTGGGGTTAAGTTAATAGAAAACACTTAACCAATACAACTTGATGTGTGGGTGGGTTAAGTTAACCTGAATGGACAACACTTAACCAATATTACATGAACGAAGCGGATAGGGTTAAGGCAAGCTTAACCAATAATACGTATTGACTTGATCAGTGGGAGGGTTAAGTACATCTCATGTAGGTGGGTAATATTAGTATATATAGGCCCACAAACTTAACCGTTAAATTAACATGCTTGAATCAGTGTGAGGGTTAAGTACATCTCGTGTAGGTGGGTAATATTTGTATATATAGGCCCATAAACTTAACCAGTAGGGAACCCTAGTAATGGGGACCCATTTCAACAGTAACTCACATAGATGTATCATGGTACCCTGAACTAGGCAGGGTGGGGCCTGATTATTGGGCTGTTTATAAGCGGTCGAAATAGCGGCAGGGGGTAGGTCAGTGTAGGTTCCGACGGTTTACGGGCATGCATGTACTCCAAAGTGGGAAAAAGCAGGCACTGGGTACCAGTAGTTATACACTGTGCATCTCGAATCGTGTCGGGTTACTATCATAAGGATTGATACACCTTATGGTGGGACTAGCACAGGGTATCTACATGCAAGATAGGGTCGATTGACACAGACACATGGAACATTAATACAAGTAGGGAGCCGATCAATAGGGTAGTAAGGTTACATCTAACATCTTCTTGGCAATTAGGCTGATTGAGGTAAGATTCTCATACTAGATGTACACCTGAAGGCTACCACAATTGCGGGGATTGGGATCACGTTATAATATTATCATTTTATACATATTACTAGATGGGACACTAGTTAGGCGGTACAGAGATATAGAAATCAGAATAATGGGGTAGTAGCGAAGCAGAGAAAGAGTAGAAGCGCATTCAGTTTACCTTGCCTTATCTTGTCTTAAGTTGTCTTGTTTTATGGTATTGTCCTATTTTCAGTTTATTCATGTCATAGTCCTTTATCTTGTTTACATGCTGAAAAATCACTGGACTTACTAGACTTATGTCTGACCTGTTTTCTTTCGTCTTCTTTTCTTCTGTTCCCCTCCCCCCTAGGTAGTCAGGGAGGGAATAGCTCAGCTTAGTTTGGACCGTTTCTCTTTCCAAGATTGGAGATTCTGTGATGTATGGCTTGGAACCTCTTATCTTTGGCTATGGCTGTTATTGCACTTTAATTTGGGGAATTATGCTACTTTGCTATGTTTTATGCTTCTTATATACTTGGAAGTTTTTGAATCAAGACAGATGTTTTATGTAATACTTTTAAGTATGATTGAGTCAATTGTTGTAAAAGCTTGATTGAACTACGTTGCTTATAAAATGACTTTATTTTCCGCTGCTTTATTTGTCTATCTTGTAATTTAACTGCATCTCTTACCTATAACGCTTCACTGAAGTTAATGCATTCCCTTTGTGAGTGACATTAATGAACGTGGGGTGTTTCATTTGGTATCAGATCTAAAGGTTACCGGATCAGATGAAAGATTTGAAAAATTATTTCAAAACGATTTTAAAAGAAGCATTTCAAAAGAAAAGTTTTGTTTTAAAGGCATATTCCCCAAAGCCATATGCACTATCTTTTGATCCTCTATTTGAATCCTTGTTTCCTTGTTTCCTGAGTCTCCGGGGGCTCCTGGCTTTCTTGGAGGTAACCTCATCGCGGCATGGTTCTATAGGCTTGATGAGAATACAACACCTGTCAAAGGGCGAAGAAGTGCCCAACTTCCATCTATAGCCGCAGTAGTTTTACTTGCGGCTAATTTTCTTTCAAGCTTTGTAGGCTTTTCCGTGCGATGGAGGCAGCTTTTGAGAGACTTGATAACATGTTACACAAGGATGGTAAAGATTAGAATGAGGGAGTTTGGCTAAGAAGCACAACCCAAGGATGAGAAACTCACGGATATGGACTTGGTTCACAAAGGAGGTAAAAAGAAAGAGGTGTAAGTGGAAGAATCACAGGACAAGAAGGGAAGGAAGAATAGTAAAACCTAAGACAAGAGGAAGTGTCTTGATAATGGTATAACGGGTCATATAATTAAGGACAAGGGTAAGAACAAAGGACAGGATTTTCCGGAGGGCAAGTGCATGCTCTCACCGCCAGCGTACCTAAGAGAGAGGTAGTAAAACTTTTGTTGAAAAAGTCTTGTAACACCCCACGTCCAATAATGTCACTCACGAAGGGAATGCATTAACTTCCATGGAGGTTATAAGTGAATATAGAACAGAAAAATTACAACAAGACAGATAATAAATAGTACTTGGAAATCTAAAACTTCATTTTATTGCAGCGGAAATTAAACATGTTTGTTACATCATAAAACCATAGATCATAACCAAGTACAATATCCATCTTCATAAAAACAAAATACAAAATCCCATTACATAAATAGCCATTAAAAAGATAACAAGCTGGACTTTACTTCAACGGTCCAAGCTTTCCAAAGAGAGATGAAGCAATTCAATCAAACTCCACTAGAGCTGGGCCCAACCTAAGGACCTGGAGGGGGAAAAAGGATAGAAATAGAGGGGGTCAGACATAAAGTCTGGCGAGTATGATAATTCTAACAATACTATTATCAAAATAACTAGACTAAGGCGTAAGCTGGAAGACAAGTAAATGTCTATGAACTCTTAGGAAGATAAAGATAGCGTTTAAGATAACGTTAAAGATAACGGTAAAGGCACACCTAATTACTAACGAATGATTACTACACTGCACCGCACATTACTACACTGCACCACACCAGTCACCCTATTGTTTGATCCCACATGCTTCACATAGAAACGTTACAAATAGCCTTACGTACCCCTAGCTGACTACATAGGTGCCATCTGCCCCTATCTCCACTAGGTGTACCGCGCTACCCACTTTCGATCGGCTCCCTACTCGTAGATACCCGTGCTGGCCCCATAGTGGGGTGTATCACTCCCCTAAAGTGGCAACCCGATACAACTTGAGAATGCACGGCTTATACCTACACGATGCAACAACGTCTTACCTACCAGCCCGGGTCCACACACGCATACGAAACCCGTTGGACTTGCGTTGCCAGCGCTCCCCTTTTTGGCCTCTTAGAGTCAAACCCAGCATGCGTGTCCCGTCCTCGACTTGGGTCGAGCCCACAAAGATACGTTTGGGATACTGGTCGAAATGGGCCCTCACAAGCTACCCACCTAAGCTTGTCACTAGTATATCCCACTTAACCATCTTAGTCATGTTCATTTACATGTGTGTTTGGTTAAGTCTTACTAATCGTATTTCACATGCCACTAAAGGCACCCCCTAGATTCCTCATGCCACCGAAGGCACCTACTTAACCCCCATGTCCCACCTTACATGTTTATCGGGTTAAGTATTTCTTAATTCATTCAGGTCATAACCTCATAAAGACCTCTCACATTAGACTGGCATTTATGGCAGCTGGATTTGCCGGGCGGGTCCGGGCAGTCTTACACCATAAAAGAGTCTAACCTCGTGTCATTACAACTGTTATGCTTTAGTTTAGGCCTTGGACCTCTCACATTGGGCTGACATTTGTGACCACTGGATTTGTCGGGCGGGTTCGGGCAGGTTTACGTCACAAACGAGTCCAACCTCGTGTCCTAAGCGTTGATTAACACTTAAAATCTTTTACCCCAGTTTTAATAATTCCCTATTCAAATTATTAATTAAGTCAACTTTTAATGATGTCCATAATTGACTCAATTATGGCCATCCACTTATGGCATGCAAAATCATATCAATTGCACCCCAACTTTTTAATATTAAATCCTTATTATTACCCCTACCCCACGTTTATACGTTCGCTTATTCAATGCATAATATAGGCTAGACTTGTATAGTCTAACACCTAGCACAAAGATAAATTATCACAACATATAGACAATTAAAATAAATCTAATCATAATAGGGGTGAAACTTGCATAAACTACACATGTTAAGGATCAAAAGGTGTCAACTTGTTAAATGTCTCAATTTACATGATATGATCATAGCCCAAATCTATACATAAACTTGCATATGGGGTTTTTAGGCAACATAATGATGGTGTGAACTAGCATGGGATATCACATATGTCATAGCATAATTCTAGATGTCATAATAGATGTCTTGGCATATGTTCATAACTTTTCTAATCAATCTAACTTGCATATGTGACTTGTCATATAGATCAACATAACCCAAACATGATGATTTAATTAATATGAACTAACTAGCATAGATGGTAACATCATGGCCTTTTTAACATGTATGATTCATCACAACTTAGCATAGAAACTTTCAACATACATAACATCATCATAGCATGATTTACAACATATAAGATATCATCATCACATAACATTGGATTTACAATATACATGATAGCAAAAGGGGTTTACAACAACATATATGATAATTCACATCATCTACTCATAATCCATTCATAACACAACCTAATTAAAATGATAATAATTTTGTTAAGATCACCATACTCACAATTTAGAGAAGAAAATAGATAGTTTTGCTTTGCTTTAGGGTTGAGAGAATTAGAATTGAATTTGCTTTTCTTCTTTCTTAGTTGGCGGCGGCTCCATTGATTTCCATGGCGACGGTATGACGGTAACTATTCTATTTTAATTAGGTTTAGGGTTAGCATTAGGATGTATTAATAGGTGTAGGAAGTTATTTAGGACCATTAGATTAACCTTGAACCATGAGAACCAATCAAATGCAAAATCTGCATTCGAGCGAATCGGCCCACGGGTTGACAGCCAAACACCCTAGATTAACCCCTAGTCGACCCAGCGAGGCTTGGGTCGACCTCAAAAATGGGCCGGTTCGGTTATTTCCCCTCCCAATTCACTGTTTTGAACTTTTTCACATATTTATTTATTTATTTTTTAATTATATATAAATATATATATATATATGTATATATATTTCTCTGCGCAACCCATTTCACTTAATTCTTTTCTAAAAATTAAGTATACTTTAATTTGTGAATTTTAATGTTATAAAATTATGGGGTGTTACATTCTCCCCTCCTTAAAGGATTTCTTCCCCGAAATCTCCAAGTCAAGAAGAATGTATATCCTACCATCTAATCGTCCATCTACTCAACCATCAAACACCAGCATCCATTGTCCTTAAAAGACTTCTAATGCTTTAGTGTTTATATGCACAGTGTGTGTATATGTCCATATCTAATGCAAAATTAGGCGGTCTACTGATTCAGTCGACCTCCTTAGTGCAATTCATGATAGTGCCATGCGTCCAATATGTATGCAAAAGATTCCTAATGATACATATTAATTCTATATGCGTGCACAACCATCCACCTGAATGCTGCAACATATGATAATACAACCATTATACATCCATTTTACTAAATACATCCATATATATATGCAATATGCAATATGAAGTGACTGAGCCGATCTGGTGCCTAATAGTGTGTGTATATGTATCCACGAGCAACCACTAGCAAACACTTGCATCCACTTTGCATCCACCATACATAACATGTCTCAAACACATGTTTCAACCATATGATTATCCTAACTAAAGGTCAAAGATACTAGCGAGAGGATATACTAAAGATAAGATAAGCACAAGCTAAGCGATAAAGGAGAAATTAAAGGACATACCGTCAAAAAGAAAAGGGTATCGTGAACGCATCTTCTCTTCCATCTCCCAAGTAGCGTTTCTCTCATCATCTCCCCATTGCACTTTGACTAGTCTGACCTCTCGATTCCTCAACCTCTTGATCTCCGACCCAAGAATGCGCGTAGGAGCTCGTCGAATTGTCGCATCACGATCTATCTCCACCTCTCTAAGCAAGCTCGGCTCTACCACTTCCGCGGTCTCGTGCAAGAACTTCCTCAAATGTGACACATGGAATACGTCATGTACACTACTAAGTCTCTTGGGCAACTCCACTCTATACGCCATTTGTCCAATCTTTTCCTTAATAGGAAACGGCCCTAGGAACCTTGGTGCTAATTTCCCAATGGACCCAAAGCGAACAATGTTTCGTAATGGAGACACTTTGACAAAGACCATGTCCCCAACTTCAAACTCGAGATCTGTCCTCCTCTTATCCGCATAAGATTTCTGCCTATCTTGCGCTGCTTTCATCCTCCTTCGAATCAAGTCGATCTTCTTCGAAGTCTCCCTAATCATATCGGGCCCAAGTAAGATCTTATCCGTAGATTCCCACCAACATGTAGGTGAACGACAAGGTCGTCCATAAAGAGCTTCGAATGGTGCCATACCAATGCTGGACCGAAAGCTATTATTATATGCGAACTCAACCAGTGGAAGATGCTCTTCCCATGTACCCCCAAAGTCTAGGATACACATCCTCAAAAGATCCTCTAGAATGCGATTCACCCTCTCGGTCTGGTCGTCCGTCTGAGAATGATATGCGGTGCTCAATCATAACTGAGTCCCTACCGCCTCTTGTAAGCTTCTCCAAAATTCGCTAGTGAAAATAGGATCGCGGTCGCTCACTATGCTAGAAGGAACACCGTGCAAACGAAATATTTCTCGGACATATACAGAAGCTAACCATGGAGCAGTCCTCTTACTCTTCACGGGAATAAAATGGGCGCTCTTAGTAAGTCTATCTACTATAACCCAAATTCCCATATTACCCTTCCTCGATCGCGGTAATCCATCCACAAAATCCATCGAGATGCTTTCCCATTTCCATAGTGGAACCTCCAATGGGTGAAGCAACCCACCGGGTTTCTTTTGCTCCGCTTTTTCTTGTTGGCACACCAAGCATCTAGCGACATACTCGGCCATGTCTTTCTTCATGCCGGCCCAAAAGTAAACTCTCTTCATGTCTTTGTACATCTTGTCCCCGCCGGGATGAATGGTCATCTTCGAATGATGTGCTTCATCAAGAATAGTCTTCCTTAGGTCATCGTCTTTTGGTACACAAAGTCTACCGTCCCTACGTAACCAACCCTTATCTTCTAGGGTATACCTACGGAGATAGCTTGATGACTCCCCACCTTTGAGCTTTTCTACTAACTCAACTAACTGTGGGTCGTCTCGCTGTGCCTCGCCAATCCGTCCCAAAAGCGTAGGTCTGACCTCCAAGGATGTTAGCAAACCGGGTACGAAGTCAACGGAAGGTCTAAAGTCAAACATCGAAATGAATTCTAAACTTTGCCGCTCAACAAACAAAGGACTTAAGGATAATCTTTTTCTACTTAAGGCATCGGCCACCACATTACCCTTGCCAGGGGTATATGCTATCTCAAAGTCGTAGGAAGCTAAGAACTCCATCCACCTTTGCTGCCTTAAGTTCAAGTCCTTTTGAGAGAATAGGTATTTTAAAGATTTGTGGTCAGTGAATAGTTCGAATTTCTCTCCAAGAAGATAATGACGCCAAGACTTAAGCGCGAAAACAATAGCGGCCAACTCTAGGTCATGTGTGGGGTAATTCTTCTCATGCGCTCTCAACTGCCTTCCATCATAGGCTATTACCCTGCCCTCTTGCATTAAGACTGCGCCTAGTCCGGTCCCACAAGCGTCAGTATAAACGGTAAACGGCTTACTCCCGTCTGGCAATACTAAGACTGGGGCTGAAGTCAAAGATCTCTTCAAACGTTGGAACGCATCATCACAATCTACGTCCCATGTGAAAACTAGGTTCTTCTTCGTCAGGCGTGTCAATGGAGCTTATATCTTTGCGAAGTCTTTGATAAACTTCCTATAGTAGCCAGCCAACCCCAAGAAACTTCTCACTTCGGTAGCATTTTTAGGAACCTTCCAATCTTGGATGGCCACCACCTTCGCGGGATCCACAGCTATCCCTTCTTTGGAAACCACGTGTCCTAAGAACCGTACTTCCTTCCTCCAAAAGTGACACTTAGAAAATTTAGCTTTAAGCTTATGCGCTCGAAGAGTCTCCAACACTTCCCTAAGATGTAGGGCATGCTCTTCTTCATCCTTAGAAAAGATCAAGATGTCATCTACAAAGACTACCACAAATTTGTTAAGGTACTCCCTAAACACCCTACTCATCAAATCAACAAAGTATGCGGGGGCATTTGTCAAACCGAAGGGCATCACTAGCCATTCATAGAAACCGTCTGGAGTCCTAAAGGCAGTTTTGTCAATGCTATCCTCAGCCACTCTCAACTGTTGGAAACCAGTGGCTAAGTCCAACTGCGAAAACACTGAGGCGCCAACTAACTGATCGAAGAGATCGTCAATCCTCGGCAGTGGGTGTCTGTTCTTCTTAGTAAGCTTATTAAGTTCTCTATAGTCCACACAAAGTCTAAGGGACCCATCCGCCTTCATGGCAAATACTACTGTAGCACCCCACTCCAATATACTTCGTCTTATGAACCCCTTCTCAAGAAACTCCTTCACTTCCTTACCGAGTTCCCTCCTTTCACGTGGAGCCATGTGGCGTACTGGCAAAGATACTGGTTTCGCATTATCCACAAGATATATTCGAAAATCTATCTCCCGCTTCGGAGGCAAGCCCTTCACCTCCTCAAACACATCCGAATATTCTCAGACCACTCTAACAGATCGTAGATTTTCCTCAGACGCGTCAAGAGATTCTAAATAACTTAGCATAACTGAATTTATGGGATTACAAAAGATTTCGAGAGTGTTGCTAAGGCGAGTCACGATCCTAACTACTCTCCTTTCACAATCAAGAACGGCCCCATTTCTGGATAACCAATCCATTCCTAAAATTAGCCCATAGCCCGTGAAGCCCAACACATAAGCATCACATCTAAACTCAACGCTAAGTATAGAAATTTTCAAATCCAAACACATCATGGACATATAAGCTGAGCCCCCTATTGGATTCGAAACAACTAAGGGATCCTCTACTAAACTGGTGTTTAAGTGCAGTGATTCAACTAATGATGTAGAGATAAACGAATGTGATGTGCCCGAATCGAATAAGGTACGGACAGGATGATCAAACAGAAAAACTAAGCTTTCAACAGAAATGGTTCTACCTCGTTCTTGCAGCGGTGGGACCGCGAGAGCCTGAACTTGTCCCCTTGCCTGCCCTGGTGCCATAAGAGCCTGCACCTGTCCTCCCGAGGTAGCTCCTACCCTCTGCCCCTTCTTTGGGCAGTCCTTCACTAAATGTCCCGCATCGCCACAATGAAAACAGCATGTCTTCTTTTTCATTCGGCAATCCTTGCTGAGATGGCCTGGTGTCCCACAGTTAAAACATTTCTTCTTTCCCTTGCCATTATTGTCTTTACCACCCTTCTTGTTTTGCTGTTGTGGTTTCTTCTGATCCCCCTTCTTCTCGGGTGCCTTATCAGCTTTAGCGCTTTTCTCCTCATGCATAAGCGCCATTTCTACTAACTTCTCAAAGGTGGCCCCCATAGGGATGTGGTTCATAGCCAACCCTTGCAATGGTTCATTCAAGCCATTCACGAACCTCAGCGCCTTCTTCTCCGGCGTATTCACTAAGTCCAAGCCAAACCTTGCTAACTGATTAAATTTATTGAAATATTCTTTCACTGATGAGCTTCCTTGCTTCAATGTCAAGAACCTTTCCATATATAGATTTTCTTCCGCCCTTGAGAGAAACTTCGCCTCGAACCTACGTCTGAAATCCGCCCAAGTGTCAACAGGACGCTCCCCATTAGTGACCTCCCACCAAAACGAGGCCTCTCCCTTCATCAACCAAGCTGCTAATCGAACTCTCCTCCCTTCTTCAACTTCAAAGATTTCTAAAAATTCTTCCACCTCCTTAAGCCAATCTCTAGCTTCCACAAACGTTTCTGACCCTTGAAATGGTTTTCCACCCATAGCCTTGAATTCCGTGCACGTCTTTGCAAAAGTATCTACGCGAGGAGGAGGAGGAGGAATGGGTGCAACTGGTGGTGGAGGAACATTGGCTGGACCTGCAGTGGCCCTAGCCTCTAATAACCTCCTATACCATCCTGGTATCGTTACACCGTCGGGTAGATTAAGATCTTCAGCCATGCTGAAACGAAAAAGGAAAGATTCAGAATGGAGAATTCGAAAGATAAAGATATGGGCTATTGGGAATTATGTTTTTTTTTCTTAAAAACTTTTCTCTTTAAATTTCTCATTAAAACATTTTTTTGAAAGCATTTCTTCCAAAAATAACTATTTTTCTAAAGTATTTTTATCTGTTCTGGTAACCTTAAGCTCTGATACCACGTGTAACACCCCACGTCCATTAATGTCACTCACGAAGGGAATGCATTAACTTCCATGGAGGTTATAAGTGAATATAGAACAGAAAAATTACAACAAGACAAATAATAAATAGTACTTGGAAATCTAAAACTTCATTTTATTGCAGCGGAAATTAAACATGTTTGTTACATCATAAAACCATAGATCATAACCAAGTACAATATCCATCTTCATAAAAACAAAATACATAATCCCATTACATAAATAGCCATTAAAAAGATAACAAGCTGGACTTTACTTCAACGGTCCAAGCTTTCCAAAGAGAGATGAAGCAATTCAATCAAACTCCACTAGAGCTGGACCCAACCTGAGGACCTGGAGGGGGAAAAAGGATAGAAATAGAGGGGGTCAGACATAAAGTCTGGCGAGCATGATAATTCTAACAATACTATTATCAAAATAACTAGACTATGGTATAAGCTAGAAGACAAGTAAATGTCTATGAACTCTTAGGAAGATAAAGATAGCGTTTAAGATAACGTTAAAGATAACAGTAAAGGAACACCTAATTACTAACGAATGATTACTACACTGCACCGCACATTACTACACTGTACCACACCAGTCACCCTATTGTTTGATCCCACTTGCTTCACACAGAAACCTTATAAATAGCCTTACGTACCCCTAGCTGACTACATAGGTGCCGTCTGCCCCTATCTCCACTAGGTGTACCCCACTACCCACTTTCGATCGGCTCCCTACTCGTAGATACCCGTGCTGGCCCCACAGTGGGGTGTATCACTCCCTTAAAGTGGCAACCCGATACAACTTGAGAATGCACGGCTTATACCTACACGATGCAACAACGTCTTACCTACCAGCCCGGGTCCACACACGCATACGAAACCCGTTGGACTTGCGTTGCCACCGCTCCCCGCTTTGGCCTCTTACAGTCAAACCCAGCATGCGTGTCCCGTCCTCGACTTGGGTCGAGCCCACAAAGATACGTTTGGGATACTGGTCGAAATGGGCCCCCACAAGCTACCCACCTAAGCTTGTCACTAGTATATCCTACTTAACCCTCTTAGTCATGTTCATTTACATGTGTGTTTGGTTAAGTCTTACTAATCGTATTTCACATGCCACTAAGGGCACCCCCTAGATTCCTCATGCCACCCAAGGCACCTACTTAACCCCCATGTCCCACCTTACATGTTTATCTGGTTAAGTATTTCTTAATTCATTCAGGCCATAACCTCATAAAGACCTCTCACATTAGACTGGCATTTATGGCAGCTGGATTTGTCGGGCGGGTCCGGGAAGTCTTACACCATAAAAGAGTCTAACCTCGTGTCTTTACAACTGTTAGACTTTAGTTTAGGCCTAGGACCTCTCACATTGGGTTGACATTTGTGACCACTGGATTTGCCGGGCGGTTCGGGCAGGTTTACGTCACAAACGAGTCCAATCTCGTGTCCTAAGCATTGATTAACACTTAAAATCTTTTACCCCACGTCTTGTTGTAATTTTTCTGTTCTATATTCACTTATAACACCCCACGTCCATTAATGTCACTCACAAAGGGAATGCATTAACCTCCATGGAAGTTAATGCATTCCCTTTGTGAGTGACATTAATGGACGTGGGGTGTTATAAGTGAATATAGAACAGAAAAGTTACAACAAGACAGATAATAAATAGTACTTGGAAATCTAAAACTTCATTTTATTGCAGTGGAAATTAAACATGTTTGTTACATCATAAAACCATAGATCATAACCAAGTACAATATCCATCTTCATAAAAACAAAATACATAATCCCATTACATAAATAGCCATTAAAAAATAACAAGCTGGACTTTACTTCAACGGTCCAAGCTTTCCAAAGAGAGATAAAGCAATTCAATCAAACTCCAGCTCTAGTGGAGTTTGATTGAATTGCTTCATCTCTCTTTGGAAAGCTTGGACCGTTGAAGTAAAGTCCAGCTTGTTATCTTTTTAATGGCTATTTATGTAATGGGATTATGTATTTTGTTTTTATGAAGATGGATATTGTACTTGGTTACGATCTATGGTTTTATGATGTAACAAACATGTTTTCTTAATTCATTCAGGCCATAACCTCATAAAGACCTCTCACATTAGACTGGCATTTATGGCAGCTGGATTTGCCGAGCGGGGTCCGGGCAGTCTTACACCATAAAAGAGTCTAACCTCGTGTCTTTACAACTGTTATGCTTTAGTTTAGGCCTAGGACCTCTCACATTGGGCTGACATTTGTGACCACTGGATTTGCCGGGCGGGTCCGGGCAGGTTTACGTCACAAACGAGTCCAACCTCGTGTCCTAAGCATTGATTAACACTTAAAATCTTTTACCCCAGTTTTAATAATTCCCTATTCAAATTATTAATTAAGTCAACTTTTAATGATGTCCATAATTGACTCAATTATGGCCATCCACTTATGGCATGCAAAATCATATCAATTGCACCCCAACTTTTTAATATTAAATCCTTAATATTACCCCTACCCACGTTTATACGTTCGCTTATTCAACGCATAATATAGGCTAGACTTGTATAGTCTAACACCTAGCACAAAGATAAATTATCACAACATATAGACAATTAAAATAAATCTAATCATAATAGGGGTGAAACTTGCATAAACTACACATGTTAAGGATCAAAAGGTGTCAACTTGTTAAATGTCTCAATTTACATGATATGATCATAGCCCAAATCTATACATAAACTTGCATATGGGGTTTTTAGGCAACATAATGATGGTGTGAACTAGCATGGAATATCACATATGTCATAGCATAATTCTAGATGTCATAATAGATGTCTTGGCATATGTTCATAACTTTTCTAATCAATCTAACTTGCATATGTGACTTGTCATATAGATCAACATAACCCAAACATGATGATTTAATTAATATGAACTAACTAGCATAGATGGTAACATCATGGCTTTTTTAACATGTATGATTCATCACAACTTAGCATAGAAACTTTCAACATACATAACATCATCATAGCATGATTTACAACATATAAGATATCATCATCACATAACATTGGATTTACAATTTACATGATAGCAAAAGGGGTTTACAACAACATATATGATAATTCACATCATCTACTCATAATCCATTCATAACTCAACCTAATTAAAATGATAATAATCTTGTTAAGATCATAATACTCACAATTTAGAGAAGAAAAGAGAGAGTTTTGCTTTGCTTTAGGGTTGAGAGAATTAGAATTGAATTTGCTTTTCTTCTTTCTTAGTTGGCGGCGGCTCCATTGATTTCCATGGCGACGTTATGACGGTAACTATTCTATTTTAATTTGGTTTAGGGTTAGCATTAGGATGTATTTATAGGTGTAGGAAGTTATTTAGGACCATTATATTAACCCTGAACCATGAGAACCAATCAAATGCAAAATCTGCATTTGAGCGAATCGGCCCACGGGTTGACAGCCAAACACCCTGGATTAACCCCTAGTCGACCCAGCGAGGCTTGGGTCGACCTCAAAAATGGGCCGGTTCGGTTATTTCCCCTCCCAATTCGTTGTTTTGAACTTTTTCACATATTTATTTATTTAATTTTTAATTATATATATATATATCAATATATATATATTTCTCTGCGCAACCCATTTCACTTAATTCTTTTCTAAAAATTAAGTATACTTTAATTTGTGAATTTTAATGTTATAAAATTATGGGGTGTTACAAGTCTAGTTTTTCTTTTTGATCATCCTGCTAGTACTCTTTTTTAATTTAGCACTTCACATTTGTTTATATCTGCTTCCATAGTTAAGTCTCTGCACCTTAGTGCTTGTATAGTAGAAGATCCCATTATTATCTCAAATCCAATTGGTGGTTCGGCTCATTTATCTTTGGTTTTAAGGATTTGAGAATAGATATATTAAGTATTGAGTGTAATGCTTATGTTTTTGGTTTCATGGGATATGGGTTGATTCTAGGCATGGATTGGTTAGCTAGTAATTGTGAAAGGAGGGTAGTTAGACTCTCGACTTGCCTCGGGAATACCCTCGAGATTTCGTGCAATCCTAAGGGATCAGTTTGTCTTAGCTACCTAGAATCACTTGATGCATCTATCAACGATTTGTGATCCGTTGGAGTAGTCCGTGAGTACGCTGATGTTTTTGATTAGGCTAGGGGTTTGTCCCCTAAAACGCGAGATAGACTTCTGCATATATCTAGTTGACAATGCAAAGCTAGTTGCATTACCTGTACGACACATGAATCCAAGGGAAAGGAAGGGCTTAGTAAACAAGTAAAAGAGTTACTTGAAAAAGGGTTCATAAGGCGAAGTATTTCTGAATGGGGTGCTCCAGTCGTTTTCGTTACAAAGGTGGATGGTTCACTTCGCTTATGCATAGATGATATTTTGGAATGAGGAAGAACATGCTTTGCATCTAAGGGAAGTCTCAGATACCCTCCAAGCGCATCAACTTAAGGCGAAGTTCTCCAAAAATGCCATTTTTGGAGAGAAGAAGTAAGGTCTCTAGGACATGTGGCGTCCAAAGAAGGGATAGCGGTAGATCCCGCAAAAGTAGTTGCGGTGCAAGACTGGAAGGTCCCAAGGAATGCAACAGAAGTAAGAAGCTTTCTTTGACTAGCGGGCAAGTATAGGAAGTTCATTAAGGACTTTGCGAAGGTATTAGCCCTACTTACAAGATTGACGAAGAAGAATCTAACCTTTGCTCGGGATATTGGTTGTGATATCGCTTTCCAACAATTGAAGAGGGCTCTTACAACGGCCCCAATTTTGACTTTTACCTTACAGTAGTAAAAGGCTTACAATATACACGGATGCATGCGGCATGAGACTAGGCACCATTTTGATGTAAGGGTAAGGTCGTAGTGGATGCCTTAAGAGGAAAAAGGTTGACTTCAAGTCCTCTTTATGTGAAAAGGAAAAGTTCAGAATACATATCAAACCTTGATTTTAAAACCTTCGGTTAAGTTAGTACTCGGCATCGCTAGGAGTAAGACCTACGCTTTTGAATTAAATAGGGACTTCACAAAGAAAAGGCTCTCAGATAACTGACGCAATGGATAAATTAAGTAGAGAAGAGACCTCTAGTCACCTTAATAAATAAGCTTGCAAGAAGCCATGAGTATGCGTTACGTTTGAGCACCGCTTATCATCCCCTGACAGAAAGGGTGAATAGGATTTTGGAAGACCTTTTGAGGAAATGTTAGCATGACACGACAGAAATTGTAGTGTCAAATATACTATAAGAAGAAAAGGTGGAATGAGAGGCGACAGTGAAATGAGTTCCAATGCATATTTTGGAAACAAAAATTAAGAAGCTACGCAATCGTAAAGTTAAGACAGTCAGAGCAATATGGAGTGAAGCTCAAGAATATGCGACTTAAAAGACTGAAGACTAGATACGCGCATCATACCCTTTTTGTGGGTATATCCTTGATCTCTCTTTTTCTGTAAAGTTTATTTGCTAGTCTATATCTTTTAAGTATATCCTCTCGGTCCAATCCTCGATCCTTAGGTAGAAACCAATGGATGTAAACAAGTATTTGAAACATGTTATGATTGATGGTTGCAAGTGGTTGCCAGTGGTTTCTCGTGGATGCATATATACACACACTAGATACTAGATCGGCTCAGTCACTTTCATATTGTATATGCATATATGTGTATATATGGATTGAAACTTGATGTGTTATCATATGGATGTTGCATTTGTATGAATGATTGAGCACTCATGTAGAAATTATAAAGTACGATTAGGAATAATTGCATACATGATGGACTCATAGCACTGACATAATTTGCATTAAAGAGGTCAACTGAATCAGTAGACCGCCTGATTTTGCATTAGATAAGGGCATGTACACACACTACGCATATGATCATGAAAGCATTAGAAATCTTTTTAAGGATAATGGATGCTTATGATAGATTGTTAAGTAGATGGATGTTGAATGTTAGGATACATTCTTCTTAACTTAGAGATTTCGGGGACGAAATCCTTTAAAGGAGGGGAGAATGTAACACCCCGTATTTTCTGTGAATGTTAAAGTAAATAATTAAAGAAAACATAATTTTAAAAGTGGGAATTAAGGGAAACGGGTTACGCCATTATGTTCGTCTCGGAATTCTTCTTGGGATAGAGTCCGAGTTTGCGTAAATCGGACAACGTATGAAGAAGTTATAAGCCGTAGAAGTTTGTATATGCGCAAGGAAGTGTGTGTGTGTATATATATATACATACACAAAATCATCTCCAGAACCAAAATAAGTCAAATACGATTGAGCAGGAAAGATCTCGCTCAAATGGTGTCGACCCCTTTAAGGGGGGTAGACATAGGTGTCGACCCCCCTTAAAGGGGGTAAACATGGGTGTCGACCCCCCTTAAGGGGGTAGACCCCTTTCGAGATCCAGTTCCTGTGACAATTTCTGTAGTTCTGAGCTGATGTGGCCTTCGCTGATTGGCCTGATGATGAATTCTGATGTATTATGGCTTATGTGTCGTACTGTGATTGGCTGAGTGACACATATCTTTGGTTTGGATGGCTCTGATTACTCCTAGACTGATCTAAAGGCTAGAATTAATTCTAAACTTCTATATAATCAACTCAAACCCTAAACCTAAAACACATAAACACATTCTATGAAGCCGTCATGCTGTCTCTCTCTGAACTAGCGTAGCCTCCATCTTCTTAAAACTAGAATATCTTCTTCAACTAGAAATCAATTAGAAGAACATCAATAGTCTACATCAAAGGAATAGCTTAACAAATTCAAAAATCAGATTCCAGAATACAAGAACTATTCTTTTTCTGTAAGTTCAGTTATATTTCAGATTTAAATAAATAAAAGTCATGACTTGAAATAAATCGAATCTAGAACTATGTCTAATTGTGATTCTGATTCATGTTTATCCTTGTGACAAATCTGAAATTAACTATGCCTATGAGACTATTGTGATTTATACAATTGGACCTATCATATTGTATATTAATTTGGTGATGCTTTTATGTTATGTACATGTTCATAAGCTAAGTCATGTTCATATATGCTTATATGTTTAGATATACATGCTTGCTTTTATGTTATGTTATGTACATGTTCATAAACTAAGTCATGTTCATATATGCTTATATGTTTAGATCTACATGCTTACATGTTTAGATCCAAGTTAATACATATGTTTAAGATCTGTGTAAATTCCTGTTCATATGCTTAACATCTATGTTAATTGGATCTAACTCAAGTACAACTTCACATTGATATGCTTGATTAAGTTTATATTGTTCATGAAAAAATTGTATTACACATGCTTAGTTAGATTCATATTATTTTGTGTTGTTGGAATACTATGTGTTCCTTTCTTCTCCCTTTTGTTTATGAGTTAGGGTAATTTGCGAGCCTAATGTTCTATGTAAATTATGCAAATGAATAACAGGGGAAACGTTGGGGTAAAACATTAAATTACATGCTAATGGCAAAGATTGGCTCATAATCATGTAAACGATTAATAGCATGAAATGGTCTAATTTGTATACCATTAATTATGAACATAATTTAAATAGTAAATGTGACATGACAAAACATGTGGATAATTTACATATAAACTTGACATAAATGACGAATATGTAAATTAAATAAAGGATGAACATGCCTAACCCGAGGTTAGATTGAGTTGTGGTGTAAAACTGCACAGAACAGCCCGGCACATCCAGTAACCGCAACAACACCTATCTAATATGAGAGGTTAGTGCATCATGCCAAAAAAAACCCGAGGTTAGACTGAGTTGTGGTGTAAAACTGGGCGGAACCGCCCGGCACATCCAGTAACCACAACAACACAGATCTAATGTGAGAGGTTAGTGCATTAATAAGTCAATTAATGTTAATGAACAAGACATGCTAAGAATGGTAGGGTTAAGTTAACTAAGGCAACACTTGACCAATACAACACGTTAATTAAACAAGTGGTAGGGTTAAGTTAACTAAGGAAACACTTAACCAGTACGACATGTTAATTAAACAAATGGTAGGGTTAAGTTAACTAAGGAAATACTTAACCAGTACAACATGTTAATTAAACAAATGGTAGGGTTAAGTTAACTAAGGCAACACATAACCAGTACAACATGTTAATTAAACAAATGGTAGGGTTAAGTTAACTAAGGAAACACTTAACCAGTACAACATGTTAATTAAACAAATGGTAGGGTTAAGTTAACTAAGGCAACACTTAACCGATATAACATGATGTATGGTAGGGTTATGTAACACAAGAAGGCAACACTTAACCAACATATAACATGATGTATGGTAGGGTTAAGTAACGCAACAAGGCAACACTTAACCAATATATAACATGATGTATGGTAGGGTTAAGTAACACAAGAGGGAAACACTTAACTAATATAACATGATGAACGAGTGGGGTAAAGTTAATAGAAAACACTTAACCAAAACAACTTGATGTGTGGGTGGGTTAATTTAACATGAGTGGACAACACTTAACCAATATTACATGAACGAAGAGGATAAGGTTAAGGAAAGCTTAACCAATAATACGTATTGAATTGATCAATGGGAGGGTTAAGTACATCTCGTGTAGGTGGGTAATATTAGTATATATAGGCCCACAAACTTAACCGTTAAATAAATATGCTTGAATCGGTGTGAGGGTTAAGTACATCTCGTGTAGGTGGGTAATATTTGTATATATAGGCCCAAAAACTTAACCAGTAGTAAACCCTAGTAACGGGGACACATTTCAGCAGTAACCCACATAGATGTATCATGGTACCCTGAACTAGGAAGGGTGGGGCACAATTACTGGGTTGATTACAAGCGGTCAAAATAGCGGCAGGGGGTACGTCAGTGTAGATTCCGACGGTTTACGGGCGTGCACGTACTCTGGAGTGGGAAAAAGTAGGCACTGGGTACCAGTAGATATACATTGTGCGTCTTGAATCGTGTCAGGTTGCTAACATAAGGATTGATACACTGTAACGACTTGTATTCTATGCATCGAAGGATCATAGAATATTTATTTCTTTCACATACGAAGTCATATAGCCACGTAACTTTGGGAGATGACTATTGGGGTCATTTCCCATGTTCATGATTTTTGCCGATTTTTAAATGACCGTTTTGCCCCTAGTTGATCTTGTTTCGGCCACAACGTTTGATTGGAAAAGATTTTTGCCTTGAAACCACTTCCATTAGATCCGGATGATGGTTTACCTTTCCGTAGAGTGGTCATATGTGATAAACGGACTTACCGTTTGGGAAATATGACTTAAATAAGGTTTAGAAGGTGAAAAACTGCTTAACCGGGCCAAATGAGGTGATTAGTGAATGGGCCCATAACCCATTTCGGGATTAGGGTTATGGGGAGGCTGAAATGAGTTAGGTTTTCATTATATTTCAGTTTTCTAGCCGCCATTTTCCTCTTAGAAACCGTAACAATGGCCTCCACCTTCTAATTTCATCCCGAATCGCTCTCTAATCAAGGATTAAGCTTAGCAACACCAAATTAAGGAGAAATAGCACCAAAGCAAGGTTGGAGCTGCTGTTAGACATCGGTATTCACCCAAATCAGAGGAGTTTCAGTTCTGAAAGTTTTAATTGTGGCAAAGGTGAGTGATTAGCCTTATTTTTACACTAATTAAGGTTAATTAAGGGTAATTAGTGATAATTAGCGAATTTATACATGATTAAATTCTGGGAAAATATTTATAAATTTTGAAATATTGTTTTAGGCCTCTGTTAGAAATTTGGGCTAATTTGGTTAAGTTTTGCTACCCTATCATTAGTTATACTTAAACATGATTGAAGGGAAAACATGAGTTTTTGGGTATGTTTGATCTATATTATCATGATTATTTGTTGTTTGGTGTTTATGGTTGATCATACATGTTGTTATGACTGTTTGGAATGATTTATGATTGCATAGAAAAGTTAGATTGACCGAAAACGCCGTCGAATGGCGTAAATAGCTTGCTGGAACGAGTTGGAGGAAATTTGC
Source organism: Allium sativum (assembly GCA_030737875.1). Lineage (NCBI taxonomy): Eukaryota > Viridiplantae > Streptophyta > Magnoliopsida > Asparagales > Amaryllidaceae > Allium > Allium sativum. The sequence goes on along the minus strand of CM060921.1, from coordinate 508,530,995 downwards.
CAATTCCGTTCGTGACTAGGGTATCACAACCCGATCCGACCGTGGAGAGCTATCATGATCCGACCCGACCATGGAGAGCCATCACGACCTGAGCCCTGACCCGACCGTGGAGAGCCATCATGACCCGAGCCCCCCATTCGTGAGATAGCCTCACGAGCCAAGCATGTCACCAACAATAGATCACGAGCCAAGCCAAGCAGGGAACCACGATCCGTGGAGCATCCATTATCACGAACCAGAGGGTCCCACGATCCGAATGTGGTTTCACGAGCCATGGGTCATAAGTGGAGCATCATCACGAGCCGAGGACAAGAGGGCGAGCCACGAACCGATGCCTAGGGGGATCCACGAACCGATCTTCAAGTCTGGACAGCGAATGAACTAAATGGAACTGAAGTACGAACGGGATGATAATGACCAAAACTCGAGACGCAAAGATAGTCCAAATGGGAAGATTGAACTCAGGATCCAACTGGGAACCAATGAGTTAACTTCATGATTGGGCTTTGCTGCGGGACGTGTGCTAAGGGGTTATCGACGTCCATAACTTTGATTCACCACCAAGACAGATGTTAGACTACGTATCAGTGCAGTGGGGTAGTTATTACTCCATGGGGCAGAGTGATCGTAGCATGGCTATGAGCCAGTGTAGTGGAGTCGTTATGACTTCAAGGGGCAGAGTGGACATAGCAAGGACTAGTGGCTATGGATCAGTGCAGTGGAGTCGCTATGACTCCATGGGGCAGAGTGATCATAGCAACGATTTGGGTGATCAAAGTGGTGGATATCATATGCTTTACGCATTGAGTGAGAGATGTGAGGATGGTTGCTATGCTTGATTGTTTGCCATCATTTTGACATGCACACCCCCACCCCCGTATCTTTAAACTATACGTTAGTGTCACCTTAGAGTGTTGTACATCTTGTTGTGTTGACCCTTTGGTTGCAGGTCCAGGTTCAGGTATGGTTTAATATACCTGTTATTGTTTTGTTTTGCTGCTTATCACTCATACTAGACTTTTGTCTGACCCAAAGTTTTATGTCTCTTCTTATTACTCTGGGTGCTCTTAAACGGGTAGACTAGAGGCAGGTTAGCTGGTTGTGCACGAGTAGTTGTCCGGAGACGAGCAGAAGGCTTTCACGTACTATTCTCTATATATTCTCCCTGTGTCGCTGCTAGTCACTACTTTGGACATTAGTAGTGTACCTTTCCACTCTTTTGATTTAGAGACAATTTTAAAGTTGTAATAATGATGAAGTGGAACATAAGCTGTATTTGGATTTTCCGCTGCTACGATGTTTAGTTTTCATCTTATGCACTGTCTCGCCTATTTTATGTCAAAGTATGTTATTATTATATTTTACTCCATGCGCTGTGAGATATGCTACAGGTTCTTTGCTAGTTCAAATTCCTTTCTTTTCCTTTCTTTGGCGACGGTCCTGTGCTTGTCGGGCATTGGCACATCGCACTTTTATTGGAAATGTCGGCTGGTGCGGGGTGGGCCGTCACATTTGGTATCAGAGCTCTAGGTTGCGGAGTTAACCTAGGTAAGACGCCAGAGAGAGATAGTACGTATATGAAAGCGCGTATTTGTTATATTTTGGTTTTCAAAAGTTATATATATATACTATTAGTGTATTTAAGGATGAAGTCGCATTGCACTGGCACTACTAAAGAGATGGTTAATCGTTTTCTCCTTACAGATTGAATGATGAGCCGATATACTAGGTGTAACACCCCGCGAATTCTACAACTGTGAAATTCATAAATTAAAGTATAATTAATTTTAATCAAAGAACTAAGGGAAACGGGATAGGCCATTGCGTTCGTCTCGGAAAAATACGCGAAATAGAGTCCGAGTTTTCGAAAAACGGAGTCCGTATGAAGAAGATATGGCCTTCGGAAGTTTCTGAATTAAGTTTAAAATTCAAACAGAATAAAACAGTTTAAAATTCTAAAATCGGGCCCAATGGGCCAGGGCGGAAAAACACCCGCCTAACGCACCCAGGTCGACTGGGCTGTCGACCTGGTCTAACCAGGTCGACAGGGCTGTCGACAGGGCTGTCGACAGGCATGTCGACCTGGTCCAGAGCCAGGTCGAACCCAGTCCAACCTGGCTGGCCTATTCTATGTTGGTCGATTTTCTGTGGTCTGCTTTGTCATTAGGGCTAGGTGGCAGGCTCTAGTTGGTCTCTCCTTAGGATGAATGGCTATGATCAATCCAAGCAACATCAATGGCCCTAATCAATTCATAACCCCTATAAAAAGGACCCTAGACTTAACCCTAATCTATTCATTCAAAAATAAGAACAAAGCCGCCATGTTGCTGAGGAACGACTAGGGGTAGCCACCAATTGGAGAGAGGATTAGGAGGCAAATTCTAAGGCATAAAGCAACTCAATCAAATCAAACCGCATCTTCAAATCCCTAAATTTGAGAATTCGCCTCACCATTGTAAGTAGAGTATTACTTTGGTATGAACAAATAACCGTGTTGGTTTGTATACTTGGTTATGGCGATAAATAATTCATAATTTGTGCGTTACTATGATTCTTATCGATTTGGAATATTGTATACGTTTGGATATTCTCGAATTATGTTATGAAAAACTACATGCGGTAGTTTTATGCAAGTTTGGGGTTTTGCTACTATGCCATCATAATGTGTATTTTTATACAAACATCATTTTTGTGAAGTAATTGGAATAAGTTTGGGTTATCATAGTCCATATGAAATTATGTTGAAAATTTGGCATCATGATTTATGAATTAAGACATGCTTTTGTACTAGAAAACCTATTTGCAAACTTATGAATATGACTAGGCTATTTTACATAATTAAGTCTATATTGTTTACAAGAATTATATGATGACATATGTGGTACATAGCTAGGTTAGATTCAAAATCCCTTTTTGCAAGTTTGCATGACTAAAGTAAAAATCATGATTTCATGTTAGAAATATTTATGCCATGGTTATGTGAACAAATTTAACTATACTTTTGTATTAGGCACAAAAGTAGACACCTTTGTAAACATGTAGTAGTCTTATGAACATGACTTGCTTATGTTTGACATTATGCCTGAATAAAAATATAGGTTCATGTTGTAGTTAAGCCTATGTGCCGATAGTGATATTCTTAACTTAACTACAAGTTTACATGCTTTGATTCATGCCACTTATGCTTTATGACCAAAGTATATGTCACTACTATGCAAGTACACCAGTTTCTATTTTGTATTTCCAACGTCATATTGCAAGTTCATGCGCTCACATTCCCCTTTTCGTGTATGTAATCACGCTTTAAGCCTCCCCTTTTCGCATGGCTAAGTTGGGCTTTAAAAGGCTAAGCCCAACATATATATAATAAACGGACGAGTTAAACGGGGGGAAAATAACGTTGGGTAAAATTACTAATGAATGAAAATATAAAATAGAAGGGCCCAAATTCAAGTATGGGTTGGGCCCATGATTGGTGTAACCTTTACACCATTAACTTAATAATGGGCCGCAAATATTTACATATAAGAAAATAAAGAAGAAAGACAAAATATGTAAATGTAGAACATACGATGTGTTTAACCCGAGGTTGGATTGAGTTGTGATGTAAACCTTCCCGGAACCGCCCGGCTGTCCAGTAGTCACAACAATACCTATCCAATGTGGGAGGTTAAACATGGAGCCCAATAAGGACCCGAGGTTAGACTGAGTTGTGGCGTAAGACTGCCCAGAACCAACCGGCAACAGGCAGCCACAACAATACCTGTCTAATGTGAGAGGTCAGGGCCTTAATAAGACAATTAAGGCTGAGTCAGGATTGTTAGGATTAAGTGAACTAAAGACTTAATCAAAATGGAACATGCTAAACTAAACGGACTGGTGGGGGTTAGGTTAGAAAACACTTAACCAACTTAGCATGTTGGCTAGAGATAGAAAACCTAGTAACGGGGGACCCTTTTCAGCAGTAACCCTAGAAGGTGTATCAGGATACCCTGAAACTAGGCAGGGTGGGGCACAATTACTGGGCTGATTGTAAGAGGTCAAATCGACGGCGGTGGTGTAGCAGTGTAGGTTCTAACGGGGTGCGGGCATGCACACACTCCGGCGCAGAAAAATAAAGCACTGGGCACCAGTAGCATACCTGTGCATTCTAAGGTTGTGTCAGGCCGCCGCCATGGGACTTGATACACCCCATGGTGGGACCAGCATAGGTAACTACAACATCGGGGGCCGTAAGACACATGTAACTATGCGAGTAGGAGCCGATCATCATAGAATGGATCACATCACCCTGATTTATGGGGTGCCAGTTAGAAACTAGTTTATATGGGTTCAGAGATTTACATGGGGTACGATAGTATATTCGACCCTAGACAACTTAACCAAGTTTATAGTGCTTTCCCACTTCTTGTTTATACTTATCATACCCAGTTCTTTATTCATAGACAGAATAGTACTAGACTTACTCAGGCTTTATGTCTGACTCTACTTTTCTTTTGTCTTCTTTTCTTCCGTTCCCCCCCCCCCCCCAGGTCCACAGGGAGGGAACACAGCAGCTTGACCGGTCTTAACATCCAGCTTGAAGAAGAGAAATGTATTGCTTGGACCTTTTCGTTTGAAACTATGGCTTTGGACAAACTCTATGGGGCCTTTGCAGTTTATCTATGTTTTATTTATGCTTCTTTAAATAATGTAATCAAGACATATTATGAAAGTGTTATGTTTTTGGAAAAGATGTAAGACAATTATGGTGATGTTGTTGTAGCACGTATTTGCTTTTATGAAATAAAAGTTTGTTGATTTTCCGCTGTCTACAAATATGTGTTCTTATATCTGTCTTGTATATCTGTGACTTATACTTATAAACCTCCACCAAAATTAGGGCATTCCCTTTGAGAGTGACCCTAACGGAGGTGGGGTGTTTCACTTGGTATCAGAGCATAGGTTTACCAGATAAGATAAAAAGTTTTGAAAAATTATTTTCAAAAAGGAAATTTAAAGAAGCATTTTTAAAAGAAAAATATTATTTTTATTTTAAAAAGGCAAAGTCCACTCCCCAAAGCCATAGGTACTATCTCTTATCCTTCGTTTCGAATCTATCCTTTTTGTTTCAGCATGTCCGAAGATCTTAACTTGCCGGAAGGGGTGCCAATACCTGGTTGGTTTAGACGGTTCTTAGAAGCAAGAGCCACTCAGCCAGGTCCTACCATTCCTCCTCCCCCAGCTGCCGGAAATCATCCAGCTGCAGCGGCACCTTTTCCTCCACCTCCTCCTCGGGGAAACACATTTGCTAAGATATGTAAAGATTTTAAAGCTATGGGAGGAAGGGATTTCCATGGAACTGAGTCCTTCGTGGCAGCCAGAAATTGGCTGAAAGAAACTGAGGACCTATTCATCATCTTTGAGGTAGAGGATAGACAAAAAGTACAATTGGCAGTGTGGCTATTGAAGGGCGAGGCTTCCTACTGGTGGGAAGTCACTAATGCTGAAAGACCAGTGGAGACATGGGAGGACTTTAGGGCAAGGTTTGAGACTAAATTTCTCTCAGATGCGGAAAGAAGTTTGCAGTTGGAAAAATTCTTATTTCTTAAACAAGGGGACAAGACAGTCAGAGAATATGTGAATCGGTTCGATGAGCTGGCTAGGTTTGGGCTTGACCTAGTCAACACCCCGCACAAGAAGGCTCTCCGTTTCGTCAAAGGGTTGAATGAGCCATTACACAGTTTGGCCATGACCCATATACCCATGGGAGCCACGTATGAAAGATTGGTGCAAATGGCATTGCTGAATGAAGAGGACAAGGGCAAGAAGGAGACAAAGGCATAAAGCTCTCAAGGGAAGAAAGAGGGTTTGCAGCCTAAGAAGACAGACTTTAAGAAGGGCGGGAAAGGAAACAAAGAGAAGAGGAAGTGCAATTTCTATGGCGAAGTGGGGCACTTAGTAAAGGACTGCCGGAAAAAGAAGGCCAAGGAGAATGGTGGGTGCTTTTCTTGCGGTGAGACAGGCCACAGGGCTAAGGACTGCCCAAAGAAACGAGGACAGGGGCAGAGGGCTGGATCCACCCCAGGGGCACAGGTTCATGTGCTGGAAGCGCCACCTCTGCAACAGCGAGGTATAAATACTTCTGTAGAAAGTGTAGTTTATCTTTATGATCACCCCATTCGCACTTTATTTGATTCTGGCGCATCACACTCCTTTATCTCGTCTGCTTTAGTAGAATCTCTGCACCTAAAAACTAGTATGGTAGAGGACCCCTTAATTGTTTCAAACCCAATTGGGGGCCCAGCTCATTTGTCTATGATCTGTTTGGGATTGAAAATTTCTATTCTAAGTGTAGAATTTCAATGTAGTGCCTTTGTTTTGGGCTTTTCGGGTTATGGTTTGATTTTGGGTATGGATTGGCTATCCAGTAATGGGGCCATCCTTGATTGTGATAAAAGGGTTGTTAGGCTCCTAACCCAGCTCGGTAATACTTTGGAAATTTCTTGTAATCCCTCGTATGCGGTTATGCTTAGTTATCTTGAATCGCTAGATGCCTCTGTTGAAAATTTGCAATCAGTTAGAGTGGTCCGGGAATATCCGGATGTCTTCGAAGAGGTGAAGGGCTTGCCTCCGAAGCGGGAAATAGACTTCCGCATATATCTTGTAGATAATTCAAAGCCCGTTGCGTTGCCCGTTAGACACATGGCTCCACGGGAAAGGAAAGAGCTCAGTAAACAGATTAAAGAGCTTCTAGAGAAGGGGTTCATTAGGAGGAGCATTTCAGAATGGGGCGCTCCGGTGGTGTTCGCTACAAAGGCGGATGGTTCACTCCGTCTATGTGTTGACTATAGGGAGCTCAACAAGCTAACGAAAAAGAATAGGCACCCTCTCCCTAGAATTGACGATTTATTTGACCAGCTTGTAGGAGCGTCTGTTTTCTCCCAACTCGATTTAGCAACCGGTTTTCATCAGCTAAGGGTGGCTGAAGATAGCATCGATAAAACGGCGTTCAGAACCCCAGACGGCTTCTTTGAATGGCTTGTCATGCCTTTCGGCTTGACAAATGCACCTGCTTACTTCGTGGACCTGATGAGTAGGGTATTTAGAGATTTCCTCAACAAATTCGTAGTGGTCTTCGTAGATGATATCCTTATCTTCTCAAAGAGTGAAGAGGAACATGCTCAGCACTTAAGAGCAATCATGGAAACTTTGCGAGTCCATCAACTAAAAGCCAAATTCTCCAAATGCCACTTTTGGAGAGAAGAGGTGAGGTTCCTTGGGCACATTGTATCCAAACAAGGGTTAGCAGTGGACCCTGCTAAGGTAGTGGCGGTACAGGATTGGAAGACACCAAGGAATGCAACTGAGGTCCGAAGCTTTCTAGGACTAGCGGGTTTCTATCGAAAATTCATAAGGGATTTTGCGAAAATCTCAGCTCCACTCACGAAATTGACCAAGAAGAATCTGGTGTTTAATTGGGACTTGGATTGCGAGTTTGCTTTCCAACGACTAAAAAGGGCTCTTACAACAGCCCCAGTTTTGACGCTGCCAGATGGGAGCAAGATGTTCACTGTTTATACGGATGCATGTGGGACAGGGCTTGGCGCCGTCTTAATGCAAGAAGGAAGGGTAGTAGCTTATGGCGGGAGGCAGTTGAAAGTGCACGAAAAGAACTACCCAACCCACGATCTTGAGTTAGCCGCCATCGTCTTTGCACTCAAGTCTTGGCGACAATATCTCCTAGGTGAGAAGTTCGAACTTTACACTGACCATAAATCGTTGAAATATCTTTTCTCGCAGAAGGATCTTAACTTGAGGCAACAAAGATGGATGGAGTTTCTTGCCTCGTACGATTTCGAAATCTCCTACACTCCGGGCAAAGGCAACGTAGTGGCAAACGCGTTGAGCCGAAAGAAATTGACCCTAAGCCCGTTGTTTGTTGAAAGACAAAGCCTAGAGTTTATAGCCAGCTTCGACTTTAGGCCTTCCTCCGATTTCGTACCAGGCTTGCTAGCATCTCTTGAAGTGCGCCCAACTTTAGTGGATTCAGTAGGGACAGCACAACGCGAAGACCCTCAGCTTGTGGAAACAATTGATAGGCTAATTAGGGGTGAGGCTTCAAGTCACCTCAACAGATACTCCATCGACGATAAGGGGTTGCTAAGGCGAGACGGAAGACTATGCGTCCCACAGACAAAAGATTTAATAAAGAAGGTTCTCGAGGAAGCACATCACTCCAAGATGACGATACACCCAGGCGGAGATAAAATGTACAAAGACATAAAAAGGATTTTCTTCTGGAACGGCACAAAAAAGGACGTGGCAGAGTTCGTTTCTAAGTGTATGGTGTGCCAACAGGTTAAGGCGGAACAGAAAAAGCCTGGCGGACTGCTACATCCTCTGGAGGTCCCGCAGTGGAAGTGGGATAGCATCTCAATGGACTTCATCGATGGGCTGCCTAGGTCTAGGAGAGGCAACACTAGCATTTGGGTAATAGTGGATAGGCTTACTAAAAGCGCCCACTTTTTACCTGTCAAAAGTAAAAGAACTGCCTCATCCCTAGCATCACTTTACCTTAAGGAAATCGTTTGACTCCATGGAATACCATCTAGCACTGTTAGTGACCGAGACCCCATCTTCACCAGCGAGTTTTGGCAGAGCCTGCAAGAAGCAGTAGGAACGCAGTTATGCTTGAGCACAGCCTATCATCCCCAAACCGACGGCCAAACAGAGAGAGTGAACAGAGTTTTGGAAGACCTTTTAAGGCTATGCGTCCTTGACTTCGGAGGGACATGGGAAGACCACCTTCCTTTGGTGGAATTTGCCTACAACAACAGTTATCAAGCAACCATCGGAATGGCGCCCTTCGAAGCTTTATATGGAAGACCGTGCCGATCGCCCACTTGTTGGTGGGAATCTACTGATAAGCTCATACTTGGACCGGATATGATCCGAGAGACTTCAGAGAAAGTAGACTTGATACGAAGAAGGATGAAGACGGCCCAAGACAGACAAAAGTCCTATGCCGACAAGAGAAGGACCGACCTTGAATTTGAGGTTGGAGATAGAGTTTTTCTCAAGGTATCACCACTAAGAAACGTTGTTCGTTTTGGAACCACAGGAAAGCTAGCACCAAGGTTCGTAGGGCCATTCCCTATCATCGAGAAAATTGGGAAAATGGCCTATAGATTAGAGCTGCCTGAGAAGTTGGCTGGAGTCCACAACGTTTTTCACGTTTCACATCTCCGAAAATGTCTACATCAGTCTGCTGAAGTGGTAGAACCAAATATCCTCGAAGAGGCCGAAGTGGAACGCGAAGCAACCATAAGAAAAGTTCCAACCCGCATATTAGGAACGGAAGTGAGGAAGCTACGCAACCGCGAAGTCAAGCTCGTCAAAGTTCAGTGGAGCGACGCCGAGGGAGACGCGACTTGGGAAACTGAAGCTAGAATCCGTACAGCCTACCCTTTTCTGTTCGAGGGTACATCCTTGATCTTTCCTTTTCCTTAAGTTGCGCTTTTATCTATCTTTTTAGGTATATTTCCTCGACCTTATCTTTTAGGTAGAAACCCTTTGGATGGAAACATGTAATTGAAACATGTTATGGATGATGGTTGCAAGTGGTTGCAAGTGATTGCTAGTGGTTGCTCGTGGTTGCATATACACACACAATCTAGGTTTTAGATCGGCTCAGTCACTTCATATTGCATATGCATATATGTTTGCATTCGTATATGATTGAACTCTAATGTGTTGTCATGTGGATGTTGCATTTGTATTGAATGATTGTGCACTCATGTAGAATCAAAACAGGAAAATTTGCATACATAATGGATTCATGGCACTTACATAATTCGCATTAAGGAGGTCAACTGAATCAGTAGACCGCCTGATTTTGCATTAGATAAGTACATGTACACACACACTTCGCATATGATCATGAAGCATTAGAAGTCTTTTAAGGACAATGGATGCTCGTGTTTGATGGATGAGTAGATGGATGATTGGATGTGAGGATATACATTCCTCCTAACTTGAAGATTTCGGGGACGAAATCCTTTTAAGTGGGGGAGAATGTAACACCCCGTGAATTCTACAACTGTGAAATTCATAAATTAAAGTATAATTAATTTTAATCAAAGAACTAAGGGAAACGGGATACGCCATTGCGTTTGTCTCGGAAAAATACGCGAAATAGAGTCCGAGTTTTCGAAAAACGGAGTCCGTATGAAGAAGATATGGCCTTCGGAAGTTTCTGAATTAAGTTTAAAATTCAAGCAGAATAAAACAGTTTAAAATTCTAAAATCGGGCCCAATGGGCCAGGGCGGAAAAACACCCGCCTAACGCACCCAGGTCGACTGGGCTGTCGACCTGGTCTAACCAGGTCGACAGGGCTGTCGACAGGGCTGTCGACAGGCATGTCGACCTGGTCCAGAGCCAGGTCGAACCCAGTCCAACCTGGCTGGCCTATTCTATGTTGGTCGATTTTCTGTGGTCTGCTTTGTCATTAGGGCTAGGTGGCAGGCTCTAATTGGTCTCTCCTTAGGATGAATGGCTATGATCAATCCAAGCAACATCAATGGCCCTAATCAGTTCATAACCCCTATAAAAAGGACCCTAGACTTAACCCTAAATTATTCATTCAAAAATAAGAACAAAGCCGCCATGTTGCTGAGGAACGACTAGGGGTAGCCACCAATTGGAGAGAGGATTAGGAGGCAAATTATAAGGCATAAAGCAACTCAATCAAATCAAACCGCATCTTCAAATCCCTAAATTTGAGAATTCGCCTCACCATTGTAAGTAGAGTATTACTTTGGTATGAACAAATAACTGTGTTGGTTTGTATACTTGGTTGTGGCGATAAATAATTCATAATTTGTGCGTTACTATGATTCTTATCGATTTGGAATATTGTATACGTTTGGATATTCTCGAATTATGTTATGAAAAACTACATGCGGTAGTTTTATGCAAGTTTGGGTTTTTGCTACTATGCCATCATAATGTGTATTTTTATACAAACATCATTTTTGTGAAGTAATTGGAATAAGTTTGGGTTATCATAGTCCATATGAAATTATGTTGAAAATTTGGCATCATGATTTATGAATTAATACATGCTTTTGTACTAGAAAACCTATTTGCAAACTTATGAATATGACTAGGCTATTTTGCATAATTAAGTCTATATTGTTTACAAGAATTATATGATGACATATGTGGTACATAGCTGGGTTAGATTCAAAATCCCTTTTTGCAAGTTTGCATGACTAAAGTAAAAATCATGATTTCATGTTAGAAATATTTATGCCATGGTTATGTGAACAAATTTAACTATACTTTTGTATTAGGCACAAAAGTAGACACCTTTGTAAACATGTAGTAGTCTTATGAACATGACTTGCTTATGTTTGACATTATGCCTGAATAAAAATATAGGTTCATGTTGTAGTTAAGCCTATGTGCCGATAGTGATATTCTTAACTTAACTACAAGTTTACATGCTTTGATTCATGCCACTTATGCTTTATGACCAAAGTATATGTCACTACTATGCAAGTACACCAGTTTCTATTTTGTATTTCCAACGTCATATTGCAAGTTCATGCGCTCACATTCCCCTTTTCGTGTATGTAATCACGCTTTAAGCCTCCCCTTTTCGCATGGCTAAGTTGGGCTTTAAAAGGCTAAGCCCAACATATATATAATAAACGGACGAGTTAAACGGGGGGAAAATAACGTTGGGTAAAATTACTAATGAATGAAAATATAAAATAGAAGGGCCCAAATTCAAGTATGGGTTGGGCCCATGATTGGTGTAACCTTTACACCATTAACTTAATAATGGGCCGCAAATATTTACATATAAGAAAATAAAGAAGAAAGACAAAATATGTAAATGTAGAACATACGATGTGTTTAACCCGAGGTTGGATTGAGTTGTGATGTAAACCTGCCCGGAACCGCCCGGCTGTCCAGTAGTCACAACAATACCTATCCAATGTGGGAGGTTAAACATGGAGCCCAATAAGGACCCGAGGTTAGACTGAGTTGTGGCGTAAGACTGCCCGGAACCAACCGGCAACAGGCAGCCACAACAATACCTGTCTAATGTGAGAGGTCAGGGCCTTAATAAGACAATTAAGGCTGAGTCAGGATTGTTAGGATTAAGTGAACTAAAGACTTAATCAAAATGGAACATGCTAAACTAAACGGACTGGTGGGGGTTAGGTTAGAAAACACTTAACCAACTTAGCATGTTGGCTAGAGATAGAAAACCTAGTAACGGGGGACCCTTTTCAGCAGTAACCCTAGAAGGTGTATCAGGATACCCTGAAACTAGGCAGGGTGGGGCACGATTACTGGGCTGATTGTAAGAGGTCAAATCGACGGCGGTGGTGTAGCAGTGTAGGTTCTAACGGGGTGCGGGCGTGCACACACTCCGGCGCAGAAAAATAAAGCACTGGGCACCAGTAGCATACCTGTGCATTCTAAGGTTGTGTCGGGCCGCCGCCATGGGACTTGATACACCCCTTGGTGGGACCAGCATAGGTAACTACAACATCGGGCGCCGTAAGACACATGTAACTATGCGAGTAGGAGCCGATCATCATAGAATGGATCACATCACCCTGATTTATGGAGTGCCAGTTGGAAACTAGTTTATATGGGTTCAGAGATTTACATGGGGTACGATAGTATATTCGACCCTAGACAACTTAACCAAGTTTATAGTGCTTTCCCACTTCTTGTTTATACTTATCATACCCAGTTCTTTATTCATAGACAGAATAGTACTAGACTTACTCAGGCTTTATGTCTGACTCTACTTTTCTTTCGTCTTCTTTTCTTCCGTTTCCCCCCCTCCCCCCAGGTCCACAGGGAGGGAACACAGCAGCTTGACCGGTCTTAACATCCAGCTTGAAGAAGAGAAATGTATTGCTTGGACCTTTTCGTTTGAAACTATGGCTTTGGACAAACTCTATGGGGCCTTTGCAGTTTATCTATGTTTTATTTATGCTTCTTTAAATAATGTAATCAAGACAGATTATGAAAGTGTTATGTTTTTGGAAAAGATGTAAGACAATTATGGTGATGTTGTTGTAGCACGTATTTGCTTTTATGAAATAAAAGTTTGTTGATTTTCCGCTGTCTACAAATATGTGTTCTTATATCTGTCTTGTATATCTGTGACTTATACTTATAAACCTCCACCAAAATTAGGGCATTCCCTTTGAGAGTGACCCTAACGGAGGTGGGGTGTTTCACTAGGGGTTCTGGTAGAGGAGTTAATAATGGGAATGCTCCTGATATGAGGACAATGTTCACTGACCTCGTGAGAGTGATGCTAAGGGATGTTCAGAGGGCAGCCCCTAATGCTGCAAATGGTGGTGGTACAGCGGTGTAGGCACCTAGGGCTGATTTCGCCAAGCTATGCAAGGATTACACTAGCCTTCATGGGAAGCTGTTCCACGGGATGGAATCGGCTACAGAAGTTAAGGATTGGCTTGATAGTTGTGAGCGCATTTTCGAAGATTTGGGTATCGAGGATGCGACGAAGAGAAAGCTAGCATCCCGTCAACTGCAAGGACGGGCGATGATTTGGTGGAATGCTATTAAGGCAGTTACTCCAGAGGATCAAGTTACATGGGAACAGTTTAAGGCCGGTTCAGTGATAAGTTTATCCCAACTTCTCAGAAATCAGAATTGTTTAGGAAATTTCTGGAGCTTAAGCAGAATGGTAGGGCAGTCTCGGAGTACATTGCTGAGTTTGATACTTTATCGAAGTATGGATTATCTCTTATTGACACTCCCGAGAAGAAGAATGAGAAGTTCTTAACAGGCTTAGATCAGTACTTGGGGGTAAAGGCTTATAAACCATATCGATGAGACATTTGAATCGATTGTAGGGAAAGCTTTGAGATCAAAAAGTGTATACCCTAGGACAAAGACTGAGGTTGCATCTGCAGAGGAGCCAAAACCACAAGAAAGCAGTAGAGGCAAGAATGGTTCTCAGAATAAGAGAAAGCAGAATCAGACCATGGATGGCCAGAAGAAGAAGAATAAGAAAGATGTTGAGTGCTTTAGCTGTGGCAAGAAGGGCCATTATGCTAAAGAATGTCAAGCGAAGCCAGCGGACAGGAAGTGCTTCAATTATGGCCAAGTGGGACATCACAAGGATAAGTGTCCGCAACCCACTAAAGAGAAGCAGATTGTGAAAGCATATGCTCTTAATGTTGTTCCTTGTTCGTCGAATGCCCCAACCGCGGTGGAGAAAGGAAAGAATGTCGTCATTCAAGGTATGGTTTCTGTTTATGATGTTCCTGTTCGAGTATTGTTTGATACCGAAGCTTCCCGTTCCTTCATATCTAGTGACCTGGTAGATAGGTTGGGATTAGAACCCGAGATAGTCGATAGACCTTTAGCGGTGACGAACCCGATTGGTGGTTCAACTAGCCTTAGCATGATTTGTCGTAATGTAGTCTTATCGAGTCATGGATGCATGTTTGTTTGTGATTGCTTTGCTTTGGGCTTTACTGGGTTTGGCATTATTTTGGAGTCAATTGGCTCTAAAGATACGGGGTGGTTGTAGACTGTGAGGGCTTTTTGGTGACAGTTAGAGCGGATGATGGGCGGAGGGTAGTGTTTGGCTATCTACCTAGTGATGGGGTAATGGCTAGTTTTCTAAATTCCCTCGACATCCCGATGATGAGTTGTTAGATGTGCCCGTGACTAGCCAGTATCCGTACGTCTTCGAGGAAGTGACCGAACTTCCACTACACCGAGAGATTGAGTTCCGTATTGATTTAGTGAAAGATGACAGACCTATAGTGATGCCACTTCGTCATATGGAACCAAGGGAGCAGCGAGAGCTCAGGATGCAAGTAAGCGATCTTCTGAAGAAGGGATTTATCAGAAGTGTTTCTGAGTGGGGAGCACCAATTTTGTTTGCTACCAAGGCAGATGGTTCCCTTCGATTGTGTGTGGACTACCGCGAGTTGAATAAGGTAACAAGGAAGAATAAGTATCCTCTACCGTGGACAGATGATTTGTTTGATCAGTTGAGTGGCGCGAGAGTGTTCTCCCAGTTGGATCTCGCGACAGGTTTTCATCAGCTTAGAGTGGAAGCTGAGAGTATAGCTAAAACGGCATTTCGGACACCGTCTGGATTCTATGAGTGGTTGGTTATGCCATTCGGGTTGACCAATGCACCAACATATTTTGTAGATCTTATGAATAGGGTATCCAGGGATCAATTGAATAAGTTTGTTCTTGTGTTCGTGGACGATATCTTGGTTTATTCGAGGATAGAGGAAGAACACAAGGAACATTTGAGGATAGTAATGGAGGTGTTGAGAAAACACCAATTGAAAGCAAAGTTTTCTAAGTGTCACTTCTAGAGGAGGGAAGTGATATTCTTGGGCCATGTTGTTTCAGAAAATGGTATTGTCGTGGACCTTGCGAAGGTGGCTATGGTACAAGATTGGTCTACGCCCAAGAATGAAACAGACATAAGAAGTTTCTTGGGATTGGTTGGATATTATCGTAAGTTTATCCAAGACTTCTCCAAGATAGCGGCACCGTTGACTCAGTTGACCAAGAAAAATCAATCTTTCGTCTGGGACGAAAAGTGCAAGAATGCATTCAAGAGTCTAAAGGAAAAGTTTACATTTGCACCAGTGTTAGTCATTCCTAAAGGGAATGAAGAGATAACAGTATACACAGATGCCTGTGATACTGGACTAGGTGTTGTATTGATGCAAGGAGGTAGGGTTGTAGCTTATGCTAGTCGGCAATTGAAACCGCATGAGAAAAGATATCCTACCCATGATTTGGAATTGGAAGCGATCGTATTCGCGTTGAAGTTGTGGAGACATTATCTCTTGGGAGAAAGATTCGAGTTATTTACTGATCATAAATCGTTAAAGTATCTTTTCTCTCAGAAGGATCTAAATCTCCAACAGCAAAGATGGTTAGAATTTTTGGCTTCTTACGATTTTGATATCGCATATACACCAGGAAAGGGAAATGCGGTAGCTGATGCATTGGGTAGAAGACATGCCAGTTTAGGGGCTATGTTTCTGGAATGGAAGCAACTGGAGTACATCGCTGGGTATGATTTCAGACCAAAGTGCGAATTGGATCCAGAAGTATTAGCAAGTTTGACGATCAGACCCACTTTGATTGAGCGGATTCGTTCCAGTCAGAGGGACGATCCTAACCTATTGGAAATCATCTCAAAGTTAGAGATGGGAATCGACGAAGAGATGAAAATGTATGGGCTTGATCGAGATGGATGGCTTAGAAAGAATGGTAGATTAGTTGTGCCCAATGTCAATGGATTGAGGGATGAAGTGCTTAGAGAATGTCATCACTCGAAACTGACCATCCATCCCGGTGGTAACAAAATGTATCGAGATATGAAGCAGACCTACTACTGAGAAGGGATGAAAAGAGACATTGGGAAGTTTATGTCCAAATGCATGAATTGCCGGCTAGTGAAAGCTGAGCAAAAGAAGCCTAGTGGCTTGTTGCAACCATTAGAGATTCCACAATGGAAATGGAAACAAGTCTCAATGGATTTCATTGATGGGTTACCAAGGACTAGATCGGGTCATGATAGCATTTGGGTGATTGTGGACCGATTGACTAAGAGTGCAAGGTTTATACTAGTCAAGTCGAATAGAACGGCAGCTAAGTTCGCAGAACTGTCTATGAAGTGGGTAGTGAGATTTCATGGAATACCCAAAGGCATTGTGAGTGACTGAGATCCATTGTTCACTAGTGGATTTTGGAAGAGCTTACAAGAGGCGTTAGGATCAGAATTACATCTCAGTACCGCGTATCATCCTCAAACCGACGGTCAAACAGAGAGGGTGAATCGAGTATTAGAAGATCTATTGAGAGCTTGCATACTGGATTTTGGCGGATCATGGGATGACCATTTACATCTAGTGGAGTTTGCATATAATAATAGTTATCAATCCAGTATTGGTATGGCTCCATTTGAAGCTTTGTAAGGAAGAACGTGCAACTCACCATCATGTTGGATAGAAACCGGTGAGAAATTTGTGCTTGGGCCAGATGTGATAAGAGAAATCTCAAATAAGATCAAAGCTATCCGACAACGAATGAAGGCTGCCCAAGACAGGCAAAAGAGTTATGCTGATAAGAGGAGGAGAGACTTGAAATTCTCCATTGGTGACTTGGTGTTTGTCAAGATTTCTCCATTAAAGAGCGTGATACGATTTGGTAGGAGAGGCAAGTTAACACCAAGATTTGTTGGTCCATTCCCAATCTTCGAGCAAGTTGGGAATTTGGCATGTAAATTTGAATTACCAGAAAAGATGGCAGGAGTCCATAACATATTTCATGTTTCCCAGTTAAGGAAATTCATGCACGATCCCGATATGACTATTTGTCCTGATCAGTTGGATGATATCGAAGTAGAACCCGAGGCGGTTGGGAACCGCAATCCGATTCGTACTGTCGAGCACGATACGAAGCAACTTCGAAGGAAAGCGGTGGATCTAGTCAAAGTTCAGTGGGGTGAGAATGAGAAAGGCTGTACTTGGGAAACAGAGGAGAATATAAGGGGGACTGTCCAGAACTCTTAGCCTAGTAAGATTTTAATTACGGCTTAGTTTTCCGCATGCTAGGATAGACTTGTTTATTTGTTTTTGATTGTTGTATATGGCTGATAGGCATGCGGGATCCTTTGTTTCTTAGTTAAGGAATTTCAGGGCGAAATTTCTTAAGTGGGAAAAAATGTAACGACCCATATTCTACGCATCGAAGGATCGTAAAATATTTATTTCTTTCACATACGAAGATATATAGCAATGTAACTTTGAGAGACAACTATTGGGGTCATTTCCCATGTTCATGATTTTTGCCGATTTTTAAATGACTGTTTTGCACCTAGCTGATCTTGTTTCGGCCATAACTTTTGATTGGAAAAGATTTTTGACCTGAAACCACTTCCATTAAATCCGAATGATGGTTTACCTTTAGGTAGAGTGGTCATATATGAAAAAAGGACTTACCGTTTTTGGAGATATGGCTGAAATAAGATTTAGAAAGTGAAGAACTGCTTAACCGGGCCAAATGAGGTGATTAGTGAATAGGCCCATAACCCTTCGGGATTAGGGTTAGGGGGAGGCTAAAATGAGTTAGGTGTTCATTCCAGTTCAGATTTCTAGTCGCCATTTACCTATTAGAAACCCTAACAATGGCCACCACCTTCTAATTTCATCCCAAATCGCTCTCTAATCAAGGATTAAGCTTAGCAACACCAAATTAAGGAGAAATAGCACCAAAGCAAGGTTGGAGCTGCTGTCAGACATTGGTATTCGCCCAAATCAGAGGAGTTTCAGTTCTGAAAGTTTTAATTGTGGCAAAGGTGAGTGATTAGCCTTATTTTTACACTAATTAAGGTTAATTAAGGGTAATTAGTGATAATTAGTGAATTTATACGTGATTAAAATCTGCGAAATTATTTATAAATTTCAAAATATTGTTTTAGGCCTCTGTTAGAAATTTGGTTTAATTTGGTTAAGTTTTGTTAACCCTATCATTAGTTATACTTAAACATGATTGAAGGGAAAACATGGGTTTTTGGGTATGTTTGATCTATATTATCATGATTATTTGTTTTTTTTGGTATTTATGGTTGATCATACATGTTGCTATGACTGTTTGGAATGATTTGTGATTGCATAGAAAAGTTAGATTGACTGAAAAAGCCGTCGAATGGCGTAAATAGCTTGCTGGAACGAGTTGCAGGAAATTTGCCAATCCCGTTCGTGACTTGGGTATCACGACCTGACCCGACCGTGGAGAGCTATCACAATCCGACCCGACCGTGGAGAGCCATCACGACCCGAGCCCCGACCCGACCGTGAAGAGCCATCACGACCCGAGCCCTCCATTCATGAGATAGCCTCACGAGCCAAGCATGTCACCAACAACAGATCACGAGCCAAGTCAAGCAGGGAACCACGATCCGTGGAGCATCCATTATCATGAACCATAGGGTCCCACGATCCGAATTTGGTGTCATGAGCCATGGGTCACGAGTGGAGCATCATCATGAGTCAAGGATAGGAGGGCGAGCCACGAACCGATGCCTAGGGGGATCCACGAACCGATCTTCAAGTCTGAACAGTGAATGAACTGAATGGAACTTAAGTACGAACAGGATGATAATGACCAATATCCGAGACGCAAAGGTAGTCCAAATGGGAAGATTGAACTCAAGATCCAGTTGGGAACCAACGAATCAACTTCATGATTGGGCTTTGCTGCGGGACGTGTGCTAAGGGGATATCGACATCCATAACTTTGATTTGCCAACAAGACAGATGTTAGGCTACGTATCAGTGTAGTAGGGTAGTTATTACTCCATGGGGCAGAGTGATCGTAGCATGGCTATGAGCTAGTGCAGTGTAGTCGGTATGACTTCATGGGGCAGAGTGGACATAGCAAGTACTAGTGGCTATGGATCGGTGCAGTCGGGTCACCATGACTCCATGGGGCAGAGTGATCATAGCAAGGATTTGGGTGATCAAAGTGGTAAATATCGTATGCTTTACGCACTGAGTGAGAGATGTGAGGATGGTTGCTATGCTTGATTGTTTGCCATCATTATGACATGCACACCCCACCCCCCTATCTTTACACCATATGTTAGTGTCACCTTAGAGTATTGTACATCTTGTTGTGCTAACTCTTTGGTTGCAGGTCCAGGTTCAGGTATGTGTTAGTATACCTGTTATTGTTCTGTTTTGCTGCATATCGCTTATACCATACTTTTGTCTGACCTAAAGTTTAATGTCTCTTCTTATTACTTTGGGTGCTCTTATATGGGCAGACTAGAGACAGGTTAGCTGATTGTGCACGAGTAGTTGTCCGGAGACGAGCAGAAGGCTTTCACGTACTATTCTCTATATATTCTCCTTGTGTTGCTGTTGGTCACTACTTTGGGCATTAGTAGTATACCTTTCCTTTCTTTTGCTTTAGAGACAGTTTTAAAGTTGTAATAATGATGAAGTGGAACATAAGCTGTATTTCGATTTTCTGCGGCTGAGATGTTTAGTTTTCAGCTTATGCATTGTCTCACCTATTTTATGTCAAAGTATGTTATTATTATATGTTACTCCATGCGTTGTGAGATATGCTACAGGTTCCTTGTTAGTTCAAATTCCTTTCTTTGGCGACCGTCCTGTGCTTGTCGGGCATTGGCACAACGAACTTTTATTGGAAATGCCGGCTGGTGCGGGGCGGGTCGTCACATACACTTTATGGTGGGACCAGCACAGGGTATCTACACGCAAGAGAGGGCTGATTGACACCGACACATGGAACATTAATACAAGTAGGGAGCCGATCGATAGGGTAGTAAGTCTAACATCTTCATGGCAATTAGGCTGATTGAGGTAAGATCCTCATACTAGATGTACACCTGAAGGCTACCACAATTGCGGGGATTGGGATCACGTTGTAATATTATCATTTTATACAGATTACTAGTTGGGACACTAGTTAGGCGGTGCAGAGATATAGAAATCAGAATAACAGGGTAGTAGCGAAGTAGAGAAAGAGTAGAAGCGCATTCAGTTTACCTTGCCTTATCTTGTCTTGAGTTATCTTGTTTTGTGGTATTGTCCTATTTTCAGTTTATTCATGTCATGATCCTTTATCTTGTTTACATGCTGAAAAATCACTGGACTTACCATACTTACGCCTAACCTATTTTCTTTCATCTTCTTTTCTTCCGTTCCCCCCTCCCCCTCCCCCAGGTAGTCAAGGAGGGAATATCTCATCTTAGTTTGGACCGTTTCTCTTTCCAAGCTTGGAGATTCTGTGATGTATGGCTTGGAACCTCTTATCTTTGTCTATGGCTATGATTGCACTTTATTTGGGGACTTATGCTACTTTGCTATGTTTTATTCTTCTTATATACTTGGAAGTTTTTGAATCAAGACAGAAGTTTTATGTAATACTTTTAAGTATGATTGAGTCAATTGTTGTAAAAGCTTGGCTGAACTACGTTGCTTATAAAATGACTTTATTTTCCGCTGCTTTATTTGTCTGTCTTGTAATTTATCTGCATCTCTTACCTGTAACGCTTCACTGAAGTTAATGCATTCCCTTTGTGAGTGACATTAATGAACGTGGGGTGTTTCGAAGAGGACCCACAGCTAGCAGATATCTTGGATATGCTCGGTAGAGGGGAGACTTCCAGTCACCTCAGTAGACATTCCACGGATGATGAGGCATGGTTGCGATGAGATGGAAGGCTTTGTGTTCCACGGGTTAGGGGTTTGTTGAAGACAGTCCTTGAGGAAGCCCATCATTCTAGAATGACTACCCATCCAGGCGATTATAAGATGTATAGAGATATGAAGAGAGTTTTATTTTGGGCCGGGATGAAGAAAGATGTAGCAGAATTCATTTCTCGATGTTTGATCTGCCAGCAAGTCAAGGATGAGCAAAGGAAGCCTGGAGGTTTACTTCATCTTTTGTAAGTCCCACAGTGGAAGTGGGAGAGCATCTCTGTGGATTTCATTGATGGTTTTCCTAGATCGAGGAAAGGAAACACCAGTATTTGGGTTGTAGTTGACAGACTTACTAAGAGCGCTCATTTCATTCCTGTTAAGAGTAAGAGGATGACAGCATGGTTGACAACAATTTGTCTTTGTGAGATAGTATGTTTACGTGGAATACCTTCCAGTATTGTAAGTGATTGTGACCCCATTTTCACCAGTGAGTTTTGAAGGAGCTTACAAGAGGCATTAGGTACACAGTTGTGTTTGAGTACCACTTATTACCCGCAGGTAGATGGACATATGGATAGGGTGAATACAGTTCTTGAGGATCAATTAAAACAGTGTATCCTAGACTTTGGAGGGACTTGGGAAGAGCAGCTTCCTTTAGTACAGTTCGCCTACAACTATAGTTATCAGGCTAGCATTGACATGGCACCCTTTGAAGCATTGTACGAACGACCCTGTAAATCACCTATTTTTTGGTACATGGACTTGAGATGATTAGAGAGACTTTAGAAGACATTAATCTTATTGAAGGCAAATGAAGACAGCTCAGGACAGGCAGAAGTCCTACGCAGATAAGAGAAGGATTGATATTGAGTTTGAAGTAGGAGACATGGTTTTCATCAAGGTATCACCTTTGAGAAATGTGGTTCATTTTGGATATGTAGGGAAATTGGCACCAAGATTTGTGGGGCCATTTCCCATAACCGAAATGATTGGCCAAATGGCCTATAGAGTAAAGCTACCAGAGAGATTGTCTAGTGTTCATGATGTTTTCCGCACTTCTCATTTACGGAAGTGCTTAAATAATACCACAGAAGTAGTTGAGCCGAGTATACTTGAGGAAGTAGAGGTGGAACGGGAGGCGACAGTTAGACGAGTTCCTACCCGTATTCTTGGATCATAGGTTAAGAAGTTATGCAACCAAGAGGTCAATTTGATGAAAGTTCAAAGGAGAGAAGACCCCGAGAATGCAACTTGGGAGACTGAAGACAAGATTCGCGCTTCGTACCCTTTTATTTTCAAGGGTATGTTCTTAACTTCTTTTTCCAAATCTTTTATTCGTACTTGTTTCTATCGTTTAATTATATCCTGCTGATCGAATCTTCGACCTTTAGGCAGGTAACCCATGGATGTAAACATGTGTTTGAAGCATGTTATGTTTGATGAATGCAAGTGGATACAAGTGTTTTCTAGTGGTTTCTTGTGGATGCATATACACATACATTAGGCACTAGATCGGCTCAATCACTCTCATACTGCATGTGGATGCATGTACATATTTTTCTTCTTTTAATGGATGAAAGTGGGTGTATCATCATGTGGATGTTGCATTTGGGTGAAATATTGTGCATACATATAGAACTTACATGTTATAGTAGGATTATTTGCATACATGTTGTCATGACACTAACATACATTGCATTAAGGAGGTTGAATGAATCAATGGACCGCCTGATCTTTCGCATTTGTTTAGGGACAAATACACACACCTTTGCATATGTTCATATAAGCATTATAAATCTTTAAGGACAACGGATGCCTATGGTTGGTGGATGAGTAGATGGATGTTAGGATATACATTCTTCTTAACTTGAAGATTTTGGGATGAAATCCTCTAAGTAAGAGAGAATGTAGCACCCAGTAATTTTAAAGAACACTACAATGATAAACTTAAGAATACTTAATTAAATATTAGGAATTAATTAAAACGGACTGCACCATTGCGTTCGTCTCGGAATTCTGCTTGAATTAGACTCCGAGTTTGCGTAAAACGGACATCGTATAAAGAAGATATTAAGATTTGAAGTTTATACACATACAAGATATTTAAATATAAACAAAATAGATTCAAAATTCAAATTCAAACAGTGGGATAAGGGGGGAAATCGGCCCGTTAGGGGTCGACTCCGTCCCTTATGGGTGTTGACCCAAGGGTCGACCCCTCCACAGGGGTGTCGACCCCAGGGTCGATCCCAGTCGGATTCGGGCAAATCCATTTCTGTGCACCTGGACGCGTTTCTGAACAAGATTCATTGATCTTAGGCTATAAATAGGACCTCATTCTCATTGTTTTATTCACCAAAAACAATGGAGACCACGAGGTTCCATCCCAACTCAGATTAAAATAGACTATTCCTCTGCAATAACAAGTTATACGGATTCAAGGATCTCTGCTACATCGTCAACAATCACTTCTCTGTTCTTTAGATCCAGTCACAGTGAGTCTATGTTATTTTTAGATGTAAACATGTAAAAAAGCAATCCTGACATGTTCATAAGTAGGATCTAAATCAGTGCCTATTAATAACTTGAATCATAACTAATCAGATCTGTTATTACTTGTTCACATAATCTGCTGATTAGTTCTCATATGCCTATTCCTGATATTCATGTTCTGTTATCATGCCTAAGTTTGTAATCATCTGTCCAATCTGCCATTAGGCCTATTTCTATCACCATATGCCTATTCAGTTAGTATGCCTATTTCTGGCATATTATGCTTGTTTTGTGATTATGCTTATTTTTTCTCTTCTCTTCCTCCTTACCTTTTTATTTTTATAGCCACGCTACTTTTGAGCCTAGGCCTATCGCCGACACATGCGAGCGCATGAAATTGGTAACGATGGGGAATGTTAATTTGGGGCATAACTTATATTAGAACATGATTGGGATTTGGGCATAATTTATACCTTGATCTAAAACTTTAATTTGGGCATAACTTGCAATATGAATCAAACTGGGATTTGGGGTATAATCTTAGATAAACATGAAAATTGGTTAATAATGAACATGCCTATAATTACAGTAATTAGAAACTGTAACAGCACCTAGACTCAAGGTTAGATTACACTTGTGGTAGAAGTCCTCCCGAAACCGCCCAGCAAATCCAGCGTCCACAAGTGGTTAATCTAACGTGAGGGGCTGAGTGCATAAATATACACATAACTGTGCTAAGACATGCAGTTAAATCCGACTTATGGAAGAAGTCTGCCCCGAACCACCCAGCATATCCAGTATCCACAAGTAGTAAAGTTAATGTGAGAGGTCTAGTCCATTAATGAGCCATAAATGGATAACTTGTTAACCTGTAATATTTAACCTATTTAAATCTGGGGGGAGGGGGTTACATGAACCTGTTAAATTGATTCGGGGTTAAGTGAACTTGCTTGAATCAATGGGGGTGGGCTATATGTATGTATGTATATATATATATATATATATATATATATATATATATAAACACACACACACACCCGACAAAACTTAACCTGTTTTACATGTAGGGGTTATGCAACCTTGTTAAACTGTTGGGCATAACCTGCTAAAATCCAAGTAGTGGGGATGCAAGCCTAGGAAGGAAGCTTATATCATCTATCATGTGGGATTCGTTTCAGTCAGTAATCCATATAGATATCAAATGAGTACTCTGAACTAGGTCGGTGTCGGAGCTCTCTTACTGAGCTGATTATAAGAGGTCACTTGGTGAGGGTGTTGACGGCGCGTTCCATCGTAGTCATGTGCATGCATGGGTCCACTTTCTCGGGAAGATAAGATGCTGTGACATTAGTAGATATGGTTGTGCACATCCTGAAGATAACGGGTTGCCACTTTAGGAAGTGATACATCCTACCATGGGGCCAGCACAGGGTATCTACGGGATAGGGAACCGATCGATTGGGGGTAGTAATTAGGGTACATCTAGTCTTGCTTGTTGGGAGCTTGTTATTCTTGTTGGGTGTAACACCTGTCATTCCTATTGGGCTACCTGTTATTCTTGTTGGGGTAAAACCTGTTACTAGAAGTACACCTAAGTCTACCATTTTGTTCTAGTTGGGATCATCTTATTCTTGTTACACTAGTATTGGTGCAAAAAAATTACTTGAGAAGCGCAATATATTCCATCATGATTGTTCTGTTTATCCTGCTCAGTTTGTTATACCTATCTTACGATACTGTTAAATCTCTCATCCATTTTATAGGCCTGTCATGATTCTTTTACTTATTTATATGCTAAAAGTAAATGGACTGGCTAGACTTTATGCCTGACCTATTTTGTTTCCTCTTCTCTCTCTTCCGTTCCCCCTCCAGGTTCTCAAGGTGGGAATACTCGGGCTTGATTTGGATTCTCTCTTTCATCCTGCTTGGAGCTGCTTAGATGTACCGCTTTGATTTCCTATCTTCTCTAATATGGCTATATTTATGGGGAATTATGCTTCTTTTATTACTGTACCCTGATGATTTTAGTACAAGACAGAAGTTTTAAGTTAATGTAATGGGTTTTCTATATTTTAGACTTATGATGTAACTATGTTTTGGACCACGATGTTCACTGTTTAATAAAGCTTTAAAATTCCGCTGTTATTTTATATTTGTCTTGTAATGTTTTTGTTTACCTATAATGCTTCACGAAACTTAATGCATTCCGATAAAGAGTGACAATAACGGACGCAGGGTGTCACAGATAGTAAGTTGTTTAAAACGAGGTGGGTACAGGCGTGTTCCAGCGGAACCATGAGCGTGCATTATTCTGAATGGAGAAGATAAGACGTTATAACGCCTATGACTAATGCTGTTTCTTTTTAGTAGATGGGTTCGGGATTGATAACCCTAGATTCCATAGTTGGCCCATGTTATTCACATTTGGGTATAGAAGCCAATCGATGGGTAGTAGGAAATTCCTTCCTAATTAATATTTATGGTTCGAAGTTGTAAACGTGCAAAATAGTCAGTCGGCGTTTATATAATCGTCATTTTATTTTAGATAAGAAATCAAACCTTTATGCCAGTTCACCTCAGTAATTGTTTACTTTCAAGTCTGCACAGACACTTATGCTTTTATGACATGAGAACTACTATTTAACTATTTTTCCTTAACTTAGCAGTCGTGCTAGTAATCATACAAGCTCACCAAACTTTATGTCTGACCCATTTTTTTGTTCCTTTCTCTTTTCTTCCCCTAGGCATATAGGGAGGAAGTGTATAGTTTAGGTTTGTTTGTTGATTCCATCGTAAAGGATGTCTACAAAAGATAGATTACTTCTTGTTTTCTTTCCAAGGCTAGGTTGTATCTATTTGCCTATTTGGGGGATAGTATTATTTTATACTCTAATGTTATTTTGACTAAGATTTTGAGACATAACATTTTGTAACAATTTTGTTAGTTGAAACAAATATGGTTTTGTATTTAAAATGAAATTGACTTCTTTTGCTGTAAATTTATTATTTTATATCTTGTGAAATCTTAGTCTTTGTGATGTTTTATGTCTTTATACCTACAATTCTCCATATTGTCTTAATGAAATCCTCATATGGGTGACATTAAGGAATGTTAGGTGTTACATTTGGTATCAGAGCCTAAGGTTACAAGAACACTAAAATTTAGTTTTTAAAGAAAGTATTTTCAGAAGAAAACGCATTTTTGGAAATTAAAAGTTACTTTTGAAAATAAAATATCCCCTATATTCAGTTACAACCTTCCTTTGACACTTTCGAATTCTAAGTCTTTATCTTTTCTTGGTTAAGTTATAAGATGATGTGTCTAAGCTTTTCTCTATAGTTTGAAAATTTAATTAGTGCACAAATCCGTTTAGCTAAGTAGTTAGGAAAGGTCGATGTTAGAAAGGAACTTGCTGCTTGAAAAATATTAAGAAGGGTTAATCATGGATGGAATAACCTTCTTAGTTTAGTGATAAAAGGATAGTTTGGAAGTTAATAATAACCTAGATTGATTGGTCAGGAAAAAGGGATGTGTTTCCATAGTTTGGTTTGAAATTAACATAGAGAACGTCATTGTAAGAATGAATGGGTTGGTGCAAAACAGGAGTTTAACTGTATTGTGTACTACACCCGTCAACATGAATAAAAAAGAAACATCTTGTTCTTAGTTTTGTCTTATAGTATGGAAATAGGATTTTGTACATTTTTAGTAACCACTCAATTAGGAATAAGCAAAACTTCCTAGAAGGTAAATTTAAGGATGGAAAGTAAAAGATCAACATTAGTATATTAATATGAGGAAAGTTGTTGATCAAAAGTGATCAAGAAATGGTCAAAAGCAAGGGTTTGAGAATGAAATAATATTATCTATCTTTAGTTCTTTCTAGTTTTCCTATTTTGTTTAGGAATATTTTGTCCCTTTTCCTTTGATGTATTAGTTGGGTGGCTGCGTGGGGCCATAGCCATGTTGAGATGAGTTGAGTCATCTGAAGCATCTGTATTATAGGCCTAATGAAGTTGTCCTTTACAGATATAGTAAATCCCCAATGGTGTGATGACAGCACCGGTTGATTGTTTTGCACTTAGGCCTAGTAGTAGATTCTAAACTGCGTGGGGGAGATCAGCATGATTATCTATGGTGAGTCGGGAATGAAACTATAAATCTTGATTTATGAGATGTTTGGGTAATTTCCGGGTATGGGCTAATTTTGAGTCCAGATAGATCAACCATATAATTGGTCATCCTAGATTTTTGCAGTAGTAATAGAGTTCAATTGAGGTGTTTACATTCTAAGGTTTTTAAGTAGGAAAATTTGGAGGATGGATCAATTAGCCAATCAAGGGCTATTTTGACTACAAGAAGAAAATAGTCGACCTAGGTTATGCGATGGACTAATTTTTGAGACTTCTTACGACCCGAAGGGTCGGTTATGTTGATATTCCTATTTCCCTTAGTGCTTCTGTAGGCAGTATCAATTCAGTTCTCTTTATGCTACATATTTTGAATATGATAAGCAGTTGAAAGATTATCTCTAGGAGATAAATTGATTTTCTGATCCATATTTGTGATGATGCTAAACTTGTAGCATTTTGGATAAAATACACGGTTTTGGCTGGTGTAAGTGAGAATTGAGTTTCATGGTTATGACTGGAATCTTTTCTAGCTAGGGAATCGTGTTGTCGATGGATGGTTTTGGAGTTTTGACAATATATCCACATAATGAGCCATCACTGATATTGGAAGTGAAGTGGTTTTCTTGGGGGTACGTATTGTAGGCAAACCCGAGTGCTGACTTGCGAAGGAAGTAGCTGAACTTTAGTTGTAGTGAAAATATTTTGGGAAAAAGCCAAATAGGAATGATTAATGAGTGCAAGTATTTTTGGATTAGAAGTGTAATACTTATTTATTCCAAAGATGGACAGTTCCCTTGGTTTAGCAGTAGTCAAAAGTGAATTGTGTGGAAAGGAACATTTCTCTTCGACTCGTGTTAATGGTCTTTTAGAAAGAACTAAGAGCCAGATTTTCCATATGACTAGATTTCGTTGCTTGTGATTTCCGATAAATTCTGGGTAGTGGAGAAAAAGAAATATCGGAGCAGAGATTATTTGCAGAACGTCCAAAGAATGTTTGAACTAGTTACCGTACCTTTTTGACTACCTTGTACCTAAGCCTAGTTATTAACTTATGTAATAGGGTGATTGGTAAAGTCTGTGTTGGTGAAATGTTGGTCTAAGACAGATTGGGAAAACATTTTTTGGATTAATGCTTTAGTACCGAATTTATTAAAGTAACGTTGGTATGAAAACCTGTAAGGGTAGTTATCTTAGATTAACTACCATTATTTTGTTATGAGAGACGGACCATTACATACTATAAAAGAAGTCTTAATTTTCAGTGACCATAGGTTGTTGGTTAGTTGTTTCCTTATAAGGGATTGGGAGTTAAGACAAGGAAAATATATCGAGTTTGAGTGTCTGATGATTTTTTAGATAGTCGACAATTTTGGACTTTTTTTGGAAGTTTAAGTGTTCATGTAATATCGATAGGAATATTTTGTAGGCCCAAAAGATTAAACCCGAGATTGATTGGATAAGAATTCAGCATTTGTTAAAATATACTATTGAGATTTGATGCTTATAAGCATTTTTGTCATTTGGACAGAAGAGGTGGATTTTAGGAGTTCTGACTAAATCTTCATATGACCACATAATTGAGGCAAGTAACAAGTTGGACTGATGGATAAGTGAATAAAGAGAATATAGAGATTTCAAGCAGGTAATTATGTTCCAAGGCAAGAGTGTAACCAGTAGGTGTTTTATGGAAACTTATGGAACCACTTCAAGTTGAAACCCCTTATGTATAAAGTTATAAAAAACGGTAATTTTGAAGGACTAATGTGTTTTGATATGAAATTTGTATTTTGAGAATTTCATAAAAACAATATATATATATATATATATATTTCAAAAAAAATGTATTTGAAAATTTTACCTTACTAAGATTTTAAAATAAGGTTTTGGAAAGTTATATATAGAAAGTAGGGCAGTAGATAATCCTTTAGGGAGTTGGACAATATAGGTGGAACGAACTAAGGGACAAAAGACAGGTAGAGTAAGGACTAGAAATTGGAGGGTGGAAAAGAGAAGAAGTATGACTTTACTTGAAAGTTTAAGGTAAGCTTTTAGATTAGTTCTCTTGAGATAATTCTTTCTAAGGTAACTAGGATGAATAAGATGGAAGAACTATACCGAGGGATTGGTAAAAATAACTCAGTATTTTTAAGAGGAACTATTCGGTTTAAAAATATTTGGAAAGAGTATGATCTAGTAGCAAAAATAACGCGGGGTGATTCTACCAAACTCGGCTATAAAATCTTTTATCTTATAGGGAGAATTCTTAACCGTGTTCTTTTGGCTAGTATTTCCTCTTTGATATTCTATCGATATCTTCTTTCCATGGTTAGGGGATTTTTTCTAGGGTATCCTTGGGAAGGGTAGATCTTAGGATTTAAGCTTATAAACGATAGGATATGGTTGAAACATGCATTTGAAACATGTTATGTTTGATGGTTGCAAGTGGATACAGTGGATGCATATACACACACTAGGCACCAAGATCGACTGAATAGGATACTTACATATGCATATGGATGTGTGTACATTTTATTATTATTTATATAGATGAAACATGTGGGTATTATCATATGATTGTCGCATGTGGATGGTGTTTGATGCACACATAGAATTATCAGTATCCGTAGGATTGTTGCATACATTTGGACGCATGACACAAACATAATTGCATGAAAAAGGTCGATTGAATCAGTAGACCGCCTAATCTTTTACATTAGTCAGGGTCATACACACTACACTATTCCATAATTACATAAATTGCATTAGAAATAAATTAAGGACCATGGTTAGCAGTGGATGATGTATGAGTAGACGGATGTAGAAAACACTTGTATTATTCTCCAGCCTTGCACATTTCCGAGGAGAAATCACTTATAGTAAAGAGAATGTAATAACCCAAATTTTTTAAAAACAATAAATAATTAATTAAGAAAGTAAATATTAATCAGTAAAATATTGAGAACTGGGCAATGGGGTTTGCGCCATTGGGTTCGTTACCAAATTCCGGTTAAGGTAGACATTTGTTTTGCTGAAATCGAATTTAAAACAAAAAGTTACAGTTGTTTAAAGTTTAAAAAAAATTCAAAAAAATATAATCATGAAGGTGGGTCTACGCCCCCGTCAACCGAGGACCCAAGTGGGTCGACCCCTGTGTCGACCCACCTAAAAGGGTAGGTCGACGTGGCACGACAATGTTGTTTTCCAAGCATGATTTCGACCGTTCGGGCTTTATTTTGGGTTTTGTTTCTAGATCCTTCTTCTAATCTAATGGCCTAAAATCTAAACCTTAAACTCAACGAACCTGGACACCCTAACTCTATTATAAATAGCCTTCAAAACCTAATATAATCCTCATTACTCCATTTCTCTGTCTCTCTCAAATAATCCTCTTCTCAAATAAAATTCTAATGGAATATTGGGGCATAGTTCTATACATATTTTGGGAGAATGTTCATAGATAGAAAGAACCTACCGAGGCTTCTTGGATTTGCTTAAATTTTAGGTGAGTATTTCTATGATCACAAGATTTCTTCCAACTTGAGGTTAAAATTGATATAATAGTTGTTACAGTGTTTCAGATCTAAACCTTTCTATAGTTATAAACGAATCTAGTTCATTTATTGTCTATTTACAGATCCAACTATCTCTAATTCTTTTCTCTGCGAATAGTTTTTTTAGATCGGGTTTTTGTTCATGTTCTTCCTTTTGCCTTTTTAGTAAATCCATTACTGTAGTTTATTTCAAGTTATCTATAACTTTGTTCTTCATATAAAATTTTATTTCAAATCTGTCATTAGCCCTATTCTTTATTCCAGATCTACTTCTGTCTATATGAGCCTAGGCCATGCGAGAGCCTAGGGCATTTCCTTTTTATTTCAGGTGTTGATTTTAGGCCTTTTTTAGCCTAAACCTTTCATCTTTTATTATTTTGTGCAGAGTGGGTTAACATGAGATTTGACAATAATAGCGCAATTGGGTAATAATAAGAAAAGGTATAAAAAGGAATAATCAGGGCTTAGTGAAATTTTTATACAATAATGAAAAAGGGTATGTTGAAATTGGGTTAAAAGATATAATCAACAAACGAAATGTAATGTTAGAAAAATGATAAAAGTATTGCAATCTATAGATGAACAGTAAATTGGAACATAACGAAATTGAATAAAAAAGGGATTTGGGGCATGTTGAGAATTGGTGAATATTACATTCAAATTATGGACCATAAATTGTGATAAAATTTAATGGAAGAATGTTCAAACTTATGAATTGGAATAAGTTATGCTTAATTAAACATTAAGTGAGATGAAAACATGTGAATTGAATAAACTGCACTTAATTGGACATTAAGTAAAATGTAATTGAAAAACATTTAACAGTAGTAGATTAGACTTAATTAGACAAAAAGTGACATGATTTTATAAAAAACTTACATTTAATTAGAAATGTTAATTACAACCTAGGAATATAACACGTGGTTATATTGGGCTTATTAATGAACTTAAATGTGTTAAGTTAAAATTGTGAGATTAATAAGCTAAGATAGAGGGAGTCCATTCCAGTGGGATATAAGGGGCTCATAGAAATCCTAGTTCTAAATTAGGGACCAAGTCTAGGGATAACTTTTGTTAAGTGCAATTTTTTTATGGGAACCTGTATCATCCAGTATCCCTTTGTTATCATAGGGTCTCGCACTAGGTCGAGTCTAGGGCACGCTTTACTGAACTGGAAGTAAGTGATTCAAAACAAGGCGGGTACGGGCGCGTTCTGGCGGAACCATGAGCGTGCATTGTTCCAAATAGGGAAGATAAGACGTTATAATGCCTGTGGCTAATGCTGTGTATTTTTAATTGATGGGTCAGGATTGATAACCCCGAATTCCATAGCTGGCACAAGTTATTCACATTTAGGTAAAGAATCTATTCACATTTGGGTATTAGAATCTGATCGATGGGTAGTACTAGGAAATTCCTTCCTAATTAATTATTTCGATTCAAAGTTTTAGAAATGCAATTCAGTGTTTATATGATCATTATTATCATCATTGTCTTTTGTATAAGAATAGTCAATCCTTTATGCCAATTCATATCAGTAATCGTTCACTTTCAGGTGTGCACAGACACTTACCTATTTATGAAACTAGAACTACTATTTATTTATTTTTCCTTAACTTACCAATCATGCTAGCAATCATAGTATATCATCAAACTTTGTCTGACCCATTTCCTATCTTCCTTTCTCTTTTCTTCCCCTGGGCTTACAAGGACGAAGTGCGTAGTTCATTTTTCTTTGTTTATTCTATCGTGAAGGATGTCTACAAAAGTTGGATTACTTCTTGTTTTCTTTCCAAGGCTAAATTTTTCTTTTTGACTATTTGGGGAATAGTATTATTATGTACTCCGATGTTGGTTGGACGGAGATTTTGAAACATAACATTTTGTAAAAATTTGGTTAATTGAAACAAAGATGGTTTTGTATTTAGAATGAAATTGACTTCTTCCGTTGTAAATTTATTATTTTATGTCTTATGAAATCTTAGCCTCTGTGATGTTTTATGTCTTTATACCTACAATGCTCCATATTTTCTTAATGAGATCCTCATATGGGTGACATTAAGGAATGTGGGATGTTACAACAATTTTATGTGAAGATGGTTTTATCGGTTGTTTATGCTCATTCTAATCAACATTAACTCTGTCATTGTTGGCGTCAGCATTATTTTTCAGATCATCGTTTGAAACTGACGTCCAATCAAGGTCATTGCCAGCATTAGACTTATATTATTGATCACCTCCCATATTCAAGTTTTTGGGAATGACACCTTCATTCCTTCCTGCATTCGTTCGTGCGACATTAGGAACATGCATTCTTGGTGCACCTTCTGAATTTCTCCTTCTCCGATCTGAAGTCGAAGAATATACATGTTTTTCCAAATCGATCACCACATTATTGGCTCCCAGATTTGGTTTTGTGGTCAAAGTAGCATCCAACTTCTCCATCAACATTCGGTTTGTGGCCTCCAATCGTTGGTTTATGCTTCTACCACATTATCAAGTTAAATGTGTTAAGGTGGATTAATGTAAAGCGTTAACGCTATTTTGATATTTATTTCACTGATTGACATTATCTATTATAGCGTATACTATTATATGTAAATAGTTTAACGGATCCTTAGGAGTTGAAAAAAACCCATAACATCTCTTGAGTCACTATGCATTTTGATTTATATATTTACATGAGGATGTTAGTTCTGGTCCGGGTGTTTTTGATTTTCCTCAAAATGGGCTTGGGTCAACCCTGAGTATTACAATTATGGGTTTCTTTTTTGGAGACGAAGAGATAGTGGAAGCTCTATTTTATTCTAGTTATATTATCACCTTAATTTAGTTAAGCAGTTGTTAACTAATGTTATTTTCATTTTTTTTACTTTAAAGAAAGAAAATTGTAAATATGTGGATCACTTATGTATTATTTATTTTCGCTACGAGATGTTGAGTTGTGTTTTATTTCTATATTTGTGTTATGTAACTAATTCTATTATTGCCCCTAATAACTATCTATCATTTTGAGCAAATTCCATTATTTAAAATAGTGGGTCGTTACGGTTGGTATCAGAGCTTAGGTAGAGTGAACACATAAGCCTGTATAAGTGTAATAAATTGTTTTAAATGTCACTAAAATTATAGAATTTATTTTTAATAGGGTCTTCACCCTTCATTGATTCCCTTTGGTTATGACCCTTCCTTAGTTCATCCTTAGATCTTGTATTGAAACTTGTCTTTTCCCTAATCGGATAAGTAATAGAAGAATGTATAAGTATAAATTATATTGGAAATTTGTGATAAGATGTTTAGAAAATTAGAAAATATGAATGTTTAATAACTGAGGTAATAGTTCCTTGGTTTATTTAACTATTTTTTTGAAATAAAATGTTTTGAAAGTTACTTTTAGAATAATTTACAACATTTAATATACTTTTCAAAGGGATTCGTAATATATTCATGTGTTTAAGGAATTTAGTTATGTCATATTAAGGAATATGTATAAACAAGATTTATAAAATGATAATATATAAGTAAGTAATTTTATTCATAAGATAGAAGATATCTAAACGATGATTTAGAACTTTGTTTTGCTAAGTTTATAAATGAAACTATGAGCAAAATAGTCCGTAGTTATCTTGTAACAAATTTTAAAAACTTTTGTTTAAAAGTTTACTGAATTAATGGATTTTATATAGCATATGCAATGGTTGTGAAAGTAGTAATACTTTCCTAACATATGTATAGCATAAATTACAATTCATGAGTATGGCCATTCAATATTGTTAACCGTCTTTTTGGCAAGAGTCTCAACGAACAAGGCCCAAGCCCAAACGCACAATCAGATAAAAGTCGCGCTTCAGAAGGCCCAGCAGGGGCACAACTTAGAGCAATGGCACATCGGCCCAAATCCAACTCTGTCAGATTGACTGTGCATTACCGTAAGAATCGCTCACCAGGACGACCGAGTTTCTCGCTTCCAAAAAGAACTCGTCGACTGATTATCTCGGGCCAGCGAGAAAGATATCTGCAGAATTAGTCCACCTAATATCCCGACTATCAAGGCAATAAAGGCAGTCAAACTATATACGGACAAAGCTCTACTTTTAATAAACCTCTCCGTGGATGCCACGTCAACCACAACTTCCGAGGATACTATTTATGAACAGTGGAATCAGTCCTTCAGCCGCAATTCAAGCCAATAGATGAATTCCACGTGTCCAGGCCTTCCCGGAATGGTCGGACCATATCGCAACAACCCAAGCTGCATTCTCCACCTATAAATACCCCTAAGCTAAAAAGAAAGAAAAAAAAGACTTTTGGGGACTTTTGGCCAGACGGCTTTCTCCAAGCTTTTCATCTTTACGCTTCTCCATAATTCCAATCTCTCTCAAAAGGAAGAAGAAAAGATAGTCGTTTTCTTTCTCTTCTTGAAATGGAAAAAGCATTGTACTTGTAATAAAAAAAGAGAAATAATATATAAAGTGGATGTAGGCATCGTCTTTGCCGAACCACTATAAAAATTCTATGTGTGCTCCATCCTCTTTTACTTTTTATTGCATTTTTTATCATTATCCATGTGTTGATCAAGCGATTGGGGGTTGATCGTCACTAGTAACCAAACTTTTGACGTTAACACTTTGGCGCGCCTGATAGGGGAAACGCACCGACATCATCATTAAACTCCTGCTTATCTCAGGTCATGGCAAATAAACGAAAGAAAGATGCAACATCCTCTCATCCTGCAAACACCGATGCTGCCGATACCGATGCTGCAGAAGTAAGCCACGAAGTTTCCTCTCATGACGACATGTCTCGATTCCTTACCCGGGATGACATGGATAAAATCATGGTTGAACTCAGACACCATATGAAATCTCAGGGTAAAGTCCTCGAACGACAACAGCAGTTGATGGATCACCTTCTCAGTCGATTGGAAACAGGGTTGAACGCTTCAACATCAATTCCTCCACAGGCCGAGATTGGGACAATAGCTGACCCTCAGTTTACTCAAAATCAGGCCACCGATCGGGCTACACCTTTATTCCATCCTGGTTTGGCCCCACCAATCAATAAAGCCCATTAAGGAGTATCGCTTCCAGCGACCAGTGCGGTTGTGGCCACAGAACATCAGGAGACGGACGATCAAGATCTAGGTCGTCTGGAAAATATGCCTCCGCTCTTTGGAACATCTCGACCTATCGAATCGGTCGAACCACCATCGGGTCCCTCTGAATCAATGCCATTCCCATTACAACCCGGGATCTTACCACAGACTAGTCTAACCACTCTTCCTCTTCAACGAAGAGCTGGAGTAGCCTTCCCTTCGAACAAGGGAAGCCACCCTGCAACACCGGCCCTCACCGTAGCAAAAGAAGACGCTACCGTAGACCCTCCTAACCTCGCTTCAAGCGGGGGCAACCCTGGCATCCGAACATCACATGCTACGCTGGATCAGCCTAAACTCTTTGCGATGGGCAAGGCTCAACCCACAACTCATCAGGTTCCAGAGGGGCCAATCTGCCCAAAACCACCTGCAAGATCTCACCTTCCCTCACACCTTCACTCAATTCTTGGAGGTCGAACTGCCGCCCTTCCGAGCATGCTTTTGCCGGATCCTTGCTCAGAAACTTCTCAGGAGGAAGAGCTAAGTTCATGGCAACAACTCCTCGGAGATGGGAGCCAGCTTGCAAGCATCGTC
Organism: Allium sativum; assembly: GCA_030737875.1. Lineage (NCBI taxonomy): Eukaryota > Viridiplantae > Streptophyta > Magnoliopsida > Asparagales > Amaryllidaceae > Allium > Allium sativum. The sequence goes on along the minus strand of CM060921.1, from coordinate 508,493,861 downwards.
CGACGCTTCACTCAGGGAAATTCTTTGCAGCAAGACAAAGACAATGTCAATCGCAGCCCCTTCACTAGAGAAATCAGAATTTCTCGAAATCCTCCGGACTTCAGGTTCCCGGCCATCGAGCCATACAACGGTCGCACTGACACGACCATTCACCTCATGCGATACATGCGACATATGGAAGTACTTGGTGCATCGACCAGCTTCATGGCTAAGTGCTTTCCTCTCTTTCTCACAGATATAGCCAGAATGTGGTTTCGGTAGCTAACAACGGAGTCGATCAGCAGCTGGAATACTCTGGTCACCCGATTCATCGAATAGTTTCAAGTACATATCTCTCGACCGAAAAGTGTCATGTTTTTATCTGCCATCAAACAACGATCCGGAGACACGCTAAGATTCTACCTCGAAAGATTCAACGCAGCTGTAGTATCTGTCGATTTACCCGAGCCATCGATGGTGCTGATGGAAGCCATCGCGGGAGTTCAGAAGAGATCAGAATTCTCAAACTCCTTAACCAGAGATCCCCCCAAAGATATAGATGATTTTTACTCCGAGGCCGAGAGATTCCTCCAACAAGAGGATGCCGGCCTTGAAAAGGAAAGCCTTGAAGTTTTAGTGGCCAAACAACAAGGTCCACTCAACGGCGATGGCCAGGATAAAGGAAGGGCCTCGGAAAAGAGTGAACGCAATGTGCGACCTCGAAATGAAAACAAGTATGATCGATATACCGAGCTCAATTCTTCTTTGCTCGATATCTACCTCGAAATACGCTAGTCCTTGCCTACTCCAAGATCACCTCAACGAGAACCGACCCAGATGGAACTTGATTCTGGCAAGCATTGTATATTCCACAACGTAGTTGGACATAATACAAATGATTGCCGACATCTACGCAATCTCATCGAAGGACGAGTCAAAAAAGGGGAACTCGCTAAATATGTAAAAGATCGCGCCCCGGCCATGCCGCCGCGACCTTCTGCTCAAGCTCCTCAGGCTGGTCCGCGAGCCCCTAGAAACGGAAAGGACCCTGAGACTAGCACTTGCGGCATTATCATTAATTAGATTTTTTATCTTTTTTTCGATGTATTTTTTTTAATAACAAGGACGCCTTGATATGCACATAGGATTTAGCTCTTAAGAATGCTCTGTAATCAATCGCTGTCCCCGTAGAATTTATTTTCTTTGTAATAATTGCTTAGCAGTTATGAATTTCACTTTTCGTAAAAGTAGATCATGTTGTGAAATCTCTAAACCGAGCGTGGATAATGCTTGCCCCCTTGTTCTGTGTGGTCAACACGAAAGCCCACCATCATTTCAAACACCTACTCCATCAGGTGAGCGAGGTTACATTTTCTAAACACGAATGTGGACTACACTCTCTTTTCTTTACACCATGAGCATGCATAGCTCGCTAAACTAACTAACCTAACACGAGTCGAGCATAAGAAACACTTGCCCTAAGCCGAGCATGGTTTATGTTCGCCACTAAGCCGAGTATGGTTAATACTCGCCCTCTCTAAGCTAAGCCAGATTAGCGTTCGCCACTAAGCCGAGCATGGCTTATGCTCACCCCTAAGTCGAGCATGGTTTATGCTCGCCACAAAGCCAAGTATGGTTGATGCTCTCCACCCTCTAAATCCAAGTGGAATAAAATGCTCGATCTGTCACCCTCCTCTAAAACAAGGATGGTTTGTTTTGTATTTGCAGGTACCAACTCTCGTACAAATGGCCATCATCATCTCGGCCTTAATACGGTTCCCGATGATTGTAGGTTTTCTGGCCTTAATACGACCTGGCATGGTCGTTGGGTTTCCGGCCTTAATATAACATCAGACCGTCAGTTTTATGGCCTTAATATGGTCTGGCGCAACCATAGCAGTTCGAGCGTTTGTGCTTCGGTTCGGATTTCAGAACACACCTCCCTCTGTCGATGAAGATGCATTCTGAGGGGCAAAGTGTTAACCCTCTTTTTGGCAAGATTCTCAATGAACAAGGCCCAAGCCCAAACGCACAATCAGATACAAGTCGCGCTTCAGGAGGCCCAGCAGGAGCGCAACTTAGAGCAATGGCACATCGGCCCAAATCCAACTCAGTCAGATTGACTGTGCATTACCGGAATAATCGCTCACCAGGACGACCGAGTTTCTCGCTTCCAAAAAGAACTCATCGACCGATTATCTCGAGCCAGCGAGGAAGATATCTGCAGAATTAGTCCACCTAATATCCCGACTTTCAAGGCAATAAAGGCGGTCAAACTATATACGGACAAAGCTCTACTTTTAATAAACCTCTCCGTGGATGCCACGTCAGCCACAACTTCCGAGGATACTATTTATGAACAGTGTAATCAGTCCTTCAGCCGCAATTCAAGCCAATAGATGAATTCCACGTGTCCAGGCCTTCTCGGAATGGCCGGACCATACCGCAACAACCCAAGCTGCATTCTCCACCTATAAATACCCCTAAGCTAAAAAGAAAGAAAAAAAAAGAAATGACTTTTTGGGGACATTTGGCCAGACGGCTTTCTCCAAGCTTTTCGTCTTTACGCTTCTCCATAACTCCAATCTCTCTCAAAAGGAAGAAGAAAAGACAGTCATTTTCTTTCTCTTATTCAAACAGAAAAAGCATTGTACTTGTAATAAAAAAAGAGAAATAATATATAAAGTGGATGTAGGCATCAACTTTGCCGAGCCACTATAAAAATTCTATGTGTGCTCTCTGCTCTTTTACTTTTTATTGCATTTTTTATCTTTATCCGTGTGTTCAACACGCGATTGGGGGTTGATAGTCACTAGTAACCAAACTTTTGACGTCAACACTTTGGCGCGCCAGGTAGGGGAAACGCACCGACATCGTCATTGGACTCCTGCATATCTCAGGTCATGGCAAATAAACGAAAGAAAGATGCAACATCGTCTCGTCCCGCAAACACCGATGCTGCAGAAGTAAGCCACGAAGTTTCCTCTCATGACGACATGTCTCGATTCCTTACCCGGGACGACATGGATAAAATCATGGTCGAACTCAGAGACCATATGACATCTCAGGGTAAAGTCCTCGATCGATAGCAACAGTTGATGGATCACCTTCTCGGTCGATTGGAAACAGGGTTGAACGCTTCAACATCAATTCCTCCACAGGCCGAGATTGGGACAACAGCTGACCCCTAGTTTACTCAAAATCGAGCCACCGATCGGGCTACACCTTTATTCCATCCTGGTTTGGCACCACCAATCAATCAAGCCTAGCCAGGAGTATTGCTTCCAGCGACCTGCGCGTTTGTGGCCACAGAACATCAGGAGACGGACGATCAAGATCTAGGTCGTCTGGCAAATATGCCTCCGCTCTTTGGAACATCTCGACCTATCGAATCAGTCAAACCACCACCGGGTCCCTCTGAATCAACGCCATTTCCATTACAACCCGGGATCTTACCACATACCAGTCTAACCACTCTTCCTCTTCAACAAAGAGCTGGAGTAGCCTTCCCTTCGAACAAGGGAAGCCACCCTACAATACCGACCCTCACCGTAGCAGAAGAAGACGCTACCGTAGACCCTCCTAACCTCGCTTCAAGCGGGGGCAACCCTGGCATCTGAACATCACATGCTACGCTGGATCAGCCTAGACTCTTTGCGACGGGCATGGCTCAACCCACAACTCATCAAGTTCCAGAGGGGCCATTCTACCCAGAACCACCCGCCAGATCTCACCTTCCCTCACACCTTCACTCAATTCTCGGAGGTCGAACTGCCGCCCTTTCGAGCGTGCTTTTGCCGAATCCTCGCTCAGACCCTTCTCAGGAGGAAGAGCTAAGTTCATGGCAACGACTCATCGGAGATGGGAGCCAGCTTGCAAGCATTGTCTGACACTTCACTCGGGTAAATTCTTCACAGCAAGACATAGTCAATGTCAATCGCAGCCCCTTCATTAGAGAAATCAGAAGTTCTCGAAATCCTCCGGACTTCAGGTTCCCAGCCATCGAGCCATACAACGGTCACACTGACCCGACCATTCACCTCATGTGATACATGCGACATATGGAAGTACTTGGTGCATCTACTAGCTTCACGGCTAAGTGCTTTCCTCTCTTTTTCACAGATATAGCCGGAATGTGGTTTCGGCAGCTAACAACGGAGTCGATCAGCAGCTGGAATACTCTGGTCACCCGATTCATCAAACAGTTTCGAGTGCATATGTCTCGACCGAAAAGTGTCATGTTTTTATCTACCATCAAACAGTGATCCGGAGAGACGCTAAGATCCTTCCTCGAAAGATTTAACGCAGCTGTAGCATCTGTCGATCGGCCCGAGCCATTGATGGTGCTGATGGCAGCCATCACGGGAGTTCAGAAGAGATCAGAATTCTCAAACTCCTTAACCAGAGACCCCCCCCAAAGATATAGATGATTTTTACTCCGAGGCCGAGAGATTCCTCCGACAAGAGGATGTCGGCCTTGAAATGGAAAGCCTTGAAGTTTTAGTGGCCAAACAACAAGGTCCACTCAACGGCGATGGCCAGGATAAAGGAAGAGGAAGGGCCTCGGAAAAGAGTGAACGCAATGTGCGACCTCGAAATGAAAACAAGTTTGATCGATATACCGAGCTCAATTCTTCTTTGCTCGATATCTACCTCGATATACGCTAGTCCTTGCCTACTCCAAGACCACCTCGATGAGAACCGACCCAGATGGAACTTGATTCTGGCAAGCATTGTATATTCCACAACGTAGTTGGACATAATACAAATTATTGCCGACATCTACGCAATCTCATCGAAGGACGAGTCAAAAAGGTGGAACTCGCTGAATATGTAAAAGATCGCGCCCCGGCCATGCCGCCGCGACCTTTTGCTCAAGCTCCTCAGGCTGGTCCGCGAGCTCCTAGAAACGGAAAGGACCCTGAGACTAGCACTTGCGGCATTATCATTAATTAGATTTTTTATCTTTTTTTCGATGTATTTTTTTTAATAACAAGGACACCTTGATATCCACATAGGATTTATCTCTTAAGAATGCTCTGTAATCAATCGCTGTCCCCGTAGAATTTCTTTTCTTTGTAATAATTGCTTAGCAGTTATGAATTTCACTTTTCGTAAAAGTAGATCATGTTGTGAAATCTCTAAACCGAGCGTGGATAATGCTCGCCCCCTTGTTCTGTGTGGTCAACATGAAAGCCCACCATCATTTCAAACACCTACTCCATCAGGTGAGCGAGGTTACATTTTCTAAACACGAATGTTGACTACAGTCTCTTTTCTTTACACCACGAGCATGCATAGCTCGCTAAACTAACTAACCTAACACGAGTCGAGCATAAGAAACACTTGCCCTAAGCCGAGCATGGTTTATGTTCGCCACTAAGCCGAGTATGGTTAATACTCGCCCTCTCAAAGCCGAGCCAGATTAGCGTTCGCCACTAAGCCGAGCATGGCTTATGCTCACCCCTAAGTCGAGCATGGTTTATGCTCGCCACAAAGCCAAGTATGGTTGATGCTCGCCACCCTCTAAATCCAAGTGGAATAAAATGCTCGATCTGTCACCCTCCTCTAAAACAAGGATGGTTTGTTTTGTATTTGCAGGTACCAACTCTCGTACAAATGGCCATCATCATCTCGGCCTTAATACGGTTCCCGATGATTGTAGGTTTTCTGGCCTTAATACGACCTGGCATGGTTGTTGGGTTTCCGGCCTTAATATAACATTAGACCGTCAGTTTTCTGGCCTTAATATGGTCTGGCGCAACCATAGCAGTTCGAGCGTTTGTGCTTCGGTTTGGATTTCAGAACACACCTCCCTCTGTCGATGAAGATGCATTCTGAGGGGCAAAGTGTTAACCCTCTTTTTGGCAAGAGTCTCAATGAACAAGGACCAAGACCAAACGCACAATCAAATACAAGTCGCGCTTCAGGAAGCCTAGCAGGGGCGCAACTTAGAGCAATGGCACATCGGCCCAAATCCAACTCAGTCAGATTGACTGTGCATTACCGGAAGAATCGCTCACCAGGACGACCGAGTTTCTCGCTTCCAAAAAGAACTCGTTGACCGATTATCTCGAGCCAGCGAGGAAGATATCTGCATAATTAGTCCACCTAATATCCCGACTTTCAAGGCAATAAAGGCGGTCAAACTATATACAGACAAAGCTCTACTTTTAATAAACCTCTCTGTGGATGCCACGTCAGCCACAACTTCCGAGGATACTATTTATGAACAGTGGAATCAGTCCTTCAGCCGCAATTCAAGCCAATAGATGAATTCCACGTATCCAGGCCTTCTCGGAATGGCCGGACCATACCGCAACAACCCAAGCTGCATTCTCCACCTATAAATACCCCTAAGCTAAAAAGAAAGAAAAAAAGAAATGACTTTTGGGGACTTTTGGCCAGACGGCTTTCTCCAAGCTTTTCATCTTTATGCTTCTCCATAACTCCAATCTCTCTCAAAAGGAAGAAGAAAAGATAGTCATTTTCTTTCTCTTCTTCAAACAGAAAAAGCATTGTACTTGTAATAAAAAAAGAGAAATAATATATAAAGTGGATGTAGGCATCGTATTTGCCAAACCACTATAAAAATTCTAGTTGTGGTCCCCGCTCTTTTACTTTTTATTGCATTTTTTATCTTTATCTGTGTGTTGATCACGCGATTAAGGGTTGGTCGTCACTAGTAACTAAATTTTTGACGTCAACAAAAATAGTTAAAATAAATTTCCAGTAACCAACGCAAACTTGAATTCAAGTAAAATATGTTTTGTACTAACCTGGTTCCAAGTTGGAGATGTATTAAATTTAAGTCCACTTTATGTGTATACAAATATAAAAAAGAATAATGAATATTAACGGGTATATAGAATTAGGAAAATTTGTGAAAGTCAAATGGATTGCATAGTTATAATCTTAGCACACATAAATTGTAAGGTATATTCTATAACATTGCTAAAATGGATAGTGTCCATTTTAATTTAAGTTAGTCATCCGGAAATAACTTTGCTTTTGAGGGTTGGTAATAATAATTAATGATGATGTGGACTTTGAAAATGTTAATGTAGTTGAAGATAATATTAGTCTGAATATAAATAAATGAGGTTGAATTGAATATGAGTTCATGTGAAATGTTAATTTAAATATTAATATGAAAATTAGAAATTTGAATTGTATGTTCATACGAATTGAATATTACTAAAATGGAGATTAAAGTGTGAACTTTAAAGAGATTAAAGACGTAAATTCGAAGGTTTTAGCAAAATCTTAACCTAAATAAATACAAATAGATATTAAGAAAACATATATATATATATCTTGTTCTAAGAATATCATTTATTTAATTTCTTATTGTAATTATAAGTTAATTATATTTTTATTAGCGGTAGAAATCAAGATATGAGTAACATAAGCAAGTATTTATCTTAAAGGAAAGTTGATTTCATACAAATGTAAGTAACATTTACATTTTTTTTTTTGATGTCGTGAATAATAATTTGTGTTTTGAGTGAGATTTTGTCCTGTATTGAGTAAGAAATTTTATAAATGAACTATATTTTCTTTATATTTCAATTTGTGATTTGATATAAATTAATATAACTTTTATTTACTTAGATTTTCCAAATATAAAGAATTTAGCGACATCAAATAAAAGAGGAAATTATATATACGAAATTTTATAAAGAAATGATTAGAAAGATATAGTTTATATCAAAATTTGGAAGTTTTTGAATACGTTTAGTTGAAAAGAATTTCAATTATTTTGCACGATGTTTAAGACTGGACTATCGAGTACTTAGAGATTTTGGGCATACGTCTGGCCAACGTATGTACCAAATTCTGTAAGTACGAGATGGATATTAATAGATCTCAGCCTAATCGCTTGAAGATAATTTGGATGATGACTATAAGATAATTTGGATAATGACTATAAGATAATTTGGATAATTTGGACATTGATAGATCTCACTCTAATCACCGGTATTTATTTCAGGTATCGAAAGTCAGATAGGTATAAGATACCGGTTGAGACATCAAGCTTATACTTGAAAAAATTTGAAATATGTTTGGAAACAACTAGACTTCTGATTTATCATCTACTAATATACAAACTAAGTAAGTAGTTTAAAATGTACGTATTTATCATTTGATAAATAGTTAAAATGTACATAATTGAGTGGGGGAGAACGTAAAAGACCATAAATTTACCGTTTAGAATTATAGTAAAATTCGAATTATTTTGATATATATATATATAAAGTAATTTATTTATTCAATTTTTGAATATATATATATATATATATATATGGAATGCATAAGTTCAAATTGAATATAAGAAATAAAATAGTTGTTCAAATAAAAATTTGTTAATTTTGAAATTTAAGTGAAATCAGTTAATAATATAACATTGAAATATTGTTTTATTAAATATGAATGTTTTATATAAACTGATTTAGAAAATTTTATAATGAAAATGTCGACGTTTATTTCGTCGAATTCCGATTTCACTAGCTCTGTTAAAATCGATTTAGATGATCGATTCACTGTAGTGACAACTGATGTAGAGTAAATAACGATTTTTCATATGAAATTAAATTGCCAATTTCAATGTGCTATCATGTTCGTATAGACACTCTGAACACAACGATATTTTTTTCATATGCCTAGACATCCGGTTTAATTTCCACGTTAATTTGAATTTTGTATTCACGGTGCGTGTTTGTTAGACCCAAAAATTGTTAGAGACTGAGATGTTGATGATGACGTTTTTGATGATAACAACCTTGTTTCAATTATTATTTTTATAAAATATACACTAACATGTTATCTAGAATATATATATATATAGGAAATCTATGCAGGTATTAATTATTGAAGACTGTACAGTTCGGAGAATCAAGATTACAAAGTAGAAGACTTCAAGATACAAGACTCATGAGTATCAAGGATTCAAGAGTTCAAGAAATATACAGTAATAATGTCTAGATATAATGTTAGAACTCTGGTTAGCACTGACTTCAGCCATTTTCACACTTCTTTCACTATTTTCAAATGTTCTCAAAGATTACTTTCTTTTTTTAAATCTATTTTCAAATTGATTTCAAAATTACTTCCTTATTTTAATTTTATATCTTTTTATTCTTAGATTTATTTTAACTCCTGAAATTTATTTGAACTCCTATTTTATAAAATAACACTTAACATATTTTAACTCCTAATTCAAATAGTTTTTACTTATGAATTCAATACTAATTTTATTATAGTTACTTATGTTTACAATTTCCTTGTTTATATTTAGTTTTAAATATATTCATAGGTTTATATATATTATTTTATATTTAGTTTTTAATCATTTTTTAATTATCTTGATATATGCTTTTAAATATATTTCTACTTGGAATATACTATTTTAATATAAGGAACATAGTTTGTTTTAACTTAGGAATTATCATAATTTGTTTAAACATTATCTACTTTAATTTAAGTTTTATTTTTTTAAACACACTAGTATATGTCGTCATATACAAAGTGGTATATTGGCATATGTACCCTTTGTTTGAAATTTAAATTTTAAAAAAATTATGTCTTTTGAATTCAAACCTTTTCTGCATGATTATGAATATTGGAAAACTATATATAGGCTTCAGATTTCGAATTTTTTGATAACTTCTCATCTCCTTCGTCTTCGTTTCTTATCCAGCCATTAATCTTCTTAATTTCTCAAAATCTATATTTATACTCTACCGAATTTCAAAGAAATTATATCTTTCTTCTTCTCTTTCAATTCAACATCAAACTCTCTCTGAAATTCAAGAGCTACTCAAAAGTTATAGGTTGTTTGTAATCAAAGATCACTAGATTAAGTCCTATCGAGTCAAAACTCCAAAACTGATACTGAGAAAAGGTATGATCGTAGCCTGTAAATCAATTGAGTGAGATTGTAACCCGAAAATCAATTAGGTGATCTTGTAGCCTTGGAAATCATGAGAACACCCTGTGCTCGGAAGAAGGTGGTAGTGGACCCCGTGGCCATTGAAATCAAGAATTGTAATTTCAAATTATATTGAAAAGAAATCTGCACAACCCAGCGTTGTGTGGGACTGGGTGTAGGGTATCGAACCTGTATAAAATCCCGATATGTACTTTCCTTTTACTCTTTTTGTTTTTATTCTGTGCATCTGTGTTTGAAACTTTGGTTGTTGATATCTATGATCAGCATAACATTCTGTTTTATCCAAAAAGATTTCAAGTAATTAATAAAATCCATAAAACACTATCAACCCCCTCTCTAGTGTTTAGCTTGCATTAAGATCCTTAATCTACATCCCAAAAAAAATGTCATAATTTTTGTATTTTCGAATTAGTTAGCATTGGCGAGAATGCGTAAAACGTTTACTGGTTCCTAGCCTTTTTTACGGATCTGAGGACATAACTTACTACTTTAATTTATTATTTCATAAGAAAATTTTATTTATTTATCTGTTCACAAACGATGCTCCACTCCACTGTCACTCTCTCTTATTCTTCTTCTATGCTTCCCATGGCCGAATATATAAAAAAAAGAAACCTAAATCTCCTGCTCCATGCAAGCATAACTACCCAGCACCAATCTCCACCCGAACTTGTACCCTGTTACCCCCTCGCATGCTCTGCCTCCGCCTTGCTCCTCTCTTCCACTTTCCCTAAACTAACCTACCTCCCTGCTCCGTCAGCACCGATCATGTGCATCGATCTTCACCCGACATCATCCCTGCCTAGCACCGTCCACCACCGAGACTTGAAGACCAACTTCACCAACGCTTTATACACCATCTCAGACCCAAGAACCTACCTTGTATCCAAGCTCTACCACCTAGACAAGCAACCCAAGCCAACTAGCCACCCTCTTTCCTAAAAGTGCACCACCTCGTCTCCAGCCCTCGTGTTATGCACCAATCTTCTTCAACCAACTTCTGGACACTACAGTTGCAAGTAGAGGAGGAACTAAGAGTGTTTCTATAATTCAACATGCATCAGACATTTCCACAAACACCTTGGCTCAAAATAGCAAAAGACTAACTGACAGTAATCATCCAACACTGATGGACAGTGCATAGTTAAGAGCTGGTATGGAATGCTATCTGATCGAAACTATGCTTTAATCAAAGCACTGGATTGTGTGTGCATGTGCACGTATGCACAGCCATACCACATAATGGGTTATGTGTATTTTCTGTTTATGTTGTGGGCTTGTTATTGTTAAGGCCTGTTCTGCAATCTACCTTATAAATATTGGTAGTCTGATCAATAATTTAGTGGAGATTTATTATCTTTAACTATTTTCATTATTATTCGTATATCAGCAATAAAATTCCACCTTCCAGTTTATTGTTCGACATTATTCATGTGTTCTTGTTCATAGTTTTAGTTCCTCTCGCGATCTTTCTTCCTTTTTTTAAATCTGTGTAAACACATTGCTTCAACAATGTCACATATGATCACAAGAAGTCAATCCAAACTGCTTGGGTCTAACATCTTAGTATCAAAGCTAGACGTCTCAGATCTGCATCATCGATCCGACGATGAAAAGGAGAAAAATATTGATGGATCTAATGGTGAATACACTATTGATGAAATAAGACAACACCGCATTAATGCTCAAACTGTTGTACACATTTGAGAGTTGCAAGAATCACATCATAGGCTAAATAACAAGGTGGATCTCATGCATAAATGCTCAACAACTTAGCCAAGGATTTCAAAGAATTGAGGATCCAACAGCATAATCAAAGAACCCGTATATCCCAGCTTCACGACGCAACTCTTCTGGGCCCAATCAAGATTCATTGACCTCTACCCACTCAAATCCACCACGCCATGAAAACACTTCTCAAAACCCTAACTGAAATGCTACTACTGTCATTGTCAATTCCCAGAACCCTCCATGGCTTCTCTAAAACACTATCATTAAACTTGACTTCCTCACCTATAATGGTGACAGCGAAGTGGTTGAATGGCTCAACCAAGTTGAACATCTCTTCCAATACCATAACATAGTGGAAAATGAATGGGTACCCACTTGTTCCTTTCATTTGAGAGAGGATGCTCATAAATGGTATAATTGGCACGTCAAGAAAGTCAAGAATTATGAAACTTGGAGCATATTTAGAGACGAGTTGCTTATGAGATTTGTAGCCGAAGAGTTCTTAAAACCATATGGGGCTATTTCTAATCTCAAACAAACCACAACAGTGGTGGCTTACTTATCACAATTTGAACATCTTGTTGTCTTATGTGATGCTATGGCCGATCAATTTACATTGGAAAAGTTGTGGATGGACTCAAAGAAGAGATCAAATATGATGTTTTGGCCTTACACCCAGTGGATTTCAAACAGGCAGTGAGCTTGGCCAAGGTTTTTGAATGCAAAAGAATAAGAAAACGCAAGCTCAAGAGCAGTAAGTTGATCAAGAAAACTAGAGAGCCAAAAACATTCAAGAAGGAAACTGCCAGTACTGAAGTCAATGCCAAAATGAAAGGTTTATCTCCCCAAAAAACATTGGAAAGAAGGCATAAGAATTTATGCTTTAGATGTAACAAAAAATGGCATCTGTGCCATCAATGAAAAAAAAACAAGTCTATATTATGGAGGGGATCATGTCATTGCATACAGAGGATGGAGAGGAACCTCATGGGGAAACTGAAGAGGCAGAAACCCTAGAATTAACAAATCCACACCCACCCTGTGGCAACAAGAACGAAGAAGAGAAAACCTATGCCATCACATTAAGTGCTATGTGCAGTATCCCTACCTTGTCTACTATTAGGGTTTGTGGGCATATTAATAAACATATGGTAGAAGTACTCATCGATTCAGGCTCCACTCACGATTTCCTCAATATCGAGTTATCTAAGAAATTAAATCTAAATGTTAAAGAAATTCAAGGGTACATAGGTCAAATCGTAAATGGAGAGAAACTCCACGGCAAAGGCATGTGTAAGGGGGTAATCTTCAAATGTCTAGGTTGCGTTATGGATGTTGATTTACTGCTAGTATCGCTTGAAGTATGTCAAGTGGTTCTAGGTGCTCAGTGGATGAAAGAAGTAGGCGAGATCTCCTTCAACTTTGCCCAATTACAAATTAAATTTCAATGGAAAAGGAAGAATTACGTATGGTAAGGAATTAAAGCAAGCAATGAAATGGAGGACATCAAAGCTATAATCAAAGAAAGTTCTCAGTGTCAAGTGTCACTCTTACTATGTTCACTGCAGATTAAATGCAATTCACTAGAATAAGGAATTTCAGTACCTCCAGAAATACAACAAATCCTATCTAAATTCGCAACTGTTATTTCTTATCGGCTATGTCTACCACCTACATGTAAGTGCGATCATAAAATACCCTTAGTTCCCTACTCAAAACATGTATGTTTGAGACCTTATCGACACTCATATCACATCAAGAATGAATTATAGAGATTGATAAAAGAAATTCTGGAAGTAGGAATAATAAGGCCTAGCACAAGTGAGTATTCATCGTCGGTAGTCATGGTCAGAAAAAAGATGGCTCGTGCAGGATGTGTGTCGAATTTACAATGCTTAACAAACAAACTATTAAGGACAAGTATCCAATCCCTTTAATTGATGATTTATTAGAGAACTGCATAATTATGTATATTTTTTCTAAATTAGATTTGAGGTTAGGTTACCATCAAATTCGAATGCATCCAAATGATATTCATAAAACTGCATTTAAAACTCATGAGGGTCACTATGAATTTATGGTTATGCCTTTTGGTTTATCTAGTGCTCCTTCACATTTTAGGCTCTCGTGAATAATATTTTTAAGCCTTATTTAAGATTTTTTTTATTAGTTTTCTTTGATGACATCCTAATCTACAGCCAGACTTGGTCTGAGCACATTCAGCATTTATGTTCAACCTTGCAGGTGCTTAAGGATAACCATTTGGTTGTAAAGCTGACCAAATGTTCATTTGTACATACACAAATTGCTTATCTGGATCATATAATCACAAATAATGGCATAATCAAGAGAAAATCTGTGCAGTAAAGGACTGGCCGCAGCCAAGAAATATCAAGGGGTTAAGAGGCTTTCTTGGTCTTACAGGGTACTACCGAAAATTTGTAAGTAATTGTGGCGAAACCCCTTACTGATTTACTGAAAAAGAATTCATTCACATGGAGCCCTCAGGCCACAGTAACATTTGAAAAGCTAATAACTGCCTACTTACCTCACCCGTAGTAACTATGCCTGACTTCAACAAGATGTTCATAGTTGAATGCGATGCTAGTGGAGTGGGAATTGGTGTTGTTCTAACACAAGATGACAAACCAATTGTGTATCTTAGCCAAGCTCTCAATAGGAAGAATTTGTTTTTGTCTACATATGAGAAGGAACTAGTTGCAGTTTTGCTTGCGACAAAGAAATGGACACAGTATTTGTTAGGCAAACAATTCGTTATAAAAACTGATCATCAAAGTTTGAAACATCTCCTATATCAATGACAAACCACAGGAATTCAAGGTCGATGGCTAGCTAAGCTCCATGGGTTTGATTATAAGGTAGAGTATAAAAAGGGTAGAGAAAATAATGCAGTCGATTCTTTATTACATCTACCGGAAGAACAGGTGAAAACAACTCCATTTTTTCATGTAATGCCGTAACTATTTTGGAAGGAAGTTGATTGAGTGAGCTTAAGAAAGCATAGGAAAATTCTGTTTATTACCAAAATATGCAGGCACAATACCAGAATGGAAAATTGAACCATAAATAGAACATGATTGACCAACTATTATACTATAAAAACATGTTATTCTTAACTGATGATTGTCAAGATATCAAATAGACTTTATTAAGGGAGCATCATTCTTCCCCACTAGGAGGCCATGCAGGAACGAAGAAAACAAGGCAGAGGATAAAACATGTGTTTAACTGGAAGAATTAAGGCAGATGTGGAAATATTTGTACGAGAATGTGAAATCTGCCAGAGAAACAAGCACGAAAATGTTGTAGTTCCAGGTTTACTACAGCCACTCTCAATACCTGAGGCAATTTGGCGAGACATCTCTATGGATTTTATTGTAGGATTACCAAAGAGTAACAAGTACATGACAATATTTGTGGTAGTAGACAGGCAATCAAAATATGTGCATTTCTTCCCATTGCAACATCCCTACACAACGGCACAAATAGCTCATATATTTTTTGATGGGGTTTTCAAGTTACAAGATGTGCCACGTAGCATCGTATCAGACAGAGATGTTATATTTAGTAGTATTTTTTGGTAAGAGCTGATGAAGCTTCAAGGTTGCACGTTACAAATGGGTTCATCATACCATCCTCAAGCCGATGGTCAAACCGAAGCTATTAACAAAATTCTTGAAGGGTATCATTATTGCCTTGTGTGTCAAAACCACAAGACTGGTCAAGATGGTTAACAATAGCTGAGTATTGGTACAATACAAGCTGGCAAAGCTCCATTAACATGACTCCTTGTTTAGTTGTGTATAGCACGACACCGCCTACCCTATTAACATATGTACCAAATATTGCTCGTGTACCGTAGGTGGAGCAAGAACTCTTATCAAGAGATATTGTGATGCAACTACTCAAAGATGGTCTACAACTTACCTAAGAGCGTATGAAAAGATACGTTGACCTCTAGAGAACCGAAAGATTGTTCAAAGAAGGGGACTGGGTGTACCTCAAATTGTAACCATATAGGCAAATCACAGTGAGTAATGTGAAGACTACTAATTGTCTACGAGATTTTATGGCCCTTAAAAGGTTATCAGAAAGATTAGTGAAGTTTCTTATGAGCTTGAACTACCCAGAGGAGCAAGAATACATCCAGTATTCGTATCACAATTGAAAAAAGAGTGGGTCAGGGTCAACGAATTATCATCCATCAGAACAATCCTAACTTCATTGAGGAAGGGGCTGACGAGCCTGAAAGGATATTGGATAGGCGTATTTTTCCCCTAAATAATAGAGCTGTCATTCAGGTGTTAGTGAAATGGAAGCAAAGGGATGAAGATAAGGCAAGGTGGGAAGACTATAGGCCTTTGGTGAAGAGATTTCCAGCATTTGACCTTGAGACAAGGTCAAATTTTGAAAGGGAGGGGAGTGTTATGCACCAATCATCTTCAACCAACTTTATGGGAGCTATAGTTGCAAGTAGAGGATGAACTAAGAGTGTTTGTATAAATCAACGTGCAGCAGACATTTCCACAAACACCTTGGCTCAAAACAACAAAAGACTAACTGACAGTAATCAGCCAACGTCGAAGGATAGTGCACAGTTCAGAGCTGATGTGGAAGGCTATCTGATCGAAACTATGCTTACTGGTCAATAATCAAAGCACTGGATTGTGTGTGCATGTGCACGTATGCATAGCCATACCACATAGTGGGTAATGTGTATTTCCTATTTATGTTGTGGGCTTGTTATTGTTAAGGCATGTTCTGCAATCTACCTTATAAATACTGGTAGTCTGATCAGTATGAAGGGTGTTGAATTTAGTAGAGAATTATTCTCTTTAACTAAGCAATAAAATTCCACCTTCCAGTTTATTGCTCGACATTATTCATGTATTCTTGTTTATAGTTTTAGTTCCTCTCGCAATCTTTCTTCCTGTTTTTAAAACTGTGCAAATACATTGCTTCAACAATGTCACATATGATCACAAGAAGTCAATCCAAATAGCCTGGGTCTAATAACTCCCCGATCTGATATGATAAAAAGAACAAGTCTATACTCAGTGTGCGGGAAATAGTTTCTGATGTGAAAAGCAACAAAAGTATATAAAATCTTTTTATGAAAGTATAAGGGAAGGTGGTTTTCTGTTTTCAAAATATTGGTCTTTATAGATTCAATCAGTGCAAATTTTATCGACTTTCGATTTATAACTATTGGAGATAGCAGAAGACAAAGATAGCAATGCAAATTTCTTCTCAAACCAAAGTATAAACACACGTCATATGTATAAACACTTGTGTAGGAAAATTTATACTTGTATAGGAAGTTAAACCCATGTCATCGATATTTGGTCATGTTATGTATATTATAATTGATTATTACGATTGCTATAACTCCCTATTACGTTCAGTCAAGTTCGGACATGTTTGACACATTTACTTGTGACACTGGAAAGAGTTGAAATGATATATACCCGAATTAAATTATAAATATTTTACTCGGCCTAGGTAGAAAATTAAATCATAAACATCGTTGGTCAAAATGAATTGTTTTATAAACTAAAATTGATTTGATATTCTATAATTATTTATTTAAATTTTTATAAAAAAAATTAAACATTTATTTGTTATTCAACCTGGTTTATCACTAAATTGAGATTTTATGAATTATATAATAACTTATTAGTATTTGTTTGAATCTGTTTATTTATTGAAACTTTTATTTTAAATTTGAATATATAATCGATTGAAACTGAGAATCTGAATGCTTAGATATAATGACAATAACAGATGTTTTTAATGTGATAAATAATTGTGAATTTTATTTGATAGCATGAATTTCTAATTTTACAAGATTCCCAGTGTATCCGTTAAAGAATGAGCAACGATTCCTAATAATATACTAGGGCGGGAACTAGAGCCGTAGAGAAAGCGAGTCTTCGTAGGGCGATTTTGTAAAGTTTGTTTCTTAACTGAAATTAAAATTAATTAAAATTCATCGACGTATAATTTAACGTAATTTTTAGAATTTAATATATTGTAATTTATGTTGAACTTTTAAAAGGTAATTCTAAATTCATTTCGATTTTAAGATTTGATCTTAAGTTAAATCCATTATTTTAGAATCTACATTATAATAATTTAACGGATTTTGTCGAATGAAACTAAAGTTTAAATCGAACCCTATTTTGAAAAGAATCGTTGAAATGAAACTTTGTATATAAAAATTTGAGAATTAATAATTTCAATTTGACTTGGAATACGAAATGGTACAAGCATACAATTTAAGTTGTTAAATGAAATCAGTAAATAACGTTTGACTTAATTTGTGAGATTTGAAATCTTAATGTAATTGTACGATTAGATTGGTTTTTATCAAAACTAGATTTGTTTAAAGACTTCAATGTTAAGGTTGGTATTTAAACTAATAAAATGAAGTTAGCTAAATTGTGATTTAAATGATAATCGATGTAATGGAAAAAAAATTGAAAATTGAGATAGATGAAACCTATTTGACAAAATATGTTTAAATGGGTAATAAAAGTTGATTCGTTAAATAAACGTGATTTTTGAATCGGTCAACTTGATTTCAGTTTCATTGTAAATGGTAAATTGGAATGCTTGTAATTTCGTTTTGAATCGGAATTGAATTCAAAAACGATTTAAAGTGGGTTTTGAAACTAGATATTTGGTCCATATGGTTTGGAAGGAAATAAAATGTTTATTGCAAAATATTATACCTAGATTATTCTTAAAATTAGTAATGTTTTATATTAAACTATTTTACATATACTATTTTTTTTCTTATTATCTTATATATATATATATGACTATCTTTATTAAACTATTATACTTTAACCTTAACTATTTTTATATCTATACAAAATGTTTAAATAGAAAGGTTTTTTCCGACCCAAGTTGTTTAACCCAGTTTGGTTGAATATAAGATTTCATTAGGATAACGATAAATGTGACATGGAATCTAAATCAAAATTTGAATTTTGATAATGAACTGATTTCTAATATGAAATTGGAGTTGAAATTCAATATTGAACTCTTTGAGATATGATAATGAAAATTGAATATGAACTGAATCGGTTTATTAATTGAAATACGATGTTTTATTTAAACATAAAGACCAAGGAGTGTAAAATGACGATTGATAGTTAACGAGGCTAGGGATGGATATTGGCATACTCTCTGTCAATACCGGAACCACTTTAACAACTATATACATGGAGAAGGATCCAGAACGAAGTGGTTGATTTGACGAACATTTACTGAAATGAAGTAATAGAATGATAATGGATAACATTGACACTTGGGTTATAATTAAGATGACTAAAACAGGAGCCTATGTCTGGCCATTGATGTTAGAGACCTCTAGGGGACACACCTTGTTGAATTACTCACTTGACTTTTTAATCAATTAGTGCATCTTGATTTAATCGAGGGTGTTGGATGCGGTAAGCCACAGACGGGTTAGACTAACTAGAAAGGGTAAACTGGAAGAATCCTACCTTAGGCATTGCCTTACGTGTCTTGTCATATTTATCCTTATGTGAGCCCACTACGAGTTTGGTTACCAAATTAAATGTGTTAAGGTGGATCAATGTAAAACCTTAACGCTATTTTTTTATATTTATTTCACTGATAAACATCATCTATTATAACATATACTATTATATGTAAATAGTCTAACGGATCCTTAGGAGATGAGAAAAGCCCGTAACATCTCTTGAGTTACTACACATTTTGATTTATTGATTTAGATGAGGATGTTGGTTCTCAATTTAGTTCCTTTCTTCTCAAGAGGAGCAAATCATCAATTCTTGTAATATATCTAAAATCTGTAAATGGAGAATTCCAGGTACTATACACCTTACGATTTGATAACCTTGTAGTGTCATAATGATGAAACAGGAAGTTAACACTAACCTTTCTGATGAAGAGATCAACCAAGGTGCTCCGGTAACGGAGGAAGAGGACCCTGTGGAAACACGAGGTCCCCTTCTCCTCACCTTAAAGGGCCGCCATGGTTGATCCATATTCTCATTCTGAGCCTAGCGCTTCCCAAACATTGATGTAACGAAATTGTATATGAATTCCTAACCCGATCTCTATCGTGATTCAAATTTCTCTCTTGGGAAGATATGACACAAGGGATTCATCGGAGTTAATGAATGTTGAGATACTTTCATCCATGAACTTAAGGGAGGCTTTAGCCTGCTTTCTTCTTATTGGAATACACAATGTCGTCGTCATGGCATAGAGGCTTACCCATTCCGGATCCAGGATCATTTCCGGGAAACTCTGAGTCTTGACCACGGCAAATCTCGTGAACGCATACATTACATTATGTAATCCGGGTGTTGACGAAAAATGTCATTCACATTTTGGCGTTAGAAGGAGGACATGAACCTTCGGCCTAGTGGTTAATTTGTTTAAGCTAACTAGATGAATTTATCGTTCCATGGCAGGAAATAATGAAGTCGAAGAAATTGAAGGAACAAAACAAAGAGCTAGATCCCAACGTCACCCTAGAAGGAAATGAGGCACCAGCGCTCAACTCGAATAATAACGAGAAAGAAGTCGCGCCCAATCCACAACAACCACCAGACTCAAATGCCGTGGAAGATAATGTTGCAAGAAACTCGGTCTTGGAAAGGCAACTTCAAGAAATACAGGCTCAAGTCAATGCTTTCCAGGCACAAAAATCCTTAAAGCTAACTAGATCCAGTTAGAGAGACAAATGAATCTCCAAAAGGGAAGGCTCTCGTTCAACAGTCAGAAGCAAAAGGGAAGCCTCAGGAAACTTCTTCTAATAAAAAGAAGTCTCATCTGACAAGAGTGGATCATCAAAGGAATCAGTGCGAATAGGAACAGACTGGGAGCTCCACCTCCAAAGGCTATGATCCCAAAAGGGAAGACTATGACAACACAAAAACTTACATCAAAGGTGTCACTCAGAAGACAGTTAAGGACTTGCTGGGAAGCAAGGAGAAGAGAACCCAGGATGACAAGGTTAATGACAACGAAAGAGTGGCACCGTTCATCGATGAGATTATGAATACCATAGTACCATCGAGGGTCAAAGTTCCCACTATAATATCTAGGAACAACTGACCCCGACGATCTTCTGATGGCTTTCGACAGCTAGATGGATCTTTACAATGCTTTCGGAGCCATCAGATGCCGCCTCTTTCTGGTGACCTTTCAAGGGGCTGGGGCAAAGGGGTATCGCCAATATAGGGAAAACACCATTTATTCGTGGAAACAATTCTCCTAAGAATTCTCCGCGCGGTTCTGCATTTGAAAAGATCCAACTGTAGACTATATAGTCGTCACCAACATCAAACAGAGACAAGGGGAGCCTATAGGGGATTATCTGAAAAGGTTCAACATCGAAGCCTTAAAGGCCAAGGATATGAATGACCATGACAAGCCGATCGCCGTACACTCATGGTTGATTGAGAACACCCCCTTCTGGAAGGAGTTATATATCAACGGCTGCAAAGACTTGCAGGATTTCCACTTCCAAGCCGACAAGTCTATCCGCATGGATGAACACTTCACGAAGAAGAAGTTCAGGCCTTGAGGGGAAGGAGGAAGGTCGAACTTCGGACAAAAGCTCCTGGAAGAGAATCATAGGAGGTCAAGGTAGGAAGTGTCTAACACCAACTCAGTTGCCTTGAACAAGCCCATCTCGTATGTGTATGCTATTGCAAAAGAAAGGGTCAATAACTTCCCCATCTCTTTCAAAGCCAAAAATTGCTCCGAACCTTATGTCGGTGGTAAATACTACGAGTTCCATAAAAACAATGGGCACAAGATAGATGAGTGCAAGGTATTGGATGGGATTATCCAGAAACTAATCCGAGAGGGACATCTGAAGGAGTTTGTTTCAAATAAAGCAACACCAACTCAACGTGCAGGAGGACAGCAGAAGGTTTTGGTAAACACGATAGGAGTCACTACGAGAGAGAATAACCTAGATCTAGGGCCTCTCGTAAACCACATCAATGTGATCTATGGGGTACCACACCCTGTCGGAAGTTTTTCGAAGGCCAGGAACCAATACGTGAAGGAAGCCTTGGAAGTAATCTTCTCCATTCAGGAGGAACCATCACTGAAGAGCACGTGCTATGCCCTCAAAATGCATAACCTCGTGGTCTCTCCGGAAGAAATGAAGAAAGGGGTCCATCACCCCCATAACGACCCCCTTATGATAACGGCGTAGATAGGGTTTTCGGTCGTTTCTAAAATATCAGTGGATACCGGAAGCGCTGCCAATGTCATCTTCAAGCACGCCTTCGATCAGATGGTAATCTTCGAAAAGAAGCTGGAGCCTAGCAATGAACCAATTTTCGGATTCAACAACAAAGGGTCAACTCCAGTGGGTCAAATCAACCTTTTGGTTTAAGTGGGGTTGTCCCCTCTTCATAGAACTTTCAAAACTCTCTTCGTCGTGATTGATCAACTGTCATATTATAATGCCTTCTTCGTACGACCAGCTTTAGAGGAGATTGATGCCTTCGTTTCTTCCAAATATTTCATGTTAAAATTTCTGACCAAGCAGGGATGGGGTACCATCCGTGAGAACAGTTTAGTTCCCTAGAGTTATACTTCGCAACGGTCGAAAAATACAAAAGGGAGTATTCTTCATATTTTGATTCTTCTACTGTTTTTATGCCTTCAGATAAGGGATTCATACATCCCTCATTTGAAGCCAAGATAAAAATAAATAAGACTGACAAACACACTAATGGTAGGTACGCTTCTTTGAAAAGGAAGAAGAAAAGGTCCAATGAGGTGAACTCAACTGAAGAAGGAGAAATTATCATAGACTTGGACTCTAGAGGAGATATCGAAAGGATAAAAACAATAGAAGAAGTAGAAGAAGTAAACGTTGACCCAAAAGATAAATCGAAGGTCATCAACATAGGGAAAAGGCTAACAGAACCTCTCCGAAGCGACTTAATCCACTTCCTCTAGCTCAACAAAGATGTTTTCACCTAGACCCATTCGGACATGGTTGGTATCGATCCTTCAATTATGAGCCACGAATTAAAGATCGACCCTTCGATAACCCCGGTCCGACAAAAGAAGAGACAATATAATCGAGACCGGATAGAAGCCCTGAAGGAGGAAGTCAGAAGGTTGGAAACTAACGGGTTTATCCGAGAGGTCCATTACCCGAAATGGTTAGCCAATCCCATGCTAGTGAAGAAGTCCAATGGGAAGTGGAGGATGTGTGTTGATTACACGGATTTAAACTAAGCTTGTCCGAAAGATTGTTACCCTCTCCTACGGATCGATCAGTTGGTTGATGCCACAAGCGGACACAAGATACTATCCCTTATCGACGCTTATTCAGGGTACAACCAAATCTCGATGCACAAACCCTCAAAAATGTTCCTTTGGAGTTCAATCGGGGAAGTTTCTAGGATACATGGTAAGCGAGCAAGGAATTGAAGCTAGCCCCAACCAAATACAAGCCATTAAGGACATGGAAGAACCTAAAACCAGCAAGGAAGTCATGAGCCTAAATGAGAAGGTAGCGGCACTCAGCAGGTTCATTTCTAAGGCCATCGATAAATGCGTCCATTTCTTCGATGTCATAAAGAAAAAGAAAACTTCGAATGGAACGAAGAATGTAGGAAGGCATTCCAAGAGTTGAAATTTTATATGGGAACACCTCCAGTTTTGTCCAGTCCAGAGAAGGTAGAAACTTGTTGAATAACGAGATTTTGATTGATGCCAACAAATGAAGCTACTATGGGAATCGAATCATAAAGATATGGTTTATATATATATATATATATGTACATTGAGTTGTGTTAGAATTATGTTAAAATCTATCCTCAAGTATATACGAATGTGCTAATCTAGTTATATATATAAATATATATAATTAAAACCATAAAAAGCCAGGGATGTGCAGAAACTGGCCTACCAGTCGACGGGTAGGAAATCCACCAGTCGATTGGTCAAGCTAATTCTGCACATAACTGCTAGTTTCAAAAGTTTTATATAAATATTTTAATTCTACTAGTCAACTGATGATTTTTAACTAGTCGACTGATTCGACCCAGAAAATATATTTTGAAGAGTCACCATTCTTCATGAAGAGACACCTCTTCATTAATCAAAGGAAATAGACATAACTTTTGATGGAAACTATTCATGAAGAACTGCTACTTTTTACTACTATATAAACAAGTTTAATCATGTTTTACAATCACCGAATCTATCCAATTTTACTGATTTTTCCAATCATCATTCTACTCTCTCCATTTACATTCTTTGCAATTAAAAAGCTCTCCAATTCAAATATTTGTTGAATCCGTGAATCAATTTAATATCATTTGATTCAATAAGCAATATTCTTCCTTAAATCTTCGCATTCAAAGCATATACTCGAGGATCAGATTATAGGAAGGTTGTACTTAAAATATTGGCTATCCGAATGGATTCAAGAACACAAATAAAAAGTCAAAATCTTGTAATAGTTGAAGACCTGTGTAGTTGCTCAGGCGAGAGGCATCCTTGTTGGGGCTCAGGTGTACTGACATATTCCTTCGGGTTAAGAGAGGGCGTTGTTATTGAATTCAGAAGAGAAGCTTTGGGACTGTACGTAAGGCGGGAAGTCCGAACCAGTATAAAAATTCCTTGTGTCACTTTACTTTACTTTCCGCATTTACTTTGATTGTGATATATCTCCATAGTTTAGATTGTATTTATCTATTGCATATCATTTAGCCAACATATCACATATATTTCCGCTATATCCATATAGATCCTTTAAGTCATACATATCGACTACTTTTCATTTGGTATCATAGCAAGGTCATCATATAACCATAAAACCGTTATTTGATACATTGACATTATGGATAACAGTACTAGCATTAGCAATAACACCGGATATTCTAAAAGCCAATCAGCTGCTAGACCACCCTTATTTAGTGGCATGAATTATAGTTACTGGGATACTCAAATGAGAATATACATGCAAGCTAATAGCTATGATGCATGGAATATTACTCAAAAAGAGTATACGCCACCTACTACTGCATACACTGAATGGTCAAATATTGAGAAAAATGAAGCAACTGGAAATGCTAAGGCCATCAACATGCTACATTGTGCTCTAGATAGAAATGAATTTAATCGGATTTGTATGTGCAACACTGCATATGAAATCAGGAGAACACTGAAAATCACTTATGAAGGCACTAATAAAGTTAAACAAAGTAAAATATCTATGCTCAAGAATCTGTTTCAAAAAATTAAAATGAATGAAAACGAATCTATAAATGATATATATTCACACTTTCAAAATATTTATCATTCATTATTAGAACTAGGAGAAAAATATTCTGACTTGACATAGTTTCAAAAATCTTGAATTCTTTAACCGACGAATGGGAGAGAAAAGTTTTATCAATCGAAGAAGCTAATGTTCTCTCTGCCATGAAACCTGAAGAATTGATCGGTAATCTAATGTCTTATGAAGTGAATTTACTGGCAAAGAAAGCACAGATGCAAGATAAGAAAAATTCAGCTTTCCATGCAGAAAAAGAAGATTCCGATTCAGATGAAGAAGATATAGCATTTGTTGCTAAGAATTTTAGAAAATTTCTAAAATACCGAAAGAGTCAAAGCAAGAATATAAAGAAAAATTCATCAAAAGAACCTGATCCGGCTCTAGTAGAAAGTTTCAACTGTCACAAGACCGTACACTATCAAAAGAACTGTTCAGAGCTAAATAGAAATCGAAAAAATGAAAAATCAAAGAAATGAGCTTTTTCAATCACTTGGGACAACCCGGATTCATCTTCTGAAAGTGATAGCGACCGCGATAGTGAGCAAGAAAATGTGTGCTTTATGGCTAAGGACAACGATGTAAGTGATTTTACTTTTGATGAATTAGTAGAAATTAATACTAAAATATTGGAATCTAGAAAAATGTTTAAAAGAAACTTTAAACAAGTTAACGAAGACAAAAACAAAGCTGAATTTGAGAGAGACCTTTTGAAAGATGAAAACGAAATCTTAGAAGAAGAAATTAGAAAATTGCAAGATTCTCTTTCAAATGCAAATTCTCAAATTTCTTTGTTAAGTCAAGAAATAGAAATTCAAAAGAATAAAAATGATTTATTAGTTTCTAAAAATCATGATTTAAATAATAAAGTTAAAATTATAGAGTTAGAAAATTCTAGTTTAAAATCTAAGTTAGAAAATATTTCTAAAAATGTAAATAATTTTGAAAAGGGA
Source organism: Allium sativum (assembly GCA_030737875.1). Lineage (NCBI taxonomy): Eukaryota > Viridiplantae > Streptophyta > Magnoliopsida > Asparagales > Amaryllidaceae > Allium > Allium sativum. The sequence continues at coordinate 508,467,904 of CM060921.1, read as the reverse complement.
AGAGAAAATTTATCTAAAATTTTAGAGAATTCTCAATCGGTTTTTAATAAAAAAGGACTTGGATATGATAATAAAATAAATTCAAAAAGGAAATCCAATTTTAAAAATTTCAATATTAAACCGAAAATTTCTAGTAGTAAAATAAATATTGCTACTAATAAAAAATATTCGGATAATATTAGTATATGGATTCCAAAGACAAATAATATTCTTATTAGGAATAAATATATTAAAAACTTTTTAGATTTTGTTCATTATAATAGTAATTATTTTTTCAAAAAGGGACCTAAGCCCTCTTGGATTTGGTTTCCTAAGATTTAACCCTTAGGACCCTAACGGAGGAAGTGGGTACCAATGAAAATTTTGATTTATTTTTTGCAGGTCCCACTTAATAAAAACAGAGGAAAACAGATACTAGACAGTGGTTGCTCAAAGCATATGATAGGAGACAAAGAAATGCTATCAAATATCACTTACTCAAAAGGAGGTACTATCACATTTGGAGATAATTCCAAAGGATACATCATCGGCAAATGTGATGTGAGCAATTATGGTATATCTAATTCAGCTCTTATTTCGGGTATTTTATTAGTTAAGAATTTAAAACACAATTTTTTAAGTACAAGTCAATCGTGTGATAAGGGTTTTAAAATATCACTTTATGGAAAATAAATGTAGTATATTTGATTTAAATGAAAATCTTATTTTTGAAGGAAATCAAGACAAAAATATTTATATTTTAAATATAGCAATTAATAATAATCCGAGCATGTGTTTATTAGCCAAAGATAATGATCCTTGGTTATGGCACAAATGATTCTGCCACATTAACTTTAAAACAATAAATAAATTATCTATTAATGATCTTGTAAGAGGATTACCCAAAATAAAATTCAAAACTGAAAATTTATGTGATGCTTGTCAACTCGGAAAATTATCAAAATCCTCTTTTAAATCTGAAAAGGTAATATCAACCTTACAACCACTTGAATTACTACATATGGATTTATTTGGACCAATTCAAGTTCAGTCCATAAATCATAGTAGATATGTGTTCGTAATTGTTGATGATTTTTCAAGATACACTTGGACGATGTTTGTAACACCCCACGTCCATTAATGTCACTCACAAAGGGAATGCATTAACTTTCATGGAGTATTATTGGTGAATAGAACAGAATATAACAAGTCAGATACATATATTGATACTTGAAAATTTTAAAACAACTTTTATTGCAGTAGAGAAATAGTTTAATTACAACAACATCATAAACCAACAGTAATACCAAGTACACTTAGTATCCATCTTGACAAATTGTTTTCTGAGTACATAAAGTAAAAAGCATAAACCCAACATAAGTAGCCATAAAAGAGATGAGCTGAACATTACTTTTAGCAATCCAAGCACTTCCAAAGAGAGAGAAAGATCCAAATCAAGATCCACTAGCACTAGTCCCACCCTGAGAACCTGGGGGGTGAAGGAAGAAAAAGGCGAAAACAAAGGGGGTCAGACAAAAAGTCTGGCGAGTCCAATAACTTTAACAATATAATTATTAAAGTAATTAGGATAAGGCATAAACTGGTAAAACAAGGAATGACTATGAAACAAGTGGGCAAGACAAAACAAACAAGAGGAATATTCTGGCGTTAATCTCGCTCCTAATCAATAAAGGATAATTACTATACTGCACCATTACTAGTCACCCTAAAAGTTGATCCCGCATACTGAACATAATAATCATAAAGGTAGTTTCATGTACCCCTAGCTGTCTTCATAGGTGTCGCCTGCCCCTATCTCCACTAGTTGTACCCACTACCCCCATGTGATCGGCTCCCTAACTGGTAGATAACTGTGCTGGTCCCACAATGGGGTGTATCACTCCCCAAAGTGGCAACCCGATATCACTAAAGATGCACGGCTTATATCTACACGATGCAACAACGTCTTACCAACCAGCCCGGGCCCACGCACGCACATGACCCTGTTGGACTTGCGTTGCCACCGTTAACCCGTTTTGACCTCTTACAATCAAACCCAGTAAGCATGTCCCGTCCTTGATCTAACTCGAGCTCACAAGGATACTTAATGGGTTACTGGTTTGAAAAGTGTCCCCCAAGCTTGACACAAGCTTTCCACCTATGCTTGGTCCCCACTAGAATTTTCCACTTAACCCCTTCTTATTCATGTCTTCTTACATGTTTCAATTTGGTTAAGTGTTTCTAATCGTATTTCACATGTCACCCATGTCACCCACTTAACCCCATGTCCCACCACATGTTTATCTTGGTTAAGTGTTGCTTAATTCATTAGAACCGTAACCTTGTAAGACCTCCCACATTAGACTATCATTTGCGGTTGCTGGATTTGCCGGGTGGGTCCGGGCAGTCTTATACGGCAAACGTGTCTAACCTCGTGTCTTTACAATTGTTACGCATTTAATTTATGCCTTCGACCTCTCACATTAGACTACGTTTGTGGTTGCTGGATTTGCCGGGCAGGCCCGGGCAGTCTTACACCACAAACGGGTCTAACCTCGTGTCTTAGGCGTTTATTATTTCACATAATTATCTCACCCCAATATGAATTAATTATCCCTATTCAAATTGTCAATAATTTCCAAATTAACTATGTCCATAATTGTCACCTAAATTATGTCCATACTTTTTAGGTATATAAATTATACCAATTTATGTCTCAATTTAATTATATGCTTTTAAAGTCATTTTATGCCAATTCACAATTTACATAATTGATATTTTCCTATTGTCCCCACGCTATTCGTACATTTTAATATGAAATATGTTAGACTCGCAAATAGTCTAACTCATAAAAAGAAAAGAAACATCACAACTTGCATAACACATAAAATAGATGTAACTTACGAATAAGAATTATAATATAAGTATGCATAGCTAACAACTTGCATAGGAAATGGGCATATAAAACATAAATTTGCATAAACTACCATGGATCTAAATAAAGATCTAAACATGAAATTGTGAACTTGCATATATGAATATGGGTTTCACCTAAACTTGCATATGTGAATATAGTTTTCACTTAAAAATGTGAATATAGTTTTCACCTAAACTTGCATATGGATTCCTACAACTTGCATATGAATTTATCACATGTTTTGCATATAAACTAGCATATGTATATACTTGATTCACATATAAACTTGTGTATAATCCGCATATAGACTTGCATAAGATTCACATACAAACTAGCATATGATTTAACATCCCAAACTTCCATAAGATTTCACATACGAACTAGCATATGTAAACACAGACTTGCATAAGATTCACATACAAAATAGCATATGATTTAACATCCCAAACTTGCATAAGATTCACATACGAACTAGCATATGATTTACATCCTAAATTTGCATAAAATGAATAAAGTTAAAAATGTATAATTGGACATATGAAATAGATCTATCAACATAAGATAACAAAACTGTCATATGTTCACCAACAGACGATAACAAAGTTAAATAACATCACATGATTCAACAGTCATGTTCTCATAATCGAAATTATAACTTATCACAATTAATTTATTAATTATTTTGTGAAATAAATCATACTCACAAAGATGGGTTAGAGAAAAGAATGATTCGTTCGTCTTTTGAATTAGAATTCTGACCTTCTAATCCCTAAGCCTTAGGAGGAAGAACTATCCGAGCAGCAGCATGGTGGCCAAGAGACTAATTTAGTTTAGGTTTAGGGTTTGAGTCTAGGCATTCTTTTATAGAAGTTTAAATCAATCTAAGCCATTAGATTATCATAGGAGCAATCACAACCGTCCAGACTAGATAGAGTTATCTAGAATTGCCACATCTGCCCTAGTGGCTCAGCAACAGGTCAGGTAAGACTCAGCAACAATTCCGGATCGTCTGATTTCAGATCTGCCCCGGGGGGTAGGTTGACCCCCTGGTCGACCTGTATAGGGTAGGTCGACCCGCCCAGCCCGCTTCCCTAATTGAATTTTAAATTTTGAATTTTTATTCTGAACTGTTTTAATTTATATAAAATTACTGAAACTTCCGAGGGCCATAACTTCCTCATATGAAGTCCGATTTACGAAAACTTGGACTCTATTCCAAGCAGAATTTCGAGACAAACGCAATGGCCTAACCCATTTCCCATAATTTTCACTTTAACAATTAAGTATTCTTAAGATTGTTAATTTTAATATTCACAGAAAATTCAGGGTGTTACATTCTCTCCTCCTTAAAGGATTTCGCCCCCGAAATCTCCAAGTTAAGGAGAATGTATATCCTAACACCCAATCATCCATCTACTCAACCATCTAACATAGGCATCCATTGTCCTTACAAGATTTCTAATGCTGTATGAACATATGCAAAAAGTGTGTGTATATTTTCCTTATCTAATGCAAAATCAGGCGGTCCACTGATTCAGTTGACCTCCTTAATGCAAATCATGATAGTGCCATGAATCCATTATGCATGCAAAAGAATCCTAACGATACATATTACTTCTACATGTGTGCACAACCATTCATCAAAATGCAGCAACTATACGATAACACAACCATTATACATCCATTAATTTAGATATGCATACACATTTATATGCAATATGAAAGTGATTGAGCCAATCTAGTGCCTAATGTGTGTGTACATGCATCCACAAGCAACCACTTGCATCCACTTGCAACCATCAATCATAACATGTTTCAAATACATGTTTACATCCATTGGTTTCTACCTAAGGATAAAGAGTAGGGCTGAGGAGATATACATAAAAGATAGATATAAGAATGAATGAACTTATGGAAAAGAGATCATGGAGGTACCCTCAAAAAGAAAAGGGTAGGCTGCGCGTATTTTCCTCTCAGTTTCCCAAGTCGCGTCTTCCTCAGCGTCACTCCATTGAACTTTAACAAGTTTGACTTCATGGTTGTGTAGCTTTATGACTTCCGTACCCAAGATACGAGTTGGAACACTTCTCACAGTTGCTTCTCGTTCCACTTCTACTTCCTCTGGTATATTTGGCTCCACCACTTCCGTAGATTCATGCAAGCACTTTTGTAGTTGAGAAACATGAAAAACATTATGAACTCCAGCCAGTCTCTCAAGTAGCTCTACTCTATAAGCCATCGTCCCAATCCTTTCAATGATAGGAAATGGTCCTACAAATCTTGGTGCTAGCTTTCCTGCGGACCTAAAGCAAATGACATTCCTCAAAGGAGATACTTTAAGGAACACCCTATCTCCAACCATAAACTCAAGGTCGGTCCTTCTTTTGTCTTTGTAGGACTTTTGTCTATCTTGTGCAGCCTTCATCTGTCTTCTTATCAAGTCCACCTTTTCTGAGGTCTCTTTAATCATGTCTGGTCCAAGTACGAGCTTGTCTGTAGACTCCCACCAACAAGTTGGTGATCGACATGGTCTTCCATATAAAGCTTCGAAGGGCGCCATGCCTATGGTGGCCTGGTAGCTATTGTTGTAAGAGAATTCCACCAAAGGAAGATGATCCTCCCATGTCCCTCCAAAGTCAAGAATGCACAATCTCAAGAGGTATTCCAATACTCTGTTCACCCTTTCCGTCTGACCATCGGTTTGGGGGTGATAGGCCGTGCTTAAGCATAATTGTGTGCCTAGAGCCTCTTGCAAACTTTTCCAAAATTCGCTCGTAAAAATAAGATCTCGATCACTCACTATGCTGGAGGGTATCCCATGGAGTTGAACTATCTCTTTAAGGTAAATGGATGCCAGGGACGAGGCAGTCCTTCTACTTTTAACAGGTATAAAGTGAGCGCTTTTAGTGAGCCTGTCCACTATTACCTAAATATTGGTATTGCCCCTTCTTGACCTAGGAAACCCATCAACAAAGTCCATCGAAATGCTATCCCACTTCCACTGTGGGACCTCTAGAGGATGATGCAGACCACCGGGCTTCTTCTGCTCCGCTTTGACTTGCTGGCATATCAAACACTTAGCGATAAACTCAGCTACATCACTCTTCATGCCATTCCAAAAGAAAACCCATTTTATATCCTTATACATCTTGTCTCCACCTGGGTGTATGGTCAGCTTAGAATTGTGTGCTTCTTCGAGAACCGTCTTCACTAAATTCCTTACTTTTGGGACGCATAGCCTTCCATCCCGTCTCAACCAACCCTTATCATCGATGGAGTATATAGTGAGGTGATTAGAAGTCTCACCCCTAACTAGCTTATCCATAATGTCAACTAGCTGAGGGTCTTCTCGTTGCGCAGTTCCTATTAAGTCCAATAGAGTAGGCCGCACCTCTAGCGATGCTAATAGACCAGGTACAATTTCAGAGGAGGGTCTAAAGTTAAAGTTTGCTATGTACTCCAAGCTTTGCCTTTCTACAAAGAGAGGACTCAAGGTCAGCTTCTTTCTACTCAAGGCGTCTGCTACCACATTGCCCTTGTCTGGGGTATACGAAATTTCAAAATCATATGAGGCCAGAAATTCCATCCACTTTTGTTGTCTTAAGTTAAGGTCTTTCTGTGAGAAAAGGTACTTTAATGATTTATGGTCAGTAAACAGTTCAAACCTTTCTCCTAGTAGGTAATGACGCCATGACTTTAGAGCGAAAACAATGGCAGCTAGCTCCAAATAATGAGTTGGGTAGTTCTTCTCATGTACCTTCAATTGCCTTCCCCCATAACAAACTACCTTGCCTTCTTGCATCAAGACAACACCCAATCCTGTACTGTATGCATCTGTGTATACGGTAAACATTTTGCTCCCATCAGGCAATGTCAGAACTGGGGCTGTTGTTAGAGCCCTTTTCAAACGCTGGAAAGCAATATCGCAATCCAAATCCCAAGCGAAAGTTTGGTTCTTCTTTGTCAATCTTGTGAGTGGGGCTGAGATTTTTGCAAAGTTTTTAATGAATTTTCGGTAAAAGCCCGCTAGCCTGAGGAAGCTTCGGACTTCGGTTGCATTCCATGAAACCATCCAATCTTGCACCACAACTACTTTTGCGGGGTCCACAGCTAACCCTTCTTTGGACACCACATGTCCTAGAAACCTCACTTCTTCTCTCCAGAAATGGCATTTGGAGAATTTGGCTTTCAGCTGATGTGCACGAAGAGTATCCATGACTTCCCTTAAATGCAAAGCATGCTCTTCTTCATTCTTCGAGAAAATAAAAATGTCGTCTATGAAGACCACCACAAACTTATTAAGGAACTCCCTAAACACCCTGCTCATTAAGTCAACGAAGTAAGCGGGTGCGTTTGTCAAGCCGAAAGGCATGACAAGCCATTCGAAGAAACCATCCGGGGTTCTGAACGCGGTCTTATCAATGATGTCTTCATCCACTCTTAGCTGATGGAACCCGGTAGCCAAATCTAGTTGGGAGAAAACCGACGCACCTACAAGCTGATCAAACAAGTCATCTATTATTGGAAGGGGATGCCTATTTTTCTTGGTCAGCTTGTTTAGCTCCCTATAATCAATGCATAGGCGAAATGAATCATCTGCTTTGGTTGTGAATACTACTAGAGCACCCCATTCAGAAATTCTTCGCCTTATAAACCCCTTTTCGAGCAGCTCTTTGACTTGCTTACTGAGCTCTTTTCTCCCCCTTGGAGCCATGTGTCTAACGGGTAGAGCTACGGGATTTGCATTATCAACAAGGTATATGCGGAAGTCTATCTCCCGCTTCGGAGGTAAGCCCTTCACCTCTTCAAATACATATGAGTATTCACGGACTACTCTAACAGACTGCAAGTTTTCAACAGACGCATCAAGAGATTCTAGGTAGCTAAGCATAACAGAATGTATGGGATTACAAGAGATTTCGAGGGTGTTGCCGAGGTGAGTCATAAGTCAAACCACTCTCTTTTCACAATCGAGGATGGCACCATTATTGGATAACCAATCCATGCCTAGAATCAATCCATAGCCCGTGAAGCCAAGAACGAAGGCATTACATTCAAACTCAACGCTCAAGATAGACACTCTCAAATCCCGACAAATCACTGAAAGATGAGCCGAACCACAAATAGGATTTGAGACTACAATGGGATCCGTAACTAGACTAGTATTTAGGTGCAGTGTTTCAACTAACGAAGCAGATACAAACGAGTGTGAAGCGCCAGAATCAAACAAAGTACGAACAGGATGATCAAACAAAAAAACCAAACTTTCAACAGAAATGTTTCTACCTCTCTCCTGTCCTGGTGCCATGAGAGCATGAACTTGCCCTCTTGCCTGCCCTGGTGCCATGAGAGCCTGAACCTGCCCTCCAGAAGTAGACCTTGTCATCTGCCCTTGTCCTTGTCTTCTCGGGCAGTCTTTGATAAAATGTCCTACCTCACCACAGTTGAAGCAGCCAGTCTTCTTCTTCTTCCTACAGTCCTTGCTCAGATGGCCTGGTGTTCCACAATTAAATCACCTTTTCTTTCCTTTGCTATTGTTGTCCTTACCACCTTTCTTAGGTTGCTGTTGTGACTTCTTTTGATCCCCTTTCTTTTCAGGTGCCTTATTTGCATTAGCGCCTTTCTCCCCTTCATGCATAATTGCCATGTCAACCAGTTTCTCAAAGGCAGCCCCCATAGGAATGTGGGTCATAGCCAACCAATGTAGCGGCTCATTCAAACCTTTAACGAATCTCAGTGCCTTCTTTTCAGGTGTTTTCACCAAGTCTAAGCCAAACCTCGCCAATTGATTGAACTTGTTGGTGTACTCCTTTACTGATAAATTCCCCTGCTTCAATGCCAAGAACCTTTCCATGTATAAATTCTCTTCTGCTCATGAGAGAAATTTCATCTCGAACCTATGTCTGAAATCCATCCATGTCTCCACTGGATGCTCTCCATTCGTGACCTCCCACCAAAACGAGGCTTCATCCTTCATTAACCAAGCAGCCAATTGGACCTTCCTTCCATCTTCTATCTCGAAGATACCAAAAAAATCTTCCACCTCCTTAAGCCAATTTCGAGCTTCAACAAACATCTCTGATCCGTGAAAAGGTTTTCTGCCCATTGCTCGAAAGTCTTTGCATATCTTTGAAAAAGTATCAACACGGGGAGGGGGAGGAGGAGGAGCGGCTGCAGCTGGGGGAGGAGGGATGTCTGTTGGGCCTGCAGCGGTGGCCCTAGCCTCCAGACACCTTCTGAACCAGGTTGGTATCGGTATTCCCTCGGGTATCTCGGGTAACCCAGACATGCTGAGAAGAAAAAGGAAGAGATTCAAAATAGAGAATTGAAAGAAAGATATATGGCTCTTGGGGTTATGTTTTTAAAACAATCTTTTCTCTTGAAAATACTCTCCTTAAAACATACTTTTGAAAGTATTTCTTTATAAAACACTTTTGAAAAATAGTTTTTCAAAATCTCTTATCTGTTCTGTTAACCTTTAGCTCTGATACCACGTGTAACATCCCCACGTCCATTAATGTCACTCTCAAAGGGAATGCATTAACTTTCATGGAGTATTATTGGTAAGTAGAACATAATATAACAAGACAGATACATATATTGATACTTGAAAATTTTAAAACAACTTTTATTGTAGCGGAGAAATAGTTTGATTACAACAACAGCATAAACCAACAGTAAAACCAAGTACACTTAGTATCCATCTTGACAAATTGTTTTTTGAGTACATAAAGTAAAAAAGCATAACCCCAACATAAGTAGCCATAAAAGAGATGAGCTGAACTTTACATTCAGCAATCCAAGCACTTCCAAATGAGAGAGAAAGATCCAAATCAAGCTCCACTAGCACTAGTCCTACCCTGAGAACCTGGGGGGAAAATAAAGAAAAGAGGCGAAAACAAAGGGGGTCAGACGTAAAGTCTGGCGAGTCCAATAACTTTAACAATATAATTATTAAAGTAATTAGGATAAGGCATAAACTGGTAAAACAAGGAATGACTGTGAAACAAGTGGGCAAGACAAAACAAACAAGAGGAATATTCTGGCGTTAATCTCGCTCCTAATCACTATAGGATAATTACTATACTGCACCATTACCAGTCACCCTAAAAGTTGATCCCGCCGACTGAACATAATAATCATAATGGTAGTTTCGTGTACCCCTAGCTGTCTTCATAGGTGCCGCCTTCCCCTATCTCCACTAGTTGTACCTACTACCCCCATGCGATCGGCTCCCTAACTCGTAGATACCCGTGCTGGTCCCACAGTGGGGTGTATCACTCCCCAAAGTGGCAACCCGATACCACTAAAGATGCACGGCTTATATCTACACGATGCAACAACGTCTTACCTACCAGCCCGGGCCCACGCACGCACATGACCCCGTTGGACTTGCGTTGCCACCGTTAACCCGTTTTGACCTCTTACAATCAAACCCAGTAAGCATGTCCCGTCCTCGATCTAACTCGAGCTCACAAGGATACTTAATGGGTTACTGGTTTGAAAAGTGTCCCCCAAGCTTGACACAAGCTTTCCACCTATGCTTGGTCTCCACTAGAATTTTCCACTTAACCCTTTCTTATTCATGTCTTCTTACGTGTTTCAATTTGGTTAAGTGTTTCTAATCATATTTCACATATCACCCATGTCACCCACTTAACCCCCATGTCCCACCACATGTTTATCTTGGTTAAGTGTTGCTTAATTCATTATAACCGTAACCTTGTAAGACCTCCCACATTAGACAACCGTTTGCCGTTGCTGGATTTGTCGGGCTGGTCCGGGCAGTCTTATACCGCAAACGTGTCTAACCTTGTGTCTTTACAATTGTTACACATTTAATTTATGCCTTCGACCTCTCACATTAGACTACCATTTGTGGTTGTTGGATTTGCCGGGCGGGTCCGGGCAGTCTTACACCACAAACGGGTCTAACCTCATGTCTTAGGCGTTTATTATTTCACATAATTATCTCACCCCAATATGAATTAATTATCCCTATTCAAATTGTCAATAATTTCCAAATTAACTATGTCCATAATTGTCACCTAAATTATGTCCATACTTTTTAAGGATATAAATTATACCAATTTATGTCTTAATTTAATTATATGCTTTTAAAGCCATTTTATGCCAATTCACAATTTACATAGTTAATATTTTCCCATTGTCCCCACGCTATTCGTATGTTTTAATATGAAATATATTAGACTCGCAAATAGTCTAACTCATAAAAAGAAAAGAAACATCACAACTTGCATAACACATAAAATAGATGTAACTTGCAAATAAGAATTATAACATAAGTTTGCATAGCCAATAACTTGCATAGGAAATGGACATATAAAACATAAATTTGCATAAATTACCATGGATCTAAATATAGATCTAAACATGAAATTGTGAACTTGCATATATGAATATGGGTTTCACCTAAACTTGCATATGTGAATATAGTTTTCACCAAAACTTGCATATGGATTCCTACAACTTGCATATGAATTTATCACATGTTTTGCATATAAACTAGCATATGTATATACTTGATTCACATATAAACTTGTGTATAATCCGCATATAGACTTGCATAAGATTCACATACAAACTAGCATATTATTTAACATCCAAACTTGCATAATATTTCACATATGAACTAGCATATGTAAACACAGACTTGCATAAGATTCACATACAAACTAGCATATGATTTAACATTCCAAACTTGCATAAGATTCACATACGAACTAGCATATGATTTACATCCCAAACTTGCATAAAATGAATCAAGTTAAACATGTATAATTGGACATATGAAATAGATCTACCAACATAAGATAACAAAACTGTCATATGTTCACCAACAGACGATAACAAAGTTAAATAACATCACATGATTCAACAGTCATGTTCTCATAATCCAAATTATAACTCATCACAATTAATTTATTAATTATTTTGTGAAAGAAATCGTACTCACAAAGACGGGTTAGAGAAGAGAATGATTTGTTCGTCTTTTGAATTAGAATTCTGACTTGTTAATCCCTAAGCCTTAGGAGGAAGAACTATCCGAGCAGCAGCATGGTGGCCAAGAGACTAACATAGTTTAGGTTTAGGGTTTGAGTATAGGCATTCTTTTATAGAAGTTTAAATCAACCTAAGCCGTTAGATTATCATAGGAGCAATCACAACCGTCCAGACTAGATAGAGTTATCTAGAATTGCCACCTCTGCCCTAGTGACTCGGCAACAGGTCAGGTAAGACTCAGAAACAAGTCAGGATCGTCTGATTTCAGATCTTCCCTGGGGGGTAGGTCGACCCCAGGTCGACCCCCTGGTCGACCTGTATAGGGGAGGTCGACCCCCTGGTCGACCTGGCCTTGGGCGGGAGAATTCCCGCCAGCCCGCTTCCATGTTTGAATTTTAAATTTTGAATTTTGAATTTTTATTCTGAACTTTTTTAATTTATATAAAATTACTGGAACTTCCGAGGGCCATAACTTCCTCATACAAAGTCCAATTTACGAAAACTTGGACTCTATTCCAAGCAGAATTTCGAGACGAACGCAATGGCGTAACCCATTTACCTTAATTCTCACTTTAACAATTAAGTATTCTTATGATTGTTAATTTTAATATTCATAGAAAATTCAGGGTGTTACAATGTTTTTAAGGAATAAAAGAGATACTTTTGATGTTTTTAAGAATTTCGTCAAATAAATTCAAAATTTAACTAATTTAAAAATAAAGAACATACGAAGTGATCATGGAGGAGAATTTGAAAATGAGAAATTTGATTTATTTTGTCAAAAGAAAGGAACGTTTCATAATTTTTCATTTCGTAGAACTCCACAAAAAAATGGAGTTATATAACGAAAGAATAGAACTTTACAAGAATGTGCGAGAACATTATTAAATGGAAGTACACTACCAAAACATTTTTGGGCTGAAGCAGTCGCAACATTTTGTTATGTTTTGAATCGTGTTTCCATTCGACCTCTTACTAAAAATACTCCATATGAACTTCTTACTGGTAGAAAACCAATATCTTATTTTAAAGTTTTTGGATCAAAATGTTTTATTTTAAATACAAATGATCAACTTGGAAATTTTGATTCAAAATCTAACGAAGGAATATTCTTAGGATATTCTGAACGAAGCATGGCTTATCGTATTTTTGATAAAAGAACCAGTAAAATAGAAGAATCACTTCATGTTTCATTCGACGATCCTTAAATAAAGATATTACAATAAATAATCCTTCTTACGATGATGATTTGATAATATATAGAGAAGTTGAAAACATTGTTCATAACAATATAGAGAATAATACTACAGAAACTCAAGATAATATCAATAATCAAAATATTCCTGTTAATGAAGTCAGATCTCCACTACAACTATTACGAGATCATCCAACAAAAAATATTATTGGAGAAATAACTTCAAATGTTAGAACAAGAAGTCAACTGAATTTGGTAAGTAATGTAGCCTTCTTGTCAAATATCAAACCCAAAAATCCTAAAGAAGCATCATAAATGAAAATTGGATAATTGTCATGCAAGACGAATTAAAGAAATTTGAACGTAATGAAGTCTGGGAATTAATTCCAAGAACAAGTGATCAACTGTCATTGGAACAAAATGGGTTTACAAAAATAAAGCAGATGAATTGGGAAATATCACTAGAAATAAAGCTAGACTTGTTGCACAAGGTTATAATCAAGAAGAAGGCATAGATTATGAAGAAACCTTTGCTCCAGTTGCACGACTAGAAGCAATTCGAATATTATTAGCATATGCTTGTCATCATAACTTTAAATTATATCAAATGGATGTTAAAAATACTTTCTTAAATGGCTACATTAAAGAACGAGTATATGTTGAACAACCTCCACTATTCGCTCATGAAAAAATATCCTGATCAAGTTTATAAAATGAAAAACACATTATATGGTCTAAAACAAGCACCTCGTGCATGGTATGAACGTTTCAAAACTTACTTGTTAGATTCAGGATTTCAAATTGGAAAGGTTGATAAACACTATTTATCAAGAAAGACCATAAAGATATTCTAATTGTGCAAATATATGTAGATGACATTATTTTTCGATCTACAAATGATTAATTATGTCAAGAATTTTCAAAAATAATGACAAATGAATTTGAAATGTCACACATGTGAGAACTACCCTATTTTCTGGGTTTGCAAATTAAGCAATTATCTGATGGAATTTTTATCAATTAAGAAAAATATTGTATAAATTCAATAAAACATTTTGGAATGGAAAACACGTCAAGTAAACCTACACCAATGAGTACATCGACACATTTAGATAAAGATGAAAATGGTGAAAGTGTCGATCAAAAGTTATATCGAAGCATGATAGGTTCACTTTTATATTTAACAGCAAGTAGACTGGATATTATGATGAGTGTTTGCTTATGTGCCTGATTTCAAGCTAATCCAAAAGAGTGACATTTAAGAGCAGTTAAATGAATATTACGATATTTAAATAGCACCAAAGACTTTGGACTCTTCTATCCAAAAGACTGTTCCTTTGAATTAGTTTCATATAGCGATGCTGATTTTGGAGGATCACAAACAGATCGCAAAAGTACAAGTGGAACATGTCACTTTATTGGTATATCGCTTATATCTTGGTTTAGCAAAAAGCAAAATTGTATTTCATTATCAACATGCGAAGCTGAATACATATCTGCTGCACTAGCTTGTGCTCAGGTATTATATATGTAGCAAACACTAAAAGATTTCAATGTAAATTTGTCAAATTCCATAGTCTATTGTGACAATACAAGCGCAATAAATTTATCTAAGAATCCGGTAAACCATTCCAGAACTAAACACATTGGTATCAGACATCACTTCTTGAGAGATAATATTTAGAAACAAACAATTAATTTAGAATTTGTTACCTCAGAAAATCAAATTGCAGATATCTTTACTAAACTCCTTTTTGGAGAATTCTTTCATTAAACTCCGACGAGAACTAGGAATTGTATCATTCAAAGATTTCTAAAAAAAACCTCTTTGGTTATCATGTGCTTATAATGTATTAATCTCTTTTGAATCGATGACAAAGAGGGTGAAATATCTCTCATATGTTATCTACGTTATATACCATTTGTATGTTTCCTGTTATTATACTTTCCATTCTATTGGAAATTGTGCTAACAGTTGTGAATGCAAGAATCAAATGGTAAGGATATAAAATATATGAACTAACAAATTTGTGCAGAAATTTAGGGGGAGCTATACATTCAAGGGGAGAAAATCCAAAGTGTTGTCATCAATCAAAAAGGGGGAGAATGTTGAACAACGAGATTTTGATCCATGCCAACAAATGAAGCTACTACGGGAATCGAATCATAAAGATAAGGTTATATATTTACATTGAGTCGTGTTAGAATTATGTTAAAATTTATCCTCAAGTATACATGAATGCGCTAATCAAGTTTTATATATATATATATATATATATATATATATTAATTAAAACCTTAAAAAGCCAGAGACGTGCAGAAAATGACCTACCAGTCGATTGGTAGGAATCCACCAGTCGACTGGTCAAGATATTTCTGCACATAATGGCTAGTTTCAAAAGTTTTATATAAATATTTTAATTCTACTAGTTAACTGATGATTTTTAACCAGTCGACTGATTCGACCCAGAAACTATTTTCTGAAGAGTCACCATTCTTCATGAAGAGACTCACCATTCTTCATGAAGAGACTCCTCTTCATTAATCAAAGGAAATGGACATAACTTTTGATGGAAATTATTCATGAAGAATTGCTACTCTTATACTACTATATAAACAAGTTTAATCATGTTTTACAATCACCTAATCTATCTGAATTTTACTGATTTTTCTAAACATCATTCTACTCTCTCCATTTACATTCTTTGCAATTAAAAAGCTCTCCAATTCCAATAATTGCTGAATCCGTGAATCAATTTAATATCATTTGATTCAACAAGCAATATTCTTCCATAAATCTTCGCGTTCAAAGCATATACTCGAGGATCAGATTATAGGAAGGTTGTACTTAAAATATTGGCTATCCGTGTTGATTCAAGAACACAAATAAGAAGTCAAACTCTTGCAATAGTTAAAGACCTGTGTAATTTCTCAGGCGAGAGGCATCCTTGTTGGGGCTCGGGTGTACTGACATATTCCTTCGGGTTAAGAGAGGGCGTTGTTATTGAATTCAGAAGAGGAGCTTGGGGATTGGACGTAAGGTGGGAAGTCCGAACCAGTATAAAAATTCCTGGTGTCACTTTACTTTACTTTCCGCATTTACTTTCATTGTGATATATCTTCATAGTTTAGATTGTATTTATCTATTGCATATCATTTAGCCAACATATCACATATATTTCCGCTATATCCATATAGATCCTTTAAGTCATACATATCGACTACTTTTCAATTGGTATCAGAGCAAGGTCATCATATAACCATAAAACCGTTATTTGATACATTGACATTATGGATAACAATACTAGCATTAGCAATAACACCGGATATTCTAAAGGCCAATCAACTGCTAAACCACCCTTCTTTAATGGCATGAATTATAGTTATTGAGCTACTCAAATGAGAATATACATGCAAGCTAATAGCTACGATGCATGGAATATTACTCAAAAAGAGTATACGTCACCTACTACTGCATACACTGAATGGTCAAATATTGAGAAAAATGAAGCTACTACAAATGCTAAGGCCATGAACATGCTACATTGTGCTTTAGATAGAAATGAATTTAATCGGGTTTGTATGTGCAACACTGCATATGATTGTGATATACTAGTGTAACTTTACTTTACTTTCCACATTTACTTTGATTGTGATATACTAGTGTCACTTTACTTTACTTTCCGTATTTACTTTGATTGTGATATATCTCCATAGTTTAGATTGTATTTATCTATTGCATATCATTTAGCTATCATATCACATATATTTCCGCTATATCCATATAGATCCTTTAAGTCATACATATCGACTACTTTTCAAAACTCTATACCTATACGTGGTTGTCTCCGAATATGCAGTAAGTTCAGTCCTGATAAGAGAGGAATAGGGGACTCACATTTCTAGTGTCACTTTACTTTACTCTCCGCATTTACTTTGATTATGATATACTAGTGTCACTTTACTTTACTTTCCGCATTTACTTTGATTGTGATATTCTAGTGTCACTTTACTTTCCGCATTTACTTTGATTGTGATATACTAGTGTCACTTTACTTTACTTTCCGCATTTACTTTGATTGTGATATATCTCCATAGTTTAGACTGTATTTATCTATTGCATATCATTTAGCTAGCATATCACATATATTTCCACTATATCCATATAGATCCTTTAAGTCATACATATCGACTACTTTTCAAAACTCTATACCTATACATGGTTGTCTCCGAATATGCAGTAAGTTCAGTCCTGATAAGAGAGGACTAGGGGACTCACATTTCTAGTGTCACTTTACTTTCCACATTTACTTTGATTGTGATATACTAGTGTCACTTTACTTTACTTTTTGCATTTACTTTGATTGTGATATATCTCCATAGTTTAGATTGTATTTGTCTATTGCATATCATTTAGCTAGCATATCACATATATTTCCGCTATATCCATATAGATCCTTTAAGTCATACATATCGACTACTTTTCAAAACTCTATACCTATACATGGTTGTCTCCGAATATGCAGTAAGTTCAGTCCTAATAAGAGAGGACTAGGGGACTCACATCCTACCTATTATGTTAGTCGAAGGCTAAACGACGCGGAAACCCGATACGCCGTCATAGAGAAACTAGCGTATTTTTTAATCCTTACCGCACGAAAGCTCAGAGGTTATTTCCAGGCGCACCCTATTAAAGTTTTAACTAGCTTCCCGCTCAAACAAGTGTTCAACACACCGGAGATCTCGGAGAGGATAGTTAAATGGGGTATTGAGCTTAGCCAATACGAAATCGGGTTCCACCCTCGAGCAGCAATCAAAGGGCAAGCTCTCGCAGATTTCATGAATGAGTGCACGAACTTCATTTCGGAACAGTCAATAAAATAAAATGACCCAAAGACCAAATGGAAACTCTTTGTAGATGGAGCTTTCAACGAGCAGGGTGCAGGGGCAGGTTACATTATAATCACCCCAGACGGACACTGCTTGCACTATGCCATGAAGTTAGGGTTCCTGGCAACCAACAATGTGGCTGAATATGAATCTATGATAGCTGGTCTGAATCTGGCATTACAGTTAAAGATACCGAGGATAGAAATTCTCACCGACTCGCAATTAATGGTAAACCAAATAAAACAAACGTATCAACCCAAAGATAAGCGACTCATCTTATACATGAAGAAGGTAATAAAGACGCTTTCCCTGTTTGAGGACTTCTCAGTTCATCAAATACCCCGTGAGGAGAATAACCAAGCAGATTTGCTAGCCAAATTAGCCAGCTCCCGAGGAGCCCCAGAAACCCGAATTGTGCTGGAGGGATATCAGGAGGTGCCCAGCATCGAACAGGAAGAATCAAAAACGGGAAAAGAGTTATTGGCTCTGACCAGATCCCAAGCCTTAAGAAGGGGAGACGGAGAAGACCAAGAAGGAAACTGTGAGAGGGAGTCCCCCATAACGGAAACACGCCACCAACAGGAAACTACGTGGATGACTCCCATAGAGGACTACCTCCTAAGGGGGACATTACCTCTTGGTAAACAAGATGCTAGTAAGAAAAAACACCAAGCTCCCACATTCATGGTCATGGACGACGTACTTTATAAAAATGGACATTCACTTCCTTATTTAAGGTGTGAAGGTTTTGAAGATTGACTCATCCTATTAAAAGAAGCTCGTGAAGGATGGTGCGGGGACCATTCCAACGGGGTTAAACTGACCAAAAGGGTCATGCGACAAGGTTGTTATTAGCCGTAGATGGTTAGTCAAGCGGTTGAGTACATTAAGAGATGCGATAAATGTTAGAAATATTCTAAGGTTCCACGACTTCCTCCCAACGACCTAACCATTATATCGAGCCCCTGGCCTTTCGATATATGGGAGATAGATTCAATCGGGCCCTTATCACTCACCAAGGGAGGAGCTAGATATGTCGTAGTAGCTATTGACTACTTTATCAAGTGGGTGGAGGCGGAGCCCTTTCCAGTTATCACATCCAAAAAGATATTAAGATTCGTAATAAAGAATATTGTTACCCATTTTGGAATCCCACATAAGATCATATCGGGCAATGGAACACAATTCAAGAGCGAAGAGTTCACCCGATTTTGTGACAAAAATGGAATCATCAAAATTTTCTCCTCAGTAGCCCACCAGAAAGCCAACGCAGCTGTGGAAGCCGCAAATAAGACCATTAATACAATCCTTAAGAAACACCTAAATCAGGCTAAAGGAAATTGGGCAAAGGAATTGCCTCTAGTTCTATAGGCATACAGAAATTCTACCAAAACAGCTACGGGACACCCCCCCTTCCCCTGACATATGGATGCGAAGCTATGCTTCCGGTTGAGATCGAAATTCCATCACATAGAAGGGTAGCATATGCATTTAACCCCAATCAGGATTTGAGAAATGAATCACTAGACTTGATACAGGGACTAAGGGATGAGGTTGCAACCAGAACCGCAAAATACCAAAAAAGGATCACAAAATATTACAATTCCAAGGTCAAAGCTAGAACCTTCACCAAGGGTGAATTAGTACTGCGAAGAGTAATGGCTAACACCAAGAATCCGGCTGAAGGTCCTCTTAGTCCAAATTGGGAAGGACCCCTAATTGTCCATCAAAAAGTCATACCCAGCACATATCGGCTATGCACACCCAATGGCGATCTTGTTCCAAGGACATGGAACTCGGAACATTTGAGGCTATATTTCTCAACCATAAAGGAATAGAGGACAAGATCTTTCACCCAAGAAGTCATCATACAACTAGGGGCATGGAAACCCTCACAGTAGCTCGGGAGAACCCAAAAGGGGTCGAGCTGGAAAAAAGATTGAATCCCTCGTCATCACCAAATTGGTCGAGACGGGGCATCCCCCGAAGGGGGATGATTGTGTTAGTCTTTATCCTTGCCCAAACCAGAGGGGGCATGGTTAAAGCATCGAAAGCGTAAGCTGCCGTTTCACACTAGAAATGATCATGGCGGTGCATCTAAAAATTAGCACGCCCTGCCTCTGCTCGAATTAAGTACGTCCTACCTCTGCTCGTAGAATAGCACGTCCTACCTCTGCTTATGTTCCGCATTACCTGCAGAAGGGAGCGCAAACCCCTATCATCGCCTACGATTTTCACGGTAGGGCACCCCTTGGAGGGGGGTGGCATATAAGCCTCTATCAGTGCCTACGATGGCCCGTGTAGAGGGTCAAAAGAATAAACATTAGTTATGTGCCTATGTTAGCCCCGTCTAAGTTTCTAAGCCCTTATCATCACCTACGATGGTCAGGATAAGGCACCTCCTGGATGGAGGTCGGGTAAGTCCTTGGTCCCTGCTTATGGATAAACTAGCCAAGCGCTCCGGACGCACAGGCCCAAAGAGTGGTCAATAAAGCACGCACATCCTCTGCTTTGACAACAAAGGCCCAAAGAGAGGCTCAAAAAGCATGTACAACCTCTGTTTCCCAAAACAAATCCGAAGGGGATACTCACTTTACTAATACTGGAGGGACTTCCGGCTCTCTATACTTACACGCGAATCTGGGTCAATTCAGCGCTTTGCTAATACCGGAGGGATTTTTGGCTCTCTATACTTATACCCAAATCCGGGTCGATTCGTCACTTTACTAATACCGAAGGGGGTTCCGGTTCTCTATACTTATACCCAAATTTGAATGGATTTGGTTGTTCATTAATGCCAGAAGGGTTTCCGGCCCTTAATCCAAAAATACCTGAATCTTGGAGGATTCGGCTCTTCACTAATGCCAGAAAGGTTTCTGATCCTTAATCTAAAATACCCGAATATGGGTGGATTCGGCTCTTCATTAATGTCGGAAGGGTTTCCGGTCCTTAATCTAAAATACCCAAATCTGGGTGGATTCAGCTCTTCAGTAATGCCGGAAGGGTTTTCGGCCCTTAATCTAAATTACCTGAATCTGGGTGGATTCGGCTCTTCATCAATGCCGGAAGGGTATTCGATCTTTAATCTAAAATACCCGAATCTGGGTGGATTCGGCTCTCCATTAATGTCGGAAGGGTTTCCGGTCCTTAATCTAAAATACTCGAATCTGGGTGGATTCGGCTCTTCATTAATACCAGAAAGGTTCCCGGTCTTCAAACTTTAAGTCCCGAATCTGGGTGAATTCGTCTCCTTAATCTTGATCCGTCCTACTCTGGATAGTATTCAACTCAACATCATTTTGGAAAGAGTTCTCAACCTTCCATCAAGGCCTGAATCTAGGTCACTTCATTCCTCCACAAGGCATTGAAAGAGAATCTCTTTGGCAGAGCCTATGGCATAACTTAACATTGGAAAGTAATTGACAAACAAATAGGAGAAAGCCTGGAAAAAGAAGCTTGACCGAAACCTATAGAGTATCAGCAAAGGTTTATCCGATATGGTCTACCCACCAGGAATTAACTGATGTAGCGATAGCGCATTAAAAGGAGAAGAGTATCGGGTCAGAGCGTAAAGATGGTCTATAACCGACCCTTGAAAAAACGGCCCTACAGATGATGAAAAGGGTTACCTTCGTAATCAACATGGGTATCACCGGAAGCTACCTTCCAGGGAGTCAAACCGAAAGGTTAAACCGAGACTCAAGCAAAGATACAACCTACTCGTACTAATCCACCTAGTACCTGAACCATTAACGGTTCTAATTCGGTCAATATACACGTCCATCGCGAGGGTGAGCCCCTCCAAGTACCTGCGATAAAGCCAAGAGCCTACATCCGAAAGCCTGTGATAAAGGACTGACACTTGGAGGCATCCACTGAGAAACTCGAAGCGCCTACGCAACCCGTCTCGGCAACAAACTCCTTTCCAGCTAGGGGAGGCCCCAATTCACCGGGAACCCTCGCTTCGAGGACTGTAACCGGCACCATGAGGAGGACCGACAACCAGATGCCCGAGACCAAGATAAATAGCAGCTGATAGAAATTGTTCAGGCCCAACAACCTACTGATAGAAAGACCTCGGATTCTATACAAATAGGACCCTAGAAACCCTGTGAAAGGGGGACATACTTTTTATTATTTCTCAGTTTAGTTCCTTTCTTCTCAAGAGGAGCAAATCATCAATTCTTGTAATATATCTACAATCTATAAATGGAGAATTTCGGGTCCTATACACCTTACGATTTGATAATCTTGTAGTGTCATAATGATGAAACAGGGAGTTACCACTAACCTTTCTGATGAGGAGATCAACCAAGGTGCTCTGGTCGTGGAGGAAGAGGACCCTGTGGAAACACGAGGTCCCCTTCTCCTCGCTTTAAAGGGCCTCCATGGTTGATCCATATTCTCATGCTGAGCCTAACGCTTCCCAAACATTAATGTAACAAAATTGTATATGAATTCCTAACCCGATCTCTGTCGCGATTCAAATTTCTCTCTTGGGAAGATCTAACACGAGGGATTCATCAGAGTTAATGAATGTTGCGATACTTTCATCTATGAACTTAAGGGAGGCGTTATCCTGTTTTCTTCTTATTGGAATACATAATGTCTTCGTCATGGCATAGAGGCTTACCTATTCCGGATCCCGGATCATTTCCCGAAAACTCTGAGTCATGACCACGGCAAATCTCGTGACCACATACATTACATTCTGTAATCCGGGTGTTGACAAAAAATGTTGTTAACAATCATCGTAAAAATAAATAAACTAGAATCGCGACATGATGAACACTTATAAGAAGGGTTAAGTTTCAGTTATAATCCGAAAGACACATGTCGAATGTTAAATATATTAAACTTGATATCAACACGATGTAAAAGCTTTTATATTTAATTGAATAATAATTATTTAGAAAACTTATGAAGTTTAGATTCCCAACTTTTAAAGATATTTCATTGAAAAGGAAACGATGCCTATATTTAGCATAAAGTGATTTGTTAAAATAAATTATGAAATTTCGTTAAATGAAATATTTTTAAGAAGGTATTTTTGTAAGAAAAGGTAAATTATGAAAATATTTTATTTAGAAGTATTTTAGTAGAAGGTGTTTTAATGGGATATTAGAAGTTAAATTCAGCCATCGAAGAAACATTTTTAACAAGAAAGAATTTGTTTTTTACTTTTTTTGAACACCTTTAAGAAATTCTTTTATAATGGTAATGTAGTTTGGGAATGCTTTGTTAATAATGGGAGATGTTATAGATGAGAGGTGAGATTTTTATTCAAAAATTTTCTACCTGAAAATATTTTATAAAAGCATATTTTGTTTAGAAACATTTTATTTTGAAAGATACGTTTCAATGAGAACATACTTGTTATAGTTGTCTTAGTTTGGGCACATCTTTTGACAAACAGAATATAATGAAAAGTATTTTGCAACCTCATTTTTTGTTTAGGGTATATATACATCATTTTGAAAAAAGAGTATTTGTTTTGCTTATATATACTTTAAAAGTATATATTAAAAGATTTGGGAAGTATTCATTTAAGAAATTACTATTTACACCCACTTAAATACTTACAAATCATCAATTAATTGGACTTTCCATCAGTGGTTGAGGTATACGATGGCAAGCCTAATGTGCAGTTGACTTATACGGGTTCTAGGAAAAACGTCAATACATGGGAAGATTTTCTATCTAAGTTAAAGGTGTCTTCTCTCTCCTCTATATATTATTTTCCTCCTACAAAGCATAATAATTTAAAGTGTGCAAAGCTGAAAGATAATCTAGTGCAGGCTGCGAGGCAGAAGTGGAAGAATAACATTGCGGTGTATGTTATTGAGCGAAGGACTCACTATCACTTCTTCCATGTTTATTTTTAACATGGGGAATTGGTCCCTCGCACATGCCAACATATGATGGTTTATGGGTCACCCAACTAATCCAAATGCAGATTATTGGAAAGTAAATCACACCAGATTTATAGTGGTTCAGAAAATTGTGCCTACGTCCACTCCGAGGTAGCTTTATATATTATGCTTTACAAAGTTACAAGTACAATTATTCTTCCTCTCCTTATGTTTACAAAATTATGAGGTGAGAATAGTAAAGCCCTTGCTTCTCCTCTATCAATCCAATAGTCCAAAAGTGAAGTTTCTATGTCTAAGTTATGCCGAAATGTTCTAAGTGAGATCCAATGTCCATATATGTGCAGAAGAGTAAACCAAGTACCAAAGTGTTGAAATGGATATTCTAAGTGAAGTTCATAAGTCCAAGAGAGCATCCAAAGTTCATAAATCCATGTATAAACCATTAGAGAGCTCTAAGTCAATCTTTCCCACGTGCAAAAATGGAACAACAAAAAGATCCAAAAAATGGCCAAGTGCTGGGCTATTTATAGGAGAGGGGATATGAGAATTTGTATCCTGGGATTAGTATAGATCCGAGGATCGGAACCGACCAGGATACTTAGCCAATCCTTTCCTCGTTTCACCTCGAAGTGTATTCCTCCAAGCCACTTTGTATCAAAGACCGTATACAAAAAACTGATGCCAAGCTAGATACGAATAGTGCTTTCATATTCCGAGAGTTAGCGAAAATCCATCCATTTCCTTCGTGTCCCCAGATATGAAATGCCTATTTCATATCCCCAAAGCCTTAGAGAGATCCACGAAACCAAGCCATCATTTCGTATCCCTAGGATATGAAATATCCAGAAGACGAAGACTAGAAACAAAAACCAGAAGAGAAGAAAACCAACACCGACCTGAGGATACGAAAAGCCATTTTATATCCCAAGCCTTAACCAAATCAGCAAATACCAAACCACTTCTTCATATCCCTGGAGGGATACGAAATTCTTACTCGAGTATGGGTTACGAAATCCCCATTAAGAAAAAGATCAAAGATATATCGTTCCCAGGAGTCGCACGGTGAATACTGATTTCGTGACTTAGCCAGATTTCCAGAGTTTTTCCAAACCTTCGCGACTTCATCCAAATTGCTTCAAAACATCGTGAGTTCGCACTCGAGTCCCAAGTACTCCGAATAACTGCCATGTCAAAAAGAGAATCAACACTTTCCCCCTAAAACATGTCTTCTGTAAAGACCCGAAAATCTCCACCCTTTGAATCGACCATAAACCACACAGGCCTGATCCAAAAGTTGGAAATCTTCGAATACTTTAACTTTAGGAATACAACACATCAGAACAATAACAACAGACTTTTATAAACATTATAATAATGTTACATCGGAGTACATAATCTCAGAGTACAGCGAATAATATAATAATACAGCGGAAGATAAATTACAATAAATTCAATACATTGCAGCGAAAGACTATAAATGCTCTGGACACAACTTTAAGCTTCAATCCAGAATCCTGCTCAAGAGATAGATATCTGCAAAACAAGCTACTCAACAGCCCATGTGGAAAATATGGGTACCCGAGTTTGCCAGTGAAACAAACTACAGGTCAGTCATGGGACTGGTATGATAAATCTAACTTAACTAATCTAATAATAAGGCTAATCACAGGACCACGCCGCTAACACGGAACAGGTTTACTCCATTGGATTTCCAGTGCATAAAATAATGTAAATCGTTAAACAACGCAATGCTTTTTAGAAAAATGAAACCATTATAAGACTCAAGTCTTATCACACAATGCAACGCAAACCAGAGGATAGATTTTTACCTTATAATGGTCAAAAAATGCTTGATACAATAAAAACGGATTGGATATTATTATTAGTGCATATATGTTTCAAAACATTTCAATCATATTGTATCAACCATAGACGGCATAGTACCCCATCCTACTATGTCGCCATACTAGTTCTACAATCAAAACCGCATGGTGTCGTATTGGAAATTGAGTTTCCATCATAAGTCGAGGCTAGGGATCGTCCTCTCCGATTTGAGACACTCTAGCAAATGCCTCAGGATTCCCCGCGGTGAACCCTTGGATCTTCAGGGCCGGTCCACAAATAACATTAGTGGATTAGTTATGCCTAAACACACGCTTCTCGGTCCTTTTGAACCTATAATATGACCACTTCCGTCATATAAAAATCCAAGGTACCTCATAATCCATCATCCACATAAATAAAAATGTCAGGGCTGGTAAGTCACTGACACCACTACTAGCTAGAAAGAAACGTGTGCACTCCTTGTAGTCTTGATCCCCTTTTTGACTCATACCGGGGTGTGAGGTTCGCGAAGTCACGCTATACACAAAGCTATGCCGAAATAGGCTATGCTTTGATCAACCACAAGGCCTTGCTTTTCAACAAAAGCCTTGATTATTAGCATCTTGGTGTGCCACATTAACAAATCACGCCATGCGATCAATAACTACCAATATACACCCTCTGAGGGCGTTAAGCAAGAGAATGAATTCTCTGCTACCAAACGGATATATATCAAATAGAAATCAATTTAACTTACATGGAGTGAAATTCAATGTCAGACACACATCCATTTACAAGTCTGTTCCGGGTCTGAACAAAACCGGAGACACCTTATTCCTCGTCCCGTATGTCCAATACGGAAGTGAGGTGCTCGCTTATCTGGACAATCAACAAGTACGTCCGGACAACTACCACTTTAACCCTTTGCTAGGAGCGACCCAGTGTCGGGCATCAGTAGTCATCCATTTGATGTGAAGATCGCCAGTCTTCAATCACTGTCTTCAATATCTTCGATTTAAATCGTCGTATAATTATTTGAAATGAGATTGAACTAGGTCTTTTCAAATAATTATCGAATAATAATAATTTAAATCATTTCATATCGTTAATAATATTTTATAACGATTTAAAGCTATTTTTATTTATATAAAAATGGCTCAAATTAATTTAACGACACTTCAGGTCGTTATGCAGCCCTGGCGTTGTTTTCATCAAAATTTGATTTACACATATCTCGAAATATAATTATTGGATTTTGAAAAAATTTATATCGTTGGAATGATCTGTAACGACACGGATTTTGCCCGACCTTAATCGATCGCAAAATCGACCAAGACCGTTCAAAACTCGCATACGTTAACTTTGGGAATACAATACATCAGAACAATAACAGCAGACTTTTATTACATTATAATAATGTTACATCAGAGTACAGAATATCAGAGTACAAATAAAGTAAACTATAGCGGAAGATAAATTACAACAGATTTAATACATTAAACAACGGAAGACTTCTAAGCTCTGGACACAGCTTTAGGCTTCGATCCAGGATCCTGCTAAAGAGAGAGATATCTGCAAAAAGCTACTCGACTGCCCGTGTGGAAAAGAGGGCACCCGAGTTTGCAAAGTGAAACAAACTACGAGTCCGTCATGGGACTGGTGTGAGAATTCTAAACTAACATAACTAATAAGACAAATCCAAGGACCACGCCACTTTCGCGGAACGGGTTTACTCCTATGGATTGCCAGTGCATAAACCAAAGTAAATCGAGAAATAACACAATGTCTTTTTGGAAAAATGAAACCATTATAAGACCCAGGTCCCATCACACAATGCAACGCACACCAGAGGATAGGGTTTTACCTTATAATGGTCAAAAGATGCTTGATACATATAAAACGGATTTGATATTATTATTAGTGTATATATGTTTTTAATAAAAAAAAAGATTTGAATCATAAGTAGCAATCCTAGACGGCATGGTTACCATATAGCATGTCGCCAATACTAGTTCTACAATCAAAAATGCAAGGGCGTATTGGAAATTTGGATTCCATCATGAGTCGAGGCTAGGGGCAAGATCCTCTCCGATTCGAGACACTCTAGCAAATGCCTCAGGATTCCCCGCAGTGAACCCTTGGAAGCGGTAGGGCCGGTCCCCGCCTATGGGCAGTGGATTGGTTATGCCTGAACACACGTTTCCCGATCCCTTTGGACCTATAGTATGACCACCAACGGCCTATAAAAATAATGAGGCGCCTCAAAATCCATCATCCACATAAGTAAAATGTCAGGGCTGGCAGGTCGCTGACACCACTCTAGCTAGAAAGAAACGTGTGCACTCCCTACGGTCCATATCCCGTTTTTGACTCATACCGGGGTGTGAGGCTCGCGAAGTCACGCTATACACAAAGCTACGCCTGTTTAAATAGGCCGTGCTTTGATCATCAACCACAAGGCCTGCTTTTCAACAAAAGCCTTGATCAATGCATCTTAGCATGCCACATTGCCAGTCCATACTATACCATTGATTTCTGCCAATATATAACCTCTAAGCTCATATGTCTCAGAGAAGGGTGTTAACCACCAAACAGATATATATTAAGAGAGATCAACGAATGTAGTATAAGAGACTACAACGTCAGACATACATTCCATTTATAAACTTATGCCCTGGGTCTGAGCGAAAGTCAAATCCGTGCAATCAACACTACGTCCGGACGGCTACTACTGTCGCCCCTTCAAGGTAGCTACTCCCATCATTGGTCTCAATAGCAACACACCCATTCGATGTGAAGATCGTCGGTCTTCAATCACCGTCTTCAACTCTTCGAACGTCGTATCATTATTTGGAATGAGAGTAAACTCGGACTTCCTAAATAATTCTCGCATATATAAATTTGTAAACCATTCTATATCGTTATTTTTTCTTTTATAAATATAAATATCGTCTATTCATTTCATGTATATATATATCGTCCATTCATTTCATAAATATCGTCCATTCATTTCATATGCAGTAATACTACTCTAGACATGAATTTTTATATCATATGCGGTTTCTTGATTATGCATTTCATATGCGACTTCATGCTTTTTAAAACATGTTAAATTTTCATATGCGGTTCATGCTTCTAAATCATGTTTCATTTCATATTTTTATATTTTTATTCGCATGTGAAATGTAAATAAAAATTCCCTTCTTGTTTTCATCTTTTTATTTACATGTGAAAAGTAAATAAAAGTTTCATTACTTTTATTTATATAAAATATATAAATAATATAACCATTTCATGTTTTCATTCATTTATTCATTTATAACATGAAAATATTCATTGTTTTATGGTTCATTTTCCATTTTCGATCACTTTCTTAATTCAGTGATCTTAACTACTTAATTCCTTTTCAATCAAATTAAAGATTTAATTAAAATTTTATTTAGTTTTAATCTTCCAAAGTCATTGTTAAATGATTATTCAATTTTTAGGGAATTAATTCTATCATAAATTCGGGTTAAAGAATAAATGTTATTTAAAACATAATTCACGATAAACCCAAATTTAAATTTCATAAATTTCCCATTTAATATATATAATTAGACATCATTTATTTCAGAGTATTTCATTTAATCTTATATAAAATATTTATCATCTTCGATTTCCTTTATAAAATGTATAACATAATTTATACGGGTTAAAATGGAGTTACTATTTTAAAATGGACTAAATAGCCCAATTCATTTTCCTTATCCATTTATTATGTTTATCTTTACATTTTATTATTTAATAGCGGGCTAGACCTCTCACATTAGGCCTACAACTTATGGATGCTGGATATGCCGGTTGGTTCCGGGCAGACTTCTACCACAGGTTGGGCTTAACCTCGTGTCTTGACCCAATTCGTATTTGCGCACTTGGACCTCTCACATTAGGCCCAACATTTATGGCTGCTGGATATGCCGGTTGGTTCCGGGCAGACTTCCGCCATAAATGTGACCTAACCTCGTGTCCAGGTACAATTAAAAAAAATTTATTTATAAATATTATCCAAGAATATTATTTTAAAATATTTTATATTTTAAAATGTCCTACTACTTAATATCATTCCTTACTTGAAATATTCTTTCATATAAAGCTTTATTATTCCATTTCAATACATATTAACTTTCCATATTATTATGATATTATAATAATAATAATTATAAAAAAAACGGTTTTAATTTGTGATATTAAAACCTACCATTTCAATATTAAAATGAAATCAATTTAAAAACATTTCAAATTTTGAAATCCATCTTCCATTTTTAATGTTAACATAAAAAGTAATCTTTTCAATTTATAATCTTCTTAATATAATTGGAATGTGATTTACTAATTCCAATAATTTGTTTATAACCTTCCAAATGTTAAAGGTTTTTATCTACTTAATTCAAGTGTCAATTAATATCATTAATTGAATAATAAATGGGCATTTATTTCCTTCATTCGAAGGAAATATTGTCAATTCAAAAGCTTCTTTATTATTTCCTTTTTAAATGGAAAATTAAATCATCTAAATACTTCAACTTCCAATTTATTTCATTAATTTGCATATTTATTACTTTACTCAAAATTGGAATGAGACCCACCATTTCCATATAATTTAATTATACGTAAAATCAAACATTAATTACATAACAATTTCAGAACATCCATCCAAAGTGCATTTCTAATTATTCCTAGGGTGACGTGTATTCAAAAGTCAACCCTTGACCCGTGTGGGGTTTCAGCCAACACAATTCACATATTTAAAATAAACTGTGCTTCTGGACGATGTGTAAAAATTGATCGTTCACTCACATAAACAAGCCAGGGTCGCTTGTAAATGGCAGTGTATACAGGTGCATAAATGGAACATAGACAATTTGCACAATTTAACAATGTTCACATATTGGGTATTGCCCTTTTTATTTCATTTGATTTAATGACACAAATTCACCATAAAATATATTCCTTTATCTAACTTAAAATAAAAATAAAATCTTTTATTAAAAGTCAAATTTTTAATTATTCTAAAATAAATATCAAAACTTTATTTATTATAATCGTCTCAAAATAAAGATGAAATTTTTATAACCAAAACAAAGTTTTAATCTTTATAAACAAAACAAAATTTCAGTCTTTTATAAGCACAAACAAGGTTTTAAATCTTTACCAACAAAACAAAGTTTTGTTCTTTTTAAACAAAACAAAATAAGGTTTGAACTTTTATTCAATAAACAAAACAAAGTTTTGTTCTTTTTCATAAACAAAATAAAGTTTGTTCTTTTCAAAAACAAAATAAAGTTTCAATTTTATATAAAAAAAAACGCAAACAAAGTTGTAATTTTTTTTTTTAGAACAAAAACAAAGTTGTAATCTTCTTAATCCCATTCAAAGTTATAATCTTTGTAAACATAAACAAAGTTTCATTTTTTCTGAACAACAATGAAAATTGTAACTTTTATTTAAATATAAATTTCCATACATTTTAAATAAATAAATAAAAATGAATTTATCATTTACATCATGTACATCGTTTCTATTGATTCAACAAATTTCATCAACAGTGTATGCAACAACAATTTGTCCATAATAACCCAAACAACTATCACCAATTCTCAAACAGACATCATACATCATCAATCCACAATCATGTACATACAAACATCAAAACCACAAGAAAAATAATTTAAATTTAATAAATTATAAAATAGAATCTCACATTGATTTTTGCTGAAAATTTGACTGTCTCGGATTCAGCTCTGGTCTGCGCCATCGCGAAGAGCTCGGAAAGACGAGTCCAACGCAATTTACGGTTCGTCAATCGGACCTCGTACGATAGAGTTATGATTTATTAAAGTTGGACATAATTAAATAATTAATTAATATTCGTGAAAAATACCTAAAAATTTCACTGTCTCAGAATTGGACAAAATTAGTGTCCACGCGTCCATCTCGTCGCCACGATCCCAACGCACCTGAAATCGTCGATTTTCGACTTCGTATGAGTGAGTTACGCAATTTTAAAGTTCTGGAAATTAATTAAATAATTTAAAAATAAAATAGAAAATACCCTCAGCCCATTGACCGAAAAACACTGTTCACCGCCGAACTTTGACCGCACTTTGCCGCTGCCTCGGGCCACCTGACGCCACGGGACCACCGCCAATGTCTTCGTCTTGGCGAGACGCACCACCACCAGAAAGAGCCGCCCCTAAAGCTTCTCCGATCATCGGGAAATCGCCTAGAAAGGATTTCGCCTCGCGGGTCCCACAGGCCGCCTCACACCTCCAAACTGCCTGAAATTTTCTGAGCATCTTCGTCTTGCGTAGACGAAGAACTTCCGTGTTCGTGACTTCGTCTAATTCTTCCTCGATTCACGGGAATTTCTTGATTTACGTTTTGTGTTTCTGAATTTCGAAAACAGCGAGCTTTAAGACGAGATTCCGGCGAATCCGAGCGCTGTTTGACAAAACCGACTACACCATTAGCTTCGTATCGTCGAGACCTTCGAGAAAACATATAATTTGCTATGGTTTGAAGAGATTTTATTTTTTTATGAATTTTAGATGAAGAGGGAGCCGCCATGAAAATTGAGAAAAATGATGGAAAAGAGAAGTGGCTGCTGTGTATTTCGAATTTCAGCCCTAAATTCTGAGGAAAAAGATAATATATACCATGGGTCTACTTTTGGTTTGGGCCCAAATATCATTACGTGTCCAATTACTAAATTTTCAACTGTTTTCTTCAATTCAAAAATTCTTATAAATACATGCTGATTTCAAAATTAATAAAATTTTAAACATAATTATTTCAGGTCATTACGAATCCAACGAACCTGATTTCGTAATTTTCCGAGTCCGTATGAATTTATTATGAATTTCCGAAGTCTGAAAATATGCTATTTTTCACTGTAAAAATTATACCGGCCACAAAATAATTCCAAAAATTATAAATTTTAGAATTTAACCTTATTTTAATATTCCGAATCCATAGAAACTGGTCTCGTCGAATTCGGAGTTCGTTTGCAAAAATTCCATTTTTCAGGCGTACATTTTTAATATTTAAAAATACCAAAAATAGTGGAATTTTTTCGAAACTCAAAAATATAAGTTCTTATAGTCATCTTTATATGTAAACAACATTCTAAAACCAATGGAGATGGTTTCGGGTCCTAATTCCTTATTCTGCAAAAATGTAGCATTTTGGCCCTTATAAATTTCGTAGCGACCATTCTAGATTTTAATTTTGACATAACTTTTGATTCCCGTTATGAAATTTCGATTTTTCGGATTCGTTGGAAAGATAAATTTAAATAGATTCTAATATTTTTGGTTTCACTAAAATCCGTTAAATTTTGCATCCTGTACGGTCAGTCAAAGTTCAAGTTTGACTTTTCAAACTACCGCGTTATTTCTAACTCTTTTTATAATAAAAATTAAATCATTCATTCTAACTTCGATTTGAATCAAATTTGTGATCATTATTATTTAAATAAATTATTTTATATTGTCAAAATTCATTAAAATTTTCTAAAATAAAATTTTTAAATAGGTCCTGATTTTTGCGGGTTGATACATGATCTTCCCAAAGCGGTCCTAACCGTTCCAGTTTTGGGAAAATCCGACGGTCGGATCTTTCGGTATAATCGTTTAAAGTTACGATTTCGAAACGCGAACTACCGTGCACAATTCGTTTAATTTTTAATTTATATTTATATTTCGCTCGATGACTTCAAACCATTAGTTGATCAACTAATTTATTTCCACTATGCATTGTTCTAGCGAATCATACATTCAATAAAATGTAATTTTTATTGATTAACAAATTTATTTCAACTATGCATTGTTCTAGCGAATCATACATTCAATAAAAATGTAATTTTTATTGATTAACTAATTTATTTCAACTATGCATTGTTCTAGCGAATCATACATTCAATAAAAATGTAATATTTATTGATTAACTAATTTATTTCAACTATGCATTGTTCTAGCGGATCATACATTCAATAAAGATGTAATTTTTTATTGTTAAACTTTACTATTTCAACCAGTGATCATTTTACATGAATCATGCTTTACATTAAAAATGTAAATTTTAATGTTTCCACATTATTACCCAAACTATGAATACTTCACATAATTCCTTTTTTACATTAAAAGTGAAAATTTTAATGTTTCAACCATTTTATCTATACAATGAATATTTACATATATTTTACCCTTACATTAAAAATGTAATTTTTAATGTTTCAAACATTTTATCTATACAATAATTTCTAATATATGCATTTACAATAAAAGTGATATTTTATACTTACGTATAAATTCTAATATATGCATTTACAATAAAAGTGATATTTTATACTTTTAATGACAATTCTAATTTACTTTTGTTTAATACTTTTTAATTGACAAAAATGTATATTCTTGTTTCATCCTTTTTAAATGAACAAAAATGTACATTTTGGTTTAATTCTTTTTAATGACCAAAAATGTATAATTTTGGTTAAATCCTTTTTAATGACCAAAAATGTATATTTTGGTTTCCTTCTTTTTAAATGACAAAAATGAATATTTTTGTCTTGTAACGACCCGGAATTTTGGGCCGAATTTAAAATTTTTATTTTAATTATTTTAATGGGTTTTTAATATTTAAATTAATGTATTTTATATAATAACGACTATAAATTTATTTTAATCGAAGTTAAAGCGAATAAATTTTATTTAAATTATAAAAGGAGTTAGAAATAGCGCGGTAGTTTAAGAATTGAATTTTAACTTTGACTGACTGTACAGGATGCAAAATAAATCGGATTTTTGCAAAACCAAAAATATTAGAATCTATTTAAAAATATCTTTCCAACGAATCCGAAAAATTGAAATTTCATAGTGGGAATCAAAAGTTATGTCCAATTCAAAATCTCACAAAAACGCTATGGAATTTATATATATAATATATAGGACCCAAAATGTAACACCCCACACCCGCTATGGTCACTCTCTAAGGGAATGCCATAACATCGGTGGAGTATTTTAAGTGAATATAGAACAGAAAAATTACCACAAGACAGATATAAGTAATACTTGAAAATTTTCAAAACATCATTTCATTGCAGCGGAAAGTAAAACATGTTTGGTTACATCACAAAACCATAATAAGAGTCAAGTACAAAATATCCATCCTGATAAATAAAAGTACATAATCCCAATACATGAACTGATAGCCATAAAAGAAAGGGTAAGCTGAGCTCTACACCTATGGTCCAAGCTCCAAAAGAGAATAAAGCAGCCTGATCAAAGCCCACTCGTACTGGGCCCACTCTGATAACCTGAGGGTTGGGGAAAAGATAAAAACAACGGGGTCAGACATAAGTCTGAGTGAGTCCTATAACTTTAACAATACAATCGTTAAAGTAACCAGAGAAGACATAAGCTTGATATACGGTAACGTCTGGGGATGAATGGCTACACTAAGCAGCTAGGTATATTTAGGATAAACTAAGATAACTGTAAAGACGCATCCACCCACCCAAGGATCATTACTATATTGCACCACACCAGTCATTCCTACTTAAAGGTTGATCCCCCTAAGTGTACTTAGTAATTTAGTAGTTTCGTGTAACCCTATCTGACTACATAGGTGTAACCCTATCTGACTACATAGGTGTACCCGCTAACCCGGTTTGGCCTCTTATAGTCAAGCCCAATATGCGTGTCCCGTCACTCGACTAGAGTCGAGCCCACAAAGATACGTTTGGGATATTGGTTGAAATGGGCCCCTACAAGCTACCACCTAAGCTTGTTATTTCTAGTGAATCCCACTTAACCCTTTAACCATGTCCCCTTACATGTTATAAATTTTGGTTAAGTCCTTTAATCATATTCTAATTGTCATACAAGGTACCCACTAGATTTTCACATGCCACCCATGGCACTTACTTAACCCTTTAATCATGTTTAATTACATGTTCCACTTTGGTTAAGTATTCTAATCGTATTTTTCTATTGCCACCCAAGGCAACCCACTAGTCTCCTCATGCCACCCAAGGCACCCACTTAACCCCTCATGTCCCACTACATGCTAATATGGTTAAGTGTTTCTTAATTAATTAAGACCGTGATCTCCCATAAAGACCTCCCACATTAGACTTGCTTTTATGACAACTGGTTAAGCCGGTAGGGTCCGGGCAGTCTTACGTCATAATAGAGTCTAACCTCGTGTCTTTACTTTAATCACGTATTTAATTTATGGCTAAGACCTCTCACATTAGGCTGACATTTGTAGCAACTGGTTAAGCCGGTAGGGTCCGGGCAGTTTTACACTACAAATGAGTCCAACCTCGTGTCTTAGTCGATTAATTACACCTAATTAATCACCCCCACATTAATTATCCCTAATTAATATCAAGTTTTTCATAACATGGGTAGACCTAACTCAATAGGTAAATTCCCATGAGGTATACCTAACTCAATAGGTAAATTCCCACTTATGCTTATTCATTTTATGGTATGCTTAATCATAACCATTTCACACCATTTCATTAACATGTCTATTAACCCCATCGTTTCCCCACGTACTTATGCTAACACGACATATTTCCAAGAGAAGATTCTTTCACAATTAACATGGGTTTCACTTAGCATACATTAGCATTAACATGGGTTAAAAGGTGTCCACTTACATCATGACATTAACCCAACTAGCATTACTAAATAACCCAACTTGCATGAACATACATATGTCATGTATAAAGGCAACTTGCATAAGTGTTCATAGGTTATACAAAGGTGAACTTGCATGTGTCTTAAAGGTGTGAACTTGCACAACATGTTACATGTTAACTTGCATAACATCATACACATAACTTGCATAATATTATAAACATAACTTGCATATCAACATACACATAACTTACATAACATCATGCACATAACTTGCATAACATCATACACATAACTTGCATATGAATTTGCATAACAACATGCACATAACTTACATAACATCATACACATAAACTTGCATATGAACTTGCATAACAACATGCACATAACTTACATAACATCATACACATAAACTTGCATAACATGTTGAGCTTGCCTATAAGCATACACATAACTTGCATAACATGTTGAACTTGTATATATGACTTGCATCTTAAAGGAGGGTAAACATGCATATATATATATATATATATATATATATATATATATATATATATTCATAGCATATAAAGGTGTCATCTTGCATATGTATGCATCACATTTAAAAGGGTAAACTTGCATGTCATGATTTATGCATAATACCAAACACTTAGCATGCATAAAACCACATACTTAGCATGCATAAAATCAATTACTTATTATGCATAAACCCACCACTTAACTTGCATAAACCCACATACTTAACTTGCATAAACCCACATATCCAACTTGCATAAACTCACATATTCAACATGCATAAACTCACATATTCAACATGCATAAACATAGGATTAATATTAAACATAGATTAGCATATTCACATCATATCATATGACTCGAAAACCCATTAATCCTCATGCAAAACCATAGATCTCATCATATCTCATCTACTTAATTTAGCAATTGATCATCAAAGTGATAGAAACTCACCAAAACCAAGTTTAGCAAACTTATGAAGTGGAATTAGTTGCTTTAGTTGAAGAAGATGTTGATTAGAGGTTGATTAGCTTGCAACTCTCTTCATTGATTTGTGGAGGCCATGATCAAGTATCATTTTGCCATAGTTTAGTTACAAGATCTAATTATGAATGAATTAGGGTAGGGTTGGGGTCTTATTTATAGGATTAGGTAGTGTTTTAGGCCCTTAGATTAACCCTAGATTAGATTAGGACCGTCAGATTTAGGAAATCTCTAGAACACAGCCCAAGACTCAATCATAAACCAGATCTGGTGCACCCAGATCAATAGGGCCGACACCCTGTGTCGACACCCCTGTCGACACCCCTGTCGACATGCCTGTCGACACGGGGTAGGCGGGAACTTTCCCGCCCTTTCCACTTTTGGCTCCAAACTTGTTTTAGAACTGAATTTTAAATCTGTTTTTAACCTTGAATTTTCTGAAAACTTCTTTGGGCCTTAACTGGGCCATACGGACTCCGATTTACAAAATTTCGGACTCTATTCTGCGTATTTTTCCGAGACGAACGCAATGACGCAGTCCGTTTCCCTCAATTCTCACATTTGAGATTATTTATTCTGCAATTAGTGAATTTTTAGCATTAACTGAAATACGGGGTGTTACATTCTCCCCTCCTTAGAGGATTTCGTCCCCGAAATCTCTAAGCTAAGGAGAATGCATATCCTACCATCCAAACAATCATCTACTCAATCCATCAAACACGGGCATCCATTGTCCTTAAAAAAATTTCTAATGAATTATGAGCATATGCGAAAAGTGTGTGTATATGTTCCCTATCTAATGTATGAACTTATGCAAACCATGATAGTGTCATGCATCCATTATGTATGCGAAAGAACCCTATCGACACATACAATATCTACATGAGTGCACAATCATTCACCAAAATGCATCATCCATATGATAACACAATCATTATACATCCATAAATATAGCTTCCTACATACAATTTTATGCAATATGCAATATGAAGTGATTGAGCCGATCTAGTGACTAGAGTGTGTGTATATGCATCCACGAGCAACCACTAGCAAACACTTGCATCCACTTGCATCCATCAACCATAACATGTCTCAAACACATGTTTCAACCATAGGTTTACCCTATCTAATGGTCAAAGGTACTAATGAGAGGACATACTAAGGATAAGATAAGCACTAGACAACCGATAAAGGAGACGTCTAAAGCACATACCCTCAAAAAGGGATGGGCATAACGAACGCATCTTCGCTTCTGTCTCCCAAGTAGCATTGCTCTCACTTTCTCTCCTTTTTCATTTTGACTAGTCGAACCTCTCTGTTTCTCAACTCCCTAATCTCTGACCCAAGGATGCGGGTAGGAGCTCGTCAAATAATCACATCACGCTCTACCTTACTTCTTTAAGCAAGCTTGGCCCTATCGCCTCTACGATCTTATGTAGGCCCTTCCTCACATGGAATACATCATGTACACCACTAAGTCTGTCGGGCAACCCCACCAATGGAAGATGCTCTTCCCATGTACCTCCTAAATCCAAGATACATAGCCTCAAAAGGTCTTCTAAAATACGATTCACCCTCTCGGTCTGGCCGTCTATCTGAGGATGATATGCGGTACTTAAATACAACTGAGTCCCTACCGCCTCTTGCAAACTTTTCCAAAACTCTTTAGTGAAGATAGGATCTCGATCGCTCACTATACTGGAAGGTACATCATGCAATCTAATAATCTCTCGAATGTAAACTGAAGCTAGACATGGAATAGTCCTCTTGCTCTTCACGGGTATGAAATGGGCACACTTAGTAAGTCTATCTACCAAAACCCAAATCCCCGTATTACCCTTCCTTGATTTCGGTAATCCTTCGAGACACTATCCCATTTCCTTAGCGGAACTTCCAATGGGTGAAGCAACCCACTTGGTTTCTTTTGCTCCGCTTTCACCAAGCATCTAGCGACATACTCGGCCATGTCTTTCTTCATACCGGCCAAAAAGAAAACTCGCTTCATGTCTTGGTACATCTCGTCCCCTGAGAAAACCAGATTCTTCTTCGTCAAGCGGTTTAATGGGGCTGATATCTTCGCGAAGTCTTTGATGAACTTCCTATAATATCCTGCCAACCCCAAGAAACTTCTTACTTCGGTAGCATTCCTAGGAACTTTCCAATCCTGGATAGATACTATCTTTGCGGGATCCACAGCTATCCCTTCCTTAGAGACCACATGCCCTAAGAATCGCACTTCTCTTCTCCAAAAATGACATTTAGAGAATTTAGCTTTAAGACTATGTGCTCGAAGAGTCTCCAACACTTCTCTGAGATGTAAGGCATGCTTTTCTCCACTTCTAGAGAAAATCAGGATATTCTCCCATGCAAAATCGTCACAACTATCCATCTCTCACGCAGACCACCTTAGTCGAACTCGACATCCCCCAAATGCAAGCCCCAAAGGCCTAAACCAATATCAGACAAACACCCAAGGGATACCTCCTTCGAATTCAGACGACCTACGTGAGATGATACTAGTAAAAACGGCTAAATAATTAAGCCCTTGTCCAACTCTGGATGTCCTCGCCAGTCTCGCTCCAAAACCATCGTTTATCCCATAACTGGCTTTGCTCATCCTATTGAGCACATACGAAAACTTATTTCGCTCCTAGAAAAGACCAAGATGTCATTTACAAAGACCATCACGAACTTATTTAGGTACTCCCTGAACACCCTTCTCATCATATGCGGGGGCGTTCGTCAAACCAAATGGCATCTCCAGCCACTCATAAAAAGCATCCGGAGTCCTAAAGGTAGTCTTCTCGATACTATCCTCAGTCACTCTCAACTGACGAAACCTCGTGGCTAAGTCCAACTGCGAAAATATTGAGGCGCCCACTAACTGATCAAAGAGATCATCAATCCTCGACAATGGGTGTCTATTCTTCTTTGTGAGTTTATTTAGCTCTCTTTAGCCTACACAAAGTCTGAGGGACCCATCCGCCTTCGTGGCAAAAACTACCGGAGCACCCCACTCCGATATACTTCGTCTTCTAAACCCCTTCTCAAGCAAATTGCCTACTTGCTTATGGAGTACCCTCCTCTCACGAGGAGCCACGTGGCACACTGGCCAAGACACTGGTTTGGCATTGTCTACCAGATATATTTGGAAGTCAATCTCCCGCTCCGGAGGTAAGCCCTTCACCTCCTCAAACACATCCGAGTATTCCCGGACCACTCTAACAGATCGCAAACTCTTGACCGACGTGTCAAGCGATTCTAGATAACTTAGCATAACAGATTCCATGGGATTACAAGAGATCTCGAGAGTGTTACCCTAGCGGGTCATAAGCCTAACAACTCTCCTTCCACAATAAGAACAGCACCATTACTGGATAACCAGTCCATGCCCAAAACTAACCCATAGCCCGTGAAGCCCAAAAACATCACATTTAAACTCAACGCTAAGTATAGAAACTTTCAAACCCAAACACATCATGGAGCCCCAATTGGGTTTGAAACAACTAAGGGATCATCTACTAACTGGTGTCTCAGTGCAGTGACTCAACTAACGATAATGAAATAAACGAACTCGATGCGTCAAAATCAAATAAAGTTTGACCCGGATAATCAAACAGAAAAACTAGACTTTCAATGGAAATAGTTCTACCTCTTTCCTGAATCGGTGGAACCGCGAGAGCCTGAGCTTGCCCCCTTGCCTGAGTTGGTGCCAAAAGAACTTGCACCTGTCCTCCTGAGGAAGATCCCGTCCTTTGCCCTTTCTTAGGGCAGTCCTTCACTAGATGTCCTGCTTCGTCACAGTGGAAGCAGCCAGCCTTCCTCTTCTTGCGACAATCCTTGCTTAGGTGGCCTAGTGTCCCACAGTTGAAGCACTTCTTCTTTCCACTGCCACCGTTACCTTTCCCACCCTTATTTTGTTGTTGAGGTTTCTTCTGATCTTCATTCTTCTCGGGTGCTTTATTAGCATTGGGACCCTTCTCTTC
Source organism: Allium sativum (assembly GCA_030737875.1). Lineage (NCBI taxonomy): Eukaryota > Viridiplantae > Streptophyta > Magnoliopsida > Asparagales > Amaryllidaceae > Allium > Allium sativum. Next base: position 508,426,529 of record CM060921.1, on the reverse strand, counting down.
CTCATGCATAAGTGCCATGTCCACTAGCTTCTCGAAAGTGGCCCCCATAGGGATGTGAGACATAGCCAATCCGTGCATCGGTTCGTTTAAGCCTTTAACGAACCTCAGAGCTTTCTCTTCCGGTGTGTTTACCAAGTCTATGCTGAATCTCGCTAACTGCTTAAATTTGTTAACATATTCTTTCACCGACAAGTTCCCTTGCTTTAAGTTCAAGAGCCTTTCCACGTGCATATTTTCTTCCGCTTTTGAGAGAAACTTTGCCTCAAACCTTTGCCTGAAATCCATCCAAGAATCAACAGGGCATTCTCCATTAGTGGCCTCCCACCAGAACGAGGCCTCTCCTTCCATTAACCAAGCGGCTAACCTGACTTTCTTTCCCTCTTCCACTTCCAAGATTTCCATCAATTCTTCCGTCTCATTAAGCCAATCCCTAGCTCCCACAAAAGGTTTTCCTCCCATAGCCTTAAACTTCCTACAAGTCATAGCAAAAGTATCCGCGCGAGGAAGAACGAGTGCAACGGGTGGGGGAGGAACATTTGCTGGACCTGCAGCGGCGGCCCTAGCCTCTAACAACCTCCTATACCATACTGGAACCGCTACACCATCCGGAAGATAAAGATCTTCAGCCATGCTGAGACGAAAAAGGAAAGATTCAAAACGGAGAATTCGAAAGATAAAGATATGGCTATCGGGGATTATGCTTTTCTTTCAAAAACTTTTCTCTTTAAAGACATGTTTTTGAAAATATTTCTTCCAAAAATGTTTTTAGAAAAATAGTTTTCTAAAAATTTTATCTGTTCTGGTAACCTTTGCTCTGATACCACATGTAACACCCCACACCCGCTATGGTCACTCTCTAAGGAAATGCCATAACATCGGTGGAGTATTTTAAGTGAATATAGAACAGAAAAATTACAACAAGACAGATATAAGTAATACTTGAAAAATTTTCAAAACATCATTTCATTGCAGCGGAAAGTAAAACATGTTTGGTTACATCACAAAACCATAATAAGAGTCAAGTACAAAATATCCATCCTGATAAATAAAAGTACATAATCCCAATACATGAACTGATAGCCATAAAAGAAAGGGTAAGCTGAGCTCTACACCTATGGTCCAAGCTCCAAAAGAGAATAAAGCAGCCTGATCAAAGCCCACTCGTACTGGGCCCACTCTGATAACCTGAGGGTTGGGGAAAAAGATAAAAACAACGGGGTCAGACATAAGTCTGAGTGAGTCCTATAACTTTAACAATACAATCGTTAAAGTAACCAGAGAAGACATAAGCTTGATATACGGTAACGTCTGGGGATGAATGGCTACACTAAGCAGGTAGGTATATTTAGGATAAACTAAGATAACCGTAAAGACGCATCCACCCACCCAAGGATCATTACTATATTGCACCACACCAGTCATTCCTACTTAAAGGTTGATCCCCCTAAGTGTACTTAGTAATTTAGTAGTTTCGTGTAACCCTATCTGACTACATAGGTGTACCCACTACTCCCCAAGCGATCGGCTCCCCTACGTAGATACCCGTGCTGGTCCCACGATGGGGTGTATCATTCCCCAACGTGGCCACCTGATAATATCAACGGTGCACGGCTTTATATCTACACGATGCAACAACGACTTACCAACCAGCCCGGGTCCACACACGCATATGAAACCCGTTGGTCCCGCGTTGCCACCGCTAACCCGGTTTGGCCTCTTATAGTCAAGCCCAATATGCGTGTCCCGTCACTCAACTAGAGTCGAGCCCACAAAGATACGTTTGGGATATTGGTTGAAATGGGCCCCCACAAGCTACCACCTAAGCTTGTTATTTCTAGTGAATCCCACTTAACCCTTTAACCATGTCCCCTTACATGTTATAAATTTTGGTTAAGTCCTTTAATCATATTCTAATTGTCATACAAGGTACCCACTAGATTTTCACATGCCACCCATGGCACTTACTTAACCCTTTAATCATGTTTAATTACATGTTCCACTTTGGTTAAGTATTCTAATCGTATTTTTCTATTGCCACCCAAGGCAACCCACTAGTCTCCTCATGCCACCCAAGGCACCCACTTAACCCCTCATGTCCCACTACATGCTAATATGGTTAAGTGTTTCTTAATTAATTAAGACCGTGATCTCCCATAAAGACCTCCCACATTAGACTGGCTTTTATGACAACTGGTTAAGCCGGTAGGGTCCGGGCAGTCTTACGTCATAATAGAGTCTAACCTCGTGTCTTTACTTTAATCACGTATTTAATTTATGGCTAAGACCTCTCACATTGGGATGACATTTGTAGCAACTGGTTAAGCCGGTAGGGTCCGGGCAGTTTTACACTACAAATGAGTCCAACCTCGTGTCTTAGTCGATTAATTACACCTAATTAATCACCCCCACATTAATTATCCCTAATTAATATCAAGTTTTTCATAACATGGGTAGACCTAACTCAATAGGTAAATTCCCATGAGGTATACCTAACTCAATAGGTAAATTCCCACTTATGCTTATTCATTTTATGGTATGCTTAATCATAACCATTTCACACCATTTCATTAACATGTCTATTAACCCCATCGTTTCCCCACGTACTTATGCTAACACGACATATTTCCAAGAGAAGATTCTTTCACAATTAACATGGGTTTCACTTAGCATACATTAGCATTAACATGGGTTAAAAGGTGTCCACTTACATCATGACATTAACCCAACTAGCATTACTAAATAACCCAACTTGCATGAACATACATATGTCATGTATAAAGGCGACTTGCATAAGTGTTCATAGGTTATACAAAGGTGAACTTGCATGTGTCTTAAAGGTGTGAACTTGCACAACATGTTACATGTTAACTTGCATAACATCATACACATAACTTGCATAATATTATAAACATAACTTGCATATCAACATACACATAACTTACATAACATCATGCACATAACTTGCATAACATCATACACATAACTTGCATATGAATTTGCATAACAACATGCACATAACTTACATAACATCATACACATAAACTTGCATATGAACTTGCATAACAACATGCACATAACTTACATAACATCATACACATAAACTTGCATAACATGTTGAGCTTGCCTATAAGCATACACATAACTTGCATAACATGTTGAACTTGTATATATGACTTGCATCTTAAAGGAGGGTAAACATGCATATATATATATTCATAGCATATAAAGGTGTCATCTTGCATATGTATGCATCACATTTAAAAGGGTAAACTTGCATGTCATGATTTATGCATAATACCAAACACTTAGCATGCATAAAACCACATACTTAGCATGCATAAAATCAATTACTTATTATGCATAAACCCACCACTTAACTTGCATAAACCCACATACTTAACTTGCATAAACCCACATATCCAACTTGCATAAACTCACATATTCAACATGCATAAACTCACATATTCAACTTGCATAAACTCACATATTCAACATGCATAAACATAGGATTAATATTAAACATAGATTAGCATATTCACATCATATCATATGACTCGAAAACCCATTAATCCTCATGCAAAACCATAGATCTCATCATATCTCATCTACTTAATTTAGCAATTGATCATCAAAGTGATAGAAACTCACCAAAACTAAGTTTAGCAAACTTATAAAGTGGAATTAGTTGCTTTAGTTGAAGAAGATGTTGATTAGAGGTTGATTAGCTTGCAACTCTCTTCATTGATTTGTGGAGGCCATGATCAAGTTTCATTTTGCCATAGTTTAGTTACAAGATCTAATTATGAATGAATTAGGGTAGGGTTGGGGTCTTATTTATAGGATTAGGTAGTGTTTTAGGCCCTTAGATTAACCCTAGATTAGATTAGGACCGTCAGATTTAGGAAATCTCTAGAACACAGCCCAAGACTCAATCAAAAACCAGATCTGGTGCACCCAGATCAATAGGGCCGACACCCTGTGTCGACACCCCTGTCGACAGGGCTGTCGACACCCCTGTCGACATGCCTGCCGACACCCCTGTCGACATGCCTGTCGACACGGGGTAGGCGGGAACTTTCCCGCCCTTTCCACTTTTGGCTCCAAACTTGTTTTAGAACTGAATTTTAAATCTGTTTTTAACCTTGAATTTTCTGAAAACTTCTTTGGGCCTTAACTGGGCCATACGGACTCCGATTTACAAAATTTCGGACTCTATTCTGCGTATTTTTCCGAGACGAACGCAATGACGCAGCCCGTTTCCCCCAATTCTCACATTTGAGATTATTTATTCTGCAATTAGTGAATTTTTAGCATTAACTGAAATACGGGGTGTTACACAAAACGCTACTTTTTACATACGAATGAATTTGGACTCGAAACCACTTCCATTGAGTTCAAAGTGATGTTTCTGCATTGAAAAAGTACAAACACTGGTATATTTTGAGATTCGAAATTTATTTATTTATATATGTATTTTTAATATAATTTATTTACACCTTAAAAATAGCCATTTTTCAAACAGTCTTCAAATTCGACGAAATTAGTTTTGTTGGGACCGTATCGTCAAAACAAAGCTAGAAATAATTTTTTTGTAATTTTTGGAGTCAGTATGTGGGCGTTATTAATTTTTAAGTGAAAACAGTCAATTTTCTAACTTTAAAAATTCATTATTAATTCATACAGAGTCGGAAAATAAAGAAACCAGTTTCTTTAAATCCGTAATGTCAAGGAATATTTATGTTTCAATTTTCAATTAAAATGGAATTCGTAGGTGTTAACATGAATTTTTAAACTATGAAAAGCGGACAAAAAAAATTGTATTAATACATGTACATAAGGGTAATTGGGCCTAATTGAGTTTATAACCTACCTATATATTATCTTTTAATAGCCATTAGCTGAACCCTAAACATAACATAGCCTCCTCCATTTTCATTTTCTTCATATTCCATGGCCTCCACTCTAAAAATATTCTTTGCACAAAAGACCCTAAAACTAAACAATTTATAACTCCAAATCAGAACAAAATTAGACCAAACCCTTTCTGCGTTTTGAAGATATCTATATCCTCTTCCTACCACGAAAAATTCAAGACCTATCGACGTACGGATTCGCAGGGAGCTGAGTTCGATTACAAAAAGTCAGTTTCGGATTTTGGTGAATTCCGGCCAAACCGTCGAGAATTAGACGATGGCCCAATTGGAGAAAATATAGACAAGAGTCATACGAACAACTTTGCTTCATAGCGTTTCGTCTGAAAGTCGAAGGAATTGGCACGAAAATCGAAATCTATGAAAACAGCCAAATCTGAACACCAAACGAAAATGATTTTTTTCCCGTCGATCGGAGAAGAATCAGGCGAAGTCACCAATAGGAAAGTTCTTCGTCTACGTGAGATCTAGGTGCTGTAAAATATTGGGGTCGTTTGGATCATCGAGGCAGTTCCGGCGATCGGAGCGGCGACGGGCGGCGTGGCTCCCGGCGAAGCGACGTAGGGGTCAGGCGGAGGTGCTGGCAAAGTGGCGTGGCGATCGGGTGAACGTTGCAGCGTGAAACAGCGGTCAAAGGTGGCGAGCGGCGGTTTGACCGGAAAGAAAAGGGGTAAAATGTAAATTAATATATTCAATGTTTGTAACACAATAACTTTTACATACGAAGTCGAAATTTGATGATTTCAGATCCGCTGCGATCGTGGTGACGAGAGCTTCGCATGGACACTAAATTCGTCCAATTTGGAGGAAGTTGAATTTTTGGGTATTTTCAGTAATTTTAATTATTTAATTCGTTGACACTTCAGAAATTCATAACTTGTTATAACGAACTCGAAATCGCGCAAAACAGAGTTTGCTGCGATCAGTGAGTCGAGACCTTCACATAGACACTAATTTTGCCAAATTTGGAGAAAGTTGAATTTTGGGCCAAAATTAGGCCCAAACATTTAAACACCGACAAAGTACAAACCAAGGTGAGAACTCTTTTCTCACTCAAAACTTTTACCGTATTTATTTATTATTATCAATAAATGTGATTTAAATGCCTGTGATGAAATAATTGTTTGAAATTATCTGAGGCATGTATGTTGTATTGTACGTTATGTTATGTCATTATATGATTTGGTATGTTATGTAAATTTTGGCAGTATGCAACATATGTCATTAATATTGATTCATATAGAATTGTTAAAAATTAATGTTACACTGCCATGTACAAGTTACCTGACTTGTATTTGTTGATTGGGTTGATAATTTTCACACATCGCCCAAATGCACAAATAATTATACATATTATTTGAATGTTTGTTGGTTGAAACCCCACACGGGTCTTGGGTTGATATTTACACATTGCCCATATGATTAGTTATAAGCGTTATTTATTTGAAGCTATACAGTACAAATATACACTTTGGATGATTGGATGTTTTTAATGATTTATCATTAGTCTAGAATAACATGGGATGTATGAAAACCGTATAATTATAATTATATAGTAAATTGTTTGGGTCTCATTCCCATTTGGAAAAGAAATTTTCAAAATAAGATTTGTAATTTAATTTACATTTTTAATGTAAATAAAAGAAGAGATTTTGACAATGTAATTTAATTTACATTTTTAATGTAAATAAAAGAAGAGATTTTGACATTGTAATTTAATTTACATTTTTAATGTAAATAAAAGAAGAGATTTTGACATTGTAATTTAATTTACATTTTTAATGTAAATAGAAGAAGAGATTTTGACATTGCAATTTAATTTACATTTTAGAATGAAAATAAAAGAATGAAACTTAACATAGTATTTTTAATTTACATTTTTAATGTAAATAAAAGAAGCGATTTTGACATTGCAATTTAATTTACATTTTAGAATGAAAATAAAAGAATGAAACTTAACGTAGTATTTTTAATTTACATTTTAATGTAAATATAAGATAAGAAGATGAAATATATTTCGAAAATAAAAGTTAATCTTTTATTAATGAAAGAATATGAGATATGTATAAAAATAAGAGTTAATCTCTTATTAATGGAAGAATATGAAATATGTATAAAATAAAAGTTAATCTTTTATTAAAAGTAAGAACATGAAATATATTTCAATATAAAAAATTAATCCTTTTATTTAGGAATATGAGTTTACATTAAATGGTTAGCGCTAAAAAGTTATTCTTTTATTGTAACATAAGAATATGAAAATGTTTTAAAATAAAAGTTATTCTTTATTTTAATATAGAATCATGAAATTTGTTTTAAATTAAAAATGCAACTTTTTTAATGTCATATAAAACATGGAATTTGTTTTACATTAAAATTGCAAATTTTTAATGCCGTATAAAAACGGGAATTTGATTTACGTTACAATTTTATATTTTTAATGTAACGAAGGAACATGAAAATGATTTAAAATGAAAATTCATCTTTTTATTTAATGAAGGAAAAATTTGTTGAAACATTTAAATAATAATTTTAATGTACATTTAGAAAAAATATGTTAGCGAATACATTGAACGATTTATAGTAATATATATAATATAAATTAAAATTAATTGAATTACGCGTGGTAGTTCGCGTTTTGAAATCGTAATTTTAAACGATTATAATAAAAGATCCAACCGTCGGATTTTTCCAAAACTAAAACCGTTAGGTTCGTTTTGGAAAGATCTTTCCATCGATATTTAATTCGTTAAAATCCAACGGTTAGATTTTGAGAAATGATAAATTTAAATTTTAATAAAAACAGCGCCAGTGTCGTTAAAAGACCTGAAACGTCGTTTAATTAAATAGGCCTATTTCTAAATAATTAAAATAGGGAAAATTATGTAAAATCTTAATAAATGTTTTAAAAGAGTTTTGGATGTGAAATTCCAAATTTATTAAGATGAACGATATTTTTATCAAGTTAAGTAATTTATTTATTTCTATAAATAAATGAAAGAGTTAAAAATGGTTTTATTAAAACCAAGTATTTCAAGTGAATAAATTAGATTGGAATTTAAGAAAGGAATGACAATTTTAATTAAAAAAATGAATTTTCCAATATTAAAATTAATTGGAAGTTGATTTGGGTTGACCATGAAAAATGTTTTAATTGACATTAGTTCTTAAAACCCAAATTAATGATGAAGTGATGATTTTTAATTTATTAATATTTTAATTAAGATTTAGCAAAATATTCTAAAGAGAAGTTTCCAATTTAATATATTAAATTGGAATATGATTTTGGGTTTATTGTGAACGATATTTTAAGCGACATTTGTTCTTTAACCCAGTTAAAGGCAAGATTATTTCTTGAAAGTTAAATAATCGTTAAATAATGATTCTTGAAGATTAAAACTAAATATAGTTTTAATAAAGCTTTAAATTTGATTGAATGAGGATAAAAGTAATTAAAATTAATTAATTCAAGAAACGAACGATAATGGAGTACCACCAGTTTTACTCCAAGCGATAGTTAAATCTTTAATTAGATTTGAACGATAAAACAGTAACTAAGTTTACCATAACACATTGGCTGTTAAATATGGAGTACCACCAGTTTTACTCCATGGGTTGTATAGGTTGGGAATGGGATATTAGTAAATGATTACTTCGGTAAGGTGTTAATCCCGACTAGTTGAATAAACCTTAATTTGGTTTAAATTAAAATCAAAGAATATTCTTGATGGGAATGAGGCGTTGGTTGTGTTTTAAAGCACATGATTTTAAATTACGTAAATTATTCAGAAAGACCGGGTTTAACCCATTCTGAATAATTCATACGACGATTGAAGATCGATGATGAAGACAGTTATTGAAGACCGGGAAATTTCCATATCGAATGGATGATTATTGATATCTTGATTGGACCGTACACCCAAAATGAGGGAAAAACTGGTGATCATTCAGACGTATTTGGAGATCTACCAGATATGGTTTCGTACAGACCCATAACGGACTGATAAATGGATTGTGTGTCTGACATTATATTCCTTTATATTGTATTCGTTGATCTCTATTTAATATATAGCTGTTTTGTGGCGAAGAATTTATTCTCTTTCTTAACACCCTGTTATATATCGATAGATGAATCAATGATATGGTATGGTCTGATAATGTGGCATGCTAGGATGCATATGATCAAGGCTTTTGTTGAAAAGCAGAGCCTTGTGGATGAAGACCAAAGCATAACTTTTATATAGCGTCTCTTTGGATACAATGTGACTTCGCGGGCCTTACACACCACAGTATGATGTTGAACGATTTGTTTGATAATGTTCGGTTTGACTGATATACTTTATACGGATTTGGGGTCAGCCAATGGGGCTAGGGTGGTCGCTCCACTCTAGAAGTGGGATAGGTCATTTATCTCATGAGGATAGTTCAGATTGCTGCACATCCAAAGTGCGTAGTATATGTATTATGGTGTTTTCTCTTGCCGAGACGTAAGCCGTGGAGATACATGACGTGATTGATCTTTCGAATCAGCAGCCATCATGCTGGAAATCCAATTTTCCAGTACGAGCTTACGGTTTTAGTTGTATACTTATATGGTGACATAATATATTATGCCGCTTACATAACATATTATGCCACCTAGTCTTGATACTTTTATATTTGAAATTGTTTTCTACACCGTGCACTCATAGTATAAAAGATGAATTTCGCATATTAAGCATTTTTGACCATTATAAGGAAAAAATCTATCCTTCGGCGTACATGCAAGGGATTGAGTCGTATAACGGTTTCATTTTTCTAAAAGCATTTCGTTGTTTTATGCACTGGTATTCTTGGGAGGAAACCCGTTCTGCGAAAGTGGCGTGGTCCCTTGATTTACCCAACTTTAAAAATTAAAGTTAATAACTGTTTTGAGTTCTTACACCAGTCTCATGACTGACCTGGAGTTTATTGTTTTAACCTAAACTCTGGGTGCCCATATTTTCCACACGGGCAGCTAGTAGTTTTGGTTTTGCAGATATTATATTCACATGATCCTGGTTTACAGCTGAAGCGATATTCGGGAAGCTCTGTATCTGTGTATTCCTTTCGGTTGTATTTTGTATTATTTTTCCGCTGCTATTTAAATGTAATTTAAACACTGATATTGTATTTCCAATGTATATTATTCGTTCATACTCTGCAAAATTCTTGTACTCTAATGTAATTGTTGTAATCAACAATAAAATGTTCTTCAGTTTGTGTTCTGATGTATGTTGTTCTCAAAGCAATCCAGGCTTTCCTTTACTGGGAAGTTTGGGTCGTCACATTTGGTATCAGAGCTTTGGTTTACATAGGTCGAGAACAGACACATTAGAACCGAACGAAAGAATTCATCGGAGATTGGATTAGTAATGTCCAATAAGAATGACTCGTTAGAGATGGGATCAGTAGTATCCTAGAATGAGTCCGAAGGGTGTTATTATTAAAATAAAAATAAAAATAAATTTAGTCTTGAAATTTTTTGTCTTAATATGCGTATTTGAGTATATTATTTTATTTTAATTTGTACAATCGAATATACAAAGATTTCGAATATACGAGTAATTAACGGATGTTCGAAGTTTTAATATACTGGGTAGATATAGAATCACACTCTAGTCGCCCGGGGATAATTCTGATCATTGATGCATCATCATCAGAGTTTATGTTCGAGTTTCGAAAGTGGTATATCTATATATTTCCATTGACTGGTGTGAGAACCAAAACTAGATAGGGTCTATTGTTGTGATTTGCACTAAAAACATGATTTTTGATTATATATAAAAATTACATATGTTTGAAAAGTTAATTACCTAACTGATTGCTGGTTGTGATGTTTGATTATTAGTTTAACTAATAAAATATTGGAATGATAATTAAGTTAACCACTATATAATAGAATGATAAATTTAGCTTAATCGAATTTAACATTGAACTGAATTGAAAATCGATTAGAATTGAAAGTTGAGTTGGTTAATTAAACGACTTTTAGCTTCGTTCCTTTTCGAGGACGAAAAGTTCTTAAGTGGGGGAGGTTGTAACGACTCGGAATTTTGGGCTGAATTTAAAAATTTTATTTTAATTATTTTAATGGGTTTTTAATATTTAAAATAATTTATTCTATATAATAACAACTATAAATTTATTTTAATCAAATTTAAAACGAATAAATTTTATTTAAATTATAAAAGGAGTTCGAAATAGCGCGACAGTTTTAAAATTTGAATTTTAACTTTGACTGACTGTACAGGATGCAAAATAAATCGGACTTTAGCGAAACCAAAAATATTAGAATCTATTTAAAAATATCTTTCCAACGAATCTGAAAAATTGAAATTTCATAGCGGGAATCAAAAGTTATGTCCAATTCAAAATCTCAGAAAAACGCTATGGAATTTATATATATAATATATAGGACCCAAAATGCTACTTTTTACATACGAACAAATTTGGACTCAAAACCACTTCCATTGAGTTCAAAATGATGTTTCTGCATTGAAAAAGTATAAACACTGATATATTTCGAGATTCGGAATTTATTTATTTATATATGTATTTTTAATATAATTTATTTACACCTTAAAAATAGTCATTTTTCAAACGGTCTTCAAATTCGACGAAATTAGTTTTGTTGGGACCGTATCGTCAAAACAAAGCCAGGAATAATTTTCTGTAATTTTTGGAGTCAGTATGTAGGCGTTATTAATTTCAGTGAAAACGGTCAATTTTCTGACGTTAAAAATTCATTATTAATTCATACGAACTCGGAAAATAAAGAAACCAGTTTCTTTAAATCCGTAATGTCAAGGAATATTTATGTTTCAATTTTCAATTAAAATGGAATTCGTAGGTATTAACACGAATTTTTAAACTACGAAAAGCGGACAAAAAAATGTATTAATATATGTACATAAGGGTAATTGGGCCTAACTGAGTTTATAACCTACCTATATATTATCTTTTAACATCCATTAGCTGAACCCTAAACATAACATAGCCTCCTCCATCTTCATTTTCTTCATATTCCACGGCCTCCACTCTTAAAATATTCTTTGCACAAAAGACCCTAAAACTAAACAATTTATAACTCCAAATCAGAACAAAATTAGACCAAACCCTTTCTGGGTTTTGAAGATATCCATATCCTCTTCCTACCACGAAAAAATCAAGACCTATCGTCGTACGGATTCGCCGGGAGATGAGTTCGATTGCAAAAAGTCAGTTTCGGATTTTGGTGAATTCCGGCCAAACCGTCGAGAATTAGAAGATGGCCCAGTTGGAGAAAATGTAGACAAGAGTCATACAAACAACATTGCTTCATAGCGTGTAACGACAGGGAATTTCGCTCGATCCGAATCAGTCGTTAGACCGACCCAGACCGTTCGAAACGCCTGATCGCTTTGAGAACACGACAAATTAGAACGCAGACGGAAGAACATTTCATTGTTAATTACAACAATTCATCAGATGCAAGAATATACAGAGCATAAATGAATAAAATACATTCGATAAATATCAGAGATTACAATACATAGCAGCGGAAAATAATACAATACACAACTAAAAGTAATACGCGGATACAAAGCTTTCCGAGTATTGTTCCAGTTGTAAATCAGGATCCTGTGAATATAAATCTGCAAAACCAAAACTGCTAGCTGCCCATGTCAAAATAAGGGCACCCAGAGTTTAGGTTAAAACAATAAACTCCAGGTCAGTCATGGGACTGGTGTGAGAACTAAAACAGTTATTAATCTTTATTTTAAAGTTAGGTAAATCAAGGGACCACGCCGTATAACATGGAACGAGTTTCCTCCCAAGAATACCAGTGCATAAAACAACAGCGCAATGCTAAATAAAGAACAGTGAGGCTATTATAAGACCCAGGTCCCATCACACAATGCAACACAAACCAGAGGATAGGGTTTTACCTTATAATAGCCAAAGAATGCTTGATACGTTAAAACAAATCTTTTATTATTGCTATAAGCAAAGAAATCAATTTCAAATCATAAGTATCAATCATAGGCGGCATAAGTGCCACATCCCACTATGTCGCCATACTAGGCTCTACAATCAAAACCGCAAAGTCACGTATTTGGAAATTGGATTTCCATCTATGAACCGAGGCCAGGGATCGTCCTCCACCGATTCGAGACAATCTAGCCTACCATGTCTCAGGAACAGCCGCAACTGCCCCATGGATCGTCAGGGCCGGTCCACCGATGTGGATTATTATGCCTGAACACTGCGTTTCCCCGCCCTATGGGGCGCAAATGAGCCAACGAATGACTCCATCGGACCAGGATCGTCCGATCAAACCGAGGCGCCTTGCAACAACAACAACAACCACATAAGTCAAACTCGTCAGGGCGTGTAAATCCACTGACGCCACTTCTAGCTAGAAAGAAACGCATGTCCTCCCTGAAGTCCTCTCCCATTTCTGGTTCACAACCTGGGTGTGAGGCTCGCGAATTCACGTTACACAAAGCTACGCCACACAGGCGGTGCTTTGATCATCAACCACAAGACTTTGCTTTTCAACAGAAGCCTCGATCTATTGCCACTTAGGCATGCCACACAAGCAATTCACTCCTTGCGTTTGACATCCATCAATATATAACCTCTGAGCTCATACGTCTCAGAGAAGGGCGTTAAGCAAGAGAATAAATTCTCCGCCGCCAAACAGATATATATTTAATAGAAATCAACCACACAGACTAAAATCCAATGTCAGACACACAGTCCATTTACAAGTTCGTTCTGGGTCTGAACGAAACCGGAGGCACCTAGTACCCCGCATATCCATCGATCTCCAAGTACGTCTGGACGATCACCAACTGATTCTCTCCTCTTGGGTGTACGGCCCAATCAAGATCATCAGTAATTATCCAAACAACGTGAAGACCTCCGGTCTTCAACCACCGTCTTCATCTTCGACACCACGTCGAATTAGTTATTCAGAATGGGATAAACCCGGTCTTTCTGAATAACTCGCGTATATAACAAACAAGTGTTACACAAACACAACATACGCCTCATTCCAATTCAGAATATTCTTTTATTCAAATATTTTTATACTTTGGGAAAGGTTCCTATTAATTTTATCAAAGATAAATTCTTTAAATTTATTCTTTAATCTCCTTTTTGAATATCAATTCAAACTAGTCGGGATTAGCGAACCACACCGAAGTAATCATTTATTTTATTTCCCAATCCCAACCTATTCACCCCATGAAGTAAAACTGGTAATACTTCATATCTAACACCAAGGTGTTATCGGTAAATTCAATTACCATTTCACGTTCAAATCTAATTAAAGATTTAACTATCGCCTGAAGTAAAACTGGTGATACTCCATTCTCGATATTTTCAATCTAATTAAAGATTCATTAAAACTCCACTTAGTTTTAATCTTTAACTGGGTTAAAGAAACAGTGTCATTTAAAACACGGTTCATGATAAACCCCAAAATCACATTCCATTAATTATCGGGTTAAAAAGCAAGTGTTATTTAAAACACTGTTCACGATAAACCCAAAAATCAATACCAATTCAATTCCAATTAAATATTATTTAATTGGTACACTTCATTAAATCTAAATAAAAGATTTAATCTTTTTCTCAACTGGGCTTAAGAACAGTGTTAATGAAGACACCATTCACGACAAACCTAAATCACATTTGATATTAAATACAAGGCTCTGAATAAAAAATATATCGGCTTATATTCAATATCAAATTCTACGACAAACAAATATCATACTGGAAATAACGATATATATATATATATCTTTCAAATTCCCATAACAATACCTGTATCATCACGAAATCCAACAACGAAATATTCCGAAGACAATTTCGATTCAAATCCATTCCAATTCAATTATTGGAAATTCTGGTTATATTTCAAAACCATTTCAAATTCAATTTATTTATTTTAAAAATAAATAAATTCTTATTTTAGTTCAAAGCTAGTTCATTTCGATAGAAATTTATTTTTATCTTTTCAAATATGGAGTTTTTCATCCCAATTCTTCACAAATCATTTCTTATGATTTTACACAAATTATCACTATTTTTAATAATTTTATCAAGGCCCGTACAGTCGATTTCCATCAACGGCCATCGAACTGCACTTACAACGACCTTTTTCAAATTTAATTTGGACATAATTCCAAATCCAACCATTAGAATTCAAATTTCAAATATTCGTTAGAAAGCTCTTTTCGACACAAACCTAACGGTTCCGGTTTTAGGAGAATTCGACGGTCGGATCTCCCGCAATGTCCGTTCGAAGTCAATGTTCGAAATTCGCGAACTGCCGCAGCGCGGCGCATTCTATTCAGGCCATTATATTATATATATAATATATACTTCGTCGATTTCCTTTTAAAACGTATTTTATAAATCGTTTTAAATTCGTTTTCAATTCAATTCAATTTCAATTCGAATTCATTTCTATTCAATTTCAATTCGAATTCATTTCTATTCAATTTCAATTCGAATTCATTTCTATTCAATTTCAATTCGAATTCATTTCTATTCAATTTCAATTCGAATTCTATTTCTTTTCAAAATATCAAATTTTGAAATCACTTTCGATATTCATTATAAAATGAATAAAATCGATATAAATATCGTTCACGTCAAAATGGCGTCAATCTAATCAACACGGCTTCATATATTTCTATTTTCAAATATTCTATTTCAAATATTTCTTTTTTTCAAATATTTCTATTCAAAACTGGAATGAAGCCCAATCAATTACCATAGATTTTATTTCTATGGATTTCCATACAACGCATGCATATATCAACAACGACAAATATTCAACCATCATCCAAAGTGCATTATACACTGTATAAGCATCAAATATAAATATTTAACGCTCATAACAGTCTTTCCATCAATCGATCGACATACAACTAATTATTGGGACTAGTGTATGTCGTATATCATCCCAATACCCGTGTGGGGTTTCAAACAACCAAACACAAATTTTATTTGTGTAGTTGGGCGATGTGTAAAATTTATCAACCCAATCAATATCAATCAAATCAGTGTATATAAACAAATCTCAGATTTGTTTATATTAATTTATTTCATTTCATATACACGTTAAAAATTCTATTTTTAACTATATAATATTTTCCACTATAAAATATTTTATTTCGTTTCACATCACATCACACAATCAACTACACATCAAAATCAAACAAACAAGCATACAAGCCGTCCATGGTCTGTGGACGATGGGTGTCGGGTGCTACTAAACACCGTCTGCATCCTAGTATATATTTATAACTAGAAAAGAAAGTTTAAAGTGAGAAGTTCTCACAGAGGGTTCCACTCCGCCGTGGTTTGCTGTAATAACCCGGAAAATACGAGCCAATTTAAAATTTTTAAATTGGTTATTTCAAAGGAATTTGAACAATTGAAATAGAATAATTCAATAAAATAGTGAATTAGGAATGGTGAGTCAGTTTGAAAATTTGAATTCAAACTTTGACCGACTATGCAGGGTGGAAAATATAACGGATTTTAACGAAACCAAAAATATTTAAATCTGTTAGTTAATACCTTTCTAACGAATCTGAAAAATCGAAGTTTCCTAATGGGAATCAAAAGTTATGGCCGAATGAATTTTCAGAAGAGTCGGTATATAGAATATACAGGCCTGGAAAATTGATATTTTGCATACGACCTCGGAATTCGACGAAACCACTTTTGTTGGGTTTGGGATGTCAAACTATTGCTAGGTTTCAAATTTCATAATTTTTGAAGCTAGTATGTGAGCGTGGCAAAAGAAAATGTGTTTGGTCGATTTCTGTTAAATTGGATCGACCAGAAAATGACCATTTTTCAAACGACCTCAGAATTCGACGAAACTAGTTTTGTTGGGACCGTAGCGTCAAAACATAGCTAGATTTATTTTTCTGGAATTTTTCGAATCAGTTTGTGGCCCTGGCAAATTGAAATGTGCGTACAGAGTTAAAAATTAAATGTTTTATACTTTAATTTGAAAAATAACTGACTGTAACAGTCGAATTGGCTTACGAAACATATCCCATTGTGTCCGGAATGGGGGTATTTAGCTAGGGGCGACAGTCGTTGGGTTTAAAAAGGAGTTCGTTTGAGAAAACACTATTTAAAAATTAAATATAGTCCTCGGCCAATCATATTTCTCCATTCATAAATATAAAAAAAAATCAGAAACCCCCCCCCCCCGACCCCGACATCGACGACGGAAAGCTTTTCACCCCTTCCCTGGCGATTTCCGATCGCCACAGTCCGAATTAGCTCCTCCCCCAGTTCAACTTTTTGTAGTTCTCCTTCCCCTCCACGTCCAACTCCCTAATCGTCCCCTCGTGCCCCGGTTTTCGCGAAAATTGTAAACCTAGTTTTGAAGCTTCGTGAAAGTGAGTTTTTCTTTGATCTTTGCACTTTGAAAAATCATATCTTTTTGGTGTGTTGATGAAATTCGATGAAACAGGAAACATCGAGACCGCAAGGAAGCTCTCTACCCAATAGAAGAAGCTGCGGATTTTTCTGACATCGTATCGATTTTTAGCGCTCAGAAAACCAAGGTGAGAAATCTAAATTAACGTGAAATTGAATGGAAAATGTCGTGTATAATTTATATAAGCGAAATATAAATTACATACGTGTTGTATACCTCATGTACATGCGTAGTGTAAGCTATATAAGCGAAGTATGAATTTTTACATGCATAGAATAAGTGATATATGTGTTGAAATGCTAGTGAAATATAGCAAAAATATATATATATATATATATACTCCCCTCGTCCACAAACCATGGACGATATTTATTGTGGTGAATTGGTGTGAAATATTGGATGAAAAATACGAATGGTTGAATAATTGTTTGTGGTTGATATTGTTTGGTTGTGGTTGAAAAATACCCATTGGTGATTGAAATGAATTGGAAATATTTGTGGAAATAAAAATAAACATGCCGCCTACGTGCAAATTAGATGCATGAATCCCCATTGTCAAAAACCGCGAGGTTTTAAGGTAGAGCGAGGAGCCGTACTAGGGACGGTGCCGGTTTTAACTACCCTGCCGTTATGCTGCCGAAATTTTGAATAATCTTTGTGTGTTAGAATTATTTTCATATGTTGAAATTATTTTCTTGCGTTGAAATTAAAGTCATATATTGAAACTATATCCATGTGTGGGAATATTCATGTGTTGAAAAGCGTTGTGTGAAAATTAAATTCATTTGTGAATGAGTGAAGTGGTTAAACAATAAAAATCACATTTTTATATATATATGAAGTATGAAAAATATTCGCCTTATATAAATAATTTCAACCATAAAAATCCCATCTTTCTAATATGAACAACATAAATAAAATGTCCATGTGTGGAAATACTCATTTGTTGAGAAGTGTGTGTAGTGGAAAAGTTCATGTGTTGAATAAAAAGATCGAACGATAAAAATTACATTTTTATTGAAACTATGAAGTGCTGAAACATCTATTTGTCGAATAAATATTTTAAGTGATAAAAATATCATTTTTATCATGTGTGTGATATGCTAAAGATATGCGGACGTTGAAATAAATATTTGTGATAGAAATATTATTTTTAACATGCATAGGAACTAAATAGAATAGTCATGTGTTGAAATCTATTTTAGTTCGCCAAAATTATCATCTTTAAAATGTGAAGTGTTAAAAATAGCCACTTGTTCAAATAAACGTGCATGAGTTGAAATATACATTAACTAGCTAATGATATGATTTTAGCCTATGCATGCAACATTAGAATGAATGATGTTTTTAAACCAAAGCAAATCAAATATGAAATTGAATGGAAAATGATGAATGTTAGAAATTGTATATATGTACATGCATATCTATTGAACAGGTTAAAGCAAAAGGGGCTAGAGAAGAGAAATAGAATTTTGTGCCCGACAAATAGGTACACATTTACCGCTTTGTTTGGGTGATGATTTTATGAGCCTGTTGGCTAGCCGCTTGGCTTTTTCTTTTTCTTTTTGATATGAGACGCTCGTGTGGCTATTTGCGAATTTTCCCAGACCCTCCCGTACAAAGGAGGTTATGGCGAAATTTTCCAAAATTTAAAGGCGTTAGTGAAATAATTGAAGTGGAAACGATATAGGAATTTTTGAAAGAACTATATTTATATAACTATAAATATAAATAGAATTAAAACGAAACGTGGTCGTGCAGTTCATGTTTTGAAACCGTGATTTCAAACGACTAGTGCGGGAAATCCGACCATTGGATTTTCCTGAAACCTCAACCGTTGGGTTCGCCTTGGAAATATCTTTCCAATGGCATCAACTTTGTGAAAATCTGACCATTGGATTGTCTGGAATGTTTAATTCAAAACTGAAGAAAAACAGCGCCAGAAACGTTTATATTTATATATATATATATATAATTAAATTAAATCGAATAACGACGCTGTAGTTCGTAAATTGAAATCGTAACTTCAAATGGTTAGTGTGGAAGATCCGACCGTCGGATTTTCCCAAAACTGAAACCGTTGGATTCGTTTTGAAAAGACCTTCCTAATGATGTAAAATTTGTGAAGATCCAACAGTTAGATTTTCATATATGTGTAAAACAAAATTAGTGAAAAGCAGCGCCAGTGCATCGACACGACCTGAAACGTCGTTTAATTAAATATGGCCGTTTTAAATTAAATAAAAATGGCGATATATCGTTATAAAGTACTATAGACGATATAGAGTGAAAATAAACCAATTTTGTTGTGTTTGCTTGATATGTGATGGTTGAATGTATTTGACATGAAAATTATAACTGAATAACTGAAATGTGAATGTTGAATAATCCAACCATGTGATTAATTGATTTGAAAATCTAAATATATGTGGGTTATTTGAAAAGGCCGAGTTTATCTCATTTCAAATAATCGATCGACGTTGAGAAGTCGAAGAGTCGAAGACGACCGAAGACCGACGATCTCCACATTGGATGGATGGGCGCTACTGATGCTCGTGATTGGAGTAGCTACCATGAAGGAATTGAAGTAGTAGCCGTCCACACATACTGTTGATTGTATGGATATGCGAGGAATTGGTGCCTCCGGTTTCGTTCAGACCCAGAACGGACTTGTAAATGGACTGTGTGTCTGACATTGGATTTTGTTCTGTGTTGATTGATCTCTGTTAAATATATATCTGTTTGGCGGCAGAGAATTTATTCTCTTGCTTAACGCCCTTCTCTGAGACGTACGAGCTCAGAGGTTATGTATTGACAGAAATCAGTCGCATGGAGTGGATTGCCTGTGTGGCACGCCTGAGTGGCATATGATCAAGGCTTCTGTTGCAAAGCAAAGTCTTGTGGTTGATGATCAAAGCATGGTCTGTGTGACGTAGCTTTGTGTATAACGTGAATTCGCGAGCCTCACACCCCGGTATGAGTCAAAAACGGGAGAAGGACCCAAGGAGTGCATGACGTTTCTTTCTAGCTATGGTGGTGTCAGTGACCTCCCAGCCCTGACATTTATATCTACTTTTCACCTGTGTGGTTGTTGGAATGCGAGGCGCCTCGATTATAGGTCTGTAAGGACCGGGAAACGTGTGTTCAGGAATTGCCAATCCTCAAAAGTAAGAGAGGACCGGCCTTGGAGGATCCAGGGGATTGCTGTGTGCGGTCCCGAGGCACTTGCTAGAGTGTCTCGAACGGAGGGGAGCTTGCCCCTTGCCTCGACTCATGAAGGAATCCAATTCCCAATACGAAATATTCGGATGTGATTGTATTACTAGTATGGCGACATAGTGGTATGGGTCATTTATGCCGCCTATGATTGATATTTATGATTGAATTTGCTTTTGAAACATATATGCACTAGTAATAATACCAAACACTTTTGTTTTATTCGTATGAAGCATCTTTGGCCATTATAAGGTAAAAACTCTATCCTCCGGCTTGCGTTGCATTGTGTGATGGGACCTGAGTCTTATAATGGCTTCATTTTATAAAAAGCATTGCGTTGATTTAATCGTTTACTTTATCTCATGCACTAGCACTCATTGGAGTAAACCCGTTCCGCGAAAGTGGCGTGGTCCTTTGATTTGCCTTATTATTGTTGTTAATAAGTAGAGTAGATTTCTCATACCAGTCCCATGACTGACTCGTAGTTTGTTTCACCTTGCAAACTCGGGTGCCCTCATTTTCACACGGGCAGCCTAGTTACAGGTTTCTGACGCACCTTTTGGCTCATGGCGAGGCTTGACTACACCGTGCTGACTTGGATTTTCTCCGCCATTATTGTATCTGTATTATGATTCCGCCATTGGCGATGTAGACTGATATTTATTTTGAGTACTCTTTATGTATGATTCCGCCTCTGGCGATGGTGACTGATTATGTATCATTATGCACTAAGTTGTATCCTGTACTGTGCTTCTCTGATGTGATGATATCTATATGATTCCGCTGTCATATGTGTGTAAATTATTCTATTTTCTGTTTATGCTATTATCTGTGATCTGCTAATGATGATTAATGTGTTATATTCCAATGATTATCCTTAACACCGTGTCACGGGGTTTTGGGATCGTCACAGCTGGTATCAGAGCTTTGGTTAACCTTAGTTCTGGAGTCTAACACATTAAACACTTCGTCAAAATAGAATCAGTAGTATTCTAAGGCGAGTCGCTCATTAGAGATAGGACTAGTAAAGTCCTAGAATGAGCTGAGCAGAATAGCAAAAACAATTGATCAGTCCATCGTTATCTTTCCGTAGAAATTTCTGCTTAACTATGCAATAGACTATCATTTCTGTTAGCTGACTTTTTCGTTGCTTATACAGAATTTGACAAATGGCTACCAGAGCAGCCGCCGCTAGAGGAGGCCGTGCCGGCCGAGGCCGAGGAAGGGGAGAAATCCCAGCTCAAGAAGGACCTTTGATACAACCTCCGGCAGCTCAATACTTCGAGCTTGACCGTGTGGCTAATAGATATAAGAACTTAGGAGGCAAGACCTTCTCGGGAACTGGCACCGTAATAGAGGCCCTTGCATGGCTCAAAACATGCGAGAAAATTCTTGAAGGCCTAAGGCTTGGAGACGAAGGCAAAGCTATTATGGGCGCCTGGCTTATGCAGGAACAAGCTGAATTATGGTGGGAATCTCTTACCGCCGGGAATAGAGAAGCTGGAAGAACATAGGATGGATTTAAAGAACTCTTCAAGGAGAAATATGTCCCAGAACAAGCTCTAGAAAGAATGCACGATGACTTCGCCAATCTCCAGCAAGGGGATCTTTCTGTGCAGGATTATCTGAACAAATTTACAATGTTGTCGCCCTATGCTCCAGAGCTCGTCGCCACCGCGAAATCCAAAAATAAGAGGTTTATCCTTGGGCTAAAACGACAATATCATGATAGAGCCATGGCCCATGTCAAGCTGGAATTCAACGAGCTAGTGGAAATGACATGCAACTATGAAGACCTTGATCAAAGGCATCTGGATCAGGATCGCGCTAGAAGCCAAGCCGGAAACAAGCGCAAGCCTGCTGTAAATCAGGGCGAGTCAAGCCAAGCAGCATCTTCAAAGCCTCAGACTGGCAAGCCGCCAAGAGGAAATTGCTTTAACTGTGGTAAGCCGGGGCACTACTCAAATGTCTGCACAGCTCCGAAGAGGCAGAAGACTAATTCTCAAGGCTCGAGCCAAGGCTCTCAGAACCCTCGCTCGTGCTTCAATTGTCGCAAGACTGATCATCTGGTCAAAGACTGTCCCTTGCTGAAGAAAGCTACAGTAGCTCATGTCTATGACGGGTCTAGCCCGCCAGCTGCTTCCGATGGAGCAGGTAAACCCGATGTTTTGGGAGGTACCCTTACAATTAAAAATATTCTTGTTTCTGTATTGTTTGACACAGGTGCATCACGTAGTTTTATTTCTAGAAACACAGTGCACAAATTAAAGTTAAAACAGCGAAAGCTTAAAGAATCGTTTGAAGTTCATAACCCGATAGGGGGTCCTATTACTCTCGGTTCATATTGTAGAGTGCCGATCTCTTATTCTTTCTACAAGTTTCCTTTTGATTTAATCGTTATGGATTTTCCCGAATTCGATATTATTCTCGGGCTGGATTGGTTAACGAAATATGAAGCTGAGGTAAATTGTGCGGAAAGGATTGTTAAAATTCGAACGGAGCTTGGACATATATATATACCCTGTCATGGCTCGAATCCGAATAGAGAAGAATTTTGGTCAGCATTAGAACTTATCCCCACTTCCATAGAAAAGATTCTGATTGTAAGAAACTATGCGGATGTGTTTGAAGAAGTTGAAAACTTACCTCCGCAAAGAGAAATAGAATTCCGAATCGATCTAATTCCCAATGCCAGACTAGTGGTGCATCCAATTCGTAGAATGACTCCGAAAGAAAAAGAAGAATTAGGCGATCAAACTCGTCAACTATTGTGGAAGGGTCTAATCAGACCTAGTTTTTCTAATTGGGGTGCAGCTGTTGTGTTTGTCCCGAAGTCAGACGGTACTCTTAGATTATGTGTTGATTACCGAGACCTCAACAAACAGACGCTCAAAAATAAATATCCATTACCTCGCATTGATGATTTGCTAGACCAATTGAATGGGGCGAAAGTATTTTCCCGAATGGACCTAGCTACAGGTTTTCATCAATTGAGAATAGCAGAAGAGTGTGTTCCTTTGACAGCTTTCAGAGGTCCAGACATATTTTATGAACGGTTAGTAATGCCGTTTGGCCTATGTAACGCTCCAACATATTTTGTCGATCTAATGAATAGAGTGTTCAGGGGAGTTCTGAATAAATTTGTCCTCGTATTCATCGATGATATTTTAATCTACTCCAAATCAAAACCCGAGCATGAAAAACACTTAGAACAAGTATTGGAGATTCTAAGGAAGAATGTCTTCAAAGCCAAATTCTCTAAATGTGTCTTCTGGCAAGAAGAAGTTAAATTTCTTGGCCATGTCGTGTCAGAGAAAGGAATTTCTGTTGACCCAAGCAAAATAACAGCGATTCAAGACTGGAAACAACCCACTACTCCCACAGAAGTTAGAAGTTTTATGGGGTTGGCTAGTTATTATCGAAAGTTCATTAAGGATTTTTCGAAGATATCCGGTCCGTTAACGAAGCTCACAAAGAAACACGAGAAGTTTAAGTGGACTTTCGACTGTGAAGAAGCTTTCCAGGAATTGAAATCGAACCTGACCACCGCTCCAGTGTTAACCATTATTGATGGCAATCAGGACTTAACGGTTTGGACAGATGCTTCTATTAGAGGTCTTGGTGCAGTGTTAATGCAAAGAGGCCAAGTAGTCGCTTATGCAAGCCGCCAATTGAAACCGCATGAGAAGAATTATGTAACTCATGATCTTGAGCTGCTAGCTATCGTTTTTGCTTTGAAAATCTGGAGGCATTATTTATTGGGTGAGAAATTTATACTGTACACAGATCATCAATCATTGAAGTATTTATATACCCAGGAAGATCTGAATCTGAGACAACAGCGTTGGCTAGAATTTCTTGCAGCGTATGATCTTGATATCCTGTATACGCCGGGGAAGGCTGACGTTGTAGCGGATGCACTTAGTAGAAAGACCGCGATCGTTGCCCATCTTATAATTACACCTGGATTGATTGATACGATATATGTTATTCAGAAAAGTGACAATTTTGTGAAAGAGATGGTAAAAAGGATTCAAAGGGGCGAAGGCTCCAGTTTCCTAGTGGATAGTGAGGGAGTTCTGAGGCTGAATAGAAGAATATGTGTTCCCGACATTCCCGAGCTTAAAAGAGAAGTGCTGGACGAATGCCATAAATCCAAATTTTGCATCCATCCTGGGGTGAGTAAAATGTACAACGATATTAAACGCACTTTCTGGTGGAAGGCAATGAAAAGGGATATTTCTTTGTATGTCAGTAGATGTCCTACTTGTCAATTGGTCAAGAGTGACCAACAGAAGCTAGCTGGAATGTTGCAACCGTTGGAAGTCCCAGGTTGGAAATGGGAACAGATTTCCATGGATTTCATAGATGGTTTGCCGCGAACCAAGAAAGGTAATGACAGCATTTGGGTAATCGTAGATCTCTTCACGAAGACTGCCCATTTTATACCTGTCAGGTCCAATAGAACTGCTCAAAGTCTAGCGCAGATATATTTCAGAGAAATTGTTAAGCTGCATGGAATTCCCATCAGCATAGTCAGTGATAGAGATCCCCTATTTACTAGCAAGTTCTGGGAGGCTTTCCAGACAGAATTGGGAACAAAACTGAATATGAGCACTGCTTATCACCCTCAAACAGATGGCCAAACCGAGCGGGTGAATAGAATTCTAGAAGATTTATTGCGGGCTTGTATAATTGATTTTGGTGGGTCATGGGAAGATCATTTGCATTTGGCAGAATTCTCATATAACAATAGCTATCAAGCAAGTTTGAGAATGTCGCCATTTGAAGCATTATATGGCAGACCCTGCAGATCTCCAGCATGTTGGGTAGAACCTGGCAACAGACTTGTACTAGGACCCGATATGATTAGAGAAGCATCTGATAAAGTGGACTTCATCAAGAAGCGATTGAAAGCCGCCCAAAGCCGACAGAAAAGTTATGCAGACTCTAGAAGAAGAGATTTGACATTTGCTGTTGGTGAACATGTTTATTTAAAGGTTTCTCCGATGAGAGGAGTAATCAGATTTGGAAAGACTGGGAAATTGGCACCGAGATTTATTGGTCCCTTTCCTATACTTGAACGAATTGGAACTCTTGCTTATAGGGTTCAATTACCAGATTGGTTGCCTGGAGTGCACAATGTATTTCACGTATCTCAACTTAGAAGACATGTGCATGATCCAGATCTTGTTGTAGAAGAAGCAGCGCAACGGGATGTGAAGATAACTCCAGAATTAGCACTCAGAAGAGAGCCATTAAAGATTGTTGGCAAAGAAACTAGAGAACTCAGAAGCAAAAAGGTTCATTTAGTTAAAGTGCAGTGGAGCAGTGATCCTAGAGACTGTACTTGGGAAACTGAGGAAAGCATTAAGCAAGCTTACCCCAAGTGCAGAGTGGATATCTCTGACTAACTCCGGTGCAAGGTACCTTTATAATACTTTGCATTTACATTTTATTTCCTACTTTACTGTTGTTTCCTTTTCGAGGACGAAAAGTTTTAAGTAGGGGAGATCGTAATAACCCGGAAAATACGAGCCAATTTAAAATTTTTAAATTGGTTATTTCAAAGGAATTTGAACAATTGAAATAGAATAATTCAATAAAATAGTGAATTAGGAATGGTGAGTCAGTTTGAAAATTTGAATTCAAACTTTGACCGACTATGCAGGGTGGAAAATATAACGGATTTTAACGAAACCAAAAATATTTAAATCTGTTAGTTAATACCTTTCTAACGAATCTGAAAAATCGAAGTTTCATAACGGGAATCAAAAGTTATGGCCGAATGAATTTTTAGAAGAGTCGGTATATAGAATATATAGGCCTGGAAAATTGATATTTTGCATACGACCTCGGAATTCGACGAAACCACTTTTGTTGGGTCCGGGATGTCAAACTATTGCTAGGTTTCAAATTTCATAATTTTTGAAGCTAGTATGTGAGCGTGGCAAAAGAAAATGTGTTTGGTCGATTTCTGTTAAATTGGATCGACCAGAAAATGACCATTTTTCAAACGACCTCAGAATTCGACGAAACTAGTTTTGTTGGGACCGTAGCGTCAAAACATAGCTAGATTTATTTTTCTGGAATTTTTCGAATCAGTTTGTGGCCCTGGCAAATTGAAATGTGCGTTCAGAGTTAAAAATTAAATGTTTTATACTTTAATTTGAAAAATAACTGACTGTAACAGTCGAATTGGCTTACGAAACATATCCCATTGTGTCCGGAATGCGGGTATTTAGCTAAGGGCGACAGTCGTTGGGTTTAAAAAGGAGTTCGTTTGAGAAAACACTATTTAAAAATTAAATATAGTCCTCAGCCAATCATATTTCTCCATTCATAAATAAAAAAAAAATCAGAAACCCCCCCTCCCCCCCCCCCCCGACATCGACGACGGAAAGCTTTTCCCCCCTTCCCTGGCGATTTCCGATCGCCACAGCCCGAATTAGCTCCTCCCCCAGTTCAACTTTTTGTAGTTCTCCTTCCCCTCTTCAAATCCATATAAGGAGCTCCCCCTATCGTTGCTTCTACGTCGAGATATCCTCTTCCAAAGTCCCGACCTTCAAACCGCCGCCGCCGCCGATCTGGACCACCGAACGCCACCCAACCGCCGCGCGCCTGTAGCCCTCTCGAAGCTCTTCCACGTCCAACTCCCTGATCGTCCCCTCGTGCCCCGATTTTCGCGAAAATTGTAAACCTAGTTTTGAAGCTTCGTGAAAGTGAGTTTTTCATTGATCTTTGCACTTTGAAAAATCATATCTTTTTGGTGTGTTGACGAAATTCGATGAAACAGGAAACATCGAGACCGCAAGGAAGCTCTCTACCCAATAGAAGAAGCTGCGGATTTTTCTGACATCGTATCGATTTTTAGCGCTCAGAAAACCAAGGTGAGAAATCTAAATTAACGTGAAATTGAATGGAAAATGTCGTGTATAATTTATATAAGCGAAATATAAATTACATACGTGTTGTATACCTCATGTACATGCGTAGTGTAAGCTATATAAGCGAAGTATGAATTTTTACATGCATAGAATAAGTGATATATGTGTTGAAATGCTAGTGAAATATAGCAAATATATATATATATATATATATACTCCCCTCGTCCACAAACCATGGACGATATTTATTGTGGTGAATTGGTGTGAAATATTGGATGAAAAATACGAATGGTTGAATAATTGTTTGTGGTTGATATTGTTTGGTTGTGGTTGAAAAATACCCATTGGTGATTGAAATGAATTGGAAATATTTGTGGAAATAAAAATAAACATACCGCCTGCGTGCGAATTAGATGCATGAATCCCCATTGTCAAAAACCGCGAGGTTTTAAGGTAGAGCGAGGAGCCGTACTAGGGACGGTGCCGGTTTTAACTACCCTGCCGTTATGCTGCCGAAATTTTGAATAATCTTTGTGTGTTAGAATTATTTTCATATGTTGAAATTATTTTCTTGCGTTGAAATTAAAGTCATATATTGAAACTATATCCATGTGTGGGAATATTCATGTGTTGAAAAGCGTTGTTTGAAAATTAAATTCATTTGTGAATGAGTGAAGTGGTTAAACAATAAAAATCACATTTATATATATATATGAAGTATGAAAAATATTCGCCTTATATAAATAATTTCAACCATAAAAATCCCATCTTTCTAATATGAACAACATAAATAAAATGTCCATGTGTGGAAATACTCATTTGTTGAGAAGTGTGTGTAGTGGAAAAGTTCATGTGTTGAATAAAAAGATCGAACGATAAAAATTACATTTTTATTGAAACTATGAAGTGCTGAAACATCTATTTGTCGAATAAATATTTTAAGTGATAAAAATATCATTTTTATCATATGTGTGATATGCTAAAGATATGCGGACGTTGAAATAAATATTTGTGATAGAAATATTATTTTTAACATGCATAGGAACTAAATAGAATAGTCATGTGTTGAAATCTATTTTAGTTCGCCAAAATTATCATCTTTGAAATGTGAAGTGTTAAAAATAGCCACTTGTTCAAATAAACGTGCATGAGTTGAAA
The DNA here is from genome assembly GCA_030737875.1 of Allium sativum. Lineage (NCBI taxonomy): Eukaryota > Viridiplantae > Streptophyta > Magnoliopsida > Asparagales > Amaryllidaceae > Allium > Allium sativum. Next base: position 508,397,856 of record CM060921.1, on the reverse strand, counting down.
TATACATTAACTAGCTAATGATATGATTTTAGCCTATGCATGCAACATTAGAATGAATGGTGTTTTTAAACCAAAGCAAATCAAATATGAAATTGAATGGAAAATAATGAATATTAGAAATTGTATATATGTACATGCATATCTATTGAACAGGTTAAAGCAAAAGGGGCTAGAGAAGAGAAATAGAATTTTGTGCCCGACAAATAGGTACACATTTACCGCTTTGTTTGGGTGATGATTTTATGAGCCTGTTGGCTAGCCGCTTGGCTTTTTCTTTTTCTTTTTGATATGAGACGCCCGTGTGGCTATTTGGGAATTTTCCTAGACCCTCCCGTACAAAGGAGGTTATGGCGAAATTTTCCAAAATTTAAAGGCGTTAGTGAAATAATTGAAGTGGAAACGATATAGGAATTTTTGAAAGAACTATATTTATATAACTATAAATATAAATAGAATTAAAACGAAACGTGGCCGTGTAGTTCATGTTTTGAAACCGTGATTTCAAACGACTAGTGCAGGAAATCCGACCACTGGATTTTCCCGAAACCTCAACCGTTGGGTTCGCCTTGGAAATATCTTTCCAATGGCATCAACTTTGTGAAAATCCGACCATTGGATTGTCTGGAATGTTTAATTCAAAACTGAAGAAAAACAGCGCCAGAAACGTTTATATTTATATATATATATATATATATAATATAATTAAATTAAATCGAATAACGACGCTGTAGTTCGTAAATTGAAATCGTAACTTCAAATGGTTAGTGTGGAAGATCCGACCGTCGGATTTTCCCAAAACTGAAACCGTTGGATTCGTTTTGAAAAGACCTTCCTAATGATGTAAAATTTGTGAAGATCCAACGGTTAGATTTTCATATATGTGTAAAACAAAATTAGTTAAAAGCAGCGCCAGTGCATCGACACGACCTGAAACGTCGTTTAATTAAATATGGCCGTTTTAAATTAAATAAAAATGGCGATATATCGTTATAAAGTACTATAGACGATATAGAGTGAAAATAAACCAATTTTGTTGTGTTTGCTTGATATATGATGGTTGAATGTATTTGACATGAAAATTATAACTGAATAACTGAAATGTGAATGTTGAATAGTCCAACCATGTGATTAATTGATTTGAAAATCTAAATATACGTGGGTTATTTGAAAAGGCCGAGTTTATCTCATTTCAAATAATCGATCGACGTTGAGATGTCGAAGAGTCGAAGACGACTGAAGACCGACGATCTCCACATTGGATGGATGGGCGCTACTGATGCTCGTGATTGGAGTAGCTACCATGAAGGAATTGAAGTAGTAGTCGTCCACACATACTGTTGATTGTACGGATATGCGAGGAATTGGTGCCTCCGGTTTCGTTCAGACCCAGAACGGACTTGTAAATGGACTGTGTGTCTGACATTGGATTTTGTTCTGTGTTGATTGATCTCTGTTAAATATATATCTGTTTGGAGGCGGAGAATTTATTCTCTTGCTTAACGCCCTTCTCTGAGACGTACGAGCTCAGAGGTTATGTATTGACAGAAATCAGTCGCATGGAGTGGATTGCCTGTGTGGCACGCCTGAGTGGCATATGATCAAGGCTTATGTTGCAAAGCAAAGTCTTGTGGTTGATGATCACAGCATGGTCTGTGTGACGTAGCTTTGTGTATAACGTGAATTCGCGAGCCTCACACCCCGGTATGAGTCAAAAACGGGAGAAAGACCCAAGGAGTGCATGACGTTTCTTTCTAGCTATGGTGGTGTCAGTGACCTCCCAGCCCTGACATTTATATCTACTTTTCACCTGTGTGGTTGTTGGAATGCGAGGCGCCTCGATTATAGGTCTGTAAGGACCGGGAAACGTGTGTTCAGGAATTGCCAATCCTCAAAAGTAAGAGAGGACCGGCCTTGGAGGATCCAGGGGATTGCTGTGTGCGGTCCCGAGGCACTTGCTAGAGTGTCTCGAACGGAGGGGAGCTTGCCCCTTGCCTCGACTCATGAAGGAATCCAATTCCCAATACGAAATATGCGGATGTGATTGTATTACTAGTATGGCAACATAGTGGTATGGGTCATTTATGCCGCCTATGATTGATATTTATGATTGAATTTGCTTTTGAAACATATATGCACTAGTAATAATACCAAACACTTTTGTTTTATTCGTATGAAGCATCTTTGGCCATTATAAGGTAAAAACTCTATCCTCCGGCTTGCGTTGCATTGTGTGATGGGACCTGAGTCTTATAATGGCTTCATTTTATAAAAAGCATTGCGTTGATTTAATCGTTTACTTTATCTCATGCACTAGCACTCATTGGAGTAAACCCGTTCCGCGAAAGTGGCGTGGTCCTTTGATTTGCCTTATTATTGTTGTTAATAAGTAGAGTAGATTTCTCATACCAGTCCCATGACTGACTCGTAGTTTGTTTCACCTTGCAAACTCGGGTGCCCTCATTTTCACACGGGCAGCCTAGTTACAGGTTTCTGACGCACCTTTTGGCTCATGGCGAGGCTTGACTACACCGTGCTGACTTGGATTTTCTCCGCCATTATTGTATCTGTATTATGATTCCGCCATTGGCGATGTAGACTGATATTTATTTTGAGTACTCTTTATGTATGATTCCGCCTCTGGCGATGGTGACTGATTATGTATCATTATGCACTAAGTTGTATCCTGTACTGTGCTTCTCTGATGTGATGATATCTATATGATTCCGCTGTCATATGTGTGTAAATTATTCTATTTTCTGTTTATGCTATTATCTGTGATCTGCTAATGATGATTAATGTGTTATATTCCAATGATTATCCTTAACACCGTGTCACGGGGTTTTGGGATCGTCACATTTGCTGTCTGAACTGCTGAACCGTCTGGATCTGTCTGAAATTCCAATGCAGTTCTTTTCACGCTGTTCATAATAAAAATTACATTTTTATTACTTCTTTTCAATAAATAAAAATCGTAATTTTATTTCTACTTCATATATTTTTACAACGCTTCTTTCTATATAAAAATTATATTTCTATTTCACTACATATATAAAGATCAAATCTTTACTATCTATATATTATAAAAATCGTATTTTAATTCATCTTTTCAAAGTTAAAATTTGAATCTTTACAAAGTTAAAAATCGAATCTTTATATTTTTTTTAAAATCTAATCCTTTAAGTTATAAAAATATAATCTTTTCAGTTATAAAAATATAATCTTTTCATTTATAAAAATATAATCTTTTCCAATGAATAAAGATCAAATTTTTATTCCAATCCTATGTATATAAAAAAAATCAGATTTTTACAATGCTATTTTATATAAATAAAAATCATATTTTTAACTAAGTAAAATCCGCATCATTTTCTAAGTAAAAATTGCATTTTTACTAACTAAATAAATTAATTAATTAAAAACTAAGAAACCATAAATAATAGGAGGATTAAAACTCACATTTATAGGTTGGAGGAGGGTTGTGGGTGACTGCTGGTGGGGCCTGGAAGCGACGGCAGGTGGCTGCAAAGGCTAGGGGCAGCGGTCTTCTTCCAGGTGGCGGCGGCGGTCCTTCCAATGCGGCGGCGGTGGATTCAAGGAAAGGGGGTGAAGGGATCGAACGGGGGGGGGGGGGGGGAGGGGGCTAGCGTGGGGAAGGGAAGGAGGAGGGGCTATCGACGGAGGGGGGGTTCTGGAGACGCGACGACACCTAGGGAGGGGGGCGCGATCTCGATTTTGGTTTTTTTTTTCTATTTCGATTTTCAGATCTGAGAGAGGAGGGAGAGGTGAGAGTTTTATATATTTTATTTAATTAATATTTTATTCCTTATAAAAGTAACTTTTATCTTCGAACCCGGATCCGAACCCACCGACTGTCGTCCCTTGCGTATCACCCACATTCCGAACACAATGGGATATGTATCGTAGGCTGATTCGATCGTTACGGTCAGATTTCGTCAAAATCAACATATAACTCTATATATTGAATTTGAACGCACACTTCAATTTATCGGGGCCACACACTAACTAGAAAAATTCCCGAAAAATAATTTCTAGCTTCGTATTGACGATACGGTCCTAACAAAACTATTTTTGTCAAATTCCGAGACCGTTTGAAAAATGACCATTTTCCAGTCGATTAAAATCAACTAAAACTGGTCAAACGCGTTTTCCTTTGCCACGCTCACATATTGATTCGAAAAATTATGAAATTTGAAACCTAGCAATTAACAGACATCCCGGATCCAACAAAAGTGGTTTCGTCGAAATCCGAGGTCGTTTGCAAAATTTCCATTTTTAAGGGCCTGAATTCCATAGCAACTATTCTGAAATTTCAACTGGACATATCTTTTGATTCCCGCTATGAAATTTCGATTTTTCGGATTCGTTGGAAAGATATTCTAAATTAGATTCTAATATTTTTGGTTTCGCTAAAATACGGTTTATTTTGAATCCTGTACATTCATTTGAAATTTGAAATCGAATTATCGAACTACCGCGCCATTTTCAATTCCTTATATATATATAAATAAATATTTATATTCTAACGATGATTCGAATAAATATATACGTTCGAATTCTATTCAAAATAAATTTCTCGTCGATATTATTTAAAATAATTCATTTTAAATATTCAAAATTTGCTAAAATTGCCAAAATAAATTTTTTAAAGGCTTAGATTTCCGGGTTATTACAATCTCCCCCACTTAAAACTTTTCGTCCCCAAAAAGGAACGAAGCCGAAAGTTGTTTAACTAATCAACTCAACTTTCCCTATTTTTTTTACGGCTTAAGTTCTTCAACTTTTCAGTTTCTAAGAACTTTTCAAATTCTTCAAAAATTTGGCTAACACCCTAAATTTTCGAAAAATTTCGCCATAACCTCCCCTGCACCGGGGACTTCGGGATATTTCATATAGCCTCCCATGGCCTTCTTCAATCCAAAAGAAAAATAAAAAGCCAAGCGGTTAGCCAATCGGCTCATAAAATCATCATCACCCAAACAAAACAGTAAATCATGGTAAACATGTACCTATTTGTCGGGCAAACAATTTTATTCTCTGCTCTAGCCTCCTTGCTATGACCCGTTCAATGTAAGTACATGTATATGCATACAAATGCGACTAATTTTCAGTACAATTCACTATTTGATTCAAATTGGCTATATGGTTAAAATTTTAATTAATCAACCAATAATCAAACAACACATCCAGCAATCAATTAGTTGATTAACGTTTCAAATCCATAATTTTGATATATAGTCAAAAATCACATTTTTGGTGCCAAATCACAACAATAAGCCCTATCTAACTTTGGTTCTCACACCAGTCTAATGGAAATATATAGATATCCTACTTTCGGCACTCGAATATAAATACTGATGATGCGGCCGCATCATCAGAATTATCCCCGGGCGACTAGAGTGTGACTCTATATCTTTCCAGTATATTAAAACTTTGAATACCCGTGGATCAGACGTATACTCAAAATTTCTATATACCTGATAGTCCAAATCAATATAAAATAAATAATCAAATACGAATAATTGATTTAAATTTTCAAAACAAAACTTGTTTTCATTTTAAAAATATACTCTTCACACTCGTTCTAGGATACTACTGATCCTATCTCTAACGAGTCATTCTAATTGGATATTACTAATCCAATATCTGATGAATTCTTTCGTTCGGTTCTAATGTGTCTTGTTCTCTGAGCTTTGTAAACCAAAGATCTGATAGCAAATGTAACGACAAGGAATTTCGCTCGATCTGAATCAGTCGCTAGACCGACTCAGACCGTTCGAAACGCCTGATCGCTTTGAGAACACGACAAATTAGAACGTAGACGGAAGAACATTTCATTGTTAATTACAACAATTCATCAGATGCAAGAATATACAGAGCATAAATGAATAAAATACATTCGATAAATATCAGAGGTAACAATACATAGCAGCGGAAAATAATACAATACACAACTAGAAGTAATACGCGGATACAAAGCTTTCCGAGTATCGTTCCAATTGTAAATCAGGATCCTGTGAATATAAATCTGCAAAACCAAAACTGCTAGTTGCCTATGTCAAAATAAGGGCACCCAGAGTTTAGGTTAAAACAATAAACTCCAGGTCAGTCATGGGACTGGTGTGAGAACTAAAACAGTTATTAATCTTTATTTTAAAGTTAGGTAAATCAAGGGACCACGCCGTATAACACGGAACGGGTTTCCTCCCAAGAATACCAGTGCATAAAACAACAGCGCAATGCTAAATAAAGAACAATGAAGCTATTATAAGACCCAGGTCTCATCACACAATGCAACACAAACCAGAGGATAGGGTTTTACCTTATAATAGCCAAAGAATGCTTGATACGTTAAAACAGATCTTTTATTATTGCTATAAGCGAAGAAATCAATTTCAAATCATATGTATCAATCATAGGCGGCATAAGTACCCATCCCACTATGTCGCCATACTAGGCTCTACAATCAAAACCACAAAGTCACGTATTTGGAAATTGGATTTCCATCTATGAACCGAGGCCAGGGATCGTCCTCCACCGATTCGAGACAATCTAGCCTACCATGTCTCAGGAACAGCCGCAACTGCCCCATGGATCGTCAGGGCCGGTCCACCGATGTGGATTATTATGCCTGAACACTGCGTTTCCCCGCCCTATGGGGCGCAAATGAGCCAACGAATGACTCCATCGGACCCGGATCGTCCGATCAAACCGAGGCGCCTTGCAACAGCACCAACCACATAAGTCAAACTCGTCAGGGCGTGTAAAACCACTGACGCCACTTCTAGCTAGAAAGAAACGCATGTCCTCCCTGAAGTCCTCTCCCATTTCTGGTTCACAACCTGGGTGTGAGGCTCGCGAATTCACGTTACACAAAGCTATGCCACATAGGCGGTGCTTTGATCATCAACCACAAGACTTTGCTTTTCAATAGAAGCCTCGATCTATTGCCACTTAGGCATGCCACACAGGCAATTCACTCCATGCGTTTGACATCCATCAATATATAACCTCTGAGCTCATACGTCTCAGAGAAGGGCGTTAAGCAAGAGAATAAATTCTCCGCCGCCAAACAGATATATATTTAATAGAAATCAACCACACAGACTAAAATCCAATGTCAGACACACAATCCATTTACAAGTTCGTTCTGGGTCTGAACGAAACCGGATGCACCTAGTACCCCGCATATCCATCGATCTCCAAGTACGTCTGGACGATCACCAACTGATTCTCTCCTCTTGGGTGTACGACCCAATCAAGATCATCAGTAATTATCCAAACAACGTGAAGACCTCCGGTCTTCAACCACCGTCTTCATCTTCGACACCACGTCGAATTAGTTATTCAGAATGGGATAAACCCGGTCTTTCTGAATAACTCGCGTATATAACAAACAAGTGTTACACAAACACAACATACGCCTCATTCCAATTCAGAATATTCTTTTATTCAAATATTTTTAGACTTTGGGAAAGGTTCCTATTAATTTTATCAAAGATAAATTCTTTAAATTTATTCTTTAATCTCCTTTTTGAATATCAATTCAAACTAGTCGGGATTAGCGAACCACACCGAAGTAATCATTTATTTTATTTCCCAATCCCAACCTATTCACCCCATGAAGTAAAACTGGTAATACTTCATATCTAACACCACGGTGTTATCGGTAAATTCAATTACCATTTCACGTTTAAATCTAATTAAAGATTTAACTATCGCCTGGAGTAAAACTGGTGATACTCCATTCTCGATCTTTTCAATCTAATTAAAGATTCATTAAAACTCCACTTAGTTTTAATCTTTAACTGGGTTAAAGAAACAGTGTCATTTAAAACACGGTTCACGATAAACCCCAAAATCACATTCCATTAATTATCGGGTTAAAGAGCAAGTGTTATTTAAAACACTATTCACGATAAACCCAAAAATCAATACCAATTCAATTCCAATTAAATATTATTTAATTGGTACACTTCATTAAATCTAAATAAAAGATTTAATCTTTTTCTCAACTGGGCTTAAGAACAGTGTTAATGAAGACACCATTCACGACAAACCCAAATCACATTTGATATTAAATACAAGGCTCTGAATAAAAAAAAATATCGGCTTATATTCAATATCAAATTCTATGACCAACAAATATCGTACTGGAAATAACAATATATATATATCTTTTAAATTCCCATAACAATACCTGTATCATCACGAAATCCAGCATCGAAATATTCCGAAGACAATTTCGATTCAAATCCATTCCAATTCAATTATTGGAAATTATGGTTATATTTCAAAACCATTTCAAATTCAATTTATTTATTTTAAAAATAAATAAATTCTTATTTTAGTTCAAAGCTAGTTCATTTTGATAGAAATTTATTTTTAACTTTTCAAATATGGAGTTTTTCATCCCAATTCTTCACAAATCATTTCTAATGATTTTACAAAAATTATCACTATTTTTAATAATTTTATCAAGGCCCGTATAGTCGATTTCCATCAACGGCCATCGAACTGCACTTACAACGACCTTTTTCAAATTTGATTTGGACATAATTCCAAATCCAACCGTTAGATTTCAAATTTCTAATATTCGTTAGAAAGCTCTTTTCGACACGAACCTAACGGTTCCAGTTTTAGGAGAATCCGACGGTCGGATCCCCCGCAATGTCCGTTCGAAGTCAATGGTCGAAATTCGCGAACTGCCGCAGCGCGGCGCGTTCTATTCAGGCCATTATATTATATATAATATATACTTCGTCGATTTCCTTTTAAAACGTATTTTATAAATCGTTTTAAATTCGTTTTCAATTCAATTCAATTTCAATTCAAAATCCTATTCAATTTCAATTCGAATTCATTTCTATTCAATTTCAATTCGAATTCATTTCTATTCAATTTCAATTCGAATTCATTTCTTTTCAATTTCAATTCGGATTCATTTCTATTCAATTTTAATTCGAATTCATTTCTATTCAATTTCAATTTGAATTCATTTCTATTCAATTTCAATTCGAATTCATTTCTATTCAATTTCAATTCGAATTCATTTTTATTCAATTTCAATTCGAATTCATTTCTATTCAATTTCAATTCGAATTCTAATTCTTTTCAAAATATCAGATTTTGAAATCACTTTCGATATTCATTATAAACGAATAAAATCGATATAAATATCGTTCACGTTAAAATGGCGTCAATCTAATCAACACGGCTTCATATATTTCTATTTTCGATTATTCTATTTCAAATATTTCTTTTTTTTTTAAATATTTCTATTCAAAACTGGAATGAAGCCCAATCAATTACCATAGATTTTATTTCTATGGATTTCCATACAACGCATGCATATATCAACAACGACAAATATTCAACCATCATCCAAAGTGCATTCTACACTGTATAAGCATCAAATATAAATATTTAACGCTCATAACAGTCTGTCCATCAATCGATCGACATACAGCTAATTATTGGGACTAGTGTATGTCATATATCACCCCAATACCCGTGTGGGGTTTCAAACAACCAAACATAGATTTTATTTGTGCAGTTGGGCAATGTGTAAAATTTATCAACCCAATCAATATCAATCAAATCAGTGTATATAAACAAATCTCCGATTTGTTTATATTAATTTATTTCATTTCATATACACGTTAAAAATTCTATTTTTAACTATATAATATTTTCCACTATAAAATATTTTATTTCGTTTCACATCACACAATCAACAACACATCAAAATCAAACAAACAAGCATACAAGCCGTCCATTGTCTGTGGACGATGGGTGTCAGGTGCTACTAAACACCGTCTGCATCCTAGTATATATTTATAACTAGAAAAGAAAGTTTAAAGTGAGAAGTTCTCACAGAGGGTTCCACTCCGCCGTGGTTTGCTGTCTGAACTACTGAACCCTCTGGATCTGTCTGAAATTCCAATGCAGTTCTTTTCACGATTTTCATAATAAAAATTAAATTTTTATTACTTCTTTTCAATAAATAAAAATCGTACTTTTATTTCTACTTCATATATTTTTACAACGCTTCTTTCTATATAAAAATTATATTTCTATTTCGCTACATATATAAAGATCAAATCTTTACTATCTATATATTATAAAAATCGTATTTTAATTCATCTTTTCAAAGTTAAAAATCGAATCTTTACAAAGTTAAAAATCGAATCTTTATATTTAAAAAAAAAATCTAATCCTTTCAGTTATAAAAATATAATCTTTTCAGTTATAAAAATATAATCTTTTCCAATGAATAAAGATCAAATTTTTTTTCCAATCCTATGTATACAAAAAATCAGATTTTTACAATGCTATTTTATATAAATAAAAATCATATTTTTAACTAAGTAAAATCCGCATCATTTTCTAAGTAAAAATTGCATTTTTACCTAACTAAATAAATAAATTAATTAAAAACTAAGAAACCATAAATAATAGGAGGATTAAAACTCACGTTTATAGGTTGGAGGAGGGTTGTGGGTGGCCGGAGACTGCTTGTGGGGCCTGGAAGCGATTGCAGGTGGCTGCAAAGGCTAGGGGTGGCGGTTTTCTTCCAGGTGGCGGCGGTGGTCCTTCCGATGCGGCGGCGGTGGATTCAAGGAAAGGGGGTGAAGGGATCGAAAGGGGGGGGGGCTAGCGTGGGGAAGGGAAGGAGGAGGGGCTATCGACGGAGGGGGGGTTTCTGGAGACGTGGCGGCGCCTAGGGGGGGCGCAATCTCGATTTTGGGTTTCTTTTTTTTTCTATTTCGATTTTCCGATCTGAGAGAGGAGGGAGAGGTGAGAGTTTTATATATTTTATTTAATTAATATTTTATTCCTTCTAAAAGTAACATTTATCTTCGAACCCGGATCCGAACCCACCGACTGTCATCCCTAGCGTATCACCACATTTCGAACACAATGGGATATGTATCATAGGCTGATTCGATCGTTACGGTCAGATTTCATCAAAATCAACATATAACTCTATATATTGAATTTGAACGCACACTTCAATTTACCGGGCCAACACACAAACTAGAAAAATTCCTGAAAAATAATTTCTGGCATCGTATTGAAGATACGGTCCTAACAAAACTAATTTCGTCAAATTCCGAGACCGTTTGAAAAATGACCATTTTCCAGTCGATTAAAATCAACTGAAACTGGTCAAATGCGTTTTCCTTTGCCACGCTCACATATTGATTCGAAAAATTATGAAATTTGAAACCTAGCAATTACCAGACATCCCGGATCCAACAAAAGTGGTTTCGTCGAAATCCGAGGTCGTTTGTAAAATTTCCATTTTTAAGGGCCTGAATTCCTTAGCGACTATTCTGAAATTTCAACTGGGCATATCTTTTGATTCCCGCTATGAAATTTCGATTTTTCGGATTCGTTGGAAAGATATTCTCAATTAGATTCTAATATTTTTAGTTTCGCTAAAATCCAGTTTATTTTAAATCTTGTACATTCATTTGAAATTTGAAATCGAATTATCGAACTACCGCGCCATTTTCAATTCCTTTTATATATATAAATAAATATTTATATTCTAACGATGATTCGAATAAATATATACGTTCGAATTCTATTCAAAATAAATTTCTCGTCGATATTATTTATAATAATTCATTTTAAATATTCAAAATTTGCTAAAATTGCCAAAATAAAATTTTTAAATTGGCTCAGATTTCCGGGTTATTACATAGCGTTTCGTCTGAAAGTCGAAGGAATTGGCACGAAAATCGAAATCTATGAAAACAGCCAAATCTGAATAGCAAACGAAAATGATTTTTTTTCCGTCAATCGGAGAAGAATCAGGCAAAGTCACCAATAGGAAAGTTCTTCGTCTACGTGATATCTAGGTGTTGTAAAAAATCGGCGTCGTTTGGATCATCGAGGCGGCCTGTGTGACCCTCGATCGGAATTTCGCTTTTCTGGTCGGTTCTGGCGATTGGAGCGGCGGTGGGCGGCGGGGCTCCCGATGAAGCGGCGTCGGGGTCAGGCGGAGGTGCTGGCAAAGTGGCGTGGCGATCGGGTGAGCGTGGCGATCGGGTGAGCGTGGCAGTGGGAAACAGCGGTCAAAGATGGCGAGCGGTGGTTTGACCGGAAAGAAAAGGGGTAAAATGTAAATTAATATATTCAATGTTTGTAACGCAATAACTCTTACATACGAAGTCGAAATTTGATGACTTTCAGATCCGCTACGATCATGGCGATGAGAGCTTTGCGTGGACACTAAATTCGTCCAATTTGGAGAAAGTTGAATTTTTGGGTATTTTCGGTAATTTTAATTAATTATTTAATTCGTTCAAACTTCAGAAATTCATAACTTGTTGTAACGAACTCGAAATCGCGCAAAACAGGGTTTGCTGCAATCAGTGAGTCGAGGCCTTCGCATAGACACTAATTTTGCCAAATTTGGAGCAAGTTGAATTTTGAGCCAAAATTGGGCCCGAATATTTAAACACCGACAAAGTACAAACCAAGGTGAGAACTCTTATCTCACTCAAAACTTTTACCGTATTTATTTATTATAATAAATGAATGTGATTTAAATGCCTGTGATGAAATAATTGTTTGAAATTATCTTATGCATGTATATTGTGTTGTACGTTATGTTATGTCATTATATGATTTGGTATGTTATGTAAATTTTGGCAGTATGCAACATATGTCATTAATATTGATTCATATAGAATTGTTAAAATTAATGTTACACTGCCATGTACAAGTTACCTGACTTGTATTTGTTGATTGGGTTGATAATTTTCACACATCGCCGAAATGCACAAATAATTATATATATTATTTGAATGTTTGTTGGTTGAAACCCCACACGTGTATTGGGTTGATATTTACACATCGCCCTTGTGATTAGTTATAAGCGTTATTTATTTGAAGCTATGCAGTACAAATATACACTTTGGATGATTGGATGTTTTTAATAATTTATCATTAGTCTAGAATAACATGGGATGTATGAAAATCGTATAATTATAATTATATGGTAAATCGTTTGGGTCTCATTCCAATTTGGAAAAGAAATTGTCAAAATAAGATTTGTAATTTAATTTACATTTTTAATGTAAATAAAAGAAGAGATTTTGACATTGTAATTTAATTTACATTTTTAATGTAAATAAAAGAAGGGATTTTGACATTGTAATTTAATTTACATTCTTAATGTAAATAAAAGAAGAGATTTTGACATTGTAATTTAATTTACATTATTAATGTAAATAAAAGAAGAGTTTTTGACATTGCTATTTAATTTACATTTTAGAATTTAAATAAAAGAATGAAACTTAACGTAGTATTTTTAATTTACATTTTAATGTAAATATAAGATAAGAAGAAGAAATATGTTTTGAAAATAAAAGTTAATCTTTTATTAATGAAAGAATATGAGATATGTATAAAAATAAGAGTTAGTCTCTTATTAATGGAATAATATGAAATATGTATAAAATAAAAGTTAATCTTTTATTAAAAGTAAAAACATGAAATATATTTCAATATAAAAAGTTAATCCTTTTATTTAGGAATATGAGTTTACATTAAATGGTTAGCGCTAAAAAGTTATTCTTTTATTGTAACATCAGAATATGAAAATGTTTTAAAATAAAAGTTATTCTTTATTTTAATATAGAATCATGAGATTTGTTTTAAATTAAAAATGAAACTTTTTTAATGTCATATAAAACATGGAATTTGTTTTACTTTAAAATCGCAAATTTTTAATGCTGTATAAGAACGTGAATTTGATTTATGTTACAATTTTATATTTTTAATGTAATAAAGGTACATGAAAATGATTTAAAATGAAAATTCATCTTTTTATTTAATGAAGGAATTTTTTTTTGAAACATTTAAATAATAAATTTAATGTACATTTTGAAAGAATATGTTAGTGAATACGTTGAACGATTTATATTAATATATATAATATAAATTAAAATTAATTGAATTACGCGCGGTAGTTCACGTTTTGAAATCATAACTTTAAACGAAAATAATAAAAGATCCAACCATCGGATTTCTCCAAAACTGAAACCGTTAGGTTCATTTTGGAAAGATCTTTCCATCGATATTTAATTCGTTAAAATCCAACGGTTAGATTTTGAGAAATGATAAATTTTAATTTTAATAAAAACAGCGCCAGTGTCGTTAAAAGACCTGAAACGTCGTTTAATTAAATAGGCCTATTTCTAAATAATTAAAATAGGGAAAATTATGTAAAATGTTAATAAATGTTTTAAAAGAGTTTTGGATGTGAAATTCCAAATTTATTAAGAGGAAAGATATTTTTATCAAGTTAAGTAATTTATTTCTATAAATAAATAAAAGAGTAAAAAATGGTTTTATTAAAACCAAGTATATCAGGTGAATAAATTAGATTGGAATTTAAGAAAGGAATGACAATTTTAATTAAAAAAAATGAATTTTCCAATATTAAAATTAATTGGAAGTTGATTTGGGTTGACCGTGAAAAATGTTTTAAATGACATTAGTTCTTAAAACCCAAATTAACGATGAAGTGATGATTTGTAATTTATTAATCTTTTAATTAAGATTTAGAGAAATATTCTAAAGAGAAGTTTCCAATTTAATATATTAAATTGGAATATGATTTTGGGTTTATTGTGAACGATATTTTAAGCGACATTTGTTCTTTAACCCAGTTAAAGGCAAGATTATTTCTTGAAAGTTAAATAATCATTAAATAATGATTCTTGAATATTAAAACTAAATATAGTTTTAATAAAGCTTTAAATTGGATTTAATGAGGATAAAAGTAATTAAAATTACTTAATTCAAGAAACGAACGATAATGGAGTACCACCAGTTTTACTCCAAGGATAGTTAAATCTTTAATTAGATTTGAACGATAAAACAGTAATTAAATTTATCGTAACACATTGGGTGTTAAATATGGAGTACCACCAGTTTCACTCCATGGGTTGTATAGGTTGGGAATGGGATATTAATAAATGATTACTTCAGTAAGGTGTTAATCCTGACTAGTTGAATAAACCTTAATTTTGTTTAAATTAAAATCAAAGAATATTCTTGATGGGAATGAGGCATTGGTTGTGTTTTAAAGCACATGATTTTAAATTACGCAAATTATTCAGAAAGACCGGGTTTAACCCATTCTGAATAATTCATACGACGATTGAAGATCGATGATGAAGACGGTTATTGAGGACCGGGAAATTTCCATATCGAATGGATGATTATTGATATCTTGATTGGACCGTACACCCAAAATGAGGGAAAAATTGGTGATCATTCAGACGTATTTGGAGATCTACCGGATATGGTTTCGTTCAGACCATGAACGGACTGATAAATGGATTGTGTGTCTGACATTGTATTCCTTTATATTGTATTCGTTGATCTCTATTTAATGTATAGCTGTTTGGTGGCGGAGAATTTATTCTCTTGCTTAACAACCTATTATATATCGATAGATGAATCAATGATATGGTATGGTCTGATAATGTGGCATGCTAAGATGCATATGATCAAGGCTTTTGTTGAAAAGCAGAGCCTTGTGGATGAATACCAAAGCATAGCTTTTATATAGCGCCGCTTTGGATACAACGTGACTTCGCGGGCCTCACACACCACGGTATGATAGTGAACGATTTGTTTGATAATGTTCGGTTTGACCAATAAACTTTATACGGATTTGGGGTCGGCCGATGGGGCTAGGGTGGTCGCTCCACTCTAGAAGTGGGATAGGTCATTTATCTCATGAGGATAGTTCAGATTGCTTCACATCCAAAGTGCGTAGTATATGTATTACGGTGTTTTCTCTTGCCGAGACGTAAGCCGTGGAGATACATGACGCGATTGATCTTTCGAATCAGCAGCCATCATGCTGGAAATCCAATTTTCCAATACGAGCTTACGGTTTTAGTTGTATGCTTATATGGTGACATAATATATTATGCCGCTTACATAACATATTATTCCACCTAGTCTTGATACTTTTATATTTGAAATTGTTTTCTACACCGTGCACTCATAGTATAAAAGATGAATTTCGCATATTAAGTATTTTTGACCATTATAAGGAAAAACTCTATCCTTCGGCGTACGTGCAAGGGATTGAGTCTTATAACGGTTTCATTTTTCTAAAAAGCATTTCATTGTTTTATGCACTAGTATTCTTGGGAGGAAACTCGTTCCGCGAAAGCGGCATGGTCCCTTGATTTACCCAACTTTAGAAATTAAAGTTAATAACTGTTTTGAGTTCTTACACCAGTCCCATGACTGACCTGGAGTTTATTGTTTTAACCTAAACTCTTAGTGCCCATATTTTCCATACGGGCAGCTAGTAGTTTTGGTTTTGCAGATATTATATTCACAGGATCCTGGTTTACAGCTGAAGCGATATTCGGGAAGCTCTGTATCCGTGTATTCCTTTCGGTTGTATTTTGTATTATTTTTCCGCTGCTATTTAAATGTAATTTAAACTCATATATTGCATTTCCAATGTATATTATTCATTCATACTCTGGAAAATTCTTGTACTTTGATGTAATTGTTGTAATCAGCAATAAAATGTTCTTCAATTGAGTTAATTAGTTTAAAGGACAAACATATATTAAACTTTAAAAATTCGGACGCAACTTTACGAAATTAAGAGGAAGGACGGTCGTCATCTTCTTTTTGTATTTCCTCCATCCTTGATTATCAACAGCCGTCGCCGACCACGATTATTACCAGCCAAGTCACTGCCCACCCAAGACTAGCTGCCGCCATCCAATCCGCCGCCACCGCCGCTCTAAGCCGCTGCGTTCGCCTTCTTCTAATCGCGATTTCACCTTCTTCCACCAACATCCTTTCGAATTCCTCCAAAACTGAAGCTGCCGCCGTCGCTTGAAGCTGCTGCCGCCGACGCCTGAAGATGCCGCTGCCGTCGCCTGAAGCTGTCGCCGCTGCCAATGCCCGAAGCTGCTGCAGTTGTCTGAATTCAGTCAATTCGAAGCAATTCTCCATATACTCATATTTTCTGCTGAAAATCCCAATTCTCTCATATGTGGTATATACAGATTGGAATGATGATACTAATCATTTCAACATATGCTTTGTTTCGTAGTCTTGAGCAGGTCTTCTTTTAAATTTCAATTTGCTTCTGCTGAGTAAGAATAATGTTATATTCATCTATCATTTAGCATATTCTATACATGCTAGTTCACTTTAAAAATACGATGTTGAAATCAACTATCATTTATTATGTTTTGTACATTCTAGTTTACCTTAAAATACAATGCTATATTAACTATCATTTAGAATATTTAAACATTCTACTTTCTTTTAAAAGATACAATGCTAAATTCAACTATCATTTATTCTATTCATTCGAGTTCATTTTACTAATAAATACTACATTCAAACAATATTTTGCAAACTCTACACATGCTAACTCACTATAAAAATACAAATGATAAATTCAACTATTATTTATTAAATTTTATACATGGTAGCTCACATTAAAAATACAATGCTATATTCAACTATCATTTAGCATATTGTACATCTTATTTCACTTTAAAAAATACAATTCTAAATTCAACTATCATTTACCACTTCAAAAATGTAATGCTATATTCAGATATCATTCATCATGTTATATACATGCTAGTTCACTTTGAAAACATAACGCTACATTCATTTATCATTTATCATATTTTATAATGTTAGTCACTCTAATATGGCATTTGAGTAATGATAGACATACATAACATTAATTTAGCATCCATCTGTATTTAGTGCAGAATATTCTAGATAAATTTAGCATTATAGCATTGATCTGTATAATGGATTGATTTGTATTTATAGCATTAATTTAGCATCCGTTTGTATTTAGTCTACAAAAATGCCAGGTTAACCTAGCATTGTAACAAATGACCGAACCCTTGAATATTGTATGAAAATGCTAGATTAACCTAGCATTATAGCGCATGAATGAACCTTAAAACAGTGTCCGAAAATGCCAGATTAACCTAGCACTATAGCGAATGGCCGAGCCAAAATCGTATGAAAACGCTAGGTTAACCTAGCATTATAGAGCATGACCGAGCCCTTAACCAGTATATGAAAATGTCAAGTTAACCTCACACTATAGAGAATGACCGAGCCCTTGAAAATTGTATGAAAATGCTAGGTTAACCTAGCATTATAGGGCATGACCGAGCCCTTAACTAGTATATGGAAATGTCAGGTTGACCTAGCACTATAGCGAATGACCGAGCCCTTGAAAATTTTATGAAAATGCTAGGTTAACCTAGCATTATAGGGCATGACCGAGCCCTTAACCAGTATATGAAAATGCCAGGTTAATCTAGCATTATAGCGAATAATCGAGCCCTTGAAAATTGTATGAAAATGCTAGGTTAGCCTAGCATTATAGGGCATTACCGAGCCCTTAACAAGTATATGAAAATGGCAGGTTAACCTAGCATTATATTGAATGATTGAGCCCTTGAACAATGTATGAAAAATGCTATTTTAACCTAGCATTATGGTGCACGACCGAGCCCTTCAACGGTATACGGAAAATGCTAGGTTAACCTAGCATTACAGGGCATGACCAAGCCCTTGACTATTGTATGAAAATGCCAGGTTAACCTAACATTATAGCGAATAACCGAGCCATTGACAAATGTATGAAAATGCTAGATTAATCTAGCGTTATATTATAGAAAAAATAATAGCTATTTGCATGAGTAAATATTAAACAACAAGAAAATGCTAATTGCACATATCATTAAAATCTAAAAGTAATAATAATAGCGTATCCAAAAACATACTCTTGTTCTTCTCTACTGATTGAAACCAAATCATACATATTAACGCAAAAAACCTGTAAATTCATAAGGAAATAAGATCAACAAAATATAACAAAAGCAAGATGAATAGTTATAGAGTGATAGACAAATACAGCATCGAGAAAAAATGATAGACAAATATATCGTAGGCTCGGTCAAGTGCTAGGTCATGGGCTCGGTCAAGTGCACAGTTAAGGGCACAGTCAGCTAGAGAACGCAAACCGTCTACAAGATATTCAGGCACAGATTATATCTTAATTACTACTGATGGCGAACCCGAGAGTTTCCAAGAAGTGTTGTCTGGTGAAGACAAGAATCTTTGGCTCGAAGCTATGAAAGAAGAGATGGATTCCTTGATGAAGAAACATAGATATAAGTTGGTGAATCTTCCTAATGGCAAAAAAATCTTGAAAAACAAATGGGTTTTTAAAAACAAGAAAGATGGTGAGAAGATAGTAAAGCGTAAAGCTAGATTGGTTGTCAAAGGTTACAACCATAAAAAGGGCATTGATTTTGATGAGATTTTATCACCTGTGGTCAAGATGTCCTTTATAAGAACTATTTTTGGGCTAACTATGTCTTGATCTTGAGTTGGGGTTATCATTTATCATATATATACATGTTATTTCTCTTTATGAAACGCACTGCTATATATGCTAGTTCTCTTTTAAAATATAATGCTACATTCATCAATCATTTAGCATATTCTATACATGCTAGTTCACTTTAAAAATAAGATGTTGAAATCAACTATCATTTATTATGTTCTATACATTCTAGTTTACTTTTAAAATACCATACTATATTCAACTATCATTTAACATATTTAGATGTTCTAGTTCCTTTTAATAAATACAATGTTAAATTCAAGTATCATTTATTATATTCTATTCATGCTAATTCATTTTACTAATAAATACTACATTCAAACAATATTTGCAAACTCTACACATGCTAACTCACTATAAGAAGACTTCCACACGCAAGGCCTAATCGAGTACCTATGACACGTAATAGACTTCCGCATGCAAGGCCTAATCGGGTAGTCCAGTAACGATTTTGCACCCAGTAGGAATTAGTTAACCGAGGGGTACCCGTGATATGTAAAAGACTTCCGCACGCAAGACCGAATCGGGTATATATGACACGTAAAAGACTTTCGCATGCAAGGCCTAATCGGGTACCTATGACATGTAAAACACTTCGCACCAAGGCCTAATCGAGTACTACTGTAATGATTCTACACCCAGTAGGAATTATTTAACCGACCAGGTACCCATGACACGTAAAAGTCTTCCGCACGCAAGGCCTAATCGGGTACTACAGCGACGATTCTACATCCTGTAGGAATTAGTTAACCGAGCGGGTACCCGTGACACGTAAAAGACTTCCGCACGCATGGCCTAATCGGGTACCTATGACACGTAAAAGACTTCCGCATGCAAGACCTAATCGGGTACTCCGGGAACGATTCTGCACCCAGTAGGAATTAGTTAACGAGCGGGTACCCGTGACACGTAAAAGACTTCCGCACGCATGGCCTAATCGGGTACCTATGACACGTAAAATACTTCGGCACGTAAAGCCTAATCGGGTACTCCAGCAATGATTTTTCACCCAGTAGAATTAGTTAACCAAGCGGGTGTCGTGACATGTAAAAGACTTCCGCACGCAAGACCTAATCGGGTACCTATGACACGTAAAAGACTTCCGCATGCAAGGCCTAATCGGGTACTCCAACAACGATCCTAAAGCCAGTAGGAATTAGTTAACCGACTGGGTACCCGTGACACGTAAAAGACTTTCGCACGCAAGGCCTAATCGGATACTCCATCAATGATTATGCACCCAGTAGAAATTAGTTAACCTAACGGGTACCCATGACACGTAAAAGACTTCCGCATGCAAGGCCTAATTGGGTACATATGACATGTAAAAGACTTCCGCACGCAAGGCCTAATCGGGTACTCCAGCAACGAATCTGCACTCCGTATGGATTAGTTAACCGAACGGGTACCGGTGACACATAAAAGACATCCATATGTAAGGCCTAATCTGGTGCCTATGACACGTAAAAGACGTCCAGACGTAAGGTCTAATCGGGTACCGCTGCAACAATTCTGTACCCAGTAGGAATTATTTAACCGAACGAGTACCCGTGACACGTAACAGACTTCCGCACACAAGGCCTAATCGGGTACCTATGACACGTAAAAGACTTCCGCATGCAAGGACTAATCGGGTACTCCAGCGACGATTCTATAATCAGTAGGAACTAGTTAACTGAGCGGGTAACCGTGACACGTAAAACACTTCCGCACGCAAGGCCTAATTAGGTACCTATGACACGTAAAAGACTTCCGCAGGCAAGGCCTAATCGGGTACTCCAGCAACGATTCTGCACCTAGTAGGAATTAGTTAACCGAGCGGGTACCCGTGACACGTAGAAAACTTCCGCACACAAGGCCTAATCGGGTACATATGACACGTAAAAGACTTCCGCACGCAAGGCCTAATCGGGTACTCCAGCAACGATTCTGCACCCAGTAGGAATTAGTTAACTGAGAGGGTACCGGTGACACGTCAAAGAATTCTGCACGCAAGGCCTAATCGGGTACCTATGACACGTAAAAGATGTCCGGACACAAGGCCTAATCGGGTACTTCAGTAACAATCTGCACCTAGTTGGGATTAATTACCGAGCGGGTACCAGTGACACGTAAAAGACATCCAGATGCAAGGCCTAATCGGGTTTCTATGACATGTAAAAGATGTCCGGACGCAAGATTTAATTGGGTGCTTCTGCAACGAATCTGCACCCTGTAGGGATTGATTAACCGAGCTGGTACCTGTGACACGTAAAAGCCATCCGAACGCAAGGCCTAATCGGGTAACTATGACACGTAAAAGACATCCGGACGCAAGACGTAATCGGGTACTTAGACAACAAATCTGCACCCAGTGGGGATTGATTAACCGAGCGGGTAGTGATAACATGTAAAAGACATCCGCACATAATAAACCAATCACCAGATAAGCACAAGCATCAACTCCCAGCTTCAAACAAGCTTCATTTCTGGTAAGTAAAATTTGTACACAACATGGTATGCAAATTATGAAAGGGAAAAAAATGCTATATTCAACTATCATAATAGAATGAAAATTGAGACGATTGATATTGATAGTTTGTATTATACTAAAATGCTATATACAACTATCATTATATAAAAAAAATGATGTTTAATATCTTAATATTAGATGCGCATCCTGATTATCCCTTGATGTCGTTGTAAAATTCCATATGCCCACCTAACTGAAATGCATTATAGTTTCTATACTTTTAAGCTGGAGCATCATGTACAACTAATGCTTCAAACCAAATGCAAATACAAAACCAGATTTGTCTATACATATCATAGTTGTATAATAAGTATTGTCAAATGTGAAAAACCATTTAGTACACCTCTCAACTATATGCGATCATGCACTATACAAATATGAAACCATATAACTAAAATGATATGTACAATCAGCATTATACTCAAATAAAGAATAATAAAACCACAAATACAATCAATAGAGTAAATCAAACAGAAACAAATCACACAGCATGCATCATACAATCAATATAAAATATAAATGAAACGATATATACAACTAGCATTATACTGTAACAAATGATTATATAACCACAAACATAATCAACAGAGAAAATCAAGTAGAATAAAAAATTAGACGATATTTGCATAGTATTTAAACAACTGAAAAAAATTGAATTACATAGCAAAATGTATAATACATTAAACTGCAAGAGCACATGGAAAACCAGTAATTCTCCATTGATTACAACTACATGAATGATTTTGAGGATCAACAACTTGTGACTTCCACGACTTAACTTCAAAAATAAACTCTGATGACTTGAAAACATCCCAACCAAAACCATCAACTAATTTTGATAAATGGTCCTCCATGATATGACAAAGAACTATTTTCCATAGCGCACATTTCTCCCTCTTTCTGGCAATTTGCTCCATAATTTTATTGTATGAAATGATATATGCAACTACCATTATGCAGCAATAATTATACAATCATCAGACTAAAAGAAATAAACCACTGTCAAACTAAATGACAATATAAACAGAAAATGAAAGTTAAACATACCATTTGAATACAAATGACAATAAAAATTTAAAAACCATATTTAAGATGATAATCATACCTTGATGCGACCAACATTCACAAATTTCATGCTTAACTTCATATTAAGAAGAGTGCATGCTAGGACAGGTGGAATATGAATCATCATTATACTCAAAAACAACTAGCAAGCTTGTTGATTCATAGACGTAATATCATCATTGCAAAACAAATGCGTACATTTATTATTAACAAAGCAGAAAATGTTATAACCACATAGCATAGCAGGGTAAAATATCTCCAATCCATCGCCGTTAAATGATAATATAAACAGAAAATGATAGTTAAACATACCATTTGAAACAAATAACAATAAAAATTAAAAACCATATTTAAGATGATAATCATACCTTAATACGACCAACATTCACAAATTTCATGCTTAACTTCAAATAAAGAAGAGTTCATGCTATGACAGGTGGAATATGAATTATCATTATACTAAAAAATAACTAGCAAGCTTGTTGATTCACAAAGGTAATATCATCACTGCAAAACAAATGTATACAGTTATTATTAACAAAACAGAAAATGCTATACACATAGCATATCAGGGTAAAACAACTCCAATCCACTGCTGTTAAATGATAATATAAATAGAAAATGATAGCTAAACATACCATTTGAATACAAATAACAATAAAATTTAAAAACCATATTTAAGATGATAATCATACCTTGATGCGACCAACATTCACAAATTTCACGATTAACTTCAAATAAAGAAGAGTCCGTGCTAAGACAGGTGGAACTTTCATAAACGATAGCAAGCTTGTTGATTCACAAAGGTAATATCAGTTATTATTAACAAAACAGAAAATGCTATACACAAATAGCATATCAGGGTAAAATACCTCATGTCCACCATCGTTGTTCATCTGAAATCGGCCATTAACATCATCGCTCAAGTTGTCATCGACCTGCAAAGTAGTTGCTTGATTGATTCGAGATCGATCGATCAAATTTGCAACAAGCTTAACCTACAACCGCTGTCTTTAGATTGAAGTCTTCTCCAAATTTGACAACAGAAAAAACAAAACTTCATATCGATTTGGAATTAAAGGCGTCGTCTTCAGATTGTAGTGCACGATTTGAAATTTAAGATCGATTTGTTTTTGTTTTTTGATCGGCAGGATTTAGGATGGAGATTGAAGAAGAAACACACTATTTAATTTTCTATGGAAATTTTCCTTCAGACAAAAATTAAAACATGCGCGTCCTTCTTTTATAAAAATAATTAGTGCATCCTATAAACTAAAAAACGCAACAAGTATTTCCTTCAACCGATTTTCCTGTCTTCAGTTTTTGTTCTGATGTGTGTTGTTCTCAAAGCAATCCGGGCTTTCCCTTACTGGGAAGTTTGGATCGTCACATGTCTCATCTTCTTAAATGATAAAAATGATTGTTTTGGTCTCATTCTATCTAAATGACAAAAATGAATGTTTTGTTTACATTCTTTTAAATTAGACAAAAATGAATATTTCTGTCTACTTCTAATTAAATGATAAAAATGAATGTTTAGTTTCATCCTTTTAAATTAGACAAAAATGAATATTTTTGTCTACTTCTAATTTAAATGAAAAAAATGAATGTTTAGTTTCATCCTTTTAATTTAGACAAAAATGAATATTTTGGTCTACTTCTAATTTAATGATAAAATGAATATTATTAATTCATTCCTTTTAAAATGACAAAAATGAATATTTATCCTGGTTTTCAAATCTTACATTAATTTTTTTTTTGATGTAAACCTGTTTTGTAATGACCCGAAAATACGGTCCAATTTGAGCTGACCAAAAACACAAGTCCAACCCGAAATTAAACTGAAAATCAGGAAATTAATAGAAAGAAAACGGAGGGTGAGGAAAGATAAGATAGAAACTTAGAATAGAAGAAGAAGAAGAACACAACATCAGAGTAACACGAACCTCACAGCGGAACGAATAACATATAATATATATAACATAACTTGAAATATACATCTGTACTTGAATATACATCATTATCAAAGTACAACACTTACAACACAGCGGAAATAAACTATAGTTATATGATCCTGAAGCCTCATGCTCCAGCTCTTCAAGTATATCTGTAAATCCCAACTACTTGACTGCCTGTACAAAATTTGGCACCCAAGAGTTTAGGGAAACAAAACAAAATAAACTTTGGGTCAGTCATGGGACTTGTATGAGTAAAACAGTTTAAAACAGTTGAACAAGTAAATGAATCTCATAAGACCACGCCGCATAACGGAACGGGTTTTTCCCTTATGAGAATCCAAAATATCTTTATATCAAAAACCCTTTTGATATTATAGTAATGTCTATCAACCACAATATATTAATCATCTAGCAGAAACGCTTTCATCTCACGTTCTACATATATAGTACAATCAAAACCGCAAGCATGTATTGGTAATGGGTTTCCAAGTATGACAAGGTATGGAACCACCATTCGCTAGTGTACCTCTAGAAAGGAATACACTGGTTTCAACAAGAACATCTTGCAACCCGGCCACACATGACCGACCACTCATTTCGCTTGAGTGTATCGAATGTATATCACCAACGGTTGGGATCAACAACCGTTTCCCGAATGGGATAGCATCAACAATAGATTTTTAGAAATAAATGAAACTCTAGATCAGGTGATTATACACCCTACTTCGGAGCGACCGACTTAGCCATGCTTCCTGCCCGATTTCTGTCATTTACCGGATGTGAGGCTAGAAGCTACGCTTTATCATCACACCAGATTCACTTTGAATGTCACATCATCAAATCCATTCAATCACCGATTGACGTCCTCAACAATACATTATATGTTAGCTAAAAGAAGTTTCCTTCTCCGCTTCCACTCTTGGTACGGTTGGAGAAATCAATATACTTGATCGTATGGAAATACTCTGTCAGACATCCGTCCATACAGGTCATCCAGGAACAGGATGAACCGAAGGTACTATTCAGTATATCCACCTTAAGCACTGTTATCTAAGACTTATACAATAGCCCTTGCACTTTACTCCGTCTTCAATTATCTTTGGCATATATGATTCGCAACGCTTATGCCAATACTGAGTGGTTCTTCGTATAATAATTCAACCGGTCTCTCCATATTAACAACGTTAAAATGGTCAAAAACTTCGATAGTCGGTGAGTTAACTATCAAAGAAAACAGGTGTGCAAACAACGATATTATTTCCAAATGGAAACTCTATCAATCAATCATCAATCATATATATATATATATTTCCTTATTTTCTATGTTTAGAAAATATACGTTATTAACACTGGAAAACATTTCCATGTTTATTTACATATCACTATCATTTCACAACTATCAGTCCCTGACTGTAACTAGTAGGAGAACAATTCTCTAAGTATAAACCCCGATGGCCGAAACCAACATCAGATCGACACTTAGAAAACCATTCAATTTATTAATCTCTAGTCAGTTTCTAATTTTGCTTAACTCTATTTGATTTACTCTGTTTGATTAACCTAACTTTTTTACTCTAACTGATTAACTCTAACTGATTAACTCTTTTAATTCTATTAGAATAAACTATATTCGAATAACTCCTTTTAACTCTATTTATTTAACAAATAATTATCTCCTTTATCTTTCTATTTTATTTATTCTAACAAATAAATATTTCTTTTATTCTATTCTATTTATTCTAACCAATAATATTTCCTTTTATTATAACTTATCCTTCGATTTTATAATTATTCTCTTTTATAAAAATCCTTTTCCTTTTCTATATAAAATCCATCGATTTTATATAAATAATTCATTTTCAAAATACACTTTGAAAATCCCCTTTCCCACATCCAGTATTTCTTATGGTATTTAACATACCATATGACAACGATAAATATCGCCCAAACACACAAATCAACAACAGATTATATATCACATCATATATCACAATATATGAATCACAGTAAAATAAATGTTGAGGAATCCAGTTGGATTCCTCTAACCTGTTTCCCTGCATCACAGATGTTAAACAATATAGATAACATCACTTTCAGTTCCATACGATATATTCTGTTAAACAGAATCAATATAGAAATTCAACTAACTGACTAGCAGTTCAATCAAACAGTCAACACACAGTCAATCAGCCAATATTTAACAGTTCTAAAAATACAACATGAAATTATAAACTGTTTAGAGTTAGTGAGATTTACTCACATTGTCCGTAATCGTTAAATAACGATTTACGGTTTGTCGATTCTGATTAGACAATTTACTTCGTCTTTCAATTGAGACGAGCTCCAATCCATTCTGAACTAATTTCCATGTTGTTGTTCCCGTCCATATGATCCTGTCAGATCCTGTTCGTTGAATACTGATATCGTATACAACTGTTATGATTTATACAAGTTCATATATGGAATTGAAATTAAATTAAACTATATTCATTTAATTATCGGGCCTTAACTTTCTTTCTCTTTTCTTCAGCCCATTTAGACATACACCCCAACCCGCTCACCACTTTCTTCTTCTCCAAACAATCCGTCCATATTTTCTCCTGGCCTTCCGAACTCCACTAAATACATCACATTAAAACTGTTCATTTTAGTTTTACTCACCTCAGTGGTTACCTTTCAAATTGAAACTATCCTCAAAGCCCCATCTCAAGCCCATAACCACTGTATTTACCCAGTCACAAAGGAACTGATGCCGCAACTCCATCTTCCCTCATCACAATTGCATCTTCGCATTTCCACAACTCTGCACAAATACCACCGAACAAAGCCTGTACCCAAAATCACTGAGCTCGAATCCCTCCTTCAATTCTGGATCTCGCACTCCCTTGCCAAACTGAACATTCGCGAGTACTGTACTCGACATCGCAACACCCCACTCAAAGTCGATGTCCACCAAACCCATTACTTTCAGCATCGAACGCCATAAATCCATCACAAATCACCTTGCCTTCGCAGGCTCTGCCGGACCGCGACCTCACCATTCAACTCGCCCTGACCCCCTCAATGCCACGCCTCCTCTGACTAACCAAGCTCCTTCCATTTAGACAGCAGTTCGAAGCCCTATATTTTTCGTGCCCAAAACGAGTAGCGTAGATCCGAACCGCACCTAGTAATTAGGGTATAGGAACCAAGAGCATGCTATGAAGATTAAGAGAGTACAAGTCTTGGGATTTAAAGATTTTTGTGTGAATTTATATAGATTATGAACCCACGATTTCATTTTGGTTTGGAAGAAAGAACTGGCGGCTTGCAATTTTGACTAGGGAGGAGGTATTGACGGCAAGTTAGGTTATAAGGGTATTTATAGGGATACCTTAGCTTAGAAGTTAAGCTATATATTTTTATATTAGTTTTATTTGCTTATTTACCATTCTAAAAATTCCTATGATCACACACGATACCCTAAAATCACGAAACTGGAAATGTAGCTAGAGTTCGACATTACGGTCCCAACGAAACATGTTTAGTCGAATTCCGACTCCGTTTGCTCACACAGCATATTTTTAAAGCTCTGGATGACCCATTTAAATATATAAATATATTTAAATATAATTAAATTAAATATAAATAAATTTATATTTATCGTATATATATTCACAGTGGAATACCATACAGCTCTAGAATATTCCTATATGAATTTCTAACTCGATATTCACATCTGGGTCAACCCGATATTCGATTTATATTGAAATTCCTTTTTAAAATATAAATAATTCCTTTATAAATTATAAAGGAATTCCACAGCGACTTTTCTAAAATTTGATTTGGACATACATAAAAATCTACATGACGAAATCCCGATTTTTCTCTTCCACTAGAAAGATATACTCCACCAGCTCCACACGTTTCTTGTTTCACAGAAATCCGGCTTAAAACGAATCCTGTACATTCAGTTGAAGTTCGAATCGCCAAATAGCGAACTGCCGCGCCATTACGGGCTCGATTATAATTATATTATAATTTAAACATTCAACTGTCGTTTATATAATATATTCATTATTATAATTCAACTCTAAACTGAATTATATACTTTGAATTGTCCAGTTCACATTATATTGTCAATTCATTATTTTCGACTATTTCAGAATTAAATATATTATTTTAATTAAATATTCACCATTATTTAATTCCACGACCATTTAATTCACTATATCACTATTTATATAATTAAATTAATTAATTATAATACCTCTGCCAATGCGGGTCATTACAATCTTTCCCACTTAAAATAATTTCGTCCTCGAAATTGCTAAAAGGTAGAGGACGACCCTATCGACTGGTTAGAACATATTTGTTCATTTCTTAACTTCAGTTTCAACTGAACCAAATTTAATTTCAATTAAATTATTAATTAATCCTTATCAATGAAAATTTTCAAAAATCCTGAAAATTTTCTAACTCCTTATCTTTTCGAAAAATTTCGCCAGCACCTCCTTTGTACTGGTCAATACGTCAAACTCCAACTCGCCTCTCTGGGCCATCTCCATCCCAAAAGAAAACCAAACAGCCAAGCGGCTTGCCAATTCGGCTCATAAATCCTATCTCCAATAGAAATATAAACTTGTACCTTTTGTCGGCATATCATTTTATCCTTTCCACCTTTTATCAATTCAGCGGATACAAGGGTCATCCCAATCAAATTCCAATCTGCTTTTATCCACAACACAACCATTCGCTTATATCCGAGTCAAATATCATTTCAACTCAAGTTTCTTCTCGATTCCCAACTCTTAACTTGATTGTCACATTACACTTCAAATTTGAATTTCATAATCCAATTTGTCTTGATATCATTCTAATTCAATCTCAGTTACCACTTTACTGGCTTTACTTTAATTCAATTTTGCTTTCACAAATTTCTGTTAAATTTGTTTTTAATTCAAACAGTCTTTCCCTGGGAGTTTTTAAACAGTTTACTCTTTTCAAAAATCAAATTTTCCTTTTGAACATGTCGTTGAGCCCTTAATTAATATTCCATTAGTTAAATCACTTCTCTATTTCTTTATCAATATTTGTTAACCAAATATTTTCAATAACCATATTGGCCTTTTATGTTATTTGGAAAACATTTCCGAATATCACCTCCCTCTATTTTCTAAACTTTAGAAAATATATGCTATTTATAATTGGAAAGTACTCTAATTACTTATCTCTTTTCCGATCTTGTTTATTTCTATACTTAGGAAATATTTATTATTCTATTTCCAAGTTTACACTTATTTGGGTTAAAATGGATGTTGTGTAAAACATCGTTATGACAACCCAAATACTATATTCAACTAACTCTTATTCAACATTGATCTTCGAGCCTGAAATCTTACTATTTATTTGTTAATAATGAAATCAATCAAATTGAGGTATAACTACCTCTCAGACCTTGACTGAATAACATTTATAACGTCAAAACAGATATGACTACTAACTCGAATAATCAATACCATACAACTACTTATTCACTTTTAAACACGTATACACTTCCTCTTTCTATTCTTACGGGATTTTATTCCTAGTCTTCCTTTATGATTTATACTATTCTATTTCTAAGTTCGTTTCCTTATCGACTTCTATATACATATCGATACGTTGATTTCTAACTATCAAATTATCCTAAAAATATTCTAACTCTTTAAATTCCCAGAAAAATTCGCCATAACCTCCTTTGTAATAGGAGCATCGGGATATTTCAAATAGCCTCCCATGGCCCTCACCAATCCAAAAGAAAAAGAAAAAGCCAAGCGGCTAGCCGATACGGCGCATAAAATCTCATATATGAATTAAATACATACCTTTTCATCGAGCATTCTATTTATATACCTTCATACCTTATCCATACCTATCTCATGTATAATTATACCTGCTCAATCTATTTTAACTATACCTGATCGTTTTAACTCAATTCGTTAATTAATTTGTTAATTAACTCTGTAGTCTATTTCACTTTTATATTTGAACATGACATGCTCAAATATATTTTAACTTGCTTATTAACTAATTTGAATCCAAATTTCAAATTTAAGTTCTATATTCGATTTCGAATA
This sequence comes from Allium sativum, assembly GCA_030737875.1. Classification (NCBI taxonomy): domain Eukaryota; kingdom Viridiplantae; phylum Streptophyta; class Magnoliopsida; order Asparagales; family Amaryllidaceae; genus Allium; species Allium sativum. The sequence goes on along the minus strand of CM060921.1, from coordinate 508,366,746 downwards.
TCAATTTACAAATCCAATTCACCTTTCAAAGTTCGACTTCAAATTTAAAACTCGATTAACTAATTCCTCTTCGACTTAATTAATTCTATTCAATTTATATTCAAAATTTTATATTATAAATCCCATTTGAAATTCAACACAACTTGCCTTTCCCAAAACAAATTCAAAACAGTATCTCTGGTAGTAATTCGTCACTTACAACTCGAAAATGAATACTGATGATGCAGCTGTCATCATTAGAATCTATTTTCCAGCGACCGAAGTGAGTTCAATACTATAAAACAATTTCTAAATATTTCCACTTTGAAATTCATTTCAACATATAATTCACATTGCTTGTAAAACAATTTAAAATCCCCCAGGATCTTAAATTTTCCTTATTTTTAATCCAAATCCATTTACAAACACTTATCCAGTTCTCCAGAGTTTTACTCAATTTCTTATTTAAATTTCAGATTTAACTCATCTGATTTCACGTATTTCACTTATATGAATTCTGATTACATAACCATTTAATTTATAATCTTACTCGATTATAATAACAACCAATATATCCACTATATTATAATTTTGATATATATATCTTCTCTATATCAAGATATACCTTGGGTAACTTATTTTAATTTACCCTCTTTTCAAAACATATCGTGTCAACCCATCGTATTCGAGTGTTTATAAACTCCTACCGATACAGTGGATCAAACTGATCGACCAGAACCCATAAACAACTCAACCAATGAATCTCCACAATATAAAACAAATTTTTATATCAATAACAAATACGTTCACTCATATATATATACTCAAACTCAATCTAGGGTATTACTAACCCTATCTCTACCGAGTCACGCCACAGAGCCAAGGTAAAACTTAACTTAAGCTCTGATACCAACTGTAATGACCCGAAAATCCGGTCCAATTTGAGCTGACCAAAAACACAAGTCCAACCCAAAATTAAACTGAAAATCAGGAAATTAATAGAAAGAAAACAGAGGGTGACGAAAGATAAGATAGAAACTTAGAATAGAAGAAGAAGAAGAGCACAACATCAGAGTAACACGAACCTCACAGCGGAACGAATAACATATAATATATATAACATAACTTGAAAGATACATCTGTACTTGAATATACACCATTATCAAAGTACAACACTTACAACATAGTGGAAATAAACTATAGTTATATGATCCTGAAGCCTCCTGCTCCATCTCTTCAAGTATATCTGTAAATCCCGACTACTTGACTGCCCGTACAAAATTTGGCACCCAAGAGTTTAGGGAAACAAAACAAAATAAACTCCGAGTCAGTCATGGGACTGGTATGAGTAAAATAGTTTAAAACAGTTGAACAAGTAAACGATATCTCATAAGACCACGCCGCATAACGGAACGGGTTTTTCCCTTATGAGAATCCAAAATATCTTTATATCAAAAACCCTTTTGATATTATAGTAATGTCTATCAACCACAATATATTAATCATCTAGCAGAAACGCTTTCATCTCATGTTCTACATATATAGTACAATCAAAACCGCAAGCACGTATTGGGTAATGGGTTTCCAACTATGACAAGGTATAGAACCACCTTTCGCTAGTGTACCTCTAGAAAGGAATACACTGGGTTCAACAAGAACATCTTGCAACCCGGCCACACATGACCGACCACTCATTTCGCTTGAGTGTATCGAATGTATATCACCAACGGTTGGGATCAGCAACCGTTTCTCGAATGGGACAGCATCAACAATAGATTTTTAGAAATAAATGAAACTCTAGATCAGGTGATTATACACCCTACTTCGGAGCGATCGACTTAGCCATGTTGCCTGCCCAATTTCTGTCATTTACCGGATGTGAGGCTAGAAGCTACGCTTATCTTTTACATGCCACATCTTCATTCACTTTGAATGTCACATCATCATACCTGCCAAATCACAAATTGATTTTCCAAAAAATACCATGGGTATACAGCTAAGAGAAACGAATTCCTCCGCCACCAACGCGAATACGTTTGAAGAGATCAACTTACGCGATCTATTAGATATACTCTGTCAGACATCCTTCCGTACAGGTCGTCCTGGGACTGGACAAACCGAAGGCACTTTCTGTAAACAGGACAACCCTTGCACTTTACTCCGTCTTCAATTATCTTTGGCATATATGATTCGCAACGCTTATGCCAATACAGAGTGGTTCTCAAGCTGTATTGGCATAAGCGTTGCGAATCATATATGCCAAAGATAATTGAAGACGGTGTAAAGTGCAAGGGCTGTCCTGTTTACAGAATAGTGCCTTCGGTTTGTCCAGTCCCAGGACGACCTGTACGGAAGGATGTCTGACAGAGTATATCTAATAGATCGCGTAAGTTGATCTCTTCAAACGTATTCATGTTGGTGGCGGAGGAATTCGTTTCTCTTAGCTGTATACCCATGGTATTTTTAGGAAAATCAATTTGTGATTTGGCGGGTATGACGATGTGACATTCAAAGTGAATGAAGATGTGGCATGTAAAAGATAAGCGTAGCTTCTAGCCTCACATCCGGTAAATGACAGAAATCGGGCAGGCAGCATGGCTAAGTCGGTCGCTCCGAAGTAGGGTATATAATCACCTATCTAGAGAATATTCATTTGCCTCTTTAATCTATCAATGTTGTCCCATATATATATATATATATATATATATATATATATATATATATATATATGGGAATGGTTGTTGATCCCAACCGTTGGTGATGTGCATTCGATACACTCAAGCGAAATGAGTGGTCGGTCATGTGTGGCTGAGTTGCAAGATGTTCTTGTTGAACTCCAGTGTATCGTTCCTAGAGTACACTGATCGGAAGGTGGCTCCATACCTTGTCATAGTTGGAAATCCATTACCCAATACGTGATTGCGATTTTGATTGTATATTATATATGTAGAACGTGAGATGAAAGCGTTTCTGCTAGATGATTAATATATTGTGGTTGATAGACATTATATTAATATCAAAAGGTTTTTGATATAAAGATATTTTGGATTCTCATAAGGGAAAACCCGTTCCGTATTCACGGCATGGTCTTATGAGATATCATATACCTGTTCAACTATTTTAAACTGTTTTACTCATACCAGTCCATGACTGACCCGGAGTTTATTTTGTTTGTCTTCCCTAAACTCTTTGGTGCCTAAATTTGTACGGGCAGTCAAGTAGTCGGGATTTACAGATATACTTGAAGAGCTGGAGCAGGAGGCTTCAAGATTTTATAGCTATTGTTTTTCCGCTGTGTTGTAAGTGTTGTACTCTGATAAGTGCTATTGTATACATAATTGTTATATTTCAAAGTTATGTTATATATTATATGTTATTCGTTCCGCTGTGAGATTCGTGTTACTCTGATGATGTAAGTTCTTCTTTTCTTCTTCTATTCTAAGTTTCTATCTTATCTATCCTCACCCTCTATCTTCTTTCATTAATTACCGAGATTTTTTCGATGTTTGGTTAGTCGTCATCGTGTTTATGTCGATAACCAAAGTCGCTAAAAATCTAGGCCATTACAGTTGGTATCAGAGCTTAAGTTAAGAATTACCTTGGCTTTGTGGCGTGACTCGGTAGAGATAGGGTTAGTAATATCCTAGATTGAGTTTGAGTGTATATATACGAGTGCTTATTTGTATTTTGATATAAAATTTGTTTTATATTGTGGAGATTCATTGGTTGAGTAGATTATCAATTCTTGTCGATCAGTTTGATCCACTGTATCGGTAGGAGTTTATAAACACTTGAATACGATGGGTCGACACGATATGTTTTGGAAAAGGGTAAATTAAAGTAATTTTACCCAAGATATATTATGATACCAAGAATATATATATAGTGGAATTATAATATATTGGATATACTGGTTGTTATTATAATCGAGTAAGATTATAAAATGTGAAATGGTTATATATAACCAATCAGAATTTATATAAGTAAAGTATGTGAAATAAGATGAATTAAATCTGAAATTAAAATCAGAATTGAAATTTAAAATCCCAGAAATTGGAAAAGTGGTTGTAAATAAATCTGGATTAAGTATAAGGAAATTTTAGAATCCTGGGAGGTTTTAAATTGGTTTAAAGCATTGTGAATGGTATTTAAAATTTATTTCAAAGTGGAAGTGTTTGAGAAATGGTTTTGAAAGCTGATATAGTATTGAACTCACTTCTGTAGCTGGAAAATAAACTTTGATGATGACTGCAGCATCATCAGTGTTCATCTTCGAGTGGTAAGTGACGGATTACTACCAAAGAGATTGTTTTTGAAATTGTTTAGAAAAGCAAGTTGTTTGAAATCCAAAAAGGAATAGTTGGTTTTAGTAAAGCAAAACTTTTTAAAAACTTCCAAGAAGAAAAAGTTGTTTGAATTTAAACAAATTAAAGTAAAATTTGTAGAAACCAATAGAATTGAGATTGAATTAAAAGCCAGTAAGTGAAAATTGAATTGAAATAGATTAGTGTCAAGTAGAATTAGAATTGATTAGAGATAATCTAGAATTATATTGGACTGGTAAGTTAAGAATTTGGAATCAAGGATTGGACTTTGATTTGAAATGAAATTCGATTTAGGTATAAGCGAATGGTTGGATTTGTGGGTAAAACTGATTGGAGTTTGATTGAAATGACATTGGTATATGTTGGATTGATAACAGGTTGAAAGTAACAGAGTTGATATGCCCAACAAAAAGGTACAAGTTTATATTTGATATAAGCATGAGATTTATGAGCCGATTGGGCAAGCCGCTTGGCTGTTTGATTTTCTTTTGGGTTGGAGAAGGCCTAGAGAGGCGAGTTGTAGTTTTACCGATAGGGCTGTACAAAGGAGGTTATGGCGAAATTTTCTGAAAATTTAAAGTGTTAGAAAATTTTCAGAATTTTTGAAAATTTTAGTTAGTCGAAAGGAATTAATATTTTAGTCGATATTAATTGATTCAGAGAAACAAGAGATAAGGGGTAAACCGATAAGCTTTTACCAAATAGATAGGGTCATCCTCTAACTTAGCAATTTCGAGGACGAAATTATTTGAAGTAGGGAAGAATGTAATGACCCGCATTGTCAGAGGTATTATAATTGATTTATTTAGTTATATAAATAGTGATTTAGGGAATTAAATCGTCGTTAATTAAATTATAGTGAATATTTAATTAAATTAAAAAATAGAATAATATATTTAATTCAGAAATAATCAAAATATTGGAAATCACAATATTCCGTGAAAGGGGTCGTCCCTAGGATTTAATTCATCTTAGAGTTGAATTATATTGACGAATATATTCAATCGACGTCAGTTTGAACGTAGAATTATAATATAATTAAAATAGAGCTCGAAACGACGCGGCAGTTCGCTATTTGGCGATTTGAACTTCAACCGAATATATAGGGTTTGTTTTAAATCGGATTTCTATGAAACAAGAAACGTGTGGAGCTGGTGGAGTATATCTTTCTAGTGGAAGAGAAAAATCGGGATTTCGTCGTGTAGATTTTGAGTTACGTCCAAATCAAATTCTCACAAAATGCAGCGCCCTGACCATAACGATTTAATTATATTTTATATAAGGATTTAAATAGAAATCGAACAACGATATAACTCTGACGATGTAATATCGAGTTGTAAATTCATATAGGAATATTCTGGAGCTATAGGGTATGCCACTGTGAATATAGACGATAATATTTATTTTTAAATATTAAATTTAATTATATTTAAATATATTTATATATTTAAATAGGCTATTTAGAGCTTTAAAAATAGCCACCTTTGCAAACGAAGTCGGAATTCGATGAAACCAATTTCGTTGGGACCGTAATGTCGAACTCTAGCTACACGTCCAGTTTGGTGATTTTTGGGTATCGTGTGTGACCACAGGAATTTTAGACGACGAATAAAATTGACGTTGGCTTAAAAAGGAATAAAATAAGCAATAAAAAAATATAAAACCTATCTTATAAATATCCCTACATAACCTAAACCCTCATACACTTCTCTCTTTGGTCAACGCGAGTTGTAGCCGCCAGTTTTTCCATCACAGCCAAACTAAAGTCATCTTCAAAAATCGAAATCAAACAAGAGAAAAGTCTATAAATCATGAGTGGTTTGTATTTTGATTCAGCAAGACGCGAGCTTCGATCTGGTGGTATCATGGTAGGGTGCGATGTATATTGGCTAGGCTCCAAAATGGAGCAGTGAACTAGGGTTCATCCCTTTGAGAGTTTGAGTAATCGTTTTGTGAATTCGAGTATTGATTTGTGTTCGAGGGATCGATTAGCATCTCCCGTGTCTTTTTTGTGAAATTCGGAGGACACTGATGTCGCTCGAAGTAGGGGGCTCGACTAGAATCGAGGTCGAAACCGTGAGGGTGGAGTGAGCTCGAGTTTGGGCTAATGGCGTTGAAGGGATGGGGCACGGGAAGAGGATGACGACGATAACCATGATTTTGATTTTCATTTAGTATCGAAGGAGAGGTAGAGGATTGAATTGAATTGGGAAATACTAGAAGGGTGTTTGTGGATCGGAGAAGAAGAAGCGGGGGTATAGGAGTCGGGTTGGGCTGAAACGAAGTGAAGTGGGCCGGGCTCTAAGAGTAATGCCCATGAATTTAATTAATTTAGTTTAAATTTAATTTAAATTAATGTGTTATCTTATGAAATGTATATCTTCGTCATATGTTGTCGGAATCTAACGAAACAAGATCTGTTGGGATCGTGTGGACAACGGCTACGCACTGGAACTGACCGCAAGTCAATTGGAGTCCGTCACAATTTATGGCAAAATAAATTGTCTGTCGCAATCAAATAACGCAAACCGTTATTTAACGGTTAACGCGCCAAAGTGAGTAAAACTCACCAACTCTGAACAGTTCTATTTTTACAATGTATATTTAGAACTGATAAATGATGACTGATTGTTGTGTGTTGATTTGGTTGATTGAACTGCTAGTCAGTTAGTTGAAATTATATATATATATATACACAAATATATATATATACCATTAAATATATGTTGATGTTGTTTATCAGAACATTTCATATTGAAATGAAATTGATGTATATTATACTGTGTAACATCTGTGGATGCAGGGAGACAGGTTAGAGGGATCCGACTGGATTCCTCAACAATTAATTTACCGTTTTCATATATTGTGATATATGTTGTGCTATAAAATCTGTTGTTGATTTGGTATGTTTGAATGATATTGATCATTGTTATTCGATATTTTAAATATCATAAAAAGACCCTGAGATGTAAAAAGGGATATTTCAATGTATATTGAAATAAAGGAATTTTATAAAAACAACCGATTTTATAAGAGGAAATAATTTGAAAATAAAGAATTTATAAAATCATAGGATATTATAAAGGAGAATATTTATTTAGAAAATAAATGGAATTGTAAAAGGAACATTTATTTAGAAAATAAATAGGATAAAAGGAAAAAGGGGAATTAACGAGATAGGAAAGAGTTAGTCGATTAGAGTTATCAAGTAGAGTTATCAAAAAGAAGTTAATAAAATATAGTTTATTCGAAGAAGTTAGTCAAACATAGTTATTTAGGATAATTTACCATTTAGCACGACTGCTAGCGAAATTCGCAGGGCTGCAGATAGCCTACGGCGGTCGGATGTTTCCTGAGGGAATCAGGCGTAACCTTTGTGATTGCTGCGATCTAGAGTCAAGCGAATGGAGTTAAATCGAATATAGTTATTCGAAATAAAGTTAAAAACAGATACTAGTTATTCGAATTAGAGTAAATCAATTAGAGTTAATCAAATAGAGTTAATCGAATGGAGTTAAAGAAATAGAGTTAAGCAAAATTAGAAACTAACTAGAGATTAGTAAGTTGAATGGTTTCCTGAGTATCGATCTGATGTTGGTTTCGGCCTTCGGGGTTTATACTTAGGGAATCGTTCTCTTATTAGTTTACAGTTAGAGTCTGATAGTTATGGAATGGTAGAGATTGATGATTGATTGATAGAATTTCCTTCTAGAAATAATATCGTTGTTTGTACACGTACTTTCCCTCGATAGTTAGATCACAGACTATCGAAGTTTTTGACCATTTAACGTTTTTAATATGGAGAGACCGGTTGGATTATTATACAGAGAACCACTCTGTATTGGCATAAGCGTTGTGAATCATATATGCCAAAGATAATTGAAGACGGAGTAAAGTGCAAGGGTTGTCCTGTTTACAGAATAGTGCCTTCGGTTTGTCCAGTCCCAGGACAACCTGTATGGAAGCATGTCTGACAGAGTATATCTAATAGATCGCGTAAGTTGATCTCTTCAAACGTATTCACGTTGGTGGCGGAGGAATTCGTTTCTCTTAGCTGTATACCCGTGGTATTTTTGGGAAAATCAATTTGTGATTTGGCGGGTATGACGATGTGACATTCAAAGTGAATGAAGATGTGGCATGTAAAAGATAAGCGTAGCTTCTAGCCTCACATCCGGTAAATGACAGAAATCGGGCAGGCAACATGGCTAAGTCGGTCGCTCCGAAGTAGGGTGTATAATCACCTATCTAGAGAATATTCATTTGCCTCTTTAATCTATCAATGATGTCCCATATATATATACGGGAACGGTTGCTGATCCCAACCGTTGGTGATGTACATTCGATACACTCAAGCGAAATGAGTGGTCGGTCATGTGTGGCTGAGTTGCAAGATGTTCTTGTTGAACTCCAGTGTATCGTTCCTAGAGTACACTGATCGGAAGGTGGTTCCATACATTTTCATAGTTGGAAATCCATTACCCAATACGTGCTTGCGGTTTTGATTGTATACTATATATGTAGAACATAAGGTGAAAGCGTTTCTGCTAGATGATTAATATATTGTGGTTGATAGACATTATATTAATATGAAAAGGTTTTTGATATAAAGATATTTTGGATTCTCATAAGGGAAAACCCGTTCCGTATTCACGGCGTGGTCTTATGAGATATCATATACCTGTTCAACTGTTTTAAACTGTTTTACTCATACCAGTCCATGACTGACCCGGAGTTTATTTTGTTTGTCTTCCCTAAACTCTTGGGTGCCTAAATTTGTACGGGCAGTCAAGTAGTCGGGATTTACAGATATACTTGAAGAGCTAGAGCAGGAGGCTTCAAGATTTTATAGCTATTGTTTTTCCGCTGTGTTGTAAGTGTTGTACTCTGATAAGTGCTATTGTATACATAACTGTTATATTTTAAAGTTATGTTATATATTATATGTTATTCGTTCCGCTGTGAGATTCGTGTTACTCTGATGATGTAAGTTCTTCTTTTCTTCTTCTATTCTAAGTTTCTATCTTATCTATCCTCACCCTCTATCTTCTTTCATTAATTACCGCGATTTTTTCGATGTTTGGTTAGTCGTCATCGTGTTTATGTCGATAACCAAAGTCGCTAAAAATCCGGGTCATTACAAACAATTTAGATCAAATCACGTATGATACCAATGGAACTTAGCAGCGTATAATTTAACAACACAAATTCTAGAACAGATTACATATCATAATTTTAATTATATATATAAATAAATAAAGAGACAAAATTTCTCACATTGCTTTTTATTCTGGTTCGAAATTTGGCCAAAATTGGATTTGCTTAAAATTAGTTCTAGTCAATTCAGAAGCGTAGATCTCGGTAATACGGTTCCAACGCAATCAGTTTCGTATAATTCTGTTTTAATTTGCAAAAGATATTGTCGTTTAAATATTTACAACAATTTATAATTAATTAAGGAATTAATTAAAAGGGGATTAACCTTCTTCTTCTTCACAGAACTACAGGCCGCTGTTTTTAAAATTAGTTCAAAACTTTAATCTGATCTATCATGAAATCTGGAGCATGAGGGGTCGATCAGACGACGCTGCGTCGGAGGAGGCTGAGCGGCGCACCGGCGCGGTGTGTAGGGATCCAGCTCGATGGTCGGCGGGGGGCAGGACGGCGGTCTGAACCCGCTGGGTTCGGCGGCTCGGTTCTTGTGCTACGGTGCACGATAAAGGGTGATTCAGGTATGGGTGTGAAGAGGAGGAAAAGTCCTGCAAAAAGTTCCAAAGGAGGGAATGATTTTGATGTATGGATGAAGAGAAATCGGAGGAGGAAGGAGAGAATACCATGGCCGTTCAACGAATTGTTGACGGCTGGTCATATTAGCTCTAGGGTCAGGTTTTGAAAGGCTAATATATATATATATATATATATATATATAATTAAATACTATTTTAATTCTTTGAACTTGAAAAAGCTCGTCATCTCCTATTAGCTCCAATTTCATCCCAACCAGAGTTATCCCTAGGCAAATACCCACGTTCTGGAACCAATGGGCTAGGTCTCGCTAGCCCGTTTGATCATCTCCAGCTTTTTTTCTTTGATTTAATATATAAATCATTTATTTAATTCTATTGTATATTTTGTATTACCGGGGCCATATACTAACTCCAAAAATTCTAGAAAAATTATTTCTAGATATGCTTTGACGATACGGTCCTAACAAAACTAATTTCGTCGAATTCCAAGACCATTTGAAAAATGGCCATTTTCTGGTCGACCCAATTTGACTAAAACTGACAAAACACATTTTCCTTTGCCACGCACACATATTAATTCGAAAAATTATATAAATTGAAACCTAGCAATAGTTTGACATTCCAGTTCCAACAAAAGTGGTTTCGTCGAAAACGGAGGTCGTTTGCAAAATGGCTATTTTTAATATTAAAATATATATATATATATAAATTCTACAGCGACTATTCTAAAAATAAAACTGGGCATAACTTTCGATTCCCACTATGAAATTTCAATTTTTCAGATTCGTTGGAAAGATATTTTTAAATAGATTCTAATACTTTTGGTTTCACTAAAATCCGATTTATTTTGAATCCTGTACAGTTAGTCAAAGTTCAAATTCAAATTTTCAGACTACCGCGCTATTTTAAACTCCTTTTATAATTAAAATAAATATATTCGTTCTAGCTTCGATTTAAATAAATTTTCCGTTGTTATTATTTAAAATAAATTATTTTAACTATTAAAATTCCATTAAAATTTCTAAAATAAAAATTTTAAATTGGTTCAGAATTTGCGGGTTGTTACAATCTCCCTCACTTAAAATCTTTTCGTCCTCGAAAAGGAACGAAGCTAAAAGTTGTTTAATTGACCAACTAAATTTTCATTTTTTTGTTTCAATAATTTTATTAGTTGATTAACTTTTCAAATATATATAACTTTTATATATTCAAAAATCATATTTTCTAAGATCGGATTATATATAATCATAAATACGATAATTATAAACTTGTTACTCTCACCTAATTCTAGGGCATTACTAACCCTATCTCTAATGAGTTTTCTCATTCTAGGATACTGCTGATCCTATCTCTAATGAGTATTCTTATTGAATATTACTAATCGAATCTCTGATGAGTCTTTTGTTCAGTTCTAACGAGTTGTACCCCAAAGATTTGAGCTAACCAGAGCTCTCATACCAACTGTAAAGACCTGAAAATCCCCACCCTTTGAATCGACCATAAACCACACAGGTCTGATCCAAAAGTTGGAAATCTTCGAATACTTTAACTTTGGGAATACAACACATCAGAACAATAACAACAGAATTTTATAAACATTATAATAATGTTACATCAGAGTATAGAATATCAGAGTACATCGAATAATATAATAATACAGCGGAAGATAAATTACAATAAATTCAAAACATTGCAGCGAAAGACTATAAATGCTCTGGACACAGCTGTAAGCTTCAATCCAGAATCCTGCTCAAGAGATAGATATTTGCGAAATAAGCTACTCGACTGCCCGTGTGGAAAATATGGGCACCCGAGTTTGCCAGTGAAACAAACTACAGGTCAGTCAAGGGACTGGTATGGGAAATCTAACTTAACTAATCTAAAAATAAGGCTAATCACAGGACCACGCCGCTAACGCGGAACGGGTTTACTCCATTGGATTGCCAGTGCATAAAATAAACTAAATCGTTAAACAATGCAATGCTTTATAGAAAAATGAAACCATTATAAGACTCAAGTCCCATCACACAATGCAACGCAAACCGGAGGAAAGAGTTTTACCTTATAATGGTCAAAAATGCTTGATATGATAAAAACGGATTGGATATTATTATTAGTGTATATATGTTTCAAAACATTTCAATCATAATGTATCAATCATAGATGGCATAGTACCCCATCCTACTATGTCGCCATACTAGTTCTACAATCAGAACTGTATGGTGTCGTATTGGAAATTGGGTTTCCATCATGAGTCGAGGTTAGGGATCGTCCTCTCCAATTCGAGACACTCTAGCAAATGCCTCAGGATTCCCCGCAGTGAACCCTTGGATCTTCAGGGTCGGTCAACAAATAATGTTAGTGGATTAGTTATGCCTGAACACACACTTCTCGGTCCTTTTGAACCTATAATATGACTACTTCCAGCCTATAAAAATCCGAGGTACCTCATAATCCAACATCCACATAAATAAAAATGTCATGGCTGGTAAGTCGTTGACACCACTTCTAGTTAGAAAGAAACGTGTGCACTCCCTACGGTCCCGATCCCATTTTTGACTTATACCGGGGTGTGAGGTTCGCAAAGTCACGCTATACAAAAAGCTATGCCAAAATAGGCTATGCTTTGATCATCAACCACAAGGCCCTGCTTTTCAATAAAAGCCTTGATTATTAGCATCTTGGCGTGCCACATTGACAATTCACGTCATGCGATCAGTAACTACCAAAATATATCCTTTGAGGGTGTTAAGCAAGAGAATAAATTTTCCGCCACCAAACGGATATATATCAAATAGAAATCAATTTAACTTACATGGAGTGAAATTCAATGTCAGACACATATCCATTTATAAGACCGTTCTAGGTCTGAACGAAACCGGAGGCACCTTATTCCTCGTCCCGTATGTCCAATACGGAAGTGAGGTGCTCGCTTATCCAGACAATCAACAAGTACGTCCGGACAACTACCACTTTAACCCTTTGCTAGGAGCGACCCAGTGTCGGACATCAGTAGTCATCCATTCGATGTGAAAATCGCCGGTCTTCAATCACCGTCTTCAATATCTTCGATTTAAATCGTCGTATAATTATTTGAAATGAGATTAAACTCGGTCTTTTCAAATAATTCTCGAATAATAATAATTTAAATCATTTCATAACGTTAATAATATTTTACAATGATTTAACGCTATTTTTATTTATATAAAAATGGCTCAAATTAATTTAACGACGCTTCAGGTCGCTATGCAGCCCTAGCGCTATTTTTATCAAAATTTGATTTACACATATATCGAAATCTAACCGTTGGATTTTGAAAAAATTTATATCGTTGAAAAGATTTTCCGAAAGCGGTCCTAACGGTTCCAGTTTTGGGAAAATCCGACGGTCGGATCTTTCGGTATAATCGTATAAAGTTACGATTTCGGAACGCGAACTACCGTGCACGATTCGTTTAATCTTTAATTTATATTTCGCTCGACGACTTCAAAACCATTAGTTGATCAACTAATTTATTTCCATTATGCATTGTTCTAGCGAATCATACATTCAATAAAATATAATTTTTATTGATTAGAAAATTTATTTCAACTATGCATTGTTCTAGCGAATCATACATTCAATAAAAATGTAATTTTTATTGATTAACTAATTTATTTCAACTATGCATTGTTCTAGCGAATCATACATTCAATAAAAATGTAATTTTTATTGATTAACTAATTTATTTCAACTATGCATTGTTCTAGCGAATCATACATTCAATAAAAATGTAATTTTTTATTGTTAAACTTTCCTATTTCAACCAGTGATCATTTTACATGAATCATGCTTTACATTAAAAATGTAAATTTTAATGTTTCCACATTATTACCCAAACTATGAATACTTCACATAATTCCTTCTTTACATTAAAAGTGTGAATTTTAATGTTTCAACCATTTTATCTATACAATGAATATTTACATATATTTTACCCCTACATTAAAAATGTAATTTTTAATGTTTCAAACATTTTATCTATACAATAATTTCTAATATATGCATTTACAATAAAAGTGATATTTTATACTTACATATAAATTCTAATATATGCATTTACAATAAAGGTGATATTTTATACTTTTGATGACAATTCTAATTTATTTCTGTTTCATCCTTTTTAAATGAACAAAAATGTACATTTTGGTTTAATTCTTTTTAATGACCAAAAATGTATAATTTTGGTTAAATCCTTTTTAATGACCAAAAATGTATATTTTGGTTTCCTTCTTTTTAAATGACAAAAATGAATATTTTTGTCTCATCTTCTTAAATGATAAAAATGAATGTTTTGGTCTCATTCTATCTAAATGACAAAAATGAATGTTTTGTTTACATTCTTTTAAATTAGACAAAAATGAATATTTTTGTCTACTTCTAATTAAATGATAAAAATGAATGTTTAGTTTCATCCTTCGAAATTAGACAAAAATGAATATTTTTGTCTGCTTCTAATTTAAATGATAAAAATGAATGTTTAATTTCATCCTTTTAAATTAGACAAAAATGAATAATTTTGTGTACTTCTAATTTAATGATAAAATGAATATTATTAATTCATTTCTTTTAAAATGACAAAAATGAATATTTTTCCTGGTTTTCAAACCTTACATTAAAAAGTAAATTTTTGATGTAAACCTGTTTTAATTCCTATCCATGAATCTACCCTATATTTTATAACATTACAAAAAAAAAATGTCATCCTTTTTATGAAATCATGTTTTTAATCCTAAAACGTGAATCTTTTCTATTTTTATAACATTACCTAAAAATGTTAACTTTTTATGTAATCATGTTTTAATCCTAAACATGAATACTTTCTATTTTAATAACATTTTATAAAAATGTTAACTTTTTTATATGATCATGTTTTCATTCTTTTTTTTTCATTTAAAAATGTAACCTTTTAATTTCATTCTTTTATTACATTATAGAAAAGTGTAATCTTTTATTTCTTTGATTACATTTTAGGGAAAAAAAGTAATCTTTTGTAATCTTTTATTACATTATAGAAAAATACAATCCTTTCTTTATTTTATTACAGTATAGAGAAATGTAATCTTTTCTATTCTTTCATAAAAGAAATGTAATTTTTAATATGTCATTACATTAAAAACAAGGTTCTTAATGTAAACATGTTTTCATTCTTAAAACATAAACAATTTTCATACATTCTAAATTTACATTAAAAATGGAATTTTTAATGTTAAACATGATTTATTTTCTTAACATGATTTCAACATAAATGACATGTTTTATTTTCATAATATTTCTAACTAAAAATGATGTCTTTATATTAACAAACATTTCTAACTAAAAATGATGTCCTTATTTATATGACAAAAGCACATTCTATTTAAATGACATATTTAGGTACAAATTATGTTTTCTAACATAAATGATATATTTACTTACAAATATGTTTTTTAACATGAGTGATATATTTATTTTGTCAATTCTTATTCAACATAAATGATGTTTTCATATGGCAAATTTTTATTCAACATAAAAACGATGTTCTTATATGACAATTCTTATTTCAACCTAAATGCTCGTTTTTATATGGCAATTCTTATGTCAACATAAATGATATGATTTATTTCCATACCTTTTTCCGATGTACTATAACGACAAATAAAAGAATATTTTATTTGTTTACCTTTTTCTATGTGTTCTAATAACATATAAAAGAATATTTTAAGTGTTTATATTTTTCTATGTATTCTAATAACATATAAAAGAATATTCTATATGTTTACATTTTTCTAAGTATTCTAGTAAATTAAAATGATAATTTTATTTGTTAACAATTCGTATTCAACATAACAAATAAATAAGGATAATTTATTTGCTACAATTCTAATTTAACTTAACAAATAAAAATGATAACTTTATTTGTTAACAATTTCTAATTAACAAAAATGATATTTTATTTTATCTAAACTATTTTAACAAAAATGAGTATTTTGTCCAATTATTGTATTTTGTCAAAAATGATAATTCTAATTCACATTTGTCAATAATGACAATTATAATTCACTTATTCAAAATTGTCAAAAATGACAATTATAATTCAACTATTCAAATTTGTCAATCCTAATTTATCACCAATGACAATTATATTTTGTCAACTCTAATTTAAATCAAATATTCCATCAAATCAACAAATCACAAACAGCATCAAAACAATTTAGATCAAATCACGTATGATACCAATGGAACTTAGCAGCGTATAATTTAACAACACAAATTCTAGAATAGATTACATATCATAATTTTAATTATATATACAAATAAATAAAGAGACAAAATTTCTCACATTGCTTTTTATTCAGATTCGAAATTTGACCAAAATTGGATTTGCTCAGAATCAGTCCTAGTCGATTCAGAAGCGTAGATCTCGGTAATACGGTTCCAACGCAATCAGTTTCGTGTAATTCTGTTTTAATTTGCAAAAGATATTGTCGTTTAAATATTTACAACATTTTATAATTAATTAAGGAATTAATTAAAAGGGGATTAACCTTCTTCTTCTTCACAAAACTACAGGCCGCTGTTTTTAAAATTAGTTCAAAACTTTAATCTGATCTATCATGAAATCTGGAGCATGAGGCGTCGATTAGACGACGCTGCGTCGGAGGAGGCTGAGCGGCGCACCGGCGCGGTGTGGTGGGACCCAGCTCGATGGCCGGCGGCGGACGGGACGACGGTCTGAACCCGCTGGGTTCGGCGGCTCGGTTCTCGTGCTACGGTGCACGATAAAGGGTGATTCAGGTATGGGTGTGAAGAGGAGGAAAAGTCCTGCAAAAAGTTCCAAAGGAGGAAGTGATTTCGATGTGTGGATGAGGAGAAATCAGAGGAGGAAAGAGAGAATACCATGGCCGTTCAATGAATTGGTGGCGGCTGATCATATTAGCTCTAGGGTTAGGTTTTGAAAGGCGAATATATATATATATATATATATATATATATATAATTAAGTGGAAATTAGGCTAAGGTCCCTATTTAAGTTTAAAAATAAAGCCACGTCCCCCTAACTTTAGTTGTAAATCCGGTCCCTAAAATCAGCAGCCACCCAAAAATTTTCACCCCTTTTGCCTTCTCGTCCGTCTAGTTCCGCCCTTTTCCTTTTTTTGACAAAAAAATGCGCCAGTGACTAAAAATTTTTCAAAAAATAGGAAATATTCCCATAAGCATACGCAAAAAAACAAAAAAAAGTTGCATACTTCTGTGCAACTATTGCCAATAGTAGCATACATATATGTATATATTCATATAGTGTATTTATTTTGAAAATCTGGACCAATATACGCATACATGTATGCAACTATTAGCAATAAATGCATACATGTATGTATACAAAGTTGAACTGAGATTCATGTATTACGAAAGGTTGCATACATGAATGCAACTATTATGTATATATGCATGCATGTGTGCAACAAATTTAAAAGGGACGACGGCTTCTGAATATGTGCATGAATATATGCGTGTATTCTGTATAAGAGCATAAATGCGTGCAACAATGTCTGAAAACGACGAATGCTTGGGAAAACAGACCAGATTTGAATATATGCACAAAAGGATGCGTATAATGCTGTTTAGCTGCATACATGTATGCATTTATACTGCAGTTGGGCTCAAGGCTGAAATATAAGCATGAATGTATGCAACTATTTACGAATAAGTATATCTTTTGATGCAAAAACCTGCCGTTTCACTGATTTTGTGTTATTTTGGGTTTTGACGTGGTTTTTTTATTGTTTTAACGCATGATTTTTTGAGCGTGTACGTGTTTTATTTAATAATGAATTTTTGTGATTTTTTAATATTTTTTTGATGAATTTTCAAAAAATAGGGACCTAATTTACAATAAGTTTAGCACCGGATGTGAGCCTAATTTTGAAACTTAATAGGGACCTATGAAAAACGGACCAAATAATTAAATGTTATTTTAATCCTTTAAACTTGAAAAAGCCCGTCATCTCTTATTAGCTCCAATTTCAGCCCAACCAGATTTGTCCTTAGGCAAAACCCACGTTCCAGAACCAATGGGGTAGGTCTCGTCAACCCGTTCGATCATCTCCAGCTTGTTTTCTTTGATTTAATATACAAAACATTTATTTATTAAATTCTATCGTACATTTTGAATTATCGGGGCCATATACTAACTCTAAAAATTACAGAAAATTTATTTCTAGTTATGCTTGAAAGATACGGTCCTAACAAAACTAATTTTGTTGAATTCCGAGACCGTTTGAAAAATGATTATTTTCTGGTTGATCCGATTTGACTAAAACTGACAAAACACATTTTCCTTTGCCACGCTTACATATTAATTTGAAAAATTATAAAAATTGAAACCTAGCAATAATTTGACATTCTGGTCCCAACAAAAGTGGTTTCGTCGAAAACGGAAGTCGTTTGCAAAATGGTATTTTTAATATTAATATATATATATATATATATATATTCTACAGCGACTATTCAGAAAATTAAATTGGGCATAACTTTTGATTCCCACTATGAAATTTCAATTTTTCAGATTCGTTGGAAAGATATTTTTAAATAGATTCTAATATTTTTGGTTTCACTAAAATCCGATTTATTTTGAATCCTGTACAGTCAGTCAAAGTTCAAATTCAAATTTTCAAACTACCGTGCTATTTTAAACTCCTTTTATAATTAAAATAAATATATTCGTTCTAACTTCGATTTAAATAAATTTTTCGTCGTTATTATTTAAAATAAATTATTTTAACTATTAAAATTTCTAAATTAAAATTTTTAAATTGGTTCAGAATTTGGGGGTTGTTACATCTTCTTTTCAAAAGACGTATTTGAAGAATCCAAAAATCCGAGAATCCAGATGTCATGAACTAAGAGAAGCCCGCGTAAAAATCCGATAGCCAAAAACCAGAAGCTACGATCGTTTCAGATTGTATTAATAGAAAACCAGAAATCCTGAAAACCAAAGAAATCCAATGATCGCTTTGATCGTATTATAGGAGATAACCAGAACTAGACTATCCAAAATCCATAAAATCGGAATAACCAAAGGCGGGAAACTGAAGATACCCAATATCCGGAAAACCAAAGTAACCGATAACCAAAGGATCAAATAAATCTGAAAGCTAGAATAACCAGATTTAGTATAGTCCATACCTGCAAAAACCAAATGATGAAGGAGGATGATCTATCGTTAGTATGGGGCATGCCTAAGGGTCACACTGGTCCCCATACATGGGTAGGCAGACGTAGTCATACTAAACTAGGGAATGAAAGGGGATGGACTATCGTTGGGTACAAAGCATGCCTAGGAGATACACCTGTCCCCGTACATAGGTAGGCCAACGTAGCCATCCTAATCCAGAAAATGATGCAGGTCTATCGTCAGGTACAAAGCATGCCTCAGGGCCACTTTGATCTCCATATAAGGGTTGGCCGACTTAGCCATCTTAAATTGTAATCAATGAGTTGTTTGCCAAGTACCGACAATACAATCTAGATCAACGAGCAAAGTCCTTACTCGTCACTAGACTGGAGGCCTTGCCAAGTCCCGATAAGACAGCTCGCCCCTTCCTAAGAAAAGTCCACACTTGAGGACTAGATTTTTATAATTAGCGAACAAATCTCTTACTACTCCAAGTCCTTAAAGATTGAAATTTCCAATCCTAGATTTCATACTCCGCAAGCAAAATCCTTATGAGCGAAGTAATAAAAGTTTTTTAGGGTTGGAGATTTTAAGAAAGCCAAAGAAAACATAACGGTTTATCGTCGCGTATAGAGCGCGCCTAGGGGTTATGTAACACCCCGTATTTCAACTACACTAAAGAGGATAAATTAAAAAATACTTAATTTAATATTAAGAATTAAGGGAAACGGACTACGTCATTGCATCCCTCTCGAAATTCTGGTCAAGATAGACGTCTGGTTTGCGTAAAGCAGATAACGTATGAAGAAGTTATGAGCGGTAGAAGTTTGATGATCAAAACAAGGATAACTGGCGCACTTGACAAGTGCAACAAGGCATTTTTACACTGACGCACCTTCCTAGTGCGCCCATAGTGGTTTTTGGGCTTTCGGACCCAAGTGGGTGTCGACCCATAGCCCGATTCCCCCTAGGGCTGAGGTGGCATTCGAATTCTGGAGGCTGGCAGCTATAAATATACCCTCATATCTCTTGTTTTTTCATACTAAAAACAATGGAGGCCAAATGCTGTTGGTGCCTGAACTCATTCTAATCCTTTCTTCTTCTACAAACCAAGTTTAAAGATTCAAGTGTTTCAAGAATAGATCTGAGATTCAACACCAACAGTTCCTTTTCTATCTTCTAAAATCCAAACACTGTGAGTTAGTTACTTTTAGATTTAAATGATTAAAAGTAAACGTCATATGACTGTGATTTGGATATATGCCTGTGATTGAATCATATTGGATCTATCATAATTTGTGAATCTATAATATTCTAAGACTTAGATCTAAATCTTTATCATATCAGACCTATTGAGACTATTGAATATATGACATAACTATGATGTGGGTCTTAAACTTTATCATATTAGATCTACCTTTATAGATCTAATTCGCTTGCGGTTAATTTATCATGTCACAATTGTGAATCTTAAATATTATCATACTAGATCTACCTTTATTGATCTGATTCGCTTGTGATTAATTTATCATGTCACAATTGTGGATCTTAAATATTATCATGCTAGATCTAGCTGTATAGATCTAATTCGCTTTTGGTTAATTTATCATGTCACAATTATGGGTCTTAAATATTATCATGCTAGATCTATCTTTATAGATCTAATTCGCTTGTGGTTAATTTATCATGTCACAATTGTGGATCTTAAATATTATCATGCAAGATATACCTTTATAGATCTAATTCGCTTGTGTTTAATTTATCATGTCACAATTGTAGAACTTAAATATTATGCTAGATCTACCTTTATAGATCTAATTCGTTTGTGGTTAATTTATCATGTCACAATTGTGGATCTTAAACATTTTCATGCTAGATCTACCTTCATAGATCTAATTCGTTTGTGGTTAATTTATCATGTCACATATACTTATGGATCTAATTCTTATTAGATCATTTGGTACTTATCATGTTGTGGCTAATTTAGATCTGTCATTAATTGGACATATGAATCTGTATTTATTCATGCCTATTATGACATCCTTAGTATGTTAGATCTAGTTTTATTATCACATGCTCACTAGATCTAGTTTTATTATCACATGCTCACTGGATCTATTTTTATATGTCCACCTTATCACTATGCCAATTACATGTTTATGTCACTTTTGTTAAAATAATCACTATTGTCATCTTTTCGTTTTATTGTTTATGGCAAGGCTACTTTCTAGCGTAGACATGACGCCAAATATATGCGAATGCGTTAGTTAGTGAACGAGGGAAAACAAGAATTAGCATAACTGGAATGACGAATATGAACTTGGACATATAATCCATTATGAATAAAATTGGGTAAATGGGCATGAACACCTATAAAGACATAGGTATAATTAATTGGTTAACAATTAAGATGCCTAGGATTACAGTAATTAGAAAACTGTAACTGCACTTATGACACAAGGCTAGATTGCATTTGTGGTGGAAGTCTGCCCGGACCTGACCGGCATATCAAACAACCGCACATGTTGAATCTAATGTGAGGGGTCTAAGTGCACAAATACGAGATGGGCCAAGACACGAGGTTAGGCCCAACTTGTGGAAGAAGTCTGCCTGAACCTGACCGTCATATCCAGCATCCACAAGTTGTAGGCCTAATATGGGAGGTCTAGCCCATTATAACCATAAATGGACATGATAACGAATTGGAATACTTAACCTAGTTGAATCCATAGGGATTGTATGAACATGTTAACTTGAATAGGGGTTGAGTAAACTTGGTTGAAACAGTGGGTGAGTTAAGTAAATCTTGTTGCGGTGGGTAATATTTATATATATATATATATATATATATATATATATATATATATATATATATATATATATATATATATATATAGGCCCACAAACTTAACCTGTTTTATACTTTGAGGTTATGCAACTTTGTTAAGTAAAATTGCTTGGATCAATGAGGGTTAAGTAAATCTTGT
This sequence comes from Allium sativum, assembly GCA_030737875.1. Classification (NCBI taxonomy): domain Eukaryota; kingdom Viridiplantae; phylum Streptophyta; class Magnoliopsida; order Asparagales; family Amaryllidaceae; genus Allium; species Allium sativum. The sequence continues at coordinate 508,344,512 of CM060921.1, read as the reverse complement.
GGCGGTAGGGCAATATTTACATATACAGGCCCGACAACTTAACATGTTTTACATGTTGGACTGTTAGGAATAACCGGTTGAAATCCTAGTAGTGGGGATGCAAGCCTAGGGGAACTTGTATCATCTTGTGTGTGGGACCCATTTCAGTCAGTAACCCGGAGTAGGTAACAGACATGTACTCTGAACTAGGTCGAAGAAGGGGCATGCTTACTGGACTGATTATAAGCGATCCAAACGTGGAGGACGGTGTAGGCGGTGCAAACCGACCGGGCCATGTGCATGCATGAGTCGGGCAGAGGGGGATAAGACGACCGTGACAACTGTAGATATGGGGCTGCACATATCAACGAAGGGTTGTCACTTTAGGACGTGATACATCCTACGGTGGGGACGGCACAGAGTATCTAAGCGGATTAGGGAGCTGATTGATTAGGGTAGTAGTGAGGGTATATTTGGACCTATGACTAAGTCTACCACCTTATAGTGGAAGGGATCATCTCACTCTTGATATACTAGTAGTAGTGTAGAGTAATCATTAGAAGCGTATACACCCTATCATGTTTATTTTGTCATACCTGCCTTTTTGTAGTTATCTCTTTTATCCATTTTATATGTCTGTCATGCTACTTTTATTTATTTACTTGCTAAAAGTAACTGGACTCTCCAGACTTTAATTCTAACCCTTTTTGTTTCCTCCTCTTTCTTGCACCTCCCCCGGTTCTCAGGGTAGGAATACTCAGGTTAGTCAAGACTCGGTTATCATCTTGCTAGGAGTTGCTTTCAAAGTATGGCTCAAGTTCTCATCTCTACTATGGCATTGTCTCTTTTTGGGGAATTATGCTTTTTAAGTATTTATGTACTCTGATGGTACAAGACAGAAATTATTGTAATGGGTTTTATGTAGTTTTCGACTTATGGTATTTTGGACCACGATGTTATGATTTATGTTTGAAATAAAAACTTGAATTCCATTGTTGCTCTTGTATCTGATTTGTAATATATTTGTTTCTGTTTACCTATAACGCTTCACGAAACTTGATGCATTCCCTTAGTGAGTGAAATTAACGGACGTGGAGTGTCACAAGTTAATACTTAATCCCATATGTGGGTGGGCTGACTTAACCGTTTCAATTTCAAATTCATTGAGTTTTGCTTAATTTTTGAAGGGGATGGTCCACCGTCGGGTATAGGGCATGCCTAAGGGTTACTCTGATCCCCGTACATTGGTAGGTCGACGTAGTCGTCCTAAGCCAAAGAATGAAAGAGGATGGTCTACCATCAGGTATAGAGCATGACTAGGGTTTACACTAGTCCCTGTACACAGGTAGGTCGACATATTCATCCTAAGCCTGATAACCTGAAATGAGAATGAGAGATCATGCGGTTTCTCGTCCGCAAAGTGCATGTATAGGGATTAAGACCTAATCTTGTACATGGATAGGCAGACTTAGGCCCTCTAAAATCCAAAGCCAAGTAACAAGATATGAGTGTTGGATATCGGAGGGTTTCTTGTCTGCAAAGAGCATACCTAAGGATTAAGACCTAATTCCATGCATGGGTAAATAGACTTGTCCCTCCAAAGTCCTACAATCATGAAAACAAAAAAGATTAGGTAGTGTTTGGTTTAAAATATATTTTGAGTTTTGAGTTTTCAGTATTAATAGCAAAACATAAGAAAATTTAAGGGATGATGGAGGGGGTAAGAGGGTGATGAAGGGGACCATGTAAAGGAGTAGAGGCGATGGAATGGTATTATCTCATTTTTTTATGTTAATTCTCAAAATATGGAAAAATAAAAGTTGTTTTCTATTTTGTGTGTCAACTTTGTTTTCTAAAACGATTGTTTTTGACGTTATACATGTAATGTTCATGTTTTACTATGAGCAAAAATTGAAAACTAAAAAGCATAAACCAAACACCACCTTAGTTATTTAGGAGGCGGATGGTTTTTGGTCGAATACACAGCATGCCCAAGGATTAATGCATAATCCCATACGTGGGTGGGCCGACTCAAAATCATCCGAAATTAGAGAACCAAAAGTACTATATCTAGAAGTACAATATCCAGGAGGCCATTGCCTATAAACCCAAATCCGGAGGGCTAAAATCCAAAAAGCGTAAGCAAGAAAACCTGATAAACATAAAGCCACATCCAAAAGCTAGAAGACCAAAATGCCAAAAACCAAAAGCCAAAATTCAAAGCACAAGAGCCAAAGAACCAAAAAGCTAAGAAACCAGATATCAAAGATACCAAGGTCGAAATTCAAGGGATAGAAATCCAGAGAGAACCAAAGAAATCCACATCAATTGATGACCAAACCACCAGGGCCAATCCCTGGTCCATTACTATTTCGAGACGGAGCAGGTAGTCATGCCTGTCTTGGTACTACAGCAAGATTCCGAACATACTCCGCCAGCTCGCCACGTCTATCACACTCCTCACCGATATCCCGAAAATGCCTGCAGTCGTTTATGTTGTGACCATCTAGGTCGTGGAACAAACAATGCTTTCCAGATTCTCTTCCCTTCTGAGAGAGCTCCCTCGCGGGAGGCTTTTTGAAATTAGCAACCAGGTAAACTTCCAAATATATTTTTTCAAAGTATGACCATATGTGAAGGGAACTTGGGTTGATTCCACTGATACGCATTCCGATCACTCCAAAGAGCATCCTTTCCTTTGCCTTTTCCAGAGTTGGACGATCCTTCGCTCTTAACCAAATTAACTTCGAGAATTTTGTTGTCGGTTCTCGCATCTTCTTCCCTCATAAAATGATCTGGTTCATAGCAGAATTCGCCAAGGTCCCTCGGCAGATCCCGTTGAAGCAAGATTTTGAAATCTGTCTATTTAAGACACCTGAAACAGCAGCCATCAAAACCATAGAGGGATCCGGTCGACTGACTGAAGCCATAGTTGTGTTAAGCTTTTCCAAGAACTACAAATTCTCATCGGCCTTTGCTTGATCGCCGCAAGAGTCATCACGTTCTTGGGTTGGGAGATGTGAACCCTGAATTGTTCGACGAACTTTCCAACTGGGACGCTCCAGCTATCCACAGATTCATTATTCTACTGCCTAAATTACATGGTAGCATCGTCTGTATGATAGAGTGGGAAGCACTTCTCCAAAACATTCCCCGATGCCGAAAGTACTTCAATGTGGCGTATATACGCATCAAGTGGACGGTCGAATCCTTCCTTCCTTCAAAAGCCTCTAACACCGGCAATTTGAAATCCGATTGGTCTTGAGAATTTTGAATATCCATAGTGAACGGACCGCGCGTAGCACAATCCAAATTCGAGAGAGAGGCATCGCCTTGAGTACACTGTCGAATCACATCGGTGATCTGGTTACTACTTCCATTCCCAAGCAAACGAATCCAGTCATTCAATCCCACACTGATGCCCCCAGTGTTAAGTCCTGAATTAGCAAACAGTTGAGCCGCAACGAGAATATCCAACTCCAGCCTAGCCTGAGGTGTCGCCATCGGCACAAAACTATCTTTCGGAACTACAGGAGTTCCTACATCCAAACCTGCGCATTTCAGTGCTTAAGAAGCATTTGCAACATTACTAGTTCCAGAACCCAAAACCAGATCCTCTTAAGCATTACTTCCATCGAGACTGGAGGCGCTTCCCTTATTTCTAATCGATTCGGTAACATGTGACGGCCCGCCCCGCGCCAGCCGACATTTCCCTCGAAATGTTCTGCCAATGCCCGACTAGTACAAAACGGTTGTCAAAGAAAAGGGTTTGAAACTATGAATCACCAAAGAACCTATATATATTATATCTCACAATGCATAGAATAAAATATAATAATAACATACTTGACATAAAGCAGGCAAGACAGTGCATAAACTGAAAACTAAACCATCATAGCAGCGGAATCCAAAATACAACTTATTATCCAAACCATCATTATTACAATTTCAAAATACTGTCTCTAAAGCAAAATAGAAAAGGTACACTACTAATGCCCAAAGCAGTGACCAGCAACAACACAGGGAGAATATATATAAATAATACGTGGAAGCCTCATGCTCGTCTCCGGACAGCTACTCGTGCATAACCACCTAACCGGTCTCTAGTCTGCTCGTTTAGGAGCACGCAGAGTAATAAGAAGAGACATAAAACTCTGGTTCAGACAAAAGTATGGTATGAGTGATAGCAGCAAAATAAAATAATAACATGTATAAATAATCATACCTGAACCTAGACCTGCAACCAAAGAGTTAGCACAACTAGATGTACAGTACTCTAAGGTAACACTAACATAAAATGTAAAATGGAAGTGTCCATGTCATGGTGATAGCAAACATCAAACATAGCAATCATCCTCACATCACTCACTCAGTGCGTAAAGCATAAGATATCTACCGCTTAGATCACCAAATCCATTGGGGCTATGACGACAACTACATACAACTATTGCTATGACCATACTTCCCTGGTCTGTAGTCAATAATTCTACCCAGTCCACATATCCCTGGCTCTAGGTTAAGGGCCAACCAGTCCACACTTCCCTGGCTCTGGTTCGTCTACATGCCCCTCTCTTCAGCGGTGAACCAAAGTTATAGATATCGATAACCCCTTTGCACACGTCCCGCAGCAAAGTCCAACTCTAGAAGTTAACTCGTTGGTTCCCATCTGGATCCTGAGTAATAACTTCCTACTTGGACTTCCTTTGCATCTCGAGTTCTGGTCAGATCGTAGTTAATCTTCAAAAGAGTTCACAATTGTCGTCGTGTGGCAGAAGTTTGAATCTGGTTCGGTTTGGAGACATCATCTTGGTTTGGGTCGTGGTCATCGTCAGGGTCGGTTCATGGCTCGTGACCCCCTCAGTTCATGACCAACCAACCCCCCCCCCCCCCGGTTCGTGACCATCATCTTGGAGCAGTTCGTGAAACATGACCCCTTCAGGAATCGAAGTTCTCCTGGGCGGTTCGTGAGGCATACCTCCTTCAAGAACCAGTTTTCTACAGTTTTTCCAACAAGCTAATTTTGCCAAACGATGGCGTTTTCAACCATTCTAACCTTAGTATGAAGTCAAAAAACATACCAAAAAACAGTAGTAACATGTAGAATCAACCAAAAACACCAAAATATCAATCACATGAAATATTTTAGATCAACAAACCCAAAAGCATGATTTTCCCCTTAATCCCCTTAAGCATGTTTTAACTATAAGATTAGCAAACTTAATCCAATTTAACCCAAATTTTCACAAGTGACATAAAATAATATTTTAGAATTTCTACATATTTTTTCATATTTTTATGATGCATAATTTCACGAATTATCACTAGTCACCCCTAATTAGCCGTAACTAGTGAATAAAAGTGCAAATCACTCACCTTAACCACAAATGAAATCTTAGATCTGAAACTCTACTGTTATGGCACGAATCTCTATGTATTGAAGCAGCTCCAACTCTGATTTGGTGCTAATTTGGTTTGATTTGTTGTAGTTTTGGTCAATTAGTGGTTAAAAAGCGATTAGAATGAGATTTGGAAGATGGAGGCCATTGTTGGGGTTCAAAGAATGTTTGTGGCGGCTGGAAAAATGATATGAAATGTTTTCCCAAACCCTTTCAGCTCTCCCATAACGCTAATCCCGAAATGGGTTACGGGCCCAGCTGCTAATCACCCGGTTAAGCCCAATTTGCTGTTTTTCATCTCCCAAACCTTATTTCAGGCATATCTCCCAAATGGTAAGTCCATTTGATTAATGTGACCATTCTGCAGATGTAATAGCAACCTCGGTCTTCGACTTAGGGTAAAGGCTCTCAGATCTCAATGTCTTTCCCACAATAAATTCGAAAGTCTCATCGATATGGTTTATGAGTCTTTCCCCCAAGTAATCATCTAGGCCAGTTATGAACCTTTTGTTCTTCTTATCGGCAGTATCAATAAGAGAAAATCCATATTTCGATAAAGTATCGAACTCAACAATATATTCCGAGACTGCCCTACCATTCTGCTTAAGCTCTAAAAATTTCCTAAACAATTCTGATTTCTTAGCAGTTGGAATAAACTTGTCACTGAAGCGAGTCTTAAACTGATTCCAAGTAACTTGATCCTCGGGAGTAGCCGCTTTAATGACATTCCACCAATTCATAACCGTCCTTGAAGCTGACGCGATGCTAACTTTCTCTTCATCGCATCATCGATTCCCAAATCCTTGAAAATGCGCTCACAACTATCCAACCAATCTTGAACTTCCATAGCCAATTTCGTTCCGTGGAACGGCTTCCCACCAAGACTAGTATAACCCTTGCAAAGCTTGGCGAAATCGGCTCTATGCGCCTGCACGACTGCACCACCACCGTTAGCAGCATTAGGAACTACTCCCTGAGCATCTCTAAGCATCTCTTGCATGAAGGTAGTGAACATCGTCCTCAAATATGGGACATTCCTGCTGTTGGCCCCTGACCCCGTACTCCTCGGATTTCGGCTCATCGTTCAATCTGTAAAGAGAAAACGATTAACCATCTCCTTAGTGTTGTTATGCAGTGCGACTTCATCCTTCGATATACTAATAGTGTGTGTGTGTGTGTGTGTGTGTGTGTATATATATATATATAGTTTTTTGAAAACCAAAATATCACAAATACACGCTCTCATGTACGTATGCTATGTCTCCCTGGTGTCTTCCCCTAGGTTAAACTACGCAACCTAGGCTCTGATACCAAGTGTGACGGCCCACCCCGCGCCAGCTGACATTTCCCTCGAAATGCGCTGCCAATGCCCGATTAGCACGGAACGGTCATCAAAGAAAAGGGTTTTGAAACTATGAATCACCAAAGAACCTGTAGTATATCTCACAGCGCATGGAATAAAATATAATTATAACATACTTGACATAAAACATGTGAGACAGTGCATAAGCTGAAAACTAAACCATCATAGCAGCGGAATCCAAAATACAGCTTATGATCCAAACCATCATTATTACAACTTCAAAATACTGTCTCTAAAGCAAAACAGAAAAGGTAGACTACTAATTCCCAAAGCAGTGACCAACAACAACACAAGGAAAATATACGTAAATAGCACATGGAAGCCTCCTGCTCGCCTCCGGATAGCTACTCGTGCATAACTACCTAACTTGTCTGTAGTCTGCTCGTTTACGAGCACCTAGAGTAATAAGAAGAGACATAAAACTCTGGGTCAGACAAAAGTCTGGTATGAGCGATAGCAGTGAAATAAAACAATAACAGGTACAAATAATAATACCTGAACCTGGACTTGCAACCAAAGAGTTAGCACAACTAGATGTACAGTACTCTAAGGTAACACTAACATAAAGAGTAAAATGGAAGTGTGCATGTCATAGTGATAGCAAACATCAAGCATAGCAATCATCCTCACATCACTCACTCAGTGCGTAAAGCATACGATATCTACTGTTTCGATCACCAAATCCATTGGGGCCATGACGGCAACTCCATACAACTATTGCTATGACCATACTTCCCTGGTCTATAGTCAATAACCCTACCCAGTCCACACGTCCCTGGCTCTAGATTAAGGGTCAACCAGTCCACACTTCCTTGGCACTGGTTCATCTACATGCCCCCTCTCCTCAATGGTGAATCAAAGTTATATATATCGATAACCCCTTTGCACACGTCCCGCAGCAAAGTCTAACTCTAGAAGTTAACTCATTGGTTTCCATCTAGATCCCGAGTAATAACTTCCGACTTGGACTACCTTCGTATTTCGGGTTCTGGTCGGATCGTAGTTAATCTTCAGAAGAGTTCACAATTGTCGTCGCGTGGAATAAGTTTGAATCTGGTTCGATTTGGAGTCATCATCTTGGTTCGGGTCGTTGTCGTGCTCCTCGTCAGGGTCGGTTCGTGGCTCGTGACCCCCCCTCCCGGTTCGTGACACCCCCTCGGGCTTGTGACCACCCCCCCGGTTCATGACCATCATCTTGGAGCGGTTCGTGAGACATACCCCCTTCAGGAATCGAAGTTCTCCTGGACGGTTCGTGAGGCATACCCCCTTCAGGAACCGGTTTTCTGCAGTTTTTCTAAAATGCTGATTTCGCCAAACGATGGCGTTTTCAATTATTCTAACCTTACTATGAAGTCAAAAACATACCAAACAACAGTAATAACATGTAGAATCAACCAAAAACACCAAAATATCAATCACATGAAATATTTTAGATCAAACATACCCAAAAAGCATGATTTTCCCCTTAATCCCCTTAAGCATGTTTAACTATAAGATTAGCAAACTTAATCCAATTTAACCCAAATTTTCACCAGTGACATAAAATAATATTTTAGAATTTCTGCATATTTTTATGGTGCATAATTTCGCTAATTATCACTAACCACCCCTAGTTATCCGTAATTAGTGAATAAAAGTGCAAATCACTCACCTTAGCCACAAATGAAATCTTAGATCTGAAACTCTACTGTTATGGCACAAATCTCTATGTATTGAAGCAGCTCCAACTCTGATTTGGTGCTAATTTGACTTGATTTGGTGTAGTTTTGGTCAATTAGTGGTTAAAAAGCGATTAGAATGAGATTTGGAAGATGGAGGTCATTGTTAGGTTTCAAAGAATGTTTGTAGCGGCTAGAAAAATGAAATGGAATGTTTTCCCAAACCCTTTCAGCCCTCCCATAATGCTAATCCTGAAATTAGTTATGGGCCCAGCTGCTAATCACCCGGTTAAATCCAATTATGTTGTTTCTCATCTTCCAAACCTTATTTTAGCCATATCTCCCAAACGGTAAGTCCGTTTGATTATTGTGACCACTCTACGGAAAGGTAAACCATCATCCAAATCCAATGGAAATGGTTTCAGGTAAAAACTCCTTACCAATCAAAAGTTATAGGCAAAACAAAATTCACTAGGGGTAAAATGGTCATTTAAAATTCGGCAAAAATCGTGAACATGGGAATTGACCCCAATAGTCGTTTCCCAAAACTACACGACCATACGACTTCATATGAGAATGAAATAAATATTCTATGATCCTCTAATGCGTAGAATGCGGGTCGTTACATAACGACTCACGGATTGGTGTAAGCATGGGGTTAATCTTCCGAAATTTCCCCCAATTCCCAAGCTAAACCTTGAGGAACACTAGCACTTGTTCTCGCAATATTCCCAAGGCCCAACGGCCTTCCGAAACATTCGATCCGAGCAGAAGAGTATTCGTAGCCGCTTTCTGCCTTCAAGAATTCTCTTCTTGTCTTCCCAAATGCATAGTCAAATCCTTAACCACTCCGTTGATCTTTCGAGTCACATAATTCGATGGATGTCCGGTGGAGGAGACTTCCTGACTTTCCTCTATCCTTCCGAACGAGCTAGCGAAATATGTTTCATCTTAACCATCCGTAGAATTCCGAGCAATCCAAATCTTTAACAATCCAAATTTGCGCATCCCTTTCCTAGCACGTCAAAATGTTGACGTGGGGAATTTGTCACTCTCGCCAAAATGATTCATGCAACTAATCCAAACGTAGGATACTGGAAAGTAAATCACACAATATTTATAGTTTTTCGCAAGTTGTGCCTACGTCCACTTCGAATTAACTTTATACATTATGCTTTGCGAAGTTATAAGTACAATTCTTCTTCCTCTCCTTATGTTTACAAAATTATGAGGTGAAAATAGCAAATTCCTTGCTTCTCCTATACCAAGCCCAATAGTCCAAAAGTGAAGTTTTTACGTCAAAAAGCTTCTATGTCCAAGCTATGACAAAATCTTTAAAGTGAGCTCCAATGTCCAAATATGTCCAAAAGAGCAAACCAAGTGCCAAAGTGGTGAATGGGATCTTCTATGTGAAGTTCACAAGTCCAAGAGATCATCCAAAGTCCATAAACCCATATAGGAAGTCATTAGAGAGCTCCAAGTCAAGCTTTCCTGCATGTAGAAATGAAATAGCCAAAAGATCTAGAAAATGGCCAAGTATTGGGTTATTTATGAGATGGGATACGATAATTTATATCTTGGGATTGGTACCGATCCGAGATCGACACTGACCCGGATACTTATCCAATCCTTGCCTCTCTTCACTTCGAGGCATCTTCCTCTAAGCCACTTTGTATCCAAGCTCGGATACGAAAAACCCATGTCAAGCCAAATACGAAAAAGTGCTTTTGTATTCCAAGAGTTAGTGGAAATCCATCCATTACCTTCATGTCCCTGGATATGAAATACCTATTCATATCACCAATGTCTTAGAGAAATCCACGAAATCAAGCCATCATTTCATATCCCTGGTATACGAAATATCCAGATGACGAAAACCAAAAACCAAAAGAGAAGAAAACCAGCACCGACCCAGTGATACAAAAAGCCATTTCATATCCCATGCCTTAGCCAAATAAGCAAATTCAAAACCATTCAATCGTATCCTAGGTGGGATACAAAATTCTTATTCAGGTGTTGGATATGAAATCTCCACAAGAACAAGAGAAAAGAGATATTGATCCGGGAGTTGCATAGTGAATACCGATCCTAAGACTTAGCCAGATTTCCAGAGTTGTCCAAACCTTCGCTACTTCATCCAAATCGCTTCAAACTTTCGTGAGTTCGCACTCAAGTCTCAAGTACTCTGAATAGCCATAAATCTACATGTAACTGCCTTGTCTAAAAGGTGAGTCAACACTTATATTATTAGCATATGGAAGACATTGCTTAATTCCAAATCTTTACTTAGGAAAATGGTTTTTTACTAATATGGTTTAATAGCTAGGAACACAGTGATAAAGTGTTGGCTAATGATCCATATTTTTTACGATAAACGAATAATGATAATTAAAAAATTGAAGGAGGGTATGAAATTAACTAGAGACCTTTTGAAATATATCCTGATTTGGGTCCAATTTCCTAACTTAGATATTGATTTTTGGACAGACGAGATTATTGGGCGATTTTCCTCAATAATCGGTATGCCTATTCATTTAGATCAGGTTATAAAAGAAATGACTCATATTTTTTATTCTAGAGTCTTTGTAGAAGTGGACGTTGATTGCTTCTTTCCTAAATGGATTCCTATTTTAGTGGAAAATAATTCTATTATATGGCAAGACGTTTTGTATGAATGGATCCCTTTAAAATGCAGTAATTGTAATTATTTTGGTCGGCATGAATGAATTTGCAATTTAGTTAAGACTCGAACGCCAAAACAATGTTTAGGACATACGGAAGGCGGCTCGTGCTTGTCAGACTCCATGCAAATAGATACAAATACAAATGAAGTATTAGACAATAATATCAATACTGAAATGACTATGCAAGATGGAGACAAAAATATAATTGTCTGATCTGATAAAGTTGATACACTACCATGAAATTGAGTAAAATTTAATATTACTGGCTCAACAAATAAATGGACTACAACGGATTTGGCTATACTTCAAATGGATCATACTAATACATAGGCAGCTATAAATTTTGTAATGGCAAATGCGTAGGATTTGGATGAATTGCCTGAAGCTGGTCCATCGCAGGCACATAGTGGAGATGGTATGACTTTAGAATCTTCACTTAAATACATTGAGATGAATGTGGATATACATGATATAAATGTTTCAAAAGTGATGAACAGGACATCATCAGTACCAGGTAATTAAAATTGAGCTGAGAAGTTGTAAAGCCCAGCAATTTTAATAAAAGGGATCGAAATAATTACAAAAATAATTAGTAATGGAAAAAAGACCTTTTGGGATTTTTAGAATTTGGCTTCGAAACGTGCACCATTGCTTACGTAACAATTTTATGATTAATCAAAAAGGAGTTCGTACGGAAAAGTTATTAACGTTCAAAGTCTCATGTCAGAAAAAGATTTATAAGTGTAAATCAGCATAAATATATTTATTTCAAAAATATATGCATATATTAATTCCAGAAATAGTACACATTTGAATTTAGGAGTGCGTCAAAAAGGAAGAAAATGAAACAAATCCAATAACAAAGATAAGTACAAAAATAATCTTTGAAAGAATTAGACACGCACGAACCAGAACAGGAAACATGGCTTAACCAAGGGATTGGGTCGACCCATGTAAAGGTCGGGTCAACCCATGTGTCAACCCAATCAAAGGATGGGTCGACTTATCGCATCTTCTAACTGTATTCCTCTGTTTTGACGATTGAATTTTGTTTCTCTGAATCGGACGGACGCAGCTGGTTTGGACATCTAAAAATAAACCTACAGGACTAGCCGTCAAACTCATATTTTTCTTAATGAGCGTGGAAGCCCTGCCATTTCCTTTCTCCTCCAAATCTTCAAAAATAGAAAAAATTAGATTTAGACTATATAGTTTAAGATTTAGTGGCAGATGTTGTAGATTAAGATATCCAAATTCATTGTCTGTATGAGTTTGTGGATTCAAATCGAAAAGACCATGAATAATAAATCTAAATCCAAATCAGATCTAGAAGCGGAAATTACATGTGAATGGATTTAAATTGTTCTTTTTTTATAACGGTATATATTATCATTTGATTCCTGTCAAATTAATAAATCTTGATAATTTAGAATTATTCAGTTGTGGTAATTTATTTACTGTGCGATTTAAGTATAGTTCTAATTATAGTAGTCCATTTCTTAATGAAATTCCTGATAGCATAATATAAAAAATATTAGGTATAATAAATCTATAATTTGAATTGTAAATCTAAGAATTCCCATCTTTACTTGTAATGCTTGTAACGAAATTCTAGTCGATTTTCATGTTTGGAACTTCGCGAACGGAGTCCGTATGAAAAAGTTACGGGCGAAATACGAAAATGTACGGAAAATAAATAAACATAATATATTTATATATGGTAATATATAAATTCCCCTGCCCCCTTGCCAGTTTGAACGGGGCGGTTAACCATTGGATCGACTCCTAGTCGATCCTGACAGTAGCGACTAGGGTTTGTTTATATAATACAAATTATATTAACGGACGGATCTTTATTAATTAAAGCTAACGGTCTAGGGTCATTTCTACGCCTATAAATAAAGGGCTAGACCCTCATTCTCTTATTCATATTTTATGGAAGCCGCAGCGTAGCTCTGCCATTTCCAATTCTCCAATCTCTTCTAAAACATAAATTATAAACACATACAAATTAGATTAACAAAAATTGGAGAGAATAGATTCAAATTTTTGAAAAAGAGGTGGTTCTTCACTTGTGTAACCTGTATTATTGAATTTCCTTCTTGTTTTCCTACTTCCTTCCAGATCTACAAATCTAAATCTTCGCTTGTAAATCCCCTTTGGAAATAAATTGTAGGTCTGCGAATTTGTGAATTTTAGGCCTAAAAACTTTGTCGGATTCAGGTTTGAATAGCTTTCTGGTGAGTGGGAAATTATATATATTGTTTGTAATAAACATATAATTTCTTTGTGTTGAATTTGAATATATGCCAAAGAGTTTATCAGATTTGTCTGTTCTTACCAAATCTGAAATAATATATTGAAAGTTTGGATATAGATTTGTAGGCCTTGTTTTGGTAAAATTATATAGCCTACAGTTGTTCTTATGTTTGTTTGTGGTTATTGCAAATACCTTGGATTTGGAAATCAGTCCAGGAGAAACCATTGTTAGATTTTTAGTTTTATTCCTGATTCATAGGATTTCGTGTTAATGTGTAATTAGTGTAGTATTGGTTAAAATAATAATAATAATAATAATAATAATAATAATATTTTTTATGTTTGAAATTGTTTGTGGTTTGGCTTATTTATTGTAATTTTGTCCTTTTTATTCTTTTTGCATAAAAGACATTATTTGAAATTTACAAGGAACATAAATAATCAAATAAGAAGAGATGTGCAAATTCACGTATTTTTGTACGTATTTTGCAACATCTATTCTAAATAAAACATTAACTTATTTCTTTAGGATTTGAAATGTGTTAATTTTCCTCTTTTTAATAGTTTGGGCAAAATTTACAATAACTACAGTAAATAACCTTTTATAAGATTTTGCATGTTAAAACAAGATTACACACAAAAAGAGTTGTTTTGGTCGTTAGTTTAGACTAAAATAAAAATAATAAATAATAATAAAATATATATTACTAATTATGTTAACTCCACATTTAAATTATAATTATAAATATATATTAATCTTATCCATCCAAATCTATGTAAATGACGTTGTTATATTAAATAAATGTTTGTCTTCTATTATATGTTCGAATTTGAAATGTTTCCATTTTATGAGAATGAATGTATTGTAATAATTCCCACAATAAACGGAAATTAAACGTTGTGGTCGTTGTAACAATAAACATTGAACTTAGTGTTGTAATAAAAGGTCATAAATAAGGCAATAAATTGTAACCATATTTGTTTGAGGAAAGGTATTGAATTAGATAAATACATCTTAATGGTTGTAATTAAATTGGTGTTTAAGAATAGAGATTGTAACTCGAACTAGGGAAATAAATAAATAATATATATATGTACTCAAATAAGAATTAAACAGAATTAAGATTGCAGTAATATTTGGGAGTTACTTTAATTAGATTAGAATTTAAATGGGACTGATATAAATGGCATTTAATAGGATAATGAATGCCTTAGGAAAATATGACCATTAATGACATAAATGGCAGATTATCTAGATAATAGAAATAAAAGGAATTAAAAAGGAAATTCTTGGGGACTGATTGGCGTAGTAAATGTTAAGTCCAATAAAGAAATTAATAATTGAACATCCTCGGATAGGAAGTTATAGGTTTTTCTTATTTTGTTCTAGTTAATCTATAATTAATATAATTAAGAATAAGGACTGAACTTAGTAGGTTAATGATGCGAGGTCGGTTGCATTATCCAACATAAGTCTGCACTTACCAGCAGTCAGATATATGTACAACGGATGTGATATATCATTGACTATAAAAACCCGCGACGATAGTTAATTGCATAGCAAGGATTATTTCCTAAAGTGAGGTTTATTTCAAGTGTGAGGTATTAAATAGTTGTAAGACCCGCCTCCCGCCCAAAAGAGGAAACCTTAAAAGGAAATAATTTATAAGTGTAAGTCTGCTTCAGGATAGAGGTATTAAGTAGTTAGATCCAACCTTAAAAAGCTATTAAATGATCATGTAGCTCGCCTCCCCATAAATAAGAAGTATTAAATGGCTATGGGGTATGAGTTTGGTAATCCCCGCATAGGTTCGCTTTCACTAGGTCGTATATGACTGGAGTGAGAGTCCGCCTTGAGATTAGGTATTAAATGATTGTTAAGGAGTTACCATGGGTCTGCCTATCCTGCGGAAAGTATCAAGTGGCTAGAGGATTATCTAATAAGGCCAGATAGATAGTATGATGGGGGTCCGCCAAGAGGGTCTTAAATGGTGTTGTGCTCCTACCTAAACTTGGTACTAAGTGGCTAGTTACTATCTCTCGCTTTATGCGGGGTTTTGGGTATATGCGTGAATGACGGAAGCCTTAAATAAGACTTAGTAGCTAGTGTCCTCTAATTTATACTAGTGTAGAGTAAACCACCAAGTAAGATATTAAGTGATCGACAGGTCCACCTTGGGTCTTTAGTGATCGAAAGGATTCACCTTTATCTTATATTGATAGTGAGGTCTTAAGTGGCTATATATAGAAATAATTTACCTCCTTATGGAATATAAGTAGTTGGGAGCCCACCTCTTAATTTTCGGTAATAAGTTGAATGGTGGTTTAAAGACTTCATACTTGTGCATACAAGTTCTATCTCAGTATCGCAATATTGTTATCTTTGGGAAGGCTACCTTGGGTATGGTAGTTTGTCGTCGTGCGTAAATCTTTACAAAGTTAGGGTAGAATTTCTAGCCTTGTTAGACATATGTTTTGGTTCTAACCAAACGGGATACATTTGTGTATTGTAGATTATGTTATATATATTCTACTCACCAGGACTTGTTGTTTTGTCCCCCTCCTCATTAGAACTATCAGGTATAGCTCAAGGAAGACATGTCTTAGCAGGTATTCAGTTTGGATTTCGGTTCTCGTTCTCTCATGCTCAATATCATTATGGCGATATGCTTTAAGGTATTGTCCTTAGTCGGTATTAGTTATCTTATTTTGTTTGCGCTGTGAGTTAGTTTTATTTTACTCTGATCATGCTCATGCTCATTATTTGCAGGTACCAAATTTATACTCTACGTACTTGGATGGGTTTGAGTTTCGATTTTTATCGAAATTCGAGCTCAGAAAAGTGTGAGGTGTTACATTTGGTATCGGAGCTTAGGTTTCGACGATAAGAAGAATTAATAAATTAGGTTAGTGAGAGAACATATTCGGATTTCTTTTCTGTTTTCTCTCATCTTTCTTACTCGACTTTAAATCATTTCGATGATAAGGTAGTCGTAGGCTTATTTAATTAAGATAGGCTTTTAATGACTCTGAGTTAGAAGTGTTTGAGTTCGAGTACTCGGCCAACCAAGATTTACCCTACGGTGTGTTTGGTGCTTTTTTTTTGAATAGCACGAGGATGATATAGGTGAGTCCCGTGGTTTTGAGCTTGTTGACTAGACGAAAAGCTAGCTACAACTGAGATAGCCGCGTCTACTTGTTTTTTGTTTCATTGGGAGTTCCAGTCGGTGATTTTTTCTTGGTCTTAAATGGGAAATTCATGTTATTGTGTCGTTATAGTCTGTATATTCTTTTGATAAGATTAGTCATTTGAATCCTTAGTCCAATGTCGCAGAGATTTCAGTTTTCGAAATTTAAAAAGGGGGTTCAAAAATTTCAAACTATGGTTTTCAAGAAATTGTTTTATAAATAATAATTAAAGTAAATATAATAAATCTTAGAAATTCAAATCTAACCATGTTTCGGATCGTTGGGTTTTGTGTAATTTTAATAAATAATCCACTTTGGTAGAAAGAAGGAATTTGAAAATAACAAGGAATAAGCCTCGAAATTCAGAAATTATGATTAACCATTCGTTGTGATTTTTAATATTCCTATTTCCAAATATTTTGGATGATTTATAGAAATTATCATAAATAACTCTTTCGGAGATTAAAAATCTCGACAATCCAGAACATGGAAAGATTATCCTAGTCCGAAGTATAAACTGAAATATAAATTTTAAATATATGTTTATGTTATGAGATCCTTGGTTAAAAATAAAACTATTTTCAAAAAGTTTTTGAATTTTTTTCTCGGAAAAGACTACAAATTTCTATTCAACTTATGGTATTAGATTTCGTAAATCGTTCGTACTATTTGCCAGTTGGGTAAGGGGAAATTTTGTTTTATTTTATTTTGGATTTCTAGCTTAATTTTCTATTCGAGAATTCGTTCGTGTGTTATATGGTCGCAGCGACTACTTCAAATCTTCGGAGACGGTTCGGAGTTTGACTGCGGTCTATGATACTGCCGTAATGGGGACAATTATTTTTCGGATTCGCATCAATTCTATGGAAATAACGCGGGACGATTAATATTTTAATCCGACCCAAATGAGGTTAAGGTTCCACCTTGTCCAAATTCCATGTAACAGTTGACTGTTTAATGTTATACCTAAAGTGGTTAACTAGTTGATGAGTTTTAGTACAACTTGAACCTAGGGCTCAATCGTAAAAGTTGCAGCCAAATTTCCTTCCATAAACTTTATTCTTTCGTCCTTTCTTCCTCATCTAGTCAAACCATATTTTATTCCTCTTCTCTTTCTTTATCATCGCCTCGTCTCCCCCATTTTCTGCACTAGTTTGCACATTAGATCTCACCCCACTAATACTCCAAGATATAAATCCAATTTCTTCTCTCTGATCATTTCTTAGCCCATAATACCTGCTTGCACTATCTGATATTTCTAGTGCCATTTAAGTCTCATTCTTTAAGAGCGAGACCATTTGGTTGGATCGGATTGAGCATAAGGTTTCATCGCTTTAGGGCTAAGAGAATTAGTCGAAGCGGTTGGAGTTGCATCGGTCCTTTGCTTCGAATTTCTGAGTAGGATCGTTTATTTGTGCTGCATCCGCCTTTGCCATATCTTGTTGGGATATATTTTTGATGAAGACAATCGTCGTTACGGAGGTAAAAGTTAAGCTATGGATGGTTTTCTTGTGGAGAATCTCGATGAGATTTCTAGAGCCATCTGTGTTTTACACGGACTTGGATGGTCTTTGATTTGACCGGCTTTGGAGATTTTGCAGTAGATCTCTTCTTCCTAAGTGTCGGTTTTTGAGTTTGGAAATCTATGTTCGAACTGCCTATATAGATATGTGATACATTTAGCATATTATTCTGAAGATGGGAAGTTATGAGTAGATTTGTCTTATGATGTGGGAATCAATCTTTTTCTTCGATCGATGGCATAACCATAATTTTATATTGCATCATATTTGATTCAGCTTGTTGTCCTTGCGTGTTGTGTCGTGGAGTTGCTTTCTGTATTTTCGCCTATCCATTTTTGTCTTTAGACAATGTTAGGTGAATCCCTGTGGAAAGTAGTTTTATGATAGGCTTCTTTTGTCATCACAAATTCTCTCTCAGAAGAGATGGTGATGTGGAAACCTCCAACAACACCAACAGTTATGCAACATGAGATTGAGAATTTTGCTACCATGATCTGAATAATCAAAGGTCGTGGATATGGTTTGAGATCCAACCGCGGTACAAGGATTCTTGTTGTTTGTAGGCAATGTTTTAGAGTTTTGGTGTTATTGTAATGCTGTTATCTTTGTTCTTTTCTCTTTCCAGCAATTGTTTCTTGGCTAATCGGTAGTTCATGCTTGTAACTGTTAGTGTTGTTGTTCCTATAAATCGCACGATGATGTAATGGGATTTCAGTTTTATTTTTATTTCACGCTCAGTTGTATTTGAATTAAAAAAGAAATATCATTTTTTTATCTAACTAATAGTTGTTTTAGAGCTAAAAAGTATAGAATTCTACAGTGGATAAATTTTAGCGAAGGACGAGTTTTTACATCGTTTCGTCATAGGTATATTTATTATTTGTCGTCTGTCCCTTTTTGAGCTAAAGTTTAATTTTGGGTGGTTTCGTTTTCCATATTTTTTCGCGTGACCGACTTCCTTCCACGCCAATATCTGACTTGAATCGTTTAAGTTTCCGCAAAATATATTTTTGAAACTTTTTGCCAATACTGTATGGAAAAAAGTCTTTTTTTTAATTTACTTTATTTTGATCCAATTTATGTAAAAACATAGGTTTATGTACGGTAGTTTTCATATGTATTAGCTTCTGCTTTATACAAAAATAGATGGTTTAAACGTTGTCAAGCGCACGCTACCAAAGTTTTGTTTTTGTGGAAATTTGATAAGAAAAGTAGAACGGTATTGAAAAGGAATTTCAAAATTTTACATCATAATATTTAAAGTGAAATTTCATATTTTTTTTGGAAAAACTCGATTTTTTAATCATATGTAAAGCGTAAGTAAGATTTTGGATGATTTGTTTACGCATTTTAGCGGTGCATTAAGGACGATAATGCGAAAAGACGTTGATGACAACAAGGCAAATGTTGTTTTAGCCGTGGAAACGTTGTTGCCATACCTTGTCGATGGCACGTGCGAGTTATTAGTTAACTCATTTTACGTTTTAGAGCTTGTTTCAATCCTCCTTTTCCATCTATAGTTGGAAATTTTCAGAGTGTTTTGGGGTTATTGAGGTGATATTTCCACTACAAGACGAGAATTTGAACGTTTATAAGCGGAAAGAACATTGAATTTCTCCGCTTTGATATCCTTTTTCTGACTTATAAGGAATTAATAGGAAATGGTTTAGATGTGTTAACGAGTTGGACGATAGGGTTTAGATGCAAAATTTGGTTGCTTCACACTTATATTCGTAGTTATGTGAGGGATATGAATGAAAATCGTTTTCAAAATTTTGCATTCATATAAACTACCAATATATTTTAGGATGTTTGCATCATGTTTTCGAAAATGTTTTCAGAAAAAAATTGCATACATATAGGAGGATCCGATTTAAAATCATTATGCATGCATATTTTGTGGTTACAACTCATTATGTACATTGTACACTAATTGGTTGTGTTGTTTAGAATAATTAGGCACCAACAATTTCGTGATGAAATTTCTTTTAAAGAGGAAAAAATATAGGGTGCGTTTTTTACAGGTCCCTATTAAGTTTTAAAATATAAAAAAAATCGGGTGATAAAAATAATCTAGAATACATCCCTATTTTTGAATTTCCGCTAAAAAAATTCCTGATCTACCCTTACGCACCTATTATCTTGCTAAAAAACCTAATCCTACAATACTGGAAAACCGTTGATCACTCCAACAGCGTTTTTTTTTTTTTTGATTTTTACGAAAAAATAGAAAATGAGATACAAATATTACGTAAAATTGCATACATTTACGCAACTAAGTGAAATAATTGCATACATATACTAATATTATACAGAAAATAATTTATTACTTTTACGCAAAAATGAATTAGACGTGCATACATTAATATTATACAGAAACAAATTTTTACTTGAATGTAGTGACTACAATTTTTTTATTAAGATTTTTGATTTTTACGAAAAACTAGACAATTAGATACAAATATTGCATGAAATTGCATACATTTATGCAAAAAAAAGAAATAATTGCATACATGTACAGAGCTGTACTGCATAATTGCTGAAACAAAAGAAATGACAACAAAATAAATACATATAATTATAACAAGATGCATATATATATATATGCAAATAACATAAATATGTGCATACTCACATGAAAAATTTCATAACATTTACATCTACTACATCAAAAAATAAGTACAAACCACATTCACAAATATGCATCACAAATTTCAGAACATTTACAAAGCAGAGATGATGGTCTATTGAAAAACATATAATTTTGTTAAGACCCAGCTTATTGCGCAAACCACATCTAGTAGTCTCTGTAGAAACAACTGCATATTTCAATCATTTGGAAAAAGATGGACGACCAAGCTTTAACAACACCACTACACCAATATCCGCCGGAACACTGTTATAAAAAAAAAAATCACCATTAATAAGCTTAATGTGCAGTAACCTAAATTACAAAAAACTGCTTCAGAATAATATAAATACATGCGTACAATTCAGCAAAATAACTGCAATTTTTGAATATTTATATGCAAGTATTCCAGATATATGCATAGAAATATGAATATATTACAAAAACTGCTTCAGAATTCTATAAATACATGCGTACAATTCAGCAAAAAATCAATAATTTCTGAATATTTATATGCAAATATTCCATATATATGCATAGAAATATGAATATATTACAAAAACTGCTTCAGAATAATATAAATACATGCGTATAACTCAGCAAAATAACAATAATTTCTGAATATTTATATGCAAGTATTCCAGATATATGCATAGAAATATGAATATATTTGTAAAATAATATGTTTTTCTGTTTGTTTGATAAAAAATTGCATATATATATGCATATATTAAGAATAGATACATATTTGTCCGCAACTTTTTATCAGAAGTTCAGCAAAATTCCACGAGTTCTAACAATGGTTTCATGAATTTATGTTTTTTACAAGTCCTTATCATATAAAAATCATATTTTTATGCTAATAAAAACCTAATATTTATCCTGCAAGTAAAATCAGAAAGAATAGAAAAAAAAACTCACAATGGTTTGCTGTGGACGGTTTGAGATGCCATCGACCTCCAGTGCTTGACGCCGATGCCTGCGTTGACAAGCTGAGGAGGAAAACTCACGATTAAAATCTGAATTAGCTTGGATCTGGAAACAGTGGTTGCAGAGATACGTGGAATTTTGTGGAAGCCGCTGTTGACGCCGATGCCTGATGTTGCCGCCGAGATTTGTGGAAGCCGCCTGGATTGATGTCGCTGCCTGGTTGATGAGGTTGCTGAGATGAGGAAGATGATGTAGATGAGGTTGCTGAGATGAGGAAGATGCCGTGAGTAACAGTAGAGGACGAGAGTTGCTGAGATGAGTGATAGATGGAGCCGCCGCCGCCATGGATTAGAAAATTTTGTTTCTATAGAAAATAAAACCCTAATACGTAACCTATAAACAATCCATACCCCTTAAAATCGGACAAGGGCATTTCCGGAATTATTAAAGGTGCGTTTTAAAAATAGGGATGAGATTTATATGTTTCAAAAGGGGAGGATGTGAGCCTAATTAACTTTATTTTTAAGGACGTGAGCCTAATTTTCACAAAAATAAAACAATCTAGAATTTTGATGATAATTAATTTAGTTATTTAATTAAATTCCGAAAATGGAATTTTTTTTTCAAATGAAGGAATTTGACCATGAAACGTGCACCGTTGTGTTTGTGATGGAATTTTGGTCAATTTTCATGTTTGGAACTTCACGAACGGTGTCGATATGAAAAAATTACGGACGAAATACAAAATGGACAGAAAATAAATAAACATAATATATTTATATATGGTAATATACAGTTTTCCCTGCCCCCACTACGAGGTCGACCCAAGTGGTCGACCAGGGCAGTCAACCGCTGGATCGACCCCTGACCGATCCAAAATGTGGCAGTTAGGGTTTGTTTATATAATATATATTATATTAACGAACGAATCTTTATTAAATTAAATCTAATGGTCTAGCGTCATTTCTGTGCCTATAAATAAAGGGTTAGACCCTCATTCTCTTATTCATATTTTCGGGAGGCAGCAGCGAAGGTCTGTCGTTTCCAGTCCTTCAATCTCTTCTAAACATAAATTATAAACACATACAATTAGACTAACAAGAATTGGAGATATTAGATTCATATTTATGAAAAAGAGGTGGTTCTTTGCTTAGGTAATTTATAATTGAATTTCCTTCTTCTTTTCCTATTTTTCATTCAGATCTACAAATCTAAATCTTTGTCTGTAAATCCCCTTTGGAAATAAATTGTAGATCTGTAAGATTTGAGAATTTTAGGTCTAAAAGCTATGTTAGATTCAGATTTGGATAGCTTTCAGGCAAGGGGGAAATTATATACATTGTTTATAATAAACTCATATAATTCGTTTGTGTTGAATTTGAATTATATGCCAAAGAGTCTATCAGATTTGTCCACTCTTATCAAATTTGAAATAATATGTTGAAATTTTGGATTTAGATT
This sequence comes from Allium sativum, assembly GCA_030737875.1. NCBI lineage: Eukaryota > Viridiplantae > Streptophyta > Magnoliopsida > Asparagales > Amaryllidaceae > Allium > Allium sativum. The sequence continues at coordinate 508,321,441 of CM060921.1, read as the reverse complement.
TGTCGGCCTTTTGTTTAATAAATAACTTAAAACTGTTTTTAGGTTTGTTTGTGGTTATTGTAAATACCTTGGATATGGAAATCAGTCCCAAAACCATTGTTAGATTTGTAGTTTTATTCCAAATTCTTAGGATTTGGTGTTAATTTGTAGTTTGTGCAGTATTGATCAAAATAATAATAATCCTGTTTATGTTTGAAATTCATTATGGTTTTACTTAGTTATTATAATTTTTCTCTTTTTGTTCATTTTGCATAAAAGCGTTATTTGACATCTACAAGGAACATTAAAAATAGAAGAGATGTGCAAATTCACATATTATTGTACGTAGTTTGCATCATATACTCTAAATAAAACATTAAATTGTTTCTTTAGGATTTGAATTGTGTCAATTTTCCTTTTTTAATAGTTTAGGCAAATTTTACAATAACTAATTAAATAACCTTTTATAAAATTTTGAACCTTAAAACAAGATTAGACATAAAAAGGGTTTTTTGTTGTTGTTAGTTTAGACCAAAACATAAATAAGAAAAATAATAAAATATAAATTAGTAGCTAAGTCAACTCCATATTTAAATTATAAATATAAATATATATTAACCTTATCCGTTCAAATCTACGTAAATGACAATGTTATGTTAAATAAATGTTTGTTTGCTATTGTGTGTTTAATTTTGAATTGTTTCCATTTTATGGGAATGAATGTATGGTAATAACTCCCATAATAAATGGAAATTAAACGTTTGTGACCATTGTAGCAATAAATATCAAACTTAGTGTTGTAATAAAGGTCATAAATAAGGCAATAAGTATTGTAACCATATTTGTTTAGGGAAACGTATTAAATAGACAAATATGTCTTAATGGTTGCAATTAAATTGGTGTTTAGGAATATAGATGTAACTCCAACTAGGGAAATAATATATACACACACACTCAAATAAGAATTAAACAAAATTAAGATTATAGTAATATTTGGGAGTTACAATAATTATAATTTAAATGAGACTGATATAAATGCCATTTAATGAATGTCTTAGGAAAATATGACTACTAGTGTCATAAATGGCAAATTGTCTAGATAATGAAATAAATGGAATTAAAAGGGGAATTAATGGGGACTAATTGGCATAGTAAATACTAAGTCCAATAAGGAAATTAATAATTAAACATCCTAGGATAGGAAGTTATAGGTTTTCCTTATTTTATTCAAGTAAATCTAGAATAAATATAATTAAGAATAAGGACTGAACCTAGTAAGTTAATGATGCGAGGTCAGTTGCCTTATCTGATTGAAGTCTGCACTTTCGAGCAGTCATATGTACAACTGATGTGAGATATCTTTAACCATAGGAACCTATGACGATAGTTAATTGCGTAGCGAGGATTATTTCCTAAAATGAGGTTTATTTCAAGTGTGAGGTATTAAGTGGTTGTAGGACCTGCCTCCCGTCCAAAAGAGGAAACCTTAAAAAGAAAGTAATTTATAAGCGTAAGCCTGCCTCGAGATAAAGGTATTAAGTAGTTAGATCCACCTTTAAAAGGGTATTAAGTAATCGTGTAGCTCGTCTCCCCATAAATAAGAAGTATTAATGGCTATAGGGTACGAGTTTGGTTATCCCCACATAGATCCGCTTCCTCTAGGTAGTAAGTGACGGGAGTGAGAGTTCGCCTTGGGATTATGTATTAAATGACTGTTAAGGAGGTACTATGGGTCTTCCTATCATGCGGAAGTATTAAATGGCTAGAGGATTATCTAATAAGGCCAACTAGATAGTAATATGGTGGTCCGCCAGGAGGGTCTTAAATGGTGTTGTGCTCCTACCTAAACATGTTATTAAGTGGCTAGTTACTATCTCTCGCATTATGCGGGGTTTTGGGTATATGCGTGAATGACGGAAGCCTTAAATCAACAGGACTTAGTGGCTAGTGTCATCTAATTTATATCAGTGTAGAGTAAACCACCAAGTAAGGTATTAAGTGATCGACAGGTCTATCTTGGGTTTTTAGTGATCGAAAAAATTCACCTTTATCTTATATTGATAGTGAGGTCTTAAGTGACTATATAGAAATAATTAACCTCCTTATGGAATAGTGAGTAGTTGGGAGCTCACCTCTTAGTCTTTGGTAATAAGTTGAATGGTGATTTAAAAGCTACATACTTGTGCATAAAAGTTCTATCTCAGTATCGCGATATCATTATCTTTGAGAAGGCAACCTTGGGTATGGTAGTTTGTCGTCATGCGTACATCTTTGCAAGGTTATGGTAGAATTGCTATCCTTGTTAGACATATGTTTTTGTTCTGACCAAACGGGATACATTTGTGTATAGTAGACAACGTTATATATTCTCTACTCACCATGACTTGTTGTTCTGGCCCCCTCCTCGTTAGAACTATCAGGTTTAGCTCGGGGAAGACAGGTCTATATAGGTGTTCAGATTGGGTTTCGGTTCTCGCAAACTTTGCCTTTCTTTTCATATTGTACTTTCCAATCTGAGGTCTTGAAATTGATTTTGTGTTGACCCAACCGGACTTTTTCGATTCGATGTGCTTTAAAGATGATATGATCTAAATTTCAGGGTGCATATTGATTTACAGTTTAGGTGCATACCAATTTATATACTTAGGCCTAATTCACAACTTTGGGTCGAAAGGTTGAATGCCAATCCGACCTGCTTTCTCAAGCATTTTCATATTAGCCAATTTCAATGTTCTATTCAAGTCAATATGCTTATCCACAGTTCCATATTCTCGTCCACGCTCGAGTTCGAGTCATTCTATCATCTCTTTAGGTTATCCGCCACAATGATTAAGCTATTCATGCGTCCAAATCCAATGTATAGAGGCCTTGCAAAAATGCAAATTAACAATATGTAAGTTTCTTTTATCAGTTTCAAACAAAAAGTTAATTAGTTACGATATTTGATTCTATTTAGAATTTGAATACAACTCAGTTTTTGTAAATCTACTATTTTTTTATGGAATGGGCTATCATTAAAAAATTGATTACATCAAACTATTTTGCATTACAATTGGTTTCATCGGTTTTTCCTTTTTTGTCCAACTAACAATAAAAATAATAACAATTGGACTGAGTGAAGTAGTAAAAGACCGTTCCTTAATATGTTGCACCATAATACCTAATTTAAGCAACATATTATTCTTTACTATGTTAATCTTAATTAAAGGTAACAAGGATTGAAAAATAAAAATTCAAATTACAATAAAATCAGTAACAAATTAATTGTTACAAAATTAGTTGGTTAATCTATCATGATGGAAAACTAATTAAATCATAAAGAAATTAAATGGAGAAATTATGATATTTTTTTTGTTAGAAGAAAGATCAAGAGGTGAAGCTAAGTTACAGTTTTGAATTTTTTATGAAAATTATGAAAACGTAAGTACGTGGATAAGTGAAGAGAATAAGTAGGTGAAAGGAAAGGAGAATGAGAGAAGATGTTAGGTGATTGTAAATAGTAACATCAATGTTTAAAAAGATATGTCGAGGGTGAAACGATTTTAATGATAGTAAAAGATTTTAAAACATGTTCCATTAAAGATACCTTTGTTGGACAATATCCAGTGAGAACTCCATTTTTTAAGGGTTTTTTACCAAAATATTTTTTGCATGGCATATCATATGATTTGGAGAAGATCAATTACAAAGATACCTTACATGAAAGTTATTTCCAATAAGAGTAACTTAATTTGGAAAGAGTTGTTTTCTTAAAAGAAGTATTTAAAAATAATATAAAGGAAATAATTTTAGTTAAGAATCCATTTTATTGATTGAAATAAATCATGGAAGTATCTTTATTTAAGAAGTATCCTTTTGGGTAAAGAATGCAGAACATATTTATTTGAGAATTATTTTTTCAAAATACTGTGTTTGATTTAAAAAATCTTACGTTGCAAAGAATATTTTCCACGAAGAGATGTTTAGTTTGGATTTTTTTTTTCTTAAAAGAAATATTGGAAAATCTTTCAATGGATAATCATGAAGTCATTTTATGAGTTGAACAATTGATGAATGTATCTTTATTTGAGAAGTATCCTTTGGGTTATTACTAAATTCACAATTGAGTAAATGTTAGGCTAGGTCTATTCATACACTTATAATTACTTTGCATACACTAAGAAATGTAGTACAGTAATATACACCAAAAACTACTTTGCAGATACTATTCTTCTTCTTTTTTTTACAAAATTATCCTTCCTTTCATCTTCCTCATCTTCCCACTTTAAAACATAAACTCTTCTGCATAAAATTAGAAACAGGAGAACAGGTGAAGGAAGAACATCGGCCGGATTTTAGATTTAAAGGCGTAGCTTTTATTTTTTTCATCAGAAGGATGTGCATTTTATATTTTTGGCTGAAGGAAATAATTTGCACAAAAATTAAATCGCGTCTTCTTCGATCTCCTTCTCAATTCATGTATACAAAATTCTAATTCATGCGTCTTCAATCGTGTGTGCATCTCCAATCTCAGTCTAAGATGAAAATCAATTGCATCATCAATCCTTTCTTCTTCTTCAATCGTGTGTTACTGTTGTATAAATAAGAGATGCTAGTATTATCTTCAATCTCATCCTCTTCAATCTCGTCTTCATTTTTTTCATATGTCGATAACAAAAGATGCAGATGTTGAAACCAGTGTAATTCAACAAGCTAAAACAGAAGGAACTGTCAGCTTCTTCTATACCCTGAAGTTTAATACCGTGTTTTTTTTCATTGACCAATTTTTATACTGTAATAATACTAAAACTTAGCATTTTTACTTTTGTCATGCAATTCAAATATGTAAATTGTTTGAATATTATAATAATATAATGTTGTCTCAGTGACTGATTTATGTTTGATTTAATTTTGGGCTCTGCATATGTTTTGTGGATGTATTATTGTTTGTCACTTAATAATTCTATCTACAAATATCATTCATTTTTTGTTGCTTATTTCTGTATGTTGTTTATAATATTGTATGTTTAATAGTAATATGGCAATATGGATGTCTAGAATATGCTTATATTGCTATAATATTGTATGATGGTTATAATTCTGTATAATGGTTATAATACAGCATGTTTATATTACTATCTGTATTACATTTGGTTATAATATTGTACGTCACTTTTTGGTGCTTATAATAGTATATGATATGATGTTATTTATGTTTAGCGACATTATGGCATTTTGTTCATTGATAGTATTATTTAAACAGACATTTTATGCTAGCTGTGTATAACATTGTGCTTTTGAGAATTTAAAATTTTATATTTTATAATGATTAATTAAAGCTATTATAGCTTTTTTGTGTTAATTTAAGTATATTTTTGATCGACATTAATAATTGAACAAATTTTTAAATAATGATAGTTTCATATATCATTTTTGTATTATGTAATGTTAGAGAACTTATGAGACTACTGCAGATATTTTGATATCAATAGACGCAATAAACTAGCAATTTATAATTTTTATAGTAGCGTATTGCAAGAAAAACAACAATATTACAATTTGATGATAAAATGAATAATATCAAACCATTAACTGTACTGTACTACAAATGATGTTATCAACCTGCATATTACTACAGTCCAAACGTTTAACATTAGTCTAATATGCTTTTTAGAAAAATAGCAAGGAAATTTGTAAGAAAATAACAAGTAAACTTCAATACATCATATCAAATTGCAATTAAAAATCAGTCTTTTTTTGCTCTGTTGCTGTTTTGGTTTGTTGCTTTTCTCGGTTGTTGATGATTTGAAGTACTGTATGTGCTTTGAATTGGTCGATCTCTGCCTTTTCATGCTTCTCTGTAAGTTTTCCACTATCAAGCAATTTAATGTTTGTTATTACAAACCAAGCACAGCCATTCCTACAAATGTAAGAAAAGCATTTGGCGACAATTAATTTTTAAGCTGTTATTAAAACAGTTTAAAAAGTATTTGAGTATTTTACTTACGAGCTTGGTTCTTACAGCAGGCATGGTTGTTGTTTTAGTGATTTTTTTCCCGAAACTTTTATTCAAGATTCGCTTTTCCTCCCATTTTTTTTCAAATAAGTTTTCAATATTCTTTCTCTGGATAAGTAAAAAATAATTTAATTATGACAGTTGAATGTAGCATTTTTAGTTTTTGTATATCAAGATGGATATATTATTCTAATTTTTTACCAAAGTAATAGCTTGTTTGTAGCTTGGATTTGACATTTCTGTAGATCTAGTTTGAGGCTGATTTGAATCATAATGGCATTGCATTGTGGCATAGTCCAATGTCAAAAGCGTCCAATAGTTGATATGATGCAATGAAAAGAATATGGTTTCGACATATTCATTCAGAATAATAGTTTTTATCATAGGGAAAACTAGATTCTCTATCATAATATCCAAATTCGAGATCAATGGATTCTGCATATTAAAAATTGTTAGCTTATATTTTTTTTAAACTTAACCTTACTTTAAAAAAGGTTAGATTTACCATCATTATAGTGCTAAATATATAGTCGTGCTCATACAACTCTTGTTCTCGAACATACCAGTCAATTATCTGATAGATTAAAAAAATATACCTATGTTAGTAGCTTTATACAAAAATGATAAGTTTATATAGCATTTTGAATTTTTTTTAATCTTTCTTTGTTTTTCTCTATTCATTCAATATGAATATCAGTATAGTACGTATGTTGCTATTTTTCAGGTGTGGTAGTGGCTTTATATCAAAATGATAAGTTTATATATCATTTAAAACACATCTATTTATTTTCATTTTTTTCCTATTAATCATATCCCAACTATCACATAGCACGTATGGCACTGTTTTTTCAGTGCAATTATTCATACTTTGTATAACAGAGGTTTTATATTGAAATGTAAGTTTATATATCATTTTGAACATACATGTATATTGTTAAATTTTCCAGCCTATCAAATAGAAATATAAGTTATAAGAAAAATAAAAATAAATATACATGGCCGTCTGTGAACAGATCCAACAAAATAGCATAAAGCATAAATTTTACAATTGTAATCTAATCACTTCTGTCATTATCTTCTACGAAAGCTACAGTGCTACATTTTACATAAACAGAAAACAAGTTAGTATACATTATTTTGATGAAATTGTAATGTAAAACTATTTATGATAATATAATTATTACTTTTCATTTTTTTTTCAAAAAATGAAAGAACTATGTTCCTCTTGGTTCCTTCAAGAAGATATAGAAGTTTGTTTTTTATGATTTTTGCACTAGATTGGTAGTCTTCCCGACTTGGCGAGTAAGCATCGATGTCTACTAGAGTGATTGTATTATGCGGACGGGTACGATCGCTATCAAAGCTTTCTCCGTTAATGTTTGTTAGTTCTTTCAATTCGCTGTCATTTTCTTGATCGGTAGTATTTTCATTTTGCTCTTCCTTTTCCTTTATTAGACCAATTTTTTCCTTGATTTCTTCATTTTCATTTTTTCCTTCATCAGTTCTTCCCTCAGCTTCTAATTTCTTTTGAGTAGCTCTTGTTTTCACTCTTTTAACCGATGAGCTTGTGGTTGTTTTCTATTTTGGCTTTGATTTTTTTTTTCTTCTTTCCTTTCTTCTTGCAGCATTTGCACTTGTCGGATTTTAAGATCTGTTGTAGGAGATTCTAAAATAATTTCATTTTGTTTGCTTTCATTTTGGCTTTCATCTCCTTCTTCTATGCTGCTTGTTTTTATTTCAATTTCTCAATTTCTTTTTCCAGTTCTACAATCATCTCTTTGTCTTTTCTTTCTTTCAGCTTTTTCAATTTTCAACTCTTTTTCAGTTTTTCTTACTTTACTTTCCAATTCTCCTATGTATGTTAAAGAGAGGCAGTTTGATTATTATTGTCAGGATTTTCCATTTCATATCTGCCTTCAACATGTTGTAGTTGCAATTTGTTGTGCTTGTTTTCATTTACTGTAGTAAATTTCCTTCTCACTAATATTTCTCAAGTTGTCAAAAATCATTTCAATAACAATAATTAGGTATCAAGATTATTAAATTTATGACAACCTGTAAAATTTTTATACTAAATTTACATGACAAAATATAAAAGGAATATTACCCTTTCATTATCCATTCTTGATAATATATTCTTTATGACAATATTCTTGAGACAACTTATATCCCACTTCACAAACCTTGAAAAAGTATCAATGTATTTCGTATTCTTCTCAATTAAAACAACACGTTCACAAAGAAAATACTACAAAAGTTTTTTTTTTGTTGAGAAAATGCTTTGTTTGAGTATCATTATAATTCTAATTATTATATGCCTATTTTTTAATCATATGTTCAATAATAAAAATTTGCACTGAATGTCAACATTAATTAAATGCTATGTTCAACTATCATTTTCATTTTCAAACAAAAAGGTATGCACTATATAAAACAGAAAAATACAAAAAAATTATTTCTATGTTAATAAATCATTGGTAGTTAATAAAAGAAGGTGGTATAAAATGATATATGAAATTATCGTTCGATATTTCAATGTAACAGTTGAACAAAACCATTGACAGAAAAAAATTGAAATCTTATGTTTAATTAACTAAATTTAAAACATTTAAAAAAAGAAGGAGATTTCAATGTTTAAATCTAGATCAATAAACAATACAAAATAATGATAGATGCAACTATCATTTCAGTGTAACTGATATTAACAAGAATAGATTTCCTGTGCCAAACTTGTAGCAATTATCTTTTACAATTGAAACTATCATTTCATCGTTAATCTCCAAGTTCATAAAACAAAAGTTTGTAATAGAATAACAAAGAAAAAAAGGGTATCTCTTACCAAAATAAGCATGGAACATCCGGACATATGACACGGCTTGATGTTGAACAATTTCAACGAACGTAAGAATGAACATTGTATTGTCAATGGCCATGGTACATCAAACACTTTTTCTTCATCAATTAAGAAATGTAGATAACCCCAAGGTAAATACCTTTGGTTATCCGAGAAAAAAGTTATCGTTGTTGGAATCATTATTAGTTTGGGTAAATCGGTTTGATATTGATAATTTTCATTTTCATAGACAAAATTAATTCTAGCAATGGTTCTTTTTTTTAGTAATAAGCTCGACTTTTCCAAAATTCCTTACAAAAAAATCTTTACAGTAGTCAGATAAGTTTTGGAAAGAAGATTTTGGTAGAGGAAACATGTTTTTTCATGTAATGGTAAACCAAATAACAATGCAATATCTTCAGTTTGAATTTTTATACTTTTTTGTCTAATTTTAAATTCCTCATTTTCAATAGAAAATATACTAATAAGAGTATCCACTGTCAAAGTTGATTTTCAACATTCTTTCAAAGTTACCAAACCTTCATATATAGAAAAAATGAATTCATGAAAAGGTGTTTGCTTAATAAATTCTAATTGATCTAGTGTAAAACCTTTCCCTTTTTTTAATTTTTTGCAATGTTTTGATCGCAGCCATCAAACTATAGCGATATCGATTTATATCCACTTCTTTCTCCTCCTTTGACCCTTTTTTTTGGTGCAAATTTCTGTGCATACATATAATTTTACATGTTAATATTTCATGACATCAGCATACTGATAGACAATTCACCAAAACATTATAATGATATATGAAACTATCATTTCAATATTATTGAATATGATAGTAAATAACGTACTGTTCTTTATTTCAAGTTGACTTACAACTTTTTCGCAATAGTAAGTAATGGTAAAACAACAGCAAACATGATAGTGAGCATTGTTAAAAAAAATGCTAGATTAAGCTATCATATTTAATGTTATCAATACTTCAGGCATTTTCACAATAATATGTCATATGAAATTATCATTATACATGGGACAAACATGCTACTAGAAGTGGTATCATTACAAACATGTTATATGAAACTATCATTTTATAAATATCATTATTCATCCAAAATCATGATAGAAAAAAAAGAACATAATTAACATGCAACATGAAACTATGTCATATAGAACATATAGATATCTAATTATTTTTGGATTTCATAAATCTTTTACATCTCATAAGTACTCGATTAGGTTAGGATTCCAAATGTATTTTACATTCCAATAGTGCCTAATTAGGTTTCCAGTTTGACTTTTTTTTTTAGTTTGTTTGGTTAAACAATATACTTTGGGTACATATTGGTTTCTAAAGGTACCCACTTAGGTTTGAGTTCGGTCGTCCTTTGCATTCCATAAGTACCCACTTAGGTTTGAGTCCAGTCGTCCTTTGCATTCTTTTAGTTTGTTCGGTTAAGCAATATATTCTGGGTACATATTGGTTTTCAAAGGTACCCGTTTAGGTTTGAGTCCAGCTATCCTTCGCATTCTTTTAATTTGTTCGGTTAAGCAATGTATTCAGGGTACATATTGGTTTTTAAAGATACCCGCTTAGTTTTGAGTCCGACCGTCCTTTGCGTCCCGTAAGTACCCACTTAGGTTTAAGTTTGGCCATCCTTTGCATTTTTTTGTTTGTTTGGTTAAGCAATATATTCTGAGTATATATTGGTTTTCAAAGGTACTCGCTTAGGTTTGAGTCCTGTTGTCCTTTGCATTCTTTTAGTTTGTACGGTTAAGCAATATATTCTAGGTATATATTGGTATTCAGAGGTACCCACTTAGGTTCGAGTCCGACCGTCCTTTGCATCCATAATTACCCGCTTAGGTTTGAGTTTGGTCATCCTTTGCATCCCGTAAGTACCCGCTTAGGTTTGAGTCTGGCTGTCCTTTGCATTCTTTTAGTTTGTATGGTTAAATAATATATTCTAGGTATTGATTAGTTTTCAAAGTTACCCGCTTAGGTTTGAGTCCAGCCATCATTTGCATCCCATAAGTACCCACTTAGGTTTAAGTCCGACCGTCCTTTGCATCCCATAAGTACCCGCTTAGGTTTGAGTCTGACCATAATTTGCATTCTTTAAGTTTTTTTAATTAAGCAATATATTCTGGGTATAAATTGGTTTTCAATGGTACCGTCTTTGGTTTGAGTCCGACCATCCTTTGCATCCCGTAAGTACCCGCTTTGGTTTGAGTCCGGCCGTGCTTTGGTTTTCAAAGGTACTCACTTAGGTTTGAGTCCGGCCGTCCTTTGCATCCCTTAAGTACCCGTTTAGGTTTGAGTCCGGCCGTCCTTTGCATTCTTTTAGTTTGTACGATTAAGCAATATATTCTGGGTATAGATTGGTTTTCAAAGGCACCCGCTCAAGTTCGAGTCCGGCCGTCCTTTGCATCCCATGAGTACCCTCTTAGGTTTGAGTTCGGTCGTCCTTTGAATCCTATAAGTATCCGCTTAGGTTTGAGTCCAGTTGTCCTTTGCATTATTTTAGTTTGTTCGGTTAAGAAATATATTTTAGGTATAGAATGGTTTTTAAAGGTACCCTCTTAAGTTTGAGTGCGGCCATCCTTTACATCTCGTAAGTATCTGCTAAGGTTTGAGTCTGACCTCCTTTGGATTATTTTAGTTTGTTTGGTTTAGCAATATATTCTGGGGATATATTGGTTTTCAAAGGTACCTTCTTAGGTTTGAGTCCAGCCGTCCTTTGCATCCCGTAAGTACCCGCTTAGGTTTGAGTGTGACCGTCCTTTGCATTCTTTTAGTTTGTACGGTTAAGTAATATATTCTGGTTATATATTGGCATTCAAAAGTACCTGCTTAGGTTTGGGTCTGACCATCCTTTGCATCCCATAAGTACCCCTTAGGTTTGAGTCTGGTCTTCCTTTGCATCCCGTAAGTACCCGCTTAGGTTTGAGTCTGATCATCCTTTGCATTCTTTTAGTTTGTATGGTTAAACAATATATTCTAGGTATAGATTGGTTTTCAAAGGTACCTGCTTAGGTTTGGGTCCAGCCGTCCTTTGCATCCCATAAGTACCCGCTTAGGTTTGAGTCCGACAGTCCTTTGTATCCCCTAAGTACCCGCTTAGAATTGAGTCTAACCATCATTTGCAATTTTTTTTAAGTTTGTTTGGTTAAGCAATATATTCTAGGTATAGATTGATTTTCAATGGTACCCTCTTAGGTTTGAGTCCGACCGCGCTTTGCATCCCGTAAGTACCTGCCTTGGTTTGAGTCCAGACGTCCTTTGCATTCTTTTATTTTGTTTGGTTAAGCAATATATTTTGGGTATAGATTGGTTTTTAAAGGTACTCGCTTAGGTTTGAGTCTGGTCATCCTTTGCATCCCGTAAGTATATGTTTAGGTTTGAGTCAGGTCGTCCTTTGCATTCTTTTAGTTTTTACGGTTAAGCAATATATTCTGGGTATAGATTGGTTTTCAAAGGTACCCGCTCAGGTTTGAGTCTTGCCGTCCTTTACATCCCATGAGTACCCGCTTAAATTTGAATCCGGTTGTCCTTTGAATCACATAAATCACTACACCAAAACTGGGGATTCCCAACAAGTATAGGTGTTACAAATAATTTATGTAAACTTTTAAGTGTCACCAACGACCTATGAGGAATTTCCTGTAACACTTACAAATGTTACAAATAGAGTAACTGCTAACACTTATAAGTGTTACGAACATATTCATTGCTAACACTTATAAGTGTTACAAACATATTCATTGCTAACACTTATAAATGTTGGAACCATAAGATATGATAACACTTATAAGAGTTACAAACGTATTCATTGCTAACACTTATAAATGTTGGAACCATAAGATATGGTAACACTTATAAGAGTAACAAACATATTCATTACTAACACTTATAATTGTTGGAACCAGAAGATATGGTAACACTTATGAATGTCAGTATCATAATCCTACTAACACTTACAAATGTTGGCATACATAAATTGCTTACACTTATAAATGAGTACATATAACATGTCTTTATGATTTTCAATCACGTATATAATTCAAAATATCAATTCAATATAAGATTTGGTACACTTCCATATTACAAATTCAACAATGTCACATTCGCATAATGCTCAAATATTTGTTACATGCTTCCAATATTTCAGATTCAACAATGTCACAATTGTATAATGATCAAATATTTGTTACATGCACGACAATAATTTTTCTTTTTATTAGAACCAAAAACTTCGGAGATAGGATCATTGTCAAGATCAATACATATTTGCTTTCTCGTTGTCATTACATTCCAAATTCCGTTTTTTCCTCCTCCTCCACAAGTGCCTACAAAATATAAATGCACTCATTTTTACAAAAATAACAAATTGAAAAACTGATAAATAACAAGTGTAAACCACAGAAAAATGTTGGATGATCATTTGTTGAGTTCAAGAGATAAGCGCAAATATCATTTGCTGAGTCCAACATTTAATTGAAAGAGTTTCGACACATAGAAAGGCCTGGTTTTGATACTAAGCTGAAAAGGCTATACAATTTTTTTATCATTCGTCTGAAGAGTGTGCATGCGTATGAATTCCTGGAAATGCTATAAGATACTTTCGGCTAAGACTTTGGTCTAAGGCTTTCCAAATGTGTATCTATAGTTTTTTAGAAGTTTCAGCTAAGGCTTTCGGCTTAGTTTTTAAACTAAGCCCACTTTCGACTCGAAATTGAGCCTTTTTCATCTTAGTTTTCAGTCGAAACTGAGCCTTTTCCGACTCAATTTTGAGTCGAAACTGAGCCGGAAGTTTCAGTTTAGAAACTAAGCCTTTCAGCTCAGTTTAGAAACTAAGCCTTTCAGCTCAGTTGAAAAGTTTAATCCTCCATAATCCTTTTTGCTTACAGCCCATAAGGAAAAGATCTGACCAAAAAAAAGGTGCAATATGATGTATCTAGAAATAAAAAATGACATATCCAAATCACTAATATCAAGCAATGTTATGATATGATATTGCATACTTAACCCACATTCAAAAAGTGACACAGCTAGAACTTCTAGTTTCATGTGCATTGATATGATATTGCATTACCTCAACTTCCTTTACTTGAAATTCTTCAGAATGCGCCAAGCATGGATTACCAAAGGTTTCCGTAGACTAACTTGAACCATTCAGCCTAATATAAAGCAATGTTTCATTTAAAAACAACTGAATCTGTGAATCTTTGGTAGCATGAGTTGAAATTAAATAAATAATAGAAAAATCTTACAAGTCGTTGCCTAAGTGAACGTAATGATCACCACCGCCTAATGCCGAGAAATCAGGTGAGCAATGAGTGTACTAACGATTGACACCTGAAATTCCATTAGGAATTATGAATAAGATTTAAGAAGAAAAAATAACTAATTCTAAATTTATGTTACATACAAAGTTAACTCAGGAAATTAGCTAGTTACTTACATTTCAAATTCTAATTATACAAAGTAAATGCATGGACCAAACAATCAGCATACTATCATCAAAATATGAACTCAGTACTAAATATACATTCTTACCCACTTCCTTCTCTCTCGTCTCTCATTCTGATTTTTTAGGACAATAGAACAAGCTGGACAAGCATTCAGTCCCAAAAAAAGAAGGTGAAAATTGGATTTGCGTTTTCAATGAAGAAAATAAAACAAAAAAGAGCAAGTTGTACCACTGATGCATGACTCGAATCCATACATAAACAAGAAAATAAATCTATAAACATTAAAAACTTATGTTAACAATTTAATACTTTTCCCAAGGTACCACAATATTTCTTTTGGTAATTCCTTCCAGTAGGGACTAACTTATGAAATGTTTAATTATCAGCAATTAAATAGTTCCTCTGTTGCACTCGGTTACTATAAAAAGGGCGGATATATACTGATTTATGGGACAACATGTTTGTAATTTGTAAATGTAATACCCTGTATTTTAATAACATATTAAAATCATAAATCAAGCCAGAATTAAATTATAAAATAAGAATCAGGGAAAACGAGTTGCGCCATTGCATTCGTCTCGAAATTCTTCTTGGAATAGAGTCCAAGTTTTCGAAAAACGGAGTCCGTATGACCAAGTTATGACCCTCCGAAGTTTCAGAGATTTTCAGAATCGAAAACAGCTCGAAATTCGAATTCGAAAATTCGAATTCAAACCCCAGAGCGGGCTAGGCGGGAAAATTCCCGCCCAGGACTAGGTCGACACTATGGTCGACCTCCTAGGGACCGGGTCGACCATAGTGTCGACCTGGGGGTCGACCTGGTGTCGAATTCCAGATTTCAAGTCTGGTGCGTTGCGATGTATCTAGACCTGTTTTCTGTCTATGTTCGTAATCCTAAACCTATATAAACAGCCCCCTAACCCTATTCTCTTTATACCATTTTATTCACTCCTTATGCTGCCTCTGAAATAATTGAAATAAGTAAATTAAAATAAAACACGAAGACTATTCCTTGAAGACTACGGCTAGGAATTGCATATTGGGGTTGTTCGACTAGAGCTTCGATTCTGCTTTCTAAATTCTCGATCCGCTCACTATAAGTTCTAGTTACTTTGAGATTTAAACTTGTTAATTGTAATTTGGAAATGAGATAAAGTGAAATTGGACTTAAGTATGATAATCGATTCACATCTATTCTAGTTTCCATCTTGGATCTTGACATTTGGGAATATTGCTATGAAATCAGTTTGGACCTATTCATGTTGTAAATCAAACTCCTTCATGCCCATATTATTATCATGCCTGTGATTTTGAATCAATCTACTTTTCACAAGTTTGGATTATCACCTTTATAATGACTATCACCTTATTATGCTAGATCCGTAATCCTAATGTTTTGGGACTATTATTCTATATGCCAGTGATGTTATAACCAATTATCTCAAGCTATATCATGCTAAATTTATCACCTTGTGCTCGTTCTTTTGCCTATCATAGTTTTGATGTTATTCCCTTTTATTTTGCATTTGGATTTAATTGTATTCTAGATCGATTCACATTTATGTGCGATGGGAATACGATTTGGGTGGATTAGGCAAAACATGGATTGGTTATGAACATGAATCATGAAACTTGACATGAAACTTGACACGAACTTGACATGAAACTTGAACATGGACATGACACTAGAATGAACTTGAAAATGGCCAACTCGAGGTTGGGTTGAGTTTGCAGTGTAATTCTGCCCGGAACCGCCCGACAAATCCAGTGACTGCAAACAATAGGATCCATTGTGGGTAGTTGGTCATATCGCACTTGAAACCCGAGGTCAGACTGAGTTGTGGTGTAAATCTGCCCGGAACCGCCCGGCATATGCAGTGACCACAACAACAGGTCTGATGTGAGAGGTTGGGGTGCATTAATGAATTAATGCCACATGATAGGGTTAAGTCATGAACATGAAAGACAACACTTAACCAACTTGACACATGATTAGTGGGGTTAAGTCATGAAATTGAAAGACAACACTTAACCAACTTGACATGCTAGACTGATAATGGTTAAGTCATGAATTTAAATGACAACACTTAACATGTTGGACGGAAACCCTAGTTACGCGGTTCATTTCAGCAGTAACCCACTTAGATGTATCATGGTACCCTGGAACTAGGCAGGGTGGGGCACGATTACTGGGCTGATTGTAAGCGACCAGAACGA
Source organism: Allium sativum (assembly GCA_030737875.1). Classification (NCBI taxonomy): domain Eukaryota; kingdom Viridiplantae; phylum Streptophyta; class Magnoliopsida; order Asparagales; family Amaryllidaceae; genus Allium; species Allium sativum. Next base: position 508,304,939 of record CM060921.1, on the reverse strand, counting down.
TGGCTGAGTTGGTGCGCCAGTGTAGGTTCAGGCGGACTATGGTCGTGCACATGGTTCGGAGTTGAAAAAGCAGGCATTGGGCATCAGTAGGTTTACACTGTGCGTGCTTGATTCATGTCGGTGGTTGGCACCCTAGGGCTTGATACACCCTCTGGTGGACCTAGCACAGGTGACTACTTTCGTGATAGGGCCGTATGACACAGACACACGACGAGCTAGAACTTGTAGGGAGGCGATCGATTAATGGATCGTTCCGTAGGACCCGGAAATGGGTCATTTCATGATATTGGGCCAAGAGATCATTTCCTGGTTAATATATGACATGGGTTTGGGATACTAGTATAGTTGGTGCAGCAAATCTTGAACATGCGATGCTATACTTGATTTATCATGTTATCTTAGTCTATCTTGCCCGTCTTGACAGCATCCTTATGTTTACTTTCAGTTTATACATGTCATGTTACCTTTACCTGTTTTTATGTTGAAAGTCACTAGGACTTACCAGTCTTTATGACTGACCCGTTTTCTTTCACCTCTTTTTCTTTCGTCCCCCCCCCTAGGTTCTCAGGGAGGAAACTCTAGCACTTAGCATGGATTTCTCTTGCTTTCGGTTCATCTCATGTACGGTTTGATCTTGAGCTCTGTTATGGCTGCATTTCTGCTATCTTGGGGAATTATGCTATTTTTGATGTTTTAAGCTTTTATGCAAGACAGAATTTGTTGTAATGGAAAATGATGACTTTGCCTATTTGGTACTTTGGATGAAAAAGGCTTTGACTATTTTGAAAGTAATGAAATTTATCTTCTTTCGTTGTTTTCTTTATGTTTGTCTTGTCATATTTCTGTGATTGTTTACCTCGATAACGCTCCTCCAAAACTAGTGCATTCCCTTTGTGAGTGACCCTAGCGGAGGTGGGGTGTTACACTTGGTATCAGAGCAGAAGGTTACCGGACTGGGCAAAAGTTTTTAAAACCTTCTAAAACTATTTTCAAAACCGTTTACAAAGAAGCATTTTTCAAGAAAAGTTTTGTTTTATTTAAAGGCTATTCCCCAAAAGCCATTAGCACCATCCTTTGTTTCCTCGTTTGAATCTTTTTCTTTTTCATTACAGCATGTCTGGGAATCTTAACCTTCTAGAGGGTGTGCCAATATCAGGTTGGTTCAGGAGGTACTTAGAGGCTAGAGCCAACGATGCAGACCCAGCAGATATTCCTCCTCCAGCTGCAGCGGTTCCTCCTCCTCCTCCTCGTGCAAATGCTTTCTCAAAGATCTGTAGAGATTTTAGGGCCATGGGTGGAAAGGATTTCAAGGGAACTGAATCATTCATAGAAGCGAGGAACTGGCTCAAAGAAACTAAGGATCTGTTCGTTATCTTCGAGGTGGACGATAGGCAGAAGGTACAGTTGGCAGTATGGTTGCTCAAAGACGAAGCTTCCTATTGGTGGGAAGTCACTAACACTGAAAGACCTGTTGACACATGGATGGATTTCAGGATAAGGTTTGAGATGAAATTCCTCTCAAAAGCTGAACGAAGTCTACAGCTGGAAAAGTTCTTATCTCTTAAGCAAGGAAGTATGACGGTCAAGGAGTACGTTAATCAATTCAATCAGCTGGCCCGGTTTGGACTGGACTTAGTGAATACTCCTCATAAGAAGGCTCTCCGTTTTGTCAAGGGATTGAATGAGCCACTTCACAGCTTGGCTATGACCCACATACCTATGGGGGCTACTTACGAAAGGTTAGTAGACATGGCACTCTTAAATGAGGAAGACAAGGGCAAGAATGAGGCAAAAGCAGAAGTGCCTCAAGATAAGAAGGGGGAAGGGTCACAGAACAAGAAGGCTGATCCAAAGAAAGCCGGGAAGAACAACAAACCCCGTGAAAAGAGAAAGTGTGATTTCTGTGGCATTCCTGGACATCTGGTCAAAGATTGCAGGAAGAAGAAAAGGAAGATGGCTGGCTGTTTCCACTGTGGTGAGACAGGACACATGGTAAGGGCCTGCCCAAGGAAGCAAGGGCAGGGAGCTGGACCTTCTAATGGAGGACAAGTCCACGCTCTCACGGTACCTCCGCAAGAACGAGGTAGAAATATTTCTGTCGAAAGTTTAGTCTATCTTTTTTATCATCCTGTTCGAACCTTGTTTGATTCTAGCGCATCGCATACTTTTATTTCTTCTGATATTGTTGAAACTCTACACCTAAGTACTAGTCTAGTTGAGGATCCCGTTATTGTTTCAAATCCAATTAGTAGCCCCGCTCATTTATCTATGATTTGTGTGGATTTGAGGATTTCTATCTTAAGTGTAGAATTCACGTGTAATGCTTATGTTCTCGGACTTATGGGATACGGTTTGATTCTAGGAATGGATTGGTTGTCCAATAATGGAGCCATTCTCGATTGTGAACGAAGGGTAATTAGACTCGTGACTCACCTTGGTAACACCCTATTTAGAATCTCTTGACTCGTCTATCGAAGATTTGCAATCAGTAAGCGTAGTCCGAGAATATCCCGATGTCTTTGATGAAGTCAAGGGGTTACCCCCTAAAAGAGAGATCGATTTCCGTATATATCTTGTTGATAATGCTAAGCCAGTTGCATTGCCCGTTACACACATGGCTCCGTGAGAGGGAAAAGAGCTTAGTAAGCAAGTTAAGGAGTTGCTTGAGAAAAATTTCATTAGGCGAAGCATTTATGAATGGGGTGCTCCGGTGGTATTCACTACTAAGGCGGATGGTTCGCTTCGTCTATGCGTAGATCATCGTGAGTTAAAAAAGCTGACTAAGAAGAATAGGCACCCACTACCGAGAATCGACGACTTGTTTGACCAGCTTGTAGGAGCGTCTGTTTTCTCTCAACTCGATCTAGCTACAGGATTCCATCAACTTAGAGTGGCTGAGGATAGCATTGACAAGACTGCGTTTAGGAGCCCGGATGGTTTCTTCGAATGGCTCGTCATGCCGTTTGGTTTGACGAATGCACCCACGTACTTCGTAGACTTGATGAGTAGGGTGTTTAGGGAGTTCCATAACAAGTTTGTGAAGGTCTTCGTGGACGATATTTTGATCTTCTCAAAGGATAGGAAAAACATGCTAGACATCTCAAGGAAGTCATGGATATGCTTAGAGCACACGAGTTAAAGGCTAAGTTCTCCAAGTGTCGTTTTTGGAGAAAAGAAGTTTGGTTTCTTGGACATGTAGTTTCTAAGCAAGGTATAGATGTGGACCCCGCAAAGGTAGTTGCGGTGCAAGACTGGAAAGTTCCTAAGAACACAACGGAAGTGAGAAGCTTTCTCGGTTTGGCGGGCTACTATAGGAAGTTCATTAAGGGCTTCGCTAAGATTTTAGCCCCTCTTACTAGATTAACGAAGAAGAACCTATCTTTTGCATGGGACATAGAGTGTGATGTTGCTTTTCAAAGGCTTAAGAGAGCCCTTACCACAGCTCCAGTTTTGGCATTACCCGACGGAGGTAAGATGTTTACAGTGTACACAGACGCGTGCGGTATGGGATAAGGCGCTGTCCTAATGCAAGAAGGGAAAGTGATATGCTACGGGGATAGACAACTTAAAGTTCACGAGAAAAACTATCCAACACATGACTTGGAATTGGCCGCGATTGTTTTTGCGCTCAAGTCTTGGCGCCACTATCTTCTAGGTGAGAAGTTCGAGTTGTATACCGATCACAAATCGCTTAAGTACCTCTTTTCGCAAAAAGATTTGAATCTAAGGCAACAGAGGTGGATGGAATTCTTGGCATCGTATGACTTCGATATAGCTTATACCCCTGGCAAGGGTAACGTGGTGGCGGATGCGCTAAGTAGGAAAAGGTTGACTTTGAGTCCTTTGTTTGTTGAAAGGAAAAGTCTAGAGTTTATAGCAACCTTTGATTTCACACCTGTTGTTGAGTCGTTGGCTAGCACGTTAGCATCTCTTGAGTTAAGGCCTATGCTTCTAGACCAAGTAGGGACTTCACAGAAGGTAGACCCACAGATAGTCGAAATCATGGACAAGTTGATTAGAGGTGAGATGTCAAGTCACCTCAGTAGGTATGCCATAGATGACAAGGGATGGCTAAGGCGTGATGGTAGACTATGTGTCCCACAAGTGGGAGACTTAGTAAAGAGAGTTCTCGAAGAGGCGCATCACTCGACGATGACTATACATCCCGGAGGGGATAAAATGTACAAGGATATGAAGCGCATTTTCTTTTGGAACAGGATGAAAAAGGACATGGCGGAATTCATTTCTGAGTGCATGGTGTGCCAACAAGTAAAGGCCGAGTCGAAAAAGCCCAGTGGGCTATTGCATCCTTTGGAGGTTCCGCAGTGGAAATGGGAAAGTGTCTCGATGGATTTCGTGGATGGATTGCCTAGGTCAAGGAAGGGCAATACTAGCATATGGGTTATAGTACATAGACTCACGAAGAGCGCTAACTTCATTCTTGTGAAGAGCAAGAGGACCGCATCATGGCTAGCGTCTATATACCTTCGAGAAATAGTACGGTTGCACGGAGTTCCTTCTAGTATAGTTAGCGATCATGACCCGATTTTCACTAGCGAATTTTGGAATAGTTTACAAGAAGCAATGGGTACATGACTAAGTTTAAGCACGGCCTATCACCCACAGACGGATGGACAAACCGAAATGGTAAATAGGGTACTAGATGATCTTTTGAGACTACGCATTCTTGACTTTGGTGGTACTTGGGAAGATCACCTATCTCTCGTTGAGTTCGCGTATAATAATAGTTACCAAGCTAGCATAGGAATGACACCATTCGAAGCTTTATACGGAAGACCGTGCAAGTCACCAACTTGTTGGTGGGAGTTGACAGACAAGCTCATACTTGGACCCGACATGATAAGGGACACTTCCGAGAAGGTTGAGTTGATACGAAGACGGATGAAAACGGCCCAAGATAGACAGAAATCCTACGCGGACAAGAGAAGGACAGACCTAAAGTTCGAAGTCGGAGATATGGTCTTTATAAAAGTTTCTCCTTTACGCAATGTGGTTCGCTTTGGAGCGGTTGGAAAGTTAGCACCGAGATTCGTAGGACCGTTCCCTATCATCGAGAGGATTGGACAGATGGCCTATAAGGTAGAGTTACCCAAGAAGTTGGCCGGAGTACACAATGTCTTTCACGTTTCGCATCTCTGAAAGTGCTTACATGAGTCTGCTGAAGTGGTTGAGCCAAGCATCCTTGAAAGTGTAGAAGTGGAAAGAGAAGCAACATTGAGGCGAGTTCCGATTTGTATCTTAGGAACGAAGATCAAGAAGCTAAGGAATCGAGAAGTCAAGCTAGTTAAAGTACAGTGGAGTGAAGCCCAAGAAGATGCAACTTAGGAAACCGAAGAGAAGATACGCGCGGTATACCCAATTCTTTTTTAGGGTACATTCTCGATCTCTTTTTCCTATAAGTTTGCATACCTTCGTATCATGTACATGCTTTTGCTATCCATGTTTGTCTTGTTATCTTCTCGATCCTATCTTGAGAACCTTAGGTAGAACCCTTTTGGATGTAAACATGTGATTGAAACATGTTATGGTTAATGATTGCAAGTGGTTGCAAGTGGTTGCTCATGGTTGCATAACACACATTAGGCACTAGATCGGCTCAGTCACATTTTTCATGTTGCATATGCATGAGTGCTTATACTTGTACATAGATGGAAACTTGATATGCTATCATTTGGATGTTGCATATGAGTGAATGTTTGTGCACTCATGTAGAGATTATAAAGTATGTTAGGAATTTGCATACATGTTGGACTCATTACACTAACATATTTATCATTAAGGAGGTCTACGGAATCAGTAACCGCCTGATCTTTTGCATTAGATAAGTACATATACACACACTTTTTGCATATGTACATACAGCGTTAGAAATCTTTTAAGGACAATGACTGCTTGTGGATGGTGTTTTGAGTAGATGGATGTTGGATGGTAGGACACATTCTTCTTAACTTGGAGATTTCGGGGACGAAATCCTTTAAGGAGGGGAGAATGTAATACCCTGTATTTTAATTACATATTAATATCATAAATCAAGGCAGAATTAAATTTTAAAATAAGAATAAGGGAAAACGGGTTGCGCCATTGCGTTCATCTCGAAATTCTGCTTGGAATAGAGTCCAAGTTTTCGAAAAACGGAGTCCGTATAACCAAGTTATGACCATCCGAAGTTTCAGAGATTTTCAGAATCGAAAACAGCTCGAAATTCGAATTCGAAAATTCGAATTCAAACCCCAGAGCGGGCTGGGCGGGAAAATTCCCGCCCAGGACTGGGTCGACCTGGGGGTCGACACCATGGTCGACCTCCCAGGGACTAGGTCGACCATAGTGTCGACCTGGGGGTCGACCTGGTGTCGAATTCCAGATTTCAAGTCTGGTGCGTTGCGATGTATCTAGACCTATTTTCTGTCTATGTTCGTAATCCTAAACCTATATAAATAGCCCCCTAACCCCATTCTCTTTACACCGTTTTATTCTCTCCTTATGCTGCCTTTGAAATAATTGAAATAAGTAAATTAAAATAAAACACGAAGACTATTCCTTGAAGACTACGGCTAGGAATTGCATGGGGTTGTTCGACTAGAGCTTCGATTCTGCTTTCTAAATTATCGATCTGTGCACTGTAAGTTCTAGTTACTTTGAGATTTAAACTTGTTAATTGTAATTTGGATATGAGATAAAGTGAAATTGGACTTAAGTATGATAATCGATTCACATCTATTCTAGTTTCCATCTTGGATCTTGACATTTAGGAATATTGCTATGAAATCAGTTTGGACCTATTCATGTTGTAAATCAAACTCCTTCATGCCCATAGTATTATCATGCCTGTGATGTTGAATCAATCTACTTTTCACAAGTTTGGATTATCACCTTTATCATGACTATCACCTTATTATGCAAGATCTGTAATCCTAATGTTTTGGGACTATTATTCTATATGCCAGTGATGATATAACCAATTATCTCAAGCTATATCATGCTAGATTTATCACCATGTGCTCGTTCTTTTTCCTATCATAGTTTTGATGTTAATATCTTTTATTTTGGATTTGGATTTACTTGTAATCTAGATCGATTCACGTTTACATGCGATGGGAATACGATTTGCGTAGATTAGGCAAAACATGGATTGGTTATGAACATGAATCATGAAACTTGACATGAAACTTGAACATGGACATGACACTAGAATGAACTTGAAAATGGCCAACTCGAGGTTGGGTTGAGTTTGCAGTGTAATTCTGCCCGGAACCGCCCGGCAAATCCAGCGACTGCAAACAATAGGATCCAATGTGGGTAGTTGGTCATATCGCGCTTGAAACCCGAGGTCAGACTGAGTTGTGGTGTAAATCTGCCCGGAACCGCCCGGCATATCCAGTGACCACAACAACAGGTCTGATGTGAGAGGCTGGGGTGCATTAATGAATTAATGCCACATGATAGGGTTAAGTCATGAACATGAAAGACAACACTTAACCAACTTGACACATGATTAGTGGGGTTAAGTCATGAAATTGAAAGACAACACTTAACCAACTTGACATGCTAGACTGACAAGGGTTAAGTCACGAATTTAAATGACAACACTTAACCTGTTGGATGGAAACCCTAGTTACACGGTCCATTTCAGCAGTAACCCACTAAGATGTATCATGGTACCCTGGAACTAGGCAGGGTGAGGCACGATTACTGGGCTGATTGTAAGCGACTAGAACGACGGCTGAGTTGGTGCGCCAGTGTAGGTTTAGGCGGACTATGGTCGTGCACGTAGTCTGGCGTTGAAAAAGCAGGCATTGGGCATCAGTAGGTTTACACTGTGCGTGCTTGATTCGTGTCGGTGGTTGACACCCTAGGGTTTGATACACCCTATGGTGGACCTAGCACAAGTGACTACATTCGTGATAGGGTCGTATGACACAGACACACAACGAGCTAGAACTTGTAGGGAGCCGATCGATTAATGGATCGTTCCGTAGGACCCCGAAATGGGTCATTTCATGATATTGGGCCAAGGGATCATTTCATGGTTAATATATGACATAGGTTTGGGATACTAGTACAGTTGGTGCAGCGAATCTTGAACATTTGATGCTATACTTGATTTATACTTGATTTATCATATTATCTTAGTCTATCTTGCCCATCTTGACAACATCCTTATGTTTACTTTCAGTTTATACATGTCATGTTACCTTTACCTATTTTTATGCTGAAAGTCACTAGGACTTACCAGTCTTTATGATTGACCCGTTTTCTTTCGCCTCTTTTTCTTTCGTTTCCCTCCCTCAGGTTCTCAAGGAGGAAACTCTAGTACTTAGCTTGGATTTCTCTTGCTTTTGGTTTAGCACATGTACGGTTTGATCTTGAGCTCTGCTATGGCTGCATTTCTGCTATCTTGGGGAATTATACTACTTTTGCTGTTTTAAGCTTTTATGCTTCTTTATTTATGCAAGACAGAATTTGTTGTAATGGAAAATGATGACTTTGGCTATTTGGTACTTTGTATGAAAAAGGCTTTGACTATTTTGAAAGTAATGAAATTTATCTTCTTCCGCTGTTTTCTTTATGTATGTCTTGTAATATTTCTGTGATTGTTTACCTCGATAACGCTCCTCCAAAACTAATGCATTCCCTTTGTGAGTGACCCTAGCGGAGGTGGGGTGTTACAGTAAAGGTACCTATCAGATGAAATATGACAAGCTGACTGGGCTGGTTTGTAAAAACAAAGCAGCTACTTGTACCCTATAAAATAAAAATATGAGAAATTAGAATGCTGAATCAGTAGCGATAAACAAAAATATGCACGTAGTCATTTATATAAGTAATGTAATAAATAGGCCTTGTCCACCTGATACTTTTTAATAGTTGATGGTTGAAGTGGTGCCTCGACTAAGCCACCAAAAACAGCACCCTTGTTACCCCCAACAACCTAAATATTAAAAGTATTGAGAAACTTGAATAGCAGATAATTCATGACTTCTTAACAGCTAAGCTTATGGTGTATAAGAAGAAAAAAAATGATATAAGTATATCCAATAGTTAGAGGGAAAGAAAACCTCTACGTGACTGAATAAATAGTTATTACTGCATAGGATTTATATAAGTTTTACGTTTTAATAGACCTAGATGCTAAGAGATTATTGGTTTGATTTGGTCGTACCCAATTTAAAAAAGAAAATGCTAACACTTACAATTATTGTTGCATGGGATAATCAAAAGTTACCACCACCAATCGGTTTTAAATAATATTTATCTACTTGCTAACAGACTACTTGCCTATTAGATGTAACTAGATAGAAAACACACAAAAATTAGAAAATTCAAAATATAATAACAATCAAAGAGGGACATTACCCGACATAAATGATAGCATGATGATTCCCAGCCCTACAGAATAGGAAGAAGCACTTGCTTAACCAGTCACCACCATTAAGAAAACATGGGAAAAGATGAGCTAACTTCTAATGGAAATAAATATTTTTTCAAATTTGAATTTGAAGATGATAAAACCAAGATACTTCCATCTAATGCTATATTCATCCGAAGTTAGATTATGATTAAAACAATATGGAACCATAGATTCAATGGACTGGTAACCCAAATTAAAATACTTATGATATGGATCCATTTATACAACATTCCCCTACTAATTTAGGAAATCAGCTAAAACATAGGAAAAACCAGTGTGCTCTAATGAAATTACAAAAGAAACAAGAATATTTGATTCTATTAAAGAGCTCTGTTAAATAAAACTATTTGTGTAGTTACTTAATTGGATATATTATTCGAGAAAGCATCCTATAACATGCTTAAATAACAGTTTTCATTATTTATCAATTGCATTTTTACTAGCTGGTTTTTAATGTCTCGTATTGTTGTACAATTTATGAAGCGTTTTTTCACAAATTAAGTTTACTTTTTTATGGCAATAAGAACGGATTCACGCACTTCTGAAGTTAATACCAAGACATATTGTAATATTTGAAAATTTTAGCTTGAGTAATTTCTTAATAGGCCTTCAATCAGAAATGAAATCTCATCACAACAGAGTAATTTATGAAGTTAATACCAAGACTAATGTTAATAGAGTAAGATCATATATAAAATGGAGCAACGGGATTTTTAGCATGTAAGTATTCTTTTTCTTTTTTTTTGTTCTTAGTAATAGATCATATGGTGCCATAAGTTTGTCGAAATCTCTACTGAAGCTACTTAAAAATATATTCTGACAAAGAAATGCAGTGAAGATCGATCAACAGTACTGCAAAAAGTAATATCGAAGTAAAGATGGCAATTTACAGTACTGCAAAAAAAATCATACCTTTTTGCAGGTCAGTGAAGTAATGACAGAACAAACTAACTTGCTGGGGAACTTGCAAAAGCTTAATATTATTATAGAACTATTCTTCACAAATTTTAAAAGTCTCATATCTTCAAACAAAAAGAAAAGGCGCGAAGCTTTGCAAAAGCTGAAGCCTTCTCATGTTTGGCGTCTTGCCATTTTCTATCCTTGGCTCTTGCGCACGAAACCTGCGCATGCCATTGCTGTTGCTATATGCAAGCCATTTTGACATATGCGTTATATAAAAGCTTGCAAACCATTAGAAATTTTGAAACCATTATAAACCTGCTTCCTTTGCCTTGGCTTCATCCACGTCAGCAGCATTCGTGCCTGCACCATCTCAGTCCAGCAAAGCTCCATGTGTTGAAAAAAGGGGCAAGTAAGGTGAATACATAGGCATGTATTGAAAAAAAAAACAGAAAAGAAAACAACATGAGTGAATATCTTATCAGGTGGCGACTTGCATGAGAAGCCAAGTTAGTTTGTTTTGCAAGTTCCCCAACATGTGAGAGCACAAATATGTTACCATGGCAGAGTAGCGTCGCAATGTCCGCATGATACACACTTAACTAATTCAATTTGAAAATTAAGTATTGATTACATCAATCTATATTTTAAGATGTTTCACATTTTTATCCAAAACTAACAAAGGAGAAAAAATATTAAACTGAAAATTAATGGGTTACCTGTGGCCACTGCTTCACAAAGATTGAAGTCAAAAGATAAGTGAGCAAATTGCCTTATTGCTATCCGACCAGGTACGAACCATTTGAATTATGTTTTCAGTACAAACATTCGAAAGCTATTAGTTTAATGTAACATCCCAAAATTTTGCGATAAATTTTATTATTTAATTCAATAAGTTTTTGATATTATATGGATTTTAAATAATATTTAATGATTTAAATTGTGAAATTCTATGTTGAAAACATAATTGAATTGTTCAAAATAATGAAATTCAACCTATTATTGCGATAATAACTTGCATTGATTGCAAATAAATTTAGGATTTATTTATTTCGATAAAGGTTGAAAGTGGGAATTAATATTAATGTATTTAATGAAATTGATTGGTGTGATTAATAGTTGAAATAGAACTTGAATTATAAATAATGAAAAATTTAATTAACAATTAACGATAGTTGATTTATAAGTTATATTAATTTATTTGTATTGATTTGAATAGAGTTTATAAATCTTTGAATTTAATTTAAAAGGTGAATAAACGGAAATTAAAATGCATATAGATTTTTGTAAAAATTAACTTTGAATTTTATATGTGAATTCGTTTTAAACTATGGTAACTTTTTGAGTAATCAAAACGATAAAATTTGCTACTTATGAAAGTTGAATAAAAAGGAATGTTAATTAATTTAATAGAATTAATATTCAATAGAAATTGGTAAATAATAATTGAATTTAAGGTTTTAACGTATGTAAATTGATGGAATTAAAAAATGGTTATAAATGGAATGAACATTTAGTTTGGATTCAATTACAATAATAGCAAAGAAGAATTTGTTGATCAAAATTACTCTCACTATTTGTTGTAGATATAATAATCACTGTCAACGTAACTTGAATTCTATTAATCAGGGATGGAAATCATATGTGTCAAACTGATTGGTTAAAAGCGTAATTTTCAAAATAACGGTTACTGAACAATCAAATTTCGAAGCTTAATATAAAGTATTTAAGGTTCCATTTGGATATAAATAAAATTAATGAACTTTAAAAATAAAATAAAAAAATGAATATATAGAAATTGAAATAAATAGTATATGCATGTGTGAATAAATGCTACTTATGTCCATATGACATTTTATGGTTTTATCGAATCATAGTATAAGCATTCATTAGAAATTTAATTATATCCAATGGTTTCGGTGTTAATGAAATGGCATATTTTAGGTAACATGTAATTAATGATGGACAAAGAAAATATTGCAAATCCAAAATATAGAAAGAATTAAATTTAGAAATTAATCATCTTATGTTTATTGATTTCTTATATTTCATTATTTTCTCATATGACAACAAATGAAACAAACAGTCGCACCTTGTATTTCTTTCAGAAAATGTCAATGGTCGCTCCTCTTATATATCCTATGAGAAAACATTAGATCTCCTAAAATACTGCACAAAAAAAAATTCTTGTTTTATTCTAGCGTACTCGTATCTTAATTATCTTCGATCTCATACCTAAATTTAAAGGTGTGATGGAATTTGAGTGGTGTCGACAACTGCTAAAGTGAAGGATAAGAAGCTAGGATTGAGATTCTTGATTTATATAGGGATCGATGCATGAGTTGAACATCGTATTCGAGTTTGTGACATGGAATAGCATCTTGTGTGCAAATTTGGGTGGATTTCACGACAAAAATTGTCGCAACCTACATGGTGCATGCGTGAGGAAGCTGGTGAATGCAATTTTATGGGTGGAGCGAGCTTGAAGTTATTGTGATGGAGAGGAAGTGTGCGCGAAGAAAATTTTGTTGGATCTATCCATTCGAGTTTTCGTTGAGAAACAAGAAAGAGATTGAGGAGAGAAGTTATGTATATTGGTGGGTTTAATTTTTCTTGTGAGTGTATTGTACAGGAGTAGATGGGTGAAGGGGGAAGAAGGTGCTGACATGGCAAGCTTCTCATATTTTAGTCCATTTTTCGTTTTTTTATTTTATTTAAAACTCTAATCGCTAGAACTTATATAACTTTTGCATACGACTTCAGAATGACACGCGGTTTGTTGCATTTGAATCGTATCAACGAGCTCTTCGAGATGGCGTTGGTTTGGATTGATTCTAAGACTGAAAATTTTTGGACTAAAAATTGGATTTCAATCGCATATAGAACCAAGGTGAGTGATTTAACCCACTCACGCTTAACTAAAGTATTCTAATATTAGTTAAAATAATATTATGTCATGATATGATTGTTTGGATTGATGTTTGACAGTTTAATTTTGCATACTATGTTTATTTGCATTGATAGTGTAGTTAATTTTGACTGTTAAATTTATGTTTTCAGTTAAGTTAAAAATTTGACATTTAATTACTGTTTAAAACCTGACACCTGATAATTTGTACATTTATGTGATATTGAACTGTTTGTATGTATTGATGTGACGAATGGCTTGAATTTGATATGTTGACATATTGATGTTAATTATGTAAATTTGCCTGTTATTCATATTTATTTGTATATGACCTTTGTTGTGTGGATTAGTCCCAATCATTACCCTAGATGTTACGGGCATCGAATAAACCCGGGGTTAATCATTATAATGAATTAAGAACGTAGGTTGAAATGATAAATACCTATGACCCTAATTTGGATTGAAATGATATATATCCTTTCCCAAATACTAAAATTAAAAATTTAAGTATTACTTGGCCATAGGATAGAAAATTATATACGGACACCGGTTGGTTAAATAAAATTTGTTTTAACCATGAATTTTGAAATATTGTTTTAAAGACCATATAAGCGATGTTTTATAATTTATTTCTTTTGAACTTGAACCTCGAATTTTGAAATATATATATAAGAAAAGGAAATAAATTTGTATTATAACTGAAGCTAAATAAATAGTGAAATATAATATAAATCGAATTTATTGAAATTGAATAGTTTCACCCACCTTTGAATTTTATTATGAATCAACATTGATTTGAATTACATATGAATTGTGAACTCGATATTTGACATAAATTGAAATCATTGAAAATGAGAATCTAATTTGGAATGTAACTATTTGAATTAATTTGATCAAAGTGAAATGAATGTAAATTGGAAGTTTAATCGATGGAATTATAAAAATTTGAGTTGATTGAATTGAAGATTGAAATATGACTTCAAGTTTAATTGAAAATGTTAGAGAACGATTCTAATTCCAACTATAGTATTTCAAAACCATTCTTTATAAACTATTTTAATAATAATTATATTTTCTGTATAAACTATTTTACTTTATTACTATTTTATTTTATAATTATTTTAAATAAAACATTTTATAATTAACTATTTATTTTATAAATTATTCTAAAATTTTAACTATAGATTTTACTAAATTTGATAATTCTATTTTAATTACAAACTATTTATTTTTCAACTATTTCAAATTATATATCTAAACTATTTCATATATATTTTTACTATCTTAATATTCAAATTATTTTAAAAGTTGGAATTGTCCAAGATTTAAGTTTGGTTTTTAAAGGAGATTTCATTATGAAACATTATATTTTGACTATTGAAATGATTTTAGAAAATATGATATTTTTGATATGAAGTACGAACCCCCTTTGAAATGTAAAAGAACTGACCGGTGTGAAAAATGTAAACGTTTGGTTGTTAAAGGGACTGGGATCGGATATTGTCATACTCTCTGCCAATACCGAAAACCACTTTAACAACTGTGTACGCGGTGGAGTTCCAGAAATGGTGTTGGATGGATTTGGAGGCGATTACTGGATTTGAAGAAAGAGAACGATGATGGATAACCTTGACCTTCGGGTCATAATTAAAATGACTAAAACAGGAGCTATACCCAGGTTAATTGAGTTAGCTACTCTGAGCAGGCATACTTCTTCGATACCATATATATATACTTTGTGATTGATTGGCGCCTTTGATTTGATTTTGGGGTATGTTTGGGGTGGGCGGTAGTTGCGGCTATGCGTTACCACCGGCCTGGGTCAGCAATCCGGTAGAATCACTACTGATGGGTATTGCCTCGATGCCTTGTCATATTTATCCTGATCGAGCCCCCTACGATTTTGATTTAACGTTGTCGTATCATGGCGCATCTCTATCCGCCGACGTACCGGTGTGTTATATGCAAATTGTACGGCAACGGTATAAACGGTGTAAGGGTAATAATGGTAATCCCGCTTACATTATTTTATTATGTTATATTTAACCATAGACATTATTATAATAGCGCATTATATTATATAGTATTAGTTTGACAGATCCTTAGGAGATGGAAATTCCCGTAACATCTCTTAAGTTATTGCATTCATATTATTACATGAAATTTGATTTAACTAATATGAGAATGATTTAGTTCTGATCCGAGTGTTTGTTGTGTTTCTTTTTATGCAATACGCTCGGGTCAGACCGAGTTGCAGTTAGCGAAGATTTCTTACTTTGAAGATACAAGATGAAGATGGAATTCAACAGACGTACTATAATAATTATTCCGCTGCAAATGCATCGGTATGTTGTATGTTAATTTACTCTGATAATTGTTGTAAATGAAATAAAATGTATGTTTTTAACAGCTTTATAAACTGTTATTTATTTATTATATTTAGTCCTTCCGCTGTGAGATTCTGTATTTGTTCTTCTTCTTCTCTTCTTTTTTCTTATATAAATCCCAATAACTATCCTTATTTTTGATTTGTTCATGTCGACATTGAGGATCATTGTCGATTTGAACGGTCAAAAATATCGGGATGTTACATTTGGTATCAGAGCTTTGGTTTAGCGAAAACCTTGGCTCTATTTGGGATTAACTCATTAGAGATGGAGTAGTAATAATCTAGAATGAGTTTGAGTGTATATGAGAGAGCGTACTTGTAATTTTGGTATAAAATGATTTTATTTGTGTTGATTTGTTCTGTTGAGAATTTATGAATTCTGGTCGGTACTTGGGACGCCAATGTATCGATAGGGATTTCTAAACACTCGAACAGAGCTTATCGATATAATATTAATTTGAATTATATTTTTTATATATATAATTATTTAAAAATATACGAATTTTGGGTTTGTTGATGATAATATTAAATTTTCATCATTTGTTACTCGATTAATTAATAGTTAAAACCATTGGTTGTTGATTGGTTTAAAAAAAATCAAATATTGAAAATTTATTGATAATGAAATAAGAAGTAAAATATGAATTTGAGAATTTGGTTCCGGGCGATTTTTTAATATCGATTTGCAAATGGTTTGAAATAATATGTTTATATTTTAAAAGTGTTTCAAATAGAAATTGTTTTTAAATGAATTATTGAAAAAAAAAAGAAATAAGCGTATACCCTCTTTTCTTTGAAAATGATTTCGGTGATGAGTGCACGCATCATCGATATTTATTCTCAAGAGTCTAAGTAGAGAGACATTTATATTTTAGATTTTGTTTTACGAAGTTGAACTTTATTTAGACCCCTTTTTAGTATGATTTTATGTAAACGATATATTATATAAAGAAAAAAAATTTGAAAAAAAAAGGACCCGAAATTTAATTCTTGAAATCTTGAATAAGTAATGAATTGAAACTTCCGAATGTTAAGAGAGTTATAATTAAAATAAAAAAATCTTAAGAATTGGATAATAAAATGAAACAAATGGTAACCATTGAAATTTGTGTAATAATTAATTCTGTTCTGTAGCATGAATAACTTACCAATTAATTAGAAAGTTGAATGTTATAAGAATAAGCAATTAATTAATGGACAAGTATAAGAAGGGATAATGAAAGTGAAGAAAAATTTGATTGGTTATAATATAAATAAAATTTAAGTTATGTAATGAAAACGACATATGCTTGGTTATGTTATGCTTAGTAATGTGAATTAACCGAATCAATGAAAAATTAATTAAGCGAATTAATTGGTAATAAACTGAAATATAACAAATGAAATTATGAATTGTTTAAAAGTGAAATAAACAATGAAATCAAGCTAATAAAAAGTGACATTGAAAAATTTTGTTTGGTTGCTTGTTTGAATGAATATAATTGATTGGATGTTTTATTTATATTTTAGTTGCATTTGCTAATGCATTTGTGCTTACTATAAACATATAAATATTATTTCTTTTATATGTTGTAGAGCGTTATAAGTACTGATGGCAATTTGCTTGCATTGGAGCTCCTTGCGCATAAAAATTTGCTAATGCTTGTTCAAAAATAAATAAATCGCTAATAACGCAAATGAAAGGTACATATATCGAATTATATATCGTATTTTGGCAATTTATATTGTTTTCCCCAATTTTGGGATGCCTCATCATTGAGATGAGATGTATATTTGGAATCATTATATATTATTGTTTTCCAGACCAAACCGTACAAAGGAGACTCCGCCGAAATTTTTCGTGAAATTTTGACTTAGAAATTTTGTGAAAATTTGAGTTTTGTATAAGTTAAATTTTCTATGTTTAGTAGAAATTTTATATTATTTCAACTTTATTTTATCACTTCATTTCTACATTCCTTTTCGAGGACGAAAAGTTCATAAGTGGGGGAGAATGTAACATCCCAAAATTTTGCGATAAATTTTATTATTTAATTTAATATGTTTTTGATATTATATGGATTTTAAATAATATTTAATGATTTAAATTGTGATATTCTATGTTGTAAACATAATTGAATTGTTTAAAATAATGAAATTCAACCTATTATTGCGATAATAACTTGCATTGATCGCAAATAAATTTAGGATTTATTTATTTCGATAAAGGTTGAAAGTGGGAATTAATATTAATGTATTTAATGAAATTGATTGGTGTGATTAATAGTTGAAATAGAACTTGAATTATAAATAATGAAAAATTGAATGAACAATTAACGATAGTTGATTTATAAGTTATATTAATTTATTTGTATTGATTTGAATAGAGTTTATAAATCTTTGAATTTAATTTAAAAGGTGAATAAACGGAAATTAAAATGCGTATAGATTTTTGTAATAATTAACTTTGAATTTTATATGTGAATTCGTTTTAAACTATGGTAACTTTTTGAGTAATCAAAACGATAAAATTTGCTACTTATGAAAGTTGAATAAAAAGGAATGTTAATTAATTTAATAGAATTAATGTTCAATAGAAATTGGTAAATAATAATTGAATTTAAGGTTTTAATGTATGTAAATTGATGGAATTAAATAATGGTTATAAATGGAATGAACATTTAGTTTGGATTCAATTACAATAATAGCAAAGAAGAATTTGTTGATCAAAATTACTCTCACTATTTGTTGTAGATATAATAATCACTGTCAACGTAACTTGAATTCCATTAATCAGGGATGGAAATCATATGTTTCAAACTGATTGGTTAAAAGCGTAATTTTCAAAATAACGGTTACTGAACAATCAAATTTCGAAGCTTAATATAAAGTATTTAAGGTTCCATTTGGATATAAATAAAATTAATGAACTTTAAAAATAAAATAAAAAAATGAATATATAGAAATTGAAATAAATAGTATATGCATGTGTGAATAAATGCTACTTATCTCCATATGACATTTTATGGTTTTATCGAATCATAGTATAAGCATTCATTAGAAATTTAATTATATCCAATGGTTTCGGTGTTAATGAAATGGCATATTTTAGGTAACATGTAATTAATGATGGACAAAGAAAATATTGCAAATCCAAAATATAGAAAGAATTAAATTTAGAAATTAATCATCTTATGTTTATTGATTTCTTATATTTCATTATTTTCTCATATGACAACAAATGAAACAAACAGTCGCACCTTGTATTTCTTTCAGAAAATGTCAATGGTCGCTCCTCTTATATATCCTATGAGAAAACATTAGATCTCCTAAAATACTGCACAAAAAAAAATTCTTGTTTTATTCTAGCGTACTCGTATCTTAATTATCTTCGATCTCATACCTAAATTTAAAGGTGTGATGGAATTTGAGTGGTGTCGACAACTGCTAAAGTGAAGGATAAGAAGCTAGGATTGAGATTCTTGATTTATATAGGGATCGATGCATGAGTTGAACATCGTATTCGAGTTTGTGACATGGAATAGCATCTTGTGTGCAAATTTGGGTGGATTTCACGACAAAAATTGTCGCAACCTACATGGTGCATGCGTGAGGAAGCTGGTGAATGCAATTTTATGGGTGGAGCGAGCTTGAAGTTATTGTGATGGAGAGGAAGTGTGCGCGAAGAAAAATTTGTTGGATCTATCCATTCGAGTTTTCGTTGAGAAACAAGAAAGAGATTGAGGAGAGAAGTTATGTATATTGGTGGGTTTAATTTTTCTTGTGAGTGTATTGTACAGGAGTAGATGGGTGAAGGGGGAAGAAGGTGCTGACATGGCAAGCTTCTCATATTTTAGTCCATTTTTCGTTTTTTTATTTTATTTAAAACTCTAATCGCTAGAACTTATATAACTTTTGCATACGACTTCAGAATGACACGCGGTTTGTTGCATTTGAATCGTATCAACGAGCTCTTCGAGATGGCGTTGGTTTGGATTGATTCTAAGACCGAAAATTTTTGGACTAAAAATTGGATTTCAATCGCATATAGAACCAAGGTGAGTGATTTAACCCACTCACGCTTAACTAAAGTATTCTAATATTAGTTAAAATAATATTATGTCATGATATGATTGTTTGGATTGATGTTTGACAGTTTAATTTTGCATACTATGTTTATTTGCATTGATAGTGTAGTTAATTTTGACTGTTAAATTTATGTTTTCAGTTAAGTTAAAAATTTGACATTTAATTACTGTTTAAAACCTGACACCTGATAATTTGTACATTTATGTGATATTGAACTGTTTGTATGTATTGATGTGACGAATGGCTTGAATTTGATATGTTGACATATTGATGTTAATTATGTAAATTTGCCTGTTATTCATATTTATTTGTATATGACCTTTGTTGTGTGGATTAATCCCAATCATTACCCTAGATGTTACGGGCATCGAATAAACCCGGGGTTAATCATTATAATGAATTAAGAACGTAGGTTGAAATGATAAATACCTATGACCCTAATTTGGATTGAAATGATATATATCCTTTCCCAAATACTAAAATTAAAAATTTAAGTATTACTTGGCCATAGGATAGAAAATTATATACGGACACCGGTTGGTTAAATAAAATTTGTTTTAACCATGAATTTTGAAATATTGTTTTAAAGACCATATAAGCGATGTTTTATAATTTATTTCTTTTGAACTTGAACCTCGAATTTTGAAATATATATATAAGAAAAGGAAATAAATTTGTATTGTAACTGAAGCTAAATAAATAGTGAAATATAATATAAATCGAATTTATTGAAATTGAATAGTTTCACCCACCTTTGAATTTTATTACGAATCAACATTGATTTGAATTACATATGAATTGTGAACTCGATATTTGACATAAATTGAAATCATTGAAAATGAGAATCTAATTTGGAACGTAACTATTTGAATTAATTTGATCAAAGTGAAATGAATGTAAATTGGAAGTTTAATCAATGGAATTATAAAAATTTGAGTTGATTGAATTGAAGATTGAAATATGACTTCAAGTTTAATTGAAAATGTTAGAGAACGATTCTAATTCCAACTATAGTATTTCAAAACCATTCTTTACAAACTATTTTAATAATAATTATATTTTCTGTATAAACTATTTTACTTTATTACTATTTTATTTTATAATTATTTTAAATAAATCATTTTATAATTAACTATTTATTTTATAAATTATTCTAATATTTTAACTATAGATTTTACTAAATTTGATAATTCTATTTTAATTACTAACTATTTATTTTTCAACTATTTCAAATTATATATCTAAACTATTTCATATATATTTTTACTATCTTAATATTCAAATTATTTTAAAAGTTGGAATTGTCCAAGATTTAAGTTTGGTTTTTAAAGGAGATTTCATTATGAAACATTATATTTTGACTATTGAAATGATTTTAGAAAATATGATATTTTTGATATGAAGTACGAACCCCCTTTGAAATGTAAAAGAACTGACCGGTGTGAAAAATGTAAACGTTTGGTTGTTAAAGAGACTGGGATCGGATATTGTCATACTCTCTGCCAATACCGAAAACCACTTTAACAACTGTGTACGCGGTGGAGTTCCAGAAATGGTGTTGGATGGATTTGGAGGTGATTACTGGATTTGAAGAAAGAGAACGATGATGGATAACCTTGACCTTCGGGTCATAATTAAAATGACTAAAACAGGAGCCATACCCAGGTTAATTGAGTTAGCTACTCTGAGCAGGCATACTTCTTCGATACCATATATATACTTTGTGATTGATTGGCGCCTTTGATTTGATTTTGGGGTATGTTTGGGGTGGGCGGTAGTTGCGGCTATGCGTTACCACCGGCCTGGGTCAGCAATCCGGTAGAATCACTACTGATGGGTATTGCCTCGATGCCTTGTCATATTTATCCTGATCGAGCCCCCTACGATTTTGATTTAACGTTGTCGTATCACGGCGCATCTCTATCCGCCGACGTACCGATGTGTTATATGCAAACTGTACGGCAACGGTATAAACGGTGTAAGGGTAATAATGGTAATCCCGCTTACATTATTTTATTATGTTATATTTAACCATAGACATTATTATAATAACGCATTATATTATATAGTATTAGTTTGACGGATCCTTAGGAGATGGAAATTCCCGTAACATCTCTTAAGTTATTGCATTCATATTATTACATGAAATTTGATTTAACTAATATGAGAATGATTTAGTTCTGATCCGAGTGTTTGTTGTGTTTCTTTTTATGCAATACGCTCGGGTCAGACCGAGTTGCAGTTAGCGAAGATTTCTTACTTTGAAGATACAAGATGAAGATGGAATTCAACGGACGTACTATAATTATTATTCCGCTGCAAATGCATCGGTATGTTGTATGTTAATTTACTCTGATAATTGTTGTAAATGAAATAAAATGTATGTTTTTAACAGCTTTATAAACTGTTATTTATTTATTATATTTAGTCCTTCCGCTGCGAGATTCTGTATTTGTTCTTCTTCTTCTCTTCTTTTTTCTTATATAAATCCCAATAACTATCCTTATTTTTGATTTGTTCATGTCGACATTGAGGATCATTGTCGATTTGAACGGTCAAAAATATCGGGATGTTACATTTAATTTGTGATTTAAAGAAAACATATATCAGCAAACATAATGAAGAAAAACAAAAATAAGGAAACCAAACCAACAAGAATCATATCAAACACCATTCTACTTTTCATTTTTTTACCTCAAACTCAACGTCATATGTGAATTTAATATCTTTTTTCTCTTCAACCTCAAGTGGATTATCAGAGCTCACAACTATTTTCTTAGCATGAGGATCACGTGCGGATAAGCGAGTTTTACTTCCTTTCCGCTGACCTTCATACTCATGCTTAACACTACAAGATGTATATAAACTAATTGTTATTGTAAGTCAAAAGAAAAATTAAAGGTGGCAAAATTAATAAATGAGAGGATCAAAAAGAACCTGAATGGTTTGACCTCAAATCCCACTATCCTTGAAACATCCAATTGTTCGTCCTTGTGATATTTCACAAGAAAAGTTAGATGGTTGTAGATAAAATGTCCTTTATGTTTTTTTTGCAAAATCAGCAGGATTAGTGCGCTTCTGTGAGTGTTCATCAACAAAAAAATAACAAAAAAAAGTCTACCCGTAAGTTTTAAAGTCAAATTGTTTACGCCAGAATATTTTCCTTTAACTCCAACATGAACACCAAGTTGGTAGACCGTTCGTGAGTCATCCGTACTTTTGATAGGAACAACTAGAGGAAGGTTATCAAGGATCCTACACAATAGTAAAACACCACATGTGTATTCTAGTAACTATGACAAATCTGAAGAAAAATGCCAGTACGGAAGGAGGAAACTAACCACATATGGGGAATTTTCAATGCGATCACCATGAAGAACTACACCGAAATTTTTAGCACTGTCAAAAATAGTATCTGGCTTGTAGAATGGAAGGGAATAACATGAATATGACAGCTGAGTCCTTATAGAATTCAATTTGTTCACTGTTACCATTAACATATCATTCTGTAGTCAAAACATGCACACAAAAATACATGAAAATTAAGTGAATACAATGTAATATATTATAATAGAGAATTATTTTGAACACTTACACACACACACATATGTTATTTATACAGTGATACGATTACACTTCAAACTAATCTTCAACAAATTTTAAAATACAAGTTAAACACTACAAAAACCAACCCGATTAGAATCGAGACATGTTGGATCGCATCCAGATCCAACCCAAAGGGTTATGTTAGCATTCTTGCATCAAACAAACAATCTCGAATTACCACATTTTCCGGTAATTATTATTGCATCGAACAAATAATCTTAAACAGATGTTTTCTCTCAAATTAATCTCTGACAAATTTCAAACTGTATGTTCATGTTTCGTTCGAATCGAATGAATTGTTAACCAATATGAAACAAATGAGAAGATACAGAAGCTTGTGAATCTATCGGTGCAAATATTGATTTATAAAATAAGATTGTTTAATCAAATTCATTTTTCTAGTTTATTAGTAATATATATTGTTATTTTGGGTTTTGGCTTTTGAAGACTATTATGTTTGAAATTCGATGCTTATGATATTTTTTGAAAAATATCTAAAAAATCTTTATTGTGTGTTTCAATATATAAAATATAAATTATATTATGCTTTCTAGATTAATTATTATGTACATTAATAAAAATCTTAAAGAAATCTAGACATGTGCAGTAAATTAAAAGATGCGAGTCATTTGTGGTGTCAAGCGCCAAGGCTTCATGAAGGCTTTGCGACTATGCCGTTAGTTACTAAAAATAAACTGCATTTGCCAGTTTTGACAGTACAATTTGGTAAAGGTCAGATCGGTATGTGATGCCAATCTCATTAACGATAGAAAAACAATATCCTTAGCTTAATTCACAGTAGTCCATATCAAACGTACACACCTAAATAGCTATGCCCAATACAGAACCTCCTATATAAATGGTGACGACAAGGATACAATATTTTATCCTAGCATTTAACATTGTTCAGGAGAAAGGAGTTACTGATAAGAAAGTGCTGAGCAGAATTTAAAAAAAGAACACCAAAGAATCAGCAGTGAATCATGTCAAGGGATTGAAAGTGATCAACCTATGGATCTCACATAATTGGATTTATAGCTACAAAGTTAAATTACCCCCTTAGGCTCTCCTCCCCAAAAGAACATCACATGCTTAGCTAATCTCAGTGGTTAAAATTATACTTTCTAAATCTTTCTGAGAAAATAAACTCCACTTCTAAACAGCCACGAAATCAAGAAAGATGTCATGAAAATGAAAACAGTATTTCTGCAACCATAAGTCAACTGGCTGTGCAAATCCATTAACATAGCCTAACCATTCTCCCTCTCCCCTTTTCCCTCCATCTCCCTCTCCCTCCCCGACTCCCACCAGGCCTGCCTCTCTCCCTTTATACTAGTAGAAGAATTAAGACCATCCTTTAATCTACCACTCATATGGTAATCCTACGTTGATCATATCCAGTTCTGGTAAATAAAATAAAAACTCACCACACATTTCTTAAATCCATCTTGTAGTGAAGCCAATGCACTTATATCATCCTCAGAAACACTGAGTCTGTCATCAATTCCAAATTATGATGGAAAAATAACATTAAATATTAAGTATGATAATCGACTATTAAAAAAGCAAGAATGAAACTTACAGATATTGGAAATAATTAAAAAAAATTATCGTGATTCCTAGAAGCCCCAATTCGTGATTCCTATAAGCCCCAATTCGAAGTCCCAATTATCGTGATTCCTAGAAGCCCCAATTCGAAGTCAATGATTGAGAAACGGGTGGAGAGATGATGAGAAACTGGTGGAGAGAGGATTTGAGAGACTAATACCGAATTGAGAAATCCAAAATGCTTCAAATAGTGAGAGGGATCGCTGGTATTGATTCTTCGCAGTCCAATTTTTTTTAATTTGCTTATGACGCGGCCTTGGTAGGAATAAGTTTTAGGGAGAAAGCATTGAGGTACCGATTAGGGTTATGGTTGAGAACTTACCCTTTTGCCTTTCAGAATACAAGGGTTGACCAGGCATATCAACACATATAAGTGTTGGCACATTTTTGGTGACACATTTTTACTATAGCAACACATATTAGTGTCATTAGTCTACAGCACATATAAGTGTTGGCAGGTGAAAAAAATAAGAGTTGCCAAATGGCCATTTTGGTGTAGTGAATACCTGCTTAGGTTTGAGTCTGGCTGTCCTTTGCATTCTTTTACTTTGTTCGGTTAAGCAATATATTTTGGGTATATATTGGTTTTTAAGGTACCCTCTTAGGTTTGAGTGCGGTCGTCCTTTGCATCTCGTAAGTATCTGCTAAGGTTTGAGTCCTACCTCCTTTGCATTATTTTAGTTTGTTTAGTTAAGCAATATATTCTGGGGCTAGATTGGTTTTCAAAGGTACCTTCTTAAGTTTGAGTCCAACCGTCCTTTGCATCCCGTAAGTACCCGCTTAGGTTTGAGTTCGACCGTCCTTTGCATTCTTTTAGTTTGTACGGTTAAGCAATACATTCTGGGTATATATTGGGTTTCAAAGGTACCGGCTTAGGTTTGAGTCCGGCCATCCTTTGCATCCCATAAATACCCCTTAGGTTTGAGTTTGGTTGTCCTATGCATCCCGTAAGTACCCGCTTAGGTTTGAATCCAACCATCCTTTGCATTCTTTTAGTCTGTTTAGTTAAGCAATATATTCTAGGTATATGTTGGTTTGCAAAGGTACCCACTTAGGTTTGAGTCCGACCGTCCTTTGCGTAAGGTACCTGCTTAGGTTTGAGTCCATCTTTCCTTTGCATTGTTTTAGTTTGTTCGGTTAAACAATATATCCTGGGTATAGATTGGTTTTCAAACGTACCAGCATAGGTTTGAGTTTGGCCGTCCTTTGCATTCCGTAAGTACCCGCTTATTGACTAAATGTTATATTAAATATCATTTTTCACATTGTCATCACGAACTTGACTTCATAATTAAAATACTACATTTAACATTGGTTTTGAATACTTTAAACACTATGCTATAATTACTAATTTAAATGTTATGTTAGCTATCATTTTTTATACATAAATTATACCAACTGACCATTGTGCTTACAAATCTACCTTAATTATCGATTTGGCACATTGTAATTTTGCTATTGAGCTTCTTAACTAAAACGCTACATTAAACTATCATTTTGAAAATTTTAAACACAAGGTGAACTTTTACATTTGAATGCTATGATAAGCTATCATTTTTTATAAATAAACTATGCTAACTGGCCATTATGCTTACAAATCTACCTTAAATATCAATTTTGCACATTGTAATCTTGTTATTGAGCTTCTTAACTAATACACTAAATTACACTTTCATTTTGAAAATTTTAAAGACAACGGTGGACTTTTACATTTGACTGCTATGATAAGCTATCCTTTTTATACACAAATTATGCCAACTGGCCATTGTGCTTAAAAATCAACCTTAAATCTCGATTTTGCACATTGTAATCTTGTTATTGAGCTTCTTAACTAAAACGCTACATTAAACTATCATTTTGAAAATTTTAAACACAATGGTGGACTTTTACATTTGAATGCTATGATAGGCTATCATTTTTTATAAACAAATTATGCCAACTTGCCATTGTGCTTATAAATCAACCTTAAATATCGATTTTGCACATTGTAATCTTGTTATTGAACTTCTTAACTAATACGCTACATTAAAATTTTAAATATAACGGTGGACTTTTACATTTGAATGCTATGATAAGCTATCATTTATTATACACAAATTATGCCAGTTGGCCATTGTGCTTAAAATTCTACCTTAAATATTGATTTTGCACATTGCAATCTTGTTATTGAGCTTATTAACTAAAATGTTACATTAAACTATCATTTTGAAAATTTTGAACACAACAATGGACTTTTACATTTGAATGCTATGATAAGCTGTCATCTTTTATAAACAAATTATGCCAACTGGTCATTGTGCTTACAAATCTACCTTGAATATCGATTTTGTACAAAGTAATCTTGTTATTGTGCTTCTTAACTAATACGCTACATTAAACTTTCATTTTGAAAAATGATAAGCTATCATTTTTTTATAAACAAATTATACCAATTGGTCATTGTGCTTACAGTTCTACCTAAAATATCGATTTTGCACATCGTAATCTTGTAATCGAGCTTCGTAACTAAACACTACATTAAACTTTCCTTTTGAAAAAAATTAATGCATAATTCTTTGCAATGTACATATGGTACATTGAACTATCATTATATCTTTCAAATTCACTGTTCAGAGTGTGCTACTGTACTTTTAATAGATCAAATGGTTTATTAATGTCCTTTAAGCATATTTAACATGATTTATTATATTAAATACATAAAGCTATGTCTGACTATCATTATGCTTTGTAATTCACGTATGTTGTTTGTTTTTCGATTAAAAATAAGACCTAAAGAACAACATTTTAACAAGATCTAATACCTTTGAAGCCATAACAACAGTCCTTGAGTCCACGCTATTTTGTAATTCTTCTTCGTTGACATATTGCTGCTGGAGTTGTGTTTTTTTTTTTTTTTTTTTTTTTTTTGCTCTCAATTTTGCAACTCTAGCTTTTAATCTTCCAGTTTCTGGAGATTCGCCTTTCGATTGAGTAGTCGATGATGTACTTTTTCGTTTCAGTGTTCTAGCCCTGAATACCCAAGCCGATATCGACAATTGGACTTGGATTTTGAAGAACTCGTTGGCATTGATGATTTTGGGATTATGAATTGTTTGAATGTAACCAAAGAGTAAACTTTCAATGATTTGTTGATGGAAATAAAACCCTAAAATGGATGAAATGTTTCTTGCAAGGAGAAACAGTCAGTTAATGGGGTGAAGACAATGCTCTGCGTGTCCTTGAAACGAAAAGTAAAAAGTTACGTCCGTAACTGAAAATGTGTAATTAAGTTTTTCCTTTAAACTAATTTCATCAATTAGAAATTCCTAACAAAATTGACTTAAAATTTGACAAAATTAACATTAATTTTTAGTACTCATATTGTAACTTCTTTGATTGTTTTAGGATTCTCCTCGATCTAAATAAAACTCATTTCACAAAAAGAGAACATTAGTTGTGAAAGTTTTAAAAACGAAATTTTGGGATTTATGATAACAAAATTCCTCACTTCTTCATCAAAAAATATAGATTTGACCAAAATTTATTTATGTTAAGTCTTAAATTTGATGGATTATAAAAGAATGATAAAAAAGCAATAACTAAAAAAAAAGGATATTTTCGTACCAAATTAACTAAGAAAAAATAATGATGTATATTAAACAATTTTTGATTTATGAATAGAACTTATCTAAATGTTATTTGATCTAATAATATAATGATTAATTCTCATACACCCATAATTTCTTAATATACATTGTGAAATGAAATGAAATTGTGTACACCAAAAATTTCTTTTCATACACCATGTCATTCGCAAAATTACCCTTTTATATTTTAATCATCTTCCCTCTTTGACTTTAAAACTAAATTACATAAAACTGAGAATTCATTGCAACAAATCTACCTAAAATCCACAAAAAAAAAAAAAAAAAATCTAACACTAGCATTGTAAATTATTTGATTGTTTTTTTTTTAAAAATCAGTTCCACTTTTGGATGATTGAACACATTAAATTAGAGTGTTTAGTTGTAAAAGTTACCTATTCTACAGACTTAATCATATATTATAGATTTTAAAGTTTTAATCAGATGCATTATGAGGAAGAGTTGAAAATGTAACTAAGCATAAGGGTAACATAGTCATGGTTTTTCTTACTGAAATATTAGTGTATGTTAAAAAATTATTGGTGTATAAATAGAATTTGCCTAATATATTATGTTGTTAAATAGTTTTGTTTGATCAAATAATACATCATGTTGTTAAATAATTTTTAGAAAGCAATTTCTATTCATACACTGAAAATTACCTAATGTACACCAGTAGTTTGCTAAAATAATATATTATTAAACTACCCTTCTTCTTTATTGCATTTCTACTCTTTTAATTATAACCCATCAAACTAAAACATTACAATTAACAATATTTGGTCAAATCTATGTAAAAATGTTTGAAGAACTTAATGTGTTTAAAACAAAAAGCCCACAATTTGAATTAAAAGAACCTTTACAAGTAAGTTCTCAAATTCTATTTGTACACCTTAAATTGCTTTAGATACACCAGTCTTATTTTTTTGAATCATATATACCACTTTTTGCTTAGTATATACTATACGTATTACTAAACTATCCTCAAGTCTGAATAGAACAAAATAAGTTTCTCATTTAGTATCTTTCTCACAACGCATTGATCGAACTAAGGAATATTGATTTCTAAAATCAATGAATTCACTTTTGCAACTCACATTCAAATCCTTAATTGGATTTATGTTTATTTAATTATTCAAATATTAGAATTTAACTTTAAATTTTGAATAATAAAATATTAATCTTTTTAGATTTTAATTTTAAATTAAAGACCGATTAAATATAGTAAAAAAATTAGAACATAGTACACAATGAACTATATTAATTTTAGTATTTCATTTGTGAATTTATTTTTGTGGCTAATTTGGAATGCATAATGTTAGAACTGATTATACATGAATATAACAAGAAAGAATATGAATAAAATTTCACACTTCAATGGAAGTTAAATTAAATTCGCTTGATAACACAAAGAAATTTCAATTATTTTATAAAAGAATTTTAATGATTGTGTATGATGTGGACATATGAAATTTATATTAATTAATTTTATTTTGATTATTTTTTAATAAGGGTATTTTTGTCTTTAATTTAATTAATTTTTTTAAATGGTGTAGGTAAAGTAATTTACGGTGTATAAATAGAATTTGCCTTTTTTACAGCACAATAAATTGTTTACCATATATTCAAAAAAAATTAAAGTTCGCTTTACCGAACTTAAACTTCTTTTAATGCCATCGTTTTTTTATTTTTCTATATATTAGTTTAGAGCTTTAAAGAAGGTAGATGATGAATAACATAAGGATAATTTTGTAAAAGATATGGTGTATGTAAAGTAATTTTTGATGTATAATAGTTTATTATATTTTACGGTTTAGGTTAAGAGATTGTTGGTGTATGAACAGAATTAGCCTTTTTAAAAAGCAAATTCCATTGTAAATAAATTGGGATTTTTTTTTATTTGGGCCACTTTCAAAAACTTATAACACGAGCGTCACGGCACGCGCTTCGCGCGTGATCATGGCACACACTTCGCGTAAGGATTATTGTTCCTTAAGTACTGCGTATTTTACATATGCAAAAAAATATTTGTATTAATATTTGGTTTATTATTCTCATTAAACGTGCTTTATCTGTTGAGGACAAAACATATTCTTATTTTCTTTACCTTCCTAACTTCTTTCAGACAACATTCACTTTTATTTACACATATACTAAGACATTCACTTTTATTTGAACATATACTGAGACATCCACTTCTCACGTTCATGGTCTCACGCAAGCAACAGGGGACAATGCTCCCATTTACTTTACTATTTAAAAGGAACATAAAACATTATTTTTCATACAAATCACGAAGAAAAACCTTAGAAACAAAGTACATAGGTTGAGGGCAAAGAACGCTGGTTAAACTTAAATGTGGTGTAAACTTATTTATGCGTTTACCTGGGAAAAAAAATCACCTTTTGAATGAGGTGAAGCTTCAAAAATTTAAACCCAATAAATAAAAAAGTAAATTTGTTGTGCAGTGTATTCAATTTTATGAGGCAGTGAGTATTGGGAAGATAGGTATGAAAGAGGAGAGAATTTCAAGCAAAGCGTAGAGGAAATGAGGAAAGAAGCGTGAAAATTAATTGGATGGTGTGCCATATTTGAAGGTGAATGGCTGTTTCTAGAATAGCGCATGTAATACCCCGTATTTTCTGTAAACATAAGAGTTAAAAATCAAGGTATAATTAATTTTTAGGAGAAGAAATAAGGGAAACGGGTTGCGCCATTGTCTTCGTCTCGGAAAAATACGCGAAATAGAGTCCGAATTTGCGTAAATCGGAGTCCGTATGAAAAAGATATGGACGAACGAAGTTAGGCAGAAAAACCGGAAACAGGCCAGAATACACTGGCGCACTTGTGAAGTGCGCCAGTACAAAAATACACTGGCGCACCTGCCAAGTGCGCCCATACAAATCCAGCACCGAATTCTGGAGTGTTCTGAGGTGACGTGTCTTCTTTTGAGTGGCTGGATGATGTGTATTCGAGCTGTGCGATTCTGATGACTTCTGGACTGATCTGAAGGCTCTAAATCACCCTATCCTCCTATAAATACATCCCTAACCTAAACCTAGGTTTCTTACACAATTCTCTAGCCTCCATTGCTCTCTTCTTCTAATTAAAAATAAAAATGGCGTTGCTGCTCTACTGGAATTAAAACTAGGACTGATGTAAAAGCTAAATCAAATCTCAAATCAAAGGGTAGATCTACAACAACAATTAAAAAGGAATAATTCAGCATTTCTGCATCAACAACAGTTTATTATCCTTTCTTAAACCACGAAAGGCAAGTACAGTTATTCTCCGCTATAAACGTTAATTATAATTTTGATATGCTTTTAAATCTGAGTTTGAGGTTGTATATATATTCTCTTTTGTTAGATCTGTTTTCTGTGACTGTTCTGTATTCCTTTCTTCTTTTCTGTTTCTATAGCCAGGCTACCACGAGCCTGTGCCCAATCTCATAAAGAGATTAACGTATGAACGCAAAATTTGGGACAATTAATGAATGATGCGAAATTTGACAAGACTGAATTGAACGTATGACTTTAGATCTGAAGCATAAAATATATTGGACATGTGACTTGGGATTGGATGCATAAATTTGACTATGAACATGTAATTTATATATTGCATGCATAGAGTATGTTGTAATTTAGATCTGTAACTAATTAGAGAAATGAACATATGATATTTAGATCTGTAATTAATTAGAAAAATGAGCATATGTTGTAAACTAGATTTAGATCTATGCATATTCTGTAATAAAAGAAAAGAGGAACCATTGTATGTTTACATATGATTGGAGACTTTGGACAAAATGCATATAAAAGTCAAGATCTGATTTTTAGAAGATATAATTTAAAGATTTAGATTGTTGGGTATATTTTGCATTATGATTCATGACTTGAAAAGAAGAAGGATATGGAAAGTTAGGTGTAAAGATTTACATTAATTAGGATATCTATTATTGTGATTACACCTAAATAGGAATTTTTGGATATATGGCATGCATTGTAATTAATGATTATATTTGGTATAATTTACATGTAAAATGCTAGTTTAACAAAAATTGGAACATATGTTATATGGTAAATTGTGTCCATATTCTGCGCTATGTAAATTTATGCAAACATGGAATATATGTTCATATTGTGAATCATGACAATTATGTAGGCATATGAACTTAGGCCTAATTTATGATTAGGCAAGGCATGTAAATAGAACCTTTAGAAATATTAAATCTGCTAAATCTGCTAATTTGCTAAATTGCCTAAACTGCTAGTTCTGTTATATGGCCTAGACTGCTATTAAGATTGAAATGCCTAATCTGTTAAATTTGTCTGTTGAGATGCCTAATCTGTTATGTGCTAAAATCTGCTAAGTTGCTTAATCTGCTAAATCCGTTAAGTCGCCTAATCTGAAAAATCTGTTATATGTTAAATCTGTTACCTGCTATATCTGTTGTTTTGATATAATTAGTCTGTTATTGGAGTAATTTGAATTGACTATAGTTATGAATAATTGACATGTATGTTAGGCATAGACATAAATGCTAAACTATTAATTAATTGGCCGTAAAGATAAATATGGCTAACTCGAGGTTAGAATGAGTTTGCGGCGTAAACCTGCCCGGAACCGCCCGGCACATCCAGTGGCCGCAAACAATAGGTTCTAATGTGAGAAGTTAGTCATAACATGCGCAAGACACGAGGTTAGGTCTGGCTTGTTGCAGAAGTCTGCCCGGAACCGCCCGGCATATCCAGCGGCCACAAGCTACCGACCTAATGTGAGAGGTCTTTGCATTAATATTTAATTAATGCAAATCTGAGATAAAATATGAGATAAAATCTGAGATAAATATGATGTCTGAAATGTGTTGGGTGGATAGGGTTAAACCAACTGGACTAATGAATTTAATGAATCCATTTCGTGAATCCGTTGGCCCAATACAAAGTTAGATAATCTGGAACCAGTTAATCTGTAAGCCTGTTAATCCGAACATCTGATCCGTTAGTCTGAAAACCTGTTAACTTGATTGTCTGATCTGTGAACTAGTTAATCTAAGTTTTGTATGTCTGAAACTTGTAGACAAGTTAAGCTGAAATCTGTTAGTTTGGAGACACAAGGTTAGGAGGGGAATTACTTGTGTCATCTGTTGTTTGGGACCCATATTAGTCAGTAACCCTTTCTGGTATCAAAACTTTAACCCAACAGTAGGTAGGGTCCGGGCACGCTTACTGAACTAATTATAAGCGGTTCATTCTGATAATGGTGAGGGGTGTTGATGGTGCGTTCCAACCGGGTCATGTGCGTGCATGGATCCCGGTCTGCCTCTGAGGATGTAAGATGCCGTGACATCTGTAAATAGGTCTGTGCCAATTGGTTGTCACTTTAGGGAGTGATACACCCTATTGTGGGGCCGACACAGGATATTTATGTATTAGGGAGCCGATCGCTTGGGGTAGGGTTTTAGGGTACACTTAGTTCTGTCTGTTTCTGTTGGTACCGTCTGTTTCTTTTGGGTGGTAACACCTGTCTGTTTCTGCGTGGTACCGTCTGTTCGGGTGGTAAAGGCCCAATTACTAGTGTACACCTTATGCTACATTCTGCTTCTGTCTATTTCTGATCGGGTGGTAAAGGCCCATTACTAGCGTGGAAATTATTCTGTACCTGTTTCTGTTTCAGTTTAGACATTAGGGTGACACCTAATTCTGTTATACTAGCATTAGTGCAGAGAAGTGTAAAGCAATAGTCTATGTCATTCTGTTCTTCTGTTATATCTGCTACACCTGTTACAGTTATCTCTCATCCAGTTTTATGTTCATGTCATATTATTATTATCTGTTCATATGCTGAAAGTCACTGGACTTGCCAGACTTTTTGTCTGACCCTTGTTGTTTCGCCTCCTTTCTTCCGTTTCCCCCCCAGGTTATCCAAGGAGGGAATACTTTAGCTTGATCCGGATTTCTCTCTGCTTGAAGTGCTTAAAGTATGGCTTGGCTCTGTATAGCTCCCGTTCTATGGGGATTATGATTTTAAAACATGCATTTTGAAGGCTTTCGTACAAGACTGATATTTGTACTTGAATTCTGAGATTTGAAAGGATGTAACCATATTGATTTCTGTTTCTACTGTAATAAAGTTAAAAAATTTCAAGTACTGTTTTATCTGTCTTGTAAGTTTCTGTTCTGTTTACTAAAATGCTCCACCAAAGTTAAGGCATTCCCTTTGTGAGTGACCTTAACGGAGGTGGGGTGTTACACTTGGTATCAGAGCTGAAGGTTACCAGATTGGGTAAAGTTTTTGAGAACTATTTTCAAAAAGGTTTTGGAAGGAAGTATTTTCAAAAATAAAGCTTATTTTGAAAAACATGATCCCTAAGAGCCATATATCTTTCTTTCAGTCCTTTTTGTATTGAACCTTTTCTTTTTCGTTCCAGCATGTCTGAAGCATCTGAGATACCAGAGGGTGTTCATGTACCCGGTTGGTTTCGTCAATATCTTGAGGCTAGGACCGCCGCTGCAGGTCCAGCAAATGATCCCCCTCCTCCACCCCCTCCTCGTGCAATTGCTTTCTCAAAGATCTGTAGAGATTTTAGGGTCATGGGTGGGAAGGATTTCAAAGGAACTGAATCATTCGTAGAAGCAAGGAATTGGCTCAAAGAAACTGAGGATCTATTCGTTATCTTCGAGGTGGACGATAGGCAGAAGGTACAGTTGGTAGTATGGCTGCTCAAAGACGAAGCTTCCTACTGGTGGGAAGTCACTAACGCCGAGAGGCCGGTTGAGACATGGATGGATTTCAGAACAAGGTTTGAGACAAAATTCCTCTCGCAAGCTGAACGAAGTTTACAATTGGAAAAGTTCTTATCTCTTAAGCAAGGAAGTATGACGGTCAAGGAATACGTCAACCAGTTCAACCAACTGGCTAGGTTCGGATTGGATTTAGTCAACACTCAGCATAAAAAGGCTCTCCGCTTTGTTAAAGGATTGAACGAGCCACTGCACAGCCTAGCCATGACCCATGTACCCATGGGAGCAACTTACGAGAAATTGGTGGATATGGCACTACTGCACGAGGAAGACAAGGGCCCGAAAGAGACAAAGAAGGAAGAACCACAGAATAAGAAAGCGGGGCCCAAAAAGGAAACACAAAAGAAGGATGAGAAGTCTGAAGATAAGAAGGGGAAAAAGTGCTTTACTTGTGGGAGCTCGACTCATCTGAACAAGGATTGCAGAAAAAGGAAGGGCGCTTGCTTCAACTGTGGGGAGATGGGACACTTCACTAGGGACTGCCCGAAGAGATGAGGACAAGGAGGGCAGGCGAACACTCTTGAGGCTAGTGGCTAGGATAGAAATAGGAAAATTTCTATAGTAGGTTTAATTTCTTTATCTGATTATGGAGTTAAGACTTTTTCTGATTCTGGTATTTTGATTTTGTAATCGACACTCTGCACTTTAATACTAGTATTATTTCTGAATTCCGCTGTAGACTCAGACCCATAAGGGTTATGGCTCATCTGTTTGAGATTGGGGTTTGAGGGATATCTGTGTTAGGCGTCAAGTATGACGCATACATTCTGAGTTTTCGTGGGGTATGATTTTATCATGCTTAGCTTCCTAAGAATCATTAGGGAACCTGATCTGTACCAGTAGTCTGTAAATATCTAAATACTTTTGATAGGATTTCCAGTTTTGACATTGTCTAAAGAAGGTAATCCTCTGGGTGTCAATTTGATGTTGGTTTCGGTCTTTGGGGCTGATACTTAGGACCCATGTCTAATGGGAACCAAATTTTCATTCTATCTGTACTCGCTTCCATCATTCGACTGTATCCTATCGATCGAATCTTCGAACTTTAGGTAGAAACTAATGGGTGTAAACATGTGTTTGAGACATGTTATGTTTGATGGTTGCAAGTGGATGCAAGTGGTTGCTAGTGGTTGCCCGTGGATGCATATACACACACTAGGCACTAGATCGGCTCGAAAACACTCTCATACTGCATATGGATGTGTGAGCATTTTTCAATTCTTGTGGATGCAAAATGGTTGATTCAGCACATGGATGTTGCATTTGAGTGAATAATTGTGCACTCATATAGAAATAATATATATCATTAGAATTCTATTGCATACATGTTGGACTCATGGCACTGACATAATTCGCATTAAGGAGGTCAACAGAATCAGTAGACCGCCTGATCTTTGCATTAGATAAGGAACATATACACACACTTTTGCATATGTTCATACAACATTAGAAGTTTTCTAAGGACAATGGATGCTTGTGGATGATGGTTGAGTAGATGAGTGATTGGATGGTAGGACTCATTCTTCTTAACTTGAAGATTTCGGGGACGAAATCCTCTAAGGAGGGGAGAATGTAACACCCCGTATTTTCTGTAAACATAAGAGTTAAACATCAAGGTATAATTAATTTTTAGGAGAAGAAATAAGGGAAACGGGTTGCGCCATTGTGTTCATCTCGGAAAAATACGCGAAATAGAGTCCAAATTTGCGTAAATCGGAGTCCGTATGAAGAAGATATGGACGAACGAAGTTAGGCAGAAAAACCGGAAACAGGCCAGAATACACTGGCGCACTTGTGAAGTGCGCCAGTACAAAAATACACTGGCGCACCTGCCAAGTGCGCCCATACAAATCCAGCACCGAATTCTGGAGTGTTCTGAGGTGACGTGTCTTCTTTTGAGTGGCTGGATGATGTGTATTCGAGCTGTGCGATTTTGATGACTTCTGGACTGATCTGAAGGCTCTAAATCACCCTATCCTCCTATAAATACATCCCTAACCTAAACCTAGGTTTCTTACACAATTCTCTAGCCTCCATTGCTCTCTTCTTCTAACTAAAAATAAAAATGGGTTGCTGCTCTGCTGGAATTAAAACTAGGACTGATGTAAAAGCTAAATCAAATCTCAAATCAAAGGGTAGATCTACAACAACAATTAAAAAGGAATAATTCAGCATTTCTGCATCAACAACAGTTTATTATCCTTTCTTAAACCACGAAAGGCAAGTACAGTTATTCTCCGCTATAAACGTTAATTATAATTTTGATATGCTTTTAAATCTGAGTTTGAGGTTGTATATATATTCTCTTCTGTTAGATCTGTTTTCTGTGACTGTTCTGTATTCCTTTCTTCTTTTCTGTTTCTATAGCCAGGCTACCACGAGCCTGTGCCCAATCTCATAAAGAGATTAACGTATGAACGCAAAATTTGGGACAATTAATGAATGATGCGAAATTTGACAAGACTGAATTGAACGTATGACTTTAGATCTGAAGCATAAAATATATTGGACATGTGACTTGGGATTGAATGCATAAATTTGACTATGAACATGTAATTTATATATTGCATGCATAGAGTATGTTGTAATTTAGATCTGTAACTAATTAGAGAAATGAACATATGATATTTAGATCTGTAATTAATTAGAAAAATGAGCATATGTTGTAAACTAGATTTAGATCTATGCATATTCTGTAATAAAAGAAAAGAGGAACCATTGTATGTTTACATATGATTGGAGACTTTGGACAAAATGCATATAAAAGTCAAGATCTGATTTTTAGAAGATATAATTTAAAGATTTAGATTGTTGGGTATATTTTGCATTATGATTCATGACTTGAAAAGAAGAACGATATGGAAAGTTAGGTGTAAAGATTTACATTAATTAGGATATCTATTATTGTGATTACACCTAAATACGAATTTTTGGATATATGGCATGCATTGTAATTAATGATTATATTTGGTATAATTTACATGTAAAATGCTAGTTTAACAAAAATTGGAACATATGTTATATGGTAAATTGTGTCCATATTCTGCGCTATGTAAATTTATGCAAACATGGAATATATGTTCATATTGTGAATCATGACAATTATGTAGGCATATGAACTTAGGCCTAATTTATGATTAGGCAAGGCATGTAAATAGAACCTTTAGAAATATTAAATCTGCTAAATCTGCTAATTTGCTAAGTTGCCTAAACTGCTAGTTCTGTTATATGGCCTAGACTGCTATTAAGATTGAAATGCCTAATCTGTTAAATTTGTCTGTTGAGATGCCTAATCTGTTATGTGCTAAAATCTGCTAAGTTGCTTAATCTGCTAAATCCGTTAAGTCTCCTAATCTGAAAAATCTGTTATATGTTAAATCTGTTACCTGCTATATCTGTTGTTTTGATATAATTAGTTTGTTATTGGAGTAATTTGAAATGACTATAGTTATGAATAATTGACATGTATATTAGGCATAGGCATAAATGCTAAACTATTAATTAATTGGCCGCAAAGATAAATATGGCTAACTCGAGGTTAGAATGAGTTTGCGGCGTAAACCTGCCCGGAACCGCCCGGCACATCCAGTGGCCGCAAACAATAGGTTCTAATGTGAGAAGTTAGTCATAACATGCGCAAGACACGAGGTTAGGTCTGGCTTGTTGCAGAAGTCTGCCCGGAACCGCCCGACATATCCAGCGGCCACAAGCTACCGACCTAATGTGAGAGGTCTGTGCATTAATATTTAATTAATGCAAATCTGAGATAAAATATGAGATAAAATCTGAGATAAATATGATGTCTGAAATGTGTTGGGTGGATAGGGTTAAACCAACTGGACT
Source organism: Allium sativum (assembly GCA_030737875.1). Classification (NCBI taxonomy): domain Eukaryota; kingdom Viridiplantae; phylum Streptophyta; class Magnoliopsida; order Asparagales; family Amaryllidaceae; genus Allium; species Allium sativum. The sequence continues at coordinate 508,265,761 of CM060921.1, read as the reverse complement.
AATGAATTTAATGAACCCGTTTCGTGAATCCGTTGGCTCAATACAAAGTTAGACAATCTGGAACCAGTTAATCTGTAAGCCTGTTAATCCGAACATCTGATCCGTTAGTCTGAAAACCTGTTAACTTGATTGTCTGATCTGTGAACTAGTTAACCTAAGTTTTGTATGTCTGAAACTTGTAGACAAGTTAAGCTGAAATCTGTTAGTCTGGGGACACAAGGTTAGGAGGGGAATTACTTGTGTCATCTGTTGTTTGGGACCCATATTAGTCAGTAACCCTTTCTGGTATCAAAACTTTGACCCAACAGTAGGTAGGGTCCAGGCACGCTTACTGAACTAATTATAAGCGGTTCATTCTGATAATGGCGAGGGGTGTTGATGGTGCGTTCCAACCGGGTCATGTGCGTGCATGGATCCCGGTCTGCCTCTGAGGATGTAAGACGCCGTGACATCTGTAAATAGGTCTGTGCCAATTGGTTGTCACTTTAGGGAGTGATACACCCTATTGTGGGGCCGACACAGGATATTTATGTATTAGGGAGCCGATCGCTTGGGGTAGGGTTTTAGGGTACACTTAGTTCTGTCTGTTTCTGTTGGTACCGTCTGTTTCTGTTGGGTGGTAACACCTGTCTGTTTCTGCGTGGTACCGTCTGTTCGGGTGGTAAAGGCCCAATTACTAGTGTACACCTTATGCTACATTCTGCTTCTGTCTGTTTCTGATCGGGTGGTAAAGGCCCATTACTAGCTTGGAAATTATTCTGTACCTGTTTCTGTTTCAGTTTAGACATTAGGGTGACACCTAATTCTGTTATACTAGCATTAGTGCAGAGAAGTGTAAAGCAATAGTCTATGTCATTCTGTTCTTCTGTTATATCTGCTACACTTGTTACAGTTATCTCTCATCCAGTTTTATGTTCATGTCATATTATTATTATTATCTGTTCATATGCTGAAAGTCACTGGACTTGCCATACTTTTTGTCTGACCCTTGTTGTTTCGCCTCCTTTCTTCCGTTTCCCCCCCAGGTTATCCAAGGAGGGAATACTTTAGCTTGATCCGGATTTCTCTCTGCTTGAAGTGCTTAAAGTATGGCTTGGCTCTGTATAGCTCCCGTTCTATGGGGATTATGATTTTAAAACATGCATTTTGAAGGCTTTTGTACAAGACTGATATTTGTACTTGAATTCTGAGATTTGAAAGGATGTAACCATATTGATTTCTGTTTCTACTGTAATAAAGTTAAAAATTTTCAAGTACTGTTTTATCTGTCTTGTAAGTTTCTGTTCTGTTTACTAAAATGCTCCACCAAAGTTAAGACATTCCCTTTGTGAGTGACCTTAACGGAGGTGGGGTGTTACAGCGCATTTGCAGGGGAGTCTGACCTTTCAAATGCACGTACGCTGATGTCAGATTTGAATAAAAATCATTAGGATTTTATTTATTTGACTTTAGCACGTTCTACTATTTATTAATTGCTAATTTATATCGTAATATGCAATAATAAATGTCATTATTCAAATTTAAATGCCTATTCAAATTGTCGTTGGATATGGAAAGAGTAATCTAATTATATTAATTGCCTATTTATAAACGTTACAACACTTATTTTATAAACACATATTTTTTTCAAATAATTTCAATTAGAGGGTAATAGGTGGCAGTGAATAATACTGGTAATGTTAATATAAAAATTCAAGGTTTTATACTTATAGCTAATAGAATAAGCAGTGAAACATTCAATGCAAAATTTATATTAATCGCCTATTTATTAATTTCCTATTCATAAACGTTACAACACTTATTTATAAATGCATATTTTTTTAAAATAATTTTAATTAGAGGGTAATAGATGGCAGTGAATAATATTGGTAATGTTAATATTATGTTAAATGCGTAAAGGATTTAAAGTCTGGTAATAGTGCATAAAGGAAACAAATTCTAGTATGCTGGTTATGGTATTCTTGAATAAGATGGAGTAATTATTTCCGATGCAATATTATGTTAAATTGACCTATTATGTCGCTGATGCAATATATTACGAAGTCAGTATGATTTTTTTCCAAATAATTTAAGGGGCATTTTCGGTAGTTTGCGTGTACACCAAAAAAATGTGACACCGAACCTATTCCAACTATTATTAAAGATAAGTAGGCCAGTTTCAAAACTAATTACAGAAATAGACCACTTTTGTACATACTCGCGTTAAACCAGATAATGCTAGTGCAATTTTTTTTTATTTTTTGAAAGCGTTATCCCAAATAACGCTACTACAACAATGCCAAGATAACGCTACGAAAAATTCTTCCTGGTTTGAGAAGAGTCAGTTGCTACATTTTGTAGCGTTATATAGGATAGCACTTTCGAGCGTTATCCCAGATTACGCTCTGTTAATTATTCACTGCCTTTATGGGGGCAGTGAGCAAATTCTAGCAGCCTAACCAAAGGCAATTACAAATCTAACTACGAAACGACTAAGCAATCAACATGAAATCAAATATTCAGTGACAAAACATAACCATATCTAAATTAAACAAATTTAAATAACTGAAGTACAACGATTTTTCTTATGACCTACACCACCGCATTTGTTGCACCTGTTGCCTTTTGATATCGTACATTCGTCCATAGTATTTTTGAATCTGGTGAACTTCGGGCGTCAGGCGACCTTTTCACTACTGGAGGTAGGACTAGGGCCGTCAATTTCGTACACGACCCGAAACACGACCCGCAACCCGCACGATTAAAACCCGACCCGACCCGACCCATTTATAAACGGGTCAATTTCGGGTCAACCCGCTCTGACCCGTTTAATAAACGGGTGGGTCACGGGTTGACCTGTGAACCCGTATATGAACCCGTGAACCCGTTTAAATTAAAACATATTTTTATTATTTCAGTTTAAAATTACAAACCCTTCTTTTTTTGTTTTGTTTGTTTGAGAGTTGTTTTTTTTTTGTATTTAAGTGTGGGTTTTTTGGTTTGTGGAGTTATGTGCGTATGTGAGGGGTTGGCAAGGACTGATAATGAAAGGTGGTAGCAAATTTAATTGACCTACTAGAAGATTTGAACGTGGGAAGTCCGGTGCTGTCACAATTACAAAGCCACAAATGTGTGTGTTTTACTTTTAGAGACTTGCCTTCATTTATGCTTGTTTGGAAAATGAATAAAGCATGTGATGTGGCTTCTGTTGATTGAACTTTATGAATGAACATATGGTAGGTTTGGTGTTTTTGAAATGTTAGTTTATTAACAGGCTTTTAACATGGTTAATGACATGTATGCATGTAGACATTGTAGAGTAGATTGTATCATATGCTTAATCAGTTAATTGCTTATGGGATTTTGAAAATACATAAACAGGTCAAACCAGGTCAACCCGACCCAACCCGACCCGACCCGACCCAATTAGATAAACGGGTTACACGGGTCGGGTCGGGTCAACCCGTTTATAAACGGGTTGGGTTCGCGTTGGCCAAAACTGACCCATTTATTAAACGGGTTGACCCGACCCGTTTAATAGTTGACCCGAACCCGACTTGGCCCGACACGAACCCGACCCGACACGACCCATTGACAGCCGTAGGTAGGACCAACCGATTATCCATTAACGACCAATATCGCCTATCCTTGACAGGGTGAAATTCCGGCGTGTACGCAGCTACGTATTTTGCGACCTTATAGTATAGTGAAGCAAAATCATGATGAGCTCTATTAGCTCCAGCTGAAGCCGACGAACAAACCACCATTACATGCAGACATGATAAATGTTGTAGTAAAGGAATATTGCATGTACAAGAGCAAGTGTCGTCGTTGATAATCACTCTGAATTCATCACCAAAATAATATACCATAAATCATTCTACTGGATTAAATCGAATAATCTTTGTGTGTCTTGCTTCATCGGCTCGTTCAGCAATCTTTGCTTTATCGGCTCGTTCATCAATCTTTGCTTTCCATTTAGGTGTAAGTTTGCTTTTAAGACTGTGCGCTGTTTCTCTTCGTTGACAGAAGTAATCTACCTATCGAAAAAATATACAAATAACCAATGTTTTCACGAGTAATGATCGATCCCCTTTCAGTACACCATTAAAGCTCTCTGAAGCATTTGTGGTCATTACATGAAATCTACCACCATCATCTTTGCAAAGAGCCCAGTTTTCCTCTTTCCCATGTAAACTTCTTTCAATTCAATTATGCACCTTTTCGCTAACGTTCTTTATTTCGTCATGAAGTTTTTGGTATTCGACCTCCTCCGAAGCACAAGCCGCAACATAAAATAGCCCGGTCAGTATTTTGTCCTTAAAACCATATGCTTGAAAGTTAGCCTTGAGATATCTGGCACAAAATTGATGCTTATGAGGTAAACGCCACCTTGTTTCCAATGCAATCGGTATGCCTTTCATTCAGTCTGAAATAAAAGTAATTCAACGATCATTAACAGTACGGATGTAGTGGCTCATGCAAGAAAAAAACCAACCCCAACTATCCACTGATTCTGACTCAACAATCGCATAAGCCAAAAGATATAGATGGTCATCCGCGTCAACGGCGGTAGCTACTAGCAACGTTCCTTTGTATTTTCCATACAAATGTGTACCATCAATACACAATAACAGACGACAATGTGCAAATCCTTCAATACACGGTTTAAATGCCCAAAAAGCACATTCAAATGTGGTTTGTGTTAACCGTTGGATTCAGCATATGTGTTCGCTTGGATATTTTCTTACAACCCACCAACTTTACTCGGCTTTTTTTGAAATAGTCGCATGAATTCTCTACAGACAATTGACATCGACATTACAGATGGTAGTTTATTTGGTTTTATTAGACTTAATAGGTTTGAAAGAGACAACATGAAGAATCGACCATTCACTTGTTTGAAATTTTTTTCATTTCAAAAACCATACCGACTTTGAAACCGTTTTGGACACTTATGTGGAAAAAATCTCGCTTTTAAATTGCATATCTGCAACATTTGAGTTCTCCATTATCTGAGTCGTGCATAAGTCATCATCAAGGGGAAATTCTGTTTCATTCTCATTACTTTCTTCAGCGTATCCACCTTCCAAATCAACAAAATCATAGTCTAACGGTTCGTTATTTACTCCCATGCTCTCTATGCAGGAAACGTCATTCTCTGGTCTGCTCACTACATTCATACTATTAATATGGGGATCCTCGTAGTCCTCTAATCCATTCCACCCCTTGCCTTCTCACATTATCTACTACCTCATTCACCTCGTTCACTACTAGGGTATTTGATTGTGTAGCAATGTCGTGAATTTGAGCATTGCGGATACAAATAAAATAACCATGATAACTAAGTGTATCACTTCACACTCAAAATCAGCGAGTTAACTGTAAATATTTCACACACCTCCGACTTAAATGTTGTAACTCAGATTACATAGGATGCATAAAAGGGGACATGTAATAATTTGACGGTCCAGCGGAGCAAAATTGATTTGATTATTGAGTAACAATACTGCATAGAAAACAAAGTAATTACGAACTACAAAAATAACATATGGTTATACATTCAAAAAATAAAAAAAAATGCAGTCAACCTTTCCATCATATGTGTGAAACTTCCTTGCGTCAAATGGGTTCATTGTATCCAAAATCTTGTTGATAGCTTGAACATGGTGGAAAACCAAAGGATGTAGTATTAAAGGTCGATGGATTAAAGCTCGAAAAATCATTCTGATGGCCAATTCTATCATCAATATTTTGACATTCAACGTTATCTTCTACTGGAGATGTATCGTCTTCGACTAGAACCCGTTCGCTTTTTATAACATAAAGCTCAATGGATTTTGTTGTCGCTGAAAACATTATATCCACATCATCATCATCGACTATTTCAATGGCTTTCGATCCAGAATCCGTAGGTCAGTTACAAACAAAATCAATGTCAAATTCATCAGATTTAATCTTAGTCGCTTTATATACCGAATCTTTCAACTATTCCAAGTTACATCCTCGAACTACTTTAGCCGGTTTATACAACCCTCCAACGTATTTGCCAAAGTTGTCATCGTCTACCGCCAACTCCCCATCAAAATAACAAATTGTAGGAATACATTTAGGAGTCATTCTACATGCAAAACCACAACAATTCAACTACCTATAACGAACCTACTTTCACAACAAACCTAAAATCACATATTATATATTTCATATGTAAATAGTCATACCGTAAACAAAAAAGGGATCTATAACTTCTTGAGTGATGGGTAGATCTTCTAACACAATTTTGGTTCTAATATTGTTCAAATTTAAAAAAAAAAGGATTTTTTTTTCAATAGTGAACTTGTGAAATAATATTGTTCAAGTTTTGAAACTGACCTATTTATGTCATAAGTTTTCGAAAGTGGCCCAAATCAAAAAAAATTCCAATAAATTGGGTTTGCTGTAACGTGAAAGGATAAGATTTCCAAACTCACTTTCCTTGACTGCTTGCTTCCCAACATTTGCTCCGCTGGTTCTTCCACCGAAAATCAACAATCTATGGCTGCTCTCCCTTGCACTACAAAATCGATGAACTCTTCCATTACCCGTAATTACCTCATTTCTCGTAACTCCCATCAATCCTTAGTCAAACGTACTTCGTCAATTTGCTTAAAGAATAGAAGCGGAAGCAGCAATGTGAAAACTACGGTGTTCGTGTCTACTAGTGCTAACTATATCAGAGAAGATTATTTAATAGTGTGTAGCAAATTAATTATAAATTTTGTGTTTTATCTTTTTGGATTGTTGCGGGTTTCTCTTATACCATACTTTTAATGATTGCAGAAGAAAGTGTCTGCAAAGGAACTGGAGAATTTGGTGAAGGGGGAGCGAAGTGTACCTCTTGTTCTTGATTTCTATGCTACATGGTGCGGCCCTTGCATTCTAATGGCTCAAGAACTTGAAACGGTATATTTTTCTGGATAATTTGACTTGTTTGTTAGTATTATGAGCATTGAGCAAGAATGAAATGGATGACGTGGCGTGCATTCTCCACATGTTTTTTTCACCCCATAGCATTGGATGTTGCATAGGCGGAGCCAGGATTTTATACATACCCGAACTGATATAAAATTGTAAGCAGCAAAACATTTTTTTGCTTGACTTGGAACTAGGGGTCTAGTAGGAAACACATTCCATTGAACTGATATTATAATCTTTTATATAATAATGAAATACCTTGTAGCAATATGTAAGAACCAAATAAAGAAACTGAATAAATTACCTTGATTTTTCTCAACCATTTTCTAAAAACTTGGGTTATGGATATATTTGTAAGTTGTAGATAGGAGGAAAAAGAAGAGTACATCTTCTGCTAAATCACTTGATGTCCATTGATATTGATGTTTCAATTTAGCAACTCAAGTTGTCACCCAGCAATTGAGAATCTCTATCCACAATTTTTTTGTGCTGCTTGTTCCCCGTAACCCTCACTGTCCATCTTTTCAGCATCTCAAAACAATTAACGATATTTATATTAAATGAATGAAAGAGATTTAAAAGGGATATAATGTATGACTTTTGGCAACAAAAGAACCCATCTGGTTGCCCAGATAGCATTTGCAATACTTCAGTCCTGTATGTTAGCTTGGGACATTGGACTCCAGGCTGGTGTTCAATGCCATATCGTCTTACGATAAGCATAGTCCTTTTTAACACTGGGCTAGAAAGTTGTCGTTGTATACTCTTGTTGGATGCCGTCGTGCCGATGACATCACATATCTACACTTATGTTTCAGTATCTTTTTTAGGTCAAAATGTTATAAAATTTAATTTAGCAAAAATGCCCAATGATGAATATGATATGTGGTACATATGAATATGCTTCTACAAATTTCTAGCATGCAAAGAGGAAAATATAAGGAGTTAATACAGCATAATACACTTGTTCAAGATTGGTCGAATATATTCTTTTAATCGCAGTTGGCTTATAATAGAAATTTATAACAAATGGGTTGGTTCTTTTGCCTATAATAGAAATTTTTTGTTTTTTGTTTTTGACATTTAGTAAGTTACCCTTATTATCAAACTTAATCCATTTCCGCAGCTTCCGAAAAATATAATTCTCTAAACACTTTTGCAAATGTTTTCAAATTTTCCCCTTTTTATATAATTCAAATTTTACATTAAATCACTGTTATATTTGGACAAAAACCAAAAAATAAATTGTTTTTTTTGTCTAATAGTCACATTTTTTAGTGCATAATTTTTCTTCTTCAAATATTTGCGCTTTTTTCTGCAAATATTTGCTCTAAAAGCTATAAATTTTTTATGTTTGTCTTTTATAAACATTTTATCATCTCAATTTGCAAAATAATATGCAGATTTAAATCTTAATATGCAATAATATGATTTAGAGGTTTTTCATGGAACGTATTTTTAGAAGGGGATTTGACATATTTTGAAACTTTGAAGGGTAATGGCAAAGATTCTTTATTTTACTTTGTACAACTTCATTCAAAATAAGTATAATTTAAGTGGAACAAGATTTTTTTTCCTTAAAATGATGGAAATTTCCCTTTGGATACAACTGAACAAGATGGCTTAAATCAATTGGCACACGCAAGATATCAGCAGGCAGACAATTTTTATGTACTTTTTTAATACGACTTCAACTTGCTACACATACCATTTGATTTGAAGTCCCTCAATTCAACACTGCACCAGAATATACTAGAAACAATCTTCTTTTCTTTTTCTTTTTCTTTTTCTTTTTCTGTTTTAGAGAAAAATTACATTGAAGATCTAAGCCTTACCCATGCGGTTGTACATTTGCCTCCTAGTCAAATGTGCTCGTTTGATTCCCAATCAAACGGTTTCATATATCAGATGAAAGGATATGCTGTATATTCTAGTTATATGCCTGTTATCTTATATTCAGTTTCGCTATAGCTGGATAAGAAGGTGCTTCTAATGATAGAATAATTTTATCTTTAGTTTAGCAAGAAATGATTTCATTGCAAATTTAATTCACTCGCTTCAAGATCAGTATTATTTTGTTTACCAAAAGCGCAAACTGTGAAATTGAGCAGCGCACAAAGGTTAGATTGGTCTTTGGTGAAGTATTGTAGTGGATGACATAAGAATTGAATCATTAACAACTAGATCTGGACGAAATATAATTTTATTACATTTTTGTTGTATTCTCATTTGTTGTGAGTCGTGCGACAAACTACTCTATGTATTACTTTTATTAGTCAACTAGTGGATTTAATTTACTTACTTATTTTATAAAAAATCAATGCATCTTTTGTTATGTTTAAAGCCCCTTATTTTCAAACTTAATATCCAAAAAGTTTCACGATCCACCGGCACCCATGTAATTATTCGGTGAAAATGTACCCCCTACACTGCAAATATTTACTGTTAAAAATGCAAATATTTGCAATATGAACTGCATAGATGTATACTGTGGATAACAAATACTCATCGAAAATAATCACGATTCCTTTTGTGAAGCTTGTTTTTGAGAACAATCAGAAGTGAATTTTGAAACTTATGAAGGGAGTGAAAAAAACGTCCCTTCGATCTATATAATACACTTTAAAACATTATATAATTCAAATTCCTTTTGAATTCGCTTCACTCCAGCACTACGACGCTCCCGCAGTGTCCACTCACACCATTTTTCCAACTGCACACCCAGTTCCTCCAAAAGACACCCTCAAGGCGGAGTGAGCGTTAAACAGATGTCACTTTATTCACATTGACTTCTCCTTGATTCATCTGATTTTGATTTTCCAGGATTGCGACTTGTGATTGTTGTTTTCAAAACTGGACTTATGCAGAGTGATGGAAATTCTCTGAGTTGGATGTATCAGTTCAATTAACAAAAGAACCTAAAATAATAAAGTGCTAGTTACTTTGTGCTAGTCTGTGCCATAATAGAACTTGACAGGCCATTGTTAATATTATTGAAAATCATTCTATCCTAGAAGGGATTTATAACCCGCATGATCCTAAAAGTTGAAATTTATATCCTAGGTTTAAATGTTACATTTATGAATTATTCATCAATACTTTCTTTTTTTAAAGGGAAATAAAACCATAATTAGATGGTAAATGTTTTTGAATCATCAGGAAAGAGCATTTGGGGACATTTGAGTAGTCTGCAAGCAGGTGTATGCATTTACATGTTAATCATGAAGTTAGTTAATGCCTTTAACCCCCAGAACTCTAATAATATTATATTTTGATTTTTGTACTCGATGCAATAAGTGTTTTTGCAAACGGATTTTCTATCGAATTAGAAAACCGTCAACAAAATATTTTAATAATAAACCGCAAGCGCACGGCGTACAATTGTTAGTACGTGGCGAATACGAGTCGATCTTCAGGGAAAGAATAATTTTAAATTTTATTCAATCAAATTAGACCAAACTGTGAAATGTGATAACTAAAATTTAACAAAATTAATAACTAAGTTGAGAATGAAACTATTGGTTAAGAGCAATTTAGAGGTGTTTTCACTCTCTAAATCACACAAATCAACATCATGAAATTATGTTCTCTATTTGTTTGGTCATTAGTGAGATTAGATTTTGTGTTTATTATAAGTATGACATATTTATGTTATTAATTAGCATAACATAAGTCATCAAACTATAACATAAATCTAATTCACTATTCAATTCTCATAAAAAAGATAACAAGTTGAAAGCAACATCAATTTTAAGAATACTCTATTTACTAATAATTAGTAATATAGAATATCAAATGTAGATTAACACTTCCTCTTGTTGCCAAAATCATATATAGATGAAAAGGTAAATTATTTGTGTCATTTGATCAAGCATGATCTATCCTCTATTAATTAGAGGCATCGATCATCAAAACCAAGTATGATTAACAAAATACGCTAAACATCCATTCTTTAATAAACACAAATAGAGACCATGAAAAATAAACTATGTTGAATCTATGTGATTATAGAGCTTCATTACCCCTAAATTGTAGGGGTTTAGCTCCTCATTTGTGTTATTATTTAAACACAAATATATTTCAACATTGAAGAACAACTAGTAAGTAATGAAGAAAAGATATTAACTAATAAAGCTACACTACTTGCAGAAAAGAAAATAACATGTAAATGAAAAACAACAAATTAAGATTGCATTAAAATGAGATATTACAAAAAAGAAATGGCTAGGAAGCCATGGAAGAGAAATAGTTTTTTTATTTCAGTTACTCTTAAAAAAAAAAATCCAAGATACTTTTTACATTATCATACATAGGTTATTTATACATGAGTGAAAACCCTAAATTAACTTTTTGCATGCTACCCAGAATGCCCCCGCTTAAACCTGCATCTTGTCTTTTAGCAATAGTGATTCATGAAGCCATAATTTTGTGTCTCCACTAAAGATGGAAGGAGAGTGAATATGGTCCTCCATTAATTCTCTATTTGAACTGATTCCCTCTATTTGAATTGATTCCCTCTCCATTGATTGCTTTCCTTTTTTTTCCTTTGTATGCATATATATCTTTATGAAGTCCTTTTCTACATGCATCCAATTTCTGCAAAAATATGAAAAATGTCCAAGTAAACATTCTCAAAATAATTTAAGCACAAAAAATGACCGTTTTCCCCGTAAATGATGAGAAATGCATGATTGTTTGAAATCAATTCAATTATCGTTTAAACATGATAAAATAACCATATATGACATTTATTAGCACTAAACGAGAATAAATATGTGAATATAAATGTGCATTTTTACATGCACATTAAATACCCCCACACTTATCTTTTTATTCGTCCTCGAATAAAGTAAAAACTAAGCTAAACTCATTTTCGTAGGGAGCACAATTGCACTGAGCGTATGCAACAAGCCGTTAAACCTCTGGGTGTCCCCAGTAGGACGAGTGTTGTCTCGTGAGGGTTTTCAGCGGATACTACCCACAAAATCCAAAAATTAAATGCAAAAAAAAAAAAAAAAAAAAAAGCAAGATTCGAAAATATTTACAATATGAATGCAAGTTTTTAAAGAAATATTTACAAATGGATAATTTACTTTTAAATAGGGCATTGTTATTGACACTCCAAATATTGTTAAGGAGAGGTCAAATTTTAAAAACACTCCAATCATAAAAATAATGTTAAGGGGGGTCACACACTTAATCTTTTACGTTCCCTTTTACCCTCGTAATAATATTTGGTAATAACATCAGTTATTATCACAAATCCAAATCAATTTCAAATGCAAAAACCAAATCCCTAAATTATTTGAAAACAAAAAAAAGGGATTGTTTGAGGAGAAATAATGGTATGAACAAAGAATGTAATACCGTATTAAAAAAATAATTGTTCGATATATGTATTTCGATTTCCTATCAATGATATTTTTTCATCTAATTTGACAAATGAAATTGTTAATAATTTGATATAAAAATCTGATATAGTTGACTAATATACCATATAAATTTTTTTGATTAACAAATAAAAAAAAGATTATTGTAAAGAAGGCTAATTTGGTAAAATAAAGTTTATTTGTTAAGGGGGTGCTCTCTCCATTGGTACTCCCCTTAACAAAATTTATTTTAAAAAAAAGATTGACCTCCCCTTTACAATATTTGGAGTGTCAATAACAACTCCCTTTAAATATTACACGAATGATTAACACAAATTTGGGTCGTCACTATGAAATTTAAGTCTATTACTAATCAAAACTTCAAACAAAAGTCATGTTATCATCACAAACTCCTCCAGCTTGGCCAGTTGTTTTGGTAGAAACATAGTGCAAATATGAAATGAATTCTGTAATCGATATCAACAATCGTAAAACGACATCTCAACTTCCTTTTTGTTAACAAGTTAGGTCGAATAAGTGAAGAGTGTGCTTGGATTTCAAATGCTTACTCTCTCTTTATTATCAAAATTATTTACATTATTATTATTATTTACAAACACCTAACTGAAAAGACCAAGGTATACCACCCATGCACTGCATCGCGGACTGACGTGAGAGTTTGGGACAGAGCTTGGCGGATTGTGTAGACCAAGCTGACTTTGTCAACAAGGTGTTGGTAATCCTCAGGTGTCCAACTCATAAAATGAGACCAAGATATACCGACGCTGACTTTGTCAGCAAGGTGTCGGAAAGAGCTTGACGGATTTGCACACCAACGCCAGATGTACCAGCAATGTTCGATACCCTTGGATAATTATATATATACTTTTTTTTTCTTTTCTTTTTTTACTTAAGAGAGAGCTAAGCGAGAATATCTTAGCACAACTTCACTTAAACGATCTAAAATGTTATCGCAAGTAGTCAAAATCAACCATTCATTTAATCGGATTACAATTCAGAAAACATTTCATACTCATCACCTACGAATTTCCCAATATACCAGTTACACCAAATTTGCTCATATTTCAAACTTTCCTTTCGTTATCCGCTAAGAGAAGTAAATTTCCAAATATTTAAATCGAACGACCAAAATTATATACTAACTCCATCATGTCTTATTTAAAAGTAAATAAAAGTGCGAAACTTTTACTTTTTTTTAAGAAAAAGAAAAAAATGCAAAAAGAGAAAGGAAAAAAAATGCTAACTTAAACTATGCAAAACAGAATGAAAATGAACCCCCCCTCCCCACACACTTGATTTCGACTGTGTCCTCACAGTCAATGCATGACACAATGAGTTGAACAGAAGAGAAATATTTACATATTTACAAAGAAGGGTTACACTTAACTTTCTTACTTCACGTAGCATGACTCATGAAGAATCATGAGCTCCTCCTCTTGATCAGTGGGCAATTCCAAGAACGGTTTTAGACGGTGACCATTGACTTTGAATATGGATCGATCCCTCGGGTTTTCTATTTCAATAGCACCATGTGGAAAGCAGTCCGATCAACATATGGTCCGGTCCATCTCGATTTTAATATCCCAGGGAATAAATGCAGTCGTGAGTCATATAATAGAACTTTTTGGTCTGGCGAAAACGTTTTTCTTAGGATTGATTTATCATGAAAAACTTTGGTTTTTTCCTTGTAAATTTTTGCGTTTTCATATGCATCATTCCTAATTTCTTCTAACTCATTGAGTTGTAATTTTCGATTTTCGCCAGCTTGTTCAAGATCAAAGTTTAAGTTCTTTATTGCCCAAAGCGCTTTATGTTCAATTTCAACAGGTAAATGACAGGCTTTACCGTAAACCAATCGGAAAGGGGACATTCCAATATTAGTTTTAAAAGCAATACGGTAAGCCCAAAGCGCGTCGGTCAATTTTTGCGATCAATCTTTTCGGTTTTTATTTACAGTTTTCTCCAAAATTTGTTTGATTTGACGATTCGACACTTCGATTTGGCCACAAGTTTGCGAATGATAAGGAGTGGATAACTTGTGGGTTATTGAGTATTTCTTCATTAAGGATTCAAAAGATCGATTACAGAAATGCGTTTCATTGTCGCTTATTATTGTGCGAGGTATACCGAACCTCGAAAAGATGTTTTCTTTCGGAAATTTCACAATAATTTTATGATCATTTGTTCTACATGGAACGGCTTCGACCCATTTCGAAACGTAATCGATAGCAAGAAGAATATACAAGTTTCCAAAGGAGTTTGGGAAAGGTCCCATAAAGTCAATACCCCATACATCAAAGAGCTCGATCGTAAGGATGGGGTTCAAAGGCATCATATTCCGTCGAGAAATCTTTCCTAGCATTTGACAACGATTGCAAGTTTTACAGAATTCGAACGAGTCTTTAAAGAGAGTAGGCCAATAAAAACCACATTGAAGCACCTTTTTAGCGGTTTTCCTAGGACCAAAATGTCCACCGCACGCATGATCATGGCAGAATGAGAGAACACTCCTAATTTCACTATCAGGAATGCATCAACGAATGATTTGGTCCGGACAATACTTAAACAAGTATGGGTCATCCCAATAGAAGTATTTTACTTGGGGAAGGAATTTGTATTTATCTTGTTTGGACCAAAAAGAGGGTGTTTCCTTAGTGACTAGATAGTTCACTAAGGGTCGATTGAAACAGAAAGGAGTTGTTTGTCGGGAAAATTTTCATTGATTGACAAATAAGATGGTGTGTTCGGAAGACGTGATAAGTGATTGGCTATGACATTATCGGATTCTTTTTTGTCTTTGATTGTAAGATCAAATTCTTGAAGTAAAAGGATCCACCGAATTAAGCGTGACTTAGCATCCTTTTTAGCAAAAAGGTGTCGAAGAGCAGAATGGTCAGTGTAGACCGTGACATGGGAACAAATCAAGTAAGGTCGAAACTTCTCGAGCGCAAAAACGACAGCTAAAAGTTCTTTTTCAGTGGTCGTATAATTCAGTTGAGCGTCGTTTAAGGTCATACTAGCGTAGTAAATGACGTGAAGGATGTTGTTGATGTGTTGTCCTAAGACAGCACCAACAGCGAAGTTAGAAGCGTAACACATGGTTTCAAAAGGAAGGTCCCAGTTGGGTGAACAGATTATCAGAGCTGAAATGAGTTCTTTTTTAAGACGTTCAAAAGAAGCGACACATTCAGAGTTAAATTCGAGTGGGATGTCCTTTCCTAGAAGAGTAGTCAAAGGACGAGCAATTTTGCTAAAATCTTTCACAAAGCGTCGGTAGAAACCAGCATGCCCAAGAAATGAACGAATGTCCTTAACACATTTTGGAATGGGTAGTTTTGAAATAACATCAACTTTCGCTTTATCCACCTCAATGTCATTATTTGAAATTACATGTCCAAGGACAATGCCTTGTTTGACCATAAAGTGGCATTTTTTACAATTCAACGTTAAGTGTTTTTCTTTACATCGATTTAAAACAAGTTCAAGATGAAAAAGAATCTCCAAAGATCGAAAAATCATCCATAAAGACTTCAAGAAAGCGTTCGATCATATCAGAAAAAATTCCAACCATACATCGTTGGAAAGTTGCAGGAGCATTGCAAAGACCGAAAGGCATACGTCGGTAAGCAAAGGTACCGAATGGACATGTGAAAGTCGTTTTTTCTTGATCTTTGGGAGCGATTGGAATTTGGTTATAACCGGAATAACCATCAAGAAAGCAGTAAAATTCGTGACCGGTTAAACGTTCGAGCATTTGATCGATGAAGGGAAGAGGAAAGTGGTCTTTACGTGTTGCAACATTCAATTTTCGATAATCGATGCAAACACGCCAACCCGTTTGAGTACGAGTTGGAAGAAGTTCGTTTTGGTCATTTGCGACAACGGTGAGTCCAGATTTTTTAGGAACAACGTGAATGAGACTAACCTATAGGCTATCAGAAATGGGGTAAATGATACCGTTATCAAAAAGTTTAGAATTTCTTCGCGAACTACCTCTTTCATCATAGGGTTAAGCCTACGCTGCGCTTCACGAGTGGGTTTGGCTTCATCGGTTAAGTGAATACGATGTTGAACTATTGCAGGGCTAATTCCCTTGATGTCAGAAACGGACCAACCGATTGCATCTTTGTTTTTAGAAAGAGTTGAGAGAAGAGAAGTTTCTTGATCAAGAGTTAAATTTGAAGAAATTATGACAGGACAAGTTTCGTCATCACCTAAGTATACATACTTAAGGTGATCGGGAAGAGGTTTAAGATTCAACTTTGGCGGTTTCTTGATCAAAGAGTTTGGTTGAGATTTGGACTCAACTGAAAGCGATTCAAAAGGTAGTGTGTATTCGACTTCGTTAGGAGTGTCTTGGAACATTTTTTTGTACTCGGCCTCACGCTCATCATTAAGGTCAGTGGATTCGTTTTCAGAGTTTTCGTGGATGGCATTAACTTCCAAGGTTTGGTTACATGATTCATTCGATTTACTTTCAAGATTGAAAATGTTAAAATCTAGAGTCATGTTTCCAAAAGAGTTTTTCATTGAACCATTGCGACAATTTATCAAAGCATTTGAAGTAGCCAAAAAGGGTCGACCTAAAATCAATGGAATTTGACTCATTGGATTATTGACAGGCTGAGTTTCCAAAACAATGAAATGACAGGGTAAATGAATTGACCAACTTTGATGAGTACGTCCTCGATTTCTCCAACGGGTTTCTTAATTGAATGATCAACAAATTGAAGAGTTATTTTCTTTGGTTTAAGCTCACCCAAACCAAGTTGTTGGTAAACAGAATATGGAATCAAATTGACACTTGCACCCAAATCAACTAGGAATTTATTAATTGTTTTATCGCCTATCGTGCATGAGATCGTAGGGCATCCAGGATCTTTGTATTTGATCGAGATTGATTGGGTCAAGACTTCGCTAAGTCCAGCAGCTAAGAAGACTTTCTTAGGTACGTGAATGTGTTGTTTTTGGGTATACAAGTCTTTGAGAAATTTGGCGTAAGTGGGGACTTGTTGAATGATGTCAAGAAGAGATGTTAACTTTCACTTGTTTAAAATTTCCAACATCTTTTCCATTTGGTCGGAGTGTTTCTTTGGTCGAAGACGATGAGGAAATGGAATGCGAAACTCAGTAGGTCGGTCTACCTGAGTTGGACCAGAACTGGACTTAGAATTGGGATCGAGATCGTTCGTGGTTTTAGAAGAGTCGAGAGGGACACTCGGTAAGTTATTTGGATTTTCAACTTGATGATCGATTTTCTTACTGGGTCGTAAAATTATGATAGCATTCAGCTGAGTTTGATTGCTATCCTGGATGACATGAGCTTGGTTTGAATTAGAATTTTGACTCCTAGGATTTGGATTGGGTTGACTCGGGAAAGTGCCTCTTCCCCGTTCACTTACAGAAGTAGTCAACTGACTCATTTGCATTTCAAGTTTAGCAATAGTTTGACTCGTGTTTTGCATGTGTGAAGTCAACAAATTTTGAAGATTGGTATTTGATTGGAGATTTTGAGTCGTTGCTTTACTCAATTCTTCGAGAGTTTTTTCAAGCGATGTCAATCGGTTATTGTCTTGAGGAACAGAAGATGGTTGCGCATGATTTTGTGAAGGTGGCGCAAGATTATGGAATTGATTTTGTTGAAAGGGAGGATTCGAAGGATTATTTGAAAATGATTGAAAAGGAGGTCGAACTGAATTCGAATTTCCATTGTTCTGGGACCAAGAGAAGTTAGGATGATTTCTCCAACCGGGATTGTACGTTGGGGAGAATGGGTCATTCCTAGCTTTATTAAATGCGTTAATTTGTTCTAATGAATGTGGGCATTGGTCTGCGATGTGGTTAGGATCGTTACATTTGTAACATGAGGGCTGAGACGCTTGAGCTTGATTCATTTGAGTTGACGAAAGGACATTATCGAATTTGGTTATCATCGCGTCTATTTTTGCTTCTAAGGCTATTGATGATCCTATTGAATGAGCGTTAGATCGGGAATAAATCGATTTCTCGTTAGATCTTTCCCATTGAGCTGATTTTTCGGCCAAATTTTCAAGAAATTGCCAAGTGACATTGTGATCTTAGGCTAGAAAATTTCCTTGGCACATCGATTCAAGAATGGTTCGAGAACTATTTTCAAGTCCATCGTATAAAATTTGACAAAGAGTCCATTTTTCGAAATTGTGATGTGGACATTTGACTAGAAGCTCTTTAAATCTTTCAAAATATTTTGCAAAGGATTCACCTCCAAATTGATGAAAATTGACGATTTCATTTCGAATTTTGGATGTTTTTTCCAGAGGGTAAAATTTCTTTAGAAAAATGTTCACAGATTCACTCCAAGTTCCAATCGTATTTGAAGGCAAGCTATACAACCATTTCTTAGCATAATCGGTAAGTGCAAATGGAATTAACCCAAGTTTGATTCCATCGTCACTTAATTGTTGAAATTTCATGGTTGCACAAACTTGTTCAAATTTGGTTAAAAAAATATAAGGATCATCACGTTCAAGATTACCAAATTTTGAAAGAGTATTTATGTGGTTCGAATGAATTTCAAAGTGGTTACCCGTTGGAGCGGGCAATATGATGCAAGATGGAATAGACACCCGATCGGGGAAGTATCTATCCATAAGAGTTCGAGGGGGGTTTTCTTCGGTCATGGTTAAAGGAATGTTTGTTCGGACTAAACGATTAGTAGATGTATCTCGAGTCCAACTGCGCATGCACTAGCGCAAAGAAGATGAGAAAAGGAGAAAGAATAATTTTGAGAAGAGGATTGAAGCGATTTCTTTTTTTTCTTTTAAGAGAGAAAAGTTAAATTTGTACAAAAAGGAAAATAGTAATGGCTTTTTTTTCTATTTTTTCTTTTCTTTTTAAAGATGGATGAACCTGATGCAATTTACAATTTTTCTAGAATTATATAATGACGGTTAGATTTATTTCAACAAAAGATTTCTCAGCCAGTTAACGGACAGGAGTTATCGGTGCACCAAAAATCACCCTAGCAATGCAGCCGAAGGTTTAAGTACCTTCAGAGGAACAACCGATATAATATTTACGAATCACCGTAATATTTATAAACGGTTATTACTCTGTCGTAGTCTAGACACCGAGAAAAAATCCGTTAGAAATAAACCAATTTGTCAAAATATAATGAAATCCTTAGAAAATAAAAAATAAAAGTAAGATGAATGCGATTTTTTTTTAGAATATTTTAATCAGTCACAGAACGAACAGTCACAGAACAGGAAATTGCAGGAATTTTTTTTTACAAGCAAGTCGATGCCCTGCAGAAGATTTTTACAAGCAATGTCTATATTTATTTATTTGCAGCAGCAGTCCCTGTAGAGTTCAGAAAATTTCTCACCTAGATCGGCAGTCCGTCTAGTGCAGTTGAGTCGCACTAGCGCGTTCACACCCCACTTGGTGTGCAACCGCTCCAACAATTCAAATTCTTCTACTTGCAAATTACTTGACCTTTGAATCCTTGTTCGCTTTGCTTGAATTCTTTCTTGATCCTTTGACTTGATTTTTCCTTTTTTTTTTTTTAATTTGAGCAACCTGAGACATGTAGACAAAGAAAAGACAAGTTTATACAAAAGTAATTTAAAAGAAAACAGACCAATGAGAACCAAAAGTTAAAACCAATTGTTTTTTTTAAATGAACACAAAAACTATAAGCTATGAACAAAATTGAAAAGAAACAAGTGAAAAACAAAAAGGAAGAAAAACAAAATCAGAACAAACTACAATCAACCCAGCTAACAATAGGCCTAGGGATTGAATTTTTTTTTTTTTTGAAATAAACAACAAATACAATTAACTTAACAAACTCAGAAGGCACAACTCAATCAGGCGGGCGCACCAATGTTCAGCACTAAAGACCCACACACCCTTCTCTCACTTTAAACAAATACACCTCACCTTATATACCAGGAAACAAATATACCCTTGAAATAAACTTCACCCTCAATAAAAGGAGATAGCTACTCCCCCAGATTTCTCACCCCAAAATAAAAACTCACGCGTCCCCTTTCTTGTCTCAGGAAACTAAAACGACTCCTTTTTTTTAGATTCGAAATTGATTAAAAAGTATCGATCTGCTCGAAGGGGGGTAAGGTGTTCGGATCTTCAAGGATGGAGCGGTGCGATCTGGTTTTTCTGATTTGCGGTGTGAAGACGGTTTAGTGAGCTCGACAGGTTTTCGTGGTTTCGTATTACGGATGAGGGTATGGAGATGCAGGGATTTGCTTTGGTGGAGTGCCTTTGTGTTTGGTTTAGAGACGTGTGTTGCATGATTAGACTAGTAGTGGAGCGACTGATGTGCGGTTTTGGTATGTGGAACTCGTAGCAGGGAAAGTGATTTGTGGGTGGTTGGTGAGAATGGTTTGTGCGTGGATGATGTATGTGTATTTGGGGTTTGTTTGAGGTCAGTGGAGATTTGGGATTGAAGTGTTGTAGGTGGTTGGAAGATTGTTCGTATGGAGTGATGAAGGGGACTGGTTTTGTGAAAACTGTGAATTTGTGGTGAAGTTTAGAGAAAGTGATGGTTTGCAGTGGAAAGAGAGGATTGATTTATAGAGGGTTGTGAACAGAAGTAAATATAAGGCAAACAAGAGCAGAAAATTATAGAGGGAGGACAAGAAAAGGAAAGCAATAAATTGTTTTTTTTTTTGTTTTTTGTTTTTGCAAGAATTGTAAAGAGGAAAGAAGTGAATGAGAGGAAGAGACGGAAAGAAATAAAGGAGATTGAAACAAAAGAGAAAATTGGAAATAGAATTTTTTTTTTATTTATTAGTAAGAATTGTAAATGGAAGAAAGGTGGAAAGAGATTAATGAAAGGATAGAAATAAAAGAGAAAAATGGGAAGATTTTTATTATGTGTAAGAATTGAAAATGAATAGAAAGGGAAGGGAAGGAATAAATGAGAGGAAAAGAAAGAGAAAGAAATAAAGGAAATTGGCAAAAGTTTTTTTTTAAATTAAAAAAACACAAAATAAAAACACACACGCGAGAAGAAACAAACACACAAACAAAAGTAAAACAAAACACAAACACAAAATGAAAAAAAAAGCACACAATTTTTTTTTAATGAACACAAAAACAAACAAACACAAAATGAAACAACAAAAGATCAAAACAAAACAGAAAACTATGAACAACACACAATTTTTTTTAGAAAAACAACAAATAAGAAAATTAACTCGAAGAATAAAACTAAAATTAAATTCTTCCCCGGCAACGGCGCCAAAAACTTGTTTTTGCAAACGGATTTTCTATCGAATTAGAAAACCGTCAACAAAATATTTTAATAATAAACCGCAAGCGCACGGCGTACAATTGTTAGTACGTGGCGAATACGAGTCGATCCTCAGGGAAAGAATAATTTTAATTTTTATTCAATCAAATTAGACCAAACTGTGAAATGTGTTAACTAAAATTTAACAAAATTAATGACTAAGTTGAGAATGAAACTATTGGTTAAGAGCAATTTAGAGGTGTTTTCACTCTCTAAATCACACAAATCAACATCATGAAACTATGTTCTCTATTTGTTTGGTCATTAGTGAGATTAGATTTTGTGTTTATTATAAGTATGACATATTTATGCTATTAATTAGCATAACATAAGTCATCAAACTATAACATAAATCTAATTCACTATTCAATTCTCGTAAAAAAGATAACAAGTTGAAAGCAACATCAATTTTAAGAATACTCTATTTACTAATAATTAGTAATATAGAATATCAAATGTAGATTAACACTTCCTCTTGTTGCCAAAATCATATATAGATGAAAAGGTAAATTATTTGTGTCATTTGATCAAGCATGATCTATCCTCTATTAATTAGAGGCATAGATCATCAAAACCAAGTATGATTAACAAAATACGCTAAACATTCATTTTTTAATAAACACAAATAGAGACCATGAAAAATAAACTATGTTGAATCTATGTGATTAGAGAGCTTCATTACCCCTAAATTGTAGGGGTTTAACTCCTCATTTGTGTTATTATTTCAACACAAATATATTTCAACATTGAAGAACAACTAGTAAGTAATGAAGAAAAGATATTAACTAATAAAGCTACACTACTTGCAGAAAAGAAAATAACATGTAAATGAAAAACAACAAATTAAGATTGCATTAAAATGAGATATTACAAAAAAGAAATGGCTAGGAAGCCATGGAAGAGAAATAGTTTTTTTATTTCAGTTACTCTTAAAAAAAAAAATCCAAGATATTTTTTACATTATCATACATAGGTTATTTATACATGAGGGAAAACCCTAAATTAACTTTTTGCATGCTACCCTGAATGCCCCCGCTTAAAGCTGCATCTTGTCTTTTAGTAATAGTGATTCATGAAGCCATAATTTTGTGTCTCCACTAAAGAAGGAAGAAAAGTGAATAGGGTCCTCCATTAATTCTCTATTTGAACTAGTTCCCTCTATTTGAATTGATTCCCTCTCCATTGATTGCTTTCCTTTTTTTTCCTTTGTATGCATATATATCTTTATGAAGTCATTTTCATGCATCCAATTTCTGCAAAAATATGAAAAATGTCCAAGTAAACATTCTCAAAATAATTTAAGCACAAAAAATGACCGTTTACCCCCTAAATGATGATAAATGCATGATTGTTTGAAATCAATTCAATTATTGTTTAAACATGATAAAATAACTATATATGACATTTATTAGCACTAAACGAGAATAAATATGTGAATATAAATGTGCATTTTTA
The DNA here is from genome assembly GCA_030737875.1 of Allium sativum. Lineage (NCBI taxonomy): Eukaryota > Viridiplantae > Streptophyta > Magnoliopsida > Asparagales > Amaryllidaceae > Allium > Allium sativum. Next base: position 508,242,685 of record CM060921.1, on the reverse strand, counting down.
CATGCACATCAATAAGAAATCCCAGTTTCCAATTTAATTTTTGCATTTGGAAAATTAAGTATGAAATTGGAGATTAAATTACATACAAGACAACTATGATGATAAGGAGCTAGTAGCATCAATAATGGTTTACGATTGAAAGCACTCAGGCTTTTAATATGCTGATTAGGTAAGATATGTTTAATCACAAACAAGACCTGTAAGTGCTCGTGCAACAAAATTTAAGGGGAAACGCCTGGTCCGTATGTCGTGGTTTTGCCATCAACTGTTTAAATACCCAGGAAACAACCGATCCAAGCACGGCCTTCAAACTACTAAAGTATGTAATATGTATTGTACAGAGGAAAAATGGAGGAAGGCTTCTATAAGGTTTATTTTTTGAGATAGTGTGTGCTGATAAGGAGTGCACATTTACATCGACAAAGAGACTATATTTCCTACTAACCAGAGTTTTCTATGATATTTGATGCTTAACAACTATTGCACTGGATCACAATGCGAGAATTGATGCATTGCAAAGCTTTTTGTTGACGCCCCCACCAACAAATGCAAAATGTTAATTTCCCACAATTTGCACATGAGCTTGTTCAACAATTATTTATTTTATTATTTGTTGACGTCAAAAATGGGTCAACACCCCAATTGCACTGAAAAGCTAATTTCATAAATTCAAATACAGATCTAGACACAGGAATGCAAGTAGTAGTAAAGAACACATGATTTTTATAGTGGTTCGACAAACTCTAACATATTTCCACTTGTACAAGTCCGGTTATTTTTTTGCAAGAAAGTAGAGAGAAGAAGACGCTGTTAATTTGGAAAATGGGATAGCTTCTGCATCCAGAGAGAATTAAGCCAAATCCATTTTCCAATTCATAGCTCTCCTGTTTATAGTTGCAGTTCAATCTGGATCAGTTCGAAAATCAACGAAGAAGTCGGGGAAGTCAAGGCAACCAAGTTCTGGAACTTTGGACAAAATTGCCCAAACTTAGGCTTCTTCGATTGGTTCAGACCGCTCCGGATTGACACCTAACGAGAGGTTTACCCCAGTCCGGACTAATCTGATTCACATATTCCTGCGCTTCTCTTCCATTTATCCATGTCGAACCGGTTTCGTCCCTTCCTGTCAAACCAAAGTGTTGTGCTTCCATCCAACTTGCGGTTCACCCAAGTCTACACTAATCTGGTTCACATATTCCCGCTCTTCTTTACCATTTATCCATGTCGAACCGGTTTTGTCTTCTTCTTTTTTGAAATTGGGTATTTATATTTACAAATTGGAGTTGTATGTACAATATTATCATGGCAAAAGAGTCCGACCGAATCAAATTCGTGGCCCCTTGCATCTTGTCCTAACTCCTTAACCAGCTGAGATAATGATGCTTGTCTTTTCGTCCCTTCTTACGAACCAATGTGTTGTACTTCTAACCAACTTGCTTCGTTCCATTTGCACCGATCCAGACCTGGAGTCAAGTGGTGAAGTTCTACTGATTCGAGGGTGATCCAGTTATGCCAATCTGAAGCCTATCACACCTATACTTATCCGAATTCCACACATGCCTTCACACCGATCCGACTTGATCCGATCCGAATTCCATCTTTGTGAACTTCTATATTGACCAATTTCAATGTTTCAGTCGAATTAATCCTTTCATTCAGAGTTCCATATCCTTATCCTTGCTGGAGTCCGAGCTATTTGATCACCTCTTCGGAATATCCACCATAATGGTTAAGCAATCCATGCATTTAGATCCAACATGTAATGAACTTGCAAAAAGGTGGATCAACACTTCCCTCCTTAAAACATATCTTGTTGTGAAAATTTGTTTCGTATCGCCATGATTTCAAAGTTCATAATTCGCAAGTATCTGAATTAGTCAGTCCAAGATCCAATCTGAAATCCAACAACCAAAGTCAAATCCATAACCGAAGTCAAAGTCCAAATCCGCGATGTCGCCGGATCGTTTATGCAATCCATATCCATTTCAAAACAAAAGTTGGAATTCATATCCAAGCATGCGGTCTCTCCGGTCTGCTTATGAAATTCGTTGCTAAATTCAAATTTATGACCTCTTTGGATGAATCATTGGTCTTTCCGAACCCTTGTTGAGCATAGTCGATACTCAATGGTCTCAACCGCTCTGAAATTTTGGCGGGCATAGTTCGTATTTGACGATCGATCAGACGGTCACTTCATCGAAACGAGCCGAACCTTGCCAAGCACGGTCCATACTTGACCGATCATGTGTTTTGGCCAAGTCCTGACGAAGTAACCCGAACCTTACCAAGCGTAACTCACACTTGGCGACATGATTAGATAATCTCATCAAGTCTTGACGAAACGGCTTGTTCTTACCGAACATATTCCATACTCAACGACCGATCAGATGCTGCAACACCTCCTAATAAAGTGGTCCAAACCTTGCCAAGCACAGTCCATACTTGATGACCGATAAGTCATTAAAGTTAAAATTCAGTTGTTAATTACATATTCGACAAGCATACTCCATACTCGTCTAGTAGTTTTATTAAAGTATCAAAAAATATGTTATTTATTTCATTTGAAAAGTTATTAGTTCATCGCCATCTCAGAACTTGCATAGGGTTCTTACCGGTTTTCGTACAAAAGTAAGTGACTTAGCTATTTTGTTACAAATTCATTAAGAAAATATAAATCGAGGCGGTTTATTATCATCAAAGCATGCCTAAGGGCCTCTCTTGTTCGCATACATGTGTAAGTGACTTAGCCGTTTATTGTCCAATTATAAATCATTAATTGATGATAATTCCTCCAATCGAGCTAGGCATGTTCCTTTCCCATGCATCCAACGGTTGCTCCTGTTCCATCATTGGTGTTCTAGGACTATTATGTTAAATGACCATTCCTGACTTTCTCCTCGATCATATTCTTTAAATGCCTACACTCGTATGTATTATGTCTGCCCTTTCATGGAATAAACAATGTTTCTCAGTAATTCACTCACGCTCAATGGGTTCTCCCTCCTTGCCGGTCTTCAGTATGGAATACTTTCCCTTGTATCCAAATAAACTCTTTTCAAAGTTGCATTTAAATCCGAATAAGAGGATAATTTAGGCTCTCTCATCTGTCTTTCCAATCTTTCATTCCCATCTTGAGCTTTACATTTCTCTTTTTCGTTGTCTAAATCCAATCCGAACGGTTCTCCATCATAAACTGCGTTTATTTTTAATGCTTCCCTATCCTCTCTTGCGTAATCCTGTCATAAGAATATGTCCGTCTCATTGTAAAATTCTCCAAGATACCTTGGAGATCTCGTTCCAAAGTTATCTTGAAGTCTGTGTTATCCAAAATCTTAGACACCTCCGCCGTTTACATCATCAATGGATCTGCTGTTCCACCAATGCCATTGCCACATTGAACCGAGGTAAGAAGGCACGCAGAGTCGCTCGTGCACTCTACTTTATAGCGATAAGACTCAACACTTTCTTGGATCGCATGATGTAAACCTAAAACTGCCACATATATCTTTTGACTAAATTCGTCCAATTGCTAATTGATTCAGTATCAAATTGCATAAACCATAGAGTTGCAAATGTCTGATAGGAAGAGGGAGAAACACTTGCTCATAACCTCTTCGAATCTTCCTAGCACCTCCATATGCCTCATATACTTCATCAAGTGAACGGTTGATCCGTCTTTCCGTCGTAAGCACCCAAAGCCGGAAGTTCAAAGTTCGATGGGTTTCCCATCTTTCTAATATTCGAAGTGAATGAACTCCGATGCTCACTGTCTACATCTCAGTTGACTAATCGTCCTCTCATAACTCTTTGAATAACATTCACAAACCTATCATTGTTATCCTTGCCTCCGGCCGCTTGTGCCTGTACATGCAATACGAGTGTCGAGATCTTCCAGTTCGAGACATTATCCTCCACTGATCGCATTTAGAGTGTACTGACTCGAGGGTTCGATTTGGTACACACCCGAGTCCTTGAACAGGGCAGTTGCTCCAAACCTGATCCACGCGTTTGATTTCCTGCTCCAGTTTCCAAATTATGAACTCCATCCATGGTATGAAAGGTGTGCTACGACGTGCGTCATGGTGCAAGGCACGGCGCGACTTTTGTGCTTTTTTCCCATATGGCGTGGTGCACATGGAAAGGCGCGACGATGGCGCTTACGATACAAATGGTGTGCCTTTTCATTATTTCATTGTCTTATTTATTTTTATTTTTTACGTTTAGGTCTAATATCCAGTGCTGGTTGAATGAATTATATATTCTTTATACGACGATATGATTACACTTTGAACTAGTCGCCATTAAGTTTTGAAGTCTCTATTTACATTATTGTCACGTCGAACTACAATGAACAATTAAAACCAAGATCTGAAAATTTCAACCAGACCGATATGAACTCGACTTGAACCAGATAGGTCCCAGCCAAATCGGGTCTATTTGATAAAAAATGAAATGAAAATTGATACCACCCGGAAGATTAAAAAAAATCAAGAAAATATATGCATTTTTTGTGTTATTACCCAACCAGACATATAGTTTGTTTTGAATCTCGAATTGGGTCAAAGTTTTAAGATATAAAACTTGACTCGGCAAAATTCAACCCAACTAGAATCAAAATCTGCTAGATTGAGTCTAGATCCAATCCAATGAGTTCAGTTACTACACTTGCATCGAACAAATAATCTTGAATAGTTGTATTTTTCAAATTAATCTCAAATGAACTTCAAAGTTCAAACTATTTGTTCTACTCACTGTTGTATCAAACAAATAATCTCAAATGGATGCTTTTTCTAAATATTGATTGTGCAAATATTGATTAAGAAAATATAACTGTTGAGTCAAATTCGAATTTCTAGTTTATCAGTAATATGTATTATTGTATGGATTTCGGATTTTAAAAAATATCATGCTTGAAATTTTATATGCATCATATTGTATTTGGTGATTTTTTTTCCAAAATACTGATTTTTTTAATTATGTATGTTTTAGTAAAATAAAAATAAATTATATTAAAATTTTAAAATTAGTTGATATATATAAATACATATTGAACTTATAAAGGAAATTCAAAGCATGCACGATAAATTAAAAGATGCGTGTCATTTGCTACGCTGTACGCCAAGTTGGGCGTTGATTACTGCCTTCTGGTCCCGACTCCAACGCCTTTGCTCTGATTTACTGGTTGTCCTACTTGTCCAATTTGTTGAAGGAAGGTAGTCATCATCTCCTCGTTCTCGTTAACATATTGTCATGTATAAGCTAGCTTGAAATTGGTTCACCACCTTGTCCATATCCTCTCTCTAGTTAGATATACAAAGGGTTTTCATCTGAGGAAGCTCATGACTTCTCTCTTGTCCACTTCCTTCAGTCTGAGCTCATGTGTTCTTCCTTTTAGCCATTGTTTGTCTCTTTTATACTTTTCTCAAATACAAATTCTAAGCCTTTAATTCAAGTCATCTCTTCCTGGCACGCCAAAAATGTTGACGTCCAAAATGGTGCCAACACCTTAATTGCATTGAAAAGCTAATTCCACAAATTCAAACGAAGATCCAAACACAAAAATGCAGTAAATAGTGTGTGTGTATATATATTTAAACACACAAATGGAGACACAAAATTTACACCGTTGGATTTGTTTGTCCTTATGTGTGAGGTGTAATTCAGGGGAAAATCTAGTGGTTGAGATTGTTTGTGTTTATATTTGTGTCACCATTTTGTGTCTAAATAGAATTTCCTATATTTACACACACACACACACATATGAGGTAGGTTCGAGAGCACCCTAAACAGTGCAGCACCACAAATACCCCTCAATCACTACCAAGTATTTCCCCTTCTCTCTCCTTCTACTCACTCTCTTACTTCCCACTCACATTCTTTAATATAAACGGGTAGTGGAAATCGGGGGGCATTTGAGGTGCTCCATTTTTGGGGTGCAACCGAACGTTTGGCTATATATATATATGTATATATATATATATATATATATATAGTGATTCGGTAAACATTGACCTATGTTCACTTGTAGCGATCTTATTTGTACTGTTGATTACAAGTGCAATTGTTTGTTTGTAAAAATATAGAGACTCTGAGTCCAGAGAAAAGAAGCCATCTCCTCAACGTCATGTCTCATATTTATAGCTGCAGCTCAATCCGAATCGATCTGAAAATCAACGGAGATGTTGAGGGAGTCGAGTCAATCAAGTTCTGAGAGTTTGGATCGAATTACTCAAAAGTGGGCGTCGAATCGATCACCCAAGTCTGGGGCAGATATGGTTCGTGTACTCCCCTATTCTCTTCCATTTATCCATGCCGAACTAGTTTCATCCCCTCCTGCTGAGCCGAAGTGTTGTGCTCTCATCTCATTTGTTTCGTTCCATTTGCACTGATCAAATTCAGACCTGGCGTCGAGTGGTGAAGTCCTACAGATCGAGAAAGATCCAGTTGTGCATGTTCGGAGTCCATCACACCTATATCGATCCGAACTCCACGCGTGCCTTGCCATTTTGCACCGATTTTGAATTCCATCATTATGTACTTCATGCTTAGCCAATTCCAGTGTCTCATTCGAGCTAATCCGATCATCCACAGTTTCAAGTCCTTATCTGTGCTTAAGTCCGAGCTATCCGATCACCTCTCCGGACTATCTGCCCTGATGGTTAAACAATTCATGCATGTAGATGTTAACGTTATTATTATTTCTATCTGAAGCTAGTATCGTTTATCCCTATCGACTACTAACAGTGGTATGACGTTGAAGTTGTGTGATAAAAGTTCTTGGGCTCAATTCCACGGGACATGCATTATAGCCTAGTTAAAATAAAAAGAAGGTTAAATTAATTTGTTATAATTAATAGTAGATCATCTATAATCATTGGTTTGTGTTTGCTGATGTTGAATGGTTTGATATTTACGCGAATTTACATGCTACAACAAACGTTATGTTCCTTTATGGAACCCCTCGATAACAAAAGTGTATTCTCTGTGTGTGTGCGTGCGCCTGTACATTGGAAAACATTCCTTTCCCAAGATAGATTTAACACTTAAAGGTGGATACCCAGTGCCGAAGGCTCCCGTACTCAAGCGTGAGGGCTTCCTAGATAGTCTCCCATCTGGTACTATTCTCACGGCTTTCCGGGCTCTGGGGTGGTCGATTAGCGCGCGCAGCCTTTCCTTCACATTATGTGAAGAGGCCGGGGCTCGAACCTTTGCGCTTCAGATTACCAGCCGGGTAACCTTACCGTTTGCGTCAGGCACCACCTTATAGATTTAATACTTAGAACTCAAAAAATGATTCTTGTTTTGGGTGTGTACAAAACCATTTCATAAGGAGAGAACAATCTCCTTTGAAGTCAGAATTTTTAAAGTCAGAATTGAAAGTAAATCAAAATTTCAGGCCATGCATGTTTCCAAAATTTTGTTTTGGAAAATATTTTATCAAATCGATTAAACTCCAAATAATATGTTTTTTCCTTCTTCTCAAACTTCCATCTTGGGAAATAAATCTATGTACTCACTAAATCAAGCATGTTCTCTAAAAAGTTCAAAATGCATTTAAACTGAACAACAGAAATTAATTTATAAATTTAAATTTTAAACACTACCTAAGCATGTACTGGTTTTGTTTTTCGAAATGTCTTGAAGCACAAACTCAGCACTATATGTTCTTGTTGTATTGATGCTGTCCTTAAAAATTTAAAATAATGTATTATGTCATTTCATATTATATATATGTGCTACTTTCCGAGCACTACAGTTGAAGTAAGCTACTTGTAACTAGCTTTGACTATTTATGAAAAGTTGTTAAGCATGCTGGTCGGTCAGGACTATTTTTTCCTGTGTTGACGCTGATGTTATGGTATTGTTTGCAGCTAGCCGTTGAGTACGAAAACAAAGCACATTTTGTTAAAGTAGACACCGATGATGATTACGAATTTGCAAGAGACATGCAGGTTTGTACGAATAATCATATATGAATCCTCCTGCGGTTCGATAAATTATATATCGTTGGTATATCATGAACAGGTACGAGGACTTCCAACACTGTATTTTATTAGCCCAGATCCGAACAAAGATGCTATTAGAACAGAAGGATTAATCCCCTCTGACATGATCAAGAACATTATTGATAATGAGATGTGATGCGTAAATTTTGCATCAGTTCAACTTTTCATGGTCTTTACGTAGTGGTTCCTCGAAGGGAATGTTTTTTTGCATACAAATTTGCAAGGAGATGTCGCAGATCCTCAGTTAGAAGAGAAGAGGATGGTAGAATCGTAGAATTAAGATTCCTGCAAGCATGTAGTATCGTACTTTAATTGTTATGGGTTTGTGTACTGACATTGTTAATTTGTTGCCATTAGTTAGCCACAAATGGTTCAGTGATCTGACATTTTTAACCCGAACATAGGGGGAGCAAATTCCTGATATTTCAGTGTTAACGTATGTAACATTGGTTATTTCAGAGACTAAAATGCTGGTGGTGTGTTGTTTGAAAACTAGTTTTTTTCTTCTGAGTTTTTATTATGCATGTCAAATGGCTCAAAAGTGATATTGAAATAGGAAGATCCAACGCTTTCAGCAAAGAGAACGGAAGATAAGGAGATAGTTATTGATGTATTTCAAAATAACAAAGAGGTTTGTTTTGTGTTTTGGCGGGGGGGGGGGGGGGGGGGGGGGACAACTGGACTTAAATGAACATTACTTAAGTTTCTACTTAGCTTCTAAATAGCCTTTAACGTTTATGTTTTTGATTGGATTGAATGATTTTATGCTCCTCATCTCCTCGCATGGCCAATTGTAATTTTTCGTATCGACTCTGCCAAGGGAGGTGCTATGGAAATGTTTTGTAAATCTTAAAACTTGGAAATTTTTAATAGTTCATTTGGTCAAACTGATTTTGGGAGAAAGTTAATGGGTTTGGAAGTATTTTTCCTATTTTGCAAATTTCGTAGATGACTCTTTTAAATGGGGAAGAGTATCCGGATTTTTATTGCTAAAAGTTTAATTAGGTTTAAATATCAATATATTAATTTAAAAACGTTTATTGACTTGAATTCAACAAATAAATAACTGACATTCAAATATTAAGATTATTTAAAATTTTGAAATAATATTCGAATGGTAATTCAAAATTTTGGCTTCTAAATTGAATATTAATTAAATGAATTTAATTATTTGATTTGTTACCTTTGTGATTTATAAATGATAATGGTGAATTCAATTTGTAAATTCATTTACAGTAATAACCAGTTCGAAAATAAATTATCAAAAAATAAACTATTATTTTTGTGACTCGATTTCTTTTGACGTATTTTTAATTTATTTTATTTGATTTTTTTCTTCATAATTTCTAATTTGGAGAATACTAATTTAAATTCAAAGATTTTTAGTTAAGTAACATTATTTTTGTGATTTTTCAAAATCCAATAACCAGTGCATGTTTTTATAGATTTTAGATCACATCACTGTGCTGAGTCAGTGTAACGATATTTTAAGTTTATTGTTTGAAGTATGCACGCAAAATTAATCTTGTGCAACACAAAACTGGAAATTTCGTTATAACATATAACAACTCCATAACAATTAGACAACACACCACTTCATTATTTTGCAAGTATTTGATTATGTATGAATGGTTGAATAATTTTGATTTGATCACATTATTTAATTACAACGTGATTAATTTAAAACATATGCTTGGTGTTATTTATTTGGCCAAAAAACCACCGCTAAAATTATTGGACGAACTTATTCTAATCGACATCTGTTGTTAGTATGATAAACACTGGTTCTACTACTATATTAATTTTGACATTTTGTTTATACCAGTTAATTTATATTAAATAAGTGTTTTATCAGTTGTTAACTACTAAATTTATTTATTTATTTACATATGTTTGTTTATGTAAATACCTTGTCTGTTTGGTAGGATAAATTGAATATATGGTAGCTTATTTAAGTGCCATTGTGATTGCTAATCCCTATGGAATAAATGTTTTTTGTTTAAATTATAGATTTTGACAAAAGTTGCTTATGGTTTCTGTGAGATAAAGACGTAATAATCGCGTAACTGGAGCGACCAAGTTCATTTGGTACAAATGTTTCTGTGAGATAAAGACTGAATATTTAATAATTAATAATTATTTATGTTAAACAGCCTTTGGCCCGGTTCCAAGAAGCAGCTCAAGCCCACACGACTTGGCTCATCGCGTCGAGCAATAGCCTAGAAGCATTCCCGAAACGAATAGAACCCGAGTCCGGGTGGAATCGCATAAGAACAGTCGATCCAACTTGAACGAACTGCTCAACAACGGACCAATGCTCCGGGATCGGCCTCTGGCCTCGTTATCAACTCACCATTGGCCTCACAACTCCTTAAAGCCCAACCGACCTAAAACTCATATCCCCCTCCATACGAATTTGTATCCAATGTCATATCTTCCCATAGGATACAAATTCGTATCCCCCTACGGGATACGAATTTGTATCCCCCTACGAGATACAAATTTGTATCCAGAGCATCTCAGGGATACAAATTCGTATCCCTCCATGGGATATGAATTAGTATCCCACCTTCGCCTCTAGGATACAAATTCGTATCCCCCCATGGGGTACGAATTCGTATCCGCTTCCTGGGATCCGAATTCGCATCCGACCACCGATCGGGATACGAAATTCGGCTTTGGGCCCCTCCAGTCCACCTACTCCACTTCCAGCCCACTTCTATAAATACCTCATCACTTCCAACATGAGTAGGGTTGGATCTTGCTCATCTCCAAGCTCTAATGGCTTCCTAAGATGGAAATAACCTTCCCAAAGCCTCCCTAGTACCTTCCATCACTCTAGGATGAAGAAGTACCATCCTCTTGGACACTCGACCACACTCTTGGACGTTAGACCATTTTTGGGCTACCTTGGCATCCAGAAAGAAGATAAAGAACCCATCTTTGGACCTCCTTGCCATCATGGCTATGATGGCTTCATGAAAGCTTTATAACCTCTTCATCCTCACTCGTCTAAGCTTGTTTTCATGGACACCCAAAGGCTCATCCTTCCACTTCCAAACATTCATATAACAAAGAAAGTCTTTTCTCCTCCTCTAAGCATAACACTCGGGAGTTACATAATTTTGTACTCGAAGTCATCGAAACCCATGTACAATCAGAAATACTCTGATCCTATGTTGTAAACTTGTACAAAGAGCATAATAAAAGAGCAAAACCATTCGAAGTGGACATAGGCTCCAACGAGCCGAACCATTATAAATTTTATGTCACCGTTTACTTGCACTATTCCCCTGCACATTACACTGCAACTTACATATTTTCCACTGTTGGACGTTTATTTTCACTCATGTAGAAATCAAGAGCATTGACGACCACTTTTCGCCATCAACACTTTGGTGCGCTAGGAAGGGGTTATCAGTCGTGCATCTACGGTCGACTTTCTGTCACTTCCACTAATGAATCAGAACCTCACCTTTCCTATTACTCGAGCACCAAGCCTTGGGGCTCTACTTAAGTCTTCTAAGACTTGTTCTATATAACCATATGATTTTTGTTTGATGATAACAAATATAATATATATATATATATATATATATTATAAATGTGTTTGTAACTGTACTATTCTATTTCATCACATACAGAAATAAATATTTATATTTAAATAGAATACTATTTCACAAGAAGTGTTTTATTCAAATATAATATTTATATCCAAAACGTGTTTTATTCAAATATAATATTTTATTTCAACATTTGAATAGTACAAACTTCTAACTCCACTATTGTACATCTCGGTGATTTATTACATTCAGTCCTCACTACAACACTTAGTGTTCACTCAGTTACATTTTCAGTGTCACATACAGTTTCTTATACATAGCTCCTCACAACATTTCACTCAGTCCACTCATATACATTCATACACTCACTGACACTCACCTTGTCTTCAGTCTTCTTCAGAGTCAGTCCAGTCACCTGTATACTTGTCATAGAAGCACACAAAAATAAATTTAAATTGTAGCAGATATAAATTTATTTTAAATTTTATTTACCTCAAAGGTGTGTTTCTTATCATAGTTCTTGACTTGGTCTGATATGTTTATACATCTATCTGTGTCTAGACTGCTTGTGATATTCATAGTGATTCACTATAATTACCACAAGGTAGACAATATATCTTGTGCCCGCAGATCAGCCTCAATGCAACTATAATGGTCTGCTGATCAAGACCAGCCTCAACTCACAATTGTGGTCTGCTAATCTTGACCAACCACGACTCATCGTATAGTGGTCTGCTGATATATATAGAAAATATAATTGTATATGCACGATACATGTATACACATACATCTGTATGTATATACGTATATATGATGTGCAGGGGAAATATGGTCAAACATCGTTGAGTGCACGGTTCAAGCCAAACATGTCAAGAGAAATGGAAAATGGCAGAAGCAACAACAAATATACACACAAGTGATGCGTATGTATACACAAAGTGATCAGCCCTAATATATGAACAGTGCACACATCAATATCAAGGCAACCCAAAATACTTAATAAAAGAATGCACAAGAGCCCATTAAAGCAGTTTAATACAAAGATGATGCAACAGGAAGTCAAACCACACAGATTTGAAGCAAAAGCAAGATTGTATGAAAGTGCACATATACAAGGAGCATTCAACATAAACTCAGGTCCATGCACAAAACAATATGTTATAGATTGCAATATACATGAATCAGGTGCATACATACTGCAAGCCGAGCAATGACATAGCACAAGGAATGACAGCAGCAACAAGGTCAACAATGCATGAAGTGGCAAACACTACAAACTAGCATGTGGAGGAAATTATGTGCACAACAAGATGCAATGCTATACAAGGGTGATGCATGACATGGCAGCATATATACATGGATACAAATGCTACAGCAAGTCAAGACACACACACACACATACACACACACACACACATATATATATATATATATATATATACACACACACACACATATGGTTGTGTATGTGTGTGTGTGTACATATATATGTGCATGGAATTCAACATGACTCAAGAATCTGGCAAAACAAGTGAGCACATGAATATATGCAAGCATGCATAGCTCAGTACAATGTACAGCAAGCCAAAATGTCAAAACATGCATGGGTTAGCGCAGATCAAAAGAGAATTTGCACAAACATGCGCAAATACAATATGGGACACAACAACCAGAAATATATGTTCACATGCACAAATCAGCCAAGGTGAAGCGAGGTCAAGTACATGACATGGTAATGGCATATACACATGAAAAACCATACATTGGTGCAGCATATGCAACACAACAGGACCGTAAAACTCATGTGCACAAGGGCAAGTGTGCAGAGGAGAAATGGCTACAGCAAGCACTTTACAACATATACAATGGCACAAGGCCGACACAACACAAGCACAAGTTTAACATAGGAGCATGCATGGCTCAAGTACAAGGTACATGAAGCAAAGCAGTTTTACCAAAACATGGTGATATGGTCAAAGACTCAAAACAGTTTGCACTAGTATGAAAACATAGCTGTCTAGAAATGCTGTTTCAGATTCTAGATGATCAAGCAACATGACAGTAACAATAGAAAATTAAAAATGCCAAATGCAAGCAGGTCAGATTCTCTTGTACATACGATATACATGGAATGAAATTACAAGCATCAAGAAGCAGCTCACTTGTACACAATTGTGCATAGTGACATGGTATAAATCAAGTAAGTAACAAATACACAAAAGTACCAAAGACAAGTTTAGATCAGGTCAAATGGTCAGGTTGAGCCAAGCTTTCAAACATGGCAAGAGGGAGGTCATACCAAAATTTATATCTATGTGTATGCAGTCAGAAAGAATTATCTAATTCAAGCATATGCATGGAGCCTTGATTTCAAACAGACATTTATAGTAAAAGGGAAAAAATAAATTTGGCATGCAAGTAATTGGGAAAGCTTTTTTATCATGCAAGTGTAATTTGTCAGTCAGCAAATCAAACAATATCTTCAGCAAGAATGAAATGTGACTTCCATATATGATCAAATACCAAATCTTGTATATTTGGAAAGCTTCAAATTCATCCAGAAATCATCAAATTAATACACAGTAATTTAATCATGCATCAATCAAGCACTTACCTAGTCACATGTGAAATCAAAGTTGATTAAGGGTTTCTATACCCTTCAAAATCAACACTTATCATCACTGGAAGTATTGAAACCAAGCAACAAATTCGAGAGCACAAAGGAAATCAAATCAGAATACTCACAAGGGTTTTGATCGTAATTCCCCAAATCATTGAAAAGAAGCATCAATTATTCGAGACAACAAAGAATTAAATTGTATCAGAGATCTGAAGTGTTGCGATTTGGGAGACAAAATCCTAAAATTCGATTTCAGCCATTAAAGAGCGCAAAGAGAGGAAGCCGATATCTCTTTGAAGAGTCAAAGCAAAGGAAAGATACAGAGGCCATCTATTTTTATATTAAGGGGGTTTTCCTTTTGTTTTATTTTTTGTAAGTTGTTTTGAATTTCTTGTAATCAACCAACAATTTTCTAGTTTTTTGTAAACTAAGATATACGAGCTATAGGATTTATAGTTCGGGTTTACGAGTTACAGGTTTGTAATTCGAGAAAATCTGATCTTGGGGATAAAGATCTGTAACACCCCGTATTTTCTATGATCGTATAAGTAACAAATCAGAGAATAATTAAATTATAAAATAAGAATCAGGGGGAACGGGTTGCGCAATTGCGTTCATCTCGAAATTCTGCTTGGAAACGAGTCCGAATTTTCGAGAAACGGAGTCCGTATGAGGGAGATATGGCCCTCCGAAGTTTCAGAGAATTTCAGAATTGAAAACAGCTCGAAAATTCGAATTCAAATTCGAATTCAAAATCCCAGAACAGGCTGGGCGGGAAAATTCCCGCCCATGGACCAGGTCGACCTGGGGGTCGACCATAGTGTCGACCTCCCAGTGGTCAGGTCGACCATAGTGTCGACTTGGGGGTCGACCTGCTCCCGAAACCCAGTTTTTGAACCTGGTTCATTCTGATGTATCCGGTCTCGCTTATGTCTAGATTCGTCTATCTAATCCTATATAAACAGCCCCCTAGCCTCTTTTTCTCTACACAATTTCATTCTGTCTATATTCTGCCTCTGTTCTAATTAAAATTAAAAATGGCGTCGCTACCCTGTTGGAATCAAAACTTGGACTGATGCACCTTCTTCCAACCTGAATAGAATTAAAAGCTAAATCAAATCTCAAATCCAAGTTTAGAGCTACGACAACAATTAAAGAGGAATAATTCAGCATTTATGCATCAACAACAGTTTATTATCCTTTCTTAAAACCACGAAAGGCAAGTACAGTTATTTTCCGCTGTAAACTGTAACTATAATTGTGACATGATTGTAAATCTGAATTTGAGGTTGTGTACGTTCTGTTCTGATATTTTTTTTTCTGTATCTCTTTCTTCTTTCTGTTCTATAGCCAGGCTACCATGAGCCTGCGCCACATCTCATATGAGATTAACGCACGAACGCTAAATTTTGGACAAATAATAATGCATAATTGGACATGAAACTGTTGCCTATGAGACTATTGCCTATGACTATGATTCATCGACTATGAGACTATTGCCTATGACTATGATTCATTGATTATGAGACTTTTGCCTATGACATTGAATAAGAAACTATTGTGATTAGTCGCCCATGACTATTGTGGTTAGTTGCCTATAACTATGGTAGTTAGTTTCTTATGCCTATTCCCTTAATGATGTTATATCTCATATTTAGTATGTAACTTTGCTAGTTTATTCCCATTCACTGCTATGTACATCGAGCCTATAGGGCCATTTCATGAGTATTTAGAGAACTTGTGGAAACATGTTATACGGGGACTGGGCGTAGCTTAATTAAGTAAATATGGCATAGCAAATATGTTGGCATAATCTGAGTTGGCTATAATAGGGAATGATTTACATGTGTATTAGTCTTGGACATAAAGGGTGAACTAGAATATTAAATCTAGTTTTGACATGAACTGTAAATAGGAATATTAAGGCTAAAATTTGGGGCATATAATGTATTATGAATTATGATCTTGATTTAGGCATGTAAGTTTAGGCCAAATTTATGATTAGGCAAGATATGTAAATAGAGTTTTAGATCTGCTAAATCTGTTAAATTGCCTAATCCGTTTTCTTCTAAAACTGTTGAATTGCCTAACCCGCTAAATCTGTTGAATCTCTTAAACTGCTAGATCTGCTACCTATTGAATTGTATGATCTGTTGAAACTAGATAATGGTAATCTAAGTATGGAAATCCGTAGGCTCGACCTAAGATTTGGTAGAACATGGAAATTTGGTTAATCTGTTATATCCTATGAAGAAGTTTAATCTGTTAAATAAACAGATTTAGTCTGATATCTGAAAAATCTGTATTGGAATGAATTGGCTACGACACGAGGTTAGACTCTGTTTGCGGTAGAAGCCTGCCCGGAACCAACCGACTTAACCAGCGACCGCAAACTGTCAGTATAATGTGAGAGGTCGTAGGCATAACTAAAATATGCTTAGACACGAGGTTAGGTCTGGCTTGTGGCAGATGTCTGCCCGGAACCACCCGGCATATCCAGCGGCCACAAGCGACCGACCTAATGCGAGAGGTCTGTGCATTAATATTTTATTAATGTAAATCTGGGATAAATATGATGTCTAAAACGTGTTGGGTGGGTAGGGTTAAACCAATTGGACTAATGAATTTCACAAACCCATTTCGTGAATCTGTAGGCCCAATTACAAAGTTAGACAAATATGTAAATCTGTTACATCCGTATATCTAATTTGTTAGTATGAAAACTTGTCTGATCTGTGAACTAGTTGATCTGAACTCTGTATGTCTGAACTTGTAAACAAGTTAATCTGAAATCTGTTAGTCTGGGGACACAAGGTTAGGAGGGAAATTACTTGTGTCATCTGTTGTTTGGGACCCATATTAGTCAGTAACCCTTTCTGGTATCAAAACTTTGACCCAACAGTAGGTAGGGTCCGGGCACGCTTACTGAACTAATTATAAGCGGTTCATTCTGATAATGGCGAGGGATGTTGATGGTGCGTTCCAACTGGGTCATGGGCGTGCATGGATCCCGGTCTGCCTCTGAGGATGTAAGATGCCGTGACATCTATAAATAGGTCTGTGCCAATTGGTTGTCACTTTAGGGAGTGATACACCCTACTGTGGAGCCGACACAGGATATTTATGTATTAGGGAGCCGATCGCTTGGGGTAGGGTTTTAGGGTACACTTAGTTCTGTCTGTTTCTGTTGGTACCGTCTGTTTTTGTTGGGTGGCAACACCTGTCTGTTTCTGCGTGGTACCGTCTGTTCGGGTAGTAAAGGCCCATTTACTAGTGTACACCTAATTCTACATTCTGTTTCTATTTATGTACCTTCTGTTCGGGTGGTAAAGGCCCATTATTAGCATTCTGTTTTTGTCTGTTTCTGTTCGGGTGGTAAAGGCCCATTATTAGAATTTTGTTTCTGTCTATTTCTATTGGGGTGGTAAAGGCCCATTACTGGCATTCTCTTCTGTGGAAATTATTCTGTTCCCGTTTCTGGTACAGTTTAGACATTGGGGTGACACCTAATCCTGTTATACTAGTATTAGTGCAAAGAAATGAAAAGTAATATTATTCTGTTTCTTCTGTTTAACCTAAGTACATCTGCTGCTCCTGTTACTGTTATCTCTTATCCAACTTATTTTCATTTCATGATTATTATTATCTGTTCATATGCTGAAAGTCACTGGACTTGCCAGACTTTATGTCTGACCTTGCTTGTTTTCGCCCCTTTTTCTTCCGTTTCCCCCCAGGTTTTCCAAGGAGGGAACACTTTAGCTTGATCCGAATTTCTTCTGCTTGAAGTACTTAGAGTGCTTAAAGTATGGCTTGACTCCTTATGGCAGCTTCTGTGGGGATTATGATTTTAAAGTTTTATACTCTGATGATTTTCTGAACAAGACTGATATTTATGTACTTGAGTTTTTCTGGAAAGATGTAACCAAACTGATTTCTGTTTTCCGCTGTAATAAAGTTATAATTTCTCAAGTATTGCTTATCTGTCTTGTAAATTTTTGTTCTGTCTACTAAAACGCTCCACCAAAGTTAAGGCATTCCCTTTGTGAGTGTCCCTAACGGAGGTGGGGTGTTACACTTGGTATCAGAGCTGAAGGTTACCAGATTTGATAAAAAGTTTTGAAAACTATTTCCAAAAAGGTTTTAAAAAAGGAAGTATTTTCAAAAAGTAAAGCTTATTATTGAAAAACATAATACCCAAAAGCCATATATCTATCTTTTGATCCTCTGTTTGAATCTTTGTTTCCCTCTTTCTCCGGGACTCCCGACTTTCTGGGAGGTAACCTCATCACGACATGATTCTGTAGGCTTGATAAGACTACGACCCCGGTCAAAGGGCAAATAAGCGCCCGACTTCCATTTGTAGCCGTAGTAGTCTCACCTACGGCTAATTTTCTTTCGAGATTTGTAGGATTTTCCGTGCGATGGAGGCCGCTTTCGAGGGACTTGTCAACATGTTACACACGGATAGTAAAGATGAGAATGAGGGAGTTTGGCTAAGGAGCACAACCCAAGAATGAGAAACTCATGGATATGGACTTGGTTCACAAAGGAGGCAAAAAGGAAACACAAAGAAGGGTGAAAAGTCTAAAGATAAGAAGGAAAAAAAAGTGCTTTACTTGTGGAAGCTCGACTCATCTGAACAAGGATTGCAGAAAAAGAAAGGGCACTTGCTTCAACTGTGGTGAGATGGGACACTTCACTAGAGACTGCCCGAAGAAACGGGGGCAAGGACAGTGGACATGACCTACTTCGGGAAGGCAGGCGAATGCTCTCATAGTTGGTGGATAGGATAGAAGTAGGAAAATTTCCGTAGAGAGTTTAATTTCCTTATCTGATTATTGAGTTAGAACTCTTTCCGATTATGCCATTCTGATTTCGTAGTCGAGTCTCTACACTTTAATACTAGTCTTGTTTCTGATCTAGTTATAGTCTCAAACCCCATAGGGGTTATGACTCATCTGCTTGTGATAGATTGGGGTTTGAGAGATATCTATGTTAGGCGTCAGGTAGGACGCATACATTCTGGGTTTTATCATGCTTAGTTTCCTAAGAATCATTTAGTAATCTGATCTGTACTAGTAGTCTGTAAGCATCTGGATATTTCTGAAAAGGTTAAGATTTCCAGTTTTGACATTTTCTAAAGAGGGTAATCCTATGGGTATCAATCTAATGTTGATTTCGGTCTTCAGGGCAGATACTTAGGGGAGTTATTCTCTCAACCAATGTCTAATGGAAACCAAGTTTTTGTTTTATCTGTACTCGCTTCCATCATTCGACTGTATCCTATCGATCGAATCTTCGAACTTTAGGTAGAAACCAATGGGTGTAAACATGTGTTTGAGATATGTTATGTTTGATGGTTGCAAGTGGATGCAAGTGGTTGCTAGTGGTTGCTCGTGGATGCATATACACACACTAGGCACTAGATCGGCTCGAAAACATTCTCATACTGCATATGGATGTGTAAGCATTTTCAATTTCTGTGGATGCAAAATGATTGACTCATCACATGGATGTTGCATATGAATGAATGGTTGTCACTCATATAAGAATAATATCAAATAGGAAAATTGCATACATGTTGGACTCATGGCACTAACATAATTCGCATTGAGGTAAACTGAATCAGTGGACCGCCTGATCTTTGCATTAGATAAGGAACGTATACACACACTTTTGCATATGTTCATACAACATTAGAAGTTTTCTAAGGACAATGGATGCTTGTGGATGATGGTTGAGTAGATGGATGACTGGATGGTAGGACACATTCTTCTCAACTTGAAGATTTCGGGGACGAAATCCTATAAGGACGGGAGAATGTAACACCCCATATTTTCTCTGATCGTAATCAGAGAATAATTAAATTATAAAATATGAATCAGGGGAAACGGGTTGCGCAATTGCGTTCGTCTCGAAATTCTACTTGGAAACGAGTCCGAATTTTCGAGAAACGGAGTCCGTATGAGGGAGATATAGCCCTCCGAAGTTTCAGAGAATTTCAGAATCGAAAACAGCTCGAAAATTCGAATTCAAATTCGAATTCAAAATCCCAGAATAGGCTGGGCGGGAAAATTCCCGCCTATGGACCAGGTCGACCTGGGGGTCGACCATAGTGTCGACCTCCCAGGGGCCAGGTCGACCATAGTGTCGAACTGGCCAGACCAGGTCGACCATAGTGTCGACCTGGGGGTCGACCTGCTCCCGAAACCCAGTTTTTGAACTTGGTTCATTCTGATGTATCCGGTCTCGCTTCTGTCTAGATTCGTCCACCTAATCCTATATAAACAGTCCCCTGGACTTATTTTCTCTACACAATTTCATTCTTTCTATATTCTGCCTCTGTTCTAATTAAAAATAAAAACGGCGTCGCTACCCTGCTGGAATCAAAACTTGGACTGATGCACCTTCTTCCAACCTGAATAGAATTAAAAGCTAAATCAAATCTCAAATCCAAGTTTAGAGCTACGACAACAATTAAAGAGGAATAATTCAGCATTTCTGCATCAACAACAGTTTATTATCCTTTCTTAAAACCACGAAAGGCAAGTACAGTTATTTTCCGCTATAAACTGTAACTATAATTGTGACATGATTGTAAATCTGAATTTGAGGTTGTGTACGTTCTGTTCTGATATATTTTATTCTGTATCTCTTTCTTCTTTCTGTTCTATAGCCAGGCTACCACGAGCCTACGCCATATCTCATAAGAGATTAACACACGAACGCTAAATTTTGGACAAATAATAATGCATAATTGGACATGAAACTGTTGCCTATGAGACTATTTCCTATGACTATGATTCATCGACTATGAGACTATTGCCTATGACTATGATTCATTGACTATGAGACTATTGGCTATGACATTGAATAAGAAACTATTGTGATTAGTCGCCCATGACTATTGTGGTTAGTTTCCTATAACTATGGTAGTTAGTTTCTTATGCCTATTCCCTTAATGATGTTAGATCTCATATTTAGTATGTAACTTTGCTAGTTTATTCCCATTCACTGTTATGTACATCGAGCCTATAGTGCCATTTCATGAGTATTTAGAGAACTTGTGGAAACATGTTATACGGGGACTGGGCGTAGCTTAATTAAGTAAATCTGGCATAGCAAATATGTTGGCATAATCTGAGTTGGCTATAATAGGGAATGATTTACATGTGTATTAGTCTTGGACATAAAGGGTGAACTAGAATATTAAATCTAGTTTTGACATGAACTGTAAATAGGAATATTAAGGCTAAAATTTGGGGCATATATTGTATTATGAGTTATGACCTTGATTTAGGCATGTAAGTTTAGGCCAAATTTATGGTTAGGCAAGATATGTAAATAGAGTTTTATATTTGCTAAATCTGTTATCTGCTAAATCTGTTAAATTGCCTAATCCGTTATCTGCTAAAACTATTGAATTGCCTAAACTGCTGAATCTGTTATCCTCTAAATCTGTTGAATCGCTTAAACTGCTAGATCTGCTACCTGTTGAATTGTATGATCTATTGAAACTAGATAATGGTAATCTGAGTATGGAAATCCGTAGGCTCGACCTAAGATTTGGTAGAACATGGAAATTTGATTAATCTGTTATATCCTATGAAGAAGTTTAATATGTTAAATAAACAGAATTAGTCTGATATCTGAAAAATCTGTATTGGAATGAATTGGCTACGACACGAGGTTAGACTCTGTTTGCGGTAGAAGCCTGCCCGGAACCAACCGGCTTAACCAGCGACCGCAAACTGTCAGTCTAATGTGAGAGGTCGTAGGCATAACTAAAATATGCTTAGACACGAGGTTAGGTCTGGCTTGTGGCAGAAGTCTTCCCGGAACTGACCGGCATATCCAGCGACCACAAGCTACCGACCTAATGTGAGAGGTTTGTGCATTAATATTTAATTAATGCAAATTTGGGATAAATATGATGTCTAAAACGTGTTGGGTGGGTAGGGTTAAACCAATTGGACTAATGAATTTCACAAACCTGTTTCGTGAATCTGTAGGCCCAATTACAAAGTTAGACAAATCTGTAAATCTGTTAAATCCGTATGTCTAATCCGTTAGTCTGAAAACTTGTCTGATCTGTGAACTAGTTGATCTGAACTCTGTATGTCTGAACTTCTAAACAAGTTAATCTGAAATCTGTTAGTCTGGGGACACAAGGTTAGGAGGGAAATTACTTGTGTCATCTGTTGTTTGGGACCCATATTAGTCAGTAACCCTTTCTGGTATTAAAACTTTGACCCAACAGTAGGTAGGGTCCGGGCACGCTTACTGAACTAATTATAAGCGGTTCATTCTGATAATGGCGAGGGGTGTTGATGGTGCGTTCCAACCGGGTCATATGCGTGCATGGATCCCGGTATGCCTTTGAGGATGTAAGACGCCGTGACATCTGTAAATAGGTCTGTGCCAATTGGTTGTCACTTTAGGGAGTGATACACCCTACTGTGGAGCCGACATAGGCTATTTATGTATTAGGGAGCCGATCGCTTAGGGTAGGGTTTTAGGGTACACTTAGTTCTGTCAGTTTCTGTTGCTACCGCCTGTTTCTGTTGGGTGGCAACACCTGTCAGTTTCTGCGTGGTACAGTCTGTTCGGGTAGTAAAGGCCCATTTACTAGTGTACACCTAATTCTACATTCTGTTTCTGTAGGGATAAATCTGTTTCTGTACCTTCTGTTCGGGTGGTAAAGGCCTGTCTAATTCTGTCAGGGTGATAAAGGCCCATTACTAGCATTCTCTTCTGTGGAAATTATTCTGTTCCCGTTTCTGGTTCAGTTTAGACATTGGGGTGACACCTAATCCTGTTATATTAGTATTAGTGCAGAGAAATGAAAAGTAATATTATTATGTTTCTTCTGTTTAACCTAAGTACATCTGCTGCTCCTATTACTGTTATCTCTTATCCAGCTTATTTTCATTTCATGATTATTATTATCCGTTCATATGCCGAAAGTCACTGGACTTGCCAAACTTTATGTCTGACCTTGCTTGTTTTCGCCCCTTTTTCTTCCATTTCCCCCCAGGTTTTCCAAGGAGGGAACACTTTAGCTTGATCCGGATTTCTTCTGCTTGTAGTACTTAGAGTGCTTAAAGTATGGCTTGACTCCTTATGGCAGCTTCTGTGGGGATTATGATTTTAAAGTTTTGTACTCTGATGATTTTTTGAACAAGACTGATATTTATGTACTTGAGTTTTTCTGGAAAGATGTAACCAAACTGATTTCTATTTTCCGCTGTAATAAAGTTATAATTTCTCAAGTATTGTTTATCTGTCTTGTAAATTTTTGTTCTGTCTACTAAAACGCTCCACCAAAGTTAAGGCATTCCCTTTGTGAGTGTCCTTAACGGAGGTGGGGTGTTACAAGACCAGTCTAGGGTTTTGAGCATAGGATTAGAGCAGCAGCATGGTTTACAAGTTTATAGGGTTTATAAGCGGGAATCTGTTTTAATACCTAGTAGAAATCTTGGGAATGCAGCAGTAGGCAAGGGTTTGCCGAAGCCGGGTAAAAATCTGTGTCATTTATTTTCTGCATTCCTTTTCTCTATTGCAATCTGTGCTGTGATAATTTTAATATCCCATAAAACTCCTATAAACCATATTCGACCCCTATAGGGTTAATCTAGATCCTACAGGACTTACCAACCAAGCCTGTCGACAATCGTGAACAAAGGAAAGAACGCCATGCCTATGTAGTTAAAGCCTTGCTAAAGCCCCTGTAACACCCCGTATTTTCCGTGAATATTAAAATAACAAAATTAAGAACACTTAATTTTTAGAAGAGGAATTAAGGAAAACAAGTTACGCCATTTCGTTCGTCTCGGAATTCTGCTTGAGATATAGTCCGAGTTTGCGTGAATCAGACTCCGCATGAAGAATTTATGGAGGTTAGAAGTTTTTGAGTTTAAGTAGAAAATAAATTAAAAATAATAATTAAATAATCAATTTAGTTCGAAATTCAAAAACTCAGAAATTGGCTGAGCGGGAAATCTTCTGCTCAGGGGGGTCGACCCCCCAGGGGGTATCAACACGGGAGTCGACCCCCCTATAGGGGTGTCGACATGGGTGTCGACCCCCCCTGTAGTGGTCGACCCCTGCCAACTGTGCTGGATAGTGACGATTTTCTGAGTCATAGGGCTACGTGGCGACTTCTGATTAGCCTGATGACGCATTTTTCTGGACTAGACGGTTCTGATGACTCCTCGGTTGATACAAAGGCCCATATTAATACTAAACTTCTATATAATCACCCCAAACCTCAACCCTATACCTCATAACCCTATTCTATGAAGCCGTCACGCTGTCCATGTCTAAGCTAGCCTAGCCTCCATCTTCTCCAAACTAGAAATCAAGTTAGAAAGCTCCAAACCAAATCCAAACTAGAGAATCAAACGTCAACATCAAGGGTTAAGCTTAACAAATTCAGAAATCAGATCCCAGAATACAAGATCCATTCTTTTTCTATAAGTTCAGTTATTATTCAGATTTGAACACCTAATAGAAATCATGACTGTAATAATCGGATCTAGAACTATGCCTAATTCTGATTCATGCTTATCCTTTTGTCAAATCTGAATTGCCTATGCCTATGA
Source organism: Allium sativum (assembly GCA_030737875.1). Lineage (NCBI taxonomy): Eukaryota > Viridiplantae > Streptophyta > Magnoliopsida > Asparagales > Amaryllidaceae > Allium > Allium sativum. The sequence goes on along the minus strand of CM060921.1, from coordinate 508,217,892 downwards.
GACTATTTTGATTTATATAATGGAATATATCGTTCCTATGAGACTATTGTGAATTATATAATGGAACCTATCATGCATATGACACTGTTGTGATTTGACATAATGGAACCTATTATGCCTATGAGACTGTTGTGATTTGACATAATGGTACCTATCATGTTGTATATCTTATGCCTATGAGACTATTGTGATTGATATGATGGAACCTATCATGTTGTACATCCTATGCCTACGAGACTATTGTGAGACTATTGTGATTGATATAATGGAACTTATCATGTTGTACATCAAAATTAGTGATTCTCTTAAGTTCAATTCTATCTAATCTTTATACCTATGTTGTGAATTGCTTAGCTTGCCCACACTTATTGTTATTGTACAACATGCCTATTGGAAACATGATTCTTGAATTGGGTACACCTTTATATGCCTATTTTTCCATATGTCAATTCTTATGCTCCTTCTCTATTTTTTTTCCTTTTTATTTTCTTTTATGAATACTAGGTTCATTTGAAACTTAGATTGAATCTCGTTGTACGTGCGATTATAACACGGGAAAATTGGGTATAATTTAATTGAGTAAATTTTGTGGCATAAAACTTGTACTGACTACACTTGGGGAATATTGACATAAAATGACCAAAACTTGGACATATATGACAAATATGTAAATTGGCTAAAGATGATCATGCCTAACCCGAGGTTAGATTGGGTTGCGGTGTTAGACTGCCCGGAACCGCCCGACACATCCGACGACCGCATGATCTAATGTGAGAGGTTAGCGCATTAAGCCCAAAAACCCAAGGTTAGATTTAGAGTCGGTATAAGACTGCCTGGAACCGCCCGACACATCCAGCGGCCGCAACAATATAGATCTAATGTTAGAGGTTGGTACTTTAATGAATGAATTAAAGCTAAGGGACGAACATGCTAAGAATGGTAGGGTTAAGTTAATTAAGGAAACACTTAACCAATACAACATGTTAATTAAACAGATGGGTGAGGTTAGGTTAATTTGAGAACACTTAACCGTTATAACATGTTGATTAGGAAACCCTAGTAATGGGGACCCATTTCAACAGTAACCCACATAGATGTAACACGGTACCCTGAACTAGGCAGGGTGGGGCACGATTACTGGGCTGATTATAAGCGTTCAAAATAGCGGCGGGCGGTGCAGCAGTGTAGGTTCCAGCGGAGTATGGGCGTGCACGTACTCCGGAGTGGAAAAAGCAGGCACCGGGCATCAGTTGTATACAATGTGCATCTCGAATTTGTGTCGGGTTACCACCATAGGAATTGATACACCCCATGGTAGGACCAGCACAGGTATCTACAATCAAGCAGGGCCGAATGACACAAGTAATAAATGCATGCGAATAGAAGCCGACCGGAAAAAGGGATCACTTTGTTATGAGCACATGGTGGTAGTTGAAACATTCGTTAGTAGGTGCAGAGAAATGGAAATGAGTGCGATAGTATATTCAGTTTATCTTGCCTTATCTTATGTTATCTTATTGCTATGGTATTATCCTATGTTCAGTTTATTCATGTCATGATCCTTTTACCTGTTTACATGCTGAATAATCACTGGACTTACCAGGCTTATGTCTGACCCATTTTCTTTCGCCTTCTTTTCTTCCGTTTTCCCCCTCCAGGTCCGCAGGGAGGGAATACTTCAGCTTAGTGTAGACCTTTTCCAACTTGAAGAGAGTAGATATATTGCTTGGATTCTCTTTTCTTGGGCTATGGCTGTGTTTACACTTTTATTGGGGATTTATGATACTTTACTACTGTTTTATGCTTCTTTATGTACTTGGAGTTTTAAATCAAGACAAATGTTTTATTGTAATAATTTAGAAGTTGGGTTTTGAGACAATGCTTGTAATGTTTTGACTGAAACGCGTTATCTATGAAATGATTTTAGTTTTCCGGTGTTTATATGTCTGTCTTGTAAATTATCTGTGCTTTTTACCTAAAATGCTTCCCCAAAGTTAATTCATTCCCTTTGTGAGTGACCTTAATGGAGGTGGGGTGTTTCATTTGGTATCAGAGCGATGGTTTACCAGATCAGATAAAAAGTATTTGAAAACTATTTTTCAAAAAGAAGTTTAAAGAAGCATTTTCAGGAAAAGTGATGTTTTATTTTAAAAGGCATAATCCCTAAAGCCATATGCACTATTTTTCTATCCTTTGTTTTGAACCTTTTCTTTTCGTTTCAGCATGTCTGGAGATCTTAATCTTCCCGAGGGCGTACCGATACCTGGCTGGTTCAGAAGGTATCTGGAGGCTGGGGCTAATGACGCAGTCCCTACAGACGTTCCTCCTTCCCCAGTTGCAGTCGTTCCTCCTCCTCCTCCTCCGCATGTGAATGCTTTTTCGAAGATATGTAGAGACTTTCGAGCTATGGGTGGAAATAACTTTAATGGGACTGAGTTATTTGTGGAAGCAAGAAACTGGCTCAAGGAAATAGAAGATTTGTTTGTTATCTTCGAAGTGAACGGTAGGCAGAAGATACAATTGGTTGTATGGTTACTTAAGGACGAAGCCTCTTACTGGTGGGAAGTTACTAATGCTGAGAGACCAGTTGAAACTTGGGAGGATTTCAGAATAAGATTTGAAATGAAGTTCCTCTCGTAAGCTGAACGAAGCCTACAAATGGAGAAGTTCTTAGCACTCAAACAAGGAAGCCTATCGGTTAAGAAATACGTCAACCAATTCAACCAGCTGGCTATATTCGGACTGGAGTTAGTAAACACTCCACATAAAAAGGCTCTTCGATTCGTTAAAGGGTTAAATGAGCCGCTGCACAGCCTAGCTATGTCCCATATACCTATGGGTGCGACTTTTGAGAGACCGGTGGACATGGCACTGTTACAAGAGGAAGACAAGGATGACAAGAAAGAGGCAAAGGTGGAAGAACCTCTAGACAAGAAAGTGGAGGGATCGAGAATAAGAAGACAGATTCCAAGAAAGGCAGGAAGAATAACAAACCCTGTGACAAGAGGAAGTGTAAATTTTGTGGCATACCTGGACATCTAATTAAAAACTGCAGGAAGAAGAAGAGGAAGATGGGTGGTTGCTTTCAATGTGGCGAGACACAACATATGACTAAGGATTGCCCAAGAAGGCAAGATAGTTTGTTATGGGGGAAGGCAGTTGAAGGTACATGAGAAGAACTACCCAACTCATGACTCAGAACTAGCTGCCATTGTTTTCGCTCTTAAATCATGGCGTCATTACCTATTAGGAGAAAGGTTTGAATTGTTTACTGACCATAAATCATTAAAGTAAATTTTCTCACTGAAATATCTTAACTTAAGACAACAACGGTGAATGGAATTACTTGCCTCATACTATTTTGAGATTGCTTATACCCTTGGCAAGGGAAATGTGGTAGCAGACGCCTTAAGTAGGAAAAAGCTGACCTTAAGTCCTCACTTTATAGAAAGGCAAATCTTGGAGTACATGGCAAACTTTGACTTTAGACCCTCCTTTGAATTTGTACCTGCTTTGTAAGCATCGCTAGAGGTGCGGCCTACTCTTTTGGACTCAATAGGAACCGCGCAACGTGAAGACCCTTAGCTAGTTGATGTGATGGATAAGCTAATTAGAGGTGAGACTTCTAGTCACCTCAATAGATACTCCATCGATGACAAGGGATGGTTGAGACGGGACAGAAGACTATGCGTCCCACAAGCAAGGGATTTGGTGAAAACCGTTCTCAAAGAAGCACACTATTCTAAGTTGACCATACACCCAGGTGGGGACAAGATGTATAAAGACATAAAAAGAGTTTTCTTCTGGAATGGCATGAAGAAGGATGTAGCTGAGTTTGTCTCTAAATGCTTGACATGCCAGCAAGTCAAGGCAGAGCAGAAGAAGCCTGGTGGTCTGCTTCATCCTCTAGAGGTCCCACAATGGAAATGGGATAGCATTTCGATGGACTTTATTGATGGGTTGCCTAGGTCAAGAAGGGGCAACACCAGTATTTGGGTAATAGTGGATAGGCTCACTAAAAGCGCTCACTTTATACCTGTTAAGAGTAGGAGGATTGCCTCATCATTAGCATCTATTTATCTCAAAGAGGTGGTTCGACTGCATGGAATACCCTCTAGCATAGTAAGTGATCGAGATCTTATCTTTACTAGCGAGTTTTGGAAGAGTTTGCAAGAGGTTGTAGGCACACTGCTATGCTTAAGCACTTCCTATCACCCTTCAACCGATGGTCAGATGGAAAGGGTGAACAGAGTATTAGAAGATCTTTTGAGATTATGCATTCTTGATTTTGGAGGAACATGGGAGGATCATCTTCCTTTTGGTGGAGTTCGCCTACAACAATAGCTACCAAGCCACCATAGGCATGGAACCCTTTGAGGCTTTATATGGAAGACCATGCCGATCACCAACTTGTTGGTGGGAGTCTACAGACAAGCTCATACTTGGACCTGACATGATCAGAGAAACTTCAGAGAAGGTGGACTTGATACGAATACGAATGAAGACCGCACAAGATAGATAGAAGTCCTACGCTGATAAAAGAAGGACCGACCTTGAGTTTGAGGTTGGAGACTGAGTTTTTCTTAAAGTATATCCTTTGAATAATGTCGTTTGCTTTGGGTCCATAGGAAAATTGGCACCAAGATTTGTAGGGACATTTCCTATCATTGAGAGTATTGGGAAGATGGCTTATAAAGTAGAGTTGCCCGAAAGATTGGTTGGAGTTCATAATGTTTTTCATGTCTCTCATCTACGGAAATGCTTACATGAGTCTGCGGAAGTTGTGGAGCCGAGCACACTAGAGGAAGTAGAAGTGGAGCGAGAAGCGACGGTGAGAAGAGTTCCAACTCGTATCTTGGGTACAGAAGTTAAAAAGCTACGTAGTCGTGAGGTCAAGCTAGTTAAAGTACAATGAGTAACGCTGAAGGAGAGGCCACTTGGGAGACTGAAGACATGATACGCGCATCCTACCCTTTTCTTTTTGAGGTTCATTCTTGATCTCTTTTTACATATGTTTATGCATGCTTGTATCTATCTCTTAATTATATCTACTCGGTCCCATTCTTAATCCTTAGGTAGAAACCAATGGATGTAACATGTATTTGGAACATGTTATGATTTATGGTTGCAAGTGGTTGCTAGTGGTTGCTCGTGGATGCATATACACACACATTAAGTACTAGATCGGCTCAATCACTTTCATATTGCGTATGCATATATGTATTTGTATGTCGATTGAAACTTGATGTGCAATCATATGGATGTTGCATTTGTATGAACGATTATGCACTCATGTAGAGGTTACAAAATACGATTAGGAATAATTTTATACATGATGGACTCATAGCACCGACATGATTTGCATCAAGGAGGTCAACTAAATTAGTACACCGCTTGATTTTGCATTAGATAAGGACATGTACACACACTATGCATATGATCATGAAAGCATTAGAAATATTTTCAAGGAAAATGGTTGCCTGTGATTGATGGTTGAGTTGATGGATGTTAGGATGCATTCTTCTTAACTTAGAGATTGCGGGCACGAAATCCTTTAAGGAAGGGAGACTGTAACACCCCGTATTTTCCATGAATATTAAAATAACAAAATTAAGAACATGTAATTTTTAGAAGAGGAATTAAGGAAAACGGGTTACGCCATTTCGTTCGTCTCGGAATACTGCTTGAGATAGAGTCTGAGTTTGCGTGAATCAGACTCCGTATGAAGAAGTTATGGAGGTTAGTAGTTTTCAAGTTTAAGCAGAAAATAAATTAAAAATAATAATTAAATAATCAATTCAGTTCGAAATTCAAATACTCAGAAATCGGTTGAGCGGGAAATCTCCCGCTCAGGATTGTCGACCTCCCCAGGGGGTGTCGACACGGGAGTCGACCCCATATAGGGGTGTCGACATGGGTGTCGAACCCCCCGTAAGGGTCGACCCCTACCAACTGTGCTGGACAGTGATGATTTCTGAGTCATTAGGCTACGTGGCGACTTCTGATTTGCCTGATGATGCATTTTCTTGGACTAGACGACTCTGATGACTCCTAGGTTGATCTAAAGGCCCATATTAATCCTAAACTTCTATATAGTCACCCCAAACCTCAACCCTAGACCTCATAACCCAATTTCTATGAAGCCGTCATGCTGTCTATATCTAAGCTAGCCTAGCCTCCATCTTCTCCAAACTAGAAATCAAGTTAGAAAGCTCCAAACCAAATCCAAACTAGAGAATCAAATGTCTACATCAAGGGTTAAGCTTAAAAAATTCAGAAATCAGATCCCAGAATACAAGATCCGTTCTTTTTCTATAAGTTCGGTTTTTATTCATATTTGAACACCTAATAGAAATCATGACTGTAATAATCGGATCTTGAACTATGCCTAATTTTGATTCATGCTTATCCTTTTGTCAAATCTGAATTGCCTATGCCTATGAGACTATTGTGATTTATATAATGGAACCTATCATGCCTATGAGACTATTGTGATTTATATAATTGAACCTATCATGCCTATGAGACTGTTGTGATTTGACATAATGGAACCTATCATGCCTACGAGACTGTTGTGATTTGACATAATGGAACCTATCATGCCTATGAGGCCGTTGTGATTTGACATAATGGATCCTATCATGTTGTATGTCCTATGCCCATGAGACTATTGTGATTGATATGATGTAACCTATCATATTGTACATCCTATGCCTATGAGACTATTGTGATTGATACAATGGAACTTATCATGTTGTAAATCAAAATTAGTGATTCTCTTAAGTTCAATTCTATCTAATCTTTATACCTATGTTGTGAATTGCTTAGCTTGCCCACACTTATTGTTAATGTACAACATGCCTATTGGAAACATGATTCTTGAATTGGGTACACCTTTACATGCCTATTTTTCCTTATGTCAATTCTTATGCTCCTTCTCTATTTTTTCCCTTTCTATTTTCTTTTATGAATACTAGGTTCATTCGGAACTTTGATTGAATCTCGTTGTACGTGCAATTATAACACGGGAAAATTGGGTATGATTTAATTGAGTAAATTTTATGGCATAGAACTTGTACTGACTACACTTGGGGAGTATTGACATAAAAAGACCAAAACTTGGACACATATGACAAATATGTAAATTGGCTAAAGATGATCATGCCTAACCCGAGGTTAGATTGAGTTGCGGTGTAAGACTCCCCGGAACAGCCCGACACATCCAACGACCGCAACAATACAGATCTAATGTGAGAGGTTAGCGCATTAAGCCCAAAAACCCAATGTTAGATTGAGTTGCGGTGTAAGACTGCCCGGAACCACCCGGCACATCCAGCGACCGCAACAATATAGATCTAATGTGAGAGGTTGGTGCTTTAATGAATGAATTAATGCTAAGGGACGGACATGCTAAGAATGGTAGGGTTAAGTTAATTAAGGAAACACTTAACCAATACAACATGTTAATTAAACAGATGGGTGGGGTTAGGTTAATTTGAGAACATTTAACCGTTATAACATGTTGATTAGGAAACCCTAGTAGTGGGGACCCATTTCAGCAGTAACCCACATAGATGTATCACGGTACCCTGAACTAGGCAGGGTGGGGCACGATTACTGGGTTGATTATAAGCGGTCAAAGTAGCGGCGGGTGGTGCAGCAGCGTAGGTTCAGGTGGAGTATGGGCATGCACGTGCTCCGGAGTGGAAAAAGCAAGCACTAGGCATCAGTAGTATACACCGTGCTTCTTGAATTTGTGTCGACTTGTTACCATAGGAATTGATACACCCCATGGTTGGGCCAGCACAGGTATCTACAATCAAGTGGGGCCGAATGACGCAAGTAATAGATGCATGCGAGTAGAAGCCGATCGGAAAAAGGGATCACTTTGTTATGAGCACATGGTGGTAGTTGAAACATTCGTTAGTAGGTGAAGAGAAATGGAAATGAGTGCGATAATATATTCAGTTTATCTTGCCTTATCTTATGTTATCTTATTGCTATGGTATTGTCCTATGTTCAGTTTATTCATGTCATGATCCTTTTACCTGTTTACATGCTGAATAATCACTGGACTTACCAGGCTTATGTCTGACCCGTTTTCTTTCGCCTTTTTTCTTCCGTTCCCCCCTAGGTCCGCAGGGAGGGAATACTTCAGCTTAGTGCAGACCTTTTCCAGCTTGAAAAGAGTAGATGTATTGCTTGGATTCTCTTTTCTTGGGCTATGGCTGTGGTTACACTTTTATTGGGGATTTATGCTGCTTTACTATTGTTTTATGCTTCTTTATGTACTTGGAGTTTTAAAGCAAGACAGATGTTTTATTGTAATAATTTAGAAGTTGGGTTTTGAGACAATGCTTGTAATGTTTTGACTAAACCACGTTATCTATTAAATGATTTCAGTTTTCCGGTGTTTATATGTCTGTCTTGTAAATTAGCTGTGCCTTTTACCTAAAATGCTTCACCAAAGTTAATGCATTCCTTTTGTGAGTGACCTTAACGGAGGTGGGGTGATTCAGCCCCGCTATAGCCCATAGCAGTCTCCAACCTCTACGCTATTTCTATTTAGCGTTAATGAATAGTATATCCACTTTTAGCCCCGCTATTTTCCGTTGCACCCGCTAAATCAAAGCTATTTAGCACCCGCTTTAGTAATATTAATATATAGAGGATGATTTGACCTGTTCTCTTCTGAAACAAACTAAAAATAGTTAGTGTAAAGATTTAAATTAAGGCAAAAGTGCGCTATATAAAGTAAAAATGTATAATAATCATCAAATCTAATGTGCTAAAACATGATATTCTTTGATTTTATTATGTAATATTAACTAATATTTGTTTCTTCTGGAAAAATGGTGTCAGAATGGTAATTAATTAATTTTAAATATATGGTTTTACATCTAACGAATCTTTATAGACATCCTCTATATCCCCGCTTCATCTTTTTGCACCTTTATCGCTACAGAACCGCTAAGCGCTTTAACTGCACAACGCCATGGCCGAACCTTCCACGGTCGATCCTGATTCAAAAAATCCCTCTCAGCACTCATCGAAGTTTCGACCAACTCGAATACCACTAATGCTTCCACCCTCGACGCACTAGTCGATCGAGCTCAATTCAACGAAACCTCGAGGAAATTGGGAAAAAGCCAAAGGAGCCTTATTGACTAAATGCATCAAAACATTGGATTGACGCAACGGGTTCAATAGTACACTCAACGAGATATACTTAGCCTTCAAGTAGACTTGGGCATTCATCCCCTATAGAATTATATCTCCTTGAATTCTTCCCCCTCTCCTTTCCATGATAACTGTCGCCTTGATCGTTCTCACTTCGGGCCTAACCCCGACCAACGGGTTAGCGTCCAATCCATCATTGTACAAGATCGACTCACCTCGACTCGGAACTTGCTGTCTATGCTATGCGTAACAAATCGGGCTCAAGTTCCCACTTACCAGCCTCCGTAAAGTCAAACGATCGAGTCCAAAGATTCTTTAGGTCAAGAAGATGTTCATCCTAGAAGATGTCCAAGGCTGCACACTCTGGAACTGGATCACGACCACCGTGATTTGGCATAGATTCGAACTCCCATTCCCGCTAACCTACTTCGCAACATCATGAAAGAGTCTCAAGGTCACGTCACCGGCGATTGGGAAACCAGTGCGAGGCATAACCCTTTCACTGAAGACGCGCTCATCACCGAATGGCCCGCACATTTCAATAGGCCGCAGATAGAAGCTTATTTTTAGGACTCCGACCCTCGAGGATTCATACACCACTACGAGGCTCATATGAATTTTGCTTACGCAACAAACGCCGTGAAGTGAAGATGTTTCCTCATCCTCCTAGAAGGCATACCTCTTCTATGGTTCAGTCGACTTTCTCCGAGAAGTATCTCGACCTTCTCCCAGCTAACTAGGGGCTTAATCAATCAGTTCGGCACACACATCCGCCAGGGCTCCTAAGAAACTCTAACAATTTACCTTGAGAGGTTCGTCAACGCTTTAGAGCGTGTCGAAGACTAAGCTCTAGAGCTATCATGGACCAACTCATCGAGGGCATGTTTCCCGATTTTGAATTCAGAGCATGGGTTAATCGAGCACAACCCAAGACTTTGGAGATCTTTTACAAAAAAGCCAACTATTTCCTACACCAAGAGCTAGCACAAAGGAATCGAGTTTCTCATTTCAACAACTTACTCCAAAATGATGCTCAGAGCTCTAATGACTCCAACCCTAATGCTCCGCACAATCCTACTCAAACTAGCAACATTATAGGTGGTCACAACAACAAGAGGAGACATCTCCAACTTTTGTCTTTCCGCGAATACACTCCACTTAATGACTCACTCGAGAACATTTACCTCGCGACCTGCATTTCCTACCATATAAGAGACCAAAGCCTAAAGGTTCATCGAACACACCAAGGGACTTTACAGAGTATTGTTGATTCCACAGCATCCACGGGCACGACACTAACAAATCTCATCACTTGCGGGACAACATTGAAAAACTCATCCGCAAGGGAAAGCTTGAGCAATACCGACAGGGTCTATTGCTTGAAATTTCTGAGCCATCCAACGCTCAACATGGATTTCAACTAACCCGGACCCTTGATAACTAGATCCCTAGGGATCGTCTCTTAAACTCAGCACGATGGCAGCAAAGGTAGGCTAATCGAACATCGATGCTGCACCTTACGACTCGTCTTTCTTGAGCCACACTTTGTATAATCTTAGTTGCTTTCATTTCCAAGTTATTTCGTTTTCATGTTGTAACTTCAACGAGTGAATTGGGTTATCTTGTAATTGACTCAGCTGTAATCCTTGTACGAAGTATATAAACATTGGCATCAGCCTTCGAGATTCATCCGTGAGTTGTCGAAGCACCACTACCACAAATATACCTAATCCAGCAGATTTAGCCTGACCTACCTATGCTTTGGCGTGATTCAACGGTGGTCTGTTGGCACCCCCACCAAGACTGATGGATTTAGCCCCATCTACCTATGCTCGGTGACTTGAGTATCTCAAGAGGGAGATTCAACCGATTCTAAACTAAGCGCAACGTCGGGTCACCTTGTGCGAGTATGATTCCAAGAAAGTGTAAGGGACATTCAAGCACTTGGACTAACAACCACTATGACACAGTGTTCTCTGAGGTCGTCATTGGAGACGCTGGCTTACGAAAGTAAGATCTCTTCTACGAAAGGCACCTCCTCTTCATTGTGTCATGGACTCTCGCTTCCACCTGAGCTCCGACCACCTCCCAGTTACCTAAGGGCACGTCAGGAAGCACTACCTGGGGAACATCCGAAAGCAATCCCATGGGCACTAGTCCTCCACTAGTCCTGCAACCGTCTCCTTCGACGTAGTGGTCACCGAGGATGTTTCTAATCAATGCCACCATTTCGCTGTCGTCACAACCTTAAGCCTCCACCTGAGCTCCGGCCACCTAGTAGTTAGCTAAGGGTATGTCAGGAAGCACTATCGGAGGCACACTCACAGAAGCAGGCCTGAGGGCATCATTCCTCCACCAGTTTCTGCGGCCTCCTAGCACGATGCAGTGGTCTTCGAGGTTGCCATCGGAGCTGCCAGCTTACGAGAGCATGCTCTTTTCTTTGAAGGGCACCTCCTTTTCGCTGTGTCATGGGCTCTTGCCTCCACCTGAACTCTGGCCAACCCTCAACTTGCTAGAGACACGTCGGGAAGCAGTAATGGAAGCGCCCACAACAAAGAGCAGGCCTGGGGGAATACCACCTCCACCAGTCCTGCATCTCCTCACAACTACTATTTTCTCTGTGAATCGCGGAGCGACCATTCAGGAACAAACCCATGACATGGGGAAGATGAACTAAAATTAGAGTCTTGACACCATGAAAGTCATTAATGACACTTTTCAAGGCCAAGAATACTTATCGACTAACATCCCAGAACACGGTGACCATACTTAGTTTCAAGACAAAGACCAGTGTCATCGCGAACCACAGGCGCAACATTGGAATGAATCGCAATCATGGCATGGTTGGATTAAGAATTGAATTGTGAAACTGGAGACATACCCACGTCTCTTGTGCGTGTCTAAATCGTCGGTTCAAATGGGTTCGATCCTCGAGCGCCTTGCCAATCGGTCGCGTCACGCTCGACTTCGATACCAATCCAAACCATATCATCGCGTGATAACCCGGGCATAATAATCGAACTCAGGATTGAAGAAAACAATGCAACCACCAACTCTCAGAGAAACAGGATAAATTGGCTAAGTCCCTGAGATATGAAGCCAAAAATTCGTATCCCCACACACTTGCCTTAAGTTCTCATGTCTCCCAGGCCCATCTTTGAGTTCCCGAAGTCCCGAGGCTCCTCCAACAAACTCAAGTCTGAGTGTGACGCCAAGTTAACTTACATGAGTACAGAAACCAGAAAGTGTAGGGAGTGATTGAACAACTAGAACGATATATGATGAAAGAAAATAAACTTTGATTCATAAGTCAAAAAGTTATAGTTTTTTACCAATGACATGACGTACATCACAATTACATTGTGCCTCCAAAAAGCAAGGGTCGTACTTGCACATTTCATCGGCCTACCAAAAACAAGACTTATCGGCACAACTACTTCAAAGAGCCTCCCTTCTTCTCTTTCTTCTTCTCAGACTTGATCTCATATGAATCATCCTTCTTTCTGTTTGACTCCCCACTCCTAGATTTCCTCTCCTTAGGAGGAGTCTTGGAGGGGCAAGGCCTAAACTCATGCCCGTCGCCCAAGGTCGCTGGGAGGACGTGCACTTCACCTTCTTCCTCGCTCGGAATATTTGTGGCCCCTTCCTCGGGGAGGATCGCCTTCAGTGGAGTAGGGAAAGATTCAACAAGGACCCCTAGATGCGGGATGCACCACCTCTTTCTATGCTTACCTAGCTTCCCTCTCGGACTACTTTGTCACTAGGTGACTCGTTTTCAGCTTCATTGCCTCCTGGACCTTCGACTTCTTGATCTTCGCATCGGCTCACTTCTAAGAGGCCTGGAATTCTTTTTTCTTCCGAGAATTATCATGCACCTTAGCCTAAGCTTCCTCCTCGGTCTTTTTCCTTGCTTCATATTGAGCCTTGACCATGGCCTCCTCGTCCATTTTCTTCTTTGCCTCAAGCTCCTCAGACTTCATAAGCAGTTGGGTTTTCTGTTCTTCGACTAGCTCATGCATGGTTTTCTCAATTGCCTTCGTCTGTCCTGTTACTTGGGCATCTCCACCCTTTGGGTCCTTCCTCGTCGAGCACTTTATCAAAATCGGCTAGTCTAAATTCTCCCATTTCCAGATCAAATCCTGTAAGGAACCCATGCTCTTTCTTCATTTCCCTCTTTTAGGCATCGACATCTATCCCTACCTTGGTCGCCATCGTCGTTTCTATCCCGGTCGTCACTCTTTCCCCGGAGATACCTGCACATTGGAGATAATCTAGTCGGTTATTTCTACTTTGTGCTACCATCCATGTTTTCCATCAAGTAAGTGGACCTACCCTCTATCGCCTACTGTGTGGCACCTCTAAACATTGATCCTTCGGTGACCGATGGAATTGTACTTGAGCTGAAATGGAAGAGCCACTAGCGTAAGCAGCAGGAATGGCTTGCTGCTGTTGGGGAATGACTCGTGAGCCACTATGATGCTCTCAGTCATAATCGTCTTCCCCTGCTCAGCATCCCGTCTTTCCACCTCCTCTACTGCGTCGTCTTCCTTAAGAAGCTTCCGGCTTCTGCTATAACCTGAAGCTCATCCTTCGCTAGGTATTGGTCCATTAGTTTGGCCTCATCCACATTCTCCACCCCTGAAGCAGCGACCTTATCTTCAACAAGCTTCTCCCAAGTCTGTGCCAGGTTCCGAGGGTAGTTGCTGACCTATGAGTGCCCGCGATATCAAAGTGTTTTACATAGAAACCCCAAATCACTTGCTCCATATCTCTCTCTACCTCCGCTCAGGCCTCCCAGACTTGTCATCTCATCTCTTCCAGCTCAACTTTATGCTAAGCTTTGATCCCGTCTATTTTGACTGAGCACCTCTTTTTTTGAAGCTTCCACCGCCTCCTTATCCTTCTTGGACAACTCGAACTCGGCATTTATCATATCAAGCATCTTTCTGAACTCTTCATTCTCTTTCTTAAGCATTGGGCCTCCTCGTTCTCCTTTCGGAGCCTTTCATTTTTCCTCAACCAACGCCTGGTTATTTGTCCTCAGCTGTTGCACCGTCTTATTCTCTTCTTGCAGCTAGCGGTTCTCTTTTACTAGGGCCTTTTACTCTTTCTTTAGGTTGGTTGCATGGGTTGACGTAGAGGATAATAATTCTTATAATGGGCACTAGCCGCTGCCATCGTCAGTTTCGTATCCTACGCCTCCTTCTTCAACCCATTTGTTTCAGCAACAGAGAGTTAGCACACAAAGGTGTTACTCGAATACACAGAAACAGATATGGTTTGAAGCCAGCTTTTACTGATCTCCTTGTCGCAGTTCACTACACTATCTTTTTCAAGCTTTAGCACGATCTCTAAACCTTAAATCTCTGGATTCTTCTTTTGGATCAGCTCCAAAAGTTTCTTTGCATACTTGTACATCTCTTGATACTGGTTATAAGCAACATGCACCTTATTCTACACATCTTCTTCGTCGTGGCGTGGGATCAAGATAATGTCGGGTAACCACATCAGCTCCATGAAATAGAAGCCAGGAAATGACTTCTTCAATATTGCCTCTCTCCTTGGGGATCAACTAAGGAATCTCTGACATGTCAGGTAGCATCGACTCCCGGTCTCTTACATCCTTTCCTCCACTTCCTTGCCCTAATTCACTGGATCTACTCCTGCCAACATCTATTGTCACCCGTGTGGTTATTGTGCGTAAGGTAGGGCAATCATAGTTTGCTGCTTCGTTGTAAATAATTTGGCCTCTCCTTGCATCCGTTAGTTTGGCATCTGCTGGCAAAGGATCCAAGCATGGGGAATGTTCTCAATGATAATGGCTACTCTTAGAGTCATGCAGCCTCTTTCTAGAACGTAGTGCAGTGCTTTCATAGAAGTCGCTCATGACACTTTTCTTCCACCATCGGGAGTCTTCCCAACCACGATCCTTGTCATCATCATGAGCCATGGTACCAACATAAAGAAAACCTTGAATCAGAGTCGAACATCTAACACATATGAATTAAGTGTCGTGCTATGTAATGCTTGCAAGTGTATGTCCTATGTGTTCCCCCACGGACCCGTTGTTCACTGCTTAAAGGAGAAATTTCTCCATTGCTCGGCAACAAACTCTCAACTTTATCTCTGCTCAATCCGAAGGAAGATGTCTCAATTGGATCTTTATCTTGATATTTAAATTGGATCTCGATCTCCAATGACACGACGATCACATATGTCATAGCTGGAAAACTAGGGTCAAAAACCTCTCCTGGCCTCCTTCCTTCGGTCGGGGAGGGAACAAGAGTGGGTTGCGAACCATGCCCTCTGATAGGCTCCTCCTCATCTTCGTCGTCGGCGCCAACATCCCCTTGAGCCTTTACAATTTCCTCCTCTACCAGGGCATGTCAGAAGGCCCGACAGGGGCCACCCCTTCTTGCGAACTTAGACTGATTACCTTAGCCTCAACTTCCACCACTTCCACTATTGCATCATAGTCATGGTGGCCTGTTGAACGACCCTCTAGAAGCAAGTCCAATAGAAGGAGAAGATGGCCTGATAACAAAATATGGGCATAGCGATACTCACTAGGAACATCCTTCAAGGCTTGGATTCACTGCAAATATTCACCACTCTTCGAGATGGCGGAATTCCTGCCACATGAAACCCTAAGTTAGTTTTGAGCTTACGACTCAATTAATTTAGGGAACTAGGTAAATTTTCAGGTACTTACGACCGGCAAGCCACCTCCTCGCAAACCATAGGAGACAACATATGTTGAATCAATCGTCCTTAAAATAGCTAATTTCATTCCACCCCCCCGGGATAATGCGACTGTTGGGCTACATCTTCATGTGTGTGAGGAATAGCGACACAGTGCTTCTCTTTTTCAGACAGTAGAGGTATCTGATGTCTTCCTCTAGTGGTTCATTCTGCAACCATTCAACATATAAGATGTAGGTGCTAAATAGGAAGTCGTATGCGTTCGGGTAAAGCTGCGTTGGCACCAATCACAGTAAATATAGAATAGCCAAAATATAAGAGCAAGACAAGGGAACACACTCGACGACACACATGTACCTGTTCTAGGCAGTATACCCTTCCAGGGGAGCGTGCACCCTATGTACCTTCCCAGGAACCATGACGTCATCCTTGGGTATTCCATATTTCTAGCAGATCCGCCGCAACGAGGTTTTGTCTATCCACAAAACAACCGAACCGTGGGGATTCTCAAAAAATTTAGTATCTCCCACCATTTCCGGTGCTACAAAGATGTCTTCCTAGTTGCTACCGCAATTCACTCCTTCTATTGGGCCCTCTCCAACAACCTCCGCTTCACCTTTGACTACCGGTTCACCTATGTGCTCACTTGAATTTGGAGACTCACCGGGTTGTACCCCTTGTTCTTGTGTGTCGGATGGGCCTAATCGTTGAGATATGGTGGAAGTTCTGGAGTTACCTTGATCGCTCACTAACGAACTAGAATATTTGAAGACTCGCTAGAACTTGGAGACGTTTCTATGGGCTTGGCTTCCAAGTCTTGAAGCCGTCTGGAGCTTCTCCTTGTCATTATAAACTATACTTACAAGACAATTGTTTTAGTTAACACACTAATACTCATCCCCCCCCCCGGTGTTGATTAAAGTTAACGTGGAATGTGCAAGTGTAGTGCATGCTGATACAGTTGTGCTAATATGATTTGTAACATGGTGATGATTACTAGTTTATGAACCTAACTAACATCGCTACAGACCAAGAGCGATAGAATCTAAGTCAAATCTCGGTTACAACGCAATCGAGTTGAGAGTCGAGTCCCAGAACTGACGGTTCATTCATATGCCCGTAGTTTGAGTTTGCATTATAATCCTATGTGCATGTTCGAATCATCATTTCAAACAAGTTCAGTCAACGCTCTATGCAATGCAACATTCGTGTTTAAACTCAACCCGATCACATGACATCACGAGTCGGCTTATGTCCACCGAGTGTCTAGCAATGAGACTTCGAAGTCGGGATATCTCTAAGCTTTGGGCGATGAAACCTTGTTTCAAATCCCTACGAGCTTGGGAAAATATCCACTTTGAGTGTCTCTACTCAAAATTACTTAATGAAGGGATGCAAGATTCTCGAAACGACCAGATACGAAGCCTGCACCTCGTACCTCTACATCCCATTCTTTTGGCATCCGAGATACAAAATTATGCGAGGCACCGGATATGAAAATCACATTTTGTATCCCATGGCTAGCAACATCTCGTATCTCAATCCCGAGCCTCCTCTTCTCCAAATGCCTATCCTCCGAGCACGCCTCTGGGATGCAAAATTCGTTGAGACCACCAGATACGAAATTTACATTTCGTATCCCGTGTCTCCTACCAATTTCGTATCCCACCATTTCTACTTCTCCTCCTCTTCTCCTTTTCTCCTTCCTCTCCTTCACGCATCACGATACGAAATCTCAGTTATTTTTTATCCACGACCTCCACTAAACGGGATGCGAGATCCATCGGATTTCGTATCACTCCCTTCTCTTCCTCTATAGTCCTTTCGACTCCCTCCTACTCGAACTCATCCCCACTCCTCCTCGGGTTCCACCGCCTTGGCGATGGCCTACCCTCATCAAAGAATCATAGATAAACCCACGTGTAAGTTCAATAAAGTCACAACCCACCTAAACCTTATGGGGACTTCGAATTCCGAAGACGCTGGGATCGTATGGGGGGCATGGAAAGTTCGAGTCTTTTAAGATTTTCATTCTCCTAGGGATACAGAGTGGTTAGATTGAGGGAGAGAAATCATACCCACATATTTATAGTGGGGATGGTGTTCACAGTCCGAAACACTTAGGAAAAACCCTAAGTACCCAGATCGATACCGATCCTGGTTATATAAAAAAAAAAGAGAAAGGAGGGAGAACGTTCGAGTACTCCAAAACCAGTTCATTATAGAGAAAGGAGGGAGAACGTTCGAGTACTCCAAAACCAGTACATTACAGCTAAATTCAAACTGCGATGATCACGTATACGGGTTTCGAAACTTCGACTATGGAGGCTAATTTGACTCATTAAACAATCATGTGCCAAAAAATCTGAGCGACTCCACGAAATACGCCAAACGATCAAATCACAAATCAACAACGTTTTGATAACCAACTTGCATGATCACTCTTGTAGGCCATGAAAACGATCACGCATGCGTGCTTTCGAAATCCTAACTTCCCAAACCGACTTGAATCGTTGACCAATCGTGCAATCCCGAACCTAAATGGATTAAAAGTATACATCAATGAACGATTTCCAATCCGATGACTTTTCGAAAGCTAACTTGCATGATTGCACACCCACAATATGTCACATAAACATTTTGTTACCATTTCAAACTTTAGTTGTATCGAGCAAAATCACGTGCGAACGTGTGAGTGTGTACGCTACTTGTGTCGACACGAGTCGTTTACGTCCCAACGTAAGCAGTAGTCGAAGGCTGATGTTTAACCCCTTGAGTCCACAAGAAATAGGCGTTCTTCTGACAACAACATGGGATTCCAATCCAAGTAATTAGAATCCTCAGCAATGCTAGAACTTCATGTTATCATCGTCAAGTCTTAATGAAAAGGTCATGATCGGTTGTCTAGCATGACTTGGAAATTTCTATGATAAAAAAGAGTAACTAGCTCAACTCAAAGCACGTCATGCCATCACAAGAAATCCTTTGGAGGAAGTGTTAAGCGGTCTTTTGGCCTGGTTCCTAGAAGAAGCTCAGCCCACACGAATCATCCCGTCGCATGGACCAACAACCCTGAAGCGTAGTCGAAACGTATAGAACACGAGTCCGGGCGAAATCACACAAGAACAGTCGATCCGACTCGACCGAAGTACTCAACAAAAGACTAATGCTCCGGGATCGACCTTTGGCCTTGCCATCAAGTCATCCCTGGCTTCACAACTCCTCAAATCCCATGCCGACCTAAAATTTATATCCCCCTCCGGGATATGAATTCGTATCCGCAGCATGTCAGCGATACGTATTCGTATCCCCCATGGGATACAACTTTGTATCCACAACATGAAAAGGGATACAAATTCGAACCCCACACGAGATATGAATTTGTATCCCTATACGGGATACAAATCCCATCAAGAGCATCTTCAGGGATACAAATTCGTATCACTCCATGGGATACGAATTCGTATCCCTCCACGTGATACAACCTTCGCCTCCAGGATATGAATTTGTATCCCCCATGGGATATGAATTCGTATCCCTTCCTTACTACTCGGAAGCGGCCTTGTATCCCAATGCAGGATACGTCATATCCCCTATCCAGGGGATAAAAATTCATATCCGCTCCCTGGGATGCGAATTCGCTTCCGACCACCGGGATACGTAATTCAACTATGGGCCCCTCCAGTCCACCTACTCCACTTCCAGTCCATTCCTATAAATACCCTCTCACTTCTAATGTGAGGACAGTTGGATCTTGCTCATCTGCAAGCTCTAATGACTTCCTAAGAGGAAAATAGCCTTCCCAAAGCCTCCCTAGCACCTCCCATCACTCTAGGAAGAAGAAGAACCATCTTCATGGACATTCGACCACACTCATGGAAATTGTAATATTTTTGGGTTGCCTTGGCATTTGGGAAGAAGATAAAGAACCCATCTTTGGATCTCCTTTCCACTATGGTCATGATGACTTCATGAAAGCTTCATAACCTCTTCGTCCTCACTCGCCATCCTTTCACTTCTAAACATTCAGATCACGAAGAAGATACTTCCTCCTTCTCCAAGCAAAGCACTCGAGAATTACATACTTTTGTACTCAAAGTCATCGAACTCGTGTACAATCGTAAATATTCTTATCTTATGCTGTAAACTTGTACAAAGAGTATAATAAAAGAGCAAAACCATTTGAAGTGGACGTAGGCTCCAACGAGCCGAACCACTGTAAATTCTGTGTCACTGTTTACTTACGGTTTTCCCTTCACATTACACCGCAACTTACATATTTTCCACCACTGGACCTTTTTTCACCCGCATGGACATCATTAGCGTTGACAACTAGTTTTCGCTGTCAACAATTTATTTAAAAAGTTAAATGATTACTTTGTAAGAAGATTTGAAGTTAAATAATTATCTTGTGTTAAGTTTAATATTTATTTTATCAATTGTGGTTATAATTAATTATTTATATTATTAAAGGAGATCAATTACTATGTACTTGATAAATATTTATAGATTTAACGTCATTATTTATGACAATGACTACTTATTTATTAGTTTAATTTAATAATCTTTTATTTATAACGGTTTGGAGATTTATTAATTATTCATGAGGGATGTTTTATAATAAAATATTTTATTTTATTTGTTTTTGTTTTAAAAACAAGAATTCACTTATTTATGAGGTGTCGAAAGTGTTTTTTTGGCAAAGTCGACCTGTTTTTATAGTGGTCCATAACATTTTATATTATAACTAATAATAACAACAATACGTATAGAAGATAGATTGTCTATCCACTACAAACGGCTTTTAAAGTGGACCGACCTCTACAATTAGAAACTAATTCTAGCTAAAAGAGGTAAAATAAGATCTATACTGTAATTACAAAAGCCTCTTGGCAGGGAGCAAACTAACAGAAGTAAACTTGACATACACATAAACAAAGTTGTACAAGGCAATCACGTTCACTATGACAATCACAGAACTAGGACAAACCCAAGATTTACTAATGACTTAACTATAGGAGTAGTCTAGTTCATGGGCAGCAAAGTAACCAAACATCTTGCAAGCTAACAAAACCATAAACACTGATTTCATTAAAACATCCCCTGAAGCTATCACTGCACAAAACCTATAACATGGGTGGAACTTGACATTTTCAGATGTGAAATAATTTGACAGTGGGAGTCAGCAACTAGGTGGACTCGAACACGGCTTCACGACCCCACCGTTGCACGAAAATCGCTATTGAGAAGAGACCTCAAGCACCACCGTCACCACAAACAAAATCAAGGTCACAACAAACTGAAAAAAACACAACATACCACAATGACATAGAAGGAGGATGACATGCTTCACAAGTGAAGATACAGACCACCAATGCCCAAAAAAGCCACGCCCAACTTTCACCAGCACCCAGAAATAAACCCCGACCACCCTATACATAGATCCAAACCAAGTAAAATTTTAGCAACTCAAAAAAAAAACTAACTAACTCCATACCAGATCTAGAGACTTCCACGAACGTGATTGAAACCAAGTGACTCACGTCCACTATGACAAACTAAGCACATTGAGTAAACCTCGATCCACGACCACCACAAAGATTCCATGAAGCAGGGTGGCCTTGCTTGTTGCGGCTTGACAAAAGGGAAAATTAACTTGGGTTAAGCAATGACAAGGAATGGAAGACAAATAAAGGAGAGGCAGATCTTGTGTTCTTGTTAGAAATGGGTTTTGATACGGAGAAAAAAGCAACAGTAGGGAAAAGAGTAAGGGGTGACACTGGAGAAAAATAATAGGCGAAACTAAAAGCAATGTGGAAAGATCGTGATAAGGGGGAAAGGAAAAAAAGAAAAAAGGGGAAGAAATAGACGATGCAGGGATAAAGAAGCCTGAAGAAAAAGGGATGAATTGCCAGTCCACTATGTTGAAAGTGTTTTTATTATCCAATAATAATATGTTACTCTTTTAACATGATTTTCAAGTAAATTCTTATTTATTTATATACTGAAGTTGATAACCCATTTAAGTTAAATATGTTAAACATAAATTATTTTTATAAAGGAATTATTTAAAAAGGATTTTAAGAATTTGAATGAATTTTATAAGAATATTTTTAATGGGGATTTATTAATAAATTTATAAACGGAGATTCGATTCTCCCTAATTTAATCTTAAATATAGTGGTATGGACATTTGTTCCACATTTAACAACGGAGGAATCATACCTGGCTTTATTCTTATTTATAATTCTTTTTTGATAACTTTGTTCCTCAAATATGATCTGGAAATAAAGACTTTACTTCACACTTGTGAGAATAATTATATAAATTAGTTTATGAAAAAAAATCCAAGTTTTGAAAATATGATTTTTGTAGGCATACTTAGGTCGATGAGATAAACATATGAATGTTTTTATAAATATTATGAAATGAGATTTTATAAACGAAATTTAATTTTATTAAATCCTTGGATGATTTTTGTTTATATATTTGATAATTAAATAATAAACTAACAAATCTAGCTAGTTAACTTTGAAATTTATACGATAAAAGATAAGGAAAATTTTCTAAATAGTTAGTAGATGAACTCTTCTCTTATGAATTGTTTGTTCATTCCTAAAGATTCAGAGTTAGTTTCTAGGAAATATCGATCGCTGTTTCGAAGAGACCATAATCAGACCTAATTGTCTGGAAACCACTTCGTCCTATTGAGGTGTTTCAAACTGAAAATATCTTGAAGTTAATTGAAGATGGAGTTATTCATTTTCATTCAAGCCCAAAATGAACTTATGTGGATGAATGATGACATTGCATATCTCCTTAGAAGGCAGTGTTAGCATTGCGAGATTTTACTGTTTATAACCAAAAAACATAACTTTTAGCCTCATCATCCGGTAAATGATTAAACCAAGACAAAGTCGCAGAGTTATATAGGTCACTCATATTAGGATATGATCATTCCATATTTATTGTCGATATCTTTGTATGCTTCAGAGCACGTTATGGTTGTTTATCAACCAGGATGATCATCTCGCACTATCCAATCAAGGATTTGGTCGGTCTTGAGTAGTTGAGGTGCAAGTTAGCATAGGTTCTCATACATTTCATTAAGAGATGTATAGATTCAGTGAGCAGACATTTACCTTTTCATACTATGAATCCATTCTCTAATATGATCTTTCGGTTTTAATTAAATACCTATTATGTAGGAACGTGAGATGCAAACATTTCAGCTATGTTAATTATTAACTTTGAATTCTAGACATTATTATTATATCATTGGATTTACAATTAAAGTGTTCTGATTATTGTAAGGTTAAAACCCATTTGTGTTTATACGTAGTGTGACCTTACGAGATACCTTTAAGTTTAAAGGTTTATAAGTTAGTAAATCAATTCCGTGTGATTCGACTAGTTTACCTGACTGATTTGGGTGTTAGTCCGAGTATGTTTTCAATTAGATTAGAATCTCTTTGCTTTGGAGCTTCAGTGTAACAACCCGAAAATCTGGGCTAGTTTAAATTTTTTATTTTGGCAATTTTAGTGAATTTTGAACATTTAAAATGAATTATTTTAAATAATATCGACGGAAAATTTATTTTGAATATAATTCGAACGTATATTTTATATACGTCGTCGTTAGAATATAAATATTTATATATAATTATAATAGAATTGAAAATGGCGCGGTAGTTCGATAATTCGATTTCAAACTTCAATTGAATGTACCGGGTGCAAAACAATCCGGATTTTAGTAAAACCAAAAACATTAGGATCTAATTGAGAATATCTTTCCAACGAATCCGAAAAATTGAAATTTCATAGCGGGAATCAAAAGATATGTCTAGTTGAAAATTCTGAATAGTCGCTATGGAATTCAGGCCCTTAAAATTAGCCATTTTGCAAACGACCTCGGATTTCGACGAAACCACTTTTGTTGGGTCCGTGATGTCAAATTATTGCTAGATTCCAAATTTCATAATTTTTCGAATCAATATGTGAGCGTGGCAAAGGAAAACGCGTTTGCCCAGTTTCAGTTGATTTTAATCGACTGGAAAATGGCCATTTTTCTAATGGTCTCAGAATTCGACGAAACTAGTTTTGTTAGGACCGTATCGTCAATACGAAGCTAGAAATTTTTTTTTGGGATTTATAGAGTTCGTACGTGACTCCGGTAAATTGAAATATGCGTTCAAATTCAATATATAGAGTTATATGTTGATTTTGACGAAAACTGATCGAAACGATCGAATCAGCTTACGATACATATCCCGTTGTGTTCGGAATGGGGGTAATTAGCTATGAACGACAGGCGGTGGGCCTCGTTTAGAGGTCGTATGTAAAAGTACCTTTTTAGAAATAAAATAATTAAATAAAAAAGAATTAAACCTTCTCCTTACATTGACCAGGCCCCCCCCGTATCATTTCAAAACAGAAATCGAAAAAAAAAGGGGAGATCGACAATGGCCATCGCGCCTCCAGGCGGACCCGCGCCACCGCCCTCCCCTTCCATCCCCCTCGCGCCGACGATCCGCCCAGACCCCATTCTCTTCCTTCTCCCTTCCTCTTTCCCCCCCAATCCCCTACGCCCAACTCGCGATGAACAACCCACCGCAACCACCCCGCTCTCACCTCCGACCTCCTTTGCGCCCTAGCACCCCCTCCGACTCCCTCTTTTCCCCCTCTTCTTCCCGTTCTCCTCTAAATCCCCCAACCGAAACCACAACAACCCTCGCGAGTACGAGACCCAAACGCCCCCACCAGCGCGCCTCAGCCTCCACCGACCGTCGAGCACCTCCGGTAAGTTTTAATTTTGATTTTGATTCGTTCATACAGTTAAACATAGGATTTTTATATTAGTTAAGAAAAGTAGAAAAGATTAGATTTTTAAAATAGAAAAGATTAGATTTTTAAAGTAGAAAAGATTAGATTTTTTTTAAAGTAGAAAAGATTAGATTTTTAAAATAGAAAATATTAGATTTTAAAATAGAAAAGATTAGATTTTTAAAACAGAAAAGATTAGATTTTTAAAAATAGAAAAGATCAGATTTTTGAAATTTGAAAAGGCGAAATCTTTATGTAGAGAATAACGTGATAAAAATGTAATCTTTATTATATGAACACCGTTGAATAAAAATATAATTTTTATCTATATAGTAGCGATGTAAAAATAGAATTTTTATCTATATAGTAGCGATGTAAAAATAGAATTTTTATCTATATAGTAGCGGTGTGAAAATAGAATTTTTATCCATATAGCGTGATTATAAAAATATTCGTGTGTTGACGATGTTCATGTGTTGAGAAAAATATTTTAATAATAAAATTTACATCTTTATCATATTTAAAATTAGAACTACTTCACGGTGGAGTCTGATTGAAAATCAAACGATAGATACCATAATTTTATAAAATATTTTACATAACAAAAATAGTGATGTGTTGGCAGTACTCATGTGTTGAGATTAGTCGTGTGTTGAAAGAAATATAGATTCATGTGTTGAATAGAATAAATATTCATTTGTTGAATAAAATAAATAAGTTTTTGAAAAATATAAAGCCGTGTTGATTAGAGATGCGTTATTTTGACGCGAACGATATTTATATCGATTTTATTCGTTTTACAATGAATATTGAAAAGTGATTTCAAAATTTAATATTTTAAAATGAAATTCAAATTAAATTAGATTAAAATTCAAATTGAAATTTTATTGAATCAATTTGAAATGAATTCAAATCGAATAGAAAATGAATTCGATTCGAATTGAATAGAAAGTGAATTTGAATTCAAATCAATTAGAAATGAATTCAAATTGAATTAAATTGAAATTGAGTTAAAAATAAATTGAAATCGTTTTGAATGAAATTTAAAACGAACTGAAATTGAATTGAAATCAATTTGAAATGAATTCAAATTGAAGTAAATAGAAGGTAAATTCAAATAGAATTGAATTAAAACGAATTTGAATTCGAATTAAATAAAAATTGAAATGAATTCGAATTGAATTGAAATCAAATCGATTTGAGATTGAAGATGAAGTTGAAATTGTTTTTGAAACAAATTTAAAACGATTTATAAAATACGTTTTAAAAGGAAATCGACGAAATACATATAATATTTATTATATATATATATATATATATATATATATAATGGCCTGAATAGAACGCGCCGCGCCGCGGCAGTTCGTGAATTTCGACCATTAACTCCGAATTGACGTTGTGGGAGATCCGACCGTCGGATTCTCCTAAAACCGGAACCGTTGGGTTCGTATCGAAAAGATCTTTCCAATGAATATTAGAAATTTGAAATCTAATGGTTGGATTTGGAATTATGTCCAAATCAAATTTGGAAAAGGTCGTTGTAAGTGTAGTTCGATGGCCATTAATGGAAATCGACTGTACGGGCCTTGATAAAATTATTAAAAATATCAATAATTTGTGTAAAATCATAAGAAATGATTTGGGAAATATTGGGCTGAAGAATTCCACATTTGAAAGGATAAAAATAGATTTTTATCGAAATGAACTAGTTTTGAACTAGAATTAAAATCAATTTATTTTTTAAATAAATAAATTGAATTTGAATGTGATTTTAAAAATAATCAATATTCCCAATACATGGATTGGACTGGAGTTGAATCGAAATTATCTTCGGAATATTTCGATATTGGATTTCGTGACCATACCGGTATTGTTATGGGAATTTGAAAGATATATTTTATATCGTTATTTCCAATACGATATTTGTTGGTTTCAGAATTTGATATTGAATATAAGCCGGTATATTTTCTATTCAGAGCCTTGTATTTAATATCAAATGTGATTTGGGTTTATCGTGAATCGTGTTTTAGATGACATTGGTTCTTTAACCCAGTTAAAGGCAAGATGTTGATTTTTGAAAGGATTAAAACTAAGTGGAGTTTTAATGAATCTTTAATTATATTAAAATGTGAATTGATAATTTAAATAATCAAATCTGAAAAGTGATCGAGAGTGGAGTATCATCAGTTTTGCTCCAAAGCGATAGTTAAATCTTTAATTAGATTTGAACATGAAATGGTAATTAATTTTACCGATAGCACTGTGGTGTTAGATATGGAGTATTACCAGTTTTGCTCCATGGGATGAACAGGTTGGGATTGGGAAATAAAATAAATAATTACTTCGGTGTGGTTCGCTAATCCCGACTGATTAAAGAATAAATTTAGAAGAATTTATCTTGGATAAAATTAATGGGAACCTTTCCCTAAGAATGTGATTTTGTGAATAAAAGAATATTCTGAATTGGAATGAGGCGTTCGTTGTGTTTGTGTAACATTTGTTTATCACATACGTGGGTTATTCAAAAAGGCCGGGTTTATACCCATTCTGAATAACCGATTCGACGAGATGTCGAAGATGAAGACGGTGGTTGAAGACCGGAAGTCTTCACATTGTTTGGGTGATTACTGATGATCTCGATTGGGCTGTACACCCAAGATGAGGGAAACAGTTGGTGATCGTCTAGACGTACTTGGAGATGGATGGATATGCGAGGAAAGTGCCTCCGGTTTCGTTCAGACCCAGAACGAACTTGTAAATGGATTGTGTGTCTGATATTGGATTTTATTTTGTGTTGATTGATCTCTATTAAATATACATCTGTTTGGCGGCGGAGAATTTATTCTCTTTCTTAACGCCCTTCTCTGAGTCGTACGAGCTCAGAGGTTGTATATCGATGGACATCAGTCGCATGGAGTGAATTGCCAGTGTGGCACGAGTATGTGGCAATGGATCAAGGCTTCTGTTGAAAAGCAAAGTCTTGTGGTTGATGATCAAAGCACGGCCTGTGTGGCGTAGCTTTGTGTATAACGTGAATTCGCGAGCCTCACACCTCGGTATGAGCCAAAAACGGGAGACGGACCACTGGGAGAGCACGACGTTTCTTTCTAGCTAGGGTGGTGTCAGTGACCTACCAGCCCTGACATTTATATACTTTTCACCTGTGTGGTTGTTGGAAT
Organism: Allium sativum; assembly: GCA_030737875.1. Taxonomy (NCBI): domain Eukaryota; kingdom Viridiplantae; phylum Streptophyta; class Magnoliopsida; order Asparagales; family Amaryllidaceae; genus Allium; species Allium sativum. The sequence continues at coordinate 508,190,008 of CM060921.1, read as the reverse complement.
GCGAGGCGCCTCGGATATAGGTCTGTAAGGACCGGGAAACGTGTGTTCAGGAATTGCCAATCCTCAAAAGTAAGAGAGGACCGGCCCAGCCGATTCCAAGGATCAAAGTGGGGTCCTGGGACATTTGCTAGAGTGTCTCGAACGCGGAGAGGAGCTTGCTCCTTGCCTCGGCTCATGATGGAATCCAATTTCCAATACGTGTGTTTCGGTTTTATTTGTAGAGCCTGGTATGGCGACATAGTAGATGGTAGCTATGCCGCCTATGATTGATATTTATGATTGAAATTGTTTTGACACTATACACCTATAATAGTATCAAGTAACATGTTTTGAACGTATCAAGCATGCTTTGGCTGTTATAAGGTAAAAACCCTATCCTTCGGCTTGCGTTGCATTGTGTGATGGGACCTGGGTCTTATAACAGCTTCATTTTTCTTTATTTAGCATTGCGCTGTTTTTTAATGCACTGGTATTCTTGGGAGGAAACCCGTTCCGTGTTATACGGCGTGGTCCCTTGATTTACCTAACTTTAAAACCAATATTAATAACTGTTTTAGTTCTCACACCAGTCACATGACTGACCTGGAGTTTATTGTTTTAACCTAAACTCTGGGTGCCCCTATTTTCCGTACGGGCAACTAGTAGTTTTGGTTTTGTAGATTTATATTCACAGGGTCCTGATTTACAGCTGGAACAATGCTCGGAAAGCTCTGTATCCGTGTATCACTTCTAGTTGTATTTTGTATATTTTTCCGCTGCTATGTAATTTATTTTAATCTCTGATATTTATTGAATGTAATTTATTCATTTATACTCTGTATATTCTTGTATCTGATGGAATTGTTGTAATAACAATGAAATGTTCTTCTGTTTGCGTTCCGATTTGTCCTGTTCTCAAACGATCAGGGGTTTTCGAACGGTCTTAGTCGGTTTAACGATCGATTCGGATCGAGCGAAATTCATTGCCGTTACAGTTGGTATCAGAGCTTTGGTTTACAGAGCTCGAGAACAAGACACATTAGAACCAAACGAAAGAATTCATCAGATATTGGATTAGTAATATCCAATTAGAATGACTCGTTAGAGATAGGATCAGTAGTATCCTAGAACGAGTGTGAAGAGTATATTTTTCAAATGAAAACAATATTTTTTTGAAATTTTAAACCATTTTATACGTATTTGAATATTTATTTATTTTGAATTTGGACAATCGAGTATATAAAGATTTTGCATATACGCGTCATGAACGTATATTCGAAGTTTTAATATACTAGATAGATATAGAACCGCACTCTAGTAGCCCGGAGATGTTCTGATGGTGGTTCGAAACATCATCAGCATTTATTTTCGAGTGACGAAGGTGTGATTTCTATATATTTCCATTAGGCTGGTGTGAGAACCAAAACAAATATAGCTAGAATACATTGTTGTGAATAGGCATCAAAACATGATTTTTGTATATGTATCAAAATTATGAATTTAAAACGTTAATCCACTAATTGATTGATGTTTGTGTTGTTTGTTTATTTGTTTGATAATTTGGAACCATTTAGCCTAATAGAATCAAATATTGAATTGTATTGGAAATGGGTCACATTTGCTTGCATATACATATACTTACATTGAACAGGTCATAGCAAGGAGGCTAGAGCAGAGAATAAAATTTGTTTGCCCGACAAATAGGTACATGTTTACTATAATTTACTGTTTTGTTTGGGTGATGATGATTTTATGAGCCGATTGGCTAGCCGCTTGGCTTTTTCTTTTTCTTTTTGAGATCAGAAGGCCTATATGGCAATTTCGGGATTTTCCCGTGGCTCCCGGTGCAGGGGAGGTTATGGCGAAATTTTTCGAAAATTTAGGGTGTTAGCCAAATTTTTGAAGAATTTGAAAATTCTCAAAAACTGAAAAGTTGGAGAATGGAAGCCAGATCGAACGTAGAGTTGATTAATCAAACCACTTTCGACTTTGTTCCTTTTCGGGGACGAAAAGTTTTAAGTGGGGGAGATTGTAACAAACCGAAAATCTGGGCCAGTTTAAAATTTTTATTTTGGCAATTTTAGTGAATTTTGAACATTTAAAATGAATTATTTTAAATAATATCGACGGAAAATTTATTTTGAATATAATTCGAACGTATATTTTATATACGTCGTCGTTAGAATATAAATATTTATATATAATTATAATAGGATTGAAAATGGCGCGGTAGTTCGATAATTCGATTTCAAACTTCAATTGAATGTACCGGGTGCAAAACAATCCGGATTTTAGTGAAACCAAAAACATTAGGATTTAATTGAGAATATCTTTCCAACGAATCCGAAAAATTGAAATTTCATAGCGGGAATCAAAAGATATGTCCAGTTGAAAATTCTGAATAGTCGCTATGGAATTCAGGCCCTTAAAAATAGCCATTTTGCAAACGACCTCGGATTTCGACGAAACCACTTTTGTTGGGTCCGTGATGTCAAATTATTGCTAGATTCCAAATTTCATAATTTTTCGAATCAATATGTGAGCGTGGCAAAGGAAAACGCGTTTGCCCGGTTTTAGTTGATTTTAATCGACAGGAAAATGGCCATTTTTCTAATGGTCTCAGAATTCGACGAAACTAGTTTTGTTAGGACCGTATCGTCAATACGAAGCTAGAAAATATTTTTTTGAGATTTATAGAGTTCATACGTGACCCCGGTAAATTGAAATGCGCGTTCAAATTCAATATATAGAGTTATATGTTGATTTTGACGAAAACTGATCGAAACGATCGAATCAGCTTACCATACGTATCCCGTTGTGTTCGGAATGGGGGGTAATTAGCTATGGACGACCGGCGGTGGGCCTTGTTTAGAGGTCGTATGTAAAAGTACCTTTTTAGAAGTAAAAAAATAAAAAATAAAAATAAAACCTTCTCCTTACATTGACCAGGCCCCCCCGTATCATTTCAAAACAGAAATCGAAAAACAAAAAAAGGGGAGATCGACGATGGCCATCGCGCCTCCAGGCGGACCCGTGCCACCGCCCTCCGCTTCCATCCCCCTCGCGCCGACGATCCGCCCAGACCCCCTTCTCTTCCTCCTCCCTATCTCTTCCCCCCCAATCCCCTACGCCCAACCCGCGATGAACAGTCCACCGCAATCACCCCCCCTCTCGCCTCCGACCTCCGTTGCGCCCTAGCAGCCCCTCCGACTCCCTCTTTTCCCCCTCTTCTTCCCGTTCTCCTCTAAATCTCCCAACCGAAACCGCGACAACCCTCGCGAGCACGAGACCCAAACGCCCCCACCAGCGCGCCTCAGCCTCCACCGACCATCGAGCACCTCCGGTATGTTTTAATTTCGATTTTGATTCGTTCATACAGTTAAACATAGGATTTTTATATTAGTTAAGAAAAGTAGAAAAGATTAGATTTTTAAAATAGAAAAGATTAGATTTTTAAAAATAGAAAAGATCAGATTTTTGAAATTTGAAAAGGCGAAATCTTTATGTAGAGAATAGCGTGATAAAAATATAATCTTTATTATATGAACACCATTGAATAAAAATATAATTTTTATCTTTATAGTAGCGATGTAAAAATAGAATTTTTATCTATATAGTAGCGATGTAAAAATAGAATTTTTATCTATATAGTAGCGGTGTGAAAATAGAATTTTTATCCATATAGCGTGATTATAAAAATGGGATTTTTATATATTGAATAACGAAGTAAAAATTCGATTTTTATATATTGTATAGCGAAGTAAAAGTGTGATTTTTATATATGTAGTGGCTACGGGCAACGAAAGTGACAAAATGCGAGCACGGTGAAGTTTTCTACAAATGAAGTGTCGTGGAGTTGGAATAGCTATTGGTGAGAACTTCTCACTCAAATTTCTTTTTCTAGTTATATATATACTAGGATGCAGACGGTGCTTAGCAGCACCCGACACCCGTCATCCACAGACCATGGATGGCTTGTTTGTTTAGTTGATTTGTTGTGAAAATTTGTTTGTGTTGTTGATGTGAAATCGATAATATAAATTAATGTGTTGAAATAAATTAATTGTCGTTAAAAATATAATTTTTAACGTGAATGTGAATAAATAAATATTTATAAACAAATCGGCCGATTTGTTTATATACACCGATTTGACTGATATTGATTGGGATGATAAATTTTACACATCACCCAACTGCACAAATAAAAATATGTGTTTGTTGATTTGAAACCCCACACGGTTGGGATGATATTTGGCATACACTAATCCCAATTATTTAATTGTATGTCGATCGATAGGTCGACAGACTGTGTAAGCATTGATTATTTATATTTGATGCTTGTGCAGTTGTGTGGTGCACCTTGGATGATGGTTGATTGTTTATCATTGCTTTTATATACATGTGTTGTATGGAATCCATATAATTAACATTATATGGTGATTGATTGGGCATCATTCCAATCGGGAAAATAATGAATATTATAAAGGAAAATTCATGTGTTGAATATAAAAATATTCATGTGTTGACGATGTTCATGTGTTGAAACTATTCGTGTGTTAAGAAAAATATTTTAATAATAAAATTTACATCTTTATCATATTTAAAATTAGAACTACTTCACGGTGGAGTCTGATTGAAAATCAAACGATAGATACCATAATTTAATAAAATATTTTACATAACAAAAATAGTGATGTGTTGACAGTACTCATGTGTTGAGATTAGTCGTGTGTTGAAAGAAATATAGATTCATGTGTTGAATAGAATAAATATTCATTTGTTGAATAGAATAAATAAGTTTTTGAAAAATATAAAGCCGTGTTGATTAGAGATGCGTTATTTTGACGCGAACGATATTTATATCGATTTTATTCGTTTTACAATGAATATTGAAAAGTGATTTCAAAATTTAATATTTTGAAATGAAATTCAAATTAAATTAGATTAAAATTCAAATTGAAATTTTATTGAATCAATTTGAAATGAATTCAAATCGAATAGAAAATGAATTCGATTCGAATTGAATAGAAAGTGAATTTGAATTCAAATCAATTAGAAATGAATTCAAATTGAATTAAATTGAAATCGAGTTAAAAATAAATTGAAATCGTTTTGAATGAAATTTAAAACGAACTGAAATTGAATTGAAATCAATTTGAAATGAATTCAAATTGAAGTAAATAGAAGGTAAATTCAAATTGAATTGAATTAAAACGAATTTGAATTCGAATTAAATAAAAATTGAAATGAATTCGAATTGAAATCAAATCGATTTGAGATTGAAGATGAAGTTGAAATTGTTTTTGAAACGAATTTAAAACGATTTATAAAATACGTTTTAAAAGGAAATCGACGAAATATATATAATATTTATATATATAATGGCCTGAATAGAACGCGCCGCGCCGCGGTAGTTCGTGAATTTCAACCATTAACTTCGAATTGACGTTGTGGGAGATCCGACCGTCGGATTCTCCTAAAACCGGAACCGTTGGGTTCTTATCGAAAAGAGCTTTCCAATGAATATTAGAAATTTGAAATCTAACGGTTGGATTTGGAATTATGTCCAAATCAAATTTGGAAAAGGTCGCTGTAAGTGTAGTTCGATGGCCATTAAGGGAAATCGACTGTACGGTCCTTGATAAAATTATTAAAAATTTCAATAATTTGTGTAAAATCATAAGAAATGATTTGGGAAATATTGGGCTGAAGAATTCCACATTTGAAAGGATAAAAATAGATTTTTATCGAAATGAACTAGTTTTGAACTAGAATTAAAATCAATTTATTTTTGAAATAAATAAATTGAATTTGAAAGTGATTTTAAAAATAATCAATATTCCCAATACGTGGATTGGACTGGAGTTGAATCGGAATTATCTTCGAAATATTTCGATATTGGATTTCGTGACCATACCGATATTGTTATGGGAATTTGAAAGATATATTTTATATCGTTATTTCCAATACGATATTTGTTGGTTTCAGAATTTGATATTGAATATAAGCCGGTATATTTTCTATTCAGAGCCTTGTATTTAATATCAAATGTGATTTGGGTTTATCGTGAATCGTGTTTTAGATGACATTGGTTCTTTAACCCAGTTAAAGGCAAGATGTTGATTTTTGAAAGGATTAAAACTAAGTGGAGTTTTAATGAATCTTTAATTATATTAAAATGTGAATTGATAATTAAAATAATCAAATCTGAAAAGTGATCGAGAGTGGAGTATCACCAGTTTTGCTCCAAAGCGATAGTTAAATCTTTAATTAGATTTGAACATGAAATGGTAATTAATTTTACCGATAGCACTGTGGTGTTAGATATGGAGTATTACCAGTTTTGCTCCATGGGATGAACAGGTTGGGATTGGAAAATAAAATAAATAATTACTTCGGTGTGGTTCGCTAATCCCGACTGATTAAAGAATAAATTTAGAAGAATTTATCTTGGATAAAATTAATGGGAACCTTTCCCTAAGAATGTGATTTTGTGAATAAAAGAATATTCTGAATTGGAATGAGGCGTTCGTTGTGTTTGTGTAACATTTGTTTATCACATACGTGGGTTATTCAAAAAGGCCGGGTTTATACCCATTCTGAATAACCGATTCGACGAGATGACGAAGATGAAGACGGTGGTTGAAGATCGGAAGTCTTCACATCGTTTGGGTGATTACTGATGATCTCGATTGGGCTGTACACCCAAGATGAGGGAAACAGTTGGTGATCGTCTAGACGTACTTGGAGATGGATGGATATGCGAGGAAAGTGCTTCTGGTTTCGTTCAGACCCAGAACGAACTTGTAAATGGATTGTGTGTCTGACATTGGATTTTATTTTGTGTTTATTGATCTCTATTAAATATACATCTGTTTGGCGGCGAAGAATTTATTCTCTTGCTTAACGCCCTTCTCTGAGTCGTATGAGCTCAGAGGTTGTATATCGATGGACATCAGTCGCATGGAGTGAATTGCCAGTGTGGCACGCGTAAGTGGCAATGGATCAAGGCTTCCGTTGAAAAGCAAAGTCTTGTGGTTGATGATCAAAGCATGGTCTGTGTGGCGTAGCTTTGTGTATAACGTGAATTCGCGAGCCTCACACCTCGGTATGTGTCAAAAACGGGAGACGGACCGCTGGGAGAGCACGACGTTTCTTTCTAGCTAGGGTGGTGTCAGTGACCTACCAGCCCTGACATTTATATACTTTTCACCTGTGTGGTTGTTGGAATGCGAGGCGCCTCGGATATAGGTCTGTAAGGACCGGGAAACGTGTGTTCAGGAATTGCGAATCCTCAAAAGTAAGAGAGGACCGACCCAGCCGATTCCAAGGATCAAAGTGGGGTCCTGGGACATTTGCTAGAGTGTCTCGAACGCGGAGAGGAGCTTGCCCCTTGCCTCGGCTCATGATGGAATCCAATTTCCAATACGTGTGTTTCGGTTTTATTTGTAGAGCCTAGTATGGCGACATAGTAGATGGTAGCTATGCCGCCTACGATTGATATTTATGATTGAAATTGTTTTGATACTATACACCTATAATAGTATCAAGTAACGTGTTTTGAACGTATCAAGCATGCTTTGGCTGTTATAAGGTAAAAACCCTATCCTCCGGCTTGCGTTGCATTGTGTGATGGGACCTGGGTCTTATAACAGCTTCATTTTTCTTTATTTAGCATTGCGCTGTTTGTTAATGCACTGGTATTCTTGGGAGGAAACCCGTTCCGTGTTATACGGCGTGGTCCCTTGATTTACCTAACTTTAAAACCAATATTAATAACTGTTTTAGTTCTCACACCAGTCACATGACTGACCTGGAGTTTATTGTTTTAACCTAAACTCTGGGTGCCCCTATTTTCCGCACGGGCAGCTAGTAGTTTTGGTTTTGCAGATTTATATTCACAGGGTCCTGATTTACGCTGGAACGATGCTCGGAAAGCTCTGTATCCGTGTATCACTTCTAGTTGTGTTTTGTATATTTTTCCGCTGCTATGTAATTTATTGTAATCTCTGATATTTATCGAATGTAATTTATTCATTTATACTCTGTATATTCTTGTATCTGATGGAATTGTTGTAATAACAATGAAATGTTCTTCTGTTTGCATTCCGATTTGTCCTGTTCTCAAACGATCAGGGGTTTTCGAACGGTCTTAGTCGGTTTAACGATCGATTCGGATCGAGCGAAATTCCTTGCCGTTACATTCAGGAGGGAAGATGGAGGTCCATGATGTATTCTTATATATCTATTAATTTTTTGTTGTGTCTGTTTGTTGTTATTTGTCAACATTTGTAAGTACAAATTATTATAACTATCCAAACTGATTTATAGATTAAATCCCTGTCATATTTGATTAAATTTACAGTTTTATTTGCGTAACATCATGTTATATTATAGATTTTTCACTTGTTGTGAGATTCTGTTTTGTGTTTCTTTCTTCGCTCTCTTAATGGTCTGTCTTTTAGATGACAAAATGATCAGTATATGAATACCAATGATTTATCAAGTGTCGCCTTTAGTGGAAAGAAAGATAATTCCTTACACTAAGCATCAGATATTAGTTTGAGCGAGCACCTAGGCTTTGGTATAAATTACTCATTTGAGATAGGGTAAGCGAGACCATAAGAGGAATCTGGGTGTATAAATACACAAGCACATATTTGTTATTGAATATTAAAATATATTGCATTATGTAATTTGATTTGTTAAGTGTGAATTTTAGGTCCGGATCAATAAGTGTTATTAACATCATTGATAAGGATTTCAAAACCATTATAAGAAAATTAATTGATGCAATATTGTGTTAAAATTTGGTAAACAAAACAATTTTACCAAGATTTTTCTTTTGTATACAAAGATAAAAAAAACTGTATACTAAATATAGTTATTTTCGATGTGTTCTTTGTTAGAAAATGGTAATATTTAATTATTTATCATGCATTGTCTGATTTATCATCCCTGCCTAGTTAGGTATGTTGGCTATCTGTTGTTATTTTGTTTATTGATTTAGTAGTTGTACCCAACCAATTTAAATGTATAGACCATTGTATTAAATTAGGAGCAGCTTATCCTTTTCAACACATGGGTTGAGTAGATCATATATGTGAAAATATTAACAATAACACCTTCTGATTTCAGTTTCATAGTTTGACTATAAGACATTTGACAATAATGTTAGACTGTAATTTAATTTTAAATCAAGTTGTTCGAAATAAGTCGAGTAACATATTTGATTATGAAATGATTTATATAAGAAGTGAATTTAATGTAAGTTTAATTTGAATTTTGATTTTGAATAGAATGGCTTCTAAGTTGAAATTTTGAGAATCTAAAATCCAGTATATTTGAAAATAGTTTTTCAGAGTTTTGAAGGAAATGGTAATATTATTTGTATGAAATCAAGGATGTTGTAAATTTTAAAGGATTTTAAAAGCACCAATCTCACCACAGTCATTGGAAAATAATTTCAATGATGATCGCGACATTATTGGCGTTCATTTTCGAGTTTTATGTGAGAGATTTTTACCAATGAAATTCCTTTAGAATTGTATGGATTTTTAACAAATTTTTTTGTTTTCTTAGAATATAAGTTTTGGTATATAAAAGAGATGGATATATTATTATTATTATCTCCGAATGTTTTGAAATAAAAATTCGAATGCTAAATTCTAAAGTTTTAATTTAGTAATAGGAATGCATATAGCATGTATATTAGAGTGAGCTTATTTTGCATCTTGTTTAGATATGTTGTTTAGTAATTATATCGGGGATGGGTCGTTAAGATGAAATATTCAACGCACATCCTTATGTAAGTTTGGATATAAAGCAAGTCTTTGTTCCTATAGCAACCTGTTTTTCGTGAATTTTCGCGCTGCAGTATAGAAAAAAATTTAAAAAATTATAAATGTTAATAAAAGACTATTGGGAAAAGAAAATAATGTTGCAGAATGGTCGACACCTATTGCAAAAAAAGTGCAGACATATCTGCAACTATTCCATAGTGTATTGCAGGTATAGGAAAAGAGAAAAATAAATACAGGAATACATGCACTTATTTTGAAAAAGTGCAGATATATTTGCAACTATTTTATAGGGTATTTTTGACATGTCTCGGTGTATCAAAAAAACTTCATATATTCCTGCAATTTTTCTCTATAGTTTCTTCCTTTTTTGCATTTTTATTAGAGGTAGGATAATTTTCATTTGTATGTAATGCACATCAGTTTTTTTTGATGATTTCTGCAATAATGTGATGTTTGAATAAGTGTAGGCATTATATTTGAAAGTTTGAAGCAATCAACCAAAATTTCATAGAAGCATCCATTTTTTTAAATAATTGCGGTGGTATCTGCAGTTTTTTGAAAAATTGCAATTATTCATGCAATATTTCTTAAAGCATGATTTTTTATTTTTCCTGTTTTTGAAGTATTTTTTACTTTTCATATATGGATATGAAGATAATTATATATTTAATTTAGTTTTGAAGTTTAGTAGTTTTTTACATTGATTTTTAATGTTTTTTGATGATCTTTGAAAAATAAGAACCTAATCTACAAATTTTTAAGATAGGGGGTTCTTGTATTTTGAAACTTAATATGGACCTTAACGAGTCTGTCCCTTTCATTTACCTAAAATGAAATGGAGTCTTCGAAGAATTTGAACAGTCGTGATTTTCGAGTTAGCTTACTGTTGTGAATATGACCCGAAATTGTTAAAAGAACAATTAAGCTTAATATGAAAATATTGACTTATAAAGGTATTGAGTTATAAGCCTAATAAAATTCTATGGTGGCCTTGTGATTAAGTAATTTTATGGTGGTCTTATGATTAGACAATTTTATGGTAGTTTTATGATTAGGTAATTCTATGGCTATGGTTTCTAGAGTAAATGAACAAATCGTTAGGCTTAATAAATATAAAAATTAAAAATGACATCAAGGTACAAGTCTAAATTCTATGGTTTCTATGGAGGACTAAATCAAGTGGGATTTGGGTCAAGTAGTTAATGGTTAGGGATTCATACCATACAACATGTCATTTTTAACACATATGGTCTCATAAAGGAGACGAAGGCACGCACCATGCGGTGGGTGGTAGTAAGACGGTCCAAATTCAGGTGGGTACGGTTGTGTTCCGACGGTTCAATGTGCGTGCATTGACCAGACTAGGAAAAGTAAGATAATGTGACATATGTGATTAATGTTATGTCTTTTAATTGATGGGTTGGGACTGATAAACCCAAGGAACATGGGCGTAAGTTATCACTCTATGTTTTATTAGCCGATCGATGGGTAGTATTACCGTAAATCTTCCTAATTATATTACGTTCTGAAACTTGTAGAAGTGCAAATAGTCAAAATGTCAAAGTTCTATGGAACAAGAAAAGTTAACCCTAACTGTAGCTTTTTTATGTCATCCTTTTTGTTCACTTTAGGTGTACATGGACACATACCTTATCTGACACTAGAACTACTGTTTTATCTGTTTCCCTTGCTTATCAATTGTGCTAGTAACCATAACAGCTCAGCAAACTTTATGTCTGACCCACTCCTCTTCCTTTATTTTTCTTTCTCCCAATAAGCTCATAATGTAGAAGTTGAATGATATTGGCATCTTTGGAAGAGAAATATCCGAGACCTGAGATTCAGCCTGTTATCTGTCAAATTTCTCTTTACATTATTTTTTATACTATTGTTGTAAGTTATACTTGAAAGGGAATTTTATTGTATACTCTGATTTAAGATAGATTAAGAAAGACATATGTTTGTAACTTATTGTTTTGTAATGACAAGTTTATCGAAGAAATAGAAATTTTCACTCTTTTTACTTTATGTCTTTTGAATCCTAGTCGTTTTGATTTGTTTCTTTATACCTACAACGCTCCCCATTCCTTAGTATGACCTTAATTGAGAACACTAATGAGTGTGGGGGTGTTTCATTAGTATATTTATTTGTGAATTCTAGACATCATAATAATATCATTAGATTTATAATAAACGTGTTTTGGTTACCGTAAAGTAAAAACTGTTCGTGTTTATGTGTAGTGTGGTCTTACGAGATGCCTTTGGTTTCAAAGATTTATAAGTTAATAAATTAGTTCTTTGTGATTTGAGTTTTCTCACACTATTATACCAGACTGACCTGGTGTTATTTTGATGTAATATTTGGGTCTAATCGACTATATTTTCACGTTAAATTAGAATCAGATTGCTTTGGAGCTTCAGGAGAGAAGCTGGAGGCCGAAGATGTATTCTTGTATATCTCTTTACTTCCCGCTTTCTCTGTTTGTTTTTATTTGTCAGCATTTTTAAGGATAGGTTGTTATAACCATCCAAAATGATTTACAGATTTATTCTCTGATGTATTTTATTAAATTTATTGTGTTTATTTGTGTAAAGATCATTGTTATATTGTAGCTTTTTTATTCTACTACGGTATTTTGTTAAGTGTCTTCTTTCTGTTGAATTTTTCAATTCAAATATTTTTTAAAGAGGAAAGTAATCAATTAATTGATTTGATCAATCAATTAATGTTATTTGTATGAAAGGAGGGAAGTTAATTATATTGTAAATCAATCAATTAATCAACGAGGTATAAAAGAGGAAAGATATCCATTTTTAATTGATTGATTTTATAATGGAAAGAAATATTTTGGAGATTTTTTAGATCCAATTAGGGTATTTGATCAGGTCTCCTATTTGCCTATGTAAGAAGCTTTTAGGTTTGGATTACTTGTATTGTAAGAGGGAAAAAGTTATTTCATTTGTTTGGGATTGAAATATCTTCTCAATTTTTTGGGTTTCCTGTTGTAATCAATTGGTGGATTAATAAAGGTTTCGATGAAAGAAATACATTTTTTATTTTTCTTCTTCTTCTCTTTTCTAAAGTCTAATTGTTTAGAGATCTTAGGGAAACCCTGACAATTGGTATCAGAGCCTTCTACACAAATTTTTTGGTGAGGGCTTGAATATGGAGAAAATAATTGTTGAAAAGCTTAGTGGGAGAAATTGGGGACTAGGGAAGGCGAAGATGGAAGATTTTCTTTATTTTGAGATCTTCACCAACCAGTAGAGAACAATGGGGAGAAACCTAGCAACTTATCTAAAGCGAAATGGGAGACTTTAAATAAGAAGGTTGTTGTGTCCATTCAGTGATTTCTAGACAATTCGGTATTTCATATTGTTGTTAATGAAACATCTTCTTATGCAATATGGAACAAATTGGAAGGAGTTTTGCAAATAACTCCACAACAAATAGGGCTCTTCTTAAGAGAAAATTGGTGAAGCCAAAGCTTAAGGAAGGTGGATCAATTGGACAACTCAAATTGTAAATCAATTGGCTGTTGTGAATTTCAAGGTGGATAATGAAACACAATCTTTATTGTTGATGAGTAAATTACTAGAGAGTTGGGAAATGCTTGTTGTTGCATTGAACAACTCAAATTTGGATGGAGTCATTTCAATGGGTTCGGTGGTTAGCAGCTTAATTAATGAGGAAATACAAAAGACGAACCTTATGGAAGGAAAAGATAAGGAGGCAACAGAAATTGGAACTCCAAATTGAGAAGACTTATATTGCAAGGAGGGTTAATCATCAAAATATGGAAAGACAATCGAATAGACCAGACATGGAAAAGAAATATGTTTACTTTTACTACGAAAAATCTGGTCATCAGCTAAGATTTTGTCATAAGCTTAAAGGAGAAGATGAAGGAATAGGAAGAAGAGCCAAATGAACAAAATAATAATAACGATGATGTGGTGAATTTTGGTGAGGAACCGAAGGCAATGTTTTATGTGTTAATAAAGGCAAAAGCAAAAGTTGGATCCTTGATTCCGGTGTGTTCTTCCACATATACAATCAGAAGAATGCGTTCATTGAATATAAACAACAAGATGCTAATGTGAATCTGCTAGTGGTAAAAAAAATGTGTTAAAGGTATAGGTTCTGTTAGATTGAAGATACATGATGATCGCAGGGTGATGAAACTCACGGAAGTTAGGTATATTTCAGAAACTACAAAGAATCTTGTTTCTGCAGGACATTGACAACAAAAGGCTGTAATTTTTGAACTCAAGGTGGAGTCCTAAGGGTTAGGAAAGATAATAGGGAGGTGTTGCATGCTAATAAATTAAGGTGGAGCCGGCAATGTAAAGCCACAAAGCCTGCATGGTGCCCATTGTGGTATTACAAACATTTTTGAGACTAATTTTTTGTGGAACATCTCACGATGAAGATGCATCATTTATAGGCGAGGGTTGGGTTTTTTATAGATTGATGATTGTTGGAGATATGTGATATTTGAATCAAGGTAGAGTGTTGAATTTATTGATTCAAATATTTTTCAAAGAGGAAAGTAATAAATTACTTGATTTGATCAATCAATTAATTGATTTGTATGGGAGGAAGGATGCTAATTATATTGTCAGTCAATTAATTAATTAGTGAGGTATAAAAGAGGAAAGATATCCATTTTTAATTAATTGATTTTGTAATGGAAAGAAATAAAAGATATATTTCAGACATTTTTTAGGCTCAATTAGGGTATATGATTAGGTCTTCTATTTGCCTATATAAGCAGTTTTAGGTTTGGATTATTTGTACTATAAGAGGGAAAAAGTTATTTCTTTTGTTTGGGATTGAGATATCTTCTCAATTTTTAAGCTTTCTTTTATAATCAGTTGGTGTATTAATAAAGGTTTTGTTGGAAGGAATCAGTTTGTTATTTTTTCTTCTTCTCTCTTCTAAAATCTAATTGTGTAGAGATCCTAAGGAAACCCTAACAGTTTTTTCATGCCTTAACGATCTATCGTTTAGATGACAAAATGATCGGTACATGAATGCCAAAGATGTATTAAGTTGTCTTTAGTGGTAAGAAAGACAGTTCATTGTAGAAAACTTCTAGGCAAAAACCTTCAATAACCAAAAAAACCTTTGTCATAGTGACGCAGTAAATTGAAACCTTGACTCACATCACTTTACAAAAATCCTTGCGTATAGAAGGTAGAAAAGGTTATTAAAAAAATCTTGAACTTATCATTGGTTTGTTTCACCGAAAATCATACAACTGAGACCAGCAAATCTCAACCTGATTTCAATGAGGCGTAAGATTGTAGATTATTGTGTACTATAAAATTATGTCTATATTCCTTAAATTAATTGTCAAATCAAATTTAAGCAATTTCATATTATAGTCGTAATACAAAAGTTACATTAAGGGCACTTACAGTCTTTGGGTAAGTTTAAATATAGATAATTGATACGTGCATTTATAAAATCATATTTGCATACAGAAATGTGTGGATGTGCATACATTCCTGACTTGCCTACATACACATACAATATACGTGATCTACGTACCTTTTTAGTCAATAAATTATGTTCAAGTCACTCTTTGACATTAACATTTATTGGAATTTAACAAACTTTTATAAATACAACCTTTGCAAAATTCACCAAATTTAGGTATTTCTTGCTTCCAAAGACTAATATTTACGAATCAATAATTTAATATAATAACATCAAATGCACACTTAAACATGTTTATGTCCATTATTGTTAATATTGATTTGCCTGAAATTATCTTTTTTTTACATAGATTTAATCACGCATATGTATGTATCACTACAATAAATACAACATATTACAACTTTTGAATTTCAATGTTCATATTTAAAGAATTATCAAAAACCTATTTTAGAACATTTTTTTGAAAAACATTGTGAAAACCTACAACAACCCGCATTTTACATATCAGAGGGTCGTAAAATATTTTTATTTAATTCCCTGAGGGTTGAATCGTTCTCATATTTTTTTGATATGTTGTTTACGGGAATGTGAGACATGTCCATAATTTTTACCAATTTTATTTGTGACAATTTTGCCTTTGTCAGTTTTGAAAAGGGAATAACTTTTGACTGGGATCCAATTAGGTGCTAAGATTGATTTCATTGGAAAGGAAACGGTGTTGCCAATTCCGTAGAGTGGTCACATTAAAGATTGGTTCAGCGGTTTCGGAGGAGTCGCTGTTTTAGTGCTACACATTTTTCTGTTCAGATTTTCAACCATTGATGGGCTGATTTGAAGAGGCCCATTAGTGGGCTGATGGGAGGCTATAAATAGATGGTTAGAGGCATGGAGAATAGTTTACTTTCTTCATTCTCTTATTTGGTTGAGCTCGTGATTCTCCTTGCTCAATCAAATACACCTTTCCACCATTAAAATCTAGATCTAAGAAAAAAGAATGAAGATCTACATCAATCAAAGCTAGATCTACATCAAGTGAAGAGAGATTTCATCATTCGTGATTCATCATTTTTGAGCTAGATTAAAGGTTTGGTGGGTGATACACATCTCTCATAAGGATTCAATCAAGTATATGGGTTGTTTGATCCTAATTTCGTCATATTAAGTTGTTTTCACCTAGATCTACATCATGGTAAGTATATTTTCATTTGAATCACCATAGGATCTAATCTTGCAACTTAAAACCAGTAATTCTTATGTTAGTTCGTATGTTTATGCAAGTTTGATCCATTTCTTTGTTTATTCGTCGATTTATCATGATTTTGGTGAATTTTATATGATTATCAATGAATAATTGTCATTTTGATGTTGTTAATGATTTCATAAAGTGTTTATGGTAGAATTGGATGAATTAGTCACATCGATGTTGTCATTTGGTGATGATTTGATCAAGATTGAAGCTATTTTGGTTAAATATGGAGTCGGGTCATTTTTCTTAGGTTAGGTCGTGTGTCTTGTTCCCCATGAAATGGACAGCTGATGAACTGGGTAGTTTAATGGACTGAGCAGTATGATAGACTGGACAGACTGATGGGCATGGCAGCTTGATGGACTGGACGGTTTGATGGGTCGGGCAAAATTTCTAGAGCATGAACCGGGCAAAGTTCTGAAGCATGGAACGGGCCGAAATTCTGGAGCATGGATCGTTCGGCCTGAAATGGAAACAAGGGGATGAGCTTTATGTAACACTCCACCTCCGCTATGGTCACTCACAAAGGGAATGCACTAGTTTTGGAGGGGTATTATCGAGATAACATCACAGAATTATCACAAGACAGAACATTAATAAAAAAATTTAAGTAAACAGCGGAAGAATTTATGAGCAAAACAGAACTTCATTTTATTCCAAAATAAACCATGTCTCTTACAAACATTTCAAATAACTTCATTACATCTGTCTTGTAATGATAACCAAAGAAGCAATAACTTAAAAACAGAAAAACAGCTTATTCCCCAAGTGCAGTAAAAAGAAGCAGCCATATCAAACCGTACATGCTGAGCCAAAGCAAGTGATATCCAAGCTAAGAGCTAGTGTTTCCTCCCTGAGAACCTGGGGGGGGGGGGGGGGAACGAAAGAAAAAGAGGCGAAAGGAAAAGGGTCAGTCATAAAGACTGAGTAAGTCCTAGTGACTTTCAGTGTAAAAAAAACGGTTAAAACAACTTGTCATGTATGAACTGGAACTAAACTTAAGAATGGTGTCAAGGTGAACAAGATAGACTAAGGTGATTAGGATAAGTCAAGACAAGTCAAGTAAAGCATCACATGTTCGAGATTCGTTGCATCGACTGTACTAGTATACTAAGCCCATATCACAAGTTAATCACGAAATAAATCCCACGGCCCAATATCTTGAAATGACCCTGAAACGGGGTCTGACCCAAGTACGGGGTCCTACGGAGCGATTATCTAGTCGATCGGCTCCCTACAAGTTCTAGCTCGTCAAGTGTCTGTGTCATACGGCTAATCACGAATGTAGTCACCTGTGCTGGGTCCACCTTCGGGTGTATCAGCCCTAGGGTGTCAACCCCTGACACGATTCAAGATGCACAGATAAATCTACGAATACCCAGTGCCTGCCCCGGAATACGTGCACGACCGTAGTCCAACGAACCTACACTGGCATACCCCACTGCCGTCGTTCACCTCTTACAATCAGCCCAGTAATCGTGCCCCGCCCGGCCTAGCCCCAGGGTACCTTGATACATCTAGAGGGTTACTGCTGAAAAGGGCCGTGTCTAGGGTTTCACCTAACAGATTAGGTCATGTAATTCATGACCTAACCCGCCTAACCGATTAAGTCATGTAATTCGTGACTTAATCCTTTTCCAGTCTAGTTGTGTCAAGATGGTTAAGTATGTCATTTAAATTCGTGACTTAACCCGCCTACGTGTCATGTCAAGTTGGCTAAGTGTTGTCGTTTCAAGTTCATGACTTAGCCCTACAAATCATGTTCAAGTTGGTTAAGTTGTCTTTTCATGTTCATGACTTAACCCTAATTGGCATTAATTGATTCGTTAATGCACCGAACCACTCACATTGGATCCTATTGTTCGTAGCCACTTGATTTGCCTGGCGGTTCCGGGCAGGTTTACGCTACGAACTCAACCCAACCTCGGGTTTCAAGCGCGATGTGACCAACTACCCACATTGGATCCTATTGTTTGTAGCAACTGGATTTGTCGGGCGGTTCCGGGCAGGTTTACACTACAAACTCAACCTCGAGTTGGCCACTTTCTTGTTTTCTAAAGTCATGCCCATGTTCTTATCAGATTCGTGCTATTTTCATAGCATGTTCATATGTCAATTTCGTGCCCAACTAAGGCATGTTTCAAGTCAAGTTATGGCATGTTCAAGTCGAGTTTTCGTGCCATATTTCATGTTCTACTTATGCCAAATTTCACGGTTTATGATTATAATCAATTCAAGTTTTTCCTATTCTACCCAATCGAATTCCCAATGTATATAAACGTACTTCGTTCACAAGCATAAACAATTCAAGAGATAAAGGGGAATAACACCAAACATGTGATAGGCATACGTGACAATTCCAACATCACTTGCATAATAAACAGGCTATAACATATCACATGGTTTCAATACTAGCATGATGATAACTTGGCATAGTAATGGTTCCAACTTAGTTCAACATGATGAATTCAACTTTACATCCTAGGCATAATAATCATTGCGGGCATAATAATAATTTTATTACAAATATGAAACATTAAAGGTATGTTAATTCTAATAGGCATAGTGGATTCCAATTTAGTATTTTTAACATAATGATTCTCATCTAGCATTATAAACATAATGATTCCAACTTTTCATCATGACCTAGCAATTCCCAATTTGTCATTAGCATGATAGGTATTTTAACATCACAGGCATAGTTTCATTAATATCATAGACATGGTTTAATTAGCATCATAGGAATGGTTTAATCAACATGAGGATTTCAATGAACATAATGATTCCGTGGACATGTATTTGTTCAACTTGCAATAAAATTAAGCCCAAGTGATTCATAACAACATTAACATCATGATAAGTTTAACTTGCAACATTAACATAGCAATATTCCCAAATTTTGATTCAAAGTTAAAAAATATAAACATGGATTAATAATAGTTCCTAAATCCGGTTTCAATTCATAGCATGTCCATGTTATTTCAGCGTTTTTGCCTAAAAAGTGACATAGAACTTACAATATGAAACAAGCAATCCGAATCAAAACTTTAAATCAAATAGCCCCAAATCCGTTGTCTAAAGCGTCGTAGTTGTTGTAGCTTCTAGTTGTAGCCTTCAAGAATCATCCTTCGTCTTCTTTAATTTTGTTCTTTGTATTTTTAATTTAGAGTTCTACGTTTAATGGCGGCTGCATGAGGCTAAAATTAAATAGTATGATTTAAGCTAGGTCTTAGGGCCTTTTTATAGTTGTAGTAAATTGATGTCAGCCTTTAGATTAACCCTAGAATAGGTCTGAGCCATCCAAAATCGTCACAAGCCCCTAAAACAAGAACCAGGTGCCAAAACAGGTGCACCAGAAGAATTGGTCTGACCGGGGGGGTCGACCCCTGGGTCGACATGGGTGTCGACCCATGGGTCGACATGGGTGTCGACCCATTGGGGGGGGGGTCGACACTGGTGTCGACCCTGCCTGGGGTGGGAAAATTCCCGCCCATTCTGCCTTGGTTGTAATTTAAATCTGAATTCGAATTTGAACTGTTTTCGGGCTTGGAATTTTCTGAAAACTTCATTGGGCCATAACTTGGTCATACGGACTCCGTTTTTCGAAAACACGGACTCTATTTCGCGTATTTTTCCGAGACGAACGCAGTGGCGCATCCCATTTTCCCTGATTTAGATTTTAATATTTAATTCTGCCTTGCTTCTTGTCTTAACACGTTGTTAAAATACGGGTTGTTACATTCTCCCCTCCTTAAAGGATTTCGTCCCCGAAATCTCCAAGTTAGGGAGGATGTGTCCTACCATCCAATCATCCATCTACTCAAAACATCATCCACAAGAAACTATGGTCCTTAAAATACTTCTAATGTTTTATGAACACATGCAAAGAGTGTGTGTATATGTTCCTTAGCTAATGCTAATGATCAGGCCTGATTGATCTTCTAAATGCAAAATATGTTTAGTGAAATGAATCCAATATGTATGCAAAATTTTCCTATTATAATTCATAATTTCTACATGAGTGCACAAACATTCAGTCATATGCAACAACCAAATGATAGTACAACCAAGTTTCCAAAATAAACACTCATGCATATGCAAGTATGAAACTGTGACTGAGCCGATCTAGTGCCTAATGTGTATTCATGCATCCACGAGCAACCACTTGCGACCACTTGCAACCATTTCGCAATCATAACATGTTTCAATTACATGTTTACATCCAAAAAGATTCTACCTATGGTTCTAAAGATAGGATCGAGGAGATAACAAGATAAAACAAAGCATCTAGAAAAAGAAGTTAACGATGTACCCCCAGAAGGTCCGGTCTGCTTTTTAGGGCAGTCCTTGCTGATGTGTCCAGTCTCCCCACAATGAAAACATTCACCTTGCTTTCTCTTCCTCTTTCTACAATCCTTGGCTATGTGCCCTTCCGTACCACAGAAATTGCATTTCCTTTTATCACGTGAGTTGTCGTTCTTACCTCCTTTCTCGGGGTCTACCTTCTTATTCTGAGAATCATTGGGCTTGACCTCTTTCTTGCCCTTCTTATCTTCCTCATACAGTAGGGCCATATCCACCAAGCTTTCAAAGGTCGCCCCCATGGGCACATGAGTCATGGCCAAACCATGTAGTGGCTCGTTCAAGCCTCGTGCAAAACGTAGCGCCTTTTTCTGAGGAGTGTTGACTAACTCCAATCCGAAGCGAGCAAGCTGATTGAAACAGTTCACGTATTCTTTAACTGTCATATTTCCTTGTTTAAGGGCCAGAAACCGTTCCATTTGGAGACTATCCTCTGCCGATGACAAGAACTTAAGCCCAAATCTCCCTCTAAAGTCCGCCCAAGTCTCAATGGGCCTAGTAGCATTGGTGACTTCCCACCAATAAGAAGCTTCCTCTTTCATGAGCCACGCTGCCAACTGTACTTTCCTATTGTCCTCTACCTCAAAGATAACAAACAAGTCTTCTGTTTCCTTCAACCAATTCCGTGCCTCAACAAAAGTCTCAGTTCCTAGGAAATCCTTTCCGCCCATGGCCTTAAAGTCCTTGCATATATTTGAAAAAGCGGTTTCTCGCGGAGGTTGAGGAGGATGGGGAGGAGGATTGGCTGGGCCTGCCACATTAGCCCGAGCCTCGAGGAAACGACGGAACCAAGTGGGTATATTGACCCCCTCGGGAAGATTAAGGTCGTCGGCCACGATAAGCTGAAAACGAAAAAGGAAAAGATTCAAACGAGGAAACAAAGATAGTGCTAATGGCTTTGGGGAATATGCCTTTTAATCAAAACAAAATTTTCTTGAAAATTTGATTCTTTGTAAATGGTTTTGAAAAAAAAATTCAAAAGGTTTTCAATACTTTTGCCCAGTCTTGGTAACCTTCTGCTCTGATACCAAGTGTAACACTCCACCTCCGCTAGGGTCACTCACAAAGGGAATGCACTAGTTTTGGAGGGGTATTATCGAGATAACATCACAGAATTATCACAAGACAGAACATTAATAAAAAAATTTAAGTAAACAGCGGAAGAATTTATGAGCAAAACAGAACTTCATTTTATTCCAAAATAAACCATGTCTCTTACAAACATTTCAAATAACTTCATTACATCTATCTTGTAATAATAACCAAAGAAGCAATAACTTAAAAACAGAAAAACAACTTATTCCCTAAGTGCAGTAAAAAGAAGCAGCCATAGCAAACCGTACATGCTGAGCCAAAGCAAGTGATATCCAAGCTAAGAGCTAGTGTTTCCTCCCTGAGAACCTGGGGGGGGGGGGACGAAAGAAAAAGAGGCGAAAGGAAAAGGGTCAGTCATAAAGACTGAGTAAGTCCTAGTGACTTTCAGTGTAAAAAAAACGGTTAAAACAACTTGTCATGTATGAACTGGAACTAAACTTAAGAATGGTGTCAAAGTGAACAAGATAGACTAAGGTGATTAGGATAAGTCAAGACAAGTCAAGTAAAGCATCACATGTTCGAGATTCGTTGCATCGACTGTACTAGTATACTAAGCCCATATCACAAGTTAATCACGAAATAAATCCCATGGCCCAATATCTTGAAATGACCCTGAAACGGGGTCTGACCCAAGTACGGGGTCCTACGGAGCGATTATCTAGTCGATCGGCTCCCTACAAGTTCTAGCTCGTCAAGTGTCTGTGTCATACGGCTAATCACGAATGTAGTCACCTGTGCTGGGTCCACCTTCGGGTGTATCAGCCCTAGGGTGTCAACCCCTGACACGATTCAAGATGCACAGATAAATCTACGGATACCCAGTGCCTGCCCCGGAATACGTGCACGACCGTAGTCCACCGAACCTACACTGGCATACCCCACTGCCGTCGTTCACCTCTTACAATCAACCCAGTAATCGTGCCCCGCCCGGCCTAGCCCCATGGTACCTTGATACATCTAGAGGGTTACTGCTGAAAAGGGTCGTGTCTAGGGTTTCACCTAACAGATTAGGTCATGTAATTCGTGACCTAACCCGCCTAACCGATTAAGTCATGTAATTCGTGACTTAATCCTTTTCCAGTCTAGTTGTGTCAAGATGGTTAAGTATGTCATTTAAATTCGTGACTTAACCCGCCTACGTGTCATGTCAAGTTGGCTAAGTGTTGTCGTTTCATGTTCATGACTTAGCCCTACAAATCGTGTTCAAGTTGGTTAAGTTGTCTTTTCATGTTCATGACTTAACCCTAATTGGCATTAATTGATTCGTTAATGCACCGAACCACTCACATTGGATCCTATTGTTCGTAGCCACTAGATTTGCCGGGCAGTTCCGGGCAGGTTTACGCTACGAATTCAACCCAACCTCGGGTTTCAAGCGCGATGTGACCAACTACCCACATTGGATCCTATTGTTTGTAGCAACTGGATTTGCCGGGCGGTTCCGGGCAGGTTTACACTACAAACTCGACCCAACCTCGAGTTGGCCACTTTCTTGTTTTCTAAAGTCATGCCCATGTTCTTATCAGATTCGTGCTATTTTCATAGCATGTTCATATGTCAATTTCGTGCCCAACTAAGGCATGTTTCAAGTCAAGTTATGGCATGTTCAAGTCGAGTTTTCGTGCCATATTTCATGTTCTACTTATGCCAAATTTCACGGTTTATGATTATAATCAATTCAAGTTTTTCCTATTCTACCAAATCGTATTCCCAACGTATATAAACGTACTTCGTTCACAAGCATAAACAATTCAAGAGATAAAGGGGAATAACACCAAACATGTGATAGGCATACGTGACAATTCCAACATCACTTGCATAATAAACAGGCTATAACATATCACATGGTTTCAATACTAGCATGATGATAACTTGGCATAGTAATGGTTCCAACTTAGTTCAACATGATGAATTCGACTTTACGTCCTAGGCATAATAATCATTGCGGGCATAATAATAATTTTATTACAAACATGAAACATTAAAGGTATGGTAATTCTAATAGGCATAGTGGATTCCAATTTAGTATTTTTAACATAATGATTCTCATCTAGCATTATAAACATAATGATTCCAACTTTTCATCATGACCTAGCAATTCCCAATTTGTCATTAGCATGATAGGTATTTTAACATCACAGGCATAGTTTCATTAATATCATAGACATGGTTTAATTAGCATCATAGGCATGGTTTAATCAACATGAGGATTTCAATGAACATAATGATTCCATGGACATGTATTTGTTCAACTTGCAATAAAATTAAGCCCAAGTGATTCATAACAACATTAACATCATGATAAGTTTAACTTGCAACATTAACATAGCATTATTCCCAAATTTTGATTCAAAGTTAAACAATATAATCATGGATTAATAATAGTTCCTAAATCCGGTTTCAATTCATAGCATGTCCATGTTATTTTAGTGTTTTTGCCTAAAAAGTGACATAGAACTTACAATATGAAACAAGCAATCCAAATCAAAACTTTAAATCAAATAGCCCCAAATCCGTTGTCTAAAGCGTCGTAGTTGTTGTAGCTTCTAGTTGTAGCCTTCAAGAATCATCCTTCGTCTTCTTTAATTTTATTCTTTGTATTTTTAATTTAGAGTTCTAGGTTTATTGGCGGCTGCATGAGGCTAAAATGAAATAGTATGATTTAAGCTAGGTCTTAGGGCCTTTTTATAGTTGTAGGAAATTGATTTCAGCCTTTAGATTAACCCTAGAATAGGTCTGAGCCATCCAAAATCGTCACAAGCCCCTAAAACAAGACCCAGGAGCCAAAACAGGTGCACCAGAAGAATTGGTCCGACCAGGGGGGTCGACCCCTGGGTCGACATGGGTGTCGACCCATGGGTCGACATGGGTGTCGACCCATTGGGGGGGGGGTCGACACTGGTGTCGACCACTGTGTCGACCCTGCCTGGGGCGGGAAAATTCCCGCCCATTCTGCCTTGGTTGTAATTTAAATCTGAATTCGAATTTGAACTGTTTTCGGGCTTGGAATTTTCTGAAAACTTCATTGGGCCATAACTTGGTCATACGGACTCCGTTTTTCAAAAACTCGGACTCTATTTCGCGTATTTTTCCGAGACGAACGCAATGGCGCAACCTGTTTTCCTTGATTTAGATTTTAATATTTAATTCTGCCTTGATTCTTGTCTTAACACGTTGTTAAAATACGGGTTGTTACACTTTATGTCGTTGGAAACCAGATCATTGAGCATGGTTTGGCCCGTATAAAATATGCAAAGGGTGATGCAAGGTTGGGTCGTGGTGTTTGGCTCGTTGATGCCTTAGGTCGCTAGAAGGTTGGATCAGCCTGTCTTGTGTTGATGGGTGTGTAACAACCTGATCAGGTCGATGAAGTGAAACGACATAGTCAGGTCGTTAGGTATGCATGGTGAAGCGGAAATGCAGTCAGGTCGTTAGCGACCTTGGGAGATTGATGGGTCATGGGTCTAGTGGAACGACCCTGTGGGTTAGGTCGTAGGTCAGGGGTCGGTTGCGACGTAAGAGGGAACGATCTGATTTTTACGAACCTTATATTGGTGATTGTTGGTTCAGTGATAATGCAGATTCAAAGTATATTAAAGTGGGAATGTTCGAAGTGTTGTGATATGTTCATTGATCGTCGTAATGCAATGAATGTGAAGACAACTCAAGGTAGTGAGTTCGTGGATGATGGTTGCTCGAGAAGGGGCTTGTGCTTATGAATAATCATCAAGTTGGATGACAAGAGATATCGAAGGCCAAGGAATTATCGTTCTCATAATTTCTAGCGGACTCAAAGTAGGGACGCCTAAAAGACTAGAAGTGATGGGTCGAGTACCCTAGGCAGCTTGACGGGCCTAGATGCATTTCGTCGTATGGCGTATGGTGTTTTGATAGAACTGGGGTTTACCATTGGCCTATGCAGTTGATGGAAAGGTGTTTAGCCGGTCATACGATTAACGTTGGTTTTGAAGAAGGATTGGTGGTAATGGCCAGAGTCATGAGGGATGTCTGTTTTGCTTGTATCATCTTGTATGGATTACTCGATGTCGAAGGAGATACTTCTAGGGTGCTTGTTTGTTGTTGGTTTAGGCCTTCGGGGATTTGTGTAACACCCCGTAATTTTAATAAGAACACCATTATATTAAACTAATGAATACTTAATTAATTGCTGGGAATTAAGTAAAATGGACTGCACCATTACTTTCATCTCAGAATTCTTCTTAAGATAGACTCCGAGTTTGAGTAAAACGTACATCGTATGAAGAAGTAATTAAGCTTAGAAGTTTGTATGCATATAGGAGAAATATATATAAACAAATCAAGTCCTGAATTCAAAAAAGTCCAAAAATCAAAGCGCAAAAGTGACGCGGGAATTGGACCTGGACTTATTTCTGAACGAGATTTGTTGGCAATAGGCTATAAGTAGGACCTCATTTCTATTGTTTTTATACATAAAAAACAATGGGGACAACGAGATGCTGCCCGAGCTTGGATTGAATTAGCCTATTATCTCCAACAATATCTTATATGCAAACAAGAATTTCTTTTACAGCTTCAGCCCATTGTTCTCTGTTCTTTAGATCTTGTCTCTATCAGTTCATGTTAGTTTTAGATATGAACATTTAACAAGTAATCCTGACATGTCTATAAATCTAGATCTAAACCTATACCTGTTAAGAGTCTGATACATACTTAAACAGATCTGCCATTACATGTACACTTGATCTACTGTTCAGTTCTTATATACTTATTTCTGAAATGCTTATTTCTGTTATCATATGCCTATTCTGTTTTTATGCCTGTTTCTGTTTTCTTCTCTCCCTCTTTCCCTTTTTAGTTTTATAGCCTAGACTACCTTCGAATCTAGGCCTATCGCTGAAATATGCGAGCGGACGAAATTGGGAATGGTTGGGAAAGATAAATTGGGGCATAACTTGTATTTTGAATCATGACTGGGATTTGGGGGCATAACCTATACTGTAATGTAAGACTAAACTTGGGGCATATGTTATACTATGAATTATGACCGCAATTTGGGACATATAAATCTGTAGGCTTAAATTAAGATTAAGTGGAACATGTTAATGAAACTGTAAGTAACCAGTTATAACTTGCGGATATATTTTAATTTGTTAAAATGACAAATCTGTTGAAATTGAATACTTTAATTGAAAAACCTATGATGAGCATGAGTAATTCCTAAATAGGATTATAAGTCCAAAAAGATTGTTAACACAATTATGGTAATTAAGAAATTGGGAATAACGGCACAGGGACACGAGGTTAAGTTCAACTTGTTGTAGAAGCCTGCCCAGAACTGCCAGGTAAATCCAACATCCAAAAGTGGTCAACTTAATGTGAGAGGTCCGGTGCATTAACATACATGAACGGGGAATGATAATAACCTGTAATGCTTAACCCGTTTAATCCATGGGGGTTATATAAACCGTTAAACTATAACTTGCTGAATCTGTGGGGTTAAGTAATTTTGTTGAATCTGCAGGGTTATATGAACCTTTTAATATGTAAGACTTAACCTATTATATCTGTTGGGGTTATATGAACCCGTTAACCTGTAATACTTAACCTATTTAAATCTGTGGGGTTATATGAACCTATTAAATTATGAGGAGGGGAGGGGGTATAAGTAAACCTGTTTGAATCTGCGGGGGTTAAGTAAATCTATTAAATCTGTGGGGGGTTATACGAACCTGATAAACATAACATGTTTTATATGTTGGGTTATGTGGGCTTGTTAATATGTTAGGCATAACCTGTCAAAATCCTAGTAGTTGGGGATACAAGCCTATGAAGTGGCTTGCTTCATCTGTTGTTAGGACCCTTATCAGTTAGTAGCCCATTTTGGTATCAAAGGAGGACCTCACACTAGGTAGGGGCCAGGGAACGCTTACTGAGCTGATTGTAAAAGGTTCATCTGGGTAGAGGTGTTCTGATAGCACGTTCCGACGGAGTCATGTATGTGCACAGTTCCGGATTGATCAGGGATAATAAGATGCTATAACACCAGCAGATATGGTTGTGTTTATTTGGGTTTTCCACTTTAGGAAGTGATACATCCTACTGTGGGGCCGACACAATATTTACGAGATAGGGAGCCGATCGATTGGGGGTAGTAATTAAGGTACATCTAGTCCTGCCTGTTTAGGTGCCCATTATTTATGGTTAGGGTAATGCCCGTTATTTATGGCTAGGGTAACACCCTTTATTTATGTTGGGGTACCTGTTATTACTGTTTACGGGTAAAACCCGTTACTAGAAGTACACCTAAGTCTACCATTATGTTTTTGTTGGGATCATTCATATTTGTTATACTAGTATTGGTGCAGAGAAAAGTATTTGAAAAGCGTAATCTGTTCATTTCATCCTGCTTATCCTGTTCAGTCTGTTATATCTATTGCATGACACTATTATCCTTATCCAGTTTATTTGCCTGTCATGATGCTTTTACTTATTTATATGCTAAAAGTAGCTGTACTCGTGTGACGACAGCCCATAACTCCTCCCCCTCCCCCTCACTGTACAAAAGAAATAATGCATTGAAAGGTGTGCAAGGCAGTCATGGACGATCATCAAAGTAGGTAAACAAAGCGGAACCTATCGTAAACTCACAACGCAAGGATAAAATATAATAGAACATGTACAACAGGTAGTAATAGTGAAGCAGAAACACAAGACTTTCATTCAACCAAAAAGTAATATCCATAAACTTGGAAATAATGTTTATACAAAGTTGCCTCACTACATTATTCAAAAAATCAAACAGCGAAAAACCAATTATTAGATAGTAGTAAAACTGGTACGTGAGCCTCCTGCTCGCCACCGATCAGCACCATCGTCCTCACTAAAGCATCACCTGTCACCTGCTACTTAGTCTGGCCAACCACAGCCAGATGAACGACCCAAGGTGATAAGAGGAGACATAAAATCTTGAGTCAGACAACAGTCTCAGTGAGCGATAAAACAACCAACAAACTTCAACAATAAAGTGTATGAGAAAGGATAGATAAACATACTAATCTACCCATGACACCAGAGAAGAACCCAACCTTATCTTCCCTACATCGAACAATGATAGCCTTTACAATCCATTCAACCAAAGGAACAACAATTCATACATGGAAACTAGAGCAACCATTCAATTACGGAAAAACACCCATAACATCCAGGTTATATAAGTCTCACATAGACAACCCTAATTGAGTTTAACATTCCCTAAGTACTCTCCCCAGAGGCCTAAACCAATATCAGTTAAGCACTCAGAGAACATCTCCCTCGACTTTGGATAATATAAGTGAGATAGTATAAACAGAACAACCAATCATCCATGACTGACTCTAGCTATCACCGCCAATCCTGCTTTGAAACAACCGTTAAACGTATGACGACCAACCTTGCCATATGTCAAGGGCTAATGGTAACCCCAGTTCTAGCATAAACTCCATATGTCCAACATTGACAACTAGGCCATTCAACGATACCCAAGGTACTCGACCAACAACCTTCCAGTCTATTGGGTGCCCCCATTGTACCCCTGCTTTGAGTCTGCTAGAACTTACGACAACGATGACTTCTCGGCCTTCGCATCTCAAGTCATCCTACCTTGACGACATTTCATAGCTCAAGCAAACTTCTCGAGCAACCATTTTCCATTAACTCATAACCTTTGAGTTGCCACCTCATTCATTGTTCCACCTTGATCAACGAACACATTCAACACTTCAAACCTTCCTACTTGAATTTACTTCGAAGTCACATCATCACCGAGCCAATTACACCACTGCGCTGCGGCTAGGGTTCAGGGAGTTGCCCCCGAAAAATATTTTTTAGACTTTTTCTCCAAATCTGAGTCATACACGAAAAATGTACTTTTTCAGAAAATGTCCCTATTGGAAAAAAACCATAGCATCATCACTATCAACCACAACGTTTAAAAGTGCTGTTAAAAACATTACCGATTCGCCTCTTTTCAGACCGACCCGATCCAAAATAGGCCAACCCGAACCTCATCTGACCGACCCGATCCAGCACCCTTCTGGCTTCAGAACTCGACCGATCCACCAAAATGACCGACCCGATCCACCCCTGACCGATCCGTTCCACATCTGACCGATCCACTATGGTTCGATCCAATCCATATAACAACTAACCGACCCGATCCAGTTACAACCTCTCGATCCGATCCATGATGACCGATCCAACCCCCTAAATGACCGATCCGATCCAAGATGACCGATCCTATCCAATTCAGGCTGAACCATCTTCTGGCCGAGCCCATTTTCTGGTCGATTCAGCATATGGCCTAGCCAACTCCTGGCTTGTTCTGCCTATGGCCGAGCCAACTCCTGATTGAGCCAATTTCTGGCCGATTCAATCTATGGCCGAGCCCATTCCTGCGTATTACAATTCAACTTCGATTTCGACCAAAACTTCGCCAAACGACGAATCCGACGAAACCAACTCTACCAAAATCATCAAACACAATCATAAACATATCATAACATTACTATCAACATGAATATGTCGATTACCAAAAAAATGATGTAAATCTCACCAAAAACCATTAAAATGAACATATGATCAAAATGAGAGATCTAACTAACATAAACATGTAACATGACATGAAATTAATGAATAAAACTTGTTAGATTAGATCATAGGGTGATGCATATAAAAATGAACTTATAATGGTGTAAATCATGGAAAAACATCCCAATTTGATGAGAAACATGCACAAACACTCATATACTTCATTGCATTCATGTGAAAGATGTAAATCAGTCACTGATTTGCCGAAACCATCTAAAACGATAGAAATACGAATCCGGACAGCGAGCACTTCGATTCAAACCCCTCGATCCGATGAATTCATCTTTGAAACGACGTAGATCTAGCCTTGAATGGTGCAGATCTTCGATTTTCTCCCTTAGATTTGGATTTTTAATGGAGGAAAGGTGTGGGAGGAAGAAGGAGATCAAATTCCTTCAAAAGAGAGAAGGGGAAAAAGTAAACCTTTTCCCTCCACTCTCACCCCTTATTTATAGGATTCCACTAAGGCTCCAAAACCTGAATAGCCAACTGAAAAACCTTAAAACAACGATTTCTCCCCAATCGCTAAGCCAAATCCTTAATGTAACGACTCTACAGAAAGACAATCATCAATTCCTTTCCAATGGCACAGGTCTCACCCTACGATTTGACCTGAGTCAAAAGTTAGGCCCTGTACAACGCTGATAGGGGCAAAATGGTCACCAACAAAATCGGTAAAAATTATGGACATATCTCACATCCCCATAAACAACATATTAAACAACATATTAAAAGATGAGAGTGATCCAACCATCATAGAATAAAATAAATATATTTTACGATCTTCCGATACGTAAAATGTGGGCTGTTACATTCTCCCCCCTTAAGAATTTCGCCCGCGAAATTCCAAACAACCCAAGTAATCACAACGATTCTGCATGCCTATCATCCATGAAAAGCAAATCCTATCATCCAAACTAGCATCCATCAAGCCATGCATCCATAGCCTTATCCTAGCACGCGGAATTCTAACAATCAACAACAAGATACAACGATATAACGAAGATACGATATCAAAGGGTCCTACAGGCGAAGAGTTCTGGATGATTCGCTCTCATGCTCTCTTCCATCTCCCATGTACAATCATCTCCATCCTCACTCCATTGCACCTTGACTAGCTTAACCGTCTTCCTCCTAAGCTGTTTCGTGTCATTCCCCACAACATGAATTGGCTTACGAGGTCTCGAAACTACAGTCTCTAAGTCTTCGTACTACTCTGGAGATACCACTATATTCGAATCATGCACGAATTTCCGTAGAAACGACACATGGAACACATTATGCACACCCGACATCTTCTCGGGTAACTCCCATCTGTTTATGAGCTTTCCAATTCGCTCGACTATCGGAAATGGTCCAACAAACCTTGGAGCTAACTTTCCTTTCTTACCAAATCCAACCATATGCTTCAACGGTGAAGCTTTCACGAAAACCATACCGCCTATGTTGAATTCCAAGTTCTTACGACGCTTGTCGGCGTAACTCTTCTGACGGTCCTGGTTGCCTTCATTCGTTGTCGAACTATCTTGATACAATCCGAGGTTTCTCTAATCATCTCATGCCCAAGTACCAACTTATCTCCGGTTTCTAGCCAACATGCTGGAGAATTGCACGACCTTCCATAAAATGCTTCGTATGGTGCCATCCCAATGCTAGACCAGTAGCTATTATTATACGCAAACTCAATTAGATGTAGATGGTCTTCCCATGATCCTCCGAAGTCTAACACACAAGCCCTCAGGAGATCTTCCAAAACTCGATTGACTCTCTCGGTCTGACCATCAGTTTGGGGATGATATGCCGTACTCGAACACAACTCGGTTCCCAAAGCTTCTTGCAAACTTTTCCAAAATCCACTTGTGAATAATGGATCTCGATCATTCACTATACTCTTTGGGACACCATGGAATCGAACTATCCATTTCACATAAAGTTCAGCCAATTTCGATGTCGTCCTAGTTGACTTGACAGGAATGAATCTCGCACTTTTGGTCAAACGATCCACGATGACCCAAATCCCTTTGTTTCCTGCCCTGGTTGTAGATAGTCCATCGATAAAATCCATCAATACCTGCTCCCATTTCCACATAGGAACTTCCAATGGCTGAAGTAAACCGCTCGGCTTCTTCTGTTCAGCTTTCACCAACTGACAGCTCATACACTTGGAAATGAACTTTCCAATGTCTCACTTCATCCCTTCCCAGTAGTAGACACTCTTCATGTCCTGATACATCTTATTTCCACCTGGATGAATCGTCAGCTTTGAGTGATGACATTCTCTCGGAACCTCATCCCTCAATCCGTCAATATAAGGAACAACTAATCACCCTTACTTTCGAAGCCAACCTTCTCGATTGACCTCGAACTCTTTATCTTCTGGTTCCAGTTTCTGAATGAACTTGACATGCTTCACATCCTTCTTTTGGCTTTCACCAATCCTTTCGATAAGAGTAGGTCTTATCGACAAGCTTGCCAACATTTCAGGTTCCAACTCACACCTTGGCCTGAAATCGAACCTTGCCAGGTACTTGAGGCTCTTCCATTCTGAAAACATCGCTCCCAAACTTGCGTCTCTTTGACTTAACACATCTTCAATTGCGTTTCCCTTGCCCGGAGTATTGGCTATGCCAAAAACATATAATGCCAGAAACTCTAACCATCTTTGCTGCCGAAGATTCAAATCCTTTTGAGAGAAAAGATACTTCAACGACTTGTGATCCGTAAATAACTCGAATCGAACTCCCAACAGGTGACGTCTCTACATCTTTTGAGCAAATACAATCGCCACCAACTCCAAATCATGAGTTGGGTAATTCTTCTCATGCGGCTTCAGCTGTCGACTCACATAGGCCACAACCTTATCCTTCTGCATTAGCACTGCTCCAAGTCCAGTACCACATGCATCGATATATACCACCATCTCTTCATTCCCACTTGGAATGGTCAACACATGTGAACTCGTTAATCTCTCCTTCAAGATTCTGAACGCTTGTTCACAGTTTTCATCCCATGTGAACACTTGGTTCTTCTTCGTCAATCCTGTCAATGGTGCAGCTACCATGGAGAAATCCTTGATAAACCGTCAGTAATTTCCTACCAACCCAAGGAAACTCCTAACATCTGTCACATTCTTAGGTCGATCCCATTCCTGGATTGCTGCAACTTTAGCGCGGTCAACCGCTATCCCTTTTCCAGAAACTAGATGACCTAAGAACCTCACTTCATCCTTCCAGAAGTGACACTTTGAGAACTTAGCCTTAAGTTGATGCTTTCGCATGATCTCTAACACAACTCTCAAGTGTGTTTTATGTTCTTCCTCATTTTTGGAGTAAAACAGAATATCATCCACGAACACAAGCACAAACTTGTTCAATTGATCTCTGAACACTCTATTCATAACATCCACAAAATACGCTGGCACGTTAGTCAACCCGAATGGCATCACTAACCATTCGAAGAAACCGAATGGTGTCCTAAAAGCAGTTTTTGGCACACTACCCTTAGCCACTCTCAACTGGTGAAATCCCATTGCCAAATCCATCTGAGAAAACACTTTGGCTTCGTGAAGCTGATCGAACAAGTCATCAATCCTTGGCAACGGATACTTTTTCTTCTTAGTCACCTTGTTTAGCTCACGATATTCCATACACAATCTTAACGAGCCATCTGCCTTAGTTGCAAATATGACCAGTGCACCCCATTTGGATACACTCCTCCGAATGAATCCTTTTCCTAAAAGGTCTCTAACTTGCACCTCTAACTCTCGCTGTTCCTTAGGCGCCATCCGCCTAAGTGGCATAACGATTGGCCTAGCAGCCTCGACCAAATCGATCCTAAACTCGATCTCACGGTGCGGCGGCAACCCTTTGACCTCGTCAATGACATCTACATACTCATTAGCGATCAGCACTGATGATAGGTTTTCTTGTGGAATCCCAAACGAATATAGATAACTCACGAAGACCCCGTCTTCGCGCTTACATCTAATCAACACCTTTCACCCTTCCACATCCCCTACCCTCACCTCTAGCTTCTCGCAATTCACCCTTGACGCATACTTCTTGAGCCAATCCATGCCCAAGATGATCCCAAACCCAGCGAAGTTAAGAACAAAGCAATCACACACAAAGAGCAACTATGACTCGACAACACTAGACCTCGACATATCATGCAAAGATTTGACGAACCCCCAGTTGGATTAGTCACTACGAAGGGTCTATCACAAATCTCAGGTTCCAAACCCAAGAGACACACAAGCTCATTGCAAATGAAGGAATGCGATGCTCCAGTATCGAAAAGCACACGAGCTGAAACACTATTAACTTAAAAAGTACCTTGCACCATGACTCGCTTTCCCTTCTCCTCTGCAGTTGGAGCTCTCGAAGAAGATGGCATAACTTCCAAAGCATATGCCTTCACAATCTGCTTGCCCTTATCTGATTCCGGACAATCTTTCTTCTCATGCCCAGGCTTTCCACATTTGAAGAACTTCTTCTCAACTTTGGGATTCTTACACTTACTAGCATAATGGCCTTTATGTTGGCAGTTAAAGCAAACCACCTCACTCTTGGGTTTCTTTTGGCCATCTTTTCCCTTTTTCTATTGCTGCTTGCTCTTCTTATTATTATTACCACCCTGTTGTGGTTTCTGAGTCTCTTTGGTCGCGACGACAACATTTTCTTCCTTAGGGAACAAGCTCTCATGACAAATAGCTTTTTCCACAATCTTCTCAAATGAATCATCAAGATGGTCCACTAACGGTTTTCCGATATAAGCATCCAAACCCAAGATAAACTTCTCGTTCTTCTGATATGGTGTATTAATGTACGAACGAGCATATCTAGACAAAGCTTCGAAATCAGAAATATAGTCAAGCACAGAACGACCATTCTGTTTCAGCTCTACGAACTTCTTTGAATAGAGAAGATTTCTAAGCTATGGAGATAAACTTTGCTTCAAACTTAGATTGGAATAGCTCCCATTAAATTTCTTCCTCTGGAGTCTCGAGTATAATAGAATTCCACCATTCCATGGCCCTATTCTACAGTTGCCTTGATGCAAGTTTTCTCTTTATTGCATCCTCGATACCCAAGTCTCCAAAGATTCGAACACAAGAATCCATCCACCTCTGAACCTCTTCAGCTGGTTCAGATCCCTTGAATGGTTTCCCCCTAGAGATGTAAAGTCCTTACACAGCTTTGCAAAATCTACCACTCTAGGAACTCGCACACCAACATCTACCGTTGCCGCCACTCGAGTGGGTAACCTTCGCATAATTGCTTATGCCATGGCTTCAAACATGGCCGGATAATTAGGTTCACCACCATTTCCCCCTCCAGTATTGGCTCCACTAGCAGCGCTTCTTGTTTCTCGTCTACTCATTCTAAATTTGCAATTTAGAATAATTAGTCACTTCAAGAAAAGCTGCAAAGGGAAAACAACTGTTACTACCATATATGCTAATATATATATTAAGCATCCAACTAAAATCTACAAGTACGTCTCTCATACGTGATTACGTCCTTGAACTTTGGCCCAAAATCATTGACTAGAGCTCTGATACCAAATGTGACGACCGCCCATAACCTCCCCCCCCCGCCCCGCACTATACAAAAGATATAATGCACTGAAAGGTGTGCAAGGCAGCCATGGATGATCATCATAGTAGGTAAACACAAGTGGAACCTATCGTAAACTCACAGCTCAAGGATAAAATATAATAGAACATATACAATAGGTAGTAATAGTGAAGCAGAAACACAAGACTTTCATACAACCATCCATAAACTTGGAAATAGTGTTTATACAAAGTTGCATCACTACATTATTCAGAAAAGCAAACAACGGAAACCCAATTATTAGATAGTAGTAAAACTAGTACGTGAGCCTCTTGCTCGCCACCAATCAGCACCATCGTCCTCACTAAAGCATCACCTGTCACTTGCGACTTAGTCTGCCCATCCACAACCGGATGAATAGCCTAAGGTAATAAGAGGAGACATAAAACCTTGAGTAAGACAATAGTCTTAGTGAGCGATAAAACAGCTAACAAACTTCAACAATAAAGTGTATGAGAAAGGATAGATAAACATACTAATCTACCCACGACACCAGATAAGAACTCATCCTTATCTTCCCCACATCGGACAGTGATAGCCTTTACCATCCATTCAACCAAAGGAACAACAATTCATACATGGAAACTAGAGCAACCATTCAATCATGGAAAAACACCCATAACATCCAGGTTATATAAGCCTCACACAGAGAACCCTAATCGAGTTTAACATTCCCCAAGTACTCTGCCTAGAGGCCTAAACCAATATCAGTTAGGCACTCAGAGAACATCTCCCTCGACTTTGGATAATCTATGTGAGATAGTACAAACTGAACAACCAATTATCCATGACTGACTCTAGCTATCATCGCCAATCCTGCTTTGAAACCACCGTTAATCGTATAACGGCCAACCTTGCCATATGTCAAGGGCTAATGGTAACCCCAGTTCTAGCATAAACTCCATATGTCTAACCTTGACAACTAGGACATTCAGCGATACCCAAGGTACTCGACCAGCAACCTTCAAGTCAATTAGGTACCCCCATTGTACCCCTGCTTTGAGCCAGCTAGAACTTACGACAACGATCACTTCTCGGCCTTCGCATCTCTAGTCAGCCAACCTTGATGACATTTCATAGCTCAAGCAACCTTCGCGAGCAACCATTATCCACCAACTCACAACCTTTGAGTTTCCACCTCATTCGTTGTTCCACCTTGATCACAACACTTCGAACCTTCCTACTTGAATTTACTTCGAAGTCACATCATCACCGAGCCAATTACACCACTGCGCTGCGGCTAGGGTTCAGGGAGTTGCCCTCGAAAAATATTTTTCAGACCTTTTCTCCAAAACTGAGTCGTACCCGAAAAGCGTACTTTTTCAAAAAATGACCCTATTGTTAACAAACCATAGCATCATCACTATCAAACACAGCGTTTAAAAGCGCTATTAAAAACCTGACCGATCCGCCTCCTTTCAGACCGATCCGATCCAAACTAGACCGACCCGAACCACATCTGACCGATCTGATCCAGCACCCTTCTAGCTTCAGAACTCGACCGATCCAACAAAATGACCAACCCGATACACCCCTGACCGATCCGTTCCACATCTGACCGATCCACTATGGTCCGATCCAATCCATATAACAATCAACCGACCCAATCCAGTTACAACCTCCCGATCCGATCCATGGTGACCGATCCAACCCCCTAAATGACCGATCTGATCCAAGATGACTGATCCGATCCAATTCAGGCTGAACCATCTTTTGTCCGAGCCCATTTTCTGGCCGATTCAGTATATGGCCGAGCTGACTCCTGGCCGATTCAGCCTATGGCCAAGCCAGCTCCTGATCGACCCAATTTCCAGCCGATTCAATCTATGGTCGAGCCAATTCCTGCATATTGCAATTCAACTCCGATTTCGACCAAAACTCTACCAAACGACGAATCTGACGAAACCAACTCAACCAAAATCATCAAACACAATCATAAACATATCATAATATTACTATCCACACGAATATGATGATTACCACAAAAATAATATAAATCTCAGCAAAAACCATTAAAATGAATATATGATCAAAATGAGAGATCTAACTAACATAAACGTGTAATATGACATGAAATTAATGAGTAAAACTTGTTAGATTAGATCATAGGGTGATGCATATGAAAATGAACTTATAATGGTATAAATCATGGTAAAACATCCCAATTTGATGAGAAACATGCACAAACACTCATATACTTCATTGCATTCATGTGAGAGATGTAAATCACTCACCGGTTTGTTGAAACAATCTACAACGATAGAAATAAGAATCCGAACAACGAGCACTCCAAATCAAACCCCTCGATCCGATGAATTCACCTTTGAAATGATGTAGATCTAGCCTTGAATTGTGTAGATCTTCGATTTCCTCCCTTAGATTTGGATTTTTAATAGAGGAAAGGTGTAGGAGGAAGAAGGAGATCAAATGCCTTCAAATGAGAGAATGAGAAAAATTAAACCTTTCCCTCCACTCTTATCCCCTATTTATAGGATTCCACTAAGGCTCCAAATCCTGAATAGCCAACTGAAAAACCTTAAAACAGTGATTTCTCCCAAACCGCTGAGCCAAATCCTTAACGTAACCACTCTACGGAAAGGCAATCATAAATTCCTTTCCAATGGAACAGGTCTCACCCTCCGATTTGACCTGAGTCAAAAATTATGCCATGTACAAGGCTGACAGGGGCAAAATGGTCACCAACAAAATTGGTAAAAATTATGGACATATCTCACATCCTCATAAACAACATATTAAAAGATGAGAATGATCCAACCCTCATATAATATAATAAATATATTTTATGATCTTCCGATACGTAAAATGCGGCCTCTTACAACTCGCTAGATTTTATGTCTGACCGTTTTGTTCCCTTTTCTCTCTTTCTTCCCCCTTCCCTTCAGGTTCTCATGGTGGGAGTGCTCGGGCTTGATTAGGATTCTCTCATCTATTTCTGCTTGGATTTGGATTTCCTTTGATGTACAGCTTTGACTTCTTGTTTACTTGTTTATGGCTACTTATGGGGACTATGGGTTTTTTTACTTCTGTACTATGATGGTTTTTGGTGCAAGACAAATGCTTTTATTTGATGTATTTTGTTCCAATATTTTAGTCTGATATTGTAACTGGAATTTGAGACCACGATGTTTTTTGTTGGAAAAATAAAAATTTAAATTTCCATTGCTATTTTTATATATTTTTGTCTTGTGATGATTTTGTTTTTGTTTACCTATAACTCTTCATGAAACTTAATGTATTCTATTAAAGAGTGACATTAACGGACGTGGGGTGTCACATTTGGTATCAGAGCTGAAGGGTACAAGATCGGATAAAAGGTTTTGAAAATTGTTTTCAAAAGGTTTCAAAAAGAAAGTATTTTCAAAGTAAAGTCTGTTTTTGAAAAACATATTCCCCAAAGCCATATGAAATATCTTTCGATTCTCTGTTTGAATCTTTCTTCCTTTTCGTTTAGCATGTTTGGGGAAACGAATATTCCCGAAGGCGTTCATATACCGACTTGGTTCCGTAGATATCTTGAGGCTACGACACCTGCCGGAGGACAAGGAGACACCCCTCCCCTAGCTGCATCCATTGTTCCTCCACCTTTGCAAGTGGATAATTTCTTTAAGAGATGTCATGGTTGTAAGCGCCTCGGTCATTTGGTCAAGGAATGCACCAGAAGGAAGATCGCTTGTTTCAACTGTTGTAAAGTTGGACTTTATAGTAGGGAATGCCTGAAGAAGCAAGACAGGGGCAAAAGACAAGACCATCTGGAGAGCCGGTGCATGCTCTCGAGGGCAGTGGACCAGACGGAGGTTGGAAAGTTTCTGCTGAAGATTTGATTTTTCTTTCCGATCATCCTGTTAGGACTCTTTTTGATTCTGGCGCTTCACATTCTTATATATATGATTATATGGTTAAGTCTCTGCACCTTAGTACTAGTATCGTTTCGGATCCTGTTGTTGTCTCAAACCCCATTGGGGGCAAGACTCATCTATATAAGATTTGTTAGGGTTTGAGGATATCTGTATTGGGCATCGAGTTTGAGTGCGACGCATATGTTCTTGGTTTTGTGGGATATGGTTTGATTCTAGGGATGGATTGGCTAGCCATGTATGGTGCCATTTTAGATTGTGAGAGGAGGGTCGTTATACTTTTGACTTGCCATGGGAGGACTCTCGAGATTTCTTGTGACCCAAAAGAGTCTATCATCCTTAGTTTCCTAGAATCACTTAATGCATCTGTCGATGATTTGCGATCTGTACCAGTAGTCTGTTGATGTTTTTGAGGAGGTTAGGGGCTTACCTTCGAGGCGCGAGATTGATTTCCGGATATACTTGGTGGATAATGCGAAGCCAGTCGCATTGCATGTGCGCCACATGGCTCTTAGGGAAATGAGGGAGCTCAGCAAACAAGTAGGAGAGGTACTTGAGAAGGGGTTTATTAGGCGAAGCATATCAGAATAGGGTGCTTCAGTCGTCTTCGCAACTAAGGTGGATGGATCGCTTCGCTTATGTGTGGATTACATGGAGTTGAATAAGCTCACTAAGAAAAATAAGCACCCACTTCCGAGGATTGATGATCTGTTTGACCAGCTTGTTGGTGCATCTGTTTTCTATCAGTTTGAGTTTGCCACGGGTTTTCATCAATTAAGGGTGGACAAGGACAGTATAAACAAGACCGCTTTCAAAACTCCAGATGGTTTCTTCGAGTGGCTAGTCATGCCTTTTGGGTTGACAAATGCACTCGCGTATTTTGTGCATCTGATGAGTAAGGTACTCCAGGAGTTTCTGAATAAGTTCGTTGTGGTCTTTGTGGATGACATTCTGATCTTCTCGAAGAGCGAGGAAGAGCATGCCCTACATTTAGGGCAGGTTTTGAAGATTCTCTGAGCGCACTAACTTAAGGAGAAATTATTTAAATGTAATTTTTGGAGAAAGGAAGTGAGAATTTTAAGGCATTTGGTCTCCAAGGATGGGATAGTTGTGGATCCCACGAAAGTAATTGCAGTTCAAGATTGGAAGATTCCAAAGAAAGTAACGAAGGTGAGGAGTTTTCTTGGTTTAGCAGACTGACGAAGAAGAATCTAACCTTTGCTTGGGATATTGACTATGAGGATGCTTTTCAGCGATTGAAGAGGGCTCTGACAACAACACCAGTTTTGACTTTGCCTGATGGGAACAAAGTGTTTACAGTGTACCATGATGCATGTGGTACAGGGCTCGGTGTCGTCTTGATGCAAGAAGGAAGGGTAGTATGTTATGGTGGTAGACAGTTGCAAATTCACGAGAAGAACTACCCTACCCATGATTTGGAGTTA
Source organism: Allium sativum (assembly GCA_030737875.1). Lineage (NCBI taxonomy): Eukaryota > Viridiplantae > Streptophyta > Magnoliopsida > Asparagales > Amaryllidaceae > Allium > Allium sativum. Next base: position 508,148,532 of record CM060921.1, on the reverse strand, counting down.
GCTGCTATAGTATTTGCGCTTAAGACTTGGCGACATTATCTACTTGGAGAGAAGTTCGAATTGTATACCGATCATAAATCTCTCAAGTATCTGTTCTCGCAGAGGGTTCTCAATTTGAGACAGCAGAGATGGATGGAGTTCCTAATGTACTATGATTTTGAGATTGCTTATACCCCTTGCAAGGGTAATGTGGTGGCGGACGCGTTGAGTAAGCAGAAAATTACTTTGAGTCTTATATTCATAGATAAGCAGAGCTTGGAGTACATAACGACCTTGTAGATCACTGACTTGTTAGTGGGAGTCTACGGATAGGCTTCTACTTGGACCTGAGATGATTGAAGAAACCTTAGAAAAAATTGATCTTATCAGCAGACGCATGAATATAGCTCAGGACAGGCAGAAGTCATACGCAGATAAGAGAAAGACCGATATTGAGTTTAAGGCGGGAGACATAGTTTTCATCAAAGTATCACCCTTGAGGAATGTGTTCGCTTTGGATCTGTAGGGATATTGGCTCCAAGGTTTGTAGGGCCATTTTCAATTGTGGAAAGGATAGGTTAAATAGCCTATATGGTTAAGCTACCAGAGGGATTAGCGTGTGTTCATGATGTTTTCCACGTTTCTCATTTACGGAAGTGTTTCTCATTTAAGAATGCACTAATTATAATTATAATTAAGTTAAATGTAAATTTTCCATTTATTTATCATTTATATATTTGTAAAAGCATTAAGTACAGGTTCTATATACTATTTTATGCTCATCTGCTATATCCCGTTATTTCCTCGCTTTATCCCCGCTACAACTTTTTGCACCTCAGCCGCATTGAATCTGCTGAGCGCTTTAACTGCACGGGTTGAGCCGAGTATGCTTGAGGAAGTCGAGGTAGAACGGGAGGTGACAGTTAGACGAGTTCCTAACCGTATTCTTAGGTCAGAGGTTAAGAAGCTTCGCAACCGAGAGGTTAAGTTAATGAAAGTTCATTGGGGAAAAGACCACGAGGATGAAACTTGGGAGACTTAAGACAAAATTCGTGCATTGTACCCTTTTCTTTTCATGGGTATGTTCTTAACTTATTTTTCTGAAGCTTTTATTCGTACTTGATTCTGTCATTTAAGTATATCCTATCGATCGATCTTCCACCTTTAGGTAGGGAACCAACGGATGTAAACATGTGTTTAAGACATGCTATGTTTGATGTATGCAAGTGTTTTCTAGTGGTTGATCGTGGATGCATATACACACACAAGGCATTAGATCGGCTCAATCACTCTCATACTGCATATGAATGCATGTGCATGTTTTTTATGGATAGAAATGGATGTATCATCATATGGATGTTGCATTTGGACTAATGATTGTGCACATATATATAGTTTACATGGTATGCAAGACTATATGCATACATGTTGGATTCATGGCACTGACATACATTGCATTAAGGAGATCGACTGAATCAATAGACCGCCTAATCTTTCGCATTAGTATAGGGATATATACACACACCTTTGCATATGTTCATATAAGCATTAGAAATATTTAAGGACAATGGATGAGTAGATGGTTGATGGATGTTAGGATATGCATTCTTCTTAACTTAGAGATTTCGAGGATGAAATATACTTTAAGTTGGGGGAATGTAACACCCCGTAATTTTAATAAGAACACTATAATTATAAACTAAATAATACTTAATTAAACATTTGGAATTAAGTAAAATGGATAACACCATTGCGTTCATCTCGGAATTCTGCTTAAGATAGACTCTAAGTTTGCGTAAAACAGACAATGTATGAAGAAGTAATTAAGCTTAGAAGTTTGTATACATATAAGAGAAATGTATATAAACAAATAAAGAATTCAAAACAGTTCGAAAACCTAAGCGGGAAAGGGACGCAGGAATTGGACCCGTTAGGGGTCGACCCATGGGTCGACCAACACAAGGGGTGTCGACCCTAGGGTCGACCCACCCCAGATCCTTCCAGGTTCATTTCTGAACCTGGACTTATTTCTGAACGAGATTCGTTGGTAGTAGGCTATAAATAGGACCTCATTTCTATTATTTTTACACATTAAAAACAACGGAGACAATGAGATGCTGCCCCATCTTGGATTGAATTAGCCTGTTTTCTCCAACAACAGCTTATACGCATACAAGAGTTTCTTCTACAGCTTTAGCCTATAGTTCTCTGTTCTTTATATCCATTCTCTATGAGTTCATGTTATTTTTAGATATAAGCATTTAACAAATCTGGATCTAAACCTATGCCTGTTAAGAGTCCGATTCATACTTAAAAAGATCTGCCATTACATGTACACTTGATCTACTGTTCAGTTCTTATGTACCTATTTCTGTTATCATATGCCTATTCTGTTTTTATGCCTATTTCTGTTCTTTTCTCTCCCTCTTTCCCTTTTTAGTTTTATAGCCTAGGCTACCTTAAAGCCTAGGCCTATCACTGAAATATGCGAGAGGACGAAATTGGGAATGGTTAGGAAAGATAAATTGGGGCATAACTTGTATTATGAATCATGACTGGGATTTGGGGGCATAACCTATACTATGATGTAAGACTAAACTTGGGGCATATGTTATATTTTGAATTATGACCGTAATTTGGGGCATATAAATCTGTAGGATTAATTTAGGATTAAGCGGGACATGTTAATGAAACTGTAAGTAACCTGTTGTAACTTGCATATATATATTTTAATCTGTTAAAAGGACAAATCTACTGAAATATGTTGAAATTGAATACTTTAATTGAAAACCTATGATGAGCATGAGTAATTCCTAAATAGGATTGTAAGGCCAAAAGGATTGTTAGCACAATTATGGTAATTAAGAAATTGGGAATAATGGCATGGGGACACGAGAAGTTCAACTTGTGGAAGAAGCCCACCCAAAACTGCCCAGTAAATCTAGCATCCAAAAGTGGTTAACTTAACGTGAGAGGTTTGGTGCATTAACATACATAAACGAGTAATGATAATAACCTATTAACCTGTAATGCTTAACCCGTTTAATCTAGGGGGGTTATATAAACGATAAAATGTAACTTGCTGAATCTATGGGGTTAAGTAAATTTTTTGAATCTGCGGGGTTAAGTAAATCATTGGGGTTATATCTGTTGGGGTTATATGAACCCGTTAACATGAAATACTTAACCTTTTTAAATCTGTGTTGTTATATGAACGTGTTAAATTATGGGGGGAGGGTGGGTTAAGTAAACCTATTTGAATTTGCGGGGGTTAAGTAAATCTATTAAATCTATGGGGGGTTATACGAACCCGATAAATTTAACATGATTTATATGTTGGGTTATGTGGGCTTGTTAATCTATTAGGCATAACCTGTCAAAATCCTAGTAGTTGGGGATATAAGGCTAGGGGCTGGCTTGTTTCATCTGTTGTTAGGACCCATATCAGTTAGTAACCCATTTTGGTATCAAAGGAGGACCCCGCACTAGGTAGGGGTCAACGCATGCTTACTGAGCTGATTGTAAGAGGTTCATCTGGGTGGAGGTGTTGTGATAGCGCATTCCGACGGAGTTATGTGCGTGCATGGTTCCGGAATGATCAGGGATAATAAGATGCTATAACACCAGTAGATACGTCTGTGTCTATTTAGGGGTTTCCACTTTAGGAAGTGGTACATCCTACAGTGGGACTGGCACAGGGTATTTACGAGATAGGGAGCTGATCGATTGGGGGTAGTAATTAGGGACATCTAGCCCTTCCTATTTATGTGCCTGTTTTCTATGGTTGGGGTAACACCCGTTATTTATGGTTGGGTAACACCCGTTATTTATGTTCAGTTACCTATTATTACTGTTTGGGGGGGGGGGGTAAAACCCGTTACTAGAAGTACACTTAAGTCTACCACTATGTTTCTGTTGGGATCATTCATATCTGTTATACTAGTTGATGCAGAGAAAAGTATTTGAAAAGCGTAATCTGTTCAGTTCATCCTGCTTATCTTGTTCAGTCTGTTATATCTGTTGCATGACACTGTTATCTCTTATCCAGTTTATATGACTGTCATGATGCTTTTACTTATTTATATGCTTAAAGTAACTGGACTCGCTAGATTTTATGTCTGACCTTTTTGTTCCCTTTTCTCTCTTTCTCCCCCCAACCAGGTTCTCATGGTGGGAGTGCTCAGGCTTGATTAGGATTCTCTCGTCTGTTTCTGCTTGGATTTGGATTTTCTTCGATGTACCGCTTTGACTTCTTGTCTACAGCTACTTATGGGGACTACGGCTTTTTTTACTTCTATACTCTGATGGTTTTTAGTGCAAGACAGATGTTTTTATTTGATATATTTTATTTCAGTATTTCAGTCTGATATTTTAACTGGATTTTGAAACCAGGATGTTTTCTATTTGAAAAATAAAATTTTAAACTTGATCTTCCGCGGGAACCGTATGTCCGAACAGACCTGGAAAAACGGGGCTATTTCCGCTGCTATTTTTATATATATCTGTCTTGTGATGATTCTATTTCTATTTACCTATAATGCTTCACAAAACTTAATGCATTCTGTTAAAGAGTGACATTAACGGACGTGGGATGTCGCAGATTGTGCTTGGGGGTTGTCGAAATCGATTAGATGGTCTACGCTTGATAACTATTTGCCATGAATGTACAATTGTTTCTTTATGCTTGTTTGTAAACGCTATCACTGTCGGATGTGGGAAAGACAGTTTGGTTCTTCTCTAGGGTCTGGTAGATTGGTTGATTAATCTACCCGTTCTCAGATACTTTATTAATGATGTTAGATAGCTGTTTTATCGCTCATTAAGACTGTTGTCCGGCTCAAGGTTTTACGTTTTCTCTTATTACCTTTGGCTATTCATCCATGGTGTTATGGATGGGCAGACTAGGTGATAGGTGATTAATGAGGACGATGCTGTTGTGCGATGGCGAGTAGGAGGCTGGCGTATTATTTTGCTACTATTTAGTACTTTTATTTCCACTGTTTGATGAGTGTTGTAGTGAGGCCAATTTGTACAGACACTTTATGTTGTAATTCAAAGATATATGGATATTCTTTCTAGTTGCTATGAAAGTCTCAAGTTTCTGCTCAAATTTGCTTCACTATTATTGCATGTTGTATATGTTCTATTATAAGTTATCCTTGCGCTGTGAGTTATACAACAGGTATCACATGTGTTATTTTACCTTGATGATCATCCATAGCTGCCTGGCACAACTTTCAGCGCATTATTCTTCTTGTTTAGTGCAGGAGTTATGGGTAGTCGTCACATTATGTATTAGAACGAGGTTATCGATTTTAGCCAAAGTTCAAAGACGTAGTAACGTATGAGAGACATACTTGTAGATTTATGATGGATGCATATTATATATATATTAGTGTATATAGTAGTAGCACTGGACTCTATAGCAGTTTTTCTCATAAGTGGCTAATCATTCTATATTGCAGATTTAGAATGAGCCGTCAACCGTCGAGACACGCTGCTAGAGAGTAGACTGTTTCTAGAGGAGGAAATAACGGTGTACCATACTACCTAGCTATGTTCGAGGCCATGATGGCAGCGATCAAGAGGAGGTCTCCCGCTCCAGATACTGCCACGGTAGATGTAGGGGTTCAGTTGTAGGTACCTAGAGCTGTGGATTTCGCAAAGCTGTGCATGGAATTGACATCTCTGGGAGGAAAACCGTTCAAGGGGCAGAGCCGACTGAAGAGGTTCAAAGGTGGTTGGATGCTTGTGTATGGAGTTTTGGAGACTTGGCATAGATGATGCAACAAAGAGGAAGCTTGCATCGAGACAATTGCAAGGCAGAGCCATGGATTAGTGGAACTCTGTTACTTTGGAGACTCTGGAAGATGAGATCACATGGGATCAGTTCCGAGTCAAGTTTGAGATGAAATAAATCTCTACTGCTCAAAAGTCTGTTCTGTTCAAAAAGTTTGTAGAGTTGAAGTGGAATGGTTGACCGATGTTGGATTATGTTTCTGATTTTAAGGCCTTGTTCAAGTATGCTCGTTCATATATTGACTCACCTTATCAGAAGAACGAAAAGTTTGTTATGGGATTGGATACTGTGACGGCAAGGAATTTCGCTCGGTCCGAACCAGTCGCTAAACCGATCCAGGCCGTTCGAAACGCCCTATCGTTTGAGAACAGGACAAAATAGAACACATACAGAAGAACATCTCATTGTGTATTACAACAATGCATCAGATTACAAGAATATACAGAGTATAAATGAATATTACACAGAGATATCAGAGATTTAAATTACATTTAAATACATCGCAGCGGAAAATAATAGAATACACAACTAGAAGTAGATATACGGATACAAAGCTTTCCGGATATCGTTCCAGCTGTAAACCAGGATCCTGTGAATATAAATCTGCAAAACCAAAACTACTAGCTGCCCGTGTCAAAATAGGGGCACCCAGAGTTTAGGTTAAAACAATAAACTCCAGGTCAGTCATGTGACTGGTGTGAGAACTAAAACAGTAATTAATCTTTATTTTAGATCATTAGGTAAATCAAGGGACCACGCCGTATAACACGGAACGGGTTTCCTCCCAAGAATACCAGTGCATAAAACAAACAGCGCAATGCTAAATAAAGAAGAATGAAGCTGTTATAAGACCCAGGTCCTATCACACAATGCAACGCAAGCCGGGGGATAGGGTTTTCCCTTATAACAGCCAAAGAATGCTTGATACGTTTAAAACAGATCATTTGATACTATTATAAGTGCATAGTGCATAAAGCAACTTCAAATCATAAGTATCAATCATAGGCGACATGAGCGTCCCATGCCACTATGTCGCCATATATAGGTTTACAAATAAAACCGCAAAGTCACGTATTTGGAAATTGGATTTCCGTCTATGAACCGAGGCATAAGATAGTCCTCAACCGATTCGAGACAATCTAGCCCATGTCTCAGGATCAGAACGCATCAACCCTTTAGATCGTCAGGGCCGGTCCACCGATGTGGATTATTATGCCTGAACAATACGTCTCTCCGCCCTATGGGGCGTAAACGAGCCAACAAATGACTCCATCGGACCCGGATCGTCCGATCAAACCGAGGCGCCTCGCAACAGCAACAACCACATAAGTCAAACTCGTCAGGGCGTGTAAAACCACTGACGCCACTTCTAGCTAGAAAGAGACGCAAGTCCTCCCTGATGTCCCCTCCCGTTTTTGGTTCATACCGGGTGTGAAACTCGCGAAGTAAACGTTACACAAAGCTATGCCACACAGGCCGTGCTTTGATCATCACCACAAGACTTTGCTTTTCAACAGAAGCCTCGATCAATTGCCACTTAGGCATGCCACACAGGCAATTCACTCCATGCGATTGATATCCATCAATATATAACCCCTGAGCTCGTGCGTTCTCAGAGAAGGGCGTTAAGCAAGAGAATAAATTCTCCGCCGCCAAACAGATATATATTTAATAGAGATCAATCACACAGACTAAAATCCAATGTCAGACACACAGTCCATTTACAAGTCCGTTCTGGGTCTGAACGAAACCGGAGGCACCTAGTACCCCGCATATCCATCGATCTCCAAGTACGTCTGGACGATCACAAACTGTTTCCATCTTCTTGGGTGTACAGCCCAATCAAGATCATCAGTAATCACCCAAACGACGTGAAGACTTCTGGTCTTCGACCACCGTCTTCATTTTCGACTTATCGTCGCATCAGTTATTCAGAATGGGATAAACCCGGTCTTTCCGAATAACTCGCGTATATATTATAAAAGTGTTACACAAACACAACATACGCCTCATTCCAATTCATCAGTCACTAACCGTAAATTAATCAAGAGAATAATTCCCCAAATATTAACCCCGAAGGCCAAAACCAACATCAGATCAATATCCAGAAAACCATTCTGCTTAGCTAACCGACCGTTAGTTTCTGATTTTCACATTCATAGGGAAAGGTTCCCATTAATTTTATCCAAGATAATTTCTTGAATTTATTCTCTAATCTTCCTTTGAATTTCGATTCAAACTAGTCGGGATTAGCGAACCTTACCGAAGTAATCATTTATTTTAATTTCCCAATCCCAACCTATTCATCCCATGAAGTAAAACTGGTAATACTTCATATTTAACACCACAGTGTTATCGGTAAATTCAATTACCATTTCACGTTCAAATCTAATTAAAGATTTAACTATCGCCTGGAGCAAAACTGGAGATACTCCATTTTCGATCTTTTCAATCTAATTAAAGATTCATTAAAACTCCACTTAGTTTTAATCGTTAACAGGGTTAAAGAATCCGTGTCATTTAAAACACGGTTCACGATAAACCCAAAGTCACATTCCATTGATTATCGGGTTAAAGAACGAATGTTATTTAAAACACTGTTCACGATAAACCCAAAAATCAATATCCATTCAATTCCAATTAAATATTATTTAATTGGTACACTTCATTAAATCTAAATAAAAAGATTTAATCTTTTCTCAACTGGGTTCAAGAACAGTGTTAGTGAAGACACCATTCACGACAAACCCAAATCACATTTGATATTCAATACAAGGCTCTGAATAGAAAATATATCGGCTTATATTCAATATCAAATTCTACAACTAACAAATGTCGTATTGAAATAACGATATAAATGTATATCTTTCAAATTCCCATAACAACATCTGTATAATCACGAATTCCAACATCGAAATATTCCGAAGACAATTTCGATTCAAATCCACTCCAATGCAATCATTGGAAATTTTGGTTATTTTTAAAACCCTTTTCAAATTCAATTTATTTATTTAAAAATAAATAGAATTATATTTCTAGTTCAAAACTAGTTCATTTCGATAAAAATTTATTTTTATCTTTTCAAATATGGAGTTTTTCATCCCAATTCTTCTCAAATCATTTCTTATGATTTTACACAAATTATTAATATTTTTAATAATTTTATCAAGGCCCGTACAGTCGATTTCCATCAACGGCCATCGAACTGCACTTACAGCGACCTTATTCAAATTTGATTTGGACATAATTCCAAATCCAACCGTTAGATTTCAAATTTCTAATATTCATTAGAAAGCTCTTTTCGATACAAACCCAACGGTTCCGGTTTTAGGAGAATCCGACGGTCGGATCTCCCGCAATGTCCGTTTGAAATAAATGGTCGAAATTCACGAACTGCCGCGGCGCGACGCGTTCTATTCAGGCCATTATATTATATATATAATATATATATAATATATTTCGTCGATTTCTATTTAAAACGAATTATATAAATAGTTTTAAAATTCGTTTCAAAAGCAATTTCAACTTCCTTTTCAATTCAAATCAAAATTGAATTCTTCTTTATAAATTCGTTTTAAAAATTCATTTCTGTTCAATTCAAATTTCAATTCAATTTGAATTCATTTCAATTCGCTTTCAATTCAATTTGAATTCGTTTTCAATTCAATTCATTTCGAAATCGTTTTCAATTCAATTCATTTCGAAATCATTTTCAATTCATTTCATTTCGAAATCGTTTTCAATTCATTTCATTTCGAAATCGTTTTCAATTCATTTCATTTCGAAATCGTTTTCAATTCAATTCATTTCGAAATCGTTTTCAATTCAATTCATTTCGAAATCGTTTTCAATTCATTTCATTTCGAAATCGTTTTCAATTCATTTCATTTCGAAATCGTTTTCAATTCATTTCATTTCAAAATCGTTTTCAATTCAATTCATTTCGAAATCGTTTTCAAATCATTTCATTTCGAAATGAATAAAATCGATATAAATATCGTTCACGTCAAAATGGCGTCAATCTAATCAACACGGCTTCATAAATTTCTATTTTCAAATATTCTATTTCCAATATTCTTTTTCTCAAAATAGTTGTTATTATCAAAATATTTCGTTCAACACATGACCAATCTCAATGAATGAGTACTGTCAACACATGAACTTTTATTTTATATCGATAAAGGTGCAAATTTTATTACTAAAATGTTTCGTTCAACACATGACCAATCTCAATGGATGAGTACTGTCAACACATGAACTTTTATTTTATAATATTCTTTATTTTTCAAATTGGAATGAGGCCCAATCAATTACCATATAAAGTTAATTATATGGATTTCCATACAACACATGTATATAATAGCATTGAAAATAATCAACCATCAACCAAAGTGCACTACACTGTATAAGCATCAAATATAGATATTCAACGCTCATAACAGCCTGTCAATCAATCGATCGACATATTAAATCAATCAGGATGAGTGAACTTCATATTTCATCCCAACACCCGTGTGGGGTTTCAAACAATCAAACAAATATTTTATTTGTGCAGTTGGGCGATGTGTAAAATTTATCGTCCCAATCAATGTCATTCAAATAAGTGTACATAAACAAACCGTCCGGTTTGTAAATGAATATTTTATTTTATTCACTTTCACTATATTCATATTCACGTTAAAAAAAAATTATATTTTTAACGATAAAACATTTTATTCCAACATATGAATTTATATTATTCATTTACACAATAAAATGATATTTTTATTTTCTAACATATTTTAGAAAATTTCGGCGGCATAACGGCACGATACTAGAAACGGGACGAGGCCTAGCCTTATCCCCGGTCTAGTGAAGGCCCACGCCATTCACACATCAATCAAAATCACCAAACAACCAAATTCAAATCAAATCATATAACTAATCTATGCAACCAAACAAACAAGTCCATGGTCTGTGGACGATTGTGTCGGGTGCTACTAAGCACCGTCTGCATCCTAGTATATATATATATAAATAGAAATGAAATGGAAAGTTGAGAAATTCTCACATATAGCTATCCAATCATCTGATTCTTCTTTGATATAAACCTCCTTCGTTCTCGCCTTTTGGTTACCTTCGTTGCCCGCTTTCACTACCTATGTAAAAATCGAATTTTTACTTCGCTGTTCCATATATAAAAATCGAATTTTTATTTCAAAGTTCAATATATAAAAATTGAATTTTTATTTCAAAGTTCAATATATAAAAATTATATTTTTATTTCGAAGTTCAACATATAAAAATCCTATTTTTATTTCGAAGTTCAACATATAAAAATTCTATTTTTATTTCGAAGTTCAATATATAAAAATTCTATTTTTATTTCGAAGTTCAATATATAAAAATCATATTTTTATTACTATGTTATATAGATAAAAATTATATTTTTATCACGCTATTTTCTATATAAAGTTTCCGCCTTTATAAAAACAATAGACTTCGCCTTTTCAAATTTAAAGATTTCATCTCTATAAAAATCTCATTTTTATTTTTCTACACATATAAAGATGATATTTTTAATATTCCTATCATGCCAAAAATTATGTTTTTACTTCTCTACCTAAACAAAAATCATATTTTTATATCATTCATATAGTAAAGACTATATTTTTAATACTTTAAAAATATAAAAATCATATTTTTATTATTTCTTTCATATAAAGAAAATTCATATTTTATTTACTAAAAATCAAATCTTTTTGCTTGTTGAAAATCACATCTTTTCAATGAACAAAATCTAATCTTTACTAAGACAAAAATCACTTCGTTTTAATCATAATAATCATGGTTTTCTACCAAAAATAAATCATAACTTTCATAAGTAAAAATCTATCATTTTCTACAATAACAATGATCTCTTTTGGTATATAAAATCCCAACCTATTCATAAATTAAAAACAGATCTCACAAAATATAAATAAACAAAATTAGGTCAAGAACTCACTGTGATAATCGAGGGAAGTGGAAGAAGGGAGGAGTGAAGAGGAGGGGGTGCGTGGGGTGATTCAGAGGAGGGGGGTGGCGGCGTCTGAGCCTAGGTGGCCGCGGTCAGGTGGTCTGGCCCTCGGGCGTAGTGATTTTGGAGGAGGCGTTGGGGCCATCGGGTCTTGGGGTAGGGTGCTCGTGTGGAGAGGGGCTGGTGGTTTCAATCAGGTTTGGGTTCGATGTGGCGCCTGGGAGGGAGTATAGGGCTTGTCGGAGGGGAGCGGTGGATGCGGAGCGACGGCCGTTGGGGCGGGGTCTGGTGGAGGAGCGGCGAACGAGATCGGGGCTATGGGTTCGATTTGGTTTTTGAGTTTTTTTCTTCTTCTGTAAATCGATTTGTGAAAAGAGAGAGGGAGGTGAGGGTTTAAAAAGGAAAAATATATATATATATATATTATTTTATTTATTAAATTAATTCTAAAAAGCAACTTTTATTTTCGATCTCGAAACGAGACCCACCGCCTGTCATCCATAGCTAATTACCCCCATTCCGAACACAATGGGATATGTATCGTAGGCTGATTCGATCGTTTCGATCAGTTTCCTTTAAATTTACATTTAAATCACTATATTGAATTTTAAACGTACATTTCAAATTACTGGGGCCACATACTAACTCTAAAAATTCCCGAAAAATATTTTCTAGCTTCGTATTGACGATACGGTCCTAACAAAACTAGTTTCGTCGAATTCTGAGACCGTTAGAGAAATGGCCAATTTTCAGTCGATTAAAATCAACTGAAATGGTCAAAACACGCTTTCCTTTGCCAGGCTCACATATTGAATCGAAAAATTATGAAATCTGAAACCTAGCAATAACTTGACATCACGGACCCAACAAAACTGGTTTCGTCGAAATCCGAGGTCGTTTGCAAAATGTCCATTTTTAAGGGCCTGAATTCCATAGCGACTATTCAGAATTTTCAACTGGACATATCTTTTGATTCCTGATATGAAATCTTGATTTTTCGGATTCGTTGGAAAGATATTATCAATTAGATCCCATTATTTTTGGTTTCACTAAAATCCGGATTGTTTTGCACCCGGTACATTCAATTGAAGTTTGAAATCGAATTATCGAACTACCGCGCCATTTTCAATTCTATTTATAATTATATATAAATATTTATATTCTAACGACGACGCGTATATATATACACACGTCGATTTATATTCAAAATAGATTTTCGTCGATATTATTTAAAATAATTCATTTTAAATAGTCAAAACTCGCTAAAATTGCCAAAATAAAAATTTCAAACTGGCTCGCATTTTACGGGTTGTTACAATCTCCCCCACTTAAAACTTTTCGTCCCCGAAAAGGAACAAAGTCGAAAGTAGATTGATTAATCAACTCTACGCTTGATCTGGCTTCCATTCTCCAACCCTTTGGTTTCTGAGAATTTCCAAATTTTCAAAAATTTGGCTAACACCCTAAATTTTCGAAAAATTTCGCCATAACCTCCCCTGCAATGGGAGCATCGGGGAATTTCAAATAGCTTCCCTGGTCCTTCAGATCTCAAAAAGAAAAAGAAAAAGCCAAGCGGCTAGCCAATAGGCTCACAAAATCATCATCACCCAAACAAAACAGGAAATTATGTAGTAAACATGTACCTATTTGTCGGGCAAACAAATTTTATTCTCTGGCTCTAGCCTCCTTGCTATGACCTGTTCAATGATATACATGTATATGCAAGCAGATGCAACCAAATTTCAATATAATTCAATATTTGACTCAAATGAACTAAATGGTTCAAATTTAGCAAACAAATGAACAAACAACACAAACATCAATCAATTAGTTGAATTAGAGTTTCAAATTCATAATTTTGATACATATACAAAAATCATGTTTTTGATGCCAAATCACAACAATGTATTCTAGCTATATATAAGTTTTGGTTCTCACACCAGCCTAATGGAAATATATAGAAAATCACACCTTCGAAACACGAACATAAATACTGATGATGTCATGACAATCATCAGTACCATCTCCGGGCGACTAGAATGTGATTCCATATCTATCCAGTATATTAAAACTTCGAATACACGCGGATCAGACGTATACGCAAAATCTTTATATACTGGACTGTCCAACTCAATGTAAATAGATAATCAGATATGAATAATTGATTTAAATTTTCAAAACAAAAATTGTTTTCATTTGAAAAATATACTCTTCACACTCGTTCTAGGATACTACTGATCCTATCTCTAACGAGTCATTCCCATTGGATATTACTAATCCAATATCTGATGAATTCTTTCGTATGGTTCTAATGTGCCTTGTTCTCTGAGCTTTGTAAACCAAAGCTCTGATACCAACTGTGACGGCAAGGAATTTCGCTCGGTCCGAACCAGTCGCTAAACCGATCCAGGCCGTTCGAAACGCCCTATCGTTTGAGAACAGGACAAAATAGAACACATACAGAAGAACATCTCATTGTATATTACAACAATGCATCAGATTACAAGAATATACAGAGTATAAATGAATATTACACAGAGATATCAGAGATTTAAATTACATTTAAATACATCGCAGCGGAAAATAATAGAATACACAACTAGAAGTAGATATACGGATACAAAGCTTTCCGGATATCGTTCCAGCTGTAAACCAGGATCCTGTGAATATAAATCTGCAAAACCAAAACTACTAGCTGCCCGTGTCAAAATAGGGGCACCCAGAGTTTAGGTTAAAACAATAAACTCCAGGTCAGTCATGTGACTGGTGTGAGAACTAAAACAGTAATTAATCTTTATTTTAGATCATTAGGTAAATCAAGGGACCACGCCGTATAACACGGAACGGGTTTCCTCCCAAGAATACCAGTGCATAAAACAAACAGCGCAATGCTAAATAAAGAAGAATGAAGCTGTTATAAGACCCAGGTCCTATCACACAATGCAACGCAAGCCGGGGGATAGGGTTTTCCCTTATAACAGCCAAAGAATGCTTGATACGTTTAAAACAGATCATTTGATACTATTATAAGTGCATAGTGCATAAAGCAACTTCAAATCATAAGTATCAATCATAGGCGACATGAGCGTCCCATGCCACTATGTCGCCATATATAGGTTTACAAATAAAACCGCAAAGTCACGTATTTGGAAATTGGATTTCCGTCTATGAACCGAGGCAAAAGATAGTCCTCAACCGATTCGAGACAATCTAGCCCATGTCTCAGGATCAGAACGCATCAACCCTTTAGATCGTCAGGGCCGGTCCACCGATGTGGATTATTATGCCTGAACAATACATCTCTCCGCCCTATGGGGCGTAAACGAGCCAACAAATGACTCCAACGGACCCGGATCGTCCGATCAAACCGAGGCGCCTCGCAACAGCAACAACCACATAAGTCAAACTCGTCAGGGCGTGTAAAACCACTGACGCCACTTCTAGCTAGAAAGAGACGCAAGTCCTCCCTGATGTCCCCTCCCGTTTTTGGTTCATACCGGGTGTGAAACTCGCGAAGTAAACGTTACACAAAGCTATGCCACACAGACCGTGCTTTGATCATCACCACAAGACTTTGCTTTTCAACAGAAGCCTCGATCAATTGCCACTTAGGCATGCCACACAGGCAATTCACTCCATGCGATTGATATCCATCAATATATAACCCCTGAGCTCGTGCGTTCTCAGAGAAGGGCGTTAAGAAAGAGAATAAATTCTCCGCCGCCAAACAGATATATATTTAATAGAGATCAATCACACAGACTAAAATCCAATGTCAGACACACAGTCCATTTACAAGTCCGTTCTGGGTCTGAACGAAACCGGAGGCACCTAGTACCCCGCATATCCATCGATCTCCAAGTACGTCTGGACGATCACAAACTGTTTCCATCTTCTTGGGTGTACAGCCCAATCAAGATCATCAGTAATCACCCAAACGACGTGAAGACTTCTGGTCTTCGACCACCGTCTTCATCTTCGACTTATCGTCGCATCAGTTATTCAGAATGGGATAAACCCGGTCTTTCCGAATAACTCGCGTATATATTATAAAAGTGTTACACAAACACAACATACGCCTCATTCCAATTCATCAGTCACTAACCGTAAATTAATCAAGAGAATAATTCCCCAAATATTAACCCCGAAGGCCGAAACCAACATCAGATCAATATCCAGAAAACCATTCTGCTTAGCTAACCGACCGTTAGTTTCTGATTTTCACATTCATAGGGAAAGGTTCCCATTAATTTTATCCAAGATAATTTCTTGAATTTATTCTCTAATCTTCCTTTGAATTTCGATTCAAACTAGTCGGGATTAGCGAACCTTACCGAAGTAATCATTTATTTTAATTTCCCAATCCCAACCTATTCATCCCATGAAGTAAAACTGGTAATACTTCATATTTAACACCACAGTGTTATCGGTAAATTCAATTACCATTTCACGTTCAAATCTAATTAAAGATTTAACTATCGCCTGGAGCAAAACTGGAGATACTCCATTTTCGATCTTTTCAATCTAATTAAAGATTCATTAAAACTCCACTTAGTTTTAATCGTTAACAGGGTTAAAGAATCCGTGTCATTTAAAACACGGTTCACGATAAACCCAAAGTCACATTCCATTGATTATCGGGTTAAAGAACGAATGTTATTTAAAACACTGTTCACGATAAACCCAAAAATCAATATCCATTCAATTCCAATTAAATATTATTTAATTGGTACACTTCATTAAATCTAAATAAAAAGATTTAATCTTTTCTCAACTGGGTTCAAGAACAGTGTTAGTGAAGACACCATTCACGACAAACCCAAATCACATTTGATATTCAATACAAGGCTCTGAATAGAAAATATATCGGCTTATATTCAATATCAAATTCTACAACTAACAAATGTCGTATTGAAATAACGATATAAATGTATATCTTTCAAATTCCCATAACAACATCTGTATAATCACGAATTCCAACATCGAAATATTCCGAAGACAATTTCGATTCAAATCCACTCCAATGCAATCATTGGACATTTTGGTTATTTTTAAAACCCTTTTCAAATTCAATTTATTTATTTAAAAATAAATAGAATTATATTTCTAGTTCAAAACTAGTTCATTTCGATAAAAATTTATTTTTATCTTTTCAAATATGGAGTTTTTCATCCCAATTCTTCTCAAATCATTTCTTATGATTTTACACAAATTATTAATATTTTTAATAATTTTATCAAGGCCCGTACAGTCGATTTCCATCAACGGCCATCGAACTGCACTTACAGCGACCTTTTTCAAATTTGATTTGGACATAATTCCAAATCCAACCGTTAGATTTCAAATTTCTAATATTCATTAGAAAGCTCTTTTCGATACGAACCCAACGGTTCCGGTTTTAGGAGAATCCGACAGTCGGATCTCCCGCAATGTCCGTTTGAAATAAATGGTCGAAATTCACGAACTGCCGCGGCGCGGCGCGTTCTATTCAGGCCATTATATTATATATATAATATATATAATATATATTTCGTCAATTTCTATTTAAAACGAATTATATAAATAGTTTTAAAATTCGTTTCAAAAGCAATTTCAACTTCCTTTTCAATTCAAATCAAAATTGAATTCTTCTTTATAAATTCGTTTTAAAAATTCATTTCTGTTCAATTCAAATTTCAATTCAATTTGAATTCATTTCAATTCGCTTTCAATTCAATTTGAATTCGTTTTCAATTCAATTCATTTCGAAATCGTTTTCAATTCATTTCATTTCGAAATCGTTCTCAATTCATTTCATTTCGAAATCGTTTTCAATTCATTTCATTTCGAAATCGTTTTCAATTCAATTCATTTCGAAATCGTTTTCAATTCAATTCATTTCGAAATCGTTTTCAATTCATTTCATTTCGAAATCGTTTTCAATTCATTTCATTTCGAAATCGTTTTCAATTCATTTCATTTCGAAATCGTTTTCAATTCAATTCATTTCGAAATCGTTTTCAAATCATTTCATTTCGAAATGAATAAAATCGATATAAATATCGTTCACGTCAAAATGGCGTCAATCTAATCAACACGGCTTCATAAATTTCTATTTTCAAATATTCTATTTCCAATATTCTTTTTCTCAAAATAGTTGTTATTATCAAAATATTTCGTTCAACACATGACCAATCTCAATGAATGAGTACTGTCAACACATGAACTTTTATTTTATATCGATAAAGGTGCAAATTTTATTACTAAAATGTTTCGTTCAACACATGGCCAATCTCAATGGATGAGTACTGTCAACACATGAACTTTTATTTTATAATATTCTTTATTTTTCAAATTGGAATGAGGCCCAATCAATTACCATATAAAGTTAATTATATGGATTTCCATACAACACATGTATATAATAGCATTGAAAATAATCAACCATCAACCAAAGTGCACTACACTGTATAAGCATCAAATATAGATATTCAATGCTCATAACAGCCTGTCAATCAATCGATCGACATATTTAATCAATCAGGATGAGTGAACTTCATATTTCATCCCAACACCCGTGTGGGGTTTCAAACAATCAAACAAATATTTTATTTGTGCAGTTGGGCGATGTGTAAAATTTATCGTCCCAATCAATGTCATTCAAATAAGTGTACATAAACAAACCGTCCGGTTTGTAAATGAATATTTTATTTTATTCACTTTCACTATATTCATATTCACGTTAAAAAAAATTATATTTTTAACGATAAAACATTTTATTCCAACATATGAATTTCTATTATTCATTTACATAATAAAATGATATTTTTATTTTCTAACATATTTTAGAAAATTTCGGCGGCATAACGGCACGATACTAGAAACGGGACGAGGCCTAGCCTTATCCCCGGTCTAGTGAAGGCCCACACCATTCACACATCAATCAAAATCACCAAACAACCAAATTCAAATCAAATCATATAACTAATCTATGCAACCAAACAAACAAGTCCATGGTCTGTGGACGATTGTGTCGGGTGCTACTAAGCACCGTCTGCATCCTAGTGTATATATATATATAAATAGAAATGAAATGGAAAGGTGAGAAATTCTCACATATAGCTATCCAATCATCTGATTCTTCTTTGATATAAACCTCCTTCGTTCTCGCCTTTTGGTTACCTTCGTTGCCCGCTTTCACTACCTATGTAAAAATCGAATTTTTACTTCGCTGTTCCATATATAAAAATCGAATTTTTATTTCAAAGTTCAATATATAAAAATCGAATTTTTATTTCAAAGTTCAATATATAAAAATCATATTTTTATTTCGAAGTTCAACATATAAAAATCCTATTTTTATTTCGAAGTTCAACATATAAAAATTCTATTTTTATTTCGAAGTTCAATATATAAAAATTCTATTTTTATTTCGAAGTTCAATATATAAAAATCATATTTTTATTACTATGTTATATAGATAAAAATTATATTTTTATCACGCTATTTTCTATATAAAGTTTCCGCCTTTATAAAAACAATAGACTTCGCCTTTTCAAATTTAAAGATTTCATCTCTATAAAAATCTCATTTTTATTTTTCTACACATATAAAGATGATATTTTTAATATTCCTATCATGCCAAAAATTATGTTTTTACTTCTCTACCTAAACAAAAATCATATTTTTATATCATTCATATAGTAAAGACTATATTTTTAATACTTTAAAAATATAAAAATCATATTTTTATTATTTCTTTCATATAAAGAAAATTCATATTTTATTTACTAAAAATCAAATCTTTTTGCTTGTTGAAAATCACATCTTTTCAATGAACAAAATCTAATCTTTACTAAGACAAAAATCACTTCGTTTTAATCATAATAATCATGGTTTTCTACCAAAAATAAATCATAACTTTCATAAGTAAAAATCTATCATTTTCTACAATAACAATGATCTCTTTTGGTATATAAAATCCCAACCTATTCATAAATTAAAAACAGATCTCACAAAATATAAATAAACAAAATTAGGTCAAGAACTCACTGTGATAATCGAGGGAAGTGGAAGAAGGGAGGAGTGAAGAGGAGGGGGTGCGCGGGGTGGTTCAGAGGAGGGGGGTGGCGGCGTCTGAGCCTAGGTGGCCGCGGTCAGGTGGTCTGGCCCTCGGGCGTAGTGATTTTGGAGGAGGCGTTGGGGCCATCGGGTCTTGGGGTAGGGTGCTCGTGTGGAGAGGGGCTGGTGGTTTCAATCAGGTTTGGGTTCGAAGTGGCGCCTGGGAGGGAGTATAGGGCTTGTCGGAGGGGAGCGGTGGATGCGGAGCGACGGCCGTTGGGGCGGGGTCTGGTGGAGGAGCGGCGAACGAGATCGGGGCTATGGGTTCGATTTGGTTTTTGAGTTTTTTTCTTCTTCTGTAAATCGATTTGTGAAAAGAGAGAGGGAGGTGAGGGTTTAAAAAGGAAAATATATATATATATTATTTTATTTATTAAATTAATTCTAAAAAGCAACTTTTATTTTCGATCTCGAAACAAGACCCACTGCCTGTCATCCATAGCTAATTACCCCCATTCCGAACACAATGGGATATATATCGTAGGCTGATTCGATCGTTTCGATCAGTTTCCTTTAAATTTACATTTAAATCACTATATTGAATTTTAAACGTACATTTCAAATTACTGGGGCCACATACTAACTCTAAAAATTCCCGAAAAATATTTTCTAGCTTCGTATTGACGATACGGTCCTAACAAAACTAGTTTCGTCGAATTCTGAGACCGTTAGAGAAATGGCCAATTTTCAGTCGATTAAAATCAACTGAAATGGTCAAAACACGCTTTCCTTTGCCAGGCTCACATATTGAATCGAAAAATTATGAAATCTGAAACCTAGCAATAACTTGACATCACGGACCCAACAAAACTGGTTTCGTCGAAATCCGAGGTCGTTTGCAAAATGTCCATTTTTAAGGGCCTGAATTCCATAGCGACTATTCAGAATTTTCAACTGGACATATCTTTTGATTCCTGATATGAAATCTTGATTTTTCGGATTCGTTGGAAAGATATTATCAATTAGATCCCATTATTTTTGGTTTCACTAAAATCCGGATTGTTTTGCACCCGGTACATTCAATTGAAGTTTGAAATCGAATTATCGAACTACCGCGCCATTTTCAATTCTATTTATAATTATATATAAATATTTATATTCTAACGACGACGCGTATATATATACACGTCGATTTATATTCAAAATAGATTTTCGTCGATATTATTTAAAATAATTCATTTTAAATAGTCAAAACTCGCTAAAATTGCCAAAATAAAATTTTCAAACTGGCTCGCATTTTACGGGTTGTTACAGATACCAATATTGAGAGGCTGTTGGTTGATGACCCATAAGAGAAGACAGTGGAAAAAGCTGTGAAGCATGAAAGCTTGTTTCCTAAAGAAGAAACTGTTGTTGTTGCGACCAAGGAAGCTTTAAAACCATAGCAGGGTGGTAATAACAAAAAGAGAAAGCAGTAGCAGCAGAAAGGAAAAGATGGTCAGAAGAAGCAAAAAGAGGAAGTAACTTGCTTTAACTTTTGGCAGAAGGTCCATTTTTCTAGGGATTGTAAAAATCCAAAAGCTGAAAAGAAATGCTTCAAGTGTGGAAAGCCAGGGCAAGACAAGAAAGATTGTCCAGAACAAGCCACGGGAAAGCAGGTTGTGAAGGCATATGCATTGTGAGTTGTGTCGTCATCTTCAAGGGCTCCTACTACATAGGAGAAAGGGAAGGGTGTCGTCGTTCAAGGTACTCTTTCAGTTAAAGGTGTTTGAGTTCATGTGTTGTTTGATATTGGAGCATCGCATTCATTCATTTGTAATGAGATTGTGTGCCGCTTGGGTTTGGAACTGCGATTTAAGATAGACCTTTAGTTGTGACTAATCCATTTGGGGGTTCGTCTACCTTTGTATGCTTTGTCGTGGTCTTGTTTTATCGAGTTACGGTTGCTCTTTTGTGTGTGATTGCTTTATTTTGAACTTCGATGGGTTTGGGATCATCTTGGGCATGGATTGGCTCAAGAGGTATGCGGCAAGAGTGAATTGCGAGAAGCTTGAGGTGAGAGTCGGGGATGTGGAAGGGCGAAAGGTTTTGATTCGATTTAATCCCGGAGATGGTGCTTCATGAACTTTTTATATTCGCTTGTGATTCCACAGGAACACTTGTCATATGTGCTGATCACTGATGAGTTTGAGGATGCCTTTGAAGAAGTCAAAGACTTGTCACCGCGTCGGGGGTGCTAAACCTATTGTTATGCATCTTAGGCGGATGGTGCCTGAGGAATAGCGAGAGTTATAAGTACAAGTTCGTGACCTTTTGGGAAAATGATTAATTCGGAGGAGTGTATCCAAATGGGGTGCACTAGTTGTGTTCGCAACCAAGGCTGATGGATCCTTGAGATTGTGTGTGGACTATCGTGAGCTGAAAAAAGTGACCAAGAAGAACAAGTATCTGTTGCCGAGGATCGATGACTTGTTCGATCAACTTCACGAAGACAAAGTGTTTTCCCAGATAGATTTGGCAACTGGATTCCATCAGTTGAGGGTGACAAAGGATAGTGTGTCGAAGACTGCTTTTAGGACACAATCCAGTTTCTTTGAACGGTTAGTGATGCCATTTGGGTTGACTAACACACCAGTGTATTTTGTGGATCTTATGAATAGGGTTTTTGGAGATCAGTTGAACAAGTTCATGCTTGTGTTCATGGATGATATTCTAGTTTACTCCCGGAACGAGGAAGAACAAAAGACGCACTTGCGAGTTGTTTTGAAAATCTTGTGAAACCATCAGCTGAAGGCTAACCTTTTGAAGTTTCACTTTTGGAAGAGCGAAGTGAGGTACTTAGGCCATGTAGTTTTTGGAAATGGAATAATAGTTGACCCCGCTAAGGTGGCAGCAATCTAGGACTGGGATAAACCTAAGAATGTAACGGACGTGAGAAGTTTCCTTGGACTGGCATGTTATTACTGACTGTTTATCAAGGATTTCTCCAAGATAGATGCACCATTAACAGGGTTGACGAAGAAGAACCAAGTGTTCACATGGGTTGCAAAGTGTGAGCAAGCTTTCGGAATCCTGAAAGAGAGACTGATGAGTGCTCCCGTTTTCACGATTCCAAGTGGGAATGAAGAGATGGTGGTTAACACTGATGCATAAGTTACTGGACTAGGAGCAGTACTAATGCAGAAAGATAGGGTTATGGCCTACACAAATCGACAGCTGAAGTCGCACAAGAGGAATTATCCAACTCTTGATTTGGAGTTGGCGGTGATCGTGTTTGCTCTGAAGATGTGGAGACATTACCTATTCGGAGTTCGATTCGGATTGTTCACGGATCACAAGTTGTTGAATTTCAAAAGGATTTGATTCTTCGGTAGCAAGTAGCAACGGTGGTTAGAATTTCTGGCATCGTATGATTTTGGTATAGCCTATACTCATGGTAAAGGTAACGCAGTTGCAGATGCGTTAAGTCAAAGACGTGCAGGATTGGGAGCGATGTTTTCGGAATGGAAAAACCTCAAGTACTTTGCATAATTTGATTTCAAACCATGGTGTGAGTTGGAACCTGAAATGTTGGCAAGCTTATCGATAAGACCTACTCTCATCGAAAGGATTGGCGAGAGCCAAAAGCGAGATGCAAAGCTTGTCGAGTTCATCCAGAAGTTGGAACCAGAGGATAAAGAGTTCGAGGTCGATTGAGAAGGTTGGCTTCGAAAGCAAGGACGACTGGTTGTTCCTGATATAGACGAATTGAGAGATGAGGTTCTGAGGGAATGTCACCACTCGAAGCTGACGATTCATCCTGGTGGTAATAAGATGTATCCGGACATGAAGCGATCTTACTACTAGGAAGGGATGAAAACAGATACTGGAAAACTTATTTCCAAGTGTATGAACTGTCAGTTGGTGAAAGCTGAACAGAAGAAGCCGAGTGGATTGCTTCAGCTATTGCAAGTTTCTACGTGGAAGTGGGAGCAGATATCGATGGACTACCTAGAGCCAGGGCAGGAAACGAAGGAATTTGGGTCATCGTGGATCGCTTGACCAAAAGTGCAAGGTTTATTCCTGTCAGATCGTCTTGGACAGTATCGAAGTTGGCTGAGCTTTATGTAAAATGGATAATTCAATTTCATGGTATCCTTAAGAGCATAGCGAGTGATTGAGTTCCATTGTTCGTGAGTGGATTTTGGATGAGTCTGTAAGAGACATTGGGAACCAAATTATGTTTGAGTATGGCTTATCATCCCCATAATAATGGTCAGACCGAAGGGGTTAATCGAGTTTTGGAAGATCTCATAAGAGCTTGTGTATTGGATTCTGAGGGATCATGGGGAGAGCATCTACATCTAGTTGAGTTTGCATATAATAATAGCTACCAGTCGAGCACCGGGATGGCACCATATGAGGTGTTGTATGGTAGACTATGTACTTCTTCGGAGTGTTGTTTAGAAACTAGAGATAAGTTGATACTTAGGCCAGAGATGATCAGAGAGACATCTGATGGTATAGCAAATGAAGGCACCTTAAGATCGTCAGAAGAGTTATGGCGATAAGCATCGAAAAGATTGGAATTCGACATTGGTGACATGGTTTTCGTAAAGATTTTGCCGTTGAATTGCATTGTCCGATTCAGAAGAAAAGTTATCCCCAAGGTTTGTTGGACCGTTTTTGATAATCGAGCGAATTGGAAAGCTCTCATATAGGTTGGAGTTACCAGAGAATTGTCGTTGTTGCTTGTATTTGCTCGGAATTTCGGTGGTGAAATTCCTAGGGGGGGTGGGGGAGGGGAAAATGTAATAACCCGCATTATACATATCGGAGGATCGTAGTTTTTTATTTATTTAATTTGCTGAGGGTTGGATCATTCTCATATTTTGATATGTTGTTTATAGGGATGTGAGATATGTCCATAATTTTTACCAATTTTATTTGTGACCATTTTGCCCCTATTAGTTTTGAACATGGCATAGCTTTTGATTGGGATCTAATCAAGTGCTGAGATTGATTTCATTGGAAAGGAAATGGGGTTGCCAATTCCGTAGAGTGGTCACATTAAAGATTTGGTTCAGCAGTTTGAGGGAAATCGCTGTTTTAGTACTACACATTTTTCTGTTCGGGTTTTCAGCCATTGATGGTCTGATTTGAAGAGGATCATTAGTGGGCTGATGGGAGGCTATAAATAGTGGGTTAGAGGCATGGAGAATAGTTTACTTTCTTCGTTCTCTCATTTGGTTGAGCTTGTGATCCTCCTTGCTCAACCAAATATACCTTTCCACCATTAAAATCTAGATCTAAGGAAGAAGATTGAAGATCTACATTAATCAAAGCTAGATCTACATCAAGTGAAGGGAGATTTCATAAAATCAAGAGGTTTGAAGGTTGTTCTTCGCTGTTCGGATTCGTGATTCATCATTTTTGAGCTAGATCAAAGGTTTGGTGAGTGATAAGCATCTCTCATACGAATTCAATTAAGTATATGGGTTGTTTGATCTCTTTTGAATCACCATTGGATTTAATCTAGCAACTTAAAACTTGTAATTCTCATGTTAATTCATATGTTTATGCAAGTTAGATCCATTGTTTTGTTTATTTATTCATTTATCATGGTTTTGGTGAATTTTATATGATTATCGATGAATAATTGTCATTTTGATGTTGTTAATGATTTCATAAAGTGTTTATAGTTGAATTGGATGATTTGGATGAATTGGTCACATCGATGTTGTCGTTTGGTGGTGATTTGGTCAATATTGGAGCTATTTTGGTCAGACCTGGGGTCAGTTCATTTTTCTTAGGTCAGGCCGTGTGTCTTGTTCCCCAAGAAATGGATAGTTGATGGACTGGACAGTTGATGGACTGGGTAGTTTGATGGACTGGGCAGTTTGATGGATTGGGTTGTTTGATGGACTGGACGGTTTTATGGACCAGACGGTTTGATGGACCGGGCAAAAGTTCTGGAAAATGGACCGGGCAAAAGTTCTGGATCATGGACCGGGCAAGGTTATAGAGCATGGACCAGGCGGAAATTCTGGAGCATGGACCGGGCAGAAATTCTGGAGCATGGATCATTCGACCTGAAATGGAGACATGGGGATGAACTTTAGGTCGTTGGAAACTGGATCGTCGAACATGGTTTGACCCGTATAAAATATGCAAGGGGTGATGCAAGGTCGGGTCGTGGTGTTTGGCTCATTGATGCCTTAGGTCGCTAGAAGCTTGGATCGGCCTATCTTATGGTGATGGTTTGATGTGTGTGTAACGACCTAGTTAGGTCGTGGGTGTGTAATGACCTGGTCAGGTCAATGAAGTGAAACAACTTAGTTAAGTCATTGGGTATTCATGGTGAAGTGGAAATGCAGTCTGGTCATTAGCGACTTGGGGAGATTGATGGGTCATGGGTCTAGTGGAATGACCCAGTGGGTTAGGTCATAGGTCAGGGGTCGATTGCAAACTAGGAGGGAACGACCTGATTTTTATGAACCTTGTATTGGTGATTTTTGGTTCAGTAATAATGTGACTTCAAAGTATATTCAAGTGGGAATGTTCAAAGTGTTGTGATATGTTCGTTGATCGTCGTAACGCAAAGAATGTGAAGACGACTCAAGGTGGTAAGTTCGTGGACAGTGGTTGCTAGAGAAGGGGCTTGAGCTTATGAACAGTTATCGAGTTGGATGGCTAGAGATATCGGAGGCTGAGGAATTATCGTTATCGTAAGTTCTAGCGGACTCAAAGCAGGGGTATAATAAAGATGCCTAAAAGACTAGAAGTGACTGGTCGAGTACCCTTGGCAGCTCGACAGGCCTAGATACGTTTTGTTGTATGGCGTATGGAGTTTTTGCTAGAACTGGAGTTTACCATTAGCTCTTGACAGTTGATGGCAAGGTGTTTAGCCGGTCATACGATTAACGATAGTTTCAAAAAAGGATTGTCGGTGATTGCCAGAGTCGTGAGTGATGTCTGTTTTGCTTGTATCGTCTTATGTAGATTATTCGATGTCAAAGGAGATATCTCTTTGGTGCTTGTTTGATGTTGGTTTAGGCCTTCGAGTCTTGCGCTTGGGGGATGTCGAAATCGATTAGTACGGTCTATGCTTGATAACTGTTTGCCATGAATGTACTATTGTTTCTTAATGCTTATTTGTAAAGTCTATCACTGTCAGATGAAGGAAGACAGGTTTGGGTTCTTCTCTATGGTTTGGTAGATTGGTTGGTTAATCTACCTGTTCTAATATACTTTATTGATGATGTAAGATAGTTGTTTTATCGCTCATTAAGACTGTTGTCTGTTTCCTCTTATTACCTTGGGTTGTTCATCTATTGTAACACCCCGAATTTTAGTTAATACTAAAATTCACTAATTATAGGATAAATAATCTCAGATGTGGGAATTGGGGGTAACGGGCTGCGTCATTGCGTTCGTCTCGGAAAAATACGCGAAATAGAGTCCGAGTTTTCGAGAATCGGAGTCCGTATGGCCCGGTTATGGCCCAAAGAAGTTTTCAGAAAATTCAAAGATAAAAACAGATTTAAAAATTCAAATTCAGAATTTGAAATAGAAGCAGCAGGTAAGGCGGAAGAAATTCCCGCCCTAGCCATGTCGACAGCGCTGTCGACAGGGCTGTCGACAGGGGTGTCGACTGCCCTGTCGACTTGCCTGTCGACAGGGGTACGACGCCCAGTGAAACTGGGTGCACCAGTTTGGGTTCTTGGGCTGGCCTAGAGGGCTGGTTCTAGAGATTTCCTAAATCTAACGGTCCTAATCTAACCTAGGGTTAATCTAAGGGCCTAAAACACTACCTAATCCTATAAATAAGACCCCAACCCTACCCTAATTCATTCATAATTAGGTTTTGTAACTAAACTATGGCAAAATGAAATTTGAGCATGGCCTCCACAAATCAATGAAGAGAGTTGCAAGCTAATCAACATCTTCTTCAATTAAAGCCACTAATTCCACTTTATAAGTTTGCTAATCTTGGTTTTGGTGAGTTTCTATGGCTTTAATAATCAATTGTTAAATTGATTATGGTAGGATGTGATAAGACATGGCTATGTTTGTGGATAAATATGTTTATGCAAGTTTGTATGATATGTGATTTGCAAGTTTTATGTTATATGCGAGGTTAATGCCATGTTTTATGATGCAAAACACTATGTTCAACATTTATGCATATGTAACATGTTATGCAAACTATATGTGAGAGTATATGCAAGTTATATGTAACATGATATGCAAGTTATGCATGTGATTTTATGCATGCTAAATATTTGGTGTTAGGCATGCTAAGTATTTGATTTTATGCATGTTAAGTATTTGATTGTGTGCATGCTAAGTGTGTGGGTTTATGCAAGTTAAGTGGTGTGTTTATGCATAATAAGTAATTGATTCTATGCATGCTAAGTATGTGGTTTTATGTATGCTAAGTGTTTGGTATTATGCATAAATCATGACATGTAAGTTTACCCTTTTAAATGTGATGCATACATATGCAAGATGATACCCTTATATGCTATGCATGTTTACCCTCCTTTAAGATGCAAGTTCATATGCAAGTTATGTGCATGGTGTTATGCAAGTTATGTGTATGAGATTATGCAAGTTATGTGCATGATGTTATGCAAGTTATGTATATGCTTAAATGCAAGTTTAATGTGATATGCAAGTTATGCATGTTCATGCAAGTATGTGAATGCTTATGCAAGTATATGAATGCTTATGCAAGTTATGTGTATGCTTAAATGCATGTTTAACATGTTATGCAAGTTATGAGAATGCTTATATGCAAGTTCAACATGTTATGCAAGATATGGGTATGATAATATGCAAGCTCATATGCAACATGTTATGCAAATCATGTGTATGATAATATGCAAGTTTGGGTTAAATGTAGTTGGGTTAATATATGCTCATAAATGCAAGTTGACATCTTCTTAACCCATGACAAAGTTATATGCTAAACCCATGATATTTGTGATGAATCTTTCCCTTTATTATGTCGTGAAATGAGAACGATTTACGTGGGGAACGATGGGGTAATAAATATGTTAATAAAAGTATGATTGGGTATGATAAGCATACCATAAAAATAAATTAACATAAGTGGGAATTTACCTATTGAGTTAGGTCTACCCCATGGGAATTTACCTATTGAGTTAGGTCTACCCATGTTATGAAAAATGTGTAATTAATTAGGGATAATTAATTGTGGGGGTGATTAATTAGGTGTAATTAATCAACTAAGACACGAGGTTGGACCCTTTTGTAGCGGAAGTCTGCCCGGAACCGACCGGCCATCCAGCGGCTACAAATGATTGGCCCAATGTGAGAGGTCTTAGTCACAAACTAAATACGTGATTAACGTAAAGACACGAGGTTAGACTCGGTTATGACGTAAGGCTGTCCGGACCCAACCGGCTTAACCAGCGGTCATAAAAGATAGTCTAATGTGAGAGGTCTTTAGGAGGATCACGGTCTTAATTAATTAAGAAACACTTAACCAAATTAGCATGTAGTGGGACATGAGGGTTAAGTGGGTGCCTTGGGTGGCATGTAGTAACTAGTGGGGGTGCCTCGGGTGGCATGAGGAAACTAGTGGGTTGCCTTGGGTGGCAATAGAAAATACGATTAGAATACTTAACCAAAGTGGAACATGTAATTAAACATGATTAAAGGGTTAAGTAAGTGCCTTGGGTGGCATGTGAGAGTCAAGTAAGTGCTTTGGGTGGCATGTGGAAATCTAGTGGGTGCCCTTAGTGGCAATTGAAATATGATTGATGACTTAACCAAATCTTAACATGTAAGGGGGCATGATTATAAAAAGGGGTTAAGTGGGATGCACTAGATAAAAATAGCAAGCTTAAGTAGTAGCTTGTGGGGGCCCATTTCAACCAATATCCCAAACTTATCTTTGTGGGCCCAACTCTGGTCGGGTGACGGGACACGCATATTGGGCTTGACTATAAGTGGCCAAAACGGGTTAGCGGTGGCAACGCAGGATCAGCGGGTTTCATATGCGTGTGTGGACCCGGGCTGGTTGGTAAGTCGTTGTTGCATCGTGTAGATATAAAGCCGTGCACACTGATATTATCTGGTAGCCACTTTGGGGAATGATACACCCCCTTTTGTGGGACCAGCACGGGTATCTACGGTAGGGAGCCGATCGCTTGGGGGTAGTGGGTACACCTAGTAAAGATAGGGGCAGACGGCACCTGTGTAGGGGTACAAGAAACTACCGGGTAAAAATTACTAAGTACACTTAGTGGGATCAACCTTTAAGTAGGAATTACTCTTGGTGGGTAGAACTGGTGTGGTGCAGTGTAGGAATTACCCTTGGGTGAATAAGTCTGGGGTGGTGTAAGAATTATCATTGGGTGGATAAATGCGTCTTTTCGGTTATCGTAGTACATCCGGTGTTTAGTTGGCTACTTAGTGTAGACATTATCCCCAGAGGTACCGTACCTTATTTATGTCATACCCTAATTACTTTAATGGTTGTATTGTTAGGGTTATAGGACTCACTCAGGCTTATGTCTGACCCCGTTGTTTTTATCTTTTTCCCAACCCTCAGGTTTTCGGAGTGGGCCTAGCACGAGTGGGCTTAGATCAGGCTGCTTTATTCACTTTTGGAGCTTGGACCATAGATGTAGAGAGCTCAGCTTACCCTTTCTTTTATGGCTATCAGTTCATGTATTGGGATTATGTACTTTCATTTATCAGGATGGATATTTTGTACTTGACTCTTATTATGGTTTTGTGATGTAACCAAACATGTTTTATTTTCCGCTGCAATGAAATGATGTTTTAAGATTTTCAAGTATTACTTATATCTGTCTTGTTGTAATTTTTCTGTTCTATATTCACTTAAAATACTCCACCAATGTTATGGCATTCCCTTAGCGAGTGACCATAGCGGGTGTGGGGTGTTACACGTGGTATCAGAGCTTAAGGTTACCAGAACAGATAAAATTTTTAGAAAAATTATTTTCTAAGAATATTTTTGGAAAGGAGTATTTTCAAAAACATGTCTTTTAAGAGAAAAGTTTTTGAAAGAAAAGCATAATCCCCAATAGCCATATCTATATCTTTCGAATTCTCCATTTTGAATCTCTTCCTTTCTCTCATTTTGAGTTTCCCCTCCGCGTATAGATGACCTTTCTAAGATAGATAAGAATGGAAAACCACTTCAAGGGACTTAGACGTTAGTCGGATTAGAAGTTGGTTCAAGAAGGAGGAGGACTGGTAGGTACCTATAGGATAGACGATGAGAGGAAGGCTCAAATAGTTGTTTGGTTAATGAAGGATGAAACCTCATTGGTGGGAGGTTACGAGTGGAGAATAGGGAAGAAGAAGGCAAGTGGTTATCCTTTTGGGAGGAATAGGACACCTTATTAGGATTGTCCAAAGAAGCAAGGGCAAGGTATGGAATCTTCTGGAGGGTAGTTGTATTCCCTCACGACTAGGGTACCAGATGGGGATAAGACCGTCTAGATTGGAGGTTGGATTTCTTTATTATCTGATTCGAACTTATTTGATTCTGACGCATCGAGTTCGTTTAGCTCATCATTGTTAGTTGAGTCACTGCACTTAGACACCAGTTTGGTAGATGATCCCTTAGTTGTTTCAAACCCAATTGGGCTCCATGATGTGTTTGGGTTTGAAAGTTTCTATACTTAGCGTTGAGTTTAGGTGTGATGCTTGTTGGGCTTCACGGGCTATGGGCTAGTTTTGGGCATGGACTGGTTATCCAGTAGAGGTGCCGTTCATGATTTTGAAGGGAGAGTTGTTAGGCTTATGACCCGCTTGGGTAACACTCTCGAGATCTCTTGTAATCCCATAGAATCTATTATGCTAAGTTATCTAGAATCGCTTGACGCGTCGGTCTGGAATTTGCGATCTGTTAGAGCGGGCCGGGAATACTCGGATGTGTGTGTGGGGGGGTGAAGGGCTTACCTCTGAAGCGGGAGATTGACTTCCGAATATACCTGGTGGATAATGCTAAACCAGTATTTTGGCCAGTGTGCCACATGGCTCCTCGTGAGAGGAGGGAACTCCATAAGTAAGTAGGTGATTTGCTTGAGAAGGGGTTCATAAGACGAAGTGTATCGGAGTGAGGTGCTCCGGTAGTTTTTGTAACGAAGGCGGATGGGTCCCTCAGACTTTGTGTAGGCTAAAGAGAACTAAATAAACTCACAAAGAAGAATAGACACCCATTGCCAAGGATTGATGATCTCTTTGATCAGTTGGCTGGCGCCTCAGTATTTATGTAGTAGGACTCAGCCACGGAAGTTCATCAGTTGAGAGTGGCTGAGGATAGCATAGAAAAGACTACCTTTAGGACTCCGGATGTTTTTTTTAGGAGTGGCTGGTGATGCCATTCGGTTTGACGAACGCCCCCGCATACTTTGTTGATTTGATGAGAAGGGTGTTCAGGGAGTACCTAAATAAGTTCGTGATGGTCTTTGTGGATGACATCTGGGTCTTTTCTAGGAGCGAAATAAGTTTTCATATGTGCTCAATGGGGTGAGCAAATCCAGTTATGGGAAAACGGTGGTTTTGGAGCGAGACTGGCGAGGACATCCAAAATTGGTCAAGGGCTTAATTATTTAGCCATTTTTACTAGTATCATCTCACGTAGGTCGTCTGAATTCGAAGGAGGTATCCCTTGGGTGTTTGTCTGATATTGGTTTAGGCCTTTGGGGCTTGCATTTGGGGGATGCCGAATTCGACTAGGGTGGTCTGCGTGGGAGACAGTTGTGATGATTTTGGATGATATCCTGGTGGAGAAGAGCATGCCCTACATCTTAGGGAAGTGTTGGAGACTCTTCGAGCGCATAGTCTTAGGACAGCAAAAGTGGATGGGATCCTTAGCATCCTATGAGTAAGGGTAACATGGTAGCGGACGCCTTAAGTAGAAAAAGGTTGTCCTTGAGTTCATTGTTCATTGAACGACGGAGCTTAGAGTTTATTTCTATGATTGACTTTAGACCTTCCGTTGACTTTGTACCCGGTTTGCTAGCCTCCTTGGAGGTTAGACCTACTCTTTTGGGGCGGATTGGAGAAGCACAAAGGGATGACCCACAGTTGGTTGAGTTGGTGGAGAAGCTCATAAGGGGGGGAGTCGTCCAGCCATTTGAGTAGGTACACCCTAGACGATAGGGGGTGCTTGCGTAGAGACGGTAGACTTTGTACCGCAAGACGAGGGTTTGAGGAAGGTTATTTTTGATGATGCACACCGTACTAGGATGACCATTCATCCCGGTGGGAACAAGATGTATCAAGACATGAAGAGGGTTTTCTTCTGGACCGGTAGGAAGAAAGATGGAGCCGAGTATGTCGCTCGATGCTTGGTGTGCCAACAAGTAAAAGCGGAGCAAAAGAAACCAGGTGGGTTGCTTCACCCATTGGAAGTTCCGCAATGGAAGTGGGATAGCATCTCGATGGATTTTATTGACGGGTTACCCAGATCAAGAAAGGGTAATACGGGAATTTGGGTGGTGGTAGACAGACTTACTAAGAGCACCCATTTTTATACCTATGAAGAGCAAGGGGACCGCTCCGTGGCTAGCTTCTTTATATCTGCGAGAGATAGTTCGATTGCATGGGGTACCCTCTAGCATAGTGAGTA
This sequence comes from Allium sativum, assembly GCA_030737875.1. Taxonomy (NCBI): domain Eukaryota; kingdom Viridiplantae; phylum Streptophyta; class Magnoliopsida; order Asparagales; family Amaryllidaceae; genus Allium; species Allium sativum. The sequence continues at coordinate 508,115,094 of CM060921.1, read as the reverse complement.
ATCGAGATCCTATCTTCACTAGCGAGTTCTGGAGAAGTTTGCAAGAAGCAGTGAGGACTCAGTTGTGTTTGAGTACCGCATATCATCCTCAGACGGACGGCCAAACTGAGAGGGTGAATCATGTCCTAGAAGACCTTTTGAGGCTTTGTATCTTAGATTTTGGAGGAACATGGGAAGAGCATCTTCCATTGGTGGAGTTCGCGTATAATAATAGCTTTCAGTCCAGTATTGGTATGGCACCTTTCGAAGCTCTTTATGAAAGGCCTTGTCGATCACCTACACGTTGGTAGGAATCTACGGATGAGATCTTGCTTGGGCCGATAAGGTTAGAAAGACTTCGGGAAAAGATTGATTTGATTCAAAGAAGGATGAAAGCGACGCAAGATAAACAGAAATCTTATGCGGACAAGAGGAGAACAGAGCTTGAGTTTGATATTAGGACATGCTTTTTATCAAGATATCTCCGTTACGGAATGTGGTTCACTTTGGATCTGTTGGGAAGTAAGTACCAAGGTTTGTTGGGCCGTTTCCTATTAAGGAAAGGATTGGACATATGACATATAGAGTGGAGTTGCCCGACAGGCTTAGTGGTGTACATGATATATTCCATGTGTTACATTTGAGGAAGTTCCTACATGAGACCGCAGAGGCGGTAGAGCCGAGCCTGCTTAGAGAAGTGGAAGTAGAGCGTGAAGCGACGATTCGACGAGCTCCTACTTGCATCCTTGGGTCAGAGATTTGGAAGTTGAGAAACAGAGAGGTTCAACTAGTCAAAGTACGAAGGGGAGATGAAGAGAGCGACGCAACCTGGGAGACGGAAGCGAAGAGGCGTTCGAGGTACCCTTTTTCTTTCGGAGGGTATGTCCTTTTGTTTCTCCTTCATCGCATATCTTGTGCTTATCTTATCCTTAGTATGTCCTCTCGTTAGTACCTTTGACCTTCAGATAGGATAGTCCTATGGTTGAAACATGTGTTTGAGACATGTTATGTATGATGGATGCAAGTGGATGCAAGTGTTTGCTAGTGGTTGCTCGTGGATGCATATACACACACTCTAGGCACTAGATCGGCTCAATCACTTCATATTGCATATTGCATAAAATTGTGTGTAGGAAGCTATATTATGGATGTATAATGATTGTGTTATCATATGGATGATGCATTTTGGTGAATGATTGTGCACTCATGTAGATATTGTATGTGTCGATAGGGTTCTCTCGCATACATAATGGATGCATGGCACTATCATGGTTTGCATATGTTCATACATTAGATAGGGAACATATACACACACTTTTTGCATATGCTCATACATTATTAGAAATTGTTTTAAGGACAATGGATGCCCGTGGTTGATGGTTTGAGTAGATGGTTGTTTGGATGGTAGGATATGCATTCTCCTTAGCTTAGAGATTTCGGGGACGAAATCCTTTAAGGAGGGGAGAATGTAACACCCCGAATTTTAGATAATACTAAAATTCACTAATTATAGGATAAATAATCTCAGATGTGGGAATTGGGGGTAACGGGCTGCGTCATTGCGTTCGACTCGGAAAAATACGCGAAATAGAGTCCGAGTTTTCGAGAATCGGAGTCCGTATGGCCCGGTTATGGCCCAAAGAAGTTTTCAGAAAATTCAAAGATAAAAACAGATTTAAAAATTCAAATTCAGAATTTGAAATAGAAGCAGCGGGTAAGGCGGGAGAAATTCCTGCCCTAGCCATGTCGACAGCGCTGTCGACAGGGCTGTCGACAGGGGTGTCGACTGCCCTGTCGACTTGCCTGTCGACAGGGGTACGACGCCCAGTGAAACTGGGTGCACCAGTTTGGGTTCTTGGGCTGGCCTAGAGGGCTGGTTCTAGAGATTTCCTAAATCTAACGGTCCTAATCTAACCTAGGGTTAATCTAAGGGCCTAAAACACTACCTAATCCTATAAATAAGACCCCAACCCTACCCTAATTCATTCATAATTAGGTTTTGTAACTAAACTATGGCAAAATGAAATTTGAGCATGGCCTCCACAAATCAATGAAGAGAGTTGCAAGCTAATCAACATCTTCTTCAATTAAAGCCACTAATTCCACTTCATAAGTTTGCTAATCTTGGTTTTGGTGAGTTTCTATGGCTTTAATAATCAATTGTTAAATTGATTATGGTAGGATGTGATAAGACATGGCTATGTTTGTGGATAAATATGTTTATGCAAGTTTGTATGATATGTGATTTGCAAGTTTTATGTTATATGCGAGGTTAATGCCATGTTTTATGATGCAAAACACTATGTTCAACATTTATGCATATGTAACATGTTATGCAAACTATATGTGAGAGTATATGCAAGTTATATGTAACATGATATGCAAGTTATGCATGTGATTTTATGCTTGCTAAATATTTGGTGTTAGGCATGCTAAGTATTTGATTTTATGCATGTTAAGTATTTGATTGTGTGCATGCTAAGTGTGTGGGTTTATGCAAGTTAAGTGGTGTGTTTATGCATAATAAGTAATTGATTCTATGCATGCTAAGTATGTGGTTTTATGCATGCTAAGTGTTTGGTATTATGCATAAATCATGACATGTAAGTTTACCCTTTTAAATGTGATGCATACATATGCAAGATGATACCCTTGTATGCTATGCATGTTTACCCTCCTTTAAGATGCAAGTTCATATGCAAGTTATGTGCATGGTGTTATGCAAGTTATGTGTATGAGATTATGCAAGTTATGTGCATGATGTTATGCAAGTTATGTATATGCTTAAATGCAAGTTTAATGTGATATGCAAGTTATGCATGTTCATGCAAGTATGTGAATGCTTATGCAAGTATATGAATGCTTATGCAAGTTATGTGTATGCTTAAATGCATGTTTAACATGTTATGCAAGTTATGAGAATGCTTATATGCAAGTTCAACATGTTATGAAAGATATGGGTATGATAATATGCAAGCTCATATGCAAGATGTTATGCAAATCATGTGTATGATAATATGCAAGTTTGGGTTAAATGTAGTTGGGTTAATATATGCTCATAAATGCAAGTTGACATCTTCTTAACCCATGACAAAGTTATATGCTAAACCCATGATATTTGTGATGGATCTTTCCCTTTATCATGTCGTGAAATGAGAACGATTTACGTGGGGAACGATGGGGTAATAAATATGTTAATAAAAGTATGATTGGGTATGATAAGCATACCATAAAAATAAATTAACATAAGTGGGAATTTACCTATTGAGTTAGGTCTACCCCATGGGAATTTACCTATTGAGTTAGGTCTACCCATGTTATGAAAAATGTGTAATTAATTAGGGATAATTAATTGTGGGGGTGATTAATTAGGTGTAATTAATCAACTAAGACACGAGGTTGGACCCTTTTGTAGCGGAAGTCTGCCCGGAACCGACCGGCCATCCAGCGGCTACAAATGATTGGCCCAATGTGAGAGGTCTTAGTCACAAACTAAATACGTGATTAACGTAAAGACACGAGGTTAGACTCGGTTATGACGTAAGGCTGCCCGGACCCAACCGGCTTAACCAGCGGTCATAAAAGATAGTCTAATGTGAGAGGTCTTTAGGAGGATCACGGTCTTAATTAATTAAGAAACACTTAACCAAATTAGCATGTAGTGGGACATGAGGGTTAAGTGGGTGCCTTGGGTGGCATGTAGTAACTAGTGGGGGTGCCTCGGGTGGCATGAGGAAACTAGTGGGTTGCCTTGGGTGGCAATAGAAAATACGATTAGAATACTTAACCAAAGTGGAACATGTAATTAAACATGATTAAAGGGTTAAGTAAGTGCCTTGGGTGGCATGTGAGAGTCAAGTAAGTGCTTTGGGTGGCATGTGGAAATCTAGTGGGTGCACTTAGTGGCAATTGAAATATGATTGATGACTTAACCAAATCTTAACATGTAAGGGGGCATGATTATAAAAAGGGGTTAAGTGGGATGCACTAGATAAAAATAGCAAGCTTAAGTAGTAGCTTGTGGGGGCCCATTTCAACCAATATCCCAAACGTATCTTTGTGGGCCCGACTCTGGTCGGGTGACGGGACACGCATATTGGGCTTGACTATAAGTGGCCAAAACGGGTTAGCGGTGGCAACGCAGGATCAACAGGTTTCATATGCGTGTGTGGACCCGGGCTGGTTGGTAAGTCGTTGTTGCATCGTGTAGATATAAAGCCGTGCACAGTGATATTATCTGGTAGCCACTTTGGGGAATGATACACCCCCTTTTGTGGGACCAGCACGGGTATCTACGGTAGGGAGCCGATCGCTTGGGGGTAGTGGGTACACCTAGTAAAGATAGGGGCAGACGACACCTGTGTAGGGGTACAAGAAACTACCGGGTAAAAATTACTAAGTACACTTAGTGGGATCAACCTTTAAGTAGGAATTACTCTTGGTGGGTAGAACTGGTGTGGTGCAGTGTAGGAATTACCCTTGGGTGAATAAGTCTGGGGTGGTGTAAGAATTATCCTTGGGTGGATAAATGCGTCTTTTCGGTTATCGTAGTACATCCGGTGTTTAGTTGGCTACTTAGTGTAGTCATTATCCCCAGAGGTACCGTACCTTATTTATGTCATACCCTAATTACTTTAATGGTTGTATTGTTAGGGTTATAGGACTCACTCAGGCTTATGTCTGACCCCGTTGTTTTTATCTTTTTCCCAACCCTCAGGTTTTCAGAGTGGGCCTAGCACGAGTGGGCTTAGATCAGGCTACTTTATTCGCTTTTGGAGCTTGGACCATAGATGTAGAGAGCTCAGCTTACCCTTTCTTTTATGGCTATCAGTTCATGTATTGGGATTATGTACTTTCATTTATCAGGATGGATATTTTGTACTTGACTCTTATTATGGTTTTGTGATGTAACCAAACATGTTTTATTTTCCGCTGCAATGAAATGATGTTTTAAGATTTTCAAGTATTACTTATATCTGTCTTGTTGTAATTTTTCTGTTCTATATTCACTTAAAATACTCCACCAATGTTATGGCATTCCCTTAGCGAGTGACCATAGCGGGTGTGGGGTGTTACATCTATGGTGTTATGAGTGGGCAGACTAGGTTGCAGGTAATTAATGAGGGCGATGTTGCTGTGAGATGGCAAGCAGGAGGCTGCGTATTATTTTGCTACTATTTAGTATTTCAGTTTCTGCTATTTGATAAGCGTTGAAGTATGGCCAATTTGTACACACACTTATGTTGTAATCCAAAGATATATGGATATTCTTTCTAGCTGCTATGAAAGTCTCAAGTTTCTGCTCAAATATGCTTCACTATTATTGCCTATTGTGTATGTTCTATTATATTTTATCCTTGCATTGTGAGTTATACGGTAGGTACCGCATGTGTTATCTTACCATGATGATTGTTCATAGCTGCCTGGCACACCGTTCAGCGCATTATTCCTCTTGTTTAGTGTAGGAGTTATGGGCAATCGTCACAAAACCCCATTTTAAACATCTTAGAAAACATGTGAAAACCCCATTTCAAACATCTTCTTAGAAAACATTGTAAAAAACATCTTTTTATAATGTTTTTGCATAAAACGTTGTAGACCTTGATTTTTTGCAATGTTTCCTCTAGAAAGGTTGTAATATAATACTTTTTTCATAACATTTTTTTAACTATTGTAATAATGTAATTTTAGCAATAGTTATAAATGTTAACATATTTTTTTTATGTTTAGCATTGCAATATTATGATAACTAATGATTTGTAAGCAATAAAAATATTTAAAAATTAAATAATTTATAAATGGTGTTTATCGGCTTTGGATCAAGGTAGCCTTATGTAATGGTCTAAAATTTAATCTGTTTAACAATAGGTATTTAAATATATTGGTGATGCATTTTGATTTTATAGTCAAAATTGCAACCATTCGATTATATAATTTTCTAAAATCAATAGCGATGCAATGTCATTAATTTTTACGAGATTTAAACGGTTGATCATGTATTTTTGAAATATGTGTTAAGTAAAAGATTATAATGTGGACTACGGTTGGGAAATAAAAAAGAATGGATGCAAATTCAAAGGAATTCATTTACTTATTGAAATTGAATAAACAAAGTAATTAGGGGGTTGGGTGAGTGGTTGGGTTAGATTAGAAATAAGTTGAATTTGAATAAGGGCATAAGAAAAAATAAACTCAACCCATATTTGTTGAGTACAGAAAATGACACTTTGGAAACCTTATAAAGGATGTTGTAATAAAAATGTATTGAAAAGATTTATTTTGTTAAAATGTAACAAATTTAGCTAGTTGTTACTAAATAACCATTTTGTGAATGCTGAACTAAAGATTGAGTTGTAAGTGAATGTTAAAATATGGAATGACGAATAAAAGTCAATATTGAATGTGAAAATATTTTAAAGTGATTTACAAGTTGTTCTTTTCAAATGAATTTTTTAAAAATATTATAAAACATGGTAACTTAACTTATGACGCATATAATTTCTAATGTTTGGGTTGTATTAGACCATCTAACTAAAATCCATTCAACTCAATCCTATTAAATTTAATAGGACATCCTTTCATCTACTCAAGTTGTATATTATTGTTATCCTTTCACTTCACGAATTCCTAGTTCATTTGTTGTAGACGTGTCCCGATCTTTGCAAGTAGCCTTGAGTAGAATCTTCAAAAGGTTTTAGGATAGTTTTTGTAATGCTCTCTGCCTGCAATCTAATAGACAAACTGAGTAGAGAACTCATATCCTTAAGAACTTATTCGTGCATGTGCCTGGGATTTTGGTGATAGTTAGTAAGATCGCTTTTCTCTTGTCGAGTTTATGTATACTAAATAGCTATCTTTCCAACATCAGTATGGATTTTTACAAAATCTTATACGAAAGAACATGTCAGTTACCTCCATTTTAGCTAGAGTCTAAGGAAAAAATAATATCAGACGCCACCTCCATTCGTGGAGCTTCGAAGAAGATTACTCTTATGAGAAAAGAATATAAAGGGTACAGTGTCATTAGAAATCCAACATGCAGACAGCCGTAGGAAGTCTCTTGAGTTCTTTATTAATGGACCTGTTATATTCATGCATCTCCTGTGAAAGGAAAGATACACTTTTGTCAAACCGAAGAATTTGGCCCCCTAATACATAAGGCTATTTCTTATAGCTGAGCGTATCGATCTTGTAGCTTATCAAGTAGCACTTCCATCCTGACTTCCAGGTGTTCACGATGTGTTTCACAATTTCAATTGTGGAAGTGTCAACATGATTCAGACCTTGTTGATTGATTCTCGTGTATTAGAGGAGCTTGAGGTCTCACCTGATCTTTCTTTCATGCAACACCCCATGCATGTTCTTGGTTTGGTTGCTAAATGACTTCGGAAGAAGAATGTGCCACTCGTGAAGCTTTAATGGATCGATAATCCAAATGGGGCACTGGGAAAATTAGAAAATTTATTGAGTGATTATATCTTAATTTTCTATCTTCTCATATTGAGGGTGAAATTTTTTAAACTCAAGCTATCTATTTCTTATCTATTTTCTTTGCTAATAGAAAAATTCGAGTTGAATACAACTCTTCTTTAGGAAAATTGATGGGACTTAATTTTTATAAAGGGGAGTTTGTAACAACTCCAGTTTTGTGATTAACTATATAGAATTAATTAAAAAATGTATTAACGAGTTAATTGGGATTAAAGCTTGATTTGGAGTTCAAATTTATAAATAAATTGGGTGTAGCTGAATAATGCTTGAGAATGTAATTCAATTTACTGATTATTGAATTTATCAAAGAAATAAAATGGGATTTGGAAAACATAACTTAATCATTTGTTTGGTTAATTAAGGAGTTTGTTGATAACTTGGTGAAATATGGAAGGAAGAATTAATTTAGTCATTGAGATGATTAAATAATGTGTTTTGGGATAATATAAGTAATATATGAGTTTTGAAGTAAAATTCAAATTAATTATAATATTAAGGATCAATTGAGTTCCAAACTAAATATTGGTGTGATGAATATAAATATGGAAAATAAAGTTTTAGTAAACTTTATAATACAGAATTAAGATAAAAAATAATTATTTATAAGATTGATTATGGCTTAATGGAATAAATTGTAATATATTTGGATATAATGAATTTTAGTGAAAAATTATGTTTTCCAAATATAATGGAGCTGTAACTAAAATAAAAAATGTAAATATAGTGAAAAATAAATAAATATGTGTCAAAATAATTTTAATAAGATTATACCATTTATTGGGGGTCAAAATACTGGGTTTTGTACAATTTTAGCATCAAATTTGTACGTTTTGTACATAAAAGTGTAAAATGTACAATTTGATTACAAAATTTAAATTTTATTTTAATATGTGTGAATTATGTTAGAAAGGTTTGATAGTATTTTAAATATGTTGTACAAAGATTCTAATAGGTAAACAATGTTAAAACTACATATTTCGATGTTAAAATGGTAAAATATAGGGTTAATTACGTGACTTGTATGTTAAGTGGCATATTTAAACTAATTAAATTATCGATGACTTAATTAGGACATAATTAATCCCAAATAAAATTGTTAATAATGGAATGGTTTAGAGAAAAGAATTCATATTGTATATTTTCTTCCTCTTTTTATAGAACTCACAGTAAAAGAAAATCATCTTTTCTTCTTAAAAACTCAAATATAACCAGAAACCAATCAAAACTAAAACAAGTTGGAAAAAATAAATTCAACCTATAGAAAAGTAATCTCTTTCAAACCATGAATCTACCTTTATTTTGTTTAGATTTATGAATTATATTTTATTGTACGCTGAAAATCAGATTGCATGTGTCTTGACTTCTTCCACAGGCGTTTAGAGCTTCTACAAAGCCAAAATCTCGAGCCTTTTGCTCTCAATTGCTATCAAATCATTGCGTAAGCCAAAAATTGGTGAATATAACTCACCCTTCTAGTTTATGTAGTTTCTGTGATCTTGTACAGTTGTTTTAGTGAGAAATCGTATCTCTGAATCATAAGTTTTTTATTAACCATAAAAAAATCAACTCTTTGTCCAAAACTTTAATGTTGTATGTTATTATTTTCTAGCTAAAATCATAGCAAACCTTATTTGAATGATAGTATTGCTATTGTTGTACATGCATATCAAATTTCAGGTCATTCCGACCTTTGTAGCTCACTAAAATATGTTGCCAAACTTTGAATCGAATGAGATAAACACTTGGGTAAAAAGTCCATCACCCAGGTCAACCTGAGGCTTCTCATGGTCGACCCATAGATCGACCCGGAGCCTATTAGGGTTGGCCCATAGAGCATGGGTGTCGATCATCGTGGTTCTTTATTGCGCCGACAAATATGCCTATGTATTTTTTATTTCCACACCTGTAACAACCCGGAATTTTGGGGCCAATTCAAAATTTTTAATTTAGAAATTTTAATGGGATTTTAAATATTTAAAATGGTTTATTTTAAATAACAACGACTAAAAATTTATTTTAATTGAAGTTAAAATAAATAAATTTATTTTAATTATAAAAGGAGTTAGAAATAGCATGGCAGTTTGAAAAGAATTTGAACTTCGACTGATTGTATAGGATGCAAAATAAATAGGATTTTGGTGAAACCAAAAATATTAGAATCTATTTAATAATATCTTTCAAATGAATCCGAAAAATTGAAATTTCATATCGGGAATCAAAAGTTATATCCAGTTTAAATTTCAGAATAGTCGCTGTAGAATTTATATATATTTTATTGTTAAAAATAGCCATTTTTCAAATGACCTCTGTTTTCGACGAAACCACTTTTGTTGGAACCGGAATGTCAAATTATTGCTAGGTTTCAATTTTCATAATTTTCTGAATTAATATGTGAGCATGGCAAAAGAAAATGTGATTTGTCCACTTTAGTCAAATTGGATCGACCATAAAATGGCCATTTTTCAAAAAGTCTCAGAATTCGACGAAATTAGTTTTTTTAGGACCGTATCGTCAAAACAAAGCCAAATATATTTTTTTGTAATTTTTAGAGTTGGTATGTGGCCCCGGTGAATTTAAATGTAAGGTTGAATTAATTAACTAAATGATTTAAATATTAAATTAAATAAACCAAGCTACAGACTTACGTTTGGGCTCATGAGACATAGCCCATTGGGTTAAGAATAGGGCTTATTAGCTAGGAATGTCTGTCGTTGGACTTGAATCGGAGTTAGTGGCTAAACAAGCCTTTTTAGTGAATAATTAATAAAATAATATTATAAATATTAGTTTAATTAACAACCCTGACCCTAATTCAAATGACCAGCCGCCACTTTCAAAACCGAGGGCATGGCGCTCCGGGATTCATAACCAAAGTACTCCTAATTCACTAAACCATTTCGAATGATTCCAACGCCAAATTAAAGAGCATTCATAGAGCTTTAATCCGTGCGGTGGTGATCTGATTTTGTTCATCATGGAGGCCGAATTTGAAGCGCAAAGGCGCTGCGTTTATCCGTGGTTTGTGGGCCATAGGGGGTGCGAGTTCGGCCAGGAGCCAGCCGATGAAGGAGCAGGTGATGGCGACCAAGGTGGAGAGGTCTGATCGAGTCCTGGTGGTCCGAGAGGGAGTGCGACAGGAGGGTTGGGAGGCGTTGGTTATGGGTTCTCAGTTTCAGCGGATAACGATGAAGGTGGAAGAAGGTTTTAAGAATTAAATTAAATTAATTAATATATTAATGATATATTAAAATGTTAAATGTTTAGAAATCCATAACTTTCTCATATAAATCGAAACTGAACGATTTTCATTGCGTTAGAACTGTATTTCCAAGATCTACAACATGGAACAGACGAGATCTAAAATAGAGCAAATCAAAATTCAGAGCAAATTCAAATCTGAACTGTTCAGAATTAAAACCAGCGGTGAGATTTCTTAATTTATAATTTAAAATAAATTGTTATGTTTTGCAAATCATTACTGATTCTCTATTTAAAATTTATGCGTGTGATGTATGAGATTAGATTTGGTTGTTTGTGGCTGAGTAGAATTAATTGGATTGAATTGTATAGATCTAGACTTTGCTTGCAATAAAAATCAATTTTTATTGTATATATAAAAATATTCATGTTTGTAAATAAAATGTGTTGACCAATAAAAATTATATTTTTATTGTGTACAAGGATTATTCATGTTATATTAAAAACACCATTTTATGTAGATCATGTTACGTTAGATATAAAACATCATTTTATTTTAGATCATGTTGTGTTAGGTATAAAATTGTCATTTTAGATTAATATGTCATTATTTTGGAAGTGTTCATTTGGTTAGAAATAACTTAACATTTTTTTAGAAACATGCTAGGTAAAGAAATTGACATTTTTGTTAGAAAACATGCTATGTAAATAAGATTGACATTTTTGTTAAAAACATGCTATGCAAATAAAAATAACATTCTAGTTATAAAATGTTAAAGTGAATAAAAATAACATTTAGTTATGAAATGTTAAAGTGAATAAAAATAACATTTTAGTTGTAAAAGGTGAATAAAAATAACATTTTAGTTATAAAATGTTGAGTTGATAAAAATATCACTTTTTATTTGTTTTGTTGAGTTAGAATTGACAACAAAACAAATATATCACTTTTATATGTGTTTTGTTGAATTAGAGTTATCGACAAAACAAAATATTACTTTTTACTTGTTTTGTTGAGTTAGAATTATCGACAAAACAAAATATTACTTTTTATGTGTCCTGTCGAGTTAGAATTATCGATAAAACAAAATATTACTTTTCACTTGTTTTGTTGAGTTAGAATTGTCAAAATAAAATGTCACTTTTGTAACATGTTATGTGATAGGTAACAATATCATTTTTGTTATAGATGTCATATTGGATTTAAATTATCATTTTTGTTACAGATGTCATATTAGATTAAAAATACCATTTTTATTATAGATTAAAAAAAAATCATTTTTATTAGAGAATGTTATGTTAGATTTAAGACATCATTTTGTTAAGAAATGCTATGTTAGATTAACAATGTTCATTTATTTGAATTGAAAACATGTTAACGATAAAGTTTACATTTTTATCGTATATATATATATATATATATATATATAGAATAGATTAAACAATGTTCATTCGTTTAAATTGAAAACATGTTAATAATAAAATTTACATTTTTATCGTATATATAGAATGGATTAAAAATGTTCGTTTATTGGAAATAAAAACATGAGGAAATAAAGCATATTTTATTTGCATCTTTATATGCAAATAAAAACATAAGAAAAGAAATCACACTTTATTTGCATCTTTTTATGCAAATAAAAACATAAGAAAGGAAGTTTATTTTGTTTGCATCTTTTTATGCAAATAAAAACGTAAGAAGTACATTTTTATTTGCCTTTTTCTATGCAAATAAAACATAGTAAAAAAGATACAATTTTATTGTAATATGAAACATTAGAAAAGATTAGACAATAAAAATTACATTTTTATTGTAATATGAAAATAATATTTTTATTTACATTTTATATGTAAATAAAAACATGTATTAGAAAAGAACATTTTTATTTGTATTTCTCATGTAAGTCAAAACATGTATTAGAAACGAAAGTATATTTTATTTATCTTTTACATGTAAATAAAAGACATGGATTAAAGGGGGTAGATTTTATTCACATTCTAGATGTGATTAAGGACATGAATTTATAAAGGATATTTTATTCACATTTTAGATGTGAATAAAAGACATGAAATTTAAAAGTACATTATTATTTGCAAATTAGTTGCAAATGAAAACAAGAATATAAAAACTACATTTTTATTTGCAAGTTAGTTGCAAATAAAAATATGATTAGAAAAAGACCACTTTTATTTGTAACTTAGTTGCAAATAAAAACATGACTATAAAAAGTTGACATTTTTATCTATATTTTTGATATAAGTAAAAGCATGAATTGAAAAAGGATATTTTTATATTTTAGATATAAATAAAACATAAAAATAAAAAGTACATTTTTATTCACATTTTAGATGTGAATAAAATCTTGATTTATAAAGGATATTTTATTCACATTTTAGATGTAAGTAAAAACATAGAAATAAAAAGTGCATTTTTATTTACATTTTAGGTGTAAGTAAAACCATGAAATAAATAGGTAAATTTATATTTACATTTTAGATATAAATAGAACCATGGATTAAAATGTGAATTTTTTACTTGCATTTTATATTAAATAATAACATGAATTAGAAAGTACATTTTTATTTGCATATTAGATGTAGATAGAAACATAGTATTAAAAAGTACATTTTATTTACACTGTAAAAAGTAAATAAAACCATAGGATGAAAGGTTATATGTTTATTTACATCTTAGATGTAAATAGGATCATGAACTAGAAAAGGCACACTTTTATTTACATTTTAGATGTAAATAAAAACATAGAAATCAAAGTGAACCTTGTATTTACATGTTAGTTGTAAATAGAACCATGGATTTAAAAAGTGACATTTGAAGTTACATTTTAAAGTCATTGTAGATGTAATCAAAGGATAGAATTTAATGTTAAATTTTTATTGCTAGAATAGAGACAATAAAAAGAATAGAATAAAAAGACATATTTTTATTGTTATTCTAAGGACAATAAAAATAGTAGAAATAAAAGGATATTTTTATCGTCATTTTAGATGCGATAAAAAGAGTAGAAATAAAAGGATATTTTTATCGTCATTTTAGATGCGATAAAAAGAGTAGAAATAAAAGTGATATTTTTATCGTCATTTTAGATGCGATAAAAAGAGTAGAAATAAAAGTGATATTCTTATCGTCATTTTAGATGCGATAAAAAGAATGGATTATAATGGTTAAAATCGCTAAACGATTTATATTTATATTTATATATAAATATAAACTAAAATTAAACGAATCGTGCTGCTGCAGTTCACGATTTGAAATCGTAACTTTAAACGATTATACCGTAAGATTCGACCGTCGGATTTTACCAAAACTGGAACCGTTAGGACCGCTTTGGGAAGATCTTTCCAATGATATAAATCTCGTCAAAATCCAACGGTTAGATCTCAAGATATGTGCAAATCAAATTTGATTGAAATCAGCGCCAGGGCCGCCAACCGACCCAAAGCGTCGTTAAATGAATATAGTTATATATATATATATATATATATATATATATATATAAATAGCGATAAATCGTTATTAAAGATTGATACGATATGAAATGATTTTAGAATACATATACACGCGAGGATCATTTGAAAAGTCCGAGTTCAATTTCATTTCAAATGATTATACGACGATCTAAGTCGAAGAGTTGAAGACGGTGATTGAAGACCGATGATCTTCGCATCGAATGGATGTGTTGCTACTGAGGCCTATGATTGGAGTAGCTACCTTGAAGGGTAGTCAGGAGTAGCCGTCCGGACGTACTTGTTGATTGTTCGGATATGCAAGGAATAAGGTGCCTCCGGTTTCATTCAGACCCAGAACGGACTTGTAAATGGATGGTATGTCTGATGTTGTATTCCTTTATGCTGTATTCGTTGATCTCTGCTAAATATATATCTGTTTGGTGTTTAACACCCTTCTCTGAGACGTACGAGCTTAGAGGTTATATATTGATAGGAATCAATGGTATGGTATGGATTGACAACATGGCATGCTAAGATGCATGGATCAAGGCTTTTGTTGAAAAGCAGAGCCTTGTGGTTGATGTTCAAAGCATAGCATGTTTAGGCGTAGCTTTGTGTATAGCATGACTTCACAAGCCTCACACCTCGGTAGAGTCTAAAACGGGACAAGGGAACGCAGAGAGTGCACACGTTTCTTTCTAGCTAGAGTGATGTCAACGACCTACCAGCCCTGGCATTTTACTTATGTGGATGATGGATTTTGAGGTACCTCGGTTTTATAGGTTGTTAGAGGCCATATTGAGGTCCAAAGGGACCGCGAAACGTGTGTTCAGGAATTGCCAATCCGCTAACGTTATGTGTGGACCGGCCCTACAGATATCCAAGGGTTGCCCATAGGTGTGATCCTAAGGCATTTGCTAGAGTGTCTCGAATCGGTAAGGAGATAGCCTTGACTCTTGATGGTAACCAAATCTCCAATACGACATTACGGTCTTGATTGTAAACTTATATATGGCAACATAGTAGGATGGGGTACTATGCCAGATTGATACATTTACTTTGAAGTATTTTAACACTGCTTAGACACTATTAATAATATTAAAATATTATTTTATACATATCAAGTCATGTTTGATCATTATAAGGTAAAACTCTATCTTCCGGTTTGTGTCGCGTTGTGTGATGGGACTTAAGTCTTATAATGGTTTCATTTTTCTAAAAAGCATTGCGTTGTTTAACGATTTACTTTATTTTATGCACTAGCAATCCAATGGAGTAAACCCGTTCCGCATTAGCGGCGTGGTCCTGTGATTAGCCTTATTATTAGAATAGTTAAGTTAGATTTCTCATACCAATCCCATGACTGACCTGTAGTTTGTTTCACTGGCAAACTCGGGTGCCCATATTTTCCACACGGGCAGTCGAGTAACTTGTTTGCAGATATATATTCTTTTAGCAGTATCCTGGATCGAAGCTTAAAGCTGTGTCCAGAGCATTGACAGCCTTCCGCTGGATCAGTTTAAGTCTTCCGCTGTGTATTGTATTAATTAATTGTTATAAGTCTTCCGCTGTATTTTATGTATCGATGTACTCTGATATTCTGTACTCTGATGTAACATTATTGTAATGTTCATTAAAGTCTGCTGTTATTGTTCTAATGTATTGTATTCCCAAAGTTAACGTATGTGCGTTTTGAACGATTTTGATCAATCTAGCGATCGATTAAGGTCGGGCAAAATGCGTGTCGTTACAATTGTTATCAAAGCTCTGGTTAGCTGAAATCTTTGGGGTACAACTCGTTAGAATTGAACAAAAGACTCATCAGAGATTGGATTAGCAATATCCAATAAGAATACTCATTAGAGATAGGATCAGCAGTATCCTAGAATGAGTAAACTCATTAGAGATGGGGTTAGTAATGCCCTAGATTGAGTTTAGAGTGAGAAATTTATAATTAACATATTTGTATAATCCGATCTTAGAAAATATAATTTTGATATATAAAAGTAATATATATTTGAAAAGTTAATCAACTAACAAAATTATTGAAACCAGTAATGGAAAGAAAGTTGTTTTGGTTAATTAAACAAATTTTAGCTTCGCTCCTTTTCGAGGACAAAAAGATTTTAAGTGCGGGAGACTGTAATAACCCGGAATTTTGAGGCCAATTTAAAAATTTTATTTCAGAAATTTTAATGGGATTTTAAATATTAAAATGGTTTATTTTAAATAATAACGACTAAAAATTTATTTTAATTGAAGTTAAAACGAATAAATTTATTTTAATTATAAAAGAAGTTAGAAATAGCGCGGTAGTTTGAAAATTTGAATTTGAATTTAGACTGATTATACAGGATGCAAAATAAATCGGATTTTGGTGAAACCAAAAATATTAGAATCTATTTAATAATATCTTTCCAACGAATCCGAAAAATCGAAATTTCATAGCGGGATTCAAAAGTTATGTCCAGTTTAAATTTCAGAATAGCAGCTGTAGAATTTTTATATATTTTTTAATATTAAAAATAGTCATTTTTCAAACGACCACTATTTTCGACGAAACCACTTTTGTTGGAACCGGAATGTCAAATTATTGTCAGGTTTCAATTTTCATAATTTTCCGAATCAATATGTGAGCGTGGCAAAAGAAAATGTGTTTTGTCCACTTCAGTCAAATTGGATCGACCAGAAAATGGTCGTTTTTCAAACAGTCTCAGAATTCGACGAAATTAGTTTTGTTAGGACCGTATCGTCAAAACAAAGCCAAATAATTTTTCTGTGATTTTTAGAGTCGGTATGTGGGACAGGTGAATTTAAATGTAAGATTGAATTAATTAAATAAATTATTTAAATATTAAATTAAATAAAACAAGCTACAAGCTTACGTTTGGGCTCACGGGACATAGTCCATTGGGTCCGGAATAGGGGTTATTAGCTAGGAATGTCTGTCGTTGGATTTGAATCGGAGTTAGTGGCTAAACAGGCCTTTTTAGTGAATAATTAATAAAATAATATTATAATATTAGTTTAATTAACTACCCTAATCCTAATTCAAATGACCAGCCACCACTTTCAAAACCGAGGGCCATGGCGCTCCGGGATTCATAATCGAAGTACTCCTAATTCATTAAACCATTTCGAATGATTCCAACGCCAAATTAAAGAGCATTCAAAGAGCTTTAATCCGTGCGGTGGTGTTCTGATTTTGTTCGTCCTGGAGGCCAAATTTGGAGTGCAAAGGTGCTGCGTTTATGGGTGGTGTGCGGGCCAAAGGGGGGGTGCGAGTTCGGCCAGGAGCCGGCCGATGGTGGAGCAGGTGATGGCGGTCAAGGTGGAGAGGTCTGATCGAGTCCTGGTGGTCCGAGAGGGAGTGCAACAAAAGGTTTGGGAGGCATTAGTTATGGGTTCTCGGTTACAACTGATAACGATGAAGGTGGAAGAAGGTTTTAAGAATTCAATTAAATTAATTAATATATTAATGATATATTAAAATGTTAAATGTTTAGAAATCCATAACTTTCTCATATAGAATCGAAACTGAATGATTTTCGTTGCGTTAGAACTGTATTTCCAAGATCTACAGCATGGAACAGACAAGATATGAAACAAAGCAAATCAAAATTCAGAGCAAATTCAAATATGAACTGTTCAGAATTAAAACCAGCGGTGAGATTTCTTAATTTATAATTTAAAATAAATTGTTATGTTTTGCAAATCATTACTGATTCGCTATTCAAAATTTATGCATGTGATGTATGAGATTAGATTTGGTTGTTTGTGGCTGAGTAGAATTAATTGGGTTGAATTGTATAGATCTAGACTTTGCTTGCAATAAAAATCAATTTTTATTGTATATTTAAAAATATTCATGTTTGTAAATAAAATGTATTGACCAATAAAAATTATATTTTTATTGTGTACAAGGATTATTCATGTTATATTAAAAACACCATTTTATGTAGATCATGTTACGTTAGATCTAAAATATCATTTTATTTTAGATCATGTTGTGTTAGGAATAACATTGTCATTTTAGATTAATATGTGATTATTTTGGAAATGTTCTTTTGGTTAGAAATAACTTAACATTTTTTTTTAAAAACATGCTAGGTAAAGAAATTGACATTTTTGTTAGAAAACATGCTATGTAAATAAGATTGACAATTTTTTTCAAAACATGCTATGCAGATAAAAATAACATTCTAGTTATAAAATGTTAAAGTGAATAAAAATAACATTTTAGTTATGAAATGTTAAAGTGAATAAAAATAACATTTTAGTTATAAAAGGTGAAGGTGAATAAAAATAACATTTTAGTTATAAAATGTTGAGTTGATAAAAATATCACTTTTTATTTGTTTTGTTGAGTTAGAAATGACAACAAAACAAATATATCACTTTTATATGTATTTAGTTGAATTAGAGTTATCGACAAAACAAAATATTACTTTTTACTTGTTTTGTTGAATTAGAATTATTGACAAAACAAAATATTACTTTTTATGTGTCTTGTCGAGTTAAAATTATCGATAAAACAAAATATACCTTTTTAATTGTTTTGTTGAGTTAGAATTGTCGAAATAAAATGTCACTTTGTTATAACATGTTATGTGATAGGTAAAAATATCATTTTTGTTACAGATGTCATATTGGATTTAAAATACCATTTTTGTTATAGATGTCATATTAGATTAAAAATACCATTTTTGTTACAGATGTTACTTTAGATTAAAAAACATCATTTTTATTAGAGAATGTTATGTTAGATTTATGACATCATTTTGTTAAGAAATGCTATGTTACATTAACAATGTTCATTTGTTTGAATTGAAAACATGTTAACGATAAAATTTACATTTTTTTCGTATATATATATATATAATATTAAACAATGTTCATTCATTTAAATTGAAAACAAGTTAATGATAAAATTTACATTTTTATATAGAATGGATTTAAAATGTTCGTTTATTGGAAATAAAAACATGAGGAAAGAAAGCATATTTTATTTGCATCTTTATATGCAAATAAAAACATAAGAAAAGAAATCACATTTTATTTTCATTATGCAAATAAAAACATAAGAAAGGAAGTTTATATTATTTGCATCTTTTTATGCAAATAAAAACATAAGAATTGCCCTTTTCTATGCAAATAAAACATAGTAAAAAAATTACATTTTTATTGTAATATGAAATATTAGAAAAGAGCAGACAATAAAAATTATATTTTTATTGTAATATGAAAAGAATATTTTTATTTACATTTTATATGTAAATAAAAACATGTATTAGAAAAGAACATTTTTATTTGTATTTCTCATGTAAGTCAAAACATGTATTAGAAAAGAAAGTATATTTTATTTACATTTTACATGTAAATAAAAGACATGGACTAAAGGGGGTAGATTTTATTCACATTCTAGATGTGAGTAAGGACATGAATTTATAAAGCATATTTTATTCACATTTTAGATGTGAATAAAAGACATGAAATTTAAAAGTACATTTTTATTTGCAAATTAGTTGCAAATGAAAACAAGAATATAAAAAGTACATTTTTATTTGCAAGTTAGTCGCAAATAAAAACATGATTAGAAAAAGACCACTTTTATTTGCAACTTAGTTGCAAATAAAAACATGATTATAAAATGTTGACATTTTTATCTATATTTTAGATATAAATAAAAGCATGAATTGAAAAAGGATATTTTTATTTATATTTTAGATATAAATAAAAACATAAAAATAAAAAGTACATTTTTTTCACATTTTCTATGTGAATAAAAACTTGATTTATGAAGGATATTTTATTCACATTTTAGATATAAGTAAAAACATAGAAATAAAAAGTGCATTTTTATTTATATTTTAGGTGTAAGTAAAACCATGAAATAAATAGGTAAATTTATATTTACATTTTAGATGTAAATAGAACCATGGATTAAACTGTGAATTTTTTACTTGCATTTTATATGTGAATAAAAACATGAATTAGAAAGTACATTTTTATTTGCATATTAGATGTAAATAGAAACATAGTATTAAAAAGTACATTTTATATACATTGTAAAAAGTAAATAAAACCATAAGATGAAAGGTTATATGTTTATTTACATCTTAGATGTAAATAGGATCATGAATTAGAAAAGGCACACTTTTATTTACACTTTAGATGTAAATAAAAACATTGAAATCAAAGTGAACCTTGTATTTGCATGTTAGTTGTAAATAGAACCATGGATTTAAAAAGTGACATTTGAAGTTACATTTTAATGTCATTGTAGATGTAATCAAAGGATAGAATTTAATGTTAAATTTTTATTGCCAGTATAGAGACAATAAAAATAATAGAATAAAAAGACATATTTTTATTGTCATTCTAGGGACAATAAAAACCGTAGAAATAAAAGGATATTTTTATCGTCATTTTAGATGCGATAAAAAGAGTAGAAATAAAAGTGATATTTTTATCGTCATTTTAGATGCGATAAAAAGAGTAGAAATAAAAGTGATATTCATATCGTCATTTTAGATGCGATAAAAAGAATGGATTATAATGGTTGAAATCACTAAACGATTTATATTTATATATATATAAATTAAAATTAAACGAATCGCGCTGCTGCAGTTCGCGATTTGAAATCATAACTTTAAACGATTATACCGTAAGATCCGACCGTCGAATTTTCCCAAAAGTAGAACCGCTAGGACCGCTTTGGGAAGATCTTTCCAATGATATAAATCTCGTCAAAATCCAACAGTTAGATTTCGAGATATGTGCAAATCAAATTTGATTGAAAACAGCGCCAGGGCCGCCAACCGACCCGAAGGATCGTTAAATGAACATAGTTATTTATATATATATATATAAATAGGGATAAATCGTTATTAAAGAATGGTATGATATGAAATGATTTTAAAATACATATACACGTGAGAATCATTTGAAAAGTCCGAGTTCAATCTCATTTCAAATGATTATATGATGATCTAAGTCGAAGATTGAAGACGGTGATTGAAGACCGACGATCTTCACATCGAATGGATGTGTTGCTACTGAGGCTCATGATTGGAGTAGCTACCTTGAAGGGGAGTCAGGAGTAGCCGTCCTGACGTACTTGTTGATTGTTCGGATATGCGAGGAATAAGGTGCCTCCGGTTTCGTTCAGACCCAGAACGGACTTGTAAATGGATGGTATGTCTGACGTTGTATTCCTTTATGCGGTATTCGTTGATCTCTGCTAAATATATATTTGTTTGGTGTTTAACCCCCTTCTCTGAGACATACGAGCTTAAAGGTTATATATTGGTAGGAGTCAATGGTATGGTATGGATTGACAACATGCATGCTAAGATGCATGGATCAAGGCTTTTGTTGAAAAGCAGAGCCTTGTGGTTGATGATCAAAGCATAGCCTGTTTAGGCGTAGCTTTGTGTATAGCGTGACTTCACGAGCCTCACACCCCGATAGAGTCTAAAACGGGACAAAGGAACGCGGGGAGTGCACACGTTTCTTTCTAGCTAGAGTGATGTCAGCGACCCACCAGCCCTGACATTTTACTTATGTGGATGATGGATTATGAGGTACCTCGGTTTTATAGGTTGTTAGAGGTCATATTGAGGTCCAAAGGGACCACGAAACGTGTGTTCAGGAATTGCCAATCCACTAATGTTAGGTGTGGACCAGCCCTGCAGATATCCAAGGGTTGCCCATAGGTGTGATCCTGAGGCATTTGCTAGAGTGTCTCGAATCGGTAAGGAGACCGACCCTAGCCTTGACTCTTGATGGAAACCAGATCTCCAATACGACAGTACGGTCTTGATTGTAAACTTATATATGGCGACATAGTAGGATGGAGTACTATGCCGTCTAGGATTGATACATTTACTTTGAAGTATTTTAATACTGCTTAGACACTAATAATAATATTAAAATATTATTTTATATGTATCAAGTCATGTTTGATCATTATAAGGTAAAACTCTATCCTCCGGTTTGCGTTGCATTGTGTGATGGGACTTGAGTCTTATAATGGTTTCATTTTTCTAAAAAGCATTGCGTTGTTTAACGATTTACTTTATTTTATGCACTGGCAATCCAATGGAGTAAACCCGTTCCGCGTTAGCGGCGTGGTCCTGTGATTAGCCTTATTATTAGATTAGTTAAGTTAGATTTCTCATACCAGTCCCATGACTGACCTGTAGTTTATTTCACTGGCAAACTCGGGTGCCCATATTTTCTACACGGGCAGTCGAGTAGCTTGTTTGCAGATATATATTCTTTTAGCAGGATCCTGTATCGAAGCTTAAAGCTGTGTCCAGAGCATTGATAGCCTTCCGATGTATCAGTTTAGGTCTTCCGCTGTGTATTGTATTAATAATTGTAATAAGTCTTCTGTTGTATTTTATGTATCGATGTACTCTGATATTCTGTACTCTGATGTAACATTATTGTAATGTTTATAAAAGTCTGCTGTTATTGTTCTAATGTATTGTATTCCCAAAGTTAACGTATGTGGGTTTTGAACGATTTTGATCAATCTAGCGATCGATTAAGGTCGGGCAAAATGCATGTCATTACAGTTGGTATCAGAGCTCTGGTTAGCTCAAATCTTTGGGGTACAACTCGTTAGAATTGAACAAAAGACTCATCAGAGATTGGATTAGCAATATCCAATATGAATACTCATTAGAGATAGGATCAACAGTATCCTAGAATGAGAAAACTCATTAGAGATGGGGTTAGTAATGCCCTAGAATGAGTTTAGAGTGAGAAATTTATAATTAACATATTTGTATAATCCGATATTAGAAAATATAATTTTGATATATAAAAGTAATATATATTTGAAAAGTTAATTAACTAACAAAATTATTGAAACCAGTAATGGAAAGAAAGTTGTTTTGGTTAATTAAACAACTTTTAGCTTCTTTCCTTCTCGAGGACGAAAAGATTTTAAGTGGGGGAGATTGTAATAACCCAGAATTTTGGGGCCAATTTAAATTTTTTATTTTAGAAATTTTAATGGGATTTTAAATATTTAAAATGGTTAATTTTAAATAATAACGACAAAAAATTTATTTTAATTGACGTTAAAACGAATAAATTTATTTCAATTATAAAAGGATTTAGAAACAGCGCGGTAGTTTGAAATTTTGAATTTGAATTTTGACTGATGTACAGGATGCAAAATAAATCGGATTTTGGTGAAACCAAAAATATTAGAATCTATTTAATAATATCTTTCCAACGAATCCGAAAAATCGAAATTTCATAGCGAGAATCAAAAGTTATGCCCAGTTTAAATTTCAGAATAGTCGTTGTAGAATTTTTATATATATTTTAATATTAAAAATAGTCATTTTCCAAACGACCTCTGTTTTCGACGAAACCACATTTGTTGGAACCGGAATGTCAAATTATTGCTAGGTTTCAATTTTCATAATTTTCCGAATTAATATGCGAGCGTGGAAAAAGAAAATGTGTTTTGTCCACTTCAGTCAAATTGCATCGACCAAAAAATGGCCGTTTTTCAAACAGTCTCAGAATTCGACGAAATTAGTTTTGTTAGGACCGTATCGTCAAAACAAAGCCAATATAGTTTTTTCTGTAATTTTTAGAGTCGGTATGTGGCCCAGGTGAATTTAAATGTAAGATTGAATTAATTAAATAAATGATTTAAATATTAAATTAAATAAAACGAGCTACAGACTTACGTTTGGGCTCACGGGACATAGCCCATTGGGTTCAGAATAGGGGTTATTAGCTAGGAATGTCTGTCGTTGGATTTGAATCGGAGTTAGTGGCTAAACAGGCCTTTTTAGTGAATAATTAATAAAATAATATTATATATTAGTTTAATTAACAACCCTAACCCTAATTCAAATGACCAGCCGCCACTTTCAAAACCGAGGGCCATGGCGCTCTGGGATTCATAACCAAAGTACTCCTAATTCACTAAACCATTTCGAATGATTCCAACGCCAAATTAAAGAGCATTCAGAGAGCTTTAATCCGTGCGGTGGTGATCTGGGGGTGATCTGATTTTTTCGTCATGGAGGCCGAATTGGAAGTGCAAAGGCGCTGCGTTTATGGGTGGTTTGTAGGCCATAGGGAGTGCAAGTTCGGCCAGGAGTCGGCCGATGGTGGAGCAGGTGATGGCGGTCAAGGTGGAGAGGTCTGATCGAGTCCTGGTGGTCCGAGAGGGAGTGCGACAGGAGGGTTGGGAGGCGTTTGTTATGCGTTCTCGGTTTCAGCTGATAACGATGAAGGTGGAAGAAGGTTTTAAGAATTCAATTAAATTAATTAACATATTAATGATATATTAAAATGTTAAATGTTTAGAAATCCATAACTTTCTCATACAAAATCGAAACTGAACGATTTTTGTTGCGTTAGAACTTTATTTCCAAGATCTACAGCATGGAACAGATGAGATATGAAACAGAGCAAATCAGAATTCAGAGCAAATTCAAATCTGAACTGTTCAGAATTAAAACCAGTAGTGAGATTTCTTAATTTATAATTTATAATTTAAAATAAATTGTTATGTTTTGCAAATCCTTACTGATTCGCTATTTAAAATTTATGCGTGTGATGTATGAGATTAGATTTGGTTATTTGTGGCTGAGTAGAATTAATTGGATTGAATTGTATAGATGTAGACTTTGCTTGCAATAAAAATCACTTTTTATTGTATATATAAAAATATTCATGTTTGTAAATAAAATGTGTTGACCAATAAAGTTATATTTTTATTGTGTACAAGGATTATTCATGTTATATTAAAAACACCATTTTATGTAGATCATGTTACGTTAGATCTAAAATATCATTTTATTTTAGATCATGTTGTGTTAGGAATAACATTGTCATTTTAGATTAATATGTGATTATTTTGGAAATGTTCTTTTGGTTTGAAATAACTTAACATTTTTTTTGAAAAACATGCTAGGTAAAGAAATTGACATTTTTGTTAGAAAACATGCTATGCAAATAAGATTGACATTTTTGTTCAAAACATGCTATGCAGATAAAAATAACATTCTAGTTATAAAATGTTAAAGTGAATAAAAATAACATTTTAGTTATGAAATGTTAAAGTGAATAAAAATAACATTTTAGTTATAAAAGGTGAAGGTGAATAAAAATAACATTTTACTTATAAAATGTTAGGTTGATAAAAATATCACTTTTTATTTGTTTTGTTGAGTTAGAATTGACAACAAAACAAATGTATCACTTTTATATGTATTTAGTTGAATTAGAGTTATCGACAAAACAAAGTATTACTTTTTACTTGTTTTGTTGAGTTAGAATTATCGATAAAACAAAATACTACTTTTTATGTGTCTTGTCGAGTTAGAATTATCGATAAAACAAAATATCACTTTTTACTTGTTTTGTTGAGTTAGAATTGTCAAAATAAAATGTCACTTTGTTATAACATGTTATGTGATAGGTAAAAATATCATTTTTGTTATAGATGTCATATTGGATTAAAAATACAATTTTTGTTATAGATGTCATATTAGATTAAAAATACCATTTTTGTTATAGATGTTATTTTAGATTAAAAAACATCATTTTTATTAGAGAATGTTATGTTAGATTTAAGACATCATTTTGTTAAGAAATGCTATGTTAGATTAACAATGTTCATTTGTTTGAATTGAAAACATGTTAACCATTAAATTTACATTTTTATCGTAAATATATATATAATAGATTAAACAATGTTCATTCGTTTAAATTGAAAACATGTTAACGATAAAATTTTCATTTTTATCGTATATATATATATATATATATATATATATAATAGATTAAACAATGTTCATTCGTTTAAATTGAAAACATGTTTACGATAAAATTTACATTTTTATCTTATATATAGAATGGATTAAAAATGTTCGTTTATTGGAAATAAAAACATGAGGAAAGAAAGCATATTTTATTTGCATCTTTATATGCAAATAGAAACATAAGAAAAGAAATCACATTTTATTTGCATCTTTTTATGCAAATAAAAACATAAGAAAGGAAGTTTATTTTATTTGTATCTTTTTATGCAAATAAAAACATAAGAAGTACATTTTTATTTGCCTTTTTCTATGCAAATTAAACATAGTAAAAAAATTACATTTTTATTGTAATATGAAACATTAGAAAAGAGTAGACAATAAAAATTACATTTTTATTGTAATATGAAAAGAATATTTTTATTTACGTTTTATATGTAAATAAAAACATGTATTAGAAAAGAACATTTTTATTTGTATTTCTCATGTAAGTCAAAACATGTATTAGAAAAGAAAGTATATTTTATTTACATTTTACATGTAAATAAAAGACATGGACTAAAGGGGGTAGATTTTATTCACATTCTAGATGTGAGTAAGGACATGAATTTATAAAGCATATTTTATTCACATTTTAGATGTGAATAAAAGACATGAAATTTAAAAGTACATTTTTATTTGCAAATTAGTTGCAAATGAAAACAAGAATATAAAAAGTACATTTTTATTTGCAAGTTAGTTGCAAATAAAAACATGATTAGAAAAAGACCACTTTTATTTGCAACTTAGTTGCAAATAAAAACATGATTATAAAATGTTGACATTTTTATCTATATTATAGATATAAATAAAAGCATGAATTGAAAAAGGATATTTTTATTTATATTTTAGATATAAATAAAAACATAAAAATAAAAAGTACATTTTTATTCACATTTTAGATGTGAATAAAAACTTGATTTATAAAGGATATTTTATTCACATTTTAGATGTAAGTAAAATCAAAGAAATAAAAAGTGCATTTTTATTTACATTTTAGGTGTCAGTAAAACCATGAAATAAATAGGAAAATTTGTATTTACATTTTAGATGTAAATAGAACCATGGATTCAAAAGTGAAATTTTTTACTTGCATTTTACATGTGAATAAAAACATGAATTAGAAAGTACATTTTTATTTGCATATTAGATGTAAATAGAAACATAGTATTAAAAAGTACATTTTTTTTACATTGCAAAATGTAAATAAAACTATAGGATGAAAGGTTATATGTTTATTTACATCTTAGACGTAAATAGGATCATGAACTAGAAAAGGCATACTTTTATTTACACTTTAGATGTAAATAAAAACATAGAAATCAAAGTGAACCTTGTATTTACATGTTAGTTGTAAATAGAACCATGGATTTAAAAAGTGACATTTGAAGTTACATTTTAATGTCATTGTAGATGTAATCAAAGGATTGAATTTAATGTTAAATTTTTATTGCCAGAATAGAGACAATAAAAATAATAGAATAAAAAGACATATTTTTTGTAATAGCCCGTAAATCTAGGCCAGTTTAAAAAATTTTATTTTGGCAATTTTAGCGAATTTTGATTATTTAAAATGAATTATTTTAAAAAAAATCGACGAGAAATCTATTTTGAATTGAATTCGAACGTATATATTCGTTTGAATCGACGATAGAATGTAAATATTTATTTTTATTTATTTATATTTATAAAAGGAATTGAAAATGGCGCGGTAGTTCGATAATTCGATTTCAAACTTCAAATGAATGTACCGGGTGCAAAATAAACCAGATTTTAGTGAAACCAAAAATATTTGAATCTAATTGATAATATATTTCCAACGAATCCGAAAAATCAAAATTTCATAGCGGGAATCAAAAGATATGCCCAGTTGAAATTTCTGAATAGTCGCTATGGAATTCAGGCCCTTAAAAATGGAAATTTTGCAAACGATCTCGGATTTCGACGAAACCACTTTTGTTGGGTCCGTGATGTCAAATTATTGCTAGGTTTCAAATTTCATAATTTTTTGAATCAATATGTGAGCGTGGCATAGGAAAATGCGTTTGACCAGTTTCAGTAGATTTTAATCGACTGGAAATTGGCCATTTTTCCAACGGTCTCAGAATTCGACGAAATTAGTTTTGTTAGGACCGTATCGCCAATATGAAGCTAGAAAATATTTTTTTGGGATTTATAGAGTTAGTATGTGACCCCGGTAAATTGAAATGCGCGTTCAAATTCAATATATAGAGTTATACGTTGAATTCAACGAAAGCTGATCGAGACGATCGAATCAGCCTATGATACATATACCATTGTGTTCAGAATGGGGGTAATTATCTATGGACGACAGGCAGTGGGTCTCATTTCGAGTTCGAAAATAAAAGTTGCTTTGAAATTAAATAATTAAATAAATTAAAAATAAAAATACCTCTCTCTCCTCCTATATTCTCTCTCAGGCCCCCCTTTCAAAAATCGAAACAGAAAGAAAAAAAAACACGCGACCCCCCTGTCCAGATCCGCCGCCGCCTCCAGGGGGAGCCGCCGCACCTCCTCCCTCTTCTTCTCCTTCCACCCCTTCTGCTCGACGCGACTCCCCTTCCTCCTACTGCCGACCGCGTGACCCCCTCTCTCCTGCAGCGCGACGCGCTAACCCCCCCTCCTTCGAACGACGCGCGTGACCCCCCCTCCTCCTGCTGCTGCGGCCGCTACTTCTTCTTCTTCCCTCCTTCCTCCTCCCCCTTCGTTCAATAAAAGGTGAGTTTTGCGGTTTATTTGATTAGTTAAATTTCTGATTTTTAATTAGTTAAATTACTGATTTTTCGTTAGTTAAATTTCTGATTTTTAATTAGTTAAAGAATTGATTTTTATAGCAAAAGGATTATATTTTTAAAATAGAAAGATTCGATTTTGATTAGAAGAAAAATATGAACTTTCTTATGTATGAAGCGATAGAATAAAAATATAATTTTTATCGTATAGAGAAGAATATTAAAGTATGATCTTTATTGTGAAGTGAACAATATAAAAATATGATTTTTAATGCGATAAAAATTCGATTTTTATATATTGAATAGCAAAGTAAAAATTCGATTTTTATATATTGAATAATGAAGTAAAAATTCGATTTTTATATATTGAATAGCAAAGTAAAAATTCGATTTTTATATATTGAATAGCGAAGTAAAAATTCGATTTTTATATATTGAATAGCGAAGTAAAAATTCGATTTTTATATATTGAATAACAAAGTAAAAATTCGATTTTTATATATTGAATAGCGGTATAAAAATGTGATTTTTATATATGTAGAGAAAGCGGATAACGAAAGTGACAAAGGGCGAGAACGGCGAAGACTTCTACTTGAGAAGAGTCGAGACGTTTGGATTAGCTAGTCGGTGAGAATTTCTCACTTTTTAATTTAATTTTTCTAGTTATAAATATATACTAGGATGCAGACGGTGTTTAGTAGCACCCGACACCCGTCGTCCACAGACTATGGACGGCTTGTATGCTTGTTTGTTTGATTTTGATGTGTAGTTGATTGTGTGATGTGATGTGAAATGAAATAAAATATTTTATAGTGGAAAATATTTTATAGTTAAAAATAGAATTTTTATGAAATAAAAATAAATAGATCGTACGATTTGTTTATATACACACATTGACTGATATTGATTGGGACGATAAATTTTTCACATTGCCCAACTGCACAAATAAAATCTGTGTTTGATTGTTTGAAACCCCACACGGGTATTGGGATGATATATGACATACACTAATCCCAATAATTAGTTGTATGTCGATCGATTGATTGACAGATTGTTATGAGCGTTAAATATTTATATTTGATGCTTATACAGTGTAGAATGCACTTTGGATGATGGTTGATTATTCATCGTTGTTATTGTGTACATGTGGTGTAGAAAATCCATATAATTAACATTATATGGTAATTGATTGGGCTTCATTCCAGTTTTGAATAGAAATATTTGAATAGAAATATTTGAAAAAGAAATATTTGAATAGAAATATTTGAAAAAGAAATATTTGAATAGAAATATTTGAAATAGAATATTTGAAAATAGAAATATATGAAGCCGTGTTGATTAGATTGACGCCATTTTGACGTGAACGATATTTATATCGATTTTATTCATTTTATAATGAATATCGAAAGTGATTTCAAAATCTGATATTTTGAAAAGAATTGAAATTCGAATTGAAACTGAAAAGAAATGAATTCGAATTAAACTGAAAAGAAATGAATTCGAATTAAACTGAATAGAAATGAATTCGAATTGAAATTAAATAGAAATGAATTCGAATTGAAATCGGATAGAAATGAATTCGAATTGAAATTGAATTGAATTGAAAACGAACTGAAATTGAATTAGAAATCAATTTGAATTGAAATCAATTTGAAATGAATTTAAAACGAATTTATATTGGAATATTCAATTTTGATTTGAAATTGAATATGAAGTTGAAATCGTTTTGAAAATGAATTTTAAAACGATTTATAAAGCACGTTTTGAATTGAAATCAATGACGTATATATTATATATATTATATATATAATATAATGGCCTGAATAAAACGCGCCGCGCCGCGGCAGTCCGCGAATTTCGACCATTGGCTTCGAATGGATATTGCGGGAGATCCGACCGTCGGATTCTCCTAAAACCGGAACCGTTGGGTTCGTATCGAAAAGAGATTTCTAACAAATATTAGAAATTTGAAATCTAACGGTTGGATATGGAATTATGTCCAAATCAAATTTGGAGAAGGTCGCTATAAGTGCAGTTCGATGGTCGTTGATGGAAATCGACTGTACGGGCCTTGATAAAATTATTAAAAATAGTAATAATTTGTGTAAAATCATAAGATATGATTTGGGAAGAATTGGGATGAAAAACTCCATATTTGAAAAGATAAAAATAGATTTTTATCGAAATGAACTAGTTTTGAACTAGAATTATAATTCTATTTATTTTTAAATAAATAAATTGGATTTGAAAAGGGTTTTAAAATTAACCAGAATTTCCAATGATTGCATTGGAATGGATTTGAATCGAAACCGTCTTCGAAATATTTCGATGTTGGATTTCGTGATTATACAGATGCTGTTATGGAAATTTGAAAGATATAGATATATATATCGTTATTTCCAATACGATATCTGTTGGTCGTAGAATTTGATATTGAATATAAGCCGATATATTTTCTATTCAGAGCCTTGTATTTAATATCAAATGTGATTTGGGTTTGTCGTGAATGGTGTCTTGACTAACACTGTTCTTGAACCCAGTTGAGAAAAGATTAAATCTTTTTTACTTAGATTTAAAGAAGTGTACCAATTAAATAATATTTAATTGGAATTGAATTGGTATTGATTTTGGGTTTATCGTGAACAGTGTTTTAAATAACACTTGTTCTTCAACCCGATAATTAATGGAATGTGATTTTGGGTTTATCGTGAACCGTGTTTTAAATGACACTGATTCTTTAACCCAGTTAACGATTAAAACTAAGTGGAGTTTTAATGAATCTTTAATTAGATTGAAAAGATCGAGAATGAAGTATCACCAGTTTTGCTCCAGGCGATAGCTAAATCTTTAATTAGATTTAAACGTGAAATGGTAATTGAATTTACCGATAACACTGTGGTGTTTGATATGAAGTATTACCAGTTTTACTTCATGGGATGAATAGGTTGGGATTGGGAAATTAAAATAAATGATTACTTTGGTATGGTTCGCTAATCCCGACTAGTTTGAATTGATATTCAAAGGAGATTAAAGAATAAATTTAAAGAATTTATCTTTGATAAAATTATTGGGAACCTTTCCCAAAATATAAGAATATTTGAATAAAAGAATAATCTGAAGTGGAATGAGGCGTATGTTGTGTTTGTGTAACACGTGTTTATTATATATATATATATATATATATATACGCGAGTTGTTCAGAAAGACCGGGTTTATCCCATTCTGAATAACTGATTCGACGTGGTGTCGAGGATGAAGACGGTGGTTGAAGACCGAAGGTCTTCACGTTGTTTGGGTAATTACTGATGATCTTGATTGGGCTGTACACCCAAGAAGATGGAAACAGTTAGTGATCGCCCAGACGTACTTGGAGATCGATGGATACGCGGGGTACTAGGTGCTTCTGGTTTCGTTCAGACCCAGAACGAACTTGTAAATGGACTGTGTGTCTGACATTGGATTTTAGTCTGTGTGATTGATTTCTATTAAATATATATCTGTTTGGCGGCGGAGAATTTATTCTCTTGCTTAACGCCCTTCTCTGAGACGTACGAGCTCAGGGGTTATATACTGATGGATATCAAACGCATGGAGTGAATTGCCTGTGTGGCATGCCTAAGTGGCAATTGATCGAGGAAACTGTTTAAAAGCAAAGTCTTGTGGTTGGTGATCAAAGCACCGCCTGTGTGGCATAGCTTTGTGTAACGTGAATTCGCGAGCCTCACACCCCGGTTGTGAACCAGAAACGGGAGAGGACCTCAGGGAGGGCATGCGTTTCCTTCTAGCTAGGGTGGTGTCAGTGACCTACCAGCCCTGACATTTATATACTTTTCACCTGTGTGGTTGTTGCTGTTGCGAGGCGCCTCGGTTAGATCGGACGATCCGGGTCCGATGGAGCCATTCGTTGGCTCATTTACACCCCAAAGGGCGGGGAAACGTAGTGTTCAGGAATTTTAATCCACATCGGTAGACCGGCCCTGACGATCCAAGGGTCACTCGAGCTCTGATCCTGAGACATGGGCTAGATTGTCTCGAATCGGTAGAGGACGATCCCTAGCCTCGGTTCATAGATGGAAACCTAATTTCCAAATACGTGACTTTGCGGTTTTATTTGTAAACCTATATATGGCGACATAGTGGCATGGGACGCTCATGTCGCCTATGATTGATACTTATGATTTGAAGTTGTTTTATACACTATGCACTTATAATAGTATCAAATGATTTGTTTTAAACGTATCAAGCATTCTTTGGCTGTTATAAGGGAAAACCCTATCCCCCGGCTTGCGTTGCATTGTGTGATAGGACCTGGGTCTTATAACAGCTTCATTTTTCTTTACTAAGCATTGCGCTGTTTGTTTTATGCATTGGTATTCTTGGGAGGAAACCCGTTCCGTGTTATATGGCGTGGTCCCTTGATTTACCTAACTTTAAAAATAAAGATTAATAACTGCTTTAGTTCTCACACCAGTCCCATGACTGACCTGGGTTTATTGTTTTGACCTAAACTCTAGGTGCCCTTATTTTGACACGGGCAGCTAGTAGTTTTGGTTTTGCAGATTTATATTCACAAGATCCTGGTTTACAGCTGGAATGATATCCGGAAAGCTTTGTATTCGTATATCTCTTCTAGTTGTGTATTGTATTATTTTCCGCTACTATGTAATGTATTGTAATCTCTGATATTTTCTGTATAATATTTAGTTATTTATACTCTGTATATCCTTGTATTCTGATGGAATTGTTGTAATATACAATGAAATGTTCTTCCGCATGCGTTCTGATTTTTCTTGTCCTCACAGTAATTCGTTCTTTCTCATCTCTTCGGAGACCGGGGAAGTTCGGGTCGCTTCATTTTTATTGTCATTATAGGGACAATAAAAATAGTAGAAATAAAAGGATATTTTTATCGTCATTTTAGATGTGATAAAAAGAGTAGAAATAAAAGGATATTTTTATCGTCATTTTAGATGCAATAAAAAGAGTAGAAATAAAAGTGATATTTTTATCGTCATTTTAGATGCGATAAAAAGAGTAGAAATAAAAGTGATATTCTTATCGTCATTTTAGATGCGATAAAAAGAATGGATCATAATGGTTGAAATCACTAAACGATTTATATTTATATATAAATATAAATTAAAATTAAGCGAATCGCACTGCTACAGTTTGCAATTTGAAATCGTAACTTTAAACGATTATACCGTTAGATCCGACCGTTGGATTTTCCCAAAACTGGAACCGTTAGGACCGCTTTGGGAAGATCTTTCCAACGATATAAATCTCGTCAAAATCTAACGGTTAGATTTCAAGATATGTGCAAATCAAATTTGATTGAAAACAGCGCCAGGGCCGCCAACCGACCCGAACCGTCGTTAAATGAATATAGTTATTTTTATATATATAAAAATAGAGATAAATCGTTATTAAAGATTGATACGATATGAAATGATTTTAAAATACATATACACGCGAAGATCATTTGAAAAGTCCAAGTTCAATCTCATTTCAAATGATTATACGACGATCTAAGTCGAAGAGTTGAAGACGGTGATTTAAGACTGACGATCTTCACATCGAATGGATGTGTTGCTACTGAGGCCCATGATTGGAGTAGCTACCTTGAAGGGGAGTCAGGAGTAGCCGTCTGGACGTACTTGTTGACTGTTCGGATATGCGAGGAATAAGGTGCCTCCGGTTTCGTTCAGACCCATAACGGACTGGTAAATGGATGGTATGTCTAACGTTGTATTCTTTTATGCGGTATTCGTTGATCTTTGCTAAATATATATCTGTTTGGTGTTTAACACCTTTCTATGAGACGTACGAGCTTAGAGGTTATATATTGGTAGGAATCAATGGTATTGTATGGATTGACAATGTGGCATGCTAAGATGCATGGATCAAGGCTTTTGTTGAAAAGCAGAGCCTTGTAATTGATGATCAAACTATAGCCTGTTTAGGCATAGCTTTGTGTATAGCATAACTTCATGAGCCTCACACCTCGGTAGAGTCTAAAACGGGACAAGGGAACGCAGGGAGTGCACACGTTTCTTTCTAGCTATAGTGATGTCAGCGACCTACCAGCCCTGACATTTTACTTATATGGATGATGGATTATGAGGTACCTCGGTTTTATAGGTTGTAAGAGGCCATATTGAGGTCCAAAGGGACCGGGAAACGTGTGTTCAGGAATTGCCAATCCACTAACGTTAGGTGTGGACAGGCCCTGCAGGTATCCAAGGGTTGCCCATAGGTGTGATCCTGAGGCGTTTGCTAGAGTGTCTTGAATCAGTAAGGAGACCGCCCCTAGCCTATACTCTTGATGGAAACCAAATCTCCAATACGACATTACGGTCTTGATTGTAAACTAATATATGGCGACATAATAGGATGGGGCACTATGCCATCAAGGATTGATACATTTACTTTGAAGTATTTTAATACTGCTTAGACACTAATAATAATATTAAAATATTATTTTATACGTATCAAGTCATGTTTGATCATTATAAGGTAAAACTCTATCCTGCGGTTTGCGTTGCATTGTGTGATGGGACTTGAGTCTTATATAGGTTTCATTTTTTCTAAAAAGCATTGCCTTGTTTAACGATTTACTTTATTTTATGCACTGGCAATCCAATGGAGTAAACCCGTTCCACGTTAGCGGCGTGTTCCTGTGATTAGCCTTATTATTAGATTAGTTAAGTTAGATTTCTCATACCAGTCCCATGACTGACATGTAGTTTGTTTCACTGGCAAACTCGGGTGCCCATATTTTCCACACGAGAAGTCGAGTAGCTTGTTTGCAGATATATATTCTTTTAGCAGGATCCTGGATCGAAGCTTAAAGCTGTGTCCAGAGCATTGATAGCCTTCCGCTGTATCAGTTTAAGTCTTCCGTTGTGTATTGTATTAATTAATTGCAAAGTCTTCCGCTCTATTTTATTTATCGATGTACTCTGATATTCTGTACTCTGATGTAATATTATTGTAATGTTTATAAAATTCTGCTGTTATTGTTCTAATGTATTGTATTCCTAAAGTTAACGTATGCGGGTTTTGAACGATTTTGATCAATCTAGCGATCGATTAAGGTCGGGCAAAATGCTTGTCGTTACAACACCTCTTTCTTGAATAATTTCGTAAGTAAATTATTTCTAATTTAATGAATTTTAAGATGAATTTGTTAACTATTTCCTTAACCTTAATCCTAAAATGGATAAGCCAACATTTCGCTAATTCATATATTGAATTGGTGAAGATTTAAGTAGTTTTTTCTTGTTGATTTCATGAGCTGTTTCGTTAGATTTTCGACACTGTGCACGTTTTATAAAATGATTTCGATAAGGAATTATATGTATATGTATATATATATATTGCATTAAGACAAATGATTTTTCTATGTTCTGCTTTAAAAAAATAAAGTCGTCTAAAAGTTATACTATATAAAATACTTTCCAATGTAAAGAGTTTTGGAAAAAAACAATCCGAATGATTTCAAAATCGTTTTATAAACCCATTTTCTCATATCAAATATTTTCAATATATAAAACTACATATGTTTGTACACTTCGAGAAAGCGAGAACGTGATTTAAATGGCATATTAAATCATGCGGAATGGAACATGTGGATTAACTTTGTTGATTAACTCCTGACTCGTTGATTGAAGCTATTTCAATTTCTTAGTATGAAGTAGCTAACTAATAGTGAATCAATTAGTGAAACATGCGGTATGGGACATATTATTTTCATTTTTTGAGTTACTATTTGAAAGTCTTTGATGCTTTCTTTATTATTGTTGGCATTGAAAATACTTTCTCTGGAAGGAGCCAGGCCCTGAGGGGCCTTGTATACGTATCCACTTGTCCCAGGGGGTTAAGTCACACTCGGCTAGGGGTCATAGTGATTGGCACCTAAATACGTATATAATACTAGGAAAAGCTCCGGAGGATCTCTTTTGTTGATGCACATGCAATTTCTTGTTTAGGACCCACTTTATGATGTAATTGTTGATTATATCTCTCTTTGCTACTTTTGATCCAATTGATGATGATTTGTGGTTGTTGAACCTCCTTTTGTAGTTGAGAGCTATTTTGAGGCTTATATATATAGTAATCACTTACATATTGAATAAACCCTCACATGAGAGTATGTTGGCATTTGATGGGTTTTCCTTTGTTGTTTTTAGAGTTTTGGAGATTTTATTTATGTGCTTAGCTTAGCACTCGTTATTAATAAAAAATATTTATGCCATACATGAGACCCTTGTATGGTGTTTAGTTATACTCTGTCTCATGATCCCTATGTCATGTCAAGTTGACCCTACTCTTCCTTTACTCGAGAAGAGTTATCCCTTATGATGTTATATTCATCTATTATGATCTACTCAATCTATTTAAACTAGACCAACCCATGTATTTTATATACTCAGATCAGACCGAATCATATCAACATAGCTTCTATTGTAGATACGAGCCTATCCAGCTTTTGCTATGGGCCACTCTTAGATTTTGGCATTTAGGCATATTTTGAACTAGTGATCTAGATGTTTTGCTATGTACTCTGCTATATGTATATATATTATATTATGGGATTTGATGTTGTGTGTATACATATTATAGTTTTATTACCACTTATGCATGTCATTATGTATTATACTTAATGTATATTTATAAAGATGATTGTGATTGTTGTACTGTGAAGTGCACTATTTAATATTATTGTGTTTTGTTCCAAATAAATCTGTTAGTCACCGTAATATTATATTAGGAAAAAAAATCAGTATATAGATCCTTTTAAGGTAAGGAAAAAAATAAGCACTACATCGACGTACTTCATACTTATTTATTACTTGATTTATAGATGGTCGTTCCTAACTAGCCCTATTCTCTGTATTAGAAGATGACATTATCTTTAATGCTCCTTGTTAATATAGATCTTGGGATAATGCTTCACAACAGAGGGTAGGGATGCAGAGTCCAAGTTTGTCTAAAGTCGCAACGGTAGTGGCCAGAGGGGATGAGGGTTGTGGGTTTCAGAAAGGGGTGAAGAAGGCGAAAGTTCCAAGTGTGGGTTGCTACAGGTAAAGGTGGCTTGGAGAGGTGGCGCGAAGGTGGTTGCGGGTAGTGATTTTTCGACATCATAGGGCGGTGCAGTTGCATCAAGGAAGGGCTTAGCAGAAGGTGGGCTTGTCTGCGGCTGTGGAGGATTTGGGGTGAAGATGCTCAGATATGTTTGTTGTGGCTTGGCTTGGATATTATGTCGGGTTCGTGGTAAGGTATCTATGGCACAGTCAGAGGGTGGCATCAGGAAAAGACGGTGGTTTGGACAAAAGGTTACAGGTGGAAGTAGGAAAGGGAGATGGGAAATGGACGTGGGGAAGGGAAGTAAAAATATGGAGGTTATGCATGGTTATATATACATATTTTTTTATAGAATAGGAGGCTGAAAAACTATGGAGTTGAGAGAATGACATAAAAGGAGCAGGGTGGAGGAAGAAGGATGAATGTGAAGGAAGGAGACTGGGAAATGTGACGTGATTTGCTTTTGCTTGATATATTTTGAAGAAGAAAAGGGAAGAGAAAAGGAGGTAGCTAGCATTTGTTTTTGGGAGGAAGATTTGAGAAAAAAAATGACAGAAGAAATAATAAGGAGGATAAAGGAATGTTTTTGTGAGTAATAAAGGAAAGATGACGTGAATTATGCATATTTGAGTTTCATAGTGTACGATCCAGTAAGTTTGACTATTAGAAAATTATGATTTATTTTTCCCAAGGGACAACACTAAGAACCATATTTTCCGAATTTAAGGTACAACTTCATGAATAGACAAAAAAAGGTAACAAAGAAATAGAATAATTAAACACACAGGTTATGTTGGCAATGTTTGCACATTTTTACATAACATTCAGAGCTACAAGCATTCGAGTTTCACGAAATGGAAAATAACATCTTTTTTAGAAAAGGTCCAGTATTTTAAAAAAGAAATATTTAAATTTCATAAATATTTTATTTCCAAAGATATTACCGATTCTAACTAAAATATCGTGAATGGAGGAAACTTACGTACTTTACTATGAAAATTCTTTCTCCTCTTATTTAGTTAGACATATTTAAAATATTAAATTTTCATAATTTAGTTTAATTATAATTTTTTACGTTAATTTCCCTTGAATACGTTAAATTTTTGTTGCTAACGATTGATTTAATTAATTAAATTTACTTAGACATGCCCAACCCAAATTCAAATTCAAATTTAATTTTTTAAAGTTTAAGTCAAAACCATTTTATATCATTTACGGCTATCATTCAATGACCGTAAAAATATTGTATTAAAACTCAATTTTATTTTATAAAAATATACTTTACTTTAAAATGAGCACATATAATTTATTTTTCACTAAATATTATTTTAATTCCATTAAAACACTAATTCGATTTAACTCAAAACGTAAGCTATGATTTAACTCACTTCCTTTTTATTGAAACATTGTAATCGTTTAAATTTTAATTTTAAAATCTTATCTCATAATTTACATTAAAATTTATATTTTTAAACAATTTTATTCAAAGTTTAACACAATTTAATATTTAAAAACTAGTTGAAATTACGGTTCTTTACATACGATGAAATCAACTAAATGGACGGGCGTGTTGCATGGTCGAGGGAAAAGACACCCATCGTTGAGAGAAGGGCAAAGAAACTGGAACTGTTCTCTACATTTAAACATCAATGCATAGCAAGCTTGGGTCTGGTCCTGGCCCGAACAACATAATCATCATTTTAATGACATCGACCCACAAAAAAGATGAGGAGTTCGGATATCAGAGTTTGGCCCAGACTGAGGATATTAATGGGATTTTGATTGATACTGATGACCTATCAAAGGACTTGAAAACCGGATCTTGTCTTAATCCTACACAGATGGAGGAACTTTCCAATTTCCTTTATGCAAACCTGGATGTGTTCGCAAGGACCCAAGCTGACATGCTTGGGATCCCACCGACTGTAGCGAGTCATAAGCTCAATATAAACCTGAAGTTCGTTTTGTAAAGCAAAAGAGACAAATATTGGGCCCCAAAAGGTCAGCTGTGTTGAAGGAGGAAGTGGATAAACTTAATGCAATGGTTTTGTTCGTGATGCGCTCTATGTAGACTAAGTCTCTAATTTGGTTCTCATGAAAAAGTTCAATGAAAGTGATAGACATGCATAATCTTTTTGATTTGAGCAAACACTGCCCTAAAGACAACTTTCCACTTCCAGAATCGACCATCTTGTGGACTTAACAGCTGGACATGAGCTTTTATCTTTCATGGATGTTTTCTCTAGTTACAAGTAAATACTGATGCATGTTCTACACTAGAAGCACAAACTTTTGTTATTGATCTCAATTTGTATTTTCATGTTGTGATGCATTTTGGATTGAAGAATGCAGAGGCGACATACCAGCAATTGGTCAATCGCATACTCAAGGACTGAATCGAGTGGGCGATGGAGGTTTACGTATATGATATACTTGTAAAGTCATGACATCAACCAATCATGTTGATCTTAGCGGAGATGTTCGGTGTTCTTAGCAAACATTGCATGAAACTAAATAGCTTGAAATACTTTTTGGCGTAGGAATTTTTTTAGGTTTCATTGTCTAGTCTCGAGGGATTGAAGTCAACCCCAAGAAAATTGCTACTATTTGGATCATCCAAGTGCCAACTAAGATCAAAGATGTACAAATCCCAAACGAGAAGGTTTCCGCTTTAAGCCAATTTATCTCCAATGTGACTAACAAGTGCATTCCTTTATGTGACTTAGTAAAGAAAGGGAAGCGCAACATCACCTGGACACAAGGCCAGGTCGAAGCATTCACATTCCAAAATTTATTGGACCACTTGAAGAGGCCCCTATTTTGTCAAAGTGAAACACCCATCTCCATGGAGGTCACTCACAAAGGGAATGCCTTAACTTCGGTGAAGGTTTATAAGTAAAAGTCACAGATAAAACACAAGACAGATATAAACACATATGTATAAGCAGTGGAAAACAAACAGACTTTCATTTCATAAATACGTGTTCATACAAAACATTTCCATAATTGTCTCATAATAACTTCCAAAACATTACATCTTCATTTCTGTCTTGATTATTAAATAAATAAGCACAAAACATAATAAAAGCTGCATAAATCCCCATAGAACGTGTCCAAAAGCCATAGCCAAGGAAAGAGAGTCCAAACCATACATCTACTATCTTGAAGCTTGCAAAGAGTCTGACTAAGCTTTGTTGTTTCCTCCCTGTGGACCTGGGGGGGGGGGGGGGACGGAAGAAAAGAAGATGAAAGAAAAATAAAGTCAGACATAAAGCCTGGTAAGTCTAGTGACTCTTCAGTATGAGAATAAGAAAAAGGGCATGATAGGTATAAACTGGAAATAGGAAAGTATCATAAATTAAGATAAAGCAGTTTTGAACAGAATATACTATCGCACCCCACACTATATCTCTGCACCTACTTGCATTGTCCCAACTGGCACCCCATGATAGGGGTGAAGTGATCCCCTTTCTAAAGATCGGCTCCTACTCACAAAATCATATGTGTCATACGGCCCCCAATGATTGTAGATACCTATGTTGGTCCCACCCTGGGGTGTGTCAAGTCCTATGGTAGCGGCCCGACACAATCCTAGAATGCATAAGTTATACTACTGGTGCCCACTGCCCTGTTTGTCTGCTCCGAAGTGTATGCATGCTCGCACTCCGTTAGAACCCACACTACTGCACCAACCGCCGTCGCTTTTGACCGCTTATAATCAGCCCAGTAATCGTGTCCCACCCTGCCTAGTTTCAGGGTACCACGATACCTAATTGGGTTACTGCTGAAATGGGTCCCCGTTACTAGGGTTTTCTAGTCAAACATGTTAAGTGGTTAAGTGTCTATATTTACCTAACCCCACCCATCAGTTTAATTAACATGTTGAATTGGTTAAGTGTTTTAATTAACTTAACCTTACCATCCTGATTTGTCTGTCCTTTGCTTTTTAAAGCACCGACCACTCACATTAGACATGCATTGTTACGGTTATTGGATGTGCCGATCAGTTCCGGGCAGGTTTACACCGTAACTCAGTCTAACCTCGGGTCCTTATTGGGCTCAATGCTTAACCTCTCACATTGGATAAGTATTGTTGTGATTAATGGACAACCGGGCGGGTCCCAGCAGGTTTACATCACAACTCAATCCAACCTCGGGTTAAGCATACTCGTATTTTCTAAATTTACATATTTGTCTCTATTACTTGTTATATGTAAATTTGTTAACAATTAAATATTGTGGCCCACTTTCCAAGTTCATCATTTTTGGTATAAGAATTTTATACCATTTAAGTGCCACCAATTATTGGCATGTGCCAAACATGCCAATACATATATTTTCACCAATTTATGTCAAGTTTCCTATAATTACCAAATTTTCCCAACGTTACCCCATCTAAATATTAGGCTAACAATCTTAGCCTAATTTTTCGTCCGCATGATTTTTAACATATAATATTAGGCTAAAAACTTAGCCTAATTTAGCGTACACAAAATTGGCATAAAGAAATTCATTAACATAAACATGACATAGGTGTAAACTTGGCATTAACGGCATAGTCAATATGAACATCATAGGTGTGAACTTGCAACATAGGCTAAATCAACATACATATATGTGAATTTGCAACATAGGCTAAATCAACTTACATATATGTGAATTTGCAACATAGGCTAAATCAACTTACATATATGTAAACTTGCAACATAGGCTAAATCAACTTATCTATATGTGAACTTGCATTGAAATAGGGATATAACTAAATAGGTGTCACATGAATTAGCATATGAATTAGACAACATAAGCCTAAACATGTTTAGATCTAGGAATAACATCGAACATCACTAGCATATGACAAGAATATGACATGTCCATCAAGTATGTATAATTTTATCACATGTGTGAACTAGATCCAATCATATGTCCAATAATAATATGAAACATGTATTAAAGTGGATCTTGGCATGGATCCAATTATGAACTTGCATTTGTATAAACATATG
Source organism: Allium sativum (assembly GCA_030737875.1). Lineage (NCBI taxonomy): Eukaryota > Viridiplantae > Streptophyta > Magnoliopsida > Asparagales > Amaryllidaceae > Allium > Allium sativum. Next base: position 508,072,272 of record CM060921.1, on the reverse strand, counting down.
AGCATGTATATGAACTTAATCATTTAGGCATAGAGGTTTAGCATAAAGTATATACATGAGATCTTAATCACATACAACCTATATAATCACATAAACATATACGTGTAGATATGAACCAAATAACTTGTATGTGAATTTGAATAGATGCAACATCAACTAGATTAATCCACAAACATTCTAATGGATCCAACATCAAGTCAATTATACCACAAACATCTAATACCATTCACAACACAATCATTGCAACACATAGATATGAATTAACATCGTCGTTATACAATAGCACAATTCCATTTCCATTTTACATCGAATCAAATCTTAACATTATTCCCATCAGAAAAATCACTATACTTGCAACAAACGACGAACTTGAATTCTGGGTTTTGAGTTCTGAATTTGCAATGCTTTCTTTTGGGTAGATAAACGTTGTTTGATTCTTGTTTTTACTTTATTTTTGCTCGTCTCTAATCTTTCTTCAAGTGGAGGCTACTCTTGGCTTCCTTCCAGCAGCATGACGGCTCTAGCTCTATTTTATTTGTGTGAATTTAGGTTGAAGACTAAGGTTGTTTATATAGAATTTCAAACTAATTAGAGCCGTCGATGAAGCTAGAGTTAATCAAGGCCATCCGTCTCAAGAGAAGCCAATCAGAAAGTGACAAATCAGCCCTAGTGACACAGCCAAGCCCCAGAAACCGAGCCTGGACCAGACCAAGCAGGTCAGGTCAATCAAGCAGGTCTACCTGTAGGTCGACCCCCAGGTCGACTCCCAGGTCGACCCCCTGGTCGACCTGGGTCTTGGGCGGGAAAATTCCCCCCAGCCCAGTTCTGGTCCAGTTTTGAATTTTGAACTTGTTTCCGGGATGTTTGAATTTTAAATCAAATTCTGAAACTTCCGAAGGTCATAACTACTTCATACGGAGTCCGATTTACGCCAACTCGGACTCTATCTCAAGCAGAATTCCGAGACGAACGCAATGGCGTAACGCGTTTTACTTAATTCTATCATTTAGAATTAATTATACTTTAATTTGTTAATTTACTATTAACAGAAAATTCGGGGTGTTACATTCTCCCCTCCTTAAAGTATTTCATCCCCGAAATCTTCAAGTCTAGAAGAACGTATATCCTAACATCCAATCGTCCATCTACTCAACCAACAAACAAAGGCATCCATTATCCTTAAAAGACTTCTAATGCTTCATGATCATATGCACAGTGTGTGTGTATGTCCTTGTCTAATGCAAAAATTAGGCGGTCTACTGATTCAGTTGACCTCCTTAATGCGAATCATGTATGTGTCATGAATCCATTATGTTTGCAATTTTTTCCCTACTCATAATTCTACATGAGTGTGCAACCATCCATACAAATGCGACATCCATATGACAACATATCAAGTTTCAACCACATATAAATATGAATACATATATGCATATGCAATATGAAGTGACCGAGCCGATCTAAAACCTAGGTTGTGTGTGTATATGCATCCACGAGCAACCACTAGCAACCACTTGCAACCACTTGCAACCACTTGCAGCCATCAACCATAACATGTTTCAATTACATGTTTACATCCAAAGGGGTTTCTACCTAAGGATAAAGGATAATATGGAGGAGATATACCTAAAAAGATAGATACAAGCATAACTTAAGGAAAAAGAGAGATCAAGATGTACCCTCAAAAAGAAAAGGGTAGGCCACGCGTATTCTGTCCTCAGTTTCCTAAGTCGCGTCTTCCTCGGCGTCGCTCCACTGAACTTTGACAAGCTTGACTTCGCGGTTGCATAGCTTTTTCACTTCAGTTCCTAGGATGCAGGTTGGAACTCTCCTCACAGTTTCTTCGTTCCACTTCGGCTTCTTCTAGAATGCTTGGCTCCACCACTTCCGTAGATTCATGTAAACATTTCCGTAGATGAGAAACGTGAAAGGCATTGTGAATTCCAGCCAACCTTACGGGCAGCTCTACTTTATAAGCCATCTTCCCAATCTTCTCGATGATAGGGAATGGTCCTACAAATCTTGGTGCTAGCTTTCATGCGGATCCAAAGCGAACGACGTTCCTTAAGGGAGATACTTTAAGGAAAACCCAATCCCCAACCTCAAACTCAAGGTCGGTCCTTCTTTTGTCTGCGTAGGATTTCTGTCTATCTTGGGCAGTCTTCATTATCCTTCGTATCAAGTCCACTTTTTCTGAAGTCTCTCTAATCATGTCTGACCCAAGTATAAGCTTGTCTGTAGACTCCCACCAACAAGTTGGTGATCGGCACGGTCTTCCATACAAAGCTTCGAAGGGCGCCATGCTGATGGTGGCTTGGTAGTTATTGTTGTAGGCGAATTCCACTAAAGGAAGATGATCCTCCCATGTTACTCCAAAGTCCAGAACGCACAGTCTCAGAAGATCTTCTAATACTCTGTTCACCCTCTCCGTCTGACCATCAGTTTGGGGGTGATAGGCCATGCTCAAGCATAACTGTGTGCCTACAGCTTCTTGCAGACTCCGCCAAAACTCACTTGTAAAGATAGGATCTCGGTCACTCACTATGCTGGAGGGTATTCCATGGAGTCACACTATTTCCTTGAGATAAAGAGATGCTAGAGACGAGGCAGTCCTTCTACTCTTGATAGGTATAAAGTGGGCGCTTTTTGTGAGCCTGTCCACTATTACCCAAATACTAGTATTGCCCCTTCTTGACCTAGGCAACCCATCAATGAAGTCCATTGAAATGCTATCCCACTTCCATTGCGGGACTTCTAGAGGATGAAGCAGTCCTCCATGCTTCTTTTGTTCCGCCTTGACCTGTTGGCATATCACGCACTTAGAAACGAAATCTGCCACATCATTTTTCATGCCACTCCAAAAGAAAACTCTCTTTACGTCCTTGTACATCCTGTCTCCACCTGGGTGTATTGTCATCTTGGAATGATGTTCTTTCTCGAGAACCATCTTTACTAAATCTCTTGCTTGTGGGATGCATAGTCTTCCATCCCGCCTTAGCCAATCCTTATCATCGATGGAGTACCTATTGAGGTGACTGGAAGTTTCTCCCCTAATTAGTTTATCAATCACATCCACAAGCTGAGGGTCTTCACGTTGTGCGGCCCCTATTGAGTCTAAAAGAGTGGGCCATACTTCTAGTGATGCCAACAAACCAGGTACAAAATCAGAGGAGGGCCTAAAGTAAAAACTGGCTTTATACTCCAAGCTTTGCCTTTCTACAAAGAGAGGGCTTAAGGTCAGCTTCTTTCCATTCAAGGCATCTGCTACTACGTTGCCCTTGCCAGGAGTATAAGAAATCTCAAAATCATATGAGGCAAGGAACTCCATCCACCTTTGCTGCCTCAAGTTAAGATCTTTCTGCGAGAAAAGATACTTCAACGATTTATGGCCAGTATACAATTCGAACTTCTCACCTAGGAGATAATGGCGCCAATACTTAAGCGCAAAGACGATGGCGGCCAACTCAAGATCGTGGGTTGGGTAGTTCTTTTCATGAACTTTCAATTGTCTTCCACCATAAGCTACTACCTTCCCTTCTTGCATCAGAACAACGCCTAGTCCTGTACCATATCCGTGTATACTGTGAACATCTTGCTTCCATCAGGCAAAGTCAGAACTGGAGCTGTTGTAAGAGCCCTTTTTAAGAGTTGGAAAGCAATATCACAATCCAAATCCCAAGCGAACGCTAGATTCTTCTTTGTTAGCCTTGTGAGTGGAGCTGGGATTTTCGCGAAATCTCTAATGAACTTTCGGTAAAAAATCGGCTAGCCCAAGAAAGCTTCGGACTTCGGTTGCATTTCTTGGTGTCTTCCAATCTTGCACTGCCACCACTTTCGCGGGGTCCACAGCTAACCCCTCTTTGGACACTACATGTCCAAGAAACCTTACCTCTTCTCTCCAAAAGTGGCACTTGGAGAATTTTGCTTTTAGCTGATGTGCATGGAGAGTATCCATGATTTCCTTCAGATGCTGAGCATGTTCTTCCTCATTCTTTGAGAAGATCAAAATATCGTCTACGAAGACCACTACGAACTTATTGAGGAATTCTCTGAAAACCCTGCTCATTAGGTCTACGAAATAAGCGGGTGCGTTTGTCAAGTCGAAAGGCATGACAAGCCACTCGAAGAAACCGTCTGGGGTTCTGAATGTCGTTTTATCAATGCTATCTTCAGCTACACTTAGCTGATGGAACCCAGTAGCCAGATCAAGTTGGGAGAAGACCGACACACCTGCAAGCTAATCAAACAAATCGTCTATTCTGGGAAACGGGTGCCTATTCTTCTTGGTTAGCTTTTTTAGCTCCCTATAGTCCACACAAAGTCGTAGTGAGCCATCTGCTTTGGTGGCAAACACCACTGGAGCACCCCATTCCAAGATACTCCGCCTTATAAACCCCTTCTCGAGAAGCTCCTTAACCTGCTTACTAAGCTCCTTTCTCTCCTTTGAAGCCATATGTCTAACAGGTAAAGCTACGGGCTTTGTATTATCAACAAGATATACGAGGAAGTCTATTTCCCGCCTCGGAGGTAAGCCCTTTACCTCTTCAAAGACATCCGGATATTCATGGACCGCTCTAACCGACTGCGAATTCTCAACAGAAGCATCAAGCGACTCTAGATAACTAAGCAAAACAACATTCAAGGGATTACAAGAAATTTCTAGAGTATTACCGAGCCTAGTAAAGAATCTAACCACTCTTTTCTCACAATCAAGAATGACACCATTACTGGATAACTAGTCCATGCCTAAGATCAGTCCATATCCCGAGAAGCCCAAAACAAAGGCACTACATCTAAACTCAACACTTAGAATAGAGATTTTCAAATCCAAACAAACCATTGACAAATAAGCTGAGCCCCCAATTGGATTTGAAACAACCAAGGGATCTTCTATCATACTAGTGTCTAGGTGCAGAGATTCAACTATACAAGTACTAAGGTGTAGAAACTCAACTGTGGTAGTGGGTATAAACGAATATGAAGTGCTAAAATAAAAAAGGTGCTAACAGGATGATCAAAAAGAAAAGCTAAACTCTCAACAGAAACTGTACTACCCCTTTCTCCGGTACACTGATAGTGAAAGCATGCACTTGCCCTTGTCGTTATACCATAAAGATACCTCCTCTTGTCTTAGTGTTTTACTATTCTTTCCTCCTTCGTGGGCCAAGTCCATATCTATGAATTTCTCATCCTTGGGTTGTTCCCCTTAGCCAAACTCCCTCATTCTCATCTTTACCTTCCTTGTGTAATCATGTTGACAAGTCTCTCGAAAGCTACCTCCATCGCACAGAAAATCCTACAAAGCTCGAAAGAAAATTAACCGCAGGTTAAACTACTGTGGCTATAGATGGAAGTCGGACACTTCTCTGTCCTTCGACAGGTGTCGTATTCTCGTCAAGCCTACAGAACCATGCCGCGATGAGGTTACCTCCTAGAAAGCCAGGAGCCCCAAAGACTCAGGAAAGAAGGAAACAAGGATTCAAAACATAGGATCAAAAGATAGTGCATATGGCTTTGGGGAACATGCCTTTAAAATGAAAATTTTCTTTTGAAAATGCTTCTTTAAAACCGTTTTGAAAATAATTTCAAAAACCTTTATCTAATCTGGTAAATTTGTGCTCTGATACCAAGTGAAACACCCCACCTCCATTGAGGTCACTCACAAATGGAATGCCTTAACTTCGGTGGAGGTTTATAAATAAAAGTCACAAATAAAACATAAGACAGATATAAACACATAAGTAAAGCAGCGGAAAACAAACAGACTTTCATTTCATAAGTACGTGTTCGTACAAAACATTTCCATAATTGTCTCATAATAACTTCCAAAACATTACATCTTCATTTCTGTCTTGATTATTAAATAAAGAAGCATATAACATAATAAAAGCTGCATAAATCCCCATAAAACGTGTCCAAAAGCCATAGTCAAGGAAAGAGAGTCCAAACCATACATCTACTATCTTGAAGCTTGCAAAGAGTCTGACTAAGCTGGGTTGTTTCCTCCCTGTGGACAAGGGGGGGGGGGGACGGAAGAAAAGAAGACGAAAGAAAAATAGAGTCAGACATAAAGCCTGGTAAGTCTAGTAACTCTTCTGTAAGAGAATAAGAAAAAGGGCATGATAGGTATAAAATGGAAATAGGAAAGTACCATAAATTAAGATAAAGAAGTTTTGAACAGAATATACTATCGCACCCCACACTATATCTCTGCACCTACTTGCATTGTCCCAACTGGCACCCCATGATCGGGTTGAAGTGATCCCCTTTCTAAAGATTGGCTCCTACTCGCAAAATCATATGTGTCATACGGTCCCCAATGATTGTAGATACCTATGATGGTCCCACCCTGGGGTGTATCAAGTCCCATGGTGGCGGCCCGACACAATCCTAGAATGCATAGGTTATACTACTGGTGCCCAGTGCCCTGTTTGTCTGCTCCAAAGTGTGTGCACGCCTGCACTCCGTTAGAACCCACACTGCTGCACCAACCGCCGTCACTTTTGACCGCTTACAATTAGCCCAGTAATCATGCTCCACCCTGCCTAATTTCAGGGTACTATGATACCAAATTGGGTTACTACTGAAATGGGTCCCCGTTACTAGGGTTTTCAAGTCAAACATGCTAAGGGGTTAAGTGTCTGTATTTACCTAACCCCAACCATCAGTTTAATTAACATGTTGAATTGGTTAAGTGTTTTAATTAACTTAACCCTACCGTCCTGACTTGTCTGTCCTTAGCTTTTTAAAGCACCGACCACTCACATTAGACAGGTATTGTTACGGTTATTGGATGTGCCGGTCGGTTCCAGGCAGGTTTACACCGTAACTCAGTCTAACCTCGGGTCCTTATTGGGCTCAATGCTTAACCTCTCACATTGGATAGGTATCGTTGTGATTACTAGACAACTGGGCGGGTTCGGGCAGGTTTACATAACAACTCAATCCAACCTCGGGTTAAACATACTCGTATTTTCTAAATTTACGTATTTGTATTTATTATTTGTTATATGTAAATTTGTTAACAATTAAATATTGTGGCCCACTTTCCAAGTTCATCATTTTTGGTATAAGAATTTTATACCATTTAAGTGCCACCAATTATTGGCATGTGCCAAACATACCAATACATATATTTTCACCAATTTATGTCAAGTTTCCTATAATTACCAATTTTTCCCAACGTTACCCCGTCTAAATATTAGGCTAACAATCTTAGCCTAATTTTTCATCCGCAATATTTTTAATATATAATATTAGGCTAAAAACTTAGCCTAATTTAGCGTACACAAAATTGGCATAAAGAAATTCGTTAACGTAAACATGACATAGGTGTAAACTTGGCATTATCGGCATAGTCAATATGAACATCATAGGTGTGAACTTGCAACATAGGCTAAATCAATATACATATATGTGAATTTGCAACATAGACTAAATCAACTTACATATATGTGAATTTGCAACATAGGCTAAATCAACTTACATATATGTGAATTTGCAACATAGGCTAAATCAACTTACATATATGTGAATTTGCAACATAGGCTAAACCAACTTATCTATATATGAACTTGCATTGAAATAGGGATCTAACTAAATAGGTGTCACATGAATTAGCATATGATTTAGACAACATAAGCCTAAACATGTTTAGATCTAGGCATAACATCGAACATCACTAGCATATGACAAGAATATGACATGTCCATCAAGTATGTATAACTTAATCACATGTGTGAACTAGATCCAATCATATGTCCAATTATAACATGAAACATGTATTAAAGTGGATCTTGGCATGGATCCAATTATGAACTTGCAACTTTTGTATAAACATATGAGCATGTATATGAACTTATTCATTTAGGCATAGAGGTTTAGCATAAAGTATATACATGAGATCTTAATCACATACAACCTATATAATCACATAAACATATAGGTGTAGATATGAACCAAATAACTTGTATGTGAATTTGAATAGATGCAACATCAACTAGATTAATCCACAAACATTCTAATGGATCCAACATCAAGTCAACTATACCACAAACATCCAATACCATTCACAACACAATCATTGCAGCACATAGATATGAATTAACATCGTCGTTATACAATAGCACAATTCCATTTCCATTTTACATCGAATCAAATCTTAATTTTATTCCCATCGGAAAAATCACTATACTTACAACAAACGACGAACTTGAATTCTGGATTTTGAGTTCTGAATTTGTAATGCTTTCCTCTGGGTAGATAAACGTTGTTCGATTCTTGTTTTTACTTTAGTTTTGCTCGTCTCTAATCTTTCTTCAAGTGGAGGCTACTCCTGGCTTCCTTCTAGCAGCATGACGGCTCTAGCTCTATTTTATTTGTGTGGATTTAGGTTGAAGACTAAGGTTGTTTATATAGAATTTCAAACTAATTAGAGCCGTCGATGAAGCTAGAGTTAATCAAGGCCATCCGTCTCAAGAGAAGCCAATCAGAAAGTGACAAATCAGCCCTAGTGACACAGCCAAGCCCCAGAAACCGAGCCAGGACTAGACCAAGCAGGTCAGGTCGACCAAGCAGGTCTACCTGTAGGTCGACCCCTAGGTCGACAACATAGTCGACTCCCAGGTCGACCCCCTGGTCGACTGGGTCCTGGGCGGGAAAATTCCCGCCCAGCCCAGTTCTGGTCCAATTTTGAATTTTGAATTTGTTTTCGGGCTGTTTGAATTTTAAATCGAATTCTGAAACTTCCGGAGGTCATAATTCTTTCATATGGAGTCCGATTTACGTAAACTCGGATTCGATCTCAAGCAGAATTTCGAGATGAACGCAATGGCGTAACCCGTTTCCCTTAATTCTGTCATTTAGAATTAATTATACTTTAATTTTTCAATTTACTGTTAACAGAAAATTCGGGGTGTTACACAAAGCTTATGGATCGAAGGGCTTTGTTTATCTATTAGTAGTGTTTCTACATGCTATTAGCTCTGCACTTGTGCGAAAAGGCCACCAGTTTCCAAGACCAGTTTACTATGCTAGTAAAAAATGATGGGAGCCAAATGGAATTATTCAAAACTTGAAAAGTTGGCATATTGTTTGTTAATTTCATCCAGGAAGCTTCGCCGCTACTTCAAGTCTCATCCGATCAAGTTGCACAGCGTCCAACTGCTACAATAGATCCATTAATGAGTTGAGGCATTTAGAAGGTTGCTAAAATGGAACATTGAGTTAAATCAGTTTGACATTGCTTTTATCCCTCAAAGGGTTATCCATGGAAAAGTTCTGGCAAACACAATTTCCGAATTCGCTACTTTATATGACCTCATAGAAAGCAATGACCACCTCCTATCCTATGGAAAATATTTATAGATGGGGTTCGCCATGATTGATGTTCTAGCATTGGAGTTATTTTAGAAACTTATGAGGAAGAGTCGATTTATTATGCCTTGAAACTCGATTTTCCAGTTACAAATAATGAAGCCAAGTATGAAGCCTTAATCGCCGATTAAGCTTGCCAAAGAGTTGAGGGTGAACTCAATACAAATCTTTTATAACTCCCAAATTGTAGTATGCCAAGTCAAGAAAGAGTTTCAAGCCAAGTAACACGACTTACCCCTTATCTTAATTGGGTTCGTGAGTTCTTATCTAAACTTGAGTAATACCATCTCTCGGATCCCATGAACAAAACAAAATTTTTGATTCCTTGGCATAGTTGGCTTTCTCGAGAAACGCTCAGCAAATAGAGTTTTCCAGTTGAAACATCAAATGCCTAGATTATAGACCAAATGGAGGTTGATTGGATATTAACGACACAACTCTAAAAGGAATATTGGATGACTCCTATTATATATTTCATGCATCATGAAACCCTACCAGATCGAAAGATCGAAAAACATAAGGTCTTATGCTAAGCCAACGATACATTATCTAAGGAAGCACATTGTACAAAAAGGGTTTTTGTCCCTTTACTCTAGTGTGTAGCCCATGAAGATGCCAAATGGGTGTTATAGAAAGTGCACGAAGGCAAGTGCAGTGATCACACCGGGAGAAACTTCGGCCAAGAAGATGATTCGGTATAGTTGTTTTTTGCCCACCATTAATCTTGGTTTGGTTGATTACGCACAATGCTGCAATAAATTCAATGTTTTCAAGCTTCCAAGAGCTTTATTAACTCAACTTACCCAGATTGTCAGTCCATGGTATTTTGCAATATGGGGTATTGACATCATTGAAAATTTGCAAATTTGCAAATGTCGTGTGAAGTATGCAATAATTACAGTTGATTATTTTACTAAGTGAGCAGAAGCTGAACCACTGACTATAATTTCTACGAAAAGGGTGATCAATTTTGTCTTTCGAAACATCGTCCGTCGACTTAGTTTTCCCAAAACCATCATAATCAACATTGGGACTATAAATTTTGTATTTTTTCCAAGCTTGAATTTTGATAAAAATTGAAACTCAAACCCATCCAAGCATAGATCGTGTAAATTTGGTACCTGCAATAATGAGCATGAGCATACATAGAAAATTATAAAACTAAACTCATAACTGAAACATGATAAAATAATAAGTATCGACCATGACAACTACCTTACAAGTGAATCTCCACATCAGTACCGAGCATGCACTACTAGAAATAGTGGCTACAACATCGGTTCCTAAACCACCGACGTCAAAGGTATTTTTAACATCGATATTTTTTAAAAAAATGTTAAAAGTTTTCACAAGTATCTCTTATTAAGATAGCTGATGTCTATACTCGGTTAACATTTTCACAGACATCACTTATTGAAATAGCCGATGTCTATACTCAGTTAGCATTTTCACAGACATTTCTTACCAAATAGACGATGTCTATATTCAGTTCTAAAAAAATTGGTAATAACCCATGTCCAAATATTCCATTCCCTCGATTAACCAGTATTATTTCCCCCGTCCTTCACAGAAGATGTAATAACCCGGAAATTCGAGCTAATTTAAAATTTTTATTTTGGCAATTTTGATGAATTTTGAACATTTAAAATGAATTATTTTAAATAATAATGATGAGAAATTTATTTTTGAATGGAATTCGAACGTATATATTTATATAGATCATCGTTAGAATATAAAAATTTATTTTAAATTATAAAAGGAATTGAAAATGGCGCGGTAGTTCGAAAATTCGATTTCAAAGTTCAAATGATTGTACAGGATCCAAAATAAACCGAATTTTAGCGAAACCAAAAATATTAGAATCTAATCGAGAATATCTTTCGAACGAATCTGAAAAATTGAAATTTCATAGCGGGAATAAAAAGTTATGCCCAGTTGAAAATTCAGAATAGTCGTCGTGGAATTCTGGCCCTTAAAAATGGAAATTTTGCAAACGACCTCGGTTTTTGATGAAACCACTTTTGTTGGATCCGTCATGTCAAGTTATTGCTAGGTTTCAAAATTCGTAATTTTCTAAATCAATATGTGAGCGTGGCAAAGGAAAACGCGTTTGAACAGTTTTAGTTGATTTTAATTGACTGAAAAATTGCCATTCTTCAAACGGTCTCGGAATTTGACGAAATTAGTTTTGTTAGGACCATATCATCAATACAAATCTAGAAATAATTTTTCGGGAATTTTTAGAGTTAGTATGTGGCCCCGGTAAATTGAAATGTGCGTTCAAATTGAATATATATATTTTTATATTTTAATTTGAACGTAAACTGATCGTAACGATCAAATTGGCCTACGTGGCATATCCCATTGTGTTCAGAATGGGGGTAAATAGCTAGGGACGACAGTCGATGGGTTCGATTTTGAGTTCAAATTTAAAAGCTACTTTTTGGAGTTAAAAATAATATAAAAATATATTAATATATACTTGGTCAACTCTATACTCTCTCTCCCCTTCATTTCTCTTCCTCCCGTCGGTTTCACGAAAAAGAAAAAAAAGAAAAAACGATCTCGCGCTCGAGCCCCAACCGCCGCCGGTGGTGCTTCGCCGCACGCCTCCCCATGTAACGACCCAGAAAATCTGAACCAATTTAAAATTTTTAAATTGGCTAAAATAATGGATTTTAAATATTTAAAATAAATATTTTAAATAAAGGCGATGAAAATTGAGTTTGAATCGACATTTGAAAACGAATATAATTAATTATAATTATATATAGAATTGAAAATAGCGCGGTAGTTCGATAATTCGATTTCAAACTTCAATTGAATATACCGGGTGCAAAACAATCCGGATTTTAGTGAAACCAAAAACATTAGGATCTAATTGATGATATCTTTCTAACGAATCTGACCAATCGAAATTTGATAGCGGGAATCAAAAGATATGTCCAGTTGAAAATTCTGAATAGTCGCTATGGAATTCAGGCCCTTAAAAATGGACGTTTTGCAAATGACCTCGGATTTCGACGAAACCACTTTTGTTGGATCCGCAGTGTCAAGTTATTGCTAGGTTTCAAATTTCATAATTTTTCGAATCAATATGTGAGCGTGGCAAAAGAAAACGCGTTTGACCAGTTTCTGTTGATTTTAATCGAATGGAAATTGGCCATTTTTCAAACGGTCTCAGAATTCGACGAAACTAGTTTTGTTAGGACCGTATCGTCAATACGAAGCTAGAAAATATTTTTCTAGAATTTTTCTAGTTAGTATGTGACCCCGGTAATTTGAAATGTGCGTTTAAAATTCAATATAGTGATTTAAATGAAAATCCAAAAGGAAACTGATTGTAACGATCAAATCAGCTTGCGATACATATCCCATTGTGTTCGGAATGGGGGTTAAACGCTATGGACGACAGGCGGTGGGCCTCGTTTCGTGGTCGTGGGTAAAAGTCAACTTTAAACAATTAAATAATAATAAAAATAATTTTTTTTTAATTCCCTTCCCCCCTTTTTCTTTTTCACTGCCCCCCCCCCCCCGATTCAATTACCAGAAAAAAAAAAAAACCTAAAACCTAAATCGCGCCGCCCTCCAGACTTCGAAGCCGCCGACGAGGACTTCGCCGAACCCCACCGCACGACCTTCTCCCTCCAGGCGACGCAACCCTCGACACCCCGAAGCAGCCCCCACCAGTCGAAGCCTCGAAGCCGCGACACCTTCGAACGCCGCCTCAGAGCCGCCGCCGACGCCTCCTCCCCTTCGCAAGCTGTCGGTGAGCCATTTTACTTTATATTAATTTTTATTTTTGTTTTATAATTTCTGATTTAAAAAAACGTATTTTTAATAGATTTATAAAACTGATTTCTTTTAGTTTTATAAACTGAATTTTTAAATGATTTTGAAAGAAATAAAAACAGAATTTTTGAAAGAAATAAAAACAGAATTTTTGAAAGAAATAAAAACAGAATTTTTGAAAAGAAATAAAAACTGATTTGTTAAAGTTTTAAAACTGATTTGATAAAGTTTAAAAACTGTTTTTTTTAAGATGCATAATCTGATTTTTAAAAGAACATATAAACTGATTTTAAAAGCAAGTAAAAACTGTTTTGTTTTTAAAGTAAAAACAGATTTTAAATAATTTTTAAACTGATTTTTAAAAAAGAAAAAAAACTGATTTGTTTAGAAATAGTAAAAACTGTTTTTTTTAAAAAGGTAAAAGCTGTTTTTTTTTAGAAATAGTAAAAACTGTTTTTTTAGAATAGTAAAAACTGATTTTTTTTATAAAAGTAAAAAACTGATTTTTTATAAAAGTAAAAACTGATTTGAATAAAAAAAAAATCAGATTTTTATATATTGATAGTATAAGTAAAAATCATATTTTTATATATTGAATAGCATCGTAAAGATTCGATTTTTACATATGTAGAGAATACGGGCGAAAGCGACAAAAGGCGAAGATTTCTATAAGGAAGTGTCGTGAAGTTGGATAGCTATTGATGAGATTTCTGATTTAATATATATATATATATGTGTGAAGTAAAAGTGAATTGCTATATATAAATATATATATATACGCCCCTCGTCCACAAACCATGGACGATATTTATTGGTTGAAATTGTTGTGGAAATTTGATTGATAGCGAATGATTGTTTGGGATTGTTTGTGATTGATATTGGTTGATTGTGGTTGCAAAATACCCATTTGTGGTTGTGAAATATTTGGTTGAAACCACATAGGATTAGTTTGTGGAAATGAAATAAATATATACATGCCGCCTGCGTGCGAACTAGATGCATGATCCCCATTGTCAAAAACCGCGAGGTTTTAAGGTAGAGCGAGGAGCCGTACTAGGGACGGTGCCGGTGTAACTACCCTGCCGTTATGCTGCCGAAATTTTTAAATTTTGAATAATATTTGTGTGTTTGAATTATTTTCATATGCTTAAGCTATATTTATTCATTGTATTGAAAACATTCATGTGTTGAATTGATATTCATTCGTTGTTTAGAAATTCATGTGTTGAATGGTATTCATATTTTGAAATAAATTGTTCGATAACAAAAATCACATTTTTATCCATATATAGAAACCATAGAAAACATTCATGTGTTGAATTGATATTCATTCGTTGTTTAGAAATTCATGTGTTGAATGGTATTCATATTTTGAAATAAATTGTTCGATAACAAAAATCACATTTTTATCTATATATAGAAACCATAGAAAACATTCATGTGTTGAATTGATATTCATTCGTTGTTTAGAAATTCATGTGTTGAATGGTATTCATATTTTGAAATAAATTGTTCGATAACAAAAATCACATTTTTATCTATATATAGAAACCATAGAAAACATTCATGTGTTGAATTGATATTCATTCGTTGTTTAGAAATTCATGTGTTGAATGGTATTCATATTTTGAAATAAATTGTTTTATGATAAAAATCCGATTTTGTCACCTATATGAACTATATAGAAAAATAGTGTTTTGAAATGAATTGTTTTACAATAAAAATCACATTTTTATTGTATGCATAAATCGTTGAAATGTGAAGTGTTAAAAATAGCCACTTGTTCAAAATAAACATATATGAGTTGAAATATTCATTAATTAGCTAATGAAATGATTTGCACCTATTTATGTAACATTAGAATGAATGGAGTTTTTAAACCAAATAGAAATCAAATATGAAGTCGAATAGAAATTTATAAATGATAAGAACTGTATATATATGTACATGCAATATTCATTGAACAGGTTATAGCAAAGGGGCTAGAGAAGAGGAATAAAATTTTGTGCCCGACAAATAGGTACACATTTACTGATTTGTTTGGGTGATGATTTTGAGCCTATTGGCTAGCCGCTTGGCTTCTTCTTTTTCTTTTTGAGATTAGAAGGACCGGGAACGCTATTTGCGATTTCCCGATGCTCCCGGTGCAGGGGAGGTTATGGCGAAATTTTTCCAAAATTTGAGGTGTTAGAAAATTTTTTGAAGTGAAAACGATATTGAAATTGTTGAATGAACTATATTTATATAAATATATAAATATAAATAAAATTAAAATGAAACGAAGCCGTGCAGTTCGTATTTTGAAACCGTGATTTCAAACGACTAGTACGGGAAATCCGACCATGGGATTTTCCCGAAACCTCAACCGTCGGGTTCGCCTTGGAATAATCTTTCCAACGGCACCAACCTTGTAAAAATCCAACGGTTGGATTGTCTGGAATGTTTAATTCAAATCTGAAGAAAAACAGCGCCAGAAACGATTATATTTATTTTTATATATAAATATAATTATATTTAATCGAATAACGACGCTGCAGTTCGTATTTTGAAATCGAAATTTCAAACGATTGTACCGGGAGATCCGACCGTCGGATTTTCCCGAAACTGGAACCGTTGGATTCGTTTTGAAAAGACCTTTCTAATGATGTAAATTTTGGGAAGATCCAACGGTTAGATTTTCAGATATGTGTAAATCAAATCTGAAGAAAAACAGCGCCACGGCCGCCTTATGGCCCGAAGCGTCGTTTTGAATAAAATGGCTATTTTAAAATAAATAAAAATAGCGATAAATAGTTATAAAATATCGTAAGCGATATGGAATGGAAATAAACTGAATTTGCTTGATTTATGTGATGTTTGATGGTTGAATGTGTTTGGTGTGAAAACTATATTAAAGAACACAATTGGTGTTGTCGAATAATTTAACCATTGAAAGAAATCGATTTGAAATTCTAAATATACGTGAATTATTTGAAAAGGCCGAGTTAATTCTCATTTCGAATAATCGACCGACGATTGAAATTTGAAGATGAAGACGATGGTCGAAGACCGGAGATCTTCACCTCGTTTGGATGGTAATCGAGGTCCTGATTGGGAGGCATCCCGAAATATGGATAATGAGTGGTGATCGTTCAGACGTATGTGTTGATCGAAGGGTTTGCGAGGTATTTAGTGCCTCCGGTTTCGTTCAGACCCAGAACGGACTTGTAAATGGACTGTGTGTCTGACATTGGAGTTTATTCTGTGTTGATTGATTTCTGTTAAATATACATCTGTTTGGCGGCGGAGAATTTATTCTTTTGCTTAACGCCCTTCTTTGAGACGTACGAGCTCAGAGGTTGTATATCGATGGACATCAGTCGCATGGCATGAATTGCCTGTGTGGCATGCTAAGATGCAGTGATCAGGGCATCTGTTGAAAAGCAAAGTCTTGTGGTGATGATCAAAGCACCGCCTGTGTGGCGTAGCTTTGTGTATAACGTGAATTCGCGAGCCTCACATCCCGGTATGAACCTAAAACGGGAGAAGGACCTCAGGGAGGGCATGCGTTTCTTTCTAGCTAGGGTGGTGTCAGTGACCTACCAGCCCTGACATTTATATACTTTTCACCTATGTGGTTGTTGCTGTTGCGAGGCGCCTCGGTTTGATCGGACGATCCGGGTCCGATGGAGTCATTCGTTGGCTCGTTTACGCCCCAAAGGGCGGGGAAACGTAGTGTTCAGGCATTTTAATCCACATCGGTGGACCGGCCCTGTCGCTCCGAAGGCTTGACTGAGTACTTGCCTATGGCTCGGGCTAGAGAGTCACGAATTCGGTAAGGACTATCTTTTGCCTTGGTTCATGACGGAAATCCAATTTCCAAATACGACATCGTGCGGTTTTGATTGTATATATATATGGCGACATGATATACGGTACCCATGCCGTCTATGATTGATAGTTATGATTTGAAATTGTTTTCAAAACATATAGACACTAGCAATAATATCAAATGCCTTTGTTTTATTCGTATCAAGCATATTTTGGCCGTTATAAGGTAAAACTCTATCCTCCGGTTTGCGTTGCATTGTGTGATGGGAACTGAGTCTTATAACGGCTTCATTTTATAAAAAGCATAGCGATGTTTAAAAGAAAGATTTGTTTTAAAGCACTGGCAATCCAATGGAGTAAACCCGTTCCACGAAAGTGGCGTGGTCCTGTGATTAGCCAATTATATATATGTGTTGAGTGGATTTCTCATACCAGTCCCATGACTGACTCGTAGTTTGTTTCACTTTCAAACTCGGGTGCCCCTTTTTCTACACGGGCAGCCTTGTATTCAGGTTTAGCTGGTTCTTTCTGGATAGCTGGAGCTGAAGATGGATTCTATCATTTATTTCTTTTTATGCTGTTCAGCTCCTATTGTACATATTTTGTTTATTTCCGCTGTAGACATTTATGTTTAGCTGAACTGTATTTGTACTAAGTAAGATCCTGTATACTGTGTAACTCTGATGATACTTTTATCCAGTATATTTTGTTGTTCATTCTGGTGTATTTATTTAATTCTGTTCTGCTATTATATGTTTCTGTGTTATATTCCAAAGATAACCTTGTTTCCGTGAGAACGGGAAATCGGGTCGTCTAATCGTGGTATCAGAGCTTTGGTTAAGCTTAGTTCTGGAATATAACATGTGAACGAACTCGTCAGAAATAGAACCAGTAGTGTTCTAGGACGGGTAACTCTATACAGATAGGATCAGTAATATCCTAGTATGAGTAAAGCAGAATGAAATTACACCTTGATAGACACATTTGCATTTGAAGTATGTGTTTCTATATTTTAAAATACCTTTTCTGTGACCTGACACTTGTTCTGCCATTTGCAGAAGTACTAGAAAAATGAGTGTCAGAAGCAGAAGGAATGCAGAACCGGATATTGAGGCCCTATTAATCAAATATCGAAATATGGGTGGAATACCGTTCTCTGGTGAAGAATCTATTATGAAGACACAAGCTTGGATTCGTTCGGCTGAGAAAATCTTCGAAGCATTAAAGCTTAGGGATTACCAGAAAAGATTACTGGCCTCCTGGGCACTCAAAGATGAAGCTTTGTTCTGGTGGGATTCGGTTATAGAGAATAATCCAGAAGGTGATATCACCTGGGACAGATTCAAAGTGATATTCTCGGAAAGATTTACTCCTCCCGAAGCGACCGAACGATTATGTGATGAATTTTCTTATCTGATACAAGGTGACATGACCATTCCCGAATATCATAAGAAATTCAACGAACTTGCTCACTTTGCTCCTCATCTAATTCAAGACCCAAAGAGGAAAAATCTGAGATTTATTCATGGCCTTCAAAGGAAATACCAGAATAAAGTATTGGGGCATGTGAAGCTTCCTTTCACAGAAATGATTTACATGGCTTATCAGTATGAAGATCTTCATAAGAAAGGAATGTTACACGACGAAGAAGAAGTCTGTTCTAGTGACAAAGAAAAGTCGGAAACTGATATTCCTGAAGCCAGTAAGAAGCCCAGTGCCAAGAGAAAAAGGGCTGAATCAGAGAAGAAACTAGTAACGACAACTGTATGCTCTAACTGCAATAAGCAAGGACATCTCTCGATAAGTTGCAGATCTCTAAAGAAGCAGATCGAGAGTGGGTATAAACGCGCTATGAAACAAAAGAACCCACATGGGGAAAGGAGATGCCATAAGTGTCGTCAAGCAGGTCACATTACACGGGAGTGTCCACTCTCAAAGAAATCCGAGGCAGTACACATAAACGAAATAGCAGAAACTTCTGAGCCCTCAGATAAGCAAGGGAGGTCTGATGTCTTAGAAGGCACGCTCAATGTCAAAAACATTCCAGTTAAAGTACTATTTGACACAGGTGCATCACGGAGCTTTATTGCAAAGAGTGCAGTCAAGAAGTTGGATTTGAATTTGAGGAAGCTCAAAGAGCCAATGACTGTCCAAAATCCAGTTGGGGGTTCCATCAATCTCAGTTGGGTTTGTGCCGTACCAGTCTCTTTTTCTTGCTATAAATTCCCTATTATCTGTATCGTCATGAATTTTAATGAATTCGATCTTATTCTGGGATTGGATTGGCTAACCAAATATGAAGCGGAGGTCAGATGCGCCGAGAGAGTTGTAAAGGCAAAAGCACAATTGGGAAATTATATAACCATACCATGTGAAGGCCCGACTTCAAATAGAAAAGATTTCTGGTCAGCTCTCGATGTTTCTCCAGCCCAAATTGAAAATATCCCTGAAGTTACAGAGAATATTCCTGACCTCATCAAAGATATTCCTGTCGTCAAGAACTATGCGGATGTATTCGAAGAAGTTGTTCGCTTACCTCCGCAAAGAGAAATAGATTTCAAGATTGCTTTAATTCCCAATGCAAGGCCGGTAGTTCACGCTATTCGAAGAATGTCCTTGAAAGAGAAGGAGGAATTAGACAACCAAACACGACAGCTAGTATGGAAAGGTCTGATCAGGCCTAGTTTCTCTGATTGGGGTGCAGCAGTGGTATTTGTCCCAAAATCTGATGGTACTCTACGGTTATGTGTGGATTATCGTGATTTGAACAAACAGACAATAAAGAACAAATATCCATTGCCGCGGATTGATGATTTGTTGGATCGATTAAATGGAGCACAAGTATTTTCACGAATGGACCTAGCTACAGGCTTCCATCAACTTCGAATTGCCGAAGAGTGGGTTCCAATGACAGCGTTCAGAGGCCCCGACTTATTCTACGAGTGGTTAGTAATGCCGTTCGGATTATGTAACGCTCCAGCTTATTTCGTCGATCTAATGAACAGAGTATTCAGAGGAGTATTGAACAAATTTGTTCTGGTTTTTATTGATGATATTCTAATCTTCTCTAAATCAAAGGCCGAACATGAAAAGCATCTGGAACAAGTGTTAGAAATTCTCAGACGGAATGTATTAAAATCCAAGTTTTCCAAGTGTATCTTCTGGCAAGATGAAGTGAAATTTCTGGGCCATGTCGTATCGAAAGATGGAATCGCTGTGGATCCAAGTAAAATCACGGCTATTCAAAATTGGAAACAGCCCAGTACTCCCACTGAAGTCCGCAGTTTTCTCGGATTGGCTAGCTATTACCGAAAGTTCGTTAAAGACTTTTCGAAGATATCTGGTCACTTAATGAAGCTTACAAAGAAGCATTCTAAATTCAAATGGACTCAAGAGAGTGAGGAGGCTTTCGAAGAGCTGAAGTTGAGATTAACGACAGCTCCAGTGTTAACCATCATCGATGGCAACCAAGATTTAAAAGTCTGGACTGATGCTTCTAGAGAAGGCCTTGGTGCAGTGTTGATGCAAAGGGGCCAAGTGATTGCTTATGCTAGCTGTCAACTGAAACCGCACGAGAAAAACTATGTAACTCATGATCTTGAGTTATTGGCTATCATATTCTCTTTGAAAATCTGGAGACACTATCTTCTGGGCGAGAGATTTGAACTGTTTACAGATCACCAATCGTTAAAGTATCTGTTCACTCAGAAGGACTTAAATTTGAGGCAGCAGCGTTGGCTGGAGTTTCTTGCAGCATATGACTTTGAAATTATATACACTCCAGGGAAAGCCAATGTCGTGGCCGATGCGTTAAGCCGAAAGAATGTAATGATCGCCAGTTTTATCATCACGACTTCATTGCTAGATAAGATATCTGCTCTTCAGGAGGATGATCACTTCATTCAGAAGATCAGAGGGATAATTCAACAAGGCGAACCCTCGAGTTTTCAAGTTGATAATGAGGGGATTCTAAGGCTCAAAGGTCGAGTATGCGTTCCTAACATTCCTGAACTTCGAAAGGAAGTACTGGATGAATGCCACAAGTCAAAACTCAGTATCCATCCGGGAGTAAGCAAAATGTATAATGACATCAAACGCACTTTCTGGTGGAAGTCGATGAAAAGGGACATTTCTTTATATGTCAGCCGATGCCCTACTTGCCAGCTAGTCAAAAGCGACCAACAGAAATTGGCTGGATTGTTACAACCACTAGAAGTTCCTGGCTGGAAGTGGGAACATATTTCTATGGATTTCATTGATGGTTTGCCCAGAACCAGAAAAGGGAATGACAGTATTTGGGTGATCGTAGATCGTTTCACGAAGACCGCCCATTTTATACCTGTCAAATCAAATAGAACCGCTCAGAGTCTGGCGCAGATATACTTCAGGGAAATAGTTAGACTACATGGAGTGCCGCTCAGTATAGTAAGTGATAGAGATACAATATTCACTAGTAAATTCTGGGAAGCATTTCAAGTCGAGCTAGGAACAAAGTTAAACTTGAGCACCGCTTATCATCCTCAGACAGACGGTCAGACTGAGAGGGTGAATCGCATTTTAGAAGATCTATTGCGGGCTTGTGTTATAGATTTCGGTGGATCATGGGAAGACCATCTGCATTTGGCTGAATTCTCTTATAACAACAGCTACCAGGCGAGTCTGACAATGTCGCCATTCGAAGCATTGTATGGTAGACCGTGCCGATCTCCTGCTTGTTGGGTCGAGCCTGGGAATAGACTTGTGTTGGGTCCTGATATGATTCGAGAAGCTGCCGACAAAGTTGATTTTATCAAGAAGCGATTACTCGCCGCTCAAAGCCGACAAAAGAGCTATGCCGATAGAAGAAGAAGAAATATATCCTTTGAAGTTGGCGACTATGTATATTTGAAAGTATCGCCGATGAGAGGAGTTATCCGGTTCGGTAAAACTGGAAAGTTGGCACCCAAATTCATTGGTCCGTTTCCTATTCTGGAACGGATCGGAACTCTCGCATATAAAGTTAAATTGCCAGACTGGTTGCCTGGGGTTCATGATGTATTTCATATATCTCAACTTCGAAAGCACGTTCATGATCCAGACTTGATCGTGGAAGAAGCAGCTCAGCAGGATATTGAAATTACTCCAGAATTAGCTGTGAGGCGAGAGCCGCTAAAGATTATCGGCAAAGAAACCAAAGAGCTGAGAAACAAGAAGGTTCACTTAGTCAAAGTGCAATGGAGTGGAGATCCGCGAGATTGTACTTGGGAAACTGAGGAGAGCATTCAGAAAGCTTATCCTAGATGCCGAGTAGATATCTCTGAATGACTCCGGTGCAAGGTACATTTACCCTACTTTGCATTACCATTTAATTCTCTATTCTGTTGCTATTTTCTTCCCATGGATGTGCATTGTTTATTCGATACTCTGAATAGTAGAAACAAATTGGTTGCGGTATTGTGTGATTGTAGATTTATCAAACCACTTTCGACTTTATTCCTTTTCGGGGACGAAAAGTTTTAAGTGGGGGAGATTGTAACGACCCAGAAAATCTGAACCAATTTAAAATTTTTAAATTGGCTAAAATAATGGATTTTAAATATTTAAAATAAATATTTTAAATAAAGGCGATGAAAATTGAGTTTGAATCGACATTTGAAAACGAATATAATTAATTATAATTATATATAGAATTGAAAATAGCGCGGTAGTTCGATAATTCGATTTCAAACTTCAATTGAATATACCGGGTGCAAAACAATCCGGATTTTAGTGAAACCAAAAACATTAGGATCTAATTGATGATATCTTTCTAACGAATCTGACCAATCGAAATTTGATAGCGGGAATCAAAAGATATGTCCAGTTGAAAATTCTGAATAGTCGCTATGGAATTCAGGCCCTTAAAAATGGACGTTTTGCAAATGACCTCGGATTTCGACGAAACCACTTTTGTTGGATCCGCAGTGTCAAGTTATTGCTAGGTTTCAAATTTCATAATTTTTCGAATCAATATGTGAGCGTGGCAAAAGAAAACGCGTTTGACCAGTTTCTGTTGATTTTAATCGAATGGAAATTGGCCATTTTTCAAACGGTCTCAGAATTCGACGAAACTAGTTTTGTTAGGACCGTATCGTCAATACGAAGCTAGAAAATATTTTTCTAGAATTTTTCTAGTTAGTATGTGACCCCGGTAATTTGAAATGTGCGTTTAAAATTCAATATAGTGATTTAAATGAAAATTCAAAAGGAAACTGATTGTAACGATCAAATCAGCTTGCGATACATATCCCATTGTGTTCGGAATGGGGGTTAAACGCTATGGACGACAGGCGGTGGGCCTCGTTTCGTGGTCGTGGGTAAAAGTCAACTTTAAACAATTAAATAATAATAAAAATAATTTTTTTTTTAATTCCCTTCCCCCCCTTTTTCTTTTTCACTGCCCCCCCCCCCCCCCCGATTCAATTACCAGAAAAAAAAAACCTAAAACCTAAATCGCGCCGCCCTCCAGACTTCGAAGCCGCCGACGAGGACTTCGCCGAACCCCACCGCACGACCTCCTCCCTCCAGGCGACGCAACCCTCGACACCCCGAAGCAGCCCCCACCAGTCGAAGCCGCGACACCTCCGAACGCCGCCTCAGAGCCGCCGACGACGCCTCCTCCCCTTCGCAAGCTGTCGGTGAGCCATTTCACTTTATATTTATTTTTATTTTTGTTTTATAATTTCTGATTTAAAAATACGTATTTTTAATAGATTTATAAAACTGATTTCTTTTAGTTTTATAAACTGAATTTTTAAATGATTTTGAAAGAAATAAAAACAGAATTTTTGAAAGAAATAAAAACAGAATTTTTGAAAGAAATAAAAACAGAATTTTTGAAAGAAATAAAAACAGAATTTTTGAAAAGAAATAAAAACTGATTTGTTAAAGTTTTAAAACTGATTTGATAAAGTTTAAAAACTGTTTTTTTAAGATGCATAATCTGATTTTTAAAAGAACATATAAACTGATTTTAAAAGCAAGTAAAAACTGTTTTGTTTTTAAAGTAAAAACAGATTTTAAATAATTTTTAAACTGATTTTTAAAAAAGAAAAAAAACTGATTTGTTTAGAAATAGTAAAAACTGTTTTTTTTAAAAAGGTAAAAGCTGTTTTTTTTTAGAAATAGTAAAAATTGTTTTTTTAGAATAGTAAAAACTGATTTTTTTTATAAAAGTAAAAAACTGATTTTTTATAAAAGTAAAAACTGATTTGAATAAAAAAAAAATCAGATTTTTATATATTGATAGTATAAGTAAAAATCATATTTTTATATATTGAATAGCATCGTAAAGATTCGATTTTTACATATGTAGAGAATACGGGCGAAAGCGACAAAAGGCGAAGATTTCTATAAGGAAGTGTCGTGAAGTTGGATAGCTATTGGTGAGATTTCTGATTTAAAATTTATATATATATGTGTGAAGTAAAAGTGAATTGCTATATATATATATATATATATATATATATATATATACGCCCCTCGTCCACAAACCATGGACGATATTTATTGGTTGAAATTGTTGTGGAAATTTGATTGATAGCGAATGATTGTTTGGGATTGTTTGTGATTGATATTGGTTGATTGTGGTTGCAAAATACCCATTTGTGGTTGTGAAATATTTGGTTGAAACCACATAGGATTAGTTTGTGGAAATGAAATAAATATATACATGCCGCCTGCGTGCGAACTAGATGCATGATCCCCATTGTCAAAAACCGCGAGGTTTTAAGGTAGAGCGAGGAGCCGTACTAGGGACGGTGCCGGTGTAACTACCCTGCCGTTATGCTGCCGAAATTTTGAATAATATTTGTGTGTTTGAATTATTTTCATATGCTTAAGCTATATTTATTCATTGTATTGAAAACATTCATGTGTTGAATTGATATTCATTCGTTGTTTAGAAATTCATGTGTTGAATGGTATTCATATTTTGAAATAAATTGTTCGATAACAAAAATCACATTTTTATCTATATATAGAAACCATAGAAAACATTCATGTGTTGAATTGATATTCATTCGTTGTTTAGAAATTCATGTGTTGAATGGTATTCATATTTTGAAATAAATTGTTCGATAACAAAAATCACATTTTTATCTATATATAGAAACCATAGAAAACATTCATGTGTTGAATTGATATTCATTCGTTGTTTAGAAATTCATGTGTTGAATGGTATTCATATTTTGAAATAAATTGTTTTATGATAAAAATCCTATTTTGTCACCTATATGAACTATATAGAAAAATAGTGTTTTGAAATGAATTGTTTTACAATAAAAATCACATTTTTATTGTATGCATAAATCGTTGAAATGTGAAGTGTTAAAAATAGCCACTTGTTCAAAATAAACATATATGAGTTGAAATATTCATTAATTAGCTAATGAAATGATTTGCACCTATTTATGTAACATTAGAATGAATGGAGTTTTTAAACCAAATAGAAATCAAATATGAAGTCGAATAGAAATTTATAAATGATAAGAACTGTATATATATGTACATGCAATATTCATTGAACAGGTTATAGCAAAGGGGCTAGAGAAGAGGAATAAAATTTTGTGCCCGACAAATAGGTACACATTTACTGATTTGTTTGGGTGATGATTTTGAGCCTATTGGCTAGCCGCTTGGCTTCTTCTTTTTCTTTTTGAGATTAGAAGGACCGGGAACGCTATTTGCGATTTCCCGATGCTCCCGGTGCAGGGGAGGTTATGGCGAAATTTTTCCAAAATTTGAGGTGTTAGAAAATTTTTTGAAGTGAAAACGATATTGAAATTGTTGAATGAACTATATTTATATAAATATAAATAAAATTAAAATGAAACGAAGCCGTGCAGTTCGTATTTTGAAACCGTGATTTCAAACGACTAGTACGGGAAATCCGACCATGGGATTTTCCCGAAACCTCAACCGTCGGGTTCGCCTTGGAATAATCTTTCCAACGGCACCAACCTTGTAAAAATCCAACGGTTGGATTGTCTGGAATGTTTAATTCAATTCTGAAGAAAAACAATGCCAGAAACGATTATATTTATTTTTATATATAAATATAATTATATTTAATCGAATAACGACGCTGCAGTTCGTATTTTGAAATCGAAATTTCAAACGATTGTACCGGGAGATCCGACCGTCGGATTTCCCCGAAACTGGAACCGTTGGATTCGTTTTGAAAAGACCTTTCTAATGATGTAAATTTTGGGAAGATCCAACGGTTAGATTTTCAGATATGTGTAAATCAAATCTGAAGAAAAACAGCGCCACGGCCGCCTTATGGCCCGAAGCGTCGTTTTGAATAAAATGGCTATTTTAAAATAAATAAAAATAGCGATAAATAGTTATAAAATATCGTAAGCGATATGGAATGGAAATAAACTGAATTTGCTTGATTTATGTGATGTTTGATGGTTGAATGTGTTTGGTGTGAAAACTATATTAAAGAACACAATTGGTGTTGTCGAATAATTTAACCATTGAAATAAATCGATTTGAAATTCTAAATATACGTGAATTATTTGAAAAGGCCGAGTTAATTCTCATTTCGAATAATCGACCGACGATTGAAATTCGAAGATGAAGACGATGGTCGAAGACCGGAGATCTTCACCTCGTTTGGATGGTAACCGAGGTCCTGATTGGGAGGCATCCCGAAATATGGATAATGAGTGGTGATCGTTCAGACGTACGTGTTGATCGAAGGGTTTGCGAGGTATTTAGTGCCTCCGGTTTCGTTCAGACCCAGAACGGACTTGTAAATGGACTGTGTGTCTGACATTGGAGTTTATTCTGTGTTGATTGATTTCTGTTAAATATACATCTGTTTGGCGGCGGAGAATTTATTCTTTTGCTTAACGCCCTTCTCTGAGACGTACGAGCTCAGAGGTTGTATATCGATGGACATCAGTCGCATGGCATGAATTGCCTGTGTGGCATGCTAAGATGCAGTGATCAGGGCTTCTGTTGAAAAGCAAAGTCTTGTGGTGATGATCAAAGCACCGCCTGTGTGGCGTAGCTTTGTGTATAACGTGAATTCGCGAGCCTCACATCCCGGTATGAACCTAAAACGGGAGAAGGACCTCAGGGAGGGCATGCGTTTCTTTCTAGCTAGGGTGGTGTCAGTGACCTACCAGCCCTGACATTTATATACTTTTCACCTATGTGGTTGTTGCTGTTGCGAGGCGCCTCGGTTTGATCGGACGATCCGGGTCCGATGGAGTCATTCGTTGGCTCGTTTACGCCCCAAAGGGCGGGGAAACGTAGTGTTCAGGCGTTTTAATCCACATCGGTGGACCGGCCCTGTCGCTCCGAAGGCTTGACTGAGTACTTGCCTGTGGCTCGGGCTAGAGAGTCACGAATTCGGTAAGGACTATCTTTTGCCTTGGTTCATGACGGAAATCCAATTTCCAAATACGACATCGTGCGGTTTTGATTGTATATATATATGGCGACATGATATATGGTACCCATGCCGTCTATGATTGATAGTTATGATTTGAAATTGTTTTCAAAACATATAGACACTAGCAATAATATCAAATGCCTTTGTTTTATTCGTATCAAGCATATTTTGGCCGTTATAAGGTAAAACTCTATCCTCCGGTTTGCGTTGCATTGTGTGATGGGAACTGAGTCTTATAACGGCTTCATTTTATAAAAAGCATAGCGATGTTTAAAAGAAAGATTTGTTTTAAAGCACTGGCAATCCAATGGAGTAAACCCGTTCCACGAAAGTGGCGTGGTCCTGTGATTAGCCAATTATATATATGTGTTGAGTGGATTTCTCATACCAGTCCCATGACTGACTCGTAGTTTGTTTCACTTTCAAACTCGGGTGCCCCTTTTTCTACACGGGCAGCCTTGTATTCAGGTTTAGCTGGTTCTTTCTGGATAGCTGGAGCTGAAGATGGATTCTATCATTTATTTCTTTTTATGCTGTTCAGCTCCTATTGTACATATTTTGTTTATTTCCGCTGTAGACATTTATGTATAGCTGAACTGTATTTGTACTAAGTAAGATCCTGTATACTGTGTAACTCTGATGATACTTTTATCCAGTATATTTTGTTGTTCATTCTGGTGTATTTATTTAATTCTGTTCTGCTATTATATGTTTCTGTGTTATATTCCAAAGATAACCTTGTTTCCGTGAGAACGGGAAATCGGGTCGTCTCCACCACCATCGCCTCCCCTCCGGCCTCCTCTCCTCGTCTCCAGCGCCCTCACAAAGCGCAAACCCCCAAAGTTTCCCCCCAAATCAAACCACGCATGAACCCTAGCCGCCAGTCCAACCGATATCCGCCCCTCCCTGACCAGCGCGAGCCCACAGCCAACCCGCCTCCGACCACGACCCCCCGGACCTCCGACAATGGCTCCCCATCTTCCTATTTCTACTGTAAGTCTTCCTTCTATTTATTTTTATTCATTTAATTAATGTAATTGGTTTTTAACAAGGATAAAAATCAGTTAATATTTTTATTATAGAAAGTTAACATTTTTATTATGAAAGAGTATATTTTTGTTAATATGAAAGATTGTATTTTTACTTATAGAAAGAGTTGATTTTTATTAACATAAAGGTTAGATTTTGAAGTGATAAAAATCTAATTTTTAATATGAAATTGAAGCTATAGAAATTCGATTTTTATAAATATGAACTAACGATATAAAAATATAATTTTTATATAGAAAGTAGTGAAATAAAAATAAGATTTTCATTTATACAGTAGCCGTATAAAGATCGCATTTTTATGTGAATCTAGAAAGAAGAAGATCATATTTTTATATGAATGTAGAAAGTAGAAAGATCGAATTTTTATATAGAAGAAAGCGTTTTAAAAATATAATCTTTACAGTATATGTAGTGAAAATAAAAATATGATTTTTATGCAGTAGAGATTATAAAAATATGATTTTTATATATGTAGCGAAATAAAAATCTGATTTTTATTAAAAATATAATGAAGTAAAAATGTGATTTTTACTATGAGCAGCGTAAAGAAGACTGCGTTGGCATTGCAAACAAATCTCACTTCAAACCATCCAGGGATAAGAAATGGAGGAGTGGATCCCAATGTGAGAACTCCTCACTTTTATTTTGTTTTCTAGTTGAAATATATACTAGGATGCAGACGGTGCTTAGTAGCACCCGACACCCGTCGTCCACAGACCATAAATGGTTTGTTTGATTGATGTGTTGTGAAAATTGATCGTGAGAAGTGGAGTGAATAAAATATTTTATAGTTAAAAATATAATTTTTAACATTTATATAAAATAAATATTTATAAACAAATCGGACAATTTGTTTATATACATTGATTTGACTGATATTAAGTGGGACGATAAATTTTACACATCGCCCAACTGCACAAATAAAAATCTGTGTTTGTTGATTTAAAACTCCACACGGGTATTGGGATGATATTTGACATACACTAATCCCGATTGTTTAGTGGTATGTCAATCGATGGGTTGACAGACTGTGTAAGTGTTAATTATTTATATTTAATGCTTATACAGTTGTGTGGTGCACTCTGGATGATGGTTGATTATTGATCATTGCTATTATATACATGTGTTGTATAGAATCCATATAAATAACATTATATGGTAATTGATTGCACCTCATTCCATTTTGGAAAATAAGGAATATTATAAAAATAAATTCATGTGTTGAATAGAAATAAACTCATGTGTTGAATAGAAATAAACTCATTTGTTGAATAGAAATAAATTCATGTGTTGAATAGAAATAAATTCTTGTTTTGAATAGAAATAAATTCATGTGTTGAATAGAAAATAAATTCATGTGTTGAATAGAAAATAAATTCATGTGTTGAATAGAAATAAATTCATGTGTTGAATAGAAATAAATCATGTGTTGAATAGAAAATAAATTCATGTGTTGAATAGAAAATAAATTCATGTGTTGAATAGAAAATAAATTCATGTGTTGAATAGAAAATAAATTCATGTGTTGAATAGAAAATAAATTCATGTGTTGAATAGAATAAATATTCATGTGTTGAATAGAATAAATATTCATGTGTTGAATAGAATAAACATTCATGTGTTGAATAAAAGCCGTGTTGATTAGATTGACGCCATTTTGACATAAACGATATTTATATCGATTTTATTCATTTTTATAATGAATATAGAAAAGAAAGTGGTTTCAAAATATAACGTTTTGAAAATATTATCATTTGTATATCAATGATGTGGAATATTCAATTTTGATTTGAAATTGAATATGAAGTCGAAATCGTTTCGAAAACGAATTTAAAACGATTTATAAAATACATTTTAAAAGGAAATCGACAAAATATATATAATATAAATATTATATATATTAAATGGCCTAAATAGAACGCGTCGCGCTGCGGCAGTTCACGAATTTCGACCATTGACTTCGAACGGATGTTACGGGAGATCCGATCGTCAGATTTTCCTAAAACCGGAACCGTTGGGTTTGTATCGAAAAGTGATTTCTAACGAATATTAGAGATTTGAAATCTAATGGTTGGATTTGGAATTATATCCAAATCAAATTTGGAAAAGGTCATTGTAAGTGCAGTTCGATGGCCATTGATGGAATTCGACTGTACGGGCCTTGATAAAATTATTAAAAATAGTAATAATTTAATTTGTGTAAAATCATAAGAAATGATTTGTGAATAATTGAGATGGAAAATTCCAAATTTCAAAAGATAAAAATAGATTTTTATCGAAATGAACTAGTTTTGAACTAGAATAATAATTTACTTATTTTTAAATAAATAAATTGGATTTGAAAGGGTTTTAAAAGCAACTAGAAGTTTCAATAATTGAATTGGAATGGAATGCGATTTTGGGTTATAGTGAACCGTGTTTTAAATGACATTGGTTCTTTAACCCAGTTAAAGATATGATATGACTTCCCAAGTTAAATAATCATTGATAGTGATTTTTGGGAAGATTAAAACTAAGTGGAGTTTTAACGAATCTTTAATTAGATTGACATGATCGAGAATGGAGTATCACCAGTTTTGCTCCAGGCGATAGTTAAATCTTTAATTAGATTGACATGATCGAGAATGGAGTATCACCAGTTTTGCTCCAGGCGATAGTTAAATCTTTAACTAGATTTGAACGTGAAATGGTAATTAAATTTACCGATAACACTGTGATGTTAGATATGAAGTATGACTAGTTTTACTTCATGGGATGAATAGGTTGGGATTGGGAAATAAAATAAATGATTACTGCGGTGTGGTTCGCTAATCCCGATTAATTTGAATTGATATTCAAAAGAAGATTAAAAAATAAATTTAAAGAATTTATCTTTGATAAAATTAATGGGAACCTTTCCCAAAGTATAAGAATATTTGAATAAAAGAATATTCTGAGTTGGAATAAGGCATATGTTGTGTTTGTGTAACACTTGTTTATTATGTACGCGAATTATTCAGAAAGACCGGGTTTATCCCATTCTGAATAACTGATTCGACGTGGTATCGAGGATGAAGACGATGGTCGAAGACCGAAGGTCTTCACATCGTTTGGGTGATTACTGATGATCTTGATTGGGTTGTACACCCAAGAGGAGGGAATCAGTTGGTGATCGTCAAAACGTACTTGGAGATCGATGGATATGCCAAGTACAAGGTGCCTCCGGTTTCGTTCAGACCCAGAACAAACTTGTAAATGGACTGTGTGTCTGACATTGGATTTTATTCTGTGTGATTGATTTCTATTAAATATATATCTGTTTGGCGGCGGAGAATTTATTCTCTTGCTTAACGCCCTTCTCTGAGACGTACGAGCTCAGGGGTTATATATTGATGGATATCAATCGCATGGAGTGAATTGCCTGTGTGGCATGCCTAAGTGGCAAATGATCAATGCTTTTGTTGAAAAGCAAAGTCTTGTGGTGGATGATCAAAGCACAGCTTGTGTGTCATAGCTTTGTGTAGTGTTGATTCGCGAGCCTCACACCCCGGTTGTGAGCCAGAAATGGGAGAGGACATCAGGGAGGGCATGCGTTTCCTTCTAGCTAGGGTGGTGTCAGTGACCTACCAGCCCTGACATTTGTATTATTTTCACCTGTGTGGTTGTTGCGAGGCGCCTCGGATATATCGGTGACTATGTGGAGCTGATGGAGTCATTTGTCTCATTTTCGCCCCATAGGGCGGGGGAACGAAGTGTCCCGGGTTTAAGTTTAATCCACATTGGTGGGACGGCCCTGACGATCCAAGGGTCACTCGAGCTATGATCCTGAGACATGGTAAGCTAGATTGTCTCGAATCGGTGAGGACTATCTTTTGCCTCGGTTCACAGATGAAAATCCAGCTTCCAATACGTGACTTTGCAGTTTTATTTGTAGAGCCTAGTATGGCGACATAATGGTATGGGGCACTTATGCCGTGTATGATTGATACTTATGATTGAAATTGTTTTATACACTATGCACTTGTAATAGTATCAAATGATTTGTTTTTAGCGTATCAAGCATTCTTGGCTGTTATTAGGTAAAAACCCTATCCTCCGGCGTGCGTTGCATTGTGTGATGGGACCTGGGTCCTATAATAGCTTCATTGCTCTTTATTTAGCATCGCGCTGTTGTTTTATGCATTGGTATTCTTGGGAGGAAACCCATTCCGTGTTATACGGCGTGGTCCCTTGATTTACCTAACTTTAAAATAAAGATTAATAACTGTTTTAGTTCTCACACCAGTCACATGACTGACCTAGAGTTTATTGTTTTAACCTAAACTCTGGGTGCCCTTATTTTGACACGGGCAGCTAGTAGTTTTGGTTTTGCAGATTTATATTCACAGGAACCTGGTTTACAGCTGGAATGATAATCAGAAAGCTCTGTATCCGTGTATTACTTTCAGTTGTGTTTTGTATTATTTTTTCCGCTGCTATGTAATGTATTGTAATCTCTGATATTTTCTGGGTAATATTTATTCATACTCGGTATATTCATGTATTCTGATGGAATTGTTGTAATATACAATGAAATGTTCCTCTGTTTGCGTTATGATGTGTCTTGTCCTCAAAGTATCCGGGCTTTCCTTACCAGGAAAGTTACGGGGCTTTACATTTGGTATCAGAGCTTTGGTTTACAAAGCTCGGAGAACAAGACACATTAGAACCATACGAAAGAAATCATTAGAGATTGGATAGTAATATCCAATGAGAATGTCTCGTTAGAGATAAGATCAGTAGTATCCTAGAACGAGTGTAAAGAGTGATGTTTTTAAAATAAAATTGAGAACAAGTTTTGTTTCGAAAATTTATTTCAATTATTCGTATTTGAATATTTATTTATATTGATTTGGACTATCAGGTATATAGAGATTTTAATATACGTCTGATCCACGTGTATTGGAAGACTCCAATATACTGGATGGATATAGAGTCACAGTCTAGTCACCCGGGTATAATTCTGATGATGCGGAAGCATCATCAGTATTTATATTCGAGTGCCGAAAGTGTGATATTTATATATTTTCATAAACTGGTGTGAGAACCAAAACTAGATAGGGCTATTGTTGTGATTTGGCACCAAAAATGTGATTTTTGACTATATATCAAATTATGAATTTGAAATGTTAATCAACTAATTGATTGCTGGTTGTGTTGTTTAATTATTGGTTGATTAATTAAATGTTGAACCCTTAGTCAATTGAACCAAATAGTGTGTTGTATTGAAAATTTATCGCATATGCATGCATGTACATGTACTTACATTGAACAAGTCATAGCAAGGAGGCTAGAGCAGAAGAATAAAATTGTTTGCCCGATAAATAGGTACATGTTTACTAATTTATTGGGTTTTGGATGATTTTATGAGCCGATTGGCTAGCCTTGCTGTTTCTTTTTCTTTTTGGATTGATGAGGGCCATGGGAGGCTATTTGAAATATCCCAAAGCTCCCGGTGCAGGGGAGGTTATGGCGAAATTTTTCGAAAATTTTGGGTGTTAGCCAAATTTGTGAAAAATTTAAAAAGTTCTTAGAAACTAAAAAGTTGTAGAACTTAAGCCGTAATAAAAATAATGGAAGTTGATTTGGTTTGTAAAACAACTTTCAGCTTCGTTCCTTTTCGGGGACGAAAAGTTTTAAGTAGGGGAGATTGTAATAACTCGAAAATCCGAGCCAATTTAAATTTTTTATTTTGGCAATTTTGATGAATTTTGAACATTTAAAATGAATTATTTTAAATAATAACGACGAGAAATCTATTTTTGAATGGAATTCAAATGTATATATTTATATATATCGTTGTTAGAATATAAAAATTTATTTTAAATTATAAAAGGAATTGAAAATGGCGCGGTAGTTCGAAAATTCTATTCAAAGTTCAAATGAATGTACAGGATTCAAAGTAAACCGGATTTTAGCGAAACCAAAAATATTAGAATCTAATCGAGAATATCTTTCCAACGAATCCGAAAAATTGAAATTTCATGGCGGGAATAAAAAGTTATACCCAGTTGAAAATTCAGAATAGTCGCTGTGGAATTCTGCCCTTAAAAATGGAAATTTTGCAAACAACCTCAGTTTTCGACGAAACCACTTTTGTTGGATCCGTGATGTCAAGTTATTGCTAGGTTTCAAATTCGTAATTTTCTGAATCAATATGTGAGTGTGGCAAAGGAAAATGCGTTTGACCAGTTTTAGTAGATTTTAATCGACTGAAAAATGGCCATTCTTCAAACGGTCTCGGAATTTGACGAAATTAGTTTTGCCAGGACCGTATCGTCAATACGAAGCTAGAAATAATTTTTTGGGAATTTTTAGAGTTAGTATGTGGCCCCGATAAATTGAAATGTGCATTCAAATTGAATATATATAGATTTATATTTTAATCTGAACGGAAACTAATCGTAACGATTGAACTGGCCTATGTGGCATATCCCATTGTGTTCGGAATGGGGGTAAATAGCTAGGAACGACAGTCGATGTGTTCGATTTTGAGTTCGAATTTGAAAGCTACTTTTTGGAGTTTAAAATAATATAAAAATATATTAATATATACTTGGTCAACTCTATACTCTCTCTCCCCTTCACTTCACTTCCTCCCATCGGTTTCACGAAAAAGAAAAAAAACGATCTCGCGCTCGACCCTAGCCACTGCCGGCGGTGCTTCGCCGCACGCCTCCCCACCACCATCACCTCCCCTCCGGCCTCCTCTCCTCGTCTCCAGTGCCCTCACGAAGCGCGAACCCCCAAAGTTTCCCCCCAAATCAAACCGCGCATGAACCCTAGCCGCCAGTCCAACTGGAATCCGCCCCTCCTTGACCAGCGCGAGCCCCCAGCCAACCCGCCTCCGACCATGACCCCCTGACCTCCGGCAATGGCCCCCCCATCTTCCCATTTCTACTGTAAGTCTTCCTTCTATTTATTTTTATTTATTTAATTAATGTAATTGGTTTTTAACAAGGATAAAAATCAGTTAATATTTTTATTATAGAAAGTCAACATTTTTATTATGAAAGAGTATATTTTTGTTAACATGAAAGATTATATTTTTACTTATAGAAAGAGTTGATTTTTATTAACATAAAGGTTCGATTTTGAAGTGATAAAAATCCGATTTTTAATATGAAATTGAAGCTATAGAAATTTGATTTTTATAAATATGAACTAACGATATAAAAATATAATTTTTATATAGAAAGTAGTGAAATAAAAATACGATTTTCATTTATACAGTAGCCGTATAAAGATCGCATTTTATGTGAATGTAGAAAGAAGACAGATCGTATTTTTATATAAATGTAGAAAGTAGAAAGATCGAATTTTTATATAGAAGAAAGCATTTTAAAAATATAATCTTTATAGTATATGTAGTGAAAATAAAAATGATTTTTATGCAGTAGAGATTATAAAAATATGATTTTTATATATGTAGCGAAATAAAAATCTGATTTTTATTAAAAATATAGTGAAGTAAAAGTGTGATTTTTAATATGAGCAGCGTAAAGAAGACTGCGTTGGCATTGCAAACAAATCTGACTTCAAACCCTCCAGAGATAAGAAATGGAGGAGTGGATCCCAATGTGAGAACTCCTCACTTTTATTTTGTTTTCTAGTTGAAATATATACTAGGATGCAGACGGTGCTTAGTAGCACCCGACACCCGTTGTCCACAGACCATGGATGGCTTGTTTGTTTGATTGATGTGTTGTGAAAATTGATCGTGAGAAGTGGAGTGAATAAAATATTTTATAGTTAAAAATATAATTTTTAACATGTATATAAAATAAATATTTATAAACAAATCGGACGATTTGTTTATATACACTGATTTGACTGATAATGAGTGGGACGATAAATTTCACACATCGCCCAACTGTACAAATAAAAATCTGTGTTTGTTGATTTGGAACTCCACACGGGTATTGGGACGATATTTGACATACACTAGTACCGATTGTTTAGTGGTATGTCAATCGATGGGTTGACAGACTGTGTAAACGTTAATTATTTATTTTAATGCTTATACAGATGTGTGGTGCACTCTGGATGATGGTTGATTATTGATCATTGCTATTAAATACATGTGTTGTATAGAATCCATATAAATAACATTATATGGTAATTGATTGGACCTCATTCCAATTTGGAAAATAAGGAATATTATAAAAATAAATTCATGTGTTGAATAGAAATAGATTCATGTGTTGAATAGAAATAAATTCATGTGTTGAATAGAAATAAATTCATGTGTTGAATAGAAATAAATTCATGTGTTGAATAGAAATAAATTCAAGTGTTGAATAGAAAATAAATTCAAGTGTTGAATAGAAAATAAATTCATGTGTTGAACAGAAAATAAATTCATGTGTTGAATAGAAAATAAATTCATGTGTTGAATAGAAAAATTCTTGTGTTGAATAGAAAATAATTTCATGTGTTGAATAGAAAATAAATTCATGTGTTGAATAGAAAAAAATTCATGTGTTGAATAGAAAATAAATTCATGTGTTGAATAGAAAATAAATTCATGTGTTGAATAGAATAAATATTCATGTGTTGAATAGAATAAACATTCATGTGTTGAATAAAAGCCGTGTTGATTAGATTGACGCCATTTTGACATAAACGATATTTATATCGATTTTATTCATTTTTATAATGAATATAGAAAAGAAAGTGGTTTCAAAATATAACGTTTTGAAAATATTATCATTTGTATATCAATGATGTGGAAAATACAATTTTGATTTGAAATTGAATATGAAGTTAAAATCGTTTCGAAAACGAATTTAAAACGATTTATAAAATACGTTTTAAAAGGAAATCAACGAAATATATATAATATAAATATTATATATATTAAATGGTCTAAATAGAACGCGCCGCGCTGCGGCAGTTCGCGAATTTCGACCATAGACTTCGAACGGATGTTACGGGAGATCCGATCGTCAGATTTTCCTAAAACCGGAACCATTGGGTTCGTATCGAAAAGTGATTTCTAAATAATATTAGAGATTTGAAATCTAACGGTTGGATTTGGAATTATGTCCAAATCAAATTTGGAAAAGGTCGTTGTAAGTGCAGTTCGATGGACGCTGATGGAATTCGACTGTACGGGCCTTGATAAAATTATTAAAAATAGTAATAATTTGTGTAAAATCATAAGAAATGATTTGTGAAGAATTGAGATGAAAATTTCCAAATTTGAAAAGATAAAAATAGTTTTTTTACCGAAATGAACTAGTTTTGAACTAGAATAATAATTTATTTATTTTTAAATAAATAAATTGGATTTGAAAGGGTTTTAAAAGTAACCAGAAGTTTCAATAATTGAATTGGAATGGAATGTGATTTTGGGTTTATAGTGAACCGTGTTTTAAATGACATTGGTTCTTTAACCTAGTTAAAGACATGGTATGATTTCCCAAGTTAAATAATCATTGATGGTGATTTTCGGGAAGATTAAAACTAAGTGGAGTTTTAATGAATCTTTAATTAGATTGACGTGATCGAGAATGGAGTATCACCAGTTTTGCTCCAGGCGATAGTTAAATATTTAATTGGATTTGAACGTGAAATGGTAATTAAATTTACCGATAACACCGCGGTGTTAGATATGAAGTATGACCAGTTTTACTTCATGGGATTATTAGGTTAGGATTGGAATAAAATAAATGATTACTGCGGTGTGGTTCGCTAATCCCGACTAATTTGAATTGATATTCGAAAGAAGATTAAAGAATAAATTTAATGAATTTATCCTTTATTAATTTAATGGGAACTTTTCCCAAAGTATAAAAATATTTGAATAAAAAAATATTCTGAATTGGAATGAGGCATGTGTTGTGTTTGTGTAACACGTGTTTATTATATACGTGAGTTATTCAAAAAGACCGGGTTTATCCCATTCTAAATAACTGATTCGACGTGGTGTCGAGGATGAAGACGGTGGTCGAAGACCGGAGGTCTTCACATTGTTTAGGTGATTACTGATGATCTTGATTGGGCTGTACACCGAAGTGGAGGGAATCAGTTGGTGATCGTCCAGACGTACTTGGAGATCGATGGATATGCGAGGTACAAGGTGCCTCCGGTTTCGTTCAGACCCAGAACAAACTTGTAAATGGACTGTGTGTCTGACATTGGATTTTATTCTGTGTGATTGATTTCTATTAAATATATATCTGTTTGGCGGCGGAGAATTTATTCTCTTGCTTAACGCCCTTCTCTGAGACGTACGAGCTCAGGGGTTATATATTGATGGATATCAATCGCATGGAGTGAATTGCCTGTGTGGCATGCCTAAGTGGCAAATGATCAATGCTTTTGTTGAAAAGCAAAGTCTTGTGGTTGATGATCAAAGCACAGCTTGTGTGTCATAGCTTTGTGTAGCGTTGATTCGCGAGCCTCACACCCCGGTTGTGAGCCAGAAATGGGAGAGGACATCAGGGAGGGCATGCGTTTCCTTCTAGCTAGGGTGGTGTCAGTGACCTACCAGCCCTGACATTTGTATTATTTTCACCTGTGTGGTTGTTGCTGTTGCGAGGCGCCTCGGATATATCGGTGACTATGTAGAGCCGATGGAGTTATTTGGCTCATTTTCGCCCCATAGGGTGG
The DNA here is from genome assembly GCA_030737875.1 of Allium sativum. Classification (NCBI taxonomy): domain Eukaryota; kingdom Viridiplantae; phylum Streptophyta; class Magnoliopsida; order Asparagales; family Amaryllidaceae; genus Allium; species Allium sativum. The sequence goes on along the minus strand of CM060921.1, from coordinate 508,033,184 downwards.
GGGAACGCAGTGTCCAGGGTTTAAGTTTTATCCACATCGGTGGAACGGCCCTGACGATCCAAGGGTCACTCAAGCTCTGATCCTGAAACATGGTAGGCTAGATTGTCTCGAATCGGTGAGGACTATCTTTTGCCTTGGTTCATAGATGGAAATCCAGCTTCCAATACGTGACTTTGTGGTTTTATCTGTAGTGCCTAGTATGGCGACATAGTGGTATCGGGCACTTATACCGTCTATGATTGATACTTATGATTGAAATTGTTTTATGCACTATGCACTTATAATAGTATCAAATGATTTGTTTTTAGCGTATCAAGCATTCTTTGGCTATTATAAGGTAAAAACCCTATCCTCCGGCTTGCGTTGCATTGTGTGATGGGATCTGGGTCTTATAATAGCTTCATTGTTCTTTATTTAGCATCGCGCTAATGTTTTATGCACTGGTATTCTTGGGAGGAAACCGTTCCGTGTTATACAACGTGGTCCCTTGATTTACCTACCTTTAAAAGAAAGATTAATAACTGTTTTAGTTCTCACACCAGTCACATGACTGAACTGGAGTTTATTGTTTTAACCTAAACTCTGGGTGCCCTTATTTCAACACGGGCAGTTAGTAGTTTTGGTTTTGCAGATTTATATTCACAGGAACCTGGTTTACAGCTGGAACGATACTCAGAAAGCTCTGTATCCGTGTATTACTTTCAGTTGTGTTTTGTATTATTTTTTACGTTGCTATGTAATGTATTGTAACCTCTGATATTTTCTGTGTAATATTTATTCATACTTTGTATATTCTTGTATTCTGATGGAATTGTTGTAATAAACAATGAAATGTTCTTTTGTTTGCGTTATGATGTGTCTTGTCCTCAAAGTATCCGGGCTTTCCGTACCGGGGAAGTTACAGGGCTTTACAGAAGAAAACCCATCCCCCTTACATTGATTTCCAAAATCACTTTCCCCTTTTCATTTTAATGGCCACCTAAATCAAATCACCTCCAATGACCGCCACCACCAAATCGCTGCATCCCTGGCCTCTCCCATCGCCATCGCCCGTCCTCTGCCATTGTACCTTCATCGCTGCTCCTCTAAGTCAAAAGCCGCTTTCTGCCCTGAATTGATCGATGTTGCTAAGGTGAGTTTAACCTCACAATTAACTTGTTTTCAAGTTTTTAACTTTGGTAGGAGCTAAAATCTATTGGCTTGTTGGGCTTGATTTATGTTTTAGTTGTATTGGTTGCTGCGTGTGTTGTGTCTCTGTGGCTTCGAATGGTTGACGATGCTCTTTTACTTCCACGATCTAATTTGCGAGATTCTCTCATGAGATGATGATCGAAACACATTGAATTTAATTTGTGAGTTCTCTAACCTTTTATTTATACTCACATTTGAATTGTAGCATGCGGTTTTCGACCAATCTTTTTGTAGTGATGATTGGTGATTTTATAGCATACTGAAACCCTAAAAATTATGCTCTCTGGTTTTGTATGCTATGACTAGGTTTTGATTGTTGCGTAAATTTTGTATGCTATGAATCAGTTTATATTCTTGTTCACTTGATGCTATTTTCCATGGTTAATGACTGTGTCCCCGTATTGCCTGATAAAAACAGATATATATAATTTGTTCTGATGATTACTGTTAAGAACAAAAACCTTTCAGTTGATTTATTTGACTTTGTTCTTGACGCTTGTTGTCTTTGGATTCATGTATGTAGCACATTGTTCTTCATATTTGATACTGCACTTGTATCCCATGTTGCTTGTTGTCGGCCATGTGTTCACTGGCCTGATCATGTGAGTTGTGACATTGATGGTCATTTGAATAGTCATGATCATGTACCTATAATCTCTGGCATTTATTTTCTTTGATTTGCTATGTATATACTTGCATTTGCCATGACCATTTCTTTGACCTATAATGTAACAATCCGGAAAATCAGAATCAATTTAAAATTTTTATTTTAGAAATTTTAGTGGATTTTAAATATTTAAAATAATTTATTTTAAATAATAACGACTAAAAATTTATTTTAATCTAAGTTATAACAAATATATTTTATTTAATTATAAAAATCGTTAGAAATAACGAGGTAGTTTGAAAATTTGAATTTGGACTTTGATTGAATGTATAGGATTGAAAATAAATCGGATTTTGGTGGAACCAAAAATATTAGAATCTGTTAAGAATATCTTTCCAATGAATCTGAAAATTTGAAATTTCATAGTGGGAATCAAAAGTTATGCCCAGTTTAAAATTCAGAATAGTCACTATAGAATTTATATATTTTTTTTAATATTAAAAATAGCCATTTTGCAAATGACCTCCCTTTTCAACGAAACCACTTTTGTTGGAACCGGAATGTCAAATTATTACTAGATTCCAATTTTCATAATTTTTGGAACTAATATGTAAGCGTGGCAAAAGAAAACGTGTTTTGCCTATTTTAGTCGACTTGAAAATGATCATTTTTCAAACAGTCTCGAAATTCAACGAAATTAAATTTGTTAGGACCGTATCGTCAAAACGTAACTAAAAATAATTTTTCTGTAATTTTTAGAGTTAGTATGTGGCCTCGGTAATTTAAAATGTACGACCAAATTAAATAAATGATTTATATTTTAAAATAAAGAAAAATAGGCTGAGATGATCAAATGGGCTGACAGGACTTATCCATTGTGTCCGGGAAGAATTTGGCTAGAGGCAATATTCTTTGGGCTAAATTTGAAGTTATTGAGAAGTAAAGGGCTTTTCACAAAAAACTAGAGAATTTAATATTAAAATATTATAAATACTTAGCCTTTACAAACCCTAATCCTAATAATACAGTAGCCGCCACTAATGGAACCAAAGGCCACGAAGCTCCCATTTTTTATCCTCAATAATTCCCATTTCAAACTAAATTAAAACATGAAACCAAAACAAAAATCAAATAGATTTCTGAGTCCTTTATTTCCATACGGCTAAGATTGAGTATAATGCTGTAACTTGCGAGATTCTTTGGTCCAAACACCCAGCGCTCGAAAGCGGAATCCGGTGAGATGGAGCCACTGAGGTGCATGGCGTCGCTGGCGAAGATAGAGTAGGGGAAGCCCTTCCTCGTGGTCATCGTTGATTGGTGGAAGAGTGTCTCAATTTGCGTGCGTCTCTGGTTAAAGGGTAGGAGCACGGGTTCGAAATTGCTTCAGAAAGAGGAATGAGGAAGACGAGATAGCAAAAGAGAAAGGTCATGTTTTATTCTAATGTAATTAAGTTATTAATGATTTTTATTAATTTAATTAATGTAACCATTGTTTAAATAACCATAACTTTCTTATACGACATCAGAATTCAGTGAAACAAAATGCGTTGAAATCATAGGGAAAAGATCTACAACATGGAACTGACTAGATCTGAATCAGGGCACGTTGGAAATTCAGACAAAATCAATGTGAGATTTCTCATTTTAAATTTAGAACAAAAATTATATATTATATATATATATATATATATTGATTGTATTATTATATGCGCCGTGCAAAATTTAGATTGGTTGATTGACTGTGTTGATGATGATCTGTCGAATTAAATTTTTGTGTAAACAAAAATAACATTTTTGGTTAGAATATTTTGTGTAAACAAAAATAACATTTTTGGTTAGAATATTTTGTGTAACAAAAATAACATCATTTTTGGTTAGAAATTGTCATGTTAATTAAAAAACATTTTTGGTTAGAAATTGTCATGTTAGTAAAAACATCATTTTTGGCTAGAAATTGTCATGTTAATAAAAACATCATTTTTGGTTAGAAATTTCATGTTAATAAAAACATCATTTTTGGTTAAAAATTGTCATGTTAATAAAAATAACATTTTTGGTTAGAAATTGTCATGTTAATAAAAACATCATTTTTGGTTAGAAATTATCATGTTAATAAAAACATCATTTTTGGTTAGAAATTGTCATGTTAATAAAAACATCATTTTTGGTTAGAAATTGTCATGTTAGTTAAACATATCATTTTGTTAGAAAATATCAGGTTATGTTAAAAATACCATTTTAAAAAATGTCGTATTAGAAAATGTCATTTGTTTAAATTGCAATATTATTAGGATTATGTTACATGAAATAAAAATGTCATTATTTAGGATAATGTTACATGAAATAGAAATGTTATTTATTTAGACTACATTAATGTTAAATGAAAATGTCATTTATTAAGACTACATTTATGTTAAATAGAAATGTTATTGATTTAGACTATATTTATGTTAAATAGAAATGTTATTTATTTAGACTACATTTATGTTAATAGAAATGTCATTTATTTAGACTACGTGCATGTTAAATAATAAATATGTCATTTATGTTAGGAAACACACTTTGTAAACAAAATATGTCATTTAGTTTTCTTCATATTTTGTAAATAAAAATATCATTTGTTAGAATCATGTTATGTTAAATCAATATGGCATTTATTTAGAATAATGATTTGTCAAATAGATATGTCATATATTTAGAATATGTTCATGTTACATTATAATGTCATATTTTTAGAAAATGTCACTATATTGGAAATGTCATTGTATTGAAAATGTCACTATGTTGAAAATGTCATTATATTGAAATGCCATTATGTTGAAAGTGTCACATTAGATAAAAAATAACATTTTGTTATAAAATGTTGCATTAGAAATGAAATAACATTTTTGTTATAAAAATGTTGCATTAGAATAAAATACCATTTTGCTATAAAATGTTATGCTAGGGTTAAAATGGTCACTTTTGTTAAATTTAGAATTGAAAATATAAAATTGTCATTTTTGTTGAAATTAGAATTGACAATATAAAATTTTTCATTTTTGTTGGTATTAGAATTGATATGAAATTTACATCTTGGTTGAAATAAAATAGTCGAAACCAAAATATCATGTTTTGTTGAAATGAAATAGTTAAAAACAAAAATATCATTTTTGTTAAATAGAAATTGCAAACAAATAAAATCATCATTTTTATTTGTTAAGTTGAAATAGAAATTGTCAACATAAAATTAACATTTTTATTTGTTATGTTGAGTTAGAATCGTCAACATAAAAATATCATATTTATGTTGAATTAGGATTGTTGTCAAACAAAAGTATTATTTTATTTAGTTATGTTGCATTAGATTTGTCGACAAATTTAAATATTCATTATTATTTGTTGAGTTAAACATTGAATTTGTGTACGAGTAAGAATAGCCATTTTTATTTGGTCATTAGAATTAAAAACATACATGTAGACAAAATTGTCTTTTTTCTTGTCGCAAGACATCAAATAAACATGTATGAAGACAAAATTGCCTTTTTAATTCTGTCATTAGAAGAAAAGAAAATGTATGCGAATAAAAATTCTTTTTGTTGACATTAGGAAACATGTAAATAAGTTATGCAAATAAAACTCCTTTTTATTTGATATTAGGAGACATATTTTGTAAACAAATATGTCATTTCGTTAGAAAATGTTATGTTAAAATGGAAATGTCATTTAGTTAAATTATATGTTTCGTTAGACGAAGTATCACCTTTATCATGTTAGACAAGGAATAAAATAATTACTTGTTAAAAATATATGTATGTTGAAATTAAATTATAAATATTTTTTTTATAATTTAATCAGTGAAAATTGGTTAAATAGAAAATAATCCAAACTGAATTAGATTTGGTTAAATCTATTAACCAATGATTTACTTATGCAAACTGTTGTTGTTTGAAAACCCCACACGGGTATTGGGATGATATTTGACATGCACTAATCCCAATATTTAATTAATTGTCAATCGATGGATTGACAGTCTGTGATGAGCGTTATTTATTTATTTTAACGCTCGCATAGTTATAAACTTCACTTTGGGTGTGAATGGATTATTTAATGATTGTTTATCATTATCGTTGAATATATGCAACGTATGAAATCCATATAACTGAATTTATACGGTAATTTATTGAGTCGCATCCGATTCAGAATATCTTTCAAATAAAGAATATTTTAAAATAACGAATATTTTGAAATCATATTCAATGTAGAATAAAATTTTGATTTTTATGTCCACCTTTGGATGGACACAAAAATATAAAAAATATGAAGCCGAATCAAGTAGCAAACGCTATTTTTTAACCCGAATGGGTTTATCGATCGATTTTATCCATTTTAAAATGAACATCGAAAAGAAGTAAATTTAAAATATAATATTTTGAAAATATTATCATTTTTAAATTATAAAAATGTAGAATATTTAATTTTGATTTGAAATTGAAAATAAAGTTAAAATCGTTTTAGAACAAATTTTTAAATATTTTATAATATACAATTTAAATAGAAGTCGACGATATATATTATATTTATTTATTTAATGGCCTGAATAGAATGCGCCACGCAGCGACCATTCGCAAATTTCGACCATTAACTTCAAAGTGACGTAACGGGAGATCTGATCGTCGGATTTTCCTAAAACCGGAACCGTTGGGTTCATATCGAAAAGAGCTTTCCAATGAATATAAGATTTTTAAAATCTAATGGTTGGATTTGGAATTATGTCCAAATCAAATTTGGAAAAGGTCGCTGTACGTGCAGTTCGGTGGCCGTATTGGAAACTGACTGTAAAGGCCTTAATAAAATTATTAAAAATATGGAAAAATTATGTAAAATTGTAATAAATGTTTTGAAAAGAATTTGGATGAAAGATTCCAATTTTGTAAAGATAAAAATTTATATGAACTAGTTATTAACTAGAATAAATCTTTAAATTAAGATTTAATGAAGTTTTCCAATATATTAATATTTATTTGGAATTAAATAAATAAATTGGATTGTTAGGCTTGTTGTGAATGGTGTCTTCAATAACACCGTTCTTAAACCAAGTTGAGAAAATAATAAATCTTTAGTTAAGATTATTAGAGTTTTCCAATTATATTTAGAAATTAGGATAAAATGAAATGTGAATTGGGTTTATCATGAACTGTGTTTTTAAACAACACTTGTTCTTTAACCCAATTAACTGTGAAAATATAATTTGGAATTTATAAATCTTTTATTAATATTTTAATGGGAATTTTCCAAAGTAATGTTTTCCAATTTAATATATTAAATTGGAACTGAATGGATTTCGATTTAATAATAATCGAGATGAGCTTTTGTAAAAGAAGATCACTACTATAAATGGAATTTAAAAGGCTTTGCCGTTATTCCATTTACATTATTGGTTTGATACGGAAATTTATATCGGATATATATATATTGATTTGATTTCTGTGAAATTCCATATTTAATGGGAAATGATTTTGGGTTTATCGTGAACTGTGTTTTAAATAATATTGGTTCTTTAACCTAGTTAAAGACAAGATTAATTTCTTAGAGTTGAATAATCATAAAATAATTGTTTTTGATATTAAAACCAAATTGGAGTTATAATGAATCTTTAAAAAGAAGATCAAAGAATAAATTTAAAAGAATTTATCTTTAATAAAATTAATGGGAACCTTTCCTTAATAATGTGAATATTTTATTTAAAAGAATATTCTGAATTGGGATGAGGCGTTTGATATGTTTTTATAGCACTTTATTATTGATTATAAAATACGCGAGTTATTCAGAAAGACCGGTTTAACCCATTCTAAATAATTACTATGATGACTAAAAGTCGAAGATAAAGACGGTGATTGAGGACCAGAGATCTTCACGTCGTTTGGATGATTACTGATGTCTTGATTGGGAGGCATCCCAAGACAAAGTAATAAGTGGTGATCGTTCAGACATACTTGGAGATCGATGGATATGCGAGAGCCTCTCTCCTGTATTGGACATATGGGACGAGAAATAAGGTGTCTTCGGTTTCGTTCAGACCCAGAGCAAACTTGTAAATGGATGTATGTCTGACGTTGTATTCCTTTATGTTGTATTTGTTGATCTCTGCTAAGTATATATCTGTTTGGTGGCCGAGAATTCATTCTCTTTCTTAACACCCTTATCTGAGACGTACGAGCTTAGAGATTATATATTGGCAGAAATCAATGGTATGGTATGGATTGACAATGTGGCATGCTAAGATGCAAATGATCAAGGCTTTTGTTGAAAAGCAGAGCCTTATGGTTGATGATCAAAGCACAGTTTTATTTAGCATAGCTTTGTGTAGCGATACTTCGCGAGCCTCACACCCCGGTATGAACCAGAAACTGGAGTAAGGACTGCAGGGATGTAACACCCTAAATGTTCTGTGTCTATTAAAAGAACAAATTAAAGAATACTTAATTTTTAAAAGTGAGAATTAAGGGAAATGGGTTACGCATTACGTTCGTCTCGAAATCCTGCTTGGAATAGAGTCCAAGTTTTCGTAAATCGGACTTCGTATAAAGAAGTTATGTCCCTCGGAAGTTTCAGAAATTTAAATAAATTATAACAGCTGAGGTTTAAAATTCAAAATTCAAACAAAATACGAAGAAACGGGCTAGGCGGGATATTTCCCGCCCCAGGCTAGGTCGACTAGGGGGTCGACCTCTCCTATACAGGTCGACCAGGGGGTCGACCTACCCCCCTCGCCCAGATCCCAAACTGTGATGATTCTGACTTGTTGTTGAGTCTTTTCTGACCTATTGCTGAGTCATTAGAGAATAAGTGGCAATTCTGGATAACTCTATCTAGTCTAGACGATTGTGATTGCTCCTAGAATGATCTAACGGCTCACATATGATTAAACTTCTATAAAAGCAACTGTAGTCCTCGAACCCTAAATCACACAAATTCATTCCAAGGAGCCACCATGCTGTCCATGATCGTTCAAGCCTAGCCACCATTTCTTCTTCAATTAGAAAACAAGTAAAAAGCTACGAATCAAAACTAACTTAGAGAATTGATAGTCTTCTTCAAGGGATTGCTTTTCAGTTTCAGAAAACAGATCCCAGAAAAAAAGACTTTCTTTTGTTTGTAAGTCCTGTTTTTATTTAGATGTGAACAATTAAAAGTTATGATTTGTAATAAAGTGAAAACTAGCATTATTCCTAGTTGTAAGATAATGATGATGCTGGTTCATGTCTATTCTTGTATTGATTCTATCAAATATGCTTATGAGACTATTGTGGTTATTATGTTGGTGTTAAACCAATCATGTATTATGTAAATTTAGTGACTTATTCATATTATGTTACATGAAAGTTGTTAGGCTATTGTGGTTATTATGTTGATGCTAAACCAATCATGTAAATTTGGTGACTTTTTCATGTTATGTTACATGCAAGTTGTTAGGCTATGACAGGTATTATGTTTAGATCTACATTTAGATCTATGAAAATTGGATCCGAGATAAAAGTTCACACTCATATGCCTAGTTGAACTTGTGTAATTCCATATGCTTAAGATTTATGTTTATTGGATCCAAAATAGAAGTTTACATTCACATGCCAAGTTGAACTTGTGTAATTCTATATGCTTAAGTTTCATATTTATTGGATCCAAATTGCAAGTTTACATTTACATGCCTAGTTGGATTCGGGTAATTTCATATGCTTAAGACTCATGTTAATTGGATCCAAAAATGCAAGTTCATTGTTTTATGCCAAAATTTATATGACACATATTTAGTTAGATCCTTACTATGTTGTATGAATGGCATATGTTCCCTTTCTTCCCCTTTTGTATATAAGTTAGGCTAAGTTACGAGCCTAACATTCTGTGTGAATTTTGCGAATGTATGACGGGGTTAACGTTGGGAAAAACCTTAAATTTATATTATTGGCATAATTTGGCCTATAAATATATGAATGATTAGTGGCATAAAAATGGTATAATTTATATACCAAATTTTTTGAATATGATTTAGAGGAAAAATTGGGCATGACTTGAATGGCAATAATTGTGGAAAATTTACATATAAATATGAAAAGTAAATATGTAAATTAAGTAAAAGACGAATATGCCTTACCCGAGGTTAGATAAAGTTACGGTGTAAGACTGCCCGTAACCGCCCAGCACATCTAGTAACCATAACAATATATATCTAATGTGAGAGGTTAGTGCATCAAGCCCATGAGAACCCGAGGTTAGATTGATTTGCGGTGTAAGACTGCCCGGAACCGACCGGCACATCCAGCAACCACAACAATACCTATCTAATGTGAGTGGTTGGTGCTTTAATGAATGAATTAAAGCTAAGACATGAATGGTAGGGTTAAGTTAATTAAGGCAACACTTAACCAATGCAACATGTTAACTAAAATGATGGGTGGGGTTAGGTTAATTTGAGAACACTTAACCATTTTAACATGTTGATTAGGAAACCCTAGTAACGAGGACGCATTTCAGCAGTAACCCACATAGATGTATCATAGTACCCTGAACTAGGCAGGGCAGGGCACGATTACTGGGCTGATTATAAGCGGTCAAAACAATGGCGGGTGGTGCGTCAGTGTAGGTTCTGACGGAGTGCAGTCGTGCACGTACTCCGAAGTGGAAAAAGCAGGCACTGGGCATCAGTAGTTATACTCTGTGCATCTTGAATTGTGTCAGGTTGCCACCATTGGATTTGATACTCCCTATGGTGGGACCAACACAAGTATTTACAATCATGCGGGGCCGAATGACACAAGTGGTAAACGTATACGAGTAGGAGACGATCGATAAAATGGGGATCATTTACCTTGAACACATGGTGCTAGTTGAAACACTCGTAAGGGGGTGCAGAGAAGCAAAACGAGTGCGATAGCATATTCAGCCTTATTATCTTATTTCTAGGGTGTTGTCCTAGATTCAGTTTATTCATGTCATAACCCTTTTTCTTGTTTACATGCTAAATAGTCACTGGACTTACCTGACTCATGTCTGACCCATTTTCTTTCATCTTCTTTTCTTCTGTTCCCCCTAGGTCCGCAGGGAGGGAATACTTCAGCTTTGATCGGATCATTTCCAGCTTGAAGAAAGTAGATGTATTGCTTGGAATCTTTTCCTTGGGCTATGGCTTTGGATACTCCCTTATAAGGGATTTATGCTGCCTTACTGTTGTTTTAATGCTTCTTTATGTTTTAATTCAAGACAGAGATTTTGTTGTAATAATTTGGAAGTTGGTTTGAGACAGTTATTGTAATGTTTTAACTGAACCATGTACTTATGAAATAAATTTAGTTTTTCCGCTGTTTATATGTCTGTCTTGTAAATTATCTGTATCTTTTACCTATAACGCTCCACCAAAGTTAAGGCATTCCCTTTGTGAGTGACCTTAATGGAGGTAGGGTGTTTCACTTCGTATCAAAGCTGATGGTTGCCAGATCAGATAAAAATTTTGGAAACTAATATTCAAAAAGAAGTTTAAAGAAGCGTTTTCAAGAAAAAGTGTTGTTTTAAAAGGCATAATTTCCCCCAAAGCTATATGCATTATCTTCCTATCCTTTGTTTTGAATCTTTTCTTTTTCGTTTCAGCATGTCTGGGGATCTTAACCTTCCAGATGGTGTACCGGTACCTGGCTAGTTCAAAAGGTACCTAGAGGCTAGGGCTAATGATGCAGGCCCAGCAGACGTTACTCCTCCCCCAGTCACAGCTGTTCCTCCTCCTCCTCCTCCTCCTCCCCCTCGTGCAAATACTTTCTCCAAGATATGTATGGATTTTCGAGCCATGGGTGGAAAGAACTTTAATGAGACTGAGTCATTTGTAGAAGCAAGAAACTGGCTCAAAGAAACCGGGGACTTGTTTGTTATCTTCGAAGTGGATGATAAGCAGAAGATATAGTTGGTCGTGTGGTTGCTTAAAGACGAAGCCTCTTATTGGTGGGAAGTTACTAATGCTAAGAGACCAGTTGAAACTTGGGAGGATTTCAGAATGAGGTTTGAAATGAAATTCCTCTCACAAGCTGAACATAGTCTACAGATGGAAAAATTCTTAGCTCTCAAATAGGGAAGTATGTCGGTCAAGGAGTACGTCAACCAATTTAACCAGCTGGCTAGATTCGGACTGGAGTTAGTGAACACTCCTCATAAGAAGGCTCTCTGTTTTGTTAAAGGGTTGAATGAGCCACTGGACATCCTAGTTATGTCCCATATACCTAAGGGTGCAACTTATGAGAGACTGGTGGACATGGCACTGCTACAGGAGGAAGACAAGGATGGCAAGAAGGAGGCAAAGGTGGAAGTACCTCAAAATAAGAAAGTGGAGGAATCCCAGGATAAGAAGACAGACTAAAGAAGGGTAGGAAGAACAACAAACCCTATGATAAGAGGAAGTGTAATTTTTGTGGCATTCCTAGACATCTGATTAAGGACTGCAGAAAGAAAAAGAGGAAGATGGTGGTTGTTTTCACTGTAGTGAGACAGGACACATGGCTAATGAATGCCCAAGAAAGCAAAGGCAAGGGAAGAGGACTTGATCTACTTCTAGAGGGCAGGTTCACGCTCTCATGGCACCTCCGCAAGAATGAGGTAGAAATATTTCTGTTGAGAGTTTAGTTTATCTTTTTGATCATCTTGTTTGCACACTCTTTGATTCTGGCACATCGCACTCTTTTATATCCACTGATTTAGTTGAATCTCTGCACCTAGACACCAGTATAGTAGTGGATCCCTTGGTTGTTTCAAATCCAATTGGGGGCTCGGCCTATTTGTCAATGATTTGTTTGGATTTGGAAATTTCTATACTAAGCATTGGGTTTAGATGTAATGCCTATGTTTTGGGCTTCACGGGCTATGGGTTGATTCTAGGCATGGATTAGTAATGGTGCCATCCTCAATTGTGAAAAAAGAGTGGTTAGACTTATGACTCGCCTCGGTAATACTCTCGAAATCTCTTGTAATCCCATACATTCTGTTATGCTTAGCTACCTAGAATCTCTTGATGCGTCTGTTGAAAACTTGCAGTTAGTTAGAGTAGTCCGTGAATACTCAGATGTATTCGAAGAGGTGAAGGGCTTACCTCCGAAGCGGGAGATAGACTTCCGCATGTACCTTGTTGATAATGCAAAACTCGTAGTTCTACCCGTTAGACACATGGCTCTAAGGGAGAGAAAAGAGCTCAGCAAGCAAGTCAAAGAGCTACTCGAGAAAGGGTATATAGGAAGGAGTATTTCTGAATGGGGTGCTCCAGTAGTATTCGCAACCAAAGCAGATGGTTCACTTCGCCTATGCGTTGATTATAGGGAGCTAAACAAGATGACCAAGAAGAATAGGCACCCACTTCCAAGAATAGATGACTTGTTTGATCAGCTTGTAGGTGCGTCAGTTTTCTCCTAACTAGATTTGGCTACCGGGTTTCATTAGCTAAGAGTGGCTGAAGACAACATTGATAACACCGCGTTTAGAATCCCAGATAGTTTCTTCGAATGGCTTGTCATGCCTTTCGGCTTGACAAACGCACCCGCTTATTTCATTGATTTGATGAGCAGGGTGTTCAGGGAGTTCCTTAATAAGTTTGCGGTGGTCTTCATAGACGACTTTTTGATTTTCTCGAAGAATGAAGAAGAGCATGCTTTGCATTTAAGGGAAGTCATTCATACTCTTCGTGCACACCAGCTGAAATCCAAATTCTCCAGATGCCATTTCTGGAGAGAAGTGAGGTTTCTTGGACATGTGGTATCCAAAGAGGGGATAGCTGTGGACCCGCAGAAGTAGTTGCGGTGCAAGATTGGAAGGTTCCACGGAATGCAACCGAAGTCCGAAGCTTTCTTGGGTTAGTAGGTTTTTACTGAAAGTTCATTAAAGACTTTGCGAAAATCTCAGCCCCACTCACAAGATTGACAAAGAAGAACCTAACTTTCGCTTGGGATTTGGATTGCGATATTGCTTTCCAACGTTTAAAAAGGGCTCTAAAAACAGCCCCAGTTCTGACATTGCCTGATGAGAGCAAAATGTTTACCATATACACAGACGCATGTGGTACAAGATTAGGCGCTGTCTTGATGCAAGAAGGCTGGGTAATTTGTTATGGGGGAAGGCAGTCGATGGTACATGTGAAGAACTATCCAACTCATGATTTGGAGCTAGTTGCCATTGTTTTCGCTCTTAAGTCATGGCGTCATTATCTACTAGGAGAAAGGTTTGAATTGTTTACTGACCATAAATCGTTAAAGTACCTTTTCTCACAGAAAGATCTTAACTTAAGACAACAAAGGTGGATGAATTTCTGGCCTCATATGATTTTGAGATTTCCTATACCCCTGGCAAGGGCATTGTAGTAGCAGACGCCTTGAGTAGAAAGAAGCTGACCTTAAGTCCTCTCTTTGTAGAAAGGCAAAGCTTAGAATATATAGCAAACTTTAACTTTAGGCCCTCCTCTGAAATTGTACCTGGTTTGTTAGCATCACTAGAGGTGCGGCCTACTCTTTTGGACTCAATAGGAACCGCACAACGAAAAGACCCTCAACTAGTTGATATGATGGATAAGCTAATTAGGGGTGAGACTTCTAGTCAACTCAATAGACACTCCATCGATGATAAAGGTTGGTTGAGACGTTATGGAAGACTATGCATCCCACAAGCAAGGGATTTGGTGAAGACGATTCTCGAAGAAGCACACCATTCTAAGCTGACCATACACCCAGGTGGAGACAAGATGTATAAAGACATAAAACAGGTTTTCTTTTGGAATGGCATGAAGAGGGATGTAACTGAGTTCGTCGTTAAGTGCTTGATATGCCAGCAAGTCAAGGCGGAGAAGAAGAAGCCTGGTGGTCTGCTTCATCCTCTAGAGGTCCCACAGTGGAAATGGGATAGCATTTCGATGGACTTTGTGGATGGGTTGCCTAGGTCAAGAAGGGGCAATACCAGTATTTGGGTAATAGTGGACAGGCTCACTAAAAGGGCTCACTTTATACCTGTTAAGAGTAGAAGGACTGCCTCGTCCCTAGCATCCATTTATCTTAAAGAGATAGTTTGACTCCATGTGATACCCTCCATCATAGTGAGTGATCGAGATCCTATTTTTACGAGCGAGTTTTGGAAGAGTTTGCAGGAGGCTGTAGGCACACAATTAGAGAAACCTCAGAAAACGTGGACTTGATAAGAAGACAGATGAAGGCTGCATAAGATAGACAGAAGTCCTACGCAGATAAAACAATGACCGACCTTGAGTTTGAGGTTGGAGATAAGGTGTTCCTTAAACTATCTCCTTTGAGGAATGTCATTCGCTTTAGGTCTATAGGAAAGCTAGCATTAAGATTTGTAGGACCATTTCCTATCATTGAAAGGATTGGGACGATGGCTTACAGAGTAGAGCTATCCAAAAGACTGTCTAGAGTTCATAATGTTTTTCATGTTTCTCAACTACGAAAGTGCGTACATGAGTCTGCGGAAGTTGTGGAGCCAAGTGTACTAGAGGAAGTAGAAGTGGAACGAGAAGCGACTGTGAGAAGAGTTCCAACTCATATCTTGGGCACGGAAGTCAAAAAGCTACGCGACCGAGAAGTTAAGCTTGTTAAAGTTCAATGGAGTGGCGCTGAGGAAGACGCGACTTGGGAAACTAAGAGAAAATATACGCACAGCCTACCGTTTTCTTTTTGAGGGTACCTCCTTGAACTCTTTTTTCCATAAGTTTATTCATGCTTATATCTATCTTTTAAGTATATCTCCTCGGTCCTATTCTTTATCTGTAATAACCCGGAAAATGTGAACCAATTTAAATTTTTTAAAATTGGTTATTGTCAAAGAATTTAAACAATTGAAATAGCATATTTCAACAAAGTAATGAATTGGAGATAGTGAGACAGTTTGAAAATTTGAATACAAACTTTGTCTGACTGTACCGGGTGGACAATATAACAGATTTTAGGGAAACCAAAAATATTTAAATCTGTTTATGAATACCTTTCTAACGAATCTAAAAAATCAAAGTTTCATAACAGGAATCAAAATTTATGGCCAAATGAATTTTCAGAAAGGTCGCTATATAGAATATATAGCCCTTGAAAATAGATATTTTGCATACGACTTCGGAATTCGATGAAACCACTTTTGTTGGATCCGGGATGTCAAACTATTGCTAGGTTTCAAATTTCATAATTTTTGAAGCTAGTATGTGAGCGGTGCAAAGGAAAATGTGATTGGTCAATTTCAGTTAAAATAGGTCGACCTGAAAAAGGCCATTTTGCATACGATCTCAGAATTCGACGAAACTGGTTTTGTTGGGACCGTATGAACAAAACAAAGCTAGATTAATTTTTCTAGAATTTTTCGATTCAGTTTGTGGCCCTGGCAAATTGAAATGTACGTTCAAATTGAATATTAAATGTTTTATACTTTAATTTGAAAAATAACTGACTGTAACAGTCGAATTGGCCAACGAAACATATCCCATTGTGTCCGGAATGGGGGTATTTAGCTAGAGGCGACAGTCGTTGGGTTGAAATTGGTGTTCGTTTGTTCAAAAGGATATTTTTGGAATTTGAAAATTTAAATATAATAGGAAAAACCCCTATTTTCTCTCTCTTCTGAAAATTAGTCAAACCCCCCAGCGACGAACGACGGAAACCCATTCAGAGCTTCCAGGCCCGATCGCCGCCGCCACAAGCATTTTCACTGCCCCCTCCAGTTGACTTTTCCGTTCATCTTCCCCTCCTCTTTCAATCCATCCAACCCTCGTCAGAAATCGTTTGGTATTTGCGTCGAATTTCTGCGAGGAAGTCATCATCTTTGGAGCGCCACCGAGCATCTTAGGGACCACCGAGCTGAGTGCCACCACAGGCGCTGGAGACCCTGTTCGAAGCTCTTCGACGTTGCAACATCTGATCGTGATAATACTTCACGGATCGATCGTAAAATTTAAACCTAGTTTTGAAGGTTTAGCAAAGGTATCGGCTTTGAAATTTCTAAAATGAAAATAACACTTTTAAGTGTTGCAAAACTTTGAAAAATCATATCTTTTTTGTGTCTTGATGAAATTCGATGAGACAGGAAACATCGGGACCGCAAGGAGGCTCTCTACCATCTAGCAGAGGCCGCGGATTTTTCTGATCTACATACGATTTTTAGCACTTCAAAAACCAATGTGAGGAATCTAAATTAATTTGTGTGAATGGAATCGTGTTGTATAAATTATATAAGCGAAGTGTAAATTATATACGCATTGCATACCTCATGTACATGTGTTGTATAAGTTATATTAGCGATGTATAAATTATACATGCGTTGTATGAAACATATATGCTTTGAATTGTGATGAAATGGAAGTGAAATATAGAAATAATATATATATGTATGTATGTATATATATACTCCCCTTGTCCACAGACCATGGACGATATTTATTGCTTGTGATTGGCGTGAAAATATATAGTATGACGAATGGTTGGAAATAATTGTTTGTGTTGATATTGTGGTTGAAACAAATTAGAATAGGATTTTGGAAATGAAAATAAAACATGCCGCATGCGTGCGAACTAGATGCATGATTCCCCATTGTCAAAAACCGCGAGGTTTTAAGGTAGAGCGAGGAGCCGTACTAGGGACGGTCCCGGTTTTAACTACCCTACCGTTATGCTGCCGAAATTTTCTGAAATATTCATGTGTTAGAATAATTTTCATTTGTTGAAATTATTTTCATATGTTGAAACCGATATTCATGTGTTGAAATGAAATACATTCGTTGAATTGAAATTCATGTGTTGAATGTTATTCGAATTTTAAATAAATAGTTTTAACGATAAAAATCACATTTTTATATATATACAAACTGTAAAGAATATTCATGTGATGAATTGAAATTCATTCGTTGAATTGAAATTCATTCGTTGAATTGAAATTCATGTGTTGAATGTTATTCGAATTTTAAATAAATAGTTTTAATGGTAAAAATCACATTTTTATATATATACAAACTATACGGAATATTCATGTGTTGAATTGAAATTCATTCGTTGAATTGAAATTCATGTGTTGAATGTTATTCGAATTTTAAATAAATAGTTTTAACGATAAAAATCACATTTTTATATATATACAAACTATACAGAATATTGATGTGTTGAATTGAAATTCATTCGTTGAATTGAAATTCATGTGTTGAAGGTTATTCGAATTTTAAATAAATAGTTTTAATGATGAAAGTCACATTTTTATATATATACAAGCTATACAGAATATTCATGTGTTGGATTGAAATTCATTTGTTGAATTGAAATTCATGTGTTGAATGTTATTCGTATTTTAAAATAAATTGATTAGACAATAAAAATTATAATTTATTGTGAATATGAAGTGTTAAAAACATCCACGTGTTGAATAAATATTTTTGATGATAAAAACATTACTTTTATCATGTATACGCTTTGATAAAAATACACACGTGTTGAAATAAATATTAGTTCGTTAGAAATATTATTATTAGCTTTGTTCTGCATATATATACATGTGTCGAACAGGGAAAAAGGATTAGCTGTAGAGTAAAGAAATTATTTGCGTGTCCGACAAATAGGTAAGCCTTGATGAGTTGGCTGCGCAATTTTATTTTTATATCAACTCCTGTGAATGCCATTGGATGCGGAGTGCTGGTTATTCTGTGTTAAATAATAAACATCGCCATAGGATAGTAACAATTAATTTTGAAATACACCACATGGCATACTTCTTGACGATAGGCATACTTCATCATATTCCACATAAGCATTTGGAGCTTGTGTGACGAGGTTGAAGATTTACCATACGAGCGAGAGGCTTGTATGGCGATGATTAAATATTACAGGTTGAACTGATGACTGATATGGACTATATAAAATATAACGATAAATTGCCAGATTAATAAAAACCACACATGGGTCTGGAGTTGACAATAATCACGTCTCTCTAGTCATTAGATACGGCACATGGTCTATTTATTCCCACACGGGACGAGGTGACGAGGATTTATCCTCTAGAGTAATTTAAAATACACGCTCCCTCAGGCTTGACAGGGTGACGAGAATTTATTCTCTGAAGTTATTATCTATACATGCTCCCTTGAAAACACCAGAATATATCACTATAAATATGTGGACGCTTTATAGGATTTATTGGGTACCTAACACGGCCCAATAAATTTCCAAACCCCTTCCCGTACAAAGGAAGTTATGGCGAAATTTTTCGAAATATAAAGGCGTTAGTGAAATATTTGAAGTGAAAACGATGTTGAAATAAAAGAATGAACTATATTTATATATATAAATATAAATAGAATTGAAAGGAATCGAAGCCGTGCAGTTCATGTTTTGAAATCATAATTTAAATCGATTAGTACGAGAGATCCGACCATCGGATTTTCCCGAAACCGCAACCGTTGGGTTCGCCTTGGAAATATCTTTCCAACGGCACCAACTTTGTAAAAATCCAACGGTTGGATTGTCTGGAATGTTTAATTCAAATCTGAAGAAAAACAGCGCCAGAATCGTTTATATTTATATATAAATATAATTATAATTAAATTAAATCGAATAACGACGTTGCAGTTCGAATTTTGAAACCGTAACTTCAAATGACTAGTGTGGAAGATCCGAACGTCGGATTTTCATGAAACTGGAACCGTTGGATTCGCGTTGGGAATATCTTCCCAGTGGTATAGACTTTGTAGAAATCCAACGGTTAGATTTTTCGATATGTGTAAAACAAATTAGGGGAAAAACAGCGCCAGTGCCACGACACAACCTGAAACGTCGTTTAATTAAATATGGCCATTTTTAAATAAATAAAAATGGCGAAAAATCGTTATAAAATATTATAAGCAACATGGATTGGAAATAAACCAATTTGGCTTGATCTGCTTGATATTTTATGGATGTAGGTGTTGGACACGAAAATTATACTAAAGAACTGAAATATGAATGTCGAATAATATAATCATGGAAAGAATAGATTTGAATTCTAATTATACGTGAATTATTTGAAAAGGCCGAGCTAACCCTCATTTCAAATAATTGATCGAACGATTCGAAGGCGAAAATACAAAGACGATTCAAG
Organism: Allium sativum; assembly: GCA_030737875.1. Classification (NCBI taxonomy): domain Eukaryota; kingdom Viridiplantae; phylum Streptophyta; class Magnoliopsida; order Asparagales; family Amaryllidaceae; genus Allium; species Allium sativum. Next base: position 508,013,278 of record CM060921.1, on the reverse strand, counting down.
ACCGACGATCTTCGTATCGGTTGGATGGGCGCTGCTGAAGTTCCTGATTGGAGTAGCTACCATGAAGGAACGGAAGTAGTAGCCGTCTGAACGTACTTGTTGATTGTACGGATATACGAGGAATTTGGTGCCTCCGGTTTCGTTCAGACCCAGAACGGACTTGTAAATGGACTGTGTGTCTAACATTGGATTTTGTTCTATACTGATTGATCTCTGTTAAATATATATCTGTTTGGCGACTGAGAATTTATTCTTTTGCTTAACGCCCTTCTCTGAGACGTACAAGCTCAGAGGTTATATATCGATAGAAATCAGTCGTATGGAGTGGATTGCCTATGTGGCATGCCAAGATGCAGTGATCAAGGCTTCTGTTGCAAAGCAAAGTCTTGTGTTCGATGATCAAAGCACGACCTACGTGGCCTGGCTTTGTGTATAGCGTGGATTTGCGAGCCTCACACCTCGGTATGAGTTAAAAACGGGATAAGAACTATGGGGAGAGCACGACGTTTCTTTCTAGCTATGGTGGTGTCAGTGGCCTACCAGCCCTGACATTTATATCTACTTTTCACCTATGTGGTTGTTGGAATGCGAGGCGCCTTGATTTTAGGTCTGTAAGGACCGGGAAACGTGTGTTCAGGAATACTAATCCACTAACGTAAGTGTGGACCGACCCTGAAGCATCCAAGGGTTACCCAAAGTGTGTATTCCTGAGGCATTTGCTAGAGTGTCTCGAAGCGGAGAGGAGCTTGGCCCTTGCCTCGACTCATGACGGAAATCCAATTTCCAATACGAAATAACGGATTTGATTTTAGAACTAGTAAGGCGACATAGTATATGGTAGCTATGCCACCTATGATTGATATTTATGATGCTATTTGTTTTTGAAACATATATGCACTAGTAATAATATCAAATGATTTTGCTTTGCACGTATTAAGCATATTTGGCCATTATAAGGTAAAACTCTATCCTCCGGCTTACGTTGCATTGTATGATGGGACTTGAGTCTTATAACAGCTTCATTCTTTTTAAAAGCATAGCGTTGTTTTAAAGAATTTACTTTGTTTTAAATGCACCAGCAATCACTGGAGTAAACCCGTTCCACGAAAGTGGCATGGTCCTATGAAACACCCCACCTCCGTTAGGGTCACTCTCAAAGGGAATGCCCTAATTTTGGTGGAGGTTTATAAGTACAAGTCACAGATATACAAGACAGATATAAGAACACATATTTGTAAACAACGGAAGAACAACAAACTTTATTTCATAAAGTCAAATACGTGTTACAACAACATCCTTTCCAAAAACATAACATAACACTTCATAATCTGTCTTGAGTACATTATTTTTAAAGAAGCATAAATAAAACATAGACAAACTGCCAAAGCCCCATAGTGGATTGTCCAAAGCCATAGTTCAAAACAGGAAAGTCCAAGCAATACATTTCTCTTCTTCAAGCTGGATGTTGAGGTAGGTCAAGCTGTTGTGTTCCCTCCCTGAGGACCTGGGAGGGGGGGAACGGAAGAAAGAAGACGAAAGAAAAATAGAGTCAGACATAAAGCCTGAGTAAGTCTAGTACTATTTTGTCTATGAATAAAGAACTGGGTATGATAAGTATAAACAAGAAATGGGCATGCACTATAAACTTGGTTAAGTTGTCTAGGGTCGAATATACTATCGTACCCCATGTTAATCTCTGAACCCATATAAACTAGTTTCCCACTGGCACCCCATAATCAGGGTGATGTGATCCATTCTATGATGATCGGCTCCTACTCGCATAGTTACATGTGTCTTACGGCCCCCGATGTCGTAGTTACCTATGCTGGTCCCACCATGGGGTGTATCAAGTCCCATAGTGGCAACCCGACACAACCTTAGAGTGCACAGGTATGCTACTGGTGTCCAGTGCCTTATTTTTCTGCGCCGGAGTGTGTGCACGCCCGCACTCCGTTAGAACCTACACTGCTACACCACCGCCGTCGATTTTTGACCTCTTACAATCAGCCCAGTAATCGTGCCCCACCCTGCCTAGTTTCAGGGTATCATGATACACCGTGTAGGGTTACTGCTGAAAAGGGTCCCCCGTTACTAGGTTTTCTATCTCTAGCCAACATGCTAAGTTGGTTAAGTGTTTTCTAACCTAACCCCACCAGTCCGTTTAGTTTAGCATGTTCCATTTTGATTAAGTCTTAGTCCACTTAATCCTAACAATCCTGATTCAGCCTTAATTGTCTTATTAAGGCCCTAACCTCTCACATTAGACAGGTATTGCTGTGGCTGCCTGTTGCCGGTTGGTTCCGGGCAGTCTTACGCCACAACTCAGTCTAACCTCGGGTCCTTATTGGGCTCCATGTTTAACCTCCCACATTGGATAGGTATTGTTGTGACTACTGGACAGCCGGGCGGTTCCGGGCAGGTTTACATCACAACTCAATCCAACCTCGGGTTAAACATATCGTATTTTCTACATTTATATATCTTGTCATTCTTCTTTATTTCTTATATGTAAATATTTGCGGCCCATTATTAAGTTAATGGTGTAAAGGTTACACCAATCATGGGCCCAACCCATACTTGAATTTGGGCCCTTCTACTTTAGTTTTCATTCATTAGTAATTTTAACCCAACATTAATTTCCCCCGTTTTACACGTCCGTTTATATATATTGGGCTTAGCCTTCTAAAGCCCAATTTAGCCATGCGAAAAGGGGAGGCTTAAAGCGTGATTACATACACAAAGAGGGGAAGGTGAGCGCATGAACTTGCATATGACGTTGGAAATACATAATAGAAACTGGTGTACTTGCATAGTGGTAACATAGGTGACATGAATCAAAGCATGTGAACTTGTAATTGAGATATCATTATTGACCCATGAACCTATATTTTTACTTAGGCATAATGTCAAACATAAGCATGGCATAAATACTTTTAGCATAAACATGGCATAATGTCAAACATGGCATAAATACTTCTAGCATAAACATGGCATAATGTCAAACATAAGCATGGCATAAATACTTCTAGCATAAACATGGCATAATGTCAAACATAAGCATGGCATAAATACTTCTAGCATAAACATGGCATAATGTCAAACATAAGCATGGCATAAATACTTCTAGCATAAACATGGCATAATGTCAAACATAAGCATGGCATAAATACTTCTAGCATAAACATGGCATAATGTCAAACATAAGCATGGCATAAATACTTCTAGCATAAACATGGCATAATGTCAAACATAAGCATGGCATAAATACTTCTAGCATAAACATGGCATATTGTCAAACATAAGCATGGCATAAATACTTCTAGCATAAACATGGCATAGGTATAGTTAAATTTGTTCATGGCATAAATATAAACAAGTCATGTTCATAAGGTTTCTACATGTTTACAAAGAGGATACTTTGTTACTAACACAAAAGCATAGTTCAACTTAATTAAATTTAATCACATAACGATGGTATACTTATGCATAAATATTCCTAATCATGGTGTTTGCTTTTAACTTGCAAAAAAGGGATTTTTGTGTCTAACTTAGCCATGTCTCACATATGTCATCAGATAATTCCTTTAAACAAGATAGACTTAATCATGAATTTCAATTAGGCCCAATATCATTCATAGCCTAGCCATATTCATAAGTTTTGCAAAAGCATGACTTAATACATGGATTATGGTGTCAAAATTCCAACATAGTTTCATATGAACTATAACAACCAAACTTGTCTCAATTACTTGCAAAATGATTTATGCACAAAATAGACATCATGATGGCATAATAACAAAGCCCCAAACTTGCATGAATTTCAATCAACTACATACATGTAGCTTCAACATAGACTACATAATTTGCGCAATATTCCAAACGTATATTTGCATAGAACTACCGCATGTAGTTCTTTATAATTGAATGACATAATTCAGAATATCCAAAAGTATATAAATCGCACAAATACGAATTTCATTGCCACAATTCAAGCATACATATCTACACAATCATTTGTTCATACCAAAGTAATACTCTACTTACAATGGTTGCGGCAAATTCTCTAATTAAGAGATATGATTCCTTTGTTGAATTGATTAGCTTTAGGTTGCTTGAATTGCTTTAGGCTTTAGAACTTTCTTCCTAACTCTCTCTCTAGTCGGCGGCTACTCTTTGTCGTTCCTCAGCAACATGGCGGCTATAATCTTATTTTGAATGAATAGATTAGGGTTTAGTCTAGGGTTGTTTATATAGAGGTTAGGAATTGATTAGGACCATTGATGTTGCTAGGTTAGATCGTAGCCATCCATTAGGAAGAGAGACCAATAAAAACCCGCCACCTAGCCCTAATGATAAAGCAGACCACAGAAATTCGACCACACACCGACCAGGCCAGCCAGGAGGGACTGGGTTCGATTTTCAAAAATTAAACTTTAAATTGAGCTGTTTTAGTCTATTTGAATTTTATCTATTGTATACATATATTTTTGCATATATATATATATATTCTCATATATATACATATATTTTCTTTATTTCCTTATATGTACGTTCTTATCCTTTCAAAATTTGAATTTGTATACGTACATGTATTTGCATGCTCAGTTGGCCCTCTCTAAAACAGAGATAAAAATTATGTCGCCGCCGGGGTTCGAACCCCCGACCTCCATGCTACAAATCCAATGCCTTAACCAACTGAGCTACAGAGGCTTTTGTTAATAAGTCTTAGAATAATAATAATTATTGTCCTCTCCTTACTTCTCTTTTTTCATGTTTTGCTGTAATATTTAAATTAAAGATATCTTCTTCATACGTTATCCGTTTTGTGCAAACTCGGACTCTATCTCAAGCAGAATTCCGAGACGAACGCAATGGTGATGTCTGTTTCCCTTAATTTTTCTGTTACAATTTAATTATACTTTAATTTGTTAATTTACTGTTAACGGAAAAATCCGGGGTGTTACATTCTCCCCCACTTAAAAGGATTTCGTCCCCGAAATCTTCAAGTTTAGGAAGAATGTAAATCCTAACATTCAATCATCCATCTACTCATCCATCAAACACGAGCATCCATTGTCCTTAAAAGACTTCTAATGCTTCATGATCATATGCGAAGTGTGTGTGTTCATGAACTTATCTAATGCAAAATCAGGCGGTCTACTGATTCAGTTGACCTCCTTAATTTGAATCATGTAAGTGCCATGTATCCATTATGTATGCAGATTTTTCCTATTCATGATTCTACATGGGTGCACAATCTTTCATACAAATGCAACATCCATATGACAACACATTACAATTCAACCATATACGAGTGCAAACATATATGCATATGCAATATGAAGTGACTGAGCCGATCTAAAACCTAGATTGTGTGTGTATATGCAGCCACGAGCAACTACTAGCAATCACTTGCAACCACTTGCAACCATCATACATAACATGTTTCAATTACATGTTTTCATCCAAAAGGTTTCTATCTAAAAGATAAGGTCGAGGAGATATTCCTAAAAAGATAGATAAAAGCGCAACTTAAGGAAAAAGAAAGATCAAGGACGTACCCTCGAAAAGAAAAGGGTAAGCAGTGCGTATTCTAGCTTCAGTTTCCCAAGTCGCGTCTCCCTCGGCGTCGCTCCACTGAACTTTGACGAGTTTGACTTCGCGGTTGCGTAGCTTCTTCACTTCCGTTCCTAGTATGCGGGTTGGAACTTTTCTTATGGTTGCTTGGCGTTCCACTTCGGCCTCTTCGAGGATATTTGGCTCTACCACTTCAGCAGACTCATGTAGACATTTTCGGAGATGTGAAACGTGAAAAACGTTGTGGACTCCGGCCAATTTCTCGGGTAGCTCTAATCTATAGGTCATTTTCCAAATTTTCTCAATGATAGGAAATGGTCCTACCTAAAGGTATAGTCGAATGATAGAAGCAAGTAAAAATTTTGTGCCCATTAGGCAATGTCAAAACTGGAAATCTATGCCACATATATATTGATTAGGAGAAGAACTCTCTAAGCATCAGCCCCGAAGACCGAAATCAACATCAGACTGACACCCAAAGAATTAATCAACCCAACCACCACATATGATTCTAGGAAACTAAGCATGATGGACTCCTTTTAGGTCACAAGGGAGTCCCTTCCTAAGTCCAACTATGTTGCCAAATGTACTTACTAAGGTGATTCTTTACAACTCATGCATAAGTGAAATGAACCTTCAGCCTTAGTGGCGAACACTCCTGGAGTGCCCTATTCTGAAATGCTCCACCTAATGAACCCCTTCTCTAGAAGCTCTTTAATCTGTTTACTGAGCTCTTTTCTTTCTCGTGGAGCCATGTGTCTAACGGGCAACGCAACGGGCTTTGCATTATCTACAAGATATATGCGGAAGTCTATTTCCCGCTTCGGAGGCAAGCCCTTCACCTCTTCGAAGACATCCGGATATTCCCGGACCACTCTAACTGATTGCAAATTTTCAACAGAGGCATCTAGCGACTCAAGATAACTAAGCATAACCGCATACGAGGGATTACAAGAAATTTCCAAAGTATTACTGAGCTGGGTTAGGAGCCTAACAACCCTTTTCTCACAATCAAGGATGGCCCCATTACTGGATAGCCAATCCATACCCAAAATCAAACCATACCCCGCAAAGCCCAAAACAAAGGCACTACATTCAAATTCTACACTTAGAATAGAAATTTTCAAATCCAAACAGATCATAGACAAATGAGCTGGGCCCCCAATTGGGTTTGAAACAATTAAGGGGTCCTCTACCATACTAGTTTTTTGGTGCAGAGATTCTACTAAAGCAGACGAGATAAAGGAGTGTGATGCGCCAGAATCAAATAAAGTGCGAACGGGGTGATCATAAAGATAAACTACACTTTCTACAGAAGTGTTTGTACCTCGCTGTTGCAAAGGTGGCACTTCCAGCACATGAACCTGTGCCCCTGGAGTGGATCCAGACCCCTGCCCCTACCCTCGTTTCTTTGGGCAGTCCTTAGCTCTGTGGCCTGTCTGACCGCAAGAAAAGCACCCACCATTCTCCTTGGCCTTCTTTTTCCGGCAGTCCTTTACTAAGTGCCCCACTTTGCCACAGAAATTGCACTTCCTCTTCTCTTTGTTGCCTTTCCCGCCCTTCTTAAAGTCTGTCTTCTTGGGCTGCAAACCCTCTTTCTTCCCTTGAGAGCTTTCTGCCTTCGTCTCCTTCTTGCCCTTATCCTCCTCATTTAGCAATGCCATTTGCACCAATCTTTCATACGTGGCCCCCATGGGTATATGTGTCATGGCCAAACTGTGTAATGGCTCATTTAACCCTTTGACGAAACGGAGAGCCTTCTTGTGCGGGGTGTTGACTAGGTCAAGCCCAAACCTAGCCAGCTCATCAAACTGATTCACATACTCTCTAACAGTCTTGTCTCCTTGCTTAAGAAATAAGAATTTCTCCAACTGCAAACTTCTTTCCGCATCTGAGAGAAATTTGGTCTCAAACCTTGCCCTAAAGTCCTCCCATGTTTCTACTGGTCTTTCAGCATTAGTGACTTCCCACCAGTAGGAAGCCTCGCCCTTCAATAGCCACACCGCCAATTGTACTTTTTGTCTGTCCTCTACCTCAAAGATGATGAATAGATCCTCAGTTTCCTTCAGCCAATTTCTAGCTGCTACGAAGGACTCAGTCCCATGGAAATCTCTTCCTCCCATAGCTTTAAAATCTTTACATATCTTAGCGAATGTGTTTCCCCGTGGAGGAGGTGGAGGAAAAGGTGCTGCTGCAGCTGGATGATTTCCTTCAGCTGGGGGAGGAGGAACGGTAGGACCTGGCTGAGTGGCCCTTGCTTCTAAGAACTGTCTAAACCAACCAGGTATTGGCACCCCTTCAGGCAAGTTAAGATCTTGGGACATGCTGAAACAAAAAAGGATAGATTCAAAACGAAGAATAAGAGATAGTTCCTATGGCTTTGGGGAGTGGACTTTGCCTTTTAAAAATAAAATAATATTTTTCTTTTTTTAAAAAAAAATGCTTCTTTAAATTTCCTTTTTGAAAATAATTTTTCAAAACTTTTTATCTTATCTGGTAAACCTATGCTCTGATACCAAGTGAAACACCCCACCTCCGTTAGGGTCACTCTCAAAGGGAATGCCCTAATTTTGGTGGAGGTTTATAAGTACAAGTCACAGATATACAAGACAGATATAAGAACACATATTTGTAAACAGCGGAAGAACAACAAACTTTATTTCATAAAGTCAAATACGTGTTACAACAACATCCTTTCCAAAAACATAACATAACACTTCATAATCTGTCTTGAGTACATTATTTTTAAAGAAGCATAAATAAAACATAGACAAACTGCCAAAGCCCCATAGTGGATTGTCCAAAGCCATAGTTCAAAACAGGAAAGTCCAAGCAATACATTTCTCTTCTTCAAGCTGGATGTTGAGGTAGGTCAAGTTGCTGTGTTCCCTCCCTGAGGACCTGGGGGGGAAACGGAAGAAAGAAGACGAAAGAAAAATAGAGTCAGACATAAAGCCTGAGTAAGTCTAGTACTATTTTGTCTATGAATAAAGAACTGGGTATGATAAGTATAAACAAGAAATGGGCATGCACTATAAACTTGGTTAAGTTGTCTAGGGTCGAATATACTATCGTACCCCATGTTAATCTCTGAACCCATATAAACTAGTTTCCCACTGGCACCCCATAATCAGGGTGATGTGATCCATTCTATGATGATCGGCTCCTACTCGCATAGTTACATGTGTCTTACGGCCCCCGATGTCGTAGTTACCTATGCTGGTCCCACCATGGGGTGTATCAAGTCCCATAGTGGCAACCCGACACAACCTTAGAGTGCACAGGTATGCTACTGGTGTCCAGTGCCTTATTTTTCTGCGCCGGAGTGTGTGCACGCCCGCACTCCGTTAGAACCTACACTGCTACACCACCGCCGTCGATTTTTGACCTCTTACAATCAGCCCAGTAATCGTGCCCCACCCTGCCTAGTTTCAGGGTATCATGATACACCGTGTAGGGTTACTGCTGAAAAGGGTCCCCCGTTACTAGGTTTTCTATCTCTAGCCAACATGCTAAGTTGGTTAAGTGTTTTCTAACCTAACCCCACCAGTCCGTTTAGTTTAGCATGTTCCATTTTGATTAAGTCTTAGTCCACTTAATCCTAACAATCCTGATTCAGCCTTAATTGTCTTATTAAGGCCCTAACCTCTCACATTAGACATGTATTGCTGTGGCTGCCTGTTGCCGGTTGGTTCCGGGCAGTCTTACGCCACAACTCAGTCTAACCTCGGGTCCTTATTGGGCTCCATGTTTAACCTCCCACATTGGATAGGTATTGTTGTGACTACTGGACAGCCGGGCGGTTCCGGGCAGGTTTACATCACAACTCAATCCAACCTCGGGTTAAACATATCGTATTTTCTACATTTATATATCTTGTCATTCTTCTTTATTTCTTATATGTAAATATTTGCGGCCCATTATTAAGTTAATGGTGTAAAGGTTACACCAATCATGGGCCCAACCCATACTTGAATTTGGGCCCTTCTACTTTAGTTTTCATTCATTAGTAATTTTAACCCAACATTAATTTCCCCCGTTTTACACGTCCGTTTATATATATTGGGCTTAGCCTTTTAAAGCCCAATTTAGCCATGCGAAAAGGGGAGGCTTAAAGCGTGATTACATACACAAAGAGGGGAAGGTGAGCGCATGAACTTGCATATGACGTTGGAAATACATAATAGAAACTGGTGTACTTGCATAGTGGTAACATAGGTGACATGAATCAAAGCATGTGAACTTGTAATTAAGATATCATTATTGACCCATGAACCTATATTTTTACTTAGGCATAATGTCAAACATAAGCATGGCATAAATACTTTTAGCATAAACATGGCATAATGTCAAACATGGCATAAATACTTCTAGCATAAACATGGCATAATGTCAAACATAAGCATGGCATAAATACTTCTAGCATAAACATGGCATAATGTCAAACATAAGCATGGCATAAATACTTCTAGCATAAACATGGCATAATGTCAAACATAAGCATGGCATAAATACTTCTAGCATAAACATGGCATAATGTCAAACATAAGCATGGCATAAATACTTCTAGCATAAACATGGCATAATGTCAAACATAAGCATGGCATAAATACTTCTAGCATAAACATGGCATAGGTATAGTTAAATTTGTTCATGGCATAAATATAAACAAGTCATGTTCATAAGGTTTCTACATGTTTACAAAGAGGATACTTTGTTACTAACACAAAAGCATAGTTCAACTTAATTAAATTTAATCACATAACGATGGTATACTTATGCATAAATATTCCTAATCATGGTGTTTGCTTTTAACTTGCAAAAAAGGGATTTTTGTGTCTAACTTAGCCATGTCTCACATATGTCATCAGATAATTCCTTTAAACAAGATAGACTTAATCATGAATTTCAATTAGGCCCAATATCATTCATAGCCTAGCCATATTCATAAGTTTTGCAAAAGCATGACTTAATACATGGATTATGGTGTCAAAATTCCAACATAGTTTCATATGAACTATAACAACCAAACTTGTCTCAATTACTTGCAAAATGATTTATGCACAAAATAGACATCATGATGGCATAATAACAAAGCCCCAAACTTGCATGAATTTCAATCAACTACATACATGTAGCTTCAACATAGACTACATAATTTGCGCAATATTCCAAACGTATATTTGCATAGAACTACCGCATGTAGTTCTTTATAATTGAATGACATAATTCAGAATATCCAAAAGTATATAAATCGCACAAATACGAATTTCATTGCCACAATTCAAGCATACATATCTACACAATTATTTGTTCATACCAAAGTAATACTCTACTTACAATGGTTGCGGCAAATTCTCTAATTAAGAGATATGATTCCTTTGTTGAATTGATTAGCTTTAGGTTGCTTGAATTGCTTTAGGCTTTAGAACTTTCTTCCTAACTCTCTCTCTAGTCGGCGGCTACTCTTTGTCGTTCCTCAGCAACATGGCGGCTATAATCTTATTTTGAATGAATAGATTAGGGTTTAGTCTAGGGTTGTTTATATAGAGGTTAGGAATTGATTAGGACCATTGATGTTGCTAGGTTAGATCGTAGCCATCCATTAGGAAGAGAGACCAATAAAAACCCGCCACCTAGCCCCAATGACAAAGCAGACCACAGAAATTCGACCACACACCGACCAGGCCAGCCAAGAGGGACTGGGTTCGATTTTCAAAAATTAAACTTTAAATTGAGTTGTTTTAGTCTATTTGAATTTTATCTATTGTATACATATATTTTTGCATATATATATATATATATATTCTCATATATATACATATATTTTCTTTATTTCCTTATATGTACGTTCTTATCCTTTCAAAATTTGAATTTGTATACGTACATGTATTTGCATGCTCAGTTGGCCCTCTCTAAAACAGAGATAAAAATTATGTCGCCGCCGGGGTTCGAACCCCCGACCTCCATGCTACAAATCCAATGCCTTAACCAACTGAGCTACAGAGGCTTTTGTTAATAAGTCTTAGAATAATAATAATTATTGTCCTCTCCTTACTTCTCTTTTTTCATGTTTTGCTGTAATATTTAAATTAAAGATATCTTCTTCATACGTTATCCGTTTTGTGCAAACTCGGACTCTATCTCAAGCAGAATTCCGAGACGAACGCAATGGTGATGTCCGTTTCCCTTAATTTTTCTGTTACAATTTAATTATACTTTAATTTGTTAATTTACTGTTAACGGAAAAATCCGGGGTGTTACATCCTATGATTTGCTTATTACTGTTGTTTAAACTATTAAGTAGATTTCTCATACCAGTCCCATGACTGACTCGTTGTTTGTTTCACTTTGCAAACTCGGGTGCTCTTATTTTCACATGGGCAGCCTAGTTCACAGATGACAGGTTGTTTTGGCTCAGCACTGTAGTATGGAGTGCACTTTTGGCTTATGGCGAGGCTGACTTCACCGAGATGACTTTGACATTTTCCGCCATTATTGTATATGTATTATGATTCCGCTTATGGCGATGCAGACTGTTTTACTTCCAGTACTTATTATCATATGTATATGTACCCCCTCCGGCGATGTAGACCGATACCCTTATTATGTCTCACTGTATGTATATATTCCGCCTATGGAAATGGTGACTGATCATTTCCCTTTTATTTACTAAGTTATATCCTACGTTGTGCTATTCTGATGTTGTCACATGTTATGAATCCGCTGTCATATCTATGTGAATTTTCTTTTCTATTTTATTGTTTTGCTATTATTTGTACTCTGCTATGATGATTGATGTGTTATATTCCAATGATTATCCTTAATACCGTCACACGGATTTTGGGATCGTCACAGTTGGTATCAGAGCTTTGGTTAACCTTAGTTCCGGAATCTAACACATTAAACACCTCGTCAGGATAAAATCAGTAGAGTTCTAAGGCGAGTGGCTCATTAGAGATGCGATTAGTGATGTCCTAGAATGAGCTAAGCAGAATAGCAAAACAATTTGATCAGTACATCATTACCTTTCCTTATGTTCTCCTGCTTTATCATATATGAAAGTTATCATTTCTGTGAGCTTGACTCTTTTCTTGCCTATATAGTACTTTATCTGATGGCTACATGAGAAGCTGCAGCCAGAGGTGGCCGAGAAGGCCGAGCAGGAGGACGAGGGGATATCCCCGTAGCAGAGGAGGGTCCTATTATACAGCCACCAGCACCCCAGGACATCGAGCTTGAAAGAGTAGCAAAGAGATACGGGAACCTAGGAGGCAAACCCTTTTCTGGACTTGGTACCGTTAAAGAGGCTATTGCATGGTTGAAGACTTGTGAAAAGATTTTTGAGGACATGGAACTGGGGACCCACAACAAGGCACGTCTAGGCATTTGGCTCTTATAGGAGGAGGCCGAGTTGTGGTGGGATGCCATCACCTCCGGAGATGAGGAGGGTACTGTCAGGACCTGGGAGTAATTCAAGACCATGTTCAAGGAAAAGTTCATTCCTGAGCAGGCCTTAGAGCGGATGCGTGATCAGTTTGCTAATCTCCAGCAGGGAGACTTCTCTATCCAAGACTACCTCAAAAAATTCACTCCGCTATCGCGCTATGCTCCAGAGCTTATTTTGACAACCAAAGCTAAGAATATGAGATTTATATTTGGGCTACGGCGCAAGTACTAGGACAGGGCCATGAGTAACATCAAACTCCCATTCTCAGAATTGGTAGAGATGGCCTACAACTACGAAGATCTGGATGAGAGAAACTCCAACCTAGACCATGCCAAAAGCCAAGCTGGAAACAAGCGCAAAGCTTCAGGAGATCAGCCAGAGTCCAGCATTGCAGCAGCCGCTATTCAGCAATCTGGAAAGATACCCAAAGGAAGCTGCTACAACTGCGGAAAGAAAAGACATTTTTCGAATGTCTTCCAAGCCCCAAAGAAACTAGAGGCAAATCCAGACCGCAGCTCAGACGAATGCTACAACTGCCATAAGAAAGGGCACTATAGCAGGAATTGTCCTTTGAAGAAGAATGCACAAGTTGCTCATGTTTATGACGGGGAGACCCCGCCAGCTATCACCAATGGATCAGGTAAACCCGACGTCTTGGGAGGTACCCTTACCATTAAAAATATTCCTGTTTCTGTACTTTTTGATACTGGTGCATCACGTAGCTTCATTTCTAGTAACATTGTTCACAAGTTAAAATTGAATCCAAGGAAGCTTAAAGAACCAATTAAAGTTCAAAATCCGATAGGAGGTTCTATTATTCTCGGCTTATATTGTAATGTACCCGCCTCATATTCTTGTTATCGATTTCCTTTTAAAGTGATTGTTATGGACCTTTCTGAATTTGATGTTATACTGGGGCTGGACTGGTTGACAAAATATAAGGCCGAAGTTAGATGTGCCGAAAGAATCGTTAAAGTCGAAACGAAGCTTGGATATATATATATATATATATACCATTCCATGGATCAGATCCAAATAGAAAAGAATTTTGGTCTGCTTTAGAAGTTACTCCCACTTCATTAGAAATGATACCGGTCATTAAAAACTATGCGGATGTGTTCGAAGAAGTCAAAAACTTACCTCCGCAAAGAGAAATGGAATTTAGAATAGATCTAATTCCTAATGCCCAACCAGTAGTACACCCAATTAGAAGAATGGCCCCGAAAGAAAAAGAAGAGTTAGGCAGCCAAACCAGAGAATTGCTTTGGAAAGGTCTGATCAGACCAAGCTTTTCAGATTGGGGAGAAGCAGTAGTTTTTGTCCCGAAATCAGACGATACTCTACGACTTTGTTTTGATTACCGAGATCTCAATAAGTAGACACTGAAGAACAAATATCCCTTACCACGGATAGATGATCTGTTAGATCAATTAAATGGGGTGCCAATATTCTCCAGAATGGACCTAGCTACAGGTTTCCACCAATTACGTATAGCCGAAGACTGTGTTCCTTTGACAGCCTTCAGGGGTCTCGATTTATTCTACGAATGGTTAGTAATGCCGTTCGGCTTGTGTAACGCTCCAGCATACTTCGTCGATCTTATGAACAGAGTGTTCCGGGGTGTTTTGAATAAATTTGTTCTGGTCTTCATCGATGACATTTTAATCTACTCCAAGTCAGAAGGCGAGCATGCAAAACATTTAGAACAAGTGTTGATAATTCTGAGGAGAAATGTCTTGAAAGCTAAATTTTCTAAGTGTATCTTCTGTTAGGATGAAGTTAAGTTCCTTGGCCATGTCGTATCAAAGGAAGGGATTGATGTAGATCTAAGCAAAATTACAGCGATTCAGGACTGGAAACAGCCTACTACCCCCACAGAAGCTCGAAGTTTCCTTGGATTGGCTAGTTACTATCGGAAATTCGTCAAGGATTTTTCAAAGATATCTGGTGTATCAATAAAGCTTACAAAGAAGCATGAGAAATTCAAATGGACTCCTGAATGTGAAGAAGCTTTCCAGGAGCTGAAACTGAAATTGACAACTGCTCCAGTATTGACAATTATAGAAGGCAACCAGGACTTGACTGTATGGACAGATGCTTCTATTAGAGGGCTTGGCGCAGTATTAATGCAAAACGGCCAAGTGGTCGCTTATGCCAGCCGTCAGCTGAAGCCGCATGAAAGAAACTATGCAACTCATGATCTTGAGTTGTTAGCTATCGTGTTTGCTTTGAGAATCTTGAGGCATTATTTATTGGGCGAGAAGTTCGAACTATTTACTGATCATCAATCATTGAAGTATCTATTCACTCAGAAAGATCTAAACTTGAGACAACAGCGTTGGTTAGAATTCCTTGCAGCATACGATGTTGAGATTCTATACACTCCAGGGAAAGCCAATGTTGTAGCAGATGCACTCAGCAGAAAGAATGAAATCATCGCCAGCTTTATCATCACGTCTTCATTGATTGACAAGATTTTGGACCTTCAGAAAGACGATGAATTTATTCAGAGAATCAGTCAAAGAGTCAAGGGAGGTGAATCCACAAGTTTCCGGCTCGATGACAAAGGAGTTCTTAGATCAAAGGGCAGAATTTGCATCCCAAATCATCCAGAGCTTCGAAAAGAAATACTTAATGAATGTCATAAGTCCAAACTAAGCATCCATCCAGGGGTGAGCAAAATGTACAATGACATCAAGCGCATTCTGGTGGAGATCAATGAAAAGGGACATTTCAATATATGTTAGTCGATGTCCCACCTGTCAGCAAGTTAAGAGCGATCAGCAGAAATTAGCTGGATTATTACAACCATTAGAAATTCCAGGATGGAAGTGGGAGCAAATTTCGATGGACTTCATTGATGGTTTGCCTCGAACTAAGAAACGAAACGACAGTATATGGGTGATCGTAGATCGCTTCACGAGGACTGCCCATTTCATACCTGTCAGATCCAACAGAACGGCTCAAAGTTTAGCACAGATTTACTTCAAAGAAATAGTTAAACTGCATGGAGTGCCGCTCAATATAGTCAGTGATAGAGATCCCCTATTTACTAGAAAATTCTGGGAAGCATTCCAGAGAGAATTGGGAACCAAATTGAATCTAAGCATCGCTTATCACCCTCAGACAGACGACCAAACTGAGCGGGTGAATAGAATTCTAGAAGATTTACTGCGGGCTTGCATTATTGATTTTGGCGGGTCATGGGAAGATCACTTACATTTAGCCGAATTCTCTTATAACAATAGCTATCAAGCAAGTTTGGGAATGTCTCCATTTGAAGCGTTATACTGTAGACCGTGCAGATCTCCCGCATGTTGGGTAGAACCTGGCAACAGACTTGTGTTGGGGCCCGATATGATTCGAGAAGCATCAGATAAAGTCGATTTCATCAAGAAGCGATTGAAAACCGCACAAAGCCAACAGAAAAGTTATGCTGATGCGAGAAGAAGAGATTTATCATTTTCCGTTGGCGATTATGTGTATTTAAGAGTTTCTCCAATGAGGGGAGTAATCAGATTTGGCAAAACTGGGAAGTTGGCACCGAGATTTATTGGTCCCTTTCCTATACTTGAACAGATTGGAACTCTTGCATATAGGGTTTCATTACCTGATTGGTTGCCTAGTGTGCATGATGTGTTCCACGTGTCTCAACTCCGAAAACATGTGCATGATCCGGATCTTGTTGTAGAAGAAGCAGCACAACAGGACTTGGAAATAACTCAAGAATTAGTAGTCAGAAGAGAGCCATTGAAGATCGTTGGCAAAGAAACTAGAGAGCAAAGGAGCAAAAAGATTCGTTTAGTTAAAGTGCAGTGGAGTAGTGATCCTAGAGACTGTACTTGGGAGACAGAGGAAAGCATTAAGCAAGCCTACCCCAAATGCAGAGTGGACATCTCTGACTAACTCCGGTGCAAGGTACCTTTACAATACTTTGCATTTACAGTGTGTTTCCTACTTTGCTGTTGTTTCCTTTTCGAGGACGAAAAGTTTTAAGTGGGGGAGATTGTAATAACCCGGAAAATGTGAACCAATTAAAAAATTTTAAAATTGGTTATTGTCAAAGAATTTAAACAATTGAAATAGCATATTTCAACAAAGTAATGAATTGGAGATAGTGAGGCAGTTTGAAAATTTGAATACAAACTTTGTCTGACTGTACCGGGTGGAAAATATAACAGATTTTAGGGAAACCAAAAATATTTAAATCTGTTTATGAATACCTTTCTAACGAATCTGAAAAATTGAAGTTTCATAACAGGAATCAAAAGTTATGGCCAAATGAATTTTCAGAAAGGTCGCTATATAGAATATATAGCCCTTGAAAATAGATATTTTGCATACGACCTCAGAATTTGATGAAACTACTTTTGTTGGATCCGGGATGTCAAACTATAGCTAGGTTTCAAATTTAATAATTTTTGAAGCTAGTATGTGAAATGGGTAAAGGAAAATGTGATTGGTCAATTTCTGTTAAAATGGGTCAACCTGAAAAAGGCCATTTTGCATACGATCTCAGAATTCGACGAAACCGGTTTTGTTGGGACCGTATCAATAAAACAAAGCTAGATTTATTTTTATGGAATTTTTCGATTCAGTTTGTAGCCCTGGCAAATTGAAATGTACATTCAAATTGAATATTAAATGTTTTATACTTTAATTTGAAAAACAACTGACTATAACGGTCGAATTGGCCAACGAAACATATCCCATTGTATCCGGAATGGGGGTATTTAGCTAGAGGCGACAGTCGTTGGGTTGAAATTGGTGTTCGTTTGTTCAAAAGGATATTTTTGGAATTTGAAAATTTAAATATAATAGGAAAAACCCCTATTTTCTCTCTCTTCTGAAAATTAGTCAAACACCCCAACGACGGAAACCCATTCAGAGCTTCCAGGCCCGATCGCCGTCGCCACAAGCATTTTTCCGCCCCCTCCAGTTGACTTTTCCGTTCATCTTCCCCTCCTCTTTCAATCCATCCAACCCTTGTCAGAAATCGTTTGGTATTTGCGTCGAATTTCTACGAGGAAGTCATCATCTTTGGAGCGCCGCCGAGCATCGTAGGGACCACCGAGCTGAGAGCCACCACAGGCGCTGGAGACCCTGTTCGAAGCTCTTCGAGGTTGCAACATCAGATCATGATAATACTTCACGGATCGATCGTAAAATTTAAACCTAGTTTTGAAGGTTTGGCAAAGGTATCGGCTTTGAAATTTCTAAAATGAAAATAACACTTTTAAGTGTTGCAAAACTTTGAAAAATCATATCTTTTTAGTGTGTTGACGAAATTCGATGAAACAAGAAACATCGGGACCGCAAGGAGGCTCCCTACCATCTAGCAGAGGCCGCGGATTTTTCTGATCTACATACGATTTTTAGCACTTCAAAAACCAATGTGAGGAATCTAAATTAATTTGTGTGAATGGAATCGTGTTGTATAAATTATATAAGCGAAGTGTATATTACATACGCATTGTATACCTCATGTACATGTGTTGTATAAGTTATATTAGCAATGTATAAATTATACAGGCGTTGTATGAAACATATATGCTTTGAATTGTGTTGAAATGCAAGTGAAATATAGCAATAATATATATATATATATATATACATATATATATATATATATACTCCCCTCGTTCACAAACTATGGATGATATTTATTGCTTGTGATTGGCGTGAAAATATATAGTATGACGAATGGTTGGAAATAATTGTTTATGGTTGATATTATGGCTGAAACAAACTAGAATAGGATTGTGGAAATGAAAATAAAACATGCCGCCTGCGTGCGAACTAGATGCATGATTCCCCATTGTCAAAAACCGCGAGGTTTTAAGGTAGAGCGAGGAGCCGTACTAGAGACGGTCCCGGTTTTAACTACCCTGCCGTTATGCTGCCAAAATTTTCTGAAATATTCATGTGTTAGAATAATTTTCATTTGTTGAAATTATTTTCATATGTTGAAACCGATATTCATGTGTTGAATTGAAATTCATTCGTTGAATTGAAATTCATGTGTTGAATGTTATTCGAATTTTAAATAAATAGTTTTAACGATAAAAATCACATTTTTATATATATACAAACTATAAAGAATATTCATGTGATGAATTAAAATTCATTCGTTGAATTGAAATTCATGTGTTGAATGTTATTCGAATTTTAAATAAATAGTTTTAACGATAAAAATCACATTTATATATATATATATATATAAATTATACATAATATTCATGTGTTGAATTGAAATTCATTCGTTGAATTGAAATTCATGTGTTGTATGTTATTCAAATTTTAAATAAATAGTTTTAACGATAAAAATCACATTTTTATATATATACAAACTATACAGAATATTCATGTGTTGAATTGAAATTCATTCGTTGAATTGAAATTCATGTGTTGAATGTTATTCGAATTTTAAATAAATAGTTTTCACGATGAAAATCAAATTTTATATATATACAAGCTATACAGAATATTCATGTGTTGGATTGAAATTCATTCGTTGAAATGAAATTCTTGTGTTGAATGTTATTCGCATTTTAAAATAAATTGTTTAGACAATCAAAATTATAATTAATTGTGAATATGTAGTGTTAAAAACATCCACGTGTTGAATAAATATTTTTGATGATAAAAACATTACTTTTATCATGTATACGCTTTGATAAAAATACACACGTGTTGAAATAAATATTAGTTCGTTAGAAATATGATTATTAGCTTTGTTCTGCATATATATACATGTGTCGAACAGGGAAAATGGATTAGCTGTAGAGTAAAGAAATTATTTGCGTGGCCGACAAATAGGTAAGCCTTGATGAGTTGGCTGCGCAATTTTATTTTTATATCAACTCCTGTGAATGCCATTGAATACGGAGTGTTAGTTATTCTGTTTGAAATAATAAACATCGCCATAGGATAGTAACAATTAATTTTGAACTACACCACATGGCATACTTCTTGAAGATAGGCATACTTCATCATATTCCACATAAGCATTTGGAGCTTGGGTGACGAGGTTGAAAATTTACCATACGACCGAGAGGCTTGTATGGCGATGATTATATATTACAGGTTGAACTGATGACTGATATGGACTATATAAAATATAACGATAAATTGCCAGATTAATAAAAAAACCACACGGGTCTGGAGTTGAAAATAATCACGTCTCTCTAGTCATTAGATACGACACATGGACTATTTATTCCCACACGGGACGAGGTGACGAGGATTTATCCTCTGGAGTAATTGAAAATACACGCTCCCTCAGGCTTGACAGGTTGACGAGAATTTATTCTCTGGAGTTATTATCTATACACGCTCCCCTGTAAACACCAGAATATATCACTATAAATACGTGGATGCTTTATAGGATTTATTGGGTACCTAACACGGCCCAAAAAATTTCCAAACCCCTTCCCATACAAAGGAGGTTATGGCAAAAATTTTCGAAATATAAAGGCTTTGTGATATATTTGAAGTGAAAACGATGTTGAAATTAAAGAATGAACTATATTTGAAATTAAAGAATGAACTACATTTATATATAAAAATATAAATAGAATTGAAAGGAATCGAAGCCGTGCAGTTCGTGTTTTGAAATCATAATTTAAATCGATTAGTACGAGAGATCCGACCATCGGACTTTCCCGAAACCGCAACCGTTCGGTTCGCCTTGGAAATATCTTTCCAACGGCACCAACTTTGTAAAAATCCAACGGTTGGATTGTCTGGAATGTTTAATTCAAATATGAAGAAAAACAGCGCCAGAATCGTTTATATTTATATATAAATATAAATATAATTAAATTAAATCGAATAACGACGTTGCAGTTCGAATTTTGAAACCGTAACTTCAAATGACTAGTGTGGAAGATCCGACCGTCGGATTTTCACGAAACTGGAACCGTTGGATTCGCGTTGGGAATATCTTCCCAGTGGTATAGACTTTGTAGAAATCCAACGGTTAGATTTTCCGATATGTGTAAAACAAATTAGGGGAAAAACAGCGCCAGTGCCACGGCACAACCTGAAACGTCGTTTAATTAAATATGGCCATTTTTAAATAAATAAAAATGGCGAAAAATCATTATAAAATATTATAAGCAACATGGATTGGAAATAAACCAATTTGGCTTGATCTGCTTGATATTTGATGGATGTAGGTGTTGGACACGAAAATTATACTAAAGAACAGAAATATGAATGTCGAATAATATAACCATGGAAAGAATTGATTTGAATTCTAATTATACGTGAATTATTTGAAAAGGCCGAGCTAACCCTCATTTCAAATAATTGATCGAACGATTCGAAGGTGAAAATACAAAGACGATTCAAGACCAACGATCTTCGTATCGGTTGGATGGGCACTGCTGAAGTTCCTGATTGGAGTAGCTACCATGAAGGAACGGAAGTAGTAGCCGTATGAACGTACGTGTTGATTGTACGGATATACGAGGAATTTGGTGCCTCCGGTTTCGTTCAGACCCAGAACGGACTTGTAAATAGATTGTGTGTCTAA
Organism: Allium sativum; assembly: GCA_030737875.1. Taxonomy (NCBI): domain Eukaryota; kingdom Viridiplantae; phylum Streptophyta; class Magnoliopsida; order Asparagales; family Amaryllidaceae; genus Allium; species Allium sativum. Next base: position 507,991,712 of record CM060921.1, on the reverse strand, counting down.
CATTGGATTTTGTTCTATACTGATTGATCTCTGTTAAATATATATCTGTTTGGCAGCGGAGAATTTATTCGTTTGGTTAACGCCCTTCTCTGAGACGTACGAGCTCAGAGGTTATATATCGATAGAAATCAGTCGTATGGAGTGGATTGCCTATGTGGCATGCCAAGATGCAGTGATCAAGGCTTCTGTTGCAAAGCAAAGTCTTGTGTTCGATGATCAAAGCATGGCCTACGTGGCCTGGCTTTGTGTATAGCGTGGATTCGCGAGCCTCACACCTCGGTATGAGTTAAAAACGGGATAAGAACTGCGGGGAGAGCACGACGTTTCTTTCTAGCTATGGTGGTGTCAGTGACCTACCAGCCCTGACATTTATATCTACTTTTCACCTATGTGGTTGTTGGAATGCGAGGCGCCTCGATTTTAGGTCTGTAAGGACCGGGAAACGTGTGTTCAGGAATACAAATCCACTAACGTAAGTGTGGACCGGCCCTGAAGCATCCAAGGGTTACCCAGAGTGTGTAGTCCTGAGGCATTTGCTAGAGTGTCTCGAAGCGGAGAGGAGCTTGCCCCTTGCCTCGACTCATGATGGAAATCCTATTTCCAATACGAAATAACGGATTTCATTTTAGAACTAGTATGGCGACATAGTATATGGTAGCTACGCCACCTATGATTGATATTTATGATGTTATTCGTTTTTGAAACATATATGCACTAATAATAATATCAAATGATTTTGCTTTGCACGTATTAAGCATATTTGGCCATTATAAGGTAAAACTCTATCCTCCGGCTTGCGTTGCATTGTATGATGGGACTTGAGTCTTATAACGGCTTCATTCTTTTTAAAAGCTTTGCGTTGTTTTAAAGAATTTACTTTGTTTTAAATGCACCAGCAATCACTGGAGTAAACCCGTTCCACAAAAGTGGCGTGGTCCTATGATTTGCTTATTACTGTTGTTTAAACTGTTAAGTAGATTTCTCATACCAGTCCCATGACTGACTCGTTGTTTGTTTCACTTTGCAAACTCGGGTGCTCTTATTTTCACACGGACAGCCTAGTTCACAGATGACAGGTTGTTTTGGCTCATCACTGTAGTATGGAGTGCACTTTTGGCTTATGGCGAGGTTGTGTGAAAACCCGTAACTTCCCCGTAAAGGAAAGTGTCGGATAGTTAGAGAACAAGCCACAAATAGAACGCAGACAAAAGAACATTTCATTGTGTATTACAACAATGCATCAGATTACAAGAATATACAGAGTATAAATGAATCAATATTACACAGAAATATCAGAGATTTAAATTATATTTAAATACATAGCAGCGGAAAATAATACAATACACAACTAGAAGGAGATATACGGATACAAAGCTTTCCGGATATCGTTCCAGCTATAAACCAGGATCCTGTGAATATAAATTTGCAAAACCAAAACTACTAGCTGCCCGTGTCAAAATAGGGGCACCCAGAGTTTAGGTCAAAACAATAAACTCCAGGTCAGTCATGGGACTGGTGTGAGAACTAAAACAGTTAATCTTTATTTCAAAGTTAGGTAAATCAAGGGACCACGCCGTATAACACGGAACGGGTTTCCTCCCAAGAATACCAGTGCATAAAACAAACAGCGCAATGCTAAATAAAGAAAAATGAAGCTATTATAAGACCCAGGTCCTATCACACAATGCAACGCAAGCCGGGGGATAGGGTTTTTACCTTATAATAGCCAAAGAATGCTTGATACGTTTAAAACAGATTATTTGATACTATAATAAGTGCATAGTGTATAAAACAACTTCAAATCATAAGTATCAATCATAGGCGGCATGAATGCCCCATACCACTATGTCGCCATATATAGGTTATATAATCAAAACCGCAAATGTCGTATCGGAAGTTGGGTTATCATTTATGGTATGAACCAAGGCTAGGGGCAAGATCCTCACCGATTCAAGACTGTCTAGTCCGAGCCTCAGGAACAGCCGCAACTGCCCCATGGATCGTCAGGGCCGGTCCACCGATGTGGATTATTATGCCTGAACACTGCGTTTCCCCGCCCTTTGGGGCGTAAGCCTGGCCCGTCAGCCGACCAGAAGCATCGGCCGAAACCGATATCACGAGGCGCCTCGCTTTTCAGCAAGTAATAATAAGCAACATCCACATGAGTCAAACTCGTCAGCCAGTTCAAGCACTGACGCCACTCCTAACTAGAAAGAAACGCATGTCCTCCCTGATGTCTGTCTCCCGTTTTTGGTTCATACCGGGTGTGATGCTCGCGAATCAACGTTACACAAAGCTACGCCACACAAGGCCGTGCTTTGATCATCAACCACAAGACTTTGCTTTTCAACAAAAGCCTTGATCCATGCAACTCAGCATGCCACATTGTCAGTCCATACTGTACCACTGATTTCTGCCAATATATAACCTCTAGGCTCGTACGTCTCAGAGAAGGGTGTATAGCAAGAGAATAAATTCTCTGCCACCAAACAGATATATATTTAGCAGAGATCACCAATACAGTATAAAGGAATACAACGTCAGACACACTATCCATTTACAAGTCCGTTCTGGGTCTGAACGAAACCGGAGGCACCTTGTACCTCGCATATCCATCGATTCCACGTACGTCTGGGCGATCACCAACTGTTTCCATCTTCTTGGGTGTACAGCCCAATCAAGATCATCAGTAATCACCCAAACAACGTGAAGACTTCCGGTCTTCGACCACCGTCTTCATCTTCGACTTATCGTCGTATCAGTTATTCAGAATGGGATAAACCCGGTCTTTCCGAATAACTCACGTATATTTTAAATAAGTGTTACACAAACACAACATACGCCTCATTCCAATTCATCAGTCACTAACCGTAAATTAATCAAGAGAATAATTCCCCAAATATTAACCCCGAAGGCCGAAACCAACATCAGATCAATATCCAGAAAACCATTCTGCTTAGCTAACCGACAGTTAGTTTCTAAATTTCACATTCATAGGGAAAGGTTCTGTAATAACCCGAAAATCTAGGCCAGTTTAAAATTTTTAATTTGGCGATTTTAGCGAATTTTGATTATTTAAAATGAACTATTTTAAATAATATCGACGAGAAAATTTATTTTGAATATAATAGAACGTATATATTATATACGTCGTCGTTAGAATATAAATAATTATTTATAATTATAAATAGAATTGAAAATGGCGCGGTAGTTCGATAATTTGATTTCAAACTTCAATTGAATGTACCGGGTGCAAAACAATCCGGATTTTAGTGAAACCAAAAATGATAGGATCTAATTGATAATATCTTTCCAGCGAATCCGGCCAATCAAAATTTCATAGCGGGAATCAAAAGATATGTCCAGTTGAAAATTCTGAATAGTCGCTATGGAATTCAAGCCCTTAAAAATGGAGATTTTGCAAACGACCTCGGATTTCGACGAAACCAGTTTTGTTGGGTCCGGGATGTCAGGTTATTGCTAGGTTTCAAATTTCATAATTTTTCGAATCAATATGTGAGCGTGGCAAAGGAAAACGCGTTTGACCAGTTTTAGTTGATTTTAATCGACTGGAAAATGGCCATTTTTCCAACGGTCTCAGAATTCAACGAAACCACTTTTGTTAGGACCGTATCGTCAATACGAAGCTAGAAAATATTTTTCTGGAATTTTTCTAGTTAGTATGTGACCCCGGTAATTTGAAATGTACGTTTAAAATTCAACATAATGTTTTAAATGTAAATTCAACGGAAACTGATCGAAATAGTCGAATCAGCTTACGATACGTATCCCATTGTGTTCGGAATGGGAGTAATTATCTAGGGGCGGCAGTCGTTAGGCTTGATTTGGAGATAGGATCGATAAACCACTAATATTGGAAATTAAAAAAAAAGAAATAAAAATAAATAAAACCCTCTCTCTTCCCCATAACTCAAAACCCACGCCGGCCCTAGAAAACGAACGGTGATTATCGTTCGAAAACTTCTACCTCAAAGATCTCCCAATCCCCTCAGTTAAAATCGAAAATTCCTGAAGCAAATGGAAGAACGAAGGGAGGGCTTCAAATCTATATCGATGTGATGTGATATGGTTTTAAAAATCGTTCGATTTCGTGCTGGGAACAATGGTCGTTCGCGCGCTTATTGTCAGCGCCTGAGGCGAGCGAAGGGGCCACCACTCACGGCGGTGGTAGCTGACGGCAGGGGTTTTCGAGGGAGGGTGTCGGATCCGGGTCAGAGCCACCGTGGCGGCGACCGTGGCTAGCCCTAGGGGCTGATCGAGTTCCTGAAGCAGATTACAGTGAGTTTTCCCCTTTAATTTATTCAAAATAATATTGTCTAAATTAAAAAAAAAAAAAGAGAAAAAAGAAAACAAAAATCTGAAAATTTAATATTTATGCTCTAGTTTTAAAATCTGAAATTATTATATATATTATGGTTTTAAAATCTCAAATTTTTATATAGATTGTTATAGTTATAATATATGAAATATATATATAATGTTTGAAATATGAAATATATATATAATGTTTGAAATTAAAGATATGATTTTTATTGTGTGTGGAGATAAAACTATCATTTTTATATAAATAAAAAGGCGATATCTTTATATAATCAAGGGCGAGGATTTTTATATATTGAATGGCGAAGTAAAAATTCGATTTTTATATATTGAATAGCGAAGTAAAAAATCGATTTTTATATATTGAATAGCGAAGTAAGAATTCGATTTTTATATATTGAATAGCGAAGTAAGAATTCGATTTTTATATATTGAATGGCGAAGTAAAAATTCGATTTTTATATATTGAATAGCGAAGTAAGAATTCAATTTTTATATATTGAATAGCGAAGTAAGAATTCGATTTTTATATATTGAGTAGCGAAGTAAAAATTCGATTTTTATATATTGAATGGCATAGTAAAAATTCGATTTTTATATATTGAATGGCATAGTAAAAATTCGATTTTTATATATTGAATAGCGAAGTAAGAATTCGATTTTTATATATTGAATAGCGAAGTAAAAATTCGATTTTTATATATTGAATGGCATAGTAAAAATTCGATTTTTATATATTATATAGCGAAGTAAAAATTCGATTTTTATATATTGTATAGCGAAGTAAAAATTCGATTTTTACATATGTAGAGAATACGGGCAACGAAGGTGACAAAAAGGCGAGAACGATGAAGATTTCTATAAATGAAGTGTCATGGAATTGGGATAGCTATAGGTGAGAATTTCTCACCTTTCAATTTCATTTCTATTTATATATGTATACTAGGATGCAGACGGTGTTTAGTAGCACCCGACACAATCGTCCACAGACCATGGACTTGTTTGTTTGATTGCAAATTAGTTAGATTATTTGATTGGATTGTTTGGTGAAATGAATGGATTGATTGATGTGTGAATGGCGTGGGCCTTCACTAGACCAGGGATAAGGCGAGGCCTTGTCCCGTTTCTAGTATCGTGCCGTTATACCGCCGAAATTTTCTAAAATATGTTAGAAAAATAAAGATAACATTTTATTTAATAAATGAATCGAATAGAAAATTCATAGGTTGAATAAAACAGTTTGATCGTTAAAAATATAATTTTTAACGTGAATGTGAATAAATAAATATTCATTTACAAACCAGACGGTTTGTTTATGTACACCTATTTGAAGGACATTGATTGGGACAATAAATTTTACACATCGCCCAACTGCACAACTAAAAATCTGTGTTTGATTGTTTGAAACCCCACACGGGTGTTGGGATGAAATTTAAAGTTCACTCATCCTGATTGATTAAATATGTCGATCGATTGATTGACAGGCTGTTATAAGCGTTAGATATCTATATTTGATGCTTATACAGTGTAGTGCACTTTGGGTGATGGTTGATTATTTTTCAATGCTATTATATACATGTGTTGTATGAAAATCCATATAATTAATTTTATATGGTGATTGATTGGGCCTCATTCCAATTTAGAGAATAAAGAATATTATAAAGTAAATGTTCATGTGTTGACTGTACTCATTCGTGAGATTAGTCATGTGTTGAACGTAATATTTTAACAATAAATTTTATATCTTTATCACTATTAAATAAAGGTTCATGTGTTGACTGTACTCATCCGTTGAGATTAGTCATGTGTTGAACGAAATAATTTAACCAAAAATAGTCACACGTGGACAGTACTCATTCTTTGAGATTAGTCGTGTGTTGACAAAAATAAATATTCATTTGTTGAATAGAATAAAGGAATATATGAAGCCGTGTTGATTAGATTGACGCCATTTTGACGTGAACGATATTTATATCGATTTTATTCATTTCAAAATGAATATTGAAAAGTAATTTTGAAATCGAATATTTCGAAATGAAATGAATTGAAAACGATTTCGAAATAAAATGAATTGAAAACGATTTCGAAATGAATTGAATTGAAAACGATTTCGAAATGAATTGAATTGAAAACGATTTCGAAATGAATTGAATTGAAAACGATTTCGAAATGAATTGAATTGAAAACGATTTCGAAATGAATTGAATTGAAAACGATTTCGAAATGAAATGAATTGAAAACGATTTCGAAATGAATTGAATTGAGAACGATTTCGAAATGAATTGAATTGAAAACGAATTCAAATTGAATTGAAAGCGAATTGAAATGAATTCAAATTGAATTGAAATTTGAATTGAATAGAAATGAATTTTAAAACGAATTTATAAAGAAGAATTCAATTTTGATTTGAATTGAAATGGAAGTTGAAATTGCTTTTAAAACGAATTTTAAAACTATTTATATAATTCGTTTTAAATAGAAATCGACGAAATATATATTATATATATTATATATATAATATGATGGCCTGAATAGAACGCGCCGAGCCGCGGCAGTTCGCGAATTTCGACCATTGACTTCGAACGGATATTGCGGGAGATCCGACCGTCGGATTCTCCTAAAACCGGAACCGTTGGGTTCGTATCGAAAAGAGCTTTCTAACGAATATTAGAAATTCAAAATCTAATGGTTGGATTTGGAGTTACGTCCAAATCAAATTCGAAAAAGGTCGCTGTAAGTTCCGTTCGATGGCCGTTGATGGAAATCGACTGTACGGGCCTTGATAAAATTATTAAAAATAGTAATAATTTGTGTAAAATCATAAGAAATGATTTGTGAAGATTTGGGATGAAAAACTCCATATTTGAAAAGATAAAAATAGATTTTTATCGAAATGAACTAGTTTTGAACTAGAAATATAATTCTATTTATTTTTAAATAAATAAATTGAATTTGAAAAGGGTTTTAAAAATAACCAGAATTTCCAATGATTGCATTGGAGTGGATTTGAATCGAAATTGTCTTCGGAATATTTCGATGTTGGAATTCGTGATTATACAGATGTTGTTATGGAAATTTGAAAGATATATATTTATATCGTTATTTCCAATATGACATTTGTTAATCGTAGAATTTGATATTGAATATAAGCCGATATATTTTCTATTCAGAGCCTTATATTGAATATCAAATGTGATTTGGGTTTGTCGTGAATGGTGTCTTCACTAACACTGTTCTTGAACCCAGTTGAGAAAGGATTAAATCTTTTTATTTAGATTTAATGAAGTGTACCAATTAAATGATATTTAATTGGAATTGAATTGGTATTGATTTTTGGGTTTATCGTGAACAGTGTTTTAAATAACACTTGTTCTTTAACCCGATAATTAATGGAATGATTTTTGGGTTTATCGTGAACAGTGTTTTAAATAACACTTGTCCTTTAACCCGATAATTAATGGAATGATTTTTGGGTTTATCGTGAACAGTGTTTTAAATAACACTTGTTCTTTAACCCGATAATTAATGGAATGATTTTTTGGGTTTATCGTGAACAGTGTTTTAAATAACACTTGTTCTTTAACCCGATAATTAATGGAATGATTTTTGGGTTTATCGTGAACAGTGTTTTAAATAACACTTGTTCTTTAACCCGATAATTAATGGAATGATTTTTGGGTTTATCGTGAACAGTGTTTTAAATAACACTTGTTCTTTAACCCGATAATTAATGGAATGATTTTTGGGTTTATCGTGAACAGTGTTTTAAATAACACTTGTTCTTTAACCCGATAATTAATGGAATGATTTTTGGGTTTATCGTGAACAGTGTTTTAAATAACACTTGTTCTTTAACCCGATAATTAATGGAATGATTTTTGGGTTTATCGTGAACAGTGTTTTAAATTACACTTGTTCTTTAACCCGATAATTAATGGAATGATTTTTGGGTTTATCGTGAACAGTGTTTTAAATAACACTTGTTCTTTAACCCGATAATTAATGGAATGATTTTTGGGTTTATCGTGAACAGTGTTTTAAATAACACTTGTTCTTTAACCCGATAATTAATGGAATGTGATTTTGGGTTTATCGTGAACCGTGTTTTAAATGACCCTGATTCTTTAACCCAGTCGAAGATTAAAACTAAGTGGAGTTTTAATGAATCTTTAATTAGATTGAAATGATCGAAAATGGAGTATCACCAGTTTTGCTCCAGGCGATAGTTAAATCTTTAATTAGATTTGAACGTGAAATGGTAATTGAATTTACCGATAACACTGTGGTGTTAGATATGAAGTATTACCAGTTTTACTTCATGGGATGAATAGGTTGGGATTGGGAAATTAAAATAAATGATTACTTCGGTAAGGTTCGCTAATCCCGACTAGTTTGAATTGAGATTCAAAAATAGAATAAAGAATAAATTCAAGGAATTTATCTTGGATAAAATTAATGGGAACCTTTCCCTATGAATGTGAAATTTAGAAACTAACTGTCGGTTAGCCAAGCAGAATGGTTTTCTGGATATTGATCTGATGTTGGTTTCGGCCTTCGGGGTTAATATTTGGGAAATTATTCTCTTGATTAATTTACGGTTAGTGACTGATGAATTGGAATGAGGCGTATGTTGTGTTTGTGTAACACTTATTTAAAATATACGCGAGTTATTTGGAAAGACCGGGTTTATCCCATTCTGAATAACTGATACGACGATAAGTCGAAGATGAAGACGGTGGTCGAAGACCAGAAGTCTTCACGTCGTTTGGGTAATTACTGATGATCTTGATTGGGCTGTACACCCAAGAAGATGGAAACAGTTAGTGATCGTCCAGACGTACTTGGAGATCGATGGATATGCGGGGTACTAGGTGCCTCCGGTTTCGTTCAGACCCAGAACGGACTTGTAAATGGACTGTGTGTCTGACATTGGAGTTTAGTCCGTGTGATTGATCTCTATTAAATATATATCTGTTTGGCGGCGGAGAATTTATTCTCTTGCTTAATGCCCTTCTCTGAGACGTACGAGCTCAGGGGTTATATATTGATGGATATCAATCGCATGGAGTGAATTGCCTGTGTGGCATGCTTAAGTGGCAAATGATCAAGGCTTCTGTTGAAAAGCAAAGTCTTATGGTTGATGATCGAAGCACGGCCTTTGTGGCGTAGCTTTGTGTAACGTTGATTCGCGAGTATCACACCCGGTATGAACTAAAAACGGGAGACGGACATCAGGGAGGACATGCGTTTCTTTCTAGTTAGGAGTGGCGTCAGTGCTTGAACTGGCTGACGAGTTTGACTCATGTGGATATTGCTTATTATTACTTGCTGAAAAGCGAGGCGCCTCGTGATATCGGTTTCGGCCGATGCTTCTGGTCGGCTGACGGGCCAGGCTTACACCCCATAGGGTGGGGAAACGTAGTGTTCAGGCATAATAATCCACATCGGTGGACCGGCCCTGACGATCCAAGGGGCAGTTGCGGCTGTTCCTGAGGGGCGGACTAGAGCGTCTCGAATCGGTGAGGATCTTGCCCCTAGCCTCGGTTCATACCATAAATGATAACCCAACTTCCAATACGACATTGCGGTTTTAATTGTAGAACTAGTATGGTGACATGATATATGGTACCCATGCCGCCTATGATTGATACTTATGATTTGAAGTTGTTTTATACACTATGCACTTATAATAGTATCAAATGATTTGTTTTAAACGTATCAAGCATTCTTTGGCTGTTATAAGGGAAAACCCTATCCCCCGGCTTGCGTTGCATTGTGTGATAGGACCTGGGTCTTATAACAGCTTCATCTTTCTTTATTTAGCATTGCGCTGTTTGTTTTATGCACCGGTATTCTTGGGAGGAAACCCGTTCCGTGTTATACGGCGTGGTCCCTTGATTTACCAAACTTTAAAAATAAAGATTAATAACTGTTTTAGTTCTCACACCAGTCCCATGACTGACCTGGAGTTTATTGTTTTAACCTAAACTCTAGGTGCCCTTATTTTGACACGGGCAGCTAGTAGTTTTGGTTTTGCAGCTTTATATTCACAGGATCCTGGTTTACAGCTGGAATGATATCCGGAAAGCTTTGTATCCGTATATCTACTTCTAGTTGTGTATTGTATTATTTTCCGCTGCTATGTATTTAAATGTAATTTAAATCTCTGATATTTCTGTGTAATATTCATTTATACTCTGTATATTCTTGTATTCTGATGCATTATTGTAATATACAATGAAATGTTCATTTGTATGCGTTCTGTTGTGGCTTGTTCTCGAACTATCCGACATTTTCCTTTACGGGGAAGTTACGGGTTTTCACAGTTGGTATCAGAGCTTTGGTTTACAAAGCAGAGAACAAGACACATTAGAACCGTACGAAAGAATTCATCAAATATTGGATTAGTAATATCCAATGAGAATGACTCGTTAGAGATGGGATCAGTAGTATCCTAGAACGAGAGTGGAGAGTACATTTTTCAAATGAAAACAATTCTGTTTTGAAATTTAGATCATTTTACACGTATTTGAATAATTTATTTATATTGATTTTGGACAATTCAGTATATAAAGAATTTGCATATACGCCTTGCAAACGTATATTCAAAGTTTTAATATATTGGATAGATATAGCATCGCACTCTAGTCGCCCGAAGATGATAGCGATCGCATCATCAACATTTATGTTCGAGTTTCGAAGGTGTGATTTTCTATATATTTCCATTAGACTGGTGTGAGAACCAAAACTAATATAGCTAGAATACATTGTTGTGATTTGGCATCAAAACATGATTTTTTGTATATATATCAAATTATGAATTTGAGACTCTAATTCACTAATTGATTGATGTTTGTGTTGTTTGTTTATTTGTTTGCTAATTTTTAGCCATTTAGCCTAATTGAATCAAATAATGAATTGTATTGAAATTTGGTCGCATTTGCTTGCATATACTTGCGCTTACATTGAACAGGTAATAGCAAGGAGGCTAGAGCCAGAGAATAAAATTTGTTTGCCCGACAAATAGGTACATGTTTACTACATAATTTACTGTTTTGTTTGGGTGATGATGATTTTATGAGCCTATTGGCTAGCCGCTTGGCTTTTTCTTTTTCTTTTTGAGATTAGAAGGACCGGGGAAGCTATTAGAAATTCCCCGATGCTCCCGGTGCAGGGGAGGTTATGGCGAATTTTTTCGAAAATTTAGGGTGTTAGCCAAATTTTTGAAAATTTGAAAATTCTCAGAAACTAAAAAGTTGGAGAATGGAAGCCAGATCGAGCGTAGTGTTGATTAATCAAACCACTTTCGACTTTGTTCCTTTTCGGGGACGAAAAGTTTTAAGTGGGGGAGATTGTAATAACCCGAAAATCTGGGCCAGTTTAAAATTTTTAATTTGGCGATTTTAGCGAATTTTGATTATTTAAAATGAACTATTTTAAATAATATCGACGAGAAAATTTATTTTGAATATAATAGAACGTATATATTATATACGTCGTCGTTAGAATATAAATAATTATTTATAATTATAAATAGAATTGAAAATGGCGCGGTAGTTCGATAATTCGATTTCAAACTTCAATTGAATGTACCGGGTGCAAAACAATCCGGATTTTAGTGAAACCAAAAATGATAGGATCTAATTGATAATATCTTTCCAGCGAATCCGGCCAATCAAAATTTCATAGCGGGAATCAAAAGATATATCCAGTTGAAAATTCTGAATGATCGCTATGGAATTCAGGCCCTTAAAAATGGAGATTTTGCAAACGACCTCGGATTTCGACGAAACAGTTTTGTTGGGTCCGGGATGTCAGGTTATTGCTAGGTTTCAAATTTCATAATTTTTCGAATCAATATGTGAGCGTGGCAAAGGAAAACGCGTTTGACCAGTTTCAGTTGATTTCAATTGACTGGAAAATAGCCATTTTTCCAACGGTCTCAGAATTCGATGAAACCACTTTTGTTAGGACCGTATCGTCAATACGAAGCTAGAAAATATTTTTCTGGAATTTTTCTAGTTAGTATGTGACCCCGGTAATTTGAAATGTACGTTAAAAATTCAATATAATGTTTTAAATGTAAATTCAACGGAAACTGATCGAAATAGTCGAATCAGCTTACGATACGTATCCCATTGTGTTCGGAATGGGAGTAATTATCTAGGGGCGGCAGTCGTTAGGCTTGATTTGGAGATAGGATCGATAAACCACTAATATTGGAAATTAAAAAAAAAAAGAAATAAAAATAAATAAAACCCTCTCTCTTCCTCATAACTCAAAACCCACGCCGGCCCTAGAAAACGAACGGTGATTATCGTTCGAAAACTTCTCCCTCAAAGATCTCCCAATCCCCTCAGTTAAAATCGAAAATTCCTGAAGCAAATGGAAGAACGAAGGGAGGGCTTCAAATCTATATCGATGTGATCTGATATGGTTTTAAAAATCGTTCGATTTCGTGCCGGGAACAATGGTCGTTCGCGCGCCTATTGTCAGCGCCTGAGGCGAGCGAAGGGGCCGCCACTCACGGCGGTGGTAGCTGACGGCAGGGGTTTTCAAGGGAGGGTGTCGGATCCGGGTCAGAACCACCGTGGCGGCGACCGTGGCTAGCCCTTGGGGCTGATCGAGTTCCTGAAGCAGATTACAGTGAGTTTTCCCCTTTAATTTATTCAAAATAATATTGTCTAAATTAAAAAAAAAAGAGAAAAACGAAAACAAAAATCTGAAAATTTAATATTTATGCTCTAGTTTTAAAATCTGAAATTATTATATATATTATGGTTTTAAAATATCAAATTTTTATATAGATTGTTATAGTTATAATATATGAAATATATATATAATGTTTGAAATTAAAGATATGATTTTTATTGTGTGTGGAGATAAAACTAACATTTTTATATAAATAAAAAGGCGATATCTTTATATAATCAAGGGCAAGGATTTTTATATATTGAATGGTGAAGTAAAAATTCGATTTTTATATATTGAATAGCGAAGTAAAAATTCGATTTTTATATATTGAATAGCGAAGTAAGAATTCGATTTTTATATATTGAATAGCGAAGTAAGAATTCGATTTTTATATATTGAATGGCGAAGTAAAAATTCGATTTTTATATATTGAATAGCGAAGTAAGAATTCGATTTTTATATATTGAATAGCGAAGTAAGAATTCGATTTTTATATATTGAATAGCGAAGTAAAAATTCGATTTTTATATATTGAATGGCATAGTAAAAATTCGATTTTTATATATTGAATGGCATAGTAAAAATTCGATTTTTATATATTGAATAGCGAAGTAAGAATTCGATTTTTATATATTGAATAGCGAAGTAAAAATTCGATTTTTATATATTGAATGGCATAGTAAAAATTCGATTTTTATATATTATATAGCGAAGTAAAAATTCGATTTTTATATATTGTATAGCGAAGTAATAATTCGATTTTTACATATGTAGAGAATACGGGCAACGAAGGTGACAAAAAGGCGAGAACGATGAAGATTTCTATAAATGAAGTGTCATGGAATTGGGATAGCTATAGGTGAGAATTTCTCACCTTTCAATTTCATTTCTATTTATATATGTATACTAGGATGCAGACGGTGTTTAGTAGCACCCGACACAATCGTCCACAGACCATGGACTTGTTTGTTTGATTGCAAATTAGTTAGATTATTTGATTGGATTGTTTGGTGAAATGAATGGATTGATTGATGTGTGAATGGCGTGGGCCTTCACTAGACCGGGGATAAGGCAAGGGCTTGTCCCGTTTCTAGTATCGTGCCGTTATGCCGCCGAAATTTTCTAAAATATGTTAGAAAAATAAAGATAACATTTTATTTAATAAATGAATCGAATAGAAAATTCATAGGTTGAATAAAACAGTTTGATCGTTAAAAATATAATTTTTAACGTGAATGTGAATAAATAAATATTCATTTACAAACCAGACGGTTTGTTTATGTACACCTATTTGAAGGACATTGATTGGGACGATAAATTTTACACATCGCCCAACTGCACAACTAAAAATCTGTGTCTGATTGTTTGAAACCCCACATGGGTGTTGGGATGAAATTTAAAGTTCACTCATCCTGATTGATTATATATGTCGATCGATTGATTGACAGGCTGTTATAAGCGTTAGATATCTATATTTGATGCTTATACAGTGTAGTGCACTTTGGGTGATGGTTGATTATTTTTCAATGCTATTATATACATGTGTTGTATGAAAATCTATATAATTAATTTTATATGGTGATTGATTGGGCCTCATTCCAATTTAGAGAATAAAGAATATTATAAAGTAAATGTTCATGTGTTGACTGTACTCATTCGTGAGATTAGTCATGTGTTGAACGTAATATTTTAACAATAAATTTTATATCTTTATCACTATTAAATAAAGGTTCATGTGTTGACTGTACTCATCCGTTGAGATTAGTCATGTGTTGAACGAAATAATTTAACCAAAAATAGTCACACGTGGACAGTACTCATTCGTTGAGATTAGTCGTGTGTTGACAAAAATAAATATTCATTTGTTGAATAGAATAAAGGAATATATGAAGCCGTGTTGATTAGATTGACGCCATTTTGACGTGAACGATATTTATATCGATTTTATTCATTTCAAAATGAATATTGAAAAGTAATTTTGAAATCGAATATTTCGAAATGAAATGAATTGAAAACAATTTCGAAATAAAATGAATTGAAAACGATTTCGAAATGAATTGAATTGAAAACAATTTCGAAATGAATTGAATTGAAAACGATTTCAAAATGAATTGAATTGAAAACGATTTCGAAATGAATTGAATTGAAAACGATTTCGAAATGAATTGAATTGAAAACGATTTCGAAATGAATTGAATTGAAAATGATTTCGAAATGAATTGAATTGAAAACGATTTCGAAATGAATTGAATTGAAAACGAATTCAAATTGAATTGAAAGCGAATTGAAATGAATTCAAATTGAATTGAAATTTGAATTGAATAGAAATGAATTTTAAAACGAATTTATAAAGAAGAATTCAATTTTGATTTGAATTGAAATGGAAGTTGAAATTGCTTTTGAAACGAATTTTAAAACTATTTATATAATTCGTTTTAAATAGAAATCGACGAAATATATATTATATATATTATATATATAATATAATGGCCTGAATAGAACGCGCCGAGCCGCGGCAGTTCGCGAATTTTGACCATTGACTTCGAACGGATATTGCGGGAGATCCGACCGTCGGATTCTCCTAAAACCGGAACCGTTGGGTTCGTATCGAAAAAAGCTTTCTAACGAATATTAGAAATTCAAAATCTAACGGTTGGATTTGGAGTTACGTCCAAATCAAATTCGAAAAAGGTCGCTGTAAGTGCAGTTCGATGGCCGTTGATGGAAATCGACTGTACGGGCCTTGATAAAATTATTAAAAATAGTAATAATTTGTGTAAAATCATAAGAAATGATTTGTGAAGATTTGGGATGAAAAACTCCATATTTGAAAAGATAAAAATAGATTTTTATCGAAATGAACTAGTTTTGAACTAGAACTATAATTCTATTTATTTTTAAATAAATAAATTGAATTTGAAAAGGGTTTTAAAAATAACCAGAATTTCCAATGATTGCATTGGAGTGGATTTGAATCGAAATTGTCTTCGGAATATTTCGATGTTGGAATTCGTGATTATACAGATGTTGTTATGGAAATTTGAAAGATATATATTTATATCGTTATTTCCAATATGACATTTGTTAATCGTAGAATTTGATATTGAATATAAGCCGATATATTTTCTATTCAGAGCCTTATATTGAATATCAAATGTGATTTGGGTTTGTCGTGAATGGTGTCTTCACTAACACTGTTCTTGAACCCAGTTGAGAAAGGATTAAATCTTTTTATTTAGATTTAATGAAGTGTACCAATTAAATGATATTTAATTGGAATTGAATTGGTATTGATTTTTGGGTTTATCGTGAACAGTGTTTTAAATAACACTTGTTCTTTAACCCGATAATTAAAGGAATGATTTTTGGGTTTATCATGAACAGTGTTTTAAATAACACTTGTTCTTTAACCCGATAATTAATGGAATGATTTTTGGGTTTATCGTGAACAGTGTTTTAAATAACACTTGTTCTTTAACCCGATAATTAATGAAATGATTTTTTGGGTTTATCGTGAACAGTGTTTTAAATAACACTTGTTCTTTAACCCGATAATTAATGGAATGATTTTTGGGTTTATCGTGAACAGTGTTTTAAATAACACTTGTTCTTTAACCCGATAATTAATGGAATGATTTTTGGGTTTATCGTGAACAGTGTTTTAAATAACACTTGTTCTTTAACCTGATAATTAATGGAATGATTTTTGGGTTTATCGTGAACAGTGTTTTAAATAACACTTGTTCTTTAACCCGATAATTAATGGAATGATTTTTGGGTTTATCGTGAACAGTGTTTTAAATAACACTTGTTCTTTAACCCAATAATTAATGGAATGATTTTTGGGTTTATTGTGAACAGTGTTTTAAATAACACTTGTTCTTTAACCCGATAATTAATGGAATGATTTTTGGGTTTATCGTGAACAGTGTTTTAAATAACACTTGTTCTTTAACCCGATAATTAATGGAATGTGATTTTGGGTTTATCGTGAACCGTGTTTTAAATGACACTGATTCTTTAACCCAGTCGAAGATTAAAACTAAGTGGAGTTTTAATGAATCTTTAATTAGATTGAAATGATCGAAAATGGAGTATCACCAGTTTTGCTCCAGGCGATAGTTAAATCTTTAATTAGATTTGAACGTGAAATGGTAATTGAATTTACCGATAACACCGTGGTGTTAGATATGAAGTATTACCAGTTTTACTTCATGGGATGAATAGGTTGGGATTGGGAAATTAAAATAAATGATTACTTCGGTAAGGTTCGCTAATCCCGACTAGTTTGAATTAAGATTCAAAAATAGAATAAAGAATAAATTCAAGGAATTTATCTTGGATAAAATTAATGGGAAACTTTCCCTATGAATGTGAAATTTAGAAACTAACTGTCGGTTAGCCAAGCAGAATGGTTTTCTGGATATTGATCTGATGTTGGTTTCGGCCTTCGGGGTTAATATTTGGGAAATTATTCTCTTGATTAATTAACGGTTAGTGACTGATGAATTGGAATGAGGCGTATGTTGTGTTTGTGTAACACTTATTTAAAATATACGCGAGTTATTTGGAAAGACCGGGTTTATCCCATTCTGAATAACTGATACGACGATAAGTCGAAGATGAAGACGGTGGTCGAAGACCAGAAGTCTTCACGTCGTTTGGGTAATTACTGATGATCTTGATTGGGCTGTACACCCAAGAAGATGGAAACAGTTAGTGATCGTCCAGACGTACTTGGAGATCGATGGATATGCGGGGTACTAGGTGCCTCCGGTTTCGTTCAGACCCAGAACGGACTTATAAATGGACTGTGTGTCTGACATTGGAGTTTAGTCCGTGTGATTGATCTCTATTAAATATATATCTGTTTGGCGGCGGAGAATTTATTCTCTTGCTTAACGCCCTTCTCTGAGACGTACGAGCTCAGGGGTTATATATTGATGGATATCAATCGCATGGAGTGAATTGCCTGTGTGGCATGCTTAAGTGGCAAATGATCAAGGCTTCTGTTGAAAAGCAAAGTCTTGTGGTTGATGATCGAAGCACGGCCTTTGTGGCGTAGCTTTGTGTAACGTTGATTCGCGAGTATCACACCCGGTATGAACTAAAAATGGGAGACGGACATCAGGGAGGACATGCGTTTCTTTCTAGGCGTTTCTTTCTAGTTAGGAGTGGCGTCAGTGCTTGAACTGGCTGACGAGTTTGACTCATGTGGATATTGCTTATTATTACTTGCTGAAAAGCGAGGCGCCTCGTGATATCGGTTTCGGCCGATGCTTCTGGTCGGCTGACGGGCCAGGCTTACACCCTATAGGGTGGGGAAACGTAGTGTTCAGGCATAATAATCCACATCGGTGGACCGGCCCTGACGATCCAAGGGGCAGTTGCGGCTGTTCCTGAGGGGCGGACTAGAGCGTCTCGAATCGGTGAGGATCTTGCCCTAGCCTCGGTTCATACCATAAATGATAACCCAACTTCCAATACGACATTGCGGTTTTAATTGTAGAACTAGTATGGTGACATGATATATGGTACCCATGCCGCCTATGATTGATACTTATGATTTGAAGTTGTTTTATACACTATGCACTTATAATAGTATCAAATGATTTGTTTTAAACGTATCAAGCATTCTTTGGCTGTTATAAGGGAAAACCCTATCCCCCGGCTTGCGTTGCATTGTGTGATAGGACCTGGGTCTTATAACAGGTTCATCTTTCTTTATTTAGCATTGCGCTGTTTGTTTTATGCACCGGTATTCTTGGGAGGAAACCCGTTCCGTGTTATACGGCGTGGTCCCTTGATTTACCAAACTTTAAAAATAAAGATTAATAACTGTTTTAGTTCTCACACCGGTCCCATGACTGACCTGGAGTTTATTGTTTTAACCTAAACTCTGGGTGCCCTTATTTTGACACGGGCAGCTAGTAGTTTTGGTTTTGCAGATTTATATTCACAGGATCCTGGTTTACAGCTGGAATGATATCCGGAAAGCTTTGTATCCGTATATCTACTTCTAGTTGTGTATTGTATTATTTTCCGCTGCTATGTATTTAAATGTAATTTAAATCTCTGATATTTCTGTGTAATATTCATTTATACTCTGTATATTCTTGTATTCTGATGCATTGTTGTAATATACAATGAAATGTTCTTTTGTATGCGTTCTGTTGTGGCTTGTTCTCGAACTATCCGACATTTTCCTTTACGGGGAAGTTACGGGTTTTCACAGGTTCCCATTAATTTTATCCAAGATAAATTTCTTGAATTTATTCTTTAATCTATTTTGAATATCAATTCAAACTAGTCGGGATTAGCGAACCTTACCGAAGTAATCATTTGTTTTAATTTCCCAATCCCAACCTATTCATCCCATGAAGTAAAACTGGTAATACTTCATATCTAACACCACGGTGTTTTCGGTAAATTCAATTACCATTTCACGTTCAAATCTAATTAAAGATTTAACTATCGCCTGGAGCAAAACTGGTGTTACTCTATTTTCGATCTTTTCAATCTAATTAAAGATTCATTAAAACTCCACTTAGTTTTAATCTTTAACTGGGTTAAAGAATCAGTGTCATTTAAAACACGGTTCGCGATAAACCCAAAGTCACATTCATTAATTATCAGGTTAAAGAACAAGTGTTATTTAAAACACTGTTCACGATAAACCCAAAAATCAATATCAATTTCAATTAAATATTATTTAATTGGTACACTTCATTAAATCTAAATAAAAAGATTTAATCTTTTCTCAACTGGGTTCAAGAACAGTGTTAGTGAAGACACCATTCACGACAAACCCAAATCACATTTGATATTCAATACCAGGCTCTGAATAGAAAATATATCGGCTTATATTCAATATCAAATTCTACGACTAACAAATGTCGTATTGGAAATAACGATATAAATATATATCTTTCAAATTTCCATAACAACATCTGTATAATCACGAATTCCAACATCGAAATATTCCGAAGACAATTTCGATTCAAATCCACTCCAATGCAATCATTGGAAATTCTGGTTATTTTTAAAACCCTTTTCAAATTCAATTTGTTTACTTAAAAATAAATAGAATTATAATTCCAGTTCAAAACTAGTTCATTTCGATAAAAATCTATTTTTATCTTTTCAAATATGGAGTTTTTCATCCCAATTTTCCCCAAATCATTTCTTATGATTTTACACAAATTATTACTATTTTTAATAATTTTATCAAGGCCCGTACAGTCGATTTCCATCAACGGCCATCGAACTGCACTTACAGCGGCCTTTTTCAAATTTGATTTGGACATAATTCCAAATCCAACCGTTAGATTCCTAATTTCTAATATTCGTTAGAAAGCTCTTTTCGATACGAACCCAACGGTTCCGGTTTTAGGAGAATCCGACGGTCGGATCTCCCGCAATATCCGTTCGAAGTCAATGGTCGAAATTCGCGAACTACCGCGGCGCGGCGCGTTCTATTCAGGCCATCATATTATATATATAATATATATAATATATATAATATATATTTCGTCGATTTCTATTTAAAACGAATTATATAAATAGTTTTGAATTCGTTTCAAAAACATTTTCAACTTCCATTTCAATTCAAATCAAAATTGAATTCTTCTTTATAAATTCGTTTTAAAATTCATTTCTATTCAATTCAAATTTCAATTCATTTTGAATTCATTTCAATTCGCTTTCAATTCAATTTGAATTCGTTTACAATTCATTTCATTTCGAAATCTTTTTCAATTCAATTCATTTCGAAATCGTTTTCAATTCAATTCATTTCGAAATCGTTTTCAATTCAATTCATTTCGAAATCGTTATATATTCAATTCATTTCGAAATCGTTATATATTCAATTCATTTCGAAATCGTTATATATTCAATTCATTTCGAAATCGTTATATATTCAATTCATTTCGAAATCGATAAAATCGATATAAATATCGTTCGCGTCAAAATGGCGTCAATCTAACCAACACGGCTTCATATATTTCTATTTTCAAATATTCTATTCAATAAATGAATATTTATTTTTGTCAACACACGACTAATCTCAACGAATGAGTACTGTCCACGTGTGACAATTTTTGTTAAATTATTTCGTTCAACACATGACTAATCTCAACGGATGAGTACAGTCAACACATGAACCTTTATTTTATATTGATAAAGATGCAAATTTTATTATTAAAATATTTCATTCAACACATGACTAATCTCAACGGATGAGTACAGTCAACACATGAACCTTTATTTTATTTTATTCTTTATTTTCTAAATTGGAATGAGGCCCAATCAATCACCATATAAAATTAATTATATGGATTTTCATACAACACATGTATATAATAGCATTGAAAAATAATCAACCATCAACCAAAGTGCACTACACTGTATAAGCGTCAAATATAGATATCTAACGCTTATAACAGCCTGTCAATCAATCGATCGACATATTTAATAAAGCAGGATGAGTGAACTTCATATTTCATCCCAACACCCGTGTGGGGTTTCAAACAATCAAACGCATATCTTATTTGTGCAGTTGAGCGATATGTAAAATTTATCGACCCAATCAATGTCATTCAAATAGGTGTACATAAACAAACCGTCCGGTTTGTAAATGAATATTTTATTTTATTCACATCACGTTAAAAATTATATTTTTAATGATAAAACGTCTTATTTTAACACATGAATTTCTATTCAGTTCATTCTTTAAATAAAATGATATTTTTATTTTTCTAACATATTTTAGAAAATTTCGGCGGCATAACGGCACGATACTAGAAACGGGACGAGGCCTAGCCTTATCCCCGGTCTAGTGAAGGCCCACGCCATTCACACATCAATCAAATTCACCAAACAACCAAATTCAAATCAAATAATCTGACTAATCTATGCAACCAAACAAACAAGTCCATGGTCTGTGGACGATTGTGTCGGGTGCTACTAAGCACCGTCTGCATCCTAGTATTTAAATATAACTAGAAAAGAAATTGAAAGGTGAGAAATTCTCACAGATAGCTATCCTATCATCTTGACTCTTCTTGATAGAAATCTTCATCGTTATCGCATCTTCGTCATCTTCGTTGCCCGTAGCCACTACATATGTAAAAATCACATTTTTACTTCGCTATTCAAAATATAAAAATCGAATTTTTACTTCGTTGTTCAATATATAAAAATCGAATTTTTTACTTCGTTGTTCAATATATAAAAATCGAATTTTTTACTTCGATGTTCAATATATAAAAATCATATTTTTACTTCGATGTTCAATATATAAAAATCATATTTTTACTTCGATGTTCAATATATAAAAATCATATTTTTACTTCGATGTTCAATATATAAAAATCATATTTTTACTACTATGTTATATAGATAAAAAATATATTTTTATCACGCTATTTTCCACCTAAAGATTTCGCCTTTTCTAAAATAAAGATTTCGCCTTTATAAACACATAGACTTCGCCTTTTCAAATTTAAATATTTCATCTTTATAAAAATCTCATTTTTATTTTTCTACACATATAAAGATGATATTTTTAATATTCCTATCATGTAAAAATTATATTTTTAATTCTCTGCCTAAACAAAAATCATATTTCTACGCCTTCTATATAGTAAAGATTATATTTTTAATACTTTAAAAATATAAAAATCATATTTTTAATTCTTTTAAAAATATAAAAATCATATTTTTACTTCGATGTTCAATATATAAAAATCACATTTTTACTATTTGAAAAATCACACCTTTTATATTTTAAAAATCATATTTTTATATGTTAAAAACCAAAGCTTTAACTTAATTAAAAACCTAAATCTTTTTTTTTACAACCAAGTTATTTCATAAATAAATAAATAAATAAATAAAATTACCTAGCTAATTACATATTAGGTTAAAAAAAACAAAGAAAGGAGTAAAAATAAAATAATAAAACATACCGTTCAAATTGGAAGAAGGGGGTTGTTGTGCGTTGGAGGTGGGGGAATAGGGGGTGTGCGCTGCGTCGGAGGTCATCAGAGATTCCGGGGAAGGCGCAGCTAATCGAAGGTCGGCGGTGGTGGCATGTAGGGGCCCACAACGGCGGATTTCTTCTTGGATTGGGGTTATTGGCGTCGCATAGAAGGGGGAGGGTGGCTCTGGGGTCGAGGGGGTCGGAGTGTGGCGCTAGTGGTTGGCGCGGCGAAGGCAGGGCCCACCGTGGCTAGGGTTTCGCTGGCAGCGGGTTCGGTGGAGGGGAAGAAGAAGCGTGAGGTGGAGAAGAAGAAGGGGAGGGATGGGGGCGCTGAACGGAGGTGGAGGGGATAGGGGAAGGCGCGGCAGGGTCCCACCCACGGTGGCGCGGCTATGAGCGACCGGGGGGGGGGGGGGGGGGGAGGGGCTAGGGCACGGTGGATTATTTTTTTCTTTTTAGTTTTTGATTTCAAAAATATACGGGCCTGAGGGGGGTAAAGGAGAGCAAAGGGAGAGAGATTATACTATTTATTAATTTAATTAATTTTTAAATCCAAAAAAAAGTGATTTTGCACACAACCTCCAATTGAGGCCCAACGACTGTCGTCCATAGCGTTTTACCCCCATTCCGAACACAATGGGATATGTATCGCTAGCTGATTTGATCGTTTGAATCAGTTTCCTTTAAATCTACATTTAAATCGCTATATTGAATTTTAAACGTACATTTCAAATTACCGGGGTCACATGCTAACTCTAAAAATTCTCGAAAAATATTTTCTAGCTTTGTATTGACGACACGGTCCTAACAAAACTACTTTCGTCGGGTTCTGAGACCGTTTGAAAAGTGGCCAATTTCCAGTCGATTAAATTCAACTGAAATGGTCAAAACGCATTTTCCTTTTCCACGCTCACATATTGATTCGAAAAATTTTGAAATTTGGAATCTAGCAATAACTTGACATCACGGACCCAACAAAACTGGTCTCGTCGAAATCCGAGGTCATTTGCAAAATATCCATTTTTAAGGGCCTGAATTCCATAGTGACTATTCAGAATCTTCAACTGAACATATCTTTTGATTCCCGCTATGAAATTTTGATTTCTCAGATTCGCTGGAAAGATATTCTCGATTAGATCCTAATGTTTTTGGTTTCACTAAAATCCGGATTGTTTTGCACCCGGTACATTCAATTGAAGTTTGAAATCGAATTATCGAACTACCGCGCCATTTTCAATTCTATTATATAATTATATATAATTATTTATATTCTAACGACGACGCGTATAAATATATACGTTCGAATTATATTCTCGTCAATATTATTTAAAATAATACATTTTAAATAATCAAAATTCGCTAAAATTGCCAAAATAAAAATTTTAAACTGGCCCAGATTTTTCGGGTTGTTACAATCTCCCCCACTTAAAACATTTCGTCCCCGAAAAGGAACAAAGTCGAAAGTGGTTTGATTAATCAACTCTACGTTCAATCTGGCTTCCATTCTCCAACTTTTTAGTTTCTGAGAATTTTCAAATTTTCAAAAATTTGGCTAACACCCTAAATTTTCGAAAAATTTCGCCATAACCTCCCCTGCACCGGGAGCATCGGGGAATTTCAAATAGCTTCCCCGGTCCTTCAGATCTCAAAAAGAAAAAGAAAAAGCCAAGCGGCTAGCCAATAGGCTCATAAAATCATCATCACCCAAACAAAACAGTAAATTATGTAGTAAACATGTACCTATTTATCGGGCAAACAAATTTTATTCTCTGCTCTAGCCTCCTTGCTATGACCTGTTCAAGGTAAGTACAAGTATATGCAAGCAAACACAACCAATTTTCAATATAATTCAATATTTGGTTCAATTAGGCTAAATGGTTCAAAATTATCAACCAAATAAACAAACAACACAAACATCAATCAATAAGTGAATTAGAGTCTCAAATTCATAATTTGATATATATATATACAAAAATCATGATTTTTGATGCCAAATCACAACAATAGGTCCTATCTAATTTTGGTTCTCACACCAGTCAATAGGAAATATATAGAAAGCCCACTTTCGTCACTCGAACATAAATTCTAATGATGGAGCTCCATCATCAAAATTATCTCTGGGCGATTAGAGTGTAATTCTATATCTATCCAGTATATTAAAATTCCGAATACACGCGGATCAGACGTATACGCAAAATCTATATATACTGGATTGTCCACATCAATATAAATAAATAACCAAATACGAATAATGGATTTATATTTTCAAAACTAAATTTGTTTTTACTTTAAAAATATACTCTTCACACTCGTTCTAGGATACTACTGATCCTATCTCTAATGAGTCATTCTAATTGGATATTACTAATCCAATATCTAATGAATTCTTTCGTATGGTTCTAATGTGTCTTGTTCTCTAGCTCTGTAAACCATAGCTCTGATACCAACTGTGAAAACCCGTAACTTCCCCGTAAAGGAAAGTGTCGGATAGTTCGAGAACAAGCCACAAATAGAACGCAGACAAAAGAACATTTCATTGTGTATTACAACAATGCATCAGATTACAAGAATATACAGAGTATAAATGAATCAATATTACACAGAAATATCAGAGATTTAAATTACATTTAAATACATAGCAGGGGAAAATAATACAATACACAACTAGAAGGAGATATACGGATACAAAGCTTTCCGGATATCGTTCCAGCTGTAAACCAGGATCCTGTAAATATAAATCTGCAAAACCAAAACTACTAGCTGCCCGTGTCAAAATAGGGGCACCCAGAGTTTAGGTCAAAACAATAAACTCCAGGTCAGTCATGGGACTGGTGTGAGAACTAAAACAGTTAATCTTTATTTCAAAGTTAGGTAAATCAAGGGACCACGCCGTATAACACGGAACGGGTTTCCTCCCAAGAATACCAGTGCATAAAACAAACAGCGCAATGCTAAACAAAGAAAAATGAAGCTATTATAAGACCCAGGTCCTATCACACAATGCAACGCAAGCCGGGGGATAGGGTTTTTACCTTATAATAGCCAAAGAATGCTTGATACGTTTAAAACAGATTATTTGATACTATAATAAGTGCATAGTGTATAAAACAACTTCAAATCATAAGTATCAATCATAGGCGGCATGAATGCCCCATACCACTATGTCGCCATATATAGGTTATATAATCAAAACCGCAAATGTCGTATCGGAAGTTGGGTTATCATTTATGGTTATGAACCGAGGCTAGGGGCAAGATCCTCACCGATTCGAGACTGTCTAGTCCGAGCCTCAGGAACAGCCGCAACTGCCCCATGGATCGTCAGGGCCGGTCCACCGATGTGGATTATTATGCCTGAACACTGCGTTTCCCCGCCCTTTGGGGCGTAAGCCTGGCCCGTCAGCCGACCAGAAGCATCGGCCGAAACCGATATCACGAGGCGCCTCGCTTTTCAGCAAGTAATAATAAGCAACATCCACATGAGTCAAACTCGTCAGCCAGTTCAAGCACTGACGCCACTCCTAACTAGAAAGAAACGCATGTCCTCCCTGATGTTCGTCTCCCGTTTTTGGTTCATACCAGGTGTGATGCACGCGAATCAACGTTACACAAAGCTACGCCACACAAGGCCGTGCTTTGATCATCAACCACAAGACTTTGCTTTTCAACAAAAGCCTTGATCCATGCAACTCAGCATGCCACATTGTCAGTCCATACTGTACCACTGATTTCTGCCAATATATAACCTCTAGGCTCGTACATCTCAGAGAAGGGTGTATAGCAAGAGAATAAATTCTCTGCCACCAAACAGATATATATTTAGCAGAGATCACCAATACAGTATAAAGGAATACAACGTCAGACAGACTATCCATTTACAAGTCCGTTCTGGGTCTGAACGAAACCGGAGGCACCTTGTACCTCGCATATCCATCGATCTCCACGTACGTCTGGACGATCACCAACTGTTTCCATCTTCTTGGGTGTACAGCCCAATCAAGATCATCAGTAATCACCCAAACAACGTGAAGACTTCCGGTCTTCGACCACCGTCTTCATCTTCGACTTATCGTCGTATCAGTTATTCAGAATGGGATAAACCCGGTCTTTCCGAATAACTCACGTATATTTTAAATAAGTGTTACACAAACACAACATACGCCTCATTCCAATTCATCAGTCACTAACCGTAAATTAATCAAGAGAATAATTCCCCAAATATTAACCCCGAAGGCCGAAACCAACATCAGATCAATATCCAGAAAACCATTCTGCTTAGCTAACCGACAGTTAGTTTCTAAATTTCACATTCATAGGGAAAGGTTCCCATTAATTTTATCCAAGATAAATTTCTTGAATTTATTCTTTAATCTATTTTGAATATCAATTCAAACTAGTCGGGATTAGCGAACCTTACCGAAGTAATCATTTGTTTTAATTTCCCAATCCCAACCTATTCATCCTATGAATTAAAACTGGTAATACTTCATATCTAACACCACGGTGTTATCGGTAAATTCAATTACCATTTCACGTTCAAATCTAATTAAAGATTTAACTATCGCCTGGAGCAAAACTGGTGTTACTCCATTTTCGATCTTTTCAATCTAATTAAAGATTCATTAAAACTCCACTTAGTTTTAATCTTTAACTGGGTTAAAGAATCAGTGTCATTTAAAACACGGTTCACGATAAACCCAAAGTCACATTCATTAATTATCGGGTTAAAGAACAAGTGTTATTTAAAACACTGTTCACGATAAACCCAAAAATCAATATCAATTTCAATTAAAGATTATTTAATTGGTACACTTCATTAAATTTAAATAAAAAGATTTAATCTTTTCTCAACTGGGTTCAAGAACAGTGTTAGTGAAGACACCATTCACGACAAACCCAAATCACATTTGATATTCAATACCAGGCTCTGAATAGAAAATATATCGGCTTATATTCAATATCAAATTCTACGACTAACAAATGTCGTATTGGAAATAACGATATAAATATATATCTTTCAAATTTCCATAACAACATCTGTATAATCACGAATTCCAACATCGAAATATTCCGAAGACAATTTCGATTCAAATCCACTCCAATCCAATCATTGGAAATTCTGGTTATTTTTAAAACCCTTTTCAAATTCAATTTGTTTACTTAAAAATAAATAGAATTATAATTCCAGTTCAAAACTAGTTCATTTCGATAAAAATCTATTTTTATCTTTTCAAATATGGAGTTTTTCATCCCAATTTTCCCCAAATCATTTCTTATGATTTTACACAAATTATTACTATTTTTAATAATTTTATCAAGGCCCGTACAGTCGATTTCCATCAACGGCCATCGAACTGCACTTACAGCGACCTTTTTCAAATATGATTTGGACATAATTCCAAATCCAACCGTTAGATTCCTAATTTCTAATATTCGTTAGAAAGCTCTTTTCGATACGAACCCAACGGTTCCGGTTTTAGGAGAATCCGACGGTCGGATCTTCCGCAATATCCGTTCGAAGTCAATGGTCGAAATACGCGAACTGCCGCGGCGCGGCGCGTTCTATTCAGGCCATTATATTATATATATAATATATATAATATATATTTCGTCGATTTCTATTTAAAACGAATTATATAAATAGTTTTGAATTCGTTTCAAAAACATTTTCAACTTCCATTTCAATTCAAATCAAAATTGAATTCTTCTTTATAAATTCGTTTTAAAATTCATTTCTATTCAATTCAAATTTCAATTCATTTTGAATTCATTTCAATTCGCTTTCAATTCAATTTGAATTCGTTTACAATTCATTTCATTTCGAAATCTTTTTCAATTCAATTCATTTCGAAATCGTTTTCAATTCAATTCATTTCGAAATCGTTTTCAATTCAATTCATTTGGAAATCGTTATATATTCAATTCATTTCGAAATCGTTATATATTCAATTCATTTCGAAATCGTTATATATTCAATTCATTTCGAAATCGTTATATATTCAATTCATTTCGAAATCGATAAAATCGATATAAATATCGTTCGCGTCAAAATGGCGTCAATCTAACCAACACGGCTTCATATATTTCTATTTTCAAATATTCTATTCAATAAATGAATATTTATTTTTGTCAACACACGACTAATCTCAACGAATGAGTACTGTCCACGTGTGACAATTTTTGTTAAATTATTTCGTTCAACACATGACTAATCTCAACGGATGAGTACAGTCAACACATGAACCTTTATTTTATATTGATAAAGATGCAAATTTTATTATTAAAATATTTCGTTCAACACATGACTAATCTCAACGGATGAGTACAGTCAACACATGAACCTTTATTTTATTTTATTCTTTATTTTTTAAATTGGAATGAGGCCCAATCAATCACCATATAAAATTAATTATATGGATTTTCATACAACACATGTATATAATAGCATTGAAAAATAATCAACCATCAACCAAAGTGCACTACACTGTATAAGCATCAAATATAGATATCTTACGCTTATAACAGCCTGTCAATCAATCAATCGACATATTTAATAAATCAGGATGAGTGAACTTCATATTTCATCCCAACACCCGTGTGGGGTTTCAAACAATCAAACGCATATCTTATTTGTGCAGTTGAGCGATGTGTAAAATTTTTCGACCCAATCAATGTCATTCAAATAGGTGTACATAAACAAACCGTCCGGTTTGTAAATGAATATTTTATTTTATTCACATCACGTTAAAAATTATATTTTTAACGATAAAACATCTTATTTTAACACATGAATTTCTATTCAGTTCATTCTTTAAATAAAATGATATTTTTATTTTTCTAACATATTTTAGAAAATTTCGGCGGCATAACGGCACGATACTAGAAACGGGACGAGGCCTAGCCTTATCCCCGGTCTAGTGAAGGCCCACACCATTCACACATCAATCAAATTCACCAAACAACCAAATTCAAATCAAATAATCTGACTAATCTATGCAACCAAACAAACAAGTCCATGGTCTGTGGACGATTGTGTCGGGTGCTACTAAGCACCGTCCGCATCCTAGTATATAAATATAACTAGAAAAGAAATTGAAAGGTGAGAAATTCTCACAGATAGCTATCCTATCATCTTGACTCTTCTTGATAGAAATCTTCATCGTTATCGCATCTTCGTCATCTTCGTTGCCCGTAGCCACTACATATGTAAAAATCACATTTTTACTTCGCTATTCAATATATAAAAATCGAATTTTTACTTCGTTGTTCAATATATAAAAATCGAATTTTTTACTTCGTTGTTCAATATATAAAAATCGAATTTTTTACTTCGATGTTCAATATATAAAAATCATATTTTTACTTCGATGTTCAATATATAAAAATCATATTTTTACTTCGATGTTCAATATATAAAAATCATATTTTTACTTCGATGTTCAATATATAAAAATCATATTTTTACTTCGATGTTCAATATATAAAAATCATATTTTTACTACTATGTTATATAGATAAAAATTATATTTTTATCACGCTATTTTCCACCTAAAGATTTCGCCTTTTCTAAAATAAAGATTTCGCCTTTATAAACACATAGACTTCGCCTTTTCAAATTTAAAGATTTCATCTTTATAAAAATCTCATTTTTATTTTTCTACACATATAAAGATGATATTTTTAATATTCCTATCATGTAAAAATTATATTTTTAATTCTCTGCCTAAACAAAAATCATATTTCTACGCCTTCTATATAGTAAAGATTATATTTTTAATACTTTAAAAATATAAAAATCATATTTTTAATTCTTTTAAAAATATAAAAATCATATTTTTACTTCGATGTTCAATATATAAAAATCACATTTTTACTATTTGAAAAATCACACCTTTTATATTTTAAAAATCATATTTTTATATGTTAAAAACCAAAGCTTTAACTTAATTAAAAACCTAAACCTTTTTTTTTAAAACCAAGTTATTTCATAAATAAATAAATAAATAAATAAAATTACCTAGCTAATTACAAAATTAGGTTAAAAAAACAAAGAAAGGAGTAAAAATAAAATAATAAAACATACCGTTCAAATTGGAAGAAGGGGGTTGTTGTGCGTTGGAGGTGGGGGGAATAGGGGGTGTGCGCTGCGTCGGAGGTCATCAGAGATCCGGGGGAAGGCGCAGCTAATCGGAGGTCGGCGGTGGTGGCATGTAGGGGCCCACAACGGCGGATTTCTTCTTGTATTGGGGTTATTGGCGTCGCATAGAAGGGGGAGGGTGGCTCTGGGGTCGAGGGGGTTGGAGTGTGGCGCTAGTGGTTGGCGCGGCGAAGGCAGGGCCCACCGTGGCTAGGGTTTCGCTGGCAGCGGGTTCGGTGGAGGGGAAGAAGAAGCGTGAGGTGGAGAAGAAGAAGGGGAGGGATGGGGGGCGCTGAACGGAGGTGGAGGGGATAGGGGAAGGCGCGGCAGGGTCCCACCCACGGTGGCGCGGCTATGAGCGACCGAGGGGGGGCGGGAAGTGGCTAGGGCACGGTGGATTATTTTTTTCTTTTTAGTTTTTGATTTCGAAAATATACGGGCCTGAGGGGGGTAAAGGAGAGGAAAGGGAGAGAGATTATACTATTTATTAATTTAATTAATTTTTAAATCCAAAAAAAGTGATTTTGCACACGACCTCCAATCGAGGCCCAACGACTGTCGTCCATAGCGTTTTACCCCCATTCCAAACACAATGTGATATGTATCGCTAGCTGATTTGATCGTTTGAATCAGTTTCCTTTAAATCTACATTTAAATCGCTATATTGAATTTTAAACGTACATTTCAAATTACCGGGGTCACATGCTAACTCTAAAAATTCTCGAAAAATATTTTCTAGCTTCGTATTGATGACACGGTCCTAACAAAACTAGTTTCGTCGGGTTCTGAGACCGTTTGAAAAATGGCCAATTTCCAGTCGATTAAATTCAACTGAAATGGTCAAAACGCGTTTTCCTTTTCCACCCTCACATATCGATTCGAAAAATTTTGAAATTTGGAATCTAGCAATAACTTGACATCACGGACCCAACAAAACTGGTCTCGTCGAAATCCGAGGTCATTTGCAAAATGTCCATTTTTAAGGGCCTGAATTCCATAGCGACTATTCAGAATCTTCAACTGAACATATCTTTTGATTCCCGCTATGAAATTTTGATTTCTCAGATTCGCTGGAAAGATATTCTCGATTAGATCCTTATGTTTTTGGTTTCACTAAAATCCGGATTGTTTTGCACCCGGTACATTCAATTGAAGTTTGAAATCGAATTATCGAACTACCGCGCCATTTTCAATTCTATTATATAATTATATATAATTATTTATATTCTAACGACGACGCGTATAAATATATACGTTCGAATTATATTCAAAATAAATTTCTCATCGATATTATTTAAAATAATACATTTTAAATAATCAAAATTCGCTAAAATTGCCAAAATAAAAATTTTAAACTGGCCCAGATTTTTCGGGTTGTTACAGGTTGACTTCACCGAGATGACTTTGACATTTTCCGCCATTATTGTATATGTATTATGATTCTTCCTATGGCGATGCAGACTGTTTTACTTCCAGTACTTATTATCATATGTATATGTACCGCCTCCGGCGATGTAGACTGATACCCTTATTATGTCTCACTGTATGTATATATTCTGCCTATGGCGATGGTGACTGATCATTTCCTTTTTATTTACTAAGTTATATCCTACGTTGTGCTATTCTGATGTTGTCACATGTTATGAATCTGGTGTCATATCTATGTAAATTTTCTTTTCTATTTTATTGTTTTGCTATTATCTGTACTCTGCTATGATGATTGATGTGTTATATTCCAATGATTATCCTTAATACCGTCACACGGATTTTGGGATCATCACATTATATTTAGGTAGAAACCAATAGATATAAACATGTATTCGAAACATGTTATGATTGATGGTTGCGAGTGGTTGCTAGTGGTTGCTCGTGGATGCATATACACACACATTAGGTACTAGATCGGCTCAGTCACTTTCATATTGCATATATATATATATATATATATATATATATTTGTATATGGATTGGAACTTGATGTGTTACCATATGGACATTGCATTTGTATGAATGGCTGTGCACTCATGTAGAAAGTATGATTAGGAATAATTGCATGCATAATGGACTCATGGCACTGACATAATTCGCATTAAGGAGGTCAACTGAATCAGTAGACCGCCTGATTTTGCATTAGATAAGGACATGTACACACACTATGCATATGATCATGAAAGCATTAGAAGTCTTTTAAGGATAATGGACGCCTCTGTTTGATGGTTGAGTAGATGGACGGTTGGATGGTAGGATATACATTCTTCTTGACTTGAAGATTTCAGGGACGAAATCCTTTAAGGCGGGGAGAATGTAACACCCTGAATTTTCTGTGTCTATTAAAAGATCAAATTAAAGAATACTTAGTTTTTAAAAGTGAGAATTAAGGGAAACGGGTTACACCATTATGTTTGTCTCGAAATTCTGCTTGGAATAGAGTCCAAGTTTTCGTAAATCGGACTTTGTATGAAGAAGTTATGGCCTCAGAAGTTTCAGAAATTTAAATAAATTATAACAGCTCAGGTTTAAAATTCAAAATTCAAACAAAAGATGAAGAAGCGGGCGGGGCGGGATATTTCCTGCCCCAGGCCAGGTCTATACTCAGTTAACATTTTCACAAACATCACTTATTAAAATAGCCGATGTCTATACTCGGTTAGCATTTTCGCAGACGTTTCTTATCAAATTGACGATGTCTATATTCAGTTCTAAAAAAAATTGATAATAACCCATGTCCAAATATTCCATTCCCTCGCTTGACTAAAATTATTTCCCTTGTCCTTCACAGAAGAAAACCCATCCTCCTTACGTTGATTTTCAAAATCACTTTCCCCGTTTCATTTTAACAGCCACCGAAATCAAATCACCTCTAATGACTGCCACCACCAAATCGCTTCATCCCTGACCTCTCCTATCGCCATCGCGCGTCCTCCACCATTGTACCTTCATCGCTGCTCCTTTAAGTCAAAAGCCGCTTTCTGCCCTGAATTGATCGATGTTGCTAAGGTGAGTTTAACCTCACAATTAACTTGTTTTCAAATTTTTACCTTCGGTAGGAGCTAAAATCCATTGGCTAGTTGGGCTTGATTTATGTTTTTTTGTTGTATTGGTTGCTGCGTGTGTTGCGTCTCTGTGGCTTCGAATGGTTGACGATGCTCTTTTACATCCACGATCTAATTTGCAAGATTCTCTCGTGAGATGATGATCGAAACACATTGAATTTAATTTGTGAGTTCTCTAACCTTTTATTTATACTTGCATTTGAATTGTAGCTTGCGGTTTTCGACCTATCTTTTTGTAGTGATGATTGGTGATTTTTATAGCATACTGAAACCCTAAAAATAATGCTCTCTGGTTTCGTATTCTATGACTAGGTTCTGATTGTTGCGTGAATTTTGTATGTTGTGAATCGGTTTATATTCTTGTTCACTTGATGCTATTTTCCATGGTTAATGACTATGTCCCCGTATTGCCTGATAAAAACAGATATATATATAATTTGTTCTGATGATTACTGTTAAGAATAGAAACCTTTCAGTTGATTCATTTGACATTGTTCTTGACGCTTGCTGTCTTTGGATTCATGTATGTAGTACATTGTTCTTCATATTTGATACTGCATTTGTATCCCATGTTGCTTGTTGTTGGCCATGTGTTCACTGGCCTGATCATGTGAGTTGTGACATTGATGGTCATTTGAATAGCCATGATCATGTACCTGTAATCTATGGCATTTATTTTCTTTTCTTTGATTTGTTGTGTATATATACTTGCATTTACCATAACCATTTCTTTGACCTATAATGTAACAATCCAGAAAATCAGAACCAATTTAAAATTTTTATTTTAGAAATTTTAGTGGATTTTAAATATTTAAAACAATTTATTTTAAATAATAACGACTAAAAATTTATTTTAATTGAAGTTAGAACAAATACATTTTATTTAATTATAAAAGGAGTTAGAAATAACGTGGTAGTTTGAAAATTTAAATTTGAACTTTGATTGAATGTATAGGATTCAAAATAAATTGGATTTTGGTGAAACCAAAAATATTAGAATCTGTTTAAGAATATCTTTCTAACGAATCTAAAAAATTGAAATTTCATAGCGGGAATAAAAAGTTATGCCCAGTTTAAAATTCAGAATAGTCACTATAGAATTTTTATATATATTTTAATATTAAAAATAGCCATTTGGCAAACAAGCTCCATTTTCGACGAAACCACTTTTGTTGGAACCGGAATGTCAAATTATTGCTAGATTCGATTTTTCATAATTTTGGAATTAATATGTGAGCGTGGCAAAAGAAAACATGTTTTGTCAATTTCATCAAATTTAATCGACTTGAAAATGACCATTTTTCCAACGGTCTCAAAATTCGATGAAATTAGGTTTGTTAGGACCGTATCGTCAAAACATAACTAGAAATAATTTTTCTGTAATTTTTAGAGTCAATATTTGGCCTCGGTAATTTAAAATGTACAATCAAATTAAATAAATGATTTATATTTTAAAATAAAGAAAAATAGGCTAAGATGATCAAACGGGCTGACGGGACCTAGTCCATTATGTCCGGGAGGAGGGTATTTGGCTAGCGGCAATATTCTTTGGGATGAATTTGAAGTTATTGAGAAGTAAAGGGCTTTTCACAAAAAACTAGAGAAATTAATATTAAAATATTATAAATACTTATCCTTTACAAACCCTAATCCCAACAATACAGTAGCCGCCACTAGTGGAACCAAAGGCCACGAAGCTCCTATTTTTTATCCTCAATAATTCCCATTTCAAACCGAATTAAAACATGAAACCAAAACAAAAATCAAAGAGATTTCTGAGGCCCTTAATTCCATACGGCTAAGATCGAGTATAGTGCTGTAACTTGCGAGATTCTTTGGTCCAAACACCCAGCGTTCGAAGGCGGAATATGGTGAGATGGAGCCACCGAGGTGCATGGCATCGATGGCAAAGATAGAGGAGGGGAAGCCCTTCCTCGTGGTCATCGTTGATTGGTGGCGGAGTGTCTCAATTTGCGTGCGTCTCTGGTCAAAGGGGTGGAGCACGGGTTCGAAATTGCTTCAGAAAGAGGAATGAGGAAGACGAGATAGCAGAAGGGAAAGGTCGTGTTTTATTCTAATGTAATTAAGTTATTAATGATTTTTATTAATTTTGATTAATGTAACCATTGTTTAAATAACCATAACTTTCTTATACGGCATCAGAATTCAGTGAAACAAAATGTGTTGGAATCACAGAGAAAAGGTCTACAACATGGAACTGACTAGATCTGAATCAGAGCACGTTGGAAATTTAGACAAAATCAATTTGAGATTTCTCATTTTAAATTTAGAATAAAAATTATATATTTATTTATTTATGTTGATTGTGATCGTAATATTATATGCGTCATGCAAAATATAGATTGGTTGATTGATTGTGTTGATGATCTGTCGAATTATATTTTTGTGTAAACAAAAATCATTTTTGGTTAGAACATTTTGTGTAAACAAAAATAAAATTTTTGGTTAGAATATTTTGTGTAACAAAAATAA
This sequence comes from Allium sativum, assembly GCA_030737875.1. Taxonomy (NCBI): domain Eukaryota; kingdom Viridiplantae; phylum Streptophyta; class Magnoliopsida; order Asparagales; family Amaryllidaceae; genus Allium; species Allium sativum. Next base: position 507,955,010 of record CM060921.1, on the reverse strand, counting down.
CATCATTTTTGGCTAGAAATTGTCATGTTAATAAAATAACATTTTTGGTTAGAAATTGTCTTGTTAATAAAAACATTATTTTTGGATAGAAATTGTCATGTTAATAAAAACATCATTTTGGTTAGAAATTGTCATGTTAATAAAAACATCATTTTTGGTTAGAAAATGTCATGTTAATAAAAACATCATTTTTGGTTAGAAATTGGTTAGAAAATATCAGGTTATGTTAAAAATACCATTTTAGTTAAAATGTCGTATTAGAAAATGTCATTTATTTAAATTGCCATGTTATTAGGATTATGTTACATGAAATAAAAATGTCATTATTTAGGATAATGTTACATGATATAGAAATGTTATTTATTTAGACTATATTGATTCTAAATGAAAATGTCATTTATTCAGACTACATTTATGTTAAATAGAAATGTTATTTATTTAGACTACATTTATGTTAAATAGAAATGCTATTTATTTAGACTATATTTATGTTAATAGAAATGTCATTTATTTAGACTACGTGCATGTTAAATAATAAATATGTCATTTATGTTTGGAAATACACTTTGTAAACAAAATATGTCATTTAGTCATCTTCATGTTTTGTAAATAAAAATATCATTTGTTAGAATCATGTTATGTTAAATCAATATGACATTTATTTCGGATAATGATTTGTCAAATAGATATGTCATATATTTAGAATATGTTCATCTTACATTATAATGTCGTATGTTTAGAAAATGTCACTATATTGGAAATGTCATTATATTGAAAATGTCACTATATTGAAAATGTCATTATATTGAAATGTCATTATGTTGAAAGTGTCACATTAGATTAAAAATAACATTTTTGCTATAAAATGTTGCATTAGGAATGAAATAACATTTTTGTTATAAAAATGTTGCATTAGAATAAAATACCAATTTGCTATAAAATGTTATGCTAGGATTAAAATGGTCACTTTTGTTAAATTTAGAATTGACAATATAAAACTGTCATTTTTGTTGAAATTAGAATTGAAAATATAAAATTTGTCATTTTAATTGGAATTAGAATTGAAATGAAATTTACATTTTGGTTGAAATAAAATAGTCGAAACCAAAATATCATGTTTTGTTGAAATGAAATAGTTAAAAACAAAAATATCATTTTTGTTAAATAGAAATTGTAAACAAATAAAATCATCATTTTTATTTGTTAAGTTGAAATAGAAATTGTCAACATAAAATTATCATTTTTATTTGTTATGTTGAGTTAGAATCGTCAACATAAAAATATCATTTTTATGTTGAGTTAGGATTGTCGTCAAACAAAAGTATCATTTTTGTAACGAACGCGGATTTTTGACCTCGAAAATTGACACAAAACCATGTCGAACATTCGAGCATTGAAAACACTGGAATGTTATTAGAAAGAAAATTAGAGGGTGAGGGAAGAAAGAAATATTAGAATAGAAGAAGAAGGATCAACACAGAATCAGAGTCACACATCGCAGCGTAACCAAATATAATATAAAAATAGATCTTTACAGAGAGCTTTGGAAAATATACTTATAAATCATCAGAGTACATCAACATGTATGGGGAGTTATAATAATCTGTACTCACATAAAACACACAGCGGAATAATATAATATCATACATCTGAACTCCTCCAGCTCGTCTTTGCATAGTATCTGATAACCTGAACCTGTACAACCTGGTCTAACCCGAGCATTACAAATACCGGGTCAGTCTGGCGAGCCAGAGTGAGAGAAACACACTAAGTTTAAGGGTATCACACAAATTGATTTTAAAGTTAAAATCCTTTAGAAAGAAAAAGTAATAGTAAGACCAGCCCACACATAAATATGGACGGTTTTACATTACTATAATCCAAAATGTTTTTGGAAATCAATACTTCTCTGATATTATAATAGTGTCTAAATCAAGTAAATAGAATCTAGCAGAACGCTTGCATCTCACGCTCTAGATATATAGTATACAATCAAAACTGCGGGCGCTTATTGGAGAATGGATTTCCTGGCAAGGTATGGGACCACCTTTCCGATAATGTACCCCCGGAGATGAATACATTGGGGTTCAACAAGAACGTCCTGCCACCAGGCTCACACATGACCGGTCCCTCATTTCTTTTGAGAGTACCGAATATATCATCACCACAGTTTGGGGCCAGCCAACTGAACCGATAGCATACGAAAAATATAAAGGGACAACCTAAGGCATTTTATTTCTCCGGATCAGGTAATGACAGACCCTTTTAATGGGTGCGACCCACATAGCCATGTTGCCTACCCGATTTTGTTCCATTTCCCATTTGACGAGGCTAGAGGTTAAGCTCTTCCATCAGAATAGTACATCTCCATCTGCTTTGAATGCCACATCGTTAGATCTGCTGGGTATCACTAATTTCCATCCACAAAAATACCCTAGTCGTCAAGAGAAGGCCATTCTCCGCCACAACTGTGGTACGTTTGAAGAAACCAATGTACGCGATCCTTTGGAAATACTTTGTCAGACACTCGTCCATACAAGTCTTCCAGGAATAGGATGAACCGAAGGCACTCTCCTACCGTATCCTATATAGGTATCACCCCAAGGATCAGTATCAAGTAGTCCTTGCAATCCGCAGATTCCATTCACGACAAAATCACAAGTCAAAATATCTCCGGCCGCTAAACCAGAGAAATTCAACAAGTGGTTCTTCCACTAATGAAGATCAACAAACTTCAATGCTCCATCTTCAATCTACATCTTCACGTATTTGCTGGTTCGGAATGGTTTTCGAATAAAATTTGATCCCGGTCTTTCCGTACCAACAATCGTATTGGCCAGATTTGATAGTCGCTAATTTAACTATCAAATAAATAATCATGTGGATGAAATGGGTTCACAAATTCAGTACTCGGCATTACTTGGCCTCTTTAATTAAATATCTGTTAATTATAATCTTTAAACCTCCCAATATTTTTATCTTTTACTTCTTATTATATATAGGAAAATTCTTAAAAATCATTCCATTCGCATATAAACTTTTCGAATACAGTTTCCAATGTTCTTTACGAAATCATAACTTATGTTTCCCCTCGATTCCTCTCGTTTATAAGCTAATACCATTCTTGGATAGTCGTGAAGTCGATCAAGTTGGGGTATTTTATTTACCTATCAAACCTTGACTAACAACATTCATATTTCAGAATAGATAGTAGTTTATTAACCACACGTTTTCCTTTGAAAACCCTATTTGAATCTCAACAACGTTTATTTAATTAATTATTATTAAATAAACTATTATTTTATTTCTATATTAATTTTGATAATCCTCTCTAATATTATACTCAAGTTTCGATTCCATTATAAATAGATCATTTATAAATATTCTCCGACGTCTCTTTAAAAATATTCCTCAATCTGTTTGCAACAACAATACTATATTGGTTTTTAAATTATATATAACTATCTTTAATAATCCTAATATAAATGTCCTTTCAAATCTTATATAAATATCTTTATAACTCTTACCTTTATATCCTTTGAAATTCTTATATTGACATCGGTACGAATCTTTATATTCATTTGGAACAAAACAATACAACTTATCATCTGTAACAAACATTACATATTTCCGTACAAAAACCTTTTATTTTCTTTATTTATACTCTTTTCAAATTATTGCGACAACTTATGCGCTATCGGAAATCCTATAACGATCTTTCTAAGGATCTGCAGCTATAAATCAAATAGTTTAATTTGTTATTTGTAATAATTGTTTCACATTCATTTTTCAAAACTCTTACCTTATTTACAAATCCTGTTTATAAATTGTTATCGACAACTAATATTTCGATTACATTTAACTTAACTCCCGTTTATAAAATCGTTGTAAATGATTTACGACAACATATTCGTTGCCATTTCCAAAACCTTTTACTTAGCTTATACTGTCGCTTATTGAATAAATCCCACTTCATTAACTATTCCGAACTTAGGAATATCGCATTCCGAATCTCGGAATAATCTTCACTTAACCATTTCATACCATTTCCCCACTTCTCAGTTTCCTTTTTTCTAATTTCAAATATTAGATAAATATTTAGTTAAGCTGTCTTATTCGCTTAAAACTCCTTTTATAACTTCGTTATAAAACTCTATTTTAATATAAAACCCATTAACTCCTTTCACATTTCAATTCGACTTCATTTCAACTTTGATCACTTTCCATAATGAATTTCATTTAAATAGCCACTTCTTAAATTATCCTTAATTAACTTAATAATTTACCACACCGTCAACTATCCTATAATTCGTTAACTTCTTTGTTCACTAATAAATGATAAATTTATTTTTAAAATCTTATTAAAACAAATATTTGTTAATCATTTCGTTAATTTAAAACAAACTGATTTAATCATTTAATCTCGATTAAAACGGTTGGCTTAGTCAACTCTCAAAACACGGTTATTTCGTTAACCGATTCCAATTAATCCCTTCTTTAAATTAATTAATAATACAATTAATTTAAGTAATTCTATTTAATTTTTTTCATAAAAAATTATCCATAATCTTAACTACTAGGTTAATTTCTGTTCGTTGCTTATAAATCCTCTAAATCATAAGAATTTATTTCATAAAATCACTGAATAATTAATTACGACTAAATAAATGACAACTATTTATCTCCTTTAAGTCGCTTTTATTTAAAATAAAATATTCCAAAATTTATCTTCAGTTATAAAATAAATTTTATAACTCCATTTCGTCGATTTATCTAATTGTAAATCAATATTTATAAAATGATTGATTTATAGGCCATATACAGCCAATTACTCAACCAATATTACCCATAGGTTTAAACAAAAACAAATGTTGGGTTTCAGGTCAATGTCAACAACCAAATTAATCATTTGATCAGAACAATTCATAAGATGAAATTAAATATATTTGAGGAATCCCGTTGGATCCCTCCAACCTATTCTTCCCTGTATCCAAATACGTTATCTTCATAAAATCATTCAATTTAAATAATAATTGATTTCGTAACAGTTAACAGTGATAATTCATTATCAATCAATTTATTACACACAATCATAACATTCTAAACAACTCATTAAATTAAATTTATAACATGACCAATTAGGAAAGTTACCTTAATTGGGACCAATCGTTAAAATAACGATTTGGTTTTTCGCTGAAATTAAACAACCGTTCAATTTCATTAGATCAATCAATATATGGATATATATTTAATGGACAGTAAATCATTAGCAAGCATAGCAATTCATTAGCAACAATAGCACACAATTATAAAACCATACTTATATAAAAATATAAGTGGGATGGAAACTGAGTGAGTTTAACTCATCTTGATTTGATTCGTTTCTGAAAAGGTTCGGTTACAATTAAACTAAACAATTGTTTAATTCAACTGTAAATTCCAGTTGTCTACTGCACTATCCAGATCAGTTCCACAATGCGGTGCTCATCAATATAATCCCGACAAATCTTGTTTTTATTAAATTCTGATAACATTTGAACGAGTTACAATTAATATTAGTGCATGGTTAGATTAAATAAATTAAATTTTATTAATTAAATTGTTTATGTCCATTATTTTTCGAATGAACATATATACGGCCAATATGTTTACTGCTGCTTCCCTCTTTGATTATGAAATGAATATATCTTCTTCACGTTATCACGCATCTCGTTTTCACTGCCTTTGTTAAATCTGAAATATAAACAAGTGATTAACTAACCTTCCTTAATTAAACGTTTAACACTAACTATTTAAATTAACAATTAGTTATGCTAATTATTTGGCTAAACAAATTAATTTGTTTAAGGTTAAATAGACTAATACCATGGTTCCTATACGTTAAAACCAAAATGGTCTGCGCTTCTCCTTCCTCCTGGTTCGATCCCGCTGTTCATTCCTGGTCAACAATGGTAACCAAGATTAGTTTCCTTAATTAAACTTCCCTAATGACTTCAAATTTAACTTAACTATGTCGGAAAAAAAGGGCGATCAGTTTTCTTCCCATATTTCCAACGTTCCAATTCCAGGTTCTCACGCGAGACCTTCCACGATGCTTCATCTTGTTTGAAACCTTCATCCCGCGCCTTCATCACTTCGAAAATTAAGATCGCTCCCTCCCAGTGATTGTCAGATGTCAATCTGAGGGCCTCGCCCCCTGTGCCTCTAACCTGTCCGCCTTCGCCTCCAGTACCATCATAGCAGCCTCCCCAATCTCCAGATAGTTACCACAGAAACCGGTGCTTAACGATCCCCATCAGGACCACCATCAGTCGCCTGAGCACCAATTGGTCATCACCGAAACATGGCCCAGTCCTCCACCATTTCATGCCATGACCCTTCCTCATCTTGGTGCTCGGTCTCTCCCCTAAAAGTCAGCGAAAATTAGCGGCTTTCAAGTGTAATGACCCGCATTGGCAGAGGTATTATAATTAATTCATTTTATTATATAAATGGTGAATTAAAGGATTTAATGGTCGTGGAATTAATGTAACGACCCGGCTTTTTGACCGCTTCAAATCGGTAATTAAACCAACTTAAAACGTCCAAATCGACGGAGCGTATTTAGCTTACAGAGTTCAGAAACAGAATCAACACAGCGAATACAGACTAATAAATAACACAATATGAGATATAAAAATAAAACTTTCATTTATAAATCATGATTTTTGAATACAAGGATTTTTTTTATACAGCGGAATATGAAATATACTTTGAATACAAGAAAATATTTACTGTATAAATCTTCAGAGTGCGCCGCTATTGGAACCCCAGCTTCGCCATTCTTCGAATCCCAAGCTGAAATTTCGAAATCTGAGATGCTCGGGTCTGACTCGAGCATTCCATGCAAAACATAAAAATACTCGAGTCAGGATTAATCATAGTTCAAGTAAATTAACTTCAATAGAAACTGAAATATAATAGCTAATCCTAACTTCCGAAATATACACAAATTATAAGTTGTGTAGTAGCCGTCCATGTCAGTTTTATTTTAGGGTAAATGGTCGCGGAAGCTTGCACGTACACACGTGCACAAGTACACGTGTGCACTGCCCAACTTCCCGCAACCCCAAATAACAAGTGCCTGAAGTTCATAGATGTTGCGCAAATAAATAGCAAAACAGAGAAGCAAAATATCGAGTAATAAGAAGTGGTTTTGGAGACAAACCAACAACAATTTTCATGCATACATAATGAGTAATCACGGACCAAGATAAAACTTCGAATATTTGCTGTATAATTGCAATGTGGAACGAATAAGAATACTACTACTAAATTATACAATCAAGGCAGAGACGTGGGTTATAAGTGTGCCCAAAACAATGCACTAAATAAACCAAGTTAGGGGTGTTTCACTAAACTCAATATGGCTTTACTTCAACATACAACAGGTGTTTAAGCTTCAGATTCAGGACAAAAGGTTATTATGCCATTTATTGACTTGCTGAATATAAAGGTAACATGGCAAAACAGTTTAAATATAAATGGCATAGCAAATTTAGCATATAACTTGAGTTCAGGTTGACCACAGTTCCATATGGGTATCCTTAATTTGTTTGCAGTTAAAAAAAAAAACAGTAGCCAAATGAGGTGCATGAATGAATTGAATACAAGCACAAGAGAAAGGACGCAAGTGATCGGAACACGTATACACGGAAGCAGGTAAAACAGCAGTAGCACAGAAGTGTGCTCAAAACAGTTTATTTTCAAAGCATATGGTCGACGTAACCCAGTGAATTCATGAATCAAGGAACAATGAAATACCAAACTGATCATCACTACACTGTCTCAAGCCTAGATTCACGGTGTATAACCAGTTCATGTATATGAGAATACATGTGCAGTTTGAAAACAGTTTAACATTCATGTACATATGTAGTTTGAAAACAGCAATTTATTTTCCAAGTCAGTCATTGTAAGGTGGGTTTGTGGCAAAACAAAACATGCAAAGCACAGATGATTTCAACATATAGTAGGTAGTTGATTTTATATGGATACTTCAGTTTTTTTTCTTTCTTTCGATTAACATGTTAAGTGGGCAGATCCAAGTTACGGCTACAGGCCAAACCGGTGTAGTTCGATATCTGGGAGCATGAAATGCTGAATACACACCCAGTGACATATGACTAAAGACATTTCAGTTCTTTATTTCCAATTAATCAATCACACAAGAAAATACAAGGATACCATAAAAATACTCAAGTGTATGAACCATCAAGACAGTGCATATATAGCTCACTTGATGGTAATATTCAATAATCTAGCATAACATATGGCTTCACTAATATCATACATCTAGGTCGTACAAGGGAACCAAGGCATGAAGGGTAACATATTTCAGGTGAAGCCTGTATATCATTAAAACATAACCCAACTATGTATATAACTATACATATAGATTTCCCATTTCGTTATCATATATATTCTGGTGTCAGAATTTCCAAATACGTCACATGCCTACCATACAGGTCCCCCATTTTAACATTTAGATAAAATTCTGAGTTGGCAAAATAGGCAAGTGAGTGTACAAGGTAGCAACTGACATAGGATTTTATATGTCCATATTTTCATATATAGATCATATTCATGTCACAGGTAAATGACAGAGGGCCTTCCAAACACTTCAAATAATTATCAAGTCCAGTATTGAGAACTATCACTTCTAGAACTGGAATCCCATAATATATGATCTGTACTTCCATTTCAGTATTTATATACACTTTACTTTCCTCGAAGTGGTTTGGTAAATGCGGGCTATAGGAAATTATGGAACTGGTGCCCGTATAATGCAACTAGTAAATAAATATTCACCAACTTTAGTTGAATTACAATCCCATATTTATTTATCAAATTAAGTTATCTAGTGACACAGAAAGTCTAGCGTCCACTAAATACATATCAGATTCAACCCAGCATGAGATTTTTAAGCATATTAAAGACAGTTCCTACTTTCTTTCCCCTTTAACTCTGATCTTAACCAAAGTTTTAATAAAAACATGTAAACCATTATCAATCAATTCAAACCCAAGTCAGAAACACCACAAAAACCATACTATCGGGATTAGTTTGTATTAAAATTAAAGTACTTGAACTAGAATTAATCAATCGTGAGTTCCCAAAAAAACTCACCTATAGCCGTGTCGAAGGGTAAGGCCGGTGCGAACTTCGATAGTGAAGGCTCAGCTTTTGGCTGGAGTCGCGGTGACAAGTGCGCAGTGACCAGTGGCAACGAACGATGGTCAGACACATGACTTGAGATGCTCGGTTGGCCTTCGATTTGCTGAGCGAATTTCAGCAGCGACGGGGACTGAGGCAGTGCGAAGGAGCTTCAAATTCAAGGCTTTGGTTTCGATCAACAGGAAAGGGAGAAAGGTGGATTAAATTTTTCCCAGAGGCAATTAATTGAAATTGGAGAAACTAGGGATTCAGTTGGGGAAAAGATTAGAAAAAAGAAATGATTTTTTCTCGATGAAGGAATTGGAACAAGCGGCTTGCTTTTATAACAACGGAGCCGTGGCATCCAAGGAAACGTGAGGAGCACGGCATACAATAGTGTGCGAGAGAAGGAAACCTTTGTTTGTTTAATTTACAGTTTACGGTTTTATTTAGTGCAGGCTATATTTGATGGCTTAAGCGTGAAGAAATTTACAGCGCAGTGTTTAAGTAAAGGAGCGATCCCTATATAATTTTATTCTACCGCCAAAATGACTCCGTTTGTTTTCCAAATTTCACACGCTAAGTTCCAATCTATTTATATCTGCAAATACACACATATCCAGCTAACTTCCATATATTTAAATAAAATCTCCAATTTGTTTTAACGTCAACAAGGTTTATTTTAAAATTCGGTCGTTTATATTTCTCAATTCGAATTTTAATTCTAATTCAAATATTCAACCACATTCAAATTCAAATATGCAACGAATATTTGATTCATAACTGACTATTCTGAATTCAATATTCAATTCATACTCTAGAACCATATATTCGGTTTTAAATTTTTAACTCAAGTATCAATATAACATTGATTATTAACAGTTTAATCTTTAATTAATATCATTTCAAATTGTCCAAATTTCCGGGACGTTACATTCTTCCACCCTTTAAAACTTTTCGTCCTCGAAAAGGAGAGATCGCTAGAGTTATGCCAATGTACACTTCAAATTTTCATATTCGTGGGTAATTTCTCCACAACTCATTTAAATATCGATATTTAATTTATCGACCGTCATATCCAATAAATTTGGAAATTCACATTTTCTTTCAAGATTGACCTATTCTTAATTTCAAACCTTGCACTTTATTCCAAACCTCTTTATAACTAATATGTCAATATTCATCGTTTCACGAGTTTAATCCCATCTCCTTATATTCAATCCATTGAATTTTTCACAACGCTCACTGAAGAGTGTAAATAACATCCTCACTTCAAGTTGTAACTTGAAAGCTAGAAAATTTTCAAAATCTAAAATTCTTTATATATAATATGAAATTCATACAGAAAGTACTTCGAAATCCTCTTTTTTAGCCTTTTCAGTTAGGTATATTTTAAATTTCAAATTATCGATTTGAAAGTATTTGATAACTCGAAGTTTGACAAGTCTACTGTCGTTCTCGCAGATGTTAGGCATACGCTGGCCAGGCGCACGACTAAAATCTCCAAGCACTAAATATCCTTGCTTCAACTCCCAGTTGAAAAATATTTCAAAATTTCTCTTGAAAACAGATACGGAAAGTACCAGTGTGATAATGATATGTTGATTGGTCATGAATCGCAGATACACAATGGTTTCGTCTGGATCCCCCCAGAAACATCCGTATCCGTAGGAAATCACTTCCCTGCGAATTTCGTCATGGAGAGATCAACGGAAGATATTTTAAGAATCAAAAGACATTATGAGGTCACTCAGCGTTGATTTCTCTGTCTCAGAATCATGGAGACAAATCAAGGAATTATGAAGATACTTCAAGTCACGAGAACAAAACAAGTCCCAAAGACAAATCAGGTCACGAAGACCAATCAAGTCACGAAGACTAACTGCTGCATCAACAGGTGGCTCACTATCAATAAGATATCTCAAATATTGTGGACCGCAGGTACACAATGGTTACGCCTGGGTCCCCCAGGAAACATCCATACCCGTAAGCTTTCACAGCTCTGCGGATTACGCCCTTACATTCGACTGTAGATCGCAGCAGTCACAATGGTTACGCTTGGTTCCCCCAAGAAACATCCGTCCGCCATAGGCTATCTGCAGCCCTGCGAATTCCCACGACTCTAGATCGCAGCGATCACAATGGTTACGCCTGATTCCCTCAAGAAACATCCGACCGCCGTAGGCTATCTGCAGCCCTGCGAATTACGCTAGCAGTCGTGCTCAATGGCAACTCATGAGTTTTATGTCCAGACAACCTACCGCCACCAGCAGCACTGCAGATTGCGCTATCTGCAGTCCTTTTACATAAGCTCGAAATTCAAAGAAGAAGGATGGTACTTCCCTTATCTTGACTTGAAAACATATAATACTATATACATATAGTATCTAATTCTCATACTTTTCATAATTCATACTTTACATAAGATTCTCTTTCCAAATCAAACATCTCATTCTTATATAAATTCTGTTATATAAGACTTTATTTCAAACTGATTATATCACATTTTTCTCCATATAAGTTTCGAAACTTCTATGCTAAATATCTAAACTCGAACATCCCTCAATTTCCATTCTAATCTTAAAATTTTAGCTTTAAACTCTTAATCAATTCAAATGATTGATTGATATCACTTCAAACTCGGCTTTCTGAATCCACTGACTATAAACCAAATTTTTCTTTCAATTTCTAATTATAAAATTCATCACTTCATCAACATCTTTATTTGCTCAAAACTCCGGATTTTTTCTTCTTATCACAAATTTTTCCTTCACGCATTATCACTTCTTCACATTCATACTTCGACCGTCAATTAGTAAGCGAACAACTTCCTAAGTATCAACCCCGAAGGCCGAAACCAACATCAGATCAACACTCAGAAAGTCATCCAACTTGACTAATCTCTAGCCAGTTCTTAATTTCTTATCAAATCATTGTTTATGCAAATTCTCGAATTCAGTTTACGAACATACATCTTTTATGTTCTGTCATCATTCGTTCTCGACGTGCGGCATTCTTTCCAAAATTCGCTCACCTCCCATGATCTTTTGAAAACATTTCCAATTTTCATATTTTATTTCTATAATTCTACAAAATCACTTTATTCTCAGGGGAAATATTTCTAAATTCGTTAGTTGCATTAAACAGTTATTAAATAAAACACTGATATTTTCACTTAACTGCTAACACTCATTTACTTACTTCACTTAACCATTCTTGCTATCGAATCTTATCCATTTCTTAGTCAATGATGAGGTCAATCAAGTTGGGGTATATTTACCTCTCAGACCTTAACTGAACAATATTATTAACTTTGAAACAGATAAGTTCGCAACTTCGAAACTTTCATTCTCATAACTTTCAAATTCAAATTAAAATTCTACTTTTTTACGAAAATCGTTGATTGTAACAATCGTTCATGCCTCGAAATATTTAACTTTAAAATATACTTTATCCATTGAATACATAATTAAATAATATTTTCCTGAAACCCGACATAATCGTCTCCCATAAATAACTTCTTTTCGAATAATCTATTATTCAATACCATATTCCGAACTTCGGAAAATATTCTGAACTTCAGAACAATCTCACCGTACTGGTTAACTTTATCACCTCCATCTCCAATTTCAATCGCAACATATTCGTTTTCAAATGTTATTTACTTCAAAAAAAAAGTAAATATTTCTTTTATCAAAATCTAAACTCGTCACATCCAATTAGCTTTCATTTCACTTAAACCTTGATTCAAATCTTTATTCATATTTTGCTCCATTTACAACTCTCGTTCATACTTCGCTTCTTGATAATTAATTAACAAGTTTGTACCTCACTATTGAATCCATGTATTCGATTATACTAATTATAAATTATCTTGCCAATAAACTTCGACACAATTATAATTATACCCTTTTCAATTTTATTATTTTATATTCCGAATTCAAAATAAAACTCATCGTCTCATTTCCGAAACGATTTCCAATTTCCTCTCCTCAATCAAATTCTTATCTGAAATTTTATTCCAATAAATTTCAATTATTTTTTATCGCCAAAAACACACAATTGATTCATCGATTCTATTATAATTATCTTCCTTAAATGTCGTTTGATGATAGGTTCGAGATTCAAATACAAAGGAATCTTATCGAAGAATAATTCTCGCAAACCTGGATTCGAAGACTTCCGAAGACTGGGGATTCCGAAAAAAAATTAAATCTCAAAATAAATTTTTGTTTCCGCTGTATTATTTCCAAAATACTAAATTTCAAAATATATAATATTTCCAAAATATTTTTCCATTCAAAATTTATTTTAAAATTGTTTACACTTTTCAAAAATTATATTCTGAAATCTTTTTATTTTCAAAATCCGCTTTTCCAGTGTCGATTCTATTTCAAACTCGATAAGCTATGCTTTGAATAAACCAAAGCTCTGATACCACTTGTAACGACCCGGCTTTTTGACCGCTTCAAATCGGTAATTAAACCAACTTAAAATGTCCAAATCGACGGAGCGTATTTAGCTTACAGAGTTCAGAAACAGAATCAACACAGCGAATACAGACTAATAAATAACACAATATGAGATATAAAAATAAAACTTTCATTTATAAATCATGATTTTTGAATACAAGGATTTTTTTTTATACAGCGGAATATGAAATATACTTTGAATACAAGAAAATATTTACTGTATAAATCTTCAGAGTGCGCCGCTATTGGAACCCCAGCTTCGCCATTCTTCGAATCCCAAGCTGAAATTTCGAAATCTGAGATGCTCGGGTCTGACTCGAGCATTCCATGCAAAACATAAAAATACTCGAGTCAGGATTAATCATAGTTCAAGTAAATTAACTTCAATAGAAACTGAAATATAATAGCTAATCCTAACTTCCGAAATATACACAAATTATAAGTTGTGTAGTAGCCGTCCATGTCAGTTTTATTTTAGGGTAAATGGTCGTGGAAGCTTGCACGTACACATGTGCACAAGTACACGTGTGCACTGCCCAACTTCCCGCAACCCCAAATAACAAGTGCCTGAAGTTCATAGATGTTGCGCAAATAAATAGCAAAACAGAGAAGCAAAATATCGAGTAATAAGAAGTGGTTTTGGAGACAAACCAACAACAATTTTCATGCATACATAATGAGTAATCACGGACCAAGATAAAACTTCGAATATTTGCTGTATAATTGCAATGTGGAACGAATAAGAATACTACTACTAAATTATACAATCAAGGCAGAGACGTGGGTTATAAGTGTGCCCAAAACAATGCACTAAATAAACCAAGTTAGGGGTGTTTCACTAAACTCAATATGGGTTTACTTCAACATACAACAGGTGTTTAAGCTTCAGATTCAGGACAAAAGGTTATTATGCCATTTATTGACTTGCTGAATATAAAGGTAACATGGCAAAACAGTTTAAATATAAATGGCATAGCAAATTTAGCATATAAATTGAGTTCAGGTTGACCACAGTTCCATATGGGTATCCTTAATTTGTTTGCAGTTTTAAAAAAAAAACAGTAGCCAAATGAGGTGCATGAATGAATTGAATACAAGCACAAGAGAAAGGACGCAAGTGATCGGAACACGTATACACGGAAGCAGGTAAAACAGCAGTAGCACGGAAGTGTGCTCAAAACAGTTTATTTTCAAAGCATATGGTCGACGTAACCCAGTGAATTCATGAATCAAGGAACAATGAAATACCAAACTGATCATCACTACACTGTCTCAAGCCTAGATTCACGGTGTATAACCAGTTCATGTATATGAGAATACATGTGCAGTTTGAAAACAGTTTAACATTCATGTACATATGTAGTTTGAAAACAGCAATTTATTTTCCAAGTCAGTCATTGTAAGATGGGTTTGTGGCAAAACAAAACATGCAAAGCACAGATGATTTCAATATATAGTAGGTAGTTGATTTTATATGGATACTTCAGTTTTTTTTTCTTTCTTTCGATTAACATGTTAAGTGGGCAGATCCAAGTTACGGCTACAGGCCAAACCGGTGTAGTTCGATATCAGGGAGCATGAAATGCTGAATACACACCCAGTGACATATGACTAAAGACATTTCAGTTCTTTATTTCCAATTAATCAATCACACAAGAAAATACAAGGATACCATAAAAATACTCAAGTGTATGAACCATCAAGACAGTGCATATATAGCTCACTTGATGGTAATATTCAATAATCTAGCATAACATATGGCTTCACTAATATCATACATCTAGGTCGTACAAGGGAACCAAGGCATGAAGGGTAACATATTTCAGGTGAAGCCTGTATATCATTAAAACATAACCCAACTATGTATATAACTATACATATAGATTTCCCATTTCGTTATCATATATATTCTGGTGTCAGAATTTCCAAATACGTCACATGCCTACCATACAGGTCCCCCATTTTAACATTTAGATAAAATTCTGAGTTGGCAAAATAGGCAAGTGAGTGTACAAGGTAGCAACTGACATAGGATTTTATATGTCCATATTTTCATATATAGATCATATTCATGTCACAGGTAAATGACAGAGGGCCTTCCAAACACTTCAAATAATTATCAAGTCCAGTATTGAGAACTATCACTTCTAGAACTGGAATCCCATAATATATGATCTGTACTTCCATTTCAGTATTTATATACACTTTACTTTCCTCGAAGTGGTTTGGTAAATGCGGGCTATAGGAAATTATGGAACTGGTGCCCGTATAATGCAACTAGTAAATAAATATTCACCAACTTTAGTTGAATTACAATCCTATATTTATTTATCAAATTAAGTTATCTAGTGACACAGAAAGTCTAGCGTCCACTAAATACATATCAGATTCAACCCAGCATGAGATTTTTAAGCATATTAAAGACAGTTCCTACTTTCTTTCCCCTTTAACTCTGATCTTAACCAAAGTTTTAATAAAAACATGTAAACCATTATCAATCAATTCAAACCCAAGTCAGAAACACCACAAAAACCATACTATCAGGATTAGTTTGTATTAAAATTAAAGTACTTGAACTAGAATTAATCAATCGTGAGTTCCCAAAAGAACTCACCTATAGCCGTGTCGAAGGGTAAGGCCGGTGCGAACTTCGATAGTGAAGGCTCAGCTTTTGGCTGGAGTCGCGGTGACAAATGCGCAGTGACCAGTGGCAACGAACGATGGTCAGACACATGACTTGAGATGCTCGGTTGGCCTTCGATTTGCTGAGCGAATTTCAGCAGCGACGGGGACTGAGGCAGTGCGAAGGAGCTTCAAATTCAAGGCTTTGGTTTCGATCAACAGGAAGGGGAGAAAGGTGGATTAAATTTTTCCCAGAGGCAATTAATTGAAATTGGAGAAACTAGGGATTCAGTTGGGGAAAAGATTAGAAAAAAGAAATGATTTTTTCTCGATGAAGGAATTGGAACAAGCGGCTTGCTTTTATAACAAAGGAGCCGTGGCATCCAAGGAAACGTGAGGAGCACGGCATACAATAGTGTGCGAGAGAAGGAAACCTTTGTTTGTTTAATTTACAGTTTACGGTTTTATTTAGTGCAGGCTATATTTGATGGCTTAAGCGTGAAGAAATTTACAGCGCAGTGTTTAAGTAAAGGAGCGATCCCTATATAATTTTATTCTACCACCAAAATGACTCCGTTTGTTTTCCAAATTTCACACGCTAAGTTCCAATCTATTTATATCTGCAAATACACACATATCCAGCTAACTTCCATATATTTAAATAAAATCTCCAATTTGTTTTAACGTCAACAAGGTTTATTTTAAAATTCGGTCGTTTATATTTCTCAATTCGAATTTTAATTCTAATTCAAATATTCAACCACATTCAAATTCAAATATGCAACGAATATTTGATTCATAACTGACTATTCTGAATTCAATATTCAATTCATACTCTAGAACCATATATTCGGTTTTAAAATTTTAACTCAAGTATCAATATAACATTGATTATTAACAGTTTAATCTTTAATTAACATCATTTCAAATTGTCCAAATTTCCGGGACGTTACAATTAAATAACTGGGAATATTTAATTAAAATAATAAATTTAATAATATATTTAATTCAGAAATAATCAAAAATACTGGAAATCACAATATAATGTGAACTGGGTCATCCCTAAGATTTAATTCAGCTTAGAATTGAAATATATTGACGAATATATTAAATCGACGACAGTTTGAACGTATAATTATATTATAATTAAAACCGAGCTCGAAATGACGCTGTAGTTCGCTATTTGGCGATTTGAACTTCGACTGAATGTACAGGATTCGCTTTAAGCCGGATTTCCGTGAAACAAGAAACGTACGGAGCTGGTGGAGTATATCTTTCAAGTGGAAGAGAAAAATCGGGATTTCGTCGTGTAGAATTTTAGATATGTCCAAATCAAATTTCAGAATAGTCGCTATAGAATCGTTTATCGACCATAACGGTTATTTCAAAATAACTAGATATCGGGTGTGAATTCAGACAAGGTTCTTTTGGGACATTACGATAATTTAATTTTTAGAATTTTATGGTAATTTTTAATTAATTTAATAAACGACTTTTTATTTGGAGTATTTCGCACCCTAAAATCAACATTTTGAAGTTTCAAAATATGAGTCCATCTACCGGTATTATTATATTTTTGGTATCGGGAAACCTTGCTCATCTCAACAATATTTTTACTTCTGTCAATACCCGTCCGTAAGTGAATGAAATTCGATATTTCCGTGTACACGCTCTCCACATGGCCAACATGTGGAACTAAGTGAAGGGTTGCCATGAAAACTAAATATATAAAATGCTTATGTTCCTCCCTAGGCCATGTCCCTCGTAGCATGAATGAAAGAACAAAGGTAGACCACGTTCTCCGTTGGTTTCAACCACAATTCTTTGTGGCCTCAAAAGCTAAAACGTGGTTCTCCAGAAACCATCTTCATAAAGTCACTTTAAAACCTTGTAACCAAATCACTCCGTTCTACAGCAAACATCATATTCCGCCGCCACTTATATACTTCCAGTAAAATAAAAACATCTTCAAAAATCAAACAGAAATCAAAACAATATCTATAAATCGAGATGCAAATATATTTAGCATCCTGGGGTGAAGAGCTTCAAGCTCGTGTAATCCTTGTAGAGTCCGAACTCTCGTCGCTCGCTGGAAGTTTGCACAGAAACACCTAGGGTTCGGCGGTGTGATTGATTTAGGGACTTGGGGTTGATTTCGAACATGGTTTTGGACGTAGAGGATCAAACGCCAACCAGTAGCGAGCTATGGTGGATTTCGATCAGGAAGAGGGATGCGCGACCTTTCCTGTAGTTGGTTTTGGGACTGTGAATGGATTTGCCTTGGTGAGATCGAACTGCTGTTGAGTGCTGTGATGTTGAACGGGTTGCAAAGGAGAGTAGCATGGTACTTTCAGTTTCGGTGGTAGGTTCGTTGAAGAGGCCAGGAGCGGTGGAGACTTTAATTGGAACCGGCCATTTAGATTTGATTACAGGAGGAAACGATTTGGGAAGAGGAAGATGAACTTAGGTCTGGATTTCTTGGATCGGGTATGTCTTGTTGAAGAATGGTTTGGGCTTTTTACAGAAGGTGTGGGCTGAATTCAAATAGGTTATGGCCCTTTAGAAAATAAAAATCCAAGTTGTTTATTTATTTAAAATATATTAACTTGTTTATATCGTATCTAGTTCATACGGAATCGAAACCATGAACGGTCAGATGCGTTGAATTCGTATGGACGAGCACTTCACAATGGAATTGGTTTGAAGTGGATTGGGGCTCGTCTGAATTTACGGCGAATTTAATTGTTTGATTCAAATCAAGCAAACGGTTTATCGTTCTTTAACGATGAACTGGCAAGGTGAGTAAAACTCACCAACTCTGAACAGTTATATTTTTATAATGTATTCTTAGAACTGTTAATCATCTGTTGATTGCTGTGTGTTGATTGTATGATTGAACTGTTAGTCAGTTAGTTAAATTTCTATATTGATTCTGTTTAATAGAATATATCATATGGAGCTGAAAGTGATGTTATCTATATTGTCTAACATCTGTGATGCAGGGAAACAGGTTGGAGGAATCCGACTGAATTCCTCAACAGTTATTTTATTGTTTTTCATATATTTTAATATATGATGTGAATTATAACCTGTTGTTGATTGTGTGTGTATGGACGAGATTAGACATCGTGGTTTGATATGATTGAATACCATAACATACGGGATGTTGATAAGTAGATTCTCAAAGTGATATTGAAAATGGAATATTTATAAATAAGAGATTTATAAAGTGTAATATTTATAAATAAGAGATGTTTATAAATTAGAATATTTATAAATAGGAGATATTCAAAAAGAAAAATAATTTCAAAACATTTTCTTTTGAATGGAAAGGCCTGTGTGGTGAGTTTGGGGATTTTCCCGATGCTCCCGATACAAAGGAGGTTATGGCGAATTTTCCCGGGAATTTAAGAAGTTAGAATATTTCAAGAATAAATTTGAAAAGGAAATATTTGTAAACCATTTACAAATAGAATTGGAAAGGGAACATTATAAAAAGGAAATCATTTTTAAAGTGTAGAACCATTATTTAAAAGTAAATCTTTTCAAATGAATAAAATGTTGTTAAAAAGGATATCTTTATAAAGTGAATAAAGTAAATCTAATATGGTATTCGAAAGGAGAAATCGAATATAGACATTCGAAAGGAGTTAATCGAATATGGTATTCGAAGTGGTTAATCGAATATGGTATTCGAAAGTTAGTTAAACGAATATGGTATTCAAAGTAGGTTAATCGAATATGGAATTCGAAGTAGGTTAATCGAATATGGTATTCGAAAGTTAGTTAATCGAATATGGTATTCGAAAGTTAGTTAATCGAATCTGGTATTCGAAAGTTAGTAAAACGAATATGGTATTCGAAAGTTAGTTAAACGAATATGGTATTCGAAGTAGTTAATCGAATATGGTATTCGAAAGTTAGTTAATCGAATATGGTATTCGAAAGTTAGTTAATCGAATATGGTATTCGAAAGTTAGTAAAACGAATATGGTATTCGAAAGTTAGTTAAACGAATATGGTATTCAAAAGTTAGTTAATCGAATATGTTATTCGAAAGGGGTTAGTCAAGTCGAGTTAGTCAAATAGAGTTAACCAGTTAGAGTTAATCAGTTAGAGTTAACCAGTTAGAGTTAATCAGTTAGAGTTAATCGGTTAGAGTTAACCAGTTGGAGTTAATTAGTTAGAGTTAATCAAGTAGAGTTAAAACGAACTAGAGTTAATCAAATATAGTTATTTGAGACAGAGTTAGTCAAACATAGTATTCAGGGTAAGTTGCCATCTTGTACGACTGCTAGCGAAATTCGCAGGGCTGTAAATAGCCTACGGCGGTCGGATATTTCCTGAGGGAGTCAGGCGTAACCATTGTGATCGCTGCGATCTAGAGTCAAGCGAATGGAGTTTAATCGAATATTAGTTATTCGATAGGAGTTAATCGAGTTGATCGAGTTAAGAAATAAGTTAAGTTAAATAAGTTGAGTTAATCGGGTGGTTCGACCAAGTTAGTCGAGCCTAGTTAATCAAATCGAATTGGTCAAAACCAAGTAATTCGAGTTAAGTTAGTCGAGTTAGTCGAGCCTAGTTAATCGAATCGAATTGGTCAAACCAAGTAAGTCGAGTTAAGTTAGTCAAGTTAGTCGAGCCTAGTTAATCGAATCGAATTGGTCGAACCAAGTAAGTCGAGTTAGTCGAGTCAAGTTAAGTTAGTCGAGTTAAGTTCGTCGAGTTAAATAAATCAATGTTAGTTTCATCGAAGGGAGTTATCGATGTTAGTTTCATCGAAAGGAGTTATCGATGTTAGTTTCATCGAAAGGAGTTATCGATGTTAGTTTCATCGAAAGGAGTTATCGATGTTAGTTTCATCGAAAGGAGTTATCGATGTTAGTTTCATCGAAAGGAGTTATCGATTATAGTTTAATCGAAGTGAGATTTTCAAATATGAGATATTTGAAAAGGAAGAGTTATCGAATATTAGTTATTCGAAGAGAGATTTTCGAATATCGTTTATTTGAGAAGGAGTTAATCGAATATAGGTTATTCGAAGAAGAGTTAATCAAATAGAGATTTCTCGAAGAGAGTTAATCGGCAAATTCGATTATATCGAATTCGGGAAAGTACTTATACTTTCCAGTGTTTAAATAGAGATTTATTTATTTATAAATAAATAAGTGTTAGGTTAATTATTCACTAATAAGAATAGAAGTTATAATTAAAGTTAGATAATTCGAAAGTAGGGATTATAACGTTATCGTTATAACCAATGTTTTAAATATAGAAGTGGATTAGTAAAATTGAATCCGAGAAAGGCGTAAAGAAGTTGTTAAAGATTAAAAGATAAACTTTGACCATTTCGAAGTTATAACGTTGTTCAGTTAAGGTCTGAGAGGTAATTATACCCCAACTTGAGTGACTTCCTTCTTAACTAAGAAATGGTAAGGTTTGATCGTAAAGGAGTTTTGGAAATGTTTTCCAAACAAGAATCAGAAATGTTTTCTGATAAAAGAAAAATAAGAATTTAGAATATAGGGAAACAAGAGATAAGTAAATAAATGAACTAAAGAGATTTATGTTAAATGATGTTTGTTCGATATAATTTCCATTTGGAAATAATATCGTTGTTTTGCACACTTGTTTTTCTTTGATAGTTAACTCACCGACTATCGAAGTTTTGACCATTTTAACGTTGTTTATTTGGAGAGACCGGTTGGATTATTATCCATAGAACCACTTTGTATTGGCATAAGCGTCGCGAATCATATATGCCAAAGATAATTGAAGACGGAGTAAAATGCAAGGGCTATCCTGTTTACAGAATAGTGCCTTCGGTTTGTCCAGTCTCAGGACAACTTGTATGGACGAAGGTCTGACAGAGTATATCCAATGGATCGCGTAAGTTGATCTGTTCAAACGTATTCATGTTTGGTGGCGGAGGAATTCGTTTCTCTTAGCTGTATACCCGTGTTATTTTTGGATAAGTCAATTTGTGATTTAGCGGGTATAACGATGTGACATTCTAAGTGAATGAGGATGACTTGTATGAATGAATGTCTGACAGAGTATTTCCAGAAAGGTCACGTACCTTGATTTCTTCAACCGTACCAAGAGTGGAAGCAGAGAAGGAAACTTCTTTAGCTAACACGTAATGTACTGTTGTAGACGTCAATTAGTGATTTTCGATGGATCTGACAAGGTGACATTCGAAGTGAATCTGATATGATGATAAAGCGTAGCTTCTAGCCTCATCAACCGGTAAATGACAGAAATCGGGCAGGCAGCATGGCTAAGTCGGTCGCACCTAAGTAGGGTGTATAATCACCTATCTAGAGAATATTCACTTGTTTCTTAAATCTATCAATGCTGTCCCATATATATACGGGAACGTTTGCTGATCCCAACCGTTGGTGATATACATTTGATACACTCAAGCGAAATGAGTGGTCGGTCATGTGTGGCTGAGTTACAAGATGTTCTTGTTGAACTCCAGTGTATCGTTCCTAGAGTACACTGATCAGAAGGTGGTTCCATACCTTGTCAAAGTTGGAAATCCATTATCCAATACGTGCTTGCGATTGTGATTGTATACTATATATGTAGAACGTGAGATGAAAGCGTTTCTGCTAGTTGATATCTATTTGTACATAGACATTATTATAATATCAAAAGGTTTTTGATATAAAGATATTTTGGATTCTCATAAGGGAAAAACCCGTTCCATTCTGCGGCGTGGTCTTATGAGATATCGTTTACTTGTTCATATACCTGTTTAAACTGTTTTACTCATACCAGTCCCATGACTGACCCCGAGTTTATTTGTTTTGTTTTCCCTAAACTCTTGGGTGTCTAAATTTGTACGGGCAGTCAAGTAGTCAGGATTTTACAGATATATTTGAAGAGTTGGAGCAGGAGGCTTCTGGATCATATAGCTATAGTTTATTTCCGCTGTGTTGTAAGTGCTGTACTCTGATAAGTGCTATTGTATACATAACTGTTATATTTCAAAGTTATGTTATCTATTATATGTTATTCGTTCCGCTGTGAGGTTCGTGTTACTCTGATGATGATGTTCTTCTTCTTCTTCTTCTATTCTAAGTTTCTATCTTATCTATCCTCACCCTCTAATTTCTTTCATTAACTATTCGGTTATTTTCGACTCTTGATGTTCGATATGTGTTGTATATCAAATATCCAAGGTTGCATTTTTCCGGGTCGTTACAGTTGGTATCAGAGCTTAAGTTTAGAATTACTTGGCTCTGTGGCGTGACACGGTAGAGATAGGGTTAGTAACACCCTAGATTGAGTTTGAGTGTATATATACGAGTGCATATTTGTAATTGATATAAAAATTGTTTTATATTGTGGAGATTCATTGGCTGAGTTGTTTATGAGTTCTGGTCGATCAGTTTGATCCACTGTATCGGTAGGAGTAAATAAACACTTAAATACGATGGACCGACACAGTATGGATATGTGATATATTATCATATATAGGATGTGTTGGTAGTGATTATAATCAGATAAGATTATAAAATGTGAAATGGTTATATCTAACCAATCAGAATTTATACAAGTGAAGTATATGAAATAAGATGAATTAAATCTGAATTTAGATCGAAATTGGAATTTAAAATCCCAGAAATGGGAAAGGTGTTTGTAAATGAATCAGGATTGAATATAAGAAAATTTTAAAATCCTAGGAGATTTTAAATTGTTTACAAGCCTTGTGAAGGATATTTTGAAAGTGATTTCAAAAATGAAAGTATTTAGAAATGGATTTGAAAGTGATATAGTATTGAACTCACTTCGGTAGCTAGAAAATAGATTCCGATGTTGATCATGACATCATCGGTGTTCATTTTCGAGTATGTAAGTGACGGATTACTACCAAGGATTTTGTTTTGAATTTGTTTTGGGAAAACAAGTTGTGTTGAATTTCAAAAAGGAAAAATTTGATTTTTTTAAAGAGGTAAACTGTTTAAAGGCTTCCAGGAAGAAAGGGTTGTTTGAATTTAAACAAATTAAAGTAAAATTTGTAAAATCCAATAGAATTGAGATGGAATTTGAAACCAGTTAAGTGGAAACTGAGTTGAAATAGAAATATCGAACAAATTTGATTAATAAGATAGGAATTTGAAACGATATTTGGTTGATGAGTTAAGAATTCGGAATCGAGAGTAGAACTTTGATTTAAAGTTGAATTTGGCTTGGATAAACGAATGGTTGTGTTGAGGATAAACAGATCAGAGTTTGATTAGATTGATATTGGTATATGCTGAATTGACAGCAGGTGAAAGTGATAGAGTTGATATGCCGACAAAAAGGTACAAGTTTATATTTTATATGAATTTGGAATTTATGAGCCGAATTGGCAAGCCGTTTGGCGTTTTGATTTTCTTTTGGGTTGAAGAAGGCCCAGAGAGGCGAGTTGGAGTTTGAGCAATTGACCAGTACAAAGGAGGTGCTGGCGAAATTTTCCGAAAATTTAAAGTGTTAGAAAATTTTCAGAATTTTTGAAAATTTTAGTTAGTAGGAATGAATAAATATTTTTGTCGATATCAATTGGTTCAGTTAAAATCAGAAATAAGGGGCAAACAAATCTTAGGAGTTCCAATATATAGGGTCTTCCTCTACCTTAGCAATTTCGAGGACGAAATTATTTTAAGTGGGGAAGAATGTAATGACCCGCATTGGCAGAGGTATTATAATTAATTTATTCAATTATATAAATGGTGAATTAAAGGATTTAATGGTCGTGGAATTAAATAACTGGGAATATTTAATTAAAATAATAAATTTAATAATATATTTAATTCAGAAATAATCAAAAATACTGGAAATCACAATATAATGTGAACTGGGTCATCCCTAAGATTTAATTCAGCTTAGAATTGAAATATATTGACGAATATATTAAATCGACGACAGTTTGAACGTATAATTATATTATAATTAAAATCGAGCTCGAAATGGCGCTGCAGTTCGCTATTTGGCGATTTGAACTTCGACTGAATGTACAGTATTCGTTTTAAGCCGGATTTCTGTGAAACAAGAAACGTACGGAGCTGGTGGAGTATATCTTTCAAGTGGAAGAGAAAAATCGGGATTTCGTCGTGTAGATTTTTAGATATGTCCAAATCAAATTTCAAAATAGTCGCTATAGAATCGTTTATCGGCCATAACGGTTATTTCAAAATAACTAGATATCGGGTGTGAATTCAGACAAGGTTCTTTTGGGACATTACGATAATTTAATTTTTAGAATTTTATGGTAATTTTTAATTAATTTAATAAACGACTTTTTATTTGGAGTATTTCGCACCCTAAAATCAACATTTTGAAGTTTCAAAATATGAGTCCATCTACCGGTATTATTATATTTTTGGGATCGGGAAACCTTGCTCATCTCAACAATATTTTTACTTCTGTCAATACCCGTCCGTAAGTGAATGGAATTCGATATTTCCGGGTACACGCTCTCCACATGGCCAACATGTGGAACTAAATGAAGGGTTGCCATGAAAACTAAATATATAAAATGCTTATGTTCCTCCCTAGGCCATGTCCCTCGTAGCATGAATGAAAGAACAAAGGTAGACCACGTTCTCCGTTGGTTTCAACCACAATTCTTTGTGGCCTCAAAAGTTAAAACGTGGTTCTCCATAAACCATCTTCATAAAGTCACTTTAAAACCTTGTAACCAAATCACTCTGTTCTACAGCAAACATCATATTCCGCCGCCACTTATATACTTCCAGTAAAATAAAAACATCTTCAAAAATCAAATAGAAATCAAAACAATATCTATAAATCAAGATGCAAATATATTTAGCATCCTGGGGTGAAGAGCTTCAAGCTCGTGTAATCCTTGTAGAGTCCGAACTCTCGTCGCTCGCTGGAAGTTTGCATAGAAACACCTAGGGTTCGGCGGTGTGATTGATTTAGGGACTTGGGGTTGATTTCGAACATGGTTTTGGACATAGAGGATCAAACGGCAACCAGTAGCGAGCTATGGTGGATTTCGATCAGGAAGAGGGATGCGCGACCTTTCCTGTAGCTACTTTTGGGACTGTGAACGGATTTGCCTTGGTGAGATCGAACTGCTGTTGAGTGCTGTGATGTTGAACGGGTTGCAAAGGAGAGTAGCATGGTACTTTCAGTTTCGGTGGTAGGTTCGTTGAAGAGGCCAGGAGCGGTGGAGACTTTAATTGGAACCGGCCATTTAGATTTGATTACAGGAGGAAACGATTCGGGAAGAGGAAGATGAACTTAGGTCTGGATTTCTTGGATCGGGTATGTCTTGTTGAAGAATGGTTTGGGATTTTTACAGAAGGTGTGGGCTGAATTCAAATAGGTTATGGCCCTTTAGAAAAAAAAATCCAAGTTGTTTATTTATTTAAAATGTATTAACTTGTTTATATCGTATCTAGTTCATACGGAATCGAAACCATGAACGGTCAGATGCGTTGAATTCGTATGGACGAGCACTTCACAGTGGAATAGGTTTGAAGTGGATTGGGGCTCGTTTGAATTTACGGCGAATTTAATTGTTTGATTCAAATCAAGCAAACGGTTTATCGTTCTTTAACGATGAACTGGCAAGGTGAGTAAAACTCACCAACTCTGAACAGTTATATTTTTATAACGTATTCTTAGAACTGTTAATCATCTGTTGATTGTTGTGTGTTGATTGTATGATTGAACTGTTAGTCAGTTAGTTAAATTTCTATATTGATTCTGTTTAACAGAATATATCATATGGAGCTGAAAGTGATGTTATCTATATTGTCTAACATCTGTGATGCAGGGAAACAGGTTGGAGGAATCCGACTGGATTCCTCAACAGTTATTTTATTGTTTTTCATATATTTTAATATATGATATGAATTATAACCTGTTGTTGATTGTGTGTGTATGGACGAGATTAGACATCGTGGTTTGATATGATTGAATACCATAACATACGGGATGTTGATAAGTAGATTTTCAAAGTGATATTGAAAATGGAATATTTATAAATAAGAGATTTATAAAGTGTAATATTTATAAATAAGATATGTTTATAAATTAGAATATTTATAAATAGGAGATATTCAAAAAGAAAAATAATTTCAAAACATTTTCTTTTGAATGGAAAGGCCTGTGTGGTGAGTTTGGGGATTTTCCCGATGCTCCCGATACAAAGGAGGTTATGGCGAATTTTCCCGGGAATTTAAGGAGTTAGAATATTTCAAGAATAAATTTGAAAAGGAAATATTTGTAAACCATTTACAAATAGAATTGGAAAGGGAACATTATAAAAAGGAAATCATTTTTAAAGTGTAGAACCGTTATTTAAAAGTAAATCTTTTCAAATGAATAAAACGTTGTTAAAAGGAAATCTTTATAAAGTGAATAAAGTAAATCGAATATGGTATTCGAAAGGAGAAATCGAATATAGACATTCGAAAGGAGTTAATCGAATATGGTATTCGAAGTGGTTAATCGAATATGGTATTCGAAAGTTAGTTAAACGAATATGGTATTCGAAGTAGGTTAATCGAATATGGTATTCGAAGTAGGTTAATCGAAT
Organism: Allium sativum; assembly: GCA_030737875.1. Taxonomy (NCBI): domain Eukaryota; kingdom Viridiplantae; phylum Streptophyta; class Magnoliopsida; order Asparagales; family Amaryllidaceae; genus Allium; species Allium sativum. The sequence continues at coordinate 507,927,155 of CM060921.1, read as the reverse complement.
ATGGTATTCGAAAGTTAGTTAATCGAATATGGTATTCGAAAGTTAGTTAATCGAATCTGGTATTCGAAAGTTAGTAAAACGAATATGGTATTCGAAAGTTAGTTAAACGAATATGGTATTCGAAGTAGTTAATCGAATATGGTATTCGAAAGTTAGTTAATCGAATATGGTATTCGAAAGTTAGTTAATCGAATCTGGTATTCGAAAGTTAGTAAAACGAATATGGTATTCGAAAGTTAGTTAAACGAATATGGTATTCAAAAGTTAGTTAATCGAATATGTTATTCGAAAGGGGTTAGTCAAGTCGAGTTAGTCAAATAGAGTTAACCAGTTAGAGTTAATCAGTTAGAGTTAACCAGTTAGAGTTAATCAGTTAGAGTTAATCGGTTAGAGTTAACCAGTTGGAGTTAATTAGTTAGAGTTAATCGATTAGAGTTAAAACGAACTAGAGTTAATCAAATATAGTTATTTGAGACAGAGTTAGTCAAACATAGTATTCAGGGTAAGTTGCCATCTTGTACGACTGCTAGCGAAATTCGCAGGGTTGTAAATAGCCTACGGTGGTCGGATATTTCCTGAGGGAGTCAGGCGTAACCATTGTGATCGCTGCGATCTAGAGTCAAGCGAATGGAGTTTAATCGAATATTAGTTATTCGATAGGAGTTAATCGAGTTGATCGAGTTGAGAAATAAGTTAAGTTAAATAAGTTGAGTTGATCGGGTGGTTCGACCAAGTTAGTCGAGCCTAGTTAATCGAATCGAATTGGTCAAACCAAGTAAGTCGAGTTAAGTTAGTCGAGTTAGTCGAGCCTAGTTAATCGAATCGAATTGGTCAAACCAAGTAAGTCGAGTTAAGTTAGTCAAGTTAGTCGAGCCTAGTTAATCGAATCGAATTGATCGAACCAAGTAAGTTGAGTTAGTCGAGTCAAGTTAAGTTAGTCGAGTTAAGTTCGTCGAGTTAAATAAATCGATGTTAGTTTCATCGAAGGGAGTTATCGATGTTAGTTTCATCGAAAGGAGTTATCGATGTTAGTTTCATCGAAAGGAGTTATCGATGTTAGTTTCATCGAAAGGAGTTATCGATGTTAGTTTCATCGAAAGGAGTTATCGATTATAGTTTAATCGAAGTGAGATTTTCAAATATGAGATATTTGAAAAGGAAGAGTTATCGAATATTAGTTATTCGAAGAGAGATTTTCGAATATCGTTTATTCGAGAAGGAGTTAATCGAATATAGGTTATTCGAAGAAGAGTTAATCAAATAGAGATTTCTCGAAGAGAGTTAATCGGCAAATTCGATTATATCGAATTCGGGAAAGTACTTACACTTTCCAGTGTTTAAATAGAGATTTATTTATTTATAAATAAATAAGCGATAGGTTAATTATTCACTAATAAGAATAGAAGTTATAATTAAAGTTAGATAATTCGAAAGTAGGGATTATAACGTTATCGTTATAACCAATGTTTTAAATATAGAAGTGGATTAGTAAAAATTGAATCCGAGAAAGGCGTAAAGAAGTTGTTAAAGATTAAAAGATAAACTTTGACCATTTCGAAGTTATAACGTTGTTCAGTTAAGGTCTGAGAGGTAATTATACCCCAACTTGAGTGACTTACTTCTTAACTAAGAAATGGTAAGGTTTGATCGTAAAGGAGTTTTGGAATTGTTTTCCAAACGAGAATCAGAAATGTTTTCTGATAAAAGAAAAATAAGAATTTAGAATATAGGGAAACAGGAGATAAGTAAATAAATGAACTAAAGAGATTTATGTTAAATGATGTTTTTTCGATATAATTTCCATTTGGAAATAATATCGTTGTTTTGCACACTTGTTTTTCTTTGATAGTTAACTCACCGACTATCGAAGTTTTGACCATTTTAACGTTGTTAATATGGAGAGACCGGTTGGATTATTATCCATAGAACCACTCTGTATTGGCATAAGCATCGCGAATCATATATGCCAAAGATAATTGAAGACGGAGTAAAATGCAAGGGCTATCCTGTTTACAGAACAGTGCCTTCGGTTTGTCCAGTCCCAAGACAACTTGTATGAACGAAGGTCTGACAGAGTATATCCAATGGATCGCGTAAGTTGATCTGTTCAAACGTATTCACGTTTGGTGGCGGAGGAATTCGTTTCTCTTAGCTGTATACCCGTGTTATTTTTGGATAAGTCAATTTGTGATTTGGCGGGTATAACGATGTGACATTCTAAGTGAATGAGGATGACTTGTATGAATGAATGTGTGACAGAGTATTTCCAGAAAGGCCACGTACCTTGATTTCTTCAACCGTACCAAGAGTAGAAGCGGAGAAGGAAACTTCTTTAGCTAACACGTAATGTACTGTTGTAGACGTCAATTAGTGATTTTTGAAGGATCTGACAAGGTGACATTCGAAGTGATTCTGATATGATGATAAAGCGTAGCTTCTAGCCTCATCAACCGGTAAATGACAGAAATCGGGCAGGCAGCATGGCTAAGTCGGTCGCACCGAAGTAGGGTGTATAATCACCTATCTAGAGAATATTCACTTGTTTCTTAAATCTATCAATGCTGTCCCATATATATACGGAAACGGTTGTTGATCCCAACCGTTGGTGATATACATTCGATACACTCAAGCGAAATGAGTGGTCGGTCATGTGTGGCTGAGTTACAAGATGTTCTTTTTGAACTCCAGTGTATCGTTCCTAGAGTACACTGACGGAAGGTGGTTCCATACCTTGTCATAGTTGGAAATCCATTATCCAATACGTGCTTGCGATTGTGATTGTATACTATATATGTAGAACGTGAGATGAAAGCGTTTCTGCTAGTTGATATCTATTTGTACATAGACATTATTATAATATCAAAAGGTTTTTGATATAAAGATATTTTGGATTCTCATAAGGGAAAAACCCGTTCCGTTCTGCGGCGTGGTCTTATGAGATATCGTTTACTTGTTCATATACCTATTTAAACTGTTTTACTCATACCAGTCCCATGACTGACCCGGAGTTTATTTGTTTTGTTTTCCCTAAACTCTTGGGTGCCTAAATTTGTACGGGCAGTCAAGTAGTCAGGATTTTACAGATATATTTGAAGAGCTGGAGCAGGAGGCTTCTGGATCATATAGCTATAGTTTATTTCCGCTGTGTTGTAAGTGCTGTACTCTGATAAGTGCTATTGTATACATAACTGTTATATTTCAAAGTTATGTTATCTATTATATGTTATTCGTTCCGCTGTGAGGTTCGTGTTACTCTGATGATGATGTTCTTCTTCTTCTTCTATTCTAAGTTTCTATCTTATCTATCCTCACCCTCTAATTTCTTTCATTAACTATTCGGTTATTTTCGACTCTTGATGTTTGATATGTGTTGTATATCGGATATCCAAGGTCGCATTTTTCCGGGTCGTAACATCAAGTTAACTTTCGGTCAGCTCATAGCCTAAAAACCCATCGCCACCACACAACCGCACCGACTGCGCTCCTTCCACTTCTTGGTTGCGGTTTTGGCTGATAAAGTTTGAGGGATTTGTTCTTTTAAGTGATGTTTTAATTTGTTACAGAGGATGGGATTTATTTGTTTTCGATTTTTTAAAAGTAGGAGGATTCGGCTCTTCTGAAGCACACAAGAATGAAAACTTGCCTGTATATTTATAGCAGACGACTCCTTGGTCATCAAGGAATAGATGTAGTAGATGTAAGTAGGTTTGCAAGTGACAAAACTTTGATTTTTTGCTTTACATGGCTTCTACAGCTTAGGGGGTAAGGCTCTGTTCTTGAAGAGATGGAAAGGGTACCTCTAAGTAATGCAAATAATATATATTTAGTCATGTCCCTTTTCTCTTGTTGGCTAAAACTAGGAACCCTTCATTTCTAACAGCTATTGAAATTTGACATAACAACAAATCAAGAAATGGACCTGATAAAAGTGGCAACCCTTAGGCATTTTGGTCTAAACTGCGTCAGTTTTCCATTGTAGATTCATGGTAATTTTGACCTTTCATGTATTAGCAAAGACCTCATTCCTCTTTTTGAAGTATTTAGTTTGATAAGCATGAGTGTGGTGATTTTGTGATTTCGCCCGTTCTTTTTGTTTGTAAATTTTCTATGTTGTGCTCGTGTTATAATTTTGACAAAGAGGTTAAAGAAATGATTTAACATCTAAACGTCAACCAACCAACAATGGCTGGAAACATATATAATAAATCTCATCCATGTAATACTAATCAGGATTGTGATCATAAATTAGGTGTCAACTAAGTCTGTTCGTGTTATCTTCACACTCAAGGAATTTCGAAAAATAATAATCATAATATAAGATTATTGTTTACATGTATATAAAATAATAAATTAAACGTCAGAATTAATCTGCTTCCTATACCTGTTTTAATTAATTTAATTTACTTTGTTTTTAGTTAAAAATACATCGGTACCCCATTTACATGAAACTCCGTTCATGTACAAGCAGCTACGGACAAAAATAAAAATAGAGTCGTATCCGCTGAGGTGCCACGATCCCAAAAATATAATAATATCGATAGATTAACTTATATTGTTAAATACCGAAATACCAATATAGGGTGCAAAATACTCTAAATAAAAGCTGCAAATTTAATTAATTAAAATTTACAGTAAAATTTTAAAAATTGAATTATAACTATGCCTCAAAGGTTTTGACTAGATTCGAAATCGATATTTAATTATGTTAAATTGTCATTATGGTTTTATAACGATTCCATAACGATTTTCTAAAAATTTGAGTTGGCCATAACTTAACATTTATACGATGGAATCTCGATTTCTCTGCTTCATTAGAAAACCATCATCAAATCGATTCAACCGTTTCTTGTTTCACTACGATCTGATTTATATCGGGTCCGACATATTCCATTGAAGTTCATAGCGTTATAATACGTACTACTGCGCCACTGCAGCTCGTTTTATATTATATATGAGTTAACGTTAATGCTTCGTTTTAGATAAACAAATTTAAAATATTAAAACTCATTAATATTCCAAATAAAATATTTAAAATATATTTAAATATTCAAATTAAATAACCGAAAAATCTGGGTCGTTACATTCTTCCCTCTTAAAAGAATTTCGTCCTAAAATTACTGAGCAAGAAGAATGCTCCAAATCCAATTATTTCAAAATAATCTTTTAGAATTTATTATCAACAATACCCTAAGTTTTAAATATTCCCGAAAAATAACGCCCGCACCTCCTCTGCACGGCTTGATCAGAACAACAACAAATGCCACTCTGGGCCTTAACTTCATCAAAAGAAAACGAAAACCAAATGGCTACCCAACTCAGGGATGAAATCAAACACTCCAATCAATATATTAAGGTTCACTTGTTTGTTGGGCAAATTAAATTCCAATTTTGAAGAAAACCAACCACTGATGTTTCATACCAACCTGTATTCAACTATGCAACCAGATCAACTCCAATGGCCTTCTGGAATCTGTACTTAACTCCATTGATAATACAAGTGATAGATACATAGTTAGCTTATTTAATTCTATTTCATAAATGATTCTATTCAATTCATTATCCATACTGACCCAAATTTGATTCAAATTCCATTTCCATATCCGTACCCTAATCCATTTCACTTAACTAAACTAATCCCAATCAATTAACTAATTAATTTTCTAACTAATTCAATTTCACTTTACTATTCAACCTGAATTTCAAAAAAATCAATCAACCAACCAATACATAACCAACTTAATCCAATCATTTCACATTTATATTCAGCGTTAATCCTGTTTATATTCACTTGGGTTATGACTCGACTAATATCTAGTTGATTATTATTAACCCAAATTTTTAAATTTCAATTCTATTTTAACTTTAATATCCATGCTTAACTTAACCAAAGTTAAGTTTCAAATCCATACCAATTAACTAACTTATTTCCAAATTAGTTCATTTCTATTTCATAATCCCATTCTGATTATTCATTCTCATTTATTGACTTCATATTGAAATCACCTTGGTTATATCAAACCACTCAATTTTAAATATTCAATTTGAATTCTGTTCAAACACATCATCATCTCAATAATTCGATAAAATTATTTCTTTTCTATAAAAAAATATAATTTGGCCAAAACTATTTTATTTGACATCTTAACAAAACGATATCGTGTCTGCTGCCAGTTCAAAATTGAACCAATCAAATAACACAATATAAAATATTTTTATAAAATATACAAATGCGCTCCCATATATATACACTCAAACTCAATCTAGGGTGTTACTAACCCTATCTCTATCGAGTTATGCCACAGAGCCAAGGTTATTTCTAAACCAATAGCTCTAATACCACTGTAACGAACACGGATTTTCGACCCCGAAAATCAACACAAAACATGTCGAACATTCGAGCATTGAAAACACCGGAATGTTATTAGAAAGAAAATTAGAGGGTGAGATAAAAAAGAAAGAAATATTAGAACAAAAGAAGAAGGATCAACACAGAATCAGAGTCTCACATCGCAGCGGAACAAAATATAATATAAAAATAAATCTTTACTGAGAGCTTTTGAAAATATACTTACAAATCATCAGAGTACATCAATACGTCTGGGCAGTTATAATAATCTGTCCTCACATAAAACACACAGTGGAATAATATAATATCATACATCTAAACTCCTCCAGCTCGTCTCTTCATAGTATCTGATAACCGGAACCTGTACAACATGGTCTAACCCGAACATTACAAACACCGGCTCAGTCTGGTGAACTAGAGTGAGAAAAACACATTAAGCTTAAGGGTATCACACAACTTGATTTTAAAGTTAAAATCCTTTAGAAAGAAAAAGTAATAGTAAGACCAACCCACACATAAATGCAGATGGTTTTTACCTTACTATAACCCAAAACGTTTTTGGAAATCAATACTTCTCTGATATTATAATAGTATCTAAATCAAGTAAATAGAATCTAGTAGAACGCTTGCATCTCATGCTCTACATATATAGTATAGAATCAAAATCGCGGGCGCTTATTGGAGAATGGATTTCCTGGCAAGGTATGGGACCACCTTCCCGACAATGTACCTCCGGAGATGAATACATTGGGTGTTCAACAAGAACGTCTTGCCACCCGGCTCATACATGACCGGCCCCTGATTTCTCTTGAGAGTATCGAATATATCATCACCACGGTTGGGGGCCAGCCAACCGAACCGATAGCATACGAAAAATATAAAGGGACAACCGAAGCCATTTGATTTCTCCAGATCAGGTAATGACATATCCTTTTAATGGGTGCGACATAAATAGCCATGCTGCCTACCCGATTTTGTGCCATTTCCCATTTGATAAGGCTAGAGATTAAGCTTATCCATCAGAATAGTACATTTCCATCTACTTTGAATGCCACATCGTCAGATCCGCTGGTTATCACTAATTGTTGTCCACAAAAATACCTTAGTCGTCAAGAGAAGGTCTTTCTCCGCCACAACTGTGGTACGTTTGAAGAAAACAATGTACGTGATCCTTTGGAAATACTTTGTCAGACACTCGTCCATACAAGTCATCCAGGAACAGGATGAACCGAAGGCACTCTCCTACCACATCCTATATAGGTATCACCCCAAGGATCAGAATCAAGTAGTCCTTGAAATCCACAGATTCCATTCACGACAAAATCACAAGTCAAAATATCTCCGGCCGCTAAACCAGAGAAATTCAACAAGTGATTCTTCTGCTCATGAAGATCAACGGTCTTCAATGCTCCATCTTCAATCTACATCTTCACGTACTTGCTGGTTCGTAATGGTTTTCGAATAAAATTTGATCCCGGATTTTCCGTACCAGCAATCGTATTGGCCAGATTTGATAGTAATAAACAATCATGTGAATGAAATGGGTTTACTAATTCAGTATTCGGCATTACTTGGCATCGTTAATTAAACATCTGTTAATTATAATCTTTAAACCTCCCAATATTTTTATCTTTTACTTCTTATTATATATAGGAAAATTCTTTAAAATCATTCCATTCGCTTATAAACTTTTCGAATACAGTTTCCAATGTTCTTTACGGAAATCATAACTTATGTTTCCCCTCAATTCCTCTCGTTTATAAACTAATACCATTCTTGGATAGTCGTGAAGTCAATCAAGTTGGGGTATTTTATTTACCTCTCAAACCTTGACTAACAACATTCATATTTCAGAATAGATAGAAGTTTATTAACCACACATTTTCCTTTGAAAACCCTATTTAAATCTCAACAACGTTTATTTAATTAATTATTATTAAATAAACTATTATTTTACTTCTCTATTAATTTTTGATAATCCTCTCTAATATTATACTCAAGTTTCGATTCCATTATAAATAGATCATTTATAAATATTCTCCGACGTCTCTTTAAAAATATTCCTCAATCTGTTTGCAACAACAATACTATATTGGTTTTTAAATCATATATAACTATCTTTAATAATCCTAATATAAATGTCCTTTCAAATCTTATATTAATATCTTTATAACTCTAACCTTTATATCCTTTGAAATTCTTATATTAACATCGGTACGAATCTTTATATTCATTTGGAACAAAACAATACAACTTATCATCTATAACAAACGTTACAGATTTTGTTACAAAACCTTTTATTTTCTTTATTTATACTCTTTTCAAATTGTTGCGACAACTTATGCGCTGTCAAAATTCCTATAACGATCTTTCTAAGTATCTGCAACTATAAATCAAATAGTTGAATTTGTTATTTGTAACAATTGTAACACATTCATTTTTCAAAACTCTTACCTTACTTACAAATCCCGTTTATAAATTGTTATTGACAACTAATATTTCGATTACATTTAACTCTTAACTCCCGTTTATAAAATAATTGTAAATGATTTACGATAACATATTTGTTGCCTTTTCCAAAACCTTTAACTTAGCTTATACTATCGCTTATTGAATAAATCCCACTTCGTTATCTATTCCGAAATTCGGAATATCGCATTCCGAATCTCGGAATAATCTTCACTTAACCATTTCGTACCATTTCCCCACTTCTCAGCTTCCTTTTTTCTAATTTCAAATATTAGATAAATATTTAGTTAAGCTGTCATATTCGCTTAAAACTCCTTTTATAACTTCGTTATAAAACTCTATTTTAATATAAAACCCATTAAATCCTTTCACATTTCAATTTGACTTCATTTCAACTTTGATCACTTTCCATAATGAATTTCATTTAAATAGCCACTTCTTAAATTATCCTTAATTAACTTAATAATTTACCACATCGTCAACTATCCTATAATTTGTTAACTTCTATATTCACTAATAAATGATAAATTTATTTTTAAAATCTTATTAAAACAAATATTTGTTAACCATTTCGTTAATTCAAAACAAACTGATTTAATCATTCAATCTCGGTTAAAACGGTTGGCTTAGTCAACTCTCAAAACACGGTTATTTCGTTAATCGATTCCAATTAATCCCTTCTTTAAATTAATTAATAATATAATTAATTTCAATAATAACATTTAATTGTTTTCTTAAAAATATTATCCAAAATCTTAACTGCTAGGTTAATTTCTGTTCGTTGCTTATAAATCTTCTAAATCATAAGAATTTATTTTACAAAATCACTGAATAATTAATTACGGACTAAATAAATAACAACTATTTATCTCCTTTAAATCACTTTTATTTAAAATAACATATTCCAAAATTTATCTTCAGTTATAAAATAAATTTTATAACTCCACTTCATCGATTTATCTAACTGTAAATCGATATTTATAAAATGATTGATTTATAGGCCATATTCAGCCAATTACTCAGCCAGTATTACCCATTGGTTTAAGCAAAAACAAATGTTGGGTTTCAGGCCAATGTCAACAACCAAATTAATCATTTGATTAGAAGAATTCATAAGATGAAATTAAATATATTTGAGGAATCCCGTTGGATCCCTCCAACCTATTCTTCCCTGTATCCAAATACGTTATCTCCATAAAATCACTCAATTTAAATAATAATAGATTTCGTAACAGTCAACAGCAATAATTCAATATCAATCAATTTATTTCACACAACCATAACAATACAACAACTCATTAAATTAAACACGTTATTTTATGACGTGACCACTTAGGAAAGTTACCTTAATTGCGCCCAATCGTTAAAATAACGATTTGGTTTTTCGCTGAAATTAAACAACCGTTCAATTTCATTAGATCAATCAATATATGGATATATATTTAACAGACAGTAAATCATTAGCAACCATAACAATTCATTAGCAACCATGGCACACAATTATAAAACCCTACTTATGTAAAAATATAAGTGGGAAGGAAACTGAGTGAGTTTAACTCACCTTGATTTGATTCGTTTCTGAAAAGGTTCAGTTACAATTAAATTAAACAGTCGTTTAATTCAACTGTAAATTCCAATTTTCTACTGCACTATCCAGATCAGTTCCATAATACGCTGCTCGTCAATATAATCCCGACAAATCTTGTTTTCGTTAATTTTCTAATAACATTTGAACAAGTTGCAATTAATATTAGTGCACGGTTAGATTAAATAAATTAAATTTTCTTAATTAAATTGTTTATGTCCATTACTTTTCGAATAAACATATATACGGCCAATACATTTACTGCTGCTTCCGTCTTCGGTTACGAAATGAATATATCTTCTTCAGGCTGTTATGCATCTCGTTCCCACTGCCTTTGTTAAATCTGAAATATAAACAAGCGATTAACTAACCTTCCTTAATTAAACGTTTAACACTAACTATTTAAATTATTAATTAGTTATGCTAATTATTTGGCTAAACATATTAATTTGTTTAAGGTTAAATAGACCAATACCATGGTTCCTGTACGTTAAAACCAAAATGATCCGCGCTTCTCCTTCCTTCTAGTTCGATCCAGCTATTCGTTCCTGGTCAACAATGGTAACCAAGATTAGTTTCCTTAATTAAAATTCCCTAATGACCTCAAATTTAACTTAATAATGTTGGAAAAATAAATAAAAGGGCGATTAGTTTTCTTCCCATATTTCCAATGTTCCAATTCCAGGTTCTCACGCGAGACCTTCCACGCTGCTTCATCTTGTTCGAAACCTTCATCCCATGCCTTCATCACTTCGAAAATTAAGATTGCTCCCTCTTAGTGATTGTCAGACGTCGACCTGAGTGCCTCGACCCCTGCGCCTCCAACCTGTCCGCCTCCGCCTCCAGTAGCATCACAGCAGCCTCCCCAATCGCCAGATAGTTACCACGGAAGCCGGTGCCTAACGAGCCCCTTTAGGACCACCAGCGGTTGCCTGAGCACTAATTGGTCATCACCGAAGATGGCCCAGTCCTCCACCATCTCACGCCATGACCCTTCCTCATCCCGGTGCTCTGTCTCTCCCTTAAAGGTCAGCAAAAATCAGCGGCTTTCAGGTTAACTTCCGGTCAGCTCATACCCTAAAAACCCATCACCAACACACAACCGCACCGACTCCGCTCCTTCCACTTCTTGGTTGCGGTTTTGGCTGATAAAGTTTAAGGGATTTTTGCTTTTAAGTGATGTTTTAATTTGTATAGAGGACGGGATTTATTTGTTTTCGATTTTTAAAAAAGTAGGAGGATTCGGCTCTTCTGAAGCACAAAAGAATGAAAATTTGCCTGTATATTTATAGCAGACGACTCCTTGGTCATCAAGGAATAGATGTAGTAGATGTGGGTAGGTTTGCAAGTGACAAAACTTTGATTTTTTGCTTTACATAGCTTCTACAGCTTAGGGGTAGGGCTATGTTCTTGAAGAGATGGAAAGGGTACGAGACTTTACCTCTAAGTAACGCAAATAATATATATTTAGTCATGTCCCTTTTCTCTTTTGGCTAAAACTGGGAAACCTTCATTTCTAACAGTTATTGACATTTGACATAACAACAACTGGAGAAATGGACCTAATAGAAGTGGCAACCCTTTGGCATTTTGGTCTGAATTGCGTCAGTTTTCCTTTGTAGATTCATGGTAATTTTGACCTTTCATGTATTGGTAAAGACCTCATTCCTCTTTTTGAAGTATTTAGTTTGATAAGCATGAGTGTGGTGATTTTGTGATTTCGCCCCTTTTTTTTGTTTGTAAATTTTCTACGTTGTGCTTGTGTTATAATTTTGACAAAGAGGTTAAAAAGATGATTTAACATCTAAACGTCAACCAACCAACAATGGCTAGAAACATATAAAATAAATCTCATCCATGTAATACTAATCAGGATTGTGATCATAAATTAGGTGTCAACTAAGTCTGTTCGGGTCATCTTCACACTCAGGGAATTTCGAAAAATAATAATCCTAATATAAGGATATTGTTTACATGTATATAAAATAATAAATTAAATGTCAGAATTAATCCGCTTCCTATACCTATTTTAATTAATCTAATTTACTTTGTTTTTAGTTAAAAATACATCGGTACCCCATTTACATGAAACTCCGTTCATGTACAAGCAGCTATGGACAAAAATAAAAATACATTCGTATCCACTGAGGTGCCATGATCCCAAAAATATAATAATATCGGTAGAAAAACTTATATTGTGAAATCCCGAAATACCAATATAGGGTGCAAAATACTCTAAATAAAAACTACAAATTTAATTAATCAAAATTTACTAGTAAAATTCTAAAAATTGAATTATAACTATGACTCAAAGGTTTTGACCAGACTCGAAACTGATATTTAATTATATTAAATTGTCGTTATGGTTTTATAACGATTCCATAGCGATTTTCTGAAAATTTGAGTTGGTTATAACTTAACATTTATATGATGGAATCTCGATTTCTCTGCTTCATTAGAAAACTATCATCAAATCGATTAAACCGTTTCTTGTTTCATTAAAATCTGATTTATATCGGGTCCTGTATATTCCATTGAAGTTCAGAGTGTTATAATACGTACTACTGCACCTCTACAGCTCGTTTTATATTATATATGAGTTAACATTAAAGCTTCTTTTTAAATAAATGAATTTAAAATATTAAAATTCATTAATATTCCAAATAAAATATTTAAAATATATTTAAATATTCAAATTAAATAGCCGAAAAATCTGGGTTGTTACAATTTTATTTAGTTATGTTGAATTAGATTTGTCGACAAATTTAGATATTCATTTTTATTTGTCGAGTTAAACATTGAATTTGTGTACGAGTAAGAGTAGTCATTTTTATTTGGTCATTATAATTAAAAACATACATGTAGACAAAATTGTCTTTTTATCTTGTCGCAAGACATCAACAAAACATGTGTGTAGACAAAATTGCCTTTTTAATTTTGTCATTTGAAGAATAGAAAATGTATACGAATAAAAATTCTTTTTATTGACATTAGGAAAAATGTAAATAAGTTATGCAAATAAAACTCCTTTTTATTTGATATTCGAAGACATTTTTTGTAAACAAATATGTCATTTCGTTAGAAAATGTTATGTTAAAATGGAAATGTCATTTAGTTAAATTATATGTTTCATTAGACGAAGTATCACCATTATCATGTTAGACAAGGAATTAAATAATTACTTGTTAAAAATATATGTTTGTTAAAGTAAATTATAAATATTTGTTTATAATTTAATCATTGAAAATTGGTTAAATAGAAAATAATCCAAACTGAATTAGAATTGGTTAAATCTATTAACCAATGATTTACTTATGTAAATTGTTGTTGTTTGAAAACCCCACACAGGTATTGGGATGATATTTGACATACACTAGTCCTAATATTTAATTAATTGTCAATCGATGGATTGACAGTCTGTGATGAGCGTTATTTATTTATTTTAATGCTCACATGGTTATAAACTTCACTTTGGATGTGAATGGATTATTTGATGATTGTTTATCATATCGTTGAATATATGCAATGTATGAAATCCATATAACTGAATTTAAATTGTAATTGATTGAGTCACATTCCGATTCAGAATATCTTTTAAATAACAAATATTTTGAAATCATATTCAGTGTAGAATAAAATTTTGATTTTTAGGTCCACCTTTGGATGGACACAAAAATATAAAAAAATATGAAGTCGAATTAAGTAACAAACGCTATTTTTTAACCTGAACGGGTTTATCGATCGATTTTATCCATTTTAAAATGAACATTGAAAAGAAGTGAATTTAAAATATAATACTTTGAAAATATTATCATTTTAAAATTATAAAAATGTAGAATTCAATTTTGATTTAAAATTGAAAATAAAGTTAAAATGGTTTTAGAACATAATTATAAATATTTTATAAAATACGATTTAAATAGAAGTCGACGATATATATATTTAATGGCCTGAATAGAATGTGCCGCGCAGCGACCGTTCGCGAATTTCAACCATTAACTTCAAAGTGACATAACGGGAGATCCGACCGTCGGATTTTCCTAAAACTGGAAACGTAAGGTTCATATCGAAAAGAGCTTTCCATGAATACAAGAGTTTTAAAATCTAATGGTTGGATTTGGAATTATGTCCAAATCAAATTTGGAAAAGGTCGTTGTAAGTGCAATTCAATGACTGTTATTGGAAACCAACTGTAAAGGCTTAATAAAATTACTAAAAATATGGAAAAATTATGTAAAAACATAATAAATTATTTGAATAGAATTTGGATGAAAGATTCCAATTTTTTAAAGGTAAAAATATATTTATTATCGATATGAACTAGTTATTAACTAGAATAAATTTTAAATTAAGATTTAATGAAGTTTTCTAATATATTAATATTTACTTGGAATTAAATAAATAAATTGGATTTTTGGGTTTGTTGTGAATGGAGTCTTCAATAACACCGTTCTTAAACCCAGTTGAGAAAATAATAAATCTTTTAATTAAGATTATTAGAGTTTTCCAATTATATTTAGAAATTAGGATAAAATGAAATGTGAATTGGGTTTATCATGAACTGTGTTTTTAAACGACACTTGTTCTTTAACCTAATTAACAGTGAAAATATAATTCGGAATTTATAAATCTTTCATTAAGATTTTAATGGGAATTTTCCAAAGTAAAGTTTTCCAATTTAATATATTAAAGTGGAATTGAATGGATTTCGATTTAATAATTATCGAGATGAGGTTATGTAAAAGAAGACCGTTACTATAAATGGAATTTAAAAGGCTTTGCCGTTATTCCATTTACATTATTAGTCTGATACGGAAATTTATATCAATTATATATATTGATTTGATTTCTGTGAAATTCCATATTTAATGGGAAATGATTTTGGGTTTATCGTGAACTGTGTTTTAAATGACATTGGTTCTTTAACCCAGTTAAAGACAAGATTAATTTCTTAGAGTTGAATAATCATAAAATAATGGTTTTTGATATTAAAACCAAATTGGAGTTTTAATGGATCTTTAAAAAGAAGATCAAAGAATAAATTTAAAAGAATTTGCCTTTGATAAAATTAATGGGAACCTTTCCCTGATAATGTGAATATTTTATTCAAAAGAATATTCTGAATTGGAATGAGGCGTTTGATGTGTTTTTATAGCACTTTATTATTGATTATAAAATATGCGAGTTATTCAGAAAGACAGGGTTTAACCCATTCTGAATAATTACTATGACGATTAAAAGTCGAAGATGAAGACGGTGGTTGAAGACTGGAGACCTTCACATTGTTTGGATGATTACTGATGTCTTGATTGGGAGGCATCCCAAGACAAGGTAATAAGTGGTGATCGTCCAGACGTACTTGGAGATCGACGGATATGCGAAAGCCTCTCTCCTATATTGGACATATGGGACGAGGAATAAGGTGTCCCTGGTTTCGTTCAGACCCAAAACGAACTTGTAAATGGATGTATGACTGACGTTGTATTCCTTTATGTTGTATTTGTTGATATTTGCTAATTATATGTTTGTTTGGTGGCCGAGAATTCATTCTCTTGCTTAACACCCTTCTCTGGGACGTACGAGCTTAGAGGTTGTATATTGGCAGAAATCAATAGTATGGTATGGATTGACAATGTGGCATGCTAAGATGCAAATGATCAAAGCTTTTGTTGAAAAGCAGGGCCTTGTGATTGATGATCAAAGCACAGCTTTATTTAGCATAGCTTTGTGTAGCGATACTTCGCGAGCCTCACAACCCGGTATGAATAAGAAACGGGAGTAAGGACTGCAGGGAGGACGTACGTTTCTTTCTAGCTAGAAGTGGTGTTAGGGTTTTATACGCCTAGGCATTTTTTACTTATGTGGATGATGGAATGAGGCGCCTAAGTTATTTGAGTCCCTAGTGGCTCTATTTACTCCCCATAGGGCGGGGAAACGTATTGTTCAGGCATAACTAATCCACTAACATATTTGTGGACCAACCTTGAAGATTCATGGGTCACTCGAGCTCTGATCCTGAGGCACGGGCTAGAGTGTCTTTAATTCGGTAAGGACTATCTTTTGCCTTGGTTCATGATGGAAATCCAACTTCCAATACGACACCATACGGTTTTGATTGTATAACTAGTAGGGCGACATAGTATATGGTAGTTATGCCGTCTATGATTGATGTATTACGATTGAAATGTTTTTGAAACATATATACACTAATAATAATATCAAATCCGTTTTACCGTATCAAGCATTTTTGACCATTATAAGGTAAAACTCTATCCTTCGGTTTGCGTTGCATTGTGTGATGGGGCTTTAGTCTTATAATGGTTTCATTTTTCTAAAAAGCATTGCGTTGTTTTATGATTTACTTTATTTCTTGCACTGACCATCCAATTGAGTGAACCCGTTCCGCGTTAGCGGTGTGGTCCTGTGATTAGCCTTCTTATTATTATTAGATATGTTAGGTAAGACTTCTCATACCAGTCCCATGAATGACCTGTAGTTTATTTCACTTGCAAACTCGGGTGCCCTCTTTTCCACACAGGCAGTCGAGTAGCTTGTTTTGCAGATATTTATCTTTTGAGCAAGATTCTGGATCGAAGCTTAAAGCTGTGTCCAGAGCATTGATAGTCTTCCACTGCATTGTAATAAATTATTGTAAATTAATCTTCCGCTGTATTATTATTTATTCGATGTACTCTGATATATTCTGTACTCTGATGTTATGTTTTATGACGTAATAAAAGTCTGTTGTTATTTGTTCTGATGTATTCCCAGAGTTAGCGTATTCGGGTTTTGAATGGTCTTGGTCGATTTTGCGATCGATTAGGTCCGGGCGAAATCTGAATCGTTACATATAACAACACCCCCTTTGTCGTGTGCATGAATTTGCCTTTGTGTTGTGTCATTGTCTTATGATCACTTGTTTACTGATGCATGTCTTTGATGATGCTTTAAACCCTTTTCTTTATTGCCACGCACATGGCTGATGCATTGTTGGCCTTCACCATTTATTTGGGCCTGATCTACTTGGCTATCCACGTTTGTATCTGTTCACCACCCTCTTGCTGTGTTGCATCACCGTGCTCTGTGTTGCTGCCATGATTTGTAACTTGAGTTGCCATGTTCTAGTACTTGTAAAATCTAGCAATTTTGAACTATTTCTGGACATGTGTGTACTTGTTGCGTATATTTCTTGTTTCACTAGAATTTGACTTTTGAACTTGCTGCATATATTCCTTACTGCATATATTCCTTGCTACAGATATTCCTTGCGTCATATATTCCTTGCATCATATATTCCTTGGATCACCACCCACTTGCAAGTACATTTGCGATGTACACATTTTCCTTACTGCACTAGAATTTGATTTTTGAACTTGTGCTTTGGGTCTTTCTGTTTTGTACATAGTTTCCTTGTTGCAGTTGAAAAATATATTTTGTGAATGTACAATAAAATTCAGCAGATCATTATATCAGTGTTCTGGCTGTTCAAGGTCAGTAGACTACAAATGTGAGTCGAGGCTGCTCTTGATTAACAAACCAGTATAGTTGTTTTAGGGTTGACCTGTGAGCATTAAAGATCAGTCTGCCTTGTTGTATTTACAGTGTATTACTGTGAATATTACAAGCAGTTTAGATTGGAATAAGATTAGAAAATCATACCAAGTATGCATTATTGGTTTATTGAGACCTAAAACTCTTGTTGCATTTTCATTTCTGAAATTGAACTGGCTGTGATCTCTATGTCTTTGTTTCACTAGTTTTGTACTTGTGTACTCACACCTGAACTGACTTGTGTTCTTGACCATATGCTTGAGTCTTGTTGTTCATTGTCCCCTGTATTTGATGTACTGGCCTGATTTCACTGCTATACTTGTTGGTCACTGTGATTGTTGTCCATTCTCACTTGTGTTGTTCATTTGACCTTCTCTTGTACTTGTTTGCATTTACATATGATTTGTATCTTTGCACTGCCTTGTTTTCAGTGTTACTTGTTGGTGCACATGCCATGATTATTGTAGTTCACTATCACTTATTGGCCATTGTAGTTGGTCTTTCATTTGCTTGGGGTTTGATCATGTTTCATCTTCGTAGCCTTTGTTGTTTTGTATATGTGCACTATCTTGACTTATTTTACTTGATGCCCTGAGCAGTTCATACTTGTGCACCCTGTTTCATAGTTCTATATGCAGTTTTACTTGACCATTTTCATTAATCTTTGACATTGACTTGTTATGTCTTGTTGGCCCATATGCATTTACTAGTGCTTGGCCCGTAGTTGTACTTGACTTTACCCAGTTTGGCATTTTTGCTTTTCACTTTGATTGTGCTAATCATAAAGGATTGAACATTGCTTGTGTTATGTACATAAACTTCATGTTACACATCTTTGTCTTGCAAAGCCTTGGCTTTTGGTCATGCCTATAGTTTTGTTCACTTGTTCTCCATTTGCCATGGCTTGTGTATTTGATGGGCCTGAGCTGCTTTTGCACTTGTATTTTGACATTCTTGGCCTCTATTCCTTGTGCTTTAACATGCACTTGACATGTTTTCATTTGTTGTATATTTGATCCCCTGAGCTTTGTGTCTTGACCATGTTATACTCTTAGCTCTAACATGTGCTTTGGGTATGCTTTGCTTGTGTGCATGCTTTGAAACTTGATGCACTTGTGTGTGTTTTTGTTGCTGCACATACTTGGTCATGTCCAAAATTTTGGAGCTGAGTTATTTGGCTATTTGTATTGCACTTTGTCCATTCTCACTCAAGTTCTTCATTTCGGTCCATTTCTGTACAAACAAATTCCATGCTTACCTACCATGATCATTGCATACATGTGCATATAATTGTTTTATATTTTATTTAGCAGACCGACTATATGTTGTGTTATAGCTAGTCAAGTTCAGTAGAACACATCCATGAGTCATGGCTGGTCTTGATCAGCAGACCATTATAGTTGTGTGTAGGCTGATCTGTGAGCACTAGTATTCAGTCTGCCTTATGATATTTATAGTGGATCTTTGTGAATATCACAAATAGTGTGGACTTGAATAAATAAATAAATATTTTACCAAGTCTAGAAAAATGATGAGAAACATATTAGAAATCTGAGGTAAAAATAAATGAAATTAAATTAATATTTACATACAATTAAATATATATTTCATTTTATTGTGTGTGCTTCTGTGATAGGTGTACAAGTGACTGAACCGAACCGGAAGCAAATGAAGACATAGTGTGTCAATGAGTGTGTATATGAATTTATGTATAAACTGAGTGACACTGAGAGTATTGTAGTAAGGGATGTAATATATGTGAAATAGAAAGTATGAATAATGGTATAATGTACAATAGTGAGCTGTGAAAGTTGTTGAAACACCCCACCTCTGTTAAGGTCACTCACAAAGGAAATGCCTTAACTTTGGTGGAGCATTATAGGTAAAAGACACAAATAATTTATAAGACAGATATATATAAGCAGCGGAAAATAAAACTAACTTTTTTTCAAACGTGGTTCATAACAAAACATTACAGTAAACTGTTTCAAACCAACTTCCAAACCATTACATCGTAATTTCTGTCTTGATTATTTTATAAAGAAGCATAAAACAAAATAAAACTGCATAAATCCCCAAGTAGTAGTGTATCCAAAGCCATAGCCAAAAGCAAGAGATTCCAAGCTATACATCACAGAGTCTTCAAGCTTGGAAAGATGAACGGTCCAAATTAAGTTGAGTTATTCCTTCCCTGGGTACCGGGGGGAACTGAAGAAAAGAAAGCAAAAGAAAAATGGGTCAGACATAAGTTTGAGTAAGTCCAGTGACTTTTCAGTGTGTGAATAAGGAAAAGGTCATGATAGGAATAAACTGAAAATAGGACAGTACCAGAATAGCAAACTAACATAAAACAATACAAGGCAGGATAAACCGAATATACATCCCACCTATGTCTAATTCTCTGCGCCTACTTACACTTGTCCAACTAGCACCACGTGTTCATTGTGAAATGACCCCCTTATATCGATCGGCTCCTACTCGCATGCATTTATCACATGTGTCATTCGGCCCCCGCTTGACTGTAGATACCTGTGCTGGTCCCACCACGGGGTGTATCAAATCCTACGGTGGCAACCCGACACGATTCAAGATGCACAGTGTATGACTACTGATGCCAAGTGCCTGCTTTTTCCACTCCGGAATACGTGCACACCCGTACTCCGTCGGAACCTACACTGATGCACCACTCGCCGACGTTTTGACCGCTTACAATTCAGCCCAGTAATCGTGCCCCACCCTGCCTAGTTCAGGGTTCCATGATACATCTATGTGCGTTACAGCTGAAATAGGTCCCCGTTACTAGGGTTTTCTAGCCAACATGTTAAATTGGTTAAGTGTCCAAATTTACCTAACCCCACCCATCAATTTAGTTAACATGTTGAATTGGTTCCGGGCAGTTTTACACCACAACTCAGTCTAACCTCGGGTTAGGCATATTCGTCTTTTCTAATTTTACATATTTATCCTTTTATGCTTATATGTAAATTTGTCAACAATTTATTGTCATGGCCCACTTTCCTTCTAAATCAAATGCACAATTTTTTGTATGTAAATTATACCATTTCAATGCCATACCATTTACATGGTTATGAGCCAAATATGTCAATTACATGTAGTTTCATGTTTTCTCCCAACGTTACCCCCGTTGTACGTTCGCAAAGTTTCATAGAATGTTAGGCTCGACATTTTAGCCTAACTAATAAACTAAAAGGGGGAAAAGAGGAACTTGCAACATTCCAACATCATACAAAAATATGAATCTCACTACATATGTGTCACATGAACTTAGCATAATATACTTTTAATTATGAACTTGCAAACTAGATCTATGCAACATGAATCATAAAATAATAGTTTTACATGAAACTACCAAAACTTAATTAGCCATGTAGTGGTGAACTTGCATATGGGTTGAATCATGCTAACATAGATCTAACATAAAGGCATATGGATCTAACATATAAAGTTGTAGATCTAAACATATAAGGTCGTAGATCTAAACATGTATGCATAATGGATCTAAACAATTAGGCATAAACGAAATGACTTAGCCTAAAACTTGTATGTACCATAATATCATCAAGGTCGTAGATCTAAACATGTATATATAATGGATCTAAACAATTTGGCATAAACAACATGACTTAACCTAAAACTTGTATGTATCATAATATCACCAACTTACATATGATAATTTCATTCCCAAATTCCTATACAACATCATAGGTTTATTCACCAATTTCCACATAACATGATAGGTTCAATAGACCACAATAGTTCATAGGCATATATGATAGAACAGACATGAATAGACATGAATCAGCATCACATACAACTTGATACAATTCTATTTTACAATTCATTATAAACCATGTCTTTAATTTATTCACATCTGAAAGATAACTACACTTACAACAAAAGGAATTGATTTCTGGCATCTATATTCTGAAACTGAATTGCTCGCCTTTGATGTAGACTAATCATTGTTCTAAATTAGATTTGATTTAATTTAATAAGAAACTTCTACCTTGCCTTTGAGTTGAAAGAGATGACGGCTATTCTAGGTTCACCATTGATGGCATGGCGGCTCTTGGAGTGAATTAGTGTGACTTTAGGTTGAGAGTTAGGTTGCTTATATAGAGTTTTAATTAATTTTGAGCCAACAGATTAACCCTAGAAGCAATCAAGACCATCTAGTCAAGATAGGATAACACCTCATCCCTAAAGACTCAGCAATGACTCACTGTTCGGATCAGAACACTCCAGAAATCTGTGCAGCTTTTAGCCCGACATGGGCGCACTTGGCAGGTGCGCCAGTGCATTTTTGTACTGGCGCACTTGTGAAGTGCGCCAGTGCATTCTGGTCGACTTCCGGTTTTCTGCCTAACTTCGTTAGTCCATATCTCCTTCATACAGTATCCGTTTTACGCAAACTTGGACTCTATCTCAAGCAGATTTCCGAGACGAACGAAATGGCATAACCATTTCCCTTAATTCTCAAATTTGAAATTAAGTATTCTTTAAATTCGTTAATATTAATATTTAAAATCACGAGGTGTTACAGTTGTGCCATTTCATATATGAAATAAAATATTTTATTGAATAAAAAATACCGTTTGAATATTTAAATTCTATGCAATAGTATTATTATTTAATATCAGTTATGTTTGAAAAAATTGATGTAATAAGGAGCCTATCGCATTAGACATCCAAAAATAGTGACGTAATAAACCGTATATTACATTGGTCGGTTAAAAGAAATAGATGTAAAAGATGGTCTATTATATTAGTTTGTGTAAAGAAAACTGATGTAAAAGATGGTCTAATACATCGGCTAAGAACCGATGTCTAAAGTCATGACCTTTTTCTACACTAGCAAAGACATCGGTCGTAAAACACATAGGCATTAGCCAAAAACCAATGTTGTAGCCACTATTTCCAGTAATGATGAGAGAACAAGAACGAAAAACCAAACACGAACACTTCCAAATACCCATCTCCTCTAAGGTAAACCTAAGAGTTATGACAAGGAAGGGATAAAAAAACAAGTCTTGGTGAGTAAAAATGTATAAAACTATCCACAATATACAAATATATCTCGATTAGTTTCACCTATACTATATGTCTAACAAGGTTAGTATTCTAGCATAACATTGCACAGTTACGCATAATGATTAACTACCATATCTAAGGTAACACTTTCCGGAAATTGGTTATTAAATCCTAAGATAGAACCTTTATGCATATATGAAGCCTTTAAACCCCCTACAAACCAACAACTAAGAGGCAGAATTCTTGACCACTTAATACCTTACCAAATCAAAAGACACAGGTTCTATAGTCACTTGTGTCCTCACTCAAACATAATATGTATATAAGGAGGATTCCTACAATCACTTAAGATCTAAGGTGGATCTCATGATCACTTAATACCTTGATAGGTAGTTTACTAATACATTATTATAAATTAGAGAACACCAGCTACTAAGTCCCCTGACTGCTAATTAAGTCTTCCTTCGCGTATCCTATTCCTAACCCCATATAAGTCGAGAGATAGTAAGTATTCACGCAAGACCTACATTATAGATATATGAATTCTCGTCATTTAAGACCTTCTCTCGGTGGACCCCTATATTAATATCTAACCATCCTTGCTGAGTAATCCATGGGAATCTTAATACTTCATACAGGATAAGAAAACCTTTAGGACCTCTATAGCAGTCATTTACACCACATTTGAAACATCCCACATCCCTTAACGTCACACATATGAGGATGCTCTAAGGTTTATAAAGCACTTAGGTATAAGTTAACAACACAGAGACTGAGATATAAAACACAGAGGAAATTTAAAACAACATTTAATGAAGCAAGTCAAATCATAGTATTTATCATATTTCAAAAATATTAAATAGTCACCAACATAAAACCAAATACACTGTCTCGTAGAAAACCATAATATCAGAGTACATCAGTAAAACCATCCCTCTCAATGTTAATACAATAACAAGAAAATGAGAAATAAACCAATATATGAGTGTGAAATGAGTCTGAATCCAAGTTGAACAGGAAAATCAAGAATCACTATTGAGACCCTCAACCCTACGAACTTGGGGGAAAATAAAGAGAGAAGGAGAAAACAAACTAGTTCAGACATACGTCTAGTGAGTTCTAGTAATTTTCAGCATGATCATAAAGTTAAGGAAGCATTACATAAATGAACACTTCTACGGACATGAAGCATATAAGTATAAAGCAATAAACAAATTTAAGCATAAATAATGATTGGCTTCTCATTGATATCCAAGATTGTTGCACTAACTAACCAAAGATATCATAATTTGGCTTTACCTAATTTCTACCAGTCGATCGGCTCTTATAACCACAATGTGATAACCTTTGCCAGCTATGGAATACAGGGTTATCAATCCTGAACCCATCAACTAAAAGGACATAGACATTAATCACAGGATTTACATTGACTTATTTTCGTCATTCGGCACGATGCATGTTCATCGTCCTGCTGGGATGCGCCTGTACCCACCTCATTTGGACCTCTTACTATCCACTGTAGTAAAGCCTTCCCTCGCCTCTACCTAGTGTTAGATCTCTTTAGATGATAATAGGGATATTGGTTGATAGAGGTCCCCTACAAAATATGCAAGTGACATAAGTCACCCCTAGACTTGGTCCCAATTTATTATTCTATTAGGCCACTTAGTTACTTCAATCATCCCCATGCTGCCGGAATGGACCTAAACTACAATCTTATCATTTTATCAGGCCTCTTATTTTCCTAAATCATCCTCATGTTGTCGGAACGGACCTATAAGCCACTTATTTTCCCCTAATCAGCCCCACAATGCCGGAACGGACTCCCACTACAATTTCATTATTTTATTAGGCCTCAAATTTTCACTAATAATCCCCGCGATGCCGGAACGGATGAGCTAATTATTTTCCCAATCAGCCCCACGGTGTCGGAACGGACTCCACTATCATAGCGTATTGATTTTATCTCCAATTTAACTTAACAAAATTTAAGTTTATCAATAAGTCCAACATAACCTCAAATTATATTCCTAAGTTGTATTAAACAACCTTAATTAATTTTTATCTTTTCATACAACCCATCCCCACGTTACTTAGCATCCAACTAAGTTAATCCTATTCCAGTTTTAATGTTTGCATGTTCTCCACTTACATATCATGTTTCATACCCAATTTACAGTCCTACTGGTTATAATATTTAATCAGTTCTAACATGCCCAATTATCCATTTATATTCAATTCAACATTATTCCAATTTTAACGCAAAATTAACGATAAAAGGCCAAGGCGCTCTTTTGGCCTAGGCTCAACGCTAAAAGGAAAAGGGAAATGGTCTAGGCTACTCGCAAGGCCTAGACTAAAAAATAAACAAAATAAATAAAATATGGCATAGCCCGAACTATAAACAAAATCACAATAAAGAAGGAGATAAAAGAAGGAGAAGTACCTATAAACGGTAAATAATTGGAAAGAAATAGGCACAGATAGTAAATAAATTACAGTAACTTTACAGAAAACTAAACACATAAATACTGTAAATAACAGTAAACATTAAACTTGCAGAAATAAAACAATTTAACTGTCTAACTTTTCCTGCATAAATTACTAATCTAGAAATCACATAAAAACTCATAGATCTGACGAAAAATCTACCTTCATGGCCTTTCTTATTTCAACAAAACCTCCACCTCCAGAAGTATTTATAAAAATAAATATTAAATAGTGTAGAACTTCTTTATCTCCATAAAAAATTAATTATTTGTCCCTTCCTAATTTTGAGGATAGGCCTGGGGAAGATGAAGAAGAAAGAACGAATGGATGTGAAGAAATGAGAGAGGCTATGCTAGTCTATTTATAGGGTTTATTGGGTGTCCTCAGCCGTCCTAATTTAGGATTAAATTTGGACCAACCATATCACTAGACCAATCAGAAAGCGCCACGTCAGCCTTTGGTTCAAAATTGAACCAACAAAACCTTTCCATATTAGAAAATAACGTTTAAAATACAATAAACATTCGTTGTGACACGTACGCTCCAAGGCATACGCTTACAGGCGCCTTGGGTCAACACACCCGTGCCTAAGGTCCACGTAGGGTCGACCATGCACCTATAGGTCACTATGCAATTAAAGCGCTTAGCGGTTCTATAGCGCGGAGGTAAAAAAAGTGTAACGGGGATAAAGCGGGGAAATAGCGGGGATGTAGCGGAGGCACAAAAAGGTTTATTAGATGTAAAACCAAATATGTGAAAATTAAGTAATCGTCTTTCACACATTATATGTTATTAGAAACTAATATTAGTTAATCTTATATAACAAAATCAAGGAATATCATAGTTATGCATGCCAAATTTGATGAGTGTAATTGATTGTTACCATATATTTCTTATTCCTTAAAAATAGCTCTTTACATTAAATTTACTGAATTTTTTTAAAAGGATAACTAGTCAAATCAAGCTCTATATATTAATATTGCTAAAGTGGATGCTAAAAAGCCTTGATTTAGCAGATGCAATGGAAAACAGCGAAGTTAAAAGCGTATCTACTGTTCATCAGCACTAAATTGAAATAGCGTAGCGGTTGAAGGGCGCTATGGGCTATAGTGGGGATATTACGAAGCTTTAGCGGGAATTTAACTACATAGATGGGTTGTCACTAGGTTGACCCAAGTGGGTATGTGTCGCCATTCGTCCCATTTGACATGTTACTTGATATATTATTATATTTTTATTTTCTGATTTTAGCATATCTTCTTTAATTAATAACTTATTCATTCTAACGCCGTTTTCAACAAACCAAGTGTCTAAATTTATCAAAAATTACAACGGACCCAATGGTGCTAGTCTCGTTGTCCAATTTTGAATTTTATTTTGATTAATATTTAGTTTATTGCCCTTTTCTATTTATTTATTGTTTATCAAAATTCAGGATGTTACATTCTCCTCTCCCTAAAGGATTTTATCCCTGAGATCTCCAAGGCTGGATGAATTTATAAATATTATCAACCATTAGCTACACCCATCTACTCAACGATCAACCACAAGCATCCATTTTCCTTAGATTTTTAATGAATTTCGTGAACTTATGCAAAAGGTGTAGTGTATATGGACTTAAGCTAATGCAAAAATCAGGCGGTCCACTGCTTCAGTTGACCTCCTTAATGCAATTTCATGTCTATGCCATGCATCCAACATGTATGCAAAGGAATCGTAATGATACATATAATATTGTTTGCATGCAATAATCACTCACCAAAATGCAACAATCAAGTGATGACTCAACCATTTTCCATCCATATTTAAAATAAATTAAAAATGCACATACATCCATATGCAATTATGTTTGTGTCCTCGTTTTTTCTAACTAGTGCCTAGTGTGTGTGTATGCATCCACTAGCAAATGCTTGCATCCATGTGAATCCATTCAACCATATCATGTTTTAAAGTAGTTTCTACTGTCCATAGGCTTCTACCTAAGACTTATAATTCAGATAATAGGAAAAATAGCTTCAGATTCAAAGCTTAGGAAAGGAGTAAGAGCTACCTATCAAAGAGAAACAGAAAAGAAGAGCGAATCCTATCCTATAGCTCCCAAGTCGCGTCATCACTTTCCTCACCCCACTGAATCTTAACAAGATTGATCTCTTTATTCCGCAACTTCTTCACCTCAGATGCAGGAACTCGCTTGACCGATGCCTCCATCTCTACCTTGACCTACTCTAGAATACTCGGCTCCACTACTACCATGGATTCATGTAAGCATTTTTGCAAGTGTAAAATATGGAACACATCATGAAATCCTGCCAATCTATCTGGTAGTCCAACCTTGTAGGCCATTTGACCTATCTTCTCTACTATAGGGAATAACCCTATGAACCATGGTGCTAACTTCCCCACCGAGCCGAACAACACTCCTCAAGGGTAAAACCTTGATAAAAATCATATCTCCTACCTCGAACTCTAGGTCTATCCTCCGTTTTTTCTCATACGACTTTTATATTTCCTGAGCTGCCTTCATCCGCCTCCAAATCAAATCTATCTTATCTAAGGTCTCCCTAACCATCTCAGGCCCAAGTAGAAGTCTATCCGTAGACTCCCACCAAAAAGTAGGTGATCTGCAGGGCCATCCATACAACACCTCAAAGGGAGCCATACCTATGCTTGTTTGGTAGCTGTTATTATACGTGAACTCTACAAAGGAAGATGCTTCTCCCAAGTCCCTCTGAAGTCCAAGATACACAGCCATAATAAATACTCAAAATTACTATTAACCCTCTCCGTCTAACCATTTGTCTAAGGGTGATATGCAGTGCTAAGTCGTAAATGTGTCCCCAATGCCTCCTGCAGGCTCCTCCAAAACTCATTGGTAAAGACGGGATCTCTATCACTAACAACACTAGAGGATACTCCATGAAGTCGCACAATCTCTCTAAGATACACTGATCCCAACCAAGTTGTCATCCTCTCACTATTAACCAGGATAAAATGAGTGCTCTTAGTCAACCTATCGATTATAACCCAAATATTGGTGTTTCCCTTCCTCGATTTGGGCAACCCATCTATGAAATCCATCAAGATCCTCTTTAACTTCCACTGTAGCACATCCATAGGCTTTCTCTGCCCAAACTTCACTCTCTAACAAATATTTAGCCATGTACTCTGCCACGTCCTTCTTTAATGAAAAACCCTCCTCGTGTCTCTATACATCTTATCACCATCTAGATGAATGGTCATTCGAGAGTGATGGGCCTCCTCTAAAATCGATCTGAACAAATCATCAACTCGAGGAACACATAATCTCCTATCAGGATGTAGCCACCCTCTCTCACCCACAGAATACCTAGCAAAGTGACTAGAGATATCTCCTCTACCGAGTCGGTCCATGTATCTGCTAAGCGTTGATCCTCGCAGTGACTGGATCCAACGTACTCTTAAAGAGTAGGTCACACCTTCAATGATGTCAACAATCCTAGTGCATAATCCGTAGATGGTCTAAAATCGAATGATGAAATAAACTCCAAACTCCACCACTTTACGAGCAATGGACTCAAAGTCATCCTTTGCCTAATCAATGCATCCGCCACTACATTCCAATTCCCCGGGGTATATAATATCCCAAAATCATAAAATGTAAGAAACTCCATCCAGCACTGTTATCCCAAATTTAGATCCTTTTACGAAAGCAAGTACTTAAGAGACTTATGGTTGGTGTATAGATCAAACCTCTCACCTAATAAATAATGTCTCCAAGACTTATGTGCAAACATTATCACGGCTAGCTCCAAATAGTGGGTAGGGTAATTCCTCTCATGTACCCTCAGTTGTCTACTCTCGCATCAGACAACCCTACCCTCTTGCATAAGCGTCACACCTAAACCGGTGTCGCAAGCGTCTATATATACAGTGAATATTTCTGTACCATCTGGAAGAGTCAATACTGGAGCTGATGTGAGAGCCTTCTTCAATCTCAAGAATGCATCCTCGCAATCCACATCCCAATCAAATACTAGGTTTTTTCGTAAGTCACGTAAGCAGAGCTGAGATCCATGCAAATTCCTTTATGAACTTCAGATAATAACCTACCAAACCTGGAAATCTCCTCACCTCTGTCGTTTTCTGTGACGGCCCGCCCCACACCAACCTACATTTACTCCAAAAGTGCATTGTACACATGTCCGGTTAGCACAGGACGGTCATCAGAAGGAAGGGAAGAAGATGAAGAATTGGCAAGGAACCTGTAGAATGTCTCATAGCGCATAGAACAAAATATAATAACAACATACTTGACATAAAACAGATGAGACAGTGCATAAGCTGAAAACAAACTATCATAGCAGCAGAAAATCCAAATACAGCTTATGTTCCACATCCTCATTATTACAACTTTTTAAACTGCCTCTAAAGGTAAAAGCAATACAAGGGGAGGTACACTACTAATGCCCAAGTAGTGACCATCAACGACACAGGGAGAATATATATATATATATATATATATATCATACGTGGAAGCCTCCTGCTCGCCTCCAGATCAGCTACTCGTGCATCACCAGCTAACCTGTCTCTAGTTTGCTCGTTTAGGAGCACCCAGAGTAATAAGAAGAGACATAAAACTCTAGGTCAGAAAAAAGTCTGGTGTGAGCGATAAGCAGCTAAACAGAACAATAACAGGTATACTAAACCATACATGAACCTGGACCTGCAACCAAAGAGTTAGCACTACATATTGTACAACACTCTAAGGTGCCACTAACATATGGTGTACAAGCATACGGGGGTGGGGGTGTGAATGTCATAGTGATGGCAAACAAATCAAACAGAGCAACCATCCTCACATCTCTTATTCAGTGCGTAAAGCATACGATATCCACCACTTCGATCACCCAATACTTTGCTATGATCACCCTGCCCCATGAAGTCACAACGGCTTCACTGCATTGATCCATAGCCACTAATCCTTCTCTATGTCCACTTTGCCCCATGGAGTCGTACACACCCCACTGCACTGGCTCATAGCCTTACTAATCCTTTACTATGTCCACTCTGCCCCATGGAGTCACAATGGCTCCACTGCACTGGCTCATAGTCTTACTACGATCACTTTGCCCCTCGAGTCATAATGACTCTACTACACTGATACGTAGCCCATCATTCCTTTTCAATGGTGAATCGAAGTTATGAACATCGGCAACTCCTTAGCACACGTCCCGCAGCAAAGCCGATTCGTGAAGTGAACTCATTGGTCCCCAAATGGATCCTGAGCTCTAATTTCCATTTGGACTACCTATGCATCTCGGATTATTGGTCATCACCGAATCGGTCTTCGTTTAGTTCATGATTATCATATAGGCTCGGGTTCATCTCAATTCATAGCACCCTCTTCAGATCGGATCGGATCGGATCAGATGACCTTCCCCCATCGGTTCGGATCGGATGGCCTCCCCCATCGGTTCGGATAGGATGACTTCCTCCCATCGGTTCGGGTCCTTCTTCCCAAGCACTCCAGTTCGGGTCGAGCCTCTCGAGCTTCTCCATAGTGTATTGGTTTGGGTCGGAGTGACACACAAGGGGTAGGTCGGGTCGGGGTTCGGGTCCAGATCGTCTCGTGGATATAACAACTTGGAGGGCGGTTCGGTTCAGGCTCTTATCTCCGATCCGATCCAAATCGGCCAAATTCCTGCACTTCTTTCCAACGACTGTTTACGCCACTCGACGGCGTTTTCGACCATTCTATCTATTCTAATCAATCACAAAGCATATCATGCAGTCATAGCAACAAGTAGAAGTGACCTCAAACACCAAAACATCAATATGATAGGTTAAAATGGATCAAACATAGCCAAAACCCATATTTTCCCTTAAGTGTGCTTAAGCAAAACTAATGATATGATTAGCAAAACTTAATCAATTTAACCCAAGTTTCTAACAGAGGTCTAAAACATCATTTAAGAATTTATAAATATTTTTCCAGAATTTATTAGTGTATAAATTCGCTAATCATCACTAATTACCCTTAATTAACCATAATTAGTGAGGTGCTATGCAAATCACTCACCTTAGCCACAAAAAAACCTTAGATCTGAAATAAATCCCTAATATGGCGTGAATACCAATGCCAAACAATAGCTCTAATCTTGATTTGGTGAAGATCTCCCTTGATTTGATGTTGCTAAGCTTAATCCTTGATTAGAAAGTGATTTGGAGGTGATTTAGAGGTTGGAGGCCATTTTTAAGGTTTCTAAGAGGTAAGTGGAGGCTAGAAAACTGAAATGGGATGAAACCCTAACTCTTTTCAGCCACCCCATAACTCCAATCCCGAAATGGGTTATGGGCCCATTCACTAATCACCCTATTTGGCCCGACTAAGCAGTTTTTCACCTTCCAAACCTTATTTCAGCCATATCTCCCAAACGTAAGCCCGTTTAGCTATTATGACCACTCTATGAAAGGGTAAACCATCAAACGAATCCAATGGAAGTGGTTTCAGGTTAAAATTCCTTTCCGGTCAAAAGTTATGGCCAAAACAGTATCAGCTAGGGGCAAAACGGTCATTTAAAAATCGACAAAAAAATCATGAACATGGGAAATGACCCCAATGGTCGTTTCCCAAAGCCACATGACCATACGACTTCATATAAGAAAGAAATAAATATTCTACGATCCTCCTATGCGTAGAATGCGGGTTGTTACATTCTCCTCCCTTTAAGAAATTTCGCCCCCGAAATTCCCTAACCAAAACACACAAAAGGTCCCGCATGCCTATCATCCATAAGACAACAATCAAACATGCAAAACAAGTCTATCCTAGCATGTCGGAATAACTAAATTGCAAAGTAAATCTTATCAGGCAAAGAGTTCTGGATACGTCTTCTTGATGCTCTCCTCTGTCTCCCAAGTACAGTCATTCTCGTTCTCGTCCCACTGAACCTTGACTAGCTTCATTGCCTTCCTTCGAAGTTGTTTCGTATCGTGCTCGACAATACGAATCGGCTTGCGATTCCCAACCGCCTTGTGTTCCACTTCGAAGTCCTCTAACTGATCAGGTGAAATAGTCTGTTTGGGTCATGCATGAACTTCCTTAGCTGGGAAACATGAAATACGTTGTGAACTCCCACCATCTTCTCTGGTAATTCAATTCTATATGCCAAATTCCCAACTTGTTTGAGAACTGGGAATGGGCCAACAAATCTTGGTGCCAACTTGCCTCTCTTGCCAAATCGTATCACGCTCTTCAACGGAGAAACCTTGACAAACACCAAGTCACCAACAGAGAATTTTAAGTCTCTTCTCCTCTTGTCAGCATAACTCTTCTGCCTATCCTGGGCAGCCTTCATCCATTGTTGAATGATCTTAATCTTATCTGAAGTTTCCCTTACCACATCTGGTCCAAGAACAAACTTCTCACCGGTCTCTATCTGTAATAACCCGAAAATGCGGGCCAGTTTGAAATTTTTATTTCGGCAATTTTAGTGAATTTTGAATATTTAAAATGAATTATTTTAAATAATATCGACGAGAAATTTATTTTGAATATAATTCGAACGTATATATTTATATACGTCGTCGTTAGAATATAATATTTATATATAATTATAAATAGAATTGAAAATGGCGCGGTAGTTCGATAATTCGATTTCAAACTTCAATTGAATGTACCGGGTGCAAAACAATCCGGATTTTAGTGAAACCAAAAATAATGGAATCTAATTGTGGATATCTTTCCAACGAATCCGACAAATCAAGATTTCATATCGGGAATCAAAAGATATGTCCAATTGAAAATTCTGAATAGTCGCTATGGAATTCAGGCCCTTAAAAATGGACATTTTGCAAATGACCTTGGATTTCGACGAAACCAGTTTTGTTGGATCCGCAGTGTCAAATTATTGCTAGGTTTCAAATTTCATAATTTTTCGAATCAATATGTGAGCGTGGCAAAGGAAAACGCGTTTGACCGGTTTCAGTTGATTTTAATCGACTGGAAAATGGCCATTTTTCTAACGGTCTCAGAATTCGACGAAACTAGTTTTGTTAGGACCGTATCGTCAATACGAAGCTAGAAAATATTTTTCTGGAATTTTTCTAGTTGGTATGTGACCCCGGTAATTTGAAATGCACGTTTAAAATTCAATATACTGATTTAAATGCAAATTAAACGGAAACTGATTCAAACAGTCGGATCAGCTTGCGGTACATATCCCATTGTGTTCGGAATGGGGGTGAAACGCTATGGACGACAGGCGATGGGCCTCGTTTCGAGGTCATATGTAAAAGTCAACTTTTTGAAAAATAAATTAATTAAATAAATTAAAATAAACTTTACATAAAACCCCCCCTATAATTTCCTTTCCCCGTTTCATTCGAACAGAGGAAAATAAAAAAAAAGAAAAAGAAAAAAAACGAAGGCGACGGGGGGGGGAGAGCCGCCGCCGCCGCCACCTTGCGCGCCCCCCCAGCGGCGCTGCAGCCAGGCGCCTCCGCCGCGAAACCCCCCCTCCTCCAGAAAAGATCGCGACCGACCCCCCCCCCCCCCGTTCTTCCCCTAGATCGACGAGCGCCGTCCCCCTCCTTGCTTCTTGCTCGACTGCGAACACCGAAACCCCCCCCCCCCCAAACCCGCACGCGTTTCCCTTCCTCCGCCTGCGCCCTCCTCCACGTCGAGCCCCCCCCCTGCGAGCCACCGCGGCAAGCACCCCGCCCCCTCTCTGTAAGTCTTTTTTTTTATTTATGTTATTTATTTTATTTTATATACAGGATTTAGAAAACTAATAAATAAAAAATAAAAAAGAGATTTGATTTTGGTTAGTGAAAAATATAGTTTTTATATTTTTAAAGTATTAAAAATATAGTTTTTATATTTTTAAAGAATTAAAAATATAATCTTTTATATGGTAGGAAGATAAAAATATAATCTTTACTATATAGAAATATTAAAAATATGATTTTTATATTTTTAAAGTATTAAAAATGTAATCTTTATAGGATAGAGAATATAAAAATATCATCTTTGTGTATGTAACGAAATAAAAATCTGATTTTTATTTTATATACGTTGAGATAAAGTGGTAATTTTTATAAAGGCGAAAACTTTATTTTTATAAAGGTGAAAACTTTATTTTTATAAAGGCGGAATCTATATTTTTGAAATGGGATTTTTATATATTGAATAGCATAGTAAAAATTCGATTTTTAAATATATGAAGTGATTATAAAAATATGATTTTTAAATTGAAAGTGAATAAATAAAAATGTGATTTTTATTTTAAAAACATCGAAATATAAAAATGTGTGATTTTTATATATATATAGTGACTACGGGCAACGAAGATGACGAAGATGGGATAACGAAGAAGATTTCTATAATTGAAGAGTCGTGGTATTGGATAGCTTTAGGTGAGAACTTCTCACTCTTCAAATTTCTTTTTCTAGTTATATATATATATATATACTAGGATGCAGACGGTGCTTAGTAGCACCCGACACAATCGTCCACAGACCATGGACTTGTTTGTTTGGTTGCATAGATTAGTTATATGATGTGATTTAGATTTGGTTGTTTGGTGATTTTGATTGATATGTGAATGGCGTGGGCCTTCACTAGACCGGGGATAAGGCTAGGCCTCGTCCCGTTTCTAGTATCGTGCCGTTATGCCGCCGAAATTTTCTAAAATATGTTAGAAAAATAAAAGTATCATTTTATTGAATAAATGAACTGAATAGAAATTCAAGCGTTAAAATAAATTGTTTTATCGTTAAAAATATAATTTTTAACGTGAAAGTGGATAAATGAATATTTATAAACAAATCGGCCGATTTGTTTATATACACTGATTTGACTGATATTGATTGGGTCGATAAATTTTACACATCGCCCAACTGCACAAATAAAATCTGTGTTTGATTGTTTGAAACCCCACACGGGTGTTGGGATGAAATTGAAGTTCACTCATCCCGATTGATTAAATATGTTGATCGATTGATTGACAGGCTGTTATAAGCGTTAGATATTTATATTTGATGCTTATACAGTGTAGTGCACTTTGGTTGATGACTGATTATTTTTCAAAGCTATTATATACATGTGTTGTATGGAATCCATATAATTAACATTATATGGTGATTGATTGGGCCTCATTCCAATCGGGAAAATAATGAATATTATAAAAGAAAATTCATGTGTTGAATATAAAAATAGTCATGTGTTGACGATGTTCATGTGTTGGGTGAAATATTTTATATAATAAAATTTACATCTTTATCACATTTAAAATTAGAACTACTTCCCAGTAGAAGTCTAATTAAAAAAATCAAACGATAGATACCATAGTTTAATAAAATATTTCACATAACAAAAATAGTGAGGTGTCGACAGTACTCATGTGTTGAGATTAGTCGTGTGTTGAAAGAAATATAGATTCATGTGTTGAATAGAACAAATATTCATTTGTTGAATAGAATAACGAATTATTGAAATATAAAGCCGTGTTGATTAGAGATGCGTTATTTTGACGCGAACGATGTTTATATCGATTTTATTCGTTTTATAATGAATATTGAAAAGTGATTTCAATATTTAATATTTTGAAAGGAAATTCAAATTGAATTAGATTAAAATTCAAATGGAAATTTTATTGAATCAATTTGAAATGAATTCGAATTGAATAGGAAATGAATTCGATTCGAATTGAATAGAAAGTGAATTTGAATTGAATAGAAATGAATTGAATTGAAAACGATTTTGAAATGAATTGAATTGAAAACGATTTCGAAATGAATTGAATTGAAAACGATTTCGAAATGAATTGAATTGAAAACGATTTCGAAATGAATTGAATTGAAAACGATTTCGAAATGAATTGAATTGAAAGTGAATTGAAATGAATTCAAATTGAATTAAAATTTGAATTTAATAGAAATGAATTTTAAAACGAATTTATAAAGAAGAATTCAATTTTGATTTGAATTGAATATAGAAGTTGAATTGTTTTAGAAACGAATTTAAAACGATTTATAAAATTCGTTTTAAATAGAAATCGACGAAATATATATTATATATATAATATAATGGCCTGAATAGAATGCGCCGCGCCGCGGCAGTTCGTGAATTTCGACCATTTATTTCAAACGGACATTGCGGGAGATCCGACCGTCGGATTCTCCTAAAACCGGAACCGTTGGGTTCGTATCGAAAAGAACTTTCCAATAAATGTTAGAAATTTGAAATCTAATGGTTGGATTTGGAATTATGTCCAAATCAAATTCGAAAAAGGTCGCTGTAAGTGCAGTTCGATGGCCGTTGTTGGAAATCGACTGTACGGGCCTTGATAAAATTATCAAAAATATCTATAATTTGTGTAAAATCATAATATATGATTTGGGAAAAATTGGGCTGGAAAATTCCACATTTGAAAAGATAAAAATAGATTTTTATCGAAATGAACTAGTTTTGAACTAGAATTAAAATCAATTTATTTTTGAAATAAATAAATTGAATTTGAAAGTGATTTTAAAAATAATCAATATTTCCAATATGTGAATTGGACTGGAGCTGAATCGAAATTATCTTCGGAATATTTCGATGTTGGATTTCGTGACTATACAGATATTGTTATGGGAATTTGAAAGATATATTTTATATCGTTATTTCCAATACGATATATGTTGGTTTCAGAATTTGATATTGAATATAAGCCGATATATTTTCTATTCAGAGCCTTGTATTTAATATCAAATGTGATTTGGGTTTATCGTGGATCGTGTTTTAGATGACATTGGTTCTTTAACCCAGTTAAAGGCAAGATGTTGATTTTTGAAAAGATTAAAACTAAGTGGAGTTTTAATGAATCTTTAATTGGATTAAAAATGTGAATTGATAATTTAAATTATCAAATCTGAAAAGTGATCGAGAGTGGAGTATCACCAGTTTTGCTCCAAAGCGATAGTTAAATCTTTAATTAGATTTGAACGTGAAATGGTAATTAATTTTACCGATAACACCGTGGTGTTAGATATGGAGTATCACCAGTTTTGCTCCATGGGGTATATAGGTTGGGATTGGGAAATAAACTAAATAATTACTTCGGTGTGGTTCGTTAATCCCGACTAGTTTGAAATGATATCCAAAGGAAGATTATAGGATAAATTTAGAAGAATTTATCTTGGATAAAATTAATGGGAACATTTCCCTAAGAATGTGATTTGTGAATAAAAGAATATTCTGAATTGGAATGAGGCGTTCATTGTGTTTGTGTAACATTTGTTGTTTATATACGTGGGTTATTCAGAAAGGCCGAGTTATACCCATTCTGAATAACCGAGTCGACGAGATGTCGAAGATGAAGACGGTGGTTGAAGACCGGAAGTCTTCACATCGTTTGGGTGATTACTGATGATCTTGATTGGGCTGTACACCCAGGATGAGGGAATCAGTTGGTGATCGTCCAGACGTACCTGGAGATGGATGGATATGCGAGGAAAGTGCCTCCGGTTTCGTTCAGACCCAGAACGAACTTGTAAATGGATTGTGTGTCTGACATTGGATTTTATTCTGTGTTGATTGATCTCTATTAAATATACATCTGTTTGGCGGCGGAGAATTTATTCTCTTGCTTAACGCCCTTCTCTGAGACGTACGAGCTCAGAGGTTGTATATCGATGGACATCAGTCGCATGGAGTTAATTGCTAATGTGGCATGCGTAAGTGGCAATTGATCAGGGCTTCTGTTGAAAAGCAAAGTCTTGTGGTTGATGATCAAAGCACGGCCTGTGTGGCATAGCTTTGTGTATAACGTGAATTCGCGAGCCTCACACCTCGGTATGAGTCAAAAACGGGAGACGGACTGCAGGGAGAGCACGACGTTTCTTTCTAGCTAGGGTGGTGTCAGTGACCTACCAACCCTGACATTTATATACTTTTCACCTGTGTGGTTGTTGGATATGAGGCGCCTCGGATATAGGTCTGTAAGGACCGGGAAACGTGTGTTCAGGAATTTCCAATCCTCAAAAGTAAGAGAGGACCGGCCCTGAAGATCCAAGGATCATAGTAGGGTCCTGAGACATTTGCTAGAGTGTCTCGAATCGGAGAGGAGCTTGCCCCTTGCCTCGGCTCATGACGGAAATCCAATTTCCAATACGTGATAGTGCGGTTTTATTTGTAGAACCTAGTATGGCGACATAGTGGTATGGGTCATTCATGCCGCCTATTATTGATATTTATGATTGAAATTGTTTTGACACTATACACCTATAATAGTATCAAATAATGTGTTTTAAACGTATCAAGCATGCTTTGGCTGTTATAAGGTAAAAACCCTATCCTCCGGCTTGCGTTGCATTGTGTGATGGGACCTGGGTCTTATAACAGCTTCATTTTTCTTTATTTAGCATTGCGCTGTTAGTTTTATGCACTGGTATTCTTGGGAGGAAACCCGTTCCGTGTTATACGGCGTGGTCCCTTGATTTACCGAACTTTAAAATAAAGAATTATAACTGTTTTAGTTCTCACACCAGTCACATGACTGACCTGGAGTTTATTGTTTTAACCTAAACTCTGGGTGCCCCTATTTTCCGCACGGGCAGCTAGTAGTTTTGGTTTTGCAGATTTATATTCACAGGGTCCTGGTTTACAGCTGGAACGATGCTCGGAAAGCTCTGTATTCGTGTATCACTTCTAGTTGTGCTTTTGTATTATTTTCCGTTGTTATGTAATTTATTATAATCTCTGATATTTATCGAATGTAATTTATTCATTTGTACTCTGTATATTCTTGTATCTGATGGAATTGTTGTGATAACAATGAAATGTTCTTCCGTATGCGTCCTTTTGTGTGTTGTTATCAAAGTATTCGTGCTTTCCTTCACGGGGAAGTTACGGGTTCTTTCACTATCCAACATGATGGTGAGTTGCACGGTCTTCCGTACAAAGCTTCATATGGAGCCATACCGATACTGGATTGGTAGCTATTATTATATGCAAACTCTACTAGACGCAAATGGTCATCCCATGATCCACCAAAATCCAATATACAGGCTCTCAAGATATCTTCCAATATACGATTCACCCTCTCTGTCTGACCATCGGTTTGAGGATGATACGCGGTACTGAGATATAATTCCAACCCTAGAGCCTCTTGTAAGCTCTTCCAAAAACCACTAGTAAACAACGGGTCTTGGTCACTCACAATGATTTTAGGTACTCCATGAAATCCCACTACCCACTTCATATACAGTTCTGCTAAATTAGCTGCCGTTCTGGTCGATTTGACTGGTATAAATCTTGCACTCTTAGTCAATTGATTCACAACTACCCAAATGCTATCATGTTCCGATTTAGTCCTTGGTAAACCATCAATGAAATCCATCGAGACTTGCTCCCATTTCCATTCGGGAATTTCTAATGGTTGCAACAAACCACTAGGCTTCTTTTGCTCGGCTTTAACTAGCTGGCAATTCATGCACTTGGATATAAACTTCCCAACGTCTCTTTTCATCCCTCCCCAGTTGTAAGTCTGCTTCATGTCTCGATACATCTTATCACCACCGGGGTGTATAGTCAGTTTCGAGTGATGACATTACCTAAGCACTTCATCTCTCAAACCATTCACGTTGGGTACAACTAGTCTTCCATTCTTTCGAAGCCATCCTTCTCGATCAAGCCCATACAAATTCATCCCCTCACCGTCGATATTCATCTCTAACTTGGAGATGATTTCCAATAGATTCGGATCATCCCTCTGACTGGAACCAATCCTCTCAATCAAGGTGGGTCTGATCGTCAAACTAGCTAATATCTCTGGATCCAATTCGCACTTTGGTCTGAAATCATACCCTGCGATATACTCTGGTTGCTTCCATTCAAGAAACATAGCCCCTAAACTGGCATGTCTCCTACTCAAGGCATCGGCTACCGCATTGCCTTTCCCAGGTATATATGCGATATCAAAATCATACGAAGCCAAGAACTCTAACCATCTCTGCTGTCGGAGATTTAGATCCTTTTGAGAGAAGAGATACTTTAGCGATTTATGATCGGTAAACAACTCAAATCTCTCTCCCAAGAGATAATGTCTCCACATCTTCAACGCGAACACGATCGCTGCCAGTTCCAAATCATGGGTAGGATACTTTTTCTCATGCGGCTTTAGTTGCCGACTAGCATAAGCTACAACCCTACCTCCTTGCATCAATACAACACCTAGTCCGGTAACACAAGCATCCGTGTATACCGTCATTTCTTCATTCCCTTTAGGAATGACTAACGCTGGCGCACGCGTTAACTTTTCTTTTAGACTCTTGAATGCATTCTCACACACTCTGTCCCAGACGAAGGCTTGATTCTTCTTAGTCAATTGAGTCAACGGTGCTGCTATCTTGGAGAAGTCCTGGATAAACTTACGATAATATCCAGCTAATCTCAAGAAGCTTCTTACGTCTGTTGCATTCTTGGGCGTAGACCAATCCTGTACCGCAGCCACCTTCGTAGGGTCCACGGCAATACCATTCTCTGAAACAACATGGCCCAAGAATCTCACTTCCCTCCTCTAGAAGTGACACTTAGAAAATTTCGCTTTCAATTGGTGTCTTCTTAACACCTCCATCACTATCCTCAAATGTCCCTTGTGTTCTTCCTCTGTCCTCGAGTAAACAAGGATGTCGTCTACGAACACAAGAACAAACTTATTCAACTGGTCTCTGAATACCTGGTTCATAAGATCCACGAAGTATGCTGGTGCATTGGTCAACCCAAATGGCATGACCAACCACTCATAGAATCCAGACGGCGTCCTAAATGCCATTTTTGGAACACTCTCAGCCGCTACTCGGAGCTGATGAAATCCTGTCGCGAGATCCAACTGGGAGAACACTCTTGCTCCTTCCAGTTGATCAAACAAATCATCTATCCGCGGTAGAGGATACTTATTCTTCCTCGTCACCTTATTCAACTCACGATAGTCCACACACAAATGAAAGGAACCATCTGCCTTAGTGGCAAACACAACTGGTGCTCCCCACTCGGAGACACTTCTTCTAATAAACCCCTTCTTCAAAAGATCGCTTACTTGCACCTCGAGTTCTCGCAGCTCCCTTGGTTCCATACGACGGAGTGGCATCACTATAGGTCTGGCATCTTTCATTAAATCAATACGGAACTCAATCTCTCGGTGTGGTGGAAGTCCAGTCACTTACTCGAAGACGTCCGGATACTGGCCAACCACGAGCACATCTGATAACTCATCATGCGGGATGTCGAGGGAATTTATAAAACTAGCCATTACCCTATCACTAGGTAGACCACCAAACACTACCCTCCTCCCATCATCCGCCCTAACTGTCACCAAAAAGCCCTCACAGTCTACCACCACCCCGTATCTTTGGAGCCAATCGACCCCCAATATAATGCCATACCCAGTAAAGCCCAAAACAAAGCAATCACAAACAAACATACATCCATGACTCGATAAGATCAAATTTCGGCAAATCATACTAAGGTTAGTCGAACCACCAATCGGGTTCGTCACAACCAACGATCTATCGACTATCTTGGGTTCCAGTCCCAACCTACCTACCAGGTCACTAGATATGAAGGAACAGGAAGCCCCAGTATCAAACAAAACTCGAACAGGTACATCAAGAATAGAAAGCATACCATGAATGACGACATTCTTTCCTTTCTCCGCCACAGTTGGGGCATTCGACGAAGAAGGAATAGCACTGATAGCATATGCTTTCACAATCTACTTCTCCTTAAGAGGTTGTGGACATTTATCCTTATGATGCCCCACTTGGCCACAGTTGTAGCACTTCCTATCCGCTGGCTTGGCCCGACATTCTTTGGCATAATGGCCCTTCTTACCACAGCTGAAGCATTCAACATCTTTCTTACTCTTTTTCTGGCCGTCCTTAGCTTGGTTCTGCTTCCTCTTGTTCTGAGTGTTATTTTTGCCTCCACCGCCTGCTTGCGGCTTCAGCCCTTCTGCAGATGCAACCTCAGTCTTTGACTTAGGGTAAAGACTCTCTGATCTCAAAGCTTTCCCCACAATCGATTCAAAAGTCTCATCAATGTGGTTGATAAGCCTTTCCCCCAAGTATCCATCCAAACCAGTAATGAACTTCTCATTCTTCTTCTCAGGAGTATCGATAAGGGATAGTCCATACTTCGACAAGGTGTCGAACTTAACAATATAGTCCGAGACTGCCCTACCATTCTGCTTAAGCTCCAAGAACTTCCTAAACAATTCCGACTTCTGAGAAGCTGGGATAAACTTGTCACTAAAGCGAGCCTTAAACTGATCCCAAGTAACCTGATCCTCTGGAGTGGCTATCTTAATAGCATTCCACCAATTCATCGCTCGCCCTTGCAGCTGACAAGACGCTAGCTCTCCCTTCATCGCATCCTCGATACCTAAGTCGTCGAAGATACGATCAAAGCTATCCAACCAATCCTGAACATCCGTGGCCGACTCCGTTCCATGGAATGGCTTCCCACCAAGGTTAGTGTAATTCTTGCACAGATTGGCGAAATCGACCCGCCTGCACTATTGGACCACCACCATTACCGGCATTGGGGGCTGCCCATTGCACATCCCTAAGCATTTCTCTCATGAGGTCAGTAAACATCGTCCTCATGTTAGCAACATTCCCATTATTGGCTCCTCTACCAGCACCTCTTGCATATCGGCTCATCGTTCAATCTGTAAAGAGAAAACGATTAACCATCTCCATAGTGGTGCTAGTGTAGTGCGACTTCATCCTTAGCTATACTAATAGTATACATATATATATATAGCTTTTGAAAACCAAAGTAATCACAAATACGCACTCTCATATACATACTATCTCTCCCTAGTGTCTTTTCCTAGGTTAACTACGCAACCTAGAGCTCTGATACCAAATGTGATGGCCCGTCCCGCAGCAACCGACATTTACTCCAAAAGTGCGCTGTACACATGTCCAGTTAGCATGGGACAGTCATCAGAAGGAAGGGAAGAAGACGAAGAATCAACAAGGAACCTATAGAATGTCTCACAGCACATAGAACAAAATATAATAACAACATACTTGACATAAAACAGGTGAGACAGTGCATAAGCTGAAAACAAACTATCATAGCAGCAGAAAATCCAAATACAGCTTATGGTCCACATCCTCATTATTACAACTTTTCAAACTGTCTCTAAAGGTAAAAGCAAGATAAGTGGAGGTATATTACTAATGCCCAAGTAGTGACCATCAACGACACAGGGAGAATATATATATATATATATATATATATATATATATATCATACGTGGAAGCCTCCTGCTCGCCTCCGGATTAGCTACTCGTGCATCACCAGCTAACCTGTCTCTAGTCTGCTCGTTTAGGAGCACCCAGAGTAATAAGAAGACACATAAAACTCTAGGTCATACAAAAGTCTGGTGTGAGCGATAAGCAGCTAAACAGAACAATAACAGGTATACTAAACCATACCTGGACCTGCAACCAAAGAGTTAGCACTACATACTGTACAACACTCTAAGGTGCCACTAACATATAGTGTACAAGCATATGAGGGTGGGGGTGTGCATGTCATAGTGATGGCAAACAAATCAAACAGAGCAACCATCCTCACATCTCTTACTCAGTGCGTAAAGCATACGATATCCACCACTTCGATCACCCAATACTTTGTTATGATCACTCTGCCCCATGAAGTCACGATGGCTTCACTGCAGTGATCCATAGCCACTAATCCTTCGCTATGTCCACTTTGCCCCATGGAGTCGTACACACCCCACTGCACTGGCTCATAGCCTTACTAATCCTTTACTATGTCCACTCTGCCCCATGGAGTCACAATGGCTCCATTGCACTGCCTCATAGTCTTACTACGATCACTTTGCCCCTCGAGTCATAATGACTCTACTGCACTGATACGTAGCCCATCATTCCTTTTCAATGGTGAATCGAAGTTATGAACATCGGCAACTCCTTAGCACACGTCCCGCAGCAAAGCCGATTCGTGAAGTGAACTCATTGGTCCCCAAATGGATCCTGAGCTCTAATTTCCATTTGGACAACCTATGCATCTCGGATTATTAGTCATCACCGAATCGGTCTTCGTTTAGTTCATGATTATCATATAGGCTCGGGTTCATCTCAATTCGTAGCACCCTCTTCAGATCGGATCGGATCGGATGACCTTCCCCCATCGGTTCGGATCGGATGGCCTCCCCCATCGGTTCGGATAGGATGACTTCCTCCCATCGGTTCGGGTCCTTCTTCCCAAGCACTCCAGTTCGGGTCGAGCCTCTCGAGCTTCTCCATAGTGTATTGGTTTGGGTCGGAGTGACACACAAGGGGTAGGTCGGGTCGGGGTTCGGGTCCAGATCGTCTCGTGGATACAACAACTTGGAGGGCGGTTCGGTTCGGGCTCTTTT
Organism: Allium sativum; assembly: GCA_030737875.1. Taxonomy (NCBI): domain Eukaryota; kingdom Viridiplantae; phylum Streptophyta; class Magnoliopsida; order Asparagales; family Amaryllidaceae; genus Allium; species Allium sativum. The sequence goes on along the minus strand of CM060921.1, from coordinate 507,882,241 downwards.
CTCCGATCCGATCCAAATCGGCCAAAATCCTGCACTTCTTTCCAACGACTGTTTACGCCACTCGACGGCGTTTTCGACCATTCTATCTATTCTAATCAATCACAAAGCATATCATACAGTCATAGCAGCAAGTAGAAGTGACCTCAAACAACAAAACATCAATATGATAGGTTAAAATGGATCAAACATAGCCAAAACCCATATTTTCCCTTAAGTGTGCTTAAGCAAAACTAATGATATGATTAGCAAAACTTAATCAAATTAACCCAAGTTTCTAACAGAGGTCTAAAACATCATTTAAGACTTTATAAATATGTTTCCAGAATTTTTTAGTGTATAAATTCGTTAATCGTCATTAATTACCCTTAATTAACCATAATTAGTGAGGAACTATGCAAATCACTCACCTTAGCCACAAATAATCCTTAGATCTGAAATAAATCTCTAATATGGCGCGAATACCAATGCTAAACGGTAGCTCTAATCTTGATTTGGTGAAGATCTCCCTTGATTTGATGTTGCTAAGCTTAATCCTTGATTAGAAAGTGATTTAGAGGTTGGAGGCCATTTTTAGGGTTTCTAAGAGGTAAGTGGAGGCTAGAAAACTGAAATGGGATGAAACCCTAACTCTTTTCAGCCACCCCATAACCCCAATCCCGAAATGGGTTATGGGCCCATTCACTAATCACCCTATTTGGCCCGGTTAAGCAGTTTTTCACCTTCCAAACCTTATTTCAGCCATATCTCCCAAACGGTAAGCCCGTTTAGCTATTATGACCAATCTACGGAAAGGTGAACCATCAAACGAATCCAATGGAAGTTGTTTCAGGTCAAAATTCCTTTCCGTTCAAAAGTTATGGCCAAAACAGTATCAGTAGGGGCAAAATGGTCATTTAAAAATCGACTAAAAAATCATAAACATGGGAAATGACCCCAATGGTCGTTTCCCAAAGCCGCATGACCATACGACTTCATATAAGAAAGAAAGAAATATTCTACGATCCTCCGATGCGTAGAATGCGGGTTGTTACACTTTCTTGAGGGCTTTCCAATCCTGTATAGCGACAATCTTAGCGAGATCCACCACTATACTATCTTTGGAGACAACATTCCCCAACATCCTCACCTCCTTCTGGCATAATTGCACTTAGAGAACTTCGCCTTAAAATGATGTACACGGAGAGTGCGGAGGACCTCTCCCCCAAGTGCATGGAACGCTTGTACTCGCTCCTCAAGAACACCAAGGTATCGTCAACAAACACTACCATGAACTTATTTAGGAACTCCCTAAATACCCAGCTCATTAAATCCACAAAGTACATCAGAACAATGGTTAGCCCATAACGCATAACCAGTCGCTCAAAGATTTCGTCTGGAGTTCAAAAGGCGGTCTTATCTATGCTTTCATCCCCTACCCTAAGTTGATGAAAACCTGTAGCCAAATCCAACTACGAGGAAACTGAAGCGACTACCAACTGATCGAACAAATCATCTATCCAAGGGAGTGGGTGTCTACTCTTTTTTGTGAGCTTGTTCAATTCTTTATAATCCACACATAGACGAAGAGAGCTGTTTACCTTAAACGCGAAGACGACTGGTGCTCCCTGCTAGAAAAGGCTTTGTCTAATAAACCCTTTCCCGAATAACTCACCCACCTGCTTACTAATATCCTTCTTCTCCCTCAAAGCTGTGTGGCGCACTGGCAATCCAACAAGATTATCATTCTCCATTAAGTATATCCAGAAATCAATCTCGCGCCCAGGAGGTAGCCCTATCACCTTCTTGAGTATGTTCGGAAAATCTCTAACTATGGGAACCAAACTTAGATCATCTATAGAAGCATCTAAGAAATCCAAGAAACTGAGCATGACTGACCCCCTGTGGGTCACAAGAAATCTCAAAAGTCCTACCATGGTACATCAAAAGCCTCACTACTCTCCTTTAGTAGTCAGGGATGACACCGTACATGTCTAGACAATCCATCCCAATAATGAGCTCGTAGCCCATGAAACTCAGTACATATGCGTCACAATCAAACTCGATGCCAAGGATAGAAATCCTCAACCCCCTACACATCATAGATAGGTGAGTCGTACCTCCTATGGGGTTTGGGACAACTACTGGATTATAGAAGTATCTAGGTGCAAACTATCAACAATAAAACTAGATATCACTACACCATATATGCAGATTAAACTGTGCTTTTGGCCGTATCTATTGCAATTATGCAATGCTATGGGAGTATCAAATTATTGCATGTTTGTCACTTAGATACGGCCTTAAGCCGTATCACATTCATAGATTGATACGGCTTTAAATCGTACCAAATTAATAGAATAATATGGGTTTAAGTTGTATCAAACTAATAGATTGATACGGCTCTAAGCCGTATCAAATTAATAGATTGATACGGCTCTAAGTCATATCTAAAGTGCCATTAGATAAGAATTTAAACCATATCTAATGATCATTCATATATGGATTTAAGCGTATCTAATTGGAAAGCAATCCAACATTGATTGCTAATATTAAACATTCAGTTTAAGGGATTGAATTTAAAGAGTCTGAGCAAAGGTTCTAAAAAAATGGAAATAACTTTAAATGACAAGGTAAAAAAAGCGTACATGACGATAAAACCAAAATGAAATTGGAAAAATAATATAGGCTAGTTCCAACAACATCAATAAGGCATAAGCTATGGACTACCATTACATTCATCAAAGAAAAAGGGTAAAGAATAATATAAGAAACCAAAGGGAAAAATCATTATAAAGGAAACTTGATGGTCCTGTTAAAAAAGTTCAAAAAGTTATACAACTAGAGAAAAAGGGTGTGGTAAAATAGTTAAAAACATTAGGATTTGGATGACTATAAATAACATTAAAAGGTAGAAAAAACTATGGTTAGTATAGCTAAACAAAATACTTACAAAAAATATATATATGATAATTAGGTACAAAAGAGTGGGAAAAAATATTTTTAAAACCAAAAAAAGAAATGCACCAAAAAACGATAAACATAACTGAGAGCTGAGATTGAAAGCCTTGATATCTCAAAAGAAAGGTACAATCAAAAATTAGAATATTTTAGTGTGCTAGAATCAAATGGGCTTAAACTTAGTAGAACTCAAACAGAGTACATAATGCATTTCAGCAAAGAAAATATGGAAAACGGGACCCTAAAAATTCTTGTGGTCAACCCCAAGCAATTGGGGAAAAAATGCAAGGAAGATGATGATGAATGTCAAAGGAAAACTTTTAGTACCAAAGATCGAGTACAACATTAAAATAGATTGGTTATTGCATATTGGAGAAAGTTAAAACTGGTCATTGTTACATATAAACTAGCAAAAGATTATTTGATGTAATTATAAATGTGGCATGCAGCATAAAATCAGCATTTTATTCTTCTCTCACTCAAATTAGTTTAAACTTTACTGAAGTGTAGTTCTGCTTAAAGATGGATCTACATCCATTAACAAATTTCTCTTTACTATTCTCTGTTATCATATCGAACATCAGTCTAATCACCGAGGTAGCAGAAAGATTAAGGTAGAACATAACTATCTTATATGTTTAAAATGCAATTTTATTGTTTTATTTAGGTGTAATTAGACTAAAGTGTACTAAACAAGGTGTTAATATTCTAGATAATTTACCATAAAACAAGTACAATGCACTTAATGTGAGATAACCTTACAGCCAAAATTGATATGCAAATTCATAACCCAATAATGCATTTCCAATTAATATTCCATGATAAAAATATATAATGAGCGACACCTGTAATGCATGATAGCAATGTTTCCCAGAAGAAACCGCAGAGCAGCTCTTTAAATGTTTCTGTATAAGACCAACCGAAGCAAAATCACTTGTCAGAAAGTAAAATGTTCTGCTAAAAGGCAATATGTACAAGAAACCTCAGCAAGTTCAATCCCAATTCCAGGATATCACCATACATTTTGGTAAATATCAGCATTCCCACAGGTAAGTCATTTTTTTGTCTAAGCTTTAAATAAATTGAACCTTCATTTTAATTTGAACCTTCATTTTAAATAAAGTGAACCAAAACTTAACATAATTTTGAAGTTAAACATCTAGTTTAATATGATGCTTTGGCTATATTATTTACATCAGGCACCCTTCACTCTTCATACTGAACTCAAATAAAATAATAAATCCAAAAAAAACTAATTAAACGCATGATAGATGGAAAAAAAGGCCCATAACAATAATTTGTTGTTTTGCAACTTTGCTTTTGTGAGGACCCGTAACTTCCCCGGTAAGGAAAGAGCGGATACTTTGAGAACAAGCCACAACAGAACGCAAACAGATGAACATTTCATTGTTTATTACAACAATTCCACCAGAATACCAGAATATACAGATTATAAATGAATAAATTACATTTGAGAAATATCAGAGATTTAAATTACATTTAAATACATCGCAGCGGAAAACAATACAAAACACAACTGAAAGTAATACACAGATACAGAGCTTTCCGAGCATCGTTCCAGCTGTAAATCAGGATCCTGTGAATATAAATCTGCAAAACCAAAACTACTAGCTGCCCGTGGAAAATAGGGGCACCCAGAGTTTAGGTTAAAACAATAAACTCCAGGTCAGTCATGGGACTGGTGTGAGAACTAAAACAGTTATTAATCTTTGTTTTTAAAGTTAGGTAAATCAAGGGACCACGCCGTATAACACGGAACGGGTTTCCTTCCAAGAATACCAGTGCAGAAAACAAACAGCGCTATGCTAAATAAAGAACAATGAAGCTATTATAAGACCCAGGTCCCATCACACAATGCAACGCAAGCCGGAGGATAGGGTTTTCCCTTATAATAGCCAAATATGCTTGATACACGAAATTTCATCTTATATTATTACTATAAGTGAAGAAAACAACTTCAAATATAAATATATCAATCATAGACGGCATGGGTACCATATATCATGTCGCCAATGCTAGGCTCTACAATCAAAACTGCAAAATGTCATATTTGGAAATTGGATTTCCATCATGGTGGCTCCTGATTCGAAAGATCGATCGCGTAGTGCCATCTCAACGGCTTACGTCTCGGCTAGAGAAAACACCGTAATGCACATCCGCACTTTTGGGAAATCGAGTATCACTGCGGCTTACGTCCCGACGAGAGAAAACACCGCTTACCCTACCCCTCTGAGCACTGAGCTCAATCTCGGTCGACCGAATCCACGACACCACGAAGGTGCCCATCCACTAAAAAGCATACTGATCAAACCATCAGTTTACCACCATACTGGGGTGTGAGGCTCGCGAATCAACGCTATACACAAAGCCATGCTATATTAAAGCTGCGCTTTGATCATCATCCACCAAACTTTGCTTTTCAACAAAAGTCTGGATCACTGCATCTCAGCATGCCACACTATCAATCCATATCGTACCACTGATTTCTGCCAATATATAACCTCTGAGCTCGTATGTCTCAGAGAAGGGCGTTAAGCAAGAGAATAAATTCTCCGTCGCCAAACGTATATATATATTTAGCAGAGATCAACGAATACAATATAAAGAAATACAATGTCAGACACACCATCCATTTACAAGTCCGTTCTAGGTCTGAACGAAACCAGAGGCACTTTCCTCGCATATCCGTCGACCTCCAAGCACGTCCGGACGAATACTACTTTAGCCCCCTTCAAGGTAGCTACTCCCATCGTGAGCATCAGTAGCACCCATCCATTCGATGTGAAGATCGTCGGTCTTGCACCGTCTTCAATCTCTTCGACTCATCGTCGAATCAGTTATTCAGAATGGGTTATACCCGGACTTTCTGAATAACTCACGTATCTTAATCAACAAGTGCTATAAAACACAATATACGCCTCATTCCAATTCAGAACATTCTTTTATTCAGATATTCACACTCCTAGGGAAAGGTTCCCATTAATTTTATCAAAGATAAATTCTTTTAAATTTATTCTTTAATCTTCCTTTGGATATCATTTCAAACCATATTATGGTTTTCCAAACTAGTCGGGATTAGCGAACCACACCGAAGTAATTATTTATTTTATTTCCCAATCCCAACCTATTTATCCCATGGAGCAAAACTGTTATTACCCCATAACTAACACCACGGTGTTATCGGTAAATTTAATTACCATTTCACGTTCAAATCTAATTAAAGATTTAACTATCGCTAGGAGCAAAACTGGTGATACTCCCCTTTCGATCATTTCCAAATTTTGATAATTTAAATTATCAATTCATATTTCAATCTAATTGAAGATTCATTAAAACTCCACTTACTAGGTTAAAGAACTAATGTCATTTAAAACACATTTCACGATAAACCCAAATCACATTCTATTTCAATTCCAATAAAATATATTAGAAATTCTGGTAATTTAAAACCTATTTCAAATTCAATTTATTTATTTCAAAAATAAATTGATTTTAATTCTAGTTCAAAACTAGTTCATTTCGATGAAAATCTATTTTTATCTTTTCAAATATGGAGTTTTTCATCCCAGTTCTTTTCAAATCATTTATTTTGATTTTACACAAATTATAGATATTTTTAATTATTTTATCAAGGCCAGTACAGTCGATTTCCATCTATGGCCATCGAACTGCACTTACAGCGACCTTTTCCAAATCTGATTTGGACATAATTCCAAATCCAACCGTTAGATTTCAAATTTCTAATATTCATTGGAAAGCTCTTTTCGATACGAACCCAAGGTTCCGGTTTTAGGAGAATCCGACGGTCGGATCTCCCGTAATGTCCGTTCGAAGTCAATGGTCGAAATTCGCGAACTGCCGCGGCGCGGCGCGTTCTATTCAAGCCATTATATTATATATATATATAATATATATAATATATATTTCTTCGATTTCTATTTGAAACGAATGTTATAAATCGTTTTAAATTCGTTTCAAAAACAGTTTTTAACTTCCTTTTCAATTCAAATCAATTTCAATTCGATTTCAATTCTATTCTATTCTATTCGAATTCAATTTCTATTCAATTCTATTCGAATTCATTTTCTATTCAATTCTATTCGAATTCATTTTCTATTCAAATTCTATTTATTTTCAATTTCTATTCAATTCTATTCGAATTCATTTTCTATTTTCTATTCAGTTCTATTTGAATTCATTTCTATTCAATTCTATTCGAATTCAATTTCTATTCAATTCTTTTCGAATTCATTTTCTATTCAATTCTATTCGAATTCGTTTTCTATTCAATTCTATTCGAATTCAATTTCTATTCAATTCTATTCAAATTCAATTACTATTCAATTCTATTCAAATTCATTTTCTATTCAATTCTATTCGAATTCATTTTCTATTCAATTCTATTCGAATTCATTCTCTATTCAATTCTATTCGAATTCAATTTCTATTCAATTCTTTTCGAATTCAATTTCTATTCAATTCTATTAGAATTCATTTTCTATTCAATTCTATTCAAACTCATTTTCTATTCAATTCTATTCGAATTCATTTTCTATTCAATTCTTTTCGAATTCAATTTCTATTCAATTCTATTCGAATCCGTTTCTATGCTATTCATTTCAAATCTGTTTCTATTCTATTCATTTCAAATCTGTTTTCTATTCTATTCATTTCAAATCAATTTGAGTTTACTTTCAATTCTTATTCAATTCAAATTCACTTGAGTTTACTTTCAATTCTTATTCAATTCAAATTCATTTGAGTTTACTTTCAATTCTTATTCAATTCAAATTCATTTGAGTTTATTTTCAACTCTTATTCAATTCAAATTCACTTGAGTTTACTTTCAATTCTTATTCAATTCAAATTAATTTGAGTTTACTTTCAATTCTTATTCAATTCAAATTCATTTGAGTTTACTTTCAATTCAAATTCATTTTAAAAACGAATATAATCGATATCAATATCGTTCGCATCAAAATAGCGCATTTCTAATCAACACGGCTTTATATTATTCAATAACTTCGTTATTCTATTCAACAAATGAATATTCATTCTATTCAACACATGAATCTATATTTCTTTCACCACATGACTAATCTCAACAAATGAGTACTGTCAACACGTTAATCTTTATTTTAAAATATTCTTTATTTTATCAATTGGAATGAGGCCCAATCAATTACCATATAATGTTAATTATATGGATTCCATACAACACATGTATATAATAGCAACCATAAATAATCAACCATCATCCAAAGTGCACCACACAACTGCATAAGCATTAAATATAAATAATTAACGCTTACACAGTCTGTCGACCAATCGATCGACATACAATTAAATAATTGGGATTAGTGTATGCCAAATATCATCCCAACACCCGTGTGGGGTTTCAAACAATCAAACACAGATTTTATTTGTGCAGTTGGGCGATGTGTAAAATTTATCGTCCCAATCAATATCTGTCAAATAAGTGTATATAAACAAATCGTCTGATTTGTTTATAAATATTTTAGTTTATATACACGTTAAAAATTATATTTTTAACTATAAAATATTTTCCACTATAAACTATTTTATTCCACAACACACATTCAATTTCTCACATCAAAATCAAACAAACAAGCATACAAGCCGTCCATGGTCTGTGGACGACGGGTGTCGGGTGCTGCTAAGCACCATCTGCGTCCTAGTATATATTTTAAACTAGAAATAAAATTAGAGTGAGGAGTTCTCACCGAGGGTTCCACTCCGTCGTGCTTTGCTTTTTGAACTGCTGAACCATCTGGATCGGTTTTAAATTTTAATGCAGTTCTTTTCACGCTGTTCATATTAACAATCACATTTCTAATATGATGTTTATATAAATAATCTCATTTTTCATATCGCTAATGTATATATATAATAAAAAATATATTTTAAAACCCATGCTATATATATTTTAAAACAATGATTTTTATATTTTTTAAAATCCATTCTACTTTATATTCAAAACCATTCTATTTTTATTTACAGAAATCATATTTTTTTTATAGAACTAAAAATCGTATTTTTATATCGCCTCATATATAAAAATCACATTTTTATATTCTCTATCATATAAAAATCATATTTTTAATTCGCTACTTCATATATGTAAAAACAAAAAAAATCGTATTTTTATAAATCAATCTTCTATGTAAACACTATATTTCATAAATCAACTTCTCATATAAAAATAATATTTTTATATAATTAAAAATCACACCTTTATATTTTCAAAGATCATATATTTACTTCACAACAATATACAAAAAAATCAGATTTTTTTAACCCGCCTCTACATATATAAAGATCATATTTTTCTTATGTCTTTTATACAAAAAGATCCCACTTTTAAATTGTTATATATATATATATATATATATATATATATATATTCAATGCCATATACTGAAAAATTAGATTTTTACTTCACTATGATACTCAAAATCAGATTTTTAAAACAAAGATTTTTATAAATTCTATTTAATAATAAAATCCATATTTTGATTTAAAATAATGTTGTTTTCTTTTCTTTTCTTTTTTTTCCCCTCTTCTCTAAATTTTTAGATTTTAAAACCATGTACTTAATAAATAAATAAAGAAAGAGAATCACCTTTACTCAGTCTCAGACACATCCGACCACACCTCAGAAGCTAGGGTTTCTCCTAGCGCCGCCTATAGTTGCTGCGCCTCTGATCAGGAGCTGCCCCGAGGATCGCCTACAAGAGGCGCACCAGTTCCGACCCCCCACATCCCGCTCGCCACCCTGTAGTTCGCCAGAAAACGCCCCAATCGGTGTGAGTTCATGGCCCCGTACCTCCCTGACCGCATCGCCATACCTGATCCAACTTATACGGATCCAAAGATCACGAAATTTACTTCCTTTTTCGTTTTATAATCCATTGAAATTAGTTGCTGGATTTGAAGATATTTGTGGATTATTTTCGAAGCATTTCGCCCGTCAGATTCAAAAGGAGGATGGCGGCTGATAAAGTGATAAAGGGGATAGGGTTTCAAAGGGGCTATTTATATTATTTTAAATAATATTTTATTCATTTAACTTTCTAATTAATTCGTTTCATATCTGAACTCCAATCAAACTCCAACGACTGTCGCCCTTAGTTAATTACCCCCATTCCGAACACGATGGGATATGTATCGTAGGCTGATTCGATCGTTTCGATCAGTTTTCGTCAAAATCAACATATAACTCTATATATTGAATTTGAACGCGTATTTCAATTTACCGGGGCCACATACGAACTTTAAAAATTCCAAAAAAATATTTTCTAGCTTCGTATTGACGATACGGTCTTAACAAAACTAGTTTCATCAAATTATGAGACCGTTTGAAAAATAGTCATTTTCCAGTTGATTAAAATCAACTAAAACTGGTCAAACGCGTTTTCCTTTGCCACGCTCACATATTGATTCGAAAAATTATGAAAATTGAAATCTAACAATAACTTGACATCATGGATCCAACAAAAGTGGTTTCATCGAAATCCGAGGTCGTTTGCAAAATTCTCATTTTTAAGGGCCTGAATTCCATAGCGACTATTCAGAATTTTCAACTGGGCATATTTTTTGATTCCCGCTATGAAATTTCAATTTCTCAGATTCACTGGAAAGATATTCACAAATAGATTCAAATATTTTTGGTTTCGCTAAAATCGGGTTTATTTTGCACCCGGTACATTCATTTGAAGTTTGAAATCGAATTATCGAACTACCGCGCCATTTTCAATTCCTTTTATAATTATAAATAATTATTTATATTCTAACGACGATCTATATAATATATACGTTCTAATTCTATTCAAAATAAATTTCTTGTCGATATTATTTAAAATAATTCATTTTAAATATTCAAAATTCGCTAAAATTGCCAATTTAAAATTTTCAAACTGGCTCGCATTTTCCGGGTTGTTACAATCTCCCCCACTTAAAACTTTTCGTCCCCAAAAAGGAACAAAGTCGAAAGTGGTTTGATTAATCAACTCTACGTTCGATCTGGCTTTCATTCTCCAACTTTTCAGTTTCTGAGAATTTTCAAATTTTTCAAAAATTTGGCTAACACCCTGAATTTTCGTAAAATTTCGCCATAACCTCCCCTGCACCAGGAGCCACGGGAAAATCCCGAAATTGCCATATAGGCCTTCTGATCTCAAAAAGAAAAAGAAAAAGCCAAGCGGCTAGCCAATCGGCTCATAAAATCATCATCACCCAAACAAAACAGTAAATTATGGTAAACATGTACCTATTTGTCGGGCAAACAATTTTATTCTTCTGCTTTAGCCTCTTTGCAATGACTTGTTCAATGTAAGTACATGTATATGCATGCATTAGCAACTAAATTTCAATACAGTTCAATATTTGGTTCAATTAGGCAAAATGGTTCAAAATTATCAAACAAATAAACAAACAACACAAACATCAATCAATTAGTGGATTAACGTTTCAAATTCATAATTTTACTACATATACAGAAAATCATATTTTTGATGCCAATTCACAACAATAAATCTATCTAGTTTCGGTTCTCACACCAGCCTAATGGAAATATATAGATATCACACTTTCGAAACTCGAATATAAATTCTGATGATGTACGTACTATATAGCATCAGAACCATCCCCGGGCGACTAGAACGTAATTCTATATCTATCCTGCATATTAAAACTTCGAATATACGTTCATGATGCGTATATGCAAAATCTTTATATACTAGGTTGTCCAAATTCAAAATGAAATAAATAATCAAATACGAATAATTGATTTAAATTTTCAAAACAAAATTTGTTTCATTTTAAAAATATACTCTTCACACTCGTTCTAGGATACCACTGATCCTATCTCTAACGAGTCATTCTCGTTGGATATTACTAATCCAATATCTGATGAATTCTTTCGTATGGTTCTAAGGTGCCTTGTTCTCTGGGCTTTGTAAACCAAAGCTCTGATACCAACTATGAGGACCCGTAACTTCCCCGGTAAGGAAAGAGCGGATACTTTGAGAACAAGCCACAACAGAACGCAAATAGAAGAACATTTCATTGTTTATTACAACAATTCCATCAGAATACAAGAATATACAGATTATAAATGAATAAATTACATTTGAGAAATATCAGAGATTTAAATTACATTTAAATACATCGCAGCGGAAAACAATACAAAACACAACTGAAAGTAATACACGGATACAGAGCTTTCCGAGCATCGTTCCAGCTGTAAATCAGGATCCTATGAATATAAATCTGCAAAACCAAAACTACTAGCTGCCCGTGGAAAATAGGGGCACCCAGAGTTTAGGTTAAAACAATAAACTCCAGGTCAGTCATGGGACTGGTGTGAGAACTAAAACAGTTATTAATCTTTGTTTTTAAAGTTAGGTAAATCAAGGGACCACGCCGTATAACACGGAACGGGTTTCCTCCCAAGAATACCAGTGCAGAAAACAAACAGCGCTATGCTAAATAAAGAACAATGAAGCTATTATAAGACCCAGGTCCCATCACATAATGCAACGCAAGCTGGAGGATAGGGTTTTCCCTTATAATAGCCAAATATGCTTGATACGCGAAATTTCATCTTATATTATTACTATAAGTGAAGAAAACAACTTCAAATATAAATATATCAATCATAGACGGCATGGGTACCATATATCATGTCGCCAATACTAGGCTCTACAATCAAAACCGCAAAATGTCATATTTGGAAATTGGATTTCCATCATGGTGGCTCCTGATTCGAAAGATCGATCGCGTAGTGCCATCTCAACGGCTTACGTCTCGGCTAGAGAAAACACCGTAATGCACATCCGCACTTTTGGGAAATCGAGTATCACTGCGGCTTACGTCTCGGCGAGAGAAAACACCGCTTACCCTATCCCTCTGAGCACTGAGCTCAATCTCGGTCGACCGAATCCACGACACCACGAAGGTGCCCATCCACTAAAAGACATACTGATCAAACCATCAGTTTACCACCATACCGGGGTGTGAGGCTCGCGAATCAACGCTATACACAAAGCCATGCTATATTAAAGCTGCGCTTTGATCATCATCCACCAAACTTTGCTTTTCAACAAAAGTCTGGATCACTGCATCTCAGCATGCCACACTATCAATCCATATCGTACCACTAATTTCTGCCAATATATAACCTCTGAGCTCGTATGTCTCAGAGAAGGGCGTTAAGCAAGAGAATAAATTCTCCGCCGCCAAACAGATATATATTTAGCAGAAATCAACGAATACAATATAAAGGAATACAATGTCAGATACATCATCCGTTTACAAGTCCGTTCTAGGTCTGAACGAAACCGGAGGCACTTTCCTCGCATATCCGTCGACCTCCAAGCACGTCCGGACGACTACTACTTTAGCCCCTTCAAGGTAGCTACTCCCATCGTGAGCATCAGTAGCACCCATCCATTCGATGTGAAGATCGTCGGTCTTGCACCGTCTTCAATCTCTTCGACTCATCGTCGAATCAGTTATTCAGAATGGGTTATACCCGGACTTTCTGAATAACTCACGTATCTTAATCAACAAGTGCTATAAAACACAATATATGCCTCATTCCAATTCAGAACATTCTTTTATTCAGATATTCACACTCCTAGGGAAAGGTTCCCATTAATTTTATCAAAGATAAATTCTTTTAAATTTATTCTTTAATCTTCCTTTGGATATCATTTCAAACTATATTATGGTTTTCCAAACTAGTCGGGATTAGCGAACCACACCGAAGTAATTATTTATTTTATTTCCCAATCCCAACCTATTTATCCCATGGAGCAAAACTGTTATTACCCCATAACTAACACCACGGTGTTATCGATAAATTTAATTAACATTTCACGTTCAAATCTAATTAAAGATTTAACTATCGCTAGGAGCAAAACTGGTGATACGCCCTTTCGATCATTTCCAAATTTTGATAATTTAAATTATCAATTCATATTTCAATCTAATTAAAGATTCATTAAAACTCCACTTACTGGGTTAAAGAACTAATGTCATTTAAAACACAGTTCACGATAAACCCAAATCACATTCTATTTCAATTCCAATAAAATATATTAAAATTCTGGTAATTTAAAACCCATTTCAAATTCAATTTATTTATTTCAAAAATAAATTGATTTTAATTCTAGTTCAAAACTAGTTCATTTCGATAAAAATTTATTTTTATCTTTTCAAATATGGATTTTTTCATCCTAGTTCTTTTCAAATCATTTATTTTGATTTTACACAAATTATAGATATTTTTAATTATTTTATCAAGGCCCGTACAGTCGATTTCCATCTATGTCCATCGAACTGCACTTACAGCGACCTTTTCCAAATTTGATTTGGACATAATTCCAAATCCAACTGTTAGATTTCAAATTTCTAATATTCATTGGAAAACTCTTTTCGATACGAACCCAACAGTTCCGGTTTTAGGAGAATCCGACGGTCGGATCTCCCGTAATGTCCATTTGAAGTCAATGGTCGAAATTCGCGAACTGCCGCGGCGCGGCGCGTTCTATTCAAGCCATTATATTATATATATAATATATATTTCGTCGATTTCTATTTAAAACTAATTTTATAAATTGTTTTAAATTCGTTTCAAAAACAGTTTTTAACTTCCTTTTCAATTCAAATCAATTTCAATTCGATTTCAATTCTATTCTATTCTATTCGATTTCAATTTCTATTCAATTCTATTCGAATTCATTTTCTATTCAATTCTATTCGAATTCATTTTCTATTCAAATTCTACTTATTTTCAATTTCTATTCAATTCTATTCGAATTCATTTTCTATTTTCTATTCAATTCTATTCGAATTCATTTCTATTCAATTCTATTCGAATTCAATTTCTATTCAATTCTTTTCGAATTCATTTTCTATTCGATCTCGTTTTCTATTCAATTCTATTCGAATTAAATTTCTATTCAATTCTATTCAAATTCAATTTCTATTCAATCCTATTCAAATTCATTTTCTATTCAATCCTATTCGAATTCATTTTCTATTCAATTCTATTCGAATTCAATTTCTATTCAATTCTATTCGAATTCAATTTCCATTCAATTCTATTCGAATTCAATTTCCATTCAATTCTACTCGAATTCATTTTCTATTCAATTCTATTCGAATTCATTTTCTATTCAATTCTATTCGAATTCAATTTCTATTCAATTCTTTTCGAATTCAATTTCTATTCAATTCCATTCGAATCCGTTTCTATGCTATTCATTTCAAATCTGTTTCTATTCTATTCATTTCAAATCTGTTTTCTATTCTATTCATTTCAAATCAATTTGAGTTTACTTTCAATTCTTATTCAATTCAAATTCACTTGAGTTTACTTTCAATTCTTATTCAATTCAAATTCATTTGAGTTTACTTTCAATTCTTATTCAATTCAAATTCATTTGAGTTTACTTTCAATTCTTATTCAATTCAAATTCACTTGAGTTTACTTTCAATTCTTATTCAATTCAAATTAATTTGAGTTTACTTTCAATTCTTATTCAATTCAAATTCATTTGAGTTTACTTTCAATTCTTATTCAATTCAAATTCATTTTAAAAACGAATATAATCGATATCAATATCGTTCGCATCAAAATAGCGCATTTCTAATCAACACGGCTTTATATTATTCAATAACTTCGTTATTCTATTCAACAAATGAATATTCATTCTATTCAACACATGAATCTATATTTCTTTCACCACATGACTAATCTCAACAAATGAGTACTGTCAACACGTTAATATTTATTTTAAAATATTCTTTATTTTATCAATTGGAATGAGGCCCAATCAATTACTATATAATGTTAATTATATGGATTCCATACAACACATGTATATAATAGCAACCATAAATAATCAACCATCATCCAAAGTGCACCACACAACTGCATAAGCATTAAATATAAATAATTAATGCTTACACAGTCTGTCGACCAATCGATCGACATACAATTAAATAATTGGGATTAGTGTACGCCAAATATCATCCCAACACCCGTGTGGGGTTTCAAACAATCAAACACAGATTTTATTTGTGCAGTTGGGCGATGTGTAAAATTTATCGTCCCAATCAATATCAGTCAAATAAGTGTATATAAACAAATCGTCTGATTTGTTTATAAATATTTTATTTTATATACACGTTAAAAATTATATTTTTAACTATAAAATATTTTCCACTATAAACTATTTTATTCCACAACACACATTCAATTTCTCACATCAAAATCAAACAAACAAGCATACAAGCCATCCATGGTCTGTGGACGACGGGTGTCGGGTGCTGCTAAGCACTGTCTGCATCCTAGTATATATTTTTAACCAGAAATAAAATTAGAGTGAGGAGTTCTCACCGAGGGTTCCACTCCGTCGTGCTTTGTGTTTTGAACTGCTGAACCATCTGGATCGGTTTGAAATTCTAATGCTGTTCTTTTCACGCTGTTCATATTAAAAATCACATTTCTAATATGATGTTTATATAAATAATCGCATTTTTCATATCGCTAATGTATATATATAATAAAAATTATATTTTAAAACCCATGCTATATATATTTTAAAATAATGATTTTTATATTTTTAAAAATCCATTCTACTTTATATTCAAAACCATTCTATTTTTATTTACAAAAATCATATTTTTTATAGAACTAAAAATCGTATTTTTATATCGCCTCATATATAAAAATCACATTTTTATATTCTCTATCATATAAAAATCATATTTTTAATTCGCTACTTCATATATGTAAAACAAAAATCGTATTTTTATAAATCAATCTTCTATGTAAACACTATATTTCATAAATCAACTTCTCATATAAAAATAATATTTTTATATAATTAAAAATCACACCTTTATATTTTCAAAGATCATATATTTACTTCACAACAATATACAAAAAAAAATCAGATTTTTTTTAACTCGCCTCTACATATATAAAGATCATATTTTTCTTATGTCTTTTATACAAAAAGATCCCACTTTTAAATTGTTATATATATATATATATATATTCAATGCCATATACTGAAAAATTAGATTTTTACTTCACTATGATACTCAAAATCAGATTTTTAAAACAAAGATTTTTATAAATTCTATTTCATAATAAAATCCATATTTTGATTTAAAATAATGTTGTTTTCTTTTCTTTTCTTTTTTTTCCCCTCTTCTCTAAATTTTCAGATTTTAAAACCATGTATTTAATAAAAAAATAAATAAAGAAAGAGAATCACCTTTACTCAGTCTCAGACACATCCGACCACACCTCAGAAGCTAGGGTTTCTCCTAGCGCCGCCTATAGTTGTTGCGCCTCTGATCAGGAGCTGCCCCGAGGATCGCCTACAAGAGGCGCACCAGTTCCGACCCCCCACATCCCGCTCGCCACCCTGTAGTTCGCCAGAAAACGCACCAATCGGTGTGAGTTCATGGCCCTGTACCTCCCTGACCGTATCGCCATACCTGATCCAACTTATACAGATCCAAAGATCACGAAATTTACTTCCTTTTTCGTTTTATAATCCATTGAAATTAGTTGCTGGATTTGAAGATATTTGTGGACTATTTTCGAAGCATTTCGCCCGTCGGATTCAAAAGGAGGATGGCGGCTGATAAAGTGATAAAGGGGATAGGGTTTCAAAGGGGCTATTTATATTATTTTAAATAATATTTTATTCATTAAACTTTCTAATTAATTCGTTTCATATCTGAACTCCAATCAAACTCCAACGACTGTCGCCCTTAGCTAATTACCCCCATTCCGAACACGATGGGATATGTATCGCAGGCTGATTCGATCGTTTCGATCAGTTTTCATTAAAATCAACATATAACTCTATATATTGAATTTGAACGCGTATTTCAATTTACCCGGGCCACATACGAACTTTGAAAATTCCAAAAAAATATTTTCTAGCTTCGTATTGCCGATACGGTCTTAACAAAACTAGTTTCATCAAATTCTGAGACCATTTGAAAAATAGTCATTTTCCAGTTGATTAAAATCAACTGAAACTGGTCAAACGCGTTTTCCTTTGCCACGCTCACATATTGATTCGAAAAATTATGAAAATTGAAATCTAACAATAACTTGACATCACGGATCCAACAAAAGTGGTTTCATCGAAATCCGAGGTCGTTTGCAAAATTCTCATTTTTAAGGGCCTGAATTCCATAGCAACTATTCAGAATTTTCAACTGGGCATATTTTTTGATTCCCGCTATGAAATTTCAATTTCTCGGATTCGCTGGAAAGATATTCACAAATAGATTCAAATATTTTTGGTTTCGCTAAAATCGGGTTTATTTTGCACCCGGTACATTCATTTGAAATTTGAAATCGAATTATCGAACTACCGCGCCATTTTCAATTCCTTTTATAATTATAAATAATTATTTATATTCTAACGACGATCTATATAATATATACGTTCTAATTCTATTCAAAATAAATTTCTCGTCGATATTATTTAAAATAATTCATTTTAAATATTCAAAATTCGCTAAAATTGCCAATTTAAAATTTTCAAACTGGCTCGCATTTTCTGGGTTGTTACAGCTTTGTTGTTGTGGTAGGCAAAGGAAATGAAGAATTCTAGACCTCTAATACTGACTGTCAGTTTTTCAGTCACCTATTTACTTTTATTGCTTGTTTTAAGTGAATATATTTTACTTCATAGGGTGAATTTCAAGTACAAAACATTTGATATATTTTAATACATCCAATATGAAAAGAGATCATCATAAAACAAATTACAGGATTGAGCAAATATGCAACCTTACCTTCTGTTTGTTGCTTAAATTATTGAACCAGTCTTGCTCCTCAACATTCTTTATGGGTTCAATCAACCGATACTTGATTGCAAAGCGAAGCCATGAATTTCCAGTTGAAACAATATCGGTGGCCATCACATTTTGAAATAAAAAAATTGTAATTTTCTAAATATAGTTAGCTATCATAGTTCATATAAAACCCAAAATATCATAAAAAGACAAAGAGAAGCAACTTCACTTTTATGAAATAAAGTTTTAACAACCAAATTTATTCATTGTCCTAAAGCCGAAATTAATTTTATAATTACAGTTGTTAATTTCAATCACAATTTCCATGCATAAGAAAAATCATGCAACCCAAAGCCCAATAAAATTAATTCAAAAAAAAACCTTAAAGAAATAATTTCACACTATAATTGCCTGAACCACAAATTACGCAAGTTGATTGTAGAATATACCATGTAATCAAATATAGTCATATAAATTAGGTCTAAAATAGATTCAACATAATTAAAATGGTCTAGAATTTACCTAAACCATAAACTGATTGATTGAAGGGAAAAAAACAGCAGAAAGAAGAGGCTCATACATTAGGGAAGAGCTCGTGGCTTTGGAGACACTTGGTTGGTTATGAGCCCTTATAGAAGATGGTTATAATATAAAATAAAATAAAATCATTGTTCATTTTACTTTAAGTTCTGAATTCATATTACAAAATACACTTTAGATGAAAATAGGACAAATGATCTATTCTTTATTAATTGCAAAATCACTTGCACATATATCCAATTTCCGAGCTTATTTCAAGGTTACATTATTTCAAAGTATATCCAAAACAAACTTATAATGTGTAGAGTGGCTTCTTATCATTAACATCACTAATGATACATTTGACAAAATAAAACAAATTCTATAGGAAAATTTTCGTTTATTTCATATAACTTACTCTTTATTTTGCTAGGTGTTGTTCAAAGTAAAAAAAAAAGGTAGAAAATGTTTTCTATAAATAAAAAATAAAGTCAATTTGTTATCATATAATACATATTCTAGTTCTGGATTGACAAAAATTTGTAATAGAAAAGATCAACCATGTCAAACTTCATCTATCCGATGGCTTCGTAACTAATGAAAACAACATTATACTTATGTGTGGTCCATGTATTGATTCAAAAAGTATTTGTTTCACTTCATAATTACCTCTATGCAATATTTGAAACATGAATTATTATCTTATAGATAAGAATTCCTAGAATCTTTTGTATTAAATAACCAATGTACCCTTTTAGGTGAAATTAGACAGTAATTATAGGTTTGTTCCTATGACATTTTATTGATATAATGTTATCTAATAGTGAGCACATCGAATAAAAAATAAAACTAAAACTTATTGTTCCTTCAGGTTAACGTTCAATCCGTAAAGCTTCCTTTCTAGTAGAAAAAACTAGCTATGAACACTAAGTATCTAGAGAGACTTTTAATTTTTTTTACTTTTGAAATGATGACTATCATTATAAGCTATATTTTTGAACAAAAACAAAACTATAATAACTAGTAAACATAGCAGAAAAGACCTTAACCCAAGAAGGTGAAATAGAAGAACGAGGAGCAAAAATTCTAAGTGGAACCATCAATGCATAAGTCTTGGACTTCCATTTGTTAATTTCAGTCTGAAGTTAAAAATAATTTAAAGAATGAATTATCTATTGTTAAAATACTATTGTTTTTATAGTGTGATCAACTCTTAATTTTTTATTTACATTGTCCATTAGCACTGCCATTTAACTAGCACCATGCAAGAATACGTCAAAACTAAATTAAGTGAAACATGAAATTTCGTTAATTTCAGACCATGTAAAGGTAATATGCTATGAAGTAAATCAACAAGACAATAATAAAGAAAAGAGTACGTATCATGCTTCAAATTAATAATTTTCATACCACATACTGACCTTATAACATTCTATGGCTTTATGAAGGTTATCTCTGTCTTTATATATATCTCCTAAATTGTTGCATGCTTCTGCACATTGAGGATTGAAGTGCAATGCAAGCTCATAGAAATACAATTGCCTTGACAAAAACATACCAACTTTTTAGTTTGAAGTAAAGAAAATAATGCTGAAAGAAAGTATATTAAGGTTGAAAAACAAAGTGACTATTATCAAAGTGAAATATCACTACAGTCGACATGCAGAAGATTAATTTTGGTTAACCAGAATAAACTATCAACATTCGTAGAAATATTTCGACTAATCATATCAAATTTTAACATTTCACCGTATGCAACGCCAAGGTTGTACATAACATCACCATAGTGCCTGTTATAATACAATGCTTTCTTGTAGTATGCCACACCTTGGTTGATATCACCCTCTAGTTTAACCTGAATAAAACTAGAACCAATTCTCACTTGAAAAATAAAATATACACTGTAATTTAATAATGGACATGTAAAATCACCTTAAGGGACAATGTATTATTAGACAACAAGTTATACATAGAAAAACAATAAATAAAAAAGAAAAATAAAAGAAGCGTGTAGAGAAATAAAACAGGAAAATAAAAGCAAGTACAGAAAAGAGCTAGATTAATAATGTGAAAAGGATAAAGGCTAGAGAAGAGAGAACATCTTTATGATATAAAGACAAGTGGTAATATTCAAACATGCACGGATGAATTCAGGATGTTGCCTTAGATTTTGTTGGTTACTACACTACTGTACACCTGCTATACTGGTAGGATGAAACACTTCAAATTCTTAAGCATCATTTCTTTGAGACATTTCTTATAATATTGAAAACAGGAATAATTCGAACTTACAAGTAATAAATAAACATGGAATATCAAACTTTGTACCAAGATCTGCCAAACAATTGCCATATTGTTCTTAGCAATTTCAAAGTTCGGAGAGACAGCCAAACACCTGAAGGGAAGAATTACATCAAGGCGTGTATGAAATTTATATACAAAAATTATACTAACTTGGATAATCAAATATGGTTGCATTGTACTAGTATACCTTTCACACGAGAATAAAAACACCATTAAAAAAAGGGGCTTTCTACATAGATGATCCATTATAATCACACTTGTTATTTTCAAGAATAAGTAGAGTGAATAGTTGATCCATACCTCAGCTGCTTCAAACAGAAGCCCTTCGTCCTTATACAAAATCCAATAATGCGTTAAAGCACAAGCATTGTTCGGGTCAGCTTTGATCGCCTCAACAAAGCTCTCATATGCATGTTTACTCACATGACAACCTTTATTTTTACAATTCACATAAACCCTAAAGCGAACGATTACACCAATTACGAAATCAAAATGAACAATTGGTAGACGAAATCACAGAAAGCCTTAAATAGTAACTATTACAAGAATTCGAACCAAATCAAAATTTTACCAGAAATCGAAACGAATGATTTGTAGATGATGACGAATAAGCCTATTTGTAAATTATGAATTTGCAAAGACGTAGGATTTGAGAAATGGAGAAGAGGGCATGGGATACTGCGGAAATAAAAAGAAGAAGGGATAGGGCGCTAGAAAAATTAAAAAAGGAGGGAGTGGTGTGCGTAGTAGGGGGAAAATTTCACACGTAATAAGGCAATATTTTGGTGTGCGTTATAGCCGTATTAAACTTAGATATGGCTCAAAAGCCGTATCTAATTATTTAAATACGTCTTCTAGCCATACCAAATTTGATACGGCTATAAACCATATCAAATTCATTGGACATGGGAGTGACAAAATCAGCTTTGTGGTGTGGTGTGTGAAAGAATGAGAAGCATCGGAATCGAGTAAGGTCCTAATAGGGAAGCATCAAACCTTCTACAGTGACCTTCCTACCTCTGTGCTTACCACTACCATCGGTCTGAGCCACCTCAAACGCATGAACCTGTACTCTAGATGAACTTGTTCCCTATCCCTGCCTCTAAAGGGACTGCCTGTTATAATGTCCCAACTGTCTACACTGAAAACAATCACACTTCTTAGCTGTCTTCTTGCAATCTCTGGCGAAGTGTCCCATCGTATCACACCCATGACACTTCACTTCCTTCTTGATTTGTGCTTTATCCGCTTTCTCTCCCTTTTTCTTACCACCTTTCTTTGGCCACCACTTTTTCTTTTCAAAATCCGTCTTAGCCACCTCATTCTTAGCCCCTTGTGTACTCTCCTTCCCATCATCGTGCATAAAAGTCTTCTCCGCTAGAGCCTCAAAAGCGCACCTATAGGAATGTGTGTCAATGCTAGTCCCTGGAGGGGTTGGTTCAGCCCCCTCGCAAACCTTAATGTCTTCTTATGCACGATATTAACCGGATCCAAGCCAAATCTCGCTAACTCATTAAAGTTATTCACATACTACTTAACTGACAAATCACCCTGTCTTAGACTCAAGAATCTTTCCAATTTCATCCCTTCTTCAGCTTGTGATAAAAACTTTTTCTTAAACTTGTACTTGAACTCATCAATGTCCTCATGGCTTGCTCTCCCTCAGCTACTTCCCACCAATATGATGCCTTTCCTTTTAGTTTCCAGGCGGCCAACTGAATCCTCCTTTTATAGTCAACCTCTTATAATCCAAATACAAGATCCGTCTCTTCAAGACAATTATGAGCATCAACAAATCACTCTGATCCAAGAAATGGCTAGCTGCCCATAGCCAAAAGATCCTTACAGAGCTTAGAAAAGTTAGTTCATGGATTCGATGGAACTACCACGCCTACAGCTAGAGGTTGGGCATTTCATTACCCTTCGGCATGCGTTGTAGCTTCAACATATCTACGTAACCATGCCGGAATGGAAACACCCTCTAGAAAGTTAGGAACCCCCAACATGCTGAAAATAAAAGAGAAGGATTCAAGCCGGTACCAAATGAAAACACTTTTCAAAAACTTTTCTATGAACTTGTAACCTTGGGCTTTAATACCAAATGAAACACCCCTACACCCTTTATCGTCACCCATATAAGTATGCGCTAAGGTTTATGAAGCGCTTATGTGTAAAGTAACAACATAAAGACTAAAATTCACAAGAAAAATATATAAAACACATCAGAAATTTTATAACAACATTTAATAAAGCAAGTCAAATCCCAGTGCTTATCACATATCCAAAATACCGAATAATCACCAACATAAAACCAAACACATTGTCTCATGGAAAACCATAATATCAGAGTACATAAGTAAAACCATCCATCTCAATGTTAGTACAATAACCAAAAAATGAGAAATGAACCAATACATGAGTCTGAAATGAATCTGAATCCAAACCGATCAGAAAAATCAAGAATCACTACTAAGACCCTACACCCTACGAACCTTAAGGGGGAGGAAGAGAGAAGGAGATACCAAACTAGGTCAGACATACGTCTGGTGAGTTCTAATAATTTCTACAATGAGCATAAAGTTAAGGAAGCATTAGATTGATGAACAGTTCTAAGGAAATAAAGCATAAAGGTATAAAGCAATAAACAAAATTAAGCACGAATAACGATTGGCTTCTCATTCATATCCCAGATTCTGACCAAAGACATCATAATTAGGCTTACCTAATTTCTACCTGTCGATCGGCTCCTATAACCACAACGTGATAACTTATATCAGCTATGGAGTTCGGGGTTATCAACCTTGAACACATCAAATAAGAAGACATAGCCATTAGTCACAGGCGTTACAGTGGCTTATATTCCGCAATCGACATAATGCATGCTTATCGTCCCGCTGGAATGCGCTTGTACCTACCTCGTTTGGACCTCTTACTATCCAATGTAGTAAAGCGTGCTCTCGCATCTACCTAGTGTGAGGCCTCTATAGATGATAATAGGGATGTTGCATGATACGGGTCTCCAACCAAATATGCAATTGACACAAGTTACCCCTGAACTTGGTCCCAATTTATTATTCTATTAGGCCACTTAGTTTTCCCAGTCAACCCCGCACTAGCGGAGAACACTAAAACTACAATCTTATCATTTTATTAGGTCTCTTATTTTCCCAAATCATCCCCACGCTGCCGGAATGGACCTACGAGCCACTTATTTTCCCCATCTAGCCCCACGCATGTGGAATGGACTCCCAATACAATTTCATTATTTATTAGGCCTCTTATTTTCCTCAAACAATCCTACGCTGTCAGAACGGACCTACGAGTCACTTATTTTCCCAATTAGCCTCTTGCTACTAAAACAGACTCCACTATCTTAGCTTATTAATTTTATCTTTAGTTTGACTTAACATAATTTAAGTTTATTAATAAGTCCAACATAACCTCATGTTATATTCCTAGGTTGCATTAAACATTCATAATTAATGTTTATCTTTTCATACAACCCAACCCCATGTTACTTAGCGTCCAATTAAGTTAATCCTATTCCAGATTATATGTTTGCATGTTCTCCAGTTACATATCAAGTTTTATCCCTAATTAACAATCCAATACTGATTATAATATTAATCAGTTCTAACATGCCCAATTATCCCTTTTTATTCAATTCAACATTATTCCAATTTTAACGTAAAATTAATGATGAAAGGCTAGGCTCTCTTTTGGCCTAGGCTTAGCGCTAAAAGAAAAAAGGAAATGGTATCGACTACTCGTAAGGCCTAGACAAATAAAATATGGCATTGCCCGAACTGTAAATAAAACCACAACAGAGAATAGGATTAGAGAAGGAGAATTACTTATAAACAGTAAATAATTAAAAAGAAGTAGGGATATATAGCAAATAAATTACAACAACTTTACAAAAAACTAAACATGTAAATACTGTATATAACTATAAACATTAAACTTGCAAAATTAAAACTATTTAACTGTCTAACTTTTCCTACATAGATTACTAATCTAGAAATCACACAAAAACTAACAGATATGACGAAAAGAGCTTCCCTCATGGACTTTCTTATTCCAGCAGAACCTCATCCTCTAGAATTATTTATAAAATAAATATTTAAAAATATAGAACTTCTTTATACCCATAAAAATTTAATTATTTTCCCCTTTCTAATTTTGAGGATAGGCCTGGGAAGAAGAAGAGATAAAGAATGGATGTGAAGAAATGACAGAGGCCCTATTAGTCTATTTATAAGATTTACTAGGTGTCCTCAGCCATCCAAATTTAGGATTAAACATGGACCAGCCATGTCACTGGACCAATCAGAAAGTGCCATGTCAGCCTTCGGTTCAAAATTGAACCAACAAACCCTTACCACATTAGAAAATAATATTTTAAATAAAATAAACATTTGTTGGGATACATGCGCTCCAAGGGACGCGCCTTGGGTCGACACACGCACGCTTTGGGTTGACACAGGGTCGACCTAGGCACCTATGGGTTGACACTAGGTCAACCAAGTGGGTAAGTGTCGTCCCACTTGGCATGTTACTTAATATATTATTATTTATTTATTTTTAGCTTATCTTCTTTAGTTCATAACTTATCCATTCTAACTCCGTTTTTAGCAAACAAAGTGTCTAAATTTATCAGAAATTACAATGAACCCAATGGTGCTAGTCATGTTGTCTAATTCTGAAATTTATTCTGATTAATATTTAGTTTAATACCCTTTTCTATTTAATTGTTGTTTATTAAAATTCGAGGTGTTACAATATCCTAGGAGGACTCTTAGCCAATCACTTATTACATAAAGGATGCAAACCCTTTTAAAGATTATCTAACTCGTACCAAATTAGCCATTTAATACTTCTTATTGTAAAACGCGGGTTGCCTGATTACTTAAGAATTGATGAGAGAAAACCCTATGACTCTACCCCTACTTCTTACGATTAATATAAAGGAAAAGGGTGCATCCAATCACTCAATACTCTCAAGAGGCGAACCCCTATAACCACTAAGACCTAATTCTAAAATAGGCTATGACATCAAATGTCTTTTAGGTTCCTTCTTTCGAAAGGAGGCGAATCCTACGACCACTTAATACCTCAACACTTGAAGTAAACCATTAGGAACATTCCACATTATGATATAATAATTTTCACGAGTTTCTATGACCAATGATATCTCACATTAGTTATACGTATATCCAACTGCTGGAAAGTGCAGACTTTTATCAGATAACTCAACCGATTTCGCGCCAACAGCCTACTAAGTCTGGTCCTTAAATTAATTAGAGATATTATTCCTAGAACTAAACTAATCATAAGATAAGATTGATATTCCGAAGACATGGTTATAATTATAAGATGATGTATTGTACTTACTAATAATTATGGTAATTCTAGGTAATCCCCATTTTAATTATTTACCATATGTTATTAGTAACCATAAGGATAACTTTTCCAAAGGAAATAAACATTACAATAAATGTTACTTATATTAAGACCATTTGTTTCCATTAGTTTCAATTAGTTGCAACTACTTTATTTTTCTAAGTTTAATATATTAATTGCCCGTAAATTTCGTGTTACAATACCCTAATTTTAGCCTTCTGTGTATTATATAATTTATTCCCACATTTAACACCCATAAAATCAAGTTTACAATTATTAATTCTCTATTTATTACAGATGATATAATTTATATTTGTAATAATCAAGAAAAATTCCAAGTCAAACCCAACCTAAATATCTACCTAGTAATAATAATACACGTTAATTATGTAAGATTTAGATGAATAACATATATAGCTCAGCAATTACATATATATTTATTTTCTAAATTTAACTAGTTTTGCGTTCTAATCCAAATCTTTCTGTGTTATGGCTTGTTAAAAATTCAAATTTCAAGGCTTTCTGCTATAATTCTCATAAATTTGCCCAAATATTAAAAAGGAGAAAATATTTACATCTTGAAAATTTCAAGGAATAAATTTTCTTTACTTGAAATGGGCAGTGTAAATTATGCGAAAAACATGAAAATTTACACATCTCTTCCTCATGATTGTGAACATATTCCTTGTAGTTTCAAACATGACCTTTTTGTAGAAAATTGACAAAAAGGGATTATTTATTAAAGTTAAGCATATCCTCAAAGAATCCAACAAATGGATAAATTTAGATTAAAAAGGGTAATTTCCACTATCTCACAACCACTATTACAAATCTGGATCACAAGAACATTATTTTTTTTATCCTTTAGGGACTAATTTCCATATTACATGTGAACGCAAATAAAAAGAAACAAAAGTGATTGTAGGAGAGATTCAGATATTTTATACAATAACTTAAAAATTCTAATTATCAAATTTTTACATATGGATTCAAATCAAATTGCTCAACGAAAGATATCTAATATTACAAACAATATATAGATTTTCCAGTCACCTGCAAAGCTTTCCTACATTTCAGGGTTGAACTACAGCTTTTAGGTTTCATTTCCAAATCCTTACAGATCTATATAATATGTAAAAAATGGGATATAGGTACTAAAATTTGTAGATTTGGGAAATGAAGTAGAATACGGAAAGAAAATAAAGAATAAAAGCCTATGAAATTACAGTACACACTGTCTTTTCTTATAAAATTGGACTCACTTTCCAATTCTTTTTATTCGATTATTTTAAATTAGAAAGTTTGGAAGAGTTGGAGAAATGAAAGTGGAAAAGCTTCGCTGCTACCTCCATAAAATATGAGAAAAGGTAGGGGTCCAGGCCTTTATTTATAAGCACTGAAATGTCCCAGGACCATCAAATTTCATTTTATAAAAATCCGTCTGTATATATAAATGTTTCTAACCATAAACCCCAGTCGCTATACTACGACATCGGCCACTGAATCGACCTGGAAGAGGCTAGGGTTTGGTTACTAATGGTAAGGGTTAATATTGTTTTATTTATGTATTATTTCCCTTTCATTCATTTTGCATCTACAACCTTTTCATACGGGTTCTATTTTGCGAAGTTCCATACATGAAAGTTGACCATAATTCATCTTGAATGCAATGGTGTAGGTTTCGTGCTCAAATTTCATTGTTTGATCAAATTCCAATTTTGAAACCTGCTAGTTAGCTAATTTACTAACGCCAGATTTCAGGATGTTACAGGGACCCAATTCAATAGCGTCGAATTTAAGGAGCTTGTCTGCGTCATCACATCGATAAGTAATTTGCAACAGTTACTCAGCCACAATTAAATGGACAAGTTAAAGCAGTTTACAAAATTATCAAGTTTATTTTATTTTTTTGTTTGGAGAAAGCCAGAGATAAGTGAGTCAATGAACTCCCATTAGCCATTTGGGTATACATGATTACCCACAAGACAACAACTGGTCATACTCCATTCGCCTTTGCTTACAACTCTGAGGCAGTTATCCCAGTTGAGCTAGAAGTCCTATCTCACCAAATGATTTTTTATGACATGTTGATAAATAAGGAACTCTTTCTCGAGTCACTTGATATGATTGATGAGAAAAGAGAGGAGTTTGACTAAAGATTCATTGCACATGACATCATGCCGCCAGATATTACAACAATAAAGTTTGATCCAGGACCTTTGAAGTCGACGAGCTTGTCTTGAAGCATGTGTTCTCTGTCATATTCATCTGGGCTTGAAATGGGAAGGACCTTACGTCATCCAATGAAGTCTTGAAAATGGAGCTTTTAGGTAACGATCGTTGATGGCAATAAATTGCCAAGAGCATGGAATGTTGAGCACCTTAGGCATTATTTCACTTAGCTTTTAATTTTGATTATTTCATTCCTGTATTTAACAAACTATTTTTATTCAATGTGATAAGGCACGATGTGCTGACTCCTTTTCATTATCAATAAAGGCACTGGGTTTTCCAATGATATGTGTTTTATTAGTTATCTGAAAAAATGTTGTGATACAACCAACTAATACAAACATACAAGTATAAGGGCGTGAATCGACCACTCTCTAACTTTATCTTACTTACGATTCGACAAGCAAGGAATTTGTAAGATAAAAATAAGCTTAAGTTGACCAACTACCCTACAAAATCCTTAACGCAATCCCATGATTTAACTCGAATGTGACCGTTTGAGTGGTGATCCTCGCCTTGGTCTAAAGACAAAGAAACGACGCTAATGGAATTGTGACATAATCATTAACCATATTTATGTTAGTCCTCGAGACTTGAAATGAAGTATAAACTAACGAGTAAGTGTGAACGGAGCACCTAGAACTATGACCAGCCAACCCATAATTAAAAACGAACGAGAAATGGAAGAATATAAAGGGCGATATTCGGCGTCCCCAATTAGACCCAAGGTTCGATGAGCGACTATTAACTGAAAGGAGAAGATCCAACGCCTCGTAGTGCATCGGACCTTACGACTGAAGTTTCTTTGGTTCAGGATGGGTGATAACTTAGAGGAGAATTCAAGTGGGAATATTTGAAGTGTTGGATATGTTCGTTGATCGGTGTAGAACAACGAAGAAGGTGGCAACTCAAAGGTCGTGAGTTAGTGGATAATGGTTGCTTGAGAAGGTCGCTCAAGCTATGAAGATTCATCGGGTTGGATGACTAGAGATGCGAAGGCCGAGAGATTATCATTATTGTAAGTTCTAGCAGGCTCAAAGTAGGGGTACGATAGGGGCACCTAAAAGACCGGTTGTAGGTCGAGTACCCTGGGTATCGTTGAAAGGCCTACTTGTCAAGGTTGGACATACGTATCGTTGAAAGGCGTATGGAGTTTATGCTAGAACTGGGGTTACCATTGGCCCTTGACATATGCAAGGTTGGCCGTCATACATTTAACGATGGTTTCAAAGCAGGATTGGTGGTGATAGCCAGAGTCAGTCATGGATGATTGGTTATTCTGTTTGTACTGTCTCATGTAGGTTGTCCAATGTCGAAGGAGATGTTCCTTGAGTGCTTGTCTGATATTGGTTTAGGCCTCTAGGCTTGTGCTTGAGGGATGTTGAATCCGATTAGGATGGTTTACATGAGATACATATAATCTGGATGTTATGAATGCTTACCATGGTTGAATGGGTGTTCTGGTTTCCATGGATGAATGGCTGAATTATTTATCATAAAGGCTATCACTGTCCAATGTTGGGAAGATAGGGTTGAGTTCTTCTCTGGTGTTGTGGATAGAATAGTATGTTTATCTATCCATTCTCATATACCTTAATGATGAAGTTTGTTAGTTGTTTTATCACTCACTCACTAAGACTGTTGTCTGACTCAAGGTTTTATGTTTCCTCTTATTACCTTGGGTTGTTCATCCGTTTGTGGATATGTAGACTAAGTAGTAGGTGATAGGTTATTAGTGAGGATGATGTTGTTGTGCGAAGGCGAGCAGGAGGTTGGCGTACTACTTTTACTACTATTTGGTATTTCTGTCCGCTGTTTGAGTTTCTCTATGAGTGTTGTAGTGAGGCCTTATGTACATGCTTGATGTTTCCTATGATGTTGGGATAATCTTTCTGGATGTTGTGAAAGTTTGAAAAGTTTTTTATATGATACTTCACTACTTTTACCTATTGTATATGTTCTATTATATTTTATCGTTGCACTGTGAGTTTTACGACAGGTTTTGATTGTGTTTATCTACTCTGATGATTGTCCAGAGCTGTCCAGCGCATTATCCCTCTTATTTAGTGCGGGGGCTGTGGACGGTTGTCACATTTGGTATCAGAGCTCTGGTTAATGATTTTAGTCAAAGTTCTAAGACGTAATTACGTATGAGAGATGTACTTGTAGATTTCAATTGGATGCGTACTATATATATTAGCATATATAGTAGTAGCGGTTTTATCTCTTCAGCGGTTTTTCTTGGAAGTGGCTAATTATTCTAAATTGCAGATTTAGGATGAGTAGACGACCATCAAGACAAGCTGCTAGGGGAGCTAATACTGGAGGGGGAAATGGCGATGAACCAGACTACCCTACCATGTTTGAAGCCATGATGGAGACATTTATGCAAAGGGTCCCCGCTCCAGTGGCAGCTACGGTAGATGTAGGTGTGCGAGTTCCTAGGGCTGTGGATTTTGCGAAACTGTGCAAAGATTATACATCTCTAGGAGGGAAACCATTCAAAGGATCTGAGACAGCTGAAGAGGTTCGGAGGTGGATGGATTATTGTGTTCGTATCTTTGGAGACTTAAGTTTGGATGGTGCAATCAAGAGAAAGCTTGCAACAAGGAAACTTCAAGGCAGGGCCATGGAATTGTGGAATTCAGTCACGCTTGAGACTCCAGAGGAAGAAAATTCATGGGAGAAATTCCAGGCTAAGTTTGAAGATAAGTTTATCTCCACTGCTCAAAAGTCCGCTCTATTCAAGAAGTTCGTAGAGCTGAAACAGAATGGTTGTTCTGTGCTTGATTATGTTTCTGATTTCGAGGCCTTGTCCAGATATGCTCGTTCCTACATTGATACACCCTATCAAAAGAACGAGAAGTTTGTTATGGGTTTGGATACCTATATTGGAAGACCACTGGTGGATCATCTTGATGATTCATTTGAGAAAATTGTGGAAAAATATTTTCGCCATGAGATCTTGTTTCCTAAGGAAGAAAATGTTGTCGCTGCAACCAAAGAGGTTCAGAAACCACAGTAGGGTGGTAATAATAAGAAGCGGAAACATCAATAGCAGAAAGGAAAGGATGGCCAAAATAAGCCTAGGAGTGAGGTAGTCTGCTTTAACTGCCAACAAAAAGGCTATTTTGCTAGTGAGTGCAAGAATCCCAAAGCTGAGAAGAAGTTCTTCAAGTATGGGAAGCCTGGGAATGAGAAGAAAGACTGCCCAGAATCAACTAAGGGAAAGTATGTGGTGAAGGCATATGCTTTGGAAATCGTGCCAACTTCATCGAGAGATCCTACTGCAGAGGAGAAGGGAAAGGGTGTCGTCATGCAAGGTACTCTTTCAGTTAATGGTGTTTCAGTTCGTGTGTTGTTCGATACTAAAGCATCACATTCTTTCATCTGTAATGAGCTTATGTGCCGCTTGGGTTTGGAACCCGAAATTTGTGATAGACCATTGATCGTGACTGATCCAGTTGGGGGTTCGTCCAATCTTTGCATGATTTGTCGTGGTCTAGTGTTATCGAGTCATGGTTGCTCTTTTGTGTGTGACGGCTTTGTTCTTAACTTCACTAGGTTTGGAATCATATTAGGCATGTATTGGCTCATGAGGTATGCGGCAAGGGTGAATTGCGAGAAGCTAGAGGTGAGAGTCGGGGATCTGGAAGGATGAAAGGTGTTGATTAGATGTAAGCGCGAAGTGGGTGTCTTCGTGAGCTATCTATATTCGCTTGGGATTCCACAGGAAGACTTGTCATATGTGCTGATCTGTAACACCCCGTAATTTTAAATATTAAAATTAAAGAATACTTAATTGTTAAAGTGAGAATTAAGGGAAATGGCTTACGCCATTGCGTTCGTCTCGAAATTCTGCTTGGAATAGATCCAAGTTTTCGTAAATTGGACTTCGTATGAGGAAGTTATGGCCTATAGAAGTTTCATTAATTTAAATAAATAAAAAATAGCTTAGATTAAAATTCGAAATTCAAAATTCAAACGAGGAAGCGGGCTAGGCGGGATTTCTCCCGCCCAAGGCCAAGTCGACCAGGGGGTTGACCTCCCCTATACAGGTCGACCAGCAGGTCGACCTACCCCCCGGGGTAGATCTGAAATGTGACGATCCTAACTTGTTGCTGAGTCTTACTTGACCTGTTGCTGAGTCACTAGGGAATAGATGGCAATTCTAGATAACTTTTCTAGTCTGGACGGTTGTGATTCCTCCTATGATAATCTAACAGCTTAGGTTGATTTAAACTTCTATATAAGCACACATAGACTCAAACCCTAAACCTAAACTAAATTAGTCTCTCGGCCACCGTGCTGCTTCTAGAATAGTTTTTCTTCCTAAAGCTTAGGGATTGGCAAATTAGAATTCTAATACAAAAGATGAATGAATTATTCTCTTCTCTAACCTGTCTTTGTGAGTACAATTTCTTTCACAAAATAATTAATAAATTAATTATGATGAGTTATAATTGGGATTATGAGAACATGTCTGTTGAATCATTTGATGTCGTTTAATTTTGTTATCGTTTGTTAGTGAACATATGACAGTTTTGTTAATTAATGTTTGTAGATCTATTTCATATGTCCAATCACATATGTTTGACTTGATTCATTTTATAACATCAGTTTATATGCAAGTTTGGGATGTAAATCATATGCTAGTTTGTATGTGAATCTTCTGCAAGTATGTTTTTACATATGCTAGTTGTATGTGAATCTTATGCAAGTCTGTATGCGAATTATACACAAATTTATATGTGAATCAAGTATATACATATGCTAGTTTATATGCAAAACATGTGATAAATTCATATGCAAGTTGTAGGAATCCTTATGCAAGTTTAGGTGAAAACTATATTCACATTTTTCAGGTGAAAATTATATTCACATATGCGAGTTTAAGTGAGACCCATAATTCATATATGCAAGTTCACAATTTCATGTTTAGACCTATATTTAGACATGGTAGTTTATGCAAATTTATGTTCTATATGTCCATTGCCTATGTAAGTTATTGGCTATGCAAATTTATGTTATGATTCTTATTTGCAAGTTAGATCTATTTTATGTGTTATGCAAGTTGTGATGTTTCTTTTCTTTTTATAAGTTTGACTATTTGCGAGTTTAACATATTTCATATTAGAACGTACAAATAGTGTGGGGACAATGGGAAAATATTAATTATGCAAATTTTGAATTTCCATAAAATGGCTTTAAAGGCATATAATTAATTTGAGACATTAATTGGTATAATTTATATACCTAAAAAGTATGGACATAATTTAGGTGACAATTATGGACATATTTTAATTTGGAAATTATTGACAATTTGAATAGGGATAATTAATTCATATTGGGGTGAAATAATTATGTGTAATAATAAACGCCTAAGACACAAGGTTTGACTCGTTTGTGGTATAAGACTGCCCAGACCCGCCCACGAGGTTAGACTCGTTTGCGGTATAAGACTGCCCGGACCCGCCCGGCAAATCCAGCAACCGCAAATGGTAGTCTAATGTGGGAGGTCTTACAAGGTTACCGTTATAATGAATTAAGTAACACTTAACCAATACAAACATGTGGTGGGACATGGGGGTTAAGTGGGTGACATGGGTGACATGTGAAATATGATTAGAAACACTTAACCAAATTTAAACATATAAGAAGACATGAATAAGAAAGGGTTAAGTGGGAAATCTTAGTGGGGACCAAGCATAGGTGGAAAGCTTGTGTCAAGCATAGGGGGGGCCTTTTCAAACCAATAACCCATTAGGTATCTTTGTGAACTCGAGTTAGATCGAGGACAGGACACGCTTACCGGGTTTGATTGTAATTGGTCAAAACGGGTTAGCGGTGGCAACGCAAGTCCAACGGGGTCATGTGCGTGCGTGGGCCCGGGCTGGTAGGTAAGACGTTGTTGCATTGTGTAGATATAAGCCGTGCATCTTTAGTGGTATCGGGTTGCCACTTTGGGGAGTGATATACCTCACTGTGGGATCATCATGGGTATCTACGAGTTAGGGAGCCGATCGCATGGGGGTAGTGGGTACAACTAGTGGAGATAGGGACAGGCGGCATCTATGAAAACAGCTAGGGGTACACGAAACTACAATTATGATTATAATGTTCAGTAGGCGGGATCAACTTTTAGGGTGACTAGTAATGGTGCAGTGTATCAATTATCCTATAGTGTTGGAGGCGCAATTAACGTTATCTTATTCTTCTTATTTGCTTTGTCATGCTCATTTGTTTCACAGTCATTCCTTGTTGTACCAGTTTATGCCTTATCCTAATTACTTTATAATTATATTGTTAAAGTTATTGGACTTGCCAGACTTTATGTCTGAACCCCTTTGTTTTCACCTCATTTCTTCCTCCCCCCCCCCCCCAAGTTCTCAGTGTGGGACTAGTACTAGCGGAGCTTGATTTGGATCTTTCTCTCTCTTTTGGAAGTGCTTGGATTGCTGAAAGTAAAGTTCAGCTCATCTCTTTTATGGCTACTTATGTTGGGGTTATGCTTTTTTACTTTATGTACTCAGAAAACAAGTTGTCAAGATGTATATTAAGTGTACTTGGTTTTATTGTTGGTTTATGAAGCTGTTGTAATCAAACTATTTCTCCGCTGCAATAAAAGTTGTTTTAAAATTTTCAAGTACCAATATATGTATCTGTCTTGTTATATTCTGTTCTATTCACCAATAATACTCCATGAAAGTTAATGCAATCCCTTTGAGATTGACATTAATGGACATGGATTGTTACATGTGGTATCAGAGCTGAAGGTTACAAGAACAGATAAGAGATTTTGAAAAACTATTTTTCAAAAGCATTTTATAAAGAAATACTTCCAGAAGTATGTTTTAAAGAGAGTATTTTCAAGAGGAAAGTTTGTTTTAAAAACATAACCCCCAAGAGCCATATATATTTCTTTCGATTCTCCGTTTTGAATCTCTTCCATTTTCTTTTCAATATGTCTGGGTTACCCGAGATACCCGTGGGAATACCAACTTGGTTCAGAAGGTATCTGGAGGCTAGAGCCACCGCTGCAGGCCCAGTAGACATTCCTCCTCCCCCAACTGCAGCCGCTCCTCCTCCCCCCCTGTTGATACTTTTTCGAAGATATGCAAAGACTTTCGGGCAATGGGCGGTAAACCTTTTCACGGACCAGAGACGTTTGTTGAAGCTCGAAATTGGCTTAAGGAGGTGGAAGATTTGTTTGGTATCTTCGAGATAGAAGATGGAAGGAAGGTCCAATTGGCTGCCTGGTTAATGAAGGACGAAGCCTCGTTTTGGTGGAAGGTTACTAATGGAGAGCATCCAGTGGAGACATGGATGGATTCAGGCACAGGTTCGAGATGAAATTCTTCTCACAAGCAAAAGAGAATTTATACATGGAAAGGTTCTTGGCGTTGAAGCAAGGAAATTTATCAGTAAAGGAGTACGTCAACAAGTTCAATTAGTTGGCGAGATTTGGCTTAGACTTGATGAACACACCTGAAAAGAAGGCCCTGAGATTCGTTAAAGGTTTGAACAAGCTGCTACATGGGTTGGCCATGACCCACATTCCTATGGGGGCTACCTTTGAGAAAGTGGTTGACATGGCGCTTATGTGTGAAGAGGAGAAAGGCTGTAGTGCTAATAAGGCACCAGAAAAGAAAGGGGATCAGAAGAAGTCACAGCAGCAACCTAAGAAAGGTGGTAAGGATAACAATAGCAAAGGAAAGAAAAGATGCTTTAATTGTGGAACACCAGGCCATCCGAGCAAGGACTGTAGGAAGAAGAAGAAGACTGGTTATTTCAACTATGGTGAGGCAGGACATCTGATTAAAGACTGCCCCAAGAAGACAAGGGCAGAGGATAGGGTCTACTTCTGGAGGGAAGGTTCAGGCTCTCATGGCACCAGGGAAGGTTCAGGCTCTCATGGCACTAGGACAAGAGAGAGGTAGAAACAATTCTGTTGAAAGTTTGGTTTTTCTGTTTGATCATCATGTTCGTACTTTGTTTGATTCTGGCGCTTCACACTCATTTGTATCTGCTTCGTTAGTTGAAACACTGCACCTAAATACTAGTCTAGTTACGGATCCTATAGTAGTCTCAAATCCTATTGGTGGTTCGGCTCATCTTTCAGTGATTTGTCGGGATTTGAGAGTGTCTATCTTGAGTGTTGAGTTTGAATGCAATGCCTTCGTTCTTGGCTTTACGGGCTATGGGTTGATTCTAGGTATGGATTGGTTATCTAGTAATGGTGCCATCCTCGATTGTGAAAAGAGAGTGGTTAGACTTATGACTCGCCTCAGCAACACTCTCGAAATCTCTTGTAATCCCATACATTCTGTTATACTTAGCTACCTAGAATCTCTTGATTCGTCTGTTGAAAACTTGCAGTGTGTTAGAGTAGTCCGTGAATATTCAAATGTATTTGAAGAGGTGAAGGGCTTACCTCTGAAGCGGGAGATAGACTTTCGCATATACCTTGTTCATAATGCAAAACCCGTAGCTCTACCCGTTAGACACATGGCTCCAAGGGAGAGAAAAGAGCTCAACAAGCAAGTCAAAGAGTTGCTCGAAAAAGGGTTTATAAGGCGGAGTATTTCTGAATGGGGTGCTCCAGTAGTATTCGCAACCAAAGCGAATGGTTCACTTCGCCTATGCGTTGGTTATAGGGAACTAAACAAGTTGACCAAGAAAAATAGGCACCCACTTCCAAGAATAGACGACTTGTTTGATCAGCTTGTAGGTGCGTTGGTTTTCTCCCAACTAGATCTGGCTACTGGATTCCATCATCTAAGAGTGGCTGAAGACAGCATTGATAAGACTGCGTTTAGAACCATGGATGGTTTCTTTGAATGGCTTGTCATGCCTTTCGGCTTGACAAATGCACCCGCTTACTTCGTTGACTTGATGAGCAGGGTGTTTAGGGAGTTCCTTAATAAGTTTGTGGTGGTCTTCATAGACGACATTTTGATTTTCTCGAAGAATGAAGAAGAGCATGCTTTGCATTTAAGGGAAGTCACGGATACTCTTCGTGCACATCAGCTGAAAGCCAAATTCTCCAAATGCCATTTCTGGAGAGAAGAAGTGAGGTTTCTTGGACATGTGTTGTCCAAAAAGGGGTTAGCTGTGGACCCCGCAAAAGTAGTTGCGGTGCAAGATTGGAAGGTTCCACAGAATGCAATCGAAGCCCGAAGCTTTCTCGGGCTAACGGGCTTTTACTGAAAGTTCATTAAAGACTTTGCAAAAATATCAGCCCCACTCACAAGATTGACAAAGAAGAACCCAACTTTCGCTTGGGATTTGGATGGCGATATTTCTTT
This sequence comes from Allium sativum, assembly GCA_030737875.1. Lineage (NCBI taxonomy): Eukaryota > Viridiplantae > Streptophyta > Magnoliopsida > Asparagales > Amaryllidaceae > Allium > Allium sativum. The sequence goes on along the minus strand of CM060921.1, from coordinate 507,843,656 downwards.
CCAACGTTTGAAAAGGGAGCTAACAACAGCCCCAGTTCTGACATTGCCTGATGGGAACAAAATGTTTACCGTATACACAAACGCATGCGGTACAGGGTTGGACGATGTCTTGATGCAAGAAGGCAAGTAGGTTTGTTACGGGGGAAGGCAATGGAAGGTACATGAGAAGAATTACCCAACTCATGATTTAGAGCTAGCTGCCATTGTTTTCGCTCTAAAGTCATGGCGTCATTACCTACTAAGAGAAAGGTTTGAATTATTTACTGACCATAAATCATTAAAATACCTTTTCATACAGAAAGATCTTAACTTAAGACACCAAAGGTGGATGGAATTTCTGGCTTCACATGACTTTGAGATTTCCTATACCCCTGGCAAGGGCAATGTGGTAGCAGACACCTTGAGTAGAAAGAAGCTAACCTTGAGTCCTCTCTTTGTAGAAAGGAAAAGCTTGGAGTACATAGCAAACTTTAACTTTAGACCCTCCTCTGAAATTGTGCCTGGTTTGTTAGCATCGCTAGAGGTGCGACCTACTCTTTTGGACTCAATAGGAACCGCACAATGAGAAGACCCTCAGCTAGTTGATATGATGGATAAGCTAGTTAGGGGTGAGACTTCTAGTCACCTCAATAGATACTCCATTGATGATAAGGGTTGGTTGAGATGGGATGGAAGGCTATGCGTTCCACAAGTAAAGGATTTAGTGAAGACGGTTCTCGAAGAAGCACACCATTCTAAGCTGACCATACACCCAGGCGAAGATAAGATGTATAAAGATATAAAAAGGGTTTTCTTTTGGAATGGTATGAAGAGGGATGTAGCTGAGTTCTTCGCTAAGAGTTTGATATGCCAGCAAGTCAAAGTGGAGCTGAAGAAGCCCGGTGGTCTTCTCCATCCTCTGGAGGTCCCACAATGGAAGTGGGATAGCATTTCGATGGACTTTGTTGATGGGTTGCCTAGGTCAAGAAGGGGAAATACCAGTATTTGGGTAATAGTGGATAGGCTCACTAAAAGCGCTCACTTTATACCTGTTAAGAGTAGAAGGACTGCCTCGTCCCTAGCATCCATTTATCTTAAAGAGATAGTTCGACTCCATGGGATACCCTCCAGCATAGTGAGTGATAGAGATCTTATCTTCACGAGTGAATTTTGGAAGAGTTTGCAAGAGGCTGTAGGCACACAATTATACTTAAGCACGGCCTATCACCCCCAAACCGATGGTCAGACGGAAAGGGTGAACAGAGTATTGGAAGACCTCTTGAGATTGTGCATCTTGACTTTGGAGGGACATGGAAAGATCATCCTCCTTTGGTGGAATTCGCTTACAACAATAGCTACCAAGCCAACATAGGCATGGCGCCCTTCGAAGCTTTATATGGATGACCATGCCGATTACCAACTTGTTGGTGGGAGTCTACAGACAAGCTCGTACTTGGGCCAGACATGATTAGAGAAACCTCAGAAAAGGTGGACTTGATAACAAGACGGATGAAGGCTGCACAAGATAGATAGAAGTCCTATGCAGACAAAAGAAGGACCGACCTTGAGTTTGAGGTTGGAGATAGGGTGTTCCTTAAAGTATCTCCTTTGAGGATTGTCATTCGCTTTGGGTTCATAGGAAAGCTAGCACTAAGATTTGCAGGACCATTTCCTATCATTGAAAGGATTGGGACGACGACTTACAGAGTAGAGCTACCCGAAAAACTGGTTGGATTTCACAATGTTTTTCATGTTTCTCAACTACGAAAGTGCTTACATGAGTCTGCGGAAGTGGTGGAGCCAATTATACTAGAGGAAGTAGAAGTGGAACGAGAAGTGACTGTGAGAAGAGTTCCAACTCGTATCTTGTATACGGAACTCAAAAAGCTACGCAACCGTGAAGTCAAGCTTGTTAAAGTTCAATGGAGTGACAACGAGGAAGACGCGACTTGGGAAACTGAGAGAAAATACGCGCAGCCTACCCTTTTCTTTTTTAGGGTGCCTTCTTGATCACTTTTTCCATAAGTTTATTCATGCTTATATCTATCTTTTAAGTAAATCTCCTCAGTCCTATTCTTTATCCTTAGGTAGAAACCAATGGATGTAAACATGTATTTGAAACATGTTATGATTGATGGTTGCAAGTGGTTGCAAGTGGTTGCTAGTGGTTGCTCGTGGATGCATGTACACACACATTAGGCACTAGATCGGCTCAGTCACTTTCATATTGCATATAAATGTGCTATCATACGGATGTTGCATTTTGATGAATGGTTGTGGACACATGTAGAAGTAATATGTATTGTTAGGATTCTTTCGCATACATAATGGACGCATGGCACTATCGTGATTTGCATTAAGGAGGTCAACTGAATCAGTGGACCGCCTGATTTTTGGATTGGATAAGGAACATATACATACACTTTTTGCATATGTTCATACGGCATTAGAAATCTTGTAAGGACAATGGATGCCTGTGTTTGATGGTTGAGTAGATGGATGATTGGATGGTAGGATTTACATTCTCCTTAACTTGGAGATTTCAGGGGCGAAATCCTTTAAGGAGGGGAGAATGTAACACCCCGTAATTTTAAATATTAAAATTAAAGAATTAAAGAATACTTAATTGTTAAAGTGAGAACTAAGGGAAATGGGTTACGCCACTGTGTTCGTCTCGAAATTCTGCTCGGAATAGAGTCCAAGTTTTCGTAAATTGGACTTCGTATGAGGAAGCTATGGCCCTCAGAAGTTTCAGTAATTTAAATAAATAAAAAACAGCTCAGATTAAAATTCGAAATTCAAAATTCAAACGAAGAAGCGGGCTGGGCGGGATTTCTCCGGCCCAAGGCCAAGTCGACCAGGGGGTCGACCTATCCCATATAGGTCGACCTGGGGGTCAACCTACCCCCCGGGGCAGATCTGAAATGTGACGATCCTGACTTGTTGCTGAGTTGTAATGACCCGCATTGTTAGCCGTGGAATAATTTATTTATTTAATTATATAAATAGTGATATAGGGAATTAAATCATCGTTTAATTAAATAATATGGAATAATTAATTTAATTAAATAATTAAAAAATATATTTAATTCAGAAATAATCTAAAATAGTGAAATTCACAGTATGGTGTAATTTGGGTTATTTAATATATATATATATATATATCAGTTAGGAGTTGAATTATATTAGCGAATATATTTAAAACGACAACAGTTTGAACGTGGAATTTTATTATAATTAAAATAGAGCTTGAAATGGCGCTGTAGTTCATTATTTGGCGATTTGAACTTCAACTGAATGTACAGGATTCGTTTTAAATCGGATTTCTGTGAAACAAGAAACGTGTGGAGCTGGTGGAGTATATCTTCCTAGTGGAAGAGAAAAATCTGGATTTCGTCGTATAGATTTTTAGATGTGTCCAAATCAAATTTCAGAAAAAGTCGCTGTGGAATTCCTTTATAATTTAAAAAGGAATTATTTATATTTTAAAAAGGAATTTCAATAGAAATCGAATATCGGGTTGACCAGAAGTGAATATCAAGTTAGAAATTCATATCGGAATATTCTGGAGCTGTATGGTATTCCTCTATGAATATAGACGTTAATATTTAATTTTAAATATTTAATTTAATTGTATTTAATTATATTTAAATATATTTATATATTTAAATAGGCTATTTAGAGCTTTAAAAATAGCCACTTTTGCAAACGAAGTCGGAATTCGACGAAACTAATTTCGTTGGATTCGCAATGTTAAATTATTGCTAGATGTCAGTTTCCGTGATTTTTAGAGTCACTGTGTGGCCGTACAGATTTTTAGAGTGAAAAACAGTCAGTATTTTGACGGTTAAAAATACGCTATGTGAGCAAACGGAGTCAGAATTCGACGAAACCAGTTTCGTTGGGACCGTAATGTTGAACTGTAGCTGCATGTCCAGTTTCGTGATTTTTGAGTATTGTATGTGGACATAGGAATTTTTAAAGTGATAACCAAGTTAGAGAAGGAATATAAAAATATTATCCTCACCTATAAATACACCACAATCCTTCCTTAACCTAATTTACTTTTCTCTTCTCTGGTCAAAACAATTAAGCGCTGTCATTTTTGCTTCTTCCAGGAAAAGCATTCGATCCTCAAAAGAATTCAAATAAACCCAAACAAAATTCATAAAATCCTCAAAGAAATACATATGAATTCATGACAAGTTTCTCTTCAACTCAGTACGAGTTTTAAACAGTTCGATTCCCATTTTTATCTCGCTGGAAACCAATGCGCGAGTTATGGTTTGATACTGCGATTTATTGAGGCAATGAGGATGGATTTCAGGTTCGAATTGGGATTCAGAGTAGGAAATAAAAGAGTTTGTGGCTTTGTTGGTGATTTCTATGATTGAAGTTATCGATGTCTGTGTGGTTCCTGCGTGAACAGTGTGAACGACGAAAATGGCAAAGTGAGTTCGAGTTGGGCACTGTAGTTAGGGATTGGAAGAGATTGTAACGTTGAGTGTTTTGGTGTAATCCGTTTGGATTTTTGTTGAATGGTGAAGGTGCGGTTTGGGATCGAAGGTGGAGGAAGTGCTTGTCGTGGGATACTGGTGATCGCGTATTCTTGGATTGGGAGAGAAGATACGGTGCGGGTCTGCTGTATAGTGGGCCAGATGACAAGGTTAAAGCCCATTTGATAATATAATCAATTCTTATTTAATGTAAACAATATATATAACTTGTAAAATCAATAACTGTTTGATACTATATCAGATTGACGAACCGTAAGTTGTGTTGGGATCGTATGGATGGTGGCTACACCATGGAACTGACTGGGAGTGAATCCGAGCTCGTTACAATTTATTGCAAAATAAATTGTCTGTCTAAATCAAAGATAGTTAATCGTTTTTAACGATAACAGTCCAATGTGAGTAAAACTCACCAACTTTGTACAGTTATATATTTACAACGTATTCTTAGAACTATTAAATATTGTCCGTTTGACTGTGTGTTGATTGTTGATAGAACTGCTAGTCAGTTAGTGAAAAATTATATATATATGTATATATATATACATAAACCGTTAAATATTTATATGTTGATTCTACTATCAGAATATCTCATATCAAAGTGGAATCGATGTTAATCGTATTGTCTAACATCTGTGGTGCAGGGAAACAGGTTGGAGGAATCCAACAGGATTCCTCAACATTTAATTTACTGTGATTTATATATTGTGATATATAATATGACGTTGATTATGTGTGTTTGGACGATATTTATCGTTGTTATATGGTGTGTTAAATACCATAAGAAATACCAGAATGTAGAAAGGAGATTTTCAAAGTATATCTTGAAAATAATTTATTTATATAAAATCAATGGATTTTATATTATAAAAGAAAAAGGATTTGGAATAAAAGGAATTATATTGGTTAAACAGATATAGAGGGAAATATTCGTAAAACAAATATAAAAGGAAAATATTTGTCAAACAAATAGAAAGAGAAATATTTGTAAGCCATTTACAAATTAAATAGAATTTTAAAAGGAAATATTTGTAGGACATTTACAAATAGATAAAAAGGGATGATTTATTTATTTAGGGAATAAATAGAATTAGGATAAAGGAAATATGGGTTTAGAAAATAAATACGATATTATAAAAGGAGTTTGAATTAATCAGTTAGAGTTAAAGGAGTTAATCGAATATAATTTATTCGAATAGAGTTAAAGGAGTAAATCGAATATAATTTATTCGAATATAATTTATTCGAATAGAGTTAAAGGAGTAAATCGAATATAGTTTATTTGAAAGGAGTTAATCAGTTAGAGTTAACCAGTTAGAGGAAATCAAATAGAGTTAATCGATTAGAGTTAAAAACGAACTAGAGTTAATCGTATAGAGTTAAAGAAATAGAGTTAAGAAAAATTAGAAAATGACTAGAGATTAATAAGTTGAATGGTTTCCTGAGTATCGATCTGATGTTGGTTTCGGCCTTCGGGGTTTATACTTAGGAAGTTGTTCTCTTATTAGTTTACAGTTAGAGTCTGATAGTTATGGAATGGTAGAGATTAATGATTGATTGATAGAATTTCCTTCTGGAAATAATATCGTTGTTTGTACACGTATTTTCCTTCGATATTTAAATCACAGACTATCGAAGTTTTTGACCATTTAACGTTGTTAGTATGGAGAGACCGGTTGGATTATTATCCAAAGAACCACTCTGTATTGGCATAAGCGTTGCGAATCATATATGCCAAAGATAATTGAAGACGGAGTAAAGTGCAAGGGCTATTGTATAAGTCTTAGATAACAGTGCCTAAGATGGATATACTGAATAGTGCCTTCGGTTTGTCCAGCCCCAAGACAACTTGTATGGACGAAGGTCTGACAGAGTATATCTGGTAGATCACGTAAGTTGATCGTTTCAAACGTATTTACGTTGGTGGCGGAGGAATTTGTTTCTCTTAGCTTATACCCGTGGTATTTTTGAAGAAAATCAATTTGTGATTTAGAGGGTATGACGATGTGACATTCTAAGTAAATGAAGATGTGGTATGTGAAAAGATAAGCGTAGCTTCTAGCCTCACATCCGGTAAATGACAGAAATCGGGCAGGCGGCATGGCTAAGTCGGTCGCACCGAAGTAGGGTGTATAATCACCTATCTAGAGAATATTCATTTGCTTCTTTTATCTATCAATGTTGTCCCATATATATATATATATATATATATATATATATATATATATATATATATATACAGGAACGGTTGCTGATCCCAACCGTTGATGATGTACATTCGATACACTCAAGCGAAATGAGTGGTCGGTCATGTGTGGCTGAGTTACAAGATGTTCTTGTTGAATTCCAGTGTATCGTTCCTAGAGTACACTGATCGGAAGGTGGTTCCATACCTTGTCATAGTTGGAAAACCCTTTAGCTAATACGTGCTTGCGGTTTTGATTGTATACTATATATGTAGAACGTGAGATGAAAGCTTTCTGCTAAATTGATAGCTATTTGTGTATAGACATTATTATAATATCAGAATGATATTGCTTTTCAAAGATGTTTGGATTTTCATAAGGGAAAACCCGTTCCGAATTCACGGCGTGGTCTTATGAGATATCATATACCTTTTTAACTGTTTTAAACTGTTTTACTCATACCAGTCCTATGACTGACCCGGAGTTTATTTTGTTTTGTTCCCCTAAACTCTTGGGTGCCCAATTTTGTACGGGCAGTCAAGTAGTCGGGATTTACAGATATATCTGAAGAGCTGGAGCAGGAGGCTTCAGGATCATATAGCTGTAGTTTATTTCCGTTGTGTTGTAAGTGTTGTACTCTGATAAGTGTTATTGTATACATAACTGTTATATTTCAAAGTTATGTTATATATTATATGTTATTTGTTCCGTTGTGAGATTCGTGTTACTCTGATGATTTAAGTTCTTCTTTTCTTCTTCTATTCTAAGTTTCTATATTATCTATCCTCACCTTCTATCTTCTTTCTATTAATTTCTTGAATTTCCAGTAAAATTTGGGGTTGGACTTGTGTTATTTGGTCAGCTCAAATTGGTCCGTATTTTTGGGTCATTACAGTTGGTATCAGAGCTTAAGTTAAGAATTACCTTGGCTCTGTGGCGTGACTCGGTAGAGATAGGGTTAGTAATACCCTAGACTGAGTTTGAGTGTATATATATGAGTGCGTATTTGTAATTTGATATAAAATGGTTTTATATTGTGGAGATTCGTTGGCTGAGTTGTTTATGAATTCTGATCGATCAGTTTGATCCACTGTATCGGTAGGAGTAAATAAACACTTGAATACGATGGACCGACACAGTATGGATATGTGATATATTATCATATACAGGATGTGTTGGTAGTAATTATAATCAGATAAGATTATAAAATGTGAAATGGTTATATATAACCAATCAGAATTTATACAAGTGAATTATATGAAATTGAAATGAATTAAATCTGAAATTAAATCAGAATTGGAATTTAAAATCCCAGAAATGGGAAAGCTGTTTGTAAATGAATCTGGATTTAATATATGTGAATTTTAAGATCCTGGGATATTTTAAATTTGTTTTCAACATTGTAAAAAGATATTTGGAATTGATTTCAAGGTGGAAATGTTTAAAAATGGGTTTTGAAAATGCTTTAGTATAGAACTCACTTCAGTAGCTGGAAAATAGATTCCGATGTTGATCATGACATCATCGGTGTTCATTTTCGAGTATGTAAGTGACGGATTACTACCAAGGATTTTGTTTTGAATTTGTTTTGGGAAAACAAGTTGTGTTGAATTTCAAAAAGGAAAATTTGATTTTTGGAAGAGGCAAACTGTTTAAAAACTTCCAGGAAGAAAAGGTTGTCTGAATTTAAACAAATTAAAGTAGAATTTGTAAAATCCAATAGAATTGTGATTGAATTAAACGCCAGTAAGTGAAAATTATTTGAAATAGATTAGTGTCAAGTAGAATTAGACTTGATTAGAGATAATCTGGAATTATATTGGACTGGTGAGTTATGGATTTGAAATCAAGAATAGTGCTTGAGTTTAAAATAAAATTCGACTTAGGTATAAGCAAATGGTTGTGTTAAAGATAAATTGATTTGAGATCAAGTTGGAATTGCATTGGTATATGTTGAATTGATGATAGGTGAAGTGATAAAGTTGATATACCCGACAAAAAGGTACAAATTTATATTTGATATAAGCATGAGATTTATGAGCCGAATTGGCAAGCCGCTTGGCTGTTTGATTTTCTTTTGGGTTGGAGAAGGCCTAGAGAGGCGAGTTGGAGTTTTACCGATAGGGCTGTACAAAGGAGGTTATGGCGAAATTTTCCAAAAATTTAAAGTGTTAGAAATATTTTTAGAATTTTTGAAATTTTAGTTAGTCAGAAGGAATTAATATTTTAGTCGATATTAATTGGTTCAGTTGACATCAGAAATAAGGAGTAAACAAATCTTAGGAATTCCAATACATAGGGTCATCCTCTAACTTAGCAATTTCGAGGACGAAATTATTTTAAGTGGGAAAGATTGTAATGACCCGCATTGTTAGCCGTGGAATAATTAATTAATTTAATTATATAAATGGTGATATAGGGAATTAAATCATCGTTTAATTAAATAATATGGAATAATTAATTTAATTAAATAATTAAAAAATATATTTAATTCAGAAATAATCTAAAATAGTGAAATTCACAATATGGAGTAATTTGGGTTATTTAAAATATATATATCAGTTAGGAGTTGAATTATATTAGCGAATATATTTAAAACGACAACAGTTTGAACGCGGAATTTTATTATAATTAAAATAGAGCTTGAAATGGCGCGGCAGTTCGCTATTTGGCGATTTGAACTTCAACTGAATGTACAGAGTTCGTTTTAAATCGGATTTCTGTGAAACAAGAAACGTGTGGAGTATATCTTTCTAGTGGAAGAGAAAAATCTGGATTTCGTCGTATAGATTTTTAGATGTGTCCAAATCAAATTTCAGAAAAAGTCGCTGTGGAATTCCTTTATAATTTAAAAAGGAATTATTTATATTTTAAAAAGGAATTTCAATAGAAATCGAATATCGGGTTGACCAGAAGTGAATATCAAGTTAGAAATTCATATCGGAATATTCTGAAGCTGTATGGTATTCCTCTGTGAATATAGATGTTAATATTTAATTTTAAATATTTAATTTAATTATATTTAAATATATTTATATATTTAAATAGGCTATTTAGAGGTTTAAAAATAGCCACTTTTGCAAACGAAGTCGGAATTCGACGAAACTAATTTCGTTGGATCCGCAATGTTAAATTATTGCTAGATGTCAGTTTCCGTGATTTTTAGAGTCACTTGTGGCCGTACGGATTTTTAGAGTGAAAAACAATCAGTATTTTGACGGTTAAAAATACGCTGTGTGAGAAAACGGAGTCGAAATTCGACGAAACCAGTTTAGTTGGGACCGTAATGTTGAACTGTAGCTGCATGTCCAGTTTCGTGATTTTTGAGTATTGTATGTGGACATAGGAATATTTAAAGTGATCATCAAGTTAGAAAAGGAATATAAAAATATTATACTCACCCTATAAATACACCACAATCCTTCCTTAACCTAATTTACTTTTCTCTTCTCTGGTCAAAACAATTAAGCGCCGTCATTTTTGCTTCTTCCAGGAAAAGCATTTGATCCTCAAATGAATTCAAATAAACCCAAACAAAATTCATAAAATCCTCAAAGAAATACATATGAATTCATGACAAGTTTCTCTTCAACTCAGTACGAGTTTTAAATAGTTCGATTCCCATTTTTATCTCGATGGAAACCAATGCGCGAGTTAGGGTTTGATACTGCGATTTATTGAGGCAATGAGGATGGATTTCAGGTTCGAATTGGGATTCAGTGTAGGAAATAGAAGAGTTCGTGGCTTTGTTGGTGATTTCTGTGATTGAAGTTGCCGATGTCTGTGCGGTTCCTGCGTGAACATTGTGAACGACGGAAATGGCAAAGTGAGTTCGAGTTGGGAACTGTAGTTAGGGATTGGAAGAGATTGTAACGTTGAGTGTTTCGGTGTAATCCGTTTGGATTTTTGTTGAATGGTGAAGGTGTGGTTTGGGATCGAAGGTGGAGGAAGTGCTTGTCGTGGGATACTGGTGATCGCGTATTCTTGGATTGGGAGAGAAGATGTGGTGCGGGTCTGATGTATAGTGGGCCGGATGACAAGGTTAAAGCCCATTTGATAATATAATCAATTCTTATTTAATGTAAACAATATGTATAACTTGTAAAATCAATAACTGTTTGATACGATATCAGATTGACGAACCGTAAGTTGCATTGGGATCGTATGGATGGTGGCTACACCATGGAACTGACTGGGAGTGAATCCGAGCTCGTTACAATTTATTGCAAAATAAATTGTCCGTCTAAATCAAAGACAGTTAATCGTTTTTAACGATAACAGTCCAATGTGAGTAAAACTCACCAACTCTGTACAGTTCTATATTTGTAACGTATTCTTAGAACTGTTAAATATTGTCTGTTTGACTGTGTGTTGATTGAACTGCTAGTCAGTTAGTGGAAAATTATATATATATGTATATATATAAACCGTTAAATATTTATATGTTGATTCTACTATCAGAATTTCTCATATCAAAGTGGAATCGATGCTAATCGTATTGTCTAACATCTGTGGTGCAGGGAAATAGGTTGGAGAAATCCAACAGGATTCCTCAATATTTAATTTACTGTGATTTATATATTGTGATATATAATATGACGTTGTTATGTGTGTTTGGACGATATTTATCGTTGTTATATGGTGTGTTAAATACCATAAGAAATACCAGAATGTAGAAAGGAGATTTTCAATGTATATCTTGAAAATAATTTATTTATATAAAATCAATGGATTTTATATTATAAAAGAAAAATAATTTGGAATAAAAGGAATTATATTGGTTAAACAGATATAGAGGGAAATATTCGTAAAAAAAATATAAAAGGAAAATATTTGTCAAACAAATAGAAAGAGAAATATTTGTAAGCCATTTACAAATAAAAATAGAATTTTAAAAGGAAATATTTGTAGGACATTTACAAATAGATAAAAAGGGATGATTTATTTAGGGAATAAATAGAATTAGGATAAAGGAAATATGGGTTTAGAAACTAAATACGATATTATAAAAGGAGTTTGAATTAATCAGTTAGAGTTAAAGGAGTTAATCGAATATAATTTATTCGAATAGAGTTAAAGGAGTAAATCGAATATAATTTATTCGAATAGAGTTAAAGGAGTAAATCGAATATAGTTTATTTGAAAGGAGTTAATCAGTTAGAGTTAACCAGTTAGAGGAAATCAAATAGAGTTAATCGATTAGAGTTAAAAACGAACTAGAGTTAATCGTATAGAGTTAAGAAAAATTAGAAAATGACTAGAGATTAATAAGTTGAATGGTTTCCTGAGTATCGATCTGATGTTGGTTTCGGCCTTCAGGGTTTATACTTAGGAAGTTGTTCTCTTATTAGTTTACAGTTAGAGTCTGATAGTTATGGAATGGTAGAGATTAATGATTGATTGATAGAATTTCCTTCTGGAAATAATATCGTTGTTTGTACACATATTTTCCTTCGATAGTTAAATCACAGACTATCGAAGTTTTTGACCATTTAACGTTGTTAATATGGAGAGACCGGTTGGATTATTATCCAAAGAACCACTCTGTATTGGCATAAGCGTTGCGAATCATATATGCCAAAGATAATTGAAGACGGAGTAAAGTGCAAGGGCTATTGTATAAGTCTTAGATAACGTCGCCTAAGACGGATATACTGAATAGTGCCTTCGGTTTGTCCAGCCCCAGGACAACTTGTATGGACGAAGGTCTGACAGAGTATATCTGGTAGATCACGTATGTTGATCGTTTTAAATGTATTTACGTTGGTGGTGGAGGAATTCGTTTCTCTTAGCTTATAACCGTGGTATTTTTGAGAAAATCAATTTGTGATTTAGAGGGTATAACGATGTGACATTCTAAGTAAATGAAGATGTGGTATGTGAAAAGATAAGCATAGCTTCTAGCCTCACATCCGGTAAATGATAGAAATCGGGCAGGCAGCATGGCTAAGTCGGTCGCACCGAAGTAGGGTGTATAATCACCTATCTAGAGAATATTCATTTGCTTCTTTAATCTATCAATGTTGTCCCATATATATATATATATATACGGGAACGGTTGCTGATCCCAACCGTTGGTGATGTACATTCGATACACTCAAGCAAAATGAGTGGTCGGTCATGTGTGGCTGAGTTGCAAGATGTTCTTGTTGAATTCCAGTGTATCATTCCTAGAGTACACTGATCGGAAGGTGGTTCCATACCTTGTCATAGTTGCAAAACCCTTTACCCAATACGTGCTTGCGGTTTTGATTGTATACTATATATGTAGAACGTGAGATGAAAGCGTTCTGCTAAATTGATAGCTATTTGTATATAGACATTATTATAATATCAGAATGATATTGCTTTTCAAAGATGTTTGGATTCTCATAAGGGAAAAATCGTTCCGTATTCACGGCGTGGTCTTATGAGATATCATATACCTGTATAACTGTTTTAAACTGTTTTACTCATACCAGTCCCATGACTGACCTGGAGTTTATTTTGTTTTGTTTCCCTAAACTCTTGGGTGCCCAATTTTGTACGGGCAGTCAAGTAGTCAGGATTTACAGATATATATGAAGAGCTGGAGCAGGAGGCTTCAGGATCATATAGCTATAGTTTATTTCCGCTGTGTTGTAAGTGTTGTACTCTGATAAGTGCTATTGTATACATAACTGCTATATTTCAAAGTCATGTTATATATTATATGTTATTCGTTCCGCTGTGAGATTCGTGTTACTCTGATGATGTAAGTTCTTCTTTTCTTCTTCTATTCTAAGTTTCTATCTTATCTATCCTCACCTTCTATCTTCTTTCTATTAATTTCTCGAATTTCCAGTACAATTTGGGGTTGGACTTGTGTTATTTGGTCAGCTCAAATTGGTCCGAATTTTCAGGTCATTACATGAGTCTTACCTGACCTTTTGCTAAGTCACTAGGGCAGAGGTGGCAACTCTAGATAACTCTATCTAGTCTGGACGGTTGTGATGGCTCCTTTGATAATCTAACGGCTTAGGTTGATTTAAACTTCTATATAAGCACACATATACTCAAACCCTAAACCTAAACTAAATTAGTCTCTTGGCCACCATGCTGCGGCTAGAATAGTTCTTCTTCCTAAAGCTTAGGGATTGGCAAATCAGAATTTTAATACAAAAGATGAACGAATTATTCTCTTCTCTAACCTGTCTTTGTGAGTACAATTTCTTTCACAAAATAATTAATAAATTAATTATGATGAGTTATAATTGGGATTATGAGAACATGTCTGTTGAATCATGTGATGTCATTTAACTTTGTTATCGTTTGTTGGTGAACATATGACAGTTTTGTTAACTTATATCAGTAGAACTATTTCATTTGTCCAATCACATATGTTTAACTTGATTCATTTTATGACATCAGTTTATATGCAAGTTTGGGATGTAAATCATATGATAGTTTGTATGTGAATCTTATGCAAGTCTGTTTTTACATATGCTAGTTTGTATGTGAATCTTATGCAAGTCTGTATCCGAATTACACACAAGTTTATATGTGAATCAAGTATATAATATGCTAGTTTTTATGCAAAACATGTGATAAATTCATATGCAAGTTGTAGGAATCCATATGCAAGTTTAGGTGAAAACTGTATTCACATTTTTTAGGTGAAAATTATATTCACATATGCAAGTTTAGGTGAGACCCATAATCCATATATGCAAGTTCATAATTTCATGTTCAGACCTATATTTAGATCCATGGTAGTTTATGCAAATTTATGTTTTGTATGTCCATTGCTTATGCAAGTTATTGGCTATGCAAAATTATGTTATAATTCTTATTTGCAAGTTAGATCTATTTTATGTGTTATGCAAGTTATGATGTTTCTTTTCTTTTTATAAGTTAGACTATTTGCAAGTCTAACATATTTCATATTAGAACGTACGAATAGGGTGGGGACAATGGGAAAATATTAATTATGCAAATTGTGAATTGCCATAAAATGGCTTTAAAGGCATATAATTAATTTGAGACATTAATTGGTATAATTTGTATACCTAAAAAGTATGGACATAATTTAGGTGACAATTATGGACATATTTTAATTTGGAAATTATTGACAATTTGAATAGGGATAATTAATTCATATTGGGGTGAAATAATTATGTGTAATAATAAACGCCTAAGACACGAGGTTAGACTCGTTTGTGGTATAAGACTGCCCGGACCTGCCCGGCAAATCCAGCAACCACAAACGGTAGTTTAATGTAAGAGGTAGAAGGCATAAACTAAATGTGTAACAATTGTAAAGACACGAGGTTAGAGTCGTTTACGGCATAAGACTGCCCGGACCCGCCCGGCAAATCCAGCAACCGCAAACGGTAGTCTAATGTGGGAGGTCTTACAAGGTTACAGTTATAATGAATTAAGTAACACTTAACCAAGACAAACATGTGGTGGGACATTGGGGTTAAGTGGGTGACATGTGAAATACGATTAGAAACACTTAACCAAATTTAAACATGTAACAAGACATGAATAAGAAGGGGTTAAGTGGGAAATCTTAGTTGGGACCAACCATTGGTGGAAAGCTTGTGTCAAGCATGGGGGGACCATTTTCAAACCAGTAATCCATTAGGTATCTTTGTGAGCTCGAGTTAGATCGAGAAGGTACACGCTTACCGGGTTTGATTGAAAGAAGTCAAAGCGGGTTAGCGTTGGCAACGCAAGTCCAGCGGGGTCATGTGTGTGCATGGGCCCGGGCTGATAGGTAAAATGTTGTTGCATCGTGTAGATATAAGCCATGCATCTTTAGTGGTATCGAGTTGCCACTTTGGGGAGTGATATACCCTACTGTGGGACCAGCACGGGTATTTACGAGTTAGGGAGCCGATCGCATGGGGGTAATGGGTACAACTAGTGGAGATAGGGGCAGGTGGCATCCATGAAGACAGCTAGGGGTACACGAAACTACCGTTATGATTATTATGTTCAATAGGCGAGATCAACTTTTAGGGTGACTAGTAATGGTGCAATGTAGTAATTATCCTATAGTGTTGGAGGCGCAATTAACGGTATCTTATTCTTCTTGTTTTCTTTGTCATGCCCATTTGTTTCACAATTATTCCTTGTTTTACCAGTTTATGCCTTACCCTAATTACTTTAATAATTATATTGTTAGAGTTATTGGACTCGCCAGACTTTATGTATGACCCCCTTTGTTTTCGCCCATTTTCTTCCTCCCCCCCCCCCCCCCCCAAGGTTCTCAGGGTGGGACTAGTACTAGTGGAGCTTGATTTGGATATTTCTCTCTTTTGGAAGTGCTTGGATTGCTGAAAGTAAAGTTCGGCTCATCTCTTTTATGGCTACGTATGTTGGGGTTATGCTTTTTACTTTATGTACTTAGAAAACAATTTGTCAAGATGGATATTAAGTGTACTTTGTTTTATTGTTGGTTTATGAAGCTGTTGTAATCAAACTATTTCTCCGCTGCAATAAAAGTTGCTTTAAAATTTTCAAGTATCATTATAAGTATCTGTCTTGTTTTATTCTGTTATATACACCAATAATACTACATGGAAGTTAATGCATTCCCTTTAAGAGTGACATTAATGGACATGGGGTGTTACATGATCGCTAATGAGTATGAGGATATCTTTGACGAGGTCCAAGGGTTGCTGCCGCATCGTGAGATCGGGTTTAGGATCGATTTGGTCGAGGGTGCTAGACCAATCGTTATGCCTCTTAGGCGGATGGAGCCAAAGGAACAACGAGAGTTGGAGGTGCTAGTTCATGACCTTCTGGGAAAGGGATTCGTTCGGAGAAGTGTTTCCGAATGGGGTGCACCAGTCTTGTTGGCAACCAAGGCAGATGGCTCGTTAAGATTGTGTGTGGACTATCGAGAGCTGAACAAGGTGACTAAAAAAGAACAAGTATTCATTGCCAAAGATTGATGACTTGTTCGATCAGCTTCATGAGGCCAAAGTGTTTTCTCAGATGGATTTGGCAACGGAATTTTACTGGTCGAGGGTAGCGAAGGATAGTGTGCCGAAGACTGCTTGTAGAACACCATCTGGATTCTTCGAATGATTGGTGATGCCATTTGGGTTGACTAACGCGCCAATGTATTTTTTGTATCTTATGAATAGGGTTTTCAGAGAACAGTTGAACAAGTTCGTGCTTGTGTTCGTGGATGATATTCTCGTTTATTCTCAGAATGAGGAAGAGCACAAGACGCATTTGAGAGTAGCATTGGAAATATTTTGAAAGCATCGGCTGAAAGCTAAGTTTTCGAAGTGCGACTTCTGGAAGAGTGAAGTGAGGTTCTTAGGCTACGTTGTTTTTGGAAATGGGATAGCGGTTGACCCCGCTAAAGTAGCAGCAATCCAGGACTGGGATAGACCTAAGAATGCGACGGATGTGAGAAGTTTCCTCGGGTTGGCTGGTTATTACCGATGGTTTATCAAGGATTTCTCCAAGATAGCTGCACCATTGACAGAATTGACGAAGAAGAAACAAGTGTTCACATGGGATGCAAAGTGTGAGCAAGCCTTTGGAATCCTGAAGGAGAGATTAACGAGTGCTCCTGTGTTGACCATTCCAAGTGGGAATGAAGATATGGTGGTACATACTGATGCATGTGGTACTAAACTTGGAGCGGTACTAATGCAAAAGGATAAGGTTATGGCCTACGCGAGTCTATAGCTGAAGCCGCATGGAAGGAATTATCCAACTCATGATTTGGAGTTGGCGGCGATTGTGTTTTCACTGAAGATGTGGAGACATTACCTGTTGGGAGTTTGATTCGAGTTATTTACAGATCACAATTTGTTGAAGTATCTTTTCTCCCAAAAGGATTTGAATCTTCGGCAGCAAAGATGGCTAGAGTTTCTGGCATTATATGATTTTGGTATAGCCTTCACTCCTGGCAGAGGTAATGTAGTTGCAGATGTGATGAGTCGAAGACCCGCAAGTTTGGGAGCGATGTTTTCAGAATGGAAGAGCCTCGAGTACTTGGTAGGGTTCGATTTCAAGCCAAGATGTGAATTGGAACCTAAAATGTTGGCAAGCTAATCGATAAGACCTATTCTAATCGAGAGGATTGGCGAGAGGAAAAAGAAAGATGCAAAGCTTGTCAAGTTTATCCAGAATTTGGAACCAAAGGATAAAGAGTTCGAAGTCGATCGAGAAGGGTGGCATCGAAACAAGGGCGATTAGTTGTTCCTAATATTGACGGATTGAGAGATGAGGGAATGTCATCACTCAAAGTTGACAATTCATCCCGGTGGCAATAAGATGTATCAGGACATAAAGCGAGTCTACTACTGGGAAGGGATGAAGCGGGACATTGGAAAGTTTATTTCCAAATGTATGAACTATCAGTTGGTGAAAGCTGAACAGAAGAAGTCGAGTGTTTTCTTCAGCCACTAGAAGTTCCTGCATGGAAGTGGGAGTAGATATCGATGACCTACCTAGAACCAAGGAAGGAAATAAAGGAATCTGGGTCATTGTGGATTGCTTGACCAAAAGTGCAAGGTTCATTCCTGTCATGTCAACTAGGGCGGCATCGAAATTGGCTGAACTTTATGTGAAATGGATAGTTCAATTCCATGGTATCCCTCAGAGCATAGTGAGTAATCGAGATCCATTATTTATGAGTGGATTTTGGAAGAGTTTGCAAGAAGCTTTGGGAACTGAGTTGTATTTAGGTACGTCTTACCATCCCCAAATTGATGATTAGATAGAGAGGGTCAACCGAGTTTTAGAATATCTCCTAAGATCTTGTGTGTTAGATTTTGGGGGATCACGGGAAGACCATCTACATCTAGTTGAGTTCGCATAGAATAATAGCTACCCAGTCTAGCATTGGGATGGCACCATACGGTAGACCGTGAAATTCTCCAGTTTGTTGGTTAGAGACTGGAAATAAGTTGATACTTGGGCCAGAAATGATAAGAGAGACTCAGATTATATCAAGATCATGCGGAAATAAATAAAGGCGGACCGAGATCGTCAGAAGAATTATGCTGATAAACGTCGAAAAGATTTGGAATTCGATGTTGGCGATATGGTTTTCTTGAAGATTTGGCCGTTGAAGCATGTGGTTCGATTCCGAAGAAAAGGAAAGTTAGTCTAAGGTTTGTTGGACCATTTTCGATAGTCGATTGAAGTGGAAAGCTAGCATATAGATTGGAGTTACCCGAGAAGTTGTCAAGTGTGTATAATGTGTTCCATGTATCGTTTCTACGGAAGTTCATCCATGATTCGAATGTGGTGGTATCTCCAGAGCAATACAAGGACCTAGAAGTGGAGACCGTAGTCGAGAAATCTCGTAAGTCGCTTTGTGTTGTGGGGAATGATGCGAAACAGCTTAGGAGGAAGACGGTTAAGTTAGTCAAGGTACAATGGAGTGAAGATAATGACGATTGTACATAGGAGACGTAAGAGAGCATGAGAGCGACTCATCCAGAACTCTTCGTCGGTAGGACCCTTTGATATCGTACCATCGTTATATCGTTGTATCTTGTTATTTGATAGAATTCTGCGTGCTAGGATAAGGCTATGGATACATCGCTTGATGGTTGCTAGTTTGGATGATAGAATTGGCTTCTTATGGATGAAAGGCATGCAGAATTATTGTGGTTGCTTATATTTGCTTGGAATTTCAGGTGCAAAATTCCTAAGTGGGGGAATAATGTAACAGCCCACATTTTACTTACCAAAATATTGTAAAATAATTTTATTTTATTCTCTGAGGTATGGATCATTCTCATCTTTTAGTATGTTGTTTATGAGGATGTGAGAGATGCCCATAATTTTTACCGATTTTGTTTGTGACCATTTTTCCATTGTCAGCCTTGTACAGGGCATAACTTTTGACTCAGGTCGAATCAGAGGGTGGGACCTATGCCATTGGAAAGTAAATGATGATTGCCTTTCCATAGAGTGGTTACATTAAAGATTTGGTTCAGCGGTTTGGGAGGAATCGTTGTTTTAAGGTTTTTCAGTTGGTTGTTCAGGTTTTGAGAGCCACAATGGGCTGATTTGGGAAGGCCCATCAGTGGGTTGGTGGAAACTATAAATAGGGGGTGAGAGATAGGGGAAATAGTTTTATTCTCTCCATTCTCTCATTAGGTGGCTTATGTCCCTCCTTCCTCTAACATCTTTCCACCATTAAAAATCAAATCTAAGGAGGGAAATCATAAATCTACACCATTGGAGGCTAGAACTACATCAATTGAAGCGGGAATTCATCAGATCAAGGGGTTTGGCTCGAATTGCTTACTGTCCGAAATCTTATTGCATTGATTTTTGCTTGTTTGGGAGAATTGGTGAGTGATATGCATCTCTCACATGGATTCAATGAAGTATATGAGTGTTTGTTTGTGTTTTTCATCAAATTCATGACGATTTCTTATATCTACACCTTGGTAAGTTCATTTTCATATGAATAACCATATGATCCAATATAGTAAGTTTAAACTAGTAATTTCTTTGCTATCCTATATGATTATGCAAATTAGATCTATAGTTTTGTTCATATTTGCATTTATGGTGATTTTGGTGAATTTCACATAATTATTGATGAAGTAGCCAAATTGGTGATGTTATTGGTTTCATAACATGCTCGTGGTTGTATTTGGTGAATTGGTTAAGTTGGTTTCCTCGATTGTATCGATTGGCGCAGTTTTGGTCGAAATTGGAGTTGCACTGGAGTGGTGCAGGTTTAGGGTCGCACGTAGGGGGGTCGGTCGCACCAAAGGTGCAGATTTCTTGGGAAACAAGTCAGTGAGTGGGACGAACGAGCCAAGAGGGTCGGTCGCGTAGAAACTTGGCTCGATCAAGCAATGGTTTGGAGCAATTCAGCCGAAGCAGAAATAGAAGGGTCGCTCGCACATGACCCTGGTCGGTTGAGCGAGCTAATGGGTGGAGTGTTGGGTCGATCGAGCGAGCCTATAGGTAGATTGTTGGGGTCGGTCGAGTGAGCCTACAGGTAGATTGTTGGAGTCGGTCGAGCGAGCCTACAGGTGGATTGTTGGGATCGGTCGAGCGATCCTACGGGTGGAGTAATTGGTCGGTCGTCGTGCTTCCAAGGGTCGGTCAGGGGTCGGTCGGTCGTGCTCCTAGGGGTCAGTCGGTCGAGAGGTATCAATGAATTTGGCAGCGCATTTAAACGCTATTAGGGTTGGCATAAGTGTTGTGGTTTGTTTCCTTTAACTAATCAAATGCGATGCTATAGATTGTTTCGGACCTTATGATTGATGTTTCTTTGGTTCGAGATGGGTGATAACTTCGAAGAGAATTCAAGTGGGAATATTTGAAGTGTTAAATGAGTTCGTTGATCGGTGTAGAACAACGAAGAAGGTGGCAACTCAAAGATCGTGAGTTGATGGGTAATGGTTGCTTGAGAAGGTCACTTGAGCTATGAAGATTCATTGGGTTAGATGACTAGAGATGCGAAGGCCGAGAGACTATCGTTGTCATAAGTTCTAGCAGGCTCAAAATAGGGGTACGATAGGGGCACCTAAAAGACCGGTTGTAGGTCGAGTACCCAGGGTGTCGTTGAAAGGCCTAGTTGTCAAGGTTGGACATACATACGTATCGTTGAAAGGCGTATGGAGTTTTTGCTAGAACGGGGTTACCATTAGCCCTTGACATATGCAAGGTTGTCCGTCATACGTTTAACGATGGTTTCAAAGCAGGACTGGCGGTGATAGCCAGAGTCAGTCATGGATGATTGGTTGTTCTGTTTGTACCATCTCATGTAGGTTGTCCAATGTCAAAGGAGATGTTCCTTGAGTGCTTGTCTGATATTGGTTTAGGCCTCTGGGGCTTATGCTTGAGGGAAGTTGAATCCGATTAGGATGGTTTACATGAGATACATATAATCTGGATGTTATGAAGGCTTACAATGGTTGATTGGGTGTTCCGGTTTCCATGGATGAATGGTTGAATTGTTTATCGTAAAGGCTATCACTGTCCGTTGTAGGAAAGATAGGGTTGAGTTCTTCTCTGGTGTTGTGGGTAGATTAGTATGTTTATCTATCCATTCTCATATACCTTATTGATGAAGTTTGTTAGTTGTTTTATTGCTCACCAAGACTGTTGTCTGACTCAAAGTTTTATGTTTCCTCTTATTACCTTGGGTTGTTCATCCGGTTATGGATGAGCAAACTAAGTAGTAGGTGATAGGTGATTAATGACGACGATGTTGTTGTGCGAAGGCGAGCAGGAGGTTGGCGTACTACTTTTACTACTATCTAGTATTTTTGTTTCCGCTGTTTGAGTTGCTCTAAGAGTGTTGTAGTGAGGCCTTATGTACATACTTGATATTTCCTATGATGTTGGGATAATCTTTCAGGATGTTATGAAACTTTGTTATATGATGCTTCACTACTATTAAATGTCTTATATGTTCTATTACATTTTATCCTTACGCTGTGAGTTTTACGACATGTTCCAATTGTGTTTATCTACTCTGATGATCATCCATAGCTGCCGTGCGCACCTTTCAGCTCATTATTTCTCTTATTTAGTGCGGGGGTTGTGGACGGTCGTCACATAGAGCTTGCCTTCATCTATAGATAGGAGTTGTGTAACAGCCCGCATTTTACATATCGAATGATCGTAAAATATTTTTATTTTATTCCCTGAAGGTTGGATCATTTTCATATTTTAATATGTTGCTTATGGGGATGTGGGACATGTCCATAATTTTTACTAAATTTTTTTGTGACCATTTAGCCCCTGTCAATCTTATATAGGGCATAACTTTTGACTCAAGTCGAATCAGGTGTTGAGACCTATGCCATTGGAAAGGAAATGATGATTCCCTTTCTGTAGGGTGGTCACATTAAAGTTTTAGCTCAGCGGTTTGGAAGGAATCGTTGTTTTAAGGTTTAACAGTTAGTTGTCCAGGTTTGGTAAGCCATAATGGGCTGATTTGAGGAGGCCCATTAGTGGGTTGGTGGAAGGCTATGAATAGGGGGTAAGAGCATGGAGAATAGTTTACTTTCTCCATTCTCATAATTAGAAGAGTTAGAGGTCCTCTATTCCCCCATTTCCTATACCTTTCCACCATTAATTCTTAGAGAATCGAAGATCTACAACATTTAAGGCTAGATCTACGCAAATCCAAGAGAGAGATCATCGAATTGAAGAGTTTGGATCAAATTTTTCGCGGTCCAAAATCATAATTCATTGATTTTACCTTGTTTTGGAGAATTGGTGAGTGATATGAATCTCTCACACGGATTCAATCAACTGTATGAGTGTTTGATCTTGTTTTTCATCAAATTTAATTCGTTTTTCTTAGATCTACATCATGGTAAGTTTATTTTCATATAAATCACCATAGGTTCCAATTTAGTAAGTTAAAACCAGTAATTTCCACATATTTTCATATGTTTATGCAAGTTAGATCCACTATTTAGTTCATATGTTCATTTATCCTGATTTTGGTGAAGGTTGCATAATTTTAATGATAATCGTCATATTCATGTTGTTAGTGATTTCATAACATGTTTGTGGTTGTGTTGAATGAATTAGATGGGTATATTTCATCGATTAGCGAAGTTTTGGTCAAAATTGGACTTGGAATGGAGCTGTGCAGGTTTCTGGTCGGTCATGTAGTAAAGTGTTGTACAAGCGGTAGTACATGTCTCTGGGTCGGTCGTGCGCAACTTTGGGTTGGTCGGAAGGATTCGGGTTGGTCGGTCAGACTCGATCGGTCAGATGCAGCTTGGGTCGGTCGAGCGGGAGTTGGTCAATGCAGGATTTTAGGTCGGTCCAAGGTGGATCGGTCAGAGACCGGGTCGGTCAGTCATGTCCTTCAGAGTGGGTCGGTCGTGCACCCAAAAATTGGACCGGGTCGGTCACACTTCTGGTTGGTCGGTTATGGTGGCGATGGGCGGGTTGGTCAGTATGTCCAAATCAAAGCCTGGTCGGTCATCTATCTAGTCGGTCAGTCAGGAAGGAGGCTTCCAGGGCAGTCATTTCTGAAAAATTTATATTTTCGGGTATGACTTAGATGCGAATGAAAGAGCTTGAAAAAAAATTCGGGGGCAACCACCGAACCCTAGTCACAATGCAGTGAAGTGAATTCAATAAGAAATGTCGAAGTGGTGTAAAGTGTTCGTTGCAAATTGTGATGCAACGAGTATGATTACAACTCAAAGTTGTCCTGAGTTGGGTGATATTGGTTTGATGATCGTCGTCGATGACGACTAGAGATATTGAAGGCTAAGAGAATTTCTTTATCGTAGTTTCTAGCGGGCTCAAAGTAGGGGTATAACAGAGATGTCTAAAAGACCGGTTATAGGTCGAGTACCTCGGGTGTCGTGTATGACCTAGATATGTCAAATTGTATGACGTAAGCGGTTTTGCTAGAACTAGGGTTTCCATTATCCCTTGATGGATGGAAAATTGTTTGGCCAATAATACGATTAACGATGGTTTCGAAGTAGGATTGGCGGTGATAGCCAGAGTCTGTCATGCATGCTGGATGTTCTGTTTGTACTATCTCATGTAAATTATACAACATCGAAGGAGATGTTCCTTGAGTGCTTATCTGATATTGGTTTAGGCCTTTGGGGCTTGTGCTTGGGGATGCTGAATCCGATTAGGATGGGTTACGTGAGATATGCTAGGAGTGCTATTGTTGGTTACTTTTGATTGCCACTGTGGTTTCCATGGATGAATGGTTGAAATGTTTGATGTAAAGGCTATCACTGTCCGATGTGGGGAAGATGAGAGTTGTGTTCTTCTCTGGTGTTATGAGAAAATTAGTTTGTTTATTTACCCATTCTCATATAATTTATTGTTGAAGTTTGTAATTTGTTTTATCGTTCACTAAGACTATTGTCTGACTCAAGGTTTTATATTTCCCTCTTATTACCTTGGGTTGTTCATCCGATTGTTGGATGGGAAGACTAGGTAGCAAGTGACAGGTGATAGCTTAGTGAGGATGATATTGTTGTTTCAGAGGCGAGCAAGAGGCTGGCGTACTATCTTTCCTACTATCTAGTATTTGTTTTCGCTGTTTGTTATCCTACTCTGAGTGCTGTAGTGAGGCAAAATTGTATAAACACTATTACTGAATCCAAGTGTATGGATATTACTTTCTAGTCGATATGAAAATTTAGTGTTTTCTGCTTCACTAATAATGCATGTTGTATATGTTCTACTATATTTTATCCTTGCGTTGTGAGTACTACGACAGGTTTCGCTTGTGTATCATACCTTGATGATCTTCCATACCTACTTGGCACACCTTTCAGCGCATTATTTGTAACATCCCAGATTTTTCAGTCATTTAAATTAGAAATATTTAAATCTGTTTAATACATTATATTGGAAATATATTGGATTTTATTTTAAATGTATTTAATATAATGGAGTTCAAATATATATATATAACATTGGTCGCGGTGTTTCTATAGGGGTGTGTAACCGCGAAATATGGTATTAAGGGTCATTCGCATAACATCGTTTTCGTATCCTCACCAAATCTGAAAGTACCATTTTCAAATAAATTTGTATCCAAAATCTTTCATAATCTCCGCATGCCTGAGGCTACATAATCTTGCTCAGAATATAAATGCAAAGATGAGTTGGTAGGATTTTCTATTGTCAATAATTTCAGCAAGAAAGCTGAAAATCCTAAATAAATAAATAGAAAATGTGCGTATCCAATTGTAAGTCAGACATATAAAAATCTGGCATATGGTGATACTGTCTCATTTAATGAATGCAACTCAAATCTTATCGTATCTAGATAATAATTCAGAAATCCGTAGCACATGCAAGCCAAATCTGTTCGCATGATTTTCAGACTCTCAATTCAAATATTTTGGCCATGATGTTATAAAATAAATAGGAGAACATGCCCGCCTACTAAGCTAATCCTACCTTCCAGCATACCTAGTTTGATTTATCATATCAGGTTTTCAATACGTTTCATTTCAGTCGAAATGAAAACTCCATAGCTGATCTAGATAAGTCTATAACCTACTCTTTAGGCATTGAAAACTGCTTGTACTCCTTGAAAAGGACTTCAACTCTATCCTCAAAGTTTTTCCATCTATGTATATTACCGTCTTCATTTCGAAACAGGATCATCTGTCTCTTCATTTCAAAGACAGGCACCATACATTGAAGTAGACTGCATATTTAAATGCAGGCAAATCCTGAACGTGAAAAGAATGAACATGGAGACCTATACATTGAGAAGATAACAACGCGGCCTGTCTATTTGCCTACCCCTCTTCTGTCTGTTCTATCACAACTCCATGGCGAAGCAAAGGAAGGCTACCAGGAAGGACATGCTGCAAGCCTAGACCAGACGATGGCCTTCCACATCAGTTTAGTCAAAGTTTAAAAGCACACGCATTGGCTATGGATACTATAAAACTATAGCTAATAGGAAGTAATCGGGTTATTAAAGGCTTAATTAAATACCAAAACAAAAGGTCGCTCATGTGTCATCGTTTTTCTGTCCCTTCACAATAATAATTCAAACACTGGCATATTAATTGCTAGGCTTAATTTGACAAATCAAGCAAATTCATCTTCGTCTGGCTTTGAAAAATAAAACATCTCCATCCTCTCTCAAGTACATCACACATGCTATTTAACAAGAAATGCCAACCTAGTGGAGTAAAATATACACACCCAGATGTGCAAATCTACTCAGTTGGAAAGAATGAAACAACCCTTATACAGCTACCATTTTCTGCACATTACGGTTATTTCTTTTGCCAGCTAAGCTATTCCTTCATCTCAAATCATAGAAAGCTACCGATCTGTGAAATGAAAATACAACCAGCGAAGTGAAAACACAGACTGCATTGGAAAAGAAGGCACTGATCTCGTTTTATCACCATCAACACTGCATGTCTATTCCATGATCTGCACCACAGGCCTAAGCAACTGTAGGAAATGACACAGTGCATATCTGCTTCCCTCACTTATCTATATATACCCTTCATTACTTCATTTCCAGAGAAAAACAATTCTGAAACCCCATAAAAGAATAATTAAAACGTAAGCCATTAAAAAGATGAAATCATTGGAATATATAAGCGCAAGCTTCATGAAAAGAGAAACAAGGAAATGCTTGGAACTGTACATTATCTCGTGTACATGGAACGCAGGGCAGAGGTGTCTAGCGGTGAGCTGAGTTAAGGAGGAGGGGTGCGAAGCTTGTCAGTGCGAGATCAAGAAGGCTCGATAGTTCAGAGTTGGTGATTGTACGTTGGTCTTTGTACGTGGTTCAAAGTTTTGATTCAGGAAGGAGATAATCGTGGAGTGATGTTTCGGAGCAGCAGGCGGTTGGCGCGGGGTGTTGGGTCAGAACTGGGGTAGCTGCGTGAAAAATTGGGATTCATGGGTTTGCGTAGGAGGTAGGAATATGGCAGTGGGGAGACAGTAGCGGTTTTCACCTGATAAAAAAGGAAAAAGAAGAAGAAAAAAAAGAAGCGAAACAATAAGAAGAGGGAGAGCTGAAGCTTTTAGTCAGGGAAGAAGGAATGATACTAATGTTATCATAATCGAACTGCGGTGACCTAAGATTTAAGGTTTCGAGGGTCTGACTGGTTGAACCATCAGAACCGTGCACGCTGTTTTTTAATAAAATTTAAAAAAATAAAAAAATGAATGTAGACAAAAATATCACAAAGTATGGGATCAGTATAATAAATAATGACAGTACATTCAACATGTTCCCTTTTTTAATTGTCTTCGTGCCGCCTGCCTTTTGGTTCTCTACCCAAAATATCTCATAAACATGCTTCAAATAAATTATCCAAAGGGGCTTATCGCTGGAAATACTAAAACTAATAGTACATTACCTGCAAACGCTTCGAACGGTGGCCACAAGAAAGGACAAAATAGCGCCTAGGACTGGAGGCGGTGAGGGTAAGAGAGTTGACGGGTTGTAGCACCGGTGATCTAGGTATTAGGGTTTTTCAATTTGGGGTAAATCGAGAGAATCGGCTTCGCGACTCGGTTCTAGGGCACGGTTCATCGACGGTTTTGAGGTTCAGCCGACGGCTTGCGCATGAGGGAGGTCCGATTTCGCTCCGCACCGGCAACACCAACGGCCGATGGTTTCTCACGGCTGGACCGCAGTTGGGTCCAGTCATTATAATAGTGGATGATACAGTGTGAGGCAGTAATGGAAGCGGATGGTTCGAGCATGGACCGCGTGGAAATGGGGGTAAGGCCAAGTTCTTAAGTAATATATTTATATTATTACAAAAACTTACGTGACTATTGACAATATATAATTACAAATTCTTGATATTATATATATATATATATATATATATTCTAACCCGTATTAAAATCTACCACCCCTTTTGTTAATATGTTGCTGACTATACACGTATAATATATGTGGTTAATTAGTTTAAAAATATGCTTAGTAAAATAAAACAACCTTATCATTTGTATTTAAAATGGACAGATTTATATTATAAGATAATTAACATGGCAGCCTGGTAATACCTCATTCACGCAAACTTCTATTGATGTGCCGAACATGATTTTTACATGGCCACTTTGGTAACGTAGCCTTGAATTAAAACATGCCGAGTGTTATATATGTTGATTGAGGTTCCATACATGACCTATCGTTTTTGAAATGTGTCAATCCGTTTTAGTGGTGCCTAACATTGTTTGAAACTAAACATATGGAAAGTTAAAATTAATATTATATATATAATGAAGCCATGAATAGTTTATATATAGGGCCAATTTATATGTGAACGTGTTAACACAGACAAGAGAAGCAAGCGCAATATTATCGGTGCCTCACCCATATTATAATTTAACTTGAGCCATTCAGGTTTAATATGCCCAACCAAATTTCTTTTCACATGAACCGCCTTTTATATAATATGTTAGCATAATGAAGATTATGTTAAAATTTGATGGTAATAATATATTTATACTAAGTTAGTAATACACGTGGCATGGACATAGATTAATGATACACAGAATGAAGCCGGTGAACGCTAACCAGTTTGAACGTCTTGTTATAATAATAATGATAATAACAATAACAAAAATTATTATATAATTTTATTGGTTTAAAATAAATCATATGCATACAGAAAGTATAACGATATCATATGCGAACAGAATTGGACCACACAAGAGATATTGGAACCATATGGAGGGGCACTACATTACGGGATTGGTCTGACAAGAACTAAACACGGCTGAAAAATTAAATTAAATAAACGATTATTTAATTTAATTGCGGTGTGCAGTTCTGACAACGAATGGAAACCTAAGGTGAGTTAAACTCACTCAGTTCTTCCCGCTTATATTTTATAAGTCGGGTTTTATAAATTGCGTGTTACGATTGTTATTGATTGTTCGTATATTGATTAAAACAGTTAAATTAAACATTCGTTTAATTTAACGGAAACAAATCGTTATTTTTAACGATTAAATCCGATTGAGGTAACTTACCTCAGTGGTTACGTTTATGATAATATAAATGTTTGAATGCTTGAATTTCTGTTATTAGCCCAGTATTGCCTGTTACAGTTATTATTGACTGTTATTATCAAACTGTTTATGTCATCTGATGGAAAACGAATATTGATTGGCTATAATGAATTAATTGAATTGAACTGTGGTAACCTATTGTGTTGCAGGGAAGGACAGGTTGGAGGGATCCAACTGGATTCCTCACCAGTAATTATGTAAATTTTCATATATGATTATATATGTCCAATACTAGATTTACCCTCATTGATATTGATAACATTTATCAATATGATCATATTGTTTGTATGGAATGTGAAATTAGCGTATATTTCATGTGTTGGTACTATAGTAGTCATTTGCCTCTTTAGTACCGTCAATCAAAAGAAATGATTTGTTGAAATCAATGTTAAATGGATTTCAAATGGTTTCAAAGATATGAATATATTTTTATATAAATTCAAACAAAGATTTTTATGGTAAAAATAATAGTCAAAGTTAAATTTACCAATTTTATAAACATATAAAATATAACTAATAGAGATGTAAATATATTACTGAATAAAAAGTTAAACAATATAAGTTTATCAGGTGGCTATTTAAATGTGAAATAGTTTTGTAAAAGCCCTTAACGGCGATAAAAGAAGTTTAAATAAATTCAAAAAATATTGAAATGAAATGATGGAATCGTAGATTATACGAAAATTCATATAAGAGAATAAAAGTGATAATTTTTGTAAATAAATGATCATTGGAACTATTGTTTCTAAATATACGAAATGAGATTAAATGACATTTTGTGGATAAGATTAACTAATCGACGGATTTGGAAATGAATATTGATTTGGGAATGGATTTCACATTTTAATGAAGTCGGATTTAAAAATATAAATATGGATTTATAAATGAGATTATAAATGGGATTTGAGTTAAATAAATGGGAGTGAGTTTTGTTCCGAGGTTCGGAATGTGGTATTCCAAAGTTCATAATAATTAATCGAGTTGAGTATTTGTCCCGTAGTTCTTAATGTGATATTCCGAAGTTCGAAATGTTAACTGAAGGAAGGAGTATAAATGAAATTAAAATTTTGGATAACAACCACAAATATTTGTTGTCGATAATAATTGCAAATGAGATTGTTTTTAAATGAAGTTAAAAGATGTTAGAATGGAAACAAATGGCAAGTTGTCGAACAAAAGATTTTGTTAATGGAAATTTAAAGTTCTGGAGATGGAATCGAGTTAGTAAATAAAGTTAAGGGTTTGTAAATGTGTTTTGTAACATGGGTTACAAATGAAATGGACTATTTTTGGATATGGGATTTTATACAGGATTATTGTATGTTTTAAACAACAAATAAGTTGACAAGTATGATTTAAGGGAAATTTGATAAATATAAGTTATCGTTTTGATAAATATCAATATATGAAATTTGAAAATTTATATAAGATATTAATATAAGATTTATAAAAGCGTTGTCATGTGGTTTTAAACAAATGAAATTGAGTTGTTGAAAATAATTGTAATACAATAAATAGATATGAAGGAATTGTCATAAGGATTCTATTTATAATAGAATTGAAGCTCATGTATAATATTGTAAAGAATTATTAACATAAATGGAAAGAATTTAATAAAATTTTACGTAATAATTAATTAAGTAAACGAGACCGAGATTTAAGTAGGTTTTAAAAGGGGTGGTATTAGTTTATAAACGAGGGTAATTGAGGAAAACATAAGCAATGATTTTCGTAAACGATCTTATAAACTGTTTCCGAAAGTTTATAAGATGAATAAAATGTATTTGGAGAATATTCTTATTTTATAATAAGAAGTGAAAGCGAGGTTTCAAATATTGGAAATTTAAAGAGTATAATTAATGAACAGTTCGTTAAAGAGGCTAAATGATACTGAGTGGTGAATCAGTGAATACATTTTATATGGATGAATGGTTGTTTTATTTGATAGTTAAATAACCGATTATCAAATTTGGCCCATGCGATTGTTGGCACGGAAAGACCAAGATCGAATTTATATTCGAAAACCATTTCGTCCAACAAATACGAATACGTTAAAGATGCTAATTCGTGATGGAGCTAAAGAGCGTGGATCTTCGTAACCGGAAGGATTATTTAAAATCTCTGACTTGCATGCAGAGATAAACTACGATTCTATCATGGTTGAAATTTACGGATTCGCAAGGACTTCTTGCTACAGATTCTCAGGGTGATTCCTAGAATGCAGTAGGAGGGCCTTCGGTTCATCCGGCTCCTAGGTGACTTGTATGGATGGATGTCTGACAGAATATTTCCAGAAATTTCACGTATATTGATTTCTTCAACCGTACCAAGAGTGGAGGCGGGGAAGGAAACTTCTTTTAGCTAACATGTAAAGTATTGTTGCCAACATCAATTAGTGATTGTTGATGGAACTGACGATGTGGCATTCAAAGTGAATGTGATGTGCTGAAAAAGCATAGCCTCAAGCCTCATCAACCAGAAAATGACAAAAATCGGGCAGGCAGCATGACTATGTGGGTCGCTCCCATTAATCACCTATCTAGAGAAAATCCATTTCTTTCTTTAATCTATTTCGATGCTGTACCTTTTCGGGAAATGGTGGTTTTAGCCCTACCGTTTGTGATATACATTTGATACACTCAAGCGAAATGAGTGGTCGATCATGTGTGGGACGGATTGCAAGACATTCTTGTTGAACCCAGTGTATTCCCCTCTAGAGATACACTATCGGCAGGTGGTTCCATACCATGTCATAGTTGGAATCCAATCTTCAATAAGCGTCTGTGATTTTGATTGTATACTATATATGTGGAGCGTGAGATGCAAGCATTCCGCTAGATTGTTATTTACTTGTATTTAGACACTATTATAATATCAGAAAAAATATTGATTTCAAAAATGTCTTTGATTATCGTAATGTAAAAACCATCCGTATTTATGTGTGGATTCGGTCTTGCGATTATCCTTTTCTTTCGAAAAGATTTCTGAACTTTAAAATCAAGTTGGATGATTCGCCTTAAAACTTGGCGAGTTTTTTCTCACTCTGGTTCACCAAACTGACCTAGTGTTTTGTAAATGCTCGGGTTAGACCAGGTTGTACAGGTCCAGATTGTCAGATGTTGCAAAGTCTAGAGACGAGCTGGAGAAGTTCAGATGTATTATATGTATAATATGTATTTCCCTGTGTTTTGTATATGAGGACAGGTTATTATAACTGTCCAAATGTATGGTGTACTCAGATGATTATAAGTATTTTTAAAAGCTAGTAAATTGTTATTTCTATATTATATTTTGTTCCATTGCGATGTGAGACTCTGATTCTGTGCTGTGTTGGTTCTTCTTCTTCTACGCTAATATTTCTTTCTTTCTTATCTCACCCTCTAATATTCTTTCTAATAACGTTCCTTTGTTTTCGGTGTTTGGAAGGTCGGCATGAGATACGGAATTGTATTTGTGTGGCCGAAAATCTTTGGGTCGCTACTGTGGTATCAGAGCTATTGGTTTAGTAATAACCTTGGCTCTATGGAATAACTCGATAGAGATAGGGTTAGTAATACCTTAGATTGAGTTGAGTGTGTATATATATGAGAGCGTATCTGTAAATTTTATATACAAATGTTTTGTTTTGTGTTGGCTAATCAGTTCAGTGTTGAGAAGCACTGAACTGGCAATAGACACGATATTATTTTTCAAAGAGGGTAAATGAAATAATTTTTACCTAAATTATATTTTTATAGAAAAAGGAAATATTTTTGGTTGGTTGTTTGTTTTGCTTGGCTTAATTGAAATCAAATTGAATTATGAAATAAAATTTAACTAATGAGAGAAAATTCAATTAGTTAATTGAATTGGATACGAAAATGAAAGTTAACCTGGTCAAGTAAGAATTAACTTGAGAATGGAATTGAAATTGGAATTTGAAAATCGAATGAATAATAATGGAATTTGATCGAATATTAATCGATTGATATTATTGTATGTTAAACCAAAGTGAATACAGATCAATAACTACCAATATTGAATATAATTCAAATGATTTGATTGTTTGGACGTGGGACTGATTGGATAAAATTCATCAAAACGGGTCAATATAGGAGTTAAGTGAATTAAAACTAAATCCCAGTACAGTGGATTGGAAATAAATTCAGTTATGAAATGAACTAAATTATTTAACCATGGGTTGTTACTTGCATTGTAAGTTAAGTGCAGATTCTAGAAGGATATGAAGTGATTTGGTTGCAGAAATGGAAGTACAGTTGGGAAAACGAATTGCTGTTAAGATTGATTTGGTTTGGAATTGGAATTGTGTTGCCTGACAAAGAGGTAAACATTAATATATTGATTGGAATGTTTGATTTTATATCCTTGAGTTGGGTTGCCATTTGGTTTTTGGTTTTCTTTTGGTAAAGTTGAGGCCTAGAGTAGAAGTGCTGGTTGTACCGGTCAGATCAGACAGAGGAGGTGCTGACGGAATTTTCTAAAATTTTAAAGAGTTTAAATTTGTTCTGATGATGATTCAAAAATAATTATTTTAAAATAATTGTGTTCAGAGCATTCTTCTTACCTTGTAATTTCGGAGACGAAATTCTTTTAACGGGAGAAGAATGTAACGTCCCAGATTTTTCAGTCATTTAAATTAGAAATATTTAAATCTATTTAATATATTATATTGGAAATATATTGGATTTTATTTTAAATGTATTTAATATAATGGAGTCCAAATATATATATATATATAACGTTGGTCGAGGTGTTTCTATAGGAGTCTGTAACCGCGAAATATGGTACTAAGGGTCGTTCACATAACATCGTTTTCGTATCCTCACCAAATCTGAAAGTACCATTTTCAAATAAATTTGTATCCAAAATCTTTCAAAATCTCAGCATGCCCGAGGCTACATAATCTTGCTCAGAATATAAATGCGAAGATGAGTTGGTAGGATTTTCAATCGTCAATAATTTCAGCAAGAACCACACTGAAAATCCAAAATAAATAAATAGAAAATGTACATATCCAATTGTAAGTCAGGCACATAAAACTCTGGCATATGGTGATACTGTCTCATTTAATGAATGCAACTCAAATCTTATCGTATCTAGATAATAATTCAGAAATCCTTAGCACATGCAAACCAAATCTGTTCGCATGATTTTCAGACTCTAAATTCAAATATTTTGGCCATGATGTTATAAAATAAAATAAAACAAATAGGAGAACATGCCCGCTTACTAAACTAATCCTACCCTCCAGCATACCTAGTTTGATTTATCATATCAGGTTTTCAATACGTTTCATTTCAGTCGAAATGAAAACTCCATAGCTGATCTAGATAAGTCTATAACCTACTCCTTAGGCATTGAAAACTACTTGTACTCCTTGAAAAGGACTTCAACTCTATCCTCAAAGTTTTTCCATCTATGTATATTACCATCTTCATTTCTAAATAGGATCATCTGTCTCTTTATTTCAAAGGCAGGCACCATATATTAAAGTAGACCGCATATTTAAATGCAGGAAAATCATGTACGTGAAAAGAATGAACATGGAGACCTATACATTGAGAAGAAAACAACGCGACCTGTCTATTTGCCTACCCCTCTACTGTCTGTTCCATCACAACTCCATGGCAAAGAAAAGGAAGGCTATCAGGAAGGACATGCTGCAAGCCTAGACCAAATGATGGCTTTCCCCATCAGTTTAGTCAAAGTTTAAAAACACACGCATTGGGTATGGATACTATAAAACTATAGCTAATAGGAAGTAATCGAGTTATTAAAGGCTCAATTAAATACCAAAACAAAAGGTCGCTCATGTGTCATCGTTTTTCTGTCCCTTCATAATAATAATTCAAACACTGGCATATTAATTGCTAGGCTTAATTTGAAAAATCAAGCAAATTCATCTTCGTTTGGCTTTGAAAAATAGAACATCTCCATCTTCTCTCAAGTACATCACACATGTTATTCTACAAGAAATGCCAACCTAGTGGAGTAAATATACACACCTATATGTGCAAATCTACTCAGTTGGAAAGAATGAAACAACTCTTATACATCTACCATTCTCTGCACATTACGGCTATTTCTCTTGCCAGCTAAGCTATTCCTTCATCTCAAATCATAGGAAGCTACCGATCTGTGAAATGAAAATACAACCAGCGAAGTGAAAACACACACTACATTGGAAAAGAAGGCACTGATCTCGTTTAATCACCATCAACACTGCACGTCTATTCCCTGATCTACACCACAGGCCTAAGCAACTATAGGAAATGACATAGTGCATATCTTCTTCCCTCACTTATCTATATATACCCTTCATTAATTTGTTTCCAGAGAAAAACATTTCTGAAATCCCATAAAAGAATAATTAAAACGTAAGCTATACAAAAGATGAAACCATTGGAATATATAAGTGCATGCTTCATGAAAAGAGAAACAAGGAAACACTCAGAACTGTACATTATCTCGTGTATATGGAACGCAGGGCAGAGGTGCCTAGCGGTGAGCTGAGTTAAGGAGGAGGGGTGTGAAGCTTGTTAGTGCGAGATCAGGAAGGCTCGACGGTTCGGATTTGGTGATTGTACGTTTGTTTTTGTACGTGGTTCAGAGTTTTGATTCAGGAAGGAGATAAAAGCAATGTCGTGGAGTGATGTTTCAGAGCAGCAGGCGGTTGGTGCGAGGTGTTGGGGTCAGAACTGGGGTAGCCGCATGGAAAATTGGGATTTGGGATTCATAGGTTTGCGTGGGAGGTAGGAATATGGCAGTGGGGAGACAGTAGCGGTTTTCACCTGATAAAAAGGAAAAAAAGCGAAACAATAAGATGAGGGATAGCTGAAGCGGATTCATAGGTTTGCGTGGGAGGTAGGAATATGGCAGTGGGGAGACAGTAGCAGTTTTCACCTGATAAAAAGGAAAAAAAGCGAAACAATAAGATGAGGGATAGCTGAAGCTTTTAGTCAGGGAAGAAGGGATGATACCAATGTTATCATAATCGAACCGTCAACCGAACCGTGGTGACCTAAGGTTTAAGGTTTCGAGGATCCGACTGGTTGAACCATCAGAACCGCGCATGCTATTTTTTAATAAAATTTAGAAAATGAATGTAAACAGAAATATCACAAAGTATGGGATCAATATAATAAATAATGACAGTGCATTCAACATGTTCCTTTTCCTAATTGTCTTCATGCCTGCTGCCTTTCGGTTCTCTACCCAAAATATCTCATAAACCTACTTCAAATAAATTATCCAAAAGGGCTTATCGCTGGCAATACTAAAACTAATAGTACATTACCTGCAAACGCTTCGATCGGTGGCCATAAGAAAGGACAAAATAGTGCCTAGGACTGGAGGCGGTGAGGGTAAGAGGGTTGATGGGTTGCAGCACCGACGATCTAGGTATTAGGGTTTTTCAATTTGGGGCAAATCGAATGAATCGGCTTCGCGGCTCGGTTATAGGGCACGGTTCATCGATAGTTTTGAGGTTCAGCCGACGGCTTGCGCATAAGGGAGGTCTGATTCCACTCCGCACCGGCAACGCCAACGGCTGACGATTTCTCACGGTTGGACCGCGGTTGGGTTTGGTCATGATAACAGTGGATGATACTATGTGAGGCAGTAATGGGAGCGGATGGTTCGAGAATGGACCGCGTGGAAATGGGGGTAAGGCCAAGTTCTTAAGTAATATATTTATATTATTATAAAAATTTACGTGACTATTGACAATATATAATTACAAATTCTTGCTGTTATATATATATAAATATATATATATATATATATATTCTAACCCGTATTAAAATGTACCACCACTTTTGTTAATATGTAGCCAACTATACACATATAATACATATAATATATTTGGTTAATTAGTTTAAAAATATGCTTAGTAAAATAAAACAATCTTATCATTTGTATTTAAAATGGACAGATTTATATTATAAGATAATTAACATGGCGGCCTGGTAATACCTCATTCACACAAACTTCTACTGATGTGCCGAACGTGATTTTTACATGGCAACTTTGGTAACGTAGCCTTGAATTAAAACATGCCGAGTGTTATATATGTTGATTGAGGTTCCGGACATAACCTAACATTTTTGAAATGTGTCAATCCGCTTTAGTGGTGCCTAACATTGTTTTAAACTAAATGTATGGAAAGTTAAAACTAATGTTATATATATAATGAAGCCATGAATAGTTTATATATAGGGCCAATTTATATGTGAACGTGTTAACACAGACAAGAGATGCAAGCGCAATATTATCAGTGCCTCACCCATATTATATTTTAACGTGATCCATTCAGGTTTAATATGCCCAACCAAATTTCTTTTTACATGAACCGCCTTTTATATAATATGTTAGCATAATGAAGATTATGTTAAAATGTGATGGTAATAATATATTTATACTAAGTTAGTAATACACGTGGCATGGACATAGATTAATGATACACAGAATAAAGTAGGTGAACGATAATCAATTTGAACGTCTTATTATAATAATAATAATGATAATAACAATAACAGAAATTATTACATAATTTTTATTGGTTTAAAATAAATCGTATGCGTACAGTAAGTATAACGGTATCATACGTGAACAAAATTGGACCACCCAAGAGATGTTGGACCATACGGAGGAGCACTACATTATGGGATTGGTCTGACAAGAACTAAACGCGGCTGGAAAATTAAATTAAATGATTAATTTAATTATGGCGAGCTGTTCTGACAACAAATGGAAACCCAAGGTGAGTTAAACTCACTCAGTTCATCCCGCTTATATTTTATAAGTCGGGTTTTATAAATTGCGTGTTATTGATTGTTCGTATACTGATTGAAACAGTTAAATTAAATGACCGTTTAATTTAACTGAAATAAATCGTTATTTATAACGATTAAATCCGGTTGAGGTAACTTACCTCAGTGGTTACGTTTATGATAATATAAACGTTTGAATGCTTGAATTTCTGTTATTAGCCCAGTATTGCCTGTTACAGTTATTATTGACTGTTATTATCAAACTGTTTATGCCATCTGATGGAAAACGAATATTGATTGGCCATAATGAATTGATTGAATTGAACTGTGGTAACCTATTGTGTTGCAGGAAAGGATAGGTTGGAGGGATCCAACAGGATTCTTCACCAGTAGTTATGTAAATTTTCATATATGATTATATATGTCCAAAACTGGATTTATCCTCCTTGATTTTGATAATATTTATCAATATGATCATATTGTTTGTATGGAATGTGAAATTAGCGTATATTTCACGTGTTGATACTATAGTAGTCATTTGCCTCTTTAGTACCGTCAATCAAAAGAAATGATTTGTCGAAGTCAATGTTAAATGGATTTCGAATGGTTTCAAAGATATGTATATATTTTTATATAAATTCAAACTAAGATTTTATGGTAAAAATAATAGTCAAAGTTAAATTTACCAATTTTATAAACATATAGAATATGACTAATAGAGATGTAAAGATATTATTGAATAAAAAGTTAAACAATATAAATTTATCGTGTGGCTATTTAAATGTGAAATAGTTTTGTAAAAGCCCTTAACGACGATAAAAGAAGTTTAAATAAATTCAAAAAAATATTGAAGTGAAATGATGGAATCGTAGATTATACGAGAATTCATATAAGAGATTAAAAGTGATAATTTTTGTAAATAAATGATCATTGGAATTGTTATTTCTAAATATACAAAATGAGATTAAATGACATTTCGTGGATAACGTTAACTAATCGACGGATTTGGAAATGAATATTGATTTGGGAATGGATTTCACATTTAAATGAAGTCGGATTTGAAAATATTAATATGGATTTATAAACGAGATTATAAATGGGATTTGAGTTAAATAAATGGGAGTGAGTATTATTCCGAGGTTCGGAATGTGGTATTCAGAAGTTCGTAACAATTAATCGAGTTGAGGATTTGTCCCGCGGTTCGGAATGTGATATTCCGAAGTTTGGAATGTTAATTGAAGGTAGGAGTATAAATGAAATTAAAAATCTGGATAACAACAACGAATATTTGTTGTCGAAAATAGTTGCAAATGAGATTGTTTTTAAATGAAGTTAAAAGATGTTAGAATGAAAACAAATGGTAAGTTGCCGAACAAAATATTTTGTAAATGGAAATTTGATGTTCTGGAGACGGAATCAAACTAGTAAATAAAGTTAAGGGTTTGTAAATGTGTTTTGTAAAATGGGTTACAAATGAAATGGACTACTTTTTGATATGGGATTTTATAAAGGATTATTGTAGGTTTTAAACAACAAATAAGTTGTTAAGTATGATTTAAGGGAAATTTGATAAATATAAGTTGAATCGTTTTGATAAATATCAATATAAGAAATTTGAAAATTTATATAAGATATTAATAAAAGATTTATAAAAGCATTGTCATGTGGTTTTAAACAAATGAAATTGAGTTATTGAAAATAATTGTAATACAATAAAGAGATATTAAGGAATTGTCATAAGGATTCTATTTATAATAGAATTGAAGCTCGTGTATAATATTGTAAAGAATTATTAACATAAATGGAAAGAATTTAACAAAAATTTACTTAATAATTAATTAAGTAAACGAGGACGAGATTTAAGTAGGTTTTAAAAGGGGTGGTATTAGTTTATAAACGAGAGTAATTGAGGAAAACATAAGCTATGATTTCCGTAAACGATATTTTAAACTGTTTTTGAAAGTTTATAAGATGAATAAAATGAATTTGGAGAATATTCTTATTTTATAATAAGAAGTGAAATCGAGGTTTCAAATATTGGAAATTTAAAGAGTATAATTAATGAACGGTTCGTTAAAGAGGCTAAATGATACTGAGTAGTGAATCAATGAATACATTTTATATGGATGAATGGTTATTTTATTTGATAGTTAAATAACCGACTATCAAATTTGGCATATGCGATTGTTGGCACGGAAAGACCAGGATCGAATTTATATTCGAAAACCATTTCGTCCAACAAATACGAGTACGTTAAAGATGCTGATTCGAGATGGAGCTACTGAAGACCGTGGATCTTCATAAGTGGAAGGATTACTTAAAATTTTTGACTTGCAAGCAGAGATAAACTGTTATTCTGTCGTGGTTGAAATTTACGGATTCGCAAGGACTTCTCGCTACTTATTCTCAGGGTGATTCTGAGATGACCCGAACTTCCCCGTGAAGGAAAGCACGGATAGAATTGAGGACAAGACAAAATAGAACGCAGACGGAATAACATTTCATTGTTATTACAAAAATTCCATCAGATACAAGAATATACAGAGTATAAATGAATAAATTGCATTCAACAAATATCAGAGATTTAAATTACATTTAAATACATCGCAGCGGAAAATAATACAAAATCACAACTAGAAGTAATGCACGGATACAGAGCTTTCCGAGCATCGTTCCAGCTTTAAGTCAGGACCCTGTGGATATAAATCTGCAAAACCAAAACTACTAGCTGCCCATGCGGAAAATATGGGCACCCAGAGTTTAGGTTAAAAACAATAAACTCCAGGTCAGTCATGTGACTGGTGTGAGAACTAAAACAGTTATTCATATTTATTTTTAAAGTTCGGTGAATCAAGGGACCACGCCGTATAACACGGAACGGGTTTCCTCCCAAGAATACCAGTGCATAAAACAAACAGCGCAATGCTAAATAAAGAAAAATGAAGCTATTATAAGACCCAGGTCCCATCACACAATGCAACGCAAGCCATAGGATAGTGTTTTTACCTTATAATAGCCAAAGCATGCTTGATACGTTTAAAACACATTATTTGATACTATTATAGGTGTATAGTGTCAAAACAATTTCAATCATAGATATCAATCATAGGCGGCATGAATGACCCATACCACTATGTCGCCATACTAGGTTCTACAAATAAAACCGCACTATCACGTATTGGAAATTGGATTTCCGTCATGAGTCGAGGCAAGGGGCAAGCTCCTCTCTGATTCGAGACACTCTAGCAAATGTCTCAGGACCCCACTATGATCCTTTGGAACCTCCAAGGTCGGTCCTCTCTTACTTTTGAGGATTGGCAATTCCTGAACACACGTTTCCCGGTCCTTACAAACCTATATCCGAGGTGCCTCGTATCCAACAACCACACAGGTGAAAAGTATATAAATGTCAGGGCTAGTAGGTCACTGATACCACCCTAGCTAGAAAGAAACGTCGTGCACTCCTTGGGTCCGTATCCCGTTTTTGACTCATACCGAGGTGTGAGGCTCGCGAATTCACTTTATACACAAAGCTACGCCACACAGGCCGTGCTTTGATCATCAACCACAAGACTTTGCTTTTCAATAGAAGCCTTGATCAATTGCCACTTACGCGTGCCACACTGGCAATTCACTCCATGCGACTGATGTCCATCGATATACAACCTCTGAGCTCGTACGTCTCAGAGAAGGGCGTTAAGCAAGAGAATAAATTCTCCGCCGCCAAACATATGTATATTTAATAGAGATCAATCAACACAGAATAAAATCCAATGTCAGACACACAATCCATTTACAAGTTCGTTCTTGGTCTGAATGAAACCGGAGGCACTTTCCTCGCATATCCATCCATCTCCAAGTACGTCTGGACGATCACCAACTGTTTCCCTCATCTTGGGTGTACAGCCCAATCGAGATCATCAGTAATCACCCAAACGATGTGAAGACTTCCGGTCTTCAACCACCGTCTTCATCTTCGACATCTCGTCGAATCGGTTATTCAGAATGGGTATAAGCCCGACCTTTCTGAATAACCCACGTATATGATAAACAAATGTTACACAAACACAACAAACGCCTCATTCCAATTCAGAATATTCTTTTATTCACAAAATCACATTCTTAGGGAAAGGTTCCCATTAATTTTATCCAAGATAAATTCTTCTAAATTTATTCTTTAATCTTCCTTTGAATATCATTTCTAACTAGTCGGGATTAGCGAACCACACCGAAGTAATTGTTTATTTTATTTCCCAATCCCAACATATTCATCCCATGGAGCAAAACTGGTAATACTCCATATCTAACACCACGGTGTTATCGGTAAAATTAATTACCATTTCACGTTCAAATCTAATTAAAGATTTAACTATCGCTTTGGAGCAAAACTGGTGGTACTCCATTCTCGATCACCTTTCAGATTTGATAATTTAAATTATCAATTCACATCTCAATCTAATTAAAGATTCATTAAAACTCTACTTAATTTTAATCTTTTCAAAAATCAATATCTCGCCTTTAACTGGGTTAAAGAACCAATGTCATCTAAAACACGATTCACGATAAACCCAAATCACATTTGATATTAAATACAAGGCTCTGAATAGAAAATATACCGGCTTATATTCAATATCAAATTCTGAAACCAACAAATATCGTATTGGAAATAACGATATAAAATATATCTTTCAAATTCCCATAACAATATCTGTATAGTCACGAAATCCAACATCGAAATATTCCGAAGATAATTTCGATTCAACTCCTGTCCAATTCACGTATTGGGAATATTGATTATTTTTAAAATCACTTTCAAATTCAATTTATTTATTTCAAAAATAAATTGATTTTAATCCTAGTTCAAAACTGGTTCATTTCGACAAAAATATATTTTTATCCTTTCAAATATGGAGTTTTTCATCCCAGTTCTTTCCAATTCACATATTATGATTTTACACAAATTATAGATATTTTTAATAATTTTATCAAGGCCCGTACAGTCGATTTCCATCAATGGCCATCGAACTGCACTTACAACGACCTTTTCGAAATTTGATTTGGACATAATTCCAAATCCAACCGTTAGATTTCAAATTTCTAATATTCATTGGAAAGCTCTTTTCGATACGAACCCAACGGTTCCGGTTTTAGGAGAATCCGATGGTTGGATCTCCCGTATTGTCAATTCGAAGTCAATGGTCGAAATGCACGAACTACCGCGGCGCGGCGCGTTCTATTCAGGCCATTATATATAATATATATATATTATATATATTTCGTCGATTTCCTTTTTAAAACGAATTTTATAAATAGTTCTAAATTCGTTTCAAAAACAATTTCAACTTCATCTTCATTTCAAATCGATTTTATTTCAATTCAATTCGAATTCATTTCAATTTTATTTAATTCGAATTCAAATTCGTTTCAATTCAACTCAAATTCTAATTCGTTTCAATTCAATTTGAATTTACCTTCTATTTAATTCAATTCGAATTCATTTCAAATTGATTTCAATTCAATTTCAGTTCATTTTAAATTTCATTCAAAATGATTTCAATTCGTTTTTAATTCAATTTCAATTTAATTCAATTTGAATTCACTTCTATTCAATTCGAATTCAAATTCACTTTCTATTCAATTGGAATCGAATTCATTTTCTATTCGATTCGAATTCATTTCAAATTGATTCAATAAAATTTCAATTCGAATTCTAATCTAATTTAATTTGAATTTCATTTCAAAATATTAAATTTTGAAATCACTTTTCAATATTCATTATAAAACGAATAAAATCGATATAAATATCGTTCGCGTCAAAATAACGCATCTCTAATCAACACGGCTTTATATTTTTTAAAAACTTCTTTATTCTATTCAGCAAATGAATATTTATTCCATTCAACACATGAATCTATATTTCTTTCAACACTTGACTAATCTCAACAAATGAGTACTGTCAACACATGAATCTTGTTTTATAATATTCATTATT
The DNA here is from genome assembly GCA_030737875.1 of Allium sativum. Classification (NCBI taxonomy): domain Eukaryota; kingdom Viridiplantae; phylum Streptophyta; class Magnoliopsida; order Asparagales; family Amaryllidaceae; genus Allium; species Allium sativum. The sequence continues at coordinate 507,799,726 of CM060921.1, read as the reverse complement.
TTCCCGATTGGAATGAGGTCCAATCAATCACCATATAATGTTAATTATATGGATTCCATACAACACATGTATATAATAGCAACGATAACCAATCAACCATCATCCAAAGTGCACCACTCAACTGCATAAGCATCAAATATAAATAATCAACGCTTACACAGTCTGTCAACCAATCGTTCGACATACAATTAAATAATTGGGATTAGTGTACTCAAATATCATCCCAACACCCGTGTGGGGTTTCAAATCAACCAACACAGATTTTTATTCGTGCAGTTGGGCGATGTGTAAAATTTATCATCCCAATCAATATCAGTCAAATCAGTGTATATAAACAAATCGGTCGATTTGTTTATAAATATTTATTTATTCACTTTCACGTTAAAAAATATATTTTTAACGATAATTAATTTATTTCAACCCTCTACATTTTATTATCGATTTCACATCAACAATACAAACAAATTTCCCAACACATCAATCAAACAAACAAGCCATCCATGGTCTGTGGATGACGGGTGTCGGGTGCTGCTAAGCACCGTCTGCATCCTAGTATATATATATGTATATATCTAAAAAAAAGAAATTTAGAGTGAGAAGTTCTCACCAAAGCTATCCCAACTTCACGACACTTCAAAAGTAGAAGTCTTCGCCGTTCTCGCCTTTTGTCTATTTCGTCGTCCGTAGCCACTACATATATAAAAATCACATTTTCATATTGTTGCTGTGTATATAAAAATCCTATTTTTATAATCACGCTATATGGATAAAAATTCTATTTTCACACCGCTACTATATAGATAAAATTCTATTTTTACATCGCTACCATATAGATAAAAATTCTATTTTTACATCGCTACCATATAGATAAAAATTCTATTTTTACATCGCTACCATATAGATAAAAATTCTATTTTTACTTCGCTACCAAATAGATAAAAATTCTATTTTTACTTCGTTACTATATAGATAAAAATTTATTTTTACTTTGTTACTATATAGATAAAAATTCTATTTTTACTTCGTTACTATATAGATAAAAATTCTATTTTTACATCGCTACCTGTTAGATCAAAATTTGGACCCAACACCCAAATTGTCCTGATTCGTAAAGAATTATATCTGGAGAATGAAGAAAAGGCAGAAAACACACAGAATTTATAGTGGTTCGGCGTTAACGAGCCTACGTCCACTTTATATGTTATCGATTATACTTTGAATACTAGTACAATCAATAATTTCTCTCAAACTCGCTTTTACAATTGTAATTTCTCTTAGTAATCTCGTAACAAAACTGACAAGAAATAGTGGTATGACAGTAATGGCGGAATCAGTGCTCAATGCTGCCAAAAGATCCTGAAAAATGCCAAGCCCTAGGTTATTTATTGCTGATTTTGTTAGGCGGATCGCGGTCACACGTGGCACAGATCCCGAGAATATCGGATCGTATCGCAACTTGATGAAGAATTAGTCAAATTAGCCGTTGTGGACAGGTGTCGCGATCCCCTTAAATATCGGATCGAGCAAGGAGGAGGAATTGGTCAAAGTGATGGTCGGGGACACGTGTCGCTGGATCCGTGCATCTCGGATCGCCGAAGACTAGCTCGTGCTTGAACAGGTCAGAGGCTTCGTTGTGCATCGGGGAATCGGATCGGTCTGTGCTGGGTAGTAGTGTATATACGGATCGAGTCGTGTAGAAGTAGTCGGATCGCTGATGCAATGGGGGCGATCCGATGGGGGGCGATCTGATGCAATGGGGGCGATCCGTGAGGGGCGACCCTCTGGTGTGATCCGATCCTTCATGGACTTAAGGAACGCAGTTTCATACTTTCTTCTTGTGAGTGAACCTTGGTGGCTTGGTCAAAAAGCTAGCCAACATTTTGCCCCCTCGAAGTATGTTTTATCGATGATGGAACATGCTTCGAAACTATAGAAACGTCTTTTCATAAAGAGATGTAAATCAGTGGTAGCGTCTATCCGAAAGGCCATATCACTTACGGAAAGTTATCTCTTTGCTCGCTATAAATACCGGATAAATTTTTAATAGTTTCCCTGTTTATTGGACAATTCTTTTCTGGGATCTTTCAGAGTCTTCATCATCGAATCTACCAGGTGCATTTTTGAATTTTCATTCCTGTCGGTCATTTATCGTTTCGGATCGCATGTGCGAGTCACGGTCCGTTAGCAAGTTGTTCGTCTCGTCCTTTGGTGAGCATTTGGGCCTCTTCACGGAACGAGACGGGCTTCTCTTCGAGACGTGGTGGGCTTTTGGTTCGCGGCCCGCCTATTTTCACGGATCGAATAAGACAAAAAGGGGGAGACTAACGGTCGCCCCTTTGCCTATATAAATCGATCCTCACCCTCATTCTTCTCCTCTTCTTTCTTCTTTCGCAGCCGCCGCCAATTTTCTTGAGAGAAAACCCTAACTTTGATTTCCCAATCTCCAACCGATTTCAAACTTTAAGAAGGTAATTAAACAGCTTTTCTTTAGTTTCTATCATGTTCGCACTGGATTAGAGAGTGGAGACAGCGGAGTTTTGTAGGATTTGATGATAGCAATCGCGAGCGTGCCTGGTGCGATTCCATGGATTTAAGGATGAAGAGGAGAGTTGAGGAAGAAGAAGGAAGGGATGACCAGGTCGGTTCATGGGCGAGGCCCGAGTTCGAAGTGATGGTGAGGCGAGGGGAGTGGGAACGGAACTGGTCTGTTGATTTGGCTAGTGGATCGGATCGCGGAAACGGTAAGGCTACGGTTCGTGGGGAACTAGACGCGAGTGTCAGATTGTGGAGATATTGGAGCTTTGGGTCGTGGAGGATGGGGGGCGATGCGGATCGCCAAGATACCATCGTGATCCGTCTGGATGAATTGGTGCGCTTCACGACTCGAAGCCTTTCCACGATCTAGTACCCTTCCGCGTATCGAGCCCTTCACCACGATTCGTCCACATGTCGCGATCCGAACCTGCCCTGCGATCCGACTGACGAACGATCTGATGCACACGCTGACTAAATAATATGATGCAACTCTAACAAATCGATGAACAGTTAAGTTAGAGCCCTTGAGACGAACATTCCGGATTGAACAAATGCATAATCTACCAATTGAACAACGACCAATGTCTCGATGATTTTGTTGACCTTTGTACCTTTCTTTAATGCACGCACAAGCACACACTGGCACTTGCACACACAGGGGGATGGGTAGTTTTAATCTTATTTCTCATGTTTACTCGCCTAAACAGTAATGTTGGATAATCACTCCTCTTCAAGATCTAACACAGAGACAGACCCCGAGGTGTCTGAGCACCATAACCCTGAGGTCCCTCCAATTAACCCAGGGGGCGGGGATTCTGGATCCGAGTATGAGGCAACAGAATCGAATCCATCTGAAAGTTCCTCACTGGATGAGGAGTCTGAAGTAGACGGGCGAGCTCCCGACGAGATTCCTGACGCACTTGGGATAGAGAAATTTAATGATTCTTTAGCCTCCAAACTCGACGACATAAAGCTTAAAAGAATTTGCCTGAGACATGAGATCCCCTGGGATGATGTGAGGACACCCGGTAGCGAAGACAGACCTCACCTAGCTCCGGAAGGATATATGACAGTCAGCCGACTCATGTGCTGGATAGGAGCTATTCCTCCATTTCCTCCAATCGTGATTGAGACCTTAAAACGATTGGGTATCACTCCGTTGCAGTTTCATCCTAACGCCTACGCGACTCTATACACTCTATATATTGCATACGCGGAGATCCTGCATACCGAGCTCACATTTAAAGATTTAAAATTCTTTTATCTTTTCAAGCATCGCTCCTCGGCAACCCCAAATTTCTTTTTCTTCGAATCGATAGCAAACAGGAAGGTTCTGTATGACGGATACAACAATATAGGGGATCCCAAGTCTGATTGGTTTTATATAAAGAGACAGGCTGGGTGCTCAAGAAGATGGCTTAAATCAAGTAAACTTTAATCTTTTGACTGAATATCTTGCTTAAGAAATCGAAGCATTAGCATCCCCCCTTCCTTTTTGTTTTAAGCAGATCACGTCTTTCCCAAGACGGAAGGCTTGGTGTACAATAATCGATTGTCTATTCTTCTACAAAGCAGATCCGATTTTCTAAGGATCAAGAAGTGCATTACTGACGAGAATCTTCATAAGCATCGCCTTCTGGATATAAGGTTTGGACTCGATGCAGGCGGCAAACCTTACAAATACGTGCCCCCAACGGAGGGAGAGGGAACATCACGGGCAGCAGAAACAACTAAATTCCGTAAGAGTCCTTCCCCGATAATCATCCAGGATGACGAGGACCTGAACATATACAGAGGAGATGAGGCCCGTGGTGACAAGTCCAAGGAGATCCCAATTTCTCCGGGGGGGTTCCCCTCAAGGACTTCTCTTCCAACCGAACCTGCTGCTCCCGATGATTTGACAGAAGAACAGTTATTTAAAGAGCTGAGCAAAATTCCTTTGCCCGATGATGTATACACAGAGGGGGACTTTGAAGAGGAGCCATTTTTCCCTACTTCTGAGGAGACCACCGTTCCAATTGGAGGACAAGAAACTACTCAGATGAGCCTGACTTCAGGCCTGGGTCTGTTAGGGGAATTATATGGGATGCACAAATCACACGCACTGCCTGACCCCACACTTTTATATCAACAGTATCCAAGGTTTTAATATGCTCTTTTCTCCTTTGAAGGAAAGATGTCTCGCAGGCGGTCTTATTCTTATCGCTCTCTTCATGAAGGCACACCCAGTCTTCATCTGAATCCCGAGCGCTCTCGCGGCCTTTCTCACAAGCCTACTTCTTCGCAATCCCGGTCTCCACCAAAATCGACTTCTGGCAAGCTTCCCAGTTATTCGGTACTACCCATAGGGGGAAAACAACTTCCTAAAGAGTTAACTCCTCCGAAGAGTGCACCCTCTCACAGCAGGTCGTCAAAGAGACACTACAAGCCCAAGGATAAAAGCAAGGATCCGACCAAGGATTCTGAAAAGGAGAGAAGTGACATTGTCCCTTCCAGCCAGCAAGAGTTGGTTGCCCCCGGGTCACGAGATTACATCCATGGTCCCGAGACTCAAGCTAAGCTAGAAAAGTTACGAGAACAATTCCCTAACATCTTCTTAGAAAGGATGATGTTTGTTCCAGCCTTGGAACCAGTCCCTAGGAACTGGGATAATGAAGTCGTCGGGCACATTCGCCATGTAGCCAGATAGTATAAAGTGATGAAGAAACATGCGGTTAATCTTTCAGAGATCATCCGAACGCTTGAGATGGAAGCACATAGATCCAAGGTGAAGATTGATAACAATGAAAGGGCTAGGACAAAGATGGAGAAGGACTTGGAAGACACTCAATCCCAACTTGCCTTAGCGCGGAGAGAGGCTGAAAATTATAAGACAGAATTGGAGAATGCTAAGAAACGCTTTCATTCTGAACTTGACTCAAATAGTCAAGAGAAAATGGCCTTAAAGAAGGAGGTAGAAGATCTTAAAATGGCCAACATTGAGTTGAAGACGGCACAGGGCCATTTCGAAGCCGAGAGAGCTGCTTGGGAGGAAGAAAAAGCAAGTCTGAGAGAAAGTCTAGCTTTGGCTGAAGCGGAGAAGGTAATTTTAAATGATCAAGTTGCGGATGCGGAGAGATGCGCGGCTCTCGCTGAAAAGAATGTAGAAAGTGCCATTGAGATGGCTACTGCTTCTAACAACAAACTCCTCGAGAGAGAAAAGGATATCGAAGGGTTTGAAGAGATGATATTTGACTTCCTCGGCCAAGTCCTTAAAACCCATAACATCTCGTGGATCCCAGACTACCACGTTACTTTAGCCAACTTATGGGATGCCATCGTCGAGGGTGAGAAGCAGAAATTAGGGGTCGAAGAGATTGACGAAGATGAACCGATGAAGACCATTCTGAAGGATAACGAGCCCGAGGATTTGGCAGAAGGCCGTCGTCTAATTCAAGAAGAAATGGAGAAGGAGAGGGCCCTGGCTAAGGGCAAAAACAAGATTGACGAAGGTTCGAGCTCAGCTGTAGAGCCCAAGGCCTCCGGAGTTGAGGAATACCATCCTGATGATCCATTAATTCCTTTGGGCCTAACTCCTGTAGTTGTCGGAGCTTCTACAGCTAGCCTCGATGGAGGATCAGCGGAAGGTATCTCCCTTTTTTCCCCACAATTTGTCAAAGCAATTGTGAATTGTCGTCGTCTGGTAGAGCAACCAATCGAATTAATAACATATGTTCCCCATAATACAGGTGGCGAGCCCGTCGACAAGGATATCGAGAAGAGGAAAGAGGCGGAGAAGATTGTCGTCTCGCCTAGCGCCGGTGTTGATATACCGAAGCAGGCCGAGGGTACAACAGCAGAGAAGGGCGTCCTGGCACCCAGTGCTGATGCTCCCAAGGATGATGAAACCATCGAGGCCTTGAAAGATATGGATGGGCGCCACGTAGAAGATGAGGAGGATATCATCATCACCAAAGAAGCCGAAGACGATGACGACGAAACCTTGGCTAACAGAAAAGCTAGGCAGGAAAAGGAGCTGTCTTTAAAGAAGGTGGGACAAGAGCGTTTGAACATAGCCCCTATCTCGGAGTTTAATCCCAAAACTGGGATGGTTTTGAAACTCCAGCCCAAATCCATCAGCAAACAGCTTCATTTTGCGAACCCTGATGATTTCTCAGCTTCCCTCACTGATAAAAGAAAGAGAAAGGAGGTGGAGGAGGAGTCTTCTGATGAGTCGGACGTTCCTCTTATAGACAAAAGGAAAAGAAAGAAGGGTGATCAATCCGAAACTGACAAGGCGAAGCTGGAGAAGCAGAAACAGGAAAAAAAGTCCAAGCGTAAATAGGATACTGTCGCTTGTCTACATTCTGTCTTTAGGCTTCCCACTGGCCAGGAAATGTAATTATGAGACTGGCCCTCATTTTGTTTTTTAGGTTGTTTCTCCCTTTGTAGGCTTGCAGTTTATAAATAAAAGTTTATCTCTTTTTGCATCATCGTGTACCTGCATTCAATAAACTTTTCATGCTTAGTGATAGATTATCTGATTATAACTGCAAATCAGTCAAGCAACAGAAAGAAAAATTTTAAAAAATTTTGTGCTGCATCAAGGTTCATGTGTATATGTATATGGCCCCCAATCAATCATTAACGTAGCGCTTAAACAGGGCTTATTAAAGATTGATTAGCATTGTTCGCATGTTGCCCCCTATTTCTGAATATGGGGGACTTAGAAAATTTTAATAAGATAACTGTCCTTGTGGTGCTGAATTTCCGGCACCTTTCAGTGCTTAATCATAGGCTCTTTTATACTCTCCTGGCGGCCGCCGAGGTTAGAGTTTGAATTCAGTAGTTCAGTCGCTCCTCGTTCCATCAGCGGGGAAGGAGTTCTTTCTCAGCGCTCAATCGGAGACGCTTTTATACTCTCTCTCTGCTCTGGAGAGTTAGAGTTCGAGCTCAGCAGTTCAATCGCTCCCCGATCCTTCAGCGAGGCAAGAGCTCTTTCTCAGCGCTCAATCGGAGACGCTTTTATACTCTCTCTGCTCTGGAGAGTTAGAGTTCGAGCTCAGCAGTTCAATCGCTCCCCGATCCTTCAGCGGGGCAAGAGCTCTTTCTCAGCGCTCAATCGGAGACGCTTTTATACTCTCCTGGCAGTCGCCGAGGTTAGAGTTCCGTCAAGGCGGTTCCGATCATGGTACACCGCCATGACTTACGGACATCGCCTTCATGTCCGTTATGCTCTCTCTCGGCTCTGGAGAGTTAGAGCGCTATCAATGATATGATTTACTTTATCGCACCCTCAGGGTTTTGACTGGTGATTGCATTCCATTCTGATGGAAGGCACCTATAATTATACGCTTCTGGGATCGTTGAATGATTCAAAGCAATTTCCATAAAAATAGAAAGGCAGATAAATAATAGTGCAATAAAGGTAAACGACACACAATATTTTTATAGTGGTTCGGTCAAATCATGACCTACGTCCACTTTATAATTTTTTGCTTTAAGAAATTGGACTAATCTAGGCAAGTCGTGCCTTGTACATTGTTCTTAATAAAGCAAAAGAACAGATCTGACATCTTTACGTTAGGTATGGCCGTAAATGTTGGGCATTCCACACTCTGGGGATTTCCTTTCCATCTACGGTTGCTAGCTTGAAGGTTCCATTATCAAGCTTGCACAGAATGGAGTACGGTCCTTCCCACTTCGCACCCATATGAGTTGGGGCTGGAAAGACACGCTTCAGAACCAAGTCTCCGGGTTCCAAGGTTCGGGCTCGAACCTTTTTGTTATAGTATCGGGCGACCTGTTGTTTGCATCTCAAGGCACGCAGGTCTGCTTCGTCCCTCTTTTCTTCGATCATATCCAGGGATTCAACGAGAAATTCGTTATTAGTCATCGGATTGTAATAAGTCACTCGGTGAGAAGGTACTTTTATCTCAACCGGGATGACTGCTTCTGCTCCAAAATCAAGGGAGAAGGGGGTATGTCCTGTTGTCGATTTATACGTTGTCCTGTAGGCCCATAGTGCTAAGGGTAATTCATCAGCCCACATGGCTCTGGCCCGTTTCAGTCTTCTTTTCAGAATGGACTTAATCACTTTATTCGCCGCTTCGACTTGTTCGTTCGATTGCGGGTGTGCCACAGAGGTGTACCGTTTCTCAATGTGGAATTTCTGGCAGAAGTCTCTGAATTCAGTGCTATCGAAATGAGTTCCGTTATCAGTTATAATAATCTTTGGAATCCCAAATCGACAGATGATGTTTCTAACGACAAAATTGATCACTCGTTTGGTTGTGATCGTAGTCAGTGGCTCAGCCTCGACCCACTTAGTGAAATAATCAACAACTACAATAGCGAACTTCGCTCCGCCCCTAGCTATGGGGAGACTTCCAATGATATCAATTCCCCACATAGCGAAAGGCCATGGGCTCGTCATTGTTTTTAACTGATTAGGAGGTGCTCTAGGTATCTTTGAGAATCTCTGGCACACATCACACCGTCGTGCGTATTTCGCCGCATCCTTGTTTATGGTAGGCCAGAAATAACCATGCCGCAACACCTTTTTCGCCAATGTTTGCCCTCCAGTTTGATCGCCGCATTCACCTTCATGTACCTCCTGCAGCACACGCTTAATGTCGTCATGAGCTATACACTGGAGAAGAGGCATTGAAAATCCCTGTCTGTAAAGAACTCCGCCTTGTAGAACGTATCGGGCAGCTTTACAAATTACTTTACGCCTCTTGCTTTTCTTGGTCGGAAGCGTTCCATTCATCAAGAAATTCTTTAGAGGGGTCATCCATGACTCCCTTTCTGGTTCCATCTCTAGTACCGAATCAATTTCCATCTGATCTATACTAGGAGACCGAAGTACTTCGACTGGGGCTAGCCCGGTCTCTTCAGGATCGTCGGAACTAGCCATCTTTGCTAACTTATCCGCCCGTTGATTCTCTGATCGCGGAATATGAGATATGTTGTAGTGATCGAAGTCGTTCAGCAACTCCTTCACTTTTTTCAAGTATAAAATCAATCTTGCACTTTTGGCTTGGAATTTTCCAGTAACCTGGTTCACAACTAACTCGAAGTCGCAAAAGATGTCCAGCTTTGTGATTTCCAACTCTTTTGCGATCCTTAGCCCAGCTATCAGGGCTTCATATTCGTAGTCGTTGTTAGTGGCGTGAAACTCCATCCGGATAGCATAGGATATCAGCCGTTTCTCGGGAGTTTCAAGCACTACTCCAGCGCCGGATCTCTTTTCATTCCTAGTTCCATCAGTATACAATCTCCAGGCACTGGGGTCGAGAAGTAATTTTGAGGGGTCAACTTCTTCGTTTGCTATATCTTCCTCCGGGACAGTAAACTCTGCTATGAAGTCAGCTATCACTTGCCCCCGTATTGACCGCCGGGGCTGAAAGTTCAGATCAAATTGGCTTAACTCAATGTTCCATTTGAGTAGTCTTCCAGACGCTTCTGGTCTCTGTAGAACTTGCTTGAGTGGATGATCAGTGTATACGGTAATGGGATGAGCCTGGAAATAATGTCGAAGCTTTCTAGAGGCAATCAGCAAACTGTACGCCAATTTTTCTATCCTTGGATAATTACGCTCTGCTACCGTCAATTTTTTGCTCATGTAATACACTGGTCTTTGAACTTTATCTTCTTCTCTTACCAACGCTGAGCTGATCGCGTGGGACGATACTGCCAAGTACACGAATAAGCCCTCGTGATCCAATGGCTTAGATAATATCAGAGGTTTCTCCAGGTGTCTCAACAAGTTCTGAAACGCTTCTACGCAGTCAGGCGTCCAATTGAAGTGGCGTTTTCCTCGCTTTATCAATTCGAAGAATGGGATGCATTTGTCCGTAGCCCTGGAGATAAATCTGCTTAGTGTGGCTACTTTTCCTGCAAGGCTTTGCACATCTTTAATCTGCCTAGGTTCCTGAATGTCTCTGATTGCTGCGATCTGGTCTGGATTAATCTCAATCCCCCGAGAACTGACGATGAATCCCAAGAATTTTCCGGAGGCGACCCCGAATGAACATTTTGTTGGGTTGAGTTTCATCCCGTACTTTCGAAGAATGTTGAACATCTCTGCTAGGTCTGTAGTGTGATTGGAGGATTGCCTGGATTTAACCAACATGTCGTCGACGTATACTTCCATTGTTTTCCCAATCTGGTTATAAAACATTCTGTTCACTAACCGTTGATATGTAGCGCCTGCGTTCTTCGAGCCAAAGGGCATTACCACATAGCAATATAATCCCAGATCCGTAATAAAGCTAGTGTGTTCTTGATCTGGAACGTGCATTGGAATCTGGTTATATCCTGAATAAGCATCCATAAAGGAGAGAAGTTCATGGCCCGTCGTTGAGTCCACCAACTGATCGATCCGGGGTAACGGAAAACTGTCTTTTGGGCAGGCTTTATTCAAATCCGAGAAATCGATACACGTTCGCCACTTCCCGTTGGCCTTCTTTACCAGGACTGGATTTGAAATCCAGTCTGGATAGATTGAGTCTCTGATAAATCCATAACTTTTTAGCTTTCTAACTTCTTCTTTCAAGGCAGCGGACCTCTCTAGGCCCAGCATTCGCCTTTTTTGTTTTACATGAGGATGCTTAGGGTTAATGCTCAATGAATGACTCATGATTGATGGAGATATACCGCACATGTCTGTGTGGGTCCAAGCAAATACATCCAAATTATTTTTTAAGAAATTCGTCAGTTCTTTAGCTAAATTCGAATTTAACTGGGATCCAATCTTAAGGACCTTCTCTGGGTCACTATCATCAATCGGTACATCCACAGTTGTCTCGTTGGGAGTCGCCATTCTGCCCCCAGGTTCTTTGTCCTCTCTGGGATCTATATCCTCGGGCAATTCTCTGGGCGACTCTCCTACGGTTTTTCTCTTTAATTGCTATAAGGTTTCCGCCCTTGCGGGGGGAAAAGCCCCCTTGGTTTCTATGTCCCCTCCATTGCGGAGTAGCTTTAGCTCTGCAACATAACATGCTCGTGCGGCAACCTGATCTCCTCTAACAATACCAACACCAGCTTCCGTAGGAAATTTCAATAATAAGCACCAGGGGGCTATACAGGCTCGAAACTTTGAGAGGGCCGGTCGGCCCAAGAAGGCATTATAGGGTGATTCAATATTCAAAACCATGAAGGGAAGGATTCTCACTCTCTGGCGTTCTCCTTCCCCAAGCGTAACTGGTAGCTCTACATAACCCATTGGAGCGGTGTATGCTCCGTTAAATCCACGGATCCATCCTTGACAGGGCTTCAAGTCTTTTATCTCGAGGTTCATCTGATCGAATCTCTTTTTGAAAAGAATGTTGACGGAACTCCCGTTATCCACCAAGACTTTATGAACAGTGGCCGGGCCAATAGGTACTGTGATTACAAATGGATCTTCAGTTGGAGCATGGACTCCAATGCTTTCTCGTTCGCGTAAAACGACATCGTCGGACATCATCTTTTGTTGCTTTATCGGGATGTTGTCCTCAGGATTGCTACACTCCCCTACCTCGAGGTATTGCTTGGCTGCATTGACATACTGATCCAATGCCTTAGAACCGTGTCCAGCGAGATAAAGCCCTCCGATTACGGTATTGATAATAAGGTCCTTTCCCTTTTGCTGGGCAGTTGGCCTGACAACAGGCTGATTCTGGTTCTGATTTGGGGCCTGTACGGCTTGTCCCCTGTCTCTAGGTGTCACTCTGTATTCATCCAATTTTCCTTCTCGGAGAAGCCTCTCGACTACATCTCTTAGGTGACGGCATTCATTTGTCGAATGGCCATGAATCTGATGAAAGAGACAAAACTTCCCCGTTTCACGTTCTTTTTCCGTCGACTCTCTGGGAGGCGGCCTTTTATTTTGGAGGACGTTGTACGAATCCATGAAGATATTCTCCAAAGTATCGTTTATTGGCGTATAACTCTCAAAAGACCTGGGACGAGTCCTTCTCTGGGAGTCGTTCCCTCGATTCCTCTTCCGGTTGTTGCCATTACTGTTATTATCATTGTTTCCTGACTGACGACCACCCTGATTCCGATTTCCGACATTAACCTCGACCTTCCCCGAGATATCTCCTGTCTGCTTAATGGCGACATTGCTCTGGATTTCCTCTTTATTGGTCGTTTTTGCCTTTCGGTTAGCATACACTTCCTCCCGGCATAAGTGTACGTTAGCTTTTTCGTAGAATAACTCTCTAGTATGGGGTGGCTTGCCGGCCAGATATCTCCCAAATTCAGTGTCTTTATCTACCCCATCAATTAGGGTTGCCACAACCGTTGGCTCATGAGGATCTTTGACTTCAGTAGCGGCCAGGTTGAAACGGTCTAGATACACCCTCAAACTCTCGCCTGGTCGTTGCTTAACAAGGAATAAGTCAATCACACTCTTCGTCTTTTGTGCATAGATGCGGAACTGCTCCACGAACCTTTCACTCAACTCCCTAAAGCTGGAAATTGATCTTGCTGGTAAGCGAGTAAACCATAATAATGCTACATCCTCCAAGAATATGGGAAATGCTTTGCACTTGACAGCGTCAGAGGCTGCGACAGCGGTCATTGACCAAGAATATCTCATCAGATGCTGGACGGGATCAGATCTACCCGCATAACGATTCATTTGCGGCATGTTGAAGCGCCTCGGGAATGTCGCATCTAAAATGTCATCAGTGAAAGGGGTGTGACTGCGGTCAAATCCCCAATCTTCATTCTGTTGTCCACGGCTATCCGCCAGAATTTGGTGGATCATGGCTGCAACATTTGCACTGGTCAGCGGAGGCTCGGGGTCAGAGCTTCTTGCTCGGTGGGGTTCTCTAATCTCTCTTCCAGGAGCGGTCACGAAATCCGGGGCTCGCATTGGGCTTCGCTGCCCCCTATTACCATGAGCATTTGTACGGCGACGGGGCTGGGGTAATCTGTTCTGTGCAGGGCTGTCCACACCTCGAGCTCTGGGAGTTGTGGCGCGATCATTCGTATTGCGGTTTGAGGGCCCCGCACCCAGTGTCTCTTCTTCCCATGATGGCAGGGTCCCAAATCGAAGCTGCTCTATGTTTTCAGGCCTCTCATATGGTCGTCGCGGAGGTTTTGGCGATTCTTCTGACGAAGAAGAGTATTCTGGGGTGAGCGGACGAACTGGGGGCGTCCTTTGCCTTGCGAGATCATTAAGCCTTCTATCCATAGCAGTCAAATTCTGTCGCAGAACGGAGCTCTCCTGCCTTTGAGCAGCCAATTCATCAAACAGCCTCTCCCACATTTCGGAAAAGCGAGAAAGATCCCCCTCAGTAACGGGAGCAGAAGGGTCATATTGATCATCATCATTTTCTCTTATGCGCAAAGAGCTAGAGCCAGGTCGAGCAGAGGGGCCAGGACGGTAGGAGCGAGCCATAGGCTCCTTTCCAGGTCGGGTTGTAGTCTGGTCTTCAATTTGGATCGCTGTGGATCGAGGGTGGTGGCTCGCAGCGCCCCCCTGGGATCGGTTCGTGGTCACGGTATACGGAGGATTCGGAGCGTTATCACGGGATCGAGTAACAACCCCTCCAGCTTCGCGGTTCGCAGCGCCACCCTCAAGTCAGATCGTGGCACCTAGAATTGTTCGGGTCGCCCCCCTGTCCTCGCGATCCGTGACCCCCTCAACGACCTGCTCGTGTGCACTTTCGCCAACCATTTCATTCATGAATTCATTCGCCTGCGAAGCTCTCACTTCCTTAGACTTCTTTCCAGCCATGATATCAAAACGTCGCAGGAATTTTCAAAAATGTGAACAGTGAAGTTTTGGGACTGTCTTTCTCAATGAAAGCACCAAAATGTTAGATCAAAATTTGGACCCAACACCCAAATTGTCCTGATTCGTAAAGAATTATATCTGGAAAATGAAGAAAAGGCAGAAAACACACAGAATTTATAGTGGTTCGGCGTTAACGAGCCTACGTCCACTTTATATGTTATCGATTATACTTTGAATACTAGTACAATCAATAATTTCTCTCAAACTCACTTTTACAATTGTAATTTATCTCAGTAATCTCGTAACAAAACTGACAAGAAATAGTGGTATGACAGTAATGGTGGAATCAGTGCTCAATGCTGCCAAAAGATCCTGAAAAATGCCAAGCCCTGGACTATTTATAGCTGATTTTGTTAGGCGGATCGCGGTCACACATGGCACAGATCCCGAGAATATCGGATCGTATCGCAGCTTGATGAAGAATTAGTCAAATTAGCCGTTGTGGACAGGTGTCGCGATCCCCTTAAATATCGGATCGAGCAAGGAGGAGGAATTGGTCAAAGTGACAGTCGGGGACACGTGTCGCTGGATCCGTGCATCTCGGATCGCCGAAGACTAGCTCGTGCTTGAACAGGTCAGAGGCTTCGCTGTGCATCGGGGGATCGGATCGGTCTGTGCTGGGTAGTAGTGTATATACGGATCGAGTCGTGTAGAAGTAGTCGGATCGCTGATGCAATGGGGGCGATCCGATGGGGGGCGATCCGATGCAATGGGGGCGATCCATGAGGGACGACCCTCTGGTGCGATCTGATCCTTCATGGACTTAAGGAACGCAGTTTCATACTTTCTTCTTGTGAGTGAACCTTGGTGGCTTGGTCAAAAAGCTAGCCAACACTACCATATAGATAAAAATTCTATTTTTACATCGCTACTATATAGATAAAAATTCTATTTTAAAAATCTAATCTTTTCTGTTTTAAAAATCTAATCTTTTCTATTTTAAAAATCTAATCTTTTCTTGACATGTATACAATAAAAACCCCATCTTCATCATGCTATACATATGTAAAAATCGAATTAAAACAGTAAATAAATGTAAATAAAGGTAAAAACTCACATTTTTATTGTATTCAAAGGGGGAGGAGGGCTGCTAGGCAGCACAGAAGCTTTGACAGACGGCGTTGGGGGTGGGGAGGGTCGGAGGAAGTCGGGTGCGGCGTCGGGGGTCCCTGCGTGGGCCAGCGGGGTTTTAGGAGGGGGCTCGAGTGCTAGGTGGAGAGAGAAGAAAGGAAGAGGAGGAAGAAGAGGAGAGGGAGGCGGCGGTTGCTGAGGCGGGAGGTTGCGCCTCGCGCGGCGCTGGGGGGGGGGGGGGGGCTGCGCGATTCGTCGCCTAGGTTTTTTTGTTTTGTTTTGATTTCAAAATGAACGGGGGGGCCTGAGTGATGTAAGGGGAGAGGTTTATATTTTTTTAATTATTTAATTTCAAAAGTTGACTTTTCCATACGACCTCTAAACGAGGCCCACCGCCTATCGTCCATAGCGTTTTACACTCATTCCGAACACAATGGGATATGTACCATAAGCTGATTCGACCGTTTCAATTGGTTTCCACTAAAATCAACATATAACTCTATATATTGATTTTGAACGCGCATTTCATTTTACCGGGGTCACATACGAACTCTATAAATCCCAGAAAAATATTTTCTAGCTTTGTATTGACGATACAGTCCTAACAAAACTAGTTTCATCGAATTCTGTGACCGTTGGAAAAATGGCCATTTTCCAGTCGATTAAAATCAACTGAAACTGGTCAAACACGTTTTCTTTTGCCACGCTCACATATTGATTCGAAAAATTATGAAATTTGAAACCTAGCAATAATTTGACATCACGGACACAAGAAAAGTGGTTTCGTCGAAATCCGAGGTAGTTTGCAAAATTTCCATTTTTAAGGGCCTGGATTCCATAGCGATTATTCAGAATTTTCAACTGGACGTATCTTTTGATTCCCACTATGAAATTTCGATTTTTCGGATTCGTTAGAAAGATATTCTCAACTTGATCCTATTATTTTTGGTTTCACTAAAATCCGGATTGTTTTGCACCCGGTACATTCAATTGAAGTTTGAAATCGAATTATCGAACTACCGCACCATTTTCAATTCTATTTATAATTATATATAATTAGTTATATTCTAACGACGACGTATATAATATATACATCGAATTCTATTCAAAATAAATTTCTCGTCGATATTATTAAAAATAATTCATTTTAAATAATCAAAATTCGCTAAATTGCCAAAATAGAAATTTTAAACTGGCCCAGATTTTCGGGTTGTTACAATCTCCCCCACTTAAAACTTTTCATCCCCGAAAAGGAACAAAGTCGAAAGTGGTTTGATCAATCAACTCTACGTTCGATCTGGCTTCCATTCTCCAACTTTTCAGTTTCTGAGAATTTTCAAATTCTTCAAAAATTTGGCTAACACCCGGAATTTTCGAAAAATTTCGCCATAACCTCCTTTGTACGGGGAGAGGTTTGGAAATTTATTGGGCCGTATTAGGTACCCAATAAATCCTAATAAGCATACACATATTTATAGTGATATATTCTGGTGTTTACAGGGGAGCGTGTATTGATAATAACTCCAGAGAATAAATTCTCGTCACCCTGTCAAAGCCTGAGGGAGTGTGTATTTTAAATGCTCCAGAGGATAAATCCTCGTCACCTCGTCCCGTGTGGGAAATAAATAGTCCATGTGTCGTATCTAAAAACTAGAGAGACGTGATTATTGTCAACTCCAGACCCGTGTGGGGTTTTTATTAATCTGGCAATTTTACCGTTACAATTTTATATTGTCCATATCAGTCATCAGTTCAACCTGTAAAATATAGTCATCATCATACAAGCCTCTCGCTCGTATGGTAAATCTTCCACCTCGTCACACAAGCTCCAAATGCTTATGTGGTATATGATGAAGTATGCCTATCTTCCAGAAGTATGCCATGTAATGTAGTTCAAAATTAATTGTTTCTATCCTATGGCGATGTTTATTATTTCACATAGAATAACTAGCAATCCGCATCCAATGGCATTCACAGGAGTTGATATAATAATATTTCGCATCCAACTCATTAAGGTTTACCTATTTGTCGGGCATGCAAATAAAATCTTTACTCAACAGCTATCCAATTTCCTGTTCAAATATATATAATGCACAAGTATATATTTCTAACTATTTTCTAATCAGTTCAATGTGTGATTTAATTGAATAAATTTTTTCTGGTTTTTATTGATGATATTCTATTCTTCTCTAAATCAAAGGCCGAAAAGGAACATAACAACGGAAGCCGAAAAGGAACAAAGCCGAAAGTTGTTTAACAAATCAACTCAACTTCCATTATTTTGACTACGGCTTAAATTCTTCAACTTTTCAGTTTCTAAGAACTTTTCAAATTTTTCAAAAATTTGGCTAACACCCTAAATTTTCGAAAAATTTCGCCATAACCTCCCCTACACCGGGAGCACCGGGAAAATCCCGAAATTTCCATATAGGCCTTCTGATCTCAAAAAGAAAAAGAAAAGGCCAATCGGCTCATAAAATCATCATCACCCAAACAAAATGGTAAATTACAGTAAACATGTACCTATTTGTCGGGCAAACAAATTTTGTTCTCTGCTCTAGCCTCCTTGCCATGACCTGTTCAATGTAAGTACATGTATATGCAAGCAAATGCGACCAATTTTCAATACAATTCAATATTCGATTCAATTAGGCTAAATGGTTCAAAATTATCAAACAAATAATAAACAACACAAATATCAATCAATTAGTGGATTATAGTTCCAAATTCATAATTTGATATATATATACAGAAAATCTTGTTTTTGATGCCAAATCACAACAATGAATTTTATCTATATAAGTTTTGGTTCTCACACCAGTCTAATGGAAATATATAGATATCACACCTTCAAAACACGAACATAAATATTGATAATGCGGCCGCATTACCAGAATTATCTCCGGGCGACTAGAGTGTGATTCTATGTCTATCCAGTATATTAAAACTTCGAATATACGTTCATGACGCGTATACGCGAAATCTTTATATACTCGATTGTCCAAATTCAAAATAAATATATATTCAAATACGTTTAAAACGATTTAAATTTTCAAAACAATATTGTTTTCATTTGAAAAACATACTCTTCACACTCGTTCTAGGATACTACTGATCCTATCTCGAACGAGTCATTCTAATTGGATATTACTAATCCAATATCTGATGAATTCTTTCGTATGGTTTTAATGTGTCTTGTTCTCGAGCTCTGTAAACCAAAGCTCTGATACCAAACTGAGACGACCTGAACTTCCCCGTGAAGGAAAGCACGGATAGAATTGAGGACAAGACAAAATAGAACGCAGATGGAAGAATATTTCATTGTTATTACAACAATTCCATCAGATACAAGAATATACAGAGTATAAATGAATAAATTGCATTCAACAAATATCAGAGATTTAAATTACATTTAAATACATTGCAGCGGAAAATAATACAAAATCACAACTAGAAGTAATGCACGGATACAGAGCTTTCCGAGCATCGTTCCAGCTGTAAATCAGGACCCGGTGGACATAAATCTGCAAAACCAAAACTACTAGCTGCCCGTGCGGAAAATAGGGGCACCCAGAGTTTAGGTTAAAAACAATAAACTCCAGGTCAGTCATGTGACTGGTGTGAGAACTAAAACAGTTATTCATCTTTATTTTTAAAGTTCGGTAAATCAAGGGACCACGCCGTATAACACGGAACGGGTTTCCTCCCAAGAATACCAGTGCATAAAACAAACAGCGCAATGCTAAAGAAAGAAAAATGAAGCTATTATAAGACCCAGGTCCCATCACACAATGCAACGCAAGCCGGAGGATAGGGTTTTTACCTTATAATAGCCAAAGCATGCTTGATACGTTTAAAACACATTATTTGATACTATTATAGGTGTATAGTGTCAAAACAATTTCAATCATAGATATCATAGGCGGCATGAATGACCCATACCACTATGTCGCCATACTAGGTTCTACAAATAAAACCGCACTATCACGTATTGGAAATCGAATTTCTGTCATGAGTAGAGGCAAGGGGCAAGCTCCTCTCCGATTCGAGACACTCTAGCAAATGTCTTAGGACCCCACTATGATCCTTTGGAACCACCAAGGTCGGTCCTCTCTTACTTTTGAGGATTGGCAATTCCTGAACACACGTTTCCCGGTCCTTACAGACCTATATCTGAGGCGCCTCGTATCCAACAACCACACAGGTGAAAAGTATATAAATGTCAGGGCTGGTAGGTCACTGACACCACCCTAGCTAGAAAGAAACGTCGTGCACTCCTTGGGTCCGTATCCCGTTTTTGACTCATACCGAGGTGTGAGGCTCGCGAATTCACGTTATACACAAAGCTACGCCACACAGGCCGTGCTTTGATCATCAACCACAAGACTTTGCTTTTCAACAGAAGCCTTGATCAATTGCCACTTACGCGTGCCACACTGGCAATTCACTCCATGCGACTGATGTCCATCGATATACAACCTCTGAGCTCGTACATCTTAGAGAAGGGCATTAAGCAAGAGAATAAATTCTCCGCTGCAAAACAGATGTATATTTAATAGAGATCAATCAACACAGAATAAAATCCAATGTCAGACACACAATCCATTTACAAGTTCGTTCTTGGTCTGAACGAAACCGGAGGCACTTTCCTCGCATATCCGTCCATCTCCAAGTACGTCTGGACGATCACCAACTGTTTCCCTCATCTTGGGTGTACAGCCCAATTGAGATCATCAGTAATCACCCAAACGATGTGAAGACTTCCGGTTTTCAACCACCGTCTTCATCTTCGACATCTCGTCGAATCGGTTATTCAGAATGGGTATAAGCTTGGCCTTTCTGAATAACCCACGTATATGATAAACAAATGTTACACAAACACAACAAACGCCTCATTCCAATTCAGAATATTCTTTTATTCACAAAATCACATTCTTAGGGAAAGGTTCCCATTAATTTTATCCAAGATAAATTCTTCTAAATTTATTCTTTAATCTTCCTTTGGATATCATTTCTAACTAGTCGGGATTAGCGAACCACACCGAAGTGATTGTTTATTTTATTTCCCAATCCCAACCTATTCATCCCATGGAGCAAAACTGGTAATACTCCATATCTAACACCACGGTGTTATCGGTAAAATTAATTACCATTTCACGTTCAAATCTAATTAAAGATTTAACTATCGCTTTGGAGCAAAACTGGTGGTACTCCATTCTTGATCACCTTTCAGATTTGATAATTTAAATTATCAATTCACATCTCAATCTAATTAAAGATTCATTAAAACTCTACTTAGTTTTCATCTTTTCAAAAATCAGTATCTCGCCTTTAACTGGGTTAAAGAACCAATGTCATCTAAAACACGATTCACGATAAACCCAAATCACATTTGATATTAAATACAAGGCTCTGAATAGAAAATATACCTGCTTATATTCAATATCAAATTCTGAAACCAACAAATATCTTATTGGAAATAACGATATAAAATATATCTTTTAAATTCCCATAACAATATCTGTATAGTCACGAAATCCAACATCGAAATATTCCGAAGATAATTTCGATTCAACTCCTGTCCAATTCACGTATTGGGAATATTGATTATTTTTAAAATCACTTTCAAATTCAATTTATTTATTTCAAAAATAAATTGATTTTAATCCTAGTTCAAAACTGGCTCATTTCGACAAAAATATATTTTTATCCTTTCAAATATGGAGTTTTTCATCCCAGTTCTTTCCAATTCACATATTATGATTTTACACAAATTATAGATATTTTTAATAATTTTATCAAGGCCCGTACAGTCGATTTCCATCAATGGCCATCGAACTGCACTTACAACGACCTTTTTCAAATTTGATTTGGACATAATTCCAAATCCAACTGTTAGATTTCAAATTTATAATATTCATTGGAAAGCTCTTTTCAATATGAACCCAACGGTTCTGGTTTTAGGAGAATCCGATGGTCGGATCTCCCATGTTGTCAATTCGAAGTCAATGGTCGAAATTCACGAACTGTCGCGGCGCGGCGCGTTCTATTCAGGCCATTATATATATATATATATATATATATATATATATATATATATATATCGCCGATTTCCTTTTTAAAACGAATTTTATAAATAGTTCTAAATTCGTTTCAAAAACAATTTCAACTTCATCTTCAATTTCAAATCAATTTGATTTCAATTCAGTTCGAATTCATTTCAATTTTATTTAATTTAAATTCAAATTCGTTTCAATTCAATTCAGTTTGAATTTACCATTTATTTAATTCAATTCGAATTCATTTCAAATTGATTTCAATTCAATTTCAGTTTGTTTTAAATTTCATTCAAAACGATTTCAATTCGTTTTTAATTCAATTTCAATTTAATTCAATTTGAATTCATTTCTATTTAATTCGAATTCAAATTCACTTTCTATTCAATTCGAATCGAATTCATTTTCTATTCGATTCGAATTCATTTCAAATTGATTCAGTAAAATTTCAATTTGAATTATAATCTAATTTAAT
Source organism: Allium sativum (assembly GCA_030737875.1). NCBI lineage: Eukaryota > Viridiplantae > Streptophyta > Magnoliopsida > Asparagales > Amaryllidaceae > Allium > Allium sativum. The sequence goes on along the minus strand of CM060921.1, from coordinate 507,777,816 downwards.
TTGAATTTCATTTCAAAATATTAAATTTTGAAATCACTTTTCAATATTCATTATAAAATGAATAAAATCGATATAAATATCGTTCGCGTCAAAATAACGCGTCTCTAATCAACACGGCTTTATATTTTTCAAAAACTTCTTTATTTTATTCAATAAATGAATATTTATTCCATTCAACACATGAATCTATATTTCTTTCAACACTTGACTAATCTCAACAAATGAGTACTGTCAACACATGAATCTTGTTTTATAATATTCATTATTTTCCTGATTGGAATGAGGCCCAACCAATCACCATATAATGTTGATTATATGGATTCCATACAACACATGTATATAATAGCAACGATAACCAATCAACCATCATCCAAAGTGCACCACTCAACTGCATAAGCATCAAATATAAATAATCAACGCTTACACAGTCTGTCGACCAATCGATCGACATACAATTAAATAATTGGGATTAGTGTACTCAAATATCATCCCTACACCCGTGTGGGGTTTCAAATCAACCAACACAGATTTTTATTCGTGCAGTTGGACGATGTGTAAAATTTATCATCCCAATCAATATCAGTCAAATCAGTGTATATAAACAAATCGGTCGATTTGTTTATAAATATTTATTTATTCACTTTCACGTTAAAAATTATATTTTTAATGATAATTAATTTATTTCAACCCTCTACATTTTATTATCGATTTCACATCAACAATACAAACAAATTTCCCAACACATCAATCAAACAAACAAGCCATCCATGGTCTGTGGATGACGGGTGTCGGGTGCTGCTAAGCACCGTCTGCATCCTAGTATATATATATGTATATATCTAAAAAAAAGAAATTTAGAGTGAGAAGTTCTCACCAAGGCTATCCCAACTTCACGACACTTCAAAAGTAGAAGTCTTCGCTGTTCTCGCCTTTTGTCTATTTCGTCGTCCGTAGCCACTACATATATAAAAATCACATTTTTATATTGTTGCTGTGTATATAAAAATCCTATTTTTATAATCACGCTATATGGATAAAAATTCTATTTTCACACCGCTACTATATAGATAAAATTCTATTTTTACATCGCTACCATATAGATAAAAATTCTACTACCATATAGATAAAAATTCTATTTTTACATCGCTACCATATAGATAAAAATTCTATTTTTACATCGCTACCATATAGATAAAAATTCTATTTTTACATCGCTACCATATAGATAAAAATCCTATTTTTACTTCGTTACTATATAGATAAAAATTCTATTTTTACTTCGTTACTATATAGATAAAAATTCTATTTTTACTTCGTTACTATATAGATAAAAATTCTATTTTTACATCGCTACCATATAGATAAAAATTCTATTTTTACATCGCTACTATATAGATAAAAATTCTATTTTAAAAATCTAATCTTTTCTATTTTAAAAATCTAATCTTTTCTATTTTAAAAATCTAATCTTTTCTTGACATATATACAATAAAAACCCCATCTTCATCATGTTATACATATGTAAAAATCGAATTAAAACAGTAAATAAATGTAAATAAAGGTAAAAACTCACATTTTTATTGTATTCAAAAGGGGAGGAGGGCTGCTAGGCGGCACAGGAGCTTTGACAGACGGCGTTGGGTGTGGGGTGGGTCGGAGGCAGTCGGGTGCGGCGTCGGGGGTCCCTGTGTGGGCCAGCGGGGTTTTAGGGGGGGCTCGAGTGCTAGGTGGAGAGAGAAGAAAGGAAAAGGAGGAAGAAGAGGAGAGGGAGGCGGCGGTTGCTGAGGGGGGAGGCTGCGCCTCGCGCGGCGGCGCGGCGCTAGGGGGGGGCTGCGCGATTCGTTGCCTAGTTTTTTTTTTCTTTTGTTTTGATTTCAAAATGAACGGGGGGGCCTGAGTGATGAAAGGGGAGAGGTTTATATTTTTTTAATTACTTAATTTCAAAAGTTGACTTTTCCATACGACCTCTAAACGAGGCCCACCGCCTGTCATCCATAGCGTTTTACCCTCATTTCGAACACAATGGGATATGTACCATAAGCTGATTTGACCGTTTCGATCAGTTTCCGTTAAAATCAACATATAACTCTATATATTGATTTTGAACGCGCATTTCATTTTACCGGGGTCACATACGAACTCTATAAATCCCAGAAAAATATTTTCTAGCTTCATATTGACGATACGGCCCTAACAAAACTAGTTTCGTCGAATTCTGAGACCGTTGGAAAAATGGTCATTTTCCAGTCGATTAAAATCAACAAAAACTAGTCAAACACGTTTTCTTTTGCGACGCTCACATATTGATTCGAAAAATTATGAAATTTAAAACCTAGCAATAATTTGACATCACGGACCCAACAAAAGTGGTTTCGTCGAAATCCGAGGTCGTTTGCAAAATTTCCATTTTTAAGGGCCTGGATTCCATAGCAACTATTCAGAATTTTCAACTGGGCGTATCTTTTGATTCCCGCTATGAAATTTTGATTTTTCGGATTCGTTAGAAAGATATTCTCAACTTGATCCTATTATTTTTGGTTTCACTAAAATCCGGATTGTTTTGCACCCGGTACATTCAATTGAAGTTTGAAATCGAATTATCGAACTACCGCGCCATTTTCAATTCTATTTATAATTATTTATATTCTAACGACGACGTATATAATATATACATCAAATTCTATTCAAAATAAATTTCTCGTCGATATTATTTAAAATAATTCATTTTAAATAATCAGAATTCGCTAAAATTGCCAAAATAAAAATTTTAAACTGGCCCAGATTTTCGGGTTGTTACAGATTCCTAGAATGCAGTAGGAGGGTGCCTTCGATTCATACTGCTCCTGGGTGACTTGTATGGATGGATGTATGGCAGAATATTTCTAGAAATATCACGTTCATTGGTTTCTTCAACTGTACCAAGAGTGGAGGCGGAGAAGGAATCTTCTTTTAGCTAACATGTGAAGTATTTTTGTTGACATCAATCAATGATTGTTGATGGATCTGACGATGTGTCATTCGAAGTGTATGTGATGTGCTGATAAAGCATAGCCTCAAGCATCATCAATCATAAAATGACAAAAATTGGGCAGGCAGCATGACTATGTGGGTCGCTCCCATTAGGGTGTATAATCACCTATTTAGAGAAAATCCATTTCTTTCTTTAATCTATTTCGATGCTGTCCCTTTTCGGGAAACGGTGGTTTGAGCCCAACCGTTGGTGATATACATTCGATACACTGAAGCGAAATGAGTGGTCGGTCATGTGTGGGCCGGATTGCAAGACGTTCTTGTTGAACCCAGTGTATTCCCCTCTAGAGATACACTATCGACAGGTGGTTCCATACCTTGTCATAGTTGGAATCCAATCTTCAATAAGCGTCTGCGGTTTTGATTGTAATCTATATATGTGGAGCGTGAGATGCAAGCATTCTGCTAGATTATTATTTACTTGTATTTAGACACTATTATAATATCAAAAAAAAATTGATTTCAAAAATGTCTTTGATTATCGTAAGGTAAAAACCGCCGTATTTATGTGTGGATTCGGTTTTGCGATTATCCTTTTCTTTCAAAAAGATTTCTGAACTTTAAAATCAAGTTGGATGATTTCCCTTAAAACTTGGCGAGTTTTTTCTCACTCTGGTTCACTAGACTGACCCAGTGTTTTACAAATGCTCGGGTTAGACCGGGTTGTACAGGTCCAAATTGTCAGATGCTGCGAAGTCCGGAGACGAGCTGGAGAAGTTCAGATGTATTATATATATATAATGTGTATTTCCCTGTGTTTTGTATATGAGGACAGGTTATTATAACTGCCAAGATGTATGATGTACTCTGATGATTGTAAGTATTTTTAAAAGCTCTCAGTAAAGATTTATTTCTATATTATATTTTGTTCCACAGCGATGTGAGACTCTGATTCTGTGCTGTGTTGGTTCTTCTTCTTCTATTCTAATATTTCTTTCTTTCTTATCTCACCCTCTAATATTCTTTCTAATAAAGTTCCATTGTTTTTGGTGTTTGGAAGGTCGGAATGAGATACGGAATTATATTTTTGTCGATTTTTGGGGCCGAAAATCTTTGGGTCGTTACATTATTTCTCTTGTTAAGTGCATGGCTTGTGTGCGGTCATCACAAGTTGCATTGGAGAGTTAAGAATATTTTGACTCTTTGTGTTTTCCACGACTGTTTTCATTACAATTTGGGTTTAATACAACCAAAAATTTGAAATCCAACAAATCAAACAATAAAGAGTTGAGAAGAGTAGTGGACATAGGCTTATTATTGTTGAACAACTATAAAATGATTGTGTCTCATTTTCCACTGTTTTAATTTTTATTCTTTTTGTCTCTACTAAAAATCATTTTGGGGTGTTTGTACCATTCCTGATGTCAACACAAATCCCTATCCATGCTCAAGTCTAAGTCATCCTAATGGGCATTTGAACAGAATAATTAAGCAAATTATGTACCCAAACCCAATGTGTAACAACCTTGCAAAATGACGGGTAAATGTGACGATTAACTCTATATAATTGATTGCATCATAGTATTATAGTATTTTTAGTTAGCAAATTGTTAAACCATACATATATAGAGAGAAATGTAGTTATATGGCACCGCTTTTGCACCTCAATTATAGCTACTCGTTAATATTTAAATAACGTGTAAGTGGAAGAGAGAGTTAGTGGGAGAAGAGAGAAACAGGATTGTGTGATGGAAATTAGGATGGCTAGAGGGGTGTCGCACTATTTGGGGTGCTCTTGATCCTATCACACACAGACACACACAAATATATATATATATATATATATTCAACCAGTTAATGTTGATTTTATACAAAAACCAATTTAGTGTAAAATTTGATCCAAATTTCAATCAAGTATAGCAGCTGATCAAACTTGTATTTGCATTGCTATATTCATATAAAAAAAGCATGTATGGATTTCAAAAGAGGATTTGCTTATATATATATATATCAGGATTTAAACTCGCTTGTTTCAATTCTAAAACCCAAAATTTTCAGAGCTGAAAGAAATGAGTCTACTCAAGCTACAAGTAGCGTGTAATAAACTTAGAGAGTGTGTAACGACCCAAATTTTAGTACACTCTGAGTCGAACAAACAACACAAGTCCAACCGAATTTATTCTAAAACTCAGATGTTCAAGAAAGAAATTAGAGGGTGAGAAATAGAAAGAAAGAAATTTAGAATAGAAGAACAAGAAGAACAAAAATCAGAGTAACACGAATCTCACAGCAGAATGCGTAAAATATATTAAATAACATAACTTGAAATACAAAATTGTATTTGTACTTACATACAACATCAGAGTATAACACATATACATCACAGTGGAAATAAACTCTATATATCTAACGCTGAAGCTTCCTGCTTCAAGCCCCTTTCAGTGTACCTGTAAGTCCTGAACTACTTGACTGCCCGTACAAATTTGGGCACCCAAGAGTTTAGGGAAAACATAGAAAAATAAACTCTGGGTCAGTCATGGGACTGGTGTGAGCAAACGATTTAAACAACTTGTTTTTTAACTTTCCAAAATCTTTTGAAAGAAATGATAATCGTAAGACCGATCCACACATAAATATGGATGGTTTTAACCTTACGATAACCCAAAACATTTTGAAAATCAATATTTTTTTGGTATTATAATAATGTCTAAATACACATAAATAGCAATCTAGCGGAACGCTTGCATCTCACGCTTCACATATATAGTATACAAACAAAACCGCGGGAGCTTATTGGAGAATGGATTCCAACTATGGCAAGGTATGGGACCACCTTCCGACAATGTACCTCCGGAGATGAATACATTGGGGTTCAATAAGAACGTCTTGCAACCCGGCTATACACGACCGACCCCTCATTTCGCTTGAGAGTACCGAACATATCATCACCACAGTTGGGGTTCAGCCAACTGAACGTATAGCATATAAATAAAAGGGACAACCGAAGGCATTTGATTTCTCCAGATCAGGTAATGATACACCCTTTTAATGGGATCGACCAACATAGCCGTGCTGCCTACCCGATTTTATACCATTTCCCAGTTGAAGTGGCTTGAGGTTAGAACTTACCGTTAGACAGAGTATATCTCCATTTACTTTGAATGCCACATCGTAATTCCTGCTAAATCACAAATTGACTTCCCCAAAAATACTTACGGGCATAAAGCTAAGAGAAACGAATTCCTTCGCCACCAACGTAAATGCGTTTGAAGAGATCAACTTACGCGATCTGTTAGGTATACTTTGTCAGACATTCATCCATACAAGTTGTCCTCGGACTGGACAAACCGAAGGCACTATTCTGTAAACAGAACAGTCCTTGTATAAACTCCGTCTTCATTTGTCTTTAATAATCTCTGACTTATAATGTATAAATCAGATCGAAGTGAAATTTTGATCCCGGACTGTTCGAAACGATTACGTGGGGTCAAGTGATTTTTAAAATAATAATCAAGTCAAATTTAACTTATGGATTAAGTATTCATATTAAGTATCAGGACTTATCTACTGGAAAAATGTTACATATAAGATTCAACTTCAAATTTAAACAGTGATATAGTACAGGGTAATTTAAACGTGTCAATGTTTACTTCGAATAATTCAGTAAGGGTAATCACATCATAATGTAACTGGTGATTCAACCAATAGACCAATTGTCATAATATATCTAGCGACTTAAATTTGACAATTCACACTTTATTTATTTAGTGGGATCATATTTTTATATTTCAAACGGAAGTTAATAAGAACATTTTAATTTCCATAAATCGTCTGAACTTAAATTATCGACATCCATTCAACACCATATGGTTTACCAATGCAGGTTTTAGATTTTAAGTTCAAACTAAATGTAGTTTGAAGTATTCGATCTTGGGTTAATATCTGGCAGATCGATCAATGTCAACTTTTAATGCAGTAGCATGACAATGTTTATTTCGACTAAAGGATGTTTTAATGAAATCAGCTCAGCTTATTTGTGGCGGAATGAGTTTTGATTCCGCTAACACATGTTAATTATAATTACAATTCTCGCAATTTAATTTAATTATAAATAATAATTTATCATTCAGTTAATAGTAACATATGGGTCTATAAACTTTTACATATACCTACTACATGTCAATCTGAGTCTAATATTGGAACATGGATTCCGAACGAAAAAGTTATTCTAATTATAAACTTAATTTTATTGTATAATTTAATTATTTACGTCGATACTCGCCAAGATCATTAATCGCTCGGCTCGACAAAAACTTCAATCACTAATCTCATTCTCCATTCATGCCTAACTTTATATACAAGTTTATACATATTCTAGTTGTTCATAAGTTCCTCGACACATTTGTTTTATTTTTCATTGATACACTTTTCTTTCCGTATCTTTTCTATTTTTCTTCCTTACCTTACGTTCCTTCTTTTCCTTTGATTTCCTTTTCCTTCTTTTTTATCTTATACCTTAATTATAATTATTTTGTTTCTCCATAGCCCAGCCAACAGCCCACTCCGCTTTTGATTTCTTCATCCTTCCACGCCCTTCCTTTTCCCAATCCCATCTTCACCTTCTACACTCAGTGTACAATTGTGCACATGCACACGTACCAGAGCCACCATACAACGGTCACGACAGTCCAAGTAAGTCCACCACCGCCGCTTGAAACAGTTCAACACTTCCGATCATCCCCATATTGCATCAACCATGTTTTATCGATCAACTGGATTTCTTCACCAAACCGCTTCCACAAATTCACCTTGCACTTCCACATCACTGGTCCGGTCAACCCCCCACTTTGGCCAGTCGTCATTGACTTCTCTCCACTCCGATTTCCACTAGTGCGAGACCTTACGATGCGACGACCGAGGTGCAGTTGTCGTCATTCCGAGCCCGTCCCTAAACAGCCGTGCCCCCTTTAATTCGATTTTTTCTCTTAAATCTGGTTATAGAAAAATTGTTATGTATTTTTCCCCTGTTATCCCGTCACTGGCGCAGCTCCATGCCCCGAGCGACCTTCCCTTGTTGCTGATGTTGACCGGATTTGACCAAAACCCATTTTCCGTTCATCCCACAATACCTTGACCGTCACTACACTAAAAATTCCAAAATTTCTTCCTAAATTCATCATTTTACTTCCTTAACAGTTTATATCCCTGAATTGACAAATTAAAATCACTAATATTTGAAGTTGAAAAGATGGAGTGCTTTTACCAGTAGATAATACTACTGTTGTTTTAATATAAGTGAGAATACCTAATTTTATAAATTTTCAAACTATTTTTAAAATTTCTAAAGACTCAAACAAACACTTTTCAATTAAACTTAAATCCTTAAACCAACTAGGATTGGAGTAGTTGATTTTTAAAGTCAGAGGAGGTCACATTGTTCTTCAGTTTCAACATATAGAGGAGTATTTGTTTACTGATAGTAGTTTATTTAATCATAGCTTGAGTTCATGAATGAAATAACATGTTTAGAAGCATATACACATCCATATATATTTGCAACACATACCCAACAGTGAGTAGATAGATAAAAAGGTGACCTTTAAAAAAGGGTTTATTCACTAAAATAGTTTTCTGTAAATTATTTTCAGGTATTACTTATTCAAATCAAAATCATTCAGTCATTTCTTTGGAAAACATCCAGGATTGTGTCAGTATTAGTTCATATGTACATATATGCCGTCAATAAATGTACGAAAACAGTAGGGAGAACAATGTCTACTCACTTTATGTCCACTGTTTTAATGCTATAAGTTTTTGCATACTATTTTTCTTCTTTTTCCCAGAATTTTGTTCACTGTTTATTTTGCTTTCCTTAGGATTTCAAGTTCTATGTTGACATTAAGATTTAATTGATTCCAAATAATACATTCAATAACACACATGCATACATATAGGTTGCATAACAATTAGCAAACAAAAAGGAGCGAAATTTACTCACAGGTTAGTGTTCACTGTTTTATACTTCCAAGCATAACATTAGTCAACTAATATCACCCACTTTCAGCCATCTAATCTCCAATAAATATCCATGGTTTGCCAATTTAATACATATGTATATTAATATGTATGCTACCCTAAGTTAACTTAAATCAATGCATAGAAACAGGAGGTAAAAGAGTGTTTATGTACACAGTTTAGTTCCAGGTATACATGAAGGTCCAATTTGCTAGATTCAATGCATTCGAAAAACTTGTATGCCTATATATATATATATATATATATATATATATATATATATATATATATATATATATATATCCTTCCATATAGAAATAGAAATGGTTTTAAAGGGGTAAAAAGGGAGAGTTTGCTCTCAGAGATTTGTTCACTGTTCTTTAGCATTTCCAATTTTTAGTTCCCACTTGCTCTCTGGTTTGCTTCAGGGATTTCTACCATTTTAGTTTCAGTTCTTCTCTCATGTTTTTGATTCGAAACTTGTCAATGAAATGGAGTGTCTAGCCATCCATTTATAGATGAATTAAAATAATAAACTATGTGTGTATCATGGCTAGGATGGGAGGGAGGTTCTAGCTGCCGCATTTTCCTATGATTGAAAAGAAATATCATAGGTTGCTCTAATTGATTGAATATGCTGCATTGTTTAGTCACTTTTCCTCTTACAGATTTCCAGTCCTTAGCATGTTACGGCCATGTGCAATTCATACTTTGTTGCCAAGTTTTGGGCTGTATTCATGTGATGTGAAAGAGTGTTGTGCTAGGTCTTTGGTAGTTTGGTTTTCGACTGGTTCTATGATTTGCTATGAAAGAAATGTGCAAGGCTGTCTTTGATTGATGTAAAAGAGAAGCGTGGCCTTTGTCACTTTCATATGGTTTTCTCAATTCGGACAGCATGTAATTATGTACTCAAAACTGTACAAGCCATGTGCTAAAGTTCCTTGAATCTAGGTATCCTATGGTTGATTGATAGGAAATTGCCAAGCCTATCTACATCAAGTTTTTCCCCATCAATTTGTCACGGCCAGCAAAAAAACACATGTATATGTGTACAGACTAATGTGCTAAAGGATTTTAAAACTAAAACTTAGCTTCTAAGTCAAACCAGGCCATGTTCTTACTGTGTGGATTATTGTACACCTAAATATCCTTTAAATACTTATAGATTTTGAAATATCAAGTCAAATGTACTTAATAGATATCTTCATTAAATGTTTTGATGTTCAAATCAATGTAATGCTCTCACCTTTCATATACTTCAATATGAAGTAATGAGATTCTATAATAATATTCTTGTTTATTTTCCCGGTGAAGTAATAAAATATTTGCTTAAGTATGTTATATTTACAAGAGTTACAAACAAGTTTTAAAAAAAAAACACGCACCAAAATGTTAACAATACCTACTTGTTTTTTTTATATATAATAGTTAAACAAATTTAAAACAAGCATTCAAGATAAATGGAAATGTCAAAATGTCATTCACTTTTATATTTATATTTTTATATATATACATATATAAACGCCCAGGAGTACAACAAGTTAAAAATATATACCTAAGATTTTAAAATACAGGATTATTCTAAATATATTTATATTATTCAAATTCAATACTATTAATTTAACTCAATTTAATTGTAGATATAATATATTGTTATAGTTTAACAAAATTAGCCGAAAAATCCAGGACATTACAATCTACCCCCTTAAAAGAATTTCGTCCCCGAAATTAAAGAGTAGTGAGGAAATTCCAGTTATAGTTAAAATCATAAACTTATCTCCAAACACATATACAGGTCATATACCATTAATTAAAACAAACAAGCTATCTACCAAACAATTCACGACAACCAAAGCATTCAATTACCAACTGACTATCGAACAAAACTCCGGATAAATTCCTCATGCACATCTTCAGACTTTCATAAATAGCACTTACTCTGTTTCGTCTTGGATAGCTTTCTTACCATATTCTGGAGTCACTTTTTATCGCAATCAATGATTTAGACTGGATATCCAATCACATTCAACTTTGGTTCAAAAACAAAATCTCACTAGCTTGATGATTTACCAATTAATAATGTATCATGAATAATCTCCTCTTATCAGATACGAGGAGTGTATCTTAAAACTGCTTTGTCTTCTTACCTTGTTTTTGGCAAATCATTGATGAAATTCGTATTTATTCTAATCGGTTCTAAATCAATCCATTAACTCTATTTAACTCATCTAGTTTCAATTAAAATTAGTAAATCGATTTTTAGTTATCAAACATTCTTTTAGAAATAAATTCTTAAATTCTCAAAAAAATCAATAGCGTCTCTCTTGTATGGTTTCATCATATAATCCCAAAACTCACCTTTCGAGGCCTCTCTACTCATCAAAGAATCACAAAGCCAACTAGCTTCCCCAAATAGGTTCATCAAATCCAATTTAAAATACCAACTTGTATCCTCAATCTGGCATCCAACTTTTATCCTCATATACTACCATCAATATGCATCCATAATTACAAATATATTTATTTTAAGAAGATATCTCACATTATATTCAGAAAATATCCTAAAACTCATCTATTTTATCATTTTGAATTCAATACATTCAAATATTTTTATTTATTTCCAATTTTCTTTTAAACTCAAAATCAATTTTAACTTACCAATTAAATTTACTTACTATGTTAAGTCTTATTCATATTTTTCATTCATTAATAAATTCACCAACTTTCCAGGTTTTCAAATTCCGGTTTCTTATTTGTATATTTATTTTTATACAAATTCAATTTGGTTATATGTATAACCACTTCTATTTTAGAACCTTATATGAGATTATAATAGCAACCAACACAGCCATTTATAATAATTTCAGAAAATTATTCTTATATATCAAAATATCATTTTGGGCAAAAATATTTCATTTACTCAGCTTTTTAAAACAATACTATGTCGAATTACTCTATCCAAGAGTTTAGAAAAACTTTTCAATGAGTGTTCGACTACCATATCGACAAGAATTTTAAACCACTCGACGAACCAATCAACGCAATATAAAACATTTTGTATATCAATTAACAAATACGCGTTCATATACATACACTCAAACTCAATCTAGGGTATTACTAACCCCCATCTTTATCGAGTTACGCCACAGAGCCAAGGTTATCGCTCAACCTTCAGCTCTGATACCAAATGTAACGAACCAAATTTAAGTACACTCTGAGTCGACTAAACAAAACAAGTCCAACACAAATTATACTAAAACTCAGATGTTCAAAAAAGAAAATAGAGGGTGAGAAATAGAAAGATAGAAATTTAGAATAGGAACAAGAAAAACAAAAATCAGAGTAACACGAATCTCACAGCGGAACGAGTAAAATATATTAAATAACATAACTTGAAATACAAAATTGTATTTGTACTTACATACAACATCAGAGTATAACACATATACATCACAGTGGAAATAAACTCTATATATCTAACGTTGAAGCTTCCTGCTCCAAGCTCCTTTCAGTGTAACTGTAAGTCCTGAACTACTTGACTGCCCGTACAAATTTGGGCACCCAAGAGTTTAGGGAAAACACAGAAAAATAAACTCTGGGTCAGTCATGGGATTGGTGTGAGAAAACGATTTAAACAACTTGATTTTAAACTTTCAAAAACCTTTTAAAAGAAATGATAATCGTAAGACCGATCCACACATAAATACGGATGGTTTTAACCTTACGATAACCCAAAACATTTTGAAAATCAATATTTTTCCGGTATTATAATAGTGTCTAAATACACATAAATAACAATCTAGCGGAACGCTAGCATCTCACGCTCCACATATATAGTATACAAACAAAACCGCGGGCGCTTATTGGAGAATGGATTCCAACTATGGCAAGGTATGGGACCACCTTCCGACAATGTTCCTCCGGAGATGAATACATTGGGGTTCAACTTGAATGTCTTGCAACCCGGCTATACATGACCGGCCCCTCATTTCGCTTGAGAGTATCGAATATATCATCACCACGGTTGGCGGCCAGCCAACTGAACGTGTAGCATATAAATAAAAGGGACAACCGAAGGCATTTGATTAGATCAGTTAATGATACACCCTTTTAATGGGAGCGACCCACATAGCCATGCTGCCTACCCGATTTTATAGCATTTCCCAGTTGAAGAGGCTTGAGGTTAGAACTTACCGTTAGACAGATTATATCTCCATTTATTTGAATGCCACGTCATCATGCCTGCTAAATCACAAATTGACTTCCCCAAAAATACTTACGGGCATAAAGCTAAGAGAAACGGATTCCTCCGCCACCAACGTAAATACATTTGAAGAGATCAACTTACGCGATCTGTTAGGTATACTTTGTCAGACATTCATTCATACAAGTTGTCCTGGGACTGGACAAACCGAACGCACTATTCTGTAAACAGAACAGTCCGTGTATAAACTCTGTCTTCATTTGTCTTTAATAATCTCTAACTTATAACGTATAAATCGAATCGAAGTGGAATTTTGATCCCGAACTCTTTGAAACGATTACGTGGGGTCAAGTGATGTTTAAAATAATAATCAAGTCAAATTTACTTATGGATTAAGTATTCATATTGAGTATCAGGACTTATCTACTGGAAACATGTTACATATAAGATTCAACTTCAGATTTAAACAGTGATATAGTACAAGGTAATTTAAACGTGTTAATGTTTACTTCGAATTATTAAATAAGGGTAATCACATCATAATGTAACTGGTGATTCAGCCAACAGACCAATTGTCACAATATATCTAGCGACTCAAATTTGACAATTCGCACTTTATTTGTTTAATGGGGTCATATTTTTATATTTCAAACGAAAGTTAATAAGAACATTTTAATTTCCATAAATCGTCTCAACGTAAATTATCGACATCCATTCAACACCATATGGTTTATCAATGCAGGTTTTAGATTTTAAATTCAAACTAAATGTAGTTTGAAGTATTCGATCTTGGGTTAATATCTGGCAGATCGATCAATGTCAACTTTTAATGCAGTAGCATGACAATGTTTATTTCGACTAAAGGATGTTTTAATGAAATCAGCTCAGCTTATTTGTGGCGGAATGAGTTTTGATTTAGCTAACACATGTTAATTATAATTGCAATTCTCGCAATTTAATTTAATTATAAATAATAATTTATCGTTAAGTTAATAGTAACATATGGGTCTATAGACTTTTACATATACCTACTACATGTCAATACAAGTCTAATATCTTAACATGGATTCCGAATGGAAAAGTTATTCTAATTCCAAACATAATTTTATTGTATAATTTAATTTAATTATTTACGTCGATACTCGCCAAGATCATTGATCGCTCGGCTCGACAATAACTTCAACCACTAATCTTGTTCTCCGTTCATGCCCAACTTTATATACGAGTTTATACATATTCTGGTTGTTCATAAATACCTCTACACATTTGTTTTATTTTTCATTGATACTCTTTTCTTTTCGTATCTTTTCAATTTTTCTTCCCTACCTTACGTTCCTTCTTTTCCTTTGATTTCCTTTTCCTTCTTTTCTATCTTATACCCTAATTATAATTATTTTGTTTCCCCATAGCCCAGCCAACAGCCCACTCCCCTTTTGATTTCTTCATCCTTCCACGCCCTTCCTTCCTTTGCCCGATCCCATCTTCACCTTCTACACTCAGTGTACAACTGTGCATATGCACACGTACCCGAGCCACCACACAACGGTCACGACAGTCCAACTAAGTCCACCGCCGCCGCCTGAAACTGTTCAAAGCTTCCGATCATCACCAGATCGCATCAACCATGTTTTTATCGATCAGCTAGATTTCTTCACCAAACCTCTTCCACAAATTCACCTTGCACTTCCACATCACTGGTCCGTTCATCCTCCCACTTTGGCCAGTCGTCGTTGACTTCTCTCCACTCCGATTTCCCCTGGTGCGACACCTTACGATGCGATGACCGAGGTGTAGTTTCCATCATTCCGAGGCCGTCCCTAAACAGCCGTTCCCCCTTTAATTCGATTTTTCCTCTTAAATCTGGTTATAGAAAAAATTTATGTATTTTTCCCCTATTACCCCGTCACTGGCACAGCTTCACGCCCCGAGCGACCTTCCCTTGTTGCTGATGTTGACCGGATTTGAACAAAACCCATTTTCCGTTCATCCCACAATACCTTGACTGTCACTACACTAAAAATTCCAAAATTTCTTCCTAAACTCATCATTTTACTTCCTTAACAGTTTAGTATCCCTGAATCGACAAATTAACATCACTGATATTTGAAGTTGAAAAGATGGAGTGCTTTCACCAGTAGATAATACTACTGTTGTTTTAATATAAGTGAGAATACCCAATTTTATAAATTTTGAAACTATTTTTAAAATTTCTAAAGACTCAAACAAACACTTTTCAGTTAAAATTAATTCCTTAAACCAACTAGGATTGGAGTAGTTAATTTTTTAAGTCAGAGGAGGTCACATTGTTCTTCAGTTTCAACATACAGAGGAGTGTTTGTTTACTGATAGTAGTTTATTTAATCATAGCTTGAGTCCATGAATGAAATAACATGTTTAGAAGCATATACACATCCATATATATTTGCAACACATACCCAATAGTGAGTAGATAGATAAAAAGGTGACCTTTATAAAAGGGTTTATTCACTAAAATATTTTTCTGTAAATTATTTTTAGGTATTACTTATTCAAATCAAAATCATTCAGTCATTTCTTTGGAAAACATCCAGGATTGTGTCAGTATTAGTTCATATGTACATATATGTCATCAATAAATGTATGAAAACAGTAGGGAGAACGATGTCTACTCACTTTATGTCCACTGTTTTAATGCTATAAGTTTTTGCGTACTATTTTTCTTCTTTTTCCCAGAATTTTGTTCACTGTTTATTCTGCTTTCCTTAGGATTTCAAGTTCTATGTTGACATTAAGATTTAATTGATTTCAAATAATACATTCAATAACACACATGCATACATATAGGTTGCATAACAATTAGCAAACAAAATGGAGCGAAATTTACTCACAGGTTAGTGTTCACTGTTTTATACTTTCAGGCATAACATTAGTCAACTAATATCACCTACTTTCAGCCATCTAATCTCCAATAAATATCCATGGTTTGCCAATTTAACACATATGTATATTAATATGTATGCTACCTTAAGTTAACTTAAATCAATGCATAGAAACAGGAGATAAAAAAGTGTTTATGTACACAATTTAGTTCCAGGTATACATGAAGGTCCAATTTGCTAGATTCAATGCATTCGAAAAACTTGTATGCCTATATATATTTCTGTATCCTTCCATGTAGAAATAGAAATGGTTTTAAAGGGGTAAAAAGGGAGAGTTTGCTCACAGAGATTTGTTCACTGTTCTTTTGCATTTCCAGTTTTTAGTTCCCACTTGCTCTCTGGTTTGCTTCAGGGATTTCTACCATTTTAGTTTCAGTTCTTCTCTGATGTTTTTGATTCGAAACTTATCAATGAAATGGAGTGTCTAGCCATCCATTTATAGATGAATTAAAATAATAAACTACGTGTGTATCATGGCTAGGATGGGATGGAGGTTCTAGCTGCCGCATTTTCCTATGATTGAAAAGAAATATCATAGGTTGCTCTAATTGATTGAATAGGCTGCATTGTTTAGTCACTTTTCCTCTTACAGTTTTCCAGTCCTTAGCATGTTACGGCCATGTGCAATTCATACTTTGTTGCCAAGCTTTGGGCTATTTTCATGTGATGTGAAAGAGTGTTGTGCTAGGTCTTTGGTAGGTTGGTTTTCGACTGGTTCTATGATTTGCTTTGAAAGAAATGTGCAAGGCTGTCTTTGATTGATGTAAAAGAGAAGCGTGGCCTTGTCACTTTCATATGGTTTTCTCAATTCGGCCAGCATGTATTTATGTACGCAAAATTGTACAAGCCATGTGCTAAAGTTCCTAGAAGCTAGGTATCCTATGGTTGATTGATAGGAAAGTTGCCAAGCCTATCTACATCAAGTTTTTCCCCATCAATTTGTCACGGCCAGCAAAAAAAATCACATGTGTATGTGTACAGACTAATGTACTAAAGGATTTTAAAACTAAAACTTAGCTTCTAAGACAAACCAGCCCATGTTCTTGCTGTGTGGATTATTGTACACCTAAATATCCTTTAAATACTTATAGATTTTGAAATATCAAGTCAAATGTATTTAATAGATATCTTCATTAAATGTTTTGATATTCAAATCAATGTAATGCTCTCACCTTTCATATACTTCAATATGAAGTAATGAGATTCTATAATAATATTCTTGTTTATTTTCCCGGTGAAGTAATAAAATATTTGCTTAAGTATGTTATATTTACAAGAGTTACAAACAAGTTTTTAGAAAAAAAACCACACGCAACAAAATGTCAACAATACCTACTTATTTTTTTTATATATAATAGTTAAACAAATTTAAAACAAGCATTCAAGATAAATGAAAATGTCAAAACGTCATTCACTTGTATATATACACACACACACACACACAAACGCCCAGGAATACAACAAGTTAAACATATATACCTAAGATTTTAAAATACAGGATTATTCTGAATATATTTATATTATTCAAATTCAATACTATTAATTTAATTTAATTTAATTTAATTATAGATGTAATATATAGTTATAGTTTAACAAAATTAGCCGAAAAATCCAGGACATTACAATCAACCCCCTTAAAAGAATTTCGTCCCCGAAATTAAAGAGTAGTGAGGAAATTCCAGTTATAGTTAAAATCATAAACTTATATCCAAACACATATACCGGTCATATACCATCAATTAAAACAAACACAACATCCAAAACAAACAAGCTATCAACCAAATAACTCACGACAACTAAAGCATTCAATTACCAACTGACTATCGAACAAAACTCCGGATAAATTCCTCATGCACATCTTCAGACTTTCATAAATAGCACTTACTCCGTTTCGTCTTGGATAGCTTTCTTACCGTATTCTGGAATCACTTTTTATCGCAATCAACGATTTAGACTGGATATCCAATCGTAGTCAACTTTGGTTCAAAAACAAAATCTCACTAGCTTGATGATTTACCAATTAATAATGTATCATGAATAATCTCCTCTTATCAGATACGTGGAGTGTATCTTAAAACTGCTTTGTCTTCTTATCTTGTTTTTGGCAAATCATTGATGAAATTCGTATTTATTCTAATCGGTTCTAAATCAATCCATTAACTCTATTTAACTCATCTAGTTTCAATTAAAATTAGTAAATCGATTTTTAGTTATCAATCATTCTTTTAGAAATAAATTCTTAAATTCTCAAAAAAATAATAGCGTCTCTCTCGTATGCTTTCATCGTATAATCCCAAAACTCACCTTTCAAGGCCTCTCTACTCATCAAAGAATCACAAAGCCAACTAGCTTCCCCAAATAGGTTCATCAAATCCAATTTAAAATACCAACTTGTATCCTCAATCTGGCATCCAACTTTTATCCTCATATACTACCATCAATATGCATCCATAATTACAAACATATTTATTTTAAGAAGATATCTCACATTATATTCAGAAAATATCCTAAAACTCATCTATTTTATCATTTTGAATTCAACATATTCAAATATTTTTATTTGTTTCCAATTTTCTTTTTAACTCAAAATCCATTTTAACTTGCCAATTAAATTTACTTACTATGTTGAGTCTTATTCATATTTTCCATTCATTAATAAATTCACCAACTTTCCAGGTTTTCAAATTCCGGTTTCTTATTTGTATATTTATTCTTATACAAATTCAATTTGGTTATATGTATAACCACTTCAATTTTAGAACCTTATATGAACCAACACAGCCATTTATAATAATTTCAGAAAATTATTCTTATACATCAAAATTTCATTTTGGGCAAAAAATATTTCATTTACTCAGCTTTTAAGACAATACTATGTCGAATTACTCTATCCAAGAGTTTAGAAAAACTTTTCGATGAGTGTTCGACTACCATATCGACAAGAATTTTAAACCACTCGACGAACCAATCAACACAATATAAAAAAAATTATATCAATTAACAAATACGCGTTCATACACGTACACTCAAACTCGATCTAGGGTATTACTAACCCCCATCTGTATCGAGTTACGCCACAGAGCCAAGGTTATCGCTCAACCTTCAGCTCTGATACCAAATGTAACGACCCAAATTTTTTTACACTCTGAGTCGACTAAACAATACAAGTCCAATCCAAATTATAATAAAACTCAGATGTTCAAAAAAGAAATTAGAGGGTGAGAAATAGAAAGAAAGAAATTTAGAGTGGAAGAACAATAAAAACAAAAATCAGAGTAACACAAATCTCACAGCGGAACAAGTAAAATATATTAAATAACATAACTCGAAATACAAAATTGTATTTGTAATTACATACAACATCAGAGTATAACACATACACATCACAGTGGAAATAAACTCTATATATCTAACGCTGAAGCTTCCTGCTCCAAGCTCCTTTCAGTGTATCTGTAAGTCCTGAACTACTTGACTGCCCGTACAAATTTGGGCACCCAAGAGTTTAGGGAAAACACAAAAAAATAAACTCTGGGCCAGCCATGGGACTGGTGTGAGCAAACGATTTAAACAAATTGATTTTAAACTTTTCCACACATAAATACGGATGGTTTTAACCTTATGATAACCCAAAACATTTTGAAAATCAATATTTTTCTGGTATTATAATAGTGTCTAAATACACATAAATAGCAATCTAGCAGAATGATTGCATCTCACGCTCCACATATATAGTATACAAACAAAACCGCGGGCGCTTATTGGAGAATGGATTCCAACTATGGCAAGGTATGGGACCACCTTCTGATAATGTACCTCCAGAGATGAATACATTGGGGTTCAACTAGAACGTCTTGCAACCCGGCTATACATGACCGTCCCCTCATTTCGCTTGAGAGTACCGAATATATCATCACCACAGTTGGGGGCCAGCCAACTGAACGTATAGCATATAAATAGAAGGGACAACCGAAGGCATTTGATTAGAACAGGTAATGATACACCCTTTTAATGGGAGCGACCCACATAGCCATGTTGCCTACCCAATTTTATACCACTTCCCAGTTAAAGAGGCTTGAGGTTAGAACTTACCGTTAGACATATTATATCTCCATTTACTTTGAATGCCACATCGTCTTGCCTGCTAAATCACAAATTGACTTCCCCAAAAATACTTATGGGCATAAAGCTAAGAGAAATGGATTCCTCTGCCACCATCGTAAATGTTTTGAAGAGATCAACTTACGCGATCTGTTAGGTATACTTTGTCAGACATTCATTCATACAAGTTGTCCTGGGACTGCACAAACCGAAGGCACTATTCTGTAAACAGAACAGTCCTTGTGTAAACTCCGTCTTCATTTGTCTTTAATATTCTCTGACTTATAACGAATAAATCGGATCGAAGTGGAATTTTGATCCTGGACTCTTCGAAACGATTACGTGGGGTCAAGTGATGTTTAAAATAATAATCAAGTCAAATTTTACTTATGGATTAAGTATTCATATTGAGTATCGGGACTTATCTACTGGAAACATGTTACATATAAGATTCAACTTCAGATTTAAACAGTGATATAGTACAGGTAATTTAAACGTGTCAATGTTTACTTCGAATTATTCAGTAAGTGTAATCGCATCATAATGTAACTGGTGATTCAGCCAACAGACCAATTGTCACAATATATCTAGCGACTCAAATTTGACAATTCACACTTTATTTGTTTAATGGGATCATATTTTTATATTTCAAACGAAAGTTAATAAGAACATTTTAATTTCCATAAATCGTCTCAACGTAAATTATCGACATCCATTCAACACCATATGGTTTATCAATGCAGGTTTTAGATTTTAAATTCGAACTAAATGTAGTTTGAAGTATTTGATCTTGGTTTAATATCTGGCAGATCGATCAATGTCAACTTTTAATGCAGTAGCATGACAATGTTTATTTCGACTAAAGGATGTTTTAATGAAATCAACTCAGCTTATTTGTGGCAGAATGAGTTTTGATTCAGCTAACACATGTTAGTTATAATTACAATTCTCGCAATTTAGTTTAATTTTAAATAAAAATTTATCATTAAGTTAATAGTAACATATGGGTCTATAGACTTTTACATATACCTACTACATGTCAATACGAGTCTAATATCGGAACATGGATCCGAACGGAAAAGTTATTCTAATTCCAAACTTAATTTTATTGAATTTAATTTAATTATTTACGTCGATACTCGCCAAGATCATTGATCGCTCAGCTCAACAATAACTTCAACCACTAATCTTGTTCTCCGTTTATGCCCAACTTTATATACAAGTTTATACATATTCTGGTTTTTCATAAGTTCCTCGACACATTGTTTTTATTTTTCATTGATACTCTTTTCTTTCTGTATCTTTTCTATTTTTCTTCCTTACCTTACATTCCTTCTGTTCCTTTGATTTCCTTTTCCTTCTTTTCTATCTTATACCTTAATTATAATTATTTTGTTTCTCCATAGCCCAGCCAACAGCCCACTCCCCTTTTGATTTCTTCATCCTTCCACGCCCTTCCTTCCTTTGCCCGATCCCATCTTCACCTTCTACACTTAGTGTACAACTGTGCATATGCACACGTACCCGAGCCACCACACAACGGTCACGACAGTTGAACTAAGTCCACCACCACCGCCTGAAACTGTTCAACACTTCCGATCGTCCCTAGATCGCATCAACCATGTTTACATCGATCAGCTGGAATTCTTCACCAAACCACTTCCACAAATTCACCTTGCACTTCCACATCACTGGTTCGGTCATCCTCCCACTTTGGCCAGTCGTCGTTGACTTCTCTCCACTCTGATTTCCAATTGTGTGACAACTTACGATGCGATGACCAAGGTGCAGTTTCCATCATTCCGAGCCTGACCCTAAATAGTCGTGCCCCCTTTAATTCGATTTTTCCTCTTAAATCTAGTTATAGAAAAAAAATTATGTAATTTTCCCCTATTACCCCGTCTCTGGCGCAGCTCCACGCCCCGAGCGACCTTCCCTTGTTGCTGGTGTTGACCGGATTTGACCAAAACACATTTTCCATTCATCCCACAATACCTTGACCGTCACTACACTAAAAATTCCAAAATTTCTTCCTAAATTCATCATTTTACTTCCTTAACAGTTTAGTATCCCTCAATCAACAAATTAACATAACTGATATTTGAAGTTGAAAAGATGGAGTGCTTTTACCAGTAGATAATACTACTGTTGTTTTAATATAAGTGAGAATACCCAATTTTATAAATTTTGAAACTATTTTTAAAATTTCTAAAGAATCAAACAAAAACTTTTCAGTTAAACTTAAGTCCTTAAACCAACTAGGATTGGAGTAGTCGATTTTTAAAGTCAGAGGAGGTCACATTGTTCTTCAGTTTCAACATACAGAGGAGTGTTTGTTTACTGATAGTAGTTTATTTAATCATAGCTTGAGTTCATGAATGAAATAACATGTTTAGAAGCATATACACATCCATATATATTTGCAACACATACCCAACAGTGAGTAGATAGATAAAAAGGTGACCTTTAAAAAAGGGTTTATTCACTAAAATAGTTTTCTGTAAGTTATTTTCAGGTGTTACTTATTCAAATCAAAATCATTCAGTCATTTCTTTGGAAAACATCCAGGATTGTGTCAGTATTAGTTCATATGTACATATATGTCGTCAATAAATGTATGAAAACAGTAGGGAGAACGATGTCTACTCACTTTATGTCCACTATTTTATTGCTATAAGTTTTTGCGTGCTATTTTTCTTCTATTTCCCAGAATTTTGTTCACTGATTATTTTTCTTTCCTTAGGATTTCAAGTTCTGTGTTGACATTAAGATTTAATTGATTTCAAATAATACATTCAATAACACACATGCATACATATAGGTTGCATAACAATTAGCAAACAAAAAGGAGCGAAATTTACTCACAGGTTAGTGTTCACTGTTTTATACTTCCAGACATAAGATTAGTCAACTAATATCACCTACTTTCAGCCATCTAATCTCCATTAAATATTCATGGTTTGACAATTTAACACATATGTATATTAATATGTATGCTACCCTAAGTTAACTTAAATCAATGCATAGAAACTTGAGGTAATGTAACAACCCTGAATTTTGAGGGAAATTTAAAATTTTATTTTAAGTTATTTTAATGAGTTTTGATATTTAAAATAATTTATTTTAAATAATAACGACCAAAATTCTATTTTAATCGAAGTTAAAACGAATAAATTTAATTTAATTATAAAAGGAGTTTAAAACAGCGCTGCAGTTTGAAATTTTGAATTTGAACTTTGACTGACCGTACTGGAGGCAAAATAAATCGGATTTCAGTAAAACCAAAAATATTTAAATCTGTTTAACTATATCTTTCTAACGAATCTGAAAAATTGAAATTCGTTTTAAAAATTAGAAGTTATGTCTAGTTTAAAATTTAGAAAAGTCGCTGTAGAAATTATATATATTTTAATATAATATATAACCCTTAAAAATAGCAATTTTGCAAACGACCTTGGTTTTCGACGAAACCACTTTTGTTGGAACCATAATGTCAAATTATTGTTAAGTTTAATTTTTCAGAATTTTTCGAATTAATATGTGAGCGTGGCAAAAGAAAATGTGTTTTGTCAGTTTCAGTCAAATTGGATCGACCAGAAAAAGACATTTTTCAAACGGTCTCAGAATTGGACGAAATTAGTCTTGTTAGGACCGCATCGACAGAAGAAAGCCAGAAATAATTTTTCTGTAATTTTTAGAGTCCATATGTGGCCCGGTGAATTTATATGTACGGTTAAATTAAATAATTAAATGAATTATAATTAAAATTTAAGAAAAACATATCGTAACAGCCGAATTGGATTATGAAACATGTTCCATTGTGTCCGGGATGGGGGTTACTAGCTAGGGGCGACACTCGTTGGGTTTGATTCGGTGTTCATATTGATAAACCTGAATTTTTGAATAAATTAAATAGGAAAATACGCTATGTATACTGTATAAATACCGTACTATACCACGAACCCTAATCTATTCCTGTAGCCGCCGAATACCCTCTTCCAATGGCTGAAAATCTCCCACTTTTCCCCATTAAAATTTCTCTCCTCTCTACGAATTAGAAGACAAACTCTATAACATCTTGAAGCTCTTCTCCTCCTCTATGTTTCTATAAGGTTGGATCTCGCCTGGTGCCAGGATTTCCTCGAACCGAGCACCCAAAACCACGGCAAAAACCCTCGTCGGCCTCCCCTTAGGCTCAGCCGAGCTTCACCATTCCGGCCCCCCTTGGTGCACCTTTCGTAGTTCTCTGTCGTGGCGTGACCTGATCGTGACGAAGCCCTTTGGTTTGGATCAAAAATGGAACCCTAGGAATGGACCAATGGGTTTTGACGTCGGCCGAACTCTTGGATGAGAAAGAAGGTATAAATCTTAATTAATTCACTAATTAATTAATTGATTTAGTAATTAACACTTGAAATACCATAACTCTTTCGTACGAGGTCCGTTTTACGAACCGTTGGACTCGTCTTTCCAAGATCTACAGCATGACACTAACTAGAGCATGAACAGAGCACTTTGGAATTTCAAAATAATTTAGATCTGAATTAAAAGAGAAAAAAACTCGGTGAGATTTCTATTTTAAAAATTAAAATTAATTATTTATTTTATTTAGTAATATCTATATTCAGTATGAGATTCATGTTGTATGTATGTATTTATTTCAATGTTGATTGTGCAGCGATTGTGATGAACGATTGATTGTGATTGGGTATTGATGATTGTTAGAAATTTGTGTATACGATAAAATCATATATTATAGTGAATATAGAATATTTTATATTTATGTGTGTTAAACTCTGAAGTATAAAATAAAAACAATATTTTTATTTTCATGTTTGGTTTAAATGAATAAAAAGATTAGAATAAATTGTCGTTCTGTTTTAACATATTAGAACAGAAACATACATAAAGGTAGAAATCACCTTTTTGAGTGAAATGTTGCATTAAAATAGAGTTTGTAAACAAATAATTTTTTTTTATTTGTTAAGATTAGGAATGTAGAACTTGTTTTACAAATAAGATCACTTTTTAATTGTCATTAAAGTTTATTCTTTTATTTGCATTCACTTTTGTTTGGAAGTACATGAAATTCACTTTTGTTTGTAAATGAATAAAAATCACTTTTATTTATAATTAAGAGAATATAAAAAAATATTTACATTTGTTTTGTAAATAGAAATTGACATTCACTTTTGTTTGGAAGTACATGAAATTCACTTTTGTTTGTAAATGAATAAAAATCACTTTTGTTTATAATTAAGAGAATTCATTTTTGTATGTAATGTAATGAAAGAACAAAACATTCATTTGTTGTGTTAAAAGTGAGAAGTATGAAATATTTATGTTTGTTAAAAAGGAATAACTTCATGGTTTTGTTAAAGATGAATAACTTCATTGTTTGTAATAAAGAAAAAGAATGAAATTTAGTGTTGCATTTTTATTTACATGTTTAATGTAAATAAAAGATTAGAGTTTCATGTTTCATTTTTAATCTAAAGAATGAAATTTAGTGTTGCATTTTTATTTGCATGTTTAATGTAAATAAAAGAGTAGAGTTTAATGTTTCATTTTTAATGTAAACAAAAGATGAAATTTAGCGTAGCATGTTTATTTACATTTTTAATGTAAATAAAAGAAACCACTTTTATGTCATGTTTTGTCTAGTATAAAAAGGTAGAATAGAATCATGTTATTGCAAATGAAATATATTCATATTTTAGAATCATGTTGATACATATGAAATATATACTTAAGTATTAAAGGAAAGAAAAATTACATTTTTATGTAATTTAGATTAAAGAAAGAAAATTACATCTTTATGTAATTAAAACCAAAAGTAAGAAATATACATTTTTAATGTAAATTAGAAGAAAGAAAAGTATACATTTTTAATGTAAATTAGAAGAAAGAAAAGTATACATTTTTAATATAAATTAGAAGAATTAGAAAGGTTCACATTTTTTGTAAATTGGATTAAAAAGGAAAAATTACATTTTTCATGTAATTAGATTAAAAGTGAAAAATTGTATTTTTATGTAATTAGATTAAAGGTGAAAATTTAGATTCCATTTAAAAGTATAAAGTATGAGATTTACATTTTTATGTAAATAGTTTTTCACTGAGAATTATAACGATTGAAATTCACTTTTTATTGAATTGGATTTTCATTAAAAAGAATAAGGGCATGAAAGTTGTAACGATGGAAATTTAGTTTTAATGAATTAGATTTTCATTAAAAGATTAACAAAAATATATTCTTTTTTGTAGAATGAGGTAGACACCAAAATGTATTGCATTTTTGTTAAGGATTGAAATGGTTCAAAAACTTTATTTTTGTTAAATTAAAAATGACGCACTAGAAGTTACCTTTTTGTTAAATTAGATGGAACACAAAAACACTCATTTTTGTTTAAATTTGAATGATACACGAAATGTACATTGTTGCGTAAATTGAAAGCTGAGAGAAAAAAATATACATTTTGTGTATAGGATATGTATGAAAATTGAAAATAAAAATAAAACATTGTTACGTGTTATGATATATACCGATATAAATGAGAATATTTGTCGTTAGCAAGATATAGTGTATTAAAATGCAATTCATTATACATTATAAACATATCAATAGGTGATGAAACAAAACATTCATTACTTGTTATGATAATCACAATAATGAAATGGACGAAGGAATTATATTTATATAATTATATAATTATATATATAAATAAAATAAAAGTAAACGAATCAGCGTGGTAGTTCACTTTATAGAATTGTACTTTTAATTGATTATTCCGAAATATCCGACCGTCGGATTCTCACAAATCTATAACCGTTAGGTTCGCCTTGGGAAGATCTTTCCAACGATATGAATTATGTTAAATTCCAATGGTAGATTTAGAGAAATGTGTAAAACAAATTTGGGCGAAAACAACGCCAAGGTCGCCTTTTGACTTGAAGCGTCGTTAAATGAAATTTAATTATTTTTATATAAATAAAAATAAAGGTTGATCGTTATAAATTAATATCAACGATATGAAATGATTTTTAAATATATATATGCGAGGATCATTTGAAAAGTCCGAGTTCAATCTCAATTCAAATGATCATACAACGATTGAAATCGAAGAGTTGAAGATGGTGATTGAAGACCGGCGATCTTCACATCGAATGGACGACGACTGCTGATGCCCGTGATGAGAGTAGCTACCTTGAAGGGCTACAGTGGTGGCCGTCCGGACGTAGTGTTGATTTGTACGTATTTGGCTTTCGCTCAGACCCAGAGCATAAGCTTATAAATGGATGTGTGTCTGACGTTGAATTTTGTTCTATGTAAATTGATTTCTATTAATATACGACCGTTGGTGGCGGAGAATTTATTCTCTTGCTTAACACCCTTAGAGGTTGGATATTAATAGTTATCAATCGCATGGCGTGAATTGTCAACGTGGCACGCCAAGATGAAGATGATCAAGGCTTTGTTGAAAAGCAGGCCTTGTGGTTATAACGTTACTTCGCGAGCCTCAAAACCCGGTTGAGTCTAAAATGGGAGAGGGGAACGCAAGGAGAGCAACACGTTTCTTTCTAGCTAGAAGTAGTGTCGGTGCTTAAACTGACTGATATTTACTTATGTGGATGATGGAATGAGGCGCCTCGAATGATAGGACCTATAGGATCGGGAAACGTGTGTTTAGGAATAACTAACCCACGAAGCTGTATGTGTGGACTGGCCCTGCAGCTTTCCAAGGGTTCACTGCGGGGAATCCTGAGACATTAGCTAGAGTGTCTCGAATCGGTAAGGAGCTCCTCCCTAGCCTTGACTCATGATGGAAACATAATTTCCAATACAACCTCAAGCGGTTTTGATTGTAGAACTAGTATGGCAACAAAGTAGGATGGGGTACTATGTCGTCTATGATTGATACATTATGATTGAAATGTTTTTGAAACTTATGTACGCTAATAATAATATCAAATTCATTTTATCGTATCAAGCATCTTTTGACCATTATAAGGTAAAACTCTATCCTCCGGTTTGTGTTGCATTGTGTGATGGGACTTGAGTCTTATAATGGTTTCATTTTTCTAAAAGGCATTGCGTTTTTTAACGATTTACTTTATTTTATGCACCGGCAATCCATTGGAATAAAACCCGTTCTGCATTAGCGGTGTGGTCCTTGGATTTGCCTTATTGCTATTAGTTATATTAGTTAAGAATTCTCACACCAATCCCATGACTAACCCGTAGTTTGTTTCATTTTGCAAACTCGGGTGCCCTCTTTTCCACACGGGCAGTCGAGTAGCTTTTTGTAGATATTTATCTCTTGAGCAGGATTCTAGATCGAAGCTTAAAGTTGTGTCCAGAGCATAGAAAGTCTTCCGCTGTGTATTGTATTAATTTATTGTAGTTTATCTTCCGCTATAATTTAATTTATCGATGTACTCTGATATTCTGTACTCTGATGTAACATTATTATGATGTTTATAAAAGTATGATGTTGTTGTAGCCCAAAGTAAGCATATCCGGCGATTTCCCGCAAGGGCGATTTTTGGGTCGTTTCAGGTAAAAGAGTGTTTATGTAAACAGTTTAGTTCCAGGTATACATGAAGGTCCAATTTGCTAGATTCAATGCATTCGAAAAACTTGTATTCCTATATATATTTCTATATCCTTCCATATAAAAATTGAAATGGTTTTAAAGGGGTAAAAAGGGAGAGTTTGCTTACAGAGATTTGTTCACTGTTCTTTAGCATTTCCAGTTTTTAGTTCCCACTTGCTCTCTGGTTTTCTTCAGGGATTTCTACCATTTTAGTTTCAGTTCTTCTCTCATGTTTTTGATTCGAAACTTATCAATGAAATGGAGTGTCATTTATAGATGAATTAAAATAATAAACTATGTGTGTATCATGGCTAGGATGGGAGGGAGGTTCTAGCTGCCGCATTTTCCTATGATTGAAAAGAAATATCATAGGTTGCTCTAATTGATTGAATAGGCTGCATTGTTTAATCACATTTCCTCTTACAGTTTTCCAATCCTTAGCATGTTACGGCCATGTGCAATTCATACTTTGTTGCCAAGTTTTGGGCTGTTTCATGTGATGTGAAAGAGTGTTGTGCTAGGTCTTTGGAAGGTTGGTTTTCGACTGGTTCTATGATTTGCTTTGAAAGAAATGTGCAAGGTTGTCTTTGATTGATGTAAAAGAGAAGCGTGGCCTTGTCACTTTCATATGGTTTTCTCAATTCGGCCAGCATGTATTTATGTACTCAAAACTGTACAAGCCATGTGCTAAAGTTCCTAGAAGCTAGGTATCATATGGTTTATTGATAGGAAAGTTGCCAAGCCTATCTACATCAAGTTTTCCCCATCAAATTGTCACGGCCAGCAAAAAAACACATGTGTATGTGTACAGACTAATGTACTAAAGGATTTTAAAACTAAAACTTAGCTTATAAGTCAAACCAGCCCATGTTCTTGCTGTGTGGATTATTGTACACCTAAATATCCTTTAAATACTTATAGATTTTGAAATATCATGTCAAATGTACTTAATAGATCTCTTTATTAAATATTTTGATATTCAAATCAATGTAATGCTCTCACCTTTCATATACTTCAATATGAAGTAATGAGATTCTATAATAATATTCTTGTTTATTTTTCCGGTGTAGTAATAAAATATTTGCTTAAGTATGTTATATTTACAAGATTTACAAACAAGTTTTTTTTATAAAAAACAACACGCACCAAAATGTCAACAATACCTGCTTGTTTTTTTATATATATAATAGTTAAACAAATTTAAAACAAGCATTCAAGATAAATGAAAATGTCAAAGCGTCATTCACTTGTATATTTATATTTATATATATATATATACACAAACGCCCAGGAATACAACAAGTTAAACACATATACCTAAGATATTAAAATACAGGATTATTCTAAATATATTTATATTATTCAAATTCAATACTATTAATTTAATTTAATTATAGATATAATATATAATTATAGTTTAACAAAATTAGCCGAAAAATCCGGGATATTATAGTGTGAGATTAGAATCCGCTCTTCAAAAGCTTTGAGACCTTTTTTCTAAATCGATGACTTCTGTTACAGTCGCAGATTCAATTCCAGTTAATAATAAAGATGGAATCCTCAAAGGACATGGCACCACAGAGTTTAACGATGAAGTGTTAGCCACACTTTGTGGTGTGGTTGAACAAAACAAAAAGGTTTATCTGCACTCTCTAAGAGCAAGTTATAAATCAAAGATTGGCGATATAAATGTAGGTTGTATTCTATATATTGCTCCAAAGCGCTGGAGATTGGACATTAATTTGACCCAAGATGCAGTTTTAATGCTTTCATCTATGAACTTACCAGATGGCATCCAGAGGCAAAGAACAGTTGTCGATGAACTTAACATACATAATATTTTAAAATAAAATGATGTTGTATGTGCCGAAGTTTGTGGATTTTAACATGGTGGGAGTTTACAACTATAAGCAAGAAATCAGAAGTACAGAAAGTTGAAAAGGAGCCTAATGCTGATCATACCATCCTGTCTAGTAAAACACTGAAAACAACACTTTCATCATATAGAAAACAACAACGTGGATAGTACTTGTGTAACGACTCGGAAGAATTCAACACTCGAATTTCGAAAATAACACATTACCTGTATTTTACTTGCCAAAACTCAAGTATCGAAAATCCAAATAGTTAATAGAAAGAAATTAGAAGGTGAGAAAAGGAAAGAAATAAATTTTAGAATAGAAGAAGGCCAACACTACAAAATCAAAGTAGAATAGAATCTCACAATGGAATGAATAAAATATAATATATCAAAACTCTTTACCAAAGATAAAATTGTATATAAATGATTACAACATCTGTGTACACATTAGATCAATACAACACACACAACGGAAATAAATTAATACCAGAAAATACGAGAATACATCTTGACTCTAGCTTCACCTCTGAAGCTCCAAGCAAAACCTAATCCAGAAATATATTCGGTCTGACCCAAACATATTTTGAAGCAAAGCAAAATCAACTTGGATCGGTTTGGAATACTTTCAGTGATAAAATTCACAAATAACAACTTGATTAACATTAGAAAATCTTTTGAAAGAATGGAACTCTCGTAAGACATGACCACATATAAACATGGCACGTGATTCTTAGAAAATACTTTGTCAGACATTCGTCCATACAAGTTATCCACGAACTGGGTGAAGTGAAGGCACTCTCCTACCGCATCCTATATAGGAATCACCCCAAGGATCAGCAGCGAGTAGTCCTTGCAATCCGTAAATTTCTGCCACTATAGAATCACAGTCTATCTCTGGTTGCAAGTAAGAGATTTTAAGTGGTTCTTCCATTTTATGGAGATCCACAGTCTTCAATTCTTCTATCGTTATCAGCATCTCTGCAAGATAGTTTCGAATGCACAAACAGTTCGAAGTGGTTTTGGGTCCAGAACCCATCCTAATATCTCTGAACTAACACGTTAAAAAGTCAAAAGGGATATTTATTGATAGTTAGTTCTTTAACTATCAATCACATAAGTATTGACAAGTACATTAATAGCTCAGACCCTTTTTATTTAAAAACATTGGCATGTGCAACCATTACGATCGATACATATTAAGATTTTCTTGAATTTTGAGAACTATGGATTTGTTTTTCTTGGATTTTAAGATACTAATTTTTATTCTAGAATTTAGGATTTCGTGATTGTCAGGTGTCTCGTGATTTAAATATTCTGCATTTTGTCGTTTGAATATTCTGGAATCATGTTATGAATTTTGAATTAAATTATTATTGTGACTTTTTTATATTTAGGACATCCAGATTTATTTATGTTTTCATACATCTATGTGCTATATCACATTCTTGCCCTTTTTTATAATTAGAGTCCGATTTGGTTATTATTTTTATAATATTCGAATCAGGCTGACACTTTTCAGGTTAGAAGACATGCACACCTTAGGATGGATTTGCTAGTTAGGAGATAAATCATTTGAATCTTTCAGTTTATCTCATGTAAGATAATGTGTATTTATGGGATGTATATTTAGAGATAGTTACCTGTACCAGTTGTGTATTATATGGGTTGGGCGTTATATTTTGTAGACTTATAGTTAATGCCTGTATACAAGATGTATTATTTTATTGCGAACTGTGACTACCATTTTGTATGCTACATTGTTCAAATTTTAGAAACCAATGTGTTAAATATTTCAGCTGAGTCTGTACAATGTCAAAATTTATTTTAGAGATTCAGTGAAACAGTAAGTATGTCGCATTAGCGTTAGTTTAAAATTATATTCATATTTAGTCGCTTTTAACAAGCCATATTCTCCATATTATTAGACAACGTTATTTATAATGCTCTTTAATAACGTGGATACAACAATATAGTCGTCAGAATATCGACATGCACCAGAATGCTTCCAGAGTGATCAACTTGATCAGCTGAAGGTAGTTTGGGTGCACTGGTGTTTCCTGCATTCACACTGGAAGCACCAACTCCATTTTTTGAGTTAGGAGGCATAGTGATAAAGCTCTTTGTGAAAGCACAAAAAATATTTACTCAAAAATGGGTAAACATACCTCCAAAGAATTTCATAAAACTTCAGCTATTGAATGTATTATGCATCTGCTTTAGGTATGCAATTTATGTTTTTCAAAGGGAATCAAACATATAATACAAATAATAAAGTAATGAAAGTAAAGAATACACAAGTTTAAAGTAATTCGACAAAGATAATCTACCTCCACTATGAATCATCATAAAATTTCTCATAGATCTAGAGTACAATGTATAAATAGAAAATTAAACGATCTACTTCTCAAGAAAAATGTAAAATAGTGCTTCTGTGATTTGCCAGCTTGAGTTTGATTTAGTTATATTTGGTTCAATATTTTTTGCTCTTTCAAAGTTGTTGGTCATTATGTTCATCCACGTGGTATTTATGATTGTAAGGGTATACAATGGTTGATTCAGCAATTTTCACTAAAAATCACTTTCCATGTTTGTTTAGTTTAGCCCATGTTCAATTAGGCAATCACTTGTCGAGCCGTATTTTCTAATAACCAAACCAAAATTTATGTTCAATGGTTGACGCATGCCAAACACTTTCAATTTCACCAATGTTAAACCGTTTACTTAGCCTACCAAAACTTGGATTCCTTATGTGATTTCCTTCGAGATATCTTTTGATTCTCTTGTCCTTTGTAACCATGACACTAACTCCTATATGGAAAAGCAATCATGCTTCCCACCTATGATTTTCATCCAGTTCTATCAACATATCTCAACGCTAAGGAATAGGCATTATATAACTGTTCAACAGTTACTCTACCCCTTGATTCTCGTACATTAACTGAATGACTACTACAAAAATCGTAGCTTCTCACTCCCTAGAGTAGCTAGCAAACATTTCTATTTAAGGATTGGTGGCTTGACAAAGAAGAATAGAGATTGCTTGCCATTATCTAAGCCCAGAAGGATGGAATTAGCACAAACCTTAGGAAAGGCATGCTTCACAGCTATAATTCTCATGCATTAGCTATAGCCGGTTCCCTAATTGACTTGGAGGTAGCAAAAAAATTCCTATCTCAAAAACTCCCGATAAAGGTTCGATCAACTGGTATTTAAAAATTAGCATTCTTGTTCATATTATATATAGTATGTCCTAGAAAAGAAATTTCATGCTAGTGTATTAAAGTTCTTCCTAGAATAAGTAAGAAAGTTCGTCGGTGTGAGACAAAAAGCTTGAAGTTGGCACGTCTCTGGCATTAGTGAAGTAGGCAACTAACTTCCAATAACGTGGCTGGATGAGAAGAACAAGGGTGCCACTAATTCCTAAGTCATAATAAGAGTTACCCAGCCAAATCCTATTGAAGTATGTGATACTATATGTTGGATTGAAGAGGATGAAAATAGCTTCGCATCGGAGAAGACTGTTCCCAAATCG
Organism: Allium sativum; assembly: GCA_030737875.1. Lineage (NCBI taxonomy): Eukaryota > Viridiplantae > Streptophyta > Magnoliopsida > Asparagales > Amaryllidaceae > Allium > Allium sativum. The sequence goes on along the minus strand of CM060921.1, from coordinate 507,743,621 downwards.
GAGCTTATGCGTATGGGTTATGAGCTGGAAGGTGCATGTTTTCAGTGGGCTGGAGCGACAGACGTCTGTCATAGGATATGACAGACATCAGAGTTGTCAGGGAAATTTTCCCGAGAGCTCCAACAGACGTCTGTCATTACCACGACAGATGTCTGTGCTGAGTGCTGAAGCCCAAATAATTCCCTATAAGGGACAAACGTCTGTCGGCTCCCATGACAGACGTGTGACGAGACTTCCGGGCTGTTTCGGGCTGGAAACTTAGCAAACTAATTTGTGAAGACTTAGGAGCAATTTAGGGAATTAGCCCATCTCTTTATAAGCTATTTTTCTGGGTTCAAATAGGAGAGCTTGGTGACTTGAGTAAAATCAAGGGTTTGTTCTCAAGGGTTTAATTAGGGTTTATAACCTAATTGCAATTCTTCAATTCTATTCTCCTGAAACTCATTTCTATATTGAAATATAATTATCATTGGATCAATCTCTTGTATTCCTTTCATTGTGGTAAAAAAAATACTCTCTCCAAAGTGGATGTACACTAACACGATGTTAGTGGAACCACTATAAATCCTTGTGTGATTTATTTTTGCTACTACTGTCATTAGATTCTTGCTTGTGATTGAGATTTGGATTGTTCGTGATTGGTTTATCATTGTTCGGTGACTAGAGTTATGGTTTTGGTTGTTTTTGCAAGTCTAACAGCGACCCCGTCTTCCGCAAGGCTCTTGTGGTTTGGATATCGGATTTGAGTGGTCTTGAATCGGATTAATCATAACGGTTACAACAGTTGGTATCAAAGCAGTTGGTGCTTGTTAGGTATTTGTGAAAATGCCGAAAACGGATAATAGCTCGGTAAGTCCTTCTACCGGAAGTCCGAATAGTGTGGCGCCTTATGCAAGGGGGTCGTATGCGGAGTCGGGTTCTCAATTGGTAATTGACAAGTGGAATGGTGATAATGACTTTGAGAAGTGGCAATGGAAAATGAAAGCGGTTCTTAGGCGAAATCGGGTGCACCGAGTGGTATTTAATACTCACTTATTGCCAAGTGATATCTCGGATGTTGAGAGAGATGAGATGGAGAAATGGGCTTACACTACTCTTCAACTTACTATGGGGGAGAATGTGATCTCCGAAATTAGTGTGAGACGACCGCTAAAGGCATTTGGGACAAATTGGAGGAATTGTATATGAAGAAGTCACTCACTAACCGTTTGATCTTGTTACGAACGTTTTTCACTTTCAAGATGAAGGAGGGTAATTTGCTCAAGGCACATTAGAATGCCTTTGATGACTTGCTTATGAAGATGAAGGCTGTTGATTTAAAGATTGAGAAAGAGCAAAAGGCGGTGATATTATTGTGTTCGTTGTCGGACTGTTAAACGGGTTTCTCAAATAGCTTGATCTATAGCCGGGATACTTTGACTCTTGATTTTGTCAAGACGGGACTTCTTAGTGAGGAGTTGAGAGATCAAATGAAGAAGATGAATGAGGGTAGTAGTGGAGCTAGTAGTGGTCACAGGTTGTTTGTGGAGAAAGAAAGGAAACGGTGGCGTTCTAAATCAAGAAAGCCCGATGGAAGAAAGAAAGAAAGGGCAAGTGCTTTATTTGCAAGAAACTAGGACATTGGAAGAATGACTGTCCGGACAAAGATAAGAAGGTAGTAACGTCTTCATCCGTGGCGGTGGAGAGTGGGGATGGTGGGATAGATGAGAATGTATTGACGGCGTTAGCATCGGGTGTTTCGGGTAGCAAATGGGTTCTCGATTCGGATGTATCGTATCATATGACGCCAAATAGGAATTGTTTTTCATCTAATGAAGTTAAAGAGGGAAATGCAATTGCTATGGGAAATGGTGCTATATGCAAGTCGATGGGTATTGGCTCCGTACAAATAAGGGTGTTTGATGGAGTTGTTCGCACGCTCACCAATGTTCGTTGTGCTATGGGACTAAGGAAGTCGCTTATATCTTTGGGGCAATTGAATTCTCTATGATGCAAGAACACTATCGAGAAAGATTGCTTAAGGGTTTCGAAGGGGGCGCTTGTGGTTATGAAGGGTGCTAGGACTCAGGGTATATATTTGCTTCAAGGTGTGACTGTAGGAGGTGAGACTTGTGTGGGTGTTGATAGTTCTCGTGACTTGGATGCGACATGGTTGTGGCATTTGAGATTGGGTCATGTCTTGGAGAGGAGTTTGGATATTCTTCGGAAGCGGGAGATGATAAATGGTGAGAGTTTCAACAAACTATAGTTTTGCGAGGAATGTGTCATGGGGAAGCAAACAAAGGTATCATTCGATGGAAGCAAGCGTGACTCAAAAGAGGTTCTTGAGTATGTTCATTCGGATGTTTGGGGACTGACACCAGTTGCTTCTTTGGGTGGAGCTCGTTATTATATTTCTTTCATTGATGATTTGTCTCTAAAGGTATGGGTGTATGTAATGAAGGCCAAGTCGGAGGCATTTGCTAAGTTCAAAGTATGGAAGGCTCTTGTTGAGAATGAGAGTGGTAAGACTTTGAAGGTGTTAAGGACCAACAATGGCGTAGAGTATGTTTCCCAGGAATTCTTGGAGTATTGTAAGCATCATGGAATCCAGAGACATTTTACTACACCGGGAGATCCGCAATCTAATGGAATAGCGGAGAGAATGAATCGAACTCTACTTGAGAAAGCTCGATGCTTGAGATTAACATCGGGGTTATCTAAGGGATTTTGTGTCGAAGCTTTGTTAACCGCGGTGCATATTGTGAATCGAGAATTTCGTGCTCGACCATTGATAACAAAATTCCGGAGGAAGTGTGGAAAGGGAAGAGTGTTGACTTGAGATATCTTTGTGTGTTTGGTAGACCGGTTTATGTGCATGATCCAGGGAATGATTAGCTTGAAGCTAGAGCTTTCAAGGGGGTCTTGCTTGGTTTCATGGACGACGTGAAAGACTATCGGATTTGGAATCTGGAAACGAAGAAGGTGGTAAATTCGCGTCATGTCACTTTTGATGAGTCGGCTTTATTCAAGGAGAATAAGAACTCATCGTATGTTCCAGATTTGGTTCATGGTGAATCAAAAGGGAAGGAAGTCATTCCCACATTCCGTCCAAGTGGTAGTAGAGTTGAAGAAGAAGATCGTGGGGTTGAAGCGGTTAATGAACATCACATAGTCCACATGGTTCCTCTAGTGATGTTGGTGATGTAGATGATACTAGAGAAGTTTCTATTCAAGGTGGAGCCGAAAAGGTTTTGGGTGATAGTATTGCTACTCGGGATGTCGACGTGCAATAAGACCTCCCGAAAGATATGGCGATTGGAATTACCTTAGTTTTTGTGATCATTTGGACTATGCTCTCAATGTAATCCAAGATGAGCCAATGGACCTTGATGACGTCATGGAGTCGAGTGATAGCTCGAAGTGGATTCACGCCATGGAGGAAGAGATGCAATCGTTAATGAAGAACCAAACTTGGGAGTTGGTTCCACTTCCTCAAGGAAACCATGCTATAGGGTGCAAGTGGATTTATAAGGTGAAGGATGATGGAAGGTACAAAGCAAGGTTAGTGATAAAGGGTTTTGCACTTGGAAAAGGGAAAGAGTATGATGAAACTTTTGCACCGGTGGTACATCATACTTATGTCCGGGTTTTACTAGCCATAATTGTTATCCATGACTTGGATTTGGAGCAACTTGATGTGAAAACCGCCTTCTCGCATGGAGACTTGGATGAAGACATCTACATGGAGTAACTGGAAGGGTTTGTTGTAAATGGTAAGTCTAAAATGGTTTGCAAGTTGAAGAAATCACTGTATGGGTTAAAGCAATCACCTAGACAATGGTACAAAAAATTCGATCATTTCATGCTTGAAAGTGGCTTCCATCGAAGCATCAAGGATGCATGCGTATATTTCAAGAGGCTAGGAAATGATTGTTGGGTGTATTTACTCTTGTACGTGGATGATATGCTCATTGCTTCCAAAGATAAAAATGAAATCAACAAGTTGAAGATGCTTTTGAAATCGGAATTCGAAATGAAAGATCTTGGAGAAGCAAGGAAAATCTTGAGCATGGAAATTGAAAGGGACTGAAAGCATTTTGAGATGAGATTGACTCAAAAGGAGTACATTAAGAATGTGCTTTGTCGGTTTAGCATGGAGAATGCAAAGGCGTTAAATACACCTTTACCTTTTGTGATGGCCCACCCCGCACCAGCCGGCATTTCCTCCGAAAGTGCGCTGTACACATGCCTGACTAGCACGGAGCGGTCGCCAAAGAAAGGAAAGATGAGAATGAACTAACAAAGAACCTGTAGAATGTCTCACAGCGCATGGAACAAAATATAATAATAATAATAATATACTTGACATAAAACAGGCGAGACAGTACATAAGCTGGAAACTAAATCATGTCTAACATGGCAGCGGAAATCCAAAATACAGCTTATGATCCAACATCATTATTACAACTTTAAAACTGTCTCTAAAGCAAAAGAAAGCAAAAGAAGGAGGTACACTACTAATGCCCAAGCAGTGACCTTCAACAACACAGGTAGAATATCTATATATCATACTTGGGAGCTTCCTGCTCGTCTCTGGATCAGCTACTCGTGCATACCCAGCTAACATGTCTCTAGTCTGCTCGTGAGAGCACCCCGAGTAATAAGAAGAGACATAAAACTCTGGGTCAGACAAAAAGTCTGGTATGAGCGATAAGCAGCAAAACAAAACAATAACAGGTATAATCCAATCATACCTGAACCTGGACCTGCAACCAAAGAATTAGCATTACATACCGTACAATACTCTAAGGTGCCACTAACATACAGTGTAAGAAATACGGGGGTGGGGAAGTACATGTCATAGTGATGTCAAACAATCAAGCATAACAATAATCCTCACATCCCTCACTCAGTGCGTAAATCATACGATATCCACTACCTTGGTTACCTAATCCTTCGGGCCCTGACGGAATCCAATCCCTTACAACTATCACTACAAGCCCATAATCTGTCTCTCAATAGTGAACCAAGGTTACGGATACCGATAACCCCTTTGCACATGTCCCGCAGCAAAGTCCAATCATGAAGTTAACTCGTTGGCTCTCAACTGGATCCTGAGTACAAACTTCTCATTTGGACTACCTTTGCATCTCGGGTTTTGGTCTTCTCCGGATCAGTCTTCATTTGGTTCGTAATCCATGCCTCACGTCCAAGCTTCCATCCAGTCCTGGTTCGATTCGTGACTCGTGGATTGCCCCATAACGTCAGCTCATGCTCCCTCCATTGGATCGGATCGCTGGACTTCATCGGATCGCTGGACTTCATCGGATCGCTGGACAGGGGGCTATCCGTTTCAGATCGCGGGACAGGGGGCTATCCGTTTCGGATCGCGGAACAGGGAGTTATCTGTTTCCTGCACAATTTCCTGCAACTCTTCCAGCGATTGTTTACGCCATTCGACGGCGTTTTCGACCAATCTAACACTTCTAGACAATCACAAAGCATACCATACAGTCATAGCAACATGTATAATCATTCACAAACATCAAAACACAAATGTGATAGGATAAAACGGATCAAACATAGCCAAAATCCCATATTTTCCCTTAAACATGTTTAAGCAAAACTAATCATAGGATTAACAAAACTTAATCAAATCAACCCAAATTTCTAACAGAGGTCTAAAATAATATTTCGAATTTTTAGAATATTTTTCCAGAATTTTATACTGTAAGAATTCACTAATTATCACTAATCACCATGATTAACTGTAATTAGTGTCAAAACAATGCTAACCACTCACCTTGGCCACAAATAAAATTTTCAGAACTGAAACCTCGCTGATTTGGGCGAATAATGACGTCTAACAGCAGCTCTAATACTGATTTGGTGAAGATCTTCTTTGATTTGGTGTTGATTAAGCCAAAACTTGATTAGGAAGTGATTAGAAGTTGATTTGGGTATTAGAGGTCATTGCTAGGGTTCCAAGAATGAAAGTGGCGGCTGAAAGAAATGTTTTCTAACCCTAATCAGCCCCTATACATCTCTAATCCCGAAATGGGTTATGGGCTCATTCACTAATCACCCTATTTGGCCCGGTTAAGCAGTTTTTCACCTTTCAAACCTTATTTCAGCCATATCTCCCAAACGGTAAGTCCGTTTTCCCATATAACCACTCTACGGAAAGGTAAACCATCAAACGAATCTAATGGAAGTGGTTTCAGGTCAAAATTCCTTTGCAGTCAAAAGTTATGGACGAAATAAGATCATCTAGGGACAAAACGGTCATTTAAAAATCAACAAAAATCATGAACATGGGAAATGACCCCACTAGTCGTTCCCCAAAAGTATCTGACCATACAACTTCCTACGAAAAAGAAATAAATATTCTACGATCCTAGATGCGTAGAATGCGGGTTGTTACATTCCCCCCCCCCCCCCCCCAAAGAAATTTCGCCCCCGAAATTCCTTAACTAAGAAACAAAAAAGCCTATCAACCAATTTCAAACAATCAAACATACGTGATAGCACAACAAGCCTATCCTAGCATGTGGTTCACTAACAAGGGAAGAACCATTGCCCCATTGGACTTTCACTAATTTTACTGTCTCCCTTCGTAGTTGCTTCATATCGTCCCTGATAATGCAAATCTGTCTCGCGGTTCCCAACCGCCTTGGGTTCTATTTCGATATCGTCCAACCGGTCGGGAGAAATAACTAAATCAAAATCATGCATGAACTTCCTTAATTGAGAAACATGAAATATGTCATGTACTCCTGTCATCTTTTTAGGTAATCCAACCCTATACGTCAAATTACCAACTACATTCCAAATGTCCTTTCAAGTCTAACCCGAATCTTACCTACGTCCATACTGCACGTCCAACGTATATTCACCTCTTAGAGGCAAACTAGATCCATCCAATGACCCTAGGCTCTACACCTATACTCGTATTGTACGTCTAACGTACATTCACCTTCTAAAGGTGAACCAGACTCATCCAATGAACCTAGGTACCCTACCCATATTCGTACTGCACGTCCAACGTACATTCACCTTCTAAAGGTGAACTAGACTCATCCAATGAATCTAGGGACTCTACCTACGAGTCCAAGTCCAACTGAAACTCCTATATCCGTTGAATCTCCAAGACAACGGACGCTCCACAATGCCTAAACATACTTCAAGTCTAACGTAGAGTATCTTACACCCGTCATACCACCATGATCAACGAACTTATCTTATTTCTATTCAACAGGATCATACAGGTGATAATCTACTCAAGAGAAGAAAGATAGGAACAAACATAACAAACATAGTATCCATCAAACAAATCCTATTTATCACCTGCTAAAGCCATGAATACGTCGATACCTGTATGTCTGGTCCAACCAACATCAATAACTAATGGAAGCCCCGCCTCCAAACGGACTACCGTACGTCCAACGTACGTTTATCCTCCAAGGATAACTAGATCACGTCCAACGGATCCAAGGTAACGGGCGTCCCCAGATACCCTTGCTTTTAGTCCGCCTGAAACACTCGAGTCCCACCCAAGTCTATCTATTATCTTGCTGCCCTCTCGAGTCCAACTAGAGCCAATCCAATTCCTTGCAGCCTTCTCGAGTCCAACTCGATTCAATCTATTACCCATAAACTCAGACCCAGTCTTGAGTATCCATTACCAACAAACCCTAGTCCAACGTGAGTCGTCTCCCTATTCGTTGCAGCTCCAAGATCAACGAATACCTATTTTCTTTTACGGGTCCAAGTTCAACTTGAATCGTCCTACCCTTCGTTGCATCTTCCATGATCAACGAACACATACTATTTCTTCAAAGTTTTACTATCCAAAGAGAACATCAGCATAGGGTCCTAAAAAATCCATTACTTTGCATTTTTCTCGAGTCCCAGTCGAGCCATCTCATAACCCTATTGAGTCTAACTCGGGGCAGTCTATACCATTGAACAGTCTTATCATGTCACGGCTGCCCATCACTCTTCTAGTAAACCAAGATATCGTCCAATGAGAATCAAAACAACTACCTATCTCTCACGCAGACCATCCTAATCGACCTCGACATTTCCCGAGCACAAGCCCCAAAGGCCTAAACCAATATCAGACAAGCACTCAAGGAAATATCTCCTCCGAGTTCAGAAAATCTACGTGAGATGATATGAGCAAAACATCCAAACACTCAAGCATCCATAACCGACTTTGGCTATCCTCGCCAATCTTGTTTAAAACTATTATCGATCGCATGACCAAGTCCTGACTAAACTACTGTACATCCAATGTACATTTGCTTCTCTGACTCCCGTTATCATCTTCATCATAAGGTAAGCGATCCAATACCACCTTTCGTCCATCATCCACTCTAATGGTCGTCAAAGACTCTTCACAATCTACAACCACTCTATACCCTTGGAGTCAATCAGCTCCCAAAATCAAGCCAAACCTAGTAAAGCTCAAAATAAAGCAATCACAACAAACATACATCCATGACTCGATAAGACCACGTTACGGCAAATCATACTAAGGCTAGTCGAACCACCAACCGGGCTCGTCACTACTAAACGTCTATCGACTATCTCGGGTTTGTCAAACAATACTCGAACAGAAACATCTTAAATAGAAAGCATACCCGAATAACGATACCTTTTTACTTATGCGCCGTAGTTGGGGCATTCGATGAAGAAGGAACAACGTTGATAGCATATGCTTTCACGATCTGCTTCTCCCTAGGAGATTCTGGACATTCATTCTTGTGATGTCCCGCTTGGCCGCAATTAAAGCACTTCCTTTCCCCAGACTTTTCTCGACAATCTCTGGCATAGTGACCCTTCTTGCCACAACTAAAGCACTCGCCATCGTTCTTATTTTTCTTTTTCTGACCATCCTTAGCTTGATCCTGTTTCCTCTTATTCTGGGAATTTTCTTTGCCTCCACCGCTTGCTTGTGGCTTTGGCTCCTCTATAGGTGTAACAGCAATCTCGATCCTTGGCTTAGGGTAAAGACTCTCTGATCTTAACGCTTTCCCCACAATCGATTCAAACGTCTCATCGATGTGGTTAATAAGCCTTTCCCCCAAGTATCCATCCAAGCCAGTTATGAACTTCTCGTTTTTTTCTCGGCAATATCTATAAGGGATAATCCATATTTCGACAAAGTGTCGAATTCGGCAATATACTCCGAGACAGCTCTGCCATTCTGCTTGATTTCCAAGAATCTCTCAAACAACACTGACTTCTGAGCAGCTAGAATGAACTTATCGCTAAAGCGAACCTTAAACTGATCCCAAGTAATCTGATCCTCTGGAGTAGCTGCCTTTATAGCATTCCACCAATTCATTGCCCGTCCTTGTAGCTGACGGGACGCTAGCCTTCTCTTCGTCGCATCCTCGATACCCAAGTCTTCGAAGATACGCTCGCAGCTATCCAACCAATCCTGAACATCCGTAGCCGACTCCGTTCCGTGGAACGGCTTCCCACCAAGACTAGTATAATCCTTGTTTAGCTTGGCGAAATCGTCCCTAGGCGCCTGCACTACTGCACCACCACCAGCAGCATTAGGAACGGCTCCCCGAGCATCCCTAAGCATCTCTCTCATGAGGTCAGTGAACATAGTCCTCATGTCAGGAGCATTCCCATTATTGGCTCCTCTACCAGCACCTCTCAAATTTCGGCTCATCGTCAAATCTGTAGAGAGAAAACGATTAACCATCTCCATAGTGGTGCCAGTGCAGTACGACTTTATCCTTAGCTATACTAATAATATATATAGATATAGCTTTTGAAAACCAAAATAATAACAAATACGCGCTCTCATATACGGTACTATCTCTCCCTGATGACTTCCCTAGGTTAACTACGCAACCTAGAGCTCTGATACCAAATGTGACGGCCCGCCCCGCACCAGCCGGCATTTCCTCCGAAAGTGCGTTGTACACATGCCTGACTAGCACGGAACGGTCGCCAAAGAAAGGAAAGAAGAGAATGAACTAACAAAGAACCTGTAGAATGTCTCACAACGCATGGAACAAAATATAATAATAATAATATACTTGACATAAAACAGGCGAGACAATACATAAGCTGAAAACTAAATCATGTCTAACATGGCAGCGGAAATCCAAAATACAGCTTATGATTCAACATCATTATTACAACTTTAAAACTGTCTCTAAAGCAAAAGAAAGCAAAAGGAGGTACACTACTAATGCCCAAGCAGTGACCTTCAACAACACAGCGAGAATATCTATATATCATACGTGGGAGCCTCCTGCTCGTCTCCAGATCAGCTACTCGTGCATACCCAGCTAACCTGTCTCTAGTCTGCTCGTGAGAGCACCCAGAGTAATAAGAAGAGACATAAAACTCCGGGTCAGACAAAAAGTCTGGTATGAGCGATAAGCTGCAAAACAAAACAATAACAGGTATAATCTAATCATACCTGAACCTGGACCTGCAACCAAAGAATTAGCACTACATACCGTACAATACTCTAAGGTGCCACTAACATACAGTGTAAGAAATACGGGGGTGGGGAAGTGCATGTCATAGTGATGTCGAACAATCAAGCATAACAATCATCCTCACATCCCTCACTCAGTGCGTAAAGCATACGATATCCACTACCTTGGTTACCTAATCCTTCGGGCCCTGACGGAATCCAATCCCTTACAACTATCACTACAAGCCCCTAATCTGTCTCTCAATAGTGAACCAAGGCTACGGATACCGATAACCCCTTTGCACATGTCCCGCAGCAAAGTCCAATCATGAAGTTAACTCGTTGGCTCCCAACTGGATCCTGAGTACAAACTTCTCATTTGGACTACCTTTGCATCTCGGGTTTTGGTCTTCTCCGGATCAGTCTTCATTTGGTTCGTAATCCATGCCTCACGTCCAAGCTTCCATCCAGTCCTGGTTCGATTCGTGACTCGTGGATTGCCCCATGACGTCAGCTCATGCTCCCTCCATTGGATCGGATCGCTGGACTTCATCGGATCGCTGGACAGGGGGCTATCCGTTTCGGATCGCTGGACAGGGGGCTATCCGTTTCGGATCGCGGAACAGGGAGTTATCTGTTTCCTGCACAATTTCCTGCAACTCTTCCAGCGATTGTTTACGCCATTCGACGGCGTTTTCGACTAATCTAACACTTCTAGACAATCACAAAGCATACCATACAGTCATAGCAACATGTATAATCATTCACAAACATCAAAACACAAATGTGATAGGATAAAACGGATCAAACATAACCAAAATCCCATATTTTCCCTTAAACATGTTTAAGCCAAACTAATCATAGGATTAACAAAACTTAATCAAATCAACCCAAATTTCTAACAGAGGTCTAAAATAATATTTCGAATTTTTAGAATATTTTTCCAGAATTTTATAGTGTAAGAATTCACTAATTATCACTAATCACCATGATTAACTGTAATTAGTGTCAAAACAATGCTAACCACTCACCTTGGCCACAAATAAAATTTTCAGAACTGAAACCTCGCTGATTTGGGCGAATAATGACGTCTAACAGCAGCTCTAATACTGATTTGGTGAAGATCTTCTTTGATTTGGTGTTGATTAAGCCAAAACTTGATTAGGAAGTGATTAGAAGTTGATTTGGGTATTAGAGGTCATTGCTAGGGTTCCAAGAATGAAAGTGGCGGCTGAAAGTAATGTTTTCTAACCCTAATCAGCCCCTATACATCTCTAATCCCGAAATGGGTTATGTGCCCATTCACTAATCACCCTATTTGGACCGGTTAAGCAGTTTTTCACCTTCCAAACCTTATTTCAGCCATATCTCCCAAACGGTAAGTACGTTTTTCACATGTGACTACTCTACGGAAAGGTAAACCATCAAACAAATCTAATGGAAGTGGTCTCAGGTCAAAATTCCTTTCCAGTCAAAAGTTATGGACGAAACAAGATCAGCTAGGGACAAAACGGTCATTTAAAATCGACAAAGATCATGAACATGGGAAATGACCCCACTAGTCGTTCCCCAAAAGTACCTGACCATACGACTTCCTACGAAAAAGAAATAAATATTCTACGATCCTAGATGCGTAGAATGCAGGTTGTTACACCTTTGCATATGAAGCTTTCAGATAAGGGATCACCTATCGAGGAGAAAGACAAGACTTATATGGCAAGGGTGTCATATACAAGTGCAGTTGGTAGTTTGATGTACGTCATGATGTGTACAAGGCCCGATATTGCAAATGTCGTCGGGGTGGTTAGTAGGTATATGGCTAATCCGGGGAAATCGCATTGGGAAGCCGTGAAGACTATATTGAGATACTTGAAAGGCACAGCATCTCATGGTCTTGTTTTTTGCGGTAGTGATGAGAAGAGTTGCAAGTTGGTTGGTTATTGTGATTCGGACTACGCCGGTGATAAGGATCGGAGGAAATCAACTTCCGGGTATGTCTTCACACTTAGCGGGACAGCCATTAGTTGAAGATCGAGATTGCAAACCGTAGTTGCTTTATCCACTACGGAGGCGAAGTTGGTTGCCGCGGTGGAAGCGACAAAGGAGACTCTATTTGAAGCGACTATTATGTGACTTGGGTTTCGAACATGAGAGTATCGACGTTTGATGTGATAGCCAAAGTGCTATACATTTGGAGGAGAATTTGGCGTTTAGCTCACGGACGAAGCACATTGAGGTGAGAGAGTCATTTCTTGTAGCCATGGATGAGGGTAAGCTAGTATACCTTCGAAAAGTGCACACAAAGGATAATGCGACGGACATGTTTACTAAAGCATTGCCGGTTGGGAAGTTCGAACATTGCTCGAACTTAATTCGCTTGTTGAATTGCTACGTGCCACGGGGTGGCATGGTTGGAGAGAGTGATTTTTGTATGTTTTTGATGGAAAGGAATATCGGCGAGATATTGGAAATATCTATCTTCATGGTAAGTCCTTGTTACACTCCCAAGTACATTGTCTTTTGGTGAGACGGTTTTGGTTTGAATACTTTCAACACTTTATTAGCAGGCGGTGGCTTTGCCGGAGCTCGTTAACGAAGCGCAATGGGCGATGGCTTTGCCGGAGCTTATTGGGAAAGTATTCATGTTATTGGTTGAAGGTAGAAGGAAATGCTTGGTTGCATTGGAGTTTGGAGTTGAAATGGTTATAGTATCAATGTGGAGTGTTAAAAATGCAATACTATATGTTGGATTGAAGAGGATGAAAACAGCTTCGCATCAGAGAAGACAGTTCGCAAATCGGAGCTCGTCTGTAGGAGTTATGAGCTGGAAGGTGCATGTTTTCAGTGGGCTGCAGCGACAGACGTTTGTCATAGGATAAGATAGACGTCTGAGTTGTCAGGTCCCGAGAGCTCCAACAGACGTTTGTCATTCCCACGACAGACGTCTATGCTGAGTGCTGAAGCCCAAATAATTCCCTGTGAGGGACAGATGTCTGTCAACTCCCATGACAGACGTCTAACGAGACTGTTGGGCTGTTTCGAGCTGGAAACTTGGCAAACTAATTTGTGAAGAATTGGGGGCAATTTTGGAAATTAGCTCATCTCTGTATAAGCTATTTTTCTGGGTTCAAATGAGAGAGCTTGGCGACTTAAGTAAAATCAAGGGTTTGTTCTCAAGGGTTTAATTAGGCTTTATAACCTAATTGCAATTCTTCAATTCTATTCTCGTCAAACTTATTTCTATATTGAAATATAATAATCATTTGATCAATCTCTTGCATTCCTTTCATCGTGGTAATAAAATACTCTATTCAAAGTAGATGTACAGCAACATAATGTTAGTGGAACCACTATAAATCTTTGTGTATATTTTTGCTACTATTGTCATTAGATTCTTGCTTGTGATTAAAATTTGGATTGTTCGTGATTGATTGATCATTATTTGATGACAAGAGTTATTGTTTTGGTTGCTTTTGCAAGTCTAACAAGGATCCCGTCTTCCGCGAGGCGCTTGTGGTTTAAATATCGGATTTGAGTGGTCTTGAATTGGATTAATCACAACGGTTACAACAAATCCCAAAGTCAAATCCCCCATTTTCCATAGGTGAATCTGCGTATCTATCCTAAGTCCAAGTTTCCCAAACCTCGGTATAGTGAAGTGTAGTTACCACTAGAGGCTGCTGGCTTCCTGTCTTCTCTTAACAATTTTTGGTGCCTGCCATGGTACCTGTCTAGCCATGGACAAAAATGTCCATAACAACACTGCTATTGATGATAATATTGATGGTGGTTTATAAATTAGAAATTAACACAAGTTGTCACTTTAACTCATTCCCCTGTAAGCTGCATGATGAACCTCAATCATGGTTCGTGGTCAGTCCAGTTCTCATTTTATTTATTGGAACCTTCTGTTACGTTAATAACGCAAAATCTCAGAGACCGAAATATCATATCGTTACATCAACCAGCAATGAAAGGCCTGAAGCGCTACGGACAAAACTCTACTCTAAAAAAATAGGCAGCACCAAAAAATAGAGATAGAGAAATAACCTTTTATGATTCATGCACATTTGGGGGTCTGATGAAAACTGGACTGTGTCACAAGCATAGCATTACATGAAATGGACATGGCTTGCTCCATTTAGTAGATACAGCTATATCAGATATAAGCATATATTGCAATCATCAAAATCCAAAATGAATCCAGTGCAGACACATCTGGGATGCATGATTTTTTGCTCTTTTAATAAATCTATGGTCAACTAATGTCGCAACATACAAGGCTCTTCTGGAGTTGATAACATCAATCAGTAAACTATGGAAGGTGGAGTCAACAGGCTCAGAGCAACACAACGTTTTACTCCAATTATTTCTCGGCTAAGTAATGCTCCAGCATATCATCTTCGTCATCATCTGTGGAGAGGGAAAAAGTTGCAGAACACAAATTGAAAAACTCTTTGTAAATATCACAAAATTCAATCCTGAATTATCATATTTTGCACTTTTTTGACCTGTAAAATAACAGTGCTTTATTTGCACAGAACTAATCAAAATTGAAAATTCCAATTTAAAAGAATAAGTCGGACATTTTGACATCTACTATACAACTGGGAAAGATAAAACTATTGCACAAAAACATATATATTATATAGACCTATCAATTTCAATGGAATGGAATATGAGCATAATTATTGGAAGAAGAGAAAATTAGTTGTTGAACCGTATTGACTACTGAGGCAAGTTTATGTGCTTCTGAAATGAGATTACTTAAAAGAATATGCCCTGAATGCTTCTGAAATGTTATAATACACCCTGAGTCTTTGCATCCATACAGCTAGATGGTCTGCTTGTTAAAATGCTAACCGAATTTTACTTGTACCACAAATTAATTAATTATGTAACAATCTAACATTTTGCATTATGCAATGGGCGTATTTTTAAAACCAAAAACAAAAAAAGTCTCTAGTTTATTTATTGTTGAAACGTTCCTGTGTTTCTTACATTTCTTGTAAAACAAAATCTAATAATCGTTTAATGTCTGAGGTAAGCATAAGCAGACAAAGTTATTTCCATATGATTGACATTAAGGACTGCGGAACATATTTCAAAAAAGATATTTCATAATAACCTTTTTAGTCAGATAAATAAAGATAAAAGACCATGTTTGATTCCTTCTATTGTGGTTTAGACAATATATACAGGCAGAAAAATCAGATAAAAATTCAGAGGAAGAAAGTGCACCTTCAAAGTCATCATCAAAATCGATATCTTCCTCGTCCTCATCCTCTGAACCTTCAGCAACAGCAACTGCACCTCTCTGTTACAAATAATCGATATATCATAAATGTGGAAAGAAACAAATTTTTATGCCCTGTATCAATTAATCTCCAAAAGAGGAGACAAAAGATATGGAGAATAAACATACTGCAGAAGCTCTTCCACTTTCAAACCACTGCCTTCCAGTAAGCTTCTTCTCTTTCGTCGCAGTAAGTGCAGATTCTGGCATTAGCCTGCAAATTATAAGATAATTTTCATATACATATTACATTTTTGCCTATGCTATTAATAAAAGGAACTAATTTCTTATGATTCAACGGTGACTTTTCAAAACAACAAAATTAACATTTGTCTTCTGCTACTTCATCCATTTTTATTCTTGTTAAAGACTAGTACACAAAATTCCAGAAAGCACTGCTATTCATTCATTATTCAATGTTTTGTTTATTTACATTATTTCTCTGCATTATGTTAAACAATTGTTTTAGTCCACAAAAGTACACATTTTTAGCATTATTATAAATAAGTCCACGATTCCAAATAAAAAAATTTATGTAAACAAAAAGTATTTATTAAAAAAAAAAAACTCTCTCTCCCTCCCTCCCCCCCCCCTCCCTCGCTCTCTCTCTCTCTCTCTCTATATATATATATACATATATATATATATATATATATATATATATATATATATATATATATATATGTGTGTGTGGCAAGCGTTCAATGGCACCCAAATAGTGCAGCACCTCTAAATGCCCCATGATTTCCACCACACCACATATATATATATATATATATATATATATATATATATTTATATACATGGAAGCGGCTATTGAGACACAAAATTAAACACAGATTTAGAGACACAAAATCTGAAGCGTAGGATTTGTTTGTCTTTATGTATGAGGTGGAATTCAGGGGGAGATCATGTGGTTGAGATTGCTTGTGTTTAAGTTTGTGTTAACATTTTGTGTCTAAATAGACTTTTCACACACACACACACACACACACACACACACATATATATATACATATATGTATATATATGTTAAAAGTTGTTCCATATGTATTGAAGTTAAGGTTGGAGCGCAAAAGTATAAACTTTGTCAGATGTCCGCTCGAATATGTGACTAAAAAAAATGTTAAAACGTGCCCGTTTGATTTTTAGTTAGGATGTTCTAACATAAAAAAAGAAGTGTGAAATTATACTAATAATTTGAATTGTTCAAGGATTTTTCAAATGTCCATCCGTTATAAAAAAAAAATACCTAAACATAATCTCATATGATCCGTCTGTTGGAGTTCTTTATAGTTTGAATTTATTATAGGATAGAAACTTAAATATAAGTTTGAGACCAATTCTCTCTGATCGACCACATCCTTGATAAAGTGGTCAATCTAGACTGCCCTTCTGAACTGTAATATAAGAGCTTGGGACCATGTAATTAGCATTACCACAAACCATGAAACTGTCTTATAAGTTCTGGCCAAAATGAAGTACACGTTTTTGGGTTTTTATGGGTCAAATGAAGATCCATTTTGTAAGTTTTCAAGAGCCAAAGTTTCAAACATCATATTTCGCTCACGTTTTGTCTCGGTATTTCCATACAGGATATCTCATAGCAGAAGAGATCTCGGACGAGACAGCATCATCTTCAATGTCATGCATAGATGTTATGTGCATTAAATCAATACATATCGATATCAAGTTTACGGAAATTGCAAGTCAACTGGGTTTGGATTATAGATTAATCGTTTAAATAGGGATTAGCCGAAAACAAATCAGTTGAATGTTTTCCATGTAACCAATGCAGTGCCCTTATTCCTATAATCATTGCAACCACACTGATATCTTTTATGTCAAAACATGAAATTATAAACTTTGCTGTTTCTTCTATACCTGAATTATCAACTTTAAATATTAAGATGTCATCTATGGAAAACTTGTTAGTTATAAACATGCAATAACTTTTTTGCCAGTAGATTATTTACCATGACATATTTGTCTAACTTGTAGAGACTATTAAACCACTGAAAAGGTTTTATCAAATGTTTCATGGCATAATTTTGGTGACTAACAAAAAATTTGCCTTTACGTTTGTTAACCCACTTTCTAATCAAAGCAGCTTTAACTAGATTTAGAGAATTCAAGTAGAATTGAAATGACTTGAAAACTGATATGTGCGCTTAGGAGAGGCAAAGGATGGACATGGAAAAAGTTTCAAGTAGAATGGAGCAAGCATTTGGACTGGCCCTGAGTCATCTTGATGAATCAGGTCCGACCTAAAATGCTCCATCCCATGTTCCGGACTTCATGCACGGCTCACTCCATTCCATTGCTTCATGCTCAAGTGATGGTGCAAGGAATTGATGGCATAATCTAAGAATTGCCCAAGTACAAAGCAACGTAAGCTGGATATATAAGAGATCATAAGACTCAACTCGAAGACGATTGAAAAATGGATCAAACCATTCAACTACATGCATGCTTAATAGCATCAAAATTAGTTTATCAAGAGTCACTGCTTTAAAACATATTAACTCTTAAGGACTACTGCCAGAAACTTGACATTTGATGATTATTAAATGATGGTCCTTCCTAAAATAGTATAAAAAAAACATTCAAAGTTTTTGGTTTTGATGATTATTAAACGATGGTCCTTCCTAAAATGGTGAAAGCAACCATTTAAAGATCTTGGTTTTTCTCGTTTTGAAAATAATTCGATCTGCTCCAAAATTCCCTCTTCTAATTAAGAAAGCGCTATGACACATTATTTATTTGGTTTAGCACCATGTGGACTTTTGACATATACAATGGTTTCATCATAAATTTCCTATCTTAATTGTTTCTCACCTTGCAAATGTTGTGCAAGTAAACCAAACTCATTTCCTCCTCATGTTTTATTACTTTTCTTTGGACCTTCCAAGGGAAACTGTGTTCACTGTTTTACATCTCGGAAATATCATCTGGGATCTTGTTTTGATTTCTCTTCGAAACAAAATAGCAAAATCTCAATGTAAATCTCGTTTAGAATATATCGACTGAGATATGACAATATCGACCGATTATTGATCGAGATTTTAGTTTTTTAGGATAAAATTTAAGCTCGTACGCGATCCAAAACAATAACTAAAAAAACTATAATCTAACAACTATAATCTCTTGACATTTTAATAGTTAACATCTCCTATTTTAATTACTGAAATTAACCCAAAAAATTCTCTAAATCAAATAAACTCATGCAAGACATCTGAATCACATCACAATTCACATGAAGAATAGCCTTTTAACATATATTAACAAATCTTTTTGCTAATTAGTTTGTAGTGGTAAAAGCCTGATTTTATCTAGGTTTTTACGATGTGCTCCTTTTGCTTGTATGTTAACAGGACTTGAAAAAAATTACATGTTTAATATCTAAATATTTTATGTACAATTTACATGTTATTTTGACTATTGCGTATATTCATATATGCTCTATAATCTTTCGGATTTTCGTAAAGTAATTTATTACATGAATGTTGCTTATGAAAGTATATATTTTATGCTCTACTTCTATGTAACTGTTTAATGTTTTGAATCTTTTTTTTATTTTATGTCTAACAATAATTCATGTCCAGGGGTCATATGTAGTAGGCTACTTGTCAAGGCGAAAAAGCCCAAAAAATCCCCAGACCCTCGCCTAGCGCTTTTTTGGGCGCCTTGAATGGCATTTTCTTCTTCTTCAATGTTCAGCTAAAAAACTGCATTTAGAAAATGCAATAAAACACCATTTTTATTTTAAAAAGGGCATATAAAAGCATTATTATAAGTAAAAAAGAACACCATATGATTAACATAAATCAAACTAAGAATATGCAAAGTCATTCAACTCAAGTTTACAAACAATAAAATACTTAAAATATAGAAATTAAAAACAACATTACGTATAGTCTTAAATAGAGTTTTAACCTTCCATTTCGTTAGGTTTTTTTTTTGGACGATTCGACTAAAGAAATTTATGATTTTTCTTTTCAACTGGTTGACGAAAGAAAAGCAACCTGTTTTTATAGAAAAATACGCTCTAAATCAACAATCAAACGAGCATAATTTTCTTAGCATGTTGGATTTTGGGCTCCTATTGAGTCAAATGCTGAAATTTTTAATTTATACTCAAATGTTGCAAAAAGCGCTTTTTTTTGCGCTTCACAAGGCGAGCGCCTTTGGGGCTTTTTTTGCACCTCAAGCGTCATAGGCGCCTTGAAAGGTAAAAAAGCCCCAGGCTGGGATGGGCTTTTTGAGCCTAGGCGAGGGCTTTGATAACATAGTTTGTATTATGTTATTTTTTTTAGTTTAAACATTTTGTGATTTATAAATACGAATGTTCTTTCGTCGACTAACAACAATGAATTGATTTTGCAAATCAGGTTTAAGTTATTATTTTTATGGTAGTATTCGTAAAAATTATTTAGTAAGAATATCAACTTTTAACATATAATATACCCCATGATGGTTCTGATATAAGCTTTAAGACCCGAGTTGGAACTCAAGGACAAACATTCAAGTTGCACTAATCTCATCCGAGATCTCGACCGATATGAGATCGAGTCCGTAAAATCTCTGAGACAAACATGACCGAAATCCGAGATTTAAAACATTAGCTTGTTTATTATAGAAGAAACATTGATTTTCCTGTTCATGTTCATGATGTAAACGACATCATTGAATTGTTGTGAAATTTGCCTAGCATCAATCATTTTAAAATTCAAAAATCTGATGACAATAAATTTCTTACTAGGTGCGTCCTTCATAAAATATAGCACGTAAAATGTAGTTCAAATGTTTTTGGCACTAGGTTTATTATGGGACACATCCAACATTGCATTGCAAAAGTAACGTTTGCAAATATATTCAACTTTTCTCCATTTATTTTTGCTCGTGTCTATATAACAGTATTGACTTCTCTTTCAGTTGATATTGTCATTGTCAAAACCAAGGTTCAACATTCTGGTAAGCACGCCAAAATTTTGGTCATCTCATTCCGGTTTCGATAGTTGCCAAGTCGGAATTCGGTCAAAAAACAATGCACTCTCCATGCACAAAAAGGTAGTACCAAAATCAAAAATTTATAGAACTAAGATTAAAAACAGCAAAACAGAACCCGAAATACGGTTTGGATTTAGGGATTTCTATGTTTATGTAGAGTGACGATATCCAGACTTTTGATCCTCTTAAGGTACTGATTTCATGACATCGGCTTTGATTGCAACACTCAGAAAAGATTAAGGATTTTGACAAAGGAGATCGAATAATGAGAAAATATTGAACGGACGAAGCAGATTAAGTCAGTGGATTCAGTTGGACTTTAGGGTGCTTGGACTATCTTCTTCAGTATCATACACATAAACGTTATATATCATTAACGTTATACTACCCAATTGCACTTATTTAACATAAATTCATTTAAGTTATCCTACCATTACAGCCGATATTGAATGGACTTTGACGATGTTTATAAATTCAGATCAGACGCAACAGTATGCTTTTCTGGCAAATTGTGATCGAACAACAGATGAAGACAATGATGACCGCACTTTGTACGATGTTAAAAGAAACAATTTTTCATATTAAATTTTTATGTTGTATGTTATGTATATGCACTTTTAATCATTTTAGTTTTGTATCAATACTGCATGTTTATTTTGTGAAAACTATCGGAATTTGCAAAACGGAATTAGAAACAAAACTCCCAGAATTTCCAAAACGAAATCAAAAATTTTGAATTTTCCAATGACTGGAACAGAAACGAAATTCTAAACCATTGAAACACACACTATTTCGATTCCCACCAATGGAAATACATCGTATTCTGCCAATAATGAGTTTAACCATCGAATCTTTACTGGTTTGTGGAACCATTAGCAAACTCTTTCGAGTTGTGTACTGTAAGCGTTTAAAAAATATTGTCTTTTAGGATTCCCGGTGTAAATTTCTAGTGTGGTGATCTTGACAATATGAAACAATAACGATGATAAAGTGGGCAGCGAACAAAGTTTGCTTTAATGCACTTTATAACTTTGTCATTATTCAATAGAATGACGAGGTGCATCTAATAGAAAAAATTCACCTCCAACATACAATGAAGCCCAAGATTATTCTTTTATTGACTGTGCAAAAAATAATAAATAAATCAATCAATCAATTATCATTCTAAACTGCAGTTGCTAAAGTCCGGGGATTTTGTAATCTCCTATTCTTCCCTCTTTCATCAAAGAAACAAAACTTTGCTCAACTTTCCTTGCACGTCTCTTTTTTTTTTTTTTTTTTTTTGGTTGGTTTGGGGGGGGGGGGGTGTGATGGCTGTTAGGTGAAACACAAATCAATATGACAGCAAGTAAAATGCTACTGAACTAACAGTTGGAAGATAGAAAGTACTTTGCTTTCTCAAGTGCCAATTCTGCTTCGAATCTTTCTCGCCAAGCAAGAAATGTTTCGACGGTAACAGCTTCTCCATGTGGGATTATTATCTAGATGTTAGAAGTGAATCTTTTCAGTAATCAAAACAATGCGAAAATAGAATATCTTGGAATAGATAAATAATTATGACCGTACATACAAAGAATATTCCAGTATAAGTAACAAATTATAAGCAAAAAGATATACTGATTAGTGACTGCTTGATAACATGCAAAAATAAGTAGCAAGCACATATTACGTTGTCGTGTGTTCAACTAAGGCCACTTGCAAGGTTGTAAGCCAGATTACAAAAATAGGTAAAGCATGAAAAGAATGTTGAAGCTTTCCGGAATTACCCGAACCAGAATGATGGTAAATTATATTTGAAGCAATATGATTTGGATTGTTGACCAAACATATATTAAATTCTGATTACTAAAAGAAGCATGTTTACATATCCAACCATATATTATGTATCCACTATTTTGCATACCTAACACATGACATGAGAACGATCCTACAAGTTATCTTTGGCAGCATTAACATCCAAATTCACTGCGGTTTGTGTAACCTAGGAAACTACTAGTGAACGCTACAGTTGACTGTGATCATCTTTAATTTCAATGACCTTTTGTCATTATGAGCGCAAATCTTTTTGTACTGATGTAAGACTAAGTACCTGCATTTGGCATAATGTTGATTCAATGTGAATTGGGGTGTAATTATCAGGTTTTGGCAGCTTATCTGGTCAAAATAAGATGCTCAGTTCTGATTGGATTGCACTGTTTTGGTAGTGATATTACAGAAGAAACAAGAAACAATGTGGTAAGAAACAATCATGAATAGCATTTATAAGGCCATTTTTACAAGCTAAGCTTATTCATTAACGCTAAGCCGAAAATCCTTTCTGCATGTAGAAATTTAAGAAACTTGTGACCGTGCTGAATACTTTTATACCTTACTAGATCAAAGAGAATTTTCATGTTCCATAAATTCACACAAAAATAGAAACCCAACTCTTTTTTAATGACTCCAAAACTCCATAATTGACCTTCTTACAAAATAGGCTAGTTGAAATCCCTAGCAGTACTTATAGCTTAAATAACTAGAGCGTAAAGTTTGGCAAGCCATTTCAATTCTCAAAAGGAGGAGAGAAGACTTACATCTTCCTTAGCAGCATCATTTTCTTCTGAATCGTCAACTGCCTCCTTGCGCCCATACATTTCGCTCAACCATTCTTGAGCAGACGTAACAAGGGTATAGACCATTGCCATTCCAAGATTATCAGATGCCTGGGAATAAAATGTTAAACGATACATATAGATTACCAAGATAAGGGATAACATGATTAAGATGATCCAATGAACAAATATTTAAGTGGCATTGTTATAGGCAGATTTTAGATATGAAAATTTCTGGTAAGTGGTCTAAATGGGTGAGCATGTTGGCGCTGATATAATATTGCCAGGTGAAATAAAAAGGAGTTGTTTAGACTTTAGAGCGGTAGAAGAGGAGCAGCAAAAGTGAGACAAACGGATGAAGAAGTGCCAGAGCAACAAAAACATATAACCGAGGCTACAGGCTTCCAACGGCTGGTGGAAGCCACCAGTTGACCGAAAACACAGAATTGATCTCAAATTGAAAAATCATTAATCTACTAGTGGCTACCAGTCGATTAAAGATTGGTATTTTTCTACGTAAGCACAACTATATGTTTTCGTTCAACTAGAAATCGCTTTCAGTCGATCGGCACCCATCAACTGATGAGTTCAATCGATTGACATTAGTCAACAGATGAGATCTCCAGTCGACTGGACTGGCTTTTTCTAGAGGAATTCGGATTCAGGTTTCCATGGCTAATTTCATCATTTTTCAAGTGTTTTAGAGTTTTCACCATAGATTTTTTTTTTAGAGCTTTGATCCAACGACAAAGATTGCATCGGACTATTAAAATAGTCTTGTTTAGGGTTTATTGTATTAAAAGAGAGTTACTGTTTAAGGCTGAAACCACTTAAATTTTATAATAAAATTAAATCATAAAACCAACTTCAAAAATCCAGCTTGAACTAAAAGATGATTTGAAAGCAAATGCAATCAATTATACATAATTGAATAAGGGGCAGTTTGCCTAAAGTCCTTATTAAGTTTTAAATTAGACAAAACACCCTTGTCAAAACAAGTATGTAAATCAGGTCCCTAAAATTAAGTTAACTAATAATTGTAAAAATTTATGCAATTATTTAGTGAATAATTGCGGATATTTATTAAATTATATCAAAATTTTGTGGAAATTACCGCAATTATTCACTTAAAAATTGCAGAAATATCCGCAATTTTTCACAGAATAATTATAGGCATTTATGCAATATCTTAATAAAATTGCATAAATGAATGCAATTATTCACTAAATAATTGCATAATCATATCCTGTTATTTAGTAATTTAATTCCAAGGACCAAATCTACAATCCTTTCTTGGAAAGAAGTTTTCGTGTATTAAGTTTGATTTTTAAGGACCTAAGAAATAGAATGAATTCTCATTCTCAAAAATAACTATCACCTATTCCGTCGACCATTAATAGTATGATAAAATGAGACAGGCAACGTAAGAATATTTATCAATTTCATACCAGGAGTTGATGAGTCAAGATATTTAGTTAATTTAGCTAATGCATGTAATACAAGATTCAAGTCCTGCTAAGCTTCAAATTTTCTAAATAAAGATGATGATAATTAGTTATATTTGACCGTCTTGGACTATTTTCCGTTATAAATGGTTTCATCGTTCTTTTTTTCTTAATGTAACAATATCAAAAGTAATAATGATTGGATATCTTCAACTTTAGTAATGAAGGTGGTTTATTATATTCTGCCACAATACCAAATTAGAGCTGCAAATCGTTTCTTAATATTTAATCTTAGTTAAGCTTACACAATTCAGGAAGAAGAAAAAAATCTAATTACAACTGAAATCAATGACAGCTTAGGCACAACCAAGTTAGTTGGATTCATATATATAAATGAGCATTAGAGGAAAAAAGATTGACTATGAGGAAATTTTGATTACATTGTCTGGAGAGAGAAAGGCTGTTTAATAAAATTTGTTCAGAGAAAATTGCTTGTATATTGTTTTTCTTCGTTTCATCGCTTTTCAAATCTAGTTGTGTAAAGATTTGGAGTACATTGTTTGTTCAGAAAAAGGTTGTTTAATAAGATTTGTTTGGAGAAAATTGCTTATATATTGTATTTCTTCATTTCTTATCGCTTTCAAATCTAACTGTGTGGAGATCCTTGGGATAACCCTAAGACAACAAGTATAAACTATGACTAGTTACATTAGAGGTTGCTTTCCATATGAGTAGGTACATGAAAAATTAATATATTCTTTTAATGGTATTAAGAATGTACCTCATTTACAAGTTTCTCTTTAAGAGATGTAAGATCTTCAGGTCTTATTCCACGTATGCTGCACAACAGAGAGCATATATAAGAAGGGACCATAAGGCAAGGAACCAAAAGTATAGAATAATGAAACAAGTTCGGTATTTGTATATGCTGAATCACTGGTCTAAAATAAAATCTGAAGTACAGGAAAACACACACAACAAACACATACGCAGGAATATTTATTTCAGAAGGCTCACCTTCTAACATTCAGAAGAGGGGGCTCATCGGGATATTTCTCAGTGTGCGAGAAAATAAGGGCTAATTGGACTGCAAAGGAAAATTAGTTATTTATTAACCATACCGTATAAGCAGGTTATTGCTGTTTGACATGGGAATAAGATGAAAATATTAGTTTGTTATTTAGACATTTTGCTCCAACTAACTAGGATGAGTTAGTTCGCAACCAGGGATGCATGTTAATTACATACATTACAGGAAAAATGGCAGCGGAAAATGCTTGAGTAATAACAGCAAAAAGGAAACAACGAACCTGGAGTATGATTTGCCTCATCTGTAGTGTCATCCTGTTTAGCATATGAAAAAAGCAGTGACAACAGAAAAGGTTTTTTTGTACATAGAAGAAACAAATAATTTACTACGCAATTTAGTTAAGGATCCCGTGGACATGGTTTTCTTGTGTTGAGTGTTCACTTTCTTATGAGTCAAAGCAGGTCAAAAAATGGGTCCAGAGCATAATGAGAAATCAATCAGCTGTGCCTACAATGATTAATCAAAATCCAATGCCTGCAATCAGTAACGGAGCGACATTAGACCTATCATGGCCATGTGAACACGTCAAAATTTGTGATTTTCTTATCAATCCTAGAATAAACCCTAGTCATGTTATCATCAGTGGCCAACTTCATTACGTCAAAGTGCCCATTCAAAGCCACACCATCAGCACGTGCAGCTACATCCCTGTTCTTAGTCTTTCATGAGTAAATCAGCTGCTATCTGAATCAAAGTTCGCTTTTTTCTTTTAATTTGAATTTGAACAGATTGGGTTTCTAGATTGGAGTTAACTAATTTTGGATTCCATATTTGAATACAAAATCCGATTTCGATTTGGTTTGGATGGCTTGAAATCAAGATTGCTTGATGGATTATTCTATGCAGGCTATAGTGTGTGCACAGTGACATGCTTCTTCTAGGCAGTGTGGAAATGCTACTTCTATCTTCATCGCGTAACTAGTATTTGTATTCACATTGCCATGGTTTCTTTACCCCACACAGAGAGAGAGAGAGAGAGTGTGTGTGTGTGTGTGTGTGTGAGAGAGAGAGAGAGAGAGAAAGAACTGAGACACAATAATTGAGTTGAAAATCACAGAAGGCAATTAATTCATTTATGTGGTGATAAAAATACCAATAACAGGGAGCAGACATGTTTCGTCTAATGCCTTATACATCGAACACCCCCCCCCCCCCCCCCCCCCCTCTCCCCAAAAAAAAACCGACACAAGAAAAACCACCTCTTTTTCCTCCTCCTCTCCCTCTAGTCCCTAATTGTTAAACCATGACCCATCAATTCAAAACACCAGCCAGTGGCTAAAACTATTGAACTGAATTTGTTTGTGTGTGAGGAGGAAGTTGTTGGGGGGGGGGGGGGGGGTTGCAAGCTGGCATTTTGATATGTGAATCTCAATCCAGGCTGCACAATTGTATTACAGGTTTGTTAATCCTACACCCAACCCTGTCTTACGAAATTATTTGATTGTGATCTTGATTTTAGCTATGTTTCCTGCAGTAGATGATTTTTTTAATGTTATGAACTTAATTTTTACCAAAT
Organism: Allium sativum; assembly: GCA_030737875.1. Taxonomy (NCBI): domain Eukaryota; kingdom Viridiplantae; phylum Streptophyta; class Magnoliopsida; order Asparagales; family Amaryllidaceae; genus Allium; species Allium sativum. The sequence goes on along the minus strand of CM060921.1, from coordinate 507,716,238 downwards.
TTTTGATTTAGGGTACTTTGATCTGAGCATCATGTAAAATTGTCAATAGATTTCAAGGCGCATGCATCTAGATCCAAAAGATCAGAAAATGGATCGGTGGCTTCTTAGCTTTGGAAAGGACAATGGTTTAAGGTTTACACATTTTCGGGACGTGGGTTATTTCATGCCTACAAATTAATAGTTTATCATTTCTAGGCAAGAAACAACTGCTCTGGTTTCCTATATTTTTGGTATCCAGCAAAAGAAAATCAAATCCACCATGTACCCCTTTTTTCGTGATTTGTGCTTGTTTTTTTGGGTATGAAACACTATAAAAAGGTCAGCGTTTGTGAAGCTTTGTTTGTAGATCTAGGTAATCCAGCAATGTTTGGTTCGACAATACAGGAAGTTGACTACGAAGAGAACATAGAATGAGAATATGATGGTTTAAAATCACTAATCATGTTTATTGTTTATTATATTATAGACCCTTTGTTGTTGTTTGCTGCAAAAAAGAAAAAAAAGGGAGAAAAAAAATAAGAACAGAACAGAAAGTTACTGAAATAGAACTTTTGATGTTACTTATGATTTTTTGTGAATCTTATAGGGTTATTAAATTCAAATTGTTTGCATTACAAAAGGAAAGCTTCAATTTCTTCCAACCAATAATTTGTTTGTTGATTGTTTCACCCACTCTTATAATTCCACTACCATCATTTTATCGTAGAAATTAGCGAATAAAACGAATGGAGTTGGATTTAGGACTATTAAGCTGTAGATATGATATGTATTTGGAGCTATGTGATTTTGAACCTTTCAGAATATTCACTGGATATGTACCTAGAGCTTTCGTGGTTACACGCATAACACACACGGTATTGGTAAAGTCATTCATGGCTACTCTGTTTTTATACTATGATTGTCACTCGTCATATCTAAATTGTGCATGGGATGAATATGCACCTTTTAATTAATGGTTCACTTGCTGGTAGGGTGAATATTTCAATTAACACTTTCATTATGTAATTTCTTTAAGGCTCTGCTCTTCTGTTACGTATTTATATTGTCATAGTTTAGAGCTTTTTTTTTGGGAATACGTGGAATGTAGATTTTAATGCGTCCCTTTGATGGAAATAGTTTTATTTGAATCATTCACTCTTATGACAAATCACTGAATCAAATTAAGATGATCCAAAGCAATAATTATTTGACTTTTATATTCATTATATAAATTTTTCATACATAGTGCATGCAGGTTTGGTTCATTTTCACATACAATGCATAATACACATTTTTGCTTTATTTAAGAACAAATATCAATTTTAAACATTTAAGTGCATCGGTCATTTTAATATGGAGCTAAGAATATTTAGTTTCTAATTGCAAATTATTATTCACATAAAGTTTCTCTTTCTATTATGTATACTGCTTCCTGGGGTGAAGGAACGGAGCTTTGATTCATACACTTTACACAATTTTACGTGTACCTATGTGGGTGAAACAACTCAGCTCCAAAACAACTGGCATGTTCATTTAGTTTGAAATTAACAGGGATTGTATCACCCTTAGGATACGAGGACTAGAAACGAAATCTACTGGTGTAGAAGCTGAAATGGGGGCTTCAAGTTTTTGCTGAAAAGAAGATTGGCTAGGTTGCGCAATAACTTGAGGTAACGAAGTTTCATGCTGCATTGTATGCCTGCAAACAAATAGTCATTACATATTGCATTTGGTATGAAGTGAGATGTCACTGTCATAGTTTTTTCAGAAGCGCTCATTGTTTAAGAAAAGAAGAAAAAAAAAACTTGCTTTGCTATATGTCCATTTAAAAAATTATAGGTTAAAGAAGTTGATACATAAATCGGTTACCTTCTTTTTCCCACCTCGCTATTTATCCATCATGCAACGGTATTTCATTCTTTACTTCTTCATTGAATCATATTTTTAGTTGAATGCCATCATAATAAACATTAGTTCAAATGAATATTCAAAAATGTTATGAGTGGGCTACTAGATCGACGTTTAAAACTTGCATATTCAATTGTGATTCTATCTTTGACATTTAGATTAAACGAGTGACTCGTTATTCAATTGTTTTGATTCCAAAGTGACATATAACTTCTCAAAACTTTAGTTCTATTCTTGGGCATTGTCAAATTTATAATTAAAAAAAAAAAAATGCTGACAAAGACCAAAGAGAAATGCAAAATGAGATAAGTCAAATTCAGAAGAGATACAAAAACAACCTCAAAACAAAAATATTTCGGATTTTTATTGCTAATCTATGAAAACATGCATATAGAAATACTTTAAGATAAAATATAAATATGTCTATATTACTTGCAAAATGAATGGATGCAAAATTATTTTTAAAGAATAAACATGTCTACAAATAATAATAATAATAATAATAATAATAATAATAATAATAATAATAATAATAATAATAATAATAATAATAAAGCATCATTTTGGAAATATCTGCGAAATAAATTAATATAAACAACATTATTTCACAAATATTTTCAAGATAATTTAACACAAACAAAATTGTTTGCTTCTCATCATGTTTTAAAAATGGACGAAGATTATTAAGTTGGTCTAATTAAGTTTTACTAAAAAGAACAGAGGCCTAGTTTGTCTCAAATTGGAATAAAATCCCATTTATGATATGGTTGTAATCCGAACATCCGCCTTGAACTGTCAAACAATCGTTCATCATCAGCATAATAGCTAAATTCCTTTAACAATAGTTGTAGATATCATCATTAATTTTTTGACCAATAATTTTTTGACCAAATATTCTAAGGGTGATATTTTATGTTTTCATTGTTATTTGAGTTTAAATCCTCATTTCAAGATAGTCAATAGTGAATCGTCCAAAATAACGCTATTTGTGCTGTCAATATCAGGCTATTACCCCTGCTATATCTCGCAGCAGATTTCTACGCTATGATTTTTCGAAATAGCTTCTAAAATAAACTTTCCGCTTTAAGCCATGCTATTTCAGCTATATCCCGTTATTCTCATTAAAAGAAATAAATTGAAGAATGTCATTTATACATTATAAAAATTATTAAATAAGTTTTTTTGATTGGATTTTTTAACATATATTTTAGAAACAAAATACTCTGATAATCTATTAGAATTAAGTTACATAAAAATTACGTTTATTTACATATATTTGCACGTGTTTTGATTTAAAATTACGAATATAGTAATTATAATTAAATTGAATGTTAATGTTTCATTTAATTATCATTTACATACTTGTAAAAACGTTAAGAACAAGTTTTATATGCTATTTTAGAGTCATCTTTTATATCCTCGCTATTTCTCACTTTATCCCGGCTACAACTTTTCAAACCTCTGTCGTATTGAATCCGCTAAACGCTTGAACTGCACATTGCGCTATATCACACGCTATTTTGTTCATTTTTTATTTTTTTTAAATATTTTTAGAATTAATCAAATATGTTATGCCTATTCAAAATTTAATGTTACATTTCGTAAATTTTGTATCACACCCAATCCGTTCAAGACACTAAATACAGACACTACCATACTTCATGCACATACTAAAAAAATTGATTTAGAATGCAATTACTAGAAAAAAAAGCTAATGATTTCATACTGTTCGTTCAAAATAATTAATACATATAAACATATTCGCGTCTTGAAGAATTTGGAACTTATATTTGTGATTCGTGACTTTGCGACGAGATACAATCTTGTGAGAAACTACATGAAAAATACGATTTCGCATATAATGCATAAGATCCTTATTGACAAGAACTAAAAAAAAAAAAAATTAAGATCAACTAAAAATAATATACCATAAAGTCTATAAAGACAAGATTCAAATAAACTAAGTTAAACATGATTCAAGTCTACGATAACAGAACTTAAAAATTATATTATACTTTTAAATTTCCAAAGTACAATCATAATCATCCAAATCGCAACTGTTATCATTATCCAAATCATCGCTCATTTCTTCTCTCGAGTCATAGTTTATGTTGTCTTCCTCTGAATCACCTTCAAAGCTGACTTCTTCATCATCAACATGCACAGTCCTTGAACTTAGAAGCTAAAACCTTTTCTTTTCATTTCAATGTAGGTTGGTGTTGTCTAGTCTTGTATGCTCTTCTTCCAGCTCCCGACGTTTGTGATACATTACCCAAATTAGTGTATCATTCTCAAAAATCAACTCATCTCCTATGTTTGAATTATCCCATTTCATGAAAACAATCATCCACTTATTTGAATCATCCATGTCTCCTAAAAAAATTGGATGCATCATATCCCTTTGTTTGAAATGATTTTTCAAAGTTTGATTGTACTTGATAAAGACAAGCCTTTGTAATTTTTCATGTCCAGTCGTATTCCTTTTTTGCCGTCAATCTAGTTTAAAAACATATTTTGAATCAATTTTGGGCTTTATTCACTATGCATACACGAAAGGAAGAAAAAAAATAGCACGCTATTTTTGGTTATACATTATTTTGCGTTTTCAATAAAATAGCATGTTATTTTGTGCTACAAATGACACGAGAGCTATAAGTCAAATAGCGCACATCATGCGCTATAGCATACACTATGATAACTCTACAGCATTCCTATGTGTCATCTTTGTCGTTTATCCTTCCTCCATTGTACTCTGAGTTCTAGGTCTACGATAACCTCAACAATTTTATATTTGTAGATGAAATAAGGAGGTTATAGGGATACACACATAAACAAAATCAGTTTGGTGAATCTTCCTTCACTGGTCATGTGATTTCATCTTACAAGTAGAATCCACATATTTTATTGTCGGATGAAGGCATTCCATTAATTGGAACTCATCAAGTTCCCACTATGATTTGAGTGCAACATTTGATGGTAGGACAAAATAGTGTATTTCCAGTCAACGCGATCATCAACTACAAGCGGTTTACTTCCTTCTACGAACGGGTAATTTTTCCAACATTTCGAATAATTAATTGTATTGAATTTAATCTGAACAATTTCTTTAGTACAAATATGCATATTTGCCATAAAAAGTTTAGCATGTTCATAAAAACATATCAAAATCTTAACTGGTTCTTTTGATTCGGACGATTTTTCCACTACTATTGATTTATGCCTATATACCCAGCAATGAGCTAATATGTTTGCAATCATAATGTCATATTTTCGATCTTCTATTTTTCTTCATAACCACAATATATTTTACATTTGCTGAACCAAACATGATATGGTATGCAGTTGCTTTTTCTTATGGATTACGAGGAAGATAGTCTATTAAATCACATTCTATATATTTTTCCAATCCATTGACTTTGGATTCCTTTTGTGTACCATTGCACTCATCATGCTTTTCATTCACTTTAAGATGTTTATTCTAGTTCAATTTTTTATTTTACTATAAGTTGTTTTAACCATTTACAATTGTGTGTGCACTATAAGTTTTCTACACTACTATTTCTACGCGTATTGATTTCGAATAATTTTGTCCAACTTTTGTCTACTTCGAGTTTTTGATTGACAACACTGTATTCGATTACAATTTAGATGGAAATTTTATAATAAGCTTCATATTCTTCTCTGTGATCAATAAAGCTAAGAAACTGCTTAGTCTATAACTTCGCATTTTCCTTTTTATAATGACTCAGTCGTATTTTAGTCCAATAAACAACTTTAACTTTACATAATGTTGATTCATTTAGGTGTTGACTTTGAATAATTTTATGTGATTTTGTTGCTCTTCAAGCTTCTGATTGACAACAGGGTATTTTATAGTATTTACTTATTTACTTCGTTCTGAATTGATTAAATTTTTTCAAGACTATTTACATATTGGAAGTTATCATACTTAAACTTTACTTGTTGCACAGATTGTTTAGTACTTATTTACTAGACACATTTGAGAAATCGATTTTCAACCATCAACCATTAGCATTAGGCATATGTATTGTTCTCATGTTTTGCTCGTTTTAAGTTCATTAATGCTTTGTCACTGTACAAACTACAACCTACCTACTAATTTCATGAATTTATATCGTCAGCATGAACAATAGATGGTTGTTCGAGCAATAATGTTATTATTTCCATGTCACTTTATTTTTATAATGATTCACGCACATAAATTATTTTACTGCTATCAGTATTACTATAAAAATATAAAATATGACTAGTTGATATTTCATACACAGTACAATACTCTTGAATCTTATTGAAGTTTTAAATCATGTCAATTCCTATCGCTTGATTTTAATCATCACATGTGAAGTAGCTATTTATATAGAAAGATCGTACCATCTCCATGAATTATGATTTATGTTGTTTCTTCTTTCGTAACATGTGAACTATGAACCATCACTTATTTCTATCGTTGTCGAAGTTTTAAATTATGACGTTGTAGCTTATTTTAGTACAGTTGTACCATTATTATTGTTTAGATATGTCAAAACATTTGAATAATGTTTATTAACTCTTATCCATGTTTCAAACCAGTTCAATACAGCAGGTATTTGATTATTGTTTTATTACTGTATGTTTGCATATATATATATATATATATATATATATATATATATATATATCAACCGGATAGTATAAATTTTGGTTCATTAATAATGGTCATTTTACCAGTATGAATATGGTAATCATATGAATAAAATTACTAAAAAGATTAATAATGAAATATAACATTTTTATGTTTATTACTAATAGCATGTTAAATTTCTATTTTTCATGACACTAAAAAAACACAACTTTTACTACATTACTGTAATTGGAAAACCTTCATTTTTTAAATAACAATGTTCCAAATTTTCAATTGCTCTTATAATACTGATTGCTCCTTAGTGGAAGTATTTGGAACTTTGTTTATTCAAGGTACACGTAAATTTTGGTGTCGACAGTGTCTTAAAATTTAATTTCTTTGGTTTCTTTAATTGATTATAAGTAAAATAGGCATATCAATAAACATACTAATGTAAGAGTTTGAATACTACAAACTTCCCTTTATAAAAGAAATTTTGCAATTTTGTCAGCAACACTTATAATTGTAAAGTATTAGTTTCTTCTTATTCTAACCATTCCTTTTGTAATAGAAAATTTTCCACCATTGACTTGGAATGCATCTAAATTTTGTTCAATATATTATTCTAAAGTCTGAATATGGTAACCATATGAATGAAAATATTAAATAAGATTAACAATAAAATATATCATTTCTATGTTTATTACTGTCAGCATGTTAAATTTCTATTTTCCATGATACTAAAAAACACAATTTCTTCTATATTACAGTAACTGGAAAACATTCATTTTCTATACAACAATGCTCTAAATTTTCAATTGCTCTTATAATATTGAATGATTGCTCCTTATTGGAACCATAGTAGTTAAGACGCGCGCCTAGGCGCGCCCCTAGGCGCGCCTAAGGCGTAGGTCCTGCACATTCCTGGTGGCCGAGGCGCCTCCTCTAACGGAGGCGCACGAAAGGCACGCCTCAAATTCGATTTAGAATTTTCAACCGTTTGAGCCAAGTCAATTTCGAATTCGACATCGGAAAACGGAAAAAAAACCGTGCCGCTGCTTTAGGGTTTTCAAAATCGAATTTGAGCTAGGTTGACATCGAATTTGACTTAGGGTTTTAAACCATTTTGTTCGACTGCTCATTTTATCCACAGTTTTCTGTTTTTGTTTTACAACAGTTTAAAAATAATGCAGCAGAGTTTTTTAAATATATATATATATATATATATATATATATATATATATATGTAGCAGATTTTTTTGGTTTTGCAGCAGTTTTTGTTTTTGTTTTGCAGCAGTTTTTTTCTTTTTTTGCAACAGTCTTTTTTTCCAGCAGTTTTTTATGTTTTACAAATATATAAAGCATGTCATCATGATTTTTCCAGTTAGTATTTAGTAAAATAGTTTAGTACATAATAATTTTATATCACTTATTTTATTTCAGGTTTATATGGATCCAAATGCTCAACCTTGAATGATGATGATAGTTGTAATTAGTAGAAGTTGAACTTGAATTCCAATTTCTTTGTCATTTCTAGCCTTTTATTATCGTTGTCGTGTTGTTTATGACTTAAAACTTCAATGTTTTTGGTGTTGAAACTTCAATTTGTGTTCGTTTTAGTTTTGGAATTGCATTTGTGACTTCGTACCTACTAATCTATGCTTTTTTATCATTAAATTCATTGTTTTTGGTAGCATTTTATAGTGCAGTTTTTTTCTAACAAAAAATCCCGCATTTGTATAAAAGTCGCACAAAAAAGCCCGAGGCTCAAAAAAGCCCAGGGCTCAAGCCTTGCGCCTTTTTGCGCCTTAGCGCCTTAACTACTATGATTGGAACTTTGTTTATTCGAGGTACATGTAAATTTGGGTGTCCACAGTGTCTTAAATTTTAAATTCTTTGGTTGCTTTAATTGATTATGAATACAATAGGCACATCAATAAACATACTAATACAAGAGTTTGAATACTACAAACTTCCCTTTATAAAAGAAATTTTGCAATTTTGTCAGCTACCCTTATAATTATAAAATATAATTTCTTCTTATTCTAACCATTTCTTTTGTAATAGAAAACTTTCCATCATTGACTTTGGATACACGTAAATTTTGTTCAATACATTATTCTAAAGTCTGGCCCATTTGATTACTTTGAACATAATCAAAATTGCGACTACATACATAAACATGCTAATATAAGATTATGTATACTATAATTTTCATAAATTAAAACTTACTTTCTTTGGCATATGTAAATATTCATGTATAAATTGTTCCAAAGTATCGACTATCTTGATTTTTTGTTTGTTACGAATAAAGTAACCATATGATCATTATCAATATATAGCGCATTAAATAATTATAAAGGCAGCTGATGTTTGTAGTTTATTCCAAATAGAAAACTTTTGTTGGCATAAGGTACAGGAGTTTGCTTTCAATGTTAGCTCGCAGTTATTATTCTATAGACATTAAGGTTAAACAAGCTTAACCTTTTCAATACACTGAATTGTGTTTATGATTCAATCTTTGTTATAACTCTCACATTTTTTTCGGTGTTTATTTCTCACTTTGATTTCAACTTGATTTTGCAAAACCAATTTTTTGAGTGGAGAATTCACAAATGGTAACCGTCAACATATATTTTAACATTTACATCCCATTATTTTACCTATTTTTTCTTCAAATATGTTGTTTTTATGGTATTCCTATTTCTATTATTTTTCATTATGCTATTTTAGAGGTATGCTCGACATTTATTGCTTGGATTCATATGTACATGCATATAACACTGGTATTGGTTTATTACAACTCCAACTCATTTTTTGGTACTAAAATGACACCATAATTTTTTGAATTACTGTACTAAAGTGAATGCAAAAAAAAGTAGTCATTTACTATCATGTTGTTAAAGAAGACAAACTTCAATATATTTACGTCCTCATCTTTAATAGTAGCAAGAAGGGAAGAATATGAGGAAGCCACATAATGCATATCTAATATATATATATATATATATATATATATATATATATATATTATGTATGTATGTATATGTGTATGTGTGTGTGTTTCATTTAGCATGTCGAGCTCAAACAATAAGGATGTTCCAACTTTTGTTATCAAAAAAAATATTCAAACTTTGGAGGACCGCTATGTTAACATTTATGAACGACTAAAGGCGAAAGTGGGCTTGATTCACGTCTAGTTTTAGTTTGGATGGATTATTCACTTACATAATTTTCCTGCAATCGGATATAATTGTGCAAATGTATTAATTAAAAAATTAGCCGAGTAGAGAAATGATTTATTTTTTTAAAATAGTATGCAACTAATGCGTCTTTTTCTTATACCAATAAGGGATAATGAATTGAAGAGTTACGTTGAATAGGCAATCACTTGGGAAATCATAAGGCAGTTATATGCAACCGAGCCCATAACGTTGAATAGGGAATCACTTGGGAAATCATAAGGCAGTTATATGCAACCGTCTCATTGTTATGTATGTACATTTAAATTATATTAGTAGTGGTGGGATTATGCAAAATTGTTCATTCTAATAAAATGGTTCCCTTTTTTCCTCATATCATTAACATCGCAATACATAATATGTACTTTCTGGTATTTATTGATTTAAAAATTAAAGAATTGCAACATAAATACGACAAATCTAGCTATGAATCAGTTGTTCCATTTTTAATTGCCCGCTTTTATCCGTTCATTCAAGACGTAATATATCCTTAAGCAATCTAAGTCTTCTTTATATTATGATATTAACATTCTTGTTCATACGATATCCCAAAGTGGTAGGAGACATTTATGTAAATACAATTTTTTTAACATCATGTGTTCTTATAATATGCAATATACTTGCATGTAAATATATTTTAGCCATGCTTTTCAATGCTGTGTATACGTAAATTATATCTTGATAATTGTCGTTGTTTGCATAAATTGTGATGAGATGTGAGGATAATCCCTAAAACTATATGATATACATAGTTCACCCAGTTAATTTAAAGCTGAACAAAAATTTTGTTCGATCTATGTTAATGTATGTTACATGACTTAGACTTTAACTAGGCATGCATATCGATGTGGGTATGTCACATCGGTGTTCACCAAAATACTAGCATAAAAAAAACTACTATATTTAACCACCAACTCCTAAATTAAAAAAAATATAGGACAAATTTTCGAAGTATGCTATTATCGAAACAATTACGCATTTAGTTTCAAACTTTATTACCAAACAAGACAAATTTATGCCCAATCAGCATTTTTATAACTGAAATCCGTGGAGCGCAACTATGAGTTGCGCCCCATATTAAAAAAAACATGTGGACTTGTCTTTATCCTTAATAAAAAAGGTTTCATGTGGCACAACAACTATGAGTTGTGCCACTACAAACTCGCATTTTTTTTTATTATAAAAATGTGGCTAAAATAAAAAAAAGGCCGCAACTATGAGTTGCGTCCATACAAGACAGTTACAAATTTGCTAATTTTGCAACTGACTGGACAAAAATTAGCCTTGTATGGTAATAAGTTTGCAAACTAGCTCCGAACGTGAAATTACTTCGAAAACCAACCTACCTTGAAAATTTGTCCAAAAATATATTTTACCACGATGTTAGCATGATCATGATGACACAGCAAGGGCGAACGACATGTTTGAACTACACTTATTTTCTCTTTAGGGGGAAGATTAAAAAATATATTTATGAATATGTTGAAAGTCCGAGTATGAGCTAATATCTGTTTCGAGCTATGTGTGGATTTAGTCATTTCGCCTCTAGATAGACAATTTGAAGACATACTACAATCTCATACAGAACTTCCAATCATAAGTTGTTTTTGTGAGTAAGCTATTGACTAAACAAATTGCTCTCCAAATTAATTATTTTTTCATCCGCTTTTTATTTGTTTTGAAAGTATTTTTAATTTATCGACTTGGTCGCATGTTATTCAATTAAGTTATCTTTTTTATATCTTTTGGTTTTACGTCCTTTCCTTCACTTTTTGGTTTATTTTCATTCAAGCCCTTCGACATAACTTTCCATTCTAATAAATATATGTTTTATAAAAAAGATCATTATATTCATGCCATAAATAAGCATATTGAAACATATTTCTGATTTTGATTTGTTCATAAAGTAAAATAGAGCAAGTTGTTCTTTTACATCAAAAGTTGTTTATTAGATTATAACTCTCTTAGTATATAAACATGGTTGTGAACAACCAACAACAAAAACCATTAATTGATTTTTCTAATTGCTTTATAATGCATTTTAGATATATAATTAGTAAGTATTAATACTGTGGTATATTTGTTTGTGTGTTAACTGTTAACTATAGCACCGTTAAACAGTGTTTATGAATTATGTTTATATGTATATATACATATATATAATCTCATGTATCCAAGGCATTGTTATCACGGCGACCGACTAGTCGCGACTAGTCGTCGACTAGTCGGTCAGTCGTTCATAAGTCATCGACTAGGACTGTCGACATGAAATTTATCAATATGTCAGTCGACTTGATCAACAAGGAAGCGACTAGTTGCGATTAGTCAGTCGACTAGCGGTCGACTTAACCGACTAGTTCCAAATTTGGGCCCAAAACCAAAAATAAAAATAAACAGGTCAGAAAACCCGTAATTCTGAACCAGAAATCAAGCCAAGAATTGGTTATTTTATAATAAATACTTAAATTTTGTGGGACACAGCAGCACATGCAATGCATTGAAGCCAGCTGCTTTAGTTTTGAACCAAGATGGGACATACTTATACACGAAAATGGAAGAGTACCCACATTATTTTGAAATGTGGGACTGATACAACTCAACTTTGCTCAAAACTGTTCATTTTAGCTGCATATTGGTATGTGTATGTCTACGGTTCTTACGGTTCGACCGGTCCAACCATCAAAACCTCCGACCTTGAGCTTCCACGGTTTAACTAGCGGCACGGTTTATAAAACTATGGTTACTACATGTTTAAATTTTTATGCACATGTTTGAATTTTTATGCATATGTATATATTTATTTATTTATCGACTAGTCCACTAGTCGACTAATTGGACCTTCGTCGACTCGACTCGACTTACCGCTGTGATAACCATGATCAAAGGAGAATTTATTATATTAAACCTATATCATTTTTGGTTCTATTTTGTGTTAACTACTGCACTACAAACTTAGTTGAGTTGAATGACGCTAATATCAACATATAATGACATCAACTGTGTTGTATATTCTAAATAAGTAGCGTTCATCTGCCTCTTAGTAGTTTTAGCCTACGGAAAGGATCTTACAATCATAGAACCGACCGTAATATTTTACAGTTGCTATGTCATAACAGACCTATACTGCTTCCACCGTTATTCTTTGAAATGTCGTTCACTACTAAAATACAATTTTCGATCATTGTACAAATTCTAGAATGAACTATCATACTCCATTGAATGATGCTAGGTTTCATACCTAGACTCAATGATAATTTTTTCAACACAAAGTTGAAAGCAACTACAGTATTTATTTAGCATTAAAAAATGATGCAAATGACATGCACAAATAGTTGCAATACTAAATTCTATTGCTTTGTCATAACAAATTTCGGTATAATTATGAAAACTCCAATCCCTATAAATTTGTTTTCTTTGGATGCGAAGTGTGTTTTGTTTTTCATCATATTATGAAGGAGTATTATATTTTCTTAAGTGAAAATTTGGTTCAACCCCTTATTTTTGGGTTTGATCCGTAAAACCCTTTCTCAAAATTATGTTTTAAATTAAGGCCTTATTTTTAATTCTAGTAGAACAATTAGTTTTTTTTTTTTTTTTGAATCAAACCTGAACGATAATCTCAAGTTTTTAAGATCGAAAAAAAATTGAATGACTGCAAAGATTATTGCATTCATTTGAAGATCACTTGGCGAATATTTGCAGTTCAAAAAAATTAAAATTTGTAGATTTCTCTGCAAACTTTTGCAGACCTCTCTGTATTTATATGCATAATTCTCTAAAAATATTTACAGATCCTTTCGCAAATTTCCAAAAAAAATAAAAGTTGATTTTTTATTATAAATTTTTAAGAAGAGGTCGCTGTTTCTATGTTATGAAAGCCCATGCCAAAGCGCGTTTAGATGCCAAACAGCCCTAGACGACAACTTAGGGCCTTTTTTACCTTCAAATGCGACCATGATGCGTAAGGCACCAGAAAAGCCCCAAAGATGCCGAGGCATCCACCTTGTGAAGCGGCAAAAAAGCGCATCTTTTACAGCATTTAGAAGAAATTGAAATTTTCAGTATTTAGCCCAATAGCAGCCCGAAATCCAACCTGGTAAGAAGGGACTCCTTTGACTGTCGATTTGGAGCGTATTCTCTCTCTCTCTCTTTCTCTCTCTCTCTCTCTCTCTCTCTCTCTCTCTATATATATATATATATACATATATCTTTTTCCTTTCGTCGAACTCTAAAAAAAAACTAGTTCATGAAAGTTCAAAACTGCCAAAAATTATGCTTTGGTACCTTTTTTGGCTGAAAAATGAAAAATTGCCATTCAAGACATCCAAAAAAAGTCTTCGACGCATAAAAAGGTTAGGCAAGGGACTGAAGCTTTTTTGCCTTAACAATAACAACTATGGGTTTAATATTCTGAAACTTGAAGTGGATGGTTTATAGTAAAGGTGGTTATGCACTAATAGTCGTACTATTATTGTCGATCAAACTACTGCTTAGCTCTTACGTAGTTCTCTATTGCTCAACCGATTAAAAATAGTTACGAGTTTAAGGATTTTAATTAGAACCACATGTTTTTTATGCCTATAGTAGTTATAATGCTTTAAAAAAATACACACTTGAACTGCAACATGATCTTCATGTGGTACGATCTCTTAATGGCCAACAATAGATGTTGCTTTTCATGTACATCTACATCACTATATGAATGCAAGTTTTTTTTAATGGAAGTTCACTCATTGGGGTTATCTACATTGCCTTCACTGTGATGATGTAACTAACTTTTCTCTCGGCAGCAAATGCTGCAATTCATATGGGATCGACTCTTTGGACTAAAATTTATCTTATCTGAATTCATGCTTTCACATGTCACGTTTTTTAATACAAATCGTCGCTTTCTTTACAGGGCGATGACTAAGCAACTATAAGGAACAACTGCTCTCTGATGCCCAAATTTTTTGGGCTAGACAACCTGTGATAAAGTTATCAAGGACACTGTATATGTATTTATTATATACTGTTGCAATCTGACAGATTTTTAAATTTTTTTGCCACACTTTCTTTGAGGACAAATAACAACTGTCTTCCAAGGGTTACTAAATTGGAAATATTTTGTTTTCGTTAATTCACCCATTACATTCTGATTGGATTATGTTTGTTCTTATAACATTTTAACACACGAATTGAGCACTCCTTTACCTTCAAAGCTTCAAAAACATTTGAATTACCCATCTGATAAAACCAGTGTTGTCAATAGCGAATAGCGCAAACTAGCGCAAGGCCTGCGCTATGCGCTATAATGTTTTTTTTTTTTTTTTTTTTTTTTTTTTTTTGCTTACAGAAAAGAAGATCTTTAAATAATAAAAAAAAAACACACAGGAAAAAGGCACAAAAGGAAAAAACTGTATGTTTAAAATCTCCAAAAAGGAAAAAAAAACGAAAATGCATGTTCAAAAAAGAAAAAGCAAAATAGCGCGCTATTCATGGCTGCGCTATGATAAAATAGCGCGCTATTTTTGCGCTACACGGGATCCCTGCGCTATAAGAACCAAAATAGCGCAACCTGTGCGCTATGCGCTATTTTGCGCTATAGCGCTCGCTATGACAACTATGGATAAAACTATTAACATTTTTTTTATCATATTCTTTTCCTTCGACAATGATTTCAAAATTAGGTATTTTTACCTGAAAGCTACTTTACTTATACCGACAGCAGCATATGGACTACTACATTTGCGTATATTTTATGTCTACAACTTTTAGCATGTAAAAAGATGGGTTAACCAACTAATGTCTTCTAAATGATCATTTAATGTCGCTATTAATGTATGGAGAAAACATCCTGCCAGAAGATTTCCAATACCGAAAGAAGATCGCTGTATCGCAATAAAGCTAATTTAACTAAATAACAAAAAATGTTACTACAAACACTATGTGCATAACACAGGTTTGTACTAGTTTTTGATGATTATTTAGCTTCACATGTTAATGGTTAGGTTAACCCAATTATAGAAAGACTGTGTCTATAAACCCCTTGATTTTCCTTTACCCCCCACGCCCCCTAGAAAATTAAGTTTATAATTATTGTTATTTTCCAGTTATGCCCTTTAATTTTTTATACAAAAAAAGGATCTGCAAATATAAGCCTCACAGAAGCATAGTTGTCATGATAACATCGCTTGCTCACACCGAGCTTGGTTAACATGGTAATCTTACTCATGGCGAGCTTGGTTAATATGGTAACCTCGCTCATGGTGAGCATGGATATCCAAGTTAGTGCCAAACGTGGTCTTTTTGTATTCAGGGGTATCATAGGGTTGTGTCAGCGTATTAAGGGAAATAGCTGGGCATAACGCCCCTAACAGTGGAAATAGGGCTGGAAAGGCAAATGAAGGGGGTTAATTGACATGGCCTTGTAGGAAAAGGACATAACGCTTACCTGGGGAGAAAGAGTAATTTGGAAGCATCGGTTTTTAGTATGAAGTCCACTCAGATTACTATCGATTTCTGCAAAATAGTGATTTTGCGCAGACATATGATAAAACATAGATGCATACAAAAACAAGGAAAATTAAGAAAACTGGAAAATCATACCCTCAAAATCATCCATTAAAATCGCTTGCAAGGCTTCAATTTCCATCTCCTGCTCTTGCACGTAATCTAAAACAATTATAGTGATGAGAAGGCGATTGACTGAATGAAATTTAGAAAGATGAACGGATTTCGACAAGTTACCAGTCATTTTTGGCTGAGTAAGGGTGTTCCAACTAAGAAAAGATAGGGCTCGAGCTAATCAATGAAATCTGAAAATAGAATTTGTAGGCTGAGAAAAGAAAACCTTGCTGTGTTGCTGCTTTGGAGTTCAGAGAGGAGAAAAGGAGAATAGGAATTGCTTCTACGTTTAGATGGTGGTCTCAACGAGTCAGATTCTCACGGACGAGAGCATAACTGATTCTAGGGCTTCCAAGTAATATTCGTAAATCAAAAAATGCATTATATGAAAAAGCCTAATTCTATTAATACATCAACAATGTCTTTACATGTTTAATGAATTCGAACCCTATTCCTACATCAAAAATATGAAAAGTCAAAACACAAATTTGACATACTCCCACCATTTTTTTGTTTTTAACTATATTTGATGGTCCATTGTCGAGTTTCGAACCTAAATTTGATATATTCCCGTTGAATTATGTAATTAAATGCACTAAATTTCTGTAAATTTCAACTAAATCCTTTGTATTCAAATCTAAAGTGTCATTAACGACGATCTAAGGAAAACATATCAAATTTGTACCAAAAATATAACATATTTTGACGAATATCATACTGGTATGATGTTATCCTCATTTGGAATATATACTCCGTTTTTGTCAAAATAGTAATAATTACATACATGATGGATAAAGACGATAATGCATGATGATAAATATATTGAATGGATGGACTAAGCGATAAGAGCGCCAATTTTTTTTCCTTGAAATAGCTAATCATTACGAACATAATGTTACTATAAATTTCTCACTCGGTAATAATGTCGAAATTTCTAATCAAAATGAGCTCAATAATATCTTCACTAAATACCATAAAGATATTTCTGGAACTAATAGACTTCCTACAATCAAAGCTAGGTTGAATGATTGATACACTAAAAAACAAGTATAGCTTTAGAAGATCCAGATATTCCATTTTCAAAAAAAAAAAAAAAAAAAAAAAGGAGGTACTTAAGCTTATAAATGATATGTGTAATGATAGACCGACTGGATCGAATAGATTTCCTATTTTGTTCTACAATAAATTTTGTCATGCTTTAAAATATGACTTATTTAAAGTGTTTAATGAATTTTATAATAGAGATCTACGATTTGAAAGGTTTAACCTTGTCAATGTAATCGTGCTCCATACGAAAGCGAATGTGATAGAACTTATAAGACCTTATGCCCACATAGTTAGTAATAGGGCTGCACAAAGTATGGGTTGGGTCGGGTTGGACCAAATGCTACGTCCGACCCGCATAGATATGGGTTTAAGGAAGTTCAACCCATATCCGACCCTATATGATGTTGGATATGGGTTGGGTTGAAGTATGGGTTGAGTCGGCTTTAGTAGAGTTGGGTTGGGTTGTTTGAATATAATAAAAAATGAGAATAGAGGGATTTTTTTTAAAAGTAGTATTAAAATATTCAGCATAATATATCAGATTTTTGCTAGCATAATGCATTTAATATAATTGGTTCATTACAAGATATATTTTATTAAAAATTAATTGTAAAACACATCATATAAAATTAATTTACTACATAGTAGAAGTAGTGTTTCATTTTAAGATACATTGAAATGCACTTTAAAATATATTTGCCAAATTCTATCTAGTTTGGATTGACATGAAATATGTTATATATATATATATATATATATATATACTATAAAATACATAAACATTATTCTAGGATTATACTATTCTAATTTTATGTAGGCTGATATTAAATTATTTTTTAATATAAGAACAAAATATCAAACCCGACCTGTATGTAGTATGGGTTGCATGTTGTAACCCATATCCAACCCGAGCTAAGATGGGTTGGATTGGGTTTATGTTGGTTGGTGGGTTGGGTCGGTTTGGATATGAGTTGTGTGCAGCCCTATTTAGTAAATTGTTCATTTAAGCTTTTTTTTAAGAGATCCGAGCTGAAGGATTAAGCATTAAATAGATAATTTAACTGATACAACGCAATCTACTTTTATTGAGGGTAGGAAGGTGGTTGTAGTCTGAAAGCTCATAAATTATTGTTATAAAAATAGTAACACTTATGTCTTTTTAAAATTTGATTTTTCTAAAGCTTTTGATTATGTTAACTCGTCATTTCTTAAAAAATTACCCATGGTTGCGGTTTCTACTTTGAATGGATCGCTAGAATCTAGAACCTTTGGTACAATTGTCGATGGTATTCTAGAAAAAAAAATACAATCTAAATATGGATTTGGACAAAATGATCGTTTAACATCCTTATTGTTTAATCTAGCAGCAGTATTTGTCAGGGAAAATTGCGTCTTTGCGGAAGCGAGCAGGATCTAATTCATCCAATTACTTAAAGATGATTTCTACGAAAAAATAACAGAGATATGAAATTACACGCATAAACACAAGATATTACACCCAACCATCATCTTTATTGATTCACCAAAAACAAATTTTGTTTACACTCAATGGATCAAAAATCGAAAGTAAACAAACTACAATTGAATCGATAATCTTATTGAGAAAAGGAAAGAATATTCAGATGACTATAACTATTGTTGGAGAAGGAGAACAATGAAGAAGGACAACAAACCCTTGGACAATCTAGAGGCACCAATAGGAATAGTTTCCCTCAGCCCTAATTCCTAATCTTCCTCTCTAGGGCACAAGCCCTAGAGGCACACAACCTCTCAATCTTTCAACTTAATTCGGTCATATCATAATCCAAACCTAGATGTTGTTTTTATAAGAGAACGAAGGCCTAGGCAAAATAACCATTTTCCCCTTAGAATATATTTTAGGAATATATTCCTAAAATAACCGATCAAAAACAAGTAACCTGTCTCTTTCTCAATATTCTTAAAATAACTGGTCAAAAACAGGAACCTTATTCCTCAATATTCCTAAAATAACTGGTCAAAAACAGGAAACCTGCCTCTTCCTCCGAACTTTAGTTCACACACCGTCTTCTCCACTACAATGCACTCATCAAAACACTTAGTCCTCAAAATACATGTAATTGAATATCACAAATCACAACACTCCACCTTGATATGAAATCGCACAAACAATTCCTCTGACTACCATGGACATGTGATATCACAAATTACTCCACCTTAATATGAGACTACATCGATGCTCCAACAATCACTAAACAAGTCAACCTAACGCTTTTAACGACCACCTACTCTCAATTAATACAACTCTTGATTTCAAGGCCCCAAGATACGCCCCGCATATTTCCGAAGTACAAGGACTCAATTGATTTCAAGGCAACAATCACACCCAATGGAGTACTCAATTGATTTTCGGGCTACAATCACACCCAGTCGATTTGAGCGGGCTACGACCACACCTTCTCAATTAAAAACACAATTCACCGTCTATAAAATATGCATCTTCAACTCGAGCTGCACCACGCAAAACTAACGGTCTAAAAGTGCTTCTAATACCACAAAGATCTCCGACTTTGGATTTTCCAACTCGACACATGTCTACCACTTGACTAAAGCTCATTGTTTGATCTCCACCGATCCCTCTAGCACCATCAACGTGATGATCCAAGTCGAAAACATGAACCGAATCACCAAAGTATAGGCAAATCAAACCAATTGCCAACTCATCTGTCTTCTTCCATCTTCCCTCATCCATATTTGAGGGCTACTTCCTATCTCCATCAATCGGATCATGAAGATCACAGAGGTAAAGCACATCCACTATCTTAGGCTTCCGAATCCTCCCATTTTTTACATAAAAAATAGTCATCTTCGGAAACGCCATTATATCTAACATAACAAAAATCAAATTTTCCAATCCAAAATCACTCTAAGATTTACGATGATCTAGCTCTAATACCAATTGTCGGGGAAAATTGCGCCTTTGCGGAAGCGACCAGAATCTTATTTACCCAATTACTTAAAGATGATTTCTATGAAAAAATAACACAATATGAAATTACACACAAAAACACAAGATATTCCACCTAACCACTCTCTTTATTGATTAAATACAAACAAAATTTGTTTACACTCAGTGGATCAAAAACCAAAGGTAAACAAACTACAATTGAATCAATAACCTTATTGAGAAAGGGAAAGAATATTTAGATGACTACAACTATTATTGGAGAAGGAGAACGATGAAGAACGATGACAGACCCTTAGACAATCTGGAAGCACCAATAGGAATAGCTTCTCTCATCCATAATTCATAATCTTCCTCTCCAAGGCATAAGCCATGGAGGCACACAACCTCCCAATCTTTCAACTTAACTCGGTCATATCCTAATCCAAACCTCGATGCTGCTTTTATAGGAGAATAAAGGCCTAGGCAAAATATCTAATTTTCCCCTCAAAATATATTTTAGGACTATATTCCTAGAATAACTGGTCAAAAACAAGAAATCTGCATCTTCCTCAATATTCCTAAAATAATCGGTCAAAAATAGGAAACCTGCCTCTTTCTCAATATTCTTAAAATAATCGGTCAAAAACAGGAAACCCGCCTCTTCCTCCGAACTCTGGTTCGCACACCATCTTCACATCTATAAAGCACTCATCAAAACACATCGTCTTCGAAATACATGTGATTGAATGTCACAAATCACAACAGTATTCACAGGGAGCATAAGTTTTATATTTTAAATTGGGCTCTTGATAGTACCGATAACAAGGTCATTACTAATGGTTTTTCAGTTCTTGTGATTAGTTTTACCTCTCATTTACCATGTCATAGTATAATTTTTAGTTTTATTTTATATGGTTTTGAAAGGCTTTCAAAACTTAAGACTAACTTTGGCAAGAGTTATGTTTTAATCTTGAACATTGTCGATAATGATGAAAATCTCGTTGTTGATACTCTTAAATGTAAAATCTAAAATTTTCTATATAGTACTTGGGATTTCATATTACACCTATTGAACTAAAGAAAGAAAGTAGACAAATAAAAATTGATAAAATAATATAAAATTAAATAAAAATTGATAAAACAATAGAAAACTATCTAATTGTAATTATATATTTTTAACTATAGCAGGTAATGTAGATTGTAATTGTAGTTGTAAGTTTAGATTCTTAACTAAAACTCATCGTCAATGTAGATTTTTTAATAGGGCTAGGGTTCAGAACCCCCCACTTTTTGTAGCAAATCTACTCTTTTAATATTCATATATTTTCTCTAACTTTCCACTTCAAAATTCATCAATCATCTTCTCTTTTTCCTATCATTTTCTCCATCTTCCCACGTTAAATTTTTTTTACTTTCATTTTGGCTTCGGCCTCTGCACTTTATACTAATTTTCTTCCCTAGCTTCCATTATTTTGCTTTCAGCTGCTTATTATCATTCAACCTTGCCTATTTTCCTAGTCATATCGGAATTCCCCTTCATGTCACTTAGTATCATCTTTCTTCTATGCAAGACATGACGCTCACGTTTACTAATGAGCCATGACATTCTATAAGCTTATGTCTGTATTTACAAGCTTATTTTACTGAGTTTTGTTCTAGTTTTACATCATGCGTAAGTTGACATGCTTGGTGACTATCAGGTCACACTTGGTATTTGATTTGGATGGTGGTGTTTCTGGGTGCATCAACTTGTGCTTAGATATCTTGGGTGGTGACTTCATGGTGGTTTCTAGCCAAGGCCCAACATCTTGGTTGTTAACTATTGGTTTTTTATTTATCGGTAGGTCTAAGAACCCAAAATTTAGTGACCCTAAATTATATTGATTACAGTTAAATCGATGTATATATTTAGGGTGAATAAATAAATAAATCATTTGTGTATGTATGTGATGAATATATAAAATTGTGCATGGTTAGAATAGTGAAAAATTATGCATGTTAATTTGTATATTGTGAGTGGTATGAAAATTAGTTCAAGTGTTATGGAAACGGGATTAAGTGTTAAAAAGGCAAATACAAAGCTAAGGGTAAAATGGGAATTAGCAAATGATAAACCTTAACCGTATAGCAATGCAATAAAAAGAAATAGGCTACTGGATTTCGTTCTCTCGTTCAAAACCAAAATGAAAACAAAATTGGTCGGAAGCCCTAACTAATCAAATTGAAAATCAAAAAATAGATCGTCATGCAAGATAAATCATCTCGCATTAACTAGAAATGGAATCGGGCGAAAGATTAGCAGTGGATCCAAGGAGATCGAGGGCTAACCGGGATGTGGAAGGATGAAATCAAGATTAATGTGAGTGTATTTCCTTTTTTGTGGCAATAAGTCCATTTATAGGAAGCTATTTACCTATTCATTTCACTATAGGATCATTACAGGTAAATATGAATGTCAGCTATGAGAT
Organism: Allium sativum; assembly: GCA_030737875.1. Lineage (NCBI taxonomy): Eukaryota > Viridiplantae > Streptophyta > Magnoliopsida > Asparagales > Amaryllidaceae > Allium > Allium sativum. The sequence continues at coordinate 507,693,441 of CM060921.1, read as the reverse complement.
TTACATGATATTTTTTTGATGATTTCTGAGGATGGATGCTAGATTGGTTTGAATAACATGTTGTTTTAATTAGCGATTGATTTTTGTCCTAACTGTTTTTCTGGTTGCAGCCGTGTGTGTGTGTGTGTGTGTGTGTGTGTATATATACATACATACACACACAGAACTATTATAAAGAGTATATAACTTGTATTATAACACTGATTAGAACACATCCAATTTATGAATCTGATGAATATCATTGAAGTGAATGATCAAGTATATGTTTATATAGTTGAATGATTGAGTGTTATGCTTGTGATGATTGATATTGGATAAAGTATTGGTCGTTGAATGTTTATTTGTAAAAATAAGTAAAAGTATTGATGTATTATTTAGGTATTCACATCATGATTGGGGTATGAATACAAAAAAAGGGGACTTTATCAGATTTAAGTAAGAAAGTAGGTACATGAGAGGGGTGGGCATACATGTAAAAGTAAATTTGTGTGATATGCTCTTTGTCTTGCTTTAATAATGTATTTACATTATATGTCAGTTTCATCCCATAACAAACAGGAAGCTAAGACAACTTACATGCTTATATTCCTTTGTTTTAAACATTTACATACATGATTTAATCTCAGAAATTGGGACTGTGCATATGATATGTGATATGTGTATGCTTGGATGTATGGTTGTGTCGGTGAATCACTTTTGGATGCACTTATATTAAATCTGGAAATGAGTAAATATATATATATGTATATATGCATGAAGATGTGTGTGTATATATATTAGAAATAATATCTACCAGATGAAATTAAATGTATATATGTATGTATATATGCATGGAAGTGCGTGTGTATACATATTATAAATGCCAGATGAAAATTAAAGGGATATGTATGTATATATGCATGGAAGTGCATGTGTGTGTATGTGTGTGTGTGTATGAAATGCCAGATAAAAATTGAATGGATATGCATGTATATATGCATGATAATGTATGTATGTATATATTTTTTAGAAATGATCTGCTAAATAATTTTGTAACTAAGTGGATATATATATATATATACATGCATGGAAATATATATATAAGGAATAAATTGTTAAGGCTGTTAGAGGAGATATTTTTTCTACTCATTGAAAATATATTAAAAAGAGATGTGTATTATTGGGTGAACAAATGATAGATTATATCATTGTTTGGGCAGTTTTAATCTGTTTGTGGTTAGGGATAACTAGTTTAAACTGAGAAATGCAATTGAAATTATACACTGAAGTGTCTAATTGCCAAATGATTTAAGAAATAAATTGCCCAGTAAGAATGAAGTTGATTAAATGTTGTGACCATATATGAGTGCTTTGAGTATATACATACATGCCATGACTAATATGAATGTAAGTCTGATGTTCATTGTAACTGGTGGAATGCAAATAGGTTAGTTGTTAAGTTACAGATAACCTACCATACATATGTTATATTTATTTGAGTATAACAGTTAAGATTGTGATGAACTGATGCACATTATTCTCTGACATTAATTGAATTGAGTTATACCCTGAAGAGTAGTTTATAACCAGTAATCTGCACTTACCTAAATTTAGTATGAAGTGTTTGAGATGACTTACCTTCTTATAATTGTAAGGTAGAGAAAGTGTTGAATAGTGAATATAATCCATGATGATTATAAACCAGTGTTTTTATATGTCATTTAATTTATAAAATACACTTATACCAGATGTATTAAGTCTGGCACTGTTGATTGCCCATGCAATCTCCTAGGGTGTTTCATTTAAACGAGGCAGTTCAAAGTGTTTGTTTTACAGGTAGGAAAGAACCTTTTTTATTGAGTTGACAAATTAAAGAGGGGACTGTTAGAATGATAGAAGTTATATATATATAGTTGTAGTTGCAGAAATTTACATGCAATTGAGTTAGCATTGCTGTGTAGAGTGTACTTGAAGATTTTACCTTGTATGATATGTCATGTATATTACATAGTTGTAATAAACCGGTTAGATGATTAAACATGTAATTTCATATGTAAAAGAATGCATAAAACTGTTGTACCATTGTTGTATTGAGTTGCATTTGTTATGTTGTACATTGTACGATGTTTAAAGATTGTAAATCAGCCGAAGGTTGATATATATATATATATATATATATATATATATGTATGTATGTACGTATGTATGTATGTATATACACACACACATATATACATATATACACACATACACTCAGTGAACTAGTTATATGTCCATATATGTTCAGTGTGTTTGACTGAAAGATAAAGATTTATATATATATTAAAAGGTGAAGTTTGAATAAACATTATCGTATTCAGTAAGCTTGAGTGGTATCTGAATTTATCTTCATTGCTGTTGGGAAAGGAAATTATACCATGTAAGTCAATACGTGGTAATGGCATCTGCCTTAGCTACCAAATCTTACACTGTTTTGATAAATATACATATAAGCATTTATGTCTTGATTGCTAACTTAGATTTTAAGCGGCAATTCTGTGAAGCAAGGGGAATACTAGCATATATGTTAATGTATGTTCAGGTTGCTTAAATCTTTACAGATAAACATATGTATATACATAATTATTGGGACCAAACTTATTTATATTTGTGTAAGTGAATATTGTATCCAATTTGCAATTGTTTACATGCTTATATTTTATAAATTACTATTGATTAGTGTCCTAGATGTATGAAATTTTATAAAAGGGTTGCACGATATGTACATAATTTATAAGAGTTGAAATTTAATGGGTAATCTAATAGGAAATGTTTGGTAACAATTTTTATATATATACACATTTATAAGTATTATTTGTGCAAATATATACCAATTTATCTTAATCACAAGTTTTGAATTGTATAAATTATGCTAGCTTGGTAGCCATTTCTGATACTTAGATATCATTTTCTAACACTTAGGTATTAGTTTCTGATATTTGGGCATCAGTTTTATAAGGTGGCTGAGGTGTCAGTAAATACTCAAATCTGCAAAGTAATGTTAATTATGTATATTGCAAGAAACAAGTTATTTTAATCTTGTTTATGCTGCGTGATGATTAATTATTTTAATTAATCTTATGTCCTCTACTATTTAAGTAACTACGATATAAGTAAAGGAGAATTGTATATCTTCTTATATACAAGTTAAAATTTGAATTATACTAATATTTCTATATTAGGGTTGAGTGATCCTGGAAGAGAAGAGTTATAGGAAGATAACCGTTGAGAAGATGACCCAAGAGTATTATAATTTATAATTTGATAAATGGAAAATTTGTTGAAAATTTTTGGGGTCGTCACAGTTGTATCAGAGCTGTGGTTATAAAACACAACTGTAGTAAATAATTTATTATGATTTTTAATAAAGCATACTAATTTAAAATGTGTATAAACATTGAGTGATTAGTTGACTCTTTCTATTTGTTTAAGTAATGCAGAAAAATTTAAGGATTACATTAAATTTTATCATAGCTACCCCTGAAGATTGGTTGTAAGCCAAGAGCTAGATGTTGCTATTTATGTGCTTGGATGCTATAATTGATGAAATACACGAAAATAAGGTGTGGAATTGGTAAAATAACTATGATGATGACTTCATGTTATAAATAAAAACAGTTCTAATCCTGTTGTGTTCACTTACATGTTTGTTTTGACAAAAATTTGCAATTGATTTTAATGGATGGATTATTTGTTTTGCTAATTCCTAATTAGATGTAATACAGGATTATAAATATAACCCTATTATATGATGAGAGATGATAGGAATAACCTGCATGTTCATTTAAATAATTAGCTGTGATGCTTGAGACTAAATATTTCAATGATTTATATGCAAATGATTGTGAATCTGGCAGTGTCACCATCTCTGGAAACATTATTGAAGTATGAATAGAAAATTGTTATTTGAAACTTATTTGTGAATCACTTTAGATTGTATTCAATATAAGTGGTGAAAAATAAAACTGCATAGAAAGTTCATAGATGAATTAGAACTGTAAAAATTGCTTCATGTTATTGTTATGATCTTGGTTGAATCCTATTGTGTAATTTATTGAATTTGCATAACTGTGACACTTTAAACAAGTATATGCGTATAATTTAAGAACATTGATAACAAAATGTGGTTTGAAAAATGTTGGGTACAAGGCAGTGACATGATATTGATGTTGCTTATGTCTTGTATTCAAGAGAAAGAGACCAGGGGTGCAATGGATAGTCATGTGCTAAGCCTCTAGTTTCGTAAACATTTCCTTAAATATAAATTGTGATTTAGCTAGGCTTATCAAACAAATCAGCACTAGTTAAAGAACAGTGGTTGGGAATAAAGGCTTTAAGGTGTGCCAATTTAAACACTCATGGCCACATGGTGTTAGCAATGTAAGTTCACAAGAGAAAAAGGTAGAAAATAACCAAAATATACCCATACTAGACACTGTGAATAGCATATCTGAAAAATCTTGCTTTTATTTATGCAAAGTGTAATGGGGATGCTACATTAGATTGACTGAATGTTACCAAGCTAGTTGGGTGCTAATGTTCAGAAATAATGTGACTTTTTACTTATATTGGAAAAAATATTATGCCATGATTGATGGGAATGTATGCCTAATATTGCTGGATATATTTGATTCATTTATTAAGGCAATGGGTACGCAGGGGTTGTGATTTGGTCAAATAGGGAAAAGGCAAGGGAAATACTTAGTAATAAACTAAGGGCTGATCAGGTTGGAAAAACTATCTTGAGCAGCTTAGCATGGGCCATAATGCAAGCTTGTACAAGGCTTGTTTAAGTCCAGAAAACTGAGCGTACAGGAACATGAAGGGGTTCTAGACAGTGTGCACCTTATTAGTCAAGTATAATATAACCTAATTATAAATGAAAAATAAAGATGAGTCTGTTTTAGAATGGAATTTTGATGACAACAACCTTGTTTCAATTATTTACATTATTGGTTATAAAATATATATTAACATCGTTTGTCTAGAATATATATATATATATATATATGTATACGCAGGATATGTATGCTGGATATAAGTGTTGAAGACTGTACAGTTTTATGATTTAAGATATCAAGGAAGTCAAGACTCATGAGTATCAAGATAATTAAGATTTCAAGGGCTCAAGATTATCAAAGTAATAGAGTCTGGTTTATATATAAAACTCTGGCTAGCTCTTTCAAATTTTGTTTTCAAATTGATTTCAAAATTATTTCAAACTCCTTTTCTAAATAGTAACGCCCCACAATTTCAGACGAGTAAAGTTTGTCGAAAACCCCGTCCGTTCAAAACAAATAATGATAATTACCATTTTATTTGATAAGTATACAACACCACTAAATGCATTGGATATAATTTTAATAGATACCGCTTATCAGAGTTTTACATCTAATTCGCTGGGTGTGCTTAAATACAAATTAAACACAATTACCATAAATCAACCATTGTGCAACTCTGACAAGATGGACATCGATATTCATTCCTGCACACTCGGTAAATACATTAGCATGGCTTAAATGATAACACTGAAAGACGCATTACACAAGATGTAATAACAAGTAATAAACAAAAAAAATATTTTTTTTAGTAAAGTAGTTGCATCACTACCACTTGTGATTGCCTACGTACCTTATCTAATTGGGTGAGCAATTAGATACATGATTAAGCCAACATAGTTCTTCTTTACGTAAAACATTTAAAATCAATATTTACTTCCAAAATACTATTTATATCAAGTAAGGGTAAAACACTATACAAATACTCGTTTTGAAAGATATCTATATATCTCTTGTAGAACTTCCATTCAAAAGATAAACATCTTCTATTTTAAATACCAAGAAACTCCCTTGTGATAAAATAGATTATAACTCCAAACTAATCATCAAGAAAAGAAATACTTGAAAGTATTTTTTTACATAAAACATTTATCAAAGTAATGCATTTCAATAATGCAATTATGGCTATCAAACCGTAGGTATTCTATGTCTGTCCCAGTCCCCTACTAATCCTTATATTCTTGATTTTAGGACATTAGGCAAGTTATATTAAGTCATCAATGTCCTCAATCATCAGTCGTATAAGTTGTTTACTTACCGAAGTAAAGATTGTAGTTAAAATGGTATGTTGAAATCATATGCAACATTAAATTAATATACAAGCTTAAGAAATAAGTAATTGTTTAGATGATGGGTATACTCAAAGTACTCCTTGCTATCTTCATGCAAAAAAAAATTAAAACATAATACAGCACTTATCATCACCCCAAAGCAATCAAATGTCTTCCTCGAACCATCGTAATTTGCAAAACTCAGGTCAACCTACTTTGTTCTCGGTTTTGACACGTTTTGACTCTCTTTTACGTTGATTTAACATCCCCACGTTTGGTAGTTTGTTTATAATACTACGAGGAAGCTCAAGTCCAAATTTGAGAGGATTTGGAGTAGTTTACCATGGTTTTATACTAAAAACGGTTATTACAGCGTTTCTGTTGTGCTATGAAAAGTTTTGGATAGTTTACAATTATTTTAGACTATAAACAGCTACTACAGCGCTTATGGGCGCTATGAACACTTTTGGACTCGTTAAAGTGCTTTATAAATAGTTCAGAGAAAAGACAGTGTTTTCTGAAATGCTATGAAAAGTTATGCCCTTGGTACAGTGCTTCATAAATAATTCAAAGAAAATATAGCATTTTCTAAAATGCTATGAAAAGTTCTGGCCTTGGTACAGTGCTTCATAAATAATTCAGAGAAAAGATAGCATTTTAAAATGCTACGAAAAGTTCTGAAATTCAGTTTTTCAGCTAGGTTTTCTTCAAAATGTTTGATGCTATTTCTCTATGATAAAAATAGTTTTTTACTCCAAATTTTCTGTATTAAGAAGCTCTCTTAGTCTACTTAATTTTCATGAAAAGAAACCCTTAAAATTATTTGCAATTTGATATATATATATATATATATATATATATATATATATATAATTCAACAAGACAACACATTTTTAACATGTCCATTTTAAGCTAATTTTTACATGACTTTGCATCTAGTTTTCGGCCACACAAATGATCGAATTAGAAAAAGGTTATACAAGTGGAAGTTGTAGACCTTTAAATTAGCTTTCCACATTGATAAAGAAATCGAAATTTCATCGAGAATTGCAAATGTTATCCCCAAAACATCGGACGTTGTTTTCAGTGATTCAGGTTCTATCGTTTCTTCTTAATTTTCACAACTTTTCTTCAAAATATGAAATGAACATATGAAATTAAATAGGTTTTCTTCTTCATTTTCACAACTTTTCTTCAAAGATTGCAGATTAAACTTCTATTTATTCTTTTGGCTTCTCCTAAACTTCTCCTCTTTCTCTTATCTTAATTTTGTTTTGTGAATGTATGAAAGAAATAAACGTTTCCACACTTTATATAGTATTTTTCAAGGCTAGTTTGGTAATTTAGTTCTTGACACTTGTCCACCTTTTCTTCATGCAAGCTTAGGATGTAGACACATGCCTCCTTATGTGTCTTTATATGTTTCTACACATGGACACCTAATGTGTTTATGTAGTGGCCCGCAAATCTGTACTATCTGAGTTGACTAATAACACCACACATCCAACCCAGATTGCACAGAAATACGAATCATTATTAGAAAGAAGTTAGAGGATGAGAAATAGAAAGAAAGACATATTAGAATAAAAGAAAAAGAAGATCACAGACTCACAGCGGAACGGATAAAATATATTATATAACATAACTTTTGAAATACAAATTAGTAACTTCATATACATATCATCATCAGAGCACAACAATTATTCCTGGAACAGTTATAAACACCTGTTTCCAGATACAAACATGGTTCACAGCTGAATATATGATAGTCTATAGCTAACTGGTGAAGCCTCCTGCTTTCAGCTCTTCCAAGTGAATCTGAAAAATCCCGACTACTTGACTGCCCATACAAATTTGGGCACCCAAGAGTTTAGGGAAAACAAACAAAATAAACTCTAGGTCAGTCATGGGACTGGTGTGAGTAAACTCCAACCATTTGTTTAATTTTCAAAATCCTTTCGAAAGAAAGGATAATAGTAAGACCAGCCCACACATAAACATGGACGGTTTTTACCTTACTATAACCCAAAACATTTTGATACAAAAATCCAGTGATATTATAATAATGTCTACATCAAATAAATAGAATCTAGTGGAACGCTTGCATCTCACGCTCCACATACACAGTATAAAATCAAAATCTGCATGGCGCTTATTGGAGATTGGATTTCCAACATGACAAGGTATGGAACCACCTTCCGATGATGTATCTCTAGAGGCGAATACACCTGGGTTCAACAAGAACGTCTCGCAACCCGGCCCACACATGACCGACCACTCATTTCGCTTGAGTGTATCGAATGTATATCACCAACGGTTAGGATCAGCAACCGTCTCCCGAATGGGACAACATCGAATATAATAAGGAATTAAACGAATCTCTAGATAGGTTATTATACATCCTAATGGGAGCGACCCACATAGCCATGTTGCCTGCCCGATTTTTGCCATTTCCCAGTTGTTGAGGCCCGAGGCTACGATTACTTATCATTTTCTGATAGCACAATCACTTTGAATGCCACATTGTCAGATCCGTTAATCATTAATTGATTTGCACAAATATTCTAGATATTATGCTAAGGGAATAAATCCGTTGCAACCATATATATTTATACAGACCAACCCATTTGATCATTGGAAATACTTTGTCAGACATTCGTCCATTTACGTTCGTTCAAGGACTGAACAAAACCGAAGGCACAATTTCTATTAATAGAAAAACCCCTTGCACTTTACTCCGTCTTCGATTATCTTCATATAATCTGATTCGCAACGCTACTGCCAATACAGAGTGGTTCACGGATAATAATCCAATCGGTCTCTCCATATTGACAACGATATTGGCAAATACTTTAATAGTCGGTTATTTAACTATCAAAGAAAAACAAACAAACATTCATCCATAACATCCATCAATTACTGGGCCCCTTGATTACTATTCATTAATTAAACCACCCTTTCCATTTCCTTATCAATATTTGTTAAACAAATATTTTCAATTATCATCTCAGTCTCTTACATTCTTTGGAAAACATTTCTATATCTCACCTTCTTTTATTTTCTATAGTTAGAAATTATATTCTATTTGAAATTGAAACAATTTCAATCACTTATCTCTTTTCCGACTACTTTAATTATACTCAGGAAATATTTACTTTTATATTTCCAAAATTCCATCACTTGGGTTAAAATGAATGTTGTATAAAACATCGTTACAACAACCCAAAATATTTTATTCAACTAACTATTATTCAAACACTTCTCTTCGAGACTGGATCTTGCTATTTACCAATCAAAAATGAAATCAATCAAGTTGTGGTAAAATTACCTCTCAGACCTTGACTGAAAACACCCTCAACTTCAAAACGGCAAAACCACAAACCTCAAATAAACACACTATAAAACCCAATTATTCATTTTAAAACATGTATATTGTTCTCTTTCTATTTCTAATTTATAGATTTCCATTTTTGGTTACAATATTTTATTTTTGATTTCGTTTCCTTATCGAATTCTATATATATATCGATACCTTGATTTTTAATTATCAAATTATCTTAAAAATATTCTAACTCCTTAAATTCCCGGAAAAATTCGCCATAACCTCCCTTGTACTGGGAGCATCGGGATATTTCAAATAGCCTCATATGGCCCTCACCAATCCAAAAGAAAAAGCCAAGCGGCTTGCCGATACGGCGCATAAAATCTCATATATGAATTTAAACATGTATCTTTTAGTCGGGCACAAGTTAAAATCTTCATATACTTCATCCCATACTTGTCTAACACATGCTTACCTGTTTTCAATTCAATTCCACATTATCCAATCGTTTGTATTCAGTTTCGCTCATTTATTCTTTAATTAGCTATTTTTCCTATTTCACTTCTTTGTTTGAACATAACATGTTCAAACAAAATATTTCTTGCTCATAACCACATTGAATTTCAATTTCAATTCTAGTTTCCTTTTCGATTTCGAATATAATTTTCAAATCGAATTCACTTATTCAAAGCCCAATATCAATTCAAAATCTCATTAACTAATTACTATTCAAATTAGTTAATTCTATTCAATAGATCAAAAATCTGATTTCTGTTTCAAAAATCAATTCAGTACTCCACTTGAGTTCACATATATTTTACAACTCAAATTCGAAATTTTCTAAATAGAAATTCAGATTTTATTCGCTTAAAATCCTTTTATAAAATTAAATAATCTGTTATGGTTTTTAAATAGTTATGGCGCTGTTTTTCTGAAAATTTGATTTTGACATAACACAAAATCTATCCGACGAAATCCAGATTTTTCTCTTCCATTAGAAAAATATTATCAAATCGGTCCTGACGTTTCTTGTTTCAAGGAGTTCCGACTTCAATCGAGTTATGTATACTCAATTGAAGTTCGAAACGACAATTTACGAACTGCAGCGCTGCGGCGAGTTCGTTTTAATTATATTTATATATAAAAATGTTTTAAACTTCGTTTAAATAAATTCAACTCTATTCTGATATATTTTTAATATATATCAATAAAAAAATTTCCAATTCAACATACTATTTCCAATCTTCTAAAATTTGTCGATTTTTCCTTATTCAGAAATAAATTCATTTATATTTCGACCTTTTAATTTCAATTCCTTTGAACGCTATATTCCAATTCCATTTGAATTCTATATTCAAATTACATTTGAATTTCTATATTCAAATTCTATTTCAAATCTCTGATTCAAATTCTATTTGAATTTCTCTTATTCAAATTCTATACTCACATTTCGCTTAAGTTTCTATATTCAGTTTCTATTTTCAAATCTTATAGTTAAACCCCATTATTTTCAAATCTCTATATTTGAATTTCATTTGAACTTTCTTTATTCAAATCCATTTGAATTCCTTTGAATTCAAATTCTATTTAAATCCCCTTACTCAAAATTTCTATTTACATTCCTATATTCAAGTTCTATATTTGAATTTCCTTTAAATTTTGTATATTCAACATCTATTTAAATTTCTATATTCAAATTCTATATTTGAATCCTCTTTGGATTTCTATATTCAAATTCTATATTTAAATTCTCTAGTCAAATCCCGTTTGAATTTCTATATTCAAACTCCATTCAAATTCTATATTTGAATTTCTATATTCAAATTCTATTTGAATTTTCTTTTCAAATTCTATTTGAATTTTCTTTTCAAATTCTATTTGAATTTTCTTTTCAAATTCTATAGTTAAACTTCATTTAAATCTCTATTTGACTTTTCTTTATTCAAATCCATTTGAATTCCTTTGAATTCAAATTCTATTTCAATTCCTTTGAATTCTATATTCAAAGTCTATGTCTAATTCTCTTTGAATTCTACATTCAAATTCCATATTTAATTTTCTTTGAATTCTACATTCAAAGTCCATTTCAATTTCTCTTGTATTCAAATTCTATTTTTGAATTCCATTTGAATTTCTATTATTCAAATTTCAAATTCTATTTTAGAAAAAAATATAATTCCCTTTTTAAATCAGCAAAATTCCTTTTCATGATATTTTTAAATATCAATATTTGGGCCCAGTGATATTTAAACACCGACAACCAATTATTTATTTCAGGTTTTCTAACACATCATATATAACAGTATATATGCAAACAAATAAACAAACAGATAATATATTTTTGAGGAATCCAGTTGGATTCCTCTAACCTGTTTTCCTGCATTCACAGACGTTAGTCAACAGAAATAATACCCATCCTGCTTCGTGGCAGGATATCGCGGTATAAAAGGGGATCCACTTATATACGTGGGCGTAGGGTCATCCGCTAATGATACTGTAACAACCCGTATTTTTATAGCATATTAAAACAAGAAATCAAGGCAGAATTAAATTTTAAAGTCAGAATCAAGGGAAACGGGTTACGCCATTGCGTTCGTCTCGAAATTTTACATGAAACAGAGTCCGAGTTTTCGAAAATCGGAGTCCGAATGAAGAAGTTATGGCCTGTACAAGTTTCAGAAGTTTTCAGGCAGGACTGGCCTAGGAGGTCGACCATAGGGTCGACCTACCCCCCCCCCAGGTCGACCATAGGGTCGACCTACCCCCCAGGTTGTTCATAGTGTCGACCCCCCACCTTACAGGTCGACCTGGTCGGTCTGGTTTGACCCAGAACTCATTCTTGAAGCCTGAGACATGTTTTGATGGTCCGGATTGATTCTAGGGTTAATCTAAGGGCCTAAACTAGTTGCTGCACCTATAAAAACACCCTTAGACCTAACCTAATTCATATCAAATCATTCTTACACTATTATGCTGTTGGACTTCCTCTTGATCATGGCCGCCGCTCTCTAAACTTTTCTCTTAGCCTCCAAACTAGATTCAAACTAGAGATTAAAGCTTCTACAGCAATTCTACAACAATTCAAGAAGATATATCAATGTCTCTGCAACGTTCTACGACAATTTTAGTTCTTAATTCATTAGCCATGCTCTGTAAGTTCTAGTTATTTTCATATTAAAATAATTAAATTTAATATGGACATGTGATGAAATGAAATTGGACTTTTGATTCAATTCTTGTTTCTTCTTGGATCTCGATCTTGAGAACTTTTCTATCTTTATTCGCATGACAAGTTTATGGTCTATTCAGCCTGTTGTAAATCAATTTTTCTTGGTTCATGTTGATATTATTATCAAGATCTATTCTTTATGCCTGAGATGATGCTTTTATGTCGTTTTCTCTCTGATCTTGTTTTTATTGCAACTTCTACCTCCCTGTACTTATTTTCTTTTGATGAACCTAGGTCAATTTCGGACCTAGGCCAAAACTACGATATACGTGCGATGTATACGGGGGAAATATTGGAATATTGCCTAGTGGAATATATGTGTTTGGTGGAATCGAAGGCATAATATGAAAATTTGATGTTTGGGGATAATTTACCATTAACATGAAACTTGATATTTGGGTATTGTCATTATAATGGTAATTGCAAGAATGGGGATTGGCATATGTAATTTGATATGGATCTTGATGTATATATATATATATATATATATATATATATAATTTGACATGGATCTTGATATGTGTAATTTGGTTAGAACTTGTTATGAGTAAATTGGTGTAAACGTAGTATACATGTAATTTTGGGTATAAAACTTGATCTATGTAAATTGGGCGTAGCTTTGTAAACATGTAAATCATGAATCTTGACATATGTAAAGCGGCATGAAACTTGGTATATGTGTAAATTAGCATACATGTAAAACAACTTAAATTGAACATATGTAAATTTGGTACGAATTGGGCATATGTAAAATTTACATGTAGTCAAGAACTTGGGCATATGTTAATTATGTAAAATTTGGAGTTGAAACATATATGATAATTTATGACTTAGTAGAGGTTTAATATGAACGCGCCTAAGTTGGGTTTCGGGTAATTGGCATGTATTGTAAATAAAAGGCTATAAATTGGCATAACCTTATAGTGAATTATGATAATAATTTGGGAATATGTTTTGGGGCAAAAACGTGAATCATGAACATTTCTATATGTTAAACACATGAACTGATATTGGGGTTTTGGGTGGAATACGACCATTAATGAAGCTTTGACACGAGGTTAGACTCGGTTTGTGGTGTAAATCTGCCCGGAACCACCCGACAAATCCAGTATCCACAAAGTGTCAGTCTAATGTGAGAGGTCGAAGGTCGAATTGTAGGCGTAACGATTTATGACACGAGGTTAGACCCAGTTTGTGGTGTAAATCTGCCCGGAACCGCCCGGCAAATCCAGTGGCCACAAAATGCACGGTCTAATGTGAGAGGTCATGATTTGTTCGTCATAATGAATGAATTAAGGAATACTAACCATTATAAGACGTGGGTATGGTTAGAGGGTTAGGTGGAATGACATGGAAATTTGACATGTGAATATGGACCTAACCGGTATGAGTTAAGAACATGTAAAACTTATAAATGTGGGCTTAACCAACATAACTGTTAATCAGACTAATGGGTAGGTTAAGTAACATAGCTAGGCTAATGACACTTGACCGTTATAACATGACTAGCGGATGTGTTGAGCTAACTTGAATAGGTTGATAACACCCAATCGATATAACCTGATGCGTGGTAGGGTTAAGTAAACACACGAGGGTAACACTTAACCATTATAATATGACTGGTGGATGGAGTTAAGTTAACATGCACTTAACCAATATAACGTGATGCGTGGTAAGGTTAAGTAACAACAGAGGGTAACACTTAACCGTCACAACATGATAAGTAGGTGGGCTAAGTCAATGTACACTTAACCAATATGACATGACATGCGGTGGGGTTAAGTTAACACAAGGGAGAACACTTAGCCAGTATAACAAGGCTTGCGATAGGGTTAAGTAACACAAGGAACAACACTTAACCGATATAACATGATGTGTGGTAGGGTTAAGTAAAACAAGATGAAACACTTAACCAACTTAACGTAACGGACGAAGAGGGTTAAGTACATATCGGGTTGGTGGTTAATATTAGTAAATATAGGCCCACAAACTTAACCATTAATAAGCACGCTTGAATAGGTAGGTTAAGTACATCACGGGAAGGTGGGTAATATCTGTATATATAGGCCCACACACTTAACCGGTAGGAAACCCTAGTAACGGGGACCCATTTCAGCAGTAACCCAAATCAGGTATCAACGGTTCCCTGAAACTAGGCAGGGTGGGGCACGATTACTGGGCTGATTGTAAGCGGTCAAACGACGGCGGTGGGTGCACAGTGTAGGTCTAACGGGGTGCGAGCGTGCACACACTCCGGAGCAGACAACCAGGGCACTGGGGACACCGGTAGTATAACCTATGCCTTCTAGAATTGCGTCGGGCCGCCACCATGGGTCTTGATACACCCTATGGTGGGACCAGCATAGGTATCTACAATCATTGGGGGCCGTATGACACACATAGGTAGCATAATCTCTAGGTTGGACCTAGGTGGCATAAACCCTGAATCCGAGAAGCGTTCAATAGGTAGCGTAATCCCTAGGTTGGACCTAGGTGGCATAAATCCTGGTTGAATCTTGGAAGCACTCGATAGAAAACCCTAGATTAGATCTAGGTAATAAATAATAGATGTACACGTGAAAGTAACCTTAATTTTCGGGGATTGGGATCACGTTATGATTTTATCATTTTATATAGATTACTAGTTGGGACACTAGTTAGGTGGTGCAGGGAAAATAGATATCATTTTAGTGGTGAAGCAGAGAAATCTTGCGAAGCTTGATAGAAATCTTGCGAAACTATACTTAGTTCATTTTGAATGGGAACCTTGCAATGTTATACATGACAGAAATCCTATGATGTTATTCTTTGTTATCGTGCTTGTAGCTTATCTTGTCATCATGCTTATGTTTACTTTCAGTTTATTCATGTCATGTTATCTTTACCTGTTTTTATGCTGAAAGTCACTAGGACTTACTCAGTCTTTATGCTGACCCAGTTTGTTTCGCCTCTTTTTCTTCCGTCCCCCCCCCGGTTCACAGGGTGGGAATACAGCTTAATTCGGATCTTACCAAGCTCAAAGGCTCTTTCATGTACGGCTTGGATTTCCCTTGGCTATGGCTTGCTTTGCTTTATTGGGGAATGCTACAGTTTATTTTTATGCTTCTTTGTTTTTGAGCAAGACAGATATTTTAGCTATGTATTTGGGTATTGGAAGTTGATGGGATTTTATTGTAAACAATTCTATTTAATAAATGATTTGAAGTACTTCTACTTCACTTTCCGTTGTTTTATATATGTCTGTCTTGTAATATTTCTGTTCCAGTACCCATAATGCTCCATTGAAATTAAGGCATTCCCTTTGTGTGTGACCTTAACGGATGTGGGGTGTTACATTTGTTATCAGAGCAGAAGGTTACCAAACTGGGCAAAAGCTTTTAAAAACCTTCTGAAATTATTTTCAAAACGTTTACAAAGAAGCATTTTTCTAAAGAAAAGTTTTGTTTTACGAAAGGCATATTCCCCAAAGCCATATGCACTATCTTTTGATTCTCTCCTTGAGCCTCTTCTCTCTTTATCTTTCACCATAGTTTGTAGGCATGCGACACATGTCGGAGGGCAAAGTAGTGTCCAGCCTCCATCTGTAGCCGCAGTAGTTTTACTTGCGACTAATTTTATTTCAAGATTTGTAGGGTTGCCGTGAGATGGAAGTAGCTTTCGAGAAACTTTTCAACAAGCCATACGAGGATAAAGAACACAAGCCTAAGGATGAGAAACTTGTTGATATGGCTTAACCCACGAAAGAGGAGAAAGGTGAAAGGAAAGAGGCGAAGTGAAAAAATAATAAAACCCATGACAAGAGAGAATATCTTTGGTATGGTAAAAAGGGACATGTAATTAAGTATTATAGGACAAAGACAAGGGCAAAGAACAAGATCGTCGAGAGGGCAATTGTATGCTCTCACTACTAGCGTACCTAAGAGAGGTGGTAACGTTTTTGTTAAAGGCTTAACTTTTCTTTTCTATCATCCCATTAGGACTTTGTTTTTGAACATCGCATCCTTTTAATTCTGCTTCGATAGTTGAGTCTCTGCATCTTAGTACTAGCGTAGTAGAGTATCCCATTTTATCCTCAAATCCTGTTAGGGAATCGGCTCATTTATTCATGACTTGTTTGGATTTGAGAATGTCTATGCTAAGTGTTGAGTTTAGAAGTAATGCTTATGTTTTTTTTGGGCTATGGGTTGATTCTAGGGATGGAGTGGTTATCCAGAAATGGTGCCATTCTTGAGAATGAAAAGAGGGTAGTTGGATTCTTGACTTGCCTTGGTAATGCCCTCGAAGTCTAGTGTAACCCTTAGGGTTCTACAATGTTTAATTACCTAGAATCTCTTGATACATTTATCGATCCGCTCGAGTAGTGTTCACCACTAAGGCAGATGGTTCATTTCGCTTATGCATGAGTTATAGAAAATCACCTTAGTAAGTACATTTGGCAACATGGTTGGCATTTGTTTGTTTTCAAGAGATAGTTCTTCTGCGTGGAATACCTTATAATAGGTAAACGAGATCCAGGATTCACTAGTGAATTTTGGAGAGCTTGCATGAAATCATGAGTACGCAGTTATGTTTGAGCCGAGTATACTAGAAAAAGAATAAATGAAAGTGGAACGAGAGACAACAGTGAAATGAGTTCCGACTCATATTTTGGAAACAAGAATTAAGAAGCTACGAAATTATGAAGTTAAAGACAGACAAAACACAATGGAGTTAATCTCAAGGAAATGCAACTTAGAAGATTGAAGACTAGACACGCACATCATATCTCTTCTTAAGAGTATATCCTTAATCCCTCTTTTCCTGTAGAGCTTACCTGTATGCTATCTTTTAAGTATAACCTCTCGGTCCTATTTCCCATCCTATTTCTGTTGCAAACCCCATAGGGAGTATGACTCATTTGTTAATAATACATGTTGGGGCTTGAGGGTGTCCGTTGGGTTGACTAAACTTTTTGGGTTTTATAGGATATGGGTTGGTCTTAGGAAGAGATTTCTTGTGACCAAAAAGGAGTCTATCATGCTTAGTTTCCTAGAAACATATATATTGGTTGGTTAATTCTTTGGGTGTCAGCCCGATGTCGATTACGGTCTTCGGGGCTGGTGCTTAGGGAGTTCTTCTCCAAATCAATATATATGTGACATAGATTTCCAGTTTTGACATTGCCTAATGGGCTCAAGGTTTTTACTTACTTCTATCGTTCAACTATACCTTTAGGTAGGAATAATTGGGTGTAAACATGTGTTTGAGACATGTTATGATTGATGGTTGCAAGTGGTTGCAAGTGGCTGCTAGTGGTTGCTCGTGATTGCATAACACACATTAGGCACTAGATCGGCTCAGACACATTTCCATATTGCATATGCATGAGTGTTTATACTTGTTTATGGATGAAATTGGATGTGTTATCATATGGATGATGCATATGGATGGATGTTTGTGCACACATATAGTGTTTATGTGACTAGGACTATTTGCATACATGTTGGACTCATTGCACTAAACATATTTTGCATTAAGAAGATCAATCAGGCCTGATCATTTGCATTAGATAAGGAACATATACACACACTTTCTGCATATGTTCATACCGCATTAGAAATCTCTTAATGACAATGAATGCCTGTGATTGATGATTGAGTAGATGGATGATTGGATGGTAGGACACATTCTTCTTAACTTGAAGATTTCGGGGACGAAATCCTTTAATGAGGGGAGAATGTAACAACCCGTATTTTTATAGCATATTAAAACAAGAAATCAAGGCAGAATTAAATTTTAAAGTCAGAATCAGGGGAAACGGGTTACGCCATTGCGTTCGTCTCGAAATTTTACATGAAATAGAGTCCGAGTTTTCGAAAATCGGAGTCCGGATGAAGGAGTTATGGCATGTACAAGTTTCAGCAGTTTTCAGGCAGGACTGGCCCAGGGGGTCGACCTACCCCCCCCCCCCCCAGGTCGACCATAGGGTCGATCTACCCCCTAGGTCGACCATAGTGCCGATCCCCCACCTTACAGGTCGACCTAGTCGGCCTGATTTGACCCAGAACTCATTCTTGAAGCCTAAGACGTGTTTTGACGGTCCGGATTGATTCTAGGGTTAATCTAAGGGCCTAAACTAGTTGCTACACCTATAAAAACACCCTTAGACCTAACCTAATTCATATCAAATCATTCTTACACTATTATGCTGCTGGACTTCCTCTTGATCATGGCCGCCGCTCTCTAAACTTTTTTCTTAGCCTCCAAACTAGATTCAAACTAGAGATTAAAGCTTCTACAGTAATTCTACAGCAATTCAAGAAGATAAATCAATGTCTCTGCAACGTTCTACGACAATTTTAGTTCTTAATTCATTAGCCATGCTCTGTAAGTTCTAGTTATTTTCATATTAAAATAATTAAATTTAATATGGACATGTGATGAAATGAAATTGGACTTTTGATTCAATTCTTGTTTCTTCTTGGATCTCGATCTTGAGAACTTTTCTATCTTTATTCGCATGACAAGTTTATGGTCTATTCAGCCTGTTGTAAATCAATTTTTCTTGGTTCATGTTGATATTATTATCAAAATCTATTCTTTATGCCTGAGATGATGCTTTTATGTCGTTTTCTCTCTGATCTTGTTTTTATTGCAACTTCTACCTCCCCGTACTTATTTTCTTTTGATGAACCTAGGTCAATTTCGGACCTAGGCCAAAACTACGATATACGCGCGATGGTATACGGGGGAAATATTGGAATATTGCCTAGTGGAATATATGTGTTTGGTGGAATCGAAGACATAATATGAAAATTTGATGTTTGGGGATAATTTACCATTAACATGAAACTTGATATTTGGTTATTGTCATTATAATGGTAATTGCAAGAATAGGGATTGGCATATATAATTTGATATGGATCTTGATATATATATATATATATATATATATATATATATATATATATAATTTGACATGGATCTTGATATATGTAATTTGGCTAGAACTTGTTATGAGTAAATTGGTGTAAACGTAGTATACATGTAATTTTGGGTATAAAACTTGATCTATGTAAATTGGGCATAGCTTTGTAAACATGTAAATCATGAATCTTGACATATGTAAAGCGGCATGAAACTTGGTATATGTGTAAATTGGCATACATGTAAAACGACTTAAATTGAACATATATAAATTTGGTACGAATTGGGCATATGTAAAATTTACATGTAGTCTAAAACTTGGGCATATGTTAATTATGTAAAATTTGGAGTTGAAACATATATGATAATTTATGACTTAGTAGAGGTTTAATATGAACGCGCCTAAGTTGGGTTTTGGGTAATTGTCATGTATTGTAAATAAAAGGCTATAACTTGGCATAACCTTATAGTGAATTATGATAATAATTTGGGAACACGTTTTGGGGCAAAAACGTGAACCATGAACATTTTTATATGTTAAACACATGAACTGATATTGGGGTTTTGGGTGGAATACGACCATTAATGAACCTTTGACACGAGGTTAGACTCGGTTTGTGGTGTAAATCTGCCCGGAACCGCCCGGCAACTCCAGTAGCCACAAAGTGTCAGTCTAATGTGAGAGGTCGAAGGTCGAATTGTAGGCGTAACTATTTATGACACGAGGTTAGACCCAGTTTGTGGTGTAAATCTGCCCGGAACCGCTCGGCAAATCCAGTGGCCACAAAATGCACGGTCTAATGTGAGAGGTCATGATTCGTTCGTCATAATGAATGAATTAAGGAATACTAACCATAATAAGACGTGGGTATGGTTAAAGGGTTAGGTGGGATGACATGGAAATTTGACATGTGAATATGGACCTAACCGGTATGAGTTAAGAACATGTAAAACTTATAAATGTGGACTTAACCAACATAACTGTTAATCAGACTAATGGGTAGGTTAAGTAACATAGCTAGGCTAATGACACTTGACCGTTATAACATGACTAGCGGATGGGTTGGGCTAACTTGAATAGGTTGATAACACCCAATCGATATAACCTGATGCGTGGTAGGGTTAAGTAAACACACGAGGGTAACACTTAACCATTATAATATGACTGGTGGATGGGGTTAAGTTTACATGCACTTAACCAATATAACGTGATGCGTGGTAAGGTTAAGTAACAACAGAGGGTAACACTTAACCGTCACAACATGATAAGTAGGTGGGCTAAGTCAATGTACACTTAACCAATATGACATGACATGCGGTGGGGTTAAGTTAACACAAGGGAGAACACTTAGCCAGTATAACAAGGCTTGCAGTAGGGTTAAGTAACACAAGGAACAACACTTAACCGATATAACATGATGTGTGGTAGGGTTAAGTAAAACAAGATGAAACACTTAACCAACTTAACGTAATGGACGGAGAGGGTTAAGTACATATCGGGTTGGTGGGTAATATTAGTAAATATAGGCCCACAAACTTAACCATTAATAAGCACGCTTGAATAGGTGGGTTAAGTACATCATGGGAAGGTGGGTAATATCTGTATGTATAGGCCCACACACTTAACCAGTAGGAAACCCTAGTAACGGGGACCCATTTCAGCAGTAACCCAAATCAGGTATCAACGGTACCCTGAAACTAGGCAGGGTGGGGCACGATTGCTGGGATGATTGTAAGCGGTCAAACGACGACGGTGGGTGCACAGTGTAGGTCTAACGGGGTGCGGGCGTGCACACACTCCGGAGCAGACAACCAGGGCACTGGGGACACCAGTAGTATAACCTATGCCTTCTAGAATTGCGTCGGGCCGCCACCATGGGTCTTGATACACCCCATGGTGGGACCAGCATAGGTATCTACAATCATTGGGGGCCGTATGACACACATAAGTAGCATAATCCCTAGGTTGGACCTAGGTGGCATAAACCCTAAATCCGAGAAGCGTTCAATAGGTATCATAATCCCTAGGTTGGACCTAGGTGGCATAAATCCTGGTTGAATCTAGGAAGCGCTCGATAGAAAACCCTAGATTAGATCTAGGTAATAAATAATAGATGTACACGTGAAAGTAACCTTAATTTTAGTGGATTGGGATCACGTTATGATTTTATCATTTTATATAGATTACAAGTTGGGACACTAGTTAGGTGGTGCAGAGAAAATAGATATCATTTTAGTGGTGAAGCAGAGAAATCTTGCGAAACTATACTTAGTTCATCTTGAATGGGAACCTTGCAATGTTATACATGACAGAAATCCTTTGATGTTATTCTTAGTTATCTTTCCTGTAGCTTATCTTCTCATCATGCTTATGTTTACTTTCAGTTTATTCATGCCATGTTATCTTTACCTGTTTTTATGCTGAAAGTCACTAGGACTTACTCAGTCTTTATGACTGACCCTGTTTGTTTCGCCTCTTTTTCTTCCGTTCCCCCCCAGTTCACAGGGTGGGAATACAGCTTAATTCGGATCTAATCAAGCTCCAAGGCTCTTTCCTGTACGGCTTGGATTTCTCTTGGCTATGGCTTGCTTTGCTTTATTGGGGAATGCTACAGTTTATTTTTATGCTTCTTTGTTTTTGAGCAAGACAGATATTTTAGCTATGTATTTGGGTATTAGAAGTTGATGGGCTTTTATTGTAAACAATTCTATTTAATAAATGATTTGAAGTAATTCTACTTCACTTTCTGCTGTTTTATATATGTCTGTCTTGTAATATTTCTGTTCCAGTACCCATAATGCTCCATTGAAATTAAGGCATTCCCTTTGCGAGTGACCTTAACGGATGTGGGGTGTTACAGATACTGCGGGAACAATCCAATCACCAAACCAATATATATAATAGTCAACCCTAAATAACTAATATTTTTAAATCAACTAGAAAGCATTTCAAACAAGTATCAAACAATTATTTTTAACGAATAAAAATAATTCTAAATAAAAGGGTAGTGAGATTTACTCACCGTGATTTTAATTTGCTCTTATACCAATTTCAATTCTTTCTGTCGATTTCCAAGGCTCGGGACTCCATACGAATGATTCCATTAGATTTATATCCTCACCTAAGAAAAATCCGAATCTTATGGATATGCTACTGAATTTCCTTAACAAGGTCTTATGTTAAAAATATACAAAGATTTAATTTCTCTTTTTAGTTTAGCAGTTAATGTTATTTTGGTTTAACAGTATATTAATTTCAGTTTTTAACTAATATACTAATTTAGAAAGAATAAAATCAAATTCACAAATAAGAACTCACCTCTTGACTTTGCCATTATCACCAAACAACAAGCCACTGTCTTCTGCAACAGCATCCTCCTGAGAACCCTAGGCAAAGCAACGCTTCCCAGACCTCATCGTGACATACCAGCGCACCTCCACTTGATCGCAACACTCCCTCTTCTATTCGTGATCACAATACAACTCGCGACAAACCCATGTCAGCTCAACTTGACTCCCCTTGTCAACGTCATCGTCCACTCCCAGAACCCAGTCGCCATCACTCCGCCCCCAAAATACCATATCGCGACTTCTACTGCTTCTAAAATCAGACTTAGGAGCCTCGCAATCCACGCTATCGTACCTTCCATTTAACTCGAATTACTGCGCACCCCCTTGATTCGATTAAAACTGAACGGAAAATGGATCTGAATTTCTAGTATACGGTGCGTTTGATTTGAACGAAAAGAGTGGAAAGTTGATTTAAGCTTTGCAATTAAGAAAGGAGGCGATTTTGGTTTTATAAAGATGCTGAACGGACATTTTCTATTTGTTTGAATAGTTTGGTTTCCTGAGGAACGAAATGGAAAGGAGCAGGGGTCGCGGTTTATAGAAGAAGGAGGGGGACAGGAAGTACACAGCAGATCTGTGTATTTATTTAAAAAGATTTTCTAATTAATTTGATTTGATTCTGATTCGATATAAAGAGATCTTTTATTCTTTTTTAACAGATATCGATTTGATTTCGATCTTATCCATTGAAATATCTCAAGGTTCACAGTTAAAAATCGTGAACCGCTATTTTAGCGTACTGACCGTCATTCCAATATTATAACGCTATTTTGAACAGAACAGAAACGATTATAAAATCTAATTCGAACGTAATATAAAATAACCATTTTAAATCAATATAATAAAATTTAAATTCAAAAAAATGAATTCTTCAATAATAAATTATTATTTGTTATCGTTTAAATTCAAATAAAACTTCATATAAATCAATTTTACTCCATTTCAAATTTAATTACTTAAGATCCTCTATTACGATAGTTATATTGATAATTCAATATAAAAATCGATTTATATTATTAGCTCAATATTTAAAATAATATTAAATATTCAAAATAAATCGGCCAGAAAATCTGGGTCATTACATTCTTCCCCTCTTAAAATAATTTCGTCCTCAAAATTGCTAAGGTAGGAAAAATGGTACAAATCTATTACTTTTCAAAATCTCACTTATGTTGAAATTCAACTCTTCACATTTCAACAAATTTTAATTCCACCAAACTTTTGGTTTTCTCTCCTATCACACATCATATATACTCATATTCATTCTATTCGAATGATTTACATTCAATACATTCACACCCAATTCGTATTCCTTTCAAATTGATTTTTATCAATTAATTCACTTCAATCCATTTAACTCGATTAAGTTAAAATTCCACTTCCAGAATCCAAATCCCAGGGTTTTCATTTCAAATCCTTTTGAAATAACTTAAACATGTACATATATATTTCCATTTCAAATTCAAAACATTTGAATTTTCAAACTACTTGTTTTCTTTCAATACAAATTCTAATCAAAAATTTCCTAAAGTAAAAATCCAACAATTAGAAACTCGAAAATGAACACTGATGATGTCGCGACCATCGTCAGAATTATTTCCCAGCCACTGAAGTGATTTCAGTGCTTAAACAAATTCAAAACCCATTCAAAATGATTTTTATTCAAAAATCCCTTTCAAATAAAGCTATATTATTTTAATATACTTCAGAAAATATTTTCCAATTTCCCAGGATTTAAAATTCCAAATTCTGGTTTGAATTAAATTTTAATTCATCTCATTTGTATATTTCATTCATATACAAATTCTATTTGGTTCTATATAACCATTTCATTTCTTATAATCTCATTCAATTATATTAACAACATCCAACACATCCATCTATTATAATAATTTCACAAAATTATTACTTTTCTATAAAAATAGAATTTTGGGCAAAATTATTCCATTTACCCACTTTAAAACAATACTGTGTTCAATCTTCTGTTCAAGTATTTACAAACTCTTATCGACGTCGTGGCGTCCCACGATTCGATCAGAATTCATAAACCACTCAACAGACTAACCAACACAATATAAAACAACTTTTATATCAATTTACATATACGCTCTCTCGTATATATATGCACTCAACTCATTCAAGGGCACTACTGACCCTATCTCTAATGAGCACATGCCACACAAGCCTAGGTATTCGCTCAACCTAAGCTCTGATACCAACTGTAGTGGCCCGCAAATCTGTACTATCTGAGTTGACTACTAACACCACACGTCCAACCCAGATTGCACAGAAATACGAATCATTATTAGAAAGAAGTTAGAGGATGAGAAATAGAAAGAAAGAAATATTAGAATAGAAGAAAACGAAGATCACAGACTCACAGCGGAATGGATAAAATATATTATATAACATAACTTTTGAAATACAAATCAGTAACTTCATATACATATCATCATCAGAGCACAACAGTTATTCCTGGAGCAGTTATAAACACCTGTTTCCAGATACAAACATGGTTCACAGCGGAATATATGATAGTCTATATCTAACTGGTGAAGCCTCCTGCTTTCATCTCTTCCAAGTGAATCTGAAAAATCTCGACTACTTGACTGCCCGTACAAATTTGGGCACCCAAGAGTTTAGGGAAAACAAACAAAATAAACAATGGGTCAGTCATGGGACTGGTGTGAGTAAACTCCAACCATTTGTTTAACTTTCAAAATCCTTTCGAAAGAAAGGATAATAGTAAGACCAGCCCACACATAAACATGGACGATTTTTACCTTACTATAACCCAAAACATTTTGATACAAAAATCCAGTGATATTATAATAATGTCTACATCAAATAAACAGAATCTAGCGGAACGCTTGCATCTCACGCTCCACATACATAATATAAAATCAAAATCCGCATGGCGCTTATTGGAGATTGGATTTCCAACATGACAAGGTATGGAACCACCTTCCGATGATGTATCTCTAGAGGAGAATACACCTGGGTTCAACAAGAACGTCTTGCAACCCGGCCCACACATGACCGACCACTCATTTCGCTTGAGTGTATCGAAAGTATATCACCAACGGTTGGGATCTGCAACCGTCTCCCGAATGGGACAGCATCGAATAGAATAAGGAATTAATTGAATCTCTAGATAGGTGATTATACATCCTAATGGGAGCGACCCACATAGCCATGTTGCCTGCCCGATTTTTGTCATTTCCCGGTTGTTGAGGCCTGAGGCTACGATTACTTATCATTTTCTGATAGCACAATCACTTTGAATGCCACATTGTCAGATCCGTTAATCATTAATTGATTTGCACAAATATTTTGGATATTATGCTAAGGGAATAAATCCGTTGCAACCATATATATTTATACAGACCAACCCATTTGATCATTGGAAATACTTTGTCAGACATTCGTCCATTTACGTTCATTCTGGGACTGAACGAAACCGAAGGCACAATTTCTATTAATAGAAAAACCCCTTGCACTTTACTCCGTCTTCGATTATTTTCATATAATCTGATTCGCAACGCTACTGCCAATACAGAGTGGTTCACGGATAATAATCCAACCGGTCTCTCCATATTGACAACGATATTGGCAAATACTTCGATAGTCGGTTATTTAACTATCAAAGAAAAACAAACAAACATTCATCCATAACATCCATCAATCACTGGGCCCCTTGATTACTATTCATTAATTAAACCACCCTTTCCATTTCCTTATCAATATTTGTTAAACAAATATTTTCAATTATCATCTCAGTCTCTTACATTCTTTGGAAAACATTTCTATATCTCACCTTCTTTTATTTTCTATAGTTAGAAATTATATTCTATTTGAAATTGAAACAATTTCAATCACTTATCTCTTTTCCGACTACTTTAATTATACTAAGGAAATATTTACTTTTATATTTCCAAAATTCCATCACTTGGGTTAAAACGAATGTTGTATAAAACATCGTTACAACAACCCAAAATATTTTATTCAACTAACTATTATTCAAACACTTCTCTTTGAGACTGGATCTTGCTATTTACCAATCAAAAATGAAATCAATCAAGTTGGGGTAAAATTACCTCTCAGACCTTGACTGAAAACACCCTCAACTTCAAAACGGCAAAACCACTAACCTCAAATAAACACACTATAAAACCCAATTATTCATTTTAAAACATGTATATTGTTCGCTTTCTATTTCTAATTTATAGATTTCCCTTTTTGGTTACAATATTTTATTTTTGATTTCGTTTCCTTATCGAATTCTATATATATATATATATCGATACCTTGATTTCTAATTATCAAATTATCTTAAAAATATTCTAACTCCTTAAATTCCATGAAAAATTTGCCATAACCTCCCTTGTACTGGGAGCATTGGGATATTTTAAATAGCCTCCCATGGCCCTCACCAATCCAAAAGAAAAATCCAAGTGGCTTGCAGATACGGCGCATAAAATCTCATATATGAATTTAAACATGTACCTTTTAGTCGGGCACAAGTTAAAATCTTCATATACTTCATCCCATACCTGTCTAACACATGCTTACCTGTTTTCAATTCAATTCCACACTATCCAATCGTTTGAATTCAGTTTCGCTCATTTATTCTTTAATTAGCTATTTTTCCTATTTCACTTCTTTGTTTGAACATAACATGTTCAAACAAAATATCACATTGAATTTCAATTTCAATTCTAGTATCCTTTTCGATTTCGAATATAATTTTCAAATCGAAGTCACTTATTCAAAGCCCAATATCAATTCAAAATCTCATTAACTAATTACTATTCAAATTAGTTAATTCCATTCAATAAATCAAAAATCTGATTTCTATTTCAAAAATCAATTCATTACTCCACTTGAGTTAACATATATTTTACAACTCAAATTCAAAATTTTCTAAATAGAAATTCAGATTTTATTCGCTTAAAATCCTTTTATAAAATTAAATAAACCGTTATGGTTTTTAAATGGTTATGGCGCTATTTTTCTGAAAATTTGATTTTGACATAACACGAAATCTATCCGACGAAATCTAGATTTTTCTCTTCCATTAGAAAACTGTTATCAAATCGGTCGTGACGTTTCTTGTTTCAAAGAATTCCGACTTCAATCGAGTTATGTATACTCAATTGAAGTTCGAAACGACAATTTACGAACTGCAGCACTGTAGCGAGTTCGTTTTAATTATATTTATATATATAAACGTTTTAAACTTCATTTAAATAAATTCAACTCTATTCTGATATATTTTTAATATATATTAATCTAAATTTTCCCAATTCAAAATACTATTTCCAATCTTCTAAAATTTGTCGATTTTTCCTTATTCCGAAATAAATTCATTTATATTTCGACCTTTTAATTTCAATTCCTTTGAACGCTGTATTCAAATTCCATTTGAATTCAATTTGAATTCTATATTCAAATTCTATTTCAAATCTCTGATTTAAATTCTATTTGAATTTCTCTTATTCAAGTTCTATACTCACATTTCGCTTAAATTTCTATATTCAGTTTCTATTTTCAAATCTTATAGTTAAACTCCATTATTTTCTAATCTCTATATTTGAATTTCATTTGAACTTTCTTTATTCAAATCCATTTGAATTCCTTTGAATTCAAATTCTATTTGAATTCCTTTGAATTCGAATTCTATTTAAATCCCTTTATTCAAAATTTCTATTTACATTCCTATATTCAAATTCTATATTTGAATTTCCTTTAAATTTTCTATATTCAACATCTATTTAAATTTATATATTCAAATTCTATATTTGAATCCTCTTTGAATTTCTATATTCAAATTCTATATTTAAATTCTCTATTCAAATCCCGTTTGAATTTCTATTTCAAATCCATTCAAATTCTATATTTGAATTTCTATATTCAAATTCTATTTGAATTTTCTTTTCAAATTCTGTTAGAATTTTCTTTTTAAATTCTATAGTTAAACTTCATTCAAATCTCTAATTGACTTTTCTTTATTCAAATCCATTTGAATTCCTTTGAATTCAAATTCTATTTAAATTCTATTTCAATTCCTTTGAATTCTGTATTCAAAGTCTATATCTAAATCTCTTTGAATTCTACATTCAAAGTCCATATTTAATTTTCTTTGAATTCTACATTCAAAGTCCATTTCAATTTCTCTTGTATTCAAATTCTATTTTTGAATTCCATTTGAATTTCTATTATTCAAATTTCAAATTCTATTTTAGAAAAAAAATAGAATTTCCTTTTTAAATCAGCAAAATTCCTTTTCATGATATTTTTAATTATCAATATTTGGGCCCAGTGATATTTAAACACCAACAACCAATTATTTATTTCAGGGTTTCTAACACATCATATATAACAGTATATATGCAAGCAGATAAACAAACAGATAATATATTTTTGAGGAATCCAGTTGGATTCCTCCAACCTGTTTTCCTGCATTCACAGACGTTAGTCAACAGAAATAATACCCATCCTACTTCGTGGCAGGATATCGCGGTATAAAAGGGGATCCACTTATATACGTGGGCGTAGGGTCATCCGCTAATGATACTGCGGGCATCCGCTAATGATACTGCGGG
Source organism: Allium sativum (assembly GCA_030737875.1). NCBI lineage: Eukaryota > Viridiplantae > Streptophyta > Magnoliopsida > Asparagales > Amaryllidaceae > Allium > Allium sativum. The sequence goes on along the minus strand of CM060921.1, from coordinate 507,663,901 downwards.
AACAATCCTTTCACCAAACCAATATATATAATAGTCAACCCTAAATAACTAATATTTTTAAATCAACCAGAAAGCATTTCAAACAAGCATCAAACAATTATTTTTAACGAATAAAAATAATTCTAAATAAAAGGTGAGTGAGATTTACTCACCGTGATTTTAATTTGCTCTTATACCAATTTCAATTCTTTCTGTCGATTTCCAAGGCTCGGGACTCCATACGAATGATTCCATTAGATTTATATCCTCACCTAAGAAAAATCTGAATCTTATAGATATGCTACTAACTTTCCTTAACAAGGTCTTATGTAAAAAATATACAAAGATTTAATTTCTCTTTTTAGTTTAGCAGTTAATGATATTTTGGTTTAACAGTATATTAATTTCAGTTTTAAACTAATATACTAATTTAGAAAGAATAAAATCAAATTCACAAATAAGAACTCACCTCTTGACTTTGCCATTATCACCAAACAACAAGCCACTGTCTTCTGCAACAACATCCTCCTGAGAACCCTAGGCAAAGCAACGCTTCCCAGACCTCATCGTGACATACCAGTGCACCTCCACTTGATCGCAACACTCCCTCTTCTATTCGTGATCGCAATACAACTCGCGACAAACCCTGGTCAGCTCAACTCGACTCCCCTTGTCAACGTCATCGTCCACTCCCAGAACCCAGTCGCCATCACTCCGCCCCCAAAATACCATATCGCGACTTCTACTGCTTCTAAAATCGGACTTAGGAGCCTCGCAATCCCCGCTATCGTACCTTCCATTTAACTCGAATTACTGCGCACCCCCTTGATTCGATTAAAACTGAACGGAAAATGGATCTGAATTTTCTAGTATACGGTGCGTTTGATTTGAACGAAAAGAGTGGAAAGTTGATTTAAGCTTTGCAATTAAGAAAGGAGGCGATTTTGGTTTTATAAAGATGCTAAACGGCCATTTTCTATTTGTTTGAATAGTTTGGTTTCCTGAGGAACGAAATGGAAAGGAGTAGGGGTCGCGGTTTATAGAAGAAGGAGGGGGACAGGAAGTACACAGCAGATCTGTGTATTTATTTAAAAAGATTTTCTAATTAATTTGATTTGATTCTGATTCGATATAAAGAGATCTTTTATTCTTTTTTTAACAGATATCGATTTGATTTCGATCTTATCCATTGAAATATCTCAAGGTTCACAGTTAAAAATCGTGAACCGCTATTTTAGCGTACTGACCGTCGTTCCAATATTATAACACTATTTTGAACAGAACAGAAACGATTATAAAATCTAATTCGAACGTAATATAAAATAACCATTTTAAATCAATATAATAAAATTTAAACTCAAACAAATGAATTCTTTGATAATAAATTATTATTTGTTATCGTTTAAATTCAAATAAAACTTCATATAAATCAATTTGACTCCATTTCAAATTTAATTACTTAAGATCCTCGTGTTACGATAGTTATATTGATAATTCAATATAAAAATAGAAATATATTATTAGCTCAATATTTAAAATAATATTAAATATTCAAAATAAATCGGCCAGAAAATCTGGGTCGTTACAGTTTATGTGTCTTTACCTTATTTACTGCAAGACATGTGTACCGTTCCTTTGATGACACGTGTTCCTATCATTTTTAATATTCTAGAATATATACACATATACCATTTGTATTTTATTTATATGCTATGTACATGCATTTATGTGTTTTTCTATTGTTACTACATGCACATGATGTTCTAACAACTTTTTAATAAGTAAAATATCATTTATTGACAAAACTGTTTTCGGTCACATTATCGTTATTTCTTTGAACTACTTATCGTTGTAAACAAAAAATTCAATAACATGTTTTCTCCTCGTTAATTATTATTTATAAAGGGATTAATCAAGGTTATAAAACCATTTTTATAATATTAAATCCAAGATTTAAATATTTAAATAACCTCGATATTTAAATAATGATTGCCCGAAGTTTCATGTTGTTACATTCTTTTCCCTTAAAAGGAATTTCGTCCTCGAAATTCTATGCAATACTTAATCAAAAGAAAGCCAAATATTCCACAAATAAAACTCTAAGTATCCAAGGCATTTTCTTTAAATTAAACTTTCAATACAATTTCAAAAATCGAAATTTTAAGACATGCCTGGATATTATATGATTCAAACTTTTCAATTTGTGATCAACATTCTATCAATCCTGCAAGATGTTATTGGATCAGGCACGCTATAGCTTCTTTTTATGCCCAAATCCAAGATCATGTTCTTTGCGATCCACATTGATACCCGGTCTCCTTCGCGTGAACATACGCTCAATTTGGAATAGATTCTAGAGCCATCCTTTTTTATACATAATTGTAGCCAATGCCAAATCATCCAGTAAAGACATACTCTTCTTGTGTGGTACCCATCGAAATGTACCAAAGATTTATCGTACTCTGGCTTATTTGACTCATCATCATCATCAAGTAATGATGTATTCTCCATGTTGTGGTACCCATCGAAATGTATTAGCGAATAATATTTTCAAGATAGACTCTGGTCAATATCTTTAACTAAGTCAAATAAGTTCAACATGGTTATATTCATCAAAGTGGATCCAAGCAACACACTCAATTTAGGCTATTCTATTGCGATCGGCATCCCCTCACAAAGTACGGACGTACTCTACTGGCTCAATACCACATAGAATAATAGTTGCACTACCCAAGATCCATTTTCTTATACCACACATCGTCATCGCCATCCGAAGGTAACCATCATATTGCGACCGACATCCCTTCACTATGTAGGGATGTACTCTACTGGCTCGATACCACGTGGAGTAATAGTGGACTACCCAAGATCTATTGTCTTATACCGCACATCGTCATCCGAAGGTATCCATCCTTGACGAAATAATCAATAAAAATATTTCGTAAGTTTAAACAAGTATTCTCTCAAAGTACTTTTATACTTGTAATCATTACTTCCACATGGATAATCATTTCTTTTTGGAAAATCCACACTCTCAACTTCAAAAATTATTTCAAGTATGAATCCCCTTTTTTCCACATAAATCTTTTTATATTACTCGATGTATCTCAAAATCTTTTATGTGCCATTAGTTATGCTATTCACATTGAATGACATCAACCTCTTCTTTTTTGTCAAACACATAGTAAGTTGCAACAATATTTTGAGGTAGCGAACTTTCAAAATTTTAAAATGTGTACGATGTAAGTATTCTAGATAATTAATCTAGCTTCCCAATAAGATTAGCTTTGACCAAACCTAATCAAGTAATCAAAAGTTATGATAGAATTACTGAGAGATGTTTTAACAGTTTTAAACAACTCTAATATCATATTACGTAATGATATAATTGTTCAAATAGATTTTCTCACCTTGGTTTTGCATGAATGTAGTGTTCAATTTATTCCTCTTGGTCTTCCTCAATTTATTTGCCCAAGCCCATTTAATTCCTTCTCTAACAAGTTGTTATTCAATATTCCTTTGAAGCCACTCCGCTGCATCCATTTCAAGCTGATACATTCCTTCCTTACTGCATTTCTTCCTTTGTTACTTTATAACATAATCATATGAACTTACGATTTTGTTAAACCTCTTATATGGTGCATGATAAAGAATCATATATGTATAAACATTAAACAAAAGTTAGATACACAAAATTAATATCACTCATAACCCCGGTCAGAGGAATGGTGTCTTACCCTATCCGGTTTTATTTATCAAATTAAGGTAACTTCATTTTAAAATTTCTAGGATGATTTGCTAATCTTATATGAAAATTTTATTTGGAAACCCAACCTAAGCTTCGATACCAACTTATGAATTCCCGGAATTTCGGACCAGTAAAGTTTGTTGAAAACCCCGTCCGTTTAAAACAAACAGTGACAGCTACCATTTTATTTGATAAATATAAAACACCACTAAATGCATTGGATATAATTTTAATAAATACTACTTATTAGAGTTTTACATCTAATTCGCTGGATGTGGTTAAATACAAATTAAACACAATTACCATAAATCAACCATTGTGCAACTCTGACAAGATGGACATCGATATTTATTCCTGCACACTCGGTAAATACGTCAGCATGGCTTAAATGATAACACATGAAAGATGCACTACACAAGATGTAATAAAAAGTAATAAACAAAAAATATTTTATTAATAAAGTAGCTACATCACTGCCACTTGTGACTGCCTACGTACCTTTATCTAATTGGGTGAGCAATTAGATACAGGATCCAGCCAACGTAGTTTTTCTTTACACAAAACATTTAAAATCAATATTTACTTCCAAAATACTCTTTATATCATGTAAGGGTAAAACACTATGCAACTACTCGTTTTGAAAGATACCTATATATCTCTTGTAGAACTTCCTTTCAAAAGATAAACATCTTTTATTTTAAATACCAAGAAACTCCTTTATGATAAAATAGATTATATGTCCAAGATAATCATCAAGAAAAGGAATACATGAAATTATTGTTTTACATAAACCATTTGTCAGAGTAATGCATTTATAATGCAATTATGGCTATCAAACCGCGGGTATTCTATATCTTCCCCAGTTCCCTACTAATACTTATATTCTTGATTTTAGGACTTTATGCAAGTCATAATAAGTCATCAATGTCCTCAATCATCAGTCATATAAATTGTTTACTTATCGAAGCAAATTTGTGAATCCATGGTTATTTGAATTAAAGATTCAGTTAGGCTGGCCATGGAATAATAGATTTGGATCAGATTCATGGACTGGAAAGCTATTAATGTGAGTGAAACTAAATTATACCATTTTAAATAACGGTATATTTATCGTTTGTATTCCCCGTTCTGTTAAATCTGCTGAACAATTGATAATTGTGAAACTTGACTATTAAACATGTTAAAATATGTGGAAAGGATGGGTATTGCAAGTCAAGTTACAGTGAAATTGTGAATAATTGTAGTAATTGAGATTAAACCTGCTGAAAACACTACTGTTGTATAAGACATGTTTCCATTAATCATCTGTCTGAATCGGAATTTACCGGAAATGTCGTAATTATGGAATCTACAGTGAACATGAGTATTTGTTTAAGAATATTATTATGCCAAAAGATTGTAAATAGAATTAAAAGAAAAAAATTGGAAGGATGAATATGCCTAAATTGTATGGAAAATTTACAGTAAATAGGAAATTGTAAACACACTCAAACACGAGGTTAAATTCAACTTGTAAAAGCATGCCCGGAACCGCGCGGCAAATCCAACATCCACAAGTGGTTAATTTAATGTGAGGGGTCTGGTGCATAAACATACATGTAATGGTGCTAAGACACGAGGTTAAGTTCAACTTGTGGTAGAAGCATGCCTAGAACTGCCAGGCAAATCCAGCATCCGCGAGTGGTCGGCTTAATGTGAGAGGTCCAGTGCATAAACATATATACAAATATATGTATATAAAAAGGTAAAATAAATGAATGACATTAATTAAATGGATGTTACAACAGTAAAAGTTTGGTTAGTATTAAAGAAGCAAGGAAAATGTGATAAACGGGGAATATAACCTATTATAATCAATTACATTAATGAGAATGTTATACAATAGGTAGGCTTGTCCTAGGGGCAAGTGGAAATTATAACGTAGGTTATAATAAATGGAAAGCAACTTATTGATAAACCTTAGTTAAAGAGAACTAAGTAAATAAGTAAGTGAAATGTTAATTAAAAACTTGTTAACTTGCTGACTAAGATGAGATTACTTAATGACACATTAAGTAGGACATGTTATTGTAACTGGCAAACTTAAGAACCTGAAACCTTCTGATTGTGATAAGAAAAACATGTTATTGCAACCTATAAACCTGAGAATATAAAACCTGTTGATTGTGAAAAAAAAAACAAGCTATTATAACTTGTAAACCTGAGAACCTGAAACCTGCTGATTGTGATAAGAAAAACATGTTATTGTAACATGTAAACCGGAGAACTTGTAAACCTGAAATTAAATGATAAATGACAGGAAAATAATTTAAGAAGATTGTAGATTTCATATCTTGAATTACAATCTAGAGGATAATATGTTAAAGGCTTATTAATGAACTTAAATGGGTTAAGCTGCATAACTGAAATTAATAAGTGTGGCGGGTCCATTCCTTAGAGATATGAGGGGCTCGAGGCGAACTTGGTAACTTGAGTAAGAAGTTAATATGATTGGAAATAACCAAGTTAACTAGGATCTAATGAGGTAGAGCAAGCGTGCAATTAAACATTTAGACAAAGCCCAGTAACACATTAACGTGATGCTCTTGGACCAGTCCGCGCGTCAGAAGGTAAAGAACCCAACAGGGTAGATCATCGTGGTATCTAGAGGCACAAGAGGAGCACGTCCATTTGATTACTCTATTGATATTCTGCTTGCTGGCTCTAAGGGAAGGGAAGGAAGCGTGCGGCTTTCGAGGTACGTGATAGGGTACTCCGTGGTGGTCCTTTGTTGTGGTGCATGCTCACGCTGTACTCGCAGAGGTTGGGTCTGCGTGTTACCACCCATCGAGTATACCTTGACTGCAACAGTAGTTTGGCAGCTAAAAGGCTGTGGCAGTATGACACTAGGGTGATTCGACGATATGTGTAGTGACTCGAACTTCCCGGTCGGCCTAAACCAAACAAGAAGGTGGGTTGCTTTTTAGAACATGACTTGCCACAACCTAAACATGAGAACATTTCATTGCTATTACAACAATTCACATCAGAGTACAAGATATCAGAGTTCAAATAAACAACATACATCAAAAAATATCATAGATTTAAATTACAAAACAACATAAATATATACAAATAAATTTAATGTGCAACGGAAAACATCAACTACCACAACTGAAAGAAATACACAGGTACAAAGCATTCCGAATATAGCTCCAGCCGTAATCCAAGATCCTGTGAAAACAAATATCTGCAAAAACCAAAACTACAAGCTGTCTATATGGAAAATATGGGCACCCAGAGTTTAGATGGAAACAATAAACTCCGAGTCAGTCATGGGACTGGTGTGAGAACTAAAAAAGTTATTAACTTTATTTTAAAATTGGGTTAATCAAAAGACCACGTCGTATGACACGAATCGGGTTTTCTCCCAGAATACCATAAAATAAACAACACAATGTTAAAAGGAAAAACGAAGCTATTATAAGACTCAGGTCCCATCACATAATGCAACGCAAGCCGGAGGATAGAGTTTTACCTTATAATAACCAAACATGCTTGATACGCAAAATTTATCATTTATTATTATTATAAGTGAAGAAATCAACTTCAAATATAAATGCATCAATCATAGGCGGCATAGGTACCATATATTATGTCGTCATATTGGTTTACAACTTAAACAGTAAAATCTCGTATTGGAAATTGGATTTCCATCTATGAACCAAGGTAAGCGATCTTCCTTTTTGATTCGTGACACACTAGTATGCCTCAAGATCACGCCTTTGGGAAACTCTAGGTTAGTCGCATGACTGGTCAGCCGTCGCTGATTAGTTATACCATAAACTATATGTTAGCCGGTTCTATCGAACCTCTTACAAGGTCGATATGTCGACCAAATCAAGGGCCATTGGTGACCCAAATCAAATCCGAGGTACCTCGCCTTCCATCAAGCAATATCCAACATCCACATAAGTAAAATGTCTGGGCTCCATACCATGACATCATTTCTAGCTAGAAACTAACGTATGTCTATTTCCATATGTTCCTCATCCCATTTTTGGTTCACACCAAGGTGTGAATCAGACGAATTAACACTCCACAAAGTTGTGCTATGTTAAAGCTATGCTTTGATCATCAACCACAAAGCCCTGCTTTTGAACAAAAGCTTTGATCCATGTAACTCAGCATGCCATATTGTCAATCCATACCGTACCATTGATTTCCACTAATATATAACCTCTAAGCTCATTCGTCTCAGAGAAGGGTATCAAGCAGGAGAATAAATTCTCTGCCACCAAACAGATATATATTTAATAGAGATTGACGAATATAGTGTGAAATACAATGTCATACATACAATCCATTTGGAAGTTCGTTCTGAGTCTGAACGAAACCAGAGGCACCTTATTCCTCGTCCCATATGTCCAATACATGAGAGAGGCCCTCGCATATCCGGTCGATCTCCAAGCACGTCTGGACTATCACCACTTATTACCTCTTCTTGGGTGTACATCACAATCAAGAATCAGTAATCATCCAAACGATGTGAAGATCTCTGGTCTTCAACCACCGTCTTCAAATCCTTGACTTTTAGTCGTCGTATCAGTTATTCAGAATGGGTTAAACTCGGTCTTTCCAAATAACTCGCGTATCTTATAATCAAGTGCTATAAAAACACATCATACGCCTCGTTCCAATCTAGAATATTCTTTTATTCGAATATTCATTACATTGGGAATCATTCCTATAAATCTTATCAAAGATTTAATTCATTTAAATCTCTTTTTTTAAATATTTCTTTGAAAACCATTGCAAAAGATTTTGTATTATCTTTTAACAATCTTAAACTAAATTAAGGTTTACCAAACTAGTTGGGATTATCGAGACTTACCGAAGTAATCATTTATTTTATTTTTCCAATCCCAACCTATTCATCCCATGGAGAAAAATTGGTAGTACTCCATATTTAACACCCACTATGTTATCGGTAAAATTAATTACCATGTAACGTTCAAGTCTAATTAAAGATTTAACTATCACCAGAGTAAAACTGGTGGTACTCCATTCTTGAACACTTTTCGAATTTGGTAAACTTAATTACCACATTCACATTTCAATCTAATTAAAGATTCGTTAAAACTGCATTTAGTTTTAATCTCGAAAATCATTATTTAATGATTATTCAACTTAGGAAATTAATCCTATCTTTAACTGGGTTAAAGAACAAATGTCATTTAAAACATTGCTCACGATAAACTCAAAATCATCTTCCGTCAAAATGGAATCTTCACGGAAATATGATCAGTATATAATTGATAAAATTTCTGTATCAGACTAATATTATAAATAAAATAACGGCAAAGTCTTTTAAATTCCATAAATAGTAACAGTCTTCCTTCACAGAAGCTTATCTCGATTATTAGTAAATCGAATTCCACTCAATTCCAATTTAATGTATTAAATTGGAAAACTTTACTTTGGAAAAATTCTGTTAAATCTTAATTAAAAGATCTATAAATTCCAAATCAAAACTTAATGGTTAATTTTGTTTTAAGAACAAATGTTATTTAAAACATCGTTCACAATGCACCCAAAACCAACTTCCATGTAATTCTGATTATATGTATTAATTGGAAAACTTCATTAATCTTAATTAAAAGATTTATTCTTTTCTCAACTGGGTTTAAGAATAGTGTTATTGAAGACACCATTCACAACGAACCCAAAATCCTATTTGATATCAAATACAAGACTCTGAATAGAAATCGTAGCGACTTATATTCAATATCAAATTCTGAAACAAACTGATACCATTTTGGGAATAATGATATTTATATCTTCCAAATTCCTCGACAATATCTATATAATCACGGAATCAAATTTTTAAATATTCCGAATATTATTTCCATTCAAATCCTTTCCAATTCATATATTGGCAAATTCTGTTTATATTAAAACCATATAATTTCTTTCTGTTCTTTACTCAAGTTAATAAAAAACTTATTCAGATAAAAATTTATTTACCTTTACAAACTTATAATATTTTATCCAAAATCATTTCGAATCATTTATTATGATTTTACATAATTTATTCATATTTTAATTTATTTTATTAACGCCCTTACAGTCAGTTTCCAATATCGGCCACCGAACTGCATACATAGCGACCATTTCCAAAATTGATTTGGATATATTTTAAAATCTAACCATTAGATTTCAAATTTATTATTATCACTCGAAGGCTCTTTTCGATACGAAACCAACGATTATGGTTTTAGGATAATCCGATGGTCTGATCTCCCATTATGCCAATTCAAAGTCAATGGTCGAAATTCGCGAACGGTCATTGCGCGACACGTTCTATTCAAACCATTTAAATATATATAATATATCTTGTTGATTTCCATTCAAAATACATTTTATAAAACGTTTATAAATTCGTTTTAAAAATGATTCCAACTTCCATTTCAAATTAAATCAAAATCGAATACTCGATATCGTTATAATATTAAAATGATAATATTTTCGAAATATCAGATTTTGAAATTAAATCTTTTCGATATTCATTATAAAATGAATAAAATCGAAAAAAAATTCAATTAAAGTTAAAATGGCGTATATCTACTTAACTCAGCTTCATGTTCATTTCAGTTATGAATATTTCAATGTTTTCGTGTCCATCCAAAATCGGACATCAAAATCATATTTTGATTCTTCACTGAATATTATTTTAAAATATTCGTTATTTCTGAATAGGAATCAGACTCAATCAATTTCCATATAATTTTATTTATATGGATTTCGTACATTGCATGTATTCAAAAATAGTGATAAACAACTATTAAACATTCAATTCACATCCAGAGTGCAATTCACCACTGTATAAGCATTAAATAATTAAATAACGCTTGTAACAGTCTATCAATCAATCGGTTGACATACAATTAAATCCAAGGTAGAAGTGAATTAATTATCATCCCCAGACCCTTGTGGGGTTTTCAACCCTCAAACAAACATTATTATTTGTATACTTGGGCAATGTGTAAAATTATCATCCTAATATCTGTGTGGGGTTTACATCACAATCCATGTGCACTGATCTATTATTTAGAAGACGGGTGGGTAAATTGTCATCCCAAAATAATTTATAATCTAAGTATTTATTTTTAACATCACATATATTCACAATTTGATGATAATAACAATAAAACTATAAACAAACATCAACCACTAAACAAATATTGCAATCACATGAAATCAATATAAATTTAGTTATAAAAATAAATAATTGAACACAAATTTGAGTGAGAGAGTTCTCACTTTGATTTCCACTCCGTCAGTCTTTAATTGAGGATTTATTTTTAAACTAAATTAAAGGAACATTTAATCTATCTCAAAATTCAACCTGCTTTGTTTCTGTTTTAGTCAGTTCCATGGTGTAGTGTTTTATTTCACGGTTCCTATGTTTCCAATCTCATTAAATTCTGTTTTAATTTGGATAAGTTACGGGGTTTTAAATATTAATTACAATAATAAACTTAATTAATATTATTAGTATAATTAATATACCCTAATTACATTTCTTAGTCGTTCTTCTTCCTGGCATCGCGTATTCCTCCTTCTGTAAAACCGCACCTAATTTCAACCGCCAATCCTCTACGTCGCAGCACCTCCAGTTGACCGAACTCATATCAGGTCTCCCCCCCTCCGATCGACTACAAACCCCGCACCATCCCCTAGAACCACGACCAACTCGATGGCTAATCCTACTTGGAAAAGAGCCCAAACCGCACTCTTTTGAGGCGCAAAATCGAACTGCTTGGTACGCTAAAACCAATCTCGACCGTTGAACCGAAAGATCTCAACGTTCTCTACCGATTTGTAGTTATGTGTTTGGAGCGGATTTGTGTGGATTGAGAGTTAGAGGGAGATCAAACATCAAGAATGCTGGCTATTGATTCTCCACTGGCGGCTGGAACGAATAGAATAGGGCTTAGGGTTTAGTAAATAGTATTTATACCGTATATTTATAAATATTTTAATTCGTGAATTACTTCGTTAATGCTCTTAACTCCAAATGAACCCCAATGACTGTCGCCTTTAAATAAATACCCTCGTTCCAAATACAATGGAATATGTTTTGTAATCCCATTCGACTGTTTCGATCAGTTTTCCTTGACATTAAAATATAAATTAATATAACGTTCAATATTATATTTCAACGTACATTTTAATTTACCGGGGCCACATACTGACTCCAAAATAATGAATTTTGAAATATAGCTATGTTTTGATGATATCGTGCTAACAAAATTAATTTCATCAAATTTGGAGGCTGTTTGAAAATTTGCCTTTTAACTAGCTTATTATATTCAACTGGATTTGTAAAACTTGTTTAAATTTACCACGCTCACATATTAATTCCAATTGACTTGAAATTTTAAACCTGACAATAATTTGACATTCTGGATCCTACAAAATTAGTTTCATCAAAAACGGAGGTCGTTTGCAAAATGGCTATTTTAAGGGCTATATAATATTAAAAACATATATATATATATATATATATATATATATATATATATATATATTCCATAGCGATTATTCTTAATTTTAATTTAGAGATAACTTACAATTTATAAAATGAAATCTCAATTTCTTACATTCATTAGAAAGATATAATTAAATCGATTCTAACGTTTCTTATTTCATCCAATTCTGATTTATATTGAATTATGTTCATTCATTCAAAGTTTAAAACCAATTTTTCAAACTACCACACCATTACGAGTTCGTTTTAATTAAAATTTTAAATTTATACATTCAAACTTCGATTTAAATAAATTTTACGTCTTTAATTCTCAAAATAAGTCGTATAAAATATCTAATTACCATTAAAATCAATTAAAAATAAATTTTAAATTGATTCCAAAATTCTGGGTTGTTACGATAAACTTATAGATTGGCTAGTCAAGACCAAATAAAGGATAGTAATCGTCGGGTACCTGTCACCGGTAGTCAGTGTGACGCGGAAAGACTAGAGCTAAACCTATAGACCATCGTTCTTTCACTGTTGAGACTTTGGTTGTGGGACACGCCAATTTGGATGTAGATTGTTTTCTATGGGCACGTCACTTAGCTCTTGATGTGTTCATTCACTAGTTGAGGGAGAGGTAGATGTGGGAGCGTAGCCACCGTAGAAATGCATACCATAGTTTAGATATCTGTACTTTATGCCTCTTTAGTAGGCCTATATAAATATGGCAAAAGGCTCTTGACAAAGTACCGTGCATTCAGATTCAACCCTATTTTAGAACTTGGGATACAGTAGACAGTACGTACGTATGAGGATGTAGATAGATGCATGCCACACCGAATGGTGCATCGTAAATGTTAGGGCGCAGTTTTATGGAGGTCTGTATGTCGCTCCAACGTAGGATAAGAGTTGAATACGTGGCGTAGTTTTATGGAAATCCGTACGTCGCTCCGACATAAAATAAGAGTTGTATACACGGCGTAGTTTTATGGAGATCCGTACATAGTTCTGGCATAGGATGAGAGTGCATACGCTTCCGTGGCATGACGGCGTTGACCGTGCAAGAAGGGTACCATGGGAGGTACCTTGATATTGGGGGTAACTACATATATGTTATATTAGGTTAATCTTCTGGGAGGTTGATGGGTATGACGTGAGTGCAAGGCCTTGAGTGCTATTAACGCAAGCAACCTAATAAATAAGTACACGACTAAATGATATATGTAGGGTTATTTTAGATTGTGTAATTTAGTCCAGTCACCAGAACTTGTGTTCTGACCCCCTCCTCATAACACACTCGCATGTTAGGTTTATGACAGAGATATGTAGCTTCGGATACTGGTTAGGAAGTATTATTGCTACGGTAAGGCTATATTTGGTTATATTATATTTTATCCATTCCGCTGTGAGATGTTTTCTGAGCTCTGATATATTTTATATCTCTGTCTTTTATGCAGGATACCAGACAAGCCAACTCGGGTTCCGATAGATTGAGATTTTTGAAAAAAAATTGGGTTTGTCGGAATTTTGGGTTGTTACAGTTGGCATCAGCAATGTCGGTAATTCTGAAACTCCTACTATTTCTGATGTTTTATTTGTTAGGAATTTAAAACATAACTTACTAAGTGTAAGTCAACTTTGTGATAAAGGCTATAAAATCAATTTTGAGAAAGAAAAATGCTTTATAGAAGATAAGAATTCAAAAATAATATTCGAAGGAATTAGAAAGAAAATTATCTATATACTAAGTATGGAAATTTTTGACGACAATTTATGTCTTATGGCCAGTACAAGTGACCCATCGATTTGGCATGCCATATAAATTTAAAACATATTTCTAGGATTTGAAAATTATATATAATTAAAGGTTTACCTAAAATGAAATTCAAAGTAAATAATTTATGCGATGCTTATCAATTCGGAAAATTGAAAAGAAGTTCATATAAATCAAAAGAAGTAGTTACTACGTCAAAACCATTAGAGTTAATTCACATGGATCTATTTGGTCCATCCCAAACCCAATCGATAAATCACAATTGATATGTATATGTAATAATCGATGATTTTTCTAGATTTATATGGACTTTATTTCTTAAAAATTAAAGTGATGCTTTTGATCAATTTGAAACTTTTATAAAAGAATTCAAAACTTACTTTCTTTAAAAATTATAACAATATGTAGTGATCACGGTGGAGAGTTCGAAAACGAAAATTTTGAAAAATTTTGTTATAAAAAAGGGATAACCTATAATTTTTCTTTCCCCAGAACCCCGCAACAAAATGGAGTAATTGAACGTAAGAATAGATAAATTTTGGAGTGTGCGAGAACCATGTTATCAGATAGTAACTTACCACAAAATATTTGGGCTGAGGCAGGTGCAATAACTTGTTATATATTAAATTGAATTTTGATAAGACCGTTAACTCATAAAACACCATACGAACTTTTATTATATAATAAGAAATCAAAGGTATCATATTTTAAAATATTTGGGAGTAAATGTTTTATACTTAATACCAAAGAAAAATTAGATAAATTTGACTCTAAATCCGATAAAGGAATATTTATTGGATATTCCGGGAGAACTAAGGCATATAGAGTTTTTTAATTTAAGAACTAATACTCTTGAAGAAACTTTAAATGTGTCCTTTGACGATAATTAAAAGAATTTAACAAAAAATAATGAAGATGAATGAAAAAAAAGATTGATGAAGTAATAATGAAATTAATCAACCAAATAAAAGAATTAAACTTCTAAGAGACCACCCTGTAGAAAATATATTAGGGGATATTGAATCTGTTGTTAGGACTAGAAACCAATTAAATAATATGAGTAACTCAACATCTCTTTCAACTATCAAACCTAAGAATCCAAAGGAAGCATCATCGATGATTCATGGATCCTTGCTATGCAAGAGGAGGTCAATCAATTTACCAGGAATGATGTATGGGAACTTGTTCCTAGACCAGAGGATAAAACTGTAACTGGAACCAAATGAGTTTATAAAATTAAAATGAATGAAGTCGGTGAGGTCATAAGAAATAAAGCTCGATTAGTAGCACAAGGATATAGTCAAGAAGATGGAATAGAATACAATGAAACATTTCCCCTGTAGCAAGATTAGAAGCAATTAAAATTTCATTAGCCTTCGCTAATCATATTAATTTCAAATAGATGTTGAAAGTGCCTTTCTAAACGGATATGTTAAAGAAGACGTATATTTAGAGCAACCACCTCTTTTTGAAGACGAAAAACTTCCAAATCATATATATAAATTAAAGAAACTGTTATATGGATTAAAACAAGCTCCTAGAGCATGGTATGATAGGATAAGAACATATTTATTACAATCTAACATTGAAATTGATAAGATAGATAATACACTTTTTATTAAAAGAAGTAACAATGATATTCAATCAGTACAAATATAAGTTGACGATATAATTTTCAGATCAACAAATAATAAAATGAATAAAGAATTTTCAGATATTATGACACAAGAATTTGAGATGAGTCATCTGAGAGAACTAACATTCTTCTTAGGCTTACGAATAAGATAATTAAAGAATGGAATATTTATTAATCAAGAAAAGTACGCAAGAGATTTAATTAATAAATATAATTTAACTACAACTAATGGAAGATCAACACCTACGACAACTAATATAGCCCTAAGTAAAGATGATACGTCAAAAGACGATCAAAAATTATATAGAGCAATGATAGGATCGTTATTATATATAACAACTGTAGACTGGATATAATGCAAAGTGTATGTCTTTGTGCAAGATATTAATCGCAACCTAAGGAAACTCATCTAAAAGCCTTAAAACGTATTCTAGGATATGTAAAACATACATTAGATTTGGGATTATTTTATCCTAAGGGTGATTCATTTTATTTAGTCTCTTATTGTGACGCTGACTATGCGGGATGTAAATCCGATTGTAAAGGCATCAGTGGAACATGTCACTTCTTAGGACATTCACTAGTTTCTTGGTTTAGTAAAAAGCAAATTACATTATCTTTTTCAACAACTGAAGCAGAATATATATCTGTTGCTTTGGCTTGTTCACAAGTAATATATATGCAATAAACTCTAAATGATTTTGGTTTAACTATAAATAAATCACCAATCTATTGCGATAATACGAGTGCCATAAATATATCTAAAAATCCAACCCATCATTTGAGAACAAAACATATAGATATAAGAAATCATTTCTAAAGAGATAACATAACCAAAGAGAAAATTTCACCTGAATTCATAGAAATAGAAAAACAAATAGCAAATATATTGACAAAACCTTTAAATGAAGCAACATTTACTAAATTTAGAAGAGAATTAGGCATTTTTCCTTTAAATAAAATAGAGTAATTAAATATATAATATATAATAATAAAATATATAAGAAAAAAAGAAAAAAAAAGCACATATGTCGACATGTTGAATATAGTATATCGACATATAACTGCCAGATTTTCAAAATTAATTCCCACCAAAAGTTAGTTACAATTTCTATTTAAACTTCTCATTTCGAAATTCCTTCTTCATCTCTTTATTTTCTCACTGGAGAAATTCTAAAACATAAAAAACAATGGCCTCCACTTATAATAACAACCAAAACACCCCCATTTCTTTTCTCAGACCATCCGAAGGTCCACTTCAATGATCTACTCTCGCTAGAGTTATGAAACTAGAGGAATTAATGAAGAATGTTCTGCAAATGCTTACTGAAATTCAAGTTCTACAAGTAAGAATGAATAACGAGAATAAGAAACAAGGGAAGATAATGATAAATCTGCAACGGTTTATCATGGATAACAGCACTAATCCAATTATTATCGATGATGATAACCAAATCGAGGAAGAAAAAGAAGACGAAGAAAAAGAAAAGGAAGATATGGTAGAAGAAGAGGAAGAAGAAGAAGAAGCACAAATCGAGGGCATGGAAGAATACGACCAAGTAATATGCGTAAGTGAAGTATGCTTTGACAGAGATGGGAATGTAGTTAAGCAAAGTGGGGAATTCTGTCTCCAAATCCCCATTTCCCAATTCATAAGTCTCCCAATGTCAAGAAGCATTAGACATTTAGTGTAACGACCCAGAAAATCTGAACCAATTTAAAATTTTTAAATTGGCTATTTTAGTGGATTTTAAATATTTAAAATAAATATTTTAAATAATAACGATGAAAACTGAGTTTGAATCGACAATTGGAAACGAATATAATTAATTCTAATTATAAATAAGGCCTGAAATGGCGCGGCAGTTTCAAATTTTCATTTCAAACTTTGACTGACTGTACCGGGTGCAAAACAAAACGGATTTGAGTGAAACCAAAAATATTTAAATCTGTTAGTGAATACCTTTCTAACAAATCTAAAAAATCGAAGTGTCATAGCGGAAAGCAAAAGTTATGGCCAAATGAATTTTCAGAAAGGTCGCTATGGAATTTATATAGCCCGTGAAGTTGGCCGTTTTGCAAACGACCTCGGAATTCGACGAAACCACTTTTGTTGGATCCGTGATGAGAAGTTATTGCTAGATTTCAAATTTCATAATTTTTGAAGCTATTATGTGAGCGTGGCAAATAAAAACGTGTTTTGGTCAATTACAGTTAAATTGGATCGACCAGAAATGGGCCTTTTTGCAAACGGTCTCAGAATTCAACGAAACTAGTTTTTTTGGGACTGTATCGTCAAAACATAGATAGATTTATTTTTCTGGAATTTTTCGAATCAGTTTGTGGCCCTGGCAAATTGAAATGTACGTTCAAATCGAATATTGAATGTTTTATATTTTAATTCGAAGGAAAACCGACTGAAACAGCCGAATGGGCCTTCGAAACATATCCCATTGTGTTCGGAATGGGGGTAAAACGCCAGGGACGACAGTCGTTGGGTTTGGATTGGTGTTAGTACGTGAAGAGGGGTATTTTTGGATTTTAAAAATTTATAGATATAAAAAAAATCATTGGCCAGGGGTCTTTTTCTCTCTCCTCGATGCTCGCGATAAACGACGGAAAACCCTCCCAATGTTCCCGTCCACTTTCCGATTAATCCACGCAAAATTAGCCCCTCCTCCAGTTGAAGATTTTGTAGAGCTCCTCGAGATCTTCAAATCCATATATAGTTTGGAATTTTTCGTGGCCTGTGGAGTGCGAATCGAGCCTCTGGACGTTCGTCGTTCAAACCGCCGCCACCGCACCGTCCGACCACCGAGCTGGACCCCACCACGTCGCGCCAGTGCGCCTCTCCTCCCCCTTCGACGCTGTGAAGGCCGATCGACGAATAATTACGCGGATTTCGAGATAAATGCAAATCTAGTTTTGAACAGTTTGCTGAAGGTACGGCTATGATAATTTTCAACTGTTTTAACACCTTTAAACCGTTGTAAACTTTGAAAAATCATATCTTTTTCGTGTGTGATCGAAATTCAGTGAAACAAGAGACAGTGGACTCGTGTGGACGTCTTCTACATTCTAGAAGAGACCGCATATTTTTCTGAGCCTTCTGCTATTTTTGGTGGAGTGGAACCCAATGTGAGATTTCTAATTTATAAACGATATGGAAAACGACGATGTATAAATTATATAGTCGATGTATGGGTTATATAAGCGTTGTACACCTCATGTATAAGCGTTGTATAAGTTGTACATTCGATGTATAAGTTATATATGCGTTGTAAAAATTATATATGTGTGGAAATAGAAGTGAACCGCTATATATATATATATATATATATACGCCCCTCGTCCACAAACCATGGACGATATTTATTTGTTGTGATTGGCGTGAAAATTGATTGATAGCGAATGGTTGATTGAAATTGTTTGTGGTTGAAATTAATTGATTGTGGTTGAAAAATACCCGTTTGTGGTTGAGAAATATTTGGTTGAAACCACATAGGATTAGTTTGTGGAAATGAAAAAAATATACATGCCGCCTGTGTGCGAACTAGATGCATGATTCCCCATTGTCAAAAGCTGCGAGGCTTTAAGGTAGAGCGAGGAGCCGTACTAGGGACGGTCCCAGTTTTAACTACCCTGCCATTATGATGTCGAAATTTTGAATAATATTCATGTGTTAGAATTATTTTCCTGTGTTGAAACTATGTTCGTCTGTTGGATAGAAAACCTTCATGTGTTGAATTGAAATTCATTCGTTGAATAGAAATTCATGTGTTGAATGGTATTCGTGTTTTAAATATAAAAATCACCTTTTTATATATATATATATAAACTATAGAAAACCTTCATGTGTTGAATTGAAATTCATTCGTTGAATAGAAATTCATGTGTTGAATGGTATTCGTGTTTTAAATATAAAAACCACCTTTATATATATATATATATATATATATATATATATATATATAAACTATAGAAAACTTTCATGTGTTGAATTGAAATTCATTCGTTGAATAGAAATTCATGTGTTGAATGGTATTCGTGTTTTAAATATAAAAATCACCTTTTTATCTATATATATAAACTATAGAAAACCTTCATGTGTTGAATTGAAATTCATTCGTTGAATTGAAATTCGTGTGTTGAATGGTATTCATGTTTTGAAATAAATTGTTTTATAATAAAAATCATATTTTTGTTACCTATATGAACTATATAAAATAATCTCGTTTTGAAATAAATTGTTTTATAATAAAAATCATATTTTTATTACATATACGAACTATATAAAATAATCGTGTTTTGAAATGAATTGTTTTACAATAAAAATCACATTTTTATTATAGACATGAATTGTTAAAAATAGTGAAGTGTTGAAATAGAAAACAGTTGGATAAAAATATCATTTTTATCAAATGTATGAAAATCATATAGTTTTGAAATCGAAGAATCGATATATATATATATATAAATAGAATTGAAATATATCGAATAACGAAGCTGCAGTTCGTATTTTGAAACCGTGATTTCAAACGATTAGTGCGGGAGATCCGACCATCGGATTTTCCCGAAACCGCAACTGTTGGGTTCGCTTTGGAAATATTTTTCTAACGGCACCAACTTTGTAAAAATCCAACGGTTGGATTGTCTGGAATGTTTAATTCAAATCTGAAGAAAAACAGCGCCAGAATCGATTATATTTATATATATATAAATATAATTATATTAAATTGAATAACGACGCTGCAGTTCGTATTTTGAAATTAAACTTCAAACGATTATACCGGGAGATCCGACCGTCGGATTTTCCCGAAACTGGAACCGTTGGATTCGTTTTGAAAAGATCTTTCTAATGATGTAAATTTTGTGAAGATCCAACAGTTAGATTTTCATATATGTGTAAATCAAATCTGAAGAAAAACAGCGCCACGGCCGCGTTTTGGCCCGAAGCGTCGTTTGAATAAATTGGCTATTTTAAAATAAATAAAAATAGCGATCGTTATAAAATATTATAAACGACATGGATGTGAAATTTAGAAACTAACTGAAGGTTGGCTAAGTCGAATGGTTTCCTGGGTGTTGATCTGATGTTGGTTTCGGCCTTCGGGGTTAATATTTGGGAAATCGTTCTCTTACTGATTGACGGTTAGTGACTAATGAATTGAAATGATGCGTATGTATGTTAGTGTTGCACTTGTTTATTATATACGCGAGTTGCTCAGAAAGACTAGGTTTATCCCATTCTGAATAACTGAATCGACGATAAGAAATCAAAGATGAAGACGGTGGTTGAAGACCGGAGATCTTCACCCCGTTTGGTTGGTAACCGATGTCCTGATTGGGAGGCATCCCGAAATATGGATAATGAGTGGTGATCGTCCAGACGTACGTGGAGGTCGATGGGTTTGCGAGGTATATAGTGCCTCCGGTTTCGTTCAGACCCAGAACGGACTTGCAAATGGAATGTGTGTCTGGCATTGGAATTCATTCTGTGCGATTGATAGCCATCAGTTGCATGGTGTGAATTGCCTGTGTGACGTACTAAGATGCAGTGATCAGGGCTTCTGTTGAAAAGCAAAGTCTTGTGATTGATGATCAAAGCACCGCCTGTGCGGCGTAGCTTTGTGTATAACATGAATTCGCGAACCTCACACACCGGTATGAACCAGAAACGGGAGAGGACATCAGGGAGGGCATGCGTTTCTTCCTAGCTAGGAGTTGTGTCAGTGTTTTTACACGGCCTAACATTTTACTTATGTGGATGATCGATAGCGAGGCGCCTCGGTTTTATCGGTCGATCCGGGACCGATGGAGTCATTCGTTGGCTCACTTACGCCCCATAGGGCGGGGAAACGCATTGTTCAGGCATAATAATCCACATCGGTGGAATGGCCCTGACGATCCAAGGCTTGTCTACGCGCTTGCCTGAGACTCGGGCTAGGCAGTCTCGAATTCGGTAAGGACTATCTTTTGCCTTGGTTCATGACGGAAATCCAAGTTCCAAATACGACATCGTGCAGTTTTGATTGTATATATATATGGCGACATGATATATGGTACCCATGCCATCTATGATTGATAGTCATGATTCGAAATTGTTTTTGAAACTTGTAAACACTAGCAATAATACCAAATGCTTTTGTTTTATTCGTATCAAGCATATTTTGGCCGTTATAAGGTAAAAAACCTATCCTTCGCTTTGCGTTGCATTGTGTGATGGGAACTGAGTCTTATAATGGCTTCATTTTTATAAAAAGCATTGCGATGTTTAAAAGAATGATTTGTTTTAAAGCACTGGCAATCCAATGGAGTAAACCCGTTCCACGAAAGTGGCGTGATCCTGTGATTAGCCATATTTTAAATGCGTTGAGTAGATTTCTCATACCAGTCCCATGACTGACTCGTAGTTTGTTCCACTTTCAAACCCGGGTGCCCCTTTTTCTACACGAGCAGCCTTGTATTTAGGTTTTAGTTGGCTTTTTCTGGATAGCTGGAGCTGAAGATGGATTCTATCATTTATCTCTTTTTATGCTGTTCAGCTCCTATTGTACATTATGTTTGTTTTCCGCTGTAGACATTTATGTATAGCTGAACTGTATTTGTACTATGTATGATCCTGTATACTTTGTAACTCTGATGATTACGTTTATCCAGTATATTCTATTGTGCATTATCTGGTGTATTTATTTAATTCTGTTCTGCTGTAATCTGTTTATGTGCTATATTCCAAGGATTACCCTTGCCGCCGTCAGTACGGGGTTTGGGGTCGTCTCATTTAGATTTCGTTTATTAGTACATGCACTGTAAAATGTATATTCATTGTGAATACGTGTACTCATAAATAACTTAATAGAAAGCTTTGTATATGTTTAACTCATTTGTAAACATTGGTTTGTTGGATCCAGATAAACCCTAGAGGGGGTGAATAGGGTTTATTGAATTCTATCAAGATATTAAAAATAATCCCAACGCAGATAATAGTAGAGGAAGCAAATGCGGAATGTAAATGACATAGATTTTACCCAGCTTCAGCAGACTCTGCCTACTGTTGCATTCACTAAGGTTTCGACTAGGTAGTAGAACAAATCCCACTTACAATACCCTGTAAACTCGCGAACCCCTCGTTCCTATTCTAATCCTACGCTTAAAACCCTAGACTGATCTATATCCCCTAGATCAGATTTTCCCCATATTACAAACCCGTAACCCGTAAACCCTAGTTTTTACAGACTCTAGTAAACTGCTAGTTAAAACCCCAACTAGATGACCTAGTTTTTACAGACACTAGAAAACTGACTAGGTTGGTTTACAAATGAAAAATAAAATACAAAACAAAATTAATCTAAAACAAAGCCCTAATTTTAAAACCCTTGAAATAAAACAAGGGTTATCCCCTTTAAAAAATATGGTCGGTCATTTGTTTATTTGTTAAGCCCAACTCCATTTCTCCTTGAAATGAAAATGGCGGCCTTAATGTAAAAATTAGGGCTTTAATCCTTTCCCTAAATCGATGATGTTTCTTCAAATAAAATTGGATCTTCGATGCTTCCTGTTCATCGTGGATTTGGGTATGGATTCCTCGTCATCAATTGAACGATCGAAACTATCTGGAGAAAATTGTGAGTGATTTTGAATTTTTTGATTTTCTTTGGTTGATTGTGGTTTCGATCTAATTTGCTATTGACGAATGGTGTGATTAAATAGGATTATGAAATACCTAAATTACTCTGATTTCATGAATGGATTTATCTGATTGCTTGCATGTTTCTTCCTGATTCATGCATGATAAAAATTGTCGTGAGTTCTAAATTGTTTCCTGAAATGATCTAATTTGTTTCTTGCTCGAAAATAATTCTTTTGCCTAAGAAAATTCACATGAAGCTTGATTTCTTACCTTTAATTAGTGATTGAATACATGCCGTGAATTTTGGTTTAATTTTGGAAACAAGATAAAAATATTTTTGCCCAAAAAGGGTTTTGTTAATTGCATGATTTCTGGAAATATTCTTGCCAAAAATACATTGATAAATTTCGGTCTATCTTCTGATTATATCTGGAAATTTTTGTGGCCCCTTGGAATATCCCCTTGCGTGTATGATAACTTTCCAGAAAAATTATTAATCAATACTTGCGTGTTCTTATCTAAAATAGTATGTGTATTTTGGAAAGAAATGATGTCGAGATTTACACCTTGCCATATTTGTTGAAACGTGAAATATTCTATTCAATCATGTTGATAATACATGCTTGACTTTCTGGAAACTGATTCTTGCACCAAATCTCGAACACTGAATTTCTGAAAATAATTTGTTTCATGCCCCAACATAATTTTCCAAATTTTGGAACATTTTGAAAAATTCTTACCGAATTTAAATTGTGTTTTGCCAGAACCAATTTGTATGCACATCTGCATGCTGCATAAGTATTTCCTCCAGTTTTGTACATTCTTGTTTTTTTTAAAAAACTGAACCATTTCAATTCAGTCCGCAGTTTATTATTGATCTTTGGCTTGTACCATATATGAGTGATTAGCTTGCATTATCTTGGCTTGAACACATAATATAACTGAACCTGAAAAATGTTGTACTATGCTAGCATGAAACTGATTACCATTTGCATGTGCACCGACCTCCCTAAAATGTTTAAGTATGTTCATGCAGTATCTAATTTACTTGAACATGGTTATACTTTTGCTGTGTATTGAAGTTGCTCAAGCCTGTGCATCTGAGCTGAACTTCTACCCTGTTGCCTTTGTATTTATGTCATAAGTTTGAGCCTATATTGTATTCGCACATGCCATATCACTTGTGCACACTGTTTTCTTTGAACTATGAAAATTGCTTGACTTTGCTGCTTCATTTGTGTTGTGATACTCACTAATGTGTCAAAATAGATACATGCACTTCCTTAATTTGTTCACATGAGTTTTCACCTTGGAATTGTTGTGTGCATACTTATATGCTATCCATCTTGCTTGGCTAACCTGCATGTAGAAATTTGAACCATGCATCTTTAATTGATGTATTTTTCTTTGGGCTATCCCTTAAGCTCGACCATGTTGCACCATTATTATTGCAGACCATCTATTGCTGTAGCACATGTCCATTTGAATTTGTGTATTCAGTTGCATGCCAAGACATTTTGCATTTTGTCTTGCCTTGATTTATCACTTGTAATGCTGCACCAATTTAAAACTGTCTTGTACTCGAGCTATTGCACCACCCATGTGTTCTGCCATGTTGAAGGACCCTTGACTTGTTCATGGACACCTGACCCATGCATCACGCATGTGTGTCGGGCTTTGCCTGAACTCAGCTGATATATTTGTCCTTGCACAGAAGCATGTGTATATACATGCAATGTACGTGTATACATGTATAGTGAACATCCAGAGAATATACATATGTGAGCACTACAGACGGTTTGTCTACCTTATGGTATTTACAGTGTATCATTGTGAATATCACAAGCTGTCTAGACACAGATGGATATACAGATAAATCAGATCAAGTCATGAAAAATGATGAGAAACACACCAAAATTCTGAGGCAAATAAATTAATATATATATATCTTCTAGAATTTAAAGTATTATTTCTGTTCAAGATACTGTCTGTGTGTTTCTGTATGTGACAGGTGTGGATAACTAGACTGACTGAAAGCTGTAAAGACAAAAGATGAAGCAGTAGTGTATATATGTGTAAGTGAGTGCATGTAACAGTGAATGTATGTATATATGAAATTGTATAGAGTGACTGAGAGTTGTATTGAGGAACGTTGTATGAAACTGAATGTGTATGAATCATATTTCAGTGAAATTGTACAAATAGTGGAGTTATAAATTTATACTATTTAAATATTGAAATAAAATATTGTTTGAATATTTAAATTCGTGTACAGTAGTATTCTATTTAAATATGAGTATTAAATTCCTGTCTGTGATGTATATATGAAACAGTACAATAACAAACACATTTATAATAACATATATTTGGTTGTTATCATCAGACAAAAATCATACAAGTGTTTTATACAACAACGTTATATACAACAATCTCCCCCTTTTGATGATGACAAACAAATAAAAGATTTTGAGCCTAATAAATGTGTTTGACAGTGAAGTATTGAACTCCCCCTATTTGAATGCTCCCCCGCCACAAAAACTCCCCTTATTAAATGTGTATGAGTGAAAAGAATGAAAATTGAATGGAATTTCCAATATTAAAATATTTATAAAATATTCACTCATAAATCAAAATCTCGACCCATCCCCCCCTTTTGTTATCATATGGATACATAAATTAAAATAGTGATGAAAAATAGGCTAAATATATAATTTCAGCTTAAGAGGAATAACAGTCATCATAAATCTCAATCAATCAAACAAAAATCATAATATTCTATGAATTAGTGGCAAATTTCACATTGTAGAATGACAAATTTGCGATGAAATTTATATAAATGGAGAAAGTTTTAAAACAGATGATTTTCAATTAATTTCAAAAGAATTTTTAAAATTGAACCACAAAACAGTGATGGATTTGGACAATGATTATAAATTCAATTTAAGTGATGCAATCAAATAATCTCAATTCCCAATAGCTATTAATCAACAAGTCATAATATATCAACACATTTCACAAAAAAGAAAATGGATTGATTGGATGGTTTTTACACACCAAGGAGAATTTCATAAAAAATTATTTATTCAAATTACTTTCCTTTTTTTATTTAAGAGCACACTGACCATGCTTAACCAGATCTTGTATTTTTAAATGAGGTCAGTTGCAGCTTAAAAATAAGTAATCTCACAACTATGCATAACCAGAGCTTGGATTTTTAAACGAGGTTAGAGAAAGACTTATGAATATTATAATTTTATTATTTTCTATTTTCAAAAGAAAAACTCCTTAGTATATAAAACCAATATGGATGATAGAAATGTGGTAGGTACAGAAATGGTTTGTGAAATAAATTTCTAAATTAATTATATTATGAAATATGCTCAACTGTACTGGGATTATTGAAAGGTTTCAATTATCACTAATTCTAAAAAATAATATAATCACAATTCCATCACACATATTTTCACTGTTTATTCAAGATTATTTTAAAAATATTAAACTCTCCACATTAATATAAAATCATGATGGATGGAAAAATAATGGTAGATAAAGAAGATGTTCATGAAATAAGCGCCAATATAGAGATATTATAACAACTGTTCAACCATCATGAAAAATTAAATAAAATCTCCTCTTATTGTGAAATATATTGTAGTCACAGCTCATCACAATTTCAAAATTTCTAATAATAATTTTGATGAATTCTAAACACAGTTCAGTTTGGTTATTGATTTCAATTTCTGAATGAATAATCAATAAATAATTTAAAATTGAAAATCAATTACAAGAGGAAAACAAAAGGATTTATACAAGACAAAAAGAATGTGTGGAATCTATACAAGGTAAAGATTCAAAACAGATGAGTAAGCAAAATTTCAGAGCATGAGAGACTAGTACCATTTGTTGTTTCTGTTAACGGGGATTTTGATATGACATTTGTAGTTAACAAGGGTATCTCAGACAACAACAAAAAACTAATCGCAAAACCTAACTAGTTACTTTAACAAACAAGCATATTAATTCCTTTTATCAGAGCAACAAGACAAATTTTCATCAAAAACAAGCAGTTATCAAAACATTTTCAAATCAATACCAGAGCACCACAAAATCAATTTTAAAGCAGACATGTCAAGAATATTTTTCACAAATTTTTTTAACAGTCACAAAAGATGATTCATGACCCAAGATTAAAAAATATAGTTTATTTTAAATCATTTGAAGGAATATGAAAATCTCAAGATTCAATAAATCGATTACCCATATTATAACTTTCAAATCCAAGATGTGTGTGAGATTCAAGAAATCAATGGTTTCAAATAATTTCAAACAAACAATACTTAAATCAAATAATTATGAAATAACAGTTAGTTTCAAGGATTAGATTTTTTCAAAGAATTTTTCACAAATTTTTCTGACAAGCACAAGAAAGATTTCAAATTATTTGCTTCAAGTTTGAAAGATATTCATGATCCAAAAAAAATTATTTGAAATCACTTGAATGGATGTAAATTTTGAGATACAAAGAATCAATCACACAGGATTATTAATTTCAGTTCTAAGAGGTGTGTGAGATTCAAAATATCAAGAATTTTAGATGACTTCAAACAAACAAATTACAAATAAAATGTTCATGAATAAAGATGAATTTCAAGATGTAACACAGGGTTTCAAGTCAATTCAAAATATACAAGCCAATCTGAAAATCAATGAGATTATCACAAATGAAAAATAATAATGTGCTGTAATGTGTATAATATTTCAAGCCGCTCCAAGTGAATTAGAAGAAACTCAAAACAGCAGAGGTGTGTGAAATTTCATTGAATATTCATATCTTCAAAAAAATTAGAATTCAAATTAGTAGTGTTCAAGATATGATATGAATGCTTTAGCACCGTTAGGAATTCCCAAACCAGAAAATAAACTTCAAAAGAATTACAGAAAATTACAAATTTGAATTTAAGATCTGGAAATTATTAAAACATCATAGTTTTATACAAATGAAGTGAATTTCCATAAAACTATGAATTTCACAATTTGAAATTAAGAAAGCTCAGAGAAGAAAAAATATAGCAATAGCAAATCAAATCATCATAATCAATATAAAAATCCAGAAGAGGTAGAAGGAGGAATACACAAAAAATATATTTACAAAGACGAGTTTAGAGGTCATACTTGAAATTTATGTAAACCAGAATCTCTAACTCATCAAATCTTGGCTAAGGAAATGTGAATAATTCAGTGATATGAAGCAATTTGAATTCAGTTTCTCTTTTGCAAAGTAGTTCCATAGCCGCCTCCGGTACCTAATAATTTAGGGGATCGAATGGTGTAACAAAATTAGTAAAACCACTCACAGTTGTATTCATATGTTTTGGTACCCAGACTTTTTTATATAACAACCCATCTGAATTTAACTTTGTACCCTTAGGAACCCAAATCTGTTTGAATTTAGTCAAAATTGTTTTATTTCCTTTTGGGGTCCAGGATTGTTTAAATGGATCATTATACAAGAACTTCACATCTCGTTTGTGATTCAAAAATCCATTGAAATTACCAGAATTTAAATTTTCAAAACGATTCTTTTCAAAGCAGTATGCAGGATTTTTAAAACCATTTGAATTGACTTCTTCAAAAACATTATTTTTCCCAAAGCCAAGACCATATTTATTTCCAATAGAAACTTGGTTTTGTAACAACATATTCAACGATTTTTCCCCATTAGAAAATTTATCCGAAGTTGATTCTAATCATTGAATTTTGGATTTAAGATTGCTATTTTCTTTTATCAAATTTGAGCAATGATTTACAACGATCGTCTGTTCAGCATTGGATTGTTTCAAATACAAATTCTCATTTTCAAGTAATTTAATTTTGGCTTAGGATTCAGAAATTTCAAGTTCAAAATGATTTTGCTTTTCAGATTCAATTTTTTCAAAGGTTTTGAAATTTTCAATCTCATTTTTAAGCTCTTTCAAAATAAATCCAGTTTTCAGCAAGTTTTGTTTTTCAGCAAAATCGTATTTGGAAAATCTAGTCGCCTTAAAATCTTTAAGTTCCTTTTACTGAAGATTGTTCGAACTTAATAACTCAATCTCGTTCTCTTTTAAGATCAGTATTTCATTCTCAAGCTTTTGAATTTTTTTATTAAGATGAACGAGATCGGTTTTCATTTTCAAATAATTTTTACAATTAGAATTTTCCAATTTCCTGATGTTTTCAAGCTTTAATTTCAAATCATGATTTTTGCTGGTCAACTTAAGATTGTTTGATTTCAAAGTTTTATTTTTTCCGTTGGAGTTTATCAAAAGATTTAGTTAAATCGGCACACATAAAAACTAAATCCTCATATGAGAACTTTCAGTCTCATTGTCTGTTGCATCTCTATCGTCTGATCTACTTGAATTTTCATCTGTTTCTCCTTTCAAGCATAGTTATGAATCTGAGTTGACATTTTGGGATTTTGAGTAGTTGTTGTCTGTTATATACAACTTGTCGAGATTTTTCCAAATATCCTGTGCAGCCAAACAATGAGAGATAAGTTTAAGCTGATTATTACTGGGATAAGAATACAAATATGCATAACACGAGCATTGACAACTTTATTTCTCTTATATAGCATATCTCCCAAATTTTCAATAATATTCCAATATTCAAAATTAACAAATTATAAATAAATTTTGATTTTCGATTTCCAAATTAAAAAATCTATCCTATTGAAAATAATTGGAATATCACTAGATTGACTCTCGCTATGCTTACAACTAGGGAACTCCATTACTCTAGAGTTAATAAAATACCAAGCTCTGATACAACTTGTTGGATCTAGATTAACCCTAAAACGGGGGTGAATAGGGTTTATTGAATTTTATTGAGATATTAAAATTAATCACAGCGCAGATAATAGCAGAGTAAGAAAATGCGGAATGTAAATGACACAATTTTACCCAGCTTCAGCAGACTCTGCCTACTGCTGCATTCACTAATGTTTCTACTAGGAAATAGAACAAATCCCGCTTATAATACCCTGTAAACTCATGAACCCCTCGCTCCTATTCTAATCCTACGCTCAAAACTCTAGAATGATCTATATCCCCTAGATCAGATTTTCCCCTGATTACAAACCCGTAACCCGTAAACCCTAGTTTTTACAGACTCTAGTAAACTGCTAGTTAAAACCCTAACTAGATGATCTAGTTTTTACAGACACTGGAAACTAACTAGATTGGTTTACAAATGAAAAAAAATACAAAACAAAATTAATTTGAAACCAAGTCCTAATTTTAAAACCCTAGAAATAAAATAAGGGCTATCCCCTTTGAAAAATATGGCTGGTCATTTGTTTATTTGTTAAGCCCAACTCCCTTTCTCCTTGAAATGAAAATGTCGGCCTTGATGTAAAACTTAGGTCTTTAATCCTTTCCCTAAACCGATGATGTTTCTTCAAATAAAATTGGATCTTCGATGCTTCCTATTCGTCGTGGATTTGGGTTTGGAATCCTCGTCGTCAATTGACCGATCAAACTCTCTAGAGAAAATTGTGAGTGATTTTGAATTTTCTGATATTCTTTGATTGATTGAGGTTCCGATCTAATTTGCCAATGAAGAATGGTGTGATTAATTAGGATTATAAAATCCCTAAATTACTCTGATTTCATGAATGGTTTTTTCTGATTGCTTGCTTGAATTTCTCTCCTGATTCTTGCATGATAAAAACTGCTGTGGTTTCTAAATTGTTTCCTCAAATGGTCTGATTTGTTTCTTGCCCGAAAATAATTCTTTTGCCTAAAACAATTCACATGAAGCTTGATTTCTTTCCTTGAATCAGTGATTGAATACATGCCGTGAATTTCGGTTTAATTTTGGAAACAGGATAAAAATGTTTTGCCCAAAAAGGTTTTTTTTCGTTGCATGATTTCTGGAAATATTCTTGCCAAAAATACATTGATAGATTTTAGTCTATCTTCTGATTATATCTGGAAATTTTTGTGGCCCCTTGAAATATCCCCTTGCGTGTATGATAACTTTCCAGAAAAGATTATTGATCAATACTTGTATGTTCTTATCTAAAACAGTCTGTGTATTTTGGAAAGAAACGATGCCGAGATTTCTCCATGCCTTATTTGCTGAAATGTGAAATATTCTCTTCAATCATGTTGATAATATATGCTTGGCTTTCTAGGAACTGATTCTTGCATCAAATCTCGAATATTGAATTTTTGAAAGTAATTTGTTTCATGCCCTAACATAACTTTTCAAATTCTGAAAATTGTAACACCCCACGTCCATTATTTTCACTCTCAAAGTGAATGCATTAACTTTCATGGAGTATTATTGGTGTATAGAACAGAATATATCAAGACAGATACAAATATTGGTACTTGAAAAATTAAAACAACTTTTATTGCAGCGGAGAAATAGTTTGGTTACAACAACATCAAAAACCAATAATAAAACCAAGTACACTTAATATCCATCTTGATAAATTATATTCTGAGTACATAAAGTAAAAAGCATAACCCCAAGCCATAAAAGAGATAAGCTGAACTTTACTTTCAGCAATCCAAGCACTTCCAAAAGAGAGAGAAAGATCCAAATCAAGCTCGACTAGCACTAGTCCCACCCTGAGAACCTGGGGGTGGGGGGAGGAAGAAAAGAGGCGAAAACAAAGGGGGTCAGACATAAAGTCTGGCAAGTCCAATAACTTTAACAATATAATTATTAAAGTAATTAGGATAAGGCATAAACTAGTAAAACAAGGAATGACTGTGAAACAAGTTGGCAAGACAAAACAAACAAGAGGAATATTCTGGCGTTAATCTCGCTCCTAATCACTATAAGATAATTACTATATTGCACCATTACTAGTCACCCTAAAAGTTGATCCCGCCTACTGAACATAATAATCATAATGGTAGTTTCGTGTACCCCTAGCTGTCTTCATAGGTGCCGCCTGCCCCTATCTCCGCTAGTTGTGCCCACTACCCCCATGCGATCGGCTCCCTAACTCGTAGATACCCGTGCTGGTCCCATAGTGGGGTGTATCACTCCCCAAAGTGGCAACCCGATACAACTAAAGATGCATGGCTTATATCTACACGATGCAACATCGTTTTATCTAGCAGCTCGGGCCCACACACGCACATGACCCCATTGGACTTGCGTTGCCACCGATAACCC
Source organism: Allium sativum (assembly GCA_030737875.1). Lineage (NCBI taxonomy): Eukaryota > Viridiplantae > Streptophyta > Magnoliopsida > Asparagales > Amaryllidaceae > Allium > Allium sativum. The sequence goes on along the minus strand of CM060921.1, from coordinate 507,631,439 downwards.
GTTTTGACCTCTTACAATCAAACCCAGTAAGCGTGTCCCGTCCTCGATTTAACTCGAGCTCACAAAGATACTTAATGGGTTACTGGTTTGAAAAGGGTCCCCCATGCTTGACACAAGCTTTCCACCTATGCTTGGTCCCCACTTAGGATTTCCCACTTAACCCCTCTTATTCATGTCTTCTTACATGTTTCAATTTGTTAAGTGTTTCTAATCGTATTTCACATGTCACCCATGTCACCCACTTAACCCCCATGTCCCACCGCATGTTTATCTTGGTTAAGTGTTACTTAATTCATTATAACCGTTACCTTGTAAGACCTCCCACATTAGACTACCATTTGCGGTTGCTGGATTTTCCGGGCGGGTCCGAGCAGTCTTATACCGCAAACGAGTCTAACCTCTTGTCTTTTCAATTGTTACGCATTTAATTTATGCCTTCGACCTCTCACATTAGATTACCGTTTGTGGTTGCTGGATTTGCCGGGCGGATCCGGGCAGTCTTATACCACAAACGAGTCTAGCCTCGTGTCTTAGGCATTTATTATTACACATAATTATTTCACCCCAATATGAATTAATTATCCCTATTCAAATTTTCAATAATTTCAAAATTAAACTATGTCAATAATTTTCACCTAAATTATGTCCATACTTTTTAGGTATATAAATTATACCAATTAATGTCTCAAATTAATTATATACCTTTAAAGCCATTTTATGCCAATTCACAATATGTATTATTTAATATTTTCCCATTATCCCCACGTCGTTCGTACGTTTAACATGAAATATGTTAGACTTGCAAATTGTCTAACTCATAAAAAAGAAAAGCAACATCACAACTTGCGTAACACATAAAATAGGTCTAACTTACAAATAAGTATTATAACATAAGTTTGCATAGCCAATAACTTGCATAGGCAATGGACATATAGAACATAAATTTGCATAAACTACTATGGATCTAAATATTGATCTAAACATGAAATTGTGAACTTGCATATATGAATATGAGTTTCACCTAAACTTGCATATGTGAATATAGTTTTCACCTAGAAATGTGAATATAGTTTCCATCTAAACTTGCATATGGATTCCTACAAACTTGCATATGAATTTAAACATGTAAACTAATATCACATGTTTTGCATATAAACTAGCATATGTATATACTTGATTCACATATAAACTTGTGTATAATTCGCATACAGACTTACATAAGATTCACATACAAACTAGCATATGTAGAAACAGACTTGCATAAGATTCACATACAAACTAGTGTATGATTTACATCCCAAACTTGCATATAAACTGATGTCATAAAATGAATCAAGTTAAACATATGTGATTGGACATATGAAATAGATCTACCAATATAAGTTAACAAAACTGTCATATGTTCACCAACAGACGATAACAAAGTTAAATAACATCACATGATTCAACAGACATGTTCTCATAATCCAAATTATAACTCATCATAATTAATTTATTAATTATTTTATGAAAGAAAATGTACTCACAAAGATAGGTTAGAGAAGAGAATAATTCGTTTGTCGTTCGTATTAGAATTCCGACTTGCAATTCCTAAGCTTTAAGAAGAAGAAGAACTATTCCAGCAGCAGCATGGAGGCTAAGAGACTAATTTAGTTTAAGTTTAGAGCTTGAGACTATGCATGCTTTTATAGAAGCTTAAATCAACATCAGCCGTTAGGTTATCATAGGAGCAATCACAACCATCCAGACCAGATAGTGTTATCCAGAATTGCCACCTATGCCCTAGTGACTCAACAACATGTTAGGAAAGACTCAACAACAAGTCAGGATCGTCTCATTTTAGATCTGCCCCAAGGGGTAGGTCGACCCCCGGGTCGACCCCTTGCTCGATCTGTATAGGGGAGGTCGACCCCCTAGTCGACCTGGCCTTGGGCGGGAGAGATCCTGCCGAGCCCACTTCCTCGTTTGAATTATGATTTTTTAATTATAATCTGAACTGTTTTTAATTTATATAAAATTACTGAAACTTCGATGAGACGACCCCAAACCCCGTACGAACGGTGGGAAGGGTAATCTTTGGAATATAACACATAAACAGATAATAGCAGAACAAAAATAAATAAATACACCAGATATAGTACAAATAATACACTGGATAAATGAAATCATCAGAGTTACACAGTATACAGGATCATACTTAGTACAAATATAGTTCAGCTATACCAAAATGTCTGCAGCGGAAACAAACATAATATGTACAATAGGAGCTGAACAACATAAAAAGAGATAAATGATAGAATCCATTTTCAGCTCCATCTATCCAGAAAGAGCCAGATAAAACCTGAATACAAGGCTGCCCGTGTAGAAAAAGGGGCACCCGAGTTTGCAAGTGAAACAAACTACGAGTCAGTCATGGGACTGGTATGAAAAATCTACTTAACACGTTTATAATATGGCTAATCACAGGACCATGCCACTTTCGCGGAACGGGTTTACTCCATTGGATTGCCAGTGCTCTAAAACAAATAATTCTTTTAAACATCGCAATGCTTTTTATAAAAATGAAGCCATTATAAGACTCAGTTTCCATCACACAATGCAACGCAAACCGGAGGATAGAATTTTTACCTTATAACGACCAAATATGCTTGATACGAATAAACAAAAGAATTTGACATTATTACTAGTGTTTATATATTTCAAAAACAATTTCAAACTATAAGTATCAATCATAAACGACATTAATGCCCCATACCACTATGTCGCCATATATAGGTATACAATCAAAACCGCACAGTCACGTATTTGGAAATTGGATTTCCGTCCTGAACCAAGGCAAAAGATAGTCCTTACCGAATTCGAGACTATCTAGCCCGAGTCTCGGGGCAAGTACTCAGTCAAACCCTTGGAGCGACATGGCTGGTCCACCGATGTGGATTAAAATTCCTGAACACTGCGCCTCGCAACAACACCTCTAGCTTGAAGGAAACACATGCCTTCCCTGAGGTCCTTCTCCCGTTTTTGGTTCATACCGGGGTGTGAGGCTCGCAAATTCACGTTATACACAATGCTACGCCACATAGGCGGTGCTTTGATCATCACCACAAGACTTTGCTTTTCAACAGAAGCCTTGATCACTGCATCTTAGCATGCCACACAGGCAATTCACGCCATGTAACTGATGGCTATCAATCACACAGAATGAATTCCAATGTCAGACACACCGTCCATTTACAAGTCCGTTCTGGGTCTGAACGAAACCAGAGGAACTATATACCTCGCAAACCCATCGATCTCCACGTACGTCTAGACGATCACCACTCATTATCCATATTTCGGGATGCCTCCCAATCAGGACATCAGTTACCATCCGAACGAGGTGAAGATCTCCGATCTTCGACCACCGTCTTCATCTTCGATTTCTTGTCGTCGATTCATTTATTCAAAATGGGATAAACCCGGTCTTTCTAAGCAACTTGCATACATAAATAACTAGTGCGACACAAACACTACATACGCCTCATTCCAAGTTATTAGTCACTAACCGTCAATCAGTAAGAGAACGATTTCCCAAATATTAACCCCGAAGGCCGAAACCAACATCAGATCAAAACCCAGGAAACCATTCGACTTAGCTAACCTTTAGTTAATTTCTAAATTTCACATTCCATATCGTTTATAATATTTTATAACGATTTATCACTATTTTTATTTATTTTAAAATAGCCAATTTATTCAAACGACGCTTCGGGCCATAACGCGGCCATGGGGCTGTTTTTCTTTAGATTTAAATTACACATATCTGAAAATCTAACCATTGGATCTTCACAAAATTTATATCATTAGAAAGATCTTTTCAAAACGAATCCAATGGTTCCAGTTTTGGGAAAATCCGACGGTCGGATCTCCCGGTACGATCGTTTGAAGTTTTGATTTCAAAATGCGAACTGCAGCATCGTTATTCGATTTAATATAATTATATTTATATATATATATATATAAATATAATCGATTCTGGCGCTGTTTTTCTTCAGATTTGAATGGAACATTCCAGACAATCCAACAGTTGGATCTTCACAAAGTTGGTGTCGTTGGAAAGATATTTCCAAAGCGAACCCAACGGTTTCGGTTTCGGGAAAATCCGATGGTCGGATCTCCCGGCACACTCGTTTGAAATCACAGTTTCAAAACGCGAATTGCAGCTTTGTTATTCGATATATTTCAATTCTATATATATATATATATATATATATATATATATATATATCGATTCTTCGATTTCAAAACTATGTTCTTTTCATACATTTGATAAAAATGATATATTTATCTAACCGACCATTATTTCAACACTTCGCTATTTTTAACTATTCATGTATATAGTAAAAATGTGATTTTTATTGTAAAACAATTCATTTCAAAACACGACTATTTTATATAGTTCATATAGATGATAAAAATATGATTTTTATTATAAAACAATTTATTTTAAAACACGAATACAATTCAACACATGAATTTCTATTCAATGAATGAATTTCTATTCAACACATGAATGTTTTCTATAGTTGGTATATATATAGTAAAAATGTGATTTTTATTGTAAAATGATTTATTTCAAAACACGTCTATTCTCTATAGTTCATATAGATGTTAAAAATATGATTTTTATTATCAAACAATTTATTTCAAAACACGAATACCTTTCAACACATGAATTTCTATTCAATGAATGAATTTCTATTCAACACAGGAAGGTTTTCTAATCAACACACGAATATAGTTTCAACACATGAAAATAATTCTAACACATAAATATTATTCAAAATTTCGGCAGCATAACGGCATGGTAGTTAAAACCGGGGCCGTCCTTAGTACGGCTCCTCGCTCTACCTTAAAGCCTCACAGCTTTTGACAATGGGGATTTCATGCATCTAGTTCGCACGCATGCGGCATGTATATTTTTTTCATTTCCACAAAATAATCCTATATGGTTTCAACAAAATAATTCTCAACCACAAACGGGTATTTTTCAACCACAATCAATCAATTTCAACCACAAAGAATTCTAATCAACCATTCGTAATCAACCAATTTTCACACCAATCACAACCAGTAAATATCGTCCATGGTTTGTGGACAAGGGGCGTATATATATATATTTATATAAGCATTTCACTTCTATTTCAACACATATGTAATTTTTACAACGCATATATAACATATATATCGAACGTACAACTTATACAACGCTTATACAAGAGGTGTACAATGCTTATGTAACCCATACATCGACCATATAATTTATACATCATCGTTTTCGATATCATTTATAATTTAGAAATCTCACATTGGGTTCCACTCCACCAAAAATAGCAGAAGGCTCAGAAAAATATGCAGTCTCTTCTAGAATGTAGAAGACGTCCACACTAGTCCACTGTCTCTTGTTTCACTGAATTTCGTCAACAAAAGAAAAAGATATGATTTTTACAGTGAAATCAAAAACTGTAGCGCTTTAAACTGCTATTAAATAGTTAAATTAAAAATAGTCGTATACCTCTATGTTTCGTTCAAAACTAGGTTTAGATCTTGCGCTAAATCTATTGTGCTATAGGTCGATTGGCCATCACCGCGAGGAAGAGCTTGGAATCGCGCTCTGGCGCGTGGGGGTGGGGTCCACTTCGACTGACGAAGGAGGGCGTGGCGGCGCTGGGAAGTTCTGAACTTCCCGGAGGTGCTGCTCTCGATACAGGCGACGAGGGAGGCTGGGGCTGGTCTTGATTTGAAGAGGGAGGAGAGGCCTTTCGTTTTTGGGTGGTGGCGCGGTCTATCGTGGAGCGAGGCGGCGGGAAAATGATCGGGAAGATCTGAGGAGGTTTCCGCCGTATATCGGGGGGGGGGGGGGGGGAGAGAGAATTTTCCTTTTTTTTATTTATAAAATTCTGATTGGCCGGGAGCTTTTGAAAGAGGGTTTTCTAACACGACCTCCAATCCAAACCCAACGACTGTCGTCCCTAGAGTTTTACCCCCATTTCGAACACAATGGGATATGTTTCGTAGGCCCATTCGACTGTTTCAGTCAGTTTTCCTTCAAATTAAAATATAAAAGATTCAATATTTAATTTGAACGTACAATTCAATTTGCTTGGGCCACATATTGATTCTAAAAATTCCCGAAAAATAAATCTAGCTATGTTTTGATGATACAGTCCCAACAAAACTAGTTTCGACGAATTCTGAGACCGTTTGAAAAATGGCCTTTTTCAGGTCGATCCAATTTAATAGAAATCGACCAAACACATTTTCCTTTTCCACGCTCACATACTAACTTCAAAAATTATGAAATTTGAAACCTAGCAATAATTTTACATCCCAGATCGAACACAAGTGGTTTCGTCGAATTCCGATGTCGTTTGCAAAATGGCCATTTTCACGGGCTATATAAACTCTATAGCGGCCTTTTTGAAAATTCATTTGGCCATAACTTTTGCTTCCCGCTATGAAACTTTGATTTTTCAGATTTGTTAGAAAGATATTCACTAACAGATTTAAATATTTTTGGTTTCACTCAAATAAGTTTTGTTTTGCACCCGGTACAGTCAATCAAAGTTTGAATTCAAATTTTGAAACTACCACGCCATTTCAGGCCTTGTTTATAATTAGAATTAATTATATTTATTTTCAAACATCGATTCAAACTTACTTTTCGTCGTATTATTTAAAATATTTATTTTAAATATTTAAAATCCACAAAAATAGCCAATTTAAAATTTTTAAATTGGTTCAGATTTTCCGGGTCGTTACATCTGAGGGCCATAACTTCCTCATACGAAGTCCGATTTATGAAAACTTGGACTCTTTTCCAAGCAGAATTTTGAGATGAACGCAATGCGTAACACGTTTCCCTTAATTTTCACTTTAACAACTATTCTTTAATTCTTTCTTTTAATAGTCATAGAAAATTCATGGTGTTACATTCTCCCCTCCTTGAAGGATTTCATGCCCGAAATCTTCAAGTCAAAAGAATGTATTTCCTACCATCCAATCATCCATCTATTCAACCATCTAACACAGGCATCCATTGTCCTTACAAGATTTCTAATGCTATATGAACATATGCAAAAAGGGTGTGTATATGTTCCTTATCCAATGCAAAATCAGGCGGTCCATTGATTCAGTTGACCTCCTTAATGCAAATCGTGATAGTGCCATGCGTCCATTATGCATGCAAAAGAATCCTAACGGTACATATTACTTCTACATGCATGCACAACCATTCATCAAAATGCAGCATCCATATGATAACCCAACTATTATGCATCCATTAATTTAAATATGCACACACATTTATATGCAATATGAAAGTGACTGAGCTGATCTAGTGCCTAATGTGTGTGTGCATGCATCCACAAGCAACCACTAGCAACCACTTGCAACCACTCGCAACCATCAATCATAACATGTTTCAAATACATGTTTACATCCATGGGTTTCTAACTAAGGATAAAGAATAGGATCGAGGAGATATACTTAAAAGATAGATATAAGCATGAATAAACTTATGGAAAAAGAGATCAAGGAGGTACCCTCAAAAAGAAAAGGTAGGCTATGCGTATTTTCCTCTCAGTTTCCCAAGTCGCGTCTTCCTCAGCGTCACTCCATTGAACTTTAACAAGCTTGACTTCACGGATGCGTAGCTTTTTGACTTCCATTCCCAAGATATGAGTTGGAACTCTTCTCACAGTCGCTTCTCGTTCCACTTCTACTTCCTCTAGTATACTTGGCTCCACCACTTCCGCAGACTCATGTAAGAACTTTCGTAGTTGAGAAACATGAAAAACATTATGAACTCCAGCCAGTCTTTCGGGTAGCTCTACTCTATAAGCCATCGTCCCAATCCTTTCAGTGATAGGAAATGGTTCTACAAATCTTGGTGCTAGCTTTCCTATGGACCCAATGCGAATGACATTCCTCAAAGGAGATACTTTAAGGAACACCCTATCTCTAACCTCAAACTCAAGGTCGGTCCTTCTTTTGTCTGCGTAGGACTTCTGTCTATCTTGTGCAGCCTTCATCCACCTTCTTATCAAGTCTCCCTTTTCTGAGGTTTCTCTAATCATGTCTGGACCAAGTACGAGCTTGTCTATAGACTCCCACCAACAAGTTGGTGATTGGCATGGTCTTCCATATAAAGCTTCGAAAGGCGCCATGCCTATGGTGGCTTGGTAGCTATTGTTGTAAGCGAATTCCACCAAAGGAAGATGATCCTCCCATGTTCCTCCAAAGTCAAGAATGCACAATCTCAAGAGGTCTTTCATTACTCTGTTCACCATTTCCGTCTGACCATCGGTTTGGGGGCGATAGGCCGTGCTTAAGCATAATTGTGTGCCTACAGCCTCTTGCAAACTCTTTCAAAACTCGCTCGTAAAGATAGGATCTCGATCACTCACTATGTTGGAGGGTGTCCTATGGAATCGAACTATCTCTTTAAGATAAATGGATTCTAGGGACGAGGCAGTCCTTCTACCCTTAATAGGTATAAAGTGAGCGCTTTTAGTGAATCTGTCCATTATTACCCAAATACTGGTATTTCCTCTTCTTGACCTAGGCAACCCATCAACAAAGTCCATCGAAATGTTATACCATGTGACGATCCCAAAATCCGAGGGGCGGTATTAAGGATAATCATTGGAATATAACACATTAATCATCATAGCAGAGAACAGATAATAGCAAAAACAATAAATAGAATAATTTTACATGGATATGACAGCGGAATCACAACATGTAATAACATCAGAATAGCATAGCGTAGGATATAACTCAGTAAATAAAAAGGAAAGTGATCAGTCATCATCGCCGGAGGCGGAATACATACATGCAGTGAGACATAATAAGGGTATCAGTCTACATCGCCGAAGGCGGTACATATACATACAATAAGAAGTACGGAAAGTAAATCAGTCTGCATCGCCCGTGGCGGAATCATAATATAAGTACAGTAATGGCGGAAAATGTCAAAGTCATCTCTGTGAAGTCAGCCTCGCCATGAGCCAAAAATGCACTCTATGCAACAGTGCAGAGCCAAAAACAACCTGTCACCTGTGTACTAGGCTGCCCGTGTGGAAATAAGGGCACCCGCGTTTGCAAAGTGAAACAAACAACGAGTCATTCATGGGGACTGGTATGAGGAATCTATTTAGTAGTTAAACAACAGTAATAAGCAAATCATAGGACCACGCCACTTTCGCGGAACGGGTTTATTCCAGTGATTGCTAGTGCATTTAAAACAAAGTAAATTCTTCTAAAACAACGCAATGCTTTTAAAAAGAATGAAGCCATTATAAGACTCAAGTCCCATCATACAATGCAACGCAAGCCGGAGGATAGAGTTTTACCTTATAATAACCAAATATGCTTGATACGTATAAAGCAAAATCAATTGACATTATTACTAGTGCATATATGTTTCAAAAGCGAATAGCATCATAAATATCAATCATAGGCGGCATAGCTACCATCTACTATGTCGCCATACTAGTTCTACAATCGAGTCCGTTATTTCGTATTGGAAATTGGATTTCCATCATGAGTCGAGGAAAGGGGCAAGCTCCTCTCCGCTTCGAGACACTCTAGCAAATGCCTCAGGACTACACACTCTGGGTAACCCTGGATCGGCTGGGCCGGTCCTCCCTTACGTTTGAGGATTATTTATTCCTGAACACACGTTTCCCGGTCCTTGCAGACCTATAATCGAGGCGCCTCGCATTCCAACAACCACATAGATGAAAAATAGATATAAATGTCAGGGCTGGTAAGTCACTGACACCACCATAGCTAGAAAGAAACGTCGTGCTCTCCCAGCGGTCCGTATCCCGTTTTTAACTCATACCGGGGTGTGAGGCTCGCGAATCTACAAAATACACAAAGCTAGGCCACGTAGACCGTGCTTTGATCATCAACCACAAGACTTTGCTTTGCAACAGAAGCCTTGATCACAGCATCTTGGCATGCCACATAGGCAGTCCACTCCATACGATTGATTTCCATCGATATATAGCCTCTGAGCTCGTGCGTCTCACAGAAGGGCGTTAAGCAAAAGAATAAATTCTCCGCCGCCAAACATATATATATTTAACAGAGATCAATCAGTATAGAACAAAATCCAATGTCAGACACACATTCCATTTACAAGTCCGTTCTGGGTCTGAACGAAACCGGAGGCGTCAATTCCTCGTATATCCGTACAATCAACACATACGTTCAGACGACTACTACTTCCGTCCCCTTCCGGTAGCTACTCCGGTCAGGAACCTCAGCAGCGCCTATCCAACCGATACGAAGATCGTCGTTCTTGAATCATCTTTTCATTTTCCAATTCGAATCGCTCGACAAACTATTTGAAATGAGGGTTAGCTCGGCCTTTTCAAATAATTCACGTCATTAGAATTTAAATCGATTCTTTCTATGGTTATATTATTCGACATCCATCTTTCAGTTCTTTAGTATTATTTTCGTGTCAAACACATACAACCATCAAATATCAAACAATTCAAGCCCAATTGGTTTATTTGCAATCTATGTTGCTTATAATATTTTATAACGATTTTTCGCCATTTTTATTTATTTAAAAATAGCCATATTTAATTAAACGACGTTTCAGGTCGTGCCGTGGCACTGGCGTTGTTTTTCCCCTAATTTGTTTTACACATATCGGAAAATCTAACCGTTGGATTTCTACAAAGTCTATATCAGTGGGAAGATATTCCCAAAGCGAACCCAACGGTTCCAGTTTCGTGAGAATCCGACGGTCGGATCTTCCACACTAGTCGTTTGAAGTTACGGTTTCAAAATTCGAACTGCAGCGTCGTTATTCGATTTAATTTAATTATATTTATATTTATATATAAATATAACGATTTTGGCGCTGTTTTTCATCAGATTTGAATTAAACATTCTGGACAATCCAACCGTTGGATTTTTGCAGGGTTGGTGCCGTTGGGAAGATGTTTCCAAGGCGAACCCAGCGGTTGCGGTTTCGGGAAAATCCGATGGTCGGATTTCTCGCACTAATCGTTTCAAATTACGATTCCGAAACACGAACTGCACGGCTTCGATTCCCTTTTATTTTATTTATATTTATATATATAAATATAGTTCATTCTATAATTCCAACTATAGTTCATTCTATAATTTCAACTTCGTTTTCACTTCAAATATTTCACTAACGCCTTAATATTTCGAAAAATTTCGCCATAACCTCCTTTGTACGGGGAGGGGTTTGGAAATTTATTGGGCCGTATTAGGTACCCAATAAATCCTAAAAAGCATTCACATATTTATAGTGATATATTCTGGTGTTTACGGGGGAGCATGTATAGATAATCACTCCAGAGAATAAATTCTCGTCACCCCCGTTTCCGTGTGGAAATAAATAGTCCATGTGCCGTATCTAATAACTAGAGAGACATGATTATTGTCAACTCCAGACCCGTGTGGGGTTTTTATTAATCTGGCAATTTATCGTTATATTTTATATAGTCCATATCAGTCATCAGTTCAACCTGTAGTATATAGTCATCGCCATACAAGCCTCTTGCTTGTATGGTAAATCTTCCACCTCGTCACACAAGCTCCAGTTGCTTATGTGGGATATGATGAAGTATGCCTATCGTCAAGAAGTATGTCATGTAGTGTAGTTCAAAATTAATTGTTACTATCCTATGGCGATGTTTATTATTTCACATAGAATAACCAGCACTCCGCATCCAATGGCATTCACAGGAGTTGATATATAAATAAAATTGCGCAGCCAACTCATCAAGGCTTACCTATTTGTCGGGCACGTAAATAATTTCTTTACTCTACAGCTAATCCATTTTTCCTGTTCAACACATGTATATATATGCAGAACAAAGCTAATAATAATATTTCTAGCAAACTATTATTTATTTCAACACGTGTGTATTTTTATCAAAGCATATACATGATAAAAGAAATATTTTTATCGTCAAAAATATTTGTTCAACACGTGAATGTTTCTAACACTTCATATTTACAATAAAGGTGTAGTTTTTATTGTCTATTCAATTTATTTTAAAATCTGATAACATTCAACACATGAATTTCAAATCGACGAACGAATTGCAACTCAACACATGAATATTCTATATAGTTTGTATATAAATAAAAATGTGATTTTTATTGTCTATTCAATTTATTTTAAAATACGATAACATTCAACACATGAATTTCAAATCGACGAACGAATTGCAACTCAACACATGAATATTCTATATAGTTTGTATATAAATAAAAATGTGATTTTTATTGTCTATTCAATTTATTTTAAAATACGATAACATTCAACACATGAATTTCAAATCGACGAACGAATTGCAACTCAACACATGAATATTCTATATAGTTTGTATATAAATAAAAATGTGATTTTTATTGTCTATTCAATTTATTTTAAAATACGATAACATTCAACACATGAATTTCAAATCGACGAACGAATTGCAACTCAACACATGAATATTCTATATAGTTTGTATATAAATAAAAATGTGATTTTTATTGTCTATTCAATTTATTTTAAAATACGATAACATTCAACACATGAATTTCAAATCGACGAACAAATTGCAACTCAACACATGAATATTCTACATAGTTTGTATATAAATAAAAATGTGATTTTTACCGCTAAAGCTATTTGTTTAAATTCAAATAATATTCAACACATGAATTTCAACTCAACGAATGAATTGCAACTCAACATATGAATATTCGCTATAGTTTGAATATATAAAAAAATGTGATTTTTATCGCTAAAGCTATTTGTTTAAATTCAAATAATATTCAACACATGAATTTCAACTCAACGAATGAATTGCAACTCAACACATGAATATATATTTCAACATATGTAATTTATTTCTACGAATGAAAATTATTCTAACACATGTATATTTCAGAAAATTTCGGCAGCATAACGGCAGGGTAGTTAAAACCGGGACCGTCCCTAGTACGGCTCCTCGCTCTACCTTAAAACCTCGCGGTTTTTGATAATGGGGATCATGCATCTAGTTCGCACGTAGGCGGCATGTTTTATTTTCAATTCCACAATCCTATTCTATTTTGTTTCAACCACAAGAGGGTATTTTTCAACCACAAAGGTATTTTTCAACCACAAAGGTATTTTTCAACCATAATATCAACCACAAACAATTATTTCCAACCATTCGTCATACCATATAATATTACGTCAATCACAAGCAATAAATATCGTCCATGGTCTGTGGACGAGGGGAGTATATATATATATATATAATATTATAATTCACTTGCATTTCATCACAATTCAAAGCATATATGTTTCATTCAACGCTTGTATAATTCATACATCGCTAATATAACTTATACAACACATGTACATGAGGTATACATAGCGTATATAATTTATACTTCGCTTATATAATTTATACAACGCGATTTAGTTCACACAAATAGTTTAGATTCCTCACATTGGTTATTGCAGTGCTAAAAATCGTAGGAAGATCAGAAAAATCCGCGGCTTCTTCTAGAATGTAGAGAGCCTCCTTGCGGTCACGGTGTCTCCTGTGTCATCGAATTTCGTTAACACACTAAAAAGATATGATTTTTCAAAGTTTTGCAACACTTAAAAGTGTTATTTTCATTCCAGAAATTTATATCAGAAAAGTTTTCAAAGCTTCAAAACTAGGTCTTGATTTTTAAGCCAAACCGTACCTCGTTGCTTCGATCAGACCACACGGCGTCAGAGGGCTACGAATCACCTTCCGATCGGCGGTGGTGGCGATGAACTCGGTGGCTCCTGCGAGTCGCGGCGGCGCTCCAAAGGGCGCGACTTCCTCCTCGAAATTCAATGCGTACAATTGATGGATTGAGGCGAGGCTTGGTCGGATTTATAGAGGAGGCGGAGGCGATCAGAAGCTTCAACTGGCGGAGGCGGCGAAACGGGCTGTGGCGGCGGCAAAAGCGGTGGAAAGTTTCATGCTCGATGAACCGTTCGAATCGCTGGCGGCTAGGGTTTTTTCCGAGTTTTTTTTTAAAAGAAAAAATCCTATTGGTCCGAGCTATATAGTAAATTTTAAATAGTGTTTTCTCAAACGGACTCGAAATCAAACCCAACGACTGTCGCCCCTAGCTAAATACCCCCATTCCGGACACAATGGGATATGTTTCGTTGGCCAATTCGACTGTTACAGTCAGTTATTTTTCAAATTAAAATATAAAACATTTAATATTTAATTTAAACGTACATTTCAATTTGCCAGGGCCACAAACTGAATCGAAAAATTCCAGAAAAATAAATCTAGCTTTGTTTTGACGATACGGCCCTAACAAAACCAGTTTCATTGAATTCTGAGCTCGTTTGAAAAACGACCATTTTTAGGTCGACCCATTTTAACAGAAATTGACCAATCACATTTTCTTTTGCCCTGCTCACATACTAGCTTCAAAAATTATGAAATTTGAAACTTAGCAATAATTTGACATCCCGGACGCAACAAAAGTGGTTTCGTCGAATTCCGAGGTCGTATGCAAAATATCAATTTTCAAGGGCTATATATGCTGTATAGCGGCCTTTCTGAAAATTCATTTGGCCATAACTTTTGATTTCCGTTATGAAATTTCGATTTTTCGGATTCGTTAGAAAGGTATTCATAAACAGATTTAAATATTTTCAGTTTTGCTAAAATCCGTTATATTTTCTACTCGGTACAGTCGGACAAAGTTTGTATTCAAAATTTCAAACTGCAATACCATACCCAATTCTATATTTTATTGAAATAGGCTATTTCAACTATTCAAATTCTTTGGTAATAACCTAATTTAAAAATTTTAAATTGGTTCACATTTTCCGGGTTATTACAATCTCCCCCACTTAAAACTTTTCGTCCTCGAAAAGGAAATAACAACTAAGTAGGAAATAAAATGTAAATGCAAAGTATTGTAAAGGTACCTTGCGCCGGAGTTAGTCAGAGATGTCCACTCTGCATTTGGGATAGGCTTGTTTAATGCTTTCCTCAGTCTCCCAAGTACAGTCTCTAGGATCACTACTCCACTGCACTTTGACTAGATGAATCTTTTTCCTCCTCAGCTCTCTAGTTTCTTTGCCAACTATCTTTAATGGCTCTCTTCTGAGTGCTAATTCTGGAGTTATGTCAATATCCCGTTGCGCTGCTTCTTCCACAACAAGATCTGGATCATGAACATGTTTTCTGAGTTGAGACACGTGGAACACATCATGTACACCAGGCAACCAATTAGGTAATGAAACCCTATATGCAAGAGTTCCAATCCGTTCAAGTATAGGAAAGGGACCAATAAATCTCGGTGCCAACTTCCCAGTCTTGCCAAATCTGATTACTCCCCGCATTGGAGAAACTCTTAAATAAACATAATCGCCAACGACAAACGATATATCCCTTCTTCTTGCATCAGCATAACTTTTCTGTCGGCTCTGTGCGGTTTTCAATCGCTTCTTAATGAAATCGACTTTATCCGATGCTTCCCGAATCATATCGGGCCCTAACACAAATCTGTTGCCAGGTTCTACCCAACATGCGGGAGATCTGCACGGTCTACCGTATAATGCTTCAAATGGAGGCATTACCAAACTTTCTTGATAAATATTGTTGTAAGAGAATTCTGCTAAATGTAAGTGATCTTCCCATGAGCCTCCAAAATCGATAACGCAAGCCCGTAGTAAATCTTCCAGAATTCTATTCACCCGCTCAGTTTGGCCGTCTGTCTGTGGGTGGTAAGCGGTGCTTAGATTCAATTTGGATCCCAATTCTGTCTGGAATGCTTCCCAGAATTTGCTAGTAAATAGGGGATCTCTATCACTGACTATATTGAGCGGCACTCCATGTAGTTTAACTATTTCTTTGAAGTAAATCTGTGCTAGACTTTGAGCCGTTCTATTGGATCAGACAGGTATGAAATGGGCAGTCTTCGTGAAGCGATCTACGATTACCCATATACTGTCGTTTCCTTTTCTAGTTCGAGGCAGGCCATCAATGAAGTCCATCGAGATTTGCTCCCACTTCCATCCTGGAATTTCTAAGGGTTGTAATAATCCAGCCAATTTCTGCTGATCACTCTTAACTAGCTGACAAGTAGGGCATCTGCTAACATATAATGAGATATCTCTTTTCATCGCCTTCCACCAGAATGTGCGCTTGATATCGTTATACATTTGGCTCACACCGGGATGGATACTTAATTTGGACTTGTGGCACTCATCTAGTATTTCTCTTCGAAGCTCTGGAAGGTTTGGGATGCAAATTCTGCCCTTCAATCTTAGAACTCCTTTGTCATCGAGTCGGAAACTTGTGGATTCACCTCCCTTGACTCTCTGACTGATTCTTTGAACAAATTCATCGTCTTTCTGAAGGGTCGAGATCCTGTCTATTAATGAAGACGTGATGACAAAACTGGCGATGATTTCATTCTTTCTGCTGAGCGCATCTGCTACAACATTAGCTTTCCCTGGAGTGTATAGAATTTCAAAATCGTATGCTGCAAGGAATTCTAACCAACGCTGTTGTCTCAAATTCAGATCCTTCTGCGTGAATAGATATTTCAAGGATTGATGATCGGTGAATAGTTCGAACTTCTCGCCCAGTAAATAATGCCTCCAGATTCTTAAAGCAAACACGATAGCTAATAACTCAAGATCATGAGTTGCATAGTTTCTTTCATGTGGCTTCAGCTGACGGCTGGCATAAGCGACCACTTGGCCTTTTTGCATTAACACTGTGCCTAGCCCTCTAATAGAAGCGTCTGTTTATTGAGATCTCGGTAATCAACGCAAAGTCTTAGAGTACCGTCTGATTTCGGGACAAATACTACTGCTGCTCCCCACACTGAAAAGCTCGGTCTGATAAGACCTTTCCAAAGCAATTCTCGGGTTTGACTACCTAACTCTTCTTTTTTCCTTCGGGGCCATTCTTCTAATTGGATGTACTACTGGTCGGGCGTTAGGAATTAGATCTATCCTAAATTCAATTTCTCTTTGCGGCGGTAAGTTTTCTACTTCTTCAAACACATCCGCATAGTTTTTAACGACTGGTATCTTTTCTAATGAAGGGGGAGTAATTTCTAAAGAATACCAAAATTCTGTTCTATTAATTGCTGAGCCATGGTATAGTGATATGCCCAAATTTTGTTTTAACTTTCACGATTCTTTTGGCACATCTAACTTCGGCCCTATACTTTGTCAGCCAGTATAGCCCCAGTATAATATCAAATTCAGAAAGGTCCATGACAATCACTTTAAAAGAGAACTTGTATCGAGAAAAGGAAATAGGTACTTTACAATATGTACTGAGACTAACAGAATCTCCTATCGGGTTTTGAACTTTAATTGGTTCTTTAAGTTTTTCTTGTTTCAATTTTAACTTGCGAACGATGTTACCAGAAATGAAGCTACGTGATGCACCAGTATCAAAAAGTACAGAAACAGGAATATTTTTAATGGTAAGGGTACCTCCCAAGACGTCGGGTTTACCTGATCCATCGGTGGTAGCTGGCGGGGTCTCCCCGTCATACACATGAGCCACTTGTGCATTCTGCTTCAGAGGACAGTTCCTGCTATAGTGCCCCTTCATATGGCAGTTGTAGCATTCGGCTGAGTCATTTGCCTTTGGTTTCCTCGGGGCTTTGCATACATTAGAAAAATGACCTGGCTTCCCGCAGTTGTAGCAATTTCCTTTGGGGATCTTTCCAGGTTTTTGAGTAGCGGCCGCTGTAATGCTAGACTCGGGTTGATCTGCTGAAGCCTTGCGCTTATTTCCAGCTTGGCTTTTGGCGCGGTCTTGGCTGGCGTGCCTTTCATCCATATCTTCATAATTGCAAGCCATCTCTACCAATTCTGAGAAGGAGAGTTTGATGTTGCTCATAGCTCTGTCATGGTACTTGCGCGTTAGCCCAAAAATAAACCTCTTGTTCTTTGCTTTGTTAGTCATAATAAGCTCTGGAGCATAGCGCGACAACTTGGTGAACTTATTGAGGTAATCCTGGATAGAAAGATCTCCTTGCTGGAGATTAGCAAACTGCTCTCGCATCCTCTCTAGAGCCTGTTCAGGTACAAACTTCTCATTGAACATAGTTTTGAATTGCTCCCAGGTTCTGACAGTACCTGCTGCATCCTCTGAGGTAATGGCATCCCACCACAGCTCTGCTTCCTCCTGTAGGAGCCAAATACCAAGTCGTGCTTTGTTGTTGGTTCCCATACCCATGCCTTCAAAGATTTTCTCACAGGTCTTCAACCAAGCTATAGCCTCGGTCACTGTACCAGTGCCAGTAAAGGGTTTCCCCCAAGGTTCCTATACCTCTTCGCTACTTTGTCTAGCTCAAAGTCTTTGGATGCTGGTGGCTGAACAATAGGGCCTTCCACAACTATGGGGATATTCCCCCGTCCTCCTCCTGCTGCTGCTTGGCCTCCACGGCCTCCTCTAGCTGCTGCTGCTCGTGTAGCCATCTTAGAGAGTACTGTATAAGCAAGGAAAGAGTCAAGCTCACAGATTTGATAAATTTCATTTATGATAAAGCAGGGGAACATAAGGAAAGATAATGATGATGTACTGATCAAATTGTTTTGCTAATCTGCTTAGCTCATTCTAGGACATTGCTAATCCTATCTCTAATGAGCTACTCGCATTAGAACACTACTGATTCTATTCTGGCGAGGTGTTTAATGTGTTAGATCCCGGAACTAAGGTTAATCAAAGCTCTGATACCAACTGTGACGATCCCAAAATCCGAGGGGCGGTATTAAGGATAATCATTGGAATATAACACATTAATCATCATAGCAGAGAACAGATAATAGCAAAAACAATAAATAGAATAATTTTACATGGATATGACAGTGGAATCACAACATGTAATAACATCATAATAGCATAGCGTAGGATATAACTTAGTAAATAAAAAGGAAAGTGATCAGTCATCATCGCCAGAGGCGGAATACATGCAGTGAGACATAATAAGGGTATCTGTCTACATCGCCGAAGGCGGTACATATACATACAATAAGAAGTACGGAAAGTAAATCAGTCTGCATCGCCCGTGGAGGAATCATAATATAAGTACAGTAATGGCGGAAAATGTCAAAGTCATCTCTGTGAAGTCAGCCTCGCCATGAGCCAAAAATGCACTCTATGC
Source organism: Allium sativum (assembly GCA_030737875.1). Taxonomy (NCBI): domain Eukaryota; kingdom Viridiplantae; phylum Streptophyta; class Magnoliopsida; order Asparagales; family Amaryllidaceae; genus Allium; species Allium sativum. Next base: position 507,612,218 of record CM060921.1, on the reverse strand, counting down.
AACAGTGCAGAGCCAAAAACAACCTGTCACCTGTGTACTAGGCTGCCCGTGTGGAAATAAGGGCACCCGCATTTGCAAAGTGAAACAAACAACGAGTCAGTCATGGGGACTGGTATGAGGAATCTATTTAGTAGTTAAACAACAGTAATAAGCAAATCATAGGACCACGCCACTTTCGCGGAACGGGTTTATTCCAGTGATTGCTAGTGCATTTAAAACAAAGTAAATTCTTCTAAAACAACGCAATGCTTTTAAAAAGAATGAAGCCATTATAAGACTCAAGTCCCATCATACAATGCAACGCAAGCCGGAGGATAGAGTTTTACCTTATAATAGCCAAATATGCTTGATACGTATAAAGCAAAATCAATTGACATTATTACTAGTGCATATATGTTTCAAAAGCGAATAGCATCATAAATTTCAATCATAGGCGGCATAGCTACCATCTACTATGTCACCATACTAGTTCTACAATCGAGTCTGTTATTTCGTATTGGAAATTGGATTTCCATCATGAGTCGAGGCAAGGGGCAAGCTCCTCTCCGCTTCGAGACACTCTAGCAAATGCCTCAGGACTACACACTCTGGGTAACCCTGGATCGGCTGGGCCGGTCCTCTCTTACGTTTGAGGATTATTTATTCCTGAACACACGTTTCCCAGTCCTTGCAGACCGATAATCGAGGCGCCTCGCATTCCAACAACAACATAGGTGAAAAATAGATATAAATGTCAGGGCTGGTAAGTCACTGACACCACCATAGCTAGAAAGAAACGTCGTGCTCTCCCAGCGGTCCGTATCCCGTTTTTAACTCATACCGGGGTGTGAGGCTCGCGAATCTATGAAATACACAAAGCTAGGCCACGTAGACCGTTCTTTGATCATCAACCACAAGACTTTGCTTTGCAACAGAAGCCTTGATCATAGCATCTTGGCATGCCACATAGGCAGTCCACTCCATACGATTGATTTCCATCGATATATAGCCTCTGAGCTCGTGCGTCTCAGAGAAGGGCGTTAAGCAAAAGAATAAATTCTCCGCCGCCAAACAGATATATATTTAACAGAGATCAATCAGTATAGAACAAAATCCAATGTCAGACACACATTCCATTTACAAGTCCGTTCTAGGTCTGAACGAAACCGGAGGCGTCAATTCCTCGTATATCCGTACAATCAACACATACGTTCAGACGGCTACTACTTCCGTCCCCTTCTGGTAGCTACTCCGGTCAGGAACCTCAGCAGCGCCCATCCAACCGATACGAAGATCGTCGGTCTTGAATCGTCTTTTCATTTTCCAATTCGAATCGCTCGACAAACTATTTGAAATGAGGGTTAGCTCGGCCTTTTCAAATAATTCACGTCATTAGAATTTAAATCGATTCTTTCTATGGTTATATTATTCGACATCCATCTTTCAGTTCTTTAGTATTATTTTCGTGTCAAACACATACAACCATCAAATATCAAACAATTCAAGCCCAATTGGTTTATTTGCAATCTATGTTGCTTATAATATTTTATAACGATTTTTCGCCATTTTTATTTATTTAAAAATAGCCATATTTCATTAAACGACGTTTCAGGTCGTGCCGTGGCACTGGCGCTGTTTTTCCCCTAATTTGTTTTACACATATCGGAAAATCTAACCGTTGGATTTCTACAAAGTCTATATCAGTGGGAAGATATTCCCAAAGCGAACCCAACAGTTCCAGTTTCGTGAGAATTCGACGGTCGAATCTTCCACACTAGTCGTTTGAAGGTACGGTTTCAAAATTCGAACTGCAGCGTTGTTATTCGATTTAATTTAATTATATTTATATTTATATATAAATATAACGATTTTGGCGCTGTTTTTCTTCAGATTTGAATTAAACATTCTGGACAATCCAACCGTTGGATTTTTGCAAGGTTGGTGCCGTTGGGAAGATGTTTCCAAGGCGAACCCAGCGGTTGCGGTTTCGGGAAAATCCGATGGTCGGATTTCTCGCACTAATCGTTTCAAATTACGATTCCGAAATACGAACTGCACGGCTTCGATTCCCTTTTATTTTATTTATATTTATATATATAAATATAGTTCATTCTATAATTCCAACTATAGTTCATTCTATAATTTCAACTTCGTTTTCACTTCAAATATTTCACTAACGCCTTAATATTTCGAAAATTTTCGCCATAACCTCCTTTGTACGGGGAGGGGTTTGGAAATTTATTGGGCCGTATTAGGTACCCAATAAATCCTAAAAAGCATTCACATATTTATAGTGATATATTCTGGTGTTTACGGGGGAGCATGTATAGATAATCACTCCAGAGAATAAATTCTCGTCACCCCGTTTCCGTGTGGAAATAAATAGTCCATGTGCCGTATCTAATAACTAGAGAGACGTGATTATTGTCAACTCCAGACCCGTGTGGGGTTTTTATTAATCTGGCAATTTATCGTTATATTTTATATAGTCCATATCAGTCATCAGTTCAACCTGTAGTATATAGTCATCGCCATACAAGCCTCTTGCTTGTATGGTAAATCTTCCACCTCGTCACACAAGCTCCAGTTGCTTATGTGGGATATGATGAAGTATGCCTATCGTCAAGAAGTATGCCATGTAGTGTAGTTCAAAATTAATTGTTACTATCCTATGGCGATGTTTATTATTTCACACAGAATAACCAGCACTCCGCATCCAATGGCATTTACAGGAGTTGATATATAAATAAAATTGCGCAGCCAACTCATGAAGGCTTACCTATTTGTCGGGCACGCAAATAATTTCTTTACTCTACAGCTAATCCATTTTTCCTGTTCAACACATGTATATATATGCAGAACAAAGCTAATAATAATATTTCTAGCAAACTATTATTTATTTCAACACGTGTGTATTTTTATCAAAGCATATATATGATAAAAGAAATATTTTTATCGTCAAAAATATTTGTTCAACACATGAATGTTTCTAACACTTCATATTTACAATAAAGGTGTAGTTTTTATTGTCTATTCAATTTATTTTAAAATACGATAACATTCAACACATGACTTTCAAATCGACGAACGAATTGCAACTCAACACAGGAATATTCTATATAGTTTGTATATAAATAAAAATGTGATTTTTATTGTCTATTCAATTTATTTTAAAATACGATAACATTCAACACATGAATTTCAAATCGACAAATGAATTGCAACTCAACACATGAATATTCTATATAGTTTGTATATAAATAAAAATGTGATTTTTATTGTCTATTCAATTTATTTTAAAATACGATAATATTCAACACATGAATTTCAAATCGATGAACGAATTGCAACTCAACACATGAATATTCTATATAGTTTGTATATAAATAAAAATGTGATTTTTATTGTCTATTCAATTTATTTTAAAATACGATAACATTCAACACATGAATTTCAAATCGACGAACAAATTGCAACTCAACACATGAATATATATTTCAACGTATGTAATTTATTTCTACGAATGAAAATTATTCTAACACATGTATATTTCAGAAAATTTCGGCAGCATAACGGCAGGGTAGTTAAAACCGGGACCGTCCCTAGTACGGCTCCTCGCTCTACCTTAAAACCTCGCGGTTTTTGACAATGGGGATCATGCATCTAGTTCGCACGCAGGCGGCATGTTTTATTTTCAATTCCACAATCCTATTCTATTTTGTTTCAACCACAAGAGGGTATTTTTCAACTACAAAGGTATTTTTCAACCACAAAGGTATTTTTCAACCATAATATCAACCACAAACAATTATTTCCAACCATTCGTCATACCATATAATATTACGTCAATCACAAGCAATAAATATCGTCCATGGTCTGTGGATGAGGGGAGTATATATATATATTATATATTATAATTCACTTGCATTTCATCACAATTCAAAGCATATATGTTTCATTCAACGCTTGTATAATTCATACATCGCTAATATAACTTATACAACACATGTACATGAGGTATACAATGCGTATATAATTTACACTTCGCTTATATAATTTATACAACGCGATTTCATTCACACAAATAGTTTAGATTCCTCACATTGGTTATTGCAGTGCTAAAAATTGTAGGAAGATTAGAAAAATCCGCGGCTTCTTCTAGAATGCAGAGAGCCTCCTGAGTCGACCCGAAATCCCGTTCTCACGGAAACAAGGGTTATCTTTGGAATATAACATAGAAACAGATAATAGCAGAACAAAATTAAATAAATACACCAGATAATGAACAATAGAATATACTGGATAAAAGTAATCATCAGAGTCACACAGTATACAGGATCTTACTTAGTACAAATACAGTTCAGCTATACATAAATGTCTACAGCGGAAATAAACAAAATATGTACAATAGGAGCTGAACAACATAAAAAGAGATTAATGATAGAATCCATCTTCAGCTCCAGCTATCCAGAAAGAACCAGCTAAACCTGAATACAAGGCTGCCCGTGTGGAAAAAGGGGCACCCGAGTTTGAAAGTGAAACAAACTACGAGTCAGTCATGGGACTGGTATGAGAAATCTATTCAACACATATATAATTATGGCAAATCACAGGACCACGCCACTTTCGTGGAACGGGTTTACTCCATTGGATTGCCAGTGCTTTAAAACAAATCTTTCTTTTAAAACAACGCAATGCATTTTATAAAAATGAAACCATTATAAGACTCAGTTCCCATCACACAATGCAACGCAAACCGGAGGATAGAGTTTTACCTTATAACGGCCAATATATGCTTGATACGAATAAAACCAAGGAAATTGATATTATTGCTAGTGTTTATATGTTTTGAAAACAATTTCAAATCATAACTATCAATCATAGGCGGCATGGGTACCATATATCATGTCGCCATGTATATATATATACAATCAAAACCGCACGATGTCGTATTTGGAAATTGGATTTCCGTCATGAACCAAGGCAAAAGATAGTCCTTACCGAATTCGAGACTGCCTAGCCCTAGTCTCAGGATCAGAGCTCGAGTGACCCTTGGATCGTCAGGGCCGGTCCACCGATGTGGATTATAATTCCTGAACAATGCGTTTCCCCGCCCTTTGGGGCGTAAACGAGCCAACGAATGACTCCATCGGACCCGGATCGTCCGATCAAACCGAGGCGCCTCGCAACAGCAACAACCACTTAGGTGAAAAGTATATAAATGTCAGGGCTAGTAGGTCACTGACACCACCCTAGCTAGGAAGAAACGCATGTCCTCCCTGAGGTCCTTCCTCCCGTTTCTGGTTCATATCGGGGTGTGAGGCTCGCGAATTTACGTTATACACAAAGCTACGCCACACAGACGGTGCTTTGATCATCACCACAAGACTTTGCTTTTCAACAGAAGCCCTGATCACTGCATCTTAGCATGCCACACAGGCAATTCATGCCATGCGACTGATGTCCATCGATATACAACCTCTGAGCTCGTGCGTCTCAGAGAAGGGCGTTAAGCAAAAGAATAAATTCTCCGCCGCCAAACAGATGTATATTAACAGAAATCAATCAACACAGAATAAACTCCAATGTCAGACACACAGTCCATTTACAAGTCCGTTCTGGGTCTGAACGAAACCGGAGGCACTAAATACCTCGCAAACCCATCGATCACCACGTACGTCTGGACGATCACCACTCATTATCCATATTTCGGGATGCCTCCCAATCAAGACCTCGGTTACCATCCAAACGAGGTGAAGATCTCCGGTCTTCGACCATCGTCTTCATCTTCGAATTTCAATCGTCGGTCAATTATTCGAAATGAGAATTAACTCGGCCTTTTCAAATAATTCACGTATATTTAGAATTTCAAATCAATTTATTTCAATGGTTAAATTATTCGACAACACCAATATTGTTCTTTAATGTAATTTTCACACCAAACACATTCAACCATCAAATACAACATAAACCGAGCAAATTCAGTTTATTTCCACTCCATATTGTTTATGGTACTTTATAATGATTTATCGCTATTTTTATTTATTTCAAAATAGCTCATTTATTCAATACGACGCTTCGGGCCATAACGCGGCCGTGGCGCTGTTTTTTCTTCAGATTTGAATTAAACATTCCTGAAAATCTAACCGTTGGATCTTCACAAAATTTACATCATTAGAAAGGTCTTTTCAAAACGAATCCAACGGTTCCAGTTTCGGGAAAATCCGACGGTCGGATCTCCCGGTACAATCGTTTGAATTTTCGATTTCAAAATACGAACTGCAGCGTCGTTATTCGATTTAATATAATTATATATATATATATAATCGTTTCTAGTGCTGTTTTTCTTCATATTTGAATTAAACATTCCAGACAATCCAACCGTTGGATTTTTACAAAGTTGGTGCCGTTGGGAAGATATTTCCAAGGCGAACCCGACAGTTGAGGTTTCGGGAAAATCCAATGGTCGGATTTCCCGTACTAGTTGTTTGAAAACACGGTTTCAAAACACGAACTGCACGGCCTCGTTTCGTTTTAATTTTATTTATATTTATATATTTATATAAATATAGTTCATTCAATGATTTCAATATCGTTTTCACTTCAAATATTTCACTAACGCCTTAAAATTTTGGAAAATTTCGCCATAACCTCCCCTGCACCGGGAGCATCGGGAAATCGCAAATAGCTTTCCCGGTCCTTCTAATCTCAAAAAGAAAAAGAAAAATCCAATCGGCTAGCCAACAGGCTCATAAAATCATCACCCAAACAAAACAGTAAATGTGTACCTATTTGTCGGGCACAAAATTTTATTCCTCTTCTCTAGCCCCTTTGCTATAACTTGTTCAATGAATATGGATGTACATATATATACAGTTCTTATCATTTATCATTTTCTATTCAACTTCATATTTGGTTTCTATTTGGTTTAAAAACACCATTCATTCTAATGTTACATACATAGGTGCAAATCATTTCATTAGCTAATTAATGAATATTTCAACTCATATATGTTTATTTGAACAAGTGGCTATTTTTAACACTTCACATTTCAACGATTTATGCATACAATAAAAATGTGATTTTTATTGTAAAACAATTCATTTCAAAAAACTATTTTTCTATATAGTTCATATAGGTGACAAAATAGGATTTTTTATCATAAAACAATTTCTTTCAAAACGAGATTATTTTACACAGTTCATATAGTCGATAAAAGGTGATTTTTATTATCAAACAATTTATTTCAAAATATGAATACCATTCAACACATGAATCTAATCAACGAATGAATATCAATTCAACACATGAAGATTTTCTATAGTTTCTATATATAGATAGAAATGTGATTTTTATATTTAAAACGCGAATACCATTCAACACATGAATTTTTAATCAACGAATGAATATCAATTCAACATATGAAGGTTTTCTATTCAATGAATAAATATAGTTTAAGAAAATGAAAATAATTCAAACACATGAATATTATTCAAAATTTCGGCAGCATAACGGCAGGGTAGTTAAAACCGGGACCGTCCCTAGTACGGCTCCTCGCTCTACCTTAAAACCTCGCGGTTTTTGACAATGGGGATCATGCATCTAGTTCGCATGCAGGCGGCATGTATATATTTATTTCATTTCCACAAACTAATCCTATGTGGTTTCAATCAAATATTTCTCAATCACAAATGGGTATTTTTCAACCACAATCAACCAATATCAACCACAAACAATCCCAAACAATCATTCGCTATCAATCAATTTTCACAACAATTTCAACCAATAAATATCGTCCATGGTTTGTGGACGAGGGGCGTATATATATATATATTTATATATAGCAATTCACTTTTATTTCAACACATATATATATAGCTAGAAAAAGAAATTGAAGAGTGAGAAATTCTCACCGATTAGCTAATTCAATTCCACGAAACTTCTTAGGTAGAAATCTTCGTCGTTCTGCCTCTTGTCACTTTTCACTGCCCGTATTCTCTACATATATAAAAATCGAATTTTTACTTCTTTATTTCAATAAAAATCATATTTTTATTATGCTATTCAATATATAAAAATCGAATTTTTACTTCGATGTTCAATATATAAAAATCATATCTTACATCTTCTACTTAATAAAAAATTCCGTCTTTTCTATTTTAAAGATCTGATCTATTCTATTCTAAAAATCTGGTCTTTTCTATCCAAGTTCAAATCTTTTTCTTTTTAAAGTTTAAATCTTTTTCTTTTTATATCTTAAAATAAAATCAGTTTTTTAACCTTTTTTAAAAATTAGTTTTTAAACCTTTTAAAAATCAGTTTTTAAACCTTTTAAAAATCAGTTTTTAAACCTTTTAAAAATCAGTTTTTAAATACATAAAAATCGAAATTTTCAGAATTAAAATAAAATAAAAACAACTTACTGTAATCTGCGAAGAAGGGGGGGGGTCGTCAGGGCGGAGCTGGCCAGCGGTGGGTCAAAGGCGGTGGCTTCAGTGGTCTCGAAGGGGGGGGGGGGGCTCGCGAATTGGAGCGTCGCGATGGCTTCAGGGGGGGGGGGGGGGCGATGTCATTGGCGGGATCGACGGACGAGGGGGCGACGACGTGAGGGGTTCCGTCGATCTCGATTTAGGGCTTAGGTTTTCCCTTTTTTTTTCCGAACGGTAGAAAGAAAGTGAGGAGAGAGAGAGTAAAGGATTTATATAAATATTTATTATTTTTAATTTCAAAAAGTTGACTTTTTTTATTCGACCCCTAAACAAGGCCCACCGCCTGTCGTCCATAGCGTTTTACCCCCATTCCGAACACAATGGGATATGTATCGCAAGCTGATTTGATCGTTACAATCAGTTTCCGTTGAATTTACATTTAAATCACTATATTGAATTTTAAACGTACATTTCAAATTACCGGGGTCACATACTAACTCTAAAAATTCCAGAAAAATATTTTCTAGCTTCGTATTGACGATACGGTCCTAACAAAACTAGTTTCGTCGAATTCTTAGACCGTTTGAAAAATGGCCATTTTCCAGTCGATTAAAATCAACTTAAACTGGCCAAACGCGTTTTCCTTTGCCACGCTCACATATTGATTCGAAAAATTATGAAATTTGAAACCTAGCAATAACTTCACATCCCGGACCCAACAAAAGTGGTTTCGTCGAAATCCGAGGTCGTTTGCAAAATGTCCATTTTTAAGGGCCTGAATTCCATAGCGACTATTCAGAATTTTCAACTGGACATATCTTTTGATTCCCGCTATCAAATTTCGATTTTTCAGATTCGTTAGAAAGGTATTCACTAACAGATTTAAATCTTTTTGGTTTCGCTAAAATCCGTTTTATTTTGCACCCGGTATAGTCCGACAAAGTTTGAATTCAATTTTTGAAACTGCAGTGCCTTTTCAAGCCCTGTTTATAATTAAAATTAATTATATTCGTTTTCAATTGTCGATTCAAACTCAGTTTTCATCGCCATTATTTAAAATATTTATTTTAAATATTTAAAATCCATTATTTTAGGCAATTTAAATTTTTTTAAATTGGTTCAGATTTTCTGGGTTGTTACAATCTCCCCCACTTAAAACTTTTCGTCCCCGAAAAGGAACAAAGTCGAAAGTGGTTTGATAAATCTATAATCACACAACACAACAACCAATCCAATTGTTTTTAACCTCCAAAAATATACTAATCAAATCCTATACCCTTTAAAAAAAATCTTTCAGACTATTTAATTAAAAGTGCACATCTATGAAAAGAAAATAACAATAGAGTAGAGAATTGAATGGTAGTGCAAAGTAGGGTAAATGTACCTTGCACCGGAGTCAATCAGAGATATCTACTCGGCATCTAGGATAAGCTTTCTGAATGCTCTCCTCAGTTTCCCAAGTACAATCTCGCGGATCTCCACTCCATTGCACTTTGACTAAGCGAACCTTCTTGTTCCTCAGCTCTTTGGTTTCTTTGCCTATTATCTTTAGCGGCTCTCTTCTCACCGCTAATTCTGGGGTTATTTCAATGCCATGTTGAGCTGCTTCTTCCACGATCAAGTCTGGATCATGAACGTGCTTTCGAAGTTGAGATATGTGAAATACATCATGAATTTCAGGCAACCAATTAGGCAGTTTGACCCTATAAGCGAGAGTACCGATCCGTTCCAGAATAGGAAACGGACCAATAAATTTGGGCGCTAACTTTCCAGTTTTACCGAACCGGATAACTCCTCTCATCGGCGATACCTTCAAATATACGTAGTCGCCAACTTCAAAGGATATATCTCTTCTTCTTCTATCGGCATAACTCTTTTGTCGGCTTTGAGCGGCGAGTAATCGCTTCTTAATAAAATCGACTTTGTCGGCAGCTTCACGGATCATATCAGGACCCAACACAAGTCTATTTCCAGGCTCGACCCAACAAGCAGGAGATCGGCACGGTCTACCGTACAATGCTTCGAATGGCGACATTGTCAGACTCGCCTGGTAGCTGTTGTTATAAGAGAATTCAGCCAAATGCAGATGGTCTTCCCATGATCCACCGAAATCTAGAACACAAGCCCGCAATAGATCTTCTAAAATGCGATTCACCCTCTCAGTCTGACCGTCTGTCTGAGGATGATAAGCGGTGCTCAAGTTTAACTTCGTTCCCAGCTCGACTTGAAATGCTTCCCAGAATTTGCTAGTGAATATTGTATCTCTATCACTGAATATGCTGAGCGGCACTCCATGTAGTCTAACTATTTCCCTGAAGTAAATCTGCGCCAAACTCTGAGCGGTTCTGTTTGATCTGACAGGTATGAAATGGGCGGTCTTCGTGAAGCGATCTACGATCACCCGTATACTGTCATTTCCTTTTCTTGTTCTGGGCAAACCATCAATGAAATCCATAGAAATATGTTCCCACTTCCAACCAGGAACTTCTAGTGGTTGTAACAATCCAGCCAATTTCTGTTGGTCGCTTTTGACTAGCTGACAAGTTGGGCATCGACTAACATATAAGGAAATGTCCCTTTTCATCGACTTCCACCAGAAAGTGCGTTTGATGTCATTATACATTTTGCTTACTCCCGGATGGATACTGAGTTTCGACTTGTGGCACTCGTCCAGCACTTCCTTCCGAAGCTCAGGAATGTTAGGAACGCATATTCGACCTTTGAGCCTTAAAATCCCATCATTGTCTACTTGAAAACTCGAGGGTTCGCCTTGTTGAATTATCCCTCTGATCTTCTGAATGAAGTGATCATCCTCCTGAAGAGCAGATATCTTATCTAGCAATGAAGTCGTGATAATAAAACTGGCGATCATTTCATTCTTTCTGCTTAACGCATCAGCCACGACATTGGCTTTTCCTGGAGTATATATAATTTCAAAGTCATATGCTGCAAGAAACTCCAGCCAACGTTGCCGCCTCAAATTCAAGTCCTTCTAAGTGAACAGATACTTTAACGACCGGTGATCTGTAAACAGTTCAAATCTCTCGCCCAGAAGATAGTGTCTCCAGATTTTCAAAGAGAACATGATAGCCAATAACTCAAGATCATGAGTTACATAGTTTTTCTCGTGCGGTTTCAGTTGACGGCTAGCATAAGCAATCACTTGACCTCTTTGCATTAACACTGCGCCAAGGCCTTCTCTAGAAGCATCAGTCCATACTTTTAAATCCTGGTTGCCATCAATGATGGTTAACACTGGAGCTGTCGTTAATCTTAACTTTAGCTCTTCGAAAGCCTCCTCACTTTCTGGAGTCCATTTGAACTTAGAATGCTTCTTTGTAAGCTTCGTTAAGTGACCAGATATCTTCGAAAAGTCTTTAACGAATTTCCGGTAATAACTAGCCAATCCGAGAAAACTGCGGACTTCAGTGGGAGTACTGGGTTGTTTCTAATTCTGAATAGCTGTGATTTTGCTTGGATCCACAGCGATTCCTTCTTTCGATACGACGTGGCCTAGAAATTTTACTTCATCTTGCCAGAATATACATTTGGAAAATTTGGCTTTTAATACATTCCGTCTCAGAATTTCTAGAACCTGTTCCAGATGCTTTTCATGTTCGGCCTTTGATTTAGAGAAGATTAGAATATCGTCAATGAAGACCAGAACAAATTTATTCAATACTCCTCTGAATACTCTGTTCATTAGATCGACGAAGTAAGCTGGAGCGTTACATAAGCCGAACGGCATTACTAACCACTCATAGAATAAGTCGGGGCCTCTGAACGCTGTCATTGGAACACACTCTTCGGCAATTCGAAGTTGATGGAAGCCTGTAGCTAGGTCCATTCGTGAGAATACTTGTGCTCCATTTAATCGATCCAACAAATCATCAATCCGCGGCAATGGATACTTGTTCTTTATTGTCTGTTTGTTCAGATCACGATAATCCACACATAGCCGTAGAGTACCGTCAGATTTTGGGACAAACACCACTGCTGCACCCCAATCAGAGAAACTAGGCCTGATCAGACCTTTCCATACGAGCTGTCGTGTTTGATTGTCTAATTCCTCTTTCTCTTTCAAGGACATTCTTCGAATAGCGTGAACTACCGGCCTTGCATTCGGAATTAAAGCAATTTTGAAATCTATTTCTCTCTGCGGAGGTAAGCGAACAACTTCCTCGAACACATCCGCATAGTTTTTGATGACATGAATGTCTTTGATGAGGTCAGGAATATTCTCCGTGACTTCAAGGATCTCTTCTATTTGGGCTGGAGAAACATTCAAAGCTGCCCAGAAGTCTTTTCTATTAGCATTTTGACCTTCACAGGGAATGGTTATATAATCGCCTGATTTAATCTTCGCCTTTACGACTCTATCGGCGCATTTAACTTCAGCTTCATATTTGGTCAACCAGTCTAACCCCAAGATAAGATCAAACTCTTTAAAATTCATGACGGCTGCGATGGTAGGGAACCGATAATGAGAGAAAGAAACCGGCACTCCACAAACCCAACTTAGATCAATGGAACCCCCAACCGGATTCTGGACAGTCATGGGTTCCTTGAGCTTTTTCAAATTCAAATCCAGTTTCTTAGCTGCATCTTTTGCTATGAAACTTCGCGACGCGCCGGTGTCAAATAGTACTTTAACTGGGATGTCTTTGACAGTTAGCGTGCCTTCTAAAACATCTGGCCTTTCTTGAATAGCTGAGGGCCCAGAAGTTTCTGCTACTTCATTTACCTGAGCTTCTTTGGTCGTTTTTAACAGCCGGCAATCTTGCTTTACATGACCAAACCGATGGCATTGATTACATCTTTTACTTTCCCGGAGCTTCTTGCCGGATTTAAACCGATCCTCCTTACGTTTCTTCGAGGATTTACACTTCCTGGTCAGATGCCCCTGTTTATTGCAGTTAGAGCACGTGGCAGTTGTTACGGGTTCCTTCTTAGATTTAGCCCTTTTTCTCTTGGCACTGGGCTTCTTACTGGCTTCAGGAATATCAGTTTCCGACTTTTCTTTGTCACTAGAACAGACTTCTTCTTCGTCGCGTAACATTCCTTTCTTATGGAGATCTTCATACTGATAAGCCATGTATATCATTTCAGAGAAAGGAAGCTTCACATTCCTCATTACACTATTCTGATATCTCCTTTGCAGGCCATGAATAAATCTCAGATTTTTCCTCTTTGGATCTTGAATCAAATGAGGAGCAAAGTGAGCAAGTTCGTTAAATTTCTTATGATATTCTGGGATGGTCATATCACCTTGTATCAAATAAGAAAATTCATCACATAATCTCTCGGTTGCTTCGGGAGGAGTAAATCTTTCTAAGAAAATCACTTTAAATCTGTCCCAGGTGATATCGCCTTCTGGATTATCTTTGACGATTGTTTCCCACCAGATTAAAGCTTCTTCTTTGAGCGCCCAAGATGCTACTAACCGTTTCTGGTCATCTCTCAGCTGGATACGCTCAAATATTCTTTCGATAGAACTCATCCAAGCCTGAGTTTGAATTATAGATTCATTGCCCGAGAACTGTGCTCCGTTCAGATTTCGATATCTCTTTAATAGAGCCTCTAGATTGGGTTCTGCATTTCTCCTGTTTCTGGCACTCATTTTTCTAGTACTTCTGCAATTAGCAGATCAAGTGTCAGGTCACAGAAAAGATATTTTAAAACATAGAAACATATACTTCAAGTGTAAATGTGTCTATCGAGGTGAAATTTCATTCTGCTTTACTCATACTAGGATATTGCTGATCCTATCTGTATAGAGTTACCCGTCCTAGAACACTACTGGTTCTATTTCTGACGAGTTCATTCAAATGTTATATTCCAGAACTAAGCTTAACCAAAGCTCTGATACCACGTTGAGACGACCCGAAATCCCGTTCTCACGGAAACAAGGGTTATCTTTGGAATATAACACAGAAACAGATAATAGCAGAACAAAATTAAATAAATACACCAGATAATGAACAATAGAATATACTGGATAAAAGTAATCATCAGAGTCACACAGTATATAGGATCTTACTTAGTACAAATACAGTTCAGCTATACATAAATGTCTACAGCGGAAATAAACAAAATATGTACAATAGGAGCTGAACAGCATAAAAAGAGATAAATGATAGAATCCATCTTCAGCTCCAGCTATCCAGAAAGAACCAGCTAAACCTGAATACAAGGCTGCCCGTGTGGAAAAAGGGGCACCCGAGTTTGAAAGTGAAACAAACTACGAGTCAGTCATGGGACTGGTATGAGAAATCTATTCAACACATATATAATTATGGCAAATCACAGGACCACGCCACTTTCGTGGAACGGGTTTACTCCATTGGATTGCCAGTGCTTTAAAACAAATCTTTCTTTTAAAACAACGCAATGCATTTTATAAAAATGAAACCATTATAAGACTCAGTTCCCATCACACAATGCAACGCAAACCGGAGGATAGAGTTTTACCTTATAACGGCCAAAATATGCTTGATACGAATAAAACCAAGGAAATTGATATTATTGCTAGTGTTTATATGTTTTGAAAACAATTTCAAATCATAACTATCAATCATAGGCGGCATGGGTACCATATATCATGTCTCCATATATATATACAATCAAAACCGCACGATGTCGTATTTGGAAATTGGATTTCCGTCATGAACCAAGGCAAAAGATAGTCCATACCGAATTCGAGACTGCCTAGCCCGAGTCTCAGGATCAGAGCTCGAGTGACCCTTGGATCGTCAGGGCCGGTCCACCGATGTGGATTATAATTCCTGAACAATGCGTTTCCCCGCCCTTTGGGGCGTAAACGAGCCAACGAATGACTCCATCGGACCCGGATCGTCCGATCAAACCGAGGCGCCTCGCAACAGCAACAACCACTTAGGTGAAAAGTATATAAATGTCAGGGCTGGTAGGTCACTGACACCACCCTAGCTAGGAAGAAACGCATGTCCTCCCTGAGGTCCTTCCTCCCGTTTCTGGTTCATACCGGGGTGTGAGGCTCGCGAATTTACGTTATACACAAAGCTACGCCACACAGATGGTGCTTTGATCATCACCACAAGACTTTGCTTTTCAACAGAAGCCCTGATCACTGCATCTTAGCATGCCACACAGGCAATTCATGCCATGCGACTGATGTCCATCGATATACAACCTCTGAGCTCGTGCGTCTCAGAGAAGGGCGTTAAGCAAAAGAATAAATTCTCCGCCGCCAAACAGATGTATATTAACAGAAATCAATCAACACAGAATAAACTCCAATGTCAGACACACAGTCCATTTACAAGTCCGTTCTGGGTCTGAACGAAACCGGAGGCACTAAATACCTCGCAAACCCATCGATCACCACGTACGTCTGGACGATCACCACTCATTATCCATATTTCGGGATGCCTCCCAATCAGGACCTCGGTTACCATCCAAACGAGGTGAAGATCTCCGGTCTTCGACCATCGTCTTCATCTTCGAATTTCAATCGTCGGTCAATTATTCGAAATGAGAATTAACTCGGCCTTTTCAAATAATTCACGTATATTTAGAATTTCAAATCAATTTATTTCAATGGTTAAATTATTCGACAACACCAATATTGTTCTTTAATGTAATTTTCACACCAAACACATTCAACCATCAAATACAACATAAACCGAGCAAATTCAGCTTATTTCCACTCCATATTGTTTATGGTACTTTATAATGATTTATCGCTATTTTTATTTATTTTAAAATAGCTCATTTATTCAAAACGACGCTTCGGGCCATAACGCGGTCGTGGCGCTGTTTTTTCTTCAGATTTGAATTAAACATTCCTGAAAATCTAACCGTTGGATCTTCACAAAATTTACATCATTAGAAAGGTCTTTTCAAAACGAATCCAACGGTTCCAGTTTCGGGAAAATCCGACGGTCGGATCTCCCGGTACAATCGTTTGAATTTTCGATTTCAAAATATGAACTGCAGCGTCGTTATTCGATTTAATATAATTATATTTATATATATATATATATAAATATAATCGTTTCTGGCGCTGTTTTTCTTCATATTTGAATTAAACATTCCAGACAATCCAACCGTTGGATTTTTACAAAGTTGGTGCCGTTGGGAAGATATTTCCAAGGCGAACCCGACAGTTGAGGTTTCGGGGAAATCCAATGGTCGGATTTCCCGTACTAGTTGTTTGAAAACACGGTTTCAAAACACGAACTGCACGGCCTCGTTTCGTTTTAATTTTATTTATATATTTATATAAATATAGTTCATTCAATGATTTCAATATCGTTTTCACTTCAAATATTTCACTAACGCCTTAAAATTTTGGAAAATTTCGCCATAACCTCCCCTGCACCGGGAGCATCGGGAAATCGCAAATAGCTTTCCCGGTCCTTCTAATCTCAAAAAGAAAAAGAAAAAGCCAAGCGGCTAGCCAACAGGCTCATAAAATCATCACCCAAACAAAACAGTAAATGTGTACCTATTTGTCGGGCACAAAATTTTATTCCTCTTCTCTATCCCCTTTGCTATAACCTGTTCAATGAATATAGATGTACATATATATACAGTTCTTATCATTTATCATTTTCTATTCAACTTCATATTTGGTTTCTATTTGGTTTAAAAACACCATTCATTCTAATGTTACATACATAGGTGCAAATCATTTCATTAGCTAATTAATGAATATTTCAACTCATATATGTTTGTTTGAACAAGTGGCTATTTTTAACACTTCACATTTCAACGATTTATGCATACAATAAAAATGTGATTTTTATTGTAAAACAATTCATTTCAAAACACTATTTTTCTATATAGTTCATATAGGTGACAAAATAGGATTTTTTATCATAAAACAATTTCTTTCAAAACGAGATTATTTTACACAGTTCATATAGTCGATAAAAGGTGATTTTTATTATCAAACAATTTATTTCAAAATATGAATACCATTCAACACATGAATCTAATCAACGAATGAATATCAATTCAACACATGAAGATTTTCTATAGTTTCTATATATAGATAGAAATGTGATTTTTATATTTAAAACGCGAATACCATTCAACACATGAATTTTTAATCAACGAATGAATATCAATTCAACATATGAAGGTTTTCTATTCAATGAATAAATATAGTTTAAGCAAATGAAAATAATTCAAACACACGAATATTATTCAAGATTTCGGCAGCATAACGGCAGGGTAGTTAAAACCGGGACCGTCCCTAGTACGGCTCCTCGCTCTACCTTAAAACCTCGCGGTTTTTGACAATGGGGATCATGCATCTAGTTCGCACGCAGGCGACATGTATATATTTATTTCATTTCGACAAACTAATCCTATGTGGTTTCAATCAAATATTTCTCAATCACAAATGGGTATTTTTCAACCATAATCAACCAATATCAACCACAAACAATCCCAAACAATCATTCACTATCAATCAATTTTCACAACAATTTCAACCAATAAATATCGTCCATGGTTTGTGGACGAGGGGCTTATATATATATTTATATATAGCAATTCACTTTTATTTCAACACATATATATATAGCTAGAAAAAGAAATTGAAGAGTGAGAAATTCTCACCGATTAGCTAATTCAATTCCACGACACTTCTTAGGTAGAAATCTTCGTCGTTCTGCCTCTTGTCACTTTTCACTGCCCGTATTCTCTACATATATAAAAATCGAATTTTTACTTCTTTATTTCAATAAAAATCATATTTTTATTATGCTATTCAATATATAAAAATCGAATTTTTACTTCGATGTTCAATATATAAAAATCATATCTTACATCTTCTACTTAATAAAAAATTCCGTCTTTTCTATTTTAAAGATCTGATCTATTCTATTCTAAAAATCTGGTCTTTTCTATCCAAGTTCAAATCTTTTTCTTTTTAAAGTTTAAATCTTTTTCTTTTTATATCTTAAAATAAAATCAGTTTTTTAACCTTTTTTAAAAATCAGTTTTTAAACCTTTTAAAAATCAGTTTTTAAACCTTTTAAAAAATCAGTTTTTAAACCTTTTAAAAATCAGTTTTTAAATACATAAAAATCGAAATTTTCAGAATTAAAATAAAATAAAAACAACTTACTATAATCTGCGAAGAAGGGGGGGTCGTCAGGGCGGAGCTGGCCAGCGGTCGGAGGTGGGTCAAAGGCGGTGGCTTCAGTGGTCTCGAACGGGGGGGGGGGGGGGGGGCTCGCGAATTGGAGCGTCGCGATGGCTTCAGGGGGGGTGGGCGATGTCACTGGCGGGATCGACGGACGAGGGGGAGGGGGATGCGGTGAGCGACGTGGGGGCGACGACGTGAGGGGTTCCGTCGATCTCGATTTAGGGCTTAGCTTTTCCCTTTTTTTTTCGAACGGTAGAAAGAAAGTGAGGAGAGAGAGAGAGTAAAGGATTTATATAAATATTTATTATTTTTTATTTCAAAAAGTTGACTTTTTTTATTCGACCCCTAAACGAGGCCCACCGCCTGTCGTCCATAGCGTTTTACCCCCATTCCGAACACAATGGGATATGTATCGCAAGCTGATTTGATCGTTACAATCAGTTTCCATTGAATTTACATTTAAATCACTATATTGAATTTTAAACGTACATTTCAAATTACCGGGGTCACATACTAACTCTAAAAATTCCAGAAAAATATTTTCTAGCTTCGTATTGACGATACGGTCCTAACAAAACTAGTTTCGTCGAATTCTGAGACCGTTTGAAAAATGGCCATTTTCCAGTCGATAAAAATCAACTGAAACTGGCCAAACGCGTTTTCCTTTGCCACGCTCACATATTGATTCGAAAAATTATGAAATTTGAAACCTAGCAATAACTTCACATCCCGGACCCAACAAAAGTGGTTTCTTCGAAATCCGAGGTCGTTTGCAAAATGTCCATTTTTAAGGGCCTGAATTCCATAGCGACTATTCAGAATTTTCAACTGGACATATCTTTTGATTCCCTCTATCAAATTTCGATTTTTCAGATTCGTTAGAAAGGTATTCACTAACAGATTTAAATCTTTTTGGTTTCGCTAAAATCCGTTTTATTTTGCACCCGGTATAGTCCGACAAAGTTTGAATTCAATTTTTGAAACTGCAGCGCCTTTTCAAGCCCTGTTTATAGTTATAATTAATTATATTCGTTTTCAATTGTCGATTCAAACTCAGTTTTCATCGCCATTATTTTAAATATTTAAAATCCATTATTTTAGGCAATTTAAAATTTTTTAATTGGTTCAGATTTTCTGGGTCGTTACACCTCCTTGCGGTCACGGTGTCTCCTGTTTCATCGAATTTCGTTAACACACTAAAAAGATATGATTTTTCAAAGTTTTGCAACACTTAAAAGTGTTATTTTCATTCCAGAAATTTATATCAGAAAAGTTTTCAAAGCTTCAAAACTAGGTCTTGATTTTTAAGCCAAACCGTACCTCGTTGCTTCGATCAGACCACACGGCGTCAGAGGGCTACGAATCACCTTCCGATCGGCGGTGGTGGCGATGAACTCGGTGGCTCCTGCGAGTCGCGGCGGTGCTCCAAAGGGCGCGACTTCCTCCTCGAAATTCAACGCGTACAGTTGATGGATTGAGGCGAGGCTTGGTCGGATTTATAGAGGAGGCGGAGGCGATCAGAAGCTTCAACTGGCGGAGGCGGCGAAACAGGCTGTGGCGGCGGCAAAAGCGGTGGGGAGTTTCGTGCTCGATGAACCGTTCGAATCGGTGGCGGCTAGGGTTTTTTCCGAGTTTTTTTTTAAAAGAAAAAATCCTATTGGTCCGAGCTATATAGTAAATTTTAAATAGTGTTTTCAAAAACGGACTCGAAATCAAACCCAACGATTGTCGCCCCTAGCTAAATACCCCCATTCCGGACACAATGGGATATGTTTCGTTGGCCAATTCGACTATTACAGTCAGTTATTTTTCAAATTAAAATATAAAACATTTAATATTTAATTTAAACGTACATTTCAATTTTCCAGGGCCACAAACTGAATCGAAAAATTCCAGAAAAATAAATCTAGCTTTGTTTTGACGATACGGCCCTAACAAAACCAATTTCGTCGAATTCTGAGCTCGTTTGAAAAACATCCATTTTTAGGTCGACCCATTTTAACAGAAATTGACCAATCACATTTTCTTTTGCCCCGCTCACATACTAGCTTCAAAAATTATGAAATTTGAAACTTAGCAATAATTTGACATCCCGGACCCAACAAAAGTGGTTTCGTCGAATTCCGAGGTCGTATGCAAAATATCAATTTTCAAGGGCTATATATGCTATATAGCAGCCTTTCTGAAAATTCATTTGGCCATAACTTTTGATTTCCGTTATGAAATTTCGATTTTTCGGATTCGTTAGAAAGGTATTCATAAACAGATTTAAATATTTTCAGTTTCGCTAAAATCCGTTATATTTTCCACCCGGTACAGTCGGACAAAGTTTGTATTCAAAATTTCAAACTGCAATACCATACCCAATTCTATATTTTATTGAAATAGGCTATTTCAACTATTCAAATTCTTTGGTAATAACCTAATTTAAAAATTTTAAATTGGTTCACATTTTCCGGGTTATTACATCCCACTTCCACTGTGGGACCTCTAGAGGATGAAGCAGACCACCATGCTTCTTCTGCTCTGGTTTGACTTGTTGGCATATCAAGCACTTAGCGACGAACTCAGCTACATCCCTCTTCATGCCATTCCAAAAGAAAACCCTTTTATATCTTTATACATCTTGTCTCCGCTTGGGTGTATGGTCAGCTTAGAATGGTGTGCTTCTTCGAGAACCGTCTTCACAAAATCCCTTGCTTGTGGGACACATAGCCTTCCATCCCGTCTCAACCAACCCTTGTCATCGATGGAGTATCTACTGAGGTGACTAGAATTCTCACCCCTAACTAGCTTATCCATCACATCAACTAGCTGAGGGTCTTCTCGTTGCGCGGTTCCTATTGAGTCCAATAGAGTAGGCCGCACCTCTAGCGATGCTAACAGACCAGGTACAATTTCAAAGGAGGGTTTAAAGTTAAAGTTTGCTATGTGCTCCAAGCTTTGCCTTTCTACAAAGAGAGGACTCAAGGTCAGCTTCTTTCTACTCAAGGCGTCTGTTACCACATTGCCCTTGCCAGGGGTATAGGAAATCTCAAAGTTATATGAGGCCAGAAATTCCATTTACCCTTGTTGTCTTAAGTTAAGATCTTTCTGCGAGAAAAGGTACTTTAATGATTTATGGTCAGTAAACAATTCAAACCTTTCTCCTGGTAGGTAATAACGCCATGACTTTAGAGTGAAAACAATGGCAGCTAGCTCGAAATCATGAGTTGGGTTGTTCTTCTCATGTACCTTCAATTGCCTTCCCCCATAACAAACTACCTTGCCTTCTTGCATCAAGACAGCGCCCAACCCTGTACCGCATGCGTCTGTGTATACGGTAAAATTTTTGCTCCTATCAGGCAATGTTAGAACTGGGGCTGTTGTTAGAGCCCTTTTCAAATGTTGGAAAGCAATATCGCAATCCAAATCCCAAGCGAAAGTTAGGTTCTTCTTTGTCAATCTTGTGAGTGGGGCTGAGATTTTTGCAAAGTCTTTAATGAACTTTTGGTAAAAGTCTGCTAGCCCGAGCAAGCTTTGGACTTCGGTTGCATTCCGTGGAACCTTCCAATCTTGCACCGCAACTACTTTTGCGGGGTCCACAGCTAACCCCTCTTTGGACACCACATGTCCAAGAAACCTCACTTCTTCTCTCCAGAAATGGCATTTGGAGAATTTGGCTTTCAGCTGATGTGCACGAAGAGTATCCATGACTTTCCTTAAATGCAAAGCATGCACTTCTTCATTCTTCGAAAAATAAAAATGTTGTCTACGAAGACCGCCACAAACTTATTAAGGAACTCCCCGAACAACCTGCTCATCAAGTCAACAAAGTAAGCGGGTGCGTTTGTTAAGCCGAAAGGCATGACAAGCCATTCGAAGAAACTGCCCGGGGTTCTGAACACGGTCTTATCAATGCTGTCTTCAGCCACTCTTAGCTGATGAAACCCGATAGCCAGATCTAGTTGGGAGAAAAACGACTCGTCTATTCTTGGAAGTGGGCGCCTATTTTTCTTCGTCATCTTGTTTAGCTCCCTATAATCAATGTATAGGCGAAGTGAACCATCCGCTTTGGTTGCAAATACTACTAAAGCACCCCATTCAAAAATACTCTGCCTTATAAACCCTTTTTCGAGCAACTCTTTGACTTGCTTACTGAGCTCTTTTCTCTCCCATGGAGCCATATGTCTAATGGGTAGAACTACGAGTTTTGCATTATCAACAAGGTATATGCGGAAGTCTATCTCCCGCTTCAGAGGTAAGCCCTTCACCTCTTCAAATACATCTGAGTATTCACGGACTACTCTAATAGACTACAAGTTTTCAACAAACGCATCAATAGATTCTAGGTAGCTAAGCATAACAGAATGTATGAGATTACAAGAGATTTCGAGAGTGTTATTGAGGCGAGTCATAAGTCTAACCACTCTCTTTTCACAGCCGAGGATGGCACCTGAAACACCCCACCTCCGTTAGGGTCACTATCAAAGGGAATGCCCTAATTTTGGTGGAGGTTTATAAGTATAAATCACAGATATACAAGACAGATATAATAACACATATTTTTGAACAACGGAAAACAACAACTTTTATTTCATTCAAATACGTGTTACACCAACCATAATTGTCTTACAACATTTCCAAAAACATAACATCTTCATAACTGTCTTGATTACATTATTTAAAGAAGCATAAATAAACTGCAAAAGCCCCATAATTGCTGTCCAAAGCCATAGTCCAAAACGAAAAGATCCAAGCAATACATTCTTTCTCTTCAAGCTGGATATGAAGGCTGGTCAAGCTGCGGTATTCCCTCCTTATGGACCTTGGGGGGGGGGGGGGTAACGGAAGAAAAGAAGATGAAAGAAAAGTAGAGTCAGACATAAAGCCTGAGTAAGTCTAGGACTATTCAGTCTATGAATAAAGAACTGGGTATGATAAGTATAAACTAGAAATGGGAAAGCACCATAAACTTAGTTAAGTTGTCTAGGGTCGAATATACTATCGTACCCCGTATTAATCTCTGTACCCATATAAACTAGTTCCCAACAGGCACCCCATAATCAGGGTGAAGTGATTAATTTTATGATGTTCGGCTCCTACTCGCATAGTTACATGTGTCTTACGGCCCCCGTTGTTGTAGTTACCTATGCTGGTCCCACCATGGGGTGTATCAAGTCCCATGGTGGCGGCCCGACACAACCCTAGAATGCACAGGTATGCTACTGGTGCCCAGTGCCTTATTTTTCTGCGCCGGAGTGTGTGCACGCCCGCACCCCGTTAGAACCTACACTGCTGCACCACCACCGTCGATTTGACCTCTTACAGTCAGCCCAGTAATCGTGCCCCACCCTGCCTAGTTTCAGGGTATCATGATACCTTGTAGGGTTACTGCTGAAAAGGGTCCCCCGCTACTAGGTTTTCTATTTCTAGCCAACAAGATAAGTTGGTTAAGTGTTTTATAAACCTAACCCCCAATCAGTCTGTTTAGTTTAGCATGTTCTATTTTGATTAAGTATTAATATAATTTACTTAATCCTATCAATCCTGACTCAGCCTTAATTGTCTTATTAAAGCCTTGACCTCTCACATTAGACAGGTATTGTTGTGGCTGCCTGTTGCCGGTTGGGTTCGGGCAGTCTTACGCCACAACTCAGTCTAACCTCGGGTCCTTATTGGGCTCCGTGTTTAACCACCCACATTGGATAGGTATTGTTGTGACTACTGGACAGCCGGGCGGTTCCGGGCAGGTTTACATCACAACTCAATCCAACCTCGGGTTAAACACATCGTATTTTCTACATTTACATATTTTGTCTCTTTTCTTTTTATATGTAAATATTTGCGGCCCATTATTCAAATTCACCTTTATTGGTTAAGATTTATTTATGCCACTTAATTGTTTTTCAAGGTTGTTGGCATGCGTCAAACATGCCAACACATATGTTCTATATTTTAGCCCAAACGTCAATACCCCCGTTTTACACGTTCGTTCAAATGTAAGGTGTGTTGGGTTTAATACTTAAACCCAATTTAGCCATATGAAAAGGGGAGGCTTATAACATGGTGTTTATAAGGTGACATAAAAAGGGGAGTGTGAACGCATGAACTTGCAACATAAGGATCTAATTTAACATAAGATAGGCATATGTGAACTTGCAATTGTAACAACATATAATATAAGCAATACTTAAACATGAATCATTCTATTCACATAATCATGGTATAAACAAAACATGGATCAATCTATTCATGTAGTCATGGCATAAATAATACTTAAACATGAACCACTCTAATCATATAATTATGGCATAATCATAATTGAACATGAGTCCTTATATGGTCATGGCATAAACATAATTGAATATGAATCCTACTATTCATATAGTCATGGTTTTTATCCTATCTATGTAACTTGTAAGTGGGATGTAATTCTAGTGTTATTTCTAATGTAACTTATGTGCCAAATATATTATCATATGATTAAGATAACAACATAAGCCTAGAAACATGTTTTTAACTAGGCATAATAACAAACATAGTTTAGTCATGTTCATAAAATTAATACAAGCTTACAAAGACGCTTGCTTTTGTCACAAAATCATGATTTTTACACTGGAACTATGATGCCAATTCCAACATAACTTTCATATGAATCATGATACTTAAGTGGATCAAATTACACTAAAGGTGATCGTAGAATTATACATCATGTTGGCATAACAATAAATCATAAACTTGCATGAATTTCAAATAAACTATTACAACATATAGTTGTTATTTTCAACATGAATTATATACTTGCAATTATCAATGGGTGTTGTAAATAACCACCACAAACATGTAGTTTCAATTTGAATCATATGCTTGCATGAATCCCAATTAAAATTCCACAACATGTGGTTGTCAACATAAACCATATACATATATGAATCAAATCGTTCACCGTAGCATTGCCAAATCAAAATAACATGCAAACATAAGTTACTATCACCACAATTCCATTTCGTTGTTAACTTTCAACGCAAATCGCGTACTTGCAAATATCCAATCGTATACCATAATATTCCCAAATCGTTTAGCATCAAAGCAACATACAAATATAGATTATTATCGCCACAATTCCATTTCTTACTTTACACAAATCAACACAATTATTTAATTCACATCGGAATAGCACTCTACTTACAGCGTATGACGAATCTTCAATTCAGGAATCTGAATTCTGAATTTGGAGATGCTATCCTTTGTTGTAGGCGTTGCTTTAATTTGATTAACGTTGCTTTAAGCTTTTGATTTATCTCCTAATTGTCTCTTTATTTTCTGACGGCTATCCTCAGTCTCTCCTCAGCAGCATGACGGTCTCATCTCCATTTTAGTTTATGTGAATTAGGGTTAGTCTTAGGTCCTTTTTATAGAGTTTCTGAGTTGATTTAGACCGTCGATGGAGCTTGGTTTAATGATAGCCGTTCGTTCAAAGAAGAGACCAACCAGGAGCTGACACCTAGCCCTAGTGGTAAGGCAAGGCTTAGAAAATCGACCAAACACAGACTAGGCCAGCCAGGGTGGGCTGGGTTCGACCTGGCTCAGGGGCCAGGTCGACTCCCAGGTCGACCCCCAGGTCGACTGGGGAGTCGACCTGCCTGGGCAGGTCGACACCTAGGTCGACTCCCAGGTCGACCTGGCCTGGCAGGTCGACCCTAGGGTCGACCCCCAGGTCGACCTGGTGGGTTTGGGCGGGAATTTTCCCGCCTGCTTTGATTGGGCCGAAATTTAAATCTGTTTTCAAATTTTGAATTTTCTGAAAGTTCATCGGGCCATAATTTGGTCATACGGGCTCCGTTTTTCGAAAACTCGGACTCTATTTCGCGTATTTTTCCGAGACGAACACAATGGCGTATCCCGTTTCCCTTAAAAATTTGTTTTGAAATTTTTTATACTTTAATTTGTGAATTTCACTGTTATAAAATACACGGGGTGTTACATTCTCCCCCACTTAAAAGGATTTCGTCCCGAAATCTTCAAGTTCAGGAAGAATGTACATCCTAACATCCAAACATCCATCTACTCATCCATCAAACACGAGCATCCATTGTCCTTAAAAGACTTCTAATGCTTCATGATAATATGCGAAGTTTGTGTGTACATGTTCTTATCTAATGCAAAATCAGGCGGTCTACTGATTCAGTTGACCTCCTTAATGCAAATTATGTAAGTGTCATGAATCCATTATGTATGCAAATTTTCCTATTCATGATTCTACATGAGTGCACAATCATTCATACAAATGCAACATCCATATGACAACACATTGAAGTTCAACCATATACGAATGCAAACATATATGCATATGCAATATGAAGGGATTGAGCCGATCTAAAACCTAGATTGTGTGTGTATATGCAACCACGAGCACCCACTAGCAATCACTTGCAACCACTTGCAACCATCATCCATAACATGTTTCAATTACATGTTTCCATCCAAAGGGTTTCTTCCTAAAAGATAAGGTCGAGGAGATATACCTAAAAAGATAGATAAAAGCGCAACTTAAGGAAAAAGGAAAGATCAAAGATGTACCCTCGAAAAGAAAAGGGTAGGCTGCGCGTATTCTAGCTTCAGTTTCCCAAGTTGCATCTCCTTCGGCGTCGCTCCACTGAACTTTGACGAGCTTGACTTCGCGGTTGCGTAGCTTCTTCACTTCCGTTCCTAATATGCGAGTTGGAACTTTCCTTATGGTTGCTTCGCGTTCCACTTCAGCTTCTTCTAGGATATTTGGCTCTACCACTTCAGCAGACTCATGTAGACATTTTCGGAGATGTGAAACGTGAAAGACGTTGTGAACTCCGGCCAATTTTTCGGGTAGCTCTAATCTATAGGCCATTTTCCCAATTTTCTCAATGATAGGGAATGGCCCTACGAACCTTGGTGCTAGCTTTCCTGTGGTTCCAAAACGAACAACGTTCCTTATCGGAGATACCATAAGAAAAACTCTGTCTCCAACCTCAAATTCAAGGTCGGTCCTCCTCTTGTCGGCGTAGGACTTTTGTCTGTCTTGGGCTGTCTTCATCCTTCTTCGTATTAAGTCTACTTTTTCTGAAGTCTCTCGGATCATATCTGGTCCAAGTATGAGCTTATCAGTAGACTCCCACCAACAAGTGGGCGATCGGCACGGTCTTCCATATAAAGCTTCGAAGGGCGCCATTCCGATGGTTGCTTGATAGTTGTTGTTGTAGGAAAATTCTACCAAAGGAAGATGGTCTTCTCACGTCCCTCCGAAGTCAAAGATGCACAGTCTTAAAAGGTCCTCCAAAACTCTGTTCACTCTTTCTGTTTGGCCGTCGGTTTGGGGATGATAGGCTGTGCTCAAGCATAACTGTGTGCCTACCGCTTCTTGCAGACTCCGCCAAAACTCACTGGTGAAGATAGGGTCTCGGTCGCTAAAAATGCTGGATGGTATTCCATGGAGTCGAACGATTTCCTTGAGGTAAAGAGATGCTAGAGATGAGGCAGTTCTTCTGCTTTTGACAGGTAAAAAGTGGGCGCTTTTAGTAAGCCTATCCACTATTACCCAAATGCTAGTGTTGCCCCTCTTAGACCTAGGCAGTCCATCGATGAAGTCCATTGAGATGCTATCCCACTTCCACTGTGGGACCTCTAGAGGATGTAGCAGACCGCCAGACTTTTTCTGTTCCGCTTTAACCTGTTGGCACACCATACACTTAGAAACGAATTCTACCACGTCCTTCTTCATGCCGTTCCAAAAGAAAGTTCTTTTTATGTCCTTGTACATTTTATCTCCGCCTGGGTGTATCGTCATCTTGGAGTGATGTGCTTCCTCGAGAACCTTCTTTACTAAATCCCTTGTTTGTGGGATGCATTGCCTTCCGTCTCGCCTTAGCCAACCCTTATCGTCGATGGAGTATCTGTTGAGGTGACTTGAAGTCTCACCCCTAATTAGCCTATCAATCGTCTCCACAAGCTGAGGGTCCTCGCGTTGTGTTGTCCCTATCGAGTCCACTAAAGTCGGGCGTACTTCGAGCGATGCTAGCAAGCCTGGTACAAAATCGGAGGAAGGCCTAAAGTCGAAGCTGGCTATAAACTCTAGGCTTTGTCTTTCAACAAACAGTGGGCTTAAGGTCTGTTTCTTTCAGCTCAACGCGTTTTCCACTACGTTGCCTTTGCCCGGAGTATAGGAGATCTCGAAATCATACGAGGCAAGAAACTCCATCCATCTCTGTTGCCTCAATTTAAGATCTTTCTGCGAGAAAAGTTATTTCAACGATTTATGGTCAGTGTAAAGTTCAAACTTCTCACATAGGAGATAGTGTCGCCAAGACTTGAGTGCAAAGACTATGGCGGCTAATTCAAGATCGTGGGTCGGGTAGTTCTTTTCGTGCACTTTCAACTGCCTCCCGCCATAAGCTACTACCCTTCCTTCTTGCATTAAGAAGGCGCCTAGCCCTGTCCCACATGCATCTGTATAAACAGTGAACATCTTGCTTCCATCTGGCAACGTCAAAACTGGGGCTGTTGTAAGAGCCCTTTTCAGTCGCTGGAAAGCAAACTCGCAATCCACGTCCCAATTGAACACTAGATTCTTCTTGGTCAACTTCGTGAGCGGAGCTGAGATTTTCGCAAAATCCCTTATGAACTTTCGATAGAAACCTGCTAGTCCTAGAAAACTTCGGACCTCAGTTGCATTCCTTGGTGTCTTCCAATCCTGTACCGCCACCACCTTAGCAGGGTCCACTGCTAACCCTTGTTTGGATACTATGTGCCCAAGGAACCTCACTTCTTCTCTCCAAAAGTGGCATTTGGAGAATTTGGCTTTTAGCTGATGAACTCGCAGAGTTTCCATGATTGCCCTTAAGTGCTGAGCATGTTCCTCTTCACTCTTTGAGAAGATAAGGATATCGTCTACGAAGACCACTACGAACTTATTGAGGAAATCTCTAAATACCCTACTCATCAGGTCCACGAAGTAAGCAAGTGCATTTGTCAAGCCAAAAGGCATGACAAGCCATTCAAAGAAGCCGTCTGGGGTTCTGAATGCCGTTTTATCGATACTATCTTCAGCCACCCTTAGCTGATGAAAACCGGTCGCTAAATCGAGTTGGGAGAAAATAGACGCTCCTACAAGCTGATCAAACAGATCGTCGATTCTGGGGAGAGGGTGCCTATTCTTTTTCGTTAGCTTGTTGAGCTCCCTATAGTCAACACATAGACGGAGTGAACCATCCGCCTTTGTAGCGAACACCACTGGAGCGCCCCATTCTGAAATGCTCCTCCTAATGAACCCCTTTTCTAGAAGCTCTTTAATCTGTTTACTGAGCTCTTTCCTTTCTCGTGGAGCCATGTGTCTAACGGGCAACGCAATGGGCTTTGCATTATCTACAAGATATATACGGAAGTCTATCTCCCGCTTCGGAGGCAAGCCCTTCACCTCTTCGAAGACATCCGGATATTCCCGGACCACTCTAACCGATTGCAAATTTTCAACGGAGGCATTAAGCGATTCATGGTAACTAAGCATAACCGCATACGAGGGATTACAAGAAATTTCCAAAGTATTACCGAGCTGGGTTAGGAGCCTAACAACCCTTTTCTCACAATCAAGGATGGCCCCATTACTGGATAGCCAATCCATGCCCAAAATCAAACCATATCCCGAAAAGCCCAAAACAAAGGCACTACATTTAAATTCTACGCTTAGAATAGAAATTTTCAATCCCAAACAGATCATAGACAAATGAGCTGGGCCCCCAATTGGGTTTGAAACAATTAAGGGGTCCTCTACCATACTAGTTTTTAGGTGTAGAGATTCTACTAAAGTAGACGAGATAAAGGAGTGTGATGCGCCAGAATCAAATAAAGTGCGAACGGGGTGATCATAAAGGTAAACTACACTTTCTACAGAAGTATTTATACCTCGCTGTTGCAGAGGTGGCGCCTCTAGCACATGAACTTGTGCCCCTGAGTTGGATCCAGCCCTCTGCCCCTGTCCTCGTTTCTTTGGGCAGTCCTTTGCCATGTGGCCTGTCTCACAGCAAGAAAAGCACCCACCATTCATCTTGGCCTTCTTTTTCCGGCAATCTTTCACTAAGTGCCCCACTTTGCCACAGAAATTACACCCTCTTCTCTTTGTTGCCTTTCCCGCCCTTCTTAAAGTCTGTCTTCTTAGGCTGCAAACCCTCTTTCTTCCCTTGAGAGCTTTCTGCCTTTGTCTCCTTCTTGCCCTTATCCTCTTCGTTCAGCAACGCCATCTGTACCAACCTTTCATACGTAGCTCCCATGGGTATATGGGTCATGGCCAAACTGTGTAATGGCTCATTCAACCCTTTGACAAAACGGAGAGCCTTCTTGTGCGGGATGTTGACTAGGTCCAGTCCGAACCTAGCCAGGTCATCAAACTGATTAACATACTCTTTGACTGTCTTGTTCCCTTGCTTTAGAAATAAGAATTTTTCCAACTGCAAACTCCTTTCCGCATCTGAGAGAAATTTAGCCTCAAACCTTGCCCTAAAGTCCTCCCATGTTTCCACTGGTCTTTCTGCATTAGACTTTCCACCAGTAGGAAGCCTCGCCCTTTAGTAGCCATACTTCCAGTTGTACTTTCTGTCTATCCTCTACCTCAAAGATGATG
Organism: Allium sativum; assembly: GCA_030737875.1. Classification (NCBI taxonomy): domain Eukaryota; kingdom Viridiplantae; phylum Streptophyta; class Magnoliopsida; order Asparagales; family Amaryllidaceae; genus Allium; species Allium sativum. The sequence continues at coordinate 507,581,041 of CM060921.1, read as the reverse complement.
AATAAGTCCTCGGTTTCTTTCAGCCAATTCCTAGCTTCCACGAAGGACTCAGTTCCATGGAAATCCTTTCCTCCCATAGCTTTAAAATCTTTACATATCTTAGAAAAGGTGTTTCCCCGCGGAGGAGGTGGAGGAAGAGGTGCTGCTGCAGCTGGATGATTTCCTGCAGCTGGGGGAGGAGGAACGGTAGGACCTGGCTGAGTGGCCCTTGCTTCTAAGAACCGTCTAAACCAACCAGGTATTGGTACACCCTCTGGCAAGTTAAGTTCTTCGGACATGCTGAAACAAAAAGGATAGATTCAAAACGAAGGATAAGAGATAGTTCCTATGGCTTTGGGGGGACTTTGCCTTTTAAAATAAAATAATATTTTATCTTAAAAATGCTTCTTTAAATTTCTTTTTGAAAAATAATTTTTCAAAACTTTTTATCTTATCTGGTAAACCTATGCTCTGATACCAAGTGAAACACCCCACCTCCATTAGGGTCACTCTCAAAGGGAATGCCCTAATTTTGGTGGAGGTTTATAAGTATAAATCACAGATATACAAGACAGATATAATAACACATATTTTTGAACAGCAGAAAACAACAACTTTTATTTCATTCAAATACGTGTTACACCAACCATAATTGTCTTACAACATTTCCAAAAACATAACATCTTCATAACTGTCTTGATTACATTATTTAAAGAAGCATAAATAAACTGCAAAAGCCCCATAATTGCTGTCCAAAGCCATAGTCCAAAACCAAAAGATCCAAGCAATACATTCTTTCTCTTCAAGCTGGATATGAAGGCTGGTCAAGCTGCGGTATTCCCTCCCTATGGACCTGGGGGGGGGGGGGAACGGAAGAAAAGAAGACGAAAGAAAAGTAGAGTCAGACATAAAGCCTGAGTAAGTCTAGGACTATTCAGTCTATGAATAAAGAACTGGGTATGATAAGTATAAACTGGAAATGGGAAAGCACCATAAACTTAGTTAAGTTGTCTAGGGTCGAATATACTATCGTACCCCGTATTAATCTCTGTACCCATATAAACTAGTTCCCAACAGGCACCCCATAATCAGGGTGAAGTGATCCATTTTATGATGATCGGCTCCTACTCGCATAGTTACATGTGTCTTACGGCCCCCGTTGTTGTAGTTACCTATGCTGGTCCCACCATGGGGTGTATCAAGTCCCATGGTGGCGGCCCGACACAACCCTAGAATGCACAGGTATGCTACTGGTGCCCAGTGCCTTATTTTTCTGCGCCGGAGTGTGTGCACGCCCGCACCCCGTTAGAACCTACACTGCTGCACCACCGCCGTTGATTTGACCTCTTACAGTCAGCCCAGTAATCGTGCCCCACCCTGCCTAGTTTCAGGGTATCATGATACCTTGTAGGGTTACTGCTGAAAAGGGTCCCCCGCTACTAGGTTTTCTATTTCTAGCCAACATGCTAAGTTGGTTAAGTGTTTTATAAACCTAACCCCCAATCAGTCTGTTTAGTTTAGCATGTTCCGTTTTGATTAAGTATTAATATAATTTACTTAATCCTATCAATCCCGACTCTGCCTTAATTGTCTTATTAAAGCCTTGACCTCTCATATTAGACAGGTATTGTTGTGGCTGTCTGTTGCCGATTGGGTCCGGGCAGTCTTACGCCACAACTCAGTCTAACCTCGGGTCCTTATTGGGCTCCGTGTTTAACCACCCACATTGGATAGGTATTGTTGTGACTACTGGACAGCCGGGCGGTTCCGGGCAGGTTTACATCACAACTCAATCCAACCTCGGGTTAAACACATCGTATTTTCTACATTTACATATTTTGTCTCTTTTCTTTTTATATGTAAATATTTGAGGCCCATTATTCAAATTCACCTTTATTGGTTAAGATTTATTTATGCCACTTAATTGTTTTTCAAGGTTGTTGGCATGCGTCAAACATGCCAACACATATGTTCTATATTTTAGCCCAAACGTCAATACCCCCGTTTTACACGTTCGTTCAAATGTAAGGTGTGTTGGGTTTAATACTTAAACCCAATTTAGCCATATGAAAAGGGGACGCTTATAACATGGTGTTTATAAGGTGACATAAAAAGGGGAGTGTGAACGCATGAACTTGCAACATAAGGATCTAATTTAACATAAGATAGGCATATGTGAACTTGCAATTGTAACAACATATAATATAAGCCATACTTAAACATGAATCATTCTATTCACATAATCATGGTATAAACAAAACATGGATCATTCTATTCATGTAGTCATGGCATAAATAATACTTAAACATGAACCACTCTAATCATATAATTATGGCATAATCATAATTGAACATGAGTCCTTATATGGTCATGGCATAAACATAATTGAATATGAATCCTACTATTCATATAGTAATGGTTTTTATCCTATCTATGTAACTTGTAAGTGGGATGTAATTCTAGTGTTATTTCTAATGTAACTTATGTGCCAAATATATTATCATATGATTAAGATAACAACATAAGCTTAGAAACATGTTTTTAACTAGGCATAATAACAAACATAGTTTAGTCATGTTCATAAAATTAATACAAGCTTACAAAGACGCTTGCTTTTGTCACAAAATCATGATTTTTACACTTGAACTATGATGCCAATTCCAACATAACTTTCATATGAATCATGATACTTAAGTGGATCAAATTACACTAAAGGTGACCGTAGAATTATACATCATGTTGGCATAACAATAAATCATAAACTTGCATGAATTTCAAATAAACTATTACAACATATAGTTGTTATTTTCAACATGAATTATATACTTGCAATTATCAATGGGTGTTGTATATAACCACCACAAACATGTAGTTTCAATTTGAATCATATGCTTGCATGAATCCCAATTAAAATTCCACAACATGTGGTTGTCAACATAAACCATATACATATATGAATCAAATCGTTCACCATAGCATTGCCAAATCAAAATAACATGCAAACATAAGTTACTATCACCACAATTCCATTTCGTTGTTAACTTTCAACGCAAATCACGTACTTGCAAATATCCAATCGTATACCATAATATTCCCAAATCGTTTAGCATCAAAGCAACATACAAATATAGATTATTATCGCCACAATTCCATTTCTTACTGTACACAAATCAACATAATTATTTAATTCACATCGGAATAGCACTCTACTTACAACGTATGACGAATCTTCAATTCAGGATTCTGAATTCTGAATTTGGAGATGCTATCCTTTGTTGTAGGCGTTGCTTTAATTTGATTAACGTTGCTTTAAGCTTTTGATTTATATCCTAATTGTCTCTTTATTTTCTGATAGCTATCCTCAGTCTCTCCTCAGCAGCATGACGGTCTCATCTCCATTTTAGTTTATGTGAATTAGGGTTAGTCTTAGGTCCTTTTTATAGAGTTTCTGAGTTGATTTAGACCGTCGATGGAGCTTGGTTTAATAATAGCCGTTCGTTCAAAGAAGAGACCAACCAGGAGCTGACACCTAGCCCTAGTGACAAGGCAAGGCTCAGAAAATCGACCAAACACAGACTAGGCCAGCCAGGGTGGGCTGGGTTCGACCTGGCTCAGGGGCCAGGTCGATTGGGGAGTCGACCTGCCTGGGCAGGTCGACACCTAGGTCGACTCCCAGGTCGACCTGGCCTGGAAGGTCGACCCTAGGGTCGACCCCCAGGTCGACCTGGTGGGTTTGGGCGGGAATTTTCCCGCCTGCTTTGATTGGGCCGAAATTTAAATCTGTTTTCAAATTTTGAATTTTCTGAAAGTTCATCGGGCCATAATTTGGTCATACGGGCTCCGTTTTTCGAAAACTCGGACTCTATTTCGCGTATTTTTCCGAGACGAACGCAATGGCGTATCCCGTTTCCCTTAATACTTTGTTTTGAAATTTTTTATACTTTAATTTGTGAATTTCACTGTTATAAAATACACGGGGTGTTACAGCACCATTACTGGATAACCAATCCATACCTAGAATCAACCTATACCCCGTGAAGCCAAAAACGAAGGCGTTGCATTCAAACTCAACGCTCAAGATAGACACTCTGAAATCCCGACAAGTCATTGAAAGATGAGCCAAACCACCAATAGGATTTGAGATTACTATGGGATCTATAACTAGACTAGTATTTAGGTGCAGTGTTTCAATTAACGAAGCAGATACAAACGAGTATGAAGCGCCAGAATCAAACAAAGTATGAACAGGATGATCAAACAGAAAAACCAAACTTTCAATAGAAATGTTTCTACTTCTGTCCTATCCTGGTGCCATGAGAGCATGATCCTGCCCTCTTGCCTGCCCTGGTGCCATGAGAGCCTGAACCTGCCCTCCAGAAGTAGATCCTGCCCTCTGCCCTTTCCCTTGTCTTCTCAGGCAGTCTTTAATCATATGTCCTGCCTCACCACAGTTGAAACAGTCAGTCTTCTTCTTCTTCCTACAGTCCTTGCTCAGATGGCCTGGTGTTCCACAATTAAAGCACCTTTTCTTTCCTTTGCTATTGTTATCCTTACCACCTTTCTTAGGTTGCTGCTGTGATTTCTTTTGATCCCCCTTTTTTTCCGGTGCCTTATTAGCATTAGCGCCTTTCTCCTCTTCACGCATAAGCGCCATGTAAACCAGTTTCTCAAAAGTAGCCCCCATAGGAATGTGGGTCATAGCCAACCCATGTAGCGGCTCATTCAAACCTTTAACGAATCTCAGGGCCTTCTTTTCAGGTGTGTTCACCAAGTCTAAGCCAAATCTCGCCAACTGATTGAACTTGTTGACGTACTCCTTTACTGATAAATTCCCCTACTTCAATGCCAAGAACCTCTCCATATATAAATTCTCTTCTGCTCGTGAGAGAAATATCATCTCGAACCTATGTCTGAAATCCATCTATATCTCCACCGGACGCTCTCCATTCATGACCTCCCACCAAAACGTGGCTTCGTCCTTCATCAACCAAGCAGCTAATTGGACCTTCCTCCCATCTTCTATCTTGAAGATACCAAACAAATCTTCTACCTCCTTAAGCCAATTTCGATCTTCAACAAACGTCTCTGACCCGTGAAAAGGTTTTACGCCCATTGCTCGAAAGTATTTGCATATCTTCGAAAAATTATCAATGCGGGGAGGGGGAGGAAGAGGAGCGGCTGCAGCTGGGGGAGGAGGAATGTCAGCTGGGCCTGCGGCGGTGGCCCTAGCCTCCAGATACCTTCCGAACCAGGTTGGTATCGGTATTCCCTCGGGTATCTCAGGTAACCCAGACATACTGAAAAGAAAAAGGAAGAGATTCAAAACGGAGAATCGAAGAAAAGATATATGGCTCTTGGTGTTTATGTTTTTAAAACAAACTTTTCTCTTGTAAATACTCTCCTTAAAACATATTTTTGAAAGTATTTCTTTATAAAATGCTTTTGAAAAACAATTTTTCAAAATCTCTTATCTGTTCATGTGACCTTCAGCTCTGATACCATGTGTAACACTCCACGTCCATTAATGTCACTCTCAAAGGGAATGCATTAACTTACATGGAGTATTATTGGTGTATAGAACAAGATATAACAAGACAGATACATATATTGGTACTTGAAAAAATAAAACAACTTTTATTGCAGCGGAGAAATAGTTTGGTTACAACAACATCAAAAACCAACAATAAAACCAAGTACATTTAATATCCATCTTGAAAAATTATTTTATGAGTACATAAAGTAAAAAGCATAACCCCAACATAAGTAGCCATAAAAGAGATAAGCTGAACTTTACTTTCAGCAACCCAAGCATTTCCAAAAGAGAGAGAAAGATCCAAATCAAGCTCCACTAGCACTAGTCCCACCCTGAGAACCTTAAGGGGGGGGGGGAGGAGGAAGAAAAGAGGCGAAAACAAAGGGGGTCAGACATAAAGTCTGGCGAGTCCAATAACTTTAACAATATAATTATTAAAGTAATTAGGATAAGGCATAAACTGGTAGAACAAGGAATGACTGTGAAATAAGTTGGCAAGACAAAACAAACAAGAGGAATATTCTGGCGTTAATCTCGCTCCTAATCACTATAGGATAATTACTATACTACACCATTATTAGTCACCCTAAAAGTTGATCCCGCCTACTGAACATAATAATCATAATGTTAGTTTCGCGTACCCCTAGCTGTCTTCATAGGTGCCACCTGCCCCTATCTCCACTAGTTGTCCTCACTACCCCCATGCAATCGGCTCCCTAACTCGTAGATACCCGTGCTAGTCCCACAGTGGGTGTATCACTCCCCAAAGTGGCAACCCGATACCACTAAAGATGCACGGCTTATATCTACACGATGCAACAACGTCTTATCTGTTGGATCTAGATTAACACTAGAGGGGGGGGGGGTGAATAGGGTTAATTACAATTTTTACCTAAATTGAAAACTGACTGGATATTAAAATAATAAACAGATCACAGAATGCAGCAGAAATAAAAGTGCAGAAAATAAATCACACACAGGGATACCCAGCTTCGGCAAAACTCTGCCTACTGCTGCATTCCTAAGGTTTCTACTAGGTGATAGAACAGATCCCGCATACAAGACCATGTACACTTGCAAACCCTGCTCCTATTCTAACCCTACGCTCAAAACCGTAGACTGACCAATGTTCCCTCGATCAGATTTCCCCGAATTACAACCCCGTAATCCATATCCCAGAATTTTACAGACTCTGAAACTGACAGTCAACACCCTGACTGATTTCCTAGAATTTTACAGATCTCTAGAAACTGTTCTGATTCGTTTTACAAAAAAAACACAAATCAAAATATGAAACCCCTAGTTTAAAAAATTAAAAGGAGGAGTTAAATATAAGGGGTCATCCCCCTTTTAAAAACCAAGCTTAGCCAAATGGAAAAAATAGGCCGGCCCTTTCATTTGTGTAGCACCCAATCTCTTTAGTCTTCTGGAAACAAGAATGGCGGCCGTGGAAATTGAATTAGGGTTTCTTCAATCTTCCTCAAATCTCGATCGATGCTTGATGTATGGATTAATCTCTATGGCTCGACACTCTGTGACTTGATGCTTCGATTGTTGCTTCCTGATTTGGAGCTTGCTCTCCTTCTCGTCGTCGGTTTTTGGAATTAATCGAAAAATCAGTGAGTAATATAAATTCGATTTTGCTCTTGAATTTTTGTTGTTGTTTGTTTTCGATAGTTATGAGCCAATGATGATATGGTGATTTATAGGGTAAAACGAAACCCAAATTACTCTCTGATTTCGTTTAATGAGTTGCACTGATTTTTCGTTGCTTTCCCCTTTTGCTGTCCTTGATAAAATCGGCTTGTTTGTCTTGCGTGATTTTGTGATGAATCTGGACTTAATTCTGAGCCTTGTGAATTAGGAAATATATTGCCCCTTGAAAAATCTTGCGTGAATTTTGCTTTTGAAATTCTTGGTTTTAAATGGCTTTCCTGATTTGTTTTTATGAACCTGAAAATAAATTGTTGCCTTTTTATCTGGAAAAATATTGTGCTTCCCATATATGTTCTCTGTCCCACCGATTATGTAACTGTGCTCTTGAACCTTTGTTTGCACACATTCATACTTGCTGACTTACTTTTTTTGCTCCCTTGATTGGTGCTTGATTTAAAAACAGAACCGTAATTTTCAGGAAAATAAATCTTGACAAATTTGCACCTGATGAAATTTACCTGAATAATGTTTCTGAACCTTGCCAAATTTCACCTTAAAAAAATCTTCAATGAATATGGAATATAATTGACATGCTGTCCCTTGTCTGATTTTTGCTCTTCCTTACACCATTGCAAAACAGGAAACAAATTTCCAGTTGCTTGAAAATGACTTGCTGAATGTTGATTTCCTTGATTTAAGACTTGCCAAAGCAAATTGTGAATTCTGAAATGAATCACTTATTTGAACCATTTAGTTTGCAACCTTGCCTTGTATTCATTACCATATATGTGCAGTTTTGCTTGGTCATTTTTCGACTATTTCTGGGAATTGATTTCTGCAATGATTTACAAAAAAAACTGTCGAATAAACTTGCATTTAAAACTTGTCTAAAAAGTCTTTCATGCTGTAGTTTGCACCATACACCCACGCATGGTTTACTTGCACCATATTTCTCACTGAATTGCACCAATTCTTGGATTGATCACTTGCTTGTACACTGAACTACTTGTGCCCATGCTGCTGAGTAGATCATATTGGCTAGATCATGTTTGTTTGACCTGGGATGCACCATTTAGTTTTTTATTGAGTATACTCGACCATACAGCTTTTGTCCATGACACTTGTACTCAGTTTTGTTATTGGCCATTCATGTATACTCCATCATGCAAACAGATTTTGTTGTATGTACCACCATGTACTCATCTCCATGCTCTTGTCCCTGTGCATGCTATATCATCCTAAATCTTTGCTGCTTGTACTTATGTTGCTCCAATGTACACTGTTAACACTTCCCTGATGTGTATACTGCCTTGCTCTACTTTGTTGAACCATGTAAATCACCATGCTTGTTGACTTTGCTGCTGCCATGTTAATTTTGCTTGACCATACATTGCTGGGTGCATCTTTTTTTTGCACACTCTCGACCATTAAAAAAAAACTGAACCCATGCTTTTTCTGATTTAAAAAGAATGATTTGCCATGTATAAATGCTTGATCTTGAGTTGATCTCCAATGTTGGTCAGTCCTATCTTTGCTGATCTGAAAATATTTGCACTTGAAGCTTGTTGCACCTTTGTTGATTTGAATTCCATGTGATATTTTGGACTTTCATGTTGCTTGACCATGTCGACTTGGCATGCACCACTGGTTTGAACCATTTTTGCTGAAGCAATTTGCTGCTTGATTTATGGACTTGCTGATTTGACTTTTTGTATTTTTGGCTTCATGTTCACTGAGTCGAGCAGGTCCACATGGCTACTCCTCAGTTGTACACTGATCGGCGAGGCAGTGCACACGTGTATATATATGCACGTGTGTACATGCAGCCATCAGACGAGTTTTTCTGTCCCTGTACTGTATATATACAAACTAGACATAGATGAATCAGATCAAGTCATGAAAAATGATGAGAAACACACCAAAATCTGAGGCAAATAAAATTTTAAAAATAAAATTTATATCCGCATATATTCAGTATTATTTCTATTGCAGTGTACTGTGTGTGTGTTCATGTATGTGACAGGTATGAAGACTGGACTGACTGAAGGATGCTGTGAAGACTGAAGCTTGAAGACAGAAGATGAAAAACAACAAGACAGTGTTGATTGTGTATATGAGTGAATGTATATGTATATATGTAACTGAGTATGAGAGGAGCTGTGTACTGTAAATGAAAAGTATATGCAATGTGATGTATTACTGAGATAAACAAATAGCGGAGTTATCAAATTGTACTGTTTAAATATTGAAATAAAACATTATATTTAAATTTCTGTACAGTTGTATTTTATTTAAATATAAATATTATATTCCAGTCTGTGATGTACAATAACAGTACAATATCAAACACATTAAAATAATATTTATTTGGTTGTTATCATCAAACAAAAATCATATAATTGTGTATACAACACCGTTATATACAACAATCTCCCCCTTTTGATGATGACAAACAAATAAAAGATTTTGTATACAATAGATGTGTTTGACAATGAATATTGAACTCCCCCCATTTATTAGCTCCCCCTACAACAGACAACTCCCCCTATAACCGTGCATGAGTGAAATGTATGAATAATAATAAATTTTCAAAATTAAAAATATTTATAAAATATTCACTTATAAATCAAAATCTCAACCCATTCTCCCCCTTTTGTTATCATCAAAAGAGTATAGAATTTAAAATATAGATGAAAAAATGACTAACAAATACTATATCAGCTTAAGAGGAAGAACAGTCATCATAAATCTCAATCAGTCAAACAAAAATCATAATAAACTAAGAACTGGTGGCATATCTCACATTGTAGAGAATGACGGATTTACGATGAATTTTATATAAAATGGGGAGAAAAAAGTATTCCAATTATTTTCCAAAAAAAATGAGGTTCAAAAAACAGAGATGGAATTTGGACTATAATTAATAATTCAATTTAAGTGACAAGATCGAATAACCTCAAATCCCAATAACCATCAATCAGCAAATCATAATACGTCATAAAATATTAACAGATTTCACAGATTAGAAAATGAATTGGTAGGCTGGCTTTTATACACAAAGGAGAATTTCAAGTTTATTTCAATTTATAGCACATTATTCCTTTTTCTTTTATTTTTATTTAAGAGCACACTGACCACGCATAACCAGAGCTTGGATTTTTAAATGAGCTCAGTTGCAGCTTAAATTATAAGTTGTCTCTTAACCATGCATGACCAGAGCTTGGATTTTTAAATGAGGTTAGAGACACACTTATATATTAATTATATTTATTATTTTCAGCATTTAAAGGAAAAAACTCCGTAGTATGTAAAACCAATATATGAATGATAGAAAATGGGGTAGGTACAGAGATGGACTGTGAAAATAAATTTCTAAATTAATTATATTATGAAGTAAGCTCGACTGTACCGGGATTATTGAAAATTTCAATTATCACTAATTCTGAAAAATAATATAGTCCCATTTCTATCACAAATAATTTTCACTGTTTTAAACAAGATGATTTTTCTTTTTAAAAATAAACTCTCCACATTAATATAAAATCATGATGGATGGTAGACGGGTGATAGATACAGGAGATGGTTGTGAAATATTTGCCAGTTCAAAGATATTATAATTAATATTCAACAGTCATGAAAATCCAAATAAAATCTCCTCTTGTTGTGAAATACACTGCAGTCACAATTCATCACAATTTCAAAAACTGATAATAATTTTGATGAATTATAAACACAGCACAAATTGGATATTGATTTCAATTTCTGAATGAATAAAAAATAGATAATTTTAAAATTGAAAAACAATTACAAGAAGAAATTAAACAGATTTATAAAAAAAATTGAATCTATACAGGGTGATAATTCAAAAAACATATGAGTGAAAAAGGCTGATACCAAATGTTCTCGCTTATCGAGGAATTTAATTACACCCTGATGGACTAACATGGACATCTCACACCAAAGAACTTTACATACAAACCCAGCACATTTATTTGTATAAGGGAAAAAAAATGTATGGATCTATACAAGGTGAAAAATTGAATCTTAGTACAGATGGGTGAAACAAATATAAGTACTTCTGATACCACTTGGTGTCTTTATTTATGAGGATGATAACAAGACATTGGAGACAAACAAGTATATCACAGACAAAAGAATTTTAAATACAAAGCCCAGGCAGATCAAGCAAATTAATTTCATGTATCAGAGCATGGTATGTATTTGATACCAAAACAAGCAGTCATCAACAAATCTTTTCAAGTCAATTTCTTCTAATCAGAGCAGCATGATTCCATAACAAACATTTTTCAAAACAGTATCAGAGTAGCACAAAATTAGTTTCAAAGCACACTTGTCAAGACATTTCTGATGGTCACAGAATATGATTCACGATCCAAGATTAAAAATACCGCTTATTTTAAATCATTTGAAGAAATATGAAAATATCAGGATTTAATAAATCAATCACACCAATTTATAAATTCTTGAATTGAGATATGTGTGAGATTTAATAAATCAATAATTTCAAATGATTTTAAACAAACAAATATTTAAATCACATAACCATGAAATAACAAAGAATTTTAAGACCATATTTTCAAAGAAATTTTCACAAGTATTTCTGACAAAAAAAACAGATCATTTACATCAGGTTTGATAGATATTCATGATCCAAAATAATTTATTTGAAATCACTTGAATCAATGTCAAGTTTTGAAATATAATGAATCAGTCACACAAGGTTGATAATTTCAAATTTAGGAAGTGTGTGATTATTCAAAATATTAATGATTTCAGAAGATTTCAAACAAACAAATTCTAACCATGATGATCATGAATAACAATGATTTTCAAGATGTATCATTGAGATTCTAGACAATTTAAATTTTCCAAGCCAATCTGAAAAATAATGAAAATATCACTACTAATAAATAATAGAGTGCTGTAATGAGTGTAATATTTCAAGCTTTTCTAAAATGAATTAGAAGAATCTCAAAACAGCAACGTTGTGTGAATTTCCATTAAACTTTCAGATCTTCAAAAATTTAGAATTCAAATTAACAGTGTTCAAGATATGACAAGAATACATCAACACTGTTATGAATTCAAAAGAACAGAAAATAAACTTCGCAACAATTGCAGATATTTACAAAGTTAAAAATTCAAGATATTGAAAGAGTATAACATCAGAGTTATATTCAAACAAAGCAAATTTCCAGAAGATCATGATTACTGCAATTGGAAGTTAAGGAAGCCCAAGAAGTTATAATGATATGACAGTGACAAATCAAACAAACAGAGAACATAAACAGAAGAGAGATAGAAGAAGAAATAAACAAGAGATTAAAAACAGAGAATATTTACAAGGACAAGTTCAGAGATTATACCTGAAATCAGTGTAAACCAGAATCTCTAACTCAACAGATGTGGCTAAGGAACTGTGAATGATTTCAGAAGTATTGAGCAACTTGAATCCAAATCTCTTTTGCCTAGCAGTTCCTCAGCCTCCTCCGGTACCTAACAGATTTGAGAATCGAGTGGTCTAACAAAATTTGTAAAACCACTCACAGTTTTGTTCACAGCTTTAGGTACCCAGACTTATCTGTACAACAAACCATTAGAATTAACTTTTGTACCCTTAGGAACCCAAATCGATTTGAATCTAACAAAACCCGTTTTATTTTCATTTGGGATCCAAGAATGTTTAAATGGTTTATTACAAAACAAATTCACATTTTGCTTTTGATTCAAAAATCCTTTGGAATTGTCAAAGTTCAAATTATCAAAACAACTATTTCCAAAGCAGTTTGAGGGACTTCTCAACTCATTTGAATTACGTTTTTCAAAAACATTATTTTTTCCAAAGCCGAGACCTCTTTTATTTCCATGAGAGAACTGATTATTCAAAAGCATATTCAAAGTTTTTTCTCCGAAAGAAAAACGTTTCAGACTCAACTCAAGATCATTGATTTTGGATTTCAGAAGATCATTCTCGTTTAAAAGCTTCTCAATTTTGCCTTTATATTCAGAAATCTCAGAATCAAAGAGCTTTTGTTTTTCAATTTCAAAAATCTTGAATTTTTCAATTTCTTTTTCAAGTTCCTTTAAAGCAGATTCTGATTTCAACAAATTTTCCATTTCAAAATTTTCATGTTCGAAATTAACCTTATCCAACTCCTTCTGCAAAGTGTTGTTTTCATGAATTAGCTCATCTTCTTGATTTTTCAAAATCAAAAATTCATTTTCAATCTTTCTAGAATTCTCATTAAGTTGAGCTAAATCAGTTTTCAAGTTAAAACAATTCTTACACTCAGAGTCTTCAAATTTTAATTTCAACATATTGTTATTGTGGGTCAACTCAGAATTTTCAGATTTCAAAGACTTGTTTTTCCGTTTGAGGTGATCAACGGTTCTTGTTAAATTATTACAAAGAGATATCAAATCTTCATATGATAAGTCCACATCGTCTGAGTCGTCATGAATAGCTCCAGCTAAGCACAGATCTGAATCTGAGTTGGCAGTTGAGAGTTTTGAACAGCTGTCAGATTTTCCATACAACGTGTTGAGAGTTTTCCAGATATCCTGCGCGGTTAAACAATGAGAGATAAATTTTAATTGATCATTATCAAGACAGGAATAAATAATATGCATGACGCGAGCATTTAAGACCTTATTCCTCTTGTCTAACAAGTCTCCCATATTTTCAATAATATTCCAATACTCAGAATTATAAGATTTTAAATATAGTTCAAAATTTGATTTCCATATTTGAAAATCTGTTCCATTGAAAATAAATGGGATATCACTGGACTGACTCTTAGAAGACTGACAGCAAGGGGAAAACATGATTCTAGAGTTAATCAAAAACCAGGCTCTGATACCAATTGTTGGATCTAGATTAACACTAGAGGGGGGGGGGGGGGGGTGAATAGGGTTAATTACAATTTTTACCTGAATTGAAAACTGACAGGATATTAAAATAATAAACAGATCACAGAATGCAGCAGAAATAAAAGTGCAGAAAATAAATCACACACAGAGATACCCAGCTTCGGCAAAACTCTGCCTACTGCTGCATTCCTAAGGTTTCTACTAGGTGATAGAACAGATCCCGCATACAAGACCATGTACACTTGCAAACCCTGCTCCTATTCTAACCCTACGCTCAAAACCGTAGACTGACCGATGTTCCCTCGATCAGATTTCCCCGAATTACAACCCCGTAATCCGTATCCCAGATTTTTACAGACTCTGAAACTGACAGTCAACACCCTGACTGATTTCCTAGAATTTTACATATCTCTAGAAACTGTTCTGATTCGTTTTACAAAAAAAACACAAATCAAAATATGAAACCCCTAGTTTAAAAAATTAAAAGGAGGAGTTAAATATAAGGGGTCATCCCCCTTTTAAAAACCAAGCTTAGCCAAATGGAAAAAATAGGCCGGCCCTTTCATTTGTGTAGCACCCAATCTCTTTAGTCTTCTGGAAACAAGAATGGCGGCCGTGGAAATTGAATTAGGGTTTCTTCAATCTTCCTCAAATCTCGATCGATGCTTGATGTATAGATTAATCTCTAAGGCTCGACACTCTGTGACTTGATGCTTCGATTGTTGCTTCCTGATTTGGAGCTTGCTCTCCTTCTCGTCGTCGGTTTTTGGAATTGATCGAAAAATCAGTGAGTAATATAAATTCGATTTTACTCTTGAATTTTTGTTGTTGTTTGTTTTCGATAGTTATGAGCCAATGATGATATGGTGATTTATAGGGTAAAACGAAACCCAAATTACTCTCTGATTTCGTTTAATGAGTTGCACTGATTTTTCGTTGCTTTCCCCTTTTGCTGTCCTTGATAAAATCGGCTTGTTTGTCTTGCGTGATTTTGTGATGAATCTGGACTTAATTCTGAGCCTTGTGAATTAGGAAATATATTGCCCCTTGAAAAATCTTGTGTGAATTCTGCTTTTGAAATTCTTGGTTTTAAATGGCTTTCCTGATTTGTTTTTATGAACCTGAAAATAAATTGTTGCCTTTTTATCTGGAAAAATATTGTGCTTCCCATATATGTTCTCTGTCCCACCGATTATGTAACTGTGCTCTTGAACCTTTGTTTGCACACATTCATACTTGCTGACTTACTTGTTTTGCTCCCTTGATTGGTGCTTGATTTAAAAACAGAACCGTAATTTTCAGGAAAATAAATCTTGACAAATTTGCACCTGATGAAATTTACCTGAATAATGTTTCTGAACCTTGCCAAATTTCTCCTTAAAAAAATCTTCAATGAATATGGAATATAATTGACATGCTATCCCTTGTCTGATTTTTGCTCTTCCTTACACCATTGCAAAACAGGAAACAAATTTCCAGTTGCTTGAAAATGACTTGCTGAATGTTGATTTCCTTGATCTAAGACTTGCCAAAGCAAATTGTGAATTCTGAAATGAATCACTTATTTGAACCATTTAGTTTGCAACCTTGCCTTGTATTCATTACCATATATGTGCAGTTTTGCTTGGTCATTTTTCGGCTATTTTTGGGAATTGATTTCTGCAATGATTTACAAAAAAAACTGTCGAATAAACTTGCATTTAAAACTTGTCTAAAAAGTCTTTCATGCTGTAGTTTGCACCATACACCCACGCATGGTTTACTTGCACCATATTTCTCACTGAATTGCACCAATTCTTGGATTGATCACTTGCTTGTACACTGAACTACTTGTGCCCATGCTGCTGAGTAGATCATATTGGCTAGATCATGTTTGTTTGACCTGGGATGCACCATTTAGTTTTTTATTGAGTATACTCGACCACACAGCTTTTGTCCATGACACTTGTACTCAGTTTTGTTATTGGCCATTCATGTATACTCCATCATGCAAACAGATTTGTTTTATGTACCACCATGTACTCATCTCCATGCTCTTGTCCCTGTGCATGCTATATCATCCTAAATCTTTGCTGCTTGTACTTATGTTGCTCCAATGTACACTGTTAACACTTCCCTGATGTGTATACTGCCTTGCTCTACTTTGTTGAACCATGTAAATCACCATGCTTGTTGACTTTGCTGCTGCCATGTTAATTTTGCTTGACCATACATTGCTGGGTGCATCTTTTTTTTTTGCACACTCTCGACCATTAAAAAAAAACTGAACCCATGCTTTTTCTGATTTAAAAAGAATGATTTGCCATGTATAAATGCTTGATCTTGAGTTGATCTCCAATGTTGGTCAGTCCTATCTTTGCTGATCTGAAAATATTTGCACTTGAAGCTTGTTGCACCTTTGTTGATTTGAATTCCATGTGATATTTTGGACTTTCATGTTGCTTGACCATGTCGGCTTGGCATGCACCACTGTTTTGAACCATTTTTGCTGAAGCAATTTGCTGCTTGATTTATGGACTTGCTGATTTGACTTTTTGTATTTTTGGCTTCATGTTCACTGAGTCGAGCAGGTCCACGTGGCTACTCCTCAGTTGTACACTGATCGGCGAGGCAGTGCACACGTGTATATATATGCACGTGTGTACATGCAGCCATCAGACGAGTTTTTCTGTCCCTGTACTGTATATATACAAACTAGACATAGATGAATCAGATCAAGTCATGAAAAATGATGAGAAACACACCGAAATCTGAGGCAAATAAAATTTTAAAAATAAAATTTATATCCGCATATATTCAGTATTATTTCTATTGCAGTGT
Organism: Allium sativum; assembly: GCA_030737875.1. Classification (NCBI taxonomy): domain Eukaryota; kingdom Viridiplantae; phylum Streptophyta; class Magnoliopsida; order Asparagales; family Amaryllidaceae; genus Allium; species Allium sativum. The sequence continues at coordinate 507,564,162 of CM060921.1, read as the reverse complement.
ACTGTGTGTGTGTTCATGTATGTGACAGGTATGAAGACTGGACTGACTGAAGGATGCTGTGAAGACTGAAGCTTGAAGACAGAAGATGAAAAACAACAAGACAGTGTTGATTGTGTATATGAGTGAATGTATATGTATATATGTAACTGAGTATGAGAGGAGCTGTGTACTGTAAATGAAAAGTATATGCAATGTGATGTATTACTGAGATAAACAAATAGCGGAGTTATCAAATTGTACTGTTTAAATATTGAAATAAAACATTATATTTAAATTTCTGTACAGTTGTATTTTATTTAAATATAAATATTATATTCCAGTCTGTGATGTACAATAACAGTACAATATCAAACACATTAAAATAATATTTATTTGGTTGTTATCATCAAACAAAAATCATATAATTGTGTATACAACACCGTTATATACAACATTATCTACCAGCCCGGGCCCACGCACGCACATGATCCCGTTGGACTTGCATTGCCACCGATAACCCGTTTTGACCTCTTACAATCAAACCAAGTAAACGTGTCCCGTCCTCGATCTAACTCGAGCTCACAAAGATACTTAATGGGTTACTGGTTTGAAAAGGGTCCCCCATGCTTGACACAAGCTTTCCACCTATGCTTGGTCCCCACTTAGGATTTCCCACTTAACCCCTCTTATCCATGTCTTCTTACATGTTTCAATTTGGTTAAGTGTTTCTAATCGTATTTCACATGTCACCCATCTCACCCACTTAACCCCCATGTCCCAACACATGTTTATATTGGCTAAGTGTTACTTAATTCATTATAATCGTAACCTTGTAAGACCTCCCACATTAGACTACCGTTTGTGGTTGCTGGATTTGTCGGGCGGGTCCGGGCAGTCTTATACCGCAAACGAGTCTAACCTCCTGTCTTTACAATTGTTACGCATTTAATTTATGCCTTCGACCTCTCACATTAGACTACCGTTTGTGGTTGCTGGATTTGCCAGGCGGGTCTGGGCAGTCTTATACCACAAACGAGTCTAGCCTCGTGTCTTAGGCATTTATTATTACACATAATTATTTCACCCCAATATGAATTAATTATCCCTATTCAAATTTTCAATATTTTTCAAATTAAACTATGTCCATAATTGCCACCTAAATTATGTCCATACTTTTTAGGTATATAAATTATACCAAATAATGTCTCAAATTAATTATATGCCTTTAAAGCCATTTTATGCCAATTCACAATATGTATTATTTAATATTTTCCCATTATCTCAACGTCGTTCGTACGTTTAACATGAAATATGTTAGACTCGTAAATAGTCTAACTCATAAAAAAGAAAAGCAATATCACAACTTGCATAACACATAAGATAGATCTAACTTGCGAATAAGAATTATAACATAAGTTTGCATAGCCAATAACTTGCATAGGCAATGGACATACAGAACATAAATTTGCATAAACTACCATGGAACTAAATATAGATCTAAACATGAAATCGTGTACTTGCATATATGAGTATGAGTTTCACCTGAACTTTCATATGTGAATATAGTTTTCACCTCAAAATGTGAATATAGTTTCCACCTAAACTTGCATATGGATTCCTACAAACTTGCATATGAATTTAAACATGTAAACTAATATCACATGTTTTGCATATAAACTAGCATATGTATATACTTGATTCACATATAAACTTGTGTATAATTCGCATACAGATTTGCATAAGATTCATATACAAACTAGCATATATAGAAACATACTTGCATAAGATTCACATACAAACTAGCATATGATTTACATCCCAAACTTGCATATAAACTGATGTCATAAAATGAATCAAGTTAAACATATTTGATTGGACATATGAAATAGATCTACCAACATAAGTTAACAAAACTGTCATATGTTCACCAACAGACGATAACAAAGTTAAATAACATCACATGATTCAACAGACATGATCTCATAATCCATATTATAACTCAACATAATTAATTTATTAATTATTTTGTGAAAGAAATTGTACTCACAAAGATAGGTTAGAGAAGAGAATAATTCGTTCGTCGTTCGTATTTGAATTCTGACTTGCAATTCCTAAGCTTTAAGAAGAAGAAGAACTATTCCAGCAGTAGCATGGAGGCTAAGAGACTGATTTAGTTTAGGTTTAGAGCTTAAGTATATGCGTGCTTTTATAGAAGTTTAAATCAACATAAGCCGTTAGATTATCATAGGAGCAATCACAACCGTCCAGACTAGATAGAGTTATCTAGAATTGCCACCTATGCCCTAGTGACTCGGCAACAGGTCAGGAAAGACTCAACAACAAGTTAGGATCGTCTCATTTTAGATCTACCCCGGGGGTAGGTCGACCCCATGGTCGACCTTGTATAGGGGAGGTCGACCCCCTGGTCGACCTGGCCTTAGGTGGGAGAAATCCCCCCCAGCCCGCTTCCTCGTTTGAATTTTGAATTTTGAATTTTAATCTGAACTATTTTTAATTTATATAAAATTACTGAAACTTCTGAGGGCCATAACTTCCTCATACGAAGTTCGATTTACGAAAACTTGGACTCTATCCCAAGCAGAATTTCGAGACGAACGAAATGGCGTAACCCGTTTCCCTTAATTCTCACTTTAAAAATTAAATATTCTTTAATTCGTTCTTTTAATAGTCATAGAAAATTCACGGTGTTACAAAAATTCTCGCCGAGTTTAAATTGTGTTTTGCCAAAACCAATTTGCGTGCACCTCTGCATGCTGCATAATTATTTCCTCCAGTTTCATTCATTCATGTTTAAAAAAAAACTAAGCCATTTCAGTTCAGTCCACTGTTTATTATTGATATTTTGCTTGTACCATATAAGAGTTGTTAGCTTGCATTGTCTTGGCTTGAACACATAATATAACTGAACCTGAAAAATGCTGAACTATGCTAGCATGAAACTGATTACCATTTGCATATGCACTGACCTCCCTGAAATGTTTAAGTATGTTCATGCTGTATCAAGTTGACTTGAACATGGTTATACTTTTACTATGTATTGAAGTTGCTCAAGCCTATGCATCTGAGCTAAACTTCTACCTAGTTGCCTTTTGTATTTGTGTCATAAGTTTGAGCCTATGTTGTATTCACATATGATATATCACTTGTGCACACTGTTTTCTTTGAATTGTGAAAATTGCTTGACTTTGCGACTTCATTTGTGTTGTTGTGATATTCACTAATGTGTCAAAACATATACCATAAACTTCCTTAATCTGTTTACATGAGTTTTCACCTTGGAATTGTTGTGTGCGTACTTGTATGTTATCCATCTTGCTTGGCTGGCCTGCATGTAGAAATTTGAACCATGCATCTTTAATTGATGTATCGTTCTTTGGGCTGTCCCTTAAGCTCGACCATGCTGCACCATGATTATTGCTGACCATATATTGCTGTAGCACTTGTCCATTTGAATTTGTGTATTTTTGATTTATGTTCAGTTGCATGCCGAGACATTTTTCATTTTGTCTTGCCTTGCTTTATCACTTGCAATGCTGCACCAATTTAAAACTGTCTTGTACTCGGGCTGTTGCACCACCCATGTGTTATGCCATGTTGAAGGACCCTGGACTTGTTCATGGACACCCGACCCATGCATCACGCATATTTTTTGGGCTTCACCTGAACTCAGTTTGATATATTTTCCTTGCACAGAAGTATGTGTATATACATACAATGTAGTGTATACATATATAGTGTAGGTCCAGAGAATATACATATATGAGCACTACAGACGATTTGTCTACCTTGTGGTATTTATAGTGTATCACTGTGAATATCACAACATGTCTAGACACATACGGATATACAGATAAATCAGATCAAGTCATGAAAAACGATGATAAACACACCAAAATTCTAAGGCAAATAAATTTTTAAAAAATTATATATGCTAGAATTTAAAATATTATTTCTGTTTCAGATACTCTCTGTATGTGTTTTCGTATGTGACAGGTGTGGATGACTGGACTGATTGAAAGCTGTGAAGACAAAAGACAGAAGATGAAGCAATAGTGTATATATGTGTCAATGAGTGTATGTAATAGTGAATGAAACAACCTGGATTTTCAGAACCAATTTAATTTTTTTATTTTAGTTATTTTAATCGATTTTGAATATTGAAAATGATTTATTTAAATAATAACGACTAAAAATTTATTTAAATCGAAGTTAGAACATATAAATTTAATTTAATTATAAATAGAGTTTGAAATGGGGCGGTAGTTTGAAAATTTGATTTTAAATTTCAACTGAATGTACAGAATTCAAAATATATCGGATTTCAGTAAAACAAGAAATATTTGAATCTGTTTAATTATATCATTCTAATGAATGTGAAAAATCCAGAATTCTAAATAGTAATTGAAAGTTATGTCCAGTTTAAAATGTAAAATAGTCGCTATGGAATTTATATATATTTTATATAATATATAGCCCTTAAAAATAGCCATTTTGCAAACGACCTCCGTTTTCGACGAAACCACTGTGGTTGGATCCAGAATGTCAAATCATTGTAATATTCCAATTTTCATAAAATTTGGAATTAATATGTGAGCGTGGCAAAAGAAAATGTGTTTTGTCAATTTCAGTCGAATTAGATCGACAAAAAATGGCCATTTTTCAAACGGTCTCCAAATTCGACAAAATTAGTTTATTAGGACCGTATCGCCAAAACATAGCTAGATTTATTTTTCGGAATTTTTGGAGTTAGTATGTGGCCCCGGTAAATTAAAATGTACGTTTAAATTCAATATATATTGATTTATATTTTAATTATATAAAAACTAATCAAAACGATAGAAGTGGCTTATGAAACCTTTCCCATTGTGTCTGGAATGAGGGTATTTAGCTAGAGGCAACAGTCATTGGGTTTAATTTGGAGTTTGCACTGATAAATGAGAATTTTTGGAATTAAAGGAATAAAAAATTTAAATATAAATAGCACGGGCCAATCAAATTTCACGGTAACCTAATTCATTTCTTCAGTAAGCCACCGTCTTCAAAACCGATTAACGCGATAAAATGCTCGATCCTTCCTCCCTCAATAAATCTCGATCCTCTCAATGAAACCGTTCGATTATTAAGGCAATATTGTAGAGGGGAGTGTGTTCTTTAAATCTATACGGTTGGATTTCCCCTGGTTAAGTGTTTTGCTCGAATCACCTTCTCAAAGGCGCGCTGCCTCACCTAGAATTCCGCCCCCACCTGCAGTACGAGCTCGACATTGAAGACCTCGCCGGAGAGCTCTCATGAAGACGGACATCGTGCAACAACCTGATCATCTTCAAGTGCATCGGTTTTTTAGCAAATCCAAGACCTGGTTTTGAACACAGTTTGAACGAGCGACTTTGTTTAATTAAAAGGAAGGAGAAGGTTTATTTTCGAATTAATTACTTAGTTAACTATTTTAAAATGTCATGAACCTTTATAAAATCGTAACTTTCTCATACGGTGTCGAAATCGTGTGAAACAGGATCCGTTTCGATCGTGGAGTTGAGAGCCTCGTAATAAGACTAACCGTGTCCAATTTGGAGCAAGTTAGAATTTCGGGAAAATTCAAATCCAAACCTTCCTTTAAAGAATGATGGAGTGGAAACCAAAACTGAGAACTCTTTCTCACCCAAATTATTTTCCAGTTATTATATAATAGGTTGCAGACGGGGCTTAGTAGCTCCTGACACTACTTTTTGTACAGACCATGGTTGATTGTTTGTTTGGATTGTATGGTGGATTGTAATTGAGTGATATTGTTGTATATAAAATTATTTATATAAAATGTATATAAAATTATCATGAAAAGAAAATAAAATAAATATTCATTTATGAGTCGGACGGTTTGTTTATATACACCTGTTTAACTAATGATGATTGGGACGATAATATTTTACATATCGCCCAACTGCAAAAATAATAATCAGGATTTGTTGTTTGAAAACCCCACATGGGTATTGGGATGATATTTGACATACACTGATCCCAATAATTAGTGGTATGTCAATCGATGGGTTGACAGACTGTATAAGCGTTATTTATTTATTTTAATGCTTATACAGTTGTAAAATGCACTCTGGATGTTGTATGAATTTTTAATGATTGTTTATCATTATTGTTGTATACATGCGACATATGAAATCTATATAACGGAAATTATATGGTAATTGATTGAGTCTGATTCCAGTTCAGAATTAACGAATATTTTAAAATAACATTCAATGAATAATTAAAATGTGATTTTGATGTCCGATTTTGGATAGACATGAAAATATTGAAATGTGAAGCTTTGTTATGTAGTTAAATGCCATTTAACCCGAACGGGTTTATCGATCGATTTTATTTATTTTATAATGAATATCGAAAAGAATGGATTTCAAAGTATGACATTTTGAAAATACTATCATTTTAATATTATAATGATATGGAATATTCAATTTTGATTTGAAAATTGAAATGAAATTGAAATCGTTTTTAAAATGAGTTTAAAACGAATATATTAAGGAATATTCAATTTTGATTTGAAAATTGAAATGAGATTGAAATCTTTATAAAATGAATTTAAAACGAATTTATAAAGAAATATTCCGTTTTGATTTAAAATCGAAATGAAGTTGGAACTGTTTTTAAAACGAATTTAAAACGATTTATAAAACACGTTTTGAATGGAAATCAATGAAATATATATAATATATATTATACATATTAAATGGTCGGAATAAAACGCGTCGAGCAATGACCGTTCGTGAATTTCGACCATTGACTTTGAATTGACATTACGGGAGATCCAACCGTCGGATTCTCCTAAAACCGGAACCGTTGGGTTTGTATCGAAAAAGGCTTTCCAAGAAAATAAGAGATTTAAATTGTCAGATTTTAAGATATGTCCAAATAAAATTCAAAAATGGTCGCTATGGATGCAGTTTGGTGGCCGATATTGGAAACCAACTGTAATGACCTAAACAAAATTATTAAAAATATGGAAAATTTATGTAAAATAATAATAAATGATTTGGAATGATTTTGGATGAAAAATTCTAGTTTTGAAAAGATAAAAATATATTTTAATCGAAATGAACTAGTTAATAACTAGAATAGGAAATCCAATGATTTTTAAATAAATTGGATTTGAAAAAGGGTTTTAAAATAGCCAGAATTTTCCAATGAATATATTGGAATGGAAATTATCTTCGGAATATTTCGATACTGGATTCCGTGATTATACAGATATTGTGGCGTTATTCCCAATTCGATATTTGTTGGTTTCAGAATTTGATACTGAATACAAGCCGATATAATTTCTATTCAGAGCCTTGTATTTAATATCAAATTCGATTTTGGGTTTGTCGTGAATGGTGTCTTTATTAACATTGTTCTTAAACCTCATGTGAAAAAAATAAATCTTTTAATTAAGATTATTAGAGTTTCCAATTATATTTTAGTAATTGGAATAAAATGGATTGTGAGTTGGGTTTATTGTGAACTGTGTTTTTAAAGACATTCGTTCTTTAACCCGATTAACAGCGAAATGTGATTTGGAATTTATAAATCTTTTTATTAAGATTTAAGGGAAAATTTCCAAAGTAAAGTTTTCCAATTTAATAAAATAAATTGGAATGGAATGGAATTCGATTTGGTAATAATCGAAGTGAGCTTCTGTGGAGGAAAACTGTTAATATATATGAAATTTAAAATGCTTTGTCGTTATTCCATTTATATTATTAGTCGGATATGGAAATTGATATCGATTATTTATTGATCTGTTTTCCATGAAGATTCCATGGTTAATGAATGTGATTTTGGGTTTATAGTGAACTGTGTTTTAAATGACATTAGTCCTTTAACCCAGTTAAATACATGATTTATTTCCAGAAAGTTGAAAAATCATTAATAATGTTTTTTGGGAAGATTAAAACTAAGTGGAGTTTTAATGAATCTATAATTAGATTGAAATGTGAATAGGATAATTTATTTGGGAAATGATCGAGAATGGAGTACCACCAGTTTTACTCCAAGTGATAGCTAAATCTTTAATTAGATTTGAGCGAGAAATGGTAATGAAATTTACCGATAACACTGTGGTGTTAGATATGGAGTATTATCAGTTTAGCTCCATTGGATGAATAGGTTGGGATTGGGAAATTAAACAAATGATTACTTCAGTAAGGCTCGATAATTCGGACTAGTTGATAAACCTTAATTTGGTTTAGAATTGATATCCAAAGGGAGATTAAAGTATAAATTTAAAAGAATTTATATTTGATAAAATTAATGGAAACCTTTCCCAAAAGATATGAGTATTTGAATAAAAGAATATTCTGAATTGGAAAGAGGCGTATGTTGTGTTTTTATAGCACTTGATTATAAGATGCATGAATTATTCGGAAAGGCCGGGTTTATACCCATTCTGAATAATTGATTCGACGATAAGTCGACGATGAAGACGGTGGTTGAAGACCGGAGATTTTCACATCGTTTGGATGATCACTGTTGTCTTGATTGGGCTGTACACCTAAGACAAGGTAATAAGTGGTGATCGCCCACACGTACTTGGGAATCGACCGGATATGCGAGGACCTCTCTTTTGTGTTGGAAATAGGGACAAGGAATAAGGTGCCTCCGGTTTCGTTCAGACCCAGAACAGACTTGTAAATGGATGTGTGTCTGACATTGGATTTTATTCTATGTTGATTGATTTCTATTAAATATATATCTGTTTGATGGCGGAGAATTTATTCTCTTGCTTAATACTCTTCTCTAAGACGTACGAGCTTAGAGGTTATATATCAATAGATATCAGTCGCATGGCGTGAATTGTCAGTGTGACATGCTTAGATGCAAATGATTAAGGCTTTTGTTGAAAAGCAGAGCCTTGCGGTTGATGATCAAAGCACAGCTTTAAATAACATAGCTTAGTGTTGCGTTAACTCGCGAGCTTCACATCCTACTATGAAACAGAAACGGGAGGGGACCTCAGGTAGGACATGCGTTTCTTTCTAGCTAGGAGTGGTGTCATGGTATGGAGCCCAGACATTTTACTCATGTGGATGTTGCATATTATTTGATGGATAGCGAGGCGCCTCGGATATATCGGTCACTACGGGTCGATGGATGACATGGTCGACATACTGACCAGATTTACGCCCCTTAGGAAGGAGAAACGTATTGTTCAGGAATTATTAATCCACTAACGTAAGTGTGGACCGGCCCTGACACTCCAAGGGTCGATGCATTCTGATCTTGAGACATGGTGCTAGATTGTCTCGAATTCGGTAGGGACGATCCCTTGCCTTGGTTCATGATGGAAATCCAACTTCTAATACGACATTGTGCGATTTTGATTATAGAGCCTAGTATGGCGACATAGTAACATAGGATACTATGCCGTCTATGACTGATACATTTATATTTGAAGTGATTTTGACATTATATACTTATAGTTATATCAAAATGATTTGTTTTAAACGTACCAAGAATGTTTGGATATTATAAGGGAAAATTCTATGCTTCGGCTTGCGTTGCATTGTGTGATGGGACCTAAGTCTTATAATAGCTTCATTTTTCCAAAAAGAATTGCGTTGTTTGTTTTATGCACTGATATTCTCGGGAGAAAACCCATTCCGTATTATAGGGCATGGTCCCTTGATTTATTTTATTTCTAAAGTAAAGTTTTAAATACGTGTTTTAGTTCTCACATCAGTCACATGATTGACTTGGAGTTTATTGTTTTAACATAAACTTTGGGTGCCCTATTTTCCACATGGGCAACTAGTAGTTTTGGTTTTACAGATATTTCTTTTCCAGGATCCTGGATTTACAGCTGGAGCTATATTCAGAAAATTTTGTAACCGTGTATCTCTTTCAGTTGTGTTTTGTATTATTTTTCCACTGCTAATGTAATTTTAATCTCTGATATTTTGCAGATGTATACTATTTATTCACTCTCTGTTATATTCTTGTACTCTGATGTAATTGTTGTAATAAGAAATAAAATGTTCTTCTGTTTGGGTCCTGATTTGTCATGTTCTCAACTCAATCAGGGCTTCTCCATCTTTTTGGAGATCGGGGGATTTCTGATCGTTTCAGTTTGGTATCAGAGCTTTGGTTTACAGAGCTCACGAACAAGGCACATTAGAACCGAACGAAAGAATTCATCAGAGATTGGATTAGTAATATCCAATGAGAATGAATCATTAGAGATAGGATCAATAGTATCCTAGAATGAGTTCAAAGAGTGTTATTTTTTTTAAAATGAAAATGAATTTAGTTTTAAAAATTATACCTTATTATACATATTTGAATATTTTATTCTATATTGAATTTGAACAATCAAGTATATGAAGATTTTGAATACACGAGTAATTAACGTGTATTCGAAGTCTCAAATATACTGGATAGATATAGAATCACACTCTAGTCGCCCAAGGATGATCCTAATGATGAGGCCTCATCATCAGAGTCTATGTTCGAGTTTCGATAGTGGGATATCTATATATTTTCGACTGATTGATGTGAGAACCAAAACATAGCTAGAATTTATTATTGTGATTTGGCACTAAAAATATGATTTTTAACTATGTATTAAAGTTGTGTGTTTGAGAAGCTAATCAACTAATCGATTGCTGGTTGTGGTGTTTGATTATTAGTTTAACTAATAAAAATATAGGAATGATAATTAATCGAAACCAATATGTAGGTGAAAGGTTAATTTAGCCAAGTTGAATCATAATATTGAATTGAAATTGATTAGAATTGCATATATGTACCCGTATATACAATGAACAGGTCATATCATAGACGCTAAGAAGAGGAATAAAATTGTATGCCCAACAAATAGGTACATGTTTACTGTATTTCTTGGGTTTTGATGATTTTATGAGCTGATTGGCAAACCGCTTAGCTTTTTCTTTTGGATTGATGAGGGCCCTGTTAGGCTAGTTGTGGTTTTAAAGGTCTCCCTGTATGAAAGAGGTTATGGCGAAATATTTCAAAAAATTTGGGTGTTAGCCAAATTTTTGAAAAATTAGAAAATTCTTAGAAACTGAAAAATTGAAGAATGAAAGGCAGAATGAAAGTTAAGTTGCTTGGTCAAACAACTTTCAGCTCCGTTCCTTTTTTAGGACGGAAAGATTTTAAGTGGGGGAGATTGTAACAACCCGGATTTTTAGAACCAATTTAAAACTTTTATTTTAGTTGTCTTAATGGACTTTGAATATTTAAAATGATTTATTTCAAATCATAACGACTAAAAATTTATTTAAATCGAAGTTGGAATGTATAAATTTAATTTAATTATAAATAGAGTTTGAAATGGCACGGTAGTTTGAAAATTCGATTTTAAATTTCAAATGAATGTACCCAGAATTCAAAATAAATCGAGTTTCAGCGAAACGAGAAATATTTGAATCTGTTTAATTATATCTTTCTAACGAATGTGAAAAATCCAGATTTCATAATAGAAATTGAAAATTATGTCCAGTTTAAAATTTAAAATAGTCGCTACGGAATTTATATATATTTTATAATAATATATAGCCCTTAAAAATAGCTATTTTGCTAGCGACCTCCGTTTTCGACGAAACCGCTTTCGTTGGATCCGAAATGTCAAATTATTGTTATATTCCAATTTTCATAATTTTTGGAATTAATATGTGAGCGTGGAAAAAGAAAATGTGTTTTATCTGTTTTAGTTGAATTGGATCGACCAGAAAATGACCATTTTTCAAAAGGTCTCCAAATTCGAAAAAAATAGTTTTGTTAGGACCGTATCGTCAAAACATATCTAGATTTATTTTTCGGGAATTTTTGGAGTTAGTATGTGGCCCCGGTAAATTAAAATGTACGTTTAAATTCAATATATATTGATTTATATTTTAATTTTGATAAAAAATAATCAAAACGATGGAATTGGCTTATGAAACATATCCCATTATGTCCGAAGTGGGGGTATTTAGCTAAGGGCGACAGTCGTTGGGTTTAATTTGGGGTTAGTATTGATAAATGGGTATTTTTTGAATTAAAGGAATAAAAAATTTAAATATAAATAGCACGGGCCAATCAAATTTCACCATAACCTAATTCATTTGTTCAGTAAGCCACCGTTTTCAAAACCGATTAACACGATAAAACACTCGATCCTTCCTCCCTTAATAAATCTCGATCCTCTCAATGAAACCATTCGATTCTTAAGGCAATATTGTAGAGGGGAGTGTGTTCTTTAAATCTATATGGTTGGATTTCCCCTGGTTAAGTATTTTGCTCGAATCATCTTCTCAAAGGCGCGCCGCCTCACCTGGAATTCCGCTGCCACCTGCTGTTCGAGCTCGATGTTGAAGACATTTGTAACACCCCACGTCCATTAATGTCACTCACAAAGGGAATGCATTAACTTCCATGGAGGTTTTAAGTGAATATAGAACAGTAAAATTACAACAAGACAGATATAAAATAGTACTTGGAAATTCAAAAACTTTATTTCATTGTAGCAGAAGTCAAAACATGTTTGATTACATCATAACACCATATTCAATGTCAAGTACAATATCTATCTTGATAAAACAAGTACATAATCCCATTACATGAATAGCCATTAAAAAAGAAAGATAACAAGCTGGACTTTACTTCAGCAGTCCAAGCTTTCCAGAAGATAAGCGATCCAACTAGACTCCACTAGAACTTGGCCCAACCTGCGGACCTGAAGGGAGAAAAAGGATGGAAAAGAGGGGGTCAGACATAAAGTCCGGTGAATATGATAATTCTACAATACTATTACCAAAATAACTGGACTAAGGCATAAGCTAGAAAACAAGAAAATGTCTATGAAGAGCAGATTAAGGACATAGACAATCGCTAAAGGCAACGTTATAGGCGCTCCTAAATACTAAAGGATAAACACTATACTGCACCACACCAGTCACCCTAAAGATTCATCCCACTTAGCTTCACTTAGAAACTTTCCCAATGGCTTTACGTACCCCTAGCTGACTACATAGGTGCCGCCTGCCCCTATCTCCACTAGGTGTACCCTACTTCCCATTATTCGATCGGCTCCCTAACTCGTAGATACCCGTGCTGGCCCCACAGTGGGGTGTATCACTCCCCTAAAGTGGCAACCTGATACAACGAACATGCACGGCTTATACCTACACGATGCAACAACGTCTTACCTACCAGCCCGGGTCCACACACGCATATGAAACCCGTTGGACTTGCGTTGCCACCGCTCCCTGTTTTGGCCTCTTATAGTCAAACCCAGTATGCGTGTCCCGTCCTCGACTTGGGTCGAGCCCACAAAGATACGTTTTGGGATACTGGTTGAAATGGGCCCCCACTATTTACCACAAGCATTCCACCTAAGCTTGTCCCCATTAGTCCATCCCACTTAACCCACTTAGTCATGTTCATTTACATGTGTGTTTGGTTAAGTCTAATCGTATTTCAAATGCCTCTAAAGGCAACCACCGGATTCTTCATGCCACCCAAGGCACCTACTTAACCCCCATGTCCCACCTTACATGATTACCTGGTTAAGTATTTCTTAGTTCATTAAGGCCATAACCTCATAAAGACCTCTCACATTAGACTGGCATTTATGGCAGCTGGATTTGCCGGGCGGGTCCGGGCAGTCTTACACCATAAAAGAGTCTAACCTCGTGTCTTTACAACTGTTATGCTTTAGTTTGGGCCTAGGACCTCTCACATTGGGCCGACATTTGTGACTACTGGATTTGCTGGGCGGGTCCGGGCAGGTTTACGTCACAAACGGGTCCAACCTCGTGTCCTAAGCATTGATTATTAATAATAATCCACTTTCCCCCAATTTTAATAATTCCCTACTTGAATTATTAATTACTTCCTATTTTTAACAATGTCCATAATTGACTCAATTATGGACATCCATTCATGGTATGCAAAATCTTACAAAATTGCACCCAATTTATTAATTCCTAATATTACCCCTACCCCACGTTTGAACGTTTATTCGCAAAATATATGTTAGACTCGAATAGCCTAACTCATAGCATAAAAGAGATTATCATAATAACAACATGTATATGTGACCAAATGAATCATAATAAGGGGTGAAACTTGCATATGTCCAACTTGCATAGATTATACATGTCATGGACCTAAAGGTGTCAACTTGTTCAAAATTCACCTAATATAATCTCAATCAATTTTCATAAACTTACATATGAACATGTGTGAATCAACATCATCTAATTTTTTAACAACATGGTTTTATATGGGTACACCTAACTCAATAGGCAAATTCCCATAATCAAGTTTTATTTAATTATAGTTTCAAGTTTATGGGTACACCTAACCTAATAGGCAAATTCCCATAAACAAGATCCATTTAAATTAAGAAAAAAAAACATAACTTTAAGCATGATCCAACAGCATGATTTTTCAACATAATATAGCATGATTTATAACATGGCATAGTATGATAGTATAACATAGCTTGACATGATTCTCAACATAGCACGACATAGCATAAGAGAATTTACAACATAGCATGACATAGCATATATAATTTACATCATACGACAACATAATAACATAATAAGAGATCCACAATATATAGAATTTACAATTACAAATCACATCACTTTCTTGTGATCCATTCATAACTGAGTCAAATTAGTTTGTAATAGTCTTGTGAGAATCATCATACTCACCAACAAAAGAAAAGAATTAGAGAAAGAGAGATCTTTTGATTTGATTTGTGTAGATTTAGTTGTAGATGATTAGGCTTCCTCTTCTTAATTTGTGATGGCTATGCTGAACTCCATGGCAGCAGCATGACGGTAGCTTCTCTAATTTTACAAGTGATTTAGGTCTAGGGTCTACCCACTTATTTATAGATTTTTAGAATTCATTTAGGCCATTAGATTTAACCTAGAAATAACCGCAGCCGTTCAGACAAGATGGGGTTTATCTTGTTGACTCAGCAATGAGTCAGAAGTGACTCAGCAAACACTCAGCATATTAATAAACTTCTATTCATGTCATAAATATATATATATTTTCTACAATGTACATATTAGATACATCCCCCTTTACTTATTATTGTTTTTATATACATATTAGATACATCCCCTCTCTCACACACTTATTAATATTTTTATATTCATATTAGATACATCCCCTCTCTTACACAGTTATTAATATTTTTATATTCATATTAGATACATCCCCTCTCTTACACACTTATTAATATTTTTATATTCATATTAGATACATCCCCTCTTCTACACACTTATTATTATTAAAGCAACTTTAGTGTTAATAGAAAATTCAGGGTGTTACATTCTCCCCTCCTTTTAGGATTTCGTCCCCGAATTCTTCAAGTCCGGAAGAATGTATATCCTACCATCCAAACGTCCATCTACTCATCCATCATACACAGGCATCCATTGTCCTTAAAAGACTTCTAATGCTTTATGATCATATGCAAGTGTGTGTACATGTCCTTACCTAATGCAAAATCAGGCGGTCTACTGATTCAGTTGACCTTCTTAATGCAAATTATGTATATGTATGCAAAAGATCCTAATTGCTTACATACTACTTCTATATGCATGCACACCCATTCAACCGAATGCAACATCCATATAATGGTACAACCATTATACATCCATTATACTAAATACATCCATATATATGCAATATGCAATATGAAGTGACTGAGCCGATCTAGTGCCTAAAGTGTGTGTATATATGCATCCACGAGCAACCACTAGCAAACACTTGCATCCATTTTGCATCCATCATACATAACATGTCTCAAACACATGTTTCAACCATAGGATTATCCTAACTAAAGGTCAAAGATACTAATGAGAGGACATACTAAAGATAAGATAAGATAAGCTAAGTGATAAAGGAGAAATTAAAAGACATACCCTCAAAAAGAAAAGGGTACAACGAACGCATCTTCTCTTCTGTCTCCCAAGTTGCGTTGCTCTCATCATCTCCCCATTGCACTTTAACCAGTCTGACCTCTCGATTCCTCAACTTTTTGATCTCCGACCCAAGAATGCATGTAGGAGCTCGTCTAATTGTAGCATCACGCTCTATTTCCACCTCTTTAAGCAAGCTCGGCTCTACCACCTCCGCGGTCTTGTGCAAACACTTCCTCAAATGTGATACATGGAATACGTCGTGTACTCCACTAAGTTTCTCAGGCAACTCCACCCTATATGCCATCTTCCCAATCCTGTTTTTTTTACAGGAAACGGCCCTACAAACTTTGGTGCTAATTTCCCCACGGACCCAAAGCGAACAACATTCTGTAACGGAGATACTTTGATAAAAACCATGTCCCCAATGTCAAACTCAAGATCTGTCCTCCTCTTATCAGCATACGATTTTTGCCTATCTTGTGCTGCTTTCATCCTCCTTCGAATCAACTCAATCTTCTCAGAGGTTTCCCTAACCATATCGGGCCCAAGTAGGATTTTATCGGTAGATTCCCACCAACATGTAGGCGAACGGCAAGGCCTTCCATAAAGAGCTTCGAAAGGTGCCATGCCAATACTAGACTGAAAGCTATTGTTATATGCGAATTCTACTAACGGAAGGTGCTCTTCCCATGTACCCCCAAAGTCTAGGATACAAAGCCTTAAAAGATCCTCTAGAATGCGATTCACCCTCTCGGTCTGGCCGTCTGTCTGAGGATGATATGCGGTGCTCAAACATAGCTGAGTCCCTACCGCCTCTTGTAAACTCTTCCAAAATTCGCTAGTAAAGATGGGGTCACGGTCGCTTACTATACTAGAAGGAATACCGTGCAAACGAACTATCTCCTTAATGTATACATAAGCCAACCACGGAGCAGTTCTCTTACTTTTCACGGGAATAAAATGGGCGCTTTTAGTAAGTCTATCTACTATAACCCAAATCCCCGTGTTACCCTTCCTTGATCTTGGTAATCCATCCACAAAATCCATTGAGATGCTTTCCCATTTCCATAGTGGAACTTCTAATGGGTGAAGCAACCCACCGGGTTTCTTTTGTTCTGCTTTAACTCGTTGGCACACCAAGCATCTAGCGACGTACTCGGCCACATCCTTTTTCATACCGGCCCAAAAGAAAACCCGCTTCATATCTTTGTACATCTTATCCCCGCCGGGATGAATGGTCATTTTTGAGCGATGAGCATCATCAATAATGGCCTTCCTTAAGTCTTCGTCTTGTGGTACACAAAGTATATTATCCCTTCGTAACCAACCCTTATCGTCTAGGGTATACCTACGAAGATGGCTTGACGACTCCCCCCCTTTGAGTTTTTCTACTATCTCAACCAACTGTGGGTCGTCTCGCTGTGCCTCACCAACCCGTCCTAGAAGTGTAGGTCTAACCTCCAAGGATGCTAACAGACCGGGTACTAAGTCAATGGAGGGTCTAAAGTCAAACATAGAGATGAATTCTAAGCTTTGTCGTTCAACAAACAACGGACTCAAGGACAACCTTTTCCTACTTAAGGCGTCTGCCACCACGTTACCCTTGCCCGGGGTATATGCTATTTCAAAATCGTAGGAGGCTAAGAATTCCATCCACCATTGCTGCCTTAAATTCAAATCCTTCTGAGAGAATAAGTATTTTAATGATTTGTGGTCAGTGAACAGTTCGAATTTCTCACCAAGAAGATAGTGACGCCAAGACTTAAGCGCGAAAACAATTGCGGCTAGCTCTAAGTCATGCGTGGGGTAATTCTTTTCATGAACCCTCAACTGCCTTCCACCATAGGCTATTACTCTTCCCTCTTGCATGAGGACCGCGCCAAGTCCCGTCCCACAAGCATCAGTATAGATGGTAAACGGTTTATTCCCGTCTGGCAGCACTAAGACTGGGGCTGAAGTTAAGGCTCTCTTTAAACGTTGGAACGCATCATCGCAATCTTTGTCCCACGTAAAAACCAGGTTCTTCTTCGTTAACCGTGTTAATGGAGCTGATATTTTTGCGAAGTCTTTGATAAACTTCCTATAATAGCCAGCCAACCCCAAGAAACTTCTTACTTCGGTTGCATTTTTAGGGACCTTCCAATCTTGGATGGCCACCACCTTTGCGGGATCCACTGCTATCCCTTCTTTGGAAACCGCGTGCCCTAAGAACCGTACTTCCTTCCTCCATAAGTGACACTTAGAAAATTTTTCCTTAAGGTTATGCGCTCGAAGGGTTTCCAACACTTCCCTAAGATGTAGGGAGTGCTCTTCTTTATTCTTAGAAAAGACTAAGATGTCATCCACAAAGACTACCACGAATTTGTTAAGGTATTCCCTAAAAACCCTACTCATCAAATCAACAAAATATGCAGGGGCGTTTGTCAAACCAAAGGGCATCACTAGCCATTCATAGAATCCGTCAGGAGTCCTAAAAGCAGTCTTATCTATACTATCCTCAGCCACTCTCAGTTGATGAAAGCCAGTGGCTAAGTCCAACTGCGAAAACACTGAGGCGCCAACTAACTGATCAAAGAGATCGTCAATCCTCGGCAGTGGGTGTCGGTTCTTTTTAGTAAGCTTGTTTAGTTCTCTATAGTCCATACAAAGTCTAAGAGACCCATCCGCCTTTGTGGCAAAAACTACTGGAGCACCCCACTCCGATATACTACGTCTTATGAACCCCTTCTCAAGCAACTCCTTTACTTGCTTATTGAGTTCCCTCCTTTCACGAGGAGCCATGTGGCGCACTGGCAAAGATACGGGTTTAGCATTATCCACAAGATAAATTCGAAAGTCTATCTCCCGCTTTGGAGGTAAGCCCTTCACCTCCTCAAACACATCCGGATACTCCCGGACCACTTCTACCGATCGCAGGTTCTCTACAGACGCGTCAAGCGATTCAAGATAACTTAGCATAACGGAATTTATGGGATTACAAAAGATGTCGAGAGCATTACCAAGGCGAGTCACAAGCCTAACTACTCTCCTTTCACAATCAAGAATGGCCCTATTTCTAGACAACCAATCCATTCCTAAAATTAGCCCATAGCCCGTGAAGCCCAATACATAAGCATCACATCTAAATTCAACGCTAAGTATAGAGATTTTCAAATCCAAACATATCATGGTCAAATGAGCCGAACCCCCAATTGGATTTGAAACGACCAAGGGATCCTCTACTAAACTGGTGTTCAAGTGCAGTGATTCAACTAATGATGCAGAGATAAACGAATGAGATGCGCCAGAATCGAATAAGGTACGGACAGGATGATCAAACAGAAAAACTAAGCTTTCAACAGAAATTGTTCTACCTCTTTCTTGCAGCGGTGGGGCCGCAATAGCCTGAACTTGCCCCCTTGCCTGCCCTGGTGCCATAAGAGCCTGCACCTGTCCTCCCGAGGTAGACCCTGCCCTCTGCCCCTTCTTTGGACAGTCCTTCACTAAATGTCCCGCATCTCCACAATGAAAACAACCAGTCTTCTTTTTCTTTCTACAATCTTTGCTGAGATGGCCAGGCGTCCCACAATTGAAGCATTTCTTCTTCCCTTTGCCATTATTGTTTTTACCACCCTTCTTATTTTGCTGTTGGGGTTTCTTCTGATCCCCTTTCTTTTCAACTGCCTTATCCTCATGCATAAGTGCCATTTCTACTAGCTTTTCAAAGGTGGCTCCCATAGGGATGTGGGTCATAGCCAACCCTTGCAACGGTTCATTCAAGCCTCTAACGAACCTCAAAGCTTTCTTCTCTGGCGTGTTCACCAACTCCAAGCCAAACCTTGCTAACTGATTAAATTTATTGACATATTCCTTTACTGATGAGCTCCCTTGCTTTAGTGCCAGGAATTTTTCCATATTTAAGTTCTCCTCTGCCCTTGAAAGAAACTTTGCCTCAAACCTTCGTCTGAAATCCGCCCATGAATCAACTGGACGTTCCCCGTTAGTGACCTCCCACCAAAACGAGGCCTCTCCCTTCATTAACCAAGCAGCTAAACGTACTTTCCTCCCATCTTCCACTTCAAAGATATCTAACAATTCCTCAGTCTCCTTAAGCCAATCTCTGGCCTCCACAAACGTCTCAGTCCCTTGAAAAGTTTTTCCTCCCATAGCCTTGAATTCCTTGCACGTCTTTGCAAAAGTGTCAACACGAGGAGGAGGAGGAGGAGGAATGGGTGCAACTAGGGGTGGAGGAGTATCCGCTGGGCCTGCAGTGGTGGCCCTAGCCTCCAAGTATCTCCTAAACCACCCTGGAATCGTCACACCTTCTGGGAGATTAAGATCTTCAGCCATGCTGAAACGAAAAAGGAAAGATTCAAAATGGAGAATTCGAAAGATAAAGATAAGGATGTGGCTATTTGGGATTATGTTTTTCATAAAAACTCTCTTTAAATAACATGTTTTTTTTTGAAAGCACTTCTTCCAAAAATACTTTAGAAAAAAAATATTTTTCTAAAATTTTTTTTTTATCTGTTCTGGTAACCTTATGCTCTGATACCACGTGTAACACCCCACGTCCATTAATGTCACTCACAAAGGGAATGCATTAACTTCCATGGAGGTTTTAAGTGAATATAGAACAGTAAAATTACAACAAGACAGATATAAAATAGTACTTGGAAATTCAAAAACTTTATTTCATTGTAGCAGAAGTCAAAACATGTTTGATTACATCATAACACCATATTCAATGTCAAGTACAATATCTATCTTGATAAAACAAGTACATAATCCCATTACATGAATAGCCATTAAAAAAGAAAGATAACAAGCTGGACTTTACTTCAGCAGTCCAAGCTTTCCAGAAGATAAGCGATCCAACTAGACTCCACTAGAACTTGGCCCAACCTGCGGACCTGAAGGGAGAAAAAGGATGGAAAAGAGGGGGTCAGACATAAAGTCTGGTGAATATGATAATTCTACAATACTATTACCAAAATAACTGGACTAAGGCATAAGCTGGAAAACAAGAGAATGTCTATGAAGAGCAGATTAAGGACATAGACAATCGCTAAAGGCAACGTTATAGGCGCTCCTAAATACTAAAGGATAAACACTATACTGCACCACACCAGTCACCCTAAAGATTCATCCCACTTAGCTTCACTTAGAAACTTTCCCAATGGCTTTACGTACCCCTAGCTAACTACATAGGTGCCACCTGCCTCTATCTCCACTAGGTGTACCCTACTTCCCATTATTCGATCGGCTCCCTAACTCGTAGATACCCGTGCTGGCCCCACAGTGGGGTGTATCACTCCCCTAAAGTGGCAACCTGATACAACGGACATGCACGGCTTATACCTACACGATGCAACAACGTCTTACCTACCAGCCCGGGTCCACACACGCATATGAAACCCGTTGGACTTGCGTTGCCACCGCTCCCTGTTTTGGCCTCTTATAGTCAAACCTAGTATGCGTGTCCCGTCCTCGACTTGGGTCGAGCCCACAAAGATACGTTTTGGGATACTGGTTGAAATGGGCCCCCACTATTTACCACAAGCATTCCACCTAAGCTTGTCCCCATTAGTCCATCCCACTTAACCCACTTAGTCATGTTCATTTACATTTGTGTTTGGTTAAGTCTAATCGTATTTCAAATGCCTCTAAAGGCAACCACCAGATTCTTCATGCCACCCAAGGCACCTACTTAACCCCCATGTCCCACCTTACATGATTATCTGGTTAAGCATTTCTTAGTTCATTAAGGCCATAACCTCATAAAGACCTCTCACATTAGACTGGCATTTATGGCAGCTGGATTTGCCGGGCGGGTCCGGGCAGTCTTACACCATAAAAGAGTCTAACCTCGTGTCTTTACAACTGTTATGCTTTAGTTTGGGCCTAGGACCTCTCACATTGGGCCGACATTTGTGACTACTGGATTTGACGGGCGGGTCCGGGCAGGTTTACGTCACAAACGGGTCCAACCTCGTGTCCTAAGCATTGATTATTAACAATAATCCACTTTCCCCCAATTTTAATAATTCCCTACTTGAATTATTAATTACTTCCTATTTTTAACAATGTCCATAATTGACTCAATTATGGACATCCATTCATGGTATGCAAAATCTTACAAAATTGCACCCAATTTATTAATTCCTAATATTACCCCTACCCCACGTTTGAACGTTTATTCGCAAAATATATGTTAGACTCGAATAGCCTAACTCATAGCATAAAAGAGATTATCATAATAACAACATGTATATGTGACCAAATGAATCATAATAAGGGGTGAAACTTGCATATGTCCAACTTGCATAGATTATACATGTCATGGACCTAAAGGTGTCAACTTGTTCAAAATTCACCTAATATAATCTCAATCAATTTTCATAAACTTACATATGAACATGTGTGAATCAACATCATCTTATTTTTTAACAACATGGTTTTATATGGGTACACCTAACTCAATAGGCAAATTCCCATAATCAAGTTTTATTTAATTATAGTTTCAAGTTTATGGGTACACCTAACCTAATAGGCAAATTCCCATAAACAAGATCCATTTAAATTAAGAAAAAAAAACATAACTTTAAGCATGATCCAACAGCATGATTTTTCAACATAATATAGCATGATTTATAACATGGCATAATATGATAGTATAACATAGCTTGACATGATTCTCAACATAGCACGACATAGCATAAGAGAATTTACAAAATAGCATGACATAGCATATATAATTTACATCATACGACAACATAATAACATAATAAGAGATCCACAATATATAGAATTTACAATTACAAATCACATCACTTTCTTGTGATCCATTCATAACTGAGTCAAATTAGTTTGTAATAGTCTTGTGAGAATCATCATACTCACCAACAAAAGAAAAGAATTAGAGAAAGAGAGATCTTTTGATTTGATTTGTGTAGATTTAGTTGTAGATGATTAGGCTTCCTCTTCTTAATTTGTGACGGCTATGCTGAACTCCATGGCAGCAGCATGACGGTAGCTTCTCTAATTTTACAAGTGATTTAGGTCTAGGGTCTACCCACTTATTTATAGATTTTTAGAATTCATTTAGGCCATTAGATTTAACCTAGAAATAACCGCAGCCGTTCAGACAAGATGGGGTTTATCTTGTTGACTCAGCAATGAGTCAGAAGTGACTCAGCAAACACTCAGCATATTAATAAACTTTTATTCATGTCATAAATATATATATATATTTTCTACAATGTACATATTAGATACATCCCCCTTTACTTATTATTGTTTTTATATACATATTAGATACATCCCCTCTCTCACACACTTATTAATATTTTTATATTCATATTAGATACATCCCCTCTCTTACACAGTTATTAATATTTTTATATTCATATTAGATACATCCCCTCTCTTACACACTTATTAATATTTTTATATTCATATTAGATACATCCCCTCTTCTACACACTTATTATTATTATAGCAACTTTAGTGTTAATAGAAAATTCAGGGTGTTACAACATTACCAGAGAACTCTCGCGAAGACGGACAACGTGCGACAACCAGGTCGTCTTCAAGTGCATCGGCTTTTTAGAAAATCCAAGACCTAGTTTTGAACACAGTTTGAACGAGCAGCTGTGTTTAATTAGAAGGAAGAAGAAGGTTTATTTTCTAATTAATTACTTATTTAATTAATTTAAAATGTCATGAACCTTTATAAAATAGTAACTTTTTCATACGGTGTCGAAATCGCGTGAAACAGGATCCTTTTCGATTGTGGAGTTGAGAGCCTCGCAATAAGACTAACCGGGTCCAATATGGAGCACGTTAGAGTTTTGGTCAAATTCAAATCCAAACCGTCCTTCAAAGAATGACGGAGTGGAAACCGAAAGTGAGAACTCCTTCTCACTCAAATTATTTTCTAGTTATTATATAATAGGTTGCAGACGGGATTAGCCGCTCCTGACACTACTTTTTGTACAAACCATGGTTGATTGTTTGTTTGGATTGTATGGTGGATTGTAATTGATTTATATTGTTGTATATAAAATTATTTATATAAAATGTATATAAAATTATCATGAAAAGAAAAGAAAGTAAATATTCATTTACATGTCGGACGGTTTGTTTATGTACACCTATTTAACTGATGATGATTGGGACGATAATATTTTACACATCGCCCAACTGCACAAATAATAATTAGGTTTTTTGTTTGAAAACCCCACACAGGTATTAGGACAATATTTGACATACACTGATCCCAATAATTAGTGGTATGTCAATCGATGGGTTGATAGACAGTATAAGAATTATTTATTTTAGTGCTTATACAGTTGTAAAATGCACTTTGGATGTTGTATGAATTTTTAATGATTGCTTACCATTATTGTTGTATATATGCGACATATGAAATCCATATAACGGAAATTATATGCTGATTGATTGAGTCTGATTCCAGTTCAGAATTAATGAATATTTTAAAATAATATTCAGTGAATAATTAAAATGTGATTTTGATGTCCGATTTTGGATGGACATGAAAATATTGAAATGTGAAGCCGTGTTATGAAAATATTGAAATGTTAACTAACATTTTAACCCGAACGGGTTTATGGATCGATTTTATTCTTTTTATAATGAATATCGAAAAGAATGGATTTCAAAATCTGATATTTTGAAAATACTATCATTTTAATATTATAATGATATGGAATATTCAATTTCGATTTGAAAATTGAAATGAAATTGAAATCGTTTTTAAAATGAGTTTAAGAAGAATATATTAAGGAATATTCAATTTTGATTTGAAAATTGAAATGAGATTGAAATCGTTTTAAAATGAATTTAAAAACAAATTTATAAAGAAATGTTCGATTTTGATTTAAAATCGAAATGAAGTTGGAATCGTTTTTTAAAACGAATTTAAAAAGACCTATTAAACACGTTTTAAATGGAAATTGACGAAACATATATAATATATGTAACAACCCGGAATTTTGGAACCAATTTAAAATTTTTATTTTAGAAATTTTAATGGATTTTTAATATTTAAAATAATTTATTTTAAATAATAATGATTAAAAAATTTATTCAAATCGAAGTTAGAATGAATATATTTATTTTAATTTTAAAAGGAGTTTAAAATAGCATGGCAGTTTGAAAATTTGAATTTAAAGTTTGAATGAATGTACATAATGCAAAATAAATCAGATTTTGATGAAACCAGAAATATTTAAATCTGTTTAAAAATATCTTTCCAGCGAATCTGAAAATTTGAAATTTCATAGCGGGAATAAAAAGTCATGGCCAATTAAATATTCAGAATAGTAACTATGGATTTATATATATTTTTAATATTAAAAACAGTCATTTTACCAACGACCTCCATTTTTGACGAAACCACTTTTGTTGGATCCGGAATCTCAAATTATTGCTAGATTCCAATTTTCATAATTTTTGGAATAAATATGTGAGCATGGCCAAAGAAAACGTGTTTTGTCAGTTTTAGTCAAATCGGATCGACCAGAAAATGACCATTTATCAAACGGCCTCCAAATTTGATGAAATTAGTTTTGTTGGGACCGTATCGTCAAACATAGCTAGATTTATTTTCTGGGAATTTTTGGAGTCCGTATGTGGCCCTGGTAAATTTAAATGTACGAACAAATTAAATAATTAAATGTTTTATACTTTAAATTAAAGAAAAGAGGGCTGAGACGATCAAATGGGCTGATGAGACCTAGTCCATTACTTCGAAACGAGGTTATTTGTCTAAGGACAACATTACTTGGGGTGAATTTGGAGCTGACAAAAGTTAACAGTTTTTTTTGTAAATAAAAGAATTTAATAATATTAAATTATAAATACACTAGAAAGTAGTAAACTCTAATTCTCTTAACACAAACGCAGCTGCCAGTTCTTGTTTTCAATGGCCCTCGCGCTTCGGTTTTCTTCCATTGATTTCTCCAAATCCACTCTATAATTTTCAAAACAATATAAGGGAAAATCGAAGAGCGATGAGTGCTCTACAAATTGAGCGGCTATAATCGAAAATTATGATGTAAATCACTCGATTTCTGCATGCAAACTACCAGCGTTTGAAGGCCTGTTGCGAGCAGAGGGGTTGTGCGAGTGGCGAGATGGTCAGGGTGCATGAGGAGCAAGGTGCGGCTGTCGGGGAGATGGTGTCAGATCGGGGTCCAGTAGAGGCGAGCGGCGGCGGTGGCGTGATGAAGTCTTGGATGTTGGGTTAATTTTTACTCCTGAAGGTCATGATGAAGAAAGGGAAGGAGCGACCGATTTTTATTGGTCTAAACGTAATTAAAGAATTTTTAGTTATTTATTTAATTAAATTATTATGTAATCAAATCTTTAAATAATCACATCTCATTCAAACAACGATGAAATCACGCGAGTTCTGAAGCGTTGGATTCGTAGCGATTGTTGGATCTAGATTAACACTAGAGGGGGGGGGGTGAATAGGGTTAATTACAATTTTTTAAGATATTACGTGATAATAAACAAATCACAGATAGTAGTAGAAATAGAAATGCAGAAATTAAATGACACAAGAGATACCCAGCTTCGGCAAAACCCTGCCTACTGCTGCATTCCTAAGGTTTCTACTAGGTGATAGAATAGATCTCGCATACAAGGCCATGTACACTCGCAAACCCTGCTCCTATTCTAACCCTACGCTCAAAACCCTAGACTGACCGATATCCCCTCGATCAGATTTCCCTTGATTACGTCCCCGTAACAAGTAACCTAGATTTTACAGACTCTAGGAACTGTCAGTCAACACCCTGACTGGATACCCTAGTATATTACAGACACTAGAAACTGTTCGAAATGGCTTACAAAACAAATTAAAAAATACAACAAAAATAAACTAAAACCCTAGTATAAAAAAAGAAGAATAATCTCCCTTTAAATCACTAGAATAGGCCGACCAACTCAAAAGTGGTTCCACCCTTTACTTCATTTGTTTGAACCCGATTCATTATTCCTCTTTTCTTGAAAATGGCGGCCGACACTTCTGGACTAGGGTTTTCTCAAAACCCCAATTCAAAATCGATTGCTTCTGGAATATTGATCTCTGAAGGCTCTTGTCTTTGTAGCTTGCTTTCTGATGTCGATTTGCTGGAGTTCTCACTTGAACGAAACCCTAAAAAATTGTGTAATTCCGATTTGATTCTTTGCTTGAATTTATGATGCTTGGTTTCAATTTTTGATTGAATTGTTTGTGGTTTCGATAATCAAATGCCAGTGATGAGAACGGTGTATAAAATAGGATTATAGAATCCTCTAATTTCTCTGATTTCACTTAATGATTTGATCTAAAATTTTCGGTTTCCTCTTTTGCCTGAAATGTTAAATTTTTTCTTGCCATATCTGTGTTGATGCTGATTATTAATTGCACACATGAAACGTCTTGCTCCTTTTTGGTTTGATCACCTCTGCTTGATTGGTGTTGCGTGATTTCTGTTGCCATGGTTTCCTCTTTTGGATAGTCACGGCTTTGAATGATTTTCTGAAATCTTTTTGTTGCCTGATTTGAGTAGTTCCCCTTTTTGCTGGCCTCGATTTGAAAATGATATGCGTGATACTAGCAGATTTGAATTTCTTTTCAAATATGGATTGTTTCTGCAACTTGTCTGAGATTAAAAACTTGCCCAAAAGTCCATGATTTAATGCCGAATATTTTGAGAATAAACATTGCCAATTTTGCTAAAAAAAAAGGAAACATAATTTGAAAAACTGCCAATTTGAAAACTGATTTCGTTCACTTGTCAAAACTGGTTCTTCGAAAATGTTGCTGAAAGCTTCGAGTTAAAACAGCCTTGAATTCACATTTGCACAGTTTCCTCCTTTTGGATTTCTTGAATGAGTTCAGCCTGCATACCTGACTTGAATGCTGAATTTTATTGCTCGACCCTTGAAAATGATGAATATGCATTGTTGATGTATCACAATGCTTGTATTGTTACACCATCCATGAAAATGGGATTGCATCTATATTTGCTGTATTTGATCACTGAACACAACTGCCTTGTTGAACTGTTTGTAGTTGCATTGATTCACTATTGACGAGACCATCTTGTTTCTAAAACAAATGTATTTGACACCACCATGCTGAAATGCTTTTCGATTTTCCATGCTCTTTCCACTTTGCTATTTGTGTTGTGTAGTTGTGTACTGTGCATTCATGCATTTGTGCACCTTTGAACTGAACCATGCTGAAAAGTTCCATATGTAGCTCGACCATGTCTTGACTCACTTATTTGCATTAATAACTTGATGTTGCATTTGTTTATCTATATGTTGCACTGTTTCTTGACTTGTTGCCTCGACTACTTGAATATGAAATGATCTGCCATGCTTGCTTTAATGCTTATGTACACTAACATGTTGAGTTTCACTTGCTGCCATGCTGTACTTTGTATTTTCATGTTGTGCTGAATAAACATGACTTCATTTTACTTTGCACTTGCCTCCACCATTTCAGTTGCATCACCTTGGACTTGTGTATGACTTGATCTCTTCTCTGTTTGTGCTTGAACCACCTTGCTTACATGCACCATTGTGTATATGTAATGTACCAATATGTTTCATTTACATATACAAGCAAATTATGCTTGTTCCCTGACCTTTTGTTTTTGCTTGAATTCATTTTATGCTTGCCATGCGCTGAGTTGAGATCGTCCACGTGACAACTCCTTACTGCACACAGAATTGGCGCGGCAGTGCACACGTGTATCTTCATGCATGTGTGTACATGGAGCCATTCAGACTGATTTCCTGTCCCTGCACTATATATATACACACACATTGTCTGCCTTGTGGTATTTACAGTGTATCACTGTGAATATCACAAGCTGTCTAGACACAGTCAGATAAATCAGATTGAGTCAAAAAAATGATGAGAAACACACCGAATTCTGAGGCAAATAAATTTTTCAAATAAAAATTATATCTGCTTAGAACTTAGAAATTATTTCTATTCTGGATACTGTGTGTGTGTGTGTTTCTATATATGACAGGTATGAAGATGGTGACTGGACTGACTGTGAAGTGAAGACAGAAGCTTGAAGACAAAAGACAGTAAAACAAATAGACATGTATATCTGTATATGAGTGAAAAAAATTATATATATATATATATATATATATATATATAATTGCATTGCTAAGTGTGTGTGTTGTAGCGAGGAGCTGTGTATAAAAGGATTATTGTACTTTTTTTTGTAATAAACAATTTTGATTGAAATAAAATATCATTTTATTGTTGTCAAACAAAACTTGTCTATTTTATTCTGTTTATTTACAAGTACAAATATTCTGTGAAGTGATTAAATAGTGGAGTTGTAAATAAGTTGTACTGTTTGAATGTTGAAATAGAATATTATATTTAAATAAAATACTGTAAATATTTGAATTTCTGTACAATCATATTTTATTTAAATATAAATATTATATTCTAGTCTGAGAAGTATAATAACAGTACGATTTCAAACACATTAATAATATTATTTATTTGGTTGTTATCATCAAACAAAAATCATATAATTGTGTACACCGTTATATACAACAGCGATAAAGTCTACGTGATGGAACAGTCCAAAGCTGAAACAGAGCGATCTAAAATTTTGAAGAATTCAAAACCCCTAAAGTGAGAATTTCTATTTTTATAATTAAAAATTTAATTATTTCTCGCTATTCTAAATCCATGTAGTTATGTTAATAAATCAGATCTGTGATGCTTGGAAATTTGAATTGTTGAATGTTGATTGTTGATTGTGATGCTCATGCTTGTTAGATCTTGTTCTATAATAGAAACTCTTCCTTTTATTAGAATCTATAGGTTATTGCTAGACCTCGATTTGAAATAAAAAAATTATTTTTATTTCAGATCTATGTATATGGATTTGATTTTATAATAAAATATTCATTTTTATTGTTAACATGAAATATTGTTTTGTCAAATATAGATTTACAATAAAATATTCATTTTTATCGTTAACATGAAATATTGTTTTGTCAAATTTAGATTTACAATTAAATATTCATTTTTATTGTCAACATGGTTTTTTTCAAAAAGTTTGTTTTCATAATAATAATAAGATTATAATAAAAAAGGATTAAAATAAAAAGATAACAAAAAAAAAATTATCACTTTTATTCATAGTTTAGTTGGAACAAAAATTATCACTTTTGATTCATAGTTTAGTTGAAAACAAAAATTATCACTTTTGTTTAATGGTCTAGTTGAAGCATCAGTTTTTGTCAATTTGTTGAATTAGAATTTTCAACAAATATGAAACATCAATTTTTGTCAATTTGTTGAATTTGAATTTTCAACAAATATGAAACATCAATTTTTGTCAATTTGTTGAATTAGAATTTTCAACAAAGATGAAACATCAATTTTTGTCAATTTTTTGAATTAGAATTTTCAACAAATATGGAATATCAAATTTGTGTCAATTTTTTGAATTAGAATTTTCAACAAATATAAAACATCAGTTTTTGTCAATTTATTGAACTAGAGTTTTCAACAAATATAAAATATACATTTTTGTCATTTTGTTGAACTAGAGTTTTCAACAAAAATGAAATATCAATTTCTATCATTTTGTTGAATTAGAATAAAATTAGAAAAACAGTTAAACAAAATTATCATGTTACGTTTATTAGATTTGTTAATTCAAAAAAATTACAAATTGTGTAAATTAGAAAAATAGTTAAACAATTTTATCATTTTGTTGAACAAGAATTTTCAACAAAAATGAAATATCAAATTTTGTCATTTTGTTGAATTAGAATTTTCAACAAAATTGAAATACCAAATTTTGTCATTTTGTTGAATAAGAACTGTCACCAAAAATGAAATATCAATTTTTATACATCTTGTTGAATTAAAATAGAAATATAGAAAATGTTCATTTTTTAAATAAAAACATGATTACATTAAAAATTCACATTTTTAATGTAATGTTATAAAAATAGAAAAAGGTTCATGTTTAAAATAAAAACATGATTACATTAAAAATTCACATTTTTAATGTAATGTTAGAAATTAGAAAAATATTCATGCTTTAAAATAAAAACATGTTTACACTAAAAATATACATTTTTATTGTAATGTTAGAAACTAGAAAGATGTTCATGTTTTAAAAATAGAAAAACATGTTTGCATTAAAAATTCACTTTTTAATGAAATGTATGTAAAATAGATAAAAAGTTCATGTTTAAAAATAAAAACATGTTTACATTAAAAATCTACATTTTAAATGTAATATAAGAGATTAGGAAAAGTGTGCATGTTAAATATAGAAACATGATAACATTAAAAACCTTATTTTTAATGTAATGAATGAATCACTAGAAAATGTTCATTTTTAACATAAAAGCATGTTAACATTAAAAATCTCATTTTTATAAAAAGAATGATTTATGTGAAAATTGTTCATATTTGAATAAAGGTGTTGAAACATTAAAAATCATATTTTTAATGTAAAGTTTGATTCAATAGAAATATTGACTGTTTGAATAAAAATTTTGCAACATTAAAAATTCCATTTTTAATGTAAAAGTGATTCATTAGAAAACATATGTTACAAGATATAAAAATGTTAAAATCCATATTTTTAACAAGTTAGAAAACATATGTTAGAAAATATTTGTATGTTAAAACATTATTTTTAACATGCTAGAAAGGAGGAAAATGAAAACATCGCTTTTATACATTTTGTTTAATATTGAATTGTTAACAAAATGAAACATCAAAATATACATTAGAATTTATGTATAAATCTAGGTGACATTTTTATCATCAAAATGCATATATTAGGATTTATGTGAAAGATTAAAATAATATTTTTTATTAATGATGCGTATATTAGAATTTATATGCAAAGTTAAATTAACATTTTATTGAGGATGCATATATTAGAATTTATATACAAAGTTAAAATATCATTTTTAGTGACGATGCATATAATTAGAATTTATATGCAAAGTTAAATTAAAATCTTATTTACGATGCATATATTAGAATTAATATGCAAGATTAAAATAACATTTTTATTGACAATGCATATATTAGAATTTATATGCAAAGTCAAAGAATCATTTGTATTGACAACACATACATTAGAATTTGTATGAATTATTTTTATTGTCAAAACATGCACTGAAAATTTTATGCAAATAAAATATTCCTTTTTATTTGTTAAAGTTAAAAATAGAAATATGAATAAAAATTATCTTTTTATTTGTCATTAGCAAATGTCATGTAAATAAAGACATTTTATTTGACATTACAAAATATGTAGATATGATATGCCAATAAAACATTTTTTTTATTTGGCGTGTTAAACACATTAGCGGAATCGTCGAATGGTTTATATTTTTATACAATTATATATATAAAAATAAATTAGAATTAAATGAATCGCGCGCGGTAGTATGTGTTTCGGAATCGTAACTTTAAATGATTATACCGAAAAATTCGACCATCGGATTTTCCCAAAACTAGAACCGTTAGGACCGCTTTGGGAAGATCATTCCAACGATATAAATTTTGTTAAAATCCAACGGTTAGATTTCGAGAAATGTGTAAATCAAATTTGGGTAAAAACAGCGCCAGGGCCGCCTATAGACCTGAAGTGTCATTAAATTAATTTAGCTATTTTATATAAATAAAAATAGCGATAAACCGTTATAAAGTAATATTAATGATATAAAATGGTTTTAAATTATATATATGCGAGAATTATTTGAAAAGACCGAGTTCAATCTCATTTTAAATAATTATACGATGATTTAAATTGAAGATATTGAAGACGGTAATTAAAGACTGGCGATCTTCACATCGAATGGACGGCTACTGATGCCCGGCACTGGGATGCTCCTAGGAAAGAGTTAAAGTGGTAGTTGTCCGGACGTACTTGTTGATCGTCTGGATAAGCAAGCACCTCTTTTCCGTATTGGACATACGAGACGAGGAATAAGGTGTCTCTGGTTTCGTTCAGACCCAAAACGGACTTGTAAATGGATGTGTGTCTAACATTGGATTTCATTCCATGTAAATTGATTTCTATTTTATATATATCTGATTGGTGGCAGAGAATTTATTCTCTTTCTTAACACCCTTCTCTGAGATGCACGAGCTCAGAGGTTATATATTAGTAGTTATCGATCGCATGGCGTGGATTGTCAATGTGGCATGCCAAGATGCAGATGATCAAGGCTTTTGTTGAAAAGCAGAGCCTTGTGGTTGATGACCAAAGCATAGTTTATTTCGACATAGATTTGTGTATAGCGTTACCTCGCGAGCCTCACACCCCGGTAAGAGTCAGAAACGGGACAAGGGAACACAGGGAGTGCACACATTTCTTTCTAGCTAGAAGTGGTATCAGGGTTTTGCAAGCCCTAACATTTTACTTATGTGGTTAATGGATTATGAGGTACCTCGGATTTATTGGTCGATAGTGACCAAATTATTGGTTCAATAGGACCGGGAAACGTGTGTTCAGGAATTGCCAATCCACTAAGGTATATTTGTGGACCGGACCTGTAGGATCCAAGGGTTCACTGCGGGGGATCCTGAGACATTGCTAGAGTGTCTCGAACCGGTAAGGAGATCATACATAGCCTTGACTCATGACGGAAACCTAATTTCCAATACGACATTACGATTTTGATTGTAAACCTATATATGGCAACATAGTAGGATGGGTTATTATGCCGTCTAGGATTGATACATTTACTTTGAAGTATTTTAAAACTGATTAGACACTAATAATAATAAAATAATATTTTCTACGTATCAAGCATGTTTGATCATTATAAGGTAAAGCTCTATCCTCCGGTTTGCATTGCATTGTGTGATGGGACTTGAGTCTTATAATAATTTCATTTTTCTGAAAAGCACTGCGTTGTTTTGAATAAAATTTATTTAATTTATGCACTGGCAATCCAATGGAGTAAACTCGTTCTGCGTTAGCGGTGTGGTCCTATGATTAGCCATATTGTTAGATAAGTTAGGAAAGAGTTCTCATACCAGTCCCACGACTGACTCGTAGTTTGTTTCACTTTGCAAACTCGGGTGCCATCTTTTCCGCACAGGCAGTCGAGTAGCTTATTTTGCAGATGTATTGAGCAGGATTCTGTATTGAAGCTTAAAGTTGTGTCCAGAGCATTGATAGACTTCCGCTGTATCAGATTATTGGTTCCGCTACGTTGTATTGAATCATTATAAATTATCTTCCGCTGTCATATTATTATATTCGTTGTATTCTGATATTCTATACTCTGATGTAACATTATTGTAATGTTTATAAAAGTCTTTTGTTATTTGTTCTGATATGTTGTATGCCCAAAGTTAACGTACTCGGGTTTTGAACGGTCTTGGTCGATTTAACGCTCGATTAGGTCCGGGCGAAATCCGAATCGTTACAGTTGGTATTAGAGCTGTGGCTAGCTCGAATCTTTGGGGTACAACTCGTTAGAATTGAACAAAAGATTCATCAGAGGTAGGATTAGTAATATCCTATAAAAAGGAATACTCATTAGAGATAGGATCAGCAGTATCCTAGAATGAGAAAACTAATTAGAGATGGGGTTAGTAATGCCCTAGAATGAGTTGAGAGTGACAAGTTTATAATTAACGAATTTGTGATTATATATATAATCCGATCTTAGAAAATATGATTTTTGAATAAATAAATGTTATATACATTAGAAAAGTAAATCAACTGATATTTTTTTTTGAAACCAATAAAAAAAAATATGATGAAAGTTGAGTTGGTTGTAACAACCCGAAAATCTGGGCCAGTTTAAAATTTTTATTCTGGCAATTTCAGCGAATTATGATTATTTAAAATGAATTATTTTAAATAATATCGACGAGAAATTTATTTTGAATAGAAT
Organism: Allium sativum; assembly: GCA_030737875.1. Classification (NCBI taxonomy): domain Eukaryota; kingdom Viridiplantae; phylum Streptophyta; class Magnoliopsida; order Asparagales; family Amaryllidaceae; genus Allium; species Allium sativum. Next base: position 507,529,285 of record CM060921.1, on the reverse strand, counting down.
TCGAACGTATATATTATATACGCCGTCGTTTGAATATAAATATTTATATATAGTTATAAATAGAATTGAAAATGGCGCGGTAGTTCGATAATTCGATTTCAAACTTCAATTGAATGTACCGGGTGCAAAACAATCCGGATTTTAGTGAAACCAAAAATAATGGAATCTAATTGTGACCATCTTTCCAACGAATCCAAAAAATCAAATTTTCATAGCGGGAATCTAAAGATATGTCCAGTTGAAAATTCTGAATAGTCGCTATGGAATTCAGGCCCTTAAAAATAGGCATTTTGTAAACGACCTCGGATTTCGACGAAACTAGTTTTGTTGGATCCGCAGTGTTAAATTATTGCTAGATTCCAAATTTCATAATTTTTCGAATCAATATGTGAGCGTGGCAAAGGAAAACGCGTTTGACCAGTTTCAGTTGATTTTAATCGACTGGAAAATGGCCATTTTTCCAACGGTCTCAGAATTCGATGAAACTAGTTTTGTTAGGACCGTATCGTCAATACGAAGCTAGAAAATATTTTTCGAGAATTTTTAGAGTTAGCATGTGACCCCGGTAATTTGAAATGTACGTTTAAAATTCAATATAGCGATTTAAATGTAGATTTAAAGGAAACTGATCGAAACGATCAAATCAGCTAGCGATACATATCCCATTGTGTTCGGAATGGGGGTAAAACGCTATGGGCGACAGGCGGTGGGCCTCGTTTTGAGGTCGTATGTAAAAGTCCACTTTTTACAAATAATTAAATAATTAAATAAAATAAAAAAAACCCTTTCTCCCCTTTAATTCGTTCTGCCCCCCCCCCCACGTTCATTCTGCAAATCGAAAAAAAAAGAAGAACGCTGCTCCAGATCGACGACCCCCCCCCCCCCCCCCCCCGCCATCGCCTGCTCTCGCGGTGGCCTCCCAACGCCGGCGCCTCCTCTTCTTCCCCCTCCCCTCCTCTCGTGCGACGTTGCCCTAGAACCCCTCCAAACCCAGAAACCCTCCCGACGATCGAGCGTCCGCCGTTGAGGCCCCCCCCGTTTCCGCCTCCATCCCCTTTCCCCGAAGCTTCTCCACCCGCGCCTATCTCTCCAGCCCCGTGCAGAACTCCGAAACCCCCTTTTTCTCAACTAACAGTAAGTTTTTATATTTTAATTTAATTTGTTTATTTTATATAGGATTAGCTTATTAAAAATAGGGTTTTAGTTTATTAAAATAATATTTTTATATATAAGGGAGGCTAAGAGGTTTATATGAATAAAAAGAATAGATTTTTATTTAATGAAATCAGTTTTAAGTAAAATAAAAATTAGTTCTCGAGTAGAACATCATGGGTAAGATCTGAAATTGTTAACATAGAAAAGTTATAATCTTTATATAGGAAAATATGATTTTCCTTTATGAATAGCAAATATAAATTGGATTTTTATATATTTGAATAACAAATATAAATTGGATTTTTATATATTCGAATAGCAAATATAAATTGGATTTTTATATATTCGAATAGCAAATATAAATTGGATTTTTATATATTCGAATAGCGAAGAAAAACTGAATTTTTATATATATAGTTTTGAAGTAAAAATATGATTTTTATATATTGAACAACATAGTAAAAATTCGATTTTTATATATTGAATAACATAGTAAAAATTCGATTTTTATATATTGAATAGCATAGTAAAAAATTCGATTTTTATATATGTAGTGGCTACGGTCAACGAAGGTGACAAAAAGGCGAGAACGACAAAGAATTCTGCAAAAGAAGAGTCGAGATGGTTGGATAGCTATCTGTGAGAATTTCTCACCTTTCAATTTCTTTTTCTAGTAATATATATATACTAGGATGCAGACGGTGCTTAGTAGCACCCGACACAATCGTCCACAGACCATGGACTTGTTTGTTTGATTGCAAAAATTAGATTATTTGGTTTGAATTGAATGGTTTGGTGAAATGAAATTGATTTGATTGATGTGTGAATGGCGTGGGCCTTCACTAGACCGGGGATAAGGCTAGGCCTTCTCCCGTTTCTAGTATTGTGCCGTTATGCCGCCGAAATTTTCTAAAATAAGTTAGAAAATAAAAATACCATTTTATTTAAAGAATGAACTGAATAGAAATTCATATGTTGAAAAAAAATGTTTTATCGTTAAAAATATAATTTTTAACATGGATATGAATATAGTGAATATGAATAAATAAATATTCATTTACACACCAGACGGTTTGTTTATGTACACCGATTTGACTGACATTGATTGGGACGGTAAATTTTACACATCGCCCAACTGCACAACTAAAATCTGTGTTTGATTGTTTGAAACCCCACACGGGTGTTGGGATGAAATTTGAAGTTCACTCATCCTGATTGATTAAATATGTCGATCGATTGATTGACAGGCTGTTATAAGCGTTAGATATCTATATTTGATGCTTATACAGTGTAGTGCACTTTGGTTGATGGTTGATTATTTTTCAATGCTATTATATGTGTGTAATGTATGAAAATCCATATAATTAACATTATATGGTGATTGATTGGGCCTCATTCCAATTTAGAAAATAAAGGGTCATGTGTTGAACGAAATATTTTAGTAATAAAATTTACATCTTTATCAATATAAAATAAAGGTTCATGTGTTGACAGTACTCATCCATTGAGATTGGTCATGTGTTGAACGAAATATTTTAGTAATAAAATTTACATCTTTATCAATATAAAATAAAGGTTCATGTGTTGACAGTACTCATCCATTGAGATTGGTCATGTGTTGAACGAAATATTTTAGTAATAAAATTTACATCTTTATCAATATAAAATAAAGGTTCATGTGTTGACAATACTCATCCATTGAGATTGGTCATGTGTTGAACGAAATATTTTAGTAATAAAATTTACATCTTTATCAATATAAAATAAAGGTTCATGTGTTGACAGTACTCATCCATTGAGATTGGTCATGTGTTGAACGAAATATTTTGATAATAACAACTATTTTGAAAAAGAAATATTTGAAATAGAATATTTGAAAATAGAAATTTATGAAGCCGGGTTGATTAGATTGACGCCATTTTGACGTGAACGATATTTATATCGGTTTTATTCATTTTGAAATGAATTGAATTAAAAACGATTTCGAAATGAATTGAATTAAAAACGATTTTGAAATGAATTGAATTAAAAACGATTTCGAAATGAATTGAATTAAAAACGATTTCGAAATGAATTGAATTGAAAACGATTTCGAAATGAATTGAATTAAAAACGATTTCGAAATGAATTGAATTGAAAACGAATTCAAATTGAATTGAAAGCGAATTGAAATGAATTCAAATTGAATTGAAATTTGAATTGAATAGAAATGAATTTTAAAACGAATTTATAAAGAAGAATTCAATTTTGATTTGAATTGAAAAGGAAGTTGAAATTGCTTTTGAAATGAATTTAAAACTATTTATATAATTCGTTTTAAATAGAAATCGACGAAGTATATATTATATAAATAATTATATATAATATAATGGCCTGAATAGAACGCGCCGCGCCGCGGCAGTTCGCGAATTTCGACCATTAACTTCGAACGGACATTACGGGAGATCCGACCGTCGGATTCTCCTAAAACCGGAACCGTTGGGTTCGCATCGAAAAGAGCTTTCTATCGAATATTTGAAATTCAAAATCTAACAGTTGGATTTGGAGATACGTCCAAATCAAATTTGAAAAAGGTCGCTATAAGTGCAGTTCGATGGCCATTGATGGAAATCGACTGTACGGACCTTGATAAAATTATTAAAAATAATAATAATTTGTGTAAAATCATAAGAAATGATTTAGAAAGGATTGGGATGAAAAACTCCATATTTGAAAAGATAAAAATAGATTTTTATCGAAATGAACTGGTTTTGAACTAGAATTATAATTCTATTTATTTTTAAATAAATAAATGGAATTTAAAAAGGGTTTTAAAAATAACCAGAATATCCATTGATTGCATTGGAGTGGATTTGAATCGAAATTGTCTTCGGAATATTTCGATGTTGGAATTCGTGATTATACAGGTGTTGTTATGGAAATTTGAAAGATATATATTTATATCGTTATTTCCAATACGATATTTGTTAGTCGTAGAATTTGATATTGAATATAAGCCGGTATATTTTCTATTCAGAGCCTTGTGTTGAATATCAAATGTGATTTGGGTTTGTCGTGAATGGTGTCTTCACTAACACTGTTCTTGAACCCAGTTGAGAAAAGATTAAATCTTTTTATTTAGATTTAATGAAGTGTACCAATTAAATAATATTTAATTGGAATTGAATTGATATTGATTTTTGGGTTTATCGTGGACAGTGTTTTAAATAACACTCGTTCTTTAAACCGATAATTAATGGAATGTGACTTTGGGTTTATCGTGAACCGTGTTTTAAATGACACGGATTCTTTAACCCAGTTAACGATTAAAACTAAGTGGAGTTTTAATGAATCTTTAATTAGATTGAAATGATCGAGAATGGAGTATCACCCGTTTTGCTCCAGGCGATAGTTAAATCTTTAATTAGATTTGAACGTGAAATGGTAATTGAATTTACCGATAACACCGTGGTGTTAGATATGAAGTACTACCAGTTTTACTTCATGGGATGAATAGGTTGGGATTGGGAAATTAAAACAAATGATTACTTCGGTAAAGTTCGTTAATCCCGACTAGTTTGAATTGAAATTCAAAAGATGATTAAAGAATAAATTCAAGGAATTTATCTTGGATAAAATTAATGGGAACTTTTCCCTATGAATGTGAAATTTAGAAACTAACTGTCGGTTAGCTAAGCAGAATGATTTTCTGGATATTGATCTGATGTTGGTTTCGGCCTTCGGGGTTAATATTTGGTGAATTATTCTCTTGATTAATTTACGGTTAGTGACTGATGAATTGGAATGAGGCGTATGTTGTGTTTGTGTAACACTTATTTAAAATATACGCGAGTTATTCGGAAAGTCCGGGTTTATCCCATTCTGAATAACTGATACAACGATAAGACGAAGATGAAGACGATGGTCGAAGACCGGAAGTCTTCACGTCGTTTGGGGGATTACTGATGATCTTGATTGGGCTGTACACCCAAGAAGATGGAAACAGTTGGTGATCGTCTAGACATACTTGGAGATCGATGGATATGCGGGGTACTAGGTGCCTCCGGTTTCGTTCAGCCCCAGAACGGACTTGTAAATGGACTGTGTGTCTGACATTGGATTTTAGTCCGTGTGATTGATCTCTATTAAATATATATCAGTTTAGCGGCGGAGAATTTATTCTCTTGCTTAACGCCCTTCTTTGAGACGTACGAGCTCAGGGGTTATATATCGATGGATATCAATCACATGGAGTGAATTGCCTGTGTGGCATGCCTAAGTGGCAAATGATCAAGGCTTCTGTTGAAAAGCAAAGTCTTGTGGTTGATGATCGAAGCACGGCCTTTGTGGCGTAGCTTTGTGTAACATTTACTTCGCGAGTTTCACTCCCGGTATGAACCAAAAACGGGAGACGGACATCAGGGAGGACATGCGTTTCTTTCTAGTTAGGAGTAGCGTCAGTGCTTGAACTGGCTGACGAGTTTGACTCATGCGGATTTTGCTTATTATTACTTGCTGAAAAGTGAGGCGCCTCGTGATATCGGTTTCGGCCGATGCTTCTGGTCGGCTGACGGGCCAGGCTTACGCCCCAAAGGGCGGGGAAACGCAGTGTTCAGGCATTTTAATCCACATCGGTGGACCGGCCCTGACGATCCAAAGGCTTGACAGAGTACTTGCCTGTGGCTCGGGCTAGAGAGTCACAAATCGGTAGAGGATCTTGCCCCTAGCCTCGGTTCATACCATAAATGATAACCCAACTTCCAATACGACATTGCGGTTTTGATTGTAAACTTATATATGGCGACATAGTGGTATGGGTCATTCATGCCGTCTATGATTGATACTTATGATTTGAAGTTGTTTTATACACTATGCACTTATAATAGTATCAAATAATCTGTTTTAAACGTATCAAGCATTCTTTGGCTGTTATAAGGGAAAACCCTATCCCCCGGCTTGCGTTGCATTGTGTGATAGGACCTGGGTCTTATAACAGCTTCATTCTTCTTTATTTAGCATTGCGCTGTTCGTTTTATGCACTGGTATTCTTGGGAGGAAACCCGTTCCGTGTTATGCGGCGTGGTCCCTTGATTTACCTAACTTTAAAATAAAGATTAATAACTGTTTTAGTTCTCACACCAGTCCCATGACTGACCTGGAGTTTATTGTTTTAACCTAAACTCTGGGTGCCCCTATTTTGACACGGGCAGCTAGTAGTTTTGGTTTTGCAGATTTATATTCACAGGATCCTGGTTTACAGCTGGAACGATATCCGGAAAGCTTTGTATCCGTATATCTCCTCTAGTTGTGTATTGTATTATTTTCCGCTGCTATGTATTTAAATGTAATTTAAATCTCTGATATTTCTGTGTAATATTCATTTATACTCTGTATATTCTTGTAATCTGGTGCATTGTTGTAATATACGATGAAATGTTCTTTTGTCTGCGTTCTATTTTGTCTTGTTCTCAAAACAATCAGGCGTTTCGAACGGTCTAGATCGGTTTAGCAACTGATTCGGACCGAGCGAGATTCTTGATCGTCACATGTGGTATCAGAGCTTTGGTTTACAGAGCTCAGAGAACAAGGCACATTAGAACCGTACGAAAGAATTCATCAGATATTGGATTAGTAATATCCAATTAGAATGACTCGTTAGAGATAGGATCAGTAGTATCCTAGAACGAGTGTGAAGAGTACATTTTTAAAATGAAAACAAATTTTGTTTTGAAAATCTAAATCAACTATTCGTATTTGATTATTTATTTATATTGATTAGGACAGTCCAGTATATAAAGATTTTGCATATATGCCTTGCAAACGTGTATTTGAAGTTTTAATATACTGGATAGATATAGAATCACACTCTAGTCGCCCGGAGATGATTCTGATGATAGTTCGAACATCATCAGAATTGGTATTCGTGTTTCGAAGGTGTGATATCTATATATTTCCTATTGACTTGTGTGAGAACCAAAACTTATATAGTTAGAACACATTGTTGTGAATTGGCATCAAAAACATGACTTTTGTATATGTATCAAAATTATGAATTTGAAACTCTAATTCACTAATTGATTGATGTTTGTTTTGTTTGTTTATTTGATTGAAAATTTTGAACCATTATGCCTAATTGAATCACATATTGAATTATATTGAAAATTGGTCGCATTTTCTTGCATATACATGTACTTACATTGAACAGGTCATAGCAAGGAGGCTAGAGCAGAGAATAAAATTTGTTTGCCCGACAAATAGGTACATGTTTACTACATAATTTACTGTTTTGTTTGGGTGATGATGATTTTATGAGCCTATTGGCTAGCCGCTTGGCTTTTTCTTTTTCTTTTTGAGATCTGAAGGACCGGGGAAGCTATTTGAGATTTCCCGATGCTCCCATTGCAGGGGAGGTTATGGCGAAATTTTTCGAAAATTTAGGGTGTTAGCCAAATTTTTGAAATTTTTGAAAATTCTCAGAAACTGAAAAGTTGGAGAATGGAAACCAGATCGAATGTAGAGTTGATTAATCAAACCACTTTCAACTTTGTTCCTTTTCGGGGACGAAAAGTTTTAAGTGGGGGAGATTGTAACAACCCGAAAATCTGGGCCAGTTTAAAATTTTTATTCTGGCAATTTCAGCGAATTATGATTATTTAAAATGAATTATTTTAAATAATATCGACGAGAAATTTATTTTGAATAGAATTCGAACGTATATATTATATACGCCGTCGTTTGAATATAAATATTTATATATAGTTATAAATAGAATTGAAAATGGCGCGGTAGTTCGATAATTCGATTTCAAACTTCAATTGAATGTACCGGGTGCAAAACAATCCGGATTTTAGTGAAACCAAAAATAATGGAATCTAATTGTGACCATCTTTCCAACGAATCCAAAAAATCAAATTTTCATAGCGGGAATCTAAAGATATGTCCAGTTGAAAATTCTGAATAGTCGCTATGGAATTCAGGCCCTTAAAAATAGGCATTTTGTAAACGACCTCGGATTTCGACGAAACTAGTTTTGTTGGATCCGCAGTGTTAAATTATTGCTAGATTCCAAATTTCATAATTTTTCGAATCAATATGTGAGCGTGGCAAAGGAAAACGCGTTTGACCAGTTTCAGTTGATTTTAATCGACTGGAAAATGGCCATTTTTCCAACGGTCTCAGAATTCGACGAAACTAGTTTTGTTAGGACCGTATCGTCAATACGAAGCTAGAAAATATTTTTCGAGAATTTTTAGAGTTAGCATGTGACCCCGGTAATTTGAAATGTACGTTTAAAATTCAATATAGCGATTTAAATGTAGATTTAAAGGAAACTGATCGAAACGATCAAATCAGCAAGCGATACATATCCCATTGTGTTCGGAATGGGGGTAAAACGCTATGGGCGACAGGCGGTGGGCCTCGTTTTGAGGTCGTATGTAAAAGTCCACTTTTTACAAATAATTAAATAATTAAATAAAATAAAAAAACCCTTTCTCCCCTTTAATTCGTTCTGCCCCCCCCCCACGTTCATTCTGCAAATCGAAAAAAAAAGAAGAACGCTGCTCCAGATCGACGACCCCCCCCCCCCCCCCCCGCCATCGCCTGCTCTCGCGGTGGCCTCCCAACGCCGGCGCCTCCTCTTCTTCCCCCTCCCCTCCTCTCGTGCGACGTTGCCCTAGAACCCCTCCAAACCCAGAAACCCTCCCGACGATCGAGCGTCCGCCGTTGAGGCCCCCCCTCGTTTCCGCCTCCATCCCCTTTCCCCGAAGCTTCTCCACCCTCGCCTATCTCTCCAGCCCCGTGCAGAACTCCGAAACCCCCTTTTTCTCAACTAACAGTAAGTTTTTATATTTTAATTTAATTTGTTTATTTTATATAGGATTAGCTTATTAAAAATAGGGTTTTAGTTTATTAAAATAATATTTTTATATATAGGGGAGGCTAAGAGGTTTATATGAATAAAAAGAATAGATTTTTATTTAATGAAATCAGTTTTAAGTAAAATAAAAATTAGTTCTCGAGTAGAACATCATGGGTAAGATCTGAAATTGTTAACATAGAAAAGTTATAATCTTTATATAGGAAAATATGATTTTCCTTTATGAATAGCAAATATAAATTGGATTTTTATATATTTGAATAGCAAATATAAATTGGATTTTTATATATTCGAATAGCAAATATAAATTGGATTTTTATATATTCGAATAGCAAATATAAATTGGATTTTTATATATTCGAATAGCGAAGAAAAACTGAATTTTTATATATATAGTTTTGAAGTAAAAATATGATTTTTATATATTGAACAGCATAGTAAAAATTCGATTTTTATATATTGAATAACATAGTAAAAATTCGATTTTTATATATTGAATAGCATAGTAAAAAATTCGATTTTTATATATGTAGTGGCTACAGTCAACGAAGGTGACAAAAAGGCGAGAACGACAAAGAATTCTGCAAAAGAAGAGTCGAGATGGTTGGATAACTATCTGTGAGAATTTCTCACCTTTCAATTTCTTTTTCTAGTTATATATATACTAGGATGCAGACGGTGCTTAGTAGCACCCGACACAATCGTCCACAGACCATGGACTTGTTTGTTTGATTGCAAAAATTAGATTATTTGGTTTGAATTGAATGGTTTGGTGAAATGAAATTGATTTGATTGATGTGTGAATGGCGTGGGCCTTCACTAGACCGGGGATAAGGCTAGGCCTTGTCCCGTTTCTAGTATCGTGCCGTTATGCCGCCGAAATTTTCTAAAATAAGTTAGAAAATAAAAATACCATTTTATTTAAAGAATGAACTGAATAGAAATTCATATGTTAAAATAAAAGGTTTTATCGTTAAAAATATAATTTTTAACGTGGATATGAATATAGTGAATATGAATAAATAAATATTCATTTACACACCAGACGGTTTGTTTATGTACACCGATTTGACTGACTTTGATTGGGACGGTAAATTTTACACATCGCCCAACTGCACAACTAAAATCTGTGTTTGATTGTTTGAAACCCCACATGGGTGTTGGGATGAAATTTGAAGTTCACTCATCCTGATTGATTAAATATGTCGATCGATTGATTGACAGGCTGTTATAAGCGTTAGATATCTATATTTGATGCTTATACAGTGTAGTGCACTTTGGTTGATGGTTGATTATTTTTCAATGCTATTATATGTGTGTAATGTATGAAAATCCATATAATTAACATTATATGGTGATTGATTGGGCCTCATTCCAATTTAGAAAATAAAGGGTCATGTGTTGAACGAAATATTTTAGTAATAAAATTTACATCTTTATCAATATAAAATAAAGGTTCATGTGTTGACAGTACTCATCCATTGAGATTGGTCATGTGTTGAACGAAATATTTTAGTAATAAAATTTACATCTTTATCAATATAAAATAAAGGTTCATGTGTTGACAGTACTCATCCATTGAGATTGGTCATGTGTTGAACGAAATATTTTAGTAATAAAATTTACATCTTTATCAATATAAAATAAAGGTTCATGTGTTGACAATACTCATCCATTGAGATTGGTCATGTGTTGAACGAAATATTTTAGTAATAAAATTTACATCTTTATCAATATAAAATAAAGGTTCATGTGTTGACAGTACTCATCCATTGAGATTGGTCATGTGTTGAACGAAATATTTTGATAATAACAACTATTTTGAAAAAGAAATATTTGAAATAGAATATTTGAAAATAGAAATTTATGAAGCCGGGTTGATTAGATTGACGCCATTTTGACGTGAACGATATTTATATCGATTTTATTCATTTTGAAATGAATTGAATTAAAAACGATTTCGAAATGAATTGAATTAAAAACGATTTTGAAATGAATTGAATTAAAAATGATTTCGAAATGAATTGAATTAAAAACGATTTCGAAATGAATTGAATTGAAAATGATTTCGAAATGAATTGAATTAAAAACGATTTCGAAATGAATTGAATTGAAAACGAATTCAAATTGAATTGAAAGCGAATTGAAATGAATTCAAATTGAATTGAAATTTGAATTGAATAGAAATGAATTTTAAAACGAATTTATAAAGAAGAATTCAATGTTGATTTGAATTGAAAAGGAAGTTGAAATTGCTTTTGAAACGAATTTAAAACTATTTATATAATTCGTTTTAAATAGAAATCGACGAAGTATATATTATATAAATAATTATATATAATATAATGGCCTGAATAGAACGCGCCGCGCCGCGGCAGTTCGCGAATTTCGACCATTAACTTCGAACGGACATTACGGGAGATCCGACCGTCGGATTCTCCTAAAACCGGAACCGTTGGGTTCGCATTGAAAAGAGCTTTCTATCGAATATTTGAAATTCAAAATCTAACGGTTGGATTTGGAGATACGTCCAAATCAAATTTGAAAAAGGTCGCTATAAGTGCAGTTCGATGGCCATTGATGGAAATCGACTGTACGGACCTTGATAAAATTATTAAAAATAATAATAATTTGTGTAAAATCATAAGAAATGATTTAGAAAGGATTGGGATGAAAAACTCCATATTTGAAAAGATAAAAATAGATTTTTATCGAAATGAACTGGTTTTGAACTAGAATTATAATTCTATTTATTTTTAAATAAATAAATGGAATTTAAAAAGGGTTTTAAAAATAACCAGAATATCCAATGATTGCATTGGAGTGGATTTGAATCGAAATTGTCTTCGGAATATTTCGATGTTGGAATTCGTGATTATACAGGTGTTGTTATGGAAATTTGAAAGATATATATTTATATCGTTATTTCCAATACGATATTTGTTAGTCGTAGAATTTGATATTGAATATAAGCCGGTATATTTTCTATTCAGAGCCTTGTGTTGAATATCAAATGTGATTTGGGTTTGTCGTGAATGGTGTCTTCACTAACACTGTTCTTGAACCCAGTTGAGAAAAGATTAAATCTTTTTATTTAGATTTAATGAAGTGTACCAATTAAATAATATTTAATTGGAATTGAATTGATATTGATTTTTGGGTTTATCGTTGACAGTGTTTTAAATAACACTCGTTCTTTAAACCAATAATTAATGGAATGTGACTTTGGGTTTATCGTGAACCGTGTTTTAAATGACACGGATTCTTTAACCCAGTTAACGATTAAAACTAAGTGGAGTTTTAATGAATCTTTAATTAGATTGAAATGATCGAGAATGGAGTATCACCCGTTTTGCTCCAGGCGATAGTTAAATCTTTAATTAGATTTGAACGTGAAATGGTAATTGAATTTACCGATAACACCGTGGTGTTAGATATGAAGAACTACCAGTTTTACTTCATGGGATGAATAGGTTGGGATGGGGAAATTAAAACAAATGATTACTTTGGTAAAGTTCGTTAATCCCGACTAGTTTGAATTGAAATTCAAAAGATGATTAAAGAATAAATTCAAGGAATTTATCTTGGATAAAATTAATGGGAACTTTTCCCTATGAATGTGAAATTTAGAAACTAACTGTCGGTTAGCTAAGCAGAATGATTTTCTGGATATTGATCTGATGTTGGTTTCGGCCTTCGGGGTTAATATTTGGGGAATTATTCTCTTGATTAATTTACGGTTAGTGACTGATGAATTGGAATGAGGCGTATGTTGTGTTTGTGTAACACTTATTTAAAATATACGCGAGTTATTCGGAAAGTCCGGGTTTATCCCATTCTGAATAACTGATACGACGATAAGACGAAGATGAAGACGATGGTCGAAGACCGGAAGTCTTCACGTCGTTTGGGGGATTACTGATGATCTTGATTGGGCTGTACACCCAAGAAGATGGAAACAGTTGGTGATCGTCCAGACGTACTTGGAGATCGATGGATATGCGGGGTACTAGGTGCCTCCGGTTTCGTTCAGCCCCAGAACGGACTTGTAAATGGACTGTGTGTCTGACATTGGATTTTAGTCCGTGTGATTGATCTCTATTAAATATATATCGGTTTTGCGGCGGAGAATTTGTTCTCTTGCTTAACGCCCTTCTCTGAGACGTACGAGCTCAGGGGTTATATATCGATGGATATCAATCACATGGAGTGAATTGCCTGTGTGGCATGCCTAAGTGGCAAATGATCAAGGCTTCTGTTGAAAAGCAAAGTCTTGTGGTTGATGATCGAAGCACGGCCTTTGTGGCGTAGCTTTGTGTAACATTTACTTCGCGAGTTTCACTCCCGGTATGAACCAAAAACGGGAGACGGACATCAGGGAGGACATGCGTTTCTTTCTAGTTAAAGTAGCGTCAGTGCTTGAACTGGCTGACGAGTTTGACTCATGTGGATGTTGCTTATTATTACTTGCTGAAAAGTGAGGCGCCTCGTGATATCGGTTTCGGCCGATGCTTCTGGTCGGCTGACGGGCCAGGCTTACGCCCTAAAGGGCGGGGAAACGCATTGTTCAGGCATTTTAATCCACATCGGTGGACCGGCCCTGACGATCCAAAGGCTTGACAGAGTACTTGCCTGTGGCTCGGGCTAGAGAGTCACAAATCGGTAGAGGATCTTGCCCCTAGCCTCGGTTCATACCATAAATGATAACCCAACTTCCAATACGACATTGCGGTTTTGATTGTAAACTTATATATGGCAACATAGTGGTATGGGTCATTCATGCCGTCTATGATTGATACTTATGATTTGAAGTTGTTTTATACACTATGCACTTATAATAGTATCAAATAATCTGTTTTAAACGTATCAAGCATTCTTTGACTGTTATAAGGGAAAACCCTATCCCCCGGCTTGCGTTGCATTGTGTGATAGGACCTGGGTCTTATAACAGCTTCATTCTTCTTTATTTAGCATTGCGCTGTTTGTTTTATGCACTGGTATTCTTGGGAGGAAACCCGTTCCGTGTTATGCGGCGTGGTCCCTTGATTTACCTAACTTTAAAATAAAGATTAATAACTGTTTTAGTTCTCACACCAGTCCCATGATTGACCTGGAGTTTATTGTTTTAACCTAAACTCTGGGTGCCCCTATTTTGACACGGGCAGCTAGTAGTTTTGGTTTTGCAGATTTATATTCACAGGATCCTGGTTTACAGCTGGAACGATATCCGGAAAGCTTTGTATCCGTATATCTCCTCTAGTTGTGTATTGTATTATTTTCCGCTGCTATGTATTTAAATGTAATTTAAATCTCTGATATTTCTGTGTAATATTCATTTATACTCTGTATATTCTTGTAATCTGGTGCATTGTTGTAATATACGATGAAATGTTCTTTTGTCTGCGTTCTATTTTGTCTTGTTCTCAAAACAATCAGGCGTTTCGAACGGTCTAGATCGGTTTAGCGACTGATTCGGACCGAGCGAGATTCTCGATCGTCACATTGGTAGATTAAACAACTTTCAGCTCCGTTCCTTTTCGAGGACGAAAAGATTTTAAGTGGGGGAGATTGTAACAACCCAGAATTTTGGAACCAATTTAAATTTTTTATTTTAGAAATTTTAATGGATTTTTATTATTTAAAATAATTTATTTTAAATAATAACGATTAATTTTTTTATTTAAATCGAAGTTAGAACGAATATATTTATTTTAATTTTAAAAGGAGTTTAAAATAGCACGGCAATTTGAAAATTTGAATTTAAACTTTGACTGAATGTACAGGATGCAAAATAAATCGGATTTTGATGAAACCAGAAATATTTAATTCTATTTAAAAATATCTTTCCAATGAATCTAAAAAATTAGTATTTCATAAAGTGGGAATAAAAAGTTATGGCCAATTAAATATTCAGAATAGTCGCTATGGAATATATATATATATATTAATATTAATATTAAAAATAGTCGTTTTATCAATGATCTTCATTTTCGATGAAACCACTTTTGTTGGATTCGGAATGTCAAATTATTGTTAGATTCCAATTTTCATAATTTTTGGAATAAATATGTGAGCGTGGCAAAAGAAAATGTGTTTTGTCAGTTTCAGTCAAATCGGATCGACCAGAAAATGGCCATTTATCAAACGGTTTCCAAATTTGACGAAATTAGTTTTGTTCGGACCGTATCGTCAAAACATACCTAGATTTATTTTTCGGTAATTTTTGGAGTCCGTATGTGGCCTTGGTAAATTTAAATGTACGACAAAATGAAATAATTAAATGTTTTGTATTTTAAATTAAAGAAAAGAGGGATGAGACGATCAAATGGGCTGATGAGACCTAGCCCATTATGTTCGAAACGGGTTTTTTTGGCTAGGGACAACATTAGTTAGGGAGAATTTGGAGCTGGTAAAAGTTAATGGGTTTTTTGTAAACAAATGAATTTAATAATATTAATTATAAATACACTAGAAAGTAGTAAACCATAATTCTCCTAACACAAACGCAACCGCTAGTTCTTGTTTTCAATGGCCCTCACGCTCCGGTTTTCTTCCATTGATTTCTCCCAATCCTCTCTATAATTTTCAAAACAATATAAGGGAAAATCGAAGAGCTATGAGTGCTCTACAAATTGAGCGGCTATGATCGAAAATTATGATGTGAATCCCTCGATTTCTACGCGCAAACTACCAGCGTTCGAAGGCCTGTTGCGAGCAAAGGGGCTGTGCGAGTGGCGAGATGGTCGGGGGGTGTGAGGAGCAAGGTGCGGCGGTCGGAGGGATGGTGTCAAATCGGGGTCCGATGGAGGCTAGCGGCAGCGGTGGTGTGATGAAGTCTTGGATGTTGGGTTCGTTTTTACTCCTGAAGGTCATGATGAAGAAAGGGAAGGAGCGGCCAATTTTTACTGGGCTAAATGTAATTAAAGAATTTTTAATTAATTATTTAATTAAATTATTATGTAATCAAATCTTTAAATAATCATATCTCATTCAAACAGCGATGAAATCAGACGATTTCAGAAGCGTTGGATTCGTAGCGATAAGGTCTATATGATGGAATAGTCCAAAGCTGAAATGGAGCAATCTAAATTTTTGAAGATTTCAAAACCCCCAAAGTGAGAATTTCTATTTTTACAATTAAAAATTTAATTATTTCTTGCTATTCTAAATCCATGTAGTTATGTTAATAAATCAGATCTGTGATGCTTGGAAATTTGAATTGTTGAATGTTGATTGTTGATTGTGATGCTCATGCTTGTTAGATCTTGTTCTATAATAGAATTTCTTCCTTTTATTAGAATCTATAGGTTATTGCTAGACCTCGATTTGAAATAAAAAATTTATTTTTATTTTAGATCTACGTATACGGATTTGATTTTATAATAAAATATTCATTTTTATTGTTAACATGAAATATTGTTTTGTCAAATATAGATTTACAATAAAACATTCATTTTTATCTTTAACATGAAATATTGTTTTGTCAAATTTAGATTTACAATAAAATATTCATTTTTATTATCAACATGGTTTTTGTCAAAAGTTTATTTTCATAATAATAATAAGATTATAATAAAAAAAGATTAAAATAAAAAGATAACAATTTTTTTTAAAAATTATCACTTTTGTTTCATAGTTTAGTTGGAACAAAAATTATCACTTTTGCTTCATAGTTTAGTTGAAAACAAAAATCATCACTTTTGTTTAATGGTCTAGTTGAAACATCAGTTTTTGTCAATTTGTTGAATTAGAATTTTCAACAAATATGAAACATCATTTTTTTGTCAATTTGTTGAATTAGAATTTTCAATAAATATGAAACATCAATTTTTGTCAATTTGTTGAGTTAGAATTTTCAACAAATATGGAATATCAAATTTGTGTCAATTTGTTGAATTAGAATTTTCTACAAATATGAAACATAAGTTTTTTGTCAATTTATTGAACTAGAGTTTTCAACAAATATAAAATATATATTTTTGTCATTTTGTTGAACTAGAGTTTTCAACAAAAATGAAATATCAATTTCTATCATTTTGTTGAATTATAATAAAGTTAGAAAAATAGTTGAACCAAATCATCATGTTATGTTTATTAGATTTGTTAATTCAAAAAAATTACAAATTGTGTTAATTAGAAAAATAGTTAAACAATTTTATCATTTGTTGAACTAGAATTTTCAACAAAAATGAAATATCAGTTTTTGTCATTTTGTTGAATTAGAATTTTCAACAAAATTGAAATACCAATTTTTGTTATTTTGTTGAACTAGAATTGTCACTAAAAATGAAATATCAACCTATATACATCTTGTTGAATCAAAATTGAAATATAGAAAATGTTCATGTTTTAAATAAAAACATGATTACATTAAAAATTCACATTTTTAATGTCATGTAAGAAATTAGAGTAATGTTCATGTTTTAAATAAAAACATGATGACATAAAAAAATTCACATTTTAATGTAATGTTATAAAAATAGAAAAAGGTTCATGTTTAAAATAAAAACATGATTACATTAAAAATTCACATTTCTAATGTAATGTTAGAAATTAGCGAAATATTCATGCTTTAAAATAAAAACATGTTTACATTAAAAATTTACATTTTTAATGTAATGTTAGAAACTAGAAAGATGTTCATGTTTTAAAAATAGAAAAACATGTTTACATTAAAAATTCGCTTTTTAATGAAATGTATTTAAAATAGTTAAAAAGTTCATGTTTTAAAATAAAAACATGTTTACATTAAAAATCCATATTTTTAATGTAATATAAGAGACTAGGAAAAGTGTGCATGTTAAATATAGAAACATGATAACATTAAAAACCTTACTTTTAATGTAATGAATCACTAGAACATGTTCATTTTTAACATAAAAGGATGTTAAGATAAAAGCGTGTTAACATTAAAAATATCATTTTTATAAAAAGAATGATTCATATGAAAATTGTTCATATTTGAATAAAGGTGTTGAAACATTAAAAGTCATATTTTTAACGTAAAGTTTGATTCGTTAGAAATATTGACTGTTTGAATAAAAATGTTGCAACATTAAAAATTCCATTTTTAATGTAAAAGTGATTCATTAGAAAACATATGTTACAAGATATAAAATTGTTAAAAACCATATTTTTAACAAGTTAGAAAACATATGTTAGAAAATATTTGTATGTTAAAACATTATTTTTAACATGCTAGAAAGGAGGAAAATGGAAACATCGCTTTTATACATTTTGTTTAAAATTGAATTGTTAACAAAATGAAACATCAAAATATACATTAGAATTTGTGTATAAATATAGGTGACATTTTCATCAAAATATGCAAGATTAAAATAACATTTTTATTAACGATGCATATATTAGAATTTATATGCAAAGTTAAATTAATATTTTATTGACGATGCATATATTAGAATTTATATGCAAAGTTAAAAATCATTTTTAGTGACGATGCATATATTGGAATTTATATGCAAAGTTAAATTAATATTTTATTTACGATGCATATATTAGAATTAATATGCAAGATTAAAATAACATTTTTATTGACAATGCATATATTAGAATTTATATGCAAAGTCAAAGATCATTTGTATTGACAACACATACATTAGAATTTGTATGAATTATTTTTTTGTCAAAACATACACTGAAAATTATATACAAATAAAATATACCTTTTTATTTGTTAAAGTTAAAAATAGAAATACGAATAAAAATTGTCTTTTTATTTGTCATTAGCAAATGTCATGTAAATAAAGACATTTTATTTGACATTACAAAACATGTAGATATGATATGCCAATAAAACATTCTTTTATTTGGCGTGTTAAACCCGTTAGCGAAATCGTCGAATGGTTTATATTTTTATATAATTGTATATATAAATATAAATTAGAATTAAACGAATCACGTGTGGTAGTACGCGTTCAGAATTGTAACTTTAAATGATTATACCGAAAAATCCGATCGTTGGATTTTCCCAAAACTGGAATTGTTAGGACCGCTTTAGGAAGATCTTTCCAGTGATATAAATATTGTTAAAATCCAACGGTTAGATTTCGAGAAATGTGTAAATCAATTTTGGGTAAAAACAGCGCTAGGGCCGCCTATAGACCCGAAGTGTCATTAAATTAATTTAGCTATTTTTATGTAAATAAAAGTAGCGATAAATCGTTTAAAGTAATATCAACGATAAAAAATGGTTTTAAATTATATATGCGAGAATTATTTGAAAAGACCGAGTTTAATCTCATTTCAAATAATTATACGAAGATTTAAATCGAAGATATTGAAGGCGGTAATTGAAGACCGGGGATCTTCACATTGAATGGACGGCTACTGATGCCCGACACTGGGACGCTCCTAGGAAAGAGTTAAAGTGGTAGTTGTGCGGACGTACTTGTTAATCGTTCGGATAAGCGAGCACCTCTCTTCCATATTGGACATACGGGACGAGGAATAAGGTGTCTCCGGTTTCGTTCAGACCCAAAACGGACTTGTAAATGGATGTGTGTCTGACATTGGATTTCATTCCATGTAAATTGATTTCTATTTAATATATATCTGATTGGTGGCAGAAAATTTATTCTCTTGCTTAACACCCATCTTTGAGACGCACGAGCTCAGAGGTTATATATTAGTAGTAATCGATCGCATGGCGTGGATTGTCAATGTGGCATGCCAAGATGCAGATGATCAAGGCTTTTGTTGAAAAACAGAGCCTTGTGGTTGATGATCAAAGCATAGTTTATTTCGACATAGCTTTGTGTATAGCGTTACCTCGCGAGCCTCACACCCCAATAAGAGTCAGAAATGGAACCAGGGAACACAGGGAGTGCACACGTTTCTTTCTAGCTAGAAGTGGTATACGGGTTTTGTAAGCCCTAATATTTTACTTATGTGTTTGATGGATTATGAGGTACCTTGGATTTATTGGTCGACAGTGTAACGACCCGGATTTTGAGCGACTTGGGTTATCGACATAAGCTCGATGTCGATAACCAAAACATCGAAAAATCCCGGTAATTAATGAAAGAAATTAGAAGGTGAGAATAGATAAGATAGAAACTTAGAACAGAAGAAGAAGAAGAACACAACATCAGAGTAACACGAACCTCACAACGGAACGAATAACATATAATATAAAACATAACTTTGAAATATAACAGTTATGTATACAATAGCACTTATCAGAGTACAACACTTACAACACAGCGGAAATAACTATAGCTATATGATCTTGAAACCTCCTGCTCCAAGCTATCCAAGTATATCTGCAAATTCCTGACTACTTGACTGCCCGTACAAATTAGGCACCCAAGAGTTTAGGAAAAACAACAAAGTAAACTCCGGGTCAGTCATGGGACTGGTATGAGTAAAACGGTTTAAACAGGTATATGAACAAGTAAACGATAGCTCATAAGACCACGCCGCAGAACGGAATGGGTTTTTCCCTTATGAGAATCCAAAATATCTTTATATCAAAAACCTTTTGATATTATAATAATGTCTATGTACAAATAGATATCAACTAGCAGAAACGCTTTCATCTCACGTTCTACATATATAGTATACAATCAAAATCGCAAGCACGTATTGGATAATGGATTTCCAACTATGACAAGGTATGGAACCACCTTCCGATCAAAATCACTAATTGACGTTTACAACAGTACATTACGTGTCAGCTAAAAGAAGTCTCCTTCTCCGCTTCCACTCTTGGTACGGTTGAAGAAATCAATGTACGTGACCGTCTGGAAATACTATGTCAGACATCCATCTTCATTCACTTAGAAATGTCACATCGTCATACCCGCCAAATCACAAATTGACTTATCCAAAAATAACACGGGTATACAGCTAAGAGAAACGAATTCCTCCGCCACCAAACGTGAATACGTTTGAACAGATCAACTTACGCGATCCATTGGATATACTCCATCAGACCTTCGTCCATACAAGTTGTCCTGGGACTGGACAAACCGAAGGCACTATTCCGTATATCCATCTTAGTCACTGTTATCTAAGACTTATACAACAGCCCTTGCATTTTACTCCGTCTTCAATTATCTTTGGCATATATGATTCGCAACGCTTATGCCAATACAGAGTGGTTCTTTGGATAATAATCCAACCGGTCTCTCCATATTAACAACGTTAAAATGGTCAAAACTTCGATAGTCAGTGAGTTAACTATCAAAGAAAAACAAGTGTGCAAACAACGATATTATTTCCAAATGGAAATTATATCGAACAAACATCATTTAACATAAATCTCTTTAGTTCATTTATTTACTTATCTCCTGCTTCCCTATATTCTAAATTCTTATTTTTCTTTTATCAGAAAACATTTCTGATTCTCGTTTGGAAAACATTTCCAAAACTCCTTTACGATCAAACCTTACATTTCTTAGTTAAGAAGGAAGTCACTCAAGTTAGGGTATAATTACCTCTCAGACCTTAACTGAACAACGTTATAACTTCGAAATGGTCAAAGTTTATCTTTTAATCTTTAACAACTTCTTTGCGCCTTTCTCGTATCCAATTTTACTAATCCACTTCTATATTTAAAACATTGGTTATAACGATAACGTTATAATCCCTCCTTTTGAATTATCTAACTTTAATTATAACTTCTATTCTTATTAGTGAATAATTAACCTAACACTTATTTATTTATAAACAAATAAATCTCTATTTAAACACTGGAAAGTATAAGTACTTTCCCGAATTCGATATAATCGAATTTGCCGATTAACTCTCTTCAAGAAATCTCTATTTGATTAACTCTTCTTCGAATAACCTATATTCGATTAACTCCTTCTCGAATAAACGATATTCGATAATCTTTCTTCGAATAACTAATATTCGATAACTCTTCCTTTTCAAATATCTCATATTTGAAAATCTCACTTCGATTAAACTATAATCGATAACTCCCTTCGATGAAACTAACTCGACTAACTTAACTTAACTCGACTAACTCGACTTACTTGGTTCGACCAATTCGATTCGATTAACTAGGCTCGACTAACTTGACTAACTTAACTCGACTAACTTGACTAACTTAACTCGACTAACTTGACTAACTTAGTTCGACCAATTCGATTCGATTAACTAGGCTCGACTAACTTGGTCGAACCACCCGATCAACTCAACTTATTTAACTTAACTTATTTCTCAACTCGATCAACTCGATTAACTCCTATCGAATAACTAATATTCGATTAAACTCAATTCGCTCGACTCTAGATCGCAACGATCACAATGGTTACGCCTGACTCCCTCAGGAAACATCCGACCGCCGTAGGCTATTTACAGCCCTGCGAATTACGCTAGCAGTCGTACAAGATGGCAACTTACCCTGAATACTATGTTTGACTAACTCTGTTTCAAATAACTATATTTGATTAACTCTAGTTCGTTTTAACTCTAATCGATTAACTCTAGCTAATTAACTCCAACTGGTTAACTCTAACTGATTAACTCTAACTGGTTAACTCTATTTGACTAACTCGACTTGACTAACCCCTTTCGAATAACATATTCGATTAACTAACTTTCGAATACCATATTCGATTAACTAACTTCGAATACCATATTCGATTAACTCCTTTCGAATGCCTATATTCGATTAACTAACTTCGAATACCATATTCGATTAACTAACTTCGAATACCATATTCGATTAACTCCTTTCGAATGTCTATATTCGATTAACTAACTTCGAATACCATATTCGATTAACTCCTTTCGAATGTCTATATTCGATTAACTAACTTCGAATACCATATTCGATTAACTCCTTTCGAATGTCTATATTCGATTAACTAACTTCGAATACCATATTCAATTAACTTTATTCACTTTATAAAGATTTCCTTTTTAACAATGTTTTATTCATTTGAAAAGATTTACTTCTAAATAACGGTTCTACACTTTAAAATTGATTTCCTTTTTATAATGTTCCCTTTCCAATTCTATTTGTAAATGGTTTACAAATATTTCCTTTTCAAATTTATTCTTGAAATATTCTAACTCCTTAAATTCCCGGGAAAATTCGCCATAACCTCCTTTGTATCGGGAGCATCGGGAAAATCCCCAAACTCGCCACACAGGCCTTTCCATTCAAAAAGAAATGTTTTGAATTTATTTGCTTTTCAAATATCTCCTATTTATAAATATTCCAATTTATAAATATCTCTTATTTATAAATATTCCACTTTATAAATATGCTATTTTCAATATCACTTTGAAAATTCCCTTATCTACATTCCGGTATTTCTTATGGTATTTAACACACCATATAACAACGATAACTATCGTCCAAAGCACACATAATCAACGTCAGATTATATATCACATTATATATCACAATATATAAATCACAGTAAAATAACTGTTGAGGAATCCAGTTGGATTCCTCCAACCTGCTTCCCTGCATCACAGATGTTAAACAATATAGATAACATCACTTTCAGTTCCATATGATATATTTTGTTAAACAGAATCAATATAGAAATTCAACTAACTGACTAGCAGTTCAATCAAACAATCAACACACAGTAAATCAGACAATTTCTAACAGTTTTAAAAATACAACATGAAAATATAAACTGTTCAGAGTTGGTGAGATTTACTCACATTTGGACGATCATCGTCAATGACGATAACCATCGCTTGATTCAGACAATTTATTTTGCTATAAATTGTAACGTGCTCCAATTGACTCGCGGTCAGTTCCATTGTGGAGTTCTCGTCCATACGATCCCAACGCAACTTACGGTTCTCGATTCTGACCTCGTATGGAATAGTTATGAATTATCTAAGTTAATACAATATTAAATTTATATTAAACTTAAGTTAATTAAAATAGTCGGGCCTTAACCTTATTTCCTCTTGGCCCAAATCCTCATCCACCTGCTTTCAAAGCTCAGCCCACCGAACCGAATATATCCCCAAACCCGATAATTAATCTCTCCCAATCCCTCATTTGCATTTTCCTCTTTTCACAGACCGTTGACCTCAACTTTTGACCGACGATGGCCTCTGCTCCGACCACCCATCTCCGGCGGCGACGTCATCAATCTCCCCAGCGTCCAACGCTCCACCCGCCAGTCACCCTAAAGCCCCACTCGATGAAACCCTTAAAACCCGACCTGATACCTCTTCCTTCGAATTTACCCAATCGCCGGATTCCAAAATCAACTCCATACCCGAATCCAACTTCGAACTGGTCTCAGGCACCACCCTGAATACATCTGCACCCTCCGTTCAACCTCCAGCATCACCAGTCGAGGTCCGACCTCTCCTGGCACCACGCTGTGACCAAACAAACCCCGGAGCTTTCAATCGAGTGCAAAAAGGAGTACACCAAAATGAAGCTAATTTACCCAGCAACTCGAAAATATCACTATTGGATTTTATAGGATTTTTGATCTATTTGTTTGAGAATTTAAATGAGCTTTGATTGATTTAAGGTTTTAAGAAATGTTGTTTTGTGGCGGCTACTGCTTTGACCTTGGGATCAAAAGAGAAATTTGGTTTCAGTAATGTATTTATAGGAGATTTAGTCTTCATCGCTAAGTAAATTCGTAGGATAAGTCTGCTTAATATTATATATATCCTTTTTATATAGTGTCTGCGTTTGTTCTGCGTGAAAGGATGGATGGGTGACCATTCAAGGGAGTACGTATACTTAGTCTGGAGGCAAAGCATATATATTACTTTTAACCTTTTAAATGGTTTTCTTCTGATTGACAATGGTATGTTTGGAATGATGAATACCACATTCTGAAACAAGTAAAACCAATACACGCACTCATGGATGTCAACCAAATTTGAAGTGTCAAGCTTATCCAAATTGGAAAAGCATTATTATTATTTTCGAAGTTGAACTCATGGAACTGCTAACAGAAAATGCCATAGGTTTTATATTATAACGTTTTGTGTACCCGTTATACAAAAATCTGTTTGTCTATGGACTGATATAAGAATATCACTGAGTCGAGCAATGTGCCACGACTCCAAAAATATAATAATACCGGTAGTTTACCTCATATTGTGAAACCCCAAAATCGCTGATTAAGGGTGCACAATACTCCAAATAAAAAGTTGCTTATTTAATTAATTAAAAATTTCAGTAAAATTCTAAAAATTAAATTATCACAATGTCTCAAAAGAACCTTGTCTAAATTCAAGTCCGATATTTAAATATTCTCAAATAGCCGTTATGGTCAGGGCGCTGCATTCTTGAGAATTTGATTTGGACGTAACTCAAAATCTACACGACGAAATCCCGATTTTTCTCTTCCACTAGAAGGATATACTCCACCAGCTCCACACGTTTCTTGTTTCACAGAAATCCGATTTAAAACGGACCCTGTACATCCAGTTGAAGTCTAAATCGCCAAATAGCGAACTACCGCGTCGTTACGCGCTCTATTTTAATTATAATATAATTATACGTTCAAACTGATGTCGACTGAATATACTCGTCAATATAATACAAGTCTAAGCTGAACTAAAATCTCGGGGACGACCCCGTTCACCTTATATTGCCAATTCACATATTTCTGATTATTTCTGATTTAAATATATTATTTAATTATTTAAATTAATTAAATATTCACTTTATTTAATTAACCGACGTTTTAATTCCCTAAATCCCTATTTATATAATTAAATAAATTTAATTATACCCCTGGAAAATGCGGGTCATTACAATCTTCCCCACTTAAAATAATTTCGTCCTCGAAATTGCTAAGTAAGAGGACGACCCTATCTATTGGAATTCCTAAGATTTGTTTACCCCTTATTTCTGATTTCAACTGAACCAATTTATATCGACTAAAATATTTATTCATTCTGACTAACTAAAATTTTCAAAAATTCTGAAAATTTTCTAACACTTTAAATTTTCGGAAAATTTCGCCAGCGTTTCCTTTGTACGGGGTTACCGGAAAAATTCAAACCTTGCCACACAGGCCCTCTCCAACCCAAAAGAAAATCAAACAGCCAAGCGGCTTGCCAATTCGGCTCATAAATCTCATGCTTATATCAAATATAGACTTGTACCTTTTTATCGGGCATATCAACTCTATCACTTCACCTGTTATCATTCCAACGTATACCAATGCAATTCAAACTTGATCCCAAATCAATTTATCTTTAACACAATCATTCGCTTACACCTAAGTCGAATTTCATTTCAAACTCAAGCACTATTCTTGATTTCAAATCCATAACTCACCAGTCCAATATAATTCCTGATTATCGATAATCAAGTCTAATTCTACTTGACACTAATCTATTTCAAATGATTTTCACTTACTGGCTTTTAATTAAATCTCAATTCTATTGGATTTTACAAATTTTACTTTAATTTGTTTAAATTCAAACAACCTTTCTTCCTAGAAGTTTTAAACAGTTAACCTCTTTCAATAATCAAATCTTCCTTTTTGAAATTCAACACAACTTGTTTCCCAAAACAAATTCAGAACAAAACCCTTGGTAGTAATCCGTCACTTACACACTCGAAAATGAACACCGACGATGTCATGATCAACATCGGAATCTATTTTCCAGCTACCGAAGTGAGTTCAATACTATAGCACTTTCAAAACCCTTTTTTTTTTTAACATTTCCACCTTGAAATCAATTCCAAATATCCTTTTACAATGTTGTAAACAAATTTAAAATCTCCCAGGAACTTAAAATCTCCTTATATTAAATCCTGATTTATTTACAAACACTTTTCCAATTTCTGAGATTTTAAATTCTGATTCTGATCTAAATTCAGACTTAATTCATTTCAATTTCATATAATTCACTTGTATAAATTCTGATTGGTTATATAACCATTTCACATTTTATAATCTTATCTGATTATAATTACTACCAACACATCCTATATATGATAATATATCACATATCCATACTGTGTCGGTCCATCGTATTCAAGTGTTTATTTACTCCTACCGATACAGTGGATCAAACTGATCGACCAGAATTCATAAACAACTGAGCTAATGAATCTCCACAATATAAAACAAATTTTTATATCAAATACAAATACGTTCACTCGTATATATACACTCAACTCAATTTAGGGTATTACTAACCCTATCTCTACCGAGTCACGCCACAGAGCCAAGTAATTCTTAACTTAAGCTCTGATACCAACTGTTACGACCCGGATTTTGAGCGACTTTGGTTATCGACATAAGCTCGACGTCGATAACCAAAACATCGAAAAATCCCGGTAATTAATGAAAGAAATTAGAAGGTGAGAATAGATAAGATAGAAACTTAGAACAGAAGAAGAAGAAGAACACAACATCAGAGTAACACGAACCTCACAACGGAACGAATAACATATAATATATAACATAACTTTGAAATATAACAGTTATGTATACAATAGCACTTATCAGAGTACAGCACTTACAACACAGCGGAAATAACTATAGTTATATGATCTTGAAGCCTCCAGCTCCAAGCTCTCCAAGTATATATGCAAATTCCTGACTACTTGACTGCCCGTACAAATTAGGCACCCAAGAGTTTAGGGAAAACAACAAAGTAAACTCTGGGTCAGTCATGGGACTGGTATGAGTAAAACAGTTTAAACAGGTATATGAACAAGTAAACGATAGCTCATAAGACCACGCCGCAGAACGGAACGGGTTTTTCCCTTATGAGAATCCAAAATATCTTTATATCAAAAACCTTTTGATATTATAATAATGTCTATGTACAAATAGATATCAACTAGCAAAAACGCTTTCATCTCACGTTCTACGTATATAGTATACAATCAAAATCGCAAGCACGTATTGGATAATGGATTTCCAACTATGACAAGGTATGGAACCACCTTCCGATCAGTGTACTCTAGGAACGATACACTGGAGTTCAACAAGAACATCTTGCAACTCAGCCACACATGACCGACCACTCATTTCGGTTGAGTGTATCGAATGTACATCACCAACGGTTGGGATCAGCAACCGTTCCCGTAAATATATGGGACAGCATTGATAGATTTAAGAAACAAATGAATATTCACTAGATAGGTGATTATACACCCTACTTCGGTGCGACCGACTTAGCCATGCTACCTGCCCGATTTCTATCATTTACCGGTTGATGAGGCTAAAAGCTACGCTTTATCATTACATCAGATTCACTTTGAATGCTACATTGTCAAATCCATCGAAATCACTAATTGACGTTTACAACAGTACATTACGTGTCAGCTAAAAGAAGTCTCCTTCTCCGCTTCCACTCTTGGTACGGTTGAAGAAATCAATGTACGTGACCGTCTGGAAATACTATGTCAGACATCCATCTCCATTCACTTAGAAATGTCACATCGTCATACCCGCCAAATCACAAATTGACTTATCCAAAAATAACACGGGTATACAGCTAAGAGAAACGAATTCCTCTGCCACCAAACGTGAATACGTTTGAACAGATCAACTTACGCGATCCATTGGATATACTCCGTCAGACCTTCGTCCATACAAGTTGTCCTGGGACTGGACA
The DNA here is from genome assembly GCA_030737875.1 of Allium sativum. Taxonomy (NCBI): domain Eukaryota; kingdom Viridiplantae; phylum Streptophyta; class Magnoliopsida; order Asparagales; family Amaryllidaceae; genus Allium; species Allium sativum. The sequence goes on along the minus strand of CM060921.1, from coordinate 507,500,712 downwards.
AACCGAAGGCACTATTCCGTATATCCATCTTAGTCACTGTTATCTAAGACTTATACAACAGCCCTTGCATTTTACTCCGTCTTCAATTATCTTTGGCATATATGATTCGCAACGCTTATGCCAATACAGAGTGGTTCTTTGGATAATAATCCAACCGGTCTCTCCATATTAACAACGTTAAAATGGTCAAAACTTCGATAGTCAGTGAGTTAACTATCAAAGAAAAACAAGTGTGCAAACAACGATATTATTTCCAAATGGAAATTATATCGAACAAACATCATTTAACATAAATCTCTTTAGTTCATTTATTTACTTATCTCCTGTTTCCCTATATTCTAAATTCTTATTTTTCTTTTATCAGAAAACATTTCTGATTCTCGTTTGGAAAACATTTCCAAAACTCCTTTACAATCAAACCTTACCATTTCTTAGTTAAGAAGGAAGTCACTCAAGTTGGGGTATAATTACCACTCAGACCTTAACTGAACAACGTTATAACTTCGAAATGGTCAAAGTTTATCTTCTAATCTTTAACAACTTTTTTGCGCCTTTCTCGTATCCAATTTTACTAATCCACTTCTATATTTAAAACATTGGTTATAACGATAACGTTATAATCCCTCCTTTCGAATTATCTAACTTTAATTATAACTTCTATTCTTATTAGTGAATAATTAACCTAACACTTATTTATTTATAAACAAATAAATCTCTATTTAAACACTGGAAAGTATAAGTACTTTCCCGAATTCGATATAATCGAATTTGCCGATTAACTCTCTTCGAGAAATCTCTATTTGATTAACTCTTCTTCGAATAACCTATATTCGATTAACTCCTTCTCGAATAAACGATATTCGATAATCTTTCTTCGAATAACTAATATTCGATAACTCTTCCTTTTCAAATATCTCATATTTGAAAATCTCACTTCGATTAAACTATAATCGATAACTCCCTTCGATGAAACTAACTCGACTAACTTAACTTAACTCGACTAACTCGACTTACTTGGTTCGACCAATTCGATTCGATTAACTAGGCTCGACTAACTTGACTAACTTAACTCGACTAACTTGACTAACTTAACTCGACTAACTTGACTAACTTAGTTCGACCAATTCGATTCGATTAACTAGGCTCGACTAACTTGGTCGAACCACCCGATCAACTCAACTTATTTAACTTAACTTATTTCTCAACTCGATCAACTCGATTAACTCCTATCGAATAACTAATATTCGATTAAACTCCATTCGCTTGACTCTAGATCGCAGCGATCACAATGGTTACGCCTGACTCCCTCAGGAAACATCCGACCGCCGTAGGCTATTTACAGCCCTGCGAATTACGCTAGCAATCGTACAAGATGGCAACTTACCCTGAATACTATGTTTGACTAACTCTGTTTCAAATAACTATATTTGATTAACTCTAGTTCGTTTTAACTCTAATCGATTAACTCTAGCTAATTAACTCCAACTGGTTAACTCTAACTGATTAACTCTAACTGGTTAACTCTATTTGACTAACTCGACTTGACTAACCCCTTTCGAATAACATATTCGATTAACTAACTTTCGAATACCATATTCGATTAACTAACTTCGAATACCATATTCGATTAACTCCTCTCGAATGCCTATATTCGATTAACTAACTTCGAATACCATATTCGATTAACTAACTTCGAATACCATATTCGATTAACTCCTTTCGAATGTCTATATTCGATTAACTAACTTCGAATACCATATTCGATTAACTCCTTTCGAATGTCTATATTCGATTAACTAACTTCGAATACCATATTCGATTAACTCCTTTCGAATGTCTATATTCGATTAACTAACTTCGAATACCATATTCGATTAACTTTATTCACTTTATAAAGATTTCCTTTTTAACAACGTTTTATTCATTTGAAAAGATTTACTTCTAAATAACGGTTCTACACTTTAAAAATGATTTCCTTTTTATAATGTTCCCTTTCCAATTCTATTTGTAAATGGTTTACAAATATTTCCTTTTCAAATTTATTCTTGAAATATTCTAACTCCTTAAATTCCCGGGAAAATTCGCCATAACCTCCTTTGTATCGGGAGCATCGGGAAAATCCCCAAACTCGCCACACAGGCCTTTCCATTCAAAAAGAAATGTTTTGAATTTATTTGCTTTTCAAATATCTCCTATTTATAAATATTCCAATTTATAAATATCTCTTATTTATAAATATTCCACTTTATAAATATGCTATTTTCAATATCACTTTGAAAATTCCCTTATCTACATTCCGGTATTTCTTATGGTATTTAACACACCATATAACAACGATAACTATCGTCCAAAGCACACATAATCAACGTCAGATTATATATCACAATATATAAATCACAGTAAAATAACTGTTGAGGAATCCAGTTGGATTCCTCCAACCTGCTTCCCTACATCACAGATGTTAAACAATATAGATAACATCACATTCAGTTCCATATGATATATTCTGTTAAACAGAATCAATATAGAAATTAAACTAACTGACTAGCAGTTCAATCAAACAATCAACACACAGTAATTCAGACAATTTCTAACAGTTTTAAAAATACAACATGAAAATATAAACTGTTCAGAGTTGGTGAGATTTACTCACAGTTGGACGATCATCGTCAATGACGATAACCATCGCTTGATTCAGACAATTTATTTTGCTAGAAATTGTAACGTGCTCCAATTGACTCGCGGTCAGTTCCATTGTGGAGTTCTCGTCCATACGATTCCAACGCAACTTACGGTTCTCGATTCTGACCTCGTATGGAATAGTTATGAATTATCCAAGTTAATACAATATTAAATTTATATTAAACTTAAGTTAATTAAAATAGTCGGGCCTTAACCTTATTTCCTCTTGGCCCAAATCCTCATCCACCTGCTTTCAAAGCTCAGCCCACCGAACCGAATATATCCCCAAACCCGATAATTCATCTCTCCCAATCCCTCATTCGCATTTTTCTCTTTTCACAGACCGTTGACCTCAACTTTTGACCGACGATGGCCTCTGCTCCGACCACCCATCTCCGGCGCCGACGTCATCAATCTCCCCAACGTCCAACGCTCCACCCGCCAGTCACCCTAAAGCCCCACTCAATGAAACCCTTAAAACCCGACCTGATACCTCTTCCTTCGACTTTACCCAATCGCCGGATCCCAAAATCAACTCCATACCCGAATCCAACTTCGAACTGGTCTCAGGCACCACCCTGAATACATCTGCACCCTCCGTTCAACCTCCAGCATCACCAGTCGAGGTCCGACCTCTCCTGGCACCACGTTGTGACCAAACAAACCCCGGAGCTTTCGATCGAGTGCAAAAAGGAGCACACCAAAATGAAGCTAATTTACCCAGCAACTCGAAAATATCACTATTGGATTTTATAGGATTTTTGATCTATTTGTTTGAGAATTTAAATGAGCTTTGATTGATTTAAGGTTTTAAGAAATGTTGTTTTGTGGCGGCTACTGCTTTGACCTTGGGATCAAAAGAGAAATTTGGTTTCAGTAATGTATTTATAGGAGATTTAGTCTTCATCGCTAAGTAAATTCGTAGGATAAGTCTGCTTAATATTATATATATCCTTTTTATATAGTGTCTGCGTTTGTTCTGCGTGAAAGGATGGATGGGTGACCATTCAAGGGAGTACGTATACTTAGTCTGGAGGCAAACCATATATATTACTTTTAACCTTTTAAATGGTTTTCTTCTGATTGACAATGGTATGTTTGGAATGATGAATACCACATTCTGAAACAAGTAAAACCAATACACGCACTCATGGATGTCAACCAAATTTGAAGTGTCAAGCTTATCCAAATTGGAAAAGCATTATTATTATTTTCGAAGTTGAACTCATGGAACTGCTAACAGAAAATGCCATAGGTTTTATATTATAACGTTTTGTGTACCCGTTATACAAAAATCTGTTTGTCTATGGACTGATATAAGAATATCACTGAGTCGAGCAATGTGCCACGACTCCAAAAATATAATAATACCGGTAGTTTACCTCATATTGTGAAACCCCAAAATCGCTGATTAAGGGTGCACAATACTCCAAATAAAAAGTTGCTTATTTAATTAATTAAAAATTACAGTAAAATTCTAAAAATTAAATTATCACAATGTCTCAAAAGAACCTTGTCTAAATTCAAGTCCGATATTTAAATATTCTCAAATAGCCGTTATGGTCAGGGCGCTGCATTCTTGAGAATTTGATTTGGACGTAACTCAAAATCTACACGACGAAATCCCGATTTTTCTCTTCCACTAGAAGGATATACTCATCCAGCTCCACACGTTTCTTGTTTCACAGAAATACGATTTAAAACGGACCCTGTACATCCAGTTGAAGTCTAAATCGCCAAATAGCGAACTACCGTGTCGTTACGCGCTCTATTTTAATTATAATATAATTATACGTTCAAACTGATATCGACTGAATATACTCGTCAATATAATACAAGTCTAAGCTGAACTAAAATCTTGGGGACGACCCCGTTCACCTTATATTGCCAATTCACATATTTCTGATTATTTCTGATTTAAATATATTATTTAATTATTTAAATTAATTAAATATTCACTTTATTTAATTAACCGACGTTTTAATTCCCTAAATCCCTATTTATATAATTAAATAAATTTAATTATACCCCTGGAAAATGCGGGTCATTACAGACAGTGACCAAATTATTGGTTCAATAGAACCGGGAAACGTGTGTTCAGGAATTTCCAATCCACTAAGGTATATTTTTGGACCGGCCCTGCAGGATCCAAGGGTTCACTGCGGGGGATCCTGAGACATTGCTAGAGCGTCTCGAATCGGTAAGGAGATCGTCCCTAGCCTTGACTCATGACGGAAACCCAATTTCCAATACGACATTATGGTTTTGATTGTAAACCTATATATGGCGACATAGTAGGATGGGGTACTATGCCGTCTAGGATTGATACATTTACTTTGAAGTATTTTAAAACCGATTTTACAATAATAATAATATTAAAATATTATTTTCTACGTATCAAGCATGTTTGATCATTATAAGGTAAAATTCTATCCTCCGGTTTGCGTTGCATTATGTGATGGGACTTGAGTCTTATAATGATTTCATTTTTCTGAAAAGCATTGCGTTGTTTTGAATACAATTTATTTAATTTATGCACTGGCAATCCAATGGAGTAAACCCGTTCCGCGTTAGCGGCGTGGTCCTGTGATTAGCCATATTGTTAGATAAGTTAGGAAAGAGTTCCCATACTAGTCCCACGACTGACTCGTAGTTTGTTTCACTTTGCAAACTCGGGTGCCCTCTTTTCCACACGGGCAGTCGAGTAGCTTATTTTACAGATATATTGAGCAGGATTCTGGATCGAAGCTTAAAGCCGTGTCTAGAGCATTGATACACTTCCGCTGTATCAGATTATTGGTTCCGCTGTGTTGTATTAAATTCGTTGTAAATTATCTTTCGCTGTCATATTATTATATTCATTGTACTCTGTTATTCTGTACTCTGATGTAACATTATTGTAATGTTTATAAAAGTCTTCTGTTATTTGTTCTGATGTGTTGTATGCTCAAAGTTAACTATTACATCCCGGAAAAAGTCGATCTTGGTTATCCGATATACAAGACATATCGAACATCCAAGAATCGAAAATACCGGTAGTTAATGAAAGAAATTAGAGTGTGAGGATAGATAAGATAGAAACTTAGAATAGAAGATGAAGAACACACAACATCAGAGTAAACACGAATCTCACAACGGAACGAATAAATATATTTCATAACATAACTTTGAAATATAAATCTGTACTTGAATATACATATCATTTCCAAAGTACAACACTTACAACACAACGGAAAAACCATAGCTATATAGTCCTGAAGCCTCCTGCTCCAGCTCTTCAAGTATCTGTAAATCCCGGCTACTTTACTGCTCGTACAAAATTGGGCACCCAAGAGTTTAGGAAAAACAAAACAAACTCCGGGTCAGTCATGTGACTGGTGTGAGTAAACTCAAATTATTTGATTTAACTTTCAAAATCCTTTTGAAACAAAGGATAATCTTAAGACCGATCCATACATAAACATGGATGGTTTTTACCTTATGATAACCCAAATCATTAGTAGAACAACATTATTCTGATAATATAATAATGTCTAACACAAGTAATATCAATCTAGTAGAAACGCTTGCATCTAAAGTTCTACATATCTGATATACAATCAAAACCGCAGGCTCTTATTTGGGTAATGGATTCCAACTATGACAAGGTATGGATCCACCTTCCGCTCAGTGTACTCTAGAAGCGATACACTGGAGTTCAACAAGAACATCTTGCAACTTGGCCACACATGACCGACCACTCATTTCTCTTGAGTGTATAGAATATATTGTCACCTTACAGTTGGTAAACCAACATAACCATTCCCGGGAGATACAGAATTGAAACAAGTAACAAATATGAATATTCTCTAGATGGTGACAATATACCTAATTGGTTGCGAACCACTCAGCCATGCTGCCTGCCCGATTTCTGCCATTTCCCAGTTGATGAGGCTTGATTTTATAACGTATCTTTTAACAGATCACTCCTCATTTACTTTGAATGCCACATCATCATACCCGTCAAATCACAAATTGATTTCCCCAAAAATACCACGGGTATAAGCTAAGAGAAACGAATTCCTCCGCCACCAATGTAAATACGTTTGAAATGATCAACTTACGTGATCTACTAGATATACTCTGTCAAACATTCGTCCATTCAAGTTGTCCTGGGACTGGACAAACCAAAGGCACTATTCCATACACCCATCCTAGGCAATATCTACCTAGAACTTATACAACAGCCCTTGCACTTTACTCCATCTTCAATTTGTCTTCGATCTATTTGATTCGAAACGCTAATGCCCATATGGAGTGGTTCTTTGGATAAGAATCCAACCGGTCTCTCCGTATTGACGACGAAAAAATGGTCAAAACTTTGGTAATCTGTGATTTAACTATCAAAGAAAAACACGTGTGCAAACAATGATATTATTTCCAGATGGAAATTTTATCGATCAATCATCATTTAACTCTTTAGTTCATTAATTTACTTTTCTCCTGTTTCCATGTGTTCTAAATCCTTATTTTCTATTATTAGAAAACATTTCTGATTCTTATTTGGAAAACATTTCCAAATCTCCTTTACTGGATTTAAACTGATGTTTAAATCAAACATCGCCATGCACACTCAAACCATTTCACTCATTAACTAAATTCACTTAACCATCATTCACTATCAAACCTTACCATTCCTTTGTTAAGAAGGAAGTCAATCAAGTTGGGGTATAATTACCTCTCAGACCTTAACTGAACAACGTTTTAACTTCAAAATAGTCAAAGTTTATCTTTTAAATATTTAACAAACTTCCTTACGTAACTCTCTTTCGAATAAAAATCTATTCAATAACTCTTTCCTTCGAATAAACTATATTCGATAATCTCTCTTTTTCGAATAACCTATATTCGAATAACTCTATTCAATTAACACTATTCGATTAACTCTAATCGATTTACTCTTATCAGTTAGCTCTATTTGATTAACTTAATTCTAATAACTCTATTTGATTAACTCTATTGGATTAACTCTATTTGATTTACCCTACTGGATTAACTCTATTCAATTAACTCTAACTCATTTACTCATATCAATTAACACCTTTCGAATAAACTATATTCGATTAACTCCTTTTGAATAACTAATATGGTAGTAACCCGAAACTTCCTCGGTAAGGAAAGAACGAATTGCTTTGAGGATAAGACGAATCAGAACACAAACGGAAGAACATTTCATTGTTTATTACAACAATTCCATCAGAATACAAGAATATATAGAGTATGAATAAATATTACACATTTCACAAATATCATAGATTTAAATTACATTTAAATACATAGCAGCGGAAAAATAATACAACACATAACTGAAAGGAGATATACGGGTATAGAGCTTTCTGAATATCATTCCAGCTGTAAACCAAGATCCTGTGAATATAAATCTGCAAAACCAAAAATACTAGCTGCCCGTGTCGAAAATAAAGGCACCTAGAGTTTAGGTTAAAACAATAAACTCCAGGTCAGTCATGTGACTGGTGTGAGAACTAAAACAGTTACTAATCTTTATTTTAAAGTTAGGTAAATCAAGGGAACACGCCGTATAACACGGAACGGGTTTCCTCCCAAGAATACCAGTGCATAAAACAAACAACGCAATGCTAAATAAAGAAAAATGAAGCTATTATAAGACCCAGGTCCCATCACACGATGCAATGCAAGCCGTAGGATAGGGTTTTACCTTATAATAACCAAAGAATGCTTGATACGTTTAAAAACAGATTATTTTGATATTACTATAAGTGTATAGTGTCAAAACAATTTCAATCATAAGTATCAATCATAGACGGCATAGCTACCATCTACTATGTCGCCATACTAAGTTCTACAAATAAAACCGAATTATCACGTATTGGAAATTGGATTCCATCACGAGTCGAGGCAAGGGGCAAGCTCCTCTCCGTTCGAGACTAACTAGCAGATGTCTCAGGACTACACACAGCGATCCTTGGAACCTCCAAGGTCGGTCCTCTCTTACTTTTGAGGATTGGCAATTCCTGAACACACGTTTCCCGATCCTATGGGACCTATATCTGAGGCGCCTCTCATCCAACAACCACACAGGTAAAAATAATATATATGTGTCAGGGCTAGTAGGTCACTGACATCACCCATAGCTAGAAGGAAACGTCGTGCACTCATTGGGTCCTTATCCCGTTTTTGACTCATACCGAGGTGTGAGGCTCGCGAATTAACGCCATACACAAAGCTATGCCACACAGGCTGTGCTTTGATCATCAACCACAAGACTTTGCTTTTCAACAGAAGCCTTGATTATTTGCCACTTAGGCATGCCACACAGGCAATTCATGCCATGCGATTGATATCTATCGATATATAACCTCTAAGCTCGTACGTCTCATAGAAGGGCGTTAAGCAAGAGAATAAATTCTCCGCCGCCAAACAGATATATATTTAATAGAAATCGATCACACATAATAAAATCCAATGTCAGACACACAGTCCATTTACAAGTTCATTCTAGGTCTGAACGAAACCGGAGGAACCTTATTCCTCGCATATCCATCGATCTCCAAGTACGTATGGACGATCACCGACTGACTCCCTCCTCTTGGGTGTACAGCCCAATCAAGATCATCAATAATCATCCAAACGATGTGAAGACCTCCGATCTTCAACCACCATCTTCATCTTCGACTTATCATCGAATCGGTAATTCAGAATGGGTATAAACCCGGCCTTTCCGAATAATCCATGTATATAATAAACAAGTGTTACACAAACACAACATATGCCTCATTCCAATTCAAAATATTCTTTTATTCAAATCTTCACATTCTTAGGGAAAGGTCATACATCGTTACACAAACACAACATACGCCGAATAACCCGCGTTTGTGGTGCAAGACTGCCCGGAACTGCCCGGCAAATCCAGCAGCCACGAACGGGCATCTAATGTGAGAGGTTATACATCGTTATGGCATTATAAATAAACTAAGAAATACTAACCATAATAAGACATGTGGGTGACATGGGTATGGTTAGAGGGTTAAGTGGGTGATATAAATGACATGTAAAGCATAACTAATGTGGACTTAACCGTTGTGAGACATGTGATGTAAGACATAACCATGGTAGACTTAACCGTAGTAAAACATGTGTAAGACATGTAAACTGTAATAAAAAGGGGGTTAAGTGGGACACGTGTGACATGTGAAACAGAATTTATATATGCTTAACCAAATGGGACCGGTAACGGTATCATAAATTAATTGAATTGGGTAAAGTTTAAGTAACGGGTTAAGTAAAAGGAAGGGTAAAGTCAAATCTAAAAGTAATGACACAGTAAGGGGGAATGATAATTACCTATTATAAACTTGAGTTGCGGTGATGTAAAATTAAATAATAGGCAAACTTGTCATAAGGGACAAGGGAAGGTTATGACTTAAGATGTAATACAAGACTTGAAGGGTAGGTCGATTTATACTATGAAATAAGTCAAATCTAAAATTAATGACAAAAAAATGGGGAATGATAAATAACCTATTATGAATAAACTTGAATAAGGCAAGAAAGGATAATAGGTGGAAATTATAACTTATGGGACAAGATAAGTTATAGGAAACGATAGGGAAGACGAGGTAACTTATATGTAAAGATATACTTAAATTAAGTGGTTTGGAAAGGAGAAATGTGAAATTAAAAATGATATAAGTTATATGAGTGGAAAAGAAGTAAATTAGAATCATATATGTTAGTTGGGTGGAGTAATTCTCTGGGTGTCAGTCTGATGTTGATTTCGGTCTTCGGGGATGGTGTTTAGAGGGTTATTCTCCTAATCAGTATGTATGTGGGATAAGGCATACTTAACCATAAATTAAGTATAACATGTTGTTGTATCCCAAAAAGGGAATAATTTATGAAATTGGAAAATAACATGTTGTGGGCTTATTAATGGACTTAAGTGGGTTAAGTATAAATTGAATTAATAAGCAAGGGTAACTTGGTGAATATGAAAAAAGGAAGCTAATGTGAATAACCAAGTTAAATGAGAAAGTTGACGAGGTGGCACGAGCGTGAAATAAATGGTTAGACTTAGGGTCTAATGACATATAAAACTAAGGTGCTTGAAGCAGTCCATACATTGTAGGATGAATAACCCAACGAGGTAGATCATGATGGTGTCATAAGGCATGAGGAGAGCGCACGCTCGCTATTTTAGAGGCTCCAACGAACTGGAAGTGTGATGGCCCGCCATGCACCAGCCGGCATTTCCTCCGAAAGTGCGCTGAACACATGCCTGACTAGAACAGAATGGTCGCCAAAGAAAGGAAAGAAGAGAATGAACTAATCAAGAACCTGTAGAATGTCTCACAGCGCAAGGAATAAAATATAATAATGACATACTTGACATAAAACAGGTGAGATAGTCCATAAGCTGAAACTAAAACATCATAGCAGCAGAAAATCCAATTACAACTTATGTTCCACATCACCATTATTACAACTTTAAAAAACTATCTCTAAAACAAAAGAAAAGGAAAGGTACACTACTAATGCCCAAAGCAGTGACCAGTAGCGACACAGGGAGAATATCTATATGTGTGTGTGTGTATATATATATACATCATACGTGGAAGCCTCCTGCTCGTCTTCGGTACAGCTACTCGTGCTTCACCAGCTAACTTGTCTCTAGTCTACTCGTGAGAGCACCCAGAGTAATACGAAGAGACATAAAACTCTGGGTCAGACAAAAGTCTGATATGAGCGATAAGCAGCAAAACAGAACAATAACAGGTATACTAAACCATACCTGAACCTGGACCTGCAACCAAAGAGTTAGCATTACATACTGTACAATACTCTAAGGTGCCACTAACACATGATGTAAAGAATACGGGGGTGGGGGTGGGCATGTCATTGTGATGACAAACAAATCAAGCATGGCAACCATCCTCATGTCTCTCACTCGGTGCGTAAAGCATACGCTATCCATTACTTTGATCACTAGACCCAGTGTGACGGCCCGCCCCGCACCAACCGACATTTACTCCAAAAGTGCACTGTACACATGTCCAGTTGGCACGGAATGGGTCGTCAGAAGGAAAAGGAAGAAGGAAATGAAAATACAAAGAACCTGTAGAATGTCTCACAACGCATAGAACAAAATATAATAATAACATACTTGACATAAAACAGGAGAGACAGTGCATAAGCTGAAAACCAAAACTAAACATCATAGCAGCGGAAATCCAAAATACAGCTTATTACAACCTTTCAACTGTCTCAAAGCAAAAGCAAGATAAAGGAGGTACACTACTAATGCCCAAGTAGCGACCACCAACGACACAGGGAGAATATATATATAATACGTGGAAGCCTCCTGCCCGCCTCCGAATCAGCTACTCTACGAAGACCACTACGAATTTGTTGAGGAAATCTCTGAATACCCTACTCATCAGGTCCACGAAGTAAGCAGGTGCATTCGTCAAGCCGAAAGGCATGACAAGCCATTCAAAGAAGCCGTCTGGGGTTCTGAACGCCGTTTTATTGATGCTATCTTCAGCCACCCTTAGCTGATGAAAACCGGTTGCTAAATCGAGTTGGGAGAAAACAGACGCTCCTACAAGCTGGTCAAACAAATCGTCAATTCTAGGGAGAGGGTGCCTATTCTTTTTCGTTAGCTTGTTGAGCTCCCTATAGTCAACACATAGACGGAGTGAACCATCCGCCTTTGTAGCGAACACCACTGGAGCGCCCCATTCTGAAATGCTTCTCCTAATGAACCCCTTTTCTAGAAGCTCTTTAATCTGTTTACTGAGCTCTTTCCTTTCCCGTGGAGCCATGTGTCTAACGGGCAACGCCACGGGCTTTGCATTATCTACAAGATATATGCGGAAGTCTATTTCCCGCTTCGGAGGCAAGCCCTTCACCTCTTCGAAGACATCCGGATATTCCCGGACCACTCTAACTGATTGCAAATTTTCAACAGAGGCAAGCATAACCGCATACGAGGGATTACAAGAAATTTCCAAAGTATTACCGAGCTGGGTTAGGAGCCTAACAACCCTTTTCTCACAATCAAGGATGGCCCCATTACTGGATAGCCAATCCATACCCAAAATCAAACCATAACCCGAAAAGCCCAAAACAAAGGCACTACATTGAAATTCTACACTTAGAATAGAAATTTTCAATCCCACACAGATCATAGACAAATGAGCTGGGCCCCCAATTGGGTTTGAAACAATTAAGGGGTCCTCTACCATACTAGTTTTTAGGTGCAGAGATTCTACTAAAGCAGACGAGATAAAGGAGTGTGATGCGCCAGAATCAAATAAAGTGCGAACGGGGTGATCATAAAGATAAACTACGCTTTCTACAGAAGTATTGATACCTCGCTGTTGCAGAGGTGGCGCTTCCAGCACATGAACCTGTGCCCCTGGGGTGGATCCAGCCCTATGCCCCTGTCCTCGTTTCTTTGGGCAGTCCTTAGCCCTGTGGCCTGTCTCACCGCAAGAAAAGCACCCACCATTCTCCTTGGCCTTCTTTTTCCGGCAGTCCTTTACTAAGTGCCCCACTTTGCCACAGAAATTGCACTTCCTCTTCTCTTTGTTGCCTTTCCCGCCTTTCTTAAAGTCTGTCTTCTTAGGCTGCAAACCCTCTTTCTTCCCTTGAGAGCTTTCTGCCTTTGTCTCCTTCTTTCCCTTATCCTCTTCATTCAGCAATGCCATTTGCACCAATCTTTCACACGTGGCTCCCATGGGTATATGGGTCATGGCCAAACTGTGTAATGGCTCATTCAACCCTTTGACGAAACGGAGAGCCTTCTTGTGCGGGGTGTTGACTAGGTCAAGCCCAAACCTAGCCAGCTCATCGAACTGATTCACATACTCTCTGACTGTCTTGTCCCCTTGCTTAAGAAATAAGAATTTTTCCAACTGCAAACTTCTTTCCGCATCTGAGAGAAATTTAGTCTCAAACCTTGCCCTAAAGTCCTCCCATGTCTCCACTGGTCTTTCAGCATTAGTGACTTCCCACCAGTAGGAAGCCTCGCCCTTCAATAGCCACACTGCCAATTGTACTTTTTGTCTATCCTCTACCTCAAAGATGATGAATAGGTCCTCAGTTTCTTTCAGCCAATTCCTAGCTGCCACGAAGGACTCAGTTCCATGGAAATCCCTTCCTCCCATAGCTTTAAAATCTTTACATATCTTAGCGAATGTGTTTCCCCGTGGAGGAGGTGGAGGAAAAGGTGCCGCAGCAGCTGGATGATTTCCGGCAGCTGGGGGAGGAGGAATGGTAGGACCTGGCTGAGTGGCTCTTGCTTCTAAGAACCGTCTAAACCAACCAGGTATTGGCACCCCTTCCGGCAAGTTAAGATCTTCAGACATGCTGAAACAAAAAGGATAGATTCAAAACGAAGGATAAGAGATAGTACCTATGGCTTTGGGGAGTGGACTTTGCCTTTTTAAAATAAAATAACATTTTTCTTTTTAAAAATGCTTCTTTAAATTTCCTTTTTGAAAATAATTTTTCAAAACTTTTTCATCTTATCTGGTAAACCTATGCTCTGATACCAAGTGAAACACCCCACCTCCGTTAGGGTCACTCTCAAAGGGAATGCCCTAATTTTGGTGGAGGTTTATAAGTATAAGTCACAGATATACAAGACAGATATAAGAACACATATTTGTAAACAGCGGAAGAACAACAACTTTTATTTCATAAAAGCAAATACGTGTTACACAACATCACCATGATTGTCTTACATCCTTTCCAAAAACATAACATAACACTTTCATAATCTGTCTTGATTACATTATTTTAAAGAAGCATAAATAAAACATAGACAAACTGCAAAATCCCCATAGTGGTTGTCCAAAGCCATAGTTCAAAACGAAAAGGTCCAAGCAATACATTTCTCTTCTTCAAGCTGGATGTTAAGACTGGTCAAGCTGCAGTGTTCCCTCCCTGTGGACCTGGGGGGGGGGGGGGGGGGAACGGAAGAAAAGAAGACGAAAGAAAAGTAGAGTCAGACATAAAGCCTGAGTAAGTCTAGTACTATTCTATCTATGAATAAAGAACTGGGTATGATAAGTTTAAACAAGAAGTGGGAAAGCACTATAAACTTGCTTAAGTTGTCTAGGGTCGAATAAGCTATCGTACCCCATGTTAATCTCTGAACCCATATAAACTAGTTTCCAACTGGCACCCCATAATCAGGGTGATGTGATCCGTTCTATGATGATCGGCTCCTACTCGCATAGTTACATGTGTCTTACGGCCCCCGATGTTGTAGTTACCTATGCTGGTCCCACCATGGGGTGTAGCAAGTCCCATGGTGGCGGCCCGACACAATCCTAGAATGCACAGGTATGCTACTGGTGTCCAGTGCCTTATTTTTCTGCGTCGGAGTGTGTGCACGCCCGCACCCTGTTAGAACCTACACTGCTACACCACCGCCGTCGATTTGACCTCTTACAATCAGCCCAGTAATCGTGCCCCACCCTGCCTAGTTTCAGGGTATCCTGATACACCTTCTAGGGTTACTGCTGAAAAGGGTCCCCCGTTACTAGGTTTTCTATCTCTAGCCAACATGCTAAGTTGGTTAAGTGTTTTCTAACCTAACCCCCACCAGTCCGTTTAGTTTAGCATGTTCCATTTTGATTAAGTCTTTAGTTCACTTAATCCTAACAATCCTGACTCAGCCTTAATTGTCTTATTAAGGCCCTGACCTCTCACATTAGACAGGTATTGTTGTGGCTGCCTGTTGCCGGTTGGTTCCGGGCAGTCTTACGCCACAACTCAGTCTAACCTCGGGTCCTTATTGGGCTCCATGTTTAACCTCCCACATTGGATAGGTATTGTTGTGACTACTGGACAGCCGGGCGGTTCCGGGCAGGTTTACATCACAACTCAATCCAACCTTAGGTTAAACACATCGTATGTTCTACATTTACATATTTTGTCTTTCTTCTTTATTTTCTTATATGTAAATATTTGTGGCCCATTATTAAGTTAATGGTGTAAAGGTTACACCAATCATGGGCCCAACCCATACTTGAATTTGGGCCCTTCTACTTTATGTTTTCATTTATTAATTAATTTAACCCAACGTTATTTTCCCCCGTTTAACTCGTCCGTTTATTATATATATATGTTGGGCTTAGCCTTTTAAAGCCCAACTTAGCCATGCGAAAAGGGGAGGCTTAAAGCGCGATTACATACACAAAAGGGGAATGTGAACGCATGAACTTGCAATATGACGTTGGAAATACAAAATAGAAACTGGTGTACTTGCATAGTAGTGACATATACTTTGGTCATAAAGCATAAGTGACATGAATCAAACCATGTAAACTTGTAGTTAAGTTAAGAATATCACTATCGACACATAGGCTTAACTACAACATAAACCTATATTTTTATTCAGGCATAATGTCAAACATAAGCAAATCATGTTCCTAAGACTACTACATGTTTACAAAGGTGCCTACTTTTGTGACTAATACAAAAGTATAGTTAAATTTGTTCACATAACCATGGCATAAATATTTCTAACATGAAATCATGATTTTTACTTTAGTCATGCAAACTTGCAAAAAGGGATTTTGAATCTAACCTAGCTATGTACCACATATGTCATCATATAATTCTTGTAAACAATATAGACTTAATTATGCAAAATATCAATCATAGCCTAGTCATATTCATAAGTTTGCAAATAGCTTTTCTAGTACAAAAGCATGACTTAATACATAGATCATGATGCCAAATTTTCAACATAATTTCATATGGACTATGATAACCCAAACTTATTCCAATTACTTCACAAAAATGATGTTTGTATAAAAATACACATTATGATGGCATAGTAGCAAAACCCCAAACTTGCATGAGTTTCAATTAAACAACTACATACATGTAGCTTCAACAAGGATTACATAATTTGCGAATATTCCAAACGTATACTTGCATAAAACTACCGCATGTAGTTTTTCATAACTGAATAACATAATTCGAGAATATCCAAACGTATACAATATTCCAAATCGATAAGAATCATAGTAACGCACAAATTATGAAATATTTATCACCACAACCAAGTATACAAACCAACACAGTTATTTGTTCATACCAAAGTAATACTCTACTTACAATTGTGTGGCGAATTCTCCAATTTAGGAATTTGGAGATGCGATTTGATTTGATTAAGTTGCTTTATGCCTTTAGAATTTGTCTCCTAATCCTCTCTCCAATTGGTGGCTACTCTTAGTCGTTCCTCAGCAACATGGCGGCTTTGTTCTTATTTTTGAATGAATAGATTAGGGTTGAGTCTAGGGTCATTTTTGTAGGGGTTATGAACTGATTAGGACCATTGATGTTGCTTGGTTTGATCGTAACCATTCATCCTAAAGAGAGACCAATTAGAGCCTGCCACCTAGCCCTAATGACAAAGCAGACTACAGAAAATCGACCAACATAGAATAGGCCAGCCAGGTTGGGCTGGGTTCGACCTGGCTCTGGACCAGGTCGACATGCCTGTCGACAGCCCTGTCGACAGCCCTGTCGACCTGGCTAGACCAGGTCGACAGCCCAGTCGACCTGGGTGGCTTAGGCGGGTGTTTTTCCGCCCTGGCCCATTGGGCCCCATTTTGGAATTTAAATTTGATTTTTTGAGCTATTTTATTCTGTTTGAATTTTAAACTTAATTCAAAAACTTCCGAAGGCCATATCTTCTTCATACGGACTCCGTTTTTCGAAAACTCGGACTCTATTTCGCGTATTTTTCCGAGACGAACGCAATGGCGTATCCTGTTTCCCTTAGTTCTTTGATTTGAAATTAATTATACTTTAATTTGTGAATTTCACAGTTATAGAATTCGCGGGGTGTTACATTCTCCCCCACTTAAAAGGATTTCGTCCCCGAAATCTTCAAGTTAGGAGGAATGTATATCCTAACATCCAGTCATCCATCTACTCATCCATCAAACACGAGCATCCATTGTCCTTAAGAGACTTCTAATGCTTCATGATCATATGCGAAGTGTGTGTGTACATGTACTTATCTAATGCAAAATCAGGCGGTCTACTGATTCAGTTGACCTCCTTAATGCGAATTATGTAAGTGCCATGTATCCATTATGTATGCGAATTTTCCTATTCATGATTCTACATGAGTGCACAATCATTCAATACAAATGCAACATCCACATGACAACACATTAAAGTTCAACCACATACGAATGCAAACATATATGCATATGCAATATGAAGTGGCTGAGCCGATCTAAAACCTAGATTGTGTGTGTATATGCAACCACGAGCAACCACTAGCAATCACTTGCAACCACTTGCAACCATCATCCATAACATGTTTCAATTACATGTTTCCATCCAAAGGGTTTCCACCTAAAAGATAAGGTCGAGGAAATATACCTAAAAAGATAGATAAAAGCGCAACTTAAGGAAAAGGAAAGATCAAGGATGTACCCTCGAATAGAAAAGGGTAGGCAGTGCATATTCTAGTTTCAGTTTCCCAAGTCGCGTCTCCCTCGGCGTCGCTCCACTGAACTTTGACGAGCTTGACTTCGCGGTTGCGTAGCTTCTTCACTTCTG
The DNA here is from genome assembly GCA_030737875.1 of Allium sativum. Taxonomy (NCBI): domain Eukaryota; kingdom Viridiplantae; phylum Streptophyta; class Magnoliopsida; order Asparagales; family Amaryllidaceae; genus Allium; species Allium sativum. The sequence continues at coordinate 507,482,412 of CM060921.1, read as the reverse complement.
TTCCTAATATGCGGGTTGGAACTCTTCTTATGGTTGCTTCGCGTTCCACTTCGGCCTCTTCGAGGGTATTTGGCTCTACCACCTCAGCAGACTCATGTAGACATTTTCGGAGATGTGAAACGTGAAAAACGTTGTGGACTCCAGCCAACTTCTCGGGTAGCTCTAATCTATAGGCCATTTTCCCAATTTTCTCGATGATAGGGAATGGCCCTACGAACCTTGGTGCTAGCTTTCCTGTGGTTCCAAAACGAACAACGTTTCTTAGCGGTGATACCTTGAGAAAAACTCTGTCTCCAACCTCAAATTCAAGGTCGGTCCTTCTCTTGTCGGCATAGGACTTTTGTCTGTCTTGGGCCGTCTTCATCTTTCTTCGTATTAAGTCTACTTTCTCTGAAGTCTCTCGGATCATATCTGGTCCAAGTATGAGCTTGTCCGTAGACTCCCACCAACAAGTGGGCGATCGGCACGGTCTTCCATATAAAGCTTCGAAGGGTGCCATTCCGATGGTTGCTTGATAGCTGTTGTTGTAGGCAAATTCCACCAAAGGAAGGTGGTCTTCCCATGTCCCTCCGAAGTCAAGGACGCATAGCCTTAAGAGGTCTTCCAAAACTCTGTTCACTCTCTCTGTTTGGCCGTCGGTTTGGGAATGATAGGCTGTGCTCAAGCATAACTGCGTTCCTACTGCTTCTTGCAGACTCCGCCAAAACTCACTGGTGAAGATGGGGTCTCGGTCACTAACAATGCTAGATGGTATTCCATGGAGTCGAACGATTTCCTTGAGGTAAAGTGATGCTAGGGATGAGGCAGTTCTTTTACTTTTGACAGGTAAAAAGTGGGCGCTTTTAGTAAGCCTATCCACTATTACCCAAATGCTAGTGTTTCCTCTCCTAGACCCAGGCAGCCCATCGATGAAGTCCATTGAGATGCTATCCCACTTCCACTGCGGGACCTCCAGAGGATGTAGCAGTCCGCCAGGCTTTTTCTGTTCCGCCTTAACCTGTTGGCACACCATACACTTAGAAACGAACTCTGCCACGTCCTTTTTCATGCCGTTCCAGAAGAAAGTCCTTTTTATATCTTTGTACATTTTATCTCCGCCTGGGTGTATCGTCATCTTGGAGTGATGTGCTTCCTCGAGAACCTTCTTTATTAAATCTTTTGTCTGTGGGACGCATAGTCTTCCGTCTCGCCTTAGCAAACCCTTATCGTCGATGGAGTATCTGTTGAGGTGACTTGAAGTTTCACCCCTAATTAGCCTATCAATTATTTCCACAAGCTGAGGATCTTCGCGTTGTGCTGTCCCTACTGAATCCACTAAAGTTGGGCGCACTTCGAGAGATGCTAGCAAGCCTGGTACGAAATCGGAGGAAGGCCTAAAGTCGAAGCTGGCTATAAACTATAGGCTTTGTCTTTCAACAAACAACGGGCTTAGGGTCAATTTCTTTCGGCTCAACGCGTCTGCTACTACGTTGCCTTTGCCCGGAGTGTAGGAGATTTCGAAATTGTACGAGGCAAGAAACTCCATCCATCTCTGTTGCCTCAAGTTAAGATCCTTCTGCGAGAAAAGATATTTCAACGATTTATGGTCAGTGTAAAGTTCGAACTTCTCACCTAGGAGATAGTGTCGCCAAGACTTGAGTGCAAAGACGATGGCGGCTAACTCAAGATCGTGGGTTGGGTAGTTCTTTTCGTGTACTTTCAACTGCCTCCCGCCATAAGCTACTACCCTTCCTTCTTGCATTAAGACGGCGCCTAGCCCCGTCCCACATGCATCCGTATAAACAGTGAACATCTTGCTCCCATCTGGCAGCGTCAAAACTGGGGCTGTTGTAAGAGCCCTTTTCAGTCGTTGGAAAGCAAACTCGCAATCCAAATCCCAATTGAACACTAGATTCTTCTTAGTCAATTTCGTGAGCGGAGCTGAGATTTTCGCAAAATCCCTTATAAATTTTCGATAGAAACCTGCTAGTCCTAGAAAGCTTCGGACCTCAGTTGCATTCCTTGGTGTCTTCCAATCTTGTACCGCCACTACCTTAGCAGGGTCCACTGCTAACCCTTGCTTGGATACTATGTGCCCAAGGAACCTCACCTCTTCTCTCCAAAAGTGGCATTTGGAGAATTTGGCTTTTAGTTGATGGACTCGCAAAGTTTCCATGATTGCCCTTAAGTGTTGAGCATGTTCCTCTTCACTCTTTGAGAAGATAAGGATATCATCTACGAAGACCACTACGAATTTGTTGAGGAAATCTCTGAATACCCTACTCATCAGGTCCACGAAGTAAGCAGGTGCATTCGTCAAGCCGAAAGGCATGACAAGCCATTCAAAGAAGCCGTCTGGGGTTCTGAACGCCGTTTTATTGATGCTATCTTCAGCCACCCTTAGCTGATGAAAACCGGTTGCTAAATCGAGTTGGGAGAAAACAGACGCTCCTACAAGCTGGTCAAACAAATCGTCAATTCTAGGGAGAGGGTGCCTATTCTTTTTCGTTAGCTTGTTGAGCTCCCTATAGTCAACACATAGACGGAGTGAACCATCCGCCTTTGTAGCGAACACCACTGGAGCGCCCCATTCTGAAATGCTTCTCCTAATGAACCCCTTTTCTAGAAGCTCTTTAATCTGTTTACTGAGCTCTTTCCTTTCCCGTGGAGCCATGTGTCTAACGGGCAACGCCACGGGCTTTGCATTATCTACAAGATATATGCGGAAGTCTATTTCCCGCTTCGGAGGCAAGCCCTTCACCTCTTCGAAGACATCCGGATATTCCCGGACCACTCTAACTGATTGCAAATTTTCAACAGAGGCATCTAGCGATTCAAGATAACTAAGCATAACCGCATACGAGGGATTACAAGAAATTTCCAAAGTATTACCGAGCTGGGTTAGGAGCCTAACAACCCTTTTCTCACAATCAAGGATGGCCCCATTACTGGATAGCCAATCCATACCCAAAATTAAACCATAACCCGAAAAGCCCAAAACAAAGGCACTACATTGAAATTCTACACTTAGAATAGAAATTTTCAATCCCACACGGATCATAGACAAATGAGCTGGGCCCCCAATTGGGTTTGAAACAATTAAGGGGTCCTCTACCATACTAGTTTTTAGGTGTAGAGATTCTACTAAAGCAGACGAGATAAAGGAGTGTGATGCGCCAGAATCAAATAAAGTGCGAACGGGGTGATCATAAAGATAAACTACGCTTTCTACAGAAGTATTGATACCTCGCTGTTGCAGAGGTGGCGCTTCCAGCACATGAACCTGTGCCCCTGGGGTGGATCCAGCCCTCTGCCCCTGTCCTCGTTTCTTTGGGCAGTCCTTAGCCCTGTGGCCTGTCTCACCGCAAGAAAAGCACCCACCATTCTCCTTGGCCTTCTTTTTCCGGCAGTCCTTTACTAAGTGCCCCACTCTGCCACAGAAATTGCACTTCCTCTTCTCTTTGTTGCCTTTCCCGCCTTTCTTAAAGTCTGTCTTCTTAGGCTGCAATCCCTCTTTCTTCCCTTGAGAGCTTTCTGCCTTTGTCTCCTTCTTTCCCTTATCCTCTTCATTCAGCAATGCCATTTGCACCAATCTTTCATACGTGGCTCCCATGGGTATATGGGTCATGGCCAAACTGTGTAATGGCTCATTCAACCCTTTGACGAAACGGAGAGCCTTCTTGTGCGGGGTGTTGACTAGGTCAAGCCCAAACCTAGCCAGCTCATCGAACTGATTCACATACTCTCTGACTGTCTTGTCCCCTTGCTTAAGAAATAAGAATTTTTCCAACTGCAAACTTCTTTCCGCATCTGAGAGAAATTTAGTCTCAAACCTTGCCCTAAAGTCCTCCCATGTCTCCACTGGTCTTTCAGCATTAGTGACTTCCCACCAGTAGGAAGCCTCGCCCTTCAATAGCCACACTGCCAATTGTACTTTTTGTCTATCCTCTACCTCAAAGATGATGAATAGGTCCTCAGTTTCTTTCAGCCAATTCCTAGCTGCCACGAAGGACTCAGTTCCATGGAAATCCCTTCCTCCCATAGCTTTAAAATCTTTACATATCTTAGCGAATGTGTTTCCCCGTAGAGGAGGTGGAGGAAAAGGTGCCGCAGCAGCTGGATGATTTCCGGCAGCTGGGGGAGGAGGAATGGTAGGACCTGGCTGAGTGGCTCTTGCTTCTAAGAACCGTCTAAACCAACCAGGTATTGGCACCCCTTCCGGCAAGTTAAGATCTTCGGACATGCTGAAACAAAAAGGATAGATTCAAAACGAAGGATAAGAGATAGTACCTATGGCTTTGGGGAGTGGACTTTGCCTTTTTAAAATAAAATAACATTTTTCTTTTTAAAAATGCTTCTTTAAATTTCCTTTTTGAAAATAATTTTTCAAAACTTTTCATCTTATCTGGTAAACCTATGCTCTGATACCAAGTGAAACACCCCACCTCCGTTAGGGTCACTCTCAAAGGGAATGCCCTAATTTTGGTGGAGGTTTATAAGTATAAGTCACAGATATACAAGACAGATATAAGAACACATATTTGTAAACAGCGGAAGAACAACAACTTTTATTTCATAAAAGCAAATACGTGTTACACAACATCACCATGATTGTCTTACATCCTTTCCAAAAACATAACATAACACTTTCATAATCTGTCTTGATTACATTATTTTAAAGAAGCATAAATAAAACATAGACAAACTGCAAAATCCCCATAGTGGTTGTCCAAAGCCATAGTTCAAAACGAAAAGGTCCAAGCAATACATTTCTCTTCTTCAAGCTGGATGTTAAGACTGGTCAAGCTGCAGTGTTCCCTCCCTGTGGACCTGGGGGGGGGGGAACGGAAGAAAAGAAGACGAAAGAAAAGTAGAGTCAGACATAAAGCCTGAGTATGTCTAGTACTATTCTGTCTATGAATAAAGAACTGGGTATGATAAGTTTAAACAAGAAGTGGGAAAGCACTATAAACTTGGTTAAGTTGTCTAGGGTCGAATATGCTATCGTACCCCATGTTAATCTCTGAACCCATATAAACTAGTTTCCAACTGGCACCCCATAATCAGGGTGATGTGATCCGTTCTATGATGATCGGCTCCTACTCGCATAGTTACATGTGTCTTACGGCCCCCGATGTTGTAGTTACCTATGCTGGTCCCACCATGGGGTGTATCAAGTCCCATGGTGGCGGCCCGACACAATCCTAGAATGCACAGGTATGCTACTGGTGTCCAGTGCCTTATTTTTCTGCGCCGGAGTGTGTGCACGCCCGCACCCCGTTAGAACCTACACTGCTACACCACCGCCGTCGATTTGACCTCTTACAATCAGCCCAGTAATCGTGCCCCACCCTGCCTAGTTTCAGGGTATCCTGATACACCTTCTAGGGTTACTGCTGAAAAGGGTCCCCCGTTACTAGGTTTTCTATCTCTAGCCAACATGCTAAGTTGGTTAAGTGTTTTCTAACCTAACCCCCACCAGTCCGTTTAGTTTAGCATGTTCCATTTTGATTAAGTCTTTAGTTCACTTAATCCTAACAATCCTGACTCAGCCTTAATTGTCTTATTAAGGCCCTGACCTCTCACATTAGACAGGTATTGTTGTGGCTGCCTGTTGCCGGTTGGTTCCGGGCAGTCTTACGCCACAACTCAGTCTAACCTCGGGTCCTTATTGGGCTCCATGTTTAACCTCCCACATTGGATAGGTATTGTTGTGACTACTGGACAGCCGGGCGGTTCCGGGCAGGTTTACATCACAACTCAATCCAACCTCGGGTTAAACACATCGTATGTTCTACATTTACATATTTTGTCTTTCTTCTTTATTTTCTTATATGTAAATATTTGTGGCCCATTATTAAGTTAATGGTGTAAAGGTTACACCAATCATGGGCCCAACCCATACTTGAATTTGGGCCCTTCTACTTTATGTTTTCATTTATTAATTAATTTAACCCAACGTTATTTTCCCCCGTTTAACTCGTCCGTTTATTATATATATATGTTGGGCTTAGCCTTTTAAAGCCCAACTTAGCCATGCGAAAAGGGGAGGCTTAAAGCGCGATTACATACACAAAAGGGGAATGTGAACGCATGAACTTGCAATATGACGTTGGAAATACAAAATAGAAACTGGTGTACTTGCATAGTAGTGACATATACTTTGGTCATAAAGCATAAGTGACATGAATCAAACCATGTAAACTTGTAGTTAAGTTAAGAATATCACTATCGACACATAGGCTTAACTACAACATAAACCTATATTTTTATTCAGGCATAATGTCAAACATAAGCAAATCATGTTCCTAAGACTACTACATGTTTACAAAGGTGCCTACTTTTGTGACTAATACAAAAGTATAGTTAAATTTGTTCACATAACCATGGCATAAATATTTCTAACATGAAATCATGATTTTTACTTTAGTCATGCAAACTTGCAAAAAGGGATTTTGAATCTAACCTAGCTATGTACCACATATGTCATCATATAATTCTTGTAAACAATATAGACTTAATCATGCAAAATATCAATCATAGCCTAGTCATATTCATAAGTTTGCAAATAGTTTTTCTAGTACAAAAGCATGACTTAATACATAGATCATGATGCCAAATTTTCAACATAATTTCATATGGACTATGATAACCCAAACTTATTCCAATTACTTCACAAAAATGATGTTTGTATAAAAATACACATTATGATGGCATAGTAGCAAAACCCCAAACTTGCATGAGTTTCAATTAAACAACTACATACATGTAGCTTCAACAAGGATTACATAATTTGCGAATATTCCAAACGTATACTTGCATAAAACTACCGCATGTAGTTTTTCATAACTGAATAACATAATTCGAGAATATCCAAACGTATACAATATTCCAAATCGATAAGAATCATAGTAACGCACAAATTATGAATTATTTATCACCACAACCAAGTATACAAACCAACACAGTTATTTGTTCATACCAAAGTAATACTCTACTTACAATTGTGTGGCGAATTCTCCAATTTAGGAATTTGGAGATGCGATTTGATTTGATTAAGTTGCTTTATGCCTTTAGAATTTGCCTCCTAATCCTCTCTCCAATTGGTGGCTACTCTTAGTCGTTCCTCAGCAACATGGCGGCTTTGTTCTTATTTTTGAATGAATAGATTAGGGTTGAGTCTAGGGTCATTTTTATAGGGGTTATGAACTGATTAGGACCATTGATGTTGCTTGGTTTGATCGTAGCCATTCATCCTAAAGAGAGACCAATTAGAGCCTGCCACCTAGCCCTAATGACAAAGCAAACTACAGAAAATCGACCAACATAGAATAGGCCAGCCAGGTTGGGCTGGGTTCGACCTGGCTCTGGACCAGGTCGACATGCCTGTCGACAGCCCTGTCGACAGCCCTGTGACCTGGCTAGACCAGGTCGACAGCCCAGTCGACCTGGGTGGCTTAGGCGGGTGTTTTTCCGCCCTGGCCCATTGGGCCCCATTTTGGAATTTAAATTTGATTTTCTGAGCTATTTTATTCTGTTTGAATTTTAAACTTAATTCAAAAACTTCCGAAGGCCATATCTTCTTCATACGGACTCCGTTTTTCGAAAACTCGGACTCTATTTCGCGTATTTTTCCGAGACGAACGCAATGGCGTATCCCATTTCCCTTAGTTCTTTGATTTGAAATTAATTATACTTTAATTTATGAATTTCACAGTTATAGAATTCGCGGGGTGTTACAGCGAGCCTTGAACTGATCCCAAGTAACCTGATCTTCTGGAGTAGCTGTTCTAATGGCATTCCACCAATTCATCGCTCGCCCTTGCAGCTAACGAGACGCTAGCCTTCTCTTCATCGCATCCTCAAGGCCCAAGTCATCGAAGATACGGTCACGGCTATCCATCCAGTCCTGAACATCCGTGGCCGACTCCGTTCCGTGGAACGGCTTTCCACCAAGATTAGTGTAATCTTTGCACAACTTGGCGAAATCGACCCTAGGCGCCTGCACTACTGGGCCAACACCAACTCCGGGATTGGGAACTGCCCCTTGCACTTCTCTAAGCATATCTCTCATGAGGTTAGTAAACATCACCCTCATGTCAGCGGCATTCCCCTGGTTGGTCCCTCTACCAGCACCCCTCGTGTCTCGGCTCATCGTCAATCTGAAAAAGGAAACGATTAACGACCCCATGGTGGTGCTAGTGCAGTGCGACTTCATTCTTATACTACTAATAGTATATATATATGCATAGCTTTTGAAAACCAAAGTAATCACAAATACGCGCTCTCATATACGTACTATCTCTCCCTAGTGTCTTTCCCTAGGTTAACTACGCAACCTAGAGCTCTGATACCAAGTGTGACGGCCCGCCCCGCACCAACCGACATTTACTCCAAAAGTGCGCTGTACACATGTCCAGTTGGCACGGAATGGGTCGTCAGGAGGAAAAGGAAGAAGGAAATGAACATACAAAGAACCTGTAGAATGTCTCACAGCGCATAGAACAAAATATAATAATAACACACTTGACATAAAACAGGAGAGACAGTGCATAAGCTGAAAACCAAAACTAAACATCATAGCAGTGGAAATCCAAAATACAGCTTATTACAACCTTTCAACTGTCTCAAAGCAAAAGCAAGATAAAGGAGGTACACTACTAATGCCCAAGTAGCGACCACCAACGACACAAGGAGAATATATATATAATACGTGGAAGCCTCCTGTCCGCCTCCGAATCAGCTACTCGCGCATCACCAGCTAACCTGTCTCTAGTCTGCTCGTGTGAGCACCCAGAGTAATAAGAGGAGACATAAAACTCTGGGTCAGACATAAAGCCTGGTATGAGCGATAAGCATCTAAAGTGAATAATAACAGGTAGACTAAACATACCTGAACCTGGACCTGCAACCAAAGAGTTAGCACTACATACTGTACAACACTCTAAGGTGCCATATCAAATAGTGCAAAGATACGGAGGTGGGGGAGGTGTGCATGTCATAGTGATGGCAAACAATCAAACATAGCATCCATCCTCACATCTCTCACTCAGTGCGTAAAGTATACGATATTCACCACTTCGATCACCCAACATACCTTGCTACGATCACTTTGCCCCATGAAGTCATAAATGGCTTCACTGCACTGATAACGTAGCCACTAATCCTTCGCTATGTCCACTTGCCCCATGGAGTTATTCACCCCATCTGCGCTGGCTCATAGCCTTACTAATCCTTACTATGTCCACTTGCCCCATGGAGTTATTCACCCCATCTGCGCTGGCTCATAGCGTTACTAATCCTTACTATGTCCACTTGCCCCATGGAGTTATACACCCCATCTGCGCTGGCTCATAGTCTTACTTATCCTTACTATGTCCACTTGCCCCATGGAGTTATTCACCCCATCTGCGCTGGCTCATAGTCTTACTACGCATCACCTTGCCCCTCGAGTCATAATGACTCTACTGCACTGATAACGTAGTCTTGCTACCATCACCTTGTCCCTCGAGTCATAATGACTCTACTGCACTGATAAGTAGCCCATCATTCATTTTTAGTGGTGAATCGAAGTTATGAACGTCGACAACTCCTTAGCACACGTCCCGCAGCAAAGTCCAACCATGAAGTGAACTCATCAGTTCCCAACTGGATCCTAAGCTCTAACTTCCCATATTGGACTACCTTTGCATCTCGGGTTATTGGTCAACACTGGGTCGGGTCGGGTTCCTCCTCAAGCCGTCGGTTCGGGTCGGGCATCCTCCATCGAGTCGGGTCGGATCTTTTTCTGGTACGGTTCGGGTCGGATGTTTCTCCTCGGGTCAGGTCGGGTGCCATCCCCCTCCAGTTCGTGCTTCCGCTCCGATCCGCCTCCTCATCCTTCTCGTGCTCTAATCCGATCCATCTTCGTGCTTCCGCTCCGATCCGTCCTCCTTAATCCGATCCGATCCCAGTTCAGTTAGCGTGGCCTTCCTTTTTGCCAATTTTCTCAAGTGTCAGGTTCCGATCCGATCGAATCCTTTGCCCAGTTCAACATATCCGATCCGAGCCCCATATCCGATCCGATCCGAAACCTGCACTGTTTTCTGAAACTGTTCCCGCAAGTGTTTACGCCATTCGACGACGTTTTCGACCATTCTAACTATTGAAATCAATCAAAAAGCATATCATACAGTCATAGCAACATGCATAATCAACCACAAATATCAAAACATCAATATGATAGGTTAAAATGGATCAAACATACCCAAAATCCCATATTTCCCCTTAAGCATGTTTAGGTGAAACTAATGATAGGATAGACAAAACTTAACCAAATTAACCCAAATTCATATCAGAGGTCTAAAACATCATTTAAGAATTTATGAACATTTTTCCCGAATTTTATCATGCTTAAATTCGCTAATTAACACTAATTACCCTTAACTAGCCATAATTAGTGTAAAACTATGCAAATCACTCACCTTAGCCACAAATAAACTAAGATCTGAAATAAATCTCTGATTTGATGTGAATTCCAATGCTAAACAGCAGCTCCAATGTTGATTTGGTGTAGATCTTCCTTGATTAGAGGTTGTTAAGCTTAATTCTTGGCCAAAAGATGATTTGGAGGTGACTTAGAGGTTGGAGGCCATTTTTAGGGTTCCTTGGTGATAAGTGGAGGCTAGAAAACTAAAATGGAATGATTCTCTATCTCATTTCAGCCTTCCCATAACCCTAATCCCGAAATGGGTTATGGGCCTACTCACTAATCACCCGGTTTGGCCCGGTTAAGCAGTTTTCACCCTCCAAACCTTATTCCAGCCATATCTCCCAAACGGTAAGTCCGTTTGGCTATTATGACCACTCTACAGAAAGGTAAACCATCAAACGAATCCAATGGAAGTGGTTTCAGGTCAAAATTCCTTTCCAATCAAAAGTTATGGACAAAACAAGATCAACTAGGGGCAAAATGGTCATTTAAAAATCGACAAAAATCATAAGCATGGGAAATGACTCTAATAGATGTTTCCCAAAGTTACATGACCATACAACTTCATATGAGAAATAAATAAATATTCTACGATCCTCCGATGCGTAGAATGCGGGTCATTACACCCATCGAGGTAATGACAGAGTTCGACTTGTACAACTACTGCTACCACCAAGCTTATCCCATAGGATCATGACCAAACCTTTTCAAATGACCCCACTTCATTGGTCTATAGCCCACTAGTCGTACCTAGGCCATTGTGGCCCTGAATCCATCCACGTACCTCCCATACATAGTGATCCAAAGTCATAGACATCGACAACCCCTTAGCACACGTCCCGCAGCAAAGCCCAACTCATGAAGTTAACTCGTTGGTTCCCAACTGGATCCTGAGTTCTACTTCCTATTTGGACTTCCTTTGCATCTCGGGTCTTAGTCGAATTGGAGTTGGTCTTCAAAAGAGTCGTCGCGTAGTAGTAATAGCACACGTCTGGTTTGGTTCGGATATGGATAGTGCTCCAGTCCTCATCGGTTCTGTTTGGTCCAATGCTTCCTAGTATTCTCCTGGGTGCGGTTCGATTCGGTGTTCCCCTTCTAGCTCAGTTCGGTTCGTATGCCCTCTGTCTGGGTTCGGCTCGGTGGTTGCTTCGTCCAAGATATCCCGATCCGTTCCCCTTCCCCTTCATTAACCCGATCCGACCTCATCTTCCTTCATTCGCCCGATCTGATCCCAATCCAACTATAGTGGCCTTCCTTTTCGCCATGCTTTATCTTGTGCTAAGTCCCACTTCGGTTCGGTGCTCCCTTGCTCAGTCCACTATCCGACCCGTGCCCTTTCAACCGATCCAATCCGATCTGAAACCCTGCACAATTTTCTTACGACTTTTCCAGCGACTGTTTTTCGCCATACGACGACGTTTTCGACCATTCTAACTTTTCTAAGAAATCATAAAGCATACCATACAGTCATATCAACATGAAGAATCAACCATAAACATCCAAACAACAACATGATATATTAAAATGGATCAAACATACCCAAAAAGCATGATTTTCCCCTTTAATCCCCTTAATCATGGTTTAACAGTATGATTAGCAAAACATGTCCAAATCAATCCAAATTTTTACCAGAGTCCTAAAATAATATTTTAGAATTTTACAAATTTTTCCAGATTTTTCTGAGCCATAATTTCGCTAATTATCACTAATTTGCCGTAATTAGTGTAAAAAGATGCTAATCACTCACCTTAGCCTCAAATAAACTTTAGATCTGAAATATTCTCTATTATGAATCGAATCTCTATGTGTTGCATCAGCTATGTTCCAAATTTGATGTTGATTTACCTTGATTCGATGTAGTTTTGTTTAATCCCTGATTAGAAAATGATTAGAGACGATTTAGGATGAAATTAGAAGGTGGAGGCCATGGCTAGGTTGAGAGGAATGTCTTAGGCGGCTGGAAAATGAAGTAAAAAATCGTTTCCTAAACCCTAGCAGCCCTCTTATACTCTTAATCCCGAAATTCCCCTTTGGGCCTAGCTGTTAATCACCCGATTAATCCCAATTAAGCTGTTTTTCACCACCTGAAACTTGTTTCAGCCATATCTCCCAAATGATGGGTCCGTTTGGCTAATGTGATCACTTTACGGAAAGATAAAACATCATCCGGATCTAATGGAAGTGGTTTCAGGTCAAAAATCCTTTCCAATCAAAAGTTATGGCCGAAACAAGATCAGCTAGGGGCAAATCGGTCATTTAAAATCGACAAAAATCATGAACATGGGAAATGACTCCAATAGTCGTCTCCCAAAGTTACATGACCATACGGCTTCGCATGTGAAAGAAATAAATATTCTGCGATCCTTCGATACGTAGAATACGGGTCGTTACATTCTCCCCCCTTAAGAAATTTCGTCCCCGAAATTCCTTAACCCAAAACATATAAAGGATCCTGCATGCCTACCAGCCATATACAACAATCAAACATGCAAAAAAAAAAAAAAAAACAAGCCTATCCTAGCATGCGGAAAGACAAAGTCGAAGCTTAAATCTTACCAGGCGAAGAGTTCTGGATACGTCTTCCTAATGTCTCCTCTGTCTCCCAAGTACAGTCATTCTCATTCTCGCCCCACTGAACTTCGACTAATTTCACCGCCTTCCTTCGAAGTTGCTTCGTATCGTTCCCAACAATACGCATAGGCGTACGGTTCCCAACCGCCTCGGGTTCAACCTCGATATCATCCAACTGATCCGGTGAAATAGTCATATCGCGGTCATGCACGAATTTCCTTAGCTGGGAAACATTAAATACGTTATGAACTCCTGCCATCTTCTCTAGTAATTCAACTTTATATGCCAAATTCCCAATTTGCTCAGGAACTGGGAATGGACCAACAAATCTTGGTGTCAACTTGCCTCTCTTGCCAATCATATCACGCTCTTCGACGGGGAAATCCTTACAAACACCAAGTCACCAATGGAGAACTTTAATTCTCTTCTCCTCTTATCAGCATAGCTTTTCTGCCTATCTTGGGCAGCCTTCATTCGCTGTTGGACAACCTTAATCTTAGCTGAAGTTTCTCTTATCACATCTGGTCCAAGCACAAACTTCTCACCAGTTTCTAACCAACATGACGGTGAGTTGCATGGTCTTCCGTACAAAGCTTCAAATGGAGCCATACCAATACTGGATTGATAAATATTATTATATGCAAACTCTACTAGATGCAAATGGTCATCCCATGATCCACCAAAGTCTAATGTGCAAGCTCTCAAGAGATCTTCTAATACTCGATTCACCCTCTCTGTCTGTCCGTCGGTTTGAGGATGATACGCGGTACTGAGATGTAATTCTGATCCTAACGCCTCTTGTAAACTCTTCCAAAATCCACTAGTGAACAACGGATCTCGGTCACTCACAATGCCTTTGGGTATTCCATGAAATCTTACTACCCACTTCATATATAGTTCAGCTAACTTGGTTGCTGCCATGTTTGACTTGACAGGTATAAATCTTGCACTCTTGGTCAATCGGTCCACAATCACCCAAATGCTATCATGGCCCGATCTAGTCCTTGGTAACCCATCAATGAAATCCATTGAGACTTGTTCCCATTTCCATTCTGGAATTTCTAATGGTTGTAACAAACCACTAGGCTTCTTTTGCTCAGTTTTAACCAGTTGGAAATTCATGCATTTGGATATAAACTTCCAAACGTCCCTTTTCATCCCTTCCCAGTAGTAGGTCTGCTTCATGTCTTGATACATCTTGTTATCACCGGGGTGTATAGTCAGTTTTGAGTGATGACATTCTCTAAGTACTTCATCCCTCAATCCATTGACATTGGGTACAACTAGTCTTCCATTCTTTTTAAGCCATCCATCTCGATCGAGCTCATACTTGTTCATCTCCTCATCGATACCCATCTCTAACTTGGAGATGATTTCCAATAGGTTTGGATCGTCCCTCTGACTGGAACAATCCGCTCAATCAAAGTGGGTCTGATCGTCAAACTTGCTAACATTTCTGGATCCAATTCGCACTTTGGTCTGAAATCATACCCAGCGATGTACTCCAGATGCTTCCATTCTAGAAACATAGCCCCTAAACTGGCATGTCTTTTACTCAATGCATCAGCTACCGCATTGCCCTTTCCTGGTGTATATGCGATGTCGAAATCATAGGAAGCTAAGAATTCTAACCATCTTTGTTGTCGGAGATTTAGATCCTTCTGAGAGAAGAAATACTTTAACGATTTATGATCAGTGAACAACTCAAATCTTTCTCCCAAGAGATAATGTCTCCACATCTTCAACGAGAATATGATCGCTGCTAATTCCAAATCATGGGTAGGGTGTCGTCCCTCGTGCATTTCAATTACCGACTTGCATAAGCTACAACCTTACCTCCTTGCATCAATACAACACCTAATCCGGTACCACATGCATCCGTATATACTATCATCTCTTCATTCCCCTTAGGAATGACTAACACTGGTGCACCTGTTAACTTTTCCTTTAGGCTCTTGAATGCATTCTCACACTTTTCGTCCCAGACGAAAGCTTAATTCTTCTTGGTCAGCTGAGTCAACGGTGCTGCTATCTTGGAGAAGTCTTGGATAAACTTTCGATAATATCCAGCTAATCCCAAGAAACTCCTTATGTCCGTTGCATTCTTGGGCGTAGACCAATCATGTACCATAGCCACCTTCGCAGGGTCCACGACGATACCATTTTCTGAAACAACATGGCCTAAGAATCTCACTTCCCTCCTCCAGAAGTGACACTTAGAAAACTTTGCTTTCAATTGGTGTTTTCTCAACACCTCCATCACTATCCTCAAATGTTCCTTGTGTTCTTCCTCTGTCCTTGAATAAACAAGTATATCGTCCATGAACACAAGAACATACTTATTCAGCTGATCTCTGAATACCCTATTCATAAGATCCACAAAATATGCTGGTGCATTGGTCAGCCTGAATGGCATGACCAACCACTCATAAAATCTAGACGGCGTTCGAAAGGCCGTTTTAGCTATACTCTCAGCTTCCACTCTAAGCTAATGAAAACATGTCGTGAGATCCAACTGGGAGAACACTCTCGCACCACTCAACTGATCAAACAAATCATCTATCTGCGGTAGAGGATACTTATTCTTCCTCGTCACCTTATTCAACTCGCGGTAGTCTACACACAATCGAAGGGAACCATCTGCCTTGGTAGCAAACACAACTGGTGCTCCCCACTCAGAAACACTTCTTCTGATAAATCCCTTCTTCAAAAGATCGCTTACTTGCACCCCGAGCTCTCGCTGCTCCCTTGGCGCCATATGACGAAGTGGCATCACTATAGGTCTAGCATCTTTCACCAAATCAATATGGAACTCAATCTCTCGGTGTGGTGGAAGCCCGGTCACTTCCTCGAAGACGTCCGAGTAATGGACAACCACAGGCAAACCTGACAACTCATCATGCGGGATGTCGAGGGAATTTAGAAAACTAGCCATTACCCCATCACTAGGTAGACCACCAAGCACTACCATCTGCCCATCATCCGCTCTAGCTGTCACTGAAAAGCCCTCACAGTATACCACCACCACGTATCTTTGGAGCCAATCGACTCCCAAAATAATGCCGAACCCAGTAAAGCCCAAAACAAAGAAATCACAAACAAACATGCATCCATGACTCGATAAGACCACATTACGACAAATCATGCTAAGGCTAGTCGAACCACCAATCAGGTTCGTCACTACTAAAGGTCTATCGATAATCTCGGGCTCCAATCCCAACCTATCTACCAGGTCACTAGATATGAAAGAACTGGAAGCTCCGGTACCAAACAAAACTCTAACAGGAACATCATAAACAGAAAGCATACCATGAATAACGTCATTCTTTCCCTTCTCCACCGCAGTTGGGGCATTCAACGAAGAAGGAATAGCATTAAGGGCATATGTTTTCACCTTTGCTTTTCTTTAGAGGGTTGCGACACTTGTCGTTGTGATGTCCCACTTGGCCACAGTTGAAGCACTTCCTGTCTACTGGCTTTGCTCGACAATTACTAGCATAGTGGCCCTTCTTGCCACAGCTAAAGCACTCAACATCTTTCTTCTTCTTATGGCCATCCTTATTCTAGTTTTGCTTCCTCTTATTCTGAGAACCACTCTTGCCTCCACCGCTTGCTTGCTGTTTTGGCTCCTCTGTAGATGCGACCTCAGTCTTCGACTTAGGGTAAAGACTTTCTGATCTTAAAGCTTTCCCCACAATCGATTCAAACGTCTCATCAATGTGGGTAATAAGCCTTTCCCCCAAGTATCCATCCAAGCCAGTTATGAACTTCTCGTTCTTCTTCTCGGCAGTATCTATTAGAGATAACCCATATTTCGACAAAGAGTCGAATTCGGCAACATACTCCGAGACAGCTCTGCCATTCTGCTTGAGTTCCAAGAATTTCTTAAACAACACCGACTTTTGAGCAGCTGGAATGAACTTATCGGTAAAGCGAGCCTTAAACTGATCCCAAGTAATCTGATCTTCGGGAGTAGATGTCTTTATAGCATTCCAATAATTCATTGCCCGTCCTTGCAGCTAACGGGATGCTAGCCTTCTCTTCATCGCATCCTCGATACCCAAGTCTTCGAAGATACGCTCGCAGCTATCCAACCAATCCTGAATATCTATAGCCGACTCCGTTCTGTGGAACGACTTCCCACCAAGACTAGTATAATCCTTGTTCAGCTTGGCGAAATTGGCCCTAGGCGCCTGCACCGCTACACCACCGCCATTAGCAGTATTAGGGACTGCCCTCTGAACATCTCTAAGCATCTCTCTCATGAAATCGGTAAACATAGCCCTCATGTCAGGAGCATTCCCATTGTTGTCTCCTCTACCAGCACCCCTCGTATATCGGCTCATCGTTCAATCTGTAAAGAGAAACGATTAACCATCCTCTTTGTGGTGTCAGTGCAGTTCGACTTCATTCTTAGCTATACTAATAGTATATATATAGCTTTTGAAAACCAAAATAATCACAAATACGCGCTCTCATATACGTGTACTATCTCTCCTTGATAACTTCCTTAGGTTAGTTATGCAACCTAGAGCTCTGATACCAAGTGTGACGGCCCGCCCTGCACCAGCTGACATTTCCTCCGAAAGTGCATTGTATACATGCCCGACTAGCACAGAACGGTCGCCAAATAAAGGAAAGAAGAGAATGAACTAATCAAGAACCTGTAGAATGTATCACAGCGCAGGGAATAAAATATAATAATGACATACTTGACATAAAACATGTGAGATAGTGCATAAGCTGAAACTAAAACATCATAGCAGCGGAAAATCCAATTACAGCTTATGTTACACATCATCATTATTACAACTTTAAAAAACTATCTCTAAAACAAAAGAAAAGGAAAGGTACACTACTAATGCCCAAAGTAGTGACCAGTAGCGACACAGGGAGAATATCTCTATATATATCATACGTGGAAGCCTCCTGCTTGTCTTCGGTACATCTACTCGTGCTTCACCAACTAACATGTCTCTAGTCTGCTCGTGAGAGCACCCAGAGTAATAAGAAGAGACATAAAACTCTGGGTCAGGCAAAAGTCTGGTATGAGCGATAAGCAGCAAAATAGAACAATAACAGGTATACTAAACCATACCTGAACCTGGACCTGCAACCAAAGAGTTAGCACCACATACTGTACAATACTCTAAAGTGCCACTAACACATGGTGTATAGAATACGGGGGGTGAGGGCGTGCATGTCATTGTGATGACAAATAAATAAAGCATGGAAACCATCCTCACATCTCTCACTCGGTACGTAAAGCATACGATATCCATTACTTTGATCACTAGACCCATCGAGGTAATGACGGAGTTCGACTTGTACAACTACTGCTACCACCAAGCTTATCCCATGGGATCATGACCAAACCTTTTCAAATGATCCCACATCATTGGTCTATAGCCCACTAGTCGTACCTAGGCCATTGTGGCCCTGAATCCGTCCACATACCTTCCATACATAGTGATCCAAAGTCATAGACATCGACAACCCCTTAGCACACGTCCCGCAGCAAAGCCCAACTCATGAAGTTAACTTGTTGGTTCCCAACTGGATCCTGATTTCTACTTCCTATTTGGACTTCCTTTGCATCTCGGGTCTTAGTCGAATTGGAGTTGGTCTTCAAAAGAGTCATCGCGTAGTAGTAATAGCACACGTCCGGTTCGGTTCAGATATGCATAGTGCTCCAGTCCTCATCGGTTCGGTTTGGTCCAATGCTTCCTAGTATGCTCCTGGGTTTGGTTCGGTTCGATGTTCCCCTTCTAGCTCGGTTCGGTTCGGATGCCCTCTACCTGGGTTCGGCTCGGAGGTTGCTTCGTCCTAGATATCCCGATCCGATCCCCCTCCCCTTTATTAACCCGATCCGGTCTCATCTTCCTTCATTCGCCCGATCCGATCCCAATTCAACTATAGTGGCCTTCCTTTTCTCCATGCTTTATCTTGTACTAAGTCCCAGTTCGGTTCGGTGCTCCCTTGCTCAGTCCATTATCCGACCCGAGCCCTTTCAACCGATCCGATCCGAAACCCTGCACAATTTTCCTACGACTTTTCCAGCGACTGTTTTACGCATACGACGGCGTTTTCGACCATTCTAACTTTTCTAAGAAATCATAAAGCATACCATACAGCCATAGCAACATGGAGAGTCAACCTTAAACATCCAAACAACAATATGATATGTTAAAATGGATCAAACATACCCAAAAAGCATGATTTCCCCCTTTAATCCCCTTAATCATGGTTTAACAATATGATTAGCAAAACATGTGCAAATCAACCCAAATTTTTATCAGAGCCCTAAAATAATATTTCAGAATTTTACAAATTTTCAGATTTTTCTGAGCCATAATTTCGCTAATTATCACTAATCATCCCTAATTAGCCGTAATTAGTGTAAAAAGATCCTAATCACTCACCTTAGCCTCAAATAAACTTTAGATCTGAAATATTCTCTGTTATGAATCGAATCTTTATGTGTTCCAGCAGCTATGTTCCAAATTTGATGTTGATTTACCTTGATTCGATGTAGTTTTGTTTAATCCTTGATTAGAAAGTGAGTAGAGACGATTTAGGATGAAATTAGAAGGTGGAGGCCACGGCTAGGTTGAGAGGAATGTCTTAGGCAGCTGGAAAATGAAGTAAAAATCGTTTTCTAAACCCTAGCAGCCCTCTTATACTCTTAATCCCGAAATTCTCCTTTGGGCCTAGCTGTTAATCTCCCGGTTAAGCCAATTAAGCTGTTTTTCACCACCTGAAACTTGTTTCAGCCATATCTCCCAAACGGTGGGTCCGTTTGGCTAATGTGACCACTCTACGGAAAGCTAGACCATCATCCGGATCTAACGGAAGTAGTTTCAGGTCAAAAATCCTTTCCAATCAAAAGTTATAGCCGAAATAAGATCAGATAGGGGCAAAATAGTCATTTATAAATCGAAAAAAATATTGAACATGGGAAATGACTCCAGTAGTCATCTCCCAAAGTTATATGACCATATGGCTTTGCATGTGAAAGAAATAAATATTCTGCGATCATTCGATACGTAGAATACGGGTCGTTACAGGAAGGGGAAGCACGCGGCTTCCTGAAACGTTAAAGGTGCTCTTGGTAGTCCTCTGTAGTGGTTTAGCTTCGGGCTAGGATTACATAGGTTGGGTCTGCGTGGAACTACCAGGTGGGTGGGCCTTGACTGCACAAGTAGGGGGCAGTCAGAATGTTGTACGCGGTGGCATTAAGGGTGGTTCAGCGATTGCCTCTGGCGGAGGTGGAGGGTCAAGGCCAAACAATAGCAAGATCGTCGGACACCTGCCACCAACAGCCTAAGGAATACGAAAAGACAAGAGCTAACCCCTAGAGATCATTAACCTTTGCTACCAATGGACGGGTGCGGGGAGACCCCACATGGATGTTTAGATTATTTGCTTGTTAGGGGTGGTCGCTTAACTCGTGTGGTCTTTACTAGCTGAGGGAGGGGCTGAGGTGGATCCATAGCCACCATAGAAAAACAATACCCGTGGGATATCTGTACATTGGACACACTTAGAGGCGAGCCCGTACAGATATAGAAAAGCTCTCGACTGAGTTCTGTGTTTTCTGGTGTAGCCCTGCCAAGGAACTTGGGTGCACAAGTAGAGGTTATGTGCAGTAGAAACATTGAGTACGATTGATGATACGTACGTGGGAAAGTTTAGGTATAACCATGTCTGCTCTGGGTGGTGTATCGTAGACAAGAGGGCATTATTCGGTGATGGAACCAAACTCGATTGAATAGTTCGAGGATAGCAGTCAGTACGCTTACATAGCACAGCGATACTGATTCTATGCGGATGTAGCGTTGTACGTTACTATGGCATAGGAGGAGGGACTGCGCATATTACTATGGCGATGCGTAGGAGACCATGCGAGTAGGGTATCGCGGGGTTTACCTCAGTTGGGGATAGCTACATATACACTATATTAGGTTAATTTACTAGGGGGTAGATGGGTGCGACGCGTGTGTAATCTTTGAGTGCTAATAACACGTATAACCTAATAAATAAGAAAGTGTAATTGAACAGTATATGTAGGATTATTCAACAAGTGTAGTTTAAATTCGTTCACACAGAACTTATGTTCCGACCCCTTCCTCATAACATTCGTAGGTTAAACAGAGACTTATAGCTTTGGGAATACTAATTTAGCAGTATTGCGATTAAGGTAAAGCTATGTTTTAAATATATTATATTTTACTCCTTCCGCTGTGAGGTGTGTTGTATATAACGTAGTTGTATACACAATTATATGATTTTTGTTTGATGATAACAAACGAATAAATATTATTTTAAATGTGTTTGTTGCTGTACTGTTTCATATCTACATCACAGACAGGAATATAATATAATATTTAAATAAAATACAATTGTACAGAAATTTAAATATTCACACGGTATTTTATTTAAATATAATATTTTATTTCAACATTCAAACAGTACAAATTATATGACTCCACTATTTGTACACATTCACAGATATTACACATGATATTGTACTTGTATATAAACTGAATACGTTAGACAAATTTGTTTGAACGCAATAAAAATAATATTTTATTTCAGACAAATTTGTTTTATACAAACATCAGTACAATTCTGGTATTACACAGCTCCTCACTATAACACTCTGTCTGTATATCTCATACATATATACAATCACTCATTTTACTATATACATACGTTCACTACTGTTATACACACTGACACTGCAATATACCTGTCTTCTGCTTCTGTCTTCATAGCACCTTCACTGTCAGTCCAGTCATCATCTGCTTACTTGTCACATGAAACACACACACAGTACACTGCAATAGAAATAAAAACTGAATACATGCAGATTTGAATTTTATTTTTGAAATTTTATTTGCCTCAGATTTCTGGTGTGCTCATCATTTTTCATGACTTGATCTGATTTATCTGTGTCTAAACAGTTTGTATATGTACAGGGACAGGAAAATTTCTGAATGGCTGCATATACACACATGTATATATACATGTGTGCATTGCCACGCCAATTTAGTGTGCAACTGAGGAGTAGCCACATGGACCTTCTCGACTCAGTGCAACACTCAAAAGTCAACAAAAAAATTCAAAATAGTCGAGTACAAAGTTCAAAGCAAATACATGTGACATGGAAAAATCAAGTTTTTTGCATGGTTCAGTTCAATCAGATCAAAGCAGAGCAGCAGTGTAACATGGTGGTCATGTGGTGAAGTCAACATGAAGCATGACAGTGTGCATAAGTCATATGCAAACTAGTGTTGCATGAATACAAAATGGTCAAAACAGTGAGTGCATGATACATGCTCAAATCTCAAGACTACATAACATTCAGGCAAGAGACAGGTGATCAAAACAAAGCAACACAAAGCTTCATGTTCAAAAATACAAAGCAACGCTGATTGAAAAAGGACAAGCAGAAGGTACTAACAAGGCTACAACATATACAAGAACAAGGCAGTGTCATATAGCAAATGATTGTGTAAGCATACACAAGGTCAATTCACAATGACACGGCTTAAATTCTTTCAAAGATTGGTTTCAATGCAACATGACAAAGCAAATCAGTGTGGATGGCCAGAACAAAATGTACAGCAGTAAACAATAACAATACATGGAGCTCAGATCAGTTCATTTACATGAGCAGTAAATATCACATGAAATTCAAGTACCGCAAATAATCATCGTATTGTTCATGCCTCAAAAGGGTGGCAGATCAATGTAAGTGGTCAAGCAAATGGGCAAGACATTTTCAAGTCTGTGCAGCAACGTACAAATTCATGTTTAAACAACAAAAGCATGCATCAAACTCATTGTCAGATTAACATGGCTACAAGAAGTTTAAGTCAGTTCAATTCGGCATGGTACAACTATACATGGGTTAAGTAAAATAGTGATGTGGTCATGTATGCAAGATCAAGTTCAGCATGGTTATTTAATACTTGGTCAAGATGTGGAAATAAATCTCAGCAAGAATAATTTCCAGTTTTTATCATGAACTGCTTTTGGGCAAGAAATAAGTCATGGAATCAACAACATGATGTGAGCAATTAATCAATTTCAAGATTTTAGTGATCAGTTTCGGCAAGGACATTAAAGGGTTCAAGAATATAGTGAGCAATTCTATAAACAGGAATGTTTTAATGTGCATGTGTGTCATTCCAGTAATCAAGAATTTCAGACAAGAAATTGTTTCCAGCTTTTCAATATACAAATATGGCAAGAGTTCAACATGCTTCCAGAAATCAGAAAATCCATCTTTGGCATCCAATAGAGTATTTCCAGAAAATCTCAAATTCAATTTCAGAGAGAAACAAATACATGGAAATATTTTTTGGCAAGAGTTTCTATTTGCTGACAAACATATATGGAAAGGTTTTAAGTGTTTTCAGAAATACCAAGGGAATGCTTTATGAAGTAAATAAATTCATGGTTCAAATTCCTTCCATAAATCAAAAATGAATTCTCGAAAACTTTATCGATAAAGTTATTCACGCTAGGGACTATTTCTACAGATTCATCAAGGGACAAAAATCATGTCCAGATTCATTTAATCATGCCGCAAATCAAAGAGGGATCCATAAATTCAGACCAAGTCATTATAGTGAAATCGGAGAACTAATTAAGGGTTTCAAATTACCCTATACATAGACTACCATTTTCATCATTGGCCATATATCGAAACCCACAAACTCAATTCAAGCAATTTTTTTAAAGCAAGAAATTTCAGAAAACTCACATTTTCGATGAAAGCAATCTCGAATCGGACGAGCAAACCCACAAATAATCAAGCATCAGAGAAACTATTCCATCAATCCCAGAAAGCCATCGAAGTTGAAATCGATTTGGGGAAGACTCAGTGGAACCCTAGAAATCGCAGCCGCCATTTTTAATTCTCAGAGACAAAGTGATCGGGTCACAAGGGGCCAACCAATTTGTGTGCAGGCCGGCCAAAAATTGAAAAGGGGCTTTGGATTTGTTTTTTAAAAAAGGGGATGACCCCTTATATTTAAACTCCCTTATTCAATTTCACAAGGGTTATTTTATTTTATTTTTTTTGTATTTTAATTTTGTTTTGTAAATCGAACCGAATCAGTTCTAGGTCTGTAAAATCTAGTGTGAATCAGTCAGGATGTTGACTATCAGTTTCAGAGTCTGTAAAATCTGGGTTACGGATTACAGGGTTGTAATTCGGGAAAATCTTATCGAGGGGATATCGACCAGTCTAGGGTTTTGAGCGTAGGGTTAGAATAGGAGCAGGATTTGCAAGTGTACATGGTCTTGTATGCGGGATCTGTTCTATCACCTAGTAGAAACCTTAGAAATGCAGCAATAGGCAGGGTTTTTCCGAAGCTGGGTACATCTATGTGTGATTTATTTTCTGCACTTCTGTTTCTGCTATATTCTGTGATCTGTTTACTATTATATATCTCGTTAGATTTTTAATTCAGTTAAAAACTGTGATAAACCCTATTCACCCCCCTAGGGTTAATCTAGATCCAACAAATGGTATCAGAGCTAGTATAAGGTTACAACATGATAGGGAGTTCTCGCTCTATAATCAAGTGGCGAAGTAGTGACTCTTATCCCTACGTGTCCGTGGGTGGTTGTCCATGTCGAGAGGCAGGACGTGAAATCAGTCTCTGAGGTGCCATTGTAGGCCACCGAGGTGTAATTAAAATCCTCGAGAAGGAGACTACAGTTGGTATCAGAGCAGGTATTCTGTTAACTCTAAAGTAATGGCGATTCCTAGTTGTCATTCGATAGAAAGTCAGTCCAGTTCATCTCCAACTATTTTCAATGGATCAGATTTTTCAAACTGGAAATCCAAAATGGAATTTTATTTAAAATCCGTTAATATTAAATATTGGGATGTTGTTATCAATGGATTTGATAGCGTAGATATTACTTTCAATACCCATGCTATGAAAATTATATTTGATTATCTTAGTACTGAACAGTTTAATCTTATCTGCCATTGTTTATCTGCACAGGAAATCTGGGATACTCTCAATACGAAGTATGGAAGATCTGACAACGGTAACTCAAAACCCGAGAAAGTCAACTCAGATTCAGAGTTCTGTTTTAACAGGATTTACAAATGAAAATTCAGAAGGATCAGAGGATGGAGAATCAACAGATGCTGAAACAGAAAATTTCTCATACGAAGATTTAGTTTATATGTGTGTTGATTTGACTAAATCTGTAGATAAACTCCAATCTAAAAAATCTAAGAATTCTAAGTTAACCAGCAAAATGGATGATTTAGAATTACAAGTAGAACATTTAAAAAATTCTTCGAATTCAGATTGCAAAAATTGTTGGAAATTGAAAACCAATCTTGTTCATCTCAATAAAAATATTCAAATGTTTGAAAAGGAAATTCTGATCTTAAAAGAAAACAAGATTAAGTTTTCAAGTTTGAACAATTTTCTACAAAAGGAAGTTGAAATTTTCAAGACTAATATATATTCCAAATTTGAAATTGCAGAAAAGGAGAATGTGTTGAAATCTGAGTTGATTTTGAAAGAACTTGAAAACGAGATTGAAAAATCCAAGAAATTTGGTTTTGAAAAACAAAGACGATTTGAATCTGAAATTTCTGAGTCCCAAGCCAAAATTGAATTACTTGAATCTGAAAATTTGGTTTTGAAACAATATGACACTGAAAGGAAGATCACTAATAACTGCCGTTCAGATTTAATAAAAGAGAACGGTGATCTTAAATTCAAAATTCAACAACTAGAGTCAACTTTGGTTAAATTTTCTGATGGAGAAAAATCTTTAAATATGTTGTTGAAAAACCAATTTTCTGCTAGAAATAAACGTGGACTCAGATTTGAGAAAAATAATGTTTTTGAAAATCAGGACTCAAATGATTTTAAAAATCCTTTAAACTGCTTTGGAAAGAATCGATATGAAAATTCAAACTCTGATAATCGCAAAGGATTTTTGAATCATAAACGTGATGTGAATTTATTTTATAATAATCTAGTTGAACAATTCTGGATCCCAAAAAGAAATAAAACAAACTTCAATAAATTCAAACAGATTTGGGTTCCAAAGGGTACGAAGATAGATTCGAATGGATTATTATACAAACAGGTTTGGGTACCAAAATGTACGAGTATAACTGTGAGTGATTTTACTTCTTTGTTTGGACCACTCAATCCTTTATACAGTTAGGTACCTGAGAAGGCTGAGGAACTGCTGTGCTGAAAGGAAATTTGAAATCAAGTTGGTCTATAATTCTGTTTCATTTACAGTTCCTTTAGCCAAGATCTGTTGAGTTAGAGATTCTGTTTTACATTGGATTCTTGTATGGTCTCTAAACTCACCTTTTTATATTCTCTCTGTTTCTATTTTTTGTGTTTATTCCTTCCTCCATCCCTTTTGTTTTTTTTTAGTTTTTATTATTATTTATCACTGCCATTTTTTTGGGTTTCTTTATGGGCTTCATTAACTTCAAATTGCATAAGTCATGGTTTTCTGGAAATACGCTTCTCTTGAATAAAACTCTAATGTCTTTAGTCATTTCCATATCTTGAATTTAATCTTGTAAATATCTACAATTGTTTTGAAGTTTAATTTCTATTCTCTGAATTCCTAACAGTGTTGACGTGTTCTTGTTATATCTTGAACACTGTTAATATGAATTCTAAATTTTTTGAAGATCTAAAAAACAATTGAAATTTCACACATCTCCGTTGTTCTGAGGTTCTTCCAATTCATTTTTGGAAACGCTTTAAATATCATACTCATTACAGCAGACTGCTACTTATCAATTGTGATAATTTCGTTGATTTTCAGATTGGCTTGGATATTCCCTTTTTGTCTTGAATCACCTTGTTTACATCTTGGAATTCATCTTATATTCATGATAATTTTATCTGGAATTTGTTTGTTTGAAATCAACTAAAATTCCTGGTATTTTGAATCTCACACACCACTTAAATTTGAAATTATTAATCTTGTGTGACTGATTCATTATACCTCAAAACTTGACACTGATTCAAGTGATTTCGAATAGATAAATTCTTACTTTTTGAATCATGAATTATCTTCAAAACTTGATGTAAATGATCTGATATTTCTTTTATACTTGTCAGAGATAACTTTGAAAATTCTTTGAAAAAATGGTCTTAAATCTCTCTATTATTTCATGATTATTTGATTTAAATATTTGTTTGTTTAAAATCATTTGAAATTATTGATTTATTGAATCTAGAGTTTTTCATATTCCTCAAATGATTTCAAATAAACGATATTTCTTATCTTGGATCATGAATGATCTTTACATGACCATCATCTTCTGACGAGTCTGCTGTGCTATTGTTTTTTCTATGCTTCTCTGATACTGTTATTTGAAAAATGTTTTCAAAAATCTGCCTGTTTTTGACTACTGCTATGATAGATGAAATTTATTTGCTAATCTTGTCCACTTGGGCCTTGTGATCGATTTTCTATTTGTCCGTGGAATCCTAGTTTATCTCCAGTGTGATTATAATCCTCATTAATAGGGACACCAAGTGGTATCAGAAGTGCCTTTTATTTGTCTCACACATATGTACTTAGATTCAAATCTTCACCATGTATAGATCTTCATATTCCTTTTGTAATTGTTTTTCAATTTTAAAATTATTTATTGATTATTCATTAAGAAATTGAAACCAATATCCAAATTGAACTGTATTTATAATTCACCAAAATTATTATTAAAATTTGAAATTGTGATGAATTGTTACTGCAGTATATTTTACAACAAAAGGAGATTTTATTTAGATTTTCATGATGGTTGAACATATATTATCATATCTTTGAACTGGCAATTATTTCACGACCATCTTCATTCTCTACCATTATTCTGTCATCCATCATTTTTTTATATATTAATATGGAGAGTTTATTTAAATATAGATATATATATATATATATATGTCTTTTTGAATGAAACAATGAAAATATTTGTGATGGAATTGTGGTTATGTTATTATTCAGAATTAGTGAAAATTGAAATTTTTTCAATGATCTCGGTACTGTTGATCATATTTCATAATATTATTAATTTAGAAATTTATTTCACTGTCCATTTTTGTACCTACCGCATTTCTATCATTCATACTAGTTTTATATACTGAGGAGTTTTTCTATTTTGAAGCTGAAAATAATAAATATAATTTATACATAAGTGTGTCTCTAACCTCATTTAAAAATCCAAGCTCTGGTCATGCATGGTTATGAGACAACTTATAATTTAAGCTGCGACTGACCTCATTTAAAAATCCATGCTCTGGTTATGCGTGGTCAGTGTGCTCTTAAATAAAATAAAAGAAAAAGAAAAATGTGCTAAATAGAAATTAATTTGAAAATTCTCCTTGGTGTGTAAAAACCAGTCTATCAATCCATATTCTATTCTATGAAATATGTTGAAATTTTATGATGTATTATGATTTGTTGATTGATAGCTATTGGGATTTGAGAATATTCGATTTTGTCACTTAAATTGAATTATTAATTATAGTCCAAATTCCATCATTGTTTTTGAACCTCATTTTTATAAAAATTCTTTGGAAAATAATTGGAACTCATTTTTTAACTCTCCCCATTTTATATAAAATTCATCGTAAATCCGTCATTATCTACAATGTGAAATATGCCACCTGTTCTCAGAATATTATGTTTTTTGTTTGATTGATTGAGATGATCGTTCTTCCTCTTAAGCTGAAATTATATTTTAGTCATTTTTCATCTATATTTTAATTTCTGAATCCTTTTGATGGTAACAAAAGAGGGAGAATGGGTTGAGATTTTGATTTATGAATGAATATTTTATAAATATTTTTAATTTTGAAAATTCAATATTATTCATCCATTTCACTCATGCACAGTTATAGGGGGAGTTGTGTGTTGTAGGGGGAGCTAGTAAATAGGGGGAGTTCAATATTCACTTTCAAACACATTTATTGTGCTCAAAATCTTTTATTTGTTTGTCATCATCAAAAGGGGGAGATTGTTGTATATAACGTAGTTGTATACACAATTATATGATTTTTGTTTGATGATAACAAACAAATAAATATTATTTTAAATGTGTTTGTTGCTGTACTGTTTCATATCTACATCACAGACAGGAATATAACATAATATTTAAATAAAATACAACTGTACATAAATTTAAATATTCACATAGTATTTTATTTAAATATAATATTTTATTTCAACATTCAAACAGTACAAATTATATGACTCTATTATTTGTACACATTCACAGATATTACACATGATATTGTACTTGTATATAAACTGAATACGTTAGACAAATTTGTTTGAACGTAATAAAAATAATATTTTATTTCAGACAAATTTGTTTAATACAAACATCAGTACAATTCTGGTGTTACACAGCTCCTCACGATAACACTCTGTCTGTATATCTCATACATATATACAATCACTCATTTTACTATATACATTCGTTCACTACTGTTATACATAGTGACACTACAATATACTTGTCTTCTGTCTTCTGCTTCTGTCTTCACAGCTCCTTCACTGTCAGTCCAGTCATCATTTGCTTACCTGTCACATGAAACACACACACACACAATACATTGCAATAGAAATAAAAACTGAATACATGCAGATTTGAATTTTATTTTTGAAATTTTATTTGCCTCAGATTTCTGGTGTGTTTCTCATTATTTCTCATGACTTAATCTGATTTATCCGTGTCCAGACAATTTGTATATGTACAGGGACAGGAAATTTTCTGAATGGCTGCATATACACATGTGTATATATATACATGTGTGCATTGCCATGCCAATTCAGTGTGCAACTGAGGAATAGCCACGTGGACCTTCTCGACTCAGTGCAACACTCAAAAGTCAACAACAAAATCAAAATAGTCGAGTACAAAGTTCAAAGCAAATACATGTGACATGGAAAAATCAAGTGTTTTGCATGGTTTAGTTCAATCAGATCAAAGCAGAGCAGCAGTGTAACATGGTGGTCATGTGGTGAAGTCAACATGAAGCATGACAGTGTGCATAAGTCATATGCAAACTAGTGTTGCATGAATACAAAATGGTCAAAACAGTGAGTGCATGATACATGCTCAAATTTCAAGACTACATAACATTCAGGCAAGAGACAGGTGATCAAAACAAAGTAACACAAAGCTTCAAGTTCAAAAATAC
Organism: Allium sativum; assembly: GCA_030737875.1. Lineage (NCBI taxonomy): Eukaryota > Viridiplantae > Streptophyta > Magnoliopsida > Asparagales > Amaryllidaceae > Allium > Allium sativum. Next base: position 507,452,157 of record CM060921.1, on the reverse strand, counting down.
AAAGCAATGTTGATTGAAAAGGGACAAGCAGAAGGTACTAATAAGGCTACAGCATATACAAGAACAAGGCAGGGTCATATAGCAAATGATTGTGCAAGCATACACAAGGTCAATTCACAATGACACGACTTAAATTCTTTCAAAGATTGGTTTCAATGCAACATGAAAGCACAAAGCAAATCAGTGTGGATGGCCAGAACAAAATGTACATCAGTAAACAATAAAAATATATGGAGCTCAGATCAGTTCATTTACTTGAGCAGTTAATATCACATGAAATTCAAGTAACACAAATAATAATCATATTGTTCATACCTCAACAGGGTGGCAGATCAATGTAAGTGGTCAAGCAAATGGGCAAGACATTTTCAAGTTTGCGCAGCAACATACAAATTCATGTTTAAACAACAAAGCATGCAGCAAACTCATTGTCAGATTAACATAGCTACAAGAAGTTTAAGTCAGTTCAATTCAGCAAGGTACAACTATACATGGGTTAAGCAAAATAGTGATGTGGTCATGTATGCAAGATCAAGTTCAGCATGGTTATTTAATACTTGGTCAAGATGTGGAAATAAATCTCAGTAAGAATAATTTCCAGTTTTTATCATGAACTGATTTTGGGCAAGAAACAAGTCATGGAATCAACAACATGATGTGAACAATTAATCAATTTCAAGATTTCAGTGATCAGTTTTGGCAAGGACATTAAAGGGTTCAAGAATATAGTGAGCAATTTTATAAACAGGAATGTTCTAATGTGCATGTGTGTCATTCCAGTAATCAAGAATATCAGACAAGAAATTGTTTCCAGCTTTTCAATATACAAATATGGCAAGAGTTCAACATGCTTCCAGAAATAAGAAAATCATCTTTGGCATCCAATAAAGTATTTCCAGAAAATCTCAAATTCAATTTTAGAGAAAACAAATACATGGAAATATTTTTTGGCAAGAGTTGTAGACAAACATATATGGCAAGGTTTTAAGTTTTTTCAGAAATACCAAGGGAATGCTTTATGAAGTAAATAAATTCATGGTTCAAATTCCTTCCATAAATCAAAAATGAATTCTCGAAAATTTTATCAGTAAAGTTATTCACGCAAGGGACTATTTCTACAGATTATCCAGGGGACAAAAATCATGTCCAGATTCATTCAATCAAGCCGCAAATCAAAGAGGGAACCACAAATTCAGACCAAGTCATTATAGTGAAATCAGAGAACTAATTAAGGGTTTCAAATTACCCTATACATAGACTACCATTTTCATCATCAGCCATATATCGAAACCCACAAACTCAATTAAAGCAATTTTTTTAAAGCAAGAAATTTCAGAAAACTCACATTTTCGATCGAACCAGAAAGCAATCTCAAATCGGACGAGCAAAGCCATAAAGAATCAAGCATTAGAGAAACTATTCCATCAATTCCAGAAAGCCATCGAAGTTGAAATCGATTTGGGGAAGACTCAGTGGAACCCTAGAAATCGCAGCCGCCATTTTTAATTCTCAGAGACAAAGTGATTGGGTCACAAGGGGGCAACCAATTGGTGAGCCGGCCGACCAAAAAATGAAAAGGGGCTTTGGGTTTGTTTTTTAAAAAAGGGGATGACCCCTTATATTTAAACTCCTTTATTCAATTTCACAAGGTTTTTTTTGTTTTATTTTTGTTGTATTTTAATTTTGTTTTGTAAGTCGAACCGAATCAGTTCTAGGCCTGTAAAATCTAGTGTGAATCAGTCAGGGTGTTGACTATCAATTTCAGAGTCTGTAAAATCTGGGTTACGGATTACGGGGTTGTAATTCGAGAAAATCTGATCGAGGGGATATCGACCAGTCTACGGTTTTGAGCGTAGGGTTAGAATAGGAGCAGGGTTTGCAAGTGTACATGGTCTTGTATGCGGGATCTGTTCTATCACCTTGTAGAAACCTTAGAAATGCAGCAGTAGGCAGGGTTTTGCCGAAGCTGGGTACATCTGTGTGTGATTTATTTTCTGCACTTCTGTTTCTGCTATATTCTATGATCTGTTTATTATTATATATCTCGTTAGATTTTTAATTCAGTTAAAAACTATGGTAAACCCTATTCACCCCCCTCTAGGGTTAATCTAGATCCAACAAGGTGTTTTCCGAACTCTGACCTATCTCATTTCTCTGTCTTTTTCTGCAGAATACCAGAGCAACCAACTCGGGTTTCGGTGGATATGATTTTCGAAAGAAAATCGGTCCGTCGGAATCCGGGTTGTTACATCTGGTGTTAGAGCTTTAGTTTAGTGCTCTTAGGGAGATAATGAGTGAACGTATTTGTATTTTCTAAAATATAAATATATTATATATATAAACCTAAATCCATATAGTAGCTCACTAGACATGAAAAGAGTTGGGATATCTAGTTTGTACACTCAAGGAATGAACATAGGAACTTGGAAACCATTAGGTGGTTGGGAAAGTGTACAATATGACTTGAAGCTAGAGAAAGAAAAGTATAATTGAAATATTAGTATTTCAGATTAGTGGGTTTAGGATTGAAACCTTAGAAACTAGAAAAGGCTGAAATATGAAAAATGGATTAGGAATATATATAGTTAAGAGAATTGAATTCGTGAAAGTGCCTAGGAAAGCCTAGTTGAGTTGAAGACACGCCTTGAGTCTAAACCAATGATAAACTTTTAAGAACTTGAATTTGTAAAAGGATTTATGGTATTTTCCAAGATTTAATCTTAAAAGTATTCTGATAAATGCATGTTGGGTTTTAAAGTAAAGTGGGGTATATTGTGTGAAACAATGATTTCTTGTTTTAAAAGAATTCTCTCATAAAAAGGTGCATATTATGGAGCATAAATAGCTTGCTAGTTTTCATATATGAAAAGAAGTTTTGAAATCTCTATTCGGTTAACAATAAAATTTTGATTATTGTTTTAAAAGGAAATTTTGTTGGGTGGACAAAATAAGAATAGATAGTTACACCTTAGTAGCCAAAGTTAACATTGTAAATAGGAACAGTGTAACCCATTAGTTGTCCTTGTCTACTCCAGTTTTTGTGATTTGAAAAAAAATATTTTGCAATTTTACTTTGTAACATGTTTTTATGGTTTGGCAAAAGCAAGTTTTTTAGAAGAGAAAATAAAGTTTTAACACTTTTAATTTTTGGAAGAAATATGCAATGCAAAGATGGAGGCCAAACCATACTTTTAAAAGAATGGGGTAGGTAAGGATTAAGGCATAGAAAGATCGAGATAAAGTTAAGGCTATGAATTAAAGAAATAGAACCTAACTAGAGATTGGTAAAGTTGAGTGATTCTCTGAGTATCAATCTGATGTTGATTTCGGTCTTCGAGGTCGATGCTTAGGGAATTATTCTCTTACCAATTTCCGGTCAAAGATTAGCTAATATTAAACTAATAGAAATTTCCCATAGAATGCATAAGCATTGAGAAACCTAGGTTTGTTGCTTGAGAAAAAGAGATAAAGTATAGGCTAGTAATACATAGCAAAAACTAATAGTGAATACTAGGTAGTGGAAGGGCAATTAAGTGTAGAGAGTTGGTGGTTGGACTTTTCTTTAGAGAAACGGTCTTATGATTCTTGGCCCTTAGTAGTAGCTGTGTAGGATGTCGTTTGAGTTAAAAATAGAAAAGCTTATTTGGAAAATAAATTTAAGTAATTGGAGTAAGTCAAATAAGCTAAGAAAGAGAATAGCCTAATTAAGAAGAAAATAACAATTCCAATAAAGCAACAAACTGACGGGAAAAGAAAATGGAAATCTTAAGAAAAAGATGAATAAATATGAAATTTCTCCAAGATAAGTGGAAAAAGAGGAGAAATTTTCTTATATGGTTGTACTTGGATAGGAAAATAGGAAATCTTCATAGAATAGTCATATAAAAATCCAAGTACGATTAGAAAAGAAAAAAGGAGGATGAGAATTTTTCCGTTTTACACCTTTTCGTGACATAACAAATCGAATTTGGAAAATTAGATTTTTCTAAATTTAGAATTTAATGATGGTTGGTAAGGTTTTGGATGCGAAAATTGGATGAACTATGCTCTTACTCTGTAAAAGTGTAGGAAAATTTGGATGAAAAAAGTTTTGATTTTTCAAAAATATTGCATTCATATAGAACTGCAAGTATATTTAGGATGTGAGCATCATGTTTTGAATGAGTTTTTAAGATTTGCATATATATAGGTGGATCCAAATTAGGCATACATACTTTACTATGATATATCTCACTTTGCACATGTGCACAATGTTTGCAATAATTGAATGCACACTTGATGGATGGATGTTGCGAGCGATTATCTATTTTACTCTTATCGAATTTCGGGGACGAAATTCTTTAAGGGTGGGAGAATGTGACACCCCGCATTTTTAATATAACTAAAAATGTTTATATATGCATAGATATGTTAATAATGGTGATGTACAATGAAAATTACTTAACATGAAAGACAAAGGAAAGATTAATTCAATGACAGTGTACGTAACGAAGAAGATAATAAAATAAGGATACTTAATTTAAATATCAGGAATTAAGTAAAATGGATATCACCATTGCGTTCGTCTCGGAATTCTACATGAAATAGAGTCCAAGTTTTCGAAAATCGGACTCCGTATGAAAGAGTTATGGCCTTCGGAAGATTCAAAACAGTTCGAAATTAGACCCAGGCAGCTGGGCAGGAAATTTCCCGCCCAGAACAGGGCAGGTCGACCTGGGGGTCATCTAGTCCGTACAGCACATCAAACCATGTCATAGGAACAAAAACGGCCCAGATCTGGGGGTTAGGTCGACTAGGGGGTCGACCTACCCCCAGATCTGGGCAGTTTTTGTTCCTGTGACATGGTTTGATGTGCTGTACGGACTAGATGGCTTCTAGGTCAATCCTAGGGCCCTAAAATGCTCTCTACACCTATAAAATAGTGCGTAGACCTAACCTAATTCATAAACAATTCCTTCTGACGCCTCCATGTTGTCAAACTTCAACCAAACATGGCCGCCGCCGCAAAACCTTAAACTAAATTGCAAGTTCTTCAGCAACTTTGGAGTTTAATCAAATCATGAAGCAAAGTTCTTCATCAACAATTCATGCTCTTCACCAATAATCAAATAAGAAGATTAAATCAGCATTCTACATCAACAACAAATCGCTTATTTCTCTAATCCAGTCAAAGTGAGTGGATTTGAACTATATTTGTTGTATAATGTTGCTTCTATCGTTTACCATTCCCCATAATGAATATGAATGTTAATTTAATAAGATCTGTTATTTTATTTATGCCTACGTTTGATTTCTCTCCTTTTTATCTTTTCCCCTTTTTATTTTTGGGTCTAGGTTATCTCGAACCTAGACGAAATCTTATTATACAATACGCATGATTGGAACATGGGGATATTGGAATATAGTCTGTAATTTTGGGGTTTATGGCATAACAATTGTTATTGCTTATATTGGGCATAATCTATTTTATGCAGTCGAGGAATATAATCTATAATGTTGAATTTATGTATGTATGACATAATTGTCATTGGATATGGAATGGGTATAATTCAATATTAACAACATGTAATTGGATAACATGGATTGGTGAAATTTATTTGTGACTTGAAAAGTAAGCCTAGAGGGTGAATTAGATTATATGTATGAACGTGGGAATGTTGGGATATATATATTGGGAAAATATTGATTATATGAAATTGGGTACAATTGGACATTGAAAATTGGCATGTATGAATAACATGGAATTGGTGAATTTGGCTATAATTGGATAATTTGGGTAATATGAAAATTGGCTAACTATTATGTAATTAATGTAGTGAACATAAATTGGAAATAGGCATAAAAATGAAATGTAATTAAGTTGAATTAGGAATATATGACATGAATTTGGGGTTTGGGTGAAAGACGTATGATTGTTAATGAACGCCTATGACACGAGGTTAGATGCGTTTGTGGTGGAAGACTGCCCGGAACCGCCCGACAAATCCAGCAACCACAAGCAGACATCTAATGTAAGAGGTCAACGACAAGAACTAGAGGCGTAACGGTTTATGACACGAGGTTAGGCGCGTTTGTGGTGTAAGACTGCCCGGAACCGCCCAGCAAATCTAGCAGCCACGAACGGGCGTCTAATGTGAGAGGTCATACATCGTTATGACATTATAAATAAATTAAGAAATACTAAACATAATAAGACATGTAGGTGACATGGGTATGGTTATAGGGTTAAGTGGGTGATATAAATGACATGTAAAGCATAACTAATATGGACTTAACCGTTGTGAGACATGCGATGTAAGACATAACCAAGGTAGACTTAACCGTAGTAAAACATGTGTAAGACATGGAAACTGTAATAAAAAGGGGGTTAAATGGGACACGTGTGACATGTGAAACATAATTTAGATATGCTTAACCAAATGGACCGGTAACGGTATCATAAATTAATTGAATTGGGTAAATTTTAAGTAACGGGTTAAGTAAAAGGAAGGGTTAAGTCAAATCTAAAAGTAATGATACAGTAAGGGGGAATGATAATTAACCATTATAAACTCGAGTTGCGGTGATGTAAAATTAAAAAATAGGAAAACTTGTCATAAGGGACAAGGGAAGGTTATGACTTAAGATGTAATACAAGACTTGAAGGGTGGGACGACTTATACTATGAAATAAGTCAAATCTAAAATTAATGACAAAAAAATGGGGAATGATAAATAACCTATTATGAATAAACTTGAATAAGATAAGAAAGGATAATAGGTGGAAATTATAACTTATGGGACAAGATAAGTTATAGGAAACGATAAGGAAGACGAGATAACTTATATGTAAAGATATACTTAAATTAAGTGGTTTGGAAAGGAGAAATGTGAAATTAAAAATGATATAAGTTATATGAGTGAAAAAGAAGTAAATTAGAATCATATATGTTGGTTGGGTTGAGTAATTCTCTGGGTGCCAGTCTGATGTTGATTTCGGTCTTCGGGGCTGGTGTTTAGAGGGTTATTCTCTTAATCAGTATGTATGTGGGATAAGGCATACTTAACCATGAATTAAGTATATCATGTTGTTGTAACCCAAAAAGGGAATAATTTCTGAAAATGGAAAATAATATGTTGTGGGATTATTAATGGACTTAAGTGGGTTAAGTATAAATTGAATTAATAAGCAAGGGTAACTTGGTGAATATGAAAAAAAGGAAGCTAATGTAAATAACCAAGTTAAATGAGAAAGTTGACGAGGTGGCACGAGCGTGAAATAAATGGTTAGACTTAGGGTCTAATGACATATAAAACTAAGGCGCTTGAAGCAGTCCGTACGTTGTAGGATGAATAACCCAACGAGGTAGATCATGATGGTGTCATAAGGCACGAGGAGAGCGCACGCTCGCTATTTTGGCGGCTCCAATGGACTGGAAGTGTGAGCCCGCCCCGCACCAACCGACATTTCCTCCGATAGTGCGCTGTACACATGCCCGACAAGCACAGAACAGTCGCCAAAGAAAGGAAAAAAGAGAATGAACTAATCAAGAACCTATAGAATGTCTCACAGCTTATCCCATGGGATCATGACCAAACCTTTTCAAATGACCCCACTTCATTGGTCTATAGCCCACTAGTCGTACCTCGTTCACTGTGGCCCTGAATCCGTCCACGTATCCAAAGTCATAGACATCGACAACCCCTTAGCACACGTCCCACAGCAAAGCCCAACTCATGAAGTTAACTCGTTGGTTCCCAACTGGATCCTTAGTTTAACTTCCTATTTGGACTTCCTTTGCATCTCGGGTCTTAGTCGAATTGGAGTTGGTCTTCAAAAGAGTCGTCGCGTAGTAATAATAGCACACGTCCGGTTCGTTTCGGATATGCATAGTGCTCCAGTCCTCATCGGTTCTGTTTGGTCCAATGCTTCCTAGTATGCTCCTGGGTGCAGTTTGGTTCGGTGTTCCCCTTCTAGCTAGTTCGGTTCGGATGCCCTCTGCCTAGGTTCGGCTCGGTGGTTGCTTCGTCCTAGATATCCCGATCCGATCCCCCTTTCATTAACCCGATCCGGTCTCATCTTCCTTCGTCTGACCGATCAGATCCCAATCCAACTATAGTGGCCTTCCTTTTCGCCATGCTTTATCTTGTGCTAAGTCCCCTAGCTCAGTCCACTATCTGACCCGAGCCCTTTTGTAATAACCCAGAAATTCTGAGCCAATTTAAAATTTTCAAACTGGCAATTTTAATGAATTTTGATTATTTAAAAAGAATTATTTTAAATAATAATGACGAAAATTTTATTTTCGACGAAGTTAAAATGAATAAATTTATTTTAATTATAATTCGGGCCTAAAATGGCACGGTAGTTTGAAAATTCTATTTCGAATTTCAAATGAATATACATAATTCATTTTAAGTCGGAATTGAATGAAACAAGAAATATCTGAATCTGTTCGACGATATCTTTCTAACGGATGTATGAAACTGAGATTTCACTTTATAGAGTGAAAGATATGTCCAGTTTAAAATTCTGAAAAGTCGTTGTGGAATTTATATATTTTAATATATATAAAGGCCTTGAAAATAGCCGTTTTGAAAACGACCTTGGTTTTCGACGAAACCACTTTTGTTGGATCCCGGATGTCAAATTATTGCTAGGTTTCAAATTTCATAATTTTTGAAGTTAATATGTGAGAGTGGCAAAGGAAAATGCGTTTGACCAGTTTCAGTTGATTTTAACCGACTGGAAAAGGGCCATTTTTCAAACGGTCTCAGAATTTGACGAAATTAGTTTTGTTAGGACCATATCGTCAATACGAAGCTAGAAAATATTTTTCGGGAATTTTTAGAGTCCGTATGTGACCCCGATAAATTGAAATGTACATTTAAAATTCAATATAATGATTTAAATGTTAATCTAAGGGAAAACTGATCGAAACGATGGAATCAGCTTACGACACATATCCCATTGTGTTCGGAATGGGGGTACTTAGCTAGAGGCGACAGTCGTTGGGTTTGAATTTGAATTCGAAGATTAAAAGAGTCATTTTCGAATTAAAATTATATTTAAATATAATATATAACCCTATAAATAGCTATAAGGTTAAACCCTAGTCAAATACCTATATGGTCAAATTATCCTGAATCTGCCTCCTTCTTCATTCACGAACGGCCAAAACGATCGGATTTTCATCCCTTAATTTCTCACAAAACACGGTGAATTAAAAACCATTTCAAACGCAAATCAAAGACCTTCCTTCGAGCTTTAATTTATTAAGGAGATGATTCAATCTCAGTGCCTGTTCTTCGCGAATTTGGAGTTGGAACTAGCAACGTTCGGCGAGGTTTTCTGGTCATGGGGGTGCTTCGGGTGGAGCGCCGTTACTGGCGTGCGAGGAGGTCGGTCAGAGCTTTGGCGTGTGCGTCATTGATGGAGGTCCGGTCAAGAGAGGGCGTGGCACTGTGAAGTACTAGGTCGAGATTTTTGTTTTCGCTGGGTTCGAGCGAGCATTTTAGGGGACGACGGGTTCTGGTATTTGACAAGCAGAATGTGTTTTTTCTGTGAGTTTCTTTTATTTCGTTTACCTTTTTATTTTAGTTTAACTAACTTGATTTAAATGCATAGGAAAATTCAGTTTTAAAAATTTAAATACATAGTTTAAAATAGTTTGGTTTTAAAAATAAAAATGGCATGGTTTCTAACATATAAAAAATATGATTTTTATATGATTAGTAGAAATATAAAAATATGAATTTTGCATATATGAGTTTTGATTTTGAAAAATAAGTTTCTGTGATTTTGAAAATAGATTATACTTTGAAATGAAAATAAGATTTGCTAAGATAGAAAATTATGATTTTCTTTGATATGGAAAATCCATTTTCTTTGATATGAAAAATACGATTTTTGGTTTGATAAAATAACATTTTTATCGTATGTATGTTATTTATAAATGGTCATACATAGAAATAATTAATAATGGGTTAAAAATATGATTTTTAACGTAGGAATGCAATCTAGATCGACAAATAAAGAATGATGGAGTGGATCCCAAAGGTGAGAATTCTCTCACTATAATTTTCTGTTCAGTTATTTATTTCATAACTGCAAAAATGAACTGTTCCCCGTCGTCCACAGACCATGGACGACTTGTTTGTTTAGTTGTATTTTGTGTGAAAATTGTTCATGATGTGAAATGAATTATATATATTAGAAGTGTTGAATAAAATATATACGATGTGAAATAAAATATATATATATATATATGAGATGAATATATATATATATATATATGTGTTGAATAAAATATATACGATGTGAAATGAAAATATTATATATATGAAAAGTGAAAACATTATATATAGAAAAGTGAAAACATTGTATATAGAAAAGTGAAAACATTGTATATAGAAAAATGAAAACGATATATATATATGAAATGAAAATGATATATATATGAAATGTGAAAACGATATATATATGAAATGTGAAAACGATGTATATATGAAATGAAAACAATATATATATATATATATGAAATGTGAAAATGATTTGATTGTTAAAAATATAATTTTTAACATATATATACACTGTATAAAATTGTCGTGTATATGGAATATTCAATTTTGATTAGAAATTGAATATGAAGTTGAAATCATTTCGAAAACGAATATTAAACGATTTATAAAATACGTTTCAAAAGGAAATCGACAAAATATATATTATATAATGGCCTGAATAGAACGCGCCGCGCTGCGGTAGTTCGCGAATTTCAACATTAACTTCGAATGGACATTACGGGAGATTCGATCGTCGGATTCTCCTGAAAACAGAACCGTTGGGTTTGTATCGAAAAGAGCTTTCCAACGAATATGAGAAATTTTAAATCTGACGGTTGGATTTGGAGATACGTCCAAATCAAATTTGGAAAAGGTCGTAGTAAATGCAGTTCGATGACCGTTGATGGAAATCGACTGTACGGGCCTTGATAAAATTATTAAAAATATCAATAATTTGTGTAAAATCATTAGAAATGATTTGGAAAGAACTGGGATGAAAAATTCCATATTTGTAAAGATAAAAATATATTTTTATCAAAATGAACTAGTTATTAACTAGAAAAATAATCCAATATTTTTAAATAAATAAAGTAGATTTGAAATGGGTTTTAAATAACCAGAATTTCCAATATATGAATTGGAATGGATTTGAATCGAAATTATCTTCGGAATATTTCGATATTGGATTCCGTGATTATACAGATATTGTGGAAGAATTTGGAAGATATATATATCGTTATTCCAATACGATATTTGTTGATTTCAGAATTTAATATTGAATATAAGCCAATATATTTTCTATTTAAAGCCTTGTATTTAATATCAAATTGAATTTGGGGTTTGTCGTGAACTGTGTTTAAATGACATTAGTTCTTTCACCCGCGTAAAAGCGGGATTAATTTCCAAAAAGTAGAACAATCAATATGAAATGATTTTAGAGATGAAACTAATTGGGGTTTGAATAAATCTTTAATTAGATTTGTAAGAATGAATGGTGATTAAATTTACCAAAACACGTGATGTGATTAAACCAAATTTACTTAGTTGTTGATATTGATTGTGGTTAATTGATTGTTTCGATGGTGCTCGACCAGTTTATGAGCAGAATATGCCTTTACATTTAGCATTGGGTTGGGTAAAGATATCTGTGTGCTAACACCTTGTGAAACACTTCACGATTTGATGATAAGGTCTTTTGCGATGTTGCGTTCATTTCAAATTTAATGAATGATTGTGAAGTGATATATTTTTCTTAAGAGAAAAGAAATGTATTCCCGATTTTGGACGGGGAATGTTTTATAAAAATGTTTTATAAAACAGAAAGGATTTCCAGGCCTAAAACCCGATGATTTCGAAATGATTTGGAAATGTATTATGGTTTTACATTGTAGTTCATCACATATTCGATTAGTTACTATTAATGATGTATCTGATTGATGGCGGAGAATTTATTCTCTTGCTTGACACCCTTCTTTGAGACGTACGAGCTCAAAGGTTATGTGATTAATAGTGACTGATCATATGTGTGAATTACCGATGTGAATACTATATTTTGAAAGTACTTGTGATTATTATGTTGTGAAATTATTTTCCCTACTTCGGGATATGAAATGATTTAGTTTGTGGCTAAAGATTCGGGTAACCCTGAGACTAAAAGTATGGGTGAGAGGGCAGTGTATGCTCTCCATGTGTGGGAGATGCATCGTCGGTGTAGCCTGCTCCTATGTGCGGTAGGTGCACATTTATATATCGAGTTGTGAGGTGCATACCCTTTGCCTTGTCGATGGGGAGCACGATATTTGGTTGCATACTTGTCTGTATGCATTGTTATGTTTTGGAATTCATATTTCCAAACGATTTGATTTGAGATCCCAAAGTGAAATCTACTTTGATATAGAAAGTTAGATAGGTATTTCAAATGATTTGAAATAAGAAATCGGGAATAAAATCCAAAGGAATAATTTCTGTAAATTGAATTGGATTTGGAAAATCTAAGTGTAGTGATTAATCTAAGTCGGTAGATTGGGATATTGCATGTTGATTGATGCATAGTAGATCCATATATCTATATTGATTGTTGTTTATATACTGGCATTCATGGGGGTAAACCCGTTCCGCGTTAGCGGCGTGGTCCCGTGATATGCCATATGATTTATATAAGGTTATAACTATTTAGAGTTTCTCACACCAGTCCCATGACTGACCTGTAGTTTGCTTTTCCCTTACAAACTCGGGTGCCCCTATTTTCCATACGGGCAGTCGAGTAGTTTTATGTGAAGACCCGCAACTTCCCCGTAAAGGAAAGCGACGGATAGTTCGAGAACAAACCACAGCAGAACGCATACAGAAGAACATTTCATTGTATATTACAACAATGCATCAGATTACAAGAATATATAGAGTATAAATGAATATTACACAGAAATATCAGAGATTTAAATTACATTTAAATACATAGCAGCGGAAAATAATACAATACACAACTAGAATGAGATATACGGATACAAAGCTTTCCGGATATCGTTCCAGCTGTAAACCAGGATCCTGTGAATATAAATCTGCAAAACCCAAAACTACTAGCTGCCCATGTCAAAATAAGGGCACCCAGAGTTTAGGTTAAAACAATAAACTCCAGGTCAGTCATGTGACTGGTGTGAGAACTAAAACAGTTATTAATCTTTATTTTAAATCATTAGGTAAATCAAGGGACCACGCCGTATAATACGGAACGGGTTTCCTCCCAAGAATACCAGTGCATGAAACAAACAGCGCAATGCTAAATAAAGAAAAATGAAGCTGTTATAAGACCCAGGTCCCATCACACAATGCAACGCAGTCGAGGATAGGGTTTTCCCTTATAACAGCCAAAGGATGCTTGATACGTTTTAAAACAAATCATTTGATACTATTATAAGTGTATAAAACAACTTCAAATCATAAGTATCAATCATAGGCGGCATGAGCGTCCCATGCCACTATGTCGCCATATATAGGTTTACAAATAAAACCGCAAATGTCACGTATTTGGAAATTGGATTTCCATCTATGAACCGAGGCAAAAGATAGTCCTCAACCGATTCGAGACGCTCTAGCCCGCCCCTCAGGAACAGCCGCAACTGCCCCTTGGATCGTCAGGGCCGGTCCACACGGAGTGGATTATTATGCCTGAACAATACGTCTCCCCACCCTATGGGGTGTAAGTCTGGTCCGTCAGCCGACCAGAATGCATTCGGCCGAAACCGATATAACCGAGGCGCCTCGCAACAGCAACAACCACATAAGTCAAACTCGTCAGGGCGTGTAAAACCACTGACGCCACTTCTAGCTAGAAAGAAACGCAAGTCCTCCCTGAGGTCCGTCTCCCGTTTTTGGTTCATACCTGGTGTGAAACACGCGAGGTAAACGTTACACAAAGCTACGCCACAAAGGCCGTGCTTTGATCATCACCACAAGACTTTGCTTTTCAACAGAAGCCTTGATCATTTGCATCTTAGCATGCCACACAGGCAAACCATCCTATGCAACCGATATCAGTCACACAGAATGAAATCCGATGTCAGACACACAGTCCATTTACAAGTCCGTTCTGGGTCTGAACGAAACCGGAGGCACCTAGTACCCCGCATATCCATCGATCTCCAAGTACGTCTGGACGATCACCAACTGTTTCCATCTTCTTGGGTGTACAGCCCAATCAAGATCATCAGTTATCACCCAAACGACGTGAAGACTTCCGGTCTTCGACCATCGTCTTCATCTTCGACTTATCGTCGTATCAGTTATTCAGAATGGGATAAACCCGGTCTTTCCGAATAACTCACGTATATATTATAAAAGTGTTACACAAACACAACATACGCCTCATTCCAATTCATTAGTCACTAACCGTAAATTAATCAAGAGAATAATTCCCCAAATATTAACCCCGAAGGCCGAAACCAACATCAGATCAATATCCAGAAAACCATTCTGCTTGGCTAACCGACAGTTAGTTTCTAAATTTCACATTCAAATCTAATTAAAGATTTAACTATCGCCTGGAGCAAAACTGGTGATACTCCATTCTCGATCTTTTCAATCTAATTAAAGATTCATTAAAACTCCACTTAGTTTTAATCTGTGACTGGGTTAAAGAATCAGTGTCATCTAAAAACACGGTTCGCGATAAACCCAAAGTCACATTCCATTAATTATCGGGTTAAAGAACGAGTGTTATTTAAAACACTGTTCACGATAAACCCAAAAATCATTCCATTAATTATCGGGTTAAAGAACGAGTGTTATTTAAAACACTGTTCACGATAAACCCAAAAATCAATATCAATTCAATTCCAATTAAATATCATTTAATTGGTACACTTCATTAAATCTAAATAAAAAGATTTAATCTTTTCTCAACTGGGTTCAAGAACAGTGTTAGTGAAGACACCATTCACGACAAACCCAAATCACATTCGATATTCAATACAAGGCTCTGAATAGAAAATACATCGGCTTATATTCAATATCGAATTCTACGACTAACAAATGTCGTATTGGAAATAACGATACAAATATATATCTTTCAAATTTCCATAACAACACCTGTAATATCACGAATTCCAATATCGAAATATTCCGAAGACAATTTCGATTTAAATCCACTCCAATGCAATCATTGGAAATTTTGGTTATTTTCAAAACCCTTTTCGAATTCAATTTATTTATTTAAAAATAAATAGAATTATAATTCTAGTTCAAAACTAGTTCATTTCGATAAAAATCTATTTTTATCTTTTCAAATATGGAGTTTTTCATCCCAAATCTTCACAAATCATTTCTTATGATTTTACATAAATTATTACTATTTTTAATAATTTTATCAAGGCCCGTACAGTCGATTTCCATCAACGGCCATCGAACTGCACTTACAGCGACCTTTTTCAAATTTGATTTGGACATAATTCCAAATCCAACCGTTAGATTTCAAATTTCTAACATTCGTTAGAAAGCTCTTTTCGATACGAACCCAACGGTTCTGGTTTTAGGAGAATCCGACGGTCGGATCTCCCGTAATGTCCGTTTGAAATAAATGGTCGAAATTCGCGAACTGCCGCGGCGCGGCGCGTTCTATTCAGGCCATTATATTATATATATAATATATATAATATATATTTCGTCGATTTCTATTCAAAACGAATTATATAAATAGTTTTAAAATCGTTTCAAAACCTATTTCAACTTCCATTTCAATTCAAAGAAAAATTGAATTCTTCCTTATAAATTCGTTTTAAAATTCATTTCTATTCAATTCAAATTTCAATTCAGTTTGAATTCATATTCAATTCAATTCATTTCGAAATCGTTTTCAATTCAATTCAGTTCGAAATCGCTTTCAATTCAATTCATTTCGAATTCGTTTTCAATTCAATTCATTTCGAAATCGTTTTCAATTCAATTCATTTCGAAATCGTTTTCAATTCAATTCATTTCGAATTCGTTTTCAATTCAATTCATTTTGAATTCGTTTTCAATTCAATTCATTTCGAAATCGTTTTCAATTCAATTCATTTCGAATTCGTTTTCAATTCAATTCATTTCGAAATCGTTTTCAATTCAATTCATTTCGAATTCGTTTTCAATTCAATTCATTTCGAAATCGTTTTCAATTCAATTCATTTCGAAATCGTTTTCAATTCAATTCATTTCGAAATCGTTTTCAATTCAATTCATTTTGAATTCGTTTTCAATTCAATTCATTTCGAAATCGATAAAATCGATATAAATATCGTTCTCGTCAAAATGGCGTCAATCTAATCAACACGGCTTCATATATTCCTTTATTTTCAAATATTCTATTTCAAATATTTCTTTTTCAAAACTGGAATGAGGCCCAATCAATTACCATATAAAATTAATTATATGGATTTTCATACAACACATGTATATAATAGCATTGAAAATAATCAACCATCAACCAAAGTGCACTACACTGTATAAGCATCAAATATAGATATTCAACGCTTACAACAGCATGTCAATCAATCGATCGACATATTTAATCAATCAGGATGAGTGAACTTCAAATTTCATCCTAACACCCGTGTGGGGTTTCAAACAATCAAACACATATTTTATTTGTGCAGTTAGGCGATGTGTAAAATTTATCGACCCAATCAATGTCATTCAAATAAGTGTACATAAACAAACCATCTGGTTTGTAAATGAATATTTATTTTATTCACTTTCACTATATTCATATTCACGTTAAAAATTGTATTTTTAACGATAAAACATTTTATTCTATCATATGAATTTCTATTATTCATTTACACAATAAAATGATATTTTTATTTTCTA
Organism: Allium sativum; assembly: GCA_030737875.1. Taxonomy (NCBI): domain Eukaryota; kingdom Viridiplantae; phylum Streptophyta; class Magnoliopsida; order Asparagales; family Amaryllidaceae; genus Allium; species Allium sativum. The sequence goes on along the minus strand of CM060921.1, from coordinate 507,435,277 downwards.
ACATATTTTAGAAAATTTCGGCGGCATAACGGCACGATACTAGAAACGGGACAAGGCCTAGCCTAATCCCCGGTCTAGTGAAGGCCCACGCCATTCACTCATCAATCAAATCAATTTCATTTTGCAAACCACAAAATTTGGAGTAAGAGTCTAACCTAGTCTTACTCCTTCGCCTTATAACGGCGCACGTCTAATCCTAACCAATTTATCGATTCGATTTTTCACACCACAAACCACATTCAAACCAATATCTCGATCAATCACCAAACAATCCAAACAAACAAGTCCATGGTATGTGGACGGGTGTCGGGTGCTTCTAATAAGCACCGTCTGCATCCTAGTATATATATATATAACTAGAAATATAAATTGAAAGGTGAGAAATTCTCACTTATAGCTATCCTAGCTCCACGGCACTTCATTTGCAGAAGTCTTCGTCGTTTCGCCTTTTTGTCACCTTCGTTGCCCAAGGCCACTATATATATAAAAAAAAAAAATCGAATTTTTATTTCAAAGTTCCATATATAAAAATCGAATTTTTAGTTCAAAGTTCAATATATAAAAATCGAATTTTTAGTTCAAAGTTCAATATATAAAAATCGAATTTTTAGTTCAAAGTTCAATATATAAAAATCGAATTTTTAGTTCAAAGTTCAATATATAAAAATCGAATTTTTAGTTCAAAGTTCAATATATAAAAATCGAATTTTTAGTTCAAAGTTCAATATATAAAAATCGAATTTTTAGTTCAAAGTTCAATATATAAAAATCGAATTTTTATATTCTCCATTATATTTTCAAAAGTGATGTCTTTTTATTTTCAAATCAAGATTGCTTGTATTTTTGAATCAATGACCATTTCAGTTTCTTTTCTTTTTAACAATGTAAAAATCAAAATTTTAAAATATAGATTTCACCTTTATAAAAATAAAGTTTTCGCTTTTATAAAAATCACCACTTTATTTCAATGTATATAAAATAAAAATCAGATTTTTATTTCGCTACATATACAAAGATGATATCTTTATATTCTCTATCCTATAAAGATTATATTTTTAATACTTTAAAAAAATATAAAAATCATATTTTTACTTCACATTCATATCGATAAAAATCTAATCTATTTCATTTTCAAAATCTAATCTTTTTGACATATGAATTTCTATTTTTACTTCAATGCCCTATACATATAAAAATAAAAATTCTTTTCTATTAAAAATCTAAACTATATACTATATAAAATAAAAATCTAGCTTCAGCTTTTAAAGTAGATAAAACTCAGTTTTAAAAATAAAACAAATTCAGTTTTTTTTCATTTTTAAATCAAAATCAGTTTTAACATTTTTAAATCTAAAATCAGTTTAACATTTTTAAATCTAAAATCAGTTTAACATTTCTGTTTTTAAATCTAAAAAAAAAAAAACAGTTTTTAAAATTAATTAAAATCAGTTTTCTAAAACTTGAAAATAAAATAGCAAAGCCAAAAACAAAAACAAAAACTTACAGATGGGGGGGGGGGTTCTGCTGATCGTCGGAGGCTCCTGGCTTCGAGGCGGCGGCACAGGCTCGCTGGCCAGGGTCGCGGAGGCGTCGAACGATTTGGGGGGGGGGGGCGTCTCGTCTTCGTCGAGGAGGGCAGGGGTGGGGCCTTCGCGCCAGGCGCCAGTCGAGGGGAGGGGTCTTCTGTCGTCGCGGTGGCCAAGGTGAGGCTGGAGGGAGGTGGGTCGGTGGAGGGTTCGGGCGGCGGTAGGCTGTCGCCATCGCGCGATGGCTTTCCCCCTTTTTTTTTTTTTTATTTTATTTAAGAACTGAAATTGAAACGGGGGGGGCCAGAAGAAATAAAGGAGAGTAAGGAATATTTTTTTTTTTTTTTTTTTTGTATTATTTTATTTATTTAATTATTTAAAGGTTGACTTTCACATACGACCTCAAAACGAGGTCCACCGCCTGTCGCCCATAGCGTTTCCCCCCCATTCCGAACACAATGGGATATGTATCGCAAGCTGATTTGACCGTTTCGATCAGTTTCCTTTGAATTTACATTTAAATCACTTTATTGAATTTTAAACGTACGTTTCAAATTACCGGGGTCACATACTAACTAGAAAAATTCCATAAAAATATTTTCTAGCTTCGTATTGACGATACGGTCCTAACAAAACTAGTTTCGTCGAATTCTGAGACCGTTAGAAAAATGGCCAATTTCCAGTCGATTAAAATCAACTGAAATGGTTAAAACACGTTTTCCTTTGCCACGCTCACATATTGACTCGAAAAATTATGAAATTTGAAACCTAGCGATAACTTGACACTGCGGATCCAACAAAAGTGGTTTCGTCGAAATCCGAGGTCATTTGCAAAATGTCCATTTTTAAGGGCCTGAATTCCATAGCGACTATTCAGAATTTTCAACTGGACATAACTTTTGATTCCCGCTACTAACTTTTGATTTTTCGGATTCGTTGGAAAGATATTCACTATTAGATTCCATTATTTTTGGTTTCACTAAAATCCGGATTGTTTTGCACCCGGTACATTCAATTGAAGTTTGAAATCGAATTATCGAACTACCGCGCCATTTTTAATTCTATTTATAATTATATATAAATATTTATATTCTAACGGCGACGCGTATAATATATACGTTCGAATTCTATTCAAAATAAGTTTCTCGTCGATATTATTTAAAATAATTCATTTTAAATAATCAAAATTCGCTAAAATTGCCAAAATAAAAATTTTAAACTGGCCCAGATTTTCCGGGTTGTTACAATCTCCCCCACTTAAAACTTTTCGTCCCCGAAAAGGAACAAAGTCGAAAGTGGTTTGATAATTCAACTCTACATTCGATTTGGCTTCCGTTCTCCAACTTTTCAGTTTCTGAGAATTTTCAAAGTTTCAAAAATTTGGCTAACACCCTAAATTTTCGAAAAATTTCGCCATAACCTCCCCTGCAATGGGAGCATCGGGAAATTTCAAATAGCTTCCCCGGTCCTTCAGATCTCAAAAAGAAAAAGAAAAAGCCAAGCGGCTAGCCAATAGGCTCATAAAATCATCATCACCCAAACAAAACAGGAAATTATGTAGTAAACATGTACCTATTTGTCGGGCAAACAAATTTTATTCTCTGCTCTAGCCTCCTTGCTATGACCTGTTCAATGATATATATGTATATGCAAGCAAATGCAACCAATTTTCAATACAATTCAATATTTGTTTCAAATGAACTAAGTGGTCCAAATTTTAATTATTCAAACAATAATCAAACAATACAACCATCAATCAATTAGTGAATTAGCTTTTCAAATTCATAATTTTGATATATATAAAGAAAATCATGTTTTGATGCCAAATCACAACAATGTATTCTAGCTATATATAAGTTTTGGTTCTCACACCAGTCTAATGGAAATATATAGAAAATCACACCTTCGAAACTCGAATACCAATTCTGATGATGTCTAGACTATCATCAGAATCGTCTCCGGGCGACTAGAGTGTGACTCTATATCTATCCAGTATATTAAAACTTCGAATACACGCGGATCAGACGTATACGCAAAATCTATATATACTGGACTGTCCAACTCAATATAAATAGATAATCAAATACGAATAATTGCTTTAAATTTTCAAAACAAAAATTGTTTTTATTTGAAAAATATACTCTTCACACTCGTTCTAGGATACTACTGATCCTATCTCTAACGAGTCATTCTAATTGGATATTACTAATCCAATATCTGATGAATCCTTTCGTATGTTTCTAATGTGTCTTGTTCTCTAGCTTTGTAAACCAAAGCTCTGATACCAACTGTGAAGACCCGCAACTTCCCCGTAAAGGAAAGCGACGGATAGTTCGAGAACAAACCACAGCAGAACGCATACAGAAGAACATTTCATTGTATATTACAACAATGCATCAGATTACAAGAATATATAGAGTATAAATGAATATTACACAGAAATATCAGAGATTTAAATTACATTTAAATACATAGCAGCGGAAAATAATACAATACACAACTAGAATGAGATATACGGATACAAAGCTTTCCGGATATCGTTCCAGCTGTAAACCAGGATCCTGTGAATATAAATCTGCAAAACCCAAAACTACTAGCTGCCCATGTCAAAATAAGGGCACCCAGAGTTTAGGTTAAAACAATAAACTCCAGGTCAGTCATGTGACTGGTGTGAGAACTAAAACAGTTATTAATCTTTATTTTAAATCATTAGGTAAATCAAGGGACCACGCCGTATAATACGGAACGGGTTTCCTCCCAAGAATACCAGTGCATGAAACAAACAGCGCAATGCTAAATAAAGAAAAATGAAGCTGTTATAAGACCCAGGTCCCATCACACAATGCAACGCAGTCGAGGATAGGGTTTTCCCTTATAACAGCCAAAGGATGCTTGATACGTTTTAAAACAAATCATTTGATACTATTATAAGTGTATAAAACAACTTCAAATCATAAGTATCAATCATAGGCGGCATGAGCGTCCCATGCCACTATGTCGCCATATATAGGTTTACAAATAAAACCGCAAATGTCACGTATTTGGAAATTGGATTTCCATCTATGAACCGAGGCAAAAGATAGTCCTCAACCGATTCGAGACGCTCTAGCCCGCCCCTCAGGAACAGCCGCAACTGCCCCTTGGATCGTCAGGGCCGGTCCACACGGAGTGGATTATTATGCCTGAACAATACGTCTCCCCACCCTATGGGGTGTAAGTCTGGTCCGTCAGCCGACCAGAATGCATTCGGCCGAAACCGATATAACCGAGGCGCCTCGCAACAGCAACAACCACATAAGTCAAACTCGTCAGGGCGTGTAAAACCACTGACGCCACTTCTAGCTAGAAAGAAACGCAAGTCCTCCCTGAGGTCCGTCTCCCGTTTTTGGTTCATACCTGGTGTGAAACACGCGAGGTAAACGTTACACAAAGCTACGCCACAAAGGCCGTGCTTTGATCATCACCACAAGACTTTGCTTTTCAACAGAAGCCTTGATCATTTGCATCTTAGCATGCCACACAGGCAAACCATCCTATGCAACCGATATCAGTCACACAGAATGAAATCCGATGTCAGACACACAGTCCATTTACAAGTCCGTTCTGGGTCTGAACGAAACCGGAGGCACCTAGTACCCCGCATATCCATCGATCTCCAAGTACGTCTGGACGATCACCAACTGTTTCCATCTTCTTGGGTGTACAGCCCAATCAAGATCATCAGTTATCACCCAAACGACGTGAAGACTTCCGGTCTTCGACCATCGTCTTCATCTTCGACTTATCGTCGTATCAGTTATTCAGAATGGGATAAACCCGGTCTTTCCGAATAACTCACGTATATATTATAAAAGTGTTACACAAACACAACATACGCCTCATTCCAATTCATTAGTCACTAACCGTAAATTAATCAAGAGAATAATTCCCCAAATATTAACCCCGAAGGCCGAAACCAACATCAGATCAATATCCAGAAAACCATTCTGCTTGGCTAACCGACAGTTAGTTTCTAAATTTCACATTCAAATCTAATTAAAGATTTAACTATCGCCTGGAGCAAAACTGGTGATACTCCATTCTCGATCTTTTCAATCTAATTAAAGATTCATTAAAACTCCACTTAGTTTTAATCTGTGACTGGGTTAAAGAATCAGTGTCATCTAAAAACACGGTTCGCGATAAACCCAAAGTCACATTCCATTAATTATCGGGTTAAAGAACGAGTGTTATTTAAAACACTGTTCACGATAAACCCAAAAATCATTCCATTAATTATCGGGTTAAAGAACGAGTGTTATTTAAAACACTGTTCACGATAAACCCAAAAATCAATATCAATTCAATTCCAATTAAATATCATTTAATTGGTACACTTCATTAAATCTAAATAAAAAGATTTAATCTTTTCTCAACTGGGTTCAAGAACAGTGTTAGTGAAGACACCATTCACGACAAACCCAAATCACATTCGATATTCAATACAAGGCTCTGAATAGAAAATACATCGGCTTATATTCAATATCGAATTCTACGACTAACAAATGTCGTATTGGAAATAACGATACAAATATATATCTTTCAAATTTCCATAACAACACCTGTAATATCACGAATTCCAATATCGAAATATTCCGAAGACAATTTCGATTTAAATCCACTCCAATGCAATCATTGGAAATTTTGGTTATTTTCAAAACCCTTTTCGAATTCAATTTATTTATTTAAAAATAAATAGAATTATAATTCTAGTTCAAAACTAGTTCATTTCGATAAAAATCTATTTTTATCTTTTCAAATATGGAGTTTTTCATCCCAAATCTTCACAAATCATTTCTTATGATTTTACATAAATTATTACTATTTTTAATAATTTTATCAAGGCCCGTACAGTCGATTTCCATCAACGGCCATCGAACTGCACTTACAGCGACCTTTTTCAAATTTGATTTGGACATAATTCCAAATCCAACCGTTAGATTTCAAATTTCTAACATTCGTTAGAAAGCTCTTTTCGATACGAACCCAACGGTTCTGGTTTTAGGAGAATCCGACGGTCGGATCTCCCGTAATGTCCGTTTGAAATAAATGGTCGAAATTCGCGAACTGCCGCGGCGCGGCGCGTTCTATTCAGGCCATTATATTATATATATAATATATATTTCGTCGATTTCTATTCAAAACGAATTATATAAATAGTTTTAAAATCGTTTCAAAACCTATTTCAACTTCCATTTCAATTCAAAGAAAAATTGAATTCTTCCTTATAAATTCGTTTTAAAATTCATTTCTATTCAATTCAAATTTCAATTCAGTTTGAATTCATATTCAATTCAATTCATTTCGAAATCGTTTTCAATTCAATTCAGTTCGAAATCGCTTTCAATTCAATTCATTTCGAATTCGTTTTCAATTCAATTCATTTCGAAATCGTTTTCAATTCAATTCATTTCGAAATCGTTTTCAATTCAATTCATTTCGAATTCGTTTTCAATTCAATTCATTTTGAATTCGTTTTCAATTCAATTCATTTCGAAATCGTTTTCAATTCAATTCATTTCGAATTCGTTTTCAATTCAATTCATTTCGAAATCGTTTTCAATTCAATTCATTTCGAATTCGTTTTCAATTCAATTCATTTCGAAATCGTTTTCAATTCAATTCATTTCGAAATCGTTTTCAATTCAATTCATTTCGAAATCGTTTTCAATTCAATTCATTTTGAATTCGTTTTCAATTCAATTCATTTCGAAATCGATAAAATCGATATAAATATCGTTCTCGTCAAAATGGCGTCAATCTAATCAACACGGCTTCATATATTCCTTTATTTTCAAATATTCTATTTCAAATATTTCTTTTTCAAAACTGGAATGAGGCCCAATCAATTACCATATAAAATTAATTATATGGATTTTCATACAACACATGTATATAATAGCATTGAAAATAATCAACCATCAACCAAAGTGCACTACACTGTATAAGCATCAAATATAGATATTCAACGCTTACAACAGCATGTCAATCAATCGATCGACATATTTAATCAATCAGGATGAGTGAACTTCAAATTTCATCCTAACACCCGTGTGGGGTTTCAAACAATCAAACACATATTTTATTTGTGCAGTTAGGCGATGTGTAAAATTTATCGACCCAATCAATGTCATTCAAATAAGTGTACATAAACAAACCATCTGGTTTGTAAATGAATATTTATTTTATTCACTTTCACTATATTCATATTCACGTTAAAAATTGTATTTTTAACGATAAAACATTTTATTCTATCATATGAATTTCTATTATTCATTTACACAATAAAATGATATTTTTATTTTCTAACATATTTTAGAAAATTTCGGCGGCATAACGGCACGATACTAGAAACGGGACAAGGCCTAGCCTAATCCCCGGTCTAGTGAAGGCCCACGCCATTCACTCATCAATCAAATCAATTTCATTTTGCAAACCACAAAATTTGGAGTAAGAGTCTAACCTAGTCTTACTCCTTCGCCTTATAACGGCGCACGTCTAATCCTAACCAATTTATCGATTCGATTTTTCACACCACAAACCACATTCAAACCAATATCTCGATCAATCACCAAACAATCCAAACAAACAAGTCCATGGTATGTGGACGGGTGTCGGGTGCTTCTAATAAGCACCGTCTGCATCCTAGTATATATATATATAACTAGAAATATAAATTGAAAGGTGAGAAATTCTCACTTATAGCTATCCTAGCTCCACGGCACTTCATTTGCAGAAGTCTTCGTCGTTTCGCCTTTTTGTCACCTTCGTTGCCCAAGGCCACTATATATATAAAAAAAAAAAATCGAATTTTTATTTCAAAGTTCCATATATAAAAATCGAATTTTTAGTTCAAAGTTCAATATATAAAAATCGAATTTTTAGTTCAAAGTTCAATATATAAAAATCGAATTTTTAGTTCAAAGTTCAATATATAAAAATCGAATTTTTAGTTCAAAGTTCAATATATAAAAATCGAATTTTTAGTTCAAAGTTCAATATATAAAAATCGAATTTTTAGTTCAAAGTTCAATATATAAAAATCGAATTTTTAGTTCAAAGTTCAATATATAAAAATCGAATTTTTATATTCTCCATTATATTTTCAAAAGTGATGTCTTTTTATTTTCAAATCAAGATTGCTTGTATTTTTGAATCAATGACCATTTCAGTTTCTTTTCTTTTTAACAATGTAAAAATCAAATTTTTAAAATATAGATTTCACCTTTATAAAAATAAAGTTTTCGCTTTTATAAAAATCACCACTTTATTTCAATGTATATAAAATAAAAATCAGATTTTTATTTCGCTACATATACAAAGATGATATCTTTATATTCTCTATCCTATAAAGATTATATTTTTAATACTTTAAAAAAATATAAAAATCATATTTTTACTTCACATTCATATCGATAAAAATCTAATCTATTTCATTTTCAAAATCTAATCTTTTTGACATATGAATTTCTATTTTTACTTCAATGCCCTATACATATAAAAATAAAAATTCTTTTCTATTAAAAATCTAAACTATATACTATATAAAATAAAAATCTAGCTTCAGCTTTTAAAGTAGATAAAACTCAGTTTTAAAAATAAAACAAATTCAGTTTTTTTTCATTTTTAAATCAAAATCAGTTTTAACATTTTTAAATCTAAAATCAGTTTAACATTTTTAAATCTAAAATCAGTTTAACATTTCTGTTTTTAAATCTAAAAAAAAAAAAACAGTTTTTAAAATTAATTAAAATCAGTTTTCTAAAACTTGAAAATAAAATAGCAAAGCCAAAAACAAAAACAAAAACTTACAGATGGGGGGGGGGGGTTCTGCTGATCGTCGGAGGCTCCTGGCTTCGAGGCGGCGGCACAGGCTCGCTGGCCAGGGTCGCGGAGGCGTCGAACGATTTGGGGGGGGGGGGGCGTCTCGTCTTCGTCGAGGAGGGCAGGGGTGGGGCCTTCGCGCCAGGCGCCAGTCGAGGGGAGGGGTCTTCTGTCGTCGCGGTGGCCAAGGTGAGGCTGGAGGGAGGTGGGTCGGTGGAGGGTTCGGGCGGCGGTAGGCTGTCGCCATCGCGCGATGGCTTTCCCCCTTTTTTTTTTTTTTTATTTTATTTAAGAACTGAAATTGAAACGGGGGGGGCCAGAAGAAATAAAGGAGAGTAAGGAATATTTTTTTTTTTTTTTTTTTTGTATTATTTTATTTATTTAATTATTTAAAGGTTGACTTTCACATACGACCTCAAAACGAGGTCCACCGCCTGTCGCCCATAGCGTTTCCCCCCCATTCCGAACACAATGGGATATGTATCGCAAGCTGATTTGACCGTTTCGATCAGTTTCCTTTGAATTTACATTTAAATCACTTTATTGAATTTTAAACGTACGTTTCAAATTACCGGGGTCACATACTAACTAGAAAAATTCCATAAAAATATTTTCTAGCTTCGTATTGACGATACGGTCCTAACAAAACTAGTTTCGTCGAATTCTGAGACCGTTAGAAAAATGGCCAATTTCCAGTCGATTAAAATCAACTGAAATGGTTAAAACACGTTTTCCTTTGCCACGCTCACATATTGACTCGAAAAATTATGAAATTTGAAACCTAGCGATAACTTGACACTGCGGATCCAACAAAAGTGGTTTCGTCGAAATCCGAGGTCATTTGCAAAATGTCCATTTTTAAGGGCCTGAATTCCATAGCGACTATTCAGAATTTTCAACTGGACATAACTTTTGATTCCCGCTACTAACTTTTGATTTTTCGGATTCGTTGGAAAGATATTCACTATTAGATTCCATTATTTTTGGTTTCACTAAAATCCGGATTGTTTTGCACCCGGTACATTCAATTGAAGTTTGAAATCGAATTATCGAACTACCGCGCCATTTTTAATTCTATTTATAATTATATATAAATATTTATATTCTAACGGCGACGCGTATAATATATACGTTCGAATTCTATTCAAAATAAGTTTCTCGTCGATATTATTTAAAATAATTCATTTTAAATAATCAAAATTCGCTAAAATTGCCAAAATAAAAATTTTAAACTGGCCCAGATTTTCCGGGTTGTTACATTTTATTTTGCAGATGTATTGAGCGTGATTCTGGATTGATGCTTTAAGCTGTGCCTTGGCATTTACAGTCTTCCGCTGTGTAGTTTATATTTCTGCTGTGCATTGTATTACATTTATTGTAAAATTAATCTTCCGCTATATTATATTTCGATATACTCTGATATATTCTATACTCTGATGTAACATTATTATGATGTTAATAAAAGTCTTCTGCTATTTGTTCTGATGTGCTGTATGCCCAGAGTTAGCGTATGCGGGATTCAAACGGTCTTGGTCGATTTAGCGATCGATTAGGTCCAGGCGAAATCCGTGTCGTTACAGCTGGTATCAGAGCCTTGGTTAACTCAAATATCTGGGGTGCAACTATTTAGAACAGAATAAAAGACTCATCAGAGGTAGGATTTGTAATATCCTATAGAAGAATCCTCATTTGAGATAGAATCAGTAGCGTTCTAGAATGAGTGACTCGTTAGAGATGGGGTTAGAAATGCCCCAAAATGAGTTGAGAGTTATTTGTTTATAAATATTGTATTTGTGATTATATATATAATCTGGTTTTTGAAAATATGATTTTCGAATATATAAAATTATATGTTTGAAAATTTAATCAATAAATTGATTGTTGGTTGTGTTGTGTGATTATTAGTTCAACTAATCAGAATATTGAATTGATAATACCAATAAGAGAATATAAGGTGAATTAGCCAATTTGAATCAAATATAGAACTGAATTGAAAATTGGTTGAAATTGCATGCATACACATGTACTTACATTGAACAGGTCATAGCAAGGAGGCTAGAGCAGAGGAATAAAATTGTTTGCCCGACAAATAGGTACATGTTTATTATATTTCTTTGGGTTTGGATGATTTTATGAGATGATTGGCTAGCCGCTTGGCTTTTTCTTTTTCTTTTTGGTTGAAGAAGGCCATGGGAGGCTATACGAAATATCCCAAAGTCCCCGGTGCAGGGGAGGTTATGGTGAAATTTTTCGGAAACTTAGGGTGTTAGCCAAATTTTTGAAAAATTTGAAAAGTTCTTTAAAATTGTAAAGTTGAAGGACTTAAGCCGTAGTGGAAATACTGGAAGTCGAGTTGATTAATTAAACAACTTTTGGCTTCGTTCCTTTTCGGGGACGAAAAGTTTTAAGTGGGGGAGATTGTAATAACCCGGAAATTCTAAGCCAATTTAAAATTTTCAAAGTGGCAATTTTAATGAATTTTGATTATTTAAAATGAATTATTTTAAATAATAATGACGAAAAATTTATTTTCGACGAAGTTAAAACAAATAAATTTATTTTAATTATAATTCGGGCCTGAAATGGCGCGGTAGTTTGAAAACTCGATTTCGAATTTCAAATGAATATACATAATTCATTTTAAGTCGGAATTGAACGAAACAAGAAATATCTGAATCTGTTCGACGATATCTTTCTAACGAATGTAAGAAACTGAGATTTCTCTTTATAGAGTGAAAGATATGTCCAATTTAAAATTCTGAAAAGTCGCTGTGGAATTTATATATATATTTCAATATATATAAAGGCCTTGAAATAGCCGTTTTGCAAACGACCTCGGTTTTCGACGAAACCACTTTTATTGGATCCGGGATGTCAAATTATTGCTATATTTCAAATTTCATAATTTTTGAAATTAGTATGTGAGTGTGGCAAAGGAAAACGCGTTTGACTAGTTTTAGTTGATTTTAATCGACAGGAAAAGGGCCTTTTTTCAAACGGTCTCAGAATTTGATGAAATTAGTTTTGTTAGGACCGTATCGTCAATACGAAGCTAGAAAATATTTTTCGGGAATTTTTAGAGTCCGTATGTGACCCCTATAAATTGAAATGTACGTTTAAATTCAATATAATGATTTAAATGTTAATCTAAGGGAAAACTAATCGAAACGATGAAATCAGCTTACGACACATATCCCATTGTGTTCGGAATGGGGGTAATTAGCTAGGGGCGACAGTCGTTGGGTTTGAATTTGAATTCGAAGATTAAAAGAGTCATTTTCGAATTAAAATTATATTTAAATATATTATATAACCCTATAAATAGCTATAAGGTCAAACCCTAGTCAAATACCTATACGGTCAAATTATTCTGAAGCCGCCTCCTTCTTCATTCACGAACGGCCAAAACGATCGGATTTTCATCCCTTAATTTGTTATAAAACACGGTGAATTAAAAGACCATTTCAAACGCAAATCAAAGATCTTCCTTCGAGCTTTAATTTATTAAGGAGATGATTAAATCTCAGTGCCTGTTCTTCGCGAATTTGGAGCTAGAACTAGCAACGTTCGGCGAGGTTTTCTGGTCATGGGGGTGCTTCGGGTGGAGCGCCGTTACTGGAGTGCGAGGAGGGCGGTCAGAGCTTTGGCGTGTGCGTCATTGATGGAGGTCCGGTCAAGAGAGGGCGCGGCGCTATGAAGTACTAGGTCGAGATTTTCGTTTTCGCTGGGTTCGAGTGAGCATTTCAGGGGACGACGGGTTCTGGTATTCGACAGGAAGAATGTGTTTTTTTCTATGAGTTTCTTTTATTTCGTTTACCTTTTTATTTTAGTTTAACTAACTTGATTTAAATGCATAGGAAAATTCATTTTTAAAAATTTAAATACATAGTTTAAAACAATTTGGTTTTAAAAATAAAAATGGCATGGTTTCTAACATATAAAAATATGATTTTTTATATGATTAGTAGAAATATAAAAATATGAATTTTGCATATATGATTTTTGATTTTGAAAAATAAGTTTCTGTGATTTTGAAAATAGATTATACTTTGAAATGAAAATAAGATTTGCTAAGATAGAAAATTATGATTTTCTTTGATATGGAAAATCCATTTTCTTTGATACGAAAAATATGATTTTTGGTTTGATAAAAATAACATTTTTATCATACGTATGTTATTTATAAAATGGGCATACATAGAAATAATTAATAATGGGTTAAAAATATGATTTTTAACGTAGGAATGCAATCTAGGTCGACAAACAAAGAATGATGGAGTGGATCCCAAAGGTGAGAATTCTCTCACTATAATTTTCTGTTCAGTTATTTATTTCATAACTGCATATATGAACTGTTCCCCGTCGTCCACAGACCATGGACGACTTGTTTGTTTGGTTGTATTCTATATGAAAATTGATCGTGATGTGAAATGAATTATATATATTAGAAGTGTTGAATAAAATATATACGATGTGAAATAAAATATATTTATATGAGATGAATATATATATATATATATATGTGTGTGTTGAATAAAATATATATGATGTGAAATGAAAATATTATATATATGAAAAGTGAAAACATTGTATATAGAAAAGCGAAAACATTGTATATAGAAAAGTGAAAACATTGTATATAGAAAAGTGAAAACGATATATATATATATATATATATATATATATATATATATATATATGAAATGAAAACGATATATATATGAAAAATGAAAACGATGTATATATGAAATGTGAAAACGATGTATATATGAAATGAAAACGATATATATATATATATATATATATATATGTGGAATGTGAAAATAATTTGATTTTTAAAAATATAATTTTTAACATATATATACACTGTATAAAATTGTCGTGTATATGGAATATTCAATTTTGGTTAGAAATATATATATAATATATATAATATAATGGCCTGAATAGAACGCGCCGCGCTGCGGCAGTTTGTGAATTTTGACATTAACTTCGAACAGATATTACGGGAGATTCGATCGTCGGATTCTCTTGAAAACAGAACCGTTGGGTTCGTATTGAAAAGAGCTTTCCAAAGAATATGAGAAATTTGAAATCTGACAGTTGGATTTGGAGATACGTCCAAATCAAATTTGGAAAAGGTCGCTGTAAATGCATTTCGATGACCGTTGATGGAAATCGACTGTACGGGCCTTGATAAAATTATTTAAAATATCAATAATTTGTGTAAAATCATTAGAAATGATTTGGAAAGAACTGGGATGAAAAATTCCATATTTGTAAAGATAAATATATTTTTATCGAAATGAACTAGTTATTAACTAGAAAAATAATCCAATATTTTTAAATAAATAAAGTGGATTTGAAATGGATTTTAAATAACCAGAATTTCCAATATATGAATTGGAATGGATTTGAATTGAAATTATCTTCGGAATATTTCGATATTGGATTCCGTGATTATACGGATATTGTGGAAGAATTTGGAAGATATATATATCGTTATTCCAATACGATATTTGTTGATTTCAGAATTTGATATTGAATATAAGCCGATATATTTTCTATTCAGAGCCTTGTATTTAATATCAAATTGAATTTGGGGTTTGTCGTGAATTTTGTTTAAATGACATTAGTTCTTTAACCCGCGTAAAAGCATGATTAATTTCCAAAAAGTAGAACAATCAATATGAAATGATTTTAGAGATGAAACCAATTGGGGTTTGAATAAATCTTTAATTAGATTTGGATGAATGAATGGTGATTAAATTTACCAAAACATGTGATGTGATTAAACCAAATTTACTTAGTTGTTGATATTGATTGTGGTTGATTGATTGTTTGGATGGTGCTCGACCAGTTTATGAGCAGAATATGCCTTTACATTTAGCATTGGGTTGGGTAAAGATATCTGTGTGCTAACACCTTGTGAAACACTTCACGATTTGACGATAAGGTGTTTAGCGATGTTGTGTTCATTTCAAATTTAATGAATGATTGTGAAATGGTATATTTTTCTTAAGTGAAAAGAAATGTAATCCCGATTTTGGACAGGGAATGTTTTATAAAAATCTTTTATAAAACAGAAAGGATTTCGAGGCCTAAAACCCGATGATTTCGAAATGATTCGGAAATGTATTATGGTTTTACATTGTAGTTCATCACATATTCGATTAGTTACTATTAATGATGTATATATGCTTGGTGGCGAAGAATTTATTCTCTTGCTTAACACCCTTCTTTGAGATGTACGAGCTCAAAGGTTATGTGATTAATAGTGACTGATCATATGTGTGAATTACTGATGTGAAGTACTATGTTTTGAAAGTACTTGTGATTATTATGTTGTGAAATGATTTTCCCTACTTCGGGATAAGAAATGATTTTTTATGTGGCTAAAGATTCGGATAACCCTAAGACTAAAAGTATGGGTGAGAGGGCGGTGTATGCTCTCCATGTGTGGGAGGTGCATCGTCGGTGTAGCTTGCTCCTATGTGGGGGTAGGTGCTCATTTATATATCGAGTTGCGAGGTGCGTACCCTTTGCCTTGTCGATGGGGAGCACGATATTTGGTTGCATACTTGTCTATATGCATTGTTATGTTTTGGAATTCATATTTCCAAACGATTTGATTTGAGATCCCGAAGTGAAATCTACTTTGATATAGAAAGTTAGATAGGTATTTCAAATGATTTGAAATAAGAAATCGGGAATAAAATCCAAAGGAATAATTTCTGTAAATTGAATTGGATTTGGAAAATCTAAGTGTAGTGATTAATCTAAGTGGGTAGATTGGGATATTGCATGTTGATTGATGCATAGTAGATCCATATATCTATATTGATTGTTGTTTATACACTGGCATTCATGGGGGTAAACCCGTTCCGCGTTAGCGGCGTGGTCCCGTGATATGCCATATGATTTATATAAGGTTATAACTGTTTAGAATTTCTCACACCAGTCCCATGACTGACCTATAGTTTTCTTTTCCCTTGCAAACTCGGGTGCCCCTATTTTCCGCACGTGCAGTCGAGTAGTTTTATTTTGCAGATGTATTGAGCGGGATTCTGGATTGACGCTTTAAGCTGTGTCCAAGAATTTACAGTCTTCCGCTGTGTAGTTTATATTTCCGTTGTGCATTGTATTACATTTATTGTAAAATTGATATTCCGATGTATTATATTTCGATATACTCTGATATATTATGTACTCTGATGTAACATTATTATGATGTTTATAAAAGTCTTCTGTTATTTGTTCTGATGTGTTGTATGCCCAGAGTTAGCGTATGCGGGATTCGAACTGTCTTGGTCGATTTAGCGATCGATTAGGTCCGGGCGAAATCCGTGTCGTTACACCTTTCAACCGATCCGAAACCCTGCACAATTTTCCTGCGACTTTTCCAGCGATTGTTTTATGCCATACGACGGCGTTTTCGACTATTCTAACTTTTCTAAGAAAACATAAAGCATACCATACAGTCATAGCAATATGGAAAATCAACCATAAACATCCAAACAACAATATGATATGTTAAAATGGATCAAACATACCCAAAAAGCATGATTTTCCCCTTTAACCCCCTTAATCATGGTTTAACAATATGATTAGCAAAACATGTCCAAATCAACCCAAATTTTATCAGAGCCCTAAAATAATATTTTAGAATTTTACAAATTTTTCTAGATTTTTCTGAGCCATAATTTCGCTAATTATCACTAATCACCCCGAATTAGCCGTAATTAATGTAAAAAGATGCTAATCACTCACCTTAGCCTCAAATAAACTTTAGATCTGAAATATTCTTTGTTATGAATCGAATCTCTTTGTGTTCCAGCAGGTATGTTCCAAATTTGATGTTGATTTACCTTGATTCGATGTAGTTTTGTTTAATCCCTGATTAGAAAGTGATTAGAGACGATTTGGAATGAAATTAGAAGGTGGAGGCCATGGCTAGGTTGAGAGGAATGTCTTAAGTGGCTTGAAAATGAAGTAAAAATCGTTTTCTAAACCCTAGCAGCCCTCTTATACTCTTAATCCCGAAATTCCCCTTTGGGCCAAGCTGTTAATCACCCGGTTAAGCCCAATTAAGCTGTTTTTCACCACCTGAAACTTGTTTCAGCCATATCTCCCAAACGGTGGGTCCGTTTGGCTAATGTGACCTCACTATGGAAAGCTTAACCATCACCCGGATCTAATGGAATTGTTTCAGGTCAAAAATCCTTTCCAATCAATAATTATGGCCGAAACAAGATCAACTAGGGGAAAATCGGTCATTTAAAAATCGATAAAAATCATGAACATGGGAAATGACTCCAATAGTCATCTCCCAAAGTTACATGACCATACGGCTTTGCATGTGAAAGAAATAAATATTCTACGATCCTTCGATACGTAGAATACGGGTCCTTACATTCTCCCCCCGTAAACAATTTCGTCCCCGAAATTCCTTAACCCAAAACATATAAAGGATCCTGCATGCCTACCAGCCATATACAACAATCAAACATGCAAAACAAACAAAACAAGCATATCCTAGCATGCAGAAAGACTAAGTCGAAACTGAAATCTTACCAGGCGAAGAGTCCTGGATACGTCTTCCTAATGCTCTTCTCTGTCTCCCAAGTACAGTCATGGTAGGTGGTGGGGCCCATGGTGGCGGATTTGGGTGGTGGCTTAGGCTAGGGTTCACAAAACAAGAGAGAGGAGGAGAAGAAGGAGGAGGAGAGGGAGTGGCCGGAAGTAGTTGGTGGCGGCCGGAGCTGGTGGTGGCGGGTGGAGGAGGGGCGGCAGTGGGTTTGGGGAGGAGGTCTCCATTTTTGATCCTTTTGAAGAGGAAGAGAGAAGTGAAATTATGAAATAGAAAAGGAGGAAAGGTGATTATATGCTAGTTTCTCGCATATCGTCCGAATGCAAATGATCTCCGATTGCCGCGGATTTCGAACACGAGGTAGTAGACGTGAAGACGAGTCCAACGAAACAAGTTTCGTTGAATTCCGAGTTCGTTTGACCGTCCGTTAAAATTCTCAAAAATGCTCACATAAGCTCTAAAAATGCGATTTTGGCACACCATTTCTTCTTGCATGCTCACACGCTAACCCCAAAAATCATGCCCTTTTGGATTTAAACATTATTAGAAGATACGAATCCAAAAAAAAGGAATCGAATTCTGAGATCATATCAATAATGTTCCTTTGTAAAATGACTGCCCGTTTTACCCTGAACTGTTTTAGCTCGCACGGTCACATACTAACTCTGTTCGACGCGCACTTTGAAACTCAACAATGATTTGTCACTATGAATCCAAAAAAATTTATCTCGTCGAATTATGAGCTCATATGCAAAATTTCACATTTTAAGGGCTATGTATTGCTAACCGAAAACCCCAGCCAATTGCCACTATTCCGGATCTCGGAATATATCGAAGCTTATACTTTTTGGAGTTGTAAACGACATTTTGAACTCAATCGAAGTGGTTTCGAGTCCAAATTCATCTGTATGCAAAATTGCTATTTTTAAGGGCTATATTTCCATAGCGACTATTCTGAATTTTAAACTGGACATAACTTTTTATTCCCGCTATGAAATTTTGATTTTTCGGATTCGTTGGAAAGGTATTCTCAATTAGATTCTAATATTTTTAGTTTCGCTAAAATCCGATTTATTTTGAATCCTACACATTCATTTGAACTTTGCAATTGAAATTTCAAACTACCGCGCCATTTTCAATTCCTTTTATATTTAAATAAAATATTTATATTCTAATGACGATTCAAATAAATATACACATTCTATTTCTATTCAAAATAAATTTCTCTTCGTTAATATTTAAAATATTTCATTTTAAATATTCAAAATTCATTAAAATTGCCAAAACAAAAATTTTAAATTGGTTCAGAATTTCTGGGTAGTTACAATCTCCCCCACTTAAAACATTTCGTCCCCGAAAAGGAACGAAGCTGAAAGTTGTTTAACTAATAAACTCAACTTCCTTTATTTTCTTTACGGCTTAAGTTCTTCAACTTTTCAGTTTCTAAGAACTTTTCAAACTTTTCAAATTTTTTAAAAATTTGGCTAACACCCTAAATTTTTGAAAAATTTCGCCATAACCTCCCCTACACCGGGAGCTTCGGGATATTTCAAATAGCCTCCCATGGCCCTCACCAATCCAAAAGAAAAAGCCAAGCGGCTAGCCAATCGGCTCATAAAATCATCAAAACCCCAAGAAATACGATGAACATGTACCTATTTGTCGGGCAAACAATTTTATTCCTCTGCTCTAGCCTCCTTGCTATGACCTGTTCAATGTATATACATGTATAGGCATGCAACTGTAATCATTTTTCAATACAGTTCTAAATTTGGTTCCATTAGGCAAAATGGTTCAAAATTTTAATTAATCGATACAATAATCATACAACACAACCAGCAATCAATTAGTGAATTAACGTTTCAAATTCATAATTTTGATATATGTACAGAAAATCATCTTTTTGGTGCCGGATCACAACAATAAACCCTATGTAAGTTTTGGTTCTCACACCAGTCGATGGAAATATATAGAAATCCCACTTTCGAAACTCGAACACAAATACTGATGATGCTGCAATCATCATCAGAATTGTCCCCGGGCGACTAGAGTGTGATTCTATATCTATCCAGTATATTAAAACTTCAAATACACATTCATGACGCGTATATGCAAAATCTTTATATACTCGATTGTCCAAATTCAATACAAACAAAATATTCAAATACGCACACTTGAATTTAACTTTCAAAACAAAATTTGTTTTCAATTTAAACATATACTCTTCACACTTGTTCTAGGATACTACCGGTCCCATCTCTAACAAGTCATTCTTATTGGACATTACTAATCCAATCTCTGATGAATTCTTTTGTTTGGTTCTAATGTGTCTTGTTCTCGAGCTCTGTAAACCAAAGCTCCGATACCAACGGTAGTAACTCGAAACCTCCTCGGTAAGGAAAGAACGAATTGCTTTGAGGACAAGACGAATCAAAACACAAACAGAAGAACATTTCATTGTTTATTACAACAATTCCATCAGAATACAAGAATATACAGAGTATGAATAAATATTGCACATTTCACAAATATCAGATATTTAAATTACATTTAAATACATAGCAGTGGAAAAATAATACAACACACAACTGAAAGGAGATATACAGATACAGAGCTTTTCAGATATCATTCCAGCTGTAAACCAAGATCCTGTGAATATAAATCTGTAAAACCAAAACTACTAGCTGCCCGTGTCGAAAATAAGGGCACCCAGAGTTTAGATTAAAACAATAAACTCTAGGTCAGTCATGTGACTGGTGTGAGAACTAAAACAGTTATTAATCTTTATTTTAAAGTTAGGTAAATCAAGTGACCACGTCGTATAACACGGAACGGGTTTCCTCCCAAGAATACCAGTGCATAAAACAAACAGCGCATTGCTAAATAAAGAAAAATGAAGCTATTATAAGACCCAGGTCCCATCACACAATACAACGCAAGCCGGAGGATAGGGTTTTACCTTATAATAACCAAAGAATGCTTGACACGTTTAAAAACAGATTATTTTGATATTACTATAAGTGTATAGTGTCAAAACAATTTCAATCATAAGTATCAATCATAGACGACATAGCTACCATCTACTATGTCACCATACTAGGTTCTACAAATAAAACCGAATTATCACGTATTGGAAATTGGATTCCATCATGAGTCGAGGAAAGGGGCCAGCTCCTCTCTGTTTGGGACACTCTAGCAAATGTCTTAGGACCACACACAGCGATCTTTGGAAACTCCAAGGCCGGTCCTCACTTACTTTTGAGGATTGGCAATTCCTGAACACACGTTTCCCAGTCCTATAGGACCTATATCTGAGGCGCCTCGCATCCGACAACCACAAAGGTAAAAATAATATATATGTCAGGGCTGGTAGGTCACTGACATCACCCATAGCTAGAAGGAAATGTCGTGCACTCCTTGGGTCCTTATTCCGTTTTTGAATCATACCGAGGTGTGAGGCTCGCGAATTAACGCCATACACAAATCTATGCCACACAGGTTGTGCTTTGATCATCAACCACAAGACTTTGCTTTTCAACAGAAGCCTTGATCATCTGCCACTTAGGCATGCCACACAGGCAATTCATGCCATGCGATTGATATCTATCGATATATAACCTCTAAGCTCGTACGTCTCAGAGAAGGGCGTTAAGCAAGAGAATAAATTCTCCGCCGCCAAACAGATATATATTTAATAGAAATCGATCACACAGAATAAAATCCAATGTCAGACACACAGTCCATTTACAAGTTCGTTCTGGGTCTGAACGAAACCGGAGGAACCTTATTCCTCGCATATCCATCGATCTCCAAGTACGTCTGGACGATCAAACGACTGACTCCCTCCTCTTGGGTATACAGACCAATCAAGATCATCAATAATCATCCAAACAATGTGAACACCTCCGGTCTTCAACCACCGTCTTCATCTTCGACTTATCGTCGAATCAGTTATTCAGAATGGGTATAAACCCAGCCTTTCCGAATAACACGTACATAATAAACAAGTGTTAAACAAACACAACATATGCCTCATTTCAATTAAGAATATTCTTTTATTCAAATCTTCACATTCTTAGGGAAAGGTTCCCATTAATTTTATCAAAGATAAATTCTTCTAAATTTATTCTTTAATCTTCCTTTGGAAATCATTTCAAACCATGTTAAGGTTTTCCAAACTAATCGGGATTAGCGAACCATACCGAACTAATTATTTATTTTATTTCCCGATCCCAACCTATTCATCACATGGAGCAAAACTGGTAATACTCCATATCTAACACCACAGTGTTATCGGTAAATATTAATTACCATTTCACATTCAAATCTAATTAAAGATCTAACTATCGTTTTGGAGCAAAACTGGTGATACTCCATTCTCGATCACTTTAATCTAATTAAAGATTCATTAAAACTCCACTTAGTTTTAATCTTCTCAAAAATCAATATCCTATCTTTAACTGGGTTAAAGAACCAATGTCATCTAAAACACGGCTCACGATAAACCCAAAATCACATTCCATTGTTAATCGGGTTAAAGAACAGGTGTTATTCAAAACATTGCTCACGATAAACCCCAAAAACCAATTTAAATTCAATTACAATTAAATACTAATTAACTGGACAATTTCACTAAATCTTAATTAAAAGATTTATTCTTTTCTAAAATGGGTTCAAGAACAGTGTTATTTAAGACACCATTCACGACGAATCCAAAATCCCATTTGATATTAAATATAAGGCTCTGAATAGAAAATATATCGGCTTATATTCAATATCAAATTCTGAAACCAACAAATATCGTATTGGAAATAACGGTATAAATATATCTTTCAAATTTCCATAACAATATCTGTATAATAATGAAATCCAACATTCTGATTATTTTCAAAACCATTTCAAATCTAGTTCAAAACTAGTTCATTTCGATAAAAAAATATTTTTATCCTTTCAAATGTGGAATTTTTTCATCCCAATTCTTTCCAATTCATATATTATGATTTTACACAAATTATTAATATTTTTAATAATTTTATCAAGGCCAGTACAGTCGGTTTTCAATGACGGCTACCGAACTGCACTTATAGCGACCTTTTCCAAATTTGATTTGGACATAATTCCAAATTCAACCGTTAGATTTCAAATTTGTAATATTCATTGGAAAGATCTTTTCGATACGAACCCAACAGTTCTGGTTTCAGGAGAATCCGTCGGTCGAATCTCCCGCAACGTCAATTCGAAGTTAATGGTCGAAATTCGCGAACTACCGCGGTGCGGCGCGTTCTATTCAGGCCATTTAATATATATAATATACATATTATATATATCTCATCGATTTCAATTAAAAACATATTTTATAAATCATTTTAAATTCTTTTTCAAAACAATTTCAACTTCATATTCAATTTCAAATCAAAATTGAATATTTCATATCATTAATATATAAATGATAATATTTTCAAAATATTATATTTTGAAATCACTTCTTTTTCCATATTCATTATAAAAACAAATATAGTCGATATAAATATCGTTCACATCAAAATGGCGCATATCTAATCAACACGGCTTTATATATTTCAATAACTTCGTTATTCTATTCAACAAATGAATATCTTCTTCAACACATGAATAAATATTTTATTCCACATGAATAGTTTCAACACATGAATCTTCTCAACACATGAGTATTCTCAACACATGACTATTTGGTTTATTTAACACATGAATATAATTTATTTTCTTAATTGGAATGAGACCCATTCAATTACCATATAATGTTAATTATATGGATTTCATACAACACATGTATATAATAGCAATAATAAATAATCAACCATCATCCAGAGTGCACCACACAACTGCATAAGCATTAAATATAAACAATTAACGCTTACACAGTATGTCAACCAATCGATCGACATACAACTAAATAATTGGGATTAGTGTACGTCAAATATCATCCCAACACCCGTGTGGGGTTTCAAATCAACAAACACAGAATAATATTTGTGTAGTTGGGCGACGTGTAAAATTTATCGTCCCAATCTATATCAGTCAAATGGGTGTACATAAACAAATCGTTCGATTTGTAAATGAATATTCATTTATTCACATTCACGTTAAAAATTATATTTTTAACAATAAATAATTTATTTCAACACATGAATCTATTTTCATTCATTCCACATCACAATCAATTTTCACCACACAACAAAATCTAACAAGTCGTCCATGGTCTGTGGACGACGGGTGTCGGGTGCTGCTAAGCACCGTCTGCATCCTAGTATATATTTTTAACTAGAAAATAAATTAAAAGTGAGAAGTTCTCACCCATAAGCTAAACCAATTCGTCGCGATCCTTCCAATATAGAAAATCCTTGTCGTCACGCTCGCTTTTGTCGTTCTCCGCACTCGAATTCGCCTCTTTGGCTCTAGAACTTGCATACGGCCTCCAAACTTCACCAAACTTTGTCATTAGCCTAAACGCGCCATTCCAGACAACTTTGGTCTAAGGTACTTTCTTCCAAAACTGCACTAATTCGCCGGAAATCGCCAAAAACAGTAGTAGGTCCGTTGACTTCGGACGCGTTTTCCGGACAGCTCCGCAATCCAAAATATGACTTCCATATAGCCAAATCTAAGAGGAGAGAGTGCTCTTCGACTTTGGTCTAGTGGAGTCTTGGCTAAAAACGCACGGTTTGCGAGTTATTCGCGAAATAGTGACAGGTTGTTATTTGCAAAACAGGAAATTTGTGAAAAATGTGATTTTTGAGGAGGAGGGGCCCACGGCCAGAGTTGGGTGTCCAGGGGGCGGCGCTGGGCCTGATTGGAGGTGTGGAGGGCGCTAGTGGGTGGCGGCGGCGGTGGTGGGATCCATGGTGGCGGATTTGGGTGGTGGCTTAGGCTAGGGTTCACAAAACAAGAGAGAGAGAGAGAGAGAGAGAGAGAGGAGGAGGAAGAGGAGAGGGAGTGGCCGGAGGTAGGTGGTGGCGGGTGGAGGAGGGGCGGCAGCGGGTTTGGGGAGGAGGTCTCCATTTTTGATCTTTTTGAAGAGGAAGAGAGAAGTGAAATTATGAAATAGAAAAGGAGGAAAAGTGATTATATGCTAGTTTCTCGCGTATCGTCTAAATGCAAATGATCTCCAATTGCTGCGGATTTCGGACACGAGGTAGTAGACGTGAAGACGAGTCTAACAAAACAAGTTTCGTTGAATTCTGAGTTTTTTGACCATCCGTTGAAATTCTCGAAAATGCTCAGGTAAACTCTAAAAATGCGATTTTGGCACACCATTTCTTCTTGCACGCTCACACGCTAACCCCAAAAATCATGCCCTTTTGGATTTAACCATTATTAGACGATACGAATCCAGAAAAAAACCGGAATCGAATTCTGAGATTGTATCAATAATGTTCCTTTGTAAAATGACTCTCTGTTTTACCCTAAACTGTTTTAGCTCGCACAACCACATACTAACTCCGTTCGATGCATCCTTTGTAACTCAACAATGATTTATCACTATGAATCCAGAAAAATTTATCTCGTCGAATTCTGAGCTCATATGCAAAATTTCACTTTTTAAGGGCTATGTATTGCTAACCGAAAACCCCAGCCAATTGCCACTATTCCGGATCTTGGAATATATCAAAGCTTATACTTTTTGGAGTTGTAAACGGCATTTTCAACTTAATGGAAGTGGTTTCAAGTCCAAATTCATCCATATGCAAAATTTCTATTTTTAAGGGCTATATTTCCATAGCGACTATTCTGAATTTTCAACTGGACATAACTTTTTATTCCCGCTATGAAATTTATTTTTCGGATTCGTTGGAAAGGTATTCTCAATTAGATTCTAATATTTTTGGTTTTGCTAAAATCCGGTTTATTTTGAATCCTACACATTCATTTGAACTTTGAAATCGAAATTTCAAACTACCGCGCCTTTTTCAATTCCTTTTATATTTAAATTAAAATATTTATATTCTAACGATGATTCAAATAAATATACACGTTCTATTTCTATTCAAAATAAATTTCTCGTTGTTAATATTTAAAATAATTCATTTTAAATATTCAAAATTCATTAAAATTGCCAAAATAAAAATTTTAAATTGGCTCTTTGTTACAAATATTCGATTAACTCCTTTCGAAAAACTAATATTCGATAACTCCTTTCGAATAACTAATATTCGGTTAACTCCTTTCGAATAACTAATATTCGATTAACTCCTTTCGAATAACTAATATTCGATTAACTCCTTTCGAATAACTAATATTCGATTAACTCCTTTTATTAACTCTACCTCCATATTCAGTTTCAAATATCGATGTTGAAATCGATTCTTACTTCTCTATGTAAGCCCTGACTTATATATTCTATTTATCCAATGATAAATATTTTATTTAATCTATAAAATATTATTTATAAATTAATCTTCTCAATCTATTGGTTACAACATATTCTATTTAAAATTTTTGCTTTAAATCCATATCATGTTATACCTGTGTGCGAACCACGGGTCTAAACTTTCCTGATGTAAAATTCTACTCATTTGCCAAATATGTCCTTATATAACATTCTTTTCATTTCCCAATAAATCCCTTTTACAACTCTATTTATTTTCTACATAAATATCTCCTTCTATAACTCTATTTATTTAACAAATAAATATTCTTTTCCAATCCTATTTATTTAACAAATAAATATTTTCTTTTCAATTCTATTTGTAAATGTTTTACAAATTTTCCCTTTCCAAATCTATTTGTAAATGGTTTACAAATATGTAACAACCCTGAATTTTGGGGCCAATTTAAAATTTATTTTAAGTGATTTTAAATTAGTTTTGATATTTAGAATAATCTATTTTAAATAATAATGATCACAAATTTGGTTCAAATCGAAGTTAGAATGAATAAATTAATTTTAATTATAAAAAAGAGTTAGAAATAGCGCGGTAGTTTGAAAAGTCAAACTTGAACTTTGACTGACCGTATAGGACGCAAAATTTAACGGATTTTAGTGAAACCAAAAATATTAGAATCTATTTAAAAATATATTTCCAACGAATCCGAAAAATCAAAATTTCATAGCGGAAATCAAAAGTTATGGCCAATTCAATTTTTAGAAGGTCGCTAGGTAATTTGCATAGGTCAAAAATGCTACTTTTTACATACGAAGGAACTTGAACTCGAAACCACTTCCATTCAGTCCGGAATGACATTTCTGCATTTAAAAAGTATAAACACTTATATATTTGGAGTTTCAAAAAGTATTTGTTTAAAAATGTATTTTTAATATAAAATATATAGCCATAGAAAATAGTGATTTTTCAAACAGTGTCCGTTTCTGACGAAACCACTTTTGTTGGATTCGGAATATTAAATTATTTCTAGGTTTAAATTTTTAGAATTTTCCAAGCTAGTACGTGAGCGTGGCAAAAGAAACAGTATTTAGTCAATTTCGGTCAAAATTAATTGACTGAAAAATAGCCCTTTTTCAAAATGTCTCAGAATTCAACGAAATAAATTTTGTTGGATTCGTATCATCAAAACAAAGCTAAAAATGATTTTTTGGTAATTTTTAGAATTAAAATATAATTATAATTGATTTTTCAGTGTAAACGGGCAAATTTTTGTCTTTAAAAATTCATTAAAAATTCATACGGGCTCAGAATTGAGCGAAATTAATTTTCATAGGTCCACAGCATCAAAACATAGCTAAATATATTTTTCGAGAATTTTTGAAGTTAATTTGTGACCTCGGTGAATTTTCATGTACGGTATACATTAAAATATTAATAAAATAATGTAATTATTCCAGAACTCATAATAAATTTCGGAATTGGGTCCTGTAACATGTTCCATTGTGTTCAGAAGGCCTCAAAACCTTAAGAACGACAGTAAGCAGGCCTAAATCGGAGTTCGGACCAAAACGGGCCTTAACGGGCTAATTAAATTATTAAATAATGATTAGGAAAACCTAATATTATATTATAAACCCGAAATTATTGTTCACCGTCCTCTCCAAACGTGAATTTCTGCAGCCACCAAAGAACCCATAGCCTCCGATTTTTCAAACTTCGATTTTTCCTTCGTTTCTCAACGGAATTTAGCTTGTGAGTACTCATTTCGAAGCTTTTCCCGAGCTCTTTCTTCTCCGACAAGAATCACCTCAAACCATGCCCTGTCGAAGCCACCATATCCCTCCAAAGCCGTGGCCTTTGCGCCCCCACCGCGCCACCCATGTTGAGCCGCACCTCCTCCAATTCCCGGTGAAGATAGCCCTCTCGTAGCTCTTCGACCTCCAACAAACGGCTCGTCGTTTCGTCAACTACAACTCCAGAAAATCGGATTTGAAGTTTTGAACAAATTCTGAAAATAAGGTATGCTTCAGATTTTGCGACGCTTTTAAGCGTTGCTGCAGCAGTTGTTAAAAGTCAGAATTATTCAAACATTGATAACTAATGCGTATGAACCCCGAATCTGAAAATTTCAGATCCGACAGGACCGTGGCGACGAGTAGGCTTTGCTGAGACTGATTAGAGTGAATTCTGAATTTATTTGGCATTTTAAATTCTTATCCAATCAAGGTGAGAATTTTTTTTAATATAATTTAATATATTTAATTATCATTTCTATGATTATTAATAGTAGATCTAATATGACACGAAATTTAAAACATGGATCTGAACCATTCACACCGTACGATGTTGAATCTGAATTGCCTATTAGGACATGATATTAGATCTGAAATTTTAGAGTTTAAATCTGAATTAGTGATTAATTCGAATTAATTATGAGTTAATTTATTTAATCGTGCCTTGTTGATTTTCCATATGCTAAATTGCCTTGATGTTAGTTATTTGATTTGATCATGTTGGTTGTTTGGACTTTGTGGGTTGGTATTTCCCTTTTGTCTCAACTCTATTATTGTAGTTTGGTTAATGCGATCAAAATCTCATTTTTGAGATTTATATATATAAATATATATACATATATACGACTGGTTCCTTTAGGTGTGTTGCATTCAAATTTTTACAACCGTGTAAACTAAAAAATATTGGACATGAAATTTGTTGACACAAAATATGGGACATGAACATTTTACATTTTTATTAAATGTGAATAGATTAGATATTTAACCGTATATAAAAATTCACATATTTATTAAAGTGAATAAATTGTAGGTGAATAAAATGGTAATTTCATCCGTAGGAAAATTCACATTTTAATTAATGTGAATAAGGAGGAATTCCACCGCATGACATAATTTACACATTTTTATCTGTAAATATAAGGTAGGAATTTGCGGTGACAAAATTTACATTTTATTATGTAAATTTAAAAATAGAAAAGTTGATACCTTTACATTGTAATATAAAGAGCGAATTCTTTACATTGACATAAAAAAAAATTAAAAAAATTCACATTGTATGTTAAATTAACATCTATTTTTGTAATGTTAAAAATTAGAAAATGTACACCGTATGTTTCATTGACATTTATTTTGAATGTTATATAAAAAGAAAAGATTGATTAACATTATTCTAATGTAAATCTTAAAAGGGAATGGACCGTATGATTTATTAACATTATTTAATGTTATATAAAAAGAAAAGATTGTTTAACATCATTTTTAATATTGATAAAAAAAAGATTGCAAAGTATGTATTAACGTATTTTTATTAATGTATATAAAAAGAGAAATTTACATTATAGGAGAAATTTAACATTTTTGTTAATGTTAAAAATAAGAGATTACATCGTATGAGAAATTTAACATTTTTGTTAATGTTAAAAATAATAATTTCATCGTATGTTAATTAACATTTTATTTAATGTTAATATATTAAGAAATTTCATCGTATGTCAAGATTTACATTTTTATATGTAAATTATAAAGTGAAATTATATGGTTTGTTAAAATTACATTTTTCTTTCTTTGTAATTAAAATGTGAATTTTCTCGTATATCAAGATTCACATTTGTAGACGATAAGTAGGACGTTGACATGAACCAAAATTTATATTTTGAATTGTAAATAAAAAGTAGGATTTTGCGGTGAAATAAAATTTTCATTTTTCTAATGTAAGTTAGAACATGAATTAACATTTAACTGGTAGTTACATTTATTTTTAATGTAAAATAAGATATGGTTTGCACCGTATGATAAAGCTGACATTTTATGTGTAATTAAAATGTGAATTTATATTATATGATAAGAATTACATTTTCCTATTGAACGTATATATGAATTTACACCGCAAGACAAAATTTACATTTTTTTTTTGTAAATATAAAATAGGAATTCACCATAGGATGAAATTAACATTTTTAATGTTAATTAAAAAGTATTTCACCGTAGGATAAAATTCACATTTTATTTAATGTTAATATAAATTAAGTAATTTGCAATGTATGAGGAATTAGCATTTTATGTAATAATTAAGTAACTTGCATCGTATGAAAAATTAACATTTTTATGTTAATAATAAAGAATAATTTCACCACATGTATGATAATTAACATTATTGTTAATCTTAATATATAGTGAATTGAACCGTATGATAATTAACATTTATTCTTAATGTTAATGCATAGTTAATTGGACCGTGGGTTGGAATTAACATTTATTCCTAATGTTAATATTTAAAGTATTTACATCGTAGGGTAATTAACATTTATCTTTAATGTTAATATTAAAGAAATTTACATCGTAGGATGATCAACATTTTTTTTATGTTAAATAAGAAGTATTTGCACCATAGGATGAGAATAACCTTATTTTTAATGTTAAATTAAAGAGCAATTTAACCGTAGGTTTGGGCTACATTATTTTTAATTGTAAAGTAACAAAGTAATTTAACATAGGAGGAGATTACATTATTTTTAAGGTTAATAAAGGATAAATTAACCATAGGGCTAATATACATTATTTTTAAATGTTAATATTAAGAGAATTACTCCGTAGGACAAGATTTACATTATTTTATAATGTTAACATAAAAGAGAATTGACCATAAGGGTTAACATTTATTTTTAATGTTAATATTAGGTGAATTACCTCGAAGGATAAAATTACATTATTTTATAATGCAAATATAAAAGAGGATTTACAGTAGGGTTGAATTACTTTATTCTTAATGTAAATTAAAAAGAGAATTTGACCGTAGGATAGCGTTAACATTATTTTTAATGTTGATATAAATGAATTTCACCGTATGTACAAGTTTACTTTTTATTCAATGTAAATAAGATAAGAACGTGAAATGAATTGAAAGATTACATTTTATTTAATGTAAATAAAAGTAAGATTACGAAAATGCATCGTTAAGTAAGAAGTTTAATTATTCTAAATAATTAGGACAAGAATGAGCAGTTATAAAAAAATGTACGACATGAATTAGTTTTTCCTAAACTATAATAAGTATGCGAGGTTGTTTGGGAAGTCCGAGATACCCTCATCCCAAATTAAACCAAACGACGTTAAAGAATCGAAGCATGAGACGACGCATGAAGACCGTAAATCTTCCCTCGAATGGACAGCGATCGGGACCCTGAATTGACTTGCTACCAATTCATGGGTCAAGGTCATTGCCCAGACGTACGTGTTGGTTTCACGGATTTGACTTTCGTTCAGACCCATAGCATAAGTTTAAATGGATGGTGTGTCTGACATCGTACTTCGTTATATATCATATTGTTGATTTTCTGTTAATATATAAATATTGGTGGTGGAGAATTTATTCTCTACTTAACACCATTTATGTATTGATGGAGAAGCAATGGTATGGTATGGAGTGACAGTGTGGCATACTAAGATGCAATGATCAAGGTTTCTTGTTGAAAAGCAGGCCTTGTGGGATGATCAAAGCATAGCCTGTTTAGGCATAGCATTGTGTATGACGTGACTTCACGAGCCTCACACACCGGTGGAGTCTAAAACGGGAGAATGGAACGCAGGGAGTGCACACATTTCTTTCTAGCTAGAGTAGTGCCAGGGAGCTACCAGCGCTGGCATTTATTCATTGTGGTTGTTGGATTTTTCGAGGCCTCGGATTTATGCGGTCGCCACTGGCCGTAGTATAGGTCCAAAAGGACCGGGAAGCGGGTGTTCAGGCATAACTAATCCACAAAAGTAAGTGTGGACCGGCCCTGCAGCTATCCAAGGGTTGGACAGAATACCAATCCTGGGG
The DNA here is from genome assembly GCA_030737875.1 of Allium sativum. NCBI lineage: Eukaryota > Viridiplantae > Streptophyta > Magnoliopsida > Asparagales > Amaryllidaceae > Allium > Allium sativum. The sequence goes on along the minus strand of CM060921.1, from coordinate 507,403,103 downwards.
CATTGCTAGAGTGTCTCGAATCGGTAAGGATCTCCTCCCTAGCCTTGACTCAGATGGAAATCCAAATTCCAAATACGACCCTACGGTTTTTATTGTATTACTAGTATGGAGATATAGTAGGATGGGGTACTATGTTTCCTAGGATTGATACATTTATTTTGAAATGTTTTATTATACCCTAATAATAATAATATTAAACTCGTATTTGCCATATTTAGCATGTTTAATCACCATAAGGGAAAACTCTATCCTCTGGTGTGCGTTGCATTGTGTGATGGGACTTGAGTCTTATGGTGATTCCATTTTTCTAAAAAGCATTGCGATGTTGTACGTTCTGACACTTTAAATTATGCACGACAATCCATTGAGTAAACCCGTTCCGCCTTAGCGGCGTGGTCTTTGGATTTGTCATATTATTATTACTAAACTAGTTATGAATTCTCATACCAGTCCCACGACTGACCCATAGTTTGTTTCACCTTTTTGCAAACTCGGGTGCCCTCTTTTCTACACAGGCTGCCAAGTAAACAGGTTCATTCTTTGCTTGGAGTCTTCTTGGAGTTGCTCATTATCTTTGCTTGGATTTGCTTTTGTGAAGAGGTGATGACTTGAAGCTTTGAGGACAGCTATCATTTACTTCTATTGCATTTTTCTATCTTTAAGTTCAGTCATTAGACTTGTTTCATTTCGTATTGCTTATTTTGGGAGTTGGAACTTATTTTCATCTCTGCAAACTTGATGTAATAATATGGATTCTGTGACTGTTGGGATTCTGTGGTTTATGACATTATATTTCCGCTGCTATAATGTTATTATTCTATGGTATTTCCTCTGCTATGTTGTATCAGTGATATGTATTGTTATATTTATGTTGTATTCCATATGATTATTCCTTACTTTCACCCAGTGGAGGTTTGGGGTCATCACAAAATATATCCTTTTCATTTCTATTTGTAAATGGTTTACAAATATACTCTTTTCATTTCTATTTGTAAATGGTTTACAAATATATCCTTTTCTATTTGTTTTACAATATTTTTCCTTCTTCTATTTTATCATATTAATTTCCTATAAATATTTCCTTTTCTAATATCATATTTATTTTCCATAAATATTTCCTTTTCAAAACCCTTTTGATTTTATAACTATTTCCTCTTATAAAATCCTTTTTCTTTTATATATAAAATCCATTGATTTTATATAAATAATTTATTTTCAAAATACACTTTGAAAATCCCCTTTTTTATATCCCAGTATTTCTTACGGTATTTAAAATACCAATTCACAATGATCGATATCATTCAAACACACATAATCAACAATAGATTATATATCAAATCATATATCACCATATATGAAAAATAGTAAAATAAATGTTAAGGAATCCAGTTGGATTCCTCCGACCTGTTTCCCTGCATCCACAGATGTTAAACAATATAATTAACATCAACTTCATTTCAATATGAAGTATTCTGATCAACAGAATCAATATTTGATTAATGATTTATATATATATATATATATATATATATAATTATCTATAGTTTCAACCAATACATAAGCAATTCAACCAAACAGTTAACACACAGCAACCAACAGATAATTATCAGTTCTAAGAATACGTTATAAAAATATAACTGTTCAGAGTTGGTGAGTTTTACTCACATTTGACGATCATCGTTAATAACGATAACCATCGCTTGATTCAGACGGACAATTTATTTTGCTATAAATTGTAATGAGCTCGAATTCACTCCCAGTCAGTTTCATTGTGTTTCTCTTGTTCATACGGTCCCAACGGATCTGACCATTCGAAATTCTGATACAGTATGATCGAGATATGGTAATTACAAGTTCATATGATCATTTTAAATAGTTAAATTAAAACTAAATTAATTTATTTCCAAACGGGCCTTACCAAAGATAATCGGCCCACTCACGTTCATATAAACCCGGATCTGCTTAATGCCTTACTCATCTTCTTCCCTATTGAAATTGAAATAAGACACCAAGCTCATTTTCACTATTTTCTCCAAACACAATGTCGCTGTAACCACCCTCATACCCTCACACGCCCATAACTGAGAACCCCACTTCCACCTGAGAACGAACGCTGCCATTTCCGAAACCTCCTCCTTCCCCATTAACGCATACCACCTGTATAATTCGAAAACCACTGTTAAACTTCCCTCTCCCCTTTCTACTTCTACAATCCATGATCTTACAAACTAATCACACTCTAGGGTCAGACCCTACCCAACCTACATCATCACAGGTTCAAAAAGATCCATGCATCCCAAATGAGGATCACAACAATTTTTAACATCCCAGATACTCCTACCAAATTAAAAGTTTACAAATCCACTAAGCAGTAAAGAAATTACCCTTAATTACCCCATTTAACAGTTAATCACTACCTCTTTTTTCCTTCTCGTAAAACTCACGCTGCTCAGAGGAAGCTCATTTCTGCTCCTCAAACTCACCTCGCGGTCTCCCTCCTTCCCATTGTTTCGCTGCCCTTCCATATATATAAATCCCCTCTTCGCAAACCTCATCCACCCAGCACTACCAGTCCGCTTCTGAACGCTCACTTCCTCTTGTTATTTTCCTGTACCCTTTACATACTTACATACTGACTTCTCCTCACCAAAACCATGGCTAAAATCAGCCTACTACCCTCACCTGGATACACGCAACTTTCAAGATACAGAAAATAACCAAAATCAGCGAACCCTAAATCCCAAGCAAACCGGTACATGCTCCGCCTGGAGCCATGGCGTCGCCGCCGGAGGCGACCCTACCCTCGTTCAACTCTTCCGCCTGCCACACTCCCCAATCGAACACCTGCAGATCATCCCTAGGCCGCCATCTCTCCAAAAACAATGCGACATGTTTCTCTTCGAACTTGGTGAAAATTGCAGTAGCAAGAAGGTCTCGTTACAACCATCACAAAAAATCAAAGATTCGATTTTTCTATGGAGTATTCTTTTTTCTATTGATTTTTGAAGGTCGATTAATTTACTGTAGGAAGAAACGAGAACGGCGGAAATATCTTTGACCACAGAAACGTTTAATTAGTTTTAGGTAGGATGAGGTAGTATTTATAGAATTTGTTTTTGAATTCTTTTGATTTTCTGAAGTTGATATTTTTTTGTTTAAGGATGGAAAACTAACGACGTGGAGAGACATTGACCTCGGCAGAAATAATTTAGGGCTTAGGAAGATTAAGGGCTACTTATAGAATAAGGATATTAATATTATTATTCTATTATTTATATTTAATTAAATACTCAATATTATTTAATTCGAGTTATCGTATCACCAAATCGATATCGCCAAATCGATATTTAAATAATTAGATTAATTATTACGTCGCTAAAATACGGGGCATTACATTAACGTACTTAGGTTTTGAACAGTCTTAGTCAATTTAACGATCGATTAGGTCTAAACGAAATCCGAATAATTACAATATATATTATATATATTAAATGGCCTGAATAGAGCGCGCCGCGCATCGACCGTTCGCGAATTTCGACCATTGACTTCGAATTGACATTACGGGAGATCCGACCGTCGGATTCTCCTAAAACCGGAACCGTTAGGTTCGTATCGAAAAAAGCTTTCAAACGAATATAAGAGATTCAAATTTGAATGGTCGGATTTTAAGATATGTCCAAATCAAATTCATAAAAGGTCGTTATGGATATAGTTCGGTGGCTGATATTGGAAACCGACTGTAATGATCTAAATAAAATTATTAAAAATATGGGAAAATTATGTAAAATCAAAATAAATGATTTGGAACAATTTTAGATTAAAAATTCTAGATTTGAAAGGGTAAAAATATATTTTTATCAAAATGAACTAGTTAATAACTAGAATAGAAAATACAACTATTTCTAAATAAATTGAATTTGATAAAGGGTTTTAAAATAGCCAGAATTTTCCAATGAATATATTGGAATGGAAATTATCTTCAAAATATTTCGATATTGGATTCCGTGCTTATATGGATATTGTGGAGGAATTTGGAAGATATATATATCTAGTTATTCCCAATACGATATTTTTTGGTTTCAGAATTTGATATCGAATATAAGCCGATATAATTTCTATTCAGAGCCTTGTATTTAATATCAAATTGGATTTTGTGTTTGTCGTAAATGGCGTCTTTATTAACACTGTTTTTAAACCCCATGTGAAAAGAATAAATCTTTTAATTAAGATTATTAGAGTTTCCAATTATATTTTAGTAATTGGAATAAAATGGAATGTGAGTTGGGTTTATTGTGAACTATGTTTTTAACGACATTCGTTCTTTAACCCAATTAACAGTGAAATGTGATTTGAAATTTATAAATCTTTTTATTAAGATTTAAGGGAAAATTCCAAAGTAAAGTTTTCCAATTTAATAAAATAAATTGGAATGGAATGGAATTCGATTTGGTAATAATCGAAGTGAGCTTCTGTGGAGGAAGACTGTTAATATATATGGAATTTATAAGGCTTTGTCGTTATTCCATTTATATTATTAGTCGAATACGGAAATTGATATCGATTATTTATTGATCTGTTTTCCATGAAGATTCCATGGTTAATGGAATGTGATTTTGGGTATATAGTGAACCGTATAAAATGACATTAGTTCTTTAACCCAGTTAAAGACAGGATTTATTTCTAGAAAGTTGAATAATTATTGATAATGATTTTTGGGAAGATTAAAACTAAGTGGAGTTTTAATGAATCTTTAATTAGAACGACATGTGAATAGGATAATTTAAATTATCAAACTTAGGAAATGATCGAGAATGGAGTACCACCAGTTTTACTCTAGGCGATAGTTAAATCTTTAATTAGATTTGAGCGAGAAATGGTAACTAAATTTACCAATAACACCGTGGTGTTAGATATGGAGTATTGCTTGTTTTGCTCCATGGGATGAATAGGTTGGGATTGGGAAATTAAACAAATGATTACTTCGGTAAGGCTCGATAATCCCGACTAGTTGGTAAACCTTAATTTGGTTTAGAATTGATATCCGAAGGAAGACTAAAGTATAAATTTAAAAGAATTTATATTTGATAAAATTAATGGGAACCTTTCCCAAAAGATATGAGTGTTTGAATAAAATAATATTCTGAATTGGAATGAGGCGTATGTTGTGTTTTTATAGCACTTGATTATAAGATACGTGAATTATTCGGAAAGACTGGTTTATACCCATTCTGAATAATTGATTCGACGATAAGTCGACAATGACGACGGTGGTTGAAGACTAGAGATCTTCACATCATTTGGATGATTACTGATGTCTTGATTGGGTTGTACACCCAAGACAAGGTAATAAGTGGTGATCGTCCAGACGTACTTGGAGATCGACCGGATATGCAAAGACTTCTCTTCTGTATTGGACATATGGGACGAGGAATAAGGTGCCTCCGGTTTCGTTCAGAACCAAAACGGACTTGTAAATGGATGTGTGTCTAACATTGGATTTTATTCTGTGTCGATTGATTTCTATTAAATATATATCTGTTTGGTAGCGGAGATTTTATTTTCGTGCTTAACACCCTTCTCTAAGATGTACAAGCTTAAAGGTTATATATCGATAGATATTAGTTGCATGACGTGAATTGTCAGTGTGGCATGCTGAGATGCAAATGATCAAGTTTTTTGTTGAAAAGCAGAGCCTTGTGGTTGATGATCAAAGCACGGCTTTAAATAGCATAGCTTTGTGTAGCGTTAATTCACGATCTTCAGATCCCGGTATGAACCAGAAACGGAAGAGGACCTCAAGGAGGACATGTGTTTCTTTCTAGCTAGGAGTGGTGTCATGGTATGGAGCCTATACATTTTACTCATGTGGATGTTGCATATTATTTGATGGATAGCGAGGCGCCTCAGATATATCGCTCACTACGGTGATGCTGGATGACGTGGTCGACAAACTGACCAGATTTATGCCCCATAGGGCGGGGAAACATATTGTTCAGGAATTATTAATCCACTAATGTAAGTGTGGACCGACCCTGACGCTCCAAGGGTCGATGCGTTCTGATCCTGAGACATGGTGCTAAATTGTTTCGTATTTGGTAAGGACGATCCCTTGCCTTGGTTCATGATGGATATCCAACTTCCAATACGACATTGTTCGATTTTGATTGTAGAGCCTAGTACAGCGACATAGTAGCATGGGATACTATGCCATCTATGATTGATACATTTATATTTGAAGTTGATTTTGACACTATATACTTATAGTAATATCAAAATGATTTGTTTTAAACGTACCAAGCATGTTTGGTTATTATAAGGGAAAACTCTATCATCCGGCTTGTGTTGCATTATGTGATGGGAACTGAGTCTTATATGGCGCGGTCCCTTGATTTACTTTATTTCTAAAGTAAAGTTTTAAATAATTGTTTAAGTTCTCATACCAATCACATGACTGACCTGAAGTTTATTGTTTTAACCTAAACTCTGGGTGCCCCTATTTTTCTCGCGGGAAGCTAGTAGTTCTGGTTTTGCAGATATTTCTTTCCCAGGATCCTGGATTTACAGCTGGAGCTATATTCATAAAGCTTTGTATCCGTGTATCTCTTTCAGTTGTGTTATGTATTATTTTTCTGCTACTAATGTAATTTTAACCTCTGATATTTTTCTTATGTATACTATTTATTCGAACTCTGTTATATTCTTGTTCTCTGATGTAATTGTTGTAATAAGCAATGAAATGTTCTATTGTTCATGTTCTGATTTGTCGTGTTCTCAACTCTATACGGCTTTCCCGTAAGGGAGATTTGGGTTGTTTCAATGTATGTATATATGAAATTGTACAGAGTGACTGAGAGTTGTAATGTGGAACGTTGTATGAAACTGAATGTGTATGAATTGTATATCAGTGAAATTGCACAAATTGTGGAGTTATAAATTTGTACTGTTTAAATATTGAAATAAAATATTATATTTAAATAAAATATTATTTGAATATTTAAATTCGTGTATAGTAGTATTCTGTTTAAATATAAATATTATATTCCTGTCTGTGATGTATATATGAAACAGTACAATAACAAACACATTTATTATAATATATATTTGGTTGTTATCAACAAACAAAAACCATATAATTGTTATATACAACAACGTTATATACAACATTGTTGAATTACATAGTTTACACAATGTTCATATTTTTCTATAGATTTTGTATTATAAGTCATTAGGATCAGATATAACATAGATTTAGGGTGAGTTATTTAGATATAGTTATTAATAATTGTTTATAGCATAAATTTAGGAGGGGATATTTATATTCTAGTGTAGGGTAGTTTTTGATAACAACAAAGGGGGAAAATTTATAAAATAAGAAATAGGAATAGTTTAAGGGGGAGTCAGAAGGAATTCATAATGATAAGGTGTAACGACCCGGAAAATCTGAACTAATTTAAAATTTTTAAATTGGCTAAAATAGTGGATTTTAAATATTTAAAATAAATATTTTAAATAATAAAGATGAAAATTGAGTTTGAATCGACAATAGAAAAGGAATATAATTAATTCTAATTATAAACAAGGCCTGAAATGGCGCGGTAGTTTCAAATTTTCATTTCAAATTTTGACTGACTGTACCGGGTGCAAAACAAAACGGATTTGAGTGAAACCAAAAATATTTAAATCTATTAGTGAATACCTTTCTAACGAATCTGAAAAATCGAAGTTTCATTGCGGAAAGCAAAAGTTATGGCCAAATGAATTTTCAGAAAGGTCGCTATGGAATTTATATAGCCCGTGAAATTGGCCATTTTGCAAATGACCTTGGAATTCGACGAAACCACTTTTGTTGGATCCGGGATGTGAAGTTATTGCTAGGTTTCAAATCTCATAATTTTTGAAGCTAGTATGTGAGCATGGAAAAGGAAATGTTTTGGTCAATTACAGTTAAATTGGATCGACCAGAAATGGGCCTTTTTGCAAACGGTCTCAGAATTCGACGAAACTAGTTTTGTTGGGACCGTATCGTCAAAACATAGCCAGATTTATTTTTATGGAATTTTTCGAATCAGTTTGTGGCCCTGGAAAATTAAAATGTACGTTCAAATCGAATATTGATTGTTATATATTTTAAATTGAATGAAAACTGACTGAAACAATCGAATGGGCCTTCGAAACATATCCCATTGTGTTCGGAATGGGGGTAAAACGCTAGGGACGACAGTCGTTGGGTTTGGATTGGTGTTCGTGTGTAGAAGAGGGTATTTTAGATATTTTAAGATATATAAATAAATATAAAAAAATTCATTGGTCAGAAAACCTATTCTCTCTCCCGATTAAAAACGACGAACGACGGAAAGATGTTCATCACTTCCCGTTCATTTTCTGATCAATCCACGCAAAATTAGCCCCTCCTCTAGTTGAAGATTTTGTAGAGCTCCTCGAGATCTTCAAATCCATATATAGTTTGGAATTTTTCATGGCCTGTGGAGTGAGAATCGACGCCTGGAAGTCGACCTCTTCAAGCCACCGCCGCCATCTCCTGGAGCCGCCGAGTTCAACCCCCTCCCTGGCGCACGTGCGCCTCTCCAAGCCTTTGCACGTGGCAGTGGCCAATCGTCGTATCGAGCAACGGATTTCACGAAAAATCAAAACCTAGTTTTGAACCTTTCAGCTGAGAGGTACGGCTGTTTAATTAAAACTGTTTTTAACAGTTTAAAACCGTTGCAAACTTTAAAAAATCATATCTTTTTCGTTTCTTGTCAAAATCCAGTGAAACAAGAGACAGTGGACTCGTGTGGACGTCTTCTACCTTCTAGAAGAGACCGCATATTTTTCTGAGCCTTCTGCTATTTTTGGTGGAGTGGAACCCAATGTGAGATTTCTAATTTATAAACGATATGGAAAACGACGATGTATAAATTATATAATCGATGTATGAGTTATATAAGCGTTGTACACCTCTTGTATAAGCGTTGTATAAGTTGTACGTTCGATGTATAAGTTATATATGCGTTGTAAAAAAATTATATATGTGTTGAAACAGAAGTGAAATGCTATATATACATATACACACACGCCCCTCATCCACAAACCATGGACGATATTTATTGGTTGGGATTGGTGTGGAAATTGATTGATAGCGAATGGTTGATTGAAATTGTTTGTGGTTGAAAAATATCCGTTTGTGGTTGAGAAATATTTGGTTGAAACCACATAGGATTAGTTTGTGGAAATGAAAAAAATATACATGCCGCCTACGTGCGAACTAGATGCATGATTCCCCATTGTCAAAAACCGCGAGGTTTTAAGGTAGAGCGAGGAGCCGTACTAGGGATGGTCCCGGTTTTAACTACCCTGCCGTTATGCTACCGAAATTTTGAATAATATTCATGTGTTAGAATTATTTCCATTTGTTGAAACTATATATATTCGTTGAATAGAAAACGAATATGTGTTGAATTGAAACTCATTCGTTGAATAGAAATTCATGTGTTGAATGGTATTCATGTTTTAAATATAAAAATCGCCTTTTTATCGATATATATAAACTATAGAAAACCTTCATGTCTTGAATCGATATTCATTCGTTGGATAGAAATTCATGTGTTGAATGGTATTCGTGTTTTAAATATAAAAATTACCTTTTTATCGATATATATAAACTATAGAAAACCTTCATGTGTTGAATCGATATTCATTCGTTGGATAGAAATTCATGTGGTGAATGGTATTCGTGTTTTAAATATAAAAATCACCTTTTAAATCGATATATATATCAACTATAGAAAACCTTCATGTGTTGGATCAAAATTCATTCGTTGGATAGAAATTCATATGTTGAATGGTATTCATGTTTTAAATAAAAAAATCACCTTTTTATCGATATATATAAACTATAGAAAACCTTCATGTGTTGAATCGATATTCATTCGTTGGATAGAAATTCATGTGTTGAATGGTATTCGTGTTTTAAATATAAAAATCACCTTTTTATCGATATATATAAACTATAGAAAACTTTCATGTGATGAATCGATATTCATTCGTTGAATTGAAATTCATGTGTTGAAAGGTATTCATATTTTGAAAGAAATTGTTTTATAATAAAAATCCAATTTTTATCATCGATATGGACTATATAAAATAATCTTGTTTTGAAATAAATTGTTTTATAATAAAAATCCTATTTTTATCACCTATACTAACTATATAAAATAGTCGAGTTTTGAAATAAATTGTTTTACATTAAAAATCACATTTTTATTATATACATGAATTGTTAAAAATAGTGAAGTGCTGAAATATAAAACAGTTAGATAAAAATATCATTTTTATCAAATGTATGAATTTCATATGGTTTTGAAATCGAAGAATCGGTATATATATATATATATAAATAGAATTGAAATATATCGAATAACGACGCTGCAGTTCGTATTTTGAAACCGTGATTTCAAACGATTATACCGGGAGATCCGACAATCGGATTTTCCTGAAACCACAACCGTTGGGTTCGCTTTGGAAATATCTTTCCAATGGCACCAACTTTGTAAAAATCCAACAGTTGGATTTTCTGGAATGTTTAATTCAAATCTGAAGAAAAACATCGCCAGAATCAATTATATTTATATATTTATATAAATATAATTATATATAATCGAATAACGACGCTGCAGTTCGTATTTTGAAATCGAAACTTCAAACGATTATACCGGGAGATCCGACCGTCGGAATTTCCCGAAACTGGAACCGTTGGATTCATTTTGAAAAGATCTTTCTAATGATGTAAATTTTGTGAAGATCCAACGGTTAGATTTTCAGATATGTGTAAATCAAATCTGAAGAAAAACAGCGCCACGGCCGCGTTATGGCCCAAAGCGTCGCTTTGAATAAACTGGCTATTTTAAAATAAATAAAAATAGCGATAAATCATTATAAAATATTATAAATGATATGGATGTGAAATTTAGAAACTAACTGAAGGTTGGCTAAGTCGAATGGTTTCCTGGGTGTTGATCTGATGTTGGTTTTGGCCTTCGGGGTTAATATTTGGGAAATCGTTCTCTTACTGATTTACGGTTAGCGACTAATGAATTGAAATGATGCATATGTGTATTTGTGTTGCACTTGTTTATCATATACGCGAGTTGCTCAGAAAGACCGGGTTTATCCCATTCTGAATAACTGAATCGACGATAAGAAATCGAAGATGAAGACAGTGGTCGAAGACCGGGGATCTTCACCTCGTTTGGATGGTAACCGAGGTCCTGATTGGGAGGCATCCCGAAATATGGATAATGAGTGGCGATCGTCCAGACGTACGTGGTGATCGATGGGTTTGCGAGGTATATAGTGCCTCCGGTTTCGTTCAGACCCAGAATGGACTTGCAAATGGACAGTGTGTCTGACATTGGAATTTATTCTGTGTGATTGATAGCTATCAGTTGCACGGTGTGAATTGCCTGTGTGGCATGCTAAGATGCAGTGATCAGGGCTTCTGTTGAAAAGCAAAGTCTTGTGGTGATGATCAAAGCCCCTCCTGTGTGGCGTAGCTTTGTGTATAACGTGAATTCGCGAACCTCACACCCCGGTATGAACCAGAAACGGGAGAGGACATCAGGGGGGACGTGCGTTTTCTTTCTAGCTAGAAGTGGCGTCAGTGGTTTTACACGCCCTAATGAGTTTGACTTATGTGGTTGTTACTGTTGTGAGGCGCCTCGGTTTGATCGGACGATCCGGGTCCAATGGAGTCATTCGTTGGCTCATTTACGCCCCAAAGGGCGGAGGGACGCATTGTTCAGGCATTATAATCCAAGTCGTTTGGACCGGCCCTGACGATCCAAGGTACGGTTGCGGCTGTGCCTGAGACATGGGCTAGATTGTCTCGAATTCGGTAAGGACTATCTTTTGCCTTGGTTCATGACGGAAATCCAATTTCCAAATAAGACATCGTGCGGTTTTGATTGTATATATATATGGCGACATGATATATGGTACCCATGCCGTCTATGATTGATAGTTATGATTCGAAGTTGTTTTTGAAACATGTAAACACTAGTAATAATATCAATTGCTTTTGTTTTATTCGTATCAACCATATTTTGGCCATTATAAGGTAAAACTCTGTCCTCCGGTTTACGTTTCATTGTGTGATGGGAACTGAGTCTTATAATGGCTTCATTTTTATAAAAAGCATTGCGATGTTTAAAAGAATGATTTGTTTTTAAAGCACTGGCAATCCAATGGAGTAAACCCGTTCCACAAAAGTGGCGTGGTCCTGTGATTAGCCATATTATAAATGTGTTGAGTAGATTTCTCATACCAGTCCCATGACTGACTCGTAGTTTGTTTCACTTTCAAACTCGGGTGCCCTTTTTCTACACCGGCAGCCTTATATCCAAGTTTAGCTGGCTCTTTCTGGATAGCTGGAGCTGAAGATGGATTCTATTATTTATCTCTTTTTATGTTGTTCAGCTCCTATTGTACATTATGTTTGTTTTTCCACTGTAGACATATGTATAGATGAACTGTATTTGTACTAAGTATGATCATGTATACTGTGTAACTCTGATGATTTCGTTTATCCAGTATATTCTATTGTGCATTATCTGGTGTATTTATTTATTTATGTTCTGCTATTATCTGTTTCTGTGTTATATTCCAAGGATTACCCTTGCCGCCGTTGGTACGGGGTTTGGGGGCGTCTCATAAGGGGTAATCAAGGATCAGATCAATAGGTTATATCAGGTATACATATTTTATAAACCAAGTTTGTCATCATCAAAAAGGGGAAGATTGTTGGAGAATGGAATTTTGATGTCAACCACCTTGTTTCAATTATTTACATTATTAGTTATAAAATTTATACTAACAACTTTTGTCTGGAATATATCTATATATGTGTATATGAAGGATATGTGTGTAGGATATAAATTTTGAGGACTGTACAATTTTAGAGATTCAAGATATCAAGGAAGTCAAGACTCATGAGTATCAAGATAATCAAGATTTCAAGAGCTCAATATTATCAAAGTAATAAAGTCTAGTTTATATGTAAAATTCCGGTTAGCGCTTTCAAATTCTATTTTCAATTTTTTTTTTAAATTTTGTTTTCTAAATGATTTCAAAGTTATTTCAAACTCCTTTTCTAAAAGAATTCAAATTTTAAGATTTTACTTATGATTTCAAATATTATAGTTTATAAATTTTAATAACATATATAGGTTTACAATATATATGTTTTATAGTTTTATATTATATAATTTTATTTGTATATATATATATTATATATTACTATGTTTTTAAATGTTTTTACACTTTAGAAAATTCATTTGGAACACTAGTTTTGATGCAAGAATTTCTAGAACACACACATGAACACACACATACGCATACAAACACATACACACACACACACAGATATATATATATATATATATATATATTAATTTAAACACTTTAAAAATGTTTTAAAATTTAAAATACTATATATATGTGTGTGTGTGTGTGTGTCGACATACATACTTGGACATGTCGACATATAACTGTCATTTTTTCAATTTTCAAAGAAAGTGTCTTTTCATTATTGAAATGCTTCAGAAACGTTGCAATCTTTCAAACTTTATAAATAGGGGTTAATTTTGATTTTTTATCACTTCTCCTTCTCCATCTTCATCCTATCTCTAACCACCATTATTATACTTTAATTTCTTGATTTCTACACTTATACTCTGTTGATTTCATCAAAAATTATATCATTATCTTTCTCTTCTCAATCTCTATCAGCTAATATCTGTTGGAAGTGCTATTCAAGAGTTCTAGGTCTGTTTTGATCATTTAGGATTTGTTTTGTAACGACCCAGGGTTTTCAGCCTCGAAAATCGACATAAAAACCTTTACTGTATCTCATGCCGACCTTTCCAAACACCGAGAACACTGGATTGTTAAGGGAAGAAATTAAAGGATGAGATAAGTAAGAAAGAAATATAAGAATAGAAGAAGAAGAAGAACACAACACAGAGTCTCACATCGCAGTGGAACAAAAATATAATATAGAAACAAATCTTTATTGAGAGCTTTGAATAAAACTTACAATATCAGAGTACATCATCATCACTGGACAGTTCTAATAATCTGCCCTTATATACAACACAACGGAATAACATTAAATATGTCTGGACTTCTCCAGCATGCCTTTCGTAGTGTTCAATAACCTGATCCTGCAAACCCGGGCTAACCCGAGCATTTACAAAACATTGGGTCAGTCTGGTGAACCAGAGTGAGATAAACTCGCACAGTATTAAGGGTAAATCATCCAATCATGATTTTAAAATTCAAAATTTTTTCAGAAGAAAAGGATAATCGTAAGACCAAATCCACACATAAACACGAACGGTTTTTACCTTACGATGACCCAAAATGGTTTTGGAAACAGTATCTTCTCTGATATTATAATAATGTCTAAATACAAGTAAATAACAATCTAATGGAACGCTTGCATCTCACGCTCCACGTATATAGTGTACAATCAAAACCGCAGGCGCTTATTGGAGATTGGATTCCAACTCTGACAAGGTATGGAACCACCTGCCGATCGTGTATCTCTAGAGACGAATACACTGGATTCAACAAGAACGTCTTGCAACCCGGCCCACACATGACCGACCACACATTGCGCTTGAGTGTATCGAATGTATATCACCGACGGTTGGGATCAGCAACCGCCTCCCGATAAAGGGACAACATCGAATATAGATTAAGAAACAAATGGAATTTCTCAAGATAGGTGATCATACACCCTAATGGGAGCGACCCACATAGAAATGCTGCCTGCCCGATTTTTGTCATCTCCCAGTTATGGGGCTTGAGGTCAGACTTTCCTTTATAGCATCTGGCCACCATTCACTTTGAATGCCACATCGTCAGATCCTTTGGATATCACTAATTGACGTCCACAAAAATACTCTAGTTATTTGGCTAGAGAAAACCATTTCTCCGCCATCAACTATGATACGTTTGAAGAAATCAACGTATGTAATCTCCTTTGGAAACACTCTGTTAGACACTCGTCCATACAAGTCATCCAGGAACAGGATGAACCGAAGGCACCCTCCTACTGCATCCTAGGAATCACCCTACTGATCAGTAGCGAGAAGTCCTTGAAATCCGTAAATTTCAAATCACGACAGAATCACTGTTGAAATATCTCCGGCCGCTAAACCAGAGAAATCCAATCAGTAGTTCTTCCGCTTATGAAAATCAACGGTCTTCAACTACTCTATCTTCAATGATCTTTTTTCACGTATACGCTGGTCGGAATGGTTTTCGAATATGAATTCGATCCCAGTCTTTCCGTACCAACGATCGTATGGGTCAACTTTGATAGTCGGTGTTTTAACTATCAAATAAATAATTGTGTGAATAACATGAGTTTACTAGTTCAGTATTAACACTACAGGGCCTTTTTAAAACGATTAACGATATTTAATCTTAAACTCTTTAAATATTTCATCATTTCAAATATAACTCATTTGATATATAAGATTTCAAATTTTCAAAACTATTTCACTTTCATATCAAATTCTTTATTTTCTTATCGTTTCAAAACCATCTACTATATTATCCATATTTGGAAAACCAACTCAACTTATCGTTTATAAATTACTGTTATGAAATCTTTTTTGGTTTGATTACCTGTATACGTTAATCCATACTCCTTTCTGTAGAACAAATATATTTCTCGAACTTCACTTTCCAATTCCCTTTCACCTCGAAAGTATCACTTTAACTTCCCACCATCTCCCTTACTTTAGACATTTTATATGAATGCCAAATCCTTTCACTCCCGTTCCTTGGGAAATATTCTCGACCCTTTCGTTTACATCCCGTTATATTTTTTCGTATAAAAATAATGGATTGTTTCTCTTCTTTCACATTTACAACTAATATCATCCTTAGATGATCCCGAGGTCGTTCAAGTTGGGGTATTTATTTACCTCTCAGACCTTGATCAACCGCGTTCTCATCTTCAGATAGACACCCGACCTTTATATTAATACCAACATATCTCATCTGACTGCTTTATAAAACTTCTTACTTTTTAAAGGTCTCTTCCTTGAATATAAATATTTTTTCTTAAGGAAATATCACCTTTTCTTTTACTCCTTAAAACGATACATTTTATCTCTTTGGATTTTTGTTAAAAATCTATCTTTTCACTTCACTTCCAATCCCTCTCCTCCTTGCAAATCCTTCTTCCCTAATTCCTATTTAATTTCATTAAGTAATGCTATTCCATGCTTTGGCAATTCATCTCCCTTTATAAAATTCTGGTTTTAATGAAAAACCCTTTTTCCTCAATTTCTTAACTCTAATGTTAATCCAACATTTATTTAAGAATTCCTATTGCCTAACATTCTCTTTTTAAATTAAAATAAATATTCTTTAACCAATCTTGTTGATTCGAAATAATTGATCAACATGGTTAAATAGTTGACTTCGTCAATTCAAAATACGATCACATAATTAACCAGTTTCAAATAATTCCTTAGTTAAATAATGAAATTTATTTAAATTAATTCCCTTTTTATTTCTCTCTCAACGATTATATTAAGTTAATTTTTACTTATTTACTTAAGTATCAGAACCCTCCCTTTATAAAATTATTCAATAATCCATTATTAGCTTAATTAATAAATAATAAATAATCATATTCTTTATACAAACTTTTATCCAAAAATACAGATTTAAAAACCTGTCTTTAGTTATAAGATAAATTTTATAACTTTACTTCGTCGATTTACCTGACGATAGATCGGCGTTTATATAACGGTTTATTTATAGGCCCTATATTGTCAATTTCTCAACCGATAGTACTCATTGGTTTAAACAAAGTAAATATTGAATTCCAGGTTAACACTCAATAACCAAATTGACCATTAATCCAACAATTCCATTCAAATAAATAATGACCTCTTAACAGTCAACACCGACAATCCAAATACAACCCTGGCAATTCAAACAACCCATTAGATCGAGTTTACTTAATAACGTGGCCAATAAGGTGGATTAACCTTACTTGGACCAGACGTTAAAATAACGGTTTTGTTTATCGCTGAAATTAAACCGCGTTTAATTTCAGAAATCAAATCCATACATACATGTAACAAACAATCATAGTCAACCATGAACAACAATAACACAAGATAAAAACCAACTTATATAAAATATAAGTGGAGAGATCTGAGTGAGTTTAACTCACCTCGAGTTTGATTTGTCGATAAATCAGCCCATTCTAGTCAAATTAAACTGCGTTTAATTTATTTGAAAAATCCAACTGCTCCCGGCCCTGCTCAATCCTTATCCATCGCGTAGTACTCATCTTCACGGTTCTGACATTTTTCATTTCGTCGGAATCTGATTCCGTGAGTGCTCGAAATCAATATTTGAAATTTAATAAACCATTTAAAACTAAGTAGAGTTTTTAAATTAAAAAAAAGGGAGTTGGGCCTTACCTCAATTGTTTCTGCCCACCACGTTAAAACCGCATCCACTACCCTTATAACCATCGAAACGCTTTCCATCTGATTCATTTTTCAATCCTCCGTCGCCACTAAAAATTGGAGAAAACAAAACCCTCCGCCCTTTTTCACTCTCGCCGACGCCTTCTGCCATCATCGAACCCCCCATCTCCGGCTTCACCAGAGGCGCTGCCGTCCAAGCATCCTTCCAGACCCCTTTTTCCCCTCGACCCATAACTACAGGCTTCCACAACCCCAAACTCTTCGATCCCTAGTTCATCGATTCGCTTCAGCAAACCACTGTGGGATCCGAATCCTTAGAAATTAAAGAGCCCTCGACCTCCGCAAATTCAGATCGAGGCTCCCTCGAGCAAACCACCACAAACAGATAAGTATTTGGTGATTTATTTCATGATTTTATTGTGGTATTATTCGTTGATTTTAAAGTGAATTCAAACTTTTTTCCTTGCTGCTTGTGTTCTGGAAACGAATGTTGTGGTCTATTTATACTTGGGTTTGCTCTTGATAAGATAAATGTAAAAAATCAAATTGTAAATCATAGGTTTAGATTTTCAGTTGTGCTATGTTCTTAGGTGCTACAGCCATGTGATCGACAGTGGTACTAGTGATGGAGACCGTGATGAATGTATGACTCATAGTAGGCAAATAGTGTAGATTAGCTAGATTTTCCATGTGCAACCCCGTACAGTTCGAACTGTTCTTATAGGATAACCTATACGGCTATAGTTACTGGTTGTTCACATGGTCTTGTTTTTGTAGACACAGCTATTGAATTGTCTATTCGATTTCAGATTTTGAGCTGATGAATTTTGTTTGAAAATCTTGGGTTTCCTACTGTTTTGATTCAGGAAGGAACATGGCCTTTTGTACTTTAATAAAAAGAATTTTAATGGATTTGATAGGACAAAAGAGTTTGTACAACTAAATATTTTGTTGTCTATAGTTTAGATCGACTGTAGTTGCATGGATAAAATTTTCATTGGAATTCTTTCACTTTAAAAATATCTATATATTTGCTAGCTTCTTATAACTGTTCTTTTTCTCTCTTCTTCTCAGGTTTGATGGCAGTGAAGATTGTGTTGGATTTTCAGAATTATCGGTCTTCAAAAAGGATATTCATCAATCTTGTGCATGTATCAACTCGGCTAGGAGTTGTCCATTCGACAATGAATTGAAATGTTGAGATTTTCTTATCATTTTTAAATGTACAACAACAGTGATTTGCACATGAAACTTTCTGTATATGCATGTATTGATTCTATTAAGGATTTGGTAAATCAAATGTATTATTTCTTATTTCTTTTTACTTTCCTTTTTTTTCTCTCTTTTTCCTTTCTCTGTCGGCCAAGATATGCTGATATATATATATATATATATATATATATATATAGGACACAGTAAATCTTTGATGACGAGATTGTTTAATATGTATGAATGTAATTTAGTTCTAGAGAAGATCTGGCCGAGATTTTCTTTTATAGTTTAAAAGGATTGTATTGATTTTTGGTGACCTTCAAATCTTTGAATAGAGGCAGCTAAACATTTTGACTTATGAAAACAGATAAAAGAGGAGTGCCCTTGAGAATAGAAGAATTTGATCAGATATTATCAACATATTATCCCTGGATTTGTAGATTATTTTTATCTTGTCATCATATACTATTTAAGTTTTAGGGAAATTTATCAAAACTCTCCATCCTCAAAATAGAACAGGATGAAGTAAAGGAATTCCTGACAACAAGGCACAACAAGGTTTTCTAAAAGCAACCCTTATTAAATTTGATTTGAAAATATTTCTCCTTTTCGAACTGCCTCGCCATTTCTAGTTTGTTTATAATATAATTATAAATCTTAACGTTCTAACGTCGTTTTAATAGCGAATATATTTATATAATTCAATATAAACCATCTTTAAACCACTTTAAATCGTTCGTTCACATTATACCGCAAATTTAACATTTTCCCAATATTCCGAAAATAAAATATAATTAATATAAATTAAATATTCAATTTAAAATGGTCACCCATTATTTAAAATCAAATAAATATTTCAAATAAATGGTCAGAAAATACGGGACATTACATGTTTAGGTAAGGGTATACTCCTTATAGCCCAGAAATCAAGGAAATGGAGCAGTTTTAATCTTGTAGCCATGAAATCAAGGGTGGTAGAATTGGTGTTAACCTTGTAGCCATGAAATTTAGTATGTTGTACTTGGATTTTGATATTAATAAAACTCTGTGCAATCCAGCGTTGCATGAGACTGGATGTAACGACCCAGAAAATCTGAACCAATTTAAAATTTTTAAATTGGCTAAAATAATGGATTTTAAATATTTAAAATAAATATTTTAAATAATAGCAATGAAAACTGAGTTTGAATCGAAGTTTGGAAACGAATATAATTAATTCTAATTATAAACCAGGCCTGAAATGGCGCGGTAGTTTCAAAATTTGAATTCAAACTTTGTCGGACTGTACCGGGTGCAAAACAAAACGGATTTGAGTGAAACCAAAAATATTTAAATCTGTTAGTGAATACCTTTCTAACGAATCTGAAAAATCGAATTTTCATAGCGGAAAGCAAAAGTTATGGCCAAATGTATTTTCAGAAAGGTCGCTATGGAATTTATATAGCCCGTGAAATTGGCCATTTTGCAAACGACCTCGGAATTCGACGAAACCACTTTTGTTGGATCCGGGATGTGAAGTTATTGCTAGGTTTCAAATTTCATAATTTTTTAAGCTAGTATGTGAGCGTGGCAAAGGAAAACGTGTTTTGATCAATTACAGTTAAATTGGATCGACCAGAAATGGGCCTTTTTGCAAACGGTCTCCGACGGAACTAGTTTTATTGGGACCGTATCATCAAAACATAGCCAGATTTATTTTTCTGGAATATTTCGAATCAGTTTGTGGCCTTGGCAAATTGAAATGTACGTTCAAATTGAATATTGAATATTATATATTTTAATTTGAATGGAAACTGACTGAAACAGTTGAATGGGCCTATGAAACATATCCCATTGTGTTCGGAATGGGGGTAAAACGCTAGGGACGACAGTCATTGGGTTTAGATTGGTGGTCGCATCAGAAAACCCCTTTAAAACCCACCGACCAATCATATTTTTTTTTTTAAAAAAAAAGAAGAGAAAATCTTCAATTCTCTCTCCCTGTCAAAGGCGGAAATACTTTCAGACCTTCCCCCTCATTTTCTGATCAATCCACGCCGAATCAGCTCGGGCCACAGTTGAACTTTTTGAAGATCTTCTCGAGATCTTCAAATCCATATAAAGTTTGGAATTTTTCGTGGCCTGTAGTGGGAGAATCGGGCTCGTGAAGTTTCGCCGTTCGTCGACAGCTTGCGCCGCCACCGCCTGACCGAGTTCGCAGCCGTTCAAGGCTCAGACGCGCCTCTCCTCCCTCTTCCTCGCTGCGCTGGCCGATCGACGAATAGCTTCATGAATCGAGAGAAAATTCAAAACCTAGTTTTGAACAAATCAGCTGAGGTACGACTATATATATTTTCAACAGTTTTAACACCTTTAAACCGTTGCAAACTTTGAAAAATCATATCTTTTTCGTGTGTTGACGAAATTCAGTGAAACAAGAGACAGTGGACTAGTGTGGACGTCTTCTACATTTTAGAAGAGACCGCATATTTTTCTGAGCCTTCTGCTATTTTTGGTGGAGTGGAACCCAATGTGAGATTTCCAATTTATAAACGATGTGGAAAACGACGATGTATAAATTATATAGTCGATGTATGAGTTATATAAGCGTTGTACACCTCATGTATAAGCGTTGTACAAGTTGTACGTTCAATGTATAAGGTATATATGCGTTGTAAAAATTATATATGTGTTGAAACAGAAGTGAAATGCTATATATATATATATATATATATATATATATATATATATATATATATACACGCCCCTCGTCCACAAACCATGGACGATATTTATTGGTTATGATTGGTGTGAAAATTGATTGATAGCGAATGGTTGATTGGGATTGTTTGTGGTTGGTATTGATTGATTGTGGTTGAAAAATACCCATTTGTGGTTGAGAAATATTGGTTGAAACCACATAGGATTAGTTTCTGGAAATGAAATAAATATATACATGCCACCTGCGTGCGAACTAGATGCATGTTCCCCATTGTCAAAAACCGCGAGGTTTTAAGGTAGAGCGAGGAGCCGTACTAGGGACGGTCCCGGTTTTAACTACCCTGCCATTATGCTGCCGAAATTTTGAATAATATTCATGTGTTTGAATTATTTTCATCTGCTGAAACTATATTTATTCGCTGAATAGGAACCCTTCATGTGTTGAATCGATATTCATTCGTTGGATAGAAATTCATGTGTTGAATGGTATTCGTGTTTTAAATATAAAAATCACATTTATATATATATATATATAAACTATAGAAAACCTTCATGTGTTGAATCGATATTCATTCGTTGAATTGAAATTCATGTGTTGAATGGTGTTCGTGTTTTAAATATAAAAATCACATTTTTATCTATATATATAAACTATAGAAAACCTTCATGTGTTAAATCGATATTCATTCGTTGAATTGAAATTCATGTGTTGAATGGTATTCATATTTAGAAATAAATTGTTTTATAATAAAAATCACATTTTTATCATCTATATGAACTGTATAAAATAACCCTGTTTTGAAAGAAATTGTTTTATAATAAAAATCCTATTTTTATTACCTATATGAACTATATAAAATAATAGAGTTTTGAAATGAATTGTTTTACAATTAAAATCACATTTTTATTATATAAATGAATTGTTAAAAATAGTGAAGTGTTGAAATAGAAGACAGTTAGATAAAAATATCATTTTTATCAAATGTATGAAAAGAATATAGCTTTGAAATCGAAGAATCGATATATATATATATATATATATATATATATATATATATATATATATAAATAGAATTAAAATATATCGAATAACAACGTTGCAGCTCGTATTTTGAAACCGTGATTTCAAACGATTATACCGAGAGATCCGACCATCGGATTTTCCTGAAATCGCAACCGTTGGGTTCGCTTTGGAAAATCTTTCCAACGGCACCAACTTTGTAAAAATCCAACGGTTGGATTATCTGGAATGTTTAATTCAAATCTGAAGAAAAATAGCGCCAGAATCGATTATATATATATATATATATAATTATATTTAATCGAATAACGACGCTGCAGTTCGTATTTCGAAATCGAAACTTCAAACGATTGTACCGGGAGATCCGACCGTCGGATTTTCCCGAAACTGGAACCGTTGGATTCGTTTTGAAAAGATCTTTCTAATGACGTAATTTTTTTGAAATCCAACGGTTAGATTTTCAGATATGTGTAAATCAAATCTGATGAAAAACAGCGCCACGGTCGCGTTATGGCCCGAAGCGTCGTTTTGAATAAAATGGCTATTTTAAAATAATTAAAAATAGCGATAAATCGTTATAAAATATTATAAACGATATGGATGTGATTTAGAAATTAACTGAAGGTTGGCTAAGTCGAATGATTTCCTGGGTGTTGATCTGATGTTGGTTTCGGGCTTCGGGGTTAATATTTGGGAAATCGTTCTCTTACTGATTGACGGTTAGTGACTAATGAAATGAAATGATGCGTGCGTATGTTAGTGTTGCACTTGTTTATTACATACGCGAGTTGCTCAGAAAGACCGGGTTTATCCCATTCTGAATAACTGAATCGACGATAAGAAATCGAGGATGAAGAAGGTGGTCGAAGACCGGAGATCTTCACCTCGTTTGGATGGTAACCGAGGTCCTGATTGGGAAGCATCCCGAAATATGGATAATGAGTGGTGATCGTCCAGACGTACGTGGTGATCGATGGGTTTGCGAGGTATATAGTGCCTCCGGTTTCGTTCAGACCCAGAATGGACTTGTAAATAGACTGTGTGTCTGACATTGGATTTTAGTCTGTGTTGATTGATCTCTATTAAATATACATCTGTTTGGCGGCAGAGAATTTATTCTTTTGCTTAACGCCCTTCTCTGAAACGCACGAGCTCAGAGGTTGTATATCGATGGACATCAGTCGCATGGCATGAATTGCTAGTGTGGCATGCCTAAGTGGCAAATGAACAGGGCTTCTGTTGAAAAGCAAGGTCTTGTGGAGATGATCAAAGCACCGCCTGTGTGGCGTAGCTTTGTGTATAATGTGAAATCGCGAGCCTCACACCCCGGTATGAACCAAAAACGGGAGCAGGACCTCAGGGAGGGCATGCGTTTCCTTCTAGTTAGAAGTGGCGTCAGTGGTTTTACCCGCCCTGACGAGTTTGACTTATGTGGTTGTTGTTGTTGCGAGGCGCCTCGGTTTGATCGGACGATCCGGGTCCGATGGAGTCATTCGTTGGCTCACTTACGCCCCCATAGGGCGGGGAAACGTAGTGTTCAGGCATTTTAATCCACATCGGTGGACCGGCCCTGTCGCTCCAAAGGCTTGACTGAGTACTGGCCTGAGATATGGGCTAGATTGTCTCGAATTCGGTAAGGACTATCTTTTGCCTTGGTTCATGACGGAAATCCAATTTCCAAATACGTGACCGTGCGGTTTTGATTGTATACCTATATATGGCGACATAGTGGTATGGTGCATTAATGCCGTCTATGATTGATAATTATGATTTGAAATTGTTTTCAAAACATATAAACAGTAGTAATAATATCAAATGCCTTTGTTTTATTCGTATCAAGCATATTTTGGCCGTTATAAGGTAAAAACTCTATCCTCCGGTTTGCGTTGCATTGTGTGATGGGAACTGAGTCTTATAATGGCTTTATTTTTATAAAAAGCATAGCGATGTTTAAAAGAATGACTTGTTTTAAAGCACTGGAAATCCAATGGAGTAAACCCGTTCCACGAAAGTGGCGTGGTCCTGTGATTAGCCATATTGTAAATGTGTTGAGTAGATTTCTCATACCAGTCCCATGATTGACTCGTAGTTTGTTTCACTTTCAAACTCGGGTGCCCCCTTTTCTACACGGGCAGCCTTGTATTCAGGTTTAGCTGGTTCTTTCGGGATAGCTAGAGCTGAAGATGGATTCTATTATTTATCTCTTTTTATGCTGTTCAGCTCCTATTGTACATATTATGTTTGTTTTCCGCTGTAGACATTTATGTATAGCTGAACTGTATTTGTACTAAGTATGATCCTGTATACTGTGCAACTCTGATGATTACTTTTATCCAGTGTATTCTATTGTACATTATCTGGTGTATTTATTTAATTTTGTTCTGTTATTATCTGTTTCTGTGTTATATTCCAAGGATTACCCTTGCCACCGTCACTACGGGGTTTGGGGTCGTCTCATTTGGTATCAGAGCTTTGTTTAAGCTTAGTTCTGGAGTATAACATATTAACGAACTCGTCAGAAATAGAACCAGTAGTGTTCTAGGACGGGCAACTCTATACATATAGGATCAGTAATATCCTAGTATGAGCAAAGCAGAATCAGAATAACTCGTTAGAGATGGGGTCAGAAGTGCCCCAGAACGAGTCGAGAGTTATATGTTTATAAATAATGTATTTGTGATTATATACCTAGTTTGGTTTTAGAAATATGATTTTTGAATGTATAAAAGATATATTTTTGAAAAGTTAAAAACAATTTGATTGTTGTCTGTGTTGTGTGATAGTAGATTTGATTAATTAAATTATTAAAATGATAGTTAATTTAATTAATAAGAGGATGAATGGTAGAATTTATTCGACTATATCACACATTGAACTGAGTAGAAAATAGATAGAAATATATACATGTGCATTATATATGTTTGAACAGGTAAATGGATTAGCTGTTGAGTAAAGAATTTATTTGCGTGCAAGACAAATAGGTAAACCTTAATGAGTTGGATGCGAAATATTATTATATCAACTCATGTGAATGCCATTGGATGCGGAGTGCTGGTTATTCTGTGTGAAATAATAAATGTCGCCATAGGATAGTAACAATTAATTTTGAACTACACTACATGGCATACTTCTGAAGAGAGGCATACTTCATCATATACCACATAAGCATTTGGAGCTTGTGTGACGAGGTGGAAGATTTACCATACGAGCGAGAGGCTTGTATGGCGATGACTATATTTTACAGGTTGAACTGATGACTGATATGAACTATTTAAATTGTAACGATTAAATTGCCAGATTAATTAAAAAAACCACATGGGTCTGGAGTTGACAATAACCACGTCTCTCTAGTTATTAGATACGGCACATGGACTATTTATTTCCCACACGGGACAAGGTGACGAGGATTTATCCTCTGGAGCATTTAAAATACACACTCCCTCAGGCTTTGACAGGGTGACGAGAATTTATTCTCTGGAGCTATTATCAATACACGCTCCCCTGTAAACACCAGAATATATCACTATAAATATGTGTATGCTTATTAGGATTTATTGGGTACCTAATACGGCCCAATAAATTTCCAAACCTCTCCCCGTACAAAGGAGGTTATGGCGAAATTTTTCGAAAATTCCGGGTGTTAGCCAAAATTTTGAAGAATTTGAAAATTCTCAGAAACTGAAAAGTTGGAGAATGGAAGCCAGATCAAACATAGAGTTGATTAATCAAACCACTTTCGACTTTGTTCCTTTTCGGGGACGAAAAGTTTTAAGTGGGGGAGATTGTAACGACCCAGAAAATCTGAACCAATTAAAAATTTTTAAATTGGCTAAAATAATGGATTTTAAATATTTAAAATAAATATTTTAAATAATAGCAATGAAAACTGAGTTTGAATCGATGTTTGAAAACGAATATAATTAATTCTAATTATAAACAAGGCATGAAATGGCGCGGTAGTTTCAAAATTTGAATTCAAACTTTGTCGGACTGTACCGGGTGCAAAACAAAACGGATTTGAGTGAAACCAAAAATATTTAAATCTGTTAGTGAATACCTTTCTAACGAATCTGAAAAATCGAATTTTCAGCGGAAAGCAAAAGTTAAGGCCAAATGAATTTTCAAAAAGGTCGCTATGGAATTTATATAGCCCGTGAAATTGGCCATTTTGCAATCGACCTCGGAATTCGACGAAACTACTTTTGTTGGATCCGGGATGTGAAGTTATTGCTAGGTTTCAAATTTCATAATTTTTGAAGCTAGTATGTGAGCGTGGCAAAGGAAAACGTGTTTTGATCAATTACAGTTAAATTGGATCGACCAAAAATGGGCCTTTTTGCAAACGGTCTCAGAATTCGACGAAACTAGTTTTGTTGGGACCGTATCGTCAAAACATACCCAGATTTATTTTTCTGGAATATTTCGAATCAGTTTGTGGCCCTGGCAAATTGAAATGTACGTTCAAATTGAATATTATATATTTTAATTTGAATGGAAACTGACTGAAACAGTCGAATGGGCCTACGAAACATATCCCATTGTGTTCGGAATGGGGGTAAAACGCTAGGGACGACAGTCGTTGGGTTTAGATTGGTGGTCGCGTCAGAAAACCCCTTTAAAACCCACCGGCCAATCATATTTTTTTTATAAAAAAAGAGAAAATCTTCATTTCTCTCTCCCCGTCGAAGGCGGAAATACGTTCAGACCTTCCCCCTCATTTTCCGATCAATCCACGCCGAATTAGTTCGGGCCACAGTTGAACTTTTTGAAGATCTTCTCGAGATCTTCAAATCCATATAAAGTTTGGAATTTTTCGTGGCCTGTAGTAGGAGAATCGGGCTCGGGAAGTTTCGCCGTTCGTCGTCAGCTTGCGCTGCCACCGCCTGACCGAGTTCGCCGCCGTTCAAGGCTCAGACGCGCCTCTCCTCCCTCTTCCTCGCTGCGCTGGTCGATCGACGTATAGCTTCACGAATCGAGAGAAAATTCTAAACCTAGTTTTGAAAAAATCAGCTGAGGTACGACTATATATATTTTCAACAGTTTTAACACCTTTAAACCGTTGCAAACTTTGAAAAATCGTATCTTTTTCGTGTGTTGATGAAATTCAGTGAAACAAGAGACAGTGGACTCGTGTGGATGTCTTCTACATTTTAGAAGAGACCACATATTTTTCTGAGCCTTCTGCTATTTTTGGTGGAGTGGAACCCAATGTGAGATTTCTAATTTATAAACGATATGGAAAACGACGATGTATAAATTATATAGTCGATGTATGAGTTATATAAGCGTTGTACACCTCATGTATGAGCGTTGTATAAGTTGTACGTTCGATGTATAAGTTATATATGCATTGTAAAAATTATATATGTGTTGAAATAGAAGTGAATTGATATATATATATATATATATATATATATATATATACACACACGCCCCTCGTCCACAAACCATGGACGATATTTATTGGTTGTGATTGGTGTGAAAATTGATTGATAACGAATGGTTGATTGGGATTGTTTGTGGTTGGTATTGATTGATTGTGGTTGAAAAATACCCATTTGTGGTTGAGAAATATTGGTTGAAACCACATAGGATTAGTTTGTGGAAATGAAATAAATATATACATGCTGCCTGCGTGCGAACTAGATGCATGATCCCCATTGTCAAAAACCGCAAGGTTTTAAGGTAGAGCGAGGAGCCGTACTAGGGACGGTCCCGGTTTTAACTACCCTGCGTTATGCTGCCGAAATTTTGAATAATATTCATGTGTTTGAATTATTTTCATCTGCTGAAACTATATTTATTCGCTGAATAGGAACCCTTCATGTGTTGAATCGATATTCATTCCTTGGATAGAAATTCATGTGTTGAATGGTATTCGTGTTTTAAATATAAAAATCACATTTTTATCTATATATATATAAACTATAGAAAACCTTCATGTGTTGAATCGATATTCATTCGTTGAAATGAAATTCATGTGTTGAATGGTGTTCGTGTTTTAAATATAAAAATCACATTTTTATCTATATATATATAAACTATAGAAAACCTTCATGTGTTGAATCGATATTCATTCGTTGAATTGAAATTCATGTGTTGAATGGTATTCATATTTAGAAATAAATTGTTTTATAATAAAAATCACATTTTTATCATCTATATGAACTTATAAAATAATCCTGGTTTGAAAGAAATTGTTTTATAATAAAAATCCTATTTTTATTACCTATATGAACTATATAAAATAATAGAGTTTTGAAATGAATTGTTTTACAATAAAAATCACATTTTTATTATATAAATGAATTGTTAAAAATAGTGAAGTGTTGAAATAGAAGACAGTTAGATAAATATATCATTTTTATCAAATGTATGAAAAGAATATAGCTTTGAAATCGAAGAACCGATATATATATATATAAATAGAATTAAAATATATCGAATAACAATGCTGCAGCTCGTATTTTGAAACCGTGATTTCAAACGATTATACCGAGAGATCCGACCATCGGATTTTCCTGAAATCGCAACCGTTGGGTTCGCTTTGGAAAAATCTTTCCAACGGCACCAACTTTGTAAAAATCCAACGGTTGGATTGTCTGGAATGTTTAATTCAAATCTGAAGAAAAACAATGCCAGAATCGATTATATTTATATATATATAAATATAATTATATTTAATCGAATAACGACGCTGCAGTTCGTATTTCGAAATCGAAACTTCAAACGATTGTACCGGGAGATCCGACCGTCGGATTTTCCCAAAACTGGAACAGTTGGATTCGTTTTGAAAAGATCTTTCTAATGACGTAAATTTTTTGAAATCCAACGGTTAGATTTTCAGATATGTGTAAATCAAATCTGATGAAAAACAATGCCACGGTCGCGTTATGGCCCAAAGCGTCGTTTTGAATAAAATGGCTATTTTAAAATAAATAAAAATAGCGATAAATCGTTATAAAATATTATAAACGATATGGATGTGATTTAGAAATTAACTGAAGGTTGGCTAAGTCGAATAATTTCCTGGGTGTTGATCCGATGTTGGTTTCGGCCTTCGGGGTTAATATTTGGGAAATCGTTCTCTTACTGATTGACGGTTAGTGACTAATGAAATGAAATGATGCGTGTGTATGTTAGCGTTGCACTTGTTTATGACATACGCGAGTTTCTCAGAAAGACCGGGTTTATCCCATTCTGAATAACTGAATTGACGATAAGAAATCGAAGATGAAGAAGGTGGTCGAAGACTGGAGATCTTCACCTCGTTTGGATGGTAACCGAGGTCCTGATTGGGAAGCATCCCGAAATATGGATAATGAGTGGTGATCGTCCAGACATACGTGGTGATCGATGGGTTTGCGAGGTATATAGTGCCTCCGGTTTCGATCAGACCCAGAATGGACTTGTAAATGGACTGTGTGTCTGACATTGGATTTTATTCTGTGTTGATTGATCTCTATTAAATATACATCTGTTTGGCGGCAGAGAATTTATTCTTTTGCTTAACGCCCTTCTCTGAAACGCACGAGCTCAGAGGTTGTATATCGATGGACATCAGTCGCATGGCATGAATTGCTAGTGTGGCATGCCTAAGTGGCAAATGAACAGGGCTTCTGTTGAAAAGCAAAGTCTTGTGGAGGTGATCAAAGCACCGCCTATGTGGCGTAGCTTTGTGTATAACGTGAAATCGCGAGCCTCACACCTCGGTATGAACCAGAAACGGGAGTAGGACCTCAGGGAGGGCATGCGTTTCCTTCTAGTTAGAAGTGGCGTCAGTGCTTTTACACACCCTGACGAGTTTGACTTATGTGGTTGTTGCTGTTGCGAGGCGCCTCGGTTTGATCGGACGATCCGGGTCCGATGGAGTCATTCGTTGGCTCACTTACGCCCCATAGGGCGGGGAAACGTAGTGTTCAGGCATTTTAATCCACATCGGTGGACCGACCCTGTCGCTCCAAAGGCTTGACTGAGTACTGGCCTGAGACATGGGCTAGATTGTCTCGAATTCGGTAAGGACTATCTTTTTCCTTGGTTCATGATGGAAATCCAATTTCCAAATACATGACCGTGCGGTTTTAATTATATACCTATATATGGCGACATAGTGGTATGGGGCATTAATGCCGTCTATGATTGATAGTTATGATTTGAAATTGTTTTCAAAACATATAAACACTAGTAATAATATCAAATGCCTTTGTTTTATTCGTATCAAGCATATTTTGGCCGTTATAAGGTAAAAACTCTATCCTCCGGTTTGCGTTGCATTGTGTGATGGGAACTGAGTCTTATAATGGCTTCATTTTTATAAAAAGCATAGCGATGTTTAAAAGAATGACTTGTTTTAAAGCACTGGCAATCCAATGGAGTAAACCCGTTCCACGAAAGTGGCGTGGTCCTGTGATTAGCCATATTATAAATGTGTTGAGTAGATTTCTCATACCAGTCCCATGACTGACTCGTAGTTTGTTTCACTTTCAAACTCGGGTGCCCCCTTGTCTACACGGGCAGCCTTGTATTCAGGTTTAGCTAGTTCTTTCTGGATAGCTGGAGCTGAAGATGGATTCTATTATTTATCTCTTTTTATGCTGTTCAGCTCCTATTGTACATATTATGTTTGTTTTCCGCTGTAGACATTTATGTATAGCTGAACTGTATTTGTACTAAGTATGATCCTATATACGGTGTAACTCTGACGATTACTTTTATCCAGTGTATTCTATTGTACATTATCTAGTGTATTTATTTAATTCTGTTCTGCTATTATCTGTTTCTGTGTTATATTCCAAGGATTACCCTTGCCACCGTCACTACGGGATTTGGGGTCGTCTCACTGGACGCAGGAGTAATTCGAACCAGTATAAAATCCAGTGTGTTTTTCCTTTTCTGCATTTTATATTTACTTATCTCTATGTCAGTGATTGTTTCTGTGTTTGTGATCATTTCTAGTGTGATAACCATTGTGTGATTCATATAACAATTCAAGATTTCTTAAGTTTTCTATAATCTTTTTAAAATACTATTCATCCCCCTCAAGTGTTAGAATTGCCTTAAGATTCTTAATCTACATCCCTTAACAGAGTCTACAGATATATTTGTGAAAGACATAGGCCCACTAGATTACATTAGAGAATGTTAGGAGGGTGGGATATGTGACTATTAATTTGTTTTGTGATTTAAATACTTGATGTGAATGATTGCATACTGTGCTTGTGCATGATGGATAATTCTTGTATGGAATTATATGTTGAACTAGTGATTAATTATGATCAGGCAATTAAAAAAAATTTGCAAGTGTTAATTTGAAGAACACTGGTAAGTACACACATATAACTTCATTATGATGATACCTACACACACTAATGAATACAGAAGTACACTTGAATCAATTATCTGGTGTGTTATAGATTTGAATTAAAGGAGACTCTAGCGTATATAGATTTAAGCTTGCTAAATAAAAAAGTAAAATGTTGTTGATACTTGTGTTGATTTTGGTCTGCTAAGTGTGAAATTTTTTTAAAATATTTTTACAAATGGAAATATTTGATTTACACTTATGTTGTGTGCATGAATATGGATTGTGATATTAGCTAGTATATGAAAACCTTTGTTCTGGAAACCAGTTTAGATACTATGATGTATATGCATGTTAAGTATTGGCTATTGCATTTCTTTGGTACAAATGAATGGGTCTTGCTATTGGATTTACCCTAATGTTTTGAATTAATTGATACATGGGGGAAAAGTATGATTAAATTGAGGGAAAAGAAGTAAGAAGAATTTAGTAGTAAACTAAGAATAAGGTAACATTTATCAATTTGGGTATGGGGTAAGTAGATGCTGCATATTTGGTTGGCTTCCATCAGAAGGGTGGTGTAGGTCTACACATGGCTTGTTTTAACCCTTCAGGCTTTTCTATCTGGGAATGGTGAGGGAGATCCTAGGCAACATGCACCAGAGAAACTATGAATATAGCATTGGACCTAAAAGATGTTAAGATTAGTAGCACACAAGGATTAATAGGCTAAGAGTGTTGAGGAGTCATGATGCAGTGATTTCTAGTTGATACATTAGATTGAATCATGTGTGCATGTGTGTATGTATACTTCATTGCAAACAGTGAATAATTAATATATGTTTATATTGATTCTGAGAAAAAAACTATGTATGATAATGGGTGATTGACACAATTGATTTAACATGTATCAATATAACTAGCGTAGATAAATGAATGGTAAAAATCTATTTACTGTGAGTTTACTAGAATTAAGATACTGTTATGAGTATGCTTATAAATGAATGATGATTCTATGATAAATCATTATCACTAAGTAATTTTTATGCATATGTTTGCTAAAAGTTTGTGTAACGTCCCGTATTTTTGGTAGCCAAATATTTTATTTAATTTATTGTTTGAAATATTTTATTTGGAATATTAATGGATTTTAATATTTAATTCGTTATTAAAATGAAGTTTGAACGTTATATATTTATATAATTATAAAACGAGCTCGAAATGGCGTTGTAGTTCGTAATATGGAGTTTTGACTTCAAATGGATACACAGGATCCGATATGAGTC
The DNA here is from genome assembly GCA_030737875.1 of Allium sativum. Taxonomy (NCBI): domain Eukaryota; kingdom Viridiplantae; phylum Streptophyta; class Magnoliopsida; order Asparagales; family Amaryllidaceae; genus Allium; species Allium sativum. The sequence continues at coordinate 507,370,061 of CM060921.1, read as the reverse complement.
AGATTTCTGTGAAACAAGAAACGTTGGAAGCGTGTTGATGATAATTTTCATATGGAAGAGAAAATTCGAGATTTCGTCTCATAAATTTTAAGTTATGTATAAATCAAATTTTAAAATAGTCGTTGTAGAATTCGTTAATAAACGATAACATTTATTTGGTTGGTTTGAAATGGACTTTTATATTTATTTCCTTGTGTATCGTTTATCTTGAAATTTTAAACTATGATTTATAATTCTATATTGATTTGATATGAAGTAATATATATTATTTCATTTGGATATATTTGACAAGAAAAATTAATTACTTATTTTGGTTATTTATTTTATATACATTCTACTGAAACTGAAACTAAGCAAGCGGGAGAAACCTGAATCGTGATGATGATCACTACCAAAATAAACTAAATTAAAGACTGCAAATATCCATCTCAACTTGAACATTTCAGTCTTTAAATAACATTTAGAAACTGGGCAAAGACCTGTCGGTTACTTGATGCCAAGTCCTAAAAAATTTTGAAATTGAATTTCAGTTTCAGATCATAAAGATAGGAAATCGATCTCAAATATTTTTACGAACAGAATTTTGAAAAAAAAAAACTGAATTGTTGTTACTAATATGCCTCAAATTATCAACTAAATTTTGCTATATTATGTTATGTTTCATTTTATTGTGCCATATATTATAATAAAGTGTAAACAGTTTCTTTGATGTATTTGAAATGCACAGCAAACTGGGAACAAAAGAAACATGCACAAATGCATCACTGGGTATAAAATAAAGTTAAAGTCATCACATTAGAGCTGTTAGCCTATACTCATTAATAAACAAAAAAATAAAAAATTAGGAACTGTGCACCATCCCCTCACATTACAATTCAAATGAATGAGACCAAACACAATTCAAACCTACCCTTTTGTCGACTCAAAAGTAATATCAGCACCATAAAAACAACAACTATATAACAGTAAAAACAACAGCTATGAAACAGTGAACTCAACAGCTAAAGGTCACAGTAAAACGCACAGATGAAGGAACAGTAAAACGCACATCAAATCTACAAAGATTAACAAAGAAAATAATATATATGTAAATTTACCTGTACACGTGCTAATCTAAAAGAACCAAAAAGAATTCATTTTAAAATTTCAATACAGTAAAATACAAACCCATACAAGATTCTTGACCGAATCTACTTAAAGTTTCAAAATCTTTAGATGGAATAAACAAATCCATAGCCTCACTGTCACCAAATCCATTCACATGCAAAAGTTTGATCACTTCTTTTTGGCCAATACTCTAATTAGAAAATCTCTGTACACCCATCACATTGTTACCATCACCAAGTACCACATCGAGATCATAGCTGTAATGGAAGGAAATTTCATTTTAGAACTAGACACAACTAAAAAAATATATATTCATACAGAAGCAAAATAGTGAGATGAACAGCTATAAATATATTAATCTGAAAATACAATGACAGCCAAGAGAATTCATATGGAAAATTCACTGTTAAAAATCCGAATAGAAAATCTATAGTACAGTTTAAAATCCCTGAATTGAAATAACAATTCATAGCCACAGTCCTACCTAGTCTAAAAAATATGTACAAGTTTGATCAGAATTTCAATTCGAATAGGCCAACAACACCGAACTGCCATCAGAATTTCGATCAGAATTTCAATTCGAATAGGCCAACAACACCGAACTGCCATCAGAATTTCGATCAGAATTTCAACACTAAACATCACAGCCATCAACAGTAAAATCAAAATTCTGCAAAAAGAAGAAAAAGGAATATGGCCTAAGCATCTATAACTGAACTGCCTACGTTCAGCTACTGATGGACATCGATCTGATGTAAAATCTATCACACTATAAAACGCACTGTGTTCTCCCCATCCCAGAATCAAAACAAATCAACACAGTAAAGAGAAAACAGTTCGGCCACTTGAAAAATCAAACGAAAATACGGTAATTAAAAACGAAATAAAACCCTTATCCGTATTCGTGGATCCTCATACTTCAAATCTGTATGTTGTTTGATCGATTTCCTGATGAGGCTGTTTGGATCGAAGACCTAGGGTTTGGGGATTTGCGAGATAAAGGCCTTGTGTTGGTTCGTTTAGGCTGTAATGGGTGAGGAAAGAAGTCGCTTCATTTCTAGAAAGAATTTGGGATCAATCAGTGAAGTTTCGGTGGCACCTTTGGTTGCTGAAATGATAAACAGAATTGGGGTTCGGTGAAGCGATGGCAGCTGGAAGGCGAGGGGGAGACTGGAGCAAGTTGCGTAGGGGACTTGCGGTGCAATTACTTTTGGTTTTTGATGAAGAAGGAAGGGAGAAAAAGGATCTGATTGACGACATGGAAGGGTTTTCTTTTCTCTGAGGCGACGGATGTTTGTGAAGGGAGAGGGATTCGATAATAGGGTTTTGAAAGGGGAAAGCGGTTGGGCATTTGGGCCGAATGGTTAAGGTAAAGGCCCGTTTTAATTTGAATAATTCATGTTTTAAATGGTTTAATTACTTTATAAAATTTGTTAATACGATATCTTGGAACTCCGTTATCAGATTTGAGCATGGTCTGTCTCATTGGGACCGTAAAGACAAGAACTTCGAGATGGAGCAGGATTAGTCAGGATCAGAAGCAACTGGAGATTTTAATCAAATCAAACGCCTTTTAATTTGACTAAAACGAACTGTTTATCGAAGAATTCAAATCAAAGTGAGTTAAACTCACTCAATTCTCCCTATTTATATTTTATATAAATTGGGTTTTTACTTTGTGTGCTCTGGTTGTTGATGGTTGACTGTTTGCTAGTTATTTATTTATTTATTGATTTAATCAATGGAATTAAATCGTTGTTTAATTTCAGTATTAAAATCAAATCGTTATTTTAACGTTTTGATCTAATAAAGGTAACTTACCTTGTTGGTCTCGTTTATAAAATAAACGTGTTAAATGGTCTGAATTGTTTAAACTGATTGAATTGTTTTGTTTATTAGTTGATGTTAAACGGTCGTTATTTATTATTATCAAAATTATCAGTTAAATTGGATTTGATGATCTGATTTGATGTAACCTATTTACAGAGAAGAACAGGTTGGAGGGATCCAACCAGATTCCTCAAATATATTATTTATTTTCATATTATCATATATAAACTGATCTGATGGGGTGATTGATTTGAGTATTGCTTGTTGACTGAAATTTCAATATATGTGTAGTTTAAACCAATGGGCGGTATTGGTTGAGTATCTGGCAACATATAGCCTATAAAATCAATCGTTTTATAAATGGTGATTTACCGTCGGGCTAATCAATAGAATTAAAGTTACAAAAATTATTTTATAACTGGAAATAGATTTTGAAGCATATTATTTTGAATAAAAGTTTATAAAAAGGGAAATAAATAAATGTTTTATTTAAGACTTTGTTTTATTATTAATTTATTTTATAAAGTCAACTCTGATGTTAATCATATTTATAAGTACGAGAGTGAGAAATAAATCGAATGGTTAAGCTTGGATAATTGTTTTGTTAAGAAAAACTTTAATGAAATTATTTAAATTAGTTATATTATTAAGTGAGAACTAATTGGAATTGGTTAATGGAATAACCGCGTTTGAGTCAATTAAATCGACCGTTTTTAATTAGAAGTGATTATTAAATTAGTGTGTTTTGAATAAAATAGTTTAATGATATTGTTTAAATTTTAATAAATTTTAAAGGGAAATTTAATATTTATTTTGGTAAATAATTAACTACGAAAGTAAATTATTATTTTAATAATTTAGAGAAATACTTTTTAATTGAGATTCATTTAAAAAGTACTTGGAATTGGAATGGAATCCAATCGAATGGTGAAAGGGAATTACGAACGGGTTTTATATTTAAAATCCGAATTTGTATAACAAGTTATAAAAGGAATTTTAAGCGAATATGATAGCTTAAAAATGAATTCTACTTAGTTATATGCGTTAAGTGAAAGGAAATTTAGATCAAAAAGATTTATAATAATCAAGGTTATGTAAATAAGATTTAATGTGCAAAAGTGTTAATTGTACATTAAAGTTACTTAATAATGGGATTAAGTAAAAAAAGGGGAGGGGGTAAAAAATAAGATTTTCAAAGCAGGAATTGTTGAATGGATTTGAAAAGGGATTAGTAAAAGTGAATTTGGTAAAAGAAGCGGATCATGAGATTTTGTAACCAAATTCGAATTATAAAATGAGTTTGGTTAAAGAGGCAGAGTTAAAAGTGATGTTTTAGAAAGAAGATTGCTTAATTAGTGAATTAAGAACTAATGGTATATTCGAGAACGAGATTTTCCAAAGGGAAAGAAGGTTTATGAAACCGTACTTTTGAATGAAATAGATAAATGGAATTTGTGTTGAGATTAGGATGATATGTCGGTTTTATATTACAAATCGTATCTATCTTTAGATATGAATGTTGTTGACCAAGGTCTGAGAGGTAATCAAAATACCCCAACTTGGACGACATCAGGACTATCTAAGGATGATATTAGTTGTAATGGTAAAAGGGATTAGTGATAATTTATTATTTCCATTAGTAAAATAATAATGTAAAAGTTGGGTTTTATTCAACAAGAATAAGCACTAGGTACTGTCAAGTAATGAATAAAAGATATTTCGTAATGTTGTTTACGAGTTGTTTTGAAGGTAAAAATAGAGAACTGGATATGATATAGGATTTTACTAAGTATTAAAATGAATTTGTTTAAAGTATAATCTTATGATAAATAAAGAAGCGAGAAAACTATATTTATAATATCGAAATATTTAAGAGTTTTAAATTTACATTTGTTTTAATTAAAAGGCCAAGTGGTACTGAATACCGAACCAGTGAACTCATTTGATTATCATGATTGAATAACTAATTATTTTGATAGTTAAATCACCGATTATCAAATCTGTCCAATACGTTTGTTGGTACAGAATGACCGGGATCGAATTTATATTCGAAAACCATTCCAACCAACAAATACGTGAAGATATAAAAAGATGATCGAGATGAAGCGTTGAAGACCGTAGAATTCCATAAATGGAAGGACTGCTAATAATCTTCGGTCTACCGCCAAAGATGTACTGTGGTTCTATCGTGGTTGGAATCTACGGTTTTGCAAGGACTTCTCGCTACTGATCCATGGGGTGATTCCTATATTGGATGCGGTAGGAGGGTACCTTCGGTCCATCCTTTTCCTAGATGACTTGTCTGGACGAATGTCTGATAGAGTATTTACAAAAGGATCGCGTATGTTGATTTCTTCAAACGTACTTGGGTAGCTCCCAAATAGAGTATGTTTGTGGATGTCAATTAGTGATATCTGGCGGATCCGATGATGTGGCATTCAAAGTGAATGGTGGCCAATTGTTCCAAAAGATAATTTAAACCTCAAGCCTCACAACCGGAAATGACAAAAATCGGGCAGGCAGCATGGCTCTGTGGGTCGCTCCCATTAGGGTGTATGATCACCTATCTAGAGAAATTACATTTGCTTCTTTAATCTATTTCGATGCTGTCCCTTTTCGAGAAACGATGGTTTGAGCCCAACCGTTGGTGATATACATTCGATACATTCAAGCGAGATGAGTAGTCAGTCTGGTGAGGGCCGGGTTGCAAGACGTTCTTGTTGAACCCAGTGTATTCGCCTCTAGAGATACACTATCGGCAGGTGGTCCCATACCTTGTCGTAGTCGGAATCCAATCACCAATAAGCACCTGCGGTTTTGATTGTATACTATATATATGAGGCGTGAGATGCAAGCATTCCACTAGATTGATATTTACTTGTATTTAGACACTATTATAATATCAGAAAAGATATTGATTTCGAAAATGTTTTGGGTTATAGTAAGGGAAAAACCGTCTGTATTTATGTGTGGATTTGGTCTTACGATTATCATTTGCTTTGAGAAAGATTTTGAACTTTAAATTCAGGTTGTGTGATACCCTTAATACTATGCGAGTTTTTTCTCACTTTGGTCAACCAGACTAACCCAGTGTTTTGAAAATGCTCGGGTTAGCCCGGGGTGTACAGGTCTAGGTTATCAGATGATGCGAAGTCCAGAGACGAGCTGGAGATGTTCAGACGTATGATGTTATATAACTACTATTCCATTGTGTGTTGTGTATGGGACAGATTATTATAACTGTCCAGATATGTGATGTACTCTGATATTGTAAGTATTTTTAAAAGCTCCCAATAAAGATTTATTTCTGTATTATATTTTGTCTCGCTACAATGTAAGACTCTGATTCTGTGTTGTGTTGGTTCTTCTTCTTCTTCTATTCTAATATTTCTTTCTTATCTCACCCTCTAATTTCTTTCTATAAACGTTCCTGTGTTTTCGGTGTTTGGAAGGTCGGCATGAGGTAAGGAATTGTATTTATGTCGATTTTCGGGGCCGGAAATCCTTGGGGTCATTACAGTGGTACCAGAGCCAGGTTGCTTAATTGGTACGGATGATAGGTGGTTCTCGCTTTGCGTTAGGTGGTGAACGGGAGACTCTTACCCCTACATCTCCTGACAATATGGGTTGGTTTAGTCGCAAGGCTGACCGTAAAAGCAGTTCTGAGGTACCAATGTAAGCCACGGTGGGATATTATCCTGCTGCTTAGGGGGTTGAGGGATGGTTGAAAAGCCTACCGAAATCGCCCGGTCGTTACAGTGGTATCAGAGCTATTGGTTTAGTAATAACCTTGGCTCTGTGGTATAACTCGATAGAGATAGGGTTAGTTATACCCTAGATCGAGATAGAGTGTATATATATGAGAGCGTATTTGTAAATTTTACATACAAATGTTTTGTATTGTGTTGGTTGATCGGTTCTAGTGTTGAGAAGCGTTGAACTGGCATGGACACGATATTATTTGGTAAAGAGGATAAATAAAATAATTTTACCTAAATTATATTTTATTATAGAAAAGAAATAATTTTATTAGTGTGTTCAATTGATTTGAATGGATTTCAAATTTGAATTGAAACTTAACTTGGTTAAGTGTAATTAAATTAAGAGTGATATTGGAATCAAATAAAACAGATATGGAAATTTAAGAAATTATAAATAAAAATCAATCAAATATAGATCAATTGATGTTAGGATGTGATAATCCAAAGTAAATATGAAATTGAATATAAATTCAATTGTTTTGATTGATTTGGTTGAGTATTGGTTGTTGATTGTTAAATTATTTGCTATGGGATGATAGTTGTTTGAATGGAATAATCTACAGTTAATTAGAGCTAAATGAATTGTAAACTAAAGAGTGATTTCCGGTATAATTAAACTGAATGAAACTGCATATAAATTGGAATTTAGATTTAACCCTGTATTTGATAGTGAATTGATGCTATCTAATTGATTTGGGAATTGGTGTAGTTATAATTATTAATTAGTGAAATATTACTTGAGAATTTTATATACTTATTGCTCATATGTGAATTAAGTTAAGTACCGGTGCTAGATGGCTAGACAGATTGATATTGGTTGAGCAAATCGCATATACGTTGAGCAAGCATGCTCAATAGCGCTCGTAAAAGGCAGGCCTATATGAAAATATAAAATTTTGGGTTTTGATTTTTGTTTTCCGACCATGTGGGTCGATGTACAAATATTATTTGTTCCTGCGATATCGCAGATGTCACTCCGTGCAGGGGAGACTCTGCTAAATTTTTCCGGGAATTTAAAGTGTTAGAATTTTTTCGATATTTTTTTACGGTATTAAATTGATTTTCAATTTATAATAAAATGGATTTGAAAATTAATGGGTTCTAGCATTCTTTCTTACCTTAGCAATTTCGAGGACGAAATTATTTTAAGGGGGGAAGAATGTAATGTCCCGTATTTTTGGTAGCGAAATATTTTATGTAATTTATTGTTTTAAATATTTTATTTGGAATATTAATGGATTTTAATATTTAATTTGTTATTAAAATGAAGTTTGAACGTTATATATTTATATAATTATAAAACGAGCTCGAAATGGCGCTGTAGTTCGTAATATGGAGTTTTGAACTTCAAATGAATATACAGGATCCGATATGAGTCGGATTTCTGTGAAACAAGAAACGTTGGAAGCATGTTGATGATAATTTTCATATGGAAGAGAAAAATCGAGATTTAATCTCATAAGTTTTAAGTTATGTCTAAAACAAATTTTAAAATAGTCGCTGTAGAATTCGTTAATAAACGATAACATTTATTTGGTTTGTTTGAAATGGATTTTTATATTTATTTTTGTGTGTATCGTTTAACTTGAAACTTTAAACTATGAGTTATAATTCTATATTGATTTGATATGAAGTAATATATATTATTTCATTTGGATATATTCGACGAGAAAAATTTGGTTATTTATTTTATATACATTCTATTGAAACTGAAAGTAAGCAAGCAGGAGAAACCTGAATCGTGATGATGATCACTACCAAAATAAACTAAATTAAAGACTGCAAATATCCATCTCAACTTGAACATTTCAGTCATTAAATAACATTTAGAAATTGGGTAAAGACCGACTATGTCGGTTACTTGATGCCAAGTCCTAAAAAAAATTGAAATTGTATTTCAGTTTCAGATCATAAAGATAGGAAACCGATCTCAAATATTTTTACAAACAGAATTTTGGAAAAAAAACTGAATTGTTGTTACTAATCTGCCTCAAATTATCAACTAAATTTTGCTATATTATATTATGTTTCGTTTTATTTTATTGTTCCATATATTATAATAAAGTGTAAACAGTTTCTTTGATGTATTTGAAATGCACAGCAAACTGGGAACAAAAGAAACATGCACAAATGCATCACTGGGTATAAAATAAAGTTAAAGTCATCACATTAGAGTTGTTAGCCTATACTCATTAATAAACAAAAAAATAAAAAATTAGGAACTGTGCACCATCCCCTCACATTACAATTCAAATGAATGAGACCAAACATAATTCAAACCTACCCTTTTGCCGACTCAAAAGTAATATCAGCACCATAAAACCAATAGCTATGAAACAGTAAAAACAACAGCTATGAAACAGTGAACTCAACAGCTAAAGGTCACATTAAAACGCATAGATGAAGAAACAGTAAAACGCACATCAAATCTGCAAAGATGAACAAAGAAAACAATATATATGTAAATTTATTTGTACACATGCTAATCTAAAAGAACCAAAAAGAATTCATTTTAAAATTTCAATGCAGTAAAATACAAACCCATACAAGATTCTTGATCGAATCTACTTACAGTTTCAAAATCTTTAGATGGAATAAACAAATCCATGGCCTCACTATCACCAAATCCATTCACATGCAAAAGTTCGATCACTTCTTTTTGGCCAATACTCTAATCAAAAAATCTTTGTACACCCATCACATTGTTACCGTCACCAAGTACCACATCACGATCATAGCTGTAATGAAAGGAAATTTCATCTTAGAACTAGATACAGTTAAATATATATATATATATATATATATTCATACAGAAGCAAAACAGTGAGATGAACAACTATAAATATATTAATCTGAAAATACAAGGACAGCTAAGAGAATTCATATGGCGGATTCACTATTAAAAATCCAAACAGAAAATATATGGTACATTTTCAAATCCTTGAATTGAAATAACAATTCATAGCCACAGTCCTACCTAGTCTAAAAAATATGTACAAGTTCGATCAGATTTTCAATTTGAACAAGCCAACAATACTGAACTTCCATCAGAATTTCGATCAGAATTTCAACACTAAACATCACAACCATCAGCATTAAAATCAAAATTCTGCAAAAAGAAGAAAAAGGCATATGGCCTAAGGATCTGTAACTGAACTGCCTACGTTGAGCTACTGATGGACAACGATCTGATCTAAAATCTATCACACTATAAATACATATACACGCAGTGTGTTCTCCCTATCCCAGAATCAAAACAAACCAACACAGTAAAAAGAAAACGGTTCGGCCACTTGAAAAATCAAACGAAAATATGGTAATTAAAAATGAAATAAAACCCTTATCTGTATTCGTAGATCCTCATACTTCAAATCTGTATGTTGTTTGATCGATTTCCTAATGAGGCTGTTCGGATCGAAGACCTAGGGTTCGGGGATTTGCGAGATAAAGGCCTCGTGTTGGTTCGTTTAGGATGTAATGGGTTAAGAAAGAAGTTGCTTCATTTCTGGAAATAATTTGGGGTTAAACAGTGAAGTATCGGTGGCACCTTTGGTTGCTGAAACGATGAACGGAATTGGGGTTCGGTGAAGCGATGGCAGCTGGAAGGCGAGGGGGTGACTGGAGCAAGTTGCGTAGGCGACTTGCGATGCAATTACTTTGGGTTTTTGATGAAGAAGGAAGGGAGAAAAAGGATCTGATTGACGGCATGGAAGGGTTTTCTTTTTCTCTGAGGCAGCGGATGTTTGTGAAGGGAGAGGGATTCTATAATTGGGTTTTGAAGAGGGAAAGTGGGTTGGGCATTTGGGCCGAATGGTTAAGGTAAAGGCCCGTTTTAATTTAAACAATTCATGTTTTAAATGGTTTAATTACTTTATAAAATTTGTTAATATGATATCTCGGAACTCCGTTATCAGATTTGAGCACAGTCTATCTCATTGGGACCGTAAAGACAAGAACTTCGAGATGGAGCAGGATTACTCAGGATCGGAAGCAACTGGAGATTTTAGTCAAATTGAACGCCTTTTAATTTGACTAAAACGAACTATATATTAACGAATTCAAATCAAAATGAGTTAAACTCACTCAGTTCTCCCCTTTATATTTTATATAAATTGGGTTTTTACTTTGTGTGCTCTGGTTGCTGATGGTTAACTGTTTCTTAGTTATTTATTTATTGATTAGCCAATGGAATTAAACCGTTGTTTAATTTCAGTATTAAAATCAAATCGTTTATTTTAACGTTTTGATCCAATAAAGGTAACTTACCTTGTTGGTCACATTTATAAAATAAACGTGTTTAATGGTCTGAATTGTTTAAACTAATTGAATTGTTTTGTTTATTGGTTGATGTCAAATGTTCGTTATTTATTGTTATCAAAATTACCAGTTAAATTGGATTTGATGATCTGATTTGAGATAACCTATTTACAGAGAAGAACAGGTTGGAGGGATCCAACCGGATTCCTCAAATATATTATTTATTTTCATATTATCATATATGAACTGATCCGATGGGGTGATTGATTTGAGTATTGATTATTGACTGAAATTTCAATATCTGTGTATTTTAAACCAATGGGCGGTATTGGTTGAGTATCTGGCAACATATGGCCTATAAAATCAATCGTTTTATAAATGTTGATTTACCGTTAGGCAAATCGACAGAATTGAAGTTATAAAATTTATTTTATAACTAGAAATAGATTTTGAAACATATTATTTTGAATAAAAGTTCATAAAAAGGTAAATAAATAAATGTTTTATTTAAGACTTTGGTTTATTATTAATTTGTTTTATAAAGTCAACTCTGATGTTATTCAGATTCATAAGTACGAGAATGAGAAATAAATCGAATGGTTAAGCTTGGATAATTGTTTTGTTAAGAAAAACTTTAATGAAATTATTTAAATTAGTTATATTATTAAGTGAAATTAGTTATATTATTAAGTGAGAACTAATTGGAACCGGTTAATGGAATAACCGCGTTTGAGTTAATTAAATCAACCGTTTTTAATTAGAAGTGATTATTAAATTAGTGTGTTTTGAATAAAATAGTTTAATGATATTGTTTTAATTTTAGTAAGATTTTAAAGGGAATTTTAATATTTATTTTAGTAAGTAATTAACTACGAAAGTAGTTAACTTCCAAAGTAAATTATTATTTTAATAATTTAGAGAAATACTTTTTAATTGAGATTCATTTAAAAAGTACTCGAAATTGGACTGGAATCCAATCGAATGGTGAAAGGGAATTACGAATGGGTTTTATATTTAAAACCCGAATTTGTATAACAAGTTATAAAAGGAATTTTAAGCGAATATGATAGCTTAAAAATGAATGCTACTTAATTATTTGAGTTAAGTGAAAGGAAATTTAGATCAAAAAGATTTATAATAACCAGAGTTATGTAAATAAGATTTAATGTGTAAAAGTGTTAATTGTACATTAAAGTTACTTAATAATGGGATTAAGTAAAAAAGGGGGGGTAAAAAATAAGATTTTCAAAGCAGGAATTGTTGAATGGATTAGAAAAGGGAATAGTAAAAGTGAATTTGGTAAAAGAAGCGAATCATGAGATTTTGTAACCAAATTTGAATTATAAAATGAGTTTGGTTAAAGAGGCAGAGATAAAAGTGATGTTTTAGAAAGAAGATTACTTAATTAGTGAATTAAGAACTAATGGAATATTCGAGAAAGAGATTTTCCAATGGGAAAGAAGGTTTATGTAACCATACTTTTGAATAAATTAGCTAAATGGAATTTGTATTAAGATTAGGATGAGGTATTGGTTTTATATTACAACTTGTATCTATCTTTAGATATGAACATTATTGACCAAGGTCTGAGAGGTAATCAAAATTCCACAACTTGGACGACATTAGGACTATCTAAGGATGATATTGGTTGTAATGGTAAAAGGGATTAGTGATAATTTATTATTTCTATTAGTAAAATAATAATGTAAAAGTTGGGCTTTATTCAACAGGAATAAGCACTACGTACTGTCAAGTAATGAATAAAAGATATTTCATAATGTTGTTTACGAGTTGTTTCGAAGGTAAAAGTAGAGAACTGGGTATGATATAGGATTTTACTAAGAATTAAAATGAATTTGTTTAAAGTATAATCTTTTGATAAATAAAGAAGCGAGAAAACTATATTTATAATATCGAAATATTTAAGAGTTTTAAATTTACATTTGTTTTAATTAAAAGGCCAAGTGGTACTGAATACCGAACTAGTGAACTCATTTGATTATCATGATTGAATCACTAATATTTTGATACTTAAATCACCGACTATCAAATCTGTCCAATACGATTGTTGGTACGGAAAGACCGGGATCGAATTTATATTCGAAAACCATTCCAACCAACAAATACATGAAGATATTAAAAGATGATCGAGATGGAGCGTTGAAGACCATAGAATTCCATAAACGGAAGGACTGCTAATATTTTTTGGTATGCAGCCAAAGATGTACTGTGGTTCTGTCGTGGTTGGAATCTACGGATTTGCAAGTACTTCTCGCTACTGATCCATGGGGTGATTCCTATATTGGATGCAGTAGGAGGGTACTTCGGTCAATCCTGTTCCTGGATGACTTGTAGGGACGAATGTCTGATACAGTATTTACAAAAGGATCACGTACGTTGATTTCTTCAAACATACTTGGGTTGCTCCCAAATAGAGTATGTTTGTGGATGTCAATTAGTGATATCTGGCGGATCTGACGATGTGGCATTCAAAGTGAATGGTGGCCAAGTGTTCCAAAAGATAATTTAAACCTCAAGCCTCACAACCGGGAAATGACAAAAATCGGGCAGTCCCTTTTCGTGAAATGGTGGTTTGAGCCCAACCGTTGGTGATATACATTCGATACACTCAAGCGAAATGAGTGGTCGGTCTGGTGAGGGCCGGGTTGCAATACATTCTTGTTGAACCCAGTGTATTCGCCTCTAGAGAGACACTATCGGCAGGTGGTCCAATACCTTGTCATACTCGGAATCCAATCTCCAAAAAGCGTCTGTGGTTTTGATTGTGTACTATATATGTGAAGCGTGAGATGCAAGCGTTCCACTAGATTGATATTTACTTGTATTTAGACACTATTATAATATCAGAAAAGATGTTGATTTCGAAAATGTTTTGGGTTATCATATGGGAAAAACCATATGTATTTATGTGCGGATTTGGTCTTACGATTATCATTTGCTTTGAGAAAGATTTTGAACTTTAAAATCAGGTTGTGTGATACCCTTAATACTATGCGAGTTTTTCTCACTTTGGTCCACCAGACTGACTCGGTGTTTTGAAATGCTCGGGTTAGCCCGGGGTGTACAGGTCCAGGTTATCAGATGCTACGAAGTCCAAAGAGAGCTGGAGATGTTCAGACGTATAATATTATATAACTACTATTCCATTGTGTTGTGTATGGGACAGATTATTATAACTGTCCAGATATGTGATGTACTCTGATATTGTACGTATTTTTAAAAGCTCTCAATAAAGATTTATTTCTGTATTATATTTTGTCCCGCTGCGATGTAAGACTCTGATTCTGTGTTGTGTTGGTTCTTCTTCTTCTTTTATTCTAATATTTCTTTCTTTCTTATCTCACCCTCTAATTTCTTTCTATAAACTTTCCAGTGTTTTCAGTGTTTGGAAGGTCAGCATGAGGTATGGAATTGTATTTATGTCGATTTTCGGGGCCGGAAATCCTTGGGTCGTTACAGTTTGGGGCTAAAAATCTCTAGTTGTTTGTTGCGCTGTCAGCACAAAAATGTAATGTTTAATTTGTTGGATGCTCTTTTAAATTGAACTGATAATATATAAGCTTGATTATATCTGATTTATACTAAATCATATCCCATAAAGACCTCGTCTATAAGTTATAAAATTGTAAATATCTCAGATCATATTTGTGCCATGATGTTTTCAAGAATCTAGTATGTTTGTTGTTGCAAATTAAAAGGGTAATAAGGAAGCAAGGTGTCAGGCAGTATCAAAATAGGTTTCCATCTTATCTCTCATACCTGAAATTAAGATGGCAAGGGTGCAATGAGACTCTCATGTGTCGAACCTTTGTTTTTCAGGGTGTTTTCTAGAAATTGAGTTGAGTATCAAGCAAGTGCATACTTATGTGACTTGATTGTTATAACTAAATTGCTAGAAATTACTTGGTGTACTATTCCTTGAAAGAAAAACACCTTACCCTTGCTTTGCAGCAACAAAGAACACAAAAAGCAATGTTTATAATAAATAAAATGATCCAGTAATATAACTAATAATTTTGGGTTTATAATGATACTTAACTCATCATTTTATTTAGTTTTGATGTTGATTGGTTATGGCACACACTTGACATAAGCATGAATAAATTGTAGGACACAATTTTAAAAGTAGGAGTGTATGTGAGAACCCAAAATTTAGTGACCCTAAAGTATATTGGTTACAGTTAAATCTATGTATATATTTAGGGTGAATAAATAAATAAATCATTTGTGTATGTATATGATGAATATATAAATTGTGCATGGTTAGAATTATGGAAGAATATTCATGTTAATTTGCATATTGTGTGTGATATGAAAATTAGTTCAAGTGTTATGGAAATGGGCTTAAGGGTTAAAAAGGTCAATACAAAGCCAAGGGTAAAATGGGAATTAGCAAATGATAAACCATAGCCGTATAACAACGTAATAAAAAGAAATAGGCCACTAGATTTCAATCTCTCACTCAAAACCAAAATGAAAACAAAAAAGGATGAAAGCCCTAGTTAATCAAGTTGTCGAAAAAAAAATATCGTCTGGCAAGATAAATCGTTTCGTATCAACTGGAAATCAATTTGGGTGAAAGATTAGCAGTGGATCTAGGGAGATCAAGGTCTAACCGGGATTTGGAGGGATGAAATCAAGATTAATGTGTGTATTTCCTTTTTTGTGGCAATAAGTTCTTTTATAGGAAGATATTTACCTATTCATTTCACTGTAGGATCATTATAGGTAAATATGAATGTCAGCTATGTGATTTACATGACATTTTTGGATGATTTCTGAGGATGGATGCTAGATTAGTTTGAATAGCATGTTGTTATAGTTAGTGATTGATGCTTGTCCTAATTGTTTTTCTGGTTGCAACTGAATATATATAATATATATACACAAATATATATATATATATATATATATATATATACACACACACAAAATTGTTATAAAGAGTATGTAACATGTATTATAACACTGATTAGAACACATCCAATTTATGAATCTGCTGAATATCATTGAAGCGAATGATCAAGTATATGTTTGTATAGTTGAATGATTGAGTGTTATGCTTGTGATGCTTGATATTGGATAAAGTATTGGTTATTAAATGTTTATGTGTAAAAATAAGTTAAAGTATTGATGTCTTATTTGGGTATTCACATCAGGATTGGGGTATGAATACAAAAAAATAAGGGTATTTAACCAGATTTAAGTAAAGAAACTAAGTACAAGAGAGGGGTGGGAAAACATTTAAAAGTAAGTTTGTGTGATATGCTCTTTGCCTTGCTTTAATAATATATTTACATTATATGCCAATTCAGTCCCATAACAAACAGGAAGCTAGGAGAACTTACGTGCTTATATTCCCTTGTTATAAACATTTACATACATGATTTAATCTCAAAATTTGGGACTGTGCATATGATATGTGATATTTGTTTGCTTGGATGTATGGTTGTGTTGGTGAATCACTTTTGGATGCACTTATATTAAATCTAGAAACTGAGTGAATATATATATGTATATATGCATGAAAATGTGTGTGTATATATATCAGAAATAAATCTGCCAAATGAAATTAAATGTATATATGCATGTATATATGCACGGAAGTGCGTGTGTGTGTGTATATATATATATTATAAATGGCAGATGAAAATTAAAGGGATATGTATGTATATATGCATGGAAGTGCATGTATGTATAGGCATATATATATATATATATATATATATATATATATATATATATATATATATACGACATGCCAGATAAAAATTGAATGGATATGTATGTATATATGCATGATAATGTATGTATGTGTATATATTTATATATATATATATTTTAAAAATGATCTACTAAATAACTTTGTGACTAAAATAGATAGTTCGATTCCATGGTGTCTCGAAAAGCATAGTGAGTGATCGAGATCTGTTATTCACGAGTGGATTTTCAAAAAGTTTGCAAGAGACTTGGGAACTAAGTTGTGTTTGAGTTCGACTTATCATCCTCAGACTGATGGTTAAACTGAGAGGGTTAACCGAGTTTTGGAAGATCGCCTAAGAGCTTGTGTATTAGATTCAGAGGATTATGGGAGGACCATCTACATCTAGTCGAGTTTGAATATAAAAACAGTTGTCGGTCGAGCATTGGGATGGCACCATACGAGGCGTTGTATTGTAGACCGTGTAATTCTCCGGCATGTTGGTTAGAAACTGGAGATAAGTTAATACTTGGGCCAGAGATGATCAAAGAGACATCACATTGTATCGAGATTATTCGACATCGAATGAATGCAGCCCAAGATCGTCAGAAGAGCTATGCCGATAAGCATCGAAAAGATTTGGAATTTGACGTGGGCAATATGGTTTTCATGAAGATTTCGCCATTAAAGCATGTTGTTTGGTTCGGAACCAAAGGGAAGTTAGCTCCAAGGTTTGTTGACCGTTTTCGATAATCGAGCAATTTGGAAAGCCCGTGTAAAGATTGGATTTACACGAGAAGATGTCTAGTGTGCATAATGTTTTCCATGTGTCATTTCATTGGAAGTGTGTGCATGATTCAAATGTGGTGATATCTCCGGAGCAGTATGAAGACCTAGAATCGAGACCGTAGTTACGAAACCTCGCAAGCCACTTTGCGTTGTGGGGAATGACTTGAAACAGCTTAGGAGGAAGACGGTTAAGAAAGTCAAGATACAATGGAGTGAGGATGATGACGATTGTACATGGGAGACGAAAGAGAGTATGAAGATGACCCTCCAGAATTCTTCGTCAGTATGACCCATAAGTGTCATGTCATTCTTATCCCGTTGTAACTTATACTATTGTTATTGTTGATGTTGTTAGAATTCAGCATGCTAGTATAAGGTTTTGGATGCATGGCTTGAAGTATGCTAGTTTGGATGGTAAATTGGCTACTCATGGATGATAGGCATGCGGAATTGTTTTGGTTTCTTATGTTTTCTTTGGATTTCAGGGGAGAAATTCCTAGAGGGGGGGGGGGGAGGGGAGGGGAGAATGCAACAGCCCGCATTTTACGTATAGAAGGATCATAAAATATTTTTTATTTAATTCCCTGAGGGTTGGATTATTCTCATATTTTGATATGTTGGTTATGGAGATATGAGACGAGTCCATAATTTTTACCTATTTTGTTTGTGACCATTTTGCCCCTAACTGTCTTGTACAGGGCATAACTTTTGACTGGAATCGAATTAGGTGTTGAGATCGGTCTCATTGGAAAGGAAATGGTATTTCCAATCCCGTAGAGTGATCACATTTAAGATTTGGTTCAGGGATTTGGGAGGAATCGTTGTTTTAGTGTTTCACAAATTTCAGTTTAGGTTTTGTAAGTCATTGATGGGATGATTTGAGGAGGCCCATTAGTGGGCTGGTGGGAGGCTATAAATAGGGGATTATAGGCATGGGGAATAGTTTAGTTTCTTAATTCTCTCATTTGGTTGAGGTCGTGATCCTCCTTGCTCAATCAAATACACCTTTCCACCATTAAAATTCTAGATCTACGTAAGAGAATCGATGATCTATGTTGTTTGAAGCTAGATCTACGTCAAATGAAGAGAGATTGCATCGAATCAAGAGGTTTGAAGCATATTCTTCTCTGTTCGGATTGAGAATTTATCGATTTCGAGTTAATTCGAAGAATCGATGAGTGGTATGCATCTCTCACACTGATGGAATCAAGTATATGAATTTTTTATCTTATTTCAATATTTTCGAGTTTTTTTCACCTAGATCTATATATGGTAAGTATATTTTCGTTTGAATCACCACAGGATCTAATCTAGCAACTTAAAATCGGTAATTCTTATGTTAATTCATATGTTTATGCAAGTTAGATCCATTGTTTTATTTTTATCATGATTTAGTGAATTTTATACGATTATTGATGAATAATTGTCATTTTGATGATATTGATAGTTTCATAAAGTGTTGAAAGTGGAATTGGATGATTTAGATGAGTTGTTTGCATCGATGTTGTCGTTTGGTGATGATTTGGTCAAGATTGGAGTTGTTTTGGTCAGATCTGGAGTTGGGTCATTTTTCTTATGTCATTGATGACGTGGCATGAAGTTTGTGTCGTGTGGCTTGTTGCCCAAGAAAGGGGTTAGGTCGTTTTTAAGACCTAAGGAGTTAGGTTATTTTTAAGACCTACGGATGAGTTAGGTCGTTTTTATGACTTAAGGAGTTAGGTTGTTTTTGAGTTTGGTCGTTTTTGAGTTAGGTCGTTTTTGAGACCTAAGGATGAGTTAGGTCGTTTTTATGACCTAAGGAGTTAGGTAGTTTTTAAGTTAGACCGTTTTTGAGTTAGGTCATTTTTAAGACCTAAGGATGAGTTAGGTCGTTTTTAAGACCTAAGTAGTTTGGTCTTAGGTCTGAGGTTTTAGGTCATAGGTCTAAGGAGCAAGACCTATGGAGTTCAAGATCTATAGAATGTCGACCAAACGAAGCTTGTTTTTATTCGACCATGGTTATGGATTGAACTGAGTTCAAGTGGGAATGTTTGAAGTGATGTGATGTGTTCGTTGATCTTCGTAATGCAACAAAAGTGAAGACGACTCAAGGTGGTGAGTTCGTGGATAATGGTTGCTCGAGAAGGTTGCTTGAGCTATGAATAGTCATCGAGTTGGGTGACTAGAGATATTGAAGCCTGAGAGATTACCGTTGTCATAGGTTCTAGCTAGCCCAAAGCAAGGGTATAATAGGGGCACCTAAAAGACTAGAGGATTGCTAGTCGAGTACCCTGGGTATTGTCGAAAGGCCTATATACATATCGTAAAAAGGCGTATGGGGTTTTAGCTAAAACCGGGGTTACTATTAGCCCTTTACGTATGGTAAGGTTGGTCGTCATACGATTAAAGATGGTTTCAAAGTAGGATAGGCAGTGATAGCCGGGGTCTTGGATGTTGGTTGTTTTTCTTGTACCATCTACGTAAGTTGTCTAACGTCGAGGGAGATATTTCTTGGGTGCTTGTCTGGTGTTGGTTTAGGCCTTCGGGGCTTGTGCCTGAGGGATGTGAATCTCGATTAAGGTGGTTTATGTGATTTATAACTGGTTACTATTGTTTGGTTGTCTGGTTACTTTTGATTGCCATGGATGAACTATTGTTTGTAAATGCTTGTTTGTAAAGGCTATCACTATCAGATATGGGGAAGGAATGTTTGGGTTCTTCTCTGGTGTGTGGTAGATCGGTTTGTTAAATCTACCTATTCTCATATACTTTGTTGATGACGTTAGATAGCTATTTTATCACTCACTAAGACTGTTGTTTGATTCAAGGTTTTATGTTTCCCTCTTTTTACCTTGGGTTATCCATTTTGGATGGGCAGACTGAGTAGCAGGTGATAGGTGATAGGCCTTGGTGAGATAACTCTGTTGTGCGATGACGAGCAGGAGTTTGGCGTATTACTTTGCTATTACCTAGTATTTTGTTTCCGTTGTTTGTTGAGTGTTGTAGTGAGGCCAGTTGTACATATACTTGTGTTGTGATCCAAGCAGTATGAATATTATTTCTAGATGTTTTGAAAGTTTCAAGTTTCTGCTTATATGTGCTTCACTATAAATGGTTGTTGTATATGTTTTATTATACTTTATCCTTGCGCTGTGAGTTATACGACAAATGTTGCATTGTGTTATTTAACTTTGTTGATCATCCATAGCTGCCTGGTATGTCTTCTAATGCATTATTTTCTTTGTTTAGCGTAGGAGTTATGGGTGGTCGTCATATTTCATTGGGCGTATGAGATATGGAGTTTGGAAATGAATGCTTATGATTGTAAATTGTAAGGCTCTATACTTCCTTTGTGATTGATTTCCCATTGTTCTTATGAACTGCTAGAAATGAAAAAAATCAGGACACATTATTATCAGTCAACTTGATTTGGAAATCTTTATTCTATATTCCTGCACTTCCCCTTTCAGTTCATTAATGGAAGCCGCTCTCCAAGACTGTGGTCGATTCCATCATTTTTCCCTAGGTTAGATTCATGGATTTTTCTGCATTGTAGCTTAATCGTTTACATCGTTGCAATTTACTACTGACATATGATTGTATGTTCGATTTTGTTTTCTTATCTTTTTAAGGTCATGATTTGGAAATCTTGATTCTATCTTCCTATGATTATGCTTTTGATTCGTCAGTGGATGCCACTTTTCCAGTCTACAGTATATTCCATCATCCTTCAGAATCGGTTTGTGGCTTTTTCACCATGGGGTAGTTTTCTTCATGGCTACTGAATTTTATATCATTTATAAAAAGTAGAATTTTGTTTTCCTATTTTTTTCATTTTAATGCAGTTTTCAAGGGCACCTTTACTAAGGGCTGTTCCAAAACTTGAAATTTGTGCAGTGGACAAAACTGACAGGTTTCTACCGAGTTATGATCAATTAAGCATTCATTGTTTTTAATCTCACTCATTTGATCTTCTTAGATGGGCGGAGATTGAAAAGGCAAAAAAAAAAGAATGAGCATATGGCTGCACTGTAAACGACAATTCGCTTTTTACCTGTCTTTGCTCATGTTACTATTAGATATGTTTTTTTGAGTTACATGTGTATGCACTTAAGATGTTTGTCAAAGTGCTCTATATGTTTTAATCCTCTTACGATTTTATTTTGGATCCTGTCTCTAACTTAGGGTCCTTTACATGATTAACGTAGCACGTAAAATTCCAAAGTTGCAAGTTATTTTGTAATGCTCAATAAAGAACCAAAAAGTGCTTTTATATTTTTAAAGCAACCGAAGTTGTAGATCATGCCTAAGAGTAACAAACTGAATATATTGTTGAGTATCCTCATTTTTTTATTTATCATGAGCATGTTATTTTTTATTCTCTTTTTTCATTTATCATGCCTAATGGTAACAAAAATGATTGAAAAAAATAGTTTTTGTTTGCAAGAGGGCGATATTATTTGAAGATATTCATGAGTGAATATGATATACCTTTAAAATAAAGTGGAAGGAAAGATGGATTTGTCCATTTTCAATGTAGAATTTTGCTGTCAGCATTCAACTATGTATTAGCTAAAACAGTCAACATAAAAGACTTCCTATGGTTTTCATTTGTGTCATTCCAAGTTTATTTTATATAGTTCAACATGCAATATGTAGATCTGACATGCTATTTGTATTGAAAGTTAAAATTTTTGTTATTAGTAGAATTTACAATGAATGTGTAATGTCCCATATTTTTACGGTGTAATAATAAATTTATTTAATTATTTAATTAGTGATTTATATATATGAAAAGTGATTTAATTAAATTATATGGAATATGTAACACCCCACCTCCGCTAGGGTCACTCACAAAGGGAATGCACTAGCTTTGGTGGAGCATTATCTAGGTAAACATACACAAAAATATTACAAGACAGAACATATATAAAACAACGGAAGAAAAACAAAATTTCATTTCTTTAAAATCTAGTAAGGTCTAAAGCCTTTTACATCGAAATGTCAGTAAATCCATTACATCGAAATCTGTCTTGCAATAGTAAAGAAGCATAAAACCATAGTCATAAATCATTCCCCAAGTAAAGCAGCCATAGCCAAGAAAGGTCCAAGCCATATATGATGATCTTGAAGCAGAAAGAAGTCCAAACTAAGTAGTAATGCTTCCTCCCTGAGAACCTGGGGGGAAAATGGAAGAAAACGAGGCGAAACAAACTGGGTCAGTCATAAAGACTGAGTAAGTCCTAGTGGCTTTCAGCATAAAAACAGGTAAAGACAACATGGCATGAATAAACTGGAAGTAAACATAAGCATGATGACAAGGTAAGCTACAGGCACGATGAATCAAGTATGACATCGCAAGGTTTCTATTATGTATAACATCGCAAGATTTCTAAGCTTCACTATTCCACTATTTTCTTTGATTTCCTATATTCTCTGCACCAACTGTACTAGTACCCCAACCCGTATCATCCTTTCCATGTATATGAACAGTCCCTTGTCGTATATCGTATAGGTTTCATCACGTATTCCTATACTGCTTCAACGTAGTACCACCATTCTTAAAATCGTTTGGACTGCCACCCATGTTCTGGCTAGGTTTCCTTATCATGAACTATTGCGTGTTCAACTAGGATTTATGCCACCTAGGACCACTAGGGATTATGCTACCTATTGAACGTTTTCTAGATTCAATTAGGATTTATGCCACCTAGGACCACTAGTGATTATGCTACCTAACGAATTCCACGTAATGATCTATTAATCGATCGGCTCCCTACAAGTCCTAGCTCGTTCATGTGTCTGTGTCATACGGCCCATCATGAAATGTAGTCACCTGTGCTAGGTCCACCATAGGGTGTATCAAGCCCTATGATGCCAACCATCGACACGAATCAAGCACGCCCAGATAAACCTACTGATGCCCAATGCCTGCTTTTTCTTCTCCGGAGTGTGTGCACGCCCGCACTCCGTTAGAACCTACACTGGCGCACCCACACAGCCGTCATTCTGGTCGCTTACAATCAGCCCAGTAATCGTGCCCCACCCTACCTAGTTCCAGGGTACCATGATACATCTAGTGGGTTACTGCTGAAACGGACCGCATAACTAGGGTTTCCGTCTAGTAGGTTAAGTGTTGTCATTTAAATTCGAGACTTAACCCCATCGGTCTAGCATGTCAAGTTGGTTAAGTGTTGTCATTCAAGTTCGTGACTTAACCCGTCTACGTGTCATGTCAAATTGGCTAAGTGTTGTCGTTTAAGTTCATGACTTAGCCCTACGAATCATGTGTCAAGTTGGTTAAGTATATTCAAGCGGTTCATGACTTAACCCTATCAAGTCATCGTGTCGAATTGGTTAAGTATATTCAAGCGGTTCATGACTTAACCCTATCAAATCATCGTGTCAAGTTGGTTAAGTATATTCAAGCGGTTCAGGACTTAATCCTATCAAGTCATCGTGTTAAATTGGTTAAGTATTTCAAGTAACTCATGGCTTAACCCGCCCACGTATCATGCAAAGTTGGTTAAGTATTATCTATATGTTCCAGTTGACTTAACCCTGCCACGTGTCATGTTATATTGGTTAAGCGTCATTAGTCTAGTCATATTACTTAACCTACCTATTGGTCTGATTAACTGTTACGTTGGTTGAGCCTACACTTGTAAGTTTTACATGTTCTTAACTCATACTGGTTAGGTCCACATTTACATGTCAAACTTCCATGTTATCCAACCTAACCCTCTAACCATACCCACGTCTTATTATGGTTAGTATTCCTTAATTCATTCATTATGACGAATGAATCATGACCTCTCACATTAGACCGTGCACTTTGTGGCCACTGGATTTGTCGGGCGGTTCCGGGCAGATTTACACCACAAACTGGGTCTAACCTCGTGTCATAAATCGTTACGCCTACAATTTGGCCTTCGACCTCTCACATTAGACTTACACTTTGTGGCTACTGGATTTGCCAGGCAGTTCCGGGCAGATTTACACCACAAACCGAGTCTAACCTCGTGTCAAAGGTTCATTAATGGTCGTATTTCCCCCAAAATCCCAATATCAGTTCATGTGTTTAACATATAGAAATGTTCATGTTCGTGTTCAAGTCAATTATCCAATACACAGTCATTTTCATGTTTCAAATTCCCAACTTTACATATTAATAAACATATGCCCAAGTTCCAAAATTACATGCCAATATATGTATATATATACCCAATTCTAGTCAGTTTACATATGTCCAATTCTTGCCTATTTACATTTGTGCCAAGTTTATGCTATTTCACCCATATCGAGTTCTAGCCAAAATTGCATGTATCATGCCCAAATAAAACCAAATCATGATTCATGATGTAGTTATCCAAAATTGTAATCTTTTTATTACAACACACGCCAACTACCCCAGTTCATAATACATATTTGTGCCAATTATCAAATTTACAATTGCTTTTATATTCAAATCCCCAATTCTACATATGCCCAATCGTAAGCCAAATCTTTTGATTTAATTTACATAGGCTCGAACTCGTGGTTTAATTTACATGCCAAATTACATACATGTTATATATACCAAATCTCATGTTACATTACATTGATCCTATTTGTGCCAAATTCCATGTATATAATATTTATGCAAATTTGTTCATAACAAGATTATACCAAAATTTACATATCAAGCCCAAACTTGCAAATACAATGATAATATCCAATTTTATGTTGCCAATTATTACATCATATTCATATAAGCAATAATCCCATAATTCCCCCGTATACATATCGTACGCAAATCGCGATTTTAGACCAAGGTCCGAAATTGACCAAGGTTCATGAAAAGAAAATAAATTGGGGGAGATAGAAATTGAATATAAATAAGATCAGAGGAAAACATCATCATAGGCATAAATATTACAACTTGATGATAATGTCATCACGAATCAAGAAAATTGTTGAATAGATCATCAACTTGTCATGAACATAAAGATAGACAAGTCCCAAAACAGAAGATTTAAAGAGCAACAGAAATAGACTAGAATCGATAAACATACTTAGATCCAATTACATTTTATTTCATGTCCATATTATAATTAAATGTTTAAATCTAACAACAACTAGAACTTACAGAGCATGGCTAGTGAATTAGGAAGTGAAATTGTCATAGAACGTTGTAGTAGTGTTGATTTATTGTCTTGAATCATTGTACAAGCTTTAATCTTCGAATTGGATTGAGTTTGAATGCTTGTCCTTTAATTTGGGGGCGGCGGCCATGGTTCAAGAGGGAGTTCAGCAGCATAATAGTGTAAGAATGATTTGATATGAATTAGGTTAGGTCTAAGGGTGTTTTTATAGGTGTAGCAACTAGTTTAGGCCCTTATATTAACCTTAGAATCAATCTGTACCGTCAAAACATGTCTCAGGCTTCAAAAATGAGTTCTGGGTCAAACCAGGCCGACCAGGTCGACCTGTAAGGTGGGGGGGTCGACACTATGGTCGACCTGGGGGGTAGGTCGACCTGGGGAGGGGGGGGGGTAGGTCGACCCTATGGTCGACCCCCTGGTTTAGTCTGCCTGAAAACTGCTGAAACTTGTACAGGCCATAAATTCTTCATCCGGACTCCGATTTTCGAAAACTCGGACTCTATTTCATGTAAAATTTCGAGATGAACGCAATGGCGTAACCCATTTCCCCTGATTCTGAATTTAAAATTCAATTCTGCCTTGATTTCTTGTTTTAACATGTTATAAAAATACGGGTTGTTACATTCTCCCCTCCTTAAAGGATTTCGTCCCCGAAATCTTCAAGTTAAGAAGAATGTGTCCTACCATCCAATCATCCATCTACTCAATCATCAATCACAGGCATCCATTGTCCTTAAGAGATTTCTAATGCTGTATGAACATATGCAGAAAATGTGTGTTTATGTTCCTTATCTAATGCAAATGATTAGGCCTGATTGATCTTTTTAAATGCAAAATATGTTTGGTGCCATGAATCCAATATGTATGCAAATAGTCCTAGTTACATAAACACTATATGTGTGCACAAACATCCATCCATATGCATTATCCATATGATAACACATCCAATTTCATCCATAAACAAGTATAAACACTCATGCATATGCAATATGGAAATGTGTCTGAGCCGATCTAGTGCCTAATGTGTGTTATGCAACCACGAGCAACCACTTGCGACCACTTGCAACCACTTGCAACCATCAATCATAACATGTCTCAAACACATGTTTCACCTAATTGTTCCTACCTAAAGATGTAGCTGAATGATAGAAGCAAGTAAAAACCTTATGCCCATTAGGCAATGTCAAAGTTGGAAATCTACGTCACATATATACTAAATAGGAGGAGAACTCCCTAAGCACCAGCCCATATCCTATAAAACCCAAAAAGTTTAGTCAACCCAACGGACACCCTCAAGCCCTAACATGTATTACAACCAGATGAGTCATACTCCTTATGGGGTTTGCAACCGAAATAAGATTGAGAATAGGACCGAGAGGATATACATAAAAGATAGCATGCAAGTAAGCTCTACAGGAAAAGAGGGATCAAGGATATACTCTTAAAAAGAGATATGATGCGCGTGTCTAGTCTTCAATCTTCTAAGTCGTATTTCCTTAAGCTTAACTCCATTGTGCTTTGTCCGTCTTTAACTTCATAATTTCGTAGCTTCTTAATTATTGTTTCCAAAATATGTGTTGGAACTCATTTCCATGTCGCCTCTTGTTCCACTTTCACTTATTCTTTTTTTCTAGTATACTCGGCCCAAACATAACTGCGTACTCATGGTTTCGTGCAAGCTCTCCAAAATTCACTATTGAATCTTGGATCTCATTCACTTACTAGAAGGTATTCCACATAAATGAATTATCTCTTGAAAATAAACAAATGCCAACCATGTTGCTAAGTGTACTTACTAAGGTGATTTTCTATAACTCATGCATAAGCGAGATGAACCATCCGCCTTAGTGGCGAACACTACTCGAGCGAATCAATAAATGTATCAAGAACGGATCGATAAATGTACCAAGAGATTCTAGGTAACTAAGCATGGAAGAACCCTAAGGGTTACACTAGACTTCGAGGACATTACCAGGGCAAGTCAAGAGTCTAACTACCCTCTTTTCATACTCGAGAATGGTACCATTTCTAGATAACCACTCCATCCCTAGAATCAACCCATAGCCCAAAAACGTAAGCATTGCTTAGCCTAGACATTCTCAAATCCAAACAAGTCATGAATAAATGGGCCGATTACCCAATAGGATTTGAGACACAAAAATGGGATCCTTTACTTCGCTAGTACTAAGGTGTAGAGACTCAACTATCGAAGCAAAATTAAAAGGATGCGATGTATATAAAAACAAAGTTCCCACGGTATGATAGAAAAGAGCAGCTAAACTTTTAACAGAAGCGTTACGACCTCTCTTAGGTATGCTAGTAGTGAGAGCATACAATTGCCCTCTCGACGATCTTGTTCTTTGCCCTTGTATTTGTCCTATGATACTTATTACATGTCACTTTTTACCATACCAACGGTTTTTATTATTCTTTCACTTGGCCTCTTTCCTTTTACTTTTTTTTCCTCTTCGTGGATTAAGCCATATCAACAAGTTTCTCATCCTTAGACTTGTGTTCTTTATCCTCGTTCCTAATATCCTTGTATAGCTTGTTGACAAGTTTCTCGAAAGCTACTTCCATCGCACGACAACCCTACAAAGCTTGAGATAAGATTGGTCGCAAGTAAAACTACTGCGGCTACAGATGGAGGTTGGACACTACTTTGCCCTCCGACATGTGTCGCATGCCTACAAACTATGGTGAAAAAGAAAGGGAGAAGAGACTTAAGGAGAGAATCAAAAGATAGTGCATATGGCTTTGGGGAATAACCTTTAAATAAAACAAGATTTTTCTTGAAAAATGCTTCATTGTAAACAGGTTTGAAAATAATTTCAAAAGGTTTTAAAAACTTTTTCCCAGTCTGGTAACCTTCTGCTCTGATACCAAATGTAACACCCCACCTCCGCTAGGGTCACTCACAAAGGGAATGCACTAGCTTTGGTGGAGCATTATCTAGGTAAACATACACAGAAATATTACAAGACAGAACATATATAAAACAACGGAAGAAAAACCAAATTTCATTTCTTTAAAATCTAGTAAGGTCTAAAGCCTTTTACGTCAAAATGCCAGTAAATCCATTACATCGAAATCTGTCTTCCAATAGTAAAGAAGAATAAAACCATAGTCATAAATCATTCCCCAAGTAAAGCAGCCATAGCCAAGAAAGGCCCAAGCCATATATGATGATCTTGAAGCAGAAAGAAGTCCAAACTAAGTAGTAGTGCTTCCTCCCTGAGAACTTGGGGGGGGGGGGGTAACGGAAGAAAAAGAGGCAAAACAAACTAGGTCAGTCATAAAGACTGAGTAAGTCCTAGTGGCTTTCAGCATAAAAACAGGTAAAGATAACATGACATGAATAAACTGAAAGTAAACATAAGCATGATGACAAGATAAGCTATAGGCACGATGAATCAAGTATGACATTGCAAGGTTTCTATTAAGTATAACATCGCAAGATTTCCATTCCACTATTTTCTTTGATTTCCTATATTCTCTGCACCAACTGTACTAGTACCCCAACCCGTATTATCCTTTCCATGTATATGTACAGTCCATTGCCGTATATCGTATGGGTTTCATCATGTATTCCTATACTACTTCAATGTAATACCACCATTCTTAAAATCATTTGGACTGCCACCCTTGTTCTGGCTAGGTTTCCTTATCATGAACTATTGCGTGGTCAACTAGGATTTGTGCCACCTAGGACCACTATGGATTATGCTACCTATTGAACGTTTTCTAGATTCGATTAGGATTTATGCCACCTAGGACCAATAGGGATTATGCTACCTAACGAATTCCACGTAACGATCTATTAATCGATCGGCTCCCTACAAGTCCTAGCTCGTTCATGTGTCTGTGTCATACGACCCAATCATGAAATGTAGTCACCTGTGCTAGGTCCGCCATAGGGTGTACCAAGCCCTATGGTGCCAACCATCGACACGAATTAAGAACGCACAGATAAACCTACTGATGCCCAATGCCTGCTTTTTCTGCTCTGGAGTGTGTGCACGCTCGCACTCCGTTAGAACCTACACTGCCGCACCCACACAGCCGTCGTTCTGGTCGCTTACAATCAGCCCAGTAATCGTACCCCACCCTGCCTAGTTCCAGGGTACCATGATACATCTAGTGGGTTACTGCTGAAACGGACCGCGTAACTAGGGTTTCCGTCTAGTAGGTTAAGTGTTGTCATTTAAATTCGAGACTTGACCCCATCGGTCTAGTATGTCAAGTTGGTTAAGTGTTGTCATTCAAGTTCGTGACTTAACCCATCTACGTGTCATGTCAAATTGGCTAAGTGTTGTCGTTTAAGTTCATGACTTAGCCCTACGAATCATGTATCAAGTTGGTTAAGTATATTCAAGCGGTTCATGACTTAACCCTATCAAGTCATTGTGTCAAATTGGTTAAGTATATTCAAGCGGTTCATGACTTAAACCTATCAAATCATCGTGTCAAATTGGTTAAGTATATTCAAGTGGTGGAGGACTTAACCCTATCAAGTCATCGTGTTAAATTGGTTAAGTATTTCAAGTAATTCATGGCTTAACCCGCCCACGTATCATGCAAAGTTGGTTAAGTATTATCTATATGTTCCAGTTGACTTAACCCTGCCACGTGTCATGTTATATTGGTTAAGCGTCATTAGTCTAGTCATATTACTTAACCCACCCATTGGTCTGATTAACTGTTAGGTTGGTTGAGCCTACACTTGTAAGTTTTACATGTTCTTAACTCATACCGGTTAGGTCCACATTTACATGTCAAACTTCCATGTTATCCCACCTAACCCTCTAACCATACCCACGTCTTATTATGGTTAGTATTCCTTAATTCATTCATTATGACGAACGAATCATGACCTCTCACATTAGACCGTGCACCTTGTGGCCATTGGATTTGTCGGGCGGTTCCGGGCAGATATACACCACAAACTGGGTCTAACCTCGTGTTCATAAATCGTTACGCCTACAATTTGGCCTTCGACCTCTCACATTAGACTGACACTTTGTGGCTACTGGATTTGCCGGGCGGTTCCAGGCAGATTTACACCACAAACCGAGTCTAACCTCGTGTCAAAGGTTCATTAATGGTCGTATTTCCCCCAAAATCCCAATATCAGTTCATGTGTTTAACATATAGAAATGTTCATGTTCGTGTTCAAGTCAATTATCCAATACACAGTCATTTTCATGTTTCAAATTCCCAACTTTACATATTAATAAACATATGCCCAAGTTCCAAAATTACATGCCAATATATGTATATATATATGGATATATATACCCAATTCTAGTCAGTTTACATATGTCCAGTTCTTGCCTATTTACATGTATGCCAAGTTTATGCTATTTCACCCATATCGAGTTCTAGCCAAAATTGCATGTATCATGCCCAAATAAACCCAAATCATGACTCATGATGTAGTTATCCCAAATTGTAATCTTTTTATTACAACACATGCCAACTACCCAGTTCATAATACATATTTATGCCAATTATCAAATTTACATTCGCTTTTATATTCAAATCCCCAATTCTACATATGCCCAATCGTAAGCCAAATCTTTTGATTTAATTTACATAGGCCCGAACTCGTGGTTTAATTTACATGCCAAATTACATACATGTTATATATACCAAATCTCATGTTACATTACATAGATCCTATTTGTGCCAAATTCCATGTATATAATATTTATGCAAATTTGTTCATAACAAGATTATACCAAAATTTACAGATCAAGCCCAAACTTGCAAATACAATGATAATATTCAATTTCATGTTGCCAATTATTACATCATATTCATATAAGCAATAATCCCATAATCCCCCCGTATACATATCGTACGCAAATCGCGATTTTAGGCCAAGGTCCGAAATTGACCAAGGTTCATGAAAAGAAAATAAATTGGGGGAGATAGAAATTGAATAAAAATAAGATCAGAGGAAAACATCATCATAGGCATAAATATTACAAATTGATGATAATGTCATCACGAATCAAGAAAATTGCTGAATAGATCATAAACTTGTCATGAACATAAAGATAGACAAGTCCCAAAACAGAAGATTCAAAGAGCAACAGAAATAGATCAGAATCGATAAACATACTTAGATCCAATTCCATTTTATTTCATGTCCATATTATAATTAAATGTTTAAATCTAAAAACAACTAGAACTTACAGAGCATGGCTAGTGAATTAGGAAGTGAAATTGTCATATAACGTTGTAGTAGTGTTGATTTATTGACTTGAATCATTGTACAAGCTTTAATCTTCGAATTGGATTGAGTTTGAATGCTTGTTCTTTAATTTGGGGGCGGCGTCCATGGATCAAGAGGGAGTTCAGCAGCATAATAGTGTAAGAATGATTTGATATGAATTAGGTTAGGTCTAAGGGTGTTTTTATAGGTGTAGCAACTAGTTTAGGCCCTTATATGAGATCAAGATTTTTTGCCTTCAGTTTCTCTGCTTCGGATTCTAATTGGTCAATAATTTCAGAAAGATGTTTACACATTAAAACTAGATCGTTATAACTGTATACCTCAGTGGTTTCATCGTTGGCATCTTCTAGATCTGACTTTGCCATGAAGCACAGGTTGCTTTCTTCCTCACTGCTGTCTGAATCTTCTTCTCCTTCCTCGTCATCCCAAGTTATAGCAAAAGCTTTCTTCTTCTTGTTTCTTTGGAGAAATGGACAATTTGGTTTTATGTGTCCCGGCTTTTGACAGTTGTAGCAGAGTGGTTCGTCTTCTGAATTGTTGGTCTTTGGTTTATTTCTATGAGGTTTGAATTTTCTCCACTTCGTGAGTTGTCTGACTGCCATGGCAAGTTGTTCAATAGGATCTTCACCATCACTGGTAACGGTGTTGGACAGAGCTATTGACTTCTTCTTCAGATCTGAGTTGTTGCGATCTTCTCTTGCTTTTAGCTCCATTTCATACGTCATTAAATTCCCGATAAGTTCTTCCATGCTTAGCTTACTCAGGTCTTTAGATTCTTGAATGGCTATGACTTTTGCTTCAAAGTTCATTGGCAGAACACGCAGAATCTTTCTCACAAGTTCTACTTCTGTATAGATCTTTCCAAGAGCTCTAGCATTGTAGACCAGCACAGAGAAGCGTCCATACATGTCCTTGATGCTCTCATCCTTCTGCAAGATGAAGTTTTCATATTCATTGCTGAACATGGCAAGACGGGATTCTTTAACCTGAGAAGTTCCTTCGTGTGTGACTTCCAGAGTATGCCAGATTTCCTGGGCTGTATTACAGTGAGAGATTCTGTTATATTCTGTTTTATCAAGAGCACAAATCAGAGCATTCATAGCTTTAGAATCTATAGAGTATAGTTTCTTATCATTCGCATCCCACCTACTTTTTGGTTTAGGTGTTACAATTCCATTAACAGTTTCAGTAGGAGGTTTATATCCAATTTCAATGATATCCCAGGCATCATAATCAACAGACACAAGATAGATTTTCATCCTAGCTTTCCAATACGCATAATCACCACCATTGAACATGGGTGGTCTAGCAATAGATTGACCTTCAGAAAAAGCATTATTCATTGAAGTCATGACTCTAGGGTTACAACCAGGCTCTGATACCAATTGTAGTCTCCTTCTCGAGGATTTTAATCACACCCCGGTGGCCTACAATGGCACCTCAGAGACTGATTTCACGTCCCGCCTCTCGACATGGACAACCACCCACGGACATGTAGGGATAAGAGTCACTACTTCACCACTAGATCATAGAGCGAGAACTCCCTATCATGTTGTAACCTTATACCAGCTCTGATACCAATTGTAAGGATCGATAATAACCCTAGAGGGGGGGTGAATAGGGTTTTAACAGAAAATAAAACAAACACAGAGATATAAGATATGCAGCAAAAAAAACACACAAAGATACCCAGCTTCGGCAAACTGTGCCTGCTGCTGCCTTTCTAAGATTTCTACTAGGAGATACAAACAGATCCCGCTTACAATCCTATGCAAACTTGCAACTCCTGCTCCTGTCTGACCCTAAGCTTAAAATCCTAGACTGGTCTATGAACCGTAGACCAGATTTTTCCCAGACTACTATCCAGTAATCTGTATTCTGGTTTTATAAGAAACTTGAAACAAGAAACCTTTTAAAAAAAATACATCAAACAATTTACAAAAGAAAATTCAAAAGAAAAAAAGACCAAATTAAAGAGCACCCCCTTTTATCTAAGACTTGGCTTAGCCAAGTGTACAATTGACCGGCCCACTTTCTTTTATTTGCACGATCCCCATTTTCTTTTGATAATGGCGGCTCTCGAAATTTCTCTAGGGTTTCTCTGGAGGCTTCCCAAATCGGTTCTGTACTTGATGTTTTGAGTAATCTCTAAAAACTCGAATTCACGTTGAGGTTCTAGATCGATTTCTGGTGGCTCCCTGATTCTCTGATTTGAGGTTTTGACTGACAAAAACAGTGAGTAATTTCTGACCTAAATCGCTCTTTGCTCTTTGAAATTTGTGAGTGTATTTCTTTTTTCTTTGTTTTTTCTGTGTATTTGTCGATGATGAATGGTGTGTTTATATAGGGTTTTTGACACCCTTGCTCTCTGATTTCGCATTAAAGACTTGCCCTGATTTTGAAAAGTTTCTCTTTTGGTTGGATTTGAATTTTTGTGTGGCCTTTAAAACAGATTTTGCCCTTTTTGAATTTTAAAACCTCGGCTTTGATTTGAAAAGTAAATGAGTTGCTGCTTTCCCCTTTTGACTTTGTATACCATGGTTTTGAAATGAATTTCCTTGATTAACGACACTGAACAATTTCTTGCTTGATAAATTGCCAAGACTGTGTTGTTCAAAAACAGGAAACAAGATCAAATTTTGTGTGGGCTATAATTCTGGAATTTATTGCCAAATATAATTTACTGACATCAAATTGTCTGCTATGAGTGATTCTTCCTATGCTGGAAATGTTTTAAACTCTTGCCATAAACTGTTGAATAAAATCATCCTGTCTCTGCTGTGCTTTTTATGCCATTTACTTCAAATTTCGTGGAACATTGGCTCACTGTCGAGATTGAATTTGCATTGAATTCTCACATGACTTCCTCTTTTGCCATTGTTGTTGTTGTTGTTGTGTTTTCTACTTTTGCTTTGCTCGAACAAAATTTGATTTCTTGGCTTTAAATGTTGCTCTGTTTAAATTTGAATCGGCCTTGATTAAAAATTGCTGATAAACTCTTCACTTGTTTTGTATGTGGACTTCTTGCACCATTCATATTTTAGCAGACCAGAAATATTGACCTTGATTTCGACTGTCTTGACCAAATGCTAGCTTCACCATGCACGTATGCTTATATATAGTGTACACTTGCACTTTGCATCATTACTGTGTACTTCAACTTGTTGCACTTGTATTGACTTATGCTGGTCCATACTTGCTATTATTACTCGACTATGCTGAAACTGTTTTTGACTTTTGCTTATACATGGCTCGGGCAACTTGTGTACTTTAGCTTGTCCACTGATTCTTGACTTTACTTGACCATTTTGACACTTATTTGAGTTAAAATCACACTGCAAGCGCTTGCTTGATCATGCTGAAACTTTATGATCATATTGGTCCATGTTTATTTATGCTCCATGCTATAAACTGCTCATGATATGCTGTTGTATCTGTTGCACCATGCACCCAAACTGACTTGACACCATCATGCTGCTGTAGCCTTGTATCGTTGACATTCACCATTGATGTTTGTCTCATCACTTTGAGTTGCATATGTAAACTTGCACCAATGCATGCTTGCTATATTTTCATGTTGAGCTCCACTGATTTATGTACATGCTGTATACATCCTTGGACTCTGCTTGTTGTATGTGTATTGCTGTACACTTGATATTGCACCATTATGAAACTGCTGACTTTGTTTATTCATACTGCTTTTGATTTTGTTGAAGTATTTCCATTTTCTTTTTTGATCTTTTATCTTGTCTTGTGACCCTAAAAAAAACAACAGCAGTCAAACTGTACTGTGTTGAGGTTGATCAGAATCAGCTGGTTCTGATCAGCAAACCAGTATGGTTATGGCGTGGCGGTTCAAGTCTGAAATATGATGAGAGAAACACACAGAAAACTGAGACAAATAGAGAATCACAAACTATAGAAATCTTATTTGTTCAGTGTTTATTTTAGTTCCAGTGTACTGTGTGTATTTTTTCTTGTGTGACAGGTTTTAGGATGATGCAACAAAAAAAAAACTTGGAATAGCAAGAGTGTGCAAAGCAGAGTGTATCCAGCAGAGAGTTGTGTATGAAGTGTAAAGAGAGTTGAAAATCATTTGTAAATTGATGAGTGTTCCAAGAGAAATTTGTATATAATTGTTTTTGTGAGATAAATTAGATATTATTGAATAACAAATGCTTGTATAGATTTCCTGTATTCTGTGTAAAGCATTATCAACCAATAATAATTATTATTCCACAATCAAACACATCAATAAAATCTATTTGTTATCATCAAACAAAAAATCATATATTCAACAAACTCCCCCTTTTGATGATGACAAACAGACTTAAGATTTTTGAGGATAACAAGATGTGTTTGAGCAGAGCTCCCCCTATATTTGTGCTCCCCCTATAACACAGCTCCCCCTACCAGTTGTAAACAGACACACATTAAGAAAAATTGGAATAAGAAGGAAATAATTAAACACTTAGCATTAATGGCAAGATAAAATCTATAGACGTCTATAAACACCACAAAATCTTAACTTCTTCTCCACCTTTGTAATCATCAAAAGATGAACAGTTCTGAACATTTGCAAAAGGCATGGACTGTAGTTAGAAATCAAGTTATTTTGACAGAATCAGAGTCGTAAACTCCAAGCAATCAAATAAAAAATCATAATAATTCATAAAGTAGGAACATATTTCACAAAAGCAGAGGATGGAATGAGAAGTTATTTAATATATATCAAGGTTGATTATATCAGCTTAAAATATATATATATATATATATACTTCAAGAGCACACTAACCACTCATAACCAGAGCTTGGATTTTTAAATGGGATTAGTTGCAGCATGAAAATAAGTAAACTCATAACCGTTCATGACCAGATCTTGGATTTTTAAATGAGGTCAGAGAACTACTTATTATATATATATATATATATATATATTTTAAATCCCCTTAATATATATATAAAACAATGATGAATGGTAGAAGGGTGATAGTGACAGAGATGGTTTGTGAAAAAAAATCCCTAAATTACTCATATTATAAAATATATCCAATCACATCAGAGTTGCAGACAAACTTTTATCCATCTCATATTCTAAAATCTTGTGTAGTCACAATTTTATCAGAAAATGTCCAAAAAGAAAACTGTTCTTTTCTTGATGATTTGAAGACTGGATTATTTGTCAGAAAATGGTGTTGACAACAGAACATCTTAAGAGAAAATTTACCCAAAAATGCAAAGAGATTAATTTATTTCTATAATTCCCAAATCCAATCGTAATCTGCAAAACCTATCTTCGGGAAGGGGTTTTGTGAAAATATCAGCAAGCTGAGATTCTGTTGGAATAAATTCAATACAAATGTCCTCATTTGCAATATGATCTCTAAGAAAGTGGTGTCTCACATCAATGTGTTTTGTCCGTGAATGATGTACAGGATTATTTGATAAATCAATTGCACTCTTACTGTCGCACTTTAAAGGAACTCGTTTATAGCAAAGCCCAAAATCAGATAAAGTCTGCATCATCCATAAAATCTGTGCACAACAACTTCCTAAAGCAATATATTCAGCCTCAGTGGTGGATAAAGCAACACAAATTTGTTTACGACTTGACCATGATACAAGTGAATGACCTAGCATGAAACAAGTTCCACTAGTACTCTTCCTATCAGTGAGTGAGCCAGCATAATCAGCATCGGTAAACCCAACTAAATTAAAGTTATCACAAGAAGGATACCATAAACCAAGATTTGGTGTGTGTACCAAATATCTCAGAATTCGTTTTGTGGCTTTTAAATGAGATTCTTTCGGATTAGATTGAAAACGAGCACACAAACAAACAGAAAACATAATATCGGGTCTAGAAGCAGAAAGATAAAGAAGTGAACCGATAATACCGCGATATTTTTTCTGATCAACAGTAACACCTTTTTCATCTTTGTCAAGCTTGGTTGTTGGACTTATTGGTGTTTTCATCGGTTTTGCATCTTTAACTCCAAATTTCTTCAGTAACTCCATCACATACTTTGTTTGTGAGATAAAGATTCCTTTGCTGCTCTGCTTGATTTGAAAGCCAAGAAAGTATTTCAGTTCTCCCACCAAGCTCATCTCAAATTTGTCCTGCATAACTTTTTCAAATTTTTCACACAAGACATCATTAGTAGCACCGTATATGATATCATCAACATAGATTTGAACAATCAAAAAATCATCACCGTCATGTAATAGAAACAGAGTTGTGTCAGCACACCCCTTTTTAAAACCGTTTTCCAAAAGATAAGTACAGAGACAGTCATACCAAGCTCGAGGAGCTTGTTTAAGACCATATAATGCTTTTTCTAGTTTATACACATGATTTGGAAAATCGTGACTCTCAAAACCATGGGGTTGTTCAACATAAACCTCTTCTTTTAGTTCTCCATTCAGAAAAGCACTCTTCACATCCATTTGTTTCAGTTTAAAACCTTTAAAACATGCAAAGCTTAACAAGATTCTAATTGCTTCTAACCTAGCAACTAGGGCGAACGTCTCATCAAAATCAATCCCTTCGATCTGATTGTATCCCTTAGCAACCAACCTAGCTTTGTTTCTAATTACATTTCCAGACTCGTCAAGCTTATTTTTAAACACCCATTTTGTTCCAACTACTGGATAGTCTTTTGGCCTAGGCACCAAGTTCCAGACTCTGTTTCTCTCAAACTGATTAAGTTCTTCTTGCATAGCTAACAACCAAAATTCATCATTAAGAGCGGTATCATAAGAACCTGGTTCTATTTCAGATATAAAAGCATTATGAATACAAAAAGTACAAACATCCTTATTGAGAGAGGAACGTGTACGAACACCAGCTGTTGGACTTCCAATTACCAAATCTGGAGGATGATTGGGCTTGAATTTCAGTCTTTCAACATTTGTTTCTGCTTCAGCGGCTTCTTCGTTGTTTGCTTCAACATCGTTGCTTTCTTGTTCAACTTCTTGTGCACCACCATCATCTTTATCATCTTCAGAGATCATATCCACATCTGATTCATTGAACTTTACATTGACGGTTTCCACAATTGTTCTTGATTGTTTATTGAAGATTCTGTAAGCTTTGCTTCTTGAGGAATAACCCATGAAAATTCCTTCAATCGTTTTTGGCTCAAATTTCCCAAGCTGTTCTCCCGTGTTCAGAATATAACAAGGACATCCAAACACTCTAAAGTACGAAATGTTAGGCTTTTTGTCAGACCAAAGTTCATATGACGTTTTATTAAGTATTGGTCTAATCATAACTCTGTTCATTACATAGCATGAAGTATTTACTGCCTCAGCCCAGAAGATTTGAGGCAAATTATATTCACATAACATAGATCTAGCCATTTGTTGTAATGTACGATTTTTCCTTTCAACCACCCCATTTTGTTGAGGTGTTCGTGGAGCGGAAAATTCATGTTTAAAACCATTTTCTTCACAAAGTTTTCAAAGTCTAAATTATCAAATTCACCTCCATGGTCACTTCTCAAGGTTTTAATTGAAATCCCCTTTTCATTTTGAACAAGTTTTGAAAATTTTGAAAAATAATCAAAAGTTTCAGACTTTTTGGCTAGAAAGTAAACCCATGTAAATCTAGAGTAATCATCAACCAATACATAACAATAACGTTTACCATTTAAGCTAGCAATGTCAGTAGGTCCAAACAAATCCATATGAATCAATTCAAGCACGCGTGACGTACTAACAACATTTTTTGGACGAAAAGATGAGCGACTAGGTTTTCCCATAGTACAGGCTTTACACACTTTGTTATTTTTGAATTTCTGATGAGGTAAACCTCTGACAAGTTCATTTGTTTCCAGTCTTTCAAGAAGACCCATACTTGCATGTGCCAGCCTTCTGTGCCATAGAATTGCCTCCTCTTCCGTTGCTATCAAGCACCTAGAAACAGTTACATCATCGAAGGAGAGTGTGTAGACATTTCCAATTCTTTTCCCTGTAAAAACAACCTTTCCAGAGGATATTTCTATGATTTTGCAAACATTACTATCAAACACAACATTCATTCCTTTATCACAGAGTTGACTGATAGAGATAAGATTGTGAAATAGATTATCAACATATAAGACATCGGTTAAGGCAAAAATACTGTTACCTACTTTTCCTTTACCAATAATTTTACATTTACTGTTGTCACCTAGAGTCACATTCCCACCTTTATGTTTTTCAAGGCTAAGGAACAGTCTTTTGTCTCCTGTCATATGTCTGGAGCAACCTGAATCCAAATACCATTTCTGTTGCTCCTTAGCCCGCCAACATGCCTACACATACAGAGAAGAGGATGACCCAGAGAATCTTCTAGGTCCAAGCATATCAGTAGTAGAAAAATGATAATCATAAGATTCTTTTGGCACCCAGATTTGATTTTTCCTTTTATTTGTGTTCCAATTATTATGATAATTGTGTGCCAAGTATTTAGGAACCCAAGCCTTTTTGAACTTTTGAATCTTATTGCAGTTTTCATGGCTGTGACCAATTTCTCCACATTTTACACATTTGAGAAAGATACCTCTACTTTTAACAATGTCAATTTTAGTCATTTTTTCTTGTATCTTTGCAAAGCCAAGTCCTTTTCTATTATTTGCAAACAGTTGGTTTCCAAGCAACATGTTAAAAGATGTTTGACCAATTGAGAATTTATTCAAAGTAACTTCAAGATCTTGAACTCTCGTTCTTAATATTGTGTTCTCGTTCACAAGTGAAGTGTAATTCTTTCTTTTAGTGTCATCCTTTTTTAGAGTCAGATTTACTTTTTCAAGATTCTCCATGGTGCACTTGAGTGTTGAGAGTTCTAGATTCACAGTCTTACAAATTTCACAATCTAGATTTTTGTTTTTTGAAACGTTCTCAAGTTCAGATTTCAGCTTCTTATTATTGTGAATGAGATCAAGATTTTTTGCCTTCAGTTTCTCTGCTTCGGATTCTAATTGGTCAATAATTTCAGAAAGATGTTTACACATTAAAACTAGATCGTTATAACTGTATACCTCAGTGGTTTCTTCGTTGGCATCTTCTTGATCTGACTTTTCCATGAAGCACAAGTTGCTTTCT
The DNA here is from genome assembly GCA_030737875.1 of Allium sativum. Lineage (NCBI taxonomy): Eukaryota > Viridiplantae > Streptophyta > Magnoliopsida > Asparagales > Amaryllidaceae > Allium > Allium sativum. The sequence continues at coordinate 507,329,144 of CM060921.1, read as the reverse complement.
TCCTCACTGCTGTCTGAATCTTCTTCTCCTTCCTCGTCATCCCAAGTTATAGCAAAAGCTTTCTTCTTCTTCTTGTTTCTTTGGAGAAGTGGACAATTTGGTTTTATGTGTCCCGACTTTTGACAATTGTAGCAGAGTGGTTCGTCTTCTGAATTGTTGGTCTTTGGTTTATTTCTACGAGGTTTGAATTTTCTCCACTTCGTGAGTTGTCTGACTGCCATGGCAAGTTGTTCAATAGGATCTTCACCATCACTGGTAACGGTGTTGGACAGAGCTATTGACTTCTTCTTCAGATCTGAGTTGTTGCGATCTTCTCTTGCTTTTAGCTCCATTTCATACGTCATTAAATTCCCGATAAGTTCTTCCATGCTTAGCTTACTCAGGTCTTTAGATTCTTGAATGGCTGTGACTTTTGCTTCAAAGTTCATTGGCAGAACACGCAGAATCTTTCTCACAAGTTCTACTTCTGTATAGATCTTTCCAAAAGCTCTAGCATTGTAGACCAGCACAGAGAAGCGTCCATACATGTCCTTGATGCTCTCATCCTTCTGCATGATGAAGTTTTCATATTCATTGCTAAACATGGCAAGACGGGATTCTTTAACCTGAGAAGTTCCTTCGTGTGTGACTTCAAGAGTATGCCAGATTTCCTGGGCTGTATTACAGTGAGAGATTCTGTTATATTCTGTTTTATCAAGAGCACAAATCAGAGCATTCATAGCTTTAGAATCTATAGAGTATAGTTTCTTATCATTCGCATCCCACCTACTTTTTGGTTTAGGTGTTACAATTCCATTAACAGTTTCAGTAGGAGGTTTATATCCAGTTTCAATGAAATCCCAGACATCATAATCAACAGACACAAGTTAGATTTTCATCCTAGCTTTCCAATACGCATAATCACCACCATTGAACATGGGTGGTCTAGCAATAGATTGACCTTCAGAAAAAGCATTATTCATGGAAGTCATGACTCTAGGGTTACAAACAGGCTCTGATACCAATTGTAGTCTCCTTCTCGAGGATTTTAATCACACCCCGGTGGCCTATAATGGCACCTCAGAGACTGATTTCACGTCCCGCCTCTCGAAATGGACAACCACCCACGGACATGTAGGGATAAGAGTCACTACTTCACCACTAGATCATAGAGCGAGAACTCCCTATCATGTTGTAACCTTATACCAGCTTTGATACCAGCTCTGATACCAATTGTAAGGATCGATAATAACCCTGATTTTGAAAAGTTTCTCTTTTGGTTGGATTTGAATTTTTGCATGGCCTTTAAAACAGATTTTCCCCTTTTTGAATTTTAAAACCTCGGCTTTGATTTGAAAAGTAAATGAGTTGCTGCTTTCCCCTTTTGACTTTGTATACCATGGTTTTGAAATGAATTTCCTTGATTAACGACACTGAACATTTTCTTGCTTGATAAATTGCCAAGACTGTGTTGTTCAAAAACAGGAAACAAGATCAAATTTTGTGTGGGCTATAATTCTGGAATTTATTGCCAAATATAATTTACTGACATCAAATTGTCTGCTATGAGTGATTCTTCCTATGCTGGAAATGTTTTAAACTCTTGCCATAAACTGTTGAATAAAATCATCCTGTCTCTGCTGTGCTTTTTATGCCATTTACTTCAAATTTCGTGGAACATTGGCTCACTGTCGAGATTGAATTTGCATTGAATTCTCACATGACTTCCTCTTTTGCCATTGTTGTTGTTGTGTTTTCTACTTTTGCTTTGCTCGAACAAAATTTGATTTCTTGGCTTTAAATGTTGCTCTGTTTAAATTTGAATCGGCCTTGATTAAAAATTGCTGATAAACTCTTCACTTGTTTTGTATGTGGACTTCTTGCACCATTCATATTTTAGAAGACCAGAAATATTGACCTTGATTTCGACTGTCTTGACCAAATGCTAGCTTCACCATGCACGTATGCTTATATATAGTGTACACTTGCACTTTGCATCATTACTGTGTACTTCAACTTGTTGCACTTGTATTGACTTATGCTGGTCCATACTTGCTATTATTACTCGACTATGCTGAAACTGTTTTTGACTTTTGCTTATACATGGCTCGAGCAACTTGTGTACTTTAGCTTGTCCACTGATTCTTGACTTTACTTGACCATTTTGACACTTATTTGAGTTAAAATCACACTGCAAGCGCTTGCTTGATCATGCTGAAACTTTATGATCATATTGGTCCATGTTTATTTATGCTCCATGCTATAAACTGCTCATGATATGCTGTTGTATCTGTTGCACCATGCACCCAAACTGACTTGACACCATCATGCTGCTGTAGCCTTGTATCGTTGACATTCACCATTGATGTTTGTCTCATCACTTTGAGTTGCATATGTAAACTTGCACCAATGCATGCTTGCTATAATTTCATGTTGAGCTCCACTGATTTATGTATATGCTGTATACATCCTTAGACCCTACTTGTTGTATGTGTATTGCTGTACACTTGAGATTGCACCATTATGAAACTGCTGACTTTATTTATTCATACTGCTTTTGATTTTGTTGAAGTATTTCCATTTTCTTTTTTGATCTTTTATCTTGTCTTGTGACCCTAAAAAAAACAGCAGTCAAACTGTACTGTGTTGAGGTTGATCAGAATCATCTGGTTCTGATCAGCAAACCAGTATGGTTATGGCGTGGCTGTTCAAGTCTGAAATATGATGAGAGAAACACACAAAAAACTGAGACAAATAGAGAATCACAAACTATAGAAATCTTATTTGTTCAGTGTTTATTTTAGTTCCAGTGTACTGTGTGTATTTTTTCTTGTGTGACAGGTTTCATGATGATGCAACAAAAAAAAACTTGGAATAGCAAGAGTGTGCAAAGCAGAGTGTATCCAGCAGAGAGTTGTGTATGAAGTGTAAAGAGAGTTGTAAAATCATTTGTAAATAGATGAGTGTTCCAAGAGAAATTTGTATATAATTGTTTTTGTGAGATAAATTAGATATTATTGAATAACAAATGCTTGTATAGATTTCCTGTATTCTGTGTAAAGCATTATCAACCAATAATAATTATTATTCCACAATCAAACACATCAATAAAATCTATTTGTTATCATCAAACAAAAAATCATATATTCAACAATAACTTCTTCATCCGGACTCCGATTTTCGAAAACTCGGACTCTATTTCATGTAAAATTTCGAGACGAACGCAATGGCGTAACCCGTTTCCCCTTATTCTGAATTTAAAATTTAATTCTGCCTTGATTTCTTGTTTTAACATGCTATAAAAATATGGGTTGTTATAGAATATTTAATTAATATAATAATTTAAAGAATATATATATAATTTTGAATTAAGCGGAATTAGCTGAAATAGCAATATTGTGAAATGGGATAAATTCAAATATATAATTCAGTTTAAGATTGAATTATATTAATGTATATATTTAAATAACGACAGTTTGAACGTATAATTATATTATAATTATAATCGAGCCCATAATGGCGCGGCAGTTCGTAGTTTGGCGATTTGAACTTAAACTGAATATATAGAGTTCGTTTTAAATCGGATTTCTGTGAAACAAGAAACGTTATGAGCTGATGAAGTATGTTTTTCTAATGGAAGAGAAAAATCGGGATTTCATTTTGTAGATTTTGAGTTATGTCCAAATCAAATTTTAAAATAGTCGTTATGGAATTCCTTTATAATTTTATAACGATTTATTTATATTTAAATGGATTTTTAATATAAATTAAATATTGATTTAATCGGGATTTGAAATATCGAGTTAGAAATTCATATAGGAATATTCTGGAGTTGTATGATATTCTAGTGTGAATATATACGATAATATTTATTTATAAATATTTAATTTAATTATTTTTAAATATAATTAATATTTAAATGGGTTTATTTAGAGCTTTAAAATAGCCAGTTTTGCAAACGACCTCCGTTTTCAACGAAACTAATTTTGTTGGATCCGCAATATTAAATTATTGTTAGATTTCAATTTACGTGGTTTTTAGAGTCAGTAGGTAGTCGTACAAATTTTTAATGTGAAAAACAGTCGATATTTTGACGGTTAAAAATACGCTGTGTGGCAAGCAGAGTCGAAATTCGACGAAACCAGTTTTGTTGGGTTCGTAATGTTGAACTTTAGTTGCATGCCAATTTTCCTGATTTTTGGGTATCGTATGTGATCATATGAATTTTTAGAATGCAAATACAAGTAATGGTTCAATATAAATTAATATAAAAATTTGATGAAGCTTCTCATACAAGGCAAACTTACTCTATAAATACACCAACTCCCCAAAACCAAATCTTATTCCTTCCTGGTCAATGAAGTGCGCAGCCTTCAGTTTCCATCCTCAAACATTTCGTGAGCTTTGGAAAATCCAAGAAAATGAAATATACTCCTGTAAATTCCAATATATATACATTTGCATTCCTAAAACCATTATCTACAATCTGATATGTACCATGATGGGTTTTAGAACATTTTTGGTCGCTGTTATTTACAACAGCGTCGGTGAGGAGGACTTAGGGTTGGATTTCTTTGGCCGATTTTTCATCGACTTACCAAACAGGGTTGATATTTGTATTCGGGGTACATTTTAGTTTGTGTTATGAAAATTTTGAGGGGAGCGGTGAATCTTGTTGTCGCGAGTTGTCTGGAGGCGTGGTGTCAGGGGTGAGGATGGATTTTGATTGGCTCGTTCGAGTTTCATATGGAGGGGATGGATTCGAAGGGTACAGGAATAGGATTGTAGTGGTGAAGTTGGTTTCGAGTTTCGTTGAGTAAAGAAAGAGAGAGGAGCCGAGTTTTTGATCGGCTATGGCCACTGAAGTTTGAAGAGCAGCATATAAGCCTGGGTAAAGAAGATGAGTTCGAATTTCACTTCCAGGGATAGGAAGAACGAGATGAGTTAGGGTGGTATTTGTTTTTGAATTCATGGCAACATGAAGAAGTTTTGATGTAAAAAGGACGACTAACGCTATTTACAGGGGCGACGTATTTTGTTTTAGCGATTCGGGAAGAAGAGGAATATACTGTTCATTTCGGGTTTGGGCGGGCCGACGGAAATGGGTGAGGCCCAGTACCTAAGTTATTTAAATTAAACTACTTTAATTTAGGTTATAAATTGTAAAATGAATATCCTTATCATACGGTATCAGAATCTGACGAAACAAGATCTGTTAGGATTGTATGGACGGTGGCTACATAATGGAACTGACTGGGAGTGAATCAGAGATCGTTACAATTTATAGCGAAAAAAATTGTCGGATCTGAATCAACGACCGGTTATCGTTATTTAACGATGATCGTCCAATGTGAGTAAAACTCACTAACTTGAACAGTTATATTTTTACAACATATTTTTAGAACTGATAAATGATGGTTGATTACTGTGTGTTGATGATTTGTTAATTGATTTGTTGAAATTATGGATCTAGTGATATATATATATATACTAATATATATATATATATATATATATCATTAATCAAATATTGATTCTGTTGATCAGAATATTTCATATTGAAATGAAATCGATGTTATTTATGTGTTTAACATCTGTGGATGTAGGGAAACAAGTTGGAGGGATCCAACTGGATTCCTCAATATTTATAATACTGTTTGTTTTCATATATTGTGATATATGATGTGATATATAATTTTTGATTGATTATGATGACACTGGTCATGTAATTTGGTATTTTAAATACCATGTGAAATACTGGAATGTAAAAAGGAAATTTTCAAAGAGAATATTGAAATTGAAATATTTATATAGAATGAATAGAATTATATAAAAGGATTTATTTAGAGTGAATAGAATTATATAAAAGGATTTATATAGAATGAATAGAATTATATAAAGGGAATTATAAATGAGAATTAAGTGTTAGAAGTTAAAGACAAGATTTTGTATAAATAATTCTATAAATAGAGATTGAATAGAATTTGGAATTTGGATATTATTTTCAAATATGGAATCAGATTATTTGGAGTATGTAAAGAAATATTGTTCACCTTCAATGTGAATAATAGATTAAAGTAAATATTTGAAATTAAAACTTTTATAAAGGAAATTGGGTTTTGAAATAGGAATTAAAATGGAGTTAAATGAATTAGAAACTGACTGGAAATTAGTTGATTAGAATAGCTTTCTGTGTGTTGATATGATGTTGGTTTCGGCCTTCGGGGTTAATATGTAGGGGGTTGTTCTCTTACTAGTTTACAGTTAGAGACTGATATATGTGAGAAGATATTGATGCATGAATCAGAAATGGAAACGTTTTCCAAAGTTAATAACGTAGATTTTCTAAAATTAGAAAATAAGGATTTGATGAATATATGGAAACGAGAAATGGAGAAATGAATAAATGTTGATTGATGATTGATCGATTGAATTTCCATCTAGAAATAATATCGTTGTTTGCACACATATTTTTCTTTGATAGTTAAATCATCGACTATCAAAGTTCTTGACCATTTTTCCATCGTCAATACGGAGAGACTGGGATCAGATATATTACCAGAAACCACTCCGTATGGCATTAGCGTTGCGAATCAAATATGATGAAGAAAATTGAAGATGGAGTTATGCAAGGGTTGTTTAGTAAATTTTAGGTAGAAATTGCCTAAGATGGATTTATAGAATAATTCCTTCGGATTGTCCAGTCCTAGGACAACTTGAATGGACGAATGTCTGATAGAGTATATCTGGTAGATCGCGTAAGTTGATTGTTTCAAACCTATTTACATTGGTGGCGGAGGAATTCGTTTCTCTTAGCTTATACCCGTGGTATTTTTTGGAGAATCAATTTGTGATTTGATGGGTATGACGATGTGGCATTCAAAGTAAATGAAGGAGTGATCTGTTAAAAGATACATTATGACCTCAAGCCTCATCAACTGGGAAATGACATAAATTAGGCAGGTAGCATGGTTAAGTGGGTCACACCCAAGTAGGGTATATTGTCACCATCTAGAGAATATTCATATTTATTACTTCTTTCGCTTCCGTATCTCCCGGGAACGGTTATGTTGGTATACCAACCATAAGGTGATAATATATTCGAAACATTCAAGCGAAATGAATGGTCGGTCATGTGTGGCCAAGTTACAAGATGTTCTTGTTGAACTCCAGTGTATCGCTTCTAGAGTACACTGATCGGAAGGTGGTTCCATACCTTGTCATAGTTGGAAATCCATTACCCAATAAGCGCCTGCGGTGTTTGATTGTATATAATGTATGTGGAACGTGAGATGAATGTGTTTCCACTAGATTGCTATTTATTTGATTTAGACATTATTATAATATCAGAAGAGTATTGATTTTAACGAAATGTTTTGGGTTATTGTAAGGTAAAAACCATCTGTGTTTATGTGTGGATCGGTCTTATGATTATCATTTCTTTAGAAAGGATTTTAAAAGTTAAATAAATGATTGGAGTTTACTCACACCAGTCACAAGATTGACCCAGAGTTTATTTTGTTTTGTTTTCCCTAAACTCATGGGTGCCCAATTTTGTATGGGCAATCAAGTTGTCGGGATTTATAGATACTTGAAGAGCTGGAGCAGGAGGCTTCAGGCTTATATAGCTATTGTTATTTCCGCTGTGTTGTAAGTGTTATACTCTAATAATGGTATTGTATACAAATACTGTTTTATTTCAAAGTTATGTTATGAATATATTTATTCGTTCCGCTGTGAGATTTGTGTTTACTCTGATGTTGTGATGTTTCTTCTTCTTCTATTCTAATTTTCTATCTTATCTATTCGCACCCTCTATTTTCTTTCATTAACTATCCGGTATTTCCGATGCTTGGATAGTCGACATTGAGTTTATGTCGATTACCAAGGTCGCGAAAACCCGGGTCATTACAGTGGTATCAGAGCTGAAGGTTAAGTAATTAGCTTGGCTATGTGGCGTGACTCAGTAGAGATGGGGTTAGCAATACCCTATATTGAGTTTGAGTGTATATATATGAGCGCATATTTATTATTTGATATAAAAATGATTTTTATATTGTGGAGATTTATTGGTTGATTGGCTTATGAATTTTGGTCGATCAGTTTGATCCGCTGTATCGGTAGGAGTTAATAAACACTTGAATACCATGAACCGACATGGTATGTTTTGAAAAGAGGGTAAATGAAATAATTTTACCCGAAATATATTTTGTTATAAAAGGAATATATATATTGGAATTATTATAATATATAAAATGTGTTGGTTGTTATTATAATCGAATGAGATTATAAATTGAAATGGTTATATAAAATAACCAATCTGAATTTATATAAGTGTAATACATGAAATCAGATGAATTAAATCTGGATTCAAATCAGAATTTGGAATTAAAATTTCGAAAACATGAAAAGTGTTGTAAATGTAATTGGATTAAGTATATGAGAATTTTAAAATCCTGGGAGATTTTAGAAATGTTTTTCAAGCATTGGAATAGTATTTTGAAATGTTTTCAAAATGGTGGTGTTTAGAAATGGTTTTAAAAGTGATATAGTATTAAACTCACTTCAATAGCTGGGAAATAACCTCGATGATGAATCGCGACATCATTAGTGTTCATTTTTGGGTTGCTAAGTGATGGATTACTACCAAAGATTTTGTTTTTGAATTGTTTTGTGAAAAGCAAGTTGTTTTGAATCCTGAAAGGGGATATCTGGTTTTAGAAAAGCTAAACTATTTGAAATTCCCTAGGGAAGATTGTTGAATTACAACAAATTAAATTAGAATTTGTAAAAGAAAATAGAAATTGAATTGAAACTGGTTAAGTGGAAAATGAATTGAGATAGAAAGTATCGAATTAGATTGGATTAGAGATAATCCGAAATGAAATTGGACTGGTAAGTTAAGAGTTGAAATTAAAAATGGAATCTGAGTTAAGAACAGAATTTGGCTTGGGTTTAACCAAATGATTGGGATGACATTGGTATATGCAGAATTGGTAACAGATGGAAAGGATATATTGATATGCCCGACACAAAGGTACCAGTTTATATTACAAATAGGTTTGAGATTTTGATGAGCCGAATTGGCAAGCCGCTTGGATGTTTGATTTTCTTTTGGGTTGAAGAAGGCCTAGAGAGGTGAGTTGGAATTTGAGCTATTGACCAGTACAAAGGAGGTGCTGGCGAAATTTTTCGAAAAGTTAAGGTGTTAGAAAATTTCAGGATTTTTGAAAATTTTCTTTCGTTAGTAAAATAAATTAACAATTTAATTGAAATTAAATTGGTTCAGTTGAAACTGAAGTTAAGAAGTGAACAAATGATTCTTCCCAGTTAATAGGGTGTTTTCTACCTTAGCAATTTCGAGGACGAAATTATTTTAAGGGGAAAGAATGTAATGTCCCGTATTTTTACGATGTAATAATAAATTTATTTAATTACTTAATTAGTGATTTATATATGTGAATAGTGGTTTAATTAAATTATATGGAATATTTAATTAATATAATAATTTAAAGAATATATATAATTCTCAATTAGTCAGAATTAGCCGAAATAGCAATATTGTGAAATGGGACAAATTCAAATATATAATTCAGTTGAAGATTGAATTATATTAACGTATATATTTAAATAACGACAGTTTGAACGTATAATTATATTATAATAATAATCGAGCCCGTAATAGCGCGGCAGTTCCTAGTTTGGCGATTTGAACTTCAACTGAATATACAGGGTTTGTTTTAAATTGGATTTCTGTGAAACAAGAAACATTAGGAGCTGGTGAAGTATATTTTTCTAATGGAAGAGAAAAATCGGGATTTCATTGTGTGGATTTTGAGTTATGTTCAAATCAAATTTTAAGATAGTTCTATGGAATCCCTTTAATTTTATAATGATTTATTTATATTTAAATGGATTTTCAATATAAATTAAATATTGATTTAATCGGGATTTGAAATACCGAGTTAGAAATTCATATAGGAATATTCTGGAGTTGTATGATTTTCTAGCGTGAATATATACGATAATATTTATTTATGAATATTTAATTTAATTATTTTTAAATATATTTAATATTTAAATGGGTTTATTTAGAGCTTTAAAAATAGCCAGTTTTGCAAATTACCTCCTTTTTCGACAAAACTAATTTTGTTGGATCCACAATAATAAATTATTGTTAGACTTCAATTTCCGTGATTTTTAGAGTCGTTAGGTGGCCGTACGGAATTTTAGTGTGAAAAATAGTCGATATTTTGACGGTTAAAAATACGTCGTGTGAGAAAACAGAGTAGAAATTCAATGAAACCAGTTTTGTTGGGTCCATAATGTTGAACTGTAGTTGCATGCCAATTTTTGTGATTTTTGGGTATCATATGTGATCATACGGATTTTTAGAATGCAAATACAAATAACAGTTCAATTAAATTAATATAATTTTGATGAAGCTTCTCATACAAGGCAAACTTACTCTATAAATACACCAACTCCCCTAAACCTAACCTTATTCCTTCCTGGTCAATGAAGTGCGCAACCTTCGGTTTCCATCTTCAAACATTTCGTGAGCTTTGGAAAATCCCAGAAAATGAAATATACTCCTATAAATTCCAATATATATACATTTGCATTCCTGAAACCATTATCTATAATCTGATATGTACCATGATGGGTTTCAGAACATTTTTGGTCGCTGTTATTTACAACAGCGTCGGTGAGGAGGACTTAGGGTTGGATTTCTTTGGCCGATTTGTCATCGATTTTCCAAACAAGGTTGATATTTGTATTCCGGGTACGTTTTAGTTTGTATTGTGAAAATTTTGAGGGGAGCGGTGAATCATGTTGTTGTGAGTTGTCTGGAGGCATGGTGTCAGGGGTGAGGACGGATTTTGATTGGCTCGTTCGAGTTTTATATGGAGGGGATGTATTCGAAGGGGACGGGAACAAGAGTGTAGTGGTGAAGTTGGTTTCGAGTTTCGTTGAGTAAAGAAAGAGAGAGGAGCCGAGTTTTTGATCGGGCTATGGCTATTAAAGTTTGAAAGCCTGGGTAAAGAAGATGAGTTCGAATTTCACTTCCATGGGATAGGAAGAACGCGATGAGTTAGGGTGGTAATTGTTTTTGAATTCATGGCAACATGAAGAAGTGTTGATGTAAAAAGGACAGCTAATGCTATTTACAGGGGCGACGCATTTTGTTTCAGCGATTCGGGAAGAAGAGGAGTATACTGTTCATTTCGGGTTTGGGTGGGCCAATGGAAATGGGTGAGGCCCAATACCTAAGTTATTTAAATAAACTATTTTAATTTAGGTTATAACTTATAAAATGAATATCTCTATCATACGGTATCAGACTTTGACGAAGCAAGATCCGTTGGGACTGTATAGACGGTGGCTACACAATGGAACTGACTGGGAGTGAATCAGAGCTCGTTACAATTTATAGCGAAATAAATTGTCAGATCTGAATCAACAACCGGTTATCGTTATTTAACGATGGTCGTCCAATGTGATTAAAACTCACTAACTCTGAACAGTTGTATTTTTATAACGTTTTTTTAGAACTGATAAATGATGGTTGATTACTGTGTGTTGATGATTTGTTAATTGATTTGTTGAAATTATAGATCTAGTGATATATATATACTAATACATATTGTTAATCAAATATTGATTCTGTTGATCAGAATATTTCATACTGAAATGAAATCGATGTTATTTATGTGTTTAACATCTGGGGATGCAGGGAAATAGGTTGGAGGGATCCAACTGGATTCCCCAATATTTATAATACTGTTTGTTTTCATATATTGTGATATATGATGTGATATATAATCTGTGATTGATTATGATGACACTGGTCATGTAATTTGGTATTTTAAATACCATGTGAAACACTAGAATGTAAAATGGAAAACTTCAAAGTGAATATTGAAAATGAAATATTTATATAGAATGAATAGAATTATACAAAAGGATTTATATAGAATGAATAGAATTATATAAAAGGATTTATATAGAATGAATAGAATTATATAAAGGGAATTATAAATGAGATTTAAGTGTTAGAAGTTAAAGACAAGATTTTGTATACATAATTCTATAAATAGAGATTAAATAGAATTTGGAATTTGTATATTATTTCCAAATATGGAATCCGATTGTTTGGAGTATATAAAGAAATATTGTTCACCTTCAATGTGAATAATGGATTAAAGTAAATATTTGAAATTAAAACTTTTATAAAGGAAATTGGGTTTTGAAATAGGGATGTAAACTGGAGTAAAATGAATTAGAAACTGACTGGAAATTAGTTGAGTTGAATAGCTTTCTGTGTGTTGATCTGATGTTGGTTTCGGCCTTCGGGGTTAGTACGTAGGGGGTTGTTCTCATACTAGTTTACAGTTAGAGACTAATATATGTGAGAAGATATTGATGCATGGATCAAAAAAGGAAACGTTTTCCAAAGTTAATAACTTTCTAAATTTAGACAATAAGGATTTGATGAATAGATGGAAATGAGAAATGAATAAATGTTGATTGATGATTGATCGATAGAATTTCCATCTGGAAATAATATCGTTGTTTGCACACACGTTTTTCTTGGGTAGTTAAATCACCGACTATCAAAGTTCTTGACCATTTTTGTCGTCAATACGGAGAGACCGGGATCAGATATATTATCTGAAAACCACTCCGTATGGCATTAGCGTTGCGAATCAAATATGATGAAGAAAATTGAAGGCAGAGTTATTGAAGTGACCCGAACTTCCCCGACCTCCGAAGAGATGAGAAAGAACGAATTACTGTGAGGACAAGACAAAACAGAACGCAGACGGAAGAACATTTCATTGCTATTTACAACAATTCCATCAGATACAAGAATATACGGAGTATAATTGAATAAATTACATTCGAGGAATATCAGAGATTATAATAAATTACATAGCAGCGGAAAAATATACAAAGCACAACTGAAGGTGATATACGGATACAGAGCTTTTCGGATATCATTCCAGCTGTAAACCAGGATCCTGTGAATATAAATCTGCAAAACCAAAACTACTAGCTGCCCGTGCGGAAATAGGGGCACCCAAAGTTTAGGTTAAAACAATAAACTCCAGGTCAGTCATGTGACTGGTGTGAGAACTAAAACAATTATTTAAAACTTTACTTTAAAAGAGAGTAATTCAAGGGACCACGCCGTATCACACGGAACGGGTTTCCTCCCAGGAATACCAGTGCATAGAATAAACAATGCAATGCTTTTTCGAAAAAATGAAGCTATTATAAGACCCAGGTCCCATCACACAATGCAACGCAAGCCGGAGGATAGGGTTTTACCTTATAACAGCCAAACATGCTTGATACGTTTAAAACAAATCATTTGATACTATAATAAGTGTATAGTGTCAAAACAATTTCAATCATAAATATAAATCATAGGCGGCATGAATGTCCCAAACCACTATGTCGCCATACTAGTTCTACAATTAAAACTGAAATACACGTATTGGAAATTGGATTTCCATCATGAGTCGAGGCAAGGGGCAAGCTCCTCTCCGCTTCGAGACACTCTAGCAAATGCCTCAGGACTACACACTCTGGGTAACCCTGGGATCCTCCAAGATCGGTCCTCTCTTACGTTTGAGGATAAATTATTCCTGAACACACGTTTCCCAGCCCTATAGGACCTATAATCGAGGCGCCTCACATCCAAACCACAAAGGTGAAAAGTATATAAATGTCAGGGCTGGTAGGTCACTGACACCACCCATAGCTAGAAAGAAACGTCGTGCACTCCTTGGGTCCTCATCCCGTTTTTGACTCATACCGAGGTGTGAGGCTCGCGAATCCACGCTATACACAAAGCTGCCACGTAGGCCGTGCTTTGATCATCAACCACAAGACTTTGCTTTTCAACAGAAGCCTTGATCCATGCAACTCAGCGTGCCACACAGGCAATTCATGCCATGCGATTGATATCTATCGATATATAACCTCTAAGCTCGTACGTCTTAGAGAAGGGCGTTAAGCAAGAGAATAAATTCACCATCGCCAAACAGATATATATTTAACAGAAATCAATCAACACAGAATAAAATCCAATGTCAGACACATAATCCATTTACAAGTTCGTTCTGGGTCTGAACGAAACCGGAGGCACTTTCCTCGCATATCCATCGATCTCCAAGTACGTCTGGACGACCACCAACTGATTCCCTCATCTTGGGTGTACAGCCCAATAAAGATCATCAGTAATCACCAAAACGATGTGAAGACTTCCGGTCTTCAACCACCGTCTTCATCTTCGACATATCGTCGAATCGGTTATTCAGAATGGGTGTAAACCCTGCCTTTCCGAACAATCCGCGTATATTAAAACGAATGTTACACAAACACAACATACGCCTCAATCCAATTCATATTCTCAGGGAAAGGTTCCCATTAATTTTATCCAAGATAAATTCTTTAAAATTTATCCTTTAATCTTCCTTTGGATGTCATTTCAAACCAAATTATGGTTTTCTAAACTAGTCGAGATTAGCGAACCACGCCGAAGTAATTATTTATTTTATTTCCCAATCCCAACCTATTCATCCCATGAAGCAAAACTGGTAATACTCCATATCTAACACCACGGTGTTATCGGTAAAATTAATTACTATTTCACATTCAAATCTAATTAAAGATTTAACTATCGCTTTGGAGCAAAACCGGTGATACTCCATTCTCGCTCACTTTCTAAAGTTGATAATTTAGATTACAAATTCACATTTCAATCTAATTGCAGATTCATTAAAACTCCTTTTATTGGGTTAAAGAACTAATGTCTTTTAAAACATAGTTCACGACAAACCCAAATCACATTCTATTTATTATCGGGTTAAAGAACTAGTGTTATTTTAAACACAGTTCACGATAAACCCATGAATCAATTCTATTTAAACCCATTTCAAATCCAATTTATTTATTTAAAAATAAATGTGTTTTAATTTCAGTTCAAAACTGGTTCATTTCGATAAAAATCTATTTTTATCTTTTCAAGTATGGAGTTTTTCATCCCAATTTTTCCCAAATCATTTCTTATGATTTTACACAAATTATTACTATTTTTAATAATTTTATCAAGGTCCGTACAGTCGATTTCCATCAACGGCCATCGAACTGCACTTACAGCGACCTTTTTCAATTTTGATTTGGACGTATATCCAAATCCAACCGTTAGATTTCAAATTTATAATATTCTTAGAAAGCTCTTTTCGATACGAACTCAACGGTTCCGGTTTTAGGAGAATCCGACGGTCGGATCTCCCGTAATGTTCGTTCGAAGTCAATGGTCAAAATTCGCGAACTGCCGCTGCGCGGCGCGTCCTATTCAGGCCATTATATTATATATATATAATATATATAATATATATTTTGTTGATTTCCTTTCAAAATGTATTTTATAAATAGTTTTGAATTCGTTTCAAAAACAATTTCAACCTTTATTTCAAATTCAAATCAAAATTGAATTTTCTATTATAAATCCTTTTTACTTTCATTTCTATTTGATTTCAATTCAAATCGATTTTTAATTCGATTCGAATTCGTTTTCTTTTCAATTCAATTCAATTCGAATTCGTTATATACTCCCTTCATATTCAATTTCTTTTTTTATTCAAATCAAATTCCATTTCTTTTCTATTCAAATCAAATTCAATTCGTTTTCTAATCAAATCAAATTCTATCAAATTCAATTTCTTTTCAAATCAAATCAAATTTAATTTAAATCAAATTCATTTTCTATTCAAATCAAATCAAATTCAATTTAAATCAAATTCATTTTCTATTCAAATCAAACTCATTATATATTCAATTCAATTCGAATTCGTTTTATATTCGATTTAATTCAAATTGGTTTTCTATTCGATTCAATTCAAATTGGTTTTCTATTCGATTCAATTCAAATTGGTTTTCTATTCGATTCAATTCAAATTGGTTTTCTATTCGATTCAATTCAAATATAAAAACAAATATAATCGATATAAATATCGTTCGCGTCAAAATAGCGCATTTCTAATTAATACGGCTTTATATATTTCAATAATTCCTTTATTCTATTCAACAAATGAATATTTATTTTTGTCAACACACAACTAATCTCAACGAATGAGTACTGTCCACATGTGACTATTTTTGTTAAAATATTTCGTTCAACACATGACTAATCTCAGCGGATGAGTACAGTCAACACATGAACCTTTATTTTATAGTGATAAAGATATAAATTTTATTGTTAAAATATTTCGTTCAACACATGACTAATCTCAACGGATGATTACAGTCAACACATGAACCTTTACTTTATAATATTCTTTATCTTCTAAATTGGAATGAGGCCCAATCAATTACCATATAGAGTTAATTATATGGATTCCATACAACACATGTATATAATAGCAACGATAAATAATCAACCATCATCCAAAGTGCACTACACTGTATAAGCATCGAATATAGATATCTAACGCTTATAACAGCCTGTCAATCAATCGATCGACATACAACTAATTATTGGGATTAGTGTATGTCGTATTTCGTCCCAATACCTGTGTGGGGTTTCAAACAATCAAACACAGATTTTATTTGTGCAGTTGGGCGATGAGTAAAATTTATCGACCCAATCAATGTTCTTCAAATAGGTGTAGATAAACAAACCGTCCGGTTTGTGAATGAATATTCATTTATTCACATTCACGTTAAAAATTATATTTTTAACGATAAAATATTTTATTTCAACACATGAATTCCTATTCAGTTCATTTACACAATAAAAATGATATTTTTATTTTTCTAACATATTTTAGAAAATTTCGGCGGCATAACGGCACGATACTAGAAACGGGACAAGGCCTAGCCTTATCCCCGGTCTAGTGAAGGCCCACGCCATTCACACATCAATCAAATCCATTCATTTCACCAAACAATTCGATTCAAACCAAATAAACTAACCAACTACACAACCAAACAATTTAACAAACAAGCCATCCATGGTCTGTGGATGACCGGTGTCGGGTGCTACTAAACACCGTCTGCATCCTAGTATATATATATATATATATATATATATATATATATATATATATATATAACTAGAAAAAGAAATTAAAGAGTGAGAAATTCTCACCGATAGCTATCCTAACTCCACAGCACTTCTAATGCAGGAAATCTTCACTGTTTTCATCTCTTATCACTTTCGTCGCCCGTAGCCACTACATATGTAAAAATCGAATTTTTACTTTGCTATTTAATATATAAAAATCAAATGTCTACTTCGTTATTCAATATATAAAAATTGAATTTTTACTTCGTTATTCAATATATAAAAATCGAATTTTTACTTCGCTGTTCAATATATAAAAATCGAATTTTTACTTCGTTATTCAATATATAAAAATCGAATTTTTACTTCGTTATTCAATATATAAAAATCGAATTTTTACTTCGTTATTCAATATATAAAAATCGAATTTTTAGAATTTTTACTTCGTTATTCAATATATAAAAATCGAATTTTTACTTCGCTATTCAATATATAAATATTGAATTTTTACATCGTTATTCAATATATAAAAATCGAATTTTTACTACACTACTATATAGATAAAAATTCTATTTTTACAACGCTACTATATATAAAGATTTCGCCTTTTCAAACATAAAGATTTCGCCTTTTCAAACATAAAGATTTCGCCTTTTCAAATATAAAGATTTCGCCTTTTCAAATATAATAAAAATCATATTTTTAACTTCTACATATAATAAAAATTATATTTTTAACTTCTACATATAATAAAAATTATATTTTTATATGCTAAAAGTTTGCATCTTCCTTCTTTTAAAAATCTCATCTTTCTATGATTAAAATATAATCTTTACTTTATTATAAAAACCAAATTTTATTTCTTCTTCTACATGATAAAAATCGTTCCTTTCCTTATTTTAAAAATTTATTTTTTCTATTCTAACAAAAAACTAATTTTTCCTTTCTTTTATTAACAAAATCCTAATTTTTATTATGGTAAAAATCATACCATTTTAGAGTTAGAAATCATAGATTTATATTAGAGATAAAATCAGAAAGGAAAAGGAAAAAAAAACTGAAAACAACTAAATGCAAAATAAAAAAGAAAACTCACTAATTTCAATCGGAGGGGAGGTTCACGTGCGGTGCCGGAGTTTGGTGGACGGTCGGAGGGCAACTAGGTGCAGGCGGTTCGGGTTCTGGCGAGGGGTGGCGGTCGTTGGTTGTAGGGGGGTTTTGGGCGCGGGTGGTTCGATTTAGGGGATATCGGCGGGGGGGGGGGGGGGGGGGGTTCCAGAGCGGAGAGAGCGCGAGAGGAGGGGGAGCTCGAGGAGAAGGCGCGGTGGGATGAACGGAGGTGGAGCGCCTCCGGTGGCGTCTTCGACAGTCCTCCATCGCCCTCTTTCTCTTTTTTTTTTATCAGATCCGGTTTGAAGAATAAACGGGGGAGGAGGAGAGATAAGAGGGAAAGAGGAAGGAATTAAAATATATATATTATTTAATATTATTTGATTTACTTAAAAGTTGACTTTACATTCGAACACCAATTGAGGCCCAACGACTGTCGCCCCTAGCTAAATACCCCCATTCCGAACACAATGGGATATGTCACATAGGCCAATTCGCTTGTTACGATCAGTTTTCGTTGAAATCAACACATAACTCTATATATTGAATTTGAACGTGCATTTCAATTTACCGGGGTCACATACTAACTCGAAAAATTGCAGAAAAATATTTTCTAGCTTCGTATTGACGATACGGTCCTAACAAAACTAGTTTCATCGAATTCTGAGACCGTTAGAAAAATGGCCATTTTCCAGTCGATTAAAATCAACTGAAACTGGTCAAATGCGTTTTCCTTTGCCACGCTCACATATTGATTCGAAAAATTATGAAATTTGGAATCTAGCAATAATTTAACATCACGGACCCAACAAAAGTGGTTTCATCGAAATCCGAGGTCGTTTGCAAAATTCCCATTTTTAAGGGCCTGAATTCCATAGCGACTATTCAGAATTTTCATTTGGACATATCTTTTGATCCCTGCTATGAAATTTCGATTTTTCGGATTCGTTGGAAAGATATTATCAATTAGATCCTAATGTTTTTTGTTTCGCTAAAATCCGGATTGTTTTGCACCCGGTACATTCAATTGAAGTTTGAAATCGAATTATCGAACTACCGCGCCATTTTCAATTCCTTTTATAATTATATATAATTATTTATATTCTAACGACGACGCCTATAATTTATACGTTCGATTTATATTCAAAATAAATTTCTCATCGATATTATTTAAAATAATCTATTTTAAATATTAAAATTCGCTAAAATTGCCAAAATAAAATTTTTAAACTGGCCCAGATTTCCGGGTTATTACAATCTCCCCCACTTAAAACTTTTCGTCCCCGAAAAGGAACAAAGTCGAAAGTGGTTTGATTAATCAACTCTACGTTCGATCTGGCTTCCATTCTCCAACTTTTCAGTTTCTGAGAATTTTCAAATTTTCAAAAATTTGGCTAACACCCTAAATTTTCGAAAAATTTCGCCATAACCTCCCCTGCACCGGGAGCCACGGGAAAATCCCGAAATTGCCATACAGGCCTTCTGATCTCAAAATAAAAAAGAAAAATCCAAGCGTCTAGCCAATAGGCTCATAAAATCATCATCACCCAAACAAAACAGTAAATTATGGTAAACATGTACCTATTTGTCGGGCAAACAAATTTTATTCTCTGCTCTAGCCTCCTTGCTATGACCTGTTCAATGTAAGCACATGTATATGCAAGCAAATGCGACCAATTTTCAATATAATATTCAATATTTGATGCAATTAGGCATAATGGTTCAAAAATTATCAAACAAATAAACAAACAACACAAACATCAATCGATTAGTGAATTTAACGTTTCAAATTCATAATTTTACTACATATAAAGAAAATCATGTTTTTGATGCCAATTCACAACAATAAATCTAGCTATATAAGTTTTGGTTCTCACACCAGTCTAATGGAAATATATAGATATCACACCTTCGTCACACGAACATAAATACTGATGATGCACGTGCTATCATCAGTACCATCTCCGGGCGATTAGAATGTGATTTTATATCTATCCAATATATTAAAACTTCGAATATACGTTCATGACGCGTATATGCAAAACCTTTATATACTGGATTGTCCAAATTCAAAATAAATAAATAATCAATTACGTATAAAATGGTTTAAATTTTCAAAACAAAATTGTTTTCATTTGAAAAATATACTCTTCACACTCGTTCTAGGATACTACTGATCCTATCTCTAACGAGTCATTCTAATTGGATATTACTAATCCAATATCTGATGAATTCTTTCGTATGGTTCTAATGTGTCTTGTTCTCGAGCTCTGTAAACCAAAGCTCTGATACCAAATGAAGCGACCCGAACTTCCCCAGCCTCCGAAGAGATGAGAAAGAACGAATTACTGTGAGGACAAGACAAAACAGAACGCAGACGGAAGAACAATTCATTGCTATTTACAACAATTCCATCAGATACAAGAATATACAGAGTATAATTGAATAAATTACATTCGAGGAATATCGGAGATTACAATAAATTACATAGCAGCGAAAAAATATACAAAGCACAACTGAAGGTGATATACGGATACAGAGCTTTTCGGATATCATTCCAGTTGTAAACCAGGATCCTGTGAATATAAATCTGCAAAACCAAAACTACTAGCTGCCCGTGTGGAAATAGGGGCACCCAGAGTTTAGGTTAAAACAATAAAATCCAGGTCAGTCATGTGACTGGTGTGAGAACTAAAACAGTTATTTAAAACTTTACTTTAAAAGAGAGTAATTCAAGGGACCACGCCGTATAAAACGGAACGGGTTTCCTCCCAAGAATACCAGTGCATAGAATAAACAACGCAATGCTTTTTCGAAAAAATGAAGCTATTATAAGACCCAGGTCCCATCACACAATGCAACGCAAGCAGGAGGATAGGGTTTTACCTTATAACAGCCAAACATGCTTAATACGTTTAAAACAAATCATTTGATACTATAATAAGTGTATAGTGTCAAAACACTTTCAATCATAAATATAAATCATAGGCGGCATGAATGTCCCATACCACTATGTCACCATACTAGTTCTACAATTAAAACCGCAATACACGTATTGGAAATTGGATTTCCGTCATGAGTCGAGGCAAGGGGCAAGCTCCTCTCCGCTTCGAGACACTCTAGTTAATGCCTCAGGACTACACACTCTGGGTAACCCTGGGATCCTCCAAGACCGGTCCTCTCTTACGTTTGAGGATTAATTATTCCTGAACACACATTTCCCGGCCCTATAGGACCTATAATCGAGGCGCCTCGCATCCAAACCACAAAGGTGAAAAGTATATAAATGTCAGGGCCGGTAGGTCACTGACACCACCCATAGCTAGAAAGAAACGTCGTGCACTCCTTGGGTCCTCATCCCGTTTTTGACTCATACCGAGGTGTGAGGCTCGCGAATCCACGCTATACACAAAGCTGCCACGTAGGCCGTGCTTTGATCATCAACCACAAGACTTTGCTTTTCAACAGAAGCCTTGATCCATGCAACTCAGCGTGCCACACAGGCAATTCATGCCATGCGATTGATATCTATCGATATATAACCTCTAAGCTCGTACGTCTCAGAGAAGGGCGTTAAGCAAGAGAATAAATTCTCCGCCGCCAAACAGATATATATTTAACAGAAATCAATCAACACAGAATAAAATCCAATGTCAGACACACAATCCATTTACAAGTTCGTTCTGGGTCTGAACGAAACCGGAGGCACTTTCCTCGCATATCCATCGATCTCCAATTACGTTTGGACGACCACCAACTGATTCCCTCATCTTAGGTGTACAGCCCAATCAAGATCATCAGTAATCACCCAAACGATGTGAAGACTTCCGGTCTTCAACCACCGTCTTCATCTTCGACATATCGTCGAATCGGTTATTCAGAATGGGTGTAAACCCTGCCTTTCCGAACAATCCGCGTATATTAAAACGAATGTTACACAAACACAACATACGCCTCATTCCAATTCATATTCTCAGGGAAAGTTTCCCATTAATTTTATCCAAGATAAATTCTTTAAAATTTATCCTTTAATCTTCCTTTGGATGTCATTTCAAACCAAATTATGGTTTTCTAAATTAGTCGAGATTAGCGAACCACACCGAAGTAATTATTTATTTTGTTTCCCAATCCCAACCTATTCATCCCATGAAGCAAAACTGGTAATACTCCATATCTAACACCACGGTGTTATCGGTAAAATTAATTACCATTTCACGTTAAAATCTAATTAAAGATTTAACTATCGCTTTGGAGCAAAACCGGTGATACTCCATTCTCGCTCACTTTCTAAATTTGATAATTTAGATTACAAATTCACATTTCAATCTAATTGCAGATTCATTAAAACTCCTTTTATTGGGTTAAAGAACTAATGTCTTTTAAATCACAGTTCACGACAAACCCAAATCACATTCTATTTATTATCGGGTTAAAGAACTAGTGTTATTTAAAACACAGTTCATGATAAACCCATGAATCAATTCTATTTAAACCCATTTCAAATCCAATTTATTTATTTAAAAATAAATGGGTTTTAATTTCAGTTCAAAACTAGTTCATTTCGATAAAAATCTATTTTTATCTTTTCAAATATGGAGTTTTTCATCCTAATTTTTCCCAAATCATTTCTTATGATTTTACACAAATTATTACTATTTTTAATAATTTTATCAAGGCCCGTACAGTCGATTTCCATCAACGGCCATCGAACTGCACTTAGAGCGACCTTTTTCAAATTTGATTTGGACGTATCTCCAAATCCAACCGTTAGATTTCAAATTTCTAATATTCGTTAGAAAGCTCTTTTCGATACGAACCCAACGGTTCCGGCTTTAGGAGAATCCGACGGTCGGATCTCCTGTAATGTTCGTTCGAAGTCAATGGTCGAAATTCGCGAACTGCCGCAGCGCGGCGCGTCCTATTCAGGCCATTATATTATATTATATATATATATATAATATATATTTCGTCGATTTCCTTTTAAAACGTATTTTATAAATAGTTTTGAATTCGTTTCAAAAACGATTTCAACCTTTATTTCAAATTCAAATCAAAATTGAATTTTCTATTATAAATCCTTTTTACTTTCATTTCTATTTGATTTCAATTCAAATCGATTTTAATTCGATTCGAATTCATTTTGTTTTCAATTCAATTAAATTCGAATTCGTTATATACTCCCTTCAAATTCAATTTCTTTTTTTATTCAAATCAAATTCCATTTCTTTTATATTCAAATCAAATTCAATTCGTTTTCTAATCAAATCAAATTCTATCAAATTCAATTTCTTTTCAAATCAAATCAAATTCAATTTAAATCAAATTCATTTTCTATTCAAATCAAATCAAATTCAATTTATATCAAATTCATTTTCTATTCAAATCAAACTCATTATATATTCAATTCAATTCGAATTCGTTTTATATTCGATTTAATTCAAATTGGTTTTCTATTCGATTCAATTCAAATTGGTTTTCTATTCGATTCAATTCAAATTGGTTTTCTATTCGATTCAATTCAAATTGGTTTTCTATTCGATTCAATTCAAATTGGTTTTCTGTTCGATTCAATTCAAATATAAAAACGTATATAATCGATATAAATATCGTTCGCGTCAAAATAGCGCATTTCTAATCAATACGGCTTTATATATTTCAATAATTCCTTTATTCTATTCAACAAATGAATATTTATTTTTGTCAACACACGACTAATCTTAACGAATGAGTACTGTCCACGTGTGACTATTTTTGTTAAAATATTTCGTTCAACACATGACTAATCTCAACGGATGAGTACAGTCAACACATGAACCTTTATTTTATAGTTATAAAGATATAAATTTTATTGTTAAAATATTTTGTTCAACACGTGACTAATCTCAACGGATGAGTACAGTCAACACATGAACCTTTACTTTATAATATTCTTTATCTTCTAAATTGGAATGAGGCCCAATCAATTACCATATAGAGTTAATTATATGGATTCCATACAACACATGTATATAATAGCAATGATAAATAATCAACCATCATCCAAAGTGCACTACACTGTATAAGCATCAAATATAGATATCTAACGCTTATAACAGCCTGTCAATCAATCGATCGACATACAACTAATTATTGGGATTAGTGTATGTCGTATTTCGTCCCAATACCCGTGTGGGGTTTCAAACAATCAAACACAGATTTTATTTGTGCAGTTGGGCGATGTGTAAAATTTATCGACCCAATCAATGTCCTTCAAATAGGTGTACATAAACAAACCGTCCAGTTTGTAAATGAATATTCATTTATTCACATTCACGTTAAAAATTATATTTTTAACGATAAAATATTTTATTTCAACACAGGAATTCCTATTCAGTTCATTTACACAATAAAAATGATATTTTTATTTTTCTAACATATTTTAGAAAATTTCGGCGGCATAACGGCACGATACTAGAAACGGGACAAGGCCTAGCCTTATCCCTGGTCTAGTGAAGTCCCACGCCATTCACACATCAATCAAATCCATTCATTTCACCAAACAATTCGATTCAAACCAAATAAACTAACCAACTACACAACCAAACAATTTAACAAACAAGCCATCCATGGTCTGTGGATGACCGGTGTCGGGTGCTACTAAACACCGTCTGCATCATAGTATATATATATAACTAGAAAAAGAAATTAAAGAGTGAGAAATTCTCACCGATTGCTATCCTAACTCCACGGCACTTCTAATGCAGGAAATCTTCACTGTTTTCATCTCTTATCACTTTCGTCGCCCGTAGCCACTACATATGTAAAAATCGAATTTTTACTTTGCTATTTAATATATAAAAATCAAATTTCTACTTCGTTATTCAATATATAAAAATCGAATTTTTACTTCGTTATTCAATATATAAAAATCGAATTTTTACTTCGCTATTCAATATATAAAAATCGAATTTTTACTTCGTTATTCAATATATAAAAATCGAATTTTTACTTCGTTATTCAATATATAAAAATCCAATTTTTACTTCGTTATTCAATATATAAAAATCGAATTTTTACTTCGCTATTCAATATATAAAAATTTATTTTTTACTTCACTATTCAATATATAAAAATCGAATTTTTACTTTGTTATTCAATATATAAAAATCGAATTTTTACTACACTACTATATAGATAAAAATTCTATTTTTACAATGCTACTATATATAAAGATTTCGCCTTTTCAAACATAAAGATTTCGCCTTTTCAAACATAAAGATTTCGCCTTTTCAAATATAAAGATTTCGCCTTTTAAAATATAATAAAAATCATATTTTTAACTTCTACATATAATAAAAATTATATTTTTAACTTCTACATATAATAAAAATTATATTTTTAACTTCTACATATAATAAAAATTATATTTTTATATGCTAAAAGTTCGCATCTTCCTTCTTTTAAAAATCTCATATTTCTATGATTAAAATATAATCTTCACTTTATTATAAAAACCGAATTTTATTTCTTCTTCTACATGATAAAAATCGTTCCTTTCCTTATTTTAAAAATTTATTTTTTCTCTTCTAACAAAACACTAATTTTTCCTTTCTTCTATTAACAAAATCCTAATTTTTATTATGGTAAAAATCATACCATTATAGAGTTAGAAATCATAGATTTATATTAGAGATAAAATCAGAAAGGAAAAGGAAAAAAAACTAAAAACTGAAAACAACTAAATGCAAAATAAAAAAGAAAACTCACTAATTTCAATCGGAGGGGAGGTTCACGTGCGGTGTCGGAGTTTGGTGGACGGTCGGAGGGCACCTAGGTGTAGGCGGTTCGGGTTCTGTCGAGGGGTGGCGGTCATTGGCTGTAGGGGGGGTTTTGGGCGCAGGTGGTTCGATTTAGGGGATATCGACCGGGGGGGGTTTCAGAGCGGAGAGAGCGCGAGAGGAGGGGGAGCTCGAGGAGAAGGCGCGGTGGGATGAACGGAGGTGGAGCGCCTCCGGTGGCGTCATCGACAGTCCTCCATCGCCCTCTTTCTCTTTTTTTTTTATCAGATCCGGTTTGAAGAATAAACGGGGGAGGAGGAGAGATAAGAGGGAAAGAGGAAGGAATTAAAATATATATATTATTTAATATTATTTAATTTACTTAAAAGTTGACTTTACATTCGAACACCAATCGAGACCCAACGACTGTCGCCCCTAGCTAAATACCCCCATTCCGAACACAATGGGATATGTCATATAGGCCAATTCGCTTGTTACGATCAGTTTTCGTTGAAATCAACACATAACTGTACATATTGAATTTGAACGCGCATTTCAATTTACCGGGGTCACATACTAACTCGAAAAATTGCAGAAAAATATTTTCTAGCTTCGTATTGACGATACGGTCCTAACAAAACTAGTTTCATCGAATTCTGAGACCGTTAGAAAAATGGCCATTTTCCAGTCGATTAAAATCAACTGAAACTGGTCAAACGCGTTTTCCTTTGCCACGCTCACGTATTGATTCGAAAAATTATGAAATTTGGAATCTAGCAATAATTTAACATCACGGACCCAACAAAAGTGGTTTCATCGAAATCCGAGGTCGTTTGCAAAATTCCCATTTTAAGGGCCTGAATTCCATAGCGACTATTCAGAATTTTCATTTGGACATATCTTTTGATCCCTGCTATGAAATTTCGATTTTTCGGATTCGTTGGAAAGATATTATCAATTAGATCCTAATGTTTTTGGTTTCGCTAAAATCCGGATTGTTTTGCACCCGATACATTCAATTGAAGTTTGAAATCGAATTATCGAACTACTGCGCCATTTTCAATTCCTTTTATAATTATATATAATTATTTATATTCTAACGACGACGCATATAATATATACGTTCGATTTATATTCAAAATAAATTTCTCGTCGATATTATTTAAAATAATCTATTTTAAATATTCAAAATTCGCTAAAATTGCAAAAATAAAATTTTTAAACTGGCCCAGATTTTCGGGTTATTACAGTTATGCAAGGGTTGTTTAGTAAATCCTAGGTAGAAATTGCCTAAGATGGATTTACAGAATAATTCCTTCGGATTTTCCAATCCTAGGACAACTTGAATGGACGAGTATCTGATAGAGTATATCTGGTAGATCGCGTAAGTTGATCGTTTCAAACGTATTTATGTTGGTGGCGGAGGAATTTGTTTCTCTTAGCTTGTACCCGTGGTATTTTTGGGAGAATAAATTTGTGATTTGACGGGTATGACGATGTGGCATTCAAAGTAAATGAAGGAGTGATCTGTTAAAAGATACGTTATGACCTCAAGCCTCATCAATTGGGAAATGACAGAAATCGGGCAGGCAGCATGACTAAGTTTGTAACAACCCGTATTTTGAATTACATGTTATAACATAAATCGAGGCAGAATTAAATGATAAATTCTGAATCAAGGGAAACGGGCTGTGCCATTGCGTTCGTCTCGGAAAAATATGCGAAATAGAGTCCGAAATTTTGTAAATCGGAGTCCGTATGACCAAGAAGAAGCCCGACGAAGTTTTCAGAATTTCAAGGCCCGAAAACAGTTCAAATTCGGATTCAGATTCGAATTCAAACCAAAACAGATAGGCGGGATTTTTCCCGCCTAGGAAGGGTCGACACAGGAGTCGACACCAGTGTCGACCCCCCCAATGGGTCGACACCCCTGTCGACCCAGGGGTCGACCCCCCTGTCGACTCAGGGGTCGACCCCTTCCCCCGGGTGGCCAAGTGGCCCGGTGCGCCTACTTTGAGTTTGGGTCGGGTCTGGTGGCTAATGACGGGAATGGATGGCTCGGATTGGATCTAGGGTTAATCCTATGGCTAATACTATCCTAATCTTCTATAAAAAGACCCCTAAGCCTAGCCTAAATCACCATTATTCAACCCTACAACTAAACTATGCCAAATTTGTTCCTCTCATGGCCTCCACTCTCATGCTAAAATTTCTAAGTTTATTTATATGAGAGATTTTGAGTTCATACAAGTGTTTTCAAGCTTGTATGAGTGTTCTTAGTTTGCATTCAAGTCAAGTTGCAACATTTCTATTACAAAGCAAGGGTTTTTATTGATTTGGCTCAAGGGTTTTTCATTTGGAGATTTCATATTTGGGTTTTTTTGGTGATTGCATAAGGGCTTCGTCTCAATCTTTATAATAAATATTCATTTGTGTCTTCATAGCATTGTAAGCCCTTTTCTACTTTCTTTTTGAACTATAAAGTTAAATGAACGATGCAAGTTTGGGTTGATCATTATGATATGCAAGTTTGGTTGATCATTATGTTATGCAAGTTGGTTAAATCATTATGTATGACACATGTTGCTATGTTATGCAAGTTTGGGTTGATCATTATACACATGTTATCATGTTATGCAAGTTAAACTTGAGTTTGTGAGCTTAAAGCTTCAAGCTTTATGTTAAAGGTTGCATTTTGGCAACATGGAAGTTATCATATCCCTTATGATAACTTGCATGTGAGGCTAAATGCGAACTTCTAGCAACTTCTACATGTCATTTATCACCATGTATCACTTATATGCCAAGTTTGGTTTTATGCATACTTTTGAAGCCTAATAATGCAATATGCAAGTATATAAACATATGTACATTTCATATGCCACCATGTTAAACTTGTGGCTTCAACACCTTTTTGTCATGATTATGCCAAGTTCCCTATTTTATCCTTTATGCGTTGTTGCGATTATGTAAATGATGGGATTACGTTGGGGTTGGGTAACATTATGACATGAACATGATTTTTATAACATGACGTGATATGTTAGCTTGTAATTATGTTTTGGAAACATAATGGACATGACACTTAGAAACTATGAGTGTGGCCAACTCGAGGTTGGGTTGAGTTTGTAGCATAAATCTACCCGGACCCGCCCGGCTTAACTAGTGGCTACAAACAATAGGACCCAATGTGAGAAGTTGGTCATGTTGTGCTCGAACCCGAGGTTAGACCAAGTTGTGGTGTAAAGCTACCCGGACCCGCCCGGCTTAACTAGTAACCACAACAAGGTCTAATGTGAGAGGTTAAAGCACATTAAGTTAATTATTGCCTCCTGGTTAGGGTTAAATCATGGTCCACTTAATACTTAACCAATTTGGGCTTGATGGGTTAATCGGGGTTAAGTCATGAACCTTGGGTACACTTAACCAATTTAATCCACGTTTGGATCGGGTTAACCACATTTAACCCATTAAGAAACCCTAGTTGCGTGGTCCTTTTCAGCAGTAACCCTCTTGATAGTATCATGATACCCTAGGGACTAGGCTAGGGTGGGGCATGATTACTGGGCTGACATGTAAGCGACCAAAACGACGGCTGAGTAGGTATGCCGGTGTGGGTCCAGGCGGACTATGGTCGTGCACATAGTCCGGAGTTGGAAAATCAGGCACGGGTACCAGTAGATCTAGACTGTGCATGCTTGATTTGTGTCCGAGGTTGACACCCTAGGACTTGATACACCCTAGGGTGGACCTAGCGCAGTTTAACTACATTTCATGTTTGGGCCGTATGACACCGACACTTGACGAGTTAGGCTTATAGGGAGCCGATCAGCTAGACCGTGTAGTTGGACCTTGATTTAGGTCACCTCATGATATTGGGCCAAGCTAGGGCCAAGGGATCAACTCTTGTTTTTACTTGACATGATAGAATGCTAGTACACCCGTGGTGCAAAACTTAACCTTGATTATGCGATGACACCTTTATCTATCTTGTTAGTTAATCATCATGCCAGTATGTTGTTATCCTTATGTTCATCTCAGCTTCTCATGCCAGTTAACTTTACTAGTTCATGGACTGATAGTAGTTAGGGCTTACCAGTCTTTTTGACTGACTTGTTTTCTTTCGCCTCTTTTCTTCCCTTCCCCCCCCCCCAGGTCCTCAGGGTGGGAACATTGGAGCTTAGCTTGGATCTTTATAGCTTGCTTACTGGATTTGCTCATGTACGGTTTTGGACATTGAGCTATCTATGGTTTATCACTTCACTTTGGGGATAGTACTTTATGTATTCCAGTTTTTCAGTTTATGCTTTTCTCTAGACTTTGTTTGTTGGAAAATAATGACCAAGTACTTTGTTGTAACTTAACTATGGTTTTGAAATGCTAGTTTTATCCGCTGCTTTACTACTCTGTTTTACTTATATGTTCTGTCTTGTGATATCTGCATGCATGTTTACCTTGTTTAACGCCCCTCCAAAGCTAGTGTGCTTGCAAGAGTTACCCTGGCAGAGGTGGGGTGTTACAAAGTTGGTCGCACCCAAGTAGGGTATACTGTCACCATCTAGAGAATATTCATATTTGTTACTTCTTTCGCTTCTGTATCTCCCGGGAATGGTTATGTTGGTATACCAACCATAAGGTGATAATATATTCGGAACATTCAGGCGAAATGAATGGCTGGTCATGTGTGGCCGAGTTACAAGATGTTCTTGTTAAACTCCAGTGTATCGCTTTTAGAGTACACTGATCGGAAGGTGGTTTCATACCTTCTCATAGTTGGAAATCCATTACCCAATAAACGCCCGCGGTGTTTGATTGTATATAATATATGTGGAACGTGAGATGAAAGCCTTTCCACTAGATTGCTATTTATTTGATTTAGACATTATTATAATATCAGAAGAGTATTGATTTTAAAGAAATGTCTTGGGTTATCGTAAGGTGAAAACCATCCGTGTTTACGTGTGGATCGGTCTTACGATTATCATTTCTTTAGAAAGGATTTTAAAAGTTAAACAAATGATTGGAGTTTACTCACACCAGTCAAATGACTGACCCGGAGTTTATTTTGTTTTATTTTCCCTAAACTCTTGGGTGTCCAATTTTGTATGGGCAGTTAAGTAGTTGGGATTTACAGATACTTAAAGAGCTGGTGCAGGAGGCTTCAGGATTATACAGCTATTGTCATTTCCGCTGTGTTGTAAGTGTTATACTCTAATAATGGTATTGTATACAGATATTGTTTTATTTTAAAGTTATGTTATGAAATATATTTATTCGTTTCGCTGTGAGATTCGTGTTTACTCTGATGTTGCGATGTTTCTTCTTCTTTTTCTATTCTAATTTTCTATCTTATCTATTCTCACCCTCTATTTTCTGTCATTAACTATCTGGTATTTTCGATGCTTGGATAGTCGACATTGAGTTTATGTCGATTACCAAGGTCGCGAAAACCCGGGTCGTTACAGAATGTTATCTACATGAGACAATCAACGACTTTTTTACTATGAGACGTTTCGATATTTTAAAACAATTTTTTTGAATATACTATATTACTTTTCTTGTACTCTATTTTAGAAGTTTGGCTGTTTTATTGTATATATTTGATCATTTAACAATATCTATAAATAAAATATTCGGTGGAGAAAAATATATTAAATACCCACGTGCACACAAGCGCATACGTATATACATATGCATGCAGATACATGCATATGTCAACAGACATTTACTTTTTTTCTCTAATTGTTTTCATTTTTGTTTTCCAAATTCACTTCAGTCGTTGTAGGTATATTATTGCCTTTTTTCCACTTTTACTTGATTTTTTTCCAACTTGATTTTTGTAATACTTCAATTACCTGTCTGACTAACAAAATGATGTTTATAGTAGTATAGTATGTTATCTCATGTATATTGTTTTACTGTTGATGTAATAACCCGTTATTTCCTAGCGATTTAAATTTCGATTTAAATTGTTATTTTCATTTTGAAAATATTCTATGGTCTTTCATAATGGGAATTTGAAATTTGAAATATGTACAGTGAGATGTAGCAACTGTGAAAATTTCGTCAGAAAATTTTAATGTTTGTCGATCGCGCATTTTTCAGTGCAAATCTGCGCATAACTATTCAAATTTTAATGATTCTATAATCTCCCTGAATCTAGTTCTGACAAACATGAAAAATATTCTATTTGTTGTCGGTAATCCAACAGAGAAATTCGTTTCATGAAAATCGCACATTTTGACCTCTGTTTTCCCATCCGATTTTTCTTTCTAAAGGGGTTCGTAACGCATTTTTGAATGGAGCATCCTGGCACTGCAAATTGTATACCGTTGTGTCCGTCTCGTCGCGCTGATTAGCGCAATATATTCATTTGTTAGTTTCGGTGTTTGGTTTACGCTAAAAATGTTTAAAGACTTGCGTAGTTCATTTTTGAAACTAAGCCATTTGAGTTCAACGTGTCCCTATTCGAATCCTGCATATTTTTCTAGACATTTTGAGTTTGCAAAACCCATCATTTTATTTTACCAAGCTACCCATTTATTTTTTCATTTGTTCCAAATCCATATATGCACGTTATTATTACCTTTCTTTGCATCTCAACAGATACAATGTTCCACTTTGATTTCCTTTCTAAGCCATGCATTACTTTTTCACCTTCTTATATTTTTCTTTTCAAGAGTGTTACCTTTCATTTGTACTGCAAAAGCCATGCATGCATGTTTCAAATTCCTAGTTTGTATGCACGTTTCCTTTTTCCAAGTCTATACAAATGTGCTTCCCACGTTCATTTTACAACCCTTCGTTTAGATTTACAAACTGATTTAAGAAGACCACACTAGTTCTTTGTTTCTTCACGGCAACTTTTCATCTACACAAAAAAAATGTATTTGTTTGTTCAAGGGTCACTTGGGTTCCAACTTCCAACATTTACCTTTTCCAATGCTTCGTTTGTGTCCCTTCCAAAGTCATCCATTTACCAAGTTGGTTTACACTATATAAATAGGAACAAAACAGTTGCTACCCATTTCCTTTTCTTTTCATCTTGCATGCCTTCTTCCTTTCTTCCCATCAGCATAGCTTTCATATAAATAAAATAAAATTTAAAAGCATGTGAAATGTAAAACGTGATGCATGTTTTCACTGCACCATCTCCCTCTCATGTCTCTTCTTAAGTTTTCCTTTCTTCATACATGTATTGCTATATATTTGTAAATTTGCATAACCTTGTTTGCCTTGCTACCCACCACAACAGTAGCAGCTTCCTCTCTCCACTTTTCATGCGCAAGTACCCAAAGACATGCTTGCACCTCGCCATTGTCGTTGCACCATTTCTCCACAAACAACGCCTAGTGCCCCTCTTCCCTCCAACCCAATTCAAGCAAAGCTCCCTCCCTGCACCCGAGCCTAGCTACTCCTGTTGCGTATGTGGCTTGCTATGTATTTTGTTGTGACTGTCGTGTGCTTCTTCCAAGTTTAATAAAAAGTCTTCTAAAAGTGAAGGTAATTTTTTCCATAGTTGAAGTTTGGCCGAACAATAGTTGTTGCTACAAAGAATTGGAATAGATTTGGGTGCTCATCCTTTTCCTTTTGCTAGGAAATTTGTGCTCTTTCGAAAAAAAAGAGAAAATTTCAATTTAAACTGGCTCTCCATTGTTGACTCGTCAGAAATTGTTCTTGTTTGATTCAATGTTGAATCGTGCTTGGTTTGCATCGTTATTTCATGTCCATTCATTGTCTTCT
This sequence comes from Allium sativum, assembly GCA_030737875.1. Classification (NCBI taxonomy): domain Eukaryota; kingdom Viridiplantae; phylum Streptophyta; class Magnoliopsida; order Asparagales; family Amaryllidaceae; genus Allium; species Allium sativum. The sequence continues at coordinate 507,295,475 of CM060921.1, read as the reverse complement.
CCATTCAAAGCCACAAAAGGTGAGTTTATCTCACACCTGACTTGCATTTTTCATGAATGTTAGATCAATAATGAGTTGTTTTATGAAATGTATAGGATTGCTAATAGAAACTGTTTGATATGATATATTTGCACATCACATGTGACACAATGTATCCATATGACACGTAGTTGCACTGATGATATATATATGCCGTGATTGTTGCTATGTGATTGTTGTTTGTGATTGTTAATACCCCTAGTTTAGGAAAAATCACTAAGAGTTGAAATGATACATACTCGAACGAATATTAGAATAGGGAAAAATCGTTATAGGTTGAATTGACAGACCTGAATGATTTTTACTGAATTTAGGATCGCGGGTTGAAATGATAGACCCGTAGAGATTTTATAAATTGCGGGTTGAAATGACAAATATCCGTATCACTTGACCATAGGGTAGAAAACTAAATACGGACACCGTTGGTCGTGTTTCCGAAGTAAAATGATTTGGATTTTGAATTTAACTTAAGATTTTATATTTTTAGATATTTATATTTTAAATATTTTAACTTAAATTTTTATAATTTTGAATTTTATGTTTTAAAATGGTTTTTATAATTAAATATAGATTTAATGCTTATTTAAGTTTTACTTATAATTTATTTATTTGAAACTATATAATTTAATTATATAAGTATTTTTTACGTTTATACTATTATAAATAATCATTTTAAACTTATTTTCTATATTATTTTAATCTTATATATGTTTATAATCTATACTCTAATTAATTTTAGAATTTTATAAACTTATATATGTAAATCTATTTTCAAAAGTTATTTTTCTTTTACTTATATTTTATAAACTTTAATAATAAACCAAGATGGATAAGTTAGATTTCGTGATTTAAGTTCGAAGTTTAAAGATGTAAATTTATATAATGATATTTGAATAATGGATGAACTCATATTAAGTTATGGATTCGAATTGATACGAGCTTTTAGTAAAGATGAATTTGAATTAGGTAAAATGAAATGAATTTGAATTCGAATTGGTTTGAACTTATAAGAGATGAACTTGAATTGTGAAATTGTTTTGAAATGGAATTTCCTAATTAAGAAATAAATTTGGTTTTTTATCAGTTGAATACGAATTTGATTTGGATTTAAAATATAAACTTATATATGAAATAAACTTGAATTTTGTAAATTGATGCCTAATTTGAATCATATTTGATATGAAATGAATTTGATTTCTTTAGCGACTAAAATGTGAATTTGAATATATATAAATTTTATATAGAATTGGTTTTAAATCATTTGGTTTTGAATTGGGAAACTTGTTGAATTGATTTATAAGAATGGTTTTAAATCTTATAAATTGTTTTGAATTGAATATAAGGCTTCAACTCAAATTTTAAGTAATAAATTTGAATAGTTCGATTTGAGTTAATATATTACAGGATTTAGTAAATTAGTTTTTGAGCCTAGGTGGTCAAATTTTTGAATTGACTTAATTGAATCCATACAAAGGAAAATTAGATTATACGAATCGTTGAATTTATAAGTAACGATTTGGAATTGTATGACATGAATATACTTTGTTTAAATTGAAATGTAAGTTTCGACTCGAATCGTATGGCTTGAACTTGAACCAAAAAATGGATTTTTTTAATCGACATAAAGCAAAATTGCTGAATAGTTTGAAACTTAGATTTTCGAATATAAATCAAACTAAAATATCATTGAAGTTTAATAGTATTAGTTTAAACTATATTACGAGACCTTTACGATATGATTTCTAAATCGATTGGGTTTAAAAGATTTAAGTGGAAGGGTTTCAAAAATTTATATACTCAAAGTTAGATATTTAAATTTGATTTCATATTCGAATATGAGATTTATTATAAACTAATTTATAAAGTGATTTATAAAATAATGACCATGGTGTGAAAAATATAAACGATTGCTTGTTAAAGAGACCGGGATCGGCTATTGTCATACTCTCTACCAATACCGAAAACCACTTTAACAACTGTGTATGCGGTGGAGTTCCAAAATGAAGGGATGATTTGGCGAACGACTCCATTTTATTTTATTTCATATTAATTACGAGACCCTGACTACCTTGAGTCAGCTTGATGTGGCTAAAACAGGTGCTACACACGGACCAAGTGAGATCATACCTCCTATCGAGCACACTTCTTCGATATTATTCTATTACTGTTGAGATTCGATTTGGGCCCTTTTGATTATGGGAGTGTGTATCGAAGTGGGCAGTAGTAGCTGTTATGCATTACCACCAGTCCGGCTAAGAAAACAGTGAATCCACCCTGGCATTCCTTGCATGCCTTATGTGATCCTACTATGACTTCGTTTTGTACTATTTTATATGGAGTGCCCTCTGATATCCCTCCAGTTTACGGAGGAATTACGGTACTATATATATACTATGAGAATATATAAACGGTGTAAGTGTAATCATGGTAATCCCCTTACGCTATTTTGATATTTTTACTTTACTGATAGACACTATTGTATATAACGTATTATACTATATAGTATTAGTTTGACGGATCCTTAGAGGATGGTGATCCCAAATATCCTTTAAGTTACTGATTGCATTTCATCGAACATTTCATTTGAGCTGATTTACTTCCATGAGAATGTTAGTCCTGATCCGAGTTGTTTTGTTTTTTCGTTATTGCTCAGGTCAGATCGATTATCACAACCTTCGAGATTCACTATTAGAGTTGAAGTTTATATTGGCATTTGCACACTTGTATCTACTAATTCTGCTAGTCCAGTCATCCAGCTATTTCTGTCGTTTCTGTTTCAAATTATTATCATTTATTTATGTATCTAAAATTACTTGTTTAAGCCTTCCGCTGTATTGATTTATGTAAACTCTGATGTAAATTTTTATTTAGTAGCTTCATGAACTACTATTGTATATTTATTTTACGCTGTGAGATGTTATATTACTTTATATCTGTGTCTGTGATATGTGATTCTGTGATTTATTCTGTTTACCTCAGAAGCTAATAACAATCTATTGTTTTGGACGTTTCGAGTTTCGATTCGGAATGGTCAAAATGGCGGGTCTTTACATATGGTATCAGAGCTTTGGTTTTATCAAAGCTTTAGCCTATGGGGTAAAAGCTCATTAGAGATAGGGTAGTGATACCCTAGAATGAGTGGAATCAGTTGCAGAATCCTTTTTGAGAGAGCGTATTTTGAAAGCATAAATAGTTTTAAAATGGTGTATTTTCGGATATAAAATTTTGTTTGATATTTAAATCCTTTTCTGAAATTTCCTTTCCACTTGAATCAGTCTCCCTTCGTAGATCCTGATCTTTGATTAGGTTCGTTCAGCCTTCAACTCGAATTCTATAACTTATCCTTGTCCATAACAAGGTAAGAAGTAGAAGGAGAGTGTAAGTCTTCCAGCGAGTAAATTTTACTAAATATTGATTTGATATAACTATTTTGAACAGTATTATAATATAGAATTTCCTTGGTGTTGTATTGGAATTTTTAATATATTTGTGAAAGACTTTATATTTGTAAACAACGTTTTGTTTGGTATTGCCAATATTTTGAAAGATTTGATATTTATATTTTTATAAACTATATATTTTATACAAGTTTTAAATATGCAGATTTTGTAAGAAAATGATTTTATCGTGGTTGAAATCTATAATTGTATTGTTTATAAATGTGTGTTTGTGTGTGTGTGTGTATATATATATATAGGAATTCATAAAAGAGGTAATTAGGGAGGAGGACAAACTTTGCCAAAAAATTAGGCTGAAGGACACCAAATTTTATTTTTAGTCTGAAGGACAAACTTTGAACCAAAATTAAGCTAAAGGAAAATGCTAAATGTAATTAACATTATATTCAGTTTTTTACACTACATGAAAATGCTAGTTTTAACTAGCATTATTCAGTTTTTACACTGCGGAAAATGCTAATTATGCTTAGCATTGTCCTTCAGCCTAATTGTTTTCAAAGTTTGTCCTTCAGCCTAAAAATAACTTGACGTCCTTCAGACTAATTTTTTTCTAAAGTTTGTCCTTATACCTATTTTCCACTTTATAAAATTAAATTGGTTTACAAATATTTTAATTTGTGATGTATATTTATATGTTAAACTTATGGAATTAAACTAGTTTTATACGTTTTAAATATAGATAACATGATTTTGAAAATATTTGGGCATTGCACAAAATAATATTGTTACATATTTGATTTTATAATAATATTGCTTGTATATTTATTAAGAATTGAAGTTGAATTCTAATAAATAAACAAGTGGGGGAGAGATATAAATTTTTCCTGCTTAAATTTTTAATGATTTGAAATATATTATTTATAATATATTATTTGAAAAGTTGGTACATATTCTATTTAAATATAAAAGATGTTTTGAGTATTTATTTGACGTTAAAGTTGGCCTATCGAATACCTAATGATTTGGGTGTACATCTGATCAATGTAAATGTTAAATTCTATAAGTATTTGATAGATATAAAGTAACACTCTAGTCGCTTGAAAATGGTTCTGGTGATGACCCCGGCATCATCGGTATCTATTTTCGGGTTTCAAAAGTGGGATAGATATATATTGTCAATCGAGACGTTGAGTGAATACTTAAAACTATTTTGAAATATTTAAAAATACGTTAGCTTTTAATTTATATATATACATTTAAAATTATATATATTGGTATTACAATATATTTGAACAATTGGTTTAAATATATTATTTAATTACCATTTTCCTGCCTCGTTCCTTTTTGGGGACGAAAAGTTTTAAGTGGGGGAGAATGTAATAACCTGCTATTTTCTAGCGATTTAAATAATTATTTTTATTTTGAAAATATTCTATGGTATTTCATAATTGGAATTTGAAATTTGAAATACGTACAGTGAGATGTAGCAGATGCGAAAATTTCGTTAGAAAATTTTAATATTTGTCGATCGCGCATTTTTCAGTGCAAAACTGCGCATAACTGTTCAAATTTTAATGATTTTATAATCACTCTAAATCCAGTTCTGACAAACATAAAAAATTATTCTATTCATTGTCAGTAATCCAATGGCGAAATTCGTTTCGCGAAAATCGCACGTTTTGACCTCTGTTTTCCCATCCGAATTTTCTATCTAAAGGGGTCAGTAACGCATTTTTGAATGGACCATCCTGATACTGCAAATTATATACCGTTATGTCCGTCTCATCGTGCTGATTAGCACAGTATATTCATTTGTCAGTTTCGGTGTTCGGTTCACTCTAAAACTGCTAAAAGACTTGCACAGTTCGTTTTTGAAACAAAGCCATTTGAGTTCAACGTGTCCCTATTCGGATCCTGCATATTTTTTTAGATATTTTGGGTCTGCAGAACCCATCATTTTATTTTACTAAGCTACCCATTTGTTTTTTTATTTGTCCCAAATACATGTATGCATGTTGTAATTACCTCTCTTTGCATCTCAACACATACAACGTTCCACTTTGATTTCCTTTCTAAGCCATGCATTAGTTTTTCACCTTCTTATAATTTTATTTTCAAAAGCGTTACCTTTCATTTGTACTCCAAAAGCCATGCATGCATGTTTCAAATTCCTAGTTTGTATGCACGTTTCCTTTTTCCAAGTCTATACAAATGTGCTTTCCACATTCATTTTACAACCCTTCGTTTAGATTTCCAAGCCGATTTAAGAAAACCATGCTAGTTCTTTGTTTCTTCACGGCAGCTTTTCATCTACACAAATAAAAAAAGCTAAACGTATTTGTTTGTTCAAGGGTCACTTGGGTTCTAACTTCCAATATTTACCTTTTCCAATGCTTCATTTGTGTCCTTTCCAAAGTCATCCATTTAACAAGCTGGTTTACACTATATAAATAGGAACAAAACAGTTGCTACCCATTTCCTTTTCTTTTCATCTCGCATGCCTTCTTCCTTTCTTCCTATCAGCACAGCTTTCATATAAATAAAATAAAATTGAAAAGCATGTGAAATGTAAAACGTGATGCATGTTTTCACTGCACCATCTCCCTCTCACGTCTCTTCTTATGTTTTTCTTTCTTCATACATGTATTGCTATATATTTGTAAATTTTCATAACCTTGTTTGCCTTGCTACCCACCACAACAGTAGCAGCTTCCTCTCTCCACTTTTCATGCGCAAGTACCCAAAGACATGCTTGCACCTCGCCATTGCTGTTGCACCATTTCTCCACAAACAACGCCTAGTGCCCCTCTTCCCTCCAACCCAATTCAAGCAAAGCTCCCTCCGTGCACCCGAGCCAAGCTACTCCTGTTGCGTATGTGGCTTGCTATGTATTTTGTTGTGACTGTCATGTGCTTCTTCCAAGTTTAAGAAAAAGTCATCTAAAAGTGAAGGTAATTTTTGCTGTAGTTGAAGTTTGGCCGAACAATAGTTGTTGCTACAAAGAATTGGAATAGATTTGGGTGCTCATCCTTTCTCTTTTGCAAGGAAATTTTTACTCTTTCGGAAAAAAATAGAAAAATTCAGTTTAAACTAGCTCTTCATTGTTGACTCGTCGGAAATTGTTCTTGTTTGATTCGATGTTGAGTCGTGCTTGGTTTGCGTCGTTATTTCATGTCCATTCGTTGTCGTCTCCATTCAAAGCCACGAAAGGTGAGTTTATGTGACGACCCAAACGTCCCAGTAAAGGAAAGCCCGGATTGCCTTGAGAACAACACACATCAGAATACAAACTGAAGAACATTTTTATTGCTGATTACAACAATTACATCAGAGTACAAGAATATAACAGAGTATGAATACTTATTACATAATAGAAATACAATAATATCAGAGATTAAATTACATTAAAATAGCAGCGGAAAAATAATACAAATATACAACTGAAAGGAATACACGGATACAGAGCTTTCCGAATACCACTTCAGTTGTAAATCAGGATCCTGTAAATATATCTGCAAAAAAAGCTACTCGACTGCCCGTGTGGAAAATATGGGCACCCGAGTTTGCCAGTGAAACAAACTACAGGTCAGTCATGGGACTGGTATGAGAAATCTTAACTTAAATTATCTAATAATAAGGCTAATCACAGGGCCACGCCGCTAACGCAGAACGGGTTTACTCCATTGGATTGTCAGTGCATAAAATAAGGTAAATCGTTAAAAACGCAATGCTTTTTAGAAAAATGAAACAATTATAAGACACAAGTCCCATCACACAATGCAACGCAAACCGGAGGATAGAGTTTTACCTTATAATGGTCAAAAGATGCTTGATACGATAAAAACGGATTTAATATTAGTGTGTGTATATATGGGTATATATATTTCAAAAACATTTCAATCATAATGTATCAATCATAGACGGCATAATACCCTATCCTACTATGTCGCCATACTAGTTCTACAATCAAAACCGCAAGGTCGTATTGGAAATTGGATTTCCATCATGAATCGAGGCTAGGGATCGTCCTCTCCGATTCGAGACACTCTAGCAAATGCCTCAGGATCACACCTATGGGTAACCCTTGGATCTTCAGCGCCAGTCCCCGCCTATCGGCAGTGGATTGGTTATGCCTGAACACACGCTTCCCGGTCCCTTTGGACCTATTGTATGACCACTAACGGCCTATAAAAATCCGAGGCGCCTCAAAATCCATCATCCACATAAGTAAAATATCAGCCAGTTTAAGCACTGACACTACTCCTAGCTAGAAAGAAACGTGTGCACTCCCTGCAGTCCTAATCCCGTTTTTGACTCATACCGGGGTGTGAGGCTCGCAAAGTCACGATATACACAAAGTTATGCCGTAATAGGCTATACTTTGATCATCCCACAAGGCCCTTCTTTTCAACAAAAGCCTTGATTATATGCATCTTAGCATGCCACATTATCAGACCATACCATATCATTGATTCATGTATCGATATATAACAGGGTGTTAAGCAAGAGAATAAATTCTCCACCACTAAACAGCTATATATTAAATAGAGATCAACGAATACAATATAAAGGAGTACAATGTCAGACACACAATCCATTTATCAGTCCGTTCTGGGTCTGAACGAAACCATATCCGGTAGATCTCCAAATACGTCTGAATGATCACCAATTTTTCTCTCATTTTGGGTGTACGGTCCAATCAAGATATCAATAATCATCCATTCGATATGGAAATTTCTCGGTCTTCAATAACCATCTTCATCATCAATCTTTAATCGTCGTATGAATTATTCAGAATGGGTTAAACCTGGTCTTTCTGAATAATTTGCGTAATTTAAAATCATGTGCTTCAAAACACAACCAACGCCTCATTCCAATCAAGAGTATTCTTTAATTTTAATTTAAACCAAATTAAGGTTTATTCAACTAGTCAGGATTAACGCCTTACCGAAGTAATCATTAATTAATATCCCATTCCCAACCTACACAACCCATAGAGTAAACTGGTGGTACTTCATATCTAACACCCAATGTGTTATAGTAAACTTAATTACCGTTTTATCGATCAAATCTAATTAAAGATTTAACTACCGCTTGGAGTAAAACTAGTGGTACTCCATTATCGTTCATTTCTTGAATTAAGTAAATTTAATTACTTTTATCCTCATTCAATCCAATTAAAGATTCATTAAAACAATTGAGACGACCCGAACTTCCCCGTGAAGGAAAGCACGGATGGCGTTGAGAACAACACACAAAAGAACGCAAACGGAAGAACATTTCATTGTTATTACAACAATTCCGTCAGATACAAGAATATACAGAGTATAAATGAATAAATACATTCGATGAATATCAGAGATTACAATAAATTACATAGCAGCGGAAAATAATACAAAGCACAACTGAAGGTGATATACGGATACAGAGCTTTCCAGATATCATTCCAGCTGTAAACCAGGATCCTGTGAATATAAATCTGCAAAACCAAAGCTACTAGCTGCCCGTGTGGAAAATAGGGGCACCCAGAGTTTAGGTTAAAACAATAAACTCCAGGTCAGTCATGTGACTGGTGTGAGAACTAAAACAATTATTTAAAACTTTACTTTAAAGGATAGTAATTCAAGGGACCACGCCGTGTAACACGGAATGGGTTTCCTCCTAAGAATACTAGTGCATATAACAAACAGCGCAATGCTAAATAAAGAAAAATGAAGCTATTATAAGACCCAAGTCCCATCACACAATGCAACGCAAGCCGGAGGATAGGGTTTTCCCTTATAATATCCAAACATGCTTGGTATGTTTAAGACAAATCATTTGATACTATTATAAGTGTATAGTGTCAAAACAATTCAAATCATAAATATCAATCATAGGCGGCATGGGTACCATCTATCATGTCGCCATACTAGTTCTACAAGTAAACCGCAATATCACGTATTGGAAATTGGATTTCCGTCATGAGTCGAGGCAAGGGGCAAGATCCTCTCCGATTCGAGACACTCTAGCAAATGTCTCAGGACCCCACTTTGATCCTTGGATCTTCAGGGTCGGTCCTCACCTAACTTTGGAGGATTAGTTATTCCTGAGCGCACGTTTCCCGGTCCTTACAGACCTATATCCGAGGTGCCTCGTATCCAACAACCACATGGGTGAAAAGTATATAAATGTCAGGGCTGGTAGGTCACTGACACCACCACTAGCTAGAAAGAAACGACATGCTCTCCCTGCAGTCACTATCCCGTTTTTGAATCATACCGAGGTGTGAGGCTCGCGAATCTACGTTATACACAAAGCTACGCCACACAAGCCGTTCTTTGATCATCAACCACAAGACTTTGCTTTTCAACAGAAGCCTTGATTAATTGCCACTTAGGCGTGCCACACAGGCAATTCACTCCATGCGACTGATGTCCATCGATATACAACCTCTGAGCTCGTATGTCTCAGAGAAGGGCGTTAAGCAAGAGAAAAATTCTCCGCTGCCAAACAGATGTATATTTAATAGAGATCAATCAATACAGAATAAAATCCAATGTCAGACACACAATCCATTTACAAGTTCGTTCTGGGTCTGAACGAAACCGGAGGAACTTTCCTCGCATATCCATCGATCTCCAAGTACGTCTAGACGATCTCCAACTGTTTCTCTCCTCTTGGGTGTACGGCCCAATAGAGATCATCGGCAATCACCCAAACGATGTGAAGACTTCCGGTCTTCAACCACGGTCTTCATCTTCGACTCAACGTCGAATCAGTTATTCAGAATGGGATAAACCCGGTCTTTCTAAATAACCCACGTATATGATAAACAAATGTTACACAAACACAACAAACGCCTCATTCCAATTCAGAATATTCTTTTATTCACAAATCATATTCTTAGGGAATAGGTTCCCATTAATTTTATCAAAGATAAATTCTTCTAAATTTATTCTTTAATCTTCCTCTGGATATCATTTCAAACCATATTATGGTTTTCCAAACTAGTCGGGATTAGCGAACCGCACCGAAGTAATTATTTATTTTATTTCCCAATTCTAACCTATTTATCCCATGGAGAAAACTGGTAATACTCCATATCTAACACCATGGTCTTATCGGTAAAATTAATTAACATTTCACGTTCAAATCTAATTAAAGATTTAACTATCGCTTTGGAGCTAAACTGGTGATACTTCATTCTCGATCACCTTTCAGATTTGATAATTTAAATGATCAATTCACATTTCAATCAAATTAAAGATTCATTAAAACTCCACTTAGTTTTAATCTTCCCAAAAATCCATATCCTGTCTTTAACTGGGTTAAAGAACCAATGTCATCTAAAACACGATTCACGATAAACCCAAAATCACACTCTATTGTTAATCGGGTTAAAGAACAGGTGTTGTTCAAAACACCGCTCACGATAAACCCAAAAACCAATTCAAATTCAATTCCAATTAAATATTATTTAATTGATACACTTCATTAAATCTAAATAGAAAGATTTAATCTTTTTCTCTATTAGGCTTAAGAACAGTGTTAATGAAGACACCATTCACGAAAAACCCAAATCACATATGATATTAAATACAAGGCTCTGAATAGAAAATACACTGGCTTATATTCAATATCAAATCCTGAAACCAACAAATATCGTATTGGGAATAATGATATAAAATATATCTTTCAAATTCCCTTAAAAATATCTGTATAGTCACGAAATCCAACATCGAAATATTCCGAAGATAATTTCGATTCAACTCCAGTCCAATTCACGTATTGGGAATATTGATTATTTTTAAAATCACCTTCAAATTCAATTTAATTATTTCAAAAATAAATTGATTTTAATTCTAGTTCAAAACTAGTTCATTTCGACAAAATATATTTTTATCCTTTCAAATGTGGAATTTTTCATCCCAGTTCTTTCCAATTCACATATTATGATTTTACACAAATTATAGATATTTTTAATAATTTTATCAAGGCCCGTACAGTCGATTTCCAACAACGGCCATCGAACTGCACTTATAGCGACCTTTTCCAAATTTGATTTGGACATAATTCCAAATCCAACCATTATAATTCAAATTTCAAATTTCTAATATTCATTGGAAAGCTCTTTTCGATACGAACCCAATGGTTCCGGTTTTAGGAGAATCCGACGGTCGGATCTCCCGTAATGTCGATTCGAAGTCAATGGTCGAAATTCACGAACTGCCGCGGCGCGGCGCGTTCAATTCAGGCCATTATATAATATATATTTATATATATATATATATATTATATATTTCGTCGATTTCCTTTTAAAACATATTTTATAAATCGTTTTAAATTCGTTTTCAAAACCATTTCAACACTATATTCAATTTCAAATCAAAATTGAATATTTCATATCATTACTATATGAATGATAATATTTTCAAAACGTTATATTTTGAAATCACTACCTTTTCAATATTCATTATAAAAATGAATATAATCGATATAAATATCGTTCACGTCAAAATGGCGCAAATCTAATCAACACGGCTTTATATATTTCAATAAATTCGTTATTCTATTCAACAAATGAATATTATTTTTCTTTCAACACATGACTAATCTCAACACATGAGTACTGTCAACACACGACTATTTTTGTTATGTAATATATTTTATAAAACTATGGTATCTATCATTTGATTTTTAATTAGACTCCAATTGTAAAGTAGTTCTAATTTTAAATATGATAAAGATGTAAATTTTATTATTAAAATATTTTACTCAACACATGAATAGTTTCAACACATGAACATCGTCAACACATGACTATTTTTATATTCAACACATGAATTTTCTTTTATAATATTCATTATTTTCCCGATTGGAATGAGGCTCAATCAATCACCATATAATGTTAATTATATGGATTCCATACAACACATGTATATAATAGCAACGATAAACAATCAACCATCATCCAAAGTGCACCACACAACTGCATAAGCATCAAATATAAATAATCAACGCATAAACAGCCTGTCGACCAATCGATCGACATACAATTAAATAATCGGGATTAGTGTACTCAAATATCATCCCAACACCCGTGTGGGGTTTCAAATCAACAAACACAGATTTTATTTGTGCAGTTGGCCGATGTGTAAAATTTATCGTCCCAATCAATATCAGTCAAATCAGAGTATATAAACAAATCGGCCGATTTGTTTATAAATATTCATTTATTCACATTAACGTTAAAATTATATTTTTAACGATAATTAATTTTTTCAACCATCTACAATTTAATATCGATTTCACATCAACATCACAAACAATTTTCACAACACATCAATCAAACAAACAAGCCATCCATGGTCTGTGGATGACGGGTGTCGGGTGCTACTAAGCACCATCTGCATCCTAGTATATATATATAACTAGAAAAAGAAATTTAGAGTGAGAAGTTCTCACCAAAGCTATCCCAACTCCACGACACTTCATATGTAGAAATCTTCGCCGTCTGACACTTTCGTTGCTCGTATTCACTACATATATAAAAATAACATTTTATATTGTTGCTATGTGTATAAATATCATATTTTTATAATCAATCCATATGGACAAAAAAAAAAATCTATTCTTACATCGCTACTATATAAATAAAAATTATATTTTTACATCGCTACTATATAGATAAAAATTATATTTTTACACCGCTACTATATAGATAAAAATTATATTTTTACAACGGTGTTCATATAATAAAGATTATATTTTTATCATGCTATTTTCTATATAAAGATTTCCCCTTTTTAACTATAAAGATTTCGCCTTTTCAAATATAAAGATTTAATCTTTACTATCTATACAATATAAAAATCATATTTTTACTTCACTAAAAATCATATTCTTGTTTCCCTATATATATAAAAATCGAATTTTTATTTTCACCTCATATATATAAAAATCAAAATTTTATCTTCACTTCGTTGTAAAAATTATATTTTTATATTGCCCTTCCCCTAATAAAGATTATATTTTTATTACTCTACATGAATAAAAATCATATTTTTATACTATAAAAATCATATCTTTCCTACTTCAAAGATGTAATCTTTTCGCTATTTCATCATAAAAATCATTTCTTTATCTCTTCTATGAATTAAAAATCGAATTTTTATTCTTTTTAAAATATAAAAATCATATTTTTATAAATAAAAATATAATCTTTCTATATCAAATGCCTTATTTTTCACACATAGAAACGCCATATCCCTTGCGAAGAATCTAATCATTTCTATGTATTTTTACAAACTAAAACTGAATTTAAACAAAGCATTTTATAATTTAAAACTGAATTAAAATAAAGTAAAAAGGAAAAGCTTACTGTTTTCAGAGGAGGAGGTGTTGTAGAGGTCGTCGGAGTCGGGATCGGCGTTGGGGGGAGGGGGCGGTTTTGGCCAGCGGCGGGCCCGCTTCGCGGTGGTGGGCTGGAACTGTCGCGGGAAGGGGTGGAGGTGGAAGAAGAGGGTGCGGTGGTGGCGAGATAGAGGGTGGCGTGACTGGGGATTAGGGCTTCGATTTGGAGGCGTGGTCGGTTGAAGGACAAAGGGAAGGAGAAGAGGGAGGAAGCAACGGAGGGGAAGAAGGGAGAGAAGGGGGAGGCGGCGCGGTGGGCCCGCCTTCGGCGGCGGCGGCGATGCGATGGTGTTAGGTTTTTTTTCTTCTATAATCGAAATCGAAAGTGACGGGGGGGGGGGGGGGGGAGGGGGCTGAAGGCATATAGGAGAAGGGAGATATTTTTTTTATTATTTAATTAATTTAATTTCCAAAAAGGTGCTTTTATTTTCGAACTCGAAACAGGACCCACCGTCTGTCGTCCATAGCTAATTACCCCCATTCCGAACACAATGGGATATGTATCATAAGCTGATTCGATCGTTTCGATCAGTTTTCGTCAAAATCAACATATAACTCTATATATTGATTTTGAATGCGCATTTCAATTTACTGGGGCCACATACTAACTCTAAAAATTCCCAAAAAATATTTTCTAGCTTCGTATTGACGATACAGTCTTAATAAAACTAATTTCATCAAATTCTGAGACCGTTTGAAAAATGACCATTTTCCAGTCGATTAAAATCAACTGAAACTGGTCAAACACGTTTTCCTTTGCCACACTCACATATTGATTCGAAAAATTATTAAATTTGAAACCTAGCAATAACTAGACATCACGGATCCAACAAAAGTGGTTTTGTTGAAATCCGAGGTCATTTGCAAAATTTCTATTTTTAAGGGCCTGAATTCCAAAGTGACTATTCAGAATTTTCAATTGGACATATCTTTTGATTCCCGCTATGAAATCTTGATTTTTCGGATTAGTTGGAAAGATATTATCAATTAGATCCTATTATTTTTGGTTTCACTAAAATCCGGTTTATTTTGCACCTGGTATGTTCAATTGAAGTTTGAAATCGAACTATCGAACTACCGTGCCATTTTCAATTCTATTTTATAATTATAAATAATTATTTATATTCCATCGACGATTCGAATAATATATACATTCTATTTCTATTCAAAATAAATTTCTCGTTGTTATTATTTAAAATAATTCATTTTAAATGTTCAAAATTCGTTAAAATCGCCAAAATAAAATTTTTAAATTGGCTCGCATTTTCCCGGTTGTTACAATCTCCCCCACTTAAAACTTTTCGTCCCCGAAAAGGAACGAAGCCGAAAGTTGTTTAATTTATCAACTCAACTTCCAGTATTTTGATTACGGCTTAAGTTCTTCAGCTTCTAAGAACTTTTCAAAAATTTGGCTAACACCCTAAATTTCCGAAAAATTTCGCCATAACCTCCCCTGCACCGGGAGCACTGGGAAAATCCCGAAATTGCCATACAAGCCCTCTGATTTCAAAAAGAAAAAGCCAAACTGTGAAAACCCGTAACTTCCCCGTAAAGGAAAGAGCGGATAGTTCGAGAACAAGCCACAACAGAACACATGCAGAAGAACATTTCATTGTATATTACAACAATGCACCAGAATACAAGAATATACAGAGTACAAATGAATATTACACAGAAATATCAGAGATTTAAATTACATTTAAATACATCGCAGCGGAAAATAATACAATACACAACTGTGAAAGAGATATACGGATACAAAGCTTTCCGGATATCGTTCCAGCTGTAAACCAGGATCCTGTGAATATAAATCTGCAAAACCAAAACTACTAGCTGCCCGTGTCAAAATAAGGGCACCCAAAGTTTAGGTTAAAACAATAAACTCCAGGTCAGTCATGGGACTGGTGTGAGAACTAAAACAGTTATTAATCTTTATTTTTCAAATTGGAATGAGGCCCAATTAATTACCATATAAAGTTAATTATATGGATTCCATACAACACATGTATATAATAGCATTGAAAAATAACCAACCATCAACCAAAGCGCACTACACTGTATAAGCATCAAATATAGATATCTAACGCTTATAACAGCCTGTCAATCGATCGATCGACATATTTAATCAATCAGGATGAGTGAACTTCAAATTTCATCCTAACACCCGTGTGGGGTTTCAAACAATCAAACACATATTTTATTTGTGCAGTTGGGCGATGTGTAAAATTTATCGTCCCAATCAATGTCCTTCAAATAAGTATACATAAACAAACCGTCCGGTTTGTAAATGAATATTTATTTATTCACATTCACGTTAAAAATTATATTTTTAACGATCGAACTATTTTATTCAACCTATGAATTTTCTATTCGATTCATTTATTAAATAAAATGATATTTTTATTTTTCTAACACATTTTAGAAAATTTCGGCGGCATAACGGCACGATACTAGAAACGGGACAAGGCCTAGCCTTATCCCCGGTCTAGTGAAGGCCCACGCCATTCACACATCAATCAAATTTACCAAACAACCAAATTCAAATCAAATCATCTACTTAATTTATGCAACCAAACAAACAAGTCCATGGTCTGTGGACGATTGTGTCGGGTGCTACTAAGCACCGTCTGCATCCTAGTATATATATAACTAGAAAAGGAAATTGAAAGGTGAGAAATTCTCACTTATAGCTATCCAATCATCTTGACTCTTCTTTGATAGAAATCCTCTTCGTTATCTCATTTTTGACATCTTCGTTGCTGTAGCCACTACATATGTAAAAATCGAATTTTTACTTTGTTATTCAATATATAAAAATCGAATTTTTTCCTATCACGCTATATGGATAAAAATTCTATTTTACCACGTTATTCTCTATATAAAGTTTCCGCCTTTTCAAAAATAGATCTTTCACCTTTTCTACAATAAAGATTCCGCCTTTATAAAAATATAGATTTCGCTTTTTCTATTATAAAGATTTCGCCTTTTCTATTATAAAGATTTCGCCTTTTCTATTATAAAGATTTCGCCTTTTCTAATATTAAAAATCCGAACTTTTAGATATTAAAAATCCGAACTTTACGAAAGCAAAAATCTTATTTTTTTTCTTTTCTAAAAATATACCCTTTCCTATTTAAGCAAAAATCATATTTCTACATCTTCTAAATAGTAAAGATTATATTTTTAATACTTTAAAAATATAAAAATCATATTTTTATTACTTTAAAAATATAAAAACCATATTTTTAATACTTTAAAAATATAAAAATCATATCTTTTCTATGCAAATACAATCAAACCATTTCAATTCGCTGAAATATGTATTAAAAATCAGATTTTATAAATTAAACTAACTAAAAAAAACTGAAATTAAATAAAAATAAATAAAGGAGCTTACTGTTTTACTGTCGGAGGGTGCTGATGGTGGTCTCGGCAGGTGGAGCTCGCGTGGGGGTGGCTCAGGCCGGAGCGGCGGCTAGGGTTTCTTCGATTTGGGGTCCACGGTTTGTGCGATGGAGCGGAGGAAGATAGTGGAGGCTAGGGGTGGTTGGCGTTCGCGCCAGGCGGGGTGGCGCAGGGGCCCACATTGGCCAGAGGCGGGGTGGAGCTATGGGGGTACACGACTACGGCTTCAGGGGGTTTGGGGGGGGCTTCTACATCGAAGAAGAGAGGTAGGGAAGCGAGAGGAGGGGGCGGTTGACCTGGGGGAAGGCAGCGCTGACGCAAGCGGTGGCCGGAGGAGCTCCAATGGCTCGAGGAACGAGGTCGACGTTTTTTTTTCCTTTTTTTTTTATTTCTGTCTTGAACGAGAATGAGGGAAAGGGAGGGGCCAGCAGTGTATAAGGGAAGGAGAGAGGATATATAATTTTAATTTATTTAATTTTCAAAAAGTTGACTTTTACATACGACCTCGAAACGAGGCCCACCGCCTGTCGTCCATAGCGTTTTACCCCCATTCCGAACACAATGGGATATGTATCGTAGGTTGATTCGATCGTTTGAATCAGTTTCCGTTAAATTTACATTTAAATCGCTATATTGAATTTTAAACGTACATTTCAAATTACCGGGGTGACATAACAACTCTATAAATTCCATAAAAATATTTTCTAGCTTCGTATTGACGATACGGTCATAACAAAACTAGTTTCGTCGAATTCTGAGACCATTTGAAAAATGGCCAATTTCCAGTCGATTAAAATCAACTGAAACTGGTCAAACGCGTTTTCCTTTGCCACGCTCACATATTGATTCGAAAAATTATGAAATTTGGAATCTAGCAATAACTTTACATCGCGGATCCAACAAAAGTGGTTTCGTCGAAATCCGAGGTCGTTTGCAAAATGGCTATTTTTAAGGGCCTGAATTCCATAGCGACTATTCAGAATTTTCAACTGGACATATCTTTTGATTCCCGCTATGAAATTTCGATTGGTCGGATTCGTTGGAAAGATATTATCAATTAGATCCTAATGTTTTTGGTTTCAATAAAATCCGGATTGTTTTGCACCCGGTACATTCAATTGAAGTTTGAAATCGAATTATCGAACTACCGCGCCATTTTCAATTTTATTTATAATTATATATAAATATTTATATTCTAACGACGACGTATATAAATATATACGTCAAATTATATTCAAAATAAATTTCTCGTCGATTTTATTTAAAATAATTCTTTTTAAATAATCAAAATTCATTAAATTTGCCAATTTAAAATTTTCAAACTGGCTCGCATTTTCCGGGTTGTTACACAAGCGGCTAGCCAATCGGCTCATAAAATCATCATCACCTAAACAAAACAGTAAATTATAGTAAATATGTACCTATTTGTCGGGCAAACAAATTTTATTCTCCGCTCTAGCCTCCTTGTTATGACTTGTTCAATGTAAGTACATGTATATGCAAGCAAATGCGACAAATTTTCAATACAATTCAATATTTGATTCAATTAGGCATAATGGTTCAAAATTATCAAACAAATAAACAAACAACACAAACATCAATCAATTAGTGGATTAGAGTTTCAAATTCATAATTTTGCTACATATACAAAAATCATGTTTTTGATGCCAAATCACAACAATAAATCTATGTAATTTTGGTTCTCACACCAGTCTAATGGAAATATATAGATATCACACCTTCGTCACTCGTAAATAAACACTGGTGATGGCGCGCCATCATCAGGATCGTGTCCGGGCGACTAGAATGTGATTCTATATCTATCCAGTATATTAAAACTTCGAGTTCATGACGCGTATATGCAAAACCTTTATATATTGGATTGTCCAAATTCAATATAAATTAATAATCAAATACGTTTACTCTAGTTTAAATTTACAAAACAAAATTGTTTTCATTTTAAAAACATACTCTTCACACTCATTCTAGGATACTACTGATCCTATCTCTAACGAGTAACTCTAATTGGATATTACTAATCCAATATCTGATGAATTCTTTCGTATGGTTCTAATGTGTCTTGTTCTTGAGCTCTGTAAACCAAAGCTCTGATACCAAACTGAGACGACCCGAACTTCCCCGCGAAAGAAAGCACGGATGGCGTTGAGAACAACACACAAAAGAACGCAAACAGAAGAACATTTCATTGTTATTACAACAATTCCATCAGATACAAGAATATACAAAGTATAAATGAATAAAATACATTCGATGAATATCAGAGATTACAATAAATTACATAGTAGTGGAAAATAATACAAAGCACAACTGAAGGTGATATACAGATACAGAGCTTTCCGGATATCATTCCAGCTGTAAACCAGGATATTGTGAATATAAATCTGCAAAACCAAAACTACTAGCTGTCCATGTGGAAAATAGTGGCACCCAGAGTTTAGGTTAAAACAATAAACTCCAGGTCAGTCATGTGACTGGTGTGAGAACTAAAACAATTATTTAAAACTTTACTTTAAAGGATCGTAATTCAAGGGACCACGCCGTGTAACACGGAACGGGTTTCCTCCTAAGAATACTAGTGCATATAACAAACAACGCAATGCTAAATAAAGAAAAATGAAGCTATTATAAGACCCAGGTCCCATCACACAATGCAACGCAAGCCGGAGGATAGGGTTTTACCTTATAATAGCCAAACATGCTTGGTACGTTTAAAACAAATCATTTAATACTATTATAAGTGTATAGTGTCAAAACAATTCAAATCATAAATATCAATCATAGGCGGCATGGATACCATCTATCATGTCGCCATACTAGTTCTACAATTAAAACCGCAATATCATGTATGGGAAACTGGATTTCTGTCATGAGTCGAGGCAAGGGGCAAGCTCCTCTCCGATTCGAGACACTCTAGCAAATGTCTCAGGACCCCACTTTGATCCTTGGATCTTCAGGGCCGGTCCTCACATAAGTGAAACACCCCACCTCCGTTAGGATCACTCTAAATGGGAATGCCCTAATTTTGGTGGAGGTTTATAAGTACAAGTCACAGATATACAAGACAGATATAAGAACACATATTTGTAAACAGCGGAAGAACAACAAATTTTATTTCATAAAGTCAAATACGTGTTACAACAACATCCTTTCCAAAAACATAACATAACACTTTCATAATCTGTCTTGAGTACATTATTTTAAAGAAGCATAAATAAAACATAGATAAACTGCCAAAAGTCCCCATAGTGGATTGTCCAAAGCCATAGTTCAAAACAGGAAGTCCAAGCAATACATTTCTCTTCTTCAAGCTGGATGTTGAGGCTGGTCAAGCTACTGTGTTCCCTCCCTGTGGACCTGGGGGGGGGAACGGAAGAAAAGAAGACGAAAGAAAAGCAGAGTCAGACATAAAGCCTGAGTAAGTCTAGTACTATTTTGTCTATGAATAAAGAACTGTGTGTGATAGGTATAAACGAGAAGTGGGCAAGCACTATAAACTTGGTTAAGTTGCCTAGGGTCGAATAGACCGTCGTACCTCATGTTAATCTCTGAACCCATATAAACTAGTTTCCAATTTGCACCCCAAAATCAGGGTGATGTGATCCATTCTATGATGATCGGCTCCTACTCGCATAGTTACATGTGTCTTACGGCCCCCGATGTTGTAGTTACCTATGCTGGTCCCACCATGGGGTGTATCAAGTCCCATAGTGGCAACCCGACACAACCTTAGAGTGCACAGGTATGCTACTGGTGTCCAGTGCCTTATTTTTTTGCGCCGGAGTGTGTGCACGCCCGCACTCCGTTAGAACCTACACTGCTACACCACCGCCGTCGATTTGACCTCTTACAATCAGCCCAGTAATCGTGCCCCACCCTGCCTAGTTTCAGGGTATCCTGATACACCTTTTAGGGTTACTGCTGAAAAGGGTCCCCCGTTACTAGGTTTTCTATCTCTAGCCAACATGCTAAGTTGGTTAAGTGTTTTCTAACCTAACCCCCACCAGTCCGTTTAGTTTAGCATGTTCCATTTTGATTAAGTCTTTAGTTCACTTAATCCTAACAATCCTGACTCAGCCTTAATTGTCTTATTAAGGCCCTGACCTCTCACACTAGACAGGTATTGTTGTGGCTGCCTGTTGTCGGTTGGTTCCGGGCAGTCTTACGCCACAACTCAGTCTAACCTCGGGTCCTTATTGGGCTCCATGTTTAACCTCCCACATTGGATAGGTATTGTTGTGACTACCGGACAGCCGGGCGGTTCCGGGCAGGTTTACATCACAACTCAATCCAACCTCGGGTTAAACACATCGTATGTTCTACATTTACATATTTTGTCATTCTTCTTTATTTCTTATATGTAAATATTTGCGGCCCATTATTAAGTTAATGGTGTAAAGGTTACACCAACCATGGGCCCAACCCATACTTGAATTTGGGCCCTTCTATTTTATATTTTCATTCATTAATTAATTTTAACCCAACGTTATTTTCCCCCGTTTTACACGTCCGTTTATATATATATTGGGCTTAGCCTTTTAAAGCCCAATTTAGCCATGCGAAAAGGGGAGGCTTATGGCGTGATTACATACACAAAGAGGGGAAGGTGAGCGCATGAACTTGCAATACGACGTTGGAAATACAAAATAGAAACTGGTGTACTTGCATAGTGGTAACATAGGTGACATGAATCAAAGCATGTGAACTTGTAATTGAGATATCATTATTGTCACATGAACCTATATTTTTATTTAGGCATAATGTCAAATATAAGCATGGCATAAATATTTCTAGCATAAGCATGGCATAATGTCAAACATAAGCATGGCATAAATACTTCTAGCATGAACATAGCATAATGTCAAACATAAGCATGGCATAAATACTTCTAGCATGAACATAGCATAATGTCAAACATAAGCATGGCATAAATACTTCTAGCATGAACCTAACCTAGCCATGTACCACATATGTCATCATATAATTCTTGTAAACAAGGTAGTCTTAATTATGGATTTCAATTATGCCAAATATCATTCATAGCCTAGCCATATTCATAAGTTTGCAAATAGGTTTTCTAGTACAAAAGCATGGCTTAATACATGATGCCAAATTCTCAACATAATTTCCTATGGATTATAATAACCAAACTTGTTCCAATTTCTTGCAAAATGATTTATGCACAAAAATATACATCATGGTGGCATAGAAGCAAAACCCCAAACTTGCATAAATTTAAATTAACTACATACATGTAGCTTCAACATGGATTACATGATTTGCGAAATATTCCAAACGTATACTTGCATAGAACTACCGCATGTAGTTCTTTATAACATGAATAACATAATTCATAAATATCCAAACGTATATAATATTTCAAATTGATAAGAACGCACAAATATGAATAACTTTATTGCCACAATTCAAGCATACAAACTAACACAACTGTTTATTCATACCAAAGTAATACTCTACTTACAATGGTTTGATGAATTCTCTAGTTTAGGGATTGAAGACGCAAATTCCTTTGTTGAATTGATTTGATTTAGGTCTCTTTAAGCTTTAGAAATTTCCTCCTAATTCTCTCTCTAGTTGGCGGCTACTCTTTGTCGTTCCTCAGCAACATGGCGGCTATGTTCTTAATTTTGAATGAATAGATTAGGGTTTAGTCTAGGGTTGTTTATATAGAGGTTAGGAACTGATTAGGACCATTGATGTTGCTTGGATTGATCGTAGCCATTCATTCGATAGAGAGACCAATTAAAATTTGCCACCTAGCCCTAGTGACAAAGCAGACCACAGAAAATCGGCCAAACACAGACCTGGCCAGCCAGGTTGACTGGGCTCGACCAGGTCGACACCCCTGTCGACAGGGCTGTCGACAGCCCTGTCGACATGGGTAGCCCAGGTCGACAGCCCAGTCGACCTGGGTGGCCTAGGCGGGTGTTTATCCGCCCTGGCCCATTGGGCCCGATTTTTAATTTATTTTATTCTGTTTGAATTTTAAATTTGATTCAAAACTTCTGAAGGCCATATCTTCTTCATACGGACTCCGTTTTTCGAAAACTCGGACTCTATTTCGCGTATTTTTCCGAGACGAACGCAATGGCATATCCCGTTTCCCTTGGTTCTTTGATTTCAAATTAATTATACTTTAATTTGTTAATTTCACAGTTATAGAATTTTCGGGGTGTTACATTCTCCCCCACTTAAAAGGATTTCGTCCCCGAAATCTTCAAGTTAGGAGGAACGTATATCCTAACATCCAATCATCCATCTATTCATCCATCAAACACGAGCATCCATTGTCCTTAAAAGACTTCTAATGCTTCATGATCACATGCGAAGTGTGTGTATATGAACTTATCTAATGCAAAATCAGGCGGTCTACTGATTCAGTTGACCTCCTTAATGCGAATTATGTAAGTGCCATGAATCCATTATGTATGCAAACTTCCCTATTCTTGATTCTACATGAGTGCACAATCATTCAATACAAATGCAACATCCATATGACAACACATTAAAGTTCAACCATATACGAATGCAAACATATATGCATATGCAATATGAAGTGACTGAGCCGATCTAAAACCTAGATTGTGTGTGTATATGCAACCACGAGCAACCACTAGCAATCACTTGCAACCATCATACATAACATGTTTCAACTACATGTTTCCATCCAAAAAGATTCTACCTAAAAGATAAGGTCGAGGAAAGATACCTAAAAAGATAGATAAAAGCGCAACTTAAGGAAAAGGAAAGATCAAGGATGTACCCTCGAACAAAAAAGGGTAGGCAGTACGTATTCTAGCTTCAGTTTCCCAAGTCGCGTCTCCCTCGGCGTCGCTCCACTGAACTTTGACGAGCTTGACTTCGCGGTTGCGTAGCTTCTTCACTTTCGTTCCTAATATGCGGGTTGGAACCTTCCTTATGGTTGCTTCACGTTCCACTTCGGCCTCTTCGAGGATATTTGGCTCTACCACTTCAGTAGACTCATGAAGACATTTTCGGAGATGTGAAACGTGAAAAACGTTGTGGACTCCAGCCAACTTGTCGGGTAGCTCTAATCTATAGGCCATTTTCCCAATCTTCTCGATGATAGGGAATGGACCTACGAACCTTGGCGCTAGTTTTCCTGTGGTTCCAAAACGAACAACGTTTCTTAGTGGTGATACCTTGAGAAAAACTCTGTCTCCAACTTCGAATTCAAGGTCGGTCCTCCTCTTGTCGGCATAGGACTTTTGTCTGTCCTGGGCCGTCTTCATCCTTCTTCGTATTAAGTCTACTTTCTCTGAAGTCTCTCGGATCATGTCTGGTCCAAGTATGAGCTTATCAGTAGACTCCCACCAATAAGTGGGCGATCGGCACGGTCTTCCATATAAAGCTTCGAAGGGCGCCATTCCGATGGTTGCTTGATAGCTGTTGTTGTAGGCAAATTCCACCAAAGGAAGGTGGTCTTCCCATGTCCCTCCGAAGTCGAGGACGCATAGCCTTAAAAGGTCTTCCAAAACTCTGTTCACTCTCTCTGTTTGGCCGTCGGTTTGGGGATGATAGGCTGTGCTCAAGCATAACTGCGTTCCTACTGCTTCTTGCAGACTCCGCCAAAACTCACTGGTGAAGATGGGGTCTCGGTCACTAACAATGCTAGATGGTATTCCATGGAGTCGAACGATTTCCCTAAGGTAAAGTGATGCTAGGGATGAGGCAGTTCTTTTACTTTTGACAGGTAAAAAGTGGGCGCTTTTAGTAAGCCTATCCACTATTACCCAAATGCTAGTGTTGCCTCTCCTAGATCTAGGCAGCCCATCGATGAAGTCCATTGAGATGCTATCCCACTTCCACTGTGGAACCTCCAGAGGATGTAGTAGCCCGCCAGGCTTTTTCTGTTCCGCCTTAACCTGTTGGCACACCATACACTTAGAAACGAACTCTGCCACGTCCTTTTTCATGCCGTTCCAGAAGAAAGTCCTTTTTATGTCTTTGAACATTTTATCTCCGCCTGGGTGTATCGTCATCTTGGAGTGATGTGCTTCCTCGAGAACCTTCTTTATTAAATCTTTTGTCTGTGGGACGCATAGTCTTCCGTCTTGCCTTAGCAAACCCTTATCGTCGATGGAGTATCTGTTGAGGTGACTTGAAGTCTCACCCCTAATTAGCCTATCAATTATTTCCACAAGCTGAGGGTCTTCGCGTTGTGCTGCCCCTACCGAATCCACCAAAGTTGGGCGCACTTCGAGAGATGCTAGCAAGCCTGGTACGAAATCGGAGGAAGGCCTAAAGTCGAAACTGGCTATAAACTCTAGGCTTTGTCTTTCAACAAACAACGGGCTTAGGGTCAATTTCTTTCGGCTCAACGCGTCTGCCACTACGTTGCCTTTGCCCGGAGTGTAGGAGATTTCGAAATCGTACGAGGCAAGAAACTCCATCCATCTTTGTTGCCTCAAGTTAAGATCCTTCTGCGAGAAAAGATATTTCAACGATTTATGGTCAGTGTAAAGTTCGAACTTCTCACCTAGGAGATAGTGTCGCCAAGACTTGAGTGCAAAGACGATGGCGGCTAACTCAAGATCGTGTGTTGGGTAGTTCTTTTCGTGCGCTTTCAACTGCCTCCCACCATAAGCTACTACCCTTCCTTCTTGCATTAAGACGGCGCCTAGCCCTGTCCCACATGCATCCGTATAAACAGTGAACATCTTGCTCCCATCCGGCAGCGTCAAAACTGGGGCTGTTGTGAGAGCCCTTTTCAGTCGTTGGAAAGCAAACTCGCAATCCAAGTCCCAATTGAACACTAGATTCTTCTTAGTCAATTTCGTGAGTGGAGCTGAGATTTTCGCAAAATCCCTTATAAATTTTCGATAGAAACCCGCTAGTCCTAGAAAGCTTCGAACCTCAGTTGCATTCCTTGGTGTCTTCCAATCCTGTACCGCCACTACCTTAGCAGGGTCCACTGCTAACCCTTGTTTGGATACTATGTGCCCAAGGAACCTCACTTCTTCTCTCCAAAAGTGGCATTTGGAGAATTTGGCTTTTAGTTGATGGACTCGCAAAGTTTCCATGATTGCCCTTAAGTGTTGAGCATGTTCCTCTTTACTCTTTGAGAAGATAAGGATATCATCTACGAAGACCACTACGAATTTGTTGAGGAAATATCTAAATACCCTACTCATTAGGTCCACGATGTAAGAAGGTGCATTTGTCAAGCCGAAAGGCATGACAAGCCATTCAAAGAAGCCGTCTGGGGTTCTGAACGCCGTTTTATCGATGCTATCTTCAGCCACCCTTAGCTGATGAAAACCGTTTGCTAAATCGAGTTGGGAGAAAACAGACGCTCCTACAAGCTGGTCAAATAAATCGTCAATTCTAGGGAGAGGGTGCCTATTCTTTTTCGTTAGCTTGTTGAGCTCCCTATAGTCAACACGTAGACGGAGTGAACCATCCGCCTTTGTAGCGAACACCACTGGAGCGCCCCATTCTGAAATGCTCCTCCTAATGAACCCCTTTTCTAGAAGCTCTTTAATCTGTTTACTGAGCTCTTTCCTTTCTCGTGGAGCCATATGTCTAACGGGCAACGCAACGGGCTTTGCATTATCTACAAGATATATGCGGAAGTCTATTTCCCGCTTCGGAGGCAAGCCCTTCACCTCTTCAAAGACATCCGGATATTCCCGGACCATTCTAACTGATTGCAAATTTTCAACAGAGGCATCTAGCGACTCAAGATAACTAAGCATAACCGCATACGAGGGATTACAAGAAATTTCCAAAGTATTACCGAGCTGGGTTAGGAGCCTAACAACCCTTTTCTCACAATCAAGGATGGCCCCATTACTGGATAGCCAATCCATACCCAAAATCAAACCATAACCCGAAAAGCCCAAAACAAAGGCACTACATTGAAATTCTACACTTAGAATAGAAATTTTCAATCCCACACAGATCATAGACAAATGAGCTGGGCCCCCAATTGGGTTTGAAACAATTAAGGGGTCCTCTACCATACTAGTTTTTAGGTGCAGAGATTCTACTAGAGCAGATGAGATAAAGGAGTGTGATGCGCCAGAATTAAATAAAGTGCGAACAGGGTGATCATAAAGATAAACTACACTTTCTACAGAAGTATTTATACCTCTCTGTTGCAGAGGTGGCGCTTCTAGCACATGAACCTGTGCCCCTGGGGTGGATCCAGCCCTCTGCCCCTGTCCTCGTTTCTTTGGGCAGTCCTTAGCCCTGTGGCCTGTCTCACCGCAAGAAAAGCACCCACCATTTTCCTTGGCCTTCTTTTTCCGGCAGTCCTTTACTAAGTGCCCCACTTTGCCACAGAAATTGCACTTCCTCTTCTCTTTGTTGCCTTTCCCGCCCTTCTTAAAGTCTGTCTTTTTAGGTTGCAAACCCTCTTTCTTCTTGCCCTTATCCTCTTCATTCAGCAATGCCATTAGCACCAATCTTTCATACGTGGCTCCCATGGGTATATGGGTCATGGCCAAACTGTGTAATGGCTCATTCAACCCTTTGACGAAAAGGAGAGCCTTCTTGTGCGGGGTATTGACTAGGTCAAGCCCAAACCTAGCCAACTCATCGAACTGATTCACATATTCTCTGACTGTCTTGCCCCCTTGCTTAAGAAATAAGAATTTTTCTAACTGCAAACTTCTTTCCGCATCTGAGAGAAATTTGGTCTCAAACCTTGCCCTAAAGTCCTCCCATGTCTCCACTGGTCTTTCAGCATTAGTGACTTCCCACCAGTAGGAAGCCTCGCCCTTCAATAGCCACACTGCCAACTGTACTTTTTGTCTATCTTCTACCTCAAAGATGATGAATAGGTCCTCCGTTTCTTTCAGCCAATTTCTAGCTGCTACGAAGGACTCAGTTCCATGGAAATCCCTTCCTCCCATAGCTTTAAAATCTTTGCATATCTTAGCGAATGTGTTTCCCCGAGGAGGAGGTGGAGGAAAAGGTGCTGCTGCAGCTGGATGATTCCCTTCCGCTGGGGGAGGAGGAATGGTAGGACCTGGCTGAGTGGCTCTTGCTTCTAAGAATCGTCTAAACCAACCAGGTATTGGCACCCCTTCCGGCAAGTTAAGTTCTTGGGACATGCTGAAACAAAAAGGATAGATTCAAAACGAAGGATAAGAGATAGTTCCTATGGCTTTGGGGAGTGGACTTTGCCTTTTTAAAATAAAATAATATTTTTCTTTTAAAAATGCTTCTTTAAATTTCTTTTTTGAAAGTAATTTTTCAAAACTTTTTATCTTATCTGGTAAACCTATGCTCTGATACCAAGTGAAACACCCCACCTCCGTTAGGATCACTCTAAATGGGAATGCCCTAATTTTGGTGGAGGTTTATAAGTACAAGTCACAGATATACAAGACAGATATAAGAACACATATTTGTAAACAGCGGAAGAACAACAAACTTTATTTCATAAAGTCAAATACGTGTTACAACAACATCCTTTCCAAAAACATAACATAACACTTTCATAATCTGTCTTGAGTACATTATTTTAAAGAAGCATAAATAAAACATAGATAAACTGCCAAAAGTCCCCATAGTGGATTGTCCAAAGCCATAGTTCAAAACAGGAAGTCCAAGCAATACATTTCTCTTCTTCAAGCTGGATGTTGAGGCTGGTCAAGCTGCTGTGTTCCCTCCCTGTGGACCTGGGGGGGGGGGGGGAAACGGAAGAAAAGAAGACGAAAGAAAAGCAGAGTCAGACATAAAGCCTGAGTAAGTCTAGTACTATTTTGTCTATGAATAAAGAACTGTGTGTGATAGGTATAAACGAGAAGTGGGCAAGCACTATAAACTTGGTTAAGTTGCCTAGGGTCGAATAGACCGTCGTACCCCATGTTAATCTCTGAACCCATATAAACTAGTTTCCAATTTGCACCCCAAAATCAGGGTGATGTGATCCATTCTATGATGATCGGCTCCTACTCGCATAGTTACATGTGTCTTACGGCCCCCGATGTTGTAGTTACCTATGCTGGTCCCACCATGGGGTGTATCAAGTCCCATAGTGGCAACCCGACACAACCTTAGAGTGCACAGGTATGCTACTGGTGTCCAGTGCCTTATTTTTCTGCGCCGGAGTGTGTGCACGCCCGCACTCCGTTAGAACCTACACTGCTACACCACCGCCGTCGATTTGACCTCTTACAATCAGCCCAGTAATCATGCCCCACCCTGCCTAGTTTCAGGGTATCCTGATACACCTTTTAGGGTTACTGCTGAAAAGGGTCCCCCGTTACTAGGTTTTCTATCTCTAGCCAACATGCTAAGTTGGTTAAGTGTTTTCTAACCTAACCCCCACCAGTCCGTTTAGTTTAGCATGTTCCATTTTGATTAAGTCTTTAGTTCACTTAATCCTAACAATCCTGACTCAGCCTTAATTGTCTTATTAAGGCCCTGACCTCTCACACTAGACAGGTATTGTTGTGGCTGCCTGTTGCCGGTTGGTTCCGGGCAGTCTTACGCCACAACTCAGTCTAACCTCGGGTCCTTATTGGGCTCCATGTTTAACCTCCCACATTGGATAGGTATTGTTGTGACTACTGGACAGCCGGGCGGTTCCGGGCAGGTTTACATCACAACTCAATCCAACCTCGGGTTAAACACATCGTATGTTCTACATTTACATATTTTGTCATTCTTCTTTATTTCTTATATGTAAATATTTGCGGCCCATTATTAAGTTAATGGTGTAAAGGTTACACCAACCATGGGCCCAACCCATACTTGAATTTGGGCCCTTCTATTTTATATTTTCATTCATTAATTAATTTTAACCCAACGTTATTTTCCCCCGTTTTACACGTCCGTTTATATATATATTGGGCTTAGCCTTTTAAAGCCCAATTTAGCCATGCGAAAAGGGGAGGCTTATGGCGTGATTACATACACAAAGAGGGGAAGGTGAGCGCATGAACTTGCAATACGACGTTGGAAATACAAAATAGAAACTGGTGTACTTGCATAGTGGTAACATAGGTGACATGAATCAAAGCATGTGAACTTGTAATTGAGATATCATTATTGTCACATGAACCTATATTTTTATTTAGGTATAATGTCAAATATAAGCATGGCATAAATATTTCTAGCATAAGCATGGCATAATGTCAAACATAAGCATGGCATAAATACTTCTAGCATGAACATAGCATAATGTCAAACATAAGCATGGCATAAATACTTCTAGCATGAACATAGCATAATGTCAAACATAAGCATGGCATAAATACTTCTAGCATGAACCTAACCTAGCCATGTACCACATATGTCATCATATAATTCTTGTAAACAAGGTAGTCTTAATTATGGATTTCAATTATGCCAAATATCATTCGTAGCCTAGCCATATTCATAAGTTTGCAAATAGGTTTTCTAGTACAAAAGCATGGCTTAATACATGATGCCAAATTCTCAACATAATTTCCTATGGATTATAATAACCAAACTTGTTCCAATTTCTTGCAAAATGATTTATGCACAAAAATATACATCATGGTGGCATAGAAGCAAAACCCCAAACTTGCATAAATTTAAATTAACTACATACATGTAGCTTCAACATGGATTACATGATTTGCGAAATATTCCAAAAGTATACTTGCATAGAACTACCGCATGTAGTTCTTTATAACATGAATAACATAATTCATAAATATCCAAACATATATAATATTTCAAATTGATAAGAACGCACAAATATGAATAACTTTATTGCCACAATTCAAGCATACAAACTAACACAACTGTTTATTCATACCAAAGTAATACTCTACTTACAATGGTTTGATGAATTCTCTAGTTTAGGGATTGAAGACGCAAATTCCTTTGTTGAATTGATTTGATTTAGGTCTCTTTAAGCTTTAGAAATTTCCTCCTAATTCTCTCTCTAGTTGGCGGCTACTCTTTGTCGTTCCTCAGCAACATGGCGGCTATGTTCTTAATTTTGAATGAATAGATTAGGGTTTAGTCTAGGGTTGTTTATATAGAGGTTAGGAACTGATTAGGACCATTGATGTTGCTTGGATTGATCGTAGCCATTCATTTGATAGAGAGACCAATTAAAATTTGCCACCTAGCCCTGGTGACAAAGTAGACCACAGAAAATCGGCCAAACACAGACCTGGCCAGCCAGGTTGACTGGGCTCGACCAGGTCGACACCCCTGTCGACAGGGCTGTCGACAGCCCTGTCGACATGGGTAGCCCAGGTCGACAGCCCAGTCGACCTGGGTGGCCTAGGCGGGTGTTTATCCACCCTGGCCCATTGGGCCCGATTTTTAATTTATTTTATTCTGTTTGAATTTTAAATTTGATTCAAAACTTCCGAAGGCCATATCTTCTTCATACGGACTCCGTTTTTCGAAAACTCGGACTCTATTTCGCGTATTTTTCCGAGACGAACGCAATGGCGTATCCTGTTTCCCTTGGTTCTTTGATTTCAAATTAATTATACTTTAATTTGTTAATTTCACAGTTATAGAATTTTCGGGGTGTTACACTAACTTTGTAGGATTAGTTATTCCTGAGCACACGTTTCCTGGTCCTTACAGACCTATATCCGAGGCGCCTCGTATCCAACAACCACATGGGTGAAAAGTATATAAATGTCAGGGCTGGTAGGTCACTGACACCACCACTAGCTAGAAAGAAACGTCGTGCTCTCCCTGCAGTCACTATCCCGTTTTTGACTCATACCGAGGTGTGAGGCTCGCGAATCCACGTTATACACAAAGCTACGCCACACAGGTCGTGCTTTGATCATCAACCACAAGACTTTGCTTTTCAACAGAATCCTTGATCAATTGCCACTTAGGCGTTCCACACAGGCAATTCACTCTATGCGACTGATGTCCATCGATATACAACCTCTGAGCTCGTACGTCTCAGAGAAGGGCGTTAAGAAAGAGAATAAATTCTCCGCCGCCAAACAGATGTATATTTAATAGAGATCAATCAACACAGAATAAAATCCAATGTCAGACACACAATCCATTTACAAGTTCGTTCTGGGTCTGAACGAAACCGGAGGCACTTTCCTCGCATATCCATCGATCTCCAAGTACGTCTGGACGATCAACAACTATTTCTCTCCTCTTGGGTGTACGGCCCAATAGAGATCATCGGCAATCACCCAAACGATGTGAAGACTTCCGGTCTTCAACCACCGTCTTCATCTTCGACTCAACATCGAATCAGTTATTCAGAATGGGATAAACCCGGTCTTTCTAAATAACCCACGTATATGATAAACAAATGTTACACAAACACAACAAACGCCTCATTCCAATTCAGAATATTCTTTTATTCACAAATCACATTCTTAGGGAATAGGTTCCCATTAATTTTATCAAAGATAAATTCTTCTAAATTTATTCTTTAATCTTCCTCTGGATATCATTTCAAACCATATTATGGTTTACCAAACTAGTCGGGATTAGCGAACCACACCGAAGTAATTATTTATTTTATTTCCCAATCCCAACCTATTTATCCCATGGAGAAAACTGGTAATACTCCATATCTAACACCACGGTGTTATCGGTAAAATTAATTACCATTTCCGGTTCAAATCTAATTAAAGATTTAACAATCGCTTTGGAGCAAAACTGGTGATACTCCATTCTCGATCACCTTTCAGATTTGATAATTTAAATTATCAATTCACATTTCAATCAAATTAAGATTCATTAAAACACCACTTAGTTTTAATCTTCCCAAAAATCCATATCCTGTCTTTAACTGGGTTAAAGAACCAATGTCATCTAAAACACGATTCACGATAAACCCAAAATCACACTCTATTGTTAATCGGGTTAAAGAATAGGTGTTGTTCAAAACACCGCTCACGATAAACCCAAAAACCAATTCAAATTCAATTCCAATTAAATATTATTTAATTGATACACTTCATTAAATCTAAATAGAAAGATATTATCTTTTTCTCTATTGGGTTAAGAACAGTGTTAATGAAGACACCATTCACGACAAACCCAAATCACATTTGATATTAAATACAAGGCTCTGAATAGAAAATATACCGGCCTATATTCAATATCAAATCCTGAAACCAACAAATATCGTATTGGGAATAACGATATAAAATATATCTTTCAAATTCCCTTAACAATATCTGTATAGTCACGAAATCCAACATCGAAATATTCCGAAGATAATTTCGATTCAACTCCAGTCCAATTCACGTATTGGGAATATTGATTACTTTTAAAATCACCTTCAAATTCAATTTATTTATTTCAAAAATAAATTGATTTTAATTCTAGTTAAAACCTAGTTCATTTCGACAAAATTATATTTTTATCCTTTCAAATGTGGAATTTTCCTTCCCAGTTCTTTCCAATTCACATATTATGATTTTACACAAATTATAGATATTTTTAATAATTTTATCAAGGCCCGTACAGTCGATTTCCAACAACGGCCATCGAACTGCACTTACAGCGACCTTTTCAAATTTGATTTGGACATAATTCCAAATCCAACCGTTAGATTTCAAATTTCTAATATTCATTGGAAACTCATTTCAATACGAACCCAACGGTTCCGATTTTAGGAGAATCCGACGGTAAGATCTCCCGTAATGTCGATTTGAAGTCAGTGGTCGAAATTCACGAACTGCTGCGGCGCGGCGCGTTCTATTCAGGCCATTATATATATAATATATATATATATATTATATATTTCGTCGATTTCCTTTTAAAACGTATTTTATAAATCGTTTTAAATTCGTTTTCAAAACCATTTCAACACTATATTCAATTTCAAATCAAAATTGAATATTTCATATCATTACTATATGAATGATAATATTTTCAAAACGTTATATTTTGAAATCACTACCTTTTCAATATTCATTACAAAAACGAATATAATCGATATAAATATCGTTCACGTCAAAATGGCGCAACTCTAATCAACACGGCTTTATATATTTCAATAAATTCGTTATTCTATTCAACAAATGAATATTATTTTTCTTTCAACGCATGACTAATCTCAACACATGAGTACTGTCAACACACGACTATTTTTGTTATGTAATATATTTTATAAAACTATGGTATCTATCGTTTGATTTTTAATTAGACTCCAACTGTAAAGTAGTTCTAATTTTAAATATGATAAAGATGTAAATTTTATTATTAAAATATTTTACTCAACACATGAATAGTTTCAACACATGAACATCGTCAACACATGACTATTTTTATATTCAACACATGAATTTTCTTTTATAATATTCATTATTTTCCCGATTTGAATGAGGCCCAATCAATCACCATATAATGTTAATTATATGGATTCCATACAACACGTGTATATAATAGCAACGATAAACAATCAACCATCATCCAAAGTGCACCACACAACTGCATAAGCATCAAATATAAATAATCAACGCTTACACACCCTGTCAACCAATCGATCGACATACAATTAAATAACGCGGATTAGTGTACTCAAATATCATCCCAACACCCGTGTGGGGTTTTAAATCAACAAACACAGATTTTTATTTGTGCAGTTGGGCGATGTGTAAAATTTATCGTCCCAATCAATATCAGTCAAATCAGCGTATATAAACAAATCGGCCGATTTGTTTATAAATATTCATTTATTCACATTCACGTTAAAATTATATTTTTAACGATAATTAATTTATTTCAACCATCTACAATTTATTATCGATTTCACATCAACATCACAAACAATTTTCACAACACATCAATCAAACAAACAAGCCATCCATGGTCTGTGGATGACGGGTGTCGGGTGCTAATAAGCACCATCTGCATCCTAGTATATATATATATAACTAGAAAAATAAATTTAGAGTGAGAAGTTCTCACCAAAGCTATCCCAACTCCACGACACTTCATATGTAGAAATCTTCGTCGTCTGACACTTTCGTTGCTCGTATTCACTACATATATAAAAATCACATTTTATATTGTTGCTATGTATATAAATATCATATTTTTATAATCAATCCATATGGACAAAAAAAAAATCTATTTTTACATCGCTACTATATAGATGAAAATTATATTTTTACATTGCTACTATATAGATAAAAATTATATTTTTACATCGCTACTATATAGATAAAAATTATATTTTTACAACGGTGTTCATATAATAAAGATTATATTTTTATCATGCTATTCTCTATATAAAGATTTCCCCTTTTTAACTATAAAGATTTCGCCTTTTCAAATATAAAGATTTAATCTTTACTATCTATACAATATAAAAATCGTATTTTTACTTCACTAAAAATCATATTCTTGTTTCCCTACATATATAAAAATCGAATTTTTATTTTCACCTCATATATACAAAAATCAAAATTTTATCTTCACTTCGTTGTAAAAATTATATTTTTATATTGCCCTTCCCCTAATAAAGATTATATTTTTATTACTCTACATGAATAAAAATCATATTTTTATACTATAAAAATCATATCTTTCCTACTTCAAAGATGTAATCTTTTCGCTATTTCATTATAAAAATCATTTCTTTATCTCTTCTATGAATTAAAAATCGAATTTTTATTCTTTTTAAAATATAAAAATCATATTTTTATAAATAAAAATATAATCTTTCTATATCAAATGCCTTATTTTTCACACATAGAAACGCCATATCCCTTGCGAAGAATTTAATCATTTCTATGTATTTTTACAAACTAAAACTGAATTTAAACAAAGCATTTTATAATTTAAAACTGAATTAAAATAAAGTAAGAAGGAAAAGCTTACTGTTTTCAGAGGAGGAGGTGTTGCAGAGGTCGTCGGAGTCGGGATCGGCGTTGGGGAGGGGGGGTTTGGCCAGCGGCGGGCCCCGCTTCGCGGTGGTGGGCTGGAACTGTCGCGGGAAGGGGTGGAGGTGGAAGAAGAGGGTGCGGTGGTGGCGAGATAGAGGGCGACGCGACTGGGGATTAGGGCTTCGATTTGGAGGTGCGGTCGGTTGAAGGACGAAGGGAAGGAGAAGAGGGAGGAAGCAGCGGAGGGGAAGAAGGGAGAGAAGGGGGAGGCGCGGTGGCCCCGCCTTCGGCGGCGATTAGGGGGGGGGGGGTTGACGCGATGGTGTTAGGTTTTTTTTTCTTCTATATCGAAAGTGACGGGGGGGGCTGAAGGCATATAGGAGAAGGGAGATTTTTTTTATAATTTAATTAATTTAATTTCCAAAAAGGTGCTTTTATTTTAGAACTCGAAACGGGACCCACCGCCTGTCGTCCATAGCTAATTACCCCCATTTCGAACATAATGGGGTATGTATCATAAGCTGATTCGATCGTTTCGATCAGTTTTCGTCAAAATCAACATATAACTCTATATATTGATTTTGAACGCGCATTTCAATTTACTGGGGCCACATACTAACTCTAAAAATTCCCGAAAAATATTTTCTAGCTTCGTATTGACGATACAGTCTTAATAAAACTAATTTCATCGAATTCTGAGACCATTTGAAAAATGACCATTTTCCAGTCGATTAAAATCAACTAAAAGTGGTCAAACGTGTTTTCCTTTGCCACACTCACATATTGATTCGAAAAATTATTAAATTTGAAACCTAGAAATAACTAGACATCACGGATCCAACAAAAGTGGTTTCGTCGAAATCCGAGGTCGTTTGCAAAATTTCTATTTTTAAGGGCCTGAATTTCATAGCGACTATTCAGAATTTTCAATTGGACATATCTTTTGATTCCCGCTATGAAATCTTGATTTTTCGGATTAGTTGGAAAGATATTATTAATTAGATCCTATTATTTTTGGTTTCACTAAAATCCGGTTTATTTTGCACCCGGTATTTTCAATTGAAGTTTGAAATCGAATTATCGAACTACCGCGCCATTTTCAATTCTATTTTATAATTATAAATAATTATTTATATTCCATCGATGATTCGAATAATGTATACGTTCTATTTCTATTCAAAATAAATTTTTCGTTGTTATTATTTAAAATAATTCATTTTAAATGTTCAAAATTCGTTAAAATCGCCAAAATAAAAATTTTAAATTGGCTCACATTTTCCGGGTTGTTACAACTATATTTAGTTTTAATCTTCAAGAATCATTATTTAATGATTGTTTAACTTTCAAGAAATAATCTTTCCTTTAACCGGGTTAAAGAACAAATGTTGCTTAAAAACATCGTTCACAATAAACCCAAAATCGTATTTCAATTTAATATGTTAAATTGAAACTTCTCTTTAGAATATTTCACTAAATCTTAGTTAAAAGATTTATGAATTACCATTCTAAATTTCATTGTCAATCGGGTTTAAAGAACTAATGTCATTTAAAAACATTGTTCGCAATCAACCCAAAAGTCAGTTTTACTTAATTTCAATTATGTTTAATAATTGGAAATCATATTTAAATCTTAATTAAAAGATTTATTCTTTCCCAAATGGGTTTAAGAACAGTGTTATTTAAGACACTATTCACGACAAACCCAAATTTTAATCTGACATTAAATATCATGCTTGAATAGAAATTATATCGATTTATGTTCAATATCAAATTCTGAAAATTAACGTATATCAAATTGGGAATAACGATATTAATATCTTCCAAATTCCCACAATAATATCCGTTTAATCACAAAATCCAATACTGAAATAATCCGAAGATTATTTCCATTTAAATCCATTCCAATGTATGTACTGGAAAATCTTGGTTTTATTAAAACCACTTTAATCCTTTTATTTATTTTAATTAATTTATTAAAATAAATAAATCACTCATTCTTTTACATTGAAATGTATATCTACATTAAAATGAATCTTTTTCATTCTTTTGAAACAAATTAACTAAAAAAAAGTATTCTTTCTAATGTAATCAATCTTAAATAAAAATGAAATCTTTTTAATGTAATCTTCTTAGTTCAACCTTTATTACATTGAAAAATGTAATATTTTCATTTCAATCTTTATTACATTGGAAAATGTAATGTTTTCATTTCAAACTTTATTTTCAATTTAGTCTTTATTACATTGAAAAATATAATATTTTCATTTCAATCTTTATTACATTGAAAAATATAATATTTTCCTTTCAAACTTTATTCTAAAATGTTTATAAATTCGTTTATAAAACGATTCCAACTTTTATTTCAATTTTAAATCCAAATTGAATATTCTATCTATTATCATATTAAAATAATATTATTTCCAAAATATTTATTTTGGAATTAGCTCTTTAAAACATGCATTATAAAATGTATAAAATAAATCGACAAACACGTTCGGGTTAAAATGGTGTTTCTATTTAAAACAGAATAAATAGCTCAATCCATTATCTTATTCATTTATATTTTACACTGGGCCAGACCACCCACATTGAGCCTACGACTTGTGGATGCTGGATATGCCGGTTGGTTCCGGGCAGACTTATCCCACAAGTTGGGCTTAACCTCATGTCATGACCCAATTCGTATTTGCGCACTTGGACCTCTCACATTAGGCCCAACATTTGTGGCTGCTGGATAAGCCGGGCGGTTCCGGGCAGACTTCCACTACAAATGTGACCTAACCTCGTGTCCAAGTACAATTATAATTTTATAATTATAATTAAATTTTCTAAAACGTACTATTTAAAAATATCCTTTCCATTAAAGAATCTTAATTTTAAATATTCTTTAATTCTAAAATGTCGTGATTCCAAATATCTTCACTTACCTTTCAAATCTTTATAAAAATTTGAACTTTCCATATTGTTATAACAATTAATAATAATCTTCCCAAAATGTCTTATTTTGAAATCAAATCGATTTATTGCCACATAATGACAAATAAATGTAATCTTTCCAAAACGTTCAAATTTCGAAATCAAACTTTCTTATCTTAAAATGTTGACAGTAAATATATAATCTTTTTAATTGAATCTCCTTTATTATAACTTTTAAACAATAAAGATATAATCTTTTTAAATCAACGCTTAATTCTATTAATTGAGTATAAATTAAAATATTCATTAATTCAAAATTGATAACAATAATATTAATCTTTTCAAGATGTTCAGTTTTGAAACAAATCTTCTTAATTTAACATGTTGACAATTAAAAAGGGTATCTTTTAATTCTAATCTTTTATTGTAACTTTTTACTAATAAAAAATGTTATCTTTCCAATTCACTCTTTATATTGTAACTTTGACAATACATACCTTCCCATTTGAAAACATGGAAACCATCCTTTGGTTCTTTTAATTGAATATTGGATTATAATATTCTTTAACTCAAAATTGGAATGAGACTCACACAATTTCCATATAATTTAATTACACAGATTTCAAACATTGCACTTATTCCATACTAATGTCAACCATTCACATAACAGCCAAAGTGTAATTTACACTAAACACAAGGGTGATGTGTAGTCAAATATCAACCCAAGACATGTGTGGGGTTTCAGCCAACACATAATTTTGTGCACTTGGGCGAGGTGTAAAATAATCATCCCAATCAACAACAACAAGTCAGGTAACTTGTCAATGGCAGTGTAACATCATTTTAAATTATCATAAATAATAAATCATTAGTTTATCCTGTTGAATATTTTCAATTTTAAACATAACATGACATCCAAATCCACAATCCGTTCAACAAACAATTACTTCCATCACCAACAATTTATTTATATTTAATTATAAAAATAAATAAATATTCGAAAATTGAGTGAGCAAAAGAGTTCTCACCTTTGCCGGCTTTAAATGATGGTTCAGACCCAATTTTGGCCCAAGATCCATCATGCTCCAAATTGGGCGTAGTTAGTGTCGTTGTGAAGCTCTCGACTCGCTGATCGCAGCAAATCCTATTTCGCGCGATTTCGAGTTCGTACCACAAAGTTATGAATTTTCGAAGTTTGTAATAATTAAATAATTAATTTAAATTATGAAAATTTCCCAAATTTTTAACTTGCTCAGAATTGGACAAAATTACTGCTCGCTCGAAGCTCTTGACATAATGATCTCAACGGATTCAGTTTCATGCAATTTCGATAATGTGACAAAAATTTATGCACTTGCGAAGTTAACAAATCGATTTAAATAATATTTAAATTGGTAAAAATTACCCAAAATTTCAACTTCCTCCAAATTGTACAAATTTTATGTCCACGCGAAGCTCTCGTCACCACGATCGCAGTAGACCTGAAATCGTCAAATTTTGATCTCGTATGTAAAAGATATTGCATTACGAACATTGAATATAAAATTAAATAAATGTTTCGCGTTTAAGCCCTTAACCTTTTTTTTTAAATAGCACCCTGAACTTAAAATACTCGCCACGGCCAAACCGTAAGTCGGAATTGCATGAAATCAGCGCCATTCTCTCCGGCTTCGCCCCCTCTTTCCACGCCTGGTGGTCCCCCTCCAGTTCGCCACGTAGGGCCCACGATCTGCAGTTGAACGAGAAAGTGCAGTTTCCGTTCATCTCAGTGTTGCGGCCGCCTCGGTACTTCCAATGCCACCAATTTTTGTCAGTAGCTAGATCTCGACCTCCCGAACAACTTCTGTTTGGGTCACTTCGCCTGAAAATGCACGGATCGATGGGAAATTGCTCATCTTTGCGACTGTCCTGTTTTCAGCACCCCTCCAGTAAAATTGACATTCCGGCCAACTCCGGCCACCTGAGACCATGCCACCACCGCCAAAAGAACCGTATGCTTCCGCTCTACCACTGCCTGAAGTCACTCGACCTATCTCTCTTCGTGCGACCCGCAGCGAACAAATAACCGAAATCAGCTTTCTGTCTTTTATGCTAGATTCCGGCGAATCCGTGCGACGATAGGACTTAAATTTTTCGTGTAGATAGAGGATAAGAAGATGAACAAAACCCAGAAAGGGTTTGGTTTGATTTTGTTCTGATTGAGAGATAAATTATTTTGTTTTCAGGGGCTAATTTGTAAAATAAATTTTAGAGGAGAGAGCTGCCATGGAATAGAGGAAGAAGAATGTGGCTATGTTTTGTCTTAGGGTTCTGCTAATGACAGCACTTATGATATTTTATATGGGTTAATAATTAAATTAGGCCCACTACCCTTATTTTAACCTCTTATGTATTTTATCTTCTTCAAATTTTGTCTATTTTCTTAGTTTAAAAATCCGTGTTAACACCTGCGAATTCTATTTTTTATGAAAATTGAAACATAATTATTTCTTGACATTATGAATCCATAGAAACTGGTTTCGATGAATTCTGAGTCCGTTTGAATAAATAGCGAATTTTTAAAGTCTGAAAAATTGACTGTTTTTCACTGTAAAATTTATTACGACCACATACTAGATTCAAAAATTATGAAATTTAGAATCTAACAATAATTTAATATTCCGAATCCATAGAAAGTGGTTTCGCGAATTCAGAGGTCATTTGCAAAATTCCCATTTTTAAGGCGTATATATTTAATATTAAAAATACAAATAAATATGAATAATTTCCGAAACTCGAAATATATAAGTGTTTACACTTTTTCAATGCAGAAACATCATTTTAAACTCAATGGAAGTGGTTTCGAGTCCCAATTCATACGTATGTAAAAAGTAGCGTTTTGGGTCCTATATATTATATATATAAATTCCATAGCTTTTTTTTTTTTTGAGATTTTGAATTGGACATAACTTTTGATTCCCGCTATGAAATTTCAATTTTTTGTATTCGTTGGAAAGATATTTTTAAATAGATTCTAATATTTTTGGTTTCGCTAAAATCCGATTTATTTTGCATCATGCACAATCAGTCAAAGTTAAAATTCAAATTTTAAAACTACCGCGCTATTTCTAACTCTTTTTATAATTTAAATAAAATTTATTCGTTTTAACTTCGATTAAAATAAATTTATAGTCGTTATTATATAAAATAAATTATTTCAAATATTAAAAACCCATTAAAATAATTAAAATAAAATTTTTAAATTCGGCCCAAAATTCCGGGTCGTTACAATCTCCCCCACTTAAAATCTTTTCGTCCTCGAAAAGGAACGATGCTAAAAGTCGTTTAATTCACCAACTCAACTTTCAATTCTAATCGATTTCCAATTCAGTTCAATATTAAATTTGATTTAACTAAATTTATCATTCTATTATATAGTGGTTAACTTAATTATCATTCCAATATTTTATTAGTTAAACTAATAATCAAACATCACAACCAACAATCAATTAGGTGATTAACTTTTCAGACATATGTAATTTTTATATATAATCAACAATCATGTTTTTACTGCAAATCACAACAATAGACCCTATCTAGTTTTGGTTCTCACACCAGTCAATGGAAATATATAGATATACCACTTTCGAAACTCGAACATAAACTCTGATGATGATGCATCAATCATCAGAATTATCCCCGGGCGACTAGAGTGTGATTCTATATCTACCTAGTATATTAAAACTTCGAATATCCATTAATTGCTTGTATATTCGAAATCTTTATATACTCGATTGTCCAAATTAAAATATAATAATATACTCAAATACGCATATTAAGATAAAATTTTCTAAACTAAATTTGTTTTCATTTTTATTTTAAAGAAAACAATACTCTTCACACTCGTTCTAGGATGCTACTAATCCCATCTCTAACGAGTCATTCTTATTGGATATTACTAATCCAATCTCTGATGAATTCTTTTGTTCGGTTCTAATGTGTCCTGTTCTCGAGCTCTGTAAACCAATGCTCTGATACCAAATGTGACGACCCAAACTTCCCAGTAAAGGAAAGCCTGGATTACCTTGAGAACAACACACATCAGAATACAAACTGAAGAACATTTTTATTGCTGATTACAACGATTACATCAGAGTACAACAATATAACAGAGTATGAATACTTATTACATAATAGAAATAAAATAATATCAGAGATTAAATTACATTAAAATAGCAGCGGAAAAATAATACAAATACACAACTGAAAGGAATACACGGATACAGAGCTTTCCGAATACCGCTTCAGCTATAAATCAGGATCCTGTAAATATATCTGCAAAAAAAGCTACTCGACTGCCCGTGTGGAAATATGGGCACCCGAGTTTGCCAGTGAAACAAACTAAAGGTCAGTCATGGGACTGGTATGAGAAATCT
Organism: Allium sativum; assembly: GCA_030737875.1. Classification (NCBI taxonomy): domain Eukaryota; kingdom Viridiplantae; phylum Streptophyta; class Magnoliopsida; order Asparagales; family Amaryllidaceae; genus Allium; species Allium sativum. Next base: position 507,252,077 of record CM060921.1, on the reverse strand, counting down.
TAACTTAACTTATCTAATAATAAGGCTAATCACAGGGCCACGCCGCTAACGCGGAACGGGTTTACTCCATTGGATTGTCAGTGCATAAAACAAGGTAAATCGTTAAAAACGCAATGCTTTTTAGAAAAATGAAACCATTATAAGACCCAAGTCCCATCACACAATGCAACGCAAACCGGAGGATAGAGTTTTACTTTATAATGGTCAAAAGATGCTTGATACGATAAAAACGAATTTAATATTAGTGTGTATATATATGGGTATATATATATATTTCAAAAACATTTCAATCATAATGTATCAATCATAGACGGCATAGTACCCCATCCTACTATGTCGCCATACTAGTTCTACAATCAAAACCGCAAGGTCGTATTGGAAATTGGATTTCCATCATGAATCTTGGCTAGGGATCGTCCTATTCGATTCAAGACACTCTAGCAAATGCCTCAGGATCACACCTATGGGTAACCCTTGGATCTTCAGTGCCGGTCCCCGCTTATCGGCAGTGGATTGGTTATGCCTGAACACACGCTTCCTGGTCCCTTTGGACCTATAGTATGACCACTAACGGTCTATAAAAATCCGAGGTGCCTCAAAATCCATCATCCACATAAGTAAAATGTCAGCCAGTTTAAGCACTGACACTACTCTTAGCTAGAAAGAAACGTGTGCACTCCCTGCAGTCCTAATCCCGTTTTTGACTCATATCGGGGTGTGAGGCTCGCGAAGTCACGATATACACAAAGTTATGCCGTAATAGGCTATACTTTGATCATCCCACAAGGCCCTGCTTTTCAACAAAAGCCTTGATCATATGCATCTTAGCATGCCACATTATCAGACCATACCATATCATTGATTCATCTATCGATATATAACAGGGTGTTAAGCAAGAGAATAAATTCTCCGCCACCAAATAGCTATATATTAAATAGAGATCAACGAATACAATATAAAGGAATACAATGTCAGACACACATTCCATTTATCAGTCCGTTCTGGGTCTGAACGAAACCATATCCGGTAGATCTCCAAATACGTCTGAATGATCACCAATTTTTCCCTCATTTTGGGTGTACGGTCCAATCAAGATATCAATAATCATCCATTCGATAATTTCCTGGTCTTCAATAACCATCTTCATCATCGATCTTCAATCGTCGTATGATTTATTCAGAATGGGTTAAACCCGGTCTTTCTGAATAATTTGCGTAATTTAAAATCATGTGCTTCAAAACACAACCAACGCCTCATTCCAATCAAGAGTATTCTTTGATTTTCATTTAAACCAAATTAAGGTTTATTCAACTAGTCGGGATTAACGCCTTACCGAAGTAATCATTAATTAATATCCCATTCCCAACCTACACAAACCATGGAGTAAACTGGTGGTACTCCATATCTAACACCCAATGTGTTATAGTAAACTTAATTACCGTTTTATCGATCAAATCTAATTAAAGATTTAACTACCGCTTAGAGTAAAACTAGTGGTACTCCATTATCGTTCATTTCTTGAATTAAGTAAATTTAATTACTTTTATCCTAATTCAATCCAATTAAAGATTCATTAAAACTATATTTAGTTTTAATCTTCAAGAATCATTATTTAATGATTGTTTAACTTTCAAGAAATAATCATTCCTTTAACTAGGTTAAAGAACAAATGTTGATTAAAACATCGTTCACAATAAACCCAAAATCGTATTTCAATTTAATATGTTAAATTGAAATTTCTCTTTTGAATATTTCACTAAATCTTAGTAAAAAGATTTATGAATTTCCAATCTAAATTTCATTGTCAATCGGGTTTAAAGAACTAATGTCATTTAAAAACATTGTTTGCAATCAACCCAAAAGTCAGTTTCACTTAATTTCAATTATGTTTAATAATTGGAAATCATATTTAAATCTTAATTAAAAGATTTATTCTTTCCCAAATGGGTTTAAGAACAGTGTTATTTAAGACACTATTCACGACAACCCCAAATTTTAATCTGACATTAAATATCATGCTTTGAATAGAAATTATATCGATTTATGTTCAATATCAAATTCTGAAAATTAACGTATATCAAATTGGGAATAACGATATTAATATCTTCCAAATTCCCACAATAATATCCGTTTAATCACAAAATCCAATACTGAAATAATCCGAAGATTATTTCCATTTAAATCCATTCCAATGTATGTACTGGAAATCTAGGTTTTATTAAAACCACTTAAATCCTTTTATTTATTTTAATTAATTTATTAAAATAAATAAATCACTCATTTTTTTACATTGAAATGTATATCTACATTAAAATGAATCTTTTTCATTCTTTTGAAACAAATTAACTAAAAAAAAAGTATTCTTTCTAATGTAATCAATCTTAAATAAAAATGAAATCTTTTTAATGTAATCTTCTTAGTTCAACCTTTATTACATTGAAAAATGAAATATTTTCATTTCAATCTTTATTACATTGGAAAATGTATTGTTTTCATTTCAAACTTTATTTTCAATTCAGTCTTTATTACATTGAAAAATATAATATTTTCATTTCAATCTTTATTACATTGAAAAATGTAATATTTTCCTTTCAAACTTTATTCTAAAATGTTTATAAATTCGTTTATAAAACGATTCCAACTTTTATTTCAATTTTAAATCCAGATTGAATATTCTATCTATTATCATATTAAAATAATATTATTTCCAAAATATTTATTTTGGAATTAGCTCTTTAAAACATGCATTATTAAATGTATAAAATAAATCGATAAATACGTTCGGGTTAAAATGGTGTTGCTATTTAAAACAGATTAAATAGCTTAATCCATTATCTTATTCATTTATATTTTACACTGGGCCAGACCTCCCACATTAAGCCTACAACTTGTGGATGCTGGATATGCCGGTTGGTTCCGGGCAGACTTATCCCACAAGTTGGGCTTAACCTCGTGTCATGACCCAATTCGTATTTGGGCACTTGGACCTCTCACATTAGGCCCAACATTTGTGGCTACTGGATAAGCCAGGCGGTTCCGGGCAGACTTCCACCACAAATGTGACCTAACCTCGTGTCCAAGTACAATTATAATTTTATAATTATAATTAACTTTTCTAAAACATACTCTTTGTAAATATCCTTTCCATTAAAGAATCTTAATTTTAAATGTTCTTTAATTCTAAATGTCGTGATTCCAAATATCTTCACTTACCTTTCAAATCTTTATAAATATTTGAACTTTCCATATTGTTATAACAATTAATAATAATCTTCTCAAAATGTCTTATTTTGAAATCAAATCTATTTATTGCCACATAATAACAAATAAATGTAATCTTTCCAAAACGTTCAAATTTCGAAATCAAACTTTCTTATCTTAAAATGTGGACAGTAAATATATAATCTTTTTAATTGAATCTCCTTTATTATAAATTTTAAACAATAAAAATATAACCTTTTTAAATCAACGCCAATTAATTCTATTAATTGAGTGTAAATTAAAATATTCATTAATTCAAAATTGATAACAATAATATTAATCTTTTCAAGATGTTCAGTTTTGAAACAAATCTTCTTAATTTAACATGTTGACAATTAAAAAGGGTATCTTTTAATTCTAATCTTTTATTGTAACTTTTTACTAATAAAAAATGTTATCTTTCCAATTCACTCTTTTTATTGTAACTTTGACAATACATACCTTCTGTAACACTCCTCCTCTGCTAGAGTCACTCACAAAGGGAATGCACTAGCTTTGGTGGAGCATTATCTAGGTAAACATACACAGAAATATTACAAGACAGAACATATAAAACAGCGGAAGAAGAACCAAATTTCATTTCTTTAAAATTTAGAAGGTCTAAAGCCTTTTACATCAAAAAGTTATTAAACCCATTACATCAAAATCTGTCTTTCAATAGTAAAGAAGCATAAAACCATAGTCATAAATCATTCCCCAATAAAGCAACAAAGCAAGCCATAGCCAAGAGAAATCCAAGTAGTACATGAAAGGGCCTTAGAGCTTGGTAAGATCTGAACTAAGCTGTATTCCCACCCTGCGAACCGGGGGGGGGGGGGGTAGAGAAACAGAAGAAAAAGAGGTGAAACAAAATGGGTCAGTCACAAAGACTGAGTAAGTCCTAGTGACTTTCAGTATAGAAACAAGTAAAAGTAACATGACATGTATAAACTGAAAGTAAACATAACGATGATGACAAGATAGGCAAGTTAAACTAAGATAACAAGATAAACTACGATAACAAGATAAACTAAGGTCACAAGAAAACTAAGGTAACAAGATAAGCTACTGTAACAAGATGAACTAAGGTCACAAGAAAACTAAGGTAACAAGATAAGCTACGTATAACATCGCATGTTTAACGTTCTCTGCACCAACTGTACTAGTACCCCAACCCGTATCATCCCTTCCATGTATATGTACAGTCCCTTGCTGTATATCGTATGGGTTTCATCACACAATTCTAAACTACTTCAACGTAGTGCTACCATTCTTGAAATCATTTGAACTTCCACCCTTGTTCTGGCTAGGTTTCCTTATCATGAGCTATCGCGTGTTCAACTAGGATTTATGCCACCTAGGACCACTAGGGATTATGCTACCTATTGAACGTTTACCAGATTCGTTTAGGGTTTATGCCACCTAGGACCACTAGGGATTATGCTACCTAACGAATTCCACGTAACGATCTATTAATCGATCGGCTCCCTACAAGTCCTAGCTCGTTCATGTGTCTGTGTCATACGGCCCAATCACAAAATGTAGTCACCTGTGCTAGGTCCACCATAGGGTGTATCAAGCCCTATGGTGCCAACCATCGACACGAATCAAGCACGCACAGATAAACCTACTGATGCCCAATGCCTGCTTTTTCTGCTCCGGAGTGTGTGCACGCCCGCACTCCATTAGAACCTACACTGGCGCACCCACACAGCCGTCGTTCTGGTCGCTTACAATCAGCCCAGTAATCGTGCCCCACCCTGCCTAGTTCCAGGGTACCATGATACATCTAGTGGGTTACTGCTGAAACGGACCACGTAACTAGGGTTTCCGTCTAGTAGGTTAAGTGTTGTCATTTAAATTCGAGACTTAACCCCATCGGTCTAGCATGTCAAGTTGGTTAAGTGTTTTCATTCAAGTTCGTGACTTAACCTGTCTACGTGTCATGTCAAATTGGCTAAGTGTTGTCATTTAAGTTCATGACTTAGCCCTACGAATCATGTGTCAAGTTGGTTAAGTATATTCAAGCGGTTCATGACTTAACCCTATCAAATCATCGTGTCAAATTGGTTAAGTATATTCAAGCGGTTCAGGACTTAACCCTATCAAGTCATCATGTTAAATTGGTTAAGTATATTCAAGTGGTTCAGGACTTAACCCTATCAAGTCATCGTGTCAAATTGGTTAAGTACATTCAAGCGGTTCAGGACTTAACCCTATCAAGTCATCGTGTCAAATTGGTTAAGTACATTCAAGCGGTTCAGGACTTAACCCTATCAAGTCATCGTGTCAAATTGGCTAAGTATATTCAAGCGGTTCAGGACTTATCCCTATCAAGTCATCGTGTCAAATTGGTTAAGTGTATTCAAGCGGTTCAGGACTTAAACCTATCAAGCCATCGTGTCAAATTGGTTAAGTATATTCAAGTGGTTCATGACTTAACCCTATCATGTGGCATTAATTCATTAGTGCACGCCAACCTCTCACATTAGACTAACTGTTGTGGTTACTGGATTTGCCGGGCGGTTCCGGGCAGATTTACACCACAACATAGTATAACCTCGGGTTTTTACGTGCAATATGACCAACTACCCACATTGGATCCTATTGTTTGCAGCCACTGGATTTGCCGGGCGGTTCCGAGCAGATTTACACTGCAAACTCAACCCAACCTCGAGTTGACCATTTTCAATTTTATCTAATTGTCATGCCCACATTCAAGTTTTCATGTCAAAATTCATGTCGAGTTTTCATGGCAAATTTCGTGTCAGGTTCATGTCCATATCCAAGTCCAAGTTATAACAGCGTTCATGTTTCAAGTTCTGCCTTTTATCAAGTTCATAATTCATGTTCATAACCAATCCATGTTTTTGCCTATTCTACCCAAATCGTATTCCCATCGTACGTGAACGTGAATCGTTCTACACTACAAATAAATCCAAATCTCGAAATAGAGGGAATAGCATCAAAACTATGATAGGCAAAAGGGACTAGCATAAAGCAATAAAAGGTGTTACAAGACTAGCATGACATAACTTGAGATAATTGGTTACAACATCACAGGCATATAGGATTTCAAATCTAGCAAGATAAGGTGATAGTCATGGTAAACGCTGACATAAAAGAATAGGCATGCAAAGGCAAGCCAAATACAAGGAAAATGGATCCAATGGTTTTGGTGTACATAATAGTGAATAAACTAAGCAAGTCACACCCTTGGTATGAGATCCAACAAACTGCAAATTCGTTATACAACATGGGTTTCAATCAACTATAATAGTTCCAGGTTTATTTTCCAAAATAGTTCTAGACAATAGTCATAGGTAATTAACAGTAATAGTTTCAAGGTCATGGTCATAGATAATGGCCTTATGTTCATAATCATAGATAATAATTCTCATAGTCAAGAGTCAAAGTTGATTAGCCATAATTGTCCTTGTCATAGTCATAGGCAACAGTCTTATGTTCACCGTCATGGGCATAGGCTTAGTCTTATTAGTCATAGGCGGTCTTATGTTCACCATCATAGTCATAGGCATAGTCATATTAGTCATAGGCAGTCTTATGTTCAGTCATAGTCCTTGTCCATTAACAATAGATTCAACGTTATAGGCATGTTAAGGTTATAGACACGAGAGAGTTTGATTTACAACATGAATAGGTCCAAAGTAATATTCACGAGTGTCAAGATCCAAGACGAACAAGAATAGATACGAATCAATTACCATACATAGATCCAATTCCAATTTACAACATGGATATTAAATTTACAGCTTTTATCTAAAAGTAACTTGAACTTACAGTGCGTGGATCGAGAATTAGAAAGAAGAATTTGATTGTTGAATCTCTATTTGATCGATCGTGTTCTAATTGAAATCCCCCAATTTGCAAATCCCTAAGCGTAGTCTTGATGGAGAAGGAGCAGCCCTTTTTCTTCCTTTTTATCTTATTATTTTAATTATCTTAGAAGCAGCATAAGGACAGAAAGAAATAGTGTGTAGAGAATGAGGCTAGGGGGCTGTTTATATAGGGTTAGGCAGGCGAATCTGGTCAGAAAACGAGTCTAAATACATCAGAATGCATTTGGTTTAGAAAAGTGGTTCGGGAGGCAGGTCGACCCCCAGGTCGACACTATGGTCGACCTGGTCCCTGGGAGGTCGACACTATGGTCGACCCCCAGGTCGACCTGGTCCCTGGGCGGGAATTTTCCCGCCCAGCCTGTTTCGGGGTTTGAATTCGTATTTCGAGCTGTTTTTTATTCTTAAAATCCCTGAAACTTCAGAGGGTCATATCTCCCTCATACGGGCTCCGATTTTCGAAAACTCGGACTCTATTTCATGTAAAATTTCGAGTCAAATGGAATGGTGCAACCCTTTCCCTTGATTCTTGTTTTAAAAATTAATTCTGCCTTGATTTCTTGTTTTAACATGTTATAAAAATACGTGTTGTCACATTCTCCCCTCCTTAAAGGATTTCGTCCCCGAAATCTTCAAGTTAAGAAGAATGTGTCCTACCATCCAATCATCCATCTACTCAATCATCAATCATAGGCATCCATTTTCCTTAAGAGATTTCTAATGCTATATGAACATATGCAGAAAGTGTGTGTATATGTTCCTTATCTAATGCAAATGATCAGGCCTGATTGATCTTCTTAATGCAAAATATGTTTAGTGCAATGAGTCCAACATGTATGCAAATATTACTAGTCACATAAGCACTATATGAGTGCACAAACATCCATCCATATGCATCATCCATATGATAACACATCCAATTTCATCCATAAACAAGTATAAAAACTCATGCATATGCAATATGGAAATGTGTCTGAGCCGATCTAGTGCCTAATGTGTGTTATGCAACCACGAGCAACCACTTGCGACCACTTGCAACCATCAATCATAACATGTCTCAAACACATGTCTCACCCAATTGTTCCTACCTAAAGGTATAGTCGAACGATAGAAGCAAGTAAAAACTTTGTGCCCATTAGGCAATGCCAAAGCTGGAAATCTACTATACATATATACTGAATACGAGAAGAACTCCCTAAGCACCAGCCCCGAAGACCGAAATCAACATCAGGCTGACACCCAAAGAATTACTCGACCCAACGGACACCCTCAAGCCCCAACATGTATTACTAACAGATGATCCCTATGGGGTTTTGCAACAGAAACAAGATTGAGAATAGGACCGAGAGGTTATACTTAAAAGATAACATACAAGTAAGCTCTACAGGAAAAGAGGGATCAAGGATATTCTCTTAAAAGGAGATATGATACGTGTATCTAGTCTTCAATCTTCTGAGTCGCATTTCCTTGAGCTTAACTCCATTGTGCTTTCACCGTCTTTAACTTCACAATTCTCATAGCTTCTTAATTCTTGTTTCCAAAATATGAGTTGGAACTCATTCCACTGTTGCCTCTCGTTCCACTTTTACTTATTCTTCTTTCTAGTATACTCGGCTTAAACATAACTACGTACTCATGGTTTTATGCAAGCTCTCCAGAATTCACTAGTGAATCCTGGATCTCATTCACTTACTAGAAGGTATTCCACATAAATGAATTATCTCTTGAAAATAAACAAATGCCAACCATGTTGCCAAGTGTACTTACTAAGGTGATTTTCTATAACTCATGCTTAAGCGAAATGAACTATTCGCCTTAGTGGCGAACACTACTCGAGCGGATCGATAAATGTATCAAGAGATTCTAGGTAACTAAACATGGTAGAACCCTAAGGGTTACACTAGACTGTGAGGGCATTACCAAGGCAAGTCAAGCGTCTAACTATCCTCTTTTCATACTCGAGAATGGCACCATTACTGGACAACCACTCCATCCCTAGAATCAACCCATAGCCAAAAAACATAAGCGTTACTTCTAAACTCAACACTTAGCATAGACATTCTCAAATCCAAACAAGTCATGAATAAATGAGCCGATTCCCTAACAGGATTTGAGAATAAAATGGGATCCTCTACTACGCTAGTACTAAGGTGCAGAGACTCAACTATCGAAGCAGAATCAAAAGGATGCGATGTATAAAAACAAAGTTCCCACGGTATGATAGAAAAGAGAAGCTAAACCTTTAACAGAAACGTTACCACCTTTCTTAGGTATTCTAGTAGTGAGAGCATACAATTTGCCCTCTCGACGATCTTGTTCTTTGCCCTCCGAGCGTCGCATGCCTACAAACTATGGCTGAAAAAGAAAGGGAGAAGAGACACAAGGAGAGAACCAAAAGATGGTGCATATGGATTTGGGGAATAGCCTTTTAAATAAAACAAGATTATTCTTGAAAAATGCTTCTTTGTAAACGGTTTTGAAAATAATTTCAAAAGGTTTTAAAATTTTTGCCCAGTCTGGTAACCTTCTGCTCTGATACCAAATGTAACACCCCACCTCTGCTAGGGTCACTCACAAAGGGAATGCACTAGCTTTGGTGGAGCATTATCTAGGTAAACAAACACAGAAATATTACAAGACAGAACATATAAAACAGCGGAAGAAGAACCAAATTTCATTTCTTTAAAATCTAGAAGGTCTAAAGCCTTTTACATCAAAAAGTTATTAAACCCATTACATCAAAATCTGTTTTGCAATAGTAAAGTAGCATAAAACCATAGTCATAAATCATTCCCCAATAAAGCAGCAAAGCAAGCCATAGCCAAGAGAAATCCAAGATGTACATGAAAGAGCCTTAGAGCTTGGTAAGATCTGAACTAAGCTGTATTCCCACCCTACGAACCTAGGGGGGGGGGAGAAACGGAAGAAAAAGAGGCGAAACAAAACGGGTCAGTCATAAAGACTGCGTAAGTCCTAGTGACTTTTAGCATAGAAACAAGTATAAGTAACATGACATGTATAAACTGAAAGTAAACATAAGGATGATGACAAGATATGCAAGCTAAACTAAGATAACAAGATAAACTATGATAACAAGATAAACTAAGGTCACAAGAAAACTAAGGTAACAAGATAAGCTACGGTAACAAGATAAACTAAGGTCACAAGAAACTAAGGTAACAAGATAAGCTACGTATAACATCGCATGTTTAACGTTCTCTGCACCAACTGTACTAGTACCCCAACCCGTATCATCCCTTCCATGTATATGTACAGTCCCTTGCCGTATATCGTACGGGTTTCATCACGCATTTCTAAACTACTTCAACGTAGTGCTACCATTCTTGAAATCGTTTGGACTGCCACCCTTGTTCTGGCTAGGTTTCCTTATCATGAGCTATATCGTGTTCAACTAGGATTTATGCCACCTAGGACCACTAGGGATTATGCTACCTATTGAACGTTTACCAGATTCGTTTAGGGTTTATGCCACCTAGGACCACTAGGGATTATGCTACCTAACGAATTCCACGTAACGATCTATTAATCGATCGGCTCCCTACAAGTCCTAGCTCGTTCATGTGTCTGTGTCATACGGCCCAATCACAAAATGTAGTCACCTGTGCTAGGTCCACCATAGGGTGTATCAAGCCCTATGGTGCCAACCATCGACACGAATCAAGCACGCACAGATAAACCTACTGATGCCCAATGCCTGCTTTTTCTGCTCCGGAGTGTGTGCACGCCCGCACTCCATTAGAACCTACACTGGCGCACCCACACAGCCGTCATTCTGGTCGCTTACAATCAACCCAGTAATCGTGCCCCACCCTGCCTAGTTCCAGGGTACCATGATACATCTAGTGGGTTACTGCTGAAACGGACCGCGTAACTAGGGTTTCCGTCTGTTAGGTTAAGTGTTCTCATTTAAATTCAAGACTTAACCCCATCGGTCTGGCATGTCAAGTTGGTTAAGTGTTGTCATTCAAGTTCGTGACATAACCCGTCTATGTGTCATGTCAAACTGGCTAAGTGTTGGCGTTTAAGTTCATGACTTAGCCCTACGAATCATGTGTCAAGTTGGTTAAGTATATTCAAGCGGTTCATGACTTAACCCTATCAAATCATCGTGTCAAATTGGTTAAGTATATTCAAGCGGTTCAGGACTTAACCCTATCAAGTCATCATGTTAAATTGGTTAAGTATATTCAAGTGGTTCAGGACTTAACCCTTTCAAGTCATCGTGTCAAATTGGTTAAGTATATTCAAGCGGTTTAGGATTTAACCCTATCAAGTCATCATGTCAAATTGGTTAAGTATATTCAAGCGGTTCAGGACTTAACCCTGTCAAGTCATCGTGTCAAATTGGTTAAGTATATTCAAGCAGTTCAGGACTTAACCCTATCAAGTCATCGTGTCAAATTGGTTAAGTATATTCAAGTGGTTCATGACTTAACCCTATAATGTGGCATTAATTCATTAGCGCACGCCGACCTCTCACATTAGACTAACTGTTGTGGTTACTGGATTTGTCGGGAGGTTCTGGGCAGATTTACACCACAACATAGTCTAACCTCGGGTTTTTACGTGCAATATGACCAACTACCCACATTGGATCCTATTGTTTGCAGTAACTGGGTTTGCCGGGCGGTTTCGGGCAGATTTACACTGCAAACTCAACCTAACCTCGAGTTGACCATTTTCAAGTTTATCTAATTGTCATGCCCACATTCAAGTTTTCATGTCAAAATTCATGTCGAATTTTCATGGAAAATTTCGTGTCAGGTTCGTGTCCATATCCAGGTCCAAGTTATAACAGCGTTCATGTTTCAAGTTCTGCCTTTTATCAAGTTCATAATTCATGTTCATAACCAATTCATGTTTTTGCCTATTCTACCCAAATCGTATTCCCATCGTACGTGAACGTGAATCGTTCTATACTACAAATAAATCCAAATCTCGAAATAGAGGGAATAGCATCAAAACTATGATAGGCAAAAGGGACTAGCATAAAACAATAAAAGGATTTACAAGACTAGCATGACGTAACTTGAGATAATTGGTTACAACATCACTGGCATATAGGATTTCAAATCTATCAAGATAAGGTGATAGTCATGGTAAACGCTGACATAAAAGAATAGGCATGCAAAGGCAAGCCAAATACAAGAAAAATGGATCCAATGGTTTTGGTGTACATAATAGTGAATAAACTAAGCAAGTCACACCCTTGGTATGAGATCCAACAAACTGCAAATTCGGTATACAACATGGGTTTCAATCAACTATAATAGTTCCAGGTTTATTTTCCAAAATAGTTCTAGACAATAGTCATAGGCAATTAACAGTAATAGTTTCAAGGTCATGGTCATAGATAATGGCCTTATGTTCATAATCATAGATAATAATTCTCATAGTCAAGAGTCATAGTTGATTAGCCACAATTGTCCTTGTCATAGTCATAGGCAACAGTCTTACGTTCACCGTCATAGGCATAGACTTAGTCTTATTAGTCATAGGCGGTCTTATGTTCACCGTCATAGTCATAGGCATAGTCATATTAGTCATAGGCAGTCTTATGTTCTCAGTCATAGTCCTTGTCCATTAACAATAGATTCAACGTCATAGGCATGTTAAGGTTATAGACACGAGAGAGTTTGATTTACAACATGAATAGGTCCAAAGTAATATTTACGAGTGTCAAGATCCAAGAGGAACAAGAATAGATACGAATCAATTACCATACTTAGATCCAATTCCAATTTACAACATGAATATTAAATTTACAGCTTTTATCTAAAAGTAACTTGAACTTAAAGTGCGTGGATCGAGAATTAGAAAGCAGAATTTGATTGTTGAATCTCTATTTGATCGATCGTGTTCTAATTGAAATCCCTCAATTTGCAAATCCCTAAGCGTAGTCTTGATGGAGAAGGAGCAGTCCTTTTTCTTCCTTTTTATCTTATTATTTTAATTATCTTAGAAGCAACATAAGGACAGAAAGAAATAGTGTGGAGAGAATGAGGCTAGGAGGCTATTTATATAGGGTTAGGCAGGCGAATCTGGTCAGAAAACGAGTCTAAATACATCAGAATGCATCTGGTTCAGCAGGTCGACCCCCAGGTCGACACTATGGTCGACCTGGTCCCTGGGAGGTCGAGACTATGGTCGACCCCCAGGTCGACCTGGTCCCTGGGCGGGAATTTTCCTGCCCAGCCTGTTCCGGGGTTTGAATTCGAATTTCGAATTCGAATTTCGAGCTATTTTTGATTCTGAAAATCCCTGAAACTTCGGAGGGTCATATCTCCCTCATACGGACTCCGATTTTCGAAAACTCGGACTCTATTTCATGTAAAATTTCGAGACGAACGTAATGGCGTAACCCGTTTCCCTTGATTCTTGTTTTAAAAATTAATCCTGCCTTGATTTCTTGTTTTAACATGTTATAAAAATACGGGTTGTTACACCTTCCCATTTGAAAACATGGAAACCATCCTTTGGTTCTTTTAATTGAATATTGGATTATAATATTCTTTAACTCAAAATTGGAATGAGACTCACACAATTTCCATGTAATTTAATTACACGGATTTCAAACATTGCACTTATTCCATAATAATGTCAACCATTCACATAACAGCCAAAGTGCAATTTACACTAAACACAAGGGTGATATGTAGTCAAATATCAACCCAAGACCCGTGTTGTGACGAACTGGGATTTTCAACTCCAAAAATCAACATCAAACTACCATGTTGACCATTCAGACATCGAACATTCCAGATCATTAATAGAAAGAAGTTAGAGGGTGAGAATAGATAAGATAGAAATATTAGAATAGAAGAAGAAGAAGAAAGCAACACAACACAGAGTCTTACATTTCAGCGGAACAAAATATAATACAGAAATAATCTTTATTGAAAGCTTTACAATACTTACAGTATCAGTGTACATCATACCATGGGACAGTTATAATAGCCTGTTCCCATATACAACACACAGCGGAATAGTAGTAATATCATACGTCTGGACTCTTCCAGCTCGTCTCTTCATAGCAGTCGATAACCTGAACCTGTACAACCCGGTCTAACCCGAGCATTTACAAAACACCGGGTCAGTCTGGTGAACCAGAGTGAGATAAACTCGCACAGTAATAAGGGTGAACCATCCAATCATGATTTTAGAGTTCAAAACCTTTTCAAAAGAAAAGGATAATCGTAAGACCAAATCCACACATAAACACGGATGGTTTTTACCTTACGATAACCCAAAACAGTTTTGAAACCAATATCTTTTCTGATATTATAATAATGTCTAAATACAAGTAAATAGAATCTAGTAGAACGCTTGCATCTCACGCTCTACATATATAGTATACAATCAAAACCGCAGGCGCTTATTGGAGATTGGATTCCAACTTGACAAGGTATGGGTCCACCTTCCGATAGTGTATCTCTATAGACGAATACACTGGGTTCAACAAGAACGTCTTGCAACCCGGCTCTCACATGACCGACCACTCATTTCGCTTGAGTGTATCAAATGTATATCACCGACGGTTGGGATCAGCAACCGTCTGCCCGAAAAGGGACAGCATCGAAACATAGATTAAAGAAACAAATAGGATTTCCTCTAGATAGGTGATCATACACCCTAATGGGAGCGACCCACATAGCTATGCTGCCTGCCCGATTTTTGTCATTCCCGGTTGATGAGGCTTGAGGTCAGAATAACTTCTGAACATCTGGTCGTCATTCACTTTGAATGCCACATCGTCAGATCCGTCAGATATCACTAATTGGCGTCCACAAAAGTACTCTAGCTGGAAGCTAAGAGAACGGCAACTCCCCGCCAACAACTATCGTATGTTTGAAGAAATCAACGTACGTGATCCTTTGGAAATACTCTGTCAGACATCCGTCCATACAAGTCATCCAGGAACAGGATGCACCGAAGGTACTCTCCCACCGCATCCATATAGGAATCAGCCCATGGATCAGTAGCGAGAAGTCCTTGCAACCCGTAGATTCCAACCACGACAGAATCATAGTTTATCTCTGCTTGCCAGGCAGAGAATATTAGTGGTTCTTCCGTTTTTGAAAATCAACGGTCTTCACAGCACCATCTCGATCATCTGCTGAGATCTTCACGTATTTGTTGGTCGGAATGGTTTTCGAATATAAATTCGATCCCGGTCTTTCCATACCAACAATCGTATTGGACAGGTTTGATAGTCGGTGTTTTAACTATCAAAATATACAGTGTTTCAATCATGACACTCCAATGAGTTCACTGGTTGAGTGTTCAGCATCTCTGGCCTTTAACAAACTGATTTATTTTTGTTAAATTAAAACTTATAACTCTTTTAATATTCAAAAATACGATATTTGAATAACTCAAATCGATTTAACTCTAATGGATTAACTCAAACTGTTTACTCTAACTGGTTCACTCAAATTGATTAACTCGACTTATTTAACTCCTATCGATTAACTAATACTCGACTTAAATCCATTCGCTTGACTCTAGATCACAGCGATCACAATGGTTACGCCTGATTCCCTTCGGAAACATCCGACCGCCGTAGGCTATCTGCAGCCCTGCGAATTTCGCTAGCAGTCGTACGAAATGGCAACTCTTCCTGAATAACCTATGTTTGACTGACTCCATCTCGAATAACTATATTCTTATATACTAATGTCCTCATAACCCTTATGTTATCATACTTAGTAAAATAACTTATAACCATATATGATTTCCACTCAATTCCCCTTTTAAAACATTCGTTGTATTATCATGAACCTCTTTTACGATTGCCAACTAATATTATCTTCAGATAATCCCGATGTTGTTCGAGTTGGTGTATTTTAATTACCTCTCAGACCTTGACCAAACAACGTTCTTATCCTCTAATGAATATCAGTTGTAATCACAAAATCAATACTCCCATTTTCATCTCGAAATACATTCCATTATAACTGGGGTTTAGTTATACAACCCTATAACTCACTTCTTTAACCATATTCATTTATTTCCAATCTTCTTTCAAATCTGTTCGACCATTTCCCACTTTTGAAATCTTATTTCAAATTTCCCTCTTGATCTCATTTTCAAATAACGTTAATTCAATATTAACGATTTACACTTTGAAACTCATTTATAAATCCTGGTTTATCTTAAACCCTTTTCAAAAACCATATCTACATTTAAACGATATTTAATCCAAAACGCATTAATTCGATAATCAATTCAAATTCAAAATGGTCGATTTAATTCACTCAACTTGATTATCTCGTTAGCCCATTCCAAATAAATTCTCACTTTAAATTAATTAATTATATAATTAATTTAAATAAATCCCATTAATGGTTTTCTTAACAAAACGATTATCCAATTCTAACTATGCGATTTTATTTCCTATCTCGTACTTATCAATCTGATTTACATCGGAACTTGCTTTATAAAATCAATTTAAAATAATTTAAAGTCTTACATAAATAAAATATTTATTTATTTCTCTTGAATAACTTTTATTCAAAATAATATGTTCAAAAATCTATCTCCAGTTGTAAAATGCATTTTATAACTTCACCTCTATTGACTCACCTGACGGTGAATCAGTATCTATAAAACGATTGATTTTATTTGCCATACGCTGCCAAATACCCAACCAATATCACCCATTGGTTTTAAACTAACAGATGTTGAACATTCAATAATCAACCATCAAATCAATCACACAAACAGATCAGTTCATATATGAGAATATGAAAATAAAAATACATTTGAGGGATCCGGTTGGGTCCCTTCAATATGTTCTTCCATGTATACAAAATGGTTTTCTCAAATCAGGCTATTCGGTTTTGTTTAACTGATAAACCGAATAACGACCATTTAACATCAACCACAAGCAATTCAAACGGTTCAACCATTTAAAACACGTTTATAAATAAACGTGACCAACCAAGGTGAGTCACCTTTATTGGAACCAATCGTTAAAAATAACGGTTTGGTATTTCACTGAAATTAAACACAGTTTAATTTCATCGGTTAAATCAACAGATAAGCAGATAACTAGCAAAACGGTCAACCATTGACAAGCAGAGCACACAAAATAAAAATACCCAATTTATATAAAATATAAAAAGGGTAACTGAGTGAGTTTAACTCACCTTGCTATCGTCAAGACAGTTTGTTTTACAAGCCTCCATCTACGTTCAACTTTGTCCGCTCCACTCCCCTAATATTACGTCTGTCGGTACGGGTCCAACGTTCTTCGGTTTGTCTGATTCTGTGTACGAATGACACAGTTGCTATTTTAACACGGTATCCCTTAATATAAATTAATATTATTAAATTCTAATTTAATTTTAGTAACTAATTTTGATTAGGTCGGTTAGGCATTCTTTTAAACGAGATTAGGCTCTATAAAATTATTCCGGTCCTCGCTTACGTTTACAATTCGGTTAGGTACTGCAAAGAAATAAATAGAACTAGGCACATTTTCATATTCCAGGGACGTTGTAACTTAATTACACACAAACTGATAAGGCAATATATAACTATAATTAGGCATAAAAAAAAACAGGGTAAGATGTATCCTAACTTTCCAGTTACATTAGATGCTACCACTTGATTTCGGCAAAGCTTTAAACATTTATAATATAACTGTGAGGGTTTTAACGGTTCTTTTTAAGTGGACAAACTATTGGTATTAAGAATCCTTTCGACGTTGTCATGGCCTCTGTCTTCCCACATTTATATATATTATCAATACTATTATGTAATAATACTTTGATTAGCCAAGGTTAGAATATAATTAGGCCCATACTAATATACTAATAGGATTAGGCATAATATAGAGTACGGTAAACTTATATATGTACATCATTGTTCACGTAAAAGCCACCTGCTGTCTTCACACTGCCATCACGTGTTCCGCATGCACCCCTCCGTCGCCACCATCTTTCAGCAGCTCTTACGCAGGGCCTTCCTCCTCTTTATTACCATGCTCCAACATCATTTAGCACCCAAACAGTACTGACCCCCTTTCAGTTTGCTCACGTCCACACAAAACAAAGCCTCACTTCATCCTTGTTCCCAGAGACCCGCGCAACCACTCACGTTTGAAAAACCGCACCATCGCTTACCCATTCTTCTGCCCGATTGTGATCAGATGGCGTCACTTCGAAGGTCGCGCTGGCCCCTACACTCGTCCAAAACCCCGGCCTCTTCGAAGACGCCTCCTACCTGTTCTTAGTGGGTTTGGTTTTGGATTTTATTTGTTGGAGGAATGGAGCATTTTCATTGCTGGAAGTAGTAAGGGATGAACGAAAAGTAGATGTATTTATAGAGGCAAAGACGTGGTGGCCACGGCGTAGGGGGGTATAGGATTGCAGATAACATAGGTAGGGTGGGTCTCGAAGATTACTTGGTCGGCACGGTGTCTGTGTAATGGTAGACAGAGAAAAGAAATGTTTGGGTGGCACGTTTCCTTGGACAACACTGATGGATAGTTTGGCCAGCAAGTACAGAAGAGAAACAAGCTATGGCAACAAAGAATGGATAGTTTTATTCATATTATAAGGTACGAAACTTCGTCGTGGAGAAATCGTGTTAAAAATCACTACAGACGATTTTCGTTTACTGATAAAAAAGCTAATCTTGGTGTAAAAAGGTATTCCGGACCCAATGGGACCAGTTTCGTCGAAATCCGAGGTCATTTGAAAAAAATTCCTTTATGAAACCGGAAATGAACACGCGTTTAATTTTTCCACAGTCACCAGATAAATCAAATCCACTTGAAACTGCGAACATCGATAATAACTTTTTGATACGAACCCAACGGCACTAATTTCGTCGCATTCTGAGACTGTTGCCCCGGTAGGCCATTTTTAACGCGTACCGTACTGCCCTTCCGAACACCAAATTTCCCGATCTCTAAAAATAACAAACTATATACCTACCCTGACTATAATCGATGCTACGAACTCAACGGAACTGGTTTCGTGACTTAATTTGATCGTCTGTTCAAGTTACACTCTAATATCCCTTTATTTATTTGAATTAATTTAATTGTACAGAACGAGTGTTTATGGCTACCGTGACCACATACGACATCGGTTTTCCACGCGGTATGATTTTCTGATAATAATATGACGATATGGTTCCAATGAAACTGATTTCGTCGAAAACAGAGTTTGTTTGCAAAACGGCTATTTTAAAGGCCTATAATTTAATAACGATTTTCCATAGCGACTATTTCAAATTTTGATTTGGCCATAACTATCAAACTACAACACGAAATCTAGATTTTTCTCTTTCATATGAAAATTACCGTCAATACGGTCCCAACGTGTCTTGTTTTACAGAAATCCGACTTATATCGAACTCTGTATATCCAGTTGAAGTTCAAAATTCGAATTTACGAACTGCACGCCATTTTAAACCCGATTTATAATTATATATATATAACGTTCGAACTTCGTTTAAATAACGAATTAAATATTAAACTCCATCGATATTCCAAAAAAAAATTTAAAATAAATTAATTAAATTAAATATTTGACGGGCAAAAACACGGGTCGTTACATTCTTCCCCCCTTAAAATAATTTCGTCCTCGAAATTGCTAAGGTAAGAAAGAACGTTATAAACCCATTAATTTCCAATCTAATTTGGTTTAAATCAAAAATCAATTCAATACTGTAAATATATATTTTCAAAAATATCAAAAATTTTCTAACGCCTTAAATTTCCGGAAAATTTCGCCAGCACCTCCTCTGTACGGCTCAATCGGTACAACTCCAACTCGCCTTTCTAGGCCTTCTCCAATCCAAAAGAAAATGAAACAGCCAAGTGGCTTGCCAAATAGGCTCATAAATCACCAAACCCATATAGAAATAAACGTGTACCTTTTTGTCGGGCATATCATTATATCCTCTCCATCTGCTATCCTGTCAGCATATCCAAATGCATCCCAAACAAAATTCCACTTTTATCCTCAAACCCAAATCCTTCACGCGTCCAAGCCAAATCTCATTCTTAACTCAATTTTCATCCATTACCAATTTCAACTCTTAACTTACCAGTCCAACACCATTTCAGATTCTGGTCTCACAATTCCAAATCTGATTCCACTTGATATATTATATCCCGATTCAATTTTCATTTAATTGGTTTCAATTCAATTCATGTTTGCTTTCCCAAATTCGATTTAATCTTGTTCTTGTTCAAATACTTTCCCTGGGAATTTTTAAACAGTTTAGTTCTTTCAAAAATCAAACATTTCTTTCCAGGATTCAAAACAACTTGTTTTTTCTCAAAGCAGTTCAAAACAAGATTTTTGGTAGTAATCTGTCACTTAGAACTCGAAAATGAACACCGATAATGGCGCGCACATCATCGGAATCTATTTTCTAGCTGTCGAGGTGAGTTCAATACTATACCACTTTCACAACCATTTCTAAACATTTCCATTTTGAAATCAGTTCAAAATATCCTTTGCAAGGCTTGTAAACAATTTAAAAACCTCCCAGGATTTTAAAATTCTCATATATTAAGTCCAATTCCATTTTCAACCACTTGTCCAAATTTCCAAAGTTTTAATTTCAATTCTGATTTAAATTCATATTTAACTCCTCTGATTTTCATATATTTCACTTATGTGAATTCTGATTGGTTATATAACCATTTCACATTTTATAATCAACCAACACATCCAATATACTATAATACTTCAAATATCAATCATTCTTTTGTATTAAAATATAATTTGGGTAAAATTATTTCATTTACCCTCTTTTAAAACATACTGTGTCGGTTTATCGTATTTGAGTTTTTAGAAACCCCTATCGATACAGTGGATCAAACTGATCGACTAGAACTCATAAACAACTCAACCAATAAATCTCCACAATATAAAACAATTTTTATAAAATCTACAAATACGTTCACTCGTATATATACACTCAAACTCAATCTAGGGTATTGCTAACCCCATCTCTACTGAGTCACACCACAGAGCCAAGGTAATTACTTAACCTTCAGCTCTGATACCACTGTAACGAACTGGGATTTTCGACTCCAAAAATCAACATCAAACTACCATGTTGACCATTCAGACATCGAACATTCCAGATCATTAATAGAAAGAAGTTAGAGGGTGAGAATAGATAAGATAGAAATATTAGAATAGAAGAAGAAGAAGAAGAAAGCAACACAACACAGAGTCTTACATTTCAGCGGAACAAAATATAATACAGAAATAATCTTTATTGAAAGCTTTACAATACTTACAGTATCAGAGTACATCATACCATGGGACAGTTATAATAGCCTGTTCCCGTATACAACACACAGCGGAATAGTAGTAATATCATACGTCTGGACTCTTCCAGCTCGTCTCTTCATAGCAGTCGATAACCTGAACCTGTACAACCCGGTCTAACCCGAGCATTTACAAAACACCGGGTCAGTCTGGTGAACCAGAGTGAGATAAACTCGCACAGTAATAAGGGTGAACCATCCAATCATGATTTTAGAGTTCAAAACCTTTTCAAAAGAAAAGGATAATCGTAAGACCAAATCCACACATAAACACGGATGGTTTTTACCTTACGATAACCCAAAACAGTTTTGAAACCAATATCTTTTCTGATATTATAATAATGTCTAAATACAAGTAAATAGAATCTAGTAGAACGCTTGCATCTCACGCTCTACATATATAGTATACAATCAAAACCGCAGGCGCTTATTGGAGATTGGATTCCAACTTGACAAGGTATGGGTCCACCTTCCGATAGTGTATCTCTAGAGACGAATACACTGGGTTCAACAAGAACGTCTTGCAACCCGGCTCTCACATGACCGACCACTCATTTCGCTTGAGTGTATCGAATGTATATCACCGACGGTTGGGATCAGCAACCGTCTGCCCGAAAAGGGACAGCATCGAAACATAGATTAAAGAAACAAATAGGATTTCCTCTAGATAGGTGATCATACACCCTAATGGGAGCGACCCACATAGCTATGCTGCCTGCCCGATTTTTGTCATTCCCGGTTGATGAGGCTTGAGGTCAGAATAACTTCTGAACATCTGGTCGTCATTCACTTTGAATGCCACATCGTCAGATCCGTCAGATATCACTAATTGGCGTCCACAAAAATACTCTAGCTGGAAGCTAAGAGAACGGCAACTCCCCGCCAACAACTATCGTACGTTTGAAGAAATCAACGTACGTGATCCTTTGGAAATACACTGTCAGACATCCGTCCATACAAGTCATCCAGGAACAGGATGCACCGAAGGTACTCTCCCACCGCATCCATATAGGAATCACCCCATGGATCAGTAGCGAGAAGTCCTTGCAACCCGTAGATTCCAACCACAACAGAATCACAGTTTATCTCTGCTTGCCAGGCAGAGAATATTAGTGGTTCTTCCGTTTTTGAAAATCAACGGTCTTCACAGCACCATCTCGATCATCTGCTAAGATCTTCACGTATTTGTTGGTCGGAATGGTTTTCGAATATAAATTCGATCCCGGTCTTTCCATACCAACAATCGTATTGGACAGGTTTGATAGTCGGTGTTTTAACTATCAAAATATACAGTGTTTCAATCATGACACTCCAATGAGTTCACTGGTTGAGTGTTCAGCATCTTTGGCCTTTAACAAACTGATTTATTTTTGTTAAATTAAAATTTATAACTCTTTTAATATTCAAAAATACGATATTTGAATAACTCAAATCGATTTAACTCTAATGGATTAACTCAAACTGTTTACTCTAACTGGTTCACTCAAATTGATTCACTCGACTTATTTAACTCCTATCGATTAACTAATACTCGACTTAAATCCATTCGCTTGACTCTAGATCACAGCGATCACAATGGTTACTCCTGATTCCCTCAGGAAACATCCGACCGCCGTAGGCTATCTGCAGCCCTGCGAATTTCGCTAGCAGTCGTACGAAATGGCAACTCGTCCTGAATAACCTATGTTTGACTGACTCCATCTCGAATAACTATATTCTTATATACTAATGTCCTCATAACCCTTATGTTATCATACTTAGTAAAATAACTTATAACCATATATGATTTCCACTCAATTCCCCTTTTAAAACATTCGTTGTATTATCATGAACCTCTTTTACGATTGCCAACTAATATTATCTTCAGATAATCCCGATGTTGTTCGAGTTGGTGTATTTTAATTACCTCTCAGACCTTGACCAAACAACGTTCTTATCCTCTGATGAATATCAGTTGTAATCACAAAATCAATACTCCCATTTTCATCTCGAAATACATTCCATTATAACTGGGGTTTAGTTATACAACCCTATAACTCACTTCTTTAACCATATTCATTTATTTCCAATCTTCTTTCAAATCTGTTCGACCATTTCCCACTTTTGAAATCTTATTTCAAATTTCCCTCTTGATCTCATTTTCAAATAACGTTAATTCAATATTAACGATTTACACTTTGAAACTCATTTATAAATCCTGGTTTATCTTAAACCCTTTTCAAAAACCATATCTACATTTAAACGATATTTAATCCAAAACGCATTAATTCGATAATCAATTCAAATTCAAAATGGTCAATTTAATTCACTCAACTTGATTATCTCGTTAGCCCATTCCAAATAAATTCTCACTTTAAATTAATTAATTATATAATTAATTTAAATAAATCCCATTAATGGTTTTCTTAACAAAACTATTATCCAATTCTAACTATGCGATTTTATTTCCTATCTCGTACTTATCAATCTGATTTACATCGGAACTTGCTTTATAAAATCAATTTAAAATAATTTAAAGTCTTACATAAATAAAATATTTATTTATTTCTCTTGAATAACTTTTATTCAAAATAATATGCTCAAAAATCTATCTCCAGTTGTAAAATGCATTTTATAACTTCACCTCTATTGACTCACCTGACGGTGAATCAGTATCTATAAAACGATTGATTTTATTTGCCATACGCTGCCAAATACCCAACCAATATCACCCATTGGTTTTAAACTAACAGATGTTGAACATTCAATAATCAACCATCAAATCAATCACACAAACAGATCAGTTCATATATGAGAATATGAAAATAAAAATACATTTGAGGGATCCGGTTGGGTCCCTTCAATATGTTCTTCCATGTATACAAAATGGTTTTCTCAAATCAGGCTATTCGGTTTTGTTTAACTGATAAACTGAATAACGACCATTTAACATCAACCACAAGCAATTCAAACGGTTCAACCATTTAAAACACGTTTATAAATAAACGTGACCAACCAAGGTGAGTCGCCTTTATTGGAACCAATCGTTAAAAATAACGGTTTGGTATTTCACTGAAATTAAACACAGTTTAATTTCATCGGTTAAATCAACAGATAAGCAGATAACTAGCAAAACGGTCAACCATTGACAAGCAGAGCACACAAAATAAAAATACCCAATTTATATAAAATATAAAAAGGGTAACTGAGTGGGTTTAACTCACCTTGCTATCGTCAAGATAGTTTGTTTTACAAGCCTCCAGCTACGTTCAACTTTGTCCGCTCCACTCCCCTAATATTACGTCTGTCGGTACGGGTCCAACGTTCTTCGGTTTGTCTGATTCTGTGTACGAATGACACAGTTGCTATTTTAACACGGTATCCCTTAATATAAATTAATATTATTAAATTCTAATTTAATTTTAGTAACTAATTTTGATTAGGTCGGTTAGGCATTCTTTTAAACGAGATTAGGCTCTATAAAATTATTCCGGTCCTCGCTTACGTTTACAATTCGGTTAGGTACTGCAAAGAAATAAATAGAACTAGGCACATTTTCATATTCCAGGGACGTTGTAACTTAATTACACACAAACTGATAAGGCAATATATAACTATAATTAGGCATAAAAAAAAACAGGGTAAGATGTATCCTAACTTTCCAGTTACATTAGATGCTACCACTTGATTTCGGCAAAGCTTTAAACATTTATAATATAACTGTGAGGGTTTTAACGGTTCTTTTTAAGTGGACAAACTATTGGTATTAAGAATCCTTTCGACGTTGTCATGGCCTCTGTCTTCCCACATTTATATATATTATCAATACTATTATGTAATAATACTTTGATTAGCCAAGGTTAGAATATAATTAGGCCCATACTAATATACTAATAGGATTAGGCATAATATAGAGTACGGTAAACTTATATATGTACATCATTGTTCACGTAAAAGCCACCTGCTGTCTTCACACTGCCATCACGTGTTCCGCATGCACCCCTCCGTCGCCACCATCTTTCAGCAGCTCTTACGCAGGGCCTTCCTCCTCTTTATTACCATGCTCCAACATCATTTAGCACCCAAACAGTACTGACCCCCTTTCAGTTTGCTCACGTCCACACAAAACAAAGCCTCACTTCATCCTTGTTCCCAGAGACCCGCGCAACCACTCACGTTTGAAAAACCGCACCATCGCTTACCCGTTCTTCTGCCCGATTGTGATCAGATGGCGTCACTTCGAAGGTCGCGCTGGCCCCTACACTCGTCCAAAACCCCGGCCTCTTCGAAGACGCCTCCTACCTGTTCTTAGTGGGTTTGGTTTTGGATTTTATTTGTTGGAGGAATGGAGCATTTTCATTGCTGGAAGTAGTAAGGGATGAACGAAAAGTAGATGTATTTATAGAGGCAAAGACGTGGTGGCCACGGCGTAGGGGGTATAGGATTGCAGATAACATAGGTAGGGTGGGTCTCGAAGATTACTTGGTCGGCACGGTGTCTGTGTAATGGTAGACAGAGAAAAGAAATGTTTGGGTGGCACGTTTCCTTGGACAACACTGATGGATAGTTTGGCCAGCAAGTACAGAAGAGAAACAAGCTATGGCAACAAAGAATGGATAGTTTTATTCATATTATAAGGTACGAAACTTCGTCGTGGAGAAATCGTGTTAAAAATCACTACAGACGATTTTCGTTTACTGATAAAAAAGCTAATCTTGGTGTAAAAAGGTATTCCGGACCCAATGGGACCAGTTTCGTCGAAATCTGAGGTCATTTGAAAAAAATTCCTTTATGAAACCAGAAATGAACACGCGTTTAATTTTTCCACAGTCACCAGATAAATCAAATCCACTTGAAACTGCGAACATCGATAATAACTTTTCGATACGAACCCAACGGCACTAATTTCGTCGCATTCTGAGACTGTTGCCCCGGTAGGCCATTTTTAACGCGTACCGTACTGCCCTTCCGAACACCAAATTTCCCGATCTCTAAAAATAACAAACTATATACCTACCCTGACTATAATCGATGCTACGAACTCAACGGAACTGGTTTCGTGACTTAATTTGATCGTCTGTTCAAGTTACACTCTAATATCCCTTTATTTATTTGAATTAATTTAATTGTACTGAACGAGCGTTTATGGCTACCGTGACCACATACGACATCGGTTTTCCACGCGGTATGATTTTCTGATAATAATATGACGATACGGTTCCAATGAAACTGATTTCGTCGAAAACAGAGTTTGTTTGCAAAACGGCTATTTTAAAGGCCTATAATTTAATAACGATTTTCCATAGCGACTATTTCAAATTTTGATTTGGCCATAACTATCAAACTACAACACGAAATCTAGATTTTTCTCTTTCATATGAAAATTACCGTCAATACGGTCCCAACGTGTCTTGTTTTATAGAAATCCGACTTATATCGAACTCTGTATATCCAATTGAAGTTCAAAATTCGAATTTACGAACTGCACGCCATTTTAAAGCCCGGTTTATAATTATATATATATAACGTTCGAACTTCGTTTAAATAACGAATTAAATATTAAACTCCATCGATATTCCAAAAAAAAATTTAAAATAAATTAATTAAATTAAATATTTGACGGGCAAAAACACGGGTCGTTACATTCTTCCCCCTTTAAAATAATTTCGTCCTCGAAATTGCTAAGGTAAGAAAGAACGTTATAAACCCATTAATTTCCAATCTAATTTGGTTTAAATCAAAAATCAATTCAATACTGTAAATATATATTTTCAAAAATATCGAAAATTTTCTAACGCCTTAAATTTCCGGAAAATTTCGCCAGCACCTCCTCTGTACGGCTCAATCGGTACAACTCCAACTCGCCTTTCTAGGCCTTCTCCAATCCAAAAGAAAATGAAACAGCCAAGTGGCTTGCCAAATAGGCTCATAAATCACCAAACCCATATAGAAATAAACGTGTACCTTTTTGTCGGGCATATCATTATATCCTCTCCATCTGCTATCCTGTCAGCATATCCAAATGCATCCCCAAACAAAATTCCACTTTTATCCTCAAACCCAAATCCTTCACGCGTCCAAGCCAAATCTCATTCTTAACTCAATTTTCATCCATTACCAATTTCAACTCTTAACTTACCAGTCCAACACCATTTCAGATTCTGGTCTCACAATTCCAAATCTGATTCCACTTGATATATTATATCCCGATTCAATTTTCATTTAATTGGTTTCAATTCAATTCATGTTTGCTTTCCCAAATTCGATTTAATCTTGTTCTTGTTCAAATACTTTCCCTGGGAATTTTTAAACAGTTTAGTTCTTTCAAAAATCAAACATTTCTTTCCAGGATTCAAAACAACTTGTTTTTTCTCAAAGCAGTTCAAAACAAGATTTTTGGTAGTAATCCGTCACTTAGAACTCGAAAATGAACACCGATAATGGCGCGCACATCATCGGAATCTATTTTCCAGCTGTCGAGGTGAGTTCAATACTATACCACTTTCACAACCATTTCTAAACATTTCCATTTTGAAATCAGTTCAAAATATCCTTTGCAAGGCTTGTAAACAATTTAAAAACCTCCCAGGATTTTAAAATTCTCATATATTAAGTCCAATTCCATTTTCAACCACTTGTCCAAATTTCCAAAGTTTTAATTTCAATTCTGATTTAAATTCATATTTAACTCCTCTGATTTTCATATATTTCACTTATGTGAATTCTGATTGGTTATATAACCATTTCACATTTTATAATCAACCAACACATCCAATATACTATAATACTTCAAATATCAATCATTCTTTTGTATTAAAATATAATTTGGGTAAAATTATTTCATTTACCCTCTTTTAAAACATACTGTGTCGGTTTATCGTATTTGAGTTTTTAGAAACCCCTATCGATACAGTGGATCAAACTGATCGACTAGAACTCATAAACAACTCAACCAATAAATCTCCACAATATAAAACAATTTTTATAAAATCTACAAATACGTTCACTCGTATATATACACTCAAACTCAATCTAGGGTATTGCTAACCCCATCTCTACTGAGTCACACCACAGAGCCAAGGTAATTACTTAACCTTCAGCTCTGATACCACTGTAACGAACTGGGATTTTCGACTCCAAAAATCAACATCAAACTACCATGTTGACCATTCAGACATCGAACATTCCAGATCATTAATAGAAAGAAGTTAGAGGGTGAGAATAGATAAGATAGAAATATTAGAATAGAAGAAGAAGAAGAAGAAAGCAACACAACACAGAGTCTTACATTTCAGCGGAACAAAATATAATACAGAAATAATCTTTATTGAAAGCTTTACAATACTTACAGTATCAGAGTACATCATACCATGGGACAGTTATAATAGCCTGTTCCCATATACAACACACAGCGGAATAGTAGTAATATCATACGTCTGGACTCTTCCAGCTCGTCTCTTCATAGCAGTCGATAACCTGAACCTGTACAACCCGGTCTAACCCGAGCATTTACAAAACACCGGGTCAGTCTGGTGAACCAGAGTGAGATAAACTCGCACAGTAATAAGGGTGAACCATCCAATCATGATTTTAGAGTTCAAAACCTTTTCAAAAGAAAAGGATAATCGTAAGACCAAATCCACACATAAACACGGATGGTTTTTACCTTACGATAACCCAAAACAGTTTTGAAACCAATATCTTTTCTGATATTATAATAATGTCTACATACAAGTAAATAGAATCTAGTAGAACGCTTGCATCTCACGCTCTACATATATAGTATACAATCAAAACCGCAGGCGCTTATTGGAGATTGGATTCCAACTTGACAAGGTATGGGTCCACCTTCCGATAGTGTATCTCTATAGACGAATACACTGGGTTCAACAAGAACGTCTTGCAACCCGGCTCTCACATGACCGACCACTCATTTCGCTTGAGTGTATCGAATGTATATCACCGACGGTTGGGATCAGCAACCGTCTGCCCGAAAAGGGACAGCATCGAAACATAGATTAAAGAAACAAATAGGATTTCCTCTAGATAGGTGATCATACACCCTAATGGGAGCGACCCACATAGCTATGCTGCCTGCCCGATTTTTGTCATTCCCGGTTGATGAGGCTTGAGGTCAGAATAACTTCTGAACATCTGGTCGTCATTCACTTTGAATGCCACATCGTCAGATCCGTCAGATATCACTAATTGGCGTCCACAAAAATACTCTAGCTGGAAGCTAAGAGAACGGCAACTCCCCGCCAACAACTATCGTACGTTTGAAGAAATCAACGTACGTGATCCTTTGGAAATACACTGTCAGACATCCGTCCATACAAGTCATCCAGGAACAGGATGCACCGAAGGTACTCTCCCACCGCATCCATATAGGAATCACCCCATGGATCAGTAGCGAGAAGTCCTTGCAACCCGTAGATTCCAACCACAACAGAATCACAGTTTATCTCTGCTTGCCAGGCAGAGAATATTAGTGGTTCTTCCGTTTTTGAAAATCAACGGTCTTCACAGCACCATCTCGATCATTTGCTAAGATCTTCACGTATTTGTTGGTCGGAATGGTTTTCGAATATAAATTCGATCCCGGTCTTTCCATACCAACAATCGTATTGGACAGGTTTGATAGTCGGTGTTTTAACTATCAAAATATACAGTGTTTCAATCATGACACTCCAATGAGTTCACTGGTTGAGTGTTCAGCATCTTTGGCCTTTAACAAACTGATTTATTTTTGTTAAATTAAAATTTATAACTCTTTTAATATTCAAAAATACGATATTTGAATAACTCAAATCGATTTAACTCTAATGGATTAACTCAAACTGTTTACTCTAACTGGTTCACTCAAATTGATTCACTCGACTTATTTAACTCCTATCGATTAACTAATACTCGACTTAAATCCATTCGCTTGACTCTAGATCACAGCGATCACAATGGTTACTCCTGATTCCCTCAGGAAACATCCGACCGCCGTAGGCTATCTGCAGCCCTGCGAATTTCGCTAGCAGTCGTACGAAATGGCAACTCGTCCTGAATAACCTATGTTTGACTGACTCCATCTCGAATAACTATATTCTTATATACTAATGTCCTCATAACCCTTATGTTATCATACTTAGTAAAATAACTTATAACCATATATTATTTCCACTCAATTCCCCTTTTAAAACATTCGTTGTATTATCATGAACCTCTTTTACGATTGCCAACTAATATTATCTTCAGATAATCCCGATGTTGTTCGAGTTGGTGTATTTTAATTACCTCTCAGACCTTGACCAAACAACGTTCTTATCCTCTGATGAATATCAGTTGTAATCACAAAATCAATACTCCCATTTTCATCTCGAAATACATTCCATTATAACTGGGGTTTAGTTATACAACCCTATAACTCACTTCTTTCACCATATTCATTTATTTCCAATCTTCTTTCAAATCTGTTCGACCATTTCCCACTTTTGAAATCTTATTTCAAATTTCCCTCTTGATCTCATTTTCAAATAACGTTAATTTAATATTAACGATTTACACTTTGAAACTCATTTATAAATCCTGGTTTATCTTAAACCCTTTTCAAAAACCATATCTACATTTAAACGATATTTAATCCAAAACGCATTAATTCGATAATCAATTCAAATTCAAAATGGTCGATTTAATTCACTCAACTTGATTATCTCGTTAGCCCATTCCAAATAAATTCTCACTTTAAATTAATTAATTATATAATTAATTTAAATAAATCCCATTAATGGTTTTCTTAACAAAACGATTATCCAATTCTAACTATGCGATTTTATTTCCTATCTCGTACTTATCAATCTGATTTACATCGGAACTTGCTTTATAAAATCAATTTAAAATAATTTAAAGTCTTACATAAATAAAATATTTATTTGTTTCTCTTGAATAACTTTTATTCAAAATAATATGTTCAAAAATCTATCTCCAGTTGTAAAATGCATTTTATAACTTCACCTCTATTGACTCACCTGACGGTGAATCAGTATCTATAAAACGATTGATTTTATTTGCCATACGCTGCCAAATACCCAACCAATATCACCCATTGGTTTTAAACTAACAGATGTTGAACATTCAATAATCAACCATCAAATCAATCACACAAACAGATCAGTTCATATATGAGAATATGAAAATAAAAATACATTTGAGGGATCCAGTTGGGTCCCTTCAATCTGTTCTTCCCTGTATACAAAATGGTTTTCTCAAATCAGGCTATTCGGTTTTGTTTAACTGATAAACTGAATAACGACCATTTAACATCAACCACAAGCAATTCAAACGGTTCAACCATTTAAAACACGTTTATAAATAAACGTGACCAACCAAGGTGAGTCACCTTTATTGGAACCAATCGTTAAAAATAACGGTTTGGTATTTCACTGAAATTAAACACAGTTTAATTTCATCGGTTAAATCAACAGATAAGCAGATAACTAGCAAAACGGTCAACCATTGACAAGCAGAGCACACAAAATAAAAATACCCAATTTATATAAAATATAAAAAGGGTAACTGAGTGAGTTTAACTCACCTTGCTATCATCAAGACAATTTGTTTTACAAGCCTCCAGCTACGTTCAACTTTGTCCGCTCCACTCCCCTAATATTACGTCTGTCGGTACGGGTCCAACGTTCTTCGGTTTGTCTGATTCTGTGTACGAATGACACAGCTGCTATTTTAACACGGTATCCCTTAATATAAATTAATATTATTAAATTCTAATTTAATTTTAGTAACTAATTTTGATTAGGTCAGTTAGGCATTCTTTTAAACGAGATTAGGCTCTATAAAATTATTCCGGTCCTCGCTTACGTTTACAATTCGGTTAGGTACTGCAAAGAAATAAATAGAACTAGGCACATTTTCATATTCCAGGGACGTTGTAACTTAATTACACACAAACTGATAAGGCAATATATAACTATAATTAGGCATAAAAAAAAACAGGGTAAGATGTATCCTAACTTTCCAGTTACATTAGATGCTACCACTTGATTTCGGCAAAGCTTTAAACATTTATAATATAACTGTGAGGGTTTTAACGGTTCTTTTTAAGTGGACAAACTATTGGTATTAAGAATCCTTTCGACGTTGTCATGGCCTCTGTCTTCCCACATTTATATATATTATCAATACTATTATGTAATAATACTTTGATTAGCCAAGGTTAGATATAATTAGGCCCATACTAATATACTAATAGGATTAGGCATAATATAGAGTACGGTAAACTTATATATGTACATCATTGTTCACGTAAAAGCCACCTGCTGTCTTCACACTGCCATCACGTGTTCCGCATGCACCCCTCCGTCGCCACCATCTTTCAGCAGCTCCCACGCAGGGCCTTCCTCCTCTTTATTACCATGCTCCAACATCATTTAGCACCCAAACAGTACTGACCCCCTTTCAGTTTGCTCACGTCCACACAAAATAAAGCCTCACTTCATCCTTGTTCCCAGAGATCCGCGCAACCACTCACGTTTGAAAAACCGCACCATCGCTTACCCATTCTTCTGCCCGATTGTGATCAGATGGCGTCACTTCGAAGGTCGCACTGGCCCCTACACTCGTCCAAAACCCCGGCCTCTTCGAAGACGCCTCCTACCTGTTCTTAGTGGGTTTGGTTTTGGATTTTATTTGTTGGGGGAATGGAGCATTTTCATTGCTGGAAGTAGTAAGGGATGAACGAAAAGTAGATGTATTTATAGAGGCAAAGACGTGGTGGCCACGGCGTAGGGGGGTATAGGATTGCAGATAACATAGGTAGGGTGGGTCTCGAAGATTACTTGGTCGGCACAGTGTCTGTGTAATGGTAGACAGAGAAAAGAAATGTTTGGGTGGCACGTTTCCTTGGACAACACTGATGGATAGTTCGGCCAGCAAGTACAGAAGAGAAACAAGCTATGGCAACAAAGAATGGATAGTTTTATTCATATTATAAGGTACGAAACTTCGTCGTGGAGAAACCGTGTTAAAAATCACTACAGACGATTTTCGTTTACTGATAAAAAAGCTAATCTTGGTGTAAAAAGGTATTCCGGACCCAATGGGACTAGTTTCGTCGAAATCGGAGGTCATTTGAAAAAAATTCCTTTATGAAACCGGAAATGAACACGCGTTTAATTTTTCCACAGTCACCAGATAAATCAAATCCACTTGAAACCGTGAACATCGATAATAACTTTTCGATACGAACCCAACGGCACAAGTTTCGTCGCATTCTGAGACTGTTGCCCCGGTAGGCCATTTTTAACGTGTACCGTACTGCCCTTCCGAACACCAAATTTCCCGATCTCTAAAAATAACAAACTATATACCTACCCTGACTATAATCGATGCTACGAACTCAACGGAACTGGTTTCGTGACTTAATTTGATCGTCTGTTCAAGTTACACTCTAATATCCCTTTATTTATTTGAATTAATTTAATTTTACTGAACGAGCGTTTATGGCTACCGTGACCACATACGACATCGGTTTTCCACGCGGTTTGATTTTCTGATAATAATATGACGATACGGTTCCAATGAAACTGATTTCGTCGAAAACAGAGTTTGTTTGCAAAACGGCTATTTTAAAGGCCTATAATTTAATAACGATTTTCCATAGCGACTATTTCAAATTTTGATTTGGCCATAACTATCAAACTACAACACGAAATCTAGATTTTTCTCTTTCATATGAAAATTACCTTCAATACGGTCCCAACGTGTCTTGTTTTACAGAAATCCGACTTATATCGAACTCTGTATATCCAGTTGAAGTTCAAAATTCGAATTTACGAACTGCACGCCATTTTAAAGCCCGATTTATAATTATATATATATAACGTTCGATCTTTGTTTAAATAACGAATTAAATATTAAACTCCATCGATATTCCAAAAAAAAATATTTAAAATAAATTAATTAAATTAAATATTTGACGGGCAAAAACACGGGTCGTTACACGTGTGGGGTTTCAGCCAACACATAATTTTGTGCACTTGGGCGAGGTGTAAAATAATCGTCCCAATCAACATCAACAAGTCAGGTAACTTGTCAATGGCAGTGTAACATCATTTTAAATTATCATAAATAATAAATCATTAGTTTAACCTGTTGAATATTTTCAATTTCGAACATAACATGACATGACATCCAAATCCACAATCCGTTCAACAAACAATTACTTCCATTACCAATAATTTATTTACATTTAATTATAAAAATAAATAACTATTCGAAAATTGAGTGAGCAAAAGAGTTTTCACCTTTGCCGGCTTTAAATGACGGTTCGGACCCAATTTTGGCCTATGATCCAACATGCTCCAAATTGGGCATAGTTAGTGTCATTGCGAAGCTCTCGACTCGTTGATCGCAGCAAATCCTGTTTCGTGCGATTTCGATTTCGTATCACAAAGTTATGAATTTTCAAAGTTTGTAATAATTAAATAATTAATTTAAATTATGAAAATTACCCAAATTTTCAACTTGCTCAGAATTGGACAAAATTACTGCTCGCTCGAAGCTCTTGACATAACGATCTCAACGGATTCAGTTTCATGCAATTTCGATAATGTGACAAAAAGTTATGCACTTGCGACGTTAACAAATCGATTTAAATGATATTTAAATTGGTAAAAATTACCCAAAATTTCAACTTCCTCCAAATTGGACAAATTTTGTGTCCACGCGAAGCTCTCGTCGCCACGATCGCATCAGACCTGAAATCATCAAATTTCGATCTCGTATGTAAAAGATATTGCATTACGAACATTGAATATAAAATTAAATAAATGTTTCATGTTTAAGCCCTTAACCTTTTTTTTTCAAATAGCACCCTGAACTTAAAATACTCGCCACGGCCAAACCGTAAGTCGAAATTGCATGAAACCAGCGCCATTCTCTCCGGCTTCTCCCCCTCTTTCCACACCTGGTGGTCCTCCCTCCAGTTCGCCACGTGGGGCCCACGATCTGCAGTTGAACGGAAAAGTGCAGTTTCCGTTCATCTCAGTGCTGCGGCCG
This sequence comes from Allium sativum, assembly GCA_030737875.1. NCBI lineage: Eukaryota > Viridiplantae > Streptophyta > Magnoliopsida > Asparagales > Amaryllidaceae > Allium > Allium sativum. Next base: position 507,216,614 of record CM060921.1, on the reverse strand, counting down.
CCTCGGTACTCCAAATGCCACCAATTTTCGTCAGTACCTAGATCTCGATCTCCCGAACAACTTCTGTTTGGGTCACTTCGCCTGAAAATGCACAGATCGACGGGAAATTGCTCATATTTGCGACTGTCCTGTTTTCGGCACCCCTCCAGTAAAATTGACATTCCGGCCAACTCCGGCCACCTGAGACCATGCCACCACTACCAAAAGAACCGTATGCTTCCCCTCTATCACTGCTTGTAGTCGCTCGACCTATCTCTCTTCGTGGGGCCCGCAGCGAACAAATAACCGAAATCAGCTTTCTGTCTTTTAAGCTAGATTCCGGCGAATCCTTGCGATGATAGGTCTTGAATTTTTCGTGTAGATAGAGGATAAGAAGATGAAAAAAACCCAGAAATGGTTTGGTCTGATTTTGTTCTAATTGAGAGATATAAATTTTTTTTTTTTCAGGGGCTAATTTGCAAAATAAATTTTAGAGGAGAGAGCCACCATGGAATAGAGGAAGAAGAAGGTGGCTATGTTTTGTCTTAGGGTTCAACTAATGACAACACTTATCATATTTTATATGGGTTAATAATTAAATTAGGCCCACTACCCTTATTTTAACCTCTTATGTATTTTATCTTCTTCAAATTTTGTCTGTTTTCTTAGTTTAAAAATCCGTGTTAACTCCTGCAAATTCCATTTTTTATGAAAATTGAAACATAATTATTTCTTGACATTACGAATCCGTAGAAACTGGTTTCGAAGAATTCCGAGTCCGTTTGAATAAATAGCGAATTTTTAAAGTCTGAAAATTGACTGTTTTTCACTGTAAAATTTATTGCGACCACATACTAACTTCAAAAATTATGAAATTTGGAATCTAATAATAATTTAATATTCTGAATCCATAGAAAGTGGTTTCGTCGAATTCGAAGGTCGATTGCAAAATTCCCATGTTTAAGGCGTATATATTTAATATTTAAAATGCAAATAAATATGAATAATTTCCGAAACTCGAAATATATAAGTGTTTACACTTTTTCAATGCAGAAACATCATTTTAAACTCAATGGAAGTGGTTTCGAGTCCCAATTCATATGTATGTAAAAAGTAGCGTTTTGGGTCCTATATATTATACATATAAATTCCATAGCTTTTTTTTTTGAGATTTTGAATTAGACATAACTTTTGATTCCCGCTATGAAATTTCAATTTTTCGGATTCGTTGGAAAGATATTTTTAAATAGATTCTAATATTTTTGGTTTTGCTAAAATCCGATTTATTTTGCATCCTGTACAGTCAGTCAAAGTTAAAATTCAAATTTTAAAACTACCGCGCTATTTCTAACTCCTTTTATAATTTAAATAAAATTTATTCGTTTTAACTTCGATTAAAATAAATTAATATCGTTAATATATAAAATAAATTATTTCAAATATTAAAAACCCATTAAAATAATTAAAATAAATTTTTTAAATTCGGCCCAAAATTCCGGGTCGCTACAGTTTATCTCACACCTGACTTGCATTTTTCATGAACGTTAGATCAATAATGAACTGTTACATGAAATGCATAGGATTGCTAATAGAAACTGTTTGATATGATATATATGCACATTATAAGTGACACGATATATTCATATGACACGTAGTTGCACTGATGATATATATATATATATATATATATATATATATATATATATGCCGTGATTGTTGCTATGTGGTTGTTGTTTGTGATTGTTAATACCCCTAGTTTAGGAAAAATCACTAAGGGTTGAAATGATACATACGCAAACGAATATTAGAATAGGGAAAAATCGTTATAGGTTGAATTGACAGACCTGAATGATTTTTATTGAATTTGGGATCGCGTGTTGAAATGATAGACTCGTAGAAATTTTATAAATTGCAGGTTGGAATGATAAATATCCGTATCACTTGACCGTAGGGTAGAAAACTATATACGGACACCGTTGGTCGTGTTTCCGAAGTAAAATGATTTGGAATTTGAATTTAACTTAAGATTTTATATTTTCAGATATTTATATTTTAAATATTTTAACTTAAATTTTTATAATTTTGAATTTTATGTTTTAAAATGATTTTTATAAGTAAATATAGATTTAATGCTTATTTAAGTTTTACTTATATTTTATTTATTTGAAACTATATAATTTAATTATATAAGTATTTTTAACTTTTATACTATTATAAATAATCATTTTAAACTTATTTTCTATATTATTTTAATCTTATATATGTTTGTAATCTATATTCTAATTAATTTTAGAATTTTATAAACTTATATATGTATATCTATTTTAAAAAGTTATTTTTCTTTTACTTATATTTTATAAACTTTAATAATAAACCAAGATGGATAAGTTAGATTTCACGATTTAAATTCGAAGTTTAAAGATGTAAATTTATATAACTATATTTGAATAATGGATGAACTCATATTAAGTTATGGATTCGAATTAATACGAACTTTTAGTAATGATGAATTTGAGTTAGGTAAAATGAAATGAATTTGAATTCGAATTGGTTTGAACTTACAAGAGATGAACTTGAATTGTGAAATTGTTTTGAAATGGAATTTCCTAATTAATAAATAAATTTGATTATCAACTGAGTACGAATTTGATTTAAAATATGAACTTATATAGGAAATAAACTTGAATTTTGTAAATTGATGTCTAATTTGAATCATATTAGATACGAAATGAATTTGATTTCTTTAGCGACTAAAATGTGAGTTTGAATATATATATATATATATATATATATATATATAAATTCTATATAGAATTGATTTTAAATTGTTTGGTTTTGAATTGGGAAATTTGTTGAATTGATTTATAAGAATGGTTTTAAATCTTATAAATTGTTTTGAATTGAATATATGGCTTCAACTCAAATTTTAAGTAATTAATTTGAATAGTTCGATTTGAGTTAATATATTATAGGATCTGGTAAATTAGCTTTCGAGCCTAAGTGATCAGATTTTCGAATTGACTTAATTGAATCCATATGAAGGAAAATTAGATTATACGAATCGTTAAATTTATAAGTAACGATTTGGAATCGTATGACATGAATATAATTTATTTAAATTGAAATGTAAGATTCGACTCGAATCGTATAGCTTGAACTCGAACCAAAAGTTGAATTTTTGAATCGACGTAAAGCAAAATTGTTGAATAGTTTGAAACTTGGATTTTCGAATATAAATCGAACTAAACTATCATTAAAGTTAAATAGTATTGGTTTATACTATATTACGAGACCTTTACGATATGATTTCTAAATCGGTTCGGCTTAAGCGATTTAAGTGAATGGGTTTCAAAATTTTATATACTTGAAGTTAGATATTTAAATTTGATTTCATATTCAAATAAGAGATTTAGTATAAACTATTTTATAAAGTTATTTATAAAATAATGACCACGGTGTGAAAAATATAAACGATTGATTGTTAAAGAGACCGGGATCGGCTATTGTCATACTCTCTGCCAATACCAAAAACCACTTTAACAACTGTGTACGCGGTGGAGTTCCAGAATGAAGGGATGATTTGGCGAACAACTCCATTTTAATTTATTTCATATTAATTACGAGACCCTGACTATCTTGAGTTAGCTTGATGTGGCTAAAACAGGAGCTACGCACGGACTAAGTGAGGTCGTACCTCCTATCGAGCACACTTCATCGATATTGTTCTATAACTGTTGAGATTCGATTTGTGCCCTTTTAATTATTGGAGTGTGTATCGAGGTGGGAAGTAGTAGCTGCTATGCGTTACCACCAGTCCGGCTAAGAAAACGGCGAATCCACCCTTGCATTCCTTGCGTGCCTTGTCACATGCCTTTTGCGAGCCCACTACGACTTTGTTTTTTACTATTTTATATGGAGTGCCCTCTGATAGCTATCCAGTTTATGGAGGAATTACGGTACTGTATATACTATGGGAATATATAAACGGTGTAGGGTAATCATGGTAATCCCGCTTACGCTATTTTGATATTTTTACTTTACTAATAGACACTATTGTATATAGCGTATTATACTATATAGTATTAGTTTGACGGATCCTTAGAGGATGGTGATCCCAAACATCCTTTAAGTTACTGATTGCATTTCAGCGAATATTTCATTTGAGCTGATTTACTTCCATGAGAATGTTAGTCCTGATCCGAGTTTTTTTGTTTTTTCATTATTGCTCGGGTCATATCGATTATCACAACCTTCGATATTCACTATTGGAGTTGAAGTTTATATTAGCATTTGCTCACTTGTATCTACTCATTCTGTTGGTCCAGTCATCAAGCTATTTCTGTCGTTTCTGTTTCATATTATTATCATTTATTTATGTATCTGAAATTAATTGTTTAAGTCTTCCGCTGTATTGATTTATGTAAACTCTGATGTAAATTTTTATTTAGTAGCTTCATGAACTACTATTGTATATTTATTTTCCGCTGCGAGATGTTATATTACTCTGCATCTGTGTCTGTGATCTGTGATTCTGTGATTTATTCTATTTACCTCAGAAAGCTAATAACAATCTATTGTTTTGGACGTTTCGGGTTTTGATTCGGAACAGTCAAAATGGCGGGTCTTTACATATGGTATCAGAGCTTTGGTTTTATCAAAGCTTTAGCCTATGGGGTAAAAGCTCATTAGAGATAGGGTAGTGATACCCTAGAATGAGTGGAATCAGTTGTAGAATCCTTTTTGAGAGAGCGTAAAGTATAAATAGTTTTAAAGTGGTTTTCAAACGTTTTAAACAAATATACATTGCATACTGGAAAGGCTGGGCGAGATCAGCAAATAGGAGTGCCACTTTCATGAATTTTGTGCGAAGGGGAAGGAGATGGAGAAGTGTGGGAAGCTGTCGAGCCTAGCATTAGACGATATTTGTGTTGGTTAATTTTTCTACTCGAAGTGAATGGTTGTAGGATATGGTATAGTGGTTATATTATTAGAATTATTATGTGCATTGTTATTGGTTGGTACTTAAATCATTTTAATTTATTTTTTATTCATTAAATTTGGATACGAATTTCCAACGATAGTGGTATACAAATTTTCAAATACCACCAACACTCTCTGTTAGTATGTTACGACATATATTACTATTGAACATTAGTAATTTCTAGTACATATATCACAGAAATAATATAATGACATGTGTATATTCTCACATGAACACGTAAATTTTGCTGAACCCAAATGATTCCAGTGACGATAGGACTATTTCCCTTAATCAATTGGCCATTACCAAAAATGGAGTATTTAGCTTATGGAATTAGCTCTGTGGAAGTTACCGGGTTACTATTAAAGTTATGCATGCTAATGATAGGATCATTTTGCCTGATACTATTTCATGGGTTAGTCTACTCAGTTCATAGTTCTATCAGTTTTGATTATTCAATTGCATTTCTTAAATTGTACCATTAACTATTCCAGGTTAAGTTTTCGTCCATTTGTTGGACAAATGATGGAAATGGGTTCTTTTGTTGCAGATATCCAGCTCCTAAGTTAGCTAATTATGGCTATTTTGTACAAACACTGTAATCTGTAATGGTAACCAACTTATGATATTGCTTGATTGATTGATATAAAGGGAGAAGAGTGGACTGGATATAGGAACTGAAACATATTGCCTGAACCATGCACTATCCTACCATTTTGGCCACTGATCAATCTGAGGATATTTTATGTTGGATTAATATGAAATATGGAAAATTTCATGTTGGAGCAATTGAAAATCATAGTTAATTAGACATTTGATTCTTCTATGTGTTTTATAGTCTTTTCACGTCATATTCTCAAATCATTGCTCTCCGACTCTTTTCTGCTACTTCACCATTCCTTGAGTCTATTATCTCATGCTACATTGTTTTTCTTTTCATGTTTGTTCATTACTTTTTTATTTAGGCATAACAAATAAAATTATTATGGAAATGTATTTGAGATAAATGTCATTTGCAGTCTTATTTATGTGCATGCAATATCTTATCTATTCCTTAGATACTTTAGAATGTTCATTTACGCTAATTGTTGGTCCCGCTATACAGTGTTTTTTTTTTTATAAAATTATCTACCTGCTGCATGAATTTGCACAACTGATTTGGTTAGCAGTAAATGTGGAATTGATTTTTTACATAATATCTTAGTTGTTACTATTCTTATTATTCAACCTGCTTTGCACAAGACAAAGTTTCTGCACAAAACCAAGCTTTGCTTCAATTGTCTACGCACATGTCCAATAGACATGCCTAAGTACTGGTGTGTGTGTGTGTATATATATATGGAATAAATTGTTAAGGCTGTTAGAGGAGATATTTTTTCTATTCTCTGAAAATAGATTAAGAAGAGATTTGTATTTTTGGGTGAACAAATGACAGATTATATCATTGTTTGGGAAGTTTTAATCGGTTTGTAAGATGACTAGCTTAAACTGAGAAATGCAATTGAAATTGTACACTGAAATGTCTAATTGCCAAATGATTTAAGAAACAAATTGCCCAATAAGAATGAAGTTGATTAAATGTTGTGACCATATATGAATGCTTTGAATATATATATATATATATATATATATATATATATATATAGACACATACACACCATGACTAATATGAATGTAAGTTTGCTGTTCATTATAACTGGTGGCATGCAAGTAGGTTAGTTGTTAAGTTACAGATAACCTGCCATACATATGTTATATCTATTTGAGTATAACACTTAAGATTGTGATGACCTGATGTACGCTATTCTCTGACATTAACTGAATTGAGTTATACTCTGAAGAGTAGTTTATAACCAGTAATATGCACTTGCCTAAATTTAGTACAAAGTATTTGAGATGACTTACTTTCTTATAACTGTAAGGTAGAGAAAGTGTTGAATACTGAATATAATCCATGATGATCATGAACCAGTGTTTTTATATATGCCATTTAATTTATAAAATACACTCATATCAGACGTGTTAAGTCTGACCCAGTTCCCATGTAACCTTCCTGGGTGTCCCATTCAAACGAGGCAGCCCTAAGAGTTTGTTTTATAGGAAGGAAAACACTTTTTCTATTGGGTTGGCTGATTAAAGAGGGGACTATTAGAATGCTAGGAGTTATATATATATATAGTTGCAGTTGCAGAAATTTACATGCATTTGAGTTAGCATTTTTTGTGTAGAACGTATTTGAGGATTTTACCTTGTATGATGTGTCATGTATATTACATAGTTGTAATAAACCAGTTAGATGATTAAACATGTAATTTCAGTTGTAAAACAATGCATAAAATTGATGTACCATTGCTGTATTGAGTTGCATTTGCTGTGTTGCATACTGTACGCTATTTAAAGGTTATAAATTGGCTAAAGGTTGATATACACACACACACTCAGTGAACTAGTTATATATCCATATATGTTCAGTGTATTTGACTAAAAGATAAAAATATATATATATATATTAAAAGGTGAAGTTTGAATGAACATTATTGTACTTAGTAAGCTTGAGAGGTATCCGAATTTATCTACACTGTTGTTGGGAAAGGAAGTCATACCATGTAAGTCAATACGTGGTAATGGCATCTGCTTTAGCAACACAACCTTACACTATTTTGATAAATATACATATAAGCATTTATGTCTTGATTGCTAGCTTATAGTTTAAGCAGAAATTACGTGAAGTAAAAGGAATACTGGCATATAAGTTAATTTGTGTTTAGGTTGCTTAAATCTTCACAGATAAACATATGCGTATACATAATGATTGGGACTAAACTCATGCATAATTGTGTAAGTGAATACTGTATCAAATTTGCAACTGTTTATATGTTTATATTTTATAAACTAACTACTGATTAGTGCCATGGATATATGAATTTTTTTTAAAAGGTTGGCACGGTGTGTACATAATTTATAAGAGTTGAAATATAATAGCTAATATGGTAGGAATTGTTTGGTGATAATTTATATATATATATATATATGTATATTTGTGTGTGTGTGTTTATAAGTATTATTTGTGCAAATATATACTAGTTTATCTTAATCTAAAGTTTAGAATTGTAACGACCCGGATTTTTGGTCGATTTACTTTAAATATTTAGTATGGTTTTAAATATTGAATTTATAATATAAATGGTATTTTATTGGGTTATCGATTAAATAATCGAAATTTGATTTATTCTGATAATCATCGTAATACGAGAATTTAAAATAATTCAATTCGAAGTTAGAATTAAATCAAAACAATTCAGACGATCAGTATTAATTGTATTTGAATATAGATGATAATAAAAATATTTTATTATCAGAGAATTTATTTGTTTTTGAATTTAAAGTATATTATATCGATTTAATATGGTTATTTTATATATACACATTTGAAATAAATTTTAGAAAATATTCTGTTGAGTTCAGTATAATGTTACTACATTGGAACGATGGTCGGTACGCTAAAATAGTGGTTCACGATTTTTAATTATGAACCCCGAGATATTTGATTGTGGATAGGATCGAAATCAAATGGGTATCTATTTAAATAAACTAAAAACCTCTTTATATCAAATCGTATTAAAATCGAAATCAAATCGATGTAAATAGTGTATGTATTTCGGTAAACAACTAATTAATTAGATGTACGGTTGGTTTCCCCCTCCTTTTCAATATAAATCGCGACCACACCTTCTCATTCTTCTGTTCATTTTCGTTCCTAAGAGATTAACTCATAAAATCAAAATGGCCATTTCCTTATTTAGTTCGATCAGTAATGAAGTATTAGAGCCATTCATTTCTGTTCAAAACACAACTAAAATAAAAAAGGGGAAACCGAATCAAAATCCAAAAATCAAATTCATTCTTCAGCCAAACAAAACAAACCCGCTGTTCATCTTTCAAATCAAAGGAAAGGGGGTGAGCTTGATTTTAGGTTTCGAGTTTGGGAGGGTCTGGAGGATCACGATAGTTACTGTCGTGACATTTGTTGAGGTCTCGATTTCAATTGCTGTCGCGAGTTGGGTTACATCGCGGGATTCAGATAGGGGTTGAGAGGGGCGACTATCGAGGTAAGGTGGCCCAAAGAAAGGGCGACCGAAGTGGTGGAACCGGCATTCGCAAGTGAGCAAGGGATTTGATGATTTCCAACACCTGTACAGTGGTACAAGCAGACCGAAGTTGAATTTTTCCAGAAGGTTGAGGAGCATTTCGAAGGGGAAGATGGGGCTCGATTCAATAACAATCACTGGGGTTCCACTATGAAGTCGGCAGTGGGCGAATGAGGAGTTCGAAGCTGTGGATTTGGATGAGTGGTTTTGCGGTGCTCAATTGAATGAAGGCGTGTAGAATAAGGTCTGTGGAGTTTGTCTGAACAAGGGAAAGTGAGTATTAAGGCATGACATTGGCAATACAAAGACAATGGGATTGCAAGTATTGGTCTGAAGGTGACACAACAGTAGGAGAAATAGTTCGACAATGGTTAAGTGTTTAAAAATAGGAATAAAGGTAATTATTCAATTTAATAATTTTATTGCATTTAAAATTTATTTGATAGCTTGAATAAGCATGGGACCTAGTGAATTGGTATAATCATAATTTATAAATACAATATTAAAAAGCTAGGGAATGAGGTGAAAGTTAAATTAACTTAGTCAAAAGTATGTTTGGTTACTAAATTAGTTAATCAACTACTGAGAAAATATTGTGTTTAATTTATACAAGGTTTAAATTAAATAGTTAACTAATGGTTAAATGATTTCTTAAACCCTGTACAAACCCGGAATGACGATATATATATTCCATATAAACTCAGATTCGAGCGAAACTAGAAGCGTTGTGTTCATGTGATCATAAGCTACGCTATAGGACCGGTTGGAAGTGTTTTGAAATTTCCTGGGATTTTTATCTAAATTTAAGCAGTTGTTTAAAATTAAATAGAACGATGAGAATCATCGAAGTAAAAACCCTGGTGAGTAAATCTCACTCACCTTTTATTTAGAATAATTTTTATTTGTTAAAACTAATTGTTTGATGCTTGCTTGAATGCTTTCTGGTTGCTTTAAATATATTAGTTATTTAGGCTTGGTGTGCTATTATTTATATATTGGTGATTGGTTGGATTCCCGCAGTATCATTAGCGGATGCCCGTAGTTTCATAGCGGATGATTTCCCTATGCGCCCCACAAATATATATTAGTGGATGACCTTTATACCGCGATATCCTGCCATGAAGCAGGATGGGTATTATTTATGTTGACTAACGTCTGTGGATGCAAGAAAACAGGTTGGAGGGATCCGACTGGATTCCTCAAAAATATATTATTTGTTTGTTTGTTTGCTTGATTTCATATATATTCCTATACGACGTGTTAAAAATCAAATGATTGAAAATTGGATGATTTGATTGTTTTAAATATCACTGGGCTAAGTGTTAATTTATTTAAAATATCGTGAAAGGGATATTTGAGATTTAAAAAGGAAAATTCTATTTTTTTTTAAATAGAATTTGAAATTTTAGAATGGAATAAAAATATTAACCTGTTTTAATAAAAAAAAACAAGTAGTTCCTTTAAAAACGAAGTTTGTAAATAGTTTATTTATAAACGAAGTTTATAAATAAAATGTAATGAATTATCATTGGATAATTCAGAAAATAGAAATACAAGTGTGACTTTGGGAAGGGAAATAGATTTTTCCAAAGAGGAAATATTTTATTTGAAAGCGAGACTTGTTGAAATGAGGTTTGTAAATAGAAAATGGAAAAATTATCATTTGGATAATTTGGATATTTAAATTCAAATGTGAATTTTAAAATAGAAATGGGGAAAATCATTTAAAAGATATAAACGATGGAATTTATTCTGATGTCAAAATCTAAATTGAACTGAAATAAATCCGTAAGGATTTATGATTTTTGAATTCGATTAATTCGAATTTACTTAAATAAAAGTTAAATTGAATATAGAAAATTCAAAGAAAATTCAAATATAGAATTGGAATATAGAAATTCAAATGGAATTTAAATTATAGAATTTGAATATAGAATTCAAATGGAATTTTAATAATAGGATTTGAATATAAGAAATTGAAATAGAATTTGGATATAAGGAATTGAAATAGAATTTGAATTCAAAGGAATTCAAATGGATTTGAATAAAGAATGGTCAAACAGAGATTTGAATATAGGATTCAAATGAAGTTTAACTATGGAATTTGAAAATAGAATTTGAAATGGGAATTTGAATATAGATTTCAAATAGAGTTAAATGGAGTTTGAATATTAGAATTCAAACAGAAATGAAATGGAGTTTGAATATTAGAATTCGAATAGAGTTAAAATGGAGTTGAATTCATTTGAACGAAGTTTACAAGTTTATATATATAAATATAATTAAAACGAACTCGCTGCAGCGCTGTAGTTCATAAATTAGCGTTTCGAACTTCAATTGAGTATACAGAACTCAATTGAAGTCGGAATTCTTTGAAACAAGAATCGTCGGGACCGGTTGAATAGTAGTTTTCTAATGAAGGAGAAAAATCTAAATTTCATCGTATATATTTTGAGTTATGTCAAAATCAAATTTTCACAAAAACAACGCCATAACCATTTAAAAACCATAACGATTTATTTAATTTTATAAAAAGATTTTAAGCGAATAAAATCCGAATTTCTATTTAGAAAATTTCAGATTTTGAGTTGTAAATTATATGTAAACTCAGGTAGAGTAATGAATTGATTTTTCAAGCAGAAATCAGATTTTTGATTATTGAATAGAATTAACTAATTTGAATAGTAATTAGTTAATGAGATTTTGAATTGATATTGGGCTTTGAATATGTGAATTCGATTTGAAAATTTATATTCGAAATCGAATAGGAAACTAGAATTGAAATTGAAATTCAATTTGGTTATGAGCAAGTTAAATATTTTGTTTGAACATGTTATGTTCAAACAAAGAAGTGAAATAGGCAAAATAGCTAATTAAAGAATAAATGAGCGAAAACTGAATTCAAACGATTGGATAGTGTTGAATTGAATTAGAAACAAGTGAGCATGTGTTAGACATGTATGGGATGAAGTATATGAAGACTGTAATTTATGTGCCCGATAAAAAGGTACATGTTTAAATTCAAATATGAGATCTTATGCGCCGTATCGGCAAGCCGCTTGGCTTTTTCTTTTTCTTTTGGATTGGCGAGGGCCATGGGAGGCTATTTGAAATATCCCGATGCTCCCGGTACAAAGGAGGTTATGGCGAATTTTTTCGGGAATTTAAGGAGTTAGAATATTTTTTAAAAATTTGATAGTTAGAAATCAATGTATTGATATATAGAATTCGATAAGGAAACGAATTAAAAATAGAATATTATAAAAAAGAAAATCTGTGAATTTAAATCGAGTAAGAATAGGAAGAGGAAAGTATATACGTTTTAGAAATGGGAAATTGGTTTAATATGGTATTGATTATTCGAGTTAGCAGTCTTGTCTGTTTTGAAGTTAAATGATGTTTTCAGTCAAGGTCTGAGAGGTAGTTATACTCCAACTTGATTGTTTTCATTTTTAGTCGATAAATAGCAAGATTCAGTCTCGAAGACCGATGGTTGAATAAAAGATAGTTGAATGAAATAATTTGGGTTGTTTGTAACGATGTTTTACACAACATTCGTTTTAGACAAACAAGTGGAATTTTGGAAATATAATAAATAAATATTTACCGAGGTAGAATTGAATGAGTCGAGCAAGAAATAAATAATTGGAATGTTTCCCAATTATAGTTAGAAAATATTTTCTAAGTGTAGAAAATAAAAGAAGGCGAGATATGGAAATGTTTTCCAAATGGGTAAGAGTCCAAGATGATAATTGAAATTATTTAGTTAATAAATATTGATAAAGGAAGTGGAGAAGTATTTTAAATTAATGAAAATATTAATTAAAAAGTCCCAGTGATTGTTTGATGTTTTGAATGGATGTTTGTTTTCTTCGATAGTTAAATAACCGACTATCGAAGTGTTTGCCAATATCATTGTCCATATGGAGAGACTGGTTGGATTATTATCTGAGAACCACTTCGTATTTGTAGTAGCGTTGCGAATCATATTGTACGTAGGTAATCGAAGACGGAGTAAAGTGCAAGGGCTTTTTTTATTAATAGAATTGTGCCTTCGGTTTCGTTCAATCCCAGAACGAACGTATATGGACGAATGTTTGACAAAGTATTTCCAATGATCGCATGAGTTGGTCTGTATAAATATATATGGTTGCAACAGATTTATTCCCTTAGCATAACATCCAGAATATTTGTGCAAATCAATTAGTGATTAACGGATCTGACAATGTGGCATTCAAAGTGATTGTGCTATCAATGAATGGCAAGAAATCGTAGCCTCAGGCCTCAACAACCGGGAAATGACAAAAATCGGGCAGGCAGCATGGCTATGTGGGTCGCTCCCATTAGGGTGTATAGTCACCTATCTAGAGATTCATTTAATTTCTTATTCTATTCGATGCTGTCCCATTCGGGAAACGATTGCTGATCCTAACCGTTGGTGATATACATTCGATACACTCAAGCAAAATGAGTGGTCGGTCATGTTTGGGCCGGATTGCAAGATGTTCTTGTTGAACCCCTGCGTATCGCCTCTAGAGTACACTGATCGGAAGGTGGTTCCACACCTTGTCATGTTGGAAATCCAATCTCCAACAAGTGCCCTGTGGATTTTGATTTTATACTATGTATGTGGAGAGTGAGATGCAAGCGTTCCGCTAGATTCTATTTATTTGGTTTAGACACTATTATAATATCACTGTATTTTTGTATCAAAGTGTTTTTGGGTTATAGTAAGGTAAAAACCGTTCATGTTTGTGCGTGGGCTGGTCTTACTATTATCTTTTCTTTCGAAAGGATTTTGAAAGTTAAACAATTGGTTAGAGTTTACTCACACCAGTCCCATGACTGACCCAGAGTTTATTTTGTTTTTGTTTTCCCTAAACTCTTGGGTGCCCAATTTTGTACGGGCAGTCAAGTAGTCGGGATTTTTCAGATTCACTTGGAAGAGCTGGATTCAGAAGGCTTCACCAGTTAGCTATAGACTATCATATATTCCGCTGTGAACCATGTTTGTATCTGGAAACAGGTGTTTATAACTGTTCCAGGAATAACTGTTGTGCTCTGATGATGGTATGTATATAAAGTTAATGATTTGCATTTCAAAGGTTATGTTATATAATATATTTTATTCGTTTCGCTGTGAGATTTTTCTTCTTTGTTTTCTTCTATTCCAATATTTCTTTCTTTCTATTTCTCATCCTCTAACTTTTTTCTAACAATGGTTCGTATTTATGTGCAAATTGGGCTGGACTTGTGGTGTTATTAGTCGACTCAGATAGTACAGATTTGCGGGTCGTTACAGTTGGTATCAGAGCTTAGGTTGAGAGAATACCTAGGCTTTGTTGTGTTGTGCTCATTAAAGATAGGGTCAGTTGTACCCTAGAATGAGTTGAGTGTATATATATACGAGAGAGCGTACTTGTTAATGGATATAAAAATTTGTTTTATATTGTGTTGGCTTGCCTGTTGAGTGGGTAATAAATTCTGATCGAGTCGTGGGACGCCACAAAGTCGATAGGGATTTCTAAACACTTGAGCAGAGCAGTTCGACACGATATCGTTTTAAGTGGGTAAATGAAATAATTTTACCCAAAGTTCTATTTTGATATAGAAATAATAATTTTTTGAAATTATTGGATGTGTTGATTGTTATCGTTATAATCAAATACGAATTATAAAAATTGGAATGGTTAATTATAACCAAAACAGAATTTGTATATGAATAAAATATACAAATGAGATAAACTTGAGTTGGATTCAAACCAGAATTTGGAATTTAAATCCTAGGAAGTTTGAAAATATTTTCTGAAGTATATTAGAACAATATAGCTTTGTGTTTGAAGAATTTTTGAATGAAACCATTTTTGAATGGATTTTGTAAGTGATAATTGCACTGAACTCATTTTAGTGGCTGGAAAATAATTCTGATGATGTCTGCAGTATCATCAGTGTTCATTTTCGAGTTTCTAAGTGATGGATTGCTACCTTAGAAAAGATTTTGATGGAAATTTGTTTGAAAGAAAACAAGTTGGTTTGAATATTCAAAGGTTTTGAATTAGTGATGGAATTAAATATATGTATACATTTATGGGACTTCAAAAGGGTTTGAAAAAAAAACCCGGGAATGTGAATTCTAAAATTTAATTTTAACTTAATCAAGTTAAAGGAATCAAGGTGAATAAAATGGATTTGAATTCATATGAATGGAATATGAATTGGATATGTATATATTAGTTGTAAGTAATTCGAACAAAACGAATGTAAACAAATGTGATGTGCAATATGAGTTAAAACCAAAAAGTTTTGTAGGGTTCACATTTTGTTGAAAATGAAGAGTTGAGTTTCAGCATAAGTATGTTTTGAAAAGTAATGGGTTTGTAGCATTTTTCCTACCTTAGCAATTTCGGGGACGAAATTATTTTAAGGGTGGAAGAATGTAACGACCCGGATTTTTGGTCGATTTACTTTAAATATTTAGTATGGTTTTAAATATTGAATTTATAATATAAATGGTATTTTATAGAGTTATCGATTAAATAATCGAAATGCGATTTATTTTGATAATCATCATAATACGAGAATTTAAAATAATTCAATTAGAAGTTAGAATTAAATCAAAACAATTCAGATGATCAATATTAATTGTATTTGAATATAAATGATAATAAAAATATTTTATTATCGGAGAATTTATTTGTTTTTGAATTTAAAGTATATTATATCGATTTAATATGGTTATTTTATATATACACATTTGAAATAAATTTCAGAAAATATTATGTTGAGTTCAGTATAACGTCATTACATTGGAACGACGGTCGGTACGCTAAAATAATGGTTAACGATTTTTAATTATGAACCCCGAGATATTTGATTGTTGATAGGATCGAAATCAAATCGGTATCTATTTAAATAAACTAAAAATCTCTTTATATCGAATCGTATTAAAATTGAAATCAAATCGTTGTAAATAGTGTATGTACTTCGGTAGACAACTAATTAATTAGATGTACGGTTGGTTTCCCCCTCCTTTTCAATATAAATCGCGACCATACCTTCTCATTCTTATGTTCATTTTCATTCCTAAGAGATTAACTCATAAAATCAAAATGGCCATTTCCTTATTTAGTTCGATCAGTAATTAAGTATTAGAGCCATTCATTTCTGTTCAAAACACAACTAAAATCAATAAGGGGCAACCGAATCAAAATCCAAAGATCAAATTCATTCTTCAGGCAAACAAAACAAACCCGCTGTTCATATTTCAAATCAAAGGAAAGGGGGCGAGCTCGATTTTAGGTTTTCGAGTTTGGGAGGTCTGGAGGATCGCGATAGTTACTGTCATGACATTTGTTGAGGTCTCGATTTCAATTGCTCTCGCGAGTTGGGTTACATCGCGAGATTCAGATAGGGGTTGAGAGGGGCGACTGTCGGGGTAAGGTGGCCTAAAGAAAGGGCGACCGAATTGGTGGAACTGGCGTTCGCAAGTGATCGAGGGATTTGATGATTCCAACACCTTACGATGGTACAGGCAGACCGAAGTTGAGTTTTTCTAGAAGGTTGAGGAGCATTTCGAAGGGGAAGATGGGGCTCGATTCAATAACAATCACTGGGGTTCTACTATGAAGTCGGCAGTGGGCGAATGAGGAGTTCGAAGCTGTGGATTTGGATGAGTGGTTTTGCGGTGCTCAATTGAATGAAGGCGTGAAGAATAGGGTCTGTGGAGTTTGTCTAAACAAGGGAAAGTGAGTATTAAGGCATGACATTAGCAATACAAAGACAATGGGATTGCAAGTATTGGTCTGAAGGTGACACAAAAGTAGGAGAAATAGTTCGACAATGGTTAAGTGTTTAAAAATGGTAATAAAGGTAATTATTCAATTTAATAATTTTATTGCATTTAAAATTTATTTTATAGCTTGAATAAGCATGGGACCTAGTGAATTGGTATAATCATAATTTATAAATACAATATTAAAACGCTAGGGAATGAGGTGAAAGTTAAATTAATTTAGTCAAAAGTATGTTTAGTTACTAAATTTGTTAATCAACTACTGAGAAAATATTGTGTTTAATTTATACAAGGTTTAAATTAAATAGTTAACTAATGGTTAAATGCTTTCTTAAACCCTGTACAAACCCGAAATGACGATATATATATTCCATATGAATTCAGATTCGAGCGAAACTAAAAGTGTTGTGTTCATATGATCATAAGCTACGCTATGGGACTGGTTGGAAGTGTTTTGAAGCTTCCTGGGATTTTTATCTAAATTTAAGCAGTTGTTTAAAACTAGATAGAACGACGAGAATCATCGAAGTAAAAACCCTGGTGAGTAAATCTCACTCACCTTTTATTTAGAATTATTTTTATTCGTTAAAAATAATTGTTTGAAGCTTATTTGAATGCTTTCTGGTTGCTTTAAATATATTAATTATTTAGGCTTGGTGTGCTATTATTTATATATTGGTGATTGGTTGGATTCCCGCAGTATCATTAGCAGATGCCCGTAGTTTCATAGCGGATGATTTCCCTATGCGCCCCACAAATATATATTAGTGGATGATGTTTATACCGCGATATCCTGCCACGAAGCAGGATGGGTATTATTTATGTTGACTAACGTCTGTGGATGCAGGAAAAATAGGTTGGAGTGATCCGACTGGATTCCTCAAAAATATTTTATCTATTTGTTTGTTTGCTTGATTTCATATATATTCATATACGACGTGTTAAAAATCAAATGATTGAAAATTGGATGATTTGATTGTTTTAAATGTCACTGGGCTAAGTGTTAATTTATATAAAATATCGTGAAATGGATATTTGAGATTTAAAAAGGAAACTTCTATTTTTTTTAAAATAGAATTTGAAATTTTAGAGTGGAATAAAAATATTAACCTGTTTTAATAAAATAAAAACAAGTAGTTCCTTTAAAAATGAAGTTTGTAAATAGTTTATTTATAAACGAAGTTTATAAATAAAATGTAATGAATTATCATTGGATAATTCAGAAACTAGAAATACAAGTGTGACTTTGGGAAGGGAAATATATTTTTCCAAAGAGGAAATATTTTATTTGAAAGCGAGACTTTTTAAATGAGGTTTGTAAATAGAAAATGGAAAAATTATCATTAGGATAATTTGGATATTTAAATTCAAATGTGAATTTAAAAATAGAAATGGGGAAAATCGTTTAAAAGAAATAAACGATGGAATTTATTCTGATGTCAGAATATAAATTGAACTAAATTAAATCCGTAAGGATTTATGATTTTTGAATCCGATTAATTCTAATTTACTTAAATAAAAGTTAAATTGAATATAGAAAATTCAAAGAAAATTCAAATATAGAATTGGAATATAGAAATTCAAATGGAATTTGAATATAGAATTCAAATGGAATTTCAATAATAGGATTTGAATATAAGAAATTGAAATAGAATTTGGATATAAGGAATTGAAATAGAATTTGAATTCATAGGTATTCAAATGAATTTGAATAAAGAAAAGTAAAATAGAGATTTGAATATAGGATTCAAATGAACTTCAACTATGGAATTTGAAAATAGAATTTGAAATGGGAATTTGAATATAGATTTCAAATAGAGTTAAATGGAGTTTGAATATTAGAATTCAAACAGAAATGAAATGGAGTTTGAATATTAGTATTCGAATAGAGTTAAAATGGAGTTGAATTCATTTTAACGAAGTTTAAAAGTTTATATATATAAATATAATAAAAACGAACTCGCCGCAGCGCTGCAGTTCATAAATTGGCGTTTCGAACTTCAATTGAGTATACAGAACAAAATTGAAGTCGGAATTCTTTGAAACAAGAATCGTCGGGACCGGTTGGATAATAGTTTTCTAATTAAGGAGAAAAATCTAAATTTCGTCGTATATATTTTGAGTTATGTCAAAATCAAATTTTCACAAAAACAGCGCCATAGCCATTTAAAAACCATAACGGTTTATTTAATTTTATAAAAAGAATTTAAGCGAATAAAATCTAAATTTCTATTTAGAAAATTTCAGATTTTGAGTTGTAAATTATATGTAAACTCAGGTAGAGTAATGAATTGATTTTTCAAACAGAAATCATATTTTTGATTATTGAATAGAATTAACTAATTTGAATAGTAATTAGTTAATGAGATTTTGAATTGATATTGGGCTTTGAATAAGTGAATTCGATTTGAAAATTAATATTCGAAATCGAAAAGGAAACTAGAATTGTAATTGAAATTCAATTTGGTTATGAGCAAGTTAAATATTTTGTTTGAACATGTTATGTTCAAACAAAGAAGTGAAATAGGAAAAATAGCTAATTAAAGAATAAATGAGCGAAAACTGAATTCAAACGATTGGATAGTGTTGAATTGAATTAGAAACAGGTGAGCATGTGTTAGACAGGTATGGGATGAAGTATATGAAGACTGTAATTTATGTGCCCGATAAAAAGGTACATGTTTAAATTCAAATATGAGATCTTATGCGCCGTATCGGCAAGCCGCTTGGCTTTTTCTTTTTCTTTTGGATTGGCGAGGGCCATGGGAGGCTATTTGAAATATCCCGATGCTCCCGGTACAAAGGAGGTTATGGCGAATTTTTTCGGGAATTTAAGGAGTTAGAATATTTTTTAAAAAATTTGATAGTTAGAAATCAATGTATTGATATATAGAATTAGATAAGGAAACGAATTAAAAATAGAATATTATAAAAAAAGAAAATCTGTGAATTTAAATCGAGTAAGAATAGGAAGAGGAAAGTATACGTTTTAGAAATGGGAAATTGGTTTAATATGGTATTGATTATTCGAGTTAGCAGTCTTGTCTGTTTTGAAGTTAAATGATGTTTTCAGTCAAGGTCTGAGAGGTAGTTATACCCCAACTTGATTGTTTTCATTTTTAGCCGATAAATAGCAAGATTCAGTCTCGAAGATCGATGGTTGAATAAAAGATAGTTGAATGAAATATTTCGGGTTGTTTGTAACGATGTTTTATACAACATTCGTTTTAGCCAAACAAGTGGAATTTTGGAAATATAATAGATAAATATTTACCGAGGTAGAATTGAATGAGTCGAGCAAGAAATAAATAATTGGAATGTTTTCCAATTATAGTTAGAAAATATTTTCTAAGTGTAGAAAATAAAAGAAGGTGAGATATGAAAATGTTTTCCAAATGGGTAAGAGTCCACGGTGATAATTGAAATTATTTAGTTAATAAATATTGATAAAGGAAGTGGAGAAGTATTTTAAATTAATGAAAATATTAATTAAAAAGGCCCAGTGATTGTTTGATGTTTTGAATGGATGTTTGTTTTCTTCGATAGTTAAATAACCGACTATCGAAGTTTGCCAATATCGTTGTCCATATGGAGAGACCGGTTGGATTATTATCCGAGAACCACTTCGTATTTGCAGTAGCGTTGCGAATCAGATTGTACGAAGGTTATCGAAGACGGAGTAAAGTGCAAGGGCTTTTTTTATTAATAGAATTGTGCCTTCGGTTTCGTTCAATCCCAGAACGAACGTTTATGGACGAATGTTTGACAAAGTATTTCCAATGATCGCATGAGTTGGTCTGTATAAATATATATGGTTGCAACAGATTTATTCCCTTAGCATAACATCCAGAATATTTGTGAAAATCAATTAGTGATTAACGGATCTGACAATGTGGCATTCAAAGTGATTGTGCTATCAATGAATGGCAAGAAATCGTAGCCTCAGGCCTTAACAACCGGGAAATGACAAAAATCGGGCAGGCAGCATGGCTATGTGGGTCGCTCCCATTAGGGTGTATAATCACCTATCTAGAGATTCATTTAATTTCTTATTCTATTCGATGCTGTCCCATTCGGGAAACAGTTGCTGATCCCAACCGTTGGTGATATACATTCGATACACTCAAGAGAAATGAGTGGTCGGTCATGTGTAGGCCGGGTTGCAAGATGTTCTTGTTGAACCCCAGTGTATCGCCTCTAGAGTACACTGATCGGAAGGTGGTTCCATGCCTTGTCGTGTTGGAAATCTAATCTCCGATAAGCGCCCTGCGGTTTTGATTTTATACTATGTATGTGGAGCGTGAGATGCAAGCGTTCCGCTAGATTCTATTTATTCGATCTAGACACTATTATAATATCACTAGATTTTTGTATCAAAATATTTTTGGGTTATAGTAAGGTAAAAATCGTTCATGTTTATGCGTGGGCTGGTCTTACTATTATCTTTTCTTTCAAAAGGATTTTGAAAGTTAAACAATTGGTTGGAGTTTACTCACACCAGTCCCATGACTGACCCAGAGTTTATTTTGTTTTTTTCCCCTAAACTCTTGGGTGCCCAATTTTGTACGGGCAGTCAAGTAGTCGGGATTTTTCAAATTCACTTGGAAGAGCTGGAAGCAGAAGGCTTCACCAGTTAGCTATAGACTATCATATATTCCGCTGTGAACCATGTTTGTATCAGGAAATAGGTGTTTATAACTGTTCCAAGAATAACTGTTGTGCTCTGATGATGGTATGTATATACACTTACTGATTTGCATTTCAAAGGTTATGTTATATAATATATTTTATTCGTTCCGCTATGAGATTTGTCTTCTTTGTTTTCTTCTATTCTAATATTTCTTTCTTTCTATTTATCATCCTCTAACATCTTTCTAATAATGGTTCGTATTTCTGTGCAAATTGGGTTGGACTTATGGTGTTATTAGTCGACTCAGATAGTACAGATTTATGGGTCTTTACAAGAATTGTATAAATTATGCTAGCTTGGTAGCAGATTCTGATACCTAGGTATCCGTTTATGATATTTGGGTATCGGTTTTATAAGGTGACTGAGGTGTCATTAAATACTCAAATCTGCAAAGTTATGTTAATTATATATCGCAAGAAACAAGTTATTTCAATCTTGTTTATGCTGTGTAATAATCAATTATTTTAATTAATCTAATGTCCTTTACTATTTTATTAACTCTGATATAAGTAAAGGAGACTTATATATCTTCTTATATACAAGTTAAATTTTGAATTATACTTTATAATTTATAATTTAATAAATGGAAAATTTGTTGAAAGTTTTTGGGGTCCTCACAGTGGGAGGATTTTTTGGCCTGGTAGATTTTAATGAAGTTTCGATGCCTTCGGTTTTTGGTTAATCACTTACTTTTGTTGAAGTTAGGTTTTCAGTTATTGTTATTGGTTACTTTTAGATGTACTAGCTTAAGTTATCGTGATATGCATGTAAATTTGTACATCATGCTTGTTTAAGTTGTAGGTGTATATATCCGACTGCCTAGTGGAACATAGGGTAATTCCTTTCAGATACTCTGCACCCTATGCGGAGCTTGTTCAAAGATCTATGTTAATGTGATTACTTAAGTAACATTGTTGTGTGAGTTGTCAGTGAATGTGGTTATGCACATGCTCAATGGACGGTCCTCTATAAAAGGAATAATTGTTCAAGCGTTTGTTCTTCCCACATAAAATAACTGTAAAAGTGGTACGTTCACCATAAGCCAGCTTGCTTGTGTAAAATAATAATACTTCATTTTTCCTGCACAAACTATAGTGGGTAAAGACATTTTTATTAACTCTACCATGTTGGCTTTACCGATTTTCAGGTTGTCATTTTGCCTCTTATAAAAATGGCTCATTAACAAAATAGGGAAAAACCAAAAGAACATTTGTTCAGATGGGAATACACCACATAATAATAATATCAACTATCTTATCAATTGAAAAATGATTTGTAAATCCAAAAAGAATGGGGGTTAGAGATTATGTGATGATCCGCCATTTCAAACATCAAATGTCGACATTAATATATCCACGGTATTCATGTATTGAACAACCAAGTGCTGAAAATACAGACTGTTATGGTAAAAAGAAAGGAAGAAAAAAGAGGAGAACAAAACATTTTAGTCTCACAATGGAACGATAATATATAATATTAAAAGATAATGCAAATTGTTACTCTAATATATAGGGGTGAGCGTTCGGTTGGTTTGGTTGGTTTTGAGGAAAAAAAAACTCAAACCAAATTAGAACCAAATTTTTTCCAAACCGAATTAATTTCAGTTAATTCAGTCGGTTACGGTTTAATCGAACTTAAAGGATGTATTATTATTTAAATGATGAATTCACTCAAAGTTAAACACTAACTCATGTTTGGAGAAATTTTATATAATAAAATTTAGGTTTATAATAAAATTTGATCTATTTGCAACAAATGCCTATAAATTATATCACTAAACTAATTACTTAAAGTACTAACAATATTGTAAAATTAGATAATAAATTTAAATCTCGGTTAGTTCGGTTAAACCGATAACCAAATAAATATATTTTACAAACGAATTCAAACCAATTTAGTTTTAAAACTAAACCGAACCGACTGAAATAAACCGGTTTGGTTGGTTAATTCAGTTTGAACCGAATATTGCTCACCCTACTAATATATACAGTATTTCAATGGCACATTCCTAAGTACTACCATTAGGCTGGAAAATTATAATAGCTTTTCATCACAAATGCTGACATACCTGCTAGTAGTGCAACTGTGATAAGAATACCAAGGTAGATGAAAGCATCCAGCTCATCTCCTTGAGCTTCAAAAAAATATCCAACAAAAACCTTTCTCAAACTGCGTAAAAGAGCACTTAAGGAACCAAAGAAAAAATAAACTGAAAGTTAGCCATAAGTTTAGTGAGAGAAATTCAAGAGACATCATGCATTCATAATAATAGTAACTTTTGAGAACAATTGAACCACTGGAATGACAATCCCCTCAAAAGATCTAAACAACATAATAAGCACATATGGTGATATAATAGAATAATGTTTAGAGTGTAGAATACATATCACAAAATAGCATGTTAGATGTACAACATAGTTGTGTTGGATGTACAACATAACAATATTAAGAATATAGTCAAAACCGCTAAGGTTCATTATTGATGATTCAGGGTCCTTATCTTACATAAGGGATTGATGATCCTAAATCCCTATTTGACATGAGAACTTGATGATCCAAAATCCTTATCTAGAATGAGAGATCGATGATCTAGAATTCTTATCTGAAATGGTAATTTGATTGGTTATGGGTCGCATATGAGTTCCCATTCGAGGTGCTCTCATTACGTCTTCAATAAGCCTCCTAACAAAGGTTAAAAACATCCTTTCGAGCAATGTATATCTCGAGATAAGATATACCATAAGATAAACATAGTTGGTGCATGTCTATAACACGTGATATATATTATTGCTTCTGTTAGAAATCCATAAGTACCTTTAGAATAAAGCTAATATATCACTGGGACAGCTAAACCCCATATTTATGTATCATTGTACGATTAATGCATTTCTATTATCCCGCTATACCCATGGCGGATATTTACCGCTATGATTTTTCCAAATAGCCTTTAAAATACCATTTATGCTTTAGCCTTGCTATATTCCACTACTTCTGATATATCATGTTGTTTCTGCTATATTTTATTATTTCTGCTCTATCTTCTTTAAAAGAAATGAAGTGCATAATGTCCTTCAAATATTATAAAAATTATGAAGTTAGTTTTTTAACTGTTTTTTTTTACATATATTTTGTAAAATAAAAATATTCTAATATTCTATTAAATTTAGTTAAGTTAAATAGAAGTTTATGTTTATTTACATATATTTGCACGTGCTTTTATTTAAATTAGGACTGCACTAATAATAATTAACTTAAATGCTAATTTATCACTTAATTATTGTTTATATATTTGTAAAAGCATTAAATATGAGTTTTATATGCTATTTTAGAGTTGTGCGCTATATCCCATTATTTCTTCGCTTTATCCCTGTTATGACTTTTTGCACCTCCACCACATTGAATCCCCTGAACATTTTAACTACACGGATGTACCCTACTTTGTTTTTTATGACTAGCGACGGTGAAGTCACATTCAATTTTTCAACAAACGAGTCTTCATCACCCAAATAGCTCTTGAATCTCTCAATAGATTCTAACATCTCGAACAAATTAAATCTCTACATGGATTTCGATATCTGTAACAATTCTCATATCCATAGATTTCAGCATAAGTTAATTGATGAATGATGGTGCTAACCTCTTCCTTGGACTTAACATTGGGACAGACAGCTCAACGCTATTGCATTTTTCCAAAATGTTAGTGTTAACCTCTTCTTTGGATTTACCTTTGTTGACCCGCTTTATGGCAAAGCTGTCACACGTCAAGGTTAAGGCTATCGATGTGCTCGACACTTGAGTACGGATTCAGAAAACATAAAGCGATTTGGTCCAAGTCGCGAAGTAATTTAAAAAATGTTGGAAGTATTGTTTCCAAGATCGGCGTTCTTGGGTCGGTACAGTCGTTCAAGGCTTTGGATACGAAATTATATTTCATACTTGGTCAAAACTTACATCAGTTATGATCACAAAAAAACAGGTGATCGCGTCAAGTGGATTATGAAGAATGAAGGATTACATCAGTGCATGGCAAAAATTTGGATTTGGCAATTCTAGAATTCGATCACTCAAAAATGGTTGCATGTGTGAAAACCCGTAACTTCCCCGTAAAGGAAAGCGCCGGATAGTTCGAGAACAAACCACAACAGAACTCATATAAAAGAACATTTCATTGTATATTACAACAATGCATCAGAATACAAGAATATACAGAGTATAAATGAATATTACACAGAAATATCAAAGATTTAAGTTACATTTAAATACATCGCAGCGGAAAATAATACAATACACAACTAGAAGAAGATATACGGATACAAAGCTTTCCGGATATCGTTCCAGCTGTAAACCAGGATCCTGTGAATATAAATCTGCAAAACCAAACTACTAGCTGCCCGTGTCAAAATAGGGGCACCCATAGTTTAGGTTAAAACAATAAACTCCAGGTCAGTCATGTGACTGGTGTGAGAACTAAAACAGTTATTAATCTTTATTTTAAATCATTAGGTAAATCAAGGGACCACGCCGTATAACACGGAACGGGTTTCCTCCCAAGAATACCAGTGCATAAAACAAACAGCGCAATGCTAAATAAAGAAAAATGAAGCTATTATAAGACCCAGTTCCCATCACACAATGCAACGCAAGCCGGAGGATAGGGTTTTTACCTTATAATAGCCAAGAATGCTTGATACGTTTAAAACACATCATTTGATACTATTACAAGTGTATAGTGTATAAAACAACTTCAAATCATAAGTATCAATCATAGGCGGCATGAATGCCCCATACCACTATGTCGCCATATATAGGTTATACAATCAAAATCGCAAAGTCACGTATTTGGAAATTGGGTTTCCATCTATGAACCGAGGCAAAAGATAGTCCTCAACCGATTCGAGACGCTCTAGCCCGCCCCTCAGGCAAGTACTCAGTCAAGCCTTTGGATCGTCAGGGCCGGTCCACCGATGTGGATTAAACTTAAACCCTGAACATGCGTTTCCCCGCCCTATGGGGCGTAGGTGAGCCAACTAAATGACTCCATCGGTTCGAGAACGACCGATCAATCCGAGGCGCCTCGCAACTGCAACAACCACATAAGTCAAACTCGTCAGGGCGTGTAAAACCACTGACGCCACTTCTAACTAGAAAGAAACGCATGCCCTCCCTGAGGTCCGTCTCCCGTTTTTGGTTCATACCGGGTGTGAAACTCGCGAAGTAAACGTTACACAAAGCTACGCCACAAGGGCCGTGCTTTGATCATCACCACAAGACTTTGCTTTTCAACAGAAGCCTCGATCAATTGCCACTTAGGCATGCCACACAGGCAATTCACTCCATGCGTTTGATATCCATCAATATATAACCCCTGAGCTCGTACGTCTCAGAGAAGGGCGTTAAGCAAGAGAATAAATTCTCCGCCGCCAAACAGATATATATTTAATAGAGATCAATCACACGGACTAAAATCCAATGTCAGACACACAGTCCATTTACAAGTCCGTTCTGGGTCTGAACGAAACCGGAGGCACCTAGTACCCCGCATATCCATCGATCTCCAAGTACGTCTGGACGATCACCAACTGTTTCCATCTTCTTGGGTGTACAGCCCAATCAAGATCATCAGTAATTACCCAAACGACGTGAAGACTTCTGGTCTTCGACCACCGTCTTCATCTTCGACTTATCGTCGTATCAGTTATTCAGAATGGGATAAACCCGGTCTTTCCGAATAACTCGCGTATATTTAAATAAGTGTTACACAAACACAACATACGCCTCATTCCAATTCATTAGTCACTAACCGTAAATTAATCAAGAGAATAATTCCCCAAATATTAACCCCGAAGGCCGAAACCAACATCAGATCAATATTCAGAAAACCATTCTGCTTGGCTAACCGACAGTTAGTTTCTAAATTTCACATTCATAGGGAAAGGTTCCCATTAATTTAATCCAAGATAAATTCCTTGAATTTATTCTTTATTCTATTTTTGAATCTCAATTCAAACTAGTCGGGATTAACGAACCTTACCGAAGTAATCATTTGTTTTAATTTCCCGATCCCAACCTATTCATCCCATGAAGTAAAACTAGTTATACTTCATATCTAACACCACGGTGTTATCGGTAAATTCAATTACCATTTCACGTTCAAATCTAATTAAAGATTTAACTATCGCCTGGATCAAAACTGGTGATACTCCATTTTCGATCATTTCAATCTAATTAAAGATTCATTAAAACTCCACTTAGTTTTAATCGTTAACTGGTGTAACACCCCGAAAATTCTATAACTGTGAAATTAACAAATTAAAGTATAATTAATCTGAAATCAAAGAACTAAGGGAAACGGGATACGCCATTGCGTTCGTCTCGGAAAAATACGCGAAATAGAGTCCGAGTTTTCGAAAAACGGAGTCCGTATGAAGAAGATATGGCCTTCGGAAGTTTTGAATTAAATTTAAAATTCAAACAGAATAAAATAATTAAAAATCGGGCCCAGTGGGCCAGGGCAGATGAACACCCGCCTGGGCCACCCAGGTCGACTGGCCTGTCGACCTAGGCTACCTATGTCGACAGGGCTGTCGACAGCCCTGTCGACAGGGGTATCGACCTGGTCGAGCCCAGTCAACCTGGCTGGCCAGGTCTGTGTTTGGTCGAATTTCTGTGGTCTGCTTTGTCATTAGGGCTAGGTGGCGGATTTTTATTGGTCTCTCTTCCTAATGAATGGCTACGATCTATCCAAGCAACATCAATGGTCCTAATCAATTCCTAACCTCTATATAAACAACCCTAGACTAAACCCTAATCTATTCATTAAAAATTAAGAACATAGCCGCCATGTTGCTGAGGAACGACAAAGAGTAGCCGCCAACTAGAGAGAGAATTAGGAAGAAAGTTCTAAAGCCTAAAGCAATTCAAGCAACCTAAAGCCAATCAATTCAACAAAGGGATCATATCTCTTAATTTGTGTAACACCCCACGCCCGCTAGGGTCACTCATAAAGGGAATGCCATAGCATCGGTGGAGTATTTTAGTGAATATAGAACAGAAAAATTACAACAAGACAGATATAAATAGTACTTGAAATTTTAAAACATCATCTCATAACAGCGGAAATAAACATGTCTGGTTACATCATAAAACCATGATAAAAGTCAAGTACAATATCCATCAAAATAAAGAAGTACATAATCCCACTTTCTCATACAATAGCCATAACAAAAGAAAAGATAACTGGATAACTGGAGCTTTACATCTACCCAAGCTCCTAAAGACTGGAACAGCAATCCGATCAAGCTCTACTACCGCTAGGATCCACCGTAGGACCTGAGGGTTGGGAAAAAGATAAAAACAACGGGGTCAGACATAAGTCTGAGTGAGTCCTACAACTTTAACAATACAATCATTAAAGTAACCAGAGAAGACATAAACTTGACCTACGGTAATATCTGGGGATGAATGGCTACACTAAGCAGCTTGGTAGACTTAGGATAAACTAAGATAACCGTCAGGACGCATCTATCCACCCAAGGATAATTACTAACTGCACCACCCCAGACTTATTCACCCAAGGGTAATTCCTACACTGCACCACACCAGTTCTACCCACCAAGAGTAATTCCTACTTAAAGGTTGATCCCACTAAGTGTACTTAGTAATTTTTACCCGGTAGTTTCTTGTACCCCTACACAGGTGTCGTCTGCCCCTATTTTTACTAGGTGTACCCACTACCCCCAAGCGATCGGCTCCCTACCGTAGATACCCGTGCTGGTCCCACAAAAGGGGGTGTATCATTCCCCAAAGTGGCTACCATATAATATCACTGTGCACGGCTTTATATCTACAAGATACAACAACGACTTACCAACCAGCCCGGGTCCACACACGCATATGAAACCCGTTGATCCCGCGTTGCCACCGCTAACCCGTTTTGGCCGCTTATAGTCAAGTCCAATATGCGTGTCCCGTCACCCGACCAGAGTCGAGCCCACAAAGATACGTTTGGGATATTGGTTGAAATGGGCCCCCACAAGCTACTACTTAAGCTTGCTACTTTTATCTAGTGCATCCCACTTAACCCTTTAACCATGTCCCCTTACATGTTATAAATCTTGGTTAAGTCCTTTAATCATATTTCAATTGCCACTTAGGGCACCCACTAGATTTCCACATGCCACCCATGGCACTTACTTAACCCCTTAATCATGTTTAATTACATGTTCCACCTTGGTTAAGTATTCTAATCGTATTCTCACATGCCACCCATGGCACTTACTTAACCCTTTTATCATGTTTAATTACATGTTCCACCTTGGTTAAGTATTCTAATCGTATTTTTCTATTGCCACCCAAGGCAACCCACTAGTCTCATCATGCCACCCCAAGGCACCCACTTAACCCCTCATGTCCCACTACATGCTAATATGGTTAAGTGTTTCTTAATTCATTAATTAAGATCATGACCTCATAAAGACCTCTCACATTAGACCGTCTTTTATGACTGCTGGATATGCCGGTTGGTTCCGGGCAGACTTCTGTCATCAAAAGGGCCTAACCTCGTGTCTTTACTTTAATCATGTATTTAATTTATGACTAAGACCTCTCACATTGGGCCAATCATTTGTAGCCGCTGGATGGCCGGTCGGTTCCGGGCAGACTTCCGCTACAAAAGGGTCCAACCTCGTGTCTTAGTTGATTAATTAAACCTAATTAATCACCCCCATATTAATTATCCCTAATTAATATCAAATTTTCCATAACATGGGTAGACCTAACTCAATAGGTAAATTCCCATGGGGTAGACCTAACTCAATAGGTAAATTCCCACTTATGGTAATTTATTTTTATGGTATGCTTAATCATACCCAATCATATTTTTATTAACATATTTACCAACCCCATCGTTCCCCACGTGAATCGTTCTCATTTCATGACATAAATAAGGGGAAGATCATCACAAATATCATGGGTTTAGCATACAACTTTGTCATGGGTTAAGAGGATGTCAACTTGCATATATGAGCATATATTAACCCAACTACATTTAACCCAAACTTGCATATTATCATACACATGATTTGCATAACATGTTGCATATGAGCTTGCATATTATCATACACATATCTTGCATAGCATATTGAACTTGCATATAGGCATTCTCATCACTTGCATAACATGTTAATCATGCATTTAAGCATACACATAACTTGCATAAGCATTCACATACTTGCATGAGCATCCACATACTTGCATAAGCATTCACATACTTGCATAAACATCCACATACTTGCATAAGCATTCACACACTTGCATAAACATGCATAACTTGCATATCATGTCTTTTAAGCATATACATATCTTGCATAAGCATTCATATACTCGCATAAGCATGCATAACTTGCATATCACATAGATCTTGCATTTAAACATATACATGACTTGCATAAGCATCCATATACTTGCACATTAACTCTTAAACTTGCATAATGTGTCATCATGAACTTGCATATTAACAAACATGTAACTTGCATAGTATATCTTGCATATCAACATACATGTAACTTTCATAGCATATCTTGCATATTAACATACATGTAACTTGCATAGCATATCTTCATGAACTTGCATAACATGTGTATGATCACATAGTCCACAACTAGCATATTTAGCATCATGTAAACATAACATATATCATACTAAACTTGCATAAACGTACATACTCAACATGCATAAACCCACTTGTTAAACATGCATAACCCAACTTGTTAAACATGCATAAATCAACTTGCATAAATCAACTTATTAAGCATGCATAAACCATCTTATCAAATATGCATAAACATAGAACAACATAGAGTAACATATCATTATACATGATTCAAACTCACTAATCTGCATTTAAGACCATAAGTCTCATTACACCTAATCTACTTACTTTAACAATTGATGTTAAAGTGATAGAAACTCACCAAACTCAAGATTAGCAACCTTATCAAGTAGAATTAGTTGCTAACTATGAAGATAATGATGATTAGAGAATGATTTTGAGAGGGATTAGCTTGCAACTTTCTTTATGAACTAGTGGAGGCCATGCTCAAATTTCATTTTGCCATAGTTTAGTTACAAGACTTAATTATGAATGAATTAGGGTAGGGTTGGGGTCTTATTTATAGGATTAGGTGAGTGTTTTAGGCCCTTAGATTAACCCTAGATTAGATTAGGACCCTTAGATTTAGGAAACCTCTAGAACCAGCCCTCCTAGCCAGCCTGAAACCCAACATGGTGCACCCAGGCTCACTGGACGGCTCGACCCTGTCGACAGGCCAGTCGACAGGCAAGTCGACACCCCTGTCGACAGGCCTGTCGACAGCCCTGTCGACATGGGTAGGCGGGAATTTCCCCGCCTGACCCCGCCTGTTTCATTTTAAGATCTGAATTTAAAATTTTTAAATCTGTTTTTAGTTTTGAATTTTCTGCAACCTTCATCGGGCCATAACTGGGCCATACGGACTCCGATTTTCGAAAACTCGGACTCTATTTCGCGTATTTTTCCGAGACGAACGCAATAACGCAGCCCGTTACCCCCAATTCCCCTGTCTGAGATTATTTATCCTGTAATTAGTAAATTTTAGTATTTACTAAAATTCGGGGTGTTACATTCTCCCCTCCTTAAAGGATTTCGTCCCCGAAATCTCTTAAGCCAAGGAGAATGCATATCCTACCATCCAAACAACCATCTACTCAAATTATCAACCACATGCATCCATTGTCCTTAAAACAATTTCTAATGATGTATGAGCATATGCAAAAAGTGTGTGTGTATATGTTCCCTATCTAAGGTATGAACATATGCAAACCATGATAGTGCCATGCATCCATTATGTATGCGAGAGAACCCTATTGACCCATACAATATCTATATGAGTGCACAATCATTCACCAAAATGCATCATCCATATGATAACACAATCATTAAACATCCATAAATATAGTTTCCTACACACCATTTTATGCAATATGCAATATGAAGTGATTGAGCCGATCTAGTGCCTAGAGTGTGTGTATATGCATCCACGAGCAACCACTAGCAAACACTTGCATCCACTTGCATCCATCATACATAACATGTCTCAAACACATGTTTCAACCATAGGTTTACCCTATCTAAAGGTCAAAAGTACTAACGAGAGGACATACTAAGGATAAGATAAGCACAAGATATGTGATGAAGGAGAAGCAAAAGGATATACCCTCCGAAAGAAAAAGGGTACCTCGAACGCATCTTCGCTTCCGTCTCCCAGGTAGCGTCACTCTCTTCATCTCCCCTTTGTACTTTGACTAGTTGAACCTCTCTGTCTCTCAGCTTCCAAATCTCTGACCCAAGGATGCAAGTAGGAGCTCGTCGAATCGTCGCATCACGCTCTGCTTCCACTTCTCTAAGCAAACTCGGCTCTACCACCTCTGCGGTCTCATGTAGGCACTTCCTCCCATAGAATACATCACTAAGTCTGTCGGGCAACTCCGCCAATGGAAGATGCTCCTACCATGTACCTCCAAAATCCAAGATACATAGCCTCAAAAGGTCTTCTAAAACATGATTCACCCTCTCAGTCTGGCTGTCCATCTGAGGATGATATGCGGTACTCATACACAACTGAGTCCCTACCGCCTCTTGCAAATTCTTTAAAAACTCTCTAGTGAAGATAGGATCTCGATCACTCACTATGCTAGAGGGTACCCCATGTAATCGAACTATCTCTCGAAGATAAACTGAAGCTAGCCATGGAGCAGTCCTCTTGCTCTTCATAGGTATGAAATGGGTGCTCTCAGTAAGTCTATCTACCCCCACCCACATTCCTGTATTACCCTTCCTCGACCTGGGTAACCCGTCAATAAAATCCATCGAGACGCTATCCCACTTCCATTGCGGAACCTCCAATGGGTGAAGCAACCCACCTGGTTTCCTTTGCTCCGCCTTCACTTGCTGGCACACCAAACATCGAGCGGCATACTCGGCCACATCTTTCTTCATACCGGCCCAGAAGAAAACCCTCTTCATGTCTTGGTACATCTTATCCCCACCGGGATGAATGGTTATCCTGGAACGGTGTGCGTCATTAAGAATATCTTTCCTCAAACCCTCGTCTTGCGGTACACAAAGTCTACCGTCTCTACGAAAACACCCCTATCGTCTAGGGTGTTCCTACTCAAATGGCTGGACGACTTTCCCCCTTATGAGCTTCTCTACCAACTCAACCAACTGTGGATCGTCCCTCTGTGCTCTTCCAATCCGCCCCAAAAGAGTAGGTCTAACCTCCAAGGAGGCTAGCAAACCGGGTACAAAGTCAACGGAAGGTCTAAAGTCAAACTTAGAAATAAACTCTAAGCTCCGTCGTTCATCGAACAATGAACTCAAGGACAACCTTTTTCTACTTAAGGCGTCTGCTACCATGTTACCCTTACTCATAGGATGCTAAGGATCCCATCCACTTTTGCTGTCCTAAGACTATGCGCTCGAAGAGTCTCCAACACTTCCCTAAGATGTAGGGCATGCTCTTCTCCACCAGGATATCATCCAAAATCATCACAACCGTCTCCCACGCAGACCACCCTAGTCGAATTCGGCATCCCCCAAATGCAAGCCCCAAAGGCCTAAACCAATATCAGACAAACACCCAAGGGATACCTCCTTCGAATTCAGACGACCTACGTGAGATGCTACTAATAAAAATGGCTAAATAATTAAGCCCTTGACCAATTCTGGATGTTCTCGCCAGTCTCGCTCCAAAACCGTCGTTTATCCTATACTGGCTCTGCTCAGCCTATACGAAAACTTATTTCGTTCCTAGAAAAGACCAAAATGTCATCCATAAAGACCATCACAACTTATTTAGGTACTCCTTGTACACCCTTCTCACCAAATTAACAAAATATGCGGGCCGTATGTCAAACCAAATGGCATCACCAGCCACTCATAAAAAAAAAACATCTGGAGTCCTAAAGGTAGTCTTTTCTGTGCTATCCTCAGCCACTCTCAACTGATGAACTTCCGTGGCTGAGTCCACTACTAAAACACTGAGGCGCCAACCAACTGATCAAAGAGATCATCAATCCTTGGCAATGGGTGTCTATTCTTCTTTGTGAGTTTCTTTAGTTCTCTTTAGCCTACACAAAGTCTGAGGGACCCATCCGCCTTCATAACAAAAACTACTAGAGCGCCCCACTCCGATATACTTCGTCTTATGAACCCCTTTTTAAGCAAATCGCCTACTTACTTATGGAGTTCCCTCCTCCCACTAGGAGCCATGTGGCACACTGGCCAAGATACTGGTTTAGCATTATCCACCAGATATATTCGGAAGTCAATATCCCGCTTCGGAGGTAAGCCCTTCACCTCCTCAAACACATCCGGGTATTCCCGGACCGCTCTAACAGATCGCAGACTCTAGACCAACGTGTCAAGCGATTCTAGATACCTTAGCATAACAGATTCTATGGGATTACAAGAGATCTCAAGAGTGTCACCCAAGCGGCCCATAAGCCTAACAACTCTCCCCTCAAAATCAAGAACGGCACCCCTACTGGATAACCAGTCCATGCCCACTAACCCATAGCCCGTGAAGCCCAACAAGCATCAGATCTAAACCCAACGCTAAGTATAGGAACTTTCAAACCCAAACACATCATGGAGCCCAATTGAGTTTGAAACAACTAAGGGATCATCTACCAACTGGTGTCTCAGTGCAGTGATTCTACTAGTAATGATGAGATAACGAACTCAATGCATCAAAAATAAAGTACGGACAGGATGATCGATCAGAAAAACTAGACTTTCAATAGAAGTGGTTCTACCTCTTTCCCGAATCGCGAGAGCCTGTACTTGCCCCCTAGCCTGACCTGGTGCCACATGAGCTTGCACCTGTCCTCCTGAGGTAGTCCCCGTCCTTTTCCCTTTCTTAGGACAGTCTTTCACTAGATGCCCTGCTTCGTCACAGTGGAAGCAGCCAGTCTTCTTCTTTTTGCGACAATCCTTGCTTAGGTGGCCTAGTGTTCCACAACTGAAGCACCTCTTCTTTCCCTTGCCACCGTTGCCTTTCCCACCCTTGTTTTGTTGTTGCTGTTGAGGTCTCTTCTGATCTCCTTTCTTCTCGGGTGCTTTACTAGCATTGGGACCCTTCTCTTCCTTATGCATATTTTCTTCTGCTTTTGAGAGAAACTTTGCCTCAAACCTATGCCTGAAATCCACCCAAGAGTCAATCGGGCGTTCTCCATTAGTGACCTCCCACCAGAACGAGGCCTCTCCTTCCATTAACCAAGCGGCCAACCTGACTTTCTTTCCCTCTTCTACTTCCAAGATTTCCATCAATTCTTCCGTCTCATTAAGCCAATCCCTAGCTCCCACAAAAGGTTTTCCTCCCATAGCCTTAAACTTCCTACAAGTCATAGCAAAAGTATCCGCGCGAGGAGAGACGAGTGCAACGGGTGGAGGAGGAACATTTGCTGGACCTGCAGCGGCGGCCCTAGCCTCTAACAACCTCCTATACCATACTGGTACCGCTACACTATCCGGAAGAAAAAGATCTTCAGCCATGCTGAGACGAAAAAGGGAAAGATTCAAAACGGAGAATTCGAGAGATAAAGATATGGCTATCGGGGATTATGCTTTTCTTTCAAAAACTTTTCTCTTAAAAGACATGTTTTTTTTGAAAATATCTTTTCCAAAAATGTTTTAGAAAAATAGTTTTCTAAAATTTTTTATCTGTTCCGGTAACCTTTGCTCTGATACCACGTGTAACACCCCACGCCCGCTAGGGTCACTCATAAAGGGAATGCCATAGCATCGGTGGAGTATTTTAGTGAATATAGAACAGAAAAATTACAACAAGACAGATATAAATAGTACTTGAAATTTTAAAACATCATCTCATAACAGCGGAAATAAACATGTCTGGTTACATCATAAAACCATGATAAAAGTCAAGTACAATATCCATCAAAATAAAGAAGTACATAATCCCACTTTCTCATACAATAGCCATAACAAAAGAAAAGATAACTGGATAACTGGAGCTTTACATCTACCCAAGCTCCTAAAGACTGGAACAGCAATCCGATCAAGCTCTACTACCGCTAGGATCCACCGTAGGACCTGAGGGTTGGGAAAAAGATAAAAACAACGGGGTCAGACATAAGTCTGAGTGAGTCCTACAACTTTAACAATACAATCATTAAAGTAACCAGAGAAGACATAAACTTGACCTACGGTAATATCTGGGGATGAATGGCTACACTAAGCAGCTTGGTAGACTTAGGATAAACTAAGATAACCGTCAGGACGCATCTATCCACCCAAGGATAATTACTAACTGCACCACCCCAGACTTATTCACCCAAGGGTAATTCCTACACTGCACCACACCAGTTCTACCCACCAAGAGTAATTCCTACTTAAAGGTTGATCCCACTAAGTGTACTTAGTAATTTTTACCCGGTAGTTTCTTGTACCCCTACATAGGTGCCGTCTGCCCCTATTTTTACTAGGTGTACCCACTACCCCCAAGCGATCGGCTCCCTACCGTAGATACCCGTGCTGGTCCCACAAAAGGGGGTGTATCATTCCCCAAAGTGGCTACCATATAATATCACTGTGCACGGCTTTATATCTACACGATGCAAAAACGACTTACCAACCAGCCCGGGTCCACACACGCATATGAAACCCGTTGATCCCGCGTTGCCACCGCTAACCCGTTTTGGCCGCTTATAGTCAAGTCCAATATGCGTGTCCCGTCACCCGACCAGAGTCGAGCCCACAAAGATACGTTTGGGATATTGGTTGAAATGGGCCCCCACAAGCTACTACTTAAGCTTGCTACTTTTATCTAGTGCATCCCACTTAACCCTTTAACCATGTCCCCTTACATGTTATAAATCTTGGTTAAGTCCTTTAATCATATTTCAATTGCCACTTAGGGCACCCACTAGATTTCCACATGCCACCCATGGCACTTACTTAACCCCTTAATCATGTTTAATTACATGTTCCACCTTGGTTAAGTATTCTAATCGTATTCTCACATGCCACCCATGGCACTTACTTAACCCTTTTATCATGTTTAATTACATGTTCCACCTTGGTTAAGTATTCTAATCGTATTTTTCTATTGCCACCCAAGGCAACCCACTAGTCTCATCATGCCACCCCAAGGCACCCACTTAACCCCTCATGTCCCACTACATGCTAATATGGTTAAGTGTTTCTTAATTCATTAATTAAGATCATGACCTCATAAAGACCTCTCACATTAGACCGTCTTTTATGACTGCTGGATATGCCGGTTGGTTCCGGGCAGACTTCTGTCATCAAAAGGGCCTAACCTCGTGTCTTTACTTTAATCATGTATTTAATTTATGACTAAGACCTCTCACATTGGGCCAATCATTTGTAGCCGCTGGATGGCCGGTCGGTTCCGGGCAGACTTCCGCTACAAAAGGGTCCAACCTCGTGTCTTAGTTGATTAATTAAACCTAATTAATCACCCCCATATTAATTATCCCTAATTAATATCAAATTTTCCATAACATGGGTAGACCTAACTCAATAGGTAAATTCCCATGGGGTAGACCTAACTCAATAGGTAAATTCCCACTTATGGTAATTTATTTTTATGGTATGCTTAATCATACCCAATCATATTTTTATTAACATATTTACCAACCCCATCGTTCCCCACGTGAATCGTTCTCATTTCATGACATAAATAAGGGGAAGATCATCACAAATATCATGGGTTTAGCATACAACTTTGTCATGGGTTAAGAGGATGTCAACTTGCATATATGAGCATATATTAACCCAACTACATTTAACCCAAACTTGCATATTATCATACACATGATTTGCATAACATGTTGCATATGAGCTTGCATATTATCATACACATATCTTGCATAGCATATTGAACTTGCATATAGGCATTCTCATCACTTGCATAACATGTTAATCATGCATTTAAGCATACACATAACTTGCATAAGCATTCACATACTTGCATGAGCATCCACATACTTGCATAAGCATTCACATACTTGCATAAACATCCACATACTTGCATAAGCATTCACACACTTGCATAAACATGCATAACTTGCATATCATGTCTTTTAAGCATATACATATCTTGCATAAGCATTCATATACTCGCATAAGCATGCATAACTTGCATATCACATAGATCTTGCATTTAAACATATACATGACTTGCATAAGCATCCATATACTTGCACATTAACTCTTAAACTTGCATAATGTGTCATCATGAACTTGCATATTAACAAACATGTAACTTGCATAGTATATCTTGCATATCAACATACATGTAACTTTCATAGCATATCTTGCATATTAACATACATGTAACTTGCATAGCATATCTTCATGAACTTGCATAACATGTGTATGATCACATAGTCCACAACTAGCATATTTAGCATCATGTAAACATAACATATATCATACTAAACTTGCATAAACGTACATACTCAACATGCATAAACCCACTTGTTAAACATGCATAACCCAACTTGTTAA
The DNA here is from genome assembly GCA_030737875.1 of Allium sativum. Classification (NCBI taxonomy): domain Eukaryota; kingdom Viridiplantae; phylum Streptophyta; class Magnoliopsida; order Asparagales; family Amaryllidaceae; genus Allium; species Allium sativum. Next base: position 507,177,431 of record CM060921.1, on the reverse strand, counting down.
ACATGCATAAATCAACTTGCATAAATCAACTTATTAAGCATGCATAAACCATCTTATCAAATATGCATAAACATAGAACAACATAGAGTAACATATCATTATACATGATTCAAACTCACTAATCTGCATTTAAGACCATAAGTCTCATTACACCTAATCTACTTACTTTAACAATTGATGTTAAAGTGATAGAAACTCACCAAACTCAAGATTAGCAACCTTATCAAGTAGAATTAGTTGCTAACTATGAAGATAATGATGATTAGAGAATGATTTTGAGAGGGATTAGCTTGCAACTTTCTTTATGAACTAGTGGAGGCCATGCTCAAATTTCATTTTGCCATAGTTTAGTTACAAGACTTAATTATGAATGAATTAGGGTAGGGTTGGGGTCTTATTTATAGGATTAGGTGAGTGTTTTAGGCCCTTAGATTAACCCTAGATTAGATTAGGACCCTTAGATTTAGGAAACCTCTAGAACCAGCCCTCCTAGCCAGCCTGAAACCCAACATGGTGCACCCAGGCTCACTGGACGGCTCGACCCTGTCGACAGGCCAGTCGACAGGCAAGTCGACACCCCTGTCGACAGGCCTGTCGACAGCCCTGTCGACATGGGTAGGCGGGAATTTCCCCGCCTGACCCTGCCTGTTTCATTTTAAAATCTGAATTTAAAATTTTTAAATCTGTTTTTAGTTTTGAATTTTCTGCAACCTTCATCGGGCCATAACTGGGCCATACGGACTCCGATTTTCGAAAACTCGGACTCTATTTCGCGTATTTTTCCGAGACGAACGCAATAACGCAGCCCGTTACCCCCAATTCCCCCGTCTGAGATTATTTACCCTGTAATTAGTAAATTTTAGTATTTACTAAAATTCGGGGTGTTACAATTTGAGAATTCGCCGCAACCATTGTAAGTAGAGTATTACTTTGGTATGAATAAACAACTGTATTGATTTGTATGCTTGAATTGGGATAATCAAGTAATTCATATTTGTGCAAAATTATGTTATTCATTATAAAGAACTACATGTAGTAGTTCTATGCAAGTATACGTTTGGAATATTGCGCAAATTATATAATCTATGTTGAAGCTACATGTATGTAGTTGATTGAAATTCATGCAAGTTTGGGGCTTTGTTATTATGTCGTCATGATGTATATTTTTGGTGCATAAATCATATTGCAAGTAATTGAAACAAGTTTGGTTGTTATAGTTCATATGAAACTATGTTGGAATTTTGACACCATAATCCATGTATTAAGTCATGCTTTTGCAAACTTATGAATATGGCTAGGCTATGAATGATATTTGGCATAATTGAAATCTATGATTAAGTCTATCTTGTTTACAAGAATTATATGATGACATATGTGAGACATGGCTAGGTTAGACTCAAAAATCCCTTTTTGCAAGTTTAAAGCAAAAACCATGATTAGGAATATTTATGCATAAGTATATTTATACTATCATTAGGTGATTAGACTTAAATCATGATTATGTTGAACTATGTTTTTGTGATAGTAACAAAGTATCCCCTTTGTAAACATGTATAAACCTTATGAACATGACTTGTTTATGTTTATGCCATGGACAAATTTAACTTTACTTATGCCATGCTTATGTTTGATATTATGTCATGTTTATGCTAAAAGTATTTATGCCATGCTTATGTTTGACATTATGCTATGCTTATGCTAGAAATACTTATGACATGCTTATGTTTGACATTATGCCTAAATAAGAATATAGGTTCATGTTGTAGTTAAACCTATGCAAGTTCACATGCTTTGATTCATGTCACCTATGTTACCACTATGCAAGTACACCAATTTCTATTTTGTATTTCCAACGTCGTATTGCAAGTTCATACGCTCACCTTCCCCTCTTTGTGTATGTAATCACGCCATAAGCCTCCCCTTTCGCATGGCTAAATTGGGCTTTAAAAGGCTAAGCCCAATATATATAAACGGACGTGTAAAACGGGGGAAAATAACGTTGGGTTAAAATTAATTAATGAATGAAAATATAAAATAGAAGGGCCCAAATTCAAGTATGGGTTGGGCCCGTGATTGGTGTAACCTTTACACCATTAACTTAATAATGGGCCGCAAATATTTACATATAAGAAATAAAGAAGAATGACAAAATATGTAAATGTAGAAAATACGATGTGTTTAACCCGAGGTTGGATTGAGTTGTGATGTAAACCTACCCGGAACCGCCCGGCTGTCCAGTAGTCACAACAATACCTATCCAATGTGAGAGGTTAAACATGGAGCCCAATAAGGACCCGAGGTTAGACTGAGTTGTGGCGTAAGACTGCCCGGAACCAACCGGCAACAGGCAGCCACAACAATACCTGTCTAATGTGAGAGGTCAGGGTCTTAATAAGACAATTAAGGCTGAGTCAGGATTGTTAGGATTAAGTGGACTAAAGACTTAATCAAAATGGAACATGCTAAACTTAACGGACTGGTGGGGGGTTAGGTTAGAAACACTTAACCAACTTAGCATGTTGGCTAGAGATAGAAAACCTAGTAACGGGGGACCCTTTTCAGTAGTAACCCTAAAAGGTGTATCAGGATACCCTGAAACTAGGCAGGGTGGGGCACGATTACTGGGCTGATTGTAAGAGGTCAAAGCGACGGCGGTGGTGTAGCAGTGTAGGTTCTAACGGAGTGCGGGCGTGCACACACTCCGGCGCAGAAAAACAAGGCACTGGACACCAGTAGCATACCTGTGCACTCTAAGGTTGTGTCGGGTTGCCACTATGGGACTTGATACACCCCATGGTGGGACCAGCATAGGTAACTACAGACATCGGGGGCCGTAAGACACATGTAACTTTGCGAGTAGGAGCCGATCATCATTGAATGGATCACATCACCCTGATTTTGGGGTGCCAGTTTATATGGGTTCAGAGATTAACATGGGGTACGATAGTATATTCGACCCTAGACAACTTAACCAAGTTATAATGCATGCCCACTTCCTGTTATTACTTATCATACCCAGTTCTTTATTCATAGACAAAATAGTACTAGACTTACTCAGGCTTTATGTCTGACTCTGCTTTTCTTTCGTCTTCTTTCTTCCGTTCCCCCCCCCCCCGGTCCTCAGGGAGGGAACACAGCAGCTTGATCAGCCTTAGCATCCAGCTTGAAGAAGAGAAATGTATTGCTTGGACTTTCCTGTTTTGAACTATGGCTTTGGACAATCCACTATGGGGACTTTTGGCAGTTTATCTACGTTTTATTTATGCTTCTTTAAATCATGTACTCAAGACAGATTATGAAAGTGTTATGCTATGTTTTTTTTGGAAAGGATGTTGTTGTAACACGTATTTGACTTTATTAAATAAAAGTTTGTTGTTCTTCCGCTGTTTACAAATATGTGTTCTTATATCTGTCTTGTATATCTGTGACTTGTACTTATAAACCTCCACCAAAATTAGGGCATTCCCTTTGAGAGTGACCCTAACGGAGGTGGGGTGTTTCACTTGGTATCAGAGCATAGGTTTACCAGATAAGATAAAAAGTTTTGAAAAATTATTTTCAAAAAGGAAATTTAAAGAAGCATTTTTAAAAGAAAAATATTATTTTATTTTTAAAAGGCAAAGTCCACTCCCCAAAGCCCTAGGTACTATCTCTTATCCTTCGTTTTGAATCTATCCTTTTTGTTTCAGCATGTCCCAAGAACTTAACTTGCCTGAAGGGGTGCCAATACCTAGTTGGTTTAGACGGTTCTTAGAAGCAAGGGCCACTCATCCAGGTCCTACCATTCCTCCTCCCCCAGCGGAAGGAAATCATCCAGCTGCGGCAGCACCTTTTCCTCCACCTCCTCCTCGGGGAAACACTTTCGCTAAGATATGTAAAGATTTTAAAGCTATGGGAGGAAGGGATTTCCATGGAACTGAGTCCTTCGTAGCAGCTAGGAATTGGCTGAAAGAAACGGAGGACCTATTCATCATCTTTGAGGTAGAGGATAGACAAAAAGTACAGTTGGCAGTGTGGCTATTGAAGGGCGAGGCTTCCTACTGGTGGGAAGTCACTAATGCTGAAAGACCAGTGGAGACATGGTAGGACTTTAGGGCAAGGTTTGAGACCAAATTTCTCTCAGATGCAGAAAGAAGTTTGCAGTTGGAAAAATTCTTATTTCTTAAGCAAGGGGACAAGACAGTCAGAGAGTATGTGAATCAGTTCGATGAGCTGGCTAGGTTTGGGCTTGACCTAGTCAACACCCCGCACAAGAAGGCTCTCCGTTTCGTCAAAGGGTTGAATGAGCCATTACACAGTTTGGCCATGACCCATATACCCATGGGAGCCACGTATGAAAGATTGGTGCAAATGGCATTGCTGAATGAAGAGGATAAGGGCAAGAAGAAAGAGGGTTTGCAGCCCAAAAAGACAGACTTTAAGAAAGGCGGGAAAGGCAACAAGGAGAAGAGGAAGAGTAATTTCTGTGGCAACGTGGGGCACTTAGTAAGGGACTGCCGGAAAAAGAAGGCCAAGGAGAATGGTGGGTGCTTTTCATGCGGTCAGACAGGCCACAGGGCTAAGGACTGCCCAAAGAAACGAGGACAGGGGCAGGGCGCTGGATCCACCCCAGGGGCACAGGTTCATGTGCTAGAAGCGCCACCATTGCAACAACGAGGTATAAATACTTCTGTAGAAAGTGTAGTTTATCTTTACGATCACCCCGTTCGCACTTTGTTTGATTCTGGCGCATCACACTCCTTTATCTCGTCTGCTTTAGTAGAATCTCTGCACCTAAAAACTAGTATGGTAGAGGACCCCTTAATTGTTTCAAACCCAATTGGGGGCCCAGCTCATTTGTCTATGATCTGTTTGGATTTGAAAATTTCTATTCTAAGTGTTGAATTTCAATGTAGTGCCTTTGTTTTGGGCTTTTCGGGGTATGGTTTGATTTTGGGTATGGATTGGCTATCCCGTAATGGGGCCATTCTTGATTGTGAGAAAAGGGTTGTTAGGCTCCTAACCCAGCTCGGTAATACTTTGGAAATTTCTTGTAGTCCCTCGTATGCGGTTATGCTTAGTAATCTTGAATCGCTAGATGCCTCTGTTGAAAACTTGCAATCAGTTAGAGTGGTCCGGGAATATCCGGATGTCTTCGAAGAGGTGAAGGGCTTGCCTCCGAAGCGGGAAATAGACTTCCGCATATATCTTGTAGATAATGCAAAGCCCGTTGCGTTGCCCGTTAGACATATGGCTCCACGAGAAAGGAAAGAGCTCAGTAAACAGATTAAAGAGCTTCTAGAAAAGGGGTTCACTAGGAGGAGCATTTCAGAATGGGGCGCTCCGGTGGTGTTCGCTACAAAGGCGGATGGTTCACTCCGTCTATGTGTTGACTATAGGGAGCTCAACAAGCTAACGAAAAAGAATAGGCACCCTCTCCCTAGAATTGACGATTTATTTGACCAGCTTGTAGGGGCGTCTGTTTTCTCCCAACTCGATTTAGCAACCGGTTTTCATCAGCTAAGGGTGGCTGAAGATAGCATCGATAAAACGGCGTTCAGAACCCCAGACGGCTTCTTTGAATGGCTTGTCATGCCTTTCGGCTTGACAAATGCACCTGCTTACTTCGTGGACCTAATGAGTAGGGTATTTAGAGATTTCCTCAACAAATTCGTAGTGGTCTTCGTAGATGATATCCTTATCTTCTCAAAGAGTGAAGAGGAACATGCTCGACACTTAAGGGCAATCATGGAAACTTTGCGAGTCCATCAACTAAAAGCCAAATTCTCCAAATGCCACTTTTGGAGAGAAGAGGTGAGGTTCCTTGGGCACATAGTATCCAAACAAGGGTTAGCGGTGGACCCTGCGAAGGTAGTGGCGGTACAGGATTGGAAGACACCAAGGAATGCAACTGAGGTCCGAAGCTTTCTAGGACTAGCAGGTTTCTATCGAAAGTTTATAAGGGATTTTGCGAAAATCTCAGCTCCGCTCACGAAATTGACCAAGAAGAATCTAGTGTTTAATTGGGACTTGGATTGCGAGTTTGCTTTCCAACGACTGAAAAGGGCTCTTACAACAGCCCCAGTTTTGACGCTGCCAGATGGGAGCAAGATGTTCACTGTTTATACGGATGCATGTGGGACAGGGCTAGGCGCCGTCTTAATGCAAGAAGGAAGGGTAGTAGCTTATGGCGGGAGGCAGTTGAAGGTGCACGAAAAGAACTACCCAACCCACGATCTTGAGTTAGCCGCCATCGTCTTTGCACTCAAGTCTTGGCGACACTACCTCCTAGGTAAGAAGTTCGAACTTTACACTGACCATAAATCGTTGAAATATCTTTTCTCGCAGAAGGATCTTAACTTGAGGCAACAAAGATGGATGGAGTTTCTTGCCTCGTACGATTTCGAAATCTCCTATACTCCGGGCAAAGGCAACGTAGTGGCAGACGCGTTGAGCCGAAAGAAATTGACCCTAAGCCCGTTGTTTGTTGAAAGACAAAGCCTAGAGTTTATAGCCAGCTTCGACTTTAGGCCCTCCTCCGATTTCGTACCGGGCTTGCTAGCATCTCTCGAAGTGCGCCCAACTTTAGTGGATTCAGTAGGGACAGCACAACGCGAAGACCCTCAACTTGTGGAAATAATTGATAGGCTAATTAGGGGTGAGACTTCAAGTCACCTCAACAGATACTCCATCGACGATAAGGGTTTGCTAAGGCGAGACGGAAGACTATGCGTCCCACAGACAAACGATTTAATAAAGAAGGTTCTCGAGGAAGCACATCACTCCAAGATGACGATACACCCAGGCGGGGATAAAATGTACAAAGACATAAAAAGGACTTTCTTTTGGAATGGCATGAAAAAGGACGTGGCAGAATTCGTTTCTAAATGTATGGTGTGCCAACAGGTTAAGGCGGAACAGAAAAAGCCTGGCGGACTACTACATCCTCTGGAGGTCCCGCAGTGGAAGTGGGATAGCATCTCAATGGACTTCATCGATGGGCTGCCTAGGTCTAGGAGGGACAACACTAGCATTTGGGTAATAGTGGATAGGCTTATTAAAAGCGCCCACTTTTTACCTGTCAAAAGTAAAAGAACTGCCTCATCCCTAGCATCACTTTACCTCAAGGAAATCGTTCGACTCCATGGAATACCATCTAGCATTGTTAGTGACCGAGACCCCATCTTCACCAGTGAGTTTTGGTGGAGTCTGCAAGAAGCAGTAGGAACGCGATTATGCTTGAGCACAGCCTATCATCCCCAAACCGACGGCCAAACAGAGAGAGTGAACAGAGTTTTGGAAGACCTTTTAAGGCTATGCGTCCTCGACTTCGGAGGGACATGGGAAGACCACCTTCCTTTGGTGGAATTTGCCTACAACAACAGCTATCAAGCAACCATCGGAATGGCGCCCTTCGAAGCTTTATATGGAAGACCGTGCCGATCGCCCACTTGTTGGTGGGAATCCACGGATAAGCTCATACTTGGACCAGATATGATCCGAGAGACCTCAGAGAAAGTAGACTTAATACGAAGAAGGATGAAGACGGCCCAAGACAGACAAAAGTCCTATGCCGACAAGAGGAGGACCGACCTTGAATTCGAAGTTGGAGACAGAGTTTTTCTCAAGGTATCACCGCTAAGGAACGTTGTTCGTTTTGGAACCACAGGAAAGCTAGCGCCAAATTCGTAGGGCCATTCCCTATTATCGAGAAGATTGGGAAAATGGCTTATAGATTAGAGCTACCCAAGAAGTTGGCTGGAGTCCACAACGTCTTTAACGTTTCACATCTCCGAAAATGTCTACATGAGTCTGCTGAAGTGGTAGAGCCAAATATCCTCGAAGAGGCCGAAGTGGAACGCGAAGCAACCATAAGGAGGGTTCCAACCCGCATCTTAGGAACGGAAGTAAAGAAGCTACGCAACCGCGAAGTCAAGCTCGTCAAAGTCCAGTGGAGCGACGCCGAGGGAGACGCGACTTGGGAAACTGAAGCTAGAATCCGCACAGCCTACCCTTTTCTGTTCGAGGGTACATCCTTGATCTTTCCTTTTCCTTAAGTTGCGCTTTTATCTATCTTTTAGGTATATTTCCTCGACCGTATCTTTTAGATAGAATCTTTTTGGATGGAAACATGTAGTTGAAACCTGTTATGTATGATGGTTGCAAATGGTTGCAAATGATTGCTAGTGGTTGCTCGTGGTTGCATATACACACACAATCTAGGTTTTAGATCGGCTCAGTCACTTCATATTGCATATGCATATATGTTTGCTTTCATATGTGGTTGAACTTTAATGTGTTGTCATGTGGATGTTGCATTTGTATTGAATGATTGTGCACTCATGTAGAATCAAGAATAGGAAAATTTGCATACATAATGGATTCATGGCACTTACATAATTCGCATTAAGGAGGTCAACTGAATCAGTAGACCGCCTGATTTTGCATTAGATAGGTACATGTACACACACACTTCACATATGATCATGAAGCATTAGAAGTCTTTTAAGGACAATGGATGCTCGTGTTTGATGGATGAGTAGATGGATGATTGGATGTTAGGATATACATTCCTCCTAACTTGAAGATTTCGGGGACGAAATCCTTTTAAGTGGGGGAGAATGTAACACCCCGAAAATTCTATAACTGTGAAATTAACAAATTAAAGTATAATTAATCTGAAATCAAAGAACTAAGGGAAACGGGATACGCCATTGCGTTCGTCTCGGAAAAATACGCGAAATAGAGTCCGAGTTTTCGAAAAACGGAGTCCGTATGAAAAAGATATGGCCTTCGGAAGTTTTGAATTAAATTTAAAATTCAAACAGAATAAAATAATTAAAAATCGGGCCCAGTGGGCCAGGGCAGATGAACACCCGCCTGGGCCACCCAGGTCGACTGGGCTGTCGACCTGGGCTACCCATGTCGACAGGGCTGTCGACAGCCCTGTCGACAGGGGTATCGACCTGGTCGAGCCCAGTCAACCTGGCTGGCCAGGTCTGTGTTTGGTCGAATTTCTGTGGTCTGCTTTGTCATTAGGGCTAGGTGGCGGATTTTTATTGGTCTCTCTTCCTAATGAATGGCTACGATCTATCCAAGCAACATCAATGGTCCTAATCAATTCCTAACCTCAATATAAACAACCCTAGACTAAACCCTAATCTATTCATTAAAAATTAAGAACATAGCCGCCGTGTTGCTGAGGAACGACAAAGAGTAGCCGCCAACTAGAGAGAGAATTAGGAAGAAAGTTCTAAAGCCTAAAGCAATTCAAGCAACCTAAAGCCAATCAATTTAACAAAGGAATCATATCTCTTAATTTGAGAATTCGCCGCAACCATTGTAAGTAGAGTATTACTTTGGTATGAATAAACAACTGTATTGATTTGTATGCTTGAATTGGGATAATCAAGTAATTCATATTTGTGCAAAATTATGTTATTCATTATAAAGAACTACATGCGGTAGTTCTATGCAAGTATACGTTTGGAATATTGCGCAAATTATATAATCTATGTTGAAGCTACATGTATGTAGTTGATTGAAATTCATGCAAGTTTGGGGCTTTGTTATTATGTCGTCATGATGTATATTTTTGGTGCATAAATCATATTGCAAGTAATTGAAACAAGTTTGGTTGTTATAGTTCATATGAAACTATGTTGGAATTTTGACACCATAATCCATGTATTAAGTCATGCTTTTGCAAACTTATGAATATGGCTAGGCTATGAATGATATTTGGCATAATTGAAATCTATGATTAAGTCTATCTTGTTTACAAGAATTATATGATGACATATGTGAGACATGGCTAGGTTAGACTCAAAAATCCCTTTTTGCAAGTTTAAAGCAAACACCATGATTAGGAATATTTATGCATAAGTATATTTATACTATCGTTAGGTGATTAGACTTAAATCATGATTATGTTGAACTATGTTTTTGTGATAGTAACAAAGTATCCCCTTTGTAAACATGTAGAAACCTTATGAACATGACTTGTTTATGTTTATGCCATGGACAAATTTAACTTTACTTATGCCATGCTTATGTTTGATATTATGTCATGTTTATGCTAAAAGTATTTATGCCATGCTTATGTTTGACATTATGCTATGCTTATGCTAGAAATACTTATGACATGCTTATGTTTGACATTATGCCTAAATAAGAATATAGGTTCATGTTGCAGTTAAACCTATGCAAGTTCACATGCTTTGATTCATGTCACCTATGTTACCACTATGCAAGTACACCAATTTCTATTTTGTATTTCCAACGTCGTATTGCAAGTTCATACGCTCACCTTCCCCTCTTTGTGTATGTAATCATGCCATAAGCCTCCCCTTTCGCATGGCTAAATTGGGCTTTAAAAGGCTAAGCCCAATATATATAAATGGACGTGTAAAACGGGGGAAAATAACGTTGGGTTAAAATTAATTAATGAATGAAAATATAAAATAGAAGGGCCCAAATTCAAGTATGGGTTGGGCCCGTGATTGGTGTAACCTTTACACCATTAACTTAATAATGGGCCGCAAATATTTACATATAAGAAATAAAGAAGAATGACAAAATATGTAAATGTAGAAAATATGATGTGTTTAACCCGAGGTTGGATTGAGTTGTGATGTAAACCTGCCCGGAACCGCCCGGCTGTCCAGTAGTCACAACAATACCTATCCAATGTGAGAGGTTAAACATGGAGCCCAATAAGGACCCGAGGTTAGACTGAGTTGTGGCGTAAGACTGCCCGGAACCAACCGGCAACAGGCAGCCACAACAATACCTGTCTAATGTGAGAGGTCAGGGCCTTAATAAGACAATTAAGGCTGAGTCAGGATTGTTAGGATTAAGTGGACTAAAGACTTAATCAAAATGGAACATGCTAAACTAAACGGACTGGTGGGGGGTTAGGTTAGAAACACTTAACCAACTTAGCATGTTGGCTAGAGATAGAAAACCTAGTAACGGGGGACCCTTTTCAGCAGTAATCCTAAAAGGTGTATCAGGATACCCTGAAACTAGGCAGGGTGGGGCACGATTACTGGGCTGATTGTAAGAGGTCAAAGCGACGGCGGTGGTGTAGCAGTGTAGGTTCTAACGGAGTGCGGGCGTGCACACACTCCGGCGCAGAAAAACAAGGCACTGGACACCAGTAGCATACCTGTGCACTCTAAGGTTGTGTCGGGTTGCCACTATGGGACTTGATACACCCCATGGTGGGACCAGCATAGGTAACTACAGACATCGGGGGCCGTAAGACACATGTAACTTTGCGAGTAGGAGCCGATCATCATTGAATGGATCACATCACCCTGATTTTGGGGTGCCAGTTTATATGGGTTCAGAGATTAACATGGGGTACGATAGTATATTCGACCCTAGACAACTTAACCAAGTTATAATGCATGCCCACTTCCTGTTATTACTTATCATACCCAGTTCTTTATTCATAGACAAAATAGTACTAGACTTACTCAGGCTTTATGTCTGACTCTGCTTTTCTTTCGTCTTCTTTCTTCCGTTTCCCCCCCCAGGTCCTCAGGGAGGGAACACAGCAGCTTGATCAGCCTTAGCATCCAGCTTGAAGAAGAGAAATGTATTGCTTGGACTTTCCTGTTTTGAACTATGGCTTTGGACAATCCACTATGGGGACTTTTGGCAGTTTATCTACGTTTTATTTATGCTTCTTTAAATCATGTACTCAAGACAGATTATGAAAGTGTTATGCTATGTTTTTTTTGGAAAGGATGTTGTTGTAACACTTATTTGACTTTATTAAATAAAAGTTTGTTGTTCTTCCGCTGTTTACAAATATGTGTTCTTATATCTGTCTTGTATATCTGTGACTTGTACTTATAAACCTCCACCAAAATTAGGGCATTCCCTTTGAGAGTGACCCTAACGGAGGTGGGGTGTTTCAACTGGGTTAAAGAATCAGTGTCATTTAAAACACGGTTCACGATAAACCCAAAATCACATTCATTAATTATCGGGTTAAAGAACGAGTGTTATTTAAAACACTGTTCACGATAAACCCAAAAATCAATATCAATTCAATTCCAATTAAATATCATTTAATTGGTACACTTCATTAAATCTAAATAAAAAGATTTAATCATTTCTCAACTGGGTTCAAGAACAGTGTTAGTGAAGACACCATTCACGACAAACCCAAATCACATTCGATATTCAATACAAGGCTCTGAATAGAAAGTATATCGGCTTATATTCAATATCAAATTCTACGACTAACAAATGCCGTATTGGAAATAACGATATAAATATATATCTTTCAAATTTCCATAACAACACCTGTATAATCACGAATTCCAACATCGAAATATCCCGAAGGCAATTTCTATTCAAATCCACTCCAATGCAATCATTGGATATTCTGGTTATTTTCAAAACCCTTTTTAAATTCAATTTATTTATTTAAAAATAAATATAATTATATTCCTAGTTCAAAACTAGTTCATTTCGATAAAAATCTATTTTTATCTTTTCAAATATGGAGTTTTTCATCCCAATTCTTTGTAAATCATTTCTTATGATTTTACACAAATTATTGCTATTTTTAATAATTTTATCAAGGCCCGTACAGTCGATTTCCATCAATGGCCATCGAACTGCACTTACAGCGACCTTTTTCAAATTTGATTTGGATATAATTCCAAATCCAACCGTTAGATTTCAAATTTCTAATATTCGTTAGAAAGCCCTTTTCGATACGAACCCAACGGTTCCGGTTTTAGGAGAATCCGACGGTCGGATCTCCCGTAATGTCCGTTTGAAATAGATGGTCGAAATTCACGAACTGCCGCGGCGCGGCGCGTTCTATTCAGGCCATTATATTATATATATATATAATATATATAATATATACTTCATCGATTTCCATTTAAAACGAATTATTAATAGTTTTAAAACCGTTTCAAAAGCAATTTCAACTTTCTTTTCAATTCAAATCAAAATTGAATTCTTCCTTATAAATTCGTTTTAAAATTCATTTCTATTCAATTCAAATTTCAACTCAATTTGAATTCATTTCAATTCGCTTTTAATTCAGTTCGAATTCGTTTTCAATTCAATTCATTTTGAAATCGTTTTCAATTCAATTCATTTCGAAATCGTTTTCAATCCAATTCATTTCGAAATCGTTTTCAATCCAATTCATTTCGAAATCATTTTCAATTCATTTCATTTCGAAATCGTTTTCAATTCAATTCATTTTGAAATCGTTTTCAATTCAATTCATTTCGAAATCGTTTTCAATTCAATTCATTTCGAAATCGTTTTCAATTCATTTCATTTCGAAATCATTTTCAATTCAATTCATTTCGAAATCGTTTTCAATTCATTTCATTTCGAAATCGTTAAAATCGATATAAATATCGTTCACGTCAAAATGGCGTCAATCTAATCAACACGGCTTCATAAATTGCTATTTTCAAATATTCTATTTCAAATATTTCCTTTTCAAAATAGTTGTTATTATCAAAATATTTCGTTCAACACATGACCAATCTCAATGAATGAGTACTGTCAACACATGAACTTTTATTTTATATCGATAAAGGTGTAAATTTTATTACTAAAATATTTCGTTCAACACATGACCAATCTCAATGGATGAGTACTGTCAACACATGAACTTTTATTTTATATCGATAAAGGTGTAAATTTTATTACTAAAATATTTCGTTCAACACATGACCAATCTCAATGGATGAGTACTGTCAACACATGAACTTTTATTTTATATCGATAAAGGTGTAAATTTTTTTACTATAAATTTCAATTTAAAAAACACTGCTATTTTTATTTCATAAAAACTATGTTATTTTATTTTCAAATCTCTATGCTATTTTTATTCTAAATACACTACTTTTCCCTATTTTTAAAACTTTGCAAATTCAAATTCTATTTATATTCTATATGTATTTTCAAAATAAATTCTTTTACAAATCCTATTTATATTTTCATTTTAAAGACCCTATATTTTCAGATTTAAAAACAATTTATATTTTCAGCTTTAAAAACAATATATTTTCATAATCATATGTATATTTTCCTTTTCAAATCATATGTATATTTCCTTTTCAAATCATATTTATATTTCCTTTAAAAACAAACAAAGGTATTTTATATTTTTATTTATGGTATAAATAATTTTTATCACGTTTATTATATAATTACATAACCTAAATTTAATTAAAGTTTTAGAATTAACCTTGACTTGTTCAAATTGGACCTTTCTTTCTCTGGAAATCGAACTACACCCGTCGAACTGAGGCTCCACCTAGGGTTTTCGCCTCTGCCGCCGCTGGAGGGGAACAGACCTCCATCGCCGACCATCACCTGACGCATCGCCGCCTGCCGCTCCTATTCCGACCAGCCTCGCCAAGTCCGGTGGTCCAACGCCACTTGGAGACTGTCTCGAACGGACTGACTTTGCGATCGAAATTCTCCTTCCTCGTTGAACGATAGCTTCTGATACTAGGGAGAATTTGAAGAGCACGGATTTTACTTCAATTTTTGTTTATATAGTCCCTTGGTTTAATTCATGTGTTGGAAGTTCTTAGGGGAAATCAAATTGAACGGGTTTCCGCCAATGTTTGAGAGGGAGGCGGGTTTTAAAAACATTGACCGATGAATGCCCTTTGACCTTAGATTAGGGTTTGGCCATCTATATATATTTATATTTTTATATTTATTTAATTTCGAAAATACTTGTTTAACACCACGAATTTTAAATCAAGCCCAAGGAGAGTCACCCCTAGATAATTACCAACATCCCGGACACAATGGGTTATGTATCGCATGCCAATTCGACTGTTTGAATCAGTTTTCGTCAAATTCAAAATATAACTCTATATATTGAATTTGAACGCGCATTTCAATTTACCGGGGTCACATACTAACTTGAAAAATTCCAGAAAAATATTTTCTAGCTTCGTATTGACGATACGGTCCTAACAAAACTAGTTTCGTCGAATTCTGAGACCATTTGAAAAATGGCCAATTTCCAGTCGATTAAAATCAACTGAAACTGGTCAAACGCGTTTTCCTTTGCCACGCTCACATATTGATTCGAAAAATTATGAAATTTGAAATCTAGCAATAACTTTACATCACGGACCCAACAAAACTGGTTTCGTCGAAATCCGAGGTCGTTTGCAAAATGTCCATTTTTAAGGGCCTGAATTCCATAGCGACTATTCAGAATTTTCAACTGGACATATCTTTTGATTCCCGCTATGAAATTTTGATTTTTCGGATTCGTTGGAAAGATATTATCAATTAGATCCCACTATTTTTGGTTTCACTAAAATCCGGATCGTTTTGCACCCGGTACATTCAATTGAAGTTTGAAATCGAATTATCGAACTACCGCGCCATTTTCAATTCTATTTATAATTATATATAAATATTTATATTCTAACGACGACGCGTATAATATATACGTTCGAATTATATTCAAAATAAATTTCACGTCGATTTTATTTAAAATAATCTATTTGAAATATTCAAAATTCGCTAAAATTGCCAAAATAAAAATTTTAAACTGGCTCAGATTTTCGGGTTGTTACAATCTCCCCCACTTAAAACTTTTCGTCCCCGAAAAGGAACAAAGTCGAAAGTGGTTTGATTAATCAACTCTACGCTCGGTCTGGCTTTCATTCCCCAACTTTTCAGTTTCTAAGAATTTTCAAATTCTTCAAAAATTTGGCTAACACCCTAAATTTTCGAAAAATTTCGCCATAACCTCCCCTGCACCGGGAGCATCGGGGAATTTCAAATAGCTTCCCCGGTCCTTCAGATCTCAACAAGAAAAAGAAAAAGCCAAGCGGCTAGCCAATAGGCTCATAAAATCATCATCACCCAAACAAAACAGTAAATTCTGTAGTAAACATGTACCTATTTGTCGGGCAAACAAATTTTATTCTTCGGCTCTAGCCTCCTTGCTATGACCTGTTCAATGATATATATGTATGCAAGCAAATGCGACCAAATTTCAATACAATTCAATATTTGTTTCAATTAGGCTAAATGGTTCAAAATTAGCAAACAAATAAACAAACAACACAAACATCAATCAATTAGTGAATTAACGTTTCAAATTCATAATTTTGATATATATGCTGAAAATCTTGTTTTTGATGCCAATTCACACTAAAGTGTTCTAGCTATATAAGATTTGGTTCTCACACCAGTCTAATGGAAATATATAGAAATCACACCTTCGAAACACGAATATAAATGTTGATGATGCGATCGCTATCATCAATATCATCTTCGGGCGACTAGAGTGTGTTGCTATATCTATCCAATATATTAAAATTTCAAATACACGTGGATCAGACGTATACGCAAAATCTTTATATACTGGACTGTCCAACTCAATATAAATAGATAATCAAATACGAATAGTTGATTTAAATTTTCAAAACAAAATTTGTTTTCACTTTCAAAAATATACTCTTCACACTCGTTCTAGGATACTACTGATCCTATCTCTAACGAGTCATTCTAATTGGATTTTACTAATCCAATTATCTGATGAATTCTTTCGTAGGGTTCTAATGTGCCTTGTTCTCTATCTTTGTAAACCAAAGCTCTGATACCAACTGTGAAAACCCATAACTTCCCCGTAAAGGAAAGCGCCGGATAGTTCGAGAACAAACCACAACAGAACTCATATAAAAGAACATTTCATTGTATATTACAACAATGCATCAGAATACAAGAATATACAGAGTATAAATGAATATTACACAGAAATATCAAAGATTTAAGTTACATTTAAATACATCGCAGCGGAAAATAATACAATACACAACTAGAAGAAGATATACGGATACAAAGCTTTCCGGATATCGTTCCAGCTGTAAACCAGGATCCTGTGAATATAAATCTGCAAAACCAAACTACTAGCTGCCCGTGTCAAAATAGGGGCACCCAGAGTTTAGGTTAAAACAATAAACTCCAGGTCAGTCATGTGACTGGTGTGAGAACTAAAACAGTTATTAATCTTTATTTTAAATCATTAGGTAAATCAAGGGACCACGCCGTATAACACGGAACGGGTTTCCTCCCAAGAATACCAGTGCATAAAACAAACAGCGCAATGCTAAATAAAGAAAAATGAAGCTATTATAAGACCCAGTTGCCATCACACAATGCAACGCAAGCCGGAGGATAGGGTTTTTACCTTATAATAGCCAAGAATGCTTGATACGTTTAAAACACATCATTTGATACTATTACAAGTGTATAGTGTATAAAACAACTTCAAATCATAAGTATCAATCACAGGCGGCATGAATGCCCCATACCACTATGTCGCCATATATAGGTTATACAATCAAAATCGCAAAGTCACGTATTTGGAAATTGGGTTTCCATCTATGAACCGAGGCAAAAGATAGTCCTCAACCGATTCGAGACGCTCTAGCCCGCCCCTCAGGCAAGTACTCAGTCAAGCCTTTGGATCGTCAGGGCTGGTCCACCGATGTGGATTAAACTTAAACCCTGAACATGCGTAGCTTCGTATTGACAATACGGCCCTAACAAAACTAGTTTCATCGAATTCTGAGACCGTTGGAAAAATGGCCAATTTCCAGTCGATTAAAATCAACCGAAACTGGTCAAACGCGTTTACCTTTGCCACGCTCACATATTGATTCGAAAAATTATGAAATTTGGAATCTAGCAATAACTTGACATCACGAACCCAACAAAAGTGGTTTCGTCGAAATCCGAGGTCGTTTGCAAAATGTCTATTTTTAAGGGCCTGAATTCCATAGCGACTATTCAGAATTTTCAACTGAACATATCTTTTGATTCCCGATATGAAATCTTGATTTCTCGGATTCGTTGGAAAGATATTACCAATTAGATCCCATTATTTTTGGTTTCACTAAAATCCGGATCGTTTTGCACCCGGTACATTCAATTGAAATTTGAAATCGAATTATCGAACTACCGCGCCATTTTCAATTCTATTTATAATTATATATAAATATTTATATTCTAACGACGACGCGTATAATATATACGTTCGAATTATATTCAAAATAAATTTCATGTCGATTTTATTTAAAATAATCTATTTTAAATATTCAAAATTCGCTAAAATTGCCAAAATAAAAATTTTAAACTGGCTCAGATTTTCGGGTTGTTACAGCATGACATGGAGCGATCACTTAAAATCAACTGCGCACTCCGCATTTCTGGATTTGGCATGGCACAGGATCGAGATCGGTATTCACATCTTGGTCGATATCGGTATTATTGGGATAATTATTGATCCCTACTTTCTACTTTATCGCTTCATGAATTCAAACTTTGTATTTAGGTGTACGAAGTCCCCACTTTGTATCTGGTGAAAGCCGGGGTAGGGAAGATCACGAGAAAAAGGTGGATCACCACGTGGTGATCAACGTTTTTGGGATACAAATATTGTGCACTACGGGAACATCAAGTTCATTCCATAAATTATTTTTTCATATTTCAAATAAATAAACTTATAAGATATCAAGTTTTAGATTACTTTCAGTCTTTTAGACGTTTATGCTAAACAGATATTAACCACAGTTTTGTAAAGGCTCATATTTTTGACCCTGTAATTTAATATTTTTAAATTGTTTTTAATGTTGTTTGGCAATTTAATTTAATGGTTTTGAATATTTTATTAATATAAATAGCATGATAATAATTTAATGCTGAAATAGTCGGGATCAGTTAAATTTGCTGTATAATGTAAATTGGACAATATAGAAATATTTATTTTAGTTTGTTTTGAATTATATTAACAATTTTATTTATTAAAAGAATTTTGAATTTATCGTTTATAATTTAATTATAAATGAGCTTGTAACGTTGCAGTAGTTCGTAATATTACGTTTTGAACTTTCGTTGGACGTACATAATCCAATATAGGTTGGATTTCTTTGAAACAAGATACATCCAGATCTATTGGATAATATTTTTCTTATGAAAGAGAAAAAAAATCAAGTTTTCATATTATAGATTTTGTTTTATGTCCAAATCAAATTTTAAAATAATCGCTATGGAATTCATTATTAAAATATAACGATTATTATAATAAATAAAATGGATTTTTATATATTGAATATAGTTTGGACTTAAGAATTTAAAATTTCGAGTTTAAGAATCAAGTTAAAATTTGTAACACCCCGAGAATTCTATAACTGTGAAATTCATGAATTAAAGTATAATCAAATTCAAATCAAAAAACTAAGGGAAACGGGATACGCCATTGCGTTCGTCTCGGAAAAATACGCGAAATAGAGTCCGAGATTTCGAAAAACGGAGTCCGTATGAAGAAGATATGGCCTTCGGAAGTTTTGAATCAAATTTAAAATTCAAACAGAATTAAATAATTAAATATTCCGAAGTGGGGCCCAATGGGCCAGGGTGGAAGAACACCCGCCTGGGCCACCCAGGTCGACTGGGCTGTCGACCTGGGCTACCCATGTCGACAGGGCTGTCGACAGCCCTGTCGACAGGGGTATCGACCTGGTCGAGCCCAGTCAACCTGGCTGGCCAGGTCGGTGTGTGGTCGAATTTCTGTGTTCTGCTTTGTCATTAGGGCTAGGTGGCGGGTTTTTATTGGTCTCTCTTCCTAATGAATGGCTATGATCTAACCTAGCAACATCAAGGGTCCTAATCAATTCCTAACCTCTATATAAACAACCCTAGACTAAACCCTAATCTATTCATTCAAATTAAGAACATAGCCGCCATGTTGCTGAGGAACGACAAAGAGTAGCCGCCAACTAGAGAGGGAATTAGGAAGAAAGTTCTAAAGCCTAAAGCAATTCAAGCAACCTAAAGCCAATCAATTCAACAAAGGAATCGTATCTCTTAATTAGAGAATTCGCCGCAACCATTGTAAGTAGAGTATTACTTTGGTATAAATAAACAACTGTGTTGATGTGTATGCTTGAATTGTGGCAATGGAAGTAATTCATATTTGTGCGTTCTTATCAATTTATATACGTTTGGATTATGTTATTCATGTTATAAAGAACTACATGCGGTAGTTCTATGCAAGTAAACGTTTGGAATATTTCGCAAATTATGTAATCTATGTTGAAGCTACATGTATGTAGTTGATTGAAATTCATGCAAGTTTGGGCTTTGTGATTATGCCATCATGATGTATATTTTTGTGCATAAATCATTTTGCAAGTAATTGAAACAAGTTTGGTTGTTATAGTTCATATGAAACTATGTTGGAATTTTGACACCATAATCCATGTATTAAGTCATGCTTTTGCAAATTTATGAATATGGCTAGGCCTTGAATGATATTTGGCATAATTGGAATCCATGATTAAGTCTATCTTGTTTACAAGAATTATATGATGATATATGTGAGACATGGCTAGGTTAGACTCAAAAATCCCTTTTTGCAAGTTTAAAGCAAACACCATGATTAGGAATTTTTATGCATAAGTATGTTTATACCATCGTTATGTGATTAGACTTAAACCATGATTAAGTTGAACTATGCTTTTGTGTTAGTAACAAAGTATCCCCTTTATAAACACGTAGGAACCTTATGAACATGACTTGTTTATGTTTATGCCATGAACAAACTTAACTTTACTTTTGCCATGCTTATGTTTGACATTATGCTATGCCTATGCTAGGAATATTTATGACATGCTTATGTTTGACATTATGCCCAAATAAGAATATAGGTTCATGTTGTAGTTAAACCTATGCAAGTTCACATGCTTTGATTCATGTCACCTATGTTGCCACTATGCAAGTACACCAATTTCTATTTTGTATTTCCAACGTCGTATTGCAAGTTCATGCGCTCACCTTCCCCTCTTTGTGTATACGCCATAAGCCTCCCCTTTTCGCATGGCTAAATTGGGCTTTAAAAGGCTAAGCCCAATATATATGAACGGACGTGTAAAACGGGGGAAAATAACGTTGGGTTAAAATTAATTAATGAATGAAAATATAAAATAGAAGGGCCCAAGTTCAAGTATGGGTTGGGCCCGTGATTGGTGTGATCTTTACACCATTAACTTAATAATGGGCCGCAAATATTTACATATAAGAAATAAAGAAGAATGACAAGATATGTAAATGTAGAACATACGATGTGTTTAACCCGAGGTTGGATTGAGTTGTGATGTAAACCTGCCCGGAACCGCCCGGCTGTCCAGTAGTCACAACAATACCTATCCAATGTGGGAGGTTAAACATGGAGCCCAGCAAGGACCTGAGGTTAGACTGAGTTGTGGCGTAAGACTGCCCGAAACCAACCGGCAACAGGCAGCCACAACAATACCTGTCTAATGTGAGAGGTCCGGGCCTTAATAAGACAATTAAGGCTGAGTCAGGATTGATAGGATTAAGTGAATTAAAGACTTAATCAAAATAGAACATGCTAAACTAAACGGACTGGTGGGGTTAGGTTAGGGAAACACTTAACCAACTTAGCATGTTGGCTAGAGATAGAAAACCTAGTAACGGGGGACCCTTTTCAGCAGTAACCCTAAAAGGTGTATCAGGATACCCTGAATCTAGGCAGGGTGGGGCACGATTACTGGGCTGATTGTAAGAGGTCAAAGCGACGGCGGTGGTGTAGCAGTGTAGGTTCTAACGGAGTGCGGGCGTGCACGCACTCCGGCGCAGAAAAATAAGGCACTGGACACCAGTAGCATACCTGTACATTCTAAGGTTGTGTCGGGTTGCCACTATGGGACTTGATACACCCCATGGTGGGACCAGCATAGGTAACTACAGACATCGGGGGCCGTAAGACACATGTAACTATGCGAGTAGGAGCCGATCATCATTGAATGG
This sequence comes from Allium sativum, assembly GCA_030737875.1. NCBI lineage: Eukaryota > Viridiplantae > Streptophyta > Magnoliopsida > Asparagales > Amaryllidaceae > Allium > Allium sativum. Next base: position 507,155,585 of record CM060921.1, on the reverse strand, counting down.
ATCACATCACCCTGATTATGGGGTGCCAATTGGAAACTAGTTTATATGGGTTCAGAGATTAACCTGGGGTACGATAGTATATTCGACCCTAGACAACTTAACCAAGTTTATAGTGCATGCCCACTTCTTGTTATTACTTATCATACCCAGTTCTTTATTTATAGACAAAGTAGTACTAGACTTACTCAGGCTTTATGTCTGACTCTATTTTTCTTTCGTCTTCTTTCTTCCGTTTCCCCCCCCCCCCCTAGGTCCTCAGGGAGGGAACACAGCAGCTTGATCAGCCTCAACATCCAGCTTGAAGAAGAGAAATGTATTGCTTGGACTTTCCTGTTTTGAACTATGGCTTTGGACAATCCACTATGGGGCTTTTGCAGTTTATCTACGTTTTATTTATGCTTCTTTAAATCATGTACTCAAGACAGATTATGAAAATGTTATGCTATGTTTTTGGAAAGGATGTTGTTGTAACACGTATTTGACCTTATGAAATAAAAGTTTGTTGTTCTTCCGCTGTTTACAAATATGTGTTCTTATATCTGTCTTGTATATCTGTGACTTGTACTTATAAACCTCCACCAAAATTAGGGCATTCCCTTTGAGAGTGACCCTAACGGAGGTGGGGTGTTTCAAAATTTTAAATCTGAAGTCATATAAAGTTCTATGTGGATAAATATGTTAATAATAATTTATTATCAATTGATTCATTTATATTAAAATCAATGCATATTGTATCAGTTCTATTGTATCCGAAAAATTAAATTATTGTCTGATTTTCAATTTCATTACGACCAGAGTTTGTATGCGTTTGTACGAACCGAGAACGTCAAGCGTTATACGCCAAAAATATCATCAGTCATTTTCAAAAAATATCGTTTGTCACTTCATTTATAAATATCTCTATAAAACGTTTTTTCACTTTCATCATGTGCATTCAGAAACAATTTCTTTCACTGCCATATTTCCTTTCTATATATTCGCTACGTCCGAAACAACAGACAAAAATATCTCTATGTGCCCAAAAATGTCTACGCCCATGTGAATTCTACCTTATGCACATGGCTTCTGCAAACCGAAGAAAGAAATATATGCATTAATTTTTTTACTTCTTCTCCTGTAAACAACAACAAACTCTTCTCTTTTGAAACATCACTGATCTTTCCTTTCTTCCTTCCTTCGTCTATTTATTTCTAAACAAACACTCCATCCATCTTTTCAATGGAAACTCAGACAAACTAAAAACCACTGCCTATTTCTTTCTCCATTCAACATCAAGACGCTGCCACTATTCTTCTTTTAAATATATAAAATAAAAATAAAAATAAATATATAGGACTTGCAACCGAAATAAATCGCAAGGCTCACGTAGCCATCGTCAAGCATGGCTCTGGTTAGAGTATGGGGGGTAATGAGGTCAGCAAGGTTAGAGGGGAGTTGTTGACTTCATGCATAGCTGCTATCAGCGTATTATTAACTATGGATTTTTCGAATATATATATATATATATATATATATAAACGAAATAACTCGAGTTGGTTTTTCCGATGACTGGAATGTATTGGTAGCGATCATGCTAAGTATGGAGGGGGTCGTCGTGGCAAGGTTGGCGTGCGTAGGGTCAGCAGGTGGCCGGGGGCAGCGGTGTATAGTCGAAGGGGTTGGCTCGTTTTTCCAACATGGGCTTAATTGAGTCATGTCGAGAGGAAAAGGTGACGGGTTTCAAGCAGTAGGGGTTGGTCAGTGTTGGGAGCAATGCGGCAGTTGGAGGGGATCGCTGAGAGTGAGGTGGCGGCGGAAAGGGGGGAGAGTGCAGTGATCACGGTTGAAGCGCGATAAGGAGGAAATAGTCGGCATAGGAAAGCAGTAAGTGAAAAGCTGGATTCATGTATATGGGAATAGGGCTGTAAATTTTGTTGGAATGTCCGACGTCCGTTCGTGTCCGTGACCGAAATACGTACGTCCGAGTCCGTCCGATTTTTATTTAGAACACGAGTTAGGACAACAAAATTTGTACAAGAAAAAAATCATGTACGGTCCGAGCTCGTCCGAATTCGTCCGAACTACTTGTAATTCGACATATAGTTGAGAGAAAATCTAGTAAAATGTACAAAATGTGATATAAATAGCCATGTCCGACCGAGTCCGATCGGTCCGAACATGTCCGTGTCCGACCGATTTTATTTAGGACACGAATTAGGACAACGAAATTTGTTCGAGAAATTTTTTGGTTCGATCCATGTTCGGTCCGATTTTTTTTAGGACAGAAACTGAACACACCTCCGTCCGGTCCGGTCCGACCAATTTACACCCCTGTCTGGGAAAGAAGAAATAGTGGAGCGGTGGGTTGTGCAAACGTATAAGAAGAGTTGGGCTCGGGCCCATGGCACCCCAAATAGTGCAGCACCCAAAAATGCCCCCTGATTTCCATCACATATCTCATTTCTCTCTCCCTCCACTCATTCTCTCGCCTCTCACTCACTTATTCTAATATAAATGTTTGGTTTAAATAGAAGGGCAAATAGGGTGCTCACTATTTGGATGTCTTTGTATCGGGATTGAAAGGGTGGTCTGGAGAGAAACCGCGTTGAGGGTATGATGTGGATAAAATTAGTTAAGTTAATTTGTTTTTAATAATTAATTAATTTATAATTAGTTTTAGTTAGGTAATTGATTAATATTTATAAATTTGAATTAGGTATATATTTTCCATACGATATCAGAATTACGCAAAACAAGATCCCATGGGATCGTATCATCGAAGGCTACGTGACTAAGCTAATTCGGAAGGGTTTGGAAGCAACTGGATTTTCATTTAATTATAAACACTCATTTAATTAAAATTAAATGAAACAACGCGCGAATCGACAATCGAATTAAATGGTGAGTTCATTTTCATGCTTTCATTATATCTATGATGTGTTAAATTCATATAAAAATATAATTCATCTATGATTGGATGATTCGATGTCTTGATTGCTTATTGGTTGTTTAACGATTATCGACATTTATATTATGTCGTGTTGGATTGTAACGACCCGGAAAATTTGAACCAATTTAAATTTTTTAAATTGGCTATTTTAGTGGATTTTAAATATTTAAAATAAATATTTTAAATAATAACGATGAACGGTAAGTTTGAATCGACATTGAAAATGAATATAATTATTTCTAATTATAAACAAGGCCTGAAATGGCGCAGTAGTTTCAAAATTTGAATTCAAACTTTGAATGACTGTACCAGGTGCAAAACAAAACGGATTTGAGTGAAACCAAAAATATTTAAATCTGTAAGCAAAAGTTATGGCCAAACGAATTTTCAAAAAGGTCGCTATAGAATTTATATAGCCCGTGAAAATGGCCATTTTGCAAACGACCTCGGAATTCGATGAAACCACTTTTGTTGGATCCGAGATGTTAAATTACTGCTAGTGTAATAACCCGGGATTTTGTCGACTTTGGTTATCGCCATAAACTCAATGACGACTAACCAAACATCGAAAAAAATACCGGTCATTAGTTAAAGAAATTAGAGGGTGAGGAAAGATAAGATAGAAACTTAGAATAGAAGAAGAAGAAGAACACAATATCAGAGTAACACGAATCTCACAGCGGAACGAATAAATATATTTCATAACATAACCTTGAAATACAAATCTGTACTTGAATATATACATCATTTTCCAAGTACAGCACTTACAACACAGCGGAAATAACTATAGCTATATGATCCTGAAGCCTCCTGCTCCAGCTCTTCCAGTATATTTGTAAATCCCGACTACTTGACTGCCCGTACAAAATTAGGCACCCAAGAGTTTAGGGAAACAAACAAATAAACTCCGGGTCAGTCATGGGACTGGTATGAGTAAAACAGTTTAAAACAGTTCAAGCAGGTGAATGATATCTTATAAGACCACGCCGTATAAAGGAACGGAATTTTCCCTTATGAGAATCCAAATTATCTTTATATCAAAAACCTTTTGATATTATAATAATGTCTATCAACCACAATAATATAATCATCTAGCAAAACGCTTTCATCTCACGTTCTACATATATAATATACAATCAAAGCCGCAAGCACGTATTGGGTAATGGATTTCCAACTATGACAAGGTATGGAACCACCTTTCGCTAGTGTACCTCTAGAAAGGAATGCACTGGGTTCAACAAGAACATCTTGCAACCCGACCACACATGACCGACCACTCATTTCGCTTGAGTGTATCGAATGTATATCACCAACGGTTGGGATCAGCAACCGTTTCCCGAATGGGACAGTGTAACAACCCGAAAATCTGGGCCAGTTTAAAATTTTTATTTTGGCAATTTTAGCGAACTTTGAATATTTAAAATAGATTATTTTAAATAATATCGACGAGAAATTTATTTTGAATATAATTCGAATGTATATATTTATTCGCGTCGTCGTTAGAATATAAATAATTATATATAATTATAAATAGAATTGAAAATGGTGCGGTAGTTCGATAATTCGATTTCAATCTTCAATTGAATGTACCGGGTGCAAAACAATCCAGAATTTAGCAAAACCAAAAATAATAGGATCTAATTGATAATATCTTTCCAACGAATCCGAGAAATCAAGATTTCATATCGGGAATCAAAAGATATGTCCAGTTGAAAATTCTGAATAGTCGCTATGGAATTCAGGCCCTTAAAAATAGACATTTTGCAAACGACCTCGGATTTCGACGAAACCACTTTTGTTGGGTCCGTGATGTCAAGTTATTGCTAGATTCCAAATTTCATAATTTTTCGAATCAATATGTGAGCGTGGCAAAGGTAAACGCGTTTGACCAGTTTCGGTTGATTTTAATCGACTGGAAATTGGCCATTTTTCCAACGATCTCAGAATTCGATGAAACTAGTTTTGTTAGGACCGTATTGTCAAAACGAAGCTAGAAAATATTTTTCTGGGATTTATAGAGTTCGTATGTGACCCCGGTAAATTGAAATGCGCGTTCAAATTCAATATATAGAGTTACTGATTGAAATGATCGAATCAGCCTACGATACATATCCCATTGTGTTCGGAATGGGGGTAATTAGCTATGGGCAGCAGGCGGTGGGCCTCGTTTCGAGGTCGTATGTAAAAGTCAACTTTTTGAAAAAAATAAAAATAAAACCTTCCTCTCCTTAACTTCTCTCTGCCCCCCCCCCTTTATTCATTCGTTCAAGAAGAAAAAAAAAGAAATCAGAAGGGGGAACGCGATCGATGCCCCCCCCCCCCCCCCGATGAGCCGCCGCGCCCTAGGGCGGCGCAACCACCACATGCCGCCCCCTCCTCCTCTTCTTCCCCCTCCCTTCTTCTTCCTCTCTTCTCCGACCAGTCGATCCCCAAACCGACGAGACGCCGCCGCCAATCACCCACCGCCCACCCCCGCATCAGCACTGCCTCCCTGGCCCCCTGGCCGTCGCTGCGCCCTCCTCCTCCCTCCGACCCTCCCTGCTTCCCTCCTTTCCCATTTGAAACCCTCAGGCCCCAAAACGAACACCGCTGTCCCCGCCCCAAAACACCCCATCGACTCCACTACGACCACCAGCGAGCTTCAACCTTGCTAGCGATCGAAAATTATGAGTAATGTTTTTTAAATACATTATGAGATCTGATTTACTTTGTTTATTTAAATCATGTTTAAAAGTTTATATTTTCAAATACAAGAAGGTTTGATTTTTATAGATGTAAAAATATGATCTTGCCAAAGATTAGATTTTTAAAATAGAAAGGATTAGATTTTCTTTAAATAAAAGATTAGATTTTTATTAAATGACTAGCGAGATAAAAATTAGTTTTTTTTTTATATATATATGGTGTAGCGATAAAAATAAAAAGATATGACCTAAGCAAAAAGATATGATTTTTGAAAATAAATAGCATTAGATAAAAATAAGGATTTTTATATGCAAAGGTATTATTTTTATATGAAGCGAAGAAAATATATTTTTCATATTATATAGATTGTAAAAATATCATCTTTATAGATATAGCGAAATAAAAATCTTTATGGTTGAAAAGGCGAAATCTTTATGGTTGAAAAGGCGAAATCTTTATATGTAATAGCGTAGTAAAAATAGAATTTTTATCTATATAATAACGATGTAAAAATATGATTTTTATATATTGAATAGCGAAGTGAAAATTCGATTTTTATATATTGAATAGCATAGTAAAAATTCAATTTTTATATATTGAATAGCAAAGTAAAAATTCGATTTTTATATATTGAATAGCATAGTAAAAATTCGATTTGTATATAATGAACAGCGAAGTAAAAATTCGATTTTTATATATTGAATAGCATGGTAAAAATTCGATTTTTATATATTGAATAGCGAAGTAAAAATTCGATTTTTATATATTGAATAGCAATATAAAAATGCGGTTTTTACATATGTAGAGGATACAGGCAACGAAGGTGATAAAAAGGCGAGAACGATGAAGATTTCTATCAATGAAGAGTCGTGGTATTGGATAGCTATCGGTGAGAATTTCTCACCTTTCAATTTCATTTGTAGTTATATATATATACTAGGATGCAGACGGTGTTTAGTAGCACCCGACACCCATCATCCACAGACCATGGATGGCTTGTTTGTTAAACTGTTTGGATGTGTAGTTGGTTAGTTTATTTGGTTTGAATTGAATTGTTTGGTGAAATGAATGGATTTGATTGATGTGTGAATAGCGTGGGCCTTCACTAGACCGGGGATAAGGCTAGGCCTCTTCCCGTTTCTAGTATCGTGCCGTTATGCCGCCGAAATTTTCTAAAATAATTTAGAAAAATAAAAATATCATTTTTATTTTGTAAATGAACTGTATAAAAATTAATGTGTTGAAATAAATTAATTATCGTTAAAAATATAATTTTTAACGTGAATGTGAATAAATGAATATTCATTTACAAACCGGACGGTTTGTTTATGTACACCTATTTGAAGGACATTGATTGGGTCGATAAATTTTACACATCGCCCAACTGCACAAATAAAATCTGTGTTTGATTGTTTGAAACCCCACACGGGTATTGGGACGAAATACGACATACACTAATCCCAATAATTAGTTGTATGTCGATCGATTGATTGACAGGCTGTTATAAGCGTTAGATATCTATATTTGATGCTTATACAGTGTAGTGCACTTTGGTTGATGGTTGATTATTTTTCAATGCTATTATATACGTGTGATGTATGAAAATCCATATAATTAACATTATATGGTGATTGATTGGGCCTCATTCCAATTTAGAAAATAAAGAATATTATAATATAGAGGTTCATGTGTTGACCTTACTCATCCGTTGAGATTAGTCATGTGTTGAACGAAATATTTTGATAATAAGAAATATTTGAAATAGAATATTTGAAACTAGAAATATATGAAGCCGTGTTGATTAGATTGACGCCATTTTTACGTGAACGATATTTATATCGATTTTATTCATTTAAAAATGAATGTTGAAAAGTGATTTCGAAATCGAATATTTTGAAATGAAATTTGAAATTGAATCGAATAGAAAACCAATGTGAATTGAAATCAAATAGAAATGAAAACAAAAAGGATTTGTAATAGAAAATTCAATTTTGATTTGAATTTGAAATAAAGGTTGAAATTGTTTTTGAAACGAATTCAAAAATATTTATAAAATACGTTTTAAATAGAAATCGACGAAATATATATTATATATATAATATATATAATATAATGGCCTGAATAGAACGCGCCGCGCCGCGGCAGTTCGCGAATTTCGACCATTGATGTAACACCCCGCCTCCGCTAGGGTTACTCGCAAAGGAATGCACTAGCTTTAGAGGGGCATTATTGGTAAACATGCACAGAAATATCACAAGACAGAACATATAAAATAGCGGAAGTAAAATCGAACTTTCATAAACATGAATACATAAGGTCTAAAGCCTTTTACATCAGAGTACATCAAAACCTGTCTTGCAATAGTAAAGAAGCATAAAGACTTTTTCATAAATTATTCCCCAAATAAAAACAGTAAAGTAGCCATAGCCAGGAAAAGTCCAAGCCATCCATGATGACCTTCAAGCAGAAGAAGTCCGAACTAAACAGCAGTGTTTCCTCCCTGTAACCTGGGGGGGGGGGGGGGAAACGGAAGAAAAGAGGCGAAACAAAACGGGTCAGTCAAAAAGACTGAGTAAGCCCTATCTACTATTAGTATAAAAACTAGTAAAGTTAACTGACATGAGAAACTGAGATGAACATAAGCATGATAACAAGATAGATAAGCTAAATCAAAATAACAGGATGAACTACTGAACTCAGATAAACTAGGGTGTCGTGATAAACTACGGTGTCAAGATAAAACAAGGTATCACATTGTCAGGTTTCTATCAAGTATAATATCCCAAGATATCTATCGCGTATAACGTCCCATGGCATCTATCCTGTATATCTGCTCTGCACCTACCGTACTAGTACCCCAACTGTATTACGTGTTATCCGTGAATGACCCTTACTCAAAAGTCGTGTAATGGTCCATGTCAACCTAATATGCCGCATATATAGGTTACTCAACTCATATGTTTCTTTCCATGTATAAGTTCAGTCCTTTGCCGTAGGCTGTACGGGCTTTCCCATGTAAACGGTTTATCCTTGAAGTTGTTTTGGACTGCAACCCTTGATCTAGTTGTGTTTCCTTACCATGAACTATCGCGCGTCCACTTAGGATTTATGCCACCTAGGACCGCTAGGGATTATGCTACCTAATGAACGTTTCCGTGTCTCGGTTTGGGTTTTGGCCACCTAGGACCACTAGGGATTACGCCACCCGTCAACCGCGCCCTTGATCCCACATATGTATCGTGAATCGTTTTCCATGTCTAGATGCACATGTTCCCCAATGTGCCATCCGAGTTCCGTGCCAGTGCAAATCAAGAAATACGGAACTCGGTCGGGAGCTTTAAATCGTCTGCCGATGCAGATATCAAGGTCTGTTTTTGTACCCGTGGCTATGGTCCCACGTGACCCCTCCCTCAACTACTGAAAGGCAATCCAAGAAAAATCATGTATAAGAACCACTCCACGGCCCCACTATAGCCCACTTTCCTACGGGCCAACCTCACCCATGACTCGATAGCAAGCACATGGTCTGTTGGGGGTTCCCTGCCTTTCCGCACGTACACGATTGACTAAAGATGGTAAGTAGTCGGCGATGCGCTATCCAGGGCAAAAACAAGAATCGTCGACTCCACGCTAATCCATCCCAGTCTTTAGGTTGCTCGCATAGCAACCAAGGCATACTCTTGGTCCTTCTAACGCAGACCTTAACCTCTCATGGGCCTAGTATAATTACCTGGCAGCCCACAGAGGGATCCCAAGAATATCCTCACGTCCCCCGAAGCTTCCACTTCGGCACCCAGTGCGCTGGAGCTTTTATCCAAGTCAGATAACTTGCTCCCCCTCGTATACTAAGTGATGACCTACCGTATCAGGTTACTCATCGTTTTGAGAATTAGTCCTATGTCCTTAGCTAAGAATTATTACTTAGTTACCCTTAACTAAGGTTTACCACTTAGCTTCCTTTCCTGTTATCCTTGATTAACCACGGTTTTCTACCTAGTTCTTCTAGCTAGGGTTTGTCTATTGGGTTAAGTGTTATCATTCAAGTCCATGACTTAACCCGCCCACGAATCACGTCAAAGATTGGCTAAGTATTTAAGTTCAAGACTTAGTCCCACAAGTTGGTTAAGTGTACCCAGAGGCTCATGACTTAACCCTATCAAGTCAAATTGGTCAAGTACTAGCCTACCTTAATCCTATCGGATTATCTTGCTAGATCGATTAAGCATAGATTATCTTAATCCCATCAAATTATCGAGTCGGATTGGTTAAGTATAGGTTGACTTAACCCCATCCTCTAATCGTACTACAATGGATAAGTATATTCTAAAAAGGTCTTGTGACTTAACCTTATCAGGTCCGCGTATTAGATTGGTTAAGTGTAAGTTACTTAACCCCATCAAATCGTCATGTATAATTGGTTAAGTATAAGTTGCTTAACCCCATTAAATTATCACGTTAAGTTGGTTAAGTATTGGTTACTTAACCTCATTGAATTACCGAGTTTAAATTGGTTAAGTGTTTAACTTAACCCCATCGAATTACCGTGTTTAGATTAGTTAAGTGTGGATTACTTAACCCCATCTAATTACCGTGTCGGATTAGTTAGGTGCAAATTACTTAACCCCATCCCCTAATCATCTTGTATGGTTAAGTGTCATTAAGAAAACTTACTTAACCTTGCCAAATTATCATGTTGGATTGATTAAGTGTTGGTTAAATTAATCCCCGTCCACTAGTCGTATAAAAATGGTTAAGCGTCATTAGGCAAATCAAGTCACTTAACCTACCCAACCTTGTCATGTTTTGTTAAGTATCATTAGCCTAACCTATTTACTTAACCCATTTACCCATGTCATATTTGGTTAAGAGTCATTAATCAAATTAACTTAACCCTATCATGTGGCATTAATTACTTAATGCACCCCAACCTCTCACATTAGACTTTGTTGTGGTTACTAGTTAAGCCGGTCGGTTCCGGGTAGCTTTACACCACAACTTGGTCTAACCTCGGGTTCAAGCACAACATGACCAACTTCTCACATTGGGTCCTATTGTTTGCAACTACTAGTTAGGCCGGTCGGTTCCGGGTAGTTTTACGTTGCAAACTCAACCCAACCTCGAGTTGGCCACTTTCATGTTTAGACTAGTGTCATGTTCATAGTCAAGTTTTCAAGCAATTGGGTAGACCTAACTTAATAGGTAAATTCCCAATGGGTAGACCTAACTTAATAGGTAAATTCCCAAGCTTATGTTTTTATGCATACTTACATGTCAACTTCCATGTTATACTTCAAGTCATGTTTTCAAGTATAAACACATGTCATATTTAACGTTACATGTTGTCATGTTTATACCCATTTACCCAAGTCATATTCATGTCATTATGTTTCCCCATAATGTGACCCCAACGCTTTTTAAACTAGCATATACGTTCGCAACAACGTGATGGATTAAAAGAAGAGACTTGGCAAAGGAATGACAAAAATGGGTATTAAGCCACAAGTTAATCATGGTGGCAAATGAGGCACAAATGTGTTCATTAGCTTGCATGTTACATTCTTAAGCCTCAAAAACATGCATCAACCCAAACTTGGTACATAAGCGAATCATGGTGACAAAAGACATGGAATGATGGCTAGAAACTCGCATATATCATCATATAAGGATTATGACTTCATATGCAAGTTGACATAATGATTATGAAGATTCTCATGTTGCATAATGCAACATTTCAACATAAAGGTTGTGGCTTTTAGTTCATAAGATCAAGATAATGACTTCATAAACTTGCATAACATGATAGCATGCATCATTCTAATTAATCAAACCCAAACTTTCAACATGAACATTTAACTTCATAGTTAATATCTAAGAGTAGGGAAGGGCTTACATAGCTATGAAGGCACAAATCGAAATGCAAAACAAAGATTGTAATGAAGCCTATGCATGCCATCACCCAAAAACCCAAAGATGAACACTCCAAATCAACAAAAATACCATCTTTATGAACAAAGATCAAAGCTTTTGCCTTGAAATCAACTTGAGAAGCTCTCATACTAACATAGGGACTCTCTAATACTCTCATGATCATGAAACCTCTCATAGAAATGAAGTGGAGGCTAGGATAGTTGAGTGGAGGCCATGAGAGTAGCAATTTTGCCATAGTTTAGTTGCATGAATGAATAATGAGGGTTTAGGGGTAGGTTAGGGGCTTATTTATAGATTAGGCAAGTGTTTTAGGCCATAGGATTAAACCTAGATTCAATCCAAGCCACCAAAGTATGTCTTGGGGAAGAAGTCAAGTGTAGGAACCATCTAGGGCCTTTAGATTAAAGATGAACCATGAGAACCATCCAAATGCAAAATCTGCATTTGAGCGAATCGGCCCACGGGTTGACAGCCAAACACCCTGGGTTAACCCCTAGTCGACCCAGCGAGCTCGGGTCGACCTCAAAAATCGGCCGGTTCGGTTATTCCCCTCTCCCAATTCGCTGTTTTGAACATTTTTGCATATTTATTTATTTAATTTTCAATTATATATATATATATCAATATATATATATTTCTCTGCGCAACCCATTTCACTTAATTAAGTATCCTTTAATTTGGGAATTTTTCGTGAAACTTCGCGAGGCCATATCTTGGTCATACGGACTCCGATTTTCGAAAACTCGGACTCTATTTCGCGTATTTTTCCGAGACGAACGCAATGGCATAGCCCGTTTCACCTGATTCAGAATTTAAAATTAAATTCTGCCTTGATTCTCGTCTTAATCATGTTATCGAAATACGGGTTGTTACATTCTCCCCACCTTTTAGGATTTCGTCCCCGAAATCTCCAAGTTAGGAAGAAAATATCCTACCGTCCATCATCCATCTACTCAAAACACCGTCCACAAGCAACCATTGTCCTTAGATGATTTCTAATGCTGTATGAATATATGCAAGACGTGTGTGTACATGTTCCTTAGCTAATGCTAATGATCAGGCCTGAATAATCTTTCTAATGCAAAAATATGTATAGTGCCATGTATCCAACGTGTATGCAAATAGTCCTAGTCATATAGATACTATATGCGTGCACAATCATTCATTCATATGCAACAACCGCATGATAATACACTTGATTTCATCCATAAACAAGTATAAATACTCGTGCATATGCAATATGAAATGTGACCGAGTCGAGCTAGTATCTAATGTGTATTCGCGCATCCACGAGCAACCACTTGCAACCATATCAATCATAACATGTTTCAAATACATGTTTACATCCATAGGGTTCTACCTAGGATTCCCTGAAACAGGGTCGAGAAGATAAACAAGACAAACTCCTTACGGGGTTTGTAACAGAAAATAGGACCAAGAGGATGTCCACAAAAGATAGCCTACAAGTAAGCTCTACCGAAAACAGGGATCAAGAATATACTCCCAAAAAGAGATATCATGCGTGTATCTAGTCTTTGACCATCAAAGTCGTCTTTCCTGAGCTTAATTCCATCGTGCCTTGACCGTCTTTTAACTTCACGATTTCGCAGCTTCTTATTTCCTGTTTCCATAACATGAGCTAGAACTCATTTCTTTGTCGCCTCTCGTTCCACTTGCACTTATCCTTTTCCTAGAATACTTGACGCAAACATGACTGCGTACTCATGATCTCATGCAAGCTTTCCAAAATTCACTAGTGAATCTCGGACCTCGTACCACAAGGTATTCCACGTAGAAGAACTTTCTCTTGAAAGTAAACAGATGCCAACCAGGTTATCAAGCGCACTTAATTGGGTGATTTCCATAACCCGTGCATAAGTGAAATAAACCATCCGTCTTATCGGCGAACACCACTCGATCGGGCTTCAAATTTCCAATAAAGGCATCAAGGGATTCTAAGTAATTAATCATGACCGAACCCAAAAAGGTTACACGAGACTTCGAGGGTATTACCAAGGCTAGTCAAAGAGTCTAACTACCCTCCTATCAAAACCGAGAGTTGCACCCCTTACTGGATAACCACTTCATCCATAACCGAGGCATGTTATTCTCAAATCCAAAACAAGTCATGAATAAATGGACCGGTTCTCCACAGGACTTGAGACAAAAATGGGATTCTCTATTACGCTAGTACTTAAGGTGCAGAGACTCAACTATCGAAGCAAACTTAATTGATGCGGGGATCAAAACAAAGTCTTGGCGGGATGATAGAAAAGAAGAGCTAAACTTTTAACAAGATCGTTACCCTCCTTCCGAGGTACCCTAGAAATAAGAGCATACTATTACCCTCCCGATGATCTTGTCCTTGTCCCATAATACTTAACTATCCACCCCGTTTTACCATGCCAAAGGTACTCTCTCGTCATGGGTTTCATTGTTCATCTTTCTCCCTCCTTTGAGGACTAAGCCATACCAACCAGTTGCTCATCCTTAAGCTCGTATCCTTTATCCTCTTTCTCACTATCCTTTCTTATAACGCGGCCACTGGTCTCTCGAGAACCACCTCCATCGCATGGAAAGCACTTACGTAGATAGAAAAGACTAGTCGCAGTTAAAACCACTGTGACTACAGATGGAGGAAAGAAAGGAAAAGAGATTCAATTAAGGAAACAAGGATAGTGCTAATGGCCTTTGGGGAATAGCCTTTTTCTTTTAAAAGAAAATTTTCTTGAAAAACGCTTCTTTATAAACGATTTTCAAATAGTTTTCAGAAGGTCTTTAAAAACTTTTGCCCAGTCTGGTAACCTTCTGCTCTGATACCAAATGTAACACCCCGCCTCCGCTAGGGTCACTCGCAAAGGAATGCACTAGCTTTAGAGGGGCATTATTGGTAAACATGCACAGAAATATCACAAGACAGAACATATAAAATAGCGGAAGTAAAATCGAACTTTCATAAACATGAATACATAAGGTCTAAAGCCTTTTACATCAGAGTACATCAAAACCTGTCTTGCAATAGTAAAGAAGCATAAAGACTTTTTCATAAATTATTCCCCAAATAAAAACAGTAAAGTAGCCATAGCCAGGAAAAGTCCAAGCCATCCATGATGACCTTCAAGCAGAAGAAGTCCGAACTAAACAGCAGTGTTTCCTCATTGTAACCTGGGGGGGAACGGAAGAAAAGAGGCGAAACAAAACGGGTCAGTCAAAAAGACTGAGTAAGCCCTATCTACTATTAGTATAAAAACTAGTAAAGTTAACTGACATGAGAAACTGAGATGAACATAAGCATGATAACAAGATAGATAAGCTAAATCAAAATAACAGGATGAACTACTGAACTCAGATAAACTAGGGTGTCGTGATAAACTACGGTGTCAAGATAAAACAAGGTATCACATTGTCAGGTTTCTATCAAGTATAATATCCCAAGATATCTATCGCGTATAACGTCCCATGGCATCTATCCTGTATATCTGCTCTGCACCTACCGTACTAGTACCCCAACTGTATTACGTGTTATCCGTGAATGACCCTTACTCAAAAGTCGCGTAATGGTCCATGTCAACCTAATATGCCGCATATATAGGTTACTCAACTCATATGTTTCTTTCCATGTATAAGTTCAGTCCTTTGCCGTAGGCTGTACGGGCTTTCCCATGTAAACGGTTTATCCTTGAAGTTGTTTTGGACTGCAACCCTTGATCTAGTTGTGTTTCCTTACCATGAACTATCGCGCGTCCACTTAGGATTTATGCCACCTAGGACCGCTAGGGATTATGCTACCTAATGAACGTTTCCGTGTCTCGGTTTGGGTTTTGGCCACCTAGGACCACTAGGGATTACACCACCCGTCAACCGCGCCCTTGATCCCACGTATGTATCGTGAATCGTTTTCCATGTCTAGATGCACATGTTCCCCAATGTGCCATCCGAGTTCCGTGCCAGGGCAAATCAAGAAATACGGAACTCGGCCGGGAGCTTTAAATCGTCTGCCGATGCAGATATCAAGGTCTGTTTTTGTACCCGTGGCTATGGTCCCACGTGACCCCTCCCTCAACTACTGAAAGGCAATCCAAGAAAAATCATGTATAAGAACCACTCCACGGCCCCACTATAGCCCACTTTCCTACGGGCCAACCTCACCCATGACTCGATAGCAAGCACATGGTCTGTTGGGGGTTCCCTGCCTTTCCGCACGTACACGATTGACTAAAGATGGTAAGTAGTCGGCGATGCGCTATCCAGGGCAAAAACAAGAATCTTCGACTCCACGCTAATCCATCCCAGTCTTTAGGTTGCTCGCATAGCAACCAAGGCATACTCTTGGTCCTTCTAACGCAGACCTTAACCTCTCATGGGCCTAGTATAATTACCTGGCAGCCCACAGAGGGATCCCAAGAATATCCTCACGTACCCCGAAGCTTCCACTTCGGCACCCAGTGCGCTGGAGCTTTTATCCAAGTCAGATAACTTGCTCCCCCTCGTATACTAAGTGATGACCTACCGTATCAGGTTACTCATCGTTTTGAGAATTAGTCCTATGTCCTTAGCTAAGAATTATTACTTAGTTACCCTTAACTAAGGTTTACCACTTAGCTTCCTTTCCTGTTATCCTTGATTAACCACCGTTTTCTACCTAGTTCTTCTAGCTAGGGTTTGTCTATTGGGTTAAGTGTTATCATTCAAGTCCATGACTTAACCCGCCCACGAATCACGTCAAAGATTGGCTAAGTATTTAAGTTCAAGACTTAGTCCCACAAGTTGGTTAAGTGTACCCAGAGGCTCATGACTTAACCCTATCAAGTCAAATTGGTCAAGTACTAGCCTACCTTAATCCTATCGGATTATCTTGCTAGATCGATTAAGCATAGATTATCTTAATCCCATCAAATTATCGAGTCGGATTGGTTAAGTATAGGTTGACTTAACCCCATCCTCTAATCGTACTACAATGGTTAAGTATATTCTAAAAAGGTCTTGTGACTTAACCTTATCAGGTCCGCGTATTAGATTGGTTAAGTGTAAGTTACTTAACCCCATCAAATCGTCATGTATAATTGGTTAAGTATAAGTTGCTTAACCCCATTAAATTATCACGTTAAGTTGGTTAAGTATTGGTTACTTAACCTCATTGAATTACCGAGTTTAAATTGGTTAAGTGTTTAACTTAACCCCATCGAATTACCGTGTTTAGATTAGTTAAGTGTGGATTACTTAACCCCATCTAATTACCGTGTCGGATTAGTTAGGTGCAAATTACTTAACCCCATCCCCTAATCATCTTGTATGGTTAAGTGTCATTAAGAAAACTTACTTAACCTTGCCAAATTATCATGTTGGATTGATTAAGTGTTGGTTAAATTAATCCCCGTCCACTAGTCGTATAAAAATGGTTAAGCGTCATTAGGCAAATCAAGTCACTTAACCTACCCAACCTTGTCATGTTTTGTTAAGTATCATTAGCCTAACCTATTTACTTAACCTATTTACCCATGTCATATTTGGTTAAGAGTCATTAATCAAATTAACTTAACCCTATCATGTGGCATTAATTACTTAATGCACCCCAACCTCTCACATTAGACTTTGTTGTGGTTACTAGTTAAGCCGGTCGGTTCCGGGTAGCTTTACACCACAACTTGGTCTAACCTCGGGTTCAAGCACAACATGACCAACTTCTCACATTGGGTCCTATTGTTTGCAACTACTAGTTAGGCCGGTCGGTTCCGGGTAGTTTTACGTTGCAAACTCAACCCAACCTCGAGTTGGCCACTTTCATGTTTAGACTAGTGTCATGTTCATAGTCAAGTTTTCAAGCAATTGGGTAGACCTAACTTAATAGGTAAATTCCCAATGGGTAGACCTAACTTAATAGGTAAATTCCCAAGCTTATGTTTTTATGCATACTTACATGTCAACTTCCATGTTATACTTCAAGTCATGTTTTCAAGTATAAACACATGTCATATTTAACGTTACATGTTGTCATGTTTATACCCATTTACCCAAGTCATATTCATGTCATTATGTTTCCCCATAATGTGACCCCAACGCTTTTTAAACTAGCATATACGTTCGCAACAACGTGATGGATTAAAAGAAGAGACTTGGCAAAGGAATGACAAAAATGGGTATTAAGCCACAAGTTAATCATGGTGGCAAATGAGGCACAAATGTGTTCATTAGCTTGCATGTTACATTCTTAAGCCTCAAAAACATGCATCAACCCAAACTTGGTACATAAGCGAATCATGGTGACAAAAGACATGGAATGATGGCTAGAAACTCGCATATATCATCATATAAGGATTATGACTTCATATGCAAGTTGACATAATGATTATGAAGATTCTCATGTTGCATAATGCAACATTTCAACATAAAGGTTGTGGCTTTTAGTTCATAAGATCAAGATAATGACTTCATAAACTTGCATAACATGATAGCATGCATCATTCTAATTAATCAAACCCAAACTTTCAACATGAACATTTAACTTCATAGTTAATATCTAAGAGTAGGGAAGGGCTTACATAGCTATGAAGGCACAAATCGAAATGCAAAACAAAGATTGTAATGCAGCCTATGCATGCCATCACCCAAAAACCCAAAGATGAACACTCCAAATCAACAAAAATACCATCTTTATGAACAAAGATCAAAGCTTTTGCCTTGAAATCAACTTGAGAAGCTCTCATACTAACATAGGGACTCTCTAATACTCTCATGATCATGAAACCTCTCATAGAAATGAAGTGGAGGCTAGGATAGTTGAGTGGAGGCCATGAGAGTAGCAATTTTGCCATAGTTTAGTTGCATGAATGAATAATGAGGGTTTAGGGGTAGGTTAGGGGCTTATTTATAGATTAGGCAAGTGTTTTAGGCCATAGGATTAAACCTAGATTCAATCCAAGCCACCAAAGTATGTCTTGGGGAAGAAGTCAAGTGTAGGAACCATCTAGAGCCTTCAGATTAAAGATGAACCATGAGAACCATCCAAATGCAAAATCTGCATTTGAGCGAATCGGCCCACGGGTTGACAGCCAAACACCCTGGATTAACCCCTAGTCGACCCAGCGAGCTCGGGTCGACCTCAAAAATCGGCCGGTTCGGTTATTCCCCTCTCCCAATTCGCTGTTTTGAACATTTTTGCATATTTATTTATTTAATTTTCAATTTTATATATATATATATATATCAATATATATATATTTCTCTGCGCAACCCATTTCACTAAATTAAGTATCCTTTAATTTGGGAATTTTTCGTGAAACTTCGCGAGGCCATATCTTGGTCATACGGACTCCGATTTTCGAAAACTCGGACTCTATTTCGCGTATTTTTCCGAGACGAACGCAATGGCATAGCCCGTTTCACCTGATTCCGAATTTAAAATTAAATTCTGCCTTGATTCTCGTCTTAATCATGTTATCGAAATACGGGTTGTTACAATTGACTTCGAATGGACATTACGGGAGATCCGACCGTTGGATTCTCCTAAAACCAGAACCGTTAGGTTCGTATCGAAAAGAGCTTTCTAATTAATTTTAGAAATTCAAAATCTAACGGTTGGATTTGGAGATACGTCCAAATCAAATTTGGAAAAGGTCGTTGTAAGTGCAGTTCGATGGCCATTGATGGAAATCGACTATACGGGCCTTGATAAAATTATTAAAAATAGTAATAATTTGTGTAAAATCATAAGAAATGATTTGGAAAAATTTGGGATGAAAAACTCCATATTTGAAAAGATAAAAATAGATTTTTATCAAAATGAACTAGTTTTGAACTAATATTAAAACCCATTTATTTTTAAATAAATAAATGGGATTTGAAATGGTTTATAAATAGAATTGATTTGTGGGTTTATCGCGAAGGGTGTTTTAAATGGCACTTGTTCTTTAACCCGATTAATAAATAGAATGTGATTTGGGTTTGTCGTGAACTGTGTTTTAAATGACAATAGTTCTTTAACCCAGTAAAAAGAGTTTTAATGAATCTTCAATTAGATTGAAATGTGAATTGATAATTTAAATTACCAACTTTAGAAAGTGAGCGAGAATGGAGTATTACCAGTTTTGCTCCAAAGCGATAGTTAAATCTTTAATTAGATTTGAACGTGAAATGGTAATTAATTTTACCGATAACACAGTGGTGTTAGATATGGAGTATGACCAGTTTTCTTCATGGGATGAATAGGTTGGGATTGGGAAATAAAATAAATAATTACTTCGGTGTGGTTCGCTAATCTCGACTAGTTTAGAAAACCATAATTTGGTTTGAAACGACATCCAAAGGAAGATTAAAGGATAAATTTTAAAGAATTTATCTTGGATAAAATTAATGGGAACCTTTCCCTGAGAATATGAATTGGAAAGAGGCGTATGTTGTGTTTGTGTAACATTTGTTTTTAATATACGCGGGTTGTTCGGAAAGGCCGGGTTTATACCCATTCTGAATAACCGATTCGACGATAAGTCGAAGATGAAGACGGTGGTTGAAGACTGGAAGTCTTCACATCGTTTGGGTGATTACTGATGATCTTGATTGGGCTGTACACTCAAGATGAGGGAATCAGTTGGTGGTCGTCCAGACGTACTTGGAGATCGATGGATATGCGAGGAAAGTGCCTCCGGTTTCGTTCAGACCCAGAACGAACTTGTAAATGGATTGTGTGTGTGACATTGGATTTTATTCTGTGTTGATTGATTTCTGTTAAATATATATCTGTTTGGCGGCGGATAATTTATTCTCTTGCTTAACGCCCTTCTCTGAGACGTACGAGCTTAGAGGTTATATATCGATAGATATCAATCGCATGGCATGATTTGCCTGTGTGGCACGCTGAGTTGCATGGATCAAGGCTTCTGTTGAAAAGCAAAGTCTTGTGGTTGATGATCAAAGCACGGCCTTTGTGGCGTAGCTTTGTGTATAGCGTGAATTCGCGAGCCTCACACCTCGGTATGAGTCAAAAACGGGATGAGGACCCAAGGAGTGCACGACGTTTCTTTCTAGCTATGGGTGGTGTCAGTGACCTACCAGCCCTGACATTTATATACTTTTCACCTTTGTGGTTTGGATGCGAGGCGCCTCGATTATAGGTCCTATAGGGCCGGGAAACGTGTGTTCAGGAATAATTAATCCTCAAACGTAAGAGAGGACCGGTCTTGGAGGATCCCAGGGTTACCTAGAGTGTGTAGTCCTGAGGCATTTGCTAGAGTGTCTCGAAGCGGAGAGGAGCTTGCCCCTTGCCTCGAATCATGACGGAAATCCAATTTCCAATACGAGATATCTCGGTTTTAATTGTAGAACTAGTATGACGACATAGTGGTATGGGGCACTTATGCCGTCTATGATTTATATTTGTGATGGAAATTGTTTTGACACTATGCACTTATTATAGTATCAAATGATTTGTTTTAAACGTACCAAGCATGTTTGGCTGTTATAAGGTAAAACCCTATCCTCCGGCTTGCGTTGCATTATGTGATGGGACCTGGGTCTTATAATAGCTTCATTTTTCGAAAAAGCATTGCGTTGTTTATCTATGTGCACTGGTATTCTTGGGAGGAAACCCGTTCCGTGTCATACGGCGTGGTCCCTTGAATTACTCTCTTTTAAAGTAAAGCTTTAAATAACTGTTTTAGTTCTCACACCAGTCACATGACTGACCTGGAGTTTATTGTTTTAACCTAAACTTTGGGTGCCTCTATTTCCACACGGGCAGCTAGTAGTTTTGGTTTTGCAGATTTATATTCACAGGATCCTGATTCACAGCTGGAACGATGCTCGGAAAGCTTTGTATCCGTGTATCACTTTCAGTTGTGTTTTGTATTATTTTCCGCTGCTATGTAATTTATTGTAATCTCTGATAATTATCGAATGTAATTTATTCATTTATACTCGGTATATTCTTGTATCTGATGGAATTGTTGTAATAGCAATGAAATGTTCTTCCGTCTACGTTCTGATTTGTCCTGTTCTCAAAATGATCAGGGATTTCGAACGGTCTAGATCGGTTTAACGACTGATTCGGATCGAGCAAAATTCCCGGCCGTCACATTTGGTATCAGAGCTTTGGTTTACAGAGCTCGAGAACAAGATACATTAGAACCATACGAAAGAATTCATCAGATATTGGGTTAGTAACATCCAATTAGAGTGACTCGTTAGAGATAGGATCAGTAGTATCCTAGAACGAGAGTGAAGAGTATATTTTTCAATTGAAAACAATTTTGTTTTGAAAATTTAAAACGTTTAATATGTATTTGAATATTTATTTATTTTGAATTTGGACAATCCAATATATAAAGATTTTGCATATACGCGTCATGAACGTATATTCGAAGTTTTAATATATTAAATAGATATAGAATCACATTCTAGTCGCCCGGACATGATTCTGATGATGGCGCGCCATCACCAGTATTTATTTTCGTGTTTCGAAGGTGTGATATCTAAATATTTCCATTAGACTGGTGTGAGAACCAAAATATAGCTAGAATACATTGTTGTGAATTGGCATCAAAAACATGATTTTTGACTATATATCAAATTATGAATTTGAAACGTTAATCCACTAATTGATTGATGGTTGTATTGTTTGTTTATTTGTTTGATAATTTTGAACCATTATGCCTAATGGAATCAAATATTGAACTGTATTGAAAATTGGTCGCATTTGCATGCATATACATATACTTACATTGAACAGGTCATAGCAAGGAGGCTAGAGCAGAGAATAAAATTTGTTTGCCCGACAAATAGGTACATGTTTACTATAATTTACTGTTTTGTTTGGGTGATGATGATTTTATGAGCCTATTGGCTAGCCGCTTGGCCTTTTCTTTTTCTTTTTGAGATCAGAAGGCCTATATGGCGATTACGGGATTTTCCCATGGCTCCCGGTGCAGGGGAGGTTATGGCGAAATTTTTCGAAAATTTAGGGTGTTAGCCAAATTTTTGAAAAATTTGAAAATTCGCAGAAACTGAAAAGTTGGAGAATGGAAGCCAGATCGAACGTAGAATTGATTAATCAAACCACTTTCGACTTCGTTCCTTTTCGGGGACGAAAAGTTTTAAGTGGGGGAGATTGTAACAACCCGAAAATCTGGGCCAGTTTAAAATTTTTATTTTGGCAATTTTAGCGAATTTTGAATATTTAAAATAGATTATTTTAAATAATATCAACGAGAAATTTATTTTGAATATAATTCGAACGTATATATTTATACGCGTCGTCGTTAGAATATAAATAATTATATATAATTATAAATAGAATTGAAAATGGCGCGGTAGTTCGATAATTCGATTTCAAACTTCAATTGAATGTACCGGGTGCAAAACAATCCGGATTTTAGCGAAACCAAAAATAATAGGATCTAATTGATAATATCTTTCCAACGAATCCGAGAAATCAAGATTTCATAGCGGGAATCAAAAGATATGTCCAGTTTAAAATTCTGAATAGTCGCTATGGAATTCAGGCCCTTAAAAATAGACATTTTGCAAACGACCTCGGATTTCGACGAAACCACTTTTGTTGGGTCCGTGATGTCAAGTTATTGCTAGATTCCAAATTTCATAATTTTTCGAATCAATATGTGAGCGTGGCAAAGGTAAACGCGTTTGACCAGTTTCAGTTGATTTTAATCGACTGGAAATTGGCCATTTTTCCAACGGTCTCAGAATTCGATGAAACTAGTTTTGTTAGGACCGTATCATCAATACGAAGCTAGAAAATATTTTTCTGGGATTTATAGAGTTCGTATATGACCCCGGTAAATTGAAATGCGCGTTCAAATTCAATATATAGAGTTATATGTTGATTTTAACGAAAACTGATCGAAATGATCGAATTAGCCTATGATACATATCCCATTGTGTTCGGAATGGGGGTAATTAGCTATGGGCGACAGGCGGTGGGCCTCGTTTCGAGGTCGTATGTAAAAGTCAACTTTTTGAAAATAAAATAAAAATAAGACCTTCCTCTCCTTAACTTCTCTCTGCCCCCCCTTTATTCATTCGTTCAAGAAAAAAAAGAAATCAGAAGGGGAGACGCGATCGATGCCCCCCCCCCCCCCGATGAGCCGCCGAGCCCCAGGGCGGCGCAGCCACCACATGCCGCCCCCTCCTCCTCTTCTTTCCCCTCCCTTCTTCTTCCTCTCCTCTCCGACCAGTCGATCCCCAAACCGACGAGACGTCGCCGCCAATCACCCACCCCCGCATCAGCACTGCCTCCCTGGCCCCCTGGCCGTCGCTGCGCCCTCCTCCTCCCTCCGACCCTCCCTGCTTCCCTCCTTTCCCATTTGAAACCCTCAGGCCCCAAAACGAACACCGCTGTCCCCGCCCCAAAACACCCCATCGACTCCACTACGACCACCAGCGAGCTTCAACCTTGCTAGCGATCGAAAATTGTGAGTAATGTTTTTTTAAATACATTATGAGATCTGATTTACTTTGTTTATTTAAATCATGTTTAAAAGTTTATATTTCCAAATACAAGAAGGTTTGATTTTTATAGATGTAAAAATATGATCTTGCCAAAGATTATATTTTTAAAATAGAAAGGATTAGATTTTCTTTAAATAAAAGATTAGATTTTTATTAAATGACTAGCGAGATAAAAATTAGTTTTATATATATATATATATGGTGTAGCGATAAAAATAAAAAGATATGACCTTTGAAAGCAAAAAGATATGTTTTTTGAAAATAAATAGCATTAGATAAAAATAAGGATTTTTATATGCAAAGGTATTATTTTTATATGAAGCGAAGAAAATATAATTTTCATATTATATAGATAGTAAAAATATCATCTTTATAGATATAGCGAAATAAAAATCTTTATGGTTGAAAAGGCGAAATCTTTATGGTTGAAAAGGCGAAATCTTTATATGTAATAGCGTAGTAAAAATAGAATTTTTATCTATATAATAACGATGTAAAAATATGATTTTTATATATTGAATAGCGAAGTGAAAATTCGATTTTAATATATTGAATAGCATAGTAAAAATTCGATTTTTATATATTGAATAGCATAGTAAAAATTCGATTTTTATATATTGAATAGCATAGTAAAAATTCGATTTGTATATAGTGAGTAGCAAAGTAAAATTTTGATTTTTATATATTGAATAGCATGGTAAAAATTCGATTTTTATATATTGAATAGCGAAGTAAAAATTCGATTTTTATATATTGAATAGCAATATAAAAATGCGGTTTTTACATATGTAGAGGATAAGGGCAACGAAGGTGATAAAAAGGCGAGAACGATGAAGATTTCTATCAACGAAAGAGTCGTGGTATTGGATAGCTATCGGTGAGAATTTCTCACCTTTCAATTTCATTTTCTAGTTATATATATATATACTAGGATGCAGACGGTGTTTAGTAGCACCCGACACCCGTCATCCACAGACCATGGATGGCTTGTTTGTTAAATTGTTTGGATGTGTAGTTGGTTAGTTTATTTGGTTTGAATTGAATTGTTTGGTGAAATGAATGGATTTGATTGATGTGTGAATGGCGTGGGCCTTCACTAGACCGGGGATAAGGCTAGGCCTCGTCCCATTTCTAGTATCGTGCCGTTATGCCGTCGAAATTTTCTAAAATAATTTAGAAAAATAAAAATATCATTTTTATTTTGTAAATGAACTGAATAAAAATTAATGTGTTGAAATAAATTAATTATCGTTAAAAATATAATTTTTAACATGAATGTGAATAAATGAATATTCATTTACAAACCGGACGGTTTGTTTATGTACACCTATTTGAAGGACATTGGTTGGGTCGATAAATTTTACACATCGCCCAACTGCACAAATAAAATCTGTGTTTGATTGTTTGAAACCCCACACGGGTATTGGGACGAAATACGACATACACTAATCCCAATAATTAGTTGTATGTCGATCGATTGATTGACAGGTTGTTATAAGCATTAGATATCTATATTTGATGCTTATACAGTGTAGTGCACTTTGGTTGATGGTTGATTATTTTTCAATGCTATTATATACGTGTGATGTATGAAAATCCATATAATTAACATTATATGGTGATTGATTGGACCTCATTCCAATTTAGAAAATAAAGAATATTATAATATAGAGGTTCATGTGTTGACCGTACTCATCCGTTGAGATTAGTCATGTGTTGAACGAAATATTTTGATAATAAGAAATATTTGAAATAGAATATTTGAAAATAGAAATATATGAAGCCGTGTTGATTAGATTGACGCCATTTTGACGTGAACGATATTTATATCGATTTTATTCATTTAAAAATGAATTGAAAAGTGATTTCGGAATCGAATATTTTGAAATGAAATTTGAAATTGAATCGAATAGAAAACCAATGTGAATTGAAATCAAATAGAAATGAAAACAAAAAGGATTTGTAATAGAAAATTCAATTTTGATTTGAATTTGAAATAAAGGTTGAAATTGTTTTTGAAACGAATTCAAAACTATTTATAAAATACGTTTTAAATAGAAATCGACGAAATATATATTATATATATATTATATATATAATATAATGGCCTGAATAGAACGCGCCGCGCCGCGGCAGTTCGCGAATTTCGACCATTGACTTCGAATGGACATTACGGGAGATCCGACCGTTGGATTCTCCTAAAACCGGATCCGTTGGGTGCGTATCGAAAAGAGCTTTCTAATGAATATTAGAAATTCAAAATCTAACGGTTGGATTTGGAGATACGTCCAAATCAAATTTGGAAAAGGTCGCTGTAAGTGCAGTTCGATGGCCATTGATGGAAATCGACTATACGGGCCTTGATAAAATTATTAAAAATAGTAATAATTTGTGTAAAATCATAAGAAATGATTTGGAAAAATTTGGGATGAAAAACTCCATATTTGAAAAGATAAAAATAGATTTTTATCGAAATGAACTAGTTTTGAACTAATATTAAAACCCATTTATTTTTAAATAAATAATTTGGATTTGAAATGGGTTATAAATAGAATTGATTTGTGGGTTTATCGCGAAGGGTGTTTTAAATGACACTTGTTCTTTAACCCGATTAATCAATAGAATGTGATTTGGGTTTGTCGTGAACTGTGTTTTAAATGACATTAGTTCTTTAACCCAGTAAAAATAGTTTTAACGAATCTTCAATTAGATTGAAATGTGAATTGATAATTTAAATTATCAACTTTAGAAAGTGAGCGAGAATGGAGTATTACCAGTTTTGCTCCAAAGCGATAGTTAAATCTTTAATTAGATTTGAACGTGAAATGGTAATTAATTTTACCGATAACACAGTGGTGTTAGATATGGAGTATGACCAGTTTTCTTCATGGGATGAATAGGTTGGGATTGGGAAATAAAATAAATAATTACTTCGGTGTGGTTCGCTAATCTCGACTAGTTTAGAAAACCATAATTTGGTTTGAAACGACATCCAAAGGAAGATTAAAGGATAAATTTTAAAGAATTTATCTTGGATAAAATTAATGGGAACCTTTCCTTGAGAATATGAATTGGAAAGAGGTGTATGTTGTGTTTGTGTAACATTTGTTTTTAATATACGCGGGTTGTTCAGAAAGGCCGGGTTTATACCCATTCTGAACAACCGATTCAACGATAAGTCGAAGACGAAGACGGTGGTTGAAGACCGGAAGTCTTCACATCGTTTGGGTGATTACTGATGATCTTGATTGGGCTGTACACCCAAGATGAGGGAATCAGTTGGTGGTCGTCCAGACGTACTTGGTGATCGATGGATATGCGAGGAAAGTGCCTCCGGTATCGTTCAGACCCAGAACGAAATTGTAAATGGATTGTGTGTCTGACATTGGATTTTATTCTGTGTTGATCTATTTCTGTTAAATATATATCTGTTTGGCGGCGGAGAATTTATTCTCTTGCTTAACGCCCTTCTCTGAGACGTACGAGCTTAGAGGTTATATATCGATAGATATCAATCGCATGAATTGCCTGTGTGGCACGCTGAGTTGCATGGATCAAGGCTTCTGTTGAAAAGCAAAGTCTTGTGGTTGATGATCAAAGAACGGCCTTCGTGGCGTAGCTTTGTGTATAGCATGAATTCGCGAGCCTCACACCTCGGTATGAGTCAAAAACGGGATGAGGACCCAAAGAGTGCACGACGTTTCTTTCTAGCTATGGGTTGTGTCAGTGACCTACCAGCCCTGACATTTATATACTTTTCACCTTTGTGGTTTGGATGCGAGGCGCCTCGATTATAGGTCCTATAGGGCCGGGAAACGTGTGTTCAGGAATAATTAATCCTCAAACGTAAGAGAGGACCGGTCTTGGAGGATCCCAGGGTTACCCAGAGTGTGTAGTCCTGAGGTATTTGCTAGAGTGTCTCGAAGCGGAGAGGAGCTTGCCCCTTGCCTCGACTCATGACGGAAATCCAATTTCCAATACGAGATATCTCGGTTTTAATTGTAGAACTAGTATGGCGACATAGTGGTATGGGGCACTTATGCCGTCTATGATTTATATTTATGATGGAAATTGTTTTGACACTATGCACTTATTATAGTATCAAATGATTTGTTTTAAACGTACCAAGCATGTTTGGCTGTTCTAAGGTAAAACCCTATCCTCCGGCTTTCTTTGCATTGTGTGATGGGACCTGGGTCTTATAATAGCTTCATTTTTCGAAAAAGCATTGTGTTGTTTATCTATATGCACTGGTATTCTTGGGAGGAAACCCGTTCCGTGTCATACGGCGTGGTCCCTTGAATTACTCTCTTTTAAAGTAAAGCTTTAAATAACTGTTTTAGTTCTCACACCAGTCACATGACTGACCTGGAGTTTATTGTTTTAACCTAAACTTTGGGTGCCCCTATTTCCACACGGGAAGCTAGTAGTTTTAGTTTTGCAGATTTATATTCACAGGATCCTGATTTACAGCTGGAACGATGCTCGGAAAGCTCTGTATCCGTGTATCACTTTAAGTTGTGTTTTGTATTATTTTCTGCTGCTATGTAATTTATTGTAATCTCTGATAATTATCGAATGTAATTTATTCATTTATACTCTGTATATTCTTGTATCTGATGGAATTTGTAACAACCCGTATTTTTGAATAACATGTTATAACATAAATGGAGGCAGAATTAAACTGTAAATTCTGAATCAAGGGAAACGGGCTATGCCATTGCGTTCATCTCGGAAAAATACGCGAAATAGAGTCCGAGTTTTCGAAAATCGGAGTTCGTATGACCAAGATATGGCCTCGCGAAGTTTCACGAAAAATTCTCAAATTAAAGTATACTTAATTAAGTGAAATGGGTTGCGCAGAGAAATATATATATATTGATATATATATATATATATGTATATATATATATATAATTGAAAATTAAATAAATAAATAAGCAAAAATGTTCAAAACAGCGAATTGGGAGAGGGGAATAACCGAACCGGCCGATTTTTGAGGTCGACCCAAGCCCGCTGGGTCGACTAGGGGTTAATCCAGGGTGTTTGGCTGTCAACCCGTGGGCCGATTCGCTCAAATGCAGATTTTGCATTTGAATGATTCTCATGGTTCATCTTTAATCTAAAGGGCCTAGATGGTTCCTACACTTGACTTCTTCCCCAAGACATGCTTTGATGGCTTGGATTGAATCTAGGTTTAATCCTATGGCCTAAAACACTTGCCTAATCTATAAATAAGACCCTAACCTACCCTAAATCATCATTATTCATTCATACAACCAAACTATGGCAAAATCAATCCTCTCATGGCCTCCACTCTCTTCATAAAATTCTTATATAAATTCCTAAGTGATTTTCCATGCATACAAGTGTTTTCAAACTTGTATGAGCATCATTAGCTTGCATTCAAGTCAAGTTTATATATTTGCATCATAAAGAAAGAGTCTTGATCATTTTGGCTCAAGGGTTTTGCTTGCATTTTTGGTTTAATTGATTTCATAAGGGCTTTGTCATATTTTTGTGACTTCTTAAGCATTGTAAGCCCTATTCTACTTTCATACTTAAACTCTAAAGTTAAATGTATAATATGCAAGTTTATATCCAAGTTTATCATGTTGTGATATGCAAGTTTATATGCAAGTTTATCATGTTGTGATATGCAAGTTTATATGCAAGTTTATCATGTTGTGATATGCAAGTTTATATGCAAGTATGCCAAGTTATGTTATGCAAGTTTGGGTTGAACATTTTGTTCATGCTATCATGTTATGCAAGCTTATTTTGGGTTTATGAACATAAAGCTTTAAGCTTTATGCCAAAGGTTGCATTTTAGCAACATGTAAGTTATCATATCTCTTATGATA
The DNA here is from genome assembly GCA_030737875.1 of Allium sativum. Taxonomy (NCBI): domain Eukaryota; kingdom Viridiplantae; phylum Streptophyta; class Magnoliopsida; order Asparagales; family Amaryllidaceae; genus Allium; species Allium sativum. Next base: position 507,125,720 of record CM060921.1, on the reverse strand, counting down.
ACTTGCATGTGAGGCTAAATGCGAACTTATGGCCATCTCTACATGTCATTTAGCACCATGTATCACCAATATGCTAAGTTTGGTTTTATGCATTCTTTTGAGGCCTAAAAATGTAATATGCAAGTGTATGAACATATGAACATTTCATATGCCACCATGTTAAGCTTGTGGCTTCAATACCTTTATGTCATGATTATGCCAAGTTCCCTCTTTCTATCCTTTATGCGCTATTGCGATATGTAAGCGATGGGATTGCGTTTGGGGTTGGGTAAACTTAAAAGACATAAAACATAAGCTTGGGAATTTACCTATTAAGTTAGGTCTACCCATTGGGAATTTACCTATTAAGTTAGGTCTACCCAATTGCTTGAAAACTTGTAACATGTTTTGGAAACATGATGGACATGACACTTAGAAAAGATAAGTGTGGCCAACTCGAGGTTGGGTTGAGTTTGTAGCGTCAACCTACCCGGAACCGACCGGCTTAACTAGTTGCTACAAACAATAGGACCCAATGTGAGAAGTTGGTCATGTTGTACCTTGAACCCGAGGTTAGACCAAGTTGTGGTGTAAAGCTACCCGGACCCGCCCGGCTTAACTAGTAACCACAACAAGGTCTAATGTGAGAGGATAAGGCACATTAAATTAATTAATGCCTCGTGATTAGGGTTAAGTCATGGTCCACTTAATACTTAACCAATTTGGGCTTGGTAGATTAATCGGGGTTAAGTCGTGAACTCATCGTTACACTTAACCAAGTTAATCCAGGATTAGCAAGAGGGTTAAACCGTATTTAACCCACTAGAAAAATCCTAGCAATGGGGGCCCACTCCAGCAGTAATCCCAAGTTAGTATCATCATGACCCTAGGGACTAGGCTAGGGTGGGGGCACGATTACTGGACTGGAGGTAAGTGACCAAAAACGACGGCAGAGGGTACGCCGGTGTAGTTCCGGGCGGACTCTGGTCGTGCACATAGTCCGTAGCCGGAGATAACATGCACGGGTACCAGTAGATCGGGACTGTGCACTCATGTTCATGGTGTCCAGGGGTTGACACCCTAGGGCTTGATACACCCGAAGGGTGGACCCGGCACAGTTCGACTACAATTATGATTGGGCCGTATTGACACCAACACGTGACGAGTTAGGCTTAGGGAGCCGATCGACTAGACCGTTTGGTTGGACCTTGTATTAGGGTCATTTCATGTTATTGGGCCAAAGCTTGGGCCAAGGGATCAATACTTGTTTATTCAAGTCATGTTAGTTTGCTAGTACACCTGTGGTGCAAAACCTTAATCCTGATTATGCGATGACACCTTTATCTACCTTGTTAGTTAATCATCATGCTAGTATATTGTTATCCTTATGTTCATCCCTGCTGCTCATGCCAGTTAACTTTATCAGTTTACATTGATTGTAGTAGGGCTTACTCAGTCTTTTTGACTGACCTGTTTTCTTTCGCCTCTTTTCTTCCGTTCCCCCCCCCCCCCAGGTTCTCAGGGAGGGAATACTGGAGCTTAGCTTGGATTTCGGATTGCTTGCTTGTGGGATTTCAGCTACTGTAAGGTTTTGACATGAAGCTAGCTATGGTTACCACTTAATTGGGGATAGCACTTATTTATTTCAGTTTTTCAGTTGATGTTGTTTTATCTAGACTTGTTTATTTGGAAAGCTATGTTGTACCAGACTTGTTTTGAAATCTTCCGCTGTTTTATCTATGTTATTTACTCTGTTTACATATATACATATGTTCTTGTTCTGCCTTGATATATCATTATGCATGTTTACCTGATTCAAACGCCCCTCCAAAGTCAGAGTGCTTGCAAGAGCCACCCTGGTGGAGGTGGGGTGTTACATTTGGTATCAGAGCATATGGTACGAGAAGGAACAAAAAGGCTTTTAGAAAACTTTTGGAAAACTATTTTCAAAACCAAGTATAAAGTATTTTCCAAAGAAAAGTCTAGTTTATTTTAAAGGCTATACCCCAAAAAGCCATTAGCAAAATTCCTTCGTTTTTCTCCATTCTGAATCTGTCTTTTTCTTCGTTTTCAGTATGGCCGATAACTTTGCTATTCCGGAGGGAGTACACGTACCTGTTTGGTATAGGAGACTTTTGGAGGCTAGGGCGACCGAAGCCGGCCCCGCAGATGTTCCTCCTCCTCCTCCAGTAGTTAATGTTCCTCCTCCTCCTCCGGTGGTTAATGTTCCTCCTCCTCCTGTCGCTGAGGTTCCTCTTCCTCCTCCCCCTCAGCATCCTCAAGTGGACTTCGCAAAGACTTGCAAAGATTTCAAAGCAATGGGTGGCAAGAACTTTCAAGGCACTGAGACTTTTGTAGAGGCCAGAAATTGGTTGAAAGAGACCGAGGATTTGTTTGCTATCTTTGGGTTAGACGATCAGAGGAAGCTCTTGTTGGCGGTTTGGCTTATGAAGGATGAAGCTGCTTATTGGTGGGAAGTCACCAATGGTACTAGGCCTGTTGAGACTTGGGCCGATTTCAGGGCAAGGTTCATGCTTAAGTTTCTATCTTCTGCTGAGGAGAATCTGCAAATGGAGAGGTTCATAACTTTGAAACAAGGAGATATGTCTGTCAAAGAATATATGAACAAGTTCAATCAGTTAGCTCGTTTTGGCTTGGATATGGTGAATACTCCTCAGAAGAAGGCTCTTCGTTTTGCTAGAGGATTGAATGAGCCGTTGCAGGGATTGGCTATGTCACATATTCCCCATGGGGCCACGTTTGAGAGTTTGGTTGATATGGCGTTACTTTAGGGAGATGTCAAGAAAGAAACCAAGATGAATGATACTCAAGCCAAGAAGACTGATTCCCAGGGAAAAGGAAATCAGGGTAATCCAAGTGGTCAGAGCAGTCAAGGCAATCAGAACAAGAACAAGAGTCAAGGCAACAAGGGGAACAACAACAAGGGCAATAACAACAAGGGCAAGAACAACAAGGGGAAGTGCCATTATTGTGGCTCAGTTGGGCATCTTATTAAGGACTGTAAGAAGAGGAAAAGGAAGAATGGTGAATGCTTTTTCTGCGATGAGACTGGACATTTCAGTAAGGATTGCCCGAGGAAGCAAGGGCAAGGCCAGGGTCAGACTCAGCGTGCTGGACCTTCAGGAGGGAAAGTTCATGCTCTCAATGTCGCTCCAGTTCCCGATCGAGGTAGTATTTCTGTTGAGAGCCTTGTATATATTTCTGATTTTCCAGTTCGTACCTTGTTTGATTCTGGTGCATCGCATAGCTTTATCTCATCTGATCTTGTTGATAGTTTGCACCTTAGTACTAGCTTGGTAGATGATCCCGTCTGTGTCTCAAATCCTATTGGGGGTTCCGCCCATTTGTCTATGATATGTGGGGATTTGAGGATCTCTATACTGAGTGTAGAGTTCTTGTGCAGTGCTTATGTTCTTGGTTTTAGGGGATACGGATTGATATTGGGCATGGATTGGCTGTCCAGATTTGGAGCCATTCTTGATTGTGAGCATAGGGTTGTGAGGCTCGTGACTCGCCTCGGAAACACCCTAGAGATTTCTTGTGATCCGAGAGGTCCCGTCATGTTGTGCTATCTGGAATCACTCGACTCGTCAATGGAAACTCTTCAGTCTGTGAGAGTGGTTCGAGAGTATCCGGATGTTTTCGATGAAGTTAGGGGGTTGCCCCCTAAGCGAGAGATTGATTTCCGCATTTATCTGGTGGATAATGCAAAGCCTGTTTCTTTGCCTGTTCGGCACATGGCTCCGCGTGAAAGGCGGGAGCTAAGTAAGCAAGTGAAAGAGTTGCTTGAGAAGAACTTCATTCGACGAAGTATATCTGAATGGGGAGCGCCTGTGGTATTTGCTACCAAGGCGGATGGTTCTCTCCGACTTTGCGTTGACTATCGAGAGTTGAATAAGTTGACTAAGAAGAACAGACACCCATTACCGAGGATTGATGATCTCTTTGACCAGCTTGTCGGTGCTTCTATTTTCTCTCAGCTTGATCTTGCTACGGGGTTCCATCAGCTCAGGGTAGCTGAAGATAGTATAGACAAGACTGCGTTCAGAACTCCAGATGGATTCTTCGAATGGCTTGTCATGCCGTTCGGCTTGACTAATGCACCCGCATATTTCGTGGACTTGATGAGTAGGGTGTTCAGGGAGTTCTTGAACAAGTTTGTCGTGGTCTTCGTAGATGATATTCTGATCTTCTCTAAGGATGAGGAAGAGCACGCAAGGCATCTCATGGAGGTGATGGATACGCTTAGAGCGCATCAGTTGAAGGCCAAGTTCTCCAAGTGTCACTTTTGGAGAAGGGAAGTTAGATTCCTTGGGCATATAGTATCTAAGCAAGGCTTAGCGGTGGATCCCGCTAAGGTAGTAGCAGTTCAGGATTGGAAGACTCCAAGGAATGCAACCGAAGTGAGAAGTTTTATTGGTCTTGCGGGTTTCTACCGGAAGTTCATCAAGGACTTCGCAAAGATATCCACTCCTCTCACTAAATTGACGAAGAAGAATTTAGTTTTTGCTTGGAGCATAGAATGCGAGCTTGCTTTTCAGAAGCTCAAGAGAGCCCTCACATCAGCACCTGTTCTAGCTTTGCCCGATGGAGGGATGTTATTTACCGTATACACCGATGCATGTGGCACGGGGTTAGGAGCTGTTCTTAAGCAAGAAGGAAGAGTGATATGCTTTGGCGGTAGACAACTCAAAGTGCATGAGAAGAATTATCCCACTCATGACTTAGAGTTGGCAGCAATAGTATATGCACTCAAGGCTTGGCGCCATTATCTTCTGGGAGAAAGATTTGAGCTTTATACCGATCACAAGTCATTGAAGTATCTCTTTTCTTAGAAGGATCTAAATCTGAGGCAACAAAGATGGATGGAATTCTTGGCATCCTACGATTTTGAGATAGCTTATACCCCTGGCAAGGGGAATGTGGTAGCAGATGCATTGAGTAGAAGAAGGTTGACCCTAAGTCCTCTATTCGTTGAGATGAAGAATTTAGAGTATGTGGCAACCTTTGATTTCTCTTTGGCGATTGAGTCGATGACCGGTTCTTTAGCATCTCTGGAACTCAGACTTACCCTTCTTGATCAAGTTGGGGCTTCGTAGAGAGAAGACCCTCAGATAGTTGAGATTATGGATAAGCTAATTCGAGGAGAGACGTCTAGTCATCTCGCTCGATATTCTATTGATGACAAGGGTTGGCCGAGGAGAGACGGAAGGTTATGTGTTCCAATGGTAGAAGATCTAGTAAGAAGAGTTCTTGAGGAAGCTCATCGCTCTAAGTTGACTATACATCCGGGCGGAGATAAGATGTATAAAGATATGAAGCGCATTTTCTTTTGGCCTGGGATGAAGAAGGATGTGGCAGAATTTGTCTCTAGATGTATCATTTGCCAGCAAGTTAAGGCCGAGTCGAAGAAGCCCGGTGGGCTATTGCATCCTCTAGACGTTCCACTATGGAAGTGGGAGAGTATTTCCATGGATTTTATCGATGGGCTACCAAGGTCAAGGAAAGGGAATACGAGCATTTGGGTTATTGTGGATAGACTTACGAAGAGTGCTCATTTCATTCCGGTGAAGAGCAAGAGGACCGCATCTTGGCTAGCGTCTGTATATCTTCGTGAGATTGTGAGACTACATGGAGTCCCTTCTAGTATAGTCAGTGACCGTGACCCAATCTTTACAAGTCAATTCTGGAATAGCTTGCAAGAAGCTGTGGGCACAAGGTTGAATCTAAGTACGGCTTATCACCCACAGACAGACGGTCAAACCGAAAGGGTGAATAGGGTACTCGAGGATCTGTTGAGGCTTTGTATTCTGGATTTTGGTGGTACTTGGGAAGACCATCTTCCTCTTGTAGAGTTTGCTTATAATAATAGCTATCAAGCCAGCATAGGGATGGCACCATTTGAAGCTTTGTATGGGAGGCCGTGTAGGTCACCATCTTGTTGGTGGGAGACAATAGATAGACTTATACTTGGGCCTGATATGATCAGAGATACATCCGAGAAGATCGAGTTGATTCGGAGACGGATGAAAGCGGCCCAAGACCGACAGAAATCCTATGCTGATAAGCGAAGAGCGGATTTGGAGTTTGATGTTGGGGATATGATTTTCGTGAAGGTTTCTCCTTTGCGGAATGTGGTCCGATTTGGAGCTGTTGGGAAGTTGGCACCGAGGTTTGTTGGACCATTCCCTATTATAGAGAGGATCGGGCAGATGGCTTATAGAGTGAAGTTGCCCGAGAAGCTTGCTGGAGTACACGATGTTTTTCATGTCTCGCATCTCCGGAAGTGTTTATATGAATCAGCAGAGGTTGTTGAGCCAAGTGTTCTAAAAGATGTAGAAGTGGAGAAAGAGGCTACCTTGAGGAGAGCTCTGATTCGTATCTTGGGGACGGAGACCAAGAAGCTAAGGAATCGAGAGGTCAAATTGGTGAAGGTTCAATGGGGTGAAGCCGAAGAAGACGCAACTTGGGAAACCGAGGAGAAGATGCGTGGGCTTTATCCATTCCTTTTTGAGGGTACACTCTCAATCTCTTTTCTTTGTTAGCATATCTTTCTCTTTGCTATCCATGTTTATCTAGTTTATCGTGTTAATCTTGTCATGAGGACCTTAGGTAGAAACCCTTTGGATGAAACATGTATTTGTAACATGTTATGCTTGATGGTTGCAAGTGTTTGCACGTGGATACTCGTGGATGCATGATACACATTAGGCACTAAGATCGGCTCACACACTTTCATACCGCATATGCATGAGTGTTTATGCGTATTCATGGATGAAACTTGTTATGCTATCACGTGGATGTTGCATATGGATGAATGTTATGTGCACTCATGTAGAGAATATGAGTTATGTTAGGAATTCGCATACATATGGACTCATTTCACTAACATGCTTTGCATTAAGGAGGTTTACTGAATCAGTAACCGCCTGATTTTTGCATTAGATAAGTACATATACACACACCTTTGCATATGATCATACAGCATTTAGAATCCTATAAGGACATTGATTGCACGTGGATGATGTTTTGAGTAGATGGGTGATGGATGGTAGGATACGTTCATCCTAACTTGGAGATTTCGGGGACGAAATCCTTTAAGGAGGGGAGAATGTAACAACCCGTATTTTTGAATAACATGTTATAACATAAATGGAGGCAGAATTAAACTGTAAATTCTGAATCAAGGGAAACGGGCTATGCCATTGCGTTCGTCTCGGAAAAATACGCGAAATAGAGTCCGAGTTTTCGAAAATTGGAGTCCGTATGACCAAGATATGGCCTCGCGAAGTATCACGAAAAATTCCCAAATTAAAGTATACTTAATTAAGTGAAATGGGTTGCGCAGAGAAATATATATATATATTGATATATATATATATATATAATTGAAAATTAAATAAATAAATATGCAAAAATGTTCAAAACAGCGAATTGGGAGAGGGGAATAACCGAACCGGCCGATTTTTGAGGTCGACCCGAGCCCGCTGGGTCGACTAGGGGTTAATCCAGGGTGTTTGGCTGTCAACCCGTGGGCCGATTCGCTCAAATGCAGATTTTGCATTTGAATGATTCTCATGGTTCATCTTTAATCTAAAGGCCCTAGATGGTTCCTACACTTGACTTCTTCCCCAAGACATGCTTTGATGGCTTGGATTGAATCTAGGTTTAATCCTATGGCCTAAAACACTTGCCTAATCTATAAATAAGACCCTAACCTACCCTAAATCATCATTATTCATTCATACAACTAAACTATGGCAAAATCAATCCTCTCATGGCCTCCACTCTCTTCATAAAATTCCTATATAAATTCCTAAGTGATTTTCCATGCATACAAGTGTTTTCAAACTTGTATGAGCATCATTAGCTTGCATTCAAGTCAAGTTTATATATTTGCATCATAAAGAAAGAGTCTTGATCATTTTGGCTCAAGGGTTTTGCTTGCATTTTGGGTTTAATTGATTTCATAAGGGCTTTGTCATATTTTTGTGACTTCTTAAGCATTGTAAGCCCTATTCTACTTTCATACTTAAACTCTAAAGTTAAATGTATAATATGCAAGTTTATCATGTTGTGATATGCAAGTTTATATGCAAGTTTATCATGTTGTGATATGCAAGTTTATATGCAAGTTTATCATGTTGTGATATGCAAGTTTATATGCAAGTATGCCAAGTTATGTTATGCAAGTTTGGGTTGAACATTTTGTTCATGCTATCATGTTATGCAAGCTTATTTTGGGTTTATGAACATAAAGCTTTAAGCTTTATGCCAAAGGTTGCATTTTAGCAACATGTAAGTTATCATATCTCTTATGATAACTTGCATGTGAGGCTAAATGCGAACTTATGGCCATCTCTACATGTCATTTAGCACCATGTATCACCAATATGCTAAGTTTGGTTTTATGCATGCTTTTGAGGCCTAAAAATGTAATATGCAAGTGTATGAACATATGAACATTTCATATGCCACCATGTTAAGCTTGTGGCTTCAATACCTTTATGTCATGATTATGCCAAGTTCCCTCTTTCTATCCTTTATGCGCTATTGCGATATGTAAGCGATGGGATTGCGTTTGGGGTTGGGTAAACTTAAAAGACATAAAACATAAGCTTGGGAATTTACCTATTAAGTTAGGTCTACCCATTGGGAATTTACCTATTAAGTTAGGTCTACCCAATTGCTTGAAAACTTGTAACATGTTTTGGAAACATGATGGACATGACACTTAGAAAAGATAAGTGTGGCCAACTCGAGGTTGGGTTGAGTTTGTAGCGTAAACCTACCCGGAACCGACCGGGTTAACTAGTTGCTACAAACAATAGGACCCAATGTGAGAAGTTGGTCATGTTGTACCTTGAACCCGAGGTTAGACCAAGTTGTGGTGTAAAGCTACCCGGACCCGCCCGGCTTAACTAGTAACCACAACAAGGTCTAATGTGAGAGCTTAAGGCACATTAAATTAATTAATGCCTCGTGATTAGGGTTAAGTCATGGTCCACTTAATACTTAACCAATTTGGGCTTGGTAGATTAATCGGGGTTAAGTCGTGAACTCATCGTTACACTTAACCAAGTTAATCCAGGATTAGCAAGAGGGTTAAACCATACTTAACCCACTAGAAAAATCCTAGCAATGGGGGCCCACTCCAGCAGTAATCCCAAGTTAGTATCATCATGACCCTAGGGACTAGGCTAGGGTGGGGGCACAATTACTGGACTGGAGGTAAGTGACCAAAAGCGACGGCAGAGGGTACGCCGGTGTAGTTCCGGGCGGACTCTGGTCGTGCACATAGTCCGTAGCCGGAGATAACATGCACGGGTACCAGTAGATCGGGACTGTGCACTCATGTTCATGGTGTCCAGGGGTTGACACCCTAGGGCTTGATACACCCGAAGGGTGGACCCGGCACAGTTCGACTACAATTATGATTGGGCCGTATTGACACTAACACGTGACGAGTTAGGCTTAGGGAGCCGATCGACTAGACCGTTTGGTTGGACCTTGTATTAGGGTCATTTCATGTTATTGGGCCAAAGCTTGGGCCAAGGGATCAATACTTGTTTATTCAAGTCATGTTAGTTTGCTAGTACACCTATGATGCAAAACCTTAATCCTGATTATGCGATGACACCTTTATCTACCTTGTTAGTTAATCATCATGCTAGTATATTGTTATCCTTATGTTCATCCCTGCTGCTCATGCCAATTAACTTTATCAGTTTACATTGATTGTAGTAGGGCTTACTCAGTCTTTTTGACTGACCTGTTTTCTTTCGCCTCTTTTCTTCCGTTCCCCCCCCCCCCAGGTTCTCAGGGAGGGAATACTGGAGCTTAGCTTGGATTTCGGATTGCTTGCTTGTGGGATTTCAGCTCATGTATGGTTTCGACATGAAGCTAGCTATGGTTACCACTTAATTGGGGATAGCACTTATTTATTTCAGTTTTTCAGTTGATGTTGTTTTATCTAGACTTGTTTATTTGGAAAGCTATGTTGTACCAGACTTGTTTTGCAATGTTTTGAAATCTTCCGCTGTTTTATCTATGTTATTTACTCTGTTTACATATATACATATGTTCTTGTTCTGCCTTGATATATCATTATGCATGTTTACCTGATTCAAACGCCCCTCCAAAGTCAGAGTGCTTGCAAGAGCCACCCTGGTGGAGGTGGGGTGTTACAGAATTGTTGTAATAGCAATGAAATGTTCTTCCGTCTGCGTTCTGATTTGTCCTGTTCTCAAAACGATCAGGGATTTCGAACGATCCAGATCGGTTTAACGACTGATTCAGATCGAGCGAAATTCCCGGCCGTCACAGACAGCATCAACAATAGATTTTTAGAAGTAAATGAAACTCTAGATCAGGTGATTATACACCCTACTTCGGTGTGACCGACTTAGCCATGCTGCCTGCCCGATTTCTTTCATTTACCAGATGTGAGGCTAGAAGCTACGCTTTATCATCACACCAGATTCACTTTAAATGCCACATCGTCAAATCCATCAAATCACCGATTGACGTCCTCAACCATACATTATGTGTTAGCTAAAAGAAGTTTCCTTCTCCGCTTCCACTCTTGGTACGGTTGGAGAAATTAATATACGTGATCGTCTGGAAATACTCTGTCAGACATCCGTCCATATAAGCCATCCAGGAACAGGATGAACCGAAGGCACTATTCTGTAAACAGGATAGACCTTGCATAACTCCGTCTTCAATTTCCTTTGGCATATATGATTCGCAACGCTTATACCAATACAGAGTGGTTCTTTGGATAATAATCCAACCGGTCACTCCATATTAACAACGTTAAAATGGTCAAAACTTCGATAGTCTGTGATTTAACTATCGAAGAAAAACAGATGTGCAAACAACGATATTATTTCCAAATGGAAATTTATATCGATCAAACATCATTCAACATTTATGTCTTTATTTCATTAATTTACTTATCTCCTGTTTCCCTATATTCAATATTTCTTATTTTCTAAATTTGGAAAATATACGTTATTAACAATGGAAAACATTTCCATTTCTTGTTTTCTTTATTAGAAAACATTTCTGGTTTCTTATTTGGAAAACATTTCCAAAGCTTCTTCATTGGACTTAGACAGATGTTTAAACAAACCATCGCAATGCCAACTCAAACCATTTCCTTTAATTACTAAATTCACTTAACCATCCTTTACTATCGAACCTTAACCATTCCTTAGTTAAAAATGAAGTCAATCAAGTTGGGGTAATACTACCTCTCAGACCTTAACTGAACAACGTTTCTAACCTTGAAATAGACAAAGTTCACCCTTCTAATTCTTTAACAAACTACCTTACGCAACTCTCTTTCAAATCTTTTCTATTTGATAATTCTTTCCTTCGATAAGGTATATTCGATAACTATATTCAATTTATTCTATTCACATAACTCTTTTGATTTAACTTTAACTCTATTCACTTAACTCCTATGGAATAAACTATATTCGATAACTCTTTTAATTCTATTTGAATAAACTATAAATTCGATTAACTCATTTTACTTTCTATTCGAATAAACTGTATTCGATTGACTCCTTTTACTTTCTATTCGAATAAACTATATATTCGATTAACTCCTTTTCGAATAACATATTCGATTTACTAACTTTCGACTACCTTATTCGAACACTCCCTTCGAATACCATATTCGATTCAACTAACTTTCAAATACCATATTCGATCACTCCCTTCGAATACCATATTCGATTTAACTAACTTTCGAATACCATATTCGATCACTTTATTGATTTATAAAGATTTAACTTTTTATAACGTTTATCCATTTTAGAAAGATTTCCTTTTAACAACGTTTATTCATTTATAAAGATTTACTTTTAGTAACAGTTCTTCACTTCATAAATGATTTCCTTTATCTTTCTATTTATAAGTGCTTTACAAATATCTCCTATTCGATTTCATTTGTAAAGGTTTTACAAATATTTCTCTTCCTATTCTATTTGATTTGTAAAGGTTTTACAAATATTTCTCTTCCTGTTCGATTTGTAAAGGTTATACAAATATTTCTCTTCCTATTCTATTTGCAAATGGTTTGCAATTAATTCCTTTAGGGTTTTATTTCTAAGTATTTTCTATTTATAAAAATCCATTTATAAATAAATTTCTATTTATAAATTATCTATTTATAAATATTCTCTTTTATTAAATCCTCTCATTTTATAAATAATCTATTTTCAATATTCATTTTGAAAATTCTCTTTTCACCATTTCTGTATGTTATGGTATTTAACACATCAAATCACGATGACCAATATCGTTTGAACACATATAATCGACAACAGGTTATATATCACATCATATATCACAATATATGAATCACAGTAAAATTAATGTTGAGGAATCCAGTTGGATTCCTCCAACCTGTTTCCCTGCATCACAGATGTTAAACAATATAGATAACATCACTTTCAGTTCCATATGATATATTCTGTTAAACAGAATCAATATAGAAATTCAACCAACTGACTAGCAGTTCAATCAAACAGTCAACACACAGTCAATCAACCAATATTTAACAGTTCTAAAAATACAACATGAAATTATAACTGTTCAGAGTTAGTGATATTTACTCACTTTGGCAGTTCATCGTTAAAGAACGATAAACTGTTTGTTGATTCAGAACTGACATGTTATTCCACCGTAATTTGAGATGAGCTTAGAATCATTCCAAACCAATTCCATATCATAGTCGTGGTTCATACGATCCTGTCGGATCCATATTTTCGTAGTTCTGATAATGTATGAGATGATTATACATTTGTATAAGTTTTTAAACAATTAAACTAAAACTATATTAAAGCGGGCTTAAACCTTTATTTAACTCGGCCCAAACCTTTATTGCTTGGCCCAACCCGTGCTGTTCTTGCTTCCACCACCGGTAAACATCCATCTCAAAAAGAACATGGCTTCACCTCCAACAGGATTCATCACGACCTGCTCCACCGTTTTCTTGCTTTCGATCTTCACATTCTCCGGCACTAAACAAAAACCCACAACCATCTTCGATCCTTCATCACATTCAACATGAGCTTGCTACCGCCTAAATCAATAACACAGTACCATCCGCTCCTCTTCAAAATTCCTTACAACCCTTGTTCCCACTGTTTATCTTCTAACAATCCATTTATACTCCTTCTCTATTCAACAGAAGTTCCCAATCGAAAGCTCCATTTTCATTTCACACCCCTTTTTATTATTTAAAACAAAAATCTGGGCTTAAAATTTAAACCCTTGGCCCGCTACCACACTTGAGAACCTGACCCGCTATTGAACTGGCCTTCTTCCCCAAAACGATAACCGCTCCATCCTCCTTACAGTAATTTTCCTCCAACCATCATTCCTCCTCCAACACTCAGCTAAACCCAAAACAAACCCCACCACGCTTCTTCTCTCCATCTCCTCTTCATTCCAGTCACCTCGTAGTCGAGCTCGCACCTTAGAAGCCATTCCCGTCGATCTCAGTCTTCTCGTGTGAACAGAAAACGAGCGACACTATTTTAAATCGGAACCCACCAAACTCCTCCACGAGATGCTAACCACACTCCTGAACCCGAATATAACCTCAAAAACTGAAATCAAAACTTGTAAAGATCGAAATCATGAACCCTAGAAAAATCAAACTATCGCTGTAACATGTCGAGGTCCAAAAACATGAATCGCACAACGTAAGCAAAGTAGCAATCGAAGTGAATCCCACAGGGAATTCAAAGATGTTTGAATGGCGATTTATAGGATTTTACTCCTATTTTATTTGAATTAAATGAAGATGGAAATTTTACTGGAAGAAAACAGCGGCCGGTTTCAACAGATGGAAAATGAATTAGGTTTAGAATTTTAAGGGAGGGGTATTTATAGAGAATAGGATTTAGATATTTGTGTAAGATATTTTCAATTTATTTTATTTTAATATCCGGTTTTCCTTCTAAAAATTCGTGTGATCACAGACAATACCCAAAAATCAAGAAACTGGACATGCAGCTACAGTTCGACATTACGGTCCCAACGAAACTGGTTTCGTCGAATTCCGACTCCGTATGCTCACACAGCGTACTTTTAAAGCTCTGAATGACCCATTTAAATATATAAATATATTTAAATTTAATTAAATTTAATATTTATAAATAAATATATATAATCGTATATATTCTCAAAAGAATATCATACAGCTCCACTGGGATTTATAACTCGATATTTCAAATCTGGGTCAACCCGATATTCGATTTATATTGAAATTCCTTTTTAAAATATAAATAATTCCTTTATAAATTATAAAGGAATTCCATAACGACTTTTCTAAAATTTGATTTGGACATAAATCAAAATCTACACGATGAAATCCCGATTTTTCTCTTCCACTAGAAAGATATACTCCACCAGCTCCACACGTTTCTTGTTTCACAGAAATCCGGCTCAAAACGAATCCTGTACATTCAGTTGAAGTTCAAATCGCCAAATTACGAACTGCAGCGCCATTTCAAGCTCGTTTATAATTATATTATAAACTATACGTTCAACTGTCGACGATTGGATATATTCGTTACTAAAATTCAACTTTAAACTGAATTATATAATTCGAATTGCCCAATTCACACATATCGCCATTTCAGCTAATTCTAATTATTTCAGAATTAAATATATTATTTAATTTATTATTTTAATTAAATATTCATCATTATTTTATTCCATGACCATTTAATTCACTATATATATAATTAAATAAATTAATTATAATACCCCTTCCAATGCGGGTCATTACATCTTCCCCACTTAAAATAATTTCATCCACGAAATTGCTAAAATGTAGAGGACGACCCTATCGACTGGTTAGAACATATTTTTTCACTTCTTAACTTCAGTTTCAACTGAACCAATTTAACTTCAATTATATTATAAATTAGTTCTTATCAACGAAAATTTTCAAAAATCCTGAAAATTTTCTAACGCCTTAATTTTTCGAAAAATTTCGCCAGCATCTCCTTTGTATTGGTCAATAGGTCTAACTCCCACTCGCCTCTCTGGGCCATCTCCAACCCAAAATAAAACCAAATATCCAAGTGGCTGGCCAATTCGGCTCATAAATCTTATATCCAATAGAAATATAAACTTGTACCTTTTGTCGGCATATCATTATATCCTTTCCTCCTATTATCAATTCAGCAGATACAAGGGTCATCCCAATCAAATTCCAATCTGCTTTTATCCACAATACAACCATTCGCTTATATACAAGCCAAATATCATTTCAACTCGAGTTTTCTTCTCGATTCTCAACTCTTAACTTGATTATCACATTACACTTCAAATTTGAATCTCACAATCCAATTTATCTTGATATCATTCTAATTCAATCTCAGTTACCACTTTACTGGCTTTACTTTAATTCAAATTTGCTTTCACAAATTTCTGTTAAATTTGTTTTTTAATTCCAATAGTCTTTCCCTGGGAATTTTCAAACAATTTACTCTTTTCCAAAATCAATTTTTCCTTTTTGAGCATGTCACTGAGCCCTTAATTAATATTCCATTAGTTAAATCACTTCTCTATTTCTTTATCAATATTTGTTAACCAAATATTTTCAATAACCATATTGGCCTTTTTACATTATTTGGAAAACATTTCCGAATATCGCCTTCCTTTATTTTCTAAACTTTAGAAAATATATGCTATTTATAATTGGAAAATATTCCAATTACTTATCTCTTTTCTGATCTCGTTTATTTCTATACTTAGGAAATATTCTTTATTATATTTCCAAGCTTACACTTATTTGGGTTAAAACGGATGTTGTGTAAAACATCGTTACGACAACCCAAATACGATATTCAACTAACTCTTATCCAACATTGATCTTCGAGCTTGAAATCTTACTATTTATTTGTTAATAATGAAATCAATCAAGTTGGGTATAACTACCTCTCAAACCTTGACTGAATAACATTCATTACGTCAAAACAGATAAGACTACTTACTCGAATAATCAGTACCATACAATTCTTATTCACTTTTAAACACGTATACACTTCCTCTTTCTATTCTTACTAGATTTAATTCTTAGTCTTCCTTTTTGTTTTAACAATCCTAATTCTAAGTTCGTTTCCTTATCGACTTCTATGTATATATATCGATACGTTTGATTTCTAACTATCAAATTATCTTAAAAAAATCCTAATTCCTTAAATTCCCGGAAAATTTTTCCATAACCTCCTTTGTACGAGGAGCATCGGGATATTTCAAATAGCCTTCCATGGCCCTCATCAATCCAAAAGAAAAAGAAAAAGCCAAGCGGCTAGCCGATACGGCGCATAAAATCTCATATATGAATTAAATACATACCTTTTCGTCGAGCATTCTATTTATACACCTTCATACACTATCCGTACCTATCTCATGTATATTTATACCTGCCCAATCTATTTTAACTACACCTGATTGTTTTAACTCCATTCGTTAATTAATTTGTTAATTAACTCTTTAGTCTATTTCACTTTTATATTTGAACATGACAGGTTCAAATATATTTTAACTTGCTTATTAACTAATTTGAATCCAAATTTCAAATTTAAGTTCTATATTCGATTTCGAATATCCATTTACAAATCCAATTCACCTTTCAAAGCTCAACTTCAAATTCAAAACTCGATTAACTAATTCCTCCGCGACTTAGTTAATTCTATTCAATTTCTATTCAAATTTTATATCACTTCTATATTTTCAAATTCTATAGTTTAAATTCCATTTGAATTCTATATTCAAATTCTATATATTCAAATCCTATATTTGAATTCCATTTGAATTCTATATTCAAATTCCATTTCACCTTCGATATTCAAATCCTATATTTGAATTCCTTTTGAATTTTATATTCAAATCCCATTTCACTTCCATTGAATTTCATATATTCAAACTCCCTTTGAATTTCTATATTCAATTCTACTTCAAATTTATATTATAAATCCCATTTTGAAATTCAGCACAACTTGTCTTTCCCAAAACAAATTCAAAACAGCATCTCTGGTAGTAATTCATCACTTACAACTCGAAAATGAATACTGATGATGCAGCTGTCATCATCAGAATCTATTTTCCAGCAATCGAAGTGAGTTCAATACTATAAAACCATCTCTAAACATTTCCACTTTGAAATTCATTTCAAAATATAATTCACACTGCTTGTAAAACAATTTAAAATCTCCCAGGATCTTAAAAATTTTCCAGAATTTTAATTCAGTTTCTGGCTTAAATTTCAGATTTAACTCATCTGATTTCACGTATTTCACTTATATGAATTCTGATCGGTTATTTACATAACTATTTAATTTATAATCTTACTCGATTATAATAACAACCAATATATCCAATATATTATAATTTTGGTATATATATCTTCTCAATATCAAGATATACCTTGGGTAAACTTATTTTAATTTACCCTCTTTTCAAAACATATCGTGTCGACCCATCGTATTCGAGTGTTTAGTAACTCCTACCAATACAGTGGATCAAACTGATCGACCAGAACTCATAAATGACTCAACCAATAAATCTCCACAATATAAAACAATTTTTATATCAATAACAAATACGCTCACTCGTATATATACACTCAACTCAATCTAGGGTATTACTAACCCTATCTCTACTGAGTCACGCCACAGAGCCAAGGTAATTCTTAACTTAAGCTCTGATATCAACTGTAATGACCCGGGATTTTGTCGACTTTGGTTATCGCTATAAACTCAATGACGACTAACCAAACATCGAAAAAATACCGGTCATTAGTTAAAGAAATTAGAGGGTGAGGAAAGATAAGATAGAAACTTAGAATAGAAGAAGAAGAAGAACACAATATCAGAGTAACATGAATCTCATAGCGGAGCGAATAAATATATTTCATAACATAACCTTGAAATACAAATCTGTACTTGAGTATATACATCATTTTCAAAGTACAACACTTACAACACAGCGGAAATAACTATAGCTATATGATCCTGAAGCCTCCTGCTCCAGCTCTTCCAGTATATCTGTAAATCCTAACTACTTGACTGCCTGTACAAAATTAGGCACCCAAGATTTTAGGGAAACAAACAAATAAACTCCGGGTCAGTCATGGGACTGGTATGAGTAAAACAGTTTAAAACAGTTCAAGCAGGTGAATGATATCTCATAAGACCACGCCGTATAACGGAACGGGTTTTTCCCTTATGAGAATCCAAATTATCTTTATATCAAAAACCCTTGATATTATAATAATGTCTATCAACCACAATAATAATAATCATCTAGCAGAAACGCTTTCATCTCACGTTCTACAAATATAGTATACCATCAAAACCGCAAGCACGTATTGGGTAATGGATTTCCAACTATGACAAGGTATGGAACCACCTTTCGCTAGTGTACCTCCAAAAAGGAATACACTGGGTTCAACAAGAACATCTTGCAACCCGGCCACACATGATCGACCACTCATTTCGCTTGAGTGTATCGAATGTATATCACCAACGGTTGGGATCAGCAACTGTTTCCCGAATGGGACAGCATCAACAATAGATTTTTAGAAGTAAATGAAACTCTAGATCGGGTGATTATACACCCTACTTCGGTGCGACCGACTTAGGCATGTTGCCTGTCCGATTTCTGTCATTTACCGGATGTGATGATAGAAGCTACGCTTTATCATCACACCAGATTCACTTTAAATATCACATCGTCAAATCCATCAAATCACCGATTGACGTCCTCAACTATACATTATGTGTTAGCCAAAAGAAGTTTCCTTCTCCGCTTCCACTCTTGGTACGGTTGGAGAAATCAATATACATGATCGTCTGGAAATACTCTATCAGACATCCGTCCATATAAGCCATCCAGGAACAGGATGAACCGAAGGCACTATTCTGTAAAGAGGATAGCCCTTGCATAACTCCATCTTCAATTTCCTTTGGCATATATGATTCGCAACGCTTATACCAATACAGAGTGGTTCTTTGGATAATAATCCAACCGGTCACTCCATATTAACAACGTTAAAATGGTCAAAACTTCGATAGTCCGTGATTTAACTATCGAAGAAAAACAGATGTGCAAACAACGATATTATTTCCAAATGGAAATTTATATCGATCAAACATCATTCAACATTTATGTCTTTATTTCATTAATTTATTTGTCTCCTGTTTCCCTATATTCAATATTTCTTATTTTCTAAATTTGGAAAATATACGTTATTAACAATGGAAAACATTTCCATTTCTTGTTTTATTTATTAGAAAACATTTCTCGTTTCTTATTTGGAAAACATTTCCAAAGCTTCTTCATTGGACTTAGACATATGTTTAAACAAACCATCGCGATGCCAACTCAAACCATTTCCTTTAATTACTAAATTCACTTAACCATCCTTTACTATCGAACCTTAACCATTCCTTAGTTAAAAATGAAGTCAATCAAGTTAGGGTAATACTACCTCTCAGACCTTAACTGAACAACGTTTCTAACCTTGAAATAGACAAAGTTCACCCTTCAAATTCTTTAACAAACTTACTTACGCAACTCTCTTTCAAATCTCTTCTATTCGATAATTCTTTCCTTCGATAAGGTATATTCGATAACTCTATTCAATTTATTCTATTCACTTAACTCTTTTGATTTAACTTTAACTCTATTCACTTAACTCCTATCGAATAAACTATATTCGATAACTCTTTTAATTCTATTTGAATAAACTATATATTCGATTAACTCCTTTTACTTTCTATTCAAATAAACTATATTCGATTGACTCCTTTTACTTTCTATTCGAATAAACTATATATTCGATTAACTCCTTTTCGACTAACATATTCGATTTATTAACTTTCGACTACCTTATTCGATCACTCCCTTCAAATACCATATTCGATTTAACTAACTTTCGAATACCATATTCGATCACTCCCTTCGAATACCATATTCGATTTAACTAACTTTCGAATACCATATTCGATCACTTTATTGATTTATAAAGATTTCCCTTTTTATAACGTTTATCCATTTTAGAAAGATTTTCTTTTAACAACGTTTATTCATTTATAAAGATTTACTTTTAGTAACGGTTCTTCACTTCATAAATGATTTCCTTTAGCTTTCTATTTATAAGTGCTTTACAAATATCTCCTATTCGATTTCATTTGTAAAGGTTTTACAAATATTTCTCTTCCTATTCTATTTGATTTGTAACGGTTTTACAAATATTTCTCTTCCTATTTGATTTGTAAAGGTTTTACAAATATTTCTCTTCCTATTCTATTTGCAAATGGTTTGCAAATAATTCCTTTACGGTTTTATTTCTAAGTATTTTCTATTTATAAAAATCCATTTATAAATAAATTTCTATTTATAAATTATCTATTTATAAATATTCTCTTTTATAAAATCCTCTGATTTTATAAATAATCTATTTTCAATATTCATTTTGAAAATTCTCTTTTCACCATTTCGGTATGTTATGGTATTTAACACATCAAATCACGATGACCAATATCGTTTAAACACATATAATCGACAACAAGTTATGCATCACATCATATATCACAATATATGAATCACAGTAAAATAAATGTTGAGGAATCCAGTTGGATTCCTCCAACCTGTTTCCCTGCATCACAGATGTTAAACAATATAGATAACATCACTTTCAGTTCCATATAATATATTCTGTTAAACAGAATCAATATAGAAATTCAACTAACTGACTAGCAGTTCAATCAAACAGTCAACACACAGTCAATCAGCCAATATTTAACAGTTCTAAAAATACAACATGAAATTATAACTGTTCAGAGTTAGTGAGATTTACTCACTTTGGCAGTTCATCGTTAAAGAACGATAAACTGTTTGTTGATTCAGAATTGATGTGTTATTCCACCGTAATTTGAGACGAGCTTAGAATCATTCCAAACCAATTCCATTTCGTAGTCGTGGTTCATACGATCCTGTCGGATCCATATTTTTGTAGTTCTGATAATGTATGAGATGATTATACATTTGTATAAGTTTTTAAACAATTAAACTAAAACTATATTAAAGTGGGCTTTAATCTTTATTTAACTCGGCCCAATCCTTTATTGCTTGGCCTAATCCGTACTGTTCTTGCTTCCACCACCGGTAAACATCCATCTCAAAAAGAACATGGCTTCACCTCCAACAGGATTCATCACGACCTGCTCCACCGTTTTCTTGCTTTCGATCTTCACATTCTTCGGCACTAAACAAAAACCCACAACCATCTTCGATCCTTCATCACATTCAACATGAGCTTGCTACTGCCTAAATCAATAACACAGTACCATCCGCTCCTCTTCAAAATTCCTTACAACCCTTGTTCCCACTGTTTATCTTCTAACAATCCATTTATACTCCTTCTCTATTCAACAGAAGTTCCCAATCGAAAGCTCCATTTTCATTTCACACCCCTTTTTATTATTTAAAACAAAAATCTGGGCTTAAACTTTAAACCCTTGGCCCGCTACCACACTTGAGAACCTGACCCGCTATTGAACTGGCCTTCTTCCCCAAAACGATAACCGCTCCATCCTCCTTATAGTAATTTTCCTCCAACACTCAGCTAAACCCAAAACAAACCTCACCATGCTTCTTCTCTCCATCTCCTCTTCATTCCAGTCACCGCACAGTCGAGCTCGCACCTCAGAAGCCATTCCCGTCGATCTCAGTCTTCTCGTGTGAACAGAAAACGAGCGACACTATTTTAAATCGGAACCCACCAAACTCCTCCACGAGATGCTAACCACTTTCCTGAACCCGAATACAACCTCAAAAACTGAAATCAAAACTTGTAAAGATCGAAATCATGAACCCTAGAAAAATCAAACTATCGCTGTAACATGTCGAGGTCCAAAAACATGAATCGCACAATGTAAGCCGGGTACCAAATCGAAGTGAATCCCATAGGGAATTCAAAGATGTTTGAATGGCGATTTATAGGATTTTACTCCTATTTTATTTGAATTAAATGAAGAAGGAAATTTTACTGGAAGAAAACAGCGGCCGGTTTCAACAGATGGAAAATGAATTAGGTTTAGAATTTTAAGGGAGGGGTATTTATAGAGAATAGGATTTAGATATTTGTGTAAGATATTTTCAATTTATTTTATTTGAATATCCGGTTTGCCTTCTAAAAATTCGTGTGATCACATACAATACCCAAAAATCACGAAACTGGACATGCAGCTACAGTTCGACATTACGGTCCCAACGAAACTGGTTTCGTCGAATTCCGACTCCGTATGCTCACACAACGTATTTTTAAAGCTCTGAATGACCCATTTAAATATATAAATATATTTAAATATAATTAAATTTAATATTTATAAATAAATATATTATCGTATATATTCTCAAAAGAATATCATACAGCTCCACTGGGATTTATAACTCGATATTTCAAATCTGGGTCAACCCGATATTCGATTTATATTTAAATTCCTTTTTAAAATATAAATAATTCCTTTATAAATTATAAAGAAATTCCATAACGACTTTTCTAAAATTTGATTTGGACATAAATCAAAATCTACACGATGAAATCCCGATTTTTCTCTTCCACTAGAAAGATATACTCCACCAGCTCCACACGTTTCTTGTTTCACAGAAATCCGGCTTAAAACGAATCCTGTACATTCAGTTGAAGTTCAAATCGCCAAATTACGAACTGCAGCGCCATTTCAAGCTCGTTTATAATTATATTATAAAACTATACGTTCAACTATCGACGATTGAATATATTCGTTATTAAAATTCAACTTTTAACTAAATTATATAATTCGAATTGCCCAATTCACACATATCGCCATTTCAGCCAATTTTGATTATTTCAGAATTAAATATATTATTTAATTTATTATTTTAATTAAATATTCATCATTATTTTATTCCACGACCATTTAATTCACTATATCACTATTTATATAATTAAATAAATTAATCGTAATACCTCTGCTAATGCGGGTCATTACAGCTAGGTTTCAAATTTCATAATTTTTGAAGCTAGTATGTGAGCGTGGTAAAGGAAAATGTGTTTTGTCGATTTCTATTAAATTGGATCAACCAGAAAAGGCCCATTTTTCAAACGGTCTCAGAATTCGACGAAACTAGTTTTGTTGGGACTGTATCGTCAAAACATAGCTAGATTTATTTTTCTTGAATTTTTCGAATCAGTATGTGGCCTCGGCAAATTGAAATGTACGTTCAAATTAAATATTGAATGTTTTATATTTTAATTTGAAGGAAAACTGAATGAAACAGCTGAATGGGCCTACGAAACATATCCCATTGTGTTCGGAATGGGGGTATTTCGCTAGGGACGATAGTCGTTGGGTTTGAATTGGAGTTCGTGTGTGACAAGGGGTATTTTCGGATTTTTAAAAATTTATAAATATAAAAAGAATCTCATTGGCCCAGACATATTTCTCTCTCCCCGACTTTGGTTGCAGGCGACGGCAGATAGCGTTCAACCCCTTCTCTCCTCGTTTGCGCCTCCTACAAGGAAAATCAGCCCCTCCTCCAGTTGAAGATTTTGAAGAGCTCGAGAAGATCTTCAAATCCATAGCAAGTTTGGATTTTTTCATTGAGTAGTTTGGGAGAGTCGACGCCTGGAAGTTTCGGGTTTCAAACCACCACCGCCACCTTTACAGGCCATCGTGCCTGACCCCCCTGCTGCGCGCGGGTGCGCCTCTCGCCCCTCTTCAACGCTGCACCGCCCGATCATCGAATAGCTATAAGGATTCGAAGAAAAATCGAAACCTAGTTTTGAACAAATCAGCTGAGGTACGACTATTTTAAAATAAACTATTCTATAGCACTTTAAAGCGCTACGGTTTTTGATTTCACTGTAAAAATCATATCTTTTTCGTTTTTTGACGAAATTCAGTAAAATAAGAGACAGTGGACTCATGTGGACGTCTTCTACATTCTAGAAGAGACCGCATATTTTTCTGAGCCTTCTGCTATTTTTGGTAGAGTGGAACCCAATGTGAGATTTCTAAATTATAAACGATATGGAAAATGACGATGTATAAATTATATAGTCGATGTATGAGTTATATAAGCGTTGTACACCTCATGTATACGCGTTGTATAAGTTGTACGGTCGATGTATAAGTTATATATGCGTTGTAAAAATTATATCTGTGTTTAATGAAAGTGAAATATACTTATATATATATATACACGCCCCTCGTCCACAAACCATGGACGATATTTATTGGTTGTGATTGGCGTTAAAATTGGTTGATTACAAATAGTTGATTAAAATTGTTTGTGGTTGAAATTGATTGATTGTGGTTGAAAAATACCCGTTTGTGGTTGAGAATTATTTGGTTGAAACCACATAGGATTAGTTTGTGGAAATGAAAAAAATATACATGCCGCCTACATGTGAACTAGATGCATGAAATCCCCATTGTCAAAAGCTGCGAGGCTTTAAGATAGAGCGAGGAGCCGTACTAGGGACGGCCCCGGTTTTAACTACCCTACCGTTATGCTACCGAAATTTTTGAATAATATTCATGTGTTGGAATTGTTTTCATGTGTTGAAACTATATTCGTGTGTTGAATAGAAAACCTTCATGTGTTGAATAGAAATTCATTCGTTGAATAGAAATTCATATGTTGAATGGTATTCGTGTTTTGAAATAAATTGTTTTATAATAAAAATCATATTTTTAACATCTATATCAACTATATAAAATAATCGTGTTTTGAAATGAATTGTTTTACAATAAAAATCGCATTTTGACTATATATATACAAACTATAGAAAACCTTCATGTGTTGAATAGAAATTCATTCGTTGAATAGAAATTCATGTGTTGAATGGTATTCGTGTTTTGAAATAAATTGTTTTATAATAAAAATCATATTTTTAACATCTATATGAACTATATAAAATAATCGTGTTTTGAAATGAATTGTTTTACAATAAAAATCACATTTTTACTATATATATACAAACTATAGAAAACCTTCATGTGTTGAATAGAAATTCATTCGTTGAATAAAAATTCATGTGTTGAACGGTATTCGTGTTTTGAAATAAATTGTTTTATAATAAAAATCATATTTTTATCATCAATATGAATTATATAAAATAGTATGTTTTGAAATAAATTGTTTTACAATAAAAATCACATTTTTATCATATACATGAATTGTTAAAAATAGTGAAGTGTTGAAATAGAAGTCAGTTGGATAAAAATATCATTTTTATCAAAGGTATGAAAAGAAAATGGTTTTGAAATCGAAGAATCGATTAAATATATATATATATAATTAAAATAAATCGAATAACGCACTTGCAGTTCGTATTTTGAAACCGTGATTTCAAACGATTAGTGCGGGAGATCCGACCATTGGATTTTCCCAAAACCGAAACCGTTGGGTTCGCTTTGGAAATATCTTTCCAACGACACCAACTTTGTAAAGATCCAACGGTTGGATTGTCTGGAATGTTTAATTCAAATTTGAAGAAAAAAAGCGCCAAAATCGACTATATTTATATATATATATAAATATAATTAAATTAAATCGAATAACGACGCTGCAGTTCGTATTTGAAATCGAAACTTCAAACGATTGCACCGGGAGATCCGACCGTTGAATTTTCCCAAAACTGGAACTGTTGGATTCATTTTGAAAAGATCTTTCTAATGATATAAAATTTGTGAAGATATGTATAAATCAAATCTGAAGAAAAACAGCGCCACGGCCGCGTTATTGCCCGAAGCGTCGTTTGAATAAATTGGCTATTTTAAAATAAATAAAAATAGCGATAAATCATTGTAAAATATTATAAATGATAAGGAATGTGAAATTTAGAAATTAACTGAAGGTTAGCTAAGTCGAATGGTTTCCTGGGTTTTGATCTGATGTTGGTTTCAGCCTTCGGGGTTAATATTTGGGAAATCGTTCTCTTACTGATTGGCGGTTAGTGACTAATGAATTGGAATGAGGCGTATGTTGTGTTTGTGTATCACCAGTTATTTATATACACGAGTTGCTCAGAAAGACCGGGTTTATCCTATTCTGAACAACTGAATCGACGATAAGAAATCGAAGATGAAGACGGTGGTCGAAGACCGGAGATCTTCACCTCTTTTGGATGGTAACTGATGTCCTGATTGGGAGGCATCCCAAAATATGGATAATGAGTGGTGATCGTCCAGACGTACGTGGAGATCGATGGGTTTGCGAGGTATATAGTGCCTCCGGTTTCATTCAGACCCAGAACGGACTTGTAAATGGACTATGTGTCTGACGTTGGAATCCATTCTGTGTGATTGATAGCCATCTGTTACATGGCGTGAATTGCCTGTGTGGCATGCTAAGATGCAGTGATTAAGGCTTCTGTTGAAAAGCAAACTCTTGTGGTTGATGATCAAAGCACCGCCTATGTGGCATAGCTTTGTGTATAACATGAATTCGCGAACCTCACACCCCGGTATGAACTAGAAACGGGAGAGGACATCAGGGAGGGCATGCGTTTCTGTCTAGTTAGAGGTGGGTTCGGTGCTTGAACTGGCTGACATTTATATTATTTTCACCTATGTGGTTCTTGTTGTTGCGAGGCGCCTCAGTTATATCGGTCAATCCGGGACCGATGGAGTCATTCGTTGGATCACTTACGCCCCATAGGGCGGGGAAACGCAGTGTTCGGGCATTTTAATCCACATCGATGGACCGACCCTGACGATCCAAGGGTCACTCGAGCTCTGATCCTGAGGGGCGGGCTAGAGCGTCTCGAAGTCAATGAGGACTATCTTTTGCCTTGGTTCATGACGGAAATCCAATTTCCAAATACGTGACTGTGCGGTTTTGATTGTATATATATATATATATATATATATATATATATATATATATATGGCGACATGATATATGGTACCCATGCCGTCTATGATTGATAGTTATGATTCGAAATTGTCTTTGAAACAGGTTAACACTAGTAATATCAAATGCTTTTGTTTTATTCGTATCAAGCATATTTTGGCCATTATAAGGTAAAAACTCTATCCTCCGGTTTGCGTTGCATTGTGTGATGGGAACTGAGTCTTATAATGGCTTCATTTTTATAAAAATCATTGTGATGTTTAAAATATTTACTTATTGTAAAGCACTGGCAATCCAATGGAGTAAACCCGTTCCGCGAAAGTGGTGTGGTCCTGTGATTAGCCATATTATAAAATGTTTTAAGTAAATTTCTCATACCAGTCCTATGACTGACTCGTAGTTTCTTTCACTTGCAAACTCGGGTGCCCCTTTTTCTACACGGGCAGCCTTGTATTCAGGTTTTATCTGGCTCTTTCTGGATAGCTGGAGCCGAAGATGGATTCTATCATTTATCTCTTTTTATGCTGTTCAGCTCCTATTGTACATTATGTTTTGTTTTCCGCTGTAAACATTTATGTAAAGCTGAACTGTATTTGTACTAAGTATGATCCTGTATACTGTGTAACTCCGATGATTACGTTTATCCAGTGTATTATTTGTACATTATCTGGTGTAATTATTTAATTCTGTTCTACTATTATCTGTTTATGTGTTATATTCCAAAGATTACCCTTGCCTCCGTCAGTACGGGGTTTCGGGTCGTCACAGCGTGGTATCAAAGCTTTGGTTAAGCTTAGTGCTAGAATATAACATATTAACGAACTTGTTAGAAATAGAACCAGTAGTGTTCTAGGACGAATAACTCATTACAGAGAGGATCAGAAATATCCTGGTATGAGTATAGCAGAATGAAATAACACCTAGATAGATGCTTCTACATTCAAGTATATGTTTCTATGCTTTGAAATATCTTTTCTATGACCTGACACTTGATCTATTATTTACAGAAGTACTAGAAAATGAGTGTCAGAATCAGAAGGAATGTAGAACCAGATATTGAGGCCCTATTGATTAAGTATCAAAATATGGGTGGAATACTGTTCTCGAGCGAAGAATCTATTATGAAAACACAAGCTTGGATTCACTATGCTGAGAAGATCTTTAACGGTTTAAAGCTGAGGGATGACCAGAAAAGATTACTGGCATCCTGGGCATTCAAAGACGAAGCCTTGTTCTGGTGGGATTCAGTTATTGAGAATAATCCAGAGGGTGATATCACCTGGGATAGATTTAAAGTTATTTTCCTAGAAAGATTTACTCCCCCTGAAGCAACTGAGCGGTTATGTGATGAATTCTTTTATCTGATACAAGGAGATATGACTATTCCAGAATATCATAAGAAGTTCAGCGAACTCTTTCATTTTGCCCCTCATCTGATTCAAGATCCAAAGAGGAAGAATCTGAGGTTTATTCATGGCCTGCAAAGAAAATATCAGAATAGTGTAATGAGGAATGTGAAGCTTCCTTTTCTTGAAGTGATATACATGGCTTACCAGTATGAGGATCTCGACAAGAAAGGTATGTTGCGTTACAACGAGGAAGTCAGTTCTAGTAATAAAGGTGAGTTTGAAACTGATCGTCCGGAGGCCAGTACGATGTCTGAGGTCAGTAAGAAGCTAAAAGTCAATCGAAAAAGGGCGAGATCTGAGAAAGAACCAGTAATGAATGCCACATGCTCAAGCTGCAATAGGCAAGGGCATTTGGCGGCAAGTTGTAAATCTTGGAACCAACGAAGAAAGGATAAATCCAAACCCAAGAAGGGATTTCAAGAGAATAGAAAGTGCAGTCAGTGCCACCAGGCTGGTCATTTTTCCAGGGCCTGGCCGCTATTCAGAAAATCTGATGCAGTGCATATAAACGATGTAGCAGAAACTTCTGAGCCCTCAGCTAGTCAAGGAAGGCCTGATGTTTTAGAAGGCACGCTTAATGTCAAAAACATTCCAGTTAAAGTACTGTTTGATACAGGCGCGTCACGAAGCTTTATTGCAAAGAATGCGGTTAAGAAACTGGATTTGAATTTATAAAAGCTCAAAGAACAATGACTGTCCATAATCCGGTTGGGGGTTCCCTCAATCTCAGTTGGGTTTGTGCAGTACCTGTCTCTTTTTCCTATTATAAATTCCCTACTATCTCTATTGTCATGAATTTTACTGAATTCGATCTTATCTTGGGGTTAGACTGGTTGACCAAATATGAAGTAGAGGTTAAATGCGTCGAGAGAGTTGTTAGGGCAAAGATTAAATCAGGTGATTATATAACCATTCCCTGTGAAGGTCAGAATTCTAATAGAAAAGACTTCTGGGCAGCTTTCGATGTTTCTCCTGCTCAAATAGAAAATATCCCCGTAGTCACAGAGAATATTCCGAACCTCATCAAAGATATTCCTATCGTAAAGAATTATGCAGATATGTTCGAAGAAGTGGTCAGCTTACCTCCGCAGAGAGAAACTGATTTCAAGATCGCTTTAATTCCAAACGCAAGGCCAATAGTGCACGCCATTCGGAGGATGACCCTATAGGAGAAAGAAGAACTAGACAATCAAACTCGACATCTTGTATGGAAATGTCTGATCAGGCCTTGTTTCTCTGATTGGGGAACAGTAGTGGTGTTTGTCCCGAAGTCTGACGGTACTCTGCGACTATGTATGGATTATCGGGATTTGAACAAGCAGACAATAAAGAATAAATATCCATTGCCGCGAATCAATGATTTATTGGATCATCTGAATGGAGCACAAGTATTTTAAAGGATGGACCTAGCTACAGGCTTCCATCAGCTTTGAATTGCCGAAGAGTGTGTTCCTATGACAGCATTCAGAGGCCCAGACTTATTATATGAGTGGTTAGTAATGCCGTTCGGCTTATGTAACGCTCTAGCTTACTTCGTCGATTTGATGAATCGAGTGTTCAGAGGAGTCCTGAATAAGTTTGTTCTGGTTTTTATCGATGATATTCTAGTCTTCTCTAAGTCAAAAGTCGAACATGAAAAACATTTGGATCAGGTTCTAGAAATTCTGAGAAGGAATGTATTGAAAGCCAAACTGTCCAAATGTATATTCTGGCAAGATGAAGTAAAGTTTCTGGACCACGTCGTATCAAAAGAGGGAATTGATGTGGATCCAAGTAAAATCACAGCTAGTCAAAACTGGAAACAGCCTAGTACTCCCACAGAAGTCCGAAGTTTTCTTAGATTGGCTAGTTATTACCAGAAGTTCGTTAAAGATTTTTCGAAGATATCTAGTCACTTAACAAAGCTTACAAAGAAGCACACAAAATTCAAGTGGACTCCAGAATGTGAGGAGGCTTTTGAGGAGCTAAAGTTAAGATTAACAACGGCTCCAGTGTTGATGATAATCGACGGCAATCAGTACTTGAAAGTCTGGACAGATGCCTCTAGAGAAGATCTGGGTGCAGTGTTAATGCAAAGAGGTCAAGTGATCGCTTTTGTTAGCCGTCAGCTGAAGCCACATGAAAAGAATTACATCACTCATGATCTTGAGTTGTTTACTATCATATTCGCTTTGAAAATATGGAGACGCTATCTTCTAGGTGAGAAATTCGAACTGTTTACAGACCATCAGTCGTTAAAGTATCTGTTCACCCAGAAAGACTTGAATCTGAGGCAGCAACGTTGGCTAGAGTTCCTTGCAGCATACGATTTTGAGATTCTATACAATCCAGGGAAAGCCAATGTCGTGGCCGATGTGTTAAGCCGAAAGAATGTAATGATCGCCAGTTTTATTATCACGACTTCATTGATAGATAAAATATCTGCCCTTCAGAAGGATGATCACTTCATTCAGAAGATCAGAGAGATGATTCAGAAAGGCGAACCCTCGAGTTTTCAGGTTGATAACGATAGGATTCTAAGGCTAAAAGGTCGAATCTGCATTCCTAACATTTCTGAGCTCCGAAAGGAAGTACTGGATGAATGCCACAAGTCAAAACTTAGTATCTATCCAGGAGTAAGCAAAATGTAAAATGACATCAAACGCACTTTTTGGTGGAGAACGATGAAGAGAGACATTTCTTTATATGTTAGCCGATGCCCCACTTGCCAGCTAATCAAAAGCGATCAACAGAAACTGGCTGGATTGTTGCAACCGCTGGACGTTCCAGGTTGGAAGTGGGAACATATTTCCATGGACTTCATAGATGGTTTGCCCAGAACCAGAAAATGAAATGATAGTATTTGGGTGATCGTAGATCGCTTCACGGAGACTGCCCATTTTCTACTTGTCAGATCGAACAGAACTGCTCAGAGTCTGGCGTAGATATATTTCAAGGAAATTGTTAGGCTACATGGAGTGCCGCTCAGTATAGTTAGTGATAGAGATCCAATATTTACTAGCAAATTCTGGGAGGCATTTCAAGTAGAGCTGGGAATGAAGCTAAACTTGAGCACCGCTTATCATCCTCAGACAGATGGTCAGACTGAGAGGGTGAATCATATATTAGAAGATTTATTGTGGGCTTGTGTTCTTGATTTCGGTGGATTATGGGAAGACCATTTACATTTGGCCGAGTTCTCATATAATAGCATCTACCAAGCGAGCCTGACAATGTCACCATTCGAAGCATTGTATGGTAGACCATGCCGATCCCCTACTTGTTGGGTCGAACCTGGTAATAGGCTAGTATTGGGACCAGATATGATCCGCGAAGCTACAGACAAAGTCGATTTCGTTAAGAAACAATTACTCACCACTCAAAGCTGACAGAAGAGCTATGCTGATTCGAGAAGAAGGTATTTGGCTTTTTCTGTTGATGATTATGTGTATATAAAGGTTTCTCCGATGAGAGGAGTGATTCAATTTGGCAAAACTGGGAAGTTGGCGCCCAGATTTATTGGTCCATTCCCTATTCTTGAACGGATTGGAACTCTGGCCTATAGAATTCAATTGCCTGATTGGTTGCCTGGAGTTCATGATGTATTTCACATATCTCAACTTCGAAAGCACGTTTATGATCCAGACTTAATCGTGGAAGAAGCAGCGCAACAGGATATTGAAATTACTCCAGAATTGTCTGTGAGAAGAGAGCCGCTAAAGATTATCGGCAAAGAAACCAAAGAACTGAGGAACAAGAAAGTTCACTTAGTCAAAGTGCAATGGAGTGGAGATCCGCGAGATTGTACTTGGGAAACTGAGGAGTGCATTCAATAAGCCTATCCTAAGTGCCGAGTGGATATCTCCGATTGACTCCGGTGCAAGGTACATTTACCATATTTTGAAATTTCCATTAGGTTCTCTGCTTTGTTGTTATTTTCTTTCCACGGATGTGCACTTTTAATTCTATAGTTGGATTAATTTAAAAAGAGTATACGAATCGATTAGTACATTTTTGAAAAGTTAAAAACAAATTGCTTGTTGTTTGAGTTGTGTGATAGTGGATTTGTTTAACTAAATTATTAGAATGATAGTTAATTAAATCACACAATGAACTGATATAAAAATGGATAGAAATATATATATATATATATGTGCATCATATATGTTTGAATAGGTAAATGGATAGCTATTGAGTAGAGAAATTATTTGTGTGCCCGACAAATAGGTAAACCTTAATGAGTTGGATGCGAAATATTATTATATCAACTCCTGCGAATGCCATTGGATGCGGAGTGCTGGTTGTTCTGTGTGTAATAATAAACATCGCCATAGGATAGTAACAATTAATTTTGAACTACGTTACATGGCATACTTCTCAAAGATAGGCATACTTCATCATATACCACATAAGCATTTGGAGCTTGTGTGACGAGGTTGAAGATTTACCATACGAGCGAGAGGCTTGTATGGCGATGACTATATTTTACAGGTTGAACTGATGACTGATATGACCATATAAAATTGTAACGATAAATTGCCAGAATAATAAAAGCCCGCACGGGTCTGGAGTTGACAATAATCACGTCTCTCTAGTCATTAGATACGGCACATGGATTATTTATTTCCCACATGGGACGAGGTGACGAGAATTTATTCTCTGGAGCAATTAAAATACACACTCCCTCAGGGTGACGAAAATTTATTTTTTGGAGTTATTATCTATACAAGCTCCCCTGTAAACACCAGAATATATCACTATAAATATGTGTATGCTTTATAGGATTTATTGGGTACCTAATACGGCCCAATAAATTTCCAAACCCCTCCCCGTACAAAGGAGGTTATGGCGAAATTTTTCGAAAATTCCAGGTGTTAGCCAAATTTTTGAAGAATTTGAAAATTCTCAGAAACTGAAAAGTTGGAGAATGGAAGCCAGATTGGAAGTAGAATTGATTAATCAAACCACTTTCGACTTTGTTCCTTTTCGGGGACGAAAAGTTTTAAGTGGGGGAGATTGTAACGACCCGGAAAATCTGAACCAATTTAAAAATTTTAAATTGGCTATTTTAGTGGATTTTAAATATTTTACATAAATATTTTAAATAATAACGACGAAAGGTAAGTTTGAATCGACATTGAAAATGAATAAAATTATTTCTAATTATAAACAAGGCCTGAAATGGCGCGGTAGTTTCAAAATTTGGATTCAAACTTTGACTGACTGTACTAGGTGCAAAACAAAACGGATTTGAGTGAAACCAAAAATATTTAAATCTGTTAGTGAATATATTTTTAACGAATCTGAATAATCGAAGTTTCATAGCAAGAAGCAAAAGTTATGGCCAAACGAATTTTCAGAAAGGTCGCTATAGAATTTATATAGCCCGTGAAAATGGCCATTTTGCAAACGACCTCGGAATTCGACGAAACCACTTTTGTTGGATTCGGGATGTTAAATTATTGCTAGGTTTCAAATTTCATAATTTTTGAAGCTAGTATGTGAGCGTGGTAAAGGAAAATGTGTTTGGTCGATTTCTATTAAATTGGATCGACCAGAAAAGGGCCATTTTTCAAACGGTCTCAGAATTCGACGAAACTAGTTTTGTTGGGACTGTATCGTCAAAACATAGCTAGATTTATTTTTCTGGAATTTTTTGAATCAATATGTGGCCCCGGCAAATTGAAATGTACGTTCAAATTAAATATTGAATGTTTTATATTTTAATTTGAAGGAAAACTGAATGAAACAGCTGAATGGGCCTACGAAACATATCCCATTGTTTCGGAATGGGGGTATTTAGTTAGGGACGACAGTCGTTGGGTTTGAATTGGAGTTCGTGTGTGACAAGGGGTATTTTCGGATTTTTAAAAATTTATAAATATAAAAAAATCTCATTGGCCCAGACATATTTCTCTCTCCCCGACTTTGGTTGCAGGCAACGGCGGATAGCGTTTGACCCCTTCTCTCATCGTTTGCGCCTCCTACAAGCAAAATCAGCCCCTCCTCCAGTTGAAGATTTTGAAGAGCTCGAGAAGATCTTCAAATCCATTCCAAGTTTGGATTTTTTCATTGAGTGGTTTGGGAGAATCGACGCTTGGAAGTTTCGGATTTCAAACCGCCGCCGCCACCTCTACAGGCGATCGCGCCTGACCCCCCTACCGCACGCGGGCGCCTCTCGCCCCTCTTCAACGCTGCACCGCCCGATCGTCGAATAGCTATACGGATTCGAAGAAAAATCGAAACCTAGTTTTGAACAAATCAGGTGAGGTACGGCTATTTTAAAATAAACTATTCTATAGCACTTAAAAGCGCTACGGTTTTTGATTTCACTGTAAAAATCATATCTTTTTCGTTTGTTGATGAAATTCAGTGAAACAATAGACAGTGGACTCGTGTGGACGTCTTCTACATTCTAGAAGAGACCGCATATTTTTCTAAGCCTTCTGCTATTTTTGGTAGAGTGGAACCCAATGTGAGATTTCTAAATTATAAACGATATGGAAAACGACGATGTATAAATTATATAGTCGATGTATGAGTTATATAAGCGTTGTACACCTCATGTATAAGCGTTGTATAAGTTGTACGATCGATGTATAAGTTGTATATGCATTGTAAAAATTATATCTGTGTTTAATGAAAGTGAAATATACTTATATAAATATATATATATACACCCCTCGTCCACAAACCATGGACGATATTTATTGGTTTTGATTGGTGTGAAAATTGGTTGATTACGAATGGTTGATTAGAATTGTTTGTGGTTGAAATTGATTGATTGTGGTTGAAAAATACCCGTTTGTGGTTGAGAATTATTTGGTTGAAACCACATAAGATTAGTTTGTGGAAATGAAAAAAATATACATGCCGCCTGCTTGCGAACTAGATGCATGAAATCCCCATTGTCAAAAGCTGTGCGGCTTTAAGGTGGAGTGAGGAGTCGTACTAGGGACGACCCCGGTTTTAATTACCCTACCGTTATGCTGCCGAAATTTTTGAATAATATTCATGTGTTAGAATTATTTTCATGTGTTGAAACTATATTCGTGTGTTGAATAGAAAACCTTTATGTGTTGAATAGAAATTCATTCGTTGAATAGAAATTCATGTGTTGAATGGTATTCGTGTTTTGAAATAAATTGTTTTATAATAAAAATCATATTTTTAACATCTATATGAACTATATAAAATAATCGTGTTTTGAAATGAATTGTTTTACAATAAAAATCGCATTTTTACTATATATATACAAACTATAGAAAACCTTCGTGTATTGAATAGAAATTCATTCGTTGAATAGAAATTCATGTGTTGAATGGTATTCGTGTTTTGAAATAAATTGTTTTAAAATAAAAATCATATTTTTAACATCTATATGAACTATATAAAATAATCGTGTTTTGAAATGAATTGTTTTATAATAAAAATCGCATTTTTACTATATATATACAAACTATAGAAAACCTTCATGCGTTGAATAGAAATTCATTCATTGAATAGAAATTCATGTGTTGAATGGTATTCGTGTTTTGAAATAAATTGTTTTATAATAAAAATCATATTTTTATCATCAATATGAATTATATAAAATAGTCGTGTTTTGAAATAAATTGTTTTACAATAAAAATCACATTTTTATCATATACATGAATTATTAAAAATAGTGAAGTGTTGAAATAGAAGTCAGTTGGATAAAAATATCATTTTATCAAAGGTATGAAAAGAAAATGGTTTTGAAATCAAAGAATCGATTATATATATAAATATAATTAAAATAAATCGAATAACGAAGCTGCAGTTCGTATTTTGAAACCGTGATTTCAAACGATTAGTGCGGGAGATCCGACCATTGGATTTTCCCAAAACCGAAACCGTTGGGTTCGCTTTGGAAATATCTTTCCAACGACACCAACTTTGTAAAGATTCAACGGTTGGATTGTCTGGAATGTTTAATTCAAATTTGAAGAAAAACAGCGCCAGAATCGATTATATATATATAATTAAATTAAATCGAATAATGACACTGCAGTTCGTATTTTGAAACCGAAACTTCAAACGATTGCGCCGGGAGATCCGACCGTTGGATTTTCCCAAAACTGGAACCGTTGGATTCGTTTTGAAAAAATCTTTCTAATGATATAAAATTTGTGAAGATCCAACAGTTAGATTTTTAGATATGTGTAAATCAAATCTGAAGAAAAATAGCGCCACGGCCGCGTTATGGCCCGAAGTGTCGTTTGAATAAATTGGCTATTTTAAAATAAATAAAAATGCAATAAATCGTTATAAAATATTATAAATGATAAGGAATGTGAAATTTAGTGACTAATTGAAGGTTAGCTAAGTCGAATGGTTTCCTGGGTTTTGATTTGATGTTGGTTTCGGCCTTCGGGGTTAATATTTGGGAAATCGTTCTCTTACAGATTAGCGGTTAATGACTAATGAATTGGAATGAGACGTATGTTGTGTTTGTGTAACAATAGTTATTTATATACGCGAGTTGCTCAGAAAGACCGGGTTTATCCCATTCAGAATAACTGAATCGACGATAAGAAATCGAAGATGAAGACGGTGGTCGAAGACCGTAGATTTTCACCTCGTTTGGATGGTAACTGATCCTGATTGGGAGGCATCCCAAAATATGGATAATGAGTGGTGATCGTCCAGACGTACGTGGAGATCGATGGGTATGCGAGGTATATAGTGCCTCCGGTTTCGTTCAGACCTAGAACAGACTTGTAAATGGACTATGTGTCTGACATTGGAATCCATTCTGTGTGATTGATAGCCATCAGTTATATGGCATGAATTGCCTGTGTGGCATGCTAAGATGCATTGATCAAGGCTTCTGTTGAAAAGCAAAGTCTTGTGGTTGATGATTAAAGCACCGCCTGTGTGGCGTAGCTTTGTGTATAACGTGAATTCGCGAACCTCACACCCCGGTATGAGCCAGAAACGGGAGAGGACATCAGGGAGGGCATGCGTTTCTTTCTAGTTAGAGGTGGTGTCGGTGCTTGAACTGGCTGACATTTATATTATTTTCACCTATGTGGTTGTTTCTGTTGCGAGGCGCCTCGGTTATATCGGTCGATCCGGGACCAATGGAGTCATTCATTGGCTCACTTACGCCCCATAGGGCGGGGAAACACAGTGTTCAGGCATTTATTCCACATCGGTGGACCGGCCCTGACGATCCAAGGGTCACTCGAGCTCTGATCCTGAGGGGCGGGCTAGAGCGTCTCGAAGTCGGTAAGGACTATCTTTTACCTTGGTTCATGACGGAAATCCAATTTCCAAATACGTGATTGTGCAGTTTTGATTGTATATATATATATATGGCGACATGATATATGGTACCCATGTTGTCTATGATTGATAGTTATGATTCAAAATTGTTTTTGAAATAGGTTAACACTAGTAATATCAAATGCTTTTGTTTTATTCGTATCAAGCATATTTTGGCCATTATAAGGTAAAAACTCTATCCTCCGGTTTGCGTTGCATTGTGTGATGAGAACTGAGTCTTATAATGGCTTCATTTTTATAAAAAGCATTGCGATGTTTAAAAGATTTACTTATTGTAAAGCACTGGCAATCCAATGGAGTAAACCCGTTCCGCGAAAGTGGCGTGGTCCTGTGATTAGCCATATTATAAAATGTGTTAAGTAGATTTCTCATACCAGTCCCATGACTGACTGGTAGTTTGTTTCACTTGAAAACTCGGGTGCCCCTTTTTCTACACGGGTAGCCTTGTATTCAGGTTTTATCTGGCTCTTTATGGATAGCTGGAGCTGAAGATGGATTCTATCATTTATCTCTTTTTATGCTGTTCAGCTCCTATTGTACATTATGTTTTGTTTTCCGCTGTAAGCTTTTATGTATTGCTGAACTGTATTTGTATTAAGTATGATCCTGTATACTATGTAACTCTGATGATTATGTTTTTCCAGTGTATTATTTGTACATTATCTGGTGTATTTATTTAATTATGTTCTGCTATTATATGTTTATGTGTTATATTCCAAAGATTACCCTTGCCTCCATCAGTACGGGGTTTGGGGTCGTCACATGGATGATGTGTTTTAAATATTTATTTCATATATTATTATCAAATATTATAATGAGCTGTAATGCAGGGAAGAACAGGTTGGAGGGATCCAACCAGATTCCTCAAATATTATGTATGATGTTTATTTGCACATTATTTTATTTATGAATTGATTGAACCCCATTGACATTTGAAACCTGTTTGGATGTTTACGTTTAATGGAAATTCAATGTTGTTGTGATTTTAATCAATAAACGGTATAGATTGAGGAATTGGCAGCATATGGCCTAAAATCCACATTTTTGTTAAAGTTGATTTATCGTCCGGTGAATCAACGTATTTAAAGTTATAAATTTATTTTATAACTGAGTCAAAGTTTTAGATTTATATTATTATATAAAAGTAGAAGTTTTGAAATAAATTAATGTTTGCAAATTAGGTTTATAAAAAAAATTAAAGTGATAACTCTATAGAGATGCTATTTATAAACTGAACTAAGTTAAAGTGACCCGAGCTGAAAAAGAAATGTTAAAGGATAAAGACTTACACTACAAGAGAAGGCCCATTTTGTTATGACCCGTAGCGACGGCTGACGACGACTAAAAAAAGGGGCCCTCACCAGCCGTCGCCAACCGTCGCCCAAAATGATAAAACCGCGAAGCTACAGCAGCAATTCTCATTCCACGCTGCTCCCCAAACCGACCCAAAAAGAAAACCCTAACCCCGCGCCGCTGCCCCACCACCACCTGCCGTCGCCGCCGATCATCTCCCCCCTTCTCCAAGCCTCCCCTTGCTTTGATCACCTCTAAAGGTATAAATTATACCCTAATTTCTTAATTTAATTAATTAATAGTTATTTAAATTTATATGTTATGTGATTAGGTTATGATTATTGAATTATTGTTGATTTAGTAATGATTGGAAACCCTAAAATGTCAATTTAGTTGTTTATCGATGAAAATGTGGATTTCGTTGATTTTGTGCGTATGTATGTGTTAATGAATTGCATTGTGGAAATTATTGGAATGGAATGACTATGTATGGCGCGAGCCAAGACCTTGGTTAGTATGTATGAACCACTAGAATTTAGAAATCTCATATATTAGGTTGTAGACGGAGTTTAGAAACTCCCGACACCCGTCTTCCACAAACCATGGACGACTTGTTTGAGTTGTGATGTGAAATTTGGTGAATATTACGAATGGTTGATTGTTGATTATGGTTGAAACCAAATAGGATTAGTTTGTGGAAAAAAATTCGTCTACGTACGAAATAGATTATTGAAATCCCCCTTGTCAAAAGCTGCGAGGCTTTAAGGTAGCGCGAGGAGCTGTACATCGGGACGGTTCCGGTTTTAATTACCTTGCCGTTATGCTGCCGAAATTTTCAGAAATTTTCATGTATTTGAATTATTTTCATATGTTCAAGTGTATTCATGTGTTGATAATTTATTCATGATAGAAATAAATTGCTTAGATAATAAAAATCACATTTTTATTACGTATGAACCACTAAAAATATTGATGTGTTGAATAAATTCTTTGAACAATAAAAATCACATTTTTATTATATGTATGAACTATTAAAAATATTCATGCGTTGAATAAATTCTTTGAACAACATATGTATATGTTATCGAAATCACTAACATATATTTTTGAATCGGGAAAAATGTTCAACTATTACATTAACCGTAGTTGGATGTATGAAGTTAGAATTGGAATGAAAGGCTCAGTGAAAGAACATTTCTATAAGTGTGTAAATGAATTTGTTAGATTTGCAGTATCTAATAATCGAAATTACGAGGAGCTTCGTTATCCGTGTAGTAAGTGTAAACTGATTAGGTTTCATAAACCAGACATCATTAAAGTACATTTGTATAAATCAGGTTTTGTGCCAAATTATTATTTATGGGATCGCCATGGAGAAATTGTTGCGCCTACAGTAAATCCTGTAGCATCGAAGGTCGAATTAGTTATGACGAATCCAATGGAAGATATGGTGGAAGATAGCATGGTCAATGTTCCCTACCAGTCAGGTTGACGACGATGACGTCAATATTGAAGAAGAACCGAACACGGAAGTCATAAAAATATATGATTTATTGGCTTCAGCTAAGCGGCCATTGTGGAATGGTTGTGAAAGTGGAACTGAATTATCGGTGTAATGACCCGCATTTTCAGAGATATAATAATTAACTTATTTAATTATTTAAAAGGTAAATTAAAAGATTTAAAGATCGTGGAATTTAATAATGGTGAATATTTAATTAAAAACAATAAATTAAATAATATATTTAATTCTGAAATAATCAGAATTGGCTGAAATGGCGAGATGGTGTGAACTGGATCATCTGTGATATTTAATTCAGTTTAGAATTGAATTAGAATAACGAATATATTATATAAACGACAGTTTGAACGTAAATTATAATATAATTATAAACGAGCTCGAAATGGCGCTGCAGTTCGCTATTTGGCGATTTGAACTTTAACTGAATGTACAGGGCCCATTTTAAGTCGGATTTCTGTGAAACAAGAACCGTCAGGACCGATTTGATAATAGTTTTCTAATGGAACAGAAAACTCGGGATTTCATCGTGTAGATTTTGATTTACGTCTAAATCAAATTTTAGAAAAGTCGTTATGGAATTCCTTTATAATTTATAACGATTTATAAAAGGAATTTCAATATAAATTGAATACCGATATAATATGGATTTGGAATATCGAGCTATAAATCAATATATGAATATTCTGGAGCTGTGGTATATTCTATGTGGATATATACGATAACATTAAATTATTAATATTTTATTTAATTTATTTAAATATATTTATATATTTAAATGGGTTATTTAGAGCTTTAAAAATAGCCACTTTTGCAAACGACCTCAGAATTCGACGAAACTAATTTTGTTGGATCCGCAATGTCAAATAGTTGTTAGATTTCCAGTTTCGTGATTTTAGAGTCACTGTGTGGTCGTACGGATTTTTAGAGTGAGAAACAGTCAGTATTTCGACAGTTAAAAATACGCTGTGTGAGCATACGGAGTCGGAATTCGACGAAACCAGTTTCGTTGGGTCCGCAATGTCGAACTATAGCTGCATGTCCAGTTTCGCGATTTTTAGGCATCGTACGTGATCATACAGCTTTTTAGAAGAGAAATACGTAGAGCGGTAGCTTAACAATCTAATAAATTAATGAATAAAAAATATATACAATTTACCCTATAAATAACCTCTATCACTAAACCATAACATCCATTCCTTCTGGCCAATTTATTGCGTCGCCGCCATTTTTCATTCCCAGTAAAACATTCCATCTTCAAAATTCAAAATGAATTCAAATAAAATGGTATAAATCGAGATACACTTATATTTGAACTCGTTAGGTGTTTATCTTCAACCTAGTAAGTGTTTTGGGCAACTTGACATCATCAGCGTTCGCTGATTTTCTGGAGTGACGACCTAGGGTTGGGGTATTGGTGAAATTCGAACTTTAATACGTGTTTCTGGTATGGATTTTGGGATCGTACCATTGTTTAGCTACTTTTGGTGAAGTCTGAGACGGATTCTTAGAAAAAAAATGTCGATAGTATTACTGGGTCCGTGCGTGTAAACCTGAGAATCGGGTATCAACTCGTGACTGCGAGTTGAACAATAAGTATAAGAAATAGAAGAGATTTTCTAGGAGAAGATTGTTGTGAAATTTGTTTTCGAAATCATGTTGAAGAGAGGGAGCACGAGGTGGAGTATACGTCAGAAATGGTGAGTGGTTTGGAGGAGGAAGACGCGTTTGTACTACTGGAAGAAGGAGGGGTGTTCACGCGGACCGGTGTAGTGCAATTTGAAATGGGCCGACAATCAAGGTTTAAGCCAAATTTTCTTTGAAAGGAAATTAAATTTGTTTTTATTTAAAAATGTGTGAACTTATAAAATTGATATCTCATCCATACGAGGTCAGAATCACGAACCGTTTGTCACGTTGGGGTCGTATAGACGGTGGCTACACCATGGAACTGACTGGGAGTGGATTCGAGCTCGTTTGAATTTACGACGAAATAAATTGTTTCTTTAATGATGAACTGCCAAAGTGAGTAAAACTCACCAACTCTGAATAGTTATATTTTTATAGTGTATTTTTAGAACTGTTAATCATTTGTTGATTTACTGTGTGTTGGTTGATTGATTGAACTGCTAGTCAGTTAGTGAAAATTATATATATATATATGTAATTATATATATAAACCGTTAAATATTTATATATTGATTCTGCTATCAGAATAATTTATATTGAACTGAAAGTGATGATAATCATATTGTGTAACATATGTGGATGCAGGGAGACAGGTTGGAGGAATCCGACTGGATTCCTCAACAGTTATTTTATTGTTTTTCATATATTATTATATGATGTGATATAAAATCTGTGGGCGATTATATGTGCTTGGACGATATTGAACATCGTGATTTGATATGATTGAATACCATAACATACTGAAATGTTGATAAGGGGATTTTCAAAGTGATATTGAAAATAGAATATTTATAAAATGGGATATTTATAAATAAGAGATATTTATAAAGTGGAATATTTATAAATAAGAAATGTTTATAAATTGGAATATTTATAAATAGGAGATATTCAAAAAGGAAATAATTACAAACCATTTTCTTTTTGAATGGAAAGGCCTGTGTGGTGGGTTTGGGGATTTTCCCGATGCTCCCGATACAAAGGAGGTTATGGCGAATTTTCCCGGGAATTTAAGGAGTTAGAATATTTTTAAGAATAAATTTGAAAAGGAGATATTTGTAAACCATTTGCAAATAGAATTGAAAAGGAAATATTTATTTAAAAAATAAATAGAAGTTATAAATAGGAAATATTTGTAACGGTAAATAGAAGTTATAAATAGGAAATATATGTAACGGTAAATAGAAGTTATAAATAGGAAATATTTGTAACGGTAAATAGAAGTTATAAATAGGAAATATTTGTAACGGTAAATAAAAGTTAATCAAATTAATCGAAGTAAGTTAATCGACTATTATTTAGTCGAATGTTAGTTAAGTAAGTAAGAGTTAATTGACTATTAGTTAGTCGAAGATTAGTTAATCAAATATGAGTTAAACAAATAGGGTTAATCGAATTAGAGTTAATCGAATCAAGGTTAATTGAATATTAGTTATTCAATTAGAGTCGATCGAATATAGTTATTCGAGATAGAGATAAAACAGACATAGTTAATTAGGGTAAGCACCATTTAGCACGACTGCTAGCGTAATTCGCAGGGCTGCAGATAGCCTACGGCGGTCGGATGTTTCCTAAGGGAATCAGGCGTAACCATTTTGATCGCTGCGATCTAGAGTCAAGCGAATGGAGTTAAATAGAGGTATCGAATATTAGTTATTCGAATGGAGTTAAATAGAGTTATCGAATATTAGTTATTCGAATGGAGTTAAATAGAGTTATCGAATATTAGTTATTCGAATGGAGTTAAATAGAGTTATCGAATATTAGTTATTCGAATGGAGTTGAATAGAGTTAAATGGAGTTAAATAGAGTTAGTCGAATATAGTTTATTCGAATAGAGTTAAAGAAAATGAGTTATCAATTATAGTTTAATCGAAAGGAGTTATCGATTTTAGTTTAATCGAAAGGAGTTATCGATTTTAGTTTAATCGAAAGGGGCTATCGTTAGTTTAATCGAAAGGAGATTATCGAATATATCGTATTCGAAAGAAAGAGACCAAATATAGTTTATTCGAAAGAGAGAGATTTCGAATATAAGTTATTCGAAGAGAGATAATCGAATATAGGTTATTCGAAGAAGAGTTAATCAAATAGAGATTACTCGAAAGAGAATTATACGTCGAATTCAATTATATCGAATTCGGGAAAGTAATATTTACTTTCTGGCTTTTAAATCAAGAGTATACACTAATAAATTAGGGTTAGGTTTAATTATTCGAACTAAAGAATAAAGGTTATAATTAAAGTTAGATATTGCGAAAGTAGGGATTATAACATTATCGTTAAAATCAATGTTTTCAATAAAGAAGTGGATTTGTAAATTGAATCCGAGAG
The DNA here is from genome assembly GCA_030737875.1 of Allium sativum. Lineage (NCBI taxonomy): Eukaryota > Viridiplantae > Streptophyta > Magnoliopsida > Asparagales > Amaryllidaceae > Allium > Allium sativum. Next base: position 507,081,242 of record CM060921.1, on the reverse strand, counting down.
TTACGTAAAGAAGTTGTTAAGGGTTTAAAAGATAAACTATTACTATTTTGAAGTTATAACATTGTTCAGTTAAGGTCTGAGAGGTAATTATACCCCAACTTGATTGACTTCCTTCTTAACTAAGGAATGGTAAGGTTTGATAGTGAATGATGGTTAAGTGAATTCAGAAAATAGTTTGAGTTGGAATAGCGATGTTTATTTAAAACATCTGTTTAAATCCAATGAAGGAACTTTGGAAATGTTTTCCAAATAAGAAATCAGAAATGTTTTCTAATATAGAAAACAGGAAATGGAAATGTTTTCCATTGTTAATAAAGTATATTTTCTAAAAATTAGAAAATAAGAGATTTAGAATATAGGGAAACAGGAGATAAGTGAATTAATGAACTAAAGAGAAAAATGTTGAATGATGATTGATTGATATAATTTCCATCTGGAAATAATATCGTTGTTTGCACACGAGTTTTTCTTTGATAGTTAAATCACAGACTATCAATGTTTTGACCATTTTACGTTGTTAATATGGAGAGACCGGTTGGATTATTATCCAAAGAACCACTCTGTATTGGCATAAGCGTTGCGAATCATATATGCCAAAGATAATTGAAGACGGAGTAAAGTGCAAGGGCTATTGTATAAGTCTTAGATAACAGTGCCTAAGATGGATATACTGAATAGTACCTTCGGTTCATCCTGTTCCTGGATGACTTGTATGGATGAATGTCTGACAGAGTATTTCCAGAAAGGTCACGTACATTGATTTCTTCAACCGTACCAAGAGTGGAAGCGGAGAAGGAAACTTCTTTTAGCTGACACGTAATGTATGGTTGTAGATGTCAAATTAGTGATTAAGATGGATATGACAATGTGACATTCGAAGTGAATCTGATGTGATGATAAAGCGTAGCTTCTAGCCTCATCAACCGGTAAATAACAGAAATCGGGCAGGCAGCATGGCTAAGTCGGTCGCACCGAAGTAGGGTGTATAATCACCTATCTAGAGAATATTCATTTGCTTCTTTAATATATCAATGTTGTCTCATATATATATATATACGGGAAACGGTTGTTGATCCCAACCGTTGGTGATGTACATTCGATACACTCAAGCGAAATGAGTGGTCGGTCATGTGTGGCTGAGTTGGAAGATGTTCTTGTTGAACTCCAGTGTATCATTCCTAGGGTACACTGATCGGAAGGTGGTTCCATACCTTGTCATAGTTGGAAATCCATTACCCAATACGTGCTTGCGGTTTTGATTGTATACTATATAGTAGAACGTGAGATGAAAGCGTTTCTACTAGATTGATATCTATTTGTACTTAGACATTATTATAATATCAGAATGATATTGCTTTCAAAGATGTGTGGATTTTCATAAGGGAAAACCCGTTCCGTTTTCACGTCGTGGTCTTATGATATATCCGTTATTAAACCAAGTGTTAGGAGTTTTATTCACACCAGTCCTATGACTGACCCGGAGTTTATTTGTTTTGTTTCCCTAAACTCTTGGGTGCCTAAATTTGTACGGGCAGTCAAGTAGTCGGGATTTTACAGATGCACTTGGAGAGCTTGGAGCAGGAGGCTTCAGGATTCTATAGCTATTATTATTTCCACTGTTGTTGTAAGTGTTGTACTCTTAAATGTTATTGTATACATATACTGTTTGTATTTCAGAAGTTATATTATATTTTATTCGTTCCGCTGTGAGATTCGTGTTTACTCTGATGATGATGTTCTTCTTATTCTTCTATTCTACTAGTTCTACCTTATCTATCCTCACCCTCTATCTTCTTTCTATTAGTTTCTTGAATTTCAAGTGCAATTTGGGGTTGGACTTGTGTTATTTAGTCAGCTCAAATTGGACCGGATTTTCGGGTCACTACAATCGGTAACCGCTCAGTACATCACCATGAAATCAAAATTTAACCTTACAGAAGCTGCATTTACAGCGGTTGTACAAGCTGCGAAAAATCATATGCCACCCGATAATCTGATATGCGATTGTCATTACAAAGTGAAAACACTAATGTTGGCTTTTGGTTTGCCGTACCAAAAAATAGATACTTTTGTAAAAGGTTGCATGTTGTATTGGAAAGATGATATTAATCTTATAAACTGTAAGAAATGTGGCGGAGAAAGATATAAACCAAGAAAAAAGAAAGGCAAGGAAGTTCCGTATACAAGAATGCATTATTTACCACGGTTATATGCATCTACAGTCACTGCATGTCATATGCGGTGGCATAGTGTGCGAATACAAGAAGATGGAACTTTGACACATCCATCGGATGGAGAAGCATGGAAACATTTTGATAGGATGTATCCTACATTTTCCGTAGAGAGCCATAACGTTAGACTTGGTTTATGTACAGATGGGTTTTCAACATTTTCTCAGTTTGGTAGTAAATATTCATCTTGGCCTATCATCGTTACTCCTCATAATTTACCTCCGTGGATGTGTATGAAAACTCCATATATGTTTCTCACTGTTGTCTTTCCTGGTCCTAATGATCCAAAACAAGGCATGATGTTTATCTACAACCATTAATCGAAGAGTTGAAAAAACTATGGGATGATGGTGTTGAAACATACGACGTTTCAAAAAAAAGAATTTTCGTATGTTCGCTTCTTTGTTATGGACGATTAGTGATTTTCCTGCATATGGGATGCTTTCAGGTTGGAGTACCGCCGGTCATCTATCTTGTCCTTTATGCATGGAAGAAACACAAGCATTTTTCTTACGGTATGGAAGGAAGCATTCATGGTTTGATTGTCTGTAACACCCCGAATTTCAATTAACACTAATAGTTAGTAATTAAAGTATAATTAATCTCAGATGGAAGAACCAGGGGAAACGGGCTGCGTCATTGCGTTCGTCTCGGAAAAATACGCGAAATAGAGTCCGAGTTTTCGAGAATCGGAGTCCGTATGGCCCGGTTATGGCCCAAAGAAGTTTTTAGAAAATTTAAATTTAAAAAACAGATTTGAAATTCAGTTGGAGCCAAAAGAGGAAAGGGGAGGGAAAAATTCCCGCCTAGCCCCGTGTCGACAGGCATGTCGACAGGGGTGTCGACAGCCCTGTCGACAGGGGTGTCGACACAGGGTGTCGGCTCTGTGGATCTGGGTGCACCAGGTCTGGTCTTGGCTGAGTCTAGGGCTATGTTCTAGAGGGTTCCGAAATCTGAGGGTCCTAATCTAATCTAGGGTTAATCTAAGGGCCTAAAACACTTTCTAATCCTATAAATAAGACCCCAACCCTACCCTAATTCATTCATAATTAAACCTTGTAATTAAACTATGGCAAAATGCAACTTGATCATGGCCTCCACAAATCAATGAAGAGGGTTGCATGCTAATCACTCTCTAATCAACCTCTAATCCCTTCTTAGCATCTTAATCTTCTTCATTTGGTGTGCAAAATTGCTAGTTGTGAGTTTGTATCACTTTGATGATCTTTTGGTAAACTAATTAGATGAGATGTGATGAGATTTATGGTTTTGTATGTGGGTTAATGAGCTTTGAATCATATGATATGATGTTAGCATTAATCTTATGTTTATGCATGTTGAGTATGTATGTAAATATGCAAGTTACATGTTTGTTAATATGCAAGTTACATGTTTGTTAATATGCAAGTTACATGTATGTAAATATGCAAGTTACATGTTTGTTAATATGCAAGTTACATGTTTGTTAATATGCAAGTTACATGTATGTAAATATGCAAGTTACATGTTTGTTAATATGCAAGTTACATGTTTGTTAATATGCAAGTTACATGTTTGTTAATATGCAAGTTACATGTTTGTTAATATGCAAGTTACATGTATGTAAATATGCAAGTTACATGTTTGTTAATATGCAAGTTACATGTAAGTAAATATGCAAGTTACATGTTTGTTAATATGCAAGTTACATGTTTGTTAATATGCAAGTTACATGTATGTAAATATGCAAGTTATATGTTTGTTAATATGCAAGTTCATGATGACACATTATGCAAGTCTATGAGTTAATATGCAAGTTTGTTATGCAAGTGAATATGTAAGTTATGTGACATATTATATGCAAGTTATGTGACATGTTATGCAAGTGCATGTGCAAGTTATGTGTTTGTTAATATGCAAGATGGCACCTTTGAAACATGTTCATTCATATGCAAGTTGACACCTTTTATATGTGTTATATCATGAGAACGAAATTACGTGGGAACGATGGGGTAATTAAATGCATAGGTTAATAAGATTGGGTGAAATTAATATAATTATGCATAACATAAAATAAATGAACATAGTATGGGAATTTGCCTATTTAGTTAGGTGTACCCATACTATGTGTTGGGAATTTACCTATTGAGTTAGGTCTACCCCATGGGAATTTACCTATTAAGTTAGGTCTACCCATGTTAAGAAAACTTGATTAATTAGGGATAAGTAATATAAAATTATGAGGGTGATTAATTAGGTGTAATTAATAGACTAAGACACGAGGTTGGACTCAGTTGTAGCGTAAAACTGCCCGGACCCAACCGGCTTAACCAGTTGCTACAAATGTTAGCCCAATGTGAGAGGTCTTAGGCACAAACTAAATACGTGATTAATGTAAAGACACGAGGTTAGACTCGGTTATGACATAAGGCTGCCCGGACCCAACCGGCTTAACCAGCGGTCATAAAAGACAGTCTAATGTGAGAGGTCTTTACAAAGGTTACGTTCTTAATTAATTAATTAAGAAACACTTAACCACATTAGCATGTAGAGGGACATGAGGGGTTAAGTGGGTGCCTTGGGTGGCATGAGAAAATCTAGTGGTTGCCTTGGGTGGCAATAGAAAATACGATTAGAATACTTAACCAAAATAGAAACATGTAATTAGACATGATTAAAGGGTTAAGTAGGGCATACTAGAAAAAGGGACAAGCTTAGGTGGGTAGCTTGTGGAGGCCCATTTCAACCAGTAACCCATACGTATCTTTGTGGGCTCGACCCATGTCGAGGACGGGACACGCATACTGGGCTTGACTGTAAGAGGCAAACGGGTTAGCGGTGGCAACGCAAGTCCAACGGGCTTCATATGCGTGAGTGGGCCCGGGCTGGTAGGTAAGCCGTTGTTGCATCGTGTAGATATAAGCCGTGCACCGTTAGTTTTATCAGGTTGCCACGTTGGGGAATGGTACACCCCACGGTGGGGCCAGCACGGGTATCTACGTTAGGGAGCCGATCGAATGGGGAGTAGTGTGTACACCTGGTGGATTGTAGGGCCCTGTGGCGCCTACTTGGTCACCTAGGGGTACGCAAGTACTATTAGGTAAATTTTATAAGTCCTTGGGTGGGATCAACCTTTGAGTTAGGAACGACTGGTGTGGTGCAGTTTAGTAATTTACCTTAGGAAGGGTAGATGCGTCTTTATCCTTTATCTTAGTTTAGTTGACTGCTTAGGGTAGCTATTCATCCCTATATGTTACCGTATATCAATTCATGTCTTCTCTGGTTACTTTAACGATTGTATTGTTAAAGTTATAGGACTCGCTCAGACTTATGTCTGACCCCGTTGTTTTTATCTTTTTCCCAACCCTCAGGTCCTGTGGTGGATCCTAGCAGTAGTGGAGCTTGATCGGATTGCTGTTCCAGTCTTTAGGAGCTTGGGTAGATGTAAAGCTCCAGTTATCCAGTTATCTTTCCTTTTGTTTTGGCTATTGTATGAGAGTGGGATTATGTACTTCTTTATTTTGATGGATATTGTACTTGACTTTTATTGTGGGTTTATGATGTAACCAGGCATGTTTTACTTCCGCTGTTATGAGATGATGTTTTAAAATTTCAAGTACTATTTATATCTGTCTTGTTGTAATTTTTCTGTTCTATATTCACTAAAATACTCCACCGATGTTATGGCATTCCCATTGTGAGTGATCATAGCGGGAGTGGGGTGTTACACGTGGTATCAGAGCTTAAGGTTACCAGAACAGATAAAATTTTTGAGAAAAACTATTTTCTAAGAGTATTTTCGAAGAAAGTATTTTCAAAAGCATGTCTTCTAAGAGAAAAAGTTTTTGAAAAAAAAAGAGAAAAGCATAATCCCCAATAGCCATATCTTTATCTTTCGGAATCTCCTTTTTGAATCTTTCCTCTTTCGTTTCAGCATGGCTGAAGATCTTAACATCCCGGAGGGCTTAGTTATACCACTATGGTATAGGAGGTTGCAAGAGGCTAGGGCCGCGGCTGCGGGTCCAGCCAATGCTACTACACCAGAGACAACCGCTCCTCCTCCTCAGCCTAGAGTGGATAATTTTGCTAAGGTTTGCAAGGAGTTCAAGGCTATAGGAGGAAAACCTTTTCTAGGTTCAGAGACTTTCGTAGAGGCTAGAGATTGGCTTAAGGAAGTGGAAGAGTTGCTAGATATCTTTGAAGTGGAAGAGGGAAAGAAAGTCAAGTTGGCGGCTTGGTTGATGAAGGGAGAGGCCTCATTCTGGTGGGAGGTCACTAATGGAGAACGCCCTGTTGACTCTTGGGCAGATTTTAAGCAAAGGTTTGGGGCTAAGTTTCTCTCAAGGGCGGAAGAGAATCTGTTTATGGAGAAGTTCTTGAATTTGAAGCAAGGGAATCTCACGGTGAAAGAATATGTCAACAAATTCAATCAATTAGCAAGGTTTGGCATAGAGTTGGTGAATACACCGGAGAAGAAGGCTTTGAGGTTCGTTAGAGGCTTGAACGAACCATTGCAAGGAATAGCTATGACTCACATTCCTATGGGGGCCACCTTTGAGAAACTTGTCTACATGGCACTTATGCATGAGGATGATAAGAATTCTAAGGCACCAGAGAAAAAGGGGGATCAGAAGAAACCGCAACAACAACAACAAGGCAAGGGCGGAAAAGGCAATGGTGACAAGAAGAAGACGAAGAAGAAGTGCTTCAATTGTGGAACACCAGGCCACCTCAGTAAGGATTGTCGCAAAAAGAAGAAAACAGGTTGCTTTCATTGTGGTGAAGCAGGACATCTTGTGAAAAACTGCCCAAAGAAGGGGCAGAAGACGGGGTCTACCTCAGGAGGTCAGGTGCAAGCTCTTATAGCACCACCTCAGTCAGGGGGGCAAGTTCAGGTTCTCTCAGTTCCACCGATTCAGCAGAGAGGTAGAACTATTTCCGTTGAAAGTCTAGTTTTTCTGTTTGATCATCCAGTTCGTACTTTGTTTGACTCTGGCGCATCGCATTCTTTTATCTCATCATCGTTAGTTGAGTCACTGCACTTAGACACCAGTCTAGTTGATGATCCCTTGGTTGTTTCAAACCCAATTGGGGGCTCTATATATCTGTCTATGATATGTTTGGGTTTGAAGATTTCTATACTTAGCGTTGAGTTTAGATGTGATGCTTTTGTATTGGGCTTCACAGGCTATGGGTTGATTTTGGGCATGGACTGGTTATCCAGTAATGGTGCCGTTCTTGATTGTGAAAGGAGAGTTGTCAGGCTTATGACCCGCTTGGGTAATACTCTCGAGATCTCTTGTAATCCCATGGAATCTGTTTTGCTAAGTTATCTTGAATCGCTCGATGCTTCGGTCGAGAGTTTGCGTTCTGTCAGAGTAGTCCGGGAATATCCGGATGTGTTTGAAGAAGTGAAGGATTTGCCTCCGAAGCGGGAGATAGATTTCCGAATTTATTTGGTGGATAATGCCAAACCAGTGTCTTTGCCAGTGCGCCACATGGCTCCTCGTGAGAGAAGAGAACTTCATAAGCAAGTAGGGGAGTTGCTTGAGAAGGGGTTCATAAGACGGAGCATATCGGAGTGGGGTGCTCCAGTAGTGTTTGCCACGAAGGCAGATGGGTCCCTCAGACTTTGTGTGGATTATAGAGAACTTAATAAGCTTACGAAGAAGAATAGACACCCATTACCGAGAATAGATGATCTCTTTGATCAGTTGGTTGGCGCCTCAGTGTTTTCGCAAATGGACTTAGCTACAGGGTTTCATCAGTTGAGAGTGGCGGAGGACAGTATAGAGAAGACTGCTTTCCGGACTCCGGATGGTTTTTATGAGTGGCTAGTGATGCCATTTGGGTTGACAAACGCCCCTGCATACTTTGTTGATCTCATGAGTAGAGTGTTCAGAGAGTATCTGAATAAGTTTGTAGTAGTTTTTGTGGATGACATCTTGGTCTTTTCCAAGAGTGAAGAAGAGCATGCCTTACACCTCAAGGAAGTGTTGGAGACTCTTCGAGCGCATAGTCTTAAAGCTAAATTCTCTAAATGTCATTTTTGGAGAAGAGAAGTGCGATTCTTAGGGCATGTGGTCTCTAAGGAAGGGATAGCTGTGGATCCCGCAAAGATAGTATCTATCCAGGATTGGAAAGTTCCTAGAAATGCTACCGAAGTAAGAAGTTTCTTGGGGTTGGCAGGATATTATAGGAAGTTCATCAAAGACTTCGCGAAGATATCAGCCCCACTAACCCGCTTGACGAAGAAGAATCTGGTTTTCGTATGGGACGTAGATTGTGATGATGCTTTCCGACGGTTAAAGAGAGCTTTGACCACCGCTCCAGTTTTAGTGCTCCCAGATGGGAGTAAGCCGTTTGTTGTTTATACCGATGCTTGTGGAACAGGATTGGGCGCAGTCTTGATGCAGGAGGGAAGGGTAATAGCCTATGGAGGGAGACAATTGAGAGTGCATGAGAAGAATTACCCTACCCATGATCTAGAGTTGGCCGCGATTGTTTTCGCACTTAAGTCTTGGCGCCATTATCTTCTTGGTGAGAGATTCGAGTTGTTCACCGACCATAAATCATTGAAGTACTTATTCTCTCAGAAGGATTTAAACTTAAGACAGCAAAGGTGGATGGAGTTCTTAGCATCCTATGATTTCGAGATAGCATATACCCCTGGCAAGGGTAATGTGGTGGCAGACGCCTTGAGTAGAAAAAGGCTATCTTTGAGTCCATTGTTCGTGGAACGGCGAAGCTTGGAGTTTCTTTCTTTGTTTGACTTCAGACCTTCTGTTGATTTTGTACCTGGTTTGTTGGCATCCTTGGAGGTTAGACCTACTCTTTTGAGACGGATTGGCGAGGCTCAGCGAGACGACCCACAGTTGGTTGAGTTGGTAGAGAAGCTTATGAGGGGGGAGTCGTCCAGCCATTTGGGTAGATACACCATAGATGATAAGGGATGGTTGCATAGAGACGGTAGACTTTGTGTACCGCAAGATGAGGGTTTGAAGAAGGCTATTTTGGATGATGCACATCGTTCAAGAATGACTATTCATCCCGGTGGAGACAAAATGTACCAAGACATGAAGAGAGTTTTCTTCTGGGCCGGTATGAAGAAAGATGTGGCCGAGTATGTGGCTAGATGCTTAGTGTGCCAACAAGTTAAAGCGGAGCAAAGGAAACCCGGTGGGTTGTTGCACCCATTGGAAGTTCCGCAATGGAAGTGGGATAGTGTCTCGATGGATTTCATCGATGGGTTACCGAGATCGAGGAAGGGCAATACGGGAATTTGGGTTGTGGTAGACAGACTTACCAAGAGTGCCCATTTTATACCCGTGAAGAGTAAGAGGACCGCTCCATGGCTTGCTTCAGTCTATGTTAGAGAGATTGTTAGATTGCATGGCGTACCATCCAGCATTGTGAGTGATCGAGATCCTATCTTCACTAGTGAGTTTTGGAGAAGTTTGCAAGAGGCGGTAGGGACTCAGTTGTGTTTGAGCACCGCATATCATCCTCAGACGGACGGTCAGACCGAGAGGGTGAACCGTATCTTAGAAGATCTCTTGAGGCTTTGTATCTTAGATTTTGGAGGTACATGGGAAGAACATCTTCCTTTGGTGGAGTTCGCATATAATAACAGCTTCCAGTCCAGTATTGGTATGGCTCCTTTCGAAGCTCTTTATGGAAGGCCTTGTCGATCTCCTACATGTTGGTGGGAATCTACGGATAAGATCTTGCTTGGGCCAGATATGGTTAGAGAGACTTCAGAGAAGATTGATTTGATTCGTAGAAAGATGAAGGCAGCGCAAGATAGACAGAAATCTTATGCGGATCGGAGAAGGACGGATCTTGAGTTTGAGGTTGGGGATATGGTTTTTGTCAAAGTATCTCCATTGAGAAATGTGGTTCGCTTTGGGTCCGTTGGGAAGTTAGCACCGAGATTTGTTGGGCCGTTTCCTATTAAGGAAAGGATCGGACGGATGGCATATAGGGTGGAGTTGCCCGACAGACTTAGTGGTGTTCATGATGTATTCCATGTATCACATCTGAGGAAGTGCTTACATGAGACCGCAGAGGTGGTAGAGCCGAGCTTGCTTAGAGATGTAGAGGTAGAGCGTGATGCGACGATTCGACGAGCTCCTACTCGCATCCTTGGGTCAGAGACTAGGAAGTTGAGGAACAGAGAAGTTCAGCTAGTTAAAGTGCAATGGGGAGATGACGAAAGCAATGCTACTTGGGAGACGGAAGCGAAGATGCGTTCTTTGTATCCATTTCTTTTTGAGAGTATGTCTTTTAACTTCTCCTTTATCGCTTGTCTAGTACTTATCTTATCTTTAGTATGTCCTCTCGTTAGTACTATTTGACCTTTAGATAGGGTAAGCCTATGGTTGAAACATGTGTTTGAAACATGTTATGGTTGATGGATGCATGTGGATGCAATTGATTGCTAGTGGTTGCTCGTGGATGCATATACACACACATTAGGCACTAGATCGGCTCAGTCACTTCATGTTGCATAGCGCATAAATGGATGTGGTAGTTAGATTGATGGATGTGTCATGGCTGTGTTATCATGTGGATGATGCATTTTTGTGTATGGTTGTGCACGCATGTAGAAATTTGTATGTGTCAATAGGGTTTCGCATACATATTGGATGCATGGCACTACCATGGTTTGCATTAAGGAGGTCGACTGAATCAGTAGACCGCCTGATTTTGCATTAGTATACGGACATATACACGCACTTTCTGCATATGTTCATACATCATTAGAGGTTTCTAAGGATAATGGTTGCTTGTGGTTGATGGTTAAGTAGATGGTTGTTTGGTTGGTAGGATACGTTCTTCTTAACTTAGAGATTTCGAGGGCGAAATCCTTTAAGTAGGGGAGAATGTAACACCCCGAATTTCAATTAACACTAATAGTTAGTAATTAAAGTATAATTAATCTCAGATGGAAGAACCAGGGGAAACGGGCTGCGTCATTGCGTTCGTCTCGGAAAAATACGCGAAATAGAGTCTGAGTTTTCGAGAATCGGAGTCCGTATGGCCCGGTTATGGCCCAAAGAAGTTTTTAGAAAATTTAAATTTAAAAAACAGATTTGAAATTCAGTTGGAGCCAAAAGAGGAAAGGGGAGGGAAAAATTCCCGCCTAGCCCCGTGTCGACAGGCATGTCGACAGGGGTGTCGACAGCCCTGTCGACAGGGGTCGACACAGGGTGTCGGCTCTGTGGATCTGGGTGCACCAGGTCTGGTCTTGGCTGAGTCTAGGGCTATGTTCTAGAGGGTTCCGAAATCTGAGGGTCCTAATCTAATCTAGGGTTAATCTAAGGGCCTAAAACACTTTCTAATCCTATAAATAAGACCCCAACCCTACCCTAATTCATTCATAATTAAACCTTGTAATTAAACTATGGCAAAATGCAACTTGATCATGGCCTCCACAAATCAATGAAGAGGGTTGCATGCTAATCACTCTCTAATCAACCTCTAATCCCTTCTTAGCATCTTAATCTTCTTCATTTGGTGTGCAAAATTGCTAGTTGTGAGTTTGTATCACTTTGATGATCTTTTGGTAAACTAATTAGATGAGATGTGATGAGATTTATGGTTTTGTATGTGGGTTAATGAGCTTTGAATCATATGATATGATGTTAGCATTAATCTTATGTTTATGCATGTTAAGTATGTATGTAAATATGCAAGTTACATGTTTGTTAATATGCAAGTTACATGTTTGTTAATATGCAAGTTACATGTATGTAAATATGCAAGTTACATGTTTGTTAATATGCAAGTTACATGTTTGTTAATATGCAAGTTACATGTATGTAAATATGCAAGTTACATGTTTGTTAATATGCAAGTTACATGTTTGTTAATATGCAAGTTACATGTTTGTTAATATGCAAGTTACATGTATGTAAATATGCAAGTTACATGTTTGTTAATATGCAAGTTACATGTTTGTTAATATGCAAGTTACATGTTTGTTAATATGCAAGTTACATGTATGTAAATATGCAAGTTACATGTTTGTTAATATGCAAGTTACATGTTTGTTAATATGCAAGTTACATGTAAGTAAATATGCAAGTTACATGTTTGTTAATATGCAAGTTACATGTTTGTTAATATGCAAGTTACATGTATGTAAATATGCAAGTTATATGTTTGTTAATATGCAAGTTCATGATGACACATTATGCAAGTCTATGAGTTAATATGCAAGTTTGTTATGCAAGTGAATATGTAAGTTATGTGACATATTATATGCAAGTTATGTGACATGTTATGCAAGTGCATGTGCAAGTTATGTGTTTGTTAATATGCAAGATGGCACCTTTGAAACATGTTCATTCATATGCAAGTTGACACCTTTTATATGTGTTATATCATGAGAACGAAATTACGTGGGAACGATGGGGTAATTAAATGCATAGGTTAATAAGATTGGGTGAAATTAATATAATTATGCATAACATAAAATAAATGAACATAGTATGGGAATTTGCCTATTTAGTTAGGTGTACCCATACTTTGTGTTGGGAATTTACCTATTGAGTTAGGTCTACCCCATGGGAATTTACCTATTAAGTTAGGTCTACACATGTTAAGAAAACTTGATTAATTAGGGATAAGTAATATAAAATTATGAGGGTGATTAATTAGGTGTAATTAATAGACTAAGACACGAGGTTGGACTCAGTTGTAGCGTAAAACTGCCCGGACCCAACCGGCTTAACCAGTTGCTACAAATGTTAGCCCAATGTGAGAGGTCTTAGGCACAAACTAAATACGTGATTAATGTAAAGACACGAGGTTAGACTCGGTTATGACATAAGGCTGCCCGGACCCAACCGGCTTAACCAGCGGTCATAAAAGACAGTCTAATGTGAGAGGTCTTTACAAAGGTTACGTTCTTAATTAATTAATTAAGAAACACTTAACCACATTAGCATGTAGAGGGACATGAGGGGTTAAGTGGGTGCCTTGGGTGGCATGAGAAAATCTAGTGGTTGCCTTGGGTGGCAATAGAAAATACGATTAGAATACTTAACCAAAATAGAAACATGTAATTAGACATGATTAAAGGGTTAAGTAGGGCATACTAGAAAAAGGGACAAGCTTAGGTGGGTAGCTTGTGGAGGCCCATTTCAACCAGTAACCCATACGTATCTTTGTGGGCTCGACCCATGTCGAGGACGGGACACGCATACTGGGCTTGACTGTAAGAGGCAAACGGGTTAGCGGTGGCAACGCAAGTCCAACGGGCTTCATATGCGTGAGTGGGCCCGGGCTGGTAGGTAAGCCGTTGTTGCATCGTGTAGATATAAGCCGTGCACCGTTAGTTTTATCAGGTTGCCACGTTGGGGAATGGTACACCCCACGGTGGGGCCAGCACGGGTATCTACGTTAGGGAGCCGATCGAATGGGGAGTAGTGTGTACACCTGGTGGATTGTAGGGCCCTGTGGCGCCTACTTGGTCACCTAGGGGTACGCAAGTACTATTAGGTAAATTTTATAAGTCCTTGGGTGGGATCAACCTTTGAGTTAGGAACGACTGGTGTGGTGCAGTTTAGTAATTTACCTTAGGAAGGGTAGATGCGTCTTTATCCTTTATCTTAGTTTAGTTGACTGCTTAGGGTAGCTATTCATCCCTATATGTTACCGTATATCAATTCATGTCTTCTCTGGTTACTTTAACGATTGTATTGTTAAAGTTATAGGACTCGCTCAGACTTATGTCTGACCCCGTTGTTTTTATCTTTTTCCCAACCCTCAGGTCCTGTGGTGGATCCTAGCAGTAGTGGAGCTTGATCGGATTGCTGTTCCAGTCTTTAGGAGCTTGGGTAGATGTAAAGCTCCAGTTATCCAGTTATCTTTCCTTTTGTTTTGGCTATTGTATGAGAGTGGGATTATGTACTTCTTTATTTTGATGGATATTGTACTTGACTTTTATTGTGGGTTTATGATGTAACCAGGCATGTTTTACTTCCGCTGTTATGAGATGATGTTTTAAAATTTCAAGTACTATTTATATCTGTCTTGTTGTAATTTTTCTGTTCTATATTCACTAAAATACTCCACCGATGTTATGGCATTCCCATTGTGAGTGATCATAGCGGGAGTGGGGTGTTACATTGTCACTGTTGTTTCCTGCATACCAATCATACTTTTAGAAGAGATAAAAAAACTTTAAAGCTAACAACGGAATGACTGTGCAAGCACCCAAAATTTGGACAAGTGAAGAAATATACGATATTGTAAGATTATCCCAAGATCCATGAGACTGGAGAGTAAACAGAAATTCCGGGTAAATCTGACATTCATAATTGGTGTAAACAAAGCATATTCTGGGAGCTACCTTATTGGAAAGATCTCAAACTTCGACATAATATCGACGTTATGCACAATGAAAAAAATGTATTTGATAACGTGTTTAATACTGTTTTGAATGTCAAAGGAAAAACAAAGGACGATATATATTCGATACATGGCATAGAAGAATATTGTAAACGTCCAAAACTTCATATGAAGCCCAATGACAATAGAAACCCAAAGCGTGCTATGAACTAGACAACAAACAAATAAAACTTGTACTGAAATGGGTTGAGGGACTGAAATGTCCGGATGGGATTTCTTCTAATCTTCGTAGATGTGTTGACTATAAAAACAATAAACTGAGTGGGATGAAAAGTCATGATTGTCATATCATGATGGAATATTTATTACCAGTGGTGTTCAAAGAATTATTGTCTGCAGAAGTGTGGGGTGTTTTAATAGAGTTAAGCTTATTCTATAAACAGCTTTGTTCGGCAACGTTAAAAATTGATCGTCTCCGTAAACTTGAAGTAGAAATTTCGATATTGATTTGCAAATTAGAGAAAATCTTCCCTCCGGGATTTTTTAATGTAATGGAGCATTTACCTATTCATCTTCCATCCGAAGCTATTCTTCGAGGTCTAGTGCAATATGGATGGACGTATCCTTTTGAAGGGTAAAATTTATGCTTACAATTCAAAGTGACATTAGTGCATATAAATTGAATTAATTTTATTTTAGGTATTTGAATCATCAGAAGAAAAAAGTTCGACAAAATGCACGAGTTGAAGGTTCGATTTGCAAATCTTATCTTGAAGAAGAAGCTTCGTTCTTTTTTTCTCATTACTTCAGTGATCATGTGAAACTATCATTTGTAAGTGGTCCTCGTAATGATGAAACCGTGGAACCCAATTTTTGTCCGACAATGTTATCTGTTTTTAGACAACATGGACGATCTTCAGGAAAATGTGTAAAAATATGGTTAGATGATAGAGATCACCGTGTAGCACACACATATGTTCTTCTAAATTATGCTGAATTTGCACCATTTGTTAGGTACTAAATTTTTATTTTTATCACAGTTATGTGTACATAAATTGTTTGCTAGTAATAAAATCATTTATATTTGCAGTATTTACGAATCAGAAAATCCAAATGGCGATCTCAGTAAAGATTTTGCTAAATGGTTCTCGAAGTACGTTTTTGATCCAATAAACTGCGTCAATGACGAGCATTTGCAACATCTTGCGCTTGGACCAAAAAGAAATGTTAAGAATTATCCAATATTCTTCGTCAATGGATTTAAATTCAACACCATAAACCATGGTACTGACAGATTAACATATTACAGTGATGTATTTGTCAAAGGTAGTGATGATCCCGAAGAGCATATAAAAGACTTTTATGGTGTCTTGACATAGATTTTAGAGTTGACATATTATATACAACCCATTGAAAAAGTTGTTCTATTCAAGTGCAACTGGTTCAGCAATGTTCCTGGTACTGAAATCAACGTGCATAAAGATTATAATCTAATAGAAATAAAGAACACATCGCATTACTATAAATATGATCCTTTTGTATTGGCAAAGCAAGCATTACAAGTTTACTTTGCTCCGTATTTGTCCTTAAAAAGAGATAAAGCAGACTGGTCTGTCGTAATTAAAACAAAGGCAAGATTTACATTTGAAGGAATTGCTATTCCAGACGATGCAGCGTATCGAACGGATGCAAATCAAAATGATGAAATAATAATTTCTAATGATGTCCATTTAGAGTATTTAAACGATGAATCAAATGAATTAATAGAAGCTTTTGAGAGTACACATGACAACGATATAGAGTATGAGACCGAGACTGAATCAGAAAATGAAGAAGAATAGTATTATTTGTTTCGTTAGTTGTTTACATACGTATGTACAATGTTGTGAACTTATATGATGTGCTATGTTGTGAACTTATATGATGTACTATGTTGTGAACTTATATGATGTGCTATGTTGTGAGCTTATATGATGTGCTACAGTTATCTATTATCTGGTTCTTCTTCTTTTATGTGAATGAGTCTTGTAGTTGCATTTGATAATATATGTTGTATGAGTTTATTTGATAACGGATGTGCATAATGATATATGAGTTTTTAATTTCGTGACAAATATGCCTCCTAGATGCCGACCTACCGACATTTCAGAGGCAGGTGCGAGCGGTACAGCACCAGATACACGTCCGGTCGTAGAGAGCTCGTGTCCAAGTCCACAGGGTAAGTTTTTATTTTCGTAAATGCTTAGTATTCAAAAGTTATTAAATGCTAATATCGTACTTTCAGCAGGGGGTTTGATATTATTCCAGGAGAGCTTGTTTTACGTGTGTCTAGACAAGCATATGTCGCTAGGTGGACAGAGGCGTGGCCTCACTGGGACGATATTCCTGTGCAGATTAGGAATGCCATCCTCGTAGAGGTTCTTGTAAGTATAAATATATTTCTCATTTGTAAAATTATATAAAATATGTAATACAATTTGTTTGTTAATTTATAGTGTTCTATACTTGTACGGGATGAAGATATGGATGTTTTCCTCACCGCATGGAACCAGAAGATGAGGAAAAATTATTCAGGCAATGTATACAAGGCAAAAAAAGCGAAAAAAAGGTCTCAGTGGATGAGCGAGGAGGTCTACGCCGATTTCCAGAAATTGTGGGCCACGGAAGCTGCGAGGGTAAATTACTTAAGCTTGTTTTAAATTTTTATTTTGTATATCCATCAATTAATCATATAATTAAATATATAGGAGCTTTCAGAGCGAAATCGAGCAAACAGGCTCAAAAATCCTGCTTTGCATCGGGTTGGGTCTATGTCCTTCTCCCGGCGTCGTCGCGAATTGGTATGAACGATAAATCACATTTACAAATAGTTCTAAACTTTTTAAATCGTATTGATTAATTCTAAATATATATTTTATCATTTCAGATGTCGACTCTCCAATGGGAGCCTACATTTGCTGAGGTGTTTACACAGAATCATGTCGTCGAGCGGAGAGATGAGGAGGGTAACACCACATATACCTGGACGGACCCTAAGTCCTATGAAACGATGGTTAGCATTTGTAATAATTTGTATTTCACATTGTTATTTTGAATTGAGTATTTAATGTATTCCATAATTGTCCGCTATCGCAGGACAAATACAGGACGGCCTTAGATGCTCGAACGATGCAGTTAGGTCACGAGCCGAACGTGGAGAAGTGCAATCGCATTTGGAACAGAATCATCGACCCACCTACTAGGGGTAGACGCTACGGCTTTGGAAATATAGAGGTAAAGCGTTTTATTTAAGGATTTAAACATATCCAAGTGATATTACTTAATATCACTTAGGTACTCAATCCACATAAACAAATATTAATTACTGGCATGAATAATTACTACAAATTGGTTCTATTAATTGGTGTGCATTTTATATCGACAACTCTATTACAATAATTGTATAAAACATGTACAGTATCCAAAAAAACTTTTGACAATGGTTTCTAACTATTTTAATATAATTACAGATGGCGGGGACTCAGGCCTCTTATACGAGGCGTCAGGATGAGGAGGAGATCCACATGCTTCGACAGCACGTTGCAGCTTTAGAGGATTTTCAGAAGAACAGGCTCGAGACCGTGCTGGATGCGCGGATTGCTGCATATCTTTAGGAGCATGGTGTGATGCCGCCGAATGAGCCCGTGATGGAGCACGATGAGGACGAGCAGAACGGAGAGGATGATGATGGTGAGGATGAGTAGGTAGGTACTTTTGTCTATTTTTTATTTTGGACTTGTTTTGTAAATACAAACTAGTTGTTGGTGATGGACTTGAGATGTTTGTGTTGTTTTGTGGAGACGATGATGGTATTTTGGATTTCGTTTGTTTGATGTGGATGTGTTGATGGTTTTTCGATTGTTTATCATTTATATTTATGGTTTTTGGACGTGTTGATGGTATAAGTTGATTTATAGCATTTATGAGGTGAATGAATGTGAAATTGATTGTATATGAGTTGCAGATGAACTGCGTTTTGAGTTTGTGTGATTTGATGGCTTCTTAACTGCTATAATATAAAAAAAAAGTTTCAGTTTGGCGACGGCTAGCGATGGTTTTCTGGTCACGCATGGTGAGACTGACGACGGCTAGCGTGGGTTTTTGCCCAGTTTTGCCACGTATAGCGACGGTTGGCAACGGCTCCTTTGCACTGTCTTGTTTCGGTTGGCGACGGCCTGCGAGGGCCTGTTAGTGACGGCTTTTAACCGTTTGTAGGAAATATAACCGTTTTTCCACGTGGCAATTTTGCCGTCGCCAACCGTCGCAACATTGGTGCCCACTGTCGTCGCCATGGCCGACGCTATATGCTTAGCGTCCACATAATTGGTGACGGCTAATGGCGACGGTTGGCGATGGCTGGTGACGGTTTTTTGCCGTCGCTAATTGAGCCGACTCATGTAGTGTTATGACGTTAGTAAATGGATTTTGGCTATAAATCCAAGAATTTTGTTTTATAATATGGCATTAAAAATGGTTTTGGGTCAAATATGTGGTAACCGGATTTTTTTAACGTAATTCCAATATTAAATGGAATTCGTATAGCAAAGTTAAAGCAAGAGATTAATATTCAGTGAAAATGGTTGTGATCGACCGAGTTTTTCCCAAAGTAAGGTTATGGTTTATCAAAACCATAGTTTAAATAAAATAGTAAAGATTGGTTTGAGGTTATAAGTAATATGATTTTTGAGTTACGAACTTATATTTTTCTGAGATAAGAACATTGTCGATCAAGGTCTGAGAGGTAAATAAATAACCAAAATTGAACGAATTCACTATTATCGAGGGATGTTATTAGTTTGTAACCGTAAAGAATGTTAAAATGATTTATTATTTCCATAAGAAAGACCTTGGGATTCATTTTCAAAGTTTGAAATGTAATTTAAATTATGGAGCCTTCAAATAAAACAATGTATATATTAACATTGTTTAGCCAAATTTGAAGCATAAGTTTATTTATACAATTTGGTTACATATACAACACTGTTTTCTAAATAAAAGAAACGGTGGTCGAAATACATTTATTCTGAATAATAAGTGAATGGCGATGTATTTTTCCGAATAAATGGAAAGCGTTATTTGAATTGGAAATGAAAGTAAGTAGTTGAAATCAAATAATATAAAGATGGGTTCTGAAATTTTAATGATATCTTCAAAGTAAAGGAATATAAAGAAGGTTTTGAGAAATATAGTTGGTTAAGAAGATGAGTTATAGTAAATGTTCCAAAGAAATAGAAATGGAAGTGTTTGTTCAATATAGGGAATGATGTGTAAGAATCGATTAAGAGTAATAATAAATGAAAAGACATGAGCTATCAATATACTTGACTGTTTGACCAGTCTGATTGGATGATTGTTTTATTGAGATTGATAGTTAAACACTCGACTATCAATGAAATATCTTATTGGACCTTTGACGTGTTGTTTCGAATAGGCCGGGATGGGAAATATACCCAAAACTATTTCGAATCAACGTTGCGCTCGAAGCTAACTTGCAGGAATAAAGATGGAGCAATTGAAGACCGTAGATCTTTATAAAACGGAAGAACTATTTATAATCTCTGACATGCAACCAGAGATACATTGTGGCTCTGTCGTGGTTGAAATCTGCGGATTGCAAGGACTACTCTCTACTGATCTATAGAGTGATTCCTAGGATGCGGTAGGAGGATGCCTTCGGTTCATCCTATTCCTGGATGACTTGTATGGACGAATGTCCTACAAAGTATGCCTAATGGATCACATAAGACGATCTCTTCAAGGTATTATGTTTGGTAGCGGAGAAATTCGTTTCTCTTAGCTTTCGTACCTATAATATTTCTGGAGAAATCAACTAGTGATTTGACGGGTTTAACGATGTGACATTCAAAATAAATAGTGGCGTGTTGTTCTAATTAAAAAGTAATCGTGACCTCAAGCCTCACAACCGGGAAATGACAAAAATCGGGCAGGCAGCATGGCTAGTTGGGTTGCACCCAAGCAGGGTGTATTGTCACAATCTAGAGAAAATTAATATTTGTTCCTCTTTCTTTTCTGTATCTCCTAGGAAGTATGGTGGGCCCATAAAACCATATGGTGACAATACATTCGATACACTCAAGTTGAATGAGTGGTCGGTCATGTATGGCCAGGTGGCAAGATGTTCTTGTTGAACCCCCGCGTATCCCCTTTGGAGTAAACTGATCGGAAGGTGGTCCCGTACCTTGTCATAGTTGGAATCTAATATCCAATAAGAGCCTCACGGTTTTTGATTATATAATGAATATGTAGAGCGTGAGATGCATGCGTTCTGCTAGATGGTTATTTATTTGTGATTTGATAGACACTATTGTAATATCACTGGATTTTGATATAGAAAAAATGTTTTGGGTTATTGTATGGTAAAAACCATCAGTGTTTATGTGTGGGCTGGTCTTACTATTATCCTTTCTTTCAAAAGGATTTTCTAAAGTTAAGCAAGTTGTTTGCCATGTGAATTTACCACTGAATGTATTCCAGATTGATCCAGGTGAATTTTGATTTGCTTCAAATGTACTCGGATTAGACCGAGTATATTATCAGGTTAGGTTCCGCTTAGAGTTTCAGAAAGGGGAGCTGGAGTCGAGTCATACAGCCATATTTACTGGTATTATATTAGTTTGCTGTGTGTTGTATTGAAATGTATGTAAACTCTGATGTTGTAATATCCAGTTTTCTTATGTATAAAGCATTTGATATTATATTTTATTCGTCCTGGTATGAGATTATGATGATCTTCTTATTCTTCTATTCTACTATTTCTTTCTTTCTTCCCCACCCTTTAATTTCTTTCTCCTAACTATCTACTTTTTTGTGCAATTTGAGTTGACATGGGTTGTTAGATGTTGGCTTAAACTATATGGAAAAAGTGGGTCGTTACAAGTTTACATCATTGTTTTAAACAATACCTTCCGCACAAAGCTTGTAAGACCAAATTGATAAATTTGAAAAATCCCATACGGTTAACTGTGAAATTTGGGAAGGACACGTTAGACGAGAGGGAAGAAAAAAAAGAGGGAAACTATTTTTTTCGCAAAATTGTAAAGTGAGGCGGAGAATTAGATGGAGTGTATTATTCTTAGTGTTCCCACGAAAACATCGCCCCCGCTTAAACCCCAACTTCAAGCCCCCATGATATTGCTAGCGCTTAAACTCCAAGAAAACCTAATGTGTTAGATGAAAATGAACTATTTAAATCAACCCTGCAGCAGGTCTGCAATAGTTGATGCTTTGATGTTCAGTTTGATTAATTAGACTTGCAATCAAATAGACTTGCAAGTTCTACAATTAGTTTATTTATTTATCTACAACAGTTCATTACTCTACATAAATTTAAATATACTTGTTGTTAACAACTTAAAGCAATCAAGATTCAAATAGACTTGTTATTAACAATTATACTCACTAACCATTTTGAAGTTTGGTGCGAAGGACAAGCGACCAATGAAGGCGTGATTTGCTTACTGGCCAATCCAAAACTTCATAGAATCCTTCACCTTTTAGGCCATAGGTTCCTTGTGTCCATCTGTGTCATTGCCCCTTTCTGAAATATATATCTAATTATAACCTACTTATTCTTCTTTGAATCATGAAAACATGAAAAATTGGACAAACTCTGAGTTTGCCTACATGTCAAGCTGTGAAAATTATATTTAATTACAAATATACAATTAAACACAATCTGATCGACATAAGAATTAGGAACTTACTATATCTTGTTTGTTGGGGAAGACCAATATGATACTTTTAAGTATGAATGAGTCCTTGATAATTGCCTACCATTCAAACATATACTTATTAACTGCAATACCCAATTAACTAATAAGGCACGCATAACTGTGATAAAAAGGAACAAACCTGAAATTCTTGTCTAGCTTTACCAATTCTTTCTTTGTCCAAAGAAATGACAATATAGATATGCAATAAATTTATTTTTAACTAAAATATAAGTCATAAATGACAATTACAACAATTTTACATTGTACAATTTAAATGATAATTGAATGGACCCGGGATAGAAATAAATTTCAGAACCAACATGAAATATGTGCAATATTAGTAAAATTTATGTGCACCATGCATGCAATTTCAACAAGAATTGACATACGTTGTTGCAATAGCAGGACAGAATCGTTACCATCACTGAATTGAAATGACTAAGAGATTTACAAGTTTGGCAAGGTCGGTCAGGAAGAACACTCTACTTCTAGTGATTTTGATAGGTAAACTGAGTAGAATTTTAACTGTAGGTATCAATTGGAAACTAGATTTTAAGCTTGGCAATCCCTGACTATGTAGAGTATGCCATTTAATACCTTTGATGGTAGTTGAGAAACTTTGTATTTATTGGATTTTTCCCTTCTTAAACCAAGTTCCATTATACAAAAAAAAAAGATGATGTTGTAGACTTGTAAGAAAATATATATGTTTTTGTTACATTGATCATCATTGGTCAATAAGAAAAATTATGATGGTGAGAACTTGCTAGGTAACAAATGTAGGCAACAAAAACTGAAGGTGTCAGTTTGGAAGCACCGTATGGGTGAAGTAATATATGAGAGAATCAATCAAGTGTTTTAAGGTCATACCAATTTCACAGATTTCCCTTATAGCAGGATCAGTGCTAATAAAACCAGACATGAAGGTATAATATTTTGTTCTTAAGCATGATTTTAAGCTCTTCTTGTCAACCCTTGTGATTGTTACATGCATGTTCTGCTTAATTACCTACTATTGACAAAGAGTAGTAAGTAATCACCACATGTGCAATATTATTACATGTTGAGGAAATTAGACATGGAAGTATGGTAGCAGTCGAGGTAGTGGTGATAATAAAGACGACATAGATGATACCTAGGACTTAATGATGATGACATATAATACGAAGTAGGTTGTACCTCAGACTAACTAAAGATTGAGTTCTGATTTAGTTAAAGAAAATTCACAATCCTTTAGTCTATTCTCTATTTCTGTTTTCTCTGATTCTCTGAGTTTCTCCCGTCTCTCTATATCTAAAGTTAGATTATCCACTTGACCTTGGAGCTTCCTGCAAAAGCTCTCATAATCCAATTCTTCCTATGCTTTTATGTTATTAACTTTTATCACCTGGAAATAAGAAAATTATTAAAAAGAAAATAGGCTATAATGAGAAATTTTTATTATGTTTGATAGTCAAAAATACTAATCAAAACTCCTAATATATTTGATAACCATGATCGAAAGAATTCACTTTCAATTACATATCAGTAAACACTATATTGAAAACCAAATTAAAGTATACTGAGATGATTGAAGCAGATATATTACCTGAAGCTTGGTGAAAGGCTTTTTTACACGTTGAAAAATCAACTAAAGCACTGTGTCCTGCCAATATCTGCTAAGAATCCTTGTGTTAATTCACTTGTACAAAACTATTCGATCGGCCTATTACATAAGAAAAAATGGTTGATTGTACAATGAGAAACAAATAATTTTGAAACCCCAAAGATAACTTACTAGTTCCCTAAACCTACTAACAAAAGAAAATAACTTCAATCATAAAACATATTATATGTGAAATAATCCAGAGTGTAGTCAAGGATTAACATCCAATGATATCAATGTTCTGGCTTGTCCCAAAAAACATGTTATTAAATTACCTTGTTAACTCAACAATAATTACCATTTGATTACAATTTATAAACATTCATTATAGCAGAAAAATAATAACTAATTGTATTGGTTCACTGGAAACTAACTTATTCTCTTTTATGTTGAATGTTTTGCTGTAATCTAACAGTAATAGTTACAACTGGATAATGGTGCCTAATTCAAAGCTAGGCTTCAGCAAACCAATATTTTCTCAAGATACATAACAATGATACAAGATGAAGTGATAGAGGATTTACAAATGACTATGATAATCTGGACATCAGGAATTCGGCATTTGTTGCTGATAAATGAAGTTTTATAGGAAAATTCAATGAACAAATTACCTTTCGATTACAGATATAGTTTGGGAACACTTAATTTCTACAGAAGCTAAGAGCCAGGAAGGGAATGAAATTGAGCAGTAGACGATGTGGTCTTGCAGATGGCAGCAGTAATTACAATATCCAATGCAACCATATGACATAGCAACGAATCTAATGGAATCTAGACCAAGGTACATCATCCAAATTCCCAATAATTATTACCTGTTTTCACCAACTTATTTAACTATATCATAAATATATTGAAAGTCAAACCTTCATCCTAGGCATTTGGACCCACTCCACAGCAGTTTCAGTTGGTTTCGATAGAAATTCTGATGAAACTTCTTCGATTATGGACATCAATCTATACACACACAAATGGATGAACTTCACTGGTCATGCTAACGATGAATTCAAAAATTAAGAACATAACGTATAAGAAGAGAGTCATTGATAATGCGTTTCTTACCCAGCAGAGCTAGCATTCCATGGTGGATGCTGAGGTGACAAATTGTGCTGACCACTGGTCGCTACTGACTCACAGCTCATGTCCATAGTAGCATTGCAACCTTAAAATAAATAAATTAAAAGATAAATAAATAAATTACGAATGATGCACAAATAGAAGACATATTCAAGTGTAGCTTAGTAGCTCCATTTTCCTTTCTGAGTTTTGTAAATTTTGATTTTATAATACATGTCTATGTTTCTCATCCAAAAAGAAAATGTTAGACTGGTATGTATTTTGAAACTTGGAAGTTTTTAAGCCATAGTGCTTCAATAATCAAATAATATAAAAAAGGTTATAACTAAAATATTATTAATCTAGAAAATAATAAGCTCTAACCCCAGTTTCCTGATTTGCCAGCCCAAGCTGGACAAAAACTGATCCAACAACTACATATAGTTGGCGAAAGCCTCTAAGAACATGACCTAATCATGAACAACTCCTCTTGTCACATGAAAGAATACACGACTAACATCCAAACAAATAAAATTAAGCTATAATAACACAATCATGTGAAAAAAACACAAGCAACAAACATATGATAATGGATAAAATTCACACCAACGCATATTCGGGAGTTAGAACAAGGAATGATGTCCTTGCAAAATTGACATCTAAAAAGTAATAATCAATATAGCTATCACTAATCTCTCAATAAAATTTGTGGTTGTTGTCTATCAACAAGGCTTTCCCTACGTATAACTATCATACATCAGTGCACCAATAATAATCAATATAAAGACAAAAAGATATAGACGACTTGACAAAAAGATATTGACGGCTACAACCATTACTGATACACGATATAATATAAGTTAACCAAAAAAACACCCCATAACTTAGAGTGTAAGATATTAAGATAAAATTTGATTTAAAGGTACGCCAACAATACTCAGTGTTAATTTATTCATCCATTCTACTTAAGAAATTGCATCTTTTCCAAAAAGAGTATTACAGAGTATGCAATAATAAATTTTTGTTTCTTCTTTTCCATATTATCCACTCTTTTAATCCACTCTCAAGGTCAGTCTGACACATAAGTTAGGCATATGGACTAGACAACAACATTTTCAAAATTTGTTTACACTTATTATACTTATTTACACAATAATATGGAGTTCAGTATTAAGTACCCATTGAGTTTTCCATGATTAATGCTAAATAAACATCAAAAGAATTATTGCTTACCTTTTCTTTGTGGGCAACTAATATCTATCGTGGCTATATAAGGTGAGATTTTTTTGGTCATAGAAATATTTAATAAAATAGAAAATAAAATTGAAAAACAAGAAAAATCTGCGAATCCATTAACTATTGGTGATAGAGAGCTTGTTCACCACATTGATATTCCATCGAACACATTTCTGAAGGCAGTAAACATTACATGTACAATCCCACATGATGGGGTCCTGCAAGTTGTGTGACAAAACAAAAAACATATACAAATGAAGATCATATATATGCCACTTCATCATAACTAAAATTCACTACAATAATCAACATGATAGTCCATAAACTCAATTTTTGTAGGAAATTAAGTCAATTATCTAACATGTTTCAGGGAATTAAAGTTTCTTAAAATATCCTTAGCTTAAACTAATGCATATAAATTGGGAAAACCGGAACCATGTTTCGTCAAATAGAGCAGATTCTAGAAGTGGATAAATAAGCCATTGATGGATAAAGTGTGCACTTCAACCAAATGTGTATTTTGATAAAATCAAACATGGAGGTATGCTCGAAGAGTAGACATTACCGGCTTTCTTCCACTGACAAGCCTATCGGCTACAGTGAGAACTAGGGTTTTTCCATAGGCAAAGGCCGCTAGTTGTGGTTACTACAACAAAAATCTTTCAAGTGGCCACCGATTTGCTTCCACTAGAAGTTGATTTGCTTCTATTAATATGATTACAATGGAGACGAGAGAAAACGATGATGATTGCAATAGAGATGACTTCACACAATGATAAGGCTATCAGGAGATGAATAATTTTTTCTGGAGGAGGACAATTTGTTATTAACTTGAACTAGGGGCTGACAAATTGGGAAAGTTTCTTTTTGATATGTGGAAGAAAGTAGGGATAGAGGGAAAGGAGAATTTCGTCGCTCAAGACAATTGTTTTATAATTCACCACCTAATTTTCGTTTCTAATTACTGAACTTAAGCGAAAATGCTATACAAGAATGCTGAGAAAGCTAACTTTTGTTGCAGTGATCACTAGCAAATATAACTCAAGGTTGCTTAAATTCAAAAACCCTCTAATTTCCCAACGACGATAAATAAACCACTAAGTGTATCTTATGCTCGTCCGTCTCAAGTTATTACTTAGGAAAAAAAATCGAAGTGTCTTTCCTTGAAATCTCCATAAGATAATAAAATTTAATATACATATACACTTAAGCTTGTATGAGGCACAGGTCATCCATAAATATCAAATCAGATTACTTGCTAGCTTGGATAAATTTCACTTTCAAACTTTTATATATCACTTGACCTTTCTAATGAAGACTTCAATCACATTCCCTGATTAGAAACCTCAACTTCCCTTACATAACCACAATTATTATAAAAAACTTCAATCATATCAAGAATTAATTTCAAGTGTTCGCCTTCGAGAATCACTTGTCTACATTACCTAAAAACAATATACTCAAACCCTAGAACAAGGGCTATCATGCAGATAAAAAGATCAACATGTAACTTACGTATTTTATCAGTTAGTTTCTTTACTACGTCGATTTCTTATTAATCACATTCAATTACACTAATAGTATACCTCATTCGATACTAAAATAATTTATGAACCATTTCATTTGAAATAAATTAAGTTTTTTAAACATTCTACTAGGTCGTAAATTTATCAATAAAACGTTTCACAAAACACCGAGCTTCAAATTACATAATGACCCAAAACTTTAAGGCTAACTAAAAGGGCCAAAAAATTTGTTTCAATCTAACAAATGAAAACTTTTAAAACTAGATATGGGGATTTTTTTCAAATCAATTGAAATATCCCTGTATACATGTACCTCTTTCATCTCAAATCATAATTTTTGGATTTAACCAACCTTATTTTCAAATCGATATTGAATAATTTGTTTAATAATACTAAGTATCATTATCTCAATTCTTAAACCAATTTCCCTAAAATTTTCTTTAAATTCTATGAAAAATATACATACATCAAGTAATTCTAAAACAATACTTAGGAAAAGGTTCTACCAACTAGTATAATATGTCCCCTTACTAAGAAGGGTAATAATCAAGAGAAGTGCTTGTCGATCAAATACAATGCTCACCTAATTTTACTCACTTTCAAACCACTCTAACCTACTAATACACAAATACTTTGTTCTCAAATTGACTTATCGATTCCGAAAGCAACCTCTAACATGATTAAATTTTAACATCTTTTATATTTTTTAGTATTCACAGATCATTTCAAACAATGATGTTTGTATTTTCTCCAAAACCTTAAAAATTATTTTCCGAAACACTAAGATCTAAGTTCTTAGAATGTCAGTTAAAATCCACTTCATTATAATCATTATTTCATAAACTGTACATATTTTAAAAAAATCTTACATATAATGAGTGCACAAATATAATTTTCAAAGCATAGTATATCCTTCCTCTAGATCATAATCAACATCTTTTGTTAAAGTTAACTTTTAATACAACATTATAATTGAATGCCTTATAATCAAACTTTGAATCTCAACTCATAAATTGTGCATTTCAATGCATCATTTACTTACTATCTACCCAACCATGTAGAAAAATATTCATAAAATGGATGAGCATAGATCAATAGTCAACATACAACGATCAACGCCCATAAACTGGCCAAGCATGACAAATTAATCAACAAATGATAACAATGCTCATGAACTTATTGAGTAAGATTAAGCTAGTCAACAAAGGTAACAAATGAAAATTACTAATCCCTACATTAATTACAAGCCATACTTATATATTGTTATATATAATAAACAATACGCACTTTTTTATAATATGCTCAACTAAATCTAGGGCATCGCTTATCTCTAAGTAATTATACTTAACCAAACCCATGGTTCTTGCTTAAACTTTAGCTATGTCACTATGTGTAACGTGCCTCCATTTTGGCCCTAAATGTCGACATTAATACATCTACAGTATTCACATGCCAAACACCCAAGTGTCGGAAAAATTGATTATTAGGGACAAAGAGAAAAGGCAAACAAAAAAGTAGAGAAAACATTTGAATCTTATAATGGAATGACAATATATAATATCAAAAGAAGTATAAGGTGCCACTCCAAGATCATATCATTTCAAAGTAATAATCTTACATACTATCATCAACTAAGATAGTTTAACAACGTGTTTTCCTAAATGTTGATATACGTACTAGTAATGTAATAGAATAAATAATACTATGGCAGTTGAAAGCATCCAACTTGTCTCCTTGATCTTCAAATAATATCAAATAAAAACAGGTATTTACCGACTACTTAAGAGTATTGAGGAATTAACGGAAAAATAAAAACACGAGTCAGACATTAGTCTAGTGTGTGAAATTAATAAGCATAATGCATTCATGTAACATAAGACTAAATGAATCACCATTATGGATTTCCCTTGAAATAACCGAAGCATCTAATAAGTACTTATAGTGATATGATGGATAATATCTAGGTTATATAATATAAATCATAAAATAGTCGTGGTGTGTGTACAACACAGATATGTTTATTATACAATAAAAACCACTAAGATTCACTAGGAGATGAATTTTCGTTCTTAGTATCTTTAATACATTTAGAATGGGCCTTTTGAAAAGGATTAGAAATACCATTTCGTGTACTGATATCTCTAGATAAAATATATCATAGGGTAAACACAACAGGTTTATGCCTATGACATGTGATATTGAATATTACTGCATATGTTAGTATTCCCCATCGATTTTAGCATCTCGAGTTGAAATCAAATCTTTATATAGATTCCAACAAATAATTCACGAATATGTTTATGGATTCTGGTATAAGCCCTCCAGTGAATGCTAATATTGACATTTCCTTTGGTGTTAACCATAGTATAGGTAGTTAAAACTCTATAACATTTGTTCGAAATGACAACTGACATCTCTCTTTGATTTAATCATATGGTAAATAATGCAATTCTACAACCTTTCTCTTTAAACCGCTTCTAACACAAAGAAATGTTGATTGGTTCTAAATTGGCTACGCTTCAAGTCATCACATATTAGTATGCTCCGTCGTTGAACGAATGCTTCAAAACCATTCGAAAGATTTCCGCTTTCGACTCTTTTAGATACAAATGGACAATGCATAAAGGAAGAGATCATCTCCTATCTAGGTGGATTCCTTATCTCTTGTCCTTTAAGAAAAAGATAATGCATGGGATATGATGTCATTGAGGATAACCATAAAATATAATTCTCGGGTTTCTTATGGATAACTCCGAAGTTAATTTTGGTTGCATTCTATAATGATAAGAACAATTGCATATACTAACCAAGTCTCTTATACTCATTATGTCCCAACATTTTCATCTTGCACTATTCCAAGGTCAAAAGTGAAGTCGGTAGGTGTAACGACCCGTATTTTAGCGATATAATAATTAATTTATTTAATTATATAAATAGTGATTTATAGATTTGAATGCTCGTTGAATAAAATAATAGTGAATATTTAATTAATATAATAATTAAATAATAAGTTAAACAAAACTGGATTTGGTTAGAGAATAACTTGGAATGGAATTGAGTTGATATGTTAAGAGTTTGGAATTTGAGATTGGAGTTTGAATGGAATTTGACTTTGGTTTAAACAAATGATTGTGTTGAGGATGAACTGATTGCAGTTTGATTGGAATGATACTGGTATATGTTGAATTGGTAACAGATGCAAAGAATATCATGCAAAGGATATAATGATATGCTCGATAAAAAGGTACTAGTTTATATTATATATGGGGTTGAGATTTTGATGAGCCGAATTGGCAAGCCGCTTGGCTGTTTGGTTTTCTTTTGGGTTGAAGAAGGCCTAGAGAGGCGGGTTGGAGTTTGAGCTATTGACCAGTACAAAGGAGGTGCTAGCAGAATTTTTCGAAAAGTTAAGGTGTTAGAAAATTTCAAGATTTTTGAGAATTTTCGTTAATTGGAATTAATTAATGTTTTAATTGAAATTAAATTGGTTCAGTTGAAACTGAAAAAGAAGTAAACAAATAATTTTTAACGCAGTTAACAGGGTTTGTTTTCTACTTTAGCAATTTCGAGGACGAAATTATTTTAAGGGGAAAGAATGTAACGCCCCGTATTTTAGCGATATAATAATTAATTTGTTTAATTATATAAATAGTGATTTAGAGATTTGAATGGTCGTTGAATAAAATAATAGTGAATATTTAATTAATATAATAATTAAATAATATATTTAATTTTGAAATAATCAGAATTAGCTGAAATGGCAATACGATGTGAATTGGGCAATTCAAAATATATAATTCAGTTTAAATTTTGAATTAGAATAACGAATATATTATTTGAATGACAATTTGAATGTATAATTATATTATAATTGAAATCGAGCTCGAAATGGAACGGTAGTTCACTATTTGGCGATTTGAACTTCAACTGAATATAAAGGGTCCGTTTTAAATCGGATTTCTGTGAAACAAGAAACGTTCGGAGCTGGTGAAGTATATTTTTCTAACGGAAGAGAAAAATTGGGATTTCATTGTGTAGATTTTGATTTATGTCCAAATAAAATTTCAGAAAATTCGCTATAGAATTCCTTTATAATTTATATCGATTTATTTATATTTTAAAATGGATTTTAAATATAAATCGAATATCGATATAATTGGGAATTTTGAAATATCAAGTTATAAATCCCATTGGAGCTGTATGATATTCTATTGTGAATATATAGGATGATATTTATTTTTAAATATTTAATTAAATTATTTTTAAATATATTTATATATTTATATATTTAAATGGGTTATTTAGAGCTTTTAAAATAGCTAGTTTTGCAAACGACCTCCGTTTTCGACAAAACCAATTTTGTTGGATCCGCAATATTAAATTATTGCTAGATTTAAATTTCCTTGATTTTTGAAGTCAGTATGTGGCCATACTGATTTTTAATGTGAAAAACAATCAGTATTTTGATGGTTAAAAATACGCTGTGTGAGCATACGAAGTCGGAATTCGACGAAACCAGTCTCGTTGGGTCCGTAATGTCGAACTGTAGCTGCATGTCCAGTTTCGTGATTTTTGGGTATCGTATGTGATCATACGGATTTTTAATAATAAATACATACAGCGTTTGCTTAAAAACAAATATAAAAATCTCCTATATAATATCCTTAAAATTTCTAAACCTAACCCATTTTTTTCAGCGGTCAAAAATGTGCAGCCGATAGTTTTTCATCCTCAAACATTTTCGTGAGCAATATAAATTCATTACAATACAAATAAAATCCTAAAAAATATCAAATCTTGGATCTACGGGTTTGTAGGAAGTACGACTTCATTCTGGGGTAGCATAGGAGGACGCGGCAGTTTCCTTGTAGGGTTCGACATGTTTTACTGAAGCTAAGGTTGGGTTTAGATGACGATGGAGGAGGAGTTAGGCAAATCGAGTTCAGCACGGTGTATGTGGGGTCGAGGCGCTCTGAATTCGGGAGGTTTGGTGAATTCCGATGCTAACCGGTGTCGCGAGTTCCTATTGCGGAATAGGAAGTGCCGTGACGCAACTGGATGTTGGGGATCCGAAGTTCATGATATTTATATGGTGCGATAGAGATATCGAAAAGGAGTGATTTGGTATATGTTATTCGATTTGTTTTGAACCATGGCAGGAGAATATGTGGATTAAAATCAAAAAATGGAGAAGTGGATACTGGAGCTTTATCACGGGGAAGAAGTTGAGGGTATGGGCCGGTTATCCACGAATGGTGATGGGCCTTGTTTCCAAGGTTAAGCCTGATTTGAATAAATAGTTGGTTTAGTTTAAATTTAAATTAGTTCAAACTTTAAAAATGTATACCTATTTCATATGTTCACGGAATTCAGCGAAACAAGATCCGTTGGGATCGTACGGACGGTGGCTCTACAATGGAACCGACTGAGAGTGAATCAGAGCTCGTTACAATTTATAGCAAAATAAATTGTAAGTCTGAATCAAGCGATGGTTATCGTTATTAACGATGGTCGTCCAATGTGAGTAAAACTCACCAACTCTGAACATTTATATTTTTATAGCATATTTTTAGAACTGATAATTATCTGTTGATTGCTGTGTGTTAACTGTTTGGTTGAATTGCTTATGTATTGGTTGAAATTATAGATAACGATATATATATAAATCGTTAATCAAATATTGATTTTGTTTAGCAGAATATTTCATAGTGAAATGAAATCGATGTTAATATTATTGTTTAACATCTGTGATGCAGGGAAACAGGTTGGAGGGATCCAACTGGATTCCTCAATATTTATAATACTGTTCTGTTCATATATTGTAATATATGATGTGATATACAATCTGTTGTTGATTATGTGTGTTTGAATGATATCGATCATTGTGATTTGGTATTTTAAATATCTTAAGAAATACTAGGATGTGGAAAAAGGGGATTTTTAAAGTGTAGTTTGAAAATAAATTATTTATATAAAATCAATGGATTTTATATATAAAAAGGAAAGGATTTTATAGAAGAAAATAATT
Source organism: Allium sativum (assembly GCA_030737875.1). NCBI lineage: Eukaryota > Viridiplantae > Streptophyta > Magnoliopsida > Asparagales > Amaryllidaceae > Allium > Allium sativum. The sequence goes on along the minus strand of CM060921.1, from coordinate 507,047,412 downwards.
ATAAAATCAAAGAAAGTTATAAAAGGAATATTTATTTAGAAAATAAATAAGATATTTTAAGGGATATTTATTTGGAAAATAAATAGGATTTATAAAGGAAAATATTTGTAAAACAAATGTAAAAGGAATTATTTATTTAGGAAATAAATAAAGTTATAATGGGAAATATTTATGAAATAAATAAAGTTATAAAAGGAAATATTTATGAAATAAATAGAATTATATAAAGGAAATATTTATATGAAATAAATGTAGACAAATAGAAAAGTAAGTATTTGTAATCGAACAGAGTTATCAAATATAATTTATTTGAATAAGAGTTAGTCGATTAGAGTTAACCAGTTAGAGTTAATCAATTAGAATTAATCGATTAGAGTAAGAGTTAATCGATTAGAGTTAACCAGTTAGAGTTAATTAGTTAGAGTTAACCAGTAAGAGTTAACCAGATAGAGTTAATTGAACATAGTTAATCGAATTAGGATTAATTAAATATTAGTTATTCAATTGGAGTTGACCGAATATAGTTATTTGAGATAGAGTTAGTCAAACGTAGTTATTCTGGATGAGTTGCCATTTCGTACGACTGCTAGCGTAATTCGCAGGGCTGCAGATAGCTTATGGCGGTCGGATATTTCCTGAGGGAATCAAGCGTAACCATTGTGATCGCTGCGATCTAGAGTCAAGCGAATGGAGTTAAATCGAATATTAGCCATTCGAAATAAAGTTAAAACAGACATAGCTATCCGAATATAAGTTAATCGAAGATTAGTATTCAATAGGAGTTAAATAAGTTGAGTTAAATAAGTAAGTTAATCGGATAAGTTATTCAATTAGAGTTAATCAAAACAGAGTAAAGCAAATAGGAGTTAATTGAATAGGGTTAATGAATTAGAGTTAAATCAAATAAAGTTAATCGAAGATTAGTTATTCGAATAGAGTTAGTCAAATATAGTTTAATCGAAGAAAAAGAGATAATCGAATATAATCTATTCGAAAAGAGATAGTCGAATATTATCTATTTGAAAAGAGATAATCAAATATAATCTATTCGAAAAGAGATAATTGAATATAATCTATTCGAAGAGAGTTAATCGAATATTAGTTATTTGAAGGAGAGTTAACCAAATAAAGATTGACTCGAAAGGGAGTTATAAGTCGAATTCAATTATATCAAATTCGGGAAAGTATTATTTACTTTCCGGTTTTTAAATCAAGATTTATTTATTTATAAATAAATTAGAGTAGGTTAATTATTCAAAGTAAGAAATAAAAGTTATATTTGAAGTTAGATATTTCGAAAGTAGGGTTTATAACGTTAGCGTTATAATAAAAGTTTTTCATAAAAGAAATGGATTCATAATCCGAATAGAAGAATTTGCGTAAGAAAATGATTATACAAATTGGAGTGGTGAGCTTTTTCAATTGCAAGGTTAAGAACTTTGTTCAGTTAAGGTCTGAGAGGTAATTATACCCCAACTTGATTGACTTCCTTATTCAACTAAGAAATAGTTGTGGTTCGAAGGCGAGAGTTAGTTAGAAATACAGTTCAGTAATGGGCGATTTATGGATAGAGCGGTCGTAACGACGTTCTATACAACGTTAGTTTGAAATCCATATAAATGAGTTTTGGAAACATTTTCCAAATATAGAATCAGAGATATTTTCTAAACATAGAAAATGGAATGTTTTATTTATAAGAAATTAAGAAATGAAGTTAAGCTAAATTAGAAACTGACTGAAGATTAGTCAAGTTGAATGGTTTTCTAAGTGTCTATCTGATGTTGGTTTTGACCTTCGGGATTGATACTTAGGGAATTGTTCTAATACTAGTTTTCAGTCAGAGACTGATAGATGTGGGAGAATAGTGATAAGTAAATAAGCAATGGGAATGTTTTCTAATGTTCATAACATATATTTTCTGAATATAAAAAATAAGGAAATATGAATATATATATATATATATATATATATATGATGATTGATCAATAGAAATTCCAATTGGAAATAAGATTGTTGTTTGCACACGTGGTTTCATTTGATAGTTAAATCACCGACTATCAAAGTTTATGACCATTTTTACGTTGTTAATATGGAGAGACCGGTTGGATTATTATCCGAAGAACCACTCCGTATTGGCATAAGCGTTGCAAACCAAGTATGCTGAATATATTGAAGACGGAGTAAAGTGCAAGGTCTATTGTATAAATCTTAGGTAGAGATTGCCTAAGATGGATGTACTGGATAGTGCCTTCGGTTGTCTAGTCCCAGGGCAACTTGAACGGACGAATGTCTGACAAAGTATATCTGGTAGATCGCGTAAGTTGATCGGTTCAAACGTATTTACGTTGGTGGCGGAGGAATTCATTTCTCTTAGCTTATACCCGTGGTATTTTTGGGGAAACCAATTTGTAATTTGACGGGTATGATGATGTGGCATTCAAATTAAATGAATACATGATCTGTATAGAGATACATTATAACCTCAAGCCTCATCAACTGGGAAATGACAGAAATCGAGCAGGCAGCATGGCTAAGTGAGCCGCATCCAATTAGGGTATATTGTCACCATCTTGAGAATATTCATATTTGTACTTCTTTCAATTCTGTATCTCCCAGGAACGGTTATGTTGGAATACTAACCAAGGGGTGGCAATATATTCGATACATTCAAGAGAAATAAATGGTCGGTCATGTGTGGCCGAGTTACAAGATGTTCTTGTTGAACTCCAGTGTATCGCTTCTTGAGTACAGTGAATGGAATGTGGATCCATACCTTGTCATAGTTGGAATCCATTCCCCAAATAAGAGCATGTGGTTTTGGTTGTATATTATATATGTAGAACGTTAGATGTAAGCTTTTCTGCTAGATTTCTATTTACTTGATCTACACATTATTATAATATCAGACAAGTATCGTTTTAGAAAGATTTTGGGTTATCATAAGGTAAAATCCATCCGTGTTTATGTGTGGATCGGTCTTATGATTATCCTTTGTTTCAAAAGAATTTTGAAAGTTAAATCAAATGATTTGAGTTTACTTACACCAGTCCATGTTGCTTAACTTGTACGTCTGATAGGGGTTCTCGCTTCGCGGTTTGGTGGCAAATGGGAGACTCTTACTCCTACAGGTCCTGCAATATAGTGGGTTGGTCGAGTCGAGAGGCTGGCAGTAAAGCATGGAGTTGGGGTACCTCTGTAAGCCACGGGTGGGGGGGGGGGGGAGGTTAGCCCTCTGCCTTAGTAGATGAGGGATGGTTGAAAAGCCTACCGAGGCTTCAGGATATATATAGCTATTGTTATTTCCACTGTGTTGCAGTTATACTCTAATAATGGTAGTGTATATAGATATTGTTTTATTTCAAAGTTATGTTATGAAATATATTTATTCGTTCCGCTGTGAGATTCGTGTTTACTCTGATGTTGTACGTTCTTCTTCTTCTATTCTAAGTTTCTATCTTATCTATTCTCACCCTCTAATTTCTTTCATGGACTATCCGGTATTTCTGATGCTTGAATAGTCGACATAGTGTTGTATGTCGATATCCAGGATCGTGAATTACCCGGGTCGTTACAGTGGTATCAGAGCAAAAGGTTAAGTGATTTACCTTGGCTCTGTGGTGTGGCTTAGTAGAGATAGGGTTAGCAATACCCTAGATTGAGTTGAGTGTATATATATGAGCGTGAATGATTTTATATTGTGGAGTTTTGTTGATTGAGTTGTTTATGGGTTCTGGTCGATCAGTTTGATCCACTGTATCGGTAGGAGTTTATAAACACTCGAATACGATGGGTCGACACGATATGTTTTGAAAGAGGGTAAATGAAATAATTTTACCCGAACTATATTTTGATATAAAGAAAATATAGATATTGGAATTATAATATATTAGAGATAATGGTTGTCATTATAATCGAGTAAGATTATAAATGTGAAATGGTTATGTAAATAGCCAATCAGAATTCATATAAGTGAAATACATGAAATAAGATGAAGTAAATCTGAATTTAGAATCAGACTTGGTATTAAAAGTTGGAGTGGTGTTTGTAAATGGATTTGATTAAATATATGAGAATTTTAAAATTCTGGGAGATTTTAAACTGTTTAAAGCATAGCAAATGATATTTTGAATTGATTTCAAGATGGAAGTGTTTAGAAATGGTTTTGAAAGTGATATAGTATTGAACTCACTTGATCGCTGGAAAATAGATTATGATGATGACAACTGCATCATCAGTGTTCATTTTCGAGTTGCAAAGTGACGGATTACTACCAAAGATTTTGTTTTTAGAGTGTTTTGAGAAAACAAGTTATTCAAGGAATTCAAATGTTTTGAATTGTTGTTATGATTTCAAAATGGAATTGAAATAAAAACCCAGGAATTTAAATCTTGAAATTCAAAATTTAACTTATTAATTTAAATAAATCAAGATGGTAATGATAAGTAAACAAATTAGAATTTAACTTGAGATAAGTTAAATAAAACTGGATTTGGTTAGAGAATAACTTGGAATGGAATTGAGTTGCTGTGTTAAGAGTTTGGAATTTGAGATTGGAGTTTGAATGGAATTTGACTTTGGTTTAAACAAATGATTGTGGTGAGGATGAACTGATTGCAGTTTGATTGGAATGGTACTGGTATAAGTTGAATTGGTAACAGATGCAAAGGATATCATGCAAAGGATATAATGATATACTCGATAAAAAGGTACCAGTTTATATTATATATAGGGTTGAGATTTTGATGAGCCAAATTGGCAAGTCGCTTGGCTGTTTGGTTTTCTTTTGGGTTGAAGAAGGCCTAGAGAGGCGGGTTGGAGTTTGAGCTATTTACCAGTACAAAGGAGGTGCTGGCGGAATTTTTCGAAAAGTTAAGGTGTTAGAAAATTTTCAGGATTTTTGAGAATTTTCGTTAATTGGAATTAATTAATATTTTAATTGAAATTAAATTGGATCAGTTGAAACTGAAAAAGAAGTAAATAAATAATTTTTAGCGCAGTTAATAGGGTTTGTTTTCTACTTTAGCAATTTCGAGGACGAAATTATTTTAAGGGGGGAAGAATGTAACGACCCGTATTTTAGCGATATAATAATTAATTTGTTTAATTATACAAATAGTGATTTAGAGATTTGAATGGTCATTGAATAAAATAATAGTGAATATTTAATTAATATAATAATTAAATAATATATTTAATTCTGAAATAATCAGAATTAGCTGAAATGGCAATACGGTGTGAATTGGGCAATTCAAAATATATAAATCAGTTTAGAATTTGAATTAGAATAACGAATATATTATTTGAATGACAGTTTGAACGTATAATTATATTATAATTAAAATTGAGCTCGAAATGGCACGGCAGTTCGCTATTTGGCGATTTGAACTTCAACTGAATATACAGGGTCTGTTTTAAACCGGATTTCTCTAAAACAAGAAACGTTCGAAGCTGGTAAAGTATATTTTTCTAGTGAAGAGAAAAATCGGGATTTCATTGTGTAGATTTTGATTTATGTCTAAATCAAATTTCAGAAAAGTCGCTATGGAATTCCTTTATAATTTATATCGATTTATTTATATTTTAAAATGGATTTTAAACATAAATCGAATATCGATATAACTGGGAATTTTGAAATACCGAGTTATAAATCCCATTGGAGCTGTATGATATTCTATTGTGTATATAAATGATGATATTTATTTTTAAATGTTTAATTTAATTATTTTTAAATATATTTATATATTTAAATGGGTTATTTAGAGCTTTAAAAATGGTCAGTTTTGCAAGCGACCTCCCTTTTTGACGAAACCAATTTTGTTGGATCCGTAATATTAAATTATTGCTAGATTTCAATTTCCGTGATTTTTGAAGTCAGTATGTGGTCGTACCAATTTTTAATGTGAAAAAAAGTTAGTATTTTGACGGTTAAAAATACGCTGTGTGAGCGTACGAAGTCGGAATTCGACGAAACCAGTCTCGTTGGGTCCGTAATGTCGAACAATAGCTGCGTGTCCAGTTTCGTGATTTTTGGGTATCGTATGTGATCATACGAATTTTTAACAATAAACACATACAACGTTTGCTTAAAAACAAATATAATATTCGAATATAAAAATAATAAAAATCTCCTATATAATATCCTTAAAATTTCTAAACCTAACTCATTTTTTTTCAGCGGTCAAAAATACGCAGCCGATAGTTTTTCATCCTCAAACATTTTTGTGAGTAATAGAAATTCATTATAATACAAATAAAATCCTAAAAAAATCAAAGCTTGGATCTACGGGTTTGTAGGAAGTACGTCTTCATTCTGGGGTAGTATAGGAGGACGCGACAATCTCCTTGTGGGGTTCGACAGGTTTTACTGAAGCTAGGGTTGGGTTTAGATGACGATGGGGGAGGAGTTAGGCAAATCGAGTTCAGCATGGTGTATGTGGGTTAGAGGCGCTCTGAATTCGGGAGGTTTGGTGAATTTCGGTGCTAACCGGTGTCGCGAGTTCCTGTAGCGGAACAGGAAGTGTCGTGATGCAACAGGATGTTGGGGATCCGAAGTACATGATATTTGTATGGTGCGATAGAGATTTCGAAAAGGAGTGATTTGGTATATGTTATTCGATTTGTTTTGAACCATGGAGGGAGAATGTTGTGATTGAAATCAGAAAAATGGAGGAGCAGATACTGGAGCTTTATCACGGGGAAGAAGTTGAGGGTATAGGCCGGTTATTCATGAATGGTGATGGGCCTTGTTTCCAAGGTTAAGTCTGATTTGAATAAATATTTGTTTTAGTTTAAAATTTAAAATAGTTCAAACTCTAAAAATGTATATCTATTTCATATATTCACGGAATTCAGCGAAACAAGATCCGTTGGAATCGTATGGACGATGGCTCCACAATGGAACCGACTGAGAGAAAATCAGAGCTCATTACCATTTATAGCAAAATAAATTATCCGTCTTATCGTTATTAACGGTGATCGTCCAATGTGAGTAAAACTCACCAACTCTGAACAATTATATTTTTATAGAATATTTTTAGAATTGATAATTATCTGTTGATTGCTGTGTGTTAACTGTTTGGTTGAATTGCTTATGTATTGGTTGAAATTATAAATAACGATATATATATAAATCGTTAATCAAATATTGATTTTGTTTAGAAGAATATTTCATAGTGAAATGAAATCGATGTTAATATTATTGTTTAACATCTGTGATGCAGGGAAACAGGTTGGAGGGATCCAACTGGATTCCTCAATATTTATAATACTGTTCTATTCATATATTGTAATATATGATGTGATATACAATCTGTTGTTGATTATGTGTGTTTGAATGATATCGATCATTGTGATTTGGTATTTTAAATATCGCAAGAAATACTAGGATGTGGAAAAGGGGGATTTTTAAAGTGTAGTTTGAAAATAAATTATTTATATAAAATCAATGGATTTATATATAAAAAGGAAAGGATTTTATAAAAGAAAATAATTATAAAGTCGAAGAAAGTTATAAAAGGAATATTTATTTAGAAAATAAATAAGATACTTTAAGGAATATTTATTTGGAAAATAAATAGGATTTATAAAGGAAAATATTTGTAAAACAAATGTAAAAGGAATTATTTATTTAGGAAATAAATAAAGTTATAAAGGGAAATATTTATGAAATAAATAAAGTTATAAAAGGAAATATTTATGAAATAAATAGAATTATATAAAGGAAATATTTATATGAAATAAATGTAGACAAATAGAAAAGGAAGTATTTGTAATCGAACAGAGTTATCAAATATAATTTATTTGAATAAGAGTTAGTCGATTAGAGTTAACCAGTTAGAGTTAATCAATTAGAATTAATTGATTAGAGTTAGAGTTAATCGATTAGAGTTAACCAGTTAGAGTTAATTAGATATAGTTAAGCAGTAAGAGTTAACCAGATAGAATTAATTGAACATAGTTAATCGAATTGGGATTAATTGAATATTAGTTATTTAATTAGAGTTGATCGAATATAGTTATTTGAGATAAAGTTAGTCAAACGTAGTTATTTAGGATGAGTTGCCATTTCGTACGACTGCTAGCGTAATTCGCAGGGCTGTAGATAGCCTATGGTGATTGGATGTTTCCTAGGGAATCATGCGTAACCATTGTGATTGCTACGATCTAGAGTCAAGCGAATAGAGTTAAATCGAATATTAGCCATTCGAAATAAAGTTAAAACAGACATAGCTATTCGAATATAAGTTAATCGAAGATTAGTTATTCGATAGGGGTTAAATAAGTTGAGTTAAATAAGTAAGTTAATCAGATAAGTTATTCAATTAGAGTTAATCGAAATAGAGTTAACCAAATAGGAGTTAATTGAATAGGGTTAATGAAATAATGTTAAATCAAATAGAGTTAATCGAAGATTAAATATTCAAATAGAGTTAATCAAATATAGTTTAGTTGAAGAAAAAGAGATAATCGAATATAATCTATTCGAAAAGAGATAGTTGAATATAATCTATTCGAAAAGAGATAATCAAATATAATTTATTCGAAAAGAGATAATCGAAATCTATTCGAAAAGAATAATCGAATATAATCTATTCGAAGAGAGTTAATCGAATATTAGTTATTTGAAGGAGAGTTAACCAAATAAAGATTTACTCGAAAGGGTGTTATACGTCGAATTCAATTATATCAAATTCGGGAAAGTATTATTTACTTTCCATTTTATAAATCAAGATTTATTTATTTATAAATAAATAAAAGTAGGTTAATTATTCAAAGTAAGAAATAAAAGTTATATTTGAAGTTAGATATTTCAAAAGTTGGGTTTATAATGTTAGCGTTATAATAAATGTTTTTTTATAAAAGAAGTGGATTCATAATGGGACGTCCCCAAACCCCGTACTGACGGCGGCAAGGGTAATCCTTGGAATATAACACATAAACAGATATCAGCAGAACAGAATTAAATAAATACACCAGATAATGAACAAATAATACACTGGATAAACATAAACATCAGAGTTACACAGTATACAGGATCATACTTAGTACAAATACAGTTCAGCTATACATAAATGTCTACAGCGGAAAATAAACATAATATGTACAATAGGAGCTAAACAGCATAAAAAGAGATAAATGAAGAATCCATCTTCAGCTCCAGCTATCCAGAAAGAGCCAGATAAACCTGAATACAAGGCTGCCCGTGTAGAAAAAGGGGCACTCGAGTTTGAAAGTGAAACAAACTACGAGTCAGTCATGGGACTAGTATGAGAAATCTACTCAACACATTTAAAATATGGCTAATCTCAGGACCACGCCACTTTCGTGGAACGGGTTTACTCCATTGGATTGCCGGTGCTTTAAAACAAATCATTCTTTTAAACATCGCCATGCTTTTTATAAAAATGAAGCCATTATAAGACTCAGTTTCCATCACACAATGCAACGCAAACCGGAGGATAGAGTTTTTACCTTATAACGGCCAAAATATGCTTGATACGAATAAAACAAAAGCATTTGATATTATTACTAGTGTTTATATGTTTCAAAAACAATTTCAAATCATAACTATCAATCATAGACGACATGAGCGTCCCATGTCACTATGTCGCCAAATATAGGTATACAATCAAAACCGCAAAGTCACGTATTTGGAAATTGGATTTCCGTCATGAACCAAGGCAAAAGATAGCCCTTGCCGAATTCGAGACTACCTAGCCCGAGCCTCAGGCAAGTACTCAGTCAAGTCTTTGGAGCGACAGGGCCGGTCCACAGATGTGGATTAAAATTCCTGAACAATGTGTTTCCCCGCCCTATGGGGCGTAAGTGAGACAACGAATGACTCCATCGGTCCCGGATCGACCGATATAACCGAGGCGCCTCGATATCCATCTTCCACATAAGTAAAATGTCAGGCCGTGTAAAAACAATGACACAACTCCTAGCTAGGAAGAAACGCATGCCCTTCCTGAGGTCCTTCTCCCGTTTCTGGTTCATACCGGGGTGTGAGGCTCGCGAATTCACATTACACACAAAGCTACGCCACACAGGCGGTGCTTTGATCATCACCACAAGACTTTGCTTTTCAACAGAAGCCTTGATCATTTTCCACTTAGGCATGCCACACTAGCAATTCATGCCATGCGACTGATGTCCATCGATATACAACCTCTGAGCTCGTGCTTTTCAGAGAAGGGCGTTAAGCAAAACAATAAATTCTCCGCCGCCAAACAGATGTATATTTAATAAAGATCAATCAACACAGAATAAAATCCAATGTCAGACACACAGTCCATTTACAAGTCCGTTCTGGGTATGAACGAAACCGGAGGCACTATATACCTCGCATATCCATCGATCTCCACGTACGTCTGGACGATCACCACTCATTATCCATATTTCGGGATGCCTCCCAATCAGGACATCAATTACCATCCAAACGAGGTGAAGATCGGTCTTCGACCCCCGTCTTCATCTTCGACTTCTTATCGTCGATTCAGTTATTCAGAATGGGATAAACCCGGTCTTTCTGAGCAACTCGCATATATAATAAACAAGTGCAACACTAACATACATACGCATCATTTCAATTCATTAGTCACTAATCGTCAATCAGTAAGAGAACGATTTCCCAAATATTAACCCCGAAGGCCGAAACCAACATCAGATCAACACCCAGGAAACCATTCGACTTAGCGAACCTTCAGTTAGTTTCTAAATTTCACATCCATATTGTTTATAATATTTTATAACGATTTATCGCTATTTTTATTTATTTCAAGATAGTCAATTTATTCAAAACGACGCTTTGGCCATAACACGGCCGTGGCGCTGTTTTTCTTCAGATTTATTTTACACATATCTGAAAATATAACCGTTGGATCTTCACAAAATTTACATCCTTAGAGAGATCTTTTCAAAATGAATCCAACGGTTCCAGTTTCGGGAAAATCCGACGGTCGGATCTCCCGGTATAATCGTTTGAAGTTTCGAGTTCAAAATACGAACTACAGCGTCGTTATTCGATTTCATATAATTGTATTTATATATATATTAATCGATTCTGGCGCTGTTTTTCTTCAGATTTGAATCAAACATTCCAGACAATACAACCGTTGGATTTTTACAAAGTTGGTGCCGATGGAAAGATATTTCCAAAGCGAACCCAACGGTTGCGATTTCGGGAAAATCCGATGGTCGGATCTCCCGCACTAATCGTTTGAAATCACGGTTTCAAAATACGAACTGCAGCTTAGTTATTCGATATATTTCAATTCTATTTATATATATATATCGATTCTTCGATTTCAAAACTATATAATTTTCATACATTTGATAAAAATGATATTTTTATCTAATTGTCTTCGATTTCAACACTTCACTATTTTTAACAATTCATGTATATAATAAAAATGTGATTTTTAATGTAAAACAATTTATTTCAAAACTCGACTATTTTATATAGTTAATATAGGTGATAAAAATAGGATTTTTATTATAAAACAATTTCTTTCAAAATATGAATACCATTCAACACATGAATTTCAATTCAACGAATGAATTTCGATTCAACACATGAAGGTTTTCTATAGTTTATATATATAGATAAAAAGGTGATTTTTATATTTAAAACACGAATACCATTCAACACATGAATTTCAATTCAACGAATGAATTTCGATTCAACACATGAAGGTTTTCTATAGTTTATATATATAGATAAAAAGGTGATTTTTATATTTAAAACACGAATACCATTCAACACATGAATTTCTATCCAACGAATGAATATCGATTCAACACATGAAGGTTTTCTATAGTTTTTATATATAGAGTAAAAATGTGATTTTTATTGTTAAAACAATTTATTTCGAACACGAATACCACTCAACACATGAATATGATTCAACGAATGAATTTCAATTCAACACATGAAGGTTTTCTATTCAACAGACGAATATAGTTTCAACACAGGAAAATAATTCTAACACATGAATATTATTCAAAATTTCGGCAGCTTAACGACAGGGTAGTTAAAACCGGGACCATTCCTAGTACGGCTCCTCGCTTTACCTTAAAGCCTCGCAGCTTTTGACAATGGGGAATCATGCATCTAGTTCACACACAGGTGGCATGTATATTTTTTTCATTTCCACAAACTAATCCTATGTGGTTTCAACCAAATATTTCTCAACCACAAACGGGTATTTTTCAACCACAATCAATCAATTTCAACCACAAACAATTTCAATCAACCATTCGTAATCAACCAATTTTCACACCAATCACAACCAATAAATATCGTCCATGGTTTGTGGACGAGGGGCGTGTATATATATATATATATATATATATATATATATATATATATATATATAGCAATTCACTTTTATTTCAACACATATATAATTTTTACAACGCATATATAACTTATACATCGAACGTACAACTTATACAATGCTTATACATGAGGTGTACAACGCTTATATAACCCATACATCGACTATATAATTTATACATCATCATTTTCCATATCGTTTATAATATTAGAAATCTCACATTGGGTTCCACTCCACCAAAAATAGCAGAAGGCTCAGAAAAATATGCGGTCTCTTCTAGAATGTAGAAGACATCCACACGGTCACGATGTTTCCTGTTTCATCGATTTTTGTCAATACACGAAAAAGATATGATTTTTCAAAGTTTGCAACGGTTTAAAGGTGTTAAAACTGTTGAAAATAACCATAGTCGATACCTCAGTTTTTGATTTGAAACTAGGTTTCGAGTTTTCTTCCAATCTATTGCTCGAGGCAAAAATTGGTCTGCTCCACGTCGAAGAGCCTCGAAAGGCGCGCTGACTGGTGGTAGAGGCGTCGGACTCGAGCTGGGTATCAGGGAGAAAACAGGCGATGAACGACGACACTTCAGAGCGACGAATCTCGAGAAATACAAAATGAGAAAGGGCGAGACTTGTTCTGATTTGAAGAAGGGGAGGAGCTCTTCAAAAAGTTCAACTGGAGGTGGGGCTGATGGTGGCTGTGGCGATCGGAAACGGGGAGGAAAGCTTCGAACTTCGAGCGCCGTTCAGATCAGGAGAGAGAAAGAGGGTTTTTCCTTTTTTTTATAAAAATCTGATTGGCCGGTGGGTTTTAAAAGGGGTTTTCTGACACGACCTCCAATCCAAACCCAACGACTATCGTTCCTAGCGTTTTACCCCCATTCCGAACACAATGGGATATGTTTCGTAGGCCCATTCGACTATTTCAGTCAGTTTTCCTTCAATTTAAAATATATAACATTCAATATTCGATTTGAACGTACATTTCAATTTGCCAGGGCCACAAACTGATTCGAAAAATTCCAGAAAAATAAACCTAGCTATGTTTTGACGATACGGTCGCAAAAAAGTAGTTTCGTCGAATTCTGAGACTGTTTGTAAAATGGCCTATTTCTAGTCGATCCAATTTAACTGTAATTGACCAAAACACATTTTCCTTTTCCACGCTCACATACTAGCTTCAAAAATTATGAAATTTGAAATCTAGCAATAACTTCACATCCTGGATCCAACAAAAGTGGTTTCGTCGAATTCCGAGGTCGTTTGCAAAATGGCCAATTTCACGGGCTATATAAATTTCATAGCGACCTTTCTGAAAATTCATTTGGCCATAACTTTTGCTTTCCGCTATGAAACTTCTATTTTTCAGATTCGTTAGAAAGGTATTCATAACAGATTTAAATATTTTTGGTTTCACTCAAATCCATTTTGTTTTGCACCCGGTACAGTCAGTCAAAGTTTGAATTCAAATTTTGAAACTACCTCACCATTTCAGGCCTTGTTTATAATTAGAATTAATTATATTCGTTTTCAGACGTCGATTCAAACTCACTTTTCATTGCTATTATTTAAAATATTTATTTTAAATATTTAAAATCCACTATTTTAGCCAATTTAAAAATTTTAAATTGGTTTAGATTTTCCGGGTCCTTACAATCTCCCCCACTTAAAACTTTTCGTCCCCGAAAAGGAACAAAGTCAAAAGTGGTTTGATTAATCAACTCTAAGTTCAATTTGACTTCCATTCTCCAACTTTTCAGTTTTTGAGAATTTTCAAATTCTTCAAAAATTTGGCTAACACCCGGAATTTTCGAAAAATTTCGCCATAACCTCCTTTGTACGGGGAGAGGTTTCGAAATTTATTGGGCCGTATTAGGTACCCAATAAATCCTAATAAGCATACACATATTTATAGTGATATATTCTGGTGTTTACAGGGGAGTGTGTATAGATAATAACTCCAGAGAACAAATTCTCGTCACCCTGTCAAAGCCTGAGGGAGTGTGTATTTTTAATTGCTCCAGAGGATAAATCCTCATCACCTCGTCCCGTGTGGGAAATAAATAGTCCATGTGCCGTATCTACTAGAGAGACGTGATTATTGTCAACTGCAGACCCGTGTGGGGTTTTTATTAATCTGGCAATTTATCATTACAAATTTTACATGATCATATCAGTCATCAGTTCAACCTGTAAAATATAGTCAACGCCATACAAGCCTCTCGCTCGTATGGTAAATCTTCCACCTCGTCACACAAGCTCCAAATGTTTATGTGGTATATGATGAAGTATGCCTATTTTCAAGAGGTATGCCATGCAGTGTAGTTCAAAATTAATTGTTACTATCCTATGGCGATGTTTATTATTTCACACAGAACAACAAGCACTCCGCATCCATTGGCATTCACAGTAGTTGATATAGTAATATTTCGCATCCAACTCATTAAGGTTTACCTATTTTCGGGCACGCAAATAAATTCTTTACTCAACAGCTATCCAATTACCTGTTCAAACATATATAATGCACAAGTATATATTTCTATCTATTTTTGAATCAGTTCAATGTGTGATTCAATCGAATAAATTCTACCATTATTCTCTTATTAATTAAATTAACTATTGTTTCAACATATTTGGTTAATCAAATCTACTATCACACAACACAAACAGCAATCAATTTGTTTTTAACTTTTCAAAATCATACAAATTAATTCCTATATTCTTTTAAAATCATTCAGACCATAGAATTAAAAATGCACATCCATGGAAAGAAAATAACAACAGAGTAGAGAACTAATTGGTAATGCAAAGTATGGTAAATGTACCTTGCACCGGAGTCAATCAGAGATATCTACTCGACACTTAGGATAGGTTTTCTGAATTCTCTCCTCAGTTTCCCAAGTACAATCTCGTGGATCTCCACTCCATTGCACTTTGACTAAGTGAACCTTCTTATTCCTCAGCTCTTTGGTTAATTTGCCAATAATCTTTAGCGGCTCTCTTCTCACAGCTAATTCTGGAGTAATTTCAACATCCTGCTGAGCTGCTTCTTCCACGATCAAGTCTGGATCATGAACATGCTTTCAAAGTTGAGATATGT
Source organism: Allium sativum (assembly GCA_030737875.1). Lineage (NCBI taxonomy): Eukaryota > Viridiplantae > Streptophyta > Magnoliopsida > Asparagales > Amaryllidaceae > Allium > Allium sativum. Next base: position 507,031,975 of record CM060921.1, on the reverse strand, counting down.
GAAATACATTATGCACTCTAGGCAACCAATCAGGCAATTTAACCCTATAAGCGAGAGTTCCAATCCGTTCCAGAATGGGAAATGGACCAATGAATTTGGGCTCCAACTTCCCTATTTTACCGAACCGGATAACTCCTCTCATCGGCGATACTTTCAAATATACATAGTCGCCAACAACAAACGATATATCTCTTCTTCTCCTATCGGCATAGCTCTTTTGTCGGCTTTGAGCGGCAAGTAATCGTTTCTTAATGAAATCGACTTTGTCGGTAGCTTCTCGGATCATATCTGGCCCCAACACAAGTCTATTACCAGGTTCGACCCAACAAGCAGGACATCGGCACGGTCTACCATACAACGCTTCAAATGGTGACATTGTTAGGCTCGCCTGGTAGTTGTTGTTATATGAGAATTCAGCCAAATGCAGATGGTCTTCCCATGATCCACCGAAATCTAGAACACAAGCCCTCAATAGATCTTCTAAAATACGATTCACCCTCTCAGTCTAACCATCTGTCTGAGGATGATAAGCGGTGCTCAAGTTCAGTTTTGTTCCCAGCTCTACTTGAAATGCCTCCCAGAATTTACCAGTAAATATCGGGTCCCTGCCACTAACTATACTGAGCGGCACTCCATGTAGTCTAACAATTTCCTTGAAATATATTTGCGCCAGACTCTGAGCAGTTCTGTTTGATCTGACAGGTATGAAATGGGCAGTCTTCGTGAAGCGATCTACGATCACCCAAATACTGTCATTTCCTTTTCTGGTTCTGGGCAAACCATCAATGAAGTCCAAGGAAATATGTTCCCACTTCCAACCTGGAACGTCTGGCGGTTGTAACAATCCAGCAATATTCTGTTGGTCGCTTTTGACTAGCTGGCAAGTAGGGCATCGACTAACATATATCGAGATGTCTCTTTTTAACGACTTCCACCAGAATGTTCGCTTGATATCGTTATACATTTTACTCGCACCCGGATGGATACTGAGCTTAGATTTGTGGCATTCATCAAGCACATCTCTTCTGAGTTCTGGAATTTCTGGAACACAAATTCATCCTTGCAACCTCAGAATCCCTTCGCTGTCGAGCTGGAAATCCGAAGCATTGCCTTCACGAATTCGCTGACTCATTCCTTTAATAAATTGGTCACCTTTTAGGAGAGCCGATATATTGTCAATTAAAGAAGTCGCAATGATAAAACTGGCGATCATTTCATTCTTTTGGCTTAACGCATCGGCCATGACATTGACTTTCCCTAGAGTGTATATAATCTCAAAATCGTATGCTGCAAGGAACTCTAGCCAATGTTGCTGCCTCAGATTCAAGTCTTTCTGGGTGAACAGATACTCTAACGACTGATGGTCTGTATACAGTTCGAATTTCTCACCCAGAAGATAGCGTCTCCAGATTTTCAAAGAGAATACGATAGCTAACAACTCAAGATCATGAGTTACATAGTTTTTCACATGCGGCTTCAGTTGACGGCTAGCATAAGCAATCAGTTGACCTCTTTGCATTAACACTGCGCCAAGGCCTTCTCTAGAAGCATCTGTCCAAACTTTTAAATCCTAATTGCCGTCAATAATGGTTAACACTGGAGTAGTCGTTAGTCTTAACTTTAGCTCTTCAAAAGCCTCCTCACATTCTGGAGTCCATTTGAACTTTGAGTGCTTCTTTGTAAGCTTCGTTAAGCGACCAGATATCTTCGAAAACTTTTTAACGAACTTCCGGTAGTAACTAGCCAATCCGAGAAAACTGCGGACTTCTGTAGGAGTACTGGGCTATTTCCAATTTTGAATAACTGTGATTTTACTTGGATCCACAACAATTCCTTCTTTTGACATGACATGGCCCAGAATTTTTACTTCATCTTGCCAGAATATGCATTTGGATAGTTTGGCTTTCAATACATTCCGTCTCAGAATTTCTAGAACCTGTTCCAGATGCTTTTCATGTTCGGCCTTTGATTTAGAGAAGATTAGAATATCGTCAATAAAAACCAGAAAAAAATTATTCAAGATTCCTCTGAACACTTTATTCATCAAATCGACGAAGTATGCTGGAGCGTTACATAAGCCGAACGGCATTACTAACCACTCATAGAATAAATCTGGACCTCTGAATGCTATCATAGGAATACACTCTTCGGCAATTCGAAGTTGATGGAAGCCTGTAGCTAGGTCCACCTTAAGAATACTTGTGCTCCATTCAGACGATCCAATAAATCATCGATTCATGGCAATGGATATTTATTCTTTATGGTTTGCTTGTTCAAATCACGATAATCCACACATAGTCGTAGAGTACCGTCAGATTTTGGGACAAACACCATTGCTGCACCCCAATCAGAGAAACTAGGCCTGATCAGACCCTTTCCATACTAGTTGTCGTGTTTGATTGTCTAACTCCTCTTTCTCTTTCAAGGACATTCTTCGAATAGCGTGAACTACCGGCCTAGCATTCGGAATTAAAGCAATCTTGAAATCTATTTCTCTCTGCGGAGGTAAGCGAACAACTTCTTCAAACACATCCGCATTGTTCTTGACAACAGGAATATCTTTCACTAGGTCGGGAATATTCTCTGTGACTTCAGGGATATTTTCTATTTGAGCAGGAGAAACATCTAGAGCTGACCAAAAGTCTTTTCTATTGGAATTCGGACCTTCGCATGGTATGGTTATATAATTCCCTGATTGTGCCTTCGCCTTAACAACTCTCTCGGCGCATCTAACCTCTGCTTCATATTTGGTTAGCTAATCCAATCCCAGAATAAGATCGAATTCAGTAAAATTCATGACGATAGAGATAGTAGGGAATTTATAGCAGGAAAAAGAGACAGGCACTGCACAAACCCAACTGAGATCGATGGAACCCCCGACCGGATTTTGGACAGTCATTGGTTCTTTGAGCTTCTTCAAATTCAAATCCAGTTTCTTAACCGCTTTCTTTGCAATGAAGCTTCGCGATGCGCCTGTATCAAACAGCACTTTAACTGGAATGTTTTTGACACTAAGCATGCCTTCTAAAACATCATCCCTTTCTTGACTGGCCGAGGGCTCAGAAGCTTCTGCTACTTCATTTATATGTACTGTTTCAGATTTCTTTGAGAGTTGGCACTCCCGTGCAATATGACCTACTTTGTGGCACTTATGGCACCTCCTTTCCTTATGTGGGTTCTTTTGCTTCTTAGTGGGTTTAGATCCACTCTTGCTTCGTTTGTTTACAGATTTACATTTTCTGGATAAATGCCCCTTCTAATTGCAATTCTTGCACATGGCAGTCGTTGCTGGTTCTTTTTCAGATATGGCCCTTTTCCTCGTGTCACTGGGCTTCTTACTGACCTCAGGACTATCAGTAACAGACTCCACTTTGTTACTCGAGCTGACTTCCTCTTCGTCGCGCAACATTCCTTTCTTATGGAGATCTTCGTACTGATATGCCATGTAAATCATTTCTGAAAAAGGAAGCTTCACATGCCCCCATTACTTTATTCTGATATTTTCTTTGCAGGCCATGAATAAATCTCAGATTCTTCCTCTTTGGATCTTGAATCAGATGAGGAGCGAAGTGAGAAAGTTCGTTGAATTTCTTATGGTATTCTGGAATGGTCATATCTCCTTGTATCAGATAGGAGAATTCATCACATAATCGCTCCGTCACTTCAGGAGGAGTAAATCTTTCTAGGAAAATCTCTTTGAATCTATCCCAGGTGATATCACCTTCTGGATTATCTTTGATGATTGTTTCCCGCTAGATTAAAGCTTCTTCTTTGAGCGCCTAAGATGCTACTAACCTTTTCTGGTCATCTCTCAGCTGGAAACGCTCAAATATTTTTTCTGCAGATCTCACCCAAGCTTGAGTTTGAATAATAGATTCATTGCCCGAGAATTGTGCTCCACCCAGATTTCGATACCTCTTAAATAGAGCCTCTAGATCTGGTTCTGCATTTCTTCTATTTCTGACACTCATTTTCTAGTACTTCTGCAAACAGCAAATCAAGTGTCAGGTCACAGAAAAGATATTTCAAAACATAGAAACATATACTTCAAATGTAAATGTGTCTAGTGGGGTGTATTTCATTCTTCTTTACTCATACTAGGATATTACTGATCCTATCTGTAATGAGTTACCCGTCCTAGAACACTACTGGTTCTATTCCTGACGAGTTCGTTAATACGTTATATTGCAGAACTAAGCTTAACCAAAGCTCTGATACCAAATGAAACGTCCCCGCGAAATCCGGTAGGCTTTGCAACCATCCCTTCATCCTCCAGTATAGCAGGTAAAACCCACCGTGGCTCCCACTGGTCCCCCAGCCCCTTGTTTTACGGCGACCCTCTCGAGTCTCGCGGCTACTGCCGAACCAACCCTCTAAACTGGGACATGTAGGGGTAAGAGTCTCCCGTTCGCCACAAAACTGCGAAGTGAGAACCCCGTATCATGTGTACCCGGCCTACTCAGGGCTAGCAACAAGGACTGGTATGAGAAATCTACTCAACACATTTAAAATATGGCTAATCTCAGGACCAAGCCACTTTCGTGGAACGGGTTTACTCCATTGGATTGCCAGTGCTTTAAAACAAATCATTCTTTTAAACATCGCCATGCTTTTTATAAAAATGAAGCCATTATAAGACTCAGTTCCCATCACACAATGCAATGCAAACCGGAGGATAGAGTTTTTACCTTATAACGGCCAAAATATGCTTGATACGAATAAAACAAAAGCATTTGATATTATTACTAGTGTTTATATGTTTCAAAAACAATTTCAAATCATAACTATCAATCATAGACGACATGAGCGTCCCATGCCACTATGTCGCCAAATATAGGTATACAATCAAAACCGCACAGTCACGTATTTGGAAATTGGATTTCCGTCATGAACCAAGGCAAAAGATAGTCCTTACCGAATTCAAGACAGCCTAGCCCGAGCCTTAGTCAAGTACTCAGTCAAGCCTTTGGAGCGACAAGGCCGGTCCACCGATGTGGATTAAAATTCCTGAACAATGCGTTTCCCAGCCCTATGGGGCGTAAGTGAGCCAACGAATGACTCCATCGGTCCCGGATCGACCGATATAACCGAGGCGCCTCGCTATCCATCTTCCACATAACCAAAATGTCAGCCGTGTAAAAACACTGACACAACTCCTAGCTAGGAAGAAACGCACGCCCTCACTGAGGTCCTTCTCCCGTTTCTGGTTCATACCGGGGTGTGAGGCTCGCGAATTCACGTTATACACAAAGCTACGCTACACAGGCGGTGCTTTGATCATCACCACAAGACTTTGCTTTTCAACAGAAGCCTTGATCATTTGCCACTTAGGCATGCCACAGTAGCAATTCATGCCATGCGATTGATGTCCATCGATATACAACCTCTGAGCTCATGCGTTTCAGAGAAGGGCATTAAGCAAAAGAATAAATTCTCCACCACCAAATAGATGTATATTTAATAGAGATCAATCAACACAGAATAAAATCCATTGTCAGACACACAGTCCGTTTACAAGTCCGTTCTGGGTCTGAACGAAACCGGAGGCACTATATACCTCGCATATCCATCGATCTCCATGTACGCCTGGACGATCACCACTCATTATCCATATTTTGGGATGCCTCCCAATCAGGACATCAGTTACCATCCAAACGAGGTGAAGATCGGTCTTCGACCCCCTTCTTCATCTTCGACTTCTTATCGTCGATTCAGTTATTCAGAATGGGAAAAACCCGGTCTTTCTGAGCAACTCGCATATATAATAAACAAGTGCAACAATAACATACATACGCATCATTTCAATTCATTAGTCACTAACCATCAATTAGTAAGAGAACGATTTCCCAAATATTAACCCCGAAGGCCGAAACCAACATCAGATCAACACCCAGGAAACCATTCGACTTAGTCAACCTTCAGTTAGTTTCTAAATTTCACATCCATATCGTTTATAATATTTTAGAACGATTTATCGCTATTTTTATTTATTTTAAGATAGCCAATTTATTCAAAACGACGCTTCGGCCATAACGCGGCCATGGCGCTGTTTTTCTTCAGATTTGATATACACATATCTGAAAATATAACCGTTGGATCTTCAAAAAATTTACATCTTTAGAAAGATCTTTTCAAAACGAATCCAACAGTTCCTGTTTCGGGAAAATCCGACGGTCGGATCTCCCGGTATAATCGTTTGAAGTTTCGATTTCAAAATACGAACTGCAGCGTCGTTATTCGATTTAATATATATATATATATATATATATATATATATATATATATAATCGATTCTGGCGTTGTTTTTCTTCATATTTGAATTAAACATTCCAGGCAATCCAACCGTTGGATTTTTACAAAGTTGGTGCCGTTGGAAAGATATTTCCAAAGCGAACCCAACGGTTGCGGTTTCGGGAAAATCCGATGGTCGAATCTCCCGCACTAATCGTTTGAAATCACGGTTTCAAAATATGAACTGCAGCTTCGTTATTCGATATATTTCAATTCTATTTATATATATATATATATATATATATATATCGATTCTTCGATTTCAAAACTATATAATTTTCATACATTTGATAAAAATGATATTTTTATCTAACTGTCTTCGATTTCAACACTTCACTATTTTTAGCAATTCATGTATATAATAAAAATGTGATTTTTAATGTAGAACAATTTGTTTCAAAACTCGACTATTTTATATAGTTAATACAGGTGATAAAAATAGGATTTTTATTATAAAACAATTTCTTTCAAAATATGAATACCATTCAACACATGAATTTCAATTCAACGAATGAATTTCGATTCAACACATGAAGGTTTTTTATAGTTTATATATATAGATAAAAAGGTGATTTTTATATTTAAAACAAGAATACCATTCAACACATGAATTTCAATTCAACGAATGAATTTCGATTCAACACATGAAGGTTTTCTATAGTTTATATATATAAATAAAAAGGTGATTTTTAAATTTAAAACACGAATACCATTCAACACATGAATATCTATCCAACGAATGAATATCGATTCAACACATGAAGGTTTTCTATAGTTTTTATATATAGAGTAAAAATGTGATTTTTATTGTTAAAACAATTTATTTCGAACATGAATACCACTCAACACATGAATATGATTCAACGAATGAATTTCAATTCAACACATGAAGGTTTTCTATTCAACAGACGAATATAGTTTCAACAGAGGAAAATAATTCTAACACATGAATATTATTCAAAATTTCGGCAGCATAACAGCAGGGTAGTTAAAACCGGGACCGTCCCTAGTACGGCTCCTCGCTCTACCTTAAAGCCTCGCAACTTTTGACAATGGGGAATCATGCATCTAGTTCGCACGCAGGCGGCATGTATATTTTTTTCATTTCCACAAACTAATCCTATGTGGCTTCAACCAAATATTTCTCAACCAAAAACGGGTATTTTTCAACCACAATCAATCAATTTCAACCACAAACAATTTCAATCAACCATTCGTAATCAACCAATTTTCACACCAATCACAACCAATAAATATCGTCCATGGTTTGTGGACGAGGGGCGTATATATATATATATATATATATATATATAGCAATTCACTTCTATTTCAACACATAAATAATTTTTACAACGCATATATAACTTATACATCGAACGTACAACTTATACAACGCTTATACATAAGGTGTACAACACTTATATAACCCATACATCGACTATATAATTTATACATCGTCATTTTCCATATCGTTTATAATATTAGAAATCTCACATTGGGTTCCACTCCACCAAAAATAGCAAAGGCTCAGAAAAATATGCGGTCTCTTCTAGAATGTAGAAGATGTCCACACGGTCATGATGTTTCCTGTTTCATCGAATTTCGTCAATACACAAAAATATATGATTTTCAAAGTTTGCAACGGTTTAATGGTGTTAAAACTGTTGAAAATAACCATAGTCGATACCTCAGTTTTTGATTTGAAACTAGGTTTCGAATTTTCTTCCAATCTGTTGCTCGAGGCCAAAATGGGTCAGCTCCACGTCGAAGAGCCTCGAAAGGCGCGCTGACTGGTGGTATAGGCGTCGGACTCGAGCTGGGTATCAGGAAGAAAACAGGCGATGAATGGCGGCACTTCAGAGCGACGAATCTCGAGAAATACAAAACGAGAAGGGCGAGACTTGTTCTGATTTGAAGAGGGGGAGGAGCTCTTCAAAAAGTTCAACTAGAGGTGGGGCTGATGGTGGCTGTGGCGATCGGAAATGGGGAGGGAAGCTTCGAACTTCGAGCGCCGTTCAGATCGGGGGAGAGAGAAAGAGGGTTTTTCCTTTTTTATATAAAAATCTGATTAGCCAGTGGGTTTTAAAAGGGGTTTTCTGACACCACCTCCAATCCAAAACCAACGACTATCGTCACTAGCGTTTTACCCCCATTTCGAATACAATGGGATATGTTTCGTAGGCCCATTCGACTATTTCAGTCAGTTTTCCTTCAATTTAAAATATATAACATTCAATATTCGATTTGAATGTACATTTCAATTTGCCAGGGCCACAAACTGATTCGAAAAATTCCAGAAAAATAAATCTAGCTATGTTTTGACGATACGATCACAACAAAACTAGTTTCGTTGAATTCTGAGACCGTTTGTAAAATGGCCCATTTCTGGTCGATCCAATTTAACTGTAATTGACCAAAACACATTTTCCTTTGCCACGCTTACATACTAGCTTCAAAAATTATGAAATTTGAAATCTAGCAATAACTTCACATCCCGGATCCAACAAAAAAGTTTTCGTCGAATTCCGAGGTCGTTTGCAAAATGGCCAATTTCACGGGCTATATAAATTCCATAGCGACCTTTCTGAAATTTCATTTGGCCATAACTTTTGCTTTCCGCTATGAAACTTCGATTTTTTAGATTCGTTATAAAGGTATTCACTAACAGATTTAAATATTTTTGGTTCCACTCAAATCCGTTTTGTTTAGCACCCGGTACAGTCAGTCAAAGTTTGAATTCAAATTTTGAAACTACCGCGCCATTTCAGGCCTTGTTTATAATTAGAATTAATTATATTTGCTTTCAAACGTCGATTCAAACTCACTTTTCATTGCTAATATTTAAAATATTTATTTTAAATATTTAAAATCCACTATTTTAGCCAATTTAAAAATTTTAAATTGGTTCATATTTTCCGGGTCGTTACACATAATCCGAATAGAAGAATTTGCGTAAGAATATGATTGTAGAAATTGGAGCGGTGAGGTTTTTCTTTTGCAAGGTTAAGAACGTTGTTCAGTTAAGGTCTGAGAGGTAATTATACCCCAACTTGATTGACTTCCTTATTTAACTAAGAAATAGTTGAGGTTCGAAGGCGAGAGTTAGTTAGAAATATAGTTAAGTAATGAGCGATTTATGGATGGAGCGGTCGTAATGACGTTTTATACAACGTTAGTTTGAAATCCATATAAATGAGTTTTGAAAACATTTTCCAAATATAGAATCAGAGATATTTTCTGAACATAGAAAATGGAATGTTTTATTTATAAGGAATTAAGAAATGGAGTTAAGCTAAATTAGAAACTGACTGAAGATTAGTTAAGTTGAATGGTTTTCTAAGTGTATATCTGATGTTGGTTTTGACCTTCGGGATTGATACTTAGGGAATTGTTCTCATACTAGATATCAGTCAGAGATTGATAGATGTGGTAGAATAGTGATAAGTAAATAAGCAATGGGAATGTTTTCCAATGTTCATAACATATATTTTTTGAATATAGAAAATATGAATATATATATATAATGATGATTGATCAATAGAAATTCCAATTGGAAATAAGATTGTTGTTTACACACGTGGTTTCATTTGATAGTTAAATCACCGACTATCAAAGTTTCTGACCATTTTTATGTTGTTAATATGGAGAGACCGGTTGGATTATTATCCGAAGAACCACTCCGTATTGGCATAAGCGTTGCAAACCAAGTTTGCTGAATATATTGAAGACAAAGTAAAGTGCAAGGGCTATTGTATAAATCATAGGTAGAGATTTCCAAAGATGGATGTACTTGATAGTGCCTTCGGTTGTCCAGTCCCAGGACAACTTGAATGGACGAATGTCTGACAAAGTATATCTGGTAGATCGCGTAAGTTGATCGGTTCAAACATATTTACGTTGGTGGCAGAGGAATTCGTTTCTCTTAGCTTATACCCATGGTTTTTTGGGGAAATCAATTTGTGATTTGACGGGTATGATGATGTGGCATTCAAACTAAATGAATACGTGATCTGTATAGAGATACGTTATAACCTCAAGCCTCATCAACTGGGAAATGACAGAAATCGGGCAGGCAACATGGCTAAGTGGGCCGCACCCAATTAGGGTATATTGTCACCATCTAGAGAATATTCATATTTGTAATTCTTTCAATTCTTTGTCTCTCAGGAACGGTTATGTTGGAATACTAACCAAGGGTGGCAATATATTCGATACATTCAAGAGAAATGAATGGTCGGTCATGTATGGCCGAGTTACAATATGTTCTTGTTGAACTCCAGTGTATCGTTTCTAGAGTACACTGAATGAAATGTGGATCCATACCTTGTCATAGTTGGAATCCATTCCCTAAATAAGAGCCCGTGGTTTTGGTTGTAAATTATATATGTAGAGCGTTAGATGTAAGCTTTTCTGCTAGATTTCTATTTACTTGATCTAGACATTATTATAATATCAGACAAGTATTGTTTTAGAAAGATTTTGGGTTATCATAAGGTAAAAGCCATCCGTGTTTATGTGTGGATCGGTCTTATGATTATCCTTTGTTTCAAAAGAATTTTGAAAGTTAAATCAAATGATTTGAGTTTACTCACACCAGTCTATGTTGCTTAACTGGTACGTCTGATAGAGGGTTTTCGCTTCGCGGTTTGGTGGCAAACGGGAGACTCTTACCCCTACAGGTCCTGCAATATAGCGGGTTGGTTGAGTCGAGAGGATGTTCGTAAAGCATGGAGTTGGGGTACCTCTATAAGCCACGGGGGGAGGTTAGCTCTCTACCTTGGGGGATGAGGGATGGTTGAAGAGCCTACCGAGGCTTCAGGATATATATAGCTATTGTTATTTCCGCTGTGTTGTAGTTATACTCTAATATTGGTATTGTTTACGGATATTGTTTTATTTCAAAGTTACGTTATGAAATATATTTATTCGTTCCGCTGTGAGATTCGTGTTTACTCTGATGTTGTACGTTCTTCTTCTTCTTCTATTCTAAGTTTATATCTTATCTATTCTCACCCTCTAATTTCTTTCATGGACTATCTGGTTTTTCCGATGCTTGAATAGTCGACATAGTGTTGCATGCCGATATCCAGGATCGCGAATTACCCGGGTCGTTACAGTGGTATCAAAGCAAAAGGTTAAGTGATTTACCTTGGCTCTGTGGTGTGGCTTAGTAGAGATAGGGTTAACAATACCCTAGATTGAGTTGAGTGATATATGAGCGCGTATTTGTTATTCAATATAAAATGATTTTATATTATGGAGTTTTGTTATTGAGTTGTTTATGGGTTCTGGTCGATCAGTTTGATCCACTGTATCGGTAGGAGTTTATAAACACTCGAATACGATGGGTCGACACGATATGTTATGAAGGAGGGTAAATGAAATAATTTTCCCCAAACTATATTTTGATATAAAGAAAATATAGATATTGGAATTATAATATATTAGAGATAATGGTTGTTATTATAATTGAGTAAGATTATAAATCTGAAATGGTTATGTAAATAGAGAATCAAAATTCATATAAGTGAAATACGTGAAATAAGATGAAGTAAATCTGAATTTAGAATCAGAATTGGTATTAAAAGTTGGAGAGGTGTTTGTAAACGGATTTGGATTAAATATATGAGAATTTTAAAATCCTGGGAGATTTTAAATTGTTTAAAGCATTGCAAATGATATTTTGAATTGATTTCAAGATGGAAGTGTTTAGAAATAGTTTTGAAAGTGATATAGTATTGAACTCACTTGATCGCTGGAAAATAGATTCTGACGATGACAGCTGCATCATCAGTGTTCATTTTGAAGTTGCAAAGTGACGGATTACTACCAAAGATTTTGTTTTTAGAGTGTTTTGAGAAAACAAGTTATTCAAGGAATTCAAATGTTTTGAATTGTTATTATGATTTCAAAATGGAATAAAAACCCAGGAATTGAAATCTTGAAATTCAAAATTTAACTTATTAAGTTAAATAAATCGAGATGGTAAAGATAAGTAAATAAATTATAATTTAACTTGAGATAAGTTAAATAAAACTGGATTTGGTTAGAGAATAACTTGGAATGGAATGGAATTGAGTTGATATTTAAAGAGTTTGGAATTTGAGATTGGAGTTTGAATGGAATTTGACTTTGGTTTAAACAAATGATTGTGTTGAGGATGAACTGATTGTAGTTTGATTGAAATGATACTGGTATAAGTTGAATTGGTAACAGATGCAAAGGATATCATGCAAAGGATATAATGATATGCTCGATAAAAAGGTACCAGTTTATATTATATATGGGGTTGAGATTTTGATGAGCCGAATTGGCAAGCCGCTTGGCTGTTTGGTTTTCTTTTGTGTTGAAGAAGGCCTAGAGAGGTGGGTTGGAGTTTGAGCTATTGACCAGTACAAAGGAGATGCTGGCGGAATTTTTCGAAAAGTTAAGGTGTTAGAAAATTTTCAGGATTTTTGAGAATTTTCGTTAATCGGAATTAATTAATATTTTAATTGAAATTAAATTGGTTCAGTTGAAACTGAAAAAGAAGTAAACAAATAATTTTTAACGATTAATAGAGTTTGTTTTCTACCTTAGCAATTTCGAGGACTAAATTATTTTAAGGGGGAAGAATGTAACGACCCGTATTTTAGCGATATAATAATTAATTTGTTTAATTATATAAATAGTGATTTAGAGGTTTGAATGTTCGTTGAATAAAATAGTAGTGAATATTTAATTAATATAATAATTAAATAATATATTTAATTCTGAAATAATCAGAATTAGCTAAAATGGCAATACGTTGTGAATTGGGCAATTCAAAATATATAATTCAGTTTAGAATTTGAATTAGAATAACGAATATATCATTTGAGCGACAGTTTGAACGTATAATTATATTATAATTAAAATCGAGCTCGAAATGGCATAGCAATTTGCTATTTGGCGATTAGAACTTCAACTGAATATACAGGGTCCATTTTAAATCGGATTTCTGTGAAACAAGAAACGTTCGAAGCTGGTAAAGTATATTTTTCTAATGAACAGAAAAATCGGGATTTCATTGTGTAGATTTTGATTTATGTCAAAATCAAATTTCAGAAAAGTCGCTATGGAATTCCTTTATAATTTATATCGATTTATTTATATTTTAAAATGGATTTTAAATATAAATTGAATATCGATATAACTGGGAATTTTGAAATATCGAGTTATAAACCCCATTGGAGCTGTATGACATTCTATTGTGAATATATATGATGATATTTATTTTTAAATATTTAATTTAATTATTTTTAAATATATTTATATATTTAAATGGGTTATTTAGAGCTTTAAAAATAGCCAGTTTTGAAATGACCTCCGTTTTTTGACGAAACCAATTTTGTTGGATCCGCAATATTAAATTATTGCTAGATTTTAATTTCCGTGATTTTTAAAGTTAGTATGTGGCCGTACCGATTTTTAATGTGAAAAACAGTTAGTATTTTGATGGTTAAAAATATGCTGTGTGAGCATATGAAGTCGGAATTCGACGAAACCAGTCTCGTTGGGTCCATAATGTCGAATTGTAGCTACATGTCCAGTTTCGTGATTTTTGGGTATCGTATGTGATCATACGAATTTTTAACAATAAATACATACAGCGTTTGCTTAAAAAAAAAATATTCGAATATAAAAATCTCCTATATAATATCCTTAAAATTTCTAAACCTAACTCATTTTTTTCAGCGGTCAAAAATGCGCAACCGATAGTTTTTCATCCTCAAACATTTTCGTGAGCAATAGAAATTCATTACAATATAAATAAAATCTTAAAAAAATCAAAGCTTGGATCTACGGGTTTGTAGGAAGTACGTCTTCATTCTGGGGTAGTATAGGAGGACGCAGCAGTCTCCTTGTGGGCTTCGACAGGTTTTACTGAAGCTAGGGTTGGGTTTAGATGACGATGGGGGAGTAGTTAGGCAAATCGAGTTCAGCACGGTATATGTGGGGTAGAGGCGCTCTGAAGTCGGGAGGTTTGGTGAATTCCAGTGCTAAACTGTGTCGCGAGTTCCTGTAGCAGAACAGGAAGTGTCATGACGCAACTAGATGTCGGGGACCCGAAGTTCATGATATTTGTATGGTGTGATAGAGATCTCGAAAATGAGTGATTTGGTATACGTTATTCGATTTGTTTTGAAACATGGAGGGAGAATGTGTGGATTGAAATCAGAAAAATGGAGGAGCGGATACTGGAGCTTTATCACGGGGAAGAAGTTGAGGGTATGGGCCGGATATTCACGAATGGTGATGGGCCCTGTTTCCAAGGTTATGCCCGATTTGAATAAATAGTTGTTTTAGTTTAAAATTTAAATTATTTCAAACTTTAAAAATGTATATCTATTTCATATGTTCACGGAATTCAGCGAAACAAGATCCATTGGAATCGTATGGACGGTGGCTCCACAATGGAACCGACTGAGAGCGAATCAGAGCTCATTACAATTTATAGCAAAATAAATTGTCCGTCTGAATCAAGCGATGGTTATCGTTATTAACGATGATCGTCCAATGTGAGTAAAACTCACCAACTCTAAACAGTTATATTTTTATAGCATATTTTTAGAACTGATAATTAACTGTTGATTGATATGTGTTAACTGTTTGGTTAAATTGCTTATGTATTGGTTGAATTATAGATAACGATATATATATAAATCGTTAATCAAATATTGATTTTGTTTAGCAGAATATTTCATAGTGAAATAAAATCGATGTTAATATTATTGTTTAACATCAGTGATGCAGGGAAACGGGTTGGATGGATCCAACTGGATTCCTCAATATTTATAATAATGTTCTGTTCATATATTGTAATATATGATGTGATATATAATCTGTTGTTGATTATGTGTGTTTGAATGATATCGATCATCGTGATTTGGTAGTTTAAATACCGTAAGAAATACTGGGATGTGGAAAGGGGGGATTTTTAAAGTGTAGTTTGAAAATAAATTATTTATATAAAATCAATGGATTTTATATATAAAAAGGAAAGGATTTTATAAAAGAAAATAATTATAAAATCAAAGAAAGTTATAAAAGGAATATTTATTTAGAAAATAAATAAGATATTTTAAGGGATATTTATTTGGAAAACAAATAGGATTTATAACGGAAAATATATGTAAAACAAATGTAAAAAGAAATATTTATTTAGGAAATAAATAAAGTTATAAAGGGAAATATTTATGAAATAAATAAAGTTATAAATGGAAATATTTATGAAATAAATAGAATTATATAATGGAAATATTTATATGAAACAAATGTAGAAAAATAGAAAAAGAAGTATTTGTAATCAACTAGAGTTATCAAATATAATTTATTTGAATAAGAGTTAGTCGATTAGAGTTAACCAGTTAGAGTTAATCAATTAGAATTAATCGATTAGAGTTAGAGTTAATCGATTAGAGTTAACCAATTAGAGTTAATTAGATAGGGTTAGCTAGTAAGAGTTAACCAGATAGAGTTAATTGAACATAGTTAATCAAATTAGGATTAATTGAATATTAGTTATTCAAGTAGAGTTGATCGAATATAGTTATTTGAGATAGAGTTAGTCAAACATAGTTATTCAGGATGAGTTGCCATTTCGTACGACTACTAGCGTAATTCGCAGGGCTGCAGATAGCTTATGGCGGTCGGATGTTTCCTGAGGAATCAGGCATAACCATTGTGATCGCTGCAATCTAGAGTCAAGCGAATGGAGTTAAATCGAATATTAGCCATTAGAAATAAAGTTAAAACAGACATGGCTATTTGAATATAAGTTAATCGAAGATTAGTAATTCGATAGGAGTTAAATAAGTAAGTGTAACGTCCTGCATTTTTGTCGGGTTGTATTTGAATATTTATATCGGTTTAAATATTGAATTAGTAATATAAATGAATTTATATATTAATTTAAACGAAGTTGAACGTATAAAAATATATATTAAATATAATCGAGCCCGTGATATCGCGGCAGTTCGTAAATAAACGTTCTGAACTTCAACTGAGTGTACCGGACTCGTTTTGAATCGGATTTCTTCGAAACTAGAAACGTTGGAATTTGTTGAACTGTATCTTTTCAACGGAAGCAGAAAATGGAGATTTCGTCGTACAGACTGCAAGATATGCCCAAATCAAATATTCAAAAAGTCGCTGTAGAATCGTATATCGACCGAAACGGTTTATTTGAAATAACTAGATATCGGTTGCAAATCTGGACAAGGTTCTTTTGAGGTGCAGTGATAATTTAATTTTTAGAATTTTTTTGTAACTTTTAATTAATTAAATATGCAACTTTTTATTTGGAGTATTTCGCACCCTGTATCGATATTTCGGGGTTTCAAAATATAAGTCAATCTACCGGTATTATTATATTTTTGAGATCGTGGCACCTCGCTGGACACAACCGTATTCTTATCTCTGTCCGTGGTGACTCTGACCCAAACGAAATTCTATACAACGGAGTATCCTTAATAAAATATTGCAAACCATGCATGAATCCCTTAACTATACCTACCACACTTCCATCTGCAGCCTGCACATTCACGTAGAAAGATGTCTAACCTTTCCTTACTTATTAAGTTTCCTAATTTATATATTCATAAAGATATATCATCTACTCTATCTCCTATATGTTAAGGCAAATCTAAATATAGAAAACGCAGGCTACCTATAACCACTACATAAATGTATTATCACATCAAATCCAAGCCTTACTCCTACCTAATTTAGACTAGTAGAGAGCCATTTCCTAGGACTTCACATGAAAGGAATAGGAGCTACCCTAAACTAAACAAAAGAAACCATGTTGTCACGTAGGCCTATATATATATCCTACCTAATCTACACAACATGCAAAATCATACTCTAAACCATCACCCTATCATGAATATTAAAACTGGTCTACCAGTAGTATCTATTACTTCATGCATAAGGGATCGTTAAATATATACTCTACCACTCCTATTACTTTGCTACTAAGGTTTCGAAAGCCATATTCCTACACACACGATGGACCTACGCCCTATTCCGGAATTCCGCCATAATTTCTGCAAATGGCACGTCCTGTACAATTGCCTTAGTAGAGAAAATATATATATATCCCTATATCTAACACTTCTCCCCAAAACCAAAAAGCACTACCCTCATTTATTCTAATTTCTTCTTCTAGATAAAATGAAACCAACCTGCGACTTACCCTTCAATTTGAAAACATAGCGAGCTTTCCGAAACATGGCGAGCGGAGGGGGAGCGCCGAGAGTAGACGATGGCGTTTGTGGTGCATGTTGTGTTCTACAGATCTGGGTAGTGGACGTGAAGCATTTTTGATGCGTTAAAGGGGAGGACGATGAGTTGTTGGGCTGGGTGATGGAGTGTCGAGCCTTGAAGTATGGGGCAAGGATGATGGCGCGGTTCATAGATGAGTAAAGTCAGCTAAGTACTGAAAGTTGAGGAGAATGATGTTCTTTGTAGTATGGGGGAGTGTAACGGAGCGGGGACGATGCATGGGGCGTTTAACCATGTATTGCACACGTAAGGAAGGAATTAAGGTGTGAGAAGGGAGTTCATATGTATGAAGAGAAAAGCAAGAAGAGGAGTGATGTCCCTTCGTTGGTCTGATGAGTTGTATATGGCAGCAAACAAGAGGAGTTAACTGAGGTATAGGCTGATGGTGAGGAGTTCTGGAGCGTGAGTCTAGTATGTTTGTATGTCGGGAAGAACGGGGTATAGAGAGCGATTACGGTGCATAATATGTACTGGAAGGCTAGCTAGTAGTACTTCAGAAATAAGGGGCTTCAATGTATAGGCCATTACGTATGCTTGCATGGGGGATTAAGGGTTCGGTGATTCCTTGAAAATTACGTGTGCAGCCTTTGGAAGTTTGGAAATGGAAGAGATTGGTTTACGAAGGGGACAACACTGACTTGTGTTGTGATGAGATGTTCAGGTGAAGGTCGCAGGATGGTCATGAATGAAGTGGAAGCTGACATGTCATTCACTGCATGTATAAAAGGGTGGCATGGCTCTGTAATAACGTTGGCAAGTGGAAGCACTGAAATGGAATAAACCAATGTTTTAGTTGTGTTGAGGGGTACATTGGTACAAGGAGGCCGTTACTTGGTTGCTGGACTGTAGTGACGTCGAGTTGGAAATAAAATAAAGGATTTTCTTTGTTTTTAAAATGAGAAGGGCGTGGAAGCAAAAGTCGGAATGAGCTCGCGATTAGCAGATTGGAAAAGACGCTGCTGTCAGTAGCGGTGTAGATCAATGGTTTGAGTGGGCCGAGATATTGGAGCGTTTGGTCATGACGGCGGAGGAGCAGTATTATGTTTAAATAGTGGAACGTGATGACAAACTCATTGGTGAATGATGATGTCTGAAGTTTAGTGAGTGGCAGAATAAAACGCGGGATCGAACCGACTGACGCAAATCGTTATTTAACGGCTAACGCGCCAAGGTGAGTAAAATCACTAACTCTGATCTATTTAAAATATTTTAAATTATATTTTAATATTTGTTTGAATGCTGTGTGATGATCGATTAGGTAGATTACAAGTAAATTGGTTGAAATATATATATATATATATATATATATATATATATCGTCGTATATATACACATCATCGGTTGGACACTGATTTCACCGATTTTTATATTCCCTAGCATAGAGTAGGGTTAATTGGTTGACTAACATCTGTGGATGCGGAAACGGGTTGTAGGAATCCGACTGGATTCCTCGATAATTATATGTACTGCTTGTTTTATATGCACTGTTTGAACCCAGACGACAGTAAAACCCCATGTGAATGTTGATGTTGAATAGGAATTCAACATTTGTTTGATTTAATAAATAAACGATATTAATTTAGAAAGTGACAATAGACGACCATAAACCCATCATTTTGAAGTTGACTAACCGTCAGGTAAATCAACGAAGTTAATTATAAAAATTATAATTTTTATAATTAAAGTGAAGTTTTAAATTTATAATAGAAGTTCTATTAGAAATCAATATTTTAGAGTTCATTTTATAAAGTAAATAAAATGATTATTTGACATTTAAATAAGTTATAAGGCAGAAATTATCCTACGATTAAATATTTGGATAATTATTTTAAGACAAACAATTTAGAAATGTTATTAGATTAAATATATTAATCTAATGGTAAGAAGTAATTAAAATTAGTTAACGAATTTACTGATGGAATGAAGTTGATTTAAATCAACTATTTAATTGAAAATGATTATTAGATTAACTGGGTCCTTGTAAAGAAGTTATAAATAGAACGGTGGAATGAAGTTAAAGCGAAGAGTTAATGTTTAAAATAAATAATAATAAACAACGAAGATTTCAAAGTATGAATATGGTGTTATAAAACCGTATTCCAAAATAAAACAAGGAAATACAATTTGATGAATATTATAGGTAAGAAGGGATTAGAATACAGACTTATATATGTTCTAAGGTAAGAATGTTGTCGATCAAGATCTGAGAGGTAAATAGAATACCCCAACTTGGACGGCTTCACTATTATCGAGGAACGATATCAGTTTGTAACGGAAAGAGATGTCAAGATTAAAGGGAATATGACAGCATATTGCAAGTCTGAAACAATAGCGATAAAGTAAACGCTGTTGACTAGGTTTAAGCGCGACTGTTATATCAAGATTAGTAAAAAGGGAATATGGCAGCGTATGCAAGTATTAGAACTATAGCGATAAAATAAACGCTGTTGATTAGGCTAAAGCGTGACTGTTATGTCAAGATTAGTTATAAAGGAGAATATTACAGCGTATGACAAGTTTTGAACTGTAGCGATAAAATAAACGCTGTTAACCAAACTTAAGCGTGATTTTTATATATAGCAGCACTTCCTAGGAAATGAAACAGTTTAGTTGAAATCCACTTATTCGAAAGTAATAAATAACGATGTTGTAAGAAAATATAAGAATCAGTTTTAGAAAGAGAAATTGGAGAATCGGGTTAGAAAACGATGACAACATTTCGATGTTCGAAATGTGATTAGAATTAAACCGTTAGGATTTGGAACTAGAATCTGACGATGTCGAATGTATTAAAAATAAACTATTTTTAGGGATTATAAGATGATAGAATAATTATCATTTAGTTTTAAACAAATAAATGTTAATAGGATAGGAGTCAGTATTTAATTATAAACTTGATATCGATTTGATAAGAAGTTGACTTAGAAACAGGGTTTATAAAGTGGAATAGGAATATAAAAAGTATGAAAGAGATTTCGGTAAACAAGATAAGGGAAAGTATTTCGTGAATAAAGAGTTAATTGATAAAGGTATTCAGATTTCTATAATCAGGAATGGTATTCACATTTTTAGGTAAATAATGTTTTAAAAGTAAACGGTTGGCCGATTTAAAATATTTATAATGAAATTGGAAATATTTTCCAATAAAGATAGGGTATATGATCCAAGTGTAGAAACCAAGGAATGTGAAAAGAATGAAAATGTTTCGAACGTTAATAACGTATATTTTCTGGAACATGGGAAATAAGAGTTAAATAACTGGGAATGTTTTCCAAGAAGTATGAAAAAGCTAAAACGGGATTTAAGAAATATCTGGTAAGATATGGGAATTCGAATAATAAAAACGAATGTTAAATAAAAGGTGCCCGTGGTTGTGTGCATTTAGTTGTTCATTTGAATGAATGTTTTGTTTTACTTCGATAGTTAAATAACTGACTATCG
Organism: Allium sativum; assembly: GCA_030737875.1. NCBI lineage: Eukaryota > Viridiplantae > Streptophyta > Magnoliopsida > Asparagales > Amaryllidaceae > Allium > Allium sativum. The sequence continues at coordinate 507,010,936 of CM060921.1, read as the reverse complement.
AAGTGTTTTGACCATCGTTGTCAATACGGAGAGACCGGTGGGATATATTATCTGAAAACCACTCCGTATTGGCATAAGTGCTGCGAATTAGATATGCTGAAGAAAATTGAAGACGGAGTTAAATGCAAGGGTCGTCCAGTTCTAGAATAGTGTTTTTGTTTGTCCAGTCCCAGGACAACGTGTATGGACGAGTGTCTGACAGAGTATTTCCAACGGTCACACCATTGATTTTTACGAATATACCAAGTTGGTGGGGAGAAGGTAACTTCTCTTTATTCTACACCCAGTGTGCATTTGTGTAATCAATATGTGATTATGGATTTGACGATGTGGCATTCAAAGTAAATGGTGATCAAATGTTATGAAAATAGACGTAGCCTCTAGCCTCACAACCAGAAGTAACAAAAGTTGGGCTAGGCAGAATGGCTAGTTGGGTCATCCCCAAGCAGGGTGTATTGTCACCGATCTAGAGAAAATTCATATTTGATCTTCTTTTTCGATTCTGTATCTTCGGATGACGGTTGGATGGCCTACAACCGTGGTGGAAATATATTTGCGACACTCAAGCTAAATGAGTGAGCGGTCATGTGTGGCCGGGTTGCAAGACGTTCTTGTTGAACCCTGAGTGTATCCCCTCTAGAGTACACTGATCAGAAGGTGCTCCCATACCTTGTCTGTTGGAATCCATTCTCCAAGAAGCGCCCTGCGGTTTATGATTTTATACTATATATATGTGGAACGTGATATGCAAGCGTTCTGCTACTTGGATAATTATTTCTTTAGACATTATCATAATATCACTGGTTTTGATATCAAGGTAATTTGGGTTATAGTAAGGTAAAAACCGTCCATGTTTATGTGTGGGCTGGTCTTACTATTATCCTTTTGTTTCAAAAGGATTTTCAAAGTTAAACGATATGATTGGAATTAACTCACACCATTCCCATGACTGACCCAGAGTTTATTTTGTTTGTGTTTTCCCTAAACTCTTAGGTGCCCAAATTTGTACGGGCAGACAAGTGTTTCAGGCTTTTACAGATACACTTGGAGGAGCTCAAAGCAGGAAGCTTCACCACTAGTTATGTAGAGTTTATATTCCGCTGTGATATATATGAGTTGTACTCTGATATATGGTATGTATATATACAAATTCAGATTTGTAATTCAAAGTTATGTTGTAATACATTTTAATCATTCCGCTGTGAGTTTCGTGATTACTCTGATTTTGTTCAGTGTGTTCTTCTTCTTCTTCTATTCTATTTGTTCTATCTTTTCTATCTCACCCTCTAAATTCTTCTATTAATGACCTGAATTTTCGGGCACTTTGAGTTGAATGTGTAAGATATTAGTCAGCTCAAATTGGCACGGATTTTCGGGCCACTACAGTTGGTATCAGAGCTGAAGGTTAAGTTATTACCTTGGCTCTGTGGCGTAACTCAATAGAGATGGAGTTAGAAATACTCTAGATTGAGTTTGAGTGTATATATATGAGCGCGTATTTGTAAATTAATATAAAAACTGTTTTATATCGTGTTGACTGGCCAGTCGAGTAGTTTATAAATTCTGGTCGAAACAGTAATGCAAACTGTGTCGATAGGTGTTTCTAAACTCTTGAACAGAGTAATTCGACACAATATGTTTTGAAAGGAGGGTAAATGAAATAATTTTAACCAAAATATATTTTGATATAAAAAGATGTATATAACTTGATATTATATAATATATTGGATGTGTGATCATTATTGTGATCAAATAAGAATTATAATTGAGTTGGTTATATAAATTACCAATCAAAATATTATATAAGTATGATATGCAAAATCAGATGAGCTGAATCTGAATTAAAAAACCAGAATTGAAATAAAACTCTAGAAACATGGAAAAGAATTGAAATTGAATTTGAATTAAATATATGGGAATTTTAAAATCCTGAGAGATTTGAAAATTTGTTTTCCAAGTGCTGTGAAAGATATTTTGAAGTAATTTCAAAAATAGAGCGATTATAAATAAATTTTAAAGCAATATAGTATTGAACTCACTTCGATGGTTGGAAAGTAAATTCCGATGATGATCGCGACATTATCGGTGTTCATTTTCGAGCTGGTAAGTGACGGATTACTACCAAAGATTTTGTTTTGTATTGTTTGAGAAACAAGTTGTCAGGAAATTCAAATGTTTTGAATTATATATGTATTTCAAACTAATTTGAAACAAATCCCAGAGATTTGAATTCTGAAATAAAAATTTAACTTATAGAGTTGAAATGGTAAAAGTGGAACTTAAACTAAGATAAGTAAAATTGGACTGAATTTGGAACGACCCAGAATGGAAATTGTAAAAGAAAAATATTAGAGATTCAAGTTATTAAAATGAATTGATTCTTGGAGAATAAGAATCGAATTTTGAATAGGGAGATGAAGATAACTGATTTGAGAAATAGATCAGTAAATGGAATTGGAGTTGGAATGGAAATTTGACTTAGTAAAAGTGAGTGACTGGATTGGAGAATAAATTGATTGGAGATCAGTTGGAAATGTTTGGATATATAATAGTTTGATAGCAGATGGCAGAAATAGAGTTGAATGCCCAACAGAGAAGGTATACGTTATATATGAATATGAGATTTTTATGAATCTATTTGGCAAGCCGCTTGGCTGTTTGATTTTCTTTTGGATTGGAAAATGCCCAGAGAGGCAAGCTGTAGTAGTACCGAATGAGCCGTGCAAAGGAGATGCTAGCAAAATTCTCTGAAATTTAAGCTGTTAAGAAATTTTCAGAATTTTGAAAATATTCGTTAATTAGGAAGATTTAATATTGAAATTAATGTATCCAATCGAAACTGAATTTAAGAAATTAAATAAAAAAAGATTTTTAACCTGTTTATAACAGAGATGTAGCATTTTCCTTATCTTAGCAATTTCGAGGACAAAATTATTTTAAGGGGGAAGGACTGTAACGTCCCGCATTTTTGTCGGGTTGTATTTGAATATTTATATCGGTTTAAATATTGAATTCGTAATATAAATGAATTTATATATTAATTTAAACGAAGTTGAACGTATAAAAATATATATTAAATATAATCGAGCCCGTGATATCGCGGCAGTTCGTAAATAAACGTTCTGAACTTCAACTGAGTGTACCAGACTCGTTTTGAATCGGATTTCTTCAAAACGAGAAACGTTGGAATTTGTTGAACTGTATCTTTTCAACGGAAGGGGAAAATGGAGATTTCGTCGTACAGACTGCAAGATATGCCCAAATCAAATATTCAAAAAGTCGCTGTAGAATCGTATATCGACCGAAACGTTTTATTTGAAATAACTAGATATCGGTTGCAAATCTAGACAAGGTTCTTTTGAGGCGCAGTGATAATTTAATTTTTAGAATTTTTTTTGTAATTTTTAATTAATTAAATATGCAACTTTTTATATGGAGTATTTCGCACCCTGTATCGATATTTTGGGGTTTCAAAATATAAGTCAATCTACCAGTATTATTATATTTTTGGGATCGTGGCACCTCGCTGGATACAACCGTATTCTTATCTCTGTCCGTGGTGACTCTGACCCAAATGAAATTCTATACAACGGAGTACCCTTAATAAAATATTGCAAACCATGCATGAATCCCTTAACTATACCTACCACACTTCCATCTGCAGCCTGCACATTCACATAGAAAGATGTCTAACCTTTCCTAACTTATTAAGTATCCTAATTTATATATTCATAAAGATATATCATCTACTCTATCTCCTATATGTTAAGGCAAATCTAAATATAGAAAACGCAGGCTACCTATAACCACTACATAAATGTATTATCACATCAAATCCAAGCCTTACTCCTACCTAATTTAGACTAGTAGAGAGCCATTCCCTAGGACTTCACATGAAAGGAATAGGAGCTACCCTAAACTAAACAAAAGAAACCATGTTGTCACGTAGGCCCATATATACATATCCTACCTAATCTACACAACATGCAAAATCATACTCTAAACCATCACCCTATCATGAATATTAAAACTGGTCTACCAGTAGTATCTATTACTTCATGCATAAGGGATCGTTAAATATATACTCTACAACTCCTATTACTTTTCTACTAAGGTTTCGAAAGCCATATTCCTACACACACGATGGACCTACGCCCTATTCCGGAATTCCACCAAAATTTCTGCAAATGGCACGTACTGTACAATTGCCTTAGTAGAGAAAATATATATATATCCCTATATCTAACACTTCTCCCCAGAAACGAAAAGCACTACCCTCATTTATTCTAATTCTTCTTCAAGATAAAACGAAACCAACCTGCGACTTACCCTTCAATTTGAAAACATAGCGAGCTTTCCGAAACATGGCGAGCGGAGGGGGAGCGCCCAGAGTAGACGATGGCGTTTGTGGTGCATGTTATGTTCTACAGATCTGGGTAGTGGACGTGAAGCATTTTTGACGCGTTAAAGGGGAGGACGACGAGTTGTTGGGCTGGGTGATGGAGTGTCGAGCCTTGAAATATGGGGCAAGGATGATGGCGCGGTTCATAGATGAGTAAAGTCAGCTAAGTACTGACAGTTGAGGAGAATGATGTTCTTTGTAGTATGGGGGAGTGTAAACGGAGCGGGGATGATGCATGGGGGGTTTAACCATGTATTGCACACGTAAGGAAGGAATCAAGGCGTGAGAAGGGAGTTCATATGTATGTAGAGAAAAGCAAGAAGAGGAGTGATGTCCCTTCGTTGGTCTGATGAGTTGTATATGGCAGCAAACAAGAGGAGTTAACTGAGGTATAGGCTGATGGTGAGGAGTTCTGGAGCGTGAGTCTGGTATGTTTGTATGTCGGGAAGAACGGGGTATAGAGAGCGAGTACGGTGCATAATATGTACTGGAAGGCTAGCTAGTAGTACTTCAGAAATAAGGGGCTTCAATGTATAGGCCGTTACGTATGCTTGCATGGGGGATTAAGGGTTCGGTGATTCCTTGTAAATTACGTGTGCAGCCTTTGGAAGTTTGGAAATGGAAGAGATTGGTTTACGAAGGGGACAACACTGACTTGTGCTGTGATGAGATGTTCAGGTGAAGGTGGCAGGATGGTCATGAATGAAGTGGAAGCTGACATGTCATTCACTGCACGTATAAAAGGGTGGCATGGCTCTGTAATAACATTGGCAAGTGGAAGCACTGAAATGGAATAAACCAATGTTTTAGTTGTGTTGAGGGGTACATTGATACAAGGAGGCCGTTACTTGGTTGCTGGACTGTAGTGACGTCGAGTTGGAAATAAAATAAAGGATTTTTTTGTTTTTAAAACGAGAAGGGCGTGGAAGCAAAACTCGAAATAAGCTCGCGATTAGCAGATTGGAAAAGTGTGATGACCCACATTCTACGCATCGGGGGATTCGTAGAATATTTATTTCTTTACCGTATGAAGTCGTATGGTCATGTAACTTTGGGAAACATCTATTAGAGTCATTTCCCTTGTTCATGATTTTTTTCGATTTTTAATTACCATTTTGCCCCTATTTGATCTTGTTTTGGCCATAACTTTTGATTGGAAAGGAATTCTGACCTGAAACCACTTCCATTAGATTCGTTGGATGGTTTACCTTTCCGTAGAGTGGTCATAATAGCAAACGGACTTACCGTTTGGGAGATATGGCTGAAATAAGGTTTGGAGGGTGAAAAACTGCTTAACCGGGCCAAATCGGGTGATTAGTGAATAGGCCCATAACCCATTTCGGGATTAGGGTTATGGGAAGGCTGAAATGAGATAGTGTATCATTCCATTTCAGTTTTCTAGCCTCCACTTATCACCAAGGAACCCTAAAAATGGCCTCCATCCTCTAAATCACATCCAAATCATCTTTTGGTCAAGGATTAAGCTTAGCAACCTCTAATCAAGGGAGATCTATACCAAATCAACATTGGAGCTGCTGTTCAGCATTGGAATTCACATCAAATCAGAGGTTTATTTCAGATCTTAGTTTATTTGTGGCTAAGGTGAGTGATTTGCATAGTTTTACACTAATTATGGCTAGTTAAGGGTAATTAGTGTTAATTAGCGAATTTAAGCATGATAAAATTCTGGAAAAATGTTCATAAATTCCTAAATGATGTTTTAGACCTCTGATACGAATTTGGGTTAATTTGGTTAAGTTTTGCTAATCCTATCATTAGTTTCACCTAAACATGCTTAAGGGGAAATATGGGATTTTGGGTATGTTTGATCCATTTTAACCTATCATATTGATGTTTTGATGGTTGTGGTTGATTATGCATGTTCCTATGACTGTATGAAATGCTTTGTGATTGATTTCAATAGTTGGAATGGTCGAAAACGTCGTCGAATGACGTAAACACTTGCTGGAAAAGTTTCAGAAAACAGTGCAGGTTTCGGATCGGATCGGTATGGGGCTCGGATCGGATATGTTGAACTGGATACGATCGGATTGGAACCTGACACTTGAGAAAATTGACAAAAAGGAAGGCCACGCTAACTGAACTGGGATCGAATCGGATTAAGGAGGAGGGATCGGAGCGGATAGAGGAGGATGGATCGGATCGGAGTACGTGAAGGATGAGGAGGCGGATCGGAGCGGAAGCACGAACTGGAGGGGGATGGCACCCGACCCGACCCGAGGAGAAATACCCGACCCGACCCGTACCAGAAGGAGACCCGAACCGACGTGATGGAGTGGAACCGAACCGCACCAGAGGAGGACCATGGACGACGCAACGTAGTGAATCCGACCCGAACCGATGGCTTGAAGAGAAACCCGACCCGACCCAGTATTGACCAATAACCCGAGATGCAAAGGTAGTCCAATATGGGAAGTTAGAGCTCAGGATCCAGTTGGGAACCGATGAGTTCACTTCATGGTTGGGCTTTGCTGCGGGACGTGTGCTAAGGAGTTGTCGATGTTCATAACTTCGATTCACCACTAAAAATGGATGACGGGCTACTTATTAGTGCAGTAGAGTCATTATGACTCGAGGGGCAAGGTGATGGTAGCAAGACTACGTTATCAGTGCAGTAGAGTCATTACGACTCGAGGGGCAAAGTGATGCGTAGTAAGACTATGAGCCAGCGCAGATGGGGTGAATAACTCCATGGGGCAAGTGGACATAGTAAGGATTAGTAAGGCTATGAGCCAGCGCAGATGGGGTGAATAACTCCATGGGGCAAGTGGACATAGCGAAGGATTAGTGGCTACGTTATCAGTGCAGTGAATCCATTTATGACTTCATGGGGCAAAGTGATCGTAGCAAGGTGTAACGAACCGGGATTTTCGACTCCGAAAATTAACATCAAACTACCATGTTGACCATTCAGACATCGAACATTCCAGATCATTAATAGAAAGAAGTTAGAGGGTGAGATAAGAAAGAAAGAAATATTAGAATAGAAGCAGAAGAAGAAACAACACAACCCAGAGTCTCACATCGCAGCGGAACAAAATATAATACAGAAATAAATCTTTATTGAGAGCTTTAAAATACTTACAGTATCAGAGTACATCATACACTGGGACAGTTATACTAGCCTGTTCCCATATACAACATACAGCGAAATAGCAGCTATATAATATCATACGTCTGAACACCTCCAGCTCGTCTCTTCACAACAGTCGATAACCTGAACCTGTACACCCGGTCTAACCCGAGCATTTACAAAACACCGGGTCAGTCTGGTGAACCAGAGTGAGATAAACTCGCACAGTAATAAGGGTAAATCATCCAGTCATGATTTTAGAGTTCAAAAATCTTTTCAAAAGAAAAGGATAATCGTAAGACCAAATCCACACATAAACACGGACGGTTTTTACCTTACGATAACCCAAAACAGTTTTGAAACCAATATCTTTTCTGATATTATAATAATGTCTAAATACAAGTAAATAGAATCTAGTGGAACGCTTGCATCTCACGCTCCACATATATAGTATACAATCAAAATCGCAGGCGCTTATTGGAGATTGGATTCCAACTTGACAAGGTATGGGTCCACCTTCCGATAGTGTATCTCTAGAGACGAATACACTGGGTTCAACAAGAACTTCTTGCAACCCGGCCCTCACATGACCGACCCCTCATTTCGCTTGAGAGTATCGAATGTATATCACCGACGGTTGGGATCAGCAACCGTCTCCCGACAAGGGACAGCATCGAAACATAAATTTAAGAAACAAATAGGACTTCCTCTAGATAGGTGATTATACACCCTAATGGGAGCGACCCACATAGCCATGCTGCCTGCCCGATTTTTGTCATTTCCCGGCTGATGAGGCTTGAGGCCAGAATTTATCTTTGAACATCTGGTCACCATTCACTTTGAATGCCACATTGTCAGATCCGTCAGATATCACTAATTGACGTCCACAAAAATACTCTAGCAGTTAAGCTAAGAGAACGGCGATTCCCCGCCAACACTATAGCACGTTTGAAGAAATCAACGTACGTGATCCTTCGGAAATACTCTGTCAGACATCCGTCCATATACGTCATCCAGGAACAGGATGAACCGAAGGCACTTTCCTACCGCATCCAATATAGGAATCACCCCATGGATCAGTAGCGAGAAGTCCTTGCAACCCGTAGATTCCAACTACGACAGAATCACAGTTTATCTCTGCTTGCCAGGCAGAGAATATTAGTGGTTCTTCCGTTTATGAAGATCCATGGTCTTCAATGCTCCATCTCGATCATCTTCTGAGATCTTCACGTATTTGTTGGTCGGAATGGTTTTCGAATATAAATTCGATCCCGGTCTTTCCATACCAACAATCGTATTGGACAAATTTGAAAGTCGGTGTTTTAACTATCAAAATATACAGTGTTTCAATCATGACACTCCAATGAGTTCACTGGTTCAGTATTTTGCATCATTTGGCCTTTAACAAACTGATTTACTTTTTGTTAAATTTAAACTTCCAACTCTTTTAATATTGAAAATACGATATTTGAATAACTCTACTTCGATTAACTAACATTCGTCTTAACTCCATTCGCTTGACTCTAGATCACAGCGATCACAATGGTTACGCCTGATTCCCTCAGGAAACATCCGACCGCCGTAGGCTATCTGCAGCCCTGCGAATTACGCTAGCAGTCGTACGAAATGGCACTCCTCTTGGAAAAAACTATGTTTGACTAACTCTAGCTCGAATAACTATATTCGATTACCCACTTAAATCTTCTTTCAAATCATCTCTTAAATTCGGAAATCCATTAGTTTTAACAAAGAAATTTATAACACATATGTTATAACAATAGCGTTATAATTACTATTTAGATTTACAAAACAACAGCGCTATAATCGCTGTTTAGGTTTACAACCCATTTACTATAGCAAAAGCGCTACAATCGCTATATTAGATTTACAAAACATATATTATAACAACAGCGCTAAAATTGCTGTTTAGATTTTCAAAACATATCCACTAACGTCTCTTACGATTACCAACTAATACTATCTTCAGATAATCCCGATGTTGTTCAAGTTGGGGTATTTTAATTACCTCTCAGACCTTGATCAAACAACGGTCTTATCCTCAGATAAATATCAGTTATAATCAATACCAAAATTCCATTTATAACTCTGGTTTATAATAAACCTTTTTATCTTCATTTTCTTTGACATAATTTAATAATTAAGCAACAATTTTAAATTCAAAGTTATCACCTTGCTTGAAATTCTCTTATAACTTCGTTATAAAAAGTTCGGGTTTAAATATAAAATCCGTTCATAACTTCTTTCACCATTCAACTGATTACATTTCACTTTGATCACTTTTAAAAATATTTTATTAAATAACTCCTCTAATTGTTTCCTCAAAACAATTATCAAATTTAAACCCCTCGGTTCAATTTTTTTTCTTATCCTTGCAAAATCTGACTCACAACAGAATTTACTTTAAAAATAAAGTATTAACCAATTGAAGTTCTAAATAAACGAAATATTTATTTATTCCTCTTAATAACTTTTATTCAAAATATTATATTCAAAATCTAACTCCAGTTATAAAATAAATTTTATAACTTCATCTCTATCGATTCGCCTGACGGTGAATCGATATTTATAAAGCGGTTGATTTTATAGGCCATACGCCGCCAACTACCCAACCAATATCACACATTGGTTTAAACCAAACAGATGTTGAACATTCAATAATCAACCATCAAATCAATCGCCCCAAACAGGACAGTTCATATATGGTAATATGAAAACAAACAATATTTTTGAGGAATCCGGTTGGATCCCTCCAACCTGTTCTTCCCTGTACTCGAATGGTTATCTCAAATCAGACCATTCAGTTTTGTTTAACTGATAACACTAAATAGCAACCATTCAACATCAACCACAAGCAATTCAAACAATTCAACCATTTAAACACGTTTATAAATAAACGTGACCAACCAAGGTGAGTTACCTTTATTGGAACCAATCGTTAAATAACGATTTGGTACTTCACTGAAATTAAACACAGTTTAATTTCATCGGGTAAATCAATAGATAAATATATCATTAGCAGAACAGTCAACCATTGGCAAGCAGAGCATACAAAATAAAAATACCCAATTTATATAAAATATAAAAAGGGTAACTGAGTGAGTTTAACTCACCTTGAGTTGCGTTGTTACAATAACAACTGATTTGATTAAATTAAACTCGCGTTTAATTTAACTAGGATTTCCAACTGCGCTCAACTTTGTCCGTTCCGGTTCCATGATCTAGTTTGTCGATGGTGTTCCATTCTGCTAACATATGAGATCGTTACAAAATTATACATAATACAAATTATATGATTTAATTTAAAGTTTGAATTTCCGTAATTAATAATTTGTTTAAACAAATTACTTGGATTAGGGACAAAAAGCATACGGCCTCGACTCTCCTTCTACTCCCCATTTCATCGTTCTTTGTCCGTTCAGGAAAGCACCAGACTTCAACTACTCCTTCTACTCAATACCATGCTTCCTTGTTTTTTTTTTTTCATGTCCGCCCATCCCATTTCTTCACTCTTTTCCACGTGCTACCCCTCCACTTCGCTACTTCCATTTCTCCACCTTGCTGCATGTTTCAATCCCCTACCACATTTGCTTTTTCTCCCCAACCGCTCCCCCTCCTGAAACATTAAACCCAGCACCCCTTGTACACCCCTCACCTATACCACAAAACCCATGCTGCCACCTATTGTTCAACCACTCACGGTTTCCCCCTCCTCCACTTCGGTATTCCCTCTTCTCGTCTCTTTTTTTTTCCATCGAATGGAGAAAAAGTCCCATGTATTTATAACGAGTGGAACCGTGGCCATCAAGTAAAATATATATTAATATATGTTTAGGTCGTAGGTGAGCTGTCTATAGGTGGGATTACCCAAAACTTGGTCGGCACGGTGTTGTATATTTGAAGACAAAGAAAACTTTGTTTGAGCGCAAGAAAGGAACAGCGTGGCACGGGTGGAAAATTAGCAGACAAGAAAATAAAATAAAATAAAATTACATATGTTACTGAAAAGAAAAGCAAGGGTATAGGCTTGGAGTGCAAAGAATAGCGTACGGCAAAAATACAATATAAGGTTGCGTTGGTGCCTTATATAAAGAAGTGTACATATTTATATTATTATTATATTGTTCCATGTTTTGCATAGAGAAATTCGTCAAGTTACCTACATAAACCCTCCGTTTTTGCCAAACAAATAGGTAATCCTAGCAAAAAAAAAATATTCCGGACCCAATGGGACAAGTTTCGTCGAATTCCGACACCGTTTGCGAAAATCCCTTAGAAAATATCGATGAAAAACACCGAGCAATAATTCCTAACAATTCCAGAAAAAATCCTAAAAATATGAGGCCTTGACGTTTCACTAGACCTCTTCCTAAGGTTTCGTATGAAACTTGTTTTGTTGAATTCTGAGTCCGTTTGACCAGTTAACCATTCAGTTTAGTTTGGTTTAAGTTAAAAACATAGCGTACCCCACTATGAAATATTCTGTTCACGTAGGGACTGTTATGGACAGAAACAAAAATACCATTTAAATGAGTGATGTGCTCTGGTCCCAAAAATGTAATAATACCGGTAGATGGACTCATATTGTGAAACCCCGAAATGTCGATACAGGGTGCCACATACTCCAAATAAAAAGTTGCTTATTAAATTAATTAAAAATTACAGTAAAATTCTAAAAATTAAATTATCGCTACTCCCCAAAAGGACCTTGTCTAAATTCAAACCCGATCTCTAATTATATCGAATAAACCGATACGGTCGATAAACGATTCTATAGCGACTATTCAAAAATTTGATTTGGACATATCTCAAAATCTACATGACGAAATCCTGATTTTTCTCTTCTACTAGAAAGATATACTCCATCAGCTCCACCCGTTTCTTGTTTCACAGAAATCCAATTTAAAACGAACTCTGTACATTCAGTTGAAGTTCAAATCGCCAAATAGCGAACTGCAGTGCCATTTCGAGCTCGTTTATAAATATATAAATAAATTAACGTTCAAACTCCGTTTAAATAACGAATTATATATTAAAATCCATTTATTTTCTAAATAAAATATTTAGAATAAATAAATTAAATTGAATATTTGACGGCCAAAAACGCGGGATATTACATTCTTCCCCCCTTAAAATAATTTCGTCCTCGAAATTGCTAAGGTAAGAAAGAACGCTACAAACCCGTTAATTTCCAAATCCGATTTAGTTTAAATTAAAATCAGTTCATTACCGTGAATAAATATTTTCAAAAATATTGCAAATTTTCTAACACCTTAAATTTTCGAAAAAAATTCGCCAGCACCTCCTCCGTATGGCTCAGTCGGTACAACTACACCTCGCCTTTCTAGGCCTTCTCCAATCCAAAAGAAGATAAAACAGTCAAGCGGCTTGCCAAATAGGCTCATAAATCACCAAACCCATATAAAATAAACGTGTACCTTTTTGTCGGGCATAACATCATATCTTTTCCATCTGCTACCCTGTCAGCATATATAAATGCATTCCCAAACAAAATTCCAATTTTATCCTCAAATTCAAATCCTTCACGCATCCAAACCAAATCTCATTCTTAACTCAATTTCCATCCACTATCAATTTCAATTCTCAACTTACCAGTCCGATACCATTTCAGACTCCTGTCTTAACATTTCAAAATCTGATTCTACTTGATATATTATATCTCGATTCAATTCCCAGTTACTTGGTTTCAATTAAATTCATATTTGCTTTCACAACTTCAATTATTATTATTTTTTCAAATAAATTCCCTGGGAGTTTTTAAACAGTTCAGCTCTTTTGAAAATCAAATATCCCCTTTTAGGATTCAAAACAACTTGTTTTTCTCAAAGCAATTCAAAACAAGATTTTTTTGGTAGCAATCCGTCACTTAGAACTCGAAAATGAACACCGATGATGTCCGGATCATCATCGGAATCTATTTTCCAGCTATTGAAGTGAGTTCAATACTATATTACTTTCAAAACCATTTCTAAACACTTCCATTTTGAAATCAGTTCAAAATATCCTTTCCAAGGCTTGTAAAACAATTTAAAAACCTCCCAGGATTTTAAAATTCTCATATATTAAATCCAATTCCATTTTCAACCACTTGTCCAAATTTCCAAGTTTTAATTCCAATCCTGATTTAAACTTGGATTTAACTCCTCTGATTTTTCATATATTTCACTTATATGAATTCTGATTGGTTATATATATAACCATTTCGATTATAATCAACCAACACATCCAATATACTTAATACTTCCAATATATATTTTTCTTTATATCAAAATATAATTTGGGTAAATTATTTCATTTACCCTCTTTCTAAACATACTGTGTCGGTTTATCATACTCAAGCGTTTATAAATTCCTATCGATACAGTGGATCAAACTGATCGACCAGAATCCATAAACAACTCAGCCAATAAATCTCCACAATATAAAACAATTTTTATAAAATCTACAAATACGTTCACTCGTATATATACACTCAACCCAATCTAGGGTATTACTAACCCCATCTCTACTGAGTCACGCCACAGAGCCAAGGTAATCACTTAACCTTAAGCTCTGATACCACTGTAACGAACCGGGATTTTCGACTCCGAAAATTAACATCAAACTACCATGTTGACCATTCAGACATCGAACATTCCAGATCATTAATAGAAAGAAGTTAGAGGGTGAGATAAGAAAGAAAGAAATATTAGAATAGAAGCAGAAGAAGAAACAACACAACCCAGAGTCTCACATCGCAGCGGAACAAAATATAATACAGAAATAAATCTTTATTGAGAGCTTTAAAATACTTACAGTATCAGAGTACATCATACACTGGGACAGTTATACTAGCCTGTTCCCATATACAACATACAGCGAAATAGCAGCTATATAATATCATACGTCTGAACACCTCCAGCTCGTCTCTTCACAACAGTCGATAACCTGAACCTGTACACCCGGTCTAACCCGAGCATTTACAAAACACCGGGTCAGTCTGGTGAACCAGAGTGAGATAAACTCGCACAGTAATAAGGGTAAATCATCCAGTCATGATTTTAGAGTTCAAAAATCTTTTCAAAAGAAAAGGATAATCGTAAGACCAAATCCACACATAAACACGGACGGTTTTTACCTTACGATAACCCAAAACAGTTTTGAAACCAATATCTTTTCTGATATTATAATAATGTCTAAATACAAGTAAATAGAATCTAGTGGAACGCTTGCATCTCACGCTCCACATATATAGTATACAATCAAAATCGCAGGCGCTTATTGGAGATTGGATTCCAACTTGACAAGGTATGGGTCCACCTTCCGATAGTGTATCTCTAGAGACGAATACACTGGGTTCAACAAGAACTTCTTGCAACCCGGCCCTCACATGACCGACCCCTCATTTCGCTTGAGAGTATCGAATGTATATCACCGACGGTTGGGATCAGCAACCGTCTCCCGACAAGGGACAGCATCGAAACATAAATTTAAGAAACAAATAGGACTTCCTCTAGATAGGTGATTATACACCCTAATGGGAGCGACCCACATAGCCATGCTGCCTGCCCGATTTTTGTCATTTCCCGGCTGATGAGGCTTGAGGCCAGAATTTATCTTTGAACATCTGGTCACCATTCACTTTGAATGCCACATTGTCAGATCCGTCAGATATCACTAATTGACGTCCACAAAAATACTCTAGCAGTTAAGCTAAGAGAACGGCGATTCCCCGCCAACACTATAGCACGTTTGAAGAAATCAACGTACGTGATCCTTCGGAAATACTCTGTCAGACATCCGTCCATATACGTCATCCAGGAACAGGATGAACCGAAGGCACTTTCCTACCGCATCCAATATAGGAATCACCCCATGGATCAGTAGCGAGAAGTCCTTGCAACCCGTAGATTCCAACTACGACAGAATCACAGTTTATCTCTGCTTGCCAGGCAGAGAATATTAGTGGTTCTTCCGTTTATGAAGATCCATGGTCTTCAATGCTCCATCTCGATCATCTTCTGAGATCTTCACGTATTTGTTGGTCGGAATGGTTTTCGAATATAAATTCGATCCCGGTCTTTCCATACCAACAATCGTATTGGACAAATTTGAAAGTCGGTGTTTTAACTATCAAAATATACAGTGTTTCAATCATGACACTCCAATGAGTTCACTGGTTCAGTATTTTGCATCATTTGGCCTTTAACAAACTGATTTACTTTTTGTTAAATTTAAACTTCCAACTCTTTTAATATTGAAAATACGATATTTGAATAACTCTACTTCGATTAACTAACATTCGTCTTAACTCCATTCGCTTGACTCTAGATCACAGCGATCACAATGGTTACGCCTGATTCCCTCAGGAAACATCCGACCGCCGTAGGCTATCTGCAGCCCTGCGAATTACGCTAGCAGTCGTACGAAATGGCACTCCTCTTGGAAAAAACTATGTTTGACTAACTCTAGCTCGAATAACTATATTCGATTACCCACTTAAATCTTCTTTCAAATCATCTCTTAAATTCGGAAATCCATTAGTTTTAACAAAGAAATTTATAACACATATGTTATAACAATAGCGTTATAATTACTATTTAGATTTACAAAACAACAGCGCTATAATCGCTGTTTAGGTTTACAACCCATTTACTATAGCAAAAGCGCTACAATCGCTATATTAGATTTACAAAACATATATTATAACAACAGCGCTAAAATTGCTGTTTAGATTTTCAAAACATATCCACTAACGTCTCTTACGATTACCAACTAATACTATCTTCAGATAATCCCGATGTTGTTCAAGTTGGGGTATTTTAATTACCTCTCAGACCTTGATCAAACAACGGTCTTATCCTCAGATAAATATCAGTTATAATCAATACCAAAATTCCATTTATAACTCTGGTTTATAATAAACCTTTTTATCTTCATTTTCTTTGACATAATTTAATAATTAAGCAACAATTTTAAATTCAAAGTTATCACCTTGCTTGAAATTCTCTTATAACTTCGTTATAAAAAGTTCGGGTTTAAATATAAAATCCGTTCATAACTTCTTTCACCATTCAACTGATTACATTTCACTTTGATCACTTTTAAAAATATTTTATTAAATAACTCCTCTAATTGTTTCCTCAAAACAATTATCAAATTTAAACCCCTCGGTTCAATTTTTTTTCTTATCCTTGCAAAATCTGACTCACAACAGAATTTACTTTAAAAATAAAGTATTAACCAATTGAAGTTCTAAATAAACGAAATATTTATTTATTCCTCTTAATAACTTTTATTCAAAATATTATATTCAAAATCTAACTCCAGTTATAAAATAAATTTTATAACTTCATCTCTATCGATTCGCCTGACGGTGAATCGATATTTATAAAGCGGTTGATTTTATAGGCCATACGCCGCCAACTACCCAACCAATATCACACATTGGTTTAAACCAAACAGATGTTGAACATTCAATAATCAACCATCAAATCAATCGCCCCAAACAGGACAGTTCATATATGGTAATATGAAAACAAACAATATTTTTGAGGAATCCGGTTGGATCCCTCCAACCTGTTCTTCCCTGTACTCGAATGGTTATCTCAAATCAGACCATTCAGTTTTGTTTAACTGATAACACTAAATAGCAACCATTCAACATCAACCACAAGCAATTCAAACAATTCAACCATTTAAACACGTTTATAAATAAACGTGACCAACCAAGGTGAGTTACCTTTATTGGAACCAATCGTTAAATAACGATTTGGTACTTCACTGAAATTAAACACAGTTTAATTTCATCGGGTAAATCAATAGATAAATATATCATTAGCAGAACAGTCAACCATTGGCAAGCAGAGCATACAAAATAAAAATACCCAATTTATATAAAATATAAAAAGGGTAACTGAGTGAGTTTAACTCACCTTGAGTTGCGTTGTTACAATAACAACTGATTTGATTAAATTAAACTCGCGTTTAATTTAACTAGGATTTCCAACTGCGCTCAACTTTGTCCGTTCCGGTTCCATGATCCAGTTTGTCGATGGTGTTCCATTCTGCTAACATATGAGATCGTTACAAAATTATACATAATACAAATTATATGATTTAATTTAAAGTTTGAATTTCCGTAATTAATAATTTGTTTAAACAAATTACTTGGATTAGGGACAAAAAGCATACGGCCTCGACTCTCCTTCTACTCCCCATTTCATCGTTCTTTGTCCGTTCAGGAAAGCACCAGACTTCAACTACTCCTTCTACTCAATACCATGCTTCCTTGTTTTTTTTTTTTCATGTCCGCCCATCCCATTTCTTCACTCTTTTCCACGTGCTACCCCTCCACTTCGCTACTTCCATTTCTCCACCTTGCTGCATGTTTCAATCCCCTACCACATTTGCTTTTTCTCCCCAACCGCTCCCCCTCCTGAAACATTAAACCCAGCACCCCTTGTACACCCCTCACCTAT
This sequence comes from Allium sativum, assembly GCA_030737875.1. Classification (NCBI taxonomy): domain Eukaryota; kingdom Viridiplantae; phylum Streptophyta; class Magnoliopsida; order Asparagales; family Amaryllidaceae; genus Allium; species Allium sativum. The sequence continues at coordinate 506,992,941 of CM060921.1, read as the reverse complement.
ACCACAAAACCCATGCTGCCACCTATTGTTCAACCACTCACGGTTTCCCCCTCCTCCACTTCGGTATTCCCTCTTCTCGTCTCTTTTTTTTTCCATCGAATGGAGAAAAAGTCCCATGTATTTATAACGAGTGGAACCGTGGCCATCAAGTAAAATATATATTAATATATGTTTAGGTCGTAGGTGAGCTGTCTATAGGTGGGATTACCCAAAACTTGGTCGGCACGGTGTTGTATATTTGAAGACAAAGAAAACTTTGTTTGAGCGCAAGAAAGGAACAGCGTGGCACGGGTGGAAAATTAGCAGACAAGAAAATAAAATAAAATAAAATTACATATGTTACTGAAAAGAAAAGCAAGGGTATAGGCTTGGAGTGCAAAGAATAGCGTACGGCAAAAATACAATATAAGGTTGCGTTGGTGCCTTATATAAAGAAGTGTACATATTTATATTATTATTATATTGTTCCATGTTTTGCATAGAGAAATTCGTCAAGTTACCTACATAAACCCTCCGTTTTTGCCAAACAAATAGGTAATCCTAGCAAAAAAAAAATATTCCGGACCCAATGGGACAAGTTTCGTCGAATTCCGACACCGTTTGCGAAAATCCCTTAGAAAATATCGATGAAAAACACCGAGCAATAATTCCTAACAATTCCAGAAAAAATCCTAAAAATATGAGGCCTTGACGTTTCACTAGACCTCTTCCTAAGGTTTCGTATGAAACTTGTTTTGTTGAATTCTGAGTCCGTTTGACCAGTTAACCATTCAGTTTAGTTTGGTTTAAGTTAAAAACATAGCGTACCCCACTATGAAATATTCTGTTCACGTAGGGACTGTTATGGACAGAAACAAAAATACCATTTAAATGAGTGATGTGCTCTGGTCCCAAAAATGTAATAATACCGGTAGATGGACTCATATTGTGAAACCCCGAAATGTCGATACAGGGTGCCACATACTCCAAATAAAAAGTTGCTTATTAAATTAATTAAAAATTACAGTAAAATTCTAAAAATTAAATTATCGCTACTCCCCAAAAGGACCTTGTCTAAATTCAAACCCGATCTCTAATTATATCGAATAAACCGATACGGTCGATAAACGATTCTATAGCGACTATTCAAAAATTTGATTTGGACATATCTCAAAATCTACATGACGAAATCCTGATTTTTCTCTTCTACTAGAAAGATATACTCCATCAGCTCCACCCGTTTCTTGTTTCACAGAAATCCAATTTAAAACGAACTCTGTACATTCAGTTGAAGTTCAAATCGCCAAATAGCGAACTGCAGTGCCATTTCGAGCTCGTTTATAAATATATAAATAAATTAACGTTCAAACTCCGTTTAAATAACGAATTATATATTAAAATCCATTTATTTTCTAAATAAAATATTTAGAATAAATAAATTAAATTGAATATTTGACGGCCAAAAACGCGGGATATTACACAAGGTATGTTGGGTGATCGAAGTGGTGAATATCGTATACTTTATGCACTGAGTGAGAGATGTGAGGATGGATGCTATGTTTGATTGTTGCCATCACTATGACATGCACACCTCCCCCACCTCCGTATCTTTATACCGTTTGATATGGCACCTTAGAGTGTTGTACAATATGTTGTGCTAACTCTTTGGTTGTAGGTCCAGGTTCAGGTATGTTTCTAGTCTACCTGTTATTGTTCACTTTAGATGCTTATCGCTCATACCAAGCTTTATGTCTGACCCAGAGTTTTATGTCTCCTCTTATTACTCTGGGTGCTCACACGAGCAGACTAGAGACAGGTTAGCTGGTGATGCGCGAGTAGCTGATTCGGAGGCGGGCAGGAGGCTTCCACATATGATATATATATTCTCCCTGTGTCGTTGGTGGTTGTTACTTGGGCATTAGTAGTGTACCTCCTTTATCTTGCTTTTGCTTTGAGACAGTTTGAAAGTTGTAATAAGCTGTATTTTGGATTTCCGCTGCTATGATGTTTAGTTTTGGTTTTCAGCTTATGCACTGTCTCACCTGTTTTACGTCAAGTATGTTATTATTATAATTTTTTCTATGCGCTGTGAGACATTCTACAGGTTCCTTGTTAGTTCATTTCCTTCTTCCTTTTTCCTTTTGACGGCCCGTTCCGTGCTAACTGGACATGTATACAGCGCACTTTTGGAGTAAATGTCGGTTGGTACGGGGCGGGCCGTCACAAAAAGACGCTACTGTCAGTAGCGGTGTAGATCAATGGTTTGAGTGGGCCGAGATATTGGAGCGTTTGGTCATGACGGCGGAGGAGCAGTATTATGTTTAAATAGTGGAGCGTGATGACAAACTCATTGGTGAATGATGATGTTCGAAGTTTAGTGAGTGGCAGAATAAAACGCCGGATCGAACCGACTGACGCAAATCGTTATTTAACGGTTAACGCGCCAAGGTGAGTAAAATCACTAACTCTGATCTATTTAAAATATTTTAAATTATATTTTAATATTTGTTTGAGTGCTGTGTGATGATCGATTAGGTAAATTACAAGTAAATTGGTTGAAATATATATATATATATATACATATATATATATATATATATATATACATATATATATATATATCGTCGTATATATGCACATCATCGGTTGGACACTGATTCCACCGATTTTTATATTCCCTAGTATAGAGTAGGGTTAATTGGTTGACTAACATCTGTGGATGCGGAAACGGGTTGCAGGAATCCGACCGGATTCCTCGATAATTATATGTACTGCTTGTTTTATATGCACTGTTTGAACCCAGATGACAATAAAACCCATGTGAATGTTGATGTTGAATAGAAATTCAACATTTGTTTGATTTAATAAATAAACGATATCAATTTAGAAAGTGACAATAGACGACCATAAACCCATCGTTTTGAAGTTGACTAACCGTCAGGTAAATCAACGAAGTTAATTATAAAAATTATAATTTTTATAATTAAAGTGAAGTTTTAAATTTATAATAGAAGTTCTATTATAAATCGATATTTTAGAGTTTATTTTTTAAAGTAAATAAAATGATTATTTGACATTTAAATAAGTTATAAGGCAGAAATTATCCTACGATTAAATATTTGGATAATTATTTTAAGACAAACAATTTAGAAATGTTATTAGATTAAATATATTAATCTAATGGTAAGAAGTAATTAAAATTAGTTAACGAATTTACTGATGGAATGAAGTTGATTTAAATCAACTGTTTAATTGAAAATGATTATTAGATTAATTGGGTCCTTGTAAAGAAGTTATAAATAGAACGGTGGAATGAAGTTAAAGCGAAGAGTTAATGTTTAAAATAAATAATAATAATAAACAACGAAGATTTCAAAGTATGAATATGGTGTTATAATACCGTATTCCAAAATAAAACAAGGAAATACGATTTGATGAATATTATAGGTAATAAGGGATTAGAATACAGACTTATATCTGTTCTAAGGTAAGAATGTTGTCGATCAAGATCTGAGAGGTAAATAGAATACCCCAACTTGGACGGCTTCACTATTATCGAGGAACGATATCAGTTTGTAACGGAAAGAGATGTCAAGATTAAAGGGAATATGACAGTATATTGCAAGTCTGAAACTATAGCAATAAGATAAACGTTGTTGACTAGGTTTAAGCGCGACTGTTATACCAAGATTAGTAAAAAGGGAATATGGCAGCGTATGCAAGTCTTAGAACTATAGCAATAAAATAAACGCTGCTGATTAGGCTAAAGCGTGACTGTTATGTCAAGATTAGTTATAAAGAAGAATATTACAGCGTATGACAAGTTTTGAACTATAGCGATAAAATAAACGCTGTTAACCAAACTTATGCGTGATTTTTATATATAGCAGCATTTCCTAGGAAATGAAACAATTTAGTTGAAATCCACTTATTCGAAAGTAATAAATAACGATGTTGTAAGAAAATATAAGAATCAGTTTTAGAAAGAGAAATTGGAGAATCGGGTTAGAAAACGATGACAGCATTTCGATGTTCGAAATGTGATTAGAATTAAACCGTTAGGATTTGGAACTAGAATCCGATGATGCCGAATGTATTAAAAATAAACTATTTTTAGGGATTATAAGCTGATAGAATAATTAACATTTATTTTTAAACAAATAAATGTTAATAGGATAGGAGTCAGTATTTAATTATAAACTTGATATCAATTTGATAAGAAGTTGACTTAGAAACAGGGTTTATAAAGTGGAATAGGAATATAAAAAGTATGAAAGAGATTTCGGTAAACAAGATAAGGGAAAGTATTTCGTGAATAAAGAGTTAATTGATAAAGGTATTCAGATTTCTATAATCAGGAATGGTATTCACATTTTTAAGTAAATAATGTTTTAAAAGTAAACGGTTGGCCGATTTAAAATATTTATAATGAAATTGGAAATATTTTCCAATAAAGATAGGGTATATGATCCAAGTGTATAAACCAAGGAATGTGAAAAGAATGAAAATGTTTCGAACGTTAATAACGTATATTTTCTGGAACATGGGAAATAAGAGTTAAATAAATGGGAATGTTTTCCAAGAAGTATGAAAAAGCTAAAACGGGATTTGAGAAATATCTGTTAAGATATGGGAATTCGAATAATAAAAATGAATGTTAAATAAAAGGTGCCCGTGGTTGTGTGCATTTAGTTGTTCATTTGAATGAATGTTTTGTTTTACTTCGATAGTTAAATAACCGACTATCGAAGTGTTTTGACCATCGTTGTCAATACGGAGAGACCGGTGGGATATATTATCCGAAAACCACTCCGTATAGGCATAAGCGCTGCGAATTAGATATGCTGAAGAAAATTGAAGACGGAGTTAAATGCAAGGGTCGTCCAGTTCTAGAATGGTGTTTTTGTTTGTCCAGTCCCAGGACAACGTGTATGGACGAGTGTCTGACAGAGTATTTCCAACGGTCACACCGTTGATTTTTACGAATATACCAAGTTGGTGGGGAGAAGGTAACTTCTCTTTATTCTACACATAGTGTGCATTTGTGTAATCAATATGTGATTACGGATTTGACGATGTGGCATTCAAAGTGAATGGTGATCAGATGTTATGAAAATAGACGTAGCCTCTAGCCTCACAACCAGAAGTAACAAAAGTTGGGCTAGGCAGCATGGCTAGTTGGGTCATCCCCAAGCAGGGTGTATTGTCACCGATCTAGAGAAAATTCATATTTGATCTTCTTTTTCGATTATGTATCTTCGGATGACGGTTGGATGGCCTACAACCTTGGTGGCAATATATTTGCGACACTCAAGCTAAATGAGTGAGCGGTCATGTATGGCCGGGTTGCAAGACGTTCTTGTTAAACCCTGAGTGTATCCCCTCTAGAGTACACTGATCAGAAGGTGCTCCCATACCTTGTCTGTTGGATTCCATTCTCCAATAAGCGCCCTGCGGTTTATGATTTTATACTATATATATGTGGAACGTGAGATGCAAGCGTTCTGCTACTTGGACGATTATTTGTTTAGACATTATCATAATATCACTAGTTTTGATATCAAGGTAATTTGGGTTATAGTAAGGTAAAAACCGTCCATGTTTATGTGTGGGCTGATCTTACTATTATCCTTTTGTTTCAAAATGATTTTCAAAGTTAAACGATATGATTGGAATTTACTCACACCAGTCCCATGACTGACCCAAAGTTTATTTTGTTTGTGTTTTCCCTAAACTCTTGGGTGCCCAAATTTGTACGGGCAGACAAGTGTTTCAGGCTTTTACAGATACACTTGGAGGAGCTCAAAGCCGGAAGCTTCACCACTAGTTATGTAGAGTTTATTTTCCGCTGTGATATATATGAGTTGTACTCTGATATATGGTATGTATATATACAAATTCAGATTTGTAATTCAAAGTTATGTTGTAATACATTTTATTCATTCCGTTGTGAGTTTCGTGATTACTCTGATTTGGTTCAGTGTGTTCTTCTTCTTCTTCTATTCTATTAGTTCTATCTTTTCTATCTCACCCTCTAAATTCTTCTATTAATGACCTGAATTTTCGGGCACTTTGAGTTGAATGTGTAAGATATTAGTCAGCTCAAATTGGCACGGATTTTCGGGCCACTACAGTAAGTTAATCGGATAAGTTATTCAATTAGAGTTAATCGAAATAGAGTTAACCAAATAGGAGTTAATTGAATAGAGTTAATGAAATAGAGTTAAATTGAATATAGTTAATCGAAGATTAGTTATTCGAATAGAGTTAATCAAATATAGTTTAATCAAAGAAAAAGAGATAATCAAATATAATCTATTCGAAAAGAGATAGTCGAATATAATCTATTCGAAAAGAGATAATCGAATATAATCTATTCGAAAAGAGATAATCGAATATAATCTATTCGAAGAGAGCTAATCAAATATTAGTTATTTGAAGGAGAGTTAATCAAATAAAGATTTACTCGAAAGGGAGTTATACGTGAAATTCAATTATACCGAATTCGGGAAAGTATTATTTACTTTCCGATTTTTAAATCAAGATTTATATATTTATAAATAAATTAGAGTAGGTTAATTATTCAAAGTAAGAAAAAAAGTTATATTTGAAGTTAGATATTTCGAAAGTAGGGTTTATAATGTTAGCGTTATAATAAATGTTTTTCATAAATGAAGTGGATTCATATTCCGAATCCGAGAATTTGTTTAAGTAAATGGTTGTAGAAATTGGATTGGTGAGCTTTGTCTATTGCAAGGTTAAGAACTTGTTCAGTTAAGGTCTGAGAGGTAATTATACCCCAACTTGATTGACTTCCTTATTTAACTAAGAAATAGTTGAGGTTCGAGCGCGAGAGTTAGTTAGAAATACAGTTAAGTAATGAGCGATTTATGGATGGAGCGGTCGTAACGATGTTTCATACAACGTTGTTTTGAAATCCATATAAATGAGTTTTGGAAACATTTTCCAAATATAGAATCAGAAATATTTTCTAAACATAGAAAATGGAATGTTTTATTTATAAGGAATTAAGAAATGGAGTAAAGCTAAATTAGATACTGACTGAAGATTAGTTAAGTTGAATGGTTTTCTAAGTGTTTATCTGATGTTGGTTTTGACCTTCGGGATTGATACTTAGGGAATTGTTCTCATACTAGTTCACAGTCAAAGACTGATAGATGTGGCAGAATACTGATAAGTAAATAAGCAATGGGAATGTTTTCCAATGTTCATAACATATATTTTCTGAATATAGAAAATAAGGAAATATATATATATATATATATATGATGATTAATCAATAGAAATTCCAATTGGAAATAAGATTGTTGTTTACACACATGGTTTCATTTGTTAGTTAAATCACCGACTATCAAAGTTTATGACCATTTTTACGTTGTTAATATGGAGAGACCGGTTGGATTATTATCCGAAGAACCACTCCGTATTGGCATAAGCGTTGCAAACCAAGTATGCTGAATATATTGAAGACGAAGTAAAGTGCAAGGGCTATTGTATAAATCTTAGGTAGAGATTGCCTAAGATGGATGTACTGGATAGTGCCTTCGGTTGTCCAATCCCAGGACAACTTGAATGGATGAATGTCTGACAGAGTATATCCAGTAGATCGCGTAAGTTGATCGGTTCAAACGTATTTACGTTAGTAGCGGAGGAATTCATTTCTCTTAGCTTATACCCGTGGTATTTTTAGGGAAATCAATTTGTGATTTGATGGGTATGATGATGTGGCATTCAAAGTAATTGAAGACATGATCTGTATAGAGATACGTTATAACCTCAAGCCTCATCAACTGGGAAATGACAGAAATCGGGCAGGCAGCATGGCTAAGTGGGCCGCACCCAATTAGGATATATTGTCAATGTGATGACCCCAAACTTCCACGAAGTGAAAGCAAGGAGAAATCATATGGAATACAACATAATTATAATATAACAAGTCACAGGAAACAACATAGCACAGGAAATCCATAAAGTAACAACATCATAGCAGCGGATATATAATGTTATCAGCAATAGAAATCCACAGTCACATAATCTAAATTATTACAACAAGTTTTCAGAAAATGACATAAGTTCCAACTCCAAATTAAATAACATGAAATGGAAATAAGTTCAATGTCTGAAATAAAAAAAAGAGAATGCGATAAAGCAAAAGATAGAGAGTCTTCGAAGCTCCAAGTAATCACCTCTTCACTAAAGCAATCCCAAGAGAGAGAATACAAGCTGCTCCAAAGAAAAACTCCAAGTAAAGAGTAAACCTGTCTACTTGACTGCCCGTGTGAAGGAGAGGGCACCCAAGTTTGCAAAAGGTGAAACAAACGATGGGTCAGTCGTGGGACTGGTGTGAGAATTCTTAACTAAAATTACTACTAGAAATAAGGCGAATCCAAAGACCACGCCGCTAACGCGGAACGGGTTGTACCAATGGATTGCCGTGCATAATTACAGTGTTTAGTACAGATAAATAAACGTAACACAACGCAATGTATTTTGAAAAATGGAACCACCATAAGACTCAGGTCCCATCACACAATGCAACGCACACCAAGAGGATAGAGTTTTACCTTATGGTGGTTAAACATGCTAAAATACGCCAAATACGAAACTAATACTATTATTAGGGTGTATAGGTTTCAAAACAATTCAAATTATAGATATCAATCCTAGGAAGCATAGGTACCATATACTATGCCTCCAATACTAGCAATACAATCAAATCCGTCGGGTTCGTATTGGAATGTTGGGTTTCCATCATGAGTCCAGGCTAGGGAGGACTCCTTACCGATTCGAGACACTCTAGTTAATGTCTCAGGATTACCCGCAGTTAACCCTTGGAAATGGTAGGGCCGGTCCTCAAATACAGCTTAGAGGATTGGCAATTCCTAAGCACACGTTCCCCGGTCCTATAGGACCTATCCGAGGCGCCTCATTTCATCATCCACAAAAGTAAAATGACTACTAAAGAGAAAGAAACGTACTACTTTCCCTGCGTTCCCTTCCCCCTTTTTAGACTCAACCGGTGTGTGAGGCTTGTGAAGTCATGCATCCCATACCACAAGGTTCTGCTTTTCAACAAGAAACCTTGATCATTTCATCTTAGCACGCCACACCGTCACTCCATACCGTACCATCGACCGTCTGTCAATATATAAAAGGGTGTTAAGCAGAGAATAAATTCTCTACCACCAATCATTTATATGTTAACAGAAAATCGACAACATGATATTTAATGGGGTACGATGTCAGACACACCATCCATTTACACCCATGCTCTGGGTCTGAGCGAGGGTCAAATCCGTGAAACCAACGCGTACGTTTGGACAATTACCACGACTCTTGAATCGGGAGCTACCCAATTCAGAGTCTTGATCGTTGTCCATTCGAGGGAAGATTTTACGGTCTTCATACGCCGTCTTCATATTTAGACTCTTGAAATCGTACAGTCATTTGGAATGGAATAAATCCGGACTTTCCAAATAATCTCGTATTCATAAATTTGAGAAAAACACATTTCATATCGTTATGTTGTTTTATAACGATTTATCCTTGCCTTAATTATTTAATATAATTAATTTCTTTATTTTACGACGCTTCAGGTCAAAGGCGACACTGGCGCTGTTTTCCGTCCATTTTGATTTTTACATTTCTCAAAATCTAACCGTTGGATTTTAACGCAACTTATGTCGTTGGTAAGGTCTTTCCAAGACGGTCCTAACAGTTTCAGTTTTGGGAAAATCCGACGGTCGGATCTTCCTGTATAATCGTTTAAAAGTTCATTTTCAAAATGTGAACTACCGCGCTCGATTCGTTATATTTTAATTATATATATATTATATATAATATATATAAATAATACGCTTAACTCATCGTCCTTACATCCATCTCTCCTTTTTACCTTTTCACTTCTTTAACTTACATGAAGATATATTTCATAATTAGGCGGTGAATTGTTCTTTTTATTTTATTTTCATTTTATACTTTATAATTCACATTTAAAAATGTAAATTATAAAACATCATTCCATTTATTACCTTTCATCTATCTTTTCCAATTATATTATAAATAATGTACATTTTCCTATGGCGTAAATTTCCTTTTTATACACATTATAAATAGTGTGTGTTTTACCTATGGTCAGGTTCTCTTTTTATCTGCATTATAAATAATGTATATCCTTCCTACGAGGTACATTCTCTTTCTATATACATTATAAATAATGTATATTCTTCCTACGGTCAAGTTCTTTAAATCTTAACATTATAAAATAGTGTAACTATCATACGGTGGAACTTTCTTTTTATTTAACATTGTGAATGATGTTAAATTTACATACACTTCATCTTCTTTTTATTAACATTGAAAATAATGCTATTTCACATACAATACATTCTTTTATTATCTTCTATATTAACATTTGACACAAATGTCATTTTCATACAATGACCATTTTCTAAATTAACATAACTAAAAATGTTAATTTAACATGCGGTGACATTTGCTTTTTATTAACATTAATAAAAATGCTAATTTAACATGCGGTGACATTTTCTATATTAACATTAATAAAAATGCTAATTTATCATATGGTGACAGTTTTCTATATTCATTTTAAATAAAAATGTCAATTAATCATATGGTGACAGTTTTCTATATTCATTTTAAATAAAAATGTCAATTAATCATATGGTGACAGTTTTCTAACTTTTAACACTAACATAAATGTCATTTTCCTATGATGAACCTTTCCTATTTTAACATAACAAAAATTGTTCATCAACACACGGTGAATAATTTCTATCTAAATATTGAACAAAAATTGTTCATCAACATACGGTGCTTTCTATTTTAATATGAACAAAAATTGTTCATCAACATATCAATTCTATTTTAATATGAACAAAAATTGTTCATCACCATACGATGCTTTCGATCTAAATATTGAACAAAAATTGTTCATCAACATACGGTGCTTTCTATTTTAATATGAACAAAAATTGTTCATCACCATATCAATTCTATTTTAATATGAACAAAAATTGTTCATCAACATATCAATTCTATTACAATTAAACATGAAAACAAAAGGGATCTAATTTTATCCATTCTATTATAGAACCATCATCATCAACATGACAAACCAAGCAGATCTGAATTTATATTCACATCACATCAATATTGAATGATTCATATCAATATAAATTTTAAATAAGGAACTCTCACCTTGATTGGATAATAATTATAATAAATCCAATTGAATTTTCAGAATGTGTCTATCAGTCTCAGCAAATGCTACTCGTCGTCACGGTCCTGTTGGTTCTGAAAATTTCAGAATCCGAGTTCATACGAATAAGTTATCAATGTTTTAATTAACCAGACTTTTAACAACTGTTTCTGTCACGCTTAAAAGCGTCGCTAAATCTGAAAATAAAATTACCCTTTTTAGTTCAGTTTTTGCTCAGAAGTTTGGATCCGATTTTCTCTTGATTCACTGAATGGTTTTGAGTGCTGTTTGTTGGACGACGACCGGGGAGGAGAGGTCTACGCACGGCCGGAAGTTGGGTGGGTGCGGCGGCGCCTGGTGGTCCTGGCAGAGGCGCGAACGGCGGCCGTTCGGGGAGGTGGTGGCGGCTCTACGGTCGACGGGGATGGATGAAATTGGTATGGGGTCGAAGGTCTCAGTTTTCTCTTCGATACGGTATAAAGTTTGCAGAAAATCGTCAAGTATGGAGGGAGAAATCGAAGGTCAAAGATTCGATGAAATATGGGTTTCGGCGGCTGTGTTTTGAACGAAGAGGAACTGTTCATCTATACGGCCCGTATTTATACCGTATTCTAGGGTTTAATTTAATTAATTAATTCGAGAAATTACAGTTTTCATATATGATCTCCAATTCGCGCTCAACGACTGTCGATCTTGATGTTTTCACGCCTTCTGAGCGCGATGGTGCTATCCCCATGGTCCAATTCTGAAGTTACGGTATGGTTTTCTTTTATTTTCAAATTAAATCGTTTAATTTAAATTCGAACATACATTTTAATTTCCTGAGGCCACATACTGATCCAGAAAAATCCAGAAAAATTATTTTTGGCATCGTGATGACGATACGGTCCTAACAAAGCCAATTTCATCGAATTCTGAGACCGTTCGAAAAATGGCTATTTTTAAATCGTTCAATTTCAACTATTTTTGACCAAACACAGTTTCTTTCGCCACGCTCACAAATTAAATCGAAAGATTCTAAAAATTGAAACTTAGCCATATTATGACATTCCGGATCCAACGAAAGTGGTTTCGTCGAATTCCGAGGTCGTTTGCAAAATGACCATTTTTAACTGTTTCAGAGTTATTTAAAATTGGAAATTTTAAATTTGGACTAAAAATTCAACAAAATTCCCAGAAATAAAATTTTCAAACTGGTTCAGATTTCCGGGTCATTACAATCTCCCCTCCTTAAGAACTTTTCGTCCTCGAAAAGGGTAAAGGAAAAAAAAACAGAAGAGTAGAAACCAACACAGAGAATACTGAAATGATTAAGCGTACCTCGAAACAAAATTTAATCTGAGATATCCACTCTGCATTTGGGATAGGCCTGTTTGAAACTCTCTTCAGTTTCCCAAGTGCAGTCCCTAGGATCGCCACTCCATTGCACCTTAACAAGGTTGATTCTTTTATTCCTCAGAACTCGGGTTTCCTTGCCAATAATCTTTATCGGCTCTTTCCTTACTGTTAGATTTGGAGTAATATCCATGACTTGTTGATTTAGTTCATCTTCAATCAAATCTGGGTCATGCACATGCTGGCGGAGTTGGGACACATGAAATACATCATGCACCCCTGGCAACCAGTCGGGCAACTGCAGCCGATAAGCCAGGGTACCAATCCATTCGAGAATAGGGAATGGACCAATGAATCTCGGCGCCAATTTCCCAAACTTCCCAAATCGTATCGCACCCCTTAGTGGAGAAACCTTCAAGTACACATGGTCACCGATAGAGAATTGCAAATCTCTCCTACGTTTGTCTACATAGCTTTTCTGTCGGCTTTGAGCAGCCAGTAACCGCTTCTTAATTTTATTAACTTTGTCTGAAGCTTCTCGGACCATGTCTGGACCCAAAACAAGGCGGTCTCCTTTTTCAATCCAACAGGCTGGCGATCTACATGGCTTATAATATAAGGCTTCGAATGGAGCCATCTTCAAACTTGCTTGATAGCTATTGTTATATGAAAACTCAACTAAATGCAAGTGATCCTCCCAAGAACCTCCATAATCGAGTATGCAAGCTCGCAACAAATCTTCAAGAATGCGATTCACCCTCTCAGTTTGGCCGTCTGTCTGAGGGTGGTATGCGGTGCTGAGATTTAATTTTGTTCCCAACTCATTTTGGAATGCCTCCCAAAACTTGCTAGTGAGGATAGGATCACGGTCACTAACAATGCTGCTAGGAATACTGTTTAAAACAAAAGATTTTCTTTGATTAGACATGAAAATTTTCATTTAGAAAATGATGAAAAAAGAAAGATTTAGTTTTATTACCCATATAGCCTGACTATTTCTTTGAGATAAATTTGTGCCAGACTTTGAGCAGTTCTGGTAGACTTGACAGGTATGAAATGAGCGACCTTGGTGAAGCGGTCCACGATCACCCAAATGCTGTCATTTCATTTCCTAGTATGGGGCAATCCATCTATAAAATCCATAGAGACTTGGTCTCACTTCCCTTCTGGTACCGGCAATGGTTGCAACAATCCTGCTGGCTTTTGTTGATCGCTTTTAACTCGCTGACATGTAGGACATCTACTTACATAAATGGATATATCCCTCTTCATATCTTTCCACCAAAACGTGCGCTTTAGATCATGATACATCTTGTTCACGCCTGGGTGGATCGAAAGCTTTGATTTGTGCCCTTCATTTAAAACTTCCCTGATGAGCTCTGGGATTTTTGGAACACAGATTCTCCCTTGCAACCTAAGGGCTCCCTTTTGATCTATTTGAAAGCTCGTGCTCTCAACTTCTTGAATACTCTTAATCATTCTTTGAATAAACTTATCTTCCTTTTGAAGGGTAGAAATTTTAACAATCAAAGAAGGGGTAACTATGAAGCTTGCGACCATGGCAGCTTTTCTACTGAGTGCGTCTGCCACAACATTGGCTTTCCCTGGCGTATACAAGATGTCGAGATCATACGCCGCAAGAAATTCTAGCCATCTTAGCTGCCTTAAATTCAAGTCCTTTTGATCGAAGAGATATTTCAAAGATTGATGGTCTGTGAATAATTCAAATTTTTCGCCCAAGAGATAATGCCTCCAAATTTTTAAAGCAAAGACTATGGCCAACAGCTCTAGGTCATGGACACGATAGTTTTTCTCATGCGGCTTTAGTTAATGGCTTGCATACGCAACAACTTTGCCCCTTTGCATCAATACTGCGCCAAGACCACCATTTTGAGAAGCATCGGTATAAACGGCTAGATCTTGGTTGCCATCGATGATGGTTAGCACGGGAGCAGTGATCAAACTCTCCTTTAACTTTTGGAAGGACTCCTCACACTCTGCTGTCCAAATGAACTTGGTATGTTTCTTGGTGAGCTGTGTTAAAGGGCCAGATAGCTTGGAAATTTTTTTGACGAATTTCCTGTAATATCCAGCCAACCCTAGGAAGCTTCTTACTTCTGTGGGTGTAGTCGGCTGCTTCCAATCTTGAATGGCGGAAATTTTGCTTGGGTCCACAGCAATTCCTTCTTTTGACACATCATGGCCCAAGAATCTTACCTCTTCTTGCCAAAATGTGCATTTTGAAAATTTTGCTTTTAGAACATTTCTTTGCAGAATCTCTAGCACTTCTCTTAGATGCCCTTCATGCTCCTCCTTGGTTTTGGAAAAGATCAAGATATCATCAATGAAGACTAAGACGAATTTATTCAAGACCTCTCTGAAGACCCTATTCATCAGGTCAACAAAATAGGCTGGAGCATTGCACAGACCGAACGGCATTACCAACCATTCATAGAATAAGTCAGGACCTCTGAAAGCGGTCAAAGGGATGCATTCTTCGGCTTTGCGGAGTTGATGGAAACCTGTGGCTAGGTCCATCTTCGAAAACACCTTGGCTCCATTTAAATTGTCCATCAAATCATCTATGCGAGGCAAGGGGTATTTGTTCTTCAGGGTCTGCTTATTTAGATCACGGTAGTCCACACAAAGCCTTAGAGTGCCGTCCGATTTGGGGACAAACACCACAGCTGCTCCCCAATTGGAAAAGCTAGGCCGGATTAATCCCTTCTTCAAGAGCTGTTTGGTTTGGGTACTCAACTCTTCTTTTTCTTTAGGGGTCATCCTTCGTATAGCATGAACTACAGGCCTTGCATTAGGGACAAGATCAATCCTGAAGTCTATTTCCCTCCGCGGCGGTAAACTATCTACTTCTTCAAACACGTCCGCATAATTCTTGACAATAGGAATATTCTCTGAAGAGATGGGCGTGACTTCTAAAGAAGACCAAAAAGCTTTCCTATCAGGTTTTGAGCCATGGCAAGGTATAACAACGGTATTTCCTAATCCTGGTTTCGCCTTCACTACTCTTTCTGAGCAAAGCACCTCAGCGTCATATTTTGTAAGCCAATCAAGACCAAGGATAATATCAAATTCTAAAAAATCCATAATGATCAAGTCAAAGGGAAATTTGAAACGAGAGTAAGAAATAGGCACCCTACAGTATAAATCGAGGGTGATAGAACCCCCCACGGGATTATGAACATCAGTTGGCTCTTTAAGGCTTCTTTGCGTTAAATTTAACTTCTTAACTGCGTTGCTAGAAACAAAACTTCTTGATGCACCCGTATCAAACAAAGCAGTGACAGGAATATTTTTAATAGAAACAGTACCATCTAGAACATCAGGCTTACCTCCCTCAGTAGGTGCAGAGGAAGATGGTGTACCTGCTCCCTCATAGACATGGGCAATCTGGGCTCCTTTCAGCAGTGGGCAGTTGGCCTTAACGTGACCCTTCTTGTGGCAGTTGTAGCAGTCCTTGGTGCTATCACTCCTAGCCTTCTTTGGGTTCTTACACTCCGAGCTATAATGTCCAAATTGCTGGCAGTTAAAACATTGCACCTTTGACTTATCCCCCTTCTTAGTGGCTCCCGAACTACTTCCTTCAGTCTTTTTCTCAGGCTGCTTCCTTTTGTTGTTGTTATTAGCTAAGCTCCTCTCTCTGTCCTGCTGAGAAACCTTCTTGTCATTCTCTTCATAACGGCAAGCGAACTCCACCATCTTATTGAAGGAAAGGTCGATGTGGGCAGTGACTCTGTCAATATATTTCCTTGCAAGGCCATTTATGAATCTCTTATTCTTCTGAAAGTCATCTCGAATCAGTTCAGGTGCATAACGGGAAAGGTCCTCGAACCTACGAACATACTCTGAAATGGACTTGTCACCTTGCTTCAGATTGGCGAATTCGTCGTGTAGCCTTTCTACCTCCTGCCTCGGAATGTATTTGTCGTTGAAAAGCTCTTTAAATCTATCCCAAGACATATTATCTTCGTCGCCTCCAATGTTGACTACCTCCCACCTGTTTTGCGCTTCACCTTGAAGATGCCATGCTGCAGTGAATCTCTTTCTCTGATCATCTAGTCCCAGTCCACCAAATATCTTTTCACAATTTTTCAGCCACGCCTGAGCTTGTACCACGGTCTCGGAACCGGTGAATGGAACTCCACCTAAATTCTTGAACTTCTTTGCCACCTTGTCCAAGTCAAAGGGTGGCGGCGGTGGTGGTGGTTGTTGTTGGACAGTGGGCTCCTCAGTTTCAGTGGTATTTTGCCTTCTCCTAGCGGCTCTAGCAGCTCTAGCAGCATCAGTACTCATTTTAAGTTAGTTCTGTACAATCAAGGTACGAGTCAGAACAACTTTAATGATGACTTAAGAATTGATAAGATAAAAGGATAGATAAAAGGTGGTGATAAAGTGACTGACTATTATGTATCCTTATGAAGTGTTCGCCGTAGAATAATGTGATTCTACGTAAACGAGTTACTATAAATATGTTATATTCCGCTTTGTAAACCAAAGCTCTGATACCAACTGTGATGACCCCAAACTTCCACGAAGTGAAAGCAAGGAGAAATCATATGGAATACAACATAATTATAATATAACATGTCACAGGAAACAACATAGCACAGGAAATCCATAAAGTAACAACATCATAGCAGCGGATATATAATGTTATCAGAAATAGAAATCCAGAGTCACAGAATCTAAATTATTACAACAAGTTTTCAGAAAATGACATAAGTTCCAACTCCAAATTAAATAACATGAAATGGAAATAAGTTCAATGTCTGAAATAAAAAAAAGAGAATGCGATAAAGCAAAAGATAGAGAGTCTTCGAAGCTCCAAGTAATCACCTCTTCACCAAAGCAATCCCAAGAGAGAGAATACAAGCTGCTCCAAAGAAAAACTCCAAGTAAAGAGTAAACCTGTCTACTTGACTGCCTGTGTGAAGGAGAGGGCACCCAAGTTTGCAAAAGGTGAAACAAACGATGGGTCAGTCGTGGGACTGGTGTGAGAATTCTTAACTAAAATTACTACTAGAAATAAGGCGAATCCAAAGACCACGCCGCTAACGCGGAACGGGTTGTACCAATGGATTGCTGTGCATAATTACAGTGTTTAGTACAGATAAATAAATGTAACACAACGCAATGTATTTTGAAAAATGGAACCACCATAAGACTCAGGTCCCATCACACAATGCAACGCACACCAAGAGGATAGAGTTTTACCTTATGGTGGTTAAACATGCTAAAATACGCCAAATACGAAACTAATACTATTATTAGGGTGTATAGGTTTCAAAACAATTCAAATTATAGATATCAATCCTAGGAAGCATAGGTACCATATACTATGCCTCCAATACTAGCAATACAATCAAATCCGTCGGGTTCGTATTGGAATGTTGGGTTTCCATCATGAGTCCAGGCTAGGGAGGACTCCTTACCGATTCGAGACACTCTAGTTAATGTCTCAGGATTACCCGCAGTTAACCCTTGGAAATGGCAGGGCCGGTCCTCAAATACAGCTTAGAGGATTGGCAATTCCTAAGCACACGTTCCCCGGTCCTATAGGACCTATCCGAGGCGCCTCATTTCATCATCCACAAAAGTAAAATGACTACTAACTAGAAAGAAACGTACTACTTTCCCTGCGTTCCCTTCCCCCTTTTTAGACTCAACCGGTGTGTGAGACTTGTGAAGTCATGCATCCCATACCACAAGGTTCTGCTTTTCAACAAGAAACCTTGATCGTTTCATCTTAGCACGCCACACCATCACTCCATACCGTACCATCGACCGTCTGTCAATATATAAAAGGGTGTTAAGCAGAGAATAAATTCTCTACCACCAATCATTTATACGTTAACAGAAAATCGACAACATGATATTTAATGGGGTACGATGTCAGACACACCATCCATTTACACCCATGCTCTGGGTCTGAGCGAGGGTCAAATCCGTGAAACCAACGCGTACGTTTGGACAATTACCACGACTCTTGAATCGGGAGCTACCCAATTCAGAGTCTTGATCGTTGTCCATTCGAGGGAAGATTTTACGGTCTTCATACGCCGTCTTCATATTTAGACTCCTGAAATCGTACAATCATTTGGAATGGAATAAATTCGGACTTTCCAAATAATCTCGTATTCATAAATTTGAGAAAAACACATTTCATATCGTTATGTTGTTTTATAACGATTTATCCTTGCCTTAATTATTTAATATAATTAATTTCTTTATTTTACGACGCTTCAGGTCAAAGGCGACACTGGCGCTGTTTTCCGTCCATTTTGATTTTTACATTTCTCAAAATCTAACCGTTGGATTTTAACGCAACTTATGTCGTTGGTAAGGTCTTTCCAAGACGGTCCTAACAGTTTCAGTTTTGGGAAAATCCGACGGTCGGATCTTCCTGTATAATCGTTTAAAAGTTCATTTTCAAAACGTGAACTACCGCGCTCGATTCGTTATATTTTAATTATATATATATTATATATAATATATATAAATAATACGCTTAACTCATCGTCCTTACATCCATCTCTCCTTTTTACCTTTTCACTTCTTTAACTTACATGAAGATATATTTCATAATTAGGCGGTGAATTGTTCTTTTTATTTTATTTTCATTTTATACTTTATAATTCACATTTAAAAATGTAAATTATAAAACATCATTCCATTTATTACCTTTCATCTATCTTTTCCAATTATATTATAAATAATGTACATTTTCCTATGGCGTAAATTTCCTTTTTATACACATTATAAATAGTGTGTGTTTTACCTATGGTCAGGTTCTCTTTTTATCTGCATTATAAATAATGTATATCCTTCCTACGAGGTACATTCTCTTTCTATATACATTATAAATAATGTATATTCTTCCTACGGTCAAGTTCTTTAAATCTTAACATTATAAAATAGTGTAACTATCATACGGTGGAACTTTCTTTTTATTTAACATTGTGAATGATGTTAAATTTACATACACTTCATCTTCTTTTTATTAACATTGAAAATAATGTTATTTCACATACAATACATTCTTTTATTATCTTCTATATTAACATTTGACACAAATGTCATTTTCATACAATGACCATTTTCTAAATTAACGTAACTAAAAATGTTAATTTAACATGCGGTGACATTTGCTTTTTATTAACATTAATAAAAATGCTAATTTAACATGCGGTGACATTTTCTATATTAACATTAATAAAAATGCTAATTTATCATATGGTGACAGTTTTCTATATTCATTTTAAATAAAAATGTCAATTAATCATATGGTGACAGTTTTCTATATTCATTTTAAATAAAAATGTCAATTAATCATATGGTGACAGTTTTCTAACTTTTAACACTAACATAAATGTCATTTTCCTACGATGAACCTTTCCTATTTTAACATAACAAAAATTGTTCATCAACACACGGTGAATAATTTCTATCTAAATATTGAACAAAAATTGTTCATCAACATACGGTGCTTTTTATTTTAATATGAACAAAAATTGTTCATCAACATATCAATTCTATTTTAATATGAACAAAAATTGTTCATCACCATACGGTGCTTTCGATCTAAATATTGAACAAAAATTGTTCATCAACATACGGTGCTTTCTATTTTAATATGAACAAAAATTGTTCATCACCATATCAATTCTATTTTAATATGAACAAAAATTGTTCATCAACATATCAATTCTATTACAATTAAACATGAAAACAAAAGGGATCTAATTTTATCCATTCTATTATAGAACCATCATCATCAACATGACAAACCAAGCAGATCTGAATTTATATTCACATCACATCAATATTGAATGATTCATATCAATATAAATTTTAAATAAGGAACTCTCACCTTGATTGGATAATAATTATAATAAATCCAATTGAATTTTCAGAATGTGTCTATCAGTCTCAGCAAATGCTACACGTCGTCACGGTCCTGTTGGTTCTGAAAATTTCAGAATCCGAGTTCATACGAATAAGTTATCAATGTTTTAATTAACCAGACTTTTAACAACTGTTTCTGTCACGCTTAAAAGCGTCGCTAAATCTGAAAATAAAATTACCCTTTTTAGTTCAGTTTTTGCTCAGAAGTTTGGATCCGATTTTCTCTTGATTCACTGAATGGTTTTGAGTGTTGTTTGTTGGACGACGACCGGGGAGGAGTGGTCTACGCACGGCCGGAAGTTGGGTGGGTGCGGCGGCGCCTGGTGGTCCTGGCGGAGGCGAGAACGGCGGCCGTTCGGGGAGGTGGTGGCGGCTCTACGGTCGACGGGGACGGATGAAATTGGTATGGGGTCGAAGGTCTCAGTTTTCTCTTCGATACGGTATAAAGTTTGCAGAAAATCGTCAAGTATGGAGGGAGAAATCGAAGGTCAAAGATTCGATGAAATATGAGTTTCGGCGGCTGTGTTTTGAACGAAGAGGAAGAGGAACTGTTCATCTATACGGCCCGTATTTATACTGTATTCTAGGGTTTAATTTAATTAATTAATTAATTAATTAATTCGAGAAATTACAGTTTTCATATACGATCTCTGATTCGCGCTCAACGACTGTCGATCTTGATGTTTTCACGCCTTCTGAGCGCGATGGTGCTATCCCCATGGTCCAATTCTGAAGTTACGGTATGGTTTTCTTTTATTTTCAAATTAAATCGTTTAATTTAAATTCGAACATACATTTTAATTTCCTGGGGCCACATACTGATCCAGAAAAATTATTTTTGGCATCGTGATGATGATACGGTCCTAACAAAGCCAATTTCATCGAATTCTGAGACCGTTCGAAAAATGGCTATTTTTAAATCGTTCAATTTCAACTATTTTTGACCAAACACAGTTTCTTTCGCCACGCTCACAAATTAAATCGAAAGATTCTAAAAATTGAAACTTAGCCATATTATGACATTCCGGATCCAACGAAAGTGGTTTCGTCGAATTCCGAGGTCGTTTGCAAAATGACCATTTTTAACTGTTTCAGAGTTATTTAAAATTGGAAATTTTAAATTTGGACTAAAAATTCAACAAAATTCCCAGAAATAAAATTTTCAAACTGGTTCAGATTTCTGGGTCATTACAGTCAACATCTAGAGAATATTCATATTTGTACTTCTTTCAATTCTGTATCTGCCAGGAATGGTTATGTTGGAATACTAACCGAGGGGTGGCAATATATTCGATACATTCAAGAGAAATGAATGGTCGATCATGTGTGGCCAAGTTACAAGATGTTCTTTTTGAACTCCAGTGTATCGCTTCTAGAGTACACTGAGCGAAAGGTGGATCCATACCTTATCATAGTTGGAATCCATTCCCCAAATAATAGCACGTAGTTTTGACTGTATATTATATATGTAGAACGTTAGATGCAAGCATTTCTGCTAGATTTCTATACTTGATCTAGACATTATTATAATATCAGACAAGTATCGTTTTAGAAAGATTTTGGGTTATCATAAGGTAAAAGCCATCCGTGTTTATCTGTGGATCGATCTTATGATTATCCTTTGTTTCAAAAGAATTTTGAAAGTTAAATCAAATGATTTGAGTTTACTCACACCGGCCATATGCCTGACCCAGAGTTTATTTTGTTTTGTTTTCCCTGAACTCTTAGGTGCCCAATTTTGTATGGGCAGTCAAGTAGTCGAGTTTTACAGATACTTAAATAGCTGGAGCAGGAGGCTTCAGGATATATATAGCTATTGTTATTTCCACTGTGTTGTAAGTGTTATACTCTAATAGTGGAATTGTATACAGATACTGTTTTATTTCAAAGTTATGTTATAAAATATATTTATTCGTTCTGTTGTGAGATTCGTGTTTACTCTGATGTTGTATGTTCTTCCTTTTCTTCTTCTATTCTAAGTTTATATCTTTTCTATTCTCACCCTCTAATTTCTTTCATGGACTATCCGGTATTTCCGATGCTTGAATAGTCGACATAATGTTGTGTGCCGATATCCAGGATTGTGAATTCCCCGGGTCGTTACAGTAGGTAGAGAACTCTTTCCTCCCAACTCATACTCGAATAATATTCATAACTCTTATAGATAGAACAAGCATACTTTTTCATATTTTAATGCTAAGTACACAATTGAATACTTCTTATAGAAAAGTAAACACATAAAGCATAAAGAAGTCACCAAAGCACAAATAAGTCACACAAGCACGACTAGGTCACACAAGCTCGACTAAGTCATATAAGCGACTTCCAATTCCCCTTTATTAAATAATATGTAATTTAAAACATATCTTATCAAATAACACTTCCTTTATAAGTAAGAAAATAGTTTACATGTTTCCTCCCTAGGTGATCTCGATTCTCAAAAACATACGTTCTAAAAGCAAGAGACATTTCATATGCATGAATCCTCCTCGGGGAATCTTAAACTGCATAAATGCACAATGCTTTTATTTGCATCCTTTTTCTGCTTTTTGTGTGTGTGTGTGTGTGTATATATATATATATATATATATATATATATAATACCTAAACAAAAATACACACACACGCACACACACTACAATTCACAGTTCATCTATACCCTTATCGATATTTCAAATATTTTCAATCACTTATCTCAATGGTAAAAGAATATTCAAAATCATCTAATAAGATTTCCAATTTAAAGGTATAAACAAAAGGTTAAAAAAATGTTACTAAAAAATCATTTACTATATTCTTAAACATTTTATACTTTCCATTATCTTTAGAAGTTTATTTCTAAAGATACACTTACATTTGAAGGAATGTTTAGATGGATTAAAAAAAATGCTACCAAAATACTGTTTACTCAATATTTTTATACTTACCAATATTTTTAAAGTATTGTTTTTTTTTAATTTACTACACTTTTTAACAACGCACTATATTTTTTTAATTACTTCTCAAAATCATTCATTGTAATTAAGTGTTATAACCAAAAGCCACTAACCTTTTATGAAATAATTATTTTACTTTCGGAACTTAAATATATGTAAATTCTTATAAATACATTCTAAATGTCCACATAAAATATTACTTAAAAATAAAAAAAAATAGATTTAACAAAAATCATTAAAAACATGTTATTTTAAGCATCAAAAATATATTTAAACTCATAACCACTTTTAAAATTCTTAAAACCCTATTATTAAACTTGCCTAAAAATATTTTTGAAAATAATTTATTTATATTTCAGTTTGAAACTCGTTTAAACTAAAAAATCTTGCTTAAAACAACACAACACCAATACACTATTGTACCTGTAACAACCTATCTTTAAAAAGATACATTATCAATGGTTTGTTCTAAACTGGAAATTTTAAATTGACTATAAACCGCACATATCCGACTCAAACTATCTAAAATCATAGATTATTAATGAGTTTGTTCTTAAGAAATAAAATGCAGAAAAACGGATACAAAAACTTGCAGCGGAAGGACAAAATATTATAAATACAGAAACAACTCATGAAGCTATTTACAACAAGAATCGGTAATCACATTTTACACCATAAACATAATTATAAATTTAGGGAAGAATAAACTAATTCTATAGAATTAGTAATAGTAAATAAGGTCTTCAATTCTGTTTCTGTTTTCAAAAATATATGACTTCAATATACCGAAATACATGGTCAAGCTCGAGCATAAAGTAAAAAAATATCCAAGTTAGGACTAATATTATGATGCAAATAAATCAAATAAAGTGAAATGCTTAAGTATAAAAATGCCATATTCATGTCATAAAATGGTTTACTTCAAATATTGATTTCAATCATCGTTTTCTTAAATTAACTCTATATTAGACTTAATTTCCGATTCAAGTTTCCATATTACAAGGTGGTTCAATGTCAAATCTCATATTTAAATTTAGATTTACATTGCATGATTTACCCTTAATGAAATATTTATATTCGAACAATTTGGACTTTAGCTACTCAGATTCGAAATAGGCTTTAATCAAAAATAATTATATGAATATAATAGTTATATTTAATATGCATAATTTATTTAAAGTGGAAATTATGTTGAAGTGCAATTTATTTCAGGGTAATATGTTTTAAGGATGGAACTTCTAAATAATTAGTTTTAAGCACAATTTACAGAAAAAAGATAAACTCATTTATCTTTTTAAGTTATACAAAAAAAAAGATAAATTTTTTTATCTTTATATATACATAATTGAAAATGATAATGATATCACAAAAAATTTCTTTACTGAAAAAAGATTGTAAATGGCAACATAGTTTCCTCTTTCCTTTCATCACGCTTCTGTTCTCTTCTGAAATCATTTCTTCCCTTTCCATCACTTCTAGCTCTTCACCGCATGCTCTTTTTATTAGTAACCTCGTTTTCACTTCCAAATCTAAGCATCACCCATGAAATCGATCCTGAGCAACAATTTCCCTAAAAAACATCAATCTCATCTCAACTCCTCCGATCTCAATGGATGCCCTTCTGACGTCAGCCCTATCCTCTGTTGGTGACTACTCTAGGCAACTACATCCTTCTGGTTGTTATTCAACTGATGGTGCCGACATGGTTGGGGTTCTGATCACTGGTGTGGAACTTTCTGATGAGCAACAATGCCTCTTTTGTTTAATTGTTTCACGTTTCGACTTCTCATCTGTGATGGCACAAATTGCAATTTTGGAATTCAATGTTTGCTAGATCATGTCTTGTTGGTAGCATCTCAGTGTCGGATCTAGGTGTGTTGGGTCACTGCTGTGAATCTTGAGGTGTTTGGTTGTCTACATTGGAATTTGTAGCACAATATCTTGTTAGGTTATGGAGACTAGCTCATCTCACTTTATTGCTGGCTGTAAATGGAATGTCTAGTTTTTGTATGGAAGGTCATCACCAATGAACAATGACAGAATACGAGAGACGCTCATGTGCTGACCCTTGTCATTGTTTATTTGGTGGTGACCCTGCGTCCTATGCAATTCTGGTTAAGTGTTGCTTACAGTTAGTATATATTTTTTCGTTCTAGTTCTCTTCTGTGGTCCTCATTGGCAAGTCATGTGTATTGGTGTTCTGGCTCCATACTTGGTCATCGATCTTCAGTGATAAAGGTGAAGCCTTTGGCTCTCACGATCGTTGTTTTATTTGAGTACCTTTTTAGTTTCCTTCCTCTAACATGGTTTTCGTCATTTTGGTCGCTATATCAATTCGTTCCATGAAAACTGTGCATGCATTGCTCTTTACTTATGGTGTGGAGCTCAAGAAAATAGGTGGGCTACTATTTGGTACAATCTGAAGCAATGCACTTCTCAGTCTTTGTACATGCTGCATCTATGCCTTGGATATCTTTTGAATACTTTAGCCGTATTTTAAACAGCCATGTACCATTATCGATTTTACTCATTATGTAACTCACTACTATTTATAGTATGTAATATTGTAGACTAGTTAAATAAGACTGGCTCCAGTGCTCTAAACCTGTTAGCAAGAGTGGATAGAACACTATAAATTCCGTAGATGGTGAACGGTCCACCTTAAAAACCGATGTAGTTGATTTTAACTACAATCACCTGTAATATATTGTATTTTTTATTATTAGTTATAATAAAATGGTGTTTTCGATCACCTTAAAAACCGGATGGCTTTACCAAAAAAATAACTAAAAATAATAAATTCTTTTATCTTTTTCCTGTAAAAATGTCCTTAAAACTAATTTTTCAAAAGTGTTGTCCTTAAAACTTATTACCCTGAATAAATAGTCCCTTTATCTGAAAATCCCTTTATTTAAATTATTTATAAAATATACATAGTGATAACTAATAAATAACAGTTTAGCCAAGAATGGTTGTAGATGCATAGATGAATTAAATATAAAATAGTTTGAATAAAATAGTTATAAAATATAATAGTACGAATATAGATAGTAAAGGAGAAATTAGTTTATTTCAAATTGTTAAAATAAAATAATGCTAATTTGAATCAACTTTAATATAGAATAGTTTAATTAAACCATTTGGATTTAACTTCGAGTTTCAAAATTTCCCTTTTAAACTATTCCAATGTTGAAATCCAATCCTAAGCATATATTAACTTTTCCAAGTCTCAACTTGAGTCAATTCAAATTGCGAAATTTCAAATCAACTTAAAGTTTAATGGTTTAAATTCCTAATTTAAACTATTCACATCAATTTTATCTAAATTATCAAGTTTTATCATTTAGATCAATTTTTTTTTTCATTTCACAATTTTACCATTAAAATCATTTTAGTTTAATTACTCCAAATTCATATCTTTCCATATGTAAATTTTGACAAATCTATTAAACCTTTAAAAGTTTAAATTAAAAGTATTACATCATTATGCTAATTTAATATTTTAATTAAATAAAATCTATTCTTTACATTAATTTTTTGATTTACGTGTGGAACCTAAGACTTCACTCAAGCCATTGCTTGTCGGTCTTAGTAAGTCCCACGGGTAGTGATATAACCCACCCCGATTTTTCAACGCCTTCACACTACCTAGGTACCACCCCTAGAAATTGGAAAAGGTGGTATTCTTTACATTAATTTAAATTAATGAATCAAATTAGATCTAAATTTCAAATTAAATTTAACCATTATATTATTATTAAATAAAATATATTAAATTAAAATCAAATAACAAATTTAATCATAAAATTTAATTAGACCTTTTCATTAAATCAATTAAATTCCAGTTTGAAAATTTTCAAGTTCAAACATTAATTTAGACGTAATGTCATTCAATAAAATTTCAATTTATTTAATCCATAGTGATTCCATATGTATCATTTCGACCATGGTGACTTCATAGAGAATTTGCGGTGTGGTTGCAGATCAAATATATCATATCATTTCATGTGCCCCATATCATATCCAACATAACTTAACATAATTGTGTGAATTTAATGTGTCCAACATAGCATAACAAAATTATGTAAATTTCATGAGTCCAATATAGCATAACATAATAATGTAAATTTAATGTGTCCAACATAGCCTAACATAACTGTGTAAATTTCATATGTCCAACATAACCTAACAAAATTGCGTAAATTCCATGTGTTTAACATAAGATAACATAATTATTTAAATTTCATGTGTCCAACATAACCTAACAAAATTATGTAAATAATAGCTAAGCAAATTATAAATCAATAGCTTGCATCTCAATCGACATATCATGTGCAATCCATTCACTTAATATAAGCATATAAATCGTGAGTGATTGCTCACCTTTCATGGTTTGATAACGTACAAGCTTTTACACAAGGCATAACACGAATACGAAATGGGTAGCAACAAGTCAAAGCAACGAATATAAGAAATTCCCCTTATCCCTCTCTCTATCTCTCTCTGTTTTTTATAAATGGAGAAGGGAAATGAAAAAATGTTTTGGACAAGAGGCGAGTGGACTCGAGTTGACTCAGGATGAAGGAGGGAGAGAGATTATGATAGAGATTAAGTTTTAGATTAGGCACTATGAGGAGGAAAAAGAAGGAGAGATTAAGGTAGAGAGTAGGTTTTAGATTAGGCTTTAGGAAGAGGGAGGAGATAGAGATTTATAGTGATTACAAAGAAAGAGAATGAAAAAATGATAATGAGCAGAGAAGGAAAGAAAGGTACATATTTTATTTTTCGAGTTGCCACATTCGTATTAGGTAAGTTACGCGGAAATTAAGTGTCTCCTACGGAATACAAGAAGTGGTCGAGTAAACATATATTTTTAATTCAAACTCAAAGGATGTTAACTCTTTCCAGAATTTATAAACCACTCACAAATATATAGGGAAAGGAATCAGAGGAGGACATAAGTAAATATACAAAAAATACACGGTGTAATAACCCGGAAAATCTGAACAAATATAAAAATTTTATTTTGGTAATTTTATTGAATTTTGAATATTTAAAATGGTTTATTTTAAATAATGATGATGAAAAATTTATTTTGAATAGAATTAGAACGTATATATTTAATTGAATCATCGTTAGAATATAAATATTTATTTTTAATTATAAAAGGAATTGAAAATGGCATGGTAGTTCGAAAATTCGATTTCAAATGAATGTACATGATTCAAAATAAACCGGATTTTTGCGAAACCAAAAATATTAGAATCTATTTAGAATATCTTTCCAATGAATCCGAAAAATTGAAATTTCATAGCGGGAATAAAAAGTTATGCCCAGTTGAAAATTCAGAACAGTCGTTATGGAATTTTGGCCATTAAAAATGGGAATTTTGCAAACGATCTCTGTTTTCGATGAAACAAATTTTGTTGATCCAAGATGTCAAGTTATTTCTAGGTTTCAAAATTCAAAATTTTTGAAAGCAATATGTGAGCGTGGCGAAAGAAAACGTGTTTTGACAGTTTCAGTCAATTTGGATCGGCCAGAAAATGGCCATTTTTCAAACGGTCTTCAAATTTGACGAAATTAATTTTGTTAGAATCGTATCGTCAATACGAAGCTAGAAAATATTTTTCGGGGATTTTTAGAGTCCGTATGTGGCCCCGGTAAATTAAAATATACATTCAAATTCAATATATTGATTTATATTTTAAATTTGATAAAAACCTATTGAAGTAGTCGAATTGGCTTACGATACATATCCCATTGTGTTCGGAATGGGGGTAATTAGCTAGGGACGATAGTCGTTGGGTCTCGCTTAGAGTTAGAATGTAAAGTCAACTTTTTATAGGAGAATTAAATAAAATAATAAAATACAAATATATATTCACTTAACCCTCCCCTTCCTTCTCAGTCAAACCCGACTGTTTCAAATTAAAAAAACTGAACGACAAGGGGGGGAAGCGCCGCCACCGCGACTGCCAACGCTGCCTCCCAGGAGGACCGCCGCCCTCCACTCTCCCTTCCCCCCCACAAACCCTAAATCAATTTAAAAATGCAAGTCAGCCACCACCACAACCATACTCCAACTGCCATCGGCCAACAACGCCTCCCCCGCCACCTCTCCGTCCTCCAGCGCCGCCTCTGGCCACCCACGACAGACCGTGGACCCTCCTCTGCCAAAAAACTGATTTTTATGCGAGCAAAGGTGAGTTTTTATAATTTTTATTTACATTAAAGCTTAGATTTTTATTTATTTACATAAAGTTCAGATTTTTATGAGTACAAGGTTTAAATTGTATTGATATTAGAGAATGTGCTTTTTTATATATGTATAGTAACGATAAAAATTCGATTTTTACATGTATGGTTAAAGTATAAAGATTTGATCTTTAATAGAAGAAAAATTAGATTTTCATTTTAAAATAAAAATTCGATCTTTATATAAGAAATAGAAATATAGAAATATAATTTTTATATAGAAAGAGGCGATGTAAAAATATATGAAGTAGAAATAAAAATATGATTTTTATTTATTGGAATGAAGCAATAAAAATATAATTTTTATTATGAACAGCGTGGTAAGGACTGCATTGAGATTTCAAACAAATCCAAATGGTTCAGAAGTACAGAAGTAAAGCACGGCGGAGTGGAACCCAAAGGTGAGATCTCCTCACTTTAATTTTCTTTATACAGTTATTTATTATGTAACTGCATATATGAACTGTTCCCCGTCGTCCACAGACCATGGACGACTTGTTTGGTTGTTTGTGTTGATCTATGTGTTTGGTCGAATATTAGTTTGTGGTGTGAATGTGAAACTGATTTGATTGTATGTGTATGGCGTAGGCCATTATTAGAAACGGGTTAAGGCTAGGCCTTATCCCGTTTCTAGTATCGTGTCGTTATGCCGCCGAAATTTTCTAAAATATATTAGAACAATAAAAATATTATTTTTATTGTGTAAATGAACCGAACGAATGTTCTATCATTAAAAAAATAATTTTTAACGTGTATGTGAATAAAATAAATATTTATTTACAAATCAGACGATTTGTTTACGTACACTGATTTGACTGATATTGATTGGGACGATAAATTTTACACATTGCCCAACTGCTCAAATAAAACCTGTATTTGATTGTTTGAAACCCCACACGGGTATTGGGATGAGACTGGAGATACACTAATCCCAATAGTTAGTTGTATGTCAATCGATTGGTTGACGGACTGTTATAAGTGTTAAATATTTATATTTGATGCTTATACAGTGTAGATTGCACTCTGAATGATGGATGATTATTTATCACTGTGGTTGTGCACATGTATTTTATAAAATCCATATAATCAAATTATATGGTAATTTCCTGTGTCTGATTCCAGTTCATAATGAATGAATATTTTAAAATAACGATTATTTTAAAATAAGGAATATTTTCAAATAATATTCAAAAAAGAATCAAAATACGATTTTGATGTCCAATTTGGGATGGACACGAATATATTTAAATATATAAAGCCGTGTCGATTAGATTGACGCCATTTTGATGTGAACGATATTTATATCGATTTCATTCATTTTTATAATGAATATCGAAAAGGAATTGATTTCAAAAAATAACGTTTTGAAAATATTATCATTTATATATCGATGATATGGAATATTCAATTTTGATTAGGAATTGAATATGAAGTTGAAATCGTTTTGAAAACGAATTTAAAACAATTTTTAAAATATGTTTTAAATGAAAATCGATGAAATATATATTATATATATAAATAATGGCTTGAATAGAACGCGCAGCGCTATGGCAGTTTGCAAATTTCAACCATTGACTTCGAATGGACATTACGGGAGATCCGACCATCGAATTCTCCTGAAACCGGAACCGTTGGGTTCGTATCGAAAAGAGCTTTCCAAGGAATATTAGAAATTAGAAATCTAACGGTTGGATTTGGAATTATATCCAAATCAAATTTGGAAATGGTCGCTGGCAGTGCAGTTCGATGGCCGTTGATGGAAATCGACTGTACGGGCTTTGATAAAATTATTAAAAATATCAATAATTAGTGTAAAATCATAAGAAATGATTTGGAAAGATTTGGGATGAAAAATCCCATATTTTAAAAGATAAAAATAGATTTTTATCGAAATGAACTAGTTTTGAACTAGAATTATAATCCATTTATTTTTAAAATAAATAAATTGGATTTGAAATGGTTTTGAAAATAACCAGAATTTCCAATATATAAAGTGGAAATGGATTTGAATCGAAATTGTCTTCGGAATATTTCGATGTTGGATTTCGTGATTATACAGATACTGTTATGGAAATTTGAAAGACATATTTATATCGTTATTTCCAACACGATATTTGTTGGTCGTAGAATTTGATATTAAATATAAGATATATTTTCTATTCAGAGCCTTGTATTTAATATCAAATGGGATTTGGGTTTGTCGTGAATGGTGTCTTCATTAATACTGTTCTTAAACCCAATTGAGAAAAAGATTAAATCTTTTTATTTGGATTAAATGAAGTATACCAATTAAATAATATTTAATTGGAATCGAATTGGAATTGATTTGTGGATTTATCATGAACGGTGTTTTAAATAACATTTATTCTTTAACCCGATAATTTATGGAATTTGAATTCGGTTTGTTGTGAACTGTATTTTAACGACATTCGTTCTTTAACCCGATTCACAGTGAAATGTGATTTGGAATTTATAAATCTTTTGTTAAGATTTAAAGGAGATTTTCCAAAGTAAAGTTTTCCAATTTAAATAAAAGTATTTGGAATGGAATGGAATTCGATTTGGTAAATCGAAGTGAATTTCTGTGGATGAGGACTGCTAATATATATGGAATTTAAAAGGCTTTGCCGTTATTCCATTTATATTGTTAGTCGGATATGGAAGTTTATATCGATTATATATATATATATATATATATCGATTTGTTTTCCATGAAGATTCCATGGTTAATGGAATGTGATTTTCGGTTGTCATGAATGGTATCTTTAATGATATTGTTCTTAGACCCAACAGATTTAAGAAAATCAAAAACTAACTGGAGATTAGTTAAGTTGGATAGTTTCTTCGGTATTGATCTGATGTTGGTTTCGGCCTTCGGGGTTAACACTTAGGGAATTATTCACTTGCTAATTTATGGTTAAAGGCTGATGGAATAGAATGTGATTTTGGGTTTATCATGAACCGTGTTTTAAATAACATTGATTCTTTAACCCAGTTAAAGACAGAATATGATTTCCTAAGTTAAACAATCATTAATATTGATTTTTGGGAAGATTAAAACCAAGTGGAGTTTTAATGAATCTTTAATTAGATTGAAATGATCGAGAATGGAGTATCACCAGTTTTGCTCCAAGCGATAGTTAAATCTTTAATTAGATTTGAACGTGAAATGGTAATTGAATTTACCGATAACACCGTGGTGTTAGATATGAAGTATTACCAGTTTTACTTCATGGGATGAATAGGTTGGGGTTGGGAAATTAAAACAAATGATTACTTCGGTAAGGTTCGTTAATCCCGACTAGTTTAAATAAACCATATTTTGGTTTAAATTGATATTCAAAGGAAGATTAAAGAATAAATTTAAATAATTTATCTTTGATAAAATTAATGGGAACCTTTCCCAAAGTAAAAGAATATTTGAATAAAGGAATATTCTGGATTGAAATAAGGTGTATGTTGTGTTTTTGTAACACTTGTTTATTATATATGCGAGCTATTCGGAAAGACCGGGTTTATCCCATTCTGAATAACTGAATCGACGAGAAGTCGACGATGAAGACGGTGGTTGAAGACCGGAGGTCTTCACATCGTTTGGATAATTACTGATGATCTTGATTGGGATGTACACCCAAGAGGAGGGAATCAATTGGTGATCGTCCGACGTACTTGGAGATCGATGGATATGCGAGGAATAAGGTTCCTCCGGTTTCGTTCAGACCCAGAACGGACATGTAAATGGATGTGTGTCTGACATTGGATTTTATTCTGTGTTGATTGATTTCTATTAAATATATATCTATTTGGCGGCGGAGAATTTATTCTGTTGCTTAACGCTCTTCTCTGAGAAGTACGAGCTCAGAGGTTATATATCGATAGATATCAGTCGCATGGCATGAATTGCCTGTGTGGCATGCTGAGATGCAAATGATCAAGGCTTCTGTTGAAAAGAAGAGTCTTGTGGTTGATGATCAAAGCATGGCCTTTGTGGCGTAGCTTTTTGTAGCATTAATTCGCGAGCCTCACACCCCGGTGTGAACCAGAAACAGGAGAGGACATCAGGGAGGGCATGCGTTTCTTTCTAGCTAGGAGTGGTGTCAGCATTTTACTAGCCCTGAAATTTTACTTATGTGGATGATGGACAGCGAGGCGCCTCGGTTATGTTGGTCGATCATGGGCCGATGGAGTCATTTGGCTCATTTACTCCCCATAGGGTGGGGAAACGCATTGTTCAGGGTTTAAATTTAATCCTCATCGAGTGGACTGGCCCTGACGATCCAAGGTGCAGTTGTGGCTGTTCCTGAGACATGGTAGGCTAGATTTTCTCGAAGCGGTGAGGACGATCCCTTGCCTCGGTTCACAGATGGGAATCCAACTTCCAATACGACATTTTGCGGTTTTGATTGTAAACCTATATATGGAGACATGGTGGTATGGGCACTTATGTCGTCTATGATTGATACTTATGATTAAAATTGTTTTGAGACTATGCACTTATAATAGTATCAATTGATTCGTTTTAACGTACCAAGCATGTTTGGCTATTATAAGGGAGAATCCTATCCCCCGGCTTGCGTTGCATTGTGTGATCGGACCTGGGTCTTATAATAGCTTCATTTTTCCAAAAAGCATTGCGTTATTTTGTAATTTACGCTGGTATTCTTGGGAGGAAAACCATTCCGTGTTATACGGCGTGGTCCCTTGATATATCTGATTTAAAGTAAAGTTTTAAATAACTGTTTTAGTTCTCACACCAGTCACATGACTGACCTAGAGTTTATTGCTTTAACCTAAACTCTGGTTGCCCCTATTTCCACACGGGCAGCTAGTAGTTTGGGTTTTGCAGATTTATATTCACAGGATCCTGGTTTACAGCTGGAATTATATTCGGAAAGCTCTGTATCCATATATTCCTTTCAGTTGTGTTTTGTATTATTTTCCACTACGATGTATTGTAACTTGTAAATCTCTGATGTTTAGTAAATGTGTAATATTTATTTATACTCTGTTATATTCTTGTATTCTGATGTTTTTTTTTGTAATAAGCAATGAAATGTTCTTCTGTTTGTGTCCTGATGTCTTGTTCTCAACTCAATTCAGGCTTTCCTTATCGGGGAAGATCGGGTCGTTTCACACTTGCGCGTTTTTATAGTTAAAAACTGCAAATATGGTGCTACTGGTATCCAATTTTGACAAAACGAAAAATGTTACCATGCTTAGAAAAATGTTCAGTTTTTGAAAAAAAAATCTAAAATTCTAAAAACTTGAAATTTCAACAAATTTTCAAATTTAATGAAGTTTCACAAATAGTAGATTTTTTCCAAGAAATAATTCTTTTGTAGTATTTAATTACATATTTCAAATATCAAATTCCATTATTTAAAATTTTAATGTTAAATTTCAATTAAAAATAAATTTAAATTCGCAAAATTTTGAGTCGTTACGCGCTCCACTTCTCAAAACTTTATGTCATCGAAAAGAGGCGAAGTAAGCAATAACATTTAAACGGGATGCCATTCGTGCACAAATCGAATTCAATTACTTTCTCCAACATAATTTTTTTCTCCTAATTAGTATTGGTAACTCAACCTTCCTAGTGCAGACTCTAATCTGATTCATTGATTATAAACTTTGATTTTTCTTGCATAACAATAAACTATGATATTGAACTTCAAATTCATATCAAAACCCATATCAGCATTTGTCATCGAGAATCAAGCTAACAATTCTACTTGGAACCAAAATCCTATATTCAAACCTGAATTGAAACTATCATGCAAATAGGATTATTTACGTTCAATTACATATTTATTCCATTAATTGCCTCCATTTTGGAAACAAAAAATTAGTCTGACCTCGGTGAATCCTTTTACCCAATGCTAAATAGTTTGGGTCTAAATTAAACTTTGTCTTTAGTGCAACTGTTTTAGATCTGTTAAAGTTATGCTTTGGAATATGAAATCTCAACTAAAGATTTAAATGAATTTGAGTTATACTAATAGTAGTATATGGGGATGTTGACCTACCTTTCGACAAGATCATCGAGTTCATGGAGATTCATAGTCAAAACATCTAAAACACAAGCATTCATTGTCCCAAGTGTTCAGGCCTTACAGTATCAACTCAGATTGGCTGGAGTTTATATTAGAGAAGTAAAGTGCAAGTGAAAATCCAGTTTGGCTTATGTTTGTATTGACTACGAAGCATGAAGTTGAATTCCGGGTCAACATATATCCAGATCGACTAATATTTAAATCAGCAGACATCCGGATTAGCTATATCGAAACGGATGAGGGACAAACTGGAATAACTACTTCTGATGATGCGACCCACTTGCCCTACCTGCTCTATCACTCCTACTTTCTCGCACGTGTCTCTGGCTGAACTGGATTTGAACAACATATATAAATAGCACTTGAGAGCACCGTTAAAACTTCTTCTGACTTCTCCTACATGGTTTATTTACTGTAAAAGCATTGTACTTAGGATTTTACTATTCCCAACCTCTGTAATCTCAATTTCTAGTAAAAAAAGGAGAAGTTATAAAGTGGTCGTAAACAATCAATAGCCTAACCACTATAAATTGTTGTGTGTGTCTTTTCCTTGTTTTTATTTACTATTTCTTCAGTTCTATTCTCGTTTTTACACTTATTTGTGTGTTTGAACCAATTTTGATGCGGACATTTTGGTGATTAATTGAGCATGTTTGAATTCTCAAAAATTTTATCTACTCTTGGATCATAAATTCTAGTGAGAAGATCCTTTCCTTCACTTATTTCTACGAAAATGGTGTCCAAGAGAAATACTACCTCCTTTAGGCTTTCTAGCAATTGTTCCCAAGAAGAAACTATGCAATAAGTTGCCAATCCATGATCTGGATTGGCTACGCCAAACCATGTTGGAAATGCACATGCATTAACTGTCGCACCCACTAGTCAAGCTACAACTTATGCATTCACAACCGTGACAACTTCTGGAACTTATGTTGAAGTTGAACAAGATGCCTAATACGCTGAACGAACAGATGCACGAGAGCATAGCCTTGAGTCAAGATATGAACAGAATAACGATGCAGTGGAATAATTTTAGGAGTCATAGATCTCTTACCCCACCACATTATTAGGTAGAAGAGTCGTCCTTGTTAGGTAAAAGTCGGTGACCAATTCAGCAACAGTAATACACCAGACTGCAAAACGCTCAGGAGATGCGATTTGATGATATTCCCGTTCAGCATGCCAAATCGAAAGATGATTCGCTTGGTCATGCTCTTCCTTCATGCGTTCACAATGCTCAAGGGACCTCTCATGCTCCCATGATTCTCCCTTTACATCTTGTGATTGATTGGGACAACACGGGTCACGGAAATACTTCCCAGACGCTGGCTAAGGTGGCGTTGCCTGGAGTGGGTTTAATAAGGGTCCGATGGGATGACAGTTCAGAAGCCAATATTATCCTCAACAATCCAAAATTAACTTTCATGGTCAGGCGGATTACGCAGGATATACAAGGATACAACGATGAAGACTAGGGGGTTGATCACAGTCTTTCACCGACGAAATCTTGCTTGAAGAGTTCCCTCGAAGGTTTAACTTAATCCCAGATGAATCACTATTCAAGAAAGACCAATCTTGATTAATGAGATAAACTTGGTATATGGATCCAGTAGCGGCTCCTGATGCTATTAAATGTAAGGCATTACCTATCTATTTGGATGGCATGAAACTCATGTGGTTCAGCAGGTTGCCTCCGAGATTGGTAACTTAGTTTGAGGATTTGAATAGGAAGTTCATGAACCAGTTCCGCCTTCAAGATGTCAAGTTGAAGCATGTTATGAGACTCTCTTAAATGAATTGAGCTCACGGGAGTTGCTCAAGGAATATCTTGAATGCTTTAATACTGATGTCATCAAAGTTAGTAACCCTAACGATGAACCCATATTGATGGCATTAGTTGATGGCGTTGACCACAACACAGTTTGGGAAATGGACGATTGGAAAGCATTCTTCTACATTAGACCAGTTCTACGAGACAACTAACCGGTTATTGCGCATTAAGGAAGTGGAAAGAACTCAAAAGAGAAGGATTGGTGATAAATGAACGAAGGCATCCGGAGTAATGTAGTAGTGAGGAAATTTGGGGACAATTCAGGTAAAGTTTAGGTTAATCTTAAAAACTAGAGCAAGAGAAATAGGAACCGGCGTCGATGCCATAATCAAAAGGAGGAAGCTAAGAATCGACTGCGATTCCAAACTTTTAATAATTATACACCACTGAATGAAATTTTGAAAAAAGTGTATCTGAATATATGTAATGTGATGCAATATAAGAAACTCGCTCCATAGTAATCCATGAGAAGGAAAAACAAATAGGAATGTTTTGTCTATTTCATGAAATTTACGGCCATGTGACTAATGATTGTCGTTATCTCCAGGATATCATGGATAATTTGATCCAAGATTGAATACTGAATGAGTATCGAGTGGCCCTACGAGACAAGGGACAGGGGACATCGGACCCTAGTAATCAAGGGACAGGAGGACAACATCTAGTTGTTTCGTCCTTCAGACTATGGAGAAGTATGTCAATGCAGTAAAGTATGTCGAAGCAAACGAATGCAATGTCATAGAGGAAACTTATACCATGAAACAAAGGAGGAGGATGTTAGATGATTTTATCTTTAGAAACGAATATGCGAATAGGGTGGAGGCCCGAAGTATTGACCCTTTGGTGATTTCGACCATGATTGGCCTTGCTTTGGTACGAAAGGTCCTTGTTGACCATGGGAGTTTTTTAAACATTTTGTTTAAAAGAGCCTACGACCAAACAATGTTAGAGACAAAAGACTTGAAGCCTTATAAGGCTAGAATACATGGCTTAAATGGCTCTACAAACGAACTGGTAGGAATAGTTGAAATATCGTAGAGTTGGGTGAGGGAGACCGTAGGAGAGTGTGGATCCACTAGTTTCTTATGTTGGACTTAACTATCCGTACAATGATTTTCTGGACCAACCGGCCCTTGCTGAGTTCAAAGCATGCATAGCTCCTTGGTGCTTACTATTGAAGTTTTTGACTGATAATCAGATCGGAGTTGTGCGAGCAGATCGAGTATCAGGACAGGAGTGCTACTTAGTTGAATGGAAGGAAACTCACAACAAAGAGAAGGGAAAGGCAGTGGATAATTCCCTTCGTGTCAAGGGTGGCACTGCATAGTAAGTAGGGGAAAATCCGAGTTTGGATAGCATATCCGTCAATTCAAGGATATTGATACAAGAAAAGACGAGAATTCAGTATATGAAAGGGTGACCACCAGTGGGACAATGATGGCGATCTCAATTGATAACGACGACCCTTCTAAGGATTTTAAAATTGGGTCCCATCTTGGACCCCTCCAGAAGTGGGAACTGGAAAAATTTCTTCGCACAAACTTTGATGTGGTTACCTGGACCCATACTGACATGTGTGGGATATCGCCAACAATCATGAGCTATTCGCCTATTATCGATCTAAAATACGTCTCGATGAAGCAAAACAGGTGTATGCTTGGTCCCAAAATGTTGGCAGCATTGAAGAAAGAGGTAGATAAGTTTAAGAACAATGGATTTATCCGAGATATGATATACGTACCTTAACTGGGTATCGAATCCTATCCTCGTGAAGAAGTCAAAGCGGAAGTGGTGAATATGCATTGACTTCTCATATATGAATGAGGCTTTCCCCAAAGATAGTTTTCCACTTTCCATTATTGATCAACTTGTAGATTCGACATCTTGGCATGATATTTTCTCCTTCATGGATGCGTACTCGGGATACAATCAGATTCTGATTCACATGCCTAACTAAGAACATACTAGTTTTATAAACGATCTTGGGTTGTATTATTAGGTAGCCATGTCATTTGTATTAAAAAACGCTAGAGCGACGTACTAACGGTTGTTAACTAGATGTTCTAGAACCAATTTGGAAGGTCGATGGAATTTTACAAGGCATGCTAGAAAATTCGTGACAATTCATCAACCATGTTGATGACTTAGCGGAAATGTTCAGTATTCTCTGCCATTATAGGATGAAACTCAACAAGTGCTCTTTTGCTGTTGTATCGTGGAAATTTTTGCATCTCATTGTCAACTTTTAGAAGATTGAAGTCAACCCCAAATAAATAGTAGCCATAAGAAACAATTAGGAGCCTTGGAAATTAAAGATATATGGAGCTTGAATAGGAAGGTGGTGTCTCTGAATAGGTTTGTATCTAGCCACCGATAAATGCATTCCTTGCTTTGACCTGGTAAAGCGACGGAAGCACATCTTCGCTTGGACTCCAGACTAGGTCGAAGCATTCTAGAACTTGTTGAATCACCTAGAGAGATCTCCTATATTATCAAAAATGATTGATCATGAGGACTTATTTGTGTATCTTGCTGTATTTTTCATGCCATTAACTCAACACTTGATCATGAGGAGAATCAAATTCAATGACCATTATACTATGTAAGCAAGAGATTGACGGAAGCCGAGCGTAATTACCCAAAGATCGATAAATTTATGTCATTATTTTTTAGCTAACCCAATTAAGATGTACACTGACCAGCTGCTACGACATGTCCTTCAACGAATTGAGCCATCTTGAAGATATCTTAAGTGGAATATTGAACTAAGTGAGTTTGATATTTGATTTATTTTACGGAGGGCCATCCAGCGAAAGACAATGGCATATTTCATAGAAGAGCTTACAGCTCCATAGGAAAAGTTGAAGGGGTTGTTCTTTCAACTTCCATATGGAAGCTATTCACTGATAAAGTCCGTAACGATCGATGTTTTGACATCGGAGTTGTGTCATTAACTATTGAGGAGTGATCAGTCTATTATGCACTAAAGTTGAATTTCCTGGCGACCAACAATGAAGTCGATACAAAGTCTTGATTGATGGGGATAAAATCGCAAAGGAATTTGAGGTGAAAATGATTGATATCTTTTGTAACTCCTAAGTTGATGTATTTCAGGTCAGAAGGGAGTTCTAAACCAAAAGGGTATGGCTTGCCGCTTATTTTGACCGAGTTGAAGGGCTGTTAGTTGGGTTTGAATGCTATCGCATCTCTTATATCCCATGGGAATATAATGAGAAATACAACTCATTGGCTAATCTAGTTGGCTTGGATAATTGTAACACACAGTGATGGTCCAAAGAGAAACGTTGACTACCCTAAGCATAGATCAAATGGAAGTCAAGCGCTGGATGTTGAGACTGAGAGGGAAGCATGGATGACTCCCATCAAGAATTTCCTCCTACATGGAAAACTTCCTAAGTGAAAAAATAAGAATCATGCTTTCCTACGTCAAGCTTTAAGATATATCATCTATAAAGACATGTTGTATTGAAAGGGCTTCTCCATACCCCTGCTCCAGTGTGTAGCTCATGACGACGTCAGGAAAGTACTGGAAGAGGTGCATGAAGGCGAGTGCAGCAATCATACCGGGGGTGAACTTTGGCTAAAAAGATACTTCGATATGACTATTTCTAGCCTACCATTAATTGAGATGCAGCTGATTATTCACGACGCTACGACAAATGACAGAGGTTTGCTAAGATTTCAAAAGCGCCTCCGACTCAACTCACCCAAATGGTTAGTCCTTGGCCCACCACAGTATGGGGAGTAGACATCATCGATAGCCTCCCGATATCTAAGGGTGGAGAAAAGTACACAATAGTTGCGGTTGATTATTTCATGAAGTGGGCTGAAGCTGAACCACTGACCATGACCTCGACAAAGCGGGTGATTAATTTCATCATCAAAAATGTCATACGTCGATTTGGACTCCCCAAGAACATTATAACTAATAATGGGATCCAATTCGATAGCTTAGAATTTATAGATTTCAGCCGGTACCATCGCATTGAGAATAGATATATAAAAGTATCTTACTCGCATTCAAGTGGACATGTTGAAGATACAAACAAGATTATAAAGTTCATCCTACATAAGATATTGGAGTAGGCTAAAGGCAAATGGGTCGATGAGCTACCATTATTCCTTTGGGTATACCGAACAACCTATAAGTTAATGACTATTCTTGCATTGTCATACGACTTCGAAGAAGTCATACTAGTAAAGCTTGAATTTGTTTTCCATCAAACTGCTTACTATGATCCTTTGACCAACAAGGAACTTCTTCTGGAACCACTCGACATGGTTGACGAGAAGAGAGAGGAGGATGATTTGCGAGCCATAACACATAGACATCAAGTCATCTGATACTACAATACAAAGGTTCATCCAAGAACCTTTGAGTCTGGTGACTTCATTTTAAATCATGTCTTCTTGGGCCTTGTTCAAATGGGAACGAATATTCAAATTGACAATTGTTGATGGCAACCGACTCCCAAGAGCATGGAATGTTGAGCATCTGTGGCATTACTTTAATAAAGATTTTATTTATATTATATTTGTAAATAGAACTTTATTTCAAAATTATGTGATTGGGCGCGACTCACTGACTTTTATTGTGAAATAAATGAAAGCCCCTTCCATGCTCTGTGACTATATGTAATTATATGGCTAAGTGTTTTGATTCGACCAGCTTATGCCAAGACTCAAACAAAGGGAATGACTAATTCCCCAACGATGTCATTTGCTCACGTTTTGATGAGCCTACTCAATTCCATGACTAGTTGAATGAGAGTTAATCAGTCTTGAACAAAACTCAAATGCTCGATAATGCGATCCTTATTTCAAAGATTAGAGTGAAGGAATGATGCACAAGTGAATGTGAGACGATCACTTGCACATCTAACTATAACTCTCAGTGACTTAAGACTGAGAATAAAACGACTGGGTTAGCGTGAACGGTGCACCACGACTTGAGACCACTTAGCCTACAACTCTAACCTGATTAACGATAAAAGAGTATAAACTTTAAGGACCAGATGTTCTATGCTGAAACTTAACTTTCTTGAGACTGGGGACATAAGTACAGACTTGAAAATTAACTTCAAATACACCTCATACGTGGTGCATGACTCGAAATTAATTGGGGGCGTACACACTTCCTTTACACTAAAACACTTACTCACTTTAAACAATATATATGATGATTGAGATTTAGTAAACTCACAAGTACATTGAATAGAAAGCAAAGTAAACTTGCAAGAATAATAATAACTTTTTATTCATAATGTGAAATGTAGGTTTACACAAAATCAAGGTTAAAATGCGAGGGCCACATTTGCATAAAACACAGCTGGTAGATAAAATAAACACTACAAAGGCACAAAGTGATTGAGTATTTATTTATTTTTTCTTTATTTTTTCCAGCTAGGATTCTTTCAAAATGCACTTTCGAGTTTATCATTAGCAGACCCTTCAAAACCTGGGGTAGGTTGATCATGGTTCTTCTTGGATCTTTACTATCGTATGGAAGATTTTTCTTCTTCTGTCAACACATATGTCTTTGGTACTTCCGATTACGAGCCGCTAGAAGAAGGATAACTTGTAAAGGATCAATCGAGATAGAACCAGTTTCAAATTTTATTTCATAAAGCTTCCCTTTGGGCAATGCCTCTAACTCCTCC
The DNA here is from genome assembly GCA_030737875.1 of Allium sativum. Lineage (NCBI taxonomy): Eukaryota > Viridiplantae > Streptophyta > Magnoliopsida > Asparagales > Amaryllidaceae > Allium > Allium sativum. Next base: position 506,949,703 of record CM060921.1, on the reverse strand, counting down.
GCCATGCTCATTCCCCCAGCTTGACTGGACTCTCCAATGGAAACTACATCTTCCTCACGCTCAGGTTGAGCCCTCTTGCCATCTAGACCATTTAAAGCATCGATAATCTCCTCATATTATTCTGGGTTATTGACTGGGGCACTTAAGGCTAATCAGAAAGCCTTTGACTGTGCCTCAAGAGAAGTTTAAACCTGATGTGTACCTACCGTAGGAGAATAAATGTTAGTCCTTTTGGAACTATGGGCGTCTCGACTATCGCCTCCATGGCTCGACGACATGCCATAAGTACTGTAATGACCAACATTGGCAGAGGTATTATAATTAATTTTATTTAATTATATAAATTGCGATTAGTGAATTTAATGATCGTTGGATAAAAAAATGATGAATATTTAATTAAAATAATAAATTAAATTCTGAAATGATCAGAATTGGCTGAAATGGCGATATGGTGTGAACCGGATCATCTGTGATATTTAATTCAGCTTGGAATTGAATTTGATTAACGAATATATTCAATCGTCGATAGTTGAATGTATAGTTTATAATATAATTATAAACGAGCTCGAAATGGCACTGCAGTTCATAAATTGGCGATTCGAACTTCAACTGAATGTACAGGATTCGTTTTAAATCGGATTTCTGTGAAACAAGAAACGTACGGAGTTGGTGGAGTATATCTTTCTAGTGGAAGAGAAAAATCAGGATTTCGTCGTGTAGATTTTGATGTATGTCCAAATCAAATTTTAGAAAAGTCGCTGTGGAATTCCTTTATAATTTATAAAGGAATTATTTATATTTTAAAAGGGGAATTTCAAAATAAATCGAATATCGATGTAACAACCCGGAAAATCTGGGCCAGTTTGAAATTTTTATTTTGGCAATTTTAGCGAATTTTGATTATTTAAAATGAATTATTTTAAATAATATCGACGAGAAATTTATTTCGAATAGAATTCGAACGTATATATTATACGCGTCGTCGTTAGAATAAATAATTATATATAATTATAAAAGGAATTGAAAATGGCGCGGTAGTTCGATAATTCGATTTCAAACTTCAATTGAATGTACCGGGTGCAAAACAATCCGGATTTTAGTGAAACCAAAAACATTAGGATCTGATTGATAATATCTTTCTAACGGATGTAAGAAACTGAGATTTCACTTTAAAAATTGAGAGATATGTCCAGTTGAAAATTAGAAATAGTCGCTGTGGAATTTATATATATTTTTATATATATAAGGCCCTTAAAAATAGTCATTTTGCAAACGACCTCGGATTTCGACGAAACCAGTTTTGTTGGGTCCGGGATGTAAAGTTATTGCTAGGTTTCAAATTTCATAATTTTTCGAATCAATATGTGAGCGTGGCGAAGGAAAACGCGTTTGACCAGTTTCAGTTGATTTTAATCGACTGAAAATTGGCCATTTTTCAAACGGTCTCAGAATTCGACGAAACTAGTTTTGTTAGGACCGTATCGTCAATACGAAGCTAGAAAATATTTTTCTGGAATTTTTCTAGTTAGTATGTGACCCCGGTAATTTGAAATGTACGTTTAAAATTCAATATAATGATTTAAATGTAAGTTCAACGGAAACTGATTCAAATGATCGAACCAGCCTGCGATACATATCCCATTGTGTTCGGAATGGGGGTGAAACGCTAGGGACGTCAGTCGGTGGGTCTCGTTTCGAGTTCGAACTAGAAAGTTGCTTTAAGGAATAAATTAAATAAAATATAAATAATATAACATCTCTCTCACCCCTTTTCTCTCTCCTCATTGGTCAACCCCCCCCCCCCCCCCCGTTCGATTATCTTTCAAAACCGATTTCAGAATAAAAAAAAAAAAAAAAAAAAAACCCTAATGGGCACGAACCCGTCGCCTCTTCTCCAGCGACGCCAACGTCGCACCGCCCTCAGGCACCGCACTCCCCCCCCTTGAAGCCCTCGGCGCCGACGAAGAAGGCGGCCCCCCCCTTGAAGCCCTCGACGCCGACGAAGAAGGTGGCCCCCCCTTGAAGCCCTCGACGCCGACGAAGAAGTCGCGCCACCCCCCCCCCCCTCTCAGTAAGAATTTCTGTTTATTTTTTTATTTTTTTTAAAACCGAATTTAATAATGATTTTGTTTTAAAAATAAAAACTGAAAATGTTTAAAAGAAAAAAAAACTAAATATTTTTAAAGGTATAAAACTGAATATTTTTAATAAAGTATTAAAACTGAAATTTTTTAGAAATAAAAACTGGTTTTTGAAATAAAGGATAAAAACAGAAAAGAGTTTAAAACCAGAATTTTATATTTAGTTTAAAACCAGAATTTTATATTTAGTTTAAAACCAGAATTTTATATTTAGTTTAAAACCAGAATTTTTATTTAGTTTAAAACCAGAATTTTATTTAATGTTAAAACCAGAGAAGAGATTTTTAAAATATTAAAGAACAGACTTTTAAAAATGTTAAAGACGAGATTTTTTAAAAATGATTAAAAATTGATTTTTACATTGTTAAAAAGAAAAGAAACTGAAATGGTCATTGATTCAAAAATACAAGCAATCTTGATTTGAAAATAAAAAGACATCACTTTTGAAAATATAATGGAGAATATAAAAATTCGATTTTTATATATTGAACTTCGATAGAAAAATAGCATTTTTATATATTGAACATCGAAGTAAAAATTCGATTTTTATATATTGAATAGCGAAGTAAAAATGTGATTTTTACGTATGTAGTGAAAGCAGCAACGAAGGTGACAAAAAGGCGAAACGACGAAGACTTCTGCAAATGAAGAGCCGTGGAGCTAGGATAGCTATAAGTGAGAATTTCTCACCTTTCTATTTCTTTTCTAGTTATATATTTATACTAGGATGCAGACGGTGCTTAGTAGCACCCGACACAATCGTCCACAGACCATGGACTTGTTTGTTTGATTGTTTGGTGATTGATTGCGAATTGGTTTGAATGTGGTTTGTGATGTGAAAAATCGAATCGATAAATTGGTTAGGATTAGACGTGCGCCGTTATAAGGCGTAGGAGTAAGGCTAGGTTAGACCCTTACTCCAAATTTTGTGGTTTGCAAAATGAAATTGATTTGATTGATGAGTGAATGGCGTGGGCCTTCACTAGACCGGGGATAAGGCTAGGCCTTGTCCCGTTTCTAGTATCGTGCCGTTATGCCGCCGAAATTTTCTAAAATAAGTTAGAAAAATAAAAATAGCATTTTATTTAACGAATGAACTGAATAGAAATTCATATGTTAAATAAAATGTGTTATCGTTAAAAATATAATTTTTAACGTGAATGTGAATAAATAAATATTCATTTACAAACCAGACGGTTTGTTTATGTACACCTATTTGAATGACGTTGATTGGGTCGATAAATTTTACACATCGCCTAACTGCACAAATAAAATAGGTGTTTGATTGTTTGAAACCCCACACGGGTGTTGGGATGAAATTTGAAGTTCACTCATCCTGATTGATTAAATGTGTCGATCGATTGATTGACAGACTGTTATAAGCGTTGAATATCTATATTTGAGGCTTATACAGTGTAGTGCACTTTGGTTGGTGGTTGATTATTTTTCAATGCTATGATATACATGTGTTGTATGAAAATCCATATAATTAACCTTATATGGTAATTGATTGGGCCTCATTCCAATTTGAAAAATAAAGAATATTATAAAATAAAAGTTCATGTGTTGACAGTACTCATTCATTGAGATTGGTCATGTGTTGAACGAAATATTTTGATAATAACAACTATTTTGAAAATGGAAATATATGAAGCCGTGTTGATTAGATGCGCCATTTCGACGTGAACGATATTTTTTATCGATTTTATTCATTTTGAAATGAATATTGAAAAGTAATTTTGAAATCAAATATTTCGAAATGAATTGAATTGAAAACGATTTCGAAATGAATTGAATTGAAAACGATTTCGAAATGAATTGAATTGAAAACGATTTCGAAATGAATTGAATTGAAAACGATTTCGAAATGAATTGAATTGAAAACGATTTCGAAATGAATTGAATGGAAAACGATTTCGAAATGAATTGAATTGAAAACGATTTCGAAATGAATTGAATTGAAAACGAATTCGAATTGAATTGAAAGTGAATTGAATTGAATTCAAATTGAATTGAAATTTGAATTGAATAGAAATGAATTTTAAAACGAATTTATAAAGAAGAATTCAATTTTGATTTGAATTGAAAAGGAAGTTGAAATTGTTTTTGAAACGAATTCAAAACTATTTATATAATTCGTTTTAAATAGAAATCGACGAAATATATATATTATATATATTATATATAATATAATGGCCTGAATAGAACGCGCCGCGTCGCGGTAGTTCGCGAATTTCGACCATTTATTTCGAACGGACATTACGGGAGATCCGACCGTCGGATTCTCCTAAAACCGGAACCGTTGGGTTCGTATCGAAAAGAGCTTTCTAATGAATGTTAGAAATTTGAAATCTAACGGTTGGATTTGGAGATACGTCCAAATCAAATTCGAAAAAGGTCGCTGTAAGTGCAGTTCGATGGCCATTGATGGAAATCGACTGTACGAGCCTTGATAAAATTATTAAAAATAGTAATAATTTGTGTAAAATCATAAGAAATGATTTGTGAAGATTTGGGATGAAAAACTCCATATTTGAAAAGATAAAAATAGATTTTTATCGAAATGAACTAGTTTTGAACTAGAATTATAATTCTATTTATTTTTAAATAAATAAATTGAATTCGAAAAGGGTTTTAAAAGTAACCAAAATTCCAATGATTGCATTGGAGTGTATTTGAATCGAAATTGTCTTCGGAATATTTCGATGTTGGAATTCGTGATTATACAGGTGTTGTTATGGAAATTTGAAAGATATATATGTATATCGTTATTTCCAATACTACATTTGTTAGTCGTAGAATTCGATATTGAATATAAGCCGATATATTTTCTATTCAGAGCCTTGTATTGAATATCGAATGTGATTTGGGTTTGTCGTGAATGGTGTCTTCACTAACACTGTTCTTGAACCCAGTTGAGAAAAGATTAAATCTTTTTATTTAGATTTAATGAAGTGTACCAATTAAATAATATTTAATTGGAATTGAATATCGAATGTGATTTGGGTTTGTCGTGAATGGTGTCTTCACTAACACTGTTCTTGAACCCAGTTGAGAAAAGATTAAATCTTTTTATTTAGATTTAATGAAGTGTACCAATTAAATGATATTTAATTGGAATTGAATTGGTATTGATTTTTGGGTTTATCGTGAACAGTGTTTTAAATAACACTTGTTCTTTAACCCGATAATTAATGGAATGTGATTTTGGGTTTATCGTGAATCGTGTTTTAAATGACACTGATTCTTTAACCCAGATAATGATTAAAACTAAGTGGAGTTTTAATGAATCTTTAATTAGATTGAAAAGATCGAGAATGGAGTATCACCAGTTTTGCTCCAGGCGATAGTTAAATCTTTAATTAGATTTGAACGTGAAATTTAGAAACTAACTGTCGGTTAGCCAAGCAGAATGGTTTTCTGGATATTGATCTGATGTTGGTTTCGGCCTTCGGGGTTAATATTTGGGGAATTATTCTCTTGATTAATTTACGGTTAGTGACTAATGAATTGGAATGAGGCGTATGTTGTGTTTGTGTAACACTTATTTAAATATACGCGAGTTATTCGGAAAGACCGGGTTTATCCCATTCTGAATAACTGATACGACGATAAGTCGAAGATGAAGACGATGGTCGAAGACCGGAGGTCTTCACGTCGTTTGAGTGATAACTAATGATCTTGATTGGGCTGTACACCCAAGAAGATGGAAACAGTTAGTGATCGTCCAGACGTACTTGGAGATCGATGGATATGCGGGGTACTAGGTGCCTCCGGTTTCGTTCAGGCCCAGAACGGACTTGTAAATGGACTGTGTGTCTGACATTGGATTTCATTCTGTGTGACTGATATCGGTTGCATAGAGTGGTTTGCCTGTGTGGCATGCTAAGATGCAAATGATCAAGGCTTCTGTTGAAAAGCAAAGTCTTGTGGTGATGATCAAAGCACGGCCTTTGTGGCGTAGCTTTGTGTAACGTTTACCTCGCGTGTTTCACACCCGGTATGAACCAAAAACGGGAGAGGACATCAGGGAGGACTTGCGTTTCTTTCTAGCTAGAAGTGGCGTCAGTGGTTTTACACGCCCTGACGAGTTTGACTTATGTGGTTGTTGCTGTTGCGAGGCGCCTCGGTTATATCGGTTTCGGCCGATGCATTCTGGTCGGCTGACGGACCAGACTTACACCCCATAGGGTGGGGAGACGTAGTGTTCAGGCATAATAATCCACATCGGTGGACCGGCCCTGACGATCTAAAGGGTTGATGCGTTCTGATCCTGAGGGGCGGGCTAGAGCGTCTCGAATCGGTTGAGGACTATCTTTTGCCTCGGTTCATAGACGGAAATCCAATTTCCAAATACGTGACATTTGCGGTTTTAATTGTAATCCTATATATGGCGACATAGTGGGATGGGGCGCTTATGCCGCCTATGATTGATACTTATGATTTGAAGTTGTTTTATACACTATGCACTTATAATAGTATCAAACAATTTGTTTTAAACGTATCAAGCATTCTTTGGCTGTTATAAGGGAAAACCCTATCCTCGGCTGCGTTGCATTGTGTGATGGGACCTGGGTCTTATAACAGCTTCATCTTTCTTTATTTAGCATTGCGCTGTTTGTTTTATGCACTGGTATTCTTGGGAGGAAACCCGTTCCGTGTTATACGGCGTGGTCCCTTGATTTACCTAATGATTTAAAATAAAAATTAATAACTGTTTTAGTTCTCACACCAGTCACATGACTGACCTGGAGTTTATTGTTTTAACCTAAACTCTGGGTGCCCTTATTTCGACACGGGCAGCTAGTAGTTTTGGTTTTGCAGATTTATATTCACAGGATCCTGGTTTACAGCTGGAACGATATCCGGAAAGCTTTGTATCCGTATATCTCTTCTAGTTGTGTATTGTATTATTTTCCGCTGCTATGTATTTAAATGTAATTTAAATCTCTGATATTTCTGTGTAATATTCATTTATACTCTGTATATTCTTGTAATCTGATGCATTGTTGTTATATACAATGAAATGTTCTTCTGTATGCGTTTTGCTGTGGTTTGTTCTCGAACTATCCGGCGCTTTCCTTTACGGGGAAGTTGCGGGTCTTTACAGTTGGTATCAGAGCTTTGGTTTGCAAAGCTTAGAGAACAAGACACATTAGAACCTTACGAAAGAATTCATCAGATATTGGATTAGTAATATCCAATGGAATGACTCGTTAGAGATAGGATCAGTAGTATCCTAGAACGAGTGTGAGGAGTATATTTTTCAAATGAAAACAATTTTTGTTTTGAAAATTTAAAACCATCATTCGTATTTGGTTATCTATTTATATTGATGTGGACAATCCAGTATATATAGATTTTGCGTATACGTCTGATCCGCGTGTATTCGAAATTTTAATATACTGGATAGATATAGAGCCACACTCTAGTCGTCCGGAGACGATTCTGATGATAGTCTAGACATCATCAGAATTGGTATTCGAGTTTCGAAGGTGTGATTTTCTATATATTTCCATTAGACTGGTGTGAGAACCAAAACTTATATATAGTTAGAATTCATTGTTGTGATTTGGCATCAAAACATGATTTTTTGTATATGTATCAAAATTATGAATTTGATAATCTAATTCACTAATTGATTGATGTTTGTGTTGTTTGTTTATTTGTTTGATAATTTTTAGCCATTTAGCCTAATTAAATCAAATATTGAACTGTATTGAAAATTGGTCGCATTTGCTTGCATATACATGTATATCATTGAACAGGTCATAGCAAGGAGGCTAGAGCCAGAGAATAAAATTTGTTTGCCCGACAAATAGGTACATGTTTACTACATAATTTCCTGTTTTGTTTGGGTGATGATGATTTTGTGAGCCTATTGGCTAGCCGCTTGGCTTTTTCTTTTTCTTTTTGAGATCTGAAGGACCGGGGAAGCTATTTGAAATTCCCCGATGCTCCCATTGCAGGGGAGGTTATGGCGAAATTTTTCGAAAATTTAGGGTGTTAGCCAAATTTTTGAAATTTTGAAAATTCTCAGAAACTAAAGAGTTGGAGAATGGAAGTCAGATCGAACGTAGAGTGGAATAATCAAACCACTTTCGACTTTGTTCCTTTTCGGGGACGAAAAGTTTTAAGTGGGGGAGATTGTAACAACCCGGAAAATCTGGGCCAGTTTGAAATTTTTATTTTGGCAATTTTAGCGAATTTTGATTATTTAAAATGAATTATTTTAAATAATATCGACGAGAAATTTATTTCGAATAGAATTCGAACGTATATATTATACGCGTCGTCGTTAGAATAAATAATTATATATAATTATAAAAGGAATTGAAAATGGCGCGGTAGTTCGATAATTCGATTTCAAACTTCAATTGAATGTACTGGGTGCAAAACAATCCGGATTTTAGTGAAACCAAAAACATTAGGATCTGATTGATAATATCTTTCTAACGGATGTAAGAAACTGAGATTTCACTTTAAAAATTGAGAGATATGTCCAGTTGAAAATTAGAAATAGTCGCTGTGGAATTTATATATATTTTTATATATATAAGGCCCTTAAAAATAGTCATTTTGCAAACGACCTCGGATTTCGACGAAACCAGTTTTGTTGGGTCCGGGATGTAAAGTTATTGCTAGGTTTCAAATTTCATAATTTTTCGAATCAATATGTGAGCGTGGCGAAGGAAAACGCGTTTGACCAGTTTCAGTTGATTTTAATCGACTGAAAATTGGCCATTTTTCAAACGGTCTCAGAATTCGACGAAACTAGTTTTGTTAGGACCGTATCGTCAATACGAAGCTAGAAAATATTTTTCTGGAATTTTTCTAGTTAGTATGTGACCCCGGTAATTTGAAATGTACGTTTAAAATTCAATATAATGATTTAAATGTAAGTTCAACGGAAACTGATTCAAATGATCGAACCAGCCTGCGATACATATCCCATTGTGTTCGGAATGGGGGTGAAACGCTAGGGACGTCAGTCGGTGGGTCTCGTTTCGAGTTCGAACTAGAAAGTTGCTTTAAGGAATAAATTAAATTAAATATAAATAATATAACATCTCTCTCACCCCTTTTCTCTCTCCTCATTGGTCAACCCCCCCCCCCCCCCCCCCGTTCGATTATCTTTCAAAACCGATTTCAGAATAAAAAAAAAAAAAAAAAAAAAACCCTAATGGGCACGAACCCGTCGCCTCTTCTCCAGCGACGCCAACGTCGCACCGCCCTCAGGCACCGCACTCCCCCCCCTTGAAGCCCTCGGCGCCGACGAAGAAGGCGGCCCCCCCCTTGAAGCCCTCGACGCCGACGAAGAAGGCGGCCCCCCCTTGAAGCCCTCGACGCCGACGAAGAAGTCGCGCCACCCCCCCCCCCTCTCAGTAAGAATTTCTGTTTATTTTTTTATTTTTTTTAAAACCGAATTTAATAATGATTTTGTTTTAAAAATAAAAACTGAAAATGTTTAAAAGAAAAAAAAACTAAATATTTTTAAAGGTATAAAACTGAATATTTTTAATAAAGTATTAAAACTGAAATTTTTTAGAAATAAAAACTGGTTTTTGAAATAAAGGATAAAAACAGAAAAGAGTTTAAAACCAGAATTTTATATTTAGTTTAAAACCAGAATTTTATATTTAGTTTAAAACCAGAATTTTATATTTAGTTTAAAACCAGAATTTTTATTTAGTTTAAAACCAGAATTTTATTTAATGTTAAAACCAGAGAAGAGATTTTTAAAATATTAAAGAACAGACTTTTAAAAATGTTAAAGACGAGATTTTTTAAAAATGATTAAAAATTGATTTTTACATTGTTAAAAAGAAAAGAAACTGAAATGGTCATTGATTCAAAAATACAAGCAATCTTGATTTGAAAATAAAAAGACATCACTTTTGAAAATATAATGGAGAATATAAAAATTCGATTTTTATATATTGAACTTCGATAGAAAAATAGCATTTTTATATATTGAACATCGAAGTAAAAATTCGATTTTTATATATTGAATAGCGAAGTAAAAATGTGATTTTTACGTATGTAGTGAAAGCAGCAACGAAGGTGACAAAAAGGCGAAACGACGAAGACTTCTGCAAATGAAGAGCCGTGGAGCTAGGATAGCTATAAGTGAGAATTTCTCACCTTTCTATTTCTTTTCTAGTTATATATTTATATTAGGATGCAGACGGTGCTTAGTAGCACCCGACACAATCGTCCACAGACCATGGACTTGTTTGTTTGATTGTTTGGTGATTGATTGCGAATTGGTTTGAATGTGGTTTGTGATGTGAAAAATCGAATCGATAAATTGGTTAGGATTAGACGTGCGCCGTTATAAGGCGTAGGAGTAAGGCTAGGTTAGACCCTTACTCCAAATTTTGTGGTTTGCAAAATGAAATTGATTTGATTGATGAGTGAATGGCGTGGGCCTTCACTAGACCGGGGATAAGGCTAGGCCTTGTCCCGTTTCTAGTATCGTGCCGTTATGCCGCCGAAATTTTCTAAAATAAGTTAGAAAAATAAAAATAGCATTTTATTTAACGAATGAACTGAATAGAAATTCATATGTTAAATAAAATGTGTTATCGTTAAAAATATAATTTTTAACGTGAATGTGAATAAATAAATATTCATTTACAAACCAGACGGTTTGTTTATGTACACCTATTTGAATGACGTTGATTGGGTCGATAAATTTTACACATCGCCTAACTGCACAAATAAAATAGGTGTTTGATTGTTTGAAACCCCACACGGGTGTTGGGATGAAATTTGAAGTTCACTCATCCTGATTGATTAAATGTGTCGATCGATTGATTGACAGACTGTTATAAGCGTTGAATATCTATATTTGAGGCTTATACAGTGTAGTGCACTTTGGTTGGTGGTTGATTATTTTTCAATGCTATGATATACATGTGTTGTATGAAAATCCATATAATTAACCTTATATGGTAATTGATTGGGCCTCATTCCAATTTGAAAAATAAAGAATATTATAAAATAAAAGTTCATGTGTTGACAGTACTCATTCATTGAGATTGGTCATGTGTTGAACGAAATATTTTGATAATAACAACTATTTTGAAAATGGAAATATATGAAGCCGTGTTGATTAGATGCGCCATTTCGACGTGAACGATATTTTTTATCGATTTTATTCATTTTGAAATGAATATTGAAAAGTAATTTTGAAATCAAATATTTCGAAATGAATTGAATTGAAAACGATTTCGAAATGAATTGAATTGAAAACGATTTCGAAATGAATTGAATTGAAAACGATTTCGAAATGAATTGAATTGAAAACGATTTCGAAATGAATTGAATTGAAAACGATTTCGAAATGAATTGAATTGAAAACGATTTCGAAATGAATTGAATGGAAAACGATTTCGAAATGAATTGAATTGAAAACGATTTCGAAATGAATTGAATTGAAAACGAATTCGAATTGAATTGAAAGTGAATTGAATTGAATTCAAATTGAATTGAAATTTGAATTGAATAGAAATGAATTTTAAAACGAATTTATAAAGAAGAATTCAATTTTGATTTGAATTGAAAAGGAAGTTGAAATTGTTTTTGAAACGAATTCAAAACTATTTATATAATTCGTTTTAAATAGAAATCGACGAAATATATATATTATATATATTATATATAATATAATGGCCTGAATAGAACGCGCCGCGTCGCGGCAGTTCGCGAATTTCGACCATTTATTTCGAACGGACATTACGGGAGATCCGACCGTCGGATTCTCCTAAAACCGGAACCGTTGGGTTCGTATCGAAAAGAGCTTTCTAATGAATGTTAGAAATTTGAAATCTAACGGTTGGATTTGGAGATACGTCCAAATCAAATTCGAAAAAGGTCGCTGTAAGTGCAGTTCGATGGCCATTGATGGAAATCGACTGTACGAGCCTTGATAAAATTATTAAAAATAGTAATAATTTGTGTAAAATCATAAGAAATGATTTGTGAAGATTTGGGATGAAAAACTCCATATTTGAAAAGATAAAAATAGATTTTTATCGAAATGAACTAGTTTTGAACTAGAATTATAATTCTATTTATTTTTAAATAAATAAATTGAATTCGAAAAGGGTTTTAAAAGTAACAAAAATTCCAATGATTGCATTGGAGTGTATTTGAATCGAAATTGTCTTCGGAATATTTCGATGTTGGAATTCGTGATTATACAGGTGTTGTTATGGAAATTTGAAAGATATATATGTATATCGTTATTTCCAATACTACATTTGTTAGTCGTAGAATTCGATATTGAATATAAGCCGATATATTTTCTATTCAGAGCCTTGTATTGAATATCGAATGTGATTTGGGTTTGTCGTGAATGGTGTCTTCACTAACACTGTTCTTGAACCCAGTTGAGAAAAGATTAAATCTTTTTATTTAGATTTAATGAAGTGTACCAATTAAATAATATTTAATTGGAATTGAATATCGAATGTGATTTGGGTTTGTCGTGAATGGTGTCTTCACTAACACTGTTCTTGAACCCAGTTGAGAAAAGATTAAATCTTTTTATTTAGATTTAATGAAGTGTACCAATTAAATGATATTTAATTGGAATTGAATTGGTATTGATTTTTGGGTTTATCGTGAACAGTGTTTTAAATAACACTTGTTCTTTAACCCGATAATTAATGGAATGTGATTTTGGGTTTATCGTGAATCGTGTTTTAAATGACACTGATTCTTTAACCCAGATAATGATTAAAACTAAGTGGAGTTTTAATGAATCTTTAATTAGATTGAAAAGATCGAGAATGGAGTATCACCAGTTTTGCTCCAGGCGATAGTTAAATCTTTAATTAGATTTGAACGTGAAATTTAGAAACTAACTGTCGGTTAGCCAAGCAGAATGGTTTTCTGGATATTGATCTGATGTTGGTTTCGGCCTTCGGGGTTAATATTTGGGGAATTATTCTCTTGATTAATTTACGGTTAGTGACTAATGAATTGGAATGAGGCGTATGTTGTGTTTGTGTAACACTTATTTAAATATACGCGAGTTATTCGGAAAGACCGGGTTTATCCCATTCTGAATAACTGATACGACGATAAGTCGAAGATGAAGACGATGGTCGAAGACCGGAGGTCTTCACGTCGTTTGAGTGATAACTGATGATCTTGATTGGGCTGTACACCCAAGAAGATGGAAACAGTTAGTGATCGTCCAGACGTACTTGGAGATCGATGGATATGCGGGGTACTAGGTGCCTCCGGTTTCGTTCAGGCCCAGAACGGACTTGTAAATGGACTGTGTGTCTGACATTGGATTTCATTCTGTGTGACTGATATCGGTTGCATAGAGTGGTTTGCCTGTGTGGCATGCTAAGATGCAAATGATCAAGGCTTCTGTTGAAAAGCAAAGTCTTGTGGTGATGATCAAAGCACGGCCTTTGTGGCGTAGCTTTGTGTAACGTTTACCTCGCGTGTTTCACACCCGGTATGAACCAAAAACGGGAGAGGACATCAGGGAGGACTTGCGTTTCTTTCTAGCTAGAAGTGGCGTCAGTGGTTTTACACGCCCTGACGAGTTTGACTTATGTGGTTGTTGCTGTTGCGAGGCGCCTCGGTTATATCGGTTTCGGCCGATGCATTCTGGTCGGCTGACGGACCAGACTTACACCCCATAGGGTGGGGAGACGTAGTGTTCAGGCATAATAATCCACATCGGTGGACCGGCCCTGACGATCTAAAGGGTTGATGCGTTCTGATCCTGAGGGGCGGGCTAGAGCGTCTCGAATCGGTTGAGGACTATCTTTTGCCTCGGTTCATAGACGGAAATCCAATTTCCAAATACGTGACATTTGCGGTTTTAATTGTAATCCTATATATGGCGACATAGTGGGATGGGGCGCTTATGCCGCCTATGATTGATACTTATGATTTGAAGTTGTTTTATACACTATGCACTTATAATAGTATCAAACAATTTGTTTTAAACGTATCAAGCATTCTTTGGCTGTTATAAGGGAAAACCCTATCCTCGGCTGCGTTGCATTGTGTGATGGGACCTGGGTCTTATAACAGCTTCATCTTTCTTTATTTAGCATTGCGCTGTTTGTTTTATGCACTGGTATTCTTGGGAGGAAACCCGTTCCGTGTTATACGGCGTGGTCCCTTGATTTACCTAATGATTTAAAATAAAAATTAATAACTGTTTTAGTTCTCACACCAGTCACATGACTGACCTGGAGTTTATTGTTTTAACCTAAACTCTGGGTGCCCTTATTTCGACACGGGCAGCTAGTAGTTTTGGTTTTGCAGATTTATATTCACAGGATCCTGGTTTACAGCTGGAACGATATCCGGAAAGCTTTGTATCCGTATATCTCTTCTAGTTGTGTATTGTATTATTTTCCGCTGCTATGTATTTAAATGTAATTTAAATCTCTGATATTTCTGTGTAATATTCATTTATACTCTGTATATTCTTGTAATCTGATGCATTGTTGTTATATACAATGAAATGTTCTTCTGTATGCGTTTTGCTGTGGTTTGTTCTCGAACTATCCGGCGCTTTCCTTTACGGGGAAGTTGCGGGTCTTTACAATCGATTTAATCGGGATTTGGAATATCAAGTTATAAATGCCAGTAGAGCTGTATGGTATTCCACTGTGAATATAGACGATAATATTTATTTTTAAATATTAAATTTAATTATATTTAAATATATTTATATATTTAAATAGGTTATTTAAAGCGTTAAAAATAGCCACTTTTGCAAACAAAGTCGGAATTCGACGAAACCAATTTTATTGGATCCGCAATATCAAATTATGGTTAGATTCCAAGTTTCGTGATTTTTAGAGACAGTGTGTGGCCGTACGGATTTTTAGAGTGAAAAACAGTCAGTATTTCGACCGTTAAAAATACGTTGTGTGAGCATACGGAGTCGGAATGCGACGAAACCAGTTTCGTTGGGACCGTAAGGTCGAACTCTAGCTACATGTCAATTTTCATGATTTTTAGGTATCGTATGTGTTCATAGGAATTTTTAGAAGACTAGAACAAATATAAATTAACGAAAAGAAAATATCTAAAATAAATTTGAGGCAAAAAACAGGCCACATACTTCTCTTTACAGCCACACAACATTTTGACCCCCTCTATAAAATAAAATCTTAGGGAGGTAAAACATGAAGAACGCAACATTTGAAATTTAAAATCAAAACAAAATAAAATCGTAAAATCAAAAGAGGGGTGGATATGAATTCCTGAGGTAACCATCTTCGATCTAGTACTGGTTTCATATCGTTCGGTTGTTGTTTGGGTTTGCGGAAGTTTTCCAGCGAGTTGCCGTGGGTTTAGGGTTCGTGATTTTGGTAAATACATGAATCAATTCGAGTTGTTGAGGTTGGTTTTGGGATCAAGAAGAGAAGCCGCATCTACTGTAACGTTTTGAGCAAGTTCAGTCCTTTTTTTGTTCGGTGCCGTACTGGTACTGTGAGGACGACAGTCGTGAAGGGGGACGTCGAGTGTGGCGTTAAGGGGTGGAGAGGAGAGAGACTCAGATGAGAAGTTCATTGGTATTGTTGATTTGGTATAAAAGTAGAAGAAGGAGGAGATATGAAGAATCAAAGATTTCGGTAATGGAGAGATGTTGAGGAGCAGGTACCGTGAGTATCGTTGGGGGAAGAAGGACTTCAAACGGGTCGGTGGGCTTTGGAATATGAAGTGGGTCGTGGATTTAAAAGGTTAAGCCCGAATTTAATTGTGTTTAAATCTAATTTAAATAGTTAAAAGTTGTTAATTCAATAACTTGACCATACAACATCAGATTGACGAACCGTAAGTTGCGTTGGGATCGTATGGACGACGACTACAAAACAGAACTGACTGGAAGTGGATTTGAGCTCATATTAATTTATGGCGGAATAAATTGTTTGATTCAAATCAAATAACAGTTTATCGTTCTTTAACGATGAACTGCAAATGTGAGTAAATCTCACTAATTCTGAACAGTTTATAATTTCATGTTGTATTTTTAGAACTGTTAGATATTGGCTGATTGACTGTGTGTTGACTGTTTGATTGAACTGCTAGTCAGTTAGTCAAATTTCTATATTAATTCTGTTTAACAGAATGTATCATATAGCACTGAAAGTGATGTTATCTATATTGTTTAACATCTGTGATGCAGGGAAACAGGTTGGAGGAATCCAACTGGATTCCTCAACATTTATTTTACTGTGATTCATATATGGTGATATATGATGTGATATATAATCTGTTGTTGATTGTGTGTGTTTGGACGATATTTATCGTTGTTATATGGTATGTTAAATACCATAAGAAATACTGGATATGGGAAAGGGGATTTTCAAAGTGTATTTTGAAAATGAATTATTTATATAAAATCGATGGATTTTATATAGAAAAGGAAAAGAATTTTTATAAAAGAAATATTTATAAAATCAAAGGATAAGTTAGAATAAAAGGAAATCATTTGTAAAGTGAAGAACCGTTACTAAAAGTAAATCTTTATAAATGAATAGTTTATTCAAAAAGGAGTTAATCGATGTTAGTTTAATCGATTAGTGTTAAAGTAAAAGGAGTTAATCGATGTTAGTTTAATCGATTAGTGTTAAAGTAAAAGGAGGTAATCGATGTTAGTTTAATCGATTAGAGTTAAAGTAAAAGGAGCTAATCGATGTTAGTTTAATCGATTAGAGTTAAAGCAAAGGAGCTAATCGATGTTAGTTTAATCGATTAGAGTTAAAGCAAAGGAGCTAATCGATGTTAGTTTAATCGATTAGAGTTAAAGTATAAAGGAGTTAATCGATGTTAGTTTAATCGATTAGTGTTAAAGTAAAAGGAGTTAATTGATGTTAGTTTAATCGATTAGAGAATAAAGCAAAGGAGCTAATGGATGTTAGTTTAATCGATTAGAGTTAAAGTAAAGGGAGCTAATCGATGTTAGTTTAATCGATTAGGGTTAAAGCAAAGGAGTTAATCGATGTTAGTTTAATCGATTAGAGTAGAAGCAAATGAGTTAATCGAATATAGTTTATTCGAAGAAAGTAAAAGGAGTTATCGAATATAGTTTATTCGAAAGGAGTTAAGTGAAATGAGTAAATCAATAGCGTTAGTCAAATAGAGTTAATCCAATAGCGTTAGTCCAATAGAGTAAATCAAATAGAATAAATCGAATAGAGATTTATTCGAACGAGAGTTAAGTAAGGAAGTTAGTAAAAGGGATATAAAGTGAACTTTGCCTATTTTAAAGTTAGAAACGTTGTTCAGTTAAGGTCTGAGAGGTAGTTCTACCCCAACTTGATTGACTCCATTTTTAACTAAGGAATAGTTAAGGTTCGGCAGTAAAGGAAATGGTTTGAATTGGCATCGTGATGGTTTGTTTAAAAACATCTGTCTAAGTCCAATGAAGAAGCTTTGGAAATGTTTTCCAAATAAGAAACCAGAAATATTTTCTAATAAAGAAAATAAGAAATGGAAATGTTTTCCATTGTTAATAACGTATATTTTCCAAATTTAGAAAATAAGAAATATTGAATATAGGGAAATAGGAGATAAGTAAAATTAATGAAATAAAGGGATAAATGTTGAATGATGTTTGATTGATATAAATTTCCATTTGGAAATAATATCGTTGGTTGCACACCTGTTTTTCTTCGATAGTTAAATCACAGACTATCGAAGTTTTTGACCATTTTAACGTTGTTAATATGGAGAGACCGGTTGGATTATTATCCAAAGAACCACTCTGTATTGGCAAAAGCGTTGCGAATCATATATACCAAAGGAAATTGAAGACGGAGTTATGCAAGGGCTATCCGATTTACAGAATAGTGCCTTCGGTTCATCCTGTTCCTGGATGACTTGTATGGATGAATGTCTGACAAAGTATGTCCAGATGATCACGTATATTGATTTCTCCAACTGTACCAAGAGTGAAAGCGGAGAAAGAAACTTCTTTTAGCTAACGCGTAATGTATGGTTGAGGACGTCAATCGATGATTTGATGGATTTGATGATGTGGCATTCAAAGTGAATCTGATGTGATGATAAAGCGTAGCTTCTAGCCTCACATCCGGTAAATGACAGAAATCGGGCAGGCAGCATGGCTAAGTCGATCGCACCGAAGTAGGGTGTATAATCACCTGATCTAGAGTTTCATTTACTTCTAAAAATCTATTGTTGATGTTGTCCCATTCGGGAAACGGTTGTTGATCCCAGCCGTTGGTGATATACATTCGATACGCTCAAGCGAAATGAGTGGTCGGTCATGTGTGGCTGGGTTGCAAGATGTTCTTGTTGAACCCAGTGTATTCCTCTCTAGAGGTACACTAGCGAATGGTGGTTCCATACCTTGTCATATTTGGAAATCCATTACCCAATACGTGCTTGCGGTTTTGATTTGTATAATATATATGTAGAACGTGAGATGAAAGCGTTTCTGCTAGATGATTATTATATTGTGTTGATAGACATTATTATAATATCAAAAGGTTTTTGATATAAAGATATTTTGGATTCTCATAAGGGAAAAAACCCATTCCGTTATGCGGCGTGGTCTTATGAGATATCGTTTACTTGTTCGAACTGTTTTTAAACTGTTTACTCATACCAGTCCCATGACTGACCCGGAGTTTATTTTCTTGTTTTCCCTAAACTCTTGGGTGCCTAAATTTGTATGGGCAGTCAAGTAGTCGGATCGTTACAGTTGGTATCAGAGCTTAAGTTAAGAATTACTTGGCTCTGTTGCGTGACTCAGTAGAGATAGGGTTAGTAACACCCTAGATTGAGTTGAGTGTATATATACGAGTGAACGTATTTGTATTTGATATAAAAATTTGTTTTATATTATGGAGATTCATTGGTTGGGTTGTTTATGAGTTCTGGTCGATCAGTTTGATCCACTGTATCGGTAGGAGTTACTAAACACTTGAATACGATGGGTCGTCACGATATATTTGGAAAAGAGGGTAAATTAAAATAATTTTACCCAAGGTATATCTCGATATAGAGAAGATATATATCCAAAATTTTAATATAGTGAATATATTGGTTTTTATTATAATCAAGTAAGACTATAAATTAAATGGTTATGTAAATAACCAATCAGAATTCATATAAGTGAAATACGTGAAATTAGATGAGTTGAATCTAAAATGTAAACCAGAAATTGAACTAAAACTCTGGAGAATTGGATAAGTGTTTCTAAATGGATTTGGACTAAAGGTAAGGGAAATTTAAGATCCTGGGAGATTTTAAATTGTTTTACAAGCAGTGTGAATTATATTTTGAAATGAATTTCAAAGTGGAAATGTTTAGAAATGGTTTTATAGTATTGAACTCACTTCGATCGCTGGAAAATAGATTCTGATGATGACAGCTGCATCATCAGTATCCATTTTCGAGTTGTAAGTGACGAATTACTACCAAAGATACTGTTTTGAATTTGTTTTGGGAAAGACAAGTTGTGTTGAATTTCAAAATGGGATTTAAAATATAGAATTTGAATTTTTAAATAGGTTTGAAATATTAACTTGTTTAAAAGAAATAAAACGAGAAATTCCTTTATAAACGAAGTTTATAAATATTTCTTTTATAAACGAAGTTTATAAATAGTTCTTTTATAAAACGAAGTTTATAAACAAAGTGAACAGAATTATCATTGGATAATTCAGAAATAAAAATACAAGTGTGAAATTTAAAGGGAAATCTATTTTCTAAAGGTAGAAATATCGATTTAAAAAGAAATTGAAATCGAGACTTATTTAGAGAATGAATAAAGAAAGATTGAAAAGGAATTTGAATAAAGGAAGTTCAAACATAGAATTTGAATAAGAGAATTCAAGGGGGATTTGAATATAGAAATTCAAATGAGATTTAAATAAAGAAGATTTAAATAATGGAAAATTGAATATAGAATTCATATAGAGTGATAATAGTATTTGAATATAGAAATTCAAAAGGGAGTTTGAATATATGAAATTCAATGAAATTGAAATAGAATTTGAATATAGAAATTCAAATGGAATTCAAATATAGAATTTGAATATAGAAAATATAAAGGAATTCAAATATAGGATTTGAATATCGAAAGTGAAAATGAAATTTGAATAAAGCAGATTCAAATAGAAGTGAAAATGAAATTTGAATAAAGAAGATTCAAATAGAATTGAATTTGAAATTTGAATATAGAAGATTTAAATAGAATTGAAATGAAATTCAAATATAGAATTTGAATAAGGAAATTGAAATGAAATTCAAATATAAAATTTGAATAGAAATTGAATAGAATTAACTAAGTCGAAGAGGAATTAGTTAATCGAGTTTCGAATTTGAAGTTGAACTTTGAAAGGTGAATTGGATTTGTGAATGGATATTCGAAATCGAATATAGAACTTAAATTTGAAATTTGGATTCAAATTAGTTAATAAGCAAGTTAAAATATATTTGAACGTGTCATGTTCAAATATAAAAGTGAAATAGACTAAAGAGTTAAGTAACAAATTTATTAAGGAATTGAGTTAAAACGGTCAGGTATAGTTAAAATAGATTGGGCATGTATAAATATACATGAGATAGGTATGGATAAGGATAATGCAAGAGTTATAAATAGATTGCTCGACAAAAGGTATGTATTTAATTCCATATGAGATTTTATGCGCCGTATCGGCTAGCCGCTTGGCTTTTTTCTTTTTCTTTTTGGTGAGGGCCATGGGAGGCTATTTGAAATATCTTGATGCTCCCGGTACAAAGGAGGTTATGGCGAATTTTTCCGGGAATGTAAAAAGTTAGAATATTTTAAAGATAATTTGATAGTTAGAAATCAACGTATCGATATATATATAGAAGCCGATAAGGGAACGAACTTAAAAATAGAATAGTAAAATAAAAAAGGAAGTCTAGAATAAAATCTAGTAAGAATAGAAATAGGAGGTGTATATGTGTTTAAAAGTTGATCAGTAGTTGTATGGTATTGATTATTCGAGTAAGTAGTCATATATGTTTTGATGTTATAAATGTTATTCAGTCAAGGTCTGAGAGGTAGTTATACCCCAACTTGATTGATTTCATTATTAACAAATAAATAGTAAGATTTCAGGCTCGAAGATCAATGTTGAATAAGAGTTAGTTGAATATAGTATTTGGGTTGTCGTAGCGATGTTTTACACAACATCCGTTTTAACCCAAATAAGTGTAACTTGGAAATAGAATAAAGAATATTTCCTAAGTATAGAAATAAACGAGATCGGAAAAGAGATAAGTAATTGGAATATTTTCCAATTTTAAATAGCATATATTTTCTAAAGTTTAGAAAATAAAGGAAGGCGATATTCGGAAATGTTTTCCAAAATAACATAAAAGGCCAATAAGGTTATTGAAAATATTTGGTTAACAAATATTGATAAAGAAATAGAGAACTGATTTAACTAATGAAATATTGATTATGGGCTCAGTTGAATTTCAAAAGGAAAATTTGATTTTTGAAAAAGTAAACTGTTTAAAATTCCCAGGAAGAGACTGTTTGAATTAAGAACAAAATTTAAATAGAAGTTTGTGGAAGTAAGCTGAAATTGAATTGCAACAGTTAAGTAAAAATTGAATGGAAATAGAACGATATCAGGAAAAATTTATTCTTGAATAAAATTGGATTGTCGAGATAAGAATCTGAAATGAAAATTGGATTGGAAAGTTAAGAGTTTGAAATCGAGAATGGAACTCGAATTTGAAATAAAATTCGACTTAGGATATAAGCGAATGGTTGTGTCGTGGATAAAAGCAGATGGGGATTTGATTGGGATGACATTGGTATATGCTGAATTAGCAGCAGATGTAAAGGATATCTTGATATGCCCAACAAAAAGGTACCAGTTTATATTATATATCGGTTTGAGATGTTGATGAGCCGAATTGGCAAGCCGCTTGGCTGCTTGATTTTCTTTTGGGATGGAGATGGCCCAGAGAGGCGAGTTGAAGTTTGACCGATTGACCAGTACAAAGGAGGTGCTGACGAAATTTTTTGAAGAGTTAAGGCGTTAGAAAATTTTCAGGATTTTTGAAATTTTTCGTGATAAGGATTAATTAATATTTTAATTGAAATTAAATTGGTTCAGTTGAAACTGAAGTTATGAAGTGAACAAATATGTTCTAACCAGTCGATAGGGTCGTCCCCTACTTTTTAGCAATTTCGAGGACGAAATTATTTTAAGTGGGAAAGATTGTAATGACCCGCATTGGCAGAGGTATTATACTTAATTTTATTTAATTATATAAATGGTGATTAGTGAATTTAATGATCGTTGAATAAAAAAGTGATGAATATTTAATTAAAATAATAAATTAAATTCTGAAATGATCAGAATTGGCTGAAATGGCGATATGGTGTGAACCGGATCATCTGTGATATTTAATTTAGCTTGGAATTGAATTTGAATAACGAATATATTCAATCGTCGACAGTTGAACATATAGTTTATAATATAATTATAAACGAGCTCGAAATGGCGCTGCAGTTCGTAAATTGGCGATTCGAACTTCAACTGAATGTACAGGATTCGTTTTAAATCGGATTTCTGTGAAACAAGAAACATACGGAGCTGGTGTGGTATATCTTTCTAGTGGAAGAGAAAAATCGGGATTTCGTCGTGTAGATTTTGATGTATGTCCAAATCAAATTTTAGAAAAGTCGCTGTGGAATTCCTTTATAATTTATAAAGGAATTATTTATATTTTAAAAGGGGAATTTCAAAATAAATCGAATATCGATTTAATCGGGATTTGGAATATCAAGTTATAAATGCCAGTAGAGCTGTATGGTATTCCACTGTGAATATAGACGATAATATTTATTTTTAAATATTAAATTTAATTATATTTAAATATATTTATATATTTATTTTTAAATATATTTATATATTTAAATAGGTTATTTAGAGCGTTAAAAATAGCTACTTTTGCAAACAAAGTCGGAATTCGACGAAACCAATTTTATTGGATCCGCAATATCAAATTATGGTTAGATTCCAAGTTTCGTGATTTTTAGAGCCAGTGTGTGGCCGTACGGATTTTTAGAGTGAAAAACAGTCAGTATTTCGACAGTTAAAAATACATTGTGTGAGCATACGGAGTCGGAATGCGACGAAACCAGTATCGTTGGGACTGTAAGGTCGAACTCTAGGTACATGTCAATTTTCATGATTTTTAGGTATCGTATGTGTTCATAGGAATTTTTAGAAGACTAGAACAAATATAAATTAACGAAAAGAAAATATCTAAAATAAATTTGAGGCCAAAAACAGGCCACATACTTCTCTTTACAGCCACACAACATTTTGACCCCCTCTATAAAATAAAATCTTAGTCCGCCACTCCCAGGAGGTAAAAACATGAAGAACGCAACATTTGAAATTTAAAATCAAAACAAAATAAAATCGTAAAATCAAAAGAGGGTGGATATGGATTCCTGAGGTAACCATCTTCGATCTAGTACTGGTTTCATATCGTTCGGTTGTTGTTTGGGTTTGCGGAAGTTTTCCAGCGAGTTGCCGTGGGTTTAGGGTTCGTGATTTTGGTAAATACATGAATCAATTCGAGCTGTTGAGGTTGGTTTTGGGATCAAGAAGAGAAGCCGCATCTAGTGTAACGTTTTGAGCAAGTTCGGTCCTTTTTTTGTTCGGTGTTGTACTGGTACTGTGAGGACGACAGTCGTGAAGGGGGACGTCGAGTGTGGCGTTAAGGGGTGGCGAGGAGAGAGACTCAGATGAGAAGTTCATTGGTATTGTTGATTTGGTATAAAAGTAGAAGAAGGAGGAGATATGAAGAATCAAAGATTTCGGTAATGGAGAGATGTTGAGGAGCAGGTACCGTGAGTATCGTTGGGGGAAGAAGGACTTCAAACGGGTCGGTGGGCTTTGGAATGTGAAGTGGGCCGTGGATTTAAAAGGTTAAGCCCGAATTTGATTGTGTTTAAATCTAATTTAAATAGTTAAAAGTTGTTAATTCAATAACTTGACCATACAACATCAGATTGACGAACCGTAAGTTGCGTTGGGATCGTATGGACGACGACTACAAAACAGAACTGACTGGAAGTAGATTTGAGCTCGTATTAATTTATGGCGGAATAAATTGTTTGATTCAAATCAAATAACAGTTTATCGTTCTTTAACGATGAACTACAAATGTGAGTAAATCTCACTAATTCTGAACAGTTTATAATTTCATGTTGTATTTTTAGAACTGTTAGATATTGGCTGATTGACTGTG
Source organism: Allium sativum (assembly GCA_030737875.1). Classification (NCBI taxonomy): domain Eukaryota; kingdom Viridiplantae; phylum Streptophyta; class Magnoliopsida; order Asparagales; family Amaryllidaceae; genus Allium; species Allium sativum. The sequence goes on along the minus strand of CM060921.1, from coordinate 506,925,284 downwards.
TATTGACTGTTTGATTGAACTGCTAGTCAGTTAGTTAAATTTCTATATTAATTCTTTTTAACAGAATGTATCATATAGAACTGAAAGTGATGTTATCTATATTGTTTAACATCTGTGATGCAGGGAAACAGGTTGGATGAATCCAACTGGATTCCTCAACATTTATTTTACTGTGATTCATATATGATGATATATGATGTGATATATAATCTGTTGTTGATTGTGTGTGTTTGGACGATATTTATCATTGTTATATGGTATGTTAAATACCATAAGAAATACTGGATATGGGGAAGGGGATTTTCAAAGTGTATTTTGAAAATGAATTATTTATATAAAATCGATGGATTTTATATAGAAAAGGAAAAGAATTTTTATAAAAGAAATATTTATTAAATCAAAGGATAAGTTAGAATAAAAGGAAATCATTTGTAAAGTTAAGAACCGTTACTAAAAGTAAATCTTTATAAATGAATAGTTTATTCGAAAAGGAGTTAATCGATGTTAGTTTAATCGATTAGTGTTAAAGTAAAAGGAGTTAAGCAATGTTAGTTTAATCGATTAGTGTTAAAGTAAAAGGAGTTAATCGATGTTAGTTTAATCGATTAGAGTTAAAGTAAAAGGAGCTAATCGATGTTAGTTTAATCGATTAGAGTTAAAGCAAAGGAGCTAATCGATGTTAGTTTAATCGATTAGAGTTAAAGTATAAAGGAGTTAATCGATGTTAGTTTAATCGATTAGTGTTAAAGTAAAAGGAGTTAATTGATGTTAGTTTAATCGATTAGAGAATAAAGCAAAGGAGCTAATGGATGTTAGTTTAATCGATTAGAGTTAAAGTAAAGGGAGCTAATCGATGTTAGTTTAATCGATTCGGGTTAAAGCAAAGGAGTTAATCGATGTTAGTTTAATCGATTAGAGTAGAAGCAAATGAGTTAATCGAATATAGTTTATTCGAAGAAAGTAAAAGGAGTTATCGAATATAGTTTATTCGAAAGGAGTTAAGTGAAATGAGTAAATCAATAGCGTTAGTCAAATAGAGTTAATCCAATAGCGTTAGTCCAATAGAGTAAATCAAATAGAATAAATCGAATAGAGATTTATTCGAACGAGAGTTAAGTAAGGAAGTTAGTAAAAGGGATATAAAGTGAACTTTGCCTATTTTAAAGTTAGAAACGTTGTTCAGTTAAGGTCTGAGAGGTAGTTCTACCCCAACTTGATTGACTCCATTTTTAACTAAGGAATAGTTAAGGTTCGGCAGTAAAGGAAATGGTTTGAATTGGCATCGTGATGGTTTGTTTAAAAACATCTGTCTAAGTCCAATGAAGAAGCTTTGGAAATGTTTTCCAAATAAGAAACTAGAAATATTTTCTAATAAAGAAAACAAGAAATGGAAATGTTTTCCATTGTTAATAACGTATATTTTCCAAATTTAGAAAATAAGAAATATTGAATATAGGGAAACAGGAGATAAGTAAAATTAATGAAATAAAGGGATAAATGTTGAATGATGTTTGACTGATATAAATTTCCATTTGGAAATAATATCGTTGGTTGCACACCTGTTTATCTTCGATAGTTAAATCACAGACTATCGAAGTTTTTGACCATTTTAACGTTGTTAATATGGAGAGACCGGTTGGACTATTATCCAAAGAACCATTCTGTATTGGTATAAGCGTTGCGAATCATATATGCCAAAGGAAATTGAAGACGGAGTTATGCAAGGGCTATCCGGTTTACAGAATAGTGCCTTCGGTTCATCCTGTTCCTGGATGACTTGTATGGACGGAAGTCTGACAAAGTATGTCCAGTTGATCACGTATATTGATTTCTCCAACTGTACCAAGAGTGGAAGCGGAGAAGGAAACTTCTTTTAGCTAACGTGTAATGTATGGTTGAGGACGTCAATCGGTGATTTGATGGATTTGATGATGTGGCATTCAAAGTGAATCTGATGTGATGATAAAGCGTAGCTTCTAGCCTCACATCCGGTAAATGACAGAAATCGGGCAGGCAGCATGGCTAAGTCGGTCGCACCGAAGTAGGGTGTATAATCACCTGATCTAGAGTTTCATTTACTTCTAAAAATCTATTGTTGATGCTGACCCATTTGGGAAACGGTTGTTGATCCCAGCCGTTGGTGATATACATTTGATACGCTCAAGCGAAATGAGTGGTCGGTCATGTGTGGCCGGGTTGCAAGATGTTCTTGTTGAACCCAGTGTATTCCTCTCTAGAGGTACACTAGCGAAAGGTGGTTCCATACCTTGTCATAGTTGGAAATCCATTACCCAATACGTGCTTGCGGTTTTGATTTGTATAATATATATGTAGAACGTGAGATGAAAGCGTTTCTGCTAGATGATTATTATATTGTGTTGATAGACATTATTATAATATCAAAAGGTTTTTGATATAAAGATATTTTGGATTCTCATAAGGGAAAAACCCATTCCGTTATGCGGTGTGGTCTTATGAGATAGCGTTTACTTTTTCGAACTGTTTTTAAACTGTTTACTCATACCAGTCCCATGACTGACCCGGAGTTTATTTTGTTGTTTTCCCTAAACTCTTGGGTGCCTAAATTTGTATGGGCAGTCAAGTAGTTGGGTCGTTACAAGTACACTCTCAAACTGTGGTGAAGACAAAGATATAGCTTCCACAGAATCGCCACCTATAAGTCTAAGAGTCCAAGAAATTTCAATAAATAGAGTTAGTGCCTTGAAACTTTAGAAGCTGGAATATCAGGATCATAGCCATTGACATTTCAGATTCATGGGATACAAAAGAAGAACTAGAACTTCCTTCAATAATAGACTTTCATTTTTCTTGAAGTCTAGCTGCATCTTCCTCTTCTTTCAGCAACCTCCTCCCCTCTACTAAGATTTCAGGCTAGTTCTCCCACAAGAATTTCTTCATAAGATCCTCTCCACCATAACTCCATCCTCAGATGTACGCTTCTAATCCCCAAGTAGTTCATTCCAAGCATCGTCTAAAGTTTGGTATAATCATCCACCCAAGACAAATCGTGATACTAGAGGACTCTAACAAAGAAACTCATGATTCGATGCCCAAACTCTTCTTCCACCTTCTGGACTTCGCTAAGCTGGCTCTGCAACTCCTCTAAGTCTATATCATATTGGATTTTGGAGTTGGAAGTAAACTCAATGGCAGTATCAACAAGCTCCTCGGCCTTCTTACCTTTCACCTCAACCTCGGCCAATTTATCCCTTATTCCAGCATTCTTCTTCTCAAGGATGCTCTTGTCATCTTGTAGACTACCACACTTGAATTTCAAAAAAAATTTAGTAAGATTTTTGCTTTCATGCTCGATGAATTTCATTCTCAAGCTTTGGGCATTAAGTTTCTTTTAGATTCGGACTTTGAACATATATCTTTTTATACTTCTCAGCCTCTACTTGTGCATCCTTTTGCTTGAGGCTGGCCTCTTCAAGACCGTTGTCAGCATGATCATGAGCACTTTTATAAAACTCTCATTCCTGATTCATATTGGCTATATCGAACTCTAAGCCTCGGATAACCTCGGAAAACTTTTTATCATATTTGCAAGTTTGTTTGCACTACCTGCAGATGTCCTTAATTTTTTTTTTGAGTCTTTCCTCAATGTATTCAGGCTCAGGTGGAGATAAGGAATGAAATACATCTGTTTAAAGTATATTGCGGGAATTGATCTTCCTTTACCCGCTCTTGGGCTATTAGCTCAAGCATAGTAGGACCTGAAATTGTTACAACCTTAGATGTATGCTTTCCAGAAACCTATGCTGGCTTCTCCTTGAATTTGTACCTACACTCTGAGTGCCTTTTATGAGAAGTTTCTTTTGAAAGGATTGGGGATTTGACGATCAGATTCTCGCCTTCGTGAGTATCCTTATGACTTCTTATCTTGTCGGCATCGCGAGGACTGGAGAGATTGAGTGAGAGCCGGGATGGTATTTATAATATTGGCGATGTATTTATCTCTATTTTACTTCCTGTCGATCCTCTCAGAACTCCTGCTCTTGATCAAAATGATTTTTTAGCGGGGCCCCACTTCTTGATTGCTACTTTTAAACTTCCCGTAGTCGTATGACCTAGATATTGAATCTACAAGATAGAATGGACTTATGTTAAAAATGAGAAATCATAAACTAAACAAGTATTATAACATATTGTTGATGTGCTGTGGGTGTCCTATGCATCCCTTCGACAAATGCGAAGTCAGCGCCTTACTAGTTGGCTTAATTTTAGTAACTCAGATATAGGAAAGAAAGTCTAGGGAGTTAACTCTGCGAAGTCATACTGCTCTGACGGTAGTTACAGATCCTCTAACCTCTTGAAGGGGTCGTTTTGGTAGATGATTCGACTCTAAGGACTAGAGACTCGATTTAAGATGGAAACTCTTTAACAGACAGCTTCTTTGGATGGGGATTATTATGCCCTTCCTCGACCTCTTTCTTTGGAGACTTTTCCTGCTCTCCTCCCTTGCTCACTTCTCCCATAGGTTCCCAAGTGGACGCGGGGGCAAGTATTAATTGGATATGCATTCAATTCGAGCCCAAGCCTAAGGTTCAATTGCTATTCCCCCCACTAGGGTAGAGCTGCTAGGGGCACGACCGCTGGGGGTCGGGCACTGATTCTTCCTACTACTCCGCTGGGTCACCGCATGTGCCTAAAATTTGATTTATGTTGAGAAAATGAAACCGATGTAGGAATTAATCAGCAATGCTTCTCCTGATGCTCCAGTCATCCACTAGAACATTTCTTAGAGTTGCCAAATTTGTATGATAAATATTGCCTGTAGGCTTGGCTGGACTCTCGACTACATAAAGACAAAAAATGTTAGATACACTCAAGTGAACGCGGAAAAGATTAACAATTGTGAAAATCTTACTACATTGAATCCACAACCTAGCAAAGGCTTCTTTCTATGGAATGTAATACTATGTAATTCGACATTCCCTTACTTGGTGTACCCATCTAATATGATTCGGTTGCTCGAAGTCGCCTCAAAGTAAGCGAAGGATGAAGTATTTTTATGATGCTTGAAGTTGTATAAGAAGGAGATATCTTCAAAGGTGGGCTTTCGATGCAGATGCTCTCCATGTAATATGTACATTGTGTAGAATTAATCATTATATGTAGGATGCAGTTGCATGAGTGCTAGCCTCATGTGATAAAGGAAATTTCGGATAAATTGACTAAAAGGAGGAATGCATCCGATAATGAAAATTTGTTGGATATACGTCACATAACCCTCTAGAGGGTTATGATAGGTCTCACCCAGGGATGGCACCCGAATTTATTCAAAGGGAATCCTATGCTTTGCATATAGCCTCTTCAACCTTGACTTGTCCATCGGAGAAGGCCAAGAATCGACTGGGTCATCTAAGAAGACTACTACCTGCAGAGTGTTGGGAGCGGAATTAACTCCAGGAACATCGCCACCCTCGGCCTCTTTTATGTCAAAAGAGTTTAATTCTCAATACAACGAAGTTGATTGTTCGCCATGAGATTGAATTTCAAACCGCGAATCTTCGTTGTCACCTCAACCATAGAGTTAGAATTTGAGCCAGGTTCTTAGTAGACTACACCCCTTTTCCTGGCTTCAGAAGCTCTAGTGGAGTATCTACGTGACATGATAACTGTGCTACCCAGGAAATTGCACTGGTTAGAGTGATTAACCTGCACCCTCTTATGCATGAATTAGTTGAAGTATGTGTGTAACAACCCAAAATTTTAGCATTAATTAATTCAGTTATTTTGTCATAATTGAGAAATGGAAATTTTGCAAACAATCAAATTTGACCATGAAACTTGCACCATTGCATTTATGACAGTGGAAGCTAGGATTTTTTGTATAATTTTGATATCGATGGACAGATTTTTCTGAAATTCAACCTAACGGCTCAGGATCATTTGTATGCCTATAAATAAAGGGCTAGACCCCCATTCTTTTCTCAGTTTTTCTAGAGGCAGCAGCGAAGCTCTACCATTTCCAATCCTCCAAACTCTTCTTAAATTCAAAGTATAAACCTATAAAAAGTTTATTGACAAGAAATGGAAAGACTGGATTTAGATTTATGGGAACCTACTCGTTCTTCGAATAGGTAATTCTTTTTGTTTAATTTCGTTCTCCTTTTCCAATTTCTCTCTCAGATCTACAAATCTAAATAGGCATATTTATATCCCATTTCTATACAAATTATATATCTGTGAGAGTTAAAAATTGTAAGCCTAATAGTTGTGTTCCGATTCAGATTTGGATAGCTTTCAGGTGAGTAGGAAATATCTCCATTATTTATAATATCTTATACAATTCATTTGTGTTAAATTTGAAATGTATGCCTAGAATTTATCAGATTTTTTATTATTGTCAAATCTAAAATATAAATGTATGAAGTTTGAATAGGGAATTGTAGGCCTCTTAGTTTAATATCCTTATATTACCTACAATTATTCTTGGATTGTTTGTGGTCATTGTAAACACCCTGAATCTGGAAATCAGTCCCAAAGTATTGGCAAATACATAGTGTTGTTATTCCAAATTCATAGGATCTAGGTGTAAATATAAGACTTATGCAGTATTGATCTTAGAAATATAAACCTTTTTGTGTTTGGTATTGTTTGGGGTTTTTATTTAATTATTGTAAGTTTGTCCTTTTCTCCTTTATATTAAAAGGCATTATTTGAAATCTACGAGGAACATAAATAAACCAAATAAGAAGAGATGTGCAAATTCATGTATTTTTGTACGTAGTTTGCAACGAATATTCTAAATAGGTTATTAACTAATTTCCTTATGATGAGAAATATGCTAATTTTCATCTTTTTTAAATAGTTTTGGGAAAATTTACAATAATTATAGTTGATAACATTTTATGAGATTTTGAATCTTAAACAAGATTAAACACAAAAGGGACTACTCTAGTCATTGCTTTAGACCGGAATATAGAAGAATAATAATGATAATAAAATATAATTAGTAACTACGTTAACACCGTGCTTAAAAATATAAATATATAATCTTTTCTATCCAAACCAACGCTAATAACACTATTTTATTAAATAAATGTTTGTTGTTGCATGTTTGAGTTTGAAATGTTTCCATTTCATAGGAATAAGTACATGGTAAAAATCCCACGATAAATGGAAATACATATGTGTGGTTGTTGTAGCAATAAACGTGGTATTGATTGCTATAAATAAAAAGGGTCATGAATAAGGTAATAGATACTGTAATCATGTATATTTTTTTGGAATGAATATAATAGGGAATAAATGTCAAGTTGGTTACAATTTATATTGTGATTAGGAATAGGAGTTGTAACTCCAACTACGAAGATAAAGAAATAATATATATATATATATATACATATTCAAATAAGAACTAATGGAATTAAATTAATATAGTAATGTTTGAGAGTTACAACAATTAGATTAAAATTCTAATGGGACTAATATAAATGACATTTAAAAGGGTTGTTAGTTAAGTTAGGAAACATGACTACTAGGGTCATTAATGGCACGAGACAATTAGGGAATTAAATTGATTTTGTATCCATTGCCTTAGGAAATATAACCGTTGGGTCATTAATAGCATGTGACTATTATAATAATAAATAGAATTAAAGGGGTTTTAATAAGAATTTTTGGACCATTTCTCGATTTGTGCATGTTATCCTTGCGCAGGGGCCATGCTAATCTTCTTTGCATCATTCCAATTTTATCGGATGTCCACAAAGGGACGGATTTAATAAGAATTGATTGTCATAGTAAATACTAAGTCTAGTAAGGAAGTAAATGATTAAATGTCCTAGGAAAGGAAGTTATAGGGGATTATACTTAGTTTATTCTAGTTTAAATCCCTAATTAATTTCTTTAATTAGAATTAAGAATTGGACTTAGTAGGTTAATGATGCGAGGTCAGTTGCCTTACTCGACATAAGTCTGCACTTTCCGACAGTTGAATATATGTACAACTGATGTGAGATATCATTAACCATAGGAACCAGTGACGATAATAATTACGTATTGAGAATTATTCCTAAAAAAGATTCTTCAAGTGTGAGGTATTAAGTGGCTATAGGGCCTGCCTCCCTTCCAAAAGAAGAAACCAAAAAGAAAATAATTCATAGTATAGCCTACTTAGAGAATTATCAAAAAGGCTAATTGGGTGCTAAATTGGTAATTTCGGCGATGGTTCGCTTCCTCAAGGTATTAAGTGACTGGGGTTGGAGTCCACCCTGGGGTAAGGTATTAAACGTCAACTATGGAGGTACCATAGGTCTTTCTATCAATAGGAAGTATTAAGTGACTAGGGAATTATCTAATAAGTTCAACTATATAGTAACACAGGGATCCACCGAGGAAAGGTCATAGATGACATTAATCGTCTACTTATCCCGTAGGTCATGAATAACCGCTTACTATCTCTCGCCTTATGCGGGGTTTGGATATATGTGTGAATGACAGAAGCCTTAAGTTAGTAGGACTTAGAAACTAGTGTCCTCTAATTTATATTAGGGTTTCATAAACCACCTAGTAGGTACTAAGTGATCAACGGATCCGCCTTATGCCTTAAGTAATCCTAGTGATCCGTCCTTGTATATTATTGAATTATAAGTGAGACCATAAGTGGATATATAGAATAACTCACCTCCTTTATTGGGTATTGAGTAGTTGGAGAGCCTGCCTCTTAGTTTAGGTAATTGTTGAGTGGGTTCTAAAGGCTTCATGTTTATGTGCAAATGTTATATCTCAATATTGCAATAACATTATCTTCGGGATGTGCTACCTTGGGTATGGTAGTTAATCATCATGTGTAATATTTACAAGGTTTGGTTGGAATCACTAGACTAGTTAGACATATGATTTTGGGTGAAACCAAATGGGATACATTTGTGGATTGTGGACCATGTTATACATTTTCTACTCACCAAGACTTGTTGTTTTGACCCCTTCCTCATAAAAACTCTCAGATTTATCTCGGGGAAGACAGGTCTTTGTGTAACATCCCGTTAATTTCAACGATTTAAAATTTTGATTTTTCGATCAATTTCTTCTTTTTTTTGAAAATTTAACATAAAAATTTTATAATAAGAATTTTGATATTTGAAATGCGTCCATCTGAATATAGCAGTCGGACAAGTTTCATCGGAAATACACAAGTTCGTCGATTGTCAAAATTTTCTATGCATATCAGTTCAAAATAGGCATCCGTAAAGTTTTGTTCAAAATACCGACGATTCAGCGTTATAAAATTCTTTTGCTTATTCTGAATTCGGCGGCGCAATCCGTTTCGCGTAATTCGTACATTTCGGCCTTCATTTTAATTTATTTGTACGTTTTTCTGCGTTAAAAGGTGTCCGTAATGGGGTTTTGATAGGAGTGTCGTGACACTGAGTTCTTTATACCGTTGCGTTCGTATCGTCACGCTGATCACCGTGGTATATTCATTTATCAGTTTCGGGTATCCGGTTGCAATGAAAAATTAAAATAGCTTGTGCATAAAATTTGATACCGGTCCATTTAAGTATGAACTGTCCCTATTTGTGTCTAACTGGTTTAGCTATTAATATTGGGTCTGTGAATCAACTCTCCATGCAAGCACACGGTCTCCAAAATAATGAAATGGCATAAGCTCTTGGTTTTCTCACCGGCATCTCTTCGTTTTCTACCGTTTGCCATTTATACCATCCTCTTCATACTACTCCTTCATTTCGTCTTCCCCGCTTTATCTGCCTCTTCAAAAATATAATGTCCTCCTCTCGGTAAAAAAAAAAAAACAAAAAAGGAAAAAAAAAACGAAATCAAAAGGGAAGAAAGAGAGGCGCCTCTATGCATGCATGAAAGATGAATTGAAAGCTCATTTCCTGTAGCTAAACTTTGCATTTTTCCCTTTCTTCCTGTAGCTTATTTTCCATCCACTCTTCCCAACTTTCAAAGGAAGGAAAGCATCTCCTGTAGCAACTTTTGTCATCCCATTTTCTTGTACAAATCTTGCATCCATCCATTCCTTTCGAGGTGCGAGCGTGAGTCCTCTCCCCTACCTTTTTCTCTTGTAGGGACGTTGCATACTTTTATATATAAAGTTGTTAAAGTTTGCATTATATATATGTTGTGTGAGTTGTTAAATTCACCATGTTGTACATATACGAATTAGTAAGGGGTTTGCATGTGTGCGTTACTATATATTAAGTATATATATGTTTTTATTTTGATATGTTATATGTATTTGTTTATGTTTGCAAAAAAAATTTAGGCTGAAGTCTAGTTTTCTGGATTTTTGTAAAGTTTAATTGAAAACTGAATATACAAATGTTTTTTTTTGAATAAGTACACTGGTTTGGAAAACAAATTTGTATACTATATGTATGCTGTTTTTTTGAAATACATAAAAAAAAATCTACAGTTTAGACTTTAGGTTTGTCAAGTGTCTATATATACTGTGTATTATATACGGGTTTTCAAAACAAATATATATGCTATATCTATATGTATACTATTTGTTTCGGAAAATATATATTATATCAAATGTGCATTTTTAGTTCTGTCAAGTGTATTATCTTTGGGTTTTGAAAAGAACCGTGTACAAAATGACTAATATAATATATATGCAATTTTGTTTCCAGTCGGGGAAGCTAGTAATAAAGAGATCAAATAAATATCCGTTCGTCATTCGCTTCACATCGTCTCCTTCATTTCTATTTGCTACAAAAGGTAAGACCCCTCACTCACGATTAACATTTTTATTTAAGTGTACAAACCTGTGAATTAGTTATCTGAATTGCTAGGATTGCTATAGAGATCACATTTTTGTACACTGTCGACATGTTATTGACATCATTGATGCACATGATATTATATGGTTGTTTGTATGAATTGGTGATATACGATATATATATTGATCTGCGTATGTGATAATCGACACGTGTTGGTTACATATATGTTGATATGGCGTGTAAATATGTTGGACACGTAAAATGAAATCTATATGGACATAATACGTTCAATGTAGCGTGCATGTTATTTGATACGTGTGAATGTGACGTGCACGATAGTGTACGTGACATGCACACGGATACGCGCACGAATATACTCTACGTATGTATGCCTAAATAAATGACATTTGACGTGTACGACGGATATTTAGACGTAATATGAACATGTACGAACGTGTCCTTATAACATGTACGGATCGATATTATATGTCGATGATTGTTTTGTTATGTCCTAACTTTCACATTGCAAGTTCCATTAGTTTAGAAAATCACAATGGGTTGAAATGATACATGCCCGAACGACTTGATAGAATAGGGAAAATCGTTATGGGTTGAAATGATAGACCCAATCGATTTTTATTGAATTTGGGATTTCGGGATGAAATGATATATACCCATACTTGAAATTAAACGGATTGAAATGATACGTATCCGTATCATTTGACCATAGGATAGAAAATTTTATACGGACATCGTTGGTCATATTCTAAAATCATAATTATATTTTAATTGAAATTATTGATTTTTGTAATTATAATTCAAGTATTTTCTATAATAATAGTAATAGTTAAATTTCAAATGATAAACATATATTTTGGAAATGTTTTGAAAGCTAATTTATAAGAAGTATGGATTTAAATGATATTTGAGATTTTACTTATATTTTAATTGTTTTAAAAGTTTACAAAGGTTTTAATAACAAAATAAATACCTATTTTATATACAGTATTTCTATAAATTTTATTATTTAATATTTTTATATTATGTTTTATTTTATAAACTTATATATTTTATAAACTTTAAATAGTGAAGAGTATAAGATGTGATTTTGAAAATATTTGATATTTTGATAATTATTTTGAGTAAAAATTATAAAACGACCACGGTGTGAAAAATGTAAATGATTGGTTGTTAAAGAGACCGGGATCGGATTTGTCATACTCTCTGCCAATTCCGAAAACCACTTTAACAACTGTATACGCGGTGGAGTTCCAAAATGAAGAAGGATAGCTTGGCGATCGATTCTATTTTCTATTTCATCTTAATTACGAGACCCTGACTACCTTGAGTCAGCTTGATGTGGCTAAAACAAGTGCTACACCGAGACCAAGTGAGGTCATTCCTCCTATCGAGCATGCTTCTTCGAAACCATTCTATTACTTTTGTGATTCGACTGGTGCGCACCCTTGATATGGGAGTGTGTCTCGAGGTGGGCGGTAGTTGCCGCTATGCGTTACCACCAGTCCGGTTATGCAAACGGTGAATCCACCCTGGCATTCCTCGCGTGCCTTGTCACATGCCTTATACGAGCCCAATACGATTTTGTTTTGTACCGTTTATATGGAGTGCCCTCTGATCAACCTCCAGTTTACGGAGGAATTACAGTACTGTATATACTATGGGAATATATAACGGTGTAAGGGTAATCATGGTAATCCTGCTTACGCTATTTTGATATTTACTTTACTGATAGACAACATTGTATATAGCGTATTATAATATATAGTATTAGTTTGACATATCCTTAGAGGATGGTGATCCCAACATCCTTTAAGTTACTTTGCATTTCCGTAAATTGATTCACTTGAGTTATCATTTAAATAAGAATGTTAATCCTGACACGAGTGTGTTTGTTTTACATGGATACTCGGGTCAGCTTGAGGATATTAGCTTGAGGATATCAGCCTTCTTGGTTCACTTGGAGCTTGGAGCTATCTATCTTTTCTTAGTCGTTGCAGTTATTTCAGCTTTCCAGTTATTTCAGTTATTTCCTATTCAGACTCTACTATTTCCTTATGCATTAATAGACTTATTTATGTATGGTACTCTATTGTATTTGCTTTAGACTCTATGGTTATGTAGTAGCTTATGAACTACTATTCTATCTATTCCGCTGTGTAGTATTTTATTTCTCTGTGTCTGTGATTCTGTGATTGATTTATTTACTATATATGTTGTTATTTGCCAATTTTTATTTACAATCTATCGTTTTGAGCAATTCAAGTCTGACATGTGTGGATTATTGTCAATTTGAATGGTTCAAAATGGTGGGTCGTTACACTTTGCAAGTATTCAGGTTTAGTTTTCCTGCTCTTGTTCTCTCATGCTCGAAATTAATGTGGCAGTTTTCTTTTAAACTAGTTTCCCAACTCGATACTTATTATGCTATCTTGTTTCGTTGTGAGTTAGTTTTATTGTACTCAGATTATGCTCATGCTTATTGTTTTCAAGTGCCAAATTTATATCTTCATGGTTGGATGGGTTTGAGTTTTAATTTTTATCGAAATTCGGGCTCAGAGAAGTGGAGAGTGTTTAAATGTGCAATGTGATACAAAGACTGTGCAGTGACATCAGCAGAAGTAAAGTGTTGAAGGCTAGTGATGGGTGACAATTCGTTGGACCATCATTCCAACCATTTCACTGAATCATCTCCATAAGCTATTCTAAACTATAGATCTCGCAGTAAGTAAGTTCTTGTTGTTTGGACATGTAAATCCAAAAATGTTCATACGTAAGTGTAAAATTCCAGATATGATATATCACAACTGTCCAAAAAGTTTGAATATGCAAGATTGTTTTCAAGTCACTTTCACTCCCAACAGTTCAGCTAATTTGGAAACTACTCGAAATAAATTGTGTATACCTAGCATGTTCAATACATTGAAATTGGGTAGAGTATTTTCGGATCGACATTTCCGGGTCGACCAATCTGATTTGACCTATTCTGCATTGATATTTTTAGATTGGTCAACTTCGATTCGACCTACTCCGAATTTGACCTATTTTGGATTGACATTTCCGGATTCGACAACTATGGATAGACCCACTTCGATTCGACCTACTTGGGATCGACGTCTGACTTCGCTGATATGAGCATTCTCTCCTGTCTCACTCCTAACTCTGCTTCATGAAAACTCCATTAGTTTCTCGAAACCTTCACTTTTCTCCTTACTTCTTTCCATAAACCAACACCTCCTTCCCATTGCCTGCATCACCCAACTCCAGAATGTCTCGCTTCTCCTTACGAAACCATTACTTCCTCGTTTTGCCATTATTATCCACCACATCGCCACTATCTCCTCTGATGCAAGTACATATAATCTCTATTGAAACACTCAAATAAAAATTAGTTTGGTCATTAAATTGGAGGTTAAAAAAGGAGGAGGAAGAAATTTTGATGGTGACTGTAAAGTTGATGAAAAATTATGGATTCATAGACACATGTGTGTAACTTCATGCAAATCAAGACTTGCCTGACCAAGAAGCGTGACAGGCGACGCCGTTCAATAATGACCTGCATGTGTTTGGACAGAAGCGAGAGCCGACGATTCGACATATGAAGCTAAATCTCAAAGTGCCACAACTACTTCAGAGAACATGATTATTCATCGATGAGATGACATCCCAAGGAACAACATTTATGGGAAGACGCAACTCAACTGATTCAAAGCACGTCCTGTTCTCAACACAACGTACTTTTTGGGGGGAAATATTGACCTACCTTTCGACAAGGCCATCAAGTTCATGGAAATTCATAGTCAGAGCATCTAGAACTCGAGCATTCATCATCCCAAGTGTTCAAGGCTCACGGTATCAAATTAGATTGGCTAGAGTTCAGATTGGACAAGCAAGGTGCAAGTGAAGATCCGATTAGACTTATGTCCGTCTCGACTAAGAAGCATGGAGATGAAATTTGAGTCGACATGTATTCGAATCGACTAACATCCGGATCGACTAACATTTGGAATGGCTAACATTCGAATCTGCTATACCAAACTGGATGGGTCTGTACCAGAATAACTACTTCTGATGATGTGGCCTGCTCGCCCCACTTACGCCATTACTCCTACTTTCACGTGCATGGCTTTAGATGAATCGGATTGGAACAACATTTATAAATAGCACTTGAGAACATCATTAAACCTTCTTTTGACTTCTCCTATGTGGTCTATTTACTGTAAAAGCATTGTACCTGGGGTTTCATTATTTCTAACCTCTGTAATCTCATTTTCTAGTAAAAAAGTCAAGAGAAGCTATATAGTGGACGTAGTCAATCAATATAAGAACCACTATAAATTATTGTGTGTTTTTTTCTTTATTTTCATTTAATATTTCTTCAGTTTTATTCTCCTCTTTAGACTTATATGGGTGTTTGAACCAGTTTTAGTGCAAACAAGGGATGTTTTTCTAAGAGATTATAATCACACTAAAAATTAAAAGTGGAATAAATAAAAAAGGTTTAAATATCCTATATACACACAACTATATCTTTTATCGATATTGGTTCGGAGAAACCATGATCAAATCTAGATAATACTGTCCACCTAGAACCAAGACATATGAGTTTGGAAGGTATGCGAGCTTAAAACTAATGTTAGAAGACAAAGGCTTTCAGAATAGAGACTTCTTTTTGATAATTTGTAGCTTGCTCCCATAATAAGTAAAGTAATATAATCACTTCATTGTAGGATCTTCTTTTGCAAGGACTACATGCTATCAGATGTAGTGGAAGAACTGCGTTCAATTAGCCCTACTTGTAGACAACTAGTATGGATAAGCCAATGACATGGTGTTTCTAAGATGGTTTTTGCACATGCACATCTATTTATTGGTATACGAGGTAACCCCTCTTATATTAACACCCTTCTTTAGGGAGAATGAATTAAAGGTTTGTATTTTTGTGGAAATCAATCAGTTCATCATGAAAATCACAATGTGAAATGCTAAGTGGAATTTAATGTTCAGTAAAAGGTAAAATGTCACCTTAGGCTTCACAAATCAAAATGAACAAATAGGGTAGAAGCGAAAAGGATATGTGGGTTCCACCCATTAGAGTATGGTTTTCATTTTTTTAGACTACCCTCTATGTATCAGCTTCGTTCTGTAAGATACGGGATCCCAATGGAGTTCGTGATTCGATCTATCAAAAAAATGGGTCAGTTATGTACCAATAGGGAAAGCATGGCTGTGAACTAGTACATTCCCTATAGATAGGTACATTTCTCTGGATATGTACTTATAATTATGTAACGCTCTACTCCGAGACCGACATTAAGAAAGAGCCTTAACGAGTAATGTCATCTACCAATGGGAGAGTAGGGCTGGTTAGCAACAATCATCTGTAAGTCTAACATTAAACAAGTATTGAATGTATCGATTTGGTGTATACATTTTTTCTTCTTAACTCAACTACTCGGTCTTGGTCCTAGCTTTAAGAGGGATAATTCAAGATGAAAGCAGCCAAACATGAATTATGTTATTAACTTGAAACAACTTGGTCTAACCTGGGAATATAATATACACGGGTCAACATAGATTAAACAGAGTGAGTATATCATAACAGATGAAGCATAACATTATAAGAGTTAACTTTTCTAAAATAGGAAAGAGTAGATTCAGCTCAATACAACATATGATTCATGAGATAAGGTACAATTGAACATCATATAAGGATTTCATGAATGGTGTCATTAACAACAGGCAAAGGAAGGGGTTAAGCATAAGAGGATCAACATGTATACATTTAAAACACCTAACACAATAGAATGACATGAACAACAAAACATCAATGTTTGGAACACATATGAGTGCTCTACAACAACATAATGAAATCACCATATGTATAGAAGAATAACGGTAATTTAAGGCTATATAAATGGAATCAACAGTAGCAATAATGATAGTATCATAAATTGGATCCAGAACAAAAAATAGGGATAGGGCCATCAATAACATCTAACACTGGATAAAGATCAATGAATGGCAACAAAGTCAAAAATAACATCATAAAGTGGATCCAAAATAACAAATAGCATCAAAATGGGATCTAAACAACAAATAGCATCAATATCCCAAAAAGGGGGTGTATATGCATATGCATATGCGAAACATCCGCATTCGAAATTTATCCGTCTGTTTTTTCACAAGATTATAGCTTAAATTATGTGTATTTTAATATGTTGAAATATACTTTTTGATTGTTTTGTTAAGTTCGAAGTTCATATTATATGCACTAAATGCACATTAACGGTTCAAAACTATTTATTATCACGATATTTGTTTATTTTTAACACTTTAATAATCAATGAAATTTTAAAATGTTTGTACTAAACAAAAGTTTTCCATTATATTTCTGAGTTTATCCTATATCCATCTGTATCCATGAAAATGTATATTTGATATTCGTAAACGGTTCGGATCCGAATATGAATATAACGCTATCCGTATTCGAAAGCCAAGCAAGATTAAAATGTTAGGGCTGGAAATTTCAATGCTTGTATACATGTAATTGGGGTGTTCTACTTTAAAACACCTTGGCGGCAGCTGAAACTCAGAGAATTTCCTCCGTTTTTCATTTTACAGGTAGAACTCTCATTATTTATCTAACTCTTCATTTTTTTCTTTACTTATCGTGGTAACTGCCAAAAGTTATGGATGGTTCTTTGTACCTGTTAAAATTTAATCAAAGTTACTTTCTATGAAATGAATGCTTATCCCTTGCGATGCATAATAACGTTTGTGGATTCTTGTTCGAGAATCCAAAGATTTTATATGCAATGTTATTCTTTCTGGACTAGAAGATACGCTACATTTCTGGAGGAATAGTGAAAACATGTATATTTTATTTGCATATGCAAATTTGTTAACTTTTGAAGCATTAGTAGTAATATAGCTGTGTTTTTATGCCGTATGGAAGAGTAAAATGGAATATTTCGGTTCTCCATCTATTTGCACCCCTGCAATTGCTTTCCACCCCCTGGTTATAACAAAAAAATTAATGTCATTTTTACCCTCAAACAAATGATTATATTTTTCTATATTGTATCTCTCTTGTATTATATTTAACTACATTATGCATGGATTGTTGGAACTAAAATTTCATGAGGAACAAATATAGTCAATCGACCAAAAACTCTACCAATAATGTTGAAATCCAACACGAAAAAAATGACAATGCAAAGATCTGAACTGTAGAAACAAAACAACCTGATGACTGGTATCGAAGACATATAAATAACGCAAGAAATTAACATGAAAACTGTATATACAACATTGTATTTGAATGTAGAAAAAAATAGAAAATATTCGAAGCAGTGAAATAAAGAAAGTAAGAAGAAGAGAGGGAAGTAAGTAAAAAGAAAATGGGCAATTTTGGAATAAATGGGGTGGGCAAAGAAAAAATGGGATGAGAATTTTATTTTGAGATGATCGAGGTGGGAAGAGAAATTAGAGTGATATTTCAGCAACACCCCAATGTTAGTAATATACTATTTTTCATCATTTAGAGATGGATTTAATTTTCAGTGATTTGATCTGGTAAATTATCAAGAAAAACAGTTCATTTCTTGTGAAGCAATTTGGAAAGGGTCATGCCACGGTTTAGTTTAGCAAATAGAACAATCTCTACGATGAACACTCCTACAAGTTTTCTAGTAATCAGATGTAAATGATATTTGTATCAAAACTTCTGTATATATGCATAATGCAATTTAACCTGCCACAATGTCAGCATTTTGCTCATAGAGTTGTATATTTGGTTAAATGATGCCATTTTTGTTTGTTTGTAGTGTGCATTATACTAGACAATCCAAGTAATGATGCAGTTGTACATTTGAAGAACATAATGAGCATAAAAAGAATATGGGAAATCAAACTGGCCACTGCAAAATGAATAACACTGAACATCGGGCATTGCCATGTATTTCCCATAGTCAGATAATTTACATTGCATATATAAGAAATGTTCAATGACATCCCCAAAATGAAGCACCCCTTCAGCCTCCTTTTCTTCACCTTTCATTTATAGTTAAATAAGATAGTGAAGGGAGAAAGAAACAGGTTGTGTGGTGGAAAACAGGGAATCATTGGGTGTGCTAACTCTATATGGGAGTCCCACTAAATGCTTGCTTATGTATATAATACATTTTCTAAACATGTGGTAACTTGGCAAAAAAAATTGATATGAGATTTCTATCCTAATTGACTATTGACGTGTTTAATGGAATTTCATTTCAAAGTTGTAAGGTTTTTTATTTGCAATAAAAAAACTCTTATTGTTGGGTGATGAATAGTTCTAAGAGTGTTTACTGCTGGATGTTCATACTTTTACATCATAATAAACACTAAAAATTTAATAAACATAGAAGTGTAAAATCAACTTACGAGCATCTATACTAATTACATGCAAAAGTTATCATGAAATTATTGAAAACATCGTAGCATGCACAAATTTTATAAGGTAGTACATGATTTATCTTATTAAGTTATTTTATTTTGTTTGATCCTTTTTTTTCTACTATAAATATGTGGTTCTTATTAGGTTGGAAAACAAGAAGACTGTTTCCATTCAACCAGGAGGCAAGGGTTTATCTGGTTTTCTTGGAACAGCGAACACTAGGAAGCAGAGGAAGCCAAAGAACCTTTTACCACAAGTCATTCATGAAAAAGGATATCCCTGCAATGGCTAAGGCTGTAAAAGACCAGGTAAATAATTTCAGATTTCATCATGTTTAAATTTTTGTTATGGTTGGGTATAATGGAAATAAGTGCATTTTGAACTGCTATGATATAAGATATGCATCTTGTTTTTTCCCACATTTGGACTAATTTACGTTTGACACCTATCAAGTTATGGTTATGTATGCTGAAACTCTTCCCTGAACAAGTTCCAAAAATTTTTGTTTAATCCTGAATTCATGTATAATTACATGGGTCATTCTAATTTGCGGCATATTATTTACTTTTTTACGCTTGCTATAGTTTATATGTTTTTGCTAGGGAAAACCAGTAATTATGCAACACAACTGTTGTGAATATGTTGCAGAAAAGTATTTGCAAAGATTTTGCAAAACGAACAAAGCCAGTTATACAACAGAAAAATAATTTGCTAAGAGTTTGCAAAAACTGTGTCAATTTATATTTCAGAAAACTGTTTGCAAATAGTTTGCAAAAACTGTGTCAAATTACATTTCAGAAAACTGTTTGCAAATAGTTTGCAAAAAAGATGTTTTATTATGAAATGTAAATCTGTGCCAATACTTTACAGAAATCTATTCATAAAGACTTTACGATAAACTGTTATAGAGAATCGGTACAACGTATAGTACCTTTCTATTTGTCCGAGTCCAAAATGCTCTATTTCCTTTAAAAGATATTGCCCCCTTTACGGTGCAAAAGTTTGACAAACAACTGTTTTCAAAGTTAAAACAGATCAGCTCTAGAAAACTACGTTGGAATTTGCGGAGCCATACTGTAACAAGCCATAATTTTAAAGGACTTTATAATGATAAACTGAAGGGTACTTAATTAAATATTGGGAATTAATTAAAACAGACTGTACCATTGCGTTTGTCTCAGAATTCGGGTTAAGACAGACTCCAAGTTTGCGTAAAACGGACATCGTATGAGAAAGATAAAAAGATCGGAAGTTTGTATACATATAAGTAGAGTATATGTAAATAAAAAAACCAGAATTTTCAAAATAAATCAAACAACGAAGCAGGAAACCAAGGAGGGAAATTGACCCGTTGGGGGTCGACCCATGCCTGGACGGGTCGACCTATGGGCCGACCCTTGGGCAGGTGGGTCGACCCACACTGGATCTGGCTGGGTGCATATTTATGAATCTAGATGAAATTGTTAACTGGGTTCATTGAGGATAGGCTATATATATATATAGGAGAACATTTCTATTGTTTTTCTACACCTAAAACAATGGAGACAATGAAATGTTGTCTCTGCTTGGAGTGAATCAGACTATCTTCTTCAACACTAGCCTATAGATATATACAAGAATCTATTCTGTAACATCAGCATATTATTATTTGTTGTTTAGATTAATTCTCTTTGAGTTCGTGTTACTTTTAGATATAAAAACTTAACACTAACCCTGATATGTTTATAAATCTGGATATGAACCGATGCTTGTTAAGAATCTAATTCATACCCAAACAGTTCTGCAATTGCACGTATTCTTCTATACACCTAATATGTTGTTCCGTTCTTATATGCCTATTTCTGATATGCATGTTTCTGCTATCGTCTGCCTATCTCTGTTATTATATGCCTATTTCTGTTATTATATTCCTATTTCTGTTCTTCTCTCTCTCATCCCTTTTTATTTTTATAGTCTAGGCTACCTTCGAGCCTAGGCCAATATCGCTGAAATATGCGTATGAACGAAATAAGGATAAATTGGGAATGATTGCGAATGATAATTTGGGGGCACATCATGTACTATGAATCATGATTGGGAATTGGTGGCATAACCTATACTGTGAAATATGACTAAAATGGTATGAACTATTTTGTTGGTTTTGATGATGCATGATCATGTAAAATGGTAATAGGGGATAAAATTGTGTTTTTTACATCATCTTATCATTAAATTGTTAGATCAATAAAAATTAAAGCTTTTCTATAGTTTCTTACGTGTAAAATCTGCATTTTTGGTTCTCTAAAACATTTACAATTAATGATGGAATTAAAAATTAACTAAGGAAATGTGTTTTACTTGGGACACCTGAATGAGTGTTTGAAGTCTGAAGTTAGTGAAAACGTATTGAATTCCTTAAAATTTTCATTTACATATAACATGTATCTAAATTCTTTCTTTTTTAAGTATAGTAAGTCTTGACTGCTAATAAGTCTACTACCATCAAGAATACAATTAATATTTATTTGTGACGTCCCCAAACCCCGTACTGACGGTGGCAAGGGCAATCCTTGGAATATAACACATAAACAGATAAAAGCAGAATAGAAATAAATAAATACACCAGATAATGCACAATAGAATATACTGGATAAACGTAATCATCAGAGTTACACAGTACACAGGATCATACTTAGTACAAATACAGTTCAGATATACATAAATGTCTTCAGCGGAAACAAACATAATATGTACAATAGGAGCTGAACAGCATAAAAAGAGATAAATAATATAATCCATCTTCAGATCCAGCTATCCAGAAAGAGCCAGCTAAACCTGAATACAAGGTTGCCCGTGTAGAAAAAGGGGCACCCGAGTTTAAAAGTGAAACAAACTACGAGTCAGTCATGGGACTGGTATGAGAAATCTACTCAACACATTTATAGTATGGCTAATCACAGGACCACGCCACTTTCGTGGAACGGGTTTACTCCATTGGATTGCCAATGCTTTAAAAACAAATCTTTCTTTTAAACATCGCAATGCTTTTTATAAACATGAAGCCATTATAAGACTCAGTTCCCATCACACAATGCAACGTAAACCGGAGGATAGAGTTTTTACCTTATAATGGCCAAGATATGCTTGATACGAATAAAACAAAAGCATTTGATATTATTACTAGTGTTTATATGTTTCCAAAACAATTTCGAATCATAACTATCAATCATAGACGGCATGGGTACCATATATCATGTCTCCATATATATATATATATATATATATATATATATATATATACAATCAAAACCGCACGATGTCGTATTTGGAAATTGGATTTTCGTCATGAACCAAGGCAAAAGATAGTCCTTACCGAATTCGAGACGCTCTATCCCGTGTCTCAGGATCAGAGCTCGAGTGACCCTAGAATCGTCAGGGCCGGTCCACCGATGTGGATTAAAATTCCTGAAAACTGTGTTTCCCCGCCCTATGGGGCGTCAATGAGCCAACGAATGACTCTATCGGTCCCGGATCGATCGAAATAACCGAGGCGCCTCGCAATCCATCATCCACATAAGTAAAATGTCAGGCCGTGTAAAAACACCGACACAACTCCTAGCTAGAAGGAAACGCATGCCCTCCCTGAGGTCCTTTTTCCCGTTTCTGGTTCAAACCGGGGTGTGAGGCTCGCGAATTCACGTTATACACAAAGCTACGCCACACAGGCGGTGCTTTGATCATCACCCCAAGACTTTGCTTTTCAACAGAAGCCCTGATCATTTGCCACTTAGGCATGCCACACTAGCAATTCATGCCATGCGACTAATGTCCATCGATATACAACCTCTGAGCTCGTGCGTTTCAGAGAAGGGCGTTAAGCAAAAGAATAAATTCTCCGCCGCCAAACATATGTATATTTAATAGAGATCAATCAACACAGAATAAAATCCAATGTCAGACACACAGTCCATTTGCAAGTCCGTTCTGGGTCTGAACGAAACTGGAGGCACTAAATACCTCGCATATCCATCGATTCCCACGTACGTCTGGACGATCACCACTCATTATCCATATTTCGGGATGCCTCCCAATCAGGACCTCAGTGACCATCCAAACGAGGTGAAGATCGGTCTCCAACCCCCGTCTTCATCTTCGACTTCTTATCGTCGATTCAGTTATTCAGAATGGGAAAAACCCGGTCTTTCTGAGCAACTCACGTATATAATGAACAAATGCAACACTAACATACATACGCATCATTTTAATTCATTAGTCACTAACCGTCAATCAGTAAGAGAACGATTTCCCAAATATTAACCCCGAAGGCCGAAACCAACATCAGATCAAAATCCAGGAAACCATTCGGCTTAGCTAACCTTCGGTTAATTTCTAAATTTTACATCCATATCGTTTATAATATTTTATAATGATTTATCGCTATTTTTATTTATTTTAAAATAGCCAATTTATTCAAAACGACGCTTCGGGCCATAACGCGGCTGTGGCGCTGTTTTTCTTCAGATTTGATTTACACATATCTGAAAATCTAACCGTTGAATCTTCACAAAATATACATCATTAGAAAGATCTTTTCAAAACGAATCCAACGGTTCCAGTTTTGGGAAAATCCGATGGTCGGATCTCCCGGTACAATCATTTGAAGTTTCGATTTCAAAATACGAACTGCAGCGTCGTTATTCGATTTAATATAATTATATTTATATATATATATAATCGATTCTAGTGCTGTTTTTCTTCATATTTGAATTAAACATTCCAGACAATCCAACCATTGGATTTTTACAAAGTTGGTGCCGTTGGAAAGATATTTCCAAAGCGAACCCCACGGTTGCGGTTTCGGGAAAATCCGATGGTCGGATCTCCCGCACTAATCTTTTGAAATCATGGTTTCAAAATACGAACTACAGCTTTGTTATTCGATATATTTTAATTCTATTTATATATATATATATATATCGATTCTCCGATTTCAAAAATATATGAATTTCATACATTTGATAAAAATGATGTTTTTATCTAACTGTCTTCTATTTCAAAACTTCACTATTTTTAACAATTCATGTATATAATAAAAATGTGACTTTTTAATGTAAAACAATTCATTTCAAAACGAGATTATTTTATATATTTCATATTGATGATAAAAATAAGATTTTTATTATAAAAAAATTTATTTCAAAACGAGATTATTTTATATAGTTCATATTGATGATAAAAATAAGATTTTTATTATAAAACAATTTATTTCAAAACGAGATTATTTTATATAGTTCATATTGATGATAAAAATAAGATTTTTATTATAAAACAATTTATTTCAAAACGAGATTATTTTATATAGTTCATATTGATGATAAAAATAAGATTTTTATTACAAAACAATTTATTTCAAAACGAGATTATTTTATATAGTTCATATTGACGATAAAAATAAGATTTTTATTATAAAACAATTTATTTCAAAACGAGATTATTTTATATAGTTCATATTGAAGATAAAAATAAGATTTTCATTATAAAACAATTTATTTCAAAATACGAATACCATTCAACACATGAATTTCTATTCAACGAATGAATATGGATTCAATACATGAAGGTTTTCTATAGTTTGTATACATAGATAAAAAGGTGAATTTTATATTTAAAACACGAATACCATTCAACTCATGAATTTTTATTCAACGAATGAATATCGATTCAACACATGAAGGTTTTCTATAGTTTGTATATATAGATAAAAAGGTGATTTTTATATTTAGAACATGAATACCATTCAACACATGAATTTCAATTCAACGAATGAATATCGATTCAACACATGAAGGTTTTCTATAGTTTGTATATATAGATAAAAAAGGTGATTTTTATATTTAAAACACGAATACCATTCAACACATGAATATGATTCAACGAATGAATTTCTATTCAACACATGAAGGTTTTCTATCCAACGAATAAAGGTTTTCTATTCAACGAATAAATATAGTTTCAACAAATGAAAATAATTCTAACACATGAATATTATTCAAAATTTCGGCAGCATAACGGCAGGGTAGTTAAAACCGGGACCGTCCCTAGTACGGCTCCTCGCTCTACCTTAAAGCCTCGCAACTTTTGACAATGGGGAATCATGCATCTAGTTCACACGCAGGCGGCATGTATATTTTTTCATTTCCACAAACTAATCCTATGTGGTTTCAACCAAATATTTCTCAACCACAAACGGGTATTTTTCAACCACAATCAATCAATTTCAACCACAAACAATTCCAATCAACCATTCGCTATCAATCAGTTTTTACACCAATCACAACCAATAAATATCGTATATGGTTTGTGGACGAGGGGCGTATATATATATATATATATATATATATATATATATATATAGCAATTCACTTCTATTTCAACACATATATGATTTTTACAACGCATATATAACTTATACATCGAACGTACAACTTATACAACGCTTATAGAAGAGGTGTACAACGCATATATAACTTATACATCGAACGTACAACTTATACAACGCTTATAGAAGAGGTGTACAACGCTTATATAACTCATACATCGACTATATAATTTATACATAGTCGTTTTCCATATCCTTTATAAATTAGAAATCTCACATTGGGTTCCACTCCACCAAAAATAGCAGAAGGCTAAGAAAAATATGCGGTCTCTTCTAAAAGGTAGAAGACGTCCACACGAGTCCACTGTCTCTTGTTTCACTGAATTTCATCAACACACGAAAAAGATATAATTTTTCAAAGTTTGCAATGGTTTAAAGGTGTTAAAACAGTTGAAAATAAACAAGGCTGTACCTCAGCTGTTTCGTTCAAAACTAGGTTTGGATTTTTCTTCGAATCCGTGTAGCTATTCGTCGATCAGCCTTCGCAGCGTCGAAGGGGGAGGAGAGGCGCGCCTGCGCCAGAAGGGGGAAGGTATTCGATCGCCTGAGGCAGGCGGGGCGGCGGCGAAAACATCTGAACTTCCCGAGCTCGATTCTTCCAAACCACTCAATGAAAAAATCCAAACTATATATGGATTTGAAGATCTTTTCGAGCTCTACAAATTTCCCAACTGGAGTGTTTGATTTTGGTGCGTGGATCGATCAGAAAATGGACAGGAAGATATTGAGGGTTTTCCACCTTCAATCGTGTTACGGGGAGAGAGAAAGGAGAGAGAGAGAGAAACGATGGCCCAATCAGATTTTTTTTATATTTATAATTTTTTAAAATCCAAAAATACCCCTTATCTCATACGAACTCCAATCCAAACCCAACGACTGTCATTCCTAGCGTTTTACCCGCATTCCGAACACAATGGGATATGTTTCGAAGGCCCATTCGAATGTTTCAGTCAGTTTTTCTTCAAATTAAAATATAAAACATTCAATATTAAATTTGAATGTACATTTCAATTTGCCAGGGCCACAAACTGATTCGTAAAATTCCGAAAAAATAAATCTATCTATGTTTTGACGATACGGTCCCAACAAAACTAGTTTCGTCGAATTCTGAGACCGTTTGCAAAAAGACCCATTTCTGGTCGATCCAATTTAACTGTAATTGACCAAAACACGTTTTCCTTTGCCACGCTCACATACTAGCTTCAAAAATTATGAAATTTGAAACCTAGAAATGACTTCACATCCCGGACTTAACAAAAGTGGTTTCGTCGAATTCCGAGGTCATTTGGAAAATGGCCAATTTCACGGGCTATATAAATTCCATAGCAACCTTTCTGAAAATTCATTTGGCCATAACTTTTGCTTCCCGCAATGAAACTTCGATTTCTCAGATTCGTTAGAAAGGTATTCACTAACAGATTTAAATATTTTTTGTTTCACTCAAATCCGTTTTGTTTTGCACCTGGTACAGTCAGTCAAAGTTTGAATTCAAATTTTGAAACTACCGCACCATTTCAGGCCTTGTTTATAATTATAATTAATTATATTCGTTTTCAAACGTTGATTCAAACTCACTTTTCATTGCTATTATTTAAAATATTTATTTTAAATATTTAAAATCCACTATTTTAGCCAGTTTAAATTTTTTAAATTGGTTCAGATTTTCCGGGTCGTTACAATCTCCCCCACTTAAAACTTTTCGTCCCCGAAAAGGAACAAAGTCGAAAGTGGTTTGATTTATCAACTCTATGTTCAATCTGGCTTCCATTCTCCAAACTTTCAGTTTCTGAGAATTTTCAAATTCTTCAAAAATTTGGCTAACACCCAGAATTTTCGAATTTTTTTACCATAACCTCCTTTGTACGGGGAGAGGTTTGGAAATTTATTGGGCCGTATTAGGTACCCAATAAATCCTAATAAGCATACACATATTTATAGTGATATAATCTGGTGTTTACAGGGGAGCGTGTACAGATAATAACTCCAGAGAATAAATTCTCGTCACCCTGTCAAAGCCTAAGGGAGTGTGTATTTTAAATGCTCTAGAGGATAAATCCTCATCACCTCGTCCCGTGTGGGAAATAAATAGTCCATGTGCCGTATCTAATAACTAGAGAGACGTGATTATTGTCAACTCCAGACCCGTGTGGGGTTTTTATTAATCTGGCAATTTATCGTTACATTTTAAATAGTCCATATCAGTCATCAGTTCAACCTGTAAAATATAGTCATCGCCAAACAAGCCTCTCGCTCATATGGTAAATCTTCCACCTCGTCACACAAGCTCCAAATGCTTATGTGGTATATGATGAAGTATGCCTATCTTCAGAAGTATGCCATGTAATGTAGTTCAAAATTAATTGTTACTATCCTATGGCGACGTTTATTATTACACACAGAATAACCAGCACTCTGCATCCAATGGCATTCACAGGAGTTGATATAATAATATTTCGCATCCAACTCATTAAGGTTTACCTATTTGTCTGGAACACAAATAAATTCTTTACTCAACAGCTATCCATTTACCTGTTCAACATATATAATGCACAAGTATATATTTCTAACTATTTTCTAATCTGTTCAATGTGTGATTTAATCGAATAAATTCTACCATTCATCCTATTATTGATTGTCAAGTTCTTCTTTCTCTTTCAAGGACATTCTTCGAATAGCGTGAACTACCGGCCTTGCATTCAGAATTAAAGCAATTTTGAAATCAATTTCTCTCTGTGGAGGTAAGCGAACAACTTCTTCAAACACATCCGCATAATTCTGGACGACAGGAATATCTTTTATAAGGTCGGAAATATTCTCTGTAACTTCAGGGATATTTTCTATTTGGGCTAGAGAAACATCCAACGTTGCCCAGAAATCTTTTCTATTTGTATTTTGGCCTTCACAGGGAATGGTTATATAATCACCTGATTTTATCTTTGCCTTAACGACCCTGTCAGCGCATTTAACCTCAGCTTCATATTTGGTCAACCAGTTTAACCCCAAGATAAGATCAAACTCTGTAAAATTCATGACAACCGCGATGGTAGGGAACCGATAACGAGAAAAGGAAACCGGCACTCCGCAAACCCAACTGAGATCAATGGAACCCCCAACCGGATTCTGGACAGTCATTGGTTTCTTGAGCTTCTTCAAATTCAAATCCAGCTTCTTAGCTGCATTCTTTGCAACAAAGCTTTGCGATGCGCCTATATCAAATAGTACTTTAACAGGAATATCTTTGACAGTAAGCGTGCCTTCTAACACATCTGGCCTTTTCTGAGCAGACGAAGATGCAGGCACTTCTGCCACTTCATTTACATGTACTGCTTCAAATTTCTGAGATAGCGGGCAGGCCTTGGAAAGATGACTGGCCTGATGAGATTGACTGCACTTTCTATTCTCTTGAAATCCCTTCTTGGATTGAAGCCCATCTTTTAATCGCTTCTTTAAGGGTCCGCAGTTTATCGACAAATGCCCTGGCTTCTTACAGTTACTGCATATGGTAGTCGTTACTTGCCCATTCTCTGATTCAGCCCTTTTCCGATTTGCTTGGGGCTTCTTGCTGACCTCTGACATCGTGCTGGCCTCAGGACGATCAGTTTCAGACTCAATTTTATTAATAGAGATGACTTCCTCTTCGTACTGTAACATACCTTTCTTGTCTAGATCTTCGTACTGGTAAGCCATATAAATCATTTCTGAAAAAGGAAGCTTCACATGCCCCATCACTTTATTCTGGTATTTCCTTTGAAGCCCGTTAATAAATCTCAGATTCTTTCTCTTCGTATTTTGAATTAGAAGGGGAGCAAAGTGAGAAAGTTCATTGAATTTCTTATGATATTCTGGAAGGGTCATATCTCCTTGTATCAAATAAGAAAATTCATCACATAGTCGCTCAGTCGCTTCGGGAGGAGTAAATCTTTCCAGGAAAATCACTTTGAATATGTCCTAGGTGATATCACCATCTGGATTATTCTCAATAACCGAATCCCACCAGAACAAAGCTTCATCTTTGAGGGACCAGGATGCCAGTAATCTTTTCTGGTCATCCCTCAGCTTTAAACCATCAAAGATTTTCTCAGCAGAACGAATCCAAGCTGTGTCTTCATAATAGATTGTTCACCAGAGAACGGTATTCCACCCATATTTCGATACTTGATTAATAGGGCCTCAATATCCGGTTCTGCATTCCTTCTGTTTCTAACACTCATTTTCTAGTACTTCTACAAACAGCAGATCAAGTGTCAGGTCACAGAAAAGATATTTTAAAACATAGAAACATATACTTGAATATAAATGTATCTATCGAGGTGTTATTTCATTCTGCTACTCATACTAGGATATTACAGATCCTATCTGTAATGAGTTACTCGTCCTAGAACACTACTGGTTCTATTTCTGACGAGTTCGTTAATATGTTATATTCCAGAACTAAGCTTAACCAAAGCTCTGATACCAAATGTGACGTCCCCAAACCCCGTACTGACGGTGGCAAGGGCAATCCTTGGAATATAACACATAAACAGATAAAAGTAGAACAGAAATAAATAAATACACTAGATAATGCACAATAGAATATACTGGATAAACGTAATCATCAGAGTTGCACAGTATACAGGATCATACTTCGTACAAATATAGTTCAGCTATACATAAATGTCTACAGTGGAAACAAACATAATATGTACAATAGGAGCTGAACAGCATAAAAAGAGATAAATAATAGAATCCATCTTCAGCTCCAGCTATCCAGAAAGAGCCAGCTAAACCTGAATACAAGGCTGCCCATGTAGAAAAAGAGGCATCCGAGTTTGAAAGTGAAACAAACTATGAGTCAGTCATGGGACTGGTATGAGAAATCTACTCAACACATTTATAGTATTGCTAATCACAGGACCACGCCACTTTCGTGGAAAGGGTTTACTCCATTGGATTGCCAGTGCTTTAAAAACAAATCTTTCTTTTAAACATCGCAATGCTTTTTATAAAAATGAAGCCATTATAAGACTTAGTTCCCATCACACAATGCAACGCAAACCGGAGAATAGAGTTTTTACCTTATAATGGCCAAGATATGCTTGATACGAATAAAACAAAAGCATTTTATATTATTACTAGTGTTTATATGTTTCCAAAACAATTTCGAATCATAATTATCAATCATAGACGGCATGGGTACCATATATCATGTCGCCATATATATATATACAATCAAAACTGCACGATGTCATATTTGGAAATTGGATTTCCGTCATGAACCAAGGCAAAAGATAGTCCTTACCGAATTCGAGACGCTTTAGCCCGTGTCTCAGGATCAGATCTCGAGTGACCCTAGAATCGTCAGGGCCGTCCACCGATGTGGATTAAAATTCCTAGACATTGCGTTTCCCTACCCTATGGGGTGTCAATGAGCCAACGAATGACTCCATCGGTCCCGGATCGACCGATATAACCGAGGCGCCTCGCAATCCATCATCCACATAAGTAAAATGTCAGGTCGTGTAAAAACACCGACACAACTCCTAGCTAGAAGGAAACGCATGCCCTCCCTGAGGTCCTTTTTCCCGTTTCTGGTTCATACCGGGGTGTGAGGCTCGCGAATTCACGTTATACACAAAGCTACGCCACACAGGCGGCGCTTTGATCATCACCCCAAGACTTTGCTTTTCAACAGAAGCCCTGATCATTTGCCACTTAGGCATGCCACACTAGCAATTCATGCCATTGGCATGATGTCCATCGATATACAACCTCTGAGCTCGTGCGTTTCAGAGAAGGGCGTTAAGCAAAAGAATAAATTCTCCACCGCCAAATAGATGTATATTTAATAGAGATTAATCAACACAGAATAAAATCCAATGTCAGACACACAGTCCATTTGCAAGTCCGTTCTGGGTCTGAACGAAACCGGAGGCACTAAATACCTTGCATATCCATCGATTCCCACGTACGTCTGGACGATCACCACTCATTATCCATGTTTCGGGATGCCTCCCAATCAGGACCTCAGTGACCATCCAAACGAGGTGAAGATCGGTCTTCAACCCCCGTCTTCATTTTCGACTTCTTATCGTCGATTCAGTTATTCAAAATGGGATAAACCCGGTCTTTCTGAGCAACTCGCATATATAATAAACAAGTGCAACACTAACATACATACGCATCATTTCAATTCATTAGTCACTAACCGTCAATCAGTAAGAGAACGATTTCCCAAATATTAACCCCGAAGGCCGAAACCAACATCAGATCAAAATCCAGGAAACCATTCGGCTTAGCTAACCTTCAGTTAATTTCTAAATTTCACATCCATATCGTTTATAATATTTTATAACGATTTATCGCTATTTTTATTTATTTTAAAATAGCCAATTTATTCAAAACGACGCTTCGGGCCATAACGCGACCGTGGCGCTGTTTTTCTTCAGATTTGATTTACACATATCTGAAAATCTAACCATTGGATCTTCACAAAATTTACATCATTAGAAAGATCTTTTCAAAACGAATCCAACGGTTCCAGTTTTGGGAAAATCCGACGGTCGGATCTCCCGGTATAATCGTTTGAAGTTTCGATTTCAAAATACGAACTGCAGCGTCGTTATTCGATTTAATATAATTATATATATATAATCGATTCTGGCGCTCTTTTTCTTCAGATTTGAATTAAACATTCCAGAAAATCCAACCGTTGGATTTTTACAAAGTTGGTGCCGTTGGAAAGATATTTCCAAAGCGAACCCAACGGTTGCGGTTTTGGGAAAATCCGATGGTCGGATCTCCCGCACTAATCTTTTGAAATCACAGTTTCAAAATACGAACTGCAGCTTCATTATTCGATATATTTTAATTCTATATATATATATATATATATATATATATATATATATCGATTCTTCGATTTCAAAACTATATGAATTTCATACATTTGATAAAAATGATGTTTTTATCCAACTGTCTTCTATTTCAAAACTTCACTATTTTTAACAATTCATGTATATAATAAAAATGTGACTTTTTAATGTAAAACAATTCATTTCAAAACGAGATTATTTTATATATTTCATATTGATGATAAAAATAAGATTTTTATTATAAAACAATTTATTTCAAAACGAGATTATTTTATATAGTTCATATTGATGATAAAAATAAGATTTTTATTATAAAACAATTTATTTCAAAACGAGATTATTTTATATAGTTCATATTGATGATAAAAATAAGATTTTTATTATAAAACAATTTATTTCAAAACGAGATTATTTTATATAGTTCATATTGATGATAAAAATAAGATTTTCATTATAAAACAATTTATTTCAAAATATGAATACCATTCAACTCATGAATTTTTATTCAACGAATGAATATCGATTCAACACATGATGGTTTTCTATAGTTTGTATATATAGATAAAAAGGTGAATTTTATACTTATAACGCGAATACCATTCAACACATGTATTTCCATTCAACGAATGAATATCGATTCAACACATGAAGGTTTTCTATAGTTTGTATATATAGATAAAAGGGTGATTTTTATATTTAGAACATGAATACCATTCAATACATGAATTTCAATTCAACGAATGAATATCGATTCAACACATGAAGGTTTTCTATAGTTTGTATATATAGATAAAAAAGGTGATTTTTATATTTAAAACACGAATACCATTCAACACATGAATATGATTCAACGAATGAATTTCTATTCAACACATGAAGGTTTTCTATTCAATGAATAAAGGTTTTCTATTCAACGAATAAATATAGTTTCAACAAATGAAAATAATTCTAACACATGAATATTATTCAAAATTTCGGCAGCATAACGGCAGGGTAGTTAAAACAGGGACCGTCCCTAGTACGGCTCCTCGCTCTACCTTAAAGCCTCGCAGTTTTGACAATGGGGAATCATGCATCTAGTTTGCACGCAGGCGGCATGTATATTTTTTCATTTCCACAAACTAATCCTATGTGGTTTCAACCAAATATTTCTCAACCACAAACGGGTATTTTTCAACCACAATCAATCAATTTCAACCACAAACAATTCCAATCAACCATTCGCTATCAATCAATTTTCACACTAATCACAACCAATAAATATCGTCCATGGTTTGTGGACGAGGGGCGTGTATATATATATATAGCAATTCACTTCTATTTCAACACATATATAATTTTTACAACGCATATATAACTTATACATCGAACGTACAACTTATACAACGCTTATACAAGAGGTGTACAACGCTTATATAACTCATACATCGACTATATACTTTATACATCGTCGTTTTCCATATCGTTTATAAATTAGAAATCTCACATTGGGTTCCACTCCACCAAAAATAGCAAAAGGCTCAGAAAAATATGCGGTCGCTTCTAGAAGGTAGAAGACGTCCACACGAGTCCACTGTCTCTTGTTTCACTGAATTTCGTCAACACACGAAAAAGATATGATTTTTCAAAGGTTGCAACGGTTTAAAGGTGTTAAAACAGTTGAAAATAAACAAGGTCGTACCTCAGCTGTTTCGTTCAAAACTAGGTTTGGATTTTTCTTCGAATCCGTGTAGCTATTCGTCGATCAGCCTTCGCAGCGTCGAAGGGGGAGAAGAGGCGCGCCTGCGCCTGAAGGGGGAAGGCGTTCGATCGCCTGAGGCAGGCGGGGCGGCGGCTAAAACATCTAAACTTCCCGAGCTCGATTCTCCCAAACCACTCAATGAAAAAATCCAAACTATATATGGATTTGAAGATCTTCTCGAGCTCTACAAATTTCCCAACTAGAGTGTTTGATTTTTGTGCGTGGATCGATCAGAAAATGGACGGGAAAATTTGGAGGGTTTTCCGCCTTCGATCGTGTTACGGGGAGAGAGAAAGGAGAGAGAGAGAAACGATGGCCCAATCAGATTTTTTTTATATTTATAATTTTTTAAAATCCAAAAATACCCCTTATCTCATACGAACTCCAATCCAAACCCAACGACTGTCGTCCCTAGCATTTTACCCCCATTCCAAACACAATGGGATATGTTTCGAAGGCCCATTCGAATGTTTCAGTCGGTTTTTCTTCAAATTAAAATATAAAACATTCAATATTAAATTTGAACGTACATTTCAATTTGCTCGGGCCACAAACTAATTCAAAAAATTCCAAAAAAATAAATCTAGCTATGTTTTGACGATACGGTCCCAACAAAACTAGTTTCGTCGAATTCTAAGACCATTTGCAAAAAGGCCCATTTCTGGTCCATCCAATTTAACTATAATTGACCAAAACACGTTTTCCTTTGCCACGCTCATATACTAGCTTCAAAAATTATGAAATTTGAAACCTAGCAATAACTTCACATCCCGGATCCAACAAAAGTGGTTTCGTCGAATTCCGAGGTCGTTTGCAAAATAGTCAATTTCACGGGCTATATAAATTCCATAGCGACCTTTCTGAAAATTCATTTGGCCATAACTTTTGCTTCCCGCTATGAAACTTCGATTTCACAGATTCGTTAGAAAGTTATTCACTAACAGATTTAAATATTTTTGGTTTAACTCAAATTCGTTTTGTTTTGCACCCGGTACAGTCAGTCAAAGTTTGAATTCAAATTTTGAAACTACCGCGCCATTTCAGGCCTTGTTTATAATTAGAATTAATTATATTCGTTTTCAAACGTCGATTCAAACTCACTTTTCATTGCTATTATTTAAAATATTTATTTTAAATATTTAAAATCCACTATTTTAGCCAATTTAAAAATTTTAAATTGGTTCAGATTTTCCGGGTCGTTACATTATTACTTCAGGGCTCATTTGTATATACAGAAAATAAGAATTGGTTTTTATGTTTGAAAAATAAATGTTTATGTTTTAGTTCTAACTTAGCTTTCTATAATTATGTCTGCCATTCCTATTGGATATTGAGAAACGTAAAGATGGCAATGAAATGCCAGCCTCTATGTCAAATAATGTTTTAGTTCTTACTTAGCTTTTTATATTGTCATTTTTTTAATGGATTATTCGTCATTTAATCAATAAGAAAAATGTCTTCATTATATTTTTTTAACAGTTAATTATTTTTACATATTCAAAATGTCCATCTACAAAAAATATCAAATCTTAATGCAATATATTTTCCAAATGTTTTCATTTTAGTATGTTACATGTTATCAGCAACTATGGAAAGTCTGACAACCAAATTAACAATTCTTTAACTGTTTCTTCTTCACTACACTTCATTTCTTATACATATTGGAGATGCAACACACAACTTATTTTTCAAGCACTATATCAATTTTGTTTTACCAACTTTGAGCTAAGTAACATTTTTTTAATATTCGATGTAACATAGCTGAGAAAACAATTTTTTTTTACCAGTAATCTTCCTTCTTCTTGAATAGTGACTTGGTGTTTCCTTCCTCTTGATCTTGCTGTCTTAGTTTTCTTCCCGTTAAAATCAAACCCCATTTTAAGCATTTGCAGTTTTTTTTTATCGATAGTGCAACCTAGCTATCCAAATCTCCACGACTCTACTTGTATAAGTCAGGAAGAATTTTATCCAAATACTCCTGTGACGTACTTGAACATATATGCCTTAAACATTTGATAGCATCAATTGCTTCTTCTGATCTATTTTGTTGGTTCATCGTAGTAGCCATGTCTTTTAATGCACTGTCAATGTTATCCCCACTGGTTATGGCTTTCCCAAATAATAAAATTGCTAGACCTAGATCTTTTTCAAACAACTGTATCAAACTTGCTTATATAAATTACAAAATAGACAAAGTCTCATAGAAAATTATATGTAGATCATAGTAAAGTAATATATGTACCTGAGCTCATTTAGCTTTAAGATAAGGAGCATCTCTAACATGGATTTTTGAGGCAAGGTTGTAACTCATAATAGCTTTGTGTATTAGCAATGTGATCATTTTGTGTAAATAACAAGTCATTAGGTTTTACATTCCCATTCATTGAGGATAATACAATTACGAAAGAAACTACGACTACTTCAAATTGACATGAAAGAATAGAACTAGAAGTAGAGAGAAAATAATACTTGAAATGCAAGATCTGGGAGATAACTCATGGTATAGATAATGCATCAAATGCGAATGAATTTATACTATTTCTCTCTGTATTTAAATTTCCAAAAACTTATCTGAATTTAGATACTGGAATTCGCATTGACATAGGTAAACAACAGAGGGGAACTCTACATGACGATTGGGGTTTTCAGAGATGATCGACACCTCAATTCAATATATAAATTGTGGACGAGATGGTAAATCTGTAAAATGATGGCTTCATTATGTTGATACACTCATAAAAGTAGCCATAGTTAGAAGGCTTTTGTCTAGTAATATATTTTAATCTTACATCACCTATCATCTTAAATTGTCACTTTTATACTGCACAAAGACTGGTAATTGCCTGTTTTGGTTAAACCTTGAAAGGTTAGGAGTCCTTCGTATAACTTACAGATTATTCATTGTTTTAGAATTACAGAGAACTCTTTAATATCACTTATCCATTATAATTTGTTTTTTTATTAAAGTAATATTTCCTTATTTTTAAAAGAAATGTTCTAATTATTTAGGATAATGCCATCGAAATTGTTATGCTATGAGCCTATTGTTTGGTCTACCATTTAAGATTGCATGCTGATGAATCTGCTTGAACACAAAATAAATAAAGAGGATTGTTAAAGGGACTCCACTTTTGGTTAAGGGGAGTACCATCTTCAGTTTATTTTAAAATTGCTAGGGGGGTTAAAATAAATTAGCCTCCCCTTAAACATATTAATAAAATTTCCAATACTAACCCAATACTCTTCATTAATGCAACCTTAAAACATAAACTAATTTAATTCTGCACATAAAAAAAATATACATGAAACATAAATGTTTTGCACATATGAAAATAACAAATTCAAGCATTGTTTACTTTAGTTTTCACTATCACAGTAAGCATGGAACACAATAACAAAAAATAAACACATACAAAACACACTAGCCACAAATGAAAAAAAGAGTAACAACATACACATACGCTTAACACAGCATGAACATAAGCATAAATTCACTTAACAAACATTTGTTTTAATGTTGGAATCTGTACACTGTTTTAATGCAATTACTTTTGACAAATCATCTCATAGCGAGGTTGTATTCACCCTCGAACAAAATCTAAACTTTCCGTGATGAACTGTATTCATTATTCGTGCAAATGAATGAAATTCATCCGCTTTTTGCAAATTGTATTCATCTTTTTCAACAAAATCTAAAATTTCAAAAAGGGGATTTATCAACGTTTGAATTTTTTTTACCTCGCGGCGTGTTTGGATTGAACTGAGATTGAATTTTGATCGATGGGGTTTAAGGGATGATGAGGGCGGGGGTACTTTAGTCTATATTTTATGTTATTTTAAAAATTCCAAACCTCCCCTTAACAAATAAAAAAATAAGATGGAGTCCCCTTAAATTTATCCTCCCCTTAACAAAAAATGGAGTCCCTTTAACAATATAAAAAGAATCTTCTTGAACAAAATATAGTATCATCCACCTAATAGTATATTGGAGTTGTTCATTGATATATTTCACAAATGAAAGAGTTGAAGTTTCTGGTAAATGAAGGCAACATTAAAAATTTAAAAGGTCTCTATAAATGATTAATTGTTGTTCATTTATGATATCTTAATATCATGATTGTGGTCCCAGGCATAAGAATTAATAGGGCCATTGTTTTTTCCTTTCTATATTCCATGACTTTTACATTAATTATTACTTCATCCACTTGTAGGAAATTTCAAATTCCAACAAAATCACTTCTAGTGTTATCTTAAAGTCAATGAATGCATGATTATGGTCTCATGGATTCAACCATGAGAATTAGGAAGATCGTTGTTCTTGCCTTCCTATTGTATGATTTTCAGATTTATATTGGTTTACTCACTTGTTAATTTCTTTAAATTCTAAATGGAGTTATTTATAGTTACTTCAGAAATAAGCCTTTATCATCCCATATCGCCTTAAGCTTTTGGAATTCTCAAATGTTTACTTTTTATGCATACTTAAGAAACTCTTTTTATTGTGCCTACTATTATATATCATATGCTTTTTACATAAATGCGACCTCTGGATTTTTCCTTATTATATTTTTGCTGCCATAATAATACATTATTTCTAGCGGATAAGTGCAAATACAACTCATTCTTTTGCTTTTGTTAATTCTGAAGCAGTAGGCACACTCTTAGATGCCATAACTTGGAGTATGTTAATAAATCTTCATTATTTTCTTATATATTTTATGATTGCTTAACATATTATTCTCTAAAGAACTGTTTTACCTTAAATATACTTCTTAATTTGTTCAATGCATACTTTATGATTGCAGCTTTTGGATTTACTAGACAATCACTTCTTAAAAGCTTAAATGTCTTACTGGAAAGAGAAAATCTTCAGAAAATATCCGGTGATTTTCATGTTAACTTCGTATTGTTTAACATTTGGCTTGTAGTAACTGACATTTCAAATTTTACTCATTGTACATATAATGTAGACTTGGTGATTAGAAGTTAGCCTATCTTCCAAGAAAATAAGTGGTAAGATATATTGTCTATTTTACGCAAAAAAAGTAACTAATATACATTGTCTATTTTATATGACTTTTCAATGTTTATTTATGGAAAAAAATCCCTCTTATATATGGACATTAAACTACTTTGTTATTCTTAACACAGTTATAATGCTATTCTTAGCCATGAAAAGAGCTTACACACTATATTTATTAAACAAAAATTAATTTTCATGCCGTCGTTTAGGCAACCATAAAAAAGGGAATCAATTAAAATTCAGTGAGTTCTTAAAAACTTTTTAGCTACACACTGGAATTGCAAAAGAGTATCCACGGTTTTCTTACAATCATGTCACACTTAATCCGTTGTATATGTATAATTTCATACATCTTTGATTCATGTTATTTTTGTATGGAAGATTGCCAAGTTTAGGTATAAACATAGGCCAAAGGATTATGAAGTTATTTTCTATAAGAAGTGAAGTGATGATTTATTTCACTTCAATTTTCATTCAATCAATTATTTACCTTCCCTTCAAATAAACTGACCATAAAAAAAATGAGAAATTTTTAGAAATGTGAACTATATATTTAGAAAGTGAGAAATTTTTTATTGCTGACAAAGAAATGAATATACCATCATGGGAGATTAGTTTACATATACATGAAATTTCCCTTTTAGAATCTATAGTACAATATGACAAATGTACTAATGGCACGTATGTATATTTGTTCATTTTAATATTATATATACACCACATAAAACATGCTTTGTTTAGTCCAAACGATTAGCAGTATGTTTTCACCTAAGTATTTTAATTTTTAAAGGTTTTGTCTTTTTTTAATGTATTTATTTCTTTTCGCCTACATGGGAGATATGACTAAATAATATTTTGCATTATTGACAGTGCATTAGGTTATACTGTAGTTCTAATTTGGTTAATGTACTGATCATTGAAATGATGATTCTTTGTAGCTTTTATTATATTATGAGCATAATAACATATTATCCCAGTATTAAATGAGTGAATAAAAATAGTAATAATGATAATAATAGGATGAGATTTGCTAATCTGGTTTTGAATCCAGGACTTGACTAGAGGTTGTACAGTTCTGATAATTGATTTTATTTGGCATTGATTAGTATCGAACTTATTACTTGCATACATTTAATGTTTAACTTTATAACAAGTCCAAAATATACATTTGTTTCAACGGTTGCTTTACATCTAACATACCATATTTAATTAAGTGTAAGGATATTAAATGGAAAATTATAATGTGGAACTTAAACAGATCTTACTTGCAATTTTTTAGTGTATTTGATAAGTTTCGTGTAGCCCATATGGTGAGTTCAGTACAACACAAATGATGTTTAATTCAATATAACTAATGTTAGTTACCTAATTTGAATAATCTTTTGGTTCAATAAGTTATATTTTCATTGATGTATAATATATTACTAAAATGAATCAAAGCTAGTCATACACATGCTAAGTTTCTAGACCATCATGATTAAACAACGTGAATTTATGTAAAATATATGTTAAGATCTTGACTTGTCTTTGGCATTATAGGCATGAAATAATTTCTTTGCAATTGAATAGAGTAAAAGCAGTTCTATACTACCTTTGGGCAGCCACAAAATATATATACTAGAGTATATGATGGTATGATCTTCTAAAATAGTTCTTTTATGATACATGGCATTTATGCATGGCTCTTCTAAAATAGTTCTTTTATCATACATAGTATTTCATAGCTGCATTTATGCATGGTTGTATGCTCTTCCAGGTGCATCAAATCATTAAAAATATGCAAGGGCTTGAGTCTCTCTTGTATAGATTCTAGCATTAATCTCCGTGTACAAGGATATCAAGAACTCATCATGTATACTCTCCGATGTCGAGATCCGTAACCAAAGATAAAACTGTGCTTGTATATGTCGGAAACTCCACATATGTACCTCCTGATATCAAGAGATGTAGTTGTGATTGCTTCACTATGTGTATAGATATGAGAAAACTCTTTCATCTACTGCCAAG
This sequence comes from Allium sativum, assembly GCA_030737875.1. Lineage (NCBI taxonomy): Eukaryota > Viridiplantae > Streptophyta > Magnoliopsida > Asparagales > Amaryllidaceae > Allium > Allium sativum. The sequence continues at coordinate 506,884,065 of CM060921.1, read as the reverse complement.
GACGCAAAGGCTGCTACACCAATGATAAGACATGTAAGTGGAAGATTACTACCCAAAACTGTAAGTAGCTTTAAGTATGGTAAAAAACAGAGTTGTGTCCAATGTAAGAATCAGCGGTCATACACCATGTACTTGATATGTATGATAAATAGACGATAACTTATGTATATAAAAACTGTGTGATATTGTGATGTTTACTGTATATATTAAATTTGCGATATTTTGAAGATTCTGGAATTTGATACGAGATGTGTATATTTGATGTTATTTGTATTAAAACCATATGTTGCTACTATGTCAAAACTGTTTCTTGAATTCTATAAAATAGGAAGAACCAAATTGCTGGTGAGTGTATAAATGTTTCAAAAAACAAAATAAAATACTGGTAAATACCTGGAGCCACTAGGAAATACCTTGTTACTAACATTTATAACTGTGGGAATTCTGTATATTATCATGGTTTTAATTGTTATAAAGTTTCAAATTACAACGGTTAAAACCGTTGTAAAATTGGCATCAATCACACTTATAACTGTTAGGATAGTAAATACTATCACACTTATAACTGTGAGAAGAGTAAATATTATAACATTTATAACCGTGATAATATGCGTTGGTATTTGTCACGGTTATAACCATGATAACATGCGTGATAAAAATCAGCAACGCACATTGGCTTAACGGTTATAACCGTGAGTATACTGCTTACTCACGATTATAAGCGTGACAATTTGGCTTTTCTAGTGTTGTGTTTGAAATCTGGCAGTTATATGTCGACATAGTAACATATGTATGTCGATATTCTTGTGTTGTTTATTTTATTTTTCTGATTTTTAATGTTATACTTATATATATTAATATATTTAAATATTCTAATTCACTTAGTGAACAAATACCTAATTCTCTTAGTAAACGTTGCTTCGTTTAATGGTTTTGTTAATATATCTACTATTTGTTTATCTATTTCTGTAAATTCGATTGAAATTTTTTGTACTTACGTTATCTCTTAGAAAATGATGACGTATATCAATATGGTTAGTTTTTGAGTGATGAGTTGGATTTTTAGATATATTTATAGCACTCGTATTATTGCATTATAATTTGAATGTTTGTTGGTTGAAACCCCACACGGGTCTTGGGTTGAAATTTACACATCGCCCTTGTGTTAGTTATAGCGTTATTTATTTGACGCTATGCAGTACAAATATACACTTTGGATGATTGGATTTTTTTAATGATTTATCATTAGTCTAGAATAACATGGGATGTGTGAAAACCGTATAATTATAATTATATGGTAAATCGTTTGGGTCTCATTCCAATTTGAAAAAGAAATTGTCAAAATAAGATTTGTAATTTAATTTACATTTTTAATGTAAATAAAAGAAGAGATTTTGACATTGTAATTTAATTTACATTTTTAATGTAAATAAAAGAAGAGATTTTGACGTTGTAATTTAATTTACATTTTTAATGTAAATAAAAGAAGAGATTTTTACATTGTAATTTAATTTACATTTTTAATGTAAATAAAAGAAGAGATTTTGACATTGTAATTAAATTTACATTTTTAATGTAAATAAAAGAAGAGATTTTGACATTGTAATTAAATTTACATTTTTAATGTAAATAAAAGAAGAGGTTTTGACATTGTAATTTAATTTACATTTTTAATGTAAATAAAAGAAGAGATTTTGACATTGCAATTTAATTTACATTTTAGAATGTAAATAAAAGAATGAAACTTAACGTAGTATTTTTAATTTACATTTTAATGTAAATATAAGTTAAGAAGATGAAATATGTTTTAAAATAAAAGTCAATCTTTAATTTATGAAAGAATATGAGATATGTATAAAAATAAGAGTTAATCTCTTATTAATGGAAGAATATGAAATATGTATAAATTAAAAGTTAATCTTTTATTAAAAGTAAGAACACGAAATATATTTCAATATAAAAAGTTAATCCTTTTATTTAGGAATATGAGTTTACATTAAATGGTTAGCGCTAAAAATTTATTCTTTTATTGTAACGTAAGAATATGAAAATGTTTTAAAATAAAAGTTATTCTTTATTTTAATATAGAATCGTGAAATTAGTTTTAAATTAAAAATGAAACTTTTTAATATCATATAAAACATGGAATTTGTTTTACATTAAAATTGCAAATTTTTAATGCCATATAAAAACATGAATTTGATTTACGTTAAAGTCTTATATTTTTAATGTAAGAAGGAACATGAAAATGATTTAAAATGAAAATTCATCTTTTTATTTAATGAAGGAAAAATATGTTGAAACATTTAAATAATAATTTTAATGTACATTTAGAAAGAATATGTTAGTGAGTACGTTGAAAGATTTATATTAAATTATATAATGTAAATTAAAATTAATTGAATTATGCACGGTAGTTCGCGTTTTGAAATCGTAACTTTAAACGATTATAATAAAAGATCCAACTGTCGGATTTTTCCAAAACTGAAACCGTTTGGTTTGTTTTGGAAAGATCTTTCCATCGATATTTAATTCGTTAAAATCCAACGGTTAGATTTTGAGAAATGATAAATTTTAATTTTAATAAAAACAGCGCCAGTGTCGTTAAAAGACCTGAAACGTCGTTTAATTAAATAGGCCTATTTCTAAATAATTAAAATAGGGAAAATTATGTAAAATCTTAATAAATGTTTTAAAAGAGTTTTGGATGTGAAATTCCAAATTTATTAAGAGGAAAGATATTTTTATCAAGTTAAGTAATTTATTTATTTCTATAAATAAATAAAAGAGTGAAAATTGGTTTTATTAAAATCAAGTATTTCAAGTGAATAAATTATATTGGAATTCAAGAAAGGAATGACATTTTAAATAAAATAAAACGAATTTTCCAATATTAAAATTAATTGGAAGTTGATTTGGGTTGACCGTGAAAAATGTTTTTAATGACATTAGTTCTTAAAACCCAAATTAACGATGAAGTGATGATTTGTAATTTATTAATCTTTTAATTAAGATTTAGTGAAATATTCTAAAGAGAAGTTTCCAATTAAATATATTAAATTGGAATATGATTTTGGGTTTATTGTGAACGATATTTTAAGCGACATTTGTTCTTTAACCCAGCTAAAGGCAAGATTATTTCTTGAAAGTTAAATAATCATTAAAAAATGATTCTTGAAGATTAAAACTAAATATAGTTTTAATAAAGCTTTAAATTGGATTGAATGATGATAAAAGTAATTAAAATTACTTAATTCAAGAAACGAACGATAATGGAGTACCACCGGTTTTACTCCAAGTGATATTAAATCTTTAATTAGATTTGAACGATAAAACAGTAATTAAGTTTACCGTAACACATTGGGTGTTAAATATGGAGTACCACCAATTTTACTCCATGGGTTGTATACGTTGGGAATGGGATATTAATAAATGATTACTTCGGTAAGGTGTTAATCCCGACTAGTTGAATAAACCTTAATTTGGTTTAAATTAAAATCAAAGAATATTCTTGATGTGAATGAGGCGTTGGTTGTTTTTTAAAGCACATGATTTTAAATTACGCAAATTATTCAGAAAGACCGGGTTTAACCCATTCTGAATAATTCATACGACGATTTAAGATCGATGATGAAGACAGTTATTGAAGACCGGGAAATTTCCATATCGAATGGATGATTATTGATATCTTGATTGGACCATACACCCAAAATGAGGGAAAAATTGGTGATCATTCAGACGTATTTGGAGATCCACCGGATATGGTTTCGTTCAGACCCAGAACGGACTGATAAATGGATTGTGTGTCTGACATTGTATTCCTTTATATTGTACTCGTTGATCTCTATTTAATATATAGCAATTTGGTGGCGGAGAATTTATTCTCTTGCTTAACACCCTGTTATATATCGATAGATGATCAATGATATGGTATGGTCTGATAATGTGGCATGCTAAGATGCATATGATCAAGGCTTTTGCTGAAAAGCAGAGCCTTGTGGATGAAGACCAAAGCATAGCTTTTATATAGCGCCGCTTTGGATACAACGTGACACGACCCGAACTTCCCCGTGAAGGAAAGCGCGGATAGCGTTGAGTACAAGACAAATCAGAACGCAGACGGAAGAACATTTCATTGCTTATTACAACAATACCATCAGATACAAGAATATACAGTATAAATGAATAAATTACATTCAATAAATATCAGAGATTACAATAAATTACATAGCAGCGGAAAATAATACAAAGCACAACTGAAGGTGATATACGGATACAGAGCTTTCCGGATATCATTCCAGCTGTAAACCAGGATCCTGTGAATATAAATCTGCAAAACCAAAACTACTAGCTGCCCGTGCGGAAAATAGAGGCACCCAGAGTTTAGGTTAAAACAATAAACTCCAGGTCAGTCATGTGACTGGTGTGAGAACTAAAACAGTTATTTAAAGCTTTACTTTAAAAGAGAGTAATTCAAGGGACCACGCCGTATAACACGGAACGGGTTTCCTCCCAAGAATACCAGTGCATAGAATAAACAACGCAATGCTTTTTCGAAAAATGAAGCTATTATAAGACCCAGGTCCCATCACACAATGCAACGCAAGCCGGAGGATAGGGTTTTCCCTTATAATAGCCAAACATGCTTGGTACGTTTAAAACAAATCATTTGATACTATAATAAGTGTATAGTGTCAAAACAGTTTCAATCATAAATATCAATCATAGGCGGCATGGGTACCATATATCATGTCGCCATACTAGTTCTACAATTAAAACCGCAATACACGTATTGGAAATTGGATTTCCGTCATGAGTCGAGGCATGGGGCAAGCTCCTCTCCGCGTTCGAGACACTCTAGCAAATGCCTCAGGGTTACGCACTCTGGGCATCCCCGGATCCTCCAAGGCCGGTCCTCACTTACGTTAGAGGATTGGCAATTCCTGAACACACGTTTCCCGGTCCTTACAGACCTATAATCGAGGCGCCTCGCATTCCAACAACCACATAGGTGAAAAGTATATAAATGTCAGGGCTGGTAAGTCACTGACACCACCATAGCTAGAAAGAAACGTCATGCACTCCTTGGGTCCTTATCCCGTTTTTGACTCATACCGAGGTGTGAGGCTCGCGAATACACGCTATACACAAAGCTACGCCACAAAGGCCGCGCTTTGATCATCAACCACAAGACTTTGCTTTTCAACAGAAGCCTTGATCCATGCAACTCAGCATGCCACACAGGAAATTCATGCCATGCGATTGATATCTATAGATATATAACCTCTAAGCTCGTACGTCTCAGAGAAGGGCGTTAAGCAAGAGAATAAATTCTCCGCCGCCAAACAGATATATATTTAATAGAAATCAATCAACACGGAATAAAATCCAATGTCAGACACACAATCCATTTACAAGTCCGTTCTGGGTCTGAACGGAACCGGAGGCACTTTCCTCGCATATCCATCCATCTCCAAGTATGTCTGGACGACCACCAACTATTTCCATCCTCTTGGGATTACAGCCCAATCAGGATCGTCAGTAATAATCCAAACGATGTGAAGACTTCCGGTCTTCAACCACCGTCTTCATCTTCGACGTATCGTCGAATCGGTTATTCAGAATGGGTGTAAACCCGGACTTTCCGAACAACCCGCGTATATTAAAAACAAATGTTACACAAACACAACATACGCCTCATTCCAATTCATTAGTCACTAACCGCAAATTAGCAAGAGAACAATTTCCCAAACATTAACCCCGAAGGCCGAAACCAACATCAGATCAATACCCAGGAAACCATTCTTCTTAGCCAACCTACAGCTAGTTTCTAAATTCCACATTCTTAGGGAAAGGTCCCCATTAATTTTATCCAAGATAAATTCTTTAAAATTTATCCTGTAATCTTCCTTTGGATGTCGTTTTAAACCAAATTATGGTTTTTCTAAACTAGTCGAGATTAGCGAACCACACCGAAGTAATTATTTATTTTATTTCCCAATCCCAACCTATTCATCCCATGAAGCAAAACTGGTAACACTCCATATCTAACACCACGGTGTTATCGGTAAAATTAATTACCATTTCACGTTCAAATCTAATTAAAGATTTAACTATCGCTTTGGAGCAAAACTGGTAATACTCCATTCTCGTTCATTTTCTAAATTTGGAAATTTAGATTACGAATTCACATTTCAATCTAATTGCAGATTCGTTAAAACTCCTTTTACTGGGTTAAAGAACTAGGTGTTATTTAAAACACAGTTCACGACAAACCCAAATCACATTCTATTTATTATCGGGTTAAAGAACTAGTGTTATTTAAAACACAGTTCACGATAAACCCATTTCAAATCCAATCAAATATATTAGGAATTCCGATTATTTAAAACCCCTTTTTAAATCTAATTTATTTATTTAAAAATAAAAACCCGGGTTTTAAATTGAGTTCAAACTAGTTCGTTTCGATAAAAATCTATTTTTATCTTTTCAAATATGGAGTTTTTCACCCCAATTTTTCTCAAATCATTTCTTATGATTTTACACTAATTATTACCATTTTTAATAATTTTATCAAGGCCCGTACAGTCGATTTCCATCAACGGCCATCGAACTGCACTTACAACGACCTTTTCTAAATTTGATTTGGACGTATCTCCAAATCCAACCGTTAGATTTTGAATTTCCAATACTCGTTAGAAAGCTCTTTTATATACGAACCCAACGGTTCCAGTTTTAGGAGAATCCGACGGTCGGATCTCCCGTAATGTCGGTTTGAAATAAATGGTCGAAATTCACGAACTGCCGCGGCGTGGCGCGTTCTATTCAGGCCATTATATTATATATATAATATATATTTCGTCGATTTCTATTTAGAACGAATTATATAAATAGTTTTAAATTCGTTTCATAAGCAATTTCAACTTCCATTTCTATTCAAATCAAAATTGAATTCTCCTTTATAAATTTGTTTTAAAATTCATTTCTATTCAATTCAATTTGAATTCATTTCAATTCGCTTTCAATTCAATTTGAATTCGTTTTCAATTCGATTCAATTCAATTTATTTCGAAATCGTTTTCAATTCAATTCATTTCCGTTTTCTATTTGAATCAAATTCATTATATATTCAATTGAAATCAAATTCGTTTTATATTCAATTCGAATTCAATTCCTTATATATTTAATTCGAATTCATTTTCTATTCAATTTGATTCAAATTTCATTTCAAAATATTCGATTTCGAAATCACTTTTCAATATCATTTTAAAATGAATAAAATCGATATAAATATTGTTCACGTCAAAATGGCGTCAATCTAATCAACACGGCTTCATATATTTCTATTTTCAAATATTCTATTTCAAATATTTCTATCTCAAATATTTCTATTTCCAAAATATTTCTATTTCAATATATGACTCTATCTCTTTGTCAACACACGACTAATCTCAACGAATGAGTACCGTCCACGTGTGACTATTTTGTTATTTAATATATTTTATGAAAATTAAGGTATCTATCTTTTGATATTAAATCAGACTCCAACCGTAAATTAGTAAGAGAACGATTCCCTGAATATTAACCCCGAAGGCCGAAACCAACATCAGATTAATATCCAGGAGACCACTCATCTTATCTATTTTCCAGTCAGTTTCTAATTTTATATATGATATAGATGTAGATTTTATTGTTAAAATATTTCGTTCAACACATGACTAATCTCAACGGATGAGTACAGTCAACCCATGAACCTTTATATTATAATATTGATAAAGAAGTAAATTTTATTATTAAAATATTTCGTTCAACACATGACTAATCTCAACGGATGAGTACAGTCAACACATGAACATTTATATTATATTGATAAAGATGTAAATTTTATTATAAAAATATTTCGTTCAACACATGACTGATCTCAACGGATGAGTACAGTCAACACATGAACATTTATATTATATTGATAAAGATGTAAATTTTATTATAAAAATATTTCGTTCAACACATGACTGATCTCAACGAATGAGTACAGTCAACACATGAACATTTATATTATATTGATAAAGATGTAAATTTTATTATAAAAATATTTCGTTCAACACATGACTGATCTCAACGGATGAGTACAGTCAACACATGAACATTTATATTATATTGATAAAGATGTAAATTTTATTATAAAAATATTTCGTTCAACACATGACTGATCTCAACGGATGAGTACAGTCAACACATGAACATTTATATTATATTGATAAAGATGTAAATTTTATTATAAAAATATTTCGTTCAACACATGACTAATCTCAACGGATGAGTACAGTCAACACATGAACATTTACTTTATAATATTCTTTATCTTCTAAATTGGAATGAGGCCCAATCAATCACCATATAAAATTAATTATATGGATTTTCATACAACACATGTATATAATAGCATTGAAAAATAATCAACCATCAACCAAAGTGCACTACACTGTATAAGCATCAAATATAGATATCTAACGCTTATAACAGCCTGTCAATCAATCGATCGACATATTTAATCAATCAGGATGAGTGAACTTCAAATTTCATCCCAACACCCGTGTGGGGTTTCAAATCAACAAACACAGATTTTATTTGTGCAGTTGGGAGATGTGTAAAATTTATCGTCCCAATCAATGTCCTTCAAATAGGTGTACATAAACAAACCGTCCGGTTTGTAAATGAATATTTTATTTTATTCACATTCACGTTAAAAATTATATTTTTAACGATAAAACATTTTATTTTAACATATGAATTTCTATTCAGTTCATTCTTTAAATAAAATGATATTTTTATTTTTCTAACATATTTTAGAAAATTTCGGCGGCATAACGGCACGATACTAGAAACGGGACGAGGCCTAGCCTTATCCCCGGTCTAGTGAAGGCCCACGCCATTCACACATCAATCAAATTCACCAATAACCAGATTCAAATCAAATCATCTAACTATTCTATGCAACCAAACAAACAAGTCCATGGTCTGTGGACGATTGTGTCGGGTGCTACTAAACACCGTTTGCATCCTAGTATATATATATAACTAGAAAATGAAATTGAAAGGTGAGAAATTCTCACCGATAGCTATCCAACTTCACGACACTTCATTTAGAGAAATCTTCATTGTTATCGCATCTTCGTCATCTTCGTTGCCCGTAGCCACTACATATATAAAAATCGAATTTTTACTTCGCTATTCAATATATAAAAATCGAATTTTTATCCTGTTATTCAAAATAAAAAAATCGAATTTTTACTATGCTATTCAATATATAAAAATCGAATCTTTATCCTGTTATTATATAGATAAAAATTCTATTTTTACAACGCTACTATATAAATAAAAATTCTATTTTTATATCGATGTTCATATAATAAAGATTATATTTTTATCACGCCATTCTTCATATAAAGATCTCGCCTTTTCAAAAATAAAGATTTCCCCTTTTCAAAAATATCATTATAAAAATCACATATTTATTTTTCTACACGTATAAAGATGGTATTTCTAATATTCCTATCATGTAAAAATTATATTTTTACTTCTCTACATGAACAAAAATCATATTTTTACATCATTTATATAGTAAAGACTATATTTTTAATACTTTAAAAATATAAAAATCATATTTTTATTACTTTAAAAATATAAAGATCATATTTTTAACTTCCTTTCAAACAGTAAAAATCATGTTTTTACTCTAATTAAAAATCAGATCTTGTTATACTATAAATCGGATCTTTTTACATAAGAAAAATCAAAACTTTCTACATATAAAAATCTCAACTTTTCTCTAATAAAATATGAGTTTTACCTCTAATAAAATCTGGACTTTGTTAAAAATCTATTCTTTTAAATACATACATCTCTACACTTTCATATTCATATATAATAATTCCTGATTTTTCCTTTCAATGTTAATATATAAAATAAGGTAGAAACTGATTTTCATACCACTGTATTCTGATTAAATAAATTAAATAAATAAGAAAACATACCTTTTTCCAGGAGGGGGGGGGGATTGACGGAAATCGAACAGGGGGGTTTTTGCCGCGATTCCTGAAATGAGGGAGGGGGTGGAGTCTTCAGTCGGTGGCGCGACACGAGGCAGAGGGGGGGGGGAGGGAGAAGGGTATCGCGATCTGACGAGGAGGGGGGGTTTCCTCCGATGAGGCGGTGGGCGGCGCCGCCTTGGAGGGGGGCGCGATGCTCCTCTCCGCCACTTCTTCCTTCTTCTTTTTTTTCTCTCTTTTTGTTTTCTTTGATAATTCGATTCGGTTTTGAAAAAAAAGGGGGGGCAGAACGTATAGGAAGAGGGAGGGGAGAGAAAGAATTTTAATTTTATTATTTTATTTTATTTAATTATTTTAATTTCTAAAAAGTTGACTTTTACATACGACCTCTAAACGAGGTCCACCGCCTGTCGTCCATAGCGTTTCACCCCCATTCCGAACACAATGGGATATGTATCGTAGGTTGATTCGGACGTTATGATTAGTTTCCGTTGAATTTACATTTAAATCGCTATATTGAATTTTAAACGTACATTTCAAATTACCGGGGTCACATGCTAACTCTAAAAATTCTCGAAAAATATTTTCTAGCTTCGTATTGACGATACGGTCCTAACAAAACTAGTTTCGTCGAATTCTGAGACCGTTAGAAAAATGGCCATTTTCCAGTCGATTAAAATCAACTGAAACTGGTCAAACGCGTTTTCCTTTGTCACGCTCACATATTGATTCGAAAAATTATGAAATTTGGAATCTAGCAATAATTTGACATCACGAACCCAACAAAACTGATTTCGTCGAAATCCGAGGTCGTTTGCAAAATGTCCATTTTTAAGGGCCTGAATTCCATAGCGACTATTCAGAACTTTCAACAGGGCATATCTTTTGATTCCCGCTATGAAATTTTGATTTTTCGGATTCGTTGGAAAGATATTATCAAATAGATCCTAATGTTTTTGGTTTCGCTAAAATCCGGATTGTTTTGCACCCGGTACATTCAATTGAAGTTTGAAATCGAATTATCGAACTACCGCGCCATTTTCAATTCTATTTATAATTATATATAAATATTATATATTCTAACGACGACGTATATAATATATACGTTCTAAATATATTCAAAATAAATTTCTCGTCAATATTATTTAAAATAATTCATTTTAAATGTTCAAAATTCGATAAAATTGCCAAAATAAAAATTTTAAACTGGCTCAGAATTTCCGGGTTATTACACAACGTGACTTCACGGGCCTCACACACCACGGTATGATGGTGAACGATTTGTTTGATAATGTTCGGTTGACCAATATACTTTATATGGATTTGGGGTCAGCCGATGGGTCTAGGGTGGTCGCTCCACTCTAGAAGTGGGACAGGTCATTTATCTCATGAGGATAGTTCAGATTGCTGCACATCCAAAGTGCGTAGTATATGTATTACGGTGTTTTCTCTTGCCGAGATGTAAGCTGTGAAGATACATGACGCACTTGATCTTTCAAATCAGCAGCCATCATGCTGGAAATCCAATTTTCCAATACGAGCTTACGGTTTTAGTTGTATACTTATATGGTGACATAATATATTATGCCGCTTACATAAAATATTATGCCACCTAGTCTTGATACTTTTATATTTGAAATTGTTTTCTACACTGTGCACTCATAGTATAAAAGATGAATTTCGCATATTAAGCATTTTTGACCATTATAAGGAAAAACTCTATCCTTTGGCGTACGTGCAAGGGATTGATTCTTATAACGGTTTCATTTTTCTAAAAAGCATTTCGTTGTTTTATGCACTGGTATTCTTGGGAGGAAACCCGTTCCGCGAAAGTAGCGCGGTCCCTTGACTTACCCAACTTTAAAAATTAAAGTTAATAACTGTTTTGAGTTCTTACACCAGTCCCATGACTGACCTGGAGTTTATTGTTTTAACTTAAACTCTGGGTGCCTATATTTTTCACATGGGCAGCTAGCAGTTTTGGTTTTGCAGATATTATATATTCACAGGATCCTGGTTTACAGCTGAAGCGATATTCGGGAAGCTCTGTATCCGTGTATTCCTTTCGGTTGTATTTTGTATTATTTTTCCGCTGCTATTTAAATGTAATTTAAACTCTAATATTGTATTTCCAATGTATATTATTCATTCATACGCTGGAAAATTCTTGTACTCTAATGTAATTGTTGTAATCAGCAATAAAATGTTCTTCAGTTTGTGTTCTGATGTGTGCCGTTCTCAAAGCAATCCGGGCTTTCCTTCACGGGGAAGTTTGGGTCATCACAGAAAGTTTAGGCTTAATTTATGATTAGGCAAGATATGTAAATAGAGTTTTTAAGAAATATTAAATCTGCTAATCTGTTGAATTGCTTAATCTGCTAAATATGTTGAATTTCCTGTTCTGCTAATCTGCTAAATTGCCTAATCTGCTAGATTTGTTATCTGCTAAATCTGTTGAATTGCTTAATCTGTTGAAAGCTGAATAATTGTAATTTGGAGGCTCGATCTAAAATTGAGCAAAACATGTTAATAGAACTTTGGATAATCTACTGTAACTTGTAAAGAAGTTAAATCTGCTAAATGAACATAATTAGTCTAACATTTTCTGTAATGGAATAAAGTGGCTATAACACGAGGTTAGACTTCGTTTGCGGTAGAAGCCTGTCCGGAACCAACCGGCTTAACCAGCGACCGCAAACTGTCAATCTAATGTGAGAGGTCATAGGCATAACTAAAATATGCTTAGACACGAGGTTAAGTCTGGCTTGTGGCAGAAGTCTGCCCGGAACTGCCAGACATATCCAGCGGCCACAAGCTACCGTCCTAATGTGAGAGGTATGTGCATTAATATTTAATTAATGCAAATCTGAGATAAATATGATGTCTAAAACGTGTTGGGTGGATAGGGTTAAACCAACTGGACTGTTGAATTTAACAAACCCGTTTCGTGAATCTGTAGGCCCAATACAAAGTTAGACAATATGTAAGTCTTCTAAAACAGTACATCTGATCCATTAGTCTGAAAACTTGTTAACTTGATTGTCTGATCTGTGAACTAGTAAATCTGAACTCTGTATGTCTGAAACTTGTAAACAAGTTATTCTGAAATCTGTTAGTCTGGGGACACAAGGTTAGGAGGGGAAATACTTGTTTCATCTGTTGTTTGGGACCCATATTAGTAGTAACCCTTTCTGGTATCAAAAACTTTGAAACCATGCTATGACGAGGACCGGGCACGCTTACTGAACTAATTATAAGCAGTTTATTCTGATAATGGAAAGGGGTGTTGATGGTGCGTTCCAACCAGGTCATGTGCGTGTATGGATCCGGTCTGCTCTGAGGATGTAAGACAACGTGACATCTGTAAATAGGTCTATGCCAATAGGTTGCCACTTTAGGGAGTGATACACCCAACTGTGGGGCTGGCATAGGGTATTTATGTATTAGGGAGCCGATCGCTTGGGGTAGGAATTAGGGTACACTTAATTCTGTCTGTTTCTGTTGGTACTGTCTATTTCTGTTGGGTGGTAACACCTGTCTGTTTCTACGTGGTACCGTCTGTTGGGGTAGTAAAGGCCCATTACTAGTGCACACCTAATTCTAACATTCTGTCTCCGTTGGGATTATTCTGTTTCCGTTTCCGATTCTGTTTCCGTACCTTCTGTCTGTTGGGGTGGTAAAAGCCCGTTAGTTGGGTAGTAAAGGTCCATTAGTTGGGTGGTAAAGTCCCATTATTTGTATTCTGTTTCTGTACCATCTGTCTTTTGGGGTGGTAAAGGCCCATTATTAGTATTCTGCTTCTGTACCTTCTGTCTGTTGGGGTGGTGAAGGCCCATTACTAGCATTCTGTTTCTGTATAGATTATTCTGTTTCGATTCTGTTTCAGTTTAGACATTAGGGTAACACCTGACCCTATTATACTAGTATTAGTGCAGAGAAGTAAGATGTAAGTAAGGAACATAACTTGGTTTACATCATTCTGTTTCTTCTGTTAACTTAAAGTATATCTGTTATTCCTGTTGATGTAATCTCTCATCCAGCTTTATTTACATGTCATGATAATATTATCTGTTTATATGCTGGAAGTCGCTGGACTCGCCAGACTTTATGTTTGACCTCGTTTGTTTTCGCCCCTTTTCTTTCCGTTCCCCCCAGGTGCTCTGGGTGGAAACATAGGAGCTTGATTCTGATTCTCTCTGTTTGGAGTGCTTGGAGTATTGCTTGGCTTTGACTCTATCTTTTCATGGCAGTTTATGTTGGGGATTATGGCTTTGAAACTTTACATTCTGAAGGATTTGTTATAAGACTGGTAATTGTGTACTTGATTTTTGGTATTGTGATTTAGAAAGATGTAACCAAACTTATTGCTGCTTCTGCTGTAATAAAGTTATAATTTTTCAAGCACTACTTATATGTCTTGTAATATTCTGTTTTTTCTACTAAAACGCTCCATCAAAGTTAAGGCATTCCCTTTGTGAGTGACCTTAACGAAGGTGGGGTGTTACACTTGCTATCAGAGTTGAAGGTTACCAGATTTGATAAAAAGTTTTTGAAAACTATTTTCAAAAAGGTTTTAAAAAGGAAGTATTTTCAAAAGTAAAGTTTATTTTGAAAAACATAATCCCCAAAAGCCATATATCTATCCTTTCTCCGTTTTGAATCCCTTTTCTTTTTCGTTTCAGTATGTCTGGGGATCTTAATCTTCCAGAGGGCGTACCAGTACCTAGTTTGTTTAGAAGGTATCTAGAAGTTAGGGCTAATGATGCGGGCCCAGCAGACGTCCCTCCTTCCCCAGCTGCAGCGGTTCCTCCTCCTCCTCCGCGCGTGAATACTTTCCCGAAGATATGTAGAGACTTTCAAGCCATTGGTGGGAAGAACTTTAATGGAACTGAATCATTCGTGGAGGCAAGGAACTGGCTCAAAGAAACTGAGGATTTGTTCGTTATCTTCGAGGTGGATGATAGGAAGAAGATACAGTTGGCGGTATGGTTGCCCAAGGACGAAGCTTCTTTTTGGTGGGAGGTCACAAATGGAGAGCGTCTGGTAGAGTCATGGATGGATTTCAGGCATAGGTTCGAGATGAAATTTCTCTCATGAGCGGAAGAGAGTCTATATGTAGAGAGGTTCTTGGCGTTGAAGCAAGGGGATTTATCAGTGAGAGAGTACATCAATAAGTTTAATCAGTTGGCGAGATTCGGATTAGATTTGGTAAATACACCGCATAAAAAGGCACTAAGGTTTGCTAAAGGTTTGAATGAACCACTACACGGATTGGCGGTGTCCCACATTCCTATGGGGGCAACTTTGAGAAATTGGTGGACATGGTGTTAATGCATGAAGAGGAAGCCGAAAGTAAAAAAGAAAGAGGAAAAGCTCGAAGGACCACATAACAAGAAGGTGGGCCCATAAAGGAAATACAAAAGAAGGATGAAAAGTCTGAAGATAAGAAGGCGAAAAAGTGCTTTACTTGTGGAAGCTTGACTCATCTGAACAAGGATTGCAGAAAGAGGAAGGGCACTTGCTTCAACTGTGGTGAGATGGGACACTTCACTAGGGACTGCCCGAAGAAACGAGGGCAAGGGCAGAGGACAGGTGCTACTCCTGGAGGGCAGGCGAATACCCTCGAGGCTGGTGGATAGGATAAAAATAGGAAGAAATTTCTGTAGATGGTTTAATTTCCTTATCTGATTGTTGAGTTAATACTCTTTCTGATTCTAGCATTTTGATTCTGTAATTGATACTCTGCACTTTAATACTAGTCTTGTTTCTGATCCCGCTGTAGACTCAAACCCATAAGGGTTATGACTCATCTGGTTGTGATAGGTTAGGGTTTAAGGGTATCTGTGTTAGGCGTTAAGTTGACTATGATGCATACATTTTGGTTTTTGTGGGATATGGTAGGGTTTTATCATGCTTAGTTTCCTAAGAATCATTTGATAATCTGATCTGTACCAGTAGTTTGTAAGTATCTGAATATTTCTGATAAGGTTAGGGGTTTTTACTCGAAGCGTGAAGTAGATTTCCAGTTTGGCATTGTTTAATGGGAGTAATTCACTGGGTGTCAATCTGACGTTGATTTCGGTCTTCGGGGTTGATACTTAGGGAATTATTTTCTTAACCGATGTCTAGTAGGAACAAAGCTCTTGTTTTAATCGTACTTGCTTCTATCACTCAGCTGTATTCTATCGATCGAGTCTTCGACCTTTAGGTAGAAACTAATGGGTGTAAACATGTGTTTGAGACATGTTATGTTTGATGGTTGCAAGTGGATGCAAGTGGTTGCTCGTGGATGCATATACACACTAGATCGGCACAATAACACTTTCATACTACATATGGATGTGTGTGCATTTTTTCATTTTTTGTGGATGCAAAATGATTGACTCATCATATGGATGTTGCATTTGGATGAATGGTTATGCACTCATATAGAAATGAAGCGTATCAAATAGGATTTCTCACATACATAATTGGACTCATGGAACCAACATGGTTCGCATTGAGGAGGTCAACTGAATCAGTAGACCTCCTGATCTTTGCATTAGATAAAAAACATATACACACGCTTTTGCATATGTTCATACAACATTAGAAGTTCCTAAGGACAATAAATGCTTGTGGATGATGGTTGAGTAGATGGATTATTGGATGGTAGGACATATTCTTCTTAACTTGAGATTTCTGGGACGAAATCCTTTAAGGAGGGGAGAATGTAACACCCCGTATTTTCTATGAACATATATGTAACAAATAAAAGTATACTTAATTTTTAGGAGAAGAACTAAGGGAAACGGGTTGCGCCATTGTGTTCGTCTCGAAATTATGCTTGAGATAGATTCCGAGGTTGCGTAAAACGGATAACGTATGAAGAAGATATGGACAAACGAAGTTAGGCAGAAAAACAGGAAACAAGCCAGAATACACTGGCGCACTTGTGAAGTGCGCCAGTATAAAAATACACTGGCGGACCTGCCAAGTGCGCCCATACCGATCCAACACATAATTCTGGAGTGTTCTGTGATGACGTGTCTTCTTCTGAATGGCTGGATGACCTATCTTCGAACTGGGTGGTTCTGATGACTTCTGGACTGATCTGAAGGCTCTAAATCACCCTATTCTCCTATAAAAACACCCCTTAAACCTCACTTTCTCTCCACACAATTTCATTCTACCTATACTTTGCCTCTATTCTAATTAAAATAAAATAATGGCGTCGCTACTCTGCTGAAATCTAAGCTAGAACTAGTGCATCTTCTTCCAATCTGAATAGAATTAAAAGAGAACAACTATTTTTTAATCTAATCGATAGCCTACGCCAGAGGAGAGCTATTCAGTGTCAGAATACAGATTCCAGAATACAAGAATCGTTCCCTTTTTGTGAGTACAGTTATTTTCAGATATGAACTTTAATTATGATCTTGACATGGCTATAAATCTGAATCTGAGGTTTTGCATATTCTTATCTGTCAGATCTGTTTTTCTGTGACTATTCTCTTTTTTTTTTCTGTTTTATACCCAGGCTACTACGAGCCTACGCCAAATCTCGTAAGAGATTAACGGACAAACGCTAAATTTTGGAGTAAATAATGAATATTGCATAATTGGACATGACTGATCTTTGACTGATTTAAGAAAAGGACGTATGTTGTAAATTATATCTAGATTTGTGCATACTCTGTGATTTGGAAGAAGAGGAATCATTGAATGATAACATATGACTTGAAACTTGGGGATATAATGCATATAAAAATTAAGATCTGATTTTGAGAGGATATAATTTAAAGATCTAGATTTTTGGGTATATTTTATATAACGATTCATGACTTGAAAAAGGAATATGAAACTTAGGCGTAAGGACCTATATTAAAATAGGATAACTATTATTGTGAATGCTCCTAAATATGGATTTTTGGATATTGTCATTAAAGGCTATAATTTGGCATAATTCATATCATGATTTGGGGCTTTTAGAGAGTGTTCTGTACTATGCAAAGTTTAACGAAAATTTGGGGGCATATATTGTATTATGACCATGATTTAAGCATGTAAGTTTAGGCTTAATTTATGATTAGGCAAGATATGTAAATAGAATTTTTAAGAATTGTTAAATCTGCTAATCTGCTGAATTGCTTAATCCTCTAAATCTATTTAATTGCCTGTTCTGCTAATCTGCTAAATTGCCTAATCTGCTAGATCTGTTATCTGCTAAATCTGTTGAATTGCTTAATCTGTTGAAGCTGAATAATTGCAATTTGGAGGCTCGATCTAAAATTGAGCAAAACATTATAATAGAACTTTGGATAATCTGTCGTAACTTGTAAATAAGTTAAATCTGCTAAATGAACATAATTAGTCTGATATTTTCTGTAATGGAATAAAGTGGCTATGACACGAGGTTAGACTCCGTTTGGAGTAGAAGCCTACCCGGAACCAACCGGCTTAACCAGCGACCGCAAACTGTCTGTCAAATGTGAGAGGTCGTAGGCCTAACTAAAATATGCTTAGATACGAGGTTAGGTCTGGCTTGTGGCAGAAGTCTGCCCGGAACCGCCCGGCATATCCAGCAGCCACAAGCTATCAACCTAATGTGAGAGGTCTGTGCATTAATATTTAATTAATGCAAGTCTGAGATAAATATGATGTCTAAAATGTGTTGGGTGGATAGGGTTAAACCAACTGGACTGTTGAATTTAACAAACCCGTTTCGTGAATCTGTAGGCCCAATACAAAGTTAGACAATATGTAAGTCTTCTAAAACTGTACATCTGATCCACTAGTAAATCTGAACTCTGTACGTCTGAAACTTGTAAACAAGTTATTCTGAAATCTGTTAGTCTGGGGACACAAGGTTAGGAGGGGAAATACTTGTTTCATCTGTTGTTTGGGACCCATATTAGTAGTAACCCTTTCTGGTATCAAAAACTTTGAAACCATGCTATGACGAGGACCGGGCACGCTTACTGAACTAATTATAAGAAGTTTATTCTGATAATGGAAAGGGGTGTTGATGGTGCGTTCCAACCAGGTCATGTGCGTGCATGGATCCGGTCTGCTCTGAGGATGTAAGACACCGTGACATCTGTAAATAGGTATGTGCCAATAGGTTTCCATTTTAGGGAGTGATACACCCTACTGTGGGGCCGACACAGGGTATTTTTGTATTAGGGAGCCGATCGCTTGGTGTAGGACTTATGGTACACTTAATTCTGTCTGTTTCTGTTGGTACCGTCTGTTTCTATTGGCTGGTAACAACTGTCTGTTTTTGTGTGGTACCGTCTGTTGGGGTGGTAAAGGCCCATTACTAGTGTACACCTAATTCTAACATTCTGTTTTCGTAACGATTATTCTGTTTCCGTCTCTGATTCCGTTTCCGATTATGTTTTCGTACCTTCTGTCTATTGGGGTGGTAAAGGCCCATTAGTTGGGTGGTAAATGCCCATTAGTTGGGTGGTAAAGGCCCATTATTAGTATTATGTTTCCGTACCTTCTGTCTGTTGGGGGTGGTAAAGGCCCATTAATAGTATTCTGCTTCTATACCTTCTGTCTGTTGGGGGTGGTGAAGGCCAATTACAAGCATTATGTTTCTGTATAAATTATTCTGTTTCAGTTTATACATTAGGGTAACACCTAACCCTATTATACTAGTATTAGTGCAGAGAAGTAAGATGTAAGTAAGGAACATAACTTGATCATTCTATTTCTTCTGTTAACTTAAAGTATATCTGTTATTCCTATTGATGTAATCTCTCATCCAGCTTTATTTACATGTCATGATAATATTATCTGTTTATATGCTGGAAGTCACTGGACTCCCCAGACTTTATGTCTGACCTCGTTTGTTTTCGCCTCTTTTCTTTCTGTCCCCCCCCCCGGTTCTCAGGGTGGAAACATAGGAGCTTGATTCTGATTCTCTCTGTTTGAAGTGCTTGGAGTATTACTTGGCTTTGACTCTATCTTTTCATGGTAGTTTGTGTTGGGGATTATGGCTTTGGAACTTTACATTCTGAAGGATTTTGTATAAGACTGAAAATTGTGTACTTGATTTTTGGTATTGTGATTTAGAAAGATGTAACCAAACTTATTTCTACTTCTATTGTAATAAAGTTATAATTTTTCAAGTACTACTTAATTGTCTTGTAATATTCTGTTCTATCTACTAAAACACTCCATCAAAGTTAAGGCATTCCCTTTGTGAGTGACCTTAACGGAGGTGGGGTGTTACAAACTCACACCATTAGTATGAGAGAATAGAGAAAGAGTGGATCTTGGATTCCTGGATTTGATTTTCCTTAGTTGATAAAAGAAGATAAGGGATCCAGTTCAATTCAAACACCGATAGAATTTGGCTACCATTGATTCTTTGTGAAGAAAACCAGACAATTGAGGTATATTTATAGCTGTAGAACCCTCTGGAACCGACTGCCACATAAGCCCTAGGGTGAATCAGGTTGTGGGTGGCCTCCCACTTGGAAAAAGGCCCGAATACCCAAAAACTCCTATGGGCGTACTTTACAGGTGCGCTAGTGTAAAACTGCCTTGGCGCACTTGTGAAGTGCGCCAGTTATACCTAGTTTGAATGTCAAACTTTTATCGTCCGTAACTTCTTCATTTGTTATCTATTTTACGCAAACCAGGTGTCTATCCTAACCAGAATTTCAAGATGGACGTAATGATGTAGTTTGTTTCCCTTAATTCTTAATATTAAATTAATTATTGTTTAATTTATCCTCTTTAATGTTAATAAAATTACATGTGTTACGAATAACCACTATCCAATATCCGTTTGTCCTTTTTGATTTCCTCCATTTGTTTCCCAGAATTTGAATTCTCAATAGCCATGTAACACACCATTCAGAATTTGAATTTTCAACAGCCACCATTTCGGAATTTGAATTTTCAACAACCACTTCACCCATCTTTTCAATTTCTAAATTTTCAATATTTATATAACACATATTTTCCTGTATTTGACAATATTTCAATAGATCACTTGGATTTTCAACATGATTGAATGCAGACTCTTTCAACATTGATGCAATGCCCGAATTGACACTAGTGTTAATAAACATTTCAAAATTTGCCATTAAATATATTCAAAAATCAGATTATGAACTTTTTGAAAGACCATGCTCCGATACCAATAGTTATGGGTCCTCATGAACCAGTGGCCTAACCTGCCACCGCGGCATAACAATGGAACCTCAGAACTGATTTCACAATTAGCCTCGTGACTCCACCAACCCACACATGGGGACCTGCAGGAGTAAGAGTCTCCTTCCCACCATCAAATAGCCAAGCGAGACCCCTATCACATTCTCTAACCAGCTCTGATACCAATTATTAGAGAATACAGAATGGATATTAAGGCAAAACTAACATTAGAGGGGGGTGAATAGTGTTTTCAAGGAATTTAAGAAAATCTAAAACTTATATGATCTAATATATGAATCACACACCATAGAGATAATCACAAACACAGAATCAAACATAAATACAGAATTAAACTGTAACACCCCACCTCCGCCAGGGTCACTCTTGCAAGTACACTGGCTTTGGAGGGGTGTTGGCCAAGGTAAACATGCATGCAGATATCACAAGACAGAACATACAAGTAAAACAGAGTAAGTAAAGCAGCGGATAAAACTACTATTTCAAAACCATAGTCAAGTTACATCAAAGTACTGAGTCATTATTTTCCAACTACTACAAGTCTAGAAACATAAACTGAAAACCGGAAATAACATAAAGTAAACTATTCCCCATAGTAGAGGTGATAAAGCCATAGCGAGCTCAAGTCCAAACCGTACATGAGCTATCCGGTAAGCAAGCTAAAGATCCCTGCAAAGTGCTAGTATTCCCACCCTGAGAACCTAGGGGGGGAGAACAGAAGAAAAGAGGCAAAAGAAAACGGGTCAGTCAAAAAAACTGGTAAGTCCTACCTACTATTAGTATAAAAACTAATAAAGTTAACTGGACATGTAAAACAGAGATGAATCATAGGGTGATAACTGGCATGGTGAAAAGTTAACAAGATAGATCAAGTGTGGCATCGCATATACAAGGTTAAGTTGCACCAGGTGTACTAGTATTCTAATCCATGTCAAGTATAACGAGAAATGATCCCTTGGCCCAAAGTTGGCCCACATCATGAGATGACCTAAATCAAGGTCCCACTACTCGGTCTAGTCGATCGGCTCCCTATAAGCCTAACTCGTCGTGTATCGGTGTCATACGGCCTAATCATGGAATGTAGTTGACGGTGCAAGGTCCACCCTAGGGTGTATCCAGCCCTAAGGTGTAAACCACAGACACAATTCAAGCACGCACAGTCTAAACCTACCGGTACCCATGTTCAACTCCGGACTTAACGTGCACGACCATGGTCCGCCTGAACAACCGGTGCACCCTTCAGCCGTCTCTTTTGGTCTCTTACAATCAGTCAGTAATCGTGCCACCACCCTAGCCTAGTCCAGGGTATCCATATACTCCCGAGTTGGTTACTGCTGAAAAGGACCACGTAACTAGGGTTTTAAACGGGTTAAGTGTGGTTAACCCTATCCTAACCATGTATTGAGTCGGTCAAGTGTGTCCAAGCAGTTCATGACTTAACCCTATCAATACATCGTGTTCAACTGGCTAAGTATATTCAAGTAGTCCATGACTTAACCCTACCAATCCATCGTGTTTAATTGGTTAAGTATTCAAGTAGTCCATGACTTAGACCTACCATGTGGCATTAATTAACTTAATGCACCCCAACCCCTCACATTAGACTTTGTTGTGGTTACTAGTTAAGCCGGGCGGGTCCGGGTAGCTTTACACCACAACCTAGTCTAACCTCGGGTTTTAAGTACGATATGACCAACTACTCACATGGAGTCCTATTGTTTGTAGCCACTAGTTAAGCCGGTCGGTTCCGGGTAGATTTATGCTACAAACTCAACCCAACCTCGAGTTGGCCACTTTCATGTTTTCTACATGTCATGTCCACGTTCATGTTTCAAGCATAAACACATGTCAAACTTTCATGTCATATTTTCAAGTCATGCTTTCGTGTTATTTAAGTTTGCCCAACTACCCATAACATATTCCCATCGCACGTAAATTCGCATCAACGCAAATAGATCAAAGAGGGAACATAACAATATGACAAGGTGGGCATAAGGTGGCAAAGTCTATCACAAGTTAAACATGGTGATATTTGAGGCAAAGGTGTTCAACATACTAGCATATGGCCTCAACATGTATGATGGCATAAAAGGTGACTTGGCCTCAAACATATCGAATAGCATAAGGGTGATTTGGCCACAAGCCTGCATAATAGCATAAGGGTGATTTGGCCAAAAGCATGCATAATAGCATAAGGGTGATTTGGCCACAAGTTAAACATAATAGCATAAGGGTGCTTTGGCCACAAGCATGCATAATAGCATAAGGGTGCTTTGGCCACAAGTTAAACATCGTGGCATATGAGGCAAATGTGTTCATAAACTTGCATATTACATTATAAGCCTCAAAACATGCATGATATCAAACTTTAGCAAATAGGTGAAACATGATCATAAATGACATAGGATGATTGCTAGTGATTCGCATATAACATCATATGCAAGATAACATAAGGTTTATGAGAGATCATAAACTTGCATATTACATTATAAGCCTCAAAACATGCATGATATCAAACTTTAGCAAATAGGTGAAACATGATCATAAATGACATAGGATGATAGCTAGTGATTCACATATAACGTCATATGCAAGATAACATAAGGTTTATGAGAGATCATAAACTTGCATATTACATTATAAGCCTCAAAACATGCATGATATCAAACTTTAGCAAATAGGTAGAACATGATCATAAATGACATGGGATGATAGCTAGTGATTCGCATATATATGCAAGATAACACAAGGGTCATGAGAGTTTCTATGTTGCTTTATGCAACATTTCTAATCAAAGCTCATAGCTTTTCATGCACAAAGTCAAGGTGATAGCTTTACAAACATGCATAGAATAAATCTATGCATAACATGATAGAATCAAAGCACAAATCATATTTAGGCCCAAACTCAAACTTGCATCATGTCATATTTAACTTCATAGTTAGAATCTAAGAGTAGTATAGGGCTTACATTGCTATGAAGACTTATAAAATAAAATAAGATTGAGACGAAGCCACGCTAGCAACACTAAAAACCCCCAAATGAATATAAGCTCCAAGTTGTCTTGAGAAACAAGAAGCTCCTTTGATTTGTATGAAGAAAGATCCTTATTGTGATGAAGAAAGGTGGCTCTTTTACTAGCTTAGGACACTCAAATTTTCATGAAGAGGATGGAGGCCATGATATGAAGGTGGAGGCCATGATCAAGAAGCATTTTGGCATAGTTTAGTTGTAGGAATGATTAATGAGGGTTTAGGCTAGGTCTTAGGGTGTTTTTATAGAAGATTAGGTTAGTTTAGGCCATAGGATTAACCCTAGTTCAGATCTGAGCCTTTAAAATCCGTCACAAGCCTCCAAACATGTCTTTAGAAACAAGTCAGGTGCACCCAGGCCAGACTGGCCGACCACCCAAGTCGACAGGGGTGTCGACTGGGCAGTCGACACAACTTGGGGTGTGTCGACTCCCAAGTCGACTCCCCAGTCGACTCCCCAGTCGACTTGGGGTGGCGGTAATTTTTCCCGCCTGTCCTGCCCAGTTGAATTTGAATTTCTGAATTCAAATTTGAACTTGAAATTTTCTGAAAACTTTGACGGGCCATAACTTGGTCATACGGACTCCGATTTTCGAAAACTCGGACTCTATTTCGCGTATTTTTTCGAGACGAACGCAATGGCACAACCCGTTTCCCTTGATTCAGATTTTATCATTTAATTCTGCCTTGGTTTATGTTATAACATGTTATTTAAAAATACGGGTTGTTACATCCTCCCCTCCTTAAAGGATTTCGTCCCCGAAATCTTCAAGTTAGGAAGAACATATCCTACCATCCATCATCCATCTACTCAAAACATCATCCATGTGTAGTCATTGTCCATAAAAGATTCTAAATGCTGTATGAACATATGCAAAGGTGTGTGTATATGTACTTATCTAATGCGAAAGTCAGGCGGTTACTGATTCAGTAAACCTCCTTAATGCAAAATATGTTTGTGAAATGCGTCCATATGTATGCAAATTCCTAACATAACTTATAATCTCTACATGAATGCACATAACATCCATATGCAACATCCATGTGATAGCGTACAAGTTTCATCCATGAATAAGCATAAACACTCATGCATATGCGGTATGAAAGTGTGTGAGCCGATCTTAGTGCCTAAGGTGTATCATGCATCCACGAGTATCTACTTGCAAACACTTGCAACCACTTGCAGCCATCAGGCATAACATGTTTCAAGTACATGTTTCATCCAAAAGGGCTCCTACCTAAGGTTCTCATGACAGGATTAACGAGATAACAAGATAAACATGGATAGCAAAAGAAAGGTATACTAACTAGGAAAAGAGATTGAGAATGTACCCTCGAAAAGAAAAGGATAAAGCCTACGCATCTTCCCCTCAGTTTCCCAAGTTGCGTCTTCTCCGGCTTCATTCCACTGAACCTTTACTAACTTGACTTCTTGATTCCTCAGTTTCTTGATCTCCGTTCCCAAGATACGAATCGGAGCTCGCCTCAAGGTCCCTTTTTCTCTACCTCCATGTCTTCAAGAATACCTGGTTCAACCACTTCGGCTCACTCATGTAGGCACTTTCGGAGATGCGAGACATGAAAAACATTGTGCACTCCGGCCAGCTTCTCGGGCAATTATGAGCCATCTTCCCCACTCTTTCTATAATAGGGAAGAATCCTTGGTGCCAGCTTCCCAACTGCTCCAAAACGAACCATATTTCGCAAAAGAGAAACCTTCACGAAAACCATGTCTCCAACTTCGAATTCCATATCTGTCCTTCACTTGTTAGCATAGGATTTCTGTCTATCTTGGGCCGTTTTTATCTGTCTTTGAATCAACGCTACCTTCTCGGATGTGCCCCTTTTCATGTCGGGCCCAAGTATAGCTTATCCGTTGTCTCTCACCAACATGTTGGTGACTTGCACGACCTCCCATACAAAGCTTCGAATGGTGCCATTCCTATGCTTGTCTGATAGCTGTTATTACAAGCAAACTCTACGAGAGGAAGATGATCTTCCCAAGTGCCACCAAAGTCAAGGATGCATAGCCTCAACAGATCTTCTAGTACCATATTCACCCTTTCGGTTTGGCCATCCGTCTGTGGATGATAGGCCGTACTTAGATTCAATCGCGTATCCATCGCTTCTTGCGAACTATTCTAGAATTGGCTAGCGAGAATTGGGCCACGATCGCTAACTATGTTAGAAGGAACTCCATGCAATCGCACTATCTCTCGAAGATGAACAGATGCTAGCCATGATATGGTCCTCTTGCTCTTCAACGGAACAAAGTGAGCACTCTACTTAAGTCTATCAACTATGACCCATATCCCATAAAGCCCAAATAGTTTGGTCAACTTAATGGACATCCTCACCCCAACTATATAGGTGAGTCATACTCCTTATGGGGTTTGCAACAGAACTAAGATTGAGAATAGGACCGAGAGGATATACTTAAAAGATAGCATGCGAGTAAGCTCTACAGAATAATAGGGATCAAGGATATACTCTTAGAAAGAGATATAATGCGCGTATTTAGTCTTCAATCTTCTAAGCCGCATTTTCTTGAGCTTAATCCTATCGTGCCTTGACCGTCTTTTAACTTCACAAATTCGTAGCTCTTAATTCTTATTTCCAAAATATGAGTTAGAACTCATTTCACCATTGCCTCTCGTCCCACTTCCACTTATTATCTTCCTAAAATACTTGGCTTCCACATAACTACGTGCTCATGGTTTCATGCAAGATTTACAAAATTCGTTAGTGAATCCTGGACCTCATTTACATACTATACGGTATCCCACGCAGAAGAACTATCTCTTGAAAACAAGTGCCAATCCATGTTGCCAAATGTACTTATTAGGGTGATTTCTATAACCCATGCTTAAGCGAAATGGGCTATCCACCTTAGTGGCGAACACCACCGGAGCACCCCATTCTGAAATGCTTCGCCTAGTGAAATTTTCCTCAAGCAACTCCTTGATTTGCTTGCTAAGCTCTCTTCTTTCACGCGGGGCCATGTGCCTAACAGGCAATAAAACTGGCTTGGCATTATCAACAAGATGAATACGAAAATCTATCTCTCATTTAGGGGGTAACCCCTTAACCTCTTCAAAGACATCAGGATAGTCTCGGACCACCCTTACAGATTGCAGATCATCGATGGACGAGTCAAGAGATTCAAGATAACATGACATGACGGGATCCAACGGGTTGCAAGAAATCTCTAGGGTATTACCGAGGCGAGTCAGGAGCCTCACCACCCTATGCTCACAATCGAGAATGGTTCCATAACTGGACAACCAATACATGCCCAAAATCAACCCGTATCCCGTGAACCCAAGAACATAAGCATTACACGTGAATTCCACGGTCAAGATAGAAATCTTCAAATCCACACAAATCACAGGTAGATGGGCAGAACCCCCAATTGGATTTGAAACACTAACGGGACCTCAACTAGACTAGTACTTAGGTGCAAACTTTCAACAAGATCAGAAATAAAACTATGCGATGTGCCAGAATCAAATAAGGTACGAACAGGGAAATCAGAAATGTAAACATGACTTTCTATAGAAACACAACCTCGATCAAAAGATGGAAGAGCGAGGAGAGCCTGCAACTGCCCTCCAGAGGGTCCTGCTCGCTGAGTTTGCCTTTTCTCTTGTCCTCGCTTTTTCAGGCAATCCTTACTGAAGTGTCCAGACTTTCCACAATGAAAGCATTCTCCCAACTTCCTTTTCTTCTTCCTACAGTCTTTGGCTATGTGCCCAGTGATCCCACAGAAGTTGCACTTCCTCCTTTCTCTTGACTTGTTGTCCTTGTTGCTGTTGTTCTTTCCTCCTTTTCCGGAATCTACCTTCTCGCCTTGAGACTCATTTGCCTTGACCTCCTTCTTGCCACTCCTATCTTCCTCTTGAAGGAGGGCCATATTCACCAAACTCTCGAAAGTCGCCCCCATGGGTATATGAGACATGGCCAAACCGTGCAATGGCTCGTTCAATCCTAGAGCAAAGTGTAGGGCCTTCTTCTAAGCTGTGTTAACCAAGTCTAGACCGAACCGAGCAAGCTGATTAAACGTATCCACGTATTCCCTAACCGTCATGTCCCCTTGCTTTAGAGATAGGAACCTCTCCATCTGAAGGTTCTCTTCTGTCGATGATAGAAACCTCAGTCCAAACCTTCTCCTAAAGTCATCCCAAGTCTGAATTGGCCTA
This sequence comes from Allium sativum, assembly GCA_030737875.1. Lineage (NCBI taxonomy): Eukaryota > Viridiplantae > Streptophyta > Magnoliopsida > Asparagales > Amaryllidaceae > Allium > Allium sativum. Next base: position 506,855,616 of record CM060921.1, on the reverse strand, counting down.
GTAGTGGTGGTGACTACCCACCAATATGCAGCTTCCCCTTTCACCAGCTATACCGCTAACAGAACTTCCCTATGGTCTTCTGTATCAAAGATAACAAAGAGGTCTTCAGTTTCCTTCAACCAGTTTCTTGCCCCAACAAAAGTCTCCGTCCCTACAAAATTCTTGCCACCCATCACCTTAAAGTCCTTGCAAATCTTTGCGAAATCCTCTTGCGGATGCTGAGGAGGAGGAACCTCAGCTATGGGAGGAGGAGAAATGTTAGCCACGGGGGAAGGAGGAGGAACGTTCGCGGGGCCGACTTCATCCGCCCTTGCCTCCATGTACCTTCTAAACCAAATAGGTACTGGTATGCCCTCCAGAATGGCAAAATTATCGACCATACTGAAACGAAGAAAAAGATAGATTGAGAACGAGGAAACAAAGGATAGCGCTAATGGCTTTTGGGGAATAGCCTTTTTAAAATAAACTAGACTTTTCTTGGAAAATACTTAATTGGTTTTGAAAATAGTTTTTATTTAAAAAGGTAAGTTTTAAAAACCTTTTGCCCAGATCTTGTAAACCTTATGCTCTGATACCAAATGTAACACCCCACCTCCGCCAGGGTCACTCTTGCAAGTACACTGGCTTTGGAGGGGTGTTGGCCAAGGTAAACATGCATGCAGATATCACAAGACAGAACATACAAGTAAAACAGAGTAAGTAAAGCAGCGGATAAAACTACTATTTCAAAACCATAGTCAAGTTACATCAAAGTACTGAGTCATTATTTTCCAACTACTACAAGTCTAGAAACATAAACTGAAAACCGGAAATAACATAAAGTAAACTATTCCCCATAGTAGAGGTGATAAAGCCATAGCGAGCTCAAGTCCAAACCGTACATGAGCTATCCAGTAAGCACACTAAAGATCCCTGCTAGGTGCTAGTATTCCCACCCTGAGAACCTGGGGGGGGGGGGACGGAAGAAAAGAGGCGAAAGAAAACGGGTCAGTCAAAAAGACTGGTAAGTCCTACCTACTATTAGTATAAAAACTAATAAAGTTAACTGGACATGTAAAACAGAGATGAATCATAGGGTGATAACTGGCATGGTGAAAAGTTAACAAGATAGATCAAGCGTGGCATCGCATATACAAGGTTAAGTTGCACCAGGTGTACTAGTATTCTAATCCATGTCAAGTATAACGAGAAATGATCCCTTGGCCCAAAGTTGGCCCACATCATGAGATGACCTAAATCAAGGTCCCACTACTCGGTCTAGTCGATCGGCTCCCTATAAGCCTAACTCGTCGTGTATCGGTGTCATACGGCCTAATCATGGAATGTAGTTGACTGTGCAAGGTCCACCCTAGGGTGTATCCAACCCTAAGATGTAAACCACAGACACAATTCAAGCACACACAGTCTAAACCTACCGGTGCCCATGTTCAACTCCGGACTTAACGTGCACGACCATGGTCCGCCTGAACAACCGGTGCACCCTTCAGCCGTCTCTTTTGGTCTCTTACAATCAGTCAGTAATTGTGCCCCCACCCTAGCCTAGTCCAGGGTATCCAGATACTCCCGAGTTGGTTACTGCTGAAAAGGACCACGTAACTAGGGTTTTAAACGGGTTAAGTGTGGTTAAACCTATCCTAACCATGTATTGAGTCGGTCAAGTGTGTCCAAGCAGTTCATGACTTAACCCTATCAATACATCGTGTTCAACTGGCTAAGTATATTCAAGTAGTCCATGACTTAACCCTACCAATCCATCGTGTTTAATTGGTTAAGTATTCAAGTAGTCCATGACTTAGCCCTACCATGTGGCATTAATTAACTTAATGCACCCCAACCTCTCACATTAGACTTTGTTGTGGTTACTAGTTAAGCCGGGCGGGTCCGGGTAGCTTTACACCACAACCTATTCTAACTTCGGGTTTTAAGTGCGATATGACCAACTACTCGCATTGAGTCCTATTGTTTGTAGCCACTAGTTAAGCCGGTCGGTTCCGGGTAGATTTATGCTACAAACTCAACCCAACCTCGAGTTGGCCACTTTCATGTTTTCTACATGTCATGTCCACGTTCATGTTTCAAGCATAAACACATGTCAAACTTTCATGTCATATTTTCAAGTCATGCTTTTGTGTTATTTAAGTTTGCCCAACTACCCATAACGTATTCCCATCGCACGTAAATTCGCATCAACGCAAATAGATCAAAGAGGGAACATAACAATATGACAAGGTGGGCATAAGGTGGCAAAGTCTATCACAAGTTAAACATGGTGATATTTGAGGCAAAGGTGTTCAACATACTAGCATATGGCCTCAACATGTATGATGGCATAAAAGGTGACTTGGCCTCAAACATATCGAATAGCATAAGGGTGATTTGGCCACAAGCCTGCATAATAGCATAAGGGTGATTTGGCCAAAAGCATGCATAATAGCATAAGGGTGATTTGGCCACAAGTTAAACATAATCGCATAAGGGTGCTTTGGCCACAAGCATGCATAATAGCATAAGGGTGCTTTGGCCACAAGTTAAACATGGTGGCATATGAGGCAAATGTGTTCATAAACTTGCATATTATATTATAAGCCTCAAAACATGCATGATATCAAACTTTAGCAAATAGGTGAAACATGATCATAAATGACATAGGATGATAGCTAGTGATTCGCATATAACATCATATGCAAGATAACATAAGGTTTATGAGAGATCATAAACTTGCATATTACATTATAAGCCTCAAAACATGCATGATATCAAACTTTAGCAAATAGGTGAAACATGATCATAAATGACATAGGATGATAGCTAGTGATTCGCATATAACATCATATGCAAGATAACATAAGGTTTATGAGAGATCATAAACTTGCATATTACATTATAAGCCTCAAAACATGCATGATATCAAACTTTAGCAAATAGGTAGAACATGATCATAAATGACATGGGATGATAGCTAGTGATTCGCATATATATGCAAGATAACACAAGGGTCATGAGAGTTTCTATGTTGCTTTATGCAACATTTCTAATCAAAGCTCATAGTTTTTCATGCACAAAGTCAAGGTGATAGCTTTACAAACATGCATAGAATAAATCTATGCATAACATGATAGAATCAAAGCACAAATCATATTTAGGCCCAAACTCAAACTTGCATCATGTCATATTTTACTTCATAGTTAGAATCTAAGAGTAGTATAGGGCTTACAATGCTATGAAGACTTATAAAATAAAATAAGATTGAGACGAAGCCACGCTAGCAACACTAAAAACCCCAAATGAATATAAGCTCCAAGTTGTCTTGAGAAACAAGAAGCTCCTTTGATTTGTATGAAGAAAGATCCTTATTTTGATGAAGAAAGGTGGCTCTTTTACTAGCTTAGGACACTCAAATTTTCATGAAGAGGATGGAGGCCATGATATGAAGGTGGAGGCCATGATCAAGAAGCATTTTGGCATAGTTTAGTTGTAGGAATGATTAATGAGGGTTTAGGCTAGGTCTTAGGGTCTTTTTATAGAAGATTAGGTTAGTTTAGGCCATAGGATTAACCCTAGTTCAGATCTGAGCCTTTAAAATCCGTCACAAGCCTCAAACATGTCTTGAGAAACAAGTTAGGTGCACCCAGGCCAGACTGGCCGACCACCCAAGTCGACAGGGGTGTCGACTGGGCAGTCGACACAACCTGGGGTGTGTCGACTCCTAAGTCGACTCCCCAGTCGACTTGGGGTGGCGGGAATTTTTCCCGCCTGACCTTCCCAGTTGAATTTGAATTTCTGAATTCAAATTTGAACTTGAAATTTTCTGAAAACTTTGACGGGCCATAACTTGGTCATACGGACTCCGATTTTCGAAAACTCGGACTCTATTTCGCGTATTTTTCCGAGACGAACGCAATGGCACAGCCCCTTTCCCTTGATTCAGATTTTATCATTTAATTCTGCCTTGGTTTATGTTATAACATGTTATTTAAAAATACGGGTTATTACATAAACCGAAATAAAATGCAAAAATGGAAAGAACACACCAGATTTTATACTAGTTCGGATCACTCCTACGTTCAATCCCATGCAACGCTGGATTGCTCGGAGTTTTATTACTATATCAATATCCAAGTACAACCCCCTTGAATTCACAGCTACAATGTTAACACCGATTCCACCACCCTTGATTTCTTGGCTACAAGGTTAATACCGCTCCAAACACCCTTGATTAAGTGCAGTCCCCTTAATTTCACGACTACAAGGTTAACACCGCTCCATTTACTCGATTTCAGGTCTACAAGGAACATACCTTTCCCAAACACTTCCCAAAATATTACAACAGCCCTATAACTCTTCAATAGCACTTCAATTCAGAGAGTATTGGATAGAGAGTGAGAAAAGAAGAAGTTCAATGTAATTAGAATAACAATCGGCAGAGTAGAAGTGTAGAAATCAATAAAATATGAAATATTAATGGAGTAATGAAGAAGGGTGAAGATGGATAAGGAAAATTATTAAAAAGTTCGAATTCAACCATTATTTATAAGATTTGAAAGGTTGCAACGCTTCTGAAATGTTACAAATGGTGAAAAGACACTTCCTTTCAAAACTGAAAATATGACAGTTATATGTCGACATGCCAACATATGTATGTCGACATATGTTCTTTAAAATTTGAATATTTTTCAAGTGTTTTAATATATATATATATAATTTGCAAATTCTTGAATTAAAACGTAGTGATATAAATAAGTATTATAAAGTAGAAAATCATATGAAATCATGAATATAAATTATATAAACATATTTTTAAAGCTATATAAATATAAAAGTATAAAAGTATATAACTATATAAATATATATAAACTTATAATCTTTAAAAATCAAGCTTAAAATCAAAAGTTAAATGGAAAAACTTAATTAGAATTTGAAAACAGAATTTGAATTTAAACCTGGAGTGCTATTCAGAGTCTTACATAAACTAGACTATAGTACTATATTTATCTTGAACTATTGATTTCGTGATTACTCATGAGTCTTGAATCTTCTCTGAATTCTGAATCTATAAAACTCTTAAACTGTACAGTTTTCAGTAATAATTCATGTATACAAATTCTGTATATATGTGTGTATATATTTGTATTCTAAATAGAGATGTTAGTATATATTTTATAATCCATTAATATTGAAATAAGGTTATTTTCATCAAAACTCCATTCTACAACAGTATGACACAGTATTACGATCATTTACCAAACCCTAATTGGTTCATCTTTGTGCGACACCATTTTGAGACTTCTTAGATTTACCTAGGTTTGACATGTAGACCTATGCCTTATAGAGTCTCTTACTGAGTGATGGGGGCCTAATACAGATACCTTTCACTTTCCTGATTTTGAGTTAGGGCTGACTCCTTTAGATTTTTACATGCTCACTAACATAAAGGCAGGTCATCCCAACCGTGTCCCTATTCCTTTTGATGCATCATTTGAGGAGGTTGTGTGTTTTCCCGATCATTTACCGGGTTTATACCAGGACATAGTTCATGTAGATGTCGTTACCCTCAAAACTTTGCAAGACTATATAGTAGTTCATCAGGCCACTCAGGATATGCATATTCCTATGATCAGGGCCTTTTTATTATACCTTTTTGGCTTCCCATTTTTTAGCAACAACGAGGGGACTGTTAGACTTGGTTTTCTCGCTGGCCTGACTATATTGGCTTATTTGTACGTAGTATTGGATACATACTCTGTACAATTCTCCAAACAACTATACGGTTTTTGGTACATTCTTCCCTTCTGGTATTACGAGTACATGGCTAACATAGATCCTAGACTTATCCCTGAGGCGATTGGTACAACTTATATATACTTTCCTAAACTACGTCGTTAGGGTTTGGCTATGCATGTCGCTCGTTCTGCATAGGGAGTGCACAACGAGCTTATGGAAGCGTGCCTGTAGATGGATTTGAGGTGGCGGAGTAGCATTTTTGAGTGTCCATGGGAGTAGTACATATGGTTTTTAGCGCCTCAACATGACCATCCCCTTAGCTTTCAGTTTAGTATTTTGAGGCATATAGGGTTTGCTTTCAGATAGCTACGTGTCCATTCATATGGTATTTGGGGGAGCGTTGTTGGTTATAGCTATACGGTATAGTGTGTATTCCTTCTGATCTGCTTCTATGGGATGAGATGTTTAGCGATATATGGGTAAGACATGCATATATTGAGAGTATGAGGGAGGCAGGTTGGGTGGACAGTGAGCTCTTTACAATTTCCATAAACTTTGATTTTTATTAGGTTCAAGTTGCCCCACGAGCTTATGCTTTACCAGATTACGTTCGGGGTTTGAACTCCTACCATATTGTGCCATCTACAATATCCGGGAGAGTTCCAGTGCATCCAACCACATTTGAGCCTATATCATCATAGTACACATAGATTGGTGAGTTGGACCCTCCTGCCTCGCACTTTTAGGGCGTAAGATGTACAGAGTCAGATAGTAGAGTTTCCATTGCAGTATCCATTACTCGACCCTCCCGGTTTACCATCAGCCGATATGTACCATTCACATCAATTATGTAAGAAATTTAAAATTAATTTATATAAGTTATTCTTGTAATACTTGCATTAGTATAGTACTTGTTGTCACATTATTAGTACTCGCTATATATGGACAACGATAGACGACTGTTGGCTATATTTGAGCGTACGACACTTGAGTACATGCATCTGATGTACCAGAGTTGTCACATGGCTTTGGCCGAGCAGCAATACGAGGCCTAGATAGCAACGTTACAAGCCCAGATCCAGCAGTAGTATCATGGTGCCGATTCACCTCCACACGATGATATTGTTGATGCCGATAATAATAGTTCAGCTGCATCCGGTAACCATTCTATTCACACTGACTGATGTTTTTGTTATATGTCATTTTGTATTTGATATATCATGTTGTGTATATTATGAAATGACCTGAACTTCCCCGTAAAGGAAAGCCCAAATTGAATTGAGAACACAACAAATCAGAACACAAACAGAAGAACATTTCATTGCTTATTACAACAATTTACATAAGAGTACAAGAATATACAGAGTATGAAGAAATAATATTCATTCGATCAATATCAGAGATTTAAATTACATTTAAATACATAGCAGCGGAAAAATAATACAAAACACAAATGAAAGGAATATACGGATACAGAGCTTTCCAAACATCATTCCAGCTGTAAACCAGGATCCTGTGAACATAAATCTGCAAAAACAGAACTACTAGCTGCCCGTGTGGAAAATAGGGGCACCCAGAGTTTAGGTTAAAACAATAAACTCCAGGTCAATCATGTGACGGATGTGAGAACTAAAACAGTTATTTAAAACTTTACTTTGAAATCAGATATATCAAGGGACCACGCCGAATAACACGGAACGAGTTTCCTCCCAAGAATACCTGTGCATATAACAAAACAACGCAATGCTTTTTGGAAAAAATGAAGCTATTATAAGACCCATGTCCCATTACACAATGCAATGCAAGCCGTAGGATAGGGTTTTCCCTTATAATAGCCAAACATGCTTGGTACATTAAAACAAATCATTTGATAGTTATTATAAGGGCATAGTTTTTAAAACAACTTCAAATATAAATGTATCAATCCTAGACAGCATGGGTACCATATATCATGTCGCCAATACTAGGCTCTACAATCAAAACCGCAAATGTCACGTATTGGAAGTTGGATTTCTGTCTATGAACCAAGGAAAGGGATCGTCCTTATCGCTTTGAGACTGTCTAGCCCGAACTTCAGGAACAGCCGCAACTGCACCTTGGATCGTCAGGGTCGGTCCACACGGAGTGGATTAAAATGCCTGAACATTGTGTTTCCCCTCCCTATGGGCGTAAAATTGGTCTATATAAAGGCCATACCATCCATCGGCTCCGTAGAGACCGATATAACTGAGGGGACTCGCTATCCATCATCCACATAAATAAAACGTTTGGGCGTGTAAAACCCAAATACCACTCCTAGCTAGAAGGAAACGCATGTCCTCCCTGATGTCCTCTCCCGTTTCTAGTTCACACCGGGTTACGAGGCTCGCGAATTAACGCTACACAATGCTATGCTATATTAAAGCCGCGCTTTGATCATCAACCACAAGTCTCTGCTTTTCAAAAGAAGCCTTGATCATTTGCGTCTCAGCATGCCACATAGGCAATTCACGCTATGCAACCGATGTCTACCAATCACATGGAATGAAATCCGATGTCAGACACACATCCATTTACAAGTTCATTCTGGGACTGAACGAAACCGGAGGCACCTTATTCCTCGTCCCGTATGTCCAATACAGGAGAGAGGTCCTCGCATATCCAGTCGATCTCCAAGTACGTTTGGAAGAATGTAATGATCACCACTTATTACCTCGTCTTGGGTGTACAGCCTAATCAAGATATCAGTAATCATCCAAACGATGTGAAGATCTCCGGTCTTCAACCACCGTCTTCATCGTCGACTTAACGCCGATTCAGTTATTCAGAATGGGATAAACCCGGTCTTTCTGAATAACTCGCGTATATAATAAACAAGTGCTATAAAAACACAACATACGCCTCATTCCCATTCTGAATATTCTTTTATTTAAATATTCATATTCTTTGGGAAAGGTTCCCGTTAATTTTATCAAAGATAAATTCTTTAAATTTATTCTTTAATCTTCCTTCGGGGATCAATCCATACCAAATTATGGTTTATCCAAACTCGTCGGGATTAGCGAAACTTACCGAAGTAATCATTTGTTTTAATTTTCCAATCCCAACCTATTCATACCATGAAGTAAAACTAGTAATACTTCATATCTAACACCACGGTGTTATCGGTAAAATTAATTACCACTTCACGTTCAAATCTAATTAAAGATTTAACTAACGCTTGGAGCAAAACTGGGGATACTCCATTCCCAATTATTTCTTGGATTTGATAATTTTAGTTATCAAATTCACCTTTCAATCAATTTAAAGATTCATTAAAACTATAATTCAGTTTTAATTTCCAACAATCATTACTTAATGATTTTTCCAATTCAGGAAATAAATCATGTCTTTAACTAGGTTAAAGAACTAATGTCAATTAAAACATAGTTCACGATAAACCCAAAATCACATTCCATTAATTATGGAATTTTCACAGAAAAACAAACCAATATATATAATCGATATCAATTTCCGTTTCCGACTAAAATTATAAACGGAATAACGGCAAAGCCTTTTAAATTCCATACATATTATCAGTCTTCCTCCACAGAAGTTCATTTCGATTATTATCGAATCGAATCTCAATTCCATTCCAATTTATTTTATTAAAGTGGAAAACTTTACTTTGGAAATTCTCCTTTAAATCTTAACAAAAGATTTATAAATTCCAAATCACACTTCACTGTAAATCGAGTTAAATAACGAATGTCGTAAAAAACACTATTTACGATAAACCCAATTCACATTCCATTTTATTCCAATTATTAAATATAATTGGAAACTCTAACAATCTTAATTAAAAGATTTATTCTCTTCACCTGGGTTCAAGAGTAGTGGTACTGAAGACACCGTTCACGAAAAACCCAAAATCCCATTTGATATTAAATACTAGACTCTGAATAGAAAATGTATCAGCTTAAATTCAATATCAAATTCTATAACCAACAAATATCATATTGGAAATAAAGATATAAATATATCTTCAAATTTCAATCACGCACGAAATCCAACATCGAAATATTTCGAAGACAATTTCAATTCAAATCCATTCTAATTTACATATTGGAAATCCTGGTTATTTTTAAAACCATTCCAAATCCAATTTATTTTACTTAAAGATTATTGGATTTCGTATCTAGTTAATAACTAGTCCATTTTGATAAAAATATATTTTTATCTTTTCAAATATGGAATTTTTTTATCCTAATTCTTTCCAAATCATTTATTATGATTTTACACAAATTATTAATATTTTTAATAATTTTATCAAGGCACGTACAGTCGATTCCCATATACGACCATCGAACTACACTTACAGCGACATTTTCCAAATTTGATTTGGACATAATTCCAAATCCAACTGTTAGATTTCAAATTTGTTATATTCATTAGAAAGCATTTTTCGATACGAACCCAATGGTTCCGATTTTAGGAGAATCCGACTGTCAGATCTCACGTAATGTCCATTCGAATTCAATGGTTGAAAGTCATGAACTACATTGGCGCGGCGCGTTCTATTCAGGCCATTATATATATATATATATATATATATATATAATATTATATATATTTCGTCGATTTCCATATAAAACGTATTTTATAAATCGTTTTAAGTTTGTTTTCAAAACGATTTCAACTTCATATTCAATTTCAAATCAAAATTGAATATTCCATATCATCAAGATATAAATGATAATATTTTCAAAACATTAGATTTTGAAATCACTTCCTTTTCAATATTCATTATAAAAATGAATAAAATCGATATAAATATCGTTCACGTCTAAATGGCGTTAATCCAATCAACACGGCTTTACATATTTGAATATTTTCGTGTCCATCCCAAATCGGACATCAAAATCAAATCTTGATTCTTTTCTGAATATTATTTTAAAATATTCGTTATTTTAAAATATTTATTCTTTCTGAACTGGAATCAGACTTAGTCAATAACATATAATGTTGACTATATGGATTTCATACAATACATGTATACAACAACAATGATAAACAATCAACCATCATCCAGAGTGCATTCCACACTGCCTAAGAATTAAATATAAATATTTAACACTTACAACAGCCTGTCAACCAATCGATCGACATACAGCTAATCATTGGGACTAGTGTATTTCAAATATTATCCCAATACCTGTGTAGGGATTAAATCAACAAATAATGAATTTTATTTGTGCAGTTTGACGATGAGTAAAATTTATCATCCCAATTAATGTCAGTCAAATGTGTATACATAAACTAATCGTCCAATTTATTTATGAATATTTATTCATATACATGTTAAAAATTGTTTTTTAACTATAAAATATTTATTCCATTCCACATCACACAATCAATTTTCATAACACGATCAAACAAACAAGTCGTCCATGGTCTGTGGACGACGGGTGTCAGGTGCTGCTAAGCACCGTCTGCATCCTAGTACATATTTTAACTAGAAAATAAAATTAAAGTGAGAATTTCTCACCTTTGGGTTCCACTTCGTCATTCTTTAGCGGAAGACGGTTTGTATTTACCCGACATTCCAACTCTATCTTTCCACGTTGTTCATAAATAAAAATCACATTTTTATTTCACCGCTACACGGATAAAAATCACATTTTTATCTCTTCGCTATATTTATAAAAATCAAAATTTTAATTCTCTACCGTATATATAGAAATCGTATTTTCATAACACTACTCGTATATATAAAAATCTAATTTTTACATAGCTAAAAATTATATTTTTACATCGTTAAAAAATATATTTTTACTTTACCATTTCAACAATAAAAATTGAATCTTTATATACGCTATTTCATGATAAAGTTCAAATCTTTATTCTTGCTTCATGATAAAAATCAAATCTTTATTTAAATTAAAAAATCAAATCTTTCTAATATTAAAAATCTCAAATTTATCTCGTTATATATATATATTATAACAATCATATTTTTATATAAACGATATTCACTATTAAAAATTACATTTTTAACAACATAAAAATCATAACTTTCCTATCATAAAAATATAATCTTTTCTATTATAAAAATATAAACTTTTCTATTATAAAAATATAAACTTTTCTATTATAAAAATATAAAAATCGAATCTTTATATTTTAAAAATAAAAATAAAAATCGAATTGTTATTCACGTAAATAAATAAAATTAAAAAGAGTAAAAACTCACTTTTTATATTCGGTTTTCTTTCGTGGAGGGTTGCTGAAGTGTGTCAGGCGGCGGAGGAGGTGAAGGCGGAGTCAGGGGCTGCTATGTTGCACGCCAGGTGGGGTGTGTCGCTCGTTGGCGATTGGGAAAAGGGTGGAGGCGGCGAGGTGCGGTCAGAATGGAAGTGCAGCGGTCGCGGCGCGGTGGGGGCCCAGAGATGGTGGCGCGCTGAACGACGGGGGAGAACGATTTGAGGTTTCGGGATTTTTAATTTTAGGGGGCAGATTTCTGATGTTTGACCACGAATGTAAATAAATGAGGGTGTGACTTTGAAAGGGGTTATATATAAATAGTATATTTAATTTATTTATATTCTATAAAGTTACTTTTTCCATTTAACCCCGAATCGAACCCAACGACTGTCGCCCCTAGCTAAATACCCCCATTCCGAACACAATGGGATATATCCCACAAGCTGATTCGACTGTTTTGATCAGTTTCTGTCAAAATCAAAATATAAATCTATATATTGAATTTGAATGCACATTTCAATTTACCAGGACCACATACGGACCCCAAAAATTCCAGAAAAATAAATCTGGCTATGTTTTGATGATACGATCCTAAAAAAACTAATTTCATCGAATTTGGAGACCGTTTGAAAAATGGCTATTTTTTTGTTGATCCAAATTGACTAAAACTGACAAAACACGTTTAAATCCACCATGCTCACATATTGACTTCAAAAATTATGAAAATTGGAATCTAGCAATAATTTGACATCCCGGATCCAACAAAAGTGGTTTCGTCAAAAACGGAGGTCGTTTGCAAAATTTCCATTTTTAAGGGCTTAAATTCAATAGCGATTATTCTGAATTTTCAACTGGGCGTAAATTTTTATTCCCGCTATGAAATCTGGATTTTTCAGGTTCGTTGGAAAGATATTTTCAAACAGATTCTAATATTTTTTTGTTTCACTAAAATCCGGTTTATTTTGAATCCTGTATATTCGTTTGAAATTGAATTTTCAAACTACCGCGCCATTTCCAATTCCTTTTATAATTAAAAAAAATATTTGTATTCTAACTTCGATTCCAATAAATATATACATTCTAATTCTATTCAAATAAATTTCTAGTAGTTATTATTTAAAGTAATTCATTTTAAATATTCAAAATTCATTAAAATTGCCAAAATAAAAATTTTGAATTAGTTATGATTTTCCGGTTGTTACAATCTCCCCACTAAAGATCTTTTCGTCCTCGAAAAGGATCTAAGCTGAAAGTTGTTTATCTAATCAACTCAACTTTTAGTTTGGATTTCATTCTTCAACTTTTCAGTTTCTAAGAATTTTCAAATTCTTCTAAAATTTGGCTAACACCCTAAATTTTTGAAAAATTTAGCCATAACCTCCTTTGTACGGGGAGCACCGGGAAAATCCCCAAACTGCCATGCAGGCCCCCTCATCTCAAAAAGAAAAAGAAAAAGACAAAAGGCTAGCCAATCGGTTCATAAAATCATCCAAACCCAAGAAATATAGTAAACATGTACCTATTTGTCGGGCATACAGTTTTATTCCTCTTCTCTAGCCTCCTTGCAATGACCTGTTCAATATATATATAAATATGCATGTACATGTATGCAAATTTCAAACAATTTTCAATTCGGTTCAATATTTGACTCAATTTGGCTTAATGGTTCAAAATTTCAACCAGTACTCAAACAACACAATCAACAATCAATTAGTTGATTATCTTTTCAAATTCATAATTTTTATATATATAAAAATCCATTTTTATGTGTCAAATCACAACAATAAATCCTATCTAGTGTTGGTTCTCACACTTGCCAATTGGAAATATATAGAAATTCCACTTTCGAAACCCAAACAAAAATGCTGATGACGACTAGTCAATCATCAGAGTTATCTCTGGGCGACTAGAGTGTGATTCTATATCTATCCAGTTTATTAAAACTGGGAATATACGTTCATGACGCGTATATGCAAAATCTCATATACTCGATTATCCAATTTCAATATAAAATAAATAATCAAATACGTATAATTAGATTAAATTTTCAAAACTGTAACACCCACGTCTGTTAATGTCACTCACAAAGGGAATGCATTAAGTTTTGTGGAGCACTATAAGTAAATAGAACGGAATATTACAAGAAAGAAAAAGTAGTACTTGAAAATTTTATAATTTTATTGCAGCGGAAACAGAAATAAGTTTGATTGCATTTCCATATACCAAAATCAAGCACATAATATTAGTCCTGTACAAAACCTTCAGAGTACATAATTTTAAAGCCATAATCCCCAATAGAAAAATGCCATACGCAGAATCAAAGCCAAGCAATACACCTTTCAACTTCAAGCTGGAAGAAAGAGATATCTAAACTAAGCTTGAGTATTTCCTCCCTAAGAACCTGGAGGGGGGGAAACAGAAGAAAAGAGGCGAAACAAACTAGGTCGGACATAAGTCTGGTGAGTCCAGTGACTTTAACAATATAATCATTAAAGTAAGAGGATAAGAACATAAACTGGAAAGCAAGAATAAACAGGCATGACAAAGCAGACAAGACGAACAAGATATAACGTTGATTTTGCTTCTAATTACTACACTGCACCAATGCTAGTAACACCGTATCATTACTAGTTACAACGCACCCTTACTAGTCCCATATTAAAAGTTGATCCCTCTTACTAATCATGATAATGGTAGTTTCATGTACTCCTAGCTGCTATCGTAGGTGCCCCATTTTTCTCCTACCCCCATGAGTTGTACCCACTACATTCCTCGTTCGATCGGGTCCCTAACTCGCATGTATTATTACTTGTTTCATTCGTCCTTGCTTCTATGTATTCATTACTTGTGTCATTCGGCCCCGCTTGTATGTAGATACCTGTGTTGGCCCAATCATGGGGTGTATCAATTCCCATGATGGCAACCTGACACAATTCAAGATGCATAGTGTATACTACCAATGCCCAGTGCCTGCTTTTTCCACTCCAGAGCACGTGCACGCCCATACTCCGTTGGAACCTATACTGCTGCACCAGCCGCCTCTATTAAGACTATTTATAATCAGCCCAGTAATTGTGCCCCAACCTGTCTAGCTCAGAGTACCATGATACATCTATGTGGGTTACTGCTGAAATGGGTCCTCGCTACTAAGGTTTCCTAATCAACATGTTATAATGGTTAAGTGTTCTCAGTTTAACTAACCCCACCCATTTGCTTAATTAACATGTTGTATTGGTTATGTGTTGCCTATTCATATGTTACTTAGCCTTCTCACTGATTCACGCATGTTTATTTAATGGTTAAGTTTGTGGGCCTACATGTACTAATATTACCCACTTACCCAAGATTTACTTAACCCTTCCTCTTATCAAGTCCATATGTATTATTGGTTAAGCTTTGCCTTAACCCTATCCACTTTGTTCGTGTAATATTAGTTAAGTTGTCTTCTTGTCCATGTTAACTTAACCCACCCACCTAACATGTTGTATTGGTTAAGTGTCGCATGTTCATATGTTACTTAACCTTTCCATTCTTAGCATGTCTGTTCCTTAGCTTTAATTTATTCATTAAAGCACCAACCTCTCACATTAGAACTATTGTTTGCGGTTGCTGGATGTGCCAGGCGGTTCCAGGCATACTTCTACCGCAAACTCATTCTAACCTCGGGTTTTTGGGCTTAATGCGCTAACCTCTCACATCAGATCTATGTTATTGCGATCGCTGGATGTGGCAGGCGGTTCCGGGCAGTCTTACACCGCAATTTAATCTAACCTCGGGTTAGGCACATTCATCTTTTAGAAAATTTACATATTTACCATTCATGTCCAAGTTTATATGTAAATTATCTATAAGTGTGATCAATTCAAGTTATGCCATATTTTCTAGTTATGCCCAAAATTAATTATATGATTACAACCCCTTTTTATGCCAATTACTTAATATTCAACTTTTACCCAAACTTTTTCCCAACGTTCCCATGTCATTCGTACGTATAGTTCATGTGATACGTTAGGCTCGCAATTAGCCCAACTCATAAAAAAGGAAAAAGGGAAGAAACACATGACATCATAACTGGAATAAACAATATAGATCTAAGACGACATAAATCTAGTAAACATATAAAAGTAGATCCAATCAACATATTGAGTGCAAACTAGCATGGATCTAAACATAAACTTGCATGGCATATGAACTGGTCTGGATCTAAACATAAACTTGCACGGAATTAAACATATGAACATATAGTTCTAAACATATGGACTGGTATGGATCTAATCATATAAACATGTAGATCTAAACATATGAACATATAGTTCTAAACATATGGACTGATACGGATCTAATCATATAAACATGTAGATATAAACATATGAACATATAGTTCTAAACATATGGACTGATATGGATCTAATTATATAAACATGTAGATCTAAACATATGAACATATAGTTCTAAACATATGGAATGATATGGATCTAATCATATAAACATGCAGATTTAAACATATGAACATATAAAATATGGTCTTACATGTATTAACATGACTTGCATATAATCTTTCATAACTTGCATAGACCGAGCAAACTTGCATATATAACTTGCCTACGTAATTAGGCATATGACTTAACATAGAACATAACTTGCATATAATGAATCAAATCAAGCATAAATCAAAATATAGTTTGCAAAGACATAAACTTTATATGATTTACAAACATTTTCATACATTCCAAGTCATAACTCATCACAATTACGTTTAAACAATTATCTTGTGAAAGTAACGGCACTCACAGAAAACGGATCCTGAATTCTGGGATTTGATTTCTGAAGTTGCTAAGTTAATCCGTTGATGTAGGCGTTGATTCGTTCGTTGTTGTTCTAGAATTCCTTTTCGCAATTCCTAGGCTTTGAATCTTTATCTCTTATCTTTTTATCTTTAATCTAGAATTTGATTTGTTATGGTGGCGGCTAGGTTAGTTTGTAGATGAATAGCATGACGACATCATAGTTTAGGGTTGTGAGGTCTAGGGTTGAGGTTTGGGGTGATTATATAGAATTTTAGGATTAATACGGGCCTTTAGATCAACCTAGGAGTCATCAAAGCCATCCATAGCCAAGAGAGCCAACCAGAATATGACACATACGCCCTAACACCTCAGAAAATCGTCACTGTCCAGATCAGCTCGCTGGAGTCGACACCTGTGTCGACACCCTTAGAGGGGTCGACACCCTATGGCGGGACTTTTCCCGCTCAGCCTTCTCTGCAGATTTGAATTTCAAACTCGATTTATTTAATTATTAATTTAATTTAATTTCTGCTTAAACTTGAAAACTTCTAACCTCCATAACTTCTTCATACGAAGTCCAATTCACACAAGCTTGGACTCTATCCCAAGCAGAATTCCGAGACGAACGCAATGGCATAAACCATTTCATCCAATTCTTCTTTTAAAGATTAATTATTCTTTAATTATCTCTTATTTCCCATTTTAAAATTACGGGGTGTTACATTCCCCCCTACATAAAGGATTTCGTCCCCAAAATCTTAAAGTCAAGAAGAATGTGTATCATACCATCCAACAGCCCTCTACTCAACCATTCAATCACAGGCATCCATTGTCCTTAAGTGGTTTCTAATGCTTTCATGATCATATGCATAGTGTGTGTATATGTCTTTATCTAATGCAAAATCAGGTGGTCTACTGATTCAGTTGACCTCCTTAATGCAAATTATGTCAGTGCCATGAGTCCATCATGTATGCAATTATTCCTAATCGTACTTTATAACTTCTACACGAGTGCACAATCATTCATACAAATGCAACATCTATATGATTACACATCAAGTTTCAATCCATATACAAATACATATATGCATATGCAATATGAAAGTGACTGAGCCGATCTAGTGTCTAATGTGTGTGTAAATGTATCCACGAGCAACCACTAGCAAACATTTGCATCCACTTGCATACACCAAATATAACATGTCTCAAACACATGTTTACAACCATAGGATCTTCCTACCTAAAGATGAAGAATGTAATCGAGAGGATACACTAAACGATAGGGCAAGTCTAAACAAAGTGATATAAAAAGGAGAAATTAAGAGTATACCCTTAAAAATGAAAAGGGTACAGCGTACGCATCTTGTCTCCGTCTCCCAAGTCGTGTCTCCTTGATCATCTCCTCATTGGATTTTTAACCAACTTGACCTCTCTGTTGCATAACTTCTTGATCTCTGATCCAAGGATGCATGTAGGAGCTAGTTTAATCGTGGCATCTTGCTCCACTTCCACTTCTCTAAGAATGTTTAGCTCCACTATTTCCGAGGTATCATGTAAACACTTCCTCACATGCAACATGTGAAACATGTCATAAACACCACTAAGCTTTTTCAGCAACTTCACTCCATGGTCTGTTCAATTCTTTTTGTAATGGAGGATTGCCCTACGAACCTTAATGCTAATTTCCCCACACTCCCCAATGCGAACTACGTTCCTCCACGGTGACACTTTAATAAAAACCCTGTCCTCAACATCGAACTCAAGGTCGGTTCGTCTCTTGTCAGCGTTTGACTTTTGTTGGCCCTGTGTCGTCTTCATTCATCTTCGAATCAAGTCTATCTCCTTAGAAGTTTCCCTAACCATATCTGGCCCAAGTAAAATATTATCCGTAGATTCCCACCAACAAGTTGTTGATCGACACGGTCGTCCATAAAAAAACCTAATACTAGCTTAATAACTGTTGTTATAAGAGAACTCCACAAATGGAAAGTGCTCTTCTCATGTCCTCCAAAATCTAGGATGCATAACCTCAAAAGATCTTCAAGGATTCTATTCATCCTTTCTGTCCGTCCATCCGTCTATGGACGATACGCAATGCTCAAACATAACTACGTACCTACTGCCTTTTGCATATCACCTTTTCCTCTTGCATCGAAAACGGCTCCAAGCCCTGCCTTGTAAGTATCGGTATATACTGTGAACGGTTTGCTCCCATTTAGCAAAGTCAAAATGGGGCTGATACCTTCGCAAAGCCCTTAACAAACTTCCTATAGTAGCCTGCCAACTCTAGAAAACTTCTTACTTCCGTTGCTTTTCTAGGAACCTTCCAATTTTGGATTGCCACCAACTTTGTAGGATACACTGCTATCCCTTCCTTAGAGACCACATGTCCTAAGAACCTCACTTCTTTCCTCCAAAAATGACATTTGGAGAACTTAGCTTTGAGTTGATGCGCTCTAGGGTCTCTAAGACTTCCCTAAGATGTAGGGCATACTCTCCCTCGCTTCTAGAGAAAATCAAAATACTATCCACAAAGACTACCACAAACTTGTTTAGGAACTCCCTAAACACCCTACTCATCAGGTCTACGAAATATGTGGGTGAATTTGTCAAACCAAAAAAAAGGTATGACGAGCCCTTCGAAGAAACCGTTAGGAGTCCTAAAAGCAGTCTTATCTATATTATCCTCAGCTACCCTCAAGTGGTGAAATCCTATAGCTAAGTCCAACTGCGACAAAACTGAAGCACCAGCTAACTGATAGAACAAATCATCTATCATCGGCAATGGTTGTCTATTCTTCTTCTTGAGCTCGTTCGGCTCCTTATAGTCCATGCACAATCTAAGCGAACCACCAGTCTTCATAGCAAAAACAACTGGAGCACCCTATTCAGAAATGCTTCTTCTTATGAACCCTTTCTCAAGTAGCTCCCCTACTTGTTTACTGAGTTCCCTCCTCTCTCTCTCTCTCTCAAAGCCATGTGGCGCACTGGCAATGCAACTGGCTTTTCATTATCTACAAAGTATATTCGGAGGTCTATCTTGCGCCTCGGGGGTAGACCTCGAACCTCATCAAAGATGTCACGATACTCATAGACTACACGAATAGATTTCAAATCATCAATGAATGCGTCAAGAAATTCTAGGTAGATAAGCTTCACTGAACTCCTAGGGTCACAAGAAATATCAAGGGTCTTTCCACAACGAGTCAACAGTCTAACTACCCTCTTTTCACATCTTGGAAGGCACCATGCCTGGCTAGCCAATCCATCCCTAGAATCAAGCCATATCTCGTGAAACCAGGAACAAAGGCGTTGCATTTAAACCCAACGCCCAAGATAGACACTCTCAAAACCCGACAAACCATAGATAAGTGAGCCGAACCACCAATAGGATTTGAGACTACAATGGGATTCATAACTAGACTAGTATTTAGGTGCAGTGTTTCAACTAACAAAGCAGATACAAACGATTGTGAAGCGCAAGAGTCAAACAAAGTTCGAACGGGAAGATTGAAAAAGGAAAACAAAACTTTCAACAGAAATGCTTCTATCTCTCTCCTGTCCTGGTGCCATGAGAGCATGAACCTGTCCTTCAAAAGTAGGTCCTGTCCTCTTTCCATGCCCTTGTCCTTACCTCCTTGGGTAATCTTAAATCATATGTCATGCCTTGCTGCAATGGTAACAAACATGCTTCTTCTTCTTCCTACAGTCCTTGATTATATGGCCCGTTATACCACAATAAAGACACCTTCTTTTGTTACGGGGGTTAATTATTCTTTCCACTTTCTCCTTTACCTTCTTCATGGATTAAAGCCATATCAACAAATTCCTCATCCTTGGGTTGTGTTCCTCAGCCTAAACTTCCTCATCGACCAAGCAGCTAGTTGAACTTTCCTTCCATTGTCTATCTCCAATATACCAAACGAGTCCTCCACTTCCTTGAGCCAATTTATAGCCTCAACAAACATCTCAGTCGCATGAAAAGGTTTTCCGCCCATCGCACCGAATTCCTTCCATATCTTAGGAAAGGCATTTAAACGCGGAGAAAGAGACTCTAGAAGGAAAAAGGAAGAGATTCGAAACAAAGAATCGAAAGATAGATATGTGGCTTTTGGGGATTATGTTTTTCCATAGTAAATCTTTCTCTTGAAAACTCCTTCTTTGAAACATGTTTTTGAAAATAATACTTTTGAAAATGGTTTTCAAAATCTTTTATCTGTTCTGGTAACCTTCAGCTCTGATACCACGTGTAACACCCCACGTCTGTTAATGTCACTCACAAACGGAATGCATTAAGTTTCATGGAGCATTATAAGTAAGCAGAACGGAATATTACAAGACAAAAAAAGTAGTACTTCAAAATTTTGTAATTTTATTGCAGCGGAAACAGAAATAAGTTTGATTACATTTCCAAATACCAAAATAAAGTACATAATACCAGTCTTGTACAAATCCTTCAGAGTACATAATTTTAAAGCCATAATCCCCAACAGAAAAATGTTATATGCAGAATCAAAGCCAAGCAATACATCTTTCAACTTCAAGCTGGAAGAAAGAGATATTTGAACTAAGATTGAGTATTTCCTACCTAAGAACCTGGGAGGGAACGGGGAAAAAAGAGGCGAAATAAACTAGGTCAGACATAAGTCTGGTGAGTCCAGTGACTTTAACAATATAATCATTAAATTAAGAGGATAAGAACATAAACTGGAAAGCAAAAAATGATTGTAGAATAAACAGGCATGAGAAGGCAGACAAGATGAACAAGATATAACGTTGATTTCGCTTCTAATCATTACAGGGTAATTACTACACTGCACCAATGCTAGTAACACCGTATCATTACTAATTACACCGCACCCTTACTAGTCCCATATTAAAAGTTGATCCCTCTTACTAATCATGATAATGGTAGTTTCATGTACTCCTAGCTACTATCGTAGGTGCCCTTCTGTGCTCCTACCCCCACGAGTTGTACCCACTACCTTCGTCGTTCGATCGGCTCCCTAACCCGCATGTATTATTACTTGTGTCATTTGGCTCCACTTGTATGTATTCATTACTTGTGTCATTCGACCCCTCTTATATATAGATACCTGTGCTGGCCCCATCATAGGGTGTATCAATTCCCATGATGGCAACCCAACACGATTCAAGATGCATAGTGTATACTACTAATGCCCAGTGCTTGCTTTTTCCACTCCGGAGCACGTGCACGCCCATACTCTGTCGGAACCTACACTGTTGCACCACCCACCGCTATTTTGACCGGTTATAATCAGCCCAGTAATCGTGCCCCACCCTGCCTAGCTCGGGGTACCATGATACATCTATGTGGGTTACTGCTGAAATGGGTCCACGTTACTAGAGTTTCCT
Source organism: Allium sativum (assembly GCA_030737875.1). NCBI lineage: Eukaryota > Viridiplantae > Streptophyta > Magnoliopsida > Asparagales > Amaryllidaceae > Allium > Allium sativum. The sequence goes on along the minus strand of CM060921.1, from coordinate 506,833,510 downwards.
AATCAACATGTTATAATGGTTAAGTGTTCTCAATTTATCTTAACCCCACTCATTTGCTTAAATAACATGTTGTACTGGTTAACTGTTGCCTATTCACATGTTACTTAACCTTCTCACTGATTCACGCTTGTTTATTTAACGGTTAAGTTTGTAGGCCTATATATACTAATATTACCCACTTACCCAAGATTTACTTAACCCTTCCTCTTATCAAGTCCATATGTATTATTGGTTAAGCTTTGCCTTAAACCTATCCACTTTGTTCATGTAATATTGGTTAAGTTGTATTCTTGTCCATGTTAACTTAACCCACCCACCTAACATGTTGTATTGGTTAAGTGTCACCTGTTCATATGTTACTTAACCTTTCCATTCTTAGCATGTCTATTCCTTAGCTTTAATTTATTCATTAAAGCACCAACCTCTCACATTAGAACTATTGTTTGCGGTTGCTGGATGTGCCGGGAAGTTCCGGGCAGACTTCTACTGCAAACTCATTCTAACCTCGAGTTTTTGGGCTTAATGCGCTAACCTCTCACATTAGATCTATGTTGTTGCGGTCGCTGGATGTGCCGGGAAGTTCTGGGCAGTCTTACACCAGAACTCAATCTAACCTTGGGTTAGGCACGTTCATCTTTTAGAAAATTTACATATTTACCATTCATGTCCAAGTTTATATGTAAATTATCCATAGGTGTGATCAATTCAAGTTATGCCACATTTTCTAGTTATGCCCAAAATTAATTATATGATTACGACCCCTTTTTATGCCAATTACACAATATTCAACTTTTCCCCAAACTTTTCCCCAACGTTCCCACGTCGTTCGTACGTATAGTTAATGTGATACATTAGGCTCGCAATTAGCCCAACTCATAAAAAAAGGAAAAAAGGGAAGAAACACATGACATCATAACTGGCATAAACAATATAGACCTAAGATGGCATAAATCTAGTAAACATATAAAAATAGATCCAATTGACATATTGAGTGCGAACTAGCATGGATCTAAACATAAACTTGCACGGATTCAAACATATGAACTGGCCTGGATTTAAACATAAAATTGCACGGATCTAAACATATGAATATATAGTTCTAAACATATGTACTGATATGGATCAATCATATAAACATGTAGATCTAAACATATGAACATATAGTTCTAAACATATGGACTGATATGGATCTAATCATATAAACATGTAGATCTAAACATATGAACATATAGTTCTAAACATATGGACTGATATGGATATAATCATATAAACATGTAGATCTAAATATATGAACATATAGTTCTAAACATATGTACTAATATGGATCTAATCATATAAACATGTAGATCTAAACATATGAACATATAAAATATGATCTTACATGTATGAATATGACTTGCATATAATCTTTCATAACTTGCATAGATCAAACAAACTTGCATACATAACTTGCATACGTAATTAGGCATATGAATTAACATAGAACATAACTTGCATATAATGAATCAGAACAAGCATAAATCAAAACATAGTTTGCAAAGTAATAAATTTTATATGATTTACAAACATTTTCATACAGTCCAATTCATAACTCATCACAATTACGTTTAAACAAGTATCTTGTGAAAGAAACTGCACTCACAGAAAACGGATCTTGAATTCCGGGATCTGATTTCTGAAGTTGCTAAGCTAATCCATTGATGTAGGCGTTGATTCATTCGTTGTTGTTCCAGAATTCCTTTTCGCAATTCCTAGGCTTTGAATCGTTATCTCTTATCTTTTTATCTTTAATCTAGAATTTGATTTGTTATGGTGGTGGCTAGGTTAGTTTGTAGATAAACAGCATGACGGCATCATAGTTTAGGGTTGTGAGGTTTAGGGTTGAGGTTTGGGGTGGTTATATAGAATTTTAGGATTAATATAGGCCTTTAGATCAACCTAGGAGTCATCAAAGCCATCCTGACCCAAGAGTCAACCAGAACATGACACATATGCCCTAACACCTCAGAAAATCGTCACTGTCCAGATCAGCTCACTGGAGTCGACCCCTACAGGAGGGGTCGACACATATGTTGACACCGCTATAGGGGGTCGACACCTGTGTCGATACCCCTAGGGGGGTCGACACCCTATGGCGGGACTTTTCCCGTCCAGCCTTCTCTGCAGATTTGAATTTCGAACTCGATTTATTTAATTATTAATTTAATTTAATTTCTGCTTAAACTTGAAAACTTCTAACCTCCATAACTTCTTTATACAGAGTCCGATATACGCAAACTTGGACTCTATCTCAAGCAGAATTCCGAGACAAACGCAATGGCATAACCCATTTCACCCAATTCTTCTTTTAAATATTAATTATTCTTTAATTATCTCTTATGTCTCATTTTAGAATTATGGGGTGTTACAAAACCGAAATGGGTTTTCATTTTTATTTTAAAAATAACACTCTTCGGACTCATTCTAGGATGCTACTGATCCCATCTCTAACGACTCATTCTTATTGAATATTCCTAATCCAATCTCTGATGAATTCTTTCGTTTGGTTCTAATGTGGCTTGTTCTCGAGCTCTATAAACCAAAGCTCTGATACCAAAATGAAGCGACCCGAACTTCCCTGTAAAGGAAATCCCAGATTGAATTGAGAACACGAGAAATCAGAACACAAACAAAAGAATATTTCATTGCTTATTACAACAATTTACGTCAGAGTACAAGAATATACAGAGTATGAAGAAATAATATACATTCGATCAATATCAGAGATTTAAATTACATTTAAATACATAGCAGCGGAAAAATAATACAAAACACAACTGAAAGGAATATACGGATACAGAGCTTTCCGAATTCATTCCAGCTGTAAACCAGGATCCTGTGAATATAAATCTGTAAAACCAAAACCACTAGCCGCCCATGTGGAAAATAGGGGCAACCAGAGTTTAGGATAAACATTAAACTCCAGGTCAGTCATGTGACTTATGTGAGAACTAAAACAGTTATTTGAAACTTTACTTTAAAATCAGATATATCAAGGGACCACACCGTATAACACGAAACGGGTTTCCTCCCAAGAATACCAGTGCATATAACAAAACAACGCAATGCTTTTTGGAAAAAATGAAGCTATCATAAGACCCAGGTCCCATCACACAATGCAACACAAGACGGAGGATAGGGTTTTCCCTTATAATAGCCAAACATGCTTGGTACGTTAAAAAAAATCATTTGATACTTATTATAAGTGCATATTGTTTAAAACAACTTCAAATATAAATGTATCAATCCTAAATGGCATGGGTACCATATATCATGTCGCCAATACTTGGCTCTACAATCAAAACTGCAAAGTTCACGTATTGGAAGTTGGATTTCCGTCTATGGCAAGGGATCGACCTTACTCCTTTGAGGCTGTCTAGCCCGAGCCTTTGGAACAGTCGCAACTGCACCTTAGATCGTCAGGGACGGTCCACACGGAGTGGATTAAAATGCCTGAACACTGCGTTTCCCCGCCCTATGAGGCGTAAAATTGGTCTGTATAAAGACCATACCATTCATCGGCTCCGCAGAGACCGATATAACCGAGGCGCCTCACTATCTATCATCCAAATAAGTAAAACATCTGGGCATGCAAAACTCGGACACCACTCCTAGTTAGAAGGGAACGCATGTCCTCCCTGATGTCCTCTCCCGTTTCTGGTTCACACCTTGGTGCGAGGCTCGCAAATTAACGCTACACAAAGTTGTGCTATATTAAAGTCGTGCTTTGATCATCAACCACAAGACTCTGCTTTTCAACAGAAGCCTTGATCATTTGCATCTCAGCATGCCACACAGGCAATTCACGCTATGCAACCAATGTCTATCAATCATACAGAATGAAATCCGATGTCAGACACACATCCATTTACAAGTTCGTTCTGGGACTGAACGAAACCGGTGGCACCTTATTCCTCGTCCCGTTTGACCAATACAGGAGAGAGGTCCTTGCATATCCGGTCGATCTCCAAGTACGTCTGGAACGATCACCACTTATTACCTCGTCTTCGGTATACAGCCCAATCAAGACATCAGTAATCATCCAAACAATGTAAAGACCTCTGGTCTTCAACCACCGTCTTCATCATCGACTCATCGCCGATTCACTTATTCAGAATGGGATAAACCCGGTCTTTTTGAATGACTCGCCTATATAATAAACAAGTGCTATAAAAACAAAATATACGCCTCATTCCAATTCTGACTATTCTTTTATTTAAATATTCATATTCTTTGGGAATGGTTCCCATTAATTTTATCAAAGATAAATTCTTTAAATTTATTCTTTAATCTTCCTTCGGAGATTAATCCATACCAAATTATGGTTTATCCACACTAGCCGGGATTAGCGAACCTTACCGAAGTAATCATTTGTTTTAGTTTCCCAATCCCAACCTATTCATCCCATGAAGTAAAACTGGTAATACTTCATATCTAACTCCACGGTGTTATCGTTAAATTAATTACCATTTCACGTTCAAATTTAATTAAAGATTTAACTAACGCTTAGAGAAAAACTGGTGATACTCCATTCCCGATCATTTCTTGGATTTGATAATTTTAGTTATCGAATTCACCTTTCAATCTATTTAAAGATTCATTAAAACTCTAATTCAGTTTTAATTTCCAACAATCATTACTTAATGATTCTTCCAATTCACGAAATAAATCCCGTCCTTAGCTGGGTTAAAGAACTAATGTCAGTTAAAACATAGTTCACGATAAACCCAAATCACATTCCATTAATTATGGAATTTTCATGGGAAAACAAACCAATATATATAATCTATATCAATTTCCATATCCAACTAAAATTATAAATGGAATAACGGCAAAGCCTTTTGAATTCCATATATATTATTAGTCTTCCTCCACAGAAGTTTATTTCGATTATTATCGAATCGAATCCCAATCCATTCTAATTTATTTTATTAAACTGGAAAACTTTACTTTGGAAATTCTTCTTTAAATCTTAACAAAAGATTTATAAATTCCAAATCACACTTCACTATAAATCGGGTTAAAGAATGAATGTCGTTAAAAACACAGTTCACGATAAACCCAATTCACATTCCATTTTATTCCAATTATTGGAAACTCTAACAATCTTAATTAAAAGATTTATAAAAGATTTATTCTCTTCACCTGGGTTCAAGAACAGTGTTACTAAAGTCACCGTTCACGAGAAACCCAAAATCTCATTTGATATTAAATACTAGACTCTGAATAGAAAATATATCGGCTTGTACTGAATATCAAATTCTACAACCAACAAATATCGTATTGGAAATAACGATATAAATATTTTTTTCAAATTTCCATAACAATATCTGTATAATCACGAAATCCAACATTGAAATATTCCGAAGACAATTTTGATTCAAATACATTCCAATTTATGTATTGGAAATCCTGATTATTTTTAAAACTATTCCAAATCCAATTTATTTTATTTAAAAATTATTGGATTTCATATCTAGTTAATAACTAGTTCATTTTGATAAAAATATTTTTTTATCTTTTCAAATATGGAATTTTTCATCCCAATTCTTTCCAAATCATTTATTATGATTTTACACAAATTATTAATATTTTTAATAATTTTATGAAGGCCCGTATAGTCGATTTCCATATACAACCATCGAACTGCACTTACAGCGACCTTTCCAAAATTTGATTTGGACAAAATTCCAAATCCAACCATTAGATTTCAAATTTCTTGTATTCATTAGAAATCTTTTTTCGATACGAACCCAACGGTTCCAGTTTTAGGAGAATCCGACGGTCGAATCTCCCGTAATGTCCATTCGAATTCAACGGTCGAAATTCGCGAACTACAGCGGCGCGGCGCATTCTATTCAGGCCATTATATATATATATATAATATTAAATATATTTCATCGATTTCCATTTAAAAATTATTTTATAAATCGTTTTAAATTCATTTTCGAAATGATTTCAACTTCATATTCAATTTCAAATCAAAATTGAATATTCCATATCATTAATATATAAATGATAATATTTTAAAAACATTAGATTTTGAAATCACTTCCTTTTCGATATTCATTATAAAAATGAATAAAATTGATATAAATATCGTTCACGTCTAAATGGCGTTAATCTAATCAACACGGCTTTACATGTTTAAATATTTTCGTGTCCATCCCAAATCGGACATCAAAATCAAATCTTGATTCTTTTCTGAATATTAATTTAAAATATTCTTTATTTTAAAATATTCATTCTTTATGAACTGGAATCTGACTTAGTCAATTACCATATAATGTTGATTATATGGATTTCATACAATACATGTATACAACAACAACGATAAACAATCAACCATCATCCAAAGTGCATTCCACACTGCCTAAGCATTAAATATAAATATTTAATGCTTACAACAGCCTGTCAACTAATCGCTCGACATACAGCTAATCATTGGGACTAGTGTATTTCAAATATCATCCCAATACCTGTGTAGGGTTTCAATCAACAAATAATGAATTTTATTTGTGCAATTTGGCGATGTGTAAAATTTATTATCCCAATCAATATCCGCCAAATGTGTGTACATAAACTAATCGTCCGATTTATTTATGAATATTTATTCATATACACATTAAAAATTATATTTTTAACTATAAAATATTTATTCAATTCCACATCACACAATCAATTTTCATAACACAATCAAACAAACAAACAAGTCGTCCATGGTCTGTGGACGACGGGGGTCGGGTGCTGCTAAGCACCGTCTGCATCCTAGTATATATTTCAACTAGAAAATAAAATAAAAGTGAGAATTTCTCACCTTTGGGTTCCACTTCATCATTCTTTAGCGGACGATGGTTTGGATTTACCCGTCATTCCAACTCTATCTTTCCACGCTGTTCATGAATAAAAATCACATTTTTATTTCATGCGACATGGATAAAAATCACGTTTTTATCTCTTCGCTATATTTATAAAAATCAGATTTTTAATCCGATACCATATATATAGAAATCGTATTTTCATAACACTACTCGTATATATAAAAATCTAATTTTGACATAGCTAAAAATTATATTTTTACTTCGCTAAAAAATATATTTTTACTTTACCATTTCAACAATAAAAATCGAATCTTTATATACGTTATTTCATGATAAAGTTCAAATATTTATTCTTTCTACTTCATGATAAAAATCAAATCTTTATTTAAATTAAAAATCAAATCTTTCTAATATTAAAAATCTCAAATTTGTCTCGCTATATATATTATAATAATCATATTTTTATATAAACAATGTTCACTATTAAAAATTACATTTTCAACAACATAAAAATCATAACGTTCCTATCATAAAAATATAATCTTTTCTATTATAAAAATATAAAAATTGAATCTTTATATGTTAAAAATATAAATAAAAATCGAATTGTTATTCACATAAATAAATAAAATTAAAAAGAATAAAAACTCACTTTTTATATTCAGTTTTCTTCCGAGCAGGGTTGCTGAAGTGTGTTAGGCGGCGGAGGAGGTGAAGGCGGAGTCAGGGGCTGCTGTGGTGCACGCCAAAGGGGGTGTATCACTCGTCAGCGATTGGGAAAAGGGGGGAGGCGGTGAGGTGCGATCGGAGGGGAAGGGCAGCTGTCGCGGTGCGGTGGGGGCCCAGAGACGGTGGCGCGCTGAACAACGGGGGAGAACGATTTGGGGTTTCAGGATTTTTAATTTTAGGGGCGGGTTTCTGATGTTTGACAACAAATGTAAATAAATAAGGGTTTGACTTTGAAAGGGGTTATATATAAATAATATAGGGTGCGTTTTTTACAGGTCCCTGTTATAGTTTCAAAATAGAAAAAAACCCGGTCATAAACTTATTGTAAATTAGGTCCCTATTTTCTGAAAATTCATCAAAAAAATATTAAAAAAATATAAAAAATTCATGTAAATTCGTATTTAAATAAAACATGTAAACGCTAAAAAATCCAGAACAAAAAATCATCAAACAAGGCGTCAAAAATTAAAAAAACAGAAAAAAACGAAGTTTCCAGTTAAATGCATAATAGTATGCACATATATCATTTTCCTGCATACATCCGTGCTTATTTTTCACTACATTCATCTTCGTTGATTTTTCTTCATGCAAATACGTGCATACATGTGTGCAAATATTTCAAATACTTGCACACATTTGTGCAGGTTTATTTTCAGATTTTAATCCGAACACAGCTTACGGAAAAGTTGCATATATATATATGCAATTATCAGTAATAATTGCATAAATGTATGCAACTATTTTTTTTTTTTTTTGATTTCCGTACAATCCTGACATTATTTCCAGATTTTAGTTTTTTTTATGAACGAAAGCACATTTAAAAAAAAAGGCGGAAGTAATAAAATAGGGGGCGGGTTTAAAATTTTCAAAACTTTTTTTTTTATAAATTAGGTCCCTAATTTTAGCCAGTGTGTTATCCTATAAAAATGTTGCACACATGTGTGCATATTTTCTGAGAAATTTGCACATTTTGATGCAAATAAAAATGAACTGAAATATTAACTTAAATCTATGCGCTGGAAGAACTACATAATTGCACATATGCATGCAATAAAATCAAAAACGTGCATAATATTATGCATTTAACTGCAGTTTTTTCTGTTTTTTTTTTTGCTGTTTTCTTCTTTTTGACATTATTTTTGTTGTTTTTTAACTGAATTTTTTGTATAATGCATAATATATTTTATTACTAATTTACGAATTTTTTTTATTTTTTTTAATTATTATTTTATAAGTTTTGAAAATAGTGACCTAATTTATATTAAGTTTATGACCGGATGTGAGCCTAATTAAGTTTCAAAATAGGGATGTGAGCCTAATATTCACAATAATATATTTAATTTAATTATATTCTATAAAGTTACTTTTTCCATTTAACCCCAAATCGAACCCAACGACTGTCGCCCCTAGCTAAATACCCCCATTCCGAACACAATGGGATATGTCCCGCAAGTTGATTTGTCTGTTTCGATCAGTTTCCATCAAAATCAAAATATAAATCGATATATTGAATTTGAACACACATTTCAATTTACCAGGACCACATACGGACCCCAAAAATTCCAGAAAAATAAATCTGGCTATGTTTTGATGATACGGTCCTAATAAAACTAATTTCATCGAATTTGGAGACCTTTTGAAAAATGGTCATTTTCTGGTTGATCCAAATTGACTGAAATTGACAAAACACGTTTAAATCCACCACGCTCACATATTGACTTCAAAAATTGTGAAAATTAGAATCTAGAAATAATTTGACATCCTGGATCCAACAAAAGTGGTTTCATCGAAAACGAAGGTCATTTGCAAAATTTCCATATTTAAGGGCTTAAATTCCATAGTGACTATTCTGAATTTTCAATTGGGCGTAATTTTTTATTCCCGCTATGAAATCTGGATTTTTCAAATTCCTTGGAAAGATATTTTCAAATAGATTCTAATATTTTTGATTTCGCTAAAATCCGGTTTATTTTGAATCCTGTACATTCATTTGAAATTTGGAATTGAGTTTTCAAACTGCCACGCCATTTCCAATTCCTTTTATAATTAAAATAAATATTTATATTCTAACATCAATTCCAATAAATATATACATTCTTATTCTATTCAAAATAAATTTCTAGTTGTTATTATTTAAAATTTCATTTTAAATATTCAAAATTCATTAAAATTGCCAAAATAAAAAATTTTAATTGGTTCTGATTTTCCGGGTTGTTACATATTATGGTTATGTTTGGCATATTGTATATTGCATATTATGGTGCGCGTAGTGATATTAGTATTGTTTCTGTGTTGTTCTATATGTCAATATTGTTTATGGCATGTGTTGTTCTATAAGTCACTTTGAATTATATTCATTGGTTGTTCTTGGTCTTGTGTTACATTCTATTTACATAGGATGTCCTGATTGTTTAACTCCCAGTGACTTATTTTATAAACCTTAACAAATTAAAAACAAAGTTAGTTCATAATAATATAAAACGATTAAAATCGAGCTCGCAATGTCGCGGTAATTCATCGTTTTATAATTTGAACTTCGATTGAGTGTACATGATACAAGTTAGTCTATTTAGAAATACGATTTTTCATTTGAGAATTATTGACATAGAATTTAATTAAAACGAAGTTTAGATGTATAAATTTATATTAATTATAAAACGAGCTCGTAACATCGCGGTAGTTCATAATATTACGTTTTGAACTTCAAATGAACGTACAAAATTCGATATAAGTCGGATTTCTGTAAAACAAGAAATGTTAGAATTTATTGAATTACACCTTTCTAATGAAAGTGAGAAATCGAGATTTCGTGTTAAAAATTGTAAGTTATGTCCAAACTAAAATTTCAAAAAGTCGCTATAAAATCGTTTTAAAAATAATACGATCTAATAAATTAAATAAAAGGATTTTAAACGTTGAACGATACTGAAGCCACTGAACTAACTGCTTACATTAATAATTTATTAGTTCATTAAACCAAGGATGACCCGATTTATTAACTCATCATAAAAGCTATATATTAATTAAATGAATTATAAAAACGAGCTCGTAACATCGTGGTACTTCGTAATATTATGTTTTGAATTTCAAATGAATGTACAAAATTCGATATAAGTCAGATTTCTGTAAAACAAGAAAAGTTAGGATCTATTAATTATATCTTTCTAACAAAAGTGATAAATTGAGATTTCATGTTAAAAATTATAAGTTATGTCCAAACTAAAATTTCAAAAAGTTGCTATGGAATCGTTTATAAAAATATTATGATTTAATAAATTAAATAAAAGTATTTTCATATAAATTAAACAAAAGGATTTTAAACCTTGAATGATACAAAAAACCACTAAACGTAACGAGATTTCAAGTTGTAGACTTCGAGTTATTTCAATATAAGTCAGGATTCTTTGAAACAAGAATATTTCGATATAAGTCAGAATTCTTTGAAATAAGAATATTTCGGATCTAGTAGATTATAATTTTCATATGCAAGAAAAAGGGTTGTAGATTTCGAGTTATTTCAAAATTAAATTTTCAGAAAGTCCCTGAAGAATTATTTTTAAACCTTGACAACTTAGTATATAAACGTATCGTAATTTTAATTATTAAATCGTAGTAACGTAAATTATTAAACACAATAAAATTTTAACCATACAGACGCTACATAGTCAACTAAAATCAAAAACCTTCTTCTCTTCTTCGCCTCATTATCTCTCTTCTCCTCGACTCCGTATATTCGTGTTGTAATTCATCCATGTGAGAAGTATCCATTAACATTATTGCATATTCGTCTTTTCATCTCTTTAGATCTAGAAGTTGATTAAGGGCATAAATCCTTTCTTGGTATTGACTGGCTCTGCTCTCCATTGCACGATCATACCTTTCATCATACTCCTACGATTTTTTTTTTTTTTTTTGGCTTGATTTCTTGCAGTTACTTTTTTTTGCTGCCTTGGCTCCTTCTGGCCTAACATATCGCTCACCATTAGGGGTTAAGTCTTCTTCTGATCCTAAATCGAAACTGTCCTGCGATTCTTTAGGACTTGAACTTTCTACAACTCTTACAGCTTTCCCACGATTACTGCTAGTTTGGATGTCTTGGACATTTTTCTAAAATGATGATTTCCATTTCACGTGATTAACCAGGAGGTCATACACGTGCATGAATTGATAGAAATGATGTCCTTGTTTACTTTCTGGTTTATATATTTGTTTGAATAACTTGTTTGCAGCAAGTCTCTACAACAATAATATGATACTTCAAGTATAGCTATGTAACAAATAGTATAACAGTCAAAATTAATTAAATCTTACCATATGAGTATCACTTCGGAATCCTCTTGGGTTACTCTGCTTCAGCTTGAACATCTGAGAATCATAACGTTGGGTTTGACGATTTATTTTACAATAATAGCATTTGATCGAAGCTAAACTTCTATTTCAATCCATGTTATTCTTGTTGTATGCATTAGCAATTCTTCCCCAGAAAGTTTCACCGCTTTGATCAGCACCACAAACAGGATCAAGGGAAAGTGAGCAGTAGATGTAGCAAAGATCATAGGCTTTTGCAGCACTCCAACTTGCGGTAGTAACCATTCCACTGATGGTACATGTGTACCATCTTGTAAATCAAAACCTTCGAAGCTATTTCTTGTTGCATCAACATCAAAATCACAAGTCATTTTAGACTAGAAGTTTAGATTTGTGGAAGAAGATTTATTGTTGAAGATAGAAGAGGAATGGTATAGTTATAGGAGGAAAGGAAAAAATAGTGTTTGGTAAAAGTATTCATTGGAAATAATTCCGTTGCTCTGTAGGCATTTGTTTAACAAAATCTTGGTATAATAAAGCCATTGGATTCCAGGAGTTTGTTGAAAAAATGCCTGGAATCAAGCGCTTGTTCAATAAAGGCTTCATCTAAGGCGTTTTTTGAACAAGCGCCTAATTTAAGGCATTTATTCAATAAGCACTTGGATAGTTTACATATTCCAAAACTATTCCCCCAGAAATCCAACCAAGCCATTCTTTCTACACGCAATTAGAGGAAGCTTTCGGTGTGGATTTCATGAATTTGGAGATCCTATTATCAGTTGGAGTTGCTCTAAGAAGAGAAACAAAAAAGCTCACATGGTCAAGGCTTAATATAGTGAAATTAATATTCTTCTTGTGTTTATTTTGATCAGAACTTTTAGTTTCTGAGGTTTTGTTTCCTTGTCGTGTTTGTTTTGTTTTAATATGTCATTTCAAATGTGAACAAAATCCATGTGCATCTTAATTATTTTGCATATAGATGGTTATACTCAATTTTAGTACCATTCACCCCACTGGTGCGTTGAACCTTTTTATGTATTCTAATGTTAGGCCATGTGAAATTGCTTTCCAAGTTTTATTTTCATTTTGCTCTTTGCTGCACTATTTCCTTTAGTGCAACCGTATGTTGGCGACACAGATGTTTAATTTGTGTGTTTGGTGCTTAATGTGTTTTGAGTTCTATCTTTCTAAATTCATTGCATACAATAATATTCAGATGTAAGTAATGCATTGCATACAATAATATTATTAAATATAGTATTTAATGTTCTAATGTTAAAATGAGAACTTTGTTACGTAATATAAGATAAATTTTAATGAAATATATAAACTATAAATTAATATAATTATTATTCATTGCGTTTTTTTTTTTTGAATTTGTTCATAAGGTAAATCAACCGGAGTCGTAAAACCATCCCTAGCGCACCTAGCCTGGTCCACGAGCACCATATAAGTTCATTGTGTAATCTACATGTATGTGTTTATTTGGGAAACCAAATAATTTTATCACTTTTGTTAATATGAATATGTTATACATGTTAAAACTAACCCATATTATTAATTTATTATATGAATTAATAAATGTTACTTAATAAAATTTGTTTAAATAAGTTAAATTTAAAATTATGAAATTAAACTAGTTTAAATATATGAATTTAGAGCAAGAACAATTAAGAATAAATATATGAAATGTATAGATTTATTATGGAGTAATAACACTAAAAAGGAATTTTTTATATGAAGTATGGTAAGTTCTTGCTATAGATGAATCATAGTTGATTTCAAATTTATTGTTGATTTACATAATTTATGTTATGTAATTCATATATTTTCATAGTTTAATGGAAAAACACCATTTTTTTCAATATATGTGTGTATATATATATATAATTCAAACTTGTTAGAAAATGAATTAAATATTCACTAAATTTTTATTTAAATAATCTGAATTTAATATTTCGTGACTAGTTTAAACATATGTATTAAAATATAAAGTTTCGTGAAAGAACTGGCAGGGCTTAGTAAATAATTATGGAAAATTTTGGTATTTGAAGCTAGCTTTTTTTAACATTTGATAAATTTGTTGAGATAAATAAATAATATATTATTATTGTAACACCCCACGCCCGCTATGGTCACTCTCTAAGGGAATGCCATAGCATCGGTGGAGTATTTTAGTGAATATAGAACAGAAAAATTACAACAAGACAGATATAAATAGTACTTGAAATTTAAAACATCATCTCATAACAGCGGAAGTAAACATGTCTGGTTACATCACAAAACCAAAATAAAAGTCAAGTACAATATCCATCAAAATAAAGAAGTACATAATCCCACTCTCTCATACAATAGCCAGGACAAAAGAAAAGATAACTGGGTAACTGGAGCTTTACATCTATCCAAGTTCCTAAAGACTGGAACAGCAATCCGATCAAGCTCCACTACTGCTAGGATCCACCGTAGGACCTGAGGGTTGGGAAAAAGATAAAAACAACGGGGTCAGACATAAGTCTGAGCGAGTCCTATAACTTTAACAATACAATCATTAAAGTAACCAGAGAAGACATAAACTTGACCCACGGTAATGTCTGGGGATGAATAGCTACACTAAGCAGCTTGGTAGACTTAGGATAAACTAAGATAACTGTAAAGACGCATCTACCCACCCAAGGATAATTACTACACTGCACCACACCAGTCATTTCTACTTAAAGGTTGATCCCTCCCAAGGACTTAGAAAATTTCCCCAGTAGTTTCGTGCACCCTTAGCCCACTACATAGGTGTCGTCTGCCCCTATCTCCACTAGGTGTACTTAGTAATTTTCCCCAGTAGTTTCGTGTACCCCTACATAGGTGCCGTCTGCCCCTATCTTTATTAGGTGTACCCACTACTCCCCAGCCCACTACTCCCCAGCGATCGGCTCCCTACCGTAGATACCCGTGCTGGTCCCACAATGGGGTGTATCATTCCCCAAAGTGGCCACCTGATAATATCAACGGTGCACGGCTTTATATCTACATGATGCAACAACGGCTTATCTACCAGCCCGGGCCCACACACGCATATGAAACCCGTTGGACTTGCGTTGCCACCGCTAACCCGTTTTGGCCTCTTATAGTCAAGCCCAATATGCGTGTCCCGTCACCCGACTAGAGTCGAGCCCACAAAGATACGTTTGGGATATTGGTTGAAATGGGCCCCCACAAGCTACCCACCTAAGCTTGTCACTTATCTAGTGTATCCCACTTAACCCTTTAATCATGTTTAATTACATGTTTCCACCTGGTTAAGTATTCTAATCGTATTTTCTATTGCCACCCAAGGCAACCCACTAGATTTCCACATGCCACCCAAGGCACCCACTTAACCCCTCATGTCCCTCTACATGCTAATATGGTTAAGTGTTTCTTAATTAATTTATTAAGATCATGACCTCATAAAGACCTCTCACATTAGACCGTCTTTTATGACTGCTGGATATGCCGGTTGGTTCCGGGCAGACTTCTGTCATCAAAAGGGTCTAACCTCGTGTCTTTACTTTAATCATGTATTTAATTTATGACTAAGACCTCTCACATTGGGCCAATCATTTGTAGCCGCTGGATGGCCGGTCGGTTCCGGGCAGACTTCCGCTACAAAAGGGTCCAACCTCGTGTCTTAGTTGATTAATTACACCTAATTAATCGCCCCCATATTAATTATCCCTAATTAATATCAAATTTTTCATAACATGGGTAGACCTAACTCAATAGGTAAATTCCCATGGGGTAGACCTAACTCAATAGGTAAATTCCCACTTATGTTAATTTATTTTTATGGTATGCTTAATCATACCCAATCATACTTTTCTTAACATATTTATTAACCCCATCGTTCCCCACGTAAATCGTTCTCATTTCATAATAAAGGGAAGATCCATCACAAATATCATGGTTTAACCAAATCTTAACATATAACTTTGTCATGGGTTAAGAGGATGTCAACTTGCATATATGAGCATATATTAACCCAACTACATTTAAACCAAACTTGCATATTATCATACACATATCTTGCATAACATGTTGAACTTGCATATAAGCATTCTCATAACTTGCATAACATGTTAAACATGCATTTAAGCATACACATAACTTGCATAAGCATTCACATTCTTGCATAAGCATTCACATACTTGCATAAGCATGCATAACTTGCATATCATGTTAAACTTGCATTTAAGCATATACATAACTTGCATAAGCATTCACATACTTGCATAAGCATGCATAACTTGCATATCATGTTAAACTTGCATTTAAGCATATACATAACTTGCATAAGCATTCACATACTTGCATAAGCATGCATAACTTGCATATCATGTTAAACTTGCATTTAAGCATATACATAACTTGCATATGAACTTGCATAACAACCTACACATAACTTACATAACATCATACACATAACTTGCATATGAACTTGCATAACTCACTTGTTAAACATGCATAAACCCACTTATTAGATATGCATAAACCCACTTATTAAACATGCATAAACCCACTTGTTAAACATGCATAAACCAACTTACTAAACATGCATAAACCCACTTGTTAAACATGCATAAACATAGGAAAACATAGAGTAGCATATCATTACAAATGATTCAAACTCACTAATCCGCATTTAAGACCATAAGTCTCATTACACCCAATCTACTTACTTTAGCAATTGATGTTAAAGTGATAGAAACTCACCAAACCCAAGATTAGCAAACTTATGAAGTGGAATTAGTTGCTAAATATAAAGATGGTGATGATTAGAGATTGATTAGAGAGTGATTAGCTTGCAACTTCCTTCATAAACTAGTGGAGGCTCTCTCAAGTTTGATTTTGGCGGCATGAGGCCATCATTCCTATTTTTAGTATGGATTAGGGTAGGTTTAGGGTGTATTTATAGATTAGGTGAGTGTTTTAGGCCCTTAGATTAACCCTAGGTTAGATTAGGTCCGTTAGATTTAGGAAATCTCTAGAACCCAGCCCAAGACTCAACCAAAAACCAGATCTGGTGCACCCAGATCAACAGGGCTGACACCCTGTGTCGACACCCCTGTCGACAGGGCTGTCGACACCCCTGTCGACACCCCTGTCGACATGCCTGTCGACATGGGGCTAGGCGGGAACTTTCCCGCCACCTCCGCTTTTAGCTCCAATTATGTTTTAAAACTGAACTTTAAATCTGTTTTTAATTTTGAATTTTCTGAAAACTTCTTTGGGCCTTAACTGGGTCATACGGACTACGATTTACAAAATTTCGGACTCTATTCTGCGTATTTTTCCGAGACGAACGCAATGACGCAGCCCGTTTCCCCCAATTCTCACATCTGAGATTATTTATCTTGCAATTAGTGAATTTTAGCATTAACAGAAATTCGGGGTGTTACATTCTCTCCTCCTTAAAGGATTTCATCCCCGAAATCTCTAAGCCAAGGAGAATGCATATCCTACCATCCAAACAACCATCTACTCAATCCATCAAACATGGGCATCCATTGTCCTTAAAACAATTTCTAATGATGTATGAGCATATGCAAAAAGTGTGTGTATATGTTCCCTATCTAATGTATGAACATATGCAAACCATGATAGTGCCATGCATCCATTATGTATGCGAGGGAACCCTATCGACACATACAATATCTACATGAGTGCACAATCATTCACCAAAATGCATCATCCATATGATAACACAATCATTATACAACCATAAATATAGCTTCCTACACACAATTTTATGCAATATGCAATATGAAGTGACTGAGCCGATCTAGTGCCTAGAGTGTGTGTATATGCATCCACGAGCAACCACTAGCAAACACTTGCATCCACTTGTATCCATCAACCATAACATGTCTCAAACACATGTTTCAACCATAGGTTTACCCTATCTAAAGGTCAAACAGTACTAACGAGAGGACATACTAAAGATAAGATAAGTACTAGACAAGCGATAAAGGAGAAGTTAAAAGACATACTCTCAAAAAGAAATGGATACAAAGAACGCATCTTCGCTTCCGTCTCCCAAGTAGCGTTGCTTTCGTCATCTCCCCATTGCACTTTAACTAGCTGAACCTCTCTGTTTCTCAACTTCCTAGTTTCTGACCCAAGGATGCGAGTAGGAGCTCGTCGAACAGTCGCATCACGCTCTACTTCCACTTCTTTAAGCAAGCTCGGCTCTACCACCTCTGCCGTCTCATGTAAGCACTTCCTCAAATGGGACACATGTAATACATCATGTACACCACTAAGTCTGTCGGGCAACTCCACTCTATATGCCATCCGTCTGATCCTTTCCTTAATAGGAAACGGCCCCACGAACCTTGGTGCTAGCTTCCCAACAGATCCAAAGCGAACCACATTTCGCAATGGAGACACTTTGACAAAGACCATGTCCCCAACTTCAAACTCAAGATTCGTCCTTCTCTTGTCCGCATAAGATTTTTGCCTATCCTGCGCTGCTTTCATCCTTCTTCGAATCAAGTCAATCTTCTCAGAAGTCTCCCTAATCATATCAGGCCCAAGCAAGATCTTATCCGTAGATTCCCACCAACATGTAGGTGATCGACAAGGCCTTTCATAGAGAGCTTCGAAAGGAGCCATACCAATACTGGACTGAAAGCTGTTATTATATGCGAACTCTACCAATGGAAGATGCTCTTCCCATGTACCTCCAAAATCTAAGATACAAAGCCTCAAAAGGTCTTCTAGAACACGATTCACCCTCTCAGTCTGGCCGTCCGTCTGAGGATGATATGCAGTGCTCAGACACAATTGAGTCCCCACTGCTTCTTGCAAACTTCTCCAGAACTCGCTAGTGGAGATAGGATCTCGATCACTCACTATGCTAGAGGGTACCCCATGCAATCGAACTATCTCTCGAAGATATACAGAAGCTAGCCATGGAGCGGTCCTCTTGCTCTTCACAGGTATGAAATGGGCGCTCTTAGTAAGTCTGTCTACCACCACCCAAATTCCCGTATTACCCTTTCTTGATCTGGGTAACCCGTCAATAAAATCCATCGAGATGCTATCCCACTTCCATTGCGGAACTTCCAATGGGTGAAGCAACCCACCTGGTTTCTTTTGCTCCGCCTTCACTTGTCGGCACACCAAGCATCGAGCGACATACTCGGCCACATCTTTCTTCATATCGGCCCAGAAGAAAACCCTCTTCATGTCTTGGTACATCTTGTCCCCACCGGGATGAATGGTCATCCTAGAACGGTGTGCATCATCAAGAATAACCTTCCTCAAACCCTCGTCTTGCGGTACACACAGTCTACCGTCTCTACGCAAGCACCCCCTATCGTCTAGGGTGTACCTACTCAAATGGCTGGACGACTCCCCCCTTATGAGCCTCTCTACCAACTCAACCAACTGCGGGTCGTCCCTCTGTGCATCTCCAATCCGCCCCAAAAGAGTAGGTCTAACCTCCAAGGAAGCTAGCAAACCGGGTACATAATCAATGGAAGGTCTGAAATCAAACATCGAGATAAATTCCAAGCTTTGTTGTTCCACAAACAATGGACTCAAGGACAACCTCTTTCTGCTCAAGGCGTCCGTCACCACGTTACCCTTGCCAGGGGTATACGCTATCTCGAAATCATAGGATGCTAAGAATTCCATCCACCTTTGCTGTCTCAGATTCAAATCCTTCTGAGAAAACAAGTACTTCAATGATTTGTGGTCAGTGAACAATTCGAATCTCTCACCAAGAAGGTAATGGCGCCAAATCTTAAGCGCAAAAACAATAGCGGCCAACTCTAAATCATGGGTAGGGTAATTTTTCTCATGCACTCTCAACTGCCTTCCACCATAGGCTATCACCCTTCCCTCTTGCATTAAGACTGCGCCTAGTCCTGTCCCACAAGCATCGGTATAAACAACAAATGGCTTACTCCCATCTGGCAACACTAAAACTGGAGCAGTGGTTAAAGCTCTCTTTAACCGTCGGAACGCATCATCACAATCTACGTCCCATGCGAAAACAAGATTCTTCTTCGTTAAGCGGGTTAATGGGGCTGATATCTTCGCGAAGTCTTTGATAAACTTCCTATAGTAACCCGCCAACCCTAAGAAACTTCTTACTTCGGTAGCATTCTTCGGAACCTTCCAATCCTGAATTGATACTACCTTCGCGGGATCCACAGCTATCCCTTCCTTGGAGACCACGTGCCCCAAGAACCGCACCTCCTTCCTCCAGAAGTGACATTTAGAGAATTTAGCCTTAAGGCTATGTGCTCGAAGAGTCTTCAATACCTCCCCAAGATGTAGGGCATGCTCTTCTTCACTCTTAGAAAATACTAAGATATCATCCACAAAGACCACCACGAATTTATTAAGGAACTCCCTGAACACCCTACTCATCAAATCAACAAAGTATGCAGGGGCGTTCGTCAACCCAAATGGCATCACCAGCCACTCATAGAAACCATCCGGAGTCCTAAAGGTAGTCTTGTCTATGCTATCCTCAGCCACCCTCAATTGATGAAACCCCGTGGCTAAGTCCAACTGAGAAAATACTGAAGCGCCAACCAACTGATCGAAAAGATCATCAATCCTCAGCAATGGGTGTCTATTCTTCTTTCTGAGCTTGTTGAGTTCTCTATAGTCTACACAAAGTCTGAGGGACCCATCCGCCTTTGTAGCGAATACTACTGGAGCACCCCACTCCGATATACTTCGTCTTATGAACCCCTTCTCAAGCAACTCCCCTACTTGCTTATGGAGTTCCCTCCTCTCACGAGGAGCCATGTGGCGCATTGGTAAAGATACAGGTTTAGCATTATCCACCAGATATATTCGGAAGTCAATCTCCCGCTTCGGAGGTAAACCCTTCACCTCCTCAAACACATCCGGATATTCCCGGACCACTTTAACAGATTGTAAACTCTCGACCGAAGCGTCAAGCGATTCAAGATAACTTAGCATAACAGAATCCATGGGATTACAAGAAATCTCGAGAGTGTTACCCAAGCGGGTCATGAGCCTAACAACTCTCCTTTCGCAATCAAGAACGGCACCATTACTGGATAACCAGTCCATGCCCAAAATCAACCCATAGCCCGTGAAGCCCAACACAAAAGCATCACATCTAAACTCAATGCTAAGTATAGAAATCTTCAAACCCAAACATATCATGGACAAATAAGTGGAGCCCCCAATTAGGTTTGAAACAACTAAGGGATCATCTACCAGACTGGTGTCTAAGTGCAGTGACTCAACTAATGATGATGAGATAAACGAATGCGATGCGCCTGAATCAAACAATGTACGGACAGGATGATCAAATAGAAAAACCAGACTTTCAACGGAAATAGTTCTACCTCTCTCCTGAATCGGTGGGACTGCGAGAGCCTGTACTTGCCCCCTAGCCTGACCTGGTGCCATAAGAGCTTGCACCTGTCCTCCTGAGGTAGACCCCGTCCTTTGCCCCTTCTTAGGGCAATCCTTCACTAAATGCCCTGCTTCGCCACAGTAGAAGCAGCCGGTCTTCTTCTTCTTGCGACAATCCTTGCTTAGGTGGCCAGGTGTCCCACAATTGAAACACTTCTTCTTCTTGCCCTTGCCACCGTTGCCTTTCCCACCTTTATTTTGCTGTTGTTGCTGAGGTCTCTTTTGATCTCCCTTCTTCTCGGGTGCCCTATTAGCATTGGGACCCTTCTCTTCTTCATGCATGAGTGCCATGTCAACTAGCTTCTCAAAGTTGGCCCCCATAGGGATATGAGTCATAGCCAACCCATGCATCGGTTCATTCAAGCCTTTCACGAACCTCAAAGCCTTCTTCTCCGGTGTATTCACCATGTCTAGGCCAAACCTTGCCAATTGATTAAACTTGTTGACATATTCCTTCACCGAGAGATTTCCTTGCTTTAGAGTCAAGAATCTTTCCATATACAAGTTTTCCTCCGCCCTTGAGAGAAACTTTGCCACAAATCTTTGCCTAAAATCCGCCCAAGAGTCAACGGGGCGTTCTCCATTAGTGACCTCCCACCAGAATGAGGCCTCTCCTTTCATTAACCAAGCAGCTAACTTGACTTTCTTTCCTTCTTCCATCTCAAAGATATCTATCAACTCTTCCACCTCCTTAAGCCAATCTCTAGCCTCCACAAAAGTTTCCGATCCTTGAAAAGGTTTCCCTCCCATAGCTTTAAATTCCTTGCAAGTCTTAGCAAAAGTATTCGTGCGAGGAGGAGGGGGAGGAGGAAGATCGGGTGCTACGGTTGGTGGAGGAACATTTGCTGGACCCGCAGTGGTGGCCCTAGCCTCCATCAATCTCCTATACCATACTGGTACCGTCACACCCTCCGGAAAGTTAAGATCCTCAGCCATGCTGAAACGAAAAAGGAAAGATTCAAAACGGAAAATTCGAAGGATATAGATATGGCTATTGGGGATTATGCTTTTCTTTCAAAAACTTTTCTCTTAAAAGACATGTCTTTGAAAATATTTCTTCCAAAAATGTTTTAGAAAAATAGCTTTCTAAAAATTTTATCTGTTCCGGTAACCTTAGCTCTGATACCACGTGTAACACCCCACGCCCGCTATGGTCACTCTCTAAGGGAATGCCATAGCATCGGTGGAGTATTTTAGTGAATATAGAACAGAAAAATTACAACAAGACAGATATAAATAGTACTTGAAATTTAAAACATCATCTCATAACAGCGGAAGTAAACATGTCTGGTTACATCACAAAACCAAAATAAAAGTCAAGTACAATATCCATCAAAATAAATAAGTACATAATCCCACTCTCTCATACAATAGCCAGGACAAAAGAAAAGATAACTGGGTAACTGGAGCTTTACATCTATCCAAGCTCCTAAAGACTGGAACAACAATCCGATCAAGCTCCACTACTGCTAGGATCCACCGAAGGACCTGAGGGTTGGGAAAAAGATAAAAACAACGGGGTCAGACATAAGTCTGAGCGAGTCCTATAACTTTAACAATACAATCATTAAAGTAACCAGAGAAGACATAAACTTGACCCACGGTAATGTCTGGGGATGAATGGCTACACTAAGCAGCTTTGTAGACTTAGGATAAACTAAGATAACTGTAAAGACGCATCTACCCACCCAAGGATAATTACTACACTGCACCACACCAGTCATTTCTACTTAAAGGTTGATCCCTCCCAAGGACTTAGAAAATTTCCCCAGTAGTTTCGTGCACCCCTAGCCCACTACATAGGTGTCGTCTGCCCCTATCTCCACTAGGTGTACTTAGTAATTTTCCCCAGTAGTTTCGTGTACCCCTACATAGGTGCCGTCTGCCCCTATCTTTATTAGGTGTACCCACTACTCCCCAGCGATCGGCTCCCTACCGTAGTTACCCGTGCTGGTCCCACAATGGGGTGTATCATTCCCCAAAGTGGCCACCTGATAATATCAACGGTGCACGGCTTTATATCTACACGATGCAACAACGGCTTATCTACCAGCCCGGGCCCACACACGCATATGAAACCCGTTGGACTTGCGTTGCCACCGCTAACCCGTTTTGGCCTCTTATAGTCAAGCCCAATATGCGTGTCCCGTCACCCGACTAGAGTCGAGCCCACAAAGATACGTTTGGGATATTGGTTGAAATGGGCCCCCACAAGCTACCCACCTAAGCTTGTCACTTATCTAGTGTATCCCACTTAACCCTTTAATCATGTTTAATTACATGTTTCCACTTGGTTAAGTATTCTAATCGTATTTTCTATTGCCACCCAAGGCAACCCACTAGATTTCCACATGCCACCCAAGGCACCCACTTAACCCCTCATGTCCCTCTACATGCTAATATGGTTAAGTGTTTCTTAATTAATTTATTAAGATCATGACCTCATAAAGACCTCTCACATTAGACCGTCTTTTATGACTGCTGGATATGCCGGTTGGTTCCGGGCAGACTTCTGTCATCAAAAGGGTCTAACCTCGTGTCTTTACTTTAATCATGTATTTAATTTATGACTAAGACCTCTCACATTGGGCCAATCATTTGTAGCCGCTGGATGGCTGGTCGGTTCCGGGCAGACTTCCGCTACAAAAGGGTCCAACCTCGTGTCTTAGTTGATTAATTACACCTAATTAATCGCCCCCATATTAATTATCCCTAATTAATACCAAGTTTTTCATAACATGGGTAGACCTAACTCAATAGGTAAATTCCCATGGGATAGACCTAACTCAATAGGTAAATTCCCACTTATGTTAATTTATTTTTATGGTATGCTTAATCATACCCAATCATACTTTTCTTAACATATTTATTAACCCCATCGTTCCCCACGTAAATCATTCTCATTTCATAATAAAGGGAAGATCCATCACAAATATCATGGGTTTAACCAAATCTTAACATATAACTTTGTCATGGGTTAAGAGGATGTCAACTTGCATATATGAGCATATATTAACCCAACTACATGTAAACCAAACTTGCATATTATCATACACATATCTTGCATAACATGTTGAACTTGCATATAAGCATTCTCATAACTTGCATAACATGTTAAACATGCATTTAAGCATACACATAACTTGCATAAGCATTCACATTCTTGCATAAGCATTCACATACTTGCATAAGCATGCATAACTTGCATATCATGTTAAACTTGCATTTAAGCATATACATAACTTGCATAAGCATTCACATACTTGCATAAGCATGCATAACTTGCATATCATGTTAAACTTGCATTTAAGCATATACATAACTTGCATAAGCATTCACATACTTGCATAAGCATGCATAACTTGCATATCATGTTAAACTTGCATTTAAGCATATACATAACTTGCATATGAACTTGCATAACAACCTACACATAACTTACATAACATCATACACATAACTTGCATATGAACTTGCATAACTCACTTGTTAAACATGCATAAACCCACTTATTAGATATGCATAAACCCACTTATTAAACATGCATAAACCCACTTGTTAAACATGCATAAACCAACTTACTAAACATGCATAAACCCACTTGTTAAACATGCATAAACATAGGAAAACATAGAGTAGCATATCATTACAAATGATTCAAACTCACTAATCCGCATTTAAGACCATAAGTCTCATTACACCCAATCTACTTACTTTAGCAATTGATGTTAAAGTGATAGAAACTCACCAAACCCAAGATTAGCAAACTTATGAAGTGGAATTAGTTGCTAAATATGAAGATGGTGATGATTAGAGATTGATTAGAGAGTGATTAGCTTGCAACTTCCTTCATAAACTAGTGGAGGCTCTCTCAAGTTTGATTTTGGCGGCATGAGGCCATCATTCCTATTTTTAGTATGGATTAGGGTAGGTTTAGGGTGTATTTATAGATTAGGTGAGTGTTTTAGGCCCTTAGATTAACCCTAGGTTAGATTAGGTCCGTTAGATTTAGGAAATCTCTAGAACCCAGCCCAAGACTCAACCAAAAACCAGATCTGGTGCACCCAGATCAACAGGGCCGACACCCTGTGTCGACACCCCTGTCGACAGGCCTGTCGACACCCCTGTCGACATGCCTGTCGACATGGGGCTAGGCGGGAACTTTCCCGCCACCTCCGCTTTTGGCTCCAATTATGTTTTAAAACTGAACTTTAAATCTGTTTTTAATTTTGAATTTTCTGAAAACTTCTTTGAGCCTTAACTGGGTCATACGGACTCCGATTTACAAAATTTCGGACTCTATTCTGCGTATTTTTCCGAGACAGAAGCAATGACGCAGCCCGTTTCCCCCAATTCTCACATCTGAGATTATTTATCTTGCAATTAGTGAATTTTAGCATTAACCGAAATTCGGGGTGTTACAATTATTTTGGTAAGGTCGACGGGGTTGAGTGGTCCTCTACCATTTTATTAATACAGCAAGACGAATACAAAGTAATAAAGAGGAAAAACTAAGAAAAAGAGCACATAGAAACATGGTGCATCAATGCTTAAGGAGGCTAACAAACACATATATACGTTCATTTGAGAAAATCAAAAAATCAAAATACCCGGATCAAAAACAAACTTCAAGTATTTAATTCCTTCATGAATGTCATGCCAAAGTTGCTGAGCTACTTGAATAAGGTTCGTAGCACGATCCGATTGGAATGAACGGATGTTCCTTTCCTTCCAAATCTTATGAACATATTTCTTCAAAATAAAACTGAAAATTCTGGCTTTAGCTCCTTTATTTTTGCATTTTCCCCTCATTTTATCCCAATCGAAAGGCATAGCACCAACAGTACATCCACTTTTAATCACTATTTGAAGGAGAATCAACAACAGATCATTACATTGGAAGAAAAGGTGAGTCACAGTTTTCGGTTGGTCATTACACATGCAACATCTTTGTTCAACTTGCATTCCACGCAAGATCAGCCTGTCTTTGGTCATCAAAGCATGGTGGAAAGCCTTCCAAGAAGACAAGTATTCAGACGCGGAGTTATCCCTTCGCCAAATTATTCTTTGCCAGCTGCAATTAACCATTGCTGAGGCACCTTTATGTTCATTGTACATCGATTTAATGGAATATTGCTCACCTTGTATATCATGCAGCTTCCAGTGTCCATGATCAAGATTTGATCTGAGATGGCTACTGCGAATGGTGGACCAAAGAGCAGTAGTGTTCTGATTCGAAGTGTTAGGCAGCACTACCTGATTGCCGCAGATAAAAATGGATACTCGATTGTTATGACTAACTCCAGATTGGATAATTTCGGAATAAGAGAGGTTGTCTGCTAGAACAATCCCATAATCCAACCACGGATCATGCCAAAAATTAATAAAATCAAAAGATTTAGCACCATATTTATAATAAGATAAAATTTGATGTCTTTGTTTCACAATACGCCTCCAAGTCCAGCTAAAATTATTTTTCACAACCAGCGTCCATAAACTATTGTCTTAAGGAACATGACAACAAGACAGATCAACACATAAACTGTTTTTGTTAGTTAAGATATCACTCATTTGTTTACCAATGGCTGCAATATTCCACTTACAAATATTCACAATGCCAAACCCCCATTTGCAGGTTGGTTTTTCAATCGTAGAAAAAGAAATATGTGAAAGATACTTCATATAATGTTCCCTTCCCAAAGTAATCTCATAAATGCAGTTCTAATCATGAAAATTAGCTTTTGAGGAAAAACAAATGTCCTAGCCTAGTATACTTGCATTGAAATGACAACAACCTTAATGAGAGTTAGCTTGCCGACTTGACTGAGAGTCTTGGTTGACCAACAGTCAAGCCTAGCCGTAATTTTATTATACAAAGGCAAACGTTGATTAGTTGAGATACGCGAAGTCGCAAGAGGAAGCCCCAAATAAGAAATAGTTTCATTACTATACCTTAAACTAGTTAAAAGTTGAATTTGATTGATGTGCAAATGAGATACCCCAACAACCACTAATTTGATGTATACTATTCATATTGTGGCTTATTTAACTTTATATTTCAATGAAAATCTAATTTTATTGTCTTTGTTAATACTACATGGTATACAATTAAAACATCGTACTTACCATTAATTTGATGAATTAACAACTATTTACTAATTATATATTCATTTAATTCATGATCATATAATTAATTTAGATATATTGATTTAAATGCACAAATTTAAGTGATATTGTGGATATTGACTTAACTATACAATGTTAAGTGATGTTGTGTGGTATTTCCATAGATAACTAAACAAATTTTGAAATAAACATAGAGCCTAAAATAAGATAACATGATGATCCTAAAATGAACTGCAGAACAATTGCTACACTACACATATAATGCTATGAACCAGTCATCTTACTTATGTCTGCGTTTAATTCTTGCAAGAAAAGAGTGTAAAAATATTCATGATCTCAAAAGGATTCATCCTAATTAGAAAGTCCATTGGACTTCAAACTTCAATTGGATATTCATTTGGTTTAGTTTGCATTATGCTTTGAGTTTTCAACATTAATTACAAAATACGAAAAAGTGAAAAATTCACGAGAGGACAAAAGAAAGATGGAGCAGATGAAGGAGGAGATGGATGGACAATGAAAAAATGAAATATTTCTCGTTATTTCTTTATTTCTCAAAACATAAAATAAAGAAAAATTGTTTTTTATTTCCTGTGTTCACTTCATTTTCCAAATCGTCGTTTTTCATAATGTACATGCATCGTATACATCTGTAAATGAATGAAAACCAAAAGCAAGCAAACTAACCATAGTCTTAAGATCTATTTTTTCTTCATACAAAATTACATACGATCCATGTATACTTTGAAAAAGATAGTTTTAGAAAACGAATGTAACACACAAAACGAAGAACATTTTTTCCTATGGAAATAATGAAAGGATGAAAAACAATTCATTATTCTGTCAACTCTCCGACATCTCTATCATTCTTCTACGTTCCTTCTATTTTCTTTGTTTTCCCACTGATCTTTTTAGTTTTTGTAATTAATGTTGAAAACTCAAAAAATAAAATAAATCAAACAACATCTTGGATCTTAAATTATATCACTTTTAACTTGATTTTGAAGGAGTTTTATACTGAATTTTTGTCTTCACCAACAATTTTACTTTGATGGTGTTCCTTCGATGATAGTGGAAGTTAATTTTCTACGTTCATGAAAGTACAAATTGGGAAGAATGAAAATAAATATAATTAAAGGAAGAATCCATGCATGTCATAAAAAACAGGACCTATTCTAGTTTCTAAAAGCTGGAAAATCTTCATGCTCAAGCTTATGGACGCTATGAGTACTACACGAGTCATCAACAACTTTTAGAAGATGCACATTTAACCATTGGATGCTTTAACCCATGGTTCCATTCCTACTTTCTGTATTCGATAATTATCAAAAATGACTGCTACACCTATTTCCCAAAAGGAGGAAGATAGTCTATATCTGTTGGGATTCTTCATCCGACGGGGCAGATGAACTATGTTGGATCATTTTAACAATTAATAACATGAATTAAATCTAGCTTTGCTCTTGCTGCATGGTAATTTTTTTACTTTTGACTTGCTACTGTTGTTCCTTAAGGAATAACTTAGGCAAAACCTGAAAAACAAACCAAAAAGAAAAAAGATTACTAGTGGTAAGCACCATGGCAAAGCATTACACAATTTCCGCATACTGGTTGTTACGTTATAAATTATATATGTTAATACTTTCATGATAAAATGACGTGTACTAGTACTAACCTATTTTTGAGTTAAAATTCACGTTCAATTATTTTGATTTTTTTCTACTTTTAGTTTTGACCATATTTTTATTAGTTTAATTTTCCTTATTTATATTATTATTTGCCGACGAAAAATGAATTTTTAAAAAAAGTTAGTTGATCGATACATTTTTAAATGATAAAATTTAATAATATTTTTAGTTAAGCATTTCGAATTTGTAAAAAAAGTTTATTCATTAGGTATTATTTTTAAGTTATTACTATTTATGTACATTTTAAATATGTAAAGATTATTTTATTTCTTAGATCCTATTTAAAGGGATATTAATAGCTATTTGTAAGTTATTAGTATAGGAACATTCTGAATTAATAAATATAAATTAATTCTTAGATCTTATATTTAAAGGATATTAACTGTTGTAATATATGAATATTTAAAAGAGCATTTTTGATAGTTTACATCTACTTCAAAAAAATGTGACGGCAAAGATATAACATCTATTAATAAGAAAATTTTATGATATGAGGGTTACGGCACGTGCTTTACATGTGACCATGACATGTGCTTTGAAAGTGAATTATATTATTGAAAATTGTATTTGTTTAGCACATTCAAAATAAAATGATATGAATGGATATTTGGTAATTAAGGTTTGTTTTAATGTTTTAATGTTTTTAATGTTTTTATATATTTTTAATTAATACAAAGTAATACTACAAAGACTGTTTATTTGTTAGATCATAGTTTTAATTGTTATTAAGGTTTGTTTGTATTTGCAGAAACACATTTTGAATTTGTAAAAAAAAATTGATTGTTACAACTATTTTTGAGCGATATATCAAGATTAAAACATGTAAGGATGTGGCCATGATTCCGTAGAAATTTCAGAATGTAGACACTTTAATTAAAAGAAGAATTTTACAATGTAATGCATCAGCGTATCGATATAGATGAACCATAAATTAACTTGCAATCATTGCTTATGTATATAATTAAATCATTGCTTATGTATATAATTATGTTATATGACTGATGTATTTGTATATCCAAATGAATTTTATACACCCTTCTGTTAATATTAATATTGTGCAAATATTGAAAATTTCATATTTTCATAATTTATTTGACGCATCAAGTCAACAATTAATAGTTTATTAATTTTAATTATAGTTTTAAGATTCTTGATTAACTATAATAAATAAAGCCAAACATAAAATATTAGAAGAGAATCGAGATATATAATTCGATAAGAGGTTGTAGGAATTTTAAAATTAAGGTTTTGTTGTAACATAATTTTGTAATGCATGACGACTTTATTATACTTTTTATGATATTTTTCTGCTATTATATTTTGTTTTATATGAAAAATAAATTTGTACTTTTCATGTTTTAATAAACAATTTTTTTTCATTGTTAAAGTGTATTTTTTTTGCAAAAGCAATAATATTTTCTGTTTTTACCTCAGTTATTTAAAGATTTGTTGGAACTAAAAGTAGTAGTGTTTCTTAAACATATTTTTGAGAAAGAAAATCTATGTATTTCAAAATTTAAATAGTGTATTTTCAAAAGTTCATTATTAGTTATGTTATATTGTATGTCGTGTGACTTAAGTGTTTTAGTTAACTTTGTCATCTTTAATTGATATGGGTAAGATGTATATTACTGAAGTTTTTATATTGTCATTATAGTAACCGAACTAATAAATATCACTTAGTTACATTTATCTTATTATTTTAAACTTAAATCTGCATAATTAATTTAAACATACGGACTGAAATATAAATCATAGGAGAAAGTGAGGCTGGTTTTATAAATAATTGTGGTAATCTTAAATATAGGTATTTTAGGCTAAATTTAGAATTTTATAATGCAATGCATGATAAATATATTTTACCATTCTAAATACATTTATTTTTAGTTAAATAATAAAATAATAAAAATAAATAAAGTTGTTATTGTTGATTTAGGCAATATATATATATATATATATATATATATGTATGTATGTATGTATGTATGTATGTATGTATGTGTGTGTATATATATATATCGTAATTGAATTTTTTTTTACCATTTTTGTTAGTACAATAGGCGTATACATATTGAACTAAGATTCTTTAATAACTATTACAAATATTAGTAATATCAGCTACCTAAATTTATTTAAATAGCTTAAATTTTATATTATGTAATTAATATAAATATATGGTCCTACAAATAAAACCGTTAGAAGTTCATCGTCAAATAGTTTATAGGTAATTGTACAATTTTTAAACATATATACATACATACATACATACATACATATGAGGAGCATTTCGGGGCACCCATATTTTGCATCACCCCTTTAGCATTCATACCCTACCGTAAGCTGCACTAATCCAAATCCAACAAAATTTTATAGATGTTCATGCTTTGGAGGACCCCTATTTTACAACACCCCTTTAGCATGCATAACATACTATGAGCTACACTAATCCAAATTCAACAAGATTTTGTTGATGCTCAATCCACATATATATTATCAAAATTTGAGCCCATTCCAATATTCATAGAATAATATATTTGATGTTTAAATTTAACGTTCGAATAAATGTCTGTCTGAATGGTGAATAATTAAGCTAAGGTTTTGAAAATGTTACGAATGTCGGAACGAGCTTAAATTTTGGATAAATGATAATATATATATATACATACATACATATATATATGGACTGA
The DNA here is from genome assembly GCA_030737875.1 of Allium sativum. Lineage (NCBI taxonomy): Eukaryota > Viridiplantae > Streptophyta > Magnoliopsida > Asparagales > Amaryllidaceae > Allium > Allium sativum. The sequence goes on along the minus strand of CM060921.1, from coordinate 506,801,671 downwards.
ACATCTACAAAATTTTGTTGAATTTGGATTATTAGTGTAGCTCATGGTATGGTAAGGATGTTGAATGAGTGCTGCAAAACAGGGGTGTCCCGGAATGCTGTGCATATATATATATATATATATATATATATATATATATATATATATATATATAAAAGGCAGGTTCAGTCACACCTTGAACAGTGAAGCACCCCAACGGCGCCCATATAGTCTTCCTTTCTCTCCAACGACTCACTCTCTCTCCTCCCACTAACTTAAACTAATATAAATGAAACGCGGAACTCGGGGGGGCTATTGAAGTGCTGCATTTTCGGGGTTCCATTGAACGCGCACACACACACTCACACACACACACACACACACACACACACATATATATATATATATATATATATATATATATATATATATATATATATAGACACACACACATATAGGGGTTATATAGCACCCCTTTTTATGGCACCCCTTTTGCACCCGAATGAGGGCCAAACATTTATAATTATATAAGTTAGTGGGGGAAAGAAAGAGTTAGTGGGAGGAGAGAGAAACAGAAATGTGTGGTGGAAATCAGAGGGGCTAAAGGGGTGCTGCACTATTTGAGGTGCTCTTGAACGCTCCTCAATATATATATATATATATATATATATATATCTGTGTGTGTGTGTGTACACACACACGCATACGTGCACACATACATACACATATCTCTCATACTGTAAAATATAATAGGTTTTCGATAAATAATTTAATTGATGATTAACAGATTCAAATAATAAATTTGATAGAGAATTCAGATAAGAGAGAGGACTCATAGAATCAAGAAGAGAGCAAGAAATTATTCTATTTCACTACTATTAAGTAGATTTAAAAGAGCATTGTTAATAGTTTACATCTATTCCAAAAAAGTGTGACGACAAAGATATCATAGCTATTAATAAAATATGGTATGAAGGTTGCGACACATTCTTCGCGCGTGACTATGACACATGCTTTGCACATGAATTATATTTTTGAAAAACCTTATATGTTTAGCAGATTCAAAATAAAATGACATAAATGAATATTTGGTTATATTTTTAAATTGAAATCATGTGTAGTTAGTTTGAAATTTGTCTCTAAGTTATAATTTCTATTTTTTTTGTTAGTTTTGATGTTTGTATATATATTTTTAATTAATAAAAAATGATACTGTAAAACTGTTTATTTGTCAGATCATAAATTTAAGTGTTATCAAGATTTGTCTGTATTTGTACAAATGCATTTTGAATTTGTAAAATAAAAAATAACTATTACAACTTATTTTTGAGCGATTATCAAGATTAAAACATTTAAGGATGTGGTCATGATACATGTTTTGCGCGTAAATTATATTTTTTTTAAAAATGTTTTTGTTTACTGTTTACCGTTTTAAAGAGAAAATAATTTGAACGAATATTTAGTTATATTTTTACATGAAATCATGTGTAATTAGTTAAATTTTTATTTTAAGTTGCAATATATAATTTTCTAGTAGTTTTAATTTTAATTTGTGTTGTTAATTAATAAATAGCGTGTTGGAGAATGGAGTTTTGATGACAACAACCTTATTTCAATATTAACTGATTATAAAGTATGTACTAACATCTTTGTCTAGAATATATATACACATATATGCAGGATTTGTAAACATTAATTGATACTAAAGACTATACAGTTTTAGAGATTCAAGAGATCCAGAATTTAGAGAAGATTCAAGAATAATGAGTAATCAAGATTTCAATAGTTCAAGATAAATATAGTAATAAAGTCTAGTTTATGTAAGACTCTAAATAGCACTCCAGGTTCATATTCATATTCAAATTTTGATTTTCAAATTTCTATTTTTGAATTCTGTTTCCTAATCTAATTAAGTTTTTCTATCTTATCTTTAATTTTAAACTTATGATTTAAAGATTATAAGTTTATATATTTATATAGTTATTGTAACGACCCGCCATTTTGACCGTGCCGAATCGACAAAACATGTCAACTCGAACCGTTCAAAGCGACAGATTATTATTGAAGCGACCCAAACCTCCCCTTATGGGAAAGCCCAAATTAAGTTGAGGACAAGACAAATCAGAACGCAAAGAGAAGAGCATTTCATTACTTATTACCACAGTTACATCAGATTACAAGATATCAGAGTATGAATAAATATTACACATCAGAAAAATATCAGAGATTAGACTACAAAGCAGCGGAAAATTAATATAATGCATAGCGGAAAATAATACATAACACAACTGAAAGAAATACATGGATCCAGAGCGTTCCGAATACAACTCCAGCTATAAACTAGGATTCTGTATAAATAAATCTGCAAAACCAAAATTACTAGCTACCCGTGTGGAAAAAGAGGGGCACCCAGAGTTTAGGTTAAAACAATAAACTCCTGGTCAGTCATGTGACTGGTGTGAGAACTAAAACAGTTATTTAAAACTTTATTTTAAAATCAGGTAAATCAAGGGACTACGTCGCATAACACGGAACGAGTTTTATCCCAAGAGTACCAGTGCATAAAACAGTTTATAAACAACACAATGCTTTTTGAAAAATGAAGCTATTATAAGACTCAGGACCCATCACACAATGCAATGCAAGCCAGAGGATAGAGTTTTACCTTATAATAGCCAAACATGCTTGGTACGTTTAAAAACAAGTCATTTGATACTATTATAAGTGCATAGGGTATAAAACAACTTCAAATATAAATGTATCAATCATAGACGGCATAGTATCTCATGCTACTATGTCGCCATACTAGTTCTGCAATTAAAACCGAAATGTCGTATTGGAAGTTGGATTCCATTTATGAACCAAGGCAAGGGATCGTCCTTACCGAATTCTAGATGCTCTAGCCTATGTCTCAGGACTCAGACTCAGGTGAGCCCTTAGGAAGATGCAGGGCTGGTCCACACTAAGTGGATTAATAATCCCTGGACAATACGTTTCCCTACCCTATGGGGAGTAAGTCTGGTCAGTATGTCGACCATGTCATCCATCGGCCCCGTAGTGACCGATATATCCGAGGTACCTCACTATCCATCAAATAATATGCAACATCCACATGAGTAAAATGTCTGAGTTCCATACCATGACACCACTCCTAGCTAGAAAGAAACACATGTCCTCCTGCCGTCCTTCATCCCATTTCTGGTTCATACCGGGGTGTGAAGCTCGCGAATTAACGCTACACAAAGCTATGCTATTTAAAGTTGTGCTTTAATCATCAACCACAAGGCTTTTCTTTTCAACAAAAGCCTTGATCACATGCCACTAAGCATGCCACACTGTCATTCCATAACGTATCACTGATTTCTACCGATATATAACCTCTGAGCTCGTATGTCTCAAAGAAGGGCGTTAAGCAAGAGAATAAATTCTCGGCCACCAAACAGATATATATTTAGCAGAGATCAACAAATACAGTAAAAAGGAATACAATGTCAGACACACTATCCATTTACAAGTCCGTTCTGGGCATGAACGAAACCGAAGGCACCTTATTTCTCATCCCATATATCCAATATAGGAGAGAGGTCCTCGCATATGCGGTCGATCTCCAAGTATGTCTGGACGATCACCACATATTACCCTTGTGAGAACCCGTAACTTCCCCGTGAGGGAAAGAGCGGATACTTTGAGAACAACACACAAATGAACGCAGACGGAAGAACATTTCATTGTTTATTACAACAATTCCATCAGAATACAAGAATATACAGAGTATGAATGAATAAATTACATTCGATGAATATCAGAGATTACAATAAATTACATAGCAGCGGAAAAACAATATAAAACACAACTGAAAGTAATACACGGATACAGAGCTTTCCGAGCATCGTTCCAGCTGTAAATCAGGATCCTGTGAATATAAATCTGCAAAACCAAAACTACTAGCTGCCCGTGTAGAAAATAGGGGCACCCAGAGTTTAGGTTAAAACAATAAACTCCAGGTCAGTCATGTGACTGGTGTGAGAACTAAAACAGTTATTTAAAACTTGACTTTAAAAGAGAGTAATTCAAGGGACCACGCCGTATAACACGGAATGGGTTTCCTCCCAAGAATACCAGTGCATAGAATAAACAGCGCAGTGCTTTTTCGAAAAATGAAGCTATTATAAGACCCAGGTCCCATCACACAATGCAACGCAAGCCGGAGGATAGGGTTTTCCCTTATAATAGCCAAACATGCTTGGTACGTTTAAAACAAATCATTTGATACTATAATAAGTGTATAGTGTCAAAACAATTTCAATCATAAATATAAATCATAGACGGCATAGCATCCCATGCTACTATGTCGCCATACTAGGCTCTACAAATAAAGCCGAAATATCTCGTATTGGAAATTGGATTTCCGTCGTGAGTCGAGGCAAGGGGCAAGCTCCTCTCCGCTTCGAGACACTCTAGCAAATGTCCCAGGACTACACACTCTGGGTAACCCTTGGATCGGTTGGGCCGGTCCTCTCTTACGTTTGAGGATTGGCAATTCCTGAACACACGTTTCCCGGTCCTTACAGACCTATAATCGAGGCGCCTCATTCCAACAACCACAAAGGTGAAAAGTATATAAATGTCAGGGCTGGTAAGTCACTAACACCACCAAAGCTAGAAAGAAACGTCATGTTCTCCCAACGGTCCGTATCCCGTTTTTAACTCATACCGAGGTGTGAGGCTCGCGAATTCACGTTATACACAAAGCTACGCCACAAAGGTCGTGCTTTGATCATCAACCACAAGACTCTGCTTTTCAACAAAAGCCTTGATCATTGCATCTCAGCGTGCCACACAAGCAGTTCATGCCATGCGACTGATATCTATCGATATATAACCTCTGAGCTCGTACGTCTCAGAGAAGGGTGTTAAGCAAGAGAATAAATTCTCCGCCGCCAAACAGATATATATTTAACAGAAATCAATCAACACAGAATAAAATCCAATGTCAGACACACAATCCATTTACAAGTTCATTCTGGGTCTGAACGAAACCGGAGGCACTTTCCTCGCATATCCATCGATCTCCAAGTACGTCTGGACGACCACCAACTAATTCCCTCATCTTGGGTGTACAGCCCAATCAAGATCATCAGTAATCACCCAAACGATGTGAAGACTTCCGGTCTTCAACCACCGTCTTCATCTTCGACTTCTCGTCGAATCGGTTATTCAGAATGGGTATAAACCCGGACTTTCCGAACAACCCGCGTATATTAAAAACACATGTTACACAAACACAACATACGCCTCATTCCAATTCAGCAGCCACTAACCGTAAATCAACAAGAGAACAATTTCCCAAATATTAACCCTGAAGGCCGAAACCAACATCAGATCAATACCCAGGAAACCATTCTTCTTAGCTAACCTACAGCTAGTTTCTAAATTTCATATTCTTTAGGAAAGGTTCCCATTAATTTTATCCAAGATAAATTCTTTAAAATTTATCCTTTAATCTTCCTTTGGATGTCGTTTCAAACCAAATTATGGTTTTTCCAAACTAGTCGAGATTAGCGAACCGTACCGAAGTAATTATTTATTTTATTTCCCAATCCCAACCTATTCATCCCATGAAGCAAAACTGGTAATACTCCATATCTAACACCACGGTGTTATCGGTAAAATTAATTGCCATTTCACATTCAAATCTAATTAAAGATTTAACTATCGCTTTGAAGCAAAACTGGTAATACTCCATTCTCGCTCAATTTCTAATTTTGATAATTTAGATTATCAATTCACATTTCAATCTAATTACAGATTCATTAAAACTCCTTTTACTGAGTTAAAGAACTAATGTCTTTTTAGAACACAGTTCACGATAAACCCAAATCACATTCTGTTTATTACCGGGTTAAAGAACAAGTGTTATTTAAAACACCATTCACGATAAACCCACAAATCAATTCTATTTACAATTCATTTAAAATCCAATTTATTTATTTAAAAATAAATGGGTTTTAATTTTAGTTCAAAACTAGTTCATTTCGATAAAAGTCTATTTTTATCTTTCCAAATATGGAGTTTTTCATCCTAATTTTTCCCAAATCATTTCTTATAATTTTACGCAAATTATTACTATTTTTAATAATTTTATCAAGGCCCGTACAGTCGACTTCCAACAATGGCCATCGAACTGCACTTACATTGACCTTTTCCAAATTTGATTTGGACATAATTCCAAATCCAACCGTTAGATTTCAAATTTCTAATATTCGTTAGAAAGCTCTTTTCGATACGAACCCAACAGTTCTGGGTTTAGGAGAATCCGACGGTCGGATCTCCCGTAATGTTCGTTCGAAGTCAATGGTCGAAATTCGCGAACTACCGCGGCGCGGCGCGTTCTATTCAGGCCATTATATTATATATATATAATATATATTTCGTCGATTACTATTTAAAACGAATTTTATAAATAGTTTCAAATTTGTTTCAAAAACAATTTCAACCTTTATTTCAAATTCAAATCAAAATTGAATTTTCTATTATAAATCCTTTTTATTTCCATTTCTATTTGATTTCAATTCAAATCGATTTTTAATTCGATTCGAATTCATTTTCTATTCAATTCAAATCAAATTCGTTTTCTATATATTCGATTTTTAAATCTCTTTTCAATATTCATTATAAAACGAATATAATCGATATAAATATTTTTCGCGTCAAAATAGCGCATCTCTAATCAACACGGCTTTATATTTCAATAATTCTGTTATCCTATTCAACAAATGAATATTTATTCTATTCAATACGTGAATCTATATTTTTGTCAACACACGACTAATCTCAACGAATGAGTACTGTCCACATGTGACTATTTTTGTTATTTAATATATTTTATAAAAATTATGGTATCTATCGTTTGATTTCAAATCCGACTCCAATCGTAAATTAGTAAGAGAACGATTCCCTAAATATTAACCCCGAAGGCCGAAACCAACATCAGATCAATATCCAGGAGACCACTCATCTTATCTATTTTCCAGTTAGTTTCTAATTTCATATATGATAAAGATGTAAATTTTATTATTAAAATACTTCGTTCAACACATGACTAATCTCAACGGATGAGTACTGTCAACACATGAACCTTTATTGTATAATGATAAAGATGTAGATTTTATTGTTAAAATACTTCGTTCAACACATGACTAATCTCAACGGATGAGTACAGTCAACACATGAACCTTTATTGTATAATGATAAAGATGTAGATTTTATTGTTAAAATACTTTGTTCAACACATGACTAATCTCAACGGATGAGTACAATCAACACATGAACCTTTATTTTATAATATTCTTTATCTTCTAAATTGGAATGAGGCCCAATCAATTACCATATAAAGTTAATTATATGGATTCCATACAACACATGTATATAATAGCAACGATAAATAATCAACCATCATCCAAAGTGTACTACACTGTATAAGCATCAAATATAGATATCTAACGCTTATAACAGCCTGTCAATCAATCGATCGACATACAACTAATTATTGGGATTAGTGTAAGTCATATATTATCCCAATACCCGTGTGGGGTTTCAAATCAACAAACACATATTTTTATTTGTGCAGTTGGGCGATGTGTAAAATTTACCGTCCCAATCAATGTCCTTCAAATAGGTGTACATAAACAAACCGTTCGGTTTGTAAATGAATAATTATTTATTCACATTCACGTTAAAAATTATATTTTTAACGATAAAACATTTTATTCAACCTATGAAAATATTCTATTCAGTTCATTTATTAAATAAAATGATATCTTTATTTTTCTAACTTATTTTAGAAAATTTCGGCGGCATAACGGCACGATACTAGAAACGAGACAAGGCCTAGCTTTATCCCCGGTCTAGTGAAGGCCCACGCCATTCACACATCAATCAAATCAATTTCCATTTCACCAAATAATCAAATTCCAATAAAATAATCTAACCAACTACACAACCAAACAAACAAGTCCATGGTCTATGGACGATGGTGTCGGGTGCTACTAAACACCGTCTGTATCCTGTATATATATATAACTAGAAAAAGAAATTGAAGAGTGAGAAATTCTCACCGATAGCTATCCCAATTCCACGTCACTTCATTTATAGAAATCTTCATCGTTCTCACCTTTTTGTCATCTTCATTGCCCGTATTCTCTACATATGTAAAAATCGAATTTTTACTTTACTATTCAATATATAAAAATCGAATTTTCACTTAGCTATTCAATATATAAAAATCGAATTTTTACTTCGCTATTCAATACATAAAAATCAGATTTTTACTTCGTTATTCAATATATAAAAATCGAATTTTTACTTCGCTATTCAATACATAAAAATCAGATTTTTACTTCGTTATTCAATATATAAAAATCAAATTTTTACTTCGCTATTCAATATATAAAAATCAGATTTTTACATCGCTATTCAATATATAAAAATCAGATTTTTACTTCGCTATTCAATATATAAAAATCAGATTTTTACATCGCTATTCAATATATAAAAATCCTATTTTTACATCGCTACTATATAGATAAAAATTCTATTCTTACTCGCTACTATATAGAGATTTCGCCCTTTCAAATATAAAGAATTCGCCTTTTCAGATATAAAGAATTCGCCTTTTCAAATATAAAGAATTCGCCTTTTCAAATATAAAGAATTATATTTTTACTTTGCTACATATATAAAAATCGAATTTTTATATTCTCTACCTTATAAAAATTATATTTTTATTATCGCCATTATATAAAAATCATATTTTTATTTCCTAAAAATCAAATCTTTAAAGTGTTAAAAATCCTGACTTCATGTTCTACAAAAATCCCAACTTTCATATATTAAAAATCGAATTTTTCTTCATGATAAAAATCTAAACTTTATCTATATAAAACATGAACTTTATGTTGATAAAACCCATTCTTGATGTATATAAAAATTTAATCCTTCTCATTATAAAAATACTGACTTTTAACTTATAAAAATTCATACTTTCCATAAAATAAAAATCAGGGGAAAAACTTACTGTTTTAATGTTGAACGGGGAGGAGAGGGTTCGCTGTCATGGTGAATCGGCGACGCAGGGGCCCGGTGGAGCTGCTGTAGGAGGGGCGTCGGCACTGCTGGTGGAGGCGAGGGTTTCAGGGGGTGCATCGGGTTGGGTCGCGGCGGTGGGCTGACGAACGGGGGGGTCTCTGGTGCGTAGCAACAGGAAGGGGGGGTTTGATCGCGAGGCAGCAGAGAGGGGGGTTTCGATCGAGGCTGAGGAGGAGGGGGGTTTGCGGTGGCGCGCCGCTTGGGGGGGTGCTCGGCTGTAACGACCCAGAAAATCTAAACCAATTTAAAATTTTTAAATTGGCTAAAATAATGGATTTCAAATATTTAAAATAAATATTTTAAATAATGGCGATGAAAACTGAGTTTGAATCAACAATTGAAAACAAATATAATTAATTATTATTATAAACAAGGCCTGAGATGGCGTGGCAGTTTCAAAAATTGAATTCAAACTTTGTCGGACTGTACCGGGTGCAAAACAATCCGGATTTTAGTGAAACCAAAAACATTAGGATCTAATTAACGATATCTTTCTAACGAAACCGACCAATCGAAATTTCATAGCGGGAATCAAAAGATATGTCCAGTTGAAAATTCTGAATAGTCGCTATGGAATTCAGGCCCTTAAAAATGGACATTTTGCAAACGACCTCGGATTTCGATGAAACCACTTTTGTTAGATCCGCAGTGTCAAGTTATTGCTAGGTTTCAAATTTCATAATTTTTCGAATCAATATGTGAGCGTGGCAAAAGAAAACGCGTTTGACCAGTTTCTGTTGAATTTAATCGACTGGAAATTGGCCATTTTTCAAACGGTCTCAGAATTCGACGAAACTAGTTTTGTTAGGACCGTATCGTCAATACGAAACTAGAAAATATTTTTCTGGAATTTTTCTAGTTAGTATGTGACCTCGGTAATTTGAAAAAATACGTTTAAAATTCAATATAGTGATTTAAATGTAAATTCAACGGAAACTGATTGTAACGATCAAATCAGCTTGCGATGCATATCCCATTGTGTTCGGAATGGGGGTAATACGCTATACACGACAGTCGGTGGGTCCCATTTCGACTTCAAATAAAAAGTCAACTTTTAAATAGAAATTTAATAATAATAAATATTTATATAAACCCTTTTTCTCTCTCTCTCTCCTCACATTCATTCTCGTTCAAAAAAAAAAAAACCCGACTTCATTCAGGCGCCGCCCACCACCGGAGCTCCACCCTCGAAGCCGCCTCCCCCGTTTGAAACCCTAGCGCCGCCTTCCCCGTTCGAGACCTCGAAGCCGCCTCCCCCGTTCGAAACCCTAGCGCCGCCTTCCCCGTTCGAGACCTCGAAGCCGCCTCCCCCGTTCGAAACCCTAGCGCCGCCCCCCTCGAAGCCAACTCCGAGCTTAGCTGTCACCCCCCCCTTCTTCGCAGGAATGTAAGTATTTTATTTTATTTTTATTTTTATTTTAATTAGGTTTAAATACTGTTTTTTTAATTAGGTTTAAATACTGTTTTTTTAATTAGGTTTAAATACTGTTTTTTTTTAAAAGGAGAATACTGTTTTTTTTAATTAGGTTTAAATACTGTTTTTTTTAAAAAGGAGAATACTGTTTTTTTTTTAAAGGATTAAAAACAGATTTTTTGAAAAGGGTGTAAAACTGGTTTTTAAAAAACATTTAAAACTGATTTTAAAAAGTTATAAAAAAAAACTGATTTTAAAAAGTTATAAAAACTGATTTTAAAAAGTTATAAAAACTGATTTTAAAAAGTTATAAAAACTGATTTTAAAAAGTTAAAAAACTGATTTTAAAAAAGGTTTAAAACTGAATTTTAAAGGGGTTTGAAAAACTGATTTTATTTTGAGATTTAAAAAGAAAAAGATTTAAACTTTAAAAAGGAAAGGATTTGAACTTTAAAAAGAAAAATCGGATTTTTATATATTGAAAGTCGAAGTAAAAATCAGATTTTTATATATTGAAAGTCAAAGTAAAAATTAGGTTTTTATATATTGAAAGTCGAAGTAAAAATCAGATTTTTATATATTGAAAGTCGAAGTAAAAATCAGATTTTTATATATTGAAAGTCGAAGTAAAAAATCATATCATTATATATTGAATAGCGAAGTCAAAATTCGATTTTTATATATTGAATAACATAGTAAAAATTCGATTTTTACATATGTAGAGAATACGGGCGACGAAGCGACAAAAGGCGAGATTGGCGAAGATTTCTATAAAGGAAGAGTCGTGTTATTGGATAGCTATTTGTGAGAATTTCTCACTCTTCAATTTCTTATTATATATATATATATGTGTGTGGAAATAAAAGTGAATTGCTATATATAAATATATATATATATACGCCCCTCGTCCACAAACCATGGACGATATTTATTGGTTGAAATTGTTGTGAAAATTGATTGATAGCGAATGATTGTTTGGGATTGTTTGTGATTGATATTGGTTGATTGTGGTTGAAAAATACCCATTTGTGGTTGAGAAATATTTGGTTGAAACCACATAGGATTAGTTTGTGGAAATGAAATAAATATATACATGCCGCCTGCGTGCGAACTAGATGCATGATCCCCATTGTCAAAAACCGCGAGGTTTTAAGGTAGAGCGAGGAGCCGTACTAGGGACGGTCCCGGTTTTAACTACCCTGCCGTTATGCTGCCGAAATTTTGAATAATATTCGTGTGTTTGAATTATTTTCATATGCTTAAACTATATTTATTCATTGAATAGAAAACATTCATGTGTTGAATTGATATTCATTCGTTGATTAGAAATTCATGTGTTGAATGGTATTCATATTTTGAAATAAATTGTTTGATAATAAAAATCACATTTTTATCTATATATAGAAACTATAGAAAACATTCATGTGTTGAATTGATATTCATTCGTTGATTAGAAATTCATGTGTTGAATGGTATTCATATTTTGAAATAAATTGTTTGATAATAAAAATCACATTTTTATCTATATATAGAAACTATAGAAAACATTCATGTGTTGAATTGATATTCATTCGTTGATTAGAAATTCATGTGTTGAATGGTATTCATATTTTGAAATAAATTGTTTGATAATAAAAATCACATTTTTATCTATATATAGAAACTATAGAAAACATTCATGTGTTGAATTGATATTCATTCGTTGATTAGAAATTCATGTGTTGAATGGTATTCATATTTTGAAATAAATTGTTTGATAATAAAAATCACATTTTTATCTATATGTAGAAACTGTAGAAAACATTCATGTGTTGAATTGATATTCATTCGTTGATTAGAAATTCATGTGTTGAATGGTATTCATATTTTGAAATAAATTGTTTGATAATAAAAATCACATTTTTATCTATATATAGAAACTATAGAAAACATTCATGTGTTGAATTGATATTCATTCGTTGATTAGAAATTCATGTGTTGAATGGTATTCATATTTTGAAATAAATTGTTTGATAATAAAAATCACCTTTTATCGACTATATGAACTGTGTAAAATAATCTCGTTTTAAAAGAAATTGTTTTATGATAAAAATCCCATTTTTATCACCAACTTGAACTATATAGAAAAATAGTGTTTTGAAATGAATTGTTTTACAATAAAAATCACATTTTTATTGTATGCATAAATCGTTGAAATGTGAAGTGTTAAAAATAGCCACTTGTTCAAAATAAACATATATGAGATGAAATATTCATTAATTAGCTAATGAAATGATTTGCACCTATGTATGTAACATTAGAATAAATGGTGTCTTTAAACCAAACAAAAATCAAATATGAAGTTGAATAGAAAATGATAAATGATAAGAACTGTATATATATGTACATGCATATTTATTGAACAGGTTATAGCAAAGGGGCTAGAGAAGAGGAATAAAATTTTGTGCCCGACAAATAGGTAGACATTTACTGTTTTGTTGGGTGATGATTTTATGAGCCTGTTGGCTAGCCGCTTGGCTTTTTCTTTTTCTTTTTGAGATTAGAAGGACCGGGAACGCTATTTGCGATTTCCCGATGCTCCCGGTGCAGGGGAGGTTATAGCGAAATTTTCCAAAAATTTAAGGCGTTAGTGAAATATTTGAGTTGAAAACGATATTGAAATCATTGAATGAACTTTATTTATATAATTATATAAATATAAATAAAATTAAAACGAAACGAGGCCGTGCAGTTCGTATTTTGAAACCGTGATTTCAAACAACTAGTGCGGGAAATCCGACCATTGGATTTTCCCGAAACCTCAACCGTCGGGTTCGCCTTGGAAATATCTTTCCAACGGCACCAACCTTGTAAAAATCCAACGGTTGGATTGTCTGGAATGTTTAATTCAAATCTGAAGAAAAACAGCGCCAGAAGCGATTATATTTATATATATATATATAAATATAATTATATATATTTAATCGAATAACGACGCTGCAGTTCGTAATTGGAAATCGAAAATTCAAACGATTGTACCGGGAGACCCGACCGTCGGATTTTCCCGAAACTGGAACCGTTGGATTCGTTTTGAAAAGACCTTTCTAATGATGTAAAATTTGTGAAGATCCAATGGTTAGATTTTCAGATATGTGTAAATCAAATCTGAAGAAAAACAGCGCCACGGCCGCTTTATGGCCCGAAGCGTCATTTTGAATAAATTGGCTATTTTAAAATAAATAAAAATAGAGATAAATAGTTATAAAATATCATAAGCGATATGGAATGGAAATAAACTGAATTTGCTTGATTTATGTTGTATTTGATGGTTGAATGTGTTTGGTGTGAAAATTACATTAAAGAACAATATTGGTGTTGTCGAATAATTTAACCATTGAAATAAATTGATTTGAAATTCTAAATATACGTGAATTATTTGAGAAGGCCGAGTTAATTCTCATTTCGAATAATTGACCGACGATTGAAAGTCGAAGATGAAGACGATGGTCGAAGACCGGAGATCTTCACCTCGTTTGGATGGTAACCGAGGTCCTGATTGGGAGGCATCCCGAAATATGGATAATGAGTGGTGATCGTCCAGACGTACGTGGTTGTCGAAGGGTTTGCGAGGTATTTAGTGCCTCCGGTTTCGTTCAGACCCAGAACGGACTGGTAAATGGACTGTGTGTCCGACATTGGAATTTGTTCTGTGTGATTGATAGCCATCAGTTGCACGGTATGAATTGCCTGTGTGGCATGCTAAGATGCAGTGATCAGGGCTTCTGTTGAAAAGCAAAGTCTTGTGGTGATGATCAAAGCACCTCCTGTGTGGCGTAGCTTTGTGTATAACGTAAAATCGCGAGCCTCACACCCCGGTATGAACCAGAAACGGGAGGAAGGACCTCAGGGAGGACATGCGTTTCCTTCTAGCTAGGGTGGTGTCAGTGACCTACCAGCCCTGACATTTATATACTTTTCACCTATGTGGTTGTTGCTGTTGCGAGGCGCCTCGGTTTGATCGGACGATCCGGGTCCGATGGAGTCATTCGTTGGCTCGTTTACGCCCCAAAGGGCGGGGAATCGTATTGTTTAGGAATTTTAATCCACATCGGTGGACCGGCCCTGTCGCTCCTAGGGTCACTCGAGCTCTGATCCTGAGACATGGGCTAGATTGTCTCGAATTCGGTAAGGACCATCTTTTGCCTTGGTTCATGACGGAAATCCAATTTCCAAATACGTGACGATGCGGTTTCGATTGTATATATATACATTTGGCGACATAGTGGCATGGGACGCTCATGTCGCCTATGATTGATAGTTATGATTTGAAATTGTTTTCAAAACATATAAACACTAGCAATAATATCAAATGCCTTTGTTTTATTCTTATCAATCATATTTTGGCCGTTATAAGGTAAAAACTCTATCCTCTGGTTTGCGTTGCATTGTGTGATGGGAACTGAGTCTTATAACGGCTTCATTTTTATAAAAAGCATAGCGATGTTTAAAAGAAAGATTTGTTTTAAAGCACTGGCGATCCAATGGAGTAAACCCGTTCCACGAAAGTGGCGTGGTCCTGTGATTAGCCTATTATATATGTGTTGAGTGGATTTCTCATACCAGTCCCATGACTGACTCGTAGTTTGTTTCACTTTCAAACTCGGGTGCCCCTTTTTCTACACGGGCAGCCTTGTATTCAAATTTAGCTGGTTCTTTCTGGATAGATGGAGCTGAAGATGGATTCTATCATTATTTCTTTTTATGCTGTTCAGCTCCTATTGTACATATTTTTTTTATTTCCGCTGTAGACATTTATGCATAGCTGAACTGTATTTGTACTAAGTAAGATCCTGTATACTGTGTAACTCTGATGATTACTTTTATCCAGTATATTCTATTGTTCATTATCTGGTGTATTTATTTAATTTTGTTTTGCTATTATCTGTTTCTGTGTTATATTCCAAAGATAACCCTTGTTTCCGTCTGAACGGGATTTTGGGTCGTCTCATCGGCGGTGGTGGATCGCAGCTACAGCTGCGTCTTCTTCCTTTTTTTAATTTAATTTCTGTTCTGAACGAAAATGAAGGAAAGGGGGGATGAGTGAATAAAGGTAGAGAGAGGAAAGGATTTTATTTATTTATTTTTAATCCCAAAAAGTTGACTTTTACATACGACCTCTAAACGAGGCCCACCGCCTGTCGTCCATAGCTAATTACCCCCATTCCGAACACAATGGGATATGTATCGTAAGCTGATTCGATCGGTTTCCGCCAAAATCAACATATAACTCTATATATTGAATTTGAACGCGCATTTCAATTTACCGGGGTCACATACGAACTCTATAAATTGCAGAAAAATATTTTCTAACTTCGTATTGACGACACGGTCCTAACAAAACTAATTTCGTCGAATTCTGAGACCGTTGGAAAATGGCCATTTTCCAGTCGATTAAAATCAACTGAAATTGGTCAAACGCGTTTGCCTTTGCCACGCTCACATATAGATTCGAAAAATTATGAAATTTGGAACCTAGCAATAATTTGACACTGCGGATCCAACAAAAGTGGTTTCGTCGAAATCCGAGGTCGTTTGCAAAATCTCCATTTTAAGGGCCTGAATTCCATAGTGACTATTCAGAATTTTCAACTGGACATATCTTTTGATTCCCGCTATCAAATTTTGATTTTTCGGATTCGTTGGAAAGATATCATCAATTAGATCCTATTATTTTTGGTTTCACCAAAATCCGGATTGTTTTGCACCCGGTACATTCAATTGAAGTTTGAAATCGAATTATCGAACTACCGCGCCATTTTCAATTCCTTTTATAATTATATATAATTATTTATATTCTAACGACGACGCGTATAAATATATACGTTCGAATTCATTTCAAAATAAATTTCTCGTCGATATTATTTAAAATAATTCATTTTAAATGTTCAACATTCGTTAAAATTGCCAAAATAAAAATTTTAAACTGGCTCAGATTTTCGGGTTATTACAACCTTGTCTTGAGATGCCTCCCAATCAAGACGCCGGTAATCATCCAAACGATATGAAGATCTCCGGTCTTCAACCACCATCTTCGACATCGACATATCGTCGAATCAGTTATTCAAAATGAGATAAACCCGGTCTATCCGAATAACTCGTGTATTTTATAAACAAGTGCTATAAAAACACAACATATGCCTTATTCCAATCCAGAATATTCTTTTATTCAAATATTCACATCATTAGGAAAAGGTTTCCATAAATTTTATCAAAGATAAATTCTTTAAATTTTCTCTTTAATCTTCCTTTGGATATCAATTCAAACCAAATTAAGGTTTATTCAAACTAGTCGGGATTAGCGCACCTTACCGAAGTAATCATTTGTTTTATTTCCCAATCCCAACCTATTCATCCCATGGAGCAAAACTGGTAATACTTTATATCTAACACCACAGTGTTATCGATAAAATTAATTACCATTTCACTTTCAAATCTAATCAAAGATTAACTATCACCTGGAGCAATTCTTGATCATTTCCCAAATTTGATAATTTAAATTATCACATTCTCATTTCAATCAAATTAAATATTCATTAAAACTCCACTTAGTTTTAATCTCCAAAAATCATTATGTAATGATTATTCAAATTTAGGAAATAGATTCTATCTTTAACTGGGTTAAAGAACTAATGTCATTTAAAACATAGTTCACGATAAACCCAAAATCACATTCCATTAATTATGGAATCTTCACGGAAAACAGATCAATATACATAATCGTTATAAACTTCCATATCCAACCAACAATATAAATGGAATAGCGGCAAAGCCTTTTAAATTCCATATATAGTAACAGTCTTCCTCCACAGAAGTTCACTTCGATTACTACCAAATCCAATTCCATTCTAGTTTATTAAATTGGAAAACTTTACTTTGAAAATTTTCCATCAAATCTTAATGAAAAAAAATTATAAATTCCAAATCACATTTCACTGTTAATTGGGTTAAAGAACGAATGTCGTTAAAGACACAATTCACAATAAACCCAATTCACATTCCATTTTATTCCAGTTACTAAATATAATTGGAAACTCTAATAATCTTAATTAAAAGATTTATTCTTTTCACACGGGGCTTTGAGAACAGTGTTACTGAAGACACCATTCACGACAAACCCAATATTCAATTATTTTACTCAATTCCAATTAAATATTAATTAGTTGGAAAACTTCACTAAATCTTAATTAAAAGATTTATTCTTTTCTCAACTGGGTTTAAGAACAGTGTTATTTAAGACACCATTCACAATAAACCCCAAATCCAATTCTTTTATTCAATTCCAATTAAATATTAATTAATTGGAAAACTTCACTAAATCTTAATTAAAAGATTTATTCTTTTCTTAACTGGGTTTAAGAAATTTTTTATTTAAGATACCAATCACAACAAACCCCAAATCCAATTTGATATCAAATACAAGGCTCTGAATAGAAACTATATCGGCTTATATTCAATATCAAATTTTGAAATCAACAGATATCGTATTAGGAATAACGATATATATCCATCTTCCAAATTCCCATAAAAATATCCATATAAACACAAAATCCAATATCGAATTATTCTGAAGATTATTTCCGTTCCAATTTATTCATTGGAAAATTCTGGTTATTTTTAAAACCATTTCAATCTAATTTATTTATTTAAAAATATTGGATTATTATTTCTAGTTAATAACTAGTTCATTTTGATAAAAAATATATTTCTGTCTTTACAAGCGTGGAATTTTCATCCAAATTCTTTCCAAATCATTTATTATGATTTTACACAAATTATCAATATTTTTAAAATTTTTATTAAGGCCGATACCATCGGTTTCCAATAACGGCCACCGAACTGCACTTACAACGACCTTTTTCAAATTTGATTAGGACATAATTCCAAATCCAACCATTAGATTTCAAATATCTTATATTCTTTGGAAAGCTCTTTTCGATATGAACCCAACGGTTTCGGTTTTAGGAGAATCCGACGGTCGGATCTCCCGTAATGTTAATTCGAAGTCAATGATCGAAATTCACGAACGGTCGCGATGTGGTGCGTTCTATTCAAACTATTTAATATATATAATATATATATCATGTATATATTTCATCGATTTCCATTTAAAACGTATTTTATAAATTTGTTTATAAATTCACTTCAAAACGATTTCAACTTCGTTTCAATTTTCAAATCAAATTTTCAAATTCCTTAATAAATTCATTTTAAAACAATTTCAATTTCATTTCAATTTTCGAATCAAATTTGAATATTCCTTTATAAATTTATTTTAAATTCATTTTAAAACGATTTCTACTTCATTTCAATTTTCAAATCAAATTTGAATATTCCTTTATAAATTTGTTTTAAATTCATTTCAAAACGAATTCTCCTTCATTTCAATTTTCAAGTCAAATTTGAATATTCCTTAATAAATTCATTTCAAATTAATTTCAAAATGGTTTCTATTTCATTTCAATTTTCAAATCAAATTTGAATATTCCTTAATAAATCCATTTTAAGTTCATTTCAAAACAATTTCTATTTCATTTCAATTTTCAAATCAAATTTGAATATTCCTAAATAAATTCGTTTTAACTTCACTTTAAAACGATTTCTATTTCAATTCAATTTTCAAATCAAATTTTAATGTTCCTTAATAAATTCGTTTTAAATTCATTTCAAAACGATTTCTACTTTATTTCAATTTTCAAATGAAATTTGAATATTACTTAATAAATTCGTTTTAAATTCATTTCAAAACGATTTCTATTTCATTTCAATTTTCAAATCAAAATTGAATATTTCTTATCATTATAATATTAAAATGATAATATTTTCAAAATGTTTGATTTTGATTATACACTGGATAATATTTAAAAATATTCGTTAATTCTGAACTGGAATTGGACTCAATCAATTACCATATAATTTCAGTTATATGGATTTTAACATCACATGTATATAACAATAATGATAAACAATCATTAAAAATTCATACAACATCCAGAGTGCATTTTACAACTGTATAAGCATTAAAATAAATAACGCTTATATAGTCTGTCAACCCATCAATTGACATACAACTAAACAATTGGGATTAGTGTATGTCAAAAATCATCCCAATACCTGTGTGGGGTTTAAATCAACAAACACAGATTTCATTTGTGCAGTTGGGCGATGTGCAATCACGGTCAGTTAAATGGGTGTGCATAAACAAATCGCCGAATTCTAAATGAATATTTATTTCAACACATGAATACTTTATATAGTTTTATTACATATTAAAAATGATATTTTTAATGATTACACATTTTATTTAACACATGAATATTTTTATTATTTTATTTCTACAATAAAAATGATATTTTGTTGTTAAAATATTTTATTCACACAATACAACCACAATACAGTCCATTTAATGCTAAAAAACAACCATGGCTTGCACAATAATTGGTGTCGGTTGCTGCTAAGCACCGTCTGCATCCTAGTATATTTTTAGCTGTAAAAATTTTAAGTGAGAAGGAGTTCTCACATTCGTTTCCACTCCTCCAGTTTTATTTTTGAATTTCTGAACCGTTTGGATTTGATTTTTCCCAAATTTCCAACTAGCTCCAGATTGGACCCGATTAATCTTATTGTGAAGCTCTCATCCCCACGATTGCAACAGATCCAATTTTGCACCATTTGGACCTCGTATGAAGTTATAACGTTTTGAACATTAAATACATTAATTAAATAATTAACTAATAAATAATTAAAATAATTAATTATTGTGAAGACCCGCAACTTCCCCGTAAAGGAAAGCGTCGGATAGTTCGAGAACAAACCACAACAGAACACATATAAAAGAACGTTTCATTGTATATCACAACAATGCATCAGATTACAAGAATATGCAGAGTATAAATGAATATTACACAGAAATATCAGAGATTAACAATAAGTTACATAGCAGCGGAAAAATAATACAATACACAACTAGAAGAGATATACGGATACAAAGCTTTCCGGATATCGTTCCAACTGTAAACCAGGATCCTGTGAATATAAATCTGCAAAACCAAAACTACTAGCTGCCCGTGTCAAAATAAGGGCACCCAGAGTTTAGGTTAAAACAATAAACTCCAGGTCAGTCATGTGACTGGTGTGAGAACTAAAACAGTTATTAATCTTTATTTTAAATCATTAGGTAAATCAAGGGACCACGCCGTATAACACGGAACGGGTTTCCTCCCAAGAATACCGGTGCATAAAACAAACAGCGCAATGCTAAATAAAGAAAAATGAAGCTGTTATAAGACCCAGGTCCTATCACATAATGCAACGCAAGCCGGGGGATAGGGTTTTCCCTTATAACAGCCAAAGAATGCTTGATACGTTTAAATCAAATCATTTGATACTATCATAAGTGCATAGCATATAAAACAACTTCAAATCATAAGTATCAATCATAGGCGGCATGGGTACCATATATCATGTCGCCATATATAGGTTTACAAATAAAACCGCAAATGTCACGTATTTGGAAATTGGATTTCCGTCTATGAACCGAGGCAAAAGATAGTCCTCAACCGATTCGAGACTGCCTAGCCCGAGTCTCAGGCAAGCGCGCAGGCAAGCCTTGGAGCGACTGGGCCGGTCCACCGACGTGGATTATTATACCTGAGCACTACGTTTCGCCGCCCTTTGGGGCGTAAGCGAGCCAACAAATGACTCCATCGGACCCGGATCGTCCGATCTAACCGAGGCGCCTCGCAACAGCAACAACCACATAAGTCAAACTCGTCAGGGCGTGTAAAACCACTGACGCCACTTCTAGCTAGGAGGAAACGCAGGCCCTCCCTGAGGTCCGTCTCCCGTTTTTGGTTCATACCTGGTGTGAAACACGCGAGGTAAACGTTACACAAAGCTACGCCACAAAGGCCGTGCTTTGATCATCACCACAAGACTTTGCTTTTCAACAGAAGCCTTGATCATTTGCATCTTAGCATGCCACACAGGCAAACCATTCTATGCAACCGATATCAGTCACACAGAATGAAATCCGATGTCAGACACACAGTCCATTTACAAGTCCGTCCTGGGTCTGAACGAAACCGGAGGCACCTAGTACCCCGCATATCCATCGATCTCCAAGTACGTCTGGACGATCACCAACTGTTTCCATCTTCTTGGGTGTACAGCCCAATCAAGATCATCAGTTACCACCCAAACGACGTGAAGACTTCCGGTCTTCGACCATCGTCTTCATCTTCGACTTATCGTCGTATCAGTTATTCAGAATGGGATAAACCCGGTCTTCCCGAATAACTCGCGTATATTTTATAAAAGTGTTACACAAACACAACATACGCCTCATTCCAATTCATTAGTCACTAACCGTAAATAAATCAAGAGAATAATTCCCCAAATATTAACCCCGAAGGCCGAAACCAACATCAGATCAATATCCAGAAAACCATTCTGCTTGGCTAACCGACAGTTAGTTTCTAAATTTCACATTCATAGGGAAAGATTCCCATTAATTTTATCAAAGATAAATTCCTTGAATTTATTCTTTAATCCATTTTTGAATATCAATTCAAACTAGTCGGGATTAGCGAACCTTACCGAAGTAATCATTTGTTTTAATTTCCCAATCCCAACCTATTCATCCCATGAAGTAAAACTGGTAATACTTCATATCTAACACCACAGTGTTATCGGTAAATTCAATTACCATTTCACGTTCAAATCTAATTAAAGATTTAACTATCGCCTGGAGCAAAACTGGTGATACTCCACTTTCGATCATTTCAATCTAATTAAAGATTCATTAAAACTCCACTTAGTTTTAATCTTCGACTGGGTTAAAGAATCAGTGTCATTTAAAACACGGTTCACGATAAACCCAAAATCACATTCATTAATTATCGGGTTAAAGAACGAGTGTTATTTAAAACACTGCTCACGATAAACCCAAAAATCAATATCAATTCAATTCCAATTAAATATTATTTAATTGGTACACTTCATTAAATCTAAATAAAAAGATTTAATCTTTTCTCAACTGGGTTCAAGAACAGTGTTAGTGAAGACACCATTCACGACAAACCCAAATCACATTCCATTAATTATCGGGTTAAAGAACAAGTGTTATTTAAAACACTGTTCACGATAAACCCAAAAATCAATACCAATTCAATTCCAATTAAATACCATTTAATTGGTACACTTCATTAAATCTAAATAAAAAGATTTAATCTTTTCTCAACTGGGTTCAAGAACAGTGTTAGTGAAGACACCATTCACGACAAACCCAAATCACGTTCCATTAATTATCGGGTTAAAGAACAAGTGTTATTTAAAACACTGTTCACGATAAACCCAAAAATCAATACCAATTCAATTCCAATTAAATATCATTTAATTGGTACACTTCATTAAATCTAAATAAAAAGATTTAATCTTTTCTCAACTGGGTTCAAGAACAGTGTTAGTGAAGACACCATGCACGACAAACCCAAATCACATTCGATATTCAATACAAGGCTCTGAATAGAAAATATATCGGCTTATATTCAATATCGAATTCTACGACTAACAAATGTCGTATTGGAAGTAACGATACAAATATATATCTTTCAAATTTCCATAACAACACCTGTAATATCACGAATTCCAACTTCGAAATATTCCGAAGACAATTTCGATTCAACTCCACTCCAATGCAATCATTGAAAATTTTGGTTATTTTCAAAACCATTTCAAATTCAATTTATTTATTTAAAAATAAATAGAATTATAATTCTAGTTCAAAACTAGTTCATTTCGATAAAAATCTATTTTTATCTTTTCAAATATGGAGTTTTTCATCCCAATTCTTTCTAAATCATTTCTTATGATTTTACACAAATTATTACTATTTTTAATAATTTTATCAAGGCCCGTACAGTCGATTTCCATCAACGGCCATCGAACTGCACTTACAGCGACCTTTTTCGAATTTGATTTGGACATATCTCCAAATCCAACCGTTAGATTTCAAATTTCTAATATTCGTTAGAAAGCTCTTTTCGATACGAACCCAACGGTTCCGGTTTTAGGAGAATCCGACGGCCGGATCTCCCGTAATGTCCGTTTGAAATAAATGGTCGAAATTCGCGAACTGCCGCGGCGCGGCGCGTTCTATTCAGGCCATTATATTATATATATAATATATATATAATATATATTTCGTCGATTTTCTATTCAAAACGAATTATATAAATAGTTTTAAAATTCGTTTCAAAATTCATTTCTATTCAATTCAAATTTCAATTCAATTTGAATTCGTTTTCAATTCAATTCATTTCGAAATCGTTTTCAATTCAATTCATTTCGAAATCGTTTTCCATTCAATTCATTTCGAAATCGTTTTCAATTCCATTCATTTCGAAATCGTTTTCAATTCAATTCATTTCGAAATCGTTTTCAATTCAATTCGAATTCGTTTTCAATTCAATTCATTTCAAAATATTCGATTTCGAAATCACCTTTCAATATTCATTTCAAAAATGAATAAAATCGATATAAATATCGTTCACGTCAAAATGGCGTCTATCTAATCAACACGGCTTCATAAATTTCTATTTTCAAATATTCTATTTCAAATATTTCTTTTTCAAAATAGTTGTTATTATCAAAATATTTCGTTCAACACATGACCAATCTCAATGGATGAGTACTGTCAACACATGAACTTTTATTTTATAATATTCTTTATTTTTCAAATTGGAATGAGGCCCAATCAATCACCATATAAAATTAATTATATGGATTTTCATACAACACATGTATCTAATAGCATTGAAAATAATCAACCATCAACCAAAGTGTACTACACTGTAAAAGCATCAAATATAGATATTCAACGCTTATAACAGCCTGTCAATCAATCGATCGACATATTCAATCAATCAGGATGAGTGAACTTCAAATTTCATCCCAACACCCGTGTGGGGTTTCAAACAATCAAACAAAGATTTTATTTGTGCAGTTGGGCGATGTGTAAAATTTATCGTCCCAATCAATGTCCTTCAAATAGGTGTACATAAACAAACCGTCTGGTTTGTAAATGAATATTTATTTATTCACATTCACGTTAAAAATTATATTTTTAACGACAAAACATTTTATTCCAACCTATGAACTTCTATTCAATTCATTCTTTAAATAAAATGATATTTTTATTTTTCTAACATATTTTAGAAAATTTCGGCGGCATAACGGCACGATACTAGAAACGGGACAAGGCCTAGCCTTATCCCCGGTCTAGTGAAGGCCCACGCCATTCACACATCAATCATATCAATTTCAATTTCACCAAAACAATCAAATCCAAATCAAATAATCTAACCAACTACACAACCAATCAAACAAGTCCATGGTCTGTGGACGGGTGTCGGGTGCTTCTAATAAGCACCGTCTGCATCCTAGTATATATATATATAACTAGAAAAATAGAATTTGAGTGAGAAGTTCTCACTTTTAGCTATCCAACCATCTCGACTCTTCTTTTGCAGAAGTCTTCGTCGCTCCCGCCTTTTTGTCACCTTCGTTGTCCGCTTTCACTACATATGTAAAAATCGAATTTTTACTTCGCTATTCAATATATAAAAATCGAATTTTTATTTCAAAGTTCAATATATAAAAATCGAATTTTTATTTCAAAGTTCAATATATAAAAATCGAATTTTTATTTCAAAGTTCAATATATAAAAATCGAATTTTTATTTCAAAGTTCAATATATAAAAATCGAATTTTTATTTCAAAGTTCAATATATAAAAATCGAATTTTTATTTCAAAGTTCAATATATAAAAATCGAATTTTTATTTCAAAGTTCAATATATAAAAATCTAAACTTCATGTTATATAAAAATATAAGCTTTCAAACTTTTCAAACAGTAAAGATCCATTCTTTATATGACATTCTAATAAACAAAAATCCAATTTATTTATGTTATACTTATATATAAAATTCTACTTTTTATATGCTATAAAATTTGTAAAAATCTGTTTTCAGTTTTAACAAAAATCAGTTTTCAGTTTAATCTAAAATCAGTTTTCAATTTAATCTAAAATCAGTTTTCAATTTTAACCTAAAATTAGTTTTATATGCTTTATATAATTCAGTTTTAAATTTTTATAAAATTCAGTTTTTATTTCTTTAAAAAAAAAAAAATCAGTCTTTTTCTTTTTAAAGCAAAAGCAGTTTTTGTTATTTATATTTTAATTAAATTCAAAATAGAATAAAATAAGAAAATAAATTAAAATAAAAACATACCAGCGAGAAAGGGGGGGGGGTGTCTGCGCGCATCGTCGGAGGAGGGGGCTCTCGAGTAGGCGGAGGGGATGCGGGGTGGGGGTCTTCTTGGCGACTTCGATTCGGGTCTGGAGGAGGGCGCGGGTATTGGCGTCGCGGGGGAGGCGAGCGGCGCGTTGGCCAGGCGAGGCGTGGCGCGGGCGATTGGAGGAGGAGGCCGACGCGAGGGTGGCGGCTCCGACGAGGGAAAGGGGCTGGGGCGATTTCGATTTCGTTTCTTTTTTTTTCTTTTTTTTTCTGTAAAAGGAAATCGGGGGGGGGGGCCTGGGTAGTTAAGGGGAAGATAATATTTTTTTTTTTTATTAATTAATTAATAAATTTTATCCTAAAGAGTTGACTTTCACATACGACCTCGAAACGAGGCCCACCGCCTGTCGTCCATAGCGTTTTACCCCCATTCCGAACACAATGGGATATATATCGCAAGCTGATTTGATTGTTACAATCAGTTTTCGTTAGATTTACATTTAAATCATTATATTGAATTTTAAACGTACATTTCAAATTACCGGGGCCACATACTAACTAGAAAAATTCCAGAAAAATATTTTCTAGCTTCGTATTGACGATACGGTCCTAACAAAACTAGTTTCGTCGAATTCTGAGATCATTAGAAAAATGGCCAATTTCCAGTCGATTAAAATCAACTGAAATCGGTCAAACGCGTTTTCCTTTGCCACGCTCACATATTGATTCGAAAAATTATGAAATTTGAAACCTAGCAATAACTTGACACTGCGGATCCAACAAAAGTGGTTTCGTCGAAATCCGAGGTCATTTGCAAAATGTCCATTTTTAAGGGCTATATATTATATAAAATATATATAAATTCCATAGCGACTATTTCTAATTTTCAACTGGACATATCTCATCATTTATAAAGTGAAATCTCAGTTTCTCAACTTCGTTGGAAAGATATCATCAATTAGATCCTAATGTTTTTGGTTTCACAAAAATCCGGATTGTTTTGCACCCGGTACATTCAATTGAAGTTTGAAATCGAATTATCGAACTACCGCGCCATTTTCAATTCTATTTATAATTATATATAAATATTTATATTCTAACGACGACGCGTATAATATATACGTTCGAATTCTATTCAAAATAAATTTCTCGTCGATATTATTTAAAATAATTCATTTTAAATAATCAAAATTCGCTAAAATTGCCAAAATAAAAATTTTAAACTGGCCCAGATTTTCCGGGTTGTTACAATTATTTTCTCCACCCCTTAATTATCTCTCATTGTCTTCACCGTAACAGGAACCCATCGTTCCCAAGGGAACCTGCCTGCGCATGAGAACTGAGGAGGTCGGAGCACGATCCAGGGGCGCCACGACGAAGGCTATCATGCACCCTTCCTCCTCCTGTGGTGGCACCACTCGTGGTGGTCCCTGCGCCACTGAACTCGCATGCAAACATCCACTCTTTGAGGCGAAAAATCTAACACCACACACCACGATATTAAATCACTTCCGTATAAATTGAAACCCCATAGAAATCCGAAAAATATTCGCTCCACGATTTAATTCGGCTTGGATTGGAGGCGATTAGGGTTTTAAAATCGGATGGTTTTGACTGCAGAAATGAGGGTGGCGGCTGCTCCAAATGGGGTTTAGGATTTCTGAGATATTTGGGGGTATTTATAATAAAATATTTTATTTTATTTAATCCTTTTAATTTAAAAAATTCATGTTTACTGATACGAACTCCAAATCAAACCCAACGACTGTCGCCCCTAGCTAAATACCCTCATTCCGGACACAATGGGATATGTTTCATAAGCCAGTTCGACTGTTTCGATTAGTTTTTATCAAAATTAAAATATAAATCAATGTATATTAAATTTGAACGTACATTTTAATTTACCGGGGCCACATACTAACTCCAAAAATTACGAAAAAATTATATCTAGCTTTGTTTTGACGATACGGTCCTAATAAAACTAATTTCATCGAATTTGGAGACCATCTGAAAAATGGCCATTTTCTGGTCGATCCAATTCAACTAAAATTGACCAAACACGTTTTAATTCGCCACGCTCACATATTAATTCCAAAAATTATGAAAACTGGAATCTAGCAATAATTTGACATTCTGCATCCAACAAAAGTGGTTTCGTCGAAAACGGAGGTCGTTTGCAAAATGGCTATATTTGAGGGCTATATATTATATTAAATTCAATAATGATTATTTCAAATTTTAAACTGGACATAACTTTTTTATTTCCGTTATGAAATCTAGAATTTTCACATTTGTTAGAAAGATATAATTAAATAGAATCAAATATTTCTTCTTTTACTGAAATCCGATTTATTTTCAATCCTGTACATTCATTTGAAATTTGAAATCGAATTTTCAAACTACCGCTCCTTTTCAAGTTCATTTTATAATTAAAATAAATTTTTACGTTCTAACTTCGATTAAAATAAATTTTTAGTCATTATTATTTAAAATAAATCATTTTAATTATTCGAAATCCATTAAAATTGCAAAAATAAAAATTTTAAATTGGTTCTGAAAATCCGAGTTGTTACAATCTCCCCCACTTAAAATCTTTTCATCCTTGAAAAGGAACGGAGCTGAAAGTTGTTTAACTAACCAACTCAACTTTCATTCTAGCTTTCATTCTTCAACTTTTCAGTTTCTAAGAATTTCTAATTTCTCAAAAAATTGGCTAACACCCTAAATTTTCGAAAATTTTCTCCATAACCTCCTTTGTATGGGTTGATATTTAAAACCACAACTTGCCTCACAGGGCCCTCACTGAGTCACCAATCCAAAAGAAAAAGAAAAAGCCAAGCGGCTAGCCAATCAGCTCATAAAATCATCAAAACCCAAGAAATACAATAAACATGTACCTATTTGTCGGGCATACAATTTTATTTCTCTTCTTAGCTTCCCTGCTATTACCTGTTCACACATATATATGTACATGTATGCAATTTCAAACAATTTTCAATTTAGTCCAATATTTGCTTCAATTTATCTAAATTTACCATTCACTGTCATATTGGTCTTACTAGTTAACAAATATTTTTATTTAGTCGCACCAAATTATCATACAACACAACCAATAGTCAATTAATTGATTAAATTTTAAACTTCATAACTTTGGTATATATATTCAAAAATCCAATTTTTAGTGTCAAATCACAATAATATATTCTGGCTATATTTTGGTTCTCACACCAGCCAATTGGAAATATATAGATATCCCACTTTCAAAACTCGAACATAAGCACTGATGATGATGCCTCATCATCAGAATTATCTCCGAGCGACTAGAGTGTGATTCTATATCTCCCTATTGGCTTAGGCTTCGAATATACATCTTGTAATACCCCACCTCCGCTAGGGTCACTCACAAAGGGAATGCACTAGTTTTGGAGGAGCGTTATCGAGGTAAACAAACACAGAATTATTACAAGACAGAACATAAATAAGACAACGGAAGATTCAAAAGATAAATTTCATTACTTTCAAAAAGAGTCAAAACCTTTTACATCAAATAACCAAGGTCATTATTTTCCATCACAACAAATTCTGTCTTGCATAAATAAAGAAGCATAAACTTAAAACATCAAAAGTAGCTTAATTCCCCAAAGGTAGCAGAAATGCAGCCATAGCATAGCTCAAGATCAAACCGTACATGAGCTGAACCGAAAGCAAGCGAAATCCAAGCTAAGTGCTAGAGTTTCCTCCCTGAGAACCTGGGGGGAACGAAAGAAAAAGAGGTGAAAGAAAACGGGTCAGTCATAAAGACTGGTAAGTCCAAGTGACTTTCAGCATAAAAATAGATAAAGGTAACATGACATGTATAAACTGAAAGTAAACATATGGATGATGACAAGATAGGCAAGATAAACTAAGATAACATGATAAATCAAGTATAAATCAAGTATAGCATCACATATTCAAGGTTCGCTGCATCAACTGTACTAGAATCCCAAACCCATGTCTTATATAAATCATGAAATAATCCCTTGGCCCAATATCATGAAATGACCCATTTCTAGGTCCAACGGTACGATCCACTAGTCGATCGGCTCCCTACAAGTTCTAGCTCGCCGTGTGTCTGTGTCATACGGCCCTATCACGAATGTAGTCACCTGTGCTAGGTCCACCATAGGGTGTATCAAGCCCTATGGTGCCAACCACCGACACGAATCAAGCATGCACAAATAAACCTACTGATGTCCAATGCCTGATTTTTCAACTCCAGACCACGTGCACGACCATAGCCCGCCTGAACCTACACTGGCGCACCAACACAGCCGTCGTTCTGGTCGCTTACAATCAGCCCAGTAATCGTGCCCCACCCTGCCTAGTCCCAGTGTACCATGATACATCTAGTGGGTTAATGCTGAAACGGACCGCGTAACTAGGGTTTCCGTCCAATAGGTTAAGTGTTGTCATTTAAATTCGTGACTTAACCCCCATCAGTCTAGCATGTCAAGTTGGTTAAGTGTTGTCATTCAAGTTCGTGACTTAACCCACCTACGAATCATGTATCAAGTTGGTTAAGTGTTGTCTTACATGTTTATGACTTAACCCTATCATGTGGCATTAATTCATTAATGCACCCCAACCTCTCACATCAGAACTGTTGTTGTGGTCACTGGATATGTCGGGCGGTTCTGGGCAGAATTACACCACAACTCAGTCTGACCTCGGGTTTTCAAGTGCGATATGACCAATTACCCACATTGGATCCTATTGTTTGCAGTAACTGGATTTGCCGGGCGGTTCCGAGAAGAATTACACTGCAAACTCAACCCAACCTCGAGTTGGCCATTTTCAAGTTCATTCTAGTGTCATGTCCATGTTCAAGATTCATGTCAAGTTCGTGTCAAGTTTTCAAGGCAAGTTTCATGTCAAGTTCTTGTCAAGTTTCAAGGCAAGTTTCATGTCAAGTTCTTGTCAAGTTTCAAGGCAAGTTTCATGCCAAGCTTCCTATGATTACCATTTTTTCCCAACGTTACCCCGTCTAAATATTAGGCTAACAATCATAGCCTAATTTCTCGTCCGCATGATTTTTGACATATAATATTAGGCTAAAAACTTAGCCTAATTCGACGTACACAAAATTGGCATAAAGCAATTCATTAACATAAGCATGACATAGGCGTAAACTTGGCATCATCGGCATAGTCAATATGAACATCATAGGTGTGAACTTGCAAAATAATCAACATGAATATCATAGGTGTGATCTTGTAGCGTAGACTGAACCAACATACATATATGTGAATTTGCAACATAGACTAAATCAACTTACATATATGTGAACTTGCAAATCAATCACGAACATATGAATAAGTGTGAACTTGAAATATGACATAGGTTTAACATATGCACATAAACATGTAGTCCTAACATTTGGTCACATATGTGATATGATTTTACAAACTAAAACTTGCATAACATGATAAACTACACAACTTATCATAACAGGTTATACTTCAAGTTCTTATACATATGAATAGACTTATTCATTAATTCCCAATTCAACATGATAATAAAATAGAACCACATGCATAAATCAATATCATTCAGTAACATAATCAATCTATTTTCAAGGTATGACATAACTGAATAAATTGATTAAGACATCACAGGCATATAAATCTGATAACATTACGAACATAAAAAGGGTTGAATACTAATCTAGATTCAAGAACATGGATAGATAGAAAAATCCCCAAAATCGAGATCCAAGGACAAATAAAGAAAATAGGTCTGAATAGAAAATTAAGCTTAGATCCCATTTCATAGTCATAATCCTAGGCAATGAATCATAGGTGATTAACCACCATTGTCCTTGTCATAGTCATAGGCAATAGTCTTATTGTTCATAGTCATAGGCAGTCTTATGTTCATCGTCATAGTCATAGGCATAGTCTTATTAGTCATAGCCAGTCTTATGTTCACCGTCATAGTCATAGGCATAGTCATAGGCATAGGCAAAATCTTATGTCCATAGTCATAGGCATAGTCATAGTCTTATGTCATTAACAATAGTTTCAACATCGTAGGCAATATTCCCAATAGTCAAGATCCAAGAAGAAACCAAGAATAGATATGAATCATACATAAATCACTTCCAAATTATACCATGCACATATTAGATTTATAATTTTTATCTAAAAGTAACTGGAACTTACAGAACATGGTCTAAGAAAGATGTAGAAGTCGAATCTATAAACTAGTCATCGAATTGTTGAATCTTGCTTTGATTGTAGAAGCAAATCCCCAATTCCTAGCCGTAGTCTTCAAGAAATAATCTTCATGATTTATTTTTAATTTAATTTAATTAAGGTGGAGGCAGCATAACATTGCAATGGTTTGGTGTGGAGAGAAAGCTAGGTTTAGGGGTGTTTAAATAGGAGAATAGGGTAATTTAGAGGCTTCAGATCAGTCCAGAAGTCATCAGAACCACCCAGCTCGAAGATAGGTCATCTAGCCACTCAGAAGAAGACACGTCATCACAGAACACTCCAGAATTCTGTGCTAGATCGGTATGGGCGCACTTGGCAGGTGCGCCAGTGTATTTTTGTACTGGCGCACTTCACAAGTGCGCCAGTGTATTCTGGCCTGTTTCCGGTTTTTCTGCCTAACTTCGTTCGTCCATATCTTCTTCATACGGTATCCGTTTTACGCAAACTTGGACTCTATCTCAAGCAGAATTTCGAGACGAACGCAATGGAGCAACCCGTTTCCCTTTATTCTTATTTTAAAAATTAATTATACCTTGATTTATGGTTTCAACATGTTATTAAAATTCGGGTTGTTACACATCTCGTCAGGCATATACTCGAAATCTCCCTATACTAGATTGTCCAAATTCAATTTAAAATAAAATTTTCAAATACGAATAATTGACATAAAATTTTAAAATTAAATTTGATTTTAAAACTACTCCAAATTAAGCCCAGTAACTGTCGTCCCTAGCCAAATACCCCCATTTCAGACACAATGGACTATGTTTCGTAAGCCCATTTGACTGTTTCAGCTTGTTTTTCTTTAAATTAAAATATAAAACATTTAATATTAAATTTGAATGTACATTTTAATTTACCGGGGTCCATATACTAACTCCAAAAATTCTCGAAAAATAAATCTAGCTTTGTTTTGACGATACGGTCCTAACAAAATTAATTTCGTCGAATTCAGAGAGCGTTTGAAAAATGGCCTTTTTAATGGACGATCTAATTCAACAGAAATTACCAGACGCGTTTTACCACCATGTGTGCCGCTCCTACCCCTCCGTTGTAGTGCAACCCGATTCACCCCTCGTGCAATCGATTGGAAGAAAACCCGAGACCTAGTTTTGAGCAAATAACAAAAACGATCGGCCTTGTAACTGAGAGGTAAAAGAAAGTGTATTTTTAATTTAATTAATTTATTAATAAAACTTAAATACTGTGAACCTTTATAAATTCATAACTTGTTCCAATGATGTCAAAATCACATGAAACAGGAACCATCATGATCGTTACAACGTCCTCTACGATCTAGAAAAGACTGGGACATATTTGGAGCTTGCTAAGAATTTATGCGAAATCAAAATCAATGTGAGATCTCTAATTTAAAATAAAATTAATTGTTGATTTCGATGTGAAATTTATATATATATATATATATATATATATGCTATTAAAATTCATATATGTGATGTATGAGATTAGAATTGATTGATTGTGATAGAATTGTGCAGGTATGAAAATAAAATGTTCATGTTTGTTTAAATTTGTTTATACAATAAAAATCATGTTTTTATTGTATATATATAGATAAAATATTCATGTTTAATAAATTTGTTTATTCAATAAAATTTGTTTATACAATAAAAATCATATTTTTATTGTATATGTAGATAAAATATTCATGTTCAATAAAATTTGTTTATACAATAAAAATCACCTTTTTATTGTATGTATGAATAAACAATATATTCATCGTTTGAAAAGAAAATGTTTTATACAATAAAAATCAGCTTTTTATTGTGAGTATGAATAAACAAAATATTCATCGTTTGAAAAGAAAATGTTTATACAATAAAAATCACCTTTTTATTGTATGTATTAATAAACAAAATGTTCATCGTTTGAAAATTAAATGCTTATACAATAAAAATCACCTTTTTATTGTATGTATGAATAAACAAAATATTTACCATTTGAAAAGAAAATGTTTATATAATAAAAATCACATTTTTTGTTGTATGTATGAATAAAAAATATATTCATTTTTTTGAATAAAATATGTTAACATTAAAAATTACATCTTTGTTGCGTTATTGATTCATTAAAAATTGATCATACGTTAAAAATATTCCTTTTTACATGTTAATGTGGATTAAAAGAATTGCATATGTTAAAAATGATTTGTTCATTAAAAATGTCTCTTTTTATATGTTAATGTAGATAAAAAGAATTGCACATGTTAAAAATGATTTGTTCATTAAAAAGTTTTAGATATGAAAATGACATTTTTAGTGTATGTTAGTTTTATTAAAAAGAAACATGCATAAATTGTTTAGATATTAAAAATAACATTTTTAGTGTATGTTAGTTTTATCAAAAATAAACATGTTTTAAATAAATTGTTTAGATATTAAAAATGACATTTTTAGTGTATGTTAGTTTTATTAAAAAGAAACACGTTTTATAAATTATTTAGATATTAAAAATGACAATTTTAGTGTATGTTAGTTTATTAAAAAGAAACATGATTTAAGTAAACTATCTGGATATTAAATATGACATTTTTAGTGTATGTTAGTTTTATTAAAAAGAAACAAGTTTTAAATAAACTGTTTAGATATTAAAAATGACATTTTTAATGTATGTTAGTTTTATTAAAAAGAAACATGTTTTAATAAATTGTTTAGATATTAAAAATGACATTTTTAGTGTATGTTAGTTTTATTAAAAAGAAACATGTTTTAAATAAATTGTTTAGATATAAAAAATGACATTTTTAGTGTATGTTAGTTTCATTAAGAAGAAACATGTTTTAAATAAATTGTTTAAATATTAAAAATAACATTTTTTAGTGTATGTCTGTTTAGATTAGAAAGAATGACATGTTAAAACAGAATTTGTCAATAAAATGTTACATTTAACATGTTTGTTTAGATTAAAAAGAATGACCTGTTAAAACAAAATTTGTCAATAAAATGCTACATTTAACATGTTTGTTTAGATTAAAAAGGAATGACATGTTAAAATAGAATTTGTCAATAAAAAAGGTTACTTTTAACATGTTTGTTTAGATAAAAAGGATTACATGTTTTGTTTATTAAAACGTAATCATTTACATGTTAGTGAAGTAGAAAAATGTTCATTTGTTAAATAATGTCATTTACATGTTTGTGATGATTAGAAAAGTAATAATATGTTTTGATTCATTAAAATGTAATCACTTACATATTAGCGAAGTAGAAAAACGATTATATGTTAATATATGTTTTGTTGTTAAAAAACATCACTTTTTACATGTTAGTTAGAATAAAGTAATTACATGTTAAAAAATATATACATATTTTGTTCATAAATAAAAAAATAAATATAATTTTTGACATGAACATGGGTTGTACAAAATTTACATGTAATAAAATAAATGGTTTTGAAATCGTCGAACGATATATATATATATATATATATATATATATATATAATGAATCATGCGTGGTAGTTCGCATTTCGAAATCGTAACTTTAAACGATGATACCGAAAGATCCGACCATCGGATTTTCGGATTTTCCCAAAACTAGAACCGTTGGGTTCGCTTTGGAAAGATCTTTCCAACGATATTATATTTGTTAAGATCCAACGGACAGATTTCGAAAAATGTGCAATTCAAATTTGGATAAAAACAGCGCAAGGGCCGCGTAATGACCTGAAGCGTCGTTTGAATTAAATGACCTATTTTCATATAAATAAAAATAGCGACATATCATTATAAAATGTTGTTAATGATAAGAAATGATTTGAATTATATATATTTGAGAATTATTTGAAAATACCGAGTTTAATCTCATTTCAAATAATTATATGATGATTTAAAGTCAAAGACATTGAAGATGGTGGTTGAAGACCGACGATCTTCACATCGAATGGACGACTACTGATGCCCTGGATTGGTTTGCTCCTGGGAAAGGGTTAAAGTGGTAGTTGTCCGGACGAACTTGTGGATTGTCCGAATATGCAAGAATCTCTCTTCCGTATTAGACATACGGGATGAGGAATAAGGTGTCTCCGGTTTCGTTCAGACCTAGAACAGACTTGTAAATGGATGTGTGTCTAACATTGGATTTCGTTCTATGCGAATTGATTGCTATTAAATATATATTTGTTTGGTGGCGGTGAATTTATTCTCTTGTTTAACACCCTTCTCTGAGACGTACGAGCTTAGAGGTTATATATTGATAGGCATCAGTCGCATGGCGTGGATTGTCAATGTGGCATGCTAAGATGCAAATGATCAAGGCTTTTGTTGAAAAGCAGAGCCTTATGATTGATGATCAAAGAACAGCTTTGTTTAGCATAGCTTTGTGTATACCGTTACTTGGCGAGCCTCACACCCCGGTATGAGTCAAAACGGAATAAGGACAACAGGGAGTGCGTGCGTTTCTTTCTAGCTAGAAGTGGTGTCATGGTATGGAGCCCAGACATTTTTACTTATTTGGATAGTAGATTGTGAGGGCCCTCGGATATTGGTCGCTACTGGCTAAGTGATAGGTCCAATAGGATCGGGAAACGTATTGTTCCGGAATAACCAATCCACTAAAGTATGTGTGGACCGGCCCTGCTGCTAACCAGGGCTCGCCAGCGTCTGAGTCCTGAGGCATTAGCTAGAGTGTCTCGAAATCGGTGAGGATGATTCATAGCCTCGACTCATGATGGAAACCAAATTTCCAATACGATAATATGGATTTGATTGTAACCTATATATGGTGACATAGTAGGATGGGGTACTATACCGTCTAGGATTGATACATTTACTTTGAAAGTGTTTTAAACTGATTAAACACTAGTAATAATATCAAATGATTATTATTTTATACGTATCAATCATGTTTGACCATTATAAGGTAAAACTCTATCCTCTGGTTTGCGTTGCATTGTGTGATGGGACTTGAATCTTATAATGGTTTCATTTTTGTAAAAAGCATTGCGTTGTTTAAAAGATTTACTTATTTTATGCACTGGCAAATCCAATGGAGTAAACCCGTCTCATGACTGACTCGTAGTTTGTTTTCACTTGCAAACTAGGGTGCCCTTATTTTCACACGGGCAGCCAAGTAAATAGGTAACATGCTTTATTTCGGATATGCACCGCAACATAGTGTGCTCTTTTGGCAGCAGACGAAGACTATCTTTTATATCTATTTTGGACATTTAGACATCATTTATCTATGTTGTACTAGATGATGTTCTAGACTTATTTTCTATTTGTTGGAACCTCTTATGTACTAAGTAGTATCCTGTGTCTGTGCAACTCTGATGTTGATGACATTTATGATTCCGCTGCTATGATGATGAGTATTATTCTATGATATAATGTGCAATGCTGTTATCTGTAATCTGCAGGTGTGATAAATGTGTTATATTCCAATGATTTTCCTTGCTTCTGTGGCATGGGAGTTTGGGGTTATCACAGTTGGTATCAGAACATAGGTTAACCTTAGCTCCGGAGTATAACATGTTTAAAACAATTCGACAAAATAGAATCAGTAGTACTCTAAGGCGAGTAGCTCATTAGAGATAGGATTAGTAATGTCCTAGAATGAGCACAGCAGAATAGCATAATAATCAGTGATTACGTGTAACACCCCACGTCCATTAATGTCACTCACAAAGGGAATGCATTAACTTCCATGGAGGTTATAAGTGAATATAGAACAGAAAAATTACAACAAGACAGATAATAAGCAGTACTTGGAAATCTAAAACTTCATTTTATTGCAGCGGAAATTAAACATGTTTGTTACATCAATTCCATAAATCAGAGTCAAGTACAATATCCATCTTGATAAAACAAAATACATAACCCCATTACATAAATAGCCATAAAAGGAGATAACAAGCTGGACTTTACTTCAGCGGTCCAAGCTTTCCCAAAGAGATAAAGCAATCCAATCAAACTCCACTAGAGCTGGGTCCACCCTGAGGACCTGGAGGGGGAAAAGGATAGAAATGGAGGGGGTCAGACATAAAGTCTGGCGAGTATGATAATTCTAACAATACTATTATCAAAGTAACTAGACTAAGGCATAAGTTGGAAAACAAGGAAATGTCTATGAACTATTGGGTATGGAAGAGCAGATAAAGATAACATTAAAGGCACACCTAATTACTAACGAAAAATTGCTACACTGCACCGCACCAGTCACCCTAAAGATTGATCCCGCTTGCTTCACACAGAAACTATATAAATAGCCTTGCGTACCCCTAGCTGACTACATATGTGCCGTCTGCCCCTATCTCCACTAGGTGTACCCCACTACCCACTTTCGATCGGCTCCCTACTCGTAGATACTCGTGCTGGCCCCACGGTGGGGTGTATCACTCCCCTAAAGTGGTAACCCGATACAACTTGAGAATGCACAGCTTATACCTACACGATGCAACAACGTCTTACCTACCAGCCCGGGTCCACACACGCATATGAAACCCGTTGGACTTGCGTTGCCACCGCTACCCCGTTTTGGCCTCTTATAGTCAAGCCCAGCATGTGTGTCCCGTCCTCGACTTGGGTCGAGCCCACAAAGATACGTTTGGGATACTGGTTGAAATGGGCCCCCACAAGCTACCCACCTAAGCTTGTCACCACTAGTAGATCCCACTTAACCCTCTTAGTCATGTTCATTTACATGTGTGTTTGGTTAAGTCTTACTAATCGTATTTCACATGCCACTAAGGGCACCCACTAGATTCCTCATGCCACCCAAGGCACCTACTTAACCCCCATGTCCCACCTTACATGTTTATCTGGTTAAGTATTTCTTAATTCATTCAGGCCATAACCTCATAAAGACCTCTCACATTAGACTGGAATTTATGGAAGCTGGATTTGCCGGGCGGGTCCGGGCAGTCTTACACCATAAAAGAGTCTAACCTCGTGTCTTTACAACTGTTATGCTTCAATTTAGGCCTAGGACCTCTCACATTGGGCTGACATTTGTGACCACTGGATTTGCCGGGCGGGTCCGGGCAGGTTTACGTCACAAACGAGTCCAACCTCGTGTCCTAAGCATTGATTATCACTTATAATCTTTTACCCCAGTTTTGAATATATCCCTATTCAAATTATCGATTAAGTCCACTTTTAATGATGTCCATAATTGACTCAATTATGGCCATCCATTCATGGCATGCAAAATCATATCAATTGCACCCAACTTCTTATTATTGAATCCTTAATATTACCCCTACCCCACGTGGTACGTTCGCTTATTCAACGCAAAGTATACGTTAGACTCGAATAGTCTAACTCATAGCACAAAAATAAATTATCAGTACATATGGACAAATAAAATAAATCTAATCATATAGGGGTGAAACTTGCATAAGACTACACATGTTAAGGATCTAAAGGTGTCAACTTATTAAATGTCACAATTTACATGATATGATCATAACCCAAATTCATGTATAAACTTGCATATGGGGTTTTATGCAACATAATGATGGTGTGAACTAGCATCTAATACATAGAATTCACATATGTCATAGCATAATTCTAGATGTCATAATTCTAGATCTAAATAGATGTCATGGCATATGTTCATAGTCTTTACTAATCAATCTAAACTTGCATACATGATTTGTCATATAGATCAACATAGCCCAAACATTATGATTTGATTAACATGAACTAATTAGCATAGATAATAACATCATGACTTTATAACATGTATGATTTATCACAACTTAGCATAGAAAATTACAACCTATACAATATCATCATAGCATGATTTACAACATATAGGATATCATCATCACATAACATAGGATTTACAACATACATGATAGCATAAGGTGCACAACAACATATATGACAATCCACATCATTTAATTATAATCCATTCATGACTTAACCTAATTAGTTTAATAATAATCTTGTTAAGATCATCATACTCACAATTAGAAGAGAAAGAGAGTCTTGATTTGCTTTAGAGTTGAGTAGAATTAGGGATTTGATTAGCTTTTCTTCCTTCTTAGTTGGCGGCGGCTACACTGAGTTCCATGGCGGCGGTATGACGGTGGCTATTCTATTTTTCATGTGAATTAGAGTGAAAGACTACCTAGGTATTTATAGAGTTTAGGGTTTATTTAGACCGTCAGATCAACTCAGAACTAAACTGAACCGTTTAATTTGCCAACTCAGCCCTAAAGACACATCAGTCAAACCCTAGCCGCCTGGACAGGTCGACACCCAGGTCGACTGCCCAGTCGACTGCCCAGTTGACCTGGGGGGTGTCGACTGCCCAGTCGACTCCCCAGTCGACCTGGGGTGCTGGGCAGTAATTTTCCCGCCTAGCCTGTTTGACTCCGAATTTCGAATTTTGAAATTTTGAAATCTGTTTTGAATTTTCTGAAACTTCCGATGGCCATAACTTCTTCATACGAAGTCCAATTCACGCAAACTCGGACTCTATTTCAACCAGAATTCCGAGACGAACACAATGGCGCAACTCGTTTCCCACAATTCTCACGTATGAGATTAGTTATTCTTTAATTTGTGAATATTAATATTAACAGAATTACGGGGTGTTACATTCTCCCCTCCTTAAAGGATTTCGACCCCGAAATCTTCAAGTCAAGAAGAATGTATATCCTAACATCCAATCGTCCATCTACTCAACCATCAAACACAGGCATCCATTGTCCTTATAGACTTCTAATGCTTTCATGTTTAAATGCACAGTGTGTGTATATGTCCATATCTAATGCAAAATCAGGCGGTCCACTGATTCAGTTGACCTCCTTAATGCAAATCATGATAGTGCCATGCGTTCATTATGTATGCAAAAGTTCCCTAATGCTACATATTATCTCTATATGCATGCACAATCATCATCTGAATGCAGCATCCATATGATGAAAACAAATCCTCATACATCCATTTTACTAAATACATCCATTTATATGCAATATGCAGTATGAAGTGACTGAGCCGATCTAGTGCCTAACAGTGTGTATATGCGTCCACAAGCAAACATTTGCATCCACTTTGCATCCATCATACATAACATGTCTCAAACACATGTTTCAACCATAGGATTATCCTAACTAAAGGTCAAGGATAATAGCGAGAGGACATACTAAAGATAAGATAAGTACAAGCTAAGCGATTAAGGAGAAATTAAAAGACATACCCTCAAAAAAGAAAAGGGTACAACGAACGCATCTTCTCTTCCGTCTCCCAAGTAGCATTGCTCACATCATCTCCCCATTGTACTTTGACTAGTCTGACCTGTCGATTTCTCATCTTTTTGATCTCCGACCCAAGAATGCGTGTAGGAACTCGTCGAATCGTTGCATCACGCTCTATCTCCACCTCTCTAAGCAGGTTCGGCTCTACCACCTCCGCGGTCTCGTGCAAGCACTTCCTCAAATGTGACACTTGGAATACGTCGTGTACACCACTAAGTCTCTCAGGCAACTCCACTCTATACGCCATCTGTCCAATCTTCTCCCTAATAGGAAACGACCCTACAAACCTTGGTGCTAATTTCCCAACGGACCCAAAGCGAACAACGTTCCTTAATGGAGACACTTTGATAAAGACCATGTCCCCAACTTCAAACTCAAGATCTGTCCTCCTCTTATTCGCATAAGATTTCTGCCTATCATGCGCTGCTTTCATCCTCCTTTGAATCAAGTCGACCTTATCCGAAATCTCCCTAATCATATCGGGCCCAAGTAAGATCTTATCCGTAGATTCCCACCAACATGTAGGTGAACGACAAGGTCGTCCATAAAGAGCTTCGAAAGGTGCCATGCCAATGCTGGACTGAAAGCTATTATTATATGCGAACTCTACCAATGGAAGATGCTCTTCCCATGTACCTCCAAAGTCTAGGATACATAGCCTCAAAAGATCCTCTAGAATACGATTCACCCTCTCGGTCTGGCCGTCCGTCTGAGGATGATATGCGGTGCTCAAACATAACTGAGTCCCTACCACCTCTTGTAAGCTTCTCCAAAATTCGCTAGTGAAAATAGGATCGCGGTCGCTCACTATGCTAGAAGGAACACCGTGTAAACGAACTATTTCTCGGACATATACAGAAGCTAACCATGGAGCAGTCCTCTTACTTTTCACGGGAATGAAATGGGCGCTCTTAGTAAGTCTATCTACTATAACCCAAATCCCCGTATTACCCTTCCTTGATCGCGGTAATCCATCCACAAAGTCCATCGAGACACTTTCCTACTTCCATAGTGGAACCTCCAATGGGTGAAGCAACCCAACGGGTTTCTTTTGCTCCGCTTTTACTTGTTGGCACACCAAGCATCTAGCGACATACTCGGCCACATCCCTCTTCATACCGTCCCAAAAGAAAACTCGCTTCATGTCTTTGTACATCTTGTCCCCGCTGGGATGAATGGTCATCTTCGAACGATGTGCATCATCAAGAATGGTCTTCCTTAGGTCATCGTCTTTTGGTATACAAAGTCTACCGTCCATACGTAACCAACCCTTATCATCTAGGGTATACCTACGGAGATGGCTTGATGACTCCCCTCCTTTGAGCTTTTCTACTAACTCAACCAACTATGGGTCGTCTCGCTGTGCCTCTCCAATCCGTCCCAAAAGCGTAGGTTTAACCTCTAAGGATGCTAGCAAACCGGTTACAAAGTCAACGGAAGGTCTAAAGTCAAACATCGAAATGAATTCTAAGCTTCGCCGCTCAACAAACAAAGGACTTAAGGATAATCTTTTTCTACTTAAGGCATCGGCCACTACATTACCCTTGCCAGGGGTATATGCTATCTCGAAGTCGTAGGATGCTAAGAACTCAATCCACCTTTGCTGCCTTAAGTTCAAGTCCTTTTGAGAGAATAAGTATATTAAAGATTTGTGGTCAGTGAATAATTCGAAATTCTCGCCAAGAAGATAATGACGCCAAGACTTAAGCGCGAAAACAATAGCGACCAACTCTAGGTCATGCGTAGGGTAATTTTTCTCATGCGCTCTCAACTGCCTTCCACCATAGGCTATTACCCTTCCCTCTTGCATTAAGACGGCGCCTAGTCATATCCCACAAGCATCGGTATAAACAGTAAACGGCTTACTCCCGTCTGGCAATACTAAGACTGGGGCTGAAGTCAAAGCTCTCTTCAAACATTGGAACGCATTATCACAATCTACGTCCCACGCGAAGACTAGGTTCTTTTTCGTCAAGCATGTTAATGGAGCTGATATCTTTGCGAAGTCTTTGATAAACTTCCTATAGTAGCCAGCCAACCCCAAGAAACTTCTCACTTCGGTAGCATTTTTAGGGACCTTCCAATCTTGGATGGCCACCACCTTCGCGGGATCCACAGCTATCCCTTCCTTGGAAACCACGTGCCCTAAGAATCGTACTTCCTTCCTCCAGAAGTGACACATAGAAAATTTAGCTTTAAGATTATGCGCTCGTATGGTCTCCAACACTTCCCTAAGAAGTAGGGCATGCTCTTCTTCATTCTTAGAAAAGACCAAGATGTCGTCTACGAAGACTACCACGAATTTATTAAGGTACTCCCTAAACACCCTACTCATCAAATCAACAAAGTATGCGGGGCGTTTGTCAAACCGAAGGGCATC
Organism: Allium sativum; assembly: GCA_030737875.1. Classification (NCBI taxonomy): domain Eukaryota; kingdom Viridiplantae; phylum Streptophyta; class Magnoliopsida; order Asparagales; family Amaryllidaceae; genus Allium; species Allium sativum. The sequence goes on along the minus strand of CM060921.1, from coordinate 506,757,929 downwards.
ACTAGCCATTCATAGAAACCATCCGGAGTCCTAAAGGCAGTCTTGTCAATGCTATCCTCAGCCACTCTCAACTGATGGAAACCAGTGGCTAAGTCCAAATGCGAAAACACTGAGGCGCCAACTAACTGATCGAAGAGATCGTCAATCCTCGGCAGTGGGTGTCTGTTTTTCTTAGTAAGTTTATTAAGTTCTCTATAGTCCACACAAAGTTTAAGGGACCCATCCGCCTTTGTGGCAAATACTACTGGAGCACCCCACTCTGATATACTTCGTCTTATGAACCCCTTCTCAAGCAACTCCTTCACTTGCTTATCGAGTTCCCTCCTTTCACGAGGAGCCATGTGGCGTACTGGTAAAGATATTGGTTTTGCATTATCCACAAGATATATTCGAAAATCTATCTCCCGCTTCGGAGGCAAGCCCTTCACCTCCTCAAACACATCCGAATATTCTCGGACCACTCTAATAGATCGTAGATTTTCCTCAGACGCGTCAAGCAATTCTAAATAACTTAGCATAACAGAATTTATGGGATTACAAAAGATTTCGAGAGTGTTGCCAAGGCGAGTCACGAGCCTAACTACTCTCCTTTCACAATCAAGAACGGCCCCATTTCTGGATAACCAATCCATTCCTAAAATTAGCCCATAGCCCGTGAAGCCCAACACATAAGCATCACATCTAAACTCAACGCTAAGTATAGAAATTTTCAAATCCAAACACATCATGGACAAATAAGCTGAGCCCCCAATTGGATTCGAAATAACTAAGGGATCCTCTACTAAACTGGTGTTTAAGTGCAGTGATTCAACTAATGATGTAGAGATAAACGAATGTGATGCGCCCGAATCGAATAAGGTACGGACAGGATGATCAAACAGAAAAACTAAGCTTTCAATAGAAATGGTTCTACCTCGTTCTTGCAGCGGTGGGACCGCTAGAGCCTGAACTTGTTCCCTTGCCTGCCCTGGTGCCATAAGAGCCTGCACCTGTCCTCCCGAGGTAGCTCATGCCCTCTGCCCCTTCTTTGGGCAGTCCTTTACTAGATGTCCCGCTTCGCCACAGTGAAAACAGCCAGTCTTCTTTTTCTTCAGGCAATCCTTGCTAAGATGGCCTGGTGTCCCACAGTTAAAGCATTTTTTCTTTCCCTTGCCATTATTGTCTTTACCACCCTTCTTGTTTTGCTATTGTGGTTTATTCTGATCCCCTTTCTTCTCAGGTGCCTTATTAGCATTAGCGCCTTTCTCCTCGTGCATGAGTGCCATGTCTACTAGCTTCTCAAAGGTGGCCCCCATAGGGATGTGGGCCATAGCCAACCCTTGCAATGGTTCATTCAATCCATTAACGAACCTCAGAGCCTTCTTCTCTGGCGTGTTCACTAAGTCCAAGCCAAACCTTGCTAACTGATTAAATTTGTTGACATATTCTTTCACTGATGAGCTTCCTTGCTTTAATGTCAAGAACCTTTCCATATATAGATTCTCTTCTGCCCTTGAGAGAAACTTCGCCTCAAACCTACGTCTGAAATCCGCCCAAGAATCAACAGGACGCTCCCCATTAGTGACCTCCTACCAAAACGAGGCCTCTCCCTTCATTAACCAAGCTGATAATTTGACTTTCCTCCCTTCTTCTACTTCAAAGATTTCCAGCAATTCTTCTACCTCCCTAAGCCAATCTCTAGCTTCCACAAACGTTTCTGACCCTTGAAAGGGTTTTCCACCCATAGCCTTAAATTCCTTGCACGTCTTTGCAAAAGTATCTACGCGAGGAAGAGGAGGAGGAGCGGGTGCAATTGGTGGTGGAGGAACATTGGCTGGACCTGCGATGGCCCTAGCCTCTAATAACCTCCTATACCATCCTGGTATCGTTACACCGTCCGGAAGGTTAAGATCTTCAGCCATGATGAAACGAAAAAGGAAAGATTCAAAATGGAGAATTCGAAAGATAAAGATATGGCTATTGGGGATTATGTTTTTCATAAAAACTTTCCTCTTTAAATCACTCATCAAAACATGTTTTTGAAAATACTTCTTCCAAAAATACTTTAGCAAAATAGTTTTTCTAAAAATTGTATCTGTTCTGGTAACCTTAAGCTCTGATACCACGTGTAACACCCCAAGTCCATTAATGTCACTCACAAAGGAAATGCATTAACTTCCATGGAGGTTATAAGTGAATATAGAACAGAAAAATTACAACAAGACAGATAATAAGCAGTACTTGGAATTCTAAAACTTCATTTTATTGCAGCGGAAATTAAACATGTTTGTTACATCAATTCCATAAATCAGAGTCAAGTACAATATCCATCTTGATAAAACAAAATACATAACCCCATTACATAAATAGCCATAAAAGGAGATAACAAGTTGGACTTTACTTCAACGGTCCAAGCTTTCCCAAAGAGATAAAGCAATCCAATCAAACTCCAATAGAGTTGGGTCCTCCCTGAGGACCTGGAGGGGGAAAAGGATAGAAATGGAGGGGGTCAGACATAAAGTCTGGCGAGTATGATAATTCTAACAATACTATTATCAAAGTAACTAGACTAAGGCATAAGCTGGAAAACAAGGAAATGTCTATGAACTATTGGGTATGGAAGAGCAGATAAAGATAACGTTAAAGGCACACCTAATTACTAACGAACAATTGCTACACTGCACCGCACCAGTCACCCTAAAGATTGATCCCGCTTGCTTCACACAGAAACTATATAAATAGCCTTGCGTACCCCTAGCTGACTACATAGGTGTCGTCTGCCCCTATCTCCACTAGGTGTACCCCACTACCCACTTTCGATCGGCTCCCTACTCGTAGATACCCGTGCTGGCCCCACAGTGGGGTGTATCACTCCCCTAAAGTGGCAACCCGATACAACTTGAGAATGCACGGCTTATACCTACACGATGCAACAACGTCTTACCTACCAGCCCGGGTCCACACACGCATATGAAACCCGTTGGACTTGCGTTGCCACCGCTACCCCGTTTTGGCCTCTTATAGTCAAGCCCAGCATGTGTGTCCCGTCCTCGACTTGGGTCGAGCCCACAAAGATACGTTTGGGATACTGGTTGAAATGGGCCCCCACAAGCTACCCACCTAAGCTTGTCACCACTAGTATATCCCACTTAACCCTCTTAGTCATGTTCATTTACATGTGTGTTTGGTTAAGTCTTACTAATCGTATTTCACATGCCACTAAGGGCACCCACTAGATTCCTCATGCCACCCAAGGCACCTACTTAACCCCCATGTCCCACCTTACATGTTTATCTGGTTAAGTATTTCTTAATTCATTCAGGCCATAACCTCATAAAGACCTCTATCATTAGACTGGCATTTATGGCAGCTGGATTTGTCGGGCGGGTCCGGGCAGTCTTACACCATAAAAGAGTCTAACCTCATGTCTTTACAACTGTTATGCTTTAATTTAGGCCTAGGACCTCTCACATTGGGCTGACATTTGGGACCACTGGATTTGCCGGGCGGGTCCGGGCAGGTTTACGTCACAAACGAATCCAACCTCGTGTCCTAAGCATTGATTATCACTTATAATCTTTTACCCCAGTTTTGAATATATCCCTATTCAAATTATCAATTAAGTCCACTTTTAATGATGTCCATAATTGACTCAATTATGGCCATCCATTCATGGCATGCAAAATCATATCAATTGCACCCCAACTTCTTATTATTGAATCCTTAATATTACCCCTACCCCACGTGGTACGTTCGCATATTCAACGCAAAGTATATGTTAGACTCGAATAGTCTAACTCATAGCACAAAGATAAATTATCACAACATATGGACAAATAAAATAAATCTAATCATATAGGGGTGAAACTTGCATAAGACTACACATGTTAAGGATCTAAAGGTGTCAACTTATTAAATGTCACAATTTACATGATATGATCATAACCCAAATTCATGTATAAACTTGCATATGGGGTTTTATGCAACATAATGATGGTGTGAACTAGCATCTAATACATAGAATTCACATATGTCATAGCATAATTCTAGATGTCATAATTCTATATCTAAATAGATGTCATGGCATATGTTTATAGTCTTTTCTGATCAATCTAAACTTGCATACATGATTTGTCATATAGATCAACATAGCCCAAACATTATGATTTGATTAACATGAACTAATTAGCATAGATAATAACATCATGACTTTATAACATGTATGATTTATCACAACTTAGCATAGAAAATTACAACCTATACAATATCATCATAGCATGATTTACAACATATAGGATATCATCATAACATAACATAGGATTTACAACATACATGATAGCATAAGGTTTACAACAACATATATGACAATCCACATCATTTACTTATAATCCATTCATGACTTAACTTAATTAGTTTAATAATAATCTTGTTAAGATCATCATACTCACAATTAGAAGAGAAAGAGAGTCTTGATTTGCTTTAGAGTTGAGTAGAATTAGGGTTTTGATTAGCTTTTCTTCCTTCTTAGTTGGCAGCGGCTACACTGAGTTCCATGGCGGCGGTATGACGGTGGCTATTCTATTTTTCATGTGAATTAGAGTGAGAGAGTACCTAGGTATTTATAGAGTTTAGGGTTTATTTAGACCGTCAGATCAACTCAGAACTAAACTGAACCGTTTAATTTGCCAACTCAGCCCTAAAGACACATCAGTCCAACCCTAGCCGCCTGGACAGGTCGACACCCAGGTCGACTGCCCAGTCGACCTGGGGGGGTGTCGACTGCCCAGTCGACTCCCCAGTCGACCTGGGGTGTTGGGCGGGAATTTTCCCGTCTAGCCTGTTTGACTCCGAATTTTGAATTTTAAATTTCTGAAATCTGTTTTGAATTTTCTGAAACTTCCGATGGCCATAACTTCTTCATACGAAGTCCAATTCACGCAAACTCGGACTCTATTTCAACCAGAATTCCGAGACGAACACAATGGCGCAACCCGTTTCCCACAATTCTCACGTCAGAGATTAGTTATTCTTTAATTTTTGAATATTAATATTAACAGAATTACGGGGTGTTACATTACATCATCACTTTTCCATATGTCCTTCTGCTTTTACCATTCCTTGAAAATTATCATTTTTATTGGTCTGACTCTTTTCTTGATGGTACAGAATTGACTGAGATAATTACGAGAGCTAGAGCTAAAAGTAGAGGTGGGGCAAGTAGAGGCCAAGGAAGGGGTGAAATCCCCACTGCTCAGGACCAGCCTAATATAGAGGCTGTAGTGCCACCACCACCACTCCCGCAACCTTTCGATCTAGATAAAGTGGCTAAGAAATTCAAGAATTTGGGAGGCGTTCCATTCACTGGCTGTGAGAAAGTGACTGAAACTCAGGCTTGGCTAAAGACATGCGAAAAGATCTTCGTGGGCTTGGAATTAGAGGACCATCGGAAGAGATTCATGGCAACATGGTTGCTAAAGGATAAGTCTTTAATATGGTGGGAGATAGCTACTATTGGCGATATTGATGCTGACATGTCTTGGGCGAAGTTCAAAGAACTCTTTAATGAGAAGTTCATCTCTCGACAGGAAGTCGAGCGCCTACATGATGAATTTGCTAATCTCCAACAAGGGGATCGAACTATTAATGAGTATGTGAGAAGATTCGAAGAGCTCTCCTGATATGCACTTGAATTGATTCAGGACCCGCTCCAAAAAACAAGAGATTTATAAATGGCCTCTCGAGAAAATAACACAACAGGGTGACTACACATATTGAGCTCCATTTACCAAAGTGATTGAAATGGCTTGTAGATACGAGGAGATTGACAAGAGAAATGCTCAGCAGGACCGTGAGAGAAATCAAGCAAATAACAAAAGGAAACATTTCGATAAGAAGCCTGAGGAAAGCAACGCTGCAGCCGCCAAGCCTCAAGAGAATAAAAAGGCCAAGGTCAAATGCTTCAACTGCCAAAAATTCGAACACTATAATTATGAATGCAAAGCTCCAAAGAAGCCAAGTAGGAGTGAATCAGGGCCTAGACATAATCCTCGTGATACTAGGGAGTGCTTTAATTGTCACAAGCCGGGGCATCTTATAAAGGACTGTCCATTACTGAAGAAGTCTGAAGTGGCTCACGTGTATGATGGAGCGAGTGCACCAGCTTCTTCTGAAGGAGTAGGTAAACCAGATGTTTTGGGAGGTACCCTTACTATTAAGAATATTCCTGTTACAGTATTATTTGACACTGGTGCATCACGAAGTTTCATTTCTAGTAACACCGTGAAAAAGTTAAATTTAAAACTAAGAGATCTTAAAGAATCGATTAGCGTCCATAATCCAATAGGAGGTTCTCTTGTTCGCAGTTTATAATGTAGAGTGCTGTAACAACCCGGAAATGCGAGCCAATTTAAAAAAAATTATTTCGGCAATTTTAGTGAATTTTGAATATTTAAAATGAATTATTTTAAATATTAACGACGGGAAATTTATTTTGAATATAATTAGAATGTTTATATTTATATATGTCGTCGTTAGAAGATAAATATTTATTTTAAAATATAAAAGGAATTGAAAATGGCGCAGTAGTTCGATAATTCGATTTCAAACTTCAATTGAACGTACCAGGTGCAAAATAAACCGGATTTTAACGAAACCAAAAATAATAGGATCTATTTGAGAATATCTTTCCAACGAATCCGAAAAATCAAAATTTCATAGCGGGGGTAAAAAGATATGCCCAGTTGAAATTTTAGAATAGTCGCTATGGAATTCAGGTCCTTAAAAATAGCCATTTTACAAACGACCTCGGATTTCAACGAAACCACTTTTGTTGGATCCGTGATGTCAAGTTATTGCTAGATTCCAATTTTCATAATTTTTCGAATCAATATGTGAGTGTGGCAAAGGAAAACGCGTTTGACCAGTTTTAGTTGATTTTAATCGACTGGAAAATGGTCATTTTTCCAACGGTCTCAGAATTCGACGAAACTAGTTTTGTTAGGACCGTATCGTCAATACGAAGCTAGAAAATATTTTTCTGGAATTTTTCTGGTTAGTATGTGGCCCCGGTAAATTGAAATGCGCGTTCAAATTCAATATATAGAGTTATATTTGGATTTTGATGAAAATTGATCGAAACGATCGAATCAGCCTACGATACATATCCCATTGTGTTCGGAATGGGGGTAATTAGTTATGGACGATAGGCGGTGGGTATCGTTTCGAGGTCGAAATAAAAAGTCAACTTTTTTTGAAATAAAATATAAAACTCTTTTCTCTCTCTCCCTATTATCACTCAGCCTCCCCCCCCCCCCCCCCCGTGGAAATCATTTTCAAAATTAAAATAAAAAAAAGAAAGAGGGAAAGAGAGGAGCGATGGGGGGAAACCGCCGCCGCCGCCACCTCGTCGCGGTCCCCCCCAGGTGGCGCGCCACCACCCCACACCCTCTCTCTTCTCCTCCGCTTCCTCCATTCACAAAGACCCAAAACCGCACCCCCTCCCCTTCAACCCAAAACCCGCCGCCACTAACCCCAAGGTGCCGCCACCCAGAAGCCAACCGCCGCCGATTGCTGCTGCCCCCCCCCCCCTCGGTTCCTCCTTCCACCCCCTCTGCGCAAACAGTAAGTTTTTAATTTCTTTTTTGATTCCTTGGAAAAATATATATGATTTCTTTGATGAAAAATATATGATATGTTTTCTTTAAAAACAGAAAAGCTATGATTTTTAATAATGTGAAGAGTTGATTTCTTAATTTATTGATAATAAAGTTTATATTTTTATTTTGTTTACAAAGGTTTGTTAGAAATAAAAATAGGGTTTTTAAATTAATTTAAACACAGATTTGATTATTTTTATTTTGTATAAAAAGGATTTGAATTCGAGTTTGGTGAAAAGAAGTAATTTTTATGTTGAAACGAAAGTGACTTTCTTTTTTTACATGAAAGAAGAATAGATTTTTAATTCATGAAAGGCGTGATTTTTAAAGTTAAAAAGCTTTGATTTTTCCTAAAGAAAAAGAAGTGATTTTTACAATGTGAAAGAAGTGATTTTTGAAACTATAAAAATATAATTTTTATAATATAGAAAGGTTAAAAATATAATTTTTATACTAGTGGCATATTCAAAATATGATTTTTATATAGGTATGATAGTAAAGATATGATTTTTATTTAGATAGAGTTATAAAAATATAATCTTTATTAGGAGAAGAGCAATATAAAAATATAATTTTCATAACGAAGTGAAGATAAAAATCTGTTTTTTTATTATATATATAAGGAGGTAAAAATTTGATTTTTATAGTGATAATATAAAAATCCAATCTTTATATAAGAAGTAGAAATATAAAAATATAATTTTTATATAGAATGAAGCGTTGTAAATATATGAAGTTAAATAAAAATGTGAACTTTATTTTTATCATGAAGGAATGAAAATAAAAATGTGATTTTTATATATGTAGCGAACACGGACAGTGAAAGTGACAAAAGGCGAGAACAGTGATGATTTCCTACAATTGAAGTGTCATGGAGTTGGGATAGCTTTGGTGAGAACTTCTCACTTTAAATTTCTTTTTCTAGTTATATATATATACTAGGATGGAGACGGTGCTTAGTAGCACCCGACACCCGTCGTCCACAGACCATGGATGACTTGTATACTTGTTTGCTGTCTTGTGAATTTTGTTTGTGATGTTGATGTGAAATGTGTTGAAATAAACTAATTATCGTTAAAAATATAATTTTAACGTGAATATAAACATAGTGAAAGTGAATAAATAAATATTTATAAACAAATCGGCCGATTTGTTTATATACACTGATTTGACTTATATTGATTGGGATGATAAATTTTACACATCGCCCAACTGCACAAATAAAAATCTGTGTTTGTTGATTTGAAACCCCACACGGGTGTTGGGATGATATTTGGCGTACACTAATCCCAATTATTTAATTGTATGTCGATCGATCGGTTGATAGGCTGTGTAAGCATTGATTATTTATATTTGATGCTTATGCAGTTGTGTGGTGCACTTTGGATGATGGTTGATTGTTTATCGTTGCTATTATATACATGTGTTGGGTGGAATCCATATAATTAACATTATATGGTGATTGATTGGGCCTCATTCCAATCGGGAAAATAATGAATATTATAAAAGAAAATTCATGTGTTGAATATAAAAATAGTAATGTGTTGATGATATTCATGTGTTGAAACTATTTATGTGTTGAGTAAAATATTTTAATAATAAAATATACATCTTTATCATATTTAAAATTAGAAACTACTTCACGGTGGAGTCTGATCAAAAATCAAACGATAGATACCATAATCTTATAAAATATATTACATAACAAGAATAGCCATGTGTTGACAGTACTCATGTGTTGAGATTAGTCATGTGTTGAAAGAAATATATATTCATGTGTTGAATAGAATAAATATTCATTTGTTGAATAGAATAACGAATTTATTGAAATATATAAAGCCGTGTTGATTAGAGTTGCGTTATTTTGACGTGAACGATATTTATATCGATTATATTCGTTTTTATAATGAATATAGAAAAGGAAGTGATATTAAAATATAACGTTTTGAAAATATTATCATTTATATAGTAATGATATGAAATATCCAATTTTGATTTGAAATTGAATATAGAGTTGAAATGGTTTTGAAAACGAATTTAAAACGATTTATAAAACACGTTTTAAAAAGGAAATCGACGAGATATATAATATATATATATATATATATATATATTATATATATAATGGCCTGAATAGAACGCACCGCGCCGCGGCGGTTCGTGAATTTCGACCATTGACTTCGAATTGACGTTGCGGGAGATCCGATCGTCGGATTCTCCTAAAACCAGAACCGTTGGGTTCGTATCGAAAAGAGCTTTCCAATGAATATTAGAAATTTGAAATCTAAAGGTTGGATTTGGAATTATGTCCAAATCGAATTTGAAAAAGGTCGCTGTAAGTGCAGTTCGATGGTCATTGATGGAAATCGACTGTACGGGCCTTGATAAAATTATAAAAAATATCTATAATTTGTGTGAAATCATAATATGTGAATTGGAAAGAACTGGGATGAAAAAATTCCACATTTGAAAGGATGAAAACATATTTTTGTCGAAATGAACTAGTTTTGAACTAGAATTATAATTCTATTTATTTTTGAAATAAATAAATTGAATTTGAAAGTGATTTTAAAAATAATCAATATTCCCAATATGTGAATTGGACTGGAGTTGAATCGAAATTATCTTCGGAATATTTTGATGTTGGATTTCGTGACTATACAGATATTTTTATGGGAATTTGAAAGATATATTTTACATCGTTATTTCCAATACGATATTTGTTGGTTTCAGGATTTGATATTGAATATAAGCAGGTATATTTTCTATTCATAGCCTTGTATTTAATATCAAATGTGATTTGGGTTTGTCGTGAATGGTGTCTTCATTAACACTGCTCTTAAGCCCAATAGAAAAAAAGATTAATTTTTTCTATTTAGATTTAATGAAGTGTATCAATTAAATAATATTTAATTGGAATTGAATTTGAATTGGTTTTTGGGTTTATCGTGAATCGTGTTTTAAATGACATTGGTTCTTTAACCCAGTTAAAGACAGGATATTGATTTTTGAAAGGATTAAAACAAAGTGGAGTTTTAATGAATCTTTAATTCGATTGAAATGTGAATTGATAATTTAAACTATAGAATTTGAAAAGTGATCGAGAATGGAGTATGTAAGAACCTGTAACTTCCCCGTGAAGGAAAGCACGAATACTTTGAGAACAATACACAAAAGGACACATACGGAAGAACATTTCATTGTTATTACAACAATTCCGTCAGATACAAGAATATACAGAGTATAAATGATTAAATTTATTCGACAAATATCAGAGATTACAATAAATTACATAGCAGCGGAAAAATATACAAAACACAACTAGAAGTGATACACGGATACAGAGCTTTCCGAGCATCGTTCCAGCTGTAAATCAGGACCCTGTGAATATAAATCTGCAAAACCAAAACTACTAGCTGCCCGTGCGGAAAATAGGGGCACCCAGAGTTTAGGTTAAAAACAATAAACTCCAGGTCAGTCATGGGACTGGTGTGAGAACTAAAACAGTTATTAATATTGGTTTAAAAGTTAGGTAAATCAAGGGACCACGCCGTATAACACGGAACGGGTTTCCTCCCAAGAATACCAGTGCATAGAACAAACAGCGCAATGCTAAATAAAGAAAAATGAAGCTGTTATAAGACCCAGGTCCCATCACACAATGCAACGCAAGCCGGAGGATAGGGTTTTTACCTTATAATAGCCAAAGCATGCTTGATACGTTTAAAACACATTATTTGATACTATAATAAGTGTGTAGTGTCAAAACATTTTCAATCATAAATATCAATCATAGGCGGCATGGGTACCATCTATCATGTCGCCATACTAGTTCTACAATTAAAACCGCAATATCACGTATTGGAAATTGGATTCCGTCATGAGCCGAGGCAAGGGGCAAGCTCCTCTCCGATTCGAGACACTCTAGCAAATGCCTCAGGACCCCACTATGATCCTTGGAATCGGCTGGGCCGGTCCTCTCTTACTTTTGAGGATTGGCAATTCCTGAACACACGTTTCCCGGTCCTTACAGACCTATATCCGAGGCGCCTCATATCCAACAACCACACAGGTGAAAAGTATATAAATGTCAGGGCTGGTAGGTCACTGACACCACCCTAGCTAGAAAGAAACGTCGTGCTCTCCCAGTGGTCCGTCTCCCGTTTTTGACTCATACCGAGGTGTGAGGCTCGCGAATTCACGTTATACACAAAGCTACGCCACACAGGCCGTGCTTTGATCATCAACCACAAGACTTTGCTTTTCAACAGAAGCCTTGATCAATTGCCACTTACGCATGCCACATTGGCAATTCACTCCATGCGACTGATGTCTATCGATATACAACCTCTGAGCTCGTATGTCTCAGAGAAGGGCGTTAAGCAAGAGAATAAATTCTCCGTCGCCAAACAGATGTATATTTAATAGAGATCAATCAACACAGAATAAAATCCAATGTCAGACACACAATCCATTTACAAGTTCGTTCTGGGTCTGAACGAAACCGGAGGCACTTTCCTCACATATCCATCCATCTCCAAGTACGTCTGGACGATCACCAACTGATTCCCTCATCTAGGGTGTACAGCCCAATCAAGATCATCAGTAATCACCCAAACGATGTGAAGACTTCCGGTCTTCAACCACCGTCTTCGTCTTCGACATCTCGTCGAATCGGTTATTCAGAATGGGTATAACCCGGCCTTTCTGAATAACCCACGTATATGATAAACAATTGTTACACAAACACAACAAACGCCTCATTCCAATTCAGAATATTCTTTTATTCACAAAATCACATTCTTAGGGAAAGGTTCCCATTAATTTTATCAAAGATAAATTCTTCTAAATTTATTCTTTAATCTTCCTTTGGATATCATTTCAAACTAGTCGGGATTAACGAACCACACCGAAGTAATTATTTAGTTTATTTCCCAATCCCAACCTATATATCCCATGGAGCAAAACTGGTAACACTCCATATCTAACACCACGGTGTTATCGGTAAAATTAATTACCATTTCACGTTCAAATCTAATTAAAGATTTAACTATCGCTTTGGAGTAAAACTGGTGATACTCCACTCTCGATCACTTTTCAGGTTTTATAATTTAAATTATCAATTCACATTTTAATCTAATTAAAGATTCATTAAAACTCCACTTAGTTTTAATCTTTCAAAAATCGACATCTTGCCTTTAACTGGGGTAAAGAACCAATGTCATCTAAAACACGATTCACGATAAACCCAAATCACATTTGATATTAAATACAAGGCTCTGAATAGAAAATATATCGGTTTATATTCAATATCAAACCAACATATATTGTATTGGAAATAACGATATAAAATATATCTTTCAAATCCCCATAACAATATTTGTATAGTCACGAAATCCAACATCGAAATATCCCGAAGATAATTTCGATTCAACTCCAGTCCAATCCACGTATTGGGAGTATTGATTATTTTTAAAATCACTTTCAAATTCAATTTATTTATTTCAAAAATAAATTGATTTTTATTCTAGTTCAAAACTAGTTCATTTCGATAAAAATCTATTTTTATCCTCTAATGTGGAATTTTCCAGCCCAATTCTTTCCAATTCACATATTATAATTTTACACAAATTATCGATATTTTTAATAATTTTATCAAGGCCCGTACAGTCGATTTCCATCAACGGCTATCGAACTGCACTTACAGCGACCTTTTTCAAATTTGATTTGGACCTAATTCCAAATCCAACCGTTAGATTTCAAATTTCTAATATTCATTGGAAAGCTCTTTTCGATACGAACCCAACGGTTCCGGTTTTAGGAGAATCCGACGGTCGGATCTCCCGCAATGTCCGTTTGAAATAAATGGTCGAAATTCACGAACTGCCGCGGCGCGGCGCGTTCTATTCAGGCCATTATATATATAATATATATATATATTATATATATTTCGTCAATTTCCTTTTAAAACGTATTTTATAAAACGTTTTAAATTCGTTTTCAAAACCATTTCAACTCTATATTCCATTTCAAATCAAAATTGAATATTTCATATCATTACTATATAAATGATAATATTTTCAAAATGTTATATTTTGAAATCACTTCTTTTCTATATTCATTATAAAAACGAATATAGTCGATATAAATATCGTTCACGTCAAAATAGCGCAACTCTAATCAACACGGCTTTATATATTTCAATAAATCCGTTATTCTATTCAACAAATGAATATTTATTTCATTCAACACATGAATCTATATTTCTTCCAACACCTGACTAATCTCAACACATGAGTACTGTCAACACATCACTATTTTTGTTATGTAAAATATTTTATAAAACTATGGTATCTATCGTTTGATTTTCAATTAGGCTTCTACTGGGAAGTAGTTCTAATTTTAAATATGATAAAGATGTAAATTTCATTGTATAAAATATTTCACTCAACACATGAACATCGTCAACACATGACTATTTTTATATTCAACACATGATTTTTCTTTTATAATATTCATTATTTTGCCGATTTGAAATGAGGCCCAATCAATCACCATATAACGTTAATTATATGGATTCCATACAACACATGTATATAATAGCATTGATAAACAATCAACCATCAACCAAAGTTCACCACACAACTGCATAAGCATCAAATATAGATATCTTACGCTTATAACAGCCTGTCAATCAATCGATCGACATATTTAATCAATCAAGATGAGTGAACTTCAAATTCATCCCAACACCCGTGTGGGGTTTCAAACAATCAAACACAGATTTTATTTGTGCAGCTGGGCGATGTGTAAAATTTATCGTCCCAATCAATGTCAGTCAAATCAGTGTACATAAACAAACCGTCCGGTTTGTAAATGAATATTTTATTTATTCACTTTCACGTTAAAAATTATATTTTTAACGATAAAAAATTCTATTTCAACACATGAATTTCTATTCAGTTCATTTACACAATAAAAATGATATTTTTATTTTTCTAACTTATTTTAGAAAATTTCGGCGGCATAACGGCACGATACTAGAAACGGGACAAGGCCTAGCCTTATCCCCGGTCTAGTGAAGGCCCTCGCCATTCACACATCAATCAAACCAATTTCAATTCACCAAACAATTCAATTCAAACCAAATAATCTAACCAACTACACAACCAATCAAACAAGTCCATGGTCTGTGGACGATTGTGTCGGGTGCTACTAAGCACCGTCTGCATCCTAGTATATATATATAACTAGAAAAAGAGATTTGAGTGAGAAGTTCTCACCGATAGCTATCCCAACTCCTCGACACTTCATTGATAGAAATCTTCATCCTTCTCGCCTTTCTTCACTTTCGTTGCCCGTATTCACCACATATGTAAAAATTGAATTTTTACTTGGCTCTTCAATATATAAAAATCGAATTTTTACTTTGCTATTCAATATATAAAAATCGAATTTTTATAATCACGCTATATGGATAAAATTCTATTTTTATCCCGCTATTCTTCATATAAAGATTTCGCCTTTTCAATTTCAAAAATCTAATCTTTTCTATTTTAAAAATCACGCCTTTTATATTTAAAAATCACGTCTTTTCACTTTTAAAAATATCGTCTTTTCTATTTAAAAAATAAACAAATCTTTCTTTATACTTTATTTTCAGAACAACGATATTTCTCTTTTCTAAAACATAGTATATTTTCTCTTCTTTGACATGAACAAAATCGCTTCTTTTATATGATAAAAATCATATATTTACCTAAGGCAAAAATCCTATTTTAATTTAACTTAACCTATAAAGAAAAATCAGTTTTAAACCTATAATAAAATCAGTGTTAAACCTAAAATAAAATCAGTGTTAAACCTAAAATAAAATCAGTGTTAAACCTAAAACTTACTGTTTTATTTTCGTGTACTGGAGGGGGAAACTGCCGTCGGGGTTGGTGAAGGCCAGAGGAGTCGGAGGCGGGTGGAGGCCGCTGGTGGCCGGCGCTGAGGTCCTGGGCTTCGCGATGTGGGGGTTCGAGCTTTGGTGCATGTGCGAGAGGAGAGAGAGCGGGAGCGAGCAGAGGAGGGTAGGCGGAGGAGGGTGATCGGTTGGGTGATAGACGGCGGCGGCGGTGCTTTCGAGGGAGGCTGGGCATGTCGCGATTTTCATCTTAGGGTTTTTTTTTTATTCTCCTTCTGTTGACCGAGAATGAAAGAGAGGGGTGAGGTGAGAGAGTTATATAATTTATTATTTATTATTTTTAATTCCACTAAGGTAACTTTTTAATTCGAATCCCAAACTGAACCCACCGACTGTCGTCCCTAGCGTATTACCCTCATTCCGAACACAATGGGATATGCATCATAGGCCAATTCGACTGTTTAAATCAGTTTCCGTTGAATTTAAAGTATAATTCTTTATATATTCAATTTAAACGCACATTTCAAATTACCTGGGTCACATACGAACTCTAAAAATTCCAGAAAAATTATTTCTAGCTTCGTATTGACTATACGGTCCTAACAAAACTAATTTCGTCAAATTCTGAGACCGTTTGAAAAATGGCCATTTTCCAGTCGATTAAAATCAACTGAAACCGGTCAAACGCGTTTTCCTTTGCCACGCCCACATATTGATTTGAAAAATTATGAAATTTGGAATCTAGCAATAATTTGACAACACGGACCTAACAAAACTGGTTTCGTCGAAATCCGAGGTCGTTTGCAAAATGTCTATTTTTAAGGGCCTGAATTCTATAGCGACTATTCAGAATTTTCAACCGGACATATCTTTTGATTCCCGCTATGAAATTTTGATTTGTCGGATTCGTTGGAAAGATATTATCAATTAGATCCTATTATTTTTGGTTTCACTAAAATCCGGATTGTTTTGCACCCGGTACATTCAATTGAAGTTTGAAATCGAATTATCGAACTACCGCGCCATTTTCAATTCTATTTATAATTATATATAGTTATTTATATTCTAACGACGATGTATATAATATATACGTTCGAATTCTATTCAAAATAAATTTCACGTCGATTTTATTTAAAATAATTCATTTTAAATGTACAAAATTCGCTAAAATTGCCAAAATAAAAATTTTAAACTGGCCCAGATTTTCGGGTTATTACAATCTCCCCCACTTAAAACTTTTCGTCCCCGAAAAGGAACAAAGTCGAAAGTGGTTTGATTAATCAACTCTACGTTCGATCTGACTTCCATTCTCCAACTTTTCAGTTACTGAAAATTTTCAAATTCTTCAAAAATTTGGCTAACACCCTAAATTTTCAAAAAATTTCGCCATAACCTCCCCTGCACCGGGAGCATCGGGGAATTTCAAATAGCTTCCCCGGTCCTTCTAATCTCAAAAAGAAAAAGCCAAGCGGCTAGCCAATAGGCTCATAAAATCATCATCACCCAAACAAAACAGTAAATAATATAGTAAACATGTACCTATTTGTCGGGCAAACAAATTTTATTCTTCGGCTCTAGCCTCCTTGCTATGACCTGTTCAATGTAAGTACAAGTATATGCATGCAGTTGCGACCGATTATCAATATAGTTCAATATTCGGTTCAATTAGGCATAATGGTTCAAAATTATCAAACAAATAAACAAACAACACAAACATCAATCAATTAGTAAATTAGATTTTCAAATTCATAACTTTTGATATATATACAAAAAATCATGTTTTTGATGCCAATTCACAACAATAAATCTATCTATATAAGTTTTGGTTCTCACACCAGTCTAATGGAAATATATAGAAATCACACATTCGAAACACGAATATAAATACTGATGATGTGGCCACATCACCAGAATTATTCCCGGGTGTCTAGAATGTGACTCTATATCTATCCAATATATTAAAACTTCGAATATACGTTCATGACGCGTATACGCGAAATCTATATATACTCGATTGTCCATATTCAAAATAAATAAATATTCAAATACGTATAAAACGATTTAAATTTTAAAACAAAATTGTTTTCAATTGGAAAATATACTCTTCACACTCGTTCTAGGATACTACTGATCCTATCTCTAACGAGTCATTCTAATTGGATAATACTAATCCAATATCTGATGAATTCTTTCGTATGGTTCTAATGTGTCTTGTTCTCGAGCTCTGTAAACCAAAGCTCTGATACCACTGTAAGAACCCGTAACTTCCCCGTGAAGGAAAGCACGAATACTTTGAGAACAATACACAAAAGGACACATACGGAAGAACATTTCATTGTTATTACAACAATTCCGTCAGATACAAGAATATACAGAGTATAAATGATTAAATTTATTCGACAAATATCAGAGATTACAATAAATTACATAGCAGCGGAAAAATATACAAAACACAACTAGAAGTGATACACGGATACAGAGCTTTCCGAGCATCGTTCCAGCTGTAAATCAGGGCCGTGTGAATATAAATCTGCAAAACCAAAACTACTAGCTGCCCGTGCGGAAAATAGGGGCACCCAGAGTTTAGGTTAAAAACAATAAACTCCAGGTCAGTCATGGGACTGGTGTGAGAACTAAAACAGTTATTAATATTGGTTTTAAAGTTAGGTAAATCAAGGGACCACGCCGTATAACACGGAACGGGTTTCCTCCCAAGAATACCAGTGCATAGAACAAACAGCGCAATGCTAAATAAAGAAAAATGAAGCTGTTATAAGACCCAGGTCCCATCACACAATGCAACGCAAGCCGGAGGATAGGGTTTTTACCTTATAACAGCCAAAGCATGCTTGATACGTTTAAAACACATTATTTGATACTATAATAAGTGTGTAGTGTCAAAACATTTTCAATCATAAATATCAATCATAGGCGGCATGGGTACCATCTATCATGTCGCCATACTAGTTCTACAATTAAAACCGCAATATCACGTATTGGAAATTGGATTCCGTCATGAGCCGAGGCAAGGGGCAAGCTCCTCTCCGATTCGAGACACTCTAGCAAATGCCTCAGGACCCCACTATGATCCTTGGAATCGGCTGGGCCGGTCCTCTCTTACTTTTGAGGACTGGCAATTCCTGAACACACGTTTCCCGGTCCTTACAGACCTATATCCGAGGCGCCTCATATCCAACAACCACACAGGTGAAAAGTATATAAATTTCAGGGCTGGTAGGTCACTGACACCACCCTAGCTAGAAAGAAACGTCGTGCTCTCCCAGCGGTCCGTCTCCCGTTTTTGACTCATACCGAGGTGTGAGGCTCGCGAATTCACGTTATACACAAAGCTACGCCACACAGGCCGTGCTTTGATCATCAACCACAAGACTTTTCTTTTCAACATAAGCCTTGATCAATTGCCACTTACGCATGCCACATTGGCAATTCACTCCATGCGACTGATGTCTATCGATATACAACCTCTGAGCTCGTATGTCTCAGAGAAGGGCGTTAAGCAAGAGAATAAATTCTCCGCCGCCAAACAGATGTATATTTAATAGAGATCAATCAACACAGAATAAAATCCAATGTCAGACACACAATCCATTTACAAGTTCGTTCTGGGTCTGAACGAAACCGGAGGCACTTTCCTCGCATATCCATCCATCTCCAAGTACGTCTGGACGATCACCAACTGATTCCCTCATCTAGGGTGTACAGCCCAATCAAGATCATCAGTAATCACCCAAACGATGTGAAGACTTCCGGTCTTCAACCACCGTCTTCGTCTTCGACATCTCGTCGAATCGGTTATTCAGAATGGGTATAACCCGGCCTTTCTGAATAACCCACGTATATGATAAACAATTGTTACACAAACACAACAAACGCCTCATTCCAATTCAGAATATTCTTTTATTCACAAAATCACATTCTTAGGGAAAGGTTCCCATTAATTTTATCAAAGATAAATTCTTCTAAATTTATTCTTTAATCTTCCTTTGGATATCATTTCAAACTAGTCGGGATTAACGAACCACACCGAAGTAATTATTTAGTTTATTTCCCAATCCCAACCTATATATCCCATGGAGCAAAACTGGTAACACTCCATATCTAACACCATGGTGTTATCAGTAAAATTAATTACCATTTCACGTTCAAATCTAATTAAAGATTTAACTATCGCTTTGGAGTAAAACTGGTGATACTCCACTCTCGATCACTTTTCAGGTTTTATAATTTAAATTATCAATTCACATTTTAATCTAATTAAAGATTCATTAAAACTCCACTTAGTTTTAATCTTTCAAAAATCGACATCTTGCCTTTAACTGGGGTAAAGAACCAATGTCATCTAAAACACGATTCACGATAAACCCAAATCACATTTGATATTAAATACAAGGCTCTGAATAGAAAATATATCGGTTTATATTCAATATCAAATTCTGAAACCAACATATATTGTATTGGAAATAACGATATAAAATATATCTTTCAAATCCCCATAACAATATTTGTATAGTCACGAAATCCAACATCGAAATATCCCGAAGATAATTTCGATTCAACTCCAGTCCAATCCACGTATTGGGAGTATTGATTATTTTTAAAATCACTTTCAAATTCAATTTATTTATTTCAAAAATAAATTGATTTTTATTCTAGTTCAAAACTAGTTCATTTCGATAAAAATCTATTTTTATCCTCTAATGTGGAATTTTCCAGCCCAATTCTTTCCAATTCACATATCATAATTTTACACAAATTATCGATATTTTTAATAATTTTATCAAGGCCCGTACAGTCGATTTCCATCAACGGCTATCGAACTGCACTTACAGCGACCTTTTTCAAATTTGATTTGGACCTAATTCCAAATCCAACCGTTAGATTTCAAATTTCTAATATTCATTGGAAAGCTCTTTTCGATACGAACCCAACGGTTCCGGTTTTAGGAGAATCCGACGGTCGGATCTCCCGCAATGTCCGTTTGAAATAAATGGTCGAAATTCACGAACTGCCGCGGCGCGGCGCGTTCTATTCAGGCCATTATATATATAATATATATATATATATTATATATATTTCGTCAATTTCCTTTTAAAACGTATTTTATAAAACGTTTTAAATTCGTTTTCAAAACCATTTCAACTCTATATTCCATTTCAAATCAAAATTGAATATTTCATATCATTACTATATAAATGATAATATTTTCAAAATGTTATATTTTGAAATCACTTCTTTTCTATATTCATTATAAAAACGAATATAGTCGATATAAATATCGTTCACGTCAAAATAGCGCAACTCTAATCAACACGGCTTTATATATTTCAATAAATCCGTTATTCTATTCAACAAATGAATATTTATTCCATTCAACACATGAATCTATATTTCTTCCAACACCTGACTAATCTCAAACTATTTTTGTTATGTAAAATATTTTATAAAACTATGGTATCTATCGTTTGATTTTCAATTAGGCTTCTACTGGGAAGTAGTTCCAATTTTAAATATGATAAAGATGTAAATTTCATTGTATAAAATATTTCACTCAACACATGAACATCGTCAACACATGACTATTTTTATATTCAACACATGAATTTTCTTTTATAATATTCATTATTTTGCCGATTTGAAATGAGGCCCAATCAATCACCATATAACGTTAATTATATGGATTCCATACAACACATGTATATAATAGCATTGATAAACAATCAACCATCAACCAAAGTGCACCACACAACTGCATAAGCATCAAATATAGATATCTTACGCTTATAACAGCCTGTCAATCAATCGATCGACATATTTAATCAATCAGGATGAGTGAACTTCAAATTCATCCCAACACCCGTGTGGGGTTTCAAACAATCAAACACAGATTTTATTTGTGCAGCTGGGCGATGTGTAAAATTTATCGTCCCAATCAATGTCAGTCAAATCAGTGTACATAAACAAACCGTCCGGTTTGTAAATGAATATTTTATTTATTCACTTTCACGTTAAAAATTATATTTTTAACGATAAAATATTCTATTTCAACACATGAATTTCTATTCAGTTCATTTACACAATAAAAATGATATTTTTATTTTTCTAACTTATTTTAGAAAATTTCGGCGGCATAACGGCACGATACTAGAAACGGGACAAGGCCTAGCCTTATCCCCGGTCTAGTGAAGGCCCTCGCCATTCACACATCAATCAAACCAATTTCAATTCACCAAACAATTCAATTCAAACCAAATAATCTAACCAACTACACAACCAATCAAACAAGTCCATGGTCTGTGGACGATTGTGTCGTGTGCTACTAAGCACCGTCTGCATCCTAGTATATATATAACTAGAAAAAGAGATTTGAGTGAGAAGTTCTCACCGATAGCTATCCTAACTCCTCGTCACTTCATTGATAGAAATCTTCATCCTTCTCGCCTTTCTTCACTTTCGTTGCCCGTATTCACTACATATGTAAAAATTGAATTTTTACTTGGCTCTTCAATATATAAAAATCGAATTTTTACTTTGCTATTCAATATATAAAAATCGAATTTTCATAATCACGCTATATGGATAAAATTCTATTTTTATCCCGCTATTCTTCATATAAAGATTTCGCCTTTTCAATTTCAAAAATCTTATCTTTTCTATTTTAAAAATCACGCCTTTTATATTTAAAAATCACGTCTTTTCACTTTTAAAAATATCGTCTTTTCTATTTAAAAAAAAACAAATCTTTCTTTATACTTTATTTTCAGAACAACGATATTTCTCTTTTCTAAAACAAAGTATATTTTCTCTTCTTTGACATGAACAAAATTGCTTCTTTTATATGATAAAAATCATATATTTACCTAAGGCAAAAATCCTATTTTAATTTAACTTAACCTATAAAGAAAAATCAGTTTTAAACCTATAATAAAATCAGTGTTAAACCTAAAATAAAATCAGTGTTTAACCTAAAATAAAATCAGTGTTAAACCTAAAACTTACTGTTTTATTTTCGTGTACTGGAGGGGGAAACTGCCGTCGGGGTTGGTGAAGGCCAGAGGAGTCGGAGGCAGGTGGAGGCCGCTGGTGGCCGGCGCTGAGGTCCTGGGCTTCGCGATGTGGGGGTTCGAGCTTTGGTGCATGTGCGAGAGGAGAGAGAGCGGGAGCGAGCAGAGGAGGGTAGGCGGAGGAGGGTGATCGGTTGGGTGATAGACGGCGGCGGCGGTGCTTTCGAGGGAGGCTGGGCATGTCGCGATTTTCATCTTAGGGTTTTTTTTTCTCCTTCTGTTGACCGAGAATGAAAGAGAGGGGTGAGGTGAGAGAGTTATATAATTTATTATTTATTATTTTTAATTCCACTAAGGTAACTTTTTAATTCGAATCCCAAACTGAACCCACCGACTGTCGTCCCTAGCGTATTACCCTCATTCCGAACACAATGGGATATGCATCATAGGCCAATTCGACTGTTTAAATCAGTTTCCGTTGAATTTAAAGTATAATTCTTTATATATTCAATTTAAACGCACATTTCAAATTACCTGGGTCACATACGAACTCTAAAAATTCCAGAAAAATTATTTCTAGCTTCGTATTGACTATACGGTCCTAACAAAACTAATTTCGTCAAATTCTGAGACCGTTTGAAAAATGGCCATTTTCCAGTCGATTAAAATCAACTGAAACCGGTCAAACGCGTTTTCCTTTGCCACGCCCACATATTGATTCGAAAAATTATGAAATTTGGAATCTAGCAATAATTTGACAACACGGACCTAACAAAACTGGTTTCGTCGAAATCCGAGGTCGTTTGCAAAATGTCTATTTTTAAGGGCCTGAATTCTATAGCGACTATTCAGAATTTTCAACTGGACATATCTTTTGATTCCCGCTATGAAATTTTGATTTGTCGGATTCGTTGGAAAGATATTATCAATTAGATCCTATTATTTTTGGTTTCACTAAAATCCGGATTGTTTTGCACCCGGTAAATTCAATTGAAGTTTGAAATCGAATTATCGAACTACCGCGCCATTTTCAATTCTATTTATAATTATATATAGTTATTTATATTCTAACGACGACGTATATAATATATACGTTCGAATTCTATTCAAAATAAATTTCACGTCGATTTTATTTAAAATAATTCATTTTAAATGTACAAAATTCGCTAAAATTGCCAAAATAAAAATTTTAAACTGGCCTAGATTTTCGGGTTATTACAGAGTACCACCAGTTTTGCTCCAAAGCGATAGTTAAACCTTTAATTAGATTTGAACGTGAAATGGTAATAGATTTTACCGATAACACCGTGGTGTTAGATATGGAGTATTACCAGTTTTGCTCCATGGGATGAATAGGTTGGGATTGGGAAATAAAATAAATAATTACTTCGGTGTGGTTCGCTAATCCCGACTAGTTTGGAAAACCATAACATGGTTTGAAATGATATCCAAAGGAAGATTAAAGAATAAATTTAGCAGAATTTATCTTTGATAAAATTAATGGGAACATTTCCCTAAGAGTGTGAAAATTTGAATAAAAGAATATTATGAATTGGAATGAGGCATTCATTGTGTTTGTTTAACATTTGTTTATTATATACGTGGGTTATTCAGAAAGGCCGGGTTTATACCCATTTTGAATAACCAATTCGATGAGATGTCAAAGATGAAGACGGTGGTTGAAGACCGGAAGTCTTCACATCGTTTGGGTGATTAATGATGATCTCGATTGGGATGTACACCCAAGAAGAGGGAAATAGTTGGTGATCGTTTAGACGTACTTGGAGATCGATGGATATGCGAGGAAAGTGCCTCCGGTTTCGTTCAGACCCAGAATGAACTTGTAAATGGATTGTGTGTCTGACATTGGATTTTATTCTGTGTTGATTGATCTCTATTAAATATACATCTGTTTGGCGGCGAAGAATTTATTCTCTTGCTTAACGCCCTTCTCTGAGACGTACGAGCTCAGAGGTTGTATATCGATGGACATCAGTCGCATGGAGTGAATTGCCTATGTGGCACGCCTAAGTGGCAAATGATCAAGGCTTCTGTTGAAAAGCAAAGTCTTGTGGTTGATGATCAAAGCACGGCCTGTGTGGCGCAGCTTTGTGTATAACGTGAATTCGCGAGCCTCACACCTCGGTATGAGTCAAAAACGGGATAGTAACTGCAGAAGAGCACGTCGTTTCTTTCTAGCTATGGTGGTGTCAGTGACCTACCAGCCCTGACATTTATATACTTTTCACCTATGTGGTTGTTGGATACGAGGCGCCTCGGATATAGGTCTGTAAGGACCGGGAAACGTGTGTTCAGGAATTGCCAATCCTCAAAAGTAAGTGAGGACCGACCCTGAAGATCCAAGGATCATAGTGGGGTGCTGAGACATTTGCTAGAGTGTCTCGAATCGGAGAGGAGCTTGCCCCTTGCCTCGGCTCATGACGAAAATCCAATTTCCAATACGTGATATTGCGGTTTTAATTATAGAACTAGTATGGCGACATGATATATGGTACCCATGCCGTCTATGATTGATATTTATGATTGAAATTGTTTTGACACTATACACCTATAATAGTATCAAATGATTTGTTTTAAACGTATCAAGCATTATTTGGCTATTATAAGGGAAAACCCTATCCTCCGGCTTGCGTTGCATTGTGTGATGGGACCTGGGTCTTATAATAGCTTCATTTTTTCAAAAAGCATTGCGCTGTTTTGTTATGTGCACTAGTGTTCTTGGGAGGAAACCCGTTCCGTGTTATACGGCGTGGTCCCTTGAATCAATCTCTTTTAAAGTAAAGTTTTAAATAACTGTTTTAGTTCTCACACCAGTCACATGACTGCCCTGGAGTTTATTGTTTTAACCTAAACTCTGGGTGCCCCTATTTTCCACACGGGAAGCTAGTAGTTTTGGTTTTGCGGATTTATATTCACAGGGTCCTGATTTACAGCTGGAACGATATCCGGAAAGCTCTGTATCTGTGTATCTCTTCTAGTTGTGTTTTGTATATTTTTCTGCTGCTATGTAATTTATTGTAATCTCTGATATTCATCGAATGTATTTTATTCATTTATACTCTGTATATTCTTGTATCTGATGGAATTGTTGTAATAACAATGAAATGTTCTTCTGTCTGCGTTCTTATTTGTCCTGTTCTCAATTCTATCCGTGCTTTCCTTCACGGGGAAGTTCGGGTCATCTCAGTTTGGTGTCAGAGCTTTGGTTTACAGAGCTCGAGAACAAGACACATTAGAACCATACGAAAGAATATATCAGAAATTGGATTAGTAAAATCCAATTAGAATGACTCGTTAGAGATAGGATCAGTAGTATCCTAGAACGAGTGTGAAGAGTATATTTTTCTAATGAAAACAACATTGTTTTGAAAATTTAAATCGTTTTATACGTATTTGAATATTTATTTATTTTGAATTTGGACAATCGAATATATAAAGATTTTGCATATACGCGTCATGAACGTATATTCGAAGTTTTAATATATTGGATAGATATAGAATCGCATTCTAGTCACCCGGACATGATTCTGATGATGGCGCGCCATCACCAGTATTTATTTTCGTGTTTCAAAGGTGTGATATCTATATATTTCCATCAGACTGGTGTGAGAACCAAAACTTATATAGATAGATTTATTTGTTGTGATTTGGCATCAAAATCATGATTTTCTGTATTTATGTCAAATTATGAATTTGAAACGATAATCCACTAATTGATTGATGGTTGTGTTGTTTTTTTATTTGTTTGATAATTTTTAACCATTATGCCAAATTGAACCTAATATTGAACTGTATTAAAAATTGGTCGAATTTGCTTGCATATACATGTACTAACATTGAACAGGTCATAGCAAGGAGGCTAGAGCAGAAGAATAAAATTTGTTTGCCCGACAAATAGGTACATGTTTACCATAATTTACTGTTTTGTTTGGGTGATGATGATTTTATGAACCGATTGGCTAACCGCTTGGCTTTTTCTTTTTCTTTTTGAGATCAGAGGGCCTGTATGGCAATTTCGGGATTTTCCCAGTGCTCCCGGTGCAGGGGAGGTTATGGCGAAATTTTTCGAAAATTTAGAGTGTTAGCCAAATTTTTGAAAATTTTGAAAAGTTCTTGGAAACTGAAAAGTTGAAGAACTTAAGCCGTAATCAAAATTATGGAAGTTGAGTTGATTAGTTAAACAACTTTCGGCTACGTTCCTTTTCGAGGACGAAAAGTTTTAAGTGGGGGAGAATGTAACAACCCGGAAATGCGAACCAGTTTAAAAAAATTTATTTCGGCAATTTTAGTGAATTTTGAATATTTAAAATGAATTATTTTAAATATAAACGACAGGAAATTTATTTTGAATATAATTAGAACGTATATACTTATATACGTCGTCGTTAGAAGATAAATATTTATTTTCAAATATAAAAGGAATTGAAAATGGCGTGGTAGTTCGATAATTCGATTTCAAACTTCAAATGAACGTACCGGGTGCAAAATAAACCGGATTTTAACGAAACCAAAAATAATAGGATCTACTTGAGAATATCTTTCCAATGAATCCGAAATTTCATAGCGGGGATAAAAAGATATGCCCAGTTGAAATTTTAGAATAGTCGCTATGGAATTCAGGCCCTTAAAAATAGCCATTTTGCAAACGACCTCGGATTTCGACGAAAACACTTTTGTTGGAT
Source organism: Allium sativum (assembly GCA_030737875.1). Lineage (NCBI taxonomy): Eukaryota > Viridiplantae > Streptophyta > Magnoliopsida > Asparagales > Amaryllidaceae > Allium > Allium sativum. The sequence continues at coordinate 506,730,661 of CM060921.1, read as the reverse complement.
CCGTGATGTCAAGTTATTGCTAGATTCCAATTTTCATAATTTTTCGAATCAATATGTGAGCGTGGCAAAGGAAAAGGCGTTTGATCAGTTTTAGTTGATTTTAATCGACTGGAAAATGGCCATTTTTTCAACAGTCTCAGAATTCGACGAAACTAGTTTTGTTAGGACCGTCTCGTCAATACGAAGCTAGAAAATACTTTTCTGGAATTTTTATGGTTAGTATGTGGCCCGGTTAAATTGAAATGCGCGTTCAAATTCAATATATAGAGTTATATTTGGATTTTGACGAAAACTGATCGAAACGATCAAATCGGCCTACGACACATATCCCATTGTGTTCGGAATGGGGGTAATTAGTTATGGACGACAGGCGGTGAGTATCGTTTCGAGGTCGAAATAAAAAGTCAACTTTTTTTGAAATAAAATATAAAACTCTTTTCTCTCTCTCTCCCTATTATCACTCAGCCCCCCCCCCCCCATGGAAATCATTTTCAAAATTAAAATAAATAAAAAAAGAAAGAGGGAAAGAGAGGAGCGACGGGGGGAAACCGCCACCACCTCATTGCGGTCCCCCCCCCCCAGGTGGCGCGCCACCACCCCACACCCTCTCTCTTCTCCTCCGCTTCCTCCATTCACAAAGACCCAAAACCGCACCCCCTTCAACCCAAAACCCGCCGCCACTAACCCCAAGGGGCAGCCACCCAGAAGCCATCCGCCGCCGATTGCTGCTGCCCTCCCCCCTCAGTTCCTCCTTCCACCCCCTCTGCGCAAGCAGTAAGTTTTTAATTTCTTTTTCGATTCCTTGGAAAAATATACGATTTCTTTGATGAAAAATATATGATATGTTTTCTTTAAAAACAGAAAAGCTATGATTTTTAATAATGTGAAGAGTTGATTTCTTATTTTATTGATAATAAAGTTTAGATTTTTATTTTGTTTACAAAGGTTTGTTAGGAATAAAAATAGGGTTTTTAAATTAATTTAAACAAAGATTTGATTATTTTTATTTTGTATAAAATGGATTTGAATTCGAGTTAGGTGAAAAGAAGTAATTTTTATGTTGAAAAGAAAGTGACTTTCTTTTTTTACATGAAAGAAGAATAGATTTTTAATTCATGAAAGGCGTGATTTTTAAAGTTAAAAAGCTTTGATTTTTCCTAAAGAAAAAGAAGTGATTTTTACAATGTGAAAGAAGTGATTTTTACAATGTGAAAGAAGTGATTTTTGAAAGTATAAAAATATAATTTTTATAATATAGAAAGGTTTAAAAATATAATTTTTATACTAGTGGAATATTAAAAATATGATTTTTACATAGGTATGATAGTAAAGATATGATTTTTATTTAGATAGAGTTATAAAAATATAATCTTTATTAGGATAAGAGCAATATAAAAATATAATTTTTATAACGAAGTGAAGATAAAAATCTATTTTTTTATTATATATATAATGAGGTAAAAATATGATTTTTATAGTGATAATATAAAAATCCAATCTTTATATAAGAAGTAGAAATATAAAAATATAATTTTTATATAGAATGAAGCGTTGTAAATATATGAAGTTAAATAAAAATGTGAACTTTATTTTTATCATGAAGGAATGAAAATAAAGTTGTGATTTTTATATACGTAGCGAACACGGACGGTGAAAGTGACAAAAGGTGAGAACAATGATGATTTCTTACAATTGAAATGTCGTGGAGTTGGGATAGCTTTGGTGAGTACTTCTCACTTTAAATTTCCTTTTCTAGTTATATATATATACTAGGATGCAGACGGTGCTTAGTAGCACCCGACACCTGTCGTCCACAGACCATGGACGGCTTGTATGCTTGTTTGTTGTGTTGTGAATTTTGTTTGTGATGTTGATGTGAAATGTGTTGAAATAAACTAATTATCGTTAAAAATATAATTTTAACGTGAATATAAACATAGTGAAAGTGAATAAATAAATATTTATTAACAAATCGACCGATTTGTTTATATACAGTGATTTGACTGATATTGATTGGGATGATAAATTTTACACATCGCCCAACTGCACAAATAAAAATCTGTGTTTGTTGATTTGAAACCCCACACGGGTATTGGGATGATATTTGGCGTACACTAATCCCAATTATTTAATTGTATGTCGATCGATCGGTCGACAAGCTGTGTAAGCGTTAATTATTTATATTTGATGCTTATGCAGTTGTGTGGTGCACTTTGGATGATGGTTGATTGTTTATCGTTGCTATTATATACATGTGTTGGGTGGAATCCATATAATTAACATTATATGGTGATTGATTGGGCCTCATTCCAATCGAGAAAATAATGAATATTATAAAAGAAAATTCATGTGTTGAATATAAAAATAGTAATGTGTTGATGATATTCATGTGTTGAAACTATTTATGTGTTGAGTAAAATATTTTAATAATAAAATGTACATCTTTATCATATTTAAAATTAGAAACTACTTCACGGTGGAGTCTGATCGAAAATCAAACGATAGATACTATAATCTTATAAAATATATTACATAACAAGAATAGTCATGTGTTGACAGTACTCATGTGTTGAGATTAGTCATGTGTTGAAAGAAATATATATTCATGTGTTGAATAGAATAAATATTCATTTGTTGAATAGAATAACGAATTTATTGAAATATATAAAGCCGTGTTGATTAGACTTGCGCTATTTTGACGTGAACGATATTTATATCGATTATATTCGTTTTTATAATGAATATAGAAAAGGAAGTGATATTAAAATATAACGTTTTGAAAATATTATCATTTATATAGTAATGATATGAAATATCCAATTTTGATTTGAAATTGAATATAGAGTTGAAATGGTTTTGAAAACGAATTTAAAACGATTTATAAAATACGTTTTAAAAAGGAAATCGACGAGATATATATAATATATATATATATTATATATATAATGGCCTGAATAGATCGCGCCGCGCCGCGGCGGTTCGTGAATTTCGACCATTGACTTCGAATTGACGTTGCGGGAGATCCGACTGTCGGATTCTCCTAAACCAGAACCGTTGGGTTCGTTCGAAAAGAGCTTTCCAATGAATATTAGAAATTTTAAATCTAATGGTTGGATTTGGAATTATGTCCAAATCGAATTTGAAAAAGGTCGCTGTAAGGGCAGTTCGATGGCCGTTGATGGAAATCGACTGTACGGACCTTGATAAAATTATTTAAAATATCGATAATTTGTGTAAAATCATAATATGTGAATTGGAAAGAACTGGGATGAAAAAATTCCACATTTGAAAGGATAAAAACATATTTTTGTCGAAATGAACTAGTATTATAATTCTATTTATTTTTGAAATAAATAAATTGAATTTGAAAGTGATTTTAAAAATAATCAATATTCCCAATACGTGAATTGGACTGGAGTTGAATCGAAATTATCTTCGGAATATTTCGATGTTGGATTTCGTGACTATACAGATATTATTATGGGAATATGAAAGATATATTTTATATCGTTATTTCCAATATGATATTTGTTGGTTTCAGGATTTGATATTAAATATAAGCCGGTATATTTTCTATTCAGAGCCTTGTATTTAATATCAAATGTGATTTGGGTTTATCGTGAATGGTGTCTTCATTAACACTGTTCTTAAGCCCAATAGAGAAAAAGATTAAATCTTTCTATTTAGATTTAATGAAGTGTATCAATTAAATAATATTTAATTGGATTTGAATTTGAATTGGTTTTTGGGTTTATCGTGAATCGTGTTTTAAATGACATTGGTTCTTTAACCCAGTTAAAGACAGGATATTGATTTTTGAAAGGATTAAAACGAAGTGGAGTTTTAATGAATTTTTAATTAGATTGAAATGTGAATTGATAATTTAAACTATAGAATTTGAAAAGTGATCGAGAATGGAGTACCACCAGTTTTGCTCCAAAGAGATAGTTAAACCTTTAATTAGATTTGAACGTGAAATGGTAATTGATTTTACCGATAACACCGTTGTGTTAGATACGGAGTATTACCAGTTTTGCTCCATGGGATGAATAGGTTGGGATTGGGAAATAAAATAAATAATTACTTCGGCGTGGTTCGCTAATCCCGACTAGTTTGGAAAACCATAACATGGTTTGAAATGATATCCAAAGGAAGATTAAAGAATAAATTTAGCAGAATTTATCTTTGATAAAATTAATGGGAACCTTTCCCTAAGAGTGTGAAAATTTGAATAAAAGAATATTCTGAATTGGAATGAGGCATTCGTTGTGTTTGTGTAACATTTGTTTATTATATACGTGGGTTATTCAGAAAGGCCGGGTTTATACCCATTCTGAATAACCAATTCGACGAGATGTCAAAGATGAAGACGATGGTTGAAGACCGGAAGTCTTCACATCATTTGGGTGATTACTGATGATCTCGATTGGGCTGTACACCCAAGATGAGGGAAACAGTTGGTGATCGTCTAGACGTACTTGGAGATTGATGGATATGCGAGGAAAGTGCCTCCGGTTTCGTTTAGACCCAGAACGAACTTGTAAATGGATTGTGTGTGTGACATTGGATTTTATTCTGTGTTGATTGATCTCTATTAAATATACATCTGTTTGGCGGCGGAGAATTTATTCTCTTGCTTAACGCCCTTCTCTGAGACGTACGAGCTCAGAGGTTGTATATTGATGGACATCAATCGCATGGAGTGAATTGCCTATTTGGCACGCCTAAGTGGCAAATGATCAAGGCTTCTGTTGAAAAGCAAAGTCTTGTGGTTGATGATCAAAGCACGGCCTGTGTGGCGCAGCTTTGTGTATAACGTGAATTCGCGAGCCTCACACCTCGGTATGAGTCAAAAACGGGATAGTGACTGCAGGGAGAGCACGACGTTTCTTTCTAGCTATGGTGGTGTCAGTGACCTACCAGCCCTGACATTTATATACTTTTCACCTGTGTGGTTGTTGGATACGAGGCGCCTCGGATATAGGTCTGTAAGGACCGGGAAACGTGTGTTCAGGAATCGCCAATCCTTGAAAGTAAGAGTGGACCGGCCCTGAAGATCCAAGGATCATAGTGGGGTCCTGAGACATTTGCTAGAGTGTCTCGAATCGGAGAGGAGCTTGCCCCTTGCCTCGGCTCATGACGGAAATCCAATTTCCAATACATGATATTGCGGTTTTAATTGTACAACTAGTATGGCGACATGATATATGGTACCCATGCCGTCTATGATTGATATTTATGATTGAAATTGTTTTGACACTATACACCTATAATAGTATCAAATGATTTGTTTTAAACGTATCAAGCATTATTTGTCTATTATAAGGGAAAACCCTATCCTTTGGCTTGCGTTGCATTGTGTGATGGGACCTGGGTCTTATAATAGCTTCATTTTTCCAAAAAGCATTGCGCTGCTTTGTTATGTGCACTAGTGTTCTTGGGAGAAAACCCGTTCCGTGTTATATGGCGTGGTCCCTTGAATCACTCTCTTTTAAAGTAAAGTTTTAAATAACTGTTTTAGTTCTCACACCAGTCACATGACTGACCTGGAGTTTATTGTTTTAACCTAAACTCTGGGTGCCCCTATTTTCCACACGGGCAGCTAGTAGTTTTCGTTTTGCAGATTTATATTCACAGGGTCCTGATTTACAGCTGGAACGATATCCAGAAAGCTCTGTATCCGTGTATCTCTTCTAGTTGTGTTTTGTATATTTTTCCGTTGCTATGTAATTTATTGTTATCTCTGATATTCATCGAATGTATTTTATTCATTTATACTCTGTATATTCTTGTATCTGATGGAATTGTTGTAATAACAATGAAATGTTCTTCTGTCTACGTTCTGATTTGTCCTGTTCTCAATTCTATCCGTGCTTTCCTTCACGGGGAAGTTCGGGTCGTCTCAAGTGCCAATCTCTTATTCTTATTACCAGTTTTCTTTTGACCTAATCGTCATGAATTTTTCTAAGTACGATGTTATTCCTGGGCTGGATTGGTTAATGAAGTATGAGGCTGAAGTATTATGCACCAAAAGAATTGTTAAGGCTAAAACCAAATTGGGGAATATTATTTCTATACCATTCCACGGCTCAGATTCAGATAGAAAAGTATTTTGGTCTTCTCTAGAAGTTACTCCTACTTCTATTGAGAATATTCATGTAGTTAAAAATTATGTGGATGTGGTTGAAGAAGTTGATAGCTTACCTCCACGAAGAGAAATTGACTTCAGGATCGACTTAGTTCTGAATGCAAGGCCAGTTGTGTACGCTATTAAAAGAATGACATTGAAAGAAAAAGAAGAATTGAGTATTCAAACTAAATAGCTTTTGTGGAAAGGTCTGATCAGGCCTAGCTTCTCAAATTGGGGTGCAGTAGTAGTGTTTGTTCCAAAGTCAGACGGTACTCTCTGATTGTGTATGGATTACCGAGACCTCAATAAGTAGACATTGAAGAATAAATATCCATTGCCACGTATTGTTGATTTATTATATCGCTTAAATGGAGCGCAAGTGTTTTCTAGAATGGACCTAGCCATAGGTTTCCATTAATTGCGCATTGCCGAAGATTTTGTTCTTTTAACAGCTTTCAGAGGTCAAGATTTATTCTATGAGTGGTTAGCAATGCCATTCGGCTTATATAACGCTCCTACTTACTTTTTCGATTTAATGAACAGAGTATTCCACGAAGTCTTGAACAAATTCATGCTGGTTTTCATTAACTACCTTTCAATCTTCTCTAAGTCCACTGCCGAGCATGCAAAGCATTTGGAAGAAGTTTCAAAAATTCTAAGAAAGAATTTATTAAGTGCCAAATTTTCTAAATGCATATTCTGGCAAGAAGAAGTAAAGTTCCTCAGTCATGTAGTATCGAAGAAAGGAATTTCAGTAGACCCAGGCAAAATCACAGCCATTCAAGATTGGAAGCAGCCCAGTATGCCTACAGAAGTTAGAAGTTTTCTAGGATTGGCTGGCTATTATCGGGAATTCGTTAAAGATTTTTCGAAGCTATCTTGTCCATTAATGAAGCTTACCAAGATACATACAAAGTTTAATAGGACGCCTGAGTGTGAGACATCTTTCCAAGAGCTGAAATTAAGGATGACTACTGCCCAGTGTTGACTATTATTGATGGCAATCGAGATTTGACAGTCTATATTGATGCTTCTCTTGAAGGCGTTGGTGCGGTATTAATGCAAAGAAGCCAAGTAGTTGCTTATGCTAGCCGTCAGTTGAAGCCTCATGAGATGAGATATCCGACTCATGATCTTGAGTTGTTAGCCGTTGTGTTTGCTTTGAAAATATGGAGGCACTGTCTTTTGGGTGAGAAGTTCGAATTATATACAGATCATAAATCAATGAAGTATTTGTTCACCCAGAAGGACTTAAATTTGAGGCAGCAGCGTTGGTTAGAATTTCTTGTGGCGTACGATCTGGATATTTTGTATACTCCAGGGAAAGCCAATGTTGTAGCTGATGCGCTCAGCAAAAAGAATGTGATCATCACCAACCTTATCATTACGCCTTCATTAATTGATAAGATCTCTGCTCTTCAGAAAGACGATAAGTTTATTCAGATGATCAGCGAATGATTTCGAAAGGGCGAAGCTTCAAGCATCCAACTTGATAGCAACGGGACTCTTAGATTGCAAGGGCGAATCTATGTTCTGGACATTCCCGAGCTCTAAAGAGAAGTAATGGATGAATGTCACAAATATAAACTTAGCATCCATCCAGGAGTAAGTAAGATGTATCATGATCTCAAGTGCACATTCTGGTGGAAGGCAATGAAAAGAGACATTTGCATATATGTTAGCAAATGTTCTACTTGCCAACAAGTCAAAAGTGATCAGCAAAAACACGTAGGATTGTTGCAACCACTAGAGGTTATAGATTGTAAGTGGGTTCAAATCTGCATGGATTTCATTGATGGGTTGCCCCGAACCAGGAAAGGCAATGATAGTACATGGGTAATCATAGATTGCTTCACGAAGACCGCCCATTTTATTCCTGTCAGATCTACTAGAACCGCTCAAAGTCTGGCGCAGATTTATTTCAGAGAACTTGTTAGACTACATGGAGTTCCCAGTAGTATTATTAGTGATCGTGATCCGATAGCGCTAGAAAATTCTGGGAAGCATTCCAAGAGGAGCTAGGGACAAAGTTAAATCTGAGCACCGCTCATCATCCTCAAAAAGTTTCCCAGACTGAGAGGGTGAATCGTATACTAAAAGACTTATTGCGGGCATGTATTGTTGATTTTGGCAGATCGTGGGAAGATCACTTGCATTTGGTTGAGTTTTCATATAATAACAGTTACCAAGCAAGCTTACAAATGTCGCCATTCGAAGCATTGTATGGCAGGTCATGTAGATCTCCCGCATGTTGGGTAGAACCGGGCAATCGACTAGTATTGGGTCCTGACATGATTCGAGAAGCTTCGAATAAAGTCGATTTCATTAAAAAGCGACTGCAAATAGCTCAGAGATAGACAGACGAGTTATGCAGATTCGAGAAGAAGAGATTTAGCATTTTCTGTTGGTGATTATGTATACCTGAGAGTTTCCCTAGTCCGTTTCGGGAAGACAGGGAAGTTGGCGCCTAGATTCATTGGTCCATTCCCTATACTCGAAAGAATTAGAACTCTAACTTATAGGGTTCAGTTGCCTGACTGGTTGCCAAGGGTACAAGATGTATTTCACGTGTATCAACTTCGAAAGCATGTACATGATCCAGACTTGATTGTGGAGGAAGCAGCACAACAAGTTTTGGAGATTACCCCAAGCTTAGCTGTGAGAAGAGAGCCAATGAAAATTATTAGGAAAGAAACTAGAGTTCTGAGAAAAAAGAGGAACCATTTAGTCAAAGTGCAGTGGAGCGGAGATCCTAGAGACTGTATATGGGAGACCGAGGATATCATTTAACAGGCTTATCCCATAGCAGAGTGGGCATCTCTGATTAGCTCTTTTGTTGAGGTACATTTACAATATTTTTCATTTTTCGTTTTGTTTCCTACTTTACTATTGTTTCCTTTTCGGGGATGAAAACTTTTTAAGAAATTGTAACAACCTGAAAAATCAGAACTAATTTAAAAATTTTATTTTAAGAAATTTTAACAGAAAATGTGCCATAATTTAAAAATTCCATTTTAAATAATAATAAAGCTATTAAAAATAGCCATTTTGCAAACGACCTCCATTTTCGATGAAACCACTTTTGTTGGATCCGGAATGTCAAATTATTACTAGGTTTAAATTACCATAATTTTTGGAATTAATATGTGAGCTGGTAAATTAAAACGCGTTTGGTAATTTCTATTGAATTGGATCGACCATTAAAAAGGCCATTTTTCAAACAGTCTCCAAATTCGACAAAATTAATTTTTTTAGGACCGTATCGTCAAAACATAGTTAGATTTATTTTTCGAGAATTTTTGGAGTCAGTAGGTGGCCCGGTAAATTAAAATGTACGTTCAAATTTAATATTAAATGTTTTATATTTTAATTTAAAGAAAAACAGGCTGAAACGGTCAAATGGGCTTACAAAACATAGTCCATTATGTCCGGAATGAGGGTATTTGGCTAAGGGCGATAGTTGTTGGGCTTAATTTGGAGTTAGTATGAATTAACGGGCCTTTAGTGTTAAAGAATTAAATAATAATATTATATTATAAATACCCTAGGTTTACAAAATCCTAACCCTATCAAAGCCGCCGCCATCATGTCGTTTAATGGCCAGAAACGCTCCCTGTTCTTCCCCCATTAACTCCTAATCCACTCAGTAAAACCCATCGACCCTTTAGAGGATTTTGTAGTCCTCTCTCCAATCTTCGAATCCATACGGACATCGCTACCTGTAGTTGTGTATTTTGATCGCACCACCTCCCCGAAGTTCGGCCGTATCAACCGCCGCCCCGCTTCTTTGCGTTGATCGAGTTCGTCGCCATGGGGTCCACCCTACGCGCCGCTCCTCCCCCTCCAACGTGGTGTAACCCGATCCCCCCTCGTGCAACAGATTGGAAGAAAAACCGAGACCTAGTTTTGAACAAATAAGAAATATGACTGGCCTCGTAACTGAGAGGTAGAAGAAGGTAAAATTTTTAATTTAATTAATTTATTAATAAAATTTAAATACTGTGAACCTTTAAAAATTTATAACTTGTTCCTATGATGTCGAAATCACATGAAAAGGAACCATCGTGATCGTGACAACGTCCTTTACGATCAAGGAAAGACTGGGACATATTTGGAGCTTGCTAGGAATTTAAGTGATATCAAAATCAATGTGAGATCTCTAATTTAAAATAAAATTAATTGTTGATTTAGATATGAAATTTATATATATGTATGCTATTAAAATTCATATATGTGATTTATGATATTAGAATTGATTGACTATGATTGGATTGAATTGTGCATGTATGAAAATAAAATGTTCATGTTTGTTAAATTTTGTTTATACAATAAAAATCATGTTTTTATTGTATATATGTAGATAAAATATTCATGTTGAATAAATTTGTTTATTCAATAAAATTTGTCTATGCAATAAAAATCATATTTTTATTGTATATATGTAGATAAAATATTCATGTTGAATAAAATTTGTTTATACAATAAAATCACCTTTTTACTGTATGTATGAATAAATAAAGTATTCATTGTTTGAAAAGAAAATGTTTATACAATAAAAATCACCTTTTTATTGTATGTATGAATAAAAAAATATTCATCATTTGAAAAGAAAATGTTTATACAATAAAAATCACCTTTTTATTGTATGTATGAATAAACAAAATATTCATCGTTTGAAAAGAAAATGTTTATACAATAAAAACCACCTTTTTATTGTATGTATGAATAACAAAATACTCATTGTTTGAAAAGAAAATGTTTATACAATAAAAATCACATTTTTTGTTGTATGTATGAATAAACAATTTATTCATTATTTGGAATAAATTATGTTAACATAAAAAATAACATCTTTATTGCATTATGGATTCATTAAAAATTGAACATATGTTAAAAATGTCCCTTTTTACATGTTAATGTTGATTAAAAGAATTGCATATGTTAAAAATGATTTACCATTAAAAATATCCCTTTTTAATGTGGATTAAAAGAATTGCATATGTTAAAAATGATTTGTTCATTAAAAAAGTTTAGATATTAAAAATGACATTATTAGTGTAAGTTAGTTTTATTAAAAAGAAACATATTTTAAATAAATTGTTTAGATATTAAAAATGACATTTTTAGTGTATGTTAGTTTTATTAAAAAGAAACATGTTTTATATAAATTGTTTAGATATTAAAAATGACATTTTTCGTGTATGTTAGTTTTATTAAAAAGAAACATGTTTTAAATAAATTGTTTAGATACTAAAAATGACATTTCTAGTGTATGTTAGTTTTATTAAAAAGAAACATGTTTTAAATAAATTGTTTAGTTTATAAAAATGACATTTTTAGTGTATGTTAGTTCTGTTAGAAAGAAATATTTTTTAAATAAATTGTTTAGATATTAAAAATGACATTCTTAGTGTATGTTAGGTTTATTAAAAAGAAACATGTTTTAAATAAATTGTTTAGGTATTAAAAATGACATTTTTAGTGTATGATAGTTTTATTTAAAAAAAACATGTTTTAAATAAATTGTTTAGATATTAAAAATGACATTTTTAGAGTATATTAGTTTTATTAAAAAGAATCATGTTTTAAATAAATTGTTTAGATATTAAAAATGACATTTTCAGTGTATGTTTGTTTAATTAAAAAGAAACACGTTTTAAATAAATTGTTTTGATAATAAAGATAAATTTTTTAGTGTATGTTTGTTTAGATTAAAAAGAATGGCATGTTAAAACAGAATTTGTCAATAAAATGTTACTTTTAACATGTCTGTTTAGATTAAAAAGAATGACCTGTTAAAATAGAATTTGTCAATAAAATGTCACATTTAACATGTTTGTATAGATTAAAAAGGAATGACATGTTAAAGTAGAATTTGTCAATAAAAAAGGTTACTTTTAACATGGTTGTTGAGATGAAAAGGTTAACATGTTTTGTATATTAAAATGTAAGCATTTACATGTTAGCGAAGTAGGAAAATGTTCATTTGTTTAAATAATGTCATTTACATGTTAGTGATGATTATAAAAATAATAATACATTTTGATTCATTAAAATGTAATCACTTACATGTTCGCGAAGTAAAAAATGATTATATGTTAATATATGTTTTGTTTGTTAAAAAACATCACTTTTTACATGTTAGTTAGAATAAAGTAATTGCATGTTAAAAAAATTGTTCATAAATAAAGAAATATATATAATTTTTGACATGAACATGGGTTGTACAAAATTTACATGCAATAAAATAATGGTTTTAAAATCATCGAACGATTTATATATATATATATATAAACTTATATTAAACGAATCACACGCGGTAGTTCACGTTTCGAAATTGTAACTTTAAACGATTATACCGAAAGATCCGACCATCGGATTTTCCCAAAACTGGAACCATTGGGTTTGCTTTGGAATGATCTTTCCAACGATATTAAATTTGGTAAGATCCAACGGTTAAATTTCGAAAAATGTGTAATTTAAATTAGGATAAAAACAGCGCTATGGTCGCGTAATGACCTGAAGCGTCGTCCGAATTAAATGGGCTATTTTTATATAAATAAAAATAGCGATAAATCGTTATAAAATATTATTAATGATAAGAAATGATTTGAATTATATATATTCGAAAATTATTTGGAAAGACCGAGTTCAATCTCATTTCAAATAATTATACGACGATTTAAAGTCAAAGACATTGAAGACGGTGGTTGAAGACGGCGATCTTCACATCGAATGGACGACTACTGATGCCCTAGATTAGTTTGTTAAAGTGGTAGTTGTCCGAACGTACTTATTGATTGTCCAGATATGCAAGAACCTCTCTTCTGTATTGGACACACGGGACGTGGAATAAGGTGTCTCTGGTTTCGTTCAGACCCAAAACGGACTTGTAAATGGATGTGTGTCTGACATTAGATTTTGTTCTATGTGAATTGATTGCTATTAAATATATATCTATTTGGTGGCGGAGAATTTATTCTCTTGCTTAACACCCTTCTCTGAGACGTACGAGTTTAGAGGTTATATATTGATAGACATTAGTTTCACGGTGTGGATTGTCAATGTTGCATGCTAAGATGCAAATGATAAAGGCTTTTGTTTAAAAGCAGAGCCTTATGGTTGATGATCAAAGCACATGTAATGACCCATATTCTACGCATCGGGGGATCGTAGAATATTTATTTCTTTCCCGTATGAAGCGTATGGTCATGTAAATTTGGGAAACATCTATTAGACTCATTTCCCATGTTCATGATTTTTGTGGATTTTTAAATGACCATTTTGCCCCTAGTTGGTACTGTTTTGGCCATAACTTTTGATTGCAAAGGAATTTTGACCTGAAACCACTTCCATTTGATTCGTTTGATGGATTACCTTTCCGTAGAGTGGTAACAATAGCCAAACGGACTTACCGTTTGGGAGATATGGCTGAAACAAGGTTTGGAGGATGAAAAACTGCTTAACCGGGCCAAATCGGGTGATTAGTGAGTAGGCCCATAACTCATTTCGGGATTAGGGTTATGGGAGGGCTGAAATGAGATGGAGAATCATTCCATTTTAGTTTTCTAGCCTCCACTTATCACCAAAGATCCCCAGAAATGGCCTCTAACCTCTAAATCACCTCCAAATCATTTTTTGGTCAAGGATTTGGCTTAGCAACCCCTAATCAAGGAAGATCTTCACCAAATCAACAAAGGATCTGCTGTTGGCATTGAGATTCACATCAAATCAGAGAATTATTTCAGATCTTAGTTTATTTTGTGGCTAAGGTGAGTGATTTGCATAATTTTTACACTAATTATGGCTAATTAGGGGTGATTAGTGTTAATTAGCGAATTTAAACATGATAAAATTCGGGAAAAATGTTCATAAATTCCTAAATGATATTTTAGACCTCTGATATGAATTTGGGTTGATTTGGTTAAGTTTTGCTAATCCTATCATTAGTTTCACCTAAACATGCTTAAGGGGAAGTATGGGATTTTGGGTATGCTTGATCCACTTTAACCTATCATATTGATGTTTTGATGTTTGTGGTTGATCATGTATGTTGCTATGACTGTATGGAATGCTTTTTGATTGATTCCAATAGTTAGAATGGTCGAAAACATCGATGAATGGCGTAAACACTTGCTGGAACAGTTGCAGAAAACAGTGCAGGGTTCGGATCGGATCGGATAAGGGGGCTCGGATCGGATATGTTGAACTGAGCAAAGGACCCGATCGGATCGGAACTCAACACTTGGGAAAAGTGGAAAAAAGGAAGTCCACGCTAGCTGAACTGGGATCGGATCAGATAAAGGAAGACGGATCGGATCGGGGAAGACGGATCGGATCGAGGAGGATGGATCGGAGCGGAAGCACGAAGGCGAATCAGAGAGGGAGCATGAAGATGGATCGAAAGCACGAACTAAGAAGGGACACCCGACCCAACCCAAAGGGAAGCACCCGACCCGACCCGAAGAGAAGCATCTGACTCAAACCCATAGGAATGCCCGACCCGAACCGCACCAGAAGGAGACCCGACCCGAACAGATGAAAGACACCGACCCGAACCGATAACTTGAGGAGGAACCCGACCCGACCCAGTATTGATCAATAACCCGAGATGCAAAGGTAGTCCAATAGGGGAAGTTAGAGCTCAGGATCCAGTTGGGAACCAATGAGTTCACTTCATGGTTGGACTTTGCTGCGGGACGTGTGCGAAGGAGTTGTCGACGTTCATAACTTCGATTCACCACTAAAAAGGAATGATGGGCTACTTATCAGTGCAGTAGGGTCATTATGACCTGAGGGGCAAGGTGATGGTAGCAAGACTACGTTATCAGTGCAGTAGGGTCATTATGACCTGAGGGGCAATGTGATGCGTAGTAAGACTATGAGCCAGTGCAGTGGGGTTCTTGTGACTCCATGGGGCAGAGTGGACATAGTAAGGATTAGTAAGGCTATGAGCCAGTGCAGTGGGGTTCTTGTGACTCCATGGGGCAAAGTGGACATAGCAAAGGATTTGTGGCTACGTTATCAGTGCAGTGAAGCCATTTATGACTTCATGGGGCAAAGTGATCGTAGCAAGGTATATTGGGTGATCGAAGTGGTGAATATCGTATGCTTTACGCACTGAGTGAGAGATGTGAGGATGGATGCTATGTTTGATTGTTTGCCATTCCTATGACATGCACACCTCCCCCACCTCCGTATCTTTACACCGTTTGATATAGTACCTTAGAGTGTTGTACATTATGTAGTGCTAACTCTTTGGTTGCAGGTCCAGGTTCAGGTATGTTTTAGTCTACCTGTTATTGTTCACTTTAGATGCTTATCGCTCATACCAGGCTTTATGTCTGACCCAGAGTTTTATGTCTCCTCTTATTACTCTGGGTGCTCACACGAGCAGACTAGAGACAGGTTAGCTGGTGATGCACGAGTAGCTGATTCGGAGGCGGGCAGGAGGCTTCCACGTATGATATATATATATACACATTCTCCCTGTGTCATTGGTGGTCGCTACTTGGGCATTAGTAGTGTACCTCATTTATCTTACTTTTGCTTTGAGACAGTTTGAAAGTTGTAATAAGCTGTATTCTGAATTTCCGCTGCTATGATGTTTAGTTCTGATTTTCAGCTTATGCACTGTCTCTCCTGTTTTATGTCAAGTATGTTGTTATTATATTTTATTCTATGCGCTGTGAGACATTCCACAGGTTCTTTGTATGTTCATTTCCTTCTTCCTTTTTCCTTCTGGCGACCCGTTCCGTGCTAGCTGGACATGTGTACAGCGCACTTTTGGAGTAAATGTCGGTTGGTGCGGGGCGGGCCGTCACACTTGGTATCAGAGCTCTAGGTTGCGTAGTTAACCTAGGGAAAGACACTAGGGAGAGGTAATACGTATATGATAGCGCGTATTTGTGATTACTTTGGTTTTCAAAAACTATGTATGTATATACTATTAGTAGTATAAGAATGAAGTCGCACTTCACTAGCACCACTATGGGGTCGTTAATCGTTTCCCTTTTTCAGATTGACGATGAGCCGAGACACGAGGGGTGCTGGTAGAGGGCCCAACCAAGGGAATGCCGCTGACATGAGGGCTATGTTTACTAACCTCATGTGAGACATGCTTAGAGAAGTGCAAGGGGCAATTCCCAATCCCGTAGTTGGTGTTGGCCCAGTAGTGCAGGCGCCTAGGGTCGATTTCGCCAAGTTGTGCAAAGATTACACTAATCTTGGTGGGAAGCCGTTCCACGGAACGGAGTCGGCCATGGATGTTCAGGACTGGATGGATAGCTGTGACCGTATCTTTGATGACTTGGGTCTCGAGGATGCGATGAAGAGAAGGCTAGCGTCTCGTCAGCTGCAAGGGCGAGCGATGAATTGGTTGAATGCCATTAGAACAGCTACTCCAGAGGATCAGGTTACTTGGGATCAGTTCAAGGCTCGCTTTAGCGAGAAGTTTATTCCAGCTGCCCAGAAGTCAGTGTTGTTTAAGAGGTTCTTGGAACTCAAGCAGAACGGAAGGGCAGTTTCTGATTATATTGCTGAATTCGACACTTTGTCGAAGTATGGACTGTCTCTCATTGATACTCCTGAGAAGAAAAATGAGAAGTTCGTTACCGGTTTGGATGGGTACTTGGGGGAAAGGCTTATTAACCACATCGATGAGACTTTTGAATCGATCGTGGGGAAGGCTTTGAGATCAGAGAGTCTTTACCCCAAGTCAAAGACTGAGGCTGCATCTGCAGAAGGGCCAAAGCCGCAAGCAGGCCGTGGAGGCAAGAATAACTCTCAGAATAAGAGGAAGCAGGACCAATCAAAAGGTGGCCAGAAAAAGAGCAAGAAGGATGTTGAGTGCTTCAGCTGTGGTAAGAAGGGCCATTATGCTAAAGAATGTCGGGCCAAGCCAGCGGAAAGGAAGTGCTACAACTGTGGTCAAGTGGGACATCAGAAGGATAAGTGTCCGCAACCTCTTAAGGAGAAGCAGATTGTGAAAGAATATGCTATTGATGCTGTTCCTTCTTCGTCGAATGCCCCAACTGCGGCGGAGAAAGGAAAGAATGTTGTTATTCAAGGTATGCTTTCTATTTATGATATACCAGTTCGAGTTTTGTTTGATACTGGGGCTTCCCGTTCCTTAATATCTAGTGACCTGGTAGATAGGTTGGGACTGGAACCCGAGATAGTCGATAGACCATTGGTTGTAACGAACCTGATTGGTGGTTCGACTAGCCTTAGTATGATTTGCAGGAATTTGGTATTATCGAGTCATGGATGTATGTTTGTATGTGATTGCTTTGTTTTGGGCTTTACTGGGTATGGCATTATATTGGGAGTCGATTGGCTCCAAAGATACGGGGTGGTGGTAGACTGTGAGGGCTTTTTGGTGACAGTGAGGGCGGATGATGGGCGGAGGGTAGTGTTTGGTAGTCTACCTAGTGATGGGGTTATGGCTAGTTTTGTAAATTCCCTCGACATCCCGCAGGATGAGTTGTCAGATGTTCCCGTGGTTGGCCAGTATCCGGACGTCTTCGAGGAGGTGACCGGGCTTCCACCACACCGAGAGATTGAGTTCCGTATTGATTTAGTGAAAGATGCCAGACCTATAGTGATGCCACTTCGTCGTATGGCACCAAGGGAGCAGCGAGAGCTCGGGGTGCAAGTCAGCAATCTTTTGAAGAAGGGATTTATTAGAAGGAGTGTCTCCGAGTGGGGAGCACCAGTTGTGTTTGCCACTAAGGCAGATGGTTCCCTTCGTTTGTGTGTGGACTATCGCGAGTTGAATAAGGTGACGAGGAAGAATAAGTATCCTCTACCGTGGATAGATGATTTGTTTGATCAGCTGGAAGGAGCCAGAGTGTTCTCCCAGTTGGACCTCGCGACAGGATTTCATCAGCTACGAGTAGCGGATGAGAGTGTTCCGAAAACGGCATTTAGGACGCCGTCAGGATTCTATGAGTGGTTGGTCATGCCATTTGGGTTGACCAATGAACCAGCCTATTTTGTGGATCTTATGAATCGAGTATTCAGAGATCAGTTGAATAAGTTTGTTCTTGTGTTCGTGGATGACATCCTTGTTTACTCAAGGACAGAAGAGGAACACAAGGGACACTTGAGGATAGTGATAGAGGTGTTGAGGAAACACCAATTGAAAGCGAAATTCTCTAAGTGTCATTTTTGGAGAAGGGAAGTAAGATTCTTGGGCCATGTTGTTTCAGAGAGTGGTATTGCCGTGGACCCTGCGAAGGTGGCTACGGTACAGGATTGGCCTACACCCAAGAATGCAACAGATGTAAGAAGTTTCTTGGGATTAGCTGGATATTATCGTAAGTTTATCCAGGACTTCTCCAAGATAGCAGCACCGTTGACTCAGTTGACTAAGAAGAATCAGTCCTTCGTCTGGGACGGAGTGTGTGAGGATGCCTTCAAGAGTCTAAAAGAGAGGTTGACGCGTGCACCAGTGTTAGTCATTCCTAAAGGGAATGAAGAGATGACGGTATACACGGATGCTTGTGGTGCCGGACTGGGTGCAGTATTGATGCAAGGAGGTAGGGTTGTAGCTTATGCTAGTCGACAGCTAAAGCCGCATGAGAAGAAGTATCCTACCCATGATTTGGAATTAGCAGCGATTGTATTTGCGCTGAAGATGTGGAGACACTATCTCTTGGGAGAAAGGTTTGAGTTGTTTACTGATCATAAATCGTTAAAGTATCTCTTCTCCCAGAAAGATCTGAATCTCCGTCAGCAAAGATGGTTAGAGTTCTTGGCTTCGTATGATTTTGATATCGCATATACACCTGGGAAAGGTAATGCGGTAGCCGATGCCTTGAGTAGGAGACATGCCAGTTTAGGGGCAATGTTTCTTGAATGGAAGCAACTGGAGTATATTGCGGGGTTTGATTTCAGACCAAGATGCGAATTGGATCCAGTTATGCTAGCTAGTTTGGCGATCAGACCCACTTTGATAGAGCGGATTGGTACTAGCCAGAGGGACGATCCTAATCTATTAGAAATCATCTCCAAGTTAGAGATGGGCATCGATGAGGAGATGAATGTGTATGGGCTTGATCGAGATGGGTGGCTTCGAAAGAGTGGAAGACTAGTTGTGCCCAACGTGAATGGATTGAGAGATGAAGTGCTTAGAGAATGTCATCACTCAAAACTGACTATACACCCCGGTGGTAATAAGATGTATCGAGACATGAAGCAAACTTACTACTGGGAAGGGATGAAAAGAGACGTTGGGAAGTTTATATCCAAATGCATGAATTGCCAGCTAGTTAAAGCCGAGCAAAAGAAGCCTAGTGGGTTGTTGCAACCATTAGAAATTCCCGAATGGAAATGGGAGCAAGTCTCGATGGATTTCATCGATGGCCTACCAAGGACTAGACCGGGATATGATAGCATTTGGGTAATTGTGGATCGATTGACTAAGAGTGCAAGATTTATACCAGTCAAATCGACCAGGACGGCAGCCAAGTTGGCCGAATTGTATATGAAGTGGGTAGTGAGATTTCATGGAGTACCCAAAAGCATTGTGAGTGACCGAGACCCATTGTTCACTAGTGGGTTTTGGAAGAGCTTACAAGAGGCTCTAGGGTCAAGATTACATCTCAGTAGCGCATATCATCCTCAGACCGACGGTCAGACGGAGAGGGTGAATCGTATATTGGAAGATCTCTTGAGAGCTTGTATATTGGATTTTGGTGGATCATGGGATGACCATTTGCATCTAGTAGAGTTTGCATATAATAATAGCTACCAATCCAGTATCGGTATGGCTCCATATGAAGCTTTGTACGGAAGACCGTGCAACTCACCATCATGTTGGATAGAGACTGGCGAGAAGTTTGTGCTTGGACCAGATGTGGTGAGAGAAACTTCCGATAAGATTAAGATCATTCAGCAACGAATGAAAGCTGGTCAAGATAGGCAGAAAAGTTATGCCGATAAGAGGAGAAGAGACTTGAAATTCTCCGTTGGTGACTTGGTGTTCGTTAAGATCTCTCCGTTAAAGAGCGTGATTCGATTTGGCAGGAGAGGCAAGTTGGCACCAAGATTTGTTGGCCCATTCCCTGTTCTTGAATTAGTCGGGAATTTGGCGTATAGAGTTGGCTTACCAGAGAAGATGGCGGGAGTTCACAATGTGTTTCATGTTTCCCAACTAAGGAAGTTCGTTCACGACTCAGATATGACTATTTCACCTGATCAGTTAGAGGACTTCGAAGTAGAACCCGAGGCGATTGGGAACCGCAAGCCGATTCGTATTGTGGGGCACGATACGAAGCAACTTCGAAGGAAGGCGATAAAGCTAGTCAAGGTTCAGTGGGGCGAGAACGAGAATGATTGTACTTGGGAGACAGAGGAGAGCATTAGGAAGATGCACCCAGAACTCTTTGCCTCGTAAGATTTACTTTGCGATTTAGTTATTCCGCATGCTAGGATAGACTTATTTTACTTGTCTTGCATGTTTGATGGTTGTTTTATGGTTGATAGGCATGCAGGACCTTTGTGTGTGTTTGGATTAGGGAATTTCGGGGGCGAAATTTCTTAAGGGGGGGAGAGTGTAATGACCCGTATTCTACGCATCGGGGGATCGTAGAATATTTATTTCTTTCTCGTATGAAGCCGTATGGTCATGTAAATTTGGGAAACATCTATTAGAGTCATTTCCCATGTTCATGATTTTTGTGGATTTTTAAATGACCATTTTGCCCCTAGTTGGTACTGTTTTGGCCATAACTTTTGATTGGAAATGAATTTTGACCTGAAACCACTTCCATTTGATTCGTTTGATGGTTTACCTTTCCGTAGAGTGGTCACAATAGCCAAACGGACTTACCGTTTGGGAGATATGGCTGAAACAAGGTTTGGAGGATGAAAAACTGCTTAACCGGGCCAAATCGGGTGATTAGTGAGTAGGCCCGTAACCCATTTCGGGATTAGGGTTATGGGAGGGCTGAAATGAGATGGAGAATCATTCCATTTCAGTTTTCTAGCCTCCACTTATCACCAAAGATCCCCAAAAATGGCCTCTAACATCTAAATCACCTCCAAATCATCTTTTGGTCAAGGATTTGGCTTAGCAACCCCTGATCAAGGAAGATCTTCACCAAATCAACAAAGGAGTTGCTGTTGGCATTGAGATTCACATCAAATTAGAGAATTATTTCAGATCTTAGTTTATTTTGTGGCTAAGGTGAGTGATTTGCATAGTTTTACACTAATTATGGCTAATTAGGGGTGATTAGTGTTAATTAGCGAATTTAAACATGATAAAATTCGGGAAAAATGTTCATAAATTCCTAAATGATATTTTAGACCTCTGATATGAATTTTGGTTAATTTGGTTAATTTTTGCTAATCCTATCATTTGTTTCACCTAAACATGCTTAAGGGGAAGTATGGGATTTTGGGTATGTTTGATCCACTTTAACCTATCATATTGATGTTTTGATGTTTGTGGTTGATCATGTATGTTTCTATGACTGTATGAAATGCTTTGTGATTGATTCCAATAGTTAGAATGGTCGAAAACGTCGTCGAATGGCGTAAACACTTGCTGGAACAGTTGCAGAAAACAGTGCAGGGTTCGGATCGGATCGGATAAGGGGGCTCGGATCGAATATGTTGAACTGAGCAAAGGACCCGATCGGATCGGAACTCAACACTTGGGAAAAGTGGAAAAAAGGAAGGCCATGCTAGCTGAACTGGGATCGGATCGGATAAAGGAAGACGGATCGGATCGGGGAAGACGGATCGGATCGAGGAGGATGGATCGGAGCGGAAGCACGAAGGCGAATCAGAGAGGGAGCATGAAGACGGATCGAAAGCACGAACTAAGAAGGGACACCCGACCCAACCCAAAGGGAAGCACCCGACCCGACCCGACCCGAAGAGAAGCATCTGACTCGAACCCAGATGAATGCCCGACCCGAACCGCACCAGAAGGAGACCCGACCCGAACAGATGAAAGACACCGACCCGAACCGATAACTTGAGGAGGAACCCGACCCGACCCAGTATTGATCAATAACCCGAGATGCAAAGGTAGTCCAATAGGGGAAGTTAGAGCTCAGGATCTAGTTGGGAACCAATGAGTTCACTTCATGGTTGGACTTTGCTGCGGGACGTGTGCGAAGGAGTTGTCGACGTTCATAACTTCGATTCACCACTAAAAAGGAATGATGGGCTACTTATCAGTGCAGTAGGGTCATTATGACCTGAGGGGCAAGGTGATGGTAGCAAGACTACGTTATCAGTGCAGTAGGGTCATTATGACCTGAGGGGCAAGGTGATGCGTAGTAAGACTATGAGCCAGTGCAGTGGGGTTCTTGTGAATCCATGGGGCAGAGTGGACATAGTAAGGATTAGTAAGGCTATGAGCCAGTGCAGTGGGGTTCTTGTGACTCCGTGGGGCAAAGTGGACATAGCAAAGGATTTGTGGCTACGTTATCAGTGCAGTGAAGCCATTTATGACTTCATGGGGCAAAGTGATCGTAGCAAGGTATATCGGGTGATCGAAGTGGTGAATATCGTATGCTTTACGCACTGAGTGAGAGATGTGAGGATGGATGCTATGTTTGATTGTTTGCCATTCCTATGACATGCACACCTCCCCCACCTCCGTATCTTTACACCGTTTGATATAGTACCTTAGAGTGTTGTACAGTATGTAGTGCTAACTCTTTGGTTGCAGGTCCAGGTATGTTTTAGTCTACCTGTTATTGTTCACTTTAGATGCTTATCGCTCATACCAGGCTTTATGTCTGACCCAGAGTTTTATGTCTCCTCTTATTACTCTGGGTGCTCACACGAGCAGACTAGAGACAGGTTAGCTGGTGATGCGCGAGTAGCTAATTCGGAGGCGGGCAGGAGGCTTCCACGTATGATATATATATATATATACACATTCTCCCTGTGTCGTTGGTGGTCGCTACTTGGGCATTAGTAGTGTACCTCATTTATCTTACTTTTGCTTTGAGACAGTTTGAAAGTTGCAATAAGCTGTATTCTGAATTTCCGCTGCTATGATGTTTAGTTCTGATTTTCAGCTTATGCACTGTCTCTCCTGTTTTATGTCAAGTATGTTGTTATTATATTTTATTCTATGCGCTGTGAGACATTCCACAGGTTCTTTGTATGTTCATTTCCTTCTTCCTTTTTCCTTCTGACGACCCGTTCTGTGCTAGCTGGACATGTGTACAGCGCACTTTTGGAGTAAATGTCGGTTGGTGCGGGGCGGGCTGTCACAGCACAGCTTTATTTAGCATAGCTTTGTGTATAGCATTACTTCGCGAGCCTCACACCCCGGTATGAGTCAAAAACGGAATGAGGATGGCAGGGAGTGCATGCGTTTCTTTCTAGCTAGAAGTGGTGTCATGGTATGGAGCCCAGACATTTTTACTTATGTAAATGATAGATTGTGTGGGCCCTCGGATATTGGTAAGTGATAGGTCCAATAAGACCGGGAAACGTATTGTTCAAGAATAACCAATCCACTAAAGTATGTGTAGACCGACCCTGCTGCTAACCAGGGCTCGCCAGCATCCGAGTCCTGAGGCATTTGTTAGAGTGTCTCGAAATCGGTGAGGATGATTCCTAGCCTCGACTCATGATGGAAACCCAATTTCCAATATGACATTACGGATTTGATTGTAACCTATATATGGCTACATAGTAGGATGGAGTACAATTCCATCTAGGATTGATACATTTACTTTGAAAATGTTTTAAACTGATTAAACACTAGTAATAATATCAAATGATTATTGTTTTGTACGTATCAATCATGTTTGACCATTACAAGATAAAACTCTATCCTTCGGTTTGCGTTGCATTGTGTGGTGGGACTTGAGTCTTATATTGGTTTCATTTTTTCTAAAAAACATTTTTTTGTTTAAAAGATTTACTTATTTTATGCACTGGCAAATCCAATGGAGTAAATTCGTTCTGCGTTAGCGGTGTAGTCCTGTGATTAGCCTTATTATTAGATAAGTTAAGTAAGATTTCTCATACCAGTCCCATGACTGACTCGTAGTTTGTTTTCACTTGCAAAATCGGGTGCCCTTATTTTCACACGGGCAGCCAAGTAAACAGGTAACAGGCTTTATTTTGGATATGCACCGCAGCATGGTGTGCTCTTTTGGCAGAAGACGAAGACTATCTTTTATCTCCATTTTGGACCTTTAGACATTATTTATCTATGTTGCACTTGATGATGTTCTAGACTTATTTTCTATTTGTTGGATCATCTTATGTACTAAGTAGTATCCTGTGTCTGTGCAACTCTGATGTTGACGACATTTATGATTACGCTGCTGTGATGATGAGTATTATTCTATGATTTAATGTGTTATGTTGTTATCTGTAATCTGATGATGTGATAAATGTGTTATATTCCAATGATTATCCTTGCTTCCGTGGCACGGAAATTTGGGGTTATCATAATAACACTCTTTACACTCATTCTAGGATACTATTGATCCTATCTCTAACGAGTCATTCTTATTTGATATTACTAATCCAATCTCCCATGAATTCTTTTGTTTGGTTCTAATGTGCCTTGTTCTCGAGCTCTGTAAACCAAAGCTCTGATACCAACAGAAGAGACCCAAACTTACCCTTATGGAAAGCCCGGATTGAGTTGAGGACAAGACAAATCAGAACGCAAACATGAGAACATTTCATTTCTTATTACCACAATTACATCAGAGTACAAGATATCAGATTATGAATAAATATTACACATCAGAAAAATACCAGAGATTAAATTACGAAGCAGCGGAAAATTAATACAATGCGTAGCGGAAAATAATACATAATGCAACTGAAAGAAATACACGGATACAAAGCGTTCCGAATATAGCTCCAGCTGTAAACCAGGATCCTATATAAATAAATCTGTAAAACCAAAACAACTAGCTGCACGTGTGGAAAAGAGGGGCACCCAGAGTTTACGTTAAAAAAATAAACTCCAGGTCAGTCATGTGACTGGTGTGAGAACTAAAATAGTTATTTAAAATTTTACTTTGAAATCAGGTAAATCAAGGGACCATGTCGTATAACACAGAATGGGTTTTCTCCCAAGAATACCAGTGCATAAAACAGTTTATAGACAATGCAATGATGTAATAACCCAGAAATCCGAGCCAATTTAAAAAATTTATTTTGGCGATTTTAGCGAATTTTGAATATTTAAAATGAATTATTTTAAATAATAACGACGAGAAATTTATTTTGAATAGAAATAGGACGTATATATTTATATAGATCTTCGTTTGAATATAAATATATATTTCAAATTATAAAAGGAATTGAAAATGGTGCGGTAGTTTGAAATTTTGATTTCAAAGTTCAAATGAATTTACAGGATTCAAAATAAACCGGATTTTAGTGAAACAAAAATATTTGAATCTATTTGAGAATATCTTTCTAACGAATCCGAAAAATTGAAATTTCATAGCGGGAATCAAAAGATATGCCCAGTTGAAAATTCATAATAGTCCCTGTGGAATTCTGACCCTTAAAAATGGAAATTTTGCAAACCACTTTCGTTTTCGACGAAATCACTTTTGTTGGATTCGTGATGTCAAGTTATTTCTAAGTTTCAAAATTCATAATTTTTAGAATCAATATGTGAGCGGGGCGAAGTTAAACGTGTTTTGAAAGTTTTAGTCAATTTTGATTGACCAGAAAATGGCCATTTTTCAAACGATCCCGGAATTTGATGAAATTAGTTTTTTTAGGACCGTATCGTCAATACGAAGCTAAAAAACATTTTTCGGGAATTTTTAGAGTCCGTATGTGGCCTCGGTAAATTGGAATGCGCGTTCAAATTCAATATATATATATATTTATATTTTGATTTTGGAGGAAACTGATCGAAACAGTCGAATCAACCTACGTTATCTATCCCATTGTGTTCAGAATAGGGGTAATACACTAGGAACGATAGTCGTTGGATGTCGATTGGACTTCGGATGAAAATTCATGTTTTAGAGAATTAAAATAAAATAATAATAATAATAATAATATAAATAAATTTCCTCTTTCCCACTTAACTCCCCCATCTATTTTCTCTGAATAGAAAAAAGTAACCAAGCCCTAAATTAAAAAGGGCGGCCTCCATCGACGGCGCTCGTCGATCCACCACCCATCGCCGCCCCCGATAGCCGCCGTCGACCTTCACTTCCCCTTCATCCGCCACCATCATGAAGATCAGCCCCCTCCTCCAGTAAACCAATGCACACAAACCTCCCCCAAACCCCAAAACCAAGCCCATCGCCGCCACTAGAACTGACCGCCACCACTTCCAAGCTTCGATGCCGAACCCTAGCTGCACGCCCCTCAGCCTCCACTCCCTCTGGAATTCAACAGTGAGTTTACTTTTCTCATTTATTTATTTTAGTCTAAAATTTGTTTTAAAATATAAATATACTTTGATTGCAAAATAACATTGATATTAGAAATATAAATTAGCATTGTTAAAATCTGAATTTGGTATAGGAAGTATAAAAACATGATTTTTATATATGTATGATAATAAAAATATGATTTTTATATAGTAGAGATTATAAAAATGTGATTTTTATAGGATAGAGAATATAAAAATTCGATTTTTATACATATGAAGTAGCGATAAAAATTCGATTTTTATATATGTATTGGCAAAATAAAAATATGATTTTTATTTATATGAATAACCTATAAAGGTGTGATTTTTGTACATGTAGTGATATGATAAAAATCCGATCTTTATAATTTGTAGCTAGATAGAAATATGATTTTGGCTTAAAAAAAGCTAGGATTTTTGAAAAGTAAAAAGATATGACTTTATATATAAGAATAGCATATAAAAATATGATTTTATCCATTTAGCATTAAAATAAAAATGTGATTTTTTAATAATCAACCGTGTGAAACAGATCTCGTTGGAGACACGACGAAGATTTTGTACATATGAAGAGTCGCGGCGTTTGGTTTAGCTTCTAGGTGAGAACTCCTCACTTTTATTTTGATTTCTAGTTGAAATATATACTAGGATGCAGACGGTGCTTAGTAGCACCCAACACCCGTTGTCCACACACCATGGACGACTTGTGTGATTGGTTGTGTTGTGAAATTTGACTGTTGATTGTGATGTGTAAAATATATATTCATGTGTTGAAGTAAAATACATATTCATGTGTTGAAGTAAAATACATATTCACGTGTTGAAGTAAAATATATATTCATGTGTTGAAGTAAAATATATATTCATGTGTTGAAGTAAAATATATATTCATGTGTTGAAGTAAAATATATATTCATGTGTTGAAGTAAAATATATATTCATGTGTTGAAGTAAAATATATATTCATGTGTTGAAATAAAATATATATTCATGTGTTGAAATAAAATATATATTCATGTGTTGAAATAAAATATATATTCATTTACAAATCGAACGATTTGTTTATGTACATCGATTTGATTGATATTGATTGGGACGATAAATTTTACACATCGCCCAACTTCACAAATAAAAATCTGTGTTTGTTGATGTGAAACCCCACACGGGTGTTGGGATGAAATTGGCCATACACTAGTCCCAATAATTAGCTGTATGTCGGTCGATAGATTGACAGGCTGTTATAAGCGTTAAACATTTATATTTGATGCTTATGCGGTGTAGAATGCACTTTGGGTGATGGTTATCTGTATTTGATTGTTGTAGTGTACGTGTGTATGAAATCCATACAATTAACACTATATGGTAGTTGATTGGGCCTCATTCCAATTTAGAAAATATATATATTCATGTGTTGAATAGAAGAAAATTCATGTGTTGAATAAAATATATATTCATGTGTTGAATAGAAGAAAATTCATGTGTTGAATAAAATATATATTCATGTGTTGAATAGAAGAAAATTCATGTGTTGTTTAAAATATATATTCATGTGTCGAATAGAAGAAAATTCATGTGTTGAATAAAATATATATTCATGTGTTGAATAAAAGTAAATTTCATGTGTTGAAGAAAATATTCATTTGTTGAATAGAATAACGAAGTTATTGAAATATATAAAGCCGTGTTGATTAGATTGACGCTATTTCGACGTGAACGATATTTGTATCAGTTTTATTCATTTTTATAATGAATATAGAAAAGGAAGTGATTTCAAAATATAACGTTTTGAAAATATTTATCATTTATAGATTAATGATATGAAATATTCAATTTTGATTAGAAATTGAATATGAAGTTAAAATCATTTTGAAAACGAATTTTAAACGATTTATAAAATATGTTTTCAAAGGAAATCGATGAAATATATATATATAAAATGGCCTAAATAGAATGTGCCGCGCCGCGGCAGTTCGCGAATTTCGACCATTGACTTCAAATGGATATTACGGGAGATCCGACCGTCAGATTCTCCTAAACCAGAACCGTTGGGTTTGTATCGAAAAGAGCTTTCTAACAAATATTAGAAAATAGAAATATAACGGTTGGATTTGGAATTATGTCCAAATCAAATTTGGAAAAGGTCGCTGTAAGTGCAGTTCGATGGCCGTTGATGGAAATCGACTGTACGGGCCTTGATAAAATTATTAAAAATATATCCATAATTAGTGTAAAATCATAAGAAATGATTTGTGAAGAATTGAGTGAAAAATTCCATATTTGAAAAGATAAAAATAGATTTTTATCGAAATGAACTAGTTTTGAACTAGAATAATAATTTATTTATTTTTAAATAAATAAATTGGATTTGAAAGGGTTTTGAAAGTAACCAGAAGTTTCAATAATTGAATTGGAATGGAATGTGATTTTGGGTTTATAGTGAACCGTGTTTTAAATGACATTGGTTCTTTAACCCAGTTAAAGACAAGATATGATTTCCCAAGTTAAACAATCATTGATATTGATTTTTGGGAAGATTAAAACCAAGTGGAGTTTTAATGAATCTTTAATTAGATTGAAATGATCGAGAAGGGAGTATCACCAGTTTTTCTCCAGGCGATAGTTAAATCTTTAATTAGATTTGAACGTGAAATGGTAATTGAATTTACCGATAACACTGTGGTGTTAGATATGAAGTATGACCAGTTTTACTTCATGGGATGAATAGGTTGGGATTGGCAAAAAAAAGACTACTTCGGTGTGGTTCGCTAATCCCGACTAGTTTGAATTGATATTCAAAGAAGATTAAAGAATAAATTTAAAGAATTTATCTTTGATAAAATTAATAGGAACTTTCCCAAAGTGTAAGAATATTTGAATAAAGGAATATTCTGAATTGGAATGAGGCGTATGTTGTGTTTGTGTAACACTTGTTTATTATATACGCAAGTTATTCAGAAAGACCGGATTTATCCAATTCTGAATAACTGATTCGATGTGGTGTCGAGGATGAAGACGGTGGTCGAAGACCGGAGGTCTTCACATCGTTTGGGTGATTACTGATGATCTTGATTGGGTTGTACACCCACGAGGAGGGAATCAGTTGGTGATCGTCCAGACGTACTTGGAGATCGATGGATATGCGAGGTACAAGGTGCCTCCGGTTTCGTTCAGACCCAGAACGGACTTGTAAATGGACTGTGTGTCTGACATTGGATTTTATTCTGTGTGATGATTTCTATTAAATATATATCTATTTGGCGGCGGAGAATTCATTCTCTTGCTTAACGCCCTTCTCTAAGACGTACGAGCTCAGGGGTTATATATTGATGGATATCAATCGCATGGAGTGAATTGCCTGTGCGGCATGCCTAAGTGGAAAATGATCAAGGCTTTTGTTGAAAATCAAAGTCTTGTGGTTAATGATCAAAGCACGGCCTATGTGGCATAGCTTTGTGTAGCGTTGATTCGTGAGCCTCACACCCTGGTTGTGAACCAAAAACGGGAGAGGACCTCAGGGAGGACATGTGTTTCCTTCTAGCTAGGGTGGTGTCATTGACCTATCAGCCCTGACATTTATATTATTTTCACCTGTGTGGTTGTTGTTGTTGTGAGGCACCTCAGATATATCGGTGACTATGAGGAGCCGATGGAGTCATTTGGCTCATTTACGCCCCAAGGGTGGGGACACGCAATGTTCAGGCATTTAATACACATCGGTGGATCGGCCCTGACGATCCAAGGGTCACTCGAGCTCTGATACTGAGGCTCAGGCTAGAGAATCTCGAATCGGTGAGGACTATCTTTTGCCTCGGTTCACAAATTGAAACCCAACTTCCAATACGTGACATTTGCGGTTTTGATTGTAGAGCCTAGTATGGCGACATGATATATGGTACCCATGCCGTCTATGATTGATATTTATGATTGAAATTGTTTTAACACTATAAACTTATAATAGTATCAAATGATTTGTTTTTAATGTACCAAGCATGTTTGGCTATTATAAGGGAAAACCTTATCCTCCGGCTTGTGTTGCATTGTGTGATGGGACCTGGGTCTTATAATAGCTTCATTTTTCAAAAAGCATTACGCTGTTTTGTTATATGCACTGGTATTCTTGGGAGGAAACCCGTTCCGTGTTATACAGCGTGGTCCCTTGATATATCTAGTTTAAAGTAAAGTTTTAAATAACTGTTTCAGTTCTCACACCAGTCACATGACTGACCTGGAGTTTATTGTTTTAACCTAAACTCTGGGTGCCCTTATTTTGACACGGGCAGCTAGTAGTTTTGGTTTTGCAGATTTATATTCACAGAGACCTGGTTTACAGCTGGAATGATATCCGGAAAGCTCTGTATCCGTATATCTCTTTCAGTTGTGTTTTGTATTATTTTTCCGCTGCAGTAATGTATTGAAATCTCTGATATTTAGTTAATGTAAAATATTGATTTATACTCTGTATATTCTTGTATTCTGATGGAATTGTTGTAATTAACAATGAAATGTTCTCCTGTTCGCATTCCGATTCGTCTTGTCCTCATAGTATCCGCTCTTTCCTTCACGGGGAAGTTACGGGTCACTACAAATGCATTTTGAAAAATGAAGCTACTATATGACTCTGGTCCCATCACACAATGCAACACAAGCTAGAGGATAGATTTTTACCTTATAATAGCCAAACATGCTTGGTACATTTAAAAACAAATCATTTGATACTATTATAAGTGTGTAGGGTATAAAAACTTCAAATATAAATGTATCAATCATACACGGCATAGTATCCCATGCTACTATGTCACCATACTAGTTCTGCAATTAAAACCAAAATGTCACGTTGGAAGTTGGATTCCATCTATCAACCAAGGCAAGGGATCGTCCTTACCGAATTCGAGACGCTCAAGCCCGTGTCTTAGGAATCAGACTCAGGTGAGACCTTAGGAAGATTCAGGGTCGGTCAACACTAAGTGGATTAATAATCCTTAAACAATATGTTTCCCCGCCCTATGAGGCATAAGTCTGGTCAGCATGTCGACCATGTCATCCATCGGCCCCGTAGTGACTGATATGTCCGAGGTACCTCTATCCATGAAATAATATGCAACATCCACATGAGTAAAATGTCTGTGCTCCATACCATGACACCACTCCTAGATAGAAACAAACGCATGTCCTTCCTGCCGTCCTTCATCCCGTTTCTGGTTCATACCGGGGTGTGAAGCTCGCGAATTAACGCTACACAAAGCTATGCTATTTAAAGTCGTTCTTTGATCATCAACCACAAGGCTTTTCTTTTCAACAAAAGCCTTGATCACATGCCACTCAGCATGCCACACTGTCACTCCATACCATATCACTGATTTCTACCATTATATAATCTCTGAGCTCGTACGTCTCAAAGAAGGGTGTTAACCAAGAGAATAAATTCTCCGCCACCAAACAGATATATATTTAGCAGAGATCAATGAATACAGTATAAAGGAATACAATGTCAGACACACTATCCATTTACAAGTCCGTTTTGGGTTTGAAAGAAATCGAAGGCACTTTATTCCTCGTCCCATATGTCCAATATAGGAGAGAGGTCCTCGCATATCCGGTCGATCTCCAATTACGTCTGGACGATCACCACTTCTTACCTTGTCTTGGGATGCCTCCCAATCAAGAAATCAGTAATCATCCAAACTATACGAAGATCTTCGGTCTTCAACCACCGTATTCATCGTTGACTTATCGTCGAATCAGTTATTAGAATGAAATAGACTGGTCTTTCTGAATAACTCGCGTATTTTAACGCCTCATTCCATTCCAGAATATTCTTTTATTCAAATATTCACATCATTAGGGAAAAGTTCCCATTAATTTTATCAAAGATAAATTCTTTAAATTTATTTTTTAATCTTCCTTTGGATATCAATTCAAACCAAATTAAGGTTTATGCAAAATAGTCGGGATTAGCGCACCTTACCGAAGTAATCATTTGTTTTATTTCCCAATCCCAACTTATTCATCCCATGGAGCAAAACTGGTAATACTGCAAATCTAACACCACGGTGTTGTCGGTAAAATCAATTACCATTTCATGTCCAAATCTAATTAAAGATTTAACTATCGCCTGGAGCAAAACTAGTGATACTCCATTCTCGATCATTTCCCAAATCTGATAATTTAAATTATCACATTCTCATTTCAATCTAATTAAAGATTCACTAAAACTCCACTTAGTTTTAATCTCCAAAAATCATTATGTAATGATTATTCAAATTTAGGAAATAAATCCTATCTTTAACTGGGTTAAAGAACTAATGTCATTTTAAACACAATTCACGGTAAACCCAAAATCGCATTCCATTAATTATGCAATCTTCATGGAAAACTGATCAATATATATAATTGATATAAACTTCCATATCCAACCAATAATATAAATGGAATAACGCAAAGCCTTTTAAATTCCCTATATAGTAACAGTCTTCCTCCATAAAAGTTCACTTCGATTATTATCAAATCGAATTCCATTCCATTCCAATTTATTAAATTGGAAAACTTTACTTTGGAAAATTTCCATTAAATCTTAATAAAAAAGATTTATAAATTCCAAATCATATTTCATTGTTAATTGGGTTAAAGAACGAATGTCGCTAAAGACACAGTTCACAATAAACCCAATTCCCATTTTATTCTAATTACTAAATATAATTGGAAACTCTAATAATCTTAATTAAATGATTTATTCTCTTCACACAGGGTTTTAAGAACAGTGTTACTGAAGACACCATTCACGACAAACCCAAAATCCAATTCTTTTATTCAACCCAATTAAATATTAATTAATTGGAAAATTCACTAAATCTAAATTAAATGATTTATTCTTTTCTCAACTAGGTTTAAGAACAGTGTTATTTAAGACACCGTTCACGACAAACCCCAAATCCAATTCTTTTATTCAATTCCAATTAAATATTAATTGGAAAAATTCACTAAATCTTAATTAAAAGATTTATTATTTTCTCAACTGGGTTTAAGAACAGTGTTATTTAAGACACCGTTCACGACAAACCCCAATCCAATTTGATATTAAATACAAGGCTCTGAATAGAAATTATATCAGCTTATATTCAATATCAAATTTTGAAATTAGCGGATATCGTATTGGAAATAACGATATATATCTTTCATCCAAATTCTCATAACAATATCTGTATAACCACGACATCCAATATCAAAATGTTCCGAACATTATTTCCATTCCAATCCATTCAATTTACTCATTGGAAAATTCTGGTTTTTTTTAAAACCATTTCAATCCAATTTATTTATTTAAAAATATTGGATTATTATTTCTAGTTAATAACTAGTTCGTTTCGATAAAAATATATTTTTATCCTCACAAACATGTAGTTTTTCGTCCAAATTCTTTCCAAATCATTTATTATGATTTTACACAAATTATCAATACTTTTAAATATTTTATTAAGGCCCGTACCTTCGGTTTCCAATAACGGCCAACGAGCTGCACTTACATCGACCTTTTCCAAATTTGATTTGGACATAATTCCAAATCCGATTGTTAGATTTCAAATCTCTTATATTTGTTGGAAAGCTCTTTTCAATACGAACCCAACGGTTCCAGTTTTAGGAGAATCCGACGGTCGGATCTCTCATAATGTCAATTCGAAGTCAATGGTCGGAATTCGCGAACGGTCGTGAGGCGGTGCGTTCTATTCAAACCATATAATATATATATATATTTCGTCGATTTCCATTTAAAAGGTATTTTATAAATTCGTTTATAAATTCATTTCAAAATGATTTCAACTTCATTTCAATTTTCAAATCAAATTTGAAAATTCCTTAATAAATTTGTTTTAAATTCATTTTAAAACAATTTCAATTTCGTTTGAATTTCATTTCAATTTTCAAATCAAATTTGAATATTCCTTTATAAATTCATTTTAAATTAATTTTAAAACGATTTCTACGTCATTTCAGTTTTTAAATCAAATTTGAATATTCCCTTATAAATTCGTTTTAAGTTCATTTCAAAACGATTTATACTTCATTTAAATTTTCAAATCAAATTTGGATATTCCTTAATAAACTCATTTTAAATTCATTTCAAAATGATTTCTATTCCATTTCAATTTTCAAATCAAATTTGAATATTCCTTAATAAATTCGTTTTAAATTCATTTCAAATGATTTCTAATTCATTTCAATTTTCAAATCAAATTTGAATATTCCTTAATAAATTCGTTTTAAATTCATTTCAAAACGATTTCTATTTCATTTAAATTTTCAAATCAAATTTTAATATTCCTTAATAAATTCGTTTTAAATTAATTTCAAAACTATTTCTACTTCATTTCAATTTTCAAATCAAACTTGAATATTCCTTAATAAGTTCATTTTAAATTCATTTCAAAATGATTTCTATTTCATTTCAATTTTCAAATCAAAATTTAATATTTCTTATCATTATAATATTAAAATGATAATATTTTCAAAATGTCTGATTTTGATTATACACTGGATAATATTTAAAAATATTCGTTAATTCTGAATTGGAATTAAACTCAATCAGTTACCATATAATTTCAGTTATATGGATTACAACATCATATGTATACAACAATAATGATAAACAATCATTAAAAATTCATACAACATCCAGAGTGCATTTTACAACTGTATAAGCATTAAAATAAATAATAATGCTTATATAGTCTGTCAACCCATCGATTGACATACAACTAAACAATTGGGATTAGTATATGTCAAAAATCATCCCAATACCTTTGTCGGGTTTAAATCAACAAATACAGATTTTATTTGTGCAGTTGGGCGATGTGCAAAATTTATCGTCCCAATCACTGTTAGTTAAATGGGTGTACATACACAAATTGTCTGATTTCTAAATGAATATTTATTTCAACACATGAATATTTTATATAGTTTTATTACACATTAAAAATGATATTTTTAATGATTACACATTTTATTCAACATATGAATATTTTTATTATTTCATTTTTGCAATAAAAATGATATTTTTATTGTTTAAATATTTTATTCACACATTACAGCCACAATACAGTCTATTCAATCCAAACAAACAACCATGGTTTGTACAATAAATGGTGTCGGGAGCTGCTAAGCATCATCTGCATCCTAGTACATTTTTAACTGTAAAAAGTTTGAGTGAGAAGGAGTTCTTATATTCGTTTCCACTCCTCCTGTTTCATTTCTAAATTTCTGAACCGTTTGGATTTACCGAAATTTCCAACTAGCTCCAAATTGGATCCGAATAGTGTAATAGCCTGCAAATCCGTAATATCTGAGTTGACTAAATATACCATATATCTGATCCAAATTGCACAGAAATACGAATCATTAATAGAAAGAAGTTAGAGGTTGGGAAATAGAAAGAAAGAAATATTAGAATAGGAGAAGAACAGAAATAACAACACAGAATCTCACATCGTAGCGGAATAAAATATAATATATATAACAGCTTTTGAAATACAAAATTTTAACTGTATATACATATACATACCATTTTCATAGTACAATACAACACAGCGGAAATTAATACTAGATAACCAACACTGAAGCCTCTTGCTCCAAGCTCCTCCAAATATAATTGTAAATACCTGAACTACTTGACTGCCCGTAAAAATTTGGGGACCCAAGAGTTTACGGTAAAACAAAACAAAATAAACTCTGGGTTAGTCATGGGACTAATGTGAGTAAATTCCAACCACTCGGTTTAACTTTTAAAAATTTCGTTTTGAAAGAAAAGATAATCGTAAGACCGATCCACACATAAACACGGATGGTTTTTACCTTACAATAACCCAAAACATTTTGAAATCAATATTATTCTGATATTATAATAGTGTCTAAAACAAGTAAATATCAATCTAGCAGAACGCTTGCATCTCACGCCCTATATATATAGTATACAATCAATACCGCGGGCGCTTATTGGATAATGGGTTCCAACTGGCAAGGTATGGGACCACCTTTCGGCAGTGTATCTCTAGAGAGGAATACACCGGGTTCAACAAGAACATCTTGCAAACCAGGCAAAATATGATCGGCACCACACTTCGCTTGAGAATACCGAATGTATTGTCACCAACGGTTGGGATCAGCAACTGTTTCCCGAAAGGGACAACATCGAAAGATTTAAGAAGCAAAAGGAATTTCTCTAGATCAGGTGGTAATACACCCTACTTGGCAGCTAAACCACTTAGCCATGCGACCTACCCGATTTTATACCATTTCCCGGCTGCGAGGCTTTACGATTACTTGATAGCACCATCACTGTGAATGCCACATTGTCAGATCCGTTAATCACTAATTGATTTGCACAACGATATTCTGGATATTATGCTAAGAGAATAAAATTCTCCACCACCAGATGTATATTTGTACATATCAACTTATGTGATCATTGGAAATACTCTGCCACACATTCTTCCATACACGTTCGTTCTGGATTGACGAAACCGAAGGCACAATTCCCATTAATCCATCTAAGGCAATTTATACCTAGGATTAACAGAAAAAGCCCTTGTACTTTACTCCATATTCGATTTGTCTTCATAAATCTGATTCGCAACCCTATTGCCAATACGGAGTGGTTCTCGAATAATAATCCAACCGGTCTCTCCATACTGACAACGATATTGGTCAAAAACTTCGATAGTCGGTTATTTAACTATTGAAGAAAAACAAACATCCATCCGAAGCACCAAACAATCACTGGTCCCTTAATTAATATTTTATTAATTAAATCACTTCTCCATTTCCTTATCAATATTTGTTAACACGATATTTCAAAAATCATCTTGGCCTCTTACGCTAATTGGAAAATATTATCATATATCGCCTTCTTATATTTTCTATACCTAGAAAATACCTTCTATTTATATTTGGAATTCATTTCCAATTACTTCGTCCTTTCATGACCATTCATTTCTATTCTCATGAAATATTTATTATTATATTTCCAAAATTCCACTTATTTAGGTTAAAACAAATGTTGTGTAAAACATCGTTATAACAACCCAAATCACTGCACTCAACTAAATCTTATTCAAACGTTGGTCTTAGAGACTAAATCTTGTTATTTATCGGCTAAAAAAGAAATCAATCAAGTTGGGGTATAATTACCTCTCAGACCTTGATTGAATGACATCTTAACTTCAAAACAGACAACCAAGTTGCCTCGAATAATCAACACCGTAAAATCCAGTTATTTATTTCTGTTAGACCCAAATATGGTTCTAACACCCAAATTGATTAGAAACAAGATGAAATAAAATAGAAATAAAAATGAACACACAAGATTTATAGTGGTTCGGCGAAGAAATGCCTACGTCCACTTAGTTCTCACTATATTCAGTAATTCAGTTACAAATGCAATGTAAGATTCACTCACAACTCACTTTTGTTCACTCAAATGATTAAAACAAGAAATGAAAGATGGTTTGGATTTTCCGGGAGTAAAGGAATTCGGATGATGGAGGTACTTGGATTCTCTAAAGTGCTGAAAAAGATCCTTCTCTTTGTCTCTAGATGGGGTATTTATAGGTGTGAATTTGCCTGAGATTCAATCCGGGTCGGAACACGTGTCATCCATCGCACTCTCTTCGGGTTCGGATGAACTATCAAGCTGACAACACATCAGAGAGATGGACGTTAGGGGTAGGAATCAGTCATAGCCGGTCTGGTTCTCCTGGCTATTTTATAGGAGATTAACCTGGATCATGGGTGCGGGTCGGAGGCGTGCAGGTTGGGGGTCGGATCGGAATACCCGATCCGAACCGGAGTGGCTGGGACGTCTCTCCTTCTCTAATCATATTCCGCTCCGCTGCAACGTCGTGGCAAGCAAAAGGCTTTCCGATCCATTTGAAATTTATTGGTCTTCCGATCCGATCAGATATGCTTTGCCAATTTACCCAGTAAGAGCCATCCGATCCGAACAGGGAATTCTATCCGATCCGAACCGATATGCTGCTATCAATCTGAAGTGTGGTGTTTTCTTCCGATCCGAACCGGAGTCTTACAACTCAAAATACTCTTCAATGGTTGGTTTCTTGACTTTGTGTTGCCTAGTTCACAAAGTAGGCTAACATTTTGCCCCCTCAAAGGATGCTTTCGTTGTACAAAGCGTGCTTTGATGTCGTTTAACCAGAATTGTCAGGAGTAATGCAGAGATTTCTGTTCGGTTCGGCGTCCGACCCGAACACATTTTCTTCATTTCTGAGCAAATTTGGGAACTCATCTCGCCATGTAATGCTTCTTGCAGGTATGCTCCTCCTTTACTCTCCTTCTCTTCAATTCGAGTCGAATGCTGAATCAACGTGTGAAATTTCCACTCGGTTCGGATTCCGATCCGAAGCGTATTCGTGGATTTAGTTCTTAGACATTGGGCCTTCAGAGAGAGTTGTACTACTGGGCTTCCACTCCGGTCCGATCGGGCGAGACAAAATAGGGAGACGAGGAGTCAACACCATTCGTTATATAAATTCACTACTGCCTTCATTCTTTTCTCCTTCTTTTCTGTTGCCGCTCGGATCTAGGTATTGAAAACATCAGAAACTCGAATATTCTGAAACTATCCCTCGTAGATTTCTTAAATCGAACACATAGGTAGCTCTTTAATCTCGAATAGCTTCATAGTAATTGCTATTGATTTCAATTTGTGTTGGATTGGGATGGTTTAGCCACAGGCTTCGCTTGAACTCCACGTCGTTACTGGTGGATGCGCCGTCGCTTCGAGGCGTTGCGAAGTTGGAGAGGGCAAATTTCTGCCCTTAACGATAGCTTTGGTGATGAAACGGACTCGTTTGTGAGAAAGGGGGGAAAGAGGAAGAAGATGAGGAGCGTGGTGACCAACTGGAGTCGGTTCGGGTAGAAGACGGAGGAGCAGAAAGGAATGAGTAGGATAAGGGATCGGTCCGGGTTACACACTTTAGAAAGACAGGGAGGAAAGAAAACGTCGGTTCGGGTCGGAGAAGTGAATGGGATAAGAGGTTGAAGTAAATGGATCGGTTGAGTGGTGCTAGTTCGGTTCGGATCGGGTCACCCGATCCGATCAGATCAGTCCTGCTTCCGAACCCGTTGCTTCCCTTGCCTTGAACTGGCCTTGCTTTAATGATACATCCGAACCGACCACTATCTGTGTTTGTATTGGGCCAGTTGTCATATGCATATCCGAACCGAACCGAACGTACCAAACTTGGCACATAAAGACTACTCAACTAATTCAACTAATTCTTATTCTAGATGAATATGCTTCGCGGACAGTTAGGATAGCGCCTTGTGAACATAAACGAGAATTAAGAACAGCGCTGACTATCACCTTCTCTTTAAAGCTTCGTCTTACATTGCTGTACTTTTATTTTGTATTTCCAACGTTTGCTGCACACACTTTAGTTCACACACATACACAAAGAAGGGGGACACGGGATAATTTACTCTAATCCGTGCTATTGCTTCTTCAATAGTTCCATGACAATGAGGCCCAGACGCTCTTCTCGTCTAGCTGAGAGGAAAGAAGCTCCGGAAACTTCCAACAAAACCACTCTCGAGGATATATCTTCTTCATCTGACCCAGAATGGGACAACGAGGGTCCGGATTACGGAGTTGGTCATCGGGAAAGTGACGAAATGTCTTCAGAAAATGAAGTTTCCCTAGGCTTTGAGGAGGAAGGAGGGATTGGTGACAATCGAGCACCCGATGAATTCGACTCAGCCATTATATTGGAGTCACCTCCAGATTCCGTAGAATCAACAATTGACAACGACCGACTCGTGAGAATTTGCTTGAAGTATGGAATAATGAAGAGAGACACTTTAGTGCCCTCACGTTCTGACCGTCCCCATAACCCTCCAGAAGGATACATGACAGTTACTCGACTGATGTGCATGGTTGGCGCCATTCCTCCATTCTCGCCTTTCATCGTCGACTTCTTAAGACAAATGCGGATTGCTCCCATGCAGCTGCATCCCAACTCATATGCCTATCTGCATACCTTATTCATAGCATATCGTGAAATTCTAGGCGTGGAGCTCACGTTCGACGATGTTCATTTCTTTTATAATTTCAAACATCGGACTAGAGAAACCCCTTCTTTCTGTTACTTTGAGTCGGTCCCAAAGAGGAAGATAATCTCTACGCCGTTTAGCAGCAAAGCTGGAGATTCCAGACTTGAGTGGTTCTATATAAAGCAACAGTCTGGATGCGCCAGGAGATGGACAAAATCAAGTAAAGCACTGATTTTCTGATCCTGGACTCTATACACTTGAATCATCACCCTGACCTGTTTTCCTTTTTATTTGCAGTCGACAACCCCAAACAGGTATCAGACCAAGTGTTCTTTGATCGAATGCACCGTCTTCTCAATGGTGACCAAAAATTCCTAACCATTGACGAGGTTCTTAAAGATGAATACCTTCATTTTCACGGGCTGCTATCCGTTTTCCGTAGCATCGGTCATGGGACGGTCCCTTATGCATATATTCCTCCAGTGGAAACAGTTCCAGAAATAGGAGAAGGCTCGGGAATTCCTGCAGCTTCTCCTCAAACTTCACCCTCTCCCTCTTCCACTCAAGATGATGAACTGGCTAATCTGGCCAAAAAACATCGTGAAGGGTATATTGCCCCCGAGGAAACTACCTCGGTAGACAAATCAAAATCTCCCCAAGGGTCGCCACTTCACGCTTCCGAAGGGGATGTTCCTAGCACCGACGAGCACATATTTCAGGGTTTGGGGGATCTCCCCTTACCCGAGACTATATATACTTCAGAAGATTTCAGAAAGGACCCTTTAGTCTTCACTTCTTCTGAAGAGACTACTCCTGCTAAGGCCAAAGAGCCTGCCCGCACCAGTCTAGCTTCAGACTCGGGTTGGTTGGGGGGACACACACACCACATAGGACGCACTTTACACCGTAGCACTAGCATTCATTGCACTTCTTTCTCCATGGATCCGTCGATTCTAAACTTTGTTTAATTTATCATGCAGGTAGAATGTCTCGATCCTTTTATGATATAAGAAAGCTTCGCCGCAGCATGTCCAATCCTCCTCAGGATGCTGAGTATAATCGCCGGGATGACCGTGGTAGGGAGGAAAGAAGACCCTATGATCCTTATCGATCTCGATCCTCACGCTCCCGCTCACCAGTTCGACCGGAACAAGAAAAATACAAAAGCTATCAAGGTCGTAGGGAGGAGGATAGACCACAATCTAGGGATTCCACTTCCTCCCATGAAAAGCGGAGTAGAGAGAAAACTCCTCCAAAGGAAACTGGGTCTAGAAGTAAGCAAAAAGTCCCTGCTACTAAGCGACCTCGGACAGACAAGGGTTCTATAGAATCTTCTTCAGGAAGGGACACTGAACTAACAATCCTCGCCCCTCCTCCACCAGATGCGGGAACCGCAGTAAGACTGGCATATTTAAAGGAGCAATTTCCCGAGCACTACTTCGAGACTCTGACCTTTCTACCTTCCCTTGAACCTATTTCTTCTAATTGGGCAGAGGAGGCCAGAGCAAAGATTGATTTGGTGGAAAAACAATATACCGAGATGTTCAAGTATTCCCGCACTCTTTCTAGAATCATCCGCACGCTAATGACAAATGCTGACTCAATGCACAAAACTGCGGAGGAAGATGCTAAGGCCCTAAAAACCTTAGGAAAAAATTTAGAAGATACTCAAGCTCAACTAGCTATCGCTCAGAAGAACGCTTCTAACTTCAAACAACAGTTTGAAGACATGCAAAAGCGCTATCATGATTTGCTTGAATCCCACACTCAGGAGCGTTCTGAGTTGAAGAAACAAGCTGACGAGGCCAAATCAGAGGCTGCTAAGACACGCCTTGCTTATGCTGAGCTTGAGCAGAAAAATGCCGAGTTAGCGAAAAGGAGTGCTGAGTTGGAAAAGAAGAATGCT
Source organism: Allium sativum (assembly GCA_030737875.1). Taxonomy (NCBI): domain Eukaryota; kingdom Viridiplantae; phylum Streptophyta; class Magnoliopsida; order Asparagales; family Amaryllidaceae; genus Allium; species Allium sativum. Next base: position 506,688,178 of record CM060921.1, on the reverse strand, counting down.
GACTTGGCTTCGAAGCTGTTGGAGGCAGAAAACAGGGCTGCTCTGGCTGAGGGCAACGTGGAATGCGCTATTAAATCTGCGGAGGAAACCCGCAAACAACTATCAGAGGCGGAGGCTGATATTCAGGGCTTCGGCGAGCTAATGATCGAATTCTTCGCGCACATTATTCGTCGTCGAAACATTTCTTGGATCGAGGACTATCCATCTACCCTGGTTCATGTGTGGAATCAAATCGTCGAATGGGAAAAAGAAGAACTTAAGGTCGAGTCCCTCGATGAAGATAAGCTGATGGAGAAGTACTTGAGAGACGACGAACCGGAGCGTCTAGCTGAAGGGCGCCGTCTAATTGCTGAGGCCATGGAAGAAGAGAGGCGGAAGTCTAAACAGAAAACCATTCCTGAAGCTGGTTCCTCTTCTTCTGCTCCTGTAACTCCTGAAGTAGAAGGGTACGATCCCGAAAACCCGGGAATTCCCCGAACAACTTTGCTATCTCCCATTCCTGAAATAACTCCAGAGGTAGTAGTCACCCCTGCTGAAAAGTCTTCAGAAGGTATCCCTATCTTTTCTCCTCAATTTGTCAAGGCTACTACTACCTTTGGTTACGTGACTGAACGTTCGATGAGAAATCCTTTGCTCTCGTCCGAGATGATAACCAATGTTTCTCATTTTGTAGGCGTTGAATCATCCGCAAAGACAGATGTAGCTCAAGGAGCTACCGCTGGGACAAAGCCCGCTGGTAGGGTCAAAGAAGGAGAAGACAAGGCTGCTTCCACAGACCTGGGGGAAAGAAGTGAACCAACTAAGGTCACTACTCCCCATGATGAAGAAATGATTGCAGCTTTAAAAGACGACGGAGGAGACGAGGGGCATGATGAGGAACCGGAGATTGTAATAACTGGGGAATCGAAAAGCGCTGATGACATTACCTTGGCTGCCATGAAGGCTGATCAAGACAAGCGCTTGCAATTAAAGGCTGAAGAATTAGACCCTGAGGTCCTCAAGCCCCTTGCAGTTGTGGATGCAGGTTCAAGGTTAGTTGTTAAGCTCTCAACTAGATCTATTACCGAAGAACTTGCTAAAAAATCTTCTCTTGATTCCAGTGCCCCGCCCTCCGGGAAGAAGTCTGCTGGCCCCAGTACTACATCTTCAGGGAAAAAGAAATCAAAGCGGATCTTGACTGAAGCCGAGAAGGAAGCAAAAGATGCAGAAAAAGCTGCCAAGAAATCGAAGGCTCATTCCAAGCCCAAATAGTGGGTTCCCCTGTATCATTTTAGCATCTTTGTAAACCAATAAGTGCTGCCACAACAGCAGCTCCCGCACTTTCTTTTTTAGTTATTTCCCTGTACAAATTCATTCATTAGTAAATAAAAATAATTCACTTTTTGCAATGCTTATTTGTTAGCAGTTCTGCACTTATGTAAAAATGCCTGTCTATAGTTATGAAACAAAGTTGTGGAGAGGGGAGATATGTATATGTATATGTGTCCCCAGTCAATCTCCATAAGTTATTCAGTGCTTAACCATGCAATCTGAATGCTCCTGATTCTCTAACGGGATAACATTTCCTGTGTCATCAACACCTGTTGTTTTTCCTGGCATTTCTTTTATACTCTCTCTCATTCTCCTGAGAGTTAGAGTTCGAGTTCAGTCATTTGTTTATTCCCCGGTCGTTCAACGGGAAAAGATTTCTTTCTCGGCGCTCGGTCGGAGACGCCTTTATACTCTCTTTCTCTCTGGAAAGTTAGAGTTCGGAGTTGAACCTCTTTCTCAGCGCTCAGTCGGAGATGCTTTTATACTCCCTCTCTTTCTCTGGAGAGTTAGAGTTCAGAATGGAATTTCTTTTTCAGCGCTCAGTCTGAGACGCTTTTATACTCTCTCTCTTTCTCTGGAGAGTTAGAGTTAGAATGTCGTTTTTTCATTCTTTTATGTCTTATTGCACAAATAATCATTGTGCCTCTTTTTATGTCCAAACTGTTTCAACCTTTTTTTAGGTTCTGAGTTATCCTGTGTTTTATAATCACAACAGAACAACTAATGAATGTAAATGCATAAAAGTAAATAACACACAATATTTTTATAGTGGTTCAGCTAAGTCGTAGCCTACATCCACTTTATAGTCCTTTATTCATATCATCAGATTTTCCCAAGGCAAGTCGTGCCTTATTACAGAGTTTACAGAAAGAACAGCAAAAAGTATAGCATTTCTAATCCAAATATCGCATTAAGTGTTGGGCATTCCATGCTCGAGGGACTTCTTCGCCATCTACGGTCGTTAACTTGAATGTTCCTTTATCAAGTTTCCGTTGGATGACAAAGGGTCCTTCCCATTTTGGGCCGAGGTGAGGAAGAGATGGAAAAACTCTCTTTAGCACCAAATCTCCTGGTTCAAAAGTTCTGAGGCGAACTTTTTTGTCATGATAGCGTGCCATCTGACGCCGATGTCTTGCTGCACGCAAGTCTGCTTCGTCCCTTTTCTCTTCGACCTCATCAAGAGACTCAAGTAAAAGTGCCCGATTCGTCATCGGGTCATAATACGTCACCCTGTGGGAAGGAACTTCCAGTTCAACCGGAATTACTGCTTCTGAGCCAAAGGAGAGAGAGAAAGGGGTATGACCGGTAGCCGTTTTAAACGTTGTTCGATATGCCCACAAGGCTAGGGGCAATTCATCAACCCATTTTGCCTTTGCACGCTCTAATCGCTTCTTGAGGATAGATTTTATTACCTTGTTTATCGCCTCTACTTGCCCATTCGATTGTGGATAGGCAACTGCAGTATATCGTTTGTCTATCTTATATTTCTGGCAAAAATTTCTGAATTCAGTGCTATCAAATTGGGTCCCGTTATCAGTAATAATCGTCCTTGGGATCCCGAATCGGCATATAATATTTCTGACCACAAAACTTATCACCTTTCTTGTGGTGATCTTAGTCAAGGGCTCAGCTTCCACCCACTTTGTGAAATAATCCACGGCTACTATGGCATACTTAGCTCCCCCTTTAGCAATCGGTAAAACTCCAATGATATCGATTCCCCATGTGGCAAATGGCCAAGGACTCACCATCGATTTAAGCTGGGTTGACGGTGCCCTGGGGATTTTGGCGAATCTCTGGCACTTATCGCAGCGTCGTGAATAATCAGCTGCATCTTTGTTGATCGTAGGCCAGAAGTATCCGTACCGCAATATTTTCTTTGCCAAAGTTTGACCTCCTGTATGATCTCCACACTCACCTTCGTGCACTTCTCTCAGTACACGCTTGATGTCGTCGTGTGCGATACATCGTAACAGGGGCATAGAAAATCCTTGTCTATAGAGAGTATCGTCTTGCATAACATATCTGGCAGCTTTGCGAACTACGGCTCTTTTCTCACTTTTCTTCGATGGGAGTGTCCCATTCTTAAGAAAACTCTTGATTGGAGTCATCCATGACTCCTTCTCTGGTTCCGCTTCATGAACGAATTCAATTTCCATTGACTCAAAGCTTGGCGATTCCAACGTTTCAATTGGAATTACCTCAGTCTCTTCTGGATTGTCGGAACTAGCCAATTTTGCTAATCTATCCGCTTTCTGGTTTTCTACTCTGGGAATATGTGTTATGTTGTACCGCTCTAAGCTATTTAATAGCTCTTTCACTTTCTTAAGGTAAGCGACAAGTCGAGGTCCTCGAGCCGCGAATTCCTCTCGCACTTGACAAACAACAATCTTAGAGTCACAAAATATGTCCATCACTTTTACTCCGAGGTCTTTAGCGAGTTTCAGCCCGGCAATCAGGGCTTCATACTCAGAGTCATTGTTTGTTGCCGGAAATTCTAATCGCAGGGCGTAATATAACGACCGTCCCTCCGGAGTGACTAAGACAATTCCAGCTCCGGATCTTCGGTCATTTTTAGCTCCATCTGTATATAATTTCCACGGATTCATCTCTAGCTTATCCTCGGATTTAACCACTCGGTCATTGATTATTTCTTCCTCTGGAATGGTGAACTTCGCAATAAAGTCTGCTAGAGCTTGCCCCCTGATTGACTTTCGTGGTTGAAAATTCAAATCAAACTGGCTTAGTTCTATGTTCCATTTAATCAACCTTCCCGACGCTTCGGGTCTCTGCAACACCTGTCTTAACGGCTGATCGGTGTATATGGTTATTGGATGGGCTTGGAAGTAGTGACGAAGTTTTCGGGATGCAATCAGGAGGCTGTAAGCGAGCTTCTCGATCTTTGGGTAGTTGCGCTCTGCCGCTGCTAATTTCTTACTCACATAGTATACTGGCCTTTGTACTTTGTCTTCTTCTCGAATCAGAACTGTGCTGACAGCGTGAGCCGAGACTGCTAGATAAACAAATAGTTCTTCGTGATCTACGGGCTTTGATAAGATTGGCGGTTTCTCTAACAGCTCTAACAGATTTTGAAAAGCCTCGACACAATCGGGAGTCCACTGGAAGTTCTTCTTTCCCCTTTTTATCAAATCAAAAAATGGAACACATTTATCGGTAGCTTTGGAGATGAATCTACTCAGCGCCGCTACCTTCCCTGCCAGACTTTGGACGTCTTTAATTCTCCTTGGTTCTTTGATATTTCTAATCGCTGCTATCTGGCTAGGGTTGATCTCAATTCCTCGGGAACTCACAATGAAGCCAAGGAACTTTCCCGACGCCACTCCAAATGAACATTTTAAAGGATTCAATTTCATACGATATTTTCGCAAGATACCAAACATTTCTGCTAAGTCTTGCGTATGACTGGAGGACTGCTTTGATTTAACAAGCATATCATCCACATAAACTTCCATAGTTTTTCCTATTTGATCATAAAACATTCTATTTACCAACCGCTGATAAGTAGCTCCAGCGTTTTTTAATCCGAACGGCATTACAACATAACAATATAATCCCAAATTCGTAATGAAACTTGTATGCTCTTGGTCTGGTACATGCATAGGAATTTGATTGTATCCAGAGTATGCATCCATGAAAGAGAGAAGTTCATGACCTGCTGTCGAGTCTACAAGCTGGTCAATCCTGGGAAGTGGGAAACTATCTTTTGGGCAAGCCTTATTTAAATCTGAAAAATCAATACAAGTTCGCCACTTTCCGTTTGGCTTCTTTACCAAGACAGGATTCGATATCCAGTCGGGATAAGTCGAATCTCGAATAAATCCATTTTGCTTCAATTTCTCTACTTCCTCTTTGAGAGCAGCCGACCTCTCTGGGCCCAGCATGCGTCTCTTTTGCTTCACAGGCGGATGCTTCGGATTTACATTCAATCTGTGACTGATAATGGAAGGCGATATCCCACACATGTCAGCATGGGTCCAGGCGAACACATCTAAGTTTGCCTTCAAGAAGTTCGTCAGCTCTTCAGCACGACGTGGATCCAATTGGGAACCAATCTTCAAAACTTTCGTCGGATCAGCTTTATCAACAGGAATTTCCACTGTCGCTTCATTAGGAGTTGCATTCCTAGCCTCTGGTTCCTCGTCTTTTCTAGGATCCAGGTCTTCAGGCGTTCCTTTGGGCAACTCCCTTGGGTTCAATCTCTCTAATTGCTATGCCGAGTCCCCCTTTGAGGGAGATGAGGCACCCTTACTCTCAACATTAACTCCTTTCATCAACATCTTCAGTTCGGCCACATAGCAGGCCCGTCCAGAAACCTGATCCCCTCTTATTACTCCAGTCCCGGCTTCGGTTGGGAACTTTAATAACAAGCACCAAGGGGCGATACAAATTCTAAACTCAGCGAGGGCAGGTCTCCCTAAAAATGCGTTATATGGCGAATCTACGTCCAGTACTACAAACTGAAGCATTCGCACTCTTCTACATTCTCCTTGCCCTAAGGTCACGGGCAACTCTATATATCCCATGGGAGCTGTCGTCGCTCCGTTGAAGCCTCTAATCCATCCTTCACAAGGTTTCAGATCTTCGGGTTCAAGCTTCATCTGATCAAATGACTTCTTGAACAAAATATTAACGGAGCTTCCGTTGTCTACTAATACCTTATGGACCAAAGCCGGCCCAATAGTGGTAGTAATAACCAACGGATCATTGGTGGGAGATTGTATCCCCGTGTTGTCTCGGCTGCGAAATACCACGTCATCGAACATGGTTTTTTGTTGTTTTATGGGGGTGACATCTTCCAAATCGTCACCTTCATTCACATCTAGATGCTTGGCAGCATTCACATATTGGTCCATTGACCTAAAACTTCGGATTGCCGGGTGAGGTCCGCCTACTATGGAGTTGATGACGATCCCTTTACCTTTCTGCTGCGTGGTAGGCTTAGGAGCAGGTAGGATCTGTTTTGGAGCCTGCTCTCCTTGCCCCCTGTCCCTCGGGGCAACCTTGTACTCATCCAACTTTCCTTCACGCAGCAGCTTTTCAATTACATCCCTCAAATGTCGACACTCATTGGTCGAATGTCCATGTGTTCCGTGAAACAAGCAAAATTTCCCTGTCGCCATTTCTTTCTCGGTCGAATCACGAGGTGGCGGTCTTTTGTACTGCAACACATTATACGTGTCCAGGTAAATATTTTCCAGGGTGTCATTCAATGGTGTATAGTTCTCGTAGTTCTGGAATCGGGGCCTTTTGTTAGGGTCGCTTCCCCTATTTCTGTTTCTCCTGTTACCGTTCGAATTACGGTTGTTGTTGTTTCCCCCGTTTCCAGTATTGCTGTTTCCACCCTTGTTTCCTACATTTACTTCAACCTTGCCAGAACTTTCCCCAGACTGCTTCACGGCAATATTACTCTGCACATTCTCCTTTGGAGCTGTCTCAGACTTTCTCTTCCGGTTTGCCCGGGCCTCCTCTCGTCTTAGATAAATATCGGCTTTTTCGTAGAATATCGCCCTTGTGGGGGGTGTCTTCCCAGAAAGGTAGTCTCCAAACTCAGATTCAGGATCGACTCCTTCCTTCAATGCCATCAGAATAGTGGGCTCATGCGGGTCACTGACCTCAGTTACAGCTTGGTTAAAACGATCTAAATATGCCCTTAAAGACTCTCCCGGTGCCTGTTTGATCCTCGACAATTCAATAACACTCTTGGACTTTCGAGCATGTAGTCGGAACTGGTTCATGAAACGCTCGCTTAGTTCTTTGTAATTAGAAATTGAACGAGGAGGAAGCCGGGTAAACCAGAATAATGCCACATCTTCCAGGTAGATTGGGAATGCTTTGCACTTCACTTCATCAGGGGCAGCAGCGGCGTTCATGAGCCACGAATACCGCATCAAATGCTGTCCCGGATCAGTCCTTCCGTTGTATTTGTCCATCTGTGGCAAGTTAAAGCGTCGGGGAAACTGGAAGTCTAGGATATCGTCAGTGAACGGAGTATGGCTTCGCTCAATGCCATAGTCTTCATTCGTATAATTCCGGCTCTCGGACATAATTCGGCGAACCATTGCCTGCACATCGGCACTAGTTAGGGGCTGCTCAGGTTCCCTGGCCCTAGTGTCCGAGTTCCTTCGGGGCTCTTGCTCAGGAGATGCCCTTCTTCTTCGAGCTGCCTCTGCTCGATTCCTTTCCCTGCGTTCCCGGTCGATCTCGGGAAGAGGGGACTGGAGTCTTTGCCCCCGAGTGGGGCTATCGTTTCCTAATGCTCGTGCGATATCCTCGCGAGATCCCAAAGATCCAAACGTCAGCTGCTCCACGTTCTGAGGTCGTTCGAGTGGCCTTCGTTCACGGGGCCTCTCTTCCTCGGAAGATGAAGATTGATCTACGGGTGTGTGACGCACCGGTGATGGAGTTCTTTGCCGGCGGAGCTCATTGATCTCCCGACTCATGAGCCTCATATTTTCCTGCATCATGAGATTGGTGCGCTCATGAACTCTCATAGCTTCCCTCGTGCTCTCAAGCATATCCAGTAAGCGCGAGAAATCTCCTTGAGTGATGGGAGCAGATTGATTGACCTGGTCTCCAACCCTGGCAGCCGGAATTGGAGCATTCGTGGGGACTCGAGTAGATGTTCCAGCTTCACCAAGCATCGGGTCGGATCGGAGGTAGGAAGTCGGGTCGGATCGGAGCTGGGGTGCCTGGTCGGATCGGTGTGCAGCGAGCAACTCGGGTCGGTTCAGACTGGGGGAGTGCACTGCTTCGGAGTCTCCTACCCGGATCGGATCGGAGCTCTCCCCTTGCTGTCGGTTCGGATTTCCTGCATTGATTCTTCCTGCTGCTGAACTCTGCCCCCGAGACCTTGTTACAACAGCATGTTGCTGATCTTCACCAGCTCCATTTCCTTGAACAGACTGAACTTCCTTGCCTTTTCCTTTGGCCATGAGTCTTTGACAATTACTTCAACGAATGTAAGAAAGCGGATGAACTTAAGGATTCACTTCTTTGAACTCAACGGTCCAAAAAGTAGAAAGAGATCCCGGAAAATAAAGAATTTAGATGAGGGTTCTCAGTGAAAGCACCAAAATGTTAGACCCAAATATGGTTCTAACACCCAAATTGATTAGAAACAAGATGAAATAAAACAGAAATAAAAATGGACACACAAGATTTATAGTGGTTCGGCGAAGAAATGCCTACGTCCACTTAGTTCTCACTATATTCAGTAATTCAGTTACAAATGCAATGTAAGATTCACTCACAACTCACTTTTGTTCACTCAAATGATTAAAACAAGAAATGAAAGATGGTTTGGATTTTCCGGGAGTAAAGGAATTCGGATGATGGAGGTACTTGGATTCTCTAAAGTGCTGAAAAAGATCCTTCTCTTTGTCTCTAGATGGGGTATTTATAGGTGTGAATTTGCCTGAGATTCAATCCGGGTCGGAACACGTGTCATCCATCGCACTCTCTTCGGGTTCGGATGAACTATCAAGCTGACAACACATCAGAGAGATGGACGTTAGGGGTAGGAATCAGTCATAGCCGGTCCGGTTCTCCTGGCTATTTTATAGGAGATTAACCTGGATCATGGGTGCGGGTCGGAGGCGTGCAGGTTGGGGGTCGGATCGGAATACCCGATCCGAACCGGAGTGGCTGGGACGTCTCTCCTTCTCTAATCATATTCCGCTCCGCTGCAACGTCGTGGCAAGCAAAAGGCTTTCCGATCCATTTGAAATTTATTGGTCTTCCGATCCGATCAGATATGCTTTGCCAATTTACCCAGTAAGAGCCATCCGATCCGAACAGGGAATTCTATCCGATCCGAACCGATATGCTGCTATCAATCTGAAGTGTGGTGTTTTCTTCCGATCCGAACCGGAGTCTTACAACTCAAAATACTCTTCAATGGTTGGTTTCTTGACTTTGTGTTGCCTAGTTCACAAAGTAGGCTAACAATTTCTAAAATGTGTATATGTTTCTCTTTTTATTTTTACCAGATTTAATTATAGATTTCCTTTTTGTTTATAATATTCTATTTTAAATTCGTTTCCTTATCGAATTCAGTATATATTGATTTTCTAGTTATCCCAATTTTCTTCAAAATATTCTAACTTCTTAAATTTTCGGAAAATTTCGCAATAACCTACTTTGTATGGGTCACGCGGTACAACTACAAAACACCTCTCTGAGCCCTTTCCATTCAAAAAGAAAATCAAAAAGCTAAGCGACTTGCCTATTCGGCGCATAAAACCTCATATGGAATTTAAACATGTACCTTTTTGTCGGGCACTAAATTTATAAACTTCATTCTCTTCATTCCATACCTATTTAACACGTATAAGTTCATTTCTAGTTTATTCCAACTTAATCTGGTCATTTTAACTCAATTCGCTAATTTATCCTTTAATTGGCTCTTTTGTCTATTTCATTTTTTATTTGAACATATCACGTACAAATACATTTTAATTACTTATAAACCAATCAAATTTCCTTTAAAACTCAAGTTATATATTTAATTTCAAATATAAATTATAAACCCCTTTTTCTTATTCAAAGTCCAATCTCGATTCAAAATTTCAATTACTAATTATTATTCAAATTAGTTAATTCTATTCAACAATTAAAAATCTGATATATTTTTTCAAAAATCAATTCATTACTCCATTTGAGTTCAGATATATTTTATAACTCAAATCCGGATTTTTCTAATGGAAATTTGGATTTTATTTGTATAAAATCCTTTTATTTATTTAAATAAACCGTTATGGTTTTGTAATGGTTATGGCGCAGTTTTTCTGAAAAATTGATTTTGACATAACTCAAAATCTATAAGACGAAATCCAGATTTTTCTCTTCCATTAGAAAACTGTTATCAAGTCGGTCCTGACGATTCATATTTCAAAGAATTCCGACTTAAATTGAGTTCTATGTACTCAATTGAAGTTCGAAATGCCAACTTACAAACTACTACATTGCGGCGAGTTCGTTTTAAATTTTAATTGAATATAAATGTTTAAATTTCGTTCATAAATAAATTTCAACTCCATTTTAATATATTTTAAACCAATTTTCCCAATTCAACTAGATATTTCTGATTATCCCTAATCATCAATTATTTCGTTACTCGGTTATGGATTAAACTCAATCCTCTATTTTAAATTCTAAATCCTATGGGAATAAATTATTTAATAAAATTCGATATAAATTGAATTTCGCTTATAAATCCATTATTTTTATTTCAATTCAGTTTATATTCCGAATTACCGAAATATAATTAATCGTTCTATTTTTCAACACATTTTACAATTCACTTTTAAATCCATACTTGAATTCAAAATTCCAAATTATCCCACGATAATTATCTTATTTAATTTATAAACCCTTTATATAAATTTAACTTCCTTGTTTTACAATTTAAAACAAATTTCATTGCACAATCTATTTGAAACTCAATTCCTTTTATATTCTGGATTATGAAATAAAAACCGTCGTTTTCCATTTTGAAATGATTTCAAATAATATTTTTAAATTCCTACTTTAATTTAAAATTCCAGTTTATCTCTAGATACTTAATACACTACATTTATAAACATTGTTTATAAATTCACTTGTTTTATATATTCAAACAAGTTCCATTTCAGATCCAATTGAAATTTTACCCTTTTTGGAATATTTTATTTTTATAACTTAAATATAAATCTTGAATCTATTTCCATATTTTAATTTTGTTCTTTCTAAACCATTCCAATATCTTATTTAAAAACCATTTAGTTTGTAAAAGTCGACATCATCGAATAATATCATAAATCCATATGGATTTAATTTAGTTTAATTTATATTCCGAACATTGGAATAAATACCATTGTTTATCTTTTTAACATGATCCAAATTCTGATTTTAAATTCAGATTTGAATTTAAAATTTAAAATTATCCAAATGATAATTTTCACTTTTATTTATAAATATTGTTTATAAATTCACTTCAATTTTCTGTATTATTAAATTTATAAACATCGTTTATAAATTCCATTAGTTATTTTTATTATTCAAAACAAGTAAATATTTCTTAGCCCATTTGAAATTCAAATTCTATTTTTGAAAAATAGATTTTCGATTTTAAATCTCGAAATATTCTTTTCACGATATTTTTATAATCAACATTTAGGCCCAGTGATATTCAACCAATTAAAAACACCCAATTTATTAATCATAGGTTTTCAAACACATCACATATGACAATATATATTAAAAACAAACAAGCAATAATATTTTTGAGGAATCCTGTAACAACCCGTAAAATGCGAGCCAGTTTGAAATTTTTATTTTGGCGATTTTAGCGAATTTTGAATATTTAAAATAGATTATTTTAAATAATATCGACGAGAAATTTATTTTGAATATAATTTGAACGTATATATTATATACGTCGTCGTTGGAATATATAATAATTATATATAATTATAAATAGAATTGAAAATGGCGCGGTAGTTCGATAATTCGATTTCAAACTTCAATTGAATGTACCGGGTGCAAAACAAGCCGGATTTTAGTGAAACCAAAAACATTAGGATCTAATTGACGATATCTTTCCAACGAAGTTAACAAACTGAGATTACACTTTATAAATGATTGATGTGTGAATGGCGTGGGCCTTCACTAGACCGGGGATAAGGCTAGGCCTCGTCCCGTTTCTAGTATCGTGCCGTTATGCCGCCGAAATTTTCTGAAATATGTTAGAAAAATAAAAATATCATTTTATTGTGTAAATGAATTGAATAGAAATTCATATGTTGGAATAAAATGTTTTGTCGTTAAAAATATAATTTTTAACGTGAATGTGAATAAATAAATATTCATTTACAAACCAGACGGTTTGTTTATGTACACTTATTTGAATGATATTGATTGGGACGATAAATTTTACACATCGCCCAACTGCACAACTAAAATCTGTGTTTGATTGTTTGAAACCCCACACGGGTGTTGGGATGAAATTTGAAGTTCACTCATCCTGATTGATTAAATATGTCGATCGATTGATTGACAGGCTGTTATAAGCGTTGAATATCTATATTTGATGCTTATACAGTGTGGTGCACTTTGGTTGATGGTTAATTATTTTCAATGCTGTTATATACATGTGTTGTATGAAAATCCATATAATTAATTTTATATGGTAGTTGATTGGGCCTCATTCCAGTTTTGAAAAAAAGAAATATTTGAAAAAGAAATATTTGAAAAAGAAATATTTGAAATAGAATATTTGAAAATAGAAATATATGAAGCCGTGTTGATTAGTTTGACGCCATTTTGACGTGAACGATATTTATATCGATTTTATTCATTTCGAAATGAATTGAATTGAATTGAAAACGATTTCGAAATGAATTGAATTGAAAACGATTTCGAAATGAATTGAATTGAAAACGATTTCGAAATGAATTGAATTGAAAACGATTTCGAAATGAATTGAATTGAAAACGATTTCGAAATGAATTGAATTGAAAACGATTTCGAAATGAATTGAATTGAAAACGATTTCGAAATGAATTGAATTGAAAACGATTTCGAAATGAATTGAATTGAAAACGGTTTCGAAATGAATTGAATTGAAAACGGTTTCGAAATGAATTGAATTGAAAACGGTTTCGAAATGAATTGAATTGAAAACGATTTCGAAATGAATTGAATTGAAAACGATTTCGAAATGAATTGAATTGAAAACGATTTCGAAATGAATTGAATTGAAAACGATTTCGAAATGAATTGAATTGAAAACGATTTCGAAATGAATTGAATTGAAAACGGTTTCGAAATGAATTGAATTGAAAACGATTTCGAAATGAATTGAATTGAAAACGATTTCGAAATGAATTGAATTGAAAACGATTTCGAAATGAATTGAAAGCGAAGTGAAATGAATTCAAATTGAATTGAAATTTGAATTGAATAGAAATGGATTTTAAAACGAATTTATAAGGAAGAATTCAATTTTGATTTGAATTGAAATGGAAGTTGAAAATGTTTTTGAAACGAACTCAAAACTATTTATATAATTCGTTTTAAATAGTAATCGACGATATATATATTATATATATTATATATATAATATAATGGCCTGAATAGAACGCGCCGCGCCGCGGCAGTTCGCGAATTTCGACCATTTATTTCAAACGGGCATTACGGGAGATCCGACCGTCGGATTCTCCTAAAACCGGAACCATTGGGTTCGTATCGAAAAGAGCTTTCTAACGAATACTAGAAATTAGAAATCTAACGGTTGGATTTGGAATTATGTCCAAATCAAATTTGAAAAAGGTCGCTGTAAGTGCAGTTCGATGGCCGTTGATGGAAATCGACTGTACGGGCCTTGATAAAATTATTAAAAATAGTAATAATTTGTGTAAAATCATAAGAAATGATTTGTGAAGAATTAGGATGAAAAACTCCATATTTGAAAAGATAAAAATAGATTTTTATCGAAATGAACTAGTTTTGAACTAGAAATATAATTCTATTTATTTTTAAATAAATAAACTGAATTTGAAAAGGGTTTTAAAAGTAACCAGAATTTCCAATGATTGCATTGGAGTGGATTTGAATCGAAATTGTCTTCGGAATATTTCGATGTTGGAATTCGTGATTATACAGGTGTTGTTATGGAAATTTGAAAGATATATTTATATCGTTATTTCCAATACGACATTTGTTAGTCGTAGAATTTGATATTGAATATAAGCCGATATATTTTATATCCAGAGCCTTGTATTGAATATCAAATGTGATTTGGGTTTGTCGTGAATGGTGTCTTCACTAACACTGTTCTTGAACCCAGTGGAGGAAAGATTAAATCTTTTTATTTAGATTTAATGAAGTGTACCAATTAAATAATATTTAATTGGAATTGAATTGATATTGATTTTTGGGTTTATCGTGGATAGTGTTTTAAATAACACTTGTTCTTTAACCCGATAATTAATGAATGTGATTTTGGGTTTATCGTGAACCGTGTTTTTAAATGACACTGATTCTTTAACCCAGTTAACGATTAAAACTAAGTGGAGTTTTAATGAATCTTTAATTAGATTGAAATGGTCGAGAATGGAGTATCACCAGTTTTGCTCCAGGCGATAGTCAAATCTTTAATTAGATTTGAACGTGAAATGGTAATTGAATTTACCGATAACACCGTGGTGTTAGACATGAAGTATTACCAGTTTTACTTCATGGGATGAATATGTTGGGATTGGGAAATTAAAACAAATGATTACTTCGGTAAGGTTCGCTAATCCCGACTAGTTTGAATTGATATTCAAAAATAGATTAAAGAATAAATTCAAGAATTTATCTTTGATAAAATTAATGGGAATCTTTCCCTATGAAAGTGAAATTTAGAAACTAACTGTCGGTTGGCCAAACAGAATGGTTTTCTGAATATTGATCTGATGTTGGTTTCGGCCTTCGGGGTTAATATTTGGGGAATTATTCTCTTGATTAATTTACGGTTAGTGACTGATGAATTGGAATGAGGCGTATGTCGTGTTTGTGTAACACTTATTTAAAATATACGCGAGTTATTCGGAAAGACCGGGTTTATCCCATTCTGAATAACTGATACGACGATAAGTCGAAGATGAAGACGATGGTCGAAGACCGGAGGTCTTCACGTCGTTTGGGTAATTACTGATGATCTTGATTGGGCTGTACACCCAAGAAGATGGAAACAGTTAGTGATCGTCCAGACGTACTTGGAGATCGATGGATATGCGGGGTACTAGGTGCCTCCGGTTTCGTTCAGACCCAGAACGGACTTGTAAATGGACTGTGTGTCTGACATTGGATTTTAGTCTGTGTGATTGATCTCTATTAAATATATATCTGTTTGGCGGCGGAGAATTTATTCTCTTGCTTAACGCCCTTCTCTGAGACGTACGAGCTCAGGGGTTATATATTGATGGATATCAAACGCATGGAGTGAATTGCCTGTGTGGCATGCCTAAGTGGCAAATGATCAAGGCTTCTGTTGAAAAGCAAAGTCTTGTGGTGATGATCAAAGCACGGCCTTTGTGGCGTAGCTTTGTGTAACGTCTGCTTCGCGAGTTTCACACCCGGTATGAACCAAAAACGGGAGGGGACATCAGGGAGGACTTGCGTTTCTTTCTAGCTAGAAGTGGCGTCAGTGGTTTTACACGCCCTGACGAGTTTGACTTATGTGGTTGTTGCTGTTGCGAGGCGCCTCGGATTGATCGGTCATTCTCGAACCGATGGAGTCATTTAGTTGGCTCATTTACACCCCATAGGGTGGGGAAACGTAGTGTTCAGGCATAATAATCCACATCGGTGGACCGGCCCTGACGATCTAAAGGGTTGATGCGTTCTGATCCTGTGGCTCGGGCTAGAGAGTCACGAATCGGTTGAGGACTATCTTTTGCCTCGGTTCATAGACGGAAATCCAATTTCCAAATACGTGACATTTGCGGTTTTATTTGTAGAGCCTAGTATGGCGACATAGTGGGATGGGGCGCTTATGCCGCCTATGATTGATACTTATGATTTGAAGTTGTTTTATACACTATGCACTTATTATAGTATCAAATGATTTGTTTTAAACGTATCAAGCATTCTTTGGCTGTTATAAGGGAAAACCCTATCCCCCGGCTTGCATTGCATTGTGTGATAGGACCTGGGTCTTATAACAGCTTCATTTTTCTTTATTTAGCATTGCGCTGTTTGTTTTATGCACTGGTATTCTTGGGAGGAAACCCGTTCCGTGTTATACGGCGTGGTCCCTTGATTTACCTAATGATTTAAAGTAAAGATTAATAACTGTTTTAGTTCTCACACCAGTCACATGACTGACCTGGAGTTTATTGTTTTAACCTAAACTCTGGGTGCCCCTATTTTGACACGGGCAGCTAGTAGTTTTGGTTTTGCAGATTTATATTCACAGGATTCTGGTTTACAGCTGGAATGATATCCGGAAAGCTTTGTATCCGTATATCTCTTCTAGTTGTATATTGTATTATTTTCCGCTGCTATGTATTTAAATGTAATTTAAATCTCTGATATTTCTGTGTAATATTCATTTATACTCTGTATATTCTTGTAATCTGATGCACTGTTGTTATATACAATGAAATGTTCTTCCGTCTGCGTTCTGATTTGTCGTGTTCTCAAACGATAGGGCGTTTTCGAACGGTCTGGATCGGTTTAGCGACTGGTTCGGACCGAGCGAAATTCTTTGCCGTCACAAATCCAGTTGGACCCCTCTAACCTGTTTTCCCTGCATCCACAGATGTTAGCCAACATAAATAATACCCATCCTGCTTCAAGGCAAGATATCGTGGTATAGAAGGTTATCCACTATCATAGTGTGGGGCGTATAGGGTCATCCGCTAATGATACTATGGGCATCCGCTAATTGTACTGCAGGAAAGTCCAACCACCAATATATATATATATATATATATATTTATATATATATATATATAATAGCCACAAACACCAAGCCTAAATAACTAATATATTTATAATAGCCACTAATATATTTAAACGCATCCAAAAAATCAACCAATAGCATATAAAAATTATCTAAATAAAATCTAGAGTGAGTTTACTCACCTGATTTTAAATCTGTACTTATACCAATTTCAATCTCTTTTCATTGATTTCTGAGTCTTCGAACTCCACACGAATTATTTTATTTGATTTATCCTTGCCTAGAAAATCCGAATTTTATAAATTAGCTATTGAATTTCCACAATAAGGTTTTATACTAAAATATATTAAAATTAATTTTCCTAAACTTCTGGATTTCGAATAGCTAACGATCTCAAGTTCACTCATCTTAACTTACAATTTATATAATGATTTACTAATAAAATTTTCATTTCAGTTTCCAAACCCTATATCAGCAATTAATGACATTTCTATTTAACCGTAAACAAACTTTTAGTTTAAAAAAAATATACTAATCAAGTTCCAATAAGAATTTACCTCCTGCAACCCCAACTGACAACTTTATCACCAACAGAATTTGATCCTTCTCCATATAAAATGTCGAGCCTGTAGATTGCCAAACCATCCATGTTTATCCCTCGAACTCCACATTCGCACGCTTCAAGGGAATCACGACTTCATCCTCTATAGGTTACGAACGATAAGCCCCAACTTCATGAAAAGATCGAACCCTAAAACACCCTAAATCGAAACTCGATCCTCCCGTTGCTGTGAATTCTAGATCCAGAAAAAATGGATTTGCAACCCTCCTCTGCCACTCAGCACAAATCGCAAGCCTCAACTGACCTCGAGCTTCAGGTTTCAAGCTTCAGGGAGTTCGCGGATCCTTGTTTCCCCTACTGAAATTCTTCAAACACCCATACCGACAAGCTACGACAACCCCACCCCACTGCGAGCGCCTCCAGCAAGCTTCCGGGCTTCAGAAATCCATGCAATTTCGATCGCGACATGTTCTCTTTTTTTTCTTTAATCGAACGGAAATGGAAAGTAAAGGAGGTGGGCTTGATGAGTTTGATTTGGATTTAGAAAGAAGGGAAGGCTCGGATTTTATTGGAAGAGAAATATAAAGAAAAGAAAGTGAAAGAGGGAATGAAGATTTCCTGTTGTTAAAAAGGAACGGCATTGAATTTTTCCAATTGAACTTAGTTTCAGAAGAGTGAAAAATGGAAAAATACAAGGGAAGGAGATGTCGCAGTTAATAGAAGATGAATGCTTCAGTGTTAAGGAATAGGGGTGAGTAGGTACAGAGTAGGTTGCAGTGTACTGTTATTGCTTAGGATGGAAGGAAGTTATATTTTATATTTATTTTGATTTTAATTTAATTTTAATTAAAATTGATATCCTTTGATTTTAAATTGCCATGTTGATTTCAAACTCCTATTTGAGCCCAATATTAGGCCTTCCTAGGGTTTTACCACTATTCTGGACACACTGGGACAAGTTCCGAAGCTCAATTCGATCATCGGGAGAAGATATAAATTTAAATCGATATAAGTTAAATTAAAAACAATTAAATTCCTAGTTAATAAATTATTATGATCATTCACATATATTCAAATAAAATTTCTATAAATTATTTGTGACGGCCCGCCCCGCACCAGTCAACATTTCCTCCGAAAGTGCGTTGTACACATGCCCAACTAGCACAGAACGGTCGCCAAAGAAAGGAAAGAAGAGAATGAACTAATCAAAAACCTGTAGAATGTCTCACAGCGCATGGAACAAAATATAATAATAATGTACTTGACATAAAACAGGCGAGACAGTGCATAAGCTGATAACTAAAACCAACATCAACATCAGGGTAGCGAAAGTCTAAATACAGCTTATTACAACTTTAAACCATCTCTAAAGCAAAAGAAAGCTAAAGTAGAAGATGCACTACTAATGCCCAAGCAGTGATCTTCAACAACACAGGGAGAGTATCTATATGCATCATACGTGGAAGCCTCCTGCTCGTCTCCGGATCAGCTACTCGTGCATACCCAGCTAACATGTCTCTAGTCTGCTCGTGAGAGCACCCAGAGTAATAAGAAGAGACATAAAACTCTGGGTCAGACAAAAAGTTTGGTATAAGCGATAAGCAGCTAATCAGAACAATGACAGGTATACTAAACCATACCTGAACCTGGACAGAGTTAGCACTACATACCGTACAATACTCTAAGGTGCCACTGAACATATGGTGTAAAAATAACGGGGGTGGGGTGTGCATGTCATAATGATGGCAAACAAATCAACCATAGTAATCATCCTCACATCTCTCACTCAGTGCGTAAAGCATACGATGTCCACCACTGTCAATCACTAGACCCATCGAAGTAGTGACGGAGTTCGACTTGTACAACTACTGCTACTACCAAGCTTACCACATGGAGTCATGACCAAATCTTTACAAATGACCCCACTTCATTGGTCTATAGCTCTTTAGTCGTACATAGGCCACTGTGGCCCTGAATCCGTTCACATACTCCATACACATAGTGATTCAAAGTTACAGACATCGACAACCCCTTAGCACACGTCCTGTAGCAAAGCCCAACTCATGAGGTCGACTCGTTGGTTCCCAACTGGATCCTGAGTACAAACTTCCCATTGGATTACCTTTGCATCTTGGATTCTGGTGGTCACCTTCTTCTCCGGATTAGTCTCCATTTCTTTGCTTCACTTTGCTTCAAGTCGTGGTCATCAGCTCCTCGGTTCGGATCGTGAGTCAGCCCCCATTGGTTCGGTTCGGTGCCCAAGTTCCATTGGGTCGTGCTCCCTCACCTGGGTCGGTTTGTAACAATGCACCAGGCTCGTGCTCGTCATGTCAGGTGGAAGGCTTCCTGGTTGGATCGGGTCGGGCCTTCATTACCAATTCGGATCGGGGATCCTCAGATGCGAGCGGATCGGTCTTGGTCACCCCTAGCGGATCGGGTCGGGTTCCTCAAGCTTCTCCATGCTGCATCGGTTCGATTCGGAGTGGCACACGAGAGGCAGATCAGGTCGGAAGCTCCTAGTTTGGGCGGTTCAGTTCGTGCTTCTATCCGATCTGATCGGTTCGGGTACTTTCCTGCACTTTGTCCAACAAGCTGTTTACGCCATTCGACGGCGTTTTCGATCAATCTAACACTTCTAGACTATCACAAATCATACCATACAGTCATAGCAACTTGTATAATCATCCACAAACAGAAAACAACAATCATAGCATGTAAAATGGATCAAACATACCCAAAACCCCATGTTTTCCCTTAAACATGTTTAGGCAAAACTAATGATATGATTAGTAAAACTTAGCCAAATCAAACCAAATTTCTAACGGATGTCTAAAACATTATTTTCGAATTTATAAATATTTTTCTAGAATTTAATCATGTTAATTTCGTTAATCTTCACTAATTACCCTTAATTAACCATAATTAGTGAGGAACTATGCAAATCACTCACCTTGGCCACAAATAAAATCTTTAGAACTGAAACTCTACTGTTTGGGCATGAATACCAATGCAACACAGCAGCTCTACCTCGATTCTTGTGCTAATCCGCCTTGATTTGATGTTGCTAAACCTAATCCTTGATTAGAAAGTGATTTGGAGGTGTTTTAGAGGTTGGAGGCCATTGTTAGGTTGAAGAGAGGGTTTGTGGCGGCTGGAAAATGAGTGAAAAACTGAAATCCTAACCCTAGCAGCCCTCAAATACCTCTAATCCCGAAATCCCCCATTGGGCCTAGCTGTTAATCACCCAGTTAAGCCCAATTAAGTTGTTTTTCACTATCTGAAACTTGTATCAGCCATATCTCCCAAACGGTAAGTCTGTTTGGCTAATATGACCACTCTACGGAATTGTAAACAATCATCCGGAGCCAATGGAAGTGGTTTCAGGTCAAAATTCCTTTCCAATCAAAAGTTATGGCCAAAACAAGATTAGGTAGGGGCAAAATGGTCATTAAAAAATCGGGAAAAATCATGAACATGGGAAATGACCTCAATAGTCGTCTCCCAAAGTTACATGACCATACGACTTCGTATGTGAAAGAAATTAATATTCTACGATCTTTCGATGCGTAGAATGCGGGTCGTTACACCCCCCCCCCCTTTAAGAAATTTCTCCCCGAAATTCCTTAACCCAAAACATACAAAGGGTCCCGCATGCCTACCAGCCACATACAACAATCAAACATGCAAAACAAACAAAACAAACCTATCCTAGCATGCGGAAAGGCTAAATCGAAACTAAAATCTTACCAGGCGAAGAGTTCTGGATACGTCTTCCTAGTGCTCTCCTCTGTCTCTCGAGTACAGTCATTCTCATTCTCGCCCCACTGAACTTTGACTAGATTCACCGCTTTCCTTCGAAGTTGCTTCGTATCGTTCCCAACAATACGCACAGGCTTGCGGTTCCCAACCGCCTCGGGTTCAACTTCGATATCATCCAACTGATCAAGTGAAATAGTCACATCTGGGTCGTGCACGAACTTCCTTAACTGGGAAACATGAAATACGTTGTGAACTCCTGCCATCTTCTCTGGTAATTCAACTTTGTATGCCAAATTCCCAATTTGCTCAAGAACTGGGAATGGACCAACAATTCTTGGTGCTAACTTGCCTCTCCTACCAAATCGTATCACACTCTTCAACGGAGAAATCTTGATAAACACCAAGTCGCCAATGGAGAACTTTAATTCTCTTCTCCTCTTATCAGCATAACTCTTCTGCCTATCTTGGGCAACCTTCATTCGCTGTTGGATAATCTTAATCTTAGCTTAAGTTTCTCTTATCACATCGGGTCCAAGTACAAACTTTTCACCAGTTTCTACCCAACATGACGGTGAGTTGCACGGTCTTCCGTACAAAGCTTCAAATGGAGCCATACCGATACTAGATTGATAGCTATTATTATATGCAAACTCTACTATATGCAAATGGTCATCCCATGATCCACCTGTAATAACCCGGAAATCTGAGCCAATTAAAAATTTTTATTTTGGCAATTTTAGCGAATTTTGAGTATTCAAAATGAATTATTTTAAATAAAAACGACGAGAAATTTATTTTGAATAGAATTCGAACGTATATATTTATATAGATCATCGTTAGAATATAAATATTTTATTTTAAATATAAAGGAATTGAAAATGGCGCGGTAGTTCGAAAATTCGATTTCAAAGTTCAAATGGATGTACATGATTCAAAATAAACCGGATTTTAGCGAAACCAAAAATATTCGAATCTATTTGAGAATATCTTTCCAAAGAATCCGAAAAATCAAAATTTCATAGCGGGAATCAAAAGGTACGCCCGGTTGAAAATTAAGAATAGTCGCTATGGAATTTTGGCCCTTAAAAATGGAAATTTTGCAAATGACCCTGGTTTTCGATGAAACCTCTTTTGTTGGATCCGTGATGTCAAGTTATTGCTAATTTTCAAAATTCATAATTTTCTGATTCAATATGTGAGCGTGGCAAAAGAAAACGCGTTTGACCAGTTCCAATTGATTTTAATCGACTGGAAAATGGCCGTTTTTCAAACGGTATCAGAATTTGACGAAATTAGTTTTGTTAGGACCGTATCATCAATACGAAGCTAGAAAATATTTTTCGGGAATTTTTAGAGTCAGTATGTGGCCCCGGTAAATTTAAATGTGCGTTCAAATTCAATATATAGATTTATATTTTGATATTGACGGAAACTGATCGAAACAGCATAACTGGCTTACGATACATATCCCATTGTGTTCGGAATAGGGGTAATTAGCTATGGACGACAGTCGGCGGGTTTGATTTCGAGTTCAAAAGAAAAGGTTACTTTTTGAAATAAATAAAATAATTAAAATAGGAATATATATATATATATATTCATTGTTGGTCAAACCCTTCTTCATTTCAAAATAGAAGTCAACCCCGTCGGTTTTTCCCCAAATCGCCCGCTATCCCTCATCGCTCCCCTGATGCGCTATCAAACCGCCGCCACCACCTCTGATAGCCGTCGCGCCGCCTCCCAAACCCCCTCTTCACCTCTGGCCCCCTCCGCGAGTCCCCGTTTAATCCCTCCTAAAACCCTAAAAACCCGCCGTCGTAGGTCAGCTCCACCACCCACCGCCCCCATCGCGAGTTCCCCCACCCTCCTCCGATCGCCTACTCACCGCGCACCACCCTCTGCTACCAGCCCCCCTTCTCTCAATTTACGCTGTAAGTTTTTTTTTTAATAGTATAAAGATAGGATTTTTTAATAAGTAAAGTTATGATTTTTGAGTATAATAAAAATATGATGTTTATATGATGTAGATAATAAAAAATATGATTTTTATTAATATAGTGGTATAAAAATATAATTTTTATCTATATATTAGCAGTATAAAAAATGTGATTTTTATCAATATAGCGTGGTTATAAAAAAATATGATTTTTATACACATAGCAACAATATAAAAATGTGATTTTTATATATGTAGTGAACACGGACGACGAAAGTGACAAAAGGCGAGCACGACGAAGATTTCTACATATGAAGAGTCGTGGCGTTTGGTTTAGCTAGTCGATGAGAACTCCTCACTTTTATTTCTATTTCTAGTTTAATATATATATTAGGATGCAGACGGTGCTTAGCAGCACCCGACACCCGTCGTCCACAGACCATAGATGACTTGTTTGTTTGTTTGCTGTGTTGTGAAATTTGATTGTGTGATGTGGAATGAAATAAAATATTTTATAGTGGAAAATATTTTGTAGTTAAAAATATGATTTTTAACGTGTATATAAAATAAACAGTAATAAACAAATCGGACAATTTGTTTATATACACTGATTTGACTGATATTGATTGGGACGAAAATTTTACACATCGCCCGACTGAAAAAATAAAATGTGTGTTTGTTGATTTGAAACCCCACACTGGTATTGGGATGATATTTGACGTACACTAATCCCGGTTGTTTAGTTGTATGTCAATCGATGGGTTGACAGGCTGTGTAAGCGTTAATTATTTATATTTAATGCTTATGCAGTTGTGTGGTGCACTCTGAATGATGGTTGATGATTTATCGTTGCTATTAAATACATGTGTTGTAGAAAATCCTATAATTAACATTATATGGCAATTGATTGGGCCTCATTCCAATTTAGAAAATAAATTCATGTGTTGAATACAAATAAATTCACGTGTTGAATAGAAATAAATTCATGCGTTGAGTTGAAATAAATTCATGTGTTGAATAGAATATAAATTCATGTGTTGAATAGAATATAAATTCATGTGTTGAATATAAATAAATTCATGTGTTGAATAGAATAAATATTAATGTGTTGAATAGAATAAACATTCATGTGTTGAATAAAAGCCGTATTGATTAGATTGACGCCATTTTGACGTGAACGATATTTATATCGATTTTATTCATTTCTATAATGAATATAGAAAAGGAAGTGATTTCAAAATATAACGTTTTGAAAATATTATCATTTGTATATCGATGATGTGGAATATTCAGTTTTGATTCGAAATAGAATATGAAAATGAAATCGTATTGAAAACGAATTTAAAACGATTTATAAAATTCGTTTTGAAAGGAAATCGATGAAGTATATATTATATATATATAATATAATGGCCTGAATAGAACGCGCCGCGCCGCGGCAGTTCGCGAATTTCGACCATTGACTTTGAATGGATATTGCGGGAGATCCGACCATCGGATTCTCCTAAAACTGGAACCGTTGGGTTCGTATCGAAAAGAGCTTTCTAAAGAATATTAAAGATTTGAAATCTAATGCTTGGATTTGGAATTATGTCCAAATCAAATTTCGAAAAGGTCGCTGTAAGTGCAGTTCGATGGCCGTTGATGGAGATCAACTGTACGGGCCTTGATAAAATTATTGAAAATAGTAATAATTTGTGTAAAATCATAAGAAATGATTTGTGAAGAATTGGGATGAAAAATTCCAAATTTGAAAAGATAAAAATAGATTTTTATCAAAATGAACTAGCTTTGAACTAGAATTAAAATCCATTTATTTTTAAATAAATAAATTGGATTTGAAATGGTTTTGAAAATAAACAGAATTTCCAATAATTGAATTGGAATGGATTTGAATCGAAATTATCTTTGGAATATTACGATGTTGGATTTCGTGGTTATACAGATATTGTTATGGAAATTTGAAAGATATATTAATATCGTTATTTCCAATACGATATTTGTTGGTCGTAGAATTTGATATTGAATATAAGCCGATATAATTCCTGTTCAGAGCCTTGTATTTAATATCAAATGTGATTTGGGTTTGTCGTGAATGGTGTCTTCATTAACAATGTTCTTAAGCCCAGTTGAGAAAAAGATTAAATCTTTTTATTTAGATTTAATGAAGTATACCAATTAAATGATATTTAATTGGAATCGATTTTTTGGGTTTATCGTGAACATTGTTTTAAATAACACTTGTTCTTTAACCCGATAATTAATGAATGTGATTTGGGTTTTTCGTGAACCGTGTTTTAGATGACATTGGTTCTTTAATCCAGTTAAAGACAGGATATTGATTTTTGGGAAGATTAAAACTAAGTGGAGTTTTAATGAATCTTTAATTAGATTGAAGTGATCGAGGATGGAGTATCACCAGTTTTTCTCCAGGCGATAGTTAAATCTTAAATTAGATTTGAACATGAAATGGTAATTGAGTTTACCGATAACACTGTGGTGTTAGATATGAAGTATGACCAGTTTTACTTCATCGGATGAATAGGTTGGGATTGGGAAATAAAATAAATGATTACTTCGGTTTGGTTCGCTAATCCCGACTAGTTTGAATTGATATTCAAAGGAAGATAAAGAATAAATTTAAAGAATTTATCTTGGATAAAATTAATGGGAACTTTTTCCAAAGAATAAGAATATTTGAATAAAAGAATATTCTGAATTGGAACGAGGCGTATTTTGTGTTTGTGTAACACTTGTTTATTATATACTCGAGTTGTTCAGAAAGACCGGGTTTATCCCATTCTGAATAACTGGTTCGACGTGGTGTCGAGGATGAAGACGGTGGTCGAAGACCGGAGGTCTTCACATCGTTTGGGTGATTACTGATGATCTTGATTGGGCCGTACACCTAATAGGAGGGAATCAGTTAGTGATCGTCCAGACGTACTTGGAGATCGATGGATATGCGAGGTACAAGGTACCTCCGGTTTCATTCAGACCCAGAACGGACTTGTAAATGGAGTATGTGTCGGACATTGGATTTTATTCTGTGTGATTGATTTCTATTGAATATATATCTGTTTGGCGGCGGAGAATTTATTCTCTTGCTTAACGCCCTTCTCTGAGACGTACGAGCTCAAAGGTTATATATTGATGGATATCAAACGCATGGAGTGAATTGCCTGTGTGGCATGCCTAAGTGGCAATATGATCAAGGATTCTGTTGAAAAGCAGAGTCTTGTGGTTGATGATCAAAGCACAGCCTGTGTGGCATAGCTTTGTGTAGCGTTGATTCGTGAGCCTCACACCCCGGTTGTGAACCAGAAACGGGAGAGGACATCAGGGAGGGCACGTGTTTCCTTCTAGCTAGAAGTGGTGTCAGTGGTTTTACACGCCCTGACGAGTTTGACTTATGTGGTTGTTGCTGTTGCGAGGCGCCTTGGATAGATCGGTGACTGTGTGGAACCGATGGAGTCATTGGACTCATTGACACCCCATAGTGTGGGGAAACGCAGTGTTCAGGCATTTTAATCCACATCGGTGGACCGGCCCTGACGATCCAAAGGCTTGACTGAGTACTTACCTGAGGGGCAGGCTAGAGCATCTCGAAATCGGTAGAGGACTATCTTTTGCCTCGGTTCATAGACGGAAATCCAATTTTCTATATGTGACTTTGCGGTTTTGACTGTAAACCTATATATGGCGACATAGTGGTATGGGGCACTTATGCCTTCTATGATTGATACTTATAATTTGAAGTTATTTTATACACTATGCACTTTTAATAGTATCAAATGAAATTTCACGTACCATGCATTCTTGGCTATTATAAGGTAAAAACCCTATCCTCCGGCTTGCATTGCATTGTGTGATGGGACCTGGGTCTTATAATAGCTTCATTGTTCTTTATTTAGCATTGCGCTGTTGTTTTATGCACTGGTATTCTTGGGAGGAAACCCGTTCCGTGTTATACGGTGTGGTCCCTTGATTTACCTAACTTTAAAATAAAGATTAATAACTGTTTTAGTTCTCACACCAGTCTCATGACTGACCTAGAGTTTATTGTTTTAACCTAAACTCTGGGTGCCCTTAATTTGACACGGACAGCTAGTAGTTTTGGTTTTGCAGATTTATATTCACAGGATCCTGATTTACAGCTGGAACGATACTCGAAAAGCTCTGTATTCGTGCATTACTTCTAGTTGTGTATTGTATTATTTTCTGCTGCTATGTAATGTATTGTAATCTCTGATATTTTATAATGTATATTATTTGTGAATATTCTGTATATTCTTGTAATCTGATGGAATTGCTGTAATATACAATGAAATGTTCTTCTGTCCCGATGTGGCTTGTCCTCAATTCAATCCGGGCTTTCCTTACCGGGGAAGTTTGGGTCGTAACACCACCAAAATCCAGTACATAAGCTCTCAAGAGGTCTTCTAACACTCGATTCACCCTCTCTGTATGTCCGTCAGTTTGAGGATGATACGCGGTACCGGGATGTAATTCTGATCCTAACGCCTCTTGTAAGCTCTTCCAAAATCCACTAGTGAACAACGGATCTCGGTCACTCATAATGTCTTTGGGTATTCCATGAAATCTCACTATCCACTTTATATATAGTTCATCTAACTTAGCTGCTGTCCTATTCGATTTGACGGGTATAAATCTTGCACTCTTAATCAATCGGTCCACAATCACCCAAATGCTATCATGGCCCGATCTAGTCCTTGGTAACCCATCAATGAAATCCATCAAGATTTGTTCCCATTTCCATTCTGGAACTTCTAATGGTTGTAACAAACCACTAGGCTTCTTTTGCTCAGCTTTAACTAGTTGGCAATTCATGCATTTAGATATAAACTTCCCAACGTCTCTTTTCATCCCTTCCCAGTAGTAGGTCTGCTTCATGTCTTGGTACATCTTGTTACCACCGGGATGTATAGTCAGTTTTGAGTGATGACATTCTCTAAGCTTTTCATCTCTCAATCCATTGACATTGAGTACAACTAGTCTTTCATTCTTTCTAAGCCATCCATCTCGATCAAGCCCATACTTGTTCATCTCCTCATCGATACCCATCTCTAACTTAGAGATGATTTCCAATAGGTTAGGATCATTCCTCTGACTAGAACCAATCTGCTTAATCAAAGTGGGTCTAATCGTCAAACTTGCTAACATTTCTGGATCCAATTCGCACTTTTATCTGAAATCATATCTAGCGATGTACTCCAGTTGCTTCCATTCTAGAAACATAGCCTCTAAACTGGCATGTCTTCTACTCAATGCATCAGCCACCGCATTTCCCTTTCCTGGTGTATATGCGATGTCGAAATCATAGTAGGCTAAAAATTCTAACCATCTTTGTTGTCGGAGATTTAGATCCTTTTGGGAGAAGAGATACTTTAACGATTTATGATCGGCAAACAAATCGAATCTTTCTACCAAGAGATAATGTCTCCACATCTTCAGTGCAAACACAATCGCTAACAATTCCAAATCATGGGTAGGGTATCTTTTCTCATGCAGTTTTAGTTGCCGACTTGCATAAGCTACAACCCTACCTCCTTGCATCAATACAGCACCTAGTCCGGTACCACATGCATCCCTGTATACCGTCATCTCTTCATTCCCCTTAGGAATGACTAACTCTGGTGCGCGTGTCAACTTTTCCTTTAGATTCTTGAATGCATTCTCGCACCTTTCGTCCCAGACGAAAGCTTGATTCTTCTTGGTTAACTGAGTCAACAGTGCTGCTATCTTGGAGAAGTCTTGGATAAACTTATGATAATATCCAGCTAACCCCAAGAAACTTCTTACGTCCGTTGCATTCTTGGGCGTAGACCAATCTTGTACCGTAGCCACCTTCGCAGGATCCACGGCAATACCATTCTCTGAAACAGCATGGCCCAAGAATCTCACTTCCCTCCTCCAGAAGTGACACTTAGAAAACTTTGCTTTCAATTGGTGTTTTCTCAACACCTTCATCACTATTCTTAAATGTTCCTTGTGTTCTTCCTCTGTCCTCGAATAGACCAAAATATCATCCACAAACACAAGGACAAACTTATTCAACTGATCTCTGAATACCCTCTTCATAAAATCCACAAAATATGCTGGGGCATTGGTTAGCCCGAATGGCATGACTAACCACTCATAAAATCCAGACGGCGTCTGAAATGCCGTTTTAGCTATACTCTTAGCTTCCACTCTAAGCTGATGAAAACCTGTCGCGAGATCCAATTGAGAGAATACTCTCGCGCCACTCAACTGATCAAACAAATCATCTATCCGCGGTAGAGGATACTTATTCTTCCTCGTCACTTTATTCAACTCGCAGTAGTCTACACACAAACGAAGGGAACCATCCACCTTGGTAGCAAACACAACTGGTGCTCCCCATTCAGAAACACTCCTTCTGATAAATCCCTTCTTCAAAAGATTGCTGACTTGCACCCCGAGCTCTCGCTGCTCCCTTGGTGTCATACGACGAAGTGCCATTACTATAAGTCTGGTATCTTTCACTAAATCATTACGGAACTCAATCTCTCGGTGTGGTGGAAGCCCAATCACTTCCTCGAAGACGTCCGGATACTGGCCAACCACGGGCAAACCTGACAACTCACTATGCGGGATGTCGAGGGAATTTAGAAAACTAGCCATTACCCCGTCACTAGGAAGACCACCAAACACTACCCTCCTCCCATCATCCGCTCTAGCTGTCACCAAAAAGCCCTCACAGTCTACCACCACCCTGTATCTTTGGAGCCAATCGACTCCCAAAGTAATGCCAAACCTAGTAAAGCCCAAAACAAAGCAATCACAACCAAACGTGCAACCATGACTCGATAAGACCACATTACAACAAATCATGCTAAGATTAGTTGAACCACCAATCGGGTTCGTCGCTACTAAAGGCCTATCGACAATCTCGGGCTCCAGTCCCAACCTATCTACCAGGTCACTAGATATGAAAGAACTGGAAGCCCCGGTATTAAACAAAACTCTAACAAGAACATCATAAACAGAAAGCATACCTTGAATAATGACATTCTTTCCCTTCTCCGCCGCAGTTGGGGCATTCGACGAAGAAGGAATAGCATTAAGGGCATATGCTTTCACCATCTGCTTTTCTTTAGGGGGTTGCAGACAATTGTCCTTGTGATGTCCCACTTGGCCACAGTTGAAGCACTTCCTATCCTATGGCTTGGCCCGACACTCTTTGGCATAGTGGCCCTTCTTACCACAGCTGAAGCACTCAACATATTGCTTATTCTTTTTCTTCTGGCCATCCTTGATCTGATTCTGCTTTCTCTTATTCTGAGAACCATTCTTGCCTCCACTGCTTGCTTGCGGCTTTGGCTCCTCTGCAGATGCGACCTCAGTCTTCGACTTAGGGTAAAGACTATCCGACCTCAATGCTTTCCCCACAATTGATTCAAACGTCTCATCGATGTGGTTAATAAGCCTTTCCCCCAAGTACTGATCCAATCCAGTTATGAACTTCTCGTTCTTCTTCTCGAAAATATCAATAAGAGATAACCCATACTTCGATAAAGTGTCGAATTCTGCAATATACTCCGAGACAACTCTGTCATTCTGCTTGAGCTCCAAGAATTTCTTAAACAGCACTGACTTATGGGCAGCTGGAATGAACTTATCGCTAAAGCAAACCATAAACTGATCCCAAGTAATCTGATGCTCGGGAGTAGTTGCCTTTATAGCATTCCACCAATTCATTGCCCATCCTTGCAGCTGACGGGATGCTAACCTTCTTTTCATCGCATCCTCGATACCTGAATCTTCGAAGATACGTTCGCAGTTATCCAACCAATCCTGAACATCCGTAGCCGACTCCGTTCCGTGGAACGGCTTCCCACCAAGACTAGTGTAATCCTTATTCAACTTGGCGAAATCGGCCCTAGGCGCTTGCACTATTGGACCACCACCATTACCGTTATTGGGAGCTGCCCTCTGTACATCCCTAAGCATCTCTCTCATGAGGTCAGTAAACATCGTCCTCATGTCAGCAGCATTCCCATTATTGGCTCCTCTACCGGCACCTCTTGCGTATCGGCTCATCGTTCAATCTGTAAAGAGAAAACGATTAACCATCTCCATAGTGGTGCTAGTGCAGTGCGACTTCGTCCTTAGCTATACTAATAGCATATATATATATATATATATATATATATATATATATATATATATAACTTTTGAAAACCAAAATAATCACAAATACACGCTCTCATATATGTATACTATCTCTCCTTGATAACTTCCCTAGGTTAACTACGCAACCTAGAGCTCTGATACCAAGTATGACGGCCCACCCCGCACCAGTCGGCATTTCCTCCGAAAGTGCGTTGTACACATGCCCAACTAGCACAGAACGTTCGCCAAAGAAAGGAAAGAAGAGAATGAACTAATCAAAAACCTGTATAATGTCTCATAGAGCATGGAACAAAATATAATAATAATGTACTTGACATAAAACAGGCGAGACAGTGCATAAACTGATAACTAACACCAACATCAACATCAGAGTAGCGGAAGTCTAAATACAGCTTATTACAACTTTAAACAGTCTCTAAAGCTAAAGTAGAAGATGCACTACTAATGCCCAAGCAGTGATCTTCAACAACACAGGGAGAGTATCTATATGCATCATACGTGGAAGCCTCCTGCTCGTCTTCGGATCAGCTACTCATGCATACCCAGCTAACCTGTCTCTAGTCTGCTCGTGAGAGCACCCAGAGTAATAAGAAGAGACATAAAACTCTGGGTCAGACAAAAAGTCTAGTATGAGCGATAAGCAGCTAATCAGAACAATGACAGGTACACTAAACTATACCTGAATCTGGACCTGCAACCAAAGAGTTAGCACTACATACCGTACAATACTCTAAGGTGCCACTGAAAAGATGGTGTAAAAATAACGGGGGTGGGGGTGTGCATGTCATAATGATGTCAAACAAATCAACCATAGAAATCATCCTCACATCTCTCAATCAGTGCGTAAAGCATACGATGTCCACCACTGTAAATCATTAGACCCATCGAGGTAGTGACGGAGTTCGACTTGTACAACTACTGCTACTACCAAGCTTACCACATGGAGTCATGACCAAATCTTTACAAATGACCCCACTTCATTGGTCTATAGCTCTTTAGTCGTACCTAGGCCACTGTGGCCCTGAATTCGTTCACATACTCCCTACACATAGTGGTTCAAAGTTACAGACATCGACAACCCCTTAGCACACGTCCCGCAGCAAAGCCCAACTCATGAGGTTGACTCGTTGGTTCCTAACTGGATCCTGAGTACAAACTTCCCATTGGACTACCTTTGCATCTCAGGTTCTGGTCGTCACCTTCTTCTCCGGATCGGTCTCCATTTCTTTGCTTCACTTTGCTTCAAGTCATGGTCATCAGCTCCTCGGTTCGGATCGTGAGTCAGCCCCCATCGGTTCGGTTCGATGCCCAAGTTCCATCGGGTCGTGCTCCCTCACCTAGGTCGGTTCGTAACAATGCTCCAGGCTCATGCTCGTCATGTCAGGTGGAAAGCTTCCTGGTCGAATCGGGTCGGGCCTTCATTACCAATTTGGATCGGGGATCCTCAGATGCGAGCGGATCGGTCTTGGTCACCCCTGGCGGATCGGGTCGGGTTCCTCAAGCTTCTCCATGGTGCATCGGTTCGAGTCGGAGTGGCACATAAGAGGCGGATCGGGTCGGAAGCTCCTAGTGTGGGCGGTTCGGTTCGTGCTTCTATCCGATCCGATCGGTTCGGGTACTTTCCTGCGCTTTGCCCAGCAAGCTATTTACGCCATTCGACGACGTTTTCGACCAATCTAACACTTCTAGACAATTACTAATCATACCATACAGTCATAGCAACATGTATAATCATCCACAAACAGCAAAACAACAATCATAGCATGTAAAATGGATCAAACATACCCAAAACCCCATATTTTCTCTTAAACATGTTTAGGCAAAACTAATGATTTGATTAGTAAAACTTAGCCAAATCAAACCAAATTTCTAACAGAGGTCTAAAACATTATTTTCGAATTTATAAATATTTTTCTAGAATTTAATCATGTCTAATTTCATTCATCTTCACTAATTACCCTTAATTAACCATAATTAGTGAGGAACTATGCAAATCACTCACCTTGGCCACGAATAAAACCTTTAGAACTGAAACTCTACTGTTTGGGCGCGAATACTAATGCAACACAGCAGCTCTACCTCGATTTTTGTGCTAATCCGCCTTGATTTGATGTTGCTAAGCCTAATCCTTGATTAGAAAGTGATTTGTAGGTGTTTTAGAGGTTGGAGGCCATTGTTAGGTTGAAGAGAGGGTTTGTGGCGGCTGGAAAATGAGTGAAAAACTAAAATCCTAACCCTAGCAGCCCTCAAATATCTCTAATCCTGAAATCCCCCATTGGGCCTAGCTGTTAATCACCCGGTTAAGCCCAATTAAGCTGTTTTTCACTATCTGAAACTTGTTTCTGCCATATCTCCCAAACGGTAAGTCCGTTTGGCTAATGTGACAACTCTACGGAATTTTAAACCATCATCCGGAGTCAATGGAAGTGGTTTCAGGTCAAAACTCCTTTCCAATCAAAAGTTATGGCTAAAACAAGATTAGGTAGGGGCAAAACAGACATTTAAAATCGGGAAAAATCATGAACATGGGAAATGACCTCAATAGTCCTCTCCCAAAGTTACATGACCATACGACTTCGTATGTGAAAGAAATAATTATTCTACGATCCTTCGATGCGTAGAATGTGGGTCGTTACATTATTTGAATCAATTGGACTTAGATTTAAATTTCAAATGAATTAGTTCAGATTCCCGTATTGCAATAATTATATATATTCGAAATAAATTGTATTTCGATTATTAAATCGATAACTCAATGTAAATATTCATTTATATTATCAATTATATATTTAAAACATTATTAAATATTTAAAATAAATCTCGGGTGATTACATTCTTCCCCCTTCAAAGAATTTATTCCCCGAAATTACTAAGGTAGGAAAAATGCTACAAACGCATTGTTTTTCAAAAACTACTTACGCTGAAACTCAACTCTTCATATTTCAATAAATTTTATTCCCAACCAAACTTTTGGTTTTCATTCATACTGAATATAATATATGCCTATATTCATTTTATCTTAATGATTTACAATCAATTTATATTTCATTCATAT
The DNA here is from genome assembly GCA_030737875.1 of Allium sativum. Classification (NCBI taxonomy): domain Eukaryota; kingdom Viridiplantae; phylum Streptophyta; class Magnoliopsida; order Asparagales; family Amaryllidaceae; genus Allium; species Allium sativum. Next base: position 506,653,926 of record CM060921.1, on the reverse strand, counting down.
GCATTTAAATCCATTCAAATTGATTTTGATTAATTATCCATTTTGATCTATTTAACTTGCATAAGTTAAATTTAATTTCCAGAATTCAAATTCCCAGGTTTTTATTTCAGATGCTTTTGAAATCCCATAAATATATATACATATATTTATTTCCACCTCTAATTCAAAACATTTAATTTTTTTTCAAACCAGCTTGTTTTCTTTCAAACAAATATCATTAAAACTTTTCCTAGGTAGCAATTCATCACTAGAAACTCAAAAATGAATACTGAGGATGTTGTAGTCATCGTCAGAATTATTTTCCAGCGATTGAAGTGAGTTCAGTGCTTTAACACTTTCAAATTCCATTCAAAAATTGATTTTTATCTAAAAATCCTTTCAAAACAAAGCCATATTATTTTAATATACTTCGAAAATATTTTCCAACTTCCCAGGATTTAAAATTCCAAATTCTGGTTTAAATTTAATTTTAGTTTATCTCATTTGTATATATTATTCATATACACATTCTATTTGGTTATATACAATATTTAAATTTCATAATCACATTTGATTATAATAATATCAAATAACACATCCATATAATATAATATTTCTAGTAAATTATTCCCTTTCTATCAAAAATTTTTTGATAGAATTTTTGGGTAAAATTATTTCATTTACCCACTTTAAAACAATATCGCGTCAAATTTTTTTGTTCAAGTGTTTAAAAATTCCTATCAACTTTATGGCGTCCTACAAATCAACCAAAATTTATAAGCCACTCAACAGACTAGCCAACACAATATAAAACAATTTTTATATGAATTAACAAATAAGTGCTATCGTATATACACTCAACTCATTCTAGGATACTACAGACCTTATCTCGAATGAGTAAACGCCACCAAAGCCTAGGTGTTTGTGATAACCCCTAACTTCCGTATAACGAAAGCAAGGATGATCATTGGAATACAACATAAATATGGCAATACATAACACAGATAACAACATAAGTATAAGAAAAACTACATCATAACAACATCATGGCAGCGGAAATAGATGTCATCAAAATATAGAATTCCACAGTCACAGAAGTCCTACTTATTACATCAAACCAAATAGAATGTAACATGTCACAAAACTCCAAGTACATAATTAAAACTGAAATAAGCCTGAACATCTCAAGAACTTAGAAAATGTCTAACAGAAAAGGAAACGAAAGGAAAGAAAGATAACAAGTCTTCAAACTCCAAGCCACCTCAACAATAGAATCTCCAAGCAAGAACTCCAAGCAAGCTAAATAGGAATCTGTCAATTGGCTGCCCGTGTGGAGAGAGGGCACCCGAGTTTGCAAAGTGAAACAAACACGAGTCAGTCATGGGACTGGTATGAGAAATCTATATTAACTACAGAATATGACAAATCTAAGGACCACGCCACTTTCGTGGAACAGGTTTACTCCAATAGACTGTCTGTGCATTGATTTATTAAATAAAAAGAACAACGCAATGCTTTTGTAAAAATGAAATCATTATAAGACTCAGGTCCTATCACACAATGCAACGCACACCAGAGGATAGAGTTTTACCTTATAATGATCAAAAATGCAGAGTACGAGTCAAATACTATTTTAATATGATAAGTGTGTACTATGTTTTAAAATACTTCAAAATAAATGTATTAATCCTAGACAGCATAGTACCCCATCCTACTATGTCGCCATAATAAGTATACAATCAAGTCTGTTATCTCGTATTGGGAAGTTGGTTTCCATACTGAGTCAAGGCTAGGAGCGAAATCCTTACCGATTCGAGACACTCTAGCAATGCCCCAGGATTGGTACTCTGTCCAACCCTTGGATCCTGCAGGGCCGGTCCATACGTTGACACTTAATGGATTGGCAATTCCTGAACACACGCCTCCCGATCCTAACGGACCTTTAAATTGGCCAGTAGCGACCAATATACCGAGGTACCTCAATTCCAACAACCACTATAAGCTAGAAAGAGACGTGCGCACTCCCTGCGTTCCCTTGCTCCGTTTTAGACTCCACCGGGGTGTGAGGCTCGCGAAGTAACGTATACACAAAGCTGTGTCCATACTGGACTATGCTTTGATCATCATACAAGGCTCTGCTTTGCAACAATAAGCCTTGTTCGAGTGCAACTTAGCATGTCACATCGACAACTCATATTATGCGATCGATAATTATTTAACACATAAAGGGGTGTTAAGCAAAAGGATAAATCCTCCGCCACCAAGTATTTATATATTAAATAAAAACCAATTTATTTACATGACATAAATTTCGACGTCAGGCATGCGATCCATTTACAAGTCCGTTCTGGGTCTGAACGAAACCGGAGTCGTCTTATTTCGTGGGAAATAAAGACACTCGCAAATCCGAACCATCAACAAGAACGTCTGAACGATCACTACCATCGATCCATCAAGGTAGCTACTCCCATCAAGGCCAACAATAGTAATACGACCATCCGCCTTGAAGATCGTCGGTCTTCGACCGTCGTCTTCAATTCTTCAAATTTAATGTCGCCGTATAATTATTTGAATTGAGATTAAACTCGGTTTTTCAAATAATTTTCGTAGTTTTATAAATTACAAAACCAATTTATATCACTAGAATTATTTAATAACGATTTTACTATTTTTTTTTTTTTTTGTTAAATCAAGAATAGTTCTTATTTCACTTAACGACGCTTCAGGTCAATAGGTGACCGTGGCGCTGTTTTTACCAAATGTTGATTTATATTTAACTCAAAAATCCGACCGTTGGATTTTGACAAAATTTATACCGTTGGAAAGATTTTCCCGAGACGGTCCTAACGAGTCCGACTTTGGGAAAATCCGACGGTTGGATCTTTCTGTAAGATCGCTCAAAGTTATGTTTTCGAAACGCGAACTACTGTACGCGATTCGTTTTAATTTAATTAATATTTATATAAATATGAATTCATTTGGCGATTCACGCAATTCAGTCAATACAACCAAGCCAATGTAGTCAACATAACATGATTCTATTTATGGTTTTGTCTTCTCTTTTATCATATGTAGATTTTGATAAAAATGACACTTTCAGTTCAATTTCCTCTCATTTGTATATGAAAATGTATTTCCAAATTTTACCTTTTTATTTAAATATAAATAAGGTGACTCATGTTTGTTTCTCACTTTTTTTTTTTTTTTTTTTTTTTAGAAATCTATAAAAGATTCTAATGTTTTCGTTCTTCTTATTTACACTAAAATTTATAAATAAAAGATTCTCATGTTTTGTTCTTCTTGTTGTACATTAGAAAATGTAAATAAACAATTCACAAATTTTGTTCTTCTTCATTTACATAAAATGTAAATAAAGTGATTAACCATATTCTTCTCTTTTACCTTTACAAAGAAAATGCAACAAGATTAATTTACACATTTTGCTCCCTTTGTTTCACAAGGAAAATGTAAATAAAATCATTTTACAAAATTTGTTCTTTTTCTTTTACAAAGAAAATGAAAATAAAATCAATTACATAGTTTGTTCTTTTTGTTTTGCAAAGGAAATGTAAATCAAGTGATTTACACCTTTTGCTCTTTTGTGTTACATAGAAAATGTAAACAAAATCATTTAACAAAATGCGTTCTTTTTGTTTTTCAAAGGAAATGTAAATCAAGTGATTTACACCTTTTGCTCTTTTGTGTTACATAGAAAATGTAAACAAAATCATTTAACAAAATGCGTTCTTTTTGTTTTTCAAAGGAAATGTAAATCAAGTGATTTACACCTTTTGCTCTTTTGTGTTACATAGAAAATGTAAACAAAATCATTTAACAAAATGCGTTCTTTTTGTTTTTCCAAGGAAATGTAAATCAAGTGATTTACACCTTTTGCTCTTTTGTGTTACATAGAAAATGTAAACAAAATCATTTAACAAAATGCGTTCTTTTTGTTTTTCAAAGGAAATGTAAATCAAGTGATTTACACCTTTTGCTTTTTTGTGTTACATAGAAAATGTAAACAAAATCATTTAACAAAATGCGTTCTTTTTGTTTTTCAAAGGAAATGTAAATCAAGTGATTTACACCTTTTGCTCTTTTGTGTTACATAGAAAATGTAAACAAAATCATTTAACAAAATGCGTTCTTTTTGTTTTTCAAAGGAAATGTAAATCAAGTGATTTACACCTTTTGCTCTTTTGCGTTACATAGAAAATGTAAACAAAATCATTTAACAAAATGCGTTCTTTTTGTTTTCCAAAGGAAATGTATTAATAAAGACATTTTACGATTTTGATATTTTCTTTACATTGAAGACTTCAAATAATTTGATTTCAATGTTGTTCTTTCTTTCTTTACATTGAAGTTGCGAACAAAAACGTTTTCGATGTTTGTTCTTTTTCTATACATTGAAATTACAAACAAATATGATTTCAATGGTTATTCCCTTTTTTCCTTCTACATTGATATTGCAAATACAAAATGATTTCAATGTCAGTTCTCTTTTTCTATACATTGAAACAGCAAATAAAAAGGATTTTCAATGTTTTTTTTTCTCTACTTTTTCTATATATTGAGATTGCAAATACCAAATGGTTTCAATGTTTGTACTCTGTATTTCCTTTTACATTGAAATTACAAACAAAGTTGATTTCAATGTTTGTTCTTTTTGATTTACATTGAAATTACAAACAAAGTGATTTCAATGTTTTTTTTTTTTTTTACTCTTCTATACATTGAAATAACAAGCGAAACTATGATTCAATGTTTGTTTTCCTTACATTGAAATTACAAACAAAAAATATGATTTCAATGTTTGGGTTTTTTTTTCTTTTTCCTTTTTTTTCCTATATATTGGAATTACAACCAAAATATGATTTCAATGTTTTGTTCTTTTTAATTTGAATGGGTAACCAAATTTTCTATTGATTTGAATTGATAAATGAAATCAATCCGCTACTAACTCAAGGGGTAAACATGTGGTGATCATATTCTAAATTGATAATTAGATCAATTTCACCTCTACTCTAAAGTGATAACAAATGATGACATAGCCTAATATGAAATGATAGTCGTATGGATCTATACGAGTTATTCAAACATTGAACAATCATCACAAACCATTACCGAATAAACAGATCTGAATTGTAATCATACTTAATCTACATCACAACTGAGTATTTTAATTAATTATTAAAATTAAAATAGAGAATCTCACATTCATTGCGATTTTTGCCCAAAATCCAAAGTGTTCAGAATTCCTCCGTTTCAGTCCAGCTGCGTAGATCTGCTCCGTACGATCACAACGCTTCTGGAATTTTCAGATTTCGAATCCGAACGAAGAAGTTATGGATTAAACAAGTTAGAGAATAAATTAGAGTAATTAATTAATTAATAACTTCAGTAATTAACCTCTCTTCCTCACAACCAAAGTTCGGCCGTGGGTTTTGCTATTTGTTCAAATCTTTGACCAATGATTTCAGGAGCTAGGAGACACGGTTTGAGGTGCTGTCAGGTGGAGGTGGAAGGGCTTGGGGAGGTCGACGTGCGCCTAGCACGGTGGGCGGCTCGGTGGCGTCCTGTGGGACCGGCGGCGGTTCAAACCCGTCGGGTTTGTGGGTTCGGGGCGAGCTCTACAGGCGGCGAGACGAGGTGCTATTGGTTGGAGAAGAGAGAGGAGGTGAAGGGCTTCGAAATGGTGGGTGGCTTGTGTGGTAATTCGAAGTGTGGGTGGAGAATTTTGTGGAGGAAGAATTCGGCTGTAGGGAGAGTGGCGGCTACGGGAAGATGGAGATGAACAGTACCCTTTTATAATATATAATATTTAGGGTTTTAATAATTAATTAATTTCTAATTAGCCAAATTATGCCCGTTTAGCTAAACTTCATATTTTTCAGCCCAACGACTGACTAGCCTACCTAATTACCCCCATTCCGGATCCATCTGAATATGTCCCGTAGGCCCAGGAGTTTGTCTTGGTCCCCGTTTTTCAGATTTAAAAATAATTCTTTTATTTTAATATTCTGACGTATTCAAAAATCCACCGGAGCCACATACGGACCCAGAAAAATCCAGAAAAAATATTTTTGGCTATGTTTTGACGATACGAATCCAACAAAATTATTTCCATCAAATTCTGAGGTTGTTTGAAAAATGACCATTTTTAAGTCACTCAATTTTGACTGTATTGAGCCAAACACAATTTCTTCTGCCACGCTCACATACTAATTCTGAAAATTATGAAAATTGAACCCTTGCAATAATATGACGTTACGGATCCAACAAAAGTGGTTTCGTCGAAAACGGGTTCGTTTGCAAAATGTCTATTTTTCCATGATTAAAATATTTATTTAAAAATGGAAATTTCAAATTCGGGCAGATTTCCCATAAAATTCTTAAAAATAAAATTTTTAAATTGGGTCTGATTTTCGGGTTGTTACAATCGCCCCCACTTAAAAGCTTTTCGTCCTCGAAAAGGAAAAGTAAAGTAGGAAACAAAACGGGAAAATTTGAAGTATTGAAAATGATACCTCACACAACAATCAGTCGGAGATATCCACTCTGCACGAGGGGTAGGCTTGCTTGATACTCTCCTCTGTCTCCCAAGTGCAGTCTCTAGGGTCTCCACTCCATTGCACCTTCACTAGATTGATTCTTTTATTTCTTAGCTCACGAGTTTCTCTACCCACTATTTTTATTGGTTCTCTTCTCACTTGCAAGGTTGGTGTAATTTCCAAATCTTGCTGTGCAGCTTCCTCCACAATAAGATCTGGATCATGGACATGCCTACGCAGCTGGGATACATGAAAGACATCGTGTACGCCTGGCAGCCAATCGGGCAACTGTAATCTGTAAGCAAGTGTGCCAATCCTTTCAGTAATTGGGAATGGGCCTATGAACCTAGGTGCCAGCTTGCCAGACTTCCCAAATCGTATTACACCGCGTAATGGGGAGACTTTAAGATATACCATATCACCAACAGAGAATTGTAAGTCTCTCCTTCTAGGATCAGCATAACTCTTCTGTCGGCTTTGGGCAGCTAATAATTTCTTCTTAATAAAATCAACTTTATCTGCTGCCTCACGTATCATATCCGGCCCCAAAACAAGACGATCGCCGGATTCTACCCAACAAACGGGGGATCTGCATGGTCTGCCATAAAGAGCTTCAAAAGGCGCCATCTTAATACTTACTTGGTAACTATTGTTATAAGAAAACTCGACCAAGGGTATATGATCCTCCCATGAACCCCCGAAGTCTAAAATGCAAGCCCGCAACAGATCTTCTAAGATGCAGTTCACCCTCTCAGTCTGCCCGTCTGTCTGAGGGTGATATGCTGTACTAAAATTCAGCTTGGTTCCCAATTCTTCTTGAAAGGCTTCCCAAAATTTGCTAGTGAAAATTGGGTCGCGATCACTGGCTATGCTGCTAGGGACACCATGCAACCTGACAATTTCTTTCACATACAACTGCGCCAAACTTCTAGCTGTACGGTTGGATTTGATGGGAATAAAATGAGCAGTTTTTGTAAGACGGTCAACAATCACCCAAATGCTGTCATTCCCCTTTCTAGAGCGGGGTAAGCCATCTATGAAGTCCATAGAGACCTGGTCCCATTTCCAACCTGGAATCTCTAGCGGCTGTAATAATCCCGCTAGCTTCTGCTGATCACTCTTTACTAGCTGGCAGGTGGGACATTTAGCAACATACATAGAAATATCGCGCTTCATGGATTTCCACCAAAATGTACGCTTTAGATCCTTGTACATCTTGCTAACACCAGGATGAACACTGATTTTTGACTTGTGACTCTCATCCATGACTTCCCTTTTTAGCTCTGGGATATCAGGTATGCAAATTCGCCCTTGCATTCTAAGAACTCCTTTGTCATCAATAAAAAAACTTGATGTTTCACCTTTGTGGATACGCTCAACCATCATTCGAATAAATTTGTCATCTCTCTGAAGAGCGGAAATCTTGTCTATCAGAGAAGGAGTGATAATGTGGTGGGCGAGGATGAGATTAGTGTTGGCGGCATTCTTTCGACTCAGCGCATCTGCCACAACATTCGCCTTTCCAGGCGTATATAAAATATCCAAGTCATAAGCTGCAAGGAATTCCACCCATCTCTGCTGTCTCAAATTTAGGTCCTTTTGAGTGAAGAGATATTTCAGAGATTGATGGTCAGTGTAAAGCTCGAATTTTTCCCCCAATAAATAATGTCTCCAAATTTTAAGAGCGAAGACAATAGCCATAAGTTCAAGATCGTGGGTGGGGTACTTCTTCTCATGAATTTTTAATTGGCGACTAGCGTAAGCGACAACCTTGTCTCTTTGCATAAGCACCGCGCCAATACCTTAAAATAAAGAAAAAGCATATCATGCTGAAATGAGTTTTGACAAAAAAGAAGAATGTCATCTCAAACATGTTTATTAAAGTAAAAATAGAGACAACCTTCTTTGGAAGCGTCTGTCCAGACTTTCAAATCCTGATTGCCATCGATGATGGTCAAGACAGGAGCAGTGGTCAGCCTCTTTTTGAGCTCTTGGAAAGATGCCTCGCATTTTGGCGTCCAAATGAACTTCTTATGCTTTTTAGTCAGCTCAGTCAATGGACCAGATAATTTAGAAAAATCTCTCACGAATTTGCGATAGTAGCCAGCCAAACCCAAGAAACTTCGTACTTCAGTGGGGGTAGTAGGCTGCTTCCATTCTTGGATGGCTGAGATTTTTCCAGGATCAACTGAAATACCTTCTTTGGAAACTACGTGGCCGAGGAATTTCACCTCTTCTTGCCAAAACATACACTTAGAGAATTTGGCTTTCAGTATATTTCTGCGAAGAATTTCTAAGACTTCTTTCAAATGCTTTTCATGCTCCTCAATTGATTTTGAAAAGATAAGAATATCGTCAATGAATACAAGCACGAATTTATTAAGGACATTTCTAAAAACACGATTCATTAAGTCAACAAAATAAGCTGGAGCATTGCACAGGCCAAAAGGCATTACTAGCCATTCATAAAATGTGTCAGGCCCTCTAAAAGCAGTGAGAGGAATACATTCTTCTGCGATGCGCAGTTGATGGAAACCTGTGGCAAGATCCATCTTAGAGAATACACGAGCTCCATGCAATCTATCAAGAAGATCATCAATGCGGGGCAGAGGGTATTTGTTCTTTAATGTCTGTTTGTTGAGATCACGGTAGTCCACGCAAAGCCTGAGGGTACCGTCAGATTTAGGCACAAACACCACTGCTGCGCCCCAACTAGAAAAGCTTGGCCTGATTAGACCCTTCCATAAAAGCTGTTTGGTTTGGTTGCTCAGCTCTTCTTTCTCTTTTGGATACATTCTCCGTATAGCATGAACAACTGGTCTAGCATCAGGAACTAATTCGATTTTGAAATCTATTTCTCGCCGAGGAGGTAAGCTATCCACCTCTTCAAAAACATCAGCATAATCTCTTACAATAGGAATATCTTCGATAGAAGCCGGGGTGACTTCTAAAGAGGACCAAAATTCTTTTCTGTCAGTGGCAAAACCATGACAAGGAATAGTGATAATATCGCCAAATTTGGTTTTGATTCTAACCACCCTTTCAGCGTAAATTAATTCAGCTTCGAAATTTTCAAGCCAATCGAGTCCAAGAATAACATCATATCCCGAAAAACTCATAATGATTAAGTCAAATGGGAATTGAAAATAGGAGTAAGAAATGGGTACTCGACAATACTGATCTAGATAGAGTGTACCACCTATCGGACTATGTGCATTGAATGGTTCATTTAATTTTCTCGGTTTTAATTCCAGCTTCTTAATTGTGTCGACAGAAATAAAACTTCTAGAAGCACCAGTGTCAAACAGAACAGTAACAGGGATATTCTTAACATTAATGGAACCACTAAGAACATCAGGTTTACCTGTACCTCCAGAATTAGAAGCTGGTGCAGCAGGTTCACCATAGACGTGAGCCACCTCTGATTTCTTAAGCAACGGGCAGTCTCTGGCAATGTGTCCAGGCTTGTGACAGTTGAAACACTCCCTCTTGTCATGTGAGCCTTTGCTGGGTCCGGACTCGTTTCTCTTTGGCGCCTTGTTGGCCCAGCACTCCCTATCATAATGGCCAATCTTCCCACAGTTACGGCACTTGATCTTTGACTTGTCTCTCTTTTGCCCCTGTGGCTTTGCTGAAGAGGAACTTGCTGCTTCTGGCTTTTTATCTGTCTCCTTCTTCTTTGTATTGGCTTGCTTCTTCTCCTTATCCTGTTGGCTTGCTTTCTGGTCAATCTCTTCAAAGCGACAAGCCATCTCTAAAACCTTAGCAAAGGGACGCTCTATATGGTTAGTGACCAGGTTGTGATACTTCCTTGCCAAGCCGTTTATAAACCTTTTATTCTTCTGAGTTGCATCCTGAACCAACTCCGGAGCATACCTTGAGAGTTCTTCAAATTTCTTTACATATTCAGAAACTATCATTCCTCCTTGCTGGAGGTTGGCAAACTCATCATGCAATCTTTCAACTTCATGAGGCGGGACATACTTGGCATTGAATAACTCCTTGAATTTTTCCCATGTAACTTCTGCCTCCACAACTCCTATCATACTGAACTCCCACCAAATTTGGGCCTGTCCTTGCAAAAACCATACCGCCATGAATCGCTTGCGGAGATCCTCTAGCTCCAAACCATCCAGAATCCTCTCCATTGTCTTTAACCAAGCTTGGGCCTCCGTGACAGATTCTTGGCCCGTGAAATGAACTCCGCCTAAATTATTTATCTTCTTCTTAACTTTATCAAGATCGAAAGCAGGTGGAGGTGGTGGTAGTGCTTCCTCCTCTCTGTCTGGTTGGTTGGGGCCCACTGAAGCAGTATTTTCCCTCACTCTAGCTGCTCCACCTCTAGCTCTAACTCTAGCTCGAGTTGCCATTTGACTTAGTCTGTACGATCAAGAAAAAAGGTGTCAGACCAAGTGAAATGAAATTTTCAAAGGAAAAGATGAAAAAGATGGAAATGGATAAATGACTGTAAAATATGTGCTAAACTGTCATACTCATTCTAGGACTAAATAATCCCATCTCTAATGAGGTGTATTGCTATAAATATGTTATATTCCAAAACTAAGGTTAAAACCAAAGCTCTGATACCAACTGTGATAACCCCTAACTTCCGTATAACGAAAGCAAGGATGATCATTGGAATACAACATAAATATGGCAATACATAACACAGATAACAACATAAGTATAAGAAAAACTACATCATAACAACATCATGGCAGCGGAAATAGATGTCATCAAAATATAGAATTCCACAGTCACAGAAGTCCTACTTATTACATCAAACCAAATAGAATGTAACATGTCACAAAACTCCAAGTACATAATTAAAACTGAAATAAGCCTGAACATCTCAAGAACTTAGAAAATGTCTAACAGAAAAGGAAACGAAAGGAAAGAAAGATAACAAGTCTTCAAACTCCAAGCCACCTCAACAATAGAATCTCCAAGCAAGAACTCCAAGCAAGCTAAATAGGAATCTGTCAATTGGCTGCCCGTGTGGAGAGAGGGCACCCGAGTTTGCAAAGTGAAACAAACACGAGTCAGTCATGGGACTGGTATGAGAAATCTATATTAACTACTGAATATGACAAATCTAAGGACCACGCCACTTTCGTGGAACGGGTTTACTCCAATAGACTGTCTGTGCATTGATTTATTAAATAAAAAGAACAACGCAATGCTTTTGTAAAAATGAAATCATTATAAGACTCAGGTCCTATCACACAATGCAACGCACACCAGAGGATAGAGTTTTACCTTATAATGATCAAAAATGCAGAGTACGAGTCAAATACTATTTTAATATGATAAGTGTGTACTATGTTTTAAAATACTTCAAAATAAATGTATTAATCCTAGACGGCATAGTACCCCATCCTACTATGTCGCCATAATAAGTATACAATCAAGTCCGTTATCTCGTATTGGGAAGTTGGTTTCCATACTGAGTCAAGGCTAGGAGCGAAATCCTTACCGATTCGAGACACTCTAGCAATGCCCCAGGATTGGTACTCTGTCCAACCCTTGGATCCTGCAGGGCCGGTCCATACGTTGACGCTTAATGGATTGGCAATTCCTGAACACACGCCTCCCGATCCTAACGGACCTTTAAATTGGCCAGTAGCGACCAATATACCGAGGTACCTCAATTCCAACAACCACTATAAGCTAGAAAGAGACGTGCGCACTCCCTGCGTTCCCTTGCTCCGTTTTAGACTCCACCGGGGTGTGAGGCTCGCGAAGTAACGTATACACAAAGCTGTATCCATACTGGACTATGCTTTGATCATCATACAAGGCTCTGCTTTGCAACAATAAGCCTTGTTCGAGTGCAACTTAGCATGTCACATCGACAACTCATATTATGCGATCGATAATTATTTAACACATAAAGGGGTGTTAAGCAAAAGGATAAATCCTCCGCCACCAAGTATTTATATATTAAATAAAAACCAATTTATTTACATGACATAAATTTCGACGTCAGGCATGCGATCCATTTACAAGTCCGTTCTGGGTCTGAACGAAACCGGAGTCGTCTTATTTCGTGGGAAATAAAGACACTCGCAAATCCGAACCATCAACAAGAACGTCCGAACGATCACTACCATCGATCCATCAAGGTAGCTACTCCCATCAAGGCCAACAATAGTAATACGACCATCCGCCTTGAAGATCGTCGGTCTTCGACCGTCGTCTTCAATTCTTCAAATTTAATGTCGCCGTATAATTATTTGAATTGAGATTAAACTCGGTTTTTCAAATAATTTTCGTAGTTGTATAAATTACAAAACCAATTTATATCACTAGAATTATTTAATAACGATTTTACTATTTTTTTTTTTTTTGTTAAATCAAGAATAGTTCTTATTTCACTTAACGACGCTTCAGGTCAATAGGTGACCGTGGCGCTGTTTTTACCAAATGTTGATTTATATTTAACTCAAAAATCCGACCGTTGGATTTTGACAAAATTTATACCGTTGGAAAGATTTTCCCGAGACGGTCCTAACGAGTCCGACTTTGGGAAAATCCGACGGTTGGATCTTTCTGTAAGATCGCTCAAAGTTATGTTTTCGAAACGCGAACTACTGTGCGCGATTCGTTTTAATTTAATTAATATTTATATAAATATGAATTCATTTGGCGATTCACACAATTCAGTCAATACAACCAAGCCAATGTAGTCAACATAACATGATTCTATTTATGGTTTTGTCTTCTCTTTTATCATATGTAGATTTTGATAAAAATGACACTTTCAGTTCAATTTCCTCTCATTTGTATATGAAAATGTATTTCCAAATTTTACCTTTTTATTTAAATATAAATAAGGTGACTCATGTTTGTTTTTCACTTTTTTTCTTTTTTTTTTAGAAATCTATAAAAGATTCTAATGTTTTCGTTCTTCTTATTTACACTAAAATTTATAAATAAAAGATTCTCATGTTTTGTTCTTCTTGTTGTACATTAGAAAATGTAAATAAACAATTCACAAATTTTGTTCTTCTTCATTTACATAAAATGTAAATAAAGTGATTAACCATATTCTTCTCTTTTACCTTTACAAAGAAAATGCAACAAGATTAATTTACACATTTTGCTCCCTTTGTTTCACAAGGAAAATGTAAATAAAATCATTTTACAAAATTTGTTCTTTTTCTTTTACAAAGAAAATGAAAATAAAATCAATTACATAGTTTGTTCTTTTTGTTTTGCAAAGGAAATGTAAATCAAGTGATTTACACCTTTTGCTCTTTTGTGTTACATAGAAAATGTAAACAAAATCATTTAACAAAATGCGTTCTTTTTGTTTTTCAAAGGAAATGTAAATCAAGTGATTTACACCTTTTGCTCTTTTGTGTTACATAGAAAATGTAAACAAAATCATTCAACAAAATGCGTTCTTTTTGTTTTTCAAAGGAAATGTAAATCAAGTGATTTACACCTTTTGCTCTTTTGTGTTACATAGAAAATGTAAACAAAATCATTTAACAAAATGCGTTCTTTTTGTTTTTCCAGGGAAATGTAAATCAAGTGATTTACACCTTTTGCTCTTTTGTGTTACATAGAAAATGTAAACAAAATCATTTAACAAAATGCGTTCTTTTTGTTTTTCAAAGGAAATGTAAATCAAGTGATTTACACCTTTTGCTCTTTTGTGTTACATAGAAAATGTAAACAAAATCATTTAACAAAATGCGTTCTTTTTGTTTTTCAAAGGAAATGTAAATCAAGTGATTTACACCTTTTGCTCTTTTGTGTTACATAGAAAATGTAAACAAAATCATTTAACAAAATGCGTTCTTTTTGTTTTTCAAAGGAAATGTAAATCAAGTGATTTACACCTTTTGCTCTTTTGCGTTACATAGAAAATGTAAACAAAATCATTTAACAAAATGCGTTCTTTTTGTTTTCCAAAGGAAATGTATTAATAAAGACATTTTACGATTTTGATCTTTTCTTTACATTGAAGACTTCAAATAATTTGATTTCAATGTTGTTCTTTCTTTCTTTACATTGAAGTTGCGAACAAAAACGTTTTCGATGTTTGTTCTTTTTCTATACATTGAAATTACAAACAAATATGATTTCAATGGTTATTCCCTTTTTTCCTTCTACATTGATATTGCAAATACAAAAGGATTTTCAATGTTTTTTTTTTCTCTACTTTTTCTATATATTGAGATTGCAAATACCAAATGGTTTCAATGTTTGTACTTTGTATTTCCTTTTACATTGAAATTACAAACAAAGTTGATTTCAATGTTTGTTCTTTTTGATTTACATTGAAATTACAAACAAAGTGATTTCAATGTTTTTTTTTTTTTACTCTTTTATACATTGAAATAACAAGCGAAACTATGATTCAATGTTTGTTTTCCTTACATTGAAATTACAAACAAAAAATATGATTTCAATGTTTGGTTTTTTTTTTCTTTTTCCTTTTTTTTTCCTATATATTGGAATTACAACCAAAATATGATTTCAATGTTTTGTTCTTTTTAATTTGAATGGGTAACCAAATTTTCTACTGATTTGAATTGATAAATGAAATCAATCCGCTACTAACTCAAGGGGTAAACATGTGGTGATCATATTCTAAATTGATAATTAGATCAATTTCACCTCTACTCTAAAGTGATAACAAATGATGACATAGCCTAATATGAAATGATAGTCGTATGGATCTATACGAGTTATTCAAACATTGAACAATCATCACAAACCATTACCGAATAAACAGATCTGAATTGTAATCATACTTAATCTACATCACAACTGGGTATTTTAATTAATTATTAAAATTAAAATAGAGAATCTCACATTCGTTGCGATTTTTGCCCAAAATCCAAAGTGTTCAGAATTCCTCCGTTTCAGTCCAGCTGCGTAGATCTGCTCCGTACGATCACAACGCTTCTGGAATTTTCAGATTTCGAATCCGAACGAAGAAGTTATGGATTAAACAAGTTAGAGAATAAATTAGAGTAATTAATTAATTAATAACTTCAGTAATCAACCTCTCTTCCTCACAACCAAAGTTCGGCCGTGGGTTTTGCTATTTGTTCAAATCTTTGACCAATGATTTCAGGAGCTAGGAGACACGGTTTGAGGTGCTGTCAGGTGGAGGTGGAAGGGCTTGGGGAGGTCGACGTGCGCCTAGCACGGTGGGCGGCTCGGTGGCGTCCTGTGGGACCGGCGGCGGTTCAAACCCGTCGGGTTTGTGGGTTCGGGGCGAGCTCTACAGGCGGCGAGACGAGGTGCTATTGGTTGGAAAAGAGAGAGGAGGTGAAGGGCTTCGAAATGGTGGGTGGCTTGTGTGGTAATTCGAAGTGTGGGTGGAGAATTTTGTGGAGGAAGAATTCGGCTGTAGGGAGAGTGGCGGCTACGGGAAGATGGAGATGAACAGTACCCTTTTATAATCTATAATATTTAGGGTTTTAATAATTAATTAATTTCTAATTAGCCAAATTAAGCCCGTTTAGCTAAACTTCATATTTTTCAGCCCAACGACTGACTAGCCTACCTAATTACCCCCATTCCGGATCCATCTGAATATGTCCCGTAGGCCTAGGAGTTTGTCTTGGTCCCCGTTTTTCCGATTTAAAAATAATTCTTTTATTTTAATATTCTGACGTATTCAAAAATCCACCGGAGCCACATACGGACCCAGAAAAATCCAGAAAAAATATTTTTGGCTATGTTTTGATGATACAGTCCAACAAAATTATTTCCATCAAATTCTGAGGCTGTTTGAAAAATGACCATTTTTAAGTCACTCAATTTTGACTGTATTGAGCCAAACACAATTTCTTCTGCCACGCTCACATACTAATTCTGAAAATTATGAAAATTGAACCCTTGCAATAATATGACGTTACGGATCCAACAAAAGTGGTTTCGTCGAAAACGGGTTCGTTTGCAAAATGTCTATTTTTCCATGATTAAAATATTTATTTAAAAATGGAAATTTCAAATTCGGGCAGATTTCCCATAAAATTCTTAAAAATAAAAATTTTAAATTGGGTCTGATTTTCGGGTTGTTACAGTGTTCGCTCAACATAAGCTCTGATACCAATTGTAAGGGCCCGTAAGTCCGTACTATCTGAGTTGACTAAATATACCATACGTCCAACCCAATTGCATAGAAATACGAATCATTAATAGAAAAAAGTTAGAGGGTGGGAAATAGAAAGAAAGAAATATTAGAATAGAAGAAGAACAGAAATAACAACATAGAATCTCACATCGCAACGAAATAAAATATAATATATAGATTAGCTTTTAAAATACAAAATTTTAACTGTATATACATATACATACCATTTTCATAGTACTATACAACACAGCGGAAATTAATACTAGATAACCAATACTAAAGCCTCTTGCTCCAAGCTCCTCCAAATATATCTGTAAATACATGAACTACCTGATTGCCTGTACAAATTTGGGCACCCAAGAGTTTAGGGTAAAACAAAACAAAATAAGCTCTGGATCAGTCATGGGACTGGTGTGAGTAAAATCTAACCACTTGGTTTAACTTTTAAAAATTTCTTTTCGAAAAAAAAGATAATCGTAAGACCGATCCATACATAAACATGGATGGTTTTTACCTTACGATAACCTAAAACATTTTGAAATCAATATTATTCTGATATTATAATAGTATCTAAAACAAGTAAACATCAATCTAGCAGAACGCTTGCATCTCACGCTCTACATATATAGTATATAATCAGTACCGCGAGCATTTATTGGATAATAGGTTCCAACTGGCAAGGTATGAGACCACCTTCTGACAATGCATCTCTAGAAAGGATTACACCAGACTCAATAAGAACATCTTGCAACCCAGGTTAAACATGACCGGCCCCTCACTTCGCTTAAGAGTACCGAATGTATTATCACCAACGGTTGGGATCAGCAACCGTTTCCCGAAAGGAACAACATCGAAAGATTTAAGAAGCAAAAGGAATTTCTCTAGATCAGGTGATAATACACCCTACCTGGCAGTTAACCACCTAGCCATGCTACCTACCCGATTTTATACCATTACCCGGCTGCGAGGCTTGAGGTTACGATTACTTGATAGCACCATCACTTTGAATGTCACATTGTCAGATCCGTTAATCAATTATTGATTGGCACAAAGATATTTTGGATATTATGCTAAGAGAATAAAATTCTCCACCACCAGATGTATATTTGTACAGATCAACTTATGTGATCATTGGAAATACTCTGTCAGACATTCTTCCATACACATTCGTTTTGGGACTAAACGAAACCAAAGGCACAATTCCCATTAATCCATCTTAGGCAACTTCTACCTAGGATTAATAGAAAAAGCCCTTGCACTTACTCCCTCTTCGATTTGTTTTCATAAACCTAATTCGCAACGCTATTGCCAATACGGAGTGGTTCTCGAATAATAATCCAACCGGTCTCTCCATACTGACAACGATATTGGTCAAAAACTTCAATAGTCGGTTATTTAACTGTCGAAGAAAAACAAACATCCATCCAAAGCAACAAACAATCACTGGGTCCCTTAATTAATATTTTATTGATTAATTCACTTTTCCATTTACTTACCAATATTTGTTAACACGATATTTCAAAAATCATCTTGGCCTCTTACGCTATTTGGAAAATATTTCCATATGTCGCCTTCTTATATTTTCTACACCTTGAAAATGCCTTCTATTTATATTTGGAATTCATTTCCAATTACTCCTTCCTTTCATGACCATTCATTTCTATTCTCATGAAATATTTATTATTATATTTCCAAAATTCCACTTATTTGGGTAAAAACGAATGTGGTGTAAAACATCGTTACAACAACCCAGATCACTGCACTCAACTAAATCTTATTCAAACATTGATCTTCGAGACTGAATCTTGTTATTTATCAATTAAAAATGAAATCAATCAAGTTGGGGTATAATTATCTCTCAAACCTTTATTGAATGGCATCTTAACTTCAAAACAGACATGACTAGTTGCCTCGAACAATCAGCACCATAAAATCCAATTATTCATTTTTAAAATGTGTATATGTTTCTCTTTTTATTTTTACCAGATTTAATTATAGATTTCCTTTTTGTTTATAATATTCTATTTTAAAATTGTTTCCTTATCGAATTCAGTATATTTTGATATATTGATTTTCTAGTTATCCAATTTTCTAAAAAATATTCTAACTCCTTAAATTTCCAGAAAATTTCGCAATAACCTCCTTTGTATGGGTCACTCGGTACAACTACAAAATGCCTCTCTGGGCTATTTCCATTCAAAAATAAAATCAAAATGCCAAGCGGCTTGCCGATTCGGCGCATAAAACCTCATATGGAATTTAAACATGTACCTGTTTGTCAGGCACTAAATTTATAAACTTCATTCTCTTCATTCCATACCTGTTTAACACATATACGTTCATTTCTAGTTTATTCCAACTCAATCCGGTCATTTTAACTCAATTTGTTAATTTATCCTTTAATTGGCTCTTTTGTTTATTTCATTTTTTATTTGAATATATCATGTTCAAATATATTTTAATTACTTATAAACCAATCGAATTCCCTTTTCAACTCAAGTTATATATTTGATTTCAAATATAAATTACAAACCCCTTTTTCTTATTCAAAGTCCAATCTCGATTCAAATTTTCATTTACTAATTATTCTTCATATTAGTTAATTCTATTCAACAATTAAAAATCTGATTTTTGTTTCAAAAATCAACTCATTACTCCATTTGAGTTTAAATATATTTTATAATTCAAATTCAGATTTTTCTAATGGAAATTTGGATTTTATCTGTATAAAATCCTTGTATTTATTTAAATAAACCGTTATAGTTTTATTATGGTTATGGCGCTGTTTTTCTGAAAATTTGATTTTGACATAACTAAAAATCTATAAGACGAAATACAGATTTTTCTCATCCATTAGAAAACTGTTATCTAATCGGTCCTGACGATTCTTATTTCAGAGAATTCCGACTTAAATTGAGTTCTACGTACTCAATTGAAGTTCGAAACGCCAATTTACGAACTACCGCGCTGCGGCAAGTTCGTTTATAATTATAATTGAATATAAACATTTAAATTTGTTTATAAATGAATTTCAACTCCATTTTAATATATTTTGAACCAATTTTCCCAATTCAACTTGATATTTCTGATTACCCCTAACCGTCGATTATTTCATTACTCCAATATGGATTAAATTCAATCCTCTATTTTAAATTCTAAATCCTGTGTAAATAAATTATTTAATGAAATTCGATATAAATTGAATTTCACTTATAAATCTGTTATTTTTATTTCAATTCGGTTTATATTCCAAATTCCCGAAATATAATCAATCGTTCTGTTTTTTAACACATTTTACAATTCACTTTTAAATTTATGCTTGAATTTAAAATTCCAAATTACCCCACGATGATTATCTTATTTAATTTATAAACCCTTTTTATAAATTTAACTTCCTTGTTTTTGTAACGACCCGCAAATCCGTGCTATCTGAGTTGACTAAATACACCACACGTCCAACTCAAATTTCACAGAAATACGACTCATTATTAGAAAGAAGTTAGAGGATGAGAAATAGAAAGAAAGAAATATTAGAATAGAAGAAAACAAAGATCACAAACTCACAGCTGTAAAGACCAGCAAATCCCCACCCTTTGGATCGACCATAAACCACACAGGTCTGACCCAAAAAGTGAAAATCTACGAATACTTTAACTTTGGGCATACAACATATTAAAACAACAACAGAAGACTTTTATAACATATCATCATATAATGTTACATCAGAGTACAGAATATACATATCAGAGTACATTGGAATATGATTACAGCGGAAGATAAATACAAAAATGTAATATACTGCAACGGAAGAACACAGCGGAAGACTTTCTATCTCTGGACACAGCTTTAAACTTCAACCCAGAATCCTGTTTAATATATCTGCAAAAATAGCTACTCGACTGCCCGTGTGGAAAATATGGGCACCCGAGTTTGCCAGTGGACAAAACTACAGGTCAGTCATGGGACTGGTGTGAGAATTCTACTTAACCTATATAATATAATAAGGCTAATCACAGGACCACGCCGCTAACGCAGAACGGGTTTACTCCATGGGATTGCCAGTGCATGACTAAAGTAAATCGTCAAAATAACGCAATGCTTTTTAGAAAAATGAAACCATTATAAGACCCAAGTCCCATCACACAATGCAACGCAAACCGAAGGATAGGGTTTTACCTTATAATGGCCAAAAGATGCTTGATACGATAAACACGGTATTATATAATAATAGTGTGCAACCAATTTGAAGTACATCAAAGTAAATGTATCAATCCTAGACGGCATGAGTGCCCCATCCCACTATGTCGCCATATATAGGTATACAATCAAAACCGCGTGATGTCGTATTGGAAATTTGGGTTTCCATCTGAGTCAAGGCTAGGGAGGAGATCCTTACCGATTCGAGACACTCTAGCAATGCCCCAGGATTGGTACTCTGTCCAACCCTTGGATCCTGCAGGGCCGGTCCACACTTACTTTTGTGGATTGGCAATTCCTGAACACACGCTTCCCGGTCCTTTTGGACCTATACTACGGCCAGTAGCGACCGCATAAACCGAGGCCTCGAACAATCCAACAACCACAATGAATAAATGCCAGCGCTGGTAGGTCCCTGGCACCACTCTAGCTAGAAAGAAACGTGCGCACTCCCTGCGTTCCCTTCTCCCGTTTTAGACTCTACCGGGCTGTGAGGCTCGTGAAGTCACGTCATACACAAAGCTATGCCTAAACAGGCTATGCTTTGATCATCAACCACAAGGCTCTGCTTTGCAACAATAAGCCTTGATCAAGTGCAACTTGGCATACCACATCAACAACTCATATCATGCGATCGGTAAATATTTAACATACAAAAGGGTGTTAAGCAAGAGAATAAATCCTCCGCCACCATGCATTTATATATTAAATAAAAACCAATTTAATTACATGAAATAAATTTCAATGTCAGGCATGCTATCCATTTACAAGTCCGTTCTGGGTCTGAACGAAACAACGTATCCGTCGATCTCCAGTACGTCTGGAAGATCATCACTTTTACCTTACCTTGGGGGATCAGTCCCAATTCAAGATATTAGTCACCATCAACCAAACGATGTGAAGCTCTCCGGTCTTCAGTCACCGTCTTCATCTTCGACTCTTGATCGTCGTGATGATTATTCAGAATGGGTTAGACCCGGTCTTTCTGAATAACTCGCGTATCCTTAATTAAAATCAACCATACGCCACATTCCAACTTTGAATATCCTTTTAAATAAAATTATTATTTATGTTCAAAGGTCCTCATTAATTTTATCAAAGATAAAATAAATTAAATTTTTAATCTTTCTAAAAAGATGTATTAATATTCCAATTTTGATTTAATTTATAAAATAGATTTATAAATTTCAAATAGTAATTTCAATGTAAATTGGATTAAAGGATAAATGTTATTTAAAACATCGTCCACTACAAATCCAATTCACATATCAATCACCAAAGATAATTGTTAAGATCTAATAATCTTAAATAAAATATTTATCTTAAAGATATTAATTCATTATTATATAAAAAAAAACACATTTTAAAATAATCAATAAGATATTCTATATATAAAAGATTCTGAATGTAAAATATTCTTTATAATACACAATCTTTTATTTTACAAAGATCCTTTTATTTTATAAAAATTCTTTATTAAAAAAGAAATTCTGCATTGGAATGCGACTCAACCATGTACCATATAATTTGGGTCATATGGGTTTCATACATTTCATGTATAGAGTAATAACAGAAAATAATTCCCAATCCATCCATTAACAACCAGAGTGACGATTTCAACTGTGTGAGCGTTAAAATGAAATAATAACGCTCATCGCAGTCTGTCGATCAATCGATAGACATATAATTAAACATTGGGATTTGTGTCATTCAAGTATCGTCCCAATACCCGTGTGGGGTTTTCAGCCAACAACAGTTCATACAAATAAATAAATATAGAATTGGTTAATAGGTTTAACCAATTTCAATTTCACATAACATGTCACTTATATCAAGTAAAATGTATTTTACTCTTATGACTTCCCTATATACTTCTAAAGTTACATAAACAGTAATTTATTTATACAGCTTTATTGCGGATGACAAATGGAATATATATTCCATTATATTTGTATGAAGTTTCTTACCAATACTTTTCAATGTATATTTTGACCAACAATACAATTGTATATTAGAATATAAATTCTAGTGCAAGTTTGCAAATAAAAATTGGATTTTTTATTTGCGTATAAATTCTACTGTATATTATGCAAATAAAAGTGATTCTCATATTTTCACATAATTTCTGTTTTCAACAAAGATGAGTAAAGTGATACACTCATTTTGTTAACGATTCTATTTCAACAAATACAATGTAAATAAAAGTGTGTTTCTAATCTTGTACTTTTATTTGTACATAAAACACAAATAAAAGTGTATCTCATGTATTTGTCTTTTTATTTGACAAAACAATGTTAATAAAAATGTTCTTTTATATCTTGTACTTTTATTTAACAAAACAATGGTAAATAAAATGTCTTTTTAACTCTTTTACTTTTATTTAACAAAACAATGACAAATAAAAGTATAATTTTCTTTCTATGCTTTATTTGCATCTAAAAATGCAAATAAGAAATATAACTCTCTTTTTACTTTTCTTTACAATAGAAAATGTAAATAAAATGGTTCACACAATTTTGTTATTTTTCTTTACAATAGAAAATGTAAATAAAAGGATTCACATTATTTTGTTCTTTTTCATTACAGTAGAAAAATGTCAATAAAAGGATTCACATTATTTTGTTCTTTTTCATTTACAATAGAAAATGTAAATATGTGTATTTCTAAATTCCATTCTTCTTATTTACATAAGAAAATGTAAATAATTGTAATTTCAAATTCCATTCTTTTTACTTACATAAGAAAATGTAAATAATATATATTTCTAAATTTTATTCTTTTTTATTTACATAAGAGGATGTAAATAATTGCATTGTATATGCGATGCAAATTTCACGTCTTTTCATTACATAAGGATATTTTCCATATCATGCGAATTCCCAAATTTCTAGTTACATATAAAAGTGTAATTCTTAATTACAATGCAAATCCTGATTTCTAACAACATAAAATGTAACTTTTTAATTCACGATGTAAATCATCTTATCTCATTACATAAAAATGTAATTTTTAATTTATTCGTGAATCTTACTTCTTTATTACATTATAAAAAATGTAATTTTTATTTTACGTTATAAATTCATGTCCCAATTACATAAAGAAATGTAATTTTCATAATACAATACAAATTCATATTTTAATTTCATTGAAAAATATAATTTTTATCATACCGTTATAACTCATATATAAATTACATAGAAAAATGTCATTTTTATTTTATCGTTCTAATTCACCTCTAAATTACATAGAAAAATGTAATCTTTATTATGCGATGGGAATTCATATTTTAATTACATAGAAAAATGTAATTCCTATCATACGACATAAATTCATATCTAAATTACATAGAAAAATGTAATTTTTATCCTACAATGCAAATTCACATTTTAATTACATGAAAAAAATGTAATTTTCATTCTACCGTTATTATTCATCTCTAAATTACATAGAAAAATGTAATTTAAATCATGCAATGTAAATTTACATTTTTATATCATAGAAAAATGCAATTTTTGCCATACAGTGCAAATTCATATATAAATTACATATAAAACTGTAACTTTTGTTATGCAAAGTAAATTCACCTTTTTAATTACGTCTAAAAAATGTAATTTTATTCATACGGTGGAAATTCATTCATAAATAACATATAGAAAATGTAATTTATTTCATACGGTGAAAAATCATTCATAAATAACATATAAAAATGTTATTTATTTCATACGATGAAAAATCATTCATAAATAACATATAAAAATGTTATTTATTTCATGCTGTGGAAATTTATTCATAAATTCCATAATAAAATATGTTTTATTTCACACAATGTAAAAACATCTTCTTTTTATGTACAATGAAAAAAAATATCATCTTTTTATATTTATAATATATTAACTTTACTATTTTACGATGTAAAAATATGATCTTTTATATTTTACAAAGTAAAAATATCAACTTTACTATTTTACAATGTAAAAATATCAACTTTACTATTTTACAATGTAAAAATATGATCTTTTCTATTCCACAACGTAAATATATTCATTTTCCTATTTGCAATGTAAAAATATGACTTTTTCTATTTTACGATGAAAAATAGTAACTTCTTCTATTTTACAATGAAAAATATGACTATTTCTATTTTACAATGAAAAATAATAACTTCTTCTATTTTACAATGAAAAATATGACTATTTCTATTTTACAATGAAAAATAATAACTTCTTCTATTTTAAATATAAAAAGATTGTCTTTTTATTTTCATCGTCAAAATTTCATCTTTTTGTTTTCAATATAAAAAGATTGTCTTTTTATTTTAAACATAAAAATATTGTCTCCTTATTTTCAACATAAAAGGATTTAGCCCTTTTTATTACAATCAAAAAAACAAAGTTGTAATTTTTGTAATCAAAATCAAAGTTGTAATCTTTGTAAACAAAATCAAAGTTGTAATCTTTGTAAACAAAATCAAAGTTGTAATCTTTGTTAACAAAAGCAAAGTTTAAATTTTTATAAAGTTTTAAATCTTTATAAATAAAAATAAAAGATTTCATGTTTTATAAATAAAACAAAGATTCATTTTATACAAACAAAAACAAAGATTCATTCTAAAGATCTAATCTTTATTAATGTTATTCATTTCAAAATAAAAATAAAAACTTTGATTTGTCAATCATGATAAAAGATTAAACTTTATTTACAAATCAAAACCAAAGATTAAACTTTTTATTATAACCTTTCTACTTGTCATCGAATAACAATTTCCACAATCAATTCCAACACCAATCATACAACACATCAATAACAATATAGGCCACAATCATCAATTTCCACCATACAACAATTTAATCCATACAACATTCATTTTGCATAATGATAACATAATTAAATTAAATTAATTATATATATATATAAAAAAAAAAATATATAGAATCTCACCTTGCTTGTTTTCTGAAATGAAGCGATTTAAATCAGATCTCGTGTTTGGCGTCACATCGGTTACGGATCTGAAAGGTTTCAAATTGAAATTTATGTAAAAATTAGAATTCTGGCCTTTAACAACTGACACAGTGACGCTTAAAAGCGTGACAAAATCTGAAGCTATTTACCTCAAATTTTCAGAAATGTTCAAAACTTTGAATGCGGATTTCGGGAGCTATAGTCGACGGTTTTACGAACGGTTTGCGGGAGATTGAAGAGCTACGAGAGGGCTATCTTCACCGGGAAGATGGAGGGGTGCGGCTACCTGTACAAGGGGCGGCGGCAGCATAAAGGCGGCGGTTTCGGGGAGGTAAATCGAGAGCTACGGGCAACGGTTTGATGTGAGGTTTGTTGGAGAAGAAAGAGGAAGAGAAGAGCTTCAAAAAGTTTCACTACGGCATGGTCTAATTCTTAGTGGTTTGGGAGATAGGGAGGAGAGAAGTTTCGGCCATTATGGGTTCAAGGGTGCGGCTGAATCACGTTGAGGAAGAAGAAGGACCCGACTTTTATTTTATATTATTATATTAGGTTAATCTAATTATTATTTAATTAGCCCGTTTAAGCCCGTTTTGGTCCGAACTCAGATTTAGGTCCAACGACTGTCGTTCCTACCATTTAGCCCCCATTTCGAACTCATCTAGACATGTCTCGTCAGCCCAAACTGTCATCTAGGCCTCCGTTTCGCAGTTTTAAAATTTAAGTCCTTTATTTCTAATTTTTCCGTACAAATAATTTTACCGGGGACACAAATTAACTCAGAAAAATCCAGAAAAATTATTTTTGGCTTTCTTATGTCAATACGGTTCTAACAAAATTTATTTCGTCGAATTCCGAGACTTTTTGAAAAATGGCTATTTTTAAGGCGTTCAAATTTAACTGAAATAGTCAAAACACATTTTATTTCGCCACGCTCACATATTAATTCGAAAAATTCTGAAAATTAAAACCTAGCAATAATTTGACATTCCGGTTCCAACAAAAGTGGTTTCGTCGAAAACAGAGGTCGTTTGAAAAAAGACTATTTTTAAGGCCAATATATTTAATATTAAAAATATATTTTTAAACAAATAAATCCCAAAACTCAAAATATATAAGTGTTTACTGTTTTTCAATGTAGAAACATCATTCTGAACTCAATGGAAGTGGTTTCGAGTTCAAATTCCTTTATATGCAAAAAGTAGCATTTTGACCCTTATAAATTTCATAGCGACCATTCTAGATTTTAATTTTGACATAACTTTTGATTCCCGTTATGAAATTTTGATTTTTCGGATTCGTTGGAAAGATATTTTTAAATAGATTCTAATATTTTTGGTTTCACTAAAATCCGTTAAATTTTGCATCCTGTACGGTCAGTCAAAGTTCAAGTTTGACTTTTCAAACTACCGCGTTATTTCTAACTCTTTTTATAATAATAATTAAATCATTCATTCTACTTCGATTTAAATCAAATTTGTGATCATTATTATTTGAATAAATTATTTTATATTGTCAAAATTCATTAAAATTTCCTAAAATAAAAATTTTAAATTGGTCCTGATTTTGCGGGTTGTTACAATCGCCCCCACTTAGAAACTTTTCGTCCTCGAAAAGGAACGTATCTAAAAATTGTAAAATTAACTATCTTAATTTTATATTTTAATGGTAGATTATCTTTTCAAAATATATATAACTTTATATATATAGAAATCATATTTCACAAAGAATAGATTATAAATATCGAAAATACGTTAATTATAAATTCGTAACTCTGAACTCGTTCTAAGGCATTACTAACCCCATCTCTAACGAGTTTACTCATTCTAGGATACTGCTGATCCTATCTCTAATGAGTATTCTTATTGGACATTACTAATCCAATCTCTGATGAGTCTTCTGTTCCGTTCTAATGAGTTGTACCCCAAAGATTTGAGCTAACCAGAGCTCTGATACCAACTGTAAAGACCCGCAAATCCCCACCCTTTGGATCGACCATAAACCACACAGGTCTGACCCAAAAAGTGAAAATCTACGAATACTTTAACTTTGGGCATACAACATATTAAAACAACAACAGAAGACTTTTATAACATATCATCATATAATGTTACATCAGAGTACAGAATATACATATCAGAGTACATTGGAATATGATTACAGCGGAAGATAAATACAAAAATGTAATATACTGCAACGGAAGAACACAGCGGAAGACTTTCTATCTCTGGACACAGCTTTAAACTTCAACCCAGAATCCTGTTTAATATATCTGCAAAAATAGCTACTCGACTGCCCGTGTGGAAAATATGGGCACCCGAGTTTGCCAGTGGACAAAACTACAGGTCAGTCATGGGACTGGTGTGAGAATTCTACTTAACCTATATAATATAATAAGGCTAATCACAGGACCACGCCGCTAATGCAGAACGGGTTTACTCCATGGGATTGCCAGTGCATGACTAAAGTAAATCGTCAAAATAACGCAATGCTTTTTAGAAAAATGAAACCATTATAAGACCCAAGTCCCATCACACAATGCAACGCAAACCGGAGGATAGGGTTTTACCTTATAATGGCCAAAAGATGCTTGATACGATAAACACGGTATTATATAATAATAGTGTGCAACCAATTTGAAGTACATCAAAGTAAATGTATCAATCCTAGACGGCATGAGTGCCCCATCCCACTATGTCGCCATATATAGGTATACAATCAAAACCGCGTGATGTCGTATTGGAAATTTGGGTTTCCATCTGAGTCAAGGCTAGGGAGGAGACCCTTACCGATTCGAGACACTCTAGCAATGCCCCAGGATTGGTACTCTGTCCAACCCTTGGATCCTGCAGGGCCGGTCCACACTTACTTTTGTGGATTGGCAATTCCTGAACACACGCTTCCCGGTCCTTTTGGACCTATACTACGGCCAGTAGCGACCGCATAAACCGAGGCCTCGAACAATCCAACAACCACAATGAATAAATGCCAGCGCTGGTAGGTCCCTGGCACCACTCTAGCTAGAAAGAAACGTGCGCACTCCCTGCGTTCCCTTCTCCCGTTTTAGACTCTACCGGGCTGTGAGGCTCGTGAAGTCACGTCATACACAAAGCTATGCCTAAACAGGCTATGCTTTGATCATCAACCACAAGGCTCTGCTTTGCAACAATAAGCCTTGATCAAGTGCAACTTGGCATACCACATCAACAACTCATATCATGCGATCGGTAAATATTTAACATACAAAAGGGTGTTAAGCAAGAGAATAAATCCTCCGCCACCATGCATTTATATATTAAATAAAAACCAATTTAATTACATGAAATAAATTTCAATGTCAGGCATGCTATCCATTTACAAGTCCGTTCTGGGTCTGAACGAAACAACGTATCCGTCGATCTCCAGTACGTCTGGAAGATCATCACTTTTACCTTGCCTTGGGGGATCAGTCCCAATTCAAGATATTAGTCACCATCAACCAAACGATGTGAAGCTCTCCGGTCTTCAGTCACCGTCTTCATCTTCGACTCTTGATCGTCGTGATGATTATTCAGAATGGGTTAGACCCGGTCTTTCTGAATAACTCGCGTATCCTTAATTAAAATCAACCATACGCCACATTCCAACTTTGAATATCCTTTTAAATAAAATTATTATTTATGTTCAAAGGTCCTCATTAATTTTATCAAAGATAAAATAAATTAAATTTTTAATCTTTCTAAAAAGATGTATTAATATTCCAATTTTGATTTAATTTATAAAATAGATTTATAAATTTCAAATAGTAATTTCAATGTAAATTGGATTAAAGGATAAATGTTATTTAAAACATCGTCCACTACAAATCCAATTCACATATCAATCACCAAAGATAATTGTTAAGATCTAATAATCTTAAATAAAATATTTATCTTAAAGATATTAATTCATTATTATATAAAAAAAAACACATTTTAAAATAATCAATAAGATATTCTATATATAAAAGATTCTGAATGTAAAATATTCTTTATAATACACAATCTTTTATTTTACAAAGATCCTTTTATTTTATAAAAATTCTTTATTAAAAAAGAAATTCTGCATTGGAATGCGACTCAACCATGTACCATATAATTTGGGTCATATGGGTTTCATACATTTCATGTATAGAGTAATAACAGAAAATAATTCCCAATCCATCCATTAACAACCAGAGTGACGATTTCAACTGTGTGAGCGTTAAAATGAAATAATAACGCTC
Organism: Allium sativum; assembly: GCA_030737875.1. NCBI lineage: Eukaryota > Viridiplantae > Streptophyta > Magnoliopsida > Asparagales > Amaryllidaceae > Allium > Allium sativum. The sequence continues at coordinate 506,623,895 of CM060921.1, read as the reverse complement.
ATCGCAGTCTGTCGATCAATCGATAGACATATAATTAAACATTGGGATTTGTGTCATTCAAGTATCGTCCCAATACCCGTGTGGGGTTTTCAGCCAACAACAGTTCATACAAATAAATAAATATAGAATTGGTTAATAGGTTTAACCAATTTCAATTTCACATAACATGTCACTTATATCAAGTAAAATGTATTTTACTCTTATGACTTCCCTATATACTTCTAAAGTTACATAAACAGTAATTTATTTATACAGCTTTATTGCGGATGACAAATGGAATATATATTCCATTATATTTGTATGAAGTTTCTTACCAATACTTTTCAATGTATATTTTGACCAACAATACAATTGTATATTAGAATATAAATTCTAGTGCAAGTTTGCAAATAAAAATTGGATTTTTTATTTGCGTATAAATTCTACTGTATATTATGCAAATAAAAGTGATTCTCATATTTTCACATAATTTCTGTTTTCAACAAAGATGAGTAAAGTGATACACTCATTTTGTTAACGATTCTATTTCAACAAATACAATGTAAATAAAAGTGTGTTTCTAATCTTGTACTTTTATTTGTACATAAAACACAAATAAAAGTGTATCTCATGTATTTGTCTTTTTATTTGACAAAACAATGTTAATAAAAATGTTCTTTTATATCTTGTACTTTTATTTAACAAAACAATGGTAAATAAAATGTCTTTTTAACTCTTTTACTTTTATTTAACAAAACAATGACAAATAAAAGTATAATTTTCTTTCTATGCTTTATTTGCATCTAAAAATGCAAATAAGAAATATAACTCTCTTTTTACTTTTCTTTACAATAGAAAATGTAAATAAAATGGTTCACACAATTTTGTTATTTTTCTTTACAATAGAAAATGTAAATAAAAGGATTCACATTATTTTGTTCTTTTTCATTACAGTAGAAAAATGTCAATAAAAGGATTCACATTATTTTGTTCTTTTTCATTTACAATAGAAAATGTAAATATGTGTATTTCTAAATTCCATTCTTCTTATTTACATAAGAAAATGTAAATAATTGTAATTTCAAATTCCATTCTTTTTACTTACATAAGAAAATGTAAATAATATATATTTCTAAATTTTATTCTTTTTTATTTACATAAGAGGATGTAAATAATTGCATTGTATATGCGATGCAAATTTCACGTCTTTTCATTACATAAGGATATTTTCCATATCATGCGAATTCCCAAATTTCTAGTTACATATAAAAGTGTAATTCTTAATTACAATGCAAATCCTGATTTCTAATAACATAAAATGTAACTTTTTAATTCACGATGTAAATCATCTTATCTCATTACATAAAAATGTAATTTTTAATTTATTCGTGAATCTTACTTCTTTATTACATTATAAAAAATGTAATTTTTATTTTACGTTATAAATTCATGTCCCAATTACATAAAGAAATGTAATTTTCATAATACATACAAATTCATATTTTAATTTCATTGAAAAATATAATTTTTATCATACCGTTATAACTCATATATAAATTACATAGAAAAATGTCATTTTTATTTTATCGTTCTAATTCACCTCTAAATTACATAGAAAAATGTAATCTTTATTATGCGATGGGAATTCATATTTTAATTACATAGAAAAATGTAATTCCTATCATACGACATAAATTCATATCTAAATTACATAGAAAAATGTAATTTTTATCCTACAATGCAAATTCACATTTTAATTACATGAAAAAAATGTAATTTTCATTCTACCGTTATTATTCATCTCTAAATTACATAGAAAAATGTAATTTAAATCATGCAATGTAAATTTACATTTTTATATCATAGAAAAATGCAATTTTTGTCATACAGTGCAAATTCATATATAAATTACATATAAAACTGTAACTTTTGTTATGCAAAGTAAATTCACCTTTTTAATTACGTCTAAAAAATGTAATTTTATTCATACGGTGGAAATTCATTCATAAATAACATATAGAAAATGTAATTTATTTCATACGGTGAAAAATCATTCATAAATAACATATAAAAATGTTATTTATTTCATACGATGAAAAATCATTCATAAATAACATATAAAAATGTTATTTATTTCATGCTGTGGAAATTTATTCATAAATTCCATAATAAAATATGTTTTATTTCACACAATGTAAAAACATCTTCTTTTTATGTACAATGAAAAAAATATCATCTTTTTATATTTATAATATATTAACTTTACTATTTTACGATGTAAAAATATGATCTTTTATATTTTACAAAGTAAAAATATCAACTTTACTATTTTACAATGTAAAAATATCAACTTTACTATTTTACAATGTAAAAATATGATCTTTTCTATTCTACAACGTAAATATATTCATTTTCCTATTTGCAATGTAAAAATATGACTTTTTCTATTTTACGATGAAAAATAGTAACTTCTTCTATTTTACAATGAAAAATATGACTATTTCTATTTTACAATGAAAAATAATAACTTCTTCTATTTTACAATGAAAAATATGACTATTTCTATTTTACAATGAAAAATAATAACTTCTTCTATTTTAAATATAAAAAGATTGTCTTTTTATTTTCATCGTCAAAATTTCATCTTTTTGTTTTCAATATAAAAAGATTGTCTTTTTATTTTAAACATAAAAATATTGTCTCCTTATTTTCAACATAAAAGGATTTAGCCCTTTTTATTACAATCAAAAAAACAAAGTTGTAATTTTTGTAATCAAAATCAAAGTTGTAATCTTTGTAAACAAAATCAAAGTTGTAATCTTTGTAAACAAAATCAAAGTTGTAATCTTTGTTAACAAAAGCAAAGTTTAAATTTTTATAAAGTTTTAAATCTTTATAAATAAAAATAAAAGATTTCATGTTTTATAAATAAAACAAAGATTCATTTTATACAAACAAAAACAAAGATTCATTCTAAAGATCTAATCTTTATTAATGTTATTCATTTCAAAATAAAAATAAAAACTTTGATTTGTCAATCATGATAAAAGATTAAACTTTATTTACAAATCAAAACCAAAGATTAAACTTTTTATTATAACCTTTCTACTTGTCATCGAATAACAATTTCCACAATCAATTCCAACACCAATCATACAACACATCAATAACAATATAGGCCACAATCATCAATTTCCACCATACAACAATTTAATCCATACAACATTCATTTTGCATAATGATAACATAATTAAATTAAATTAATTATATATATATATAAAAAAAAAATAGAATCTCACCTTGCTTGTTTTCTGAAATGAAGCGATTTAAATCAGATCTCGTGTTTGGCGTCACATCGGTTACGGATCTGAAAGGTTTCAAATTGAAATTTATGTAAAAATTAGAATTCTGGCCTTTAACAACTGACACAGTGACGCTTAAAAGCGTGACAAAATCTGAAGCTATTTACCTCAAATTTTCAGAAATGTTCAAAACTTTGAATGCGGATTTCGGGAGCTATAGTCGACGGTTTTACGAACGGTTTGCGGGAGATTGAAGAGCTACGAGAGGGCTATCTTCACCGGGAAGATGGAGGGGTGCGGCTACCTGTACAAGGGGCGGCGGCAGCATAAAGGCGGCGGTTTCGGGGAGGTAAATCGAGAGCTACGGGCAACGGTTTGATGTGAGGTTTGTTGGAGAAGAAAGAGGAAGAGAAGAGCTTCAAAAAGTTTCACTACGGCATGGTCTAATTCTTAGTGGTTTGGGAGATAGGGAGGAGAGAAGTTTCGGCCATTATGGGTTCAAGGGTGCGGCTGAATCACGTTGAGGAAGAAGAAGGACCCGACTTTTATTTTATATTATTATATTAGGTTAATCTAATTATTATTTAATTAGCCCGTTTAAGCCCGTTTTGGTCCGAACTCAGATTTAGGTCCAACGACTGTCGTTCCTACCATTTAGCCCCCATTTCGAACTCATCTAGACATGTCTCGTCAGCCCAAACTGTCATCTAGGCCTCCGTTTCGCAGTTTTAAAATTTAAGTCCTTTATTTCTAATTTTTCCGTACAAATAATTTTACCGAGGACACAAATTAACTCAGAAAAATCCAGAAAAATTATTTTTGGATTTCTTATGTCAATACGGTTCTAACAAAATTTATTTCGTCGAATTCCGAGACTTTTTGAAAAATGGCTATTTTTAAGGCGTTCAAATTTAACTGAAATAGTCAAAACACATTTTATTTCGCCACGCTCACATATTAATTCGAAAAATTCTGAAAATTAAAACCTAGCAATAATTTGACATTCCGGTTCCAACAAAAGTGGTTTCGTCGAAAACAGAGGTCGTTTGAAAAAAGACTATTTTTAAGGCCAATATATTTAATATTAAAAATATATTTTTAAACAAATAAATCCCAAAACTCAAAATATATAAGTGTTTACTGTTTTTCAATGTAGAAACATCATTCTGAACTCAATGGAAGTGGTTTCGAGTTCAAATTCCTTTATATGCAAAAAGTAGCATTTTGACCCTTATAAATTTCATAGCGGCCATTCTAGATTTTAATTTTGACATAACTTTTGATTCCCGTTATGAAATTTTGATTTTTTGGATTCGTTGGAAAGATATTTTTAAATAGATTCTAATATTTTTGGTTTCACTAAAATCCGTTAAATTTTGCATCCTGTACGGTCAGTCAAAGTTCAAGTTTGACTTTTCAAACTACCGCGTTATTTCTAACTCTTTTTATAATAATAATTAAATCATTCATTCTACTTCGATTTAAATCAAATTTGTGATCATTATTATTTGAATAAATTATTTTATATTGTCAAAATTCATTAAAATTTCCTAAAATAAAAATTTTAAATTGGTCCTGATTTTGCGGGTTGTTACAACAGCGGAACGAATAAAATATATTATATAACATAAGCTTCGAAATACAATCTGTTTTGTACATATATACATACCATCATCAGAGTACACATAACATTTGATTCAGCGGAAGTAACTCTAAATAACTAACGTTGAAGCCTCCAGCTTCAAGCTCCTCCAAGTGTATCTGTAAAAGCCTGAAACACTTGACTGCCCGTACAAATTTGGGCACCCAAGAGTTTAGGAAAACAAAACAAAACAAAATCTGGGTCAGTCATGGGACTGGTGTGAGTAAACTCCAACCACTTGTTTAACTTTAAAAATCCTTTCAAAAGAAAAGATAATAGTAAGACCAGCCCACACATAAACACGGACGGTTTTTACCTTACTATAACCCAAAACACTTTGATACGAAAATCCAGTGATATTATAATAATGTCTACATCAAGTAAATAACCAAATAGCAGAACGCTTGCATCTCACGCTCCACATATATAGTATAAAATCAAAAATCGCATGGCGCTTATTGGAGATTGGATTTCCAACAGGACAAGGTATGGAACCACCTTCCGCTAGTGTATCTCTAGAGGCGAATACACCTGGGTTCAACAAGAACATCTTGCAACCCGGCCCACACATGACCGACCACTCATTTCGCTTGAGTGTATCGAATGTATATCACCAACGGTTGGACTCAAACCACCGTTTCCCGAATGGGCAGAATCGATAGATTTAGAAACAAAAGGAATTTCTCTAGATAGGTGATTATACACCCTAATGGGTGCGACCCACATAGCCATGCTGCCTGCCCGATTTTTGTCCTTTCCCGGTTGTTGAGGCCTGAGGCTACGATTACTTACCATTCCTTGATAACACAATCACTTTGAATGCCACATTGTCAGATCCGTTAATCACTAGTTGAGTTTGCACAAATATTCTGGATATTATGCTAAGGGATAAATCCGTTGCAACCATATATATTTATACAGACCAACCCATTTGATCATTGGAAATACTCTGTCAGACATTCGTCCATATACGTTCGTTCTGAGACTGAACGAAACCAAAGGCACTATTTCTATTACCAGAAAAGCCCTTGCACTTTACTCCGTCTTCAATATATTCAGCATACTAGGTTCGCAACGCTTATGCCGATACGGAGTGGTTCTTCAGATAATAATCCAACCGGTCTCTCCATATTGACAACGATGGTCAAAACTTCGATAGTCTGTGATTTAACTATCGAATAAAAACAAGTGTTCATCCAAACATATCAAACAAATCACTGGGCTCTTTAATTAATATTCATTAATTAAATCTCTTCTCCATCTCCTTATCAATATTTGTTAACCAAATATTTCAATAACCATATTGGCCCTTTACGCTATTTTTGATTTCGTTTCCTTGTCAAATTCTATATATATCGATATATATATTTCTAATTGTCAAATTTCTTAAAAATATTCTAACTCCTTAAATTCCCGGAAAAATTCGCCATAACCTCCCCTGTATCGGGAGCATCGGGAAATTTCAAATAGCTTCCCGGTATCTTCTCATTTCAAAAAGAAAAAGAAAAAGCCAAGCGGCTAGCCGATACGGCGCATAAAACTCATATATGAATTTAAACATGTACCTTTTTGTCGGGCACATAAATAAAAATCTCCATATACTCCATCCCATATCTGTTTAACACCTGTTCACCTGTTTCCAATTCAATTCAACTCAATCCATTCGTTTGAATTCAATTTTGAATCGATTGAATTCAGTTTCGCTCAATTATTCTTTAATTAGCCCTTTTGCCTATTTCACTTCTTTGTTGAACATAACACGTTCAAATAAAATGTTTAACTCGTTCATAACCAAATCGAATTTCGATTTCAATTTCAATTCTAGTTTCCTTTTCTATTTCGAATATAAGTTTTCAAATCGAATTCGCTTATTTAAGGCCCAATATCCATTCAAAAGCTCCTTAACTAATTTCTATTCAATTTAGTTAATTCCATTCAATAAATCAAAATCTGGTTTCTGTTTCAAAAATCATATTCATTTACACAACTTGAATTCGCATATATTTTGCAACTCAACTCTGAAATTTTCTAAATAGAACTTCGGATTTTATTTGCTTAAAATCCTTTTATAATATTAAATAAACCATTATGGTTTTAAAACGATTCTGGCGCTGTTTTTCTGAAAATTTGATTTTGACATAACTCAAAATCTATACGACGAAATTCATATTTTTCTCTTTCATTTGAAAACTATTATCAAACCGGTCCTGACGTTTCTTGTTTCAAAGAATTCCGACGTAAATTGCGTTCTGTATACTCGATTGAAGTTCAAATCGCTATTTTACGAACTGCAGCGCTGCGGCGAGTTCGTTTTAATTATATTTATATATATGAACTTTTAAAACTTCGTTTATATAAATTCAACTCCATTCTAATATATTTTAAATATATATCAAACCATTTTTTTCCCAACTCAACAAATATTTCTGATCTTCTATTTCATTTATATTTGAAGTCTATATTCAAATTCCAATTCGATTCTAATTCAAATTCTATATTCAAATTCTATTTCAACTATTTGAATTCAAATTCCATTTTTAATCTATTTGAACTTCAAATATTTAAACTCCATTTCTACTTGAACTTCAAATACCACATTTATATTCCTTTGAATCCAAATATCATGTTTCAAATCTCTTTGAATCCCTCTTATTCAAATTCTTTCTAATTAAACTCCATTTGAGTTTTTGTTTGAATCCTTATATTTAACACCATTTGAATTCTTTTTAAATTCTTATATTTAAATCCTTTTTATTAAAACCCATTATTTAAATCCCATTTGAATTTTCCTTATTTCAAATCCATTTGAACTCCTTTAAATTCAAATTCCATTTCAAAATTTATTTGGATTTCCTATTTTGAAATCCTATTCCACTTCTTACTTTGAAATCCTATTTTCAAAGTTTATTTCAAATTCTATTTTGAAATTCAATATTCAAAACTCTATTTGAATTTACTATTTTCAATTTCCCATTTCAAACTCCATTTGAATTTTCATATTCAAATCTCTATTTGCATTTTCTTTATTTGAATTCAAATTCTATATTTCATGCTAATTTCGCATATTCAAATTCTATTTGAACTTCGCTTTGAATTTCTAATATTCAAACTCCTTTCCTTTTCTATAAAAATTCAAATATTTAAACTCCTTTCCTTTTCTATAAAAATTCAAATATTTAAACTCCTTTTCTAATTCTACTATTCAAATCCCATTTGATTTCTATTATTCAAATTCTACTATTTAAATGCCCTTTTGAATTTCCTTTATTCAAACTCTATTTGAATTTCTATATTCAATTTCAAATTTTGGAATTTCTTTATTCAAATTCTATATTCAAATGTTATACTCAAATTTTAATTGAATTATATATTTAAAAATTCCATTCCAAATCCTATTTGAAATTTCTTTTGTATTTCAAATATTTCAACTCCTTTCTAATATTTAAATTTCTACTTAAAAATTCTATTTCAAGTTCTATTTTGAAATTTCATTTCAAAATTCTATTTCAAAATTCCACTTTGAAATCCTATATTTTTAAATTCTACTTGAATTTCAAATTCTATTTGAGAAAAACAGAATTCCCCTTTTTAAACTTCAAATATCATTCTCATGATATTTTAATAAATTAACGATTGGCCCAGTGATATTTAAAACAATCGAATCACCCAATTTTCAATCATTTGGTTTTCACACATCATATATGAATATATGTGAAATCAGCAAACAACAAACAGATAATATATTTTTGAGGAATCCTGTTGGATTCCTCCAACCTGTTTTCCTGCATCCACAGATGTTAGCACATAAATAATACCCATTCTGTTTCGTGGCAGAATATCGCGGTATAGAAGGTCATCCACTACTCATAGCGTGGGGCGTATAGGGTAATCATCCGCTATGAAACTGCGGGCATCCGCTAATGAGACTGCGGGAATCCAATCAATCAATCAACCCAATATATATATATATAGCCTAAATAACTAATATATATAAAGCAAGCAGAAAAATCCAAACGAGCACAACAACCATTATTTTTAACGAAATAAAAATAATCATAAATAAAAGGTGAGTGAGATTTACTCACCGTGATTTTCATTTCTGAATATTCAATTAAACATTGTATCTTCGCTGCTGCAAATCGACTTGGATAATTATTCTCGTACCTATGATTAATTTATTTTAATTTAGAAATCAAACTATTTTTCATTTAATTTAACTACCGCAATGATTAAATAAATTACTATATTTATTTAAATTTCGAAAACTTATACCTTACTGTCTTTGTAAACTGCTTGACCAATTCCCGAAACAAGTCCTCGGCCAGCTCCAAAACTAAAATCACCCTCAAAACTGCTATAGGTCATTGCGACATTTTCCCGAGCACCTTACATGCAATACTCCATTGCCGAAGTTCAGTCTAAACTCCACTTCATTTCCCCCCCATTCATCCACACAGTTCGACCCTTTCATCATCAGTAAGCCGCCACTTCCACTTCAGAAAATCTCCTCATCGCATCTCGGTCATCTCCTAAACCAACAACAGGCGCGCTGCTCCAAGTGTCAATTCCAGTTGCATCGCTCCCCCCACAGTAACCCTGACCGAATCCAATCGAACTCCACCAACCCACGCGCTCCTCAAAACCCCGTCAATCCCTTGCCTAGCTTGACCAGTTCGAGTTCGAACTTTCTTTCCACCCCATATCTTGCGCGCGTATCCCCAACTCCTCGGAACCCTCAGACTCGACTGCGAAGTCGATTTTGGTTTCGTTTTTAGATTGAAGAATTAGAAAAGGAAATTGGTATTTAAAACGAAGAAGAGGCGGCTTCGATTTTGGTTTTTGCTGAGGAATGGAAATTGAAGACGAGAACTGTATTTTATAGGGAGGAATGATGAAACAAATAGTACCGGCCATTAAATTCCTGTTTCCCTGATACTGAAGCTTGGAGACAAAGTCGTTGGCTCGAGATGAGATATAGGGTGTGCGACTTTATTTAGGTCTGCGTTAAACACTTCTTAGGTCGGCTCTCTTTTTTTTTTATCTTTTCTTTATACAGGTTTTATTTTAATTAAATAATTAAAATATCTCATGGTCCTTGACTAGAAATCCCGAATCACTATTCAACCGTGACGACCGATGTTTCCAACGTTATCCACTATTCTGAATTCAATGAAATAGATTATACAATTAAATTTGAACGTATATTTAAAATAACCATATTAAATCATTTTAAATTCAAAATAAATTCTTTATCAATGAATTTCTATTATCATCGTTCAGTTTTATCTTCAAATTGAATTATTTCAACTTCTCGTATTTCGATAATTATCAAAATAAATCGTATTTCGATTATTTAAACAATAACCCAATAAAATACCATCTATATTTTAAATTCAATATTTAAAACCATACTAAATATTTAAAATAAGCTGTTCAAAAATCTGGGTCGTTACATTCTTCCCCCCTTAAAATAATTTCGTCCTCGAAATTGCTAAGGTAAGAAAATGGTACAAATCCATTACTTTTCAAAAATTCACTTATGTTGAAACCCAACTCCTCATATTTCAACAAATCTAATTCCACCAAAACTTTTGGTCTTCCTTCATTCAATTCGAATGATCCATGATCAATCCATTTATATCCAATCTATATTCTATTAAACCAATTCAAATGGATTTTAATCAATTCCCTCACTTCGACCCATTTAACTTGTTTAAGTTAAATTTAAATTCCGGAATTCAAATCCCAGGGTTTTCATTTCAAATCCTTTTGAAATCACTTAAACATGTACATATATTTATTTCCATCCCAGATTCAAAACATTTGAATATTCAAACCAATTTGTTTTCTTTTAAACAAATTTCCATCAAAACTTTTCTAAGGTAGCAATTCATCACTTAGAAACTCGGAAATGAACACTGATGATGTTGCAATCATCATCAGAATTATTTCCCAGCCACTGAAGTGAGTTCAGTGCTTTATCACTTCTAAAATCCATTCAAAAATGGTATTTATTCAAATCCTTTACAAAACAAAGCTATATTATTTACTTTTAGAAAATATTTTCAAACTTCCCAGGATTTTAAATTCTTAATCCTGGTTTGAATTAAATTCTAATTCATCTCATTTGTATATTTAATTCCTATACAAATTCTATTTGGTTATGAATAACCATTTTAATTTTATAATCTCATTTGATTATAAAATCAACATCCAACACATCCATATAATAATAATTCTAGAAAATTATTCTTTCTATATCAAAATAGAAATTTTGGGTTAAATTATTTCATTTACCCACTTTAAAACAATATTATGTCAATTCCTCTATTCAAGTGTTTATAAACTCTTATCGACGTCGTGGCGTCCCACGATTCGACCAGAATTCATAAACTACTCAACAGACAAGCCAACCCAATATAAAACAAATTTTATATCAATTAACAAATACGCTCTCTCATATCTGTACACACAACTCATTCTAGGGTACTACTGACCCTACCTTTAATGAGCACATGCCACACAAGCCTAGGTGTTCGCTCAACCTGGCTCTGATACCACCTGTAACGACCCGCAAATCCGTGCTATCTGAGTTGACTAAATACACCACACGTCCAACTCAAATTTCACAGAAATACGACTCATTATTAGAAAGAAGTTAGAGGATGAGAAATAGAAAGAAAGAAATATTAGAATAGAAGAAAACAAAGATCACAAACTCACAGCGGAACGAATAAAATATATTATATAACATAAGCTTCGAAATACAATCTGTTTTGTACATATATACATACCATCATCAGAGTACACATAACATTTGATTCAGCGGAAGTAACTCTAAATAACTAACGTTGAAGCCTCCAGCTTCAAGCTCCTCCAAGTGTATCTGTAAAAGCCTGAAACACTTGACTGCCCGTACAAATTTGGGCACCCAAGAGTTTAGGAAAACAAAACAAAACAAACTCTGGGTCAGTCATGGGACTGGTGTGAGTAAACTCCAACCACTTGTTTAACTTTAAAAATCCTTTCAAAAGAAAAGATAATAGTAAGACCAGCCCACACATAAACACGGACGGTTTTTACCTTACTATAACCCAAAACACTTTGATACGAAAATCCAGTGATATTATAATAATGTCTACATCAAGTAAATAACCAAATAGCAGAACGCTTGCATCTCACGCTCCACATATATAGTATAAAATCAAAAATCGCATGGCGCTTATTGGAGATTGGATTTCCAACAGGACAAGGTATGGAACCACCTTCCGCTAGTGTATCTCTAGAGGCGAATACACCTGGGTTCAACAAGAACATCTTGCAACCCGGCCCACACATGACCGACCACTCATTTCGCTTGAGTGTATCGAATGTATATCACCAACGGTTGGACTCAAACCACCGTTTCCCGAATGGGCAGAATCGATAGATTTAGAAACAAAAGGAATTTCTCTAGATAGGTGATTATACACCCTAATGGGTGCGACCCACATAGCCATGCTGCCTGCCCGATTTTTGTCCTTTCCCGGTTGTTGAGGCCTGAGGCTACGATTACTTACCATTCCTTGATAACACAATCACTTTGAATGCCACATTGTCAGATCCGTTAATCACTAGTTGAGTTTGCACAAATATTCTGGATATTATGCTAAGGGATAAATCCGTTGCAACCATATATATTTATACAGACCAACCCATTTGATCATTGGAAATACTCTGTCAGACATTCGTCCATATACGTTCGTTCTGAGACTGAACGAAACCGAAGCCCTATTTCTATTACTAGAAAAGCCCTTGCACTTTACTCCGTCTTCAATATATTCAGCATACTAGGTTCGCAACGCTTATGCCGATACGGAGTGGTTCTTCAGATAATAATCCAACCGGTCTCTCCATATTGACAACGATGGTCAAAACTTCGATAGTCTGTGATTTAACTATCGAATAAAAACAAGTGTTCATCCAAACATATCAAACAAATCACTGGGCTCTTTAATTAATATTCATTAATTAAATCTCTTCTCCATCTCCTTATCAATATTTGTTAACCAAATATTTCAATAACCATATTGGCCCTTTACGCTATTTTTGATTTCGTTTCCTTGTCAAATTCTATATATATCGATATATATATATTTCTAATTGTCAAATTTCTTAAAAATATTCTAACTCCTTAAATTCCCGGAAAAATTCGCCATAACCTCCCCTGTATCGGGAGCATCGGGAAATTTCAAATAGCTTCCCGGTATCTTCTCATTTCAAAAAGAAAAAGAAAAAGCCAAGCGGCTAGCCGATACGGCGCATAAAACTCATATATGAATTTAAACATGTACCTTTTTGTCGGGCACATAAATAAAAATCTCCATATACTCCATCCCATATCTGTTTAACACCTGTTCACCTGTTTCCAATTCAATTCAACTCAATCCATTCGTTTGAATTCAATTTTGAATCGATTGAATTCAGTTTCGCTCAATTATTCTTTAATTAGCCCTTTTGCCTATTTCACTTCTTTGTTGAACATAACACGTTCAAATAAAATGTTTAACTCGTTCATAACCAAATCGAATTTCGATTTCAATTCTAGTTTCCTTTTCTATTTCGAATATAAGTTTTCAAATCGAATTCGCTTATTTAAGGCCCAATATCCATTCAAAAGCTCCTTAACTAATTTCTATTCAATTTAGTTAATTCCATTCAATAAATCAAAATCTGGTTTCTGTTTCAAAAATCATATTCATTTACACAACTTGAATTCACATATATTTTGCAACTCAACTCTGAAATTTTCTAAATAGAACTTCGGATTTTATTTGCTTAAAATCCTTTTATAATATTAAATAAACCATTATGGTTTTAAAACAATTCTGGCGCTGTTTTTCTGAAAATTTGATTTTGACATAACTCAAAATCTATACGACGAAATTCATATTTTTCTCTTTCATTTGAAAACTATTATCAAACCGGTCCTGACGTTTCTTGTTTCAAAGAATTCCGACGTAAATTGCGTTCTGTATACTCGATTGAAGTTCAAATCGCTATTTTACGAACTGCAGCGCTGCGGCGAGTTCGTTTTAATTATATTTATATATATGAACTTTTAAAACTTCGTTTATATAAATTCAACTCCATTCTAATATATTTTAAATATATATCAAACCATTTTTTTCCCAACTCAACAAATATTTCTGATCTTCTATTTCATTTATATTTGAAGTCTATATTCAAATTCCAATTCGATTCTAATTCAAATTCTATATTCAAATTCTATTTCAACTATTTGAATTCAAATTCCATTTTTAATCTATTTGAACTTCAAATATTTAAACTCCATTTCTACTTGAACTTCAAATACCACATTTATATTCCTTTGAATCCAAATATCATGTTTCAAATCTCTTTGAATCCCTCTTATTCAAATTCTTTCTAATTAAACTCCATTTGAGTTTTTGTTTGAATCCTTATATTTAACACCATTTGAATTCTTTTTAAATTCTTATATTTAAATCCTTTTTATTAAAACCCATTATTTAAATCCCATTTGAATTTTCCTTATTTCAAATCCATTTGAACTCCTTTAAATTCAAATTCCATTTCAAAATTTATTTGGATTTCCTATTTTGAAATCCTATTCCACTTCTTACTTTGAAATCCTATTTTCAAAGTTTATTTCAAATTCTATTTTGAAATTCAATATTCAAAACTCTATTTGAATTTACTATTTTCAATTTCCCATTTCAAACTCCATTTGAATTTTCATATTCAAATCTCTATTTGCATTTTCTTTATTTGAATTCAAATTCTATATTTCATGCTAATTTCGCATATTCAAATTCTATTTGAACTTCGCTTTGAATTTCTAATATTCAAACTCCTTTCCTTTTCTATAAAAATTCAAATATTTAAACTCCTTTCCTTTTCTATAAAAATTCAAATATTTAAACTCCTTTTCTAATTCTACTATTCAAATCCCATTTGATTTCTATTATTCAAATTCTACTATTTAAATGCCCTTTTGAATTTCCTTTATTCAAACTCTATTTGAATTTCTATATTCAATTTCAAATTTTGGAATTTCTTTATTCAAATTCTATATTCAAATGTTATACTCAAATTTTAATTGAATTATATATTTAAAAATTCCATTCCAAATCCTATTTGAAATTTCTTTTGTATTTCAAATATTTCAACTCCTTTCTAATATTTAAATTTCTACTTAAAAATTCTATTTCAAGTTCTATTTTGAAATTTCATTTCAAAATTCTATTTCAAAATTCCACTTTGAAATCCTATATTTTTAAATTCTACTTGAATTTCAAATTCTATTTGAGAAAAACAGAATTCCCCTTTTTAAACTTCAAATATCATTCTCATGATATTTTAATAAATTAACGATTGGCCCAGTGATATTTAAAACAATCGAATCACCCAATTTTCAATCATTTGGTTTTCACACATCATATATGAATATATGTGAAATCAGCAAACAACAAACAGATAATATATTTTTGAGGAATCCTGTTGGATTCCTCCAACCTGTTTTCCTGCATCCACAGATGTTAGCACATAAATAATACCCATTCTGTTTCGTGGCAGAATATCGCGGTATAGAAGGTCATCCACTACTCATAGCGTGGGGCGTATAGGGTAATCATCCGCTATGAAACTGCGGGCATCCGCTAATGAGACTGCGGGAATCCAATCAATCAATCAACCCAATATATATATATATATAGCCTAAATAACTAATATATATAAAGCAAGCAGAAAAATCCAAACGAGCACAACAACCATTATTTTTAACGAAATAAAAATAATCATAAATAAAAGGTGAGTGAGATTTACTCACCGTGATTTTCATTTCTGAATATTCAATTAAACATTGTATCTTCGCTGCTGCAAATCGACTTGGATAATTATTCTCGTACCTATGATTAATTTATTTTAATTTAGAAATCAAACTATTTTTCATTTAATTTAACTACCGCAATGATTAAATAAATTACTATATTTATTTAAATTTCGAAAACTTATACCTTACTGTCTTTGTAAACTGCTTGACCAATTCCCGAAACAAGTCCTCGGCCAGCTCCAAAACTAAAATCACCCTCAAAACTGCTATAGGTCATTGCGACATTTTCCCGAGCACCTTACATGCAATACTCCATTGCCGAAGTTCAGTCTAAACTCCACTTCATTTCCCCCCCCATTCATCCACACAGTTCGACCCTTTCATCATCAGTAAGCCGCCACTTCCACTTCAGAAAATCTCCTCATCGCATCTCGGTCATCTCCTAAACCAACAACAGGCGCGCTGCTCCAAGTGTCAATTCCAGTTGCATCGCTCCCCCCACAGTAACCCTGACCGAATCCAATCGAACTCCACCAACCCACGCGCTCCTCAAAACCCCGTCAATCCCTTGCCTAGCTTGACCAGTTCGAGTTCGAACTTTCTTTCCACCCCAGATCTTGCGCGCGTATCCCCAACTCCTCGGAACCCTCAGACTCGACTGCGAAGTCGATTTTGGTTTCGTTTTTAGATTGAAGAATTAGAAAAGGAAATTGGTATTTAAAACGAAGAAGAGGCGGCTTCGATTTTGGTTTTTGCTGAGGAATGGAAATTGAAGACGAGAACCGTATTTTATAGGGAGGAATGATGAAACAAATAGTACCGGCCATTAAATTCCTGTTTCCCTGATACTGAAGCTTGGAGACAAAGTCGTTGGCTCGAGATGAGATATAGGGTGTGCGACTTTATTTAGGTCTGCATTAAACACTTCTTAGGTCGGCTCTCTTTTTTTTATCTTTTCTTTATACAGGTTTTATTTTAATTAAATAATTAAAATATCTCATGGTCCTTGACTAGAAATCCCGAATCACTATTCAACCGTGACGACCGATGTTTCCAACGTTATCCACTATTCTGAATTCAATGAAATAGATTATACAATTAAATTTGAACGTATATTTAAAATAACCATATTAAATCATTTTAAATTCAAAATAAATTCTTTATCAATGAATTTCTATTATCATCGTTCAGTTTTATCTTCAAATTGAATTATTTCAACTTCTCGTATTTCGATAATTATCAAAATAAATCGTATTTCGATTATTTAAACAATAACCCAATAAAATACCATCTATATTTTAAATTCAATATTTAAAACCATACTAAATATTTAAAATAAGCTGTTCAAAAATCTGGGTCATTACAGTTTTACAATTTAAAACAACTTTCATTGCACAATCTTTTTGAAACTCAATTCCTTTTATGTTCTGGATTCCAAAATAAAAACCACCGTTTCCATTTTGAAATGATTTCAAATAATATTTTTGAATTCATACTTGAACTTAAAATTCCAGTTTATCTCTAGAAACTTAATACACTACATTTATAAACATTGTTTATAAATTCACTTGTTTTATATATTCAAACAAGTTCCATTTCAAATCCAACTGAAATTCTACCCCTTTTTGGAATATTTTATTTTTATAACTTAAATATAAATCTAAAATCTATTTCCATATTTAAATTTAGTTCTTTCTAAACAATTCCAATATCTTATTTAAAAATCATTTAGTTTATAAAAGTCGACATTGTCGAATAATATCATAAATCCATATGGATTTATTTTAGTTTAATTTATATTCCGAACATTGGAATAAATACCATTGTTTCCCTTTTTAACACGATCCAAATTCTCATTTTAAATTCATATTTGAAGTTAAAATTTTAAATTATCCAAATGATAATTTTCATCTTTATTTATAAATACCATTTATAAATTCACTTCAATTTTCCGTATTATTAAATTTATAAACATCGTTTAAAATTCCATTACTTGTTTTTATTATTCAAAACAAGTAAATATTTCTTTGCCCATTCGAAATTCAAATTCTATTTTTGAAAAATAGATTTTCCGTTTTAAATCTCGAAATATTCTTTTCACGATATTTTTATAAATCAACATTTAGGCCCAGTGATATGCAACCAATCAAAAACACCGAATTATTAATCACAGGTTTTCAAACACATCATATATGACAATATATATGAAAAACAAACAAACAATAATATTTTTGAGGAATCCAGTTGTATCCCTCCAACCTGTTTTCCCTGCATCCACAAACGTTAGCCAACATAAATAATACCCATCCTACTTCGAGGCAGGATATCGCGGTATAGAAGGTCATCCACTATCATAGCGTGGGGCGTATAGGGTCATCCGCTAATGATACTGCGAGCATCCGCTAATGGTACTGCGGGAAAATCCAACCACCAATATATATATATATATAATGGCCACAAACACCAAGCCTAAATAACTAATATATTTATAATAGCCACTAATATATTTAAACGCACCCAAAAAATCAACCAATAGAATATATAAATTATTTAAATAAAATCCAGAGTGAGTTTACTCACCTGATTTTAAATCTGCACTTGTACCAATTTCAATCTCTTTTCATTGATTTTCGAGTCTTCGAACTCCACACGAATTATTTTATTTGATTTATCCTTGCCTAAAAAAATCCGAATTTTATAAATTAGCTATTGAATTTCCATAATTATTTTTTATACTATAATATATTAAAATTAAATTCCCTAAACTTCTAGATTTTGAATAGCTAACTATCTCAAATTCACTCATCTTAACTTACAATTTATATAATGGTTTACTAATAAAATTTTCTTTTTAGTTTCTAAACCCTATATTAGCAATTAATAACATTTCTATTTAACAGTAAATAAACTTTTAGTTTAAAAAATATATATATACACTAATCAAGTTCCAATAAGAATTTACCTCCTGTAACCCCAACTAACAACTTTATCACCAATAAAATTTGTAATTACCTGGGTTTTCAGATCGGAAAAAAAATTATTTAATGATAAATTCTAAGAAACAAACAAGCAAATAAATTAAAACTATAAAATTTAGTTATTAGAATGAATATATTCAAAGTTTATTGAATTTAAAATTAAAATAAATATTTGTATGTAAAGAATTTGAAAACAAATTTGTAATCAAAACGTTATAAGTTCGTTCTGTATAATTCTGGTAATTTAAACTAAATAAATTTAATTGACTGCTAATTAAACTCAATGCAATTAAATATAAAAGTAGATTTTTTATAAAATGATCAAATCACTGATAACTGTGTGCCATTGTGTTCGTCTCGATGATTTCAATGGTATATCTATAATGATATTTTGGTGTCTGTAAAGATAAATGGGTAGACAGTTATTTCCATATAGGTGACCCTGTAAAGAAGTGCAACATAAAATCGAACTGAAATAAAGTGTGATATACAAATGTTACAAACAAACAAAAAAAAATATCTCCACAAATCCAAATAATTGTCTAAGAGAGTACTGAGCGTCAAAGGAGAAGTGATGTAGAACATTAATTTTCTTCTTTGTAGTAAATGAGGCGTGCACGCATCATTTCTTCTACCAATGTAAACCACAATAATTCACCCACCACCCTACCACCGTATACATAAGTTCCAAATAGCATATGCTCTTCCTCCTTTTTCATAGTCTCCCTCCATAAATTATTTTCTTCCTTCAGCAAAGTTTGCGTCATTTATAAAAAAACAACAAAACAAAGAAAGAAAGAAAAACACAATGAAAGCACGCATGAAGTAGACAACCTCCTCCCTCCCCTCTTACTCTCCTCTCCACATTCTCTCTTGCTCCGCCCTCTCTTCGACGCCATACAACTCCGGCAACCTCGACAATAATCGCGACAGCAACTCCAGCTTCGCTAATTCCCGTAGTCATTTGTTCTCTTGCCGTGTCCATCTCATCGTCGCAAGCTCTCGGAACCGAATGTGAGTTGTTACTCACGCCTAAACATTTCTAGTGTACTTGCTGTATATTTATAAACATTGCTGAACCTAAAAAAAACTGGTGACATTATTTTGTTTTGCTCTCAATATACAAAGAGGCACAACACAACAAGCCATCTTTATTTGGTGCAAATGGAAATACATGCATGTGTGTGTACTCATATGTATGTGTGTGTGTTTTATGTGAGTTGCGTATGGCGTGTGTTCATGTGTTTGTGATGTGTATGTGTGTATGATCCAGCGCGTGCTTATTTTGTATATATACATGGCAAGAGTGCATGCTTCATTGAATGTTGTTGAGTGTGTTTATATGTAAGGGGGCATGAAGAAAATAGGAAGAGCCTGTGCACGAACCTGAGAGAAAATTAATCTTTCGGA
This sequence comes from Allium sativum, assembly GCA_030737875.1. Classification (NCBI taxonomy): domain Eukaryota; kingdom Viridiplantae; phylum Streptophyta; class Magnoliopsida; order Asparagales; family Amaryllidaceae; genus Allium; species Allium sativum. The sequence goes on along the minus strand of CM060921.1, from coordinate 506,603,732 downwards.
TTCATGGCATAAAACTAATTTTCAAAGAACAAAAGCAATGTTCCTGTTTTCATTTTCTTTTGGGGTTCTCTTCATTTTGATACTGAACGTAAGGAAAGGAGGGGGATTCATATTCACATTGTACATCTTTCAAATTTAAAGCAAAATCCATCTCCTTGTCTTTCTTTTGGTTCTCTATCAAAAAGGAAGCCTTCTCATTTTTTGCATTATTTTCTCCACCTTTTATTAAAACTCACGCAAGAAAAGAAAAGAGGGGAAAAAAGAAAAAGAAAAAAAAAAGAAGCCAAAACACATGGAAGAAAGGGGGGAGGACACATGCAGGCATTCGTGAAAGTCCACGGAATATGGGAGGATTCATTCATTTATTTTGGGACAAAAAGAACTTTCACTTGTGTGTGCGTGCATATTTATTCATATGTGTTGCATGTGTGTTTTACATGTTCTTGTGAGTTCATGGGTGCGTGTGTTTTTAAATGTGCATGTAGCGTGCGTTTTTAACATGTGCATATGAGTTTTGTTGCATGCGGTTTTCATGCATGAGGTGGAGTGATATGTGTGGGGTGCATTCATATACATGTACTAAAATATGTTGTGTGCCCGCATGTATTGATTAGTGCAGTATGCATGGTTCATCCTTGCATAAGCTTCGAAGAAAAATTAGGTAGTTTAGTAAAATAAAAAGACATCTTTTGCAGACCCAAAATATTTAGAAAGATATGTAAGATCGTAAAAGGAACACGTCGAACTCAAATGGCTTTGTTTCAAAAATGAACGGTGGAAACTTTTTCACAATTTCAACGTGAATCGAAAACTGAAACTACTAAATGAATATAATCTGGTAATCAGCGCGACGAGACGGACACAACGGTATATAATTTGCAGTGTCTGCATGCTCCGTTCAAAAACGCGTTACGGACCCTTCTAACGTAAGAATGCAGATGAGAAACGGAGGTCAAAACGTCTGATTTTCGCGAAACGAACTTCGTCGTTGGATTACTGTCAACGAATAGAATATTTTTCATATTTGTCTAAACTTGTTTTGAAGAGATTTTAAAATTGCTAAAATTTGAACTGTTATACGCAGCTTTGCACTGAAAATTGCGCGACCGACAACATTCAAATTTTCCGACGAAATTTTCACAACTGCTACATTTCACTATACGTATTTCAAATTTCAAAATTCCCGTTCTATAAATCATAGAATATTTTCAAATTTCGATTAAACTTTGGTTTAAATTATATACATGAAAATTTGATTTAAATTGATGAATGAAATATTAAGTGATTTAAATTTTATTTAAACTTATTGAAATAACCATTGTTGAACCTCCTACTAAAAAAACATTAGCCTAAATATTTAAGGAAATAAATTTCAAAATTATAAATTTTGGATACAAATTTAGTTGAGCAAAAACAATTTAGTTAAATGAAGTAAAATTTTGAAATTCGAAAGTGAACTTAAGTGAAATATTCAATAGTTGGAAATTGTAAATTTTATAAAAGAAAAATACAACTTTAGTTTATTGATTTGGAACTTTGGAATTAGATACAAAGTTAAGTGTATAATTGCAAACGATAAAATGTTGTTAATATTTCAAATTGGAATATTTGATAGTTCAAGTTTAAATAAGGAAGTTGAAATACAATTATGGTTTGATCTATTCGATAAATTAATAATGAAATTGAATGGCGTTAGTTGCCAAAGAGACCGGAGCCAGTTATGGGCACATTCTCTGTCGATACTTGAACCACTTTGATAACTATGTTTGTGAAGTGATGATACAAAATGAAGTGGTTGTTTTTTGTATACGTTTACCGGATTGAAGAAAGTGAACGATAATGGATAATTGACACTTGTGTCAAATTTGAAATGACTAAAACAGGAGCCGTGTCGAGCCATTGAGGCTATCTACCTCTAGCAAACGCACTTCTTCATGTATTCTATTTTTTTGTTATTTGGTGATCATTCTTGATTTTGGAAGTGTTGTGTTGCGGTGGGCCACTACGGTTACCACCAGTCCGGATCAGGCAAATTGGTAGTATCCTACCTTGGGCATTGCCTCACGTGCCTTGTCATACGTTTTATCCCTATGCGCGACCACTACGAGTTTCTATTTAACATATGCCTATAGGGAACTCACTGGCTATCGGCATTCTACTGGTTGTATTACAGGACATGTATAGACCACATTGTTTAAAAACGTGTTAAGGGGGATCAATGTAAAGCCTTAACGCTATTTTTAATATTTTATATCATTGATAGACATTACATATAATAGCGTATCATACTATATATAGATATTTGAATGGATCCTTAAGAGATGAAAAATACCGTAACATCTCTTGAGTAATTTGCATTTGAGTTTAGATCTAATCACATTAGAATGTTTAGACCTGACTCGAGTGTTTTGTGTTTTTCCCATTTCGCTCAGGTCAGACTGAGTATTGCAGTGTTCTCGAGGAGCGCTTTATCTGGAGTCGAAGACCTTATCGAAGACTCCATCCTATCCAGTATTAGTTTCCTATTTTCCGTTTGACTTTTATCTGCGAACTTTATGAGTCGCTATATTGTGTAATTAAAATGTAACTGTTTAAGTACTTTCATGAACTGCTTATATATATTATTTTGTTTCCATTGCGAGATTCTGTGTTATTCTGCATATGTGATTCTATGTTCAGATTCTATTATACACCCTAAATTGGTTATCTACCAGTTTTGAATCGTTCGAGTTGGACATGTGTGGTTTTATTGTCAACTTGGATTATTCAGAAAAGGCGGGTTGTCACAGAATTTAACCCTGCTCCATATAAAATGCCGAGCCTGTAGATTGCCAAACCATCCATGTTTATCCCTCGAACTCCACATTCGCACGCTTCAAGGGAATCGCAACTTCATCCTCTACAGGTTACTAACGATAAGCCCCAACTTCACGAAAAGATCGAACCCTAAAACACTCTAAATCGAAACTCGATCCTCCCGTTGCAGTGAATTCCAGATCCAGAAAAATGGATAGCAACCCTCCTCTTCCACTCAACACAAATGCAAGCCTCAACTGACCTCAAGCTTCAGGTTTCAAGCTTCAGGGAGTTCGCGGTCCCTTGTTTCCCCTACTGAAATTCTTCGAACACCCATACCGACAAGCTACGACAACCCCACCCCACCGTGAGCACCTAAAGCAAGCTTCCGGGCTTCAGAAATCCATGCAATTTCGATCGAGACAAGTTCTCTTTTTTTTCTTTTTTCTTTAATCGAACGGAAATGGAAAGTAATGGAGGTGGGCTTGACGAGTTCGATTTGGATTTAGAAAGAAGGGGAGGCTCGGATTTTATTGGAAGAGAAATATGAAGAAAATAAAGTGAAAGAGGGAATGAAGATTTTCTGTTGTTAAAAAGGAACGACAATGAATTTTTGCAATTGAACTTAGTTTCAGAAGAGTGAAAAATGGAAAAATATAAGGGAAGGAGATGCGACGGTTTATCGAAGATGAATGCTTCAGTGTTAAGGAATAGGAGTGCATAGGTACAGAGTAGGTTACAATGTACTGTTATTGCTTATGATGGAAGGAAGTTATATTTTATAATTATTTTAATTTTAATTTAACTTAATTTTAATTTTAATTAAAATCGATATCCTTTGATTTTAAATTACCACATTGATTTCAAACTCCTATTTGAGCCCAACAACAGCTTTCCTAGGGTTATACCATCATTCTGGACACACTGGGACAAGTTCTGAAGCTCAATTCGATCATATGGAGAAGATATAAATTTAAATCGATATAAATTTAATTAAAAACAATTAAATTCCTAGATAATAAATTATTATTATCAATTATATACGTCCAAATAAAGTTTCTATAAATTATTTGAATCAATTGAACTTAGATTTAAATTTCGAATGAATTAGTTTCAGATTCCCGTATTACGATAATTATATATATTAGAAATAAATCGTATTTCGAATTAAATCAATAACTCAATGTAAATATTCATTTATATTATCAATTCAATATCTAAAGCAATATTAAACATTTAAAATAAATTGACCAAAAATCCGGGTTATTACAGTTGTCTTGTTGTGAATCTCTCGTCCTCACGATCGCAACAGATCCAGTTTCGCGCGATTTGGACCTCGTATGAAGAGGTTATAACGTTTTGAACATTAATTACATTAACTAAATAATTAACTAATGAATAATTAAACTAATTAATTATTTTCCCCACCCCTTAATTATCCCTCATTGTCTTCCCCGCAACAGGAACCCATCGTTCCCAAGGAGAACCTACCTGCTCATGAGAACTGAGGTCGGAGAACGATCCAGGGGGCCATGATGAAGGCCATCACGCATCCTTCCTCCACCTGCGATGGCGCCGCTCGCGGTAGTCCTTGCACCACTGAACTCGCATGCAAACATCCGCTCTTTGAGGCAAAAAATCTAACACCACACACCATGATATTAAATCACTTCCATATAAATCGAAACCCCATAGAAATCCGAACAATATTTGCTTTGGATCCACGATTTAATTTGGCTTGGATTGGAGGCGATTATGGTTTTAAAATCGGATGGTTTTGACTGCAGAAACGAGGGTGGCGGCTGCTCCAAACGGAGTTTAGGGTTTCTGAGGTATTTGGGGGTATTTATAATAAAATATTTTATTTTATTTAATAGTTTTAATTTCAGAAATTCATGTTTACCGATATGAACTCCAAATCAAACCCAACAACTGTTGCCCTAGCTAAATACTCCCATTCCGGACACAATGGGATATGTTTCGTAAGCCAATTCGACTGTTTCGATTAGTTTTTATCAAAATTAAAATATTAATCAATGTATGTTAAATTTGAACGCACATTTTAATTTACCGGGGCAACATACTAACTCCAAAAATTACAAAAAATTATATCTAGCTTTATTTCTACGATGCGGTCCTAACAAAACTAATTTCGTTGAATTTGGAGACCGTTCAAAAAATGGCCATTTTCTGGTTGATCCAATTCAACTGAAATTTACCAAACACATTTTAATTTGCCACACTCACATATTAATTCCAAAAATTATGAAAATTGAAATCTAGCAATAATTTGACATTCTGGATCCAACAAAAGTGGTTTTGTCAAAAACGGAGGTCGTTTGCAAAATGACTATTTTGAAGGGCTATATATTATATTAAATTCCATAGCGACTATTTCAAATTTTAAACTTGACATATCTTTTTATTCCCGTTATGAAATCTGGATTTTTCACATTTGTTAGAAAGATATAATTAAACAGATTCAAAAATTTCTTGTTTTACTGAAATCCGATTTATTTTGAATCTTGTATATTCATTTGAAATTTGAAATCGAATTTTCAAACTACCGCGCCTTTTCAAGTTCGTTTTATAATTAAAATAAATTTTTATTCGTTATTATTTAAAATAAATCATTTTAAATATTCGAAATCCATTAAAATTGCCAAAACAAAAAAATTTAATTGGTTCCGAAAATCTGGGTTGTTATAGTTATTAGCTTATGGAGTAAATAGAACAAATCACAGAATCACATATCACAAACACAGATACAGAGCAATATAATACCTCAAAGTGGGAAATATAATGGTAGTTCATGAAGCTACTAAATGAATTTTACATCAGAGTTTACATAAATAATACAGCGGAAGTTTAATACAATAAATAACCGATAACCATCTGAAACAGAATGACAAAAATAACTAGATGACTGGAACAACTGATCAACAGGTAGACAAAGGTGAGCAGACATCCAATATAAGCTCCAGACTCCAAAGTAAATCTCGAAAGCCGTGATAATCGATCTAACCCGAGCAATAATGCAAAACAAAACAACTTGGATCAGGACTAACATTCTTATGGAAGTAAACCAACTTAAATGAAATGTTTGATGAAATGCAATCAGTAACTTAAAGGATGTCTGGGATTACCATCCTCTAAGGATCCATCAATCTAATACTATATAATATAATACGCTATATACAATAGTGTCTATCAGTAAAGTAAAATATCAAAATAGTGTAAGCGGGATTACCATGATTACCCTTACACCGTTTATATATTCCCATAGTATATACAGTACCGTAATTCCTCCGTAAACTAGAGGTTGATCAGAGGGCACTCCATATAAAACGGTACAAAGCAAAGTCATAGTGGGCTCGTATAAGGCATGTGAAAAGGCATGCAAGGAATGCCAGGGTAGATTCACCGTTTGTAGAGCCGGACTGGTGCTAACACATAGCAGCTATTACCGCCCACCTCGAACACACTCCCATAATCAAAAGGGCCCAAATCGAATCTCACAGTAATAGAATAATATCGAAGAAGTGTGCTCGATAAGACATATGACCTCACTTGGTCCGTGCGTAGCTCCTGTTTTTGCCACATCACGCTGACTCAAGGTATAACCTCACTTGGTCCCGGTCTCTTTAACAACCAACCGTTTACATTTTTCTCACCGTGGTTATTATTTTATAAATTACTTTATAAAATAGTCTATACGAAATCTCATATTCAGATTTGAAATCAAAATTAAATATTTAACTTCGATTATATAAAATTTTGAAACCCATTCACTTAAATCGCTTGAATCGATTTAGAAATCATATCGTAAAGGTCTCGCAATATAGTATAAACCAATACTATTTAACTTTGAGGATAATTTAGTTCGATCTATATTCAAAAATCCAAGTTTCAAACTATTCAATAATTTGCTTTACGTCGATTCAAAAATTCAATGGTTCGAGTTCAAACTATACGATTCAAATCACAACTTACATTTCAATTTAAACAATGTATATTCATGCTATATGATTGTAAATTGTTATATATAAATTAAACAATTATCTAATTCCCCTTTATATGGATTCAATTAAGTCGATTCGAAAATCCGATCACTTAGGTTCAAATCAAATTTATATAATTGAAATCGAAATCCTATGTTTCAATTTAAACCAAATCATATAATATCTCAACTCAAATTGAACTAATTAAATTCATTACTTATAATTTTAGTCGAAGCCTTATATTCAATTAAAACAATTTATAAGATCTAAAACTATTCTTATAAATCAATTCAAGAAATTTCCTAATTCAAAACAAAAAGATTTATAAAATCAATTCTATATAAAATTTGTATATATTCAAATTCACATTTTATTCGCTAAAGAAATCAAATTCATTTCATTAATCAGACATCAATTTACAAAATTCAAGTTTATTTCCAATATAGGTTCATATTTTTAAATCCAATTCAAATTTGCATTTAGTTAATAAAAAATCAAACTTATTCCTTAATTAGGAAATTCAATTTCAAAACAACTTCACAATTCAAGTTCATAAGTTCAAACCAATTTGAATTCAAATTCAGTTCATTTTTTACCCAATTTGTCTCTACTAAAAGTTCGTATCGATTCAAATTCATAACTTAATATAAGTTCATTCGTTATTCAAATATTGTTATATAAATTTTCATCTTAAACTTCGAATTTAAATCGCGAAATCTAACTTATCAATTTTGACTTTATTATTAAAGTTTATCAAATATATATATAAGAAAATAAATTTTGAAAATTGATATATATATATACATATATGTTTATAAAATTCTAAAATTAATTAGAATATAGATTATAAACATATAAAAGATTAAATAATATACAAATAGGTTTAAAAGAATTATTTACAATAATATAAAAAGTTTAAAATACTTAATAATTAAATTATATAGTTTAAAATAAATAAAATTATAAGTAAATCCTAAATAAATATTCAAATCTATATTTACTTATAAAATAAATCGTTTTAAAACATATAGTTTAAAATTTATAAAATTTTAATTTAAAAACTTTAAAATATAAATATATATATATATAATAAAAATGAATATTAAGTTAAACTCAAATTTCGAACCATTTTACTACGAAAACACAACCAACGGTGTCCGTATATAATTATCTACCCTGTGGTCAAGTGATAAGGGAATTTATCATTTCAACCCGTAATTTATGAAATTTCTACGGTTCTATAATTTTAACCCGCGATCCCAAATTTAGTAAAAATCGTTCAGGTCTATCATTTCAACCCATAACGATTTTTCCCCATTCTAATATCTGTTCGGGTATGTATCATTTCAACCCTTAGTGATTTTTCCTAAACTAGGGGTATCAACAATCACATAGCAACAATCACAGCATATATATCATCAGTGAAACTACGTGTCATATAAATATATCATGCCACATATATACATTTCATATAAAAGTTCATTATTGATCTAACATCCATGAAAAATATAAGTCAGGTGTGAGATAAACTTACCTTTCGTGGCACAGAATTGGAGACAGAATACGAATTGACACTGAATGAAGCGAGGATTTCCAAGCACGGTTTAGAATAGATTCTACTTGATGATCGTTCAATATTTATTTATTTTTCGAAAGAAGGAATTGATCGGTACAGTATTGGGTGTTGGGACGATACAGCTATTTGGTTTTGGAAATGGGTTCCGACTCAACACTAGATCGACTCAAACTAAATATTTTTTTATAAAAATAATATATAATTATATATATACACACAATAAAATTATTAAATATAATTTAAATTTCAACGCACACAGAAAACTATTTATATATAAAATATAAATTGTACATGTACAAAAACATAACGAGAAAACACACACAAGACATTATATATAAATATATATATAAACTTTTAAACAAATATATATATACACTTAGATTTTCAAAATAGATTTTAACGCAACAAGCGCCATCATAAGGATTTATATGCACCCCGAACACAGGAAATAATACATACACATGCACTAGACATAACACACACTCACACAGTATCTACTACACACACTCATGCCCAAGACTCAACACAAGTTCACTCACCTCAAGTACACAGACTCACGCAATAACCCATACACTCACACCAAGCTTTCAACACACACATGCAAAAAAGGAACACAAAACACTCAGAAGATAACACAAACACATGCACCACGTTAGAAAACACACACTTCCGCACATAGCTAAAGAAACACTCACGCACCAGGGAAGAAGGAAGGGGGTGGAAGTGGTTGATGACTCGGCTTAGTTCATCGGAAGAGGAGGGCGGCACTTCAGCTTGGCGGACAGGGTGTTGGGTCACGGCAGGGTTCAAGGCATGGTTGCATGCAGGAGGAAGAGGGCGGACTCTAGGGAAAAGACTCAGTTTTAGGGCTTAGCAGCAATGGGGTCTTTGGTCTCCAAGTTGGGGCAAGGGTGCGGCATCAGTTCTATCAGGCCGGGGCTTCAGGTGGAGGCTCGGTGGTCAGTTAGTGAAGTCGAGACACTGGAGAGGGTCTGTTTAGATTGGGAAGGGGAGAGGAGGGTCGAAGAGGCTTTTGGATCAACTGATGGCGAAGCTCATAGGGAAAGGGAGACTCGCGAGGGGGAAAACTGGGAAGAGGCTATGGGTTGAAACAGGAAAGTGGATAATGGGCTAAAACGTGAAGAAAAATACAGGTATGTGAAAACGAAAAGGGTGGGAGTGGTTTCTTCCTTTATGTTTATATATGATAGAAATGGAATTCAAAACGTGAAGGTAGGCCAGACTATTCTTTGTAATACATAAAACAATGTTTGCAAAAAAAATAAAAAATGAAAAGGTGCCAGGGTAAATAAAGTTTGAAAGTCACCAAACCTGGGAATGGAAACAAAATGCTTAAGAAATGAATGGATTTAATATATATATTTTAATATATATATTTCATTCAGGGTTTTGAGGCAGAATAAATGAATTTTAGATTTTGACAACTTGTAAATGGCAAAGCACAGTCGACAAAAGAAAATAAACATTTTTAAATTAAAAAGGTATGAACAGTTTTAAATATGTATGTAATAAACTATTAGCAAATCAAAGTGAACGTCATCAAATGAGATGCAGTTTTAATATTGAAACGATAGACAATTTAAATTAAATTAACGAAGCAAAAGAGAATGGTTTTGAAAATATACGACGAACAGTTTTAAATTTGAACAGAGAAATTACAACAAATAAAATGGAACGATGTTTACAATCAATACAAATGGCAAATCAACAAGGAGAATAAATTTGAAATGAAATCAAAGATAAACTTTATTAATAACGTAAACAAAATATATAATAATTCAAATTTATGAGTTAAATGAAAACCTTAAAAACAAATTCTATTTCAAATAAACAAGTTGATAAAATATAATAAACTAATATGATCTGAAATAACAAATATTGATTTATATTATTAAATTATATTCATATCAAACAAAATCAATTGCCATAAAAAATCCAAATAATTTAGTTTTTAAATCATAAATCAACATAATTAAATAAAAATACACTAAAAATTCGGGTTGTTACAATCCCCCTACTCAAATCTTTTCGTCCCCGAAAAGAAGCAAGACAGGGAAATAGTAATCAAATAATTAATATATTTAAACTAATAGTTAATATCTATTCTCATACCTATATATATAATTTTAAATATACATATAAATCAAAAGTTAAAATATTTTCAAATATTTCAAAATAGTTTTAAGTATTCACTCAACGTATCAATTGGCAATATATAGTTATCCAACTTTCGAAACCTGAAAATAGATATCGATGATGCCGCGGTCATCACCAGAATCATTTTCAAGCAACTAGAGTGTGACTCTATATCTATCTAATACAGATGGGATTTAACGTATATGTTGATCAGACGTATACCCAAATCACTAGGTATTCAGTAGGCCAACTTTAACATCAAATAAATACTCAAATATCTTTCTACATTTAAACAGAATATGTACAAAATTTTCCCAAATCGTATATTATAAATAATATATTTCAAATCATTAAAATTTTAAATAGGGAAATATATATTTCTCCCCCACTCATTCATTTGAGAAAAATTCAACTTAAATCTTAATATATATACAAATAATATTATTATTAAATCAAAATATTATTCTATGCTATATCTAAATATTTTCAAATCAATGTTATCAATATTCAAACCTATAAAATTAGTTTAATTCCATAAGTTTAACATATATACACATCACAAATTAAATTCTTCATAAACCCATTTAAATTTACAAATTCCATATTAAACGACCCAAACTTCCCTGGTCTCCGAAGAGAAGAGAAAGAACGGATTGTCTGAGAAAATGACAAATTAGAACACAAATAGAAGAACATTTCATTGCTTATTACAACAATTTACATCAGAGTACAAGAATATACAGAGTATGAATAATTTATACATTGTAAAATATCAGAGATTAAAATACATTACATAGCAGCGGAACATAATACAAAAATCAACTGAAAGAGATAAACGGATACAGAGCTTTCCGAATATCGTTCCAGCTGTAAGCCAGGATCCTGCGAATATAAATCTACAAAACCAAACTGCTAGTTGCCCATGTGGAAAATAGGGGCACCCAGAATTTAAGTTAAAACAATAGACTCCAGGTCAGTCATGCGACTGGTGTGAAAACTAAAACAGTTATTTAAAACTTTACTTTAAAATGGAGTAAATCAAGGGACCACACCGTATAACATGGAACGGGTTTCCTCCCAAGAATACCAGTGCATAAAACAAACAACGCAATGCTTTTTTGAAAAATTAAGCTATTATAAGACTCAGGTCCCATCACACAATGCAACGCAAGCCGGAGGATAGAATTTTACCTTATAATAGCCAAACATGCTTGGTATGTTTAAAACAAATCATTTTGATATTATTATAGTGTAAAGTGTATGAAAACAACTTCAAATATAAGTGTATCAATCATAGACGGCATAGTGCCCCATCCCACTATGTCGCCATACTAGGCTCTACAAATAAAACTGAAATGTCACGTATTGGAAATTGGATTCCATCTATGGGTCGAGGCCAGGGATGGCCCCTCACCGCTTCGAGACACTCTAGCAAATGCCTCAGGACTCCCCGTAGAGAACCCTTGGATAGGTTGGGTCGGTCCTCCCTTACGTTTGGGGATTAGTTACTCCTGAACACACGTTTCCCATTCCTATCGGACCTATATCCATCGGCTCCAAAGAGACCGATATATCTGAGGCGCCTCACAATCCAACAACCACATAGGTAAAAATATAAAAATGTCAGGGCTTGCAAAACCCGGAAACCACCCACAGCTAGAAAGAAACGTCATGTTCTCCCAACGGTCCAATCCCCTTTTTGACTCATACCAAGGTGTGAGGCTCGCGAATTAACGCTATACACAAAGCTATGCTATATTAAAGTCGTGCTTTGATCATCAACCACAAGACTCTGCTTTTTAACAGAAGCCTTGATCATTTGCATCTCAGCATGCCACACAGGCAATTCACGCCATGCGACGGATGTCTATTGATATATAACCTCTGAGCTCGTACGTCTCAGAGAAGGGCGTTAAGAAGGAGAATAAATTCTCTGCCGCCAAACAGATATATATTTAATAGAGATCAATCAAAACAGAATAAAATCCAATGTAAGACACACATCCATTTACAAGTTCATTCTGGGTCTGAACGAAACTAGAGGCACCTTATTCCTCATCCCGTGTCCAATACAGAGGTCCTCGCATATCCGGTCAATCTCCAAGTACATCTGGACGATCACCACTTATTACCTTGTCTTGGGTGTACAGCCCAATCAAGACATCAGTAATCATCCAAACGATGTGAAGACCTCCAGTCTTCAAGCACCGTCTTCATCGTCGACTTATCATCGAATCAGTTATTCAGAATGGGTATAAACCCGACCTTTTTGAATAACTCGCGTATGTAATAAGCAAGTGTTATAAAAACAAAACATACGCTTCATTCCAATTCTAAATATTCTTTTATTGAATTATTCATATCCTTTGGGAAAGGTTCCCATTAATTTGATAAAAGATAAATTCTTTAAATTTATTCTTTAATCTTCCTTTCGATATCAATTCAAACCATATTAAGGTTTTCCAAACTAGTCAGGATTAGCGCACCTTACCGAAGTAATTATTTGTTTAATTTCCCAATCCCAACCTATTCATCCCATGGAGCAAAACTGGTCATACTCCATATCTAACACCATGGTGTTATTGGTAAATTTAATTACCGTCTCACGTTCAAATCCAATTAAAGATTTAGCTACCGCTAGGACAAAAACTGGTGATACTCCATTCTCGATCATTTCCCAAATTTGATAATTAAAATTATCATTTCCCATTTCAATCTAATTAAAGATTTATTAAAACTCCAATTAGTTTTAATCTTCCCAAAAATCAATATTAATGATTATTTAACTTTGGAAATACAAACATGTCGCATCAACAATCTACACCGTACTATTGATTTCTGCCGATATATAACCTCTAAGCTCGTACGTCTAGAGAAGGGTGTTAAGAAAGAGAATAAATTCTTCGCCACTAAACAAATGTATATTTAGCAGAGATCAACCATACAGTTCGAAATACAATGTTAGACATGTAATCATGTCTTTAACTGGGTTAAAGAACTAATGTCATTTAAAACACAAGTCACAATAAACCCAAATCACATTCCATTAATTATGGAATCTACACGGAAAATAGATCAATATATATAATCGATATCAATTTCCGTATCCGACTAACAATATAAACGGAATAATGGTAAATCCTTTTAAATGCCATATATATTAACAGTCCTCCTCCACAGAAACTCATTTCGATTATTATCAAATCGAATTCCATTCAATTTCAATTTAATATATTAAATTGGAAAACTTTACTTTGGAAAATTCCCGTTAAATCTTAATAAAAAGATTTATAAGTTTCAAATCACAATTCACTGTAAATAGGGTTAAAGAACGAATGCCGTTAAAATACAGTTCACAACAAACCCAATTCACATTCCATTTCCAATTCCAATTAAATGTTAATTAATTGGAAATTCTTCTTTAAATCTTAATTAAAAGATTTATTATTTTCACACGGGGTTTAAGAAAGGTGTTAATGAAGACACTATTCACGAAAAACCCAAAATCCAATTCAATATTAAATACAAGGCTCTGAATAGAAATTATATCGGCACAATATCAAATTCTGAGATCAACAAATATCGTATTGGTAATAACGATATAAAATATATCTTCCAAATTTCCATAACAATATCCATGTAATCACGGAATCCAATATCGAAATATCCGAAGATGATTTCCATTCAAATCCATTCCAATTCATATATTGGAAATTCTGGATATTTTTAAAACCATTTCAAATCCAATTTACTTCATTTAAAAATTATTGGATTATAATTCTAGTTCATAACTAGTTCATTTTTATCTTTCCAAATACGGAATTTTTCATCCCAATTCTTTCCAAATCATTTATTATGATTTTACATTAATTATTGATATTTTTAATAATTTTATCAAGGCCCGTACAGTTGATTTCCATAAACGGTCATCGAACTGCACTTACAACGACCTTTTCCAAATTTGATTTGGACATAATTCCAAATCTTACCATTATATTTCAAATTCCTTATATTTGTTGGAAAGCTCTTTTCGGTACGAACCCAACGGTTCCGGTTTTAGGAGAATCCAACAATCGGATTTCCCGTAATATCCATTTGAAGTCAATGGTTGAAATTCGCGAATTGTCGTGACGCGGCGCGTTCTATTCAGGCCATTAAATATATATATAATATATATATATATTACATATTTCGTCGATTTCCATTTAAAATGAATTTTATAAATTGCTTTAAATTCGTTTTAAAAATGATTTTAACTTCATATTCAATTTCAAATCAAAATTGAATATTCCATATCATTAATATATAAATGATAATATTTTCAATAAATGATAATATTTTCAAAACATTAGATTTTGACATCACTTCCTTTTCGATATTCATTATAAAAATGAATAAGATCGATATAAATATCGTTCATGTCAAAATGGCGTTAATCTAATCGACACGGCTTTATATATTTAAATATTTTCATGTCCATCCCAAATCGGACATCAAAATCACATTTTGATCCATTATTGAATATTATTTTAAAATATTAGTTAATTTAAATATTTATTACTCATCATTTTAAAATATTTGTTAATTTAAAATATTCGTTCTTTCCGAATTGGAATCAGACACAGCCAATTACCATATAATTTTATTTATATGGTTTTCATTCACACATGTACACAACAATAATCATACACAGTCAACCATCATCCAGAGTGCATTATACAACTGTATAAGCGTTAAATATAAATAATTAACGTTTACTACAGCCTGTCAACCAATCGATTGACATACAACTAAATATTGGGATTAGTGTATGTCCAATATCATCCCAATACCCGTGTGGGGTTCTCAAACAACAAACACCAATTATAATTCGTGCAGTTGGGCGATGTGTAAAATATATCGTCCCAATCAATATCATTCAAATGTGTGTACATAAACAAATCGTCCGATTTATTTACGAATATTTATTTTATTCATATACACGTTAAAAGTTATATTTTTAACTATAAAACATTTATTTAACACATGAATATTTTATTCCATTCCACATCATAATCAATTTTCATAACACATTACAAACAAACAAGTCGTCCATGGTCTGTGGACGACAGTGTCGGGTGCTGCTAAGCACTGTCTGCATCCTAGTATACATTTAACTAGAAAATAAAATTGAAGTGAGAAGTTCTCACCTTTGGGATCCACTCCTCCAGTTTTATTTCTGAATAGTTTGGATTTTTCCGTATTGTCAACACAATCCTTTTTCACGCTGTTCATAGTAAAAATCACATTTTTATCTCGCTACAATATATATAAAAATCACATTTTTATATTGTCAAAAACTATATCTTTATATTGCCATATATAAATAAAAATCATATTTATTTAAAACAACACTATATAGAATTAGAAATTACATTTTTAAACTGTTCTATATTTTTTTTTAAGAAATCTTTAATAACAAAAATCATATTTTTATTTTCAGACTATACAGATGAAAATCATATTTCTATATTGAAGTCATTTATGTAAAAAGAAATCATATTTTTACCGCTATTTCATATAAATAAAAATCATATTTTTATCGCTAATTCATATAAATAAAAATCATATTTTTATTGCTAATTCATATAAATAGAAATCATATTTTTATTTCTACTTCATATAAATAAAAATCATATTATTATCACTATTTGCATTACAAAAATCATATTTTTCTATAATGAAAAATCTAATCTTTTCTATAAACAAAAATCATATCGTTTTATATAAACAAATCAAATCTTTCCGTTTTCAAAAATCGAATCTTTTCTATAAATAAAAATCCTATATTTTCATAATGCTACATAAATAAAAATCATATTTTTAATATGATCAAAAATCATATCTTTTCCCTTTTAAAAAATCATATCTTTTCATTTTTTTTATAAATCTTATCTTTTCTACTTTAAAAATCCAATCTTTACTTCTTTAAAAATCTAATTTTTCCTTCTTTAAAAATCTAATTTTTATCTAAAGATCATTACATAGAAGAAAATTAAATAATTTAAAAACTCACTTTTTCTAATGGATGAAGGGGCTTGGCATTGGGGTGGAGAAAGGGGTTGGTGGCGGTGGTAGGTGGTTGGGGATGTCGCAGGGGGTGGCGATGGCAGCGTGGGGCCCAGGGGCTGACGACGACGAGTTTCTGAAGGGTTTGGGCTTGCTGGCGTAGGGGAGAGAAAGGAGGGATGAGAGAGGAGGGAGAAGGGGGAGGAGGTGCGCTGAATGTAGGGGAGGCGGAGGAGAGGGTGCGGCGCTGGTGGTGGGTCTGTGGTGGCGCGTGGTAGCTGAGGAAAGCTGTGCGACGGGATTGAAAAGGGGGGCGGGTTTTTGAAGCGTTGACCAGAGAATTGAAGAACGAGGGTTTCGACCATATAAAGGAGGGTATATAATATATATAATTAACTAAATTTAATTTCCAAAAATGTGCTTTTTTAATCGAACCCCAAATCGAGCCCATCGACTGTCGCCCCTAGCTAATTACCCTTATTTCGAACACAATGGGATATGTCTGGTAAGCCAATTCGATCGTTTCGATCAGTTTCCGCTAGATTTAAAATATAAATCGTTATATTTTAAATTCAAACGCACATTTTAAATTACCGGGATCACATACGGACTCCAAAAATTCCAAAAATAAATAAATCTGGCTATGTTTTGATGATACGGTCCTAATAAAACTAATCTCGTCGAATTTGGAGATCGTTTGAAAAACGGTCATTTTTCAGTCGATTAAATTAAAACTAAAATTGCCCAACACGTTTAAATTTACCACGCTCACATATTGATTCCAAAAAATATTAAAATTGGAATCTAGCAATAATTTGACATTCCGGATCCAACAAAAATGGTCTCATCGAAAACGGAGGTCATTTGCAAAATCGCTATTTTTAAGGGTTATATTTCCATAGCAACTATTCTGAATTTTCATCTGGGCATAACTTTTTATTCCCACTAGGAAATTTGGATTTTTCAGATTAGCTGGAAAGATATTTTCAAACAAATTCAAATATTTATGGTTTCAATAAAATCCGGTTTATTTTGAATCCTTACATTCATTTGAAATTTGAAATCGACTTTTCAAACTACCGCGCCATTTCCAATTCTTTTTATAATTAAAATAAATATTTATATTCTAACTTCGATTCAAATAAATATATATGTTCTAATTCTATTCAAAATAAATTTCTTGTCGTTATTATTTAAAATAATTCATTTTAAATATTAAAAAAAAATTAAAATTGATTAAAAATAAATAAATTGGTTCTGATTTTCTGGGTTGTTACACCATATATACATTTATAAACCATACCATTGTGGATTTCAACCGAGATAAAATCATTTTCTTATAAAATCTACATCTTATTTAAAGTGTATAATTTATAAAATATAAAATCTTAAAGTATAAACATCAAATCTTTTCAAAATATTGGTATTACCTAAGAAAAATATTATTTCCAAATTACATCTTCCAAAAAAATCAGAATTTCAATATTATATCAAGAGAATTATAATAACTATTTCAAACCAATGTTTAAATAGGAATGGACTCGCTAGAAGACTTATACTCTCCCTCTACTCCTTACCTAGTCAGG
The DNA here is from genome assembly GCA_030737875.1 of Allium sativum. Lineage (NCBI taxonomy): Eukaryota > Viridiplantae > Streptophyta > Magnoliopsida > Asparagales > Amaryllidaceae > Allium > Allium sativum. The sequence continues at coordinate 506,585,568 of CM060921.1, read as the reverse complement.
GACAAGGATAAGTTATAGAATTCAAGTTGAAAGTTGAACGATCGAAAGAACCTAATCAAAGAGGATCTACAAAGGAAGATGGATTCGAATGGTAAGGAAATTTCTGAAAAGATATAAATATTAAATGAAAATTTTATATTCAAAAATATTTGTTTTAAAAACGTTTAAAACCATTTAAAAACCATTTATACTTTTAAAAATATGCTCTCCCTCAAGATGGATTCTGCGACAAATTCAACTTGTTCTAGGGTACCGCTACCCTATCTCTAATGAGTTTTTACCCCATAGGCTAAAGCTTTGATAAAACCAAAGCTCTGATACCACATGGAACGACCCACCATTTTGACCGTGCCAAATCAACAAAACATGTCAACTCAAACCGTTCAAAGTGACAGATTATTATTAGCTTATGGAGTAAATAGAATAAATCATAGAATCACATATCACAGACACAAATACAGAGCAATATAATACCTCGCAGCAGAAAATATACTAGTAGTTCATGAAGCTACTATGAGACGAACCAAACTTCCCCATGACGGAAGGCCCGGATTGAATTGAGGACAAGACGAATCAGAACACAAACAGAAGAACATTTCTGTAAGATCCCGTAACTTCCCCGTAAAGGAAAGCGTCGAATAGTTCGAGAACAAGCCACAACAGAACGCATATAAAAGAACGCTTCATTTTATATTACAAAAATGCATCAGATTACAAGAATATACAGAGTATAAATGAATATTACACAGAAATATCAGATATTTAAATTACATTTAAATACATAGCAGCGGAAATTAATACAATATACAACTAGAGGAGATATACGGATACAAAGCTTTCCGGATATCGTTCCAGCTGTAAACCAGGATCCTGTGAATATAAATCTGCAAAACCAAAACTACTAGCTGCCCGTGTCAAAATAAGGGCACCCAGAGTTTAGGTTAAAACAATAAACTCCAGGTCAGTCATGTGACTGGTGTGAGAACTAAAACAGTTATTAATCTTTATTTTAAATCATTAGGTAAATCAAGGGACCACGCCGTATAACACGGAACGGGTTTCCTCCCAAGAATACCAGTGCATAAAACAAGCAGCGCAATGCTAAATAAAGAAAAATGAAGCTGTTATAAGACCCAGGTCCTATCACACAATGCAACGCAAGCCGGGGGATAGGGTTTTCCCTTATAACAGCCAAAGAATGCTTGATACGGTTAAAACAAATCGTTTGATACTATTATAAGTGCATAGTGTATAAAACAACTTCAAATCATAACTATCAATCATAGGCGGCATGGGTACCATATATCATGTCGCCATATATAGGTTTACAAATAAAACCGCAAATGTCACGTATTTGGAAATTGGATTTCCGTTTATGAACCGAGGCCAGGGATCGTCCTCAACCGATTCGAGACAATCTAGCCCATGTCTCCGGAACAGCCGCAACTGCCCCTTGGATCGTCAGGGTCGGTCCACCAATGTGGATTATAGTGCATGAACAATACGTTTCTCCGCCCTTTGGGGCGTAAATGAGCCAACGAATGGCTCCATCGGACCCGGATCGTCCGATCTAACCGAGGCGCCTCGCAATAGCAACAACCACACAGGTGAAAAGTATATAAATGTCAGGGCTGGTAGGTCACTGACACCACCCTAGCTAGAAAGAAACGCATGCCCTCCCTGAGGTCCTCTCCCGTTTTTGGTTCACAACCGGGGTGCGAGGCTCGCGAATTCACGTTGCACAAAGCTGTGCCACACAGGCTGTGCTTTGATCATCACCACAAGACTTTGCTTTTCAACAGAAGCCTCGATCAATTGCCACTTAGGCATGCCACACAGGCAATTCACTCCATGCGTTTGATATCCATCAATATATAACCCCTGAGCTCGTACGTCTCAGAGAGGGGCGTTAAGCAAGAGAATAAATTCTCCGCCGCCAAACAGATATATATTTAATAGAGATCAATCGCACGGACTAAAATCCAATGTCAGACACACAGTCCATTTACAAGTCCGTTCTGGGGCTGAACGAAACCGGAGGCACCTAGTACCCCGCATATCCATCGATCTCCAAGTGCGTCTGGACGATCACTAACTGTTTCCATCTTCTTGGGTGTACAGCCCAATCAAGATCATCAGTAATTATCCAAACGACGTGAAGACTTCTGGTCTTCGACCACCGTCTTCATCTTCGACTCCACGTCGAATCAGTTATTCAGAATGGGATAAACCCGGTCTTTCTGAATAACTCGCGTATATATTATAAAAGTGTTACACAAACACAACATACGCCTCATTCCAATTCAGAATATTCTTTTATTCAAATATTCCTATACTTTGGGAAAAAAGTTCCCATTAATTTTATCCAAGATAAATTCTTTAAATTTATTCTTTAATCTCCTTTGAATATCAATTCCAACTAGCCGGGATTATCGAACCACACCGAAGTAATCATTTATTTTATTTTCCCAATCCCAACCTATTCATCCCATGAAGTAAAACTGGTAGTACTTCATATCTAACACCACAGTGTTATCGGTAATTCAATTACCATTTCACGTTCAAATCTAATTAAAGATTTAACCATCGCCTGGAGCAAAACTGGTGATACTCCATTTTCGATCATTTCAATCTAATTAAAGATTCATTAAAACTCCACTTAGTTTTAATCTTTAACTGGGTTAAAGAATCAGTGTCATTTAAAACACGGTTCACGATAAACCCAAAATCACATTCATTAATTATCGGGTTAAAGAACGAGTGTTATTTAAAACACTGTCCACGATAAACCCAAAAATCAATATCAATTCAATTCCAATTAAATATTATTTAATTGGTACACTTCGTTAAATCTAAATAAAAAGATTTAATTTTCTTTTCTCAACTGGGTTCAAGAACAGTGTTAGTGAAGACACCATTCACGACAAACCCAAATCACATTTGATATTCAATACAAGGCTCTGAATAGAAAATATATCGGCTTATATTCAATATCAAATTCTACGACTAACAAATGTCGTATTGGAAATAACGATATAAATATATATCTTTCAAATTTCCATAACAACATCTGTAGAATCACGAATTCCAACATCGAAATATTCCGAAGACAATTTCGATTCAAATCCACTCCAATGCAATCATTGGAAATTTTGGTTATTTTCAAAACCCTTTTCAAATTCAATTTATTTATTTAAAAATAAATAGAATTATAATTCTAGTTCAAAACTAGTTCATTTCGATAAAAATCTATTTTTATCCTTTCAAATATGGAGTTTTTCATCCCAATCCTTTCTAAATCATTTCTTATGATTTTACACAAATTATTACTATTTTTAATAATTTTATCAAGGCCCGTACAGTCGATTTCCATCAATGGCCATCGAACTGCACTTACAGCGACCTTTTTCAAATTTGATTTGGACATAATTCCAAATCCAACCGTTAGATTTCAAATTTCTAATATTCGTTAGAAAGCTCTTTTCGATACGAACCCAACGGTTCCGGTTTTAGGAGAATCCGACGGTCGGATCTCCCGTAATGTCCGTTTGAAATAAATGGTCGAAATTTACGAACTACCGTGGCGCGGCGCGTTCTATTCAGGCCATTATATTATATATATAATATATATAATATATATTTCGTCGATTTCTATTTAAAACGAATTATATAAATAGTTTTAAATTCGTTTCAAAATCTATTTCAACTTCCATTTCAATTCAAAGCAAAATTGAATTCTTCTTTATAAATTCGTTTCAAAATTCGTTTCTATTTAATTCAAATTTCAATTCAATTTGAATTCATTTCAATTCACTTTCAATTCAATTTGAATTCGTTTTCAATTCAATTCATTTCGAAATCGTTTTCAATTCAATTCATTTCGAAATCGTTTTCAATTCAATTCATTTCGAAATCGTTTTCAATTCAATTCATTTCGAAATCGTTTTCAATTCAATTCATTTCGAAATCGTTTTCAATTCAATTCATTTCGAAATCGTTTTCAATTCAATTCATTTCGAAATCGTTTTCAATTCAATTCATTTCGAAATCGTTTTCAATTCAATTCATTTCGAAATCGTTTTCAATTCAATTCATTTCGAAATCGTTTTCAATTCAATTCATTTCGAAATCGTTTTCAATTCGATATAAATATCGTTTACGTCAAAATGGCGTCAATCTAATCAACGCGGCTTCATATATTCCTTTATTTTCAAATATTCTATTTCAAATATTTCTTTTTCAAATATTTCTTTTTCAAATACTGGAATAAGGCCCAATCAATTACCATATAAAATTAATTATATGGATTTTCATACAACACATGTATATAATAGCATTGAAAATAATCAACCATCAACCAAAGTGCACTACACTGTATAAGCATCAAATATAGATATTCAACGCTTATAACAGCCTGTCGATCAATCGATCGACATATTTAATCAATCAGGATGAGTGAACTTCAAATTTCATCCCAACACCTGTGTGGGGTTTCAAACAATCAAACACAGATTTTATTTGTGCAATTGGGCGATGTGTAAAATTTATTGACCCAATCAATGTCCTTCAAATAGGTGTACATAAACAAACCGTCCAGTTTGTAAATGAATATTTATTTATTCACATTCACGTCAAAAATTATATTTTAACGATAAAACATTTTATTTCAACACATGAATTTCTATTCAGTTCATTTCTTCAATAAAATGATATTTTATTTTTCTAACATATTTTAGAAAATTTCGGCGGCATAACGGCACGATACTAGAAACGGGACAAGGCCTAGCCTTATCCCCGGTCTAGTGAAGGCCCACGCCATTCACACATCAATCAAATCAATTTCATCTCACCAAACAATTCAATTCAAACCAATAATTCAACTAATCTATGCAACCAAACAAACAAGTCCATGGTCTGTGGACGATTGTGTCGGGTGCTACTAAGCACCGTCTGCATCCTAGTATATATATATAACTAGAAAAGAAATTGAAAGGTGAGAAGTTCTCACCAATAGCTATCCTAGCTCCACGGCACTCCTAATGCAGGAAATCTTCACTGTTCTCGCCTCTTATCACTTTCTTCGCCCGTAGCCACTACATATATAAAAATCGAATTTTTACTTCGTTATTCAGTATATAAAAATCGAATTTTTACTTCGTTATTCAGTATATAAAAATCGAATTTTTACTTCGTTATTCACTATATAAAGGTTCTACCTTTTCAAAAATAAAGATCATAACTTTTCAAAAATAAAAATCAAAGCTTTTCAAAAATAAAAATCAAAGCTTTTCAAAAATAAAAATCATAACTTTTCATTTAAACAAAAATCCCTATTTTCAGTTATTATAAATCAAAATTTATAGAAAATTGAAAGGGAGTACTCACCTTTTGAAATGCAGCGTGGGGGAGGGGAAGATGGCGTCGGTGGCGGAGCAAGGGGGTGGCGGCGGTCTGATGGCGGCAGAAGGGCCCAGGGCGTCGGGTTTGGCTGCTTCGAGGCTAGGGTTTTCTCGAATGGGCTGGAGGAGGCTCTGGAGGGGACGACGGCCGGAGGGGGAGGGTGTGGAGACGAGCGGTGGCGCTGGCAGGGAGGGGGGGTCGCGGTGGATGGTGGCGGCTGCTGTAGGGGGGGCGGCGCGACGTTGTTTTTCTTTTCTTTTTTTCTTTTTTCTTTTTTTTCGATCTGGATGAATTTAATCGGGGGGGCCAGAACGGTTAAAGGGGGAGATATATTTTTTTTTTATTTATTTAATTTAAAAAGTTGACTTTTACAAACGAACTCGAAACGAGGTCCACCGCCTGTCGTCTATAGCGTTTCACCCCCATTCCGAACACAATGGGATATGTATCGTAGGTTGATTTGATCGTTTGAATCAGTTTCCGTTAAATTTACATTTAAATCACCATATTGAATTTTAAACGTACATTTCAATTTACCGGGGTCACATACTAACTCTAAAAATTGCAGAAAAATATTTTCTAGCTTCGTATTGACGATACGGTCCTAACAAAACTAGTTTCGTCGAATTCTGAGACCGTTGGAAAAATGACCATTTTCCAGTCGATTAAAATCAACTGAAACTGGTCAAACGCGTTTTCCTTTGCCACGCTCACATATTGATTCGAAAAATTATGAAATTTGGAATCTAACTATAATTTGACATTGCGGATCCAACAAAAGTGGTTTCGTCGAAATCCGAGATCATTTGCAAAATGTCCATTTTTAAGGGCCTGAATTCCATAGCGACTATTCAGAATTTTCAACTGGACATATCTTTTGATTCCCGCTATGAAATCTCGATTTGTCGGATTCGTTGGAAAGATATTATCAATTAGATCCCATTATTTTTGGTTTCACTAAAACCCAGATTGTTTTGCACCCGGTATGTTCAATTGAAGTTTGAAGTCGAATTATCGAACTACCGCGCCATTTTCAATTCTATTTTCTAATTATATATAAATATTTATATTCTAACGACGACGCGTATAATATATACGTTCGAATTATATTCAAAATAAATTTCTCGTCGATATTATTTAAAATAATTCATTTTAAATAATCAAAATTCGCTAAAATTGCCAAAATAAAAATTTTAAACTGGCCCAGATTTTGCGGGTTATTACAATTTCATTTCTTATTACAACAATTTACATCAGAGTACAAGAATATACAGAGTACGAATAAAGATTACACATTCGATAAATATCAGAGATTAAAATACATTACATAGCAGCGGAAAAATATTACAATACACAACTGAAAGAGATAAACGGATACAGAGCTTTCCGAATATCATTCCAACTGTAAACCAGGATCCTGTGAATATAAATCTACAAACCAAACTACTAGCTGTCCGTGTGGAAAATAGGGGCACCCAGAGTTTAGGTTAAAACAATAAACTCCAGGTCAGTCATGTGATTGGTGTGAGAACTAAAACAGTTATTTAAAACTTTATTTTAAAAGAGTGTAATTCAAGGGACTACGCCGTATAACACGGAACGGGAGAGTCCCAAGAATACTAGTGCACAGAATAAACAGCGCAATGCTTTTTGGAAAAATGAAGCTGTTATAAGACTCAGGCCCCATCACACAATGCAACGCAAGCCGGAGGATAGAGTTTTACCTTATAATAGCCAAACAAGCTTGATACGTTTAAAACAAATTATTTTGATACTATTATAGTGTAAAGTGTATGAAAATAGCTTCAAATATAAATGTATCAATCATAGGCGGCATGGGTACCATCTATCATGTCGCCAATACTAGGCTCTACAATCAAAACCGAAATTTCACGTATTGGAAATTGGATTTCCGTCATGAGTCGAGGCCAGGGATGGCTCCTCACCGTTTCAAGACACTCTAGCAAATGTCTCAGGACTACATACTCTGGGTAACTCTTGGATCTTCAGGGTCGGTCCTCCATTACGTTTGAGGATTAGTTATTCCTGAACACATGTTTACCGGTCCTATCAGACCTATATCCAAGGCGCCTCGCAATCCAACAGCCACATAGGTAAAATAACAATGATATCAGGGCGAGTAAAACGCTGACACCACCCATAACTAGAAAGAAACGTCGCGCATTCCCTGCAGTCATGATCCCGTTTTTGACTCATACCGAGGTGTGAGGCTCGCGAATTAACGCCATACACAAAGCTACGCTGTTTTAAATTCGTGCTTTGATCATCAACCACAAGACCCTGCTTTTCAACAAAAGCCTTGAACACTGCATCTCAGCATGCCACACAGGCAATTCATGCCATGCGACTGATATCTATCGATATATAACCTCTGAGCTCGTACATCTCAGAGAAGGGCGTCAAGCAAGAGAATAAATTCTCCGCCGCCAAACAGATATATATTTAATAGAAATCAATCACCACAGAATAAAATCCAATGTCAGACACACAATCCATTTATAAGTCCGTTCTGGGTCTGAACGAAACCGGAGGCACCTTATACCTCGCATATCCATTTATCTCCAAATACGTCTGGACGATCACCAATTATTTCCCTCCTCTTGGGTGTACAGCCCAATCAAGATCACCAGTAATCGTTCAAACAATGTGAAGACCTCTGGTCTTCAACCACCTTCTTCATCTTCGACTTATCGTCGAATCAGTTATTCAGAATGGGATAGACCCGGTCTTTTCGAATAACTCGCGTATATAATAAACAAGTGTTATAAACCACAACATACGCCTCATTCCAATTCTAAATATTCTTTTATTCAAATATTCACATACTTTGGGAAAGGTTCCCACTAATTTTATCAAAGATAAATTCTTTAAAATTTATTCTTTAATCTTCCTTTGGATATCATTTCAAACCGTATTCTTTCTTTACTTGGGTTAAAGAACTAATGTCACTTAAAACACAGTTCACGATAAACCCAAAATCACATTCCATTCCATCAGCCTCTAACCGTAGATTAGCAAGGGAACAATCCCCTAAGTAGTAATCCCAAAGGCCGAAACCAACATCAGATCAATACCCAAGAAACCATTCACTGTAAATTGGGTTAAGGAACGAATGTCGTTGAAAACACAGTTCACAACAAACCCAAAATCCAATCAGTCTCTAACCGTAAATTAGTAAGAGAACAATTCCCTAAGTATTAACCCCGAAGGCCGAAACCGACATCAGATCAATACCTAGGAAACCATTCAACTTAGCCAACCTCCAGTCAGTTTCTAATTTTCATAATTACATTCGGTTGAAGAACAGTATTATTAAAGATACAATTCATGACAAACCCAAAATCCAATTTGATATTAAATACAAGGCACTGAATAGAAAATATATAGGCTTATTCTCAATATCAAATTCTGAAACCAACAAATATTGTATTCGAATAACGATATATATATCTTCCAAATTCCTCCACAATATCCGTATAATCACGAAATCCAATATCGAAATGTTCTGAATATAATTTTGATTCCAGTCCATTCCAATTCATACAATGGAAATCCTGGTTACTTTTAAAACCATTACAAATCCAATTTATTTATTTTAAAAAATATTGGATTCATTATTCTATTTCAAAAATAGTTCATTTCGATAAAAATATATTTTTATCTTTTCAAATATGGAATTTTTCATTCCAATTCTTTCCAAATCATTTATTTTGATTTTACACAAATTATTGATACTTTTAATAATTTTATCAAGGCTCGTACAGTCGATTTCCACAAACGGCCATTGAACTGCACTTATAGCGACCTTTTCCAAATTTGATTTGGACATAATTCCAAATAACTGTTAGATTTTAAATCTCTCATATTCATTGGAAAGCACTTTTCGGTACGAACCCAACGGTTCCGATTTTAGGAGAATCCGATGGCCGGATCTCCCGCAATGTCCATTTGAAGTCAATGGTTGAAATTTGCGAACTGCAGCAATGCAGCGCGTTCTATTCAGGCCATTATATTAATATATATAATATATATTTCGTCGATTTCTATTTAAAACGTATTTTACAAATCGTTTTAAATTCGTTTTCAAAACAGTTTCAACTTCATGTTCAATTCCAAATCAAAATTGAATTTTTCCATTATAAATTTGTTTTAAATTCATTTCAAATTGATTTCAATTCAATTTCAATTCGTTTTGAATTCACTTCAAATCGATTTCAATTCAATTTCTATTCAATTCAATTGATTTCAATTCTATTCGATTTCAGTTCAATTTCTATTCAATTTAATTCAAATTTCAAATTCATTTCAAAGAAACAGATTTTTGAAATCCCTTTTCGATATTCATTACAAAATGAATAAAATCGACCAAATTTCCGTTCGTGTTAAAATGGCGTTTAACTACTTAACACGGCTCTACATTTCATTGTTTTTTTAGATATTATTTTAAAATATTCGATAATTCTGAACTGAAATCAGACTCAGTCAATTACCAAATAATTTTATTTATACGGATTTCAGCATCACATGTATATAATAATAACGACAAACAATCAGTAAAAATTCATACAACATCTAGAGTGCATTCTACAACCGTATAAGCATTAAAATAAATATTCAACGCTCATATAGCCTGTCAATCAATCGATCGACATACAGCTAATTATTGGGACTAGAGTATGTCATATAACATCCCAATACCCGTGTGGGGTTTCAATCAACAAATAACGAATTTTATTTGTGCAGTTGGGCGATGTGTAAAATTTATCGTCCCAATCCATATCAGTCAAATGTGTGTACATAAACAAATCGTCTGATTTGTTTATAAATATTTATTTTGTTCACATACACATTAAACATTACATTTTTAACTATAAAATATTTTTAACTATAAAATATTTTATTTCATTCCACATCACACAATCAGTTCTCACCACACAAACAAATAAGCAAACAAGTCGTCCATGGTCTGTGGACGACGGGTGTCGGGTGCTGCTAAGCACCGTTTGCATCCTAGTATATATTTCAACTAGAAAATAAATCAAAAGTGAGAAGTTCTCACCTTTGGGTTTCACTCCGCCGTGCTTTGATTGTCAATCTACCTAGTATACCCATGTTAAAAATTATATTTTCAACCAATCAATAATTATATTTTAAATCAATCAATAATTATTTCTTTGTATGATTATTTTATAAATGACATACATATGCTAAAAATCATATTTTTATCTTTTTAAAAATAATTTTATATTTTTATAACAACGCTACAAAGATAAAAATCACATTTTTATATCGTCACTTCATAAATAAAAATCGTACTTTCATATCTCTACTACATATATAAAGATCAAATTTTTATTATCTATATATAATAAAAATCAAATTTTTAATATTTCCATAATATAAAAATCATATTTTTAATTCGCTATAAGTATAAAAATCGTATTTTTAATATTTCTATAATATAAAAATCATATTTTTACATACTTCATACGTCAAAAACCATAGAAACTTTAAAGCGGAGAAAACTCACATTTTTTCTAATGCCCGGATTTGCTGTTCTGGTTCCAGAATTTGCAAGCGAGCTCCAATCTTCACACCATCTTGTTTTCTAGCTTAAACGCACCATTCCGGACAACTTTCACGTGGTCTTCCTTCCGAAAATGTGCCATTTCGCCGGAAATCGCGAAAAGACAGCATTTTAACAGTGTTTGGACAACAGACTTTGGACGCGTTTTCCCGACAGCTCTGCAATCCAAAATAGGACTATCATATACCAAATCGAAGAGAAAATCGTGTTCTTCAAATTTGGTACTGTGGAGTTTTGGCCAGAATCGCACCGTTTGGGGGTTATTGTCTGTGGAAGCTCAGAGTGTTATTTGCAAAAACGGGATTTTGTGAAAAATGTGATTTTTGAGGTGGCGGGGCCCATGGCCGGAGTTGAGGCCTGAGGGGCGGCGGCACAGGCCCGACTGGGCGGAGGTAGGGTGCTTGTGGTGGTGGTGGCACTGGAGGGGCCCACGGTGGTGGTAGTTTGTAATTTGGGGTTTAGGGATTTGAAGTTGGAAGAGAGAAAGAGGAGGAGGAGAGGAGGAAGGAGGGGCGGCGGTGCTAGGTGGGGGCACGGTGGAGCAGCAGCAGCGACATTTTCCTTTTTCTTTTTTTTCGTTCGTGATTTTAACGAGAGGGAGAGGGAGAGAAAGAGAAAGGGGGGTTGACTTTATTTAATTATTTAATTCCAAAAAGTTACTTTTTTATCCGAACTCCAAATTGAACCCAACGACTGTCTCCCCTAACTAAATACCCGCATTCCGGACACAATGGGGTATGTCCCGCAAGCCGATTCGACTGTTTCGATCAGTTTTCGTCAAATTCAAAATATAAATCTATATATTGAATTTGAGCACATGTTTCAGTTTACTGGGGCCACATACGGACTCTAAAATTTTCCGAGAAATATTTTCTAGCTTAGTATTGACGATACGGTTCTAACAAAACAAATTTTGTCAAATTTGGATACCGTTTGAAAAATGGTTATTTTCTAGTCAATCCAAATTGATTGAAACTGTCAAAACATGTTTTCTTTTGCCATGCTCACATACTAGTTTGAAAAATCATGAATTTTGGAATCTAGCAATAATTCGACATCCCGGATCCAACAAAAGTTGTTTCATCGAAAACGGAGGTCGTTTGCAAAATTTCTACTTTTAAGGGCCGAAATTTCATAGCGACTATTCTGAAATTTCAACCGGACATAACTTTTTATTCCCGCTATGAAATTTTGATTTTTCGGATTCGTTGGAAATATATTCTCAAATAGATTCTAATATTTTTGGTTTCGCTAAAATCCGGTTTATTTTGAATCATGTACATTCATTTGAAATCGAATTTTCGAACTACCGCGCCATTTCCAATTCCGTTTATATTTAAAAATAAATATTTATTTTCTAACGTCGATATATATAAATATATACGTTCCAATTCTATTCAAAATAAATTTCTCGTCGTTATTATTTAAAATAAATCATTTTAAATATTCAATATTCGCTAAAATTGCCAAAATAAAAGTTTTAAATTGGCTCGGATTTTCCGGGTTGTTACATACTAAATGAATTTTACATCGGAGTTTACATAAATAATACAGCGGAAGTCTAATACAATAAATAACTGATAACAATCTGAAACAGAATAATAGAAATAACTAGATGACTGGAACAACTGACCAACCGGTAGACAAAGGTGAGCAGACATCCAATATAAGCTTCAGACTCCAAAGTAAATCTCGAAAGCCGTGATAATCGATTTGTCCCGAGCAATAATGCAAAACAAAACAACTCAGATCAGGACTAACATTCTCATGGAAGTAAATTAACGTAAATGAAATGCTTGATGAAATGTTTGATGAAATGCAATCAGTAACTAAGAGGATGTTTTGGATCACCATCCTCTAAGGATCCATCAAACTAATATTATATAGTATAATACGCTATGCAATAGTGTTTATAAGTAAAGTAAAATATCAAAATAGCATAAGCGGGATTACCATGATTACCCTTACACCATTTATATATTTCCATATTATATACAGTACCATGATTCCTCCGTAAACTGGAGGTTGATCAGAGAGCACTCCATATAAAACGGTACAAAACAAAGTCCTAGTGGGCTTGTATAAGGCATGTGACAAGGCACTCAAGGAATGCCAGGGTGGATTCACCGTTTGCAGAGCCAGACTGGTGGTAACGCCTAGCAGCTACTGCTGCCCACCTCGAACACACTCCCATAATCAAAAGGGCCCAAATCGAATCTCACAGTAATAGAATAATATCGAAGAAGTGTGCTCGATAGGAGGTATGACCTCACTTGCGTAGCTCTTGTTTTAGCCACATCAAACAGACTCAAGGTAGTCAGGGTCGTAATTAATATGAAATAAAATAAAATGGAGTTATTTGCCAAATCATCCCCTTCATTCTGGAACTCCACCGCGTACACAGTTGTTAAAGTGGTTTTCGGTATTCGCAAAGAGTATGACAATAGCCAATCCTGGCCTCTTTTACTACTAATCGTTTACATTTTTCACACCGTGGTCATTATTTTATAAATTACTTTATAAAATAGTCTATACGAAATCTCATATTCGAATTTGAAATCAAAATTAAACATCTAACTTCGAGTATATAAAATTTTGAAACCCATTCACTTAAATCACTTAAATCAAATCGATTTAGAAATCATATAAAGGTCTCGCGATATAATATAAACCAATACTATTTAACTTCGAGGATATTTTAGTTCGATTTATATTCAAAAATCCAAGTGCAACAGCCCGCACCTCCGTTCGCGCAAGATATTGTCCCCAACTTAGTCACCGTATAGGTGTGGGGTTTTGTTCCTCAAAAGGCATCGGCGTTAGTAAGAGATGGGCTCAACTATACAAGTACCCACTTCACACATGCTTCCACGATGTGGAACTTAGGGGTGTTACATTCTCCCCTCCTACAGAGCCCAACGTTCCCGTTGACTCACAAACACCTCACCCAGGCACTGTGGTCCACACAGGAGACACAATTTCGGCTGGGTATTGGCTTTGATACTACTGTAACAACCCACATCTCCGTTCGCGCAAGATATTGTCCCCAACTTAGCCACCGTTTAGGTGTGGGGTTTTGTTCCTCAAAAGGTCGTGGCGTTAGTAAGAGATGGGCTCTACTATATAAGTACCCACTTCACGCATGCTTCCACGATGTGGAACTTAGGGGTGTTACACCAAGTTTCAAACTATTCAACAATTTGCTTTACATCGATTCAAAAATTGAACATTTGGTTTGAGTTCAAACTATACGATTCAAATCACAACTTACATTTCAATTTAAACAAAGTATATTCATGTTATATGATTGTAAATCGTTATTTATAAATTTAACAAATCGTATAATCTAATTTCCCTTTATATGGATTCAATTAAGTCGATTCGAAAATCCGATCATTTAAGTTCAAATCTAGTTTATATAATTCAAATCGAAATCTTATGTTTCAATTTAAAAATCATATAATATCTCAACTCAAATTGAACTATTCGAATTCATTACTTATAATTTTAGTCGAAGCCTTATATTCAATTCAAACAATTTATAAGATCTAAAACTTGTCTTATAAATCAATTCAACAAATTTCCCAATTCAAAACCAAACGTTTTTTAAAATCAACTCTATATAAAATTTATATATATTCAAATTCACATTTTATTCGCTAAAGAAATCGAATTCATTTTATAAATCAGACATCAATTTACAAAATTCAAGTTTATTTCCTATATAGGTTCATATTTTTAAATCCAATTTAAATTCGCATTTAGTTGATTAAAAAATCAAATTTATTCCTTAATTAGGAAATTCAATTTCAAAACAACTTCACAATTCAAGTTCATAAGTTCAAACCAATTTGAATTCAAATTCATTTCATGTTTTACCCAATTTATCTCTACTAAAAGTTTGTGTCGATTCAAATTCATAACTTAATATGAGTTCATTCGTTATTCAAATATTGTTATATAAATTTACATCTTCAACTTCGAATTTAAATCGTGAAATCTAACTTATCAATTTTGACTTTATTATTAAAGTTTATAAAATATATATATAAGAAAATAAATTTTAAAAATAGATATGTATACATATAAGTTTATAAAATTCTAAAATTAATTAGAATATAGATTATAAACATATAAAATATTAAATAATATAGAAATAGGTTTAAAAGAATTATTTACGATAATATAAAAGTTTAAATTACTTTATAATTAAATTATATAGTTTAAAATAAATAAAATTATAAGTAAATCCTAAATAAATATTTAAATCTATATTTACATATAAAATAAATCGTTTTAAAACATATAATTTAAAATTTATAAAATTTTAATTTAAAAACTTTAAAATATAAATATATATATAATAATAATGAATATTAAGTTAAACTCAAATTCCGAATCATTTTACTATGAAAACACGACCAACGGTGTCCGTATATAATTATCTACTCTATGGTCAAGTGATACGGATATTTATCATTTCAACCCGTAATTTATAAAATTTCTGTAGGTCTATCATTTCAACCTGCGATCCCAAATTCAGTAAAGATCGTTCAGGTCTATAATTTCAAACCATAACAATATTTCCCTATTCTATTGTCCATTCAGGTATGTATCATTTCAACCCTTTGTGATTTTTCATAAATTAGGGGTATCAACAATCACAAACAACAATTACATAGCAACAGTCACAACATATATATCATCAGTGAAACTACATGTCATATAAATATACCATATCACATATAAAATGTGCATATATATCAGATTAAACAATTTCTATCAGCAATCCTATATATTTCATATAACAGTTCATTATTGATCTATCCATGAAAAATGTAAGTCAGGTATGAGATAAACTCAACTTTCGTGGAATAGAATTGGAGACAGAAGACGAATTGACACTAAATGAAGCGATGATTTCCAAGAACGGTTCAGAATAGATTCTACTCGATGATCGTTCAATATTTATTTATTTTCCGAATGAAGGAATGGATCGGTACAGTATTGGGTTTTGGGACGATACAGCTATTTGGTTTTGGAAATGGGTTTCGACTCAACACAAAATCGACTCAAACAAAATGATTTTTTTATATATAAAAATAATATATATTTATATATACACACACAATGAAATTATTATATATAATTTAAATTTCAATGCACACTGAAAACTATATATATATAATATAAATTGTACATATACAAATACATAACAAGAAAACACACACAAGACATTATATATATAAAAACTTTTAAACAAATATATATATATATATACACACACACACACACACTTAGATTTTCAAAAATAGATTTTAACGCAATAAGCGCCATCATAAGGATTCATATGCACCCTGAACACAGGAAATAATACATACACATGCACTAGACATAACACACACTCACACAGTATCTAGTACACACACTCATGCCTAAGACTAAACACAAATTCACTCACCCCAAGTACACTGACTCATGCAATAACCCATACACTCACACCAAGCTTTCAACACACACACGCAAAAAAGGAACACACATACACACTCAGAAGATAACACAAACACACGCACCACGTTAAAAAACACACACTTCCGCACATAGCTGAAGAAACACTCACGCACTAGGGAAGAAGGCAAGGGGGTGGAAGTGGTTGATGGCTCGGCCTAATTCGTCGGAAGAGGAGGGCGGCACTTTAGCCTGGGGGACAGGGTACTGGGTCACGGCAGGGTTCAAGGTATGGTTGCATGCAGGAGGGAGAGGGCGGACTGTAAGGAAAAGACTCGGTTTCAGGGCTCAACAGCAAGGAGGTCTTTGGTCTCTAAGTTGGGGCGAGGGTGCGGCATCAGTTCGGTCAAGCCAGGGCTTCAGGTGGAGGCTCGATGGTCAGTTAGTGGAGGCGAGACACTGGAGAGGGTCTATTTAGATCGGAGAGGGGAGAGGAGGGTCGAAGAGGCTTTTGGATCAGCCGATGGTGAAGCTCATAGGGAAAGAGAGACCCGCGAGGGGGGGAAACTGGGAAGAGGCTATAGGTTGGAATGGGAAAATGGGTAATGGGATAAAACGTGAAGAGAAATACAGGTCTGTGAAAACGAAAAGGGTGGGAGTAGTTTCTTCCTTTATGTTTATATACGATAGAAGTGGAATTCAAAACGTGAAGGTAGGCCAGACTGTTCTTTGTAACACACGAAACAATATTTGCAGAAAAAATGAAAAAGTGCCAGGGTAAATAAACTTTTTAGTCACCAAACCTGGGAAAGGAAACAAAATGCTTGAGAAATGAACGGATTATATATATATATATATATATATATATATGATTCAGGGTTTTGAGGTAGAACAAACGAATTTTTGATTTTGACAACTCGTAAACGGCAAAGCACAGTAGAAAAAAGGAAATAAACGGTTTTAAATTAAAAAGGAACGAACAGTTATATATATACGACGAACTGTTAGCAAATCAAAGTGAACGTCATCAAATGAGATGTAGTTTTAATATTGAAGTGATAGACAATTTAAATTAAATTAACGAAGCGAAAGAGAATGGTTTTGAAAATATACAATGAACATTTTTTAATTTGAACAGAGAAATTACGACAAATAAAAATGGAACGATGTTTACAATCAATACAATGGAAAATCAACAAGGAGAATAAATTTGAAATGAAATCAAAGATAAACTTTATTAATATCGTAAACAAAATATATAATAATTCGAGTTTATGAGTTAAATGAAAATCTTAAAAACAAATTCTATTTCAAATAAACAACTCGATAAAATTTAATAAAATAATATGATCTGAAATAGCAAATACTGATTTGTATTATTAAATTATATTTATATCAAACAAAATCAATTGCCATAAAAAATCCAAATAATTTAGTTTTTAAATCATAAATCAAAATAATTAAATAAAAATACACTAAAAATTCAGGTTGTTACAGTTATATACTTTTATACTTTATATGGTTTTAAACCTTATAATTTTATAAATATTATTATATACTTTATATTTATGATTTCATATGATTTTCTACTTTATAATACTTATTTATATCACTATGTTTTAATTCAAGAATTTCCAGAAGTATATATGTATTAAAACACTTGAAAAAAGTTCTAATTTTGAATTCTCAAAGACATATGTCGACATACATATGTTGATATGTCAACATATAACTATCGCATTTTTAATTTTGAAAGGAAGTGTCTTTTCACTATTTGTAACGTTTCAAAGCGTCCTTTCAAATCTTATAAATAGGGGTTGATTTCGAATTTTTTTATCATTCTTCTTCTCCATCTTCATCTCCTTTCATTACTCCATTAATATTTCTACACTTATACTCTGCCGATTTCAAGTCTAATTATATAAAACTTCTTCTCTTCTCACTCTCTAGTAATTACTATCTGAATCGAAGTGCTATTGAAGAGTTACAAGGCTGTTGTAATCATTTGGGATAGTTTTGGAAATGGTGTGTTCCTTGTAGCTGTGAAATCAAGGAAGGAATCGGCGTTAACCTTGTAGCCAGGAAATCAAGGAGAATATACTTGATCAAGGGTGTTTGGAATCAATGATAATCTTGTAGCCGTGAAATCAAGAGTGTTTGAATCGGTGGTAACCTTATGGCCGTGAAATCAAGGGTGTTGTACTAGGATATTGACATAGTAATAAAACACTGCGCAATCCAGCGTTATGTGGGACTTGACATAGGAGTAATCCGAACCGGTATAAAATCCGATGTGTTCTTTCCTTTTCTGCACTTTATTTCTGTTTATTTCTGTGTTTTTGTTTGATTCTATTTTTGTGATCATCTCTGTGGTGTGTGATTCATATAGTAGATCATATAAGTTTTAGATTTTCTTAAATACTTTAAAAATCACTATTCATTCCCCCTATAGTGTTAATTTTTCCTTAACGATCCATTCCACATTCCCTAACAATTGGTATCAGAGTTTGGTCTTTCAAAAAGTTCATAATCTGATTTTTGAATTTTTTTTAGAAATGGAAAACAACACTAGTAGTAATTATTCATATTGGGCATGTAGAATGAAAATTTATTTACAATCAGTAGGATTAGACACATGGAATATCACACAGATTGAATATGTAGAACCCACAGCTAATTTTGCACAATGGATTGATGAAAAAAATGTTGTTGCACAAAGCAATTCTAAAGTCATGAATATGTTGTTTTGTTCATTAGATAAGAATGAGTTTAACAGAGTGTCAGTTTGTAAATCTGCTTATGAAATTTGGAGGACTTTACAAGTTACTAATGAAAGAACTAGTAAAGTCAAACAAACAAAGATATCAATGTTAGTTAATCGGTTTGAGTTATTGAAAATGAACGAGAATGAATATATCTCTGATATGTATTGCAGATTTCAAGAGATAGTGCATTCATTAACATCACTTGGAAAAACTTATTCATAAGAAGACCAAGTCAGAAAAATATTGAGTTCATTGACTTCAGAATGGGATCAGAAAACATTGCGATTGAAAAGCTCATAATGTCAGTGGAATGAGGATTGAGGAGTTAATCGGAAATCTAATGTCTTTTGAAGTCCAATTACATAAAAGAAAGGAAAACAAGCCAACTGAAAATAAATCCATGGCATTTAAAGCAACAACAAATGATTCTGACTCAAGCAGTGAAGATGATAAAGAGGTAGCCTTAATGACAAGACATTTCAGAAAATTTCTGAGATACACAAGGAAGAATAATTTTCAAAATAATAACCAAGGAAGTTCAGGAAGAAATGATGGTAAATGTTATAACTAAAATAAACCAGGCCATGTAAAGAGAATGTGTCTATATCCAGATAAATCGACTCAACAAACGGACAACAACAACTTATCAAAGAAGAGAAAGAGAGCATCCGCGGCAACTTTAGACGATTCAGACTCGTCATCAAGTGATGAAAAGCCAGAAACCGGAAATTCAAATATGTGCTTAACGTCAATTCAGAATTCAGAAAAATTCGAAGAAAAGGATCTAAAAACCGGGTATGCCTTAATTAATTTTTAAATTTTTGGTTGAATTGATGTTTTGTTTGCTTTGTTTTTTGAAATATAAACTTTAAAATTCAAACTTGAATCTAAAATTTAAAATTTGAATTTTGAAATTCCAAAATAATAATAATATAATAATAATTAAGAGAATAATAAAATAAATTTTGGATGTTTGCTAGGATTAAAATTATTTCAGGAAATAATTAAACCTGAAATATAAATCGATAATTTAAATCAAAAGGTCACAAAAACAAAATGTCCTTTGAAATAGAACATATATGTCAACGTACATATGTCCATATGTCGACATATCAGCCTGTAATTTGAAATTCAAATTTTGAATTTCAAAGGTTTAAATTTTCCCTCCAAATTTTCACCAACTCCCAAGGTCTGAAAATGTGTCATTGATTTCTGAAAAGTTGTGCCTATTCAATTCATATCCATTCAATTTTTATATATACATCTATTCTCTCTACTTCTCATTCACAATTCAAACTATATTCTTTATATCTTTACTCTTCAAAACAATCACTTCAATGGCTTCCTCTAGTTCATCTCAGAAATTGAAGTTAACCAAAACCATTAAAGGTTATCTTCGTAATGATAGAGAAGCTATCAAAACCTATGTTGACTATTTAGCAAATGCTAAAGTCAATACGGGTGCTTTTGTCATCTTTGGAGACTTTCCATCCTATGAGCTTATCTCTCTTTTCAATCACAATGAGGTCTTAAGCTTAATTGACTCTTGGGATAATGACAAAGTGTGTTATCCTAAGCTTGTCAAGATGTTTTATGCGAATCTTAATCGTGGATTTCTCGAAGGCAATGAAGACCAAATTTGGAGTAGGGTCAAAGGCACGCAAATTGTTCTAGATGCCAAAATCTTGGGCAATATCTTAAATTGTAGAAGCATGGGCTCGAATTTTTCGGAATTCAAAATTAATGAAACCGATTTAGAGACTTATCACGACATATTTGAAGGCGATGCTCAAATGGAATTCAAAAATCGCTTTTTCCGCCCAAAAACAAAAATCGTAAACCATTTCCTTCAACATACCATCACTCCTCATTCCGGAAACTTTAACAACCCAATTCTAAAAGTCCAAAAAGCACTCTTTGCTATTGTTGGTGGCTATGACATCAATTGGGACGACATGATCTTAAGAGAATTCAAACCCATAGAAACTTCATTAAGAGAAAACACTCTTTACTATGGAGTTTATCTCACTCACATTTTCAAATATTTCGGAGTTAATCTTCACGGAGAAGAATTTGTGCCAAGAACGATGTTTGATTCCACAAACACACACCTTATGCAAATTCCACTCATTTTTAAACCGTATGAGACATTCAAAAACAAAAAAGCTCAAATGCAATAAGAACAAGAGCCTATGGAAATCAACAAAGAAGAAACTTCTTTAGAAATTGTTGAGTGTCCAATCAACACTAGAACCATTTCCAGAGAGATTATTGTTCAAAACAAAGTAAAGATTATCAACAATCAAAAGAAGCTCAAAAAGAACTTTTCCAAAATGACTAAGCTCATGATCATGATAGGAAGAAGGCTTGGATGTATTTTCTTTTTATGAATTAATGAATGGAATTTTATTTATGTCAAAATCATCTTTAAGTTACTGTAAAAACATTAGAGTTAAACATAATATAATATAGGAACAAAAGATTCAAAATTTGAAAATTTTCAAAAAAATTTAATAAGTATGTGGACATACATACTTGGCTATGTCATCATATAACTGCCAGATTTTCAAAACTTTTCAAATTCTAAATTTAAATTTAAATAACTAACTCGTGTCCATTAAAATCCAACGAATTCCAGACCCTATTTAAGCCTATTTCTTCCAGAAAACTTTATCATTTCATTTCTCCTTCTTCCTTATTCATTTCTTATCAAAACTATGGCAAATCCTATTTATAATCTAAGTGAAAATCTTGAAGAAACATTGAACTCCTTCAAGAACGTCCTCTCTATATACTACGAAACCAGCGTCATTTTGAATTAAGCCAAATAAAGATGTTTGAACAGCAAGAGAAACATTTTGATGCCATTCGTTGGCAAATCTCTTCTCTTTTCAGAGATGAAGATAACAATCTCGCTAAGGCACCACCAACAAAAGAAGATGAAGATTGGGAGGTCATCAAGAAGGATCCTATCTTTAGAGAAGACAATTGAGTAGAAGTCCTAAGAAACGTTTAATTGTTTGGTATAATTTGATTGGTTTGATTTGCTTGAATTTGTTTGTACTTATGATTGTTTTAAAACATGTATATTAAAACATATATACTTGGATTGGTGTGCTTGGATTGATTTGTATATATAACTTAAAACATATGTAATTATGATGTTTGATTGATTTGTTTGTGTACTTAATGTTGATTTTTGTATAATCATAGATTTAAGGGGAGCATTTTATGATTATATATTTAGAATTCAGGTGGAGAACTTTACTTCAGTATAGGAATTATTTAGATAGTTATAAGATTTAGGGGGAGTATTTTTAGAATTTCTTTTTAATAATGCCAAAGGTGGAGAAATTAATAAAATATAGACTTAGAATATACAGGATTCATGTAGACAGAGGGAGTATTAGAAGGATCAACATCAACAGGTATGCATACATGTATGATATTTTTTAAACTAAGGTAGTCATCATCAAAAAGGGGGAAATCGTTGAAGAATAGAGTTTTGATGACAACAACCTTATTTCAATATTAATTGATTATAAAATATATACTAACATCTCTGTCTAGAATATATATATTATATATACACATATATGTAGGATTTGTATACAGGAATTAATACTGAAGACTGTATAGTTTTAGAGTTTTAGAGATTCAAGAGATTCAGAATCCAGAGAAGATTCAAGACTCATGAGAAATCAAGATTTCAAGAGTTCGAGATAAATATAGTAGTAGAGTCTAGTTTATGTAAGACTCTAAATAGCACTCCAGGTTCAGATTCAAATTCAAATTCTGATTTTCAAATTTCTATTTTCAAATTTCTATTTTCAAATTTCTATTTACAAATTCTATTTCCTATTCTAATTAAGTTTTTCTATCTTATCTTTAATTTTAAACTTAAGATTTTAAGGATTATAGGTTTATATATTTATATAGTTATATACTTTTATACTTTATACTTTATATAGTTTTAAACCTTATAATTTTATAAATGTGATTATATAGTTTATATTTATGATTTCATATGATTTTCTACTTTATAATACTTATTTATGTCACTACGTATTAATTCAAGTATTTCCAAAAGTATATAAGTGTGTGTGTGTGCGTGCGTGTGTGTGTGTGTATGTATATATATATATATATATATATATATATATATATATATATATAAATCTATTAAAACACTTGAAAAAAGTTCAAATTTTGAATTCTCAAAGACATATGTCGACATACATATGTTGATATGTCGACATATAACTGTCACATTTTTAATTTTGAAAGGAACTGTGTTTTCACTATTTGCAACGTTTCATTAGCGTTGCAACCTTTCAAATCTTATATATAGGGGCTGATTCGAATTTTATCATTATTCTTCTCCATCTTCATCTCCTTTCATTACACCATTAATATTTCATATTTTTATGATTTCTACACTTATACTCTGTCGATTTCAAGTCTAATTATATAAAACTTCTTCTCTTCTCACTCTCTGCTCATTACTCTTTAAATTGAAGTGCTATTGAAGAGTTACAGGGCTGTTGTAATCATTTGGGATAGTTTTGGAAACGATGTGTTCCTTGTAGCCGTGAAATTAAGGAAGAAATCGGTGTTAACCTTGCAGTCTTTGGAATCGATGGTAATCTCGTAGCCGTGAAATCAAGAGTGTTTGAATTGGTGGTAACCTTGTGACTGTGAAATCAAGAGTGTTGTACTCGAACCAGTATAAAATCCGGTGTGTTCTTTCCTTTTCTGCATTTTATTTCTATGTTTGTGTTTGATTCTGTGTCTGTGATCGTCTTTGTGGTGTCTGATTCATATAGTAGATCATATAAGTTTTAGATTTCCTTAAATTCTTTAAAAAACACTATTCACCTCCTCTTTAGTGTTAATTTTGCCTTAACGATCCATACTGTATTACTGTATTCCCTAACATTACGATGATATAACGAATGTTTATTGGATAGTTCATATTTTTAAGTGATAGCAAGGTTTGTTAATATGTATAAAAATGAAATTTCAAATTGTGAAAATGTTTAGTTGTTAGACCTTATTAAGTGATATACAAAGTAAAGATGTAAGGATTTCTTTAAAATTTTGAGGTCGGACCAAAACTACAGGCTTTCCAGGCAACTATTAATAGAAATATTAATAAAATGATTGTTCCAATAAACCAAATTTCAGCTAACAAAGAAACATTATTACACTTCAGAATGATCAGAATTACAATCCTAATTAGATTTAAATCAATTTCTGCTGTTTCTGAATGGACATCAGCATTCATAATTTTGTTACACAATCAAACAGGAGTATATATATACACAAATATTCATCCTTTTTCTTCCAACGGCCCAAGGTGGGCTTGTAGAATAGAGGCTAGTTAAGAGCAGCAACTGGTCTTCTGGGCTACTGGCTGTCCCCTCATCCGCACAGTTGAAGGCACTGCAGCATTGGCAGTTGGCTGACTTGCCATTCTAGCAAAACAAAGAAACATTTTAAGCTTTGCCAAATTATAACCCTTTTAGGAACAAAACAAACCAGCTGACAGTACTATTTAGAGTTTTCTACAGAAAGTAGCATAAGCTACACCATATTTCATGTAGAAAATAAGCAAAGTAGCTTAAGCTACATAATATTGTGTAGTCCAGTAAAGTGGTAGACGGTTAACACTATTTCAAATTCAAGACTACCCCCCCCCCCCCTTCACCATTTTTTATTATTATTATGTTGTTGTTGTTGTAGGCATGAGGGCAGATACGATATAAGCCATCTCTCCATTCAGTGATGAAGATACTGTGTAGAAGTGTGTATTTCAAGGGAACAAAGAAGCATGGTATGATAATTTTTTAAAGTGTAATGCTAAGGGCACCGGGCTGGTTGCTAGGGTCTACCAGCCCAGTGCCTAGTCGGTGGTTAACCGCCGATCAAGCACCGGACTGGTAGCCCCTAGCAACCAGTCTGGTGCCCTTAGCAATAAACTTTTTGTATAGTAGTACTGTTTTCATTCCAAATTTTTATTTTGTGCGGTACACCATTTGCTTTCTTATTTAACGGAAAAAGTTTGGGGATTTCAATAGCAAAAGACATGATAAATAAACTCATAATAACTTGTCAAACAGAGGTTACTGAATCTTCATCTCCACCAACTGCACTCATAAAATTTAGCTTGATCTGATAGATTTGATAACCAAAAAATCTGACGTTTCTCCCCACTGTTTTCCTCGTAATTGAATACTTTTTATCAAAAGATAATTTGTCCATGCGGAGACAAGTTTCTTCTAAAAGCAGGAGGACTGGTCGCTTCTAGAATTACATGATGGTATCATATATAGCATAAACACAAATATGTAAAAATCACTAGGCAGAATCTAGGCGGTAAGCATGAATCAGAGATTAATCGACAATCCGAAGATTAATTAAGGATTAATCGAAGTCAGACATTTTTGAATAATTCGTGTATTTTGGATAAAATTTAATTATTTGTTTAGCATTAACTAATCCACAATGGAATATGTGGATTTGGTTGGATTAGGAAGTAACCATGAAGACAAAATCGTTGGATACAAACAATCTAATGCTTATAAGAGAAATCACAAATTGTGGCATAGATGATACCTATAAATCGGTTTATATGATTAGATAATGCAATAAGTATGTATCACCAAGATGGACTACAGGCAAAAAATTAGGTGGTAAGGCTAGAGGTTAGCGCCTTGGTGAGGTCTAAACGGGAGCCCTAGAAGGCTTTTTACAACATTGCATGAACCTTACTCTATTTTATCCTAGCACTAGGATATTTATACACACAGTTTTAAATCTCGGATTTCGATCATGTTTCATCTCGGAAACCCTGGAGACCTGATCTTGTAGTATGGGAGATCGCGTTTCATCTCGATCACGTTTCGGGGCACCCCTGTTTTACAGCACCCCTACCCGTTTGTGAACTGCACCAATCTAAATTCAACAAGAATTTGTAGATGTTCGATCCACATATATATTATCATTTATCCAAAATTTGAGTTCGTTCCAACATTCATAGGATAATATATTTGATGTTTAAATTTAACGGTTCAAATAAATGTCTAAACGGTGAATAATTGAGCTAACATTTTGAAAATGTTACGAATGTCGGAACGAGCTCAAATTTTGGATAGATGATAATATATGTGTGGATTGAACATATATAAATTGTTGTTGGATTTGGATTAGTGTAGCTCACGAACGGATAGGGGTGCTACAAAAAAGGGTGTCCTGGAACGCTCATATATATGTATGTGTGTGTATATATATATATTATGTGTATATATAAATATATATATATATATATATATATATGTGTGTGTGTGTGTGTGTGTGTGTGCATGTGTTGTTATTGTTGTGCTATTAATCACACAATTTTAACTTTCATAAAAATTCAAGTTGTAAAAAAAAAGCCCAGATATACGAATCCGATCTTGATGCCGACTAAGACATCGAGATCTCGATCGACACTTCCATTGAAATTTTGCATTTTGTTTCACTAGAACGTCCCCTGATCTTAGTCAAAATATCGACTTAGATTTCAAAGTATGTGAATGTTCCTTACTCCTAGGGGCCAGTCAATCCATTTTCAAAGTATGTGAATGTTCCTTGCTTCTATCAGAAAAGCTTCGAAACAAAACCGTAGCACTCCGAAAGTTTTATAAAAGAACTAAATTTAATAAGAGAAGGGTAAAAATTAATTTTTTCACAAACATCTTAATTTAGCTATGAATCATGCACCGTTGCGTTCGTACAATCTTCTGAACAATTTCGATATATAAAGTCTTGAAAATCCAAGTTAATATGAGAGAATTACGAAATTTTCAAATTTTAGGATCCTAAATAATTAGATATAAAAGATATTTGAAAATAAATATTCCAAAAAAAAAAAAAAAAAAAAAAAAAAAAAAAAAAACTTGTTGGTCGACAAATAGATGAATCGATCGATCGATACTGGTCGACCGTCAGCATCCATAGCGAGCAAACAGTCATAACGAAAATAATTTAGGGTTTTGAGCGGCCTACAACGCAGATTTAATCGTATATTTTTTTAACCTGAAACTTAATGTATATTTTGAACCGTCGACAATTAGCTTGCACGTCCTATAAATTCACAACTAATGTAAATCCTAATTTACAAAATTTAGTCAATACTTCCAAATCCTACTATCCTAAAAATCGGGATTCTCTCCTCCCCCACTCACAATTTCCCCATGTATGTATGTCTGTGCGTGTAAATAGAAAATAAAAAGTGGCAGTCAAATCAAGCCAAGCACAGAATCAACGAACAGAGGGGAATTCTAGACGAGATTCGAACGGAGTAACTTGGATCTAAGAATGAGTGAGTTCCTTGTTAATTAGATAACTCCATAAAGTTAACTTTAGTATACCCTAATTGATCTAGCTTGCTAAGATCGAATTGAAAACATTGCATAAGGCTCAGGTTATAAATAATGTAGTTAGTTTATTAACTGTGACTGTGAGTGTGTATGTGTGTTAGTGTGAGGGAAGCTAGTCATTTATGTCGTGTCACTAGGACGTTGCAAGATTAGATAAACGTTATTTATCCAACAAAGATCGATATTTGACTAAGGTGCGATTCAATCGCGAATGCACTCACTAGAGGTACTACGATAGATGTACAACACCGACGATTGATGATGTATACGACCTGGTATTAATGGAGTTACTTGGTACTCACGGTGACGCAACATGATGTTGTATTGTTGATGGATCCCTGCGCATAAGAGCTAAATGTTACATTTGAGAGGTGGACACAAATGCAGCGGCGACAAGACATTTCAGCAAATCGGCATTGAGGGCTCTTCCTCAATGCTTAACTATAATACGTATAGTCGTATTTGTGAAAAACATAGCCTCGTGGTGGAAACTGGAGGGAAACCTGTTTGAAATAGTTACTCGTAGTCATAATGTAGAGAAATGTAGTCTCATAGAGGAAATTGTAGGATAGTCCTAAGCAGGAGAAACTCTAGTATTTAATAGCTGGAATGTTAATTGTTTGAGGTTTGATTAATTGTTCGACCCTAAGTATGAGCTTGCATATGTTGTTGGTGCAGACGTGTATTAAATTAAAACCTCTAGAGGAAGCAAGTAATTCACGAACACCTGTAGAATACCATTGGCCACATGGAGTGCTATTAAAGTCAACTGCATGTGATTACCATGTATTAAATTTAATGTGCAACTCGTTTACCAGACCTTTACCAGTTTGTTCACATCACTTTTGGTGGTATGAACAAAACATTATCACATACGGGACCCTCTAATTTCCACCAAAAGTGGTGTGAACAAACTCGTACTCTTGCCTCATCTACTCTCTTTTTTTCTTTCTTTTTCTCATCACAGGAGGACAAGACAACATGTGATAGACCCAACGTTAGTACTTGGAGAGGCAGACTTGACATGAGGGTTGCTTTTTATATCTTATTACTCCCAATGTACTGTTTACCATATTTTATGTTTATCGGACCATTTGATGTATTTCTGCATGCTATGGATTTCTGACCATGCACTGTTTGAGACTGTTATGGATATTTTCCAAGATGACTATTTTTTAGTATTTATATTTTGCTGTTGTGAGATTTGAAAATATGACACGTCTTAGATTATATCCTTGTATTTTTAGACTCTGTAATGTTTTTAAAAAACCCAACCGCTCGTACTTCTTGACGCTGACCAAGTCCAGAAGTCATTTTAAGCTTTGGATTGATGTGTCTGGAGGTGTGGGCTGTCACAAATGCTCTCACTGCTGTTACCGCAACTCCATGTGATCTTCTATCACCACCCCCAACAACTATTCAACTCAAGCATCTAGACATGGATCACGCTGAATTTACTCTATTACATCCTGGATGATGTCCCTGTCGAACACATCAAAGAAAGACGGGACATCCACAAAATTTTAGTGGACCGCTAAACTCCTGAAGGAAGTTGGCTAGGAACTTAGTTGAATCAACAAAAAAGAACTGCCTTTTCCTCCAGGAGGCAGAGAAGAATGCATCAGATGCCAGGAGGATGGGAGGGAGGGAGGGAGGGAGAGAGCTGACGTCAAACCCAATATCTTAATGGGAAGAGTGAAACCAGCTCGCATAAGGAATGGCGATTGAGCCAAAGAAGCTGAGCGGCTCAAAGCTGGCATAAAATAATGAGTTATTTAAGATCTAATATGTTCTTAAAATATATTTTATATAGACTGTAAAATATTGATCTGTATTTTCGGTTAGTATAAAGTTTTAGTGGGATGCATACTGAAATTTTCTAAAAGCCGTTGGATTGATGTTATTTTGAGATAAATTAAACACGCAGAAAGCTAAACAGAATTGAGCCGCATCTGACTTACTAATAGTAAAATGGTGTGAAACTCAATAAAGGTCGTACTAAACTCAAAGGATAGTTTACCGAGTTTTTATTTCTGCTGTCATGGTCATGAATGCTTCCTCGACATTTGCTGCACTTTTGGCGCTGGTTTCCAAAAAGGGGATTCCAATCTCATCCGCAAGTGCCTTCATTTGAAGAGATATTATACACTTCAGATAACATTATCCATAAATCAATTATTTAAGTACAAGTACTCAGGTCATAAACTGCTATTATTTACCTTACCAGCCTCGTAAGAAACTACCCTTTTGTCAGTCAAATCACATTTGTTCCCCACAAGAAGCTTGTTTACATTGTCACTTGCATATCGATCAATCTCACTCAGCCACTGCTTCACATTGTTGAAGCTTTCCTGATCAGTTACATCATAAACAACCTGACAGATAGACATAAGTTAGAACATACTTTGTTACTTAAGGAATATGAATGAAGTATAAATCATAACTTACAATTATGCCATGAGCACCACGATAATAGCTGCTTGTAATTGTCCGAAAGCGCTCTTGACCAGCAGTATCCCACTGTAAGCACATAATAATGTGTAAGATCACTGCTTAATCAATTGGCAAAGATCGGTCAAATATAGTACTCACAATTTGAAGCTTTATAGTCTTCCCATCTTGCTCTACAGTGCGGATTTTCTGAAGAAGAAATTTATAACGTTATCCTAAGCAGAGTGTGAAACAGCAACAAAAAAATTGATCATGCAAAACTTACAAAATCAACACCAATGGTACTGATATAGCTCTCTAAATAAGAATCATCCTGCATAAATGAAGTAATTAAAATAGAAAACAATATACAAACATGAAAGTGACTGCACTAGATGATAAAATTCAAATTCAAATACATATCCATACTACAGATCAACAGGACCAGTTCCGAGGTTTGGGTTGCTTTAGACGAATATAAATTTTTGCTTTTAAAAAATTTAGACATAATGTTATAAACAGAGTTTTAAATCTCCTTTATCTTCTCCTGAGATCCCATCGGACATCCACCTTTTGCGCTTGGCTGAGACTGAGATTTCAAATATAGTTTTTAGTTGTTACACACTCATCTCATCCGAGATCTTAAAATCTCAACCGGAATGTGAGTAACTAAATTTATAAAATCTGAGACTCGAGATTTGAAAGCTTGATTATAAATAATATAGTTTTGTTTGCTTAAGTTCACACGCATAACTGAAATTTTATGAGTAACTAAATTTTGACCCATTTAACCATAACTATAAAATAAATAATTTTCAATTACATATTTTCAGAAAAATAATAACCCTATTTGTCCAAACACTATGGTTCTCCATATAATTAGGTTGTCTATGTAAATCGTTTCCCAAACTAAATCTTATTACGAAATCTCTTTAAATCAACATGCATGTGTTTCATAAGTAAATAGGATCGGGGACAACAGATAAACGTACCGCAAACCGTAGAAGCAAACATGACTTGCCAACCCCAGAATCACCAATGAGCAAAAGCTTGAAAAGGTAGTCACTGCAAAATTAGACATCCATTTAATTGCTGTATAATCATTTCTTGCATTTAATAGTTAGTAATAGCAAAAGCAGTACTTTATATATTCTGAGGAAGAACAAAGTCTAAGCAATGATAGATTAAAATCCACATTGCTGTTGCTGAGGACCACTTGACTCATAAAATTAAGTTAATGAGTTGCCATATGAAATTGTATATTTATCAATGCAATAAAACTTTCGACTTAGATAATAGGACTTAGTTAAATTATAGAGCATTCTTGTGGCGAATAAATAAGGGTATGTGATATAGCTGCTATACACATTGTCAAGTATCACATTACCGAGATATCAATTTTTCTTCTTTGCTTTACATAATGGTGAGAAACACAGTGATTTCAATCTTTTCAAATCCTACCAACTTGATGAAATTGTATCTCATAACCTGGAAGTTACACAAGTCCATGAAACTTAAATTCATAAATGGACAATTGCTAAAGAATAATAAACCAAGCTTTCAGTTACTTCCTTAACTAAACACTTCAGGTCCCTCTTGTGTCCTTTCACCAGTCTTGGATTTTGTACAACTTAAAGAAGCCGTAACTTGAAAATGCAAAATCTGAGACATGATATCTTCAGACTACTTGAATGATAATGAACACAAGCAGCGATTTGATAATGAAAGTAAACATGGGGGACTTGGTTCCACCTTGAGTATATCTAATGGACAAAGATGCTGAAATTCACTTGCTTGATAATTACAAACTTCTCTCTTACCAGTCAACCCCAAATTTGAAAGTGCATTGTCATTTGTAAGTGTAGACATCGAAATACATACATCTATTTTCATTGTTTAAATTATCAAGGTGTCAACGTCAAAAAGTTCTTTCTATGTCGTCGTTTTGGACTTATTAAAGGATCTAGGTAGCAGGCACTGAACATTGGTTGAGTATTTCTTTTTCTACCCTGCATTGTCAATGAGAGTAAACAGAACGAACAATTCTAAACCACCAATTTTTTTAAAAAAAGAAAAAAAAAGAAAAAAAAAATCTGCCAGGCTTAGCTTTCACTGCCAATCCACAATGATAATTTACTTATCTAAAAGTGCCACAATATACACCAACTTGGATTTGGTATGACCAAAAAGTGAGGAAATGATATTTATGTATACGTTTGTGTGTATATGTATATGTGTGTGCGTGTGTATGTGTATGTGTATGTGTATATATATATATATATATATATATATATATATATATATATATATATGTGTGTGTGTGTGTGTGTGTGTGTGTGTGTGTGTGTGTGTGTGTGTGTATATATATATATATATGTGTGTGTGTGTGTGTGTGTGTGTGTACACACACATACATACATATATGCAAACAAGGATAGCATAGGACCAAAAGGAGAGGAAAAACCCAAAAAGAGTATTTTGCAATCTCGGTTTTTGGTCAAACAGCTAACTCAGTGCCAAAGAAGGTCCTAAGTACCCCCAACAGTTCTAGAAGGCCTGAATATGTAGGACAAAACAGTTGCAGAATGATCCACACCATGCAACAATTCTGCCTCTCCTGAACTCCGCCATAGGAGTGATAATTCACCACTCCTGTACTCAACTTTTTCAGGCTTAATAGCATCATCCAAGTATACACTAATTCCCAAGCATAGAGAGGAGTGGTATAAAAATAAAGCACCAATAATTCCCATGCAAATAATATAAACCCTTAAAATTCATAATATTTAAATTTGAAATCCGCAAAAGTGAAACTATTTATTCACCCTAAAATGTTAATACTACGCCTTTTTGTATTGAAAATAAATAATAATAAATGGTTTTCTTGCAGTATTTAAGGGTGTAGAAACAGACCAGCACATCCGCAAAATGTATATAATGCATTTCTTTTTAGTTTTTACAAAATATATATGGACTCTAGTACATGGAAAAAAGACCATTGAGATCTAGCAAACAATCATAATGTACCACACAATTACAACTCTCATGGTTTACTTGACATGCAGATGCAGTCAGAAATTTGAAACATTTAAGTACTACATTCGCATATTTCAAGTTTGTAACTGTTACAAAAGGTTCAGCTCTAAAAAGACATAGCAGATCACATCCTAATTATAGTTTCACTTCAAAAAGGAAGGGTGTAAATAATCATTGGGCATTGGAATCCAAATCTAGATAATCAGGGGATTGAGGTTGAAAGTCCATAAGGTAAGCAGAGCATAATATAAATTATTGGGTTCAATGTAGGTATGCGGAATTTTTTATTTTGTGTTGTCCTCTCAAATCCAAAAACGAGTCCAATTGGTAATGCCCTAATTATTCTCAATTATAATCTCTCTAGCTAATTATTCATTCAACTCAAGAACTGTAAACTAATTCTAACCGTTCAAAATTCACCAAGTCTTAGTTCCAGATAAAAGCTTTCAACCAATCACAGAATCGACGACAACTAACAGATAATCTAAAACTCGCCTACATCAACTACAATCAAACACACGGTTAATCACATCTACCCAAACCCACAAGATAAACAGACACCCATACCAAATCCACACCGTAACGCGGAGAAAGCAAACGAATCGGAGAGAAAGAAATCTTACTACTCGGGATTCATGTCGGATTTCGGAATCGAGATCGCTAGACAAGCTCTAATTGACTTGGAGATGAAAAATAATAAATTTGGGCCTCCTTTTTTTATACTACTTCGATACGAACAGAAGGAGAGATAATGGGAGATCGGGGGGTTTTATATATAGCGTCGGGTGGCGTATGGTCATTGATTGCTTTATCAGTGCGCACAACACCGGAGAAAGTTTGCCCATTCCACTTGCGTGCTCACAGGGATTTACCATTAACCAACGTACCCATGCAAGTTAAGCATTTCTTAATTGTAGCTTTGCAACATTATACAGTCACGCAAAGGCTAGTATTTAACTGGAACAAGGGTCAAATACGGCGAATTATTCTTTTGTGTGTTGTTATTCCCACCCCATTTCGTTCTTCTACCCACCACAATTAAAGCCCACGACAGTTTTACTTTTCTCCACTGTCAAACATCACGTATTATTTTCGATTCTTACTGGCATCCCGTAAAAGTCACTTCTCTACTTTGATAAACAATTCGACCACTTTTCATCGTTCTCTACACAAGCTAACCCTAATTTTTTTCAATCGATCGAACGAAAGGTACGATGGCAAGAAGCCAGAAGTCAAAGCAAGTACAATCACAATCGAGTAAATATCTCATCCTATTTCTTTTTTTTCTTTTTGGATTCTTTCTGAAGTTGAAGCAAGTTGAGGTGGTCATCATGTGATAATCAATTCATTTTCGTTAGTGGGTTAGAGATTGTTAGTGGCAACGGTGTGATAATTTATTTTAGTGTTCATTGGGTTACCATTGGTCGTTTGAAGCATGAGCCGTTCGGGCTTGTAGAACCGAGAGAAAAAATTGTTGGTTACTAGGTGTTAGTTCGACTATTGGTAACCGTGATAAATAGACCATGGTAGGCTGCATCTACAACCGTACGGTCATCAACAACCGTTTTGTTGTACGCTATTTCGGTTCTGTGCAGCCGAACGTATTTCATGGTGGTGATTTTATGTTACGGTTTTTGAAGTGTGAATATAACCAACCTGTAGTCACTTCCTTGGATAGAAGTGAAATTTTAAAAATTGTTAGTTGAGTTATTAATTTTTAAACTAACAATGAAATCAAGTTTTCAGTATTGTGAGAAGCTAAGACTGATAAAATTTTCGATTAATAGCGGATACTATTTTTTTTGGCAGAGCCGACTAGCTTTTAAAGTGACCACAAACACTTATTATTATAACAAATAATAATTACAATTATTACAAGAGACCGATTGAATATCAACATACTACATCGGTTTTTAAGGTGTACCGCCCACCACAAACGTTTGTTAAGTGAATCATCCATTGCTACATAGGCTAGCTTATAGCACAAGAGCTAGATACAGCAGCTAGACTACAAATTACATAGCAAATAAAAAATTACAGTCGATCCAAAATAGAATAGCCTATACTAGATGCTTGTAGGACATCACTAAAATAGTCTAACCTACTAACAAAACATGTCCCTACAGCCGAAAGCAAAAGGAAACAAGTTGGTAGCTAGTGTGCCAGAGACACAACACATCGAGAGACATTACAGTCATCCAATCACACGGTACAAGGTTACAACCATTGTGTACCCAAGGCACTACAAAGAAGGCAGCACGACCAAATTCCGGTCACACCACCTACGAGCTAGCCGGAATCCAAGCAAAAACCTAGAAACCAAGCAGCAATGTCATAAAAACGGCAAACCAAGGCCAACTAGGACCACTGCAACTCACAAAACAGACATATCAAAGCTGAAACATGTCATACACACCAAATTCCAAAGAAGAAGATCTGAAACTCAACATCTAAGCGGATACTGTTGATTTTATGTATGTACATTCTTCATTATCATTACTGGCGATCTTTCGTTAATTGATATTCAAAATAAAATATAGCACATGATGCAAGTAGCTAACATATTTTTATAAAATGTGTACTAGAGATAAAATAAAATAATTTGCCACATGGTAGTTGACCATGTCATCACTTGTTAACTGTATGGTAGAGTAAAATATTTTTTTACATGGTAGTAACTACCGTGCCATCACTATCATAATAACACATTTGATGGTAAGGGAGATTTCATGTTTTTATATTAGAAGCGATTATCACATACAAATTTTATTCCATTGAATCAATGGATGATTGCTTTATAAATAACTTGCAGATGATAAGGAATTAAACCTTTCCGCTGAAGTCCTTATATATATTAGAACTACAAATTCAAAAAATGATTCAATTATAAATTTTATATTGTTGGTAATATCGTTCATGATTCACTTCTAGATTGTATATTATTGGAAATATTGTTGGTAATATCGTCCATCATTACTACTCCTGTATTATTCCTATTATCAACCATGATCATATATTACATTTTTTAAATGCATTAATGACCATACAAAGTACATGTTTGTAGGAAAAGAAAGAGAAGCCATGACTGCTTCTTTAAGACGGCCACGGGCAGCAGAGCTAGAGAAGAAGAGGAAAGTAGCCAATGTAGAAGAAGGTTTAAAAATGTTTTTAAAACAACTATTTTCAAATATAAAATTTCGTTTAATATTCAAAAAAAAAAAAATCTGAAATTTCCCTTCCATTTGAATCCATCTTCGTTCGTAGATCTTCTTTGATTAGGTTCTTTCGTTCGTCCAGCTTTTAACTCAAATCCTATAACTTATCCTTGTCCATAACAAGGTAAGAAGCAGAAGGAGAGTATAAGTCTTTTAGCTAGTTCATTCTTATTTAATATTGGTTTGAGATAGGCATTTTGAAAGGTATTATAATATAAGTTTTCTTGATGCAATATTGAATTTTGATATATATTTATGGAAGATGTATATTTGTAAATAACATTGTGTTTTGGTAATACCAATATTTTGAAAAAGATTTGATGTTTATACATTAAGATGTTATATTTTATAAATTATATATTTTATATAAGTTCTAAAGATGAAGATTTTGCAGAACATTGATTTTATCCAGGTTGAATAATATTTCGAAAAAGTTTATACATTTTGGACATTTTAAGTAGAAATGCTCCTAATTGTTATGGTAACTATTTTGAGAATCTTGTTAAAATAGTTGAAATCTACAATGGTATAGTTTATAAATGTATGTATATGTAGGAATTTATAAATTTAAATGGGTTTATAAAGATTTTTGATGTGTATATATATGTTAGACTTATGGAATTAAACAAGTTTTATAAGTTTAAATATATATAGCATGGGTTTGAAATATTTTTTGAAAGGCAAGCATTACTTATTCACACTAAAAACAATTACAATGAATTACAAGATAACAACTCTAACTATTCACCACTTAGACACTCAAATATGCAATATTGAGAAAAAAAAAAGGCTATATATAGTATTACAAAATGAAGCTCAGAAAAAAGACTCAATACCGCAATTTACAAACAGTACACGCATTTACAAACTATTATACCAACCAAACAGCAACAAAACAATTGGCTCCTCACCCAGCGTTAACTGGCATCATTAGCATTTACCCACTACACTTAATCTTCAATCAGCATCACTTGAACAATAACCACTCTCTTGAACCAATATCAGTTACATTATCAACAGACTAAATCACCAACAATCTTCTTGTCAATAAAATACAAAGCCTCACAGTAGTAAAATAAAAAATAAAAAAAACAAGCCCAAGAATTGAACTGCATCAAGACCAAACAGCAGCTAAATGTGAACTTGTAACAACCCGTAAAATCTGGGCCAGTTTGAAATTTTTATTTTGGCAATTTTAGCGAATTTTGATTATTTAAAATGAATTATTTTAAATAATATCGACAGGAAATTTATTTTGAATTGAATTCGACGTATATATTATATACGTCGTCGTTAGAATATATAATAATTATATATAATTATAAAAGGAATTGAAAATGGCGCGGTAGTTCGATAATTCGATTTCAAACTTCAATTGAATGTACCGGGTGCAAAACAATCCGGATTTTAGTGAAACCAAAAATAATGGGATCTAATTGATAATTTCTTTCCAACGAATCTGAAAAATCAAAAGTTCGTAGCGGGAATCAAAAGATATGTCCAGTTGAAAATTCTGAATAGTCGCTATGGAATTCAGGCCCTTAAAAATGGACATTTTGCAAATGACCTCGGATTTCGACGAAACCACTTTTGTTGGATCCACAGTGTCAAGTTGTTGCTAGATTCCAAATTTCATAATTTTTCGAATCAATATGTGAGCGTGGCAAAGGAAAACGCGTTTGACCAGTTTCAGTTGATTTTAATCGACTGGAAAATGGCCATTTTTCAGACGGTCTCAGAATTCGACGAAACTAGTTTTATTAGGACCGTATCGTCAATACGAAGCTAGAAAATATTTTTCGAGAATTTTTCGAGTTAGTATGTGACCCCGGTAATTTGAAATGCACGTTCAAAATCAATATATAGAGTTATATGTTGGTTTTAACGGAAGCTGATCGAAACAGCCGAATCAGCCTGCGATACATATCCCATTGTGTTCAAAATGGGGGTAGAACGCTATGGACGACAGGCGGTGGGCCTCGTTTTGAAATCGAAGTAAAAAGTTACCTTTTTGAAATAATAAAAATAAATATATAATTAAATAAAAACCTAAATTCTCCCTTATACCCCCCCCCCCCCCCCGATTCAGTTCAGGAAAAAAAAAGAAAAAAAAAACACAAATCGCTCCACCCGCGATGGAGGCCGCCGCCCTCGTCAATCTCCCCCACCACCTCGCCTGCCGCCACCTTCTTCTTCTCCTCCTCCTTCTTCCTCTACCTCGCAGTCTCTCCTTCCTCGTCGACTTCCGCCTCCGCTTGGCACGAGAGCCACTGCTTCACCGTCCGCCGCCCCCTGAAGGATCGCCGCCCCTTCCCCTTACTTCCTCCACCCCGCGCCCCCCCTACCATCCTCCTCCGACGCAGGAAGACCCCCCCCCCCCCGGCTGTAAGTTCTTGCTTTTTTTTTATTATTATTTTATTTTGGTTTTTTTTTTAGTTAATTTAGTTTATTTAAATCCTTTATGCAATGATCCTTAAATAAAATCAGCCTATTAGGATTTTTAAAAAAAGTAATTGTATAAGGATTTGATTTTTAGGAAAATAAAGATTCGTTTTTTTTAGTGGTAAAGATACAATTTTTATTTTTATTTTTGAAAAGCTCGGATTTTTCTAATGTAAAGAACGATATAAAAATATGATTTTTAAAGTATTAAAAATATAATCTTTACTATAATAGAAGATGTAAAAATATGATTTTCGGTTAGGTAGAGAGTTAAAAATATAATTTTTACATGATAGGAATATTAAAAATATCATCTTTATATGAGTAGAAAAATAAAAATGAGATTTTTATAAAGATGAAATCTTTAAATTTGAAAAGGCGAAATCTATATTTTCATAAAGGCGAAATCTATATTTTCATAAGGACGAAATCTATATTTTCATAAGGGCGAAATCTATATTTTTATAAAGGCGAAATCTTTAAAAGTGAAAAGGCGGGATTTTTATATATTGAACTTCGAAATAAAAATATGATTTTTATATATTGAACTTCGAAATAAAAATATGATTTTTATATATTGAACTTCGAAATAAAAATATGATTTTTATATATTGAACTTCGAAATAAAAATATGATTTTTATATATTGAACTTCGAAATAAAAATATGATTTTTATATATGGAATAGCGAAGTAAAAATTCGATTTTTACATAGGTGGTGAAAGCGGACGACGAAAATAACTAGAGGCGAGCACGATGAAGATTTCTATCAATGAAGTGCCGTGGAGCTTGGATAGCTATATGTGAGAATTTCTCACCTTTCAATTTCATTTCTATTTATATATATATATATACTAGGATGCAGACGGTGCTTAGTAGCACCCGACACAATCGTCCACAGACCATGGACTTGTTTGTTTGGTTGCATAGCTTAGTTATATGATTTGATTTGAATTGGTTGTTTGGTGAATTTGATTGATGTGTGAATGACGTGGGCCTTCACTAGACCGGGGATAAGGCTAGGCCTCGTCCCGTTTCTAGTATCGTGTCGTTATGCCGCCGAAATTTTCTAAAATAAGTTAGATAAATAAAAATATCATTTTATTTAAAGAATGAACTGAATAGAAATTCATATGTTGGAATAAAATGTTTTATCGTTAAAAATATCATTTTTAACGTGAATGTGAATAAATAAATATTCATTTACAAACCAGACGGTTTGTTTATGTACACCTATTTGAAGGACATTGATTGGGTCGATAAATTTTACACATCGCCCAACTGCACGAATAAAAATCTGTGTTTGATTGTTTGAAACCCCACATGGGTGTTGGGATGAAATTTGAAGTTCACTCATCCTGATTGATTAAATATGTCAATCGATTGATTGACAGGCTGTTATAAGCATTAGATATCTATATTTGATGCTTATACGGTGTAGTGCACTTTGGTTGATGGTTGATTATTTATCGTTGCTATTATATACATGTGTTGTATGAAAATCCATATAATTAACTTTATATGGTAATTGATTGGGCCTCATTCCAATCGTGAAAATAAAGAATATTTTGATAATAACAAATATTTTGATAATATTTGAAATAGAATATTTGAAAATAGAAATATGTGAAGCCGTGATGATTAGATTGACGCCATTTTGACGTGAACGATATTTATATCGATTTTATTCATTTTAAAATGAATATTGAAAAGTGATTTCGAAATCGAATATTTCGAAATGAATTGAATTGAAAACGATTTCGAAATGAAATGAATTGAAAACGATTTCGAAATG
Organism: Allium sativum; assembly: GCA_030737875.1. Lineage (NCBI taxonomy): Eukaryota > Viridiplantae > Streptophyta > Magnoliopsida > Asparagales > Amaryllidaceae > Allium > Allium sativum. Next base: position 506,545,007 of record CM060921.1, on the reverse strand, counting down.
AAATGAATTGAAAACGATTTCGAAATGAATTGAAAACGAATTCGAATTGAATTGAAAGTGAATTGAAATGAATTCAAATTGAATTAAAATTTGAATTGAATAGAAATGAATTTTAAACCGAATTTATAAAGAAGAATTGAATTTTGGATTTGAATTGAAATGGAAGTTGAAATTGCTTTTGGAACGAATTTTAAACTATTTATATAATTCGTTTTAAATAGAAATCGACGAAGTATATATTATATATATTATATATATAATATATATAATATAATGGCCTGAATAGAACGCACCGCGCCGCGGTAGTTCGTGAATTTCGACCATTGATTTCAAACGGACATTACGGGAGATCCGACCGTCGGATTCTCCTAAAACCGGAACCGTTGGGTTTGTATCGAAAAGAGCTTTCTAATGAATATTAGGAATTAGAAATCTAACGGTTGGATTTGGAATTATGTCCAAATCAAATTTGAAAAAGGTCGCTATAAGTGCAGTTCGATGGCCATTGATGGAAATCGACTATACGGGCCTTGATAAAATTATTAAAAATAGTAATAATTTGTGTAAAATCATAAGAAATGATTTAGGAAGGATTGAGATGAAAAACTCCATATTGGAAAGGATAAAAATAGATTTTTATCGAAATGAACTAGTTTTGAACTAGAATTATAATTCTATTTATTTTTAAATAAATAAATTGAATTTGAAAGGGGTTTTGAAAATAACCAAAATTTCCAATGATTGCATTGGAGCGGATTTGAATCGAAATTGTCTTCGGAATATTTCGATGTTGGAATTCGTGATTATACAGAAGTTGTTATGGAAATTTGAATGATATATATTTATATCGTTATTTCCAATACGACATTTGTTAGTCGTAGAATTTGATATTGAATACAAGCCGATATATTTTCTATTCAGAGCCTTGTATTGAATATCAAATGTGATTTGGGTTTGTCGTGAATGGTGTCTTCACTAACACTGTTCTTGAACCCAGTTGAGAAAAAAAATTAAATCTTTTTATTTAGATTTAATGAAGTGTACCAATTAAACGATATTTAATTGGAATTGAATTGGTATTGATTTTTGGGTTTATCGTGAACAGTGTTTTAAATAACACTTGTTCTTTAACCCGATAATTAATGGAATGTGATTTTGGGTTTATCGTGAACCGTGTTTTAAATGACACTGATTCTTTAACCCAGTTAAAGATTAAAACTAAGTGGAGTTTTAATGAATCTTTAATTAGATTGAAATGATCGAAAATGGAGTATCACCAGTTTTGCTCCAGGCGATGGTTAAATCTTTAATTAGATTTGAACGTGAAATGGTAATTGAATTTACCGATAACACTGTGGTGTTAGATATGAAGTATTACCGGTTTTACTTCATGGGATGAATAGGTTGGGATTGGGAAATAAAATAAATGATTACTTCGGTGTGGTTCGCTAATCCCGACTAGTTTGAATTGATATTCAAAGGGGATTAAAGAATAAATTTAAAGAATTTATCTTGGATAAAATTAATGGGAACTTTTCCCAAAGTATAGGAATATTTGAATAAAAGAATATTCTGAATTGGAATGAGGCGTATGTTGTGTTTGTGTAACACTTTTATAATATATACGCGAGTTATTCAGAAAGACCGGGTTTATCCCATTCTGAATAACTGATTCGACGTGGTGTCGAAGATGAAGACGGTGGTCGAAGACCGGAAGTCTTCACGTCGTTTGGGTGATTACTGATGATCTTGATTGGGCTGTACACCCAAGAAGATGGAAACAGTTAGTGATCGTCCAGACGTGCTTGGAGATCGATGGATATGCGGGGTACTAGGTGCCTCCGGTTTCGTTCAGCCCCAGAACGGACTTGTAAATGGACTGTGTGTCTGACATTGGATTTTAGTCTGTGTGATTGATTTCTATTAAATATATATCTGTTTGGCGGCGGAGAATTTATTCTCTTGCTTAACGCCCTTCTCTGAGACGTACGAGCTCAGGGGTTATATATTGATGGATATCAAACGCATGGAGTGAATTGCCTGTGTGGCATGCCTAAGTGGCAATTGATCGAGGCTTCTGTTGAAAAGCAAAGTCTTGTGGTGATGATCAAAGCAAGGCCTTTGTGGCGTAGCTTTGTGTAACGTTTGATTCGCGAGTTTCACACCCGGTATGAACCAAAAACGGGAGAGGACGTCAGGGAGGGCATGCGTTTCTTCCTAGCTAGAAGTGGCGTCAGTGGTTTTACACGCCCTAACGAGTTTGACTTATGTGGTTGTTGCTGTTGCGAGGCGCCTCGGATTGATCGGTCGTTCTCGAACCGATGGAGTCATTTAGTTGGCTCGTTTACGCCCCATAGGGCGGGGAAACGCATGTTCAGGGTTTAAGTTTAATCCACATCGGTGGACTGGCCCTGAGGATCCAAGGGTCACTCGAGCTCTCATCCTGAGGCTCGGGCTAGGCAGTCTCGAATCGGTTGAGGACTATCTTTTGCCTCGGTTCATAGACGGAAATCCAATTTCCAAATACGTGACAGTTGCGGGTCTTTACACGTGGTATCAGAGCTTTGGTTTACAAAGCTTGGAGAACAAGGCACATTAGAACCATACGAAAGAATTCATCAGATATTGGGTTAGTAATATCCAATAGGAATGACTCGTTAGAGATGGGATCAGTAGTATCCTAGAACGAGTGTGAAGAGTATGTTTTTGAAAATGAAAACAAATTTTGTTTTGAAAATCTAAATCAATTATTCGTATTTGATTATTTATTTATATTGATTTGGACAGTTCAGTATATAAAAATTTTGCATATACGCCTTGCAAACGTGTATTTGAAATTTTAATATACTGGATAGATATAGAATCACACTCTAGTCGCCCGGAGATAATTTTGGTAATGCGGCCGCATTATCAATATTTATATTCGTGTTTCGAAGGTGTGATATCTATATATTTCCATTAGACTGGTGTGAGAACTAAAATTAGATAGGGCCTATTGTTGTGAATTGGCATCAAAAACATGATTTTTGTATATGTATCAAATTATGGATTTGAACGTTAATTCACTAATTGATTGATGTTTGTGTTGTTTGTTTAATTGTTTGATAATTTTGAACCTTTATGCCTAACTAAACCAAATATTGAACTATATTGAGAATTTGTCGCATTTGCTTGCATATGCTTGTACTTACATTGAACAGGTCATAGCAAGGAGGCTAGAGCAGAGAATAAAATTTGTTTGCCCGACAAATAGGTACATGTTTACTACATAATTTACTGTTTTGTTTGGGTGATGATGATTTTATGAGCCTATTGGCTAGCCGCTTGGCTTTTTCTTTTTCTTTTTGAGATCTGAAGGACTGGGGAAGCTATTTGAAATTCCCCGATGCTCCCGGTGCAGGGGAGGTTATGGCGAAATTTTTCAAAAATTTAGGGTGTTAGCCAAATTTTTGAAATTTTGAAAATTCTCAGAAACTAAAGAGTTGGAGAATGGAAGCCAGATCGAGCGTAGAGTTGATTAATCAAACAACTTTCGATTTTGTTCCTTTTCGGGGACGAAAAGTTTTAAGTGGAGGAGATTGTAACAACCCGTAAAATCTGGGCCAGTTTGAAATTTTTATTTTGGCAATTTTAGCGAATTTTGATTATTTAAAATGAATTATTTTAAATAATATCGACAGGAAATTTATTTTGAATTGAATTCGACGTATATATTATATACGTCGTCGTTAGAATATATAATAATTATATATAATTATAAAAGGAATTGAAAATGGCGCGGTAGTTCGATAATTCGATTTCAAACTTCAATTGAATGTACCGGGTGCAAAACAATCCGGATTTTAGTGAAACCAAAAATAATGGGATCTAATTGATAATTTCTTTCCAACGAATCCGAAAAATCAAAAGTTCGTAGCGGGAATCAAAAGATATGTCCAGTTGAAAATTCTGAATAGTCGCTATGGAATTCAGGCCCTTAAAAATGGACATTTTGCAAATGACCTCGGATTTCGACGAAACCACTTTTGTTGGATCCACAGTGTCAAGTTGTTGCTAGATTCCAAATTTCATAATTTTTCGAATCAATATGTGAGCGTGGCAAAGGAAAACGCGTTTGACCAGTTTCAGTTGATTTTAATCGACTGGAAAATGGCCATTTTTCAGACGGTCTCAGAATTCGACGAAACTAGTTTTGTTAGGACCGTATCGTCAATACGAAGCTAGAAAATATTTTTCGAGAATTTTTCGAGTTAGTATGTGACCCCGGTAATTTGAAATGCACGTTCAAAATCAATATATAGAGTTATATGTTGGTTTTAACGGAAGCTGATCGAAACAGCCGAATCAGCCTGCGATACATATCCCATTGTGTTCAGAATGGGGGTAGAACGCTATGGACGACAGGCGGTGGGCCTCGTTTCGAAATCGAAGTAAAAAGTTACCTTTTTGAAATAATAAAAATAAATATATAATTAAATAAAAACCTAAATTCTCCCTTATACCCCCCCCCCCCCGATTCAGTTCAGGAAAAAAAAAACACAAATCGCTCCACCCGCGATGGAGGCCGCCGCCCTCGTCAATCTCCCCCACCACCTCGCCTGCCGCCGCCACCTTCTTCTTCTCCTCCTCCTTCCTCTACCTCGCAGTCTCTCCTTCCTCGTCGACTTCCGCCTCCGCTTGGCACGAGGGCCACTGCTTCACCGTCCGCCGCCCCTTGAAGGATCGCCGCCCCTTCCCCTTACTTCCTCCACCCCGCGCCCCCCCTACCATCCTCCTCCGACGCAGGAAGACCCCCCCTGGCTGTAAGTTCTTGCTTTTTTTTATTATTATTATTTTATTTTGGTTTTTTTTTTAGTTAATTTAGTTTATTTAAATCCTTTATGCAATGATCCTTAAATAAAATCAGCCTATTAGGATTTTTAAAAAAAGTAATTGTACAAGGATTTGATTTTTAGGAAAATAAAGATTCGTTTTTTTTAGTGGTAAAGATACAATTTTTATTTTTATTTTTGAATAGCTCGGATTTTTCTAATGTAAAGAACGATATAAAAATGTGATTTTTAAAGTATTAAAAATATAATCTTTACTATAATAGAAGATGTAAAAATATGATTTTCGGTTAGGTAGAGAGTTAAAAATATAATTTTTACATGATAGGAATATTAAAAATATCATCTTTATATGAGTAGAAAAATAAAAATGAGATTTTTATAAAGATGAAATCTTTAAATTTGAAAAGGCGAAATCTATATTTTCATAAAGGCGAAATCTATATTTTCATAAGGGCGAAATCTATATTTTCATAAGGGCGAAATCTATATTTTTATAAAGGCGAAATCTTTAAAAGTGAAAAGGCGGGGTTTTTATATATTGAACTTCGAAATAAAAATATGATTTTTATATATTGAACTTCGAAATAAAAATATGATTTTTATATATTGAACTTCGAAATAAAAATATGATTTTTATATATTGAACTTCGAAATAAAAATATGATTTTTATATATGGAATAGCGAAGTAAAAATTCGATTTTTACATAGGTGGTGAAAGCGGACGACGAAAATAACTAGAGGCGAGCACGATGAAGATTTCTATCAATGAAGTGCCGTGGAGCTTGGATAGCTATATGTGAGAATTTCTCACCTTTCAATTTCATTTCTATTTATATATATATATACTAGGATGCAGACGGTGCTTAGTAGCACCCGACACAATCGTCCACAGACCATGGACTTGTTTGTTTGGTTGCATAGCTTAGTTATATGATTTGATTTGAATTGGTTGTTTGGTGAATTTGATTGATGTGTGAATGGCGTGGGCCTTCACTAGACCGGGGATAAGGCTAGGCCTCGTCCCGTTTCTAGTATTGTGTCGTTATGCCGCCGAAATTTTCTAAAATAAGTTAGATAAATAAAAATATCATTTTATTTAAAGAATGAACTGAATAGAAATTCATATGTTGGAATAAAATGTTTTATCGTTAAAAATATCATTTTTAACGTGAATGTGAATAAATAAATATTCATTTACAAACCAGACGGTTTGTTTATGTACACCTATTTGAAGGACATTGATTGGGTCGATAAATTTTACACATCGCCCAACTGCACGAATAAAAATCTGTGTTTGATTGTTTGAAACCCCACACGGGTGTTGGGATGAAATTTGAAGTTCACTCATCCTGATTGATTAAATATGTCAATCGATTGATTGACAGGCTGTTATAAGCATTAGATATCTATATTTGATGCTTATACGGTGTAGTGCACTTTGGTTGATGGTTGATTATTTATCGTTGTTATTATATACATGTGTTGTATGAAAATCCATATAATTAACTTTATATGGTAATTGATTGGGCCTCATTCCAATCGTGAAAATAAAGAATATTTTGATAATAACAAATATTTTGATAATATTTGAAATAGAATATTTGAAAATAGAAATATGTGAAGCCGTGATGATTAGATTGACGCCATTTTGACGTGAACGATATTTATATCGATTTTATTCATTTTAAAATGAATATTGAAAAGTGATTTCGAAATCGAATATTTCGAAATGAATTGAATTGAAAACGATTTCGAAATGAAATGAATTGAAAACGATTTCGAAATGAAATGAATTGAAAACGATTTCGAAATGAATTGAAAACGAATTCGAATTGAATTGAAAGTGAATTGAAATGAATTCAAATTGAATTAAAATTTGAATTGAATAGAAATGAATTTTAAACCGAATTTATAAAGAAGAATTCAATTTTGGATTTGAATTGAAATGGAAGTTGAAATTGCTTTTGGAACGAATTTTAAAACTATTTATATAATTCGTTTTAAATAGAAATCGACGAAGTATATATTATATATATTATATGTAACACCCCACTCCCGCTATGATCACTCACTAAGGGAATGCCATAGCATCGGTGGAGTATTTTAGTGAATATAGAACAGAAAAATTACAACAAGACAGATATAAATAGTACTTGAAATTTTAAAACATCATCTCATAACAGCGGAAGTAAAACATGTCTGGTTACATCATAAAACCACAATAAAGGTCAAGTACAATATCCATCAAAGTAAAGAAGTACATAATCCCACTCTCATACAATAGCCAAACAAAAGAAAAGATAACTGGATAACTGGAGCTTTACATCTATCCAAGCTCCTAAAGACTGGAACAGCAATCCGATCAAGCTCCACTACTGCTAGGATCCACCGTAGGACCTGAGGGTTGGGAAAAAGATAAAAACAACAGGGTCAGACATAAGTCTGAGCGAGTCCTATAACTTTAACAATACAATCGTTAAAGTAACCAGAGAAGACATAAACTGATATACGGTAACATATAGGGATGAATGGCTACCCTAAGCAGTCAACTAAACGAAGATAAAGGATAAAGACGCATCTACCCTCCCTAAGGTAAATTACTAAACTGCACCACACCAGTCGTTCCTAACTTAAAGGTTGATCCCACCCAAGGACTTATAAAATTTACTAATTAGTACCTGCGTACCCCTAGGTGACCAAGTAGGCGCCACGGGGCCCTACAATCCACTAGGTGTACACACTACTTCCCATTCGATCGGCTCCCTAACGTAGATACCCGTGCTGGCCCCACCGTGGGATGTATCATTCCCCAATGTGGCAACCTGATGAAACTAAAGGTGCACGGCTTATATCTACTCGATGCAACAACGGCTTACCTACCAGCCCGGGCCCACTCACGCATATGAAGCCCGTTGGACTTGCGTTGCCACCGCTAACCCGTTTGCCTCTTACAGTCAAGCCCAGTATGCGTGTCCCGTCCTCGACATGGGTCGAGCCCACAAAGATACGTATGGGTTACTGGTTGAAATGGGCCTCCACAAGCTACCCACCTAAGCTTGTCCCTTTTTCTAGTATATCCCATTTAACCCTTTAATCATGTTTTAATTACATGTTCTATTTTGGTTAAGTATTCTAATCGTATTTTCTATTGCCACCCAAGGCAACCACTAGATTTTCTCATGCCACCCGAGGCACCCACTTAACCCCTCATGTCCCTCTACATGCTAATGTGGTTAAGTGTTTCTTAATTAATTAATTAAGAACGTAACCTTTGTAAAGACCTCTCACATTAGACTGTCTTTTATGACCGCTGGTTAAGCCGGTTGGGTCCGGGCAGCCTTATGTCATAACAGAGTCTAACCTCGTGTCTTTACATTAATTACGTATTTAGTTTGTGCCTAAGACCTCTCACATTGGGCTAACATTTGTAGCAACTGGTTAAGCCGGTTGGGTCCGGGCAGTTTTACGCTACAACTGAGTCCAACCTCGTGTCTTAGTCAATTAATTACACCTAATTAATCACCCTCATAATTTTATATTAATTATCCCTAATTAGTCAAGTTTTCTTAACATGGGTAGACCTAACTTAATAGGTAAATTCCCATGGGGTAGACCTAACTCAATAGGTAAATTCCCAACACATAGTATGGGTACACCTAACCAAATAGGCAAATTCCCATACTATGTTTATTTATTTTGTGTTATGCATAATTATATTAATTTCACACAATCTTATTAACTTATGCATTTAATTACCCCATCGTTCCCACGTAATTTCGTTCATGATATAACACATATAAAAGGTGTCAACTTGCATATGAATGAACATGTTTCAAAGGTGCCATCTTGCATATTAACAAACACATAACTTGCATATGAACTTGCATAACATGTCACATAACTTGCATATAATATGTCACATAACTTACATATTCATTTTGCATAACAAACTTGCATATTAGCTTATAGACTTGCATAATGTGTCATCATGAACTTGCATATTAATAAACATGTAACTTGCATATTTACATACATGTAACTCACATATTGACAAACATGTAACTTGCATATAAAGAAACATGTAACTTGCATATTTACATACATGTAACTTGCATATTAACAAACATGTAACTTGCATATTAACAAACATGTAACTTGCATATTTACATACATGTAACTTGCATATTAACAAACATGTAACTTGCATATTAACAAACATGTAACTTGCATAGCATATTACCATGAACTTGCATAACATGCATATGATTACATAGCCCACAACTTGCATATTTAGCATCATGCAAACATAACATACATCATATTAAACTTGCATAAGCTTACATACTCAACATGCATAAACATAAGATTAATGCTAACATCATATCATATGATTCAAAGCTCATTAACCCACATACAAAACCATAAATCTCATCACATCTCATCTAATTAGTTTACCAAAAGATCATCAAAGTGATAGAAACTCACAACTAGCAACTTTGAACACCAAATGAAGAAGATTAAGATGCTAAGAAGGGATTAGAAGTTGATTAGAGAGTGATTAGTATGCAACCCTCTTCATAAAATTAGTGGAGGCCATGAGAGCTAGCATTTTGCCATAGTTTAGTCACTAGGTTTAATTATGAATGAATTAGGGTAGGTTAGGGTCTTATTTATAGATTAGGCAAGTGTTTTAGGCCATAGGATTAACCCTAGATTCAATCCAAGCCATCAAAGCATGTCTTGGGGAAGAAGTCAAGTGTAGGAACCATCTAGGGCCTTTAGATTAAAGATGGACCATGAGAACCATTCAAATGCAAAATCTGCACTTGAGCGAATCGGCCCACGGGTTGACAGCCAAACACCCTGGATTAACCCCTAGTCGACCCAGCGGGCTCGGGTCGACTTCAAAAATCGGCCGGTTCGGTTATTCCCCTCTCCCAATTCGCTGTTTTGAGCATTTTTGCATATTTATTTATTAAATTTTCAATTATATATATATATATATATATATATATCAATATATATATATATATATATATATATATATATCTACACAACCCATTTCACTTAATTAAGTATACTTTAATTTGGGAATTTTCGTGAAACTTCGCGAGGCCATATCTTGGTCATACGGACTCCGATTTTCGAAAACTCGGACTCTATTTCGCGTATTTTTCCGAGACGAACACAATGGCATAGCCCGTTTCCCTTGATTCCCATTTTAGAATTAAATTCTGCCTCGATTTATGTTATTACAGGTTATTTAAAATACGGGTTGTTACATTCTCCCCTCCTTAAAGGATTTCGTCCCCGAAATCTTCAAGTTAGGAAGAACGTATCCTACCATCCAATCATCCATCTACTCAAAGCATCATCCACGAGCAATCATTGTCCTTACAAGATTCTAAATGCTGGATGGATATATGCAAAAGTGTGTGTATATGTACTTACCTAATGCGAAAATCAGGCGGTTACTGATACAGTAAACCTCCTTAATGCAAACCATGATAGTGCCATGCATCCAATATGTATGCGAAACCCTATTGACACATACAAATTTCTACATGCGTGCACAACCATACACAAAAATGCATCATCCATATGATAACACAGCCATGATACATCCATCAATCTAACTACCACATCCATTTATGCAATATGCAACATGAAGTGACTGAGCCGATCTAGTGCCTAATGTGTGTGTATATGCATCCACGAGCAACCACTAGCAAACAATTGCATCCATATGCATCCATCAACCATAACATGTTTCAAACACATGTCTCAACCATAGGTTTTACCCTATCTAAAGGTCATAGGTATTAGCGAGAGGATATACTAAAGATAAGATAAGTACTAGACAAGCAATAAAGGAGAAGTTAAAAGACATACTCTCAAAAAGAAATGGATACAAAGAACGCATCTTTGCTTCCGTCTCCCAAGTAGCATTGCTTTCGTCATCTCCCCATTGCACTTTAACTAGCTGAACTTCTCTGTTCCTCAACTTCCTAGTTTCTGACCCAAGGATGCGAGTAGGAGCTCGTCGAATCGTCGCATCACGCTCTACCTCTACATCTCTAAGCAAGCTCGGCTCTACCACCTCCGCGGTCTCATGTAAGCACTTCCTCAAATGTGATACATGGAATACATCATGAACACCACTAAGTCTGTCGGGCAACTCCACCCTATATGCCATCCGTCCAATCCTTTCCTTAATAGGAAACGGCCCAACAAATCTCGGTGCTAACTTCCCTACGGACCCAAAGCGAACAACATTTCTCAATGGAGATACTTTGACAAAAACCATGTCCCCAACCTCAAACTCAAGATCCGTCCTTCTCCGATCCGCATAAGATTTCTGTCTATCTTGCGCTGCTTTCATCCTTTTTCGAATTAAATCAATCTTCTCTGAAGTCTCTCTAACCATATCCGGCCCAAGCAAGATCTTATCCGTAGATTCCCACCAACATGTAGGAGATCGACAAGGCCTTCCATAAAGAGCTTCGAAAGGAGCCATACCAATACTGGACTGAAAGCTGTTATTATATGCGAACTCCACCAAAGGAAGATGTTCTTCCCATGTACCTCCAAAATCCAAGATACAAAGCCTCAAAAGATCTTCTAAGATACGGTTCACCCTCTCGGTCTGACCGTCCGTCTGAGGATGATATGCGGTGCTCAAACACAACTGAGTCCCTACCGCCTCTTGCAAACTTCTCCAAAACTCACTAGTGAAAATAGGATCTCGATCACTCACAATGCTGGATGGTACGCCATGCAATCTAACAATCTCTCTAACATAGACTGAAGCAAGCCATGGAGCGGTCCTCTTACTCTTTACGGGTATAAAATGGGCACTCTTTGTAAGTCTGTCTACCACAACCCAAATTCCCGTATTGCCCTTCCTCGATCTCGGTAACCCGTCGATGAAATCCATCGAGACACTATCCCACTTCCACTGTGGAACTTCCAATGGGTGTAGCAACCCACCGGGTTTCCTTTGCTCCACTTTAACTTGTTGGCACACTAAGCATCTAGCCACATACTCGGCCACATCTTTCTTCATACCGGCCCAAAAGAAAACTCTCTTCATGTCTTGGTACATTTTGTCTCCACCGGGATGAATAGTCATTCTTGAACGATGTGCATCATCCAAAATAGCCTTCTTCAAACCCTCATCTTGCGGTACACAAAGTCTACCGTCTCTATGCAACCATCCCTTATCATCTATGGTGTATCTACCCAAATGGCTGGACGACTCCCCTCTTATAAGCTTCTCTACCAACACAACCAACTGTGGGTCGTCTCGCTGAGCCTCGCCAATCCGTCTCAAAAGAGTAGGTCTAACCTCCAAGGATGCCAACAAACCAGGTACAAAATCAACAGAAGGTCTGAAGTCAAACAAAGAAAGAAACTCCAAGCTTCGTCGTTCCACGAACAATGGACTCAAAGATAGCCTTTTTCTACTTAAGGCGTCTGCCACCACGTTACCCTTACCAGGGGTATACGCTATCTCGAAATCATAGGATGCTAAGAACTCCATCCACCTTTGCTGTCTTAAGTTTAAATCCTTCTGAGAGAATAAGTACTTCAATGATTTATGGTCGGTGAACAACTCGAATCTCTCACCAAGAAGATAATGGCGACAAGACTTAAGTGCGAAAACAATCGCGGCCAACTCTAGATCATGGGTAGGGTAATTCTTCTCATGCACTCTCAATTGTCTCCCTCCATAGGCTATTACCCTTCCCTCCTGCATCAAGACTGCGCCTAATCCTGTTCCACAAGCATCGGTATAAACAACAAACGGCTTACTCCCATCTGGAAGCACTAAAACTGGAGCGGTGGTCAAAGCTCTCTTTAACCGTCGGAAAGCATCATCACAATCTACATCCCATGAGAAAACCAGATTCTTCTTCGTCAAGCGGGTTAATGGGGCTGATATCTTCGCGAAGTCTTTGATGAACTTCCTATAATATCCTGCCAACCCCAAGAAACTTCTTACCTCGGTAGCATTTCTAGGAACTTTCCAATCCTGGATAGATACTATCTTTGCGGGATCCACAGCTATCCCTTCCTTAGAGACCACATGCCCTAAGAATCGCACTTCTCTTCTCCAAAAATGGCATTTAGAGAATTTAGCTTTAAGACTATGCGCTCGAAGAGTCTCCAACACTTCCTTGAGATGTAAGGCATGCTCTTCTTCATTCTTGGAAAAGACCAAGATGTCATCCACAAAAACTACTACAAACTTATTCAGATACTCTCTGAACACTCTACTCATGAGATCAACAAAGTATGCGGGGGCGTTTGTCAACCCAAATGGCATCACTAGCCACTCATAAAAACCATCCGGAGTCCGGAAAGCAGTCTTCTCTATACTGTCCTCCGCCACTCTTAACTGATGAAACCCTGTAGCTAAGTCCATCTGCGAAAATACTGACGCGCCAACCAACTGATCAAAGAGATCATCTATCCTCGGTAATGGGTGTCTATTCTTCTTCGTGAGCTTATTAAGTTCCCTATAATCCACACAAAGTCTGAGGGACCCATCCGCCTTCGTGGCAAACACTACTGGAGCTCCCCACTCCGATATACTTCGCCTTATGAACCCCTTCTCAAGCAACTCCCCTACTTGCTTATGAAGTTCTCTTCTCTCACGAGGAGCCATGTGGCGTACTGGCAAAGACACTGGTTTGGCATTATCCACCAAATAAATTCGGAAATCTATCTCCCGCTTCGGAGGCAAACCCTTTACTTCTTCAAACACATCCGGATATTCCCGGACTACTCTGACAGAACACAAACTTTCGACCGAAGCATCGAGCGATTCAAGATAACTTAGCAAAACAGATTCCATGGGATTGCAAGAGATCTCGAGAGTGTTACCCAAGCGGGTCATGAGCCTGACAACTCTCCTTTCGCAATCAAGAACGGCACCATTACTGGATAACCAGTCCATGCCCAAGATCAACCCATAGCCCGTGAAGCCCAATACAAAAGCATCACATCTAAACTCAACGCTAAGTATAGAAATCTTCAAACCCAAACATATCATAGACAGATATATGGAGCCCCCAATTGGGTTTGAGACAACCAAGGGATCATCAACTAGACTGTGTCTAAGTGCAGTGACTCAACTAACGATGATGAGATAAAAGAATGCGATGCGCCAGAGTCAAACAAAGTACGAACTGGATGATCAAACAGAAAAACCAGACTTTCAACGGAAATAGTTCTACCTCTCTGCTGAATCGGTGGAACTGAGAGAACCTGAACTTGCCCCCCTGACTGAGGTGGTGCTATAAGAGCTTGCACCTGGCCTCCTGAGGTAGACCCCGTCTTCTGCCCCTTCTTTGGGCAGTTTTTCACAAGATGCCCTGCTTCACCACAATGAAAGCAACCGGTCTTCTTCTTTTTGCGACAATCCTTACTGAGGTGTCCTGGTGTTCCACAATTGAAGCACTTCTTCTTCGTCTTCTTTTTGTCACCATTGCCTTTTCCGCCCTTGCCTTGTTGTTGCTGTTGCGGTTTCTTCTGATCCCCCTTTTTCTCTGGTGCCTTAGAACTCTTATCATCCTCATGCATAAGTGCCATGTAGACAAGCTTCTCAAAAGTGGCCCCCATAGGAATGTGAGTCATAGCTATTCCTTGCAATGGTTCGTTCAAGCCTCTAACGAACCTCAAAGCCTTCTTCTCCGGTGTATTCACCAACTCTATGCCAAACCTTGCTAATTGATTGAATTTGTTGACATATTCTTTCACCGTGAGATTCCCTTGCTTCAAATTCAAGAACTTCTCCATAAACAGATTCTCTTCCGCCCTTGAGAGAAACTTAGCCCCAAACCTTTGCTTAAAATCTGCCCAAGAGTCAACAGGGCGTTCTCCATTAGTGACCTCCCACCAGAATGAGGCCTCTCCCTTCATTAACCAAGCCGCCAACTTGACTTTCTTTCCCTCTTCCACTTCAAAGATATCTAGCAACTCTTCCACTTCCTTAAGCCAATCTCTAGCCTCTACGAAAGTCTCTGAACCAAGAAAAGGTTTTCCTCCTATAGCCTTGAACTCCTTGCAAACCTTAGCAAAATTATCCACTCTAGGCTGAGGAGGAGGAGCGGTTGTCTCTGGTGTAGTAGCATTGGCCGGACCCGCAGCCGCGGCCCTAGCCTCTTGCAACCTCCTATACCATAGTGGTATAACTAAACCCTCCGGGATGTTAAGATCTTCAGCCATGCTGAAACGAAAGAGGAAAGATTCAAAAAGGAGATTCCGAAAGATAAAGATATGGCTATTGGGGATTATGCTTTTCTTTTTCAAAAACTTTTTCTCTTAGAAGACATGCTTTTAAAAATACTTTCTTCGAAAATACTCTTAGAAAGTAGTTTTTCTCAAAAAATTTATCTGTTCTGGTAACCTTAAGCTCTGATACCACGTGTAACACCCCACTCCCGCTATGATCACTCACTAAGGGAATGCCATAGCATCGGTGGAGTATTTTAGTGAATATAGAACAGAAAAATTACAACAAGACAGATATAAATAGTACTTGAAATTTTAAAACATCATCTCATAACAGCGGAAGTAAAACATGTCTGGTTACATCATAAAACCACAATAAAGGTCAAGTACAATATCCATCAAAGTAAAGAAGTACATAATCCCACTCTCATACAATAGCCAAACAAAAGAAAAGATAACTGGATAACTGGAGCTTTACATCTATCCAAGCTCCTAAAGACTGGAACAGCAATCCGATCAAGCTCCACTACTGCTAGGATCCACCGTAGGACCTGAGGGTTGGGAAAAAGATAAAAACAACAGGGTCAGACATAAGTCTGAGCGAGTCCTATAACTTTAACAATACAATCGTTAAAGTAACCAGAGAAGACATAAACTGATATACGGTAACATATAGGGATGAATGGCTACCCTAAGCAGTCAACTAAACGAAGATAAAGGATAAAGACGCATCTACCCTCCCTAAGGTAAATTACTAAACTGCACCACACCAGTCGTTCCTAACTTAAAGGTTGATCCCACCCAAGGACTTATAAAATTTACTAATTAGTACCTGCGTACCCCTAGGTGACCAAGTAGGCGCCACGGGGCCCTACAATCCACTAGGTGTACACACTACTTCCCATTCGATCGGCTCCCTAACGTAGATACCCGTGCTGGCCCCACCGTGGGATGTATCATTCCCCAATGTGGCAACCTGATGAAACTAAAGGTGCACGGCTTATATCTACTCGATGCAACAACGGCTTACCTACCAGCCCGGGCCCACTCACGCATATGAAGCCCGTTGGACTTGCGTTGCCACCGCTAACCCGTTTGCCTCTTACAGTCAAGCCCAGTATGCGTGTCCCGTCCTCGACATGGGTCGAGCCCACAAAGATACGTATGGGTTACTGGTTGAAATGGGCCTCCACAAGCTACCCACCTAAGCTTGTCCCTTTTTCTAGTATATCCCATTTAACCCTTTAATCATGTTTTAATTACATGTTCTATTTTGGTTAAGTATTCTAATCGTATTTTCTATTGCCACCCAAGGCAACCACTAGATTTTCTCATGCCACCCGAGGCACCCACTTAACCCCTCATGTCCCTCTACATGCTAATGTGGTTAAGTGTTTCTTAATTAATTAATTAAGAACGTAACCTTTGTAAAGACCTCTCACATTAGACTGTCTTTTATGACCGCTGGTTAAGCCGGTTGGGTCCGGGCAGCCTTATGTCATAACAGAGTCTAACCTCGTGTCTTTACATTAATTACGTATTTAGTTTGTGCCTAAGACCTCTCACATTGGGCTAACATTTGTAGCAACTGGTTAAGCCGGTTGGGTCCGGGCAGTTTTACGCTACAACTGAGTCCAACCTCGTGTCTTAGTCAATTAATTACACCTAATTAATCACCCTCCTAATTTTATATTAATTATCCCTAATTAGTCAAGTTTTCTTAACATGGGTAGACCTAACTTAATAGGTAAATTCCCATGGGGTAGACCTAACTCAATAGGTAAATTCCCAACACATAGTATGGGTACACCTAACCAAATAGGCAAATTCCCATACTATGTTTATTTATTTTGTGTTATGCATAATTATATTAATTTCACACAATCTTATTAACTTATGCATTTAATTACCCCATCGTTCCCACGTAATTTCGTTCATGATATAACACATATAAAAGGTGTCAACTTGCATATGAATGAACATGTTTCAAAGGTGCCATCTTGCATATTAACAAACACATAACTTGCATATGAACTTGCATAACATGTCACATAACTTGCATATAATATGTCACATAACTTACATATTCATTTTGCATAACAAACTTGCATATTAGCTTATAGACTTGCATAATGTGTCATCATGAACTTGCATATTAATAAACATGTAACTTGCATATTTACATACATGTAACTCACATATTGACAAACATGTAACTTGCATATAAAGAAACATGTAACTTGCATATTTACATACATGTAACTTGCATATTAACAAACATGTAACTTGCATATTAACAAACATGTAACTTGCATATTTACATACATGTAACTTGCATATTAACAAACATGTAACTTGCATATTAACAAACATGTAACTTGCATAGCATATTACCATGAACTTGCATAACATGCATATGATTACATAGCCCACAACTTGCATATTTAGCATCATGCAAACATAACATACATCATATTAAACTTGCATAAGCTTACATACTCAACATGCATAAACATAAGATTAATGCTAACATCATATCATATGATTCAAAGCTCATTAACCCACATACAAAACCATAAATCTCATCACATCTCATCTAATTAGTTTACCAAAAGATCATCAAAGTGATAGAAACTCACAACTAGCAACTTTGAACACCAAATGAAGAAGATTAAGATGCTAAGAAGGGATTAGAAGTTGATTAGAGAGTGATTAGTATGCAACCCTCTTCATAAAATTAGTGGAGGCCATGAGAGCTAGCATTTTGCCATAGTTTAGTCACTAGGTTTAATTATGAATGAATTAGGGTAGGTTAGGGTCTTATTTATAGATTAGGCAAGTGTTTTAGGCCATAGGATTAACCCTAGATTCAATCCAAGCCATCAAAGCATGTCTTGGGGAAGAAGTCAAGTGTAGGAACCATCTAGGGCCTTTAGATTAAAGATGGACCATGAGAACCATTCAAATGCAAAATCTGCACTTGAGCGAATCGGCCCACGGGTTGACAGCCAAACACCCTGGATTAACCCCTAGTCGACCCAGCGGGCTCGGGTCGACTTCAAAAATCGGCCGGTTCGGTTATTCCCCTCTCCCAATTCGCTGTTTTGAGCATTTTTGCATATTTATTTATTAAATTTTCAATTATATATATATATATATATATCAATATATATATATATATATATATATATATCTACACAACCCATTTCACTTAATTAAGTATACTTTAATTTGGGAATTTTCGTGAAACTTCGCGAGGCCATATCTTGGTCATACGGACTCCGATTTTCGAAAACTCGGACTCTATTTCGCGTATTTTTCCGAGACGAACACAATGGCATAGCCCGTTTCCCTTGATTCCCATTTTAGAATTAAATTCTGCCTCGATTTATGTTATTACAGGTTATTTAAAATACGGGTTGTTACATTATATATATAATATAATGGCCTGAATAGAACGCACCGCGCCGCGGTAGTTCGTGAATTTCGACCATTGATTTCAAACGGACATTACGGGAGATCCGACCGTCGGATTCTCCTAAAACCGGAACCGTTGGGTTCGTATCGAAAAGAGCTTTCTAACGAATATTAGGAATTAGAAATCTAACGGTTGGATTTGGAATTATGTCCAAATCAAATTTGAAAAAGGTCGCTATAAGTGCAGTTCGATGGCCATTGATGGAAATCGACTATACGGGCCTTGATAAAATTATTAAAAATAGTAATAATTTGTGAAAAATCATAAGAAATGATTTAGGGAGGATTGAGATGAAAAACTCCATATTGGAAAGGATAAAAATAGATTTTTATCGAAATGAACTAGTTTTGAACTAGAATTATAATTCTATTTATTTTTAAATAAATAAATTGAATTTGAAAGGGGTTTTGAAAATAACCAAAATTTCCAATGATTGCATTGGAGCGGATTTGAATCGAAATTGTCTTCGGAATATTTCGATGTTGGAATTCGTGATTATACAGAAGTTGTTATGGAAATTTGAATGATATATGTTTATATCGTTATTTCCAATACGACATTTGTTAGTCGTAGAATTTGATATTGAATATAAGCCGATATATTTTCTATTCAGAGCCTTGTATTGAATATCAAATGTGATTTGGGTTTGTCGTGAATGGTGTCTTCACTAACACTGTTCTTGAACCCAGTTGAGAAAAAAATTAAATCTTTTTATTTAGATTTAATGAAGTGTACCAATTAAACAATATTTAATTGGAATTGAATTGGTATTGATTTTTGGGTTTATCGTGAACAGTGTTTTAAATAACACTTGTTCTTTAACCCGATAATTAATGGAATGTGATTTTGGGTTTATCGTGAACCGTGTTTTAAATGACACTGATTCTTTAACCCAGTTAAAGATTAAAACTAAGTGGAGTTTTAATGAATCTTTAATTAGATTGAAATGATCGAAAATGGAGTATCACCAGTTTTGCTCCAGGCGATGGTTAAATCTTTAATTAGATTTGAACGTGAAATGGTAATTGAATTTACCGATAACACTGTGGTGTTAGATATGAAGTATTACCAGTTTTACTTCATGGGATGAATAGGTTGGGATTGGGAAATAAAATAAATGATTACTTCGGTGTGGTTCGCTAATCCCGACTAGTTTGAATTGATATTCAAAGGAGATTAAAGAATAAATTTAAAGAATTTATCTTGGATAAAATTAATGGGAACTTTTCCCAAAGTATAGGAATATTTGAATAAAAGAATATTCTGAACTGGAATGAGGCGTATGTTGTGTTTGTGTAACACTTTTATAATATATACGCGAGTTATTCAGAAAGACCGGGTTTATCCCATTCTGAATAACTGATTCGACGTGGTGTCGAAGATGAAGACGGTGGTCGAAGACCGGAAGTCTTCACGTCGTTTGGGTGATTACTGATGATCTTGATTGGGCTGTACACCCAAGAAGATGGAAACAGTTAGTGATCGTCCAGACGTGCTTGGAGATCGATGGATATGCGGGGTACTAGGTGCCTCCGGTTTCGTTCAGCCCCAGAACGGACTTGTAAATGGACTGTGTGTCTGACATTGGATTTTAGTCTGTGTGATTGATTTCTATTAAATATATATCTGTTTGGCGGCAGAGAATTTATTCTCTTGCTTAACGCCCTTCTCTGAGACGTACGAGCTCAGGGGTTATATATTGATGGATATCAAACGCATGGAGTGAATTGCCTGTGTGGCATGCCTAAGTGGCAATTGATCGAGGCTTCTGTTGAAAAGCAAAGTCTTGTGGTGATGATCAAAGTAAGGCCTTTGTGGCGTAGCTTTGTGTAACGTTTGATTCGCGAGTTTCACACCCGGTATGAACCAAAAACGGGAGAGGACGTCAGGGAGGGCATGCGTTTCTTCCTAGCTAGAAGTGGCGTCAGTGGTTTTACACGCCCTGACGAGTTTGACTTATGTGGTTGTTGCTGTTGCGAGGCGCCTCGGATTGATCGGTCGTTCTCGAACCGATGGAGTCATTTAGTTGGCTCGTTTACGCCCCATAGGGCGGGGAAACGCATGTTCAGGGTTTAAGTTTAATCCACATCGGTGGACTGGCCCTGAGGATCCAAGGGTCACTCGAGCTCTGATCCTGAGGCTCGGGCTAGGCAGTCTCGAATCGGTTGAGGACTATCTTTTGCCTCGGTTCATAGACGGAAATCCAATTTCCAAATACGTGACAGTTGCGGGTCTTTACAGAACTCAAACAGCTAAAATCTATAGCGACCTCCATTATAAAACTTTCCAAAATGCTTCTGTTTACCATGACAATCACTGCACCACGATGATGCCATGCAAAAATTCCACAAAACCAAGGTAACTAGCTGTACACCAAAAATCATTTCAAAATAGGATCATATAGTACACCCGGATTACTTCTCGTATGTCTTAGGGACAAATTCTCATTTTACAGCTCCTCATCATACTCGTTATCCAACTTCTCACTCTGAGCATTACGCTCAGCTGCTTTTTTCCTTTTTATACACCTTTTGCTACTATTAGATAAGAATTTCGAACCACATTGATTGGCAGAGTCGTCTTTTGTAGAAGAATCTGGTGTAGCAGATAAAGATGATTTGGAAGCGGCTAGATCATCATGTGCAGGTGAAGTGTTATTCATGGCATTACCAGAAGTTTGTTCCTGATGTACATTTGCACTGTCTGAAAGCATTTCATCTGACTTATTCACTCTACATCAGCATTATCTCCTAATTCCACATTATTCCTGTTCACTTCATTAACCCCTTTGTTATGATTTTGTTTTTCTCCAACAATAGAAGCATGAAAACCAGAACTGACATTACTTATTACCTATATCAGTGACCCCATCACCATTAACATCTTTCCCCTTATTAACATCGTTAATCAATACCTCAAACTGATTATTATTCACCTTACCCATATCAATATCGCCATCACCATTTCCTTTATTAACATCTTTCCTTTTCCAATATTGATTTTTCTTGGTATTCACATTAGTCCAATTAACCTGCTTTACGAAGGCATGAATGCTCTTTTTCCTCCTTCCATTATTGACATATTCACCATCAATCTAATCATCCATACAATCATTATCATTATTCTGGTTTAAATTCCTTGTTTCAGCCTTAGGATTACTCACAACTAGAAGTATTGTGACTAAACACCATGCAAATTGTACAAATTTTAGGTCTCCAATCATAGGACAATTTTACAGAGGGGCATATGACACCTGGGTATGCAATTTTTATTGATTCTGGAAGCTCAAAACCAGGGGAAATCTCCACTAATGCCTTAGCATATCTAAATCGATGCATTCTCTATGGACTACTATTGTAACGACACAGATATCGCCTAGACTTAATCGATCGCTAAATCGACCAAGACCGTTCGAAACCTGCATACGCTAACTTTGGGCATACAACACATCAAAACAAATAGCAGAAGACTTTTATTACATCACAATAATGCAACGCAAACCGGAGGATATAGTTTTACTTTATAATGATCAAACATGCTTGATACGTATAAAATAATATTTAATATTATAATTAGTGTCTAGTCAGTTTAAAACACTTTCAAAGTAAATGTATCAATCCTAGATGGCATAGTACCCCATCCTACTATGTCGCCATATATAAGTTTACAATCAAATCTGTAATGTCGTATTGGAAAATGAGTTTCCATCATGAGTCAAGGCTAGGGATGATCGCCTTACCGATTCGAGACATTTTATCAAATGTCTCAGGAACCCCTACAGTGAACCCTTGGATCCTGCAGGGCCGGTCCACAAATATACCTTAGTGGATTGACAATTCCTGAACACACGTTTCCCGGTCCTATTGGACCTATCAATTGGCCACTATCGACCAATATATCCGAGGCGCCTCATTCCATCATCCACATAAGTAAAAATGTCTAGGCTCCATACCATGACACCACTTCTAGCTAGAAAGAAATGTGTGCACTCCCTGCGTTCCCCTATCCCGTTTCTGACTCCTACCGGGGTGTGAGGCTCGCGAAGTAGCGCTATACACAAAGATATGCATAAATAAGCTGTGCTTTGATCATCAACCACAAGGCTCTGCTTTTCAACAAAAGCCTTGATCATTTGCATCTTGGCATGCCACATTGACAATCCACGCCATGCGATCGATAACTATCAATATATAACCTTTGAACTCATGTGTCTCAGAGAAGGGTGTTAAGCAAGAGAATAAATTCTCCGCCACCAAACAAATATATATTAAATAGAAATCAATTTACATGGAATGAAATCTAATGTCAGACACACATCCATTTACAAGTCAGTTCTGGGTCTGAACGAAACCAGAGACACCTTATTCCTCGTCCCGCATGTCCAATACGGAAGAGAGGTGCTCGCTTATCCGGACAATCAACAAGTGCATCCGGACAACTACCACTTTAACCCTATACCGGGAGCTAACCAATGTCGAGCATCAGTAGTTGTCCATCGATGTGAAGATCACCGGTCTTTAATCACCGTCTTCAATATCTTCAACTTAAATCGTCGTATAATTATTTGAAATGAGATTGAACTCGGTGTTTTCAAATAATTCTCGCATATATATGATTTAAATCATTCCATATCATTAATATTATTTTATAACGATTTATCGCTATTTTTATCTACATAAAAATAGCCCAATTTAATTTAACGACGCTTCGGGTAAATAGGCAGCCCTGGCGCTGTTTTTACCGAAATTTGATTTACACGTTTCTTGAAATCTAACCGTTGGATTTTAACAAAATTTATATCGTTGGGAAGATCTTCTCAAAGCGGACCTAACGGTTTCAGTTTTGGGAAAATCCGACGGTCGGATCTTTCGTTATAATTGTTTAAAGTTACGATTCCGAAACGCGAACTACTACGTGCGATTCGTTTAATTCTAATTTACATTTATATATGAAAAATTATATATAAATATAAATCATTCAACGATTCCACTAACATGTTTAACTCGCCAAATAAAAGAATGTTTTATTTACATAACATGCCTACATGTTTATAATGTCAAATAAAAAAAAGTATTTTATTTGCATACTTATCTACATGTTTTTAATGCCAAATAATAAATGTATTTTATTTGCATACTTATCTACATGTTTTTAATGACAAATAAATATGTATCTTATATTAATTCACTACATGTTTTTAATGTCAAATAAAATGTAATTTACTTACATGATATTTTCTACATGTTTCTAATGGAAAATAAATATGTAATTTATTTACATGACATTTTCTACATTTCTAATGTCAAATCAAAAGTAATTTATTTACATGACATTTTTGCTAAGGACAAATAAAAAGATAATTTTTATTATCGTTATTTGTATTTTTATTTTTAAATTTAACAAATAAAAAGAAATATTTTTGTTTGTATATAGTTTCAATGTATAACATGACACATAAAAAAAATGTTTATTTTTATTTGTATACAAATTCTAATGTATAATTCGACAATAAAAATGTTTCGTTAATTTGTACACAAATTCTAATGTGTAATTTGATAATAAAAATGTCACTTTAATTTGTACACAAATTCTAATGTGTAATTTGACAATAAAAATGTCACTTTAATTTGTACACAAATTCTAATATGTAATTTGACAATAAAAATGTCACTTTAATTTGTACACAAATTCTAATATGTAATTTGACATTAAAAATGTCACTTTAATTTGTACACAAATTCTAATATGTAATTTGACAATAAAAATGTCACTTTAATTTGTACACAAATTCTAATATGTAATTTAACAATAAAAATGTCAGTTTAATTTGTACTCCCACTTTAACAAAGTGAATAAAAATGATAACTTCATTTTGTTAACAATTCTATTTTAACAAAATGAATAAAATGATAACTTCATTTTTTAACAATTCTATTTTAACAAAATGAATAAAATGATAACTTCATTTCATTTACAATTACAAAATGAATAAAAATGATAACTTCATTTTGTTTACAATACCATTTCAACAAAGTGAATAAAAATAATTCTTTCATTTTTGTTGACAATTCTATTTCAACAAAATGATTAAAAGTGATTCATTCATTTTTGTTGACAATTCTATTTCAACAAAATGATTAAAAACGATAACTTAATTTTTTCTACAATTCCATTTAAACAAAATGAATAAAAGTGATAACTTCATTTTGTTAACAATTCTCTAATTCAACAAAATTGATATTTTTGTTTTAACACAAATCTATTTAACAAAAATGTTATTTTTGTTTTAACACAAATCTAATTAAAAAAAATATTATTTTTGTTTTAACACAAATCTAATTAAGAAAAATGTTTTTTTTTGTTTTAACACAAATCTACTTAATAAAAATGTTATTTTTGTTTTAACACAAATCTGATTAACAAAAATATAATTTTTGTTTTAACACAAATCTACTTAACAAAAATGTTATTTTTGTTATAACACAAATCTATGTAACAAAAATGTAATTTTTGTTTTAACACAAATCTAATTAACAAAAATGTTATTTTTGTTTTAACACAAATCTACTTAACAAAATTGTTATTTTTGTTTTAACACAAATCTAATTAACAAAAATGTTATTTTTATTTTAACACAAATCTAATTAACAAAAATGTTAATTTTGTTTTAACACAAATCTAACTAACAAAAATGTTATTTTTGTTTTGACTATTTAATTTCAACAAAAATTATATTTTTGTTTTGATTATTTTATTTCAACAAAAATGTTCGTTATCTTTGTTTCAACTATTTAATTTTAACAAAAATGTAAATTTTGTTTCAACTATTTTATTTCAACAAAAATTTCCTTTTTATTTCAACTATTTTGTTTTCAACAACAATGTAAATTTTTGTTTTCAACTATTTTGTTCCAACAAAAATGTAAATTTTGTTTCAACTATTTCAACAGAAATTGATATTTTTGTTTCAACTATTTCATTTTAACAAAATTAAATATTTTGTTTCAACTATTTTATTTCAACAAAAATTTCCTTTTTATTTCAACCACTACAAGAAAAACTGCATATAGCAGCGGCAGTATCCGCTTCTAATCCGTCGCTAAATTGGCCGTAGCGACGGATTTCCTGCATAATATTGTGGTCGGTAAAAACCATGACGGTAATTATGTCAGATTTTTGCGATGGAATTTAGCATTAGTTTTCCAACAGTTTTCCTCATTTTATTAATTATATAATAAAAATATAATTTTAATTATTAATTTAATTTTAATTTTATTTACCGACTATTTACTGACGAATAAGTAATTTATAATAAATTATTATTTATAAAAAGCGTCGGTAAACCCTTACTAATTTCCGAAGGATTAGCGACGGAAAATAAATTGAAGTAAACTTAAACTAACTTTTTTGTTGGTAATCTTCCGCTATTCCCCTTCTGATCTGCCAATATATATATATATATATATATATATATATATATATATATATATATATATATATATATATTCATACAAATATATATATTCATATAAATACATACATACATATATATACACACAACAAACATCATTCAACTATGAACACTGAAATAAATAATATATTAAAAAACAAAGATAAATTAGCCAACAATATTAATTTAGAACTAAAAAGAACATTCATAATCACATACAAAAAAAACCACAACATCTATAATCTTTCATCAATTCATACACCAAGCTAAACTATGAACAATAAAACTATTCAGTTGGTGCTAACATGATCCCAAATACAAACACATATCATGCATAACCATACTCAAACCACATAACGTCGTATTTACATCAAAATATGTATAACAAACAAGATTGCTCAAACGGCGTAAATTGACTCGAACCATACCAGTCTGGCATTATCCCTGATCCATGTACATTTGTCCTGAAAGGTATCACCATCATATACACCAACACATATTTCAACATCGAAAGCATCTGTCATATGCAACAAAGCTCTGAGCTGATCTTGAGCTAAAGCCTGCATGCAAGCAAAAGTTGGAACCTTTTCCTCCCTCACATTACCAAAACATAAGAAATGTAAACAGAAAGGCCAAGATTGCCATAAATTTAAATTACAAAAAAGTTTAGGCTTGAGGGAGATAACATATGGTAACTACCTTAGTAAGGAATATATATAGTGCACAAGACACTTTATTTTGGGAAAGTGCCTCAAGAACAGGTACATTGTAGCACAATGATTTTCCACTAGAAGTCGGTGTTGCCACAACAGTATTTTCCCCAGAAATAGAACCCTTGATAGCTTCAGCCTGCACAGTATGAAGTGCCCGAAATTTTAAACCACTAAATATGAATAACATAATGTATTAACTTAATTTCAAGGTTATGCTAACTGAATCCTCATGAGAGTTCATTTCAAGTTATTTTCTAACATCATACATCTAATAAAATATTTGATTAATATGATCTTGTTAGTGTAATGTAAGGGAGGTTTGATTAACGAACTTGATCAGATGAATAATAGATTTTTGATGTTCAACCCAAAGTTGGGCTTTCTGAAATGAGTTCCAGATGAGTAGCCAGCGTGATCAACTTGTAAAAGGGGAGAACTCATTTATACATTCTATTATCCGTTTTTCCCTTCAAAATTGTAAATTCGGAACATTGAAGAAATTGCAACATTTGTTAACATTTATAACCTGGAAGAATCGCTATACCATTGATAGCAGTGAACATTTTAATTGAATTTGTACTTACAAAAAAAAAAAACCTTTACTTACTTAATAGCGTATGAGAAAATTAACCTGAGGACACAAATATAAATTCACTGGAAGTTACAAAAAAATATCATAAAACATTGTTTGAACCATCATATAAAAGAAATAGAACATACCCACCAACTAAACCCATGGATTCCTACTACTATACCAAGTCAGGGCTGTGACCAAACACCGATTGTTTGGACATTTAAATCTATATAGGAAAACCAGTATAGTTTAAAATTTTATGTGAACTTGTATCCATCAGAATCAAGAGGACTAAAAATTGGTCTAAATTACACCCATGCCTTGCTCCTAACTCAATAAATAAAGGCAAAACGAAAACCCAAAATCACAAAGAGGGTTTTTCCTTAAGCATCAAATGAAATTTGAAATTGAACATCGGCAAAATTTTCAATTTCTGAGAAATCAATGCTAAACATTAGTCATCCGTTTAACATCTCAAGATTCAAAAATTATACCTAACAACGCTTTGGAGAATCAATCAATGTCGCCTTGTATAATCATGCTTAGCACCCTTGAAGATTCACGACTTGTATAACCGAACGGGCACCATCAACCTGGAAATAACAGACATTTGAAAAATAAGCATTATTACCATTATTTTTACTGGAGTGACGTGTTTTCAAGTGCACCATCCCTGCCTGAGCGACGACCAACTGAATCTGCAGCCACTGCACCTAACATTGCAAGGAAGAGATCGCACTGATGCATCCATATATCAGGTCTGGTATCCTAGCATTGACCTCATACACCATGTTGGTCACTACATTGCTCCTATGTGACTCTGGCATCTCCTGATAAATACAAATTCACACTGTCTCATATACACAGTGTCTCATATACGTTTCAAATCAGTACATTTTTTAACCTTGTTTATAGATTGAAATGTAAAGATCCAGGATTGGCAATTGTTTCTGAAAGAGCTAAACAAAGATGTACTGATATACACACTGTCTCATCATGCTGCTTACATGTACATTTGACTAACTTCAGTATTATGTATGACGCTAAGATATAGAAAGAAGCAAGCGGTACAGTAAGAAAGCATGATTGGCAACTATTTCTGAAAGAGTTAAACAAAGTAATGGCAAAACAATGGTAGGGAAAATCGAAAAAAAAATACAGTTGAGGGCTCTGAAATTAGGCACAGTAAAATGCTCAAACCACGCAAGTGTTGCTTTAGTTCAGAAAAACAAATTCAACAAATACTAGAAAAAAATTCTAGCCGAAGAGGATCTAACACTAGAATTAACTGATGAATTCATGAAGCAACATCATAAATTAGTTATAAAAATTATGAGGGAAAAGTAGTTAAAGAAAGGAAATAGTTGATACCATCAATTCAGATCAAGTAACACGTCTATACGAAACAGTAGAGAAATATTCAAGCAAAAGCAAAATCGAAGTCGTATCAGTTTGCGGAAGGATTCTTTCTGATTCACAGGCAAATCAAGATCCGAATTTTATATCAGGGTCGATCGAAATGGAAGCTAAAAAAAACCCTAGTTTGTTAGTCGGTGGCCATTAAAGAGGAAGCAGAGACCAAAGCCGACAAAGAAGTATAATTACCTTGCTGAGGAAGAACTGAAGGATGAGCTGCGACTGAAGGACGAGATGCTGGATGAAATCTAAATTGAGCTTCTTTTGTTCTGATTGAGCTGGAGGAATCGCTACAAGAGAAATATTTAGGGATTTTCTTCGAATGTTTATTTAGGAATTAGGAAAAGTGAATGCGTAGGAAAAATTACAACACAGAGTTTAGGAGGAAGGACGAAAATTTTAGTTTGGAGCCCAAAATTTTATTCGGAAACCTAAAAATTTTGGTAGCGGTAATACTTCGTATAGCTCATTTGTTCATATATTTCGATCGTAACATCATTTTCCACACAACTTACATTTATCAGTTAAGGACTAAATGTAAATCTTAATTAAACGCTATTTAATATATTTATTAAAAAAACAAGTACTAAATATTAGTAGAATAATTAAATATTAAACATTAATAGTAATAATTAGTAGGCAAATTCTATTTCAACCCACCATTTTAGTTAGTAGCCCCCTAAATCATGAAATAATTGGTAAACCCACTAATTTAGTTAGTAGCCTCCATTTTTTTTTAAAATACCCTTCTACGTAGGGGTACTACGTGGTTTTTCACTGTACCTCGTAGTTGCCCTACGTGGTTCATCAAAGTACCACGTAGATGATCTCCGTGGTTCATTTATGGACCACGTAGACATACTACGAGGTACACCAAAAAATCACGTAGTGCAACTACGAGGTGTTCAAAAAACTGGAAAAAAATATAAATGGAAAAAGGGCAGTTTGGTCTTCATATTTTTTTGATAAAATGGGGGGCTACTAACTATTTTTGTGGGTTGAAATAGAATTTGCCTAATTAGTATTACTAATTAATAATAATAACAATTTAACATTTACTACTTAATTTGATCTCAAACTCCAGATTCCAACACAATCGGCATTTGTCGTTCACCAAGCGAGGCGTGGTGTCAAGCTAGAGTACATATTTTAGACATTTGAATAAAAAAAATTAAAGTTTGGAGCCAAAATTTTAAACGTTTAAACCAAAAGAATTGTGGTATTTTTTTCTAATTTTTACCAAACAATGACATTATTCTTACCATTGTTTAGTTGAAAAAAAACTTGAAGAAATTAAAATGTCATGTCGAGCATTTCATATATACTTTCTCATTGTTTATAGCTAATAAAAAAATTTCTTAGAGTTTCTCAAAAAGGATTAAACATTTTATTGAAACATTCTTTTTTTTTTAATTTTGATTTATTTTGTCTTAAAAAGGTATAAATGTTCAATTGGATTATTATTTAAACAAAAACTAAAAATACAAATTTATATTAAGAGGATTTCTATTTCATGCCATTAAGTAATAATCAAGCTAATTTTTTTTGTATAAACTTAAATTCAATACATGTCTTCAGCTATTGTGCTAATATTTATATAGTTTTTGCTAAATTGAAACATTAGAATTAAGTTAAAATAATCAGTCAATTATATAAAAACATCAGTATTTATTACTTAAGCGTCAATAATACTATTTCAATCTCATTTTTTGATTAAAAATACTGTAAAAAAATAGTTATGAAAATAACAAAACATGTGGCCCAATCAATACATTACCCGTCTCTTTTAGACGAGAAAGAATTGTGAACTGAGCTTGCTTCGGTACAATAGTAGATCGATAAATAATTTGGAGAAAATGCAGTTAAGTTACCTTCCACTTCAAAATAAAATGAACCAAGGGTTGCAAGATAAAAAGCGAATTGTTGATGTCAAGTTATAAATGTTCAATGTATATATCCAGTATTTCTATTGGCGTTCCCTCGTGTATTTCCATTCATATGAACTCCAAATGTGTGATAATTATTTAATAGTACATTAATATGCATGAAAATAATAACTTGTATGGCAATGTTTGAATTTTTTGAATTTCAAAATTCTTTAATATTTATTTAACTTCTTATTTTTAAACTTTGACCATTTTGTTTTTTTAATTACAAATTATTTATCAAATAAAACGTATTAATCAATTTCTTATAAGCAAATATGTATTAATAATTTCTTGATACTAATTTAATTAATCGTATTAAAGACTATTAAATAATCATTGATTATCAAAACAAATTTAATAAACATCGAACAACAATGTATTTTATTAATTACTATTACTTCTTATTTATATTATATAGTAATTAATAATTAATCAGCATTAATTTTCAAAAAAAAAAATCAACATTAGCTATTGAATTTTATTTACTTCTAATAGTTATTATTTATTATTAATTACTAATGTATTATTAACATTAATTATTTTAAATTTAAATTTACTAATTAATTACTAAGTAATAACAAAAATTTAAAACATTTTATAAATAATAAATATAAATGTTCATTTCAAATCTCCTAGAAAACTGCAGGAAAATAGCTTCAAAATTATGTCGACGGTAATCCGACTCTATTAGCAACGTGTAACAACCCGTATTTTCAATAACCTGTTATAACATAAATCGAGGCAGAATTTAATTTATAAATCTGAATCAAGGGAAACGGGCTATGCCATTGCGTTCGTCTCGGAAAAATACGCGAAATAGAGTCCGAGTTTTCGAAAATCGGAGTCCGTATGACCCGATTAAGGCCCAACGAAGTTTTTAGAAAATTTCATAGTAAAAAAAACAGATTTCAAATTCAAGTTTGAATTTGGAAATTTGGGCCAGTTTGGGCCAGGCGGGAAAATTCCCGCCAGAGCACCCAAGTCGACAGCCCTGTCGACTTGGGAGTCGACTTGGTTGGACCCAAGTCGACAGCCCTGTCGACTTGGCTGTCGACTTGGTCCAGCCGGGCAGTTTTGCCTGGTGCACCATTTTGGGTTTGTGTTGAGTTTGGGGGCCAGATTCGATTTTAAGGGCTGAGATTGGAACTAGGGTTTAATCCTAAGGCTAGAACTAATCCTAATCTCTATAAATAAGCCCCTAACCTAACCCTAAATCATCATTATTCATTCTAGTAACTAAACTATGGCAAAATCAATCCTCTCATGGCCTCCACTCTCTTCATAAAATTTCTAAATTATTTCTATGAGAGATTTTCCATGCATACAAGTGTTTTCAAGCTTGTATGAGCATCATTAGCTTGCATTCAAGTCAAGTTTCTATATTTGCATCATAAAGAAAGAGTTTTGATCATTTTGGCTCAAGGGTTTTTCTATTAGAGCTTGCATTTTGGGTCTATTTGATTTCATAAGGGCTTTGTCATATTTTTTGTGCCTTCATAAGCATTGTAAGCCCTATTCTACTTTCATACTTAAACTCTAAAGTTTGCCATGTTATGATATGCAAGTTTATCATGTTATGATATGCAAGTATGCCATGTTATGATATGCAAGTTTATCATGTTATGTTATGCAAGTTTGCCATGTTATGATATGCAAGTTTACCATGTTATGCTATGCAAGTTTACCATGTTATGCTATGCAAGTTTGCCATGTTATGATATGCAAGTTTATCATGTTATGTTATGCAAGTTTGAGATGCAAGTTCGTCATATGATATGCAAGTATGTTATGCAAGTTTGGGGTGATCATTTTGTTTATGTTATCATGCTATGCAAGCTTATCTTGAGTATATGAACATAAAGCTTCAAGCTTTATGCTAAAGGTTGCATTTTGGCAACATGTAAGTTATCATATCCCTTATGATAACTTGCATGTGAGGCCAAATGCGAACTTATGGCCATTTCTACATGTCATTTATCACCGTGTATCACCAATATGCTAAGTTTGGTTTTATGCATGCTTTTGAGGCCTAAAATGTAATATGCAAGTATATGAACATATGTACATTTCATATGCCACCATGTTAAACTTGTGGCTTCAACACCTTTATGTCATGATTATGCCAAGTTCCCTCTTTCTATCCTTTATGCGCTATTGCGATATGTAAGCGATGGGATTGCGTTTGGGGTTGGGTAAACTTAAAAGACATAAAAACATAAGATTGGGAATTTACCTATTAAGTTAGGTCTACCCATTGGGAATTTAC
Source organism: Allium sativum (assembly GCA_030737875.1). Classification (NCBI taxonomy): domain Eukaryota; kingdom Viridiplantae; phylum Streptophyta; class Magnoliopsida; order Asparagales; family Amaryllidaceae; genus Allium; species Allium sativum. The sequence goes on along the minus strand of CM060921.1, from coordinate 506,512,110 downwards.
CTATTAAGTTAGGTCTACCCAAATGCTTGAAAATTTGTAACATGTTTTGGAAACATGATGGACATGACACTTAGAAAAGATAAGTGTGACCAACTCGAGGTTGGGTTGAGTTTGTAGCGTAAACCTACCCGGAACCGACCGGCTTAACTAGTTGCTACAAACAATAGGACCCAATGTGAGAAGTTGGCCATGTTGTACCTTGAACCCGAGGTTAGACCAAGTTGTGGTGTAAAGCTACCCGAACCCGCCCGGCTTAACTAGTAACCACAATAAGGTCTAATGTGAGAGGTTAAGGCGCATTAAATTAATTAATGCCTCGTGATTAGGGTTAAGTCATGGTCCACTTAATACTTAACCAATTTGGGCTTGATAGATTAATCAGGGTTAAGTCGTGAACTCATCGTTACACTTAACCAAGTTAATCCATGATTAGCAAGAGGGTTAAACCGTACTTAACCCACTAGAAAATCCTAGCAACGGGGGTCCACTCCAGCAGTAATCCCAAGTTTGTATCATCATGACCCTAGGGTCTAGGCTAGGGTATGGGGCACGATTACTGAAGTAGAGGTAAGTGACCAAAAACGACGGCAGAGTGGTACACCGGTGTAGTTCCGGGCGGACTTATGGTCGTGCACATAGTCCGAAGCCGGGGAAAACATGCACGGGTACCAGTAGATCGAGACTGCGCACGCATGTTTATGGTGTCCAGGGGTTGCCACCCTAGGGCTTGATACACCCGACGGGAGACCCGACACAGTCTGACTACAATTATGTTTGGGCCGCATTGACACCAACACGTGACGAGTTAGGCTTATAGGGAGCCGATCGACTAGACCGTTTGGTTAGACCTTGTATTAGGGTCATTTCATGTTATTGGGCCAAAGCTTGGACCAACGGATCAATACTTGTATATTCAAGTCATGTTAGTTTGCTAGTACACCTGTGGTGCAAAACCTTAAACCTGATTATGCGATGACACCTTTATCTACCTTATTAGTTAATCATCATGCTAGTATGTTGTTATCCTTAAGTTCATCCCTGCTTCTCATGCTAGTTAACTTTATCAGTTTACATTGATTGTAGTAGGGCTTACTCAGTCTTTTTGACTGACTTGTTTTCCTTTCGCCTCTTTTCTTCCGTCCCCCCCCCCCAGGTTCTCAGGGTGGGAATATTGAAGCTTAGCTTGGATTTCTGATCGCTTGCTTGTGGGATTTTAGCTCATGTACGGTCTTGACATGAAGCTAGCTATGGTTATTACTTATTTTGGGGATAGTACTTATGTATTTCAGTTTGTCAGTAATGTTGTTTTTATCTAGACTTGTGTATTTGGAAAGTTGACATTATGTTGTATCAGACTTGTTTGGAAATAGATTGAAATCTTCCGCTGTTTTACTTATCTTATTTACTCTGTTTACATATATACATATGTTCTCGTTCTGCCTTGATATATCATTATGCATGTTTACCTGATTCAAACGCCCCTCCAAAGTCAGAGTGCTTGCAAGAGCCACCCTGGCGGAGGTGGGGTGTTACATTTGGTACCAGAGCATATGGTTTACGAGAAGGAACAAAAAGGTTTTTAGAAAACTTTTGGAAAATTATTTTCAAAACCAAGTATAAAGTATTTTCCAAAGAAAAGTCTAGTTTATTTTAAAAGCTATTCCCCAAAAAGCCATTAGCAAAATTCCTTCGTTTTTCTCCATTCTGAATCTATCTTTTTCTTCGTTTTCAGTATGGCCAATAACTTTGCCATTCCGGAGGGAGTACACGTACCTGTTTGGTATAGGAGACTTTTGGAGGCTAGGGCGACCGAAGCCGGCCCCGCAAATGTTACTCCTCCTCCGGTAGTTAATGTTCCTCCTCCCCCTCAGCATCCACAAGAGGATTTCACGGAGATTTGCAAAGACTTTAAGACGATGGGTGGCAAGAATTTCATTGGAACCGAGACTTATGTAGAGGCAAGGAATTGGTTGAGAGAAACCGAAGATCTTTTTGCCTTCTTCGATATGGATGACCGTAGGAAGGTTTTATTGGCAGTGTGGTTGCTAAAGGAAGAAGCTGCACGTTGGTGGGTGGTCACCACCGCTACTAGGCCAATTGAGACTTGGGATGACTTTCGGGGAAAGTTTGGACTAAGGTTCCTATCACTGAAGCAAGGGGACATGACTATTTGGGAATACATAGATAAGTTTAATCAACTGGCTCGGGTCGGTTTAGACTTGGTTAACACAGCTCAGAAGAAGGCCCTATACTTTGCTCTAGGATTAAACGAGCCATTACATGGTTTAGCCATGACTCATATACCCTTGGGGGCAACTTTCGAGAGCTTGGTGAATATGGCCCTACTCAATGAAGAGAATAGGAGTGACAAGAAGGAGATCAAGATGAATGATACTCAAGCCAAGAAGACTGATTCCCAGTGGAAAGGAAATCAGGGTAATCCAAGCGGTCAGAGCGGTCAAGGCAATAAGAACAAGAACAAGAGTCAAGGCAACAAGGGGAACAACAACAAGGGCAATAACAAAAAGAGGAAGTGCCATTATTGCAGTTTAGTTGGGCATCTTATTAAGGATTGTAAGAAGAGGAAAAGGGAGAATGGTGAATGCTTTTTCTGCGGTGAGACTGGACATTTCAGTAAGGATTGCCGGAAGAAGCAAGGGCAAGGCCAGGGTCAGACTCAGCGTGCTGGACCTTCGAGAGGGCAAGTTCATGCTCTCAATGCCGCTCCAGTTCCCGATCGAGGTAGTATTTCTGTTGAAAGTCTTGTTTACATTTCTGATTTTCCTGTTCGTACTTTGTTTGATTCTGGTGCATCGCATAGCTTTATTTCATCTGATCTAGTTGAAAGTTTGCACCTAAGTACTAGTCTAGTTAATTGTAACAACCCGTAAAATCTGGGCCAGTTTAAAATTTTTATTTTGGCAATATTAGCGAATTTTAATTATTTGAAATGAATTATTTTAAATAATATCGACGTGAAATTTATTTTGAATAGAATTAGAACGTATATATTATATACGTCGTCGTTAGAATATATAATAATTATATATAATTAAAAGGAATTGAAAATGGCGCGGTAGTTCGATAATTCGATTTCAAACTTCAATTGAATGTACCGGGTGCAAAACAATCCGGATTTTAGTGAAACCAAAAATAATGGAATCTAATAGTGAATATCTTTCTAACGAATCCGAAAAATCAAGATTTCATATCAGGAATCAAAAGATATGTCCAGTTGAAAATTCTGAATAGTCGCTATGGAATTCAGGCCCTTAAAAATGGACATTTTGCAAATGACCTCGGATTTCGACGAAACCACTTTTGTTGGGTCCGTGATGTCGAATTATTACTAGGTTTCAAATTTCATAATTTTTCGAATCAATATGTGAGCGTGGCAAAGGAAAACGCGTTTGACCAGTTTCAGTTGATTTCAATCGACTGGAAAATGGCCATTTTTCCAACGGTCTCAGAATTCGACGAAACTAGTTTTGTTAGGACCGTATCGTCAATACGAAGCTAGAAAATATTTTTCTGGAATTTTTCTAGTTAGTATGTGACCCCGGTAATTTGAAATGTACGTTTAAAATTCAATATAGAGATTTAAATGTAAATTTAACGGAAACTGATTGTAACAGCCGAATCAGCTTGCGTGGCATATCCCATTGTGTTCGGAATGGGGGTGAAACGCTATGGACGACAGGCGGTGGGCCTCGTTTAGAGGTCATGTGTGAAAAGTCAACTTCTTCGAAAATAAAATAATTAAATAAAAAAAAAAAAAAAAAAAATATAATAACTCCCTCCTTTTGACTCTGGCCCCCCCCCTATTTCCCCAAAACCTGATTCATCCATCAGATAAAAAAAAAAAAAAAAAAAAAAAAGAGAAAAACCGCAATCGAACCATCGCCGCCGCCAAAACCCTGGAAGCCGCCCTCCGTTCATCCTCCTCCCACCGAACGACAACCCGAAGCCGCCTCATCCCGAAGCAGCGCCACCCCGTTCGAGCCCCCTGGAAGCCACCGCCCTCCTCCTCCTTCAATTCGCCAGCCCCCCCCCCCCTTCGAGACATCACCGACGAAGCCCTCCCCCTCGCTGACGACGATGAAGCCGCCGTCCATACCTCGAAACCCTCCGACGCAGTGAAGACCCCCCCCCCCCCCCTGTTTCTTCGGCAGTAAGTTTTTTTTTTCTTTTCTACTTTACTTTATTTTATTTTTATTTTTCAATTCTGTAATTCTAATTTTGAAAAAGGTTTTTAAAACTGTTTTTTTTTAAAAGAGCAAAACTGCATTTTTTTTTAAGAATTTTAAAAACTGTTTCTTTGTTTTAGAATTTAAAAACTGAATTTTTTTTACAGTTAGAAAACTGTTTTTATTTTAGTTAGAAAACTGTTTTTAATTTGATTTAAAAAAAAAAAAAAAAGAAACAGATTTGATTTTAAAAAAAAGTAACAGGTTTGATTTTTTAAAAAGTAACAGATTTGATTTTTAAAAAGGAAAAAGAATTGATTTTTAAAGCATAAAAATATGATTTTTATATATTGAACTTCGGCATAAAAATATGATTTTTATATATTGAACTTCGGCATAAAAATATGATTTTTATATATTGAACTTCGGCATAAAAATATGATTTTTATATATTGAACTTCGGCATAAAAATATGATTTTTATATATTGAACTTCGAGTTAAAAATATGATTTTTATATATTGAACTTCGAGTTAAAAATAGAATTTTTATATATTGAACTTCGAGTTAAAAATAGAATTTTTATATATTGAACTTCGAGTTAAAAATAGAATTTTTATATATTGAACTTCGAGTTAAAAATAGGATTTTTATATATTGAACTTCGAGTAAAAAAAAAAAAATAATAATATGATTATTATATATTGAATAGCGAAGTAAAAATTCGATTTTTACATATGTAGTGAAAGCGGACAACGAAAGCGACAAAAAGGCGAGTTGGCGAAGGTTTCCTGCATTAGAAGGGCCGTGGAGCTAGGATAGCTAAATGTGAGAACTTCTCACTCTTAATTCTCTTTTTCTAGATATATATATATACTAGGATGCAGACGGTGCTTATTAGAAGCACCCGACACCCGTCCACATACCATGGACTTGTTTGTTTGGATGTTTGGTGATTGATTGAGATATTGGTTTGAATGTGGTTTGTGGTGTGAAAAATCGAATCGATAAATTGGTTAGGATTAGACGTGCGCCGTTATAAGGCGAAGGAGTAAGACTAGGTTAGATTCTTACCCCAAATTTTGTAGTTTGCATAACGAAAGTGATTTGATTGATGTGTGAATGGCGTGGGCCTTCACTAGACCGGGGATAAGGCTAGGCCTTGTCCCGTTTCTAGTATCGTGCCGTTATGCCGCCGAAATTTTCTAAAATATGTTAGAAAAATAAAAATAACATTTTATTTAAAGAATGAATTGAATAGAAATTCATAGGTTGAAATAAAATGTTTTATCGTTAAAAATATAATTTTTAACGTGAAGTGAATAAAATAAAATATTCATTTATAAACCGGACGGTTTGTTTATGTACACCTATTTGAATGACATTGATTGGGACGATAAATTTTACACATCGCCCAACTGCACAAATAAAATATGCGTTTGATTGTTTGAAACCCCACACGGGTGTTGGGATGAAATTTGAAGTTCACTCATCCTGATTGATTAATATGTCGATCGATCGATTGACAGGCTGTTATAAGCGTTGAATATCTATATTTGATGCTTATACAGTGTAGTGCACTTTGGTTGATGGTTGATTATTTTTCAATGCTATGATATACATGTGTTGTATGAAAATCCATATAATTAACTTTATATGGTAATTGATTGGGCCTCATTCCAATTTGAAAAATAAAGAATATTATAAAATAAAAGTTCATGTGTTGACAGTACTCATTCATTGAGATTGGTCATGTGTTGAACGAAATATTTTAATAATAGAAATATTTGAAATAGAATATTTGAAAATGGAAATATATGAAGCCGTGTTGATTAGATGCGCCATTTTGACGTGAACGATATTTTTATCGATTTTATTCATTTTGAAATGGATATTGAAAAGTAATTTTGAAATCAAATATTTCGAAATGAATTGAATTGAAAATATTTCGAAATGAATTGAATTGAAAACGATTTCGAAATGAATTGAATTGAAAACGATTTCGAAATGAATTGAATTGAAAACGATTTCGAAATGAATTGAATTGAAAACGATTTCGAAATGAATTGAATTGAAAACGATTTCGAAATGAATTGAATTGAAAACGATTTCGAAATGAATTGAATTGAAAACGATTTCGAAATGAATTGAATTGAAAACGATTTCGAAATGAATTGAAAACGATTTCGAAATGAATTGAATTGAAAACGATTTCGAAATGAATTGAATTGAAAATATTTCGAAATGAATTGAATTGAAAACGATTTCGAAATGAATTGAATTGAAAATATTTCGAAATGAATTGAATTGAAAACGATTTCGAAATGAATTGAATTGAAAACGATTATGAAATGAATTGAAAACGATTTCGAAATGAATTGAATTGAAATATTTCGAAATGAATTGAATTGAAAACGATTTCGAAATGAATTGAATTGAGAACGATTTCGAAATGAATTGAACTGAAAACGAATTCGAATTGAATTGAAAGCGAAGTGAAATAAATTCAAATTGAATTGAAATTTGAATTGAATAGAAATGGATTTTAAAACGAATTTATAAAGAAGAATTCAATTTTGATTTGAATTGAAATGGAAGTTGAAAATGTTTTTGAAACGAATTCAAAACTATTTATATAATTCGTTTTAAATAGAAATCGACGATATATATATTATATATATATTATATATAATATAATGGCCTGAATAGAACGCGCCACGCCGCGGCAGTTCGCGAATTTCGACCATTTATTTCAAACGGGCATTACGGGAGATCCGACCGTCGGATTCTCCTAAAACCGGAACCGTTGGGTTCGTATCGAAAAGAGCTTTCTAATGAATGTTAGAAATTTGAAATCTAACGGTTGGATTTGGAGATATGTCCAAATCAAATTCAAAAAAGGTCGCTGTAAGTGCAGTTCGATGGCCATTGATGGAAATCGACTGTACGGGCCTTGATAAAATTATTAAAAATAGCAATAATTTGTGTAAAATCATAATAAATGATTTAGAAAGAATTGGGATGAAAAACTCCATACTTGAAAAGATAAAAATAAATTTTTATCGAAATGAACTAGTTTTGAACTAGAATTATAATCCTATTTATTTTTAAATAAATAAATTGAATTCGAAAAGGGTTTTAAAAATAACCAAAATTTCCAATGATTGCATTGGAGTGGATTTGAATCGAAATTGTCTTCGGAATATTTCGATGTTGGAATTCGTGATTATACAGGTGTTGTTATGGAAATTTGAAAGATATATATTGATATCGTTATTTCCAATACGACATTTGTTAGTCGTAGAATTCGATATTGAATATAAGCCGATATATTTTCTATTCAGAGCCTTGTATTGAATATCGAATGTGATTTGGGTTTGTCGTGAATGGTGTCTTCACTAACACTATTCTTGAACCCAGTTGAGAAAAGATTAAATCTTTTTATTTAGATTTAATGAAGTGTACCAATTAAATAATATTTAATTGGAATTGAATAGATATTGATTTTTGGGCTTATCGTGAACAGTGTTTTAAATAACACTTGTTCTTTAACCCGATAATTAATGAATGTGATTTTGGGTTTATCGTGAACCGTGTTTTAAATGACACTGATTCTTTAACCCAGTTAACGATTAAAACTGAGTGGAGTTTTAATGAATCTTTAATTAGATTGAAAAGATCGAAAATGGAGTATCACCAGTTTTGCTCCAGGCGATAGTTAAATCTTTAATTAGATTTGAACGTGAAATTTAGAAACTAACTGTCGGTTAGCCAAGCAGAATGGTTTTCTGGATATTGATCTGATGTTGGTTTCGGCCTTCGGGGTTAATATTTGGGGAATTATTCTCTTGATTAATTTATGGTTAGTGACTAATGAATTGGAATGAGGCGTATGTTGTGTTTGTGTAACACTTATTTAAAATATACGCGAGTTATTCGGAAAGACCGGGTTTATCCCATTCTGAATAACTGATACGACGATAAGTCGAAGATGAAGACGATGGTAGAAGACCGGAGGTCTTCACGTCGTTTGGGTGATAACTGATGATCTTGATTGGGCTGTACACCCAAGAAGATGGAAACAGTTAGTGATCGTCCAGACGTGCTTGGAGATCGATGGATATGCGGGGTACTAGGTGCCTCCGGTTTCGTTCAGACCCAGAACGGACTTGTAAATGGACTGTGTGTCTGACATCGGATTTCATTCTGTGTGACTGATATCGGTTGCATAGGATGGCTTGCCTGTGTGGCATGCTAAGATGCAAATGATCAAGGCTTCTGTTGAAAAGCAAAGTCTTGTGGTGATGATCAAAGCACGGCCTTTGTGGCGTAGCTTTGTGTAACGTTTACCTCGCGTGTTTCACACCCGGTATGAACCAAAAACGGGAGACGGACCTCAGGGAGGACTTGCGTTTCTTTCTAGCTAGAAGTGGCGTCAGTGGTTTTACACGCCCTGACGAGTTTGACTTATGTGGTTGTTGCGGTTGCGAGGCGCCTCGGTTATATCGGTTTCGGCCGAATGCATTCTGGTCGGCTGACGGACCAGACTTACACCCCATAGGGTGGGGAGACGTAGTGTTCAGGCATTTTAATCCACATCGGTGGACCGGCCCTGTCGCTCCAAGGCTTGACTGAGTACTTGCCGGTGGCTCGGGCTAGAGAGTCACGAATAGGTTGAGGACTATCTTTTGCCTCGGTTCATAGATGGAAATCCAATTTCCAAATACGTGACATTTGCGGTTTTAATTGTAACCCTATATATGGCGACATAGTGGGATGGGGCGCTTATGCCGCCTATGATTGATACTTATGATTTGAAGTTGTTTTATACACTTATAATAGTATCAAATGATTTGTTTTAAAACGTATCAAGCATTCTTTGGCTGTTATAAGGGAAAACCCTATCCTCGACTGCGTTGCATTGTGTGATGGGACCTGGGTCTTATAACAGCTTCATTTTTCTTTATTTAGCATTGCGCTGTTTGTTTTATGCACTGGTATTCTTGGGAGGAAACCCGTTCCGTGTTATACGGCGTGGTCCCTTGATTTACCTAACTTTGAAAATAAAGATTAACTGTTTTAGTTCTCACACCAGTCCCATGACTGACCTGGAGTTTATTGTTTTAACCTAAACTCTGGGTGCCCTTATTTTGACACGGGCAGCTAGTAGTTTTGGTTTTGCAGATTTATATTCACAGGATCCTGGTTTACAGCTGGAACGATATCCGGAAAGCTTTGTATCCGTATATCTCTTCTAGTTGTGTATTGTATTATTTTCCGCTGCTATGTATTTAAATGTAATTTAAATCTCTGATATTTCTGTGTAATATTCGTTTATACTCTGTATATTCTTGTAATCTGATGCATTGTTGTAATATACAATGAAATGTCCTTCTGTATGCGTTCTGCTGTGGTTTGTTCTCGAACTATCCGACGCTTTCCTTTACGGGGAAGTTGCGGGTCTTCACAGTTGGTATCAGAGCTTTGGTTTACAAAGCTAGAGAACAAGACACATTAGAACCATACGAAAGAATACATCAGATATTGGATTAGTAAAATCCAACGGGAATGACTCGTTAGAGATGGGATCAGTAGTATCCTAGAACGAGTGTGAAGAGTATATTTTTGAAAGTGAAAACAAATTTTTGTTTTGAAAATTTAAATCAATTATTCGTATTTGATTACCTATTTATATTGATGTGGACAATCCAATATATATAGATTTTGCGTATACGTCTGATCCGCGTGTATTTGAAATTTTAATATATTGGATAGATATAGAGTCACATTCTAGACACCCGGGGATAATTCTGATGATGTGGCCACATCATTAGTATTTATATTCGTGTTTCGAATGTGTGATATCTATATATTTCCATTAGACTGGTGTGAGAACCAAAATTAGATAGGGCCTATTGTTGTGATTTGGTATCAAAAACATGATTTTTGTATATGTATCAAAATTATGAATTTGAAACTCTAATTCACTAATTGATTGATGTTTGTGTTGTTTGTTTAGTTGTTTGCTAATTTTGAACCATTTAGCCTAATTGAATCAAATATTGAATTGTATTGAAGTTTGGTTGCATTTGCTTGCATACATGTATATCTTTTGAACAGGTCATAGCAAGGAGGCTAGAGCCAGAGAATAAAATTTGTTTGCCCGACAAATAGGTACATGTTTACTACATAATTTCCTGTTTTGTTTGGGTGATGATGATTTTGTGAGCCTATTGGCTAGCCGCTTGGCTTTTTCTTTTTCTTTTTTTAAGATCTGAAGGACCGGGGAAGCTATTTGAAATTCCCCGATGCTCCCATTGCAGGGGAGGTTATGGCGAAATTTTTCAAAAATTTCGGGAGTTAGCCAAATTTTTGAAGTTTTGAAAATTCTCAGAAACTAAAGAGTTGGAGAATGGAAGCCAGATCGAGCGTAGAGTTGATTAATCAAACCACTTTCGACTTTGTTCCTTTTCGGGGACGAAAAGTTTTAAGTGGGGGAGATTGTAACAACCCGTAAAATCTGGGCCAGTTTAAAATTTTTATTTTGGCAATATTAGCGAATTTTAATTATTTGAAATGAATTATTTTAAATAATATCGACGTGAAATTTATTTTGAATAGAATTAGAACGTATATATTATATACGTCGTCGTTAGAATATATAATAATTATATATAATTAAAAGGAATTGAAAATGGCGCGGTAGTTCGATAATTCGATTTCAAACTTCAATTGAATGTACCGGGTGCAAAACAATCCGGATTTTAGTGAAACCAAAAATAATGGAATCTAATAGTGAATATCTTTCTAACGAATCCGAAAAATCAAGATTTCATATCAGGAATCAAAAGATATGTCCAGTTGAAAATTCTGAATAGTCGCTATGGAATTCAGGCCCTTAAAAATGGACATTTTGCAAATGACCTCGGATTTCGACGAAACCACTTTTGTTGGGTCCGTGATGTCGAATTATTACTAGGTTTCAAATTTCATAATTTTTCGAATCAATATGTGAGCGTGGCAAAGGAAAACGCGTTTGACCAGTTTCAGTTGATTTCAATCGACTGGAAAATGGCCATTTTTCCAACGGTCTCAGAATTCGACGAAACTAGTTTTGTTAGGACCGTATCGTCAATACGAAGCTAGAAAATATTTTTCTGGAATTTTTCTAGTTAGTATGTGACCCCGGTAATTTGAAATGTACGTTTAAAATTCAATATAGAGATTTAAATGTAAATTTAACGGAAACTGATTGTAACAGCCGAATCAGCTTGCGTGGCATATCCCATTGTGTTCGGAATGGGGGTGAAACGCTATGGACGACAGGCGGTGGGCCTCGTTTAGAGGTCATGTGTGAAAAGTCAACTTCTTCGAAAATAAAATAATTAAATAAAAAAAAAAAAAAAAAAAATATAATAACTCCCTCCTTTTGACTCTGGCCCCCCCCCTATTTCCCCAAAACCTGATTCATCCATCAGATAAAAAAAAAAAAAAAAAAAAAAAAGAGAAAAACCGCAATCGAACCATCGCCGCCGCCAAAACCCTGGAAGCCGCCCTCCGTTCATCCTCCTCCCACCGAACGACAACCCGAAGCCGCCTCATCCCGAAGCAGCGCCACCCCGTTCGAGCCCCCTGGAAGCCACCGCCCTCCTCCTCCTTCAATTCGCCAGCCCCCCCCCCCCCTTCGAGACATCACCGACGAAGCCCTCCCCCTCGCTGACGACGATGAAGCCGCCGTCCATACCTCGAAACCCTCCGACGCAGTGAAGACCCCCCCCCCCCCCCTGTTTCTTCGGCAGTAAGTTTTTTTTTTCTTTTCTACTTTACTTTATTTTATTTTTATTTTTCAATTCTGTAATTCTAATTTTGAAAAAGGTTTTTAAAACTGTTTTTTTTTAAAAGAGCAAAACTGCATTTTTTTTTAAGAATTTTAAAAACTGTTTCTTTGTTTTAGAATTTAAAAACTGAATTTTTTTTACAGTTAGAAAACTGTTTTTATTTTAGTTAGAAAACTGTTTTTAATTTGATTTAAAAAAAAAAAAAAAAGAAACAGATTTGATTTTAAAAAAAAGTAACAGGTTTGATTTTTTAAAAAGTAACAGATTTGATTTTTAAAAAGGAAAAAGAATTGATTTTTAAAGCATAAAAATATGATTTTTATATATTGAACTTCGGCATAAAAATATGATTTTTATATATTGAACTTCGGCATAAAAATATGATTTTTATATATTGAACTTCGGCATAAAAATATGATTTTTATATATTGAACTTCGGCATAAAAATATGATTTTTATATATTGAACTTCGAGTTAAAAATATGATTTTTATATATTGAACTTCGAGTTAAAAATAGAATTTTTATATATTGAACTTCGAGTTAAAAATAGAATTTTTATATATTGAACTTCGAGTTAAAAATAGAATTTTTATATATTGAACTTCGAGTTAAAAATAGGATTTTTATATATTGAACTTCGAGTAAAAAAAAAAAAATAATAATATGATTATTATATATTGAATAGCGAAGTAAAAATTCGATTTTTACATATGTAGTGAAAGCGGACAACGAAAGCGACAAAAAGGCGAGTTGGCGAAGGTTTCCTGCATTAGAAGGGCCGTGGAGCTAGGATAGCTAAATGTGAGAACTTCTCACTCTTAATTCTCTTTTTCTAGATATATATATATACTAGGATGCAGACGGTGCTTATTAGAAGCACCCGACACCCGTCCACATACCATGGACTTGTTTGTTTGGATGTTTGGTGATTGATTGAGATATTGGTTTGAATGTGGTTTGTGGTGTGAAAAATCGAATCGATAAATTGGTTAGGATTAGACGTGCGCCGTTATAAGGCGAAGGAGTAAGACTAGGTTAGATTCTTACCCCAAATTTTGTAGTTTGCATAACGAAAGTGATTTGATTGATGTGTGAATGGCGTGGGCCTTCACTAGACCGGGGATAAGGCTAGGCCTTGTCCCGTTTCTAGTATCGTGCCGTTATGCCGCCGAAATTTTCTAAAATATGTTAGAAAAATAAAAATAACATTTTATTTAAAGAATGAATTGAATAGAAATTCATAGGTTGAAATAAAATGTTTTATCGTTAAAAATATAATTTTTAACGTGAAGTGAATAAAATAAAATATTCATTTATAAACCGGACGGTTTGTTTATGTACACCTATTTGAATGACATTGATTGGGACGATAAATTTTACACATCGCCCAACTGCACAAATAAAATATGCGTTTGATTGTTTGAAACCCCACACGGGTGTTGGGATGAAATTTGAAGTTCACTCATCCTGATTGATTAATATGTCGATCGATCGATTGACAGGCTGTTATAAGCGTTGAATATCTATATTTGATGCTTATACAGTGTAGTGCACTTTGGTTGATGGTTGATTATTTTTCAATGCTATGATATACATGTGTTGTATGAAAATCCATATAATTAACTTTATATGGTAATTGATTGGGCCTCATTCCAATTTGAAAAATAAAGAATATTATAAAATAAAAGTTCATGTGTTGACAGTACTCATTCATTGAGATTGGTCATGTGTTGAACGAAATATTTTAATAATAGAAATATTTGAAATAGAATATTTGAAAATGGAAATATATGAAGCCGTGTTGATTAGATGCGCCATTTTGACGTGAACGATATTTTTATCGATTTTATTCATTTTGAAATGGATATTGAAAAGTAATTTTGAAATCAAATATTTCGAAATGAATTGAATTGAAAATATTTCGAAATGAATTGAATTGAAAACGATTTCGAAATGAATTGAATTGAAAACGATTTCGAAATGAATTGAATTGAAAACGATTTCGAAATGAATTGAATTGAAAACGATTTCGAAATGAATTGAATTGAAAACGATTTCGAAATGAATTGAATTGAAAACGATTTCGAAATGAATTGAATTGAAAACGATTTCGAAATGAATTGAATTGAAAACGATTTCGAAATGAATTGAAAACGATTTCGAAATGAATTGAATTGAAAACGATTTCGAAATGAATTGAATTGAAAATATTTCGAAATGAATTGAATTGAAAACGATTTCGAAATGAATTGAATTGAAAATATTTCGAAATGAATTGAATTGAAAACGATTTCGAAATGAATTGAATTGAAAACGATTATGAAATGAATTGAAAACGATTTCGAAATGAATTGAATTGAAATATTTCGAAATGAATTGAATTGAAAACGATTTCGAAATGAATTGAATTGAGAACGATTTCGAAATGAATTGAACTGAAAACGAATTCGAATTGAATTGAAAGCGAAGTGAAATAAATTCAAATTGAATTGAAATTTGAATTGAATAGAAATGGATTTTAAAACGAATTTATAAAGAAGAATTCAATTTTGATTTGAATTGAAATGGAAGTTGAAAATGTTTTTGAAACGAATTCAAAACTATTTATATAATTCGTTTTAAATAGAAATCGACGATATATATATTATATATATATTATATATAATATAATGGCCTGAATAGAACGCGCCACGCCGCGGCAGTTCGCGAATTTCGACCATTTATTTCAAACGGGCATTACGGGAGATCCGACCGTCGGATTCTCCTAAAACCGGAACCGTTGGGTTCGTATCGAAAAGAGCTTTCTAATGAATGTTAGAAATTTGAAATCTAACGGTTGGATTTGGAGATATGTCCAAATCAAATTCAAAAAAGGTCGCTGTAAGTGCAGTTCGATGGCCATTGATGGAAATCGACTGTACGGGCCTTGATAAAATTATTAAAAATAGCAATAATTTGTGTAAAATCATAATAAATGATTTAGAAAGAATTGGGATGAAAAACTCCATACTTGAAAAGATAAAAATAAATTTTTATCGAAATGAACTAGTTTTGAACTAGAATTATAATCCTATTTATTTTTAAATAAATAAATTGAATTCGAAAAGGGTTTTAAAAATAACCAAAATTTCCAATGATTGCATTGGAGTGGATTTGAATCGAAATTGTCTTCGGAATATTTCGATGTTGGAATTCGTGATTATACAGGTGTTGTTATGGAAATTTGAAAGATATATATTGATATCGTTATTTCCAATACGACATTTGTTAGTCGTAGAATTCGATATTGAATATAAGCCGATATATTTTCTATTCAGAGCCTTGTATTGAATATCGAATGTGATTTGGGTTTGTCGTGAATGGTGTCTTCACTAACACTATTCTTGAACCCAGTTGAGAAAAGATTAAATCTTTTTATTTAGATTTAATGAAGTGTACCAATTAAATAATATTTAATTGGAATTGAATAGATATTGATTTTTGGGCTTATCGTGAACAGTGTTTTAAATAACACTTGTTCTTTAACCCGATAATTAATGAATGTGATTTTGGGTTTATCGTGAACCGTGTTTTAAATGACACTGATTCTTTAACCCAGTTAACGATTAAAACTGAGTGGAGTTTTAATGAATCTTTAATTAGATTGAAAAGATCGAAAATGGAGTATCACCAGTTTTGCTCCAGGCGATAGTTAAATCTTTAATTAGATTTGAACGTGAAATTTAGAAACTAACTGTCGGTTAGCCAAGCAGAATGGTTTTCTGGATATTGATCTGATGTTGGTTTCGGCCTTCGGGGTTAATATTTGGGGAATTATTCTCTTGATTAATTTATGGTTAGTGACTAATGAATTGGAATGAGGCGTATGTTGTGTTTGTGTAACACTTATTTAAAATATACGCGAGTTATTCGGAAAGACCGGGTTTATCCCATTCTGAATAACTGATACGACGATAAGTCGAAGATGAAGACGATGGTAGAAGACCGGAGGTCTTCACGTCGTTTGGGTGATAACTGATGATCTTGATTGGGCTGTACACCCAAGAAGATGGAAACAGTTAGTGATCGTCCAGACGTGCTTGGAGATCGATGGATATGCGGGGTACTAGGTGCCTCCGGTTTCGTTCAGACCCAGAACGGACTTGTAAATGGACTGTGTGTCTGACATCGGATTTCATTCTGTGTGACTGATATCGGTTGCATAGGATGGCTTGCCTGTGTGGCATGCTAAGATGCAAATGATCAAGGCTTCTGTTGAAAAGCAAAGTCTTGTGGTGATGATCAAAGCACGGCCTTTGTGGCGTAGCTTTGTGTAACGTTTACCTCGCGTGTTTCACACCCGGTATGAACCAAAAACGGGAGACGGACCTCAGGGAGGACTTGCGTTTCTTTCTAGCTAGAAGTGGCGTCAGTGGTTTTACACGCCCTGACGAGTTTGACTTATGTGGTTGTTGCGGTTGCGAGGCGCCTCGGTTATATCGGTTTCGGCCGAATGCATTCTGGTCGGCTGACGGACCAGACTTACACCCCATAGGGTGGGGAGACGTAGTGTTCAGGCATTTTAATCCACATCGGTGGACCGGCCCTGTCGCTCCAAGGCTTGACTGAGTACTTGCCGGTGGCTCGGGCTAGAGAGTCACGAATAGGTTGAGGACTATCTTTTGCCTCGGTTCATAGATGGAAATCCAATTTCCAAATACGTGACATTTGCGGTTTTAATTGTAACCCTATATATGGCGACATAGTGGGATGGGGCGCTTATGCCGCCTATGATTGATACTTATGATTTGAAGTTGTTTTATACACTTATAATAGTATCAAATGATTTGTTTTAAAACGTATCAAGCATTCTTTGGCTGTTATAAGGGAAAACCCTATCCTCGACTGCGTTGCATTGTGTGATGGGACCTGGGTCTTATAACAGCTTCATTTTTCTTTATTTAGCATTGCGCTGTTTGTTTTATGCACTGGTATTCTTGGGAGGAAACCCGTTCCGTGTTATACGGCGTGGTCCCTTGATTTACCTAACTTTGAAAATAAAGATTAACTGTTTTAGTTCTCACACCAGTCCCATGACTGACCTGGAGTTTATTGTTTTAACCTAAACTCTGGGTGCCCTTATTTTGACACGGGCAGCTAGTAGTTTTGGTTTTGCAGATTTATATTCACAGGATCCTGGTTTACAGCTGGAACGATATCCGGAAAGCTTTGTATCCGTATATCTCTTCTAGTTGTGTATTGTATTATTTTCCGCTGCTATGTATTTAAATGTAATTTAAATCTCTGATATTTCTGTGTAATATTCGTTTATACTCTGTATATTCTTGTAATCTGATGCATTGTTGTAATATACAATGAAATGTCCTTCTGTATGCGTTCTGCTGTGGTTTGTTCTCGAACTATCCGACGCTTTCCTTTACGGGGAAGTTGCGGGTCTTCACATTAATGATCCCGTGTGTGTTTCAAATCCAATTGGGGTTTCCGCCCATTTTTCTATTATCTAAGTGGATTTGAAAATCTCTATCTTTAGTGTAGAGTTCTCGTGTGATGCTTATATTCTCGGTTTCATGGGGTATGGGTTGATTTTTGGGCATGGATGGGTTGTCCAGTTTTGGAGCCATCCTTGATTTTTGAGCATAGGGTTGTGAGGCTCATGACTCGCCTCGGTAATACCCTAAAAATTTCTAGTAACCCTATGAGTCCCGTCATGTTGTGTTATCTTGAATCCCTCAACTCGTCTATCGATAGTTTGTAATCGACGAGGGTGGTCCGAGAATATCCTGATATCTTGGGTGAAGTGAAGGGGGTTACCCCTAAACGAGAGATAGATTTCCGCATTTATCTGGTTGATAATGCCAAGATAGTTTCGTGGCCGGTTAGGCACATGGCCCCGCAAGATGAGAGTTAAGAAAGCAAGTCAAGGAGTTGCTTTAGAAGAACTTCATTAGATGAAGTATATCTAAATGGGGAGCGCCTGTAGTATTTACTACCAAGGCAGATGGTTCTCTTCGACTTTGTGTTGATTATCGTGAGTTAAACAAGGAGTATAGACAACCATTGCCAAGAATGATAGAATAGTAAGTAAAAGAGGAAGACGAGAGGCGACAATGAAATGGGTTCCAACTCATATTTGGAAATTAGATTTAAGAAGCCAAGGAATCATGAAGTAAAAGACGGTCAAAGCACAGTGGAGTTAAGCTCAAGGAAACATGACTTAGAAGACTGAAGGCTAGATACGCGCATCATATCTCTTTTTAAGAGTATATTCTTGATCCTTGTTTTCCTGTGGAACTTACTTGCAGGTTATCTTTTACATATATCCTCTCGGTCCCGTTCTCGATCCCATTTCTGTTGTAAACTCCATAAGGGGGTATGACTCATCGGTTAGTAATACATGTCAAGGTTTGAAGGGGTCCGTTAGGTTGACTAAACCTTTTGGGCTCTTATAAGATTGGGGTTGGGTTAGGAAGGGATTTCTTGTAAACCAAAAGGAGTATATCCTGCTTATCTTCCCGATCTCTTTGTAGCATATCCTTTGCTATCCATGTTTATCTAGTTTATCGTGTTAATCTTGTCATGAGAACCTTAGGTAGAAACCCTTTGGATGAAACATGTGTTTGAAACATGTTATGCTTGATGGTTGCAAGTGGTTGCAAGTGTTTGCAAGTGGTTACTCGTGGATGCATTATACACGTTAGGCACTAGATCGGCTCACACACTCCTCATATTGCATATGCATGAGTGTTTACGCTTATTCATGGATGGTAATTTTTGTGTTATCACATTGATGTTGCATATGGATGTATGTTATGTGCACGCATATAGATGTTATACATTATGTTAGGAATTGCATACATATGGATTCATTTCACTAACATAATTTGCATTGATGATATTTGCATTAGATAAGTACATATACACACACCCTTGCATATGTTCATACAACATTTAGAATCTTGTAAGGACAATGATTGCTCGTGGATGATGTTTTGAGTAGATGGATGTTGGATGGTAGGATACGTTCTTCCTAACTTGAAGATTTCGGGGACGAAATCCTTTAAGGAGGGGAGAATGTAACAACCCGTATTTTCAATAACCTGTTATAACATAAATCGAGGCAGAATTTAATTTATAAATCTGAATCAAGGGAAATGGGCTATGCCATTGCGTTCGTCTCGGAAAAATACGCGAAATAGAGTCCGAGTTTTCGAAAATCGGAGTCCGTATGACCCGATTAAGGCCCAACGAAGTTTTCAGAAAATTTCAAAGTAAAAAAACAGATTTCAAATTCAAGTTTGAATTTGGAAATTTGGGCCAGTTTGGGCCAGGCGGGAAAATTCCCGCCAGAGCACCCAAGTCGACAGCCCTGTCGACTTGGGAGTCGACTTGGTTGGACCCAAGTCGACAGCCCTGTCGACTTGGCTGTCGACTTGGTCCAGCCGGGCAGTTTTGCCTGGTGCACCATTTTGGGTTTGTGTTGAGTTTGGGGGCCAGATTCGGTTTTAAGGGCTGAGATTGGAACTAGGGTTTAATCCTAAGTCTAGAACTAATCCTAATCTCTATAAATAAGCCCCTAACCTAACCCTAAATCATCATTATACATTCTAGTAACTAAACTATGGCAAAATCAATCCTCTCATGGCCTCCACTCTCTTCATAAAATTTCTAAATTATTTCTATGAGAGATTTTCCATGCATACAAGTGTTTTCAAGCTTGTATGAGCATCATTAGCTTGCATTCAAGTCAAGTTTCTATATTTGCATCATAAAGAAAGAGTTTTGATCATTTTGGCTCAAGGGTTTTTCTATTAGAGCTTGCATTTTGGGTCTATTTGATTTCATAAGGGTTTTGTCATATTTTTTGTGCCTTCATAAGCATTGTAAGCCCTATTCTACTTTCATACTTAAACTCTAAAGTTTGCCATGTTATGATATGCAAGTTTATCATGTTATGTTATGCAAGTATGCCATGTTATGATATGCAAGTTTATCATGTTATGTTATGCAAGTTTGCCATGTTATGATATGCAAGTTTACCATGTTATGCTATGCAAGTTTACCATGTTATGCTATGCAAGTTTGCCATGTTATGATATGCAAGTTTATCATGTTATGTTATGCAAGTTTGAGATGCAAGTTCGTCATATGATATGCAAGTATGTTATGCAAGTTTGGGGTGATCATTTTGTTCATGTTATCATGCTATGCAAGCTTATCTTGAGTATATGAACATAAAGCTTCAAGCTTTATGCTAAAGGTTGCATTTTGGCAACATGTAAGTTATCATATCCCTTATGATAACTTGCATGTGAGGCCAAATGCGAACTTATGGCCATTTCTACATGTCATTTATCACCGTGTATCACCAATATGCTAAGTTTGGTTTTATGCATGCTTTTGAGGCCTAAAATGTAATATGCAAGTATACGAACATATGTACATTTCATATGCCACCATGTTAAACTTGTGGCTTCAACACCTTTATGTCATGATTATGCCAAGTTCCCTCTTTCTATCCTTTATGCGCTATTGCGATATGTAAGCGATGGGATTGCGTTTGGGGTTGGGTAAACTTAAAAGACATAAAAACATAAGATTGGGAATTTACCTATTAAGTTAGGTCTACCCATTGGGAATTTACCTATTAAGTTAGGTCTACCCAAATGCTTGAAAATTTGTAACATGTTTTGGAAACATGATGGACATGACACTTAGAAAAGATAAGTGTGACCAACTCGAGGTTGGGTTGAGTTTGTAGCGTAAACCTACCCGGAACCGACCGGCTTAACTAGTTGCTACAAACAATAGGACCCAATGTGAGAAGTTGGCCATGTTGTACCTTGAACCCGAGGTTAGACCAAGTTGTGGTGTAAAGCTACCCGGACCCGCCCGGCTTAACTAGTAACCACAACAAGGTCTAATGTGAGAGGTTAAGGCGCATTAAATTAATTAATGCCTCGTGATTAGGGTTAAGTCATGGTCCACTTAATACTTAACCAATTTGGGCTTGATAGATTAATCAGGGTTAAGTCGTGAACTCATCGTTACACTTAACCAAGTTAATCCATGATTAGCAAGAGGGTTAAACCGTACTTAACCCACTAGAAAATCCTAGCAACGGGGGTCCACTCCAGCAGTAATCCAAGTTTGTATCATCATGACCCTAGGGTCTAGGCTAGGGTATGGGGCACGATTACTGAACTAGAGGTAAGTGACCAAAAACGACGGCAGAGTGGTACGCCGGTGTAGTTCCGGGCGGACTTATGGTCGTGCACATAGTCCGAAGCCGGAGAAAACATGCACGGGTACCAGTAGATCGAGACTGCGCACGCATGTTTATGGTGTCCAGGGGTTGCCACCCTAGGGCTTGATACACCCGACGGGAGACCCGGCACAGTCTGACTACAATTATGTTTGGGCCGCATTGACACCAACACGTGACGAGTTAGGCTTATAGGGAGCCGATCGACTAGACCGTTTGGTTAGACCTTGTATTAGGGTCATTTCATGTTATTGGGCCAAAGCTTGGACCAACGGATCAATACTTGTATATTCAAGTCATGTTAGTTTGCTAGTACACCTGTGGTGCAAAACCTTAAACCTGATTATGCGATGACACCTTTATCTACCTTATTAGTTAATCATCATGCTAGTATGTTGTTATCCTTAAGTTCATCCCTGCTTCTCATGCTAGTTAACTTTATCAGTTTACATTGATTGTAGTAGGGCTTACTCAGTCTTTTTGACTGACCTGTTTTCCTTTCGCCTCTTTTCTTCCGTCCCCCCCCCCCAGGTTCTCAGGGTGGGAATATTGAAGCTTAGCTTGGATTTCTGATCGCTTGCTTGTGGGATTTTAGCTCATGTACGGTCTTGACATGAAGCTAGCTATGGTTATCACTTATTTTGGGGATAGTACTTATGTATTTCAATTTTTCAGTAATGTTGTTTTTATCTAGACTTGTGTATTTGGAAAGTTGACATTATGTTGTATCAGACTTGTTTGGAAATAGATTGAAATCTTCCGCTGTTTTACTTATCTTATTTACTCTGTTTACATATATACATATGTTCTCGTTCTGCCTTGATATATCATTATGCATGTTTACCTGATTCAAAGTGCTTGCAAGAGCCACCCTGGCGGAGGTGGGGTGTTACACAACGGAATTTAGCGTTAAATATTATATGACGGTAAAGAGCTGCAATTTCCATTGATTTAGCGACAGAAATAGTATTCGACGGTAATAATTTATAATAAGATGACATATAAAATCCAAAATATTTTCTCTTACAAAGCCTACGGAACTCCGCCGTTGTAACATCCCAAGATTTTGCGATAATTTATATTATTAAATTTAATATGGTTTTGGATATTATATGGTTTTAAATAAAAATTTATAATTTAATTGTGGAATTCTCTATTAATAACTTAATTGAATTGTCTAGAATAACTTAATAACTCGTATTGTTTGTTAATATAATTTTTATTTAGTTTGGATCTTTAAATGTTGAAAGTTGAAACTTAATATTTATATATTTTGATTTGTGTAAATAATTGTTGAAATATAAAAATTGGAATTTAATAGGAATAAAATATGATTTACTAAGTAAGATTAAATTTTATTTTTGATTAAAATAAAGTTGGCAAGTAATTATAATATTTTCTTGAAAACTATAGATTTATGAATATGATTGGAATTACATTGAATAACAACCGTTATGTTTCATTTCATTATCTATTTTAAATCAGTATGAAATGTATGTGGTTAAAAATGTTAGATAATAAATTTTTTAGACAATAATTATATCATAAATTTTAACTAACGTTTATTGTTTTCATAGAGACTTATAACTTGTTGATTTGTAATTGGAAAGATAATTAACTTTAATATCGTTAATAATAAAATTCAAAATGATTAATATGGATTTAAATGGAAATTTAATAAAGAAGAATTTGATTCAATTCAAAACTTTTTCCTAGTGATATAACAAGTATAGTAGTTAATATAACTATGATTTAGGATGCTAATAAATTTGAAATGGGAAATTCAACAGGTTAATTAATTTCTTCAAATTGGTAACTACAAATATAAAAGTCACATAAATAAATGTAATTGTAAATGGTCTATTTTGGGTCTTCATAAATAAGATTTATAACTTTAACCATTTTAATCATATTTGGAATTAAATTTTGGTTTGTTTTGGTAAGTATTAAAACTAATATTTATGTATTTGAATGAAATGGAATTAATTAATTTATAATTGGAATTAAAATTGAATTTGGATAATCAATCAAAATTGTAATTAATAGGAATCAATGCATTAGAATAATTGTTTATTTCTCCAATTCTATTTCCTATAGCCGCCTCGCCTTATTTTCGTTTATAAGAAAAATGGCTGTTTCTTTTCCAATTTTCAACAAATAATATAAAACAAGTCTCCCCATGAAATCGAATGGAAATTTATTCGTTGGACTCATATGGCGATGGGCTTCGCAATGATATGCCTATGCTTGAACTCAATGGAAACTTGGTAGCTCGACATTTTCACAGTAAATCTAGGGTTCTAAAGCATAAGGAATTGGAGCAGATTCACGCGAATCGGATATCATATTTGGATTCACGGCAGAAAATAGCATCATATGGCAAAATTTGAATGGATTCAATGATATTTTTGTCGCAAACCTGTAGGAGCAGCGAGCTTTTGAGGATATGAACGCAATTTTGTGAGGATACCCGAGTTTAAGAAGATGGTGATGTAGAGGTAGGGTTCGAGAAGAGAAGAACAACGATGTAAACGGTTTGAGTTTTCATTGAGCAAAGGGGAAGGGAGGGAGGAGAGATGGCTAACGTTTTAGGACATGGATGGGTTTTATTTTGCTATAGAGAACATGTAGGAGAAGGAGGGATGATGACGTGGCAAAGAGGTGAGGTGTCTTTATTATTATTTTATTCCGATTTAAAATCAAATCCATATAACTTGTAACGCATATAACTTTTTCATACGAACTCAAAATGACGCGCGGTTTGTTGCGTTGGAATCGTATCGACGAGCTCTTCGCGATGCCGCTGGTTTGGACTGATTTTGAGACTATCAAATTTTGGGCTTATTTTGGAGTTTAAACGCGTTCAGAACCAAAGGTGAGTGATTAAACCCAGTCACGCGTAACTAAATTATTCTAATTTTAGTTAAATTAATATCATGTCATGATATGATTGTATGGATTGATGTTTGAAAGTTAAATTGCATGTTTATATTGATTTGCATCGATAGTGTAATTAAATTTGACTGTTAAATATATATTTTCAGTTAACTTAAAAATTTGACATATCATTTATATTTAAAACCTAACAACTGAAATTTGTAAATTAATATGATATTGGAATGTTTTGTATGTATTGATGCGAAGAGTAGCTTGAATTTGGTATGTTTGACATATTGATGTTAATTGTGTGAATTTATCTGTTATTCACATTTATTCATATATGACCGTTGTTTGTGCCGATTAATCCCAATCATTACCCTAGATGTTACGGGCATCGAATAAACCCGGGATTAATCATTAAAATGAATTAAGAACGTAGGTTGAAATGATAAATACCTATGACCCTGATTTGGATTGAAATGATATATATCCTTTCCCCAAAATACCAAAATTAAAATTTAAGTATCACTTGGCCATAGGATAGAAAATTATATACGGACACCGGTTGGTTAAATAAAATTGGTTTTAATCATGAATTTTGAAATATTTTTTTAAAGACAATATAAGTGATGTTTTATAATTTATTTCCTTTGAACTTGAACCTTGAATTTTGAAATATAAACAAAAAGGGGAATAAATTAATATTGTAACTAAAGCTAAATAAAGTGAAATATAATGTAAATCGAATTTATTGAAATTGAATGGTTTCACCCACCTTTGAAATTTATTATGAATCAACATTGATTTGAATTATATATGAATTGTGAACTCGATATTTGTTATAAATTGAAATCATTGAAAATGAGAATCTGATTGGAATGTAACTACTTGAATTAATTTGATCGAATTGAAATGAATATAAATTGGAAGCTTAATCGATGAAATTATTGAAAATTGAGTTGGTTGAATTGAAGTTGAAATATAACTTCAAGTTTAATTGAAAATGTTAGAGAAACGATTCTAATTCCAACTATAGTATTTCGAATCATTTTATAAACTATTTTAATAATAATAATTTTTTTATAAACTATTTTACTTTATTACTATTTTATTTTATAAATTATTTTAAATAAATCATTTTATAATTAACTATTTATTTTATAAATTACTTAATGTTTTAACTATATATTTTAATAAATTCGATAAATTCTATTTTAATTACAAACTATTTATTTTCAAACTATTTCAATTATATATCTAAACTATTTTAAATATACTGTTAAAAATTTTAATATTCAAATTATTAAAGTTGGAATTGTTTCAAGATTTTAATTGGTTTAAATAGAGATTTAATATGAATAATATTTTATTTTGACTATTGAAATGATTTTGAAAACATGATATTTTGATATGAAGTACGAACCTCTTTGAAATGTAAAAGAACTGACCGGTGTGAAAAATGTAAATGTTTGGTGTTAAAGAGATCAGGATCGGATATTGTCATACTCTCTGCCAATACCAAAAACCATTTTAACAACTATGTACGCGGTGGAGTTCCAGAAATGGTGTTGGATGGATTTGGAGGCGATTACTGGATTTGAAGAAAGAGAACGATGATGGATATCCTTGACCTTCGGGTCATAATTAAAATGACTAAAACAGGGTTATACCGTGACCAAGTGGGGTTAGCTACCTCCATCGGCAACACTTCTTCCTTTATTACTATAGTCCCTCGGTTTAATTGATTTGATTTGATGTGCATCCGTGATTTTGGAGTGTTGTCAGAGGTGGGCGGTAGTCGCGGCTATGCGTTACCACCAGTCCGGGCATGCAACTAGTATATTCATACTCTGGGCATTCCTCGTGTGCCTTGTCATATTATCCTGATCGAGCCCCCTACGATTTTGATTTAACGTTGTCCTATCATGGCGCATCCCTATCCGCCGACGTACTGGTGTGTTATATGAAAACTGTACGACAACGGTATAAACGGTGTAAGGGTAATAATGGTAATCCCGCTTACACTATTTTATTATGTTATATTTAACCATAGACATTATTATAATAGCGTATTATATTATATTATATAGTATTAGTTTGACGGATCCTTAAGAGATGGAAATTCCCGTAACATCTCTTAAGTTATTGCACTCATATTATTGCAAGAAAATTGATTTAACTAATATGAGAATGATTTAGTTTTGATCCGAGTGTTTGTTGTGTTCTTTTTTGCAATACGCTCAGGTCAGACCGAGTCGCTGTTTGTGGAGTTTTACTTGCTTTGAAGATACCATTATGAAGATGAAGATGGAGCTCAACGGTCGTATTATTATTATTATTCAGCTGCAAAATGCATTGGTATGTTGTATGTTAATTTACTTTGGTAATCGTTGTAAAATATAATAAAATGTATGTTTTAACAGCTTCATGAACTGTTATTTATTTATTATGTTTTGTCCTTCCGCCGCGAGATTTTGCATTTGTTTTCTTCTTTCTTCTTTTTCTTATTTTAATCCCAATAACTATTCGTATTTTTTGATTTGTTTAAGTCGACATTGAGGATCATTGTCGATTTGAACGGTCAAAAAATCACGGATGTTACATTTGGTATCAGAGCTTTGGTTTAGCAAAAACCTTGGCTCTATTTGGGATTAACTTATTAGAGATAGGGTAGTAATACTCTAAAATGAGTTTGAGTGTATATGAGAGAACATACTTGTAATTTTAATATAAAATGATTTGGTATTGTGTTGGTTTGTTCCATTGAGTATTTATGAATTCTGGTCGGTACTTGGGACGCCAAGGCATCGATAGGGATTCTTAAACACTTGAATAGGACTCATTGACATAATATTGTTTTGAATTATATTTTATTTATATATAGAATTATTTGAAAATGTATAAATTTCGATTTTGTTGATGATAATATTAGATTTTCATCATTTATCATTCAATTGATCAATAATTTAAAACTATTGGTTATTGAATGATTTAAAAAAATGAAATATTGAAAATTAATTTAGTAATGAAATAAGAAATTAAATATAAATTTGAGAATTTAATTTCGGGTGGTTTTGTAATATCGTTTTGCAAATGGTTTAAAATAATATATTTATATTTTAAAAGTTGTTTCATATAGAAATTATTTTCAAATGAATTTTGAAATAAATGCATATTTTTCCCCTTTGCCTTTGGAAAATGATTTCGATGATGAGTGCACGCATCATCGACATCTATTTTCGAGAGACTGAGTGAGCGGATCACTTAGAACTTTTATACTTTGTTCGTGAAACTGAAGTTCATTTAAATCTTTTATAATATGGCTTTATATAAGAGATATAATATTTTGAAAGTTGATTTGAAAATGAACCCGAATTTAAATTCTTAAATTCTAGAATAATTGAAGAAATGAAAAAAATACCTTGAAATTTTAGAAAACTTCTGAATTGTGAAATAAATGAAATGAATTTATGTAAAATATGAGATAAGGTAATCTCTTAAGAATGTGATATGGTAAAATTGAAGAAAATTGGGTAATATTGAATATATATAATATTAAACCTTTTCTATAACATATATCACTTACCATAGTATTTAAGATGTGAAATGTTATAGGAATTAACAGTTACATAATATACAAGTATAGTTATGAAAAAAATTGTGAAATTATATTAATAGGTTGTAAAATTTAAGAAGACTTAAGTTATGACCAAAACGATATACGCTTGGTTTATTTGAAAATTTTATCCAAAGAAGTGAAGTAAAGAAAGTTGAACTTCGACATAAATTGAATCAGAGTATAATGGCAATGAAATGATATTACCATTTAAATGAAATAAAAAAAAGAACTGATGAAATAAACATTAAATTTAGAAGTGTAAAGTGAAATTGATAGTAAATTGAAATTTTATAGGAATTTGAACTGTAATTAACTTATGCCAAAATGATGAAGTAATAGAGTGCGCAAATGAAAATTAATGTTTGAATATAATACATTTGAGTTAGATGAAAAGGTTGAAAGGGAAAACATGGGTTAAATAAAAGAAAAGATAACAACGACTCAACTGAATCAGTTAAAACAAATGAAAGCGAATAAATGTCTGGGAAATACAATTGAAGTGAATCAATTAGAGGTTAAATGAATTGAATGTGAATCTATATAGTTATTGGAAAAAAAATGAATGTCAGTAAGTGAATGTAAATAAAATGAAAAATGATAGAAGGTAATCTATATAATAAAATCCCCCCCTTGGACAAACCCTTAGACAAACAAGGAGACAAAGAGCGGTTCAGATTTAATCCCGCAAAAACAAACGTCCTAATTTAAACACATCCCATAAACATGTCATAAACATGGCATTATTCTTGCATTAGCATTGAATAGGTTGATTTAAACACATCCTATCATTTCCGATCATTCCTATTATTGACATATTACCATTATCTTATACTGTGTAAATATAAAAATCTATTGCCATTTTAACAGTGTCCTTCCTAAATAAATTATTATTTATCATACTTGCAGACGTGAAATATTATCATACCAGCAGCCAAATTGTATTCTATGGTCCACGTCTTCCACTTACCAATTTTATTCACTTTTTAATGCTTTTTCTTCATGTATTATTTTTGATCAAAATCCGTAATGCCTCCATAATTTCATGCTTTTGAACTGTGTTAGCTTCTTCCTACATTTTCATATTTTATGCATCCATGATGCAGCTTTTTTCTTTAATCCTTCCTACGTTAATATTCATGTGTTAATCGTGGAAATGAATATTTTAATCCTTCCTACATTAATATTTTATGCATCCATGCTGGACCAACCACGATTATGCTTATTCATGCATCCAATTAATTGTACCATATGGACCTTGGCTGTTACTATACCATATATACATCAAATTTCACCTGCTACGATTATGTTACTTTAACACACATGCTTTCATCTGCATTAAATGTTCCCATTTACCATATACGTTTCCATCTCCATTAAATGTTCCCATTTACCAATGAATTAAGTAAAATTACACAATTTCTTATTTCTTGGTAAATTACGTTTTTTTTCCTATTACTGTTACTACTACAGTATGCATTCCATATAGACTTCATACAATATCTCCTTAATAGTTAAGTTTTCATTCATACACGTCATTAATAAATCGTATATCATAAATTTATTTCCAAGACTGCCTTTAATATTTCATTTAATATTCGTATACCAGTTTTGTTCTTTCTTCAAATTTAATATTCGTCATACCCCTATTCTGCACATGTCCTATATTTGGAAATCCTAAAAACAATATTTTACTTTGTTATCAAAATATACTTTCATTCCATATTCACACCACATTTCGAAATTGGCATATTTTATGGTGAATCTGTTAAATTTGATATTTTTTGTAATTCCTTATTTGTGTAAGCAATTAATGGTATTTTTCTAAAGAAAAAATAGGTGGAACATTAACTTATATAACATATGCAATAAACTAATGCATTAACATTAACATAAATTGACAACAATTTGTTCCACCAGTCAGTTTTTTTTTTTTACTATAATTGGGCCATCAACAAACCCGTTCTCTATAATTCTACATAACCTCCTCTGTCACCTTTTCTCCCAACTTGACCTTCTCTTCTCTTTTAATCTCATCTCCACCCAATTCACGCATTCTGCTCACACCACTCAACATTTTTCTGCTTAACCCCAACCATTTATCTTCTCATTGGTACATTACCTTTTCTGCCCGAACATGGTTATCTGCTCTGTACTCGATGCGCAACAACAAGCAACAACAATATTTAATAATCTCATCATTCACGGAAATATTTGGGCGGATGGAGATTATATTGTTTCGAAAATTATATGTTTGCTACGTGAATACGGGGTTAATGTCATTGTGTTTAATACTCATGTAAGTGTTTTATCTTTGGTGGATTATGCTTACATATTTTAATTTCAGATTATCAGTACATAACAACTACCCATGTCTTGAAGGGTAAACAAGTTTACCCCAAACCAGCCTATGCAAATTCGGAGAAGCACATGGCCAAGATAGAGAACAAGTCTAGGAAGTGAAGTATGATCCAATACGAGAAATGTGTTCATATACTCTTTAATTTAATTATCAATTCATGTTACATTGTTCATTTCGCATTACAGATTTGGGATAATGCAATACTGGCCTATGAAGAGGATGCGATGTATAAACGGCAAACTACTGAATGGCCATTAAAAAGAATTACGGTAATACAATCTATTGCTTATCTTATATTTTAAATACTAAAATAAGTACTATATTCGTTTTAACCAACTGCTTATTTACTCCTATTTGCAGCTTAACTTACACTCAGCACATTGGAGTAAGGACGTAGTGATCGATAATTACACTTTTTTACGTGTACTTAAAAATATGTTTAAGTGTTGATAATAAGTTCTAATATACATGTCCTGTATCAAATTCTGTCATATTCATGTGTTTCCTCTCTACATTTTCTTTCTGTGCAAAATAATATTTCGTCGAGAATGTGGTTAGCTCAATTTTACATGATAGTTACATATGATTTTGATGATGCTTTATACCTTTTGTACTCAGTTTATATATGTTTGCTACGTGAATACGGGGTTAATGTCATTGTGTTTAATACTCATGTAAGTGTTTTATCTTTGGTGGATTATGCTTACATATTTTAATTTCAGATTATCAGTACATAACAACTACCCATGTCTTGAAGGGTAAACAAGTTTACCCCAAACCAGCCTATGCAAATTCGGAGAAGCACATGGCCAAGATAGAGAACAAGTCTAGGAAGTGAAGTATGATCCAATACGAGAAATGTGTTCATATACTCTTTAATTTAATTATCAATTCATGTTACATTGTTCATTTCGCATTACAGATTTGGGATAATGCAATACTGGCCTATGAAGAGGATGCGATGTATAAACGGCAAACTACTGAATGGCCATTAAAAAGAATTACGGTAATACAATCTATTGCTTATCTTATATTTTAAATACTAAAATAAGTACTATATTCGTTTTAACCAACTGCTTATTTACTCCTATTTGCAGCTTAACTTACACTCAGCACATTGGAGTAAGGACGTAGTGATCGATAATTACACCTTTTTACGTGTACTTAAAAATATGTTTAAGTGTTGATAATAAGTTCTAATATACATGTCCTGTATCAAATTCTGTCATATTCATGTGTTTCCTCTCTACATTTGCTTTCTGTGCAAAATAATATTTCGTCGAGAATGTGGTTAGCTCAATTTTACATGATAGTTACATATGATTTTGATGATGCTTTATACCTTTTGTACTCAGTTTATGATACATACTCATATTTACTGAATGTCAGTCGTGTATATACTGGATCACGAAATGATAAAGCTGAAATGGATGTGCATACATGCATACAAAATGTGAACCATGTGTTCCCTTCCAAATTTCATTTTTTACTGTTTTACACTTTAAATCTGCACCGTTTTAGAACTCATTCACAATGTGCTGTATGAATTAAATTTTGTTTCCTGTTATACATTCCTACCATCTCTGGCATGCAATAAATAGCTAAAATGAAAACATAAAATTCTGCAAATGCACCGTTGTTCTATATAACAGCCAATCACTGTCAATATTCACAATCTAAAATTTAATATAGTAGTGGGTGATATAATTTAGCAGTAAATGTTTGTAATACTGGCATTGCATGTTTGTAGCCTTTAGACCTGTTGCAATTACGGAAATCAACTATAACTTTAGTTTTACAAATAATTGCATTTACGGTCATTACTTTAATTAGTCCTTCAAAATATATATACCATATAAAATTAGAGTGAAATTGTTTATATTCCATTACCATATAAAAATAAATGCATTTATTTACATTACTTTAATTAGTCCAACCAGTAAATGTTAGTAATACCCAATTTTAAAAATTCTATATCATAGAATTACCATATAAATGACATGGTTTTGTATATTTACATCTTCATAGGCTATTGCGTGTTTGCAGCCTTTATACCTGTTGCAAATACGGAAATCAAATACAATTTCATTTTACATATAAATGCAGTTAAGGACATTGCTTTAATTAGTCCTTCAATATATACTAAAATATAGTCATAATATTTAACATGTATGGTACTAATTTTAGACAGAGATGAGGTCAGTTAGAAGTAATTCATATGCACAGAAAGCAAATTAGCACCCATTTTCTTCAAATGCATGTAAAAAGCATCTAAAATTTAATTTAGCAGTGGGTGATATAATTTAGCAGTAAATGTTAGTAATATTGGCATTGCATGTTTGTAGCCTTTAGACCTGTTGCAATTACGGAAATCAACTATAACTTTAGTTTTACAAATAATTGCATTTATGGACATTACTTTAAATAGTCCTTCAAAATATACCATATAAAATTAGAGTATTAATAGTTTATATTCCATTACCATATAAAAATAAATGCATTTATTTACATTACTTTAATTAGTCCTACCAGTAAATGTTAGTAATACCCAATTTTAATAAGGCTATATCATAGAATTACCATATAAATGACATGGTTTTGTATATTTACATCTTCATAGTCTATTGCTTTAATTAGTCCTTCAATATATACTAAAATATAGTCATAATATTTAACATGTATGGTACTAATTTTAGACAGAGATGAGGTCAGTTAGAAGTAATTCATATGCATGTCCAATAAATTAGCACCCATTTTCTTCAAATGCATGTAAAAAGCATGTAAAAAGCAACCAAACTGTAAGATAATAAAATTGAGCTATGATGTGCCATAAAGATAACCAAACATTAATTGTAAAAAATTAGTAGACAAAATCAAAATATATCAAATTCATGTTAAAACAAGCAAAACAATGACATGAGGTGCGAAGCAAAGCATAGATTACATGTCGCCTATTTTTTAAATCCCATAATAAAATGATCGACAAAACTGATAACGTATAAACAAATACGATTATAGTTCTGTTAATCCATTCACTTATTTATACTTCAGTTTATGAATATGACCACTTTAGATATTGACATCAAACATATACCATTCCAACTAATTAAATCGTGATCGAAAAAAAAATGTTGTTCCTACTGCATATGATTAGCCACCTTATATGATTATAAGAGTCACATTTGTAAACATGTGAATACATTTGCTATATTGCTACAATGTTTGATTGCCATGTGATCACTTTCTCTACTATAACCCAGTCCATTATTACATCAAAACATTTTCTGTCCTTTTAAATCTACAACTTATACCAAGTCATCTGTTCAACCCCTACTATTCTCCTCTTTTTTCTCCCTTAGTACTTCTACAATTAACTACACGCATGCATCTATACAAACACAATGCAAACTACAACACCCCGTACTCTATGCTCCCGTGCAAACTACAACACCCCGTATATGATTACTTTCACTCTAAGTATATGATTATTACAATCCACGACACACACAATTGTATCATCTCAACAAATTATGACACCCAACATCTTATGCATCCGTGCAACGCACGGGTTTCCACTCGTATATAATAAACAAAGCAGTGACATTGGAAATAAATGGGTAATGATATATAA
Organism: Allium sativum; assembly: GCA_030737875.1. Lineage (NCBI taxonomy): Eukaryota > Viridiplantae > Streptophyta > Magnoliopsida > Asparagales > Amaryllidaceae > Allium > Allium sativum. The sequence continues at coordinate 506,478,333 of CM060921.1, read as the reverse complement.
CAAATGAAAATATTAATTGTTTACGGGTGAATGAACAAACGAAATTGTAAAAAAAGAAGATATTGACTTTTAAAATTTTTTATTGTGCTTATTTGGATAAACATAATTATTTAGATATTTTATTTGTTATACTAGTTGTAATGGCTATTTTATGTATGTTTATGGTAAAATAAAAATAAAAATTTGATTTTTTTCTTTATATGGCTGTCATAATTTGTTGTTGAGTGCTTTAGTTGGTGTGGATGGCATTTATTTGCTTGGTTTTGGAGCTGCTTGCGCATGAAACATTATTTTGCTTGCTCTAAAATAAGCCAAATCGCTAATAACGCAAATAAAAGGTACGTATATCTAGTTATATATCGTATTTTAAAATTTATATACTGCTTCCTCAATTGGGATGCCTCATCACCGAGATAAGATGTTATTTATAATTATATATATATATATGTTTTTCGGGATCTAATCGTACAAAGGAGACTCTGTTGAAATTTTTCGTGAATTTATGACTTAGAAAATTTTGTGAAAATTTGAGTTTTGTAAATGTTTTCTAAGTTTAGTAGAAATTTTACACTGTTTTAATTTTATTTTGCCACTTCATTCTACGTTCCTTTTCGAAGACGAAGAGTTTTAAGTGGGGGAGAATGTAACATCCCAAGATTTTGCGATAATTTATATTATTAAATTTAATATGGTTTTGGATATTACATGGTTTTAAATAAAAATTTATAATTTAATTGTCGAATTCTCTATTAATAACATAATTGAGTTGTCTAGAATAATGAAATTCGAATTATATTGACAATAATAACTCGTATTGTTTGTTAATATAATTTTTATTTAGTTTGGATCTTTAAATGTTGAAAGTTGAAACTTAATATTTATATATTTTGATTTGCGTAAATAATTGTTAAAATATAAAAATTGGAATTTAATAGGAATAAAATTTGATTTACTAAGTAAGATTAAATTTTATTTTTGATTAAAATAGAGTTGGCAAGTAATTATAATATTTGCTCGAAAACTATAGATTAATGAATATGATTGGAATTACTTTAAATAACAACTGTTATGTTTCATTTCTTTATCTATTTTAAATCAGTATGAAATGTATGTGGTTAAAAATGTTAGACAATAAATTTTTTAGACAATAATTATATCATGAATTTTAACTAACGTTTATTGTTTTCATAGAGACTTATAACTTGTTGATTTGTAATTGGAAAGATAATTAACTTTAATATCGTTAATAATAAAATTCGAAATTAAAATAAACAATTAATATGGATTTAAATGGAAATTTAAGAAAGAAGAATTTGATTCGATTCAAAACTTTTTCCTAATGATATAACAAGTATAGTAGTTAATATAACTATGATTTAGGATGCTAATAAATTTGAAATGGGAAATTCAGCGGGTTAATTGATTTCTTCAAATTGGTAACTACAAATATAAAAGTCACATAAATAAATGTAATTGTAAATGATCTATTTTGGGTCTTCATAAATAAGATTTATAACTATAACCATTTTAATCATATTTGGAATTAAATTTTGGTTTGTTTTGGTAAGTATTAAAACTAATATTTATGTATTTGAATGAAATGGAATTAATTAATTTATAATTGGAATTAAAATTTAATTTGGATAATCAATCAAAATTGTAATTAATAGGGATCAATGCATTGGAATAATTGTTTATTTCTCCAATTATATTTCCTGTAGTCGCCTCGCCTTATTTTCGTTCATAAGAAAAATGATTGTTTCTTTTCCAATTTTCAACAAATAATATAAAACCAGTCTCCCCATGAAATCAAATGGAAATTTATTCATTGGGCTCATATGGCGATGGGCTTCGCAATGATATGCCTAAGCTTGAACTCGATGGAAACTTGGTAGCTCGACATTTTCACAGTAAATCTAGGGTTCTAAAGCATAAGGAATTGAAGCAGATTCACGCGAATCGAATATCATATTTGGATTCACGGCGGAAAATAGCATCATATAGCAAAATTTGAATGGATTCAATGATATTTTTGTCGCAAACCTGTAGGAGCAGCGAGCTTTTGAGGACGTGAACGCAATTTTGTGAGGATACCCGAGTTTAAGAAGATGGTGATGTAGAGGTAGGGTTCGAGAAGAGAAGAACAACTATGTAAACGGTTTGAGTTTTCATTGAGCGAAGGTGAAGGAAGGGAGGAGAGAAGGCTAACGTTTTAGGACATGGATGGGTTTTATTTTGCTATAGAGAACATGTAGGAGAAGGAGGGATGATGATGTGGCAAAGAGGTGAGGTGTCTTTATTATTATTTTATTCCGATTTAAAATCAAATCCATATAACTTGTAACGCATATAACTTTTTCATACGAACTCAGAATGACGCGCGATTTGTTGCGTTGGAATCGTATCGACGAGCTCTTCGCAATGCCGCTAGTTTGGACTGATTTTGAGACTGTCAAATTTTGGGCTTATTTTGGAGTTTAAACGCGTTCAGAACCAAAGGTGAGTGATTAAACCCAGTCACGCGTAACTAAATTATTCTAATTTTAGTTAAATTAATATCATGTCATGATATGATTGTATGGATTAATGTTTGAAAGTTAAATTGCATGTTTATATTGATTTGCATTGATAGTGTAATTAAATTTGACTGTTAAATATATATTTTCAATTAACTTAAAATTTTGACATATCATTTCTGTTTAAAACCTGACATCTGAAATTTGTAAATTAATATGATATTGTACTGTTTTGTAGGTATTGATGCGATGAGTAGCTTGAATTTGATATGTTTGACATATTGATGTTAATTGTGTGAATTTATATGTTATTCACATTTATTCATATATGACCATTGTTTGTGCCGATTAATCCCAATCATTACCCCAGATGTTACGGGCATCGAATAAACCCGGGATTAATCATTAAAATGAATTAAGAACGTAGGTTGACATGATAAATACCTATGACCCTGATTTGGATTGAAATGATATATATCCTTTCCCCAAAATACTAAAATTAAAATTTAAGTATCACTTGGCCATAGGATAGAAAATTATATACGGACACCGGTTGGTTAAATAAAATTGGTTTTAATCATGAATTTTGAAATATTGTTTTAAAGACAATATAAGTGATGTTTTATAATTTATTTCGTTTGAACTTGAACCTTGAATTTTGAAATATATACAAAAAGGGGAATAAATTAGTATTGTAACTGAAGCTAAATAAAGGGAAATATAATGTAAATCGAATTTATTGAAATTGAATGGTTTCACTCACCTTTGAAATTTATTATGAATCAACATTGATTTGAATTATATATGAATTGTGAACTCGATATTTGTTATAAATTGAAATCATTGAAAATGAGAATCTGATTTGGAATGTAACTATTTGAATTAATTTGATCGAATTGAAATGAATATAAATTGGAAGCTTAATCGATGGAATTATTGAAAATTGAGTTGGTTGAATTGAAGTTGAAATATAACTTCAAGTTTAATTGAAAATGTTAGAGAAACGATTCTAATTCCAACTATAGTATTTCGAATCATTTTATAAACTATTTTAATAATAATAATTTTTTTATAAACTATTTTACTTTATTACTATTTTATTTTATAAATTATTTTAAGTAAATCATTTTATAATTAACTATTTATTTTATAAATTACTTAATGTTTTAACTATATATTTTAATAAATTCGATAAATTCTATTTTAATTACAAACTATTTATTTTCAAACTATTTCAATTATATATCTAAACTATTTTAAATATACTGTTAAAAATTTTAATATTCAAATTATTTAAGTTGGAATTGTTTCAAGATTTTAATTGGTTTAAATAGAGATTTAATATGAATAATATTTTATTTTGACTATTGAAATGATTTTGAAAACATGATATTTTGATATGAAGTACGAACCTCTTTGAAATGTAAAAGAACTGACCGGTGTTAAAAATGTAAACATTTGGTGTTAAAGAGATCGGGATCGGATATTGTCATACTCTTTGCCAACACCGAAAACCGCTTAAACAACTATGTACACGGTGGAGTTCCTGAAATGGTGTTGGATGGATTTGGAGGCGATTACTAGATTTGAAGAAAGAGAACGATGATGGATATCCTTGACCTTCGGGTCATAGTTAAAATGACTAAAATAGGGTTATATCGTGACCAAGTGGGGTTAGCTACCTCCATCGGCAACACTTCTTCCTTTATTACTATAGTCCCTCGGTTTGATTGATTTGATTTGATGCGCATCCGTGATTTTGGAGTGTTGTCCGAGGTAGGCGGTAGTCGCGGCTATGCGTTACCACCAGTCCGGGTTTGCAACTAGTATATTCATACTCTGGGCATTCCTCGTGTGCCTTGTCATATTATCCTGATCGAGCCCCCTACGATTTTGATCTAACGTTGTCGTATCATGGCGCATCCCTATCCGCCGACGTACTGGTGTATTATATGCAAACTATACGACAACGGTATAAAAGGTGTAAGGGTAATAATGATAATCCCGCTTACACTATTTTATTATGTTATATTTAACCATAGACATTATTATAATCGCTTATTATATTATATAGTATTAGTTTGACGGATCCTTAAGAGTTGGAAATTCCCCTAACATCTCTTAAGTTATTGCACTCATATTATTGCATGAAAATTGATTTAACTAATATGAGAATGATTTAGTTCTCATCCGAGTGTTTGTTGTGTTCTTTTTTGCAATACGCTCGGGTCAGACCGAGTCGCAGTTAGCGGAGTTTTACTTGCTTTGAAGATACCATTATGAAGATGAAGATGGAGCTCAACAGACGTATTATTATTATTATTCCGCTGCAAAATGCATTGGTATGTTGTATGTTAATTTACTCTGGTAATCGTTGTAAAATATAATAAAATGTATGTTTTAACAGCTTCATGAACTGTTATTTATTTATTATTCCTTCCGCCGCGAGATTCTGCATTTGTTTTCTTCTTTCTTCTTTTTCTTATTTTAATCCCAATAACTATTCGTATTTTTTGATTTGTTTAAGTCGGCATTGAGGATCATTGTCGATTTGAACGGTCAAAAATCACGGATGTTACAGCCGCTAATTAGCGACGGAATTTTCCGCTGCTAAAAATCTGTCGCTAATCTCGGTTTTTCTTGTAGTGAACTATTTTGTTTTCAACAAAAATGTAAAATTTTGTTTTCAACTATTTTGTTTCAACAAAAATGTAAATTTTTGTTTCAACTATTTCATTTCAACACAACAATCATCAAATCAACAGATCAACCTAACAACATCATTCCCAGATCAAATCACGTATAACAACACATAGAATTTAACACCGGATTGGTAATAACACAATCATAATTAATTAGTTTTAATTATATATAAAAAATAGAATTCTCATAGTGCTTTTATTCCTTCAAAAATTGTAGATAGCTCCAAATCAGTTCTAGTCTTTTCCATCGTGTATCTCTCGTCAATGCGAGTCCAACGCTTCTGAAATCACTGAATTATGATTCTGTATGATCAAGTTATGCTGATTTAAACATTTAACATTTTAATTGATTATTAACTAAAATAATTAACAATTTATTAACCAAAGTTTTTTCCACCGTCCATTCTTAGATCGTAAGGCCACTATTCGTCCGCCCTTTCTTCATTCTTCGTATCTTTATGCTGTCAGGAACGATAACCCAAAATCATTATCCCCAAATCCAAATCGCACCCTGCTACACACTACAGTACTTTGATCGGATGCCACCATATTGACCGCCATCATCGACTTCTCCTTCGCCCTCCACACCGCCCATTCCGGTGGCCCCCACAGCCGTGAAACACCTTTTATCCGCGTGCGCTTCAACACTAAATTCTAGTGAATCCGTGAAGTAATATATACCATCATCGTATGGATGTGAAGATCTCTCCGAGTACTACGATTTTGCTTCATAAATTTTTGAATTTCATTGAGCGAATTGAGAGAAATTAAGGTTTGAAGTTCTGAATATTCGTGGCTATGGACTGAAGATGGCGGCTGCAACCATTTTAGGGTTTTGGATGAATAAAATAATAATATTTTCATCGTTAAGCATGTTTTTAAAGTCAGAAACGGGTCGGAGTCCAAATTAGGCTTGCTCACTACCTAACAATAGGTTTTGACGCCTTCTGAATGCAATGGGACTAGTGGTGAAGCCCGATTTTGAAGTATGCAGCAGTTTCACTTAAAACGTCATATTTTCGATTAAACAACATATAAATTTCAATGTACATTTTAATTTACAGAGGCCACATACTGACTCCAAAAATTCCCGAAAAATAAATCTATCTATGTTTTGATGATACGGTCCTAACAAAATTAATTTCGTCGAATTCGGAGACCGATTGAAAAATGGCCATTTTCTGGTCGATCCAAATTGACTGAAATTGACAAAACACATTTCATTTTGCCATACTCACATATTAATTCCAAAAATTATGAAAACTAGAATCTTGTAATAATTTGACATTCCGGATCCAACCCAAGTGGTCTCATCGAAAACGGAGGTCGTTTGCAAAATGGCTATTTTCTTATAATAATATATATATATATATATATAAATTCCATAGCGACTATTCTGAATATTTAACTGGCCATAACTTTTTATTCCCGCTATAAAATTTCAATTTTTCACATTTGTTAGAAAGATATTTTTAAACATATTTAAATATTTTTGGTTTTACTGAAATCCGTTTTATTTTGAATTCTATACATTCAATCAAAGTTCAAATTTTCAAACTACCGCGCTATTTCTAACTCCTTTTATAATTAAAATAAATATATTTGTTCTAACTGCAGTGTAAATAAATTTTTTATCGTTATTTTTTAGTGAAAATTAGGCACACATCCCTAAAACGAAACTTAATTAGACTCACATCCGGTCCAACTTTTCATGTAAATTAGGTCCTTATTTTTTGAAAATTCATTAAAAAAAATATAAAAAAAATATAAAAAAATCACGTAAATTCATAATTAAATAAAACATGTTCACGCCAAAAAAATCAGGTGGAAAATCAATCAACAAACACGTCAAAATCAAAAAATACACAAAACAGCGAAAAATGCAGTAAAATGCATAAAAACATGCACATATTTCAAATAGTTGCATATATGTATGCATCTATTTCAATTCCGCATCATACAGCAGCATATATGCATACATCTATGCAGATTTTCCGAAATACATGCATGATTTCATGCATCTATTCGATTTCTGCATGGAAAACACGCATGCTTGCATATGTGCATACGAGTATGCAGTTATGCAGAAAATATGCATTCAAGTATGCACATATTGTCACGCCTTCGGCTTTCAACACATTACTGCATACAAGTATGCAGCTATTTTGAATAACAGCATACTTGTATGCAATTATTCAGCAGGCTTGCGGATCTTTTTTGCATGTGTATTTAAAAAGTTGCATACATGTATGCAACTATCAGTAATAGTTGCATACATGTTTGCAACTTTTTTTTTCAGTTTGCGTGGGCTCCTGGGATTATTTCCAGAATTTAGAATTTTTTTTGCATGAGCACTTTTTTTTTTTGCCACAAATTGAAAAAGGCGAAGGGGACTTGAGGAGCAGGCGGAAGGGATCAAAAGTTTGGGCGGCATTTGATTTTAGGGACCAGATTTATAAATGAAAGTATGGGTGGACGTGGCATGAATTTAAAACTTAAATAAGGGCGTGAGACAAAAGCACCCTATTTTTTAAAATTAATTATTTTAAAGATTCAAAATTCACTAAAATTGCTAAAATAAAAATTTTAAATTGGTTCCAAAATTCCGAGTTTTTACAATATCCCCCACTTAAAATCTTTTCATCCTCGAAAAGGAACGGAGCTGAAAGTTGTTTAATTAACCAACTCAACTTTCATTTTTTATTGCTTTCAATAATTTTATTTATTGAGTAACTTTTCAAATATATATAAATTTTATGTATTCAAAAGTAATATTTTCTAAGATCGGATTATATATATATAATCACAAATACGCTAATTATAAACTTGTTACTCTCGGCTCATACTAGGGCATTTCTGACCCCATCTCTAATGAGTTTTCTCATTCTAGGATACTACTGATCTTATCTCTAATAAGTATTCTTTTATAGGATATTACTAATCCTACCTCTGATGAGTCATTTGTTCAGTTCTAACGAGTTGTACCCCAAAAATTTGAGTTAACCAAAGCTCTAATACCAGCTGTAACGACACGGACTTCGCCCGGACCTAATCGATCGCTAAATCGACCAAGACCGTTCGAAACCCGCATACGCTAACTTTGGGCATACAATACATCAGAACAAATAACATAATACTTTTATTACACCACAATAATGCAATGCAAACCGGAGGATAGAGTTTTACCTAATAATGATCAAACATGCTTGATACGTATAAAATAATATTTAATATTATTATTAGTATCTAGTCAGTTTAAAACACTATCAAAGTAAATGTACCAATCCTAGACAACATAGTACCCCATCCTACTATGTCGCCATATATAGGTTTACAATCAAATCTGTAATGTCGTATTGAAATTGGGTTTCCATCATGAGTCAAGGCTGGGGATGATCTCCTTACAAATTCGAGACACTCTAGCAAATGTCTCAGGATCCCCCGCAATGAACCTTGGATCCTGTAGGGCCGGTCCACAAATATACCTAAGTGGATTGGCAATTCCTGAACACATGTTTACCGGTCCTATTGGGCCTATCAATTGGGCACTATCGACCAATATATCTGAGGCGCCTCATTCCATCATCCACATAAGTAAAAATGTCTGGGCTCCATACCATGACACCACTTCTAGCTAGAAAGAAACGTGTGCACTCCCTACGTTCCCTTATCCCGTTTCTGACTCCTACCAGGGTGTGAGGCTCGCGAAGTAGCGCTATACACAAAGCTATGCATAAATAAGCTGTTCTTTGATCATCAACCACAAGGCTCTGCTTTTCAACAAAAGCCTTGATCATTTGCATCTTGGCATGCCACATTGACAATCCACGCCATGCGATCGATAACTATCAATATATAACCTTTGAGCTCATGCGTCTCAGAGAAGGGTGTTAAGCAAGAGAATAAATTCTCCGCCATCAAACAAATATATATTAAATAGAAATCAATTTACATGGAATGAAATCCAATGCCAGACACACATCCATTTACAAGTCCGTTCTGGGTCTGAACGAAACCGGAGACACCTTATTCTTCGTCCCGTATGTCCAGTACGGAAGAGAGGTGCTCTCTTATCTGGACAATCAACAAGTACGTCCGGACAACTACCACTTTAACCCTTTACTAGGCGCTAACCAACGTTAGACATCAGTAGTCGTCCATTCGATGTGAAGATCACCGGTCTTCAATCACCGTCTTCAATATCTTCGATTTAAATCGTCGTATAATTATTTGAAATGAGATTGAACTCAGTCTTTTCAAATAATTCTCCCATATATGTAATTTAAATCATTCCATATCGTTAATATTATTTTATAATGATTTTCCAATTCTGAAGTCTGCAGTAGTTTCACTTAAAACGTCATATTTTTAATTAAACAACGTATAAATTTCAATGTACATTTTAATTTACAGGGGCCACATACTGATTCCAAAAATTCCCGAAAAATAAATCTAGCTATTTTTTGATGATACAGTCCTAACAAAATTAATTTCGTCGAATTCGTAGACGGTTTGAATAATGGCCATTTTCTGGTCGATCCAAATTGACTAAAATTGACAAAACACATTTCCTTTTACCATGCTCACATATTAATTCCAAAAATTATGAAAACTGGAATATTGCAATAATTTGACATTCCGGATCCAACCAAAGTGGTCTCATCGAAAACAGAGGTCGTTTGCAAAATGGCTATTTTTTATGTTAAAATATATATATATTCCATAGCGACTATTCTGAATATTTAACTGGCCATAACATTTTATTCCCGCTATGAAATTTTATTTTTTCACATTCCTTAGAAAGATATTTTTAAATAGATTTAAATATTTTTGGTTTTACTAAAATCTGTTTTATTTTGAATTCTGTACATTCACTCAAAGTTCAAATTCAAATTTTCAAACTACCACGCTATTTCTTACTCTTTTTATAATTAAAATAAATATATTCGTTCTAACTTCGATTTAAATAAATTTTTAATCGTTATTATTTAAAATAAATTATTTTAAATATTCAAAATTCAGTAAAATTGCAAAAATAAAAATTTTAAATTGGTTCAAAAATTCCGGGTTGTTACAACTATCAAAGCAAATTAATTTTCCTATATGACAAACAAGCCAATTTATTACTAAAAGAGTCCACAAGATAATCAGGATTCTATAAAAGTGAATCCATATTGGCACTTTCCTAATCTGAGATTGTGTATTTCCTATTGATGGATCCCATTTTGAACTTATAAACATTCTTCCGTGAATAAAGATAGAATCGGATGAAGGATCCTATCTCTATCATCATCGTTGGAAAACTTAAAGTAGAAATGAACACCATCATAGTTAATATCAACCTCACCTTGTAGTTTCCAATAACGGTGAAGAAATTGACCACTGAGAGATATGACAAGGATCCATCCAAGAAAAATCCTACTATATAGCTGCTCTAGTAGTTCAAACCTTCCTGCTTGATCAGATCTTGCATGGATTTCAGCAGTCCATCCCTTTGAATATAAAAATGTTGTGGTCGATAAGCCTCGATATTCTTAGGAAGAGACTTAAAGAGAGATGCATAGTCAACTTTCGTGAAAGAGGGATAAGAAAAATTCGACGATTCAAGATTAGGATTGACATTAGAAGATGGATTATCAAAATTAGGGACGTTGAAATTGGCATGGGCAAAAGTTGAAGTTGGATCACACGAATTGGCGGATCTGATATTATAAAGATTAGGGTTCGAAGCATTCACACTTGAAGAAGGATTCGAGGAATTGTCAAAAGAGGGGATTGCAGATGCGGGATTGACGTTAGGAGGTGGAGGATCAGGAGCGTGATGGAAGATGTGGAAAGGCGGTGTTGACGGCGGAGGGTAAAGAAGAAAGAGTCATTGTCGAGGGCATCATTAACGATGGTCATGAGAGAATTTTCATTTCCCTTTCAACATCACTATTGCATTGTACAGGCATCGGGTTTGAAATATTTGGGTATAGTATAGAATAATATTGTTATGTATTTGATTTAATAATAATATTGTTAGTATATTTATTAAGAATTGAAGTTGAATTTTAATAAATGAATGAGTGGGGGAGAGATATAGTTTTTCCCTACTTAAAATTTTAATAAATAAAGGACTTGAAATATATTATTTATAATATATGATTGGAAAGTTTGGTGTATATATTTTGTTTAAATATAGAAAGATGTTTTGAGTACTAACCTGACGTTAAAGTTGGCCTATCGAATACTTAGTGATTTGAGTATATGTCTGACCATGTATATGTTAAATCCTATATGTACTAGATAGATATAGAGTCACACTTTAGTCGCTTAGAAATAATTCTAGTGATGACTACAGCATCATCGATATCTATTTTTAGGTTTCGAAAGTGAGATAGATATATATTGCTAATTGAGACGTCGAGTGAATACTTAAAACTATTACGAAATGTTTGGAAACAGTTTAACTTTTGATATATATATATATATATATATTTCAGATATATATATATATGTAACGACTTGCCTTTTTGACCGCTCCAAGTTGGTATTTAAACCAACTCAGAACGTTCAAAACGACAGATTATTATTTAGCTTACTAAGTTTAAACAGAACAACACACAGAATCACAACACAGATGACAACAGAGAATGGAACGGTGGAAATAAAAAAAAACGGGAACATGATAAAACAAAAGGGGGACACACGAAATTTTAAACAAAGGCAAGTGTTAAGATTTCAGAAATTCTAATACAAGTGTCAATTAAATTCAGCCAAAAGAAACAAGTGGCCAAGTTCAATTAAATAATTATTTTCTCTATGTATACATACAATTAAAATACCTTAAGTAAACAAATATAAGTTTATATCAAACACATTCTAAATTCAAACTTAAATAATTAAAAAAAAACAAATTCTAATCTAATTAAATTTATATAAATTCAATTATAATTCTCTAGTTAAATTTAAAATCAACCTCTATGATTTCTCAAACAACATATGCAACTATAAAATATTAACATCGTTTAATTTAAAAAACTATTTAGATTCAAAATACAAAATTTTAAATTCACACTTGTAAAAATCAATTCAGAACCAAGTTAAGATATATTTGGTTCACAATTCCAAACAAATTTCAATTTCTTAACTTAACTTATTTTCAAAGTACTTAAATTTTCAAAATATGTCGTCTCCAGAGATTCTAGTGATAATTCTTACTGAACCCATAAGTTAAATTTTAAACTTGGCTCTGATACCATTTGTAATAGTCTGCTATTTTTAACGTCTCAAATCAGAAATTAAACAAACTCAAGAGGCTCAAAACGGCGAATCGTTATTGCTTATGGGGTTAACAAGAGCAAATAACAGAATCATAGACAAATTTCGATACAATATTTAACAGCGGAAAACACTTTTATAACAAATATCAGAGTAAAATATTTATTTATACAGCGGAAACTTCATGTGCAATATTCGAATTATATAAATTTTTATAATCTTACATGAATTTAACAAAATACTCGCAGCATCACATATTTATGAATCTTCACCGTCGTCCACTTCAAATCTAAGTTATAATTACTCGGGTCTAGCACGGACTCAAATTTTAGTTTTGCCCGGGTTGGGGTCAGACTTGAGTAATTACAGCTTAGATTTGAAGTGGACGACAGTGAAGATCCGTAAAGATGTGTTGCTGCGAGTATTTTGTACTCTGATATTTGTTATAAAAGTGTTTTCCACTGTTAAATATTATATCAAAATCTGTCTGTGATTCTGTGATTTGCTCTTGTTAATCCTGTAAGCAATAACGATTCGTTGTTTTAAGCGTCTTGAATTGGTTTAATTTTTGATTCGAGACGTTGAAAATAGCGGACTGTTACAATATAAGTGAGATGATAGATGTGAATAACTGGTTTAAAGATATATTAAATTATTCAATTACTATTTCTCTACCTCGTTTCTTTTCGGGGACAAAAAGGTTTGAGTGGGGGAGATTGTAAAAACCAGAATTTTAAGTGTATTTTTATTTAATGATTTAATTTAAATTTAAATTTTTATTTTATTTATTTAAAACTCAATTTGTCTGAATTTTATAAGATAACTATTTTGGTTTCTATTTATAAAACTAAATTTGTTTTGGATTTTATATAATAAACGAATTTGATTTCGATTAATTATAATTTAATGATGCAAATCAATATTTGTAATTTCAAATCTTATTTATTTGATAAAATTTTATCGAGTTTATTTATTTGAATTGAATTCATTCTTGAATTTTATGTAAATATTAAATTCATATTATAATTGGTTTACTAATATTATTAAAATTTGATCTTTGGTTTAATATCAAATTTTGTTTCTCTTGTATTAGCTAGATTAGTCGTTTGTAATGATCGTTGTTGTTGCAAACATCATTCAATTTTCATTTTCCGAAGCCTTGCCAAAAAAATATTCATTTTCTGGATTCATTGTCTTTTGATATTTCAAACCCGTACTCTTTTGATTTGTTAATATCGTTTATCCATTCATCATTCCCATATCAAATCCAAATCTCGTTTGATATTGTTCACATTTTGATTTGTAAAACCGTTCATTTTTATATGCAAACGTCCGTTCACTTTCTATATTTCAAAATGTTATATTTTCAAAACTATTCGTCATATATTTTTAAAACGTTTATTTCCTTTTAATTTGAAAACCCGTTCGCTCCTTTTGTTTCCAAGTGACCATTCCAAAATTTGAAAACACGCTGTATGTTTCCTTTTCAAAACTTTCGTACCAATGAATCATTCAAATTTCAACCATATCTGTTTCCTTTGGAAAAGCCATGTTTTTATTTTCAAAAGTTTTAAACCATCCCCATTTTTTCCCTTTCCAAAACCGTTGCCTCGTGAATAAAAACACTACTCCATTTCTTTTATTCCCATCGCCATTTCTCGACAGCCTTTCCATTGCAATCTACCGTGTTTACAGCCCTACAACAACTGAAAGTTGAGCTCCGCCATCAGCCGAAGCTAACCACCCCTCATCCTTTTGAAATTGTGCCGCCTGCTTTTTCCCTGACCTCACCACCATGCCCAGCGCCTCCCTCCACATCTGAACCCATGACCCACCCGCTTGGAGCCCGAACCACCCCTGATATCGAGCTTCCCCTCCACTAGCTGACCCATCGTGACCCCCACTCTCTCTAGTTCGAACCAACCCCCTGAGCCATCCCTTCCCCTTGCTAACTTCGCCATGCCCACCTGAGTCGCGTCGACCCAAACCCCGAGCACTGACCTGAAGACGTGTCAACCTCCGCCCTCCTCTGAAGCCACCTTCTGTGTTGGGTTGGTGTATATTTTGTGTTTGAGTTGTTATAGTTATATATATACGTGTAGCATTGGGTGATTTGTTGTATGTTTGTGTGAGTTATATGTGTATTTTCGTGGGGTGTTGGGTATGAGTTTGTATATGGGTGAGTATGGGTTTGTATGTGTTCATGTGTAGTGTTGAGTTGTGCATGAGTTTGGTATTTTCTTGTATATGGGTTTGTGTTATGTGTATAAATGTGTGTGCGTGAAGTTGGGGTGTATATTTTGCGTCGGTATATATATATTTACATAATGTGTATATATATTATTTATGTAAAAATTTGTTGTGTTTATTTTTGAGTTAGGTTTGGTGTTGCGTTCGAAAACCGTTCAAAAACCAAATAGTCGTACCGATCCATTGAGTAATTCCCTAACCTCCTCTTATAAATTAAAATATATATTGAGTGGTTACCGTGATTGAATCCATTTTGAGTCATGCTTAGAAGACGTCGTTTCATTCTGTGTCAAACTGTATGTTGTCTCCATTCTATGCCACAAAAGGTTTATTTATCTCACACATGACTTACATTATTTCATGGATGTCAAATTCAGCACAAATATATCGTTATGAAATGTATAGGATTGCTAGTAGAAATCGTTTTATTTGATATGTAAACTTTTCATATATGACACAATATATATATATATATATATATATGTGTGTGTGTGTGTGTGTGTGTGTGTGTGTGTGTGTGTGCGTGACACGTACACTACAAGAAAAACCTCAACTAGCGGCGGATTTTAGCAGCGGAAATTTCCATCGCAAATCAGCGATAAATTTTCGTGGAATCTGTAAGGGATATTATCTAGGAATTTTTGTTTCAACTTATTTTAAAATATTACCGTAAAGTTCTTTTTCCGTTTCTAAACCATAGCAAATTGCAATGGTTTAACGTCATCATTTTTTCGTCACTGAATTCCGTTGCAATTTGAGACAGATCAGCTTCATGTATTTTTTGAAGCTATTTTGCAGTAGGTTTTCAATGGATTTGCAGGGGACTGATATGTTTATTCTTCTTAAAATGTTTCACTTTTATGTTTTTAATAAGTAATTGATAAGTAAAAATAAATTTTAAATAAGTAATGTTAATAATAACATACTAATAACAAAAAAAATTTACTAATAATAGTAAATAAAATTTATAGTACTGATTAATTAATAATTACTAAATAATTAAAGGTAATGATAATTAATAATATAGATTAATAAGTAATCTTTAATGATCAATGGTTAATAAGTAATTTTTAATAATTAATAAGTAAAACTTATTATCTAATATATAAAATTCAATAATTATAATTGATAATTACGTTTAATACGTATTAATTCAAAAAATTAAATTTTATTTTCTAAAATAAACGTATAATTTAAATATAAACTTTTGAAGTTTTCATAATTTTGAAATAAATATAAATTTTTGTAAAAATGTTCAAAATTTAAAAATAAGAAATTTATAAAATACAAATATTACCATACTGGTTATTATTTTCATGCCCATTTATAAGCTTTCACATGTAACTTAAAAATGATTATCAATTCTCCCAACAAAATGATTAAGAAAAAATATAAATAGATAATGTATAAGCAAAAAAGATGGGAGGTGTAATATATATTAATAATCAATAATTAAGAAGAAATAATTAAGAACCAGTAGTTAATGTTAATAATTAAAAAGTAACATTTAGTATTTGGTAATTAATAAATTATTAGTAATTGATAAATTATTAGTAATGAATACTTAATGATTTATAAATGATTAACTATCAAATACTAAATATTGAATAATTGATATTCCACTATAACGAAGAAGCAACAAGTAAGAATAAATAAATTACTATAAAATAAACAAGAAAAATAAACATCACGACAATCTGAAAATTTCACCAGTTTTGAATAACGAAATTTTGAGTGCAAGTTTTGGCTATGTTTTGGCTTCAACTCACAATATTCCATCAAGACAATCTGAAAATTTTGGCTCCAAGTTTCCCTCCATCCACCTTTATCTGAAATACTAAAAACTGGGACTTCCGCCTTTTAATTTCTTTCTCATCACGTGACTCGCGATATTTACTCCACCTGGTTAATATGGTTCCTTTGTCCTTCCCTCTTCCCAAATTATGTCTCCCATAGCTTCCTACTTGAAGTGTTCTATTGAATTAGGGCTCCTTTCATATTTAAGGAGATAAAGCAACGATGTATCCCAAAGTTAGCGAAGAGTATGCGCAATCTATTGAGAAATGCAAGAGGAAACTCTATGGACATATTGCGGAGAAGAACTGCGCTCCTTTGATGCTACGATTAAGGTAAGATCACGACTTATAGTTCTTGATTCCTTCAATTTTTAGTTGGTTATTGGTAGTTTTTGTTTACTTTAAAGTTGATATATGTTTCTAGATCATTTTTGCCTAGTTTTCGCGAAAATGTTGGTGATATATTGATGATTTTTGATTTGCAGATCTGGATCTTAATCAGACATAATTGTTTTACTTATGGTAGTTTTGCTATATCGATTTTTCTTTCCTATGTTCATTGTTCTTATGGTAGTATTTGCTGACCCGGATCTTAACCGGACAAATTGTTTTTTATTTACTTCTGCTCTGTACACCTGCCTAATTTTGTTTCCTTCATTAACTAGTTGAAACAAAACACACTATCTCGACATGTATTAATTGATTACCGATCAGGATCCTACTTAGATTTGAAACTTTTGATTGTATATCCTCTAGACTCATTCACTCATGTTAAAGTTTGATTACTTCTATCCATTCTACCATTTTATTCATTTATTGAGATGATTTCTACAAACATAAGTAAACATCTAAACTTCCATTAAGCACATAAGAGAATATCATAAATGAAATTAATTATGCTAATTTTTATGATTCATATGAGCTTCTTCTTTTTCTCATTCATGTCGAAAGCCATCGATTGATGGTAAAAATATTAAAGATTTGTGTTTCAGATGTGGTGATTGATCTCATAGAGTTGCAAGCTGCGAAGAACCAATTAGTTGTTTGTCATGTCGAACTTTCGGTCACAAAAGTTTTAGTTTTCTTATTTGATCTAGATAAAACTGATATGAAGAATCACTGCTTTTTATTCTATCCTAGTTTTTTATCACTCATATTTTTTTATTTTATTTTTTGATTTTTCTTCTTTTATCAGAGAGGAATTTTTATACCTTTGTAACAAACTTTTTTGGCACTTTGACATTTTGCACACTATTGCACTATTTGATCCCCTTTTTAAGTCAAAATTTAGTAACGTGGATGTTTTTCTTTCATTTCCAAATCCTCTTTCATTAAAAGATCATGATTTTATGTTTTGATCAAATTTTGTAAATTTTAAAAATACATTTTTAGTTAAATTTTCAAATGAGATGATATATGTCATAAACTATTTGACGAAATTCTTTTGTATTTTGATGTTTTAAATAATGCTATTGATATCAAACATGGTTCTTCCTATTCACATAACTCTATGGGCGAATAAATATAGTGTCAAATTTTGTGGTTGATTTGGATGATTCATTTTCTTTTGGTGATTACACTTGCTTCTCCATGAGTGTTTTTGAGAAGCCTTGGTTGATTTATGATTTGGTTGATACTAGATTTGATTACATGCTTCTTGATCTTGGTGTTGCCTCTTTATATGTGGTCTCTTCGGTTCCAGTTTTTAATTGTCATTTATCTTCTCCTCTGATTGATACGAATGACTTCACTATTGTTAAGAAACAACTGCAATCGGGTAATCTTTATGTAATTAGTTTGGTGGTATCTAACCGTTTTGGTGTCGTATCCAGTGTTGATGAACCTGCCTCCATTAAGAATGTTGAACCTTCTTCGATTGATAATTATGGTATTATTTTTTATGAACACTACTCTAAAGAATCAAACTCCATGGGCTTTAATAATCTTATCGAGTCTAAGTTTCTTGGGGATGTTGAGTGTCTTTACAGTTTAAAGGATGCCAGTGGTAGTTTAGGGTCTGCTTTTGCTTATTGTATTGTGAATTCAGATCTTTCGATTTATGGTTGGTTGATTAATGAGTTAGACGGTGCTGAAGGTTATCCATCTCTAATTTCCATCGATGTAGTTAATGTAGTGATGGTGAACATAATTGCTCCTTATGTCAGTTTTGATTCTAATGTGGGTAAATGTCCTGGTTTGGTTTGATTTGAAGTTGGAGGTGTTTCTTAATAGGATGGTGTTGATGCTGGTTTTAAATTCTACACAGATGGTTTCAGGGAAAACTAAGTTGTTTCTCATATCAATTGTGATACTTAGCTTCAGTTTACTGATAAAAGCCTAGTAATTGGAGATGTTATTCGTTCTAAAGTGAATTTTTTTGGTTCGATCTCTAATGTAGTTCAAGGAGTGGCTCATTGTTGCAACGATTTGTTAAACGTAATCAACTTGCTAATTTGGATAACCATGGCATGTTTCGCGCATTTAGTATTGAACCAATCAACCTGGGTGTAGACTGAATTGGTAAATCTGTGCATGTTTGCTCCTTCAAAATGCACAACATTCATATCTTATCTAAATCACATTTCTATCTAATGGATATCTTTCACACGTGGTTTTGGGTTTTCAATGTTTGTGTGCCTAGTTTTCTTGCTTTTCTTTGAGAATTTAATTTGTATGATGTTGTGGACCTGTTGAAGTTGAAGTCGGCTATCATGCAATTTTTGGATAAGGGTTTTTTGATCTTTCGGTTTCTCTATTGTGTATTGGAGATGTTGTTTATATGTTTAAGAATAATTTTATTTCTGATGAGAGTTTGGCTGCAGATGTGGATCCGAGTTTGGTTGAGCATTCCGTTGGGATTCATTTACATATTATGACTTGTATCAGTTCTTATATTGAGGCAGATCTTTGTGGTGTGTCTTCTCTTTGTTATTTCCCTTCGTCGAGCCCTTATCGTTTATCCCATCCAAAATTTTATGGTTCCGTGAAGAGAGGTGCTCGCGGTAGACCTAGATCGAATGCTTCTAGACTGGCGAGGAGTGCTCATCTTAGTGGTTTGTCCTCTGGGGCTTCCATTAACTCATATTTGCCTCCTTTATCTGGCAGTTTCTATGTTTCTTTTGCTTTAAATAGCCTCTCTTCCAGTGATATGTAATTTCTAGCTAGAAATTCTGGTTTCATTTTAGAAATTCTCGTATTGACTTTCACTACACACAAACAGGTAATTCCCAACGAGTATAAGTGTCACAAACAATTTCAGATCCATGACGTGCGTACGTACATTGTTTATTTATGTTTTTTCTTGTTGGAATAACGATGGACTTGATGTTACTTTGTGTGGTTGGTAAACTAACTCAAACAAAAGTATTTATTTGCATGCCTTTGTGTTTAATTTTGTTTCAGTCATCACCATGTGTGTGTGTGTGTATATTATTTTCAGTTCTTTGGTATGATTTTCAACTTATAAATGCATTAATTTCATTTTTAGGCTGCAACTTCCATCGTTTCCTTAACGCTAAAAACGACATTGTGTTGGCAATGAAGATGTTGTTCATGAACTACAAAAACTATTAAAGAGATACGCATAGAGCTAGAGAATGAGAGAACAAAACGATTAAAGGCCTAATGCTTGAGGCGGAGGGAGATAGCGAGCGGGATAAATATAACGTTAAGATTTATTTTGGTGTAAATAAAATGTTGTGGTTTTAGTACTGTTATGGATTATATGTGTTTATGTATGGGATAATGTTAGCACCAGCTGAATGGTTTTGTTGTTAATAATTCAGCTTGGTGTATGAATTGAGGAAGGATTATGGATGTACTTTTTGAATGTGATTATGGATGTTCGTTTTTCTTGCAAAGTTATCTTTGTTTTTTTATATGTCATTTATTTCAATGTTCACGGTTGAATAATACACACACACACACACACAAAGACACACACACACACACACACACACACATATAGATATGTATATATATATATATACACAGATCAGAAGGGGAATAAGGACATATTACCGACAAAAATATTTTAAAAGAAATATATTCTGTCGTAAATCCATTGCTAATTAGCAAGGTTTACTGACAGTTATTTAAAAATAATAATCTAAAAAAATACATATCCATCGCTAAAATATCGGTAAATAAATTTTAAATTAATTCAAAATTAAAATTTTATACTTTGTTAAATGACATAAAATGGTCGAAGAACTCTCACTAAAATCCATTGCAAAATTTTGACACAAATACCGTCTTGAAATTTACCGACATCCAGTTTCCATCGGTAATCCGCCGCTAAGCCCTATATAACAATGAATTGCCAGCGGATAACGTCGCTGCTCTTTGTGGTTTTTCTTGTAGTGGTAGGTGCACTGATGATATATGATTTGTGATGTGATGATATTGATGCTATGTGATGATTTATTTATGTTGCTGAATTCCATAGTTTTAGAAGATCACTATGGGTTGAAATGATACATACCCGAATGGACATTAGATTACGAAAAATCGTTATGGGTTGAAATGATAGACCCGAAAGATTTTACTGAATTTGGGATTGCAGGTTGAAATGATATATACCTGTAAAAAATTTAAAATGTGGATTGAAATGATAAAACTCTGTATCACTTGATCATAGGATAGAAATTTATATGCGGACACCGCTAGTCATGTTTTCGAAGTAAAGCATTTGGAAAATTTAATTTTCAAACATTAAATTAAGATTATATATATATTTAAAAAAATAAACCAAAATTTGTAAATTTTAAATTATATGTTTTTAAATATTTTTATGAGTAAATATGGATTTAAATATATATCTATATATTTAAGATTTTACTTGTAATTTTATTTACTTTAAAAAAAATTAATAAAGATAATAAGAATAGTATTTTGTACCTTAATTTAATATATTATATTGATTACTTTAAAATTTTATCCTTATAATTTATAAACCTATGTATATATATAAATATATTTTTCAAAATTAAATTTTAATATATTTTATAATCTTTATTAATAAACTTAAAGATAGATAGGTTGAGATTTCGTGATTTAAATTTAAAGTTTAAAGAAATTTAAATAATGATATTTGATTAAATGTAAGAACTCTTATAATAAATGATCTTGAATTGTGTTAATTAATTTTTCAATTTGAATTTCTGAATTGAAGAAAATGAATTTGAATATATAATTGACATAAAAATGAATTCGATTATAAAGCGAGTGAATGTGAATTTGGATAAATATATTGACTATGTATAGACTTGACTATATAAATCGATTCGATATGAATTAAGAAATTTTATCAACCGAATTTATAAGAAATGTTTTTAAATTGTTTTGAATCTATAAGTAATGATTTTAAACCGTAGAACTTGAATTGTAAAATATGATATGAATTGTTTGAATTGAAATATATAAGATTTGATTTGAATTATATATATTGAATTTGAACCGAAATGTTACTTTTATGAATTGACTTAAAATAATTTCTTATAAAGGTAAATTTGGATTATTTGAATTGCTTAAACTTGGACTTTGGCGAAAATAAATCAAATTAAAATACTATCGAAGTTAAATATGTTAGTATTGATTTAAACGGTATTTGAGATCTTTAAGGTATGATCTAAATATAAGTCGATTTTGGATTGAAAGTCGATATGTGAATATTTACGGAAATAACATAAAAATCGAAATTAAATATTCTGGTATTTATTTATACTTCAATCGACATCTTTATGACATGATTTTCTAACTCGATTTGATAAAAGCGATTTAAGTGAGTTGTTTTCAAAATTAAATATAATCGAAGTTAGATATTTAATTTTGATTTCAAATTTGAATACGAGATTTCATATAAATGATTTATAAAACAATGACCACGGTGTGGAAAATGCAAACGTTTGGTTGTTAAAGAGACCGGGATCGGCTATTTCATACTCTCTAGTAATACCAAAAACCACTTTAACAACTGTGCACGTGGTAGAGAATCCTAAAAGAAGTAGGATAATTTTGAGGCGATTACTGGATTTCAAGAAAGAGAACGATGATGGATAGCCTTGACCATTGGGTCATAATTGAAATGACTAAAACAGGAGTCATACCAAGGTTAATGTGAGTTAGCTCCTCTTAGCAGACATGCTTCTTCGATACCATATCTCTTACTTTGTAATTGATTGGGCGCCCTTTGATTTTTGGGAGTATTGTCTGGAGTGGGCGGTAGTTGGCGGCTATGCATTACTATCAACTTGGGTTCGCAATCCATTAGAATCCTACTGATGGGTATTGCCTCGATGCCTTGTCATATTTATCCTGATCGAGCCCTACGACTTTGATTTGTGTCATACCTATGGAGTGCCTTCTGATGCCATTACTTATGGTGGGTTTATGGTACTGTATAGACTACGACATTATGAATGGTGTAAGAGGAAAAATGTAATCCTGCTTATGCTATTTTCAATAGTATTTTTAACCATAGACGCTATTATAATAGCGTATTATATTGTATGTATATAGTTTAACGGATCCTTAGAGGATGTCGATCCCAAACATCCTTTAAGTTACTTATGCATTTCATTGAACATTTCATTTGAGTTGATTTACTTCCATGAGAATGTTAGTCCTGATCCGAGTTGTTT
The DNA here is from genome assembly GCA_030737875.1 of Allium sativum. Taxonomy (NCBI): domain Eukaryota; kingdom Viridiplantae; phylum Streptophyta; class Magnoliopsida; order Asparagales; family Amaryllidaceae; genus Allium; species Allium sativum. The sequence continues at coordinate 506,455,165 of CM060921.1, read as the reverse complement.
TGTTTGCATTATTGCTCGGGTCACATCAGGTATCATAGCTTTCGAGATTCACTCTTGGAGCTTATATTGGGTTTTGTTCATCTTGTATCTACCTATTGATCAGTTGTTCCAGTCATCCAGTTATTCCTGTCGTTTCTATTTCAGATAGTTATCATTTGTTTAGTTTAACGACCCGAAACCCCCGCCCGGCCTAAACCGAACGAGAATACAGATTGTTTGAGAACATGACTCATTGGAACACAAAACGATAGAACTTTTCATTGCTATTACAATAATTTACATCAGAGTACAAGAATATCATAGTGTGGAAAAAAATGAACAACGGAAATTACAATTATTAGAGAATAAATAGCTTACATAGCAGCGGAACTGCTATATCACTACACCATAACGGCCAATTTGGCATAGATGGATGCAGAGATATAATACGGGTTTAAGCCATATCATATTTGATAGTGCTTAGATCCGTATCAAACTACATTTTGCGATCCGCACCACCCTAAACACCCTAAACCTGACCGTCCATCAAGAAAGCTCTGGATCAGTTAATTTGACATGGCCTTTGGCCAAATCTAATGCGTATCATATTGTGCATCCCATTAGGCACTCCGAACACAAATTTTGGCCGCTTCCTTTTCCTTTTGTTTTACTTTAATGGTGACCGAAAACCCAAATTAGGGTTTTCGGTCACCAAATCGTGCCTCCACCTTCGACAGAGACGAACAACCCTCTCCTTCGGCAGAAACGCAACAACACTTGGTCTCCCTAGCCCTCCTTCGATAGAGCAGTTATATGCTTCAATTAAATTTTGGCATGCATGACTGATAGTAGGGAACAAATTGAAATCTTTGTGTGATAGTTGATTGCTACTTTGGCCAAATTATACATCCTATGTAAAAACTGTCATTTTTCTCCAACTGAAAATGATTTGTAAGCAGTTTTTTTATTTCTGCCCTATTTGGAAAAAATCCTCAGCTCCGCGACTGGTTAGTGTGTTAGCTGTTTCAATTGAATTGGTTTGTATAAGTGTGTTACCTGATTGCTACTTTGTGTTAGGGACAGATCTGTGGTTATGCCCTGATTTCAAAGAAATCAAATTTGAATCATGATTTTTGATAATATAAAAAACATCTGAATTGCTATTGGAAACATGTGTGGTATAATTTTAGATTGCGGTATATCCATGAAACAAAGAAATAACAATGAGTTGGTTTGCCATGATTTCATAGTCATTTGACTGTTTGTTTGCCTTATGCTTGATATTTAAATTAGGCTGTCTTATAACAAGTTTACTATGTTTTGAGAGATAACAAATATACTTAAAATATTTTAACAGGTTTGTTGAAAATTTTGGTAGATGGATGATTACTAGACTTTCTGGTTAATATTTTACTAGGCGATCCACCAGGTGGATGCATTTTATCTCACGCGTAAGGTCGGGTATCAATGCTAATTAGCTTCATCCAAATGACGGATGCTGCTGCACTTAACCTTAATAAAAATCTGCTTTCATTAGCAACTTTCCCCTACTTTGTAGCAGAGACTGTAGTGTAAGTTACCTTGCACTACACAATCTGCTTCAAAGACACTGAAAGTTGCAAGTGAAAGCAGCTTTTTCCAAAGGTTAAGTGAGGCGGCATTCGACATTTGAATGAAGCTAATTAGCAAGGATTACTGACCCTGCGCGAGCTAAAATGCAGCCATCTGGTGGATCGTCCAGTAAATTCTTAATCAGAAAGTCGAGTATGTGTGTCATCTGAAGACGATGATTCGATATCTTTAGCCGTTGGAGCACGCATATAATATTTTACACTTATCTCTATGTAGTATCTTACATGGACGATGCCTTGCATTTTTAACGACTGGCATTTCATTCGTCTTTGAGACATATACTTAATAACTACACTAACACATGGATATTGGGCCTTAAAGTGCTATTTTTGACTTGTTACAATGTACTGACTGAGTTAAACATAGAAAACATTATCAGTCAGTAATTAAAGTGCTATTTTTGGCTTTTTAGTGTAATTTGAGTTAAACTCAGTCAGTACATAATAACAGAAGACATTTCAGTCCATATATCATTTCTATATATATGTCATTAAACAAGTAACATTTTAGCTCATTTCTGTATGCTTGTGAGTTACAATGTCGATCTCCTATCCAGTGACTTGTTTAATGAATTTATATGCAGTCCTATTGGAGAAAACAGAAAAAGTGGGGAGGTGTATCGGCTATATACGATGTTGGAGGTCACGTTAAACCACAAAGCATGTGATCGAGATGCCAGTATGTTTCTAGGTTACAAGTTCATGAAATCATGTCAGTAGCATCACATAAACATGTTATACATGTAATTGACAAATATGCACACAAAAACACAAAGACAAGATATGCCCTTCACTGTTATCAGTACAAACACAAATACACGATATTTTGTGTGCAATCAGGCATAAAATTACTTCTTTTTTCATGTAGATTTTGGTGATTTTGTGCGGCTGGAACTCTGGCTGGCTATCACAATTCAGTTTTACTGCCAATCATTAGGTTGGTCTTTTAAGCTTTTGTTTTAAACTTGTACACACACACACACACACACACACACACACACACACACATATATATATATATATATATATATATGTTGTTATAAAACTTTATCAGCATCATCTAGCATATTCCCATACTGCTTTGATTTACAACAAACACATGGATTTCATCGGCATGATCAACATGTATGCTCAATCTTCCCGGCCTCGACTGGAGTTATATCAGGCTGATCGTATGTTTTTACCTATTTTTGTTAGTTCATACTGTTATGAAAATCTTTGACAGTTTCCTTTGTATATGTTTGTATGTTATACATTGTGTTCGTGTTAAGAAAAATCTTGTAATGCTTTGAGTGTGTGTGTGTATATATATATATTGTGTTATTCTTGTGTATAAATTGTGGTATATATGTTGTGTTATGAAAAATATGTGCTACAGTTTCTGTTTATATATATATATATATATATATATATATATATATATATATACATGTATATATATGTGCACACACAGATATAATTAGATACAGTAAAAGGCCGTGTCTGAATACAATTTAGATACGGCCATAAGCCGTATGTTATCACTAGTGAGATACGGTTTATAGCCATATCTAAAAATTTAACACGCCATTTTTCGATACAGCTTTTTGTCGTGTTTAAGAGCTTTATATACGGCTAAAAACACAGCTTAATTAGCATATATGGTGTAGTGTAGATAAATACAATGTAAATATAATGTAGTAGGAAATATCAACTAACACAGCTAAAGGCAATACACGGATACAAAGCTTTCCAGAGTATAGCTCCAGCAGTAATCCAGGATCCTATTAAATAGAAATTTGCAATTCCAAAACTACTAGTTGCCCGTGTGGAAAATATGAGAATCAAGAGTTTAGGTGAAAACAATAAACTCCAGGTTAGTTACAGGACTGGTGTGAGAACTTAAAACAATTATTAAAACTTTATCTAAAAGTTGGGAAATCATTGTACCACGCCGTATGACACGGAACGAGTTTATTCTACATGAATAATAGTTTAAAAATTAAACGATGCAATGCTTTTTAAAAAATGAAGATATTATAAGACTTAGGTCCCATCACACAATGCAACGCAAGCCGGAGGATAGAGTATTACCTTATAATAGCCAAATATGCTTGATACACCTTAAAACAAATATTTTGATATTATTATATGTGCAAAGTTTATAAAACAACTTCGAATATAAGTGTATCAATCATAGATGACATAGTACCTCATCCTACTATATCGTCGTAGTATACAACTAAAACCGAAAAGTCGCGTATTGGAAGTTGGATTCCATCTATGAGTCGAGGCAAGGGATCTTCCTCACCGGTTTCGGATCACCTCTAACAACATGTCCAGGATCACACCTATGGGCAACCCTTGTTAAAGCAGCAGGGTAGGTCCACACCTAACGTTTATTGATTATTTATTTCTGAGCAATATGTTTTTTGATCCTATCGGACCTACAAACTGGTCAGTACATCGACCATATGAGCCTCTTACAGCCCTATATCTGAGGCGCCTCAATATCAATCGTCCACATAAGTAAATATGTCTGGGAACTATACCATAGCGCCATTTCTAGCTAGAAAGAAACGCATGTCCTCCATGTGGTCCTCATTCCGTTTTTGACTTATATCAGGGTGTGAAGCATGCGAATTAACGCTATACAAAAAGTTGCACTATATTAAAACCATGCTTTGATCATCGTCCACAAGGCTCTGCTTTTCAACAAAAGCCTTGATCGTTGCATATCAACATGCCACATTATCAATTCATACCATACCGTTGACTTCCAGCAATATATAACCACTAAGATCATATATCTCAGGGAAGGGTGTTAAGCAAGAGAATAAATTCTCCGTCACCAAAAATATATATATTTAGCAGAGATTAACAAATATAGCATACAATACAATGTCAGACATACAACCCATTTGCAAGTCTGTTCTGGGTCTGAACGAAACCGGAGGCACCTTATTCCTTGTCCCATATATCCAATACAAGAGAGAGGTCCTCGCATACTCGGTCGATCTCCAAGTACGTCTGGACGACCACCATTTATTACCTCGTTTTAGGTGTACCGCCCAATCGAGACATCAGTAATCATCCATACAATGTGAAGATCCTCGGTCTTCAACCATCATCTTCAATCTTCTACTTTTAATTGTCGTAACAGTTATTCAGAATGGGTTAAACCCGGTCTTTCTGAATAACTCATGTATCTTTAAAATCAAATGATAAATAAAGATAACACACATCTCATTCCAATCCAGAATATTCTTTTATTCAAGTATTCATTACTCTGGGAATGGTTCCCATTAATTTTATCAAAGATTCATATCTTTTAAACTTTTGCTTAGGTATTCCTTTGGATATCATTTCAAAAGATTTTATTATATATTTTCACAACTTATACCAAATTAAGGTTTACAAAACTAGTCGGGATTATCAAGCCTTACCGAAGTAATCATTTATTTTATTATCCCAATCTCAACTTATTCATCCCATGGAGCAAAAATGGTAGTACTCCATATCTAACACCCATCGCGTTATTGGTAAATTTAATTACCATTTAAAGTTTAAATCTAATCAAAGATTCATCTATCGTATGGAGTAACACTGGTGGTACTCCATCTCGAACATTTCTCGAGTTCGGTAAATTTAATTACCTCTTTTACATTTCAATCTAATTATAGATTCATTAAAACTTTTATTTAGTTTCAATCTTCATAAATCTCTATTCAGTGATTATCCAACTTTTTAGGAAATAAATCTTGTCTTTAATCGGGTTAAAGAACAAGTGTCATTTAAAACATTTTTCACAATAAACCTAAAATCATCTTCCATTTAATATGGAATCTTCACAAAAATCTGAACAATTTATAATCGATATAAATTTCTGTATCCGACCAATATTATAAATGGAATAATGAAAAAGCCTTTTAAATTCCATAAATAGTAAATGCCTTCCTTCACAGAAGCTCATCTCGATTATTATTAATCGAATTCCATTCAATTCCAATTTAATTAAATAAACTAGAAAACTTCCTTGAATCTTAATTGAAGGATTTAATTTCATTATCAATTGGGTTTAAGAACAGTATCATTTAAAGATACCATTCACGACAAACCTCATTTGATATTAAATATAAGATCTTAAATGGAAATCATGTCGATTCACATTCAATACCAAATTTTGAAACTAACAAATATCGTTTTGGAATAACGATATCAATATCTTCCAAATTCCTCAACAATATATGTATAATTATGGAATCCAATATCGAAATATCCGAAGATAATTTGCATTCAAATCCATTCCAATTTATTTGTTGGAAAACTCTGATTATATTAAAACCACTTATAAATCCAATTTATTCATTTGAAATCATTGGATTATTACTCTAGTTGTTAACTAGTTCATTTCGATAAAATTATCTTTATCCTTTCAAATATGGAATATTTCATCGAAAATCTTCCCAAATCATTTATTATGATTTTAAATAATTTATTTATATTTTTAATAATTTTATTTAGGCCCTTACAGTCGATTTTAATTTCGGTCACCGAGCTGCATTCATAGCGACATTTTCCAGAACTAATTTGGACTTATTTGAAAATCGAACGGTTGGATTTATAAAAATTCTTATTTTATTGGAAATTTCATTTCATTATGGTTCCAACAATTCCAATATAAGGAGAATCCGACGGTCGGATCTCCCGTTACGTCCATTCGAAGTTACGGGTTAACGTGCGCGAACTGTCGTTGTGCGATGCGTTCTATTCAAGCCCAAATCAATTTATAAATTTTAAATATAAATCGAAACGCTTCAAAACCAGTTTTATAAATTATATAAAATATATATATATTTATCTTTGAAAACTTGATTCAATCATTTATCTTCAAAATCACGCTTTTCACTGTTCAGTCAATTTTAATATTATTTTCAAAACTCGTTATTTTCAGTTCAAATTATCTTGGCGGTCGTTATAAAAATAAACGAAAACTTTCAAAAGAAAATTTCTTTCAAAACGTTTGCTACATAGCCTAACCGAACTTCACTTTGGAAAGTTACTATTCATTTTTAATTTGAAAACTTCAACAAGCCAAAATCAATTGAAAATTAATTCAAAACCATTCGTTACAGTTACAGAGATTCATCTATATTTTTATATCTTTGCGTCCATCCAAAATCGGACGTTGAAATCAAACTTCTATTTTCATTGAATATTATATTATTAAAATTTCATTTTTATTTCGGATTGGAATGAAACTCGATCAATATCCATATAAATGAATTTATATGGATTTCATTCATCATATGCATCCAAAAATAGTTGTAAACAATCAACAAACATTAAATTAACATCCAGAGTGCTCTTACACCCACATAAGCCTCAAATAATTATATAACGCATATATCGGTCTGTCAATCAATCGATTAGCATCCAATCTAAACACTTGGAACTGGTGTAAATCAAATATCATCCCAATACCCATATGGGGTTTTATAGTAAATAAATAATCAATTAATAAATTATTTATTTATTCCACATGATATCACTTTAATGGGTGAACATAAACAAGTCGTTCGACTTGTAAATGGATGTTTAATCCAATTTCAACTACCACAAATAATTTAACATCGTTTTTAATATGTTAATTATTTCAAAATCACATTCAAATGGTCATCTCATCAACTCTAATGATATTCACCTAATGGCGATTGCTGAAACAAAATTAAATCACTTCACTACAACAAATGTTGTCCAAACCATTAAACCAAATTGGAGTGCTCTACATAATTTATCTCAAGCCGCATTTGGTCGGCTTCTATTTATTTGGAACCCTATTACCTTCATTGTTAACCCTCTAATTGTCCACCGACAATTCATCCACTCTAAAGTCACTCATATCCCCTCTAATTCCACTTTCTACTTAAATATGGTGTATGTAAAAAATTCTGTGTCCAATAGGCAACCTTTCCTTGACCTCCTTCCTTCTCTTCATCTTTCTTCTGAGCCTTGGATTTGTTTTGGTGATTGGAATTGCATGCAACACTCTACAAACAAATTAGGGGGTTCTCCTCTTACATTTAGACAAATCAGACCTTTAAACTGTGCCATTCACGAATCCAACCTCCTTCCAATTCCTTCTAGTGTGCAGAATTTACTTGGAACAATTCTTTCAGGAACTCCATTAGAACATTTTGCAAACTTGACAGATCATATCAGAACTTTAGTGTGGTTACCTCCTGGCCTAGCCTATGTACAACCATTCCTCTCCCTTCCCTATCTGACTACCCCCCTTTGGTCATGGATTGGGGCAAGACAATCATGAGAAATCATCCCTCATTTTCATTCTTAAATAATTGAACTGAACATCCAAATTTTCTAACCATTGTTTCTAATTGTTGGAATACACAGGTGCATGGAAATCCTATGTTTATTTTACAGGAAAAACTAAAAAGGCTGAAGCAAGTTCTTAAAGTGTGGGCTAAAGATAACTATAGAGACAGTGCAAGCTTATCATAGTCAATCAGAGTCGCATTATTTCAGACCCAAAGTGCAATATTGGGACGTCATAATATGGATGAAATGTCTCATCTTTATAATCACGAAAGTTCTCTAACTTCTGATTTAGCCAAGGCGACCATTGAAGAAGCTAAGATGGCAAAGCAAAAATATAAGAGCAAGTGGAACCTATATGGTGATAAAAAATACATCAACATTTCATAACTCTCTGAAGATCAAACAATCAGCTGCTAATTCAACTTCTATCCTTGATGCTAAAGGGAGTTTATGTTCTGACCCGGTCGAGATTCAAGCTGCTTTCCTTCACTATTTTACATCCTTGATAGGAACCTCCTCGAATAATACTATTAACCTTGATTCATTCTCAGATATTTATTTCCCGTCCATTCATGAAGACCATAAGTTTCAATTAATCAAAGAAGTAACAGGTGAAGAGATAACCAAGGCGATATTCTCAATGAAAATTACAAGTTCTCCACGGCCTGATGGATTTAATGCGCATTTTTTCAAGGTGAGTTGGTCCATTATAGGTGGGGATGTCATAATTGTTGTGAAAAACATCTTCTTGCATAGTAAAATGTTGGGGGAATTAATGTTATTCGTCTTGTTTTAATCCCTAAGTCATTCACGCCTAACCGTGTTACTCACTTTCGCCCCATTGCTTGTTGCAACGTGATATACAAGTGCATTTCAAAGATTATGGCTCGTAGAATAAAAATTGTTCTTGGCGACATAATCTCTCCAAATCAAAGCACTTTTTTTACCAGGAAGAGACATTGCAGACAATATTTTGATAGCTACTGAATTGATGAAGGGTTACAATAGGGCATTAATTTCTCCTAGGTGTGTAATGAAATTGGACATTCAGAAGGCATTCGACACAGAGAAGTGGGAGTCCATTATTTATATTCTTTTCAGAATGAACTTTCCTGTTCCTTTTCTTTGTTGGGTTTATACATGCATATCATCTGTTCACATCTCTTTTTGTGTAAACGGATCTACTTTTGGATACTTTAAGGCAAAGCAAGGTTTAAGGCAAGGTGACCCAATCTCCCCTTACCTTTTTGTTTGTGTCATGGAGTTATTTTCTATTCTAACTTCTAAGGCATTCATTTGCAAGAAAATTGATTTTCGTCCTTATTGCAAAAGCTAGAATATTTCTTTTTTATTATTTGCTGATAATCTATTACTATTCACCAAGCCTAACATGAAATCAATCAGTGGGATTCTTGAAGTTCTTGACACATTCAAATTGTTGACTAGTTTGAATATTAACAAGGGTAAATCAAAATTGAAGTGTGGAGGAGTTTCTACCGTTCTAGCTACACCTCTTTATGCATTATCTAGTCTTTCTCTTATGGATGAAGACGAACAATACCTAGGTGCTCCACTGTGTACTTCTAGGTTGTCAGCTTCGCAGTGCTTGCCTCTGGTAGAAAGTATTATGTAACGACCCGCATTCTATGCATCGGAGGATCGTAGAATAATTATTTTATTTTCACATGAGGTCGTATGGTCGTGTAACTTTGGGGAACGACTATCGGGGTCATTTTCCATGTTCACGATTTTTGCCAATTTTTAAATGACCGTTTTGCCCCGGGAGAATCTTGTTTCGCCTATAACTTTTGATTGGTAAGGAGTTTTGACTTGAAACCACTTCCATTGGATTCGGATGATGGTTTACCTTTCTGTAGAGTGGTCACATTAGCCAAACCGGACTCACCGTTTGGGAGATATGGCTGAAACAAGGTTTAGAAGGTGAAAAACTGCTTAAGTGGGCTGATTAGGGTAATTAGCAAATGAGCCCATAACCCATTTCAGGATTAGGGTTATGGAGAGGCTGAAATGAGTTAGTTTTATTCTATTTCAGTTTTCTAGCCGCCATTTACCTCTTAGAAACCCTAACAATGGCCTCCACTTTCTAATTTCATCCCAAATCGTTCTCTAATCAAGGATTAAGCTAATCTATATCAAATCAAGGCAAATCAGCACCAAATCAGAGTTGGAGCTGTTGTGTTGCATAGGAAAACGCCCCAAATCAGAGATAGTTTCAGATCTAAGTTTTATTTGTGGCTAAGGCGAGTGATTTGCATTGTTTTTCACTAATTACGGCTAACTAGCGGTGATTAGTGATAATTAACGAATTATGGCTCAGACAAATCTGGGAAAATTTGTAAAATTCTAAAATATTATTTTAGGGATCTGATAGAAATTTGGGATAATTTGGATAAGTTTTGCTAATTGTATGCTTAAACATGATTAAGGGGGATTAAGGGAAAACATGAGTTTTTGGGTATATTTGATCCGTATGTACATGTTAAATTGTTGTTTTGATGTTTGTGGATGATTATACATGTTGCTATTACTGTTTGGTATGATTTGTGATTGCATAGAACAGTTTAAATGGTCAAAAACGCCGTCGTATGGCATAAAACAGTTGCTGGAAAAGTTGCAGGAAAAGTGCAGGAAATGAGATCGGACCCGACCCCACTCATGGAGCATCCCACGACCCGACCCACTTGTGAATGGTGGTCATGAACCGACCCGTTCGCACTGGAAGACCATGACCGAACCGACCCGGATGCCCTCCACGAACCGAAACATCACCGAGCTGGTTGCTTCATCACGAACCCGAACCGATGCACTCACGAGCTGAACAAGAAGCCCAACGAACCAGGAAGCCAGCTCCGAACCGAACCGAAGGTAAGTCATGAACCGAACCGCTTCCAGGACCCAAGATGATGAAGGAGCTCACGAACTGGTGTGTATCATGAACCAATGGGTACCAGAGTACCACGAACCGACCCGGAGTGTGTACCACGAGCCAAACCACTTCTGGATGACCGAACCGGACTGGATGAAGATCGAACCAAGATGATGACTAAAACTCGAGACACAAAGGTAGTCAAAATGGGAAGTTTTACTCAGGATCCACTTGGGAACCAACGAGGTAGCTTCATGAGTTGGGCTTTGCCGCGGGACGTGTGCTAAGGGGTTATCGTCGTCCATAACTTTGATTCACCACCAAGACGGATGTTGGGCTACAGATCAGTGCAGTGGGGTAGTTATTACTCCATGGGGCAAAGTGATCGTAGCATGGCTACGAGCTAGTCCAGGTTCAGGTATGGTATATCTGTTATTGTTCTGTTTTGCTGCTTATCGCTCATACCAGACTTTTGTCTGACCCAGAGTTTTATGTCTCTTCTTATTACTCTGGGTGCTCTTAAACGAGCAGACTAGAGACAGGTTAGGTGGTATTCGCGAGTAGCTATACCGGAGACGAGCAGGAGACTTCCATGTATGATGTGTGTGTGTATATATATATATTCTCCCTGTGTTGTTGATGGTCGCTGCTTTGGGCATTAGTAGTGCATCTTTCCTTTCTTTTGCTTTAGAGACAGTATTTTGAAGTTGTAATAATGATGTTGGATCATAAGTTGTATTTTTGGATTTCCGCTACTATGATGGTTTAGTTTTCAACTTAAACACTATCTCACCTGTTTTATGTCAAAGTTATGTTATTATTATATTTTATTCCATATGTTGTGAGAAATACTATAGGTTCCTTTGGTAGTTTTAGATTCAAACCACTTTTCTTTGGCGACCGTCACGTGCTAGTCAGACATTAGTACAACGCATTTCGGGGAAATGTCTGTTGGTCCGGGGCGGGCCGTCACACTTGGTATCAGAGCTCTAGGTTGCGTAGTTAACCTAGGGAAAGACATCAGGGAGAGATAATATACGTATATGAGAGCGCGTATTTGTGATATTTTGGTTTTCAAAAGCTATATATATACTATTAGTATATTTAAGGATGTAGTCGCACTGCACTGGCACCCCTGAAGAGATGGTTAATCGTTTCTCCTTACAGATTGAACGATGAGCCGATACACAAGGAATACTGGTAGAGGAGCCAATAATGGGAATGCTCCTGATATGAGGACGATGTTCACTGACTTCATGAGAGAGATGCTTAGGGATGTTCAGAGGGCAGTTCCTAATGCTGCAAATGGTGGTGGTGCAGCGGTGCAGGCGTCTAGGGCCGATTCCGCCAAGCTCTGTAAAGACTACACTAGTCTTGGTGGGAAGCCGTTCCACGAAACGGGATCGGCTACAGAAGTTCAGGATTGGTTGGATAGCTGTGAGCGTATCTTCGAAGACTTGGGTATCGAGGATGCGATGAAGAGAAGGCTAGCATCCTGTCAGCTGCATGGACGGGCAATGAATTGGTGGAACGCTATTAAGGCAGCTACCCCTGAGGATCAAGTTATTTGGGATCAGTTTAAGACCCGATTCAGTGATAAGTTCATCCCAGCTACTCAGAAATCTGAATTGTTTAGGAAGTTCTTGGAGCTTAAGCAGAATGGTAGAGCAGTCTCGGAATATATTGCTGAGTTCGATACTTTATCGAAGTATGGATTATCCCTTATTGACACCCCCGAAAAGAAGAATGAGAAGTTCGTAACAGGCTTAGATCAGTACTTGGGGGAAAGGCTTATAAACCATATTGATGAGACTTTTGAATCGATTGTTGGAAAAGCATTGAGGTCAGAGATCCTTTATCCTAAGCATAGGACTGAAGTCGTTGTTGCATCTGCAGAGGGGCCAAAGCAGCAGGCAAGCGGTGGAGGCAATAATAATTCTCAGAACAAAAGGAAACAAAATCAGGTTAAGGATGGTCAGAAGAAGAGTAAGAAAGATGTTGAGTGCTTTAGCTATGGCAAGAAGGGCCACTATGCCAAAGAATGTTGAGCAAAGCCAGCGGACAGGAAGTGCTTCAACTGCGGCCTAGTGAGACATCACAAGGATAAATGTCTGCAACACCCTGAAGAGAAGCAGATTGAAAAAGCATATGCTATTAATGTTGTTCCTTCTTCGTCGAATGCCCCAACTGCGGCGGAGAAAGGAAAGAATGTCGTTATACAAGGTATGCTTTTCGTTTATGATGTTCCGGTTAGAGTGTTGTTTGATACCGGGGCTTTCCATTCCTTTATATCTAGTGACCTGGTAGATAGGTTGGAATTGGAATCCGAGATAGTCGATAGACCTTTAGTTGTGACGAACCCGATTGGTGGTTCGACTAGCCTTAGTATGATTTGCGATAATGTGGTCTTATCGAGTCATGGATGTATGTTTGTTTGTGATTGCTTTGTTTAGGGCTTTACTGGGTTTGGCATTATTTTGGGAGTCGATTGGCTCCAAAGGTACGGGGTGGTGGTAGACTGTGAGGACCTTTTGGTGATGGTTAGAGCGGATGATGGGCGGAGGGTAGTATTTGGTGGTCTACCTAGTGATGGGGTAATGGCTAGTTTTCTAAATTCCCTTGACATCCTGCATGATGAGTTGTCAGATGTGCCCATGGCTGGCCAGTGTTCGGACGTCTTCGAGGAAGTGACCGGATTTTCACCACACCGAGAGATTGAGTTTCGTATTGATTTAGTGAAAGATGTCGGACCTATAGTGATGCCACTTCGTCGTATGGCACCAAGGGAGCAGCGAGAGCTCGGGTGCAAGTAAGCGATCTTTTGAAGAAGGGATTTATCAGAAGAAGTGTTTCTGAGTGGGAAGAACCAGTTGTGTTTGCTACCAAGGCAGATGGTTCCCTTCGATTGTGTGTGGACTACCGCGAGTTGAATAAGGTGACGAGGAAGAATAAGTATCCTCTACCGCGGATAGATGATTTGTTTGATCAGTTGAGTGGCGCGAGAGTGTTCTCCCAATTGGACCTCACTATAGGATTTCATCAGTTCTGAGTAGAAGCTGGCAGCATTCCCAAAACGGCCTTTTGGACGCCGTCTGGATTCTATTAGTGGTTGGTCATGCCATTCGGGTTGACCAATGCACCAGCATATTTTGTTGATCTTATAAATAGGGTATTCAAGGATCAATTGAATAAGTTTGTTCTTGTGTTCGTGGACGATATACTTGTTTATTCGAGGACGAAGAAAGAACACAAGGAACATTTGAGAGTAGTGATGGAGGTGTTGAGAAAACACCAATTGAAAGCAAAGTTTACTAAGTGTCACTTCTGGAGGAGGGAAGTGAGATTCTTGGGCCATGTTGTTTCAGAGAATGGTATTGTCGTATATCCTGCGAAAGTGGCTACGGTACAAGATTATTCTACGCCCAAGAATGCAACAGACGTAAGAAGTTTCTTGGGGTTAGCTTGATATTATCGTAAGTTTATCCAAGACTTCACCAAGATAGCGACACTGTTAACTCAGTTGACCAAGAAGAACCAAGCTTTCGTTTGGGACGAAAGGTGTGAAAATGCATTCAAGAGTCTAAAGGAAAAGTTGACGCGTGCGCCAGTGTTAGTAATTCCCAAAGGGAATGTAGTGATGACTGTATACACGGATGCATGTGGTACCAGACTAGGTGCTGTATTGATGCAAGGAGGTAGGGTAGTAGCTTACGCTAGTCGGCAACTGAAACCGCATGAGAAAAGATATCCTACCCATGATTTGGAATTGGTAGCGATCATATTCGCATTGAAGATGTGGAGACATTATCTCTTGGGAGAAAGATTCGAGTTATTTACCGATCATAAATCGTTAAAGTATCTCTTCTCTCAGAAGGATATAAATCTCTGAGAGCAAAGATGGATAGAATTCTTGGCTTCCTATGATTTCGATATCGCATATACACCAGGAAAGGGCAATGCGGTAGCTGATGCATTAAGTAGAAGACATGCCAGCTTAGGGGCTATGTTTATTGAGTGGAAGTAACTGGAGTATATCGCAGGGTACAATTTCAGACCAAAGTGCGAATTGGATCCAGAGATGTTAGCAAGTTTGACGATCAGACCCACTTTGATTGAGCGGATTGGTTCCAGTCAGAGGAACGATCCTAACCTATTGGAAATCATCCCTAAGTTAGAGATGGGTATCGACAGTGAGGATATGAACAAGTATTGGCTTGATTGAGACAGATGGCTTAGAAAGAATGTGAAATTAGTTGTACACAATGTTAATGGATTGAGAGATGAAGTGCTTAGAGAATGTCATCACTCAAAACTGACTATACATCCCGGTGGTAACAAAATGTATCGAGACATGAAGCAGACCTACTACTGGGAAGGGATGAAAAAAGATGTTGGGAAGTTTATATCCAAATGCATGAATTGCCAGCTAGTTAAAACTGAGCAAAAGAAGCCTAGTGGTTTGCTGCAATCATTAGAGATTCCAGAATGGAAATGGGAACAAGTCTCAATGGATTTCATTGATGGGTTACCAAGGACTAGATCGGTCCATGATAGCATTTGGGTGATTGTGGACCGATTGACCAAGAGTGCAAGGTTCATACCGGTCAAGTCGAACAGAACAGCAGCTAAGTTAGTGGAACTGTATATGAAGTGGGTAGTGAGATTTCATGGAATACACAAAGGCATTGTGAACGACCGAGATCCGTTCTTTACTAATGGATTTTGGAAGAGCTTACAAGAGGCTTTAGGATCAGAATTACATCTCAGTACCGCGTACCATCCTCAAACCGACGGTCAGACAAAGAGGGTGAATCGTATATTGGAGGATCTCTTGAGAGCTTGTATATTGGATTTTGGAGGGCCATGGAATGACCATTTACATCTGGTTGAATTCGCATATAATAATAGTTATCAGTCCAGTATTGGTATGGCTCTATTTGAAGCTTTGTACGGAAGACCATGCAACTCACCATCATGTTGGTTTGAAACAGGTGAGAAATTTGTGCTTGGGCCAGATGTGATAAGAGAAACCTCATATAAGATCAAGGTTATCCAACAACAAATGAAGGCTGCCCAAGATAGGCAGAAGAGTTATGCTGATAAGAGGCGAAGAGATTTAAAATTCTTCATTGGCGACTTGGTGTTTTTTAAGATTTCTCTGTTAAAGTGCGTGATTCGATTTGGTAGGAAAGGCAAGTTAGCACCAAGATTTGTTGGCTCATTCCCAGTTCTCGAGCAAGTTGGGAATTTGGCATATAAAGTTGAGTTGCCAGACAAGATGGCGGGAGTTTATAACGTATTTCATGTTTCCCAATTAAGGAAATTCGTGCACGACCTCGATGTGACTATTTCACCTGATCAGTTGGATGATGTCGAAGTAGAACTCAAGGCGGTTGGGAACCACAAGCCGCTTCGTATTGTCGAGCATACGAAGCAACTTCGAAAGAAAGCGGTGAATCTAGTCAAGGTTCAGTGGGGCGAGGATGAGAATGACTGTACTTGGGAGACAGAGGAGAGCATTAAGAAGGCGTATCCAGAACTCTTTGCCTGGTAAGGTTTTCATTTCGATTTAGTCTTTCCGCATGCTAGGATAGGTTTGTTTTGTATGTTTGATTGCGAGATATGGATGGTGGGCATGCGGGACCCATTGGTTGTTTCTTAGTTGAGAAATTTCGGGGGAGAAATTTCTAAAGGGGGGAGAGTGTAACGACCCGCATTCTACGCATCGGAGGATCGTAGAATATTTATTTTATTTTCATATGAGTTCGTATGGTCGTGTAACTTTGGGGAACGACTCTTGGGGTCATTTTCCATGTTCACGATTTTTGCCGATTTTTAAATGACCGTTTTGCCCCTAGAGAATCTTATTTCGCCTATAACTTTTGATTGGTAAAGAGCTTTGATCTAAAATCACTTCCATTGGATTCGGATGATGGTTTATCTTTCTGTAGAGTGGTCACATTGGCCAAACGGACTCACCGTTTGGGAGATATGGCTGAAACAAGGTTTAGAAGTGAAACTGCTTAAGTGGGCTGATTAAGGTAATTAGCAAATGGGCCCATAACCCATTTCGGGATTAGGGTTATGGGAAGGCTGAAATGAGTTAGGTTTTCATTCTATTTCAGTTTTCTAGCCGCCATTTACCTCTTAGAAACCCTAATAATGGCCTCCACTTTCTAATTTTATCCCAAATCGCTCTCTAATCAAGGATTAAGCTAATCTACGTCAAATCAAGGAAAATCAACACCAAATCAGAGTTGGAGCTGCTGTGTTGCATAGGAAAACGCCCCAAATCAGAGATAGTTTCAAATCTAAGTTTTATTTGTGGCTAAGGTGAGTGATTTGCATTGTTTTTCACTAATTACGGCTATTAGGGGTGATTAGTGATAATTAACAAAATTATGGCTCAGAAAAATCTGGAAAAATTTGTAAAATTCTAAAATATTATTTTAGGTCTCTGATAAAAAATTTGGGCTGATATGGATAAGTTTTGCTAATTGTATGCTTAAACATGATTAACGGGGATTAAGGGAAAACATGGGTTTTTGGGTATGTTTAATCTGTATATACATGTTAAATTGTTGTTTTGATGTTTGTGGATGATTATACATGTTGCTATTACTGTTTGGTATGATTTGTGATTGCAAAGAACAATTAAAATGGTCGAAAACGTCGTCGTGTGGCGTAAAACAGTTGCTGCAAAAGTTGCAGGAAAAGTGCAGGAAATGGGATCGGATCGGACCCGACCCCACTCGTGGAGCATCCCACAACCCGACCCGCTTGTGAATGGTGGTCATGAACCGACCCGTTCGCACTAGAAGACCATGAACGAACCGACCTGGATGCCCTCCACAAACTGAAACTTCACCGAGCTGGTTGCTTCATCACGAACCCGAGCCGATGCACTCACGAGCTGAACAAGAAGCCTCACGAACCAGGAAGCCAGCTCCGAACCGAACCGAAGGGAAGTCACGAACCGAACCGCTTCCAGGACCTAAGCTGATGAAGAAGCTCACGAACCGGTGTGTTTCACGAACCAATGGGTACCAGAGTACCACGAACCGACCCGGAGTGGGTACCACGAGCCGAACCACTTCTGGAGGACCGAACCAGACTGGATGAAGATCGAACCAAGATGATGACTAAAACTCGAGACACAAAGGTAGTCAAAATGGGAAGTTTTACTCAGGATCCACTTGGGAACCAACGAGGTAGCTTCATGAGTTGGGCTTTGCCGCAGGACGTGTGCTAAGGGGTTATCGACGTCCATAACTTTGATTCACCACCAAGACGGATGTTAGGCTACGGATCAGTGCAGTGGGGTAGTTATTACTCCATGGGACAAAGTGATCGTAGCATGGCTATGAGCCAGTGCAGTGGAGTCGTCATGACTTCATGGGGCAGAGTGGACATAGCAAGGGATTAGTGGCTATGGATCAGTGCATTGGAGCCATCATGACTCCATGAGGCAGAGTGATCATAGCAAAGGATTTGGGTGGTCAAAGCAGTGGATATCGTATGCTTTACGCACTGAGTGAGAGATATAAGGATGGTTGCTATGCTTGATTGTTTGACATTACTATGACATGTACACCCCCTCCCCAGTATCTTTACACCATATGTTAGTGTCACCTTGGAGTATTGTACATCTTGTTGTGCTAACTCTTTGGTTGTAGGTCCAGGTTCAGGTATGGTTATGTATACCTGTTATTGTTCTGTTTTGCTGCTTATCGCTCATACCAGACTTTTGTCTGACCCTGAGTTTTATGTCTCTTCTTATTACTCTGGGTGCTCTTAAACGAGCAGACTAGAGACAGGTTAGGTGGTATACACGAGTAGCTATACCGGAGACGAGCAGGAGGCTTCCACGTATGATATATATATATATATATATATATATATATATATATTCTCCATGTGTTGTTGATGATCACTGCTTTGGGCATTCGTAGTGCACCTTTCCTTTCTTTTGCTTTAGAGACAGTATGTTGATGTTGTAATAATGATGTTGGATCATAAGCTGTATTTTCGGATTTCCACTTCTATGATGGTTTAGTTTTCAGCGTATGCACTGTCTCACCTGTTTTATGTCAAAGTTATGTTATTATTATATTTTATTCCATGCATTGTGAGACATACTACATGATCCTTTGGTAGTTTAAGCTTCAAACCCCTTTTGGCGACCGTCCCGTGCTAGTCAGGCATTAGTACAATGCATTTCGGGGAAATGTCGGCTGGTCCAGGGCGGGCCATCACATATTATTTCTAAAATATCAAGCTGGCCTGAATCAAAATTTTCTATGGCAAATAGACTAGTTATTATCAAACATGTTGCAATTTCTATGTCTAAATATTATGCAAGGATTTTATACTGCCTAGTAAAGTTATTGATACGATCAATTCTGCCTTGGAGCATTTCTTATGGCATGGAAATCCTTATTCAAAAAAAATTAATCCCTGTTTCATTTAAGAAAGTCTGCAGTCCTTATGCCTAGGGTGGTTTGAGAGTTATGTACTTGAAATCTTGGAACAGAGCTGCAATTTCTTTAAGAATTGGCAAGCTAAATAATTATGATTCAAATATTTGGGCGTCGTGGTGTAGACTCAATCTTCTTAAACACCATCACTTCTGGACCATGGAAACTCCTAATGACTACAGCTGGTCGTGGCGAAATATGTTAAGTTATAGGGCTGTTCTTCTTCCATTGTATCAGTGTGGAATGAAATACAAGCATAAACTCTCTTTTTGGTTTGACCCATGGAGTTCGAAAGGTGTTATTCTTTGAAATTTGATTGACTGTAACAATAGGAGTATGTCTGGAATTAATGAAAACTCTTCACTGTCATCTTTTTGTAGTAATGGCAGCCTATCCCTTCCTCACTGCAGTTCCTTTTTGATGCGCTATGTTTGGTGCAATTTATTGACTATTTCCTTACCCAAGAATTCTGTGCACTCTCTTTGGAATGATGCTCCTCACAGTATTACTAAATTTTATGAAGGGATCACTTTGAATTATAATTTCTTTTCTTGGCACTTGCTTGTGTGAATGTCAAACTCTGTTCCAAAAGAAAACCTTCTGATGTGGCATATTTTGATGAATGGTCTCCACACCAGACACAATTTGAAGGAGAAAGGTATGATCGATGATGACTCTTGCTTGTTCGGTAGTTTGTTATCGGAAACAGTAAGGCATTTGTATTTTGAATGTAATTACACAAGATATGTATGGAAGCATGTGCTACTAAATTGTGGTCTTCATGGTCTAATGCGGGATTCGGCTGAGGATTGGTTCCTGGTTTTTCAGTATACAAGACGGAAAAATATGAATGGGTGTCTGCTTCTAAAGTTGTTGAAGAAAACTTTATATTTTTTGTGGATGGAGCGGAACAATAGGGTGTTTAGTGGAGTTCCTATTCCTAAACATGTATTGTCCGTTCTATTGCTCGTTGTATTTGTTGATTTTTGTAGCTTCTTGTAATATTCAGTGTTTTCAATAAATATGGTAGGGGCCATTCAACCCCGCTTGCTTTGTAAAAAAATAAATCATATTCAAATCATAACATAAATAATCATCCATTCATCCATCTGATTTGCAAACAACTGATGTGAGCTGCCATATACCATATAACAATTTGTCATAATTAAATAGATATAAATCAGCATAGGCAATCAATATATTTTTAAATATGATTAAAATAACATAACAAAACAGTTGAGTGAGAAAGTTCTTAGATTAATCAGTTCTGAAATCGTTGTATAAACGATTGTTTTAATCAAATTAAGCTAGATGTTTAATTTGACTAAAAATCTCAACTAGCTCCCAGTCAGTTTCATAGCATAGTGTCCACTGCCACGATTCCAACGCATCCAGTTTTGTCGAATTTTGACGTCGTATGAATAAGATCATGACATTTTAAATTTTCACTCCACATATAAAATAATTAAGATAATTAATTAATTAATTTTTCTTCCTTAATTCTTCCCTACCCCGCTTCTTCTTTCTGCTGAAACACGAACTCGTGTTCGTCCTCCACCATTCCCTTGTGCACGATGATCGAGGCCACCAAAGGCCGATCAGCCTCCGCCACCAGCAGCGTCGAAGCGCCACCTCCCGTAGTCCTCGATGGCGCCTCGCTCTGTCACCCACAGCGGCCCAGAACCTGCCTCGAACAGCGTGACTTCATGGCCTAATTTCCCCCAATCAACAACACCAAAATTGATCTTAACCGTTGGATAGCACGAGCTTGATGTGCTGAATATTTTTCCAACTGAGAGTTTTGTGTAAAAATCAACGGACTGAAAGATGTAGGGGGAGAAATGCTAGATGATTTTTGCCATTGATAGGTATAAGGCGATGGCTGATCGTGTAGAATTAGGGTTTGCTATATTTTGGGGTATATATATATTATCCTATTAATATTAAATTCTAATTTTACTTGTTTAGCGCTCCAAACTCCAAACGAATCCCAATGAATGACATTCCTAGCCAAATACCCCCATTCCGGATACAATGGAATATGTTTTGTAAGCTGATTTGATCGTTTTAATAAGTTTTTATTAAAATTAAAATATAACATTAAATATTGAATTTTAACGTACGTTTTAATTTACCACGGCCACATACTGACTTAAAAAATTACAAAATTTGAAATCTTGCTATGTTTTACAAATACGGTTCTAATAAAATTAATTTCGTCGAATTTGGAGACTGTTTGAAAAATGGTCTTTTAACTAGCTTATTACATTATAACTGAAATTGAACACGCATTTAAATTTACTATGCTTACATACTAATTTCAACTGACTTGAAATTTTAAACTTGACAATAATTTGATATTCCGGATCTAACAAAATTAGTTTTGTCGAAAACGGAAGTCGTTTGCAAATTGGCCATTTTTAAGGGCTATGTAATATTATAATAATATTATTAAACTCCAAAATTATTCAAATTAATATTAAAAAATTATTATTATCATATATGTCCAAATAAAATATCATATAATAGTAAAATAATAATACTTGAGTTTATAACTCGATATTACAATTTTCTAGTCAAATCGTATTCAAATTTATAATAAAAATCCTTCTGTTTTATTTAATAAATCATTATAATTTATAAACAATTCCGTAGTGACTATTTGAAATTTTAATCTGGAAATAACTTATAATTTATAACATGAAATCTCAATTTCTTACTTTCGTTAGAAAGATATAATTAAATAGATCCTAACATTTCTTGCTTTATAGATATCCGACTTATATCGAATTCTGTATATTCATTTAAAGTTTAAAACTAAAATTTTCAAACTACCACGACGTTTCGAGATCGTTTTATTATTAATATAAATTTAAGCGTTCAAACTTCGTTTTAATAAATTCTAAGTCATTTATTCTCAAAGTAAATCGTTTAAAATATTTAATTTCTCAATTGAAAATAATTTTTAAATTGGTTCCGAAAATCAGGGTTGTTACAATCTCTCCTACTTAAAAAAAATTCGTCCCCGAAAAGGAAGATCGAACGAAAGTCGTTTATTTAACAAACTCAGCCTTCATTCTAACTCAAGTTCTCCAACTTTTCAGTTTCTAAGAACTTTCCAATTTCTCGAAATATGGCTAACGCCTTAAATTTTTGAAAAATTTCACCATAACCTCCTTTGTATTGGTTGATTGGTACAATTACAAATGACCTCTCTAGGCTCTCATCAATCAAAAAAAAAAGCCAATCAGCTCATAAAGTCATCAAACCTAATCAATACATTAAGTATGTACATATTTGTCAGGCATACAATTTTATTCCTCTTATTAGCTTCTACGTAATAACCTGTCCAACATATACGTGTATATATATATGTATATATATATCCAATTCCAACTAATTTCAGATTAATTCAATATTAAATTTGATTTGGCTCAATTTAGATTTTATACTCATATTGGTTTTATTATTCCAATTTTATTTCACTTCCTTTAAGTTAAATTTTAATTTGTTTGCTTTCGTATTTTCAATCAATTCAACTAATTATTAGTTAAATTTAAAACTCAAATCATTTCCAAATACTTGCTTAAATTAATTTAAGTATATATCGACGTTTCAGTTGGATTATATAGTCATCCCACTTTCGAAACTCGAAAATAAACACTGATGATGTCATGATCATCTACAGAATCATCCTCAAGCGACTAGAATGTGACTCTATATCAATCAAGTATATTCAAGACTTTAGATATGCGCTAGGCAGACGTATATGCAAAATCTTCTTATACTCAATAGTCCAACCTCAACATCAAATAATATACTCAAATCTTATTATAAGTTTAAACCCTAAGGTGTGTCACAATTCATTGACTGTCAAAAATCGTCGAAGATTCTGTTTACTTACCCTAATCAGACATCTTAATTAATTAAACAAGAAATCAAACAATCAATTGATTAATATATTTTATATAGTTATCAAAACATAAGGTTTTTATATATTCAAAGTATACTTCCAAAATCAGGTTATGTATATATAATAATCACAAATATGTTCCTTATAAACATATAACTCTCTACTCATCCTAGGGCATTACTAACCCATCTCTAATGAGTGTCTCATTCTAGGATACTACTGATCCTATCTCTAATGAGTATTCTTTAATATGATAGTATTAATCCTACCTCTGATGAGTTCTTTCATTTAGTTCTAGTGTGTCTTGTTCTCAAACTTTGTAAACCAAAGCTCTGATATCACCTTTAACGACATTAAACTTCCGCCCGACCTAAACCGAATGAAAATACTGATTGTTTGAGACCACGATGCATCGGAACATAGAACAATAAAACTTTTCATTGCTATTACAAACAATTTACATTAGAGTATAAGAATATCAGAGTATAGCTCCAACCGTAATCCAGGATCCTGCTAAATAGAAATATGCAAAACCAAAACTACTAGTTGCCCATGTGGAAAATATGGGCACCCAGAGTTTAGGCAAAAATAATAAACTCTAGGTCAATCATGGGACTGGTGTGAGAACTTAAAACAACTATTAAAAATTTACTTTGAAAGTTAGGAAATCATGGGACCACGCCGTATGTAATAACCCAGAAATTCTGAACCAGTTTAAAATTTTTATTTTGGCAATTTTAGCGAATTTTGAATATTTAAAATGAATTATTTTAAATAATATCGACAGAAATTTATTTTGAATATAAATCGAACGTATATATTATATACGTCGTCGTTAGAATATAAATATTTATATATAATTATAAATAGAATTGAAAATGGCGTGGTTGTTCGATAATTCGATTTCAAACTTCAATTGAATGTACCGGGTGCAAAACAATCCGGATTTTAGTGAAACCAAAAACATTAGGATCTAATTGGGAATATCTTTCCAAAGAATCCGACAAATCGAAATTTTATAGCGGGAATCAAAAGATATGTCCAGTTGAAAATTCTGAATAGTCACTATGGAATTCAGGCCCTTAAAAATGGACATTTTGCAAACGACTTCGGATTTCGACGAAACCACTTTTGTTGGGTCCGTGATGCCAAATTATTGCTAGGTTTCAAATTTCATAATTTTTCAAATCAATATGTGAGCGTGGCAAAGGAAAACGCGTTTGACCAGTTTCAGTTGATTTTAATCGACTGGAAAATGACCATTTTTCTAACGGTCTCAGAATTTGACGAAACTAGTTTTGTTAGGACCGTATCGTCAATACGAAGCTTGAAAATATTTTTATGGGATTTATAGAGTTAGTATGTGACCCCGGTAATTTGAAATGTACGTTTAAAATTCAATATAGCGATTTAAATGTAAATTCAACGGAAACTGATCGAGACGAACGAATCAGCCTACGATACATATCCCATTATGTTCGGAATGGGGGTAAAACGCTATGGACGACAGGCGGTGGGCCTCGTTTAGAGGTCGAAAATAAAAGTTGCTTTTAGTGATAAATTAAATAATTAAATAATTAAAAATATCTCCTCTCCCTCTTCATATATCTCCTTTGCCCCCCCCCCCCCCCGATATTTTCAATTCAGAAAAAAAAATTAAAAAAAAAAGAGGAAGACGGGGAAGGGGGGGGGGACTCGCCCCCCCCCCCCCCCCCCCCCGATGATCGCTGCCGCCTCCGCCAGGAAAGCGCCGCTCTGATGTCGACCACAACATCGCAGACCCCCCCCCCCTCATCCACCGACGCGACAACTTTCTCCCCCCCCCCCTCTTTGATGCGTCGCAGACCCCCCCCCCCCCCTCCCCCAGAAAATCGCCACCGCCACCTGAGCTTCGCCCCCTCCTGAAACCCCCAACCCGCGAGACCCAGCACCCATCGCCGACGCCACCGAACCCTAGCCGAGCTCCCATCCGCTGCCTGAGAGCCACCGCGAGTCCTTCCATCACCCCCCTCTTCGAAAAGTAAGTTTTTCCCATATATTTAATTTAAATCAGTTTTTATATTTAATTTAAATCAGTTTTTATGTTTAATTTAAACCAGTTTTTGTGGGTATTTGCATAGTAGGAAAATCAGTTTTTAGCATAGAAAAGATTAGATTTTTAAAAGGCAGAAAATTCGATTTTTATATATTGAATAGCATAGTAAAAATTCGATTTTTATATATTGAATAGCATAGTAAAAAATCGATTTTTATATATTGAATAGCAAAGTAAAAATTCGATTTTTATATATTGAATAGCATAGTAAAAATTCGATTTTTATATATTGAATAGCATAGTAAAAATTCGATTTTTATATATTGAATAGCGAAGTAAAAATTCGATTTTTACATATGTAGAGAATACGGGCAACGAAGATAACAAAAGGGCGAGAACAACGAAGGTTTCTGCAAAAGAAGAGCCGTGGATTTAGGATAGCTATTGGTGAGAATTTCTCACCTTTCAATTTCTTTTTTAAGTTATATATATATACTAGGATGCAGACGGTGCTTAGTAGCACCCGACACAATCGTCCACAGACCATGGACTGGTTTGTTTGATTGCAAAAATTAGTTAGATTATTAGATTGAAATTTGAGTTGTTTGGTGAAATGGAATGGATTGATTGATGTGTGAATGGCGTGGGCCTTCACTAGACCGGGGATAAGGCTAGGCCTCGTCCCGTTTCTAGTATCGTGCCGTTATGCCGCCGAAATTTTCTAAAATATGTTAGAAAAAAAAATCATTTGATTTAAAGAATGAACTGTATAGAAATTCATATGTTAAAATAAAATATTTGATCGTTAAAAATATAATTTTTAACGTGGAAGTGAATAAAATAAAATATTCATTTACAAACCGGACGGTTTGTTCATGTACACCTATTTGAAGGACATTGATTGGGTCGATAAATTTTACACATCGCCCAACTGCACAAATAAAATCTGTGTTTGATTGTTTGAAACCCCACACGGGTGTTGGGATGAAATATGAAGTTCACTCATCCTGATTGATTAAACATGTCGATCGACTGATTGACAGGCTGTTATAAGCGTTAGATATCTATATTTGATGCTTATACAGTGTAGTGCACTTTGGTTAATGGTTGATTATTTTTCAATGCTATTATATATGTGTGTTGTAGGAAAATCCATTTAATTAATTTTATATGGTGATTGATTGGGCCTCATTCCAATTTAGAAGATAAAGAATATTATAAAGTAAAGGTTCATGTGTTGACTGTACTCATTCGCGAGATTAGTCATGTGTTGAACGAAATATTTTAACAATAAAATTTATATCTTTATCACTATAAAGTAAAGGTTCATGTGTTGACTGTACTCATCCGTTGAGATTAGTCATGTGTTGAACGAAATAATTTAACAAAAATAGTCACACGTGGACAGTACTCATTCGTTGAGATTAGTCGTGTGTTGACAAAAATAAATACTCATTTGTTGAATAGAATATTTGAAAATAGAAATATATGAAGCCGTGTTGATTAGATTGACGCCATTTTGACGTGAACGATATCTATATCGATTTATTCATTTTAAAATGAATATCGAAAAACGATTTCGAAATGAGATGAATATAAAGCGATTTCGAAATGAATTGAATATAAAACGAATTGAATTCAAAATGAATAGAAAACGAATTGAATTCAAAATGAATAGAAAACGAATTGAATTCAAATTGAATAGAAAACGAATTGGATTTAAATTGAATTGAAAACGAAGTGAATTCGAATCGAATTAAAATCGATTTGAATTGGAATCAAGTAGAAATGAAAGTAAAACGGATTTATAATAGAAAATTCAATTTTGATTTGAATTTGAAATAAAGGTAGAAATTGTTTTTGAAATGAATTCAAAACTATTTATAAAATTTGTTTTTAATTAGAAATCGACGAAGTATATATATAATATATATATTATATATATAATGACCTGAATAGAACGCGCTGCGCCGCGGCAGTTCGTGAATTTCGACCATTTATTTCAAACGGACATTACGGGAGATCCGACCGTCAGATTCTCCTAAAACCAGAACCGTTGGGTTCGTATCGAAAAGAGCTTTCTAACGAATATTAGAAATTTGAAATCTAGCAGTTGGATTTGGAGATACGTCCAAATCAAATTTGAAAAAGGTCGGGGTAAGTGCAGTTCGATGGCTGTTGATGGAAATCGACTGTACGAGCCTTGATAAAATTATTAAAAATATCAATAATTTGTGTAAAATCAGAAGAAATGATTTGGGAAAATTTGGGATGAAAAACTCCATATTTGAAAAGATAAAAATAGATTTTTATCGAAATGAACTAGTTTGAACTCAATTTAAAACCCGATTTTTTATTTTTAAATAAGTAAATTAGATTTAAAAAGGGGTTTTAAATAATCGGAATTTCTAATATATTTGATTGGATTTGAAATGGGTTTATCGTGAACGGTGTTTTAAATAACACTAGTTCTTTAACCCGATAATAAATAGAATGTGATTTCGGTTTGTCGTGAACTGTGTTTTAAATAACACCTAGTTCTTTAACCCAGTAAAGGAGTTTTAACGAATCTGCAATTAGGTTGAAATGTGAATCTAGAATCTAAATTATCAAATTTAGAAATGAGCGAGAACGGAGTATTACCAGTTTTACTCCAAAGCGATAGTTAAATATTTAATCAGATTTGAACGTGAAATGGTAATTAATTTTACCGATAACACCATAGTATTAGAAATGGAGTATTACCAGTTTTGCTTCATGGGATGAATAGGTTGGGATTGGAAAATAAAATAAATAATTACTTCGGTACGGTTCGCTAATCTCGACTAGTTTGGAAAACCATAATTTGGTTTGAAATGACATCCAAAGAAAGATTAAAGGATAAATTTCAAAGAATTTATCTTGGATAAAATTAATGGGAACCTTTCCCTGAGAATGTGATTTGGTGAATAAAAGAATATTCTGAACTGGAATGAGGCGTATGTTGAGTTTGTGTAACATTTGTTTTTAATATACGCGGGTTGTTCAGAAAGGCCGGGTTTATACCCATTCTGAATAACCGATTCGACGATAAGTCGAAGATGAAGACGGTGGTCGAAGACCGGAAGTCTTCACATCGTTTGGATAATTACTGACGATCCTAATTGGGCTGTACACCCAAGAGGATGGAAATAGTTGGTGGTCGTCCAGACGTACTTGGAGATCGATGGATATGCGAGGAAAGTGCCTCCGGTTTCGTTTAGACCCAGAACGGACTTGTAAATGGATTGTGTGTCTGACATTGGATTTTATTCTGTGTTGATTGATTTCTGTTAAATATATATCTGTTTGGCGGCAGAGAATTTATTCTTTTGCTTAACGCCCTTCTCTGAGACGTACGAGCTTAGAGGTTATATATCGATAGATATCAATCGCATGGCATGAATTGCCTGTGTGGCACGCTGAGATGCAATGATCAAGGCTTCTATTGAAAAGCAGAGTCTTGTGGTTGATGATCAAAGCACGGCCAACGTGGCGTAGCTTTGTGTATAGCGGGAATTCGCGAGCCTCACACCTCGGTATGAGTTAAAAACGGGATACGGACCGCTGGGAGAGCACGACGTTTCTTTCTAGCTTTGGTGGTGTCATTGACTTACCAGCCCTGACATTTATATACTTTTCACCTTTGTGGTTGTTGGAAGGAGGCGCCTCGATTATAGGTCTGTAAGGACCGGGAAACGTGTGTTCAGGCATAATTAATCCTCTAACGTAAGTGAGGACCGGCCCAGCCGCATCCGGGGTTGCCCAGAGTGTGTAGTCCCGAGGCATTTGCTAGAGTGTCTCGAAGCGGAGAGGATCTTGCCCCTTGTAATGGCGCGTTTTGTAAGGTATAATAATTAAGTTATTTAATTATTTAAATAACGAATATATTAAATAAACGATAGTTGAACGTATAATTATAATTTTATTATAATTAAAATCGAGCTTGAAATGGCGCTGCAGTTCGCGATTTGGCGATTCGAACTTCAACTGAATGTACATGATTCGTTTTAAGCCGGATTTCTGTGAAACAAGAAACGTGTGGAGCTGGTGGAGTATATCTTTCTAGTGGAAGAAAAAAATCGGGATTTCGTCGGGTAGATTTTGAGTTATGTCCAAATCAAATTTCAGAAAAGTCGCTGTGGAATTCCTTTATAATTTGCGACGCTTTATATACGTTATAAATCGATTTTTCGATACGAACTGAATATCGGGATAATCTGGAGTCTGGAAATCAAGTCATAAAATCTGAGGTGATATTCTAGAGCCGGACGACATCGTATATGGATATATACGATAATATTAACTTATTAATATTTAATTTAATAATATTTAAATATATTTATATATTTAAATGGGTCATCCAGAGCTTTAAAAATACACTGTGTGAGCAAACGAAGTCGGAATTCGACGAAACTAATTTTGTTGGGACCGGAATATCAAATAGTTGTTAGATTCCAAGTTTCGTGATTTTTAGAGTCACTATGTGACCGTACGGATTTTTAGAGTGGAAAATAGACAGTATTTCGACAGTTAAAAATATGCTGTTTGATCATACGGAGTCGGAATTCGACGAAACTAGTTTCGTTGGGACCGTATTGTCGAACTCTAGCCACACGTCCAGTTTGGTAATTTTTGGGTATCGTGTGTGACCACATGGATTTTTAGAAGGATAAAACGAATCAAATAATAAAAGAAAAAAATAAATAAAAATATCCAATCCTTTTCCCTGATCATAACTAGGCCACATACATATGTTTTCAGCCACAAATGGCAACAACCCCAAACACAAGCATATATATATACCGCAACACCCAAACACAGAAAAGGTTGGAAGAAGAAAAATCAAAGAAAATAGAAATCAAAATCCTAAAATCCTAATATACATGTATTCGGATTCAACCGAAGCTGCTCTCCATTCTCGTATGATTTCCATTGAGTTCGAACGTGGGTTGTTCGCTGCTGGTTTTGGAGTCGGGAGTTAGGGTTCCAATTCTTGGGTTATTGAGGAAGCGTTGGTTCGAATGAAGTGTATATTTGAGTTGTTGGGTGGATTTCGAGTGGATTGTGGAATTTTGGAAGCGTTTGGTGATGGAGTCGTTCGATACCTGTACTGTCAGTAGGTGAGCAACGGTTCCGACGAAATTTGTAGGAGGTGTTCGAGCTCCCTGAAACTGGAGCGGTTGGGATGAGCGTTTGAAGAGGTAGACAAGGGTGGTTTCGGTCTGGTGTTTATCGGTTTGTGGAAGGATGTGGTTGCGGTGGAAAGTTTGGAGATGGTGGAGGGTATTTTCCTGGACATCGACTGTTATTTTGGGGAAGAAGACAAGAGGGCAGGTCGGGTTCAAATAGAAGGGAAATGGGCCGAGGTAATATAAAAGGGGCAAGGCCCAAATGAAAATCCATGGTTTATTTTATTTTAAAAAAAAATGTACCTTAACTTGTTTAAGCTATAACTTGAGCATACGTGATCAGATGGACGAACCGTAAGTTGCGTTGGGACCGTATGGAGGAGAGCTTCACAATGAAGCTGAGTGGGAGTGGATTGGGACTCGTATGAATTTATGGCGAAATAAATTGTTTGATTCAAATCAAATAACGGTTTATCGTTCTTTAACGATGAACTGCAAATGTGAGTAAATCTCACAAACTCTAAACAGTTTTATTTTCACGTTATATTCTTAGAACTGTTAAAATATTATCTGTTTGACTGTTTGACTGTGTGTTGACTGTTTGATTGAACTGCTAGTCAGTTAGTAGGGATTTTATATATATATTTACATATATATATAAACCGTTAAATAGTCATATGTGATTCTGCTATCAGAATATTTCACAGTGAAGTGAAATTGATGTTGTTGTATTGTCTAACATCTGTGGTGCAGGGAAACAGGTTGGAGGAATCCAACAGGATTCCTCAACAGTTATTTTACTGTGATTTTTATATTGTGATATATAATGTGATGTATATAATCTATGTGATCATGTGTGGTGGGACGATATTCATCGTTATTTATGGTGTGTTAAATACCATAAGAAATACCAGGATATAGAAAAGAGATTTTCAAACTATAATTTGAAAATAATTTATTTATATAAAATCGATGGATTTTATATTTTAAAGAAAAGGGGATTTTGAGTATAAAGGAAAATATTGGTTAATCAAGTATAAAGGAAAAATATTTGTTAATCAAGTATAAAGGAAATTATGTGTTAATCAAATATAAAGGATAAATATATTTGTGAAGACAAATATAAAGGATATATATATATTTGTAAATCAGATATAAAGAAATATATTTGTCAAATATATAAGAAGAGAAATATTGTAAACCATTTGAATAAATAGAATAAAGGAATTTTATAAAATCACAGGATTTTATAAAAAGAAATTATTTATAAAACGAACACGGTTTTATAAAAGGAAGTATTTATAAAACAAATAGAGTTTTATAAAAGGGATATTTATTTAGAAAATAAATAGAATAAAGGAATATGGATTCAGAAGATAAATAAGAAGTTATAAATAGGAAATATTTGTAACGGTAAATAGAAGTTATAAATAGGGTATATTTGTAACGGTAAGTAAACGTTATAAATAGGAAATATTTGTAACGGTAAATAGAAGTTATAAATAGGATATATTTGTAACGGTAAGTAAACGTTATAAAAAGGAAATAGTTGTAACGGAAAACGTAGTTTATCAAAAGAAGTTAATCGATGTTAGTTAATCGATTAGTGTTAAAGTAAAATGAGTTAATCGAATATAGTTATTCGAATAGAAAGCAAATGAGTAAATCGAATATAGTTATTCGAATAAGAAAGCAAATGAGTAAATCGAATATAGTTATTCGAATAGAGTTAAACAAAGTAATTTGTTAGGTTAACCAAAGCAAGTTAGTCGAGTTAATCAAAGTAATTGGTTAAGTTAACCAAAGTGAATTAACTAAGTTAAACTAAGTGGATTAGTTCAGTTAATCGAATATAGTTATTCGAAAGAAAGTGTTAATCGAATATAGTTATTCGAGTAAAGTTAAAAGAGTTAATCGAATATAGTTTATTCGAGTGGGGAAATCAAATGTTATTCATTTGAGAAGAGTTACCGAATATTATTTATTCGAAGAGTAGTTATCGAATATTGGTTATTCGAAGTTAGTTAATCCAAAGGAGTTATTCGAAGTTAGTTAATCCAAAGGAGTTATTCGAAGTTAGTTAATCCGAAGGAGTTAGTCGAAGAGTTAATCCAAAGGAGTTATTCGAAGTTAGTTAATCCAAAGGAGTTAGTCGAAGAGTTAATCGAATATAGTTATTCGAAAGAAGGTGTTAATCGAATATAGTTATTCGAGTAAAGTTAAAAGAATTAATCGAATTTAGTTATTCGAAATGAGTTATTCGAATTTGATATTTGAATAGAGTTAAACACATTAGAGTGATTCGAATTACTTATTCAAATAGAGTTAAACACGTAAGAGTTAATTGAATATTAGTTATTCAATTAGAGTTAAATCGAATTTAGTTATTCGAAAGGAGTTAATCAATTTGAGTTAAGTTAATCGATTTGAATTAAGTTGAATCGAAATGGAGTAAATCGATTAGAATTAAGTTAATCGAGTTAGAGTAGATCGAATATTGGTTATTCGAAGGTAAGTTATTCGAAGGAGTTAATCAAATGAGTCGATCCAAAGGAGTTAGTCGAATATTAGTTATTCGAATAGAGTTAAAGGAGTTATCGATTTTAGTTTGATCGAAAGGAGTTATCGATTTGTAAATCGAAAGGAGATTTTCGAATATAGCATATTCGAAAGAAAGAGACCGAATATTGTTTATTCGAAAGAGAGAGATTTCGAATATGAGTTATTCGAAGAGAGATAATCGAATATAGGTTATTCGAAGAAGAGTTAATCAAATAGAGATTACTCGAAAGAGAGTTATACGTCGAATTCGATTATAGCGAATTCGGGAAAGTACTATTTACTTTCCAGGGTTTAAATCAAGATTTAGTTATTGATTTAGAAATTAGGTGTCTGTTAAATTATTCGAGTTAGGAAATAAAATATATAGGGGTATGAATTATAACGTTATAGTTATAATCAAACACTGTCATATAAGAAGTGGATTCGTAACCTGAATCCGAGAATTTGCATAAACAGATGATTGTAAAAAGTGAGTGACGAGCTTCATCTATTTCACAGTAAAGGACGTTGTTCAATTAAGGTCTGAGAGGCAATTATACCCCAACTTGATTGACTTCAGAATTGACAAAGGAATAGTTGTGGTTCGATAGAAAAGGTTGATTTGAAATATAGTTAAGTAATAAGCGATTAATGGATTAAGCGTAACGATGTTTTATACAACGTTCATTGGAAA
Organism: Allium sativum; assembly: GCA_030737875.1. Classification (NCBI taxonomy): domain Eukaryota; kingdom Viridiplantae; phylum Streptophyta; class Magnoliopsida; order Asparagales; family Amaryllidaceae; genus Allium; species Allium sativum. The sequence continues at coordinate 506,421,540 of CM060921.1, read as the reverse complement.
TCCGTAAATGAGTTTTGGAAACGTTTTCCAAATATAGTCAGATATGTTTTCTAAACATAGAAAATGAAATGTTTTCATGATAAGAATTTAAGAAATAGAGTTAAGCAAATTCAAAAACTGACTGGAGAGGGTAAGTTGAACGGTTTTCTAAGTGACGATCTGATGTTGGTCTCGACCTTCCGTATTGATACTTAGAGAGTTGTTCTCATACTAGTTACAGTTAGGGACTGATTGTTGCAAAATAATAGTGATGTGAAAATAAGCTATGGAAATGTTTTCCAATGATTAATAACATATATTTTCTAAATATATGAAATAAGGAAATATGAACATATGATGATTGATCGATCGAATTTCCATTTGGAAATAAGATCGTTGTTTGTACACCGCCATGTTTTCATTTGATAGTTAGATCACAGACTATCAAAGTTTTAACCATTTTAACGTTGTTAATATGGAGAGACCGGTTGGATTTTTATCCAAAGAACCACTCTGTATTGGCATAAGCGTTGCGAGCAATATATGCCAAAGATAAGTTGAAGACGAAGTAAAGTGCAAGGGCTGTTGTATAAGTCTTAGATAACAGTGACTAAGATGGATATACTGAATAGTGCCTTCGGTTTGTCCAGTCCCAGGACAACGTATATGGAAGAAGGTCTGACAGAGTATATCCAATGGATCGCGTAAGTTGATCTGTTCAAACGTATTCACGTTTGGTGGCGGAGGAATTCGTTTCTCTTAGCTGTATACCCGTGTTATTTTTGAATAAGTCAATTTGTGATTTGGCGGGTATGACGATGTGGCATTCAAAGTGAATGGTGATCAGATGTTCTGAAGATAGACGTAGCTTCTAGCCTCACCCCAGGAAGTAACAAAAGTTGGGCTAGGCAGCATGGCTAGTTGGGTCATCCCCAAGCAGGGTGTATTGTCACCGATCTAGGGAATATCCATATTTATACTTCTTTTTGATTCTGTATCTTCGGATGACGGTTTGATGGCCTATAACCGTGGTGGCAATATATTCGCGACACTCAAGCTAAATGAGTGAGCGGTCATGTGTGGCCGGGTTGCAAGACGTTCTTGTTGAACCTGCAGTGTATCACCTCTAGAGTACACTGATCAGAAGGTGCTCCCATACCTTGTCTGTTGGAATCCATTCTCCGTTAAGCGCCCTGCGGTTTATGATTTTATACTATGTATGTAGAACGTGAGATGCAAGCGTTTCTGCTAGGTTGATACCTATTTGTACTTAGACATTATTATAATATCACAATGATATTGCTTGTCAAAGTTGTTTAGATACTCATAAGGAAAAACCCGTTCCGTATTCACGGCGTGGTCTTATGAGATATCATATACCTGTTTTAAACTGTTTTACTCATACCAGTCCCATGACTGACCCGGAGTTTACTTTGTTGTTTTCCCTAAACTCTTGGGTGCCTAAATTTGTACGGGCAGTCAAGTAGTCGGGATTTATAGATATACATGGAGAGCTTGGAGCAGGAGACTTCAAGATTCTATAGCTATAGTTATTTCCGCTGTGTTGTAAGTGTTGTACTCTGATAAGTGCTATTGTATATATATAACTGTTTACTTCAAAGTTATGTTATATATTATATGTTATTCGTTCCGCTGTGAGATTCGTGTTACTCTGATGATTCTGATGTTCTTCTTCTTCTTCTATTCTATTAGTTCTATCTTTTCTTTCTCACCTTCTAAATTCTTTCACTAACGTCTCGGAATTTCCGACTCTCGAGCAGTCGGAAATTTCCAGCCGTTACAGTTGGTATCAGAGCTTAAGTTAAGTGATTACCTTGGCTCTGTGGCATAACTCGATAGAGATGGGATTAGTAATATCCTAGATTGAGTTTGAGTGTATATATATGAGCGCGTAATTGTTATTCAATATAAAATGGTTTTATATTGTGGAGATTTATTGGTTGAGTGGCTTATGAATTCTGGTCGATCAGTTTGATCCACTGTATCGATAAGAGTTACTAAACACTCGAATACGATGAACCGTCATGGTATGTTTTGAAAGAGGGTAAATGAAATAATTTTTCCCAAAATATATTTGTTTATAGAAGAAATATATATCTTGAAATTGATATAATATATTGGTAGTGTTGGTTGTTATTATAATCGAATAAGATTATAAAAGGGTGAAATGGTTATAAATGACCAATCAGGATTCATATGAATGTAATATATGAAATAGTTTGAATTAAATATGAATTTAAATCAGATTTGGAATTAAAATAAGGAAATTTTAAGTTCCTGGGAGATTTTGAAAATGTTTTTCAAATTGAAAATGATATAGTATTGAACTCACTTCGATAGCTGGAAAATAGATTCTGATGATGAATCTAGACATCATCAGTGTTCATTTTCGAGTTCTAAGTGACGGATTACTACCAATGGTTTTGTTTTCAAATGGTGTTGAGGAAAACAAGTTGTTTAGAAATTCAAAAGTTTTGAATTGGTGTTAGGATTTGAAATTGATTTGAAATAAATCCCAGGGATTTAAATCTTGAAATTTAAAATTTAACTTGTTAAGTTGAATGAATCAAGATGGTAAAAACAAATAAGTAAATTAAAATTTAACATGAACCAAGTTAAATAAATCGGGATTTGGTTAGAGAATCATCTGGATTGGAATTAAGTTGATGGGTTAAGAGTTTGAAATCTGATATTGGAGTTTGAATAGAATTGGACTTGAATAGCACCAAGTGTTTGAGTTGAAGGTTGGATTGAGATGACATTGGTATATGTTGGGTTGATACATTTGAAAGTGATAAGGGTGATATGCCCGACAAAGAGGTACAAGTCTATTTTTGATATAAGCATGAGATTTATGAGCCGAATCGGCAAGCCGCTTGGCTGTTTGATCTTCTTTTTGGGTTGAAGATGGCCTAGAGAGGCGAGTTGTGGTTTTACCGATAGGGCTGTACAAAGGAGGTTATGGCGAAATTTTCCGAAAATTTAAAGTGTTAGAAAATTTTCAGAATTTTTGAAAATTTTAATTAGTCGGAAGAATAAATATTTTAGTCGATATTAAGTGGTTCGGTTGAAATCAGAAATAAGGGGTAAACCAATCTTAGGAGTTCCAATATATAGGGTCAACCTCTAACTTAGCAATTTCGAGGACGAAATTATTTTAAGTGGGGAAGTCTGTAATGGCGCATTTTGTAAGGTATAATAATTAAGTTATTTAATTATTTAAATAACGAATATATTAAATAAACGATAGTTGAACGTATAATTATAATTTTATTATAATTAAAATCGAGCTTGAAATGGCGCTGCAGTTCGCGATTTGGCGATTCGAACTTCAACTGAATGTACATGATTCGTTTTAAGCCGGATTTCTGTGAAACAAGAAACGTGTGGAGCTGGTGGAGTATATCTTTCTAGTGGAAGAAAAAAATCGGGATTTCGTCGGGTAGATTTTGAGTTATGTCCAAATCAAATTTCAGAAAAGTCGCTGTGGAATTCCTTTATAATTTGCGACGCTTTATATACGTTATAAATCGATTTTTCGATACGAACTGAATATCGGGATAATCTGGAGTCTGGAAATCAAGTCATAAAATCTGAGGTGATATTCTAGAGCCGGACGACATCGTATATGGATATATACGATAATATTAACTTATTAATATTTAATTTAATAATATTTAAATATATTTATATATTTAAATGGGTCATCCAGAGCTTTAAAAATACACTGTGTGAGCAAACGAAGTCGGAATTCGACGAAACTAATTTTGTTGGGACCGGAATATCAAATAGTTGTTAGATTCCAAGTTTCGTGATTTTTAGAGTCACTGTGTGACCGTAGAGATTTTTAGAGTGGAAAATAGACAGTATTTCGACAGTTAAAAATACGCTGTTTGATCATACGGAGTCGGAATTCGACGAAACTAGTTTCGTTGGGACCGTATTGTCGAACTCTAGCCACACGTCCAGTTTGGTAATTTTTGGGTATCGTGTGTGACCACATGGATTTTTAGAAGGATAAAACGAATCAAATAATAAAAGAAAAAAATAAATAAAAATATCCAATCCTTTTCCCTGATCATAACTAGGCCACATACATATGTTTTCAGCCACAAATGGCAACAACCCCAAACACAAGCATATATATATACCGCAACACCCAAACACAGAAAAGGTTGGAAGAAGAAAAATCAAAGAAAATAGAAATCAAAATCCTAAAATCCTAATATACATGTATTCGGATTCAACCGAAGCTGCTCTCCATTCTCGTATGATTTCCATTGAGTTCGAACGTGGGTTGTTCGCTGCTGGTTTTGGAGTCGGGAGTTAGGGTTCCAATTCTTGGGTTATTGAGGAAGCGTTGGTTCGAATGAAGTGTATATTTGAGTTGTTGGGTGGATTTAGAGTGGATTGTGGAATTTTGGAAGCGTTTGGTGATGGAGTCGTTCGATACCTGTACTGTCAGTAGGTGAGCAACGGTTCCGACGAAATTTGTAGGAGGTGTTCGAGCTCCCTGAAACTGGAGCGGTTGGGATGAGCGTTTGAAGAGGTAGACAAGGGTGGTTTCGGTCTGGTGTTTATCGGTTTGTGGAAGGAGGTGGTTGCGGTGGAAAGTTTGGAGATGGTGGAGGGTATTTTCCTGGACATCGACTGTTATTTTGGGGAAGAAGACAAGAGGGCAGGTCGGGTTCAAATAGAAGGGAAATGGGCCGAGGTAATATAAAAGGGGCAAGGCCCAAATGAAAATCCATGGTTTATTTTATTTTAAAAAAAAATGTACCTTAACTTGTTTAAGCTATAACTTGAGCATACGTGATCAGATGGACGAACCGTAAGTTGCGTTGGGACCGTATGGAGGAGAGCTTCACAATGAAGCTGAGTGGGAGTGGATTGGGACTCGTATGAATTTATGGCGAAATAAATTGTTTGATTCAAATCAAATAACGGTTTATCGTTCTTTAACGATGAATTGCAAATGTGAGTAAATCTCACAAACTCTAAACAGTTTTATTTTCACGTTATATTCTTAGAACTGTTAAAATATTATCTGTTTGACTGTTTGACTGTGTGTTGACTGTTTGATTGAACTGCTAGTCAGTTAGTAGGGATTTTATATATATATATTTACATATATATATAAACCGTTAAATAGTCATATGTGATTCTGCTATCAGAATATTTCACAGTGAAGTGAAATCGATGTTGTTGTATTGTCTAACATCTGTGGTGCAGGGAAACAGGTTGGAGGAATCCAACAGGATTCCTCAACAGTTATTTTACTGTGATTTTTATATTGTGATATATAATGTGATGTATATAATCTATGTGATCATGTGTGGTGGGACGATATTCATCGTTATTTATGGTGTGTTAAATACCATAAGAAATACCAGGATATAGAAAAGAGATTTTCAAACTATAATTTGAAAATAATTTATTTATATAAAATCGATGGATTTTATATTTTAAAGAAAAGGGGATTTTGAGGATAAAGGAAAATATTGGTTAATCAAGTATAAAGGAAAAATATTTGTTAATCAAGTATAAAGGAAATTATGTGTTAATCAAATATAAAGGATAAATATATTTGTGAAGACAAATATAAAGGATATATATATATTTGTAAATCAAATATAAAGAAATATATTTGTCAAATATATAAGAAGAGAAATATTGTAAACCATTTGAATAAATAGAATAAAGGAATTTTATAAAATCACAGGATTTTATAAAAAGAAATTATTTATAAAACGAACACGGTTTTATAAAAGGAAGTATTTATAAAACAAATAGAGTTTTATAAAAGGGATATTTATTTAGAAAATAAATAGAATAAAGGAATATGGATTCAGAAGATAAATAAGAAGTTATAAATAGGAAATATTTGTAACGGTAAATAGAAGTTATAAATAGGGTATATTTGTAACGGTAAGTAAACGTTATAAATAGGAAATATTTGTAACGGTAAATAGAAGTTATAAATAGGATATATTTGTAACGGTAAGTAAACGTTATAAAAAGGAAATAGTTGTAACGGAAAACGTAGTTTATCAGAAGAAGTTAATCGATGTTAGTTAATCGATTAGTGTTAAAGTAAAATGAGTTAATCGAATATAGTTATTCGAATAGAAAGCAAATGAGTAAATCGAATATAGTTATTCGAATAATAAAGCAAATGAGTAAATCGAATATAGTTATTCGAATAGAGTTAAACAAAGTAATTTGTTAGGTTAACCAAAGCAAGTTAGTCGAGTTAATCAAAGTAATTGGTTAAGTTAACCAAAGTGAATTAACTAAGTTAAACTAAGTGGATTAGTTCAGTTAATCGAATATAGTTATTCGAAAGAAAGTGTTAATCGAATATAGTTATTCGAGTAAAGTTAAAAGAGTTAATCGAATATAGTTTATTCGAGTGGAGAAATCAAATGTTATTCATTTGAGAAGAGTTACCGAATATTATTTATTCGAAGAGTAGTTATCGAATATTGGTTATTCGAAGTTAGTTAATCCAAAGGAGTTATTCGAAGTTAGTTAATCCAAAGGAGTTATTCGAAGTTAGTTAATCCGAAGGAGTTAGTCGAAGAGTTAATCCAAAGAAGTTATTCGAAGTTAGTTAATCCAAAGGAGTTAGTCGAAGAGTTAATCGAATATAGTTATTCGAAAGAAGGTGTTAATCGAATATAGTTATTCGAGTAAAGTTAAAAGAGTTAATCGAATTTAGTTATTCGAAATGAGTTATTCGAATTTGATATTTGAATAGAGTTAAACACATTAGAGTGATTCGAATTACTTATTCAAATAGAGTTAAACACGTAAGAGTTAATTGAATATTAGTTATTCAATTAGAGTTAAATCGAATTTAGTTATTCGAAAGGAGTTAATCAATTTGAGTTAAGTTAATCGATTTGAATTAAGTTGAATCGAAATGGAGTAAATCGATTAGAATTAAGTTAATCGAGTTAGAGTAGATCGAATATTGGTTATTCGAAGGTAAGTTATTCGAATTAGTTATTCGAAGGAGTTAATCAAATGAGTCGATCCAAAGGAGTTAGTCGAATATTAGTTATTCGAATAGAGTTAAAGGAGTTATCGATTTTAGTTTGATCGAAAGGAGTTATCGATTTGTAAATCGAAAGGAGATTTTCGAATATAGCATATTCGAAAGAAAGAGACCGAATATTGTTTATTCGAAAGAGAGAGATTTCGAATATGAGTTATTCGAAGAGAGATAATCGAATATAGGTTATTCGAAGAAGAGTTAATCAAATAGAGATTACTTGAAAGAGAGTTATACGTCGAATTCGATTATAGCGAATTCGGGAAAGTACTATTTACTTTCCAGGGTTTAAATCAAGATTTAGTTATTGATTTAGAAATTAGGTGTCTGTTAAATTATTCGAGTTAGGAAATAAAATATATAGGGGTAGGAATTATAACGTTATAGTTATAATCAAACACTATCATATAAGAAGTGGGTTCGTAACCTGAATCCGAGAATTTGCATAAACAGATGATTGTAAAAAGTGAGTGACGAGCTTCATCTATTTCACAGTAAAGGACGTTGTTCAATTAAGGTCTGAGAGGCAATTATACCCCAACTTGATTGACTTCAGAATTGACAAAGGAATAGTTGTGGTTCGATAGAAATGGTTGATTTGAAATATAGTTAAGTAATAAGCGATTAATGGATTAAGCGTAACGATGTTTTATACAACGTTCATTGGAAATCCGTAAATGAGTTTTGGAAACGTTTTCCAAATATAGTCAGATATGTTTTCTAAACATAGAAAATGAAATGTTTTCATGATAAGAATTTAAGAAATAGAGTTAAGCAAATTCAGAAACTGACTGGAGAGGGTAAGTTGAACGGTTTTCTAAGTGACGATCTGATGTTGGTCTCGACCTTCCGTATTGATACTTAGAGAGTTGTTCTCATACTAGTTACAGTTAGGGACTGATTGTTGCAAAATAATAGTGATGTGAAAATAAGCTATGGAAATGTTTTCCAATGATTAATAACATATATTTTCTAAATATATGAAATAAGGAAATATGAACATATGATGATTGATCGATCGAATTTCCATTTGGAAATAAGATCGTTGTTTGTACACCGCCATGTTTTCATTTGATAGTTAGATCACAGACTATCAAAGTTTTGACCATTTTAACGTTGTTAATATGGAGAGACCGGTTGGATTTTTATCCAAAGAACCACTCTGTATTGGCATAAGCGTTGCGAGCAATATATGCCAAAGATAAGTTGAAGACGGAGTAAAGTGCAAGGGCTGTTGTATAAGTCTTAGATAACAGTGACTAAGATGGATATACTGAATAGTGCCTTCGGTTTGTCCAGTCCCAGGACAACGTATATGGAAGAAGGTCTGACAGAGTATATCCAATGGATCGCGTAAGTTGATCTGTTCAAACGTATTCACGTTTGGTGGCGGAGGAATTTGTTTCTCTTAGCTGTATACCCGTGTTATTTTTGAATAAGTCAATTTGTGATTTGGTGGGTATGACGATGTGGCATTCAAAGTGAATGGTGATCAGATGTTCTGAAGATAGACGTAGCTTCTAGCCTCACCCCAGGAAGTAACAAAAGTTGGGCTAGGCAGCATGGCTAGTTGGGTCATCCCCAAGCAGGGTGTATTGTCACCGATCTAGGGAATATCCATATTTATACTTCTTTTTGATTCTGTATCTTCGGATGACGGTTTGATGGCCTATAACCGTGGTGGCAATATATTCGCGACACTCAAGCTAAATGAGTGAGCGGTCATGTGTGGCCGGGTTGCAAGACGTTCTTGTTGAACCTGCAGTGTATCACCTCTAGAGTACACTGATCAGAAGGTGCTCCCATACCTTGTCTGTTGGAATCCATTCTCCGTTAAGCGTCCTGCGGTTTATGATTTTATACTATGTATGTAGAACGTGAGATGCAAGCGTTTCTGCTAGGTTGATACCTATTTGTACTTAGACATTATTATAATATCACAATGATATTGCTTGTCAAAGTTGTTTAGATACTCATAAGGAAAAACCCGTTCCGTATTCACGGCGTGGTCTTATGAGATATCATATACCTGTTTTAAACTGTTTTACTCATACCAGTCCCATGACTGACCCGGAGTTTACTTTGTTGTTTTCCCTAAACTCTTGGGTGCCTAAATTTGTACGGGCAGTCAAGTAGTCGGGATTTACAGATATACATGGAGAGCTTGGAGCAGGAGACTTCAAGATTCTATAGCTATAGTTATTTCCGCTGTGTTGTAAGTGTTGTACTCTGATAAGTGCTATTGTATATATATAACTGTTTACTTCAAAGTTATGTTATATATTATATGTTATTCGTTCCGCTGTGAGATTCGTGTTACTCTGATGATTCTGATGTTCTTCTTCTTCTATTCTATTAGTTCTATCTTTTCTTTCTCACCTTCTAAATTCTTTCACTAACGCCTCGGAATTTCCGACTCTCGAGGAGTCGGAAATTTCCAGCCGTTACACCCCTTGCCTCGACTCATGACGGAAATCCAATTTCCAATACGTGTATTGCGGTTTTAATTGTAGAACTAGTATGGCGACATAGTAGCATGGGATGCTATGCCGTCTATGATTTATATTTATGATTGAGACTGTTTTGACACTATACACTTATTATAGTATCAAATGATTTGTTTTTAAACGTGCCAAGCATGTTTGGCTGTTATAAGGTAAAACCCTATCCTCCGGCTTGCGTTGCATTGTGTGATGGGACCTGGGTCTTATAATAGCTTCATTTTTCGAAAAGCATTGCGCTGTTTATTCTATGCACTGGTATTCTTGGGAGGAAACCCGTTCCGTGTTGTACGGCGTGGTCCCTTGAATTACTCTCTTTTAAAGTAAAGCTTTAAATAACTGTTTTAGTTCTCACACCAGTCACATGACTGACCTGGAGTTTATTGTTTTAACCTAAACTCTGGGTGCCCCTATTTCCCGCACGGGCAGCTAGTAGTTTTGGTTTTGCAGATTTATACTCACAGGGTCCTGATTTATAGCTGGAATGATATCCGGAAAGCTCTGTATCCGTATATCACCTTCAGTTGTGCTTTGTATTATTTTCCGCTACTATGTAATTTATTGTAATCTCTGATATTTATCGAATGTAATTTATTCAATTATACTCTGTATATTCTTGTATCTGATGGAATTGTTGTAATAGCAATGAAATGTTCTTCTGTTTGTGTCCTGATTTGTCTTGTCCTCACAATAATTCGTTCTTTCTCATCTCTTCGGAGACCGGGGAAGTTCGGGTCGCTACATTTGGTATCAGAGCTTTGGTTTACAGAGCTCGAGAACAAGACACATTAGAACCATACGAAAGAATTCATCAGATATTGGATTAGTAATATCCAATTGGAATGACTCGTTAGAGATAGGATCAGTAGTATCCTAGAACGAGTGTGAAGAGTATATTTTTCAAATGAAAACAATTTTGTTTTGAAATTTAAACCATTTTATACGTATTTGATTATTTATTTATTTTGAATATGGACAATCCAATATATAAAGATTTTGCATATACGCGTCATGAACGTATATTCGAAGTTTTAATATACTGGATAGATATAGAATTACACTCTAGTCGCCCGGAGATAATGTTGATAATGACCATGGCATCATCAATATTTATGTTCGTGTTTCGAAGGTGTGATATCTATATATTTCCATCAGACTGGTGTGAGAACCAAACTAATATAGCTAGACCACATTGTTGTGAATTGGCATCACAAACATGATTTTCTCTGTATGTATCAAAATTATGAATTTGAAACGTTAATCCACTAATTGATTGATGTTTGTGTTGTTTGTCTATTTGTTTGCTAATTTTGAACCATTTAACCTAATTGAACCAAATATTGAATTGTATTGAAAATTAGTCGCATTTGCTTGCATATACATATACTTACTTTGAACAGGTCATAGCAAGGAGGCTAGAGCCGAAGAATAAAATTAGTTTGCCCGACAAATAGGTACATGTTTACTGCATAATTTACTGTTTTGTTTGGGTGATGATGATTTTATGAGCCTATTGGCTTTTTCTTTTTCTTTTTGAGATCAAAAGGCCTATTTGGTAATTTCGGGATTTTCCCGTGGCACCCGGTGCAGGGGAGGTTATGGCGAAATTTTTCGAAAATTTAGGGTGTTAGCCAAATTTTTGAAAAATTTGAAAATTCTCAGAAACTAAAAAGTTGGAGAATGGAAGCCAGATCGAACGAAGAGTTGATTAATCAAACCACTTTCGACTTTGTTCCTTTTCGGGGACGAAAAGCTTTAAGTGGGGGAGATTGTAATAACCCGAAAATTCTGAACCAGTTTAAAAATTTTATTTTGGCAATTTTAGCGAATTTTGAATATTTAAAATGAATTATTTTAAATAATATCGACGGAAATTTATTTTGAATATAAATCGAACGTATATATTATATACGTCATCGTTAGAATATAAATATTTATATATAATTATAAATAGAATTGAAAATGGCGCGGTAGTTCGATAATTCGATTTCAAACTTCAATTGAATGTACCGGGTGCAAAACAATCCGGATTTTAGTGAAACCAAAAACATTAGGATCTAATTGGGAATATCTTTCCAACGAATCCGACAAATCGAAATTTCATAGCGGGAATCAAAAGATATGTCCAGTTGAAAATTCTGAATAGTCGCTATGGAATTCAGGCCCTTAAAATGGACATTTTGCAAACGACCTCGGATTTCGACGAAACCACTTTTGTTGGGTCCGTGATGCCAAATTATTGCTAGGTTTCAAATTTCATAATTTTTCGAATCAATATGTGAGCGTGGCAAAGGAAAACGCGTTTGACCAGTTTCAGTTGATTTTAATCGACTGGAAAATGGCCATTTTTCTAACGGTCTCAGAATTCGACGAAAATAGTTTTGTTAGGACCGTATCGTCAATACGAAACTAGAAAATATTTTTATAGGATTTATAGAGTTAGTATGTGACCCCGGTAATTTGAAATGTACGTTTAAAATTCAATATAGCGATTTAAATGTAAATTCAACGGAAACTGATCGAGACGAATGAATCAGCCTACGATACATATCCCATTGTGTTCGGAATGGGGGCAAAACGCTATGGACGATAGGCGATGGGCCTTGTTTAGAGGTCGAAAATAAAAGTTGCTTTTAATGATAAATTAAATAATTAAAAAATTAAAAATATCTCCTCTCCCTCTTCCTATATCTCCTTTGCCCCCCCCCCCTGATATTTTCAATTCAGAAAAACAAAATTAAAAAAAAAAGAGAAAGAGGAAGACGAGGGGGAAACACCCCCCCCCCCCCCGATGATCACTGCCGCCGCCGCCAGGAAAGCGCCCCCCGGATGTCGACCGCAACGTCACAGACCCCCCCCCCCCCCCCTCATCCACCGAAGCGATAACTTTCTCCCCCCCCCCCTCTTTGATGCATCGCAAACCCCCCCCCCCCCCTCACCAGAAAATCTCCACCGCCACCTGAGCTTCGCCCCCTCCTGAAATCCCCAACCCGCGAGACCCAGCACCCATCGCCGACGCCACCGAACCCTAGCCGAGCTCCCATCCGCCGCCTGAGAGCCACCGCGAGTCCTTCCATCACCCCCCTCTTCGAAAAGTAAGTTTTTCCCATATATTTAATTTAAATCAGTTTTTATATTTAATTTAAATCAGTTTTTATGTTTAATTTAAACCAGTTTTTGTGGGTATTTGCATAGTAGGAAAATCAGTTTTTAGCATAGAAAAGATTAGATTTTTAAAAGGCAAAAAATTCGATTTTTATATATTGAATAGCATAGTAAAAATTCGATTTTTATATATTGAATAGCATAGTAAAAATTCGATTTTTATATATTGAATAGCATAGTAAAAATTTGATTTTTATATATTGAATAGCGAAGTAAAAATTCGATTTTTACATACGTAGAGAATACGGGCAACGAAGATAACAAAAGGCCGAGAACAACGAAGGTTTCTGCAAAAGAAGAGCCGTGGATTTAGGATAGCTATTGGTGAGAATTTCTCACCTTTCAATTTCTTTTTCAAGTTATATATATATACTAGGATGCAGACGGTGCTTAGTAGCACCCGACACAATCGTCCACAGACCATGGACTTGTTTGTTTGATTGCAAAAATTAGTTAGATTATTAGATTGAAATTTGAGTTGTTTGGTGAAATGGAATGGATTGATTGATGTGTGAATGGCGTGGGCCTTCACTAGACCGGGGATAAGGCTAGGCCTCGTCCCGTTTCTAGTATCGTGCCGTTATGCCGCCGAAATTTTCTAAAATATGTTAGAAAAATAAAAAAAAATCATTTGATTTAAAGAATGAACTGTATAGAAATTCATATGTTAAAATAAAATATTTGATCGTTAAAAATATAATTTTTAACGTGGAAGTGAATAAAATAAAATATTCATTTACAAACCGGACGGTTTGTTCATGTACACCTATTTGAAGGACATTGATTGGGTCGATAAATTTTACACATCGCCCAACTGCACAAATAAAATCTGTGTTTGATTGTTTGAAACCCCACACGGGTGTTGGGATGAAATATGAAGTTCACTCATCCTGATAGATTAAACATGTCGATCGACTGATTGACAGGCTGTTATAAGCGTTAGATATCTATATTTGATGCTTATACAGTGTAGTGCACTTTGGTTGATGGTTGATTATTTTTCAATGCTATTATATATGTGTGTTGTAGGAAAATCCATATAATTAATTTTATATGGTGATTGATTGGGCCTCATTCCAATTTAGAAGATAAAGAATATTATAAAGTAAAGGTTCATGTGTTGACTGTACTCATTCGCGAGATTAGTCATGTGTTGAACGAAATATTTTAACAATAAAATTTATATCTTTATCACTATAAAGTAAAGGTTCATGTGTTGACTGTACTCATCCGTTGAGATTAGTCATGTGTTGAAAGAAATAATTTAACAAAAATAGTCACACGTGGACAGTACTCATTCGTTGAGGTTAGTCGTGTGTTGACAAAAATAAATACTCATTTGTTGAATAGAATATTTGAAAATAGAAATATATGAAGCCGTGTTGATTAGATTGACGCCATTTTGACGTGAACGATATCTATATCGATTTATTCATTTTAAAATGAATATCAAAAAACGATTTCGAAATGAGATGAATATAAAGCGATTTCGAAATGAATTGAATATAAAACGAATTGAATTCAAAATGAATAGAAAACGAATTGAATTCAAAATGAATAGAAAACGAATTGAATTCAAATTGAATAGAAAACGAATTGGATTTAAATTGAATTGAAAACGAAATGAATTCGAATCGAATTAAAATCGATTTGAATTGGAATCAAGTAGAAATGAAAGTAAAAAGGATTTATAATAGAAAATTCAATTTTGATTTGAATTTGAAATAAAGGTAGAAATTGTTTTTGAAACCAATTCAAAACTATTTATAAAATTTGTTTTTAATTAGAAATCGACGAAGTATATATAATATATATATATATTATATGTATAATGACCTGAATAGAACGCGCCGCGCCGCGGCAGTTCGTGAATTTCGACCATTTATTTCAAACGGACATTACGGGAGATCCGACCGTCGGATTCTCCTAAAACCGGAACCGTTGGGTTCGTATCGAAAAGAGCTTTCTAACAAATATTAGAAATTTGAAATCTAACGGTTGGATTTGGAGGTACGTCCAAATCAAATTTGAAAAAGGTCGGGGTAAGTGCAGTTCGATGGCTGTTGATGGAAATCGACTGTACGGGCCTTGATAAAATTATTAAAAATATCAATAATTTGTGTAAAATCAGAAGAAACGATTTGGGAAAATTTGGGATGAAAACTCCATATTTGAAAAGATAAAAATAGATTTTTATCGAAATGAACTAGTTTGAACTCAATTTAAAACCCGATTTTTTATTTTTAAATAAATAAATTAGATTTAAAAAGGGGTTTTAAATAATCGGAATTTCTAATATATTTGATTGGATTTGAAATGGGTTTATCGTGAATGGTGTTTTAAATAACACTAGTTCTTTAACCCGATAATAAATAGAATGTGATTTGGGTTTGTCGTGAACTGTGTTTTAAATAACACCTAGTTCTTTAACCCAATAAAGGAGTTTTAACGAATCTGCAATTAGGTTGAAATGTGAATCTAGAATCTAAATTATCAAATTTAGAAATGAGCGAGAACGGAGTATTACCAGTTTTACTCCAAAGCGATAGTTAAATCTTTAATCAGATTTGAACGTGAAATGGTAATTAATTTTACCGATAACACCATAGTATTAGAAATGGAGTATTACCAGTTTTGCTTCATGGGATGAATAGGTTGGGATTGGAAAATAAAATAAATAATTACTTCGGTACGGTTCGCTAATCTCGACTAGTTTGGAAAACCATAATTTGGTTTGAAATGACATCCAAAGGAAGATTAACGGATAAATTTCAAAGAATTTATCTTGGATAAAATTAATGGGAACCTTTCCCTTAGAATGTGATTTGGTGAATAAAAGAATATTCTGAACTGGAATGAGGCGTATGTTGAGTTTGTGTAACATTTGTTTTTAATATACGCGGGTTGTTCGGAAAGGCCGGGTTTATACCCATTCTGAATAACCGATTCGACGATAAGTCGAAGATGAAGACGGTGGTCGAAGACCGGAAGTCTTCACATCGTTTGGATAATTACTGACGATCCTAATTGGGCTGTACACCCAAGAGGATGGAAATAGTTGGTGGTCGTCCAGACGTACTTGGAGATCGATGGATATGCGAGGAAAGTGCCTCCGGTTTCGTTCAGACCCAGAACGGACTTGTAAATGGATTGTGTGTCTGACATTGGATTTTATTCTGTGTTGATTGATTTCTGTTAAATATATATCTGTTTGGCGGCAGAGAATTTATTCTTTTGCTTAACGCCCTTCTCTGAGACGTATGAGCTTAGAGGTTATATATCGATAGATATCAATCGCATGGCATGAACTGCCTGTGTGGCACGCTGAGATGCAATGATCAAGGCTTCTGTTGAAAAGCAGAGTCTTGTGGTTGATGATCAAAGCACGGCCTACGTGGCGTAGCTTTGTGTATAGCGGGAATTCGCGAGCCTCACACCTCGGTATGAGTTAAAAAGGGGATACGGACCGCTGGGAGAGCACGACGTTTCTTTCTAACTTTGGTGGTGTCAGTGACTTACCAGCCCTGACATTTATATACTTTTCACCTTTGTGGTTGTTGGAAGGAGGCGCCTCGATTATAGGTCTGTAAGGACCGGGAAACGTTTGTTCAGGCATAATTAATCCTCTAACGTAAGTGAGGACCGGCCCAGCCGCATCCGGGGTTGCCCAGAGTGTGTAGTCCCGAGGCACTTGCTAGAGTGTCTCGAAGCGGAGAGGATCTTTCCCCTTGCCTCAACTCATGACGGAAATCCAATTTCCAATACGTGTATTGCGGTTTTAATTGTAGAACTAGTATGGCGACATCGTAGCATGGGATGCTATGCCGTCTATGATTTATATTTATGATTGAGACTGTTTTGATACTATACACTTATTATAGTATCAAATGATTTGTTTTTAAACGTACCAAGCATGTTTGGCTGTTATAAGGTAAAACCCTATCCTCCGGCTTGCGTTGCATTGTGTGATGGGACCTGGGTCATATAATAGCTTCATTTTTCGAAAAGCATTGCGCTGTTTATTCTATGCACTTGTATTCTTGGGAGGAAACCCGTTCTGTGTTGTACGGCGTGGTCCCTTGAATTACTCTCTTTTAAAGTAAAGCTTTAAATAACTGTTTTAGTTCTCACACCAGTCACATGACTGACCTGGAGTTTATTGTTTTAACCTAAACTCTGGGTGCCCCTATTTTCCGCACGGGCAGCTAGTAGTTTTGGTTTTGCAGATTTATATTCACAGGGTCCTGGTTTACAGCTGGAATGATATCCGGAAAGCTCTGTATCCGTTTATCACCTTCAGTTGTGCTTTGTATTATTTTCCGCTGCTATGTAATTTATTGTAATCTCTGATATTTATCGAATGTAATTTATTCATTTATACTCTGTATATTCTTGTATCTGATGGAATTGTTGTAATAGCAATGAAATGTTCTTCTGTTTGTGTCCTGATTTGTCTTGTCCTCACAGTAATTCGTTCTTTCTCATCTCTTCGGAGACCGGGGAAGTTCGGGTCGCTACATTTGGTATCAGAGCTTTGGTTTACAGAGCTCGAGAACAAGACACATTAGAACCATACGAAACAATTCATCAGATATTGGATTAGTAATATCCAATTGGAATGACTCGTTAGAGATAGGATCAGTAGTATCCTAGAACGAGTGTGAAGAGTATATTTTTCAAATGAAAACAATTTTGTTTTGAAATTTAAACCATTTTATACGTATTTGATTATTTATTTATTTTGAATATGGACAATCCAATATATAAAGATTTTGCATATACGCGTCATGAACGTATATTCGAAGTTTTAATATACTGGATAGATATAGAATTACACTCTAGTCGCCCAGAGATAATGTTGATAATGACCATGGCATCATCAATATTTATGTTCGTGTTTCGAAGGTGTGATATCTATATATTTCCATCAGACTGGTGTGAGAACCGAACTAATATAGCTAGAACACATTGTTGTGAATTGGCATCACAAACATGATTTTCTCTATATGTATCAAAATTATGAATTTGAAACGTTAATCCACTAATTGATTGATGTTTGTGTTGTTTGTCTTGCTAATTTTGAACCATTTAACCTAATTGAACCAAATATTGAATTGTATTGAAAATTAGTCGCATTTGCTTGCATATACATATACTTACTTTGAACAGGTCATAGCAAGGAGGCTAGACCCGAAGAATAAAATTAGTTTGCCCGACAAATAGGTACATGTTTACTACATAATTTATTGTTTTGTTTGGGTGATGATGATTTTATGAGCCTATTGGCTAGCCGCTTGGCTTTTTCTTTTTCTTTTTGAGATCAGAAGGCCTATATGGCAATTTCGGGATTTTGCCGTGGCTCCCGGTGCAAGGGAGGTTATGGCGAAATTTTTCGAAAATTTAGGGTGTTAGCCAAATTTTTGAAAAATTTGAAAATTCTCAGAAACTGAAAAGTTGGAGAATGGAAGCCAGATCGAACGAAGAGTTGATTAATCAAACCACTTTCGACTTTGTTCCTTTTCGGGGACGAAAAGCTTTAAGTGGGGGAGATTGTAATAACCCGGAAATTCTGAACCAGTTTAAAATTTTTATTTTGGCAATTTTAGCGAATTTTGAATATTTAAAATGAATTATTTTAAAAAATATCGATGGAAATTTATTTTGAATATAAATCAAACGTATATATTATATACGTCGTCGTTAGAATATAAATATTTATATATAATTATAAATAGAATTGAAAACGGCGCGGTAGTTCGATAATTCGATTTCAAACTTCAATTGAATGTACCGGGTGCAAAACAATCCGGATTTTAGTGAAACAAAAAACATTAGGATCTAATTGGGAATATCTTTCCAACGAATCCGACAAATCGAAATTTCATAGCGGGAATCAAAAGATATGTCCAGTTGAAAATTCTGAATAGTCGCTATGGAATTCAGGCCCTTAAAAATGGACATTTTGCAAACGACCTCGGAATTCGACGAAACCACTTTTGTTGGGTCCATGATGCCAAATTATTGCTAGGTTTCAAATTTCATAATTTTTCGAATCAATATGTGAGCGCGGCAAAGGAAAACGCGTTTGACCAGTTTCAGTTAATTTTAATCGACTGGAAAATGGCCATTTTTCTAACGGTCTCAGAATTCGACGAAACTAGTTTTGTTAGGACCGTATCGTCAATACGAAACTAGAAAATATTTTTATGGGATTTATAGAGTTAGTATGTGACCCCGGTAATTTGAAATGTACGTTTAAAATTCAATATAGCGATTTAAATGTAAATTCAACGGAAACTGATCGAGACGAACGAATCAGCCTGCGATACATATCCCATTGTGTTCGGAATGGGGGTAAAACGCAATGGACGATAGGCGGTGGGCCTCGTTTAGAGGTCGAAAATAAAAGTTGCTTTTAGTGATAAATTAAATAATTAAAAATATCTCCTCTCCCTCTTCCTATATCTCCTTTGCCCCCCCCCCCCCCCGATATTTTCAATTCAGAAAAACAAAATTAAAAAAAAAAAGAGAAAGAGGAAGACGGGGGGGGGGGAACTCCCCCCCCCCCCGATGATCGCTGCCGCCGCCGCCAGGAAAGCGCCCCCCTGATGTCCACCACAACGTCACAGACCCCCCCCCCCCCTCATCCACCGACGCGACAACTTTCTCCCCCCTCCTCCCTCTTTGATGCATCGCAGACCCCCCCCCCCCCAGAAAATCGCCACCGCCACCTGAGCTTCGCCCCCTCCTGAAACCCCCAACCCGCGAGACCCAGCACCCATCGCCGACGCCACCGAACCCTAGCCGAGCTCCCATCGCCGCCTGAGAGCCAACGCGAGTCCTTCCATCACCCCCCCTCTTCGAAAAGTAAGTTTTTCCCATATATTTAATTTAAATCAGTTTTTATATTTAATTTAAATAAGTTTTTATGTTTAATTTAAACCAGTTTTTGTGGGTATTTGCATAGAAGGAAAATCAGTTTTTAGCATAGAAAAGATTAGATTTTTAAAAGGCAAAAAATTCGATTTTTATATATTGAATAGCATAGTAAAAATTCGATTTTTATATATTGAATAGCATAGTAAAAATTCGATTTTTATATATTGAATAGCATAGTGAAAATTCGATTTTTATATATTGAATAGCATAGTGAAAATTCGATTTTTATATATTGAATAGCATAGTAAAAATTCGATTTTTATATATTGAATAGCATAGTAAAAATTCAATTTTTATATATTGAATAGCGAAGTAAAAAATTCGATTTTTACATATGTAGAGAATACGGGCAACGAAGATAACAAAAGGGCGAGAACAACGAAGGTTTCTGCAAAAGAAGAGCTGTGGATTTAGGATAGCTATTGGTGAGAATTTCTCACCTTTCAATTTCTTTTTCAAGTTATATATATATATACTAGGATGCAGACGGTGCTTAGTAGCACCCGACATAATCGTCCACAGACCATGGACTTGTTTGTTTGATTGCAAAAATTAGTTAGATTATTAGATTGAAATTTGAGTTGTTTGGTGAAATGGAATGGATTGATTGATGTGTGAATGGCGTGGGCCTTCACTAGACCGGGGATAAGGCTAGGCCTCGTCCCGTTTCTAGTATCGTGCCGTTATGCCGCCGAAATTTTCTAAAATATGTTAGAAAAATAAAAAAATATCATTTGATTTAAAGAATGAATTGTATAGAAATTCATATGTTAAAATAAAATATTTGATCGTTAAAAATATAATTTTTAACGTGGAAGTGAATAAAATAAAATGTTCATTTACAAATCGGACGGTTTGTTCATGTACACCTATTTGAAGGACATTGATTGGGTCGATAAATTTTACACATCGCCCAACTGCACAAATAAAATATGTGTTTGATTGTTTGAAACCCCACACGGGTGTTGGGATGAAATATGAAGTTCACTCATCCTGATTGATTAAACATGTCGATCGACTGATTGACAGGCTGTTATAAACGTTAGATATCTATATTTGATGCTTATACAGTGTAGTGCACTTTGGTTGATGGTTGATTATTTTTCAATGATATTATATATGTGTGTTGTAGGAAAATCTATATAATTAATTTTATACGGTGATTGATTGGGCCTCATTCCAATTTAGAAGATAAAGAATATTATAAAGTAAAGGTTCATGTGTTGACTGTACTCATTCGCGAGATTAGTCATGTGTTGAACGAAATATTTTAACAATAAAATTTATATCTTTATCACTATAAAGTAAAGGTTCATGTGTTGACTGTACTCATCCGTTGAGATTAGTCATGTGTTGAACGAAATAATTTAACAAAAATAGTCACACGTGGACAATACTCATTCGTTGAGATTAGTCGTGTGTTGACAAAAATAAATACTCATTTGTTGAATAGAATATTTGAAAATAGAAATATATGAAGCCGTGTTGATTAGATTGACGCCATTTTGACGTGAACGATATCTATATCGATTTATTCATTTTGAAATGAATATCGAAAAACGATTTCGAAATGAGATGAATATAAAGCGATTTCGAAATGAATTGAATATAAAATGAATTGAATTCAAAATGAATAGAAAACGAATTGAATTCAAAATGAATAGAAAACGAATTGAATTCAAATTGAATAGAAAACGAATTGGATTTAAATTGAATTAAAAACGAAATGAATTCGAATCGAATTAAAATCGATTTGAATTGGAATCAAGTAGAAATGAAAGTAAAAAGGATTTATAATAGATAATTCAATTTTGATTTGTATTTGAAATAAAGGTAGAAATTGTTTTTGAAACGAATTCAAAACTATTTATAAAATTCGTTTTTAATTAGAAATCGACGAAGTATATATAATATATATATATTATATATATAATGACCTGAATAGAAAGCGCCGCGCCGCGGCAGTTCGTGAATTTTGACCATTTATTTCAAACGGACATTACGGGAGATCCGACCGTCGGATTCTCCTAAAACCGGAACCGTTAGGTTCGTATCGAAAAGAGCTTTCTAACGAATATTAGAAATTTGAAATCTAACGGTTGGATTTGGAGATACGCCCAAATCAAATTTGAAAAAGGTCGCGGTAAGTGCAGTTCGATGGCTGTTGATGGAAATCGACTGTACGGGCCTTGATAAAATTATTAAAAATATCAATAATTTGTGTAAAATCAGAAGAAATGATTTGGGAAAATTTGGGATGAAAAACTCCATATTTGAAAAGATAAAAATAGATTTTTATCGAAATGAACTAGTTTGAACTCAATTTAAAACCCGATTTTTTATTTTTAAATAAATAAATTAGATTTAAAAAGGGGTTTTAAATAATCGGAATTTCTAATATATTTGATTGGATTTGAAATGGGTTTATCGTGAACGGTGTTTTAAATAATACTAGTTCTTTAACCCGATAATAAATAGAATGTGATTTGGGTTTGTCGTGAACTGTGTTTTAAATAACACCTAGTTCTTTAACCCAGTAAAGGAGTTTTAACGAATCTGCAATTAGGTTGAAATGTGAATCTAGAATCTAAATTATCAAATTTAGAAATGAGCGAGAACGGAGTATTACCAGTTTTACTCCAAAGCGATAGTTAAATCTTTAAGCAGATTTGAACGTGAAATGGTAATTAATTTTACCGATAACACCATAGTATTAGAAATGGAGTATTACCAGTTTTGCTTCATGGGATGAATAGGTTGGGATTGGAAAATAAAATAAATAATTACTTCGGTACGGTTCGCTAATCTCGACTAGTTTGGAAAACAATAATTTGGTTTGAAATGACATCCAAAGGAAGATTAAAGGATAAATTTGAAAGAATTTATCTTGGATAAAATTAATGGGAACCTTTCCCTTAGAATGTGATTTGGTGAATAAAAGAATATTCTGAACTGGAATGAGGCGTATGTTGAGTTTGTGTAACATTTGTTTTTAATATACGCGGGTTGTTCGGAAAGGCCGGGTTTATACCCATTCTGAATAACCGATTCGACGATAAGTCGAAGATGAAGACGGTGGTCGAAGACCGGAAGTCTTCACATCGTTTGGATAATTACTGACGAACCTGATTGGGCTGTACACCCAAGAGGATGGAAATAGTTGGTGGTCGTCCAGACGTACTTGGAGATCGATGGATATGCGAGGAAAGTGCCTCCGGTTTCGTTCAGACCCAGAACGGACTTGTAAATGGATTGTGTGTCTGACATTGGATTTTATTCTGTGTTGATTGATTTCTGTTAAATATATATCTGTTTGGCGGCAGAGAATTTATTCTTTTGCTTAACGCCCTTCTCTGAGACGTACGAGCTTAGAGGTTATATATCGATAGATATCAATCGCATGGCATGAACTGCCTGTGTGGCACGCTGAGATGCAATGATCAAGGCTTCTGTTGAAAAGTAGAGTCTTGTGGTTGATGATCAAAGCACGGCCTATGTGGCGTAGCTTTGTGTATAGCGGGAATTCGCGAGCCTCACACCTCGGTATGAGTTAAAAACGGGATACGGACCGCTGGGAGAGCACGACGTTTCTTTCTAGCTTTGGTGGTGTTAGTGACTTACCAGCCCTGACATTTATATACTTTTCACCTTTGTGGTTGTTGGAAGGAGGCGCCTCGATTATAGGTCTGTAAGGACCGTGAAACGTGTGTTCAGGCATAATTAATCCTCTAACGTAAGTGAGGACCGGCCCAGCCGCATCCGGGGTTGCCCAGAGTGTGTAGTCCCGAGGCATTTGCTAGAGTGTCTCGAAGCGGAGAGGATCTTGCCCCTTGCCTCGACTCATGACGGAAATCCAATTTCCAATACGTGTATTGCGGTTTTAATTGTAGAACTAGTATGGCGACATAGTAGCATGGGATGCTATGCCGTCTATGATTTATATTTATGATTGATACTGTTTTGACACTATACACTTATTATAGTATCAAATGATTTGTTTTTAAACGTACCAAGCATGTTTGGCTGTTATAAGGTAAAACCCTATCCTCCGGCTTGCGTTGCATTGTGTGATGGGACCTGGGTCTTATAATAGCTTCATTTTTCGAAAAGCATTGCGCTGTTTATTCTATGCACTGGTATTCTTGGGAGGAAACCCGTTCCGTGTTGTACGGCGTGGTCCCTTGAATTACTCTCTTTTAAAGTAAAGCTTTAAATAACTGTTTTAGTTCTCACACCAGTCACATGACTAACCTGGAGTTTATTGTTTTAACCTAAACTCTGGGTGCCCCTATTTTCCGCACGGGCAGCTAGTAGTTTTGGTTTTGCAGATTTATATTCACAGGGTCCTGGTTTACAGCTGGAATGATATCCGGAAAGCTCTGTATCCGTTTATCACCTTCAGTTGTGCTTTGTATTATTTTCCGCTGCTATGTAATTTATTGTAATCTCTGATGTTTATCGAATGTAATTTATTCATTTATACTCTGTATATTCTTGTATCTGATGGAATTGTTGTAATAGCAATGAAATGTTCTTCTGTTTGTTTCCTGATTTGTCTTGTCCTCACAGTAATTCGTTCTTTCTCATCTCTTCGGAGACCGGGGAAGTTCGGGTCGCTACACCGTATGACATGGAACGGGTTTATTCCACATGAATATTAGTTTAAAAATTAAAAAACGCAATGCTTTTTGAAAAATGAAGCTATTATAAGATTCAGGTTACATTACATAATGCAACGCAAGCTGAAGGATAGAGTTTTACCTTATAATAGCCAAACATGCTTAATACGCCTTAAAACAAATATTTTGATATTAATATAAGTGCATGGTGTTTAAAACAACTTCGAATATAAATGTATCAGTCATAGACATCATAGTACTCAATCCTACTATGTCGCCATAGTATACAACTAAAACTGAAACGTCGCATATTGGAAATTGGATTCCATCTATTAGCCAGGGCAAGGGATCTTCCTCGCCAATTTCGGATCACCTCTAGCAAGATGTCCAGAATCAAACCTATGGGCAACCCTTGGTTAGCGACAGGGCCAGTCCACACCCAACGTTTGTGGATTATTTATTCTTGAACAATACATTTTCTGATCCTATCGGACCTACAACCTGGTCAGTACGTCGACCAAATGAGCCTTTTATAGCCCTATATCTAAGGCGCCTCACTATACATCATCCATATAAGTAAATATGTCTAGGCACTATACCATGGCACCACTTCTAGCTAGAAAGAAACACATGCCCTCCCTGCGATCCTCATTCCATTTTTGACTCATACCGGGATATGAAGTTCGTGAATTAACACTATACACAAAGCAGCACTATATTAAAGTCGTGCTTTGATCATCATCCACAAGGATCTGCTTTTCAACAAAAGCCTTGATCATTACATCTCAACATGCATGCCACATTGTCAATCCATACGATACCATTGACTTCCACCAATATATAACCTCTAAGCTCATATGTCTCAGAGAAGGGTGTTAAGCAAGAGAATAAATTCTCTACCACCAAGCATATATATATATATATATATATATATATATATATATATATATTTAGCAAAGATCAACGAATATAGCACACACAAAAATGTCAGACATACAATCCGTTTGAAAGTCCGTTTTGGGTTTGAACGAAACCTAAGGCACCTTATTCCTCGTCCCGTATGTCCAATACAGGAGAGAGGTCCTCGCATACCTGGTTGATCTCCAAGTACGTCTAGACGACCACCACTTATTACCTCGTCTTGGGTGTACCGCCCAATTGAGACATCAGTAAACATCCATACGATGTGAAGATTTCCGGTCTTTAACCACCATCTTCAATCTTCGACTTTTAATCGTCGTAACAATTATTCAGTATGGGTTAAACCAAGTCTTTCTAAATAATTCGGGTATCTTTAAAATCAAATGATAAATAAAGATAACACATATCTCATTCCAATCAAGAATATTCTTTTATTCAAATATACATTACTCTAGGAATTATTCCCATTAATTTTATCAATGATTCATATCATTTAAACTTTTGTTTAAATCTTCCTCTGGATATCATTTCAAAAGATTTTATTATATCTTTTCGCAACTTAAACCAAAATAAGGTGTAAAAAATAGTAGGGATTATCGAGCCTTACCGAAGTAATCGTTTATTTTATTATCTCAATCCCAATCTATTCATCCCATGGAGGAAAACTGGTAGTACTTCATATCTAACACCTATAGCGTTATCGGTAAATTTAATTACCATTTAAAGTTTAAATCTAATTAAAGATTCATCTATCGCATGGAGTAAAACTGGTGGTACACCATCTCGAACATTTCTCAAATTCGGTAAATTTAATTACCTCTTTTACATTTCAATCTAATTGAATTAAATTCATTAAATCTTTAATTCAGTTTTAATCTTCATAAATCATTATTCAATGATTATGTAACTTTTTAGGAAATAAATCTGGTCTTTAACTGGGTTAGAGAACAAATGTCATTTAAAACATTGTTCACAATGAACCCAAAATCATCTTCCATTTAATATGGAATCTTCACAAAAATTTGAACAATTTATAATCGATATAAATTTCTGTATCCGACCAATACTATAAGTGGAATAATGGCAAAGCTTTTAAATTACAGAAATAGTAAATGTCTTCCTTCAAAGAAGCTCATCTCGATTATTATTAATCGAATTCCATTCAATTCCAATTTAATTAAATAAACTGGAAAATTTCCTTAAATCTTAATTGAAGGATTTAATTTCATTATCAATTGGGTTTAAGAACAATATCATTTAAAGATACCATTCACGACAAAACCAAAGTCCAATTTGATATTAAATATAAGATCTTAAGTGGAAATCATGTCGATTCACATTCAATATCAAATTCTGAAACTAACAAATATCGTTTTGGAATAAATCAGTATCTTCCAAATTCCTCAACAATATCTGTATAATTATGGAATCCAATATCGAAATATCCGAAGATAATTTCCATTCAAATCCATTCCATTTTATTTGTTGGAAAACTCCGGTTATATTAAAACCACTTGTAAATCCAATTTATTCATTTGAAATCATTGGATTATTACTCTAGTTGTTAACTAGTTCATTCCGATAAAATTATCTTTATCCTTTCAAATATGGAATATTTCATCAAAAATCTTCCCAAACCATTTATTATGATTTTAAATAATTTATTTATATTTTTAATAATTTTGTTTAGGCCCTTACAGTTGGTTTCCAATTTCGCCCACCGAGCTGCATTCATAGCGACCTTTTCCAAAATTGATTTGGACTTATTTAAAAATCGAACAGTTAGGTTTCAAAAATTCTTATTTTATTGGAAAGACCATTTTATTACGGTTCCAACAATTCTAATATCAGGAGAATCCGACGGTCGGATATCCCGTTACGTCCATTCGAAGTTACGGGTTGACATTCGCGAACTGTCGCTGCGCGACGCGTTCTATTCAAGCCTGAATCAGTTTATAAATTTTAAATATAAATAGAAACGCTTCAAAACCAATTTTATAAATTATATAAAATATGTAAATTTATATTTGAAAACTCATTTCAATCATTTATCTTCAAAATCACGCTTTGCACTGTTCAGTCAATTTTAATATTATTTTTCAAAACTCGTTATTTTCAGTTCAAGTTTTCTTAATAGTCGTTACAAAAATAAACGAAGAACTTTCGAAAGAAAACTTCTTTTAAAACGTTTGCTATATAGCCTAACTGAACTTCACTTTGGAAAGTTACTATTCATTTTTAATTCAAAAACTTCAACATGCCAATCAATTGATAATTAATTCAAAACCATGCGTTATAGTTACAAATATTCATATATATTTTTATATCTTTGCATGCATCCAAAATCGAACGTCTAAATCAAACTTCTATTTTCATTGAATATTATATTATTAAAATATTCATTTTTTATTCCGTATTGGAATGAAACTCAATCAATATCCATATAAATAAATTTATATGGATTTCATCCGTCATATGCATCCAACAATAGTTGTAAACAATCATCAAACAATCAATTAACATCTAGAGTGCTCTTACACCCTCATAAGCCTCAAATAATTATTTAATGCTTATATCGGAATGTCAATCAATCGATTGGCATCCAATCTAAACACTTGGGATTAGTCTAAATCAAATATCATCCCAATATCCGTGTACGGTTTTCAACCAAATAAATAATCAATTAATAAATTTTTATTTATTCCAATTGACATCACTTAAATGGTTGAACATAAATAAGTCGTTCGACTTGTAAATGGATGTTTAATCCAGTTTCAACTACCACAAATAATTTAACATCGTTTTTAATATTTAATTATTTCAAAATCACATTCAAATCATAACATAAATAATCATCCATTCATCCATCTGGTTTGTAAACAACTGTGATGTGAGCTATCATACACCGTATAACAATTTGTGATAGTTAAACAGATAAAAATCAGCATAGGCAATCAATATATTTTTAAATATGATTACAATAACATAACAAAACAGTTGAGTGAGAAAGTTCTCACATCAATTGGTTTTGAAATCGTTGTATAAACGATTATTTTAACAAAATTAAACTAGACGTTTAATTTGACCAAAAATCTCAACTAGCTCCAATTCTTCATAGTCAGCTTCACAGCATAGTGTCGGTTGCCACGATTTCAACGCATTCAGTTTTGTTGAATTCTGATGTTGTATGAATAAGATATGACATTTTAATCTTTCACTCCATAATTACAATAATTAAGATAATTATATAAATTAATTAACTAATTTTCTTCCTTAATTCTTCCTTACCCCGCTTCTTTCTGCTGAAACACGAACTCGTGTTTGTCCTTCACCATTCCCTTGCGCACGACGATCGAGGCCACCAGAGGCCAATCGGCCTCCGCCACCAGCAGCGCCAAAGTGCCACCTCCCTCTGCCCTCGATGGCGCCTAGCTCGGTCACCCACTGCGGCCTAGAACCCGCCTCAAACGGAATGACTTCATGGCCCGATTTCCCCAATTAACAACACCAAAATCGATCTTAACCGTTGGATAGCACGAGCTCGATGCGTTAAATATTTTTCCAGTTGAGAGTTTTGTGTAAAAATCAATGGACTGAGAGATGTATGGGGAGAAAGGCTAGATGATTTCTGCCATTGACGGTTATAAGGCGGCGGACAATCGTGTAGAATTAGGGTTTGCAATATTTTGGGGGTATATATATATTATTTTATTAATATTAGATTCTAATATTACTTGTTTAACGCTCTAAACTCCAAATGAATCCCAACGACCGACGTCCCTAACAAAATATCTTCATTCCGGACACAATGGAAGATGTTTCGTAAGCTGACTTGATCATTTTAATCAGTTTTTTTAAAATTAAAATATAACGTTAAATATTGAATTTGAACGTACGTTTTAATTTACCACGGCCATATACTGCCTTCAAAAATTATGAAATTTGAATCTTGCTATATTTTACAAATACAGTTCTAACAAAACTAATTTCATCGAATTTGGAGACCGTTAAAAAAAATGACCTTTTAACTAGCTTATTAAATTATAACTGGAATTGCACACGCGTTTAAATTTACTACGCTTACATACTAATTCCAATTGACTTGAAATTTTAAATCTGACAATAATTTGATGTTCCGGATCCAACAAAATTAGTTTCGTCGAAAACAGAGGTCGTTTGCAAATTAACCATTTTTAAGGGCTATGTAATATTAGAATAATATTATTAAATTCCAAAATTATTCAAATTAATAATAAAATAATTATTATTATCGTATATATCCAAATAAAATATCATAATCATACTTGAGTTTATAACTCGATATTACAATTTTCTAGTCAAACCGTATTCAATTTACAATAAAAATCCTTTTGTTTAATTTAATAAATCGTTATAATTTATAAACAATTTAATAGCGACTATTTGAAATTTTAATCTCGACACAACTTACAATTTATAACATGAAATCTCAATTTCTTACATTCGTTAGAATGATATAATTAAATAGATCCTAACGTTTCTTGTTTTTCAGAATTTTGTATATTCATTTAAAGTTTAAAACTAAAATTTTCAAACTACCACGACGTTTCGAGCTCGTTTTATTATTACTATATATCTAAACGTCCAAACTTCATTTTAATAAATTCTAAGTCGTTCATTCTCAAAATAAATCATTTAAATTATTTAATTCCCATTAAAATATTTTAAAAATAAATTTTAAATTGGTTCCAAAAATCAGGGTTGTTACATTTAGGTACTAGTGATTGTTGTATTAAACTTCCACTGTATTGTTTATGTAAACTCTATTGTAAAATTTTATTTAGTAGCTTCATGAACTACTATTGTATTATTTATTTTCCGCTGTAAGATATTATATTGCTCTGTGTCTGTGTCTGTGTCTGTGTCTGTGTCTGTGATCTGTGATTTATTCTATTTACCTCAGAAGCTAATAACAATCTGTCGCTTTGAAAGGTTCGAGTTTTACATGTTTTGTCGATTTGACACAGTCAAAATGGTGGGTCGTTACATACACACTTGGTAAAAATAAATTATAAAATACCGTATTAATTTCAGTATTTCCATATCATATTTATACATTTTTTTACCAAAAAAAGTCTGAATTATTATATCATTTTCTTTGCAATTGTTACTTTATTACAATAAAAATGCGTAAACTTCTATAGTATAACCAATCAAAACACTAATACAGTCTAACCTAGTCATCATCCAAGCCCAGTCCAAGGACAAGTCCCATGAGGCAATTGAAATGGGAAACTTTGTTTGAATGAATTATATGTTATTGCAGTTGTTCTGGAATGGGAAGAAGTTCGATTCCCACCACCATCAACTTGTAAGTGATGTTGTTCATAGATTCAACAGAGGAGATAGCTTGTTGATACTTACATACATAAGCCTCTATTATATTACCTATGATTTGTTCGCATTGAAAGAATAAATGATCGTTGTTTTCTACCTGCTTGTTACATAACCTACGAGTTGAAGTTTGAACGATACGCTGGATTTTTGTAAGTTTAAAGTAATAATAGCAACTGTTTTAATTCATAGTTTTCTAATTATTTCACTTCCTCATTTTAACACTAAAAATAAACGTTATAATTTATATCGATCTGAGATAGAAAATTGATAGCTAAAGCGGACTGAATCATTTTTCTTAAGAATATTTTTCTTTGTTTTTGTCAAGGTTGATGAAAAAGTTTATGATGCGTACTTGAGAATTTTGATAACATGATATATTTTTTTCTAAAGAAATGAAACATTGTGTGTGCGCGCTCTTATATGTGTCTACACACATACATACATACATATATATACATACATACATATATATATATATATATATATATATATATATAGAAAATTGATAGCCAAAACGGACTGAATCATTTTTCTTAAGAATATTTTTCTCTGTTTTTGTCAAGGTTAATGAAAAAGTTTATGATGCGTACTTGAGAATTTTGGTAACATGATATTTTTTTTCTAAAGAAATGAAACATTGTGTGTGTTTTTATATGTGTCTACATACATACATACATACATATATATATATATATATATATATATATATATATATATATATACATACATACATATATATATATATGCATATATATGCATATATGTATGTATATGCATATATGTATGTATATTGGGGGGGGGGGAGCGGCTATAATTTTAACACAAATCAGGACACATAAAATCTCAGTCACATGATTAATTTGTCTTTATGTAAGAGGTGCAAATCATAGGGTAATCATATGCTTCAGATTTTGTCCTTCTTTTTTTTTAGTGTGGAGGAACGTTCTGAGGCATCCATGTTTGTGTGTGTGTGGAGGAACGTTCTGAGGCATCCCTGTTTTATAGCACCCATTTAGCACCCCTACTCGTTCATGAGCTACACCAATCCAAATCCAACATTTAATCCATCATATATCCAAAATTTGGGCTCGATCCGACATTCGTAACATTTTAAAATCTTATCTCAATTATTCATCGTTCAGACATTTATTTGAACCGTTAAATTTAAACATCAAATATATTATTCTACGAATATCGGAACGAGCTCAAATTTTGGATAGATGATAATATATATGTGTACTGAACATTTACAAATTCTTGTTGGATTTGGATTGGTGTAGCTCACAAACGGATAGCGGTGCTACAAAACAGAGATGTCCTAGAACACTTCACACGCACGCCGACAGACACGCGCGCACACAGTTGATGATACAATGAATTTACACTATTGAACTGCTTTCAAATTTCCATCTCTTATATAAAGACAAAATGACTCAACATACATCTTTTAATCAAAACGATAACGATCATTAACTGAGAATGTTATTATTGACGGTTAAATTTAAATTCAAAGTCAACGTACTATTTTGAGATAGATCGTCGTCTCCTGGAGTCTGGTTCTGACCACTGACCAGGCATATCAATTGCCATCAACAAGGACGTTGCCCCCAGAGTCCGACCTAGGATTTGCCACTGCCCAGATCTCCCCTGCTATACAAAACTTTCTACAGTTTACAATATAATTGCAAAGGAACATCTCTATTTTGAACATTTACTCCAAAATTGTATAGCTAACGCTCGGTCATCATTGACTTTGAACACGTGATAAAATACAAAAGGCATATTAAAAATGTCTTCTCTAACAAAATGGAATAACTGCTGTAATATTCTCTTGCTGATAAAATCAACTCGGAGCATGGACCGATGGTAAGACTTGCAAACCAAGTTTTACCAATGTCTAATATAGTTACGGGTTGACATTCGCGAACTGTCGCTGCGCGACGCGTTCTATTCAAGCCTGAATCGGTTTATAAATTTTAAATATAAATAGAAACGCTTCAAAACCAATTTTATAAATTATATAAAATATGTAAATTTATTTTTGAAAACTCATTTCAATCATTTATCTTCAAAATCACGCTTTGCACTGTTCAGTCAATTTTAATATTATTTTTCAAAACTCGTTATTTTCAGTTCAAGTTTTCTTAAAAGTCGTTACAAAAATAAACGAAGAACTTTCGAAAGAAAACTTCTTTTAAAACGTTTGCTATATAGCCTAACTGAACTTCACTTTGGAAAGTTACTATTCATTTTTAATTCAAAAATTTCAACATGCCAATCAATTGATAATTAATTCAAAACCATGCGTTATAGTTACAAATATTCATCTATATTTTTATATCTTTGCATGCATCCAAAATCGGATGTCTAAATCAAACTTCTATTTTCATTGAATATTATATTATTAAAATATTCATTTTTTATTCCGTATTGGAATGAAACTCAATCAATATCCATATAAATAAATTTATATGGATTTCATCTGTCATATGCATCCAACAATAGTTGTAAACAATCATCAAACAATCAATTAACATCTAGAGTGCTCTTACACCCGCATAAGCCTCAAATAATTATTTAATGCTTATATCGGAATGTCAATCAATCGATTAGCATCCAATCTAAACATTTGGGATTAGTCTAAATCAAATATCATCCCAATATCCGTGTACGGTTTTCAACCAAATAAATAATCAATTAATAAATTATTTATTTATTCTAATTGACATCACTTAAATGGTTGAACATAAATAAGTCGTTCGACTTGTAAATGGATATTTAATCCAATTTCAACTACCATAAATAATTTAACATCGTTTTTAATATTTAATTATTTCAAAATCACATTCAAATCATAACATAAATAATCATCCATTCATCCATCTGGTTTGTAATTAACTGTGATGTGAGCTATCATACACCGTATAACAATTTGAGATAATTAAACAGATAAAAATCAGCATAGGCAATCAATATATTTTTAAATATGATTACAATAACATAACAAAACAGTTGAGTGAGAAAGTTCTCACATCAATTGGTTTTGAAATCGTTGTATAAACGATTATTTTAATAAAATTAAACTAGACGTTTAATTTGACCAAAAATCTCAACTAGCTCCAATTCTTCATAGTCAGCTTCACAGCATAGTGTCGGTTGCCACGATTTCAACGCATTCAGTTTTGTTGAATTCTGATGTTGTATGAATAAGATATGACATTTTAATCTTTCACTCCATAATTACAATAATTAAGATAATTATATAAATTAATTAACTAATTTTCTTCCTTAATTCTTCCCTACCCCGCTTCTTTCTGCTGAAACACGAACTCGTGTTTATCCTTCACCATTCCCTTGCGCACGACGATCGAGGCCACCAGAGGCCAATCGGCCTCCGCCACCAGCAGCGCCAAAGCGCCACCTCCCTCCGCCCTCGATGGCGCCTAGCTCGGTCACCCACTGCGGCCTAGAACCCGCCTCAAACGGAATGACTTCATGGCCCGATTTCCCCAATTAACAACACCAAAATCGATCTTAACCGTTGGATAGCACGAGCTCGATGCGTTGAATATTTTTCCAGTTGAGAGTTTTGTGTAAAAATCAATGGACTGAGAGATGTATGGGGAGAAAGGCTAGATGATTTCTGCCATTGACGGTTATAAGGCGGCGAGCAATCGTGTAGAATTAGGGTTTGCAATATTTTGGGGGTATATATATATTATTTTATTAATATTAGATTCTAATATTACTTGTTTAACGCTCTAAACTCCAAATGAATCCCAACGACCGACGTCCCTAACAAAATATCTTCATTCCGGACACAATGGAAGATGTTTCGTAAGCTGACTTGATCATTTTAATCAGTGTTTTTAAAATTAAAATATAACGTTAAATATTGAATTTGAACGTACGTTATAATTTACCACGGCCATATACTGCCTTCAAAAATTATGAAATTTGAATCTTGCTATATTTTACAAATACAGTTCTAACAAAACTAATTTCATCGAATTTGGAGACCGTTAAAAAAATTGACCTTTTAACTAGCTTATTAAATTATAACTGGAATTGCACACGCGTTTAAATTTACTACGCTTACATACTAATTCCAATTGACTTGAAATTTTAAATCTGACAATAATTTGATGTTCCGGATCCAACAAAATTAGTTTCGTCGAAAACAGAGGTCGTTTGCAAATTAACCATTTTTAAGGGCTATGTAATATTAGAATAATATTATTAAATTCCAAAATTATTCAAATTAATAATAAAATAATTATTATTATCGTATATATCCAAATAAAATATCATAATCATACTTGAGTTTATAACTCGATATTGCAATTTTCTAGTCAAACCGTATTCAATTTACAATAAAAACCCTTTTGTTTAATTTAATAAATCGTTATAATTTATAAACAATTTAATAGCGACTATTTGAAATTTCAATCTCGACACAACTTACAATTTATAACATGAAATCTCAATTTCTTACATTCGTTAGAATGATATAATTAAATAGATCCTAACGTTTCTTGTTTTTCAGAATTTTGTATATTCATTTAAAGTTTAAAACTAAAATTTTCAAACTACCACGACGTTTCGAGCTCGTTTTATTATTACTATATATTTAAACGTCCAAACTTCGTTTTAATAAATTCTAAGTCGTTCATTCTCAAAATAAATCATTTAAATTATTTAATTTCCATTAAAATCAATTAAAAATAAATTTTAAATTGGTTCCAAAAATCAGGGTTGTTACATTTAGGTACTAGTGATTGTTGTATTAAACTTCCACTGTATTGTTTATGTAAACTCTATTGTAAAATTTTATCAAGTAGCTTCATGAACTACTATTGTATTATTTATTTTCCGCTGTAAGATGTTATATTGCTCTGTGTCTGTGATCTGTGATTCATTCTATTTACCTCAGAAGCTAATAACAATCTGTCGCTTTGAAAGGTTCGAGTTTTACATGTTTTGTCGATTTGACACAGTCAAAATGGTGGGTCGTTACATACACACTTGGTAAAAATAAATTATAAAATACCGTATTAATTTCAGTATTTCCATATCATATTTATACATTTTTTTACCAAAAAAAGTCTGAATTATTATATCATTTTCTTTGCAATTGTTACTTTATTACAATAAAAATGCGTAAACTTCTATAGTATAACCAATCAAAACACTAATACAGTCTAACCTAGTCATCATCCAAGCCCAGTCCAAGGACAAGTCCCATGAGGCAATTGAAATGGGAAACTTTGTTTGAATGAATTATATGTTATTGCAGTTGTTCTGGAATGGGAAGAAGTTCGATTCCCACCACCATCAACTTGTAAGTGATGTTGTTCATAGATTCAACAGAGGAGATAGCTTGTTGATACTTACATACATAAGCCTCTATTATATTACCTATGATTTGTTCGCATTGAAAGAATAAATGATCGTTGTTTTCTACCTGCTTGTTACATAACCTACGAGTTGAAGTTTGAACGATACGCTGGATTTTTGTAAGTTTAAAGTAATAATAGCAACTGTTTTAATTCATAGTTTTCTAATTATTTCACTTCCTCATTTTAACACTAAAAATAAACGTTATAATTTATATCGATCTGAGATAGAAAATTGATAGCTAAAGCGGACTGAATCATTTTTCTTAAGAATATTTTTCTTTGTTTTTGTCAAGGTTGATGAAAAAGTTTATGATGCGTACTTGAGAATTTTGATAACATGATATATTTTTTTCTAAAGAAATGAAACATTGTGTGTGCGCGCTCTTATATGTGTCTACACACATACATACATACATATATATACATACATACATATATATATATATATATATATATATATAGAAAATTGATAGCCAAAACGGACTGAATCATTTTTCTTAAGAATATTTTTCTCTGTTTTTGTCAAGGTTAATGAAAAAGTTTATGATGCGTACTTGAGAATTTTGGTAACATGATATATTTTTTTCTAAAGAAATGAAACATTGTGTGTGTTTTTATATGTGTGTATATATATATATATATATATATATATATATATGGATGTATATGCATATATGTATGTATATGCATATATGTATGTATATGGGGGGGAGGGGGGGGGGAGCGGCTATAATTTTAACACAAATCAAGACACATAAAATCTCAGCCACATGATTAATTTGTCTTTATGTAAGAGGTGCAAATCATAGGGTAATCATATGCTTCAGATTTTGTCCTTCTTCTTTTTTTTTTTTTGGTGTGGAGGAACGTTCTGAGGCATCCATGTTTTTGTGTGTGTGTGGAGGAACGTTCTGAGGCATCCCTGTTTTATAGCACCCATTTAGCACCCCTACTCATTCATGAGCTACACCAATCCAAATCCAACATTCAATCCATCATATATCCAAAATTTGGGCTCGATCCGACATTCGTAACATTTTAAAATTTTATCTCAATTATTCATCGTTCAGACATTTATTTGAACCGTTAAATTTAAACATCAAATATATTATTCTACGAATATCGGAACGAGCTCAAATGTTGGATAGATGATAACATATATGTGGACTGAACATTTACAAATTCTTGTTGGATTTGGATTGGTGTAGCTCACAAACGGGTAGCGGTGCTACAAAACAGAGATGTCCTAGAACACTTCACACGCACGCACGCCGCACGCACGCCGACAGACACGCGCGCACACAGTTGATGATTCAATGAATTTACACTATTGAACTGCTTTCAAATTTCCATCTCTTATATAAAGACAAAATGCTCAACATACATCTTTTAATCAAAACGATAACGATCATTAACTGAGAATGTTATTGTTGACGGTTAAATTTAAATTCAAAGTCAACGTACTGTTTTGAGATAGATCGTCGTCTCCTGGAGTCTGGTTCTGACCACTGACCAGGCATATCAATTGCCATCAACAAGGACGTTGCCCCCAGAGTCCAACCTAGGATTTGCCACTGCCCAGATCTCCCCTGCTGTACAAAACTTTCTACAGTTTACAATATAATTGCAAAGGAACATCTCTATTTTGAACATTTACTCCAAAATTGTATAGCTAACGCTCGGTCATCATTGACTTTGAACACGTGACAAAATACAAAAGGCATATTAAAGCTGTCTTCTCTAACAAAATGGAACAACTGCTGTAATATTCCCATGCTGACAAAATCAACTCGGAGCATGGACTGATGGTAAGACTTGCAAACCAAGTTTACCAATGTCTAAGAAACCTCGCAATATGATACGTGTGGGTTACTACAGAAATCTCAAACAATATAAACACCGGGCAACATTGATCCACCCACACATCAAAGCGTTCTCGAACAAAGCAATACACTAAAAGTTCCGTCCCATGGCTAGGCCTGTAGTGGCCAATAAAGACGCAGAAAGGCTTGCCAGCTTGGAATTGAAAATAGAAGAAAAACCGATCAAAGAAATGGATTCAAAGCAGCTTAAAGAAGAAATAAAGAGATGGGCAAAGGCAGTTGTCGCCTACGCTCGCCAATTAAGCGGAAGCTTTTCATCACGCAACTAGTCATCCATTGTATATACATTAAGGAAATCCGCTGAAGCCAAAAAATTCTTTTGTTTTTTCTCTGTAAATATCTCTTTTAATCATTGTGAATAATTATGAAATAATCACTGGAGCCTTCAATTTTGTGCAAATTCATTGTTTTATCAGCCACTAGCACACCAGTTGCACTAATCATTTTGCAAGTTGTTCTACTTCAATAAATACTGCTGGATCAAGTAGGAACCATTAACCTAAACAGGCTTGAGATCAAACTGTTATTCTATGTACTAAAATTACATGATGATTATACAGAACTTAGCTTACATTTTAAGCAAAAACATACAGCCGGCCTTAGTTTTACAACAAGGCTTCTAAGAGAAAAATGATCCAGAAAAAGGGAGATTTGGTGACATTTACAACTATGGTACAAAACGTAGCTAACTAATCCAGTGATCGCTATTACACTACTTACTCGTCCTTCCTTTCCATATTGGATATGCTCCGCAACAGCTGTTTCGAATACACGCCTCTTGCTACATTTCTTACACGACTTGCTTTTACCCACGCAGGTTCCTGTTAATTAATGCAATTGCAAGCACAAGTTGATTTTTATTAGTGCAAATTTAACAAAAGAAAATTTTGAGGGTTAAAACCCAAATGTAATGCGCATGTAACACATGGTCTCAACAAACCCATGCTATAACCACTATATACTCTTTCAAACAAACATGTGGTGCTTAATATAATGCTTATTTCACTACCTGGGTTCATTGGATTCCAAGGCTTCTATAAGCCGATTAATAGCTGTTTTTTCTATTACTATCTGCGCTGTTAAGACTTTTCCAATTCATACATTCATATGTGTATGCATGTGTGTTTATATATGTGTAAACTTATTTGTCCATTCATTACTTGAATACACTACAATAGTAAATAGCTTACACATGGTTATGTATAGCCATGCACGGATACACTAAAAAAAGTTGAATAACTAAAACAAAAATAAGAAAGTCCTTTCGTTACTTGATCTCTCGCATTCTTTATTAACAAAAAAACGTTTTTATAGGGTCTCATTTATTGAGATTGACTGGCGGAAGAAAGACAAGGATTTTTCATGTTTATTTCATTCTCTATTATTTCCCTCTTCTAAAAGGAAAAAAAAACCAATAGAAAATCATCTTTTTCATTCTCCTATTTCAAATTACTTTTAAATTAAAATTATCTCCCGATATATTCAAAATCATGGGCAATGCCTTTTACAAATCTTCAATCCTTCAACCTTGAACGCACAAGTTTGAAGAATGGATGTGTTAACCTTGAGGAGCAGACATAAATTAACGATTACACCATAGTCATGTCGAATTACACTTTCAAGACAGTGGCCTGATCCATGACACAACTCATATATCACCATCCTTTACTTTGTTCATACCCAAGAAAGCAAATAGAAGCATTTAATGCTTAGTTTAATGTTTGAATAAAAAACGAATTTATTTTATCACTAATATTTTGAATATAATAATTATGAGTTTCTATAATGTCAAAATTGTCATGAGTCTAATTTGAATAGTAATTATTATGGACTATAATGTTGGTTACGAGGATGATTATACATAAAATTTCATGAAAAATTTTCAAAATAGGTTCGTTTTCAAAATAATTTGCGATGGAGCTGGTTTGGAAACTTATTATCAAACAGGACTGGTTTCTGCCCAATCATCCGCCATGTCACCTATTTTACAACTAAATTTTATTTTATATGGGTGCAACTCAAAGTTGCACCCATGAAAAATGAAGAAAACAAAGAATCAAGTCGGCTGCATTGTAAAATTTTCAAGTCATATGGACACAACTTTGAGTTGCGCCCATTAAAAAAACTTAAAAAAGGAAAATGGTGCGACTATGAGTTGCACCTAATTCTGACAGTTACAAAATTTGCTGAGATGGCGGCTAACTGTGCAGAAACTAGCCCTATTTGGTAATAAGTTTCCAAACTAGCTTAAATTGTGAAATTGTTTCAAAAACTACCTGCTTCAAAATTTTGTCTAACAATTTATTGTAGAAAATGTCGAATATATCAAGATTTTATATCAGTCAATTACGAGAATGGTGAAATTGTGAATATTTAATTCATATTTTGGTTATGTAAATTTTCATCCGAAGACCAAAATAATATCATAATCTTTATGGCGTTGTTGTATTCTAAAATCTTACTATCACTTGGTATATTAAACTCCTTGTTTATTATGCATGTATATGTAATTGATAATAAAATTGTAACAAATTCCAAATGTACTCAAGATATCTACTTTTTGGACATGAATGAACTTACAAAAAATGAAGAAAAAATAAAATGAGATGAATACTGCTATACAATGTACACTTATGATAGCAAGATATGAGATTAGTCTGTCTTTGAAATAAAATAAAAAGACGGATATGAAAGTAAAGAAAGATATTTTAATGAAGAATATCTATAAATCAAAAGGAATAAGTATTGTTCAAGTAAGCCGTCAAATATTTCAAAACCAAATAATAATATTCATGGACAAAGATTATCATATGATCTTGAATATGAATGATAATTTTGATTGATGTGTGAATCTACGGAAAACTGCAAATTTGACTATATTTATTTAGCTCACCAATATTAATTGGTGGATATGATGTTTACAAAAACATGGAAAATATTTAATTTGAACTGTTTGCATGAACTGTACTTTAACTATAATGAGAACTGAAAATATTTGTCTTAAAGTATATTAATAGAAAGTTTTATGTGTTATATACGTTGACATGATTTTTTCCTCGACATGAACATTATTATGCGACACTATGTTTGGCATATCATACTATAGTGCATATTTTACGAGTTAATGTATACATGATAGAGGAATACAAGTGTTGATTAAATGTTATGTTCATACATGTTGGAAATATTTGATCACTATCTTTATAGATATTATGCTGATATTTATTTACATGTATGAAAATACCTAACATGTTAAATGTGTTCAATGTAAATAAAAATGTAAAATTGAATATACAGACTAGTGCAAATTAAATCATTTGTGTGGAAACTGATTTGTTTGGTTGTTTTATTATAATATTGTACTTCGTGAGAAACTAGAAATAGTTATTCCTGAATTGTGAAATTTTGTTATCTCTTCATGGTTTCCGCCTACATAAGAATAGATAACACAACTAGTTAAAGGATGGATGTAGTAAAATTGAAGGAAGTGCTATTTCTTTTGAATCATGAAACATAACATTATTTATGATGTGATAAGTTATACTAATACCTCTATTGATGAATACCAGAATTTTTAATGAGAATTCATAATGAAAAGAAAACAAGCATCTATTTGAGACATGATACAATCAAGAAATTTGTGAAAGGAATGAACTCATCAAACGAATAAGATCAAAGAGAGGGATCACTCTTTAGATTATTTTCAAACGAAATCGGTCATTAAATCCTTAAGAAGAATAGACAACGAGCATAGAATACGTACAATTGTGAAGAATGCTCATTAATCGTCTAACAGAGTAATATAATTAAATGCTCATTTATGGTCTAAGAGTGCAATATGATTTTTAAGTTTCCTTGCTTTCATTTAATCCATAGCAAATTTATGGTGGTGTTTTGGACATGTACTTGATGAATTTTCTATTCGATATGATTTTAAACTTCTTTCATTTTATATAAGCCACAATCAGATTTTGGTGATGCTTTTGAGATGCACATAATAGATTTTGCTATTTCTAATGAGTTCAAGTTATGTTGCCTTTTTATTACGTATGACAAATATGAATGGGTCATAATTTAATAATAATGATTTGTTCCACGCTTATCACTAGAGGAATAACGTTTAGATTTATTCTTATATCCGCTTCTTTTTAAATCAATTTGCTTGATGCTATAAAACGATTTGTAAAGGGTATTGTTATTGACACTCCATATATTGTTAAGGTGAGGTCAAATTTTAAAAACACTTCAATCATAAAACGAATGTTAGGGGGGTCACGTACTTAATTTTTTACGATCTCATTTTACCCTAATAATTACATCAATTACCATCCCAATCAATTTCAAATGCAAAAAAAAAAAAAAAAAAAAACCCTAAATTATTTGCAAACAAAAAAAAGCGATCGTTTGGGGAAATGAGGTGTATTGACAAATTCGGCGGTGGGATACCATATAAAAAAATTTGTTTGATATATGCATATTAATTTCCTATGAATGATATATTTTCATTTGATCAGATGCATATCGATAAATGAGATATTGATAATTAGGTACAAAAATCTGATACAGTTCGACTAATATACCGTATAATTTTTTAATTACCAACTAAAAAAAATTTATTGTAAAGAAGGCTAATTTCGTAAAATAAATTTTATTTGTTAAGGGGTGCTCTCTGCATTGATTCTTCCCATAACAAATTCTATTTTCTTTTTAAATTAACCCCCCTCCCCCAAGAATACTCGGAGCATCAATAACAATCCCCTTTGTAAATAAGAAAGGTTTTCTATATGCTATAATCTGAAAAGCTGGTGTCGAACAAGAGCACATGGAAGTTAGTGATTTATGTTCCACGACCTTGAGTTGTTTGGTAGTTTAAGAAGAGTTGTTTTAGTTTTAGATGATAAGACTTATGTATAGGGGCATAAGGCGTAGTGTTGGTCTTCGGTATCTATTACTATCATTATTATTATCATCTTCATTAGAATCAACAACATTCATTATTATTACTACTATCATTTGTTTAATTATGTTAAATTTATTTTAAATTTAATTTATCTTTATTCATGATTTCACCTTTAAATCTATCATTGTTATTACTACTTCTAAATTGACTTTGTCTTTTGGTGTTGAGTTACATCTCTAATCAACCTCAACTTGTATGGGATTAATTGCTTAGTTGTTGTACGAATATATTTTTCTAAGTAGTGAAAGTATAATATTTTGTGAATAGACTTAGGTTAGTAAGAAGAATATGGATATTTGAATAAATATCATAAAGTGAGATTTTATGAGTGAAATATTCATTTAAAATATGCTTGGTGATAGCTATAGGAAATTAGATCTCCGGATGATTGTTGTTTGTATATATTGAATAATTAAATAACTGACTATCAAATTTGGTTAATTTGGCTCTAGATATTTATAAAACAAATGGTAAGGAAATTTGTTCTCATAAATGGTTAGGAGGTTAACTTCATTCTTATGTATTGTCGGTTTATTTCTTTAAAAAACCAAAATTGAGTTTTCCGGAAACTATCGATTGTCGTTTCGAAGAGATTGGATCATACCAAGTTGTCCGAAAACACTTTGATTCAACTGAGGCATTTTAAATAGCAAATATCTTGAAGATGATTGAAAATGCAATTATTTGATTTCGTTGAGACCCGGAACAGACTTGAATGGATGAATGTTAGCACTGCATATATGCTTGAAAGGCAGTGTTAGCATATCAAGACGGCCTGATATTTCTAAGGTAAATGTGACTATTAGTCTCATCACCCAATAAATGATTAAAGCAAAGACATGTGGCAAGACTAAGTGGGTCGCACCTGTTACGGTATGAGCATCCTATATCCAGTGCCGATCTATTTGTTTGCTTCTAGACCCCACTTTGATTGTTTATCGACAGGAGTGATCATATTCGATGATATCCGATAAGAGATGGAGCTAGTCCTGAATAACTGAGATGCAAATTAAGGCAGCCTCCCGT
Organism: Allium sativum; assembly: GCA_030737875.1. Classification (NCBI taxonomy): domain Eukaryota; kingdom Viridiplantae; phylum Streptophyta; class Magnoliopsida; order Asparagales; family Amaryllidaceae; genus Allium; species Allium sativum. The sequence goes on along the minus strand of CM060921.1, from coordinate 506,377,694 downwards.
ATGTTTTATCTAAAGATGCAAGGATTCGAAGAGTCGACCTTTACTCTTCCATAGTTGCAATTAGGGTTGTATATCAAACAGAACAGTCCGTTGTCCGGCTCGGTCCGAAGCTATAAAGTGTCAGGTTCGTGTCCGTCCGATTCTCTTATAGGACATAGCTTGGACACACTAGGGTCATGTCCGATCCAAAATGTTCGATGTTTTTCTATTGTCCGAACGTTGTCTGTCCGTTGTTCGGCTCGTATGAACAGTGTTCGAACTTAATGTTTGTCCGGTCTGTGTCCGTCGACGCACCTCATCCGGTCCGGTCTGGCCCGTTTACACCCCTAGTTGCAATCCATTTTCCAATACGAATTTTCGAGTTTAATTGTATATCTATTATGTTGGAACGTGAGATGCAAGCATTCTGATTATGTTAATGTATTTATTTATGGATTCTAAATAGTATTATAATATCACTGGATTTATATTAAAAAAATGATTTAGGCCTATTTTAAAACTTATAACAAAAACAGACCACTTTTAAAACTAATTAAAAAAATAAACCAATTTTGACCATGTAGGATTCCACGTGTACTGATGATATCTTAGATGTCATCGGTTAATTTAAAAAAAAGTTGGCGACATTCGAGATGCCGCTCAGATTTTATCTGGGCAGAGCCTCTGAAATGCCATCAGTAGACGACATTTCAGATGTCGACCAGACCTTTTCAAGCTATTTAACTAGTCTCCCATGCTTTCCTCCTCATTTCACTTTTAACCCATTTTAACAAACGGAAAAAATTCCCCAAATTCAAAATCCACTTATCTCAAGTTCATCCCATAGGCATGTATTCTTCAATTTATTAGTAAAAATATGATTTTTTTTTTTTTTTTTTAGGGTTTTTAACATGATGTTTAGTTTGAAATCATTCGCTATATGGTTCGTATGATCCAACATTTGGCATTTAATATATTGAAAACATGATTTTAGGAGGCACTAGTATGATTATTACGTTGAAAACATGGATTTTTGGTTGTAATCATTCTATGTATAGCTAGTATGACTTAGTATGTGGCGTGTAACAAGTTGAAAACATGACTTTGTGAGACATTAGTATGATTTAGTATTATTTTTAGGTTGAAAACATAATTTTTTGTTAAAATTAGTATGTGCATTTTTGCCATTTGTTTGATAAGTATTTGGAAAGTGGTATATGCAATCATGACGTTTGTTTACATTGTATAATTAACATTTGCTTGATTGTTGGTTAAGTATTTAGAAAGTGGTATATGAGAAGTGGTATACACAATTATGCCGTTTGTTTACATCGTTTGATTAGCATTTTCTTTATTGTTTCTGAGTAGCGATGTATGCAATTTGGGTTTGATTTTTCTTTTGGTAGAATATGGAGAAATAAAATCTGGACCGGTGATCACCGGACTATCTGAAACTGATGACGACGGTTTTTGGTTTACTTTATTAGGAAATGTGATATTATTTTAGTGAGTTTAAGTACTTATACAATATTATTTTACTTAAGCGGAGTTGATTGATCCAGAAGGAACCACTGACCATTCCTCGACACTTAAGCAAGTCATTTCCTCTCATTCAGGTATTTTGGAGCTTCTAGCCAAAGCGGGATTTGGTCTGATACATAAATTATGATACAGGCAGCTAGATCGTAGTTTGATTATAGTTTTGCTTGATAGATGGAGGTATGAAACGTCTACAGTTCTTCGAGTATGTGAGATGACCATAACCCTAAAGGATGTAGTTGTGTTGCTTGATATGCCAATAAACGGTTATCCCATTATTCGACCTGAGTCGGCGCATAATTATACGAATTTGTGTGAGAGATTACTTGGTTTGTCTCCTCTAGACGAAGCAAGATGGAAGAATGCAATGATTGTGACCACCTGGTATAGAGTGTGGTTGGTCCGTGATATATCATCGAATGCATCTCCATTGCAGATTGCACAGTGTGCTCGTGCTATTATATTGCACATCATCACTCGAAGCCTATTTTGCGATAAATCGAAGACTAGAGTGGCTCTTCATTGACTTCTTTTACTTAACAGACTTTGATACATGTTGACAGTATTCATGGAGTAGTGCAAAAGGAGAAGCTACCAATATAACAAATATTGTATTCTATCATTAAAAGCAAAGATTGCAATTTGAATGATTGAACAAACCACATTAAACCAGATCAAACCACTCATGTACGAAATGTTTTAAGTATTCGAACGTTGCCATTATTTAAGTAACGATTATGTATTTGGTATGCAATTGAAATTTGTGCTTGTTGAAAGTTGAAACGAAGTTTGAGTTTCCCTTATGTGAATACATTCTTATATTTTATTAGGTTTGTATGTTCATTGATTCAGTAGTTACCAAACGTGCCAAAGATATATGATATGGGTTCAATCCCGATCGAACCGAAAGCATATATTAATATATTAAAGCGGACTGAATCTGAATTGTATCAGAAATTAGTATCATAGTTTTCATTATTGATTAAGCATTTTATACCGGCACGAAAATTGTTTGAGGTTCAGACCGACCCGACCCATATCCACTCTTATAAATAAACAATCCAAATCCTTTTCGTTTATAGTCCCTTCTAGCTCCCTTTATTCCCATTAGAAGTTGATAAATCAATGGATGTATTTGAAGTTCTCTTTCACCGTTAATTCTCTCTTGCACTTTCATCAAACACATTCACTGAATATTAAATCCAATGACTATTATGCTGGGGCTACAAATTAAAGGGTTATGGATCCCTCCTATATATGAGGGATCCATAAACCGCCTTTGTAGCACCTCCAAAAGCTTCTTCTTTATCTTTTGAGTCGAAATGGTCGAAAAGACATGAAATTTTGCAGATAAAATCTATTTGTCATCAAAATCATCTACACCAAATTTGAAATTATTTCAAAACATCTAGCTCTTTCAAAGGTACATTTACGATCGATGTTTGTGTGTAGTGTGTGTGTTTATACACGCACTCTCCCACCTGCAAAATTTTGTTTGGATTTGAAACATTTCTGCGTAAAAGACAAAAAGAGCCTTAAATGGAGGACCTACAAAGGAGAGGGCTATGGATCCCTCGTATGCATAGGCGTGTGTACATACATATGAGGGAAGGGATCACATATAGCTTCTTGTATCTTCGAATTGTGTCCAACCCATGATTTGATATATGTGTATATATATATATATATATATATATATATATATATCATTGGAATCTATATATCATCAACTACGTCTCTGCAAGAAAAATGTTACGATACTTCTATCCGATAATATATAGTTGTACAGCCGTTGATGCCAAAATGTGGTGGGGCACAATTCACGAAAACCAAATATGGGTGTATGCATCCAGGGGTATGTTATGTATGCATATATATGACATAGAAATGTTCAAATGAATATAACCTAAATTTGATTCCAGGTACAAAACCATTGTAATGTAACCCAGAAATGAATTAGTTTTGGACTAGAATTAGTGCTGACACTGATATTAGAAATAAGTATGAAGTGAGGCAAGAGTTTTTCTTAAAAGACATCTGATCATTTTCCACTGTATAATGGTAAACCTATGCTCAAAAATTATGTGAAGTACTTTCAAACAAGTATCTCAGCAAATACATAAGACCATGACTACTTGCTAGAAACAACGTTCTAAAATTTTGCTTATGGAAATTAACAAAATATTACCTCTGGCACAAAATGAGAAAACCCAAATTTAATCAAGAGGAGAGCATGTTCCATTATAAGGATAGCTGCTAAACCTGGTTCAATTCTCCATTTTCCCTCTTGATCATACAGGCAAACCAGGAGGACACAGTTGGTGCAGATTGCCATAACAATTAAAAACTAGAGGGCAAAGTTGAACAAAGATACGATTAGAAACTGAACAAAGGCAATACTAAATTACAGAAATATTATTTTGATGTTCCATGGATGATTATCACCGGACTAAGCATATGTGATACTAAGAGAATACTCTTCGCATTGTCGATTAGTTTTATAACAATAAATGATTCTCCAATCTGGTACTAGAGCTGATCCAATCTGCGTTCGCTTAACCGATACGCATGCTTCCCGTCACCCACTACATGTGTGCACACATGCTTGATTTACAACATGCCACACACAAGAAGACATGTTGAGAATAATCCACGCTGGAAGAATAATATTGTAACATCCCGTAAATTTCAACCATTTAAATATTGAATTGAATTTAATTATTGAATTAGAAATTGTATTAAAATCAAATTTATGGTGTCATTAACAAATGATTTCAAAATTTTATTACTAATAAACCACAATTTATTATGATATGAATTGTGATTGATAATAATGGAAATTATCAAATTGTATGTAGGTTTGGAATAACTAACTTTGAACTATTATCAACAAAAAATTAGTAGTTGAATCGTCGATTTTATTTTAAAGGTTTAATATATGAATTAATGCGATAATTGATAATAAATTTAAATTTATGAACGTTCCAAATTAATTTTGTAACGAACTGGGGTTTTAACAGTCTAATATAACGTATGTTTTAAACTAGCGTCATTAACGAAAATTAACCTTAAAATCTATAATCAAACAAATTACACGTGTTCATTTCCAAATATATGCATAATTTTATAAAATGAATAAATCCGAGTTTTAAAACGATATTTGATGATCGTGAAATAACAGCCGTAAACGATGTGGAAACAGTTTTGACGATAAACTTAAAACTTAATTTTGAATTTGAGCAAGTGTTGTGTGTGTTTAGTTTAATTTGAATAAATTAAATCGATCGCAATAACATGAATTCAATTCATTTTTAAAATATTGTTGTAACGTTAGTTAATGATTAAAAGATAAAATAGTGATTTTCAAAAATATAAGGTGGTGTTTGGTTTATGCTTTTTAGTTTTTAATTTTCGCCCATAGTAAAATACGAACGATACATGTACAACATCAAAAACGACCGTTTTAGAAAACAAAGTTGACACACAAAATAGAAAATAATTTTTATTTATTTTTTCTTATTTTGAAAATTAACACAAGAAAACGAGATAGTATAATATTTCGTCGTCTACCTCTCATTTACGTGGTCCCTTCCATCACCCTTTCATTCCCTCCATCATCCATTAACTTTTCTTATGTTTTGTTATCAATATTGAAAACTCAAAACTTAAAATATATTTTAAACCAAACACTACGTAAATATTTTACATTAGGTGATTGCAGAAAAATTTTACAATTAAAACGTCAAAGTTCGTTTCATCCAAATTTAATCTTTCTCCCTTTGATTATTTTAATCTAAATTTGGTCGTACGTTTTAAGTAGCGGTTAAGGGATAAAATTAAAATTTTAAACGTTGATCGTAACACAGTTATTTATTATTTTGTCCTTTTTATCTCACTAATCACAACCATGTTTTACTTCCAGTTTTGAGCTTTCAGTTTAGAGTATAAAGACCTATAACTGTCAACCTAAGGGTATGATTACAATTTAAATTAGGTCCGTACACAAATATGTGTACCTTGGAATTGGATGAACCAGTATTACTCCATTCCTTAGTTTCTTGAGTGGAATTAATCGTTGTTTGGTGGTATAGGGATTATTTACGTAATTTTCTGCGGATTTTGGAGTTGTTAGTTCGTGAAAAACATACATGTTCATGTAAACATTGTTCAACTTCATTTCTAACAACTGAAGCTGCCTCGATCCTTTCAATTTCAAGACCAACTTTCTCATTTATATTGAATCATACGTTTCATTTTTCAACGAAAATATAACCTGAAGTGTGCCTTTGAAAAATGAAGCTTATGTTTCATCATTAATATAAAGTTGTTGCTCCTAGTTCTTCTAAAAGCAAGATCTGTACACGTTACGTATATATAAGTTTCACCTTCGAACAACCGATCTGAACAATGCACCCCTTCAACTATGTTTGGAACGAAACATAAAACATCAACAGATAAAAAACCCGAGCTTTCATTTTCTTATCCTCTCTTCTCTTCTTTTTTTAAATCCGTACTCCATCCCACAAAAAATGATACAACCGAACTCCTCACCACCTAACGCCTCCTACAACTCACCTTTGTCTTATTCTGCCACCTCGCACAACTGTGCCACCCGTCATAACCCGTTTCGATGTTCTTTCCAGATTCAACCTCACTTCGTTCAGACCTCCACTGCGACGCCATGTAAAATCCCTCCAACCTCCGTTCGACACCGCACCCTCCTTTTGAACCTCCGTCGACCCTAACCAAGCCACCTACAAACCCACATTGCCACCATTCACCAACAAGCCACCTTCCTCCACGAAAAAAAGGCTCAACCTGTAGTCCATTCAACCCAAATCCATGCATGCAACTCAGCCTAACTCCATAGCCCCTTACATCCGATCAGCATTCCCTGAACCCACATCTACCCATAGCCCAACTCCATATGCAGGTATTGATTTTGAAGAATGTACAGTTTAAAGATTCAATATTACAAAGAAGAAGAGTTCAAGAATGAAGACTCGTGAGTAACAAGTGTTCAAGAATTCAAGAAATCAGGAAAAGTAATAGAGTCTAGAATTTTTGTTAAAACTCCGTAATAGCACTAAAATCCTTATTCCAAATTTCTTACTGTTTTTGCCTTTAATATTATAAAATGTTCTTAACTTTTATTTTTAATTTGATTTCAAAATTACTTCCTGTTTAAAATATATATCTCTTAATATTTAAATTTATTTTCTTTGATTTTAATCCAACTCCTGATTTAAATGTTTTAGATTTTCTTATTTATATTTTATTATTATATATATATTTATTTATTTATTTATTTATTTATTTACTTAAGTATTAATATTATTATTTCCTTATATATTCATATCTATAGTTTTATATTAAATTTTAAGTTTCTTATATTTAGATTTATAGTTTTATATTAAGTTTTGATATCATTTTTTATAGATTAGAAATATATGTTTTAAAATTATATTCTTACTTTATTTTACTACTTTATCATATAGAGAAATAGTTTATTTAAACTCCAGAATCACCTTGATTTATTTACACGTCATTTACGTTGTTTTCAAAAACTTAAATTTCAAATTTATAAGAGACATGTCGACATGTACTACTCCTATGTCGACATGGTAGTCGTTATTTTCAAATTTCAAATTTCAAAAGATGATTATATTAGTTTGAAACTTTTCCTGAAGAGACATGATTGTTTATTCCCTATAATACCCATCTAAATTCGAATTCTTTTAACAACTTTCATTATCTTCTCTCTTTCTCCTCTTCATTTATTTTCTTTATTTTCAAGTTTCTATAACCAAACTCTACCGAAATTCAAATAGAACCAAACCAAATCTTTTCTAGTTTGATTCCTTTACCACACTCTCTCAAAATTCAAGTGTTACTCGGAGTTACAGGAGTATTTGTAATCAAGGATTGTAAGATCAAAGTCTTATCGAGTCTTGCTTCCAACACTGATACTGAAAAGGTGTGGTTGTAGCCCGTTCAAATCAACTGGGTGTGATTGTAGCCCGTAAATCAATTATGTGATCTTGTAGCCTGGTTAATCAAGAGAGCGTCCTATGCTCGGAAGCAGGTGGTGGTGGACCTCGTGGCCATTGAAATCGAGGATTGTAAGAAGATTATTATTTGAAAAGAAATTTACATAACCCAGAGTTGTATGGGACTGGATGTAAGGTAACTCCGAACCAGTATAAAATCCCCGTGTGTTCTCTCCTTTACTGCTTTTACTTATTACTTGCATCTGTGTTTGATTCTGTGTTAGATTTATATCTGTGATTTACATTTGATTCTATTAAATTCAAAAAGTTCATGTATTCCATTAAACACTATTCACATCCCCTCTAGTGTTAAGTTAGCTTTAAGACCTGTAATCCGCATTTTCCAACAGTTAGTTCGTGAAAAACATACGTGTTCATGTAAACACTGTTCAACTTCATTTCTAACGATTGAAGCCGCCTCTGCCCTTTCATTGCCAAAATCATCTTTCTCATTTATATAGAATCATACGTTTAATTTTTCAATGAATATATAACCTGAAGTGTGGCTTTGGAAAATGAAGCTTACATTTTATCATTTATATAAATCTACTGCTCCTAGTTCTTCTAAAAACAAGATCTATGCCAAGGATTGAGGTTTCGATTGGTACCCCAAAATTTCGAAGGTACCAGACCGATAGTGAAAATCGATTTTGGATTAGGGCCCAAAAAGAAAACCACGCATCTTCGATGAAGAAAAAAAGGATTTTGAAGACATGAAGGAAAACCGAACAAATATACGGCAAAAAGAACCAAATCACATTATTCAAGCAAAAAAGTCTAATCATGCTTATAGTAATTAACTAGTATCACTCTTCTTCGTCTTCATGCTCGTTCGATTGCCTTTTTCTTAGCTCTGATCAAATCGTTGTTGCCTCTTGTTTTCACAAGCCGATTTGTTTTCCTGTTTTATGTTTGGTTCTGGAGACAGAACTGGGGAGAGGGAAGCGAAACATATTTTAGGGTTGTGAAAGGAAGTTGGGTTGAGCATGGGCTTATAATTAAAGAATAGTTAGTCATTTAGGGTGTTTTATACTTATGTGATTTACTTAGGAAGTTGTATTTTATTTTTTGCTATATTTTATACTTTATTAATCGTTATAACAAGTTTATAAACAAACTACTAAAAATCGAAGTCTAGACCAAAACCAAAAAAAAAAAAAAACTGAAATTGTCAAAATTTACGAAGTCAACCAAAACTAACAAAGATTTAGATGACCGAAATCGAGTTCTTAAACCTTGATTTATACACGTTATATATATATATATATATATATATATATATATATATATATATACACACACACATAAGTTTCATCTTCGAACAACCAATCTGAACAATGCATCCCTTCAACTACTTTTGGAATGAAACATAAAACGTCAACAGATAAAAAACACGAGCTTTCATTTTCTTCTCATCTCCTCTCTTCTTTTTAAAACCCATACTCCATCCTTGAAAATAATGATACAGCCGAGCTCCTCACCATCCAACGCCTCCTACAACCCACCTTCGTCTTATTCCACCACCACGCACAGCTGCACCACCCGCCATAACCCGAGTCGTCGTTCCCTTCAGACCCGACCTCACCCCATTCAGGCTTCCAATGCGACGCCATGAAAACCCACTCCAATCTCTGTCTGACACCTTCGCCCTCCTCTTGAACCTTCGTTGACCCCGCCCAAGCCACCTACAAACCCGCACTGCCACCATTCACCACCAGGCCACCTTCCTCCACGAAAAAAAATACTCAACTCGAAACCCTGTAGCTCGTTCAACCTGAACTCATTCACGCAACTCAACTCCGCAACCCTTACACCCGATCAGCAACCTGAACCCACAGCTAACCACAAGCCTTGACCCCTCTTCCCTACTATATATATATATATATATATATATATATATATATATGGTCATTGTTTGATGTTAACTTGTGTTTGTCGCTAATTGGTTTGATTTTTGTCATGTCATTGCTTATGTGCATGTCCAAGTTCATGTCGTGCCCAAGTCGTGTGAATCTATGTCTCATGTCATTCCGTCTCTAGCTTGTTACCGTCTCAAACCACAAAAAGTGAGCAATCACTTATGACTAATATTTTTATGTTAAAGGTCATTTACGTCACTTGAAATGTTGTTACACGGCACGCTAGTATTTATATTTGACACATGATATGGTATGTTATGCTAATATTGATATGTGACACAATATTATGCTATTGCTAGTAACACTCATGACACGTAAATATGCTATGTATGACACATGACATCAATGGTATTATGATATTCTATGTGATAGGTTATGTGACATAAATTGTTATGTATGCATGTTCAATATGTTATGTTATTTAAATTGTTCTCACACTGCATGTTCTCTTTAGATAGGAAATCATTATGAGTTAAAATGATACATATCATATTCATATATACGGACACCTTTGACAAAGATAATATTACTTGCTAAAATTTTATATTTATGTTTTCATTGAATAAACTGAATTGGAAATTTAATTAAAAATTAAGTTTGAATTAAATTTTGGACTTTAAATTATGAAATTGAATTTTAATTGATTTAGTGGAAAGTTTAATTAAATTTTTAGGATTTAATTTTGTTGTTTGATTTCAACCTTGTATATATATAATTAAATGGAAAGGATAAATTAATCAAAAAAATTGATTTGATTTGAAAATTTTAAAATTAATGTAAAGATTAGATTCGCTGTAATTTAAAGATTAAGTTAACAAAATGATGTAATATTTTAATTTAAACTATAAAAGTTTAATTGTTTTGTATAAATTGATATATAAAACGATATGAATTTGGAAGCGTTAAGTTGAATTGATTTTTATGGTAAAACTATGAAATTTAAAGAATTTGATTTTAATGATATCGATGTAAATACTTTAAACCGATAAACTTTAAGTTAGTTTGAATTTTGAAATATGAATTTATTTAAATCGAGATTTGGAGATGTTGATATATGGTTCGGATTTGGATATGGAATAGGAAATAATTTATAGTGAAATTTGAAGTCCGAAGTTGAATTCATATGGTTTAGTTAAGCTATTTTATGTCAAATTTGTTTTATAATTTAGTATTACTGTATATTAACTATTTTAACCAAACTAAATTCTCTTTTATTACTTACAAAAATTTTTACTATTATATCTTATGACTATTTTAAAAGAAAATATATTAAATTTAATTATTTATATTTTATAATTGTTTAAATTAAACTATTTTATATTAAATTTAATTATTTATATTTTATTACTATTTTTAAATTAAACTATTTACATTAAATTTAATAATTTATATTTATAACTATTCTATTAAACCATTTATATTAAATTTAACTACTTATATTTTATCACTAGTTCTAATTAAACCATTTTATATTAAAATTAACTATTTATATTATAACGATTCTATTTAAACTATTATATATAAAACTTAATTATTATACCTATATAGTTATTCTAATAATAAAGGCCCATTTCCAATCTGAATCGTTTAAGTTTAAATTGTTTAAATGTAAAGATTTCATCGAGATAAATTACAGCTTGAAAATCTAAAATTCAAATTTGAAGTTTTGATAACAAACTATTTTTTGATACAGAAATTTAAACCTAATATGGAATTGATTTGAGAAACGAAGATGGAAATCGATAATTGAATTGGACCGATTTTTGACCTGAAATATGATGTTTATTTTAATTTTGAACATTTCACTTGAGTCGATTTACATGCATAAAAATGTTAGTCCTAACTCGAGTGTTTTGTTTTTCTTTACACTCGGGTTAGAACGAGTATTTAAGTATACTGAAGACTTATTCTTTTAAGACGAAGATGGATTCGAAGACATTATTATTACTATTTTATAGCATTAGTTTATTTTGCGTGTGAATGCATAATTCAGACTATGTTGTAAAATGTAACTCTGATTTTGTTGTAAACAGCTTCATGAGCTATTATGTATTTATTGTATTTATGTATTATATTTTGTCCTTCGCTGCGAGATTTTGTACTTGTTCTTTTGAATCTTATTCTTTAGAAACCATTGATAATTTATGTTTTTGAATGGTTTAGATCAGACATGTGTGGTTTATTGTCAATTTAAACTGCCCAAAAAGGTTGGTTGTCACAAATATAATGAAAACTTTGAAATATTACGAGGTTACTCTTCACATATTACTGATGACTACTATACCTCTCCAAGTAGAAAGATTGAACTTATATTCTGAAAGTATGAGCTAAGATGGTATATTTTTATTGGCGGAGAGTAAATGATCATTTAATAAATAATTGCATATATTAACGGGTCATACTATCATCATCAATTTAAAAAGACTATCAAAAAATGTGACGCTTGCGCTACAGTAAAAAGTGAGATTCATACAGAATTAAATGTTTGCATGCTCTGAGCACATAGATAATTAAAAAGTATGGTAATTAGGTATGCCATTACCCATGGCAAAGATTATCTTTTTAGTGTTATATTATATTACAAAAAGGGTATTTATTAGCAATATGTATTCAACAGCATCTATACGCAGTAAGCACGGCTGTGTACAAAGAGAAAATGTATTTGCTACACTGTTAAGCTTCCAGAGTACTAATTTCTAAATGGCAAAAAATCCAAATAAAAAATAAAAATAAAACTATGCATTCAAATCTCCCACTTGCTTAAAAAATTATAGGCAACTACAGCTTGTATATAGGTTGGTTATTCTTTCCTTTTTTCCTCTAACAATAAAACGGAAGAAACAGAGAAGATATTCAGCAATTTTTACTTGCAACAAGAAGGAAATATAGATGAATGCATCGTGTGTAACTCACACCAATATTCAGAATTTATATGATTTCAACCGTTAAGATTACCTGGAATATGTTCAACCAAGCTCCAATAGTTGCAGCTGCACGTGGAACAGGCCTCTTTAACATGACAAGTAGCTTTAACGCATCAGTTCTGATTTCTGTCACATTGTTCTGCATATTCAAAAATACTTTTCAACACAATCATAATTCGTAGTTTATTATAGAGGGAAAATTGGCCTAAGCAAATGCCAGGGAAACGATCGGTGCTTTTATTGTTTGACCGAACATTGTTTCCCAGACTACATTCTTCAGATCTTATTAGTTATATTGCCAAACCAACTATAATTTGTAATGTGCATCAAGTAATCTCTACACCCAATAAACAAACATATTTCTCTTGAAACTGCAACTGTTCCAAAGAAAACTGCAGTGAAATATCAATATATCTTCAAGCCATCCTGTTGCACAGAGTTCTTTTTTGAACATAATGATACAAAATTACTACATCAAGAGTAGGAAAATTACAAAAGCATGAATGCAAAGGATATTAAACCCAAATTCAAATTAAATTTATGGGAACAAAGGTTACAACTTGCCAAAATTTGAACTTACCAATGCTGCAAAGCAGAATAGCAAAGGAAAAGCACATGCGAACATCATTATCATTCCAAATTGCAATGCCAACTCCAAGAAATCTGTAGCATGATTCATAACACAAGTTAACATGTTTAATCCATTTAAATGTGCACACAGATTTCAAATGGCCACATATGGATTTACAGTGTTTACCATCAAAAAGGCCATCTTCAAGATCTTCTCCTATAGATGCAGTATAAGAAGGCTTTAGATACTCTTTCTCCACTCTAGTAGCCAGTACTGACTTCCCCATTACTGATCCTTTCACATGTTTTTTCTTGCTTATAACACAATTGCAGTTTATTATGATTCCAGTTAACCAGATTTATACTAATCAACTGAAAACCGATGTGAACAGAGTATGTAATACAAATTTATTGAACTTACTGGACAGCTTTATATTTTTTATAGCTGTACTTGAGGTAAGGGAAGGAGTTCTCAATCACGTTTTCCAGCACCTGAAAAAATGGACAGAAATCATGAATAAACTGGAAACTGTTGAACAGTTAACATAACACACTATATTTAAACCAAAGATTCCTAAACTTCAAAAAAGCTATCCTAAACTTACTGGGCTTCTTGAACTAATACTGGTGGGAACATGGAGACAGCACTACTAAATTGATCAACCATTAACATAACTAGTGGATACCATATATATATATATATACACACACACACACACACATACACACATACATATATATATATATATATATATATATATATATATATATATATATAGACAGAGAGAGAGAGGAGGGTTCCGCTACACCTCTTATATTGCATGTGAACTCTCCCCCTTAATCTTCACCACCCATTTCCCCACTCATTCTCTCTCTTCCCATTTCAATATTATTTCATTTCCCCACTCATTCTCTCTCTTCCCATTTCAATATTATTTCTTAGTTGGAATAGAGAGAATGAGTGAGGAAATGGGTGGTGGAGATTAAGGGGGAGAGTTCACGTGCAATATAAGATGTGTAGCGGAACCCTCCTCGTATATATGTATATACACACACACACACACACACACACATATATATAGTGTGTGTGTGTGTATTATGAATTCTGAACCACTGGATTTGTTCGCCTTTATATGAAATGTGGAATTCAAGGGGAAGATCTAATGATTGAGATTGTCTAAAATTTGTGCCACCATTTTGTGTCTAAATAGGCATACACACACAAATATATATATATATATATATATATATCATTGTTTTAAAAAAAGTCACCTCGATACTTGCCTCAAGGCCCGCCTCGAGTAAATAAGAGAAAAAACGCCTTGAGGCTTATTCCAAAAGGCTTTCTACCTCTAAAGTTTACGCCTCAACAACTTGAGACATAAAAGCGCATAAAGCGTACGCCTCGCATGCCTCAAACATCTGAGGCATATGACTTAAAAACCTTTTTATCTTTAATGAAAATTAAAAAAGACAAAATTTAAGAAAATAAAAATTAGCAATTTTTACTTTTCAATTTCAGTATCGACACAATCAGGTAAGATTGTTTATGAAATAATGACAACGAGCAATGTAATGAATTTTCTCATTGTTATTTAAAGAATGTTTTTCAGTAAATTTTGTTAAATCTCGAAACAAATTTTACAAATCGATTTGAATTGATAGAACATATCAAAATTGGAGTTTGATGTAATCTTCAAATTGTTTTAAGAAATCAAAATTTGAATCATATGACTTTTATGTATTTATTTTTAATCAACAGTAAAAATATATCCTTGGTAAAAGTCAGATCTTAAATTATTTATTTTTCATTTTTTGCAGTGGTAAATTTAAAGTGTCAGAATTTCTTTATTTGTTTTGCGTTTTATTTTTACCCGAAAAGCTTACGCCTCAAAGTTTCAAGGCTTACGCCTCGCCTCGTAGACCTGAAAACGCCTCATGTACGCCTTTTGCGTTTTAAAACTTTGATATATATATATATATATATATATATATAACACGTTCTCATTTAAAGAATAGTAGTTCTCCCTCTTTCGACTACCTTTGATTATTTAATTCAACAAGAGAGTAAAAGTATTATATTTGAACGGTAACTTGTGACTGATATTCAGGAGGAATTCAGCTGTAACAAAAACTGAGTTGTTGATTATTTAATTCAACAAGAGAGAAAAAGTACTATATTTAAACAGTAACTTGTGACTGATATTCAGGAGGAATTCAGCTGTAACAAAAACTGAGTTGTAGCTGATCTATATTGGCAAGGATAAGGAGGGTTCCATGACACCTCTGTTTTGGACCACCTCAATTGCACCCCAATTTTAGCTACAAGTTTCTATTTAAGTTGTTGGAAAGAAAGAGAAACTAATATTATTTAAATAATCAAAGGTAGTGGAAAAAGAGAGAAACTAATATTATTTAAATCCGAATTTCTGGTTGTAATTCAAGAGGAGCAAAGGTGTAGAAAACTAAGTGTAATGGAACATATCTCTCTCTCTCACACACACACACACACGCACACACACACACACACATATATATATATATATATACACACATACGTATATGTATGTGAAGTGTTCCGTTGCACCCCAAATAGTGCAGCACCCTAAATTTCCATCACAGAATCATCTTTCTCTCTCTCCCACTATCTCTCTCACTCACTCATTATTAAAGATAAAGGAATGACTATGGTTCGGATGCAAAATGAGTACCACGAAATAGTGGTGTCATATAACCCTCCTCTATGTATGTATGTATGTATGTATGTACGTACGTACGTATGTATGTATGTGTGAGAGAGAGAGGTGCGTTCAATGACATCTCTGTTTTGCAGCATACAATTTGACACACATACACATATATACATACAGGCACACACACATGTGTGTGTGTGTGTGTGTGTGTGTGAGAGAGAGAGAGAGAGAGAACAGGGGAACTAAAGACTTGTTGAGTTATATAAAATTCAGGCCAAAGTGAAAATAGCTACAGGTTCAAGGCATTATATAGTATGCAGAAGTCAAGATATGCCTGAGAAACAATAAGTCGCTGGATTAGAACTTGGCGAAGCGTAGTTAAGTCCCGATGCAAGAGGGTATGATAGAACAACCCAATGTAGGATTGCATGAAATAAAGACCAAAAACCTGAACAAAAGAAAAGGATTATAATTAACTATGATTAACCAAAAATAGTTCAGCAGAGTACGAACTGGTTGGCAGTGCTTATACTTTGTAAACTAAGCTATCAGCACTAGACTCCTCTCCATGATTGTTTTCATATTTAATAAGAACTACGGACACTTTCCCACCAATTTTTGTGTAGTATTGAATGGCCAAAAGGTAAATCGCCGTAAGCACATACCTGAAACACATCACAGATAAAAATTATTAGGATTTCACTGATACGACAACAAATAGTTTACTTAACTTGTTATTTTAACACGTATGTTGCTTTAAGTAAATACACCACTGAGAAAACTAGTATCAAATTTATTTTATTTGGGTATTTTACAAGGATTTTGACAGTATTTTATGATGAAGTGCGATAAAAGTACTAACGTCCATCAAGAAATTGTGAGTATTTGATTTTAACATTGCATCTTCTAGATTAAATAAAATTTCAATGTATGCAAACAAAGCATGTGCGTAAACGAAACATGCAACCACAATCTGCTAATGTGTTTAGATGAGCAAATAGACATTCTGTGCGTGTGAAACTGTGACTCTGGATGTTAAACATGAACTTACAGGTAATGTAGCCCAATAATGATCAATAGATATATTCTATTATACTATTTATTTTTCTGTATGCTTAAAGAAAAATAACTGCATCAGGACATTATGAGCTTGGGTCTGTGTTGTAAGTAATAACACAGAAAACAGCAAATATGAATTCAAACAGGGTGTCTGTACAGATACAAAGGTCTATTCCTTTTCTATGTTACAAGTCACAACATGAGTAATTTCCCATGTCACCACATGCTCATTATTCTCTGATATATCGAACAAAAGAATTGAAGATTAACTTGCAACCGTTTGGAAATAGCAACAAAATATTAGAATCTGAAGCAAAAACAAAAGAAGAGGAACTATCATTTTTTTATTCAAAAAAGTCCTAAAATGGGACCGAGATGAACGTATGTTTTTTATTAATAAAACTATAAACATTCATATGAAGTTTACGAGTATTTTTCATATATAATTTTGTGTAAACATATAAAACATTTGTATCTTTCATACGCATCAATAAATATATATAAAATTTTCCTGGAATAACTTTTTTCTTGAGATACTGATCATAGTATCAAAATGTTTACACCACAGTGGAAATATGCTCAGATCTACTTTGAAAATGTATTTCGTCATGTTTTCAAACATTAACTAGCTAAATCATTGAAAATTTGAAATGTTGGTCTCTTTAAGAAAATAAAAATATTAATATGTTGACTTCGTTACCCAACGGAGAGTCAAATTTACATTACTTGCTCAGCGGAGGATCAAATTTGCATGACTTCACCTTGTAAGAATTTCAAATGGACAGGGATGGGGCTATATGTACAATCAGTAAATAGATAACAACTAAACCAAGTAATTTGACCAAGTCATCTTTTACAATAAAGATGGAAAATATCACTAAAAATGATTCATTAATTTTAAATGTTGGTAAGATGTCTGGCATAGCAAATTATAACATCTATTAAAATTGTGTACATCAATTTAAGATCATTACAAGCATCTGGACTCTTACTTTAAAACAACTGATTCTGCAACCTCGTAAAGATGAGCATAAGCCAATTCGAATGGCAACTGGAGACATATTATACCAATAACAATGATCGCATTATTTCTTATTTTTAGCAGAAGTCCCAACCACTCATCTCTTTGCAATATTTTCTTTTCCATAGGCTTATCTCTATCCAACTTCTTTACTATTTCCCCTTTGCATTCGTCAAAAGAATCTGTTTCATTATCCATTCCCCATCTATAAAATAACCCAATAAATTGTCAATTAACTAGTTTACTAATACCTAGGTTATTGTCCCAAAGAAAGATAAGGCAACGAAAAGAACTTCACTGATACCTTGCTAACAGAGCTGAATTCTTGCGCTTCCAGAACTGGAAGAAAAATGCAGCCCACGATATGATGAAAATAAAGAAAGCAGGAAGTGCAAATAACTGCATGGAGCTGGATGGTAAATATAAAGTCATTTTATTTTTTATTTACTGAAACCATGTCAAAAAAATAATTATTCCATTTAAGCAAATTTGTTTGGCGATATCAACTACCCGAAATCTACCATCTGAATTGCAAGTCCAAATACGGCCGGAAAGAATAACCAACGGGTATACATACCGAGGAATGCAAAATATGTCGCAATCTGTGCATTAAAAATCAGTAACAGATACAGATTAAAATCCAGTTGAGTTACCTATGAGTAAAAGAAGCATGACTAAAAGAAGCATGATTAAAATCCAGTTGAGTTACCTATGAGTAAAAGAAGCATGACTAAAATATAGCTAGATTTTAAACCTTTTACCAACAAATACACCTCCCTAAAACTATAATGTAAAGCTTAAAACCTAAAAACATAATTTAGGAATTCAATATCTTAAATGATCAAAGAATAATCAGCAGACCAACAAAAACACAGACAAATACTTAGAAAACCAATGGGTCACATGTCAAAAAACGAAATTTGAAAGTGTACTTATGAGCATCAAACAGTAAGCTCGGTAACCTAACATAACGAATCTCAAGAAAAATAACAGGTAAACATGTACAAAGCAGATGAGATCATGGTTTTACCTTTGTCCCGAAGTATGAATAAATTTCATCAATTGGTTGCCATGTAAAATCCAACCAATTAAGAGCCCAACTTCTTATAAGTTGTTTCCGTCTTGGTTCATCTGCATTCAAGAACATTAACCCCAAAGCTAAAACATAACTTTATAGTTAGGATTCCATAATATAGCAGTACCATGCAGAGGAAACACTTGTTTAACAATGCCTTTCTTTTCCATCCTTTTAAGAATTGATTCATTTCGTTTAAAGAGATATTCATTCCCGTCAAATACTAATGTTAGATCTGCTTCAGATTTGTTCACCTGAAGTATAAAATTAGCAATTTACACCAAGAATATGTAGAAGCATCTTCTTGTTATACTGAATGTATAAATCATAGAATAACTATTGTTATTTATTTATCTGATAGCCGAATAACCTATAATATGAAATCAATTACAGCCCGAAAGTTACTAATAAACTCATTTACCCCTTCGATCCTGAATGGCTGCAGGTGCTAATATCTTTTGTGCAAATATACATACTCATTGCTATTAAAGTGAAATGTGCAAATAACTTGTTTTATTCTTCCTAGGATTAAGATTTAAGGACTGACAAATTTGTAATAGCCATCTTAAAATTTAGAAGCATTTGAGAGGGAGATTAACAAGTGGGATGATGGACCACATCATGGATCATATTAGAAAGTTATTTGCCCTCAGCATTCACCATACTGCCCTGAGTATTACATAATACCCTCAGCCAGTTATTCAAACATTGAAATATTTTTAAAAATGTGCCACAGGCACACCTCAAAGCAAATTTTATTATTGCGGCTCCTTTGAAAGGCTTTCTACCTTTAAGGGTATGCCTTGAGCACTTGAGACCTATGTCGCTCAAGGCGCAGCGAAGCGGTATAAAGTACAGACCAAATGGTCTAAGAGACCAGGGTCCAGGTGAAACCTGGGCAAAATATAGACACTCACCACATGAATTTCATACAAATAACTACTGCATTAAATAACTGTAAAAACAACAACCATATACTGTATGAAACTTGGCTTATTTTGATGAGTTCATCAGTAGTTATTAATTTATTAGAAGCAACACATGCATGCATATATCAAATTGCTTCATCGATACGAATTTCAAAGCAAACTCAGTCTTTTTCTAGTTAACAAACGTTATACATTAAAAAAGGCATGTCACGACTATAATTAAATATCTGCACAACAAATAATATTGAAAGCTTCGAAATAAAAGTTAAAATGATAGTGAATAATTCAGCTTTCTAATAGTTGATTACTTTATATTATATTCTGAAAACATTTTAAAATGGAATACAAAATAAAACAAAACACGTTTTTAAATGTAATACAAAAATAAAACAAAGATATATATATATATATATATATATATATATATATAAAGAATTGTTAAAATCAAATTTTGAATAAGCAAAAAACCTAAAGGCAAAATATTACTTTACCTTTGTTTAGTTTTTTTTTTTTTTTCTAACAAAAAATATCAATACAATTTGTGATAAAACATAGAAAGAGAAATTAAATTATTGTATTCTGTCAAAAGAGAGAGGGTTTCAGCAAATAAATAAAATAACTGAGTGTTTATATTCTAATTGCATTAAATTTAGTTGAAGTAAAATATATCATACTAAAAACTTCTATTTTCTTAGCACTCCAACAAAAGTTTAATGCTTGGACAGTTCTCCGAACAAGAAACGGAATAAACACTAAAGTAAAATAGCAAAATGGAAAAATTGCAAAGTAACACCTAACGGCGTTTCAGACGCCCAGGCAACATCTGTGACTGCATAGCTTGAGACATGCAAGGCTTATGGTTCAAAAGTACATGGCTGATCCGGCTCATTTTCAGCATCAATGTAATTTTAAACCCCGTAGGCTTAAATTCAAAATCTAAAGCAGTACACTGAGATCACCCTTGAAGCTAGCATTAGTCGTCCATCCTCTACTGAAAGGTGGAGTGTTGAGCTATCGAAAACGCTATGGAACCTCCCATTCACAACCTCTCATCGACTGGGCTCAATTTTTATTTTTGGTTCTGATCGAGTTTCAGTTTCATTCAATGAAGCCAATGATAACTTGGAGGGTGATATGCACATGGATGAGGATACAAACATCATTTGATATTTAATGTTTACTGCATTTATTGTAATATTTAACATCTGATATGTTGTATGTTTAATATTTTACATGAAAAGCTTGTACCTCGTAATGAGGGTTATACCCTGTCCCATGACCTCAAAAAGCCTTTGCATAACACCTTCACATTTCAAAACATTAGAACATGGTCACCACAGATCATATTCAATTGAATCAACACCATGCAACAAGATGTTTGTGATCCTAGAATTTCATGTGCTCCACAAGTGCACATACAGAACGCATGGGGCTTTAACTTACCCATCACAATTCTTAACCAACCATTTTGTATAATTCGGATAAAGAATAAAAGCATTGACTATTTCTACTCAAAAGGAAATATTCTTGGCAACATTCAAATAGGTTATCAACTAATCATACAATCCTAAAATAATTGTTCCAAAGTTATATACTTTTCTACATATAATCTTTTTCATCCATTAATGCCTGCCATTCCTCCTTTTTTTACAAAGATGTTTGAATTGCAAAATGGATATAAATATAATTATACGCTTTTGGCCATGAAGTTGGAGTAAATAATATCCGGAAAGAAACGTTTTCAAATGTTGTTCTGCTAATCAATCTCTTATCTGTTTTGTTATTTATTCAATAATCAGCAAATCAAGTTATTCTGTTATTAATGGGTGATGAGAGGTGAGGAACAAAACAACAGACAAATAACATGAGCGAAGGTAAATCTGATGCGGTTACACTAAAGAGGTTTCCGTCCATAAAATACTAGTACTATACACATGCAAGTGAGGCTATGATTGTTTTCGTGTTCTCTACTAACCCAAAAAGTAAAAAGGATATCCTTGAAGTTTGTGCAATTTAGAATTATTGGAGGAAGAAGGGGGGAAATCTCTTATTAGGTTATAGTTGGCATTTACTTTTAAGACAGTGTAGGCTTGGAAGTTTTAGTAAAATGCCCACCAGCAATAATTGTACCTTTATTATTTTGCATTATTAGTAAGAGACAATCCATGGTATTCAATAAGAACTTAAAATTACTTTAACTCATTCTAGTCTGGCTTTAGAAGGTAGAGCGTATTTATCTGGCATGCCCCATAAAGATTAAATTTAGTTGGTTCATTGTTATAATAATCACTGATAAATCTTAACAAAGCAAAATTAGAAATTGCTACAAGTAAAATATCGTGAAGGACACATACAATGCCGTAAATTAAATGACGGAAGCAAATGTATCTCTCACACCAACTAAACAAGGAACCATCTGGTTGCGTAACAAATGCTGTCACCTGATCCCAGTCAAAAGGCAGATCTACACCTGCAGCAACAGGAAAGACATGTTTGCATTTACGTTTCAACTATAGAATATATATATATATATATATATATATATGACAGCTGATGAAGATTTTACTTACCAACATATGTAAGCTTTTTTATTCGCAACTCAGCAGCTGCTCTTCCTAGTGTCCTCATTGGTGCTGCCAACTGTAAAGAGTAAAAATGTCATACAATGACTATGCTATTATTAATATAAAAATGTCATACAATGACTATGCTATTATTAATACAATAATTTACTAAATTATGAAATAAGGTTAAAAGGTTCTCAAAAGCATTTGTGTAACTACAGTAATTAACAAGCTAGAAGGATATCTAAGCGAATGATTCTGCTACCACAGTGAGAAGAAAAGAAATTAAATGTGGCCACACACTATTTCATACATATTAACAGCATCTAAAATCGTAAATCTAAACATTTTGAAACATCAAAACCAACATGTTGGAACAACAAATTAAACATTTTGAAATGTCAAAATTAGCGTATCAAATCGTGATTGCATGGTATTTCAGAATGCTAGTGTATTGCGTTTTAGAACAAACGTATCGAAACCAAAATATGATACATAAAGCATGAATTGTTGTAACATATTCCAAATCTATGTTATCAAAGCGCTTACTTAAGCACACCAAGGTGTCAAAAACTGTTAGGAGCTAACATAGTTTTTTTTTCTTCTTTTTTTTAAAGGGGGGGGGGGTAGCTAGGCATCGACAATGCTTGAAAGTGATGAAAAAGAAGCTTAAGCACCAAAACGCCTAAATCCCAAAGCGCTAAAAAAACATGGTTTACTTTGAAGTTGGTTTTGGGGACAATAAAATAGGGCAACAAGCCAAAATCAAACCAGTTTTGGATCGTTTGGCAAAACTCGATCAAACCAGGGCATTTAGCTCGGCATCGATATCAAACTAGGGCAAAGCAAAAATCGACCATCTTCATGCTTGTCCAGTCGTCTGTCATGCTGTCGAGCTTATCCTGCTCAACTGTTGCTGCCGTTGAATTAGAGTACCATCTGTTGCCTTCAACTCCTCGAACTGCTCATTTGCACTTGCTAAAAATATTCCCTTTTTTTTTTTTTTTTTTTTTTTTTGAGCAAAGCCTAAAATTTATTCCCTTTTAGAGACTTTGAACTCTATTTAAAGCTAATATTATAGATAAATGGCAATTAAAACTTGATAAAATATCAACTGATTTGAAAAAAAAATTGATCAAAAAATTTAAGCCTATCTAATTTTTAATACTTAAACTTTGTAGCATGTAAGTTATTGTTTTTAAGTTAATTAAATTATAAATTAATTTTTATTTTTTCAAGTGATTTAAAGTATAAGGGTATAACTTACTGGTTGAAATACATTATAAAAATGCATTTTAAGGAATAGAAAATAGAAACTCAATGTATAATATTCATACATAAGATAAATAGATTATAGTATATTTTAAACTATAATTGAATTTATACTTTCATTTCTTTTTATCAATATTGCATGTAGGTATTTTTTTCTTAAGTCCAAATTCAATGTTAGTGGCTCTTTTTCGGTGCAATTTTTTGTTGAAAACGGAAAAAATGAAGCTCGAGGAATCCAAAAAAAGAATTAGGCGCTAGCCTAAAGCTTTTTGGTGCTTTTCACCTTAACAGCTTTGATTTAAACATTTTTTTACACAACATCATTAGCAAGTTACTAGCATTGTGAATAGTAAAATGTAGACATAAGCACCTCCAACAACCCAATACAAGTTCATATTGACAAGCAAAGCACACTGGTGGATTTTGTCCCCAAATAGCATGGAAGAACAAATTGAGAGGCAAGTCGGCAGGTGTCCCCGCAAATTATAATTTAAGTAGCAAAATTCATAGTTTTCTAGTATATACTTCTTAATTTTAGTTATTATATATTTGTTTACAGTAATTTGAATATTTGAAGTTCTATGTATACATTTTATTCGCTTTTGCAAAAGAAATATTCCTCCCAAGAAAGGTTTATTATCTCCATTATTGAGTTATGTTACTTTGATTATAGTAAAAGTAATGTATTTTGATCAAGGTTTAAAATTTCGTTTTGTGTTCAAAGCTGACAGTGACTTCAATCTTATAAGACAGTTGATGTCTCATAATGTTAGACATGTAACACATGAGAATGAGTGACATTATGATAAAAAAAGTTATATAATTTGGATTGCATAAATAAATATGATACTGCACAGACAATGATGTACATGCCGCCTACGCAAATTTAGTCATTTTGTTCTATATGTTAACTGAAATATTTATACCCCTCTATTGAAACCTTTCTGCTTAAGTTTAACAAATCAGTAACAAACATGATACTTAGCACTTCAGTGGATATAAAATACCGTTCAATAATTAATATTCAGAAATGGATATTTTCATTATATGTTAACTGATATATTTATACCCCTCTATTGAAACTTTTCTGCTTAAGTTTAACAAATCAGTAACAAACATGATACTTAGCACTTCAGTGGATATAAAATACCGTGCAATAATTAATATTCAGAAATGGATATTTTCATTCCAATTCATGTATTTAGGAAGTTAGATCCACCCTAATATCGAAGAGTCCTTGATATTTTTATAGCCACTTTTAACATATAAATTTTCATTAGTTAATGCACTAGTTTTTTCCTTCTTTTTCTTCTGTTCTATGCATTCTTTCAACTTTCAAGTTCACTTTATTTTTTTATTTTTTTTCAATTAATATTAATGGCTAAAAGATTCATAGGTTACACGAACACAAAGCAGTACAATGCTTGAACGGTAAGATAAGAATAAGATGGAAACATAACTTTGTGTTCATCTTGAAATGGATGAAGTTAGTAGAGGAAACGTAGGAGACTAGTCAAAATACATCAACAAATTATGTCTGAGCCTTTCAATATTAAATGATAATGTGATACAGTCACGAATTTAAAAGCTATATTCAAATCTATATCTTTCTATCATGTCGATCCATATAGATACATATATAGCAAATCCTGAAGCTTTATATATATATATATATATATATATATATATATATATATATATATATAGAGAGAGAGAGAGAGAGAGACAGAGACAGAGACAGAGACAGAGAGACAGAGAGCCGCAGTCCCGAAAACAACACAAACGATTAATGCGCGGACTAACGTTATGTGTACATGGAAAATTCCTAAATTTGGATAATGAGGAATTTTAGTAGATTAATAAATTAGAAAAAAGGCAAGTACTGATTTTCATGTAGGACAGTTGAAATAAGGAGAAAAAGAAAAAACGAAGGAATAATACATCATGTAAATTTCTTTTTAAACTAATTTATTAGTCCATCCACGAGGGATTAACGTAGAAAAAATAGGTGGATTAACTTGTCAATATGAAAATGTGGATTAACTAACAAAATTTGTAGATATAAATAAATTTTCCCATCAGAAATAAACTAATAATTATCAATATAAAACTGGAAGGGTTAATGCCGAGTCCTCAAAAAAGAAAGGTAAGTAAGAAACTTGTATGCATATATGAATGGAAGTGAACTTAATATAGAAATATACATGTCTTCTATAAAGATTGTTTTAGTACATGTTAAATTATTCGCCATATTGAGGTTCTTGTTTATTAGTAGAGATTTCAAATATCTTCTTGTTAATTTAATTGAAATACCTAATTTCGTTTTATCATAAAACAAAAAATAATGTTGCTAGCACCAGTCATTCGACTTGAAAATTGCAAATACAACAGATCACCAGTTGTGGAAAGATACTTCACCAATGGAAAAACCTAATATTTTCTCTTTTTTTTAGCAATTAAAGGAATAATATAAACAATAAATACTCCAACTAACTTGTATTTTATTACCTTTTTCAAGAATCAAACATACAAACAGAAGTGCCTAATACAAACGATAATTAAGGAATGCGAGACTAGATCGATTTGCATAGACATTTAAGTACACACAGTTAAACCATACTATGTTTGTATTCCATCAGATAAAGCTATGATTAGCTATGTTAACAGTAAATTAGCAATTTGTATGAAAAATTAATGCTTATTATCAGGAGAATGAAAAGCAATGTTACATGATACGTTAAAAATACCTTATCTTTAGCTATCTTTAAGGCATTTTATATAATTTGTCATTTTGAAACATGGTAATAACATCGACATAAACAATAAAAACTCATTGGAATTGTACTTTAAAAGGTGGATACCCAGTGTCAAAGGCTCCCGTACTCAAGCGCGAGAGGACTTCCCAGGTCAGTCTCCCGTCCTGGTACTATTCTCACGGCTTTCCGGGCTCTGGGGGTGGTCGATTAGTGCCAAGCCTTTCCCTCACATATGTGAAGAGGCCGGGACTCGAACCTGCGTGCTCCAGATTACCAGCGGGGTAACCTTACCGTTGCGCCAGGCACCACCTTAAAAAACTATGTAAATTAAACTCATCCATCTAAAGTAAACGATGCAAGGACAGGTTTACTTAAGTGTTGATTATCATTTACAAATTATGATGGATGGCCTTAAACTATGTACATTGTTGTAGTTTATGATCTACGGTTGATTCTGAAAGTGCAACTCAACATTTTCAAATTTTGGAACATAATTTACATATCAAAAATTCGAATTTAGAATTAAATTTTGAATTTAAATCCATACAAACTTTATTTCCTATTTAGCTTTGACCTGCCTGTGCTTTTGATTTACATAATTTCGACAAGAACCATGATCAACCAGCCTACACAGATTAAATTTTTTGAAAGAGTTCTCATGGAAGGTTTTACAAACAAAAGTCCAAGAAACCTGCTTATATTCACCAATTGTATATCATGTCAAATGTAAACCCTCTAATTCTGTTCAAAAAAGCATGTAGTTAACATAAACTGCTGAATTTGGCTTACTACATTTACATCCATTGCCTAAAAATAACCAACTCTTTTATGATACCGCTATATAAACAAACATTAAATCGAAATAAGCTAACAATTTAAATATAACTTTAATGGAATCGACGGCTATAGTAGAAAGTAATAAACCTTTATAAATTCATCAGAGATCCCATAAACTCTCTCGACTATCAACCCATTCCTCTCCAATCGCTCCACCAAATACTCAACACAGTCACGTGACTCGCATACTCCATCTTCTTTCCTCTTTGGCACCACAATCGCGACCTCGAATGCACTGCTCTCGTCTTCAATTTTACCCATTGTAAATGTCAGGGTTTGGGATGCATATTTTTAATTTATCATAGTCGTTCTTATCAATGGAAATGATGATGCTTACGAAGACGGTAAGCAGCAGGCAATAGCATGCCACTTGTCTTGTAACGCGGTTCACTGGTGAGGGTTTTGGATCCGACCCTTGCCCGTTACTCTTGTTGGATTCAGGGTCGATTATTATTTATTTTCTCGGGGTTTTTTCTTTTTCTTTTTCTAGAAATTGGATTCTTTTATTTACAAAGTTGACAGTATATACTACCACGACAAGAAGTTCGACTGGATCGAACTCATGACCTCTTGCATTTTATCTTAATGCTTCAACTGAGACAATGATGTTTTCCACGAGTGCTTTTTATTTAGTGAGAACTTGTATTTGATGTATAGAGACTTAGAGCTCTAACTCAACACCTCTTGAATTATAATCTAGAAATTTTAACATTTGAGCCAGTGATCCATGTATGTTTAATACAATAATAATTTGTGGTTTTACGTTAATCACTCCCTCTTTTCGAACTTTCAAGGTGTATTTATTTAGCATGAGAAAGAGGCATGAAAGAAGAATTGTTTATGAAAGAAGAGGGCGTTCTTGTATCAAAAAATATGCACTATAATTGCTTTATTATAAATAATTATTTCTGTCTTAGTTTAATTTTGTTTTAACTATCCTTAAAATAATATAATTAAATGATTTTATACATTTATTTTTAGATTATGAAATACTACAAAAGGTTAATAAAAAATAATTTCTTTTACACTTGTTATTCAGAGTCTCTCTCTACAATTTCTTTACAATAATTGTAAAAGGTCATTTAGGCTTCACAAACTTGTTAAACGCTAAACGGACGACTCTATTACCTGCTCCTATTAGTCGTAATGTATATGACCCATCATTCAAAAAATGAGTCATTCTCCGGTCGCATAATCATACATTTGACAATTGTGTGTAACATTGGATAGAGCTTGGATACGTACTAGGAGTATTTATGTATTTTGGTATGTAAATCCGACTCGTTGACCAATCTTATTCAAAATAAAATGTATTTTTTTCTATAATGTACTTAATACAATATGTTATATATAACGACCGGCTATTTCGAGTCGTTCAATTCGATAATAAAATCAACTCAAATCGACTGAAACAACAAGTTGTTGTTGCTATAGGGTTAAATATAAAAATCATCACAGAATTAGGAACAAATCACAAACACTAAATATCTCGCAACGGATAAGTAGTTCATTAAACTACTAAATACATAATCAAAAAAACAAATACATAATATCAGGGTTACAAAAATCAAATACAGCAGAAGTCTAAATACAATGAATTTCTAATGCACAAGTAAACAGCTGAAATAAATAGATACAGATAAGGTCTTCAATAAGTCTTCTATAACAACCCGGAATTTTGTTAAATTGAATTTTGAATATTTAATTGATTTTAAATGTTCTGTGATAGGTTTTATAATTTAATTCCCATTTAAATTAAGTTTTGTTATAAGAAATGTAATTTCTTATATTATTTTTATATATACCATTTTAAAAATATAATTAATAGTATTAAAATAAATGTGTAAATACTTATATTAAATATAAGTTTGGTTTAAATTTGCATGTTACTTTGGATATTGCATTTGCATTTGCATGAGAATGATATATTTGTAAATATAAAGATGTTAAGAACATTTCAACATTTTGTATTTTAAATCAGATAGTCATGTTGTGACTACATGTTTATTTATTTATTTATTTTCACTTAAAAATGTTTTTGTGACACCCTACATCCGTTTATGTCACTCACAAAGGGAATGCATTAGGTTTAGTGAAGCGTTATAGTAAACAGAACGGAAATATTACAAGACAGACATATATAATTAACAGCGGAATAAAAAATTTATTAATCATAAGATACCGTGGTCCAAAAAAAAAAAAACATTACATGTTTGAAACATAAAAGTCCATTACAACATAAAAACCACTTTCTTGTACTTCAAAAATATCAGAGTACATATAAGAAATAAAATTCCCTGAAAACAGAATATAGCCATAGCAACAAGGATAGGAGCTTGAGCCATACATACCAGCAGCTCTAGCAAAAGTAAGCAGAATCACGGTCAAGCCTAAGTGTTTCCTCCCTGAGAACCTGGGGGGAACGGAAGAAAGAAGGAGAAACAAAAAGGGTTAGACATAAATGCTGGCGAGTCTAGTTACTTTTAGCAAGTAAATAAATAAAAGTAGCATGACATGCATATAAAGTGGATAGGAGAGATTACTATATAATAGGCAGGTGTGACAAGGTAGACAGGATAAGGTGTATATGCTTCTAATGATTACTCTGCACTATTACTAATATATCCAAAAAGAGATGAACCCTTCCACTATAAGGTGGTAGACTCAGGCATACGTCCAAGTGTACCCTAACTACTACCCAAATTGATCGGCTCCCTAATTCGTGTAGATACTCTGTGCCGGCCCCACCGCAGGATGTATCACGTCCTAAAGTGGCAACCCTCGCTAATATGCACAACCCCATATCTACAGGTTTCACGGTCGTCTTATCCCCCTCTGCCCGGCTCATGCACGCACATGGCCCGATCGGTTTGCGCCGTCCACACCGTCCTTCACGTTTGGATCTCTTACAATCAGTCCACTAAGCGTGCCCCTTCTCCGACCGAGTACGGAGTACATGTTTGATACCTACTCGGGTTACTGGATGAAATGGGTCTTACACAATATGATACAAGCTCTCCCCTTTGTCTTGTATCCCCCACTAGGTTTTCATTGGCTATGTATACCACTAGGTGTCTTTAATTACATAACCCTATCATTTCCACTAGTTATGTTTACCCTAAAAGGTGTCTTTAATTACATAACTTTATTACTCCCACCGGTCATGTATACCACTAGGTGTTTTTAATTGCATAACCTTATCGGGTTAAGTTTGTGGGCTTATATGTAAATATTACTCACCCCCGCCAGATTTGCTTAACCCATCCACTATCCAATCAATTTTACTTAACCCTAACTTTAGTTCATATTCATACAATCCTTTATGGATTAGATTAGGTCAAGTAGTCCAATTTATTACCATGTCCATTTATGGTTTATAATGGGCTAGACCTTCCACGTTAGGCTTATAATTTGTGGATGCTGAATATGCCGGTCGGGTCCAGGCAGTCTTATTCCACAAGTTGGGTCTAATCTCGTGTCTTAGCCCGATTCGTATTTGCGCACTTAGACCTCTTACACTAGGTTCAACATTAGTGGCTGCTGGATATGCCGGTCGGGTCCGGGCAGACTTCCACCACTAATGTTTGACGACCCCAAACCCCGTACTGACGGCGGCAAGGGTAATCTTTGGAATATAACACAGAAACAGATAATAGCAGAACAGAATTAAATAAATACACCAGATAATGAACAATAAAATATACTGGATAAACGTAATCATCAGAGTTACACAATATACAGGATCATACTTAGTACAAATACAGTTCAGCTATACATAAATGTCTACAGCGGAAAACAAACATAATGTACAATAGGAGCTGAACAGCATAAAAAGAGATAAATAATAGAATCCATCTTCAGCTCTAGCTATCCAGAAAGAACCAGCTAAACCTGAATACAAGGTTGCCCGTGTAGAAAAAGGGGCACCCGAGTTTGAAAGTGAAACAAACTATGAGTCAGTCATGGGACTGGTATAAGAGATCTACTCAACACATTTAAAATATGGCTAATCACAGGACCACGTCACTTTCGTGGAACGGGTTTACTCCATTGCATTGCCAGTGCTTTAAAACAAATCATTCTTTTAAATATCGCAATGCTTTTTATAAATATGAAGCCATTATAAGACTCAGTTCCCAACACACAATGCAACGCAAACCGGAGGATAGAGTTTTACCTTATAATGGCCAAAATATGCTTGATACGAATAAAACAAAAGCATTTGATATTATTACTAGTGTTTATATGTTTCAAAAACAATTTCAATCACAACTATCAATCATAGACGGCATGGGTACCATATATCATGTCGCCATATATATATATATATATATATATATATATATATATATATATATATATATACAATCAAAACCGCACGATGTCGTATTTGGAAATTGGATTTCCGTCATGAACCAAGGCAAAAGATAGTCCTTACCGAATTCGAGACTGCCTAGCCCGAGACTCAGGATCAGAGCTCGAGTGACCCTTGGATCGTCAGGGTCGGTCCACCGATGTGGATTAAAATTCCTGGACACTGCGTTTCCCCGCCCTTTGGGGTGTAAATGAGCCAACGAATGACTCCATCGGTCCCGGATCGACCGATATAACCGAGGCGCCTCGCAACAGCAACAACCACATAAGTCAAACTCGTCAGGGCGTGTAAAACCACTGACGCCACTTCTAGCTAGGAAGAAACGCAGGCCCTCCCTGATGTCTTCTCCCGTTTCTGGTTCATACCGGGGTGTGAGGCTCGCGAATTCACGTTATACACAAAGCTACGCCACACAGGCGGTGCTTTGGTCATCACCACAAGACTTTGTTTTCAACAGAAGCCCTGATCACTGCATCTTAGCATGCCACATGGGCAATTCACACCGTGCAACTGATGGTTAACAATCACACAGAATAAATTCCAATGTCAGACACACTGTCCATTTGCAAGTCCGTTCTGGGTCTGAACGAAACCGGAGGCACTTTATACCTCGCAAACCCATCGATCACCACGTACGTCTGGACGATCAACACTCATTATCCATATTTCGGGATGCCTCCCAATCCGGACCTCGGTTACCATCCAAACAAGGTGAAGATCTCCGGTCTTCGACCACCGTCTTTATCTTCGATTTCTTATCGTCGATTTAGTTATTCAGAATGGGATAAACCCGGCCTTTCTGAGCAACTCGCGTATATAATAAACAAGTGCTATACAAACACTACAACGCATCATTTCAATTCGTTAGTCACTAATCGTCGATCAGTAAGAGAACGATTTCCCAAATATTAACCCCGAAGGTCGAAACCAACATCAGATAAATACCCAAGAAACCATTCGACTTAGCCAACCTTCAGTTAGTTTCTATTTTTCACATCCATATCGTTTATAATATTTTATAATGATTTATCGCTATTTTTATTTATTTTAAAATAGTCAATTTATTCAAAATGACGCTTCGGGTCATAACGCGGCCGTGGCGCTGTTTTTCTTCAGACTTGATTTACACATATCTGAAAATCTAACCATTGGATCTTCACAAAATTTACATCATTAGAAAGATCTTTTCAAAACGAATCCAACGGTTCCAGTTTCGGGAAATTCCGACGGTCAGATCTCCCGGTATAATCGTTTGAAGTTTCGATTTCAAAATACGAACTGCAGCGTCGTTATTCGATTAAATATAATTATATATATATATATAAATATAATCGATTCTGGCGCTGTTTTTCTTCAGATTTGAATTAAACATTCCAGACAATCCAACCGTTGGATTTTTACAAAGTTGGTGCCGTTGGAAAGATATTTCCAAAGCGAACCCAACGGTTGCGATTTCGGGAAAATCCGATGGTCGGATCTCCCGCACTAATCGTTTGAAATCACGGTTTCAAAATACGAACTGCAGCTTCGTTATTCGATATATTTTAATTCTATTTATATATATATATATATATATATATATCGATTCTTCGATTTCAAAGCTATATTCTTTTCATACATTTGATAAAAAAAATATTTTTATCTAACTATCTTCTATTTCAACACTTCACTATTTTTAACAATTCATGTATATAATAAAAATGTGATTTTTAATGTAAAACAATTTATTTCAAAACTCGATTATTTTATATAGTTAATATAGGTGATAAAAAAAGGATTTTTATTATAAAACAATTTATTTTAAAACAAGATTATTTTATATATTTCATATTGATGATAAAAATGGGATTTTTATTATAAAACAATTTCTTTCAAAATGTGAATACCATTCAACACATGAATTTCAATTCAACGAATGAATATCGATTCAACACATGAAGGTTTTCTATAGTTTGTATATATAGATAAAAAGGTGATTTTTATATTTAAAACACGAATACCAATCAACACATGAATTTCTATTCAACGAATGAATTTCGATTCAACACATGAAGGTTTTCTATAGTTTATATAAATAGATAAAAAGGTGATTTTTATATTTAAAAACACGAATACCATTCAACACATGAATTCTATTCAACGAATGAATTTCAATTCAACACATGAAGGTTTTCTATTCAACAGACGAATATAGTTTCAATACAGGAAAATAATTCTAACACATGAATATTATTCAAAATTTCGGCAGCATAACGGCAGGGTAGTTAAAACCGGGACCGTCCCTAGTACGGCTCCTCGCTCTACCTTAAAACCTCGCGGTTTTTGACAATGGGAAATCATGCATCTAGTTCGCACGCAGGCAGCATGTATATTTTTTTCATTTCCACAAACTAATCCTATGTGGTTTCAACCAAATATTTCTCAACCACAAACGGGTATTTTTCAACCATAATCAATCAATTTCAACCACAAACAATTCCAATCAACCATTCGCTATCAATCAATTTTCACACCAATCACAACCAATAAATATCGTCCATGGTTTGTGGACGAGGGGCGTGTATATATATATATATATATAGCATTTCACTTCTATTTCAACACATATATAATTTTACAACGCATATATAACTTATACATCGAACGTACAACTTATACAAGAGGTGTACAACGCTTATATAACTCATACATCGACTATATAATTTATACATCGTCGTTTTCCATATCGTTCATAAATTAGAAATCTCACATTGGGTTCCACTCCACCAAAAATAGCAGAAGACTCAAAAAAATATGCGGTCTCTTCTAGAATGTAGAAGACGTCCACACGGTCACGATGTTTCTTGTTTCATCGAATTTCGTTAACAAACGAACAAGATATGATTTTTCAAAGTTTGCAACGGTTTTAAACTGTTAAATATAGTTTTAATTAAACAGCCGTACCTTTCAGCTGAAAGGTTCAAAACTAGGGTTGATCATTTCGATCAAACGGTGAAGCGGATCGACGATCGGCTTTCGCAGCGAGGAAGAGGGAGGAGAGGCGCGCTGGCGCCTGTAGCGGGGCCCACTTCGGTGGCCTAGAGGCGGCGCGGCGGCGGTGAAAACATCTGAACTTCCCGAGCTCGATTCTCCCAAACAACTCAATGAAAAAAATCCAAACTATATATGGATTTGAAGATCTTCTCGAGCTCTACAAATTTCCCAACTGGAGTGTTTGATTTTGGTGCGTGGATCGATCAGAAAATGGACGGGAAGATTTGGAGGGTTTTCCGCCTTCGATCGTGTTACGGGGAGAGAGAGAGAAACGATGGCCCAATCAGATTTTTTTTTTATATTTATAATTTTTTAAAATCCAAAAATGCCCCTTATCTCATACGAACTCCAATCCAAACCCAACGACTGTCGTCCCTAGCATTTTACCCCCATTCCGAACACAATGGGATATGTTTTGTAGGCCCATTCGACTGTTTCAGTCAGTTTTCATTCAGATTAAAATATAAAACATTCAATATTTGATTTGAACGTACATTTTAATTTTCCAGGGCCACAAACTGATTCGAAAAATTCCAGAAAAATAAATCTGGCTATGTTTTGACGATACTGTCCCAACAAAACAAGTTTCGTCGAATTCTGAGTCCATTTGCAAAAAGTCCCATTTCTGGTCGATCCAATTTAACTATAATTGACCAAAACACGTTTTCCTTTGCCACGCTCACATACTAGCCTCAAAAATTATGAAATTTGAATTCTAGCAATAACTTCACATCCCGGATCCAACAAAAGTGGTTTCGTCGAATTACGAGGTCGTATGCAAAATGGCCAATTTCACGGGCTATATAAATTCCATAGCGACCTTTCTGAAAATTCATTTGGCCATAACTTTTGCTTTCCGCTATGAAACTTCGATTCTTCAGATTCGTTAGAAAGGTATTCACTAACAGATTTAAATATTTTTGGTTTCGCTCAAATCCGTTTTGTTTTGCACCCGGTACAGTCAGTCAAAGCTTGAATTCAAATTTTGAAACTACCGCGCCATTTCAGGCCTTGTTTATAATTAGAATTAATTATATTCGTTTTCAAACGTCGATTCAAACTCACTTTTCATTGCTATTATTTAAAATCTTTATTTTAAATATTGAAAATCCATTATTTTAGCCAATTAAAAAAAAATTAATTGGTTCAGATTTTCCGAGTCGTTACAATCTCCCCCACTTAAAACTTTTCGTCCCCGAAAAGGAACAAAGTCGAAAGTGGTTTGATTAATCAACTCTACATTCAATCTGGCTTCCATTCTCCAA
Organism: Allium sativum; assembly: GCA_030737875.1. Lineage (NCBI taxonomy): Eukaryota > Viridiplantae > Streptophyta > Magnoliopsida > Asparagales > Amaryllidaceae > Allium > Allium sativum. The sequence goes on along the minus strand of CM060921.1, from coordinate 506,341,834 downwards.
CTTTTCAGTTTCTGAGAATTTTCAAATTCTTCAAAAATTTGGCTAACACCCAGAATTTTCGAAAAATTTCGCCATAACCTCCTTTGTACGGGGAGAGGTTTGGAAATTTATTGGGCCGTATTAGGTACCCAATAAATCCTAATAAGCATACACATATTTATAGTGATATATTCTGGTGTTTACAGGGGAGCGTGTATAGATAATAACTCCATAGAATAAATTCTCGTCACCCTGTCAAAGCCTGAGGGAGTGTGTATTTTAATTGCTCCAGAGGATAAATCCTCGTCACCTCGTCCCGTGTGGGAAATAAATAGTCCATGTGCCGTATCTAATAACTAGAGAGACGTGATTATTGTCAACTCCAGACCCGTGTGGGGTTTTTATTAATCTGGCACTTTTATCATTACAATTTATATAGTCCATATCAGTCATCAATTCAACCTGTAAAATATAATCATCGCCATACAAGCCTCTCGCTCGTATGGTAAATCTTCCACGTCGTCACACAAGCTCCAAATGCTTATGTGGTATATGATGAAGTATGCCTATCTTCAGAAGTATGCCATGTAATGTAGTTCAAAATTAATTGTTACTATCCTATGGCGACATTTATTATTACACACAGAATAACCAGCACTCCGCATCCAATGGCATTCACAGGAGTTGATATAATAATATTTCGCATCCAACTCATTAAGGTTTACCTATTTGTCGGGCACGCAAATAAAATCTTTACTCAACAGCTATCCAATTACCTGTTCAAACATATATAATACACATGTATATATTTCTATCTATTTTCTAATCAGTTCAATGTGTGATTTAAATGAATAAATTCTACCATTATTCTCTTACTGATTAAATTAACTATCGTTTCAATAATTTAATTAATCCAATTTACTATCACACAACACAAACAACAATCAATTTGTTTTTAACTTTTCAAATATATTTCTTTTATATATTCAAAAATCATATTTCTAAAACCAGACTACCTATATAATCACAAATACGTTATTTAAAAACATATTACTCTCGACTCGTTCTGAGGCACTTCTAACCCCATCTCTAACGAGTTGTTCTGATTCTGCTATACCCATACTAGGATATTGTTGATCCTATCTGTAATGAGTTACTCGTCCTAGAACACTACTGGTTCTATCTCTGACGAGTTCGTTAATATGTTATATTCCATAGCTAAGCTTAACCAAAGCTCTGATACCACGTTTGACGACCCCAAACCCCGTACTGACGGCGGCAAGGGTAATCTTTGGAATATAACACAGAAACAGATAATAGCAGAACAGAATTAAATAAATACACCAGATAATGAACAATAAAATATACTGGATAAATGTAATCATCGGAGTTACACAATATACAGGATCATACTTAGTACAAATACAATTCAGCTATACATAAATGTCTACAGCGGAAAACAAACATAATGTACAATAGGAGCTGAACAGCATAAAAAGAGATAAATAATAGAATCCATCTTCAGCTCCAGCTATCCAGAAAGAACCAGCTAAACCTGAATACAAGGCTGCCCGTGTAGAAAAAGGGGCACCCGAGTTTGAAAGTGAAACAAACTACGAGTCAGTCATGGGATTGGTATGAGAGATCTACTCAACACATTTAAAATATGGCTAATCACAGGACCACGCCACTTCCGTGGAACGGGTTTACTCCATTGGATTGTCAGTGCTTTAAAACAAGTCATTCTTTTAAATATCGCAATGCTTTTTATAAATATGAAGCCATTATAAGACTCAGTTCCCATCACACAATGCAACACAAACCGGAGGATAGAGTTTTACCTTATAATGGCCAAAATATGCTTGATACGAATAAAACAAAAGCATTTGATATTATTACTAGTGTTTATATGTTTCAAAAACAATTTCAATCATAACTATCAATCATAGACGGCATGGGTACCATATATCATGTCGCCATATATATATATATATATATATATATATATATATATATATATATATATATATACAATCAAAACCGCACGATGTCGTATTTGGAAATTGGATTTCCATCATGAACCAAGGCAAAAGATAGTCCTTACCGACTTTGAGACTGCCTAGCCCGAGTGACCCTTAGATCGTCAGGGCCGGTCCACTGATGTAGATTAAAATTCCTGGATACTGCATTTCCCCGCCCTTTGGGGGGTAAATGAGCCAACGAATGACTCCATCGGTCCCGGATCGACCGATATAACTGAGGCGCCTCGCAACAGCAACAACCACATAAGTCAAACTCGTCAGGGCGTGTAAAACCACTGACGCCACTTCTAGCTAGGAAGAAACGCAGGCCCTCCCTGATGTCCTCTCCCGTTTCTGGTTCATACCGGGGTGTGAGGCTCGTGAATTCACGTTATACACAAAGCTACGCCACACAGGCGGTGCTTTGATCATCACCACAAGACTTTTCTTTTCAACAGAAGCCCTGATCACTGCATCTTAGCATGCCACACAGGCAATTTACACCGTGCAACTGATGGCTATCAATCACATAGAATAAATTCCAATGTCAGACACACTGTCCATTTGCAAGTCCGTTCTGGGTCTGAACGAAATCGGAGGCACTATATACCTCACAAACCCATCGATCACCACGTACGTCTGGACGATCACCACTCATTATCCATATTTCGGGATGCCTCCCAATCAGGACCTCGGTTACCATCCAAACGATGTGAAGATCTCCGGTCTTCGACCACCGTCTTTTTCTTCGATTTCTTATCGTCGATTCAGTTATTCAGAATGGGATAAACCCGGTCTTTCTAAGCAACTCGCGTATATAATAAACAAGTGCTATACAAACACTACTACGCATCTTTTCAATTCATTAGTCACTAATCGTCGATCAGTAAGAGAACGATTTCCCAAATATTAACCCCGAAGGCCGAAATCAACATCAGATCAATACCCAAGAAACCATTCGACTTAGCCAACCTTCAGTTAGTTTCTATTTTTCACATCCATATCGTTTATAATATTTTATAATGATTTATCGCTATTTTTATTTATTTTAAAATAGCCAATTTATTCAAAACGACGCTTCGGGCCATAACGCGGCCGTGGCGCTGTTTTTCTTCAGATTTGATTTACACATATCTGAAAATCTAACCGTTGGATCTTCACAAAATTTACATCATTAGAAAGATCTTTTCAAAACGAATCCAACGGTTCCAGTTTCGGGAAATTCCGACGGTCGGATCTCCCGGTATAATCGTTTGAAATTTCGATTTCAAAATACGAACTGCAGCTTCGTTATTCGATTAAATATAATTATATATATATATATATATAAATATAATCGATTCTGACGCTGTTTTTCTTCAGATTTGAATTAAACATTCCAGACAATCCAACCATTGGATTTTTACAAAGTTGGTGCCGTTGGAAAGATATTTCCAAAGCGAACCCAACGGTTGCGATTTCGGGAAAATCCGATGGTCGGATCTCCCGCACTAATCATTTGAAATCACGGTTTCAAAATACGAACTACAGCTTCATTATTCGATATATTTTAATTCTATATATATATATATATATATATATATATCGATTTTTCGATTTCAAAGCTATATTCTTTTCATACATTTGATAAAAATTATATTTTTATCTAACTGTCTTCTATTTCAACACTTCACTATTTTTAACAATTCATGTATATAATAAAAATGTGATTTTTAATGTAAAACAATTTATTTCAAAACTCGATTATTTTATATAGTTAATATAGTGATAAAAATAGGATTTTTATTATAAAACAATTTATTTTAAAACAAGATTATTTTATATATTTCATATTGATGATAAAAATGGGATTTTTATTATAAAACAATTTCTTTCAAAATGTGAATACCATTCAACACATGAATTTCAATTCAACGAATGAATATCGATTCAACACATGAAGGTTTTCTATAGTTTGTATATATAGATAAAAAGGTGATTTTTATATTTAAAACACGAATACCAATCAACACATGAATTTCTATTCAACGAATGAATTTCGATTCAACACATGAAGGTTTTCTATAGTTTATATAAATAGATAAAAAGGTGATTTTTATATTTAAAAACACGAATACCATTCAACACATGAATTCTATTCAACGAATGAATTTCAATTCAACACATGAAGGTTTTCTATTCAACAGACGAATATAGTTTCAATACAGGAAAATAATTCTAACACATGAATATTATTCAAAATTTCGGCAGCATAACGGCAGGGTAGTTAAAACCGGGACCGTCCCTAGTACGGCTCCTCGCTCTACCTTAAAACCTCACGGTTTTTGACAATGGGGAATCATGCATCTAGTTCGCACGCAGGCGGCATGTATATTTTTTTCATTTCCACAAACTAATCCTATGTGGTTTCAACCAAATATTTCTCAACCACAAACGGGTATTTTTCAACCACAATCAATCAATTTCAACCACAAACAATTCCAATCAACCATTCGCTATCAATCAATTTTCACACCAATCACAACCAATAAATATCGTCCATGGTTTGTGGACGAGGGGCGTATATATATATATATATATATATATATATATATATAACATTTCACTTCTATTTCAACACATATATAATTTTTACAACACATATATAACTTATACATCGAACGTACAATTTATACAACGCTTGTACAAGAGGTGTACAACGCTTATATAACTCATACATCGACTATATAATTTATACATCGTCGTTTTCCATATCGTTCATAAATTAGAAATCTCACATTGGGTTCCACTCCACCAAAAATAGTAGAAGGCTCAGAAAAATATGCGGTCTCTTCTAAAATGTAGAAGACATCCACACGGTCACGATGTTTCCTTTTTCATCGAATTTCGTTAACAAACGAACAAGATATGATTTTTCAAAGTTTGCAATGGTTTTAAACTGTTAAAAACAGTTTTAATTAAACAGCCGTACCTCTCAGCTGAAAGGTTCAAAACTAGGGTTGATCTTTTCGATCAAACGGTGAAGCGGATCGACGATCGGCCTTCACAGCGAGGAAGAGGGAGGAGAGGCGCGCTGGCGCCTGAAGCGGGCCCCACTTCGGTGGCCTAGAGGCGGCGCGACGACGGTGAAAACATCTGAACATCCCGAGCTCGATTCTCCCAAACCACTCAATGAAAAAATCCAAACTATATATGGATTTGAAGATCTTCCCGAGCTCTACAAATTTCCCAACTGGAGTGTTTGATTTTTGTGCGTGGATCGATCAGAAAATGGACGAGAAGATTTGGAGGGTTTTCCGCCTTCGATCGTGTTACGGGGAGAGAGAAAGGAGAGAGAGAGAGAGAGAGAAACGATGGCCTAATCAGATTTTTTTTATATTTATAATTTTTTAAAATCATCTCATACGAACTCCAATCCAAACCCAACGACTGTCGTCCCTAGCGTTTTACCCCCATTCCGAACACAATGGGATATGTTTCGTAGGCCCATTCGACTGTTTCAGTCAGTTTTCATTCAGATTAAAATATAAAACATTCAATATTTGATTTGAACGTACATTTCAATTTGCCAGGGCCACAAAATGATTCGAAAAATTCCAGAAAAATAAATCTGGCTATGTTTTGACGATACGGTCCCAACAAAACTAGTTTCGTCGAATTCTGAGACCGTTTGCAAAAAGGCTCATTTCTGGTCGATCCAATTTAACTATAATTGACCAAAACACGTTTTCCTTTGCTACGCTCACATACTAGCTTTAAAAATTATGAAATTTGAAACATAGCAATAACTTCATATCCCAGATCCAACAAAAGTGGTTTCGTCGAATTCCGAGGTCGTATGCAAAATGGCCAATTTCACGGGCTATATAAATTCCATAGCGACCTTTCTGAAAATTCATTTGGCCATAACTTTTGCATTCCGCTATGAAACTTCGATTCTTCAGATTCGTTAGAAAGGTATTCACTAACAGATTTAAATATTTTTGGTTTCACTCAAATCCGTTTTGTTTTGCACCCGGTACAGTCAATCAAAGTTTGAATTCAAATTTTGAAACTACCGCGCCATTTCAGGCCTTGTTTATATTTAGAATTAATTATATTCGTTTTCAAACGTCGATTCAAACTCAATTTTCATTGCTATTATTTAAAATATTTATTTTAAATATTTAAAATCCATTATTTTAGCCAATTTAAAAATTTTAATTTGGTTCAGATTTTCCGGGTCGTTACATAATGCAACCTAACCTCGTGTCATAAGTGCAATTACAATTTCTAATTGTAATTATTAAACATTCCATTTTTATCCAATTCTTACCTATGTCTTTATAGGTGATTATGTCCCCACTTCCCCCTTTTGAATTATATGTCCAATTCATATAAACACTATTTAAATTATGCAAATTCTAACATTATGCCCCCATTCCCTAACTAACGTATTCGCATATATTTGGCGGCATCTAGGCTAGAAAATAGCCTAGTCATGAATAATAAAAGGGAAAGGTGATCGGAAAAACGACAATAGTGATCATTCTAAAAGTGACATAAGCACATATACTGGCATAGACAAGTAATAGGCATAATAAGGTGGACGTAATAACAGATCTAGTAAAAAGGGTAATGATAAAACTAGATCCAATATACTTAGGATGAACAGATCCAAATAAGAATTCATATGTCCAATAATAACATATCTCAATTAATCACAATATGATGATCTAGATCTAAACAAAGGTTTAACTGTCCAGAAAACGATAATCCCAAATTAACCACAAACTTAGAGAAAAGGTAAGATCTGCATATGTAACATGATGACTTAACCACAAAAGGATTAAATCTAAAGAAAATAGATCTAACATAGTACAAGTTAAGATCCCAAATATGACATCATAAGTGAATTAGATCTATAGAAGTAGATCTAGCATAGTACAAGTTAAAATCCAAGGATGTCATAGATTCAAAATTTACAATAGATCTAATATGATAAATATTGAGATCCAAGCCATAGAATATTTTAGATTCACAAAATATGATAAATCCAAGATGATTTAATCACAGGTGTATATCCAAATCATAGTCATAACATGTTTACTTTTAATCATTTAAACCTAAAAGTAATTATACTCACAAGGATCGAATCTACGTAAATAGAAGGGGAAAACTGAAATTTGAATCTTAGATTTATACTTGAGGCGCTTGATTTGTAGAAGAAGAAATGGTTAGATTCATTTTAAGCACTGACGGCATCTGGCCTCCATTGTTTTTAGTATGAGAAAACAAGAGAATTGAGGTATATTTATAGTTGCTAGCCTCAAGAATTCGAATGTCACCTCAGCCCTAGGGTGAATCAGGTCATGGGTTGCCACCCACTTGAAAAAGGCCAGGATACCAAAAACCATTATAGGTGCACTTTATAGATGCGCCAGTGTAAAATTGCCTTATCGCACTTGTCAAGTGCGCCAGTTATCCCTGTTTTGATCTGTAAACTTCTACTGTTCATAACTTCTTCATACGTTATTCGTTTTACGCAAACCAGGTGTCTATCTTGACCAGAATTTCGAGAAGAACGTAATGACGTACTCCGTCTCTCTTAATTCTTAATATTAAGTTAATTATTCTTTAATTTAGTGCCATGTATCCAATATGTATGCAAATAATCCTATTATAACATGTAAGTTCTATATGTGTACACAATCATTCATCCAAATGCAACATCCACATGCTAATGCATCCATTTCCACCCATGAAAAGAAAAGAAAATGCACACACATCCATATACATTATGAGAGTGATTGAGCCGATCTAGTGCCTAACGTGTGTGTGTGTATGCAACCACAGGCAACCACTAGCAAACACTTGCATCCGCTTGCATCCATCAAACATAACATGTCTCAAACATATATTTACATCCATAGGATTTCTATCTAAAGGTCGAAAATGCTATTGATAGGTCATACTCAAATGATAGAAACAAGCACAGATAAAACTTTGGAAAAAGGAGTTAAAAACATACTCTCGAAAAGGAAAGAGTATGAAGCATGAATCTTGTCTTGTCTTCGGTCTCCCAAGTCGCATCCTCTGGGTTATCTCCCTATTGAACCTTTATCAACTTGATCTCTTTATTGCGTAGTTTCTTAACTTCTAATCCAAGAATATGGGTAGGGACCCCCTGATTGTCGCCTTTTGTTCCACTTCTACCTCTTCCAATATACTCGGCTCAACAACTTTCGTGGTGTCATGTAAACATTTGCGCAGATAAGAAATGTGGAAAGCATCATGAACACCAGATAGATTTTCTAGGAGCTCAAACCTAGGTGCCAACTCCCCTACCGATCCGTAGTGAACCACATTCCTCAGAGGTGGTACTTTGATAAAAACTAAGTCTCCCACTTCAAATTCGATGTCAGCCCTTCTCTTATTTGTATAGGATTTCTACCTATCTTGAGCTGTCTTCATCTATCGTCGAACAAGGTCAATCTTCTCGGACGTTTCCCTAACCATATCTGGTCCAAGTAATAATCTTTCTGTAGATTCCCACCAACAAGTTGGTGATCTACAGGGTCGTCCATACAATGCGTTGAACGATGTCAAGACGATGTAAGCTTGATAACTGTTATTATAGGCAAATTCTACTAAAGGAAGATGCTCTTCCCAAGTCCCTCCGAAGTCTAGGATACACAGCCTTAAAAGATCTTCAATAATTCTGTTCACCCTCTCCGTCTATCCATCAGCCTGAGGATGGTAAGCAGTGCTCAAACACAACTGTGTACCTAATGCTTCTTGCAAGCTCCTCCAAAATTCACTGGTGAAGATGGGGTCACGATCGCTCACGATGCTGGAAGGTACTCCATGAAGACGAACTATCTCTCAGACATAAATTGCTGCCAACCATGATGTCGTCCTCTTACTCTTAACAGGAATAAAGCGAGCGCTCTTAGTGAGTCTATCTACTACAACCCAGATACTGGTGTTGCCTTTCTTTGATCTAGGCAAACCATCTATGAAATCCATAGAGACGCTCTCTCATTTCCACTGTGGAACCTCCAAAGGATGAAGTAAACCACCGGGCTTCTTTTGCTCAGCTTTGACTTGCTAGCAAACTAAACATTGAGAAACAAATTCGGCCACATCTTTCTTCATCCCAGGCCAAAAGAAAACCCTTTTCATGTCTCTGTACATCTTATCACCGCCTGGATGAATACTCATCCTAGAATGGTGGGCTTCTTCTAGGACTGCCTTTATCAAGCTTCCAGTTTGAGGAACACAAAGCCTTCCATCTCGTAACAACCACCCCTTTTCATATATGGTATATCGACTGAGGTGACTAGAAGTCTCCCCTTTTCAGAGCTTATCCATGATGTATAAAATCTGTGGGTCACCTTGTTGCGAAGCTCCTATCTGATCCATAAGAGTTGGTCGTATTTCTAGTGATGCAAACAAGTCTGGAAAAATTTCGATGGAGGGTTTAAAAAAAAAGTTGAGATGAACTCCAAGCTCTTCCTCTCCACAAATAGAGGACTTAAGGCCATCCTCTGCCTACTTAGTGCGTTAACCACCACATTACCCTTGCCAGGGGTGTAAGCGATCTCAAAATCATAAGAAGCTAAGAACTCCATCCACTTTTGTTGCCTTAAATTAAGATCCTTCTGTGAGAACAGATACATGAGAGATTTATGATCGGTGTATAACTCGAACTTCTCTCTAAGTAAATAATGACACCACGTCTTTAGCGCGAATACTATGGCAGCTAGCTCTAGATCATGGATGGGGTAGTTCTTCTCATGTACTCTCAATTGTCCACCTCCATAACACACCATCTTTCCTTCTTGCATCAGAACCGCACCAAGCCCTGTACCACATGCATTAGTGTAAAATGTAAACACTTTGTTCCCATCGGGAAAAGTCAAGACCGGGGTTGTTGTAAGAGCCCTCTTCAAACGTTGGAAAGCAACACCACCATCTATATCCCATGAAAATGTCAAGTTCTTCTTTATCAACCTGGTGAGTGGGGCTGATATCTTTGCGAAGTCCTTAATGAACTTCCTATAATAACCTGCCATCCCAAGAAAGCTTCTCACCTCTGTTGCATTTTTAGGAAATCTGCCAATCTTGCACCGCAACTACTCTCGCGGGATCCACAGCTATCCCTTCTTTGGATACTACATGCCCTAAGAATCTCACCTCATTTCTCCAAAAATGGAATTTGGAGAACTTTGCCTTAAGTTAATGGTCACGGAGAGTTTTCAAATTTTCTATCAAATGTTGGGCATGCTCTTCTTCGCTCTTGGAGAAGATCAAAATATCATCAACAAAGACTACAACAAATTTATTTAGGAACTCCCAAAACACCCTACTCATCAGATCGACAAAATAGGTAGGTGCATTCGTCAGCCTAAAAGGCATAACTACCCATTCAATGAAACCATATGGAGTCCTAAAAGCAGTCTTGTCTATACTGTCCTCAACTGATGAAACCACGTGGCCAAGTCTAACTGAGAAAATACCGAGGCACCGACAAGTTGGTCAAACAAGTCGTCTATCCTCTGAAATGGGTGCCTATTCTTCTTTGTGAGTTTTTCAATTCTCCATAGTCCACACACAGACGAAGCGAACCATCCGCCTTAGTTGCGAATACAAATGGAATACCCCATTCAGATATGCTTCGTCTGATAAATCCTTTCTCAAGTAGCTCCCCTACTTGCTTACTCAGCTCCCTCCTTTCCCTTGGAGCCATATGGCGCACTGGCAATACAACTGGCTTTGCATTGCCCACCGGATATATACGAAAGTCGATCTTGCGCCTCGGAGGTAAGCCCCGAACCTCCTCATAAACATCAGAATAATCTCGAACTACCAGAACAGATTGCAAATCATCTATAGATGCATCAAGAGACTCAAGGAAGCTAAGCATAACAGACCCTTGAGGGTCACAAGAAATCTCGATGGTCCTCCCATGACAAGTCAGAATCCTAACGACCCTCCTCTCGCAATCCAGAATGGCACCATACATGGTAAGTCAATCCATTCCTAGAATCAACCCATAGCCCATTAACCCAAGCACATATGCATCGCATTCAAACTCGACGCCTAACACGGATGTTTTCAAACCCCGACAAATCATAGATAAATGAGCCGAACCACCAATGGGGTTTGAAACAACTACGAGATCCACTATCAAACTAGTAATTAAGTGCAGAGATTCAACCACAGAACTAGATATAAATGAATGTGACACTACAAGAAAAGTCACTTTTAGTTACATGTATTTGTAGCGTTTGTAAACTAAGTGCATCTGAATATATTGAATAAGGTTATTTTTAGCATTTAACGCTAACTGGCGGGATATCCATTTTCGTTTCCCTCCATGTTTCTCCTTTCACTTCTCCGCTCGCGTAACCCATGAGTTCCATTTCCATTTCCCATTTCGTTACATCTCCTTCCACAAAATCTTAATTTCACCATTTCCCTCCATCACTCTCTCGAATGTTTGGCGTTTCCCAAAACCCCATATCAATAAAACCTAATCTAAATCAACTCGATTAATGTTCGTCGTTTCTCAGATATTTGGGATTTTCCCAAACCCCCAAATAAAACCTAATCCAAATCGTGCTCCATCCTCTGAATAATTTCCTCTCCCCGCGTTCCTCTTCCTCAGCGCAAATCCAACGTCGAACACTAATCCACTTACAACAAACGAATTCATTGTCGAATTGACGTAGCGGTGGTGTTTTCTGCGATGCCTGTGGATCTGGATGAACTTCATATTCAAAGCTACGAAGATGAATTGATGATTCTAGGGCTCAAATTTCACCCAATAAATGAAGAAGTTGAGAGCTTTTACCTTAGGAATAAAATTCAGCTGATGCCTCTTCTTAGTATCGAACTCATTAGACACTTGGATATCTACAAATATGATCTCTGGGAGTAAAGTAAGCAAACAAACTTTATTTATTACGGTCTTGCTTACTGAATACTTTTCTCATTGTCCTGTCATTTTAAGAGATTTTTTTTTGCACCTTGTTAGACATGTTTTTACTTCCAAAGTTCATAAACATATTGTTTTAATGCTTTGGTTGTTTATTAAGTACATATAAACTTCGGTTTTTACTACTGATGTGTAACTTATTTTGTTAAAGTAGACCAACTGTATTTATTTTGTTAGATAAGTACGAAATTATTTTTAACATGTTGACTTATTCGGCTATATATGAAAGCTTAGCTATTTATACTTTGAGCCGATGCATTCTAGTACTAATGGTTTATTCAGTAGAAAGTATGTGTTGGTCTCTATGTTATCCTTTTTTTTGCATTCATTTTTTTTATCTACCTATGAATGCATGTTTAATCAAAGTCATATTTTTGGACATATATAAATGTTTCTATTATGGATCCTGACCAACTTCGGCAAATTAAATTTTCTATTATAAAGAAAGTACATAACATATACTATACTAAAAATGCAAGACTGAAACACCTCTTTACAAAGAGGAATTTCAAATTTTACTTATCCAGTGCACATCAGTTTACCTAACCTCTGAGCCCTAAATCGCGTGTCAGTGCTCTTTCATGGGTTGCACAATTTTGATAGTGGGAACTATTTTTTTAATGTAATAAGCTAAAAATAGATTTGATGTTAGATTGAAATTTTAGAGTATTTCATGTACTTTCCCCAACTCGATTTATTCATCATTTTACTTTTTCTCAACAAAATAATATAAGCGTAAACTTAGTTTTCTTTATTGTGAAGTGTACCTGGTTCTTTTTGTATCCTGTTGTGCATGCCTAGAAATTGCTCTTCAAATCTAAGTTTGAGTTTGCGTCTTGTGCACATATAGTACAAATCTAAATTTGTATTTTATGGCTTATGCACTTTCACTTGTTTTTGCATTTTAAATTTGGACTTGTTCTTGCTTGTTTCTTGCGTACTTCGCCTTGGCTTATGAGTTGTGGCATTCACTTGGTTTTGTTTTGCGCTTGCGCTGTTTGTTGATCTTGCATTCCATTTTGGTACTTCTATAGCTTGTGTGCTTGCATTTTAAATCTGGACTTAAATTACATCGTTTTACTTATGCTTTGTGCGCTTGTTGCATACTGGTGAGCACCTGTGCTTGACCATGCTGGTTTGTAATGTTGTTTCGATTTGTAGAATTTATGTTACAATTGAAAAAAACCACAAAGAGGCAACTACACAATATGTACGATATGCAAAATATAAGTAAGAAGAAGCTGTGTTACAAGACAACAAATAAATCAAACTGCATTTATTAGTTTTAACGATAAAAGGAACTGGAAAAACAAAACCCACTAACTCAACCTCCATCATAGATCAAAAATGAATTTAAACATTAAAATAAATTCACAAACTTGAAGAGGTGCTTTACGATACTTAAATGCATCTATTACGTAATGTTGGTTGTTACTGTGCGAGTTCATATGTCTATGCATGGTTATAGAAAGGAAGAGGATGAGGTGTTCTCAAGCTACCGGGGAGCAACCATAATAATTACTTCACAATCTTAACAACGTTTATTAATTTCTTGTCTAGTTGCCCTTTATATTCACATTCTTACTGCTTTGCTTTTCTTTATTTCTTTCCTACATGACAGTATAGATATAGTTATAATTTCGATACCTGTAGCATATTCATTGAATGAATTTGTTTATTTTATTGTTCTATGGTGCACAGGTCTTATCAAGGGATGATGTAAACGACGTGAACGAGTTGATGCATCCTACGGTGCTTACAGGTCGGCAACAAGTGAAAGTTGTAACACTGGGATACAACTTTAGACATTCAAATATGTTGCCATGAACGAATATAAAAATGGTAAACATAGACGCACATGTGAGTTGCATAATAAATTAATATTTACTATATTGCTTCTTTAGACAACTTGCCAGATATTTAGCATTTAACGCTTAAGTAGTCTAAAGTATAATAAATAAATCACTTTTGTTGTATGTACGAATTTTACCAATGAGACCGCATTACCTCATATATTTTCCGAATGATAATTTAATTGTAACTTTTTGGAATGTGGTAAAGTAAGCCCACCTATGTTTGTTTCCCTCTGGAATGATCATCTAAAATAAATTTATTGGTCATGCTTTTCATATGATATCTTCTACACTCTTAGCTATCACAATAGGAATTTCTCTTCTTTCTTTTTCTTAATTAAGAAAAAAGGTGGTTTGAGACAATATTTTAGAGTTTAAATCTAATTTGTCATTCATTTTTGTCTAAATCATCCGGGTGGACCAACTATATACTTCAAAATGCTCATCACTCAGATTATATACCTTTATTTTACCTTGCTGTGAATGTATTGACCATTGAAGTTATGTCGTATATCACCTACACGAATGATAGTTCTTATGTCCAATGAGGTTGTACAGTCACATGAAACCTTATCTTCTAGAATATGTTCTTTTTAAGGGAATGTTATGTATAAGGAAACAGATATAGAAAATTGATAAGCAACTGGAAGCACAATACAATAGTCACACATTTTTAGTGCAAGAAAGAAAATAAATCGGAAATAACAATCAGTGAGGTACTTTTTTTGGAGGGATTAGGAAGAAATTTAAATCTTAAAAGGTTTATCCAGCTCTTCTCTACCTTTACCTGTAAGGACATTTTTCTAGGTAATATGAAAAAATATGCTATTTTTTAATTTAGAATTGAACAAGTTAGAGAAAAATTCAATGCAGTTTCTCATGTATGAGTACCTAATTTCCCTGAGAATCAGGCATAACTCTATTGAATTGGCCATACCTAGAACAAGAGATACTTAAAGGGGGAAACGTGCGTAGTTATATTGTCCTTAGTGAGCCTCTTTATTTCTGATTTATGCATGCATTCAACAACTCCATGATGAATGAGATCCGACAGCTGATTCACTTTATGCTTATATTTCGCAATAAGCAGTTTGTCAGTTGGACTGTTGATAAGCTAGGTGTGTGTGTGTCGTCTATATATCCATTCTTAGAGCATTAAGGCAGTTTTGAATCAAATGATTCTCTCTATTCCAATTTTTGAGACATGCTTTTATTATTTTTATTTTACAAAAGCAATTGGAATAAAGGATTTTCGCTAACTGAAAAATTCCATTCAGATTCAGTCAACTCATTATAAGATGGGTTGTATGTCAATGATTTGTTAAATCTAAATGGTCTATTAATCTTGACTTTCCCATGAGGATCAAGATTAAAAAAAATAATTAAGTGTGCAACAATTAGTGTGCGATCACTGGTAGAGTGGTTTGCAAAATGAACGGGGAAGTTTAAAAATTTATCAAAAGTGTCCCCATTGATAAAAAGCCTGCAAATTTTGTTATGGATTGACATATCTAAACCACCTCTCTGTGTATAGTATTTTCCTATTCTTAAGAGCATCTTCAATGCAGCTGTTAGCTATAGTGCAATGTAAAAGGGAGCACACGTAAGCTTTAGACAACCATTTTGTTTTTTGTTTCTCCAATCGGGCTGTGATTTCATTGTGGACACTGGCGTGGAGAAGAAAAAATTTCACATTGTCAAAGAGAATGTCTAGTTTCGAACATCGTATTTGAAAATTTGAAACAATCCACGTCATAATCTCAACTGCTCTTCTTCCTTTCCCTTTTTCATTCTTCGTTCCTCACAGATCTGTGCACAGGGCTTTTCAATTTTGAAGGTTCATATAATTTTCTAATTGGATTCCGCTGCTACACGATTCTAGTACTTCTAATTCAGGTATTGTATATTCCTTTTCTTGAATGCTATTACTTTTCAATTTGTCTGTAATCTATTCTGTTTCACAACTATGATGTTCATGTTGCTATGTTTTTCATTAATTTTTTTTCCGGCTACAATTTGATGACAGGAATGAGCAAATCCCAGTCTTATTTCATGAAGTTTTAGAATTTATATTCTGTACAGTAGCATAATTCAAGGCAAGCTGATGTTTATGCAAACCAACAAATGCAGTTACCTATCTCATGTGTTACCTGTAGCTACTTTGTTTGCTGCAAATTTAGAGAAGGTATCTTCTTTCAGAAATATGACAGAATGGGAAAGAATGACGAAATAATACCACTGTATACCTATTTTACTGACCACTGCTACATGTTCTTCCTCCTTTGGCAACATACCTTTTTCTTTAGTTCATTTACCACCAATTTTTCATCAAAAAACATGCGTTAGTTGTGCCACGTACACCAATTCCACTTTTCTAAGACATTTGCATTGGAACCCTTTTTTTAATATATAATATTTTTTTAGACACGTAGGTCTCATAATGTAAAACAATTGTTTCCACCTAGTATTCATTTGACATTACATTGGCTTGAGATTGGAGATGCTCTAGGGGTTCAATCAAATTAGCCGAGACACTTGAGTGTTGAACACCTTCCTCTTATCAATCTGGTTATTGGCATAAATAACAGTACAAACAAAGCACATCCCAAATTGTTATTTAATTATCATGCTGTATACTAGTCACTTTTATGGTGTACAGTCATATCCCATTGTTTATTGTCCAACGTAATCACGATTCTACTTCGTCATTTAATCAATTATTGTACACATCGGCCCAATCCTTGATCAGAGATATAAGGAAACTTATTTGATTTTATTTTCAGTTAATTTATTCTCTAACAAGCCTACTAATGTTACCTTATAATGCTTGATGGTTTGATAAATGTCTTAATTGTTTTGAGGGAGGGTT
The DNA here is from genome assembly GCA_030737875.1 of Allium sativum. Classification (NCBI taxonomy): domain Eukaryota; kingdom Viridiplantae; phylum Streptophyta; class Magnoliopsida; order Asparagales; family Amaryllidaceae; genus Allium; species Allium sativum. The sequence continues at coordinate 506,325,130 of CM060921.1, read as the reverse complement.
CAGGTCCCTAGTATTCCAAACTAAGAAATTCATTAAAGAGTGGGTTTGTGAGAACTCCATGATTTAATATGAGGAGGAGCACTCATAGTCATGGTTATCTTAATTCTTTTCATTTTTCCCTTTTGTTTTCATCTGATTGACCATGCTTTTCCATGCAGGGTTGTCCACAATATCTGCGTTGTTACTGAGTGGGAGCATGCATGCAATACCATCTGCATGTTAGCATCTTTATATTTGAGTCTGACTCGGTGTTAACTCCATTCCCTGACGTAGGTTAGTCTAAAAGTTATGCATCAAACATGTCAGCAACACAGAGATTATTTATTGTCAGGAGGCCTCCATCAGCTCATCAGGCAATATTCGTTTTTCAAAACTTTAGAGACCGGACTTGGTTACATTTTCACTACAAGAAACGGCTCAAATGACGACGGCAAAAAACCGTCGACGGCCGTCGCTAGCCGTCGCCAACCATCGCAGTAAACCATCACAAATAATGTGGACGCCAATTATATAGCGTCGGCCATGGAGACGGCTGTGGACACCAAATTAGCGACGGCTAGCAACGACAAAGTTGTCACGTGGACAAACGGTTATAATTCAAACAAACGGTTATAAGCCGTCACAAACCGTCATCATTGGGCCCTAACAGACCGTCGTTAACCGTCACTATACACAACAAATAAACCGTCGCAAGCCGTCGCTATTCGTGACAAAACTGGGTGAAAAACCCTCACAAGCCGTCGCCAACCGTCATCCCATGTGACCAGAAAACTGTCACCAGCCGTCGCTAGCCGTCGCCAAACTGTAACTTTTTTTATATTTCAGCAGCTAACAAGCCATCAAACCACACAAACTCGAAACGCAGTTCAACTACAACTCATATACACTCAATTTCACATTCCATCCACTCAATTTCACATTCAATCACCTCATCAACACTATAAATCAACACATACTATAAAAACGTCCAAAAAACAAAGATATAAACGATAAACTAGCAAAAAACCACCAACACAACAATCCATGTCAATAATACCATCAAAAAAACAAACCATGTCGCCACAAAATACCACAAACAAACCATGTCTCCACAAAATACCACAAACAAACCATGTCCATCACCAACAACTAGTTGTATTTACAAAACATGTCAAAAAAAAAACGAGTACTAACCTACTCATCATCACTCTCACCGTCCTCCTCGTCTCCATCGTCCTCATCGTCCTCCTCCACGGGCTGACTCGGAGGCATCACACCATGCTGCTGAAGATATGCAGCAATCCGCGCATCCAACACGATCTCCAGCCTGTTCTTCTGAAAATCTTCCAGGGCTGCAACCTGTTGTCGAAGCATGTGGATCTCCTCCTCATCCTGATGCCTCGTATAAGAGGCCTGAGTCCCCGCTATCTGTAATTATATTAAAAAAGTTGGAAACTATTGTCAAAAGTTTTTTTATATACTATACATGCTTTATACAATTATTTTAGAACTATTTGTATATGTGATTTATCGTTCGTACCAATTCGCGACGATGCTGGGAGAACGACTTAGACCCAGCCCGATGCAAAGCAGGATTTTTGAGCCTATTTTCTCGGTTTCGCTCTGAAAGCTCCTGTATATTTAATTATATGATTAATTGATTGATATGCAAAATAAAATTTTAAAATAAGCTTAATTAATTTACCCTCGCAGCTTCCGTGGCCCACAATTTCTGGAAATCGCCGTAGACCTCCTCGCTCATCCACGGAGGCCTCTGTCGCTTTTTTTGCCTTGTATATATTGCCTGAATAATTTTTCCTCATCTTCTGGTTCCATGCGGTGAGGAAAACATCCATATCTTCGTCCCGGACCCGTACAACACACTATAAATTACCAAACAAATTGTATTACATATTTCATATAATTTTGCAAATGAGAAATAAATTTATACTTACAAGAACCTCCGCGAGGATGACATTCCTAATCTGCACAAGAATATCGTCCCAGTGAGACCACGCCTCTGTCCACCTAGCGACATATGCTTGTCTAGACACACGTAAAACAACCTCTCCTGGAATAATATCAACCCCCCTGCAGAAAGTACGATATTAGCATGCATTTAATAACTTTGGAATACTAAGCATTTACGAAATCAATAACTTACCTTGCGGACTTGGGTACAACCTCTACGACCGGACGTGTATCCGGTGCTGTACCGCTCGCACCCGCCTCTGAACTGTGGGTAGGTCGGCGTCTAGGCGGCATATCTGTCACAAACAGATTATTCACATCACATAAAGCAAGTATGAACAATTATGAACATCACACAAACAATTATGAACATCACAATAACTCATACATCATTATGCACATCCATTATCAAATAAACTCATACAACATATATTGTCAAATGCAACTACAAGACTCATTTACATAAAAGAAGAAGAACCAGATAATAAATAATCATAGCACATCATATATAAGTTCACAAAATAGTACATCACATAAGTTCACTAAATAGCTCATCAGTTTACACTTACTACACGGACAACGAAGCTCCTCAAAATTTCGATTATTAGATACTGCAAATCTAACAAATTCATTTACACCATTATAGAAATCTTCTTTAACTGAGCCTTTCATTCCAATTCTAACGTCATACATCCAACTACGGTCAATGTAATAATTGGACATTTTTCCTGATTCAAAAATATATGTCAGTGATTTCGATAACACATACATATGTTGTTCAAAGAATTTATTCAAAACATGAACATTTTTAGTGGTTCATACATATAATAAAAATGTGATTTTCATTGTTTAAAGAATTTATTCAACACATGAATATTTTTAGTGGTTCATACATACAATAAAAATGTGATTTTTATTGTTCAAAGAATTTATTCAATACATGAATATTTTTAGTGGTTCACACATACAATAAATATGTGATTTTCATTGTTCAAAGAATTTATTCAACACATGAATATTTTTAGTGGTTCATACATACAATAAAAATGTGATTTTTATTGTTTAAAGAATTTATTCAACAAATGAATATTTTAATTGGTTCATACATACAATAAAAATGTGATTTTTATTGTTTAAATAATTTATTCAACACATGAATATTTTTACTAGTTCATACATACAATAAAAATGTGATTTTTGTTGTTCAACCAAAATCAACCATAATCAACAATCAACCATTCGTAATATTCACCAAATTTCATATCACAACTCAAATAAGCCGTTCGTGATTTGATTATTATCTGTGAAGTAATGATTCGTTAACACATACATACGTACAAAATCAACTAACATACAATATTAACCAATAAACAACTAAATTCACATTTTAGGGTTTTCAATCATAACTAAATCAATAATAATTCAACAATCATAATATGATAACACAACATATACACTTAAATAACCATTAATTAATTAAATTAGGTTAGAAATCATACCTAGAATTGAAGAGGAGTGAGGAGTGACGGCTGGAGAGGGGGGAGGCGTCGATCAGCGGCGGCTGGGGTGGCGGCGTCGGTCGGCGACGGTGGTGGGTGAAATTCTTTTTTCGTCGAAGGGCTTGGGTGATTTGGGGGAGATTTAGGGTTTGATCGATCTGGACTATAGGCTCCCGGTATATTAATTTTTGGGCGACGGCTGGCGAGGGCCGCTTTTTTTAGCCGTCGCCATGATCCGACACCAAATGGACCCTTTCTTGAAGTGTTTCATGCTGGGTATTCTTAATAAATGGTGAAATATAGGTGCTTTTATTATCTTTTTTTCCTTTTGTATTTATTAGTAATTTGCCTGGAAATTTATCCGTGTGAACTATATTATTTGTAAAATATACTGACACGTTAGGCCCTCAAGTACTTACTTTTCATTTCTTAGATAAAATCCACCCAGCAATGCATACTTGAGGTGCTCACACATATCAATTTTTAATATGAAAAAACTTTATTCAAACATATCGGTTTCTGAATTTAGTTTCATAGGCGCCCATCCTATGCGTTGAATCATTTCCAAATGTTCCTTTTATGTCTATTACATACAGTACAGATTATGTAGTATTAAAAATTAAAATGTAAAGGCATAGACATTCATATGGTCAGATATCATGGAATCATATATGCATAGGTCCAAATCTTTTACTTTTGTTTGCTCTTTCCTAATACAAGCATGAAATTTAATGGAGATATAGTATGAATTGGATATTGCATAATTCTCTGAATGAAAGGCCTGATCCCTTTTGCCTATAGAGCTTTCCTTTTATCGTAGATAGCTTGTGAAGTGGCTGTCAACGGATACTTTCAGATATACCGGTTGTGGTTGTTGTGTGCTCCTTGATGATTGTAAATTCATATATACAGTTATTATCAGTAATTTATCACCTTTTCGATGGACAGTATCTATCAAAAACAAACTGGATCGTCTAATTAAGTTTTGCATACATAAGACAAGTAGTTTTCAATATAAATTGATTGTCAATTTTATGATTTGGAGATGCGGCAGTCTGCATCAAAGCTTTGTGGCCGTCAGTCCAGTTTGTTTTCTTGTCGTTGTACAAGTGGAACATTCTGGAATTCAAACAGTATGAAAGCATATCATTTAATCTCTCCAGGATTGTACTGAGTTAAATTTTAGAACATATACTTTATGTCCTGTAAAGTTTCATTACCTTTTTTTTCTTTTGCAGATTGAACAAAGTTAAAACAACTAATGATGTTTAAGTAGTCTTCACGTACTGCAGTCTCATCTGAGTATATAATAGTAATGTTGTTATGTTAGGTCTTTACAATGGAGATTGGAAGTAATGCATGGAGAATCCCATCTGGATTCATTTCTCACTAGGCCTCAAGTGATACTAGTCTTTTCACAAGCTCATTACCTGTCCACTCACATGAAAAGTGTGTGCATTATTTTATGCCTTAATTTTATTAGTTTGATATATAATATGTTTCTAGGGAGTCATGTCACGGCCTTGGCCTATGGATACATAAATATTCAATTCTAACTATGATAAAGATAAAAGATGAAAACAGTTCCTTATAAACTTGAAATAAAATGAATGCTGATTGATATATATAGGATATCCGCATACAACTGATTTTAAAATGTTATGCAATTTGGTGGTATGATTTATGCTGTTGGTTTTCAATCTCACACAGCGAAATCGATGGATTCCGACGAAGCTCGTTTATGGATGATTCATCAGTTGAAAGTGAAAAAATAACAGATGATTGGAATTCTCTCCCTTTTGATTTCGGTGAACCCAGTTGTATGCTACCTGATGATGAGGAAGACCTTTTAGCTGAAATTATGGACGATTTTGATTTAAGTGGGTTGCCGAATCAGATAGAGGATTTGGAAGAGTGACATATTTGATAGTGGAGGGGGAATTGAAATGGATTATGATCCTACCAAAACTGTCATTATTGGTTTAGCTAAAACAAGTTTAAGCGATGGATATACCAGAAATGGGATTAATCATTATTGTCTTAATAGTGTTGGAACCATTGCTGGTGAACATCCTTATGGAGAACATCCTTGTAGAACATTACTTGTGAGGAATATCAATATCAATAGTGTTGGAATCATTTTGTCCGTGCTCGCGAACAAAATGGCCAATGGCATATATGTTTACAGAGAAGCAACCATCTTGATTCTCAATGTTATCTTGGCATCTATGTAGAAGCTTACAAATGATACTATTCGTGTTCCTGTAACAATCCTTACATTATGTAGGAACATCATGTATAATATGCATCACTTGCATAAACATATGTAATGTATGTAAAGCTGTTAACGTATACTTTCGGATACGGATAGTGCAATATCCGTATCAGAAATCATTTTCGGATATCGAATATCTGTATCCTCGGATACGAACGGATATCAGATAATTATCCTATCCGCCAACAATAGATAAATTTAGAAATATAAATGAAAATTACTAGCTCACAAAAGTATTAAAAATAAACATGTATGATGAAATTAAACAGATTTGACTAGTTGATATGCATTTAATGCATATACTATAAACTTACGACTTGATAGAACAATAATTAAATCTAATTCATTGTACTAAAACACATATAATTTTGAGCATAGTGTTAAAAAATTAGGATGGATAATTTTCGGATGCGGATATTTATGTATCAGTATCCATATCAATTTTTTCGGATATCAAATATTTATTCGCTTTTCGGACATGGATGCGAACGGATTTTGGATTTTTCGGGTATTCGTTAATAGCACTAAGTTGACCGCTAATGTCGTTCTTTGTAATGACCCGCATTTTTAGAGATATATAATTAATTTATTTAATTATATAATTGGTGATTTAGAGAAGTTAATGATCGTTTAATTAAATAATATTGAATATTTAGTAAATAATTATAATATAATAATATATTATAATGTCGAAATAGTCGGAAATAGTGAAATTCACAATATCGTGTGAATTGAATAGCATACGAGATTTGGTGGAGTTTCGATTCGAAATATAATAACGAATATATTCAATCGACGACAGTTTGAACGTATAATTATAATATAATTAAAATAGAGCTTGAAATGGCGCGGCAGTTCGCTATTTGGCGATTCGAACTTCAACTGAATGTACATGATTCGTTTTAAGCCGGATTTCTGTGAAACAAGAAACGTGTGGAGCTGGTGGAGTATATCTTTCTAGTGGAAGAGAAAAATGGGGATTTCGTCATGTAGATTTTGATATACGTCCAAATCAAATTTTAGAAAAGTCGCTGTGGAATTCCTTTATAATTTGCGACGCTTTATATACGTTATAAATGGATTTTCAGTATAAACTGAATATCGATAAATCTAAAATCTGAAATATCAAACTGTAAATTCTGATATGATATTCTGGAGCTGTACGATATCATATGTGAAGATATACGATAATATTTAATTTTAAATATTTAATTTAATTATATTTAAATATGTTTATATATTTAAATAGGCTATTTAGAGCGTTAAAAATAGCCACTTTTGCATACGAAGTCGGAATTCGACGAAACCAGTTTTGTTGGATCCACAATATCAAATTATTGCTAGATGTTAAGTTTCATGATTTTTAGAGTCACTGTGTGGCCGTACGGATTTTTAGAGTGAGAAACAGTCAGTATTTTGACAGTTAAAAATACACTGTGTGAGCATACGGAGTCGGAATTCGACGAAACCAGTTTCGTTGGGACCGAAATGTCGAACTGTAGCTACATGACCATTTTCATGATTTTTGAATATTATGTGTGATCACACGGATTTTTAGAAGGCAAAATGAAATATAAAAAAGAAAATATCCTAAAATATCTAACTAAAATATCTAATTCTAATTCCCTATAAATACCACTACCCCTCCCCCTTTCTAACCTAATTCATTTCGAAGTCAACAGGAAGCGCCGTCACTTTTTCATTTCTTCAGTAAACCATCCATCCTTTGAAAATGAATAACAAATCAAATAAAAAGCTATAAATTGTAAATCGAGTAGTTGTAGCTTGCTGGTGGGGTATTCATCATTCTGGCATCGTTTTTCTTGGATTCAAAAACAAGGCGTGTTCGCTACCTATAGAGTTGCGACGAGCTAGGGTTTGGGGAATAACAGGATGGAGGCTTCGATTTGTGTTTTAAGTATTGTTTCTGGGTTTGAAATGCAAAACCGCACCTGCGGTGATGATCTGATGGGATACGGTGGTGAAAAGTGACGGTGTCACTGTAGAAGGTTGCTACGTCGCGACCTGGAAAACCGAGCTCGAGTTCAAGCTGGAGGAGCCGGCGAGAAAGAGGGTTGAACGAGATGGAGTTGGGAGGTTTTAGTTCGAGTTTAAAAGGGAAGAAGGAGGAGGAGTTGGTGTTTGAAGAATCGACCATGTTTTGATTCGAAGTAAACGGGGAGCAGAAATGAATTTGGTGAAGAAGGCATGGTTTTGGGCTTGCGTTGATCTGTGGGCTGGAGAAGAAATAGAAGTTAAGCCCATTATTTTAAATCGAGTTTTATTTTAAATTTGTTCAAACTTTAAAATCGAATATCTTGATCATACAAGATCAGATTGATGAACCGTAAGTTCCGTCGGGATCGTATGGACGGGAACAACACAATGAGACTGACCGGGAGTGGATCGGAGACAGTTACAATTTATGGCGAAATAAATTGTCCGGCTGAATCAAATAACGCAAACCGTTATTTAATGGCTAACACGCAAATGTGAGTAAATCTCACAAATTCTGAACAGTTTATATTTTCCTATTGTATTTTTAGAACTGTTAGAATTATGTGATTGGCCGTGTGTTGATTGTTTGATTGAACTGCTAGTCAGTTAGTGGAAATTATATATATATATATATATTGATTCTGTTCATCAGAATATTTTTGGATTATCTGATCGGTTTGTCCAGTCCCAGGATAACTTGTATGGACGAAGGTCTGACAGAGTATATCCAATGGATCGCGTAAGTTGATCTGTTCAAACGTATTCACGTTTGGTGGCGGAGGAATTCGTTTCTCTTAGCTGTATACCCGTGTTATTTTTGGATAAGTCAATTTGTGATTTGGCGGGTATGACGATGTGACATTCTAAGTGAATGAGGATGACTTGAATGAAGATGGATGTCTGACAGAGTATTTCCAGAAAGGTCACGTACATTGATTTCTTCAACCGTACCAAGAGTGGAAGCGGAGAAGGAAACTTCTTTTAGCTGACACGTAATGTACTGTTGTAAACGTCAATTAGTGATTTTCGATGGACCTAACAATGTGGCATTCAAAGTGAATCCGATGTGATGATAAAGCGTAGCTTCTAGCCTCATCAACCGGTTAATGACAGAAATCGGGCAGGCAGCATGGCTAAGTCGGTCGCACCGAAGTAGGGTGTATAATCACCTATCTAGAGAATATTCATTTGTTTCTTAAATCTATCAATGCTGTCCCATATATATACGGGAACGGTTGCTGATCCCAACCGTTGGTGATGTACATTCGATACACTCAAGCGAAATGAGTGGTCGGTCATGTGTGGCTGAGTTACAAGATGTTCTTGTTGAACTCCAGTGTATCTTTCCTAGAGTACACTGATCGGAAGGTGGTTCTATACCTTGTCATAGTTGGAAATCCATTATCCAATACGTGCTTGCGATTTTGATTGTATACTATATATGTAGAACGTGAGATGAAAGCGTTTCTGCTAGTTGATATCTATTTGTATATAGACATTATTATAATATTAAAAGGGTTTTTGATATAAAGATATTTTGGATACTCATAAGGGAAAAACCCGTTCCGTTCTGCGGCGTGGTCTTATGAGATATCGTTTACTTGTTCATATACCTGTTTAAACTGTTTTACTCATACCAGTCCCATGACTGACCCGGAGTTTACTTTGTTGTTTTCCCTAAACTCTTGGGTGCCTAATTTTGTACGGGCAGTCAAGTAGTCAGGAATTTACAGATATACTGGAAGAGCGTGGATCAGGAGGCTTCAAGATCATATAGCTATAGTTATTTCCGCTGTGTTGTAAGTGCTGTACTCTGATAAGTGCTATTGTATACATAACTGTTATATTTCAAAGTTATGTTATCTATTATATGTTATTCGTTCCGCTGTGAGGTTCGTGTTACTCTGATGTTGTGTTCTTCTTCTTCTTCTTCTATTCTAAGTTTCTATCTTATCTATTCTCACCTTCTAATTTCTTTCATTAATTACCGGGATTTTTCGATGTTTTGGTTATCGACATCGAGCTTATGTCGATAACCAAAGTCGCCGAAAATCCGGGTCGTTACAGTTGGTATCAGAGCTTAAGTTAAGAATTACTTGGCTCTGTGGCGTGACTCGGTAGAGATAGGGTTAGTAATGCCCTAGATTGAGTTTGAGTGTATATATACGAGTGCGTATTGGTATTTGATATAAAAATGGTTTTATATCGTGGAGATTCATTGGTTGAGTTGTTTATGAGTTCTGGTCGATCAGTTTGATCCACTGTATCAGTAGGAGTAAATAAACACTTGAATACGATGGACCGACACAGTATGGATATGTGATATATTATCATATATAGGATGTGTTGGTAGTGATTTTAACCAGATAAGATTATAACATGTGAAATGGTTATATATAACCAATCAGAATTCATATAAGTAAAGTATATGAAATAAGATGAATTAAATATGAATTTAAATCAGATTTGGAATTAAAATAGGGAAATTTTAAGTTCCTGGGAGATTTTGAAATGTTTTCAAAATGGAAGTATTCAGTAATGGTTTTGAAATGATATAGTATTGAAATCACTTGGGTCGCTGGAAAATAATTCCGATGATGACTGCGCAGTATCATCGGTGTGATTTTCGAGTTCTAAGTGGTGGATTACTGCCAGAGATTTTGATTTGAATTGTTTTGAGAAAACAAGTGTTTAGAAATTCAAAGGTTTTGAATTGGCAGTATGATTTCAAATTGATTTGAAATTTACCCAGGAATTTAAGTTCTAGAAATTAAAATTTAACTAATGAAGTTAAATAAAATGAGATGGTAAAAATAAATTGAAATTTAACTTGAACAGAGTTAAATAGAATTGAATTGGATTATAGAATAATCTGTTATGAAATTGGGTTGATGAGTTAAGAATTTGAAATTTGATATTGGGGTTCGAATAAAATTCGGTTTGGATTTGAGGATATGAACTGATTGGAATTTGATTGAGATAACACTGGTATATGCTGAGTTGATAGCATATGAAAGTGGTAGGGATATAATGATATGCCCAACAAAAAGGTACAAGTTTATATTTTATATGAATTTGGAATTTATGAGCCGAATTGGCAAGCCGTTTAGCGTTTTGATTTTCTTTTGGGTTGAAGAAGGCCCAGAGAGGCGAGTTGGAGTTTGAGCTATTGACCAGTACAAAGGAGGTGCTGGCGAAATTTTCCGAGAATGTAAAGTGTTAGAAAATTTTCAGAATTTTTGAAAATTTTAGTTAGTCGGAAGAATTAATATTTTAGTCGATATTGATTGGTTCTGTTGAAATCAGAAATAAGGGCTAAACAAATCTTAGTAATTCCAATAGGTAGGGTCGTCCTCTAACTTAGCAATTTCGAGGATGGAATTATTTTAAGTGGGGAAGAATGTAATGACCCGCATTTTTAGAGATATATAATTAATTTATTTAATTATATAATTGGTGATTTAGAGAAGTTAATGATCGTTTAATTAAATAATATTGAATATTTAATAAATAATTATAATATAATAATATATTATAATGTCGAAATAGTCGGAAATAGTGAAATTCACAATATCGTGTGAATTGAATAGCATACGAGATTTGGTGGAGTTTCGATTCGAAATATAATAACGAATATATTCAATCGACGACAGTTTGAACGTATAATTATAATATAATTAAAATAGAGCTTGAAATGGCGCGGCAGTTCGCTATTTGGCGATTCGAACTTCAACTGAATGTACAGAATTCGTTTTAAGCCGGATTTCTGTGAAACAAGAAACGTGTGGAGCTGGTGGAGTATATCTTTCTAGTGGAAGAGAAAAATCGGGATTTCGTCATGTAAATTTTGATGTACGTCCAAATCAAATTTCAGAAAAGTCGCTGTGGAATTCCTTTATAATTTGCGATGCTTTATATACGTTATAAATGGATTTTCAGTATAAACTGAATATCGATAAATCTAAAATCTGAAATATCAAACTGTAAATTCTGATATGATATTCTGGAGCTGTACGATATCATATGTGAAGATATACGATAATATTTAATTTTAAATATTTAATTTAATTATATTTAAATATGTTTATATATTTAAATAGGCTATTTAGAGCGTTAAAAATAGTCACTTTTGCACACGAAGTCGGAATTCGACGAAACTAGTTTTGTTGGATCCGCAATATCAAATTATTGCTAGATGTTAGGTTTCATGATTTTTAGAGTCACTGTGTGACCGTACGGATTTTTAGAGTGAGAAACAGTCAGTATTTTGACAGTTAAAAATACGCTGTGTGAGCATACGGAGTCGGAATTCGACGAAACCAGTTTCGTTGGGACCGTAATGTCGAACTGTAGCTACATGACCATTTTCATGATTTTTGAATATTGTGTGTGATCACACGGATTTTTAGAAGGCAAAATGAAATATAAAAATGAAAATATCCTAAAATATCTAATTCTAATTCCCTATAAATACCACTACCCCTCCCCCTTTCTAACCTAATTCATTTCGAAGTCAACAGGAAGCGCCGTCACTTTTTCATTTCTTCAGTAAACCATCCATCCTTTGAAAATGAATAACAAATCAAATAAAAAGCTATAAATTGTAAATCGAGTAGTTGTAGCTTGCTGGTGGGGTATTCATCATTCTGGCATCGTTTTTCTTGGATTCAAAAACAAGGCGTGTTCGCTACCTGTAGAGTTGCGATGAGCTAGAGTTTGGGGAATAGCAGGATGGAGGCTTCGATTTGTGTTTTAAGTATTGTTTCTGGGTTTGAAATGCAAAACCGCACCTGCGGTGATGATCTGATGGGATACGGTGGTGAAAAGTGACGGTGTCACTGTAGAAGGTTGCTACGTCGCGACCTGGAAAACCGAGCTCGAGTTCAAGCTGGAGGAGCCAGCGAGAAAGAGGGTTGAACGAGATGGAGTTGGGAGGTTTTAGTTCGAGTTTAAAAGGGAAGAAGGAGGAGGAGTTGGTGTTTGAAGAATCGACCATGTTTTGATTCGAAGTAAACGGGGAGCAGAAATGAATTTGGGGAAGAAGGCATGGTTTTGGGCTTGCGTTGATCTGTGGGCTGGAGAAGAAATAGAAGTTAAGCCCATTATTTTAAATCGAGTTTTATTTTAAATTTGTTCAAACTTTAAAATCGAATATCTTGATCATACAAGATCAGATTGATGAACCGTAAGTTCCGTCGGGATCGTATGGACGGGAACAACACAATGAGACTGACCGGGAGTGGATCGGAGACAGTTACAATTTATGGCGAAATAAATTGTCCGGCTGAATCAAATAACGCAAACCGTTATTTAATGGCTAACACGCAAATGTGAGTAAATCTCACAAATTCTGAACAGTTTATATTTTCCTATTGTATTTTTAGAACTGTTAGAATTATGTGATTGGCCGTGTGTTGATTGTTTGATTGAACTGCTAGTCAGTTAGTGGAAATTATATATATATATATATATTGATTCTGTTCATCAGAATATTTTTATACTCATATGGTCTAACATCTGTGATGCAGGGAAACAGGTTGGAGGAATCCGACTGGATTCCTCAACAGTTATTTTATTATTTTTCATATATTGTTATATGATGTGATATAAAATCTGTGGGCGATTATATGTGCTTAGACGATATTGAACATCGTGATTTGATATGATTGAATACCATAACATACCGGAATGTAGATAAGGGAATTTTCAAAGCGATATTGAAAATAGCATATTTATAAAATGGGATATTTATAAATAAGAGATATTTATAAAGTGGAATATTTATAAATAAGAAATGTTTATAAAATGGAATATTTATAAATAGGAGATATTTGAAAGTGAAATAGATTCAAAACATTTCTTTTGAATGGAAAGGCCTGTGTGGCGAGTTTGGGGATTTTCCCGATGCTCCCGATAAAAAGGAAGTTATGGCGAATTTTCCCGGGAATTTAAGGAGTTAGAATATTTCAAGAATAAATTTGAAAAGGAAATATTTGTAAACCATTTACAAATAGAATTGGAAAGGGAACATTATAAAAAGGAAATCATTTTTAAAGTGTAGAACCGTTATTTAAAAGTAAATCTTTTCAAATGAATAAAACGTTGTTAAAAAGGAAATCTTTATAAAGTGAATAAAGTAAATCGAATATGGTATTCGAAAGGAGAAATCGAATATGGTATTCGAAAGGAGAAATCGAATATGGTATTCGAAGTTAGTTAATCGAATATGGTATTCGAAGTTAGTTAATCGAATATAGACATTCGAAAGGAGAAATCGAATATGGTATTCGAAGTTAGTTAATCGAATATGGTATTCGAAGTTAGTTAATCGAATATAGACATTCGAAAGGAGAAATCGAATATGGTATTCGAAGTTAGTTAATCGAATATGGTATTCGAAGTTAGTTAATCGAATATGGTATTCGAAGTTAATCGAATATAGACATTCGAAGTTAGTTAATCGAATATGGTATTCGAAGTTAGTTAATCGAATATGGTATTCGAAGTTAGTTAATCGAATATAGACATTCGAAAGGAGTTAATCGAATATGGTATTCGAAGTTAGTTAATCGAATATGGTATTCGAAGTTAGTTAATCGAATATAGACATTCAAAGTTAGTTAATCGAATATGGTATTCGAAGTTAGTTAATCGAATATAGACATTCGAAGTTAGTTAATCGAATATGGTATTCGAAGTTAGTTAATCGAATATAGACATTCGAAAGGAGTTAATCAAATATGGTATTCGAAGTTAGTTAATCGAATATAGACATTCGAAGTTAGTTAATCGAATATGTTATTCGAAAGGGGTTAGTCAAGTCGAGTTAGTCAAATAGAGTTAACCAGTTAGAGTTAACCGATTAGAGTTAAAACGAACTAGAGTTAATCAGATATAGTTATTTGAGACAGAGTTAGTCAAACATAGTATTCAGGGTAAGTTGCCATCTTGTACGACTGCTAGCGTAATTCGCAGGGCTGTAAATAGCCTACGGCGGTCGGATGTTTCCTGAGGGAGTCAGGCGTAACCATTGTGATCGCTGCGACCTAGAGTCAAGCGAATGGAGTTTAATCGAATATTTGTTATTCAATAGGAGTTAATCGAGTTGATCGAGTTGAGAAATAAGTTAAGTTAAATAAGTTGAGTTGATCGGGTGGTTCGACCAAGTTAGTCGAGCCTAGTTAATCGAATCGAATTGGTCGAACCAAGTTAGTCGAGTTAGTCGAGCCTAGTTAATCGAATCGAATTGGTCGAACCAAGTAAGTCGAGTTAGTCGAGTCAAGTCGAGTTAGTCGAGTTAAGTTCGTCGAGTTAAATAAATCGATGTTAGTTTCATCAAAAGGAGTTATCGATGTTAGTTTCATCGAAAGGAGTTATCGATGTTAGTTTCATCGAAGTGAGATTTTCAAATATGAGATATTTGAAAAGGAAGAGTTATCGAATATTAGTTATTCGAAGAGAGATTATCGAATATCGTTTATTCGAGAAGGAGTTAATCGAATATAGGTTATTCGAAGAAGAGTTAATCAAATAGAGATTTCTCGAAGAGAGTTAATCGGCAAATTCGATTATATCGAATTCGGGAAAGTACTTATACTTTCCAGTGTTTAAATAGAGATTTATTTATTTATAAATAAATAAGTGTTAGGTTAATTATTCACTAATAAGAATAGAAGTTATAATTAAAGTTAGATAATTCGAAAGTAGGGATTATAACGTTATCGTTATAACCAGTGTTTTAAATATAGAAGTGGATTAGTAAAATTGAATCCGAGAAAGGCGTAAAGAAGTTGTTAAAGATTAAAAGATAAACTTTGACCATTTCGAAGTTACAACGTTGTTCAGTTAAGGTCTGAGAGGTAATTATACCCCAACTTGAGTGACTTCCTTCTTAACTAAGAAATGGTAAGGTTTGATCGTAAAGGAGTTTTGGAAATGTTTTCCAAACGAGAATCAGAAATGTTTTCTGATAAAAGAAAATAGCAAATGTTGAATATAGGGAAATAGGAGATAAGTAAATAAATGAACTAAAGAGATTTATGTTAAATGATGTTTGTTCGATATAATTTCCATTTGGAAATAATATCGTTGTTTGCACACTTGTTTTTCTTTGATAGTTAACTCACAGACTATCGAAGTTTTGACCATTTTAACGTTGTTAATATGGAGAGACCGGTTGGATTATTATCCAAAGAACCACTCTGTATTGGCATAAGCGTTGCGAATCATATATGCCAAAGATAATTGAAGACGGAGTAAAATGCAAGGGCTGTTGTATAAATCTTAGATAACAGTGACTAAGATGGATATACTGAATAGTGCCTTCGGTTTGTCCAGTCCCAGGACAACTTGTATGGACGAAGGTCTGACAGAGTATAACCAATGGATCGCGTAAGTTGATCTGTTCAAACGTATTCACGTTTGGTGGCGGAGGAATTCGTTTCTCTTAGCTGTATACCCGTGTTATTTTTGGATAAGTCAATTTGTGATTTGGCGGGTATGACGATGTGACATTCTAAGTGAATGAGGATGACTTGAATGAAGATGGATGTCTGACAGAGTATTTCCAGAAAGGTCACGTACATTGATTTCTTCAACCGTACCAAGAGTGGAAGCGGAGAAGGAAACTTCTTTTAGCTGACACGTAATGTACTGTTGTAAACGTCAATTAGTGATTTTCGATGGACCTAACAATGTGGCATTCAAAGTGAATCCGATGTGATGATAAAGCGTAGCTTCTAGCCTCATCAACCGGTTAATGACAGAAATCGGGCAGGCAGCATGGCTAAGTCGGTCGCACCGAAGTAGGGTGTATAATCACCTATCTAGAGAATATTCATTTGTTTCTTAAATCTATCAATGCTGTCCCATATATATACGGGAACGGTTGCTGATCCCAACCGTTGGTGATGTACATTCGATACACTCAAGCGAAATGAGTGGTCGGTCATGTGTGGCTGAGTTACAAGATGTTCTTGTTGAACTTCAGTGTATCGTTCCTAGAGTACACTGATCGGAAGGTGGTTCTATACCTTGTCATAGTTGGAAATCCATTATCCAATACGTGCTTGCGATTTTGATTGTAAACTATATATGTAGAACGTGAGATGAAAGCGTTTCTGCTAGTTGATATCTATTTGTATATAGACATTATTATAATATTAAAAGGGTTTTTGATATAAAGATATATTGGATTCTCATAAGGGAAAAACCCGTTCCGTTCTGCGGCGTGGTCTTATGAGATATCGTTTACTTGTTCATATACCTGTTTAAACTGTTTTACTCATACCAGTCCCATGACTGACCCGGAGTTTACTTTGTTGTTTTCCCTAAACTCTTGGGTGCCTAATTTTGTACGGGCAGTCAAGTAGTCAGGAATTTACAGATATACTGGAAGAGCGTGGAGCAGGAGGCTTCAAGATCATATAGCTATAGTTATTTCCGCTGTGTTGTAAGTGCTGTACTCTGATAAGTGCTATTGTATACATAACTGTTATATTTCAAAGTTATGTTATCTATTATATGTTATTCGTTCCGCTGTGAGGTTCGTGTTACTCTGATGTTGTGTTCTTCTTCTTCTTCTATTCTAAGTTTCTATCTTATCTATTCTCACCTTCTAATTTCTTTCATTAATTACCGGGATTTTTCGATGTTTTGGTTATCGACATCGAGCTTATGTCGATAACCAAAGTCGCCGAAAATCCGAGTCGTTACAGTTGGTATCAGAGCTTAAGTTAAGAATTACTTGGCTCTGTGGCGTGACTCGGTAGAGATAGGGTTAGTAATGCCCTAGATTGAGTTTGAGTGTATATATACGAGTGCGTATTGGTATTTGATATAAAAATGGTTTTATATTGTGGAGATTCATTGGTTGAGTTGTTTATGAGTTCTGGTCGATCAGTTTGATCCACTGTATCGGTAGGAGTAAATAAACACTTGAATACGATGGACCGACACAGTATGGATATGTGATATATTATCATATATAGGATGTGTTGGTAGTGATTTTAACCAGATAAGATTATAACACGTGAAATGGTTATATATAACCAATCAGAATTCATATAAGTAAAGTATATGAAATAAGATGAATTAAATATGAATTTAAATCAGATTTGGAATTAAAATAGGGAAATTTTAAGTTCCTGGGAGATTTTGAAATGTTTTCAAAATGGAAGTATTCAGTAATGGTTTTGAAATGATATAGTATTGAAATCACTTGGGTCGCTGGAAAATAATTCCGATGATGACTGCGCAGTATCATCGGTGTGATTTTCGAGTTCTAAGTGGTGGATTACTGCCAGAGATTTTGATTTGAATTGTTTTGAGAAAACAAGTGTTTAGAAATTCAAAGGTTTTGAATTGGCAGTATGATTTCAAATTGATTTGAAATTTACCCAGGAATTTAAGTTCTAGAAATTAAAATTTAACTAATGAAGTTAAATAAAATGAGATGGTAAAAATAAATTGAAATTTAACTTGAACAGAGTTAAATAGAATTGAATTGGATTAGAGAATAATCTGTTATGAAATTGGGTTGATGAGTTAAGAATTTGAAATTTGATATTGGGGTTCGAATAAAATTCGGTTTGGATTTGAGGATATGAACTGATTGGAATTTGATTGAGATAACACTGGTATATGCTGAGTTGATAGCATATGAAAGTGGTAGGGATATAATGATATGCCCAACAAAAAGGTACAAGTTTATATTTTATATGAATTTGGAATTTATGAGCCGAATTGGCAAGCCGTTTAGCGTTTTGATTTTCTTTTGGGTTGAAGAAGGCCCAGAGAGGCGAGTTGGAGTTTGAGCTATTGACCAGTACAAAGGAGGTGCTGGCGAAATTTTCCGAGAATGTAAAGTGTTAGAAAATTTTCAGAATTTTTGAAAATTTTAGTTAGTCGGAAGAATTAATATTTTAGTCGATATTGATTGGTTCTGTTGAAATCAGAAATAAGGGGTAAACAAATCTTAGTAATTCCAATAGGTAGGGTCGTCCTCTAACTTAGCAATTTCGAGGACGGAATTATTTTAAGTGGGGAAGAATGTAATGACCCGCATTTTTAGAGATATATAATTAATTTATTTAATTATATAATTGGTGATTTAGAGAAGTTAATGATCGTTTAATTAAATAATATTGAATATTTAATAAATAATTATAATATAATAATATATTATAATGTCGAAATAGTCGGAAATAGTGAAATTCACAATATCGTGTGAATTGAATAGCATACGAGATTTGGTGGAGTTTCGATTCGAAATATAATAACGAATATATTCAATCGACAACAGTTTGAACGTATAATTATAATATAATTAAAATAGAGCTTGAAATGGCGCGGCAGTTCGCTATTTGGCGATTCGAACTTTAACTGAATGTACAGGATTCGTTTTAAGCCGGATTTATGTGAAACAAGAAACGTGTGGAGCTGGTGGAGTATATCTTTCTAGTGGAAGAGAAAAATCGGGATTTCGTCATGTAGATTTTGATGTACGTCCAAATCAAATTTCAGAAAAGTCGCTATGGAATTCCTTTATAATTTGCGACGCTTTATATACGTTATAAATGGATTTTCAGTATAAACTGAATATCGATAAATCTAAAATCTGAAATATCAAACTGTAAATTCTGATATGATATTATGGAGCTGTACGATATCATATGTGAAGATATACGATAATATTTAATTTTAAATATTTAATTTAATTATATTTAAATATGTTTATATATTTAAATAGGCTATTTAGAGCGTTAAAAATAGTCACTTTTGCATACGAAGTCGGAATTCGACGAAACCAGTTTTGTTGGATCCGCAATATCAAATTATTGCTAGATGTTAAGTTTCATGATTTTTAGAGTCACTGTGTGGCTGTACGGATTTTTAGAGTGAGAAACAGTCAGTATTTTGACAGTTAAAAATACGCTGTGTGAGCATACGGAGTCGGAATTTGACGAAACCAGTTTCGTTGGGACCGTAATGTCGAACTCTACATGACCATTTTCATGATTTTTGAATATTGTGTGTGATCACACGGATTTTTAGAAGGCAAAATGAAATATAAAAATGAAAATATCCTAAAATATCTAATTCTAATTCCCTATAAATACCACTACCCCTCCCCCTTTCTAACCTAATTCATTTCGAAGTCAACAGGAAGCGCCGTCACTTTTTCATTTCTTCAGTAAACCATCCATCCTTTGAAAATGAATAACAAATCAAATAAAAAGCTATAAATTGTAAATCGAGTAGTTGTAGCTTGCTGGTGGGGTATTCATCATTCTGGCATCGTTTTTCTTGGATTCAAAAACAAGGCGTGTTCGCTACCTGTAGAGTTGCGACGAGCTAGGGTTTAGGGAATAACAGGATGGAGGCTTCGATTTGCGTTTTAAGTATTGTTTCTGGGTTTGAAATGCAAAACCGCACCTGCGGTGATGATCTGATGGGATACGGTGGTGAAAAGTGACGGTGTCACTGTAGAAGGTTGCTACGTCGCGACCTGGAAAACCGAGCTCAAGTTCAAGCTGGAGGAGCCAGCGAGAAAGAGGGTTGAACGAGATGGAGTTGGGAGGTTTTAGTTCGAGTTTAAAAGGGAAGAAGGAGGAGGAGTTGGTTTTTGAAGAATCGACCATGTTTTGATTCGAAGTAAACGGGGAGCAGAAATGAATTTGGGGAAGAAGGCATGGTTTTGGGCTTGCGTTGATCTGTGGGCTGGAGAAGAAATAGAAGTTAAGCCCATTATTTTAAATCGAGTTTTATTTTAAATTTGTTCAAACTTTAAAATCGAATATCTTGATCATACAAGATCAGATTGATGAACCGTAAGTTCCGTCGGGATCGTATGGACGGGAACAACACAATGAGACTGACCGGGAGTGGATCGGAGACAGTTACAATTTATGGCGAAATAAATTGTCCGGCTGAATCAAATAACGCAAACCGTTATTTAATGGCTAACGCGCAAATGTGAGTAAATCTCACAAATTCTGAACAGTTTATATTTTCCTGTTGTATTTTTAGAACTGTTAGAATTATGTGATTGGCTGTGTGTTGATTGTTTGATTGAACTGCTAGTCAGTTAGTTGAAATTATATATATATATATATATTGATTCTGTTCATCAGAATATTTTTATACTCATATGGTCTAACATCTGTGATGCAGGGAAACAGGTTGGAGGAATCCGACTGGATTCCTCAACAGTTATTTTATTATTTTTCATATATTGTTATATGATGTGATATAAAATCTGTGGGCGATTATATGTGCTTGGACGATATTGAACATCGTGATTTGATATGATTGAATACCATAACATACCGGAATGTAGATAAGGGAATTTTCAAAGTGATATTGAAAATAGCATATTTATAAAATGGGATATTTATAAATAAGAGATATTTATAAAGTGGAATATTTATAAATAAGAAATGTTTATAAAATGGAATATTTATAAATAGGAGATATTTGAAAGGGAAATAGATTCAAAACATTTCTTTTGAATGGAAAGGCCTGTGTGGCGAGTTTGGGGATTTTCCCGATGCTCCCGATACAAAGGAAGTTATGGCGAATTTTCCCGGGAATTTAAGGAGTTAGAATATTTCAAGAATAAATTTGAAAAGGAAATATTTGTAAACCATTTACAAATAGAATTGGAAAGGGAACATTATAAAAAGGAAATCATTTTTAAAGTGTAGAACCGTTATTTAAAAGTAAATCTTTTCAAATGAATAAAACGTTGTTAAAAAGGAAATCTTTATAAAGTGAATAAAGTAAATCGAATATGGTATTCGAAAGGAGAAATCGAATATGGTATTCGAAGTTAGTTAATCGAATATGGTATTCGAAGTTAGTTAATCGAATATAGACATTCGAAAGGAGAAATCGAATATGGTATTCGAAGTTAGTTAATCGAATATGGTATTCGAAGTTAGTTAATCGAATATAGACATTCGAAAGGAGAAATCGAATATGGTATTCGAAGTTAGTTAATCGAATATGGTATTCGAAGTTAATCGAATATAGACATTCGAAGTTAGTTAATCGAATATGGTATTCGAAGTTAGTTAATCGAATATGGTATTCGAAGTTAGTTAATCGAATATAGACATTCGAAAGGAGTTAATCGAATATGGTATTCGAAGTTAGTTAATCGAATATGGTATTCGAAGTTAGTTAATCGAATATAGACATTCAAAGTTAGTTAATCGAATATGGTATTCGAAATTAGTTAATCGAATATAGACATTCGAAGTTAGTTAATCGAATATGGTATTCGAAGTTAGTTAATCGAATATAGACATTCGAAAGGAGTTAATCGAATATGGCATTCGAAGTTAGTTAATCGAATATAGACATTCGAAGTTAGTTAATCGAATATGTTATTCGAAAGGGGTTAGTCAAGTCGAGTTAGTCAAATAGAGTTAACCAGTTAGAGTTAATCGATTAGAGTTAAAACGAACTAGAGTTAATCAAATATAGTTATTTGAGACAAAGTTAGTCAAACATAGTATTCAGGGTAAGTTGCCATCTTGTACGACTGCTAGCGTAATTCGCAGGGCTGTAAATAGCCTACGGCGGTCGGATGTTTCCTGAGGGAGTCAGGCGTAACCATTGTGATCGCTGCGATCTAGAGTCAAGCGAATGGAGTTTAATCGAATATTTGTTATTCGATAGGAGTTAATCGAGTTGATCGAGTTGAGAAATAAGTTAAATAAGTTGAGTTGATCGGGTGGTTCGACCAAGTTAGTCGAGCCTAGTTAATCGAATCGAATTGGTTGAACCAAGTTAGTCGAGTTAGTCGAGCCTAGTTAATCGAATCGAATTGGTCGAACCAAGTAAGTCGAGTTAGTCGAGTCAAGTCGAGTTAGTTGAGTTAAGTTCGTCGAGATAAATAAATCGATGTTAGTTTCATCGAAAGGAGTTATCGATGTTAGTTTCATCGAAAGGAGTTATCGATGTTAGTTTCATCGAAGTGAGATTTTCAAATATGAGATATTTGAAAAGGAAGAGTTATCGAATATTAGTTATTCGAAGAGAGATTATCGAATATCGTTTATTCGAGAAGGAGTTAATCGAATATAGGTTATTCGAAGAAGAGTTAATCAAATAGAGATTTCTCGAAGAGAGTTAATCGGCAAATTCGATTATATCGAATTCGGGAAAGTACTTATACTTTCCAGTGTTTAAATAGAGATTTATTTATTTATAAATAAATAAGTGTTAGGTTAATTATTCACTAATAAGAATAGAAGTTATAATTAAAGTTAGATAATTCGAAAGTAGGGATTATAACGTTATCGTTATAACCAGTGTTTTAAATATAGAAGTGGATTAGTAAAATTGAATCCGAGAAAGGCGTAAAGAAGTTGTTAAAGATTAAAAGATAAACTTTGACCATTTCGAAGTTATAACGTTGTTCAGTTTAGGTCTGAGAGGTAATTATACCCCAACTTGAGTGACTTCCTTCTTAACTAAGAAATGGTAAGGTTTGATCGTAAAGGAGTTTTGGAAATGTTTTCCAAACGAGAATCAGAAATGTTTTCTGATAAAAGAAAATAGCAAATGTTGAATATAGGGAAACAGGAGATAAGTAAATAAATGAACTGAAGAGATTTATGTTAAATGGTGTTTGTTCGATATAATTTCCATTTGGAAATAATATCGTTGTTTGCACACTTGTTTTTCTTTGATAGTTAACTCACAGACTATCGAAGTTTTGACCATTTTAACGTTGTTAATATGGAGAGACCGGTTGGATTATTATCCAAAGAACCACTCTGTATTGGCATAAGCGTTGCGAATCATATATGCCAAAGATAATTGAAGACGGAGTAAAATGCAAGGGCTGTTGTATAAATCTTAGATAACAGTGACTAAGATGGATATACTGAATAGTGCCTTCGGTTTGTCCAGTCCCAGGACAACTTGTATGGACGAAGGTCTGACAGAGTATATCCAATGGATCACGTAAGTTGATCTGTTCAAACGTATTCACGTTTGGTGGCGGAGGAATTCGTTTCTCTTAGCTGTATACCCGTGTTATTTTTGGATAAGTCAATTTGTGATTTGGCGGGTATGACGATGTGACATTCTAAGTGAATGAGGATGACTTGAATGAAGATGGATGTCTGACAGAGTATTTCCAGAAAGGTCACGTACATTGATTTCTTCAACCGTACCAAGAGTGGAAGCGGAGAAGGAAACTTCTTTTAGCTGACACGTAATGTACTGTTGTAAACGTCAATTAGTGATTTTCGATGGACCTAACAATGTGGCATTCAAAGTGAATCCGATGTGATGATAAAGCGTAGCTTCTAGCCTCATCAACCGGTTAATGACAGAAATCGGGCAGGCAGCATGGCTAAGTCGGTCGCACCGAAGTAGGGTGTATAATCACCTATCTAGAGAATATTCATTTGTTTCTTAAATCTATCAATGCTGTCCCATATATATACGGGAACGGTTGCTGATCCCAACCGTTGGTGATGTACATTCGATACACTCAAACGAAATGAGTGGTCGGTCATGTGTGGCTGAGTTACAAGATGTTCTTGTTGAACTCCAGTGTATCGTTCCTAGAGTACACTGATCGGAAGGTGGTTCTATACCTTGTCATAGTTGGAAATCCATTATCCAATACGTGCTTGCGATTTTGATTGTATACTATATATGTAGAACGTGAGATGAAAGCGTTTCTGCTAGTTGATATCTATTTGTATATAGACATTATTATAATATTAAAAGGGTTTTTGATATAAAGATATTTTGAATTCTCATAAGGGAAAAACCCGTTCCGTTCTGCGGCATGGTCTTATGAGATATCGTTTACTTGTTCATATACCTGTTTAAACTGTTTTACTCATACCGGTCCCTTGACTGACCCGGAGTTTACTTTGTTGTTTTCCCTAAACTCTTGGGTGCCTAATTTTGTACGGGCAATCAAGTAGTCAGGAATTTACAGATATACTGGAAGAGCGTGGAGCAGGAGGCTTCAAGATCATATAGCTATAGTTATTTCCGCTGTGTTGTAAGTGTTGTACTCTGATAAGTGCTATTGTATACATAACTGTTATATTTCAAAGTTATGTTATCTATTATATGTTATTCGTTCCGCTGTGAGGTTCGTGTTACTCTGATGTTGTGTTCTTCTTCTTCTTCTATTCTAAGTTTCTATCTTATCTATTCTCACCTTCTAATTTCTTTCATTAATTACCGAGATTTTTCGATGTTTTGGTTATCGACATCGAGCTTATGTTGATAACCAAAGTCGCCGAAAATCCGGGTCGTTACATTCTTTATACCCATCCATCTGCTGTTAGATTTTGCTGCTTAGCTTCATCCATTCTCTTTAATTGACATATGTGAATTGATGAATTACGTACATGCTAACTTTGCTTTAGGTGAGATCATTTTGGCTTCAGGTGAGAATGTTTAAATTTTAAATAGTGGTTTGAAGAAGTGTTGTGAATTATATGGTGCTTATCTGGAACCAATATGGTATGAGAATATTAATTTTTATCTTTCAAAATAAGAACACTGCATATTATTTGGATGAATTCAAATAATCTGTTATATCTTTGTACTGATAAGTAGACTGTACGTACTCCTACATATGCAGCTAATGCGATCATTGGTACCCGTACCGATCTTATTTCAGTTTGACTTATTATGGCATGATTAAAATAGTGATTCTTTTATCTAATTATTTGTTCTGATTAGCTACGCTACTTCCACTTTTTGTAGTGTTGAGTACAATGTTTCACAAGTTTATCATGCCATGTATGCCTACTTTGGTTGAGATAATATTGCAATGAAAGTACTGCATTTGACCAATCAGAGAAAGGTGATGGACTGCATGGTATATTTTAATCATGATTATATATATTTTGTTGATGATCATATATATCTTTTTAAAGAAAGGAGAGAAGATGGCTATGTCCAATATCAGTTTCCTCAATACATTTGAAGTGGTGGATGATATTAAAGATGCAGTTGAAAGAGTATGTCGTGCTGTTGTTTCATATGCTGATATTATTGTCATGGCCCCCATAGGTGTTTCTATGGTATCTTTTATTTATCCGTTGTTCTAATCACTTCTTCAGATCATGTTCTTTTGTTGTTTTTCATATAAAATTGAATCAATAGTGAATTGATAGTTGAAGAAGATGGTTTATAGTGGTAAATCCTGCCATTTAACTTTCCAGGCATTTGATCACTACTGTCCTCAAAAGTAGTCTAAACTTTAGTCATCTCATTGTCATGAAGGACAATTAATTTTCTTTCCTAGTTAATTTGATGGTAAATAAAAAGTCTGCACTAATGGCATATTCGTTTTACTTTGAACTTGTTTCATCTATGTGAACTTTACATAAACTTATCTTTGATGTTATGTCTGTCTTTCAATGAATTATGGAATAAGAAACAACCAAAATAGAAATGTGAAACTTAAAAATTTTAGCTAGAAGGTGAGATTGTCATTAAGATCTGGTACATATGTGCTTAAAATTTTATCTATAAAATCATGTATATATATCCGACTTGATATATTTTAGAATTTATATGAAGTCATATATATATATATATATATATATATATATGTGTGTGTGTGTGTGTGTGTGTGTGTGTGTATATACACATATATATATATTGATTCGAGATCATATATATGTGTAAATTATCAGAACTTGTATGAAATTCTAATTGTCGACCATTATACTATGTATAGGTACAGGTAATTAGCATTTCCAGAGTGAAGAACGACTGCAACAAAGAACTATTGGTAATTAAGCATGAACAAGACATCAATTATTATGTAGTATAATATTTTGTTCGTACTAGTTGTGTAAACTTGTTTGTAAGTAGTTGTATACGTAGATTCACTTATTCTGTTGAAATACTATTATTGAAACGATTATGGATATTATACTTGATTATGTGATAAATGTAACTTTTTTTAATTATTTGATATGGCGATTATCGATGTTGGTTTGAAAATGAAAATTATGTGGTTGATTATTTGTTTTAATGTGGGTATTATATATAAGTGATTGTTGAAAATGATACAAGCCATCAACACTAAATAGCTGCAGCTAAAATGTAATTTATATTAATAGGATGGTTTGAAAGAGAAATTAAACCTTCCACAGAAATTTTTCTACCTTTATCAGGAGCACCGATTGCGAGAGCATGCACCTACTCTCCAGAATTTCCTGCCGTTTGACCTTATCCTTGTGATCCCCGTTTCTTCGGGCACTCTATAGCAAAGTGTCTGACTTCTCCACAATTAAAGCAAGTGTTCTTCCTTCTTTTACAGTCTTTGATCAAGTGGCCCTCTTTCCCATAACTGTGACACTTCCTTTTCTCCTTACCCTTGTCGTTCTTTCCTCCTTTCTTCTATTGCTGTTGTTGTTGTTGCCCCTTCTTGGTCCATGTCTTCTTGTTTTGCGTTGTTTCCTCAGCTTTAACCTCCTTCTTTTCCCCTTTCTTTTCCTCATACTTCAAGGCCATATCAACAAGTCTTTCAAAGGTGGCTCCCATTGGGATGTGGGACATGGCTAACCCATGAAGGGGTTCATTCAGCCCTTTAGCAAACCGCAAAGCCTTCTTATGCGGCATGTCTACTAGTTCCAGTCCAATTCTTGCCAACTGGTTAAACTTGTTCACATACTCTTTAACCGTCAAGTTCCCTTGTTTGAATGCTAAGAACCTCTCCATCTGCATGATCGTCTCAGCTTGGGAAAGGAATTTCGTCTCAAACCTCTGTCTAAATTAATCCCAAGTTTCCACCGGACAGCCTGCTTGGGTTACCTCCCACCAAAATGAAGCTTCGTCCTTCAATAGCTAAGCAGCTAACTGAATCTTTCTTCGATCCTCTATTTCAAATATTATAAACAAGTCCTCAGTCTCCTGGAGCCAGTTCCTAGCTTCCACAAACGTTTCGGTTCCATGGAACGACTTCCCACCCATAGCACGGAAATCTTTGCAGATCTTTGAGAAGTTGTCTGCACGTGGAGGAAGAGAAGGAACAACATGTGCAGCTGGGGGAGGAACGTTTCCTTGGCATTCGG
Source organism: Allium sativum (assembly GCA_030737875.1). Classification (NCBI taxonomy): domain Eukaryota; kingdom Viridiplantae; phylum Streptophyta; class Magnoliopsida; order Asparagales; family Amaryllidaceae; genus Allium; species Allium sativum. The sequence continues at coordinate 506,297,330 of CM060921.1, read as the reverse complement.
CAGGCACCGTGGCCTCCAGATACCTACGGAACCATCTTGGTATCGTAACGCCCTTAGGAATGTTGGGTTCCCCAGACGCGCTGAAAAGAAAACGAAAGAGATTCAGACAAGGGATCGAAAGATATTACTTATGGATATTTGGGTAATGTTTTTCAAAACACGCTTTTCTTTTAGAAAATGCTTTCTCTTAAAACTTTTTTTTTTGAAAATAGCTTTCAAAAACTTATATCTAATCTGGTAACCTTCAGTTCTGATACTAAGTGTGACACTCCATGTCCGTTAATGTCACTCACAAAGGGAATGCATTAAGTTTCGTGAAGCGTTATAGTAAACAGAACGGAAATATTACAAGACAAACATATATAATAACAATGGAATAAAAACTTTATTTATCATAAGATACCGTGGTCCAAAAAAAAACATTACATGTTTGAAACATAAAAGCCCATTATAACACAAAAGCCACTGTCTTGTACTTCAAAAATATCAGAGTACATATAAGAAATAAAATTCCCCAAAAACAGAATATAGCCATAACAACAAGGATAGGAGCTTGAGCCATACATATCAGCAGCTCTAGCAAAAGTAAGAAGAATCATAGTCAACCCTGAGTGTTTCCTCCCTGAGAACTTGAGGGAGAGGGGGAAACGGAAGAAAGAAGGAGAAACAAAAAGGGTCAGACATAAAGTCTGGCGAGTCTAGTTACTTTTAGCAAGTAAATAAATAAAAGTAGCATGACAGGCATATAAAGTGGATAGGAGAGATTACTGTATAATAGATAGGTGTGACAAGGTAGACAGGATATGGTGTATATGCTTCTAATGATTACTCTGCACTATTACTAGTATATCCAGAATGAGATGTTCCCTTCCACTATAAGGTGGTATACTTAGGCATACGTACAACTAAACCCTAATTACTTCCCTAATCGATCGGCTCCCTAATCTACATAGATACTCTGTGACAGCCTCACCGCCGGATGTATCACGTCCTAAAGTGGCAACCCCTCTCTGATATGCACAGCCCCATATCTACAGATGTCACGGTCGTCTTATCCCCCTCTGCCCGACTCATGCACGCACATGGCCCGGTCGGTTTGCACCGCCCACACTGTCCTCCATGTTTGGATCTCTTACAATCAGTCCAGTAAGCATTCCCCTTCTCCAACCTAGTACGGAGTACATGTTGATACCTACTCCGGGTTACTGGATGAAATGGGTCCCACATAATATGATACAAGCTCTCCCCTTTGTCTTATATCCCCCACTAGTTTTCATTGGCTATGTATACCACTAGGTGTCTTTAATTACATAACTCTATCATTTCCACTAGTTATGTTTACCCTAAAAGATGTCTTTAATTACATAACTTTATTACTCCCACCGGTCATGTATACCACCAGGTGTCTTTAATTACATAACTTTATCGGGTTAATTTTGTGGGCCTATATGTAAATATTACCCACCCCCTCTAGATTTTCTTAACCCATCCACTATCCAATCAATTTTACTTAACCCTAACTTTTGTTCATATTCATACAATCCCTTATGGATTAGATTACGTTAAGTAGTCTAGTTTATTACCATGTCTATTTATGGTTTATAATGGGCTAGACCTCCCACATTAGGTGTAACAACCCGGATTTTCAGAACCAATTTAAAATTTTTATTTTAGCAATTTTAATGAGTTTGGAATATTTAAAATGATTTATTTTAAATAATAATGACTAAAAATTTATTTTCGATGAAGTTAGAATGAATAAATTTTTTTAATTACGTAACGAGCCTGAAACAGCGCGGCAGTTTGAAATTTCAATTTCTAATTTCAATTGGACATACATAATTCAATATAAGTCAGAATTGGATGAAACAAAAAATATTTGAATCTGTTTAGTCATATCTTTCTAATGGATGTAACAAACTGAGATTTCGTTTTATAAGTTGTAAGTTATGGCTAAACTAAAATTCAGAAAAGTCGCTATGGAATTTATATATATTTTAATATAATATATGGCCTTTAAAAATAGCCATTTTGCAAATGACCTCCGTTTTCGACGAAACCACTTTTGTTGGATCCAGAATGTCAAATTATTTCTAGATTCCAAAATTTATAATTTTTGGAATTAATATGTGAGTGTGGCAAAAGAAAACGTGTTTTGCCACGTGTTTTGCCAATTTTAATTGAATTGGATTGACCAGAAATTGTCCATTTTTCAAATTATCTCCAAATTCAACGAAATTAGTTTTGTTAGGACAGTATCGTCAAAACATAGTCAGGTTTATTTTTTTTGGAATTTTTGGAGTTAGTATGTAGCCTCGGTAAATTAAAATGTGCGTTCAAATTCAATATATATTGATTTATATTTTGAATTTGATAAAAACTGATCGAAACAGTCGAATTGGCTAATGATACATATCCCATTGTGTTCGGAATGGGGGTAATTAGGTAGGGCAATAGTCATTGGGTTTGATTTAGAGTTCGGCGTGATAAGAAATTATTTTTGGAATTAAATATTGTTTAAAACTATATAAACCCCTCCCCTTTGGTCAAACTCTAGAATTGAAAACCCACGGTCAAATTTAAAAAATCCACCCCTAAAAACTTAAAAAACCCCGTCGCCCTCATCCACCAACGCCGCTCACCCCTCGCCGGACTGCCGCCACCTCGCCTGACCTCCGGCGCAGCCCCTCCTCCCTCCTCGTCGCCCTCCTCTCTCTCCTCTTCTAATTGTGAGTGTGGCCCCGCAAACCCGAACCCACCACCGCCTCAGGCCACGCTGGGCCTGCCGCCGTCGCCGCCTGTAAGGACCCTAACGCCTCAGCAAACCCCTGCAGCCCCTCCGGACCACCAGCAATGCGCAGCACCCCTCCTCTAATCGAAAAGTGAGTTTTTTTTATTTTTATTATATGAATAAAATATGATTTTCTTTAAAGTTAGGATTTTTATAATATATAAAAATATGATTTTTATTTAAATGGCATTGATTAAAAAATACGGTTTTTATACATATGGTTTGGATATAAAAGTATGGTTTTTATAATATAAACATCGCCATAAAAATACGATTTTTAATATATATGTAGCAAGATAAAGATTCAATTTTTATATGTATGATAGCAAGACAAAGATTAAATTTTTATATATATCGTGTCATCATAAAAGTGCAATTTTTATATGTATGATTTCAAAATAAAAATACGATTTTTATGTACATGTAGCGACGTAAAAATATGATTTTTATATGTAAAACTGAATTATAAAAATATGATTTTTATATGTAAAACTGAATTATAAAAATATGATTTTTATATAAATGGCTTTGAAGTAAAAATATGATTTTTATCATATGATTAACAAAATAAAAATTCAATTTATATATAAATATATATTCGAAATAAAAATATGATTTTTATTATATGAATAGAGGTATAAAAATGAGATTTTTATACGAAAAGTATAAGATAGGAATGAGAATTTTATATGAACAGTATAAATATAAAAATGTGATTTTTATATGTTTGACATTAGAATAAAAATATGATTTTTATAATGAAAGTGAACTTATAAAAATGTGATTTTTAAAATATAAACATCGTGTTAAAAATATGATTTTTATATATGTAGCGTTGAAATAAAAATGTGATTTTTAATATAAAAATCGTGTGAAACAGATTGCGATGGAAATGATGGAAATCAAATCCAAATTCGAACCGTTCAGAAATAAGGAATGGAGGTGTGGATCCCAAAGGTGAGAACTTCTCACTATAATTTCTGGTACAGTTATTTATTTTATAACTGCATATATGAACTGCTCCCCGTCGTCCATAGACCATGGACAACTTGTTTGATTGTATTGTGTATGGAAATTGATTGTGATTGTTATGTGAAATGGAAAATAAAATATTCATGTGTTGAAATAAAATATTTTATAGTTAAAAATATAATTTTTAACGTGTATATGAATAAAATAAATATTCATTTACAAATCAGACGATTTGTTTATGTACACCCATTTGACTGAAATGATTGGGACGTTAAATTTTACACATCGTCCAACTGCACAAATATAAACTGTGTTTGTTGATTGAAACCCCACACGGGTATTGGGATGGTATTTGACGTATACTAATCCCAATTATTTAGTTGCATGTCGATCGATTGGTTGACAAACTATTGTAAGCGTTGATTATTTATATTTAATGCTTATGCAGTTGTGTAATGCACTTTGGATGGTGGTTGATTGTTTATCATTGTTATTATATACATGTGCTATATGGAATCCATATAAGTAACATTATATGGTATTTGATTGGGCCTCATTCCAATTTGGAAAATAAAGATTATTGAAAAATAATATTCAGAAAAGGATAAATAATATTCATGTGTTGAAAATAATATTCATGTGTTGAATAAAATATTCATGCGCTGAAAATAATATTTATGTGTCGAATAAAATATTCATGTGTTGAAAATAATATTCATGTGTTGAATAAAATAAAATAACGAATATTTTAAAATAATATTCGGTAAAAGGTCAAATATGATTTTGATGTCCGATTTTGAATGGACATGAAAATATTGAAATGTGTGAAGCCGTATTGATTAGATATGCACCATTTTGACGTGAACGATATTTATATCGATTTTATTCATTTTTATAATGAATATCGAAAAGGAAATGATTTCAAATTCTAATATTTTGAAAATATTATCATTTATATATTAATGATATGGAATATCTAATTTTGATCTGAAATTGAATATGAAGTTGAAATCGTTTTTAAAATTAATTTAAAATGATTTATAAAATACGTTTTAAATGGAAATCGACGATATAATATATATATATATACTATATATGTTAAATGACCTGAATAGAATGTGCCGCGTCGCGACCGTTTGCGAATTTCAATCATTGACTTTGAATTGACATTACGGGAGATCCGACTGTCGGATTATCCTAAAATCAAAACCTTTGGGTTCGTATCGAAAAGAGCTTTCCAACGAATATAAGAGATTTGAAATCTAATGGTTGGATTTGGAATTATGTCTAAATCAAATTTGGAAAAGGTCGTTATAAGTGCAGTTCGATTACCGTTTATGGAAATCGGCTGAAAGGGCCTTAATAAAATTATTAATAATTTGTATAAAATCATAATAAATGATTTGTAAAAAATTTGGATGAAAATTTCCACATTTGTGAAGATAAAAATATGTTTTTACCAAAATGAACTAGTTATTAACTAGAACATTAATCCAATATTTTTAATAAAATAAATTGGATTTGTGAATGGTTTTAATATAACCAGAATTCCCAATATGTGAATTGGAATGGATTTGAATTGAAATTATCTTCGGAATATTTTGTTATTGGATTTCGTGATTATACGGATATTGTGGAGGAATTTGGAAGATATATATATCTTATTCCCAATACGGTATTTGTAGATTTCAGAATTTGATATTGAATATAAGCCTATATATTTTCTATTCAGAGCCTTATATTAATATCAAATTGGATTTTGGGTTTGTCGTGAATGGTGTGTTCATTAACACCGTTCTTAAACCCAGTTGAGAAAAGAATAAATATTTTAATTAAGATTTAATGAAGTTTACCAATTAATTAATATTTAATTGGAATTGAATAAAAGAATTGGATTTTGGGTTTGTCGTGAACGGTGTCTTAAATAACATTGCTCTTAAACCTCATGTGAAAAGAATAAATCTTTAATTAAGATTTAGAGAAGTTTACCAATTAATTAACATTTAATTGGAATTGAAATGGAATGTGATTTTGGGTTTATCGTGAACTGTGTTTTAAATGACATTCGTTCTTTAACCCAGTTAAAGACAAGATTTATTTTCCAAAAGTTGAATATTCATTAATATTGATTTTTGGGAAGATTAAAACTAAGTGGAGTTTTAATGAATTTTTAATTAGATTGAAAAGTGAATGTGATAATTTAAATTATCAAATTTGAGAAAATGATCGAGAATGGAGTATCACCAGTTTTGCTCCAAGCGATAGTTAAATCTTTAATTATATTTGAATGTGAAATGTTAATTAATATTTACCGATAATACCGTGGTGTTAGATATGGAGTATTACCAGTTTTGCTCCATGGGATGAATAAGTTGGGATTGGGAAAATAAAATAAATGATTACTTCGGTGTGGTTTGCTAATCCCGACTAGTTTGGATAAACCTTAATATGGTTTGAATTGATATTCAAAGGAAGATTAAAGAATAATAAATTTAAAAGAATTTATCTTTGATAAAATTAATAGGAACCTTTCCTTAAGAATGTGAATATTTGAATAAAAGAATATTCTGGATTGGAATGAGGCATATGTCGTGTTTGTGTGGCACTTGTTTATAATATACGCGAGTTATTCGGAAAGGCCGGATTTATACTCATTCTGAATAACTGACTTGACAATATGTCGACGACGAAGATGGTGGTTGAAGACTGGATGTCTTCACATCGTTTGGATGATTACTGATGTCTTGATTGGGTAGTACACCTAAGACAAGGTAATAAGAGGCTTACAACTTGTGGATGCTGGATATGCCAGTCGGATCCGGGCAGTTTTATTCCATAAGTTGGGTCTAACCCCTTGTCTTAGCCCGATTCGTATTCGCGCACTTAGACCTCTCATAGTATGCTCAACATTAGTGGCTGCTGGATATGCCGGTCGGGTCTGGGCAGACTTCCACCACTAATGCAACCTAACCTCGTGTCATAAGTGCAATTACAATTTCTAATTGTAATTGTTAAACATTCCATTTTTATCCAATTCTTACCAATGTATTTATAGGTGATTATGTCCCAACTTCCCCCTTTTGAATTATATGTCCAATTCATATAAACATTATTTAAGTTATGCCAATTCTAACATTTTTCCCCCATTCCCTAACTAACGTATTCACATATATCTGGCGGCATCTAGGCTAGAAAATAGCCTACTCATGAATAATAAAAGGGGAAGGTGATGGGAAATTTGACAACAGTGATCATTCTAAAAGTGACATAAGCATATATATTGGCATAGACAAGTAATAGGCATAATAAGGTGGACATGAAAACGGATCTACTAAAAAGGGTAATGATAAAACTAGATCCAGTATACTTAGGATGAACAGATCCAAATAAGAATTCATATGCCCAATAATAACAGATCTCAATTAATCACAATATGATGATCTAGATCTAAACAAAGGTTTAACTGCCCAGAAAATGATAATCCCAAATTAACCACAAACTTAGAGAAAAGGTAAGATCCGCATATGTGATATGATGACTTAACCACAAAAGGATTAGATTTAAAGAAAATAGATCTAACATAGTACAAGTTAAGATCCCAAATATGACGTCACAAGTGAATTAGATCTATAAAAGTAGAACTAGCATAGTACAAGTTAAGATCCAAGAATGTCATAGATTCAAAATATACAATAGATCTAATATGATAAATATTGAGATCCAAGCCATAGAATATTTTGGATTCACAAAATATGATAAATCCAAGATGATTTAATCACAGGTGTATATCCAAATCATAGTCATAACATGTTTACTTTTAATCTTTTAAACCTAAAAGTAACTATAGTCACAAGGATCAGATCTTGAGAATAGAAGGGGAAAATTGAAATTTGAATCTCAGATCTATACTTGAGGCGCTTGATTTGTAGAAGAAGAAAGGGTTAGATTCAGTTCAAGCACTGACAGCATCTGGCCTCCATTGATTTTAGTATGAGAAAACAAGAGAATTGAGGTATATTTATAGCTACCAGCCTCCAGAATTCGAATGCCACCTCAGCCCTAGGGTGAATCAGGTCATGGGTCACCACCCACTTGAAAAGGCCCGGATACCCAAAAACCATTATGGGCGCACTTTACAGGTGAACCAGTGTAAAATTGCCTTGGCGCACTTGTCAAGTCGCCAGTTATCCCTGTTTTGATCGTCAAACTTCTACCGTTCATACTTCTTCATAAGTTATCCATTTTACGCAAACCAGGTGTCTATCTTGACCAGAATTTCGAGACGGACGCAATGATATAGTCTGTTTCCCTTAATTCTTAATATTAAATTAATTATTCTTTAATATATCCTCTTTAGTGTAGTTAAAAATCCGGGGTGTTACAGTTTTAATGTCAAAAGTAGTTATGATTTGATTTTGAAAAGCAAAATAGTTTTAGGCTAGCATCATTACCATGTAGCTAGCTTATCAAAACTTTCTTTCTCATTAACGGCCTTGTATTATGTTGACACTTGTCATTTGCTATTGTTTAATTTTAAATTTTCAGCTTGCCTTTTTGCTTGTTTATATACATGCATTTCTATTCTCATTTCATTCTTCACCTTTTAATTTCTTTTACTTCTCTACATCTTCTTCTCTTTATAATTTATATTCTAAGTAAATAAAAGAGAAAGTGAAAAAGAAAGAAATAAAGAAGAAAATAGAAGCTCACACGCCATCATCATATAATAGTGAAGTATAACTTTACACAAAAGTGAATTTGAAAACTTATCAGAGTAACTAATTAGATCAGCCTGGACAATTATAACATCATGTACTTACAAATGTTGAAACCATTCACAACACAACACTAATTACCCAACACAACAAACACACAACAGCGGAAGAATAACTACTACGAGAACACGTCTGGGTCTTCTGCTCCACTCCTGATGCTCCAAGCATCCAAAGAAATCTGGAAAACATGTTCGGTCTGACCAGAGTATTATAATAAAGTAACACTCGGATCATGCCAGAAAACTAGCATGAGGATCTCAGTTCACATACAATTTATTTTATTATTAGCGTGCAAAACCTTTTTAAACAAAAGGTATCTCATAAGACCATACCACGCATAAACACGGACAGGTTTTTACCTTACGATAACCAAAGCACTTTTATAATAAATCCAATGATATTATAATAATATCTAGATACAAATACTTAAGAATCTTATTCGAAATTGTTATATTTATTAAATTTTAGCATGATAGGTATACAACAAAAACCGTACAAGGCTCCTATTAGATTTTGGATTCCATACAAGGACTAGGCACTGGGGTACCACCCATCACGGTATGCGTCTAAAAAATAATACCGAGAGTTAACATATGACTCTCTACTAACATAGGACCGACCTACCACTAACTTGGTAGTACCGAATATGTCAGCACCCCAGTTGCTTTGCAACCTTTTCTATGATGAGCGCACTCACACACTACCAATAAGATAAATGCATGTATCTAGAAGGGTGACAATCATACCCTACTTGGGTGCAACCCACTTAGCCCTGCTTCATCACCCCTGATTTTAGTCGTTCCCGGTTGATGAAGCTTTGAGGCTACGCTTTTACCTTTCAGAGGCTTTTCCGCTTTGGATGTTCGTTGCCTTTTGTGGTAACGTTCTGATAACATTCATCCATACAAACCGTCAGGAACAAAGCGAACCGAACGCATTACTTCTATCACATCCTTTGGATTAGTGGTAAGTCACCCTTGCACTTCAACTCTATCTCTGATTCAGAATCTTGAGATGATCCAATCATATGCTCAGGAATATCAAAGTGGTTTTCGGATACTTGATCTTATTCTGGCCTCTTCGAAACGACAATTGATAAGACTCAAGAAATATTAGACAAGAGATAAGAGCGGGATTCATTCCTTAACCGTTAGCGAGCAGATTTCCTTATCCTTGTCACTAAAATCTCAGAGTAAAGGGTCTGGATTTGATAGTCGATTATTTAACTATCAAATACACAAACAAATAACATATTTATTTCCATTGGACCTGTTAAGCCTCATTTAGATAATCATTGATTTATTTAAATTCACAACACAGTTATACATATACTTATTTGTAAACATAAGTATTATTATCAAACTCAGAAAGTTCTTATTATCAATCTAACATGATAATCTCATTTTTGAATATCAGTTTCATAGTTAAAAGCGATATTCAACTTTAACACTCACTTTTGATCACAAACTACTATTATCTATCGGATAACAGTGAAATCGTTTAAGTTGGAGCATTTTAGTTACCTCTCAGATCATGAGTCGAAATCATTATTATCTTTAAGATTCGTAGAAGTTTGATATCCCAAATATTCACCAAACAAGAATTTGTAATCCAATTGATTTTCAAATCTTAAAACATTTTCAAAACAACATCGTTGTTTTGAACCATTCACTAAGCTAACTTGATAAATATTAAAATAAAGCGATTTAATCCAATAAATTGATTTGATTTCCTTATCCTTAGTTAATTATATTATCTTTAACACTTAATTAAAGGATTAATTAATTTCAAAACATCATTCTTGGATAATTTATCCAACTTCAAATTACTATTTAACTACATAATTAACTTACCCAAACCTATTATTAAAACATTAATTAACTTTCATTATTCATTTAAGAAAATGATTAGCTTAAATGGTTCTAATTAAAAAAGTAATCACTTTAATTATTATCAGTTAAAATAATAATTAACTTCAACATTAACTAAAATAAGAGTAGTTAACTTCATTACTAACTAAAAATTAAATACTTAATCTCTTTTAAAAAGTTATTATAATATGAAATAACTTTATAAATAATCATCAACTTAATAATTATATTTAAACACATATAATTAAAAGATTAATTAACTTTTATAAAACATTACTAAGTTTTAAATAACCATTGGTTAAAATTATTTATATTAAATTAATTTAACAACCCATTTCAATTAAAAACATTTGATTTAATTAACTTGAAAAACATAGTCAACTTGATGACTTTAGGGCCGAGTTATCCAAAGAAGAATGGGGCGAATGAGGGAGGGCTAGCCAACGGTGGTGATCGTGGTCGGAATGGTGGCCGGAGGTGGGAGAATTTCGGGTTTGTTCATTTTTCATTCAAGCTCGCTTTTCTGGCAACTAGTGAAGCAAGGGCGGCCAGCACTTCCGGAGAGATGGCTCGCCAGGCAAAAAGGAAGACGATGGTGAGGGGGTGGAGTCCAGTGTGCTGGCGTCGACAGTGATGTTTAGGGGAAGAATGAGATCACATTTTTTGATCGGGAAAGAGAACGTTTTCGGCCATGATTTTTTTAAGCTAATCTCGGTAGTTGACGTGCTAATAATAACGATTAGCATATTTAAATTATTTTAATTCGAACGTAAACTTGTAACGCTCTTATCTTTTTCATATGAGGTCGAATTCACGCAAAACAAAGGTTCGTATTCGCGAATACTACGTGTATGAGTTGGATTGGTGAGATTTGGAGCTATTTGGACTTTCATGTAATTACAAACGCTCGTTTGGAATCATACAAATCAATGTGAAATCATTGAATTGGAATGGATGATGAGTTAATTCTCCTACTTTATGGAATACTATATTTTTGTATCGTATATAATAAATATCGATTGTTGAATCGATATTTATTTGTGGGATATGTTTGTTTGATTGATTCGTTGATTTTGTAATGACTCGGAATTTTAGGGCCAATTTAAAATTTTTATTTTAGAAATTTTAATGGATTTCAATGTTTAAAATAGTTTATTTTAAATAATAATGACTAAATTTTTTATTTTAATCGAAGTTAAAATATAAGAATTTAATTTAATTATAAAAGGAGTTTAAAACAGCGCTGCAGTTTGAAAATTTGATTTTAAACTTTGTCTGAATGTACATGATTCAAAATAAATCAGAATTGAGCGAAACAAGAAATATTTAAATCTGTTTAATCATATCTTTCTAACGAATCTGAAAAACAGAAATTTCACTTTATAATTTGAAAGTTATGTCTAGTTTAAAATTTAGAAAAGTCGCTGTAGAATTTATATATAAAATATTGGCCTTAAAAATAGCCATTTTTCAAACGACCTCAGTTTTCGATGAAACCACTTTTGTTGGAACCGGAATGTCAAATTATTGCTAAGTTTCAATTTTCATAATTTTTCGAATTAATATGTGAGCATGGTGAAAAAATATGTGTTTTGACTGTTTCAGTCAAATTTAATCGACTCGAAAATGGCCATTTTTCAAACAGTCTCAGAACGAAATTAGTCTCGTTAGAACCGTATCGTCAAAACATAACTAGAAATAATTTTTCTGTAATTTTTAGAGTCCGTATGTGGCCCCGGTGATTTAAAATGTACGTTTGAATTTAATAATTAAATGATTTTTAATTTAATTTAAAGAAAAATATATCATAACTGCCGAATTCGGTTACGAAACATGTTCCATTGTGTCCGGGATGGGGTCTATTAGCTAGGGTTGTCACTCGTTGGGTTTGATTTGGAGTTAAGAGTGATATAGGAATTGAATTCAAATTAAATAGAATTAAATTAAATAATATACTAGTATAAATACGGGCCATATACGCTAAACCCTAAACCTAAATACACCAGCCGCCACTTTCTGAATTCAATGGCCTGCGTGCTCCGGACTTCTTCCCCCTCGTTCTTCGATCATACAAAATGAATTTCAGATTTTCCAAAACCAAATCGAAGAGCTCTTCAAGCTCGACAAGTTCAACGACCACGATGATTTCTGGTGGCTCCGTTCAGCGTTGGCGGCGTCAGGAAGGTGCGTCGAACGGAGGGCTTTTGCTGGCGATTTGGGCGTGCGAGTTGGGTGGTATGGCCGGCGTCGGGGAGGAGCACCAAGGCGGAGCTCGTGGCGTCATCGGATCCAAAGTCGGTGATGTCTGGACACGTGCGACGGTGGATTTGTAAATGGAGCATTTGGGTTCGAAGCTTTCCAGTAAATGCAATGAAGAAGAGGCGGCCTAATCCCTTAACCAAGGGTTAAGAAAATGTATTTTTAATTTAATTAATTACTTAAGTTCAAATTATCCAAATATTTACAATGCTATAACTTGTTCATACCAGAACGGAATTAAACGAAACAAAGTTTGTTGAACTCGTTTTGACAAGGGCTTTGCTGTGGAACCGTCTAGATCTGAAACCGGACACTTTGTAAATTGAGGAAATTACAGATCAAAAATTGTTTAGTGAGATTTCTATTTTAAAATCAAATAAATTATTTATTTCATTGTCAAACTTATTGTAACAACCCGTAAAATCTGGGCCAGTTTAAAATTTTTATTTTGGCGATTATAGCGAATTTTGAATATTTAAAATAGATTATTTTAAATATAATCGACGAGAAATTTATTTTGAATATAATTAGAACGTATATATTATACGCGTCGTCGTTGGAATATAAATAATTATATATAATTATAAATAGAATTGAAAATGGCGCGGTAGTTCGATAATTCGATTTCAAACTTCAATTGAATGTACCGGGTGCAAAACAATCCGGATTTTAGTGAAACCAAAAATAATGGAATCTAATAGTGAATATCTTTCCAACGAAGTTGAGAAACTGAGATTTCACTTTATAAATGATGAGATATGTCCAGTTTAAAAATTAGAAATAGTCGCTGTGGAATTTATATATATTTTTATATATATAAGGCCCTTAAAAATAGCAATTTTGCAAACGACCTCGGATTCCGACGAAACCAGTTTTGTTGGGTCCGTGGTGTTAAGTTATTGCTAGATTTCAAATTTCATAATTTTTCGAATCAATATGTGAGCGTGGCAAAGGAAAACGCGTTTGACCAGTTTCAGTTGATTTTAATCGACTGGAAATTGGCCATTTTTCAAACGGTCTCAGAATTCGACGAAACTAGTTTTGTTAGGACCGTATCGTCAATACGAAGCTAGAAAATATTTTTCAGGAATTTTTAAAGTTCGTATGTGACCCCGGTAATTTGAAATGTACGTTTAAAATTCAATATAAGGATTTAAAATATAATTTCAACGGAAACTGATTGTAACGATCAAACCAGCTTACGACACATATCCCATTGTGCTCGGAATGGGGGTAGAACGTTATGGGCGACAGGCGGTGGGCCTCGTTTCGAGGTCGTATGTGAAAGTCAACTCTTTAGGATAAAATTAATTAATTAAAAAAAAAATATATATTATCTTCCCTCTTTAACTTCTGGCCCCCCCCTTTTTTTCTCATTTTCGATTCGTTTCAGGAAAAAAAAAAAAAGAAGAATACCTAAATCGTCGCCGCCCATAGGAGCCGCCACCGCCCTCCACCGCCGCGCCTCCCTTGCCTTCACCGCCACGTCGGCGACGAGACCCCCCCTCCCTCTGCGAACACCCGACAGACCCCCCCCCAACCCATAACCCGTTAGCACCCAGACCCGCGCCAAATCGAGATGGCCGCTCCCCTCCGCTTCGCCAGCGCCTCCTGCCGCCGTTTCTTTCCCCCTCCCCATCGCAGATCGGTGAGTATATTTTATTTATTTATTTATTTATTTATTTATTTTATTATTCTGTATTAAAACTGTTTCTTTTATGAAAAATGTAAAACTGATTTTATAATGATTTTAAAACTGATTTTAAATGATTTTAAAACTGATTTTAAATGGTTTTAAAACTGATTTTAAAACTGAAATTTTTGAAAGATTTTAGAAACTGGTTTTTTATAAAGGTAGAAACTGATTTTTTATAAAGGTAGAAACTTTTTTTTTTATAAAGGTAGAAACTGATTTTTTATAAAGGTAGAAACTGATTTTTTATAAAGATTTAAAACTGATTTCGTTTTAAAAATATAAACTGATTTGTTTTAAAAATGGTTTAAATTTTAAATAGAAAAGGTTTAATCTTTGAATTAGAAAAAGATTTGAGTTTTTAAAAAAAAAAAAAAAAAATTTGATTTTTAAATATTGAACTTCGAATAAAAATTCGATTCTTATATATAGAACTTTGAAATAAAAATTCGATTTTTATATATTGAATAACATAGTAAAGATTCAATTTTTATATAAAGTATAACGAAGTGAAAATTCTATTTTTACACATATGCGATAGCGATGAAAATTCTATTTTTCACAATATGAAGTTAGCGTTAAAAATATGATTTTTATATAATAAAGAATATAAAAATGTGATTTTTATATTTATAGTGACTACGGGCAACGAAGATGGCGATGATGCGATAGCGATGAAGATTTCCTGCGTTAGAAGTGCCGTGGAGCTAGGATAGCTATATGTGAGAATTTCTCACCTTTCAATTTATTTTTCTAGTTATATATATACTAGGATGCAGACGGTGCTTAGTAGCACCCGACACCCGTCCACAGACCATGGACTTGTTTGTTTGACTGTTTGGTGATTGATTGTGATATTGGTTTGAATGTGGTTTGTGGTGTGAAAAAAAATCGAATCGATAAATTGGTTAGGATTAGAGTACGCCGTTATAAGGCGAAGGAGTAAGGCTAGGTTAGACCCTTACTCCAAATTTTGTGGTTTGCATAACGAAAGTGAATTTGATTGATGTGTGAATGGCGTGGGCCTTCACTAGACCGGGGATAAGGCTAGGCCTTGTCCCGTTTCTAGTATCGTGCCGTTATGCCGCCGAAATTTTCTAAAATAAGTTAGAAAAATAAAAATATCATTTTATTTAAAGAATGAACTAAATTGAAATTCATATGTTGGAATAAAATGTTTTATCGTTAAAAATATAATTTTTAACGTGAATGTGAATAAATAAATATTCATTTACAAACCAGACGGTTTGTTTATGTACACCTATTTGAATGACGTTGATTGGGTCGATAAATTTTACACATCGCCTAACTGCACAAATAAAATATGTGTTTGATTGTTTGAAACCCCACACGGGTGTTAGGATGAAATTTGAAGTTCACTCATCCTGATTGATTAAATATGTCGATCGATTGATTGACAGGCTGTTATAAGCGTTGAATATCTATATTTGATGCTTATACAGTGTAGTGCACTTTGGTTGATGGTTGATTATTTTCAATGCTGTTATATACATGTGTTGTATGAAAATCCATATAATTAATTTTATATGGTAATTGATTGGGCCTCATTCCAGCTTTGAAAAAGAAATATTTGAAAAAGAAATATTCGAAATAGAATATTTGAAAATAAAGGAATATATGAAGCCGTGTTGATTAGATTGACGCCATTTTGACGTGAACGATATTTATATCGATTTTAGAAAACGATTTCGAAATGAATTGAATTGAAAACGATTTCGAAATGAATTGAATTGAAAACGATTTCGAAATGAATTGAATTGAAAACGATTTCGAAATGAATTGAATTGAAAACGATTTCGAAATGAATTGAATTGAAAACGATTTCGAAATGAATTGAATTGAAAACGATTTCGAAATGAATTGAATTGAAAACGATTTCGAAATGAATTGAATTGAAAACGATTTCGAAATGAATTGAATTGAAAACGATTTCGAAATGAATTGAATTGAAAACGATTTCGAAATAAATTGAATTGAAAACGATTTCGAAATGAATTGAGTTGAAAACGATTTCGAAATGAATTGAATTGAAAACGATTTCGAAATGAATTGAATTGAAAACGATTTCGAAATGAATTGAATTGAAAACGATTTCGAAATAAATTGAATTGAAAACGATTTCGAAATGAATTGAATTGAAAACGATTTCGAAATGAATTGAATTGAAAACGATTTCGAAATGAATTGAATTGAAAACGAATTGGAATCGAATTGAAAGTGAATTGAAATGAATTCAAATTGAATTGAAATTTGAATTGAATAGAAGTGAGTTTTGAAACGAATCTATAAAGAAGAATTCAATTTTGCTTTGAATTGAAATGGAAGTTGAAATGGATTTTTGAAACGAATTCAAAACTATTTATATAATTCGTTTTAAATAAAAATCGACGAAATATATATTATATATATTATATATAATATAATGGCCTGAATAGAACGCGCCGCGTCGCGGCAGTTCGCGAATTTCGACCATTTATTTCGAACGGACATTACGGGAGATCCGACCGTCGGATTCTCCTAAAACCGGAACCGTTGGGTTCGTATCGAAAAGAGCTTTCTAATGAATGTTAGAAATTTGAAATCTAACGGTTGGATTTGGAGATACGTCCAAATCAAATTCGAAAAAGGTCGTTGTAAGTGCAGTTCGATGGCCGTTAATGGAAATCGACTGTATGGGCCTTGATAAAATTATTAAAAATAGCAATAATTTGTGTAAAATCATAAGAAATGATTTAGAAAGAATTGGGATGAAAAACTCCATATTTGAAAAGATAAAAATGGATTTTTATCGAAATGAACTAGTTTTGAACTAGAATTATAATTCTATTTATTTTTAAATAAATAAATTGAATTCGAAAAGGGTTTTAAAAATAACCAAAATTTCCAATGATTGCATTGGAGTGGATTTGAATCGAAATTGTCTTCGGAATATTTCGATGTTGGAATTCGTGATTATACAGGTGTTGTTATGGAAATTTGAAAGATATATATTGATATCGTTATTTCCAATACGACATTTGTTAGTCGTAGAATTCGATATTGAATATAAGCTGATATATTTTCTATTCAGAGCCTTGTATTGAATATCGAATGTGATTTGGGTTTGTCGTGAATGGTGTCTTCACTAACACTGTTCTTGAACCCAGTTGAGAAAAGATTAAATCTTTTTATTTAGATTTAATGAAATGTACCAATTAAATAATATTTAATTGGAATTGAATATCGAATGTGATTTGGGTTTGTCGTGAATGGTGTCTTCACTAACACTGTTCTTGAACCCAGTTGAGAAAAGATTAAATCTTTTTACTTAGATTTAATGAAGTGTACCAATTAAATGATATTTAATTGGAATTGAATTGGTATTGATTTTTGGGTTTATCGTGAACAGTGTTTTAAATAACACTTGTTCTTTAACCCGATAATTAATGGAATGTGATTTTGGGTTTATCGTGAATCGTGTTTTAAAAGACACTGATTCTTTAACCCAGATAAGGATTAAAACTAAGTGGAGTTTTAATGAATCTTTAATTAGATTGAAAAGATCGAGAATGGAGTATCACCAGTTTTGCTCCAGGCGATAGTTAAATCTTTAATTAGATTTGAACGTGAAATTTAGAAACTAACTGTCGGTTAGCCAAGCAGAATGGTTTTCTGGATATTGATCTGATGTTGGTTTCGGCCTTCGGGGTTAATATTTGGGGAATTATTCTCTTGATTAATTTACGGTTAGTGACTAATGAATTGGAATGAGGCGTATGTTGTGGTTGTGTAACACTTATTTAAAATATACGCGAGTTATTCGGAAAGGCCGGGTTTATCCCATTCTGAATAACTGATACGACGATAAGTCGAAGATGAAGACGATGGTCGAAGACCGGAGGTCTTCACGTCGTTTGGGGGATAACTGATGATCTTGATTGGGCTGTACACCCAAGAAGATGGAAACAGTTAGTGATCGTCCAGACGTACTTGGAGATCGATGGATATGCGGGGTACTAGGTGCCTCCGGTTTCGTTTAGACCTAGGACGGACTTGTAAATGGACTGTGTGTCTGACATCGGATTTCATTCTGTGTGACTGATATCGGTTGCATAGGATGGTTTGCCTGTGTGGCATGCTAAGATGCAAATGATCAAGGCTTCTGTTGAAAAGCAAAGTCTTGTGGTGATGATCAAAGCACGGCCTTTGTGGCGTAGCTTTGTGTAACGTTTACCTCGCGTGTTTCACACCCGGTATGAACCAAAAACGGGAGACGGACCTCAGGGAGGACTTGCGTTTCTTTCTAGCTAGAAGTGGCGTCAGTGGTTTTACACGCCCTGACGAGTTTGACTTATGTGGTTGTTGCTGTTGCGAGGCGCCTCGGTTATATCGGTTTCGGCCGAATGCATTCTGGTCGGCTGACGGACCAGACTTACACCCCATAGGGTGGGGAGACGTATTGTTCAGGCATAATAATCCACTCCGTGTGGACCGGCCCTGACGATCCAAGGGTCACTCGAGCTCTGATCCTGAGGGGCGGGCTAGAGCGTCTCGAATCGGTTGAGGACTATCTTTTGCCTCGGTTCATAGATGGAAATCCAATTTCCAAATACGTGACTTTGCGATTTTGATTGTATAACCTATATATGGCGACATAGTGGTATGGGGCATTCATGCCGCCTATGATTGATACTTATGATTTGAAGTTGTTTTATACACTATGCACTTATATAGTATCAAATGATTTGTTTTAAAACGTATCAAGCATTCTTTGGCTGTTATAAGGGAAAACCCTATCCTCGACTGCGTTGCATTGTGTGATGGGACCTGGGTCTTATAACAGCTTCATTCTTCTTTATTTAGCATTGCGCTGTTGTTTTTGCACTGGTATTCTTGGGAGGAAACCCGTTCCGTGTTATACGGCGTGGTCCCTTGATTTACCTAGCTTTAAAAATAAAGATTAACTGTTTTAGTTCTCACACCAGTCCCATGACTGACCTGGAGTTTATTGTTTTAACCTAAACTCTGGGTGCCCTTATTTTGACACGGGCAGCTAGTAGTTTTGGTTTTGCAGATTTATATTCACAGGATCCTGGTTTACAGCTGGAACGATATCCGGAAAGCTTTGTATCCGTATATCTCATTCTAGTTGTGTATTGTATTATTTTTCCGCTGCGATGTATTTAAATGTAATTTAAATCTCTGATATTTCTGTGTAATATTCATTCATACTCTGTATATTCTTGTAATCTGATGCACTGTTGTTAAATACAATGAAATGTTCTTTTAGATGCGTTCTGTTGTGGTTTGTTCTCTAACTATCCGACGCTTTCCTTTACGGGGAAGTTACGGGTCTTCACAGTTGGTATCAGAGCTTTGGTTTACAAAGCTCAGAGAACAAGGCACATTAGAACCTTACGAAAGAATTCATCAGATATTGGATTAGTAATATCCAATGGGATGACTCGTTAGAGATAGGATCAGTAGTATCCTAGAACGAGTGTGAAGAGTATATTTTAAAAGTGAAAACAAATTTTTGTTTTGAAAATTTAAATCAATTATTCGTATTTGGTTATTTATTTAATTGAGTTGGACAGTCCAGTATATATAGATTTTGCGTATACGTCTGATCCGCGTGTATTCGAAGTTATAATATATTGGATAGATATAGCATCACACTCTAGTCGCCCGAAGATGATATTGATGATAGCGATCGCATCATCAACATTTATGTTCGAGTTTCGAAGGTGTGATTTTCTATATATTTCCTATTGACTGGTGTGAGAACCAAAATTAGATAGGGCCTATGGTTATGATTTGGCATCAAGAATCTGATTTTTGTATATATATCAAAGTTATGAATTTGAAACTCTAATTCACTAATTGATTGATGTTTGTGTTGTTTGTTTAGTTGTTTGCTAATTTTTAACCATTAAGCCTAATTGGATCAAATATTGAATTATATTGAAATTTGGTCGCATCTGCTTGCATATACATATATATCTTTGAACAGGTCATAGCAAGGAGGCTAGAGCAGAGAATAAAATTTGTTTGCCCGACAAATAGGTACATGTTTACTACATAATTTCCTGTTTTGTTTGGGTGATGATGATTTTGTGAGCCTATTGGCTAGCCGCTTGGCTTTTTCTTTTTCTTTTTGAGATCTGAAGGACCGGGGAAGCTATTTGAAATTCCCCGATGCTCCCATTGCAGGGGAGGTTATGGCGAAATTTTTCAAAAATTTAGGGTGTTAGCCAAATTTTTGAAGTTTTGAAAATTCTCAGAAACTAAAGAGTTAGAGAATGGAAGTTAGACCGAGCGTACAGTTGAATAATCAAACCACTTTCGACTTTGTTCCTTTTCGGGGACGAAAAGTTTTAAGTGGGGGAGATTGTAACAACCCGTAAAATCTGGGCCAGTTTAAAATTTTTATTTTGGCGATTATAGCGAATTTTGAATATTTAAAATAGATTATTTTAAATATAATCGACGAGAAATTTATTTTGAATATAATTAGAACGTATATATTATACGCGTCGTCGTTGGAATATAAATAATTATATATAATTATAAATAGAATTGAAAATGGCGCGGTAGTTCGATAATTCGATTTCAAACTTCAATTGAATGTACCGGGTGCAAAACAATCCGGATTTTAGTGAAACCAAAAATAATGGAATCTAATAGTGAATATCTTTCCAACGAAGTTGAGAAACTGAGATTTCACTTTATAAATGATGAGATATGTCCAGTTTAAAAATTAGAAATAGTCGCTGTGGAATTTATATATATTTTTATATATATAAGGCCCTTAAAAATAGCAATTTTGCAAACGACCTCGGATTCCGACGAAACCAGTTTTGTTGGGTCCGTGGTGTTAAGTTATTGCTAGATTTCAAATTTCATAATTTTTCGAATCAATATGTGAGCATGGCAAAGGAAAACGCGTTTGACCAGTTTCAGTTGATTTTAATCGACTGGAAATTGGCCATTTTTCAAACGGTCTCAGAATTCGACGAAACTAGTTTTGTTAGGACCGTATCGTCAATACGAAGCTAGAAAATATTTTTCAGGAATTTTTAAAGTTCGTATGTGACCCCGGTAATTTGAAATGTACGTTTAAAATTCAATATAAGGATTTAAAATATAATTTCAACGGAAACTGATTGTAACGATCAAACCAGCTTACGACACATATCCCATTGTGCTCGGAATGGGGGTAGAACGCTATGGGCGACAGGCGGTGGGCCTCGTTTCGAGGTCGTATGTGAAAGTCAACTCTTTAGGATAAAATTAATTAATTAAAAAAAAAAAATATATTATCTTCCCTCTTTAACTTCTGGCCCCCCCCCTTTTTTTCTCATTTTCGATTCGTTTCAGGAAAAAAAAAAAAGAAGAATACCTAAATCGTCGCCGCCCATAGGAGCCGCCACCGCCCTCCACCGCCGCGCCTCCCTTGCCTTCACCGCCACGTCGGCGACGAGACCCCCCCTCCCTCTGCGAACACCCGACAGACCCCCCCCCCAACCCATAACCCGTTAGCACCCAGACCCGCGCCAAATCGAGATGGCCGCTCCCCTCCGCTTCGCCAGCGCCTCCTGCCGCCGTTTCTTTCCCCCTCCCCATCGCAGATCGGTGAGTATATTTTATTTATTTATTTATTTATTTATTTATTTTATTATTCTGTATTAAAACTGTTTCTTTTATGAAAAATGTAAAACTGATTTTATAATGATTTTAAAACTGATTTTAAATGATTTTAAAACTGATTTTAAATGGTTTTAAAACTGATTTTAAAACTGAAATTTTTGAAAGATTTTAGAAACTGGTTTTTTATAAAGGTAGAAACTGATTTTTTATAAAGGTAGAAACTTTTTTTTTTTATAAAGGTAGAAACTGATTTTTTATAAAGGTAGAAACTGATTTTTTATAAAGATTTAAAACTGATTTCGTTTTAAAAATATAAACTGATTTGTTTTAAAAATGGTTTAAATTTTAAATAGAAAAGGTTTAATCTTTGAATTAGAAAAAGATTTGAGTTTTTTTTAAAAAAAAAAAAAAAATTGATTTTTAAATATTGAACTTCGAATAAAAATTCGATTCTTATATATAGAACTTTGAAATAAAAATTCGATTTTTATATATTGAATAACATAGTAAAGATTCAATTTTTATATAAAGTATAACGAAGTGAAAATTCTATTTTTACACATATGCGATAGCGATGAAAATTCTATTTTTCACAATATGAAGTTAGCGTTAAAAATATGATTTTTATATAATAAAGAATATAAAAATGTGATTTTTATATTTATAGTGACTACGGGCAACGAAGATGGCGATGATGCGATAGCGATGAAGATTTCCTGCGTTAGAAGTGCCGTGGAGCTAGGATAGCTATATGTGAGAATTTCTCACCTTTCAATTTATTTTTCTAGTTATATATATACTAGGATGCAGACGGTGCTTAGTAGCACCCGACACCCGTCCACAGACCATGGACTTGTTTGTTTGACTGTTTGGTGATTGATTGTGATATTGGTTTGAATGTGGTTTGTGGTGTGAAAAAAAATCGAATCGATAAATTGGTTAGGATTAGACGTGCGCCGTTATAAGGCGAAGGAGTAAGGCTAGGTTAGACCCTTACTCCAAATTTTGTGGTTTGCATAACGAAAGTGAATTTGATTGATGTGTGAATGGCGTGGGCCTTCACTAGACCGGGGATAAGGCTAGGCCTTGTCCCGTTTCTAGTATCGTGCCGTTATGCCGCCGAAATTTTCTAAAATAAGTTAGAAAAATAAAAATATCATTTTATTTAAAGAATGAACTAAATTGAAATTCATATGTTGGAATAAAATGTTTTATCGTTAAAAATATAATTTTTAACGTGAATGTGAATAAATAAATATTCATTTACAAACCAGACGGTTTGTTTATGTACACCTATTTGAATGACGTTGATTGGGTCGATAAATTTTACACATCGCCTAACTGCACAAATAAAATATGTGTTTGATTGTTTGAAACCCCACACGGGTGTTAGGATGAAATTTGAAGTTCACTCATCCTGATTGATTAAATATGTCGATCGATTGATTGACAGGCTGTTATAAGCGTTGAATATCTATATTTGATGCTTATACAGTGTAGTGCACTTTGGTTGATGGTTGATTATTTTCAATGCTGTTATATACATGTGTTGTATGAAAATCCATATAATTAATTTTATATGGTAATTGATTGGGCCTCATTCCAGCTTTGAAAAAGAAATATTTGAAAAAGAAATATTCGAAATAGAATATTTGAAAATAAAGGAATATATGAAGCCGTGTTGATTAGATTGACGCCATTTTGACGTGAACGATATTTATATCGATTTTAGAAAACGATTTCGAAATGAATTGAATTGAAAACGATTTCGAAATGAATTGAATTGAAAACGATTTCGAAATGAATTGAATTGAAAACGATTTCGAAATGAATTGAATTGAAAACGATTTCGAAATGAATTGAATTGAAAACGATTTCGAAATGAATTGAATTGAAAACGATTTCGAAATGAATTGAATTGAAAACGATTTCGAAATGAATTGAATTGAAAACGATTTCGAAATGAATTGAATTGAAAACGATTTCGAAATGAATTGAATTGAAAACGATTTCGAAATGAATTGAATTGAAAACGATTTCGAAATGAATTGAATTGAAAACGATTTCGAAATGAATTGAATTGAAAACGATTTCGAAATGAATTGAATTGAAAACGATTTCGAAATGAATTGAATTGAAAACGATTTCGAAATAAATTGAATTGAAAACGATTTCGAAATGAATTGAATTGAAAACGATTTCGAAATGAATTGAATTGAAAACGAATTGGAATCGAATTGAAAGTGAATTGAAATGAATTCAAATTGAATTGAAATTTGAATTGAATAGAAGTGAGTTTTGAAACGAATCTATAAAGAAGAATTCAATTTTGCTTTGAATTGAAATGGAAGTTGAAATGGATTTTTGAAACGAATTCAAAACTATTTATATAATTCGTTTTAAATAAAAATCGACGAAATATATATTATATATATTATATATAATATAATGGCCTGAATAGAACGCGCCGCGTCGCGGCAGTTCGCGAATTTCGACCATTTATTTCGAACGGACATTACGGGAGATCCGACCGTCGGATTCTCCTAAAACCGGAACCGTTGGGTTCGTATCGAAAAGAGCTTTCTAATGAATGTTAGAAATTTGAAATCTAACGGTTGGATTTGGAGATACGTCCAAATCAAATTCGAAAAAGGTCGCTGTAAGTGCAGTTCGATGGCCGTTAATGGAAATCGACTGTATGGGCCTTGATAAAATTATTAAAAATAGCAATAATTTGTGTAAAATCATAAGAAATGATTTAGAAAGAATTGGGATGAAAAACTCCATATTTGAAAAGATAAAAATGGATTTTTATCGAAATGAACTAGTTTTGAACTAGAATTATAATTCTATTTATTTTTAAATAAATAAATTGAATTCGAAAAGGGTTTTAAAAATAACCAAAATTTCCAATGATTGCATTGGAGTGGATTTGAATCGAAATTGTCTTCGGAATATTTCGATGTTGGAATTCGTGATTATACAGGTGTTGTTATGGAAATTTGAAAGATATATATTGATATCGTTATTTCCAATACGACATTTGTTAGTCGTAGAATTCGATATTGAATATAAGCTGATATATTTTCTATTCAGAGCCTTGTATTGAATATCGAATGTGATTTGGGTTTGTCGTGAATGGTGTCTTCACTAACACTGTTCTTGAACCCAGTTGAGAAAAGATTAAATCTTTTTATTTAGATTTAATGAAATGTACCAATTAAATAATATTTAATTGGAATTGAATATCGAATGTGATTTGGGTTTGTCGTGAATGGTGTCTTCACTAACACTGTTCTTGAACCCAGTTGAGAAAAGATTAAATCTTTTTACTTAGATTTAATGAAGTGTACCAATTAAATGATATTTAATTGGAATTGAATTGGTATTGATTTTTGGGTTTATCGTGAACAGTGTTTTAAATAACACTTGTTCTTTAACCCGATAATTAATGGAATGTGATTTTGGGTTTATCGTGAATCGTGTTTTAAAAGACACTGATTCTTTAACCCAGATAAGGATTAAAACTAAGTGGAGTTTTAATGAATCTTTAATTAGATTGAAAAGATCGAGAATGGAGTATCACCAGTTTTGCTCCAGGCGATAGTTAAATCTTTAATTAGATTTGAACGTGAAATTTAGAAACTAACTGTCGGTTAGCCAAGCAGAATGGTTTTCTGGATATTGATCTGATGTTGGTTTCGGCCTTCGGGGTTAATATTTGGGGAATTATTCTCTTGATTAATTTACGGTTAGTGACTAATGAATTGGAATGAGGCGTATGTTGTGGTTGTGTAACACTTATTTAAAATATACGCGAGTTATTCGGAAAGGCCGGGTTTATCCCATTCTGAATAACTGATACGACGATAAGTCGAAGATGAAGACGATGGTCGAAGACCGGAGGTCTTCACGTCGTTTGGGGGATAACTGATGATCTTGATTGGGCTGTACACCCAAGAAGATGGAAACAGTTAGTGATCGTCCAGACGTACTTGGAGATCGATGGATATGCGGGGTACTAGGTGCCTCCGGTTTCGTTCAGACCTAGGACGGACTTGTAAATGGACTGTGTGTCTGACATCGGATTTCATTCTGTGTGACTGATATCGGTTGCATAGGATGGTTTGCCTGTGTGGCATGCTAAGATGCAAATGATCAAGGCTTCTGTTGAAAAGCAAAGTCTTGTGGTGATGATCAAAGCACGGCCTTTGTGGCGTAGCTTTGTGTAACGTTTACCTCGCGTGTTTCACACCCGGTATGAACCAAAAACGGGAGACGGACCTCAGGGAGGACTTGCGTTTCTTTCTAGCTAGAAGTGGCGTCAGTGGTTTTACACGCCCTGACGAGTTTGACTTATGTGGTTGTTGCTGTTGCGAGGCGCCTCGGTTATATCGGTTTCGGCCGAATGCATTCTGGTCGGCTGACGGACCAGACTTACACCCCATAGGGTGGGGAGACGTATTGTTCAGGCATAATAATCCACTCCGTGTGGACCGGCCCTGACGATCCAAGGGTCACTCGAGCTCTGATCCTGAGGGGCGGGCTAGAGCGTCTCGAATCGGTTGAGGACTATCTTTTGCCTCGGTTCATAGATGGAAATCCAATTTCCAAATACGTGACTTTGCGATTTTGATTGTATAACCTATATATGGCGACATAGTGGTATGGGGCATTCATGCCGCCTATGATTGATACTTATGATTTGAAGTTGTTTTATACACTATGCACTTATATAGTATCAAATGATTTGTTTTAAAACGTATCAAGCATTCTTTGGCTGTTATAAGGGAAAACCCTATCCTCGACTGCGTTGCATTGTGTGATGGGACCTGGGTCTTATAACAGCTTCATTCTTCTTTATTTAGCATTGCGCTGTTGTTTTTGCACTGGTATTCTTGGGAGGAAACCCGTTCCGTGTTATACGGCGTGGTCCCTTGATTTACCTAGCTTTAAAAATAAAGATTAACTGTTTTAGTTCTCACACCAGTCCCATGACTGACCTGGAGTTTATTGTTTTAACCTAAACTCTGGGTGCCCTTATTTTGACACGGGCAGCTAGTAGTTTTGGTTTTGCAGATTTATATTCACAGGATCCTGGTTTACAGCTGGAACGATATCCGGAAAGCTTTGTATCCGTATATCTCATTCTAGTTGTGTATTGTATTATTTTTCCGCTGCGATGTATTTAAATGTAATTTAAATCTCTGATATTTCTGTGTAATATTCATTCATACTCTGTATATTCTTGTAATCTGATGCACTGTTGTTAAATACAATGAAATGTTCTTTTAGATGCGTTCTGTTGTGGTTTGTTCTCTAACTATCCGACGCTTTCCTTTACGGGGAAGTTACGGGTCTTCACACTTATATTCATATAAAATTCATGCTGATGTTGTGTATATATTTGTCGAAATTTTGATTGCTGTATGGTCGTGATGAATCACTGAATTAATTGTGTGTATTATATTTGGACGAAAGTAAATATATCATGGTTGCTTTGTTGAAACCAAATTTGTCATCTTGATCATAAATTTGATGAAAACAAATATATATCTTTTGATTATAAAATTGTTGAATAATAATAATAATATATATATCATTTTTACATATCAAGATCGGATTAGGAATGTAAAAACATGTTGTGACAAATTAATTTTCTTTGTTGGTCATCAGAAATGTAAATTTGTTTTTTGACAAATAAACTTCACCTTTATTTATCATTAGAGATGGAAAATTTGTTAACATATAAAATACCCTTTTTATAGGACATTAGAATTCATGGAAAATTGCTAACATATAAAATGTTAAAGTGAATAAGAATGACATTTTAGTTATAAGATGTTAAAGTGAAGAAAAAAAACATTTTTATTATAAAATGTTAAAGTAAAGAAAAATAATATTTTAGTTATAAAACGTTAAAGGGAATAAAAATAACATTTTTGCTTATAAATGTTTATTGAGGATAAAAAACAACATTTTGTTTAAAAATGCTTATTTAGATAAAATATCTCATTTTCAATAGAAATGTATATTTAGATTAAACTTGTCATTTTGATTAAAGAAGAGTTGTCAAATAAAAAATAAAAATAAAAAATTATATTTTATTTAAAATATGAACCATTAGGAAAAAGAGTAGACAATAAGGATTTCATTTTCATTGAAATGAGAATCACTTTTGTTGAAACAAAATGGAATAAACAAAATTCTCATTTTTGTTTGAATTGAAAAGAATAAACAAAATTCTCATTTTTGTTTGTATTGAAAAGAATAAACAAAATTCTCATTTTTGTTTGCATTGAAAAGAATAAACAAAATCATCATATTTGGTTACATTAAAAAGAAGAATTGAAAATGTATACTTTTGTTACATTAAAAAGAAG
Source organism: Allium sativum (assembly GCA_030737875.1). NCBI lineage: Eukaryota > Viridiplantae > Streptophyta > Magnoliopsida > Asparagales > Amaryllidaceae > Allium > Allium sativum. The sequence goes on along the minus strand of CM060921.1, from coordinate 506,268,936 downwards.
AATTGAAAATGTATACTTTTGTTACATTAAAAAGAAGAATTGAAAATGTATACTTTTGATACATTAAAAAGAAGAAGTTAAAAATGTATAATTTTTATACATTAAAAAGAAAAAGTTAAAAGTGTATATTTCTATACATTTTAAAGAATGAGTTAAAAATGTATGTTTTTATACGTTAAAAAGAATGAATTAGTGATGGACATTTTTGTCACATTAAAAAGTATGAAGTAGAAATACACATTCTGTCATTTATAAGGAAGGAAACAAAAACATTTATTTTGGTCATTTAATAAGGATTTCACAAAAATCACATTCTTGTCACTTAATAAGTATTAGATTAAAATCACATTTTTGTTTACTTGAAAAGAATTAGACAAAATTACAACATTTCTGCCACTTGAAAGGAATTAGAATAAAAGAGGCATTTTGTCACTTTAAAAGGAATTGAAATGAAAGAGTAGATTTTTTTTTATCGTTGGTTCACAATAAATAGAATTGAAATATATGTCCTGGAGGTTGATGTGTTTAATTATAATGTTGAGTATATTCAAATTGAATATTACACTTCCATTTACAAGTTACCCAACTTGTTTATGCGATTGGGTCGATAATTTTTACACATCGCCCAAGTGCACAAATAATTTATTATTTGATTGTTGGATGAAACCCCACACGGGTGTTGGGATGATATTTGACCTACACTAGTCCCAATATTTAATGTAGAATCCACTTTGATTGTTATTTGAATGTTTGATAATTATTTATCATGATGGTTGATTTCATACAATATATGGTTGTTGATTGAGTCACATTTCAATAAGGAATATTCTAGAAAAGAATATTTTAGAAAAATATTTTAGAAAAAGAATATATTTTAGAAAAATATATTTTTATTTAAATGAACTAGTCAGTAACTAGAATAAATCATTAAATTAAGATTTAATGAAGTTTTCCAATTAGTGAATATTTAATTGAAATTAAATTTAATAAATTAGATTTTGGGTTTGTCGTGAATGGTGTCTTCAATAACACCTTTCTTAAACCCAGTTGAAAAGAATAAATCTTTTAATTAAGATTACTAGAGTTTCAAACTATATTTTGTAATTGGAATAAAAATGAATTGAGTTTATCATGAACAATGTCTTTAAACGACATCTGTTCTTTAACTCAATTGACAGTGAGAGTATGATTTGGAATTTATAAATCCTTATTTAAGATTTAAATGAGAATTTTCCAAAAGTCAAGTTTTCCAATTTAATATATTAGATTGGAACTGAATAGAATTCGAATTAAGTATAACCGAGATAAGCTTCTGTAAAAGAAAACCGATACTACGTATGGAATTTAAAAGACTTTGTCGCTATTCCATTTATATTATTGGTCGGATACAGAAATTTATAACTATTATATATTGATTTGATTTCTGTGAAGATTCCATATTTTAAGGAAGATGATTTCGGGTTTACCGTGAACTATGTTTTAAATGACATTAGTTCTTTAACCCAGTTAAGCATAAGATTAATTTATTAATTTAAGTAATCATTGAATAATGATTTTTGATATTTAAAACCGAATGGGGTTCTTAACAAATCTTTAAAAGAAAGATTTAAGAATAAATGTAAGAATTTATTTTTGATAAGATAATGTGAATATTTTATTTAAAAGCATATTCTGAATTGGAATGTGGCGTTGGATGTGCTTCAATAGTACTTGATTTTTAATTATAAAAATACGTGAGTGATTCGGGAAGACCGGGTTTAACCCATTCCGAATAATTACTATGACGACGAAGAGTCGAAGATGAAGACGGTGGTTGAAGATTGATGATCTTCACATGGAATGGATGCGTTGCTATAGAGACCCTTGATGGGAGTAGCTACCTTGAAGGGGCTTCAGTGGTGGCCGTCCGGACTATTGTTGATTGTTCGGATTTGGTTTTCGCTCAGACCCAGAGCATAAGCTAGTAAATGGATGCGTGTCTGACATTGGATTTCGTTCCGTGTGAATTAAATCGATTTCTGTTAATGTATGTCTGTTTGGTGGTGGAGGATTTATTCTCTACTTAACACCCTGGTATATATTAATAGTGATTGATCGCATGGCATGAATTGTCAATGTGGCACGCCAAGATGCAATTGATCAAGGCTTTTGTTGAAAAGCAGGGCATTGTGGGATGATCAAAGTATAGCCTATTACGGCATAGCTTTGTGTATATCGTGACTTCGCGAGCCTCACACCCCGGTATGAGTCAAAAACGGGATTAGGACTGCAGGGAGTGCACATGTTTCTTTCTAGCTAGGAGTGGTGTCAGTGCTTAAACTGACTGACATTTTACTTATGTGGATGATGGATTTTGAGGCGCCTCGGATTTTTATAGGCCGTTAGTGGTCATATTATAGGTCCAAAAGGACCGGGAAGTGTGTGTTCAGGCATAACCAATCCATTGCTGATAGGCCGGGACCGGCCCTGAAGATCTAAGGGTTCACTGCGGGGGATCCTGAGCCATTTGCTAGAGTGTCTCGAATCGGAGAGGAGCTTTCCTCTAGCCTTGACTCATGATGGAAAACCAACTTCCAATACGACCTTGCGGTTTTGATTGTAGAACAAGTATGGCGACATAGTAGGATGGGGTACTATGCCGTCTATGATTGATACATTATGATTGAAATTGTTTTTGAAATATATATACTCATAGATATACCCACTAATATTAAATCCGTTTTATCGTATCAAGCATCTTTTGACCATTATAAGGTAAAACCCTAACCTTCGGTTTGCGTTGCATTGTGTAATGAGACTTAGGTCTTATAATGGTTTCATTTTTGTAAAAAGTGTTGCGTTGTTTAACGTTTTACTTTATTTTATGCACTGGCAATCCAATGGATTAAACCCGTTCTGTGTTAGCGGCGTGGTCCTGTGATTAGCCTTATTATTTGATAAGTTAAGTTAAGATTTTTCATACCAGTCCCATGACTGACCTGTAGTTTGTTTCATTGGCAAACTCGGGTGCCCATATTTTCCACACGGGCAGTCGAGTAGCTTTTTGCAGATATATTTACAGGGTCCTGGCTTACAGCTGAAGCGGTACTCGGAAAGCTCTGTATCCGTGTATTCCTCCCACTTGTATATTTGTATTATTTTTCCGCTGCTATTTAAATGTAATTTAAAACTCTGATATTATTGTATTCCTATTATGTAATAAGTGTTCATACTCTGTTACATTCTTGTACTCTGATGTAATTGTTGTAATCAGCAATAAAATGTTCTTCAGTTTGTATTCTGATGTGTGTTGTTCTCAAGGCAATCCAGCCTTTCCTTTTAAGCGGAAGATTCATATTAAATGAATTATACTATATTATCTGTTCTATATACACATAAATAACCATTTTGTTGCAGATGACTATAAAAGGGAAAGCGGAGTGTACGTAGCAAATTAGATCGCGACGGAACATTCCGAAACTACACATATATGTGTGGTTGATACAGAATCAATTAATTACTTTGATTATCCATATTTATTCTCATCATCCACTCGTCTATATTAATATCTTCTTGCATTTGTTTGTTTATCGCCCAAGTTTACTTATGTGTGTTCCCAAATTGATTATATTGTCGATGTGGAAGTAAATAAACATTTTGTTTAATAAAAGTCTGTTTTTTCACAAAATCGATATTTGAATAAAATTATCATTTTGACTAATGATATTTATAAATGTATATATTGTTTGAGTTAATAATATTGTGATTCAATTATCTATTTTAACAAATGGTAATTGTGTCTGATTTTGTAAACTAACAAATTGATAATTGATTATTCATTCTAGTCAATGATATTTAAATTGAATTAATTATTATAGTTATTGAAACCTTATTTTAATTAATTATTTTAATCAATGGTTAATTAAAATTTAATAATTGTTTTACTGAATAATGCTTTAGTTCTGATAACTAACTTTAAATAATATTGCCTTTGATTTGATTGTCCTATTCTTCTAAGTTAATTTTAAAAGTGAAATTTAATTGATTTAATGAAATGAATAAAATCATTTTAATTGGTTTAAAATAAATGATTTAGGAATAATGAGTTGATTTATCAAAAGGTTTCAAACTTAATGAATAAATTTAATCATGGTTTATAAATAAACAATTTATTTATTATAATAGATCATAAATAGGATTAATTATTTTATAGGATAATTAATTTTTGCTTTACTCAGATTTAAGTATTTAAATTTTATTTATTATCCTTTTGGAAAAATTACATCGTTTAGATCTTATAAATGACAGTTTAAGTAAGAATGCTTTGTTTAAATAGTTATGGTTTTGAAATTTAGTATAAGTGTAAGGTGAGCTGGGTTTTATTTGGTGTTTTAATTTAACATTGGTTTTAAATTTTCTTTTAAATACACTTAGAATAACAATTAACTCTTTAAAAACTAATATTTCAAAGAGTATTGTGATAAGTACTTTCGTTCAAATATCTAAAATATGAAAACCCAGCATAAGTTCGAGTTTTGAAGTTTAAATGTTTTCGATATGAATATGGAAAGAAATTACCATAAACGAGATAGCTTATATGGTGAATATTTAGTTATATCACTAGACGTTGGAGTATAGAAATTTCTCTTATCTCAAAGTTTGAAAACATTGTTCGGACGATACTTGGGGGTAACACTACCTCAACTTGTTCGACTTTATTTTTAACCAAGAGATAGTATAAGTTTGGGATCGATAAATAATGATAAGAGAATGAGATTTAGTTTCCATATATGATCATTTTGAATATTTCTGATAGTTGATTTAACAACTATTGGTTCAACTTTCTTGAGTTGTATCATCAAATCAAAACGAGTTGTTGCTCTTTGACATTGTTATCCTTTGTTGTAAATTACTAAATCTGGATTGCAAATGGACGATTAGCTATGTGGGGTTGCTCCCGTTAGGGTAATTTCACATCGACTGTAGTGTTAGTTTGGTTATTGCACGCAAGATGTGAAATACATGGATACTCGGTAAAGTCAGCGGGGGTCCGGCTAGTACATTTCCGAGAACAATGTAGTTCTCAAATATATTTTAGAGGTATACTATTATGTAAGGTGGGTGCACCCTCCTAGTCATTTGTTGGAAAAATTCCCATTCTATTCCTTTAATTCCAAATTTATGAGTTTTCCTATTTTAATTGCATCGATAGGATAAAACTTTCGCGATGTTTAATTATTTGTATCCATGATTAGACTGGATGATGTTGGAAGTGGCCTAGTCCGTAGTAAGTGGTACGATCGAGTTATTTCAGAAAAAACAACTTTTTCCCATATTCGATCCAAATGTTTGGATTAGTTTCTTTGCTTCCATCGAGAAGCACCGTGCGCTCTTCTCAATAGTGTGTTGTTTTGTTATTACTTTTATTTTGGCAAATTTTACATATGACACTCATTCCTTATTATTTAGAGACTTTGTTTGTGACATGATATTTATTCATATATGTAGTTCTTGTGAGGTAAAAACCTGTTCGGCGAGCTGCGGTGTGGTCTCACAGAATTATTATTTGTTTTCTGTTATATGTGTTTTATCATGTTGGTATTCCAAACTGATTCGTATATTATTTTATTATAATGCTCGGGTCAGACCGAATTTGTTTCCAGGTTGTCTTCTGTTGGATGTGGAGCTCATGGAGTAGAGTTGGAAGTTTGCTTGTCGCAGTATTTTATTTCTGCTGTATTTTGTTTTACCTATCAGCATATAAGGTCCGAATTTTGTAATTGTCCAATTGGTAAAATTTATTTTTAAGTCTGATGCACATTGTATCTTGGAGTGGCAGTTCATCTGTCGTTATTATTATTTTTTGTTTTTGTTTCCACAGTAAGATTCTGTGTTTCTTTGGGTTTCTTTTTCTTTTTCTTTTTCTTTTTCTTTTTCTTTTTCTTTTTACCCTAACAATCTATGTTTTCGACGATTGGATGTTTCACATTAAAGTACAGTGGTCATAATTAGTATCGACTTTCGATGGTCGGGAAGGTGGATCGTTACATTTGGATATTCAATTTATTTAAATTTTCCATTTTTGTTTTCAATTATTAATTTCCCTTTTTAATAATGGGTTAATGATAGAGAATTTTTAGGGTATATCTATATAATTAATAAAAAGGATCTCAGTTTTTATTTTTGTTATAAATACAGATATGTATTTTATTTCAAAATTTATTTTTGAGGATGTATGTGTGTGTATATATGATAATATAATAGTGATTTTATATTACATAATATCATAAGTAAAGCTATATTTAAACTTATAAGTTTGAATTTTAAAAGTGCATGATGTGATGTTGGTGAAAAACAAGTATTTAAACATTCTAAATTTTAAATATATAAGATCTATGATTCGATGCTTACTTATAGAATAAGTAAAGTTATATTTTATAAAAATAAAAGCTTGATTTAGTGGTTACCACTTATAAAAAAGCGAAATTAGTTTTATAATATATAGTTATGTGATTTGACGCTTACTTAAAGAAAGCTAAAGTATTATTAAATTTAATAATAACATATAATTTGAAGTTAACTTGTAAATTAAGTAAAAAGTATAATTTGAGTTATAACTTTAATTTATAAAGTACCATGATTTGATGTCTTACAAATTTAATAAAAAATAACTTAAAATAATTATGTAAATTAATACCTTACGTACATATGGGAATATAATTTCCAAAGCAAGCATTAATTGTTATGTACTATTTTGACTTAAGGCAAAAGTTTTGATTTAATAGTAAGGGCATTAAATCTTTTATTATATAACTTAATTTTAATTTTTAATTCTTCTCCTCCTTATTATATATATACACTTAACTATGATTTTCTTCTTCCTCTTACAATCTATTTTCTTTCTTCCCTTTGCTCCTCTTCTAAAACTTAAAAATGGCAACAACTTCTTATTAAGAAGAATGGGCAAGGTAGTAAGTATTAAAGCTTACTATAAAAATCAACAACATTATAGTTCAAGTAAATAAGCAAGGATGGAAAGGATGAAAGCTATAAACAATTACTGTTCATTTTTTTAGACAAAAACGTTCAAGGATTCAAAACGCAGGTGTATACCTAGTTTAAAATTTTCGTTTAAGTTAGGATGATTTGTATTGACATATATTTGAACCTAGTGTAATTTTTGGGGTTTTAAAATTGTGTTAAGTAGGTGTAGTAAAAGTTAGTAGCCATAGCAGTAGCAAGAGGAAGATAAGGTTGTACTTTTCTTGAGTTAGAGGAGGTTTTGGTTGGATTGAAGAATGGCACGATGTTAGCCAACATGATCACATCTTGTAGTGATTTTCGACGTCAATTGGTGATGAAAAATTCGCGATCTGTAGGGATTGATGGAGGCTTCTAAGTGTTGGTTTTTAATCGAGGCCATCGGAGGTAGGGTAGGGATGACCAGAGAGAAGAGAAGGCGATGATTCGTCATTTGGCGGTGTGCGTTTTGTGATTTGGGAAGTCACTGGTGGTGCAACATGCACCATCCGTGCACGTTAATGGGTTGAGTTTGGAAATGAAAGAAGATGGGAAGGAGAAGAGGGCCGGAGCGTTTGGGTCGGTGTGGTTATTGGGCTTGGGCCGATTAGTTTGGGCTTGGGTGAGTTAACTTAAGTTTAAATTAATTTCTATATATATTGTGTAATGGCATAGAATTGAATATCTCACTTGTATATACTCCGTTTGATGAACAGATTGTTTCTTAACGAACCCGATATTTGAGTATATCTATTGTTATGACTGGATAAGTAGAAATTTTTGACATTTTGAAAACGGACAACGTGTGTTGTAATAACCCGTATTTTTGAATAACATGTTATAACATAAATGGAGGCAGAATTAAACTGTAAAATCTGAATCAAGGGAAACGGGTTGTGCCATTGCGTTCGTCTCGGAAAAATACGCGAAATAGAGTCCGAGTTTTCGAAAATCGGAGTCCGTATAACCAAGATATGGCCTCGCGAAGTTTCACGAAAAATTCACAAACTAAAGTATACTTAATTAAGTGAAATGGGTTGCGCAGAGAAATATATATATATTGATATATATATATATATATATATATATAATTGAAAATTAAATAAATAAATATGCAAAAATGTTCAAAACAGCGAATTGGGAGAGGGGAATAACCGAACCGGCCGATTTTTGAGGTCGACCCGAGCCCGCTGGGTCGACTAGGGGTTAATCCAGGGTGTTTGGCTGTCAACCCGTGGGCCGATTCGCTCAAATGCAGATTTTGCATTTGAATGGTTCTCATGGTTCAGCTTTAATCTAAAGGCCCTAGATGGTTCCTACACTTGACTTCTTCCCCAAGACATGATTTGATGGCTTGGATTGAATCTAGGGTTAATCCTATGGCTAATACTATCCTAAAACTCTATAAAAAGACCCCTAAACCTAGCCTAAATCACCATTATTCAATCCTACAACTAAACTATGCCAAATTTGTTCCTCTCATGGCCTCCACTCTCATGCTAAAATTTCTAAGTTAATTTCTATGAGAGATTTTGAGTTCATACAAGTGTTTTCAAACTTGTATGAGTGTTCTTAGTTTGCATTCAAGTCAAGTTGCAACATTTCTATTACAAAGCAAGGGTTTTTATTGATTTAGCTCAAGGGTTTTCATTTGAAGCTTGCATATTTGGGTTTTTGGTGCTTGCATAAGGGTTTCGTCTCAATCTTTATAATAAATAATTATTTGTGTCTTCATAGCATTGTAAGCCCTTTTCTACTTTCTTTCTTTGAACTCTAAAGTTAAATGAATGATGCAAGTTTGGTTGATCATTATATGCAAGTTTGGTTGATCATTATATGCAAGTTTGGTTGATCATTATGCAAGTTATGTATGACACACGTTGCCATGTTATGCAAGTTTGGGTTGATCATGTTATCATGATATGCAAGTTTGGGTTGATCATTATACACATGTTATCATGTTATGCAAGTTAAACTTGAAGTTGTGAGCTTGAAGCTTCAAGCTTTATGTTGAAGGTTGCATTTTGGCAACATGGAAGTTATCATATCCCTTATGATAACTTGCATGTGAGGCTAAATGCGAACTTCTAGCCACTTCTACATGTCATTCATCACCATGTATCACTTATGTGCTAAGTTTGGTTTTATGCATGCTTTTGAAGCCTAATAATGCAATATGCAAGTATATGAACATATGTACATTTCATATGCCACCATGTTAAACTTGTGGCTTCAACACCTTTTTGTCATGATTATGCCAAGTTCCCTATTTTATCCTTTATGCGTTGTTGCGATTATGTAAACGATGGGATTACGTTGGGGTTGGGTGTGACGACCCGCAACTTCCCCGTAAAGGAAAGCGTCGGATAGTTCGAGAACAAACCACAACAGAACGCATATAAAAGAACATTTCACTATATATTACAACAGTGCATCAGATTACAAGAATATACAGAGTATAAACGAATATTACACAGAGATATCAGAGATTTAAATTACATTTAAATACATAGCAGCGGAAAATAATACAATACACAACTAGAAGAGATATACGGATACAAAGCTTTCCGGATATCGTTCCAGCTGTAAACCAGGATCCTGTGAATATAAATCTGCAAAACCAAAACTACTAGCTGCCCGTGTCAAAATAAGGGCACCCAGAGTTTAGGTTAAAACAATAAACTCCAGGTCAGTCATGTGACTGGTGTGAGAACTAAAACAGTTATTAATCTTTATTTTAAATCAGGTAAATCAAGGGACCACGCCGTATAACACGGAACGGGTTTCCTCCCAAGAATACCAGTGCATAAAACAAACAGCGCAATGCTAAATAAAGAAAAATGAAGCTGTTATAAGACCCAGGTCCTATCACACAATGCAAACGCAAGCCGGGGGATAGGGTTTTCCCTTATAACAGCCAAAGGATGCTTGATACGTTTAAAAACAAATCATTTGATACTATTATAAGTGCATAGTGTATAAAACAACTTCAAATCATAAGTATCAATCATAGGCGGCATGAGCGTCCCATGCCACTATGTCGCCATATATAGGTTTACAAATAAAACCGCAAATGTCACGTATTTGGAAATTGGAATTCCTTCTATGAACCGAGGCAAAAGATAGTCCTCAAACGATTCGTGACTCTCTAGCCCGAGCCACAGGACCCAGACTCAGGTGAGCCCTTGGAGCGACAGGGCCGGTCCACCGATGTGGATTAAAATGCCTGAACACTACGTTTCCCCACCCTATGGGGTGTAAGTCTGGTCCGTCAGCCGACCAGAAGCATCGGCCGAAACCGATATAACCGAGGCGCCTCGCAACAGCAACAACCACATAAGTCAAACTCGTCAGGGCGTGAAAAACCACTGACGCCACTTCTAGCTAGAAAGAAACGCAAGTCCTCCCTGAGGTCCGTCTCCCGTTTTTGGTTCATACCGGGTGTGAAACACGCGAGGTAAACGTTACACAAAGCTACGCCACAAAGGCCGTGCTTTGATCATCACCACAAGACTTTGCTTTTCAACAGAAGCCTTGATCATTTACATCTTAGCATGCCACACAGGCAAACCATCCTATGCAACCGATATCAGTCACACAGAATGAAATCCGATGTCAGACACACAGTCCATTTACAAGTCCGTCCTGGGTCTGAACGAAACCGGAGGCACCTAGTACCCCGCATATCCATCGATCTCCAAGTACGTCTGGACGATCACTAACTGTTTCCATCTTCTTGGGTGTACAGCCCAATCAAGATCATCAGTTATCACCCAAACGACGTGAAGACCTCCGGTCTTCGACCATCGTCTTCATCTTCGACTTATCGTCGTATCAGTTATTCAGAATGGGATAAACCCGGTCTTTCCGAATAACTCGCGTATATTTAAATAAGTGTTACACAAACACAACATACGCCTCATTCCAATTCATTAGTCACTAACCGTAAATTAATCAAGAGAATAATTCCCCAAATATTAACCCCGAAGGCCGAAACCAACATCAGATCAATATCTAGAAAACCATTCTGTTTGGCTAACCGACAGTTAGTTTCTAAATTTCACGTTCAAATCTAATTAAAGATTTAACTATCGCCTGGAGCAAAACTGGTGATACTCCATTCTCGATCTTTTCAATCTAATTAAAGATTCATTAAAACTCCACTTAGTTTTAATCTGTGACTGGGTTAAAGAATCAGTGTCCTTTAAAACACGGTTCACGATAAACCCAAAGTCACATCCCATTAATTATCGGGTTAAAGAACAAGTGTTATTTAAAACACTGTTCACGATAAACCCAAAAATCAATATCCATTCAATTCCAATTAAATATCATTTAATTGGTACACTTCATTAAATCTAAATAAAAAGATTTAATCTTTTCCCAACTGGGTTCAAGAACGGTGTTAGTGAAGACACCATTCACGACAAACCCAAATCACATTCATTAATTATCGGGTTAAAGAACAAGTGTTATTTAAAAACACTGTTCACGATAGACCCAAAAATCAATATCCATTCAATTCCAATTAAATATCATTTAATTGGTACACTTCATTAAATCTAAATAAAAAGATTTAATCTTTTCTCAACTGGGTTCAAGAACAGTGTTAGTGAAGACACCATTCACGACAAACCCAAATCACATTCGATATTCAATACAAGGCTCTGAATAGAAAATATATCAGCTTATATTCAATATCGAATTCTACGACTAACAAATGTCGTATTGGAAATAACGATATCAATATATATCTTTCAAATTTCCATAACAACACCTGTATAATCACGAATTCCAACATCGAAATATTCCGAAGACAATTTCGATTCAAATCCACTCCAATGCAATCATTGGAAATTTTGGTTATTTTTAAAACCCTTTTCGAATTCAATTTATTTATTTAAAAATAAATAGAATTATAATTCTAGTTCAAAACTAGTTCATTTCGATAAAAATCCATTTTTATCTTTTCAAATATGGAGTTTTTCATCCCAATTCTTTCTAAATCATTTCTTATGATTTTACACAAATTATTACTATTTTTAATAATTTTATCAAGGCCCGTACAGTCGATTTCCAACAATGGCCATCGAACTGCACTTACAGCGACCTTTTTCCAATTTGATTTGGACGTATCTCCAAATCCAACCGTTAGATTTCAAATTTCTAACATTCGTTAGAAAGCTCTTTTCGATACGAACCCAACGGTTCCGGTTTTAGGAGAATCCGACGGTCGGATCTCCCGTAATGTCCGTTTGAAATAAATGGTCGAAATTTACGAACTGCCGCGGCGCGGCGCGTTCTATTCAGGCCATTATATTATATATATAATATATATAATATATATTTCGTCGATTTCTATTTAAAACGAATTATATAAATAGTTTTGAATTCGTTTCAAAATCTATTTCAACTTCCATTTCAATTCAAAGCAAAATTGAATTCTTCTTTATAAATTCGTTTCAAAATTCATTTCTATTCAATTCGAATTTCATTTCAATTTGAATTCATTTCAATTCGCTTTCGATTCCATTTGAATTCATTTTCAATTCAATTCATTTCGAAATCGTTTTCAATTCAATTCATTTCGAAATCGTTTTCAATTCAATTCATTTCGAAATCGTTTTCAATTCATTTTGAATTCGTTTTCAATTCAATTCATTTCGAAATCGTTTTCAATTCAATTCATTTCGAAATCGTTTTCAATTCATTTTGAATTCGTTTTCAATTCAATTCATTTCGAAATCGTTTTCAATTCAATTCATTTCGAAATCGTTTTTAATTCAATTCATTTCGAAATCGTTTTCAATTCAATTCATTTCGAAATCGTTTTCAATTCAATTCATTTCGAAATCGTTTTCAAAATCGATATAAATATCGTTCACGTCAAAATGGCGTCAATCTAATCAACACGGCTTCATATATTCCTTTATTTTCAAATATTCTATTTCAAATATTTTTTTTTCAAATATTTCTTTTTCAAATATTTCTTTTTCAAAACTGGAATGAGGCCCAATCAATTACCATATAAAATTAATTATATGGATTTTCATACAACACATGTATATAATAGCATTGAAAATAATCAACCATCAACCAAAGTGCACTACACTGTATAAGCATCAAATATAGATATTCAACGCTTATAACAGCCTGTCAATCAATCGATCGACATATTTAATCAATCAGGATGAGTGAACTTCAAATTTCATCCTAACTCCCGTGTGGGGTTTCAAACAATCAAACACATATTTTATTGGTGCAGTTAGGCGATGTGTAAAATTTATCGACCCAATCAACGTCATTCAAATAGGTGTACATAAACAAACCGTCTGGTTTGTAAATGAATATTTATTTATTCACATTCACGTTAAAAATTATATTTTAACGATAACACATTTTATTTTAACATATGAATTTCTATTCAGTTCATTCGTTAAATAAAATGCTATTTTTATTTTTCTAACTTATTTTAGAAAATTTCGGCGGCATAACGGCACGATACTAGAAACGGGACAAGGCCTAGCCTTATCCCCGGTCTAGTGAAGGCCCACGCCATTCACACATCAATCATATTCAATTCGTTATGCAAACCACAAGATTTTGGAGTAAGAGTCTAACCTAGCCTTACTCCTTCGCCTTATAACGGCGCACGTCTAATCCTAACCAATTTATCGATTCGATTTTTCACACCACAAACCACATTCAAACCAATATCTCAATCAATCACCAAACAATCCAAACAAACAAGTCCATGGTATGTGGACGGGTGTCGGGTGCTTCTAATAAGCACCGTCTGCATCCTAGTATATATATATATAACTAGAAAAATAAATTGAAAGGTGAGAAATTCTCACTTATAGCTATCCTAGCTCCACGGCTCTTCTTTTGCAGAAGTCTTCGTCGTTTCGCCTTTTTGTCACCTTCGTTGCCCAAGGCCACTATATATAAAAATCGAATTTTTACTTCAAAGTTCAATATATATAAAAATCGAATTTTTATTTCAAAGTTCAATATATAAAAATCGAATTTTTATTTCAAAGTTCAATATATAAAAATCGAATTTTTATTTCAAAGTTCAATATATAAAAATCGAATTTTTAGTTCACCCAAAATAATATCTTTCTATGATAAGCATCATATTTTTTTCATAAGATGAAATCATACATTTCAAATCAAAGAAAACATATTTTTCTTATCACGGAAAACGTATTTCTCGAATCAAGGAAGATGGATTCTTCGAATCAAAGAAAATGGATTCTTTCATTCGCTATGATTTATAAAAACATATTTTTATCTCGAAGTTCTACATTTAAAAATCATATTTTCATTTTAAAAATTCAATCTTTTCCCATTTTAAAAATTCAATCTTTTTCATTTTCAAAATTCAATCTTTTAAAACCTTTCTTAAAAATCAGTTTTATTTTCTTTTTTTAAAAAAAAAAAAAAAAAAAAAAAAAAAAAAAAAAAAAAAAAAAAAAAAAAAAAAACAGTTTTAAAATGCTAATTAATTAAAAAAAATCAAAACAGTTTTAAAATGCTAATTAATTAAAAAAAATCAAAACAGTTTTAAAATGCTAATTAATTAAAAAAAATCAAAACAGTTTTAAAATGCTAATTAAAAAAAAAAAAATCAAAACAGTTTTAAAATTATAAATTAAATTCAGAAGAACTTACCGGGGGGGACTCGTGGCAGAGGCGTCGGAGGTGGGGGGGCTGGCGGCCTTCAATTCGTCGGCGGTCGTCACGGTGGGGGGAGGCTCTGGCGTTTGCGTCTTCGATTCGAAGGGAGGAAGGAGATGAGCGCGAGGGGAGAGGAAGGCGCGAGGTCAGGAGGTCGGAGGGGGTGCGCCTGCCCTAGGCGGCGGCGAGGTCCTCCAGGTGGGGCGACTGGTCATCGAGGGTTCACTCTTTTTTTTTTTTTTTCTTTTTTTTTTCGATTCGATTTAAATGAAAATTAGGGGGGGGGGGCCAGAGATAAAGGAAAGGGGATTTCCCTTTTTTTTTTATTTTATTTTATTATTATTTAATTCAACCTAAAGTTGACTTTTTCATAAGACCTCGAAACGAGGCCCACCGCCTGTCGCCCATAGCGTTTCACCCCCATTCCGAACACAATGGGATATGTACCGCAAGCTGAATCGACCGTTTCGATCAGTTTCCTTTTAATTTACATTTAAATCACTATATTGAATTTTAAACGTACATTTCAAATTACCGGGGTCACATACTAACTAGAAAAATTCCAGAAAAATATTTTCTAGCTTCGTATTGACGATACGGTCCTAACAAAACTAGTTTCGTCGAATTCTGAGACCGTTAGAAAAATGGCCAATTTCCAGTCGATTAAAATCAACTGAAATGGTCAAAACACGTTTTCCTATGCCACGCTCACATATTGATTCGAAAAATTATGAAATTTGGAATCTAGCAATAACTTAACATCACGGACCCAACGAAAGTGGTTTCGTCGAAATCCGAGCTCGTTTGCAAAATGTCCATTTTTAAGGGTCTGAATTCCATAGCGACTATTCAGAAATTTCAACTGGACATATCTTTTGATTCCTGATATGAAATCTTGATTTTTCGGATTCGTTAGAAAGATATTCACTATTAGATTCCATTATTTTTGGTTTCACTAAAATCCGGATTGTTTTGCACCCGGTACATTCAATTGAAGTTTGAAATCGAATTATCGAACTACCGCGCCATTTTCAATTCTATTTATAATTATATATAATTATTTATATTCTAACGACGGCGTATATAATATATACGTCGAATTCCATTTGAATTAAATTTTCTCGTCGTTATTATTTAAAATAATTCATTTTAAATAATCAAAACTCGCTAAAATGGCCAAAATAAAAATTTCAAACTGGCTCACATTTTACGGGTTGTTACAATCTCCCCCACTTAAAACTTTTCGTCCCCGAAAAGGAACAAAGTCGAAAGTGGTTTGATTATTCAGCTCTACGATCGATCAGGCTTCCATTCTCCAACTCTTTAGTTTCTGAGAATTTTCAAAATTTCAAAAATTTGGCTAACTCCCTAAATTTTTGAAAAATTTCGCCATAACCTCCCCTGCAATGGGAGCATCGGGAAATTGCAAATAGCGTTCCCGGTCCTTCAGATCTCAAAAAGAAAAAGAAAAAGCCAAGCGGCTAGCCAATAGGCTCACAAAATCATCATCACCCAAACAAAACAGGAAATTATGTAGTAAACATGTACCTATTTGTCGGGCAAACAAATTTTATTCTCTGCTCTAGCCTCCTTGCTATGACCTGTTCAATATAAGTATATGTATATGCAAGCAAACGCGACCAATTTTCAATACAATCAATATTTGGTTAAATTAGGCATAAATGGTTAAAAATTAGCAAACAACTAAACAAACAACACAAACATCAATCAATTAGTGAATTTAACGTTTCAAATTCATAATTTGATATATATACAAAAATCATGTTTTTGATGCCAAATCACAACGATGTATTCTAGCTATATATAAGTTTTGGGTTCTCACACCAGCCTAATGGAAATATATAGAGAATCACACCTTCGAGACACGAACATAAATGCTGATGATGTCATGACAATCATCAGTACCATCTTCGGGCGACTAGAGTGTGATGCTATATCTATCCAATATATTAAAATTTCGAATACACGCGGATCAGACGTATACGCAAAATCTATATATACTGGATTGTCCACATCAATATAAATGGATAATCAAATACGAATAATTGATTTAAATTTTCAAAACAAAAGTTTGTTTTCATTAGAAAAATATACTCTTCACACCCGTTCTAGGATACTACTGATCCTATCTCTAACGAGTCATTCTCATTGGATATTGCTAATCCAATATCTGATGAACTCTTTCGTATGTTTCTAATGTGCCTTGTTCTCTGCTTTGTAAACCAAAGCTCTGATACCAACTGTGACGACCCGCAACTTCCCCGTAAAGGAAAGCGTCGGATAGTTCGAGAACAAACCACAACAGAACGCATATAAAAGAACATTTCACTATATATTACAACAGTGCATCAGATTACAAGAATATACAGAGTATAAACGAATATTACACAGAGATATCAGAGATTTAAATTACATTTAAATACATAGCAGCGGAAAATAATACAATACACAACTAGAAGAGATATACGGATACAAAGCTTTCCGGATATCGTTCCAGCTGTAAACCAGGATCCTGTGAATATAAATCTGCAAAACCAAAACTACTAGCTGCCCGTGTCAAAATAAGGGCACCCAGAGTTTAGGTTAAAACAATAAACTCCAGGTCAGTCATGTGACTGGTGTGAGAACTAAAACAGTTATTAATCTTTATTTTAAATCAGGTAAATCAAGGGACCACGCCGTATAACACGGAACGGGTTTCCTCCCAAGAATACCAGTGCATAAAACAAACAGCGCAATGCTAAATAAAGAAAAATGAAGCTGTTATAAGACCCAGGTCCTATCACACAATGCAAACGCAAGCCGGGGGATAGGGTTTTCCCTTATAACAGCCAAAGGATGCTTGATACGTTTAAAAACAAATCATTTGATACTATTATAAGTGCATAGTGTATAAAACAACTTCAAATCATAAGTATCAATCATAGGCGGCATGAGCGTCCCATGCCACTATGTCGCCATATATAGGTTTACAAATAAAACCGCAAATGTCACGTATTTGGAAATTGGAATTCCTTCTATGAACCGAGGCAAAAGATAGTCCTCAAACGATTCGTGACTCTCTAGCCCGAGCCACAGGACCCAGACTCAGGTGAGCCCTTGGAGCGACAGGGCCGGTCCACCGATGTGGATTAAAATGCCTGAACACTACGTTTCCCCACCCTATGGGGTGTAAGTCTGGTCCGTCAGCCGACCAGAAGCATCGGCCGAAACCGATATAACCGAGGCGCCTCGCAACAGCAACAACCACATAAGTCAAACTCGTCAGGGCGTGAAAAACCACTGACGCCACTTCTAGCTAGAAAGAAACGCAAGTCCTCCCTGAGGTCCGTCTCCCGTTTTTGGTTCATACCGGGTGTGAAACACGCGAGGTAAACGTTACACAAAGCTACGCCACAAAGGCCGTGCTTTGATCATCACCACAAGACTTTGCTTTTCAACAGAAGCCTTGATCATTTACATCTTAGCATGCCACACAGGCAAACCATCCTATGCAACCGATATCAGTCACACAGAATGAAATCCGATGTCAGACACACAGTCCATTTACAAGTCCGTCCTGGGTCTGAACGAAACCGGAGGCACCTAGTACCCCGCATATCCATCGATCTCCAAGTACGTCTGGACGATCACTAACTGTTTCCATCTTCTTGGGTGTACAGCCCAATCAAGATCATCAGTTATCACCCAAACGACGTGAAGACCTCCGGTCTTCGACCATCGTCTTCATCTTCGACTTATCGTCGTATCAGTTATTCAGAATGGGATAAACCCGGTCTTTCCGAATAACTCGCGTATATTTAAATAAGTGTTACACAAACACAACATACGCCTCATTCCAATTCATTAGTCACTAACCGTAAATTAATCAAGAGAATAATTCCCCAAATATTAACCCCGAAGGCCGAAACCAACATCAGATCAATATCTAGAAAACCATTCTGTTTGGCTAACCGACAGTTAGTTTCTAAATTTCACGTTCAAATCTAATTAAAGATTTAACTATCGCCTGGAGCAAAACTGGTGATACTCCATTCTCGATCTTTTCAATCTAATTAAAGATTCATTAAAACTCCACTTAGTTTTAATCTGTGACTGGGTTAAAGAATCAGTGTCCTTTAAAACACGGTTCACGATAAACCCAAAGTCACATCCCATTAATTATCGGGTTAAAGAACAAGTGTTATTTAAAACACTGTTCACGATAAACCCAAAAATCAATATCCATTCAATTCCAATTAAATATCATTTAATTGGTACACTTCATTAAATCTAAATAAAAAGATTTAATCTTTTCCCAACTGGGTTCAAGAACGGTGTTAGTGAAGACACCATTCACGACAAACCCAAATCACATTCATTAATTATCGGGTTAAAGAACAAGTGTTATTTAAAAACACTGTTCACGATAGACCCAAAAATCAATATCCATTCAATTCCAATTAAATATCATTTAATTGGTACACTTCATTAAATCTAAATAAAAAGATTTAATCTTTTCTCAACTGGGTTCAAGAACAGTGTTAGTGAAGACACCATTCACGACAAACCCAAATCACATTCGATATTCAATACAAGGCTCTGAATAGAAAATATATCAGCTTATATTCAATATCGAATTCTACGACTAACAAATGTCGTATTGGAAATAACGATATCAATATATATCTTTCAAATTTCCATAACAACACCTGTATAATCACGAATTCCAACATCGAAATATTCCGAAGACAATTTCGATTCAAATCCACTCCAATGCAATCATTGGAAATTTTGGTTATTTTTAAAACCCTTTTCGAATTCAATTTATTTATTTAAAAATAAATAGAATTATAATTCTAGTTCAAAACTAGTTCATTTCGATAAAAATCCATTTTTATCTTTTCAAATATGGAGTTTTTCATCCCAATTCTTTCTAAATCATTTCTTATGATTTTACACAAATTATTACTATTTTTAATAATTTTATCAAGGCCCGTACAGTCGATTTCCAACAATGGCCATCGAACTGCACTTACAGCGACCTTTTTCCAATTTGATTTGGACGTATCTCCAAATCCAACCGTTAGATTTCAAATTTCTAACATTCGTTAGAAAGCTCTTTTCGATACGAACCCAACGGTTCCGGTTTTAGGAGAATCCGACGGTCGGATCTCCCGTAATGTCCGTTTGAAATAAATGGTCGAAATTTACGAACTGCCGCGGCGCGGCGCGTTCTATTCAGGCCATTATATTATATATATAATATATATAATATATATTTCGTCGATTTCTATTTAAAACGAATTATATAAATAGTTTTGAATTCGTTTCAAAATCTATTTCAACTTCCATTTCAATTCAAAGCAAAATTGAATTCTTCTTTATAAATTCGTTTCAAAATTCATTTCTATTCAATTCGAATTTCATTTCAATTTGAATTCATTTCAATTCGCTTTCGATTCCATTTGAATTCATTTTCAATTCAATTCATTTCGAAATCGTTTTCAATTCAATTCATTTCGAAATCGTTTTCAATTCAATTCATTTCGAAATCGTTTTCAATTCATTTTGAATTCGTTTTCAATTCAATTCATTTCGAAATCGTTTTCAATTCAATTCATTTCGAAATCGTTTTCAATTCATTTTGAATTCGTTTTCAATTCAATTCATTTCGAAATCGTTTTCAATTCAATTCATTTCGAAATCGTTTTTAATTCAATTCATTTCGAAATCGTTTTCAATTCAATTCATTTCGAAATCGTTTTCAATTCAATTCATTTCGAAATCGTTTTCAAAATCGATATAAATATCGTTCACGTCAAAATGGCGTCAATCTAATCAACACGGCTTCATATATTCCTTTATTTTCAAATATTCTATTTCAAATATTTTTTTTTCAAATATTTCTTTTTCAAATATTTCTTTTTCAAAACTGGAATGAGGCCCAATCAATTACCATATAAAATTAATTATATGGATTTTCATACAACACATGTATATAATAGCATTGAAAATAATCAACCATCAACCAAAGTGCACTACACTGTATAAGCATCAAATATAGATATTCAACGCTTATAACAGCCTGTCAATCAATCGATCGACATATTTAATCAATCAGGATGAGTGAACTTCAAATTTCATCCTAACTCCCGTGTGGGGTTTCAAACAATCAAACACATATTTTATTGGTGCAGTTAGGCGATGTGTAAAATTTATCGACCCAATCAACGTCATTCAAATAGGTGTACATAAACAAACCGTCTGGTTTGTAAATGAATATTTATTTATTCACATTCACGTTAAAAATTATATTTTAACGATAACACATTTTATTTTAACATATGAATTTCTATTCAGTTCATTCGTTAAATAAAATGCTATTTTTATTTTTCTAACTTATTTTAGAAAATTTCGGCGGCATAACGGCACGATACTAGAAACGGGACAAGGCCTAGCCTTATCCCCGGTCTAGTGAAGGCCCACGCCATTCACACATCAATCATATTCAATTCGTTATGCAAACCACAAGATTTTGGAGTAAGAGTCTAACCTAGCCTTACTCCTTCGCCTTATAACGGCGCACGTCTAATCCTAACCAATTTATCGATTCGATTTTTCACACCACAAACCACATTCAAACCAATATCTCAATCAATCACCAAACAATCCAAACAAACAAGTCCATGGTATGTGGACGGGTGTCGGGTGCTTCTAATAAGCACCGTCTGCATCCTAGTATATATATATATAACTAGAAAAATAAATTGAAAGGTGAGAAATTCTCACTTATAGCTATCCTAGCTCCACGGCTCTTCTTTTGCAGAAGTCTTCGTCGTTTCGCCTTTTTGTCACCTTCGTTGCCCAAGGCCACTATATATAAAAATCGAATTTTTACTTCAAAGTTCAATATATATAAAAATCGAATTTTTATTTCAAAGTTCAATATATAAAAATCGAATTTTTATTTCAAAGTTCAATATATAAAAATCGAATTTTTATTTCAAAGTTCAATATATAAAAATCGAATTTTTAGTTCACCCAAAATAATATCTTTCTATGATAAGCATCATATTTTTTTCATAAGATGAAATCATACATTTCAAATCAAAGAAAACATATTTTTCTTATCACGGAAAACGTATTTCTCGAATCAAGGAAGATGGATTCTTCGAATCAAAGAAAATGGATTCTTTCATTCGCTATGATTTATAAAAACATATTTTTATCTCGAAGTTCTACATTTAAAAATCATATTTTCATTTTAAAAATTCAATCTTTTCCCATTTTAAAAATTCAATCTTTTTCATTTTCAAAATTCAATCTTTTAAAACCTTTCTTAAAAATCAGTTTTATTTTCTTTTTAAAAAAAAAAAAAAAAAAAAAAAAAAAAAAAAAAAAAAAAAAAAAAAAAACAGTTTTAAAATGCTAATTAATTAAAAAAAATCAAAACAGTTTTAAAATGCTAATTAATTAAAAAAAATCAAAACAGTTTTAAAATGCTAATTAATTAAAAAAAATCAAAACAGTTTTAAAATGCTAATTAAAAAAAAAAAAATCAAAACAGTTTTAAAATTATAAATTAAATTCAGAAGAACTTACCGGGGGGGACTCGTGGCAGAGGCGTCGGAGGTGGGGGGGCTGGCGGCCTTCAATTCGTCGGCGGTCGTCACGGTGGGGGGAGGCTCTGGCGTTTGCGTCTTCGATTCGAAGGGAGGAAGGAGATGAGCGCGAGGGGAGAGGAAGGCGCGAGGTCAGGAGGTCGGAGGGGGTGCGCCTGCCCTAGGCGGCGGCGAGGTCCTCCAGGTGGGGCGACTGGTCATCGAGGGTTCACTCTTTTTTTTTTTTTTTCTTTTTTTTTTCGATTCGATTTAAATGAAAATTAGGGGGGGGGGGGCAGAGATAAAGGAAAGGGGATTTCCCTTTTTTTTTTATTTTATTTTATTATTATTTAATTCAACCTAAAGTTGACTTTTTCATAAGACCTCGAAACGAGGCCCACCGCCTGTCGCCCATAGCGTTTCACCCCCATTCCGAACACAATGGGATATGTACCGCAAGCTGAATCGACCGTTTCGATCAGTTTCCTTTTAATTTACATTTAAATCACTATATTGAATTTTAAACGTACATTTCAAATTACCGGGGTCACATACTAACTAGAAAAATTCCAGAAAAATATTTTCTAGCTTCGTATTGACGATACGGTCCTAACAAAACTAGTTTCGTCGAATTCTGAGACCGTTAGAAAAATGGCCAATTTCCAGTCGATTAAAATCAACTGAAATGGTCAAAACACGTTTTCCTATGCCACGCTCACATATTGATTCGAAAAATTATGAAATTTGGAATCTAGCAATAACTTAACATCACGGACCCAACGAAAGTGGTTTCGTCGAAATCCGAGCTCGTTTGCAAAATGTCCATTTTTAAGGGTCTGAATTCCATAGCGACTATTCAGAAATTTCAACTGGACATATCTTTTGATTCCTGATATGAAATCTTGATTTTTCGGATTCGTTAGAAAGATATTCACTATTAGATTCCATTATTTTTGGTTTCACTAAAATCCGGATTGTTTTGCACCCGGTACATTCAATTGAAGTTTGAAATCGAATTATCGAACTACCGCGCCATTTTCAATTCTATTTATAATTATATATAATTATTTATATTCTAACGACGGCGTATATAATATATACGTCGAATTCCATTTGAATTAAATTTTCTCGTCGTTATTATTTAAAATAATTCATTTTAAATAATCAAAACTCGCTAAAATGGCCAAAATAAAAATTTCAAACTGGCTCACATTTTACGGGTTGTTACATTGGGTAACATTATGACATAAACATGGTTTTTATAACATGATGTGATATGTTAACTTGTAATTATGTTTTGGAAACATAATGGACATGACACTTAGAAAATATGAGTGTGGCCAACTCGAGGTTGGGTTGAGTTTGTAGCATAAATCTGCCCGGACCCGCCCGGCTTAACTAGTGGCTACAAACAATAAGACCCAATGTGAGAAGTTGGTCATGTTGTGCTCGAACCCGAGGTTAGACCTAGTTGTGGTGTAAAGCTACCCGGACCCGCCCGGCTTAACTAGTAACCACAACAAAGTCTAATGTGAGAGGTTAAAGCGCATTAAGTTAATTAATGCCTCCTGATTAGGGTTAAGTCATGGTCCACTTAATACTTAACCAATTTGGGCTTGATGGATTAATCGAGGTTAAGTCAGGAGCCTTGGGTACTCTTAACCGATTTAATCCACGTTTGGATCGGGTTAACCACATTTAACCTGTTAAGAAACCCAAGTTGCGTGGTCCTTTTCAGCAGTAACCTTCTAGGTAGCATCATAAGACCCTAGGACTAGGCTAGGGTGGGGCACGATTACTGGGCTGATTGTAAGAGACCAAAAGAGACGACTGAATGATGCCCCGGTTGTTCAGGCGGACCATGGTCGTGCACATCAAGTCTGGAGTTGAACACGGGCACCGGTAGGTTTGGACTGTGCATCATGGTATGGTGTCTGAGGGTTACACCGTAGGGCCAGATACACCCTAGGGTGGACCCTGCACAGTCAACTACATTACATGATTAGGCCGTATGACACCGACACTTGACGAGTTAGGCTTATAGGGAGCCGATCGACTAGACCGTGTAGTTGGACCTTAATTTAGGTCACCTCATGATGGTGGGCCAAGCTTGGGCCAAGGGATCAATTCTTGTTTTTACTTGACATGTTAGAATGCTAGTACACCCGTGGTGCAAAACTTAATCTTAATTATGCGATGACACCTTTATCTATCTTGTTAGTTAATCATCATGCCAGTATGTTGTTATCCTTATGTTCATCTCAGCTTCTCATGCCAGTTAACTTTACTAGTTCATAGACAGATAGTAGTAGGGCTTACCAGTCTTTTTGACTGACCTGTTTTCTTTCGCCTCTTTTCTTCCGTTTCCCCCCCTCAGGTTCTTAGGGTGGGAACATTGGAGCTTAGCTTGGATCTTTACAGCTTGCTTACTAGATTTGCTCATGTACGGTTTTGGGCCTTGAGCTAGCTATGGTTTATCACTTCATTTTGGGGATAGTACTTTATGTATTTCAGTTTTTCAGTTTATGCTTTTATCTAGACTTTATTGTTGGAAAATAATGACCAAGTACTTTGTTGTAACATGACTGAGGTTTTGAAATGCTAAGTTTTATCCGCTGCTTTACTACTCTGTTTTACTTATATGTTCTGTCTTGTGATATCTGCATGCATGTTTACCTTGTTTAACGCCCCTCCAAAGCTAATGTCCTTGCAAGAGTGGCATTGGCGGAGGTGGGGTGTTACATGTGTAATAATCCGGAAAATACGAGCCAATTAAAAATTTTTAAATTGGTGATTTCAAAGGAATTTGAACAATTGAAATAGAATATTTCAATAAAATAGTGAATTAGAAATAGTGAGTCAGTTTGAAAATTTGAATTCAAACTTTGACTGACTGTACAAGGTGGAAAATATAACGGATTTTAGCAAAACCAAAAATATTTAAATCTGTTAGTCAATACCTTTCTAACGAATCAGAAAAATCGAAGTTTCATAACGGGAATCAAAAGCTATGACCGAATGAATTTTCAGAATGGTCGCTATATAGAATATATAGCCCTGGAAAATTGATATTTTGCATACGACCTCGGAATTCGACGAAACCACTTTTGTTGGGTCCGGGATGTCAAATTATTGCTAGGTTTCAAATTTCATAATTATTGAAGCTAGTATGTGAGCGTGGCAAAAGAAAATGTGTTTGGTCAATTTCTGTTAAATGAGATCGACCAGAAAATAGTCATTTTTCAAACGATCTCAGAATTCGACGAAACTAGTTTTGTTGGGACCGTAGCGTCAAAACATAGCTAGATTTAATTTTCTGGAATTTTTCGAATCAGTTTGTGGCCCTGGCAAATTGAAATGTGCGTTCAGAGTTAAAAATTAAATGTTTTATACTTTAATTTGAAAAATAACTGACTGTAGCAGTCGAATTGGCCTACGAAACATATCTCATTGTGTCCGAAATAGGGGTATTTAGCTAGGGGCGACAGTCGTTGGGTTAGAAAAGGAGTTCGTTTGAGAAAACACTATTTAAAAATTTAATAAAACTATCGACCAATCATATTTCTCCATTCATAAATAAAAAAAACATCAGAAAACCCCCCCTACCCCCCCGACCCCCCCGACCTCGACGACGAAAAAGCTCCCCCCATTCCCTGGCGATTTATGATCGCCACAGCCCAAATCAGCCCCTCCCCCAGTTCAACTTTTTGTAGTTCTCCTTCCCCTCTTCAAATCCATATAAGGAGCTCCCCCTATCGTTGCTTCTACGTCGAGATATCTCCCTTCAAAGTTCCGACCTTTAAACCGCCGCCGCGAGCTCTGGGCCCCACCGAACGCCACCAAACCGCCGTGCGCCTGTAGCCCTCTCGAAGCTCTTCCACGTCCAACTCGTCGATCGTCCCCTCGTGCCCCGGTTCTCGCGAAAACCGCAAACCTAGTTTTGAACCTTCGTGAAAGGTGAGTTCTTTTTTATGTTTGCACTTTGAAAAATCATTTCTTTTTGGTGTGTTGACGAAATTCGATGAAATAGGAAACATCGGGACCGCAAGGAAGCTCTTTACCCAATAGAAGAAGCCGCGGATTTTTCTGAGTCATCTACGATTTTTAGCACTCCGAAAACCAATGTGAGAAATCTAAATTAAATAAATTTGAATGGAAAATGTCGTGTATAAATTATATTAGCGAAATATAAATTACACACGTGTTGTATACCTCATGTACATGCGTGGTGTAAGCTATATGAGCGAGGTATGAATTATACATGCATAGAATAATTGATATATGTGTTGAAATGCAAGTGAAATATAGCAATTATATATATATATATATATATATATATATATATATACACACTCCCCCCGTCCACAAACCATGGACGATATTTATTGTTGTGAATTGGTGTGAAATATTGGACGAAAAATACGAATGGTTGAATAATTGTTTGTGGTTGATATTGTTTGGTTGTGGTTGAAAAATACCCATTGGTGATTGAAATGAATTGGAAATATTTGTGGAAATAAAAATAAAACATGCCGCCTGCGTGCGAATTAGATGCATGAATCCCCATTGTCAAAAACCGCGAGGTTTTAAGGTAGAGCGAGGAGCCGTACTAGGGACGGTGCCGGTTTTAACTACCCTGCCGTTATGCTACCGAAATTTTGAATAATCTTTGTGTGTTAGAATTATTTTCATATGTTGAAATTATCTTCATGCGTTGAAATTAAAGCCATATGTTGAAACTATATCCATGTGTGGAAATGTTTGTGTGTTGAAAAGTGATGTGTGAAAATTAAATTCATTTGTGAATGAATGAAGTGTTTAAACAATAAAAATCACATTTTAATAATATATATGAAGTATGAAAAATATTCGCCTTATATATATAAATAGTTTTAACAATAAAAATCCTATCTTTCTTATATGAACCACATAAATAAAATATCCATGTGTGGAAATGCTCATGTGTGGAGAAGTGTGTGTAGTGGAAAAGTTCATGTGTTGAATAAAAAGATCGAACAATAAAAATTACATTTTTATTGAAACTATGAAGTGTTGAAAACATCCATTTGTCGAATAAATATTTTAAATGATAAAAATATCATTTTTATCACCTATGTGATATGCTAGAGATATGCGGACGTTGAAATAAATATTGGTGAAGAAATATTATTTTTAACATGCATAGGAACTAAATAAAATAGTCATGTGTTGAAATCTATTTTAGTTCGCCAAAATTATCATCTTTGAAATGTGAAGTGTTAAAAATAGCCACTTGTTCAAATAAATGTGCATGAGTTGAAATATACATTAATTAGCTAATGACATGGTTTTAGCCTATGCATGCAACATTAGAATGAATGGTGTTTTTAAACCAAAGTAAATCAAATATGAAGTTGAATGGAAAATGATAAGTGATAGAAATTGTATATATGTACATGCATATCTATTGAACAGGTTATAGCAAAGGGGCTAGAGAAGAGGAATAAAATTTTGTGCCCGACAAATAGGTACACATTTACTGTTTTGTTTGGGTGATGATTTTATGAGCCTGTTGGCTAGCCGCTTGGCTTTTTCTTTTTCTTTTTGACATGAGACGCCCGTGTGGCTATTTGGGAATTTTTCCAGCCCCTCCCATACAAAGGAGGTTATGGCGAAATTTTCCAAAATTTAAAGGCGTTAGTGAAATAATTGAAGTGAAAACGATATAGGAATTTTTGAATGAACTATATTTATATAAATATATATAAATATAAATAAAATTAAAACGAAACGTGGCCGTGCAGTTCGTGTTTTGAAACCGTGATTTCAAACGACCAGTGCGGGAAATCCGACCATTGGATTTTCCCGAAACCGCAATCGTTGGGTTCGCCTTGGAAATATCATTCCAACGGCACCAACTTTGTGAAGATCCGACGGTTGGATTGTCTGGAATGTTTAATTCTGAAGAAAAACAGCGCCAGAAACGATTATATTTATATATATATATAAATATAATTAAATTAAATCGAATAACGACGCTGCAGTTCGTAAATTGAAATCGTAACTTCAAATGGCTAGTGTGGAAGATCCGACCGTCGGATTTGCCCAAAACTGAAACCGTTGGATTCGTTTTGAAATGACCTTCCTAATGATATAAAATTTGTGAAGATCCAACGGTTAGATTTTCACATATGTGTAAAACAAAATTAGTGGAAAGCAGCGCTAGTGCATCGGCATGACCTGTAATGTCGTTTAATTAAATATGGCCGTTTTAAAATAAATAAAAATGGCTATATATCGTTATAAAATACTATAGACGATATAAAGTGGAAATAAACCAATGTCGTTGTGTTTGCTTGATATGTGATGGTTGAATGTATTTAACATGAAAATTATAACAAAAAAACTGAAATGTGAATGTTGAATAGTCCAACCATGTGAATAATTGATTTGAAAATCTAAATATATGTGGATTATTTGAAAAGGCCGAGTTCATCTCATTTCAAATAATCGATCGACGTTGAGAAGTCGAAGAGTCGAAGACGGTTGAAGACCGACGATCTTCACATTGGATGGATGGGCGCTACTGATGCTCGTGATTGGAGTAGCTACCATGAAGGAACTGAAGTAGTAGCCGTCCAAACATACTATTGATTGTACGGATATGCAAGGAATTGGTGCCTCCGGTTTCGTTCAGACCCAGAACGGACTTGTAAATGGACTGTGTGTCTGACATTGGATTTTGTTCTGTGTTGATTGATCTCTGTTAAATATATATCTGTTTGGCGGCGGAGAATTTATTCTCTTGCTTAACGCCCTTCTCTGAGACGTACGAGCTCAGAGGTTATATATTGATAGAAATCAGTCGCATGGAGTGGATTGCCTGTGTGGCACGCCTGAGTGGCATATGATCAGGGCTCTTGTTGCAAAGCAAAGTCTTGTGGTTGATGATCGAAGCATGGTCTGTGTGACGTAGCTTTGTGTATAACGTGAATTCGCGAGCCTCACACCTCGGTATGAGTCAAAAACGGGAGAGTGACTGCAGGGAGAGTACGACGTTTCTTTCTAGCTAAGGTGGTGTCAGTGACCTACCATCCCTGACATTATATGTACTTTTCACCTGTGTGGTTGTTGGAATGTGAGGTGCCTCGATATAGGTCTGTAAGGACCGGGAAACGTGTGTTCAGGAATTGCCAATCCTCAAAAGTAAGAGAGGACCGGCCCTGAAGATCCAAGGATCATAGTGGGGTCCTGGGACATTTGCTAGAGTGTCTCAAATCGGAGAGGAGCTTGCCCCTTACCTCGACTCATGAAGGAATCCAATTTCCAATACGAAATATACGAATGTGATTGTATTACTAGTATGGCGACATGATATATGGTACCCATGCCGTCTAGGATTAATATTTATGATTGAATTTTCTCTTGAAACATATATGCACTAGTAATAATATCAAACACTTTTGTCTTATACATATGAAGCATTTTTGGCCATTATAAGGTAAAACTCTATCCTCCGGCTTGCGTTGCATTGTGTGATGGGACCTGAGTCTTATAATGGCTTCATTTTATAAAAAGCATTGCGATGATTTAATCATTTACTTTATTTCATGCACTAGCACTCATTGGAGTAAACCTGTTCCGCGAAAGTGGCGTGGTCCTTTGATTTGCCTTATTATTGTTGTTAATAAGTTAAGTAGATTTCTCATACCAGTCCCATGACTGACTCGTAGTTTGTTTCACCTTGCAAACTCGGGTGCCCTCATTTTCACATGGGCAGCCTAGTTACAGGTTTCTGACGCACCTTTTGGCTCATGGCGAGGCTTAACTACACCGTGCTGACTTGGATTTTCTCCGCCATTATTGTATCTATATTATGATTCCGCCATTGGTGATGTAGACTGATATTTATTTTGAGTACTCTTTATGTATGATTCCGCCTCAGGCGATGGTGACTGATTATGTATCATTATGCACTAAGTTGTATCCTGTACTGTGCTTCTCTGATGTGATGATATCTATATGATTCCGCTGTCATATGTGTGTAAATTATTCTATTTTCTGTTTATGCTATTATCTGTGATCTGCTAATGATGACTAATGTGTTATATTCCAATGATTATCCTTAACACCGTGTAACGGGGTTTTGGGATCGTCACAACGTGTAAACAACATTATTTTCAATAGTAGCGTATTTTAATTTGCACACCTTAAATCTACATTATTTATTTGGGTAAATAAAATGCTATCCAATTAATTTAAATAGTGTAGATTATTATGGACACCTATTGAGCAGAATAAAACACCATTCTATGCTTGCTAAATGACAGTTAAAATTTTATGATTAATTGTTTTCAATATTGATTTATGTAGA
The DNA here is from genome assembly GCA_030737875.1 of Allium sativum. NCBI lineage: Eukaryota > Viridiplantae > Streptophyta > Magnoliopsida > Asparagales > Amaryllidaceae > Allium > Allium sativum. Next base: position 506,238,297 of record CM060921.1, on the reverse strand, counting down.
TTGAACATGTATTTAACTATTGACTGTCATAACTTTGTATCTTGACAACATTGTATGTGAGGTTAATATGTGAATCCATTTGAAAGTGAAAATATTTGGTAACTTATTTAAGTACCATTGTGATCACTAAGCCTCAGATTTGAAACCATTTTTCAACTGTTATTGTAACAACCCGGAAAATCAGAACTAATTTAAAATTTTTATTTTGGAAATTTTAATAATTTTAAATATTTAAAATGATTTATTTTAAATAATAACGACAAGAAATTTAATTTTAATAGAATTGGAACGTATATATTTATTTAAATCGAAGTTAGAATATAAATATTTATTTTAATTGTAAAAGGAATTGGAAATGGCGCTGCAGTTTGAAAATACGATTTCAAATTTCAAATGAATGTACAGGATTCAAAATAAACCGAATTTTTGTGAAACCAAAAATATTTGAATTTGTTTGAAAATATCTTTCTAGTGGATCTGAAAATTTGAAATTTCATGGTTGGAATAAAAAGTTATGTCCAGTTGAAATTCAAAATAGTCGCTGTGGAAATATAACGCTTAAAAATAGCCATTTTGCAAACGACCTCTGTTTTCGATGAAACCACTTTTGTTGGAACCGAAATATCAAATTATTGCTGGATTCCAATTTCCATAATTTTTGGGATCAATATGTGAGCGTGGCGGATTTGAAAGTGTTTGGTAATTTCAGTTTGAATTCAATCAACTGGAAAATGACTGTTGCTCAGACGGTCTCCAAATTCGACGAAATTAATTTTGTTAGGACCGTATCGTCAAAGCATAGCTAGATTTATTGAAACACCCCACCTCCGTTAGGGTCACTCTCAAAGGGAATGCCCTAATTTTGGTGGAGGTTTATAAGTACAAGTCACAGATATACAAGACAGATATAAGAACACATATTTGTAAACAGCGGAAGAACAACAAACTTTTATTTCATAAAGTCAAATACGTGTTACAAAACATCACCATGATTGTCTTACATCCTTTCCAAAAACATAACATAACATTTTCATAATCTGTCTTGAGTACATTATTTAAAGAAGCATAAATAAAACATAGATAAACTGCAAAAGCCCCATGGTGGATTGTCCAAAGCCATAGTTCAAAACAGGAAAGTCCAAGCAATACATTTCTCTTCTTCAAGCTGGATGTTAAGGTTGGTCAAGCTGCTGTGTTCCCTCCCTGTGGACCTGGGGGGGGGGGGGGAACGGAAGAAAAGAAGACGAAAGAAAAGTAGAGTCAGACATAAAGCCCGAGTAAGTCTAGTACTATTTTGTCTATGAATAAAGAACTGGGTATGATAAGTATAAACAAGAAGTGGGCATGCATTATAACTTGGTTAAGTTGTCTAGGGTCGAATATACTATCGTACCCCAGGTTAATCTCTGAACCCTTATAAACTAGTTTTCAACTGGCACCCCATAATCAGGGTGATGTGATCCATTCTGTGATGATCGGCTCCTACTCGCATAGTTACATGTGTCTTACGGCCCCCGATGTCGTAGTTACCTATGCTGGTCCCACCATGGGGTGTATCAAGTCCCATAGTGGCAACCCGACACAACCTTAGAGTGCACAGGTATGCTACTGGTGTCCAGTGCCTTATTTTTCTGCACCGGAGTGTGTGCACGCCCGCACTCCGTTAGAACCTACACTGCTACACCACTGCCGTCGATTTGACCTCTTACAATCAGCCCAGTAATCGTGCCCCACCCTGCCTAGTTTCAGGGTATCCTGATACACCTTTTAGGGTTACTACTGAAAAGGGTCCCCCGTTACTAGGTTTTCTATCTCTAGCCAACATGCTAAGTTGGTTAAGTGTTTTCTAACCTAACCCCCACCAGTCCGTTTAGTTTAGCATGTTCCATTTTGATTAAGTCTTTAGTTCACTTAATCCTAACAATCCTGACTCAGCCTTAATTGTCTTATTAAGGCCCTGACCTCTCACATTAGACAGGTATTGTTGTGGCTGCCTGTTGCCGGTTGGTTCCGGGCAGTCTTACGCCACAACTCAGTCTAACCTCGGGTCCTTATTGGGCTCCATGTTTAACCTCCCACATTGGATAGGTATTGTTGTGACTACTGGACAGCCGGGCGGTTCCGGGCAGGTTTACATCATAACTCAATCCAACCTCGGGTTAAACACATCGTATTTTCTACATTTACATATTTTGTCATTCTTCTTTATTTCTTATATGTAAATATTTGCGGCCCATTATTAAGTTAATGGTGTAAAGGTTACACCAATCATGGGCCCAACCCATACTTGAATTTGGGCCCTTCTATTTTATATTTTCATTCATTAATTAATTTTAACCCAACGTTATTTTCCCCCGTTTAACACGTCCGTTTATTAAATATATGTTGGGCTTAGCCTTTTAAAGCCCAACTTAGCCATGCGAAAAGGGGAGGCTTAAAGCGTGATTACATACACAAAGAGGGGAAGGTGAGCGCATGAACTTGCAATATGACGTTGGAAATACATAATAGAAACTGGTGTACTTGCATATATATACTTTGGTCATAAAGCATAGGTGACATGAACCAAACCATGTAAACTTAAGATAAGAATCTAAATTAGGTGTCACATAGTCTTAACTACAACATAGACCTATGTTTTCATTTAGGCATAATGTCAAACAAGTCATGTTCATAAGGTTTCTACATGTTTACAAAGGGGATACTTTGTTACTAACACAAAAGCATAGTTCAACTTAATCATGATTTAAGTCTAATCACATAACGATGGTATAAATATACTTATGCATAAATATTCCTAATCATGGTGTTTGCTTTAAACTTGCAAAAAGGGATTTTTGAATCTAATCCTAACTATGTACCACATATGTCATCTTACAATGCTTGTTAACAATATGGATTTCAATTATGCAAAATATCCATCATAGCCTAGCCATATTCAAAAGTTTGCAAATAGGTTTTCTAGTACAAAAGCATGACTTAATACATAGATTATGGTGCCAATATTTCAACATAGTTTCATATGAACTATAACAACCAAACTAATTACTTGCAAAATGATTTATGCACAAAAATATACATCATGATGGCATAGTAGCAAAAGCCCAAACTTGCATAAATTTCAATCAACTACATACATGTAGCTTCAACATACTTTGCGAATATTCCAAACGCATACTTGCATAGAACTACCGCATGTAGTTCTTTATAATGAATAACATAATTTTGTACAAATATGAATTACTTTATTACCACAATTCAAGCATACAAATCCACACAGTTATTTATTCATACCAAAGTAATACTTTACTTACAATGGTGTGATGAATTCTCTAATTAAGAGATATGATTCCTTTGTTGAATTGATTGGCTTTAGGTTGCTTTAGGCTTTAGAATTTTCTTCCTAATCCTCTCTCTAGTTGGCGGCTACTCTTAGTCGTTCCTCAGCAACATGGCGGCTATGTTCTTAATTTTGAATGAATAGATTAGGGTTTAGTCTAGGGTTGTTTATATAGAGGTTATGAACCGATTAGGACCATTGATGTTGCTTGGATTGATCATAGCCATTCATTAGATAGAGAGACCAATTAGAGCCCGCCACCTAGCCCTAATGACAAAGCAGACCACAGAGAATCGACCAAACACAGACCTGGCCAGCCAGGTTGGCTGGGCTCGACCAGGTCGACACCCCTGTCGACAGGGCTGTCGACAGCCCTGTCGACATGGGTAGCCCAGGTCGACAGCCCAGTCGACCTGGGTGGCCTAGGCGGGTGTTTATCCGCCCTGGCCCATTGGGCCCGATTTTTAATTATTTTATTCTGTTTGAATTTTAAATTTAATTCAAAACTTCCGAAGGCCATATCTTCTTCATACGGACTCCGTTTTTCGAAAACTCGGATTCTATTTCGCGTATTTTTCCGAGACGAACGCAATGGCGTATCCTGTTTCCCTTAGTTCTTTGATTTCAAATTAATTATACTTTAATTTGTTAATTTCACAGTTATAGAATTTTCGGGGTGTTACATTCTCCCCCACTTAAAAGGATTTCGTCCCCGAAATCTTCAAGTTAGGAGGAATGTATATCCTAACATCCAATCATCCATCTACTCATCCATCAAACACGAGCATCCATTGTCCTTAAAAGACTTCTAATGCTTCATGATCATATGCGAAGTGTGTGTATATGAACTTATCTAATGCAAAATCAGGCGGTCTACTGATTCAGTTGACCTCCTTAATGCGAATTATGAAAGTGCCATGAATCCATTATGTATGCAAATTTTCCTATTCATGATTCTACATGAGTGCACAATCATTCAATACAAATGCAACATCCACATGACAACACATTAATGTTCAACCATATACGAATGCAAACATATATGCATATGCAATATGAAGTGACTGAGCCGATCTAAAACCTAGATTGTGTGTGTATATGCAACCACGAGCAACCACTAGCAATCACTTGCAACCACTTGCAACCATCATCCATAACATGTTTCAACTACATGTTTCCATCCAAAGGGTTTCTACCTAAAAGATACGGTCGAGGAAATATACCTAAAAAGATAGATAAAAGCGCAACTTAAGAAAAAGAAAGATCAAGGATGTACCCTCGAACAGAAAAGGGTAGGCAGTACGTATTCTAGCTTCAGTTTCCCAAGTCGCATCTCCCTCGGCGTCGCTCCACTGAACTTTGACGAGCTTGACTTCACGGTTGCGTAGCTTCTTCACTTCCGTTCCTAAGATGCGGGTTGGAACTCTTCTTATGGTTGCTTCGCGTTCCACTTCGGCCTCTTCGAGGATATTTGGCTCTACCACTTCAGCTGACTCATGTAGACATTTTCGGAGATGTGAAACGTGAAAAACGTTGTGGACTCCAGCCAACTTCTCGGGTAGCTCTAATCTATAGGCCATTTTCCCAATTTTCTCGATAATAGGGAATGGCCCTACGAACCTTGGTGCCAGTTTTCCTGTGGTTCCAAAACGAACAACGTTCCTTAGCGGTGATACCTTGAGAAAAACTCTGTCTCCAACCTCAAATTCAAGGTCGGTTCTCCTTTTGTCGATGTAGGACTTTTGTCTGTCTTGGGCCGTCTTCATCCTTCTTCGTATTAAGTCTACTTTCTCTGAAGTCTCTCGGATCATGTCTGGTCCAAGTATGAGCTTATCCGTGGACTCCCACCAACAAGTGGGCGATCGGCACGGTCTTCCATATAAGGCTTCGAAGGGCGCCATTCCGATGGTTGCTTGATAGCTGTTGTTGTAGGCAAATTCCACCAAAGGAAGGTGGTCTTCCCATGTCCCTCCGAAGTCAAGGACGCATAGCCTTAAAAGGTCTTCCAAAACTCTGTTCACTCTCTCTGTTTGGCCGTCGGTTTGGGGATGATAGGCTGTGCTTAAGCATAATTGCGTTCCTACTGCTTATTGCAGACTCCGCCAAAACTCACTGGTGAAGATGGGGTCTCGGTCACTAACAATGCTAGATGGTATTCCATGGAGTCGAACTATTTCCTTGAGGTAAAGTGATGCTAGGGATGAGGCAGTCCTTTTACTTTTGACAGGTAAAAAGTGGGCGCTTTTAGTAAGCCTATCCACTATTACCCAAATGCTAGTGTTGCCTCTCCTAGACCTAGGCAGCCCATCGATGAAGTCCATTGAGGTGCTATCCCACTTCCACTGCGGGACCTCCAGAGGATGTAGTAGTCCGCCAGGCTTTTTCTGTTCCGCTTTAACCTGTTGGCACACCATACACTTAGAAACGAATTCTGCCACGTCCTTTTTCATGCCGTTCCAGAAGAAAGTCCTTTTTATGTCTTTGTACATTTTATCTCCGCCTGGGTGTATCGTCATCTTGGAGTGATGCGCTTCCTCGAGAACCTTCTTTATTAAATCTTTTGCCTGTGGGACGCATAGTCTTCCGTCTCGCCTTAGTAAACCCTTATCGTCGATGGAGTATCTGTTGAGGTGACTTGAAGTCTCACCCCTAATTAGCCTATCAATCATTTCCACAAGCTGAGGGTCTTCGCGATGTGCTGCCCCTATTGAATCTACTAAAGTCGGGCGCACTTCGAGAGATGCTAGCAAGCCTGGTACGAAATCGGAGGAAGGCCTAAAGTCGAAACTGGCTATAAACTCTAGGCTTTGTCTTTCAACAAACAACGGGCTTAGGGTCAATTTCTTTCGGCTCAACGCGTCTGCCACTACGTTGCCTTTGCCCGGAGTGTAGGAGATTTCGAAATCGTACGAGGCAAGAAACTCCATCCATCTTTGTTGCCTCAAGTTAAGATCCTTCTGCGAGAAAAGATATTTCAACGATTTATGGTCAGTGTAAAGTTCGAACTTCTCACCTAGGAGATAGCGTCGCCAAGACTTGAGTGCAAAGACGATGGCGGCTAACTCAAGATCGTGGGTTGGGTAGTTCTTTTCGTGCGCTTTCAACTGCCTCCCGCCATAAGCTACTACCCTTCCTTCTTGCATTAAGACGGCGCCTAGCCCTGTCCCACATGCATCCGTATAAACAGTGAACATCTTACTCCCATCTGGCAGCGTCAAAACTGGGGCTGTTGTGAGAGCCCTTTTCAGTCGTTGGAAAGCAAACTCGCAATCCAAATCCCAATTGAACACTAGATTCTTCTTAGTCAATTTCGTGAGCGGAGCTGAGATTTTCGCAAAATCCCTTATAAATTTTCGATAGAAACCTGCTAGTCCTAGAAAGCTTCGGACCTCAGTCGCATTCCTTGGTGTCTTCCAATCTTGTACCGCCACTACCTTAGCAGGGTCCACCGCTAACCCTTGTTTGGATACTATGTGCCCAAGGAACCTCACCTCTTCTCTCCAAAAGTGGCATTTGGAGAATTTGGCCTTTAGTTGATGGACTCGCAAAGTTTCCATGATTGCCCTTAAGTGTTGAGCATGTTCCTCTTCACTCTTTGAGAAGATAAGGATATCATCTACGAAGACCACTACGAATTTGTTGAGGAAATCTCTAAATACCCCACTCATCAGGTCCACGAAGTAAGCAGGTGCATTTGTCAAGCCGAAAGGCATGACAAGCCATTCAAAGAAGCCGTTTGGGGTTTTGAAAGCCGTTTTATCGATGCTATCTTCAGCCACCCTTAGCTGATGAAAACCGGTTGTTAAATCGAGTTGGGAGAAAATAGACGCTCCTACAAGCTGGTCAAATAAATCGTCAATTCTAGGGAGAGGGTGCCTATTCTTTTTCGTTAGCTTGTTGAGCTCCCTATAGTCAACACATAGACGGAGTGAACCATCCGCCTTTGTAGCGAACACCACTGGAGCGCCCCATTCTGAAATGCTCCTCCTAATGAACCCCTTTTCTAGAAGCTCTTTAATCTGTTTACTGAGCTCTTTCCTTTCTCGTGGAGCCATATGTCTAACGGGCAACGCAACGGGCTTTGCATTATCTACAAGATATATGCGGAAGTCTATTTCCCGCTTCGGAGGCAAGCCCTTCACCTCTTCAAAGACATCCGGATATTCCCGGACCACTCTAACTGAATGCAAATTTTCAACAGAGGCATCTAGCGATTCAAGATAACTAAGCATAACCGCATGCGAGGGATTACAAGAAATTTCCAAAGTATTACCGAGCTGGGTTAGGAGCCTAACAACCCTTTTCTCACAATCAAGGATGGCCCCATTACTGGATAGCCAATCCATACCCAAAATCAAACCATACCCCGAAAAGCCCAAAACAAAGGCACTACATTGAAATTCTACACTTAGAATGGAAATTTTCAATTCCAAACAGATCATAGACAAATGAGCTGGGCCCCCAATTGGGTTTGAAACAATTAAGGGGTCCTCTACCATACTAGTTTTTAGGTGCAGAGATTCTACTAAAGCAGACGAGATAAAGGAGTGTGACGCGCCAGAATCAAATAAAGTGCGAACAGGGTGATCATAAAGATAAACTACACTTTCTACAGAAGTATTTATACCTCGCTGTTGCAGAGGTGGCGCTTCCAGCACATGAACCTGTGCCCCTGGGGTGGATCCAGCCCTCTGCCCCTGTCCGCGTTTCTTTGGGCAGTCCTTAGCCCTATGGCCCGTCTCACCGCAAGAAAAGCACCCACCATTCTCCTTGGCCTTCTTTTTCCGACAGTCCTTTACTAAGTGCCCCACTTTGCCACAGAAATTACACTTCCTCTTCTCTTTGTTGCCTTTCCCGCCCTTCTTAAAGTCCGCCTTCTTAGGCTGCAAACCCTCTTTCTTCCCTTGAGAGCTTTCTGCCTTTGTCTCCTTCTTGCCCTTATCCTCTTCATTCAGCAATGCCATTTGCACCAATCTTTCATACGTGGCTCCCATGGGTATATGGGTCATGGCCAAACTGTGTAATGGCTCATTTAACCCTTTGACGAAACGGAGAGCCTTCTTGTGCGGGGTGTTGACTAGGTCAAGCCCGAACCTAGCCAGCTCATCGAATTGATTCACATACTCTCTGACTGTCTTGACCCCTTGCTTAAGAAATAAGAATTTTTCCAACTGCAAACTTCTTTCCGCATCTGAGAGAAATTTAGTCTCAAACCTTGCCCTAAAGTCCTCCCATGTCTCCACTGGTCTTTCAGCATTAGTGACTTCCCACCAGTAGGAAGCCTCGCCCTTCAATAGCCACACTGCCAATTGTACTTTTTGTCTATCTTCTACCTCAAAGATGATAAATAGGTCCTCCGTTTCCTTCAGCCAATTTCTAGCTGCCACGAAGGACTCAGTTCCATGAAAATCCCTTCCTCCCATAGCTTTAAAATCTTTACATATCTTAGCAAACGTGTTTCCCCGAGGAGGAGGTGGAGGAAAAGGTGCCGCTGCAGCTGGATGATTCCCTGCAGCTGGGGGAGGAGGAACGGTAGGACCTGGCTGAGTGGCCCTTGCTTCTAAGAACCGTCTAAACCAACCAGGTATTGGCACCCCTTCTGGCAAGTTAAGATCTTCAGACATGCTGAAACAAAAAGGATAGATTCAAAACGAAGGATAAGAGATAGTACCTATGGCTTTGGGGAGTGGACTTTGCCTTTTCAAAATAAAATAATATTTTATCTTCTAAAAATGCTTCTTTAAATTTCTTTTTTTGAAAATAATTTTTCAAAACTTTTTATCTTATCTGGTAAACCTATGCTCTGATACCAAGTGAAACACCCCACCTCCGTTAGGGTTACTCTCAAAGGGAATGCCCTAATTTTGGTGGAGGTTTATAAGTACAAGTCACAGATATACAAGACAGATATAAGAACACATATTTGTAAACAGCGGAAGAACAACAAACTTTTATTTCATAAAGTCAAATACGTGTTACAAAACATCACCATGATTGTCTTACATCCTTTCCAAAAACATAACATAACATTTTCATAATCTGTCTTGAGTACATTATTTAAAGAAGCATAAATAAAACATAGATAAACTGCAAAAGCCCCATGGTGGATTGTCCAAAGCCATAGTTCAAAACAGGAAAGTCCAAGCAATACATTTCTCTTCTTCAAGCTGGATGTTAAGGTTGGTCAAGCTGCTGTGTTCCCTCCCTGTGGACCGGGGGGGGGGGGGGGGGACGGAAGAAAAGAAGACGAAAGAAAAGTAGAGTCAGACATAAAGCCTGAGTAAGTCTAGTACTATTTTGTCTATGAATAAAGAACCGGGTATGATAAGTATAAACAAGAAGTGGGCATGCATTATAACTTGGTTAAGTTGTCTAGGGTCGAATATACTATCGTACCCCAGGTTAATCTCTGAACCCATATAAACTAGTTTTCAACTGGCACCCCATAATCAGGGTGATGTGATCCATTCTGTGATGATCGGCTCCTACTCGCATAGTTACATGTGTCTTACGGCCCCCGATGTCGTAGTTACCTATGCTGGTCCCACCATGGGGTGTATCAAGTCCCATAGTGGCAACCCGACACAACCTTAGAGTGCACAGGTATGCTACTGGTGTCCAGTGCCTTATTTTTCTGCACCGGAGTGTGTGCACGCCCGCACTCCGTTAGAACCTACACTGCTACACCACCGCCGTCGATTTGACCTCTTACAATCAGCCCAGTAATCGTGCCCCACCCTGCCTAGTTTCAGGGTATCCTGATACACCTTTTAGGGTTACTGCTGAAAAGGGTCCCCCGTTACTAGGTTTTCTATCTCTAGCCAACATGCTAAGTTGGTTAAGTGTTTTCTAACCTAACCCCCACCAGTCCGTTTAGTTTAGCATGTTCCATTTTGATTAAGTCTTTAGTTCACTTAATCCTAACAATCCTGACTCAGCCTTAATTGTCTTATTAAAGCCCTGACCTCTCACATTAGACAGGTATTGTTGTGGCTGCCTGTTGCCGGTTGGTTCCGGGCAGTCTTACGCCACAACTCAGTCTAACCTCGGGTCCTTATTGGGCTCCATGTTTAACCTCCCACATTGGATAGGTATTTTTGTGACTACTGGACAGCCGGGCGGTTCCGGGCAGGTTTACATCACAACTCAATCCAACCTCGGGTTAAACACATCGTATTTTCTACATTTACATATTTTGTCATTCTTCTTTATTTCTTATATGTAAATATTTGCGGCCCATTATTAAGTTAATGGTGTAAAGGTTACACCAATCATGGGCCCAACCCATACTTGAATTTGGGCCCTTCTATTTTATATTTTCATTCATTAATTAATTTTAACCCAACGTTATTTTCCCCCGTTTAACACGTCCGTTTATTAAATATATGTTGGGCTTAGCCTTTTAAAGCCCAACTTAGCCATGCGAAAAGGGAAGGCTTAAAGCGTGATTACATACACAAAGAGGGGAAGGTGAGCGCATGAACTTGCAATATGACGTTGGAAATACATAATAGAAACTGGTGTACTTGCATATATATACTTTGGTCATAAAGCATAGGTGACATGAACCAAACCATGTAAACTTAAGATAAGAATCTAAATTAGGTGTCACATAGTCTTAACTACAACATAGACCTATGTTCTCATTTAGGCATAATGTCAAACAAGTCATGTTCATAAGGTTTCTACATGTTTACAAAGGGGATACTTTGTTACTAACACAAAAGCATAGTTCAACTTAATCATGATTTAAGTCTAATCACATAACGATGGTATAAATATACTTATGCATAAATATTCCTAATCATGGTGTTTTCTTTAAACTTGCAAAAAGGGATTTTTGAATCTAATCCTAACTATGTACCACATATGTCATCTTACAATGCTTGTTAACAATATGGATTTCAATTATGCAAAATATCCATCATAGCCTAGCCATATTCAAAAGTTTGCAAATAGGTTTTCTAGTACAAAAGCATGACTTAATACATAGATTATGGTGCCAATATTTCAACATAGTTTCATATGAACTATAACAACCAAACTAATTACTTGCAAAATGATTTATGCACAAAAATATACATCATGATGGCATAGTAGCAAAAGCCCAAACTTGCATAAATTTCAATCAACTACATACATGTAGCTTCAACATACTTTGCGAATATTCCAAACGCATACTTGCATAGAACTACCGCATGTAGTTCTTTATAATGAATAACATAATTTTGTACAAATATGAATTACTTTATTACCACAATTCAAGCATACTAATCCACATAGTTATTTATTCATACCAAAGTAATACTCTACTTACAATGGTGTGATGAATTCTCTAATTAAGAGATATGATTCCTTTGTTGAATTGATTGGCTTTAGGTTGCTTTAGGCTTTAGAATTTTCTTCCTAATCCTCTCTCTAGTTGGCGGCTACTCTTAGTCGTTCCTCAGCAACATGGCGGCTATGTTCTTAATTTTGAATGAATAGATTAGGGTTTAGTCTAGGGTTGTTTATATAGAGGTTATGAACCGATTAGGACCATTGATGTTGCTTGGATTGATCATAGCCATTCATTAGATAGAGAGACCAATTAGAGCCCGCCACCTAGCCCTAATGACAAAGCAGACCACAGAGAATCGGCCAAACACAGACCTGGCCAGCCAGGTTGGCTGGGCTCGACCAGGTCGACACCCCTGTCGATAGGGCTGTCGACAGCCCTGTCGACATGGGTAGCCCAGGTCGACAGCCCAGTCGACCTGGGTGGCCTAGGCGGGTGTTTATCCGCCCTGGCCCATTGGGCCCGATTTTTAATTATTTTATTCTGTTTGAATTTTAAATTTAATTCAAAACTTCCGAAGGCCATATCTTCTTCATACGGACTCCGTTTTTCGAAAACTCGGATTCTATTTCGCGTATTTTTCCGAGACGAACGCAATGGCGTATCCCGTTTCCCTTAGTTCTTTGATTTCAAATTAATTATACTTTAATTTGTTAATTTCACAGTTATAGAATTTTCGGGGTGTTACATTTATTTTTGGGGAATTTTTGGAGTCAGTATGTGGCCCCGGTAAGTTAAAATGTGCAGTTGAATTTAAAATATAATGATCTATATTTTAATTTTAGTGGAAACTGATCGTATTGGCTTACCAGACATATCCCATTATGTCCGGAATGGGATAATTAGCTAGGGACAATAGTCGGTGGGTCTCATTTGGGGTTAGTGTTAAAAAGTTACTTTATCGGGATAATTAATTATAAAATTTAATTAATTAAAAGGGGGGTCAACCCTTTCTCCCCGTCATTATCTGCTTGAAGAAAAAAAAAAAAAAAAAGGAACCCTCGATCGCGATTCAGCCCCCCAACCACGATGACGCCGCCGCCTCCATGGTGCGTCGCTCCTCCAGGCCCTTCCGCCTCCGTCGAGCACGACTCTACCCCACAGCCTCCTCGCGAACCCCAGCCGTGAGCAACACCGCACTACCACCCAATGACATCCACCACCGCTCAGAGCACTACCGCCGCCGCCACCACCACCTGAACCTCCCCCACTACCTCGGCAACCCCGTGCGGTCCCCTCAGACCATCCACCGCCGCCATAAAACCCCCCTCCAGCAACAATGCTTTGATTTTGGCAAAGAAAGTGAGTTTTTAATTATTATTCTTTTTATTTGCTTGCTGTAAAGTAATTTCGTGATTAAAACATTATTTTAAGAATGTAAAATATATATTTAAATAGATTAGGATTAAAAATATGATTTTTATTTATAAAAATAGGGTTTTTATTATATAAAGTATGATTTTAAATGTGGAAGACATGGTTTATAAAAAAACATCTCTATGATGAAGTGGCGAAAAGAAAATTTGTTTTATATATATAACCTTATATTAAAAAAAAAATACTATCTTTAGTTTAGAAAATAAAAAATCGATTCTTAGTTTAGAAAAATCCGATTTGTGGTTAAGAAAATATACAATTTTTAGTTATGTAAAAATATAATTTTTAGAAGATAAAATTTTGATTTTTATATATATGAATAGCGAATAAAGATTTGATTTTTATATATATAGCGAAGTGATAAAAATTTGATCTTTATATATATAACATTAGAGCAGAGATGTGATCTTTATATATGTAGCGATATAATAAAAATGTGATTTTTCTTATATGTATAGCGATATAAAAATACGATTTTTATATATATGACGATATGATAAGAATGTGATTTTTAAAATATATATAGCGTTGTTAAAAATATATTTTTTAATGTAAACTGCGTGAAACAGATTACGTGAAAGTCATGAAGAAGAACGCTACGCATTGGAAATAAATCCGTTCAGAAATAAAGCAACGGAGGAGTGGGAACTCAAGGTGAGAACTCCTCACTCTGATTATTTTATAGTTAAAATTATACTAGGATACAGACAGTGCTTAGCAGCACCCGGCACTCGTCGTCCACAGACCATGGACGACTTGTTTGATTGTATGTGTTGTGAAAATTGATTGTGATTATGATGTAGAATGAAAGAAAAATATTCATGTGTTGAAATAAATAATTTATCGTTAAAAATATAAATTTTAACCTGCATATGAATAAAATAAATATTCATCTTCAAATCGGACGATTTGTTTATGTACACCCATTTGACTGATATTGATTGGGACGATATATTTTACACATCGCCCAACTGCACAAATAATATTCAATATTTGTTGGTTGAAACCCCACAGGAGTATTGGGATGATATTTGACGTACATTAATCCCAATTGTTTAGTCGTATGTCAATCGATAGGTTGACAGACTGTTAAAAGCGTTAATAATTTCTAATTAATGCTTATACAGTGTAGAATGCACTCTGGATGATGGATTGTTGTTTTCATTGTTGTTATATACATGTGTTGTATGAAATCCAAATAAATAACATTATATGGTAATTGACTGTGTCTGATTCCAGTTCAGAAAGAATGAATATTTTAAAATAATGAATATTTTAAAATAATGAATATTTCAAAATAATATTCAGTAAAAGATCAAAATATGATTTTGATGTCCGATTTGGGATAGACACGGAAATATTTAAATATATAAAACCGTGTTGATTAAATTAACGCAATTTTGACATGAACGATATTTATATCGATTTTATTCATTTCTATAATGAATATCGAAAAGGAAGTGATTTCAAAATCTAATGTTTTGAAAATATTATCATTTATATATTAATGATATGGAATATTCAATTTTGATTTAAAATTGAATATGAAGTTGAAATCGTTTTTAAAACGATTTTAAAACGGTTTATAAAATACTTTTGAAATAGAAATCGTTGAAATATATAAAACATATACATTATATATATTTAATGGCCTGAATAGAACGTGCCGCGCCGTGGTAGTTCGTGAATTTCAACCATTGATTTGGACATTACGGGAGATCCGACCGTCGGATTCTCCTAAAACCGGAACCATTGGGTTCGTATCAAAAAGAGCTTTCCAAAGAATACAAGAGATTTGAAATCTAATGGTTGGATTCGGAATTATGTCCAAATCAAATTTGGAAAAGGTCGTTGTAAGTGCAGTTCGATGACCGTTTCTGGAAATCGACTGTACGGGCCTTGATAAATTTATTAAAAATAATAATTCATGTAAAATCATAATAAATGATTTGAAAAGAATTGGGATGAAAAATTCCATATTTGAAAAGATAAAAATATATTTTTATCAAAATGAACTAATTATGAACTAGAATTATAATCCAGTATTTTTTAAATAAATAAATTGGATTTGAAATGGTTTTAAAAATAATCGAAATTTCCAATATATGAATTGGAATGAATTTGAATCAAAATTATCTTCGAAATATTTCGATATTGGATTCCATGGAGGAATTTGGAAGATAAATATCGTTATTTCAATATGATATTTGTTGATTTCAGAATTTGATACTGAATATAAGTCGGTATATTTCTTATTCAAAGCCTTGTATTTAATATCAAATAGGATTTTGGGTTTGTCGTGAACGGTGTCTTTATTACACTGTTCTTAAACCCAGTTGAGAAAAGATATAAATCTTTTAATTAAGATTTAATGAAGTTTACCGATTAATTATTAATTAATATTTAATTGGAATTAAATTGAAATTGGTTTTTGGGTTTATCGTGAACGGTGTTTTAAATAACACTTGTTATTTAACCAAATTAACAATAGAATGAGATTTTGGGTTTGTCGTGAATGGTATCTTTAATAACACTGTTCTTAAACCGAATGGAGTTAAGAAAATTAGAAACTAACTGAAGATTAGCTAAGTTGAATGGTTTCCTGGGTATTGATCTGATGTAGGTTTTGGCCTTCGGGATTAATACTTAGGGAATTATTCTCTTACTTATTTACGGTTAGAGACTAATGGGATGGGGTCTTCAGTAACACTGTTCTTAAACCCTGTGTGAAAAGAATAAATCTTTTAATTAAGATGTAGAGAAGAATTACCAATTAATTAACATTTAATTTGATTTGAAATGGAATGTGAATTGGGTTTATTGTGAACTATGTTTTTAACGACATTCGTTCTTTAACCCGATTCACAGTGAAATATGATTTTGAATTTATAAATCTTTTAATTAAGATTTAGGAGAAATTTCCAAAGAAAAGTTTTCCAATTTAATAAAATAAATTGGAACGGAATGGAATTCGATTCGGTAATAATCGAAGTGAACTTCTATGGAGGAAGACTGTTACTATATATGGAATTTAAGAGGCTTTGTCGTTATTCCATTTATATTATTAGTCGAATACAAAAATTCATATCGATTATATATATTGATCGGTTTTCCGTGAAGATTCCATTGTTAATGGAATGTGATTTTGGGTTTATCGTGAGCTGTATTTTAAAAGACATTAGTTCTTTAACCCAGTTAAAGATAAGATTAATTTCTTAACTTTGAATAATCATTAAGTAATAATTTTTGGAAATTAAAACTGAATTATAGTTTAATGAATCTTTAAATAGATTGAAAGGTGAATTTGATAACTAAAATGATCAAATTCAAGAAATGATCGAAAATGGAGTACCACCAGTTTTACTCCAAGCGATAGCTTAATCTTTCGATTTGAACGAGAAATGGTAAGTAATATTTACCGATAACAATGTGGTGTTAGATATGGAGTATTACCAGTTTTGCTCCATGGGATGAATAGGTTGGGATTAGGAAATAAAATAAATGATTACTTCGGTGTAGTCCGTTAATCCCGACTAGTTTGGAAAACCTTAATATGGTTTGATATCCAAAGGAAAAATTAAAGAATAAATTTAAAAGAATTTACCTTTGATAAAATTATTGGGAACCAATTCCCTAATGATGTGAATATTTAAATAAAATAATATTCTGGATTAGAATGAGGCGTATGTTGTGTTTTTGTAGCACTTGTTTATTATATACGCGAGTTATTCGGAAAGGCCAGGTTTATACCCATTCTGAATAACTGATTCGACGATAAGTCGACGATGAAGACGGTGGTTGAAGACCGGAGGTTTTCACATCGTTTGGATGATTACTGATGTCTTGATTGGGCTGTACACCCAAGACGTGGTAATAAGTGGTGATCGTCTAGATGTACTTGGAGATCGACCGGATATGCGAGGACCTCTCTCCTGTATTGGAAGTATGGGATGAGGAATAAGGTGCCTCCGGTTTCGTTCAGACCCAGAACGAACTTGTAAATGGATGTGTGTCTGACATCGGATTTCATTCTGTGTGATTGATAAACATCAGCTACATAGCGTGAATTGCCTGTGTGGCATGCTGAGATGCAAATGATCAAGGCTTCTGTTGAAAAGCAGAGTCTTATGGTTGATGATCAAAGCACGACTTTAATATAGCATAGCTTGTGTATAACATTAACTTGCGAGCCTCACACCCCGGTGTGAACCAGAAACGGGAGAGGACATCAGGGAGGACATGCGTTTCCTTCTAGCTAGGAGTGGTGTTTGGGTTTTGCATGCCCAGACGTTTTACTTATGTGGATGATGGATAGAGAGGCGCCTCGGATATATCGGTCATACGGGCCGATGGATGACCTGGTCGATGTACTGACCAGACTTACGCCCTATAGGGCGAGGAAACGCATGGTTCAGGCATTTTAATCCACATCGAGTGGACCGGCCCTCACGATCCAGGGGTCACGAGCTATGATTATGAGGGGTAGGCTAGAGCGTCTCGAAGCAGTAAGGACGATCCCTTGCCTTGATTCATAGATAGAATTCCAACTTCCAATACGTGACATTTCATTTTTATTTGTAGAGCCTAGTATGGCGACATAGTGGGATGGGGCACTATGCCGTCTATGATTGATACATTTATATTTGAAGTTGTTTTCATACACTTTACACTATAATAGTGTCAAAATGATTTGTTTTAAACGTACCAAGCATGTTTTGCTATTATAAGGTAAAACTCTATCCTCCGGCTTGCGTTGCATTGTATGATGGAACCTGAGTCTTATAATAGCTTCATTGTTCTTTATTTAGCATTGCGCTGTTTGTTTTATGCACTAGTATTCTTAGGGGTAAACCTGTTCCGTGTTATACAGGTGGTCCCTTGATTTCCCTAGCTTCAAAGAAAAGCTTTAAATAACTGTTTTAGTTCTCATACCAGTCACATGACTGACCTAGAGTTTATTATTTTAACCTAAACTCTGGGTGCCCCTATTTTCCACACGGGCCTCTAGTAGTTTTGGTTTTGTAGATTTATATTCATAGGATCCTGGTTTACAGCTGAAATGATATTCGGAAAGCTCTGTATCCGTGTATCTCTTTCAGTTGTGTTTGTATTAATTTTCTGCTGCATTGTAATTTGTAAATCTCTGATATTTATCGAATGTATATTATTTATTCATACTCTGTATATTCTTGTACTCTGATGTATATTGTTGTAATAAGCAATGAAATGTTCTTCTGTTTACATTCTGATTTGTCATGTTCTCAACTCAATCCGGGCTTTTCTTTATGGGGAAGTTCGGGTCGCTTCATTTGGTATCAGAGCTTTGGTTTACAGAGCTCGAGAACAAGACACATTAGGACCGAACGAAAGAATTCATCAGAGATTGGATTAGTAATACCCAATGAGAATGACTCGTTTGAGATGGGATCAGTAGCATCCTAGAATGAGTCAGAAGAGTGTTGTGTTTTAAAATAAAAATGAATATAAATTTTGTTTTGAAATTTAAATCATATTATTCATATTTGAATATTTATTTTATATTGAATTTGGACAATCGAGTATATGAGATTTTGAATATACGCATAATTAACGTGTATTCGAAGCCTCAAATATATTGGGTAGATATATAATCACACTCTAATCGCCCGGGGATGAAACTATTGACGATTGTACAACATCAATTGTTTGTGTCCGAGTTTCGAAGGTGGGATATCTATATATTTCCGTTTGACTGGTGTGAGAACCAAAACTAGATAGGGTTTATTGTTGTGGTTTGGCATCAAAAATGGATTTTTAGTATATATAACAATTTATGTGTTTGAAACAATAATCCACTAATTAATTGTTGATTGTGTTGTTTGATTACTGGTTTGATTAATTAAAATTTTGAATCATTAAGTCAAATTGAATCAAATATTGGACTAATTTGAAAATTGATTGAAATTGCTTGCATATACATGTATATACATTGAACAAGTCATAGAAAGGAGGATAGAGAAGAGGAATAAAATTGTATGCCCAACAAATAGGTACATGTTTACTAATTTATTGGGTTTGGATGATTTTATGAGCCGATTGGCTAGCCGCTTGGTTTTTCTTTTTCTTTTTGAGATGAGAGGGTCTGTGTGGCGGTTTGGGGATTTTCCGGTGCTCCCCGTATAAAGGAGGCTATGGCGAATTTTTTTGAAAATTTAGGGTGTTAGCCAAATTTTTGAGAAATTGGAAAATTCTTAGAAACTAAAAAGTTAGAGAATGAAAGCCAGAATGAAAGTTGAGTTGATTTGTAATACAACTTTCAGCTCCGTTCCTTTTCGAGGACGAAAAGATTTTATGTGGGGGAGATTGTAACAACCCGGAAAATCAGAATCAATTTAAAAATTTTATTTTGGCAATTTTAATGAATTTTGAATATTTAAAATGATTTATTTTAAATAATAACGACAAGAAATTTATTTTGAATAGAATTGGAACATATATATTTATTTAGATCGAAGTTAGAATATAAATATTTATTCTAATTATAAAAGGAATTGGAAATGGTGCTGTAGTTTGAAAATTCGATTTCAAATTTCAAATGAATGTACATGATTCGAAATAAGCCGGATTTTAGTAAAACCAAAAATATTTGAATCTGTTAGGAAATATCTTTCTAACGGATCTGAAAAATTGAAATTTCATAGCGGGAATAAAAAGTTATGTCCAGTTGAATATTCAGAGTAGTCGCTATGGAAATATGGCGCTTAAAAATAGCCATTTTGCAAACGACCTCCGTTTTCGATGAAACCACTTTTATTGGAACCGAAATGTCAAATTATTGCTGGATTCCAATTTCCATAATTTTTGGGATCAATATGTGAGCATGGCAGATTTAAATGTGTTTGGTAATTTCAGTTTGAATTTAATTGACTAGAAAATAACTGTTTTTCAAACGGTCTCCAAATTCAATGAAATTAGTTTTGTTAGGACCGTATTGTCAAAACATAGCTAGATTTATTTTTTGGGAATTTTTGGAGTTGGTATGTGGCCTGGTAAATTAAAATGTGCGGTTGAATTTAAAATATAAAGATTTATATTTTAAATTTAGCGAAAACTGATCATAACAGTCGAATTGGCTTACCAGACGTATCGCATTGTGTTCGGAATGGGGGTAATTAGCTAAGGATGATAGTCAGTGGGTCTCATTTGGAGTTAGTGTTAAAAAGTTACTTTATCGGGATAATTAATTATAAAATTTAATTAAATAAAAGGGAGGGGGGTCAACCCTTTCTCCCGTCATTATCTACTTGAAGAAAATAAAAAAAAGAAATTAAAAAAAAGGAACCCTCGATCGCGATTCAGCCTCCTCCAACCACGATGACGCCGCCGTCTCCATGGCACGTCGCTCCTCCAGGCCCTTCCGCCTCTGTCGAGCACGACTCTACCCCACAGCCTCCTCGCGAACCCAAGGCACGAGCAACACCGCGCTGCCACCCAACGACATCCACCTCCGCGCAGGGCACCGCCATCACTACCACTAAACCTCCCCCACCACCTTGGCAACCCCCTACGGCCCCCTCAGACCATCCACCACCGCCATGAAACCCCCTATCAGCAACAAAGCTTTGATTTGGCAAAGAAAGTGAGTTTTTAATTATTATTCGTTTTATTTGCTTGATGTAAAGTAATTCCATGAATAAAACATTATTTTAAGAATGTAAAATATATATTTAAATAGATTAGGATTAAAAATATGATTTTTATTTATAAAAACATGATTTTTATTTATAAAGATAGGGTTTTTATTATATAAAGTATGATTTTAAATGTGGAAGACATGGTTTTCAAAAAAATATAATCTATATGATGAAGTGGCAAAAAGGAAATTTGTTATATATATATAACATTATATAAAAAAATACGATCTTTAGTTTAGAAAAAACCCCGATTCTTAGTTTTGTAAAATTCGATTTTTAGTTAAGAAAATATATGATTTTTTTTTTTTTTTTTTTTGCATAGCAAGCGGGTTTGAATGGCCCCAACCATCTTTATTAATAACTCAATACACTTACAAAAACAGAATTAACAACTTAACCATCAAATACAACGTAAGATAGTTCGGACCATTACATGTTTATCAGTTAATATATTACTAAACACCCTATTGTTCCGCTCCATCCACACGTGATACAAAGTCTTCTTCAAAAGTTTTAAAAGCAATAAAGATTTGATTATGATTTTTAGTTATGTAAAAATATAATTTTTAGTTATGTAAAAATAAAGAAAATATATGATTTTTAGTTATGTAAAAATATAATTTTTAGAAGATAAAAATTTGATTTTTATATATATGAATAGCGAATAAAGATTTGATTTTTATATGTATAGCGAAGTGATAAAAAATTGATCTTTATATATATGTAACATCAGAGCAAAGATGTGATCTTTATATATGTAGCGATATAATAAAAATACGATTTTTCTTATACGTATTGCGATATAAAATACGATTTTTATATATATGATGATATGATAAGAATGTGATTTTTAAAATATATATAGCGTTGTTAAAAATATAATTTTTAACGTAAACTGCGTGAAACAAATTACGTGGAAGTCACAAAGAAGAACGCTAAGCAGTGGAAATAAATCCGTTCAGAAATAAAGCAACGGAGGAGTGGAAATCAAGGTGAGAACTCCTCACTCTGATTATTTTCTAGTTAGAATTATACTAGGATGCATACGGTGTTTAGCAGCACCCTACACTCGTCGTCCACAGACCATGGACGACTTATTTGATTATATGTGTTATGAAAATTGATTGTGATTATGATGTGGAATGAAGAAAAATATTCATGTGTTGAAATAAATAATTTATTGTTAAAGATATAAATTTTAACATGCATATGAATAAAATAAATATTCATCTACAAATCGGACGATTTGTTTATGTACACCCATTTGACTGATATTGATTGGGACGATATATTTTACACATCGCCTAGTTGCACAAATAATATTCAATATTTGTTGGTTGAAACCTCACATGGGTATTGGGATGATATTTGACGTACACTAATCCTAATTGTTTAGTTGCATGTCAATCGATAGGTTGACAGACCGTTGGAAGCGTTAATTATTTCTAATTAATGCTTATATAGTGTAGAATGCAATCTGGATAATGGATTGTTGTTTTCGTTGTTGTTATATACATGTGTTGTATGAAATCCATATAAATAACATTATATGGTAATTGACTGTGTCCGATTCTAGTTCAGAAAAAATGAATATTTTAAAATAACGAATATTTTAAAATAATGAATATTTTAAAATAAGATCAAAATATGATTTTGATGTCCGATTTGGGATGGACATGGAAATATTTAAATATACAAAGCCGTGTTGATTAAATTAACGTCATTTTGAGGTGAACGATATTTATATCGATTTTATTCATTTTTATCATGAATATCGGAAAGGAAGTGATTTCAGAATCTAATGTTTCGAAAATATTATCATTTATATATTAATGATATGGGATATTCAATTTTGATATAAAATTGAATATGAAGTTGAAATCGTTTTTAAAATGAATTTAAAACAATTTATAAAATATGTTTTAAATAGAAATCGATGAAATATATATAGTATATATATTATATCTATTTAATGGTCTGGATAGAACGCGTTTTTCCATGATAGTTCGCGAATTTCGACCATTGACTTCGAATGGACATTACGGCAGATCCGACCGTCGGATTCTCCTAAAACCAGAACCATTAGGTTCATATCGAAAAGTGATTTCCAACGAACACAAGAGATTTGAAATCTAACAGTTGGATTTGGAATTATGTCTATATCAAATTTGGAAAATGTCTTTGTAAGTGCATTTCGATGACCGTTTATGGAAATCGATTGTACGGGCCTTGATAAAATTATTAAAAATATTATTAATTTGTGTAAAATCATAATAAATGATTTGGAAAGAACTAGGATGAAAAATTCCATATTTGAAAAGATAAAAATATATTTTTATCAAAATGAACTAGTTATGAACTAGAATTATAATCCAATATTTTTTAAATAAATAAATTGGATTTGAAATGGTTTTAAAAATAACCGGAATTTCCAATATATGAATTGGAATGGATTTGAATCGAAATTATCTTCGGAATATTTCGATATTGGATTGCGTGATTATACGGACATTGTGGAGGAATTTGGAAGATCTATATATATCGTTATTCCAATACGATATGATTTTAAAATTTGATATTGAATATAATCTAGTATATTTCTTATTCAGAGCCTTGTATTTAATATCAGATAGGATTTTTGGTATGTCATGAAAGGTGTTTCAGTAACACTGTTCTTAAACCCAGTTGAGAAAAGATGTAAATCTTTTAATTAAGATTTAATGAAGTTTACCAATTAATTAATATTTAATTGGAATTAAATCAAAATTGGTTTTTGGGTTTATCGTGAATGGTGTTTTAAATAACACTTGTTCTTTAACCCGATTAACAATGGAATGAGATTTTGGATTTGTCGTGAATGGTATCTTTAATAATACTATTCTTAAACCCAATGGAGTTAAGAAAATTAGAAACTAACTGAAGACTAGCTTAGTTGAATGGTTTCCTATGTATTGATCTGATGTTGGTTTCGGCCTTCGGGATTAATACTTAGGGAATTGTTCTCTTACTAATTTACGGTTAGAGACTGATGGGATGAAGTCATCATTAACACTGTTCTTAAATCCCGTGTGAAAAGAATAAATCATTTAATTAAGATGTAGAGAAGAATTACCAATTAATTAACATTTAATTGGATTTGAAATAGGATGTGAATTGGGTTTATTGTGAACTGTGTTTTTAATGACATTCGTTCTTTAACCCGATTCACTGTGAAATATGATTTGGAATTTATAAATCTTTTAATTAAGATTTAGGGGAAATTTCCAAAGAAAAGTTTTCCAGTTTAATAAAATAAATTGGAATGGAATGGAATTCGATTCGGTAATAATCGAAGTGAACTTTTGTGGAGGAAGAAACTTTTGTGGAGGAAGACCGTTACTATATATGGAATTTAAGAGGCCTTGCCGTTATTCCGTTTATATTATTAGTCAGATATGGAAATTCATATCGATTATATATATTGATCGGTTTTCCGTGAAGATTCCATTGTTAATGGAATGTGACTTTGGGTTTATCGTGAGCCGTGTTTTAAATGACATTAGTTCTTTAACCAAGTTAAATGTGACGGTCCGCCCCGCACCAACCAACATTTACTCCAAAGGTGCGCTGTACACATGTCCAGTTAGCACGGAACGGGTCGCCAGAAGGAAAAGGAAGAAGGAAATGAACATACAAGGAACTTGTAGAATGTCTCACAGCGCATAGGACAAAATATAATAATAACATACTTGACATAAAACAGGAGAGACAGTGCATAAGCTGAAAATCAGAACTAAACATCATAGCAGCGGAAATCCAAAAGTACAGCTTATTACAACTTTCAAACTGTCTCAAAGCAAAAGT
Organism: Allium sativum; assembly: GCA_030737875.1. Lineage (NCBI taxonomy): Eukaryota > Viridiplantae > Streptophyta > Magnoliopsida > Asparagales > Amaryllidaceae > Allium > Allium sativum. Next base: position 506,213,726 of record CM060921.1, on the reverse strand, counting down.
AAGGTAAATGAGGTACACTACTAATGCCCAAGTAGTGACCACCAACGACACAGGGAGAATGTGTATATATATATCATACGTGGAAGCCTCCTGCCCGCCTCTGAATCAACTACTCGCGCACCACCAGCTAACCTGTCTCTAGTCTGCTCGTGTGAGCACCCAGAGTAATAAGAGGAGACATAAAACTCTGGGTCAGACATAAAGCCTGGTATGAGCGATAAGCATCTAAAGTGAACAATAACAGGTAGACTAAAACATACCTGAACCTGGACCTGCAACCAAAGAGTTAGCACTACATACTGTACAACACTCTAAGGTATCATATCAATCAATATAAGGATACGGGGGTGGGGGAGGTGTGCATGTCATAATGATGGCAAACAATCAAACATAGCATCCATCCTCACATCTCTCACTCAGCGCATAAAGCATACGATATTCACCACTTCGATCACCCAACATACCTTGCTACGATCACTTTGCCCCATGAAGTCATAAATGGCTTCACTGCACTGATAACGTAGCCACAAATCCTTCGCTATGTCCACTTTGCCACATGGAGTTCCAAGAACCCCACTGCACTAGCTCATAGCCTTATTAATCCTTACTATGTCCACTTGCCCCATGGAGTTATTCACCCCATCTGCGCTGGCTCATAGTCTTACTACGCATCACCTTGCCCCTCAGGTCATAATGACCCTACTGCACTGATAACGTAGTCTTGCTACCATCACTTTGCCCCTCAGGTCATAATGACCCTACTGCACTGATAAGTAGCCCATCATTCATTCTTAGTGGTGAATCGAAGTTATGAACGTCGACAACTCCTTAGCACACGTCCCGCAGCAAAGTCCAACCATGAAGTGAACTCATTGGTTCCCAACTGGTTCCGGGATCCTGAGCTCTAACTTCCATTTGGACTACCTTTGCATCTCGGGTTATTGGTCGTCACCAGATTGGATCGGATCGGATCGGGTCGCCTTCAGCATTCTTCATTGGATCGGGTCGCGCCTCCTACGTCGGATCGGGTCGTGGTCCTCCAGGTGATCAGGTCGCACTCCCCATCGTCCCGTGAATCCAGTCTCCATCGAATCGGGTCTCCACTTCTGGTCGGATCGTGAATACCCCATATGGATCGGATCGCGCTCCTCCATCGTCTCGTTGTGCATCGGATCGTGGATGCTGCCTTCCTCTAGTCGGATCGTGGTATGAAGCACGAGTGGATCGGATCGGGTCGTAATGCTCATTGGCGATCCGGGTCGGAGTACTTCAATTTGGGCACGGCGTTGCATCGATTCGTCTCGTGGGCCTTGCGCAGATGGTTCGGTTCGGAGGAGATGACTCGACTCGTGGTGATGTCCCACGATCCCATAGGGCGATCTGATCGTCCCTCAACCCCCTATGCGATCTGAACCACTGCACCTTGCCCAGCGAGCTGTTTACGCCCCTCGACGGCGTTTTCGACCATTCCAACTATTCTAAACAGTCACATAGCATTTCATACGGTCATAGCAACATGCATAATCAACCACAAACATCAAAACATCAACATGGTAGGTCAAAATGGATCAAACATACCCAAAACCCCATATTTCCCCCCTAAGCATGTTTAGGTGAAACCAATGATATGATTAGCAAAACTTAACCAAATGGAACCAAATTTCTAACAGAGGTTTAAAATATCATTCCGAATTTTATAATCATTTTTCCAGAATTTTATCATGTTTAAATTCGCTAATTAACACTAATCAACCCTAATTAGCCATAATTAGTGCAAAACTATGCAAATCACTCACCTTAGCCACAAAATAAACTAAGATCCGAAATAATTCTCTGATTTGATGTGAATCTCAATGCCAAACAGCAGCTCCTTTGTTGCTTTGGTGAAGATCTTCCTTGATTAGGGGTTGCTAAGCCAAATTCTTAACCAAAAGATGATTTGGAGGTGATTTAGAGGTTGGAGGCCATTTTTAGGGATCCTTGGTGATAAGTAGAGGCTAGAAAACTGAAATGGAATGATTCTCCATCTCATTTCAGCCCTCCCATAACCCTAATCCCGAAATGGGTTATGGGCCTACTCACTAATCACCCGATTTGGCCCGGTTAAGCAGTTTTTCACCCTCCAAACCTTGTTTCAGCCATATCTCCCAAACGGTAAGTCCGTTTGGCCATTATGACCACTCTACGGAAAGAGAAACTATCAAACGAATCAAATGGAAGTGGTTTCAGGTCAAAATTCCTTTCCAATCAAAAGTTATGGCCAAAACAGTACCAACTAGGGGCAAAATGGTCATTTAAAAATCGACAAAAATCATGAACATGGGAAACGACTCTAATAGATGTTTCCCAAAGTTACATGACCATACAACTTCATACGGGAAAGAAATAAATATTCTACAATCCTATGATGTGTAGAATACGGGTCGTTACACTCTTCCCCCCTTAAGAAATTTCGCCCCCGAAATTCCCTAATCCACACACAAAGGTCCCGGATGCCCATCAATCATAAAACAACCATCAAACATACAAAACAAGTGAAATAAGTCTATCCTATCATGCGGAATAACTAAATCGCAAAGTAAATCTTACCAGGCAAAGAGTTCTGGGTGTGTCTTCCTAATGCTCTCCTCTGTCTCCCAAGTACAATCATTCTCGTCCTCGCCCCACTGAACCTTGACTAGCTTCACCGACTTCCTTCGAAGTTGCTTCGTATCGTGCCCCACAATACGAATCGGCTTGCGGTTCCCAACTGCCTCAGGTTCTACCTCGAAGTCCTCTAACTGATCAGGTGAAATAGCCCTATCTGAGTCGTGAACGAACTTCCTTAGTTGGGAAACATGAAACACATTGTGAACTCCTGCCATTTTCTCTGGTAAGCCAACTCTATATGCCAAATTCCCGACTAGTTCAAGAACAGGGAATGGGCCAACAAATCTTGGTGCTAATTTGCCTCTCCTACCAAATCGTATCAAGCTCTTCAACGGAGAGATCTTGACAAACACCAAGTCACCAACGGAGAATTTCAAATCTCTTCTCCTCTTATCAGCATAACTCTTCTGCCTATCTTGGGCAGCTTTCATTCGTTGCTGAATGATCTTAATCTTATCTGAAGTTTCTCTCACCGCATCTGGTCCAAGCACAAACTTCTCGCTAGTCTCTATCCAACATGATGGTGAGTTGCACGGTCTTCCGTACAAAGCTTCATATGGAGCCATACCGATACTGGATTGGTAGCTATTATTATATGCAAACTCCACTAGATGCAAATGATCATCCCATGATCTTCCAAAATCCAATATACACGCTCTCAAGAGATCTTCCAATATACGATTCACCCTCTCCGTCTGACCGTCGGTCTGAGGGTGATATGCGGTACTGAGATGTAGTCCTGACCCTAGAGCCTCTTGTAAGCTCTTCCAAAACCCACTAGTGAACAACGGGTCTCGGTCACTCACAATGCTTTTGGGTACTCCATGAAATCTCACTACCCACCTCATATACAATTCTGCCAACTTGGCTGCCGTTCTGGTCGATTTGACTGGTATAAATCTTGCGCTCTTAGTCAATCGATCCACAATTACCCAAATGCTATCATATCCCGATCTAGTCCTTGGTAAACCATCGATGAAATCCATCGAGACTTGCTCCCATTTCCATTCGGGAATTTCTAATGGTTGCAACAACCCACTAGGCTTCTTTTGCTCGGCTTTAACTAGCTGACAATTCATGCATTTGGATATAAACTTCCCAACGTCTCTTTTCATCCCTTCCCAGTAGTAAGTCTGTCTCATGTCTCGATACATCTTATTACCACCGGGATGTATAGTCAGTTTTGAGTGATGACATTCTCTAAGCACTTCATCCCTCAAACCATTTACGTTGGGCACAACTAGTCTCCCATTCTTTCGAAGCCATCCATCCCGATCAAGCCCATACACATTCATCTCCTCATCGATACCCATCTCTAACTTGGAGATGATTTCCAATAGGTTAGGATCGTCCCTCTGATTAGAACCAATCCGCTCTATCAAAGTGGGTCTGATCGTCAAACCAGCTAGCATAACTGGATCCAATTCGCACTTTGGTTTGAAATCAAACCCCGCGATAAACTCCAGTTGCTTCCATTCAAGAAACATTGCCCCTAAGCTGGCATGTCTCCTACTCAAGGCATCGGCTACCGCATTACCCTTCCCAGGTGTGTATGCGATATCAAAATCATATGAAGCCAAGAACTCTAACCATCTCTGCTGACGGAGATTCAGATCTTTCTGAGAGAAGAGATACTTTAACGATTTATGATCGGTAAACAACTCAAATCTTTCTCCCAATAGATAGTGTCTCCACATCTTCAGCGCAAATACAATCGCTGCCAATTCCAAATCATGGGTAGGATACTTCTTCTCATGCGGCTTTAGCTGTCGACTAGCATAAGCTACAACCCTACCTCCTTGCATCAATACAGCACCCAGTCCGGTACCACAAGCATCCGTGTATACCGTCATCTCTTCATTCCCCTTAGGAATGACTAGCACTGGCGCACGCGTCAACCTCTCCTTTAGGCTTTTGAAGGCATCCTCACACACTCCGTCCCAGACGAAGGACTGATTCTTCTTAGTCAACTGAGTCAACGGTGCTGCAATCTTGGAGAAGTCCTGGATAAACTTACGATAATATCCGGCTAATCCCAAGAAACTTCTTACATCTGTAGCATTCTTGGGCGTAGGCCAATCTTGTACCGTAGCCACCTTCGCAGGGTCCACGGCAATACCACACTCTGAAACAACATGACCTAAGAATCTTACTTCCCTTCTCCAAAAATGACATTTAGAGAATTTCGCTTTCAATTGGTGTTTCCTCAACACCTCCATCACTATCCTCAAGTGCCCCTTGTGTTCCTCCTCTGTCCTTGAATAAACAAAGATATCATCTACGAACACAAGAACAAACTTATTCAACTGATCTTTGAATACTCGATTCATAAGATCCACAAAGTAGGCTGGTGCATTGGTCAACCCAAACGGCATGACCAACCACTCATAAAATCCAGACGGCGTCCTAAATGCCGTTTTCGGAACACTCTCATCCGCCACTCTTAGCTGATGAAATCCTGTCGCGAGGTCCAGCTGGGAGAACACTCTTGCTCCTTCCAGCTGATCAAACAAATCATCTATCCGCGGTAGAGGATACTTATTCTTCCTCGTCACCTTATTCAACTCGCGATAGTCCACACACAAACGAAGGGAACCATCTGCCTTAGTGGAAAACACAACTGGTGCTCCCCATTCGGAGACACTCCTTCTAATTAATCCCTTCTTCAAAAGATTGCTGACTTGCACCCCGAGCTCTCGCTGCTCCCTTGGTGCCATACGATAAAGTGGCATCACTATAGGTCTGGCATCTTTCACTAAATCAATACGGAACTCAATCTCTCGGTGTGGTGGTAGCTCGGTCACCTCCTCGAAGACGTCCGGATACTGGCCAACCATGGGCACATCTGACAACTCATCCTGCGGGATGTCGAGGGAATTTACAAAACTAGCCATAACCCCATCACTAGGTAGACTACCAAACACTACCCTCCGCCCATCATCCGCCCTCACTGTCACCAAAAAGCCCTCACAGTCTACCACCACCCCGTATCTTTGGAGCCAATCGACTCCCAATATAATGCCATACCCAGTAAAGCCCAAAACAAAGCAATCACATACATCCATGACTCGATAAGACCAAATTCCTGCAAATCATACCAAGGCTAGTCGAACCACCAATCGGGTTCGTCACAACCAATGGTCTATCGACTATCTCAGGTTCCAGTCCCAACCTATCTACCAGGTCACTAGATATGAAGGAACGGGAAGCCCCAGTATCAAACAAAACTCGAACCGGTATATCATAAATAGAAAGCATACCTTGAATAACAACATTCTTTCCTTTCTATGCCGCAGTTGGGGCATTCGACGAAGAAGGAATAACATCAAGAGCATATGCTTTCACAATCTGCTTCTCCTTAAGAGGTTGCGGACACTTATCTTTCTGATGTCCCACTTGACCACAGTTGTAGCACTTCCTTTCCCCTGGCTTGGCCCGACATTCCTTAGCATAATGGCCTTTCTTTCCACAGCTGAAGCACTCAACATCCTTCTTGCTCTTTTTCTGGCCACCCTTAGATTGGTCCTGCTTCCTCTTATTCTGAGAGCTATTCTTGCCTCCACCGCCTACTTGCGGCTTTGGCCCTTCTGCAGATGCAGCCTCGGTCTTTGACTTAGGGTAAAGGCTCTCTGATCTCAAAGCTTTCCCCACGATCGATTCAAAAGTCTCATCGATGTGGTTGATAAGCCTTTCCCCAAGTACCCATCCAGACCAGTAATGAACTTCTCATTCTTCTTCTCAGGAGTATCGATAAGAGACAGTCCATACTTCGACAAAGTGTCGAACTCAGCAATATAATCAGAAACTGCCCTGCCACCCTGCTTGAGTTCCAAGAACCTCTTGAACAACACCGACTTCTGGGCAGCTGGAATAAACTTCTCGCTAAAGCGAGCCTTGAACTGAACCCACGTAACCTGGTCCTCTGGAGTAGCTGTTCTGATAGCATTACACCAATTCATCGCTCGCCCTTGCAACTGACGAGACGCTAGCCTTCTCTTCATCGCATCCTCGAGACCCAAGTCATCAAAGATACGGTCACAGCTATCCATCCAGTCTTGGACATCTGTGGCCGACTCCGTTCCGTGGAACGGCTTCCCACCAAGATTAGTGTAATCTTTGCACAACTTGGCGAAATCGACCCTAGGCGCCTGCACTACTGGGCCAACACCAGCTCCGGGATTGGGAACTGCCCCTTGCACTTCTCTAAGCATGTCTCTCATGAGGTTGGTAAACATCGCCATCATGTCAGCGGCATTCCCATTATTGGCCCCTCTACCGGTACCTCTAACATGTCGGCTCATCGTCAATCTGAAAAAGGAAAACGATCAACGACCCCATAGTGGTACTAGTGCAGTGCAACTTCATTCTTATACTACTAATAGTATATATATACATAGCTTTTGAAAACCAAAGTAATCACAAATACGCGCTCTCATATACGTACTAACTCTCCCTAGTGTCTTTCCCTAGGTTAACTACGCAACATAGAGCTCTGATACCAAGTGTGACGGCCCGCCCCGCACCAACCGACATTTACTCCAAAGGTGCGCTGTACACATGTCCAGTTAGCACGGAACGGGTCGCCAGAAGGAAAAGGAAGAAGGAAATGAACATACAAGGAACCTGTAGAATGTCTCACAACGCATAGGACAAAATATAATAATAACATACTTGACATAAAACAGGAGAGACAGTGCATAAGCTGAAAATCAGAACTAAACATCATAGCAGCGGAAATCCAAAAGTACAGCTTATTAAAACTTTCAAACTGTCTCAAAGCAAAAGTAAGATAAATGAGGTACACTACTAATGCCCAAGTAGTGACCACCAACGACACAGGGAGAATGTGTATATATATCATACGTGGAAGCCTCCTGCCCGCCTCTGAATCAGCTACTCGCGCACCACCAGCTAACCTGTCTCTAGTCTGCTCGTGTGAGCACCCAGAGTAATAAGAGGAGACATAAAACTCTGGGTCAGACATAAAGCCTGGTATGAGCGATAAGCATCTAAAGTGAACAATAACAGGTAGACTAAAACATACCTGAACCTGGACCTGCAACCAAAGAGTTAACACTACATACTGTACAACACTCTAAGGTATCATATCAATCAATATAAGGATACGGGGGTGGGGGAGGTGTGCATGTCATAATGATGGCAAACAATCAAACATAGCATCCATCCTCACATCTCTCACTCAGCGCATAAAGCATACGATATTCACCACTTCGATCACCCAACATACCTTGCTACGATCACTTTGCCCCATGAAGTCATAAATGGCTTCACTGCACTGATAACGTAGCCACAAATCCTTCGCTATGTCCACTTTGCCACATGGAGTTCCAAGAACCCCACTGCACTAGCTCATAGCCTTACTAATCCTTACTATGTCCACTTGCCCCATGGAGTTATTCACCCCATCTGCGCTGGCTCATAGTCTTACTACGCATCACCTTGCCCCTCAGGTCATAATGACCCTACTGCACTGATAACGTAGTCTTGCTACCATCACTTTGCCCCTCAGGTCATAATGACCCTACTGCACTGATAAGTAGCCCATCATTCATTCTTAGTGGTGAATCGAAGTTATGAACATCGACAACTCCTTAGCACACGTCCCGCAGCAAAGTCCAACCATGAAGTGAACTCATTGGTTCCCAACTGGTTCCGGGATCCTGAGCTCTAACTTCCATTTGGACTACCTTTGCATCTCGGGTTATTGGTCGTCACCAGATTGGATCGGATCGGGTCGCCTTCAGCATTCTTCATTGGATCGGGTCGCGCCTCCTACGTCGGATCGGGTCGTGGTCCTCCAGGTGATCAGGTCGCACTCCCCATTGTCCCGTGAATCCAGTCTCCATCGAATCGGGTCTCCACTTCTGGTCGGATCGTGAATACCCCATACGGATCGGATCGCTCTCCTCCATCGTCTCGTTGTGCATCGGATCGTGGATGCTGCCTTCCTCTAGTCGGATCGTGGTATGAAGCACGAGTGGATCGGATCGGGTCGTAATGCTCATTGGCGATCCGGGTCGGAGTACTTCAATTTGGGCACGGCGTTGCATCGATTCGTCTCGTGGGCCTTGCGCAGATGGTTCGGTTCGGAGGAGATGACTCGACTCGTGGTGATGTCCCACGATCCCATAGGGCGATCTGATCGTCCCTCAACCCCCTATGCGATCCGAACCCCTGCACCTTGCCCAGCGAGCTGTTTACGCCCCTCGACGGCGTTTTCGACCATTCCAACTATTCTAAACAGTCACATAGCATTTCATACGGTCATAGCAACATGCATAATCAACCACAAACATCAAAACATCAACATGGTAGGTCAAAATGGATCAAACATACCCAAAACCCCATATTTCCCCCCTAAGCATGTTTAGGTGAAACCAATGATATGATTAGCAAAACTTAACCAAATGGAACCAAATTTCTAACAGTGGTTTAAAATATCATTCCGAATTTTATAAACATTTTTCCAGAATTTTATCATGTTTAAATTCGCTAATTAACACTAATCAACACTAATTAGCCATAATTAGTGCAAAACTATGCAAATCACTCACCTTAGCCACAAAATAAACTAAGATCTGAAATAATTCTCTGATTTGATGTGAATCTCAATGCCAAACAGCAGCTCCTTTGTTGCTTTGGTGAAGATCTTCCTTGATTAGGGGTTGCTAAGCCAAATCCTTAACCAAAAGATGATTTGGAGGTGATTTAGAGGTTGGAGGCCATTTTTAGGGATCCTTGGTGATAAGTGGAGGCTAGAAAACTGAAATGGAATGATTCTCCATCTCATTTTAGCCCTCCCATAACCCTAATCCCGAAATGGGTTATGGGCCTACTCACTAATCACCCGATTTGGCCCGGTTAAGCAGTTTTTCACCCTCCAAACCTTGTTTCAGCCATATCTCCTAAACCGTAAGTCCGTTTGGCCATTATGACCACTCTACGGAAAGAGAAACTATCAAACGAATCAAATGGAAGTGGTTTCAGGTCAAAATTCCTTTCCAATCAAAAGTTATGGCCAAAACAATACCAACTAGGGGCAAAATGGTCATTTAAAAATCGACAAAAATCATGAACATGGGAAATGACTCTAATAGATGTTTCCCAAAGTTACATGACCATACAACTTCATACGGGAAAGAAATAAATATTCTACAATCCTATTATGTGTAGAATACGGGTCGTTACATTAAAGATAAGATTAATTTCTTAACTTTGAATAATCCTTAAGTAATGATTTTTGGAAATTAAAACTGAATTATAGTTTTAATGAATCTTTAAATAGATTGAAAGGTGAATTTGATAACTAAAATGATCAAATTCAAGAAATGATCGAAAATGGAGTACCACCAGTTTTACTCCAGGCGATAGCTAAATCTTTAATTAGACTTGAACGTGAAATGGTAATTAATATTTACCGATAACACCATGGTGTTAGATATGGAGAATTACTAGTTTTGCTCTATGGGATGAATAGGTTGGGATTGGGAAATCCAGTTTTACTCCATGGAATGAATAGGTTGGGATTGGGAAATAAAATAAATGATTACTCCGGTGTAGTTCGCTAATCCCGACTAGTTTGGAAAACCTTAATATGGTTTGATATCCAAAGGAAAATTTGAATAATAAATTTAAAAGAATTTATCTTTGATAAAATTAATGGGAACCTATTCCCTAATGATGTGAATATTTAAATAAAATAATATTCTGGATTAGAATGAGGCATATGTTGTGTTTTTGTAGCACTTGTTTATTATATACACGAGTTATTCGAAAAGGCCGGGTTTATACCCATTCTGAATTACTGATTCGACGATAAGTCGATGATGAAGACGGTGGTTGAAGACCGGAGGCCTTCACATCGTTTGGATGATTATTGATGTCTTGATTGGGCTGTACACCCAAGACGTGGTAATAAGTGGTGATCGTCCAGAGATCGACCGGATATGCGAGGACCTCTCTCCTGTATTAGAAGTATGGGACGAGGAATAAGGTGCCTCCGGTTTCGTTCAGACCCAGAATGAACTTATAAATGGATGTGTGTCTGACATCGGATTTCATTCTGTGTGATTGATAGACATCGGTTGCATAGCGTGAATTGCCTGTGTGGCATGCTGAGATGCAAATGATCAAGGTTTCTGTTGAAAAGCAGAGTCTTATGGTTGATGATCAAAGCACGACTTTAATATAGCATAGCTTGTGTATAGCGTTAATTCGCGAGCCTCACACCTGGTGTGAACCAGAAACGGGAGAGGACATCAGGGAGGACATGCGTTTCCTTCTAGCTAGGAGTGGTGTCTGGGTTTTGCACGCCCAGACGTTATACTTATGTGGATGACGGATAGCGAGGCACCTCGGATATATCGGTCATACGGACCGATGGATAACCTGGTCGATGTACTGACCAGACTTACGCCCCATAGGGCGGGGAAACACATGGTTCAGGCATTTTAATCCACATCGAGTGGGCCGGCCCTCATGATCCAAGGGTCACTCGAGCTATGATTCTGAGGTGTGGCTAGAGCGCCTCGAAGCGGTAAGGATGATCCCTTGCCTTGGTTCACAGACGGAAATCCAGCTTCCAATATGTGACATTTCGGTTTTATTTGTAGAGCCTTGTATGGCGACATAGTGGGATGGGGCACTATGTCGTCTATGATTGATACATTTATATTTGAAGTTGTTTTCATACACTTTACACTATAATAGTATTAAAATGATTTGTTTTAAACTTACCAAGCATGTTTGGCTATTATAAGGTAAAACTCTATCCTCCGGCTTGCTTTGCATTGTGTGAGGGGACCTGAGTCTTATAATAGCTTCATTGTTCTTTATTTTGCATTGCGCTGTTTGTTTTGTGCACTAGTATTCTTGGGGGTGAACCCGTTCCGTGTTATATGGCATGGTTCCTTGATTTACCTAACTTTAAAGAAAAGCTTTAAATAACTGTTTTAGTTCTCACACCAGTCACATGACTGACCTTGAGTTTATTGTTTTAACCTAAACTCTGGGTGCCCCTATTTTCCACACGGGCAGCTAGTAGTTTTGGTTTTGTAGATTTATATTCATAGGATCCTGGTTTACAGCTGAAATGATATTCGGAAAGCTCTGTATCCGTGTATCTCTTTCAGTTGTGTTTGTATTAATTTTTCGCTGCATTGTAATTTGTAAATCTCTGATATTTATCGAATGTATATTATTTATTCATACTCTGTATATTCTTGTACTCTGATGTATATTGTTGTAATAAGCAATGAAACGTTCTTCTGTTTGCATTCTGATTTGTCATGTTCTCAACTCAATCCGGGCTATCCTTTATATGGAAGTTCGGGTCGCTTCAGTTTTCGTTTTTCAACTGTTTAAATTTCCTAAACATAATCGGCTCATTAGCTAAATATTCCATTTAGGAATGTTTAAAAAGATTGTTAACAAAGATTAGACAAATTAATAAAGTATTAATTAAATGATTTAAGATTGATTTAATTATTAAGATTAATATTATAAATTAAGTTTCAAAGTTGTTTATTATTTAATAATAGTAGTGTAAAACTTAACGCTTATTTACTGGTGACATTTTGAGTTACTAATTATTTAGTAACTAGCTTTCAAGCATGATTTGTACTTAAGTTTAATTAAGAAGTTAATTATAATTATCATAATTAATTAAGATTAATTATTGATTAATGATCTATTAAAGAATAAATTATTATTTAAAGTATTTGATTAAGGTTTAAGATTATTTATTTATTTGGAAAGTGTTATTAAATATTGTTAATTATTAAAGAGGTTTTAAATTATTATTTAGTTGTTAAATAATATTACTTGAGTTGTTAAACTTGTTTATTTAATATGAACTATCATTTGATTATTTATTTAAAGGTTAAACAAATACTTAATTATTAATTTAAGAAACAATAAGTGTTTAATTATTATTAATGGTTAATTATTATGTAATTAAAAATTTTTCAAGTTTATTAATATCTTATTTCCAAGGTGATTAGATTAATTTCATTTTTATAAAATGATTTTCTGATTTAATTAATTTATGAATTAATGGTTTTTAAGTTAATCAATTAATTTAAATAAGGGATCGAAATTAGTAAATTATTTTGGATTATACTTGTTAATTTCTTTTTAAATATGAGTTAAAGTTAATCCAGTTATTCAAAAATGATGTTTGACTTAAATGGATCTTTTTACTAAATGAATTCAAGAAAGTAGTTTCATAGTTAATTTATTTATTTACTATATGGTTCAAGCCAATTCTATTAACTTGAGAGTAGGTTTTAAATTCAATATTTGATTTCGAAAATTGATCTAAAGATAATGGATTAATTTTAGATAAAGGAATTTATTAAAGTGGAATAAATCTAGTTAAGTACGATATGAATTCAAAATAAAGCGGTTGAATGGACTTAAAGCTGATGAGGCTTTATTAATAAGGGAATTTCTTGTGAAAGAAATTAAGTAAATGAGTTATATTTTGGAAAGTGAACTAAAAGTAAGATGCATTTTAGAACTTATTTTGGAATGAATTCCATTTGGAAATTGTCCAACTCAAGTTAGATGTTTTATATCATAGGATGGTAACTTCTATTATTCCAGAGATGATAGTGATGTCGAGTCAAGGTCTGAGAGGTAAATAAATGCCCAACTCAAACGATTTCATTTTTATCTGAATAATAATATTAGTTAAGAACGAGAGTTGGTTTTTGGAATGCAAATTGTAACGACCCGGACTTTTCGAATAGTTATTTTGAATATTTAATATCATTTAAATATTGAATTGATAATATAAAAGATTTTTTATATTGAATTATCAATTGGTGATCGATATATGATTCATTTCGTATATATTTAATTTTTGAAATACGAGAACTGGAAAAAATTCAGTTTGAATATTAAATGGATTCTGAGTGATTCAAATGGTTCATATGAATTTTATTTGAATTTGAACGATAATAATAGTAATTTATTTTTAAGGAGGTTATTTTTTTTTGAATTTAAATCATATTATATCAATTTAATATGTTATTTTTGAATATGTTCGAATTAAATTATATAGTCTATTCTGTTGAGTTCAGAATAGTGTAATTACATTGGAACGAAGGTCGGTACGCTAAAATAGCGGTTCACGATTTTTAATTTTGAACCCCGATTTATTTGATCAGTGGATAAGCATCAGATCAAATCGATATCTGTTTAAAATAAAGTGAAAATCTCTTTAAATCAAATCGATATCGTTTTAAAAAGGGGGAAAAATCTCTTTAAGTCAAATCGAATTAAATTAAACTATATTTAAAATCAAAAATTCAAATCAAAATCTTTTCAATCCTTCAGCCGACGTAAGCAACGTAAAAATCGCAGACCTATTCCTTTCTGCAGTCACCTTCTCCTTTCAAAGTCACGTACGAATTGCCTTCCCCTTTTTGATATCAAGAAGACCACAAATTAATGGCTTCTGTACGTAATGTTGGCTTTCACAACTTTATAAAGGAGTCGAGCCTTCGTTAGGTAACCAAACATAAACATTTCAAGTCCTCCTCTCTATTTACAATTCCTCTTCCAGGCAAAACCGAAAATCGACTTCCATCTTCAAGTAAAAAAAAGAAGGGGAAACTGCGAATTGCGATTTGAGGCTAAAAGACCACCAAAGCTCGACGCCATCCCAGATGCGCTCGAGTTTGAAAAGAATGGATTCGCGATTAAAACAAGGTGCCCCTGAAGCTCGATGATGAGGATGGAGCGCTCGCCTGATGATCTGAATGAGTTCGGATGTCCTAGTTCAAAAGTGAAAGTAGATGAAGGGTGCGAAAGGGAGAAGGTCACTACGGTTTCTGGAAGTTCGATGTCCTGGAGTGGGTGAATTGAAGTTGTGATTTAGGAAATAGGGTGACGGTCAATGGTTGTTCCAGGATGTACAGTCGACGTCAATTTAAATCTGAGGGGGGGGGGGGTTCGAAGTCTGGAATGGTACGAGTATTGATGTTGGTTTGTTACACCTGTGCAGTGCGATAATCTGGAATGGGAGTGTACGATGTTTGAGATGAACTTGAGTTCAATTTTCTCTGATGCGAACTGTTTTGGAGGTACTGATTTTTGATCTGGAGTGGTGCTCATGGTCTGATGTGAAACTGAGGATGAACGGGATGCTACAGTGAGGATAAGGAAAGATGCACAACAAATGTTCGATTAAATGCTGGAATGGTAGTGCAAAGCTACAGGTTGCTCGGGCAAGTAAAGATGAAATGGTTGGTTTGGATTTCGCAAATCCTGAAGCTAGTTCGAAGTCACGATGTAAAACTATGGTTAGGCAGATTAATAAGGTATTCATTTTTATGAATTTAAAATACATAGAAAATTTATTTGATAAGTTAAATTTAAAATAGTCGTTTAATCGTTAAATAAAAAAATCAAATGATCGTAGGAACAAATAAATTCATTCAAGATGGTTCCAGTAGATTTATAGCATGATGATGTGGAATTAAACAAGATATTCAGCAGTGGAAAATCAAGGTGAGTAAATCTCACTCACCTTTTATTTAAAATTATTTTTATTCGTTAAAAATAATTGTTTGTTGCTTGTTTGAATGCTTTCTGGTTGTTTTAAATATATTAGTTATTTAGGGTGACTACTATATATATATATATTGGTTTGGTGGTTGGATTTCCCGCAATACTATTAGCGGATGCCCGCAGTATCATTAGCGGATGACCCTACGCCCACGTATATAAGTGGATCCCCTTTTATACCGCGATATCCTGCCATGAAGCAGGATAGGTATTACTATGTTGACTAACGTCTGTGGATGCAGGAAAACAGGTTGGAGGAATTCAACTGGATTCCTCAAAAATATATTATCTGTTTGTTTGTTTGCTTGATTTCATATATTCATATATGACATGTTAAAAATCAAATGATTGAAAATTGGGTGATTTGATTATTTTAAATATCACTGGGCTAGGTGTTAATTTAATTAAAATATCGTGAAAAGGATATTTGAGATTTAAAGGGAAAAATTCTATTTTTAAATAGAATTTGAAATTTGAATGGAATAGAAATATAAACTTGTTTTGAAATAAAAACAAGTAGTTCCTTTATAAACGAAGTTTATAAATAGTTCTTTTATAAACAAAATTTATAGATGAAGTGAAAAGAATTATCATTGGATAATTCAGAAATAAAAATACGAGTGTGAAATTGAAAAGGGAAAATTATTTTTCCAAAGTAGAATATTAAAAATAAATTTGAAATCGAGACTTGTTTAAAAAAGAAAACAAGATTGTGCTTGTAAATGAAAAGTGGAAAATTATCACTTGGATAATTCGAATATTTAATTTCAAATGTGAATTTAAAAATAGAAATCAGATATAGAATTTGGATGGAATTTGAATATAGAAATTCAAACGGGATTTGAATAGAGAATTTAAATATAGAATTTGAATATAGAAATTCAAAGAAGATTCAAATATAGAATTTGTATATAGAAAATTTAAATAGAATTTGTATATAGAATTTGAATAGAACTAGACTATATTGAATTTGAATAGAATTTGAATATACAGAAATTTTAATTCAAAGGTATTCAAATAGAATTTGAATTCAAAAGAATTCAAATAGAATTCGAATTCAAAGGAATTCAAATGGTTTTGAATAAAGAAAATAGAATTCAAATGGAGTTAACTATAGAGATTTGAAAATAAAATTCAAATGGCGTTTAACTATAGAATTTGAAATTAGAACTTAAATGGAATTTGAATATAGAATTCAAATGGAAAATTCAAAGGGGATTTGAATATAAAAATTCAAATGGAGTTTGAATATATGAAATTCAAAGGGAATTCAAATATAGAATTTGAACATAGAAATTCAAATGGGATTTGAATAAAGGAAATTCAAATATGGAAATTCAAATAGAATTTGAAAAATAAAAGTGAATTGAAATTTGAATATAGAATTTCAAATAGAAGTGAAATAGATCGGAAATGCTATGTTGAATTGGGACAAATTGATTTGATATACATTAAAAATATATCAGAATGAAGTGGAATTTATTATAGACGAAGTTTAAAAGTTTATATATATAAATATAATTAAAACGAACTCGCCGCAGCGCTACAGTTCGTAAATTGGCGATTCGAACTTCAATTGGGTATGTAGAGCTCAATTGAAGTCGGAATTCTTTGAAACAAGAAACGTCAGGACCGATTTGATAGTAGTTTTCTAATGGAGGAGAAAAATCTAGACTTCGTCGTATAGATTTTGAGTTATGTCAAAATCAAATTTTCAGAAAAATAGCGCCAGAACCATTTTTAAACCATAACGGTTTATTTAAATAAATAAAAGGATTTTTATAAACAAAAATCCGAATTTCCATTAGAAAAATCCAGACTGGAAATATAAAATAAATATGAACTCCAGTGAAGTAAGTGAAATGATTTTTGAGACAAAAATTAGATTTTTAACTACTGGATAGAACTAACTAATCTGGAGTATATTTAGTTAAATGAGATTTTGAATCGAATTTGGGTTTTGGTTAAGTAAATTGAACTGGTGAATATATATTCGGAATCGAATATGGAATTTG
The DNA here is from genome assembly GCA_030737875.1 of Allium sativum. Lineage (NCBI taxonomy): Eukaryota > Viridiplantae > Streptophyta > Magnoliopsida > Asparagales > Amaryllidaceae > Allium > Allium sativum. Next base: position 506,196,468 of record CM060921.1, on the reverse strand, counting down.
AGTTAGGAATAGAATTAAATAAATCTATAAGCGAGATCAAAGGATATTTGAACATGCTATTTTCACATATAAATAAAAAAAGGCAAGAGAAGCTAATAAGAGGATAAATTAGTGAATTGAGTTAAAATGACCATATTGAGTTGGAATAGATTAGAAACAGGTTAGCATGTGTTAGACAGGTATGGGATGAAGTATATGAAGATTTTAATTTATGTGCCCGACAAAAAGCTACATGTTTAAATTCATATATGAGGTTTTATGCGCCGTATCGGCAAGCCGCTTGGCTTTTTCTTTTTCTTTTGAATTTGTGAGGGCCATGGGAGGCTATTTGAAATATCCCGTAGCTCCCGGTGTAGGGGAGGTTATGGCGAATTTTCCCGGGAATTTAAGGAGTTAGAATATTTTTAAGATAATTTGATGGTTATAAATCAATGTATCGATATATGTAGAATTCGATAAGAAAATGAAATCAAAATAGAGTATTGGAAACAGAAAGGGAAATATAAAGTAGAAATAGAAAGCGAATATATATACATGTTTTAAAAATGAATAATTGGGTTTTATAGTGTGTTTATTCGAGGTTAGTGGTTTTGCCGTTTGAAGTTGAGGATGTTTTCAATTAAGGTCTGAGAGGTAATTTTACCCCAACTTGATTGATTTCATTTTTAATGGATAAATAGCAAGATCCAGTCTCGAAGAGAAGTGTTTGAATAATAGTTTGGTTGAATAAAATATTTTGGGTTGTTTGTAACGATGTTGCATACAACATTCGTTTTAACTCAAGTGATGGAATTTTGGAAATATAAAAGTAAATATTTCCTAAGTATAATTAAAATAGTCGGGATAGAGATAAGCGATTGAAATTGTTTTCAATTGCAAATAGAATACATTTTCTAAATACAGAAAATAAATGAGGGCGATATTCAGAAATGTTTTTCCAAATAGCGTAAAGGGCCAATATGGTTATTGAAAATATTTGGTTAACAAATATTGATAGGGAAATGGAGAAGATATTTAATAAATGAATAATTAATTAAAGAGCCCAGTGATTTGATTGATATGTTAAATGAACACTTGTTTTTATTCGATAGTTAAATCACAGACTATCGAAGTTTTGACCATCGTTGTCAATATGGAGAGACCGGTTGGATTATTATCCGTGAACCACTCTGTATTGGCAGTAGCGTTGCGAATCAGATTATATGAAGATAATCAATGATGGAGTGAAGTGCAAGGGCTTTTTCTATTAATAGAAATTGTGCCTTCGGTTTCGTTCAGTCCCAGAACGAACGTATATGGACGAATGTCTGACAAAGTATTTCCAATAATCTAATGGGTTGGTCTGTATAGATATATGTGGTTGCAACAGATTTATTCCCTTAGCATAACATCCAGAATATTTGTGCAAATCAATTAGTGATTAATGGATTTGACAATGTGGCATTCAAGGTGATGGTGCTATCAATGAATGATAAGTAATCGTAGCCTCAGGCCTCAACAACTGGGAAATGACAAAAATCGGGCAGGCAACATGGCTATGTGGGTCGCTCCCATTAGGATGTATAGTCACATATCTAGAGGTTCATTTAATTTCTTATTCTATTCGATGCTGTCCTAGTCGGGAGACGGTTGCTGATCCCAACCGTTGTTGATATACATTCGATACACTCAAGCGGAATGAGTGGTCGGTCATGTGTGGGCCGGGTTGCAAGATGTTCTTGTTGAACCCAGTGTATTCCTCTCTAGAGATACACTATCGGAAGGTGGTTCCATACCTTGTCATGTTGGAAATTCAATCTCCAATAAGCGCCATGCAGTTTTTGATTTTATACTATATATGTGGAGCGTGAGATGCAAGCGTTCTGCTATTTGGTTATTTATTTGATTAGACATTATTATAATATCACTGGATTTTTGTATCAAAGTGTTTTGGGTTATAGTAAGGTAAAAACCGTCCATGTTTATGTGTGGGCTGGTTTTACTATTATCTTTTCTTTCGAAAAGATTTTGAAAGTTAAACAAATGGATGGAGTTTACTCACACCAGTCCCATGACTGACCCAGAGTTTATTTTGTTTGTTTTCCCTAGACTCTTGGGTGCCCAAATTTGTACGGGCAGTCAAGTAGTCGGGATTTTCTAGATTCACTTGGAAGAGCTGGATGCAGGAGGCTTCACCAGTTAGCTATAGACTATCATATATTCCGCTGTGAACCATGTTTGTATCTGGAAGCAGGTGTTTATAACTGTTACAGGAATAACTGTTGTGCTCTGATGATGGTATGTATATAAAGTTACTGATTTGTATTTCAAAAGTTATGTTATATAATATATTTTATTCGTTCCGCTGTGAGATTTGTCTTCTTTGTTTTCTTCTATTCTAATATTTCTTTCTTTCTATTTCTCATCCTTTAACTTCTTTCTAATAATGATTCGTATTTCTGTGCAATTTGAGTTGGACGTGTGGTATTATTAGTCAACTCAGATAGTACGGATTTGTGGGCCATTACAGTTGGTATCAGAGCTTAGGTTGAGCGAACACCTAGGCTTTGTGGCATGTGCTCATTAGAGATAGGGTCAGTAGTACCCAAGGATGAGTTGAGTATATATACGAGAGAGCGTATTTGTAAATTTATATAAAAGTTGTTTTATATTGTGTTGACTAGTCTATTGGGTGGTTTATGGATTCTGATCGAATAGTGGGACGCTAATAAGTCGATAGGAATTTCTAAACGCTTGAATAGAAAAATTCGACATGATATTGTTTTAAAGTGGGTGGATGAAATTATTTTACCCAAACTTCTATTTTGATATAGAAAGAATAATTTTTGAAATTATTATATATGGATGTGTTGGTTGTTATTATAATCCATTGAGATTATGAAAAATGAAATGGTTATATAGAACCAAATAGAATTTGTATACGAATAAAATATACAAATGGGAGGAATTAAAATTGAATTCAAAACAGAATTTAAACCCTGGGAAGTTGGAAAATATTTCTGAAGTATATTAAAATAATATAGCTTCGTTTGAAAGGGATTTTTGAATAAAAATCATTTTGAATGGGTTTTGAAATTGTTTAAGCTCTGAACTCACTTCAGTGGCTGGAAAATAATTCTGATGATGACTGCAGCTTCATCAGTGTTCATTTTCGAGTTATAAGTGACGAATGGCTACCTTAGAAAAGTGTTTAACGGAAAGTTGTTTGAAAGAAAACAAGTTGATTTGAAAATTCAAATGTTTTGAATTTGTGATAGATTATAAATATATGTATATATTTAAGTGATTTCAAAAGGATTTGAAATGAAAATCCTTGGATTTGGATTCTGGAATTGGAATTTAACTTAAGCTGGTTAAATGGATTGAAGTGAATCAATCGACTAGAATCAATTTGAATTGGTTTAATAAAACATAGATTGGATATAAATGGATTGATCATAGATCATTCAAATTAAATGAAGGAAGACCAAAAGTTTTGGTGGAATTAAATTTGTTGTAATATGAGGAGTTGAGTTTCAACATAAGTGGATTGTTGAAAAGTAATGGATTTGTATCATTTTTCCTACCTTAGCAATTTCGAGGACGAAATTATTTTTAGGGGGAAGAATGTAACGACCCGGATTTTTTGAACAGTTATTTTGAATATTTTAATATCATTTAAATATTGAATTGATAATATAAAAGAATTTTTATATTGAATTATCAATTGGTGATCGATATATGATTCATTTCGTATATATTTAATTTTCAAAATACGAGAACTGGAAAAAATTCAATTTGAATTTAAATGGATTCTGAGTGATTCAAATGGTTCATATGAATTTTATTTGAATTTGAACGATAATAATAGTAATTTATTTTTAAGGAGGTTAATTTTTTTTTGAATTTAAATCATATTATATCAATTTAATATGTTATTTTTAAATATGTTCGAATTAAATTATATAGTCTATTCTGTTGAGTTCAGAATAGTGAAACTACATTGGAACGACAGTCGGTACGCTAAAATAGCGGTTCACGATTTTTAATTTTGAACCCCGATTTATCTGATCAGTGGATAAGCATCAGATCAAATCGATATCTGTTTAAAATAAAGCGAAAATCTCTTTAAATCAAATCGATATCGTTTTAAAAAGGAAAAAAAAACCTCTTTAAGTCAAATCGAATTAAATTAAACTATTTTTAAAATCAAAAATTCAAATCAAAATTTTTTCAATCCTTCAGCCGACCTAAGCAACGTATACATCGCAGACCTATTCCTTTCTGCAGTCACCTTCTCCTTTCAAAGTCACGCACGAATTGCCTTCCCCTTTTTGATATCAAGAAGACCACAAATTAATGGCTTCTGTACGTAATATTGGCTTTCACAACTTTATAAAGGAGTCGAGCCTTCGTTAGGTAACCAAACATAAACATTTCAAGTCCTCCTCTCTATTTACAATTCCTCTTCCAGGCAAAACCGAAAATCGATTTCCATCTTCAAGTAAAAGAAGGGGAAACCGCAATTGCAATTTGAGGCTAGAAGACCACCGAAGCTCGACGCCATCCCAGATGCGCTCGAGTTTGAAAAGAATGGATTCGCGATTAAAACAAGGTGTCCCTGAAGCTCGATGATGAGGATGGAGTGCTCGCGTGATGAGCTGAATGAGTTTGGATGTCTTAGTTCAAAAGCGACAGTATATGAAGGGTGCGAAAGGGAGAAGGTCACTACGGTTTCTGGAAGTTCGATGTCCTGGAGTGGGTGAATTGAAGTTGCGATTTAGGAAATAGGGCGACGGTCAATGGTTGTTCCAGGATGTACAGTCGACGTCGATTTAAATCTGAGGGGGGGTTCGAAGTCTGGAATGGTACGAGTATTGATGTTGGTTTGTTACACCTGTGCAGTGCGATAATCTGGAATGGGAGTGTACGATGTTTGAGATGAACATGAGTTCAATTTTCTCTGATGTGAACTATTTTGGAGGTACTGATTTTTGATCTGGAGTGGTGCTCATGGTCTGATGTGAAACTGAGGATGAACGGGATGCTACAGTGAGGATAAGGAAAGATGCACAACAGATGTTCGATTAAATGCTGGAATGGTAGTGCAAAGCTACAGGTTGCTCGGGCAAGTAAAGATGAAATGGTTGGTTTGGATTTCGCAAATCCTGAAGCTAGTTCGAAGTCACGATGTAAAACTATGGTTAGGCAGATTAATAAGGTATTCATTTTTATGAATTTAAAATACATAGATTAATTTATTTGATAAGTTAAATTTAAAATAGTCGTTTAATCGTTAAATAAAAAAAATCAAATGATCGTAGGAACAAATAAATTCATTCAAGACGATTCCAGTAGATTTATAGCGTGATGATATGGAATTAAACAAGATATTCAGCAGTGGAAAATCAAGGTGAGTAAATCTCACTCACCTTTTATTTAAAATTATTTTTATTCGTTAAAAATAATTGTTTGTTGCTTGTTTGAATGCTTTCTGGTTGTTTTAAATATATTAGTTATTTAGGGTGACTACTATATATATATATTGGTTTGGTGGTTGGATTTCCCGTAATACTATTAGCGGATGCCCGCAGTATCATTAGCGGATGACCCTACGCCCACGTATATAAGTGGATCCCATTTTATACCGCGATATCCTGCCACGAAGCAGGATGGGTATTACTATGTTGACTAACGTCTGTGGATGCAGGAAAACAGGTTGGAGGAATCCAAATGGATTCCTCAAAAATATATTATCTGTTTGTTTGTTTGCTTGATTTCATATATTCTTATATGACATGTTAAAAATCAAATGATTGAAAATTGGGTGATTTGATTGTTTTAAATATCACTGGGCTAGGTGTTAATTTAATTAAAATATCATGAAAAGGATATTTGAGATTTAAAGGGAAAATTCTATTTTTAAATAGAATTTGAAATTTGAATGGAATAGAAATATAAACTTTATTTGAAATAAAAACTAGTTCCTTTATAAACGAAGTTTATAAATAGTTCTTTTATAAACAAAATTTATAGATGAAGTGAAATGAATTGTCATTGGATAATTTAGAAATAAAAATATGAGTGTGAAATTGAAAAGGGAAAATTATTTTTCCAAAGTAGAAATTTAAAAATAAATTTGAAATCGAGACTTGTTTTAAAAAGAAAAAAAGATGGTGCTTGTAAATGAAAAGTGGAAAATTATCACTTGGATAATTCGAATATTTAATTTCAAATGTGAATTTAAAAATAGAAATCAGATATAGAATTTGGATGGAGTTTGAATATAGAAATTCAAACGGGATTTGAATAAAGAATTTAAATATAGAATTTGAATATAGAAATTCAAAGAAGATTCAAATATAGAATTTGTATATAGAAAATTTAAATAGAATTCGTATATAGAATTTGAATAGAACTAGACTATATTGAATTTGAATAGAATTTGAATATACAGAAATTTTAATTCAAAGGTATTCAAATAGAATTTGAATTCAAAAAAATTCAAATAGAATTTGAATTCAAAAGAATTCAAATAGAATTTGAATTCAAAGGAATTCCAATGGTTTTGAATAAAGAAAATAGAATTCAAATGGAGTTAACTATAGAGATTTGAAAATAAAATTCAAATGGCGTTTAACTATAGAAATTGAAATTAGAACTGAATTGGAATTTAAACTATGGAATTTGAATATAGAATTCAAATGGAAAATTCAAAGGGGATTTGAATATAAAAATTCAAATGGAGTTTGAATATATGAAATTCAAAGGGAATTCAAATATAGAATTTGAACGTAGAAATTCAAATGGGATTTGAATAAAGGAAATTCAAATAGAATTTGAAAAATAAAAGTGAATTGAAATTTGAATATAGAATTTCAAATAGAAGTGAAATAGATAGGAAATGCTATGTTGAATTGGGACAAATTGATTTGATATACATTAAAAATATATCAGAATGAAGTGGAATTTATTATAGACGAAGTTTAAAAGTTTATATACATAAATATAATTAAAACGAACTCGCCGCAGCGCTGTAGTTCGTAAATTGGCGATTCGAACTTCAATTGGGTATGTAGAGCTCAATTGAAGTCGGAATTCTTTGAAACAAGAAACGTCAGGACCGATTTGATAGTAGTTTTCTAATGGAGGAGAAAAATCTAGACTTCATCGTATAGATTTTGAGTTATGTCAAAATCAAATTTTCAGAAAAATAGCGCCAGAACCATTTTTAAACCATAACGGTTTATTTAAATAAATAAAAGGATTTTTATAAACAAAAATCCTAATTTCCATTTGAAAAATCCAGACTGGAAATATAAAATAAATATGAACTCCATTGAAGTAAGTGAAATGATTTTTGAGACAAAAAATAGATTTTTAACTACTGGATAGAACTAACTAATCTGGAGTATATTTAGTTAAATGAGATTTTGAATCGAATTTGGGTTTTGGTTAAGTAAATTGAACTGGTGAATATATATTCGGAATCGAATATAGAATTTGAGTTGGGAATAGAATTAAATAAATCTATAAGCGAGATTAAAGGATATTTGAACATGTTATTTTCACATATAAAGTAAAATAGGCAAGATAAGCTAATAAGAGGATAAATTAGTGAATTGAGTTAAAATGACCATATTGAGTTGGAATATATTAGAAACAGGTGAGCATGTGTTAGACATGTATGGGATGAAGTATATGAAGATTTTAATTTATGTGCTCGACAAAAAGCTACATGTTTAAATTCATATATGAGGTTTTATGCGCCGTATCGGCAAGCCGCTTGGCTTTTTCTTTTTCTTTTGAATTAGTGAGGGCCATGGGAGGCTATTTGAAATATCCCGAAGCTCCCGGTGCAGGGGAGGTTATGGCGAATTTTTCCAGGAATTTAAGGAGTTAGAATATTTTTAAGATAATTTGATGGTTATAAATCAATGTATCGATATATGTAGAATTCGATAAGGAAATGAAATCAAAATAGAGTATTGGAAACAGAAAGGGAAATATAAAGTAGAAATAGAAAGCGAATATATATACATGTTTTAAAAATGAATAATAGGGTTTTATAGTGTGTTTATTTGAGGTTAGTGGTTTTGCCGTTTGAAGTGGAGGATGTTTTCAGTTAAGGTCTGAGAGGTAATTTTACCCCAACTTGATTGATTTCATTTTTAATGGATAAATAGCAAGATCCAGTCTCGAAGAAAGGTGTTTGAATAATAGTTTGGTTGAATAAAATATTTTGGGTTGTTTGTAACGATGTTGTATACAACATTCGTTTTAACTCAAGTGATGGAATTTTGGAAATATAAAAGTAAATATTTCCTAAGTATAATTAAAATAGTCGGGATAGAGATAAGCGATTGAAATTGTTTTCAATTGCAAATAGAATACTTTTTCTAAATACAGAAAATAAAGGAGGGCGATATTCGGAAATGTTTTTCCAAATAGCGTAAAGGGCCAATATGGTTATTGAAAATATTTGGTTAACAAATATTGATAGGGAAATGGAGAAGAGATTTAATAAATGAATAATTAATTAAAGAGCCCAGTGATTTGATTGATATGTTGAATGAACACTTGTTTTTATTCGATAGTTAAATCACAGACTATCGAAGTTTTGACCATCGTTGTCAATTGGATTATTATCCGTGAACCACTCTGTATTGGCAGTAGCGTTGCGAATCGGATTATATGAAGATAATCGAAGATGGAGTGAAGTGCAAGGGCTTTTTCTATTAATAGAAATTGTGCCTTCGGTTTCGTTCAGTCCCAGAACGAACGTATATGGACGAATGTCTGACAAAGTATTTCCAATAATCTAATGGGTTGGTCTGTATAGATATATATGGTTGCAACGGATTTATTCCCTTAGCATAACATCCAGAATATTTGTGCAAATTAATTAGTGATTAACGGATCTGACAATGTGGCATTCATAGTGATGGTGCTATCAATGAATTATAAGTAATCGTAGCCTCAGGCCTCAACAACCGGGAAATGACAAAAATCGGGCAGGCAGCATGGCTATGTGGGTCGCTCCCATTAGGATGTATAATCACATATCTAGAGGTTCATTTAATTTCTTATTCTATTCGATGCTGTCCCAGTCGGGAGACGGTTCCTGATCCCAACCGTTGGTGATATACATTCGATACACTCAAGCGGAATGAGTGGTCGGTCATGTGTGGGCCGAGTTGCAAGATGTTCTTGTTGAACCCAGTGTATTCCTCTCTAGAAATACACTATCGGAAGGTGTTTCCATACCTTGTCATGTTGGAAATTCAATCTCCAATAAGTGCCATGCGGTTTTTGATTTTATACTATATATGTGGAGCGTGAGATGCAAGCGTTCTGCTATTTGGTTATTTATTTGATTAGACATTATTATAATATCACTGGATTTTTGTATCAAAGTGTTTTGGGTTATAGTAAGGTAAAAACCGTCCATGTTTATGTGTGGGATGGTCTTACTATTATCTTTTCTTTCGAAAAGATTTTGAAAGTTAAACAAATGGATGGAGTTTACTCACACCAGTCCCATGACTGACCCAGAGTTTATTTTGTTTGTTTTCCCTAAACTCTTGGGATCCCAAATTTGTATGGGCAGTCAAGTAGTCGGGATTTTCCAGATTCACTTGGAAGAGGTGGAAGCAGGAGGCTTCACCAGTTAGCTATAGACTATCATATATTCCGCTGTGAACCACGTTTGTATCTGGAAGCATGTGTTTATAACTGTTCCAGGAATAACTGTTGTGCTCTGATGATGGTATGTATATAAAGTTACTGATTTGTATTTCAAAAGTTATATAATATATTTTATTCGTTCCGCTGTGAGATTTGTCTTCTTTGTTTTCTTCTATTCTAATATTTCTTTCTTTCTATTTCTCATCCTCCAACTTCTTTCTAATAATGATTCGTATTTCTGTGCAATTTAAGTTGGACGTGTGGTGTTATTAGTCAACTCAGATAGTACGGATTTACGGGCCATTACACAAATATTTATGCATTTAAAGGATTTGTTACTTAACAAGACAAAGTCTTAGAAGTAAAATGAAGTGTTTTGGGTTCTAGTAACCCGCTAGAAAGGTGAATTAGAAATGAGAAACTGTCTTAAATTGTTTTAAAATACATACTTATATCAGAAGGTTATGTATGTTAGTGTTTTAGGATAAGAGATTTGATATTTAATAAGAAATTAACCAAATGAGGCTTAGTAATTACTATGTGAAATAAACTATTGGGTGTTATGTGTGTTGTTTGATAGTTAAATAACCGACTATCAAATCTGGACCAAAAGTTTACTTTGAAGATATATTGGGAAACACTTGAGTTATATTGTATAGTCATCCTGTTAATGATTCACTATGTGTATTAACCTCATTTAGTTCCCTAAGGACAAGTGATAATGGGATCCGTCTAGTAACGATTAGGAGGTGAACTCTGTAGTTACACTTGTTTGTTTATTTTCTAAAGAAACAGCGGTGAGTTTAACGGAAACTATCGATAGTCGTTTCGAAGAGACTGAGATCAGATCAAATATCCGAAAACCACTTCATTCCAACTAAACGGCGAATGTAGAGGACATTGAAGATGATGAAATCAAGAATAACTTAAGGACTAAAGTTGTAGGCGTAGATTTCAGAGCAGAAAGGGCCGCTTGTCGATGTCTATGGTTAGCTACGAGGATTATACTTATAACAACAGTCCCTATGTTCTAGGGATTTAAATGATGCAATTACTTCTTGTTACTAATCCTAGAGATTATCCCGACATGATGTGGTAGAAGAGTACCTTCGGTATGTCATGTTCCTGAACAACTTGTATGGATGGATGTCTAACATGGCATTTCTTAGATTATGTACATTGATCTTAACAAACAAACATCTGTTTAGTGACGGAGAAGGCAAATTATCTTAGCTTAACACCCTTCTCTTAGACGTATGAGCTCGAAGGTTGTATTTTTGTGGATGTCAATTAGTGACCGACGAAGTGGCGATGTGGCATTCAAAGAAGGATATGTCTCAGGTATGAAAGGTAAAGATATAGACTCTAGCCTTATCAACCGGTAATGACTTAAAGAGGGTATATGCTTCAGGGGTATGTGAGTTGCACCCATTGGGGCATTGTCATCACTTGATATAGATTCGGTACTGACCCTTTTTGTATTCTTTAGATTCAATGGTTGTTGATCACAACCATGGTGACAAAATATTCGGTACTATGCAGAGAGGGGTGGGTTGGTCCTGATTCGTAGGGAGTCCATGTGAAGCTCTTGGTACACTTATCTAGAGAGATACCGTGATAGGTGATACCTCAGTGCCTAGTCATTGTATGGAGTCCAAACTCCAATACGAGCCTTGTACGATTTTAGTTGTATACCTGTTATGCTGGAATTTAGTAAATGTGACAATTTCGGCTAAGATTCATATGTATTTGTATTTAAACATTATTATAATATCCTGAGATTATCTATAAACAAATTTGTTTATCGTAAGGTAAAAACCCGTCTGTATTTATGTGTGGTGTGGTCTTACGAGATACCTTTGTTTTTAAATTGGTTTTGAAATATAACAATCAAGTTGTTTGAGTTTCCTCATCCCAGACCCATGTCTGTCCCGGAGTTTTATTTTCTTTTCCTAAAACTCTTAGGTGCGCAAATTTTTATGAGCAGCTAAGTAGTTCAGGTTTTCACGGATTCATTTGGAGCTTAGAAGAGGAGCTGGAGTCTAAGATGTATTTCCATAGATTCTTATTTTCGTTGTGCTATTATGTTCTTATGTTATATAAGTAGTTCGGATTGGTTGTTATAACTATCCAGGTTAGTATTTATTGTCTACTCTAATGATTATATGTATGTTTATGTAATAAATATTCTTTTAGTTTGTAAAGACTTATTATATATTATATGTTATTTGCTGTGATTGTGAGATTCTGTTCCATCTTATTTTTCTTTAACCCCTAGTGATTGTTTTTTCCAGTACTTGGTTGTTCGGCATGTTAATACTGTGGATGTATTAGTTTCGACTCCAAGGTTGTAAAATCGGTTCATTACAACTAAATATAACAACCCACCTTCGCGACCATCGAAAGTAAACACTAAATACGACCACTGTACTTTGATTTCGGACATCCAATCATCGAAAACGTAGATTGTTAGGGTAAAAAGAAAAAAGAACAGGAGGAACACAAAATCTTACAGTGGAAACAACAACATAATATAATAATATCGACAGATGAACTGTCACTCCAAGATACAAAGTGTATCAGAGTTAAAACAAATCCTATCAGCTGAACAGTTATAAAATTCCGACCTTACAAATGCTGATAGGTAAAATAAAATAGAGGAAATTAATTAAATGCGATAGGCAAGCTTCCAACTCTACTCCATGAGTTTCACATCCAATAGAAGACAACTTGGAAACAAGCTCTGTCTGACTCGAGCATTATAATAAAATAATACACGGATCAGTTTGCAATACCAACACTAGAAAACTCATGTAAAAGGAAACATACAATAATTCTATGAGACCATGCCACTGGTCGCGGAACGGGTTTTTACCTCACAAGGATAACATAAATGAATAAGCATCCACAAAATGGAAATAATCGAACAACAACACATGGGGAAGAGCATATAGCACTTCTCGTTGGAAACAAAGAAACTGATCCAAGAGTTTGGATTCAACAAGGAAAACGTAAATATTTCCAAAGAAATGGGAACATACCATTAACCATGGACTAGGTCAATCACAATAACATCCAATCTCACCATGGATACAAATAATTAAAGATTGCGAAGGTTTTACTCTCCCGATGCAATTAAAATAGGAAAACTCATAAATTTGGAATCAAAGGAATAAAAATTAGAATTTTTCCAACAAAAGACTCAGAGGGTGCACCCACCTTACTGAATAGTATACCTCTAGAATATACTTGAGAACTACACTATTCTCGGAAATGTACTAGCTGAACCCGGCTAACTTTACCGAGTATTCGGGTATTTCACATCTTGCACACATAGCTAGACGTCCATTCATTTTTTGGATTTAGTCATTTACAACAAAGGATAACAACGCTCAAAGAGCAACAAATCTTTTTGATTGATGATACAACTCAAGAAAGCTGAACCAATAGTTGTTAAATAAATTAGTAGGAATATTCAAAAATGATTGAATGTTGAAACTAAATCACATTCCCTTATCACTATTTATCAATCCCAAACTTATACTATCTCTTAGTTAAAAATTAAAGTCGGACAAGTTGAGGTAGTGTTACCCCTAGGCATCGTCCGAACAATGTTTTCAAACTTCGAGAAAGGGGAAACTTTACGTACTTCGACATCTACTGATAAGAGTATAACTAAATATTTTCCATATAAGCAATATCGTTATGGAAATTTCTTTCCATATTTGTATCGAAAACCTTTTTACTTCAAAACTCAAACTTATGCTTGGTTTTCACAATTTAAAAACTTGAACAAAAACATTATTAACAATATTCTTTGAAATATTAGCTTTAAAGAGATATCATAATTATCACTGTATTTGAAAAGAAAAGTCGAAACCAATGTTAAATCAAAACATCGATTTTGATAAAACCCAACCCACCTTACCCTTAGACTAAAATTCAAAACCATTACTATTTAAAGAAGGACTTCTTATTTAAAACTATCGTTTATAAGATCTAAACGATAATATTTATCGGAAAGGAAAATAAATCAAACTTAAATACTTTAATACACTTAAAACAAATATATATCATCTTGAAAGATAATTTATTACACTCTTTTATTTTACTTTAAAAACCATTAAATAATCTCAAAAGAAAGTAAGTTAGATACAAATTTTGTTTATAACTTTTTAAAACATTAATTACCCCGAAAGATAGTTAATCACATTTATGCTCTTTAATAATCATTAAATCGACTATTTTCAAACCTTTTTATAAATTAATTAACAATTCTTAAGTCTTTTATATTAAATAAATTGAAGCAGTTTTTATTCATTTCTTTAAACAAATTCAACTTCATTTTAAAAAACCTTAGTAAACAGACCAATCAAATCAAATGTCATTAGTTAAAATGAGATATTGGAACTAAGGTATCACTCAGTAAACGATTACTAAATTTAAATTAACCATTAATTAAAATAAAGACTCAATAAATATAATAATTAATTCAATTCTATTGTCATTGATTAGAATTAAAAAAATCAACTTTCAGTTTGTTACTAATGTGTAAAATTAGACTGAATTATCATTTAATAAAATAGATAATTCAGTCTTATTATTATTTACTCGAATAATAAGTAAATTTCTAAATATCGTTAATTAGAATGATAATTTTATTCAAATATCGATTTTGTGAAAACACAAGCTTAAATTCAATAGAACGTTTAATTTATTTTAATCATCGACAATATAAACAGTACGAGAATACTCAAAAATAAATGAATGGATGAATGCGAATAACATATGAACATAAACAAAGGAATAATTAACTCCTTAATGACCCCACGCAAATTTGTAAATTTCGAAGTGTTTCGTCACGACCTAGTTCTCTATGTACACACAACTTTCCCTTTATATATTGTCCCCTGCAACAAAATGGTTATTTATGTGCATAAAACGGATAATGTAATATAATTTATTTAAGATGAATCTTCTGGTTAAAGCAGGCAATGTCAAAGGTAATCCATTCTTAGATTGGAATATATAACGACAATCACCAACAAAGCAGTAAATCAACCAATCAATCAAACAAACATATCACGAATTAATATCGATTTAACAATAGATGTTTATATTGTACGATATGAAAATATAGTACTCCAGAAAGTGTGAGAGTTAACTCATCATATCCATTCCAATTCGACGATTTCACGTCAATTTATATAATTCCAAATGAGCGTTAGAAATTATATAAAAATCCAAATATCTCCAAAGCACTCCAATCTAACTCGTACGCGTAGTGTTCGTCCATACGAACCATATGCAACTTGTTTCATGTGAAACCGTCCTCGTACGAATAAGATATGAGTGTTACAAGTTTGTAAGCAAATTAAAATAAATAAACTAATTAACTAGACATAATTACAGTCATTAGGCTTCCTAACCACGTGATTAGCCGAATAAATTCACAATTAAATCATGAACCCCCTCCTCCTCGAGGCTCATGTTCGAAAAAGCCGATCTCCATCAAGTCACTCTCGTCGCCGCCACCAACATTCAGACCATCACCTGACCCTACCATCGTGGAGTTTTGATGACAACAACCTTATTTCAATTATCACTGATTATAAAATATATACTAACACTTTCTATATAGAATATATATATATATACACATGCAGGAAATATCACTGAAATGGATGTTAAGAGTGGTTTTTTAAATGGACTAGTCAAGAAATACGTATATGTAGAGCAACACCCCTATTTGAAGACGAGAAATTACCAAATCACGTGTATAAGTTGAAGAAAGCGTTATATGGATTAAAACAGGCCCCTAGGGCTTGGTATGATAGATTATGAAATTATTTATTACAATCAAACTTTGAAATCGGAAAATTAGATAATACTTTGTTTATCAAGAAGAACAATAAAGATATGCAAATAGTACAAATAAATGTTGACGATATAATTTTTGGGTCAACAAATAATAAAATGAATAAAGAATTTTCAGATATTATGACCAAAGAATTTGAAAAGAGCCATGTGGGAGAATTATCACTATTTTTAGGTCTACAAATTCGACAATTAGAGAATGGAATATTTATTAATCAAGAAAAATACGCAAGAGATTTAATTAACAAATACAATCTAACAACAACATATGGTAGACCAACACCTATGGCAACTAATATTGCTTTAAGTAAAGATGATACATCAAAAGACGTTGATTAAAAACCATATAAAGGAATAGTAGGATCATATTATATATAACTCCTAGTAGACCAGACATAATGCATAGTGTATGTCTTTGTGTAAGATATCAATCACAACCTAAGGAAACTCATTTAACAGCCATAAAAAGTATTATGAGATATGTAAAGCACACATCAGATTTTGGATTATTTTACGCTAAGAATGATTAAATCGATTTAGTTTCGTACCGTGATGCTGATTATGCAGGATGCAAATCCGATCGTAAAAGCACTAGTGGAACATGTCGCTTCGTAGGACATTCCCTTGTATCATGGTTCAGTAAAAATAAAAATACCGTACCCTTGTCAACAACTGAAGCAGAATATATATTTTCTGCTTTGGGTTGTTCACAAGTAATATATATGCAACAAACTTTAAACGATTTTGGTTTAAGTATAAATAAATCACCTATATAATGCGATGATACAAGTGCTATAAATATTTCTAAAATCCAACTCATCATTCGAGAACTAAACATATCGATGTGAGACATCATTTTCTAAGAGTTAACGTAAGTAAAGGAAAGATTTCACTCGAATTTATAGAAACAGATAAACAAATTGCAGATATATTAACTAAACCATTAAATGCAACAACATTCACTAAATTTAGGAGAGACTTAGGCATATGCTCATTAACTGAGTTAGAATAATTAAATATAGTAATATATATAAAAATAGAATAAGAAATCAAAATAATAGAATTTAAAACAAGATTATATCGACATAGAGTTTTTGGTATGTCGACATATAACTGCCAAAAAATTCGAATTTAATTCCCACTAAAAGTTAGTTATTTCAACTATTTAAAACTTTTATTTCGACTTTTCTTCTTCATTTTCATTCTTCTTCTCTGTAAAAACCCTAAATTAAAAATATAATGGCCTCCACTAATCCAAATAATCAAATCAACTCTGATTCATACGTTGGACCATCCGAGGGTCCGTTTCAACCATCTACACTATCTAGAGTTATCAAAGTTGAAGAAAAAATGGAGTATTTACTGCAATAGGTGGATGGGATGCAAGTACTCTAGATTAAGATGAATCAGGAGCAAAACAGGCATAGGATGTAATGAGAAGTCTCTTAAAGTTTATAATGGATAACGAGACTAATTCGATTATCATCGATGATGATAATCAAGTCATGGAGGAGGAGGACGAACTAGAAGAGGAAGAAGGAATGATAGAGAAGGAAGAACAACAAGAGACTCAACCAATGATTACGGACGAAGATGATAATGTTGAATGTGTAGGAGAGGTTCTATTTGACGAAAATGGGAATGTGATTGAAAAGAATGGAGAATTTTGTCTTCATTATCAATACTGTCCAATTCACGAATCTCGCATTGTTAAAAATAATTAGTGTAACACCCTAAAATTTTAATAACACTAAAGAGGATAAGTTAAATAATAATGAATTAAATATTCAGAATTAACGGAAACGGAGACTACGCCATTGCGTCCGTCTCAAAATTCTGGTCAAAATAGACATTTGGTTTGCGTAAAACGGACACCGTATGAAGAAGTTACGTAGGTTTGAAGTTTGTATATGCGTAGAAGAATTATATATATATATATGAACCAGGAATTCAAATTTCAGTTCAAATTTCGAAAATCCTGTAGGCAGCAAAATTCCTACCCCAGGGGTGTCGACCCTTAGTAGGGGGTCGACCCCATAGTAGGGGTGTCGACCCCTTAAGGGGGGTCGACTCCCTAGGGTTGAGGTGGCAGACGGTTTCTGGAGGCTGGCAGCTATATATAA
Organism: Allium sativum; assembly: GCA_030737875.1. Lineage (NCBI taxonomy): Eukaryota > Viridiplantae > Streptophyta > Magnoliopsida > Asparagales > Amaryllidaceae > Allium > Allium sativum. The sequence goes on along the minus strand of CM060921.1, from coordinate 506,178,802 downwards.
AGGTCTATTTCTCTTGTTTTCTTGACTGGAAATTAATGGAGGCCAAATGCTACCGGCATCTGACTGAACTGAATTTTTTATCTTCTACAACATTCAAATCAATTAGAGATTCAAGTGTAGATCTGCATCTCAACAAGCTTCTCTTTTAGTTCTACTTTCTAGTCCAAACACTGTGAGTTCTTAGTTGCTTTTAGATTTAAATATTTAAAAGTACACCTGATATGACTAGTTTGGATTTGTTCTTGAGACTAAATTATAATGGATCCATTATAAATTGTAAACATATGACATTCCGAATTGGTTATTACTTGGATCTAAATCTCTATCTAGTCGGATCTATTGTAACTTCTATGACATTTTATGATGTGGATCTCAAACCTAATTTGTATCAGATCTACTCTTTACTATTGGATCTGAATTATGTAGACATCTAAATTATTAATCAGATCTAGCTTATTCTTTAGATCTCCTTGTGCTTATCATATTAGATCTGAACCTATTAGACATCTAAATTAATATTTAGATATTGTCATGCTTATTTTAACATCTTTGCCATGTTAAAACTAGTTAACTGCCACTAGTTCATCAGATCCACCCTTATATGTCCACCTTATCACCATATTAGTATATGTTTATGCCAATTATGTTAGGACAGACATTTTTGTCATATTCCCATCACCTTTCCCCTTTTATCGTTTATGACTAGGCTATTATCTAGCCTAGGCATGCCGCGAATTATGTGAATGCGTTAGTTAGGGAACAGGGAGAAATATTAGAATTGGTATATGAATTTGGACATATTATTCACTATGAACATAATTGGGTAAATGGGGCATGAACAACTATAAAGACATGGGTATAATTAGTTAGGTAATAATTAAAATGCCTAGGATTACAGTAATTAGAAACTATAGTTGCACTTATGGCATGAGGTTAGGTTGCATTAGTGGTAGAAGTCTGCCCGGACCCGACCGGCACATCCAACAACCACTAATGTTGAAACTAATGTGAGGGGCCTAAGTGCACAAATACAAGATGGGCTATGACACGAGGTTAGGCCCAATTTGTGGAAGAAGTCTACCCAGACCCGACCGGCATATCCAGCATCCATAAGTTGTAGGCCTAATGTGGGAGGTCTAGCCCATTATAAACCATAAATGGACATGGTAACGAATTGGAATACTTAACCTAATTAAATCCATAGGGATTTAATGAATATGAACTAAAGTTAGGGTTAAGTAAAATTAGTTGAATAATGGGTGGGTTAAGTAAATCTGAGGGGGTGGGTAATATTTACATACAGGCCTACAAACTTAGCCCAATAAGGTTATGTAATTAAAGACATCTCGTGGTATACACAACCGATAAAAATAATAAAGTTATGTAATTAAAGACACCTTTTAGGGTAAGCATAACTTGTAGAAATGATAGGTTTATGTAATTAAAGACATCTAGTGGTATACATTAGCCAATGAAAATCTAGTGGGGGAAACAAGACAAGGGGGAGAGCTTTTACCATATTGTGTGGGACCTGTTTCAGCCAGTAACCCGGAGTAGGTATCAAACATGTACTTTGAACTAGGTCGGAGAAGGGGCACGCTTACTGGGATGATTGTAAGAGATCCAAACGTGGAGAATGGTGTGGGAGGCGCAAACTAATCAGGCCATGTGCGTGCATGAGCCGGGCAGAGGGGGATAAGACGACCGTGACACCTCTAGATATGGGGCTGTGCATATTAGCGGAGGGTTGCCACTTTAGGACGTGATACATCCTACGGTGGGGTCGACACAAAGTATCTACGCGGATTAGGGAGCCGATCGATTAGGGTAGTAGTTAGGGTACTTTTGGACATATGCCTATGTCTATCACCTTATAGTGGAAAGGATCATCTCATTTTGGATATACTAGTAGCAGTGCAGAGTAGTTATTAGAAGCATATACACCCTATCCTGCTTACCTTGTCATACCTACCTTTATGTAGTTATCTCTCTTATCCACTTTATATGCCTGTCATGCTACTTTTATTCATTTACTTGCTAAAAGTAACTGGACTCACCAGACTTTATGCCTGACCCTTTTTGTTTCCTCTTCTTTCTTCCGTTTCTCCCCCTTAGGTTCTTAGGGCGGGAACACTCAGGCTTGACCGAGATTCTGCTTATATTTTGCTTGAGCTGCTTAGACATATGGCTCAAGCTCCTATCCTTGTTTCTATGGCTATATTTTGTTTCGGGAATTTTGTTTCTTTCATGTACTTTGATATTTTAAAGTACAAGATAGTAGTTTTTATGTTGTAATGTTTTTTGTGTACTTCAGACATGTGCTGTTTTTGAACCACGATGCTTTATTGTAAATAAAATTTTAATTCCGCTGTTATTTTATGTTTGTCTTGTAATGTTTCAGTTTTTGTTTACCTATAACGCTTCACGAAACTCAATGCATTCCCTTTGTGAGTGACATTAACGGACGTGGGGTGTCATAGTATCAGAGCTAAAGGTTACCAGATTAGATAAAAGTTTTTGAAAACTATTTTAAAAGCATTTTCAAAAAGAAAAGTCTATTTTGAAAAACATTCCCTAAAAAGCCATAAGTAATATCTTTCGATCCCTTGTTTGAATCTCTTTCTTTTTCTTTTTTAGCATGTCTAGGGAACCCAATATCCCAGAGGGCGTTACGATACCAGGATGGTTCCGTAAGTATCTGGAGGCCATGGCACCTGCCGAAGTCCAAGGAAACGTTCCTCTCCCAGCTGCACCCATTGTTCCTCCTCCCCCCCCGCATATAGACAACTTCTCTAAGATCTGTAAAGATTTCCGTGCTACGGGAGGGAAGCCATTCCATGGAACCGAGACATTCGTAGAGGCAAGGAATTGGCTCAAGGAGACTAAGGAATTGTTTGTAATCTTTGAAGTAGAGGATCGAAGGAAGATTCAGTTAGCTGCTTGGCTACTGACAGATGAAGCTTCATTTTGGTGGGAGGTAACCCAAGCAGGTCGTCCGATGGAAACTTGGGATGAATTTAGACAGAGGTTTGAAATGAAATTTCTTTCCCAAGCTGAGAAAAGCATGCAAATGGACTGGTTCTTAGCACTCAAACAAGGAAACTTAACGGTTAGAGAGTATGTGAACAAATTCAACTAGGTGACAAGATTTGGACTGGAACTGATAGACACGCCACATAAAAGGCTTTGCAGTTTGTTAAAGGGCTAAATGAACCCCTTCATGTGTTAGCCATGTTCCATATTCCAATGGGGCCTACCTTTAAAAGACTAGTTGACATGGCCTTGATGTATGAGAAAGAGAAAGGAGAAAAGAAGGAGGTAAATGCTGAGGAAACAACGCAAAACAAGAAGATATGGCCCAAGAAAGGACAATAATGACGACAACAACAACAGAAGAAAGAAGGAAAGAATGACAAGGGTAAGGAAAAAGGAAGTGTCATAGTTGTGGGCATGAGGGTCACTTGGAGAAAGATTGCAAAAGAAGAAAGAATTCTTGCTACAATTGCGGAGAGATCAGACACTTTGCTAAAGAGTGCCCGAAGAAACAGGGACAAGGTCAAAGAGCAGGAACTTTTGGAGGGTAGGTGCATGCTCACGCGATCAATGCTCCTGATAGATGTAGAAATTTTTTTGTGGAAGGTTTCATTTCTCTTTCGAATCATCCTATTAGATTACTTTTTATTTTGCCGCTTCACATTCATTTATATCTAGTTATGTGGTTGAATCTCTGCACTTAAATACTAGTATGGTAGTGGATCCCGTAGTTGTCTCAAACCGCATTGGTGGTTCAGCTCATTTATCTATGATTTGTAGGGGTTTGTGAATATCTGTGTTAGGTATCGACATTGAATGCGACACGTATCTTCTCGGGTTCATGGGCTATGGGTTGATTCTAGGGATGGATTGGCTAACCACATATGGTGCTATTCTAGATTGTGAAAGGAGGGTCGTTAGACTTTTGGCTTGCCATGGGAGGACCCTTGAGATTTTTTGCGACCCCCAAGGGTCTGTTATGCATAGCTTCCTAGAGTCTCTTGATGCATCCATAGATGATTTGCAATCTGTCGCAGTAGTCCGAGATTATTCTGATGTTTTTGAGGAGGTCCGGGGCTTACCTCCGAGGCACGAGATCGATTTTCATATATATCTGGTGGACAATGCAAAGCCAGTTGCATTACCAGTGCGCATATGGCTCCGAGAGAAATGAGGGAGTTAAGCAGGTAGGGGAGCTACTTGAGAGAGGATTTATCAGGTGAAGCATATCTAAATGGGGTGCTCCAGTTGTATTCGCATCTAAGGCGGATGGCTCGCTTCGTTTGTGTGTGGACTATAGAGAATTGAACAAACTCACTAAGAAGAATAGGCACCCACTTCCGAGGATAGACGACTTGTTTGACCATCTTGTCGGTTTCCTCGGTATTCTCTTAGTTAGACTTGGCCACGGGGTTTCATCAGTTGAGAGTGGTTGAGGACAGTATAGACAAGACTGCTTTTACCACTCCATATGGTTTCTTTGAATGGCTAGTTATGCCTTTTGGGCTAACGAATGCACCCGCCTATTTTGTCGATCTGATGAGTAGGGTGTTTCGGGAGTTCCTAAATAAATTTGTCATAGTCTTTGGTGATGATATTCTGATCTTTTCCAAAAGCGAAGAAGAGCATGCCCAACATTTGAGGGAAGTTTTGAAAACTCTTCGTGAGCATCAACTTAAGGCAAAGTTCTCCAAATGCCATTTTTGGAGGAAAGAGGTAAGATTCTAAAGGTATGTAGTCATCAAAGAAGGGATAGATATGGACCCTGCAAAGGTAGTTGCAGTGCAAGACTGGAAGATTCCGAAAAATGCAACAGAGGTGAGAAGCTTTCTGGGATTGGAAGGTTATTATAAGAAGTTCATTAAGGACTTCGCAAAGATATTAGCCCCTCTCGCCAGGCCGACGAAGAAGAACTTGGAATTTTCATGGGATATAGATTGTGATGTTGCTTTCCAATGTTTGAAGAGGGCTCTGACAACAGCCCCAATCTTGACTTCGCTCGATGGGAACAAAGTGTGTACGGTTTACACTGATGCGTATGGTACAGGACTTGGTGAGGTTCTGATGCAAGAAGGAAAGGTAGTGTGTTGTAGGGGTAGACAATTGAGAGTTCATGAGAAGAACTACCCCACCCATGTTTTAGAGCTAGCTGCCACAGTATTCGCGCTAAAGACGTGGCATCATTATTTACTTGGAGAGAATTTCGATTTATACACCGATTATAAATCTCTTAAGTATCTGTTCTTGCAGAACTATCTTAATTTAAGGCAACAAAGGTGGATGAAGTTCTTAGCTTCTTATGATTTTGAAATCGCTTATACCCCTGGCAAGGGTAATGTGGTGGCTGATGCACTAAGTAGGTAGAGGGTGGCCTTAGGTCCTCTGTTTGTGGAGAGGAAGAGCTTGGAGTTCATATCAACCTTGGAGTTCATATCAACCTTTGACTTTAGATCCTCCATCGAGATTTTGCCTGATTTATTTGCATCGCTAGAAATACGACCAACTCTTATGGATCAGATAGGAGCTTCGCAGCAAGGTGACCCACATATTTTAGACATCATGGGTAAGCTCAAAAATGGGGAGACTTGTAGTCACCTCATTAGATATTCCATAGATGAAAAGGGGTGATTGTGATGAGATTGAAGGCTTTGTGTTCCTCAAACCGGAAGCTTGATAAAGACGGTCCTAGAAGAAGCCCACCATTCTAAGACGACTCAGGCGGTGATAAGATGTATAGAGACATGAAAAGGGTTTTCTTTTGGGCTGTGATAAAGAAAGATGTGGCTGAATTTGTTTCTCAATGTTTAGTTTGCCAGCAAGTTAAAGCGAAGCAAAAGAATCCCGGTGGTCTACTTCATCCTTTGGAGGTTCCACAATAGAAATGGGAGAGCATCTCCATGGACTTCATAGATGATTTGCCCAGACCAAAGAAAGACAACACCAGTATTTGGGTAGTGGTGGACAGATCAACTAAGAGCGCTCATTTTATTCCAGTTAAGAGTAAGAGGACGACATCATGATTGGCAGCAATTTATGTTCGTGAGGTAGTCCGTCTTCATGGAGTACCTTCCAGCATCGTAAGCGATTGTGGCCCCATCTTTACCACTGAATTTTGGAGGAGCTTGCAAGAAGCATTAGGTACACAGTTGTGTTTGAGCACCGCTTATCATCCTCAGACTGATGGATAGACGGAGAGGGTAAACAGAATTCTAGAGGATCGTTAAAGGCTGTGTATCCTAGACTTCAGAGGGACTTGGGAAGAGCACCTTCCTTTAGTAGAGTTTGCCTATAATAGCAGCTATCAAGCCAGCATCGGCATGGCACCCTTCGAAGCATTGTACAATCGACCCTGTATATCACCAACTTGCTGGTTGGAATCTACACAAAGATTGTTACTTGGACCTGATTTGGTTAGAGAAACGTCTGAGAAAATTGATCTTATTCGACGACGAATGAAGACAGCTCAAGATAGACAGAAATCCTATGCAAACAAGAGGAGGACTGACATCGAAATTGAAGTGGGAGACTAAGTTTTTATTAACGTATCGCCTCTGAGGAATGTGGTTCGCTTCGGATTTGTAGGGAAGTTGGCAACCAGATTTATGGGACCATTTCCCATAACCGAAAGGATCGGCCAAATGGCCTATAGAGTAAAGCTCCCAGAAAATCTATCCGGCGTTCATGATGTTTTCCATGTTTCACAACTGCAGAAGTGCTTGCATGATACCATGGAATTTATTAAGCTAAGTATATTAGAGGAGGTAGAAGTGGAACGGGAGGTGACAGTCAGACGAGTCCTTACCCATATTCTTGGATCATAAGTTAAGAGGCTCCGCAATAAAGAAATCAAGTTGATAAAGGTTCAATGGGGAGATAACCTAAAGGACGCGACTTGGGAGACCAAAGACAAAATTGTTGCTTCGTACCCTTTTTTTATCGAGGGTATGTTCTTAACTCCTTTTCCAAAGTTTATCTATGCTTGCTTCTGTTATTTGAGCATGCTCTATCAATAGTTTCTTCGACCTTTAGATAGGAATCCTATGGATGTAAACATGTGTTTGAGACATGTTATGTTTGATGGATACAAGTGGATGCAAGTGGTTGCCTGTGGATGCATATACACACACATTAGGCACTAGATCGGCTCAATCACTCTCATACTGCTTATGGATGTGTGTTCATTTCTTTTCTTTTCTTTTAGTCGATGAAAATGGAGGTATTATCAAATGAATGTTGCATTTGGATGAATGAGTGTGCACACATATAGAACTTACATATTATAATAGGATTATTTGCATACATATTGGATACATGGCACTAACATACATTGCATTGAGGAGGTCGACTGAATCAGTAGACCGCCTAATCTTCGCATTAGTATTAGGACGTATACACACCTTTGCATATTCTCATATAAGCATTACAAGTCTTTAAGGACAATGGATGCATGTGATTGATGTATGAGTAAAAGGGTGATGGATGGTAGGATATACATTCTTCTTAACTTGAAGATTTCGGGGACGAAATCCTTTAAGTAAGGGAGAATGTAACACCCTGAAATTTTAACGACACTAAAGAGGATAAGTTAAATAATAATTAATTTAATATTCAAAAATTAGGGAAACGGACTGCGCCAATGCGTCCGTCTTGAAATTCTGGTCAAAATAGACATTTGGTTTGCGTAAAACAGACACTGTATGAAGAAGTTATGTAGGTTTGAAGTTTGTATATGCACAAAAGAATTATATATATATATATAGGGACCAGTAATTCAAATTTTTGTTCAAATTTTGAAAATCTCGTAGGCGGCAAAATTTCCACCCTAAGGGTGTCGACCCCTTAGTAGGGGGTCGACCCCATAGTAGGGGTGTCGACCCCTTGGGGGGGTCGATCCCCATAAAGGGGGGGTCGCCCCCCTAGGGCTGAGGTGACAGATGGTTTCTGGAGACTGGCAGCTATATATAGAGGTCCATTTATCTTGTTTTCTTGATTGGAAATCAATGGAGGCCAAACGCAGCCGGTGTCTGAACTGAACTGAATTCTTTGTCTTCTACAACAATCAAATCAATTAGAGATTCAAGTGTAGATCTACATCTCAACAAGCTTCTCTTTTAGTTCTACTTTCTGATCCAAACACTGTGAGTTCTTAGTTGATTTTAGATTTAAATATTTAAAAGTAAACCTGATATGACTATAGTTTGGATTTGTTCCTGTGACTAAAGTATACTGGATCCATTGTAAATTGTAAACATATGACATTCCGAATTGGTTATTACTTGGATCTAAATCTCTATCTAGTCGGATCTATTGTAACTTCTGTGACATTCTATGATGTGGATCTTAAACCTTATTTGTATCAGATCTACTCTTAACTATAGGATTTGAATTATGTAGACATCTAAATTATTAATAAGATCTAGCTTGTTTTTTAGATCTCCTTGTGCTTATCATATTTGATCTGAACCTGTTAGACATCTAAATTAATATTTAGATCTTGTCATGCTTATCTTAACATCTTTGCCTATTAAAACTAGTTAACTGCCACAAGAATAGCAAATCTATGTTTATATGTCAACCTCATCACCATGTTAGTATATGTTTATTCCTGTTATGTTAGGATAATCATTTTTGTCATATTCCCATCACCTTTCCCCTTTTATCATTTATGACTAGGCTATTATCTAGCCTAGGCATGCCGCGAATTATGTGAATGCATTAGTTAGGGAACGGGGGAAAATATTAGAATTGGCATATGAATTTGGACATATTATTCACTATGAACATAATTGGGTAAAAGGGTCATGAACAACTATAAAGACATGGGTATAATTAGTTAGGTAATAATTAAAATGCCTAGGATTACAGTAACTTGAAACTGTAACTACACTTATGGCACGAGGTTAGGTTGCATTAGTGGTAGAAGTCTGCCCGGACCCGACCGCACATCCAGCAACCACTAATGTTGAACCTAATGTGAGGGGCCTAAGCGCACAAATACAAGATGGGCTATGACACAAGGTTAGGCCCAACTTGTGGAAGAAGTTTGCGCGGACCCGACCGACATATCAAGCATCTACAAGTTGTAGGCCTAATGTGGGAGGTCTAGCCCATTATAAACCATATATGGACATGGTAACGAATTGGAATACTCAACCTAGTTAAATCCATAGGGATTGTATAAATATGAACTAAAGTTAGGGTTAAGTAAAATTAGTTGAACAGTGGGTGGGTTAAGTAAATCTGAGGGGGTAGGTAATATTTACATATAGGCCCACAAACTTAGCCCAAAATGGTTATGTAATTAAAGACACCTAGTGGTATACATAACCGGTAGAAATAATAAAATTATGTAGTTAAAACACCTTTTAGGGTAAGCATAACTTGTAGAAATGATAGGGTTATGTAATTAAAGACAACTAGTGGTATACATTAGCCAATGAAAACCTAGTGGGGGATACAAGACAAAGGGGAGAGCTTGTATCATATTGTGTGGAACCCGTTTTAGCCAGTAACCCGGAGTAGGTATCAAACATGTACTCTGAACTAGGTCGGAGAAGGGGCACACTTACTGGATTGATTGTAAGAGATCCAAACATAGAGGACGGTGTGGGCAGCGCAAACCGACCGAGCCATGTGCGTGCATGAACCGGGCAGAGGGGGATAAGACGACCGTTACACCTATAGATATGGGGCTGTGCATATCAGCAGAGGTTTGCCACTTTAGGACATGATACATCCTACGGTGGGGCCAGCACATAGTATCTACATGGATTAGAGAGCCGATCGACTAGGATAGTAGTTAGGGTACTTTTGGACGTATGCCTAAGCCTACCACCTTATAGTGGAAGGGATCATCTCATCCTGGATATACTAGTAGCAGTGCAGAGTAATTATTAGAAGCATACACCCTATCCTGTTTACCTTATCGTACCTACCTTTATGTAGTTATCTCTCTTATCCACTTTACATGCCTTTCATGCTACTTTTATTTATTTACTTGCTAAAATTAACTGGACTCGCCAGACTTTATGTCTGGCCCATTTTGTTTCCTCATCTTTCTTAAGTTTCTCCCCCCCTCAGGTGCTCAGGGCGATAACACTCAGGCTTGACCGAGATTCTGCTTATATTTTACTGGAGCTGCTCAAACGTATGGCTTAAGCTCCTATCCTTGTTTCTATGACTATATTTTGTTTGGGGAATTTTTTTTCTTTCATGTACTCTGATGTTTTAAAGTACAAGACAATAGTTTTTATGTTGTAATGTTTTTGTGTACTTCAGACATGTGCTGTTTTCGAACCACAATGCTTTATTATAAATAAAGTTTTAATTCCGCTGTTATTTTATGTTTGTCTTGTAATGTTTCTGTTTCTGTTTACCTCTAACGTTTCACGAAACTTAATGCATTCCCTTTGTGAGTGACATTAACGGACGCGGGGTGTCACAATTAGTGATTAAGGTTTTCTTCGATTCTCATTGTATTACATTTCTATGATGTATCATATGTGTATAAATCTACATAGTTGTACAAATTTGTATCTAATACAATTGTTGTTTATAATTAGTTATCTCCCTTTAAATATAAAGAATGTTAGTTTAAGGGGGAGTATTTTTATTGGGTAAGTTACTTAAGTTCTATTCGGGAAGTTATACAATTTAAGGGGAGTACCTTTAGAATTTCTTTTTGATAATCTAGGCATAGTTTATAGGATTCTTACTGATAGGTGGAGTATTAAAAGGAACATCATCAAACAAGTATATATAGGTATGATTTTTATAAACTAAGGTTGTCATCATCCAAAAGGAGGAGATTGTTGGAGAATGGTGTTTTGATGACAACAATCTTATTTCAATTATCATTGATTATAAAATATATACTAACACTTTTTGTATAGAATATATATATATATATACACACACACACACACTTGCAAGAATTATATAAAGGAAATATCACTAAAGACTGTACAATTATAAAGATGATACAGATTCAAAGATCAGAGAAACTTTAAGACTCATGAATAATCAAGATTTCAAGAGTTCAAGATTGATATAGTTATAGAGTCTAGATTTTGTAATACTCTAAATAGCACTCCAGGTTCAAATTCTAATTCTAATTTTCAAATTCTGATTTTCAATTCTATCCTCAATCCTCTCTATTTTATTTTCTATCTTTTTCTATTTTTATCTTTTCTTATTCTTCTTTGTTTTTCAAACTTAAATTTTATATATTTGTATTCTTATACTTTATATGTTTATATAGTTTAAAACCTTATAATGTTATAATTTTATAAATATATTTATATAGTTTAAATTTATGTTTTCATATGTTTTTATACTATGTAATATTAAATTACAATACTAGATTTTTGCTCAAGAATTTCCAGAATTATTTTGATATCAAAATATTTGAAAAATGCTTTTAAATTCGAAAATACACTAGGGTATGTCGATATACCAAAAACACCATATCGACATATAACTGTCACTTTTTTCAATTTTGAAAGGAAGTGTCTTTTCACTATTTGAAACGATTCAGAACCGTTGCAACCTTTCATACTCTATAAAAAGGGGTTAAAACTGAATTATTAATTATCTCTTCTTCTCTAACTTCATCCTCTTTCTTTACATCATTTTTCTTAATCATTTTTTTGATTTCTACACTTGTACTCTACCGAATTCAATTCCGTTTTGATCAAACTTCTTCTCTCTACACTCTCTACTCTCTGAATCAAGTGCTATTGAAGAGTTCTAGGGTTGTTTGTAATTATTTGGGTTGAGTAAAGTTTAGAATCTGTGGTATCCCTTGTAGCCGTTAAACCTAGGAGGATAAAATCGGTGGTATCCCTTGTAGCCGTTAAATCAAGGAGGTTGGAATCGGTGGTATCCTTTGTAGCCGTGAAATCAAGGAGATTGTTATTGGATTTGAATATAGTAATAAAACTTTGCACAATCCAGCGTTGCATGGGACTGGAGTAGGAGCAATCCGAACCAATATAAAATTCGGTCTGTTCTTTCCTTTTTTGCATCCTAATTTCTATTTACTTTGTATCCGTGTTTAAATCTATGTCTGTGATTGTGTTTGTGGTGTTTGATTCATCTCGTAGTTCACATAATTTTTAGATTTTGTTTAAATTCTCACAAACACTATTTACCCCCTCTAGTGTTTGTTTTGCCTTGACGATCCATTAAGCATTCCCAAACAATTGGTATCAAAGCAAGGTCTTTAAAAAAATTCATAATCCGATTTTTGAAATTTTGGTAAAATGACAAATTTTGGAATCTCTGTCAATTCATGCATTGCATCAATGTTGAAAGAGTCTGCATATAATAATGCTAAAGAAGCATGTGATCTACTGAAATATTGTTTAATTCAGAAAAGGATGAGTTCTATGACTGTTGAAAATTCAAAAGCTGAAAAGATGGGTAAAGTGGTTATTGGCAATTCAAATTCTGAAAAGGGGCTGTTGGAAATTCAAATCCCGAACTGGTGTGTTACATGGCTGTTGAAAATTCAAATTCTGGAAAACAATTGGTGGAAACGAAAAAGGACAAATGGATACTGGATAGTGGTTGTTCGAGGCATATGAATGGAAATCCAAAACTACTCAATAATCTGAAGTATGAAGATGGTGGAATGGTAAACTTCGGAGATAATTCTAAAGGATATATCATTGGAATCGACAATGTCGGTAATTTTGAAACTCCTACTATTTTTGATGTTTTATTAGTTAGGAATTTAAAACATAACTTTCTAAGTATAAGTCAACTTTGCGATAAGGGTTATAAAATAAATTTTGAAAAGAATAAATGTTTCATAGAAGATAGGAATTCAAAAGTTATATTTGAAGGAAATAGAAAGAAAAACATCTATATATTAAGTATGAAAATATCTAGCGATAATTTATGTCTTATGGCCAATACAAGTGATCGCTGGATCTGGCATAAGAGATTCGGTTATACAAATTTCAAACACATCTCTAGGATTCCTAAATTAGATTCAGTTAGAGGATTTCCCAAAATGAAATTTTAAATTAATGACTTATGCGATGCTTGTCAATTCAAAAAATTAAAGAAGAGTTCATTTAGATCAAAAGAAGAAATTACCACTTTAAAACTTTTAGAATTAATACACATGGATTTATTTGGTTCATCTCAAGTTCAATCAATAAATCATAATAGATATGTGTATGTAATAGTTGATGATTTTTTTAGATTTACTTGGACTTTGTTTCTTATAAATAAAAGTGATGCTTTCGATCATTTTAAAACTTTTTCTAAAAGAATTCAAAATTTATTATCACTAAAAATAAAAATAATACGTAGTGATCATGGTGGAGAATTCAAAAATGAGAATTTTGAAAAATATTGTAATAAAAAGGGAATAACCCACAAAATTTCAATTCCAATAACTCCTCAACAAAACAGAGTAGTTGAACGTAAAAATAGAACGATACAAGAATGTGCAAGAACTATGTTATCCGATAGTAATTTACCAAGGAATTTTTGGGCTGAGGCAGTTGCAACAACTTGCTATATTATTTATAGAATTTCAATTAGACCTTTAACTCATAAAACACCATATGAACTTTTGTATAAGAAGAAACCAAAAGAATCATATTTTAAAATATTTGGAAGTAAATGTTTTATACTAAATACAAAAGATAATTTAGACAAATTTGATTCAAAATCCGATAAAGGAATTTTTATTGGATATTCAGAAAGAAGCAAGGCTTATAGAGTTTTTAATACTCGAACCAACACTATAGTGGAAACATTAAACGTATCTTTCGATGAAAATTATAAAAGTATAACTCAAAACAACGAAGACGATTGTGAAAATGAAATTATTGAAATAAATTATGAGATAATCAACCAAATAAAAGAATTAGATTACTTAGAGACTGTCCTGTACAAAATATCTTAGGAGATATTGAATCCGATGTTAGAACTCATAATCAGTTAAATTATATGAGTAATACTGCATTTATATCAACTATTAACCCAAAAATCCAAAGGAAGCTTCTTCCGATGATTCATGGATATTTGCTATGCAAGAAGAACTGAATTAGTTTACTAGGAATGAAGTATGGGAACTTGTTCCTAGACCAGAGGATAAAACAATAATAGGAACCAAATGGGTTTATAAAAATTAAATGAATGAACACGGTGAGTTAGTAAGAAATAAGGCACGACTTGTAGCACAAGGTTATACTCAAGAAGAAGGAATAGATTATGATGAAACTTTAGCCCCTGTAGCAAGACTGTAACACCCCACACTCGCTACGGTCACTCACTAAGGGAATGCCATAACATCGGTGGAGTATTTTTAGTGAATATAGAACAGAGAAATTACAGCAAGACAGATATAAGTAATACTTGAAAGTCTAAAAACATCATTTCTATTGCAGCGGAAAATAAAACATGTCTGGTTACATCACAAAACCATAATAGAAGTCAAGTACAAATATCCATCCTGCTAAATGAAAATACATAATCCCAATACATGAACTGATAGCCATAAAAGAAAAGGGAAAGCTGAGCTCTACATCTAGTGTCCAAGCTCCAAGAGAGTAATAAAAGCAGCCTGATCAAAGCCCACTCGTGCTGGGCCCACTCTGAGAACCTGAGGGTTGGGAAAAAAGATAAAAACAACGGGGTCAGACATAAGTCTGAGTGAGTCCTATAACTTTAACAATACAATCATTAAAGTAACCAGAGAAGACATAAGTTTGATATACGGTAATGTCTGGGGATGAGTGGCTATACCAAGCAGTTTGGTAGACCTAGGATAAACTAAGATAACCGCAAAGACGCATCTACCCACCCAAGGGTAATTACTACACTGCACCACACCAGTCATTCCTACTTAAAGGTTGATCCCTCCAAGGACTTAGAAAATTTTCCCAGTGGTTTCGTGTACCCCTAGCTGACTACATAGGTGCCGTCTGCCCCTATCTCCACTAGGTGTACCCACCACCCCCAAGCGATCGGCTCCCTACCGTAGATATCCGTGCCGGCCCCACAGTGGGGTGTATCACTCCCCAAAGTGGCAACCCGATACAACAAACGGTGCACGGCTTATATCTACACGATGCAACAACGTCTTACCTACCAGCCCGGGTCCATAAACGCATATGAAACCCATTGGACTTGCGTTGCCACCGCTACCCCGTTTTGGCCTCTTATAGTCAAGCCCAGTACGCGTGTCCCGTCCTCGACATGGGTCGAGCCCAATAAGATACATATGGGTTACTGGCTGAAATGGGCCCCCACAAGCCACCCACCTAAGCTTGTCCCTTTTTCTAGTGCATCCCACTTAACCCTTTAATCATGTTTAATTACATGTTTCCACTTGGTTAAGTATTCTAATCGTATTTTCTATTGCCACCCAAGGCAACCCACTAGATTTCCACATGCCACCCAAGGCACCCACTTAACCCCTCATGTCCCTCTACATGCTAATATGGTTAAGTGTTTATTAATTGATTAAGAACGTAACCCTTGTAAAGACCTCTCACATTAGACCGTCTTTTATGGCAGCTGGATTTGCCGGTCGGTTCCGGGCAGCCTTACGCCATAACAGGGTCTAACCTCTTGTCTTTACACTTGTCACGTATTTAATTTATGCCTAAGACCTCTCACATTGGGCCAATCATTTGTAGCCGCTGGATTTGCCGGTCGGTTCCGGGCAGTCTTATGCTACAAAAGGGTCCAACCTCGTGTCTTAGTCGATTAATTACACCTAATTAATCACCCCCATATTAATTATCCCTAATTAATATCAAGTTTTTCATAACATGGG
Source organism: Allium sativum (assembly GCA_030737875.1). Classification (NCBI taxonomy): domain Eukaryota; kingdom Viridiplantae; phylum Streptophyta; class Magnoliopsida; order Asparagales; family Amaryllidaceae; genus Allium; species Allium sativum. The sequence continues at coordinate 506,162,967 of CM060921.1, read as the reverse complement.
TAGACCTAACTCAATAGGTAAATTCCCATGGGGTAGACCTAACTCAATAGGTAAATTCCCACTTATGTTAATTTATTTTTATGGTATGCTTAATCATACCCAATCATACTTTTATTAACATATTTATTAACCCCATCGTCCCCCACGTAAATCGTTGTCATTTCATGGCATAATAGAGGGAAGCTCCATCACAAATATCATGGGTTTAACCAAATCTTAGCACATAACTTTGTCATGGGTTAAGAGGATGTCAACTTGCATATATGAGCATATATTAACCCAACTACATTTAACCCAAGCTTGCATATTATCATACACATATCTTGCATAACATGTCGAACTTGCATATAAGCATTCTCATAACTTGCATAACATGTTAAACATGCATTTAAGCATACACATAACTTGCATAAGCATTCACATACTTGCATAAGCATGCATAACTTGCATATCATGTTAAACTTGCATTTAAGCATATATATAACTTGCATAAGCATTCTCATACTTGCATAAGCATGCATAACTTGCATATCATGTTAAACTTGCATTTAAGCATATACATAACTTGCATAAGCATTCTCATACTTGCATATCATGTTAAACTTGCATTTAAGCATATACATAACTTGCATAAGCATTCTCATACTTGCATATCATGTTAAACTTGCATTTAAGCATATACATAACTTGCATATGAACTTGCATAACTCACTTGTTAAACATGCATAAACCCACTTATTAAATATGCATAAACCCACTTGTTAAATATGCATAAACATAGGAAAACATAGATAATCATATCATTACAAATGATTCAAACTCACTAATCCGCATTCAAGACCATAAGTCTCATTACACCTAATCTATTTACTTTAACAATTGATGTTAAAGTGATAGAAACTCACCAAACCCAAGATTAGCAAACTTATGAAGTGGAATTAGTTGCTAAATATGAAGAAGATGATGATTAGAGGTTGATTAGCTTGCAACTTCCTTCATAAATTAGTGGAGGCTCCCTCTAAGATTTAATTTGGCGGCATGAGGCCATCATTTCTATTTTTAGTAAGGATTAGGGGGGGGTTTAGGGTGTATTTATAGATTAGGTGAGTGTTTTAGGCCCTTAGATTAACCCTAGATTAGATTAGGTCCGTTAGATTTGGGAAATCTCTAGAACCCAGCCCTTTAAGCCAGCCTAAAACCCAACCTGGTGCACCCAGGTTCTCTGGACGCCGCGCCTATGTCGACAGGCAAGTCGACAGGCAAGTCGACCCCCCTGTCGACAGGCCTGTCGACAGCCCTGTCGACATGGTTAGGGCGGGAACTTTCCCGCCTGACCCCGCTTGTTCCATTCCAAAATCTGAATTTTAAATTTTTAAATCTGTTTTTAGCTTTGAATTTTCTGCAAACTTCATCGGGCCATAACTGGGCCATACGGACTCCGATTTTCGGAAACTCGGACTCTATTTTGCGTATTTTTTCTGAGACGAACGCAATGACGCAGCCCGTTTCCCCTAATTCTCACGTCTGAGATTATTTATTCTGTAATTAGTGAATTTTAGCATTAACCAAAATACGGGGTGTTACATTCTCCCCTCCTTAAAGGATTTCGTCCCCGAAATCTCTAAGCTAAGGAGAATGCATATCCTACCATCCAAACAACCATCTACTCAATCCATCAATCACGGGCATCCATTGTCCTTAAAACAATTTCTAATGATGTATGAGCATATGCAAAGAGTGTGTGTATATGTTCCCTATCTAATGTATGAACATATGCAAACCATGATAGTGCCATGCATCCATTATGTATGCGAAAGAACCCTATCGACACATATAATATCTACATGAGTGCACAATCATTCACCAAAATGCATCATCCATATGATAACACAATCATTAGACATCCATAAATATAGCTTCTTACACACAATTTTATGCAATATGCAATATGAAGTGATTGAGCCGATCTAGTGCCTAGAGTGTGTGTATATGCATCCACGAGCAACCACTAGCAACCACTTGCATCCACATGCATCCACCAAACATAACATGTCTCAAACACATGTTTCAACCATAGGTTTACCCTATCTACAGGTCAAAGGTACTAATGAGAGGACATACTAAAGATAAGATAAGTACTAGACAAACGATAAAGGAGAAGTTAAAAGACTTACCCTAAAAAAGGAACGGGTACAATGAACGCGTCTTCACTTCCGTTTCCCAAGTTGCGTTGCCCTCGTCTTCTCCCCATTGCACTTTGACTAGATGAACCTCTCGATTCCTCAATTTCCTAGTCTCTGACCCAAGGATGCGGGTAGGAGCTCGTCGAATAGTCGCATCACGCTCTACTTCCACTTCTTTAAGCAAGCTCGGCTCTACCACCTCTGCGGTCTCATGTAAGCACTTCCTCAAATGAGATACATGGAATACATCATGTTTGCCACTAAGTCTGTCGGGCAACTCTACTCTATATGCCATCCGTCCAATCCTTTCCTTAAAAGGAAACGGCCCTACGAACCTTGGTGCTAACTTCCCAACAGATCCAAAGCGAACCACATTTCGTAACGGAGACACCTTGACAAAGACCATGTCCCCAACTTCAAACTCAAGGTCCGTCCTTCTCTTGTCCGCATAAGATTTTTGCCTATCCTGCGCTGCTTTCATCCTTCTTCGAATCAAGTCAATCTTCTCAGAAGTCTCCCTAATCATATCAGGCCCAAGCAAGATCTTATCCGTAGATTCCCACCAACATGTAGGTGATCGACAAGGCCTTCCATAGAGAGCTTCGAAAGGAGCCATACCAATACTGGACTGAAAGATGTTATTATATGCGAACTCCACCAATGGAAGATGCTCTTCCCATGTACCTCCAAAATCTAAGATACAAAGCCTCAAAAGGTCTTCTAGCACACGATTCACCCTCTCAGTCTGGCCGTCCGTCTGAGGATGATATGCGGTGCTCAGACACAATTGAGTTCCCACTGCTTCCTGCAAACTTTTCCAGAACTCGCTAGTGAAGATAGGGTCTCGATCACTCACTATGCTAGAGGGTACCCCATGCAATCGAACTATCTCTCGAAGATGTACTGAAGCTAGCCATGGGGCAGTCCTCTTGCTCTTCACAGGTATGAAATGGGCGCTCTTAGTAAGCCTGTCTACCACCACCCAAATTCCTGTATTACCCTTTCTCGATCTGGGTAACCCGTCAATAAAATCCATCGAGACGCTATCCCACTTCCATTGCGGAACTTCCAATGGGTGAAGCAACCCACCAGGTTTCTTTTGCTCCGCTTTCACCTGTTGGCATACCAAGCATCAAGCGACATATTCGGCCACATCTTTCTTCATACCGGCCCAGAAGAAAACCCTCTTCATGTCTTGGTACATCTTATCCCCACCGGGATGAATGGTCATCCTAGAACGGTGTGCATCATCAAGAATAGCCTTCCTCAACCCTTTGTCTTGCGGTACACAAAGTCTACCGTCTCTAGGCAAGCACCCCCTATCGTCTAGGGTGTACCTACTCAAATGGCTGGACGATTCCCCCCTTATGAGCTTCTCTATCAACTCAACCAACTGTGGGTCGTCCCTCTGGGCTTCCCCAATCCGCCCCAGAAGAGTAGGTCTGACCTCCAAGGATGCTAGCAAACTGGGTACATAATCAATGGAAGGTCTGAAATCAAACATCGAGATAAATTCCAAGCTTCGTTGTTCCACGAACAATGGACTCAAGGACAACCTTTTTCTGCTCAAGGCGTCCGCCACCACGTTACCTTTGCCAGGGGTATACGCTATCTCGAAATCATAGGATGCTAAGAACTCCATCCACCTTTGCTGTCTCAAATTCAAATCCTTCTGAGAAAACAAGTACTTCTATGATTTGTTGTCAGTGAACAATTCGAATCTCTCACCAAGAAGATAATGGCGCCAAATCTTAAGCGCAAAAACAATAGCAGCCAACTCTAAATCATGGGTAGGGTAATTTTTCTCATGTGCCCTCAACTGCCTTCCACCATAGGCTATTACCCTTCCCTCTTGCATTAAGACTGCGCCCAGTCCTGTCCCACAAGCATCGGTATAAATAACAAATGGCTTGCTCCCATCTGGCAACACTAAAACTGGAGCAGTGGTTAAAGCTCTCTTTAACCGTCGGAACGCATCATCACAATCTACGTCCCACGCGAAAACAAGATTCTTCTTCGTTAAGCGGGTTAATGGGGCTGATATCTTCGCGAAGTCTTTGATAAACTTCCTATAATAACCCACCAACCCCAAGAAACTTCTTACTTCGGTAGCATTCTTCGGAACCTTCCAATCCTAAATTGATACTACCTTCGCGGGATCCACAGCTATCCCTTCCTTAGAGACCACGTGCCCCAAGAACCGCACTTCCCTCCTCCAGAAGTGACATTTAGAGAATTTAGCTTTAAGGCTATGTGCTCAAAGAGTCTTCAACACCTCCCCAAGATGTAAGGCATGCTCTTCTTCACTCTTAGAAAATACTAAGATATCATCCACAAAGACTACCACGAATTTATTAAGGAACTCCCTGAACACCCTACTCATCAAATCAACAAAGTATGCAGGGGCGTTCGTCAACCCAAATGGCATCACCAGCCACTCATAGAAACCATCCGGAGTCCTAAAGGCAGTCTTGTCTATGATATCCTCAGCCACCCTCAACTGATGAAACCCTGTGGCTAAGTCCAATTGAGAAAATACTGAAGCGCCAACCAACTGATCAAAAAGATCATCAATCCTCGGCAATGGGTGTCTATTCTTCTTTGTGAGCTTGTTGAGTTCTCTATAGTCTACACAAAGTCTGAGGGACCCATCCGCCTTCGTAGCAAAAACTACTGGAGCTCCCCACTCCGATATACTTCGTCTAATGAACCTCTTCTCAAGCAACTCCCCTACTTGCTTATGGAGTTCCCTCCTCTCACGAGGAGCCATGTGGCGCACTGGTAAAGATACAGGTTTAGCATTATCCACCAGATATATTCGGAAGTCAATCTCCCGCTTCGGAGGTAAGCCTTTCACCTCCTCAAACACTTCCGAGTATTCTCGGACCACTCTAACAGATTGCAAACCTTCGACTGAAGCGTTAAGCGATTCAAGATAACTTAGCATAACAGAATCCCTGGGATTACAAGAGATCTCGAGAGTGTTACCCAAGCGGGTCATGAGCCTAACAACTCTCCTTTCGCAATCAAGAATGGCACCATTACTGGATAACCAGTCCATGCCCAAAATCAACCCATAGCCCGTGAAGCCCAACACAAAAGCATCACATCTAAACTCAATGCTAAGTATAGAAATCTTCAAACCCAAACATATCATGGACAAATAAGTGGAGCCCCCAATTGGGTTTGAAACAACCAAGGGATCATCTACCAGACTGGTGTCTAAGTGCAGTGACTCAACTAATGATGATGAGATAAACGAATGCGATGCGCCTGAATCAAACAATGTACGGACAGGATGATCAAATAGAAAAACCAGACTTTCAACGGAGATAGTTCTACCTCTTTCCTGAATCGGTGGAACCGCGAGAGCCTGTACTTGCCCCCTAGCCTGACCCGGTGCCATAAGAGCTTGCACCTGTCCTCCTGAGGTAGATCCCGTCCTTTGCCCTTTCTTAGGACAGTCTTTCACAAGATGCCCTGCTTCGCCACAGTGGAAGCAGCCAGTCTTCTTCTTCTTGCGACAATCCTTTCTTAGGTGGCCAGGTGTCCCACAATTGAAACACTTCTTCTTTTTGCCCTTGCCACCGTTGCCTTTCCCACCATTGTTTTGCTGTTGTTGCTGAGGTCTCTTTTGATCTCCCTTCTTCTCGGGCGCCTGACTAGCATTGGGACCCTTCCCTTCTTCATGCATGAGTGCCATGTCAACTAGCTTCTCGAAGGTGGCCCCCATAGGAATATGAGTCATAGCCAACCCATGCATCGGTTCATTCAAGCCTTTCACGAACCTCAAAGCCTTCTTCTCCGGTGTATTCACCATGTCTAGGCCAAACCTTGCCAATTGATTAAACTTGTTAACATACTCCTTCACTGAGAGATTTCCTTGCTTTATAGTCAAGAATCTTTCCATATACAAGTTTTCTTCCGCCCTTGAGAGAAATTTTGCCACAAAACTTTGCCTAAAATCCGCCCAAGAGTCAACGGGGCGTTCTCCATTAGTGACCTCCCACCAGAATGAGGCCTCTCCCTTCATTAACCAAGCAGCTAACTTGACTTTCTTTCCTTCTTCCATCTCAAAGATATCTATCAACTCTTCCACCTCCTTAAGCCAATCTCTAGCCTCCACAAAAGTTTCAGATCCTTGAAAAGGTTTCCCTCCCATAGCTTTAAATTCCTTGCAAGTCTTAGCAAAAGTATCCGTGCGAGGAGGAGGGGGAGGAGGAAGATCGGGTGCTACGGTTGGTGTAGGACCATTTGCTGGACCCGCAGTGGTGGCCCTAGCCTCCATCAATCTCCTATACCATACTGGTACCGTCACACCCTCCGGAAAGTTAAGATCCTCAGCCATGCTGAAACGAAAAAGGAAAGATTTCAAACGGAGAATTCGAAAGATAAAGATATGGCTATCGGGGATTATGCTTTTCTTTCAAAAACTTTTCTTTTTAAAGACATAATTTTGAAAATATCTCTTCCAAAAATGTTTTTAGAAAAATAGTTTTCTAAAAATTTTATCTGTTCCGGTAACCTTTGCTCTGATACCACGTGTAACACCCCACACTCGCTACGGTCACTCACTAAGGGAATGCCATAACATCGGTGGAGTATTTTTAGTGAATATAGAACAGAGAAATTACAGCAAGACAGATATAAGTAATACTTGAAAGTCTAAAAACATCATTTCTATTGCAGCGGAAAATAAAACATGTCTGGTTACATCACAAAACCATAATAGAAGTCAAGTACAAATATCCATCCTGCTAAATGAAAATACATAATCCCAATACATGAACTGATAGCCATAAAAGAAAAGGGAAAGCTGAGCTCTACATCTAGTGTCCAAGCTCCAAGAGAGTAATAAAAGCAGCCTGATCAAAGCCCACTCGTGCTGGGCCCACTCTGAGAACCTAAGAGTTGGGAAAAAAGATAAAAACAACGGGGTCAGACATAAGTCTGAGTGAGTCCTATAACTTTAACAATACAATCATTAAAGTAACCAGAGAAGACATAAGTTTGATATACGGTAATGTCTGGGGATGAATGGCTATACCAAGCAGTTTGGTAGACCTAGGATAAACTAAGATAACCGCAAAGACGCATCTACCCACCCAAGGGTAATTACTACACTGCACCACACCAGTCATTCCTACTTAAAGGTTGATCCCTCCAAGGACTTAGAAAATTTTCCCAGTGGTTTCGTGTACCCCTAGCTGACTACATAGGTGTCGTCTGCCCCTATCTCCACTAGGTGTACCCACCACCCCCAAGCGATCGGCTCCCTACCGTAGATATCCGTGCCGGCCCCACAGTGGGGTGTATCACTCCCCAAAGTGGCAACCCGATACAACAAACGGTGCACGGCTTATATCTACACGATGCAACAACGTCTTACCTACCAGCCCGGGTCCATACACGCATATGAAACCCGTTGGACTTGCGTTGCCACCGCTACCCCGTTTTGGCCTCTTATAGTCAAGCTCAGTACGCGTGTCCCGTCCTCGACATGGGTCGAGCCCAATAAGATACATATGGGTTACTGGCTGAAATGGGCCCCCACAAGCCACCTACCTAAGCTTGTCCCTTTTTCTAGTGCATCCCACTTAACCCTTTAATCATGTTTAATTACATGTTTCCACTTGGTTAAGTATTCTAATCGTATTTTCTATTGCCACCCAAGGCAACCCACTAGATTTCCACATGCCACCCAAGGCACCCACTTAACCCCTCATGTCCCTCTACATGCTAATATGGTTAAGTGTTTCTTAATTGATTAAGAACGTAACCCTTGTAAAGACCTCTCACATTAGACCGTCTTTTATGGCAGCTGGATTTGCCGGTCGGTTCCGGGCAGCCTTACGCCATAACAGGGTCTAACCTCGTGTCTTTACACTTGTCACGTATTTAATTTATGCCTAAGACCTCTCACATTGGGCCAATCATTTGTAGCCGCTGGATTTGCCGGTCGGTTCCGGGCAGTCTTATGCTACAAAAGGGTCCAACCTCGTGTCTTAGTCGATTAATTACACCTAATTAATCACCCCCATATTAATTATCCCTAATTAATATCAATTTTTTCATAACATGGGTAGACCTAACTCAATAGGTAAATTCCCATGGGGTAGACCTAACTCAATAGGTAAATTCCCACTTATGTTAATTTATTTTTATGGTATGCTTAATCATACCCAATCATACTTTTATTAACATATTTATTAACCCCATCGTCCCCCACGTAAATCGTTGTCATTTCATGGCATAATAGAGGGAAGCTCCATCACAAATATCATGGGTTTAACCAAATCTTAGCACATAACTTTGTCATGGGTTAAGAGGATGTCAACTTGCATATATGAGCATATATTAACCCAACTACATTTAACCCAAGCTTGCATATTATCATACACATATCTTGCATAACATGTCGAACTTGCATATAAGCATTCTCATAACTTGCATAACATGTTAAACATGCATTTAAGCATACACATAACTTGCATAAGCATTCACATACTTGCATAAGCATGCATAACTTGCATATCATGTTAAACTTGCATTTAAGCATATATATAACTTGCATAAGCATTCTCATACTTGCATAAGCATGCATAACTTGCATATCATGTTAAACTTGCATTTAAGCATATACATAACTTGCATAAGCATTCTCATACTTGCATATCATGTTAAACTTGCATTTAAGCATATACATAACTTGCATAAGCATTCTCATACTTGCATATCATGTTAAACTTGCATTTAAGCATATACATAACTTGCATATGAACTTGCATAACTCACTTGTTAAACATGCATAAACCCACTTATTAAATATGCATAAACCCACTTGTTAAATATGCATAAACATAGGAAAACATAGATAATCATATCATTACAAATGATTCAAACTCACTAATCCGCATTCAAGACCATAAGTCTCATTACACCTAATCTACTTACTTTAACAATTGATGTTAAAGTGATAGAAACTCACCAAACCCAAGATTAGCAAACTTATAAAGTGGAATTAGTTGCTAAATATGAAGAAGATGATGATTAGAGGTTGATTAGCTTGCAACTTCCTTCATAAATTAGTGGAGGCTCCCTCTAAGATTTAATTTGGCGGCATGAGGCCATCATTTCTATTTTTAGTAAGGATTAGGGGGGGTCTAGGGTGTATTTATAGATTAGGTGAGTGTTTTAGGCCCTTAGATTAACCCCAGATTAGATTAGGTCCGTTAGATTTAGGAAATCTCTAGAACCCAGCCCTTTAAGCCAGCCTAAAACCCAACCTGGTGCACCCAGGTTCTCTGGACGCCGCGCCTATGTCGACAGGCAAGTCGACAGGCAAGTCGACCCCCCTGTCGACAGGCCTGTCGACAGCCCTGTCGACATGGTTAGGGCGGGAACTTTCCCGCCTGACCCCGCTTGTTCCATTCCAAAATCTGAATTTTAAATTTTTAAATCTGTTTTTAGCTTTGAATTTTCTGCAAACTTCATCGGGCCATAACTGGGCCATACGGACTCCGATTTTCGGAAACTCGGACTCTATTTTGCGTATTTTTTCCGAGACGAACGCAATGACGCAGCCCGTTTCCCCTAATTCTCACGTCTGAGATTATTTATTCTGTAATTAGTGAATTTTAGCATTAACCAAAATACGGGGTGTTACAAAGACTAAAGGCTATTAAATTTTTACTAGCTTTTGCAAATTATAATAATTTCAAATTATATCAAATGGATGTCAAGAGTGCTTTTTTAAATGGATTTGTCAAGGAAGACGTATATGTAGAGCAGCCACCCCTATTTGAAGACGAGAAATTACCAAATCACGTGTATAAGTTGAAGAAAGCGTTATATGGATTAAAACAGGCCCCTAGGGTTTGGTATGATAGATTACAAAATTATTTATTAAAATCAAACTTTAAAATAGGAATATTAGATAATACTTTGTTTATCAAAAAGAATAACAAAGATATACAACTAGAAAAAATATATGTTGACGATATAATTTTTAGGTCAACAAATAATAAAATGAATAAAGAATTTTCAGATATTATGACCAAAGAATTTGAAATGAGCCATATGGGAGAATTATCATTCTTTTTAGGTTTACAAATTCGACAATTAAAGAATGGAATATTTATTAATCAAGAAAAATACGCAAGATATTTAATTAATAAATAAAATTTGACAACAATAAATGGTAAACCAACACCTATGGCAACTAATATTGCTTTAAGTAAAGATGATAGATCAAAAGACGTTAATAAAAAACTATATAGAGGAATGATAGGATCATTATTATATATAACTCCTAGTAGACCAGATATAATGCATAGTTTATGTCTCTGTGCAAGATATCAATCACAACCTAAGGAAACTCATTTAACAGCCATAAAACGTATTCTGAGATATGTAAAGCACACATCAGATTTTGGATTATTTTACCCTAAGAATGATTCATTCGATTTAGTTTCGTACCATGACGCTGATTATGCAGGATGCAAATCCGATCGTAAAAGGACTAGTGGAACATGTCACTTCCTAGGACATTCCCTTGTATCATGGTTCAGTAAAAAGAAAGATACCGTATCCTTGTCAACAACTGAAGCAGAATATATATTTTCTGCTTTGGCTTGTTCACAAGTAATATATATGCAACAAACTTTAAACGATTTTGGTTTAAGTATAAATAAATCACCTATATACTGTGATAATACAAGTGCTATAAATATTTCTAAAAATCCAACTCATCATTCGAGAACTAAACATATCGATGTGAGACATCATTTTTTAAGAGATAATGTAAGCAAAGGAAAGATTTCATTCGAATTTATAGAAACAGATAAACAAATTGCAGATATATTAACTAAACCATTAAATGAAGCAACATTCACTAAATTTAGGAGAGAGTTAGGCATATGCTCATTAAGTGAGTTAGAATAATTAAATATATATAAAAATAAATTAAGAAATCAAAATAATAAAATTTAGAATGACTATGTCGACATAGAATTTTTGGTATGTCGACATAAAACTGCCAAAAATTTCAAATTTAATTCCCATAAATAGTTAGTTATTTCAACTATTTAGACCTTTTATTTCTACTTTTCTTCTTCATTTTCATTCTTCTTCTCTGTAAAAACTCTAAATTAAAAAATACAATGGCCTCTACTAATCCAAATTGTGACGGCCCGCCCCGCACCAACCGACATTAACTCCAAATGTGCGCTGTACACATGTCCAATTGGCACGGAACGGTCGTCAGAAGAAAAGAAAGAAGACGAAGAATCAACAAAGAACCTGTAGAATGTCTCACAGCGCATAGAATAAAATATAATAATAACATACTTGACATAAAACAGGTGAGACAGTGCATAAGCTGAAACAACTAACATAGCAGCGGAAAATATAAGTACAGCTTATGATCCAAAGTTAAACATTATTACAACTTTTCAAACTGTCTCAAAGCAAAAGCAAGATAAAGGAGGTATGCTACTAATGCCCAAGTAGCAACCACCAACGACACAGGGAGAATATCTATATATCATACGTGGAAGCCTCCTGCTCGCCTCCGAATCAGCTACTCGCACATCACCAGCTAACCATAACCTGTCTCTAGTCTGCTCGTGTGAGCACCCAGAGTAATAAGAAGAGACATAAAACTCTGGGTCAGACATAAAGCCTGGTATGAGCGATAAGCATCTAAACAGAATAATAACAGGTATAATCCAATCATACCTGAACCTGGACCTGCAACCAAAGAGTTAGCCCTACATACTGTACAACACTCTAAGGTGCCCTTTCAAATGGTGTAAAGATAACGGGGGTGGGGGTGTGCATGTCATAGTGATGTCAAACAATCAAGCATAGCAATCATCCTCACATCCCTCACTCAGTGCGTAAAGCATACGATATCCACTACTTTGGTCACCTAATACTTTGGGCCATGACGGAATCCAATCCCGTGTAACTATCACTACAAGCCCACCATCCATCTCTCAGTGGTGAACCAAAGTTATGAATACCGACAACCCCTTTGCACACGTCCCGCAGCAAAGCCCAACCATGAAGTGAACTCATTGATTCCCAACTGGTTCCGGGATCCTGAGCTCTAACTTCCATTTGGACTACCTTTGCATCTCGGGTTTTTGGTCATCACCGGATCGGTCTTCATCTGCTTCACTCCGCTCCAGGTCGTATCGTGGACACCAGCTCCCCTTGGATCGTGTCGCAACATCCTATACGGGCCGGTTCGCACCCCTGTAGTTCGAGTTGAATTCCTCCATTCGGATCGTGCTCACCTGTGCGGATCGGATCGTGGTCGCAGGCTCAGATCGCTTTGTGGCCTCCGGATCGTGGGAACCATTCGTGAGCGGATCGGGTCGTGGTCCATAGCTCGTGACGCTTCCCTGGGATCATGATGCTCCTTCCCCTTCAGATCGCCTGGTTCGGATCGTGACACATAAGTCAGCTCGTGGTTGGAGGCACAACTCAAGGCATCAGTTCGTTCAAGCTCCACGGTTCGGATCGCGCCGCCTTCACCAGGTTGGATCGTGGCGCTTGAGCTAGAGCGGATCGTGGAGTGTGATATGCGATCGGGTCGGGTCGCGACTTCCTTCATGCGATCCAATCCGGTCCTGTACATTTTCCTGCAACTTCTTCCAGCGACTGTTTACGCCATTCGACGGCGTTTTTGACCAATCTAACTATTCTAATCAATCGCAAAGCAAACCATACAGTCATAGAAACATGTAGAAACATCCACAAACAGCAAAACAACAATATGATATGTCAAAACGGATCAAACATACCCAAAAACCCATATTTTCCCCTTAAGCATATTTAAGCAAATCTAACAATAGGATTAGCAAAACTTAACCAAATTAGCCAATTTTTCTAACAGAGGGTTAAAATAATATTTATGAATTTCTGCATATTTTTCCAGATTTTTAACATGCATAATTTCGCTAATTATCACTAATCACCCCTTAATCCCCCAAAATCCGGGATTAACAAAATTAGTCGAAATTAACCCAAATTCACATTAGAGGCATAAAATGATGTTTTAGAATTTTGGGAATTTTTCTAGATTTTTCTGAGCCATAATTTCGCTAATCTTCGCTAATTACCATAACTAGCCATAATTAGTGAAGAACAATGCAAATCACTCACCTTTGCCACAAATTAAACTATAGATCTGAAATGTCCTCTGATTTGGATCCAATCCCTATGTGTTCCAGCAGCTCTCTTGCTAATTTGGTGAAGATCTTCTTTGATTTGATGTAGATTAGGCCAAAACTTGATTAGAAAGTGATTAGAAGGTGATTTGGGTGTTGGAGGCCATGGCTAGAGCTCAAAGGAGGTTTGTGGCGGCTGGAAAATGAATGAAGAATCGTTTTCTAAACCCTAGCAGCCCTCAAATACCTCTAAACCCGAAATCCCCCCATTGGGCCTAGTTGCTAATTACCCGGTTAAGCCCAATTAGCTGAAAATAACCCTTTAAAACTTAATTCAGCCATATCTCCCAAACGGTAAGTCCGTTTGGCTAATGTAACCACTCTACGGAAAGAGAAACCATCATTCGAATCCAATGGAAGTGGTTTCAGATCAAAATTCCTTTCCAGTCAAAAGTTATGGCCAAAACAGTACCAACTAGGGGCAAAACGGTCATTTAAAAATCGACAAAAATCATGAACATGGGAAATGACCCCAATAATCGTCTCCCAAAGTTACATGACCATACGACTTCATATGTTAAAGAAATAAATATTCTACGATCCCATGATGCGTAGAATACGGGTCGTTACACTCTTCCCCCCTTAAGAAATTTCGCCCCCGAAATTCCCTAACCAGAACACACAAAGGGTCTCGCATGCCTATCAACCATAAAACAACAATCAACATGCAAAACAAGTCTATCCTAGCATGCGGTTTACTAACAAGGGAAGAAACTATCACTACCAAAACCTTACTAGGCAAAGAGTTCTGGATACTTCTTCCTTATATCCTCCTCTGTTTCCCAAGTACAGTTTTTTCCATTCTCACCCCACTGGACTTTGACTAGTTTCACCGCCTTCCTTCGAAGCTGCTTCGTATCGTTCCCAACAATACGCATAGACTTGCGGTTGTCAACCGCCTCGGGTTCAACCTCGCTATCGTCCAACTGATCAGGTGAAATAGTCACATTAGGGTCTTGCACAAACTTCCTTAACTGGGAAACATGAAATACGTTGTGAACTCCCGCCATCTTATCAGGTAGCTCTACTTCATACGCCAAATTCCCAACTTGCTCGAGGACTGGGAATGGGCCAACAAATCTTGGTGCTAACCTACCTCTCCAACCAATCCGAATCACATTCTCTATGGAGAGATCTCGACGAACACCAAGTCGTTAACGAAGAATTCCAAATCTCTTCGTCTCTTATCGAGATAAGCCTTCTTCCTATCTTTATCCCTTCCCAGTAGTAGATCTGCTCTATGTCTCAATACATCTTGTTACCACTGGGATGTATAGTCAATTTCGAGTGATGATATGCTCTAAGCACTTCACCTCTCGGTCCATCTACGTTGGGTACAACTAGTCCCTTATTCTTTCGAAGCCACCCTTCTCGATCAAATCCTTACCTGATCATTTTCTTTCCATCGAATACCCATCTCTACCCTAGAGATGGTTCCCAATAGATTAGGATCGTCCTTCTAACTGGAAACAATCCTCTCAATCAAAATCGATCTAATCGTCAAGCTTACTAGCGTTTCTGAATCCAATTCAGTCTTGGGTCCGAAATCATATCCTGTGACATACTCTAGTTGCTTCCCTCCTAGAAACAAAACCCCTAAACTGGCATGTCTCCTACTCAATGCAACTAGTATTGCACCCAAATCCTTTACTATGATCACTCTGCCCCATGGAGTCATGGCGACTCCACTGCACTGATCCATAGTCGCTAGTCCTTTGCTATGTCCACTCTGCCCCATGAAGTCATAACAACTCCACTGCACTGGCTCATAGCCTTACTAATCCTTTACTATGTCCACTTTGCCCCCCGAGTCATGACGACTCTACTGCACTAGCTCATAGTCCTACTACAATCACTTTGTTCCCCATCGCTGGAACCCTACAGGTGATAGTCTACTCAAGAGAAGAAAGATAGGAACAAACATAGCAACCATAACATCCATCAAACAAGTCCTACCTATCACCTGCTAAATTCATAAACACATCGACACCTACATGACTGGTCTAACCAATCCCAATATGTCGATTCTAGCATGTCTGGTCCAACCAACATCACTAACTAATGGAAGCCCAGCCCCCATACATACACTGATGCCTACTTGACTGGTCCAACCAATCCCAGGCTAATGGAAGCCCCGCCTCCCTTCGGACTACCGTACGTCCAACGTACGTTTATCCTCCAAGGATAATTAAACTAATGGAAGCCCAGCCTCCAATCGGACTACCGTACGTCCAACGTACGTTTATCCTCCAAGGATAACTAGATCACGTCCAACGGATCCAAGGTAACGGGCGTCCCCAGATACCCCTGCTTTTAGTCCTCCTAAAATACTTGAGTCCAACCCAAGTCTATCCATTATCTTGCTGCCCTCTCGAGTCCAACTCGAGCTGAACCCAATTCCTTGCAGCCTTCTCGAGTCTAACTCGAGTCAATCTCCCAGAGATAAACTAGACTCATCCAATGAATCTCGTACTGCACGTCCAACGTACATTCACCATCCAAAGGTAAACTAGACCCACCTAGTGAATCTAGGTACTCTACCTACGAGTCCAAGTCCAACGTGAAACTCTCCTATGTTCGCTGAATCTCCAAGAACAACGAGCTTCTCACAATGTTCCAAACATACTTCAAATCTAATGTGAAGTATTTCCATATTCGTTATATCACCATGACTAACGAACTCGCCCCATTTTTCTTTTACGAGTTCAAGTCTAACTTGAATCATCCTAATCTTCGTTGCATCTTCCATGATCAATGAACACATCCTATTCTTTCAAAAAGAACATCAACATAGGGTCCTAACCAATCCATTACTCTGCATCTTTCCCGAGTCCCACTCGAGCAAGCTCATAACCCTATCGAGTCTAACTCTAGGCAGTCTATACCGTTGAACAGTCTTATCATGTTCCGTCTGCCCATCACTCCTCGAGTGAACCAAGATATCATCCAATGAAAAATCACAACAACTATTTACCCCTCACGCAACCCATCCTAGTCGAAATCGACATTCCCCAAGCACAAGCCCCAAAGGCCTAAACCAATATCAGACAAGCACCCAAGGAACATCTCCTCCGAGTTCGGATAAACCACATGAGGTGATACTAGCAAAACAATCTAGCACTGGAGTACTCATTTGCCTCCCAGAGACAACTAGAACTTACTGCAACGATAACCTCTTAGCTTCCTTAACTCCAGTTACTATCGCCATCACTAGGTAGGTACCTAATACCACCCTATTCCTTTGGAGTAGATCGACTCCCCAAAATAATGCTAAACCCAGTAAAGCCCAAAACAAAGCAATCACAAGGAAACATACATCCATGACTCGATAAGACCACATTAACAAATCATGCCAAAACTAGTCGAACCACCAATCGGGTTCGTCACTACTAAAGGTCTATCGACTAACTCAGGTTTGTCAAACAAAACCCGATCAAAATTTCTTAAATAGAAAGCATACCTCGAATAACAACACCTTTTTCCTTCTGCGCCGCAGTTGGGGCATTTGACGAAGAAGGAACAGCGTTGATAGCATACGCTTTCACAATCTGCTTCTCCCTAGGAGGTTGTGGGCAAGCATCCTTGTGATGTCCCGCCTGGCCGCAGTTAAAGCACTTCCTTTCCCCAGGCTTTTCTCGACAATCTCTGGCGTAATGGCCCTTCTTGCCACAACTAAAGCATTCACCATCTTTCTTATTTTTCTTACTCTGGCCATCCTTGGTCGGGTTCTGCTTCCTCTTGTTCTGGGAATTCTTCTTGCCTTCACCGCCTGCTTGCGGCTTTGGCTCCTCTGCAGATGCCGTAGCAACTTCGGCCTTCGACTTAGGGAAAAGGCTCTCTGACCTTAATGCCTTTCCTACAATAGACTCGAACGTCTCATCGATATGGTTTATAAGTCTTTCCCCCAAGTACCCATCCAAGCCAGTTATGAACTTCTCGTTCTTCTTTTCGACTGTATCGATAAGGGACCATCCATATTTCGATAAAGTGTCGAATTCAACGATATACTCCGAGACTGCTCTACCGTTCTGCTTAAGCTCCAAGAACTTCTTGAACAGTTCTGGTTTATGAGCAACTGGAATAAACTTATCACAAAAGCGAGTCTTAAACTGATTCCAAGTAACTTGATCTTCTGGAGTAGCTGTTCTAATGGCATTCCACCAATTCATCGCTCGCCCTTGCAGCTGACGAGACGCTAGCCTTCTCTTTATCGCATCCTCAAGACCCAAGTCGTCGAAGATACGATCACAGCTATCCAACCAATCCTGAACATCTGTGGCCGACTCCGTTCCGTGGAACGGCTTCCCACCAAGGTTAGTGTAATCCTTGCACAACTTGGCGAAATCGACCCTAGGCGCCTGCACCACTGGACCACCACCATTTTCGGGATTGGGAACTGCTCCCTGAACATCTCTAAGCATGTCTCTCATGAGGTCGGTAAACATCGCCCTCATGTCGGCAGCATTCCCATTATTGGCTCCCCTACCCGCACCTCTAGCATATCGGCTCATCATTAATCTGTAAAAGGGGAAACGATTAACGACCCCATAGTGGTGCTAGTGCAGTACAACTTCATTCTTATACTACCAATAGTATATATATAGCTTTTGAAAACCAAAGTAATCACAAATACGCGCTCTCATATACGTACTAACTCTCCCTAGTGTCTTTCCCTAGGTTAACTACGCAACCTAGAGCTCTGATACCAAGTGTGACGGCCCGCCCCGCACCAACCGACATTTACTCCAAAGGTGTGCTGTACACATGTCCAATTGGCATGGAACGGTCGTCAGAAGAAAAGAAAGAAGACGAAGAATCAACAAAGAACCTGTAGAATGTCTCACAGCGCATAGAATAAAATATAATAATAACATACTTGACATAAAACAGGTGAGACAGTGCATAAGCTGAAACAACTAACATAGCAGCGGAAAATATAAGTACAGCTTATGATCCAAAGTTAAACATTATTACAACTTTTCAAACTGTCTCAAAGCAAAAGCAACATAAAGGAGGTACGCTACTAATGCCCAAGTAGCGACCACCAACGACGCAGGGAGAATATCTATATATCATACGTGGAAGCCTCCTGCTCGCCTCCGAATCAGCTACTCGCACATCACCAGCTAGCCATAACCTGTCTCTAGTCTGCTCGTGTGAGCACCCAGAGTAATAAGAAGAGACATAAAACTCTGGGTCAGACATAAAGCCTGGTATGAGCGATAAGCATCTAAACAGAATAATAACAGGTATAATCCAATCATACCTGAACCTGGACCTGCAACCAAAGAGTTAGCACTACATACTGTACAACACTCTAAGGTGCCCTTTCAAATGGTGTAAAGATAACGGGGGTGGGGGTGTGCATGTCATAGTGATGTCAAACAATCAAGCATAGCAATCATCCTCACATCCCTCACTAAGTGCGTAAAGCATACGATATCCACTACTTTGGTCACCTAATACTTTGGGCCATGACGGAATCCAATCCCGTGTAACTATCACTACAAGCCCACCATCCATCTCTCAGTGGTGAACCAAAGTTATGAATACCGACAACCCCTTTGCACACGTCCCGCAGCAAAGCCCAACCATGAAGTGAACTCATTGATTCCCAACTGGTTCCGGGATCCTGAGCTCTAACTTCCATTTGGACTACCTTTGCATCTCGGGTTTTTGGTCATCACCGGATCGGTCTTCATCTGCTTCACTCCGCTCCAGGTCATATCGTGGTCACCAGCTCCCCTTGGATCGTGTCGCAACATCCCATACGGGCCGGTTCGCACCCCTGTAGTTCGAGTTGAATTCCTCCATTCGGATCGTGCTCACCTGTGCGGATCGGATCATGGTCGCTGGCTCGGATCGGTTTGTGGCCTCCGGATCGTGGGAACCATTCGTGAGCGGATCGGGTCGTGGTCCATAGCTCGTGACGCTTCCCTGGGATCATGATGCTCCTTCCCCTTCAGATCGCCTGGTTCGGATCGTGACACATAAGTCAGCTCATGGTTGGAGGCACAACTCAAGGCATCAGTTCGTTCAAGCTCCACGGTTCGGATCGCGCCGCCTTCACCAGGTTGGATTGTGGCGCTTGAGCTAGAGCGGATCGTGGAGTGTGATATGCGATCGGGTCGGGTCGCGACTTCCTTCATGCGATCCGATCCGGTCCTGTACATTTTCCTGCAACTTCTTCCAGCGACTGTTTACGCCATTCGACGGCGTTTTTGACCAATCTAACTATTCTAATCAATCGCAAAGCAAACCATACAGTCATAGAAACATGTAGAAACATCCACAAACAGCAAAACAACAATATGATATGTCAAAACGGACCAAACATACCCAAAAACCCATATTTTCCCCTTAAGCATATTTAAGCAAATCTAACAATAGGATTAGCAAAACTTAACCAAATTAGCCAATTTTTCTAACAGAGGCTTAAAATAATATTTATGAATTTCTGCATATTTTTCCAGATTTTTAACATGCATAATTTCGCTAATTATCACTAATCACCCCTTAATCCCCCAAAATCCGGGATTAACAAAATTAGTCAAAATTAACCCAAATTCACATCAGAGGCATAAAATGATGTTTTAGAATTTTGGGAATTTTTCTAGATTTTTCTGAGCCATAATTTCGCTAATCTTCGCTAATTACCATAACTAGCCATAATTAGTGAAGAACAATGCAAATCACTCACCTTTGCCACAAATTAAACTATAGATCTGAAATGTCCTCTGATTTGGATCCAATCCCTATGTGTTCCAGCAGCTCTCTTGCTAATTTGGTGAAGATCTTCTTTGATTTGATGTAGATTAGGCCAAAACTTGATTAGAAAGTGATTAGAAGGTGATTTGGGTGTTGGAGGCCATGGCTAGAGCTCAAAGGAGGTTTGTGGCGGCTGGAAAATGAATGAAGAATCGTTTTCTAAACCCTAGCAGCCCTCAAATACCTCTAAACCCGAAATCCCCCCATTGGCCCTAGTTGCTAATTACCCGGTTAAGCCCAATTAGCTGAAAATAACCCTTTAAACCTTAATTCAGCCATATCTCCCAAACGGTAAGTCCGTTTGGCTAATGTAACCACTCTACGGAAAGAGAAACCATCATTCGAATCCAATGGAAGTGGTTTCAGATCAAAATTCCTTTCCAGTCAAAAGTTATGGCCAAAACAGTACCAACTAGGGGCAAAACGGTCATTTAAAAATCGACAAAAATCATGAACATGGGAAATGACCCCAATAATCGTCTCCCAAAGTTACATGACCATACGACTTCATATGTTAAAGAAATAAATATTCTACGATCCCATGATGCGTAGAATACGGGTCGTTACACAAATACTCAAATCAACTCTGATTCATACGCTGGACCATCTGAGGGTCTGTTTCAACGATTTACGCTATAGAGAGTTATCAAAGTTGAAGAAAAAATGGAGTCTTTATTGCAAATGGTGGTTGAGATACAAGTACTCCAGATTAGGATGAATATAACAACCCGGAATTTCTAAACCAATTTAAAAAATTTATTTTAGCTATTTTAGTAGGTTTTGAATATTTTAAACGATTTATTTTAAATAATAACGACTAAAATTTTATTTAAATCGAAGTTAGAACGTATTTTAATTATAAAACGAACTCAAAATGGCGCTGTAGTTTGGAAGTTCGATTTCTAATTTCAATTAAGTGTACATAATTCAAAATAAATTAGAATTGGACGAAACAAGTAACGTTAGAATTTATTTAACTATAACTTTCTTACGAATGTAAGAAATTGAGATGTCACTTTATAATTAGTAAGTTATGTCCAGTTTAAAATTTAAAATAGCTGCTATGGAATTTATATATATTTTAATATAATATATAGCCCTTAAAAATAGGCATTTTGCAAACGACCTCCATTTTAGACGATACCACTGTTGTTGAATCCGGAATGTCAAATTAATGTTAGATTTCAAATTTCATAATTTTTGGAATTAATATGTGAGCGCAGTGAATTTAAATGTGTTTAGTAATTTCAGTTTGAATTTAATTGACTGGAAAAAGGCCCCTTTTTCAAACGGTCTACAAATTCGACGAAATTAGTTTTGTTAGGACCCTATCATCAAAACATAGCTGGATTTTTCTGTAATTTTTGGAGTCAGTAGGTGGCCCCGGTAAATCAAAATGTACGTTTAAAATTTAATATATTGATTTATATTTTAATTCAAAGAAAACTGGTCGAAACAATAGAATTGGCTTACGAAACATATCCCATTGTGTCCGGAATGGGGTATTTCACTGGGGGCGACATTCGTTGGGTTTCATTTGGAGTTCGGATACAAAAACCTACTTTTTGGAATTTAATAATATTATATATATATATACCCCTAAAAAAAATAGAAACCCTAATTCATTTCTGGGCTGCCGTCAGTTATGGAAATAACGGTCGATTTTACTCTCGAATTCACCCTCAATTTCCACGAAATCCATATAATAAAATTTGAAAATCAATAAACAAAGATTGAAGAGATAGTGAGATCTATAATATGTGCAGTCGTGATCGTTTATAGTTGCATAAATCGTGGGAATTTCTGCCGTGAAGTGGTTCAGTTCGAGCTAAATTTAATGAGCGTGGGGCCACCGAGTGGCGGGTGGAGGTGGATGGAGGGGGTCGAGGCTATCAAGGGGCGGTGGCCGATCATCTTCAAGTGTCGTGTAGGAGGTACGATTTTGGTGAGAAAGAATGGAGCGTTGGATTGGGGTTTTTCCCCAGGCATACAAAGATGAAGATGGATTAGTGAAAACTAATTATAGGTTAATTAAAGGGCTAGTTATATTTAATTAATTATTCATATAATCAAATGTTTAAAGGCTTATACCTCGGTCATACGAAAATAAAATTGACGATTTCGAAGCGTTGGAATCGCGAAGACGAGAGCTACGTGATGGAACTGACCTAAACGGAAATGGGGCATGCTATGTTTTTTTTGATAAAATCAAACGTTCAGTTTAATTTTATTAAAACCGTCATCAAATAAAGAATGGCGAAGTGGAAACCAAAGTGAGAATTCTCTCACTAAAATTTTGTATAGTTTTTTAATTTATTTTATAACTGTAAACATATATAAATTGCCAGTATATATTTTTATCTGTTGTATGGAGTTCTACACTCGAATTCGCACAAATCACATAAACTGGAAGTGATGTATGGATATTACGGACACTCGGATTTCATACTCCGCGAATGGCTACTTATGGCGCTGTAAATGGCATTGGGTTGTTGAATATTTATTTTTATGGATGATTTGGTGATTTGTGTGGTGATTATGATGATTAACATTTAAAAAAAATGTTAATCATAATGTGGTAGTGAAATTAAATTATAAATATCTATTTATAATTTAAACAGTAAAATTGGCTAATTAGGAAAATAATTCAAACCAAATTAGAATTGGTTAAATTTATTAACCAATGATTTATTTAAATTAACTGTTGTTGTTTGAAAACTCTACACGGGTATTAGGATGATATTTGACATACACTAATCCAAATATTTAGTTGTATGTCAATCGATGGGTTGACAGGCTATGATGAGCGCTATTTATTTATTTTAATGCTTATACAGTTGTAAAATGCATTCTGGATGATGTTTGAATGTGTGATGATTATTTATTATTATTATTGGATACAGCGATGCATGGAATCCGTATTACTGAAATTATATGGTAATTGATCGAGTCACATATTGATTCAGAAATAATGAATATTTTAAAATGACGAATATTTTGGAATAACGAATATTTTAAAATAATATTCAGAGAAGAATTAAAATATGATTTTGGTGTCCAATTTTGGATGGACATGAAAATATCGAAATGTGAAGCCGAGTTAATTAGTAAACGTCATTTTAAGCCGAACAGGTTTATCGATCGATTTTATTCATTTAATAATAAGTATCTAAAAGAATTGATTTCAAAATATGATATTTTGAAAATATTATCATTTTAATATTATAACGAAATGGAATATTTAAGTTTGATTTAAAATTGAAATGAAGTTGAAATCGTTTTAGGATGAATTTATAGACGATTTATAAAATACGTTTTAAATAGTAATCGATGATATATATATTATATATATAATGGTTAGAATAGAATGCGCCGCGCAGCGACCGTTCACGAATTTTGGCCATTAACTTCAAATTGATGTAACGGGAGATCAGACTGTCGGATTCTCCTAAAACCGGAGTAGTTAAGTTCGTATTGAAAAGAGCTTTCCAATGAATATAAGAGAATTGAAATCTAACTGCTAGATTTTAAAATATGTCCAAATCAATTTCAGAAAACATCGCCATGGATGCAGTTCGGTGGCCGATATTGGAAACCGACTGTAAATGCCTTAATAAAATTATTAAAAATATGGGAAAATTATGTAAAATCATAATAACTGATTTAGAAAGATTATGGATGAAAAATTCCAGTTTTGAAAAGATAAAAATATATTTTTATCTAAATGATCTAGTTATTAACTAGAATAATAATCCACTGTTTTTAATTAAATAAATTGGATTTGTAATGGTTTTAATATAGCCCGAATTTTCCAATATAAAAATTGGAATGGAAATAATCTTCGGAATATTTCGATATTGGATTCCATGGTTATACGGATATTGTTGAGGGAATTAGAAGATATAACTATCGTTATTCTCAATACGATATTTATTGGTTTTAGAATTTGATTTTGAATATAAGCCGATAAAATTTCTATTTAGAGCCTTGCATTTAATATCAAATTGGATTTTGGGGTTTGTCGTGAATGGCGTCTTTAATAGCACCATTCTTAAACCCAGTTGAGAAAATAATAAATCTTTTAAGTAAGATTTGGAGAAGTTTACCAATTAATTAATATTTAATTGGAATTGAAATGAAAGTTGATTTTGGGTTTATCGTGAACAATGTATTAAATAACATTCGTTCTTTAACCTAATTAACAGTGAAGTTATGATTTGGAATATATAATCTTTGAATCAAGATTAATGGAATTTTCCAAAGTAAAGTTTTCCAATTGAATACGTTAAATTGGAATTAAATGGAATTCGATTTGGTAATAATCGAGATGAGCTTTTGTGAAGGAAGACCATTAATATATATGGAAATTAAAAGGCTTTGCCGTTATTCCATTTATATTATTAGTCTGATACGGAAATTTATATTAATTATATATTGATCTTTTTTTCCGTGAAGAATCCATTTTGATGGAAGATGATTTTGGGTTTATCGTGGGAGATGTCTTAAATGACATTGGTTCTTTAACCCAGTTAAAGAAAGATTAATTTCTTAAAAGTGAATAATCATAAACTAATGATTTTTGAGATTAAAATTGAATTAGATTCTTAATGAATCTTTAATTAGATTAAAATGGGAATAGGATAATTAAATTTATCGAATTCATGAAATGGTAGAGAATGTAGTACCTATAGTTTTACTCTAGGAGATAGTTAAATCTTTAATTAGATTTGAACGTGAAATGGTAATTAAATTTGCCGATAATACAGTGTGTGTTAGATATGGAGTACTACTAGTTTTGCTCCATGGGATGAAAAGGTTGGGATTGGGTTAATATAAATAAATGATTACTTCGGTAAGGCTCATTAATCCCGACTAGTTTGGTAAACCTTAATTTGGTTTAAATTGTGAAAAGATTATTTGAATAAAAGAATATTCTTAATTGGAATGAGGTATATGATGTGTTTTTATAGAACTTGATTATTGATTATAAAATAGGCGAGTTATTCGGAAAGACCGGGTTTAACTCATTCTGAATAATTAATACGATGACAAAAAGTCGACGATGAAGACGGTGGTTGATGATCGGAGATCTTCACATCGTTTGGATGATTACTGATGTCTTGATTGGACTGTACACCTTGGACAGGGTAATAAGTGGTGATCATCCAGACGTACTTGGAGATCAACCGGATATGCGAGGACTTCTCTCCTGTATTGGACATATGGGACGAGGAATAAGGTGCCTCCAGTTTCGTTTAGACCCAGAATGAAATTGTAAATGGATGTGTGTCTGACATTGGATTTCATTCTATGTTGATTGATTTCTATTAAATATATATTTGTTTAGTAGTGGAGAATTTATTCTCTTGCTTAACACCTTTCTCTAAGACGTATGAGCTTAGAGGTTATATATCGATAGACATCAGTTGTATAGCGTGAATTGTCAATGTGGCATGCTAAGATGCAAATGATCAAGGATTTTTTTGAAAAGAAGAGTCTTGTGGATGATGATTAAAGCACGACTTTGATTAGCATAGCTTTGTGTGCAACGTTAATTCACGAGCCTCACACCTCGGTATGAGTCAAAAATGGGATAAGGGACCCAAGGAGTGCATGCGTTTCTTTCTAGCTAGAAGCAGTGTCATGTATGGAGCCCAGAAATTTTTACTTATGTGGATGATGGATTGCGAGGCGCCTCAGATATGATTGGTCAACATACTGACCATTTTAGAGGTATGATAGGACTGAGAAACGTGTGTTCAGGAATAATTAATTGTTTACTATGAATTTGGAATCAACACCAAAGGTGTAGGCGATGCACTTCACCGACTCCATAAGATTAAAATACGGAATCGCGCTATTACAAAATAAAAGGCATAAAAAGGAAGACGAAGGAATTTTTATAGTGGTTCGATTCTAAACGAATCTACATCCACTTTACAATCAATTCTCATTGTAGAGTTTTGTTCTACAATATTCATGAAATCTCTCATACATTTATTTCTCACTTTCTCTCTGTTTATGATCTAATCTACACTTGAATTTGGCTAACGAATGGAACAGATCACTTACTTTATGATGATGGATGTATCATCCCTTGATCACTTAAGCATTCTTGTGATCTTCCATGTCTTTATGATATTTTGTATTTAGATCCAAATTTCAAGAGGATTAGAGAAGGTTTGAGATTCTCGAAATGATGTTGGAGAGCTCTCTTATGAATGAGATTAAAAGTAGTTTGATCCAATTGAAGATAGCTTTAATGATCATTGGAATGGGTTCGATCCACATGAAGTTGGAGAAGAATTGTTAGAACTATGAGATTCATGATTGAGGTTGAAGACAAGCTTTGAATTTGGTGGCACCTCCTTGTAGGAATGAAATTCGGTCCCCTTTCCTTGTGAATTATGAGGGGCATTTATAGGTGGAATTCAGGCCAGGTGGCAATTCTGTAATTTTCCTGAACACCCTTTAGGTCGTCGGGCGAGTTAAAGGGCTCGGACGAATGTTTCTACGGTCTAAGGAGTGGCGGCATAAGCTTAAAAGAGTAGAGCGGGCTAAGACAAGATGATGCAACCTTGCACAAAACGGGGCGACCCAAGCATACCTGGAACGAGCTAAACCAGGACGATGCAGTTTGAGCCTTGAAGGAGCGGGCTAAAACCTTTAGCGGGCTAGTGGCCTGAGGAGCTGGCGACTCAAGAACCATGCGGGCTTGAATTTGAACAAGCCTAGATGTCCAAATGGTCCAAGATGCCCAAACGAGCTAAAGATTCCTGGACATCTCGTATTGCCTGAATGACCCAAGACACTTTAACGACCTAGAGCACTTAAGTGGGCTTAAGGAGCTCATTGAGCTATAGGAACCATAACGACCCAAAGGGCCTATCGACCTAAAATCATAAAACGACCTAAACATGCTTATTATTTTCTAAAACATATTTTATGGGTTAACATTTGCCCCTCGAAGTTCGTATTTATTGAAAATAATACGGGCTTCGAACTAGGTGACCTTAGCATGCCGTTTGAGATTTTAGGTCGCTAGGGCTTTTAAATCGCGCGAGTCCCTAAATTATTTTATCCTCAGGTTGTCCAGCTTCTTAGGCCGTGACATGGTCTTAAGTCATCGGCTTCTTGGTCACACTTTGATTAGAGCCCATTGGCATTCTCTCGGTATTAGGTCGCTGTAGGGCCCTGCAAACTCGGTTTATTTGTTTGATCCCCCTTTTTATTTCCTCTTCAAGTCATCATTCTCTTATAATCCTCATATAAGATAGAACACCTCATTAATGGCTGCCGTCATCAACTAAATCCTCCGATCATCATCATCATCATCAAAGTGATTAAAGTCCAAACAATTCCTCAGTCTGATAATCAAATTCGAAACTTCCCGTCAACAAGAATCAGGTGCGATTCAAAGTTTCTTACTTGCTGTGTATACATATACATTTTAAGTTGAATTTGATACTTTCGTATTTTGTGGGATTATCATTTAGAACGATTTCAATCTTAGCTTTGATGATAATGTTGATGTATTTAGTAATCTCTTGGTGTAATTTCCATGTATGAATTCTTGCAATTCAATCATAGCTTTTTACGGTTAAGTGTTATGTACACTAAAAGGATTGTCTTGTACAATTCCATCGCTCATTAATGCCCTTAATTTGCAACATCATGCCTTGTCACTCTTTTTCAAGGTTGAAATGCCCCTGCAAGACGTTTATTTCAGATCGTTGTTTTATAATAGCTCATCTTGAATTAGGTCGTTGCTGTAACAACCCGGAAAATCTGAACCAGCTTAAAAATTTTAATTTGGCTATTTTAGTGGATTTTAAATATTTAAAATAAATTATTTTAAATAATAACAGCGAAAAGTATGTTTGAATCGATGTTTGAAAATAAATATAATTATTTTTAATTATAAACAAGGCCTGAAATGGCGCGGTAGTTTCAAATTTTGAATTCGAACTTTGACTGACTGTACCGGGTGCAATTTAAAACGGATTTTAGTGAAACCAAAAATATTTAAATCTGTTTATGATTATCTTTCTAACGAATCTGAAAAATCAAAGTTTCGTAGCAGGAATCAAAAGTTATGGCCAAATGAATTTTCAGAAAGGTAGCTATAGAGTTTATATAACCCTTGAAAACGGTCATTTTGCAAACGACCTCAGAATTCGACAAAACCACTTTTGTTGGATCCGGGATGTGAAATTATTGCTAAGTTTCAAATTCCAGAATTTTAGAAGTTAATATGTGAGTGTGGCGAAGGAAAATGTGTTTGGTGGATTTCTGTTAAATTGGATCGACCAGAAAATGGCCATTTTTCAAATGGTCTCAGAATTCGACAAAACTAGTTTTGTTGGGACCGTATCGTCAAAACATAGCTAGATTTATTTTTTGGGAATTTTTGGGATCAGTGTGTGGCCCCGGCAAATTGAAATGTACATTCAAATCAAATATTGAATGTTTTATATTTTAATTTGAAAGAAAACTGACTGAAACAGTCGAATGGGCCTACGAACCATATCCCATTGTGTTCAGAATGGGGTATTTAGCTAGGGAAGACAGTCATTTGGTTTGGATTGGAGCTAGTATGTGAAGAAGGGTATTTTTGAATTTTAAAAAAATATAAATAAAAAACCATTGGCCAATCACATTTCACCGTCGCTTTCTCTCTCCCCATAATCGACCAAGGCGACGACGATAAAGCATTCTTACCTTCTTTCTTCTTTTTCTCTTAATCCACTCAATAAAAACGAGAGCCCAAGTTATGGTTATTGTAGATCTCCTCTCAATCTTCAAATCCATACCAAATTTGTGATTTTTCATTGAGTATTTTGTTCATTTGAAGCCTCCAAAGTCCAAACGTTCCTTGCGTTGCCCAGCCTTCAGACCATCGTCGAGTTCATTGGCGTGGGTCCCCTCCGGCGCGCGACTCCGAGTACTTCAGCATGGTGTCGTCTGATTCTGACCTCGAGCAACGGATTTCATGAATTTGGCAAACCTAGTTTTGAATCCTTTCTGAAGAAAACGACCGGTATATTCTGAACTGTTTTAAAACACTAAAAATCGTTGCAAATCTAATTATATTTGTAAAAATTTATATCTTTTTGCTATGTGGTCGAAATCCAATGAAACAAGAGACATCGGACTCGTGTGGACGTCTTCTACATTTTAGAAGAGACCGGATATTTTTCTGAGCCTTCTACAATTTTTGGTGGAGTGGAACCCAATGTGAGATTTCTGAATTATAAACGATATGGAAACAACGATGTATGAATTATATAGTCGATGTATGAGTTATATAAGCGTTGTACACCTCATGTATAAGCGTTGTATAAGTTGTATGTTCGATGTATAAGTTATATATGCGTTGTAAAAATTATATATGCGTTGAAATGATATTGAGAGGAATTGAAATAAATTGAAATATAGTTATATACATATATCTATATACATATATATATATATACTCCCCTCATCCACAGACCATGGACGATATATATTGGTTGCGATATTGTTTGGATTATTAGTTGATGTGAAATTTGGTGAATATCATAAATGGTTGATTTGAAATGATTGATTGTGGTTGAAATCCAAATAGGATTAGTATATGGAAAAATTCATCTGCGTACGAACTAGATATTGAAAATCCCCATTGTCAAAAACCGCGAGGTTTTAAGGTAGAGTGAGGAGCCGTACTCAGGACGGTGCCAGTTTGTAATGACCCGCATTTTTAGAGATGGAATAATTAATTAATTTAATTATTTAATATCATTATAGCGATATCGAGAACCATAATTAAATAATATTGAATATTTAATTAATATTTAAAATGAATAATAAATTATAAATATCGAAATAGTCAGAAATAGTAGAATTCACAATAGAGGGTGAAATGAATAGTATACGAGATGTGGTTGAGTTTCGATTCGAAATATAAGAACGAATATATTCAATCGACGACAGTTTGAACGTATAATTATAATATAATTAAAATAGAGCGCGTAACGACGCAGTAGTTCGCTATTTGGCGATTTGAACTTCAACAGAATGTACAGGATTCGTTTTAAGCCGGATTTCTGTGAAATAAGAAACGTGTGGAGCTGGTGGAGTATATCTTTCTAGTGGAAGAGAAAAAAATCGGGATTTCGTCGTGTAGATTTTGATGTACGTCCAAATCAAATTTCAGAAAAGTCGCTGTGGAATTCCTTTATAATTTGCGACGCTTTATATACGTTATAAAAGGGTTTTCGATATAAATTGAATATCGAGATAATCTGGAATCTGAAATATCAAAATGTAAATTCTGATATGATATTCTGGAGCTGTACGATATCATATGTGAAGATACACGATAATATAAATTTATTTATATTTAATTTAATTTTATTTAAATATATTTATATATTTAAATGGGTTATTCAGAGCTTTAAAAATAACCCCTTTTGCAAACGAAGTCGGAATTCGACGAAACCAGTTTTGTTGGATCCGCAATGTCAAATTATTGTTAGAGGTCAAGTTTCGTGATTTTTAGAGTCACTGTGTGGCCGTACGGATTTTTAGAGTGAGAAACAGTCAGTATTTCGACAGTTAAAAATACACTGTGTGAGCATACGGAGTCGGAATTCGACGAAACCAGTTTCGTTGGGACCGTAAGGTTGAACTCTAGCTACATATCAATTTTCATGATTTTTAAGCATCGTATGTGTTCGCTGTGATTTTTTAGAAGACTAGGACGAATATAAAATAACGAAAAGAAAATATCTAAAGTAAATGTGAGGCCAAAACCAAGGCCATATCCTCTCCTTTGCAAACACACAACAGAACCCGTCTCTCTATAAAAGAAAAACATCAAGCCGCCACTTTTCTCCATTTACAGCAAAAACTTCCTCTTCTTAAAATCAAAAGCAAATCAAAGAAAAATCGATAAATCAAAATATATATACACTCAGAATGGTTGTGACTTACTCTTCGTTTTGGGGTAAGCTATTTGTGGTGCGATTTCGGTTTGCTGGAGCTCAAAACTTCCAGCGCAAATTAGGGTTAAATGATTGAGCTAATTGAATCATTAATACTTGTTTGGAGTATTTTCTTTGGAATGTGGAGGGGATTTCGAGTCTGTAGGAGAAATTTGAAGGTTAACCGCGCAAAAAAAAAGTGTCGATGTTGGTTGTACAGTAACCGCAGATGACCAAGTCGCGTTTCACGGAGGCTATTCGAATTGGTCAAAATGGTAATGGAGAGGAAGGTCTTGGGAAGAGAAGGAGAGTGGAGTTTTTTGTTTTGGAATTTGTTGAGTAATGAAGGAGAAGAGGGCCTAGAAAGGAGCGGCCATTCTTGCGTGTACAGGAGCTTTAAATTTTAGGAAGAAGGGGACTGTGTAGTTGGCGGGTCGGGTATGTTTGGGGGATGGGCCGGAGAAAATTAAAAGGTCAAAGCCCAACTAGATTTAATTAAGTTTATTTTAAATTATAAAATGTGTATCAACTTATAATGATCATAACTTCTCCATACGGTATCGAAATTCAGCGAAACAAGATCCGACAGGATCGTATAGACGGTGGCTACGTCATGAAGCTGACTAGGAGTGAATCCGAGCTCATTACAATTTATGGAGAAATAAATTGTCCGACTGAATCAGATAACGCAAACCGTTATTTAACGGCTAACGCGCAACTGTGAGTAAAACTCACCAACTCTGAACAGTTTATATTTTCATGTTGTATTTTTAGAACTGTTAAATATGGACTGATTGATTGTGCGTTGACTGTTTGATTGAACTGCTTGTCAGTTAGTTAAAATTTCTATATTGATTCTGTTTAACAGAATATATCATATGGAACTGAAAGTGATGTTATCTATATTGTCTAACATCTGTGATGCAGGGAAACAGGTTGGAGGAATCCAACTGAATTCCTCAACAGATATTTTACTGTGAATTTTATATTGTGATATATAATGTGATATATAATCTGTTGTTGATTATATGTGTATGGACGATATTGAACATCGTGATTTGATACGATTGAATACCATAACATATCGAAATGTTGGTAAGGGGATTTTCAAAGTGATATTGAAAACTGAATATTTATAAATTGGAATATTTATAAATAAGAGATATTTATAAATTGGAATATTTATAAATAAGGAATATTTATAAATGGGAATATTTGTAAATAGGAGATATTTTAAAAGGAAATAAATTCAAAACATTTCTTTTTGAATGGAAAGGCCTGTGTGGCGAGTTTGGGGTTTTTCCCGATGCTCCCGATACAAAGGAGGTTATGGCGAATTTTCCCGGGAATTTAAGGAGTTAGAATATTTCAAGAATAAATTTGAAAAGGAAATATTTGTAAAACATTTACAAATAGAAGTGGAAAGGGAACATTATAAAAAGGAAATCATTTTTTTAAATTGTAGAACCGTTATTTAAAAGTAAATCTTTTCAAATGAATAAAACGTTGTTAAAAAGGAAATCTTTATAAAGTGAATAAAGTAAATCGAATATGGTATTCGAAGTTAGTTAATCGAATATGGTATTCGAAGTTAGTTAATCGAATATGGTATTCGAAGTTAGTTAATCAAATATGGTATTCGAAGTTAGTTAATCGAATATGGTATTCGAAGTTAGTTAATCGAATATGGTATTCGAAAGTTAGTTAATCAAATATGGTATTCGAAGTTAGTTAATCGAATATGGTAGTCGAAGTTAGTTAATCGAATTAGTTATTCGAATAGAGTTAAATCAAAAGAGTTAATCGAATATAGTTTATTCGAATAAAGGAAAAAGAGTTAATCGAATATAGTTTATTCGAATAAAGGAAAAAGAGTTAATCGAATATAGTTTATTCGAATAAAGGAAAAAGAGTTAATCGAATATAGTTTATTCGAATAGAGTTAGAGGAGTTATCGAATATAGTTTATTCGACAGGAGTTAAGTGAATTAGTTAAGCTAAACTAAGTGAATTAGTTAAGTGAATTGGTTAAGTTAACCAAAGTGAATTAGTCGAGTTAATCAAAGTGATTAGTTCAGTTAATCGAGATAAGTAAATCAAGTTAGGTTAATCGAGTTGAATTAGTCAGTCGAGTTAATAAACTGAGTTAGTCAAACCAAGTAAAACCAGTTAAGTTAAATAAGTTGAGTTGATCAGGTGGTTCGGCCAAGTTAGTCGAGCCTAGTTAATCGAATCGAATGGGTCGAACCAAGTAAGTCGAGTTAAGTTAGTCAAGTTAGTCGAGCCTAGTTAATCGAATCGAATTGGTCGAACCAAGTAAGTCGAGTTAGTCGAGTCAAGTTAAGTTAGTCGAGTTAAGTTCGTCGAGTTAAATAAATCGATGTTAATTTCATCGAAAGGAGTTATCGATGTTAGTTTCATCGAAAGGAGTTATCGATGTTAGTTTCATCGAAATGAGTTATCGATGGTAGTTTCATCGAAGAGATTTTCGAATATAGTTTATTCGAAAGTAAGATTTTTAAATATGAGATATTTGAAAGGAAGAGTTATTCGAAAAGAGATTTTCGAATATAGTTTATTCGAAAGTAAGATTTTTAAATATGAGATATTTGAAAAGGAAGAAGTTAATCGAATATAGGTTATTCGAAGAAGAGTTAATCAAATAGAGATTTCTCGAAGAGAGTTAATCGGCAAATTCGATTATATCGAATTCGGGAAAGTACTTATACTTTCCAGTGTCTAAAATAGAGATTTATTTATTTATAAATAAATAAGTGTTAGGTTAATTATTCACTAATAAGAATAGAAGTTATAATTAAAGTTAGATAATTCGAAAGTAGGGATTATAGCGTTATCGTTATAACCAATGTTTTAAATATAGAAGTGGATTAGTAAAATTGAATCCGAGAAAAAGCGTAGAGAAGTTGTTAAAGATTAAAAGATAAACTTTGACCATTTTGAAGTTATAACGTTGTTCAGTTAAGGTCTGAGAGGTAATTATACCCCAACTTGAGTGACTTCCTTCTTAACTAAGAAATGGTAAGGTTTGATCGTAAAGGAGTTTTGGAAATGTTTTCCAAACGAGAATCAGAAATGTTTTCTGATAAAAGAAAATAAGAATTTAGAATATAGGGAAACAGGAGATAAAGTAAATAAATGAACTAAAGAGATTAATGTTAAATGATGTTTGTTCGATATAATTTCCATCCGGAAATAATATCGTTGTTTGCACACTTGTTTTTCTTCGATAGTTAACTCACAGACTATCGAAGTTTTTGACCATTTTAACGTTGTTAATATGGAGAGACTGGTTGGATTATTATCCAAAGAACCACTCTGTATTGGCATAAGCGTCGCGAATCATATATGCCAAAGATAATTGAAGACGGAGTAAAATGCAAGGGCTATCCTGTTTACAGAATAGTGCCTTCGGTTTGTCCAGTCCCAGGACAACTTGTATGGACGAAGGTCTGACAGAGTATATCCAATGGATCGCGTAAGTTGATCTGTTCAAACGTATTCACGTTTGGTGGCGGAGGAATTCGTTTCTCTTAGCTGTATACCCGTGTTATTTTTGGATAAGTCAATTTGTGATTTGGCGGGTATGACAATGTGATGTTCTAAGTGAATGAAGATGGATGTCTGACAGAGTATTTCCAGAAAGGTCACGTACATTGATTTCTTCAACCGTACCAAGAGTGGAAGCGAAGAAGGAAACTTCTTTTAGCTGACACGTAATGTAATGTTGTAGACATCAATTAGTGATTTTCGATGGATCTGACAATGTGGCATTCGAAGTGAATCTGATGTGATGATAAAACGTAGCTTCTAGCCTCATCAACCGGTAAATGACAGAAATCGGGCAGGCAGCATGGCTAAGTCGGTCGCACCGAAGTAGGGTGTATAATCACCTATCTAGTGAATATTCATTTGCTTCTTTTAATCTATCAATGCTGTCCCATATATATATGGGAACGGTTGCTGATCCCAACCGTTGGTGATGTACATTCGATACACTCAAGCGAAATGAGTGGTCGGTCATGTGTGGTTGAGTTGCAAGATGTTCTTGTTGAACTCCAGTGTATCGTTCCTAGAGTACACTGATCGGAAGGTGATTCCATACCTTGTCATAGTTGGAAATCCATTATCCAGTACGTGCTTGCGATTTTGATTGTATACTATATATGTAGAACGTGAGATGAAAGCGTTTCTGCTAGTTGATATCTATTTGTACATAGACATTATATTAATATCAAAAGGTTTTTGAGATAAAGATATTTTGGATTCTCATAAGGGAAAAACCCGTTCCGTTATGCGGCGTAGTCTTATGAGATATCGTTTACTTGTTCATATACCTGTTTTAAACTGTTTTACTCACACCAGTCCCATGACTGACCCGGAGTTTATTTGTTGTTTTCCCTAAACTCTTGGGTGCCTAAATTTGTACGGGCAGTCAAGTAGTCGGGTTTTACAGATATACTGGAAGAGCGTGGAGCAGGAGGCTTCAAGATCATATAGCTATAGTTATTTCCGCTGTGTTGTAAGTGCTGTACTCTGATAAGTGCTATTGTATACATAACTGTTATATTTCAAAGTTATGTTATCTATTATATGTTATTCGTTCCGCTGTGAGGTTCGTGTTACTCTGATGTTATGTTCTTCTTCTTCTTCTATTCTAAGTTTCTATCTTATCTATTCTCACCTTCTAATTTCTTTCATTAATTACCGGGATTTTTCGATGTTTTGGTTATCGACATCGTGCTTATGTCGATAACCAAAGTCGCCGAAAATCCGGGTCGTTACACGGTTTTAACTACCCTGCCGTTATGCTGCCAAAATTTTCAATAATATTCATGTGTTAGAATTATTTTCATGTGTTGAAACCATATTCATGTGTTGAAACCATATTCATGTGTTGAATAGAAATTCATGTGTTGAATAAATTCTTTGAAAGATAAAAATAACATTTTTACTTTATGTATGAACAATATAAATAATCGTGTTTTGAAATAAATTGTTTTACAATAAAAATCACATTTTTATTATATATATGAATTGCTGAAAATAGTGATGTGTGGAAATAAATATCTGTTGGATAAAAATACCATTTTTATCAAATATATGAAGTGAACAGGGTTTTGAAATCGAAGAATGAATTATATATATATATAAATGAAATTAAAATAAATCGAATAACGAAGCTGCAGTTCGTATTTTGAAACCGTGATTTCAAACAATTAGTGCGGGAGATCCGACCATCGGATTTTCCCAAAACTGAAACCGTTGGGTTCGCTTTGGAAATATCTTTCCAACGACACCAACTTTGTAAAGATCCAACGGTTGGATTGTCTGGAATGTTTAATTCAAATCTGAAGAAAAACAGCGCCATAATCTATTTTATTTATATATATATATAAATATAATTAAAATAATTCAAATAACGACGTTGTAGTTCGTATTTTGAAATCGTAACTTCAAACGATTGTACCGGGAGATCCGACCGTCGGATTTTCCCAAAACTGAAACCGTTGGATTCGTTTTGAAAAGATCTTTTTAATGATATAAAATTTGTGAAGATCCAACGGTTAGATTTCCAGATATGTGTAAATCAAATCTAAAGGAAAACAGCACCACAGTCGCGTTATAGCCTGATGCGTCGTTTGAATGGATTGGCTATTTTTAAATAAATAAAAATAGCGAAAAATCGTGAAAAAATATTATAAACGATATGGAATGGAAATAAACTGAATTTGCTCGGTTTATTCGATATTTGATGGTTGAATGTGTTTGGCATGAAAATTACATTAAAGAACAGAACTATTGATGTTGAATAATTTAACCATTGAAATGAATTGATTTGAAATTCTAAATATACGTGAATTATTTGAAAAGTACGAGTTTATTCTCATTTCAAATAATTGATCGACGGTTAGAAGTCGAAGATATGAAGATGGTGCAAGACCGATGATCTTCACGTCTAATGGAAGGGTGCTATTGATGCTCATGATAGGAGTAGCTACCTTGAAGGGGTTGAAGTAGTAGCCGTCCGGACGTACTTGTTGATTGTATGGATGTGCAAAGTATTAAGTGCCTCCGGTTTCGTTCAGACCCAGAACGAACTTGTAAATGGACTGTGTGTCTGACATTGGGTTTTTTTCTATGCTAATTGATCTCTATTAAATATATATCTATTTGGCGGCGGAGAATTTACTCTCTTGCTTAACGCCCTTCTCTGAGACGTACGAGCTCAGAGGTTATATATCGATAGAAATCAGTCTTGTGGAGTGAATTGACTGTGTGGCATGCCTAAGTGGCAGGCGATCAAGGCTTCTGTTGAAAAGTAAAGTCTTGTGGTTGATGATCAAAGCACGGCCTGTGTGGAATAGCTTTGTGTATAACGTTAATTCACGAGCCTCACACCCCGGTATGGACCAGAAATGGGAGAGGACATGTGTTTCCTTCTAGCTAGGAGTGGTGTCAGTGTTTTTACACGGCCTGACATTTTACTTATGTGGATTATGGATAGCGAGGCGCCTCAGTTATATCGGTCGATCCGGGACCGATGGAGTCATTGGGCTCATTTACGCCCCATAGAGCGGGGAAACGTATTGTTCAGGCATTATAATCCACCCATTGTGGACCGACCCTGAAGATCCAGGGGGCAGTTGCGGCTGTTCCTGAGACAAGAGCTAGATTGTCTCGAATTCAGTAAGGACGATCCGTTGCCTTGGTTCATGACAGAAATTCCATTTCCAAATACGACATCGTGCGGTTTTGATTGTATATATAGCGACATGATGTATGGTACCCATGCCGTCTATGATTGATATTTATGATTGAAATTGTTTTTGAAACATATATACACTAGCAATAATATCAAATGATTTGTTTTGCTCGTATCAAGCATATTCTGGCCATTATAAGGTAAAACTCTATCCTCCGGTTTGTGTTGCATTGTGTGATGGGAACTGAGTCTTATAATGGCTTCATTTTTATAAAAAAAACATTGCAATGTTTAAAAGATTTACTTGTTTTAAAGCACTGGCAATCCAATGGAGTAAACCCGTTCCGCGAAAGTGGCGTGGTCCTGTGATTGGCCATATTGTAAAATATGTTTAAGTAGATTTCTCATACCAGTCCCATGTCTGACTACACTTGCAAACTCAAGTGCCCCTATTTCTACCCGGGCAGCCTTGTATTCAGGTTTTAGCAGGCTCTCTCTGGATAGCTGGAGCTGAAGATGGATTATATCATTTATCTCTTTTTATGCTGTTCAGCTCCTATTGTACGTATTATGTTTTGTTTTCCGCTGTAGACATTTATGTATAGCTGAACTGTATTCTGTGCTAAGTATGATCCTGTATACTGTGTAACTCTGATGATTATGTTTATCCAGTGTATTCTATTGTACATTATCTGGTGTATTTAATTATTTCTGTTCTGCTGTTATTTGTGTATTTGTTGTATTCCAAAGATTACCCTTGCCACCGTCGTACGGGGTTTGGGGTCGTCACAGTTGCGATCATTTATAGGTTTTAGACAGTGTCCCTACTCTGAGTTGTTGTGATAACTCAAGGCCTTAGGTCGTTATTTCAGTCCTCAAATTTGGGTCATTCATCCCTTGAAGCTTTAGATCGTTTATGACCAAATCAGACTGTTATAGCAACCTAAGGTTTCATGTTTGTACAGAACGACCTAGAATCTGATACCATACAGAACGACCTGAAATGTCCTGAAAAAGTTGCTTTCTGGTTCGTTATTCACTTCTAAACAACATTATTCATGCAGGATGTCTAAAAGGATTGAGGGACCTCGAGTGAGGACACAACTCGAAAACACCGTAGGTTGGACAAACTTCCCATGTCAGAAATTCAAATTACTCCTATTGACCCAACTTTGGCTGAGCTACGAGCTATCATAGACAGGCCTAGTTACACTTTCACGCTACACACCTCCGAGCTTGCTGATCGTTTCGAAGGCTGGTGTCTTCAAGGATTGAACTTTGATCAATTCGACTTGGACATATATCCGCCCGACAAGCGATCAGTCCATGAAGATTTGGATACTCTGAAGAATCACTCATTGATGCAACTTGATACTATTAGGACTTGGATGGAAAAGCACTTCGAAGAAATCGGCCAATACCATGCGCGCAAATTAAGTGCCTGGAACACCTTTGCTTGTGATCTCCAAAGGCTGAATTGGGAGAATATTGAACGCATTACTACTTTGGAGATGGACAAAACCGCGCTTGTTCAGGCTCTTAAGTCTTAGGATGAGATCATTGCTGAATTATCAAGTCATGGAGGCAAGGCAGAACCGACCGGTACTTCTCCTTCTGCTCAAGTTGGGAAATGATCTAGTGATGAAAAGAAGAAGTTTTATTGTCTGACTTTTGTTATTATCTTTTATGTACTTATGCTATAGACCGGTTGTATATGCGGTGCTAGTCCTCGCTTATCACTCTTATGATATTTTGCATCTGACGTCTCTGGAATGGATTTGTGATGTGGTGATGGAAATGCATTTTCTTATCGTACTTTCGCTTTGTGATAAGATCGAAAAATGTTTGTTGCGGCAATTTTTGTTTTGAACTCATACATCCCATGCTGCCTGTTCTGCAATTAAGGAAAGCTTTTGCACAATTTTGGACTTATACTCATTATCAGTTGTCTACGTTGATAATGGATTAGTTAGAAATGAACTATAGTAAACTTTATTTTGCATCGAATAAAATGCTTGCCCAAGACCATCTTATTTGACGGTTCAAAACTCATCAAATATTATTCACACAGTTATGGTATTCTAATTCAAATTTGTGTTAACTTTTGAAATCGACTAATCAACTAAGGTTGAATGTAGATCCCAAATGCTATTATTTTAATGACTCATATGAGCGTGTTTGATATCTCTTATTTGAGAAATACATATCTATGATTCATTTTCTACTTCCCCTTTGAGAAGCTTTGATCTTTGTGCCCCTTGTTTAGGGAGTTGTTATTAGTCTTCTCCCCAGGAAATACGTTGGATATTCATGCCCCTGGAACGGACTTTGGTTAAGGCCCCAATGTCTGTCGTTATCGAGTCAGGTACTTCCTGATTTTGACGATCAATTGGGTGCCCGACATTCTTCACATCTGAGATTTCAGATGCTACGCGAATGAATTGACACTTTCACATCTGAGATTTCATATGCTACGCAAGTGGATTTTTCATTCTTCACATCTGAGATTTCAGATGCTACGTGAATGGTTTGACACTCTTCACATCTGAGATTCCAGATGCTACGCAAGTGGATTTTTCATTCTTCACATCTGAGATTTTAGATGCTACGCGAATGCTTTGACACTCTTCACATCTGAGATTCCAGATGCTACACAAGTGGATTTTTCATTCTTCACATCTGAAATTTCATATGCTACGCGAATGGTTGGACACTTTTCACACATGAGATTCCAAACGCTACGCATGTGGATTTTTCATTCTTCACATCTGAGACTTCAGATGCTACACGAATGATTTGACACTCTTCACATCTGAGATTCCAGATGCTACGCAAGTGGATTTTTTATTTTCACATCTGAGATTTCAGATGCTACGCGAATGATTT
The DNA here is from genome assembly GCA_030737875.1 of Allium sativum. Lineage (NCBI taxonomy): Eukaryota > Viridiplantae > Streptophyta > Magnoliopsida > Asparagales > Amaryllidaceae > Allium > Allium sativum. Next base: position 506,122,205 of record CM060921.1, on the reverse strand, counting down.
GACACTCTTCACATCTGAGATTCCAGATGTTACACAAGCGGGATTTTCATTCTTCACATCTGAAATTTCAGATGCTACGCGAATGGTATGACACTCTTCAAATCTGAGATTCCAGATGCTACGCAAGTGGATTTTTTATTCTTCACATCTGAGATTTCAGATGCTACGTGAATGATTTGACACTCTTCTCATCTGAGATTTCAGATGCTACGCGAATGGTTTGACACTCTTCACATCTAAGATTCCAGATGTTATGCAAGTGGAATTTTCATTCTTCACATCTGAGATTTCAGATGCTACGCGAATGGTTTTTTCATTCTTCACATCTGAGATTTCAGACGCTACGCGAATGGTTTGACACTCTTCACATATGAGATTCCAGATGCTATGCAAGTGGATTTTTCATTCTTCACATCTGAGATTTTAGATGCTACGCGAATGATTTAACACTCTTCGCATCTGAAATTCCAGATGCTACGCAAGTGGATTTTTCATTCTTCACATCTGAGATTTTAGATGCTATGCGAATGGTTTGTTGGCTGTTTTATCGCATCGCGATGCAGCCATCAGTCCCTTTATCAGATGCTTGACGTAGCGGGCTATTCTGGTTTAGGAACTAAAGCTCTGAACCTCTCACTTAGGGAGGTGCTCCTTCGATAAAAGTTTCAGCTCTTGTGTTTGTTTTTCGTGTCGCTTGCTCACTGTTTGAATCTTTGCAACTTTCCCATTCACTTCTCAAGGCAGTGTTTTTCCTATTTTTGCATTTGTCCATGTTGATATTTACAACATTCGCCTCTTGAACTAGTGTTGTTGGGGTCACGATGTTACAGGAACAAGTGCTTGACAGATAGCTTGCAATATGAAATCATCTTTGAAGAAAGTTTTGATTTGACATATTACTTTGTAATTAAGAAACTCATTCGAACAAGTATGCTCTTAGTTGTAGAGCTAATGTTCAATGTATCACTTGCAGATTATTACAAACCATTTACAAGAAGTTTTGAATATAACAGAAAGTAAAATGCGAAGTAAAACATGAACTAAAGCAAGAAATAGAGCATAAAGTAAGGATGTAGCAACATTGATCACTTATTCCGATCCATTAAAATCGGAGCACCCTCTACAGTTATTAATTAGTTGATAATCAGCCTTGAATCAGCTTGAACAAAAGCTACGTTGTTGGGACCAGACTGATCATTTGATACCCCTTGCCGCTGAGGAATTGCAGAAGGATTCAAGGCTTGTGGATTCTTTACATATTACTGCAACCTATTTTTCCTAATCAATTCCTCAAAGAGGTTCTTCAGGTGTCGGCACTCGTTAGTGTTGTGACTAGGCTGGTTGTGAAATCTGCAGAACTTTCCCGAGTTTGCTGCTTTGTCACTTATCTTTATCATATTTTGTTCTGCATAATCTTTAGAATTCTTTGTTGCAAGATAGATATTTTCACGAGTGTCATTCAAAGTGTCAGTCTTGACGAATTGAGAAGGCGAGACTTCTTATTAGCCTTTTTGTCATTCCCGTCATTAGTTCGCTTCTGCCCTTGAGTATTCTTTTGATTAGATTGCATAATTGCACTATTAGGAGCTTCAAGGAGTTGGTTACTGTCAATGATCTGAAGTGGTACAAGATTATCGTCTACCCTCATGTACTCCTCTGCTTTCTTATAGAAATTGTCAAGCGTAGTCGGTTCTTTCATCTTTATCCATCTCCCGAATTCGCTCATTTTGTCTATAGCATCGAGCGGAGCCATGAGGACTATACGTGGTTTCGGGTTCCTTACTTCAGATAAGGCAATATTGAATCGACTAAGGAAGGCTTTGACAGTTTCCCCTGGCTTATGCTTCATGGCTGAGAGTGTTATAGAGTCCTTGGCCTTGGTAGCATACAAGCGGAACTGCTCTTTGAACTTTTTGGTCAGGTCGGAGAACCAATCGATGAATTTAGGAGCAGCTTCGTGAACCATAGTGATGCAGCACCTTCTTAGTAGAGAGGGAAATACGTGCATCTCATCTCATCAGTTGCCTTAGCTACACTCATATGCCACTCATATTTGAACAGAAAGTAGTTTGGATCAACAAGGTCATTGTACGGAGGCAAAGTTGTTGGATTGAACTTCTTCGGATACTCTGCTTCAACGATTCTTTCGGTGAACAGAATCCTATCGGGAGAGAAGTCCCATTCCCTTTCATCATCTTTGCTAGCTTGATTCTTTTTCATGACTCGTTTTATCATATCTGAGATGATTCTTCGGCGTTATGGCGCTCTGTGAAGTTGAGCTCTTTACCAAATGTTCGTCTAGGCATACAATCTCGATTAAAGAGCTTAGGTGCTTTGCCTTCTCGACGAGGGGGTGCCCCCGTGACAGGATTAGTGACCTTTCGAGCATTCACTTCGGAATGGTTCTTAGCTTTTGATCTAAATTCTTCGATATTTGCTTCGCCCCTGTCACTTGCCCCATCATAATCATCTTCCATATTGCTGTTCCGGTTATGATCGGAAGTGGGCGATTTATCATTCCCTTCACTACACCAGAATAGGTCTTTTGTAGTGTTGTAAAAACGCTACTAAAACATGTTGTAGCGTTTTGATAAACGCTGCAACACGACATGCAACTAAAAGTACAAAAGTTTTAGTTGCATTATAATAAACGCAACAACAATGAACATATTGTAGCGTTTCAGAAACCCTACTAAAGGTTTTTTAGTAGCATCTTAAAAATGCAACCAAAGTGATATTTGTACCTTTCTTTTCTATTTTTTGTAGCAGTTTTTCTATGCTATTTCAGCATACATATAATAGCAATATTAAAACAAATAATCAATCGCGTAATTATCATTTTCAAACCAACATCGATAATCACCATATTTAGTTAATTAGAAAAACACATTAATCACATAATCAAATATAATATCTATAATCATTTCAATAATAGTATTTCACCAAAATAGACGCATCCACATACCACAACCATTTACAAACAAGTCTACACAACTAATATAAACAAAATAATATTATAATACATAAAATTTTGTTCATGCCAGACCTGATTAAAAAATAGTGCAAAATGAGTAAGTTTTATAGCCAGATTAACATCGACATCATCCAAAACTATGATCACACATTTTCCTTCTAGCTCCAAAGTCACAGGTTTCAAGTTTGCAGCTTCTTCAAATACCATCTTTCCTAGCTCCAAAATTATGAAATAGAAAAGGCTAATATCATATGCTCTCATTTGTTTTTACCTAGTGCCATAGATGAGCCTTGTTCTGAGGAAATCTAAATTCTTTGCAATTAGGATTCATGCAATTATCTGTTCACTAGTTGGGGTACCTTAAATCTGTAATACTCAAAGTCTAACAATTAGCTAATAGAAAACATTACAAATAAAAAGGCCTCGAGTAAAAAATGATTTCGTTATTTTTAGTGCAACAAATTTATTGATTAATTTACTGCTCAATGCATACTGTCTAGACAATATGATATCAAATGCCAAACAATTATCTAGGTTTCACGTGTAGTATTAAAACTAGGTTATATTCGGCCCATTATAGAAATAATTGATAAAATGAGCCACCATTATGCATATCAGTATATACCAAGTAGATGCTACAGCTAAGTCTAAGATCCAATAGCCAAGAAGGCACAATGATGTTACTGCACCCAAGAAAACATTCAAATTAGCATAGTTGAAATAGCCTTTTATACTTGCATGGATTCATCAAAAGAGATAATAAAATTGATAAAGCAGGTAAAGGTAACTGAATTGTGTACGAAAAATTTAATATATATTATAACGAGTGAAAAAACAAATTAAAAACAATAAAAAGAAAAAAGGTCTCGTAGCCTAATGGGGGTAAAGTCCAGGCTGTATACTTGATATATTACCAAACTGGTTTAAATTGAAAGATTTCACCACTGTTATTTTGTTGGCAATGATATTAAGGACAAAAAATTAGTATATACATGCCTGAATATAATAGCCATTATACATTCATCAAACAAATTAATCACTGCAGACACAAGTACTTTTCCAACAAAAAAATGTCTACTTTACAGAGTTTCGAACTTTTGAATAACATGTACATATCAAATTTGATTTTACCATTTAATTTATCCACATTTGACATCTCAAACCACAAAATTTATGATTAACTACATGAATTCGATGGAGCGCTAATTCTAATGTCAATCATTTTGTCCAAATTCATATCACAGGTGAAATTCGAATAACATGTACATATCAAATTTTATTTTACCATTTAATTTATCCCCATCTGACATCTCAAACAACATAATTTATGATAAATTACCTGAATACGATGGAGCGCCAATTCTAATGTCAAACAGTTTGTCCAAATTCATATCACAGATGAAATTCCAAAAGCCATCCACTCTCAGGTTTTCAGAGATGTTAGACATTTCAAAGAATGAGATTATATGATCAATACCTGAAATAATGGTAACCTAATTAAAATAGAGTGTTATCATGTAACAACCATGAAAATACGAGACAATTTAAAATTTTAATTTGGTTATTTTAACGAATTTGGAGTAATTGAAATAAAATATTTCAATAATATAACGAGTTAGAAATAGTGCGGCAGTTTAAAATTTTGAATTTGAACTTTGACTAAACGTACAAGATGCAAAATAAAACGGATTTTAGCGAAACCAAAAATATTTAAATCTGTTTAAGAATATCTTTCTAACGAATCAAAAAAATCGAAATTTCATAGCGAGAATCAAAAGTTATGGCCAGTTGAATATTCAGAATCGTCGCTATGGAATAAATATAGCCCTTGAAAATTAACATTATGCAAACGACCTCTGTTTTCGACAAAACCACTTTTGTTGGATCCGGGATGTCAATTTATTGCTAGGTTTCAAATTCCATAATTTTTGGAATTAATATGTGAGCATGGAAAAGGAAAATATGTTTGGTTGATTTAATTCAAATTGGATCTACCAGAAAATGACCATTTTTCAAACGGTCTCAGAATTGACAAAATTAGTTTTGTTAGAACCGCATCGTCAATACAAAGCTAGAAAGTATTTTTCTGGAATTTTCAGAGTCCGCATGTGGCCCCAGTAAATTGAAATGCGCGTTCAGATTCAATATATAGATTTATATTTTGATTTTGACGGAAACTGATCGAAACAGTCGAATCGGCTTACGATACATATCCCATTGTGTTCGGAATGGGGGTATTTTTCTAGTGGCGATAGTCGTTGGATTTGAATTGGATTTCGTATGGAAAACCCCCTAATTTTTGAATTAATATAAATATCGACCAATAGAATTAATTCTTTCATTAATTATTTTATAAGAAAATAACACTTTTAAGTGTTGCAGATCATGATTTTCAAATAAAAATCATATCTTTTTGCTATGTTGACGAAATTCGATGAAATAGGAAACATCGGACTCGCAGCGACATCATTTACATTCTAGAAGAAGCTACAATGTGTTCCGAGCTCGCTATAAATTTCAGAAGGATTAAAATCAATGTGAGACATCTAAATTCAATATGGAATGGAAATGCGTTGTATAAATTATATGAGTGAAATATAAATTATATATGCGTTGTACACCACATGTATGAGTGTTGTATAAGTTATATGAGCGATGTATAAATTATACATGCATTGTAAAAACCATGTATGTGTTGAAATGGAAATGAAATATATTTATATACGTGTGTTACTCCCCTCGTCCTGTGACGCTCGATCCGAATAGATCGCTAAACCGACCAAGACCGTTCGAAACCCCTAATTGTTTTGAGAACACGACAAATCGGAATGCAAACAGAAGAACATTTCATTGTCAATTACAATAATTCATCAGAATACAAGAATATACATAGTATGAATGAATAAAATACATTCAGTAAATATCAGAGATTACAATAAATTACATAGCAGCGGAAAATATTACAATACACAACTGGAAGTAATACACAGATACAGAGCTTTCCGAATATCGCTTCAGCTGTAAATCAGGATCCTGTAAATATAAATCTGCAAAACCAAAACTACTAGCTGTCCGTGCAGAAAATACCCAGAGTTTAGGTTAAATCAATAAACTCCAGGTCAATCATGTGACTGGTGTGAGAACTAAAACAGTTATTTAAAACTTTACTTTAAATCAGATATATCAAGGAACCACGCCGTATAACACGGAACGGGTTTCCTCCCAAGAATAACAGTGCATATAACAAAACAACTCAATGCTTTTTGGAAAAATGAAGCTATTATAAGACCCATGTCCCATCACACAATGCAACACAAGCCGGAGGATAAGATTTTCCCTTATAATAGCTAAACATGCTTGGTACGTTAAAAACAAATCATTTGATACTATTATAAGTGCATAGTGTATAAAACAACTTCAAATATAAATGTATCAATCCTAGACGGCATGGGTACCATATATCATGTCGCCATACAAGGCTCTACAATCAAAACCGCAAAGTCACGTATTGGAAGCTGGATTTCCGTCTGTGAACCGAGGCCAGGGATCGTCCTCACCGTTTCGAGACTGTCTAGCCCGAGCCTCAGGATCAGAGCTCGAGTGACCCTTGGATCGTCAGGGCCGGTCCCCCGATGTGGATTAAAATGCCTGAACATTGTGTTTCCCCACCCTTTGTGGCGTAAATGAGTCCTATGACTCCATCGGCTCCACATAGTCACTGATATATCTGAGGCGCCTCGCAATCCAACAGCCACACAGGTGAAAATGATATAAATGTCAGGGCTGGTAGGTCACTGACACCACCCTAGCTAGAAAGAAACGCATGCCCTCCCTAATGTCCTCTCCCATTTCTGGTTCACAATCGAGGTGTGAGGCTTGCGAATTAACGCCACACAAAGCTATGCCACACAGGCGGTGCTTTGATCATCAACCACAAGACTTTGCTTTTCAACAAAAGCCTTGATCATTTGCCACTTAGGCATGCCACATAGGAAATTCACTCCATGCGACTGATGTCCATCGATATACAACCCCTGAGCTCGTACGTCTTAAAGAAGAGTGTTAAGCAAGAGAATAAATTCTCTTCCACCAAACAGATGTATATTTAATAGAGATCAATCAACACAGAATAAAATCCAATGTCAGACAAATAGTCCATTTACAAGTTCGTTCTGGTTCTGAACGAAGCCGGAGGCACCTTGTACCTCGCATATCCATCGATCTCCAGGTACGTCTGGACGATCACCAACTGATTCCCTCCTCTTGGGTGTACAACCCAATCAAGATCATCAGTAATTATCCAAACGATGTGAAGACCTCCGGTCTTCCACCACTGTCTTCATCCTCGACACATCGTCGAATCAGTTATTCAGAATGATATAAACTCGGTCTTTCTGAATAACTCGCGCATATAATAAACAAGTGTTACACAAACACAACATACGCCTCATTCCAATTCAGAATATTCTTTTATTCAAATATTCTTATACTTTGGGAAAGGTTCCCATTAATTTTATCAAAGATAAATTCCTTAAATTTATTCCTTAATCTTCCTTTTAATATCAATTCAAATCAAATTATGGTTTATCCAAACAAGTCGGGATCAACGAACCTTACCGAAGTAATCATTTGTTTTAATTCCCCAATCCTTACCTATTCATCCCATGAAGTAAAATTGATAATACTTCATATCTAACACCACGGTGTTATCGGTAAATTCAATTACCATTTCACGTTCAAATCTAATTAAAGATTCAACTATCGCATGGAGCAAAAACGGGTGATACTCCATTCTCGATCATTTTAATCTAATTAAAGATTCACTAAAACTCCACTTGGTTTTAATCTTCCTAATAATCAATATTAATGATTGTTTAACTTGGGAAACCATATCCTGCCTTTAACTGGGTTAAAGAACCAATGTCATTTAAAACACGGTTCACGATAAACCCAAAATCACATTCCATTCCATCAGCCTTTAACTGTAAATTAGCAAGTCAACAATTCCCAAAGTAATAACCTCGAAGGCCGAAACCAACATCAGATCAATACCCAGGAAATCATTCAACTTAACTAATCTTCAGTTAGTTTCTGATTTTCTTAACTCCGTTGGGTCTAAGAACGGTGTTAATGAAGACACCATTCACGACAAACCCAAATCCCATTTGATATTAAATACAAGGCTCTGAATAGAAAATATATCGGCTTATATTCAATATCAAATTCTACGCTCAACAGATATCGTATTGGAAATAACGATATATATATATATATATATATATATATATATCTTTCAAATTTCCATAACAATATCTGTATAGTCTCGAAATCCAACATCGAAATATTCCAAAGACAATTTCAATTCAAATCCTTTCCAATTCAATTATCGAAAATTCTGGTTACTTTTAAAACCATTTCAAATCCAATTTATTTATTTTAAAAATAATTGGATTTTAATTCTAGTTCAAAACTAGTTCATTTCGATAAAAATCTATTTTTATCTTATCAAATATGGAATTTTTCATCCCAATTCTTTCCAAATCATTTCTTATGATTTTACACAAGTTATTACTATTTTTAATAATTTTATCAAGGCACGTACAGTCGATTTCCATAAACGGCCATCGAACTGCACTTACGACGACCTTTTCCAAATTTGATTTGGACATAATTCCAAATCCAACCATTATATTTCAAATCTCTAATATTCCTTAGAAAGCTCTTTTCGATACGAACCCAAGGTTCCGATTTTAGGAGTATCCGACGGTCGGATCTCCCGTAATATCCATCCGAAGTCAATGGCCGAAATTCGCGAACTACCGCAGCGCGGCGCGTTCTATTCAGGCCATTATATATATATATATATATTATGTAAATTATATATATTTCATCGATTTCCTTTCAAAACGTATTTTATAAATCGTTTTAAATTCGTTTTCAAAACGATTTCAACTTCATATTCAATTTCAAATCAAAATTGAATATTCCATATCATTAATCTATAAATGATAATATTTTCAAAACATTATACTTTGAAATCACTTCCTTTTTTATATTCATTATAAAAATGAATAAAATCGATATAAATATCGTTCACGTCAAAATGGCGCATATCTAATCAACACGGCTTTATACATTTCAATAACTTCGTTATTCTATTCAACAAATGAATATTTTCTTCAACACATGAATTTTCTTTTATTCAAACATGAATATATATTTTATTCAACACATGAATTTTCTTCTATTCAACACATGAGTATATATTTTATTCAACACATGAATTTTCTTTTATTCAACACATGAATATATATTTTATTCAACACATGAATTTTCTTCTATTCAACACATGAATATATATATATATATATATATATATATATATTATTTTCCAACTTGGAATGAGGCCCAATCAATTACCATATAATGTTAATTATATGGATTTCCTACAACACGTGTATATAATAGCAACGATAAATCATCAACCATCATCCAGAGTGCACCACACAACTGCATAAGCATTAAATATAAATATTTAACGCTTATAACAGCCTGTCAATCAATCGATCGACATACAACTAATTATTGGGACTAGTGTATGTCCAATTTCATCCCAACACCCGTGTGGGGTTTTCAAACAATTAAACACAGGTTTTATTTGTGCAGTTGGGCGATGTGTAAAATTTATCGTCCCAATCCATATCAGTGAAATGTGTGTACATAAACAAATCGTCCGATTTGTTTATAACTATTTATTTTATATACACATTAAAAATTATATTTTTAACCATAAAATAATTTATTTCATTCCACTACACACAGTCATTTTTCGCAACACATCAATCAAACAAACAAACCATCCATGGTTTGTGGACGATGGGTGTCGGGTTCTGCTAAGCACCGTCTGCATCCTAATATATATTTCAACTAGAAACAAATTAAAAGTGAGGAGTTCACCCCAATTAGTTAAACCAAACACTGCGACTCTTCATATGTAGAAAATCTTCGTCGCGTTTTCAACGTAATCTGTTTTCACACAGTTTGTATTAAAATTCATAATTTTTTATCACTTCATATATAAGAAAGTTCATATTTTTATTCCTCTACATAAATAAAAATTGTATTTTTCTTTCTCTAACTTCATGATAAAAATCATACTTTTTATTTCTACTTCATATCTATAAAAATCGAATCTTTATCTCGCTAATTTCTATATAAATACCAAACCTTTCCTGGTTATAAAAATCAAATCTTTTCTAGTTATAAAGTCATAACTTTCATGAAGTAGAAATCTTAACTTTATTCGCATAAAAATCACATCTTTTTAAACTAAAAATCATTCTTATACTTCACTAAAAATCGTATCTTTCCATTTCTAAAAATCGCGTCTTTCTATTTTTAAAAATCTTTGCTTTTCTATTTTAAAAACCTAAGCTTTATAGATTAGCTTCCTCCCTAAAAATCATATTTTCTTCATGAACAAAAATCATATTTCCTTTATGAAATTATCTATATAAAAAAACATATATTTATTCAAAATAAAAATAAAAACTGGCATAAATAAATAAAAACTCACAAATTTCGAGTTCTGGCCGACTGGAGGTGAAGGGGAGGAGTGGAGGGCGGCGCTGGAGTCTGGAGGGTTTACGACAGACGGGGTGGGGGCCACGGCGGGGGTCGGAGGGCCTGTTGGGGCTGTGGCTTTGGAGGGGGTCTCGATTTGAAAAGGGATAAGAAGGGGAGGCGCGACGGCCATTGAGGGAGGGGTGGGGTTTCATCGGCGGCGGAGGCACGGCTAGGGGATGCGCGATGGATAGCGCCGGCGTGGGGAGGGTGGTGACGGGAATCGGTTGCGTTCGTATATTTTTTTATCAGATCTAAACGTGAGAGAAAGGAGGGATAAGGGTTGACTTCATTTATAATATTATATATTTAATTATTATTTTTCTCCCAAAAAGTTAGTTTTAAATTTGAACTCGAAATCGAACCCACCGACTGTCGCTCCTAACTAATTACCCCCATTCCGAACACAATGGGATATGTTTCGTAGCCCCTTTCGGCTGTTATGATCGGTTTTCGTCAAAATATAAATATAAATATATATATTCAATTTTAAACGTACATTTCAATTCACTGGGTCACATACTGACTCTAAAAATTCCCGAAAAATATTTTCTAACCTCGTATTGACGATACGGTCCTAACAAAGCTAACTTCGTCAAATTTGAAGACCGTTTGAAAAATAGCCATTTTCCAGTCGATTAAAATCAACTGAAACTGGTCAAACGCGTTTTATTTCGCCACGCTCACATATTGATTCAGAAAATCATGCAAATTGGAATCTAGCAATAATTTGATGTTCCGAATCCAACTAAAGTGGTTTCATCGAAAACCGAGGTCGTTCTCAAAATTGCTATTTTTAAGGGCCAGAATTCCATAGCGACTATTCTGAAATTTCAACTGGGCATAACTTTTTATCCCCGCTATGAAATTTCAATTTTTCGGATTCGTTGCAAAGATATTTTCAAATAGATTCTAATATTTTTGGTTTTGCTAAAATCTGGTTTATTTTGAATCCTGTACATTCATTTGAAAGTTGAAATCGAATTTTCAAATTACCGCACCATTTTCAATTCGTTTTATAATTAAAAATAAAATATTCATATTCTAATGACGATTCAAATAAATATATACATTCTAATTCTATTTAAAATAAATTTCTCTTCGTCATTATTTAAAATAATTCATTTTAAATATTCAAAATTTACAAAAATTGCCAAAATAAAAATTTTAAATTGGCTCGGATTTCCGGGTTATAACACGTCCACAGACCATGGACGATCTGAGTTGATTGTGATTGACGTGAAATTGATTAATAATGCGAATGGTTGAAAATCAGTTGAAATGCGAATGGTTGGAAATAATTGTTTGTGGTTGAAAGAAAAGGGGATCGACGACCCTAATTGATTTTTGAATGTGATTAATTTATTAAAAGTGATTAAGGAATATATGTTTATAAATTGAATTGTATTAACTTTAAACGGTCATATATCATTCAAATCTTATCAGAATTGGATGATTCAAATTGCGTTGGAATCGTGGAGTCGAGCTTTACACAATGGAATAGACTAGAACCAAAATGAGCAAACTAGAACTTGAAGCAAATTCGAATCCAAAACTGTTCAGAAATTCAGAAATTAAATTGGTGAAGTGGAAACCGACAGTGAGAATTCTCTTACTATAATTCTTTTTGTACAGTTAATTATATTATAACCGCATATATGAACTGCTCCCCGGCGTCCACAGACCATGTACGACTAGTTTGTTTGTATTATGGTGTGATACTGATTGTGATTGTGATGTAATATATATATATATACACAATATGGAAAATATATATGTGATGTGAAATGGAATATATATACAATATGGAACACACACACACACACATATATATATATGATATGGAAAATATATATGTTGAAATGGAATATATATATATATATACGATATGGAAAATATATATGTAATGTGAAATGGAAAATAAATAAATAAATAAATATATACACGATATGAATAATATATATGAAATGTGAAAACGAAATATATATGAAATGTGAAAACGAAATATATATGAAATGTGAAAACGATATATATATAAAATATGAGAACGATATATATATGAAAAATGAAAATAATATATATGAAATGTGAAAATAATATATATATGAAATGAAAATTATATATATATATGAAATGTGAAAATGATTTGATTGTTAAAAATATAATTTTTAACGTATATATACATGGTATAAAATTTTCATGTATATGGAATATCCAGTTTTGATTTGAAATTGAATATGAAGTCGAAATCGTTTTTAAAGCGAAATTAAAACGATTTATAAAATACGTTTTAAATGGAAATCGATGAAATATATATAATATATTATATATATTAAATGGCCTGAATAGAATGCGCCGCGCTGCGACCGTTCACGAATTTCGACCATTGACTTCGCATTGACGTTACGGGAGATCCGACCGTCAGATTCTTCTGAAACCGGGACCGTTGGGTTCGTATCTAAAAGAGATTTCCAACGAATATAAGAGATTTGAAATCTAATGGTTGGATTTGGAATTATGTCGAAATCAAATTTGGAAAAGGTCGCTGTAAGTGCAGTTCGATGACCATTTATGGAAATCGACTGTACGGGCATTGATAAAATTATTAAAAATATAAATAATTTGTGTGAAATCGTAATAAATGATTTGGAAGGAACTAGGATGAAAAATTCCATATTTGAAAGGATAAAAATATATTTTTATCCAAATGAACTAGTTATTAACCAGAAAAATAATCCAATATTTTTAAATAAATAAATTGGATTGAGGAAATGGTTTTAATATAACCGGAATTTCCAATATATGAATTGGAATGGATTTGAATCGAAATTATCTTCGGAATATTTCTATATTGGTTTCGGTGATTATACAGACATTGTGGAGGAATTTGGATGATATATATATCATTATTCCTATACGATATTTGTTAATTTCAGAATTTAATATTGAATATAAGCCGATATATTTTCTATTCAGAGCCTTGTATTTAATATCGAATTGGATTTTGGGTTGTCGTGAACTGTGTTTAAATGACACTGGTTCTTTAACCCAGTTAAAAGCAGGATGTCGAACAATCAATAAGAAATGATTTTTGGAATTGAAACAAATTGGAGTTTGAATAAATCTGTAAATAGATTGTGAAAATAAATGGTAATTAAAATTTACCAAAACACGAGGTGTGTTAGAACCAAATATACTTGGTTGCTGATATTGATTTTGATTGACCAATTGTTTGGATTGTGCTCGACCAGTTTATGAGCAAAATATGCTTTTACATTTAGCATTGGGTTGGGTAGAAATACTGGTATGCTAACTCCTTGTGAAACACTTCACGATTTGACTATGAGGTGCTAGCAAAGTTGTTGAATTCATTTCAAATTTAATGAATGATTTTGAAATGATATTTTTCTTAAGTTAAAAGAAATGTATTCCCGATTTTGGATAAGGAATGTTTTATAAAAATATTTATAAAACAGAAAGGATTTCGAGGCCTAAACCCGATACTGTCGAAATGATTTAGAAATGTATTATGGTTTTACATTGTGGTTCATCGCGTATTGATTAGTTGCTATTGATAACATATATGTTTGGTGGCGGAGAATTTATTCTCTTGCTTAACACCCTTCTTTGAGATGTACGAGCTCAAAGGTTATGTGATTAATAGTGACTGATCATATGTGCGAATTTCTGATATGAAGTACTATATTTTGAAAGTACTTGTGATTATTATGTTGTGAAATGATTTTCCCCACTTCGGGTTATAAAAATGATTTAGTGTGTGGCTAAAGATTCTGGTAACCCGGATGACTAAAAGTATGGGTGAGATGGGCGGTGTATGCTTCCATGCGTGGGAGGTGCATCATCGGTGTAGCCTGCTCCATAGTGGGAGGTGCACACACACACACACACACACACACACACACACACATATATATATATATATATATATATATATATATATATATATATATATATCGAGTTGCTTAGGTGCATGCCCTTTGCCTTGTCTAGGGGGAGCCCAATATTTGGTTGCATACTTGTTTGTATGCATTGTTATGATTTGGAATTCATATTTTTAAATGATTTGATTTGAGATCCCGAAGTGAAATCTACTTTGATATAAAAGCTAGATTTGTATTTCAAATGATTTGAAATGGAAATCGGGAAATAAAGTCTAAAGGAATAATTTCTGTAAATTGAATTGGATTTGGAAAATCTAAGTGTGGTGATAAATCTAAACGGGCAAATTGGGATAATGCATGTTGATTAATGCATAGTAGATCCATATATCTATATTGATTGTTGTTTATACACTGGCATTCATAGGGGAAACCCGTTCCGCATTAGCGGCGTGGTCCTATGATTTGCCTTATCATTTATATAAGTTTATAACTATTTAGAGTCCTCAAGTCAGCCCCATGACTGACCTGTGGTTTGTTTTTCCCTTGCAAACGCGGGTGCCTCTATTTTCCACGCGGGCAGTCGAGTAGTTTTATTTTCCAGATATATTGAGCAGGATTCTGGATTGAAGCTTTAAGCTGTGTCCAGATATTTATAGTCTTCCGCTGTGCATTTTATTACATTTATTATAAATTAATCTTCCATTGTATTATTATTTTTCGATATACTCTGTTATTCTGTACTCTGATATAACATTATTATGATGTTTATAAAAGTCTTCTGTTATTTGTTCTGATGTGTTAAATGCCCAGAGTTAGTGTATCCGGGTTTTGAATGGTCTTGGTCGATTTAGCGATCGATTAGGTCCGAGCGAAATCCGTATCGTTACATATCAAAGTTAAACAGAGGAGTTCAATCAACAAAACAAAAAAAATGATTGAAAGAAACATACAATAACATCAAGATAATGTTAACTACATAAATTAGATTTGGGAATTCATATAAAAAATTAACTACATAAATCATTGAAAGAAACATGCAATAACATCAAGATAACGCTATAACAAATTTTATCTATTAATGGCCATGAGTCAAAGGTTAAATGACAGTGGTAATAGGAAAAAATTTGACTACCTATGCACTTGATTCCCTGGAATCAGTTTTGCTCTTTAACAGCTCTTCTCTGATCTTTTTAAAAAGTCCTGACATGAACTAGTAAATTATCCTAAAAATAAGCTATGAGTATATTACTGTGAAATAATGGAAAAAACAAAGCAGAATAATTTGTATAAAAAACACAAGTCGGTTCACCTTGAAATTATGTTAAAGAACTTATAATTTTGATGGTGCATGAACATCAATATATCTACTTTAAACAATTTTACTAGGAAAAGCACGTCAAAAATCATAATTAGTGACTCAAGAAATGCATGTGATATTGAAATGCAGAGAAGAAAAAAGAATCTTGCAGCAAATGATTATTTTAAATGCCTACTTGCATTGAGAAATACATACCTATCGGATGCAGTTGCTATATATGAAGTATAGCACGCGAAGGGGGAAACTTTATTGCTTGTATAACATTCAACATTCCAAGCTATTCAAAAATCTGATTTTCATCAACTCTGACTTCACGGATAACCATGTAGGAAGTAAATTATAACATAAAAATATAATATGCATATAATAAAAATTCATGAATCAAAAATATCACCCAATTTTATATTCAAAAGTGTTTCTCCTTTCATAGAAGGTTTCCCAGCCACACGATTAAACAACTTCATGGAAAGTCCTACTTCAACTTGGCCATTGTAAAGGTCAATGAAATCAATTTTCTGAATGAAATAATTATCAATCAAAGCTTAAATATTTTTTTTTGTTTAATTATCATTACATAGTTTGTTGGTATAAAAGTGAATGCAGAATCCCATAAATAATGTCCAATCACCACTATAGTTTATTTTGAAGTATTTTTCAGCAATGTTTTCTACAATGCAACCAGAATGGGATTCACCAATCACCTAAATTTTTGTCTAAATATTTGAACATTAATGTTAACAAACAATAACTGGTTATCTTATGAACTACATACTCGAACAATCCTCAAAATGATATCTTGGTGTTACGAAGGAATCATATTAACATCTATTGGTGTCTTTGGCAACATTTCCTCTATATTCTAAGATTTACTGCAATTAAGAAATCGAATAATGGAATATCAGAAATAAATAAGTTTAAACTAAGTTGAAATGAGCATAGCGTTCAGTCTTACTAAGCACTGAGTTTAGTGTTCAGTAAACTGAGCATTTGAGTTCAGTGCTCAATTTTACTGACGACGAATCTCAGCGAACTTAGTGAAAAAAAGCCTGCAGATACACAATAATAAAACTGAGAATTTGTATATCAGTTTGATGGTACACTTGTTATCTTACGATAGAAGTGCAGTAGCTATTTTTATAAACAATGCCTGCAAATACACCCATGATTCAAAATATTAGAAAAAAAATGTAGTAAATAGTAACACTATTGTTACTTCATTAGCCACCTTGATATCAAATCAATCTTCTTGATCGCCACTCTAACATACATGCTGCTCCTATCGATAATTTGTACACCTGCACAAGAACTGAATAAATTTATGTAGTAGCATAAAGTTTGATTTCATGGGTACTTTGTATAATGCAACTTTGGGTGATTTATAATGTACCATTTGTACTTATTATTTATGAAAAAAACTGACGAAATAGGTTCTGGTACCATCCCAGTAGTTTACAAATAATAAAAGGAGGTATAATGCCTGCGTACCTCTTTCTCATTGAACATGGGTATCTATATTAGAACTTTTGGATATGCAAAAGAACCCAATTCTAAGTCTGGACAAATTGGCTCCCATTTATATTTCTTCTCAGGCTTTAGTGGGAAATCTTCATTATAAGACTAACCAAATAAAATTATGGTTTCTCGGTCAAAAACATCCCCAGCGTTACATGGCACAATAATGTGGCTATTCTTAGTAGTTGAATCACAACATTGTTTTGGTCGTTCTCCATATAAGCACAAATTTATTCTCATTCTCATTTATGAGTTATCTTAATTTAAACTATGTGTTATCTTTGACGTAAGATTGAATTTCTTGTGACGAGCAAAATCTTTTAAACGGATTCTTAAAAAAATAATAGAAATTATTTAAATAGGTTAACCTATTAGCATCTTTTTGATATGCTTGCTCATAGATGTTGACGTTTAAAACTCTTGCAATATTTTTTCCATATAAAGTTAATAGAAAGTGAAACTTAGTGCAACAGTGCAGTCAAAGCTTGTGGAATTTACAAGAAACATTAATATGTAAGGATGAAGAAAAAATTGCAGCACATGTGTGTGTTTGTTTTCTTATCAAAAGCATACATTTAAGTGGAGGTGGAAATTGCTTTTTTTTCATTTCATTTTATTTTATTTTATTGGATATCATAATGTGACAAATTAGACCAAAAATATATATTGTACCACTAGTGGAAGGGGAGAAAACATGTGGGAAATGTTCACTTAGGTAATTTTCAAAGTGAAACAATAGTAGTTAACAAGTTATTCAGCAGAAGTATGCTAGGTAACCTTCACATTATAAGAAACAAATTCCTGATTTATCTCCCAATTTTCCTATAGTAATTCAAGCAGTTGGGTCCTAGCACAACGTCATTTCCATGCACCACAGATCTTTCTTTAGAAATAAATCTTTGTTGAGTTGGCATTTAAGTAGGAAATAACACCAACTCTGGTAACTGACCACAGTGACTAGATTAAGACATCACCGTAGGTATGGACCACACCATTACGGCATGGATAATCAAGACTAAGGTGGTTAAAAAACTCCAGTGCACTGTGGAATCTATCTAGTTCGCAACCAGATGGTTTCCCTAAGTTTTAAGGGATCTACTTCTAGTTTCTGGTATCTTATTGTTCAATTTGGATAGATGCTTTAAATCCATTAGAACATTTTATCATGAAAGAATAATAGTAAAAAAATATTTTTTGAAGGAACCTATTTTTAAACCTTCCCTTTTCTTCTAAAAAATGACTAATTCCTAACAGTTGCTATTATTACATTTCAACTACCACCACAACCTTAAGCTTGTTGCTGCTTTTTATAACTATTAAGACTAGGTTACTGAAAGCGTTTACAATTATTTTGTGCCAAACATCACTACATGTGGAGATTTTTGCTACAATTTGAGATATATGTCAAACATCACAACAGAATGTTTATAGTGTGTCAAACATCACTACAAAAGGTTTATTATCAAGAGCTCACATGAAAATAGAATAATAGAAATTAAACTGCCTTCAATGGCCCTCATTTGCAAAATCTCTACCTGCAACTAAACCAGAAAAATAATATAGATTTATCATGGTTTTATTAGCTTATAAATATGCTCGATGATCCAGCAAGCATGGGAGAAAAATCCAGTTGGCCGAAATACTACTGTTTTTAGCTTTGGACGGGCTTATAGCCTATATGAGTGCATAAGAGTAACAGCGATGCAAGACTAGATGATCTCACAATAACAAATGAAGAAACACATGAGAAAAACAACAAAAAAAGAACAAATTTCTTTTTGAAATTAAACCAACCTGCTGCATATCGAAACATGGCTCACATCACATTTTGTAACAAATACCATTGTCTTGGAGCATGTATTAAATGGGGGATGAAAAAAATCTACGGAACTGCAGGGACTTTAGTGCAAGTAGAAACACTATGAAAGATTTCTATAAAGGACTTTATTTAGAATGGGATAGTGTAGAATCAGGTACATCATTCATTACAACTACATTAAAGCCATTGTTGTCGGATTCATTTTACTTTAAGAATGTAAGTATCAAATTAAAATGGCTATAGAACATAAGAATTCAAAGTTTCTATTACTATAAGAATCAAATAATGAAAAAAATGCAAGGCATACTCTCTAGGACAAGAGACCCAAATTAAGCTATGGGCTCAAACATGATTTCTATTATTCTCCTATTGCCATGAAGCACTTTGCTGATTATCGAGTTGTCAATACATGGCAAAGCTTGCGTAAAGTTCGCGGTCTTAAATTATTGTCCTGTAACAAACCAAAATCAAATTAAGAAATACAATATTTCATAGACATATAAGACTAATTGACTTTTGCTAATAAATATACTATTTCATAACTGCTGATATTGGTGGTAAAAAAATAAATGATAAAACAACAGATATACAAAACTGAGATCATAACTTGCAAGCATCATAATTTCCAGCATCCTCCCAAAGAACATCCAAAATCGAACAAATCAGATATGCGCCTTCCATATAAGCATCGCAAGTGACATGTACTTGCTCGAACCGGCTTTATTGTAGCAAATAATACCTGTAGGTCAATTCGAAAAGAAATGAGTTTATTTGCTGTATGTGGATTAAGGTTCGACGTTGGATTCAGATCTGAGGGAGAGGAGAGCAGAGCACAAAGAGGGGAGGGCGGGGAGAGGGAATTAATTAGAGGATGGGGCTTGGTTTTGATTATGTTCACAAAGAAACGGATTTGGTATCATGGAGTAATGGGAAATGGATTTAGGGTTACTTGATTTCGGTTATTTTAATGTAACAACCCGGAAATTCAGAGGCAATTTAAAATTTTTATTTTGGCAATTTTGATGAATTTTGAATATTTAAAATGAATTATTTTAAATAATAACGACGAGAAATTTATTTTGAATAGAATTAGAATGTATATGTTTATTTGAATCGACGTTAGAATATAAATAATTATTTTAATAATATAAGGAATTGAAAATGGCGCGGCAGTTCGAAATTTCGATTTCGAATTTCAAAAGAATGTACAGGATTCAAAATAAACCGGATTTTAGCGAAACTAAAAATATTAGAATCTATTTGAAAATATCTTTCCAACGAACCTGAAAAATTGAAATTTCATAGCGGGAATCAAAAGTTACGTCCAGTTGAAAATTCAAAATAGTCGTTATGGAATTCTGGCCCTTAAAAATGGAAATTTTGCAAACGACCTCGGTTTTCTACGAAACCACTTTTGTTGGATCCGGGATGTCTATTTATTGCTAGATTCCAAAATTCGTAATTTTCTGAATCAATATGTGAGCGTGGCAAAGGAAAACGCATTGGACCAGTTTCAGTTGATTTTAATCAACTAGAAAATGGCCATTTTTCAAACGGTCTCGGAATTTGATGAAATTAGTTTTGTTAGAACCGTATCGTCAATACGAAGCGAGAAAATATTTTTCGGGAATTTTTAGAGTCTGTATTTGGCCTCGGTAAATTGAAATGTACGTTTGAATTGAATATATATATTTAAATTTTAAATGGAAACTGATCGTAACAGCCGAATTAGCTCACGAAACATATCCCGTTGCGTTCGGAATGGGGGTATTTAGCTAGGAGCGATAGTCGTTGCATTTGATTTGGAGTTCGTGTCGATTTCTAGTTTTAAAACGAATTAACTAATAAATAAATAATATAAAAATATTATAAAACCCCAAATCAAAGTCAACCCTCCCCATTCCTTCAAACCCGATATAAGATAAAAAAAAAGGGAAACCGCGCAGGCCATCCACGCGCCTCCCTCCCCTCCGATCTATCGCGCCGCCACCTTGAGGACCCGCCGCCACCCCTCGCGTCGCCCCGGGCCCCGTCCATCCTCCTCCTCCATTCGAACCCGCAGCTACCCCAAGACCCCCTCAAATCGAACCACGATTCACCACTCCAACCACCGTGACCCCCCTCGGCCTCCCCCACCACCTGCGCGCATACCCACCCTCCCGACTGTCAGACCGCCAATTCCCTCCTAAACCGCTGTAAGCCCTTTTCAAGTTATTATTATTTCTTTTATTTTATTTTATTCATTTAATGTATTTGATGATAGGAAAATACAAAATCAGTTTTTATATGAAATACGATTTGAAAAAGACAAGATTTTTAATATGAGGAAGTTTGGATTTTTAATATGATAAAAATTAGATTTTTTTTATAGAAAAGTTATTAATTTTGGTTATGTAAAGACACAAATTTTAATTGTATAAAGGAGAGATTTATACCTCATGAAAGTTAAGATTTTTTATTCATGAAAGACATGGTTTTTACTTCATAAAAGAACAAGATTTGATTTTTAAAATGAACATTAGCGTTGTAAAAATATGATTTTTATTTAGTAGAGATTATAAAAATATGATTTTTATATAGTAGAGAATATAGAAATATGATTTTTATTATATATATGTTGAAATAAAAATGTGATTTTTATAGTGTCGAAATAAAAATTCGATCTTTATATTAGAAGTAGGTATATAAAAATATAATTTTTATATAGAAGGAAGTGTTGTAAAAATATACGAAGTAGAAATATAATTTTATTATATGATCAGAATTATAAAAATATGATTTATATATAATAGAGAATATAAAAATGTGATTTTTATATATGTAGCAAACACGGACGACGAAAGTGACAAAGGGCGAGCATGGCGAAGATTTCCAACATACGAAGAGTCGCGGTGAATTGGTTTAGCTAGTCGGTGAGAAATCCTCACTTTTTCTAGTTGAAATATATACTAGGATGCAGACGGTGCTTAGTAGCACCCGACACCCGTCGTCCACAGACCATGGACGACTTGTATGCTTGTGTGATTGTTTGTGTTGTGAAGTAATATATATATATTCATGTGTTGAAGTAAAATATATATTCATGTGTTGAAATAAAATATATATTCATGTGTTGAAATCAAATATATATATTCATGTGTTGAAGTAAAATAAATATTCATTTACAAATCGAACGATTTGTTTATGTACACCGATTTGACTGATATTGATTGAGACGATAAATTTTACACATCGCCCAATTGCACAAATAAAAATCTGTGTTTGTTGATTTGAAACCCCACACGGGTATTTTGATGATATTGGACGTACACTAATCCCGATTGTTTAGTTGTATGTCAATCAATGGGTTGACAAACTGTGTAAGCGTTAATTATATATATTTAATGCTTATGCAGTTGTGTGGTGCACTCTGGATGATGGTTGATGATTTATCGTTGCTATTATATACATGTGTTGTATAAAATCCATATAATTAACATTATATGGTAATTGAATGGGCCTCATTCCAATTTGGAAAATAAGGAATATTATAAAAATAAATTCATGTGTTGAATAGAAAATATATTCATGTGTTTAATAGAAAATAAATTCATGTGTTGAATAGAAAATAAATTCATGTGTTGAATAGAAATAAAAATTCATGTGTTGGATAGAAAATAAATTCACGTGTTGAATAGAAAATAAAAATTCATGTGTTGAATAGAAATAAATTCATGTGTTGAACAGAAATAAAAATTCATGTGTTGAATAGAATAAATATTCATGTGTTGAATAGAATAAACATTCATGTGTTGAATAAAAGCCGCGTTGACTAGATTGACGCCATTTTGACGTGAATGATATTTATATCATTTTATTCATTTTTATAATGAATATAGAAAAGAAAGTGATTTCAAAATATAATGTTTTGAAAATATTATCATTTGTATATCGATGATGTGGAATATATCAATTTTGATTCGAAATTGAAAATGAAGTTGAAATCGTTTCAAAAACGAATTTAAAACGATTTATAAAATACATTTTAAAAGGAATTCGATGAAATATATATAATATATATTATATATAAATAATGGCCTGAATAGAACGCGCCGCGCCGCGGCAGTTCGCAAATTTCGACCATTGACTTCGAATGGATGTTGCGGGAGACCCGACCGTCGGATTCTCCTAAAACCGGAACTATTAGGTTCGTATCGAAAAGAGATTTTTAACGATTATTAGAGATTTGAAATCTAATGGTTGGATTTGGAATTATGTCCAAATCAAATTTGGAAAAGGTCGCTGTAAGTGCAGTTCAATGGCCGTTGATGGAAATCGACTATACGGGCCTTGATAAAATTATTAAAAATAGTAATAATTTGTGTAAAATCATAAGAAATGATTTGTGAAGAATTGGGATGAAAATTTCCATATTTGAAAAGATAAAAATAGATTTTTATTGAAATAAACTAGTTTTGAACTAGAATTATAATCCCATTTATTTTTACAATAAATAAAGTGGATTTGAAATGGTTTTGAAAATAACCAAAATTTCCAATAATTGAATTGGAATGGATTTGAATCGAAACTGTCTTTGGGATATTTCGATGTTGGATTTCGTGATTATACAGATATTGTTAAGGAAAATTTGAAAGATATATCGATATCTTTATTTCCAACACGATATTTGTGGGTCGTAGAATTTGATATTGAATATAAGCCAATATATTTTCTATTCAGAGCCTTGTATTTAATATCAAATGGGATTTGGGTTTGTCGTGAATGGTGTCTTCATTAACACTGTTCTGAAGCCCAGCTGAGAAAAAGATTAAATCTTTTTATTTAGATTTAATGAAGTGTACCAATTAAATGGTATTTAATTGGAATTGAATTTGAATTGATTTTTGGGTTTATCGTGAACGATGTTTTAAATAACACATGTTCTTTAACCTGATAATTAATGGAATGTGATTTTGGGTTTACCGTGAACCGTGTTTTAAATGACATTGGTTTTTTAACCCAGTTAAAGACAGAATATTGGTTTTTGGGAAGATTAAAACTAAGTGGAGTTTTAATGAATCTTTAATTAGATTGAAGTGATCGAGAATAGGGTATTACCAGTTTTGCTCCAGGCGATAGTTAAATCTTTAATTAGATTTGAACGTGAAATGGTAACTGAATTTACGGATAACATCGTGGTGTTAGATATGAAGTATGACCAATTTTACTTTATGGGATGAATAGGTTGGGATTGGGAAATAAAATAAATGATTACTTCGGTGTGGTTCACTAATCCCGACTAGTTTGAATTGATATTCAAAAGAAGATTAAAGAATAAATTTAAAGAATTTATCTTTGATAAAATTAATGGGAACCTTTCCCAAAGTATAAGAATATTTGAATAAAAGAATATTCTGAATTGGAATGAGGGGTGTGTTGTGTTTGTGTAACACTTGTTTATTATATACGCGAGTTATTCAGAAAGACCGGGTTATCCCATTCTGAATAACTGATTCGACGTGGTGTCGAGGATGAAGACGGTGGTCGAAGACCGGAAGTCTTCACATCGTTTGGGTGATTACTGATGATCTTGATTGGGTTGTACACCCAAGAGGAGGGAATCAGTTGGTGATTGTCCAGACGTACTTGGAGATCGATGGATATGTGAGGTACAAGGTGCCTCCGGTTTCGTTCAGACCCAGAACGAACTTGTAAATGGACAGTGTGTCTGACATTGGATTTTATTCTGTGTGATTGATTTCTATTAAATGTATATCTGTTTGGCAGTGGAGAATTTATTCTCTTGCTTAACGCCCTTCTCTGAGACGTACGAGCTCAGAGGTTATATATTGATGGATATCAAACGCATGGAGTGAATAGCCTGTGTGGCATGCCTAAGTGGCAATATGATCAAGGCTTCTGTTGAAAAGCAGAGTCTTGTGGTTGATGATCAAAGCACAACCTGTGTGGCATAACTTTGTGTGGCGTTGATTCGCGAGCCTCACACCCCGGTTGTGAACCAGAAACGGGAGAGGACTTCAGGGAGGGCATGCGTTTCCTTCTAGCTAGAAGTGGCGTCAGTGGTTTTACACGCCCTGACGAGTTTGACTTATGTGGTTGTTGCTGTTGCGAGGCGCCTCAGATATATTGGTGACTATGTGGAACCGATGAAGTCATTGGACTCATTACCACCCCATAGGGTGGGAAAACGCAGTGTTCAGGCATTTTAATCCACATCGGTGTACCTGCCCTGATGTTCCAAAGGCTTGACTGAGTACTTGCCTGAGGGGCGGGCTAGAGCGTCTCGAATTCGGTAGAGGACGATCCCTTGCCTCGGTTCACAGATGGAAATCCAACTTCCAATACGTGACATTTGTGGTTTTGATTGTACAGCCTGGCGACATGATATATGGTACCCATGTCGTCTATGATTCATACTTATGA
Source organism: Allium sativum (assembly GCA_030737875.1). Lineage (NCBI taxonomy): Eukaryota > Viridiplantae > Streptophyta > Magnoliopsida > Asparagales > Amaryllidaceae > Allium > Allium sativum. The sequence goes on along the minus strand of CM060921.1, from coordinate 506,096,634 downwards.
TTTGAAATTGTTTTGACACTATACACTTATAGTAATAATAAAACATGAAATTTCACGTACCAAACATTCTTGGCTATTATAAGGTAAAAACCCTATCCTCCGGTTTGCGTTGCATTGTGTGATGGGACCTAGGTCTTATAATAGCTTCATTGTTCTTTATTTAGCATTGTGCTATTGTTTTATGCACTGGTGTTCTTGAGAGGAAACGCGTTCCGTGTTATACGGCGTGGTCCCTTGATTTACCTAACTTTAAAATAAAGATTAATAACTGTTTTAGTTCGCACACCAGTCATATGACTGGCCTGGAGTTTATTGTTTTAACTTAAACTCTGGGTGCCCCTATTTTGACACGGGCAGCTAGTAGTTTTGGTTTTGCAGATTTATATTCACAGGATCCTGATTTACAGTTGGAACGATATCCGGAAAGCTCTGTATCCGTATATCTCCTTCAGTTGTGTATTGTATTATTTTTCCGCTGCAGTAATGTATTGTAATCTCTGATATTTATCAAATATATTTTATTCATTCATACTCTGTATATTCTTGTATTCTGATGGAATTGTTGTAATTAACAATGAAATGTTCTTCTGTTTGCGTTCCGATATGTCTTGTCCTCAAAGTATCCGCTCTTTCCTTACCGGGGAAGTTACGGGTCCTTACAGTGGTATCAGAGCTTTGGTTTACAAAGCTCAGAGAACAAGACACATTAGAACCATATGAAAGAATTCATGAGAGAATGGATTAGTAATATCCAATGAGAATGACTCGTTAGAGATGGGATCAGCAGTATCCTAGAACGAGTGTGAAGAGTGATGTTTTTAAAATAAAATTGAAAACAAATTTTGTTTTGAAAATTTAATTCAATTATTCGTATTTGAATATTTATTTGTATTGAATTTGGATAGTCCAATATATAAATATTTTGCGTATATGTCTGATCCACGTGTATTCGAAGTTTTAATATACTGAATAGATATAAAATCACACTCTAGTCGCTCGGACATGATTCTGATGATTGACGCGTCATCACCAGGATTTATTTTCGTGTTTCGAAGGTGGGATTTCTATATATTTCCAATAGACTGGTGCGAGAACCAAAACTAGATAGAATACATTGGTTGTAAACTGGCATCAAAAATGTGATTTTTTGACTATGTATCCAAATTATATGTTTGAAAAGCTAATCAACTAATTGATTGATGGTTGTGTTGTCTAATTATTGTTTGATTAAGTAAATGTTGAACCTTTAGCTAATTTGAAACAAATAGTAAATTGTATTGAAAATTTATCGCATATGCATGCATATACATGTACTTACATTGAACAGGTCATAGCAAGGAGGCTAGAGCAGAAGAATAAAACTGTTTGCCCAACAAATAGGTACATGTTTACAAATTTATTGGGATTTGATGATTTTATGAGCCGATTGGCTAGCCGCTTGGCTGTTTCTTTTTCTTTTTGGATTGGCGAGGGCCATGGGGAGGCTATTTGAAATATCCCGAAGCTCCCGGTGCGGGGGAGGTTATGGCGAAATTTTTCGAAAATTTAGGGTGTTAGCCAAATTTTTGAAAAATTTGAAAAGTTTTTAGAAACTGGAAAGTTGAAGAACTTAAGCCATAAAGAAAATAATGAAAGTGGAGTTGATTTGTTAAACAACTTTTAGCTTCGTTCCTTTTCGGGGACGAAAATTTTTAAGTGGGGGAGATTGTAACAACCCGGAAATTCTGAGCCAATTTAAAATTTTAATTTTGGCAATTTTGATGAATTTTGAATATTTAAAATGAATTATGTTAAATAATACCGATGAGAAATTTATTTTGAATAGAATTAGAATGTATATGTTTATTTGAATCGACGTTAGAATATAAATAATTATTTTTAATTAGATAAGGAATTGAAAATGGCTCGGTAGTTCGAAATTTCGATTTCGAATTTCAAATGAATGTACATGATTCAAAATAAACCAGATTTTAGCGAAACCAAAAATATTAGAATCTATCTGAAAATATCTTTCCAGTGAACCCGAAAAATTGAAATTTCATAGCGGGAATCAAAAGTTACGTCCAGTTGAAAATTCAGAATAGTCGGTATGGAATTCTGGCCCTTAAAAATGGAAATTTTGCAAACGACCTCGGTTTTCGACGAAACCACTTTTGTTGGATCCGGGATGTCTAGTTATTGCTAGATTCCGAAATTCGTAATTTTCTGAATCAATATGTGAGCGTGGCAAAGGAAAACGCGTTGGACCAGTTTTAGTTGATTTTAATTGACTGGAAAATGGCCATTTTCCAAATGGTCTCGGAATTTGATGAAATTAGTTTTTTAGAACCGTATCGTCAATACGAAGCTAGAAAATATTTTTCGGGAATTTTTAGAGTCCGTATTTGGCCTCGGTAAATTGAAATGTACGTTTGAATTGAATATATATATATTAAATTTTAAATGGAAACTGATCGTAACAGCCGAATTGGCTCACGAAACATATGCCATTACGTTCGGAATGGGGGTATTTAGCTAGAAGCGATGGTCGTTGCATTTAATTTGGAGTTCGTGTCGATTTCTAGTTTTAAAACGAATTAATTAATAAATAAATAATATAAAAATATTATAAAACCCTAAATCTAAGTCAACCCTCCCCAATCCTTCAAACCCGATATTAGATAAATAAATAAATAAGGGAAACCGCGTAGGCCATCCACACGCCTCCCTCCCCTCCGATCTGTCACGCCGCCACCTTGAGGATCTGCCGCCACCCTTTGTCGCCCCGGGCCCCGTCCATCCTCCTCCTCCATTCGAACCCGCAGCTACACAAAGACCCTGAAACACCCCACCTCCGTTAGGGTCACTCTCAAAGGGAATGCCCTAATTTTGGTGGAGGTTTATAAGTATAAGTCACAGATATACAAGACAGATATAAGAACACATATTTTTGAACAGCGGAAAAAAACAACAACCTTTATTTCATTAAAAATACGTGTTACAACAACCATACCATAATTGTCTTACAATACTTCCAAAAACATAACATCTTCATAACTGTCTTGATTACATTATTTAAAGAAGCATAAAGATAACATAAATAAACTGCAAAAGTCCCATAGTTGTTGTCCAAAGCCATAGTCCAAAACAAAAAGATCCAAGCAATACATTCTCTCTCTTCAAGCTGGATATGAAGGCTGGTCAAGCTGCGGTATTCCCTCCCTGTGTACCTTGGGGGGGGGGGGAACGGAAGAAAAGAAGACGAAAGAAAAGTAGAGTCAGACATAAAGCCTGAGTAAGTCTAGGACTATTCAGTCTATGGATAAAGAACTGGGTATGATAAGTATAAACTAGAAATGGGAAAGCACCATATACTTGGTTAAGTTGTCTAGGGTCGAATATACTATCGTACCCCATATTAATCTCTGTACCCCATATAAACTAGTTCCCAACAGGCACCCCATAATCAGGGTGAAGTGATCCATTTTATGATGATCGGCTCCTACTCGCATAGTTACATGTGTCTTACGGCCCCCGATGTTGTAGTTACCTATGCTGGTCCCACCATGGGGTGTATCAAGTCCCATGGCGGCGGCCCGACACAACCCTAGAATGCACAGGTATGCTATTGGTGCCCAGTGCCTTATTTTTCTGCGCCGGAATGTGTGCACGCCCGCACCCCGTTAGAACCTACACTGCTGCACCACCGCCGTCGATTTGACCTCTTACAATCAGCCCAGTAATCGTGCCCCACCCTGCCTAGTTTCAGGGTATCATGATACCTAATAGGGTTACTGCTGAAAAGGGTCCCCCGCTACTAGGTTTTCTATTTCTAGCCAACATGCTAAGTTGGTTAAGTGTTTTATAAACCTAACCCCCCAATCAGTCTGTTTAGTTTAGCATGTTCCATTCTGATTAAGTATTAATATAATTTACTTAATCCTATCAATCCTGACTCAGCCTTAATTGTCTTATTAAAGCCTTGACCTCTCACATTAGACAGATATTGTTGTGGCTGCCTGTTGCCGGTTGGGTCCGGGCAGTCTTACGCCACAACTCAGTCTAACCTCGGGTCCTTATTGGGCTCCATGTTTAACCACCCACATTGGATAGGTGTTGTTGTGACTACTGGACAGCCGGGCGGTTCCGGGCAGGTTTACATCACAACTCAATCCAACCTCGGGTTAAACACATCGTATTTTCTACATTTACATATTTTGTCTTTCTTCTTTATTTTCTTATATGTAAATATTTGCGGCCCATTATTCAAAATCAATTTAAGCTAATGGTGTAAAGGCTTACACCAATCATGGGCCCAACCCATTCTTGAATTTGGGCCCCTCTACTTTTATATTTTCATTTATTAATTAATTTGGCCCAACGCTATTTCCCCCGTTTAATACGTTCGTTTATTATAATATATGTTGGGCTTAGCCTTTTAAGCCCAACTTAGCCACGTGAAAAAGGGGAGGCTTAAAACGTGATTATATACACAAAGAGGGGAATGTGAACGCATGAACTTGCAACATAACGTTGGAACTACAATATAGAAACTGGTGTACTTGCATTGTGGTAACATATATTTTGGTCATAAAGCATAAGTGACATGAATCAAACCATGTAAACTTGTAGTTAAGTTAAGAATCTAACTAAATTAGATATCATTATTAACACATAGTCTTAACTACAACATAAACCTATATTTTTACTTAGGCATAATGTCAAACATAAGCAAATCATGTTTATAGAATTACTATATGTTTACAAAGGTGCTTACTCTTGTTACTAATACAAAAGTATAGTTCAACTAGAATTATTCCAACTTAATCATGATTTTTAATCTATTGACATAATCATGGCACAAATATACCCAAACATGAAATCATGGTTTTTGATCTATTCATGTAATCATGGCACAAATATTCCTAAACATGAAATCATGTTTTTTACTTTATTCATGCAAACTTGCAATTGGAATGTAAATCTAACTTAGCTATGTGTCACATATATTATCATATAATTCTTGTTAACAATATAGGCCTAACATGTTTTTCAATTAGGCATAATACCAAACATAGCCTAGTCATATTCATAAAATCAACATAAGTTCACAAAGAGGCTTACTTTTGTTTCTAATACAAAAGCATGGTTTTATACATAGATCATGATGCCAATTCCAACATAATTTTATATGAATCATAATGCCCCAAATTTGATCCAATTACACAAAAAGTGAATTTGTACAAAAATATACATTATGTTGGCACAGTAGCAAAACCACATACTTGCATGAATCTCAATTAAACAACCACAAACATGTAGCTTCAACATGAATTACATACTTGCGAATATCCAATCGTATACTTGCATGAATCTCAAATAAACTACCGCAAACATGTAGTTTTTATCATGAATTACATACTTGCGAATATCCAATCATTATATCACAACATTCCAAATCGATTAGAATCATAGCAACGCACAAATATGAATTACTATCACCACAAATCAAGTGTAATTCTCATTTTACACAAATCAAACACAGTTATTTAATTCATTCCGGAATAGTACTCTACTTACAATCGTGTGACGAATTCTTCAATTCAGGAATCTGAATTCTGGATTTGGAGATGCTATTCCTTTGATGTAGGCGTTGATTTGATTTGTTTACGTTTAACTTGTAGTTGCTTTGTGCTTTAGAGTTTTTCTCCTAATCGTCTCTCAAATTGGTGGCTACTCCTAGTCGTTCCTCAGCAGCATGATGGCCTCATTCTTATTTTTGAATTAATAGATTAGGTAGAGTCTAGGGTCATTTTTATAGAGTTTATGAACTGATTAGGACCATCGATGTAGCTTGGGTTAATCGTAGCCATTCATTCGAAAGAGAGACCAATCAGGAGCTGACACCTAGCCCTAGTGACAAAGCAAGGCTCAGAAAATCGACCAAACACAGACCAGGCCAGCCAGGGTGGGCTGGGTTCGACCTGGCTCTGGGGCCAGGTCGACAGCCCAGTCGACAGCCCTGTCGACCTGGCTAGCCCAGGTCGACTGCCAAGTCGACCTAGGTGCCTTAGGCGGGAATTTTCCCGCCCTGGCCAATTGGGCCCGATTTTGAATTTTAAACTTGTTTTCTGATCTATTTTCGTCTGTTTGAATTTTAACCTGAATTCTGAAACTTCCGGAGGCCATATCTTCTTCATACGGACTCCGTTTTTCGAAAACTCGGACTCTATTTCGCGTATTTTTCCGAGACGAACACAACGGCGTATCCCGTTTCCCTTAATTCTTTGATTTGAAATTAATTATACTTTAATTTGTGAATTTCACGGTTATAGAATTCACGGGGTGTTACATTCTCCCCCACTTAAAAGGATTTCGTCCCCGAAATTTTCAAGTTAGGAGGAATGTATATCCTAACATCCAATCATCCATCTACTCATCCATCAAACACGAGCATCCATTGTCCTTAAAAGACTTCTAATGCTTCATGATCATATGCGAAGTGTGTGTGTGTGTGTGTACGTGTACTTATCTAATGCAAAATCAGGCGGTCTACTGATTCAGTTGACCTCCTTAATGCGAATTATGTAAGTGCCATGAATCCATTATGTATGCAAATTTTCCTATTCATGATTCTACATGAGTGCACAATCATTCATACAAATGCAACATCCATATGACAACACATTAAAGTTCAACCATATACGAATGCAAACATATATGCATATGCAATATGAAGTGACTGAGCCGATCTAAAACCTAGATTGTGTGTGTACATGCAACCACGAGCAACCACTAGCAATCACTTGCAACCACTTGCAACCATCATCCATAACATGTTTCAATTACATGTTTTCATCCAAAGGGTTTCTACCTAAAAGATAAGGTTGAGGAAATATACCTAAAAAGATAGATAAAAGCGCAACTTAAGGAAAAAGAAAGATCAAGGATGTACCCTCGAAAAGAAAAGGGTAGGCAGTGCGTATTCTAGCTTCAGTTTCCCAAGTCGCGTCTCCCTCAGCGTCGCTCCACTAAACTTTGACGAGTTTGACTTCGCGGTTGCGTAGCTTCTTCACTTCCGTTCCTAATATGCGGGTTGGAACTTTCCTCACGGTTGCTTCGCGCTCCACTTCAGCCTCTTCTAGGATATTTGGCTCTACCACTTCAGCAGACTCATGTAGACATTTTCGGAGATGTGAAACATGAAAAACGTTGTGGACTCCGGCCAGCTTTTCGGGTAGCTCTAATCTATAGGCCATTTTCCCAATTTTCTCGATGATAGGGAATGGCCCTACGAACCTTGGTGCTAGCTTTCCTATGGTTCCAAAACGAACAACGTTCCTTAGCGGAGATACCTTAAGAAAAACTCTGTCCCCAACCTCAAATTCAAGGTCGGTTCTCCTCTTGTCGGCGTAGGACTTTTGTCTGTCTTGGGCCGTCTTCATCCTTCTTTGTATTAAGTCTACTTTCTCTGAAGTCTCTCGGATCATATCTGGTCCAAGTATGAGCTTATCAGTAGACTCCCACCAACAAGTGGGCGATCGGCACGGTCTTCCATATAAAGCTTCGAAGGGCACCATTCCGATGGTTGCTTGATAGCTGTTGTTGTAGGCAAATTCCACCAAAGGAAGATGGTCTTCCCACGTTCCTCCGAAGTCAAGGACGCACAGTCTTAAAAGGTCCTCCAAAACTCTGTTCACTCTTTCCGTTTGGCCGTCGGTTTGGGGATGATAGGCTGTGCTCAAGCATAACTGCGTGCCTACCGCTTCTTGCAGACTCCGCCAAAACTCACTTGTGAAGATAGGGTCTCGGTCACTAACAATGCTGGATGGTATTCCGTGGAGTCGGATAATTTCTTTGAGGTAAAGAGATGCTATAGATGAGGCAGTTCTTTTACTTTTGACAGGTAAGAATTGGGCGCTTTTAGTAAGCCTATCCACTATTACCCAAATGCTAGTGTTGCCTCTCCTAGACCTAGGCTGCCCATCGATGAAGTCCATTGAGATGCTATCCCACTTCCACTGCGGGACCTCTAGGGGATGTAGCAGTCTGCCAGGCTTTTTCTGTTCCGCCTTAACCTGTTGGCACACCATACACTTAGAAACAAATTCTGCCACATCCTTTTTCATGCCGTTCCAGAAGAAAGTTCTTTTTATATCTTTGTACATTTTATCCCCGCCTGGGTGTATCGTCATCTTGGAGTGATGTGCTTCCTCCAGAACCTTCTTTACTAAATCCCTTGTCTGTGGGACGCATAGTCTTCCGTCTCGCCTTAGCCAACCCTTGTCGTCGATGGAGTATCTGTTGAGGTGGCTTGAAGTCTCACCCCTAATTAGCCTATCAATCGTTTCCACAAGCTGAGGGTCTTCGCGTTGTGCTGTCCCTATTGAGTCCACTAAAGTCGGGCGCACTTCGAGAGATGCTAGCAAGCCTGGTACAAAATCGGAGGAAGGCCTAAAGTCGAAGCTGGCTATAAACTCTAGGCTTTGTCTTTCAACAAACAGCGGGTTTAGGGCCAATTTCTTTCGGCTCAATGCGTCTGCCACTACGTTGCCTTTGCCCGGAGTGTAGGAGAACTCGAAATCATACGAGGCAAGAAACTCCATCCATCTTTGTTTCCTCAAGTTAAGATCTTTCTGCGAGAAAAGATATTTCAACGATTTATGGTCAGTGTAAAGTTCGAACTTCTCACCTAGGAGATAGTGTCGCCAAGACTTGAGTGCAAAGACGATGGCAGCTAACTCAAGATCGTGGGTCGGGTAGTTCTTTTCGTGCACTTTCAACTGCCTCCCGCCATAAGCTACTACCCTTCCTTCTTGCATTAAGACGGCGCCTAGCCCTGTCCCACATGCATCTGTATAAACAGTGAACATCTTGCTTCCATCTGGCAACGTCAAAACTGGGGCTGTTGTAAGAGCCCTTTTTAGTCGCTGGAAAGCAAACTCGCAATCCAAGTCCCAATTGAACACTAGATTTTTCTTGGTCAATTTCGTGAGCGGAGCTGAGATTTTCGAAAAATCCTTTATGAACTTTCGATAGAAACCTGCTAGTCCTAGAAAACTTCGGACCTCAGTTGCATTCCTTGGTGTCTTCCAATCCTGTACCGCCACTACCTTAGCAGGGTCCACTGCTAACCCTTGTTTGGATACTATGTGCCCAAGGAACCTCACTTCTTCTCTCCAAAAGTGGCATTTGGAGAATTTGGCTTTTAATTGATGGATTCGCAGAGTTTCCATGATTGCCCTTAAGTGCTGAGCATGTTCCTCTTCACTCTTTGAGAAGATAAGGATATCGTCTACGAAGACCACTACGAACTTATTGAGGAAATCTCTGAATACCCTACTCATCAGGTCTACGAAGTAAGCAGGTGCATTTGTCAAGCCGAAAGGCATGACAAGCCATTCAAAGAAGCCGTCTGGGGTTCTGAATGCCATTTTATCGATACTATCTTCAGCCACCCTTAGCTGATGAAAACCGATCGCTAAATCGAGTTGGGAGAAAACAGACGCTCCTACAAGCTGATCAAACAAATCGTCAATTCTGGGGAGAGGGTGCCGATTCTTTTTCGTTAGCTTGTTGAGCTCCCTATAGTCAACACATAGACGGAGTGAACCATCCGCCTTTGTAGCGAACACCACTGGAGCGCCCCATTCTGAAATGCTCCTCCTAATGAACCCCTTTTCTAGAAGTTCTTTAATCTGTTTACTGAGCTCTTTCCTTTCCCGTGGAGCCATGTGTCTAACGGGCAACGCAACGGGCTTTGCATTATCTACAAGGTATATGCGGAAGTCTATCTCCCGCTTCGGAGGCAAGCCCTTCACCTCTTCGAAGACATCCGGATATTCCCGGACCACTCTAACAGATTGCAAATTTTCAACAGAGGCATCTAGCGATTCAAGGTAACTAAGCATAACCGCATACGAGGGATTACAAGAAATTTCCAAAGTGTTACCGAGCTGGGTTAGGAGCCTAACAACCCTTTTCTCACAATCAAGGATGGCCCCATTACTGGATAGCCAATCCATGCCCAAAATCAAACCATATCCCGAAAAGCCCAAAACAAAGGCACTACATTGAAATTCTACGTTTAGAATAGAAATTTTCAATCCCAAACAGATCATAGACAAATGAGCTGGGCCCCCAATTGGGTTTGAAACAATTAAGGGGTCCTCTACCATACTAGTTTTTAGGTGAAGAGATTCTACTAAAGCAGACGAGATAAAGGAGTGTGATGCGCCAGAATCAAATAAAGTGCGAACGGGGTGATCATAAAGATAAACTACACTTTCTACAGAAGTATTTATACCTCGCTGTTGCAGAGGTGGCGCTTCTAGCACATGAACTTGTGCCCCTGAGGTGGATCCAGCCCTCTGCCCCTGTCCTCGTTTCTTTGGGCAGTCCTTAGCCCTATGGCCTGTCTCACCGCAAGAAAAGCACCCACCATTCTCCTTGGCCTTCTTTTTCCGGCAGTCTTTCACTAAGTGCCCCACTTTGCCACAGAAATTACACTTCCTCTTCTCTTTGTTGCCTTTCCCGCCCTTCTTAAAGTCTGCCTTCTTAGGCTGCAAACCCTCTTTCTTCCCTTGAGAGCTTTCTGCCTTTGTCTCCTTCTTGCCCTTATCCTCTTCGTTCAGCAATGCCATCTGTACCAATCTTTCATACGTGGCTCCCATGGGTATATGGGTCATGGCCAAACTGTGTAATGGCTCATTCAACCCTTTGACGAAACGGAGAGCCTTCTTGTGCGGGGTGTTGACTAGGTCCAGCCCAAACCTAGCCAGCTCATCGAACTGATTAACATACTCTTTGTCTGTCTTGTTCCCTTGCTTAAGAAATAAGAATTTTTCCAACTGCAAACTCCTTTCCGCATCTGAGAGAAATTTAGCCTCAAACCTTGCCCTAAAGTCCTCCCATGTCTCCACTGGTCTTTCTGCATTAGTGACTTCCCACCAGTAGGAAGCCTCGCCCTTTAGTAGCCATACTGCCAGTTGTACTTTCTGTCTATCTTCTACCTCAAAGATGATGAATAAGTCCTCGGTTTCTTTCAGCCAATTTCTAGTTGCCACGAAGGACTCAGTTCCATGAAAATCCTTTCCTCCCATAGCTTTAAAATATTTACATATCTTAGCAAACGTGTTTCCCCGTGGAGGAGGTGGAGGAAGAGGTGTCACTGCAGCTGGATGATTTCCTGCAGCTGGGGGAGGAGGAACGGTAGGACCTGGCTGAGTGGCCCTTGCTTCTAAGAACCGTCTAAACCAACCAGGTATTGGTACACCCTCTGGCAAGTTAAGTTCTTCGGACATGCTGAAACAAAAAGGATAGATTCAAAACGAAGGATAAGAGATAGTACCTATGGCTTTGGGGGGACTTTGCCTTTTAAAATAAAATAATATTTTATCTTTTTAAAAAAAAAATGCTTCTTTAAATTTCATTTTTGAAAATAATTTTTCAAAACTTTTTATCTTATCTGGTAAACCTATGCTCTGATACCAAGTGAAACACCCCACCTCCGTTAGGGTCACTCTCAAAGGGAATGCCCTAATTTTGGTGGAGGTTTATAAGTATAAGTCACAGATATACAAGACAGATATAAGAACACATATTTTTGAACAGCGGAAAAAAACAACAACCTTTATTTCATTAAAAATACGTGTTACAACAACCATACCATAATTGTCTTACAATACTTCCAAAAACATAACATCTTCGTAACTATCTTGATTACATTATTTAAAGAAGCATAAAGATAACATAAATAAACTGAAAAAGTCCCATAGTTGTTGTCCAAAGCCATAGTCCAAAACGAAAAGATCCAAGCAATACATTCTCTCTCTTCAAGCTGGATATGAAGGCTGGTCAAGCTGCGGTATTCCCTCCCTGTGGACCTTGGGGGGAGGGGGGGAACGGAAGAAAAGAAGACGAAAGAAAAGTAGAGTCAGACATAAAGCCTGAGTAAGTCTAGGACTATTCAGTCATGAATAAAGAACTGGGTATGATAAGTATAAACTAGAAATGGGAAAGCACCATATACTTGGTTAAGTTGTCTAGGGTCGAATATACTATCGTACCCCATATTAATCTCTGTACCCCATATAAACTAGTTCCCAACAGGCACCCCATAATCAGGGTGAAGTGATCCATTTTATGATGATCGGCTCCTACTCGCATAGTTACATGTGTCTTACGGCCCCCGATGTTGTAGTTACCTATGCTGGTCCCACCATGGGGTGTATCAAGTCCCATGGCGGCGGCCCGACACAACCCTAGAATGCACAGGTATGCTACTGGTGCCCAGTGCCTTATTTTTCTGCGCCGGAATGTGTGCACGCCCGCACCCCGTTAGAACCTACACTGCTGCACCACCGCCGTCGATTTGACCTCTTACAATCAGCCCAGTAATCGTGCCCCACCCTGCCTAGTTTCAGGGTATCATGATACCTAATAGGGTTACTGCTGAAAAGGGTCCCCCACTACTAGGTTTTCTATTTCTAGCCAACATGCTAAGTTGGTTAAGTGTTTTATAAACCTAACCCCCCAATCAGTCTGTTTAGTTTAGCATGTTCCATTCTGATTAAGTATTAATATAATTTACTTAATCCTATCAATCCTGACTCAGCCTTAATTGTCTTATTAAAGCCTTGACCTCTCACATTAGACAGATATTGTTGTGGCTGCCTGTTGCCGGTTGGGTCCGGGCAGTCTTACGCCACAACTCAGTCTAACCTCGGGTCCTTATTGGGCTCCATGTTTAACCACCCACATTGGATAGGTGTTGTTGTGACTACTGGACAGCCGGGCGGTTCCGGGCAGGTTTACATCACAACTCAATCCAACCTCGGGTTAAACACATCGTATTTTCTACATTTACATATTTTGTCTTTCTTCTTTATTTTCTTATATGTAAATATTTGCGGCCCATTATTCAAAATCAATTTAAGCTAATGGTGTAAAGGCTTACACCAATCATGGGCCCAACCCATTCTTGAATTTGGGCCCCTCTACTTTTATATTTTCATTTATTAATTAATTTGGTCCAACGCTATTTCCCCCGTTTAATACGTTCGTTTATTATAATATATGTTGGGCTTAGCCTTTTAAGCCCAACTTAGCCACGTGAAAAAGGGGAGGCTTAAAACGTGATTATATACACAAAGAGGGGAATGTGAACGCATGAACTTGCAACATAACGTTGGAACTACAATATAGAAACTGGTGTACTTGCATTGTGGTAACATATATTTTGGTCATAAAGCATAAGTGACATGAATCAAACCATGTAAACTTGTAGTTAAGTTAAGAATCTAACTAAATTAGATATCATTATTAACACATAGTCTTAACTACAACATAAACCTATATTTTTACTTAGGCATAATGTCAAACATAAGCAAATCATGTTTATAGAATTACTATATGTTTACAAAGGTGCTTACTCTTGTTACTAATACAAAAGTATAATTCAACTAGAATTATTCCAACTTAATCATGATTTTTAATCTATTCACATAATCATGGCACAAATATACCCAAACATGAAATCATGGTTTTTGATCTATTCATGTAATCATGGCACAAATATCCCTAAACATGAAATCATGGTTTTTACTTTATTCATGCAAACTTGCAATTGTAATGTAAATCTAACTTAGCTATGTGTCACATATATTATCATATAATTCTTGTTAACAATATAGGCCTAACATGTTTTTCAATTAGGCATAATACCAAACATAGCCTAGTCATATTCATAAAATCAACATAAGTTCACAAAGAGGCTTACTTTTGTTTCTAATACAAAAGCATGGTTTTATACATAGATCATGATGCCAATTCCAACATAATTTCATATGAATCATAATGCCCCAAATTTGATCCAATTACACAAAAAGTGAATTTGTACAAAAATATACATTATGTTGGCATAGTAGCAAAACCACATACTTGCATGAATCTCAATTAAACAACCACAAACATGTAGCTTCAACATGAATTACATACTTGCGAATATCCAATCGTATACTTGCATGAATCTCAAATAAACTACTGCAAACATGTAGTTTTTATCATGAATTACATACTTGCGAATATCCAATCGTTATATCACAACATTCCAAATCGATTAGAATCATAGCAACGCACAAATATGAATTACTATCACCAACAATCAAGTGCAATTCTCATTTTACACAAATCAAACACAGTTATTTAATTCATACCAGAATAGTACTCTACTTACAATCGTGTGACGAATTCTTCAATTCAGGAATCTGAATTCTGGATTTGGAGATGCTATTCCTTTGATGTAGGCGTTGATTTGATTTGTTTACGTTTAACTTGTAGTTGCTTTGTGCTTTAGAGTTTGTCTCCTAATCGTCTCTCAAATTGGTGGCTACTCCTAGTCGTTCCTCAGCAGCATGATGGCCTCATTCTTATTTTTGAATGAATAGATTAGGTAGAGTCTAGGGTCATTTTTATAGAGTTTATGAACTGATTAGGACCATCGATGTAGCTTGGGTTAATCGTAGCCATTCATTCGAAAGAGAGACCAATCAGGAGCTGACACCTAGCCCTAGTGACAAAGCGAGGCTCAGAAAATCGACCAAACACAGACCAGGCCAGCCAGGGTGGGCTGGGTTCGACCTGGCTCTGGGGCTAGGTCGACAGCCCAGTCGACAGCCCTGTCGACAGCCCTGTCGACCTGGCTAGCCCAGGTCGACTGCCAAGTCGACCTGGGTGCCTTAGGCGGGAATTTTCCCGCCCTGGCCAATTGGGCCCGATTTTGAATTTTAAACTTGTTTTCTGAGCTGTTTTCGTCTGTTTGAATTTTAACCTGAATTCTGAAACTTCCGGAGGCCATATCTTCTTCATACGGACTCCGTTTTTCGAAAACTCGGACTCTATTTCGCGTATTTTTCCGAGACGAACACAACGGCATATCCCGTTTCCCTTAATTCTTTGATTTGAAATTAATTATACTTTTATTTGTGAATTTCACGGTTATAGAATTCACGGGGTGTTACAGACCCCCTCAAATCGAACCACGATTCACCACTCCGACCACCGTGACCCCCCTCGTCCTCCCCCACCACCTACACGCGCGCATACCCACCCTCCCGACTGTCAGACCGCCAATTCCCCCCTAAACCGCTGTAAGCCCTTTTCTTTTTATTATTATTTTATTTTATTTTATTTTTTTCATTTAATGTATTTGGTTATAGGAAAATATAAAATCAGTTTTTATATGAAATACGATTTGAAAATGATTAGATTTTTAATATGAGGAAGTTTGGATTTTTAATATGATAAAAATTTGATTTTTTTATAGAAAAGTTATTAATTTTGGTTATGTAAAGACATGATTTTTAATCGTATAAAGGAGAGATTTATACCTCATGAAAGTTAAGATTTTTTATTCATGAAAGACATGGTTTTTACTTCATAAAAGAACAAGATTTGATTTTTAAAATGAACATTAGCGTTGTAAAAATATGATTTTTATAGTAGAGATTATAAAAATATGATTTTTATATAGTAGAAATTATAGAAATATGATTTTTATTATATATATGTTAAAATAAAAATGTGATTTTTATAGTGTCGAAATAAAAATTCGATCTTTATATTAGAAGTAGGTATATAAAAATATAATTTTTATATAGAAGGAAGCATTGTAAAAATATATGATGTAGAAATATAATTTTATTATATGATCAGAATTATAAAAATATGATTTTTATATAATAGAGAATATAAAATTGTGATTTTTATATTTGTAGCTAACACGGACGACGAAAGTGACAAAGGGCGAGCACGGCGAAGATTTCCAACATACGAAGAGTCGCGGTGAATTGGTTTAGCTAGTCGGTGAAAACTCCTCGCTTTTATTTTGATTTCTAGTTGAAATATATACTAGGATGCAGACGGTGCTTAGTAGCACCCGACACCCATCGTCCACAGACCATGGACGACTTGTATGCTTGTGTGATTGTTTGTGTTGTGAAGTAAAATATATATTCATGTGTTGATGTAAAATATATATTCATGTGTTGAAATAAAATATATATTCATGTGTTGAAATCAAATATATATATATATATTCATGTGTTGAAATAAAATAAATATTCATTTACAAATCGAACGATTTGTTTATGTACACCGATTTGACTGATATTGATTGGAACGATAAATTTTACACATTGCCCAACTGCACAAATAAAAATCTGTGTTTGTTGTTTTGAAACCCCACACGGGTATTGGGATGATATTGGACGTACACTAATCCCGATTGTTTAGTTGTATGTCAATCGATGGGTTGACAAACTGTGTAAGCGTTAATTATTTATATTTAATGCTTACGCAGTTGTGTGGTGCACTCTGGATGATGGTTGATGATTTATCGTTGCTATTATATACATGTGTTGTAGAAAATCCATATAATTAACATTATATGGTAATTGATTGGGGCTCATTCCAATTTGGAAAATAAGGAATATTATAAAAATAAATTCGTGTGTTGAATAGAAAATATATTCATGTGTTGAATAGAAAATATATTAATGTGTTGAATAGAAAATAAATTCATGTGTTGAATAGAAATAAATTCATGTGTTGAATAGAAATAAAAATTCATGTGTTGGATAGAAAATATATTCATGTGTTGAATAGAAAATAAAAATTCATGTGTTGAATAGAAATAAATTCATGTGTTGAATAGAAATAAAAATTCAGTGTTGAATAGAATAAATATTCATGTGTTGAATAGAATAAACATTCATTTGTTGAATAAAAGCCGCGTTGACTAGATTGATGCCATTTTGACGTGAACGGTATTTATTTCGATTTTATTCATTTTTATATTGAATATAGAAAAGAAAGTGATTTCAAAATATAACGTTTGGAAAATATTATCATTGTATATCGATGATGTGGAATATTCAATTTTGATTCGAAATTGAATATGAAGTTGAAATCGTTTCGAAAACGAATTTAAAACGATTTATAAAATACGTTTTGAAAGGAAATCGATGAAATATATATAATATATATATAATGTCTGAATAGAACGCGCCACGCCGCGGTAGTTCGCAAATTTCAACCATTGACTTCGAATGGATATTACGGGAGATCCGACCGTCGGATTCTCCTAAAACTGGAACCGTTGGGTTCGTATCGAAAAGAGATTTCTAAAGAATATTAGAGATTTGAAATCTAACGGTTGGATTTGGAATTATGTCCAAATCAAATTTGGAAAAGGTCGCTGTAAGTGTAGTTCGATGGCTGTTGATGGAAATCGACTGTACGGGCCTTGATAAAATTATTAAAAATAGTAATAATTTGTGTAAAATCATAAGAAATGATTTGTGAATAATTGGGGTGAAAATTTCCATATTTGAAAAGATAAAAATAGATTTTTATCAAAATGAACTAGTTTTGAACTAGAATTATAATCCCATTTATTTTTACAATAAATAAAGTGGATTTGAAATGGTTTTGAAAATAACCAGAATTTCCAATAATTGAATTGGAATGGATTTGAATCGAAACTGTCTTTGGGATATTTCGATGTTGGATTTCGTGATTATACAAATATTGTTATGGAAATTTGAAAGATATATCGATATCTTTATTTCCAACAAGATATTTGTGGGTCGTAGAATTTGATATTGAATATAAGCCAATATATTTTCTATTCAGAGCCTTGTATTTAATATCAAATGGGATTTGGGTTTGTCGTGAATGGTGTCTTCATTAACAGTGTTCTTAAGCCCAGTTGAGATAAAGATTAAATCTTTTTATTTAGATTTAATGAAGTGTACCAATTAAATGGTATTTAATTGGAATTGAATTTGAATTGATTTTTGGGTTTATCATGAACGGTGTTTTAAATAACACTTGTTCTTTAACCCGATAATTAATGGAATGTGATTTTGGGTTTACCGTGAACTGTGTTTTAAATGACATTGGTTCTTTAACCCAGTTAAAGACAGGATATTGGTTTTTGGGAAGATTAAAACTAAGTGGAGTTTTAATGAATCTTTAATTAGATTGAAGTGATCGAGAATGGGGTATTACCAATTTTGCTCCAGGCGATAGTTAAATCTTTAATTAGATTTGAACGTGAAATGGTAATTGAATTTACTGATAACACCGTGGTGTTAGATATAAAGTACGACCAGTTTTACTGCATTGGATGAATAGCTTGGGATTTGAAAATAAAATAATTGATTACTTCGATATGGTTCGCTAATCCCGACTAATTTGAATTGATATTTAAAGGAAGATTAAAGAATAAATTTAAAGAATTTATCTTTGATAAAATTAATGGGAAACTTTCCCAAAGTATAAGAATATTTGAATAAAAGAATATTCTGAATTGGAATGGGGCGTATGTTGTGTTTGTGTAACACTTGTTTATTATATATGTGAGTTATTCAGAAAGACCGGGTTATCCCATTCTGAATAACTGATTCGACGTGGTGTCGAGGATGAAGACGGTGGTCGAAGACCGGAGGTCTTCACATTGTTCGGGTGAATATTGATGATCTTGATTGGGCTGTACATCCAAGAGGAGGGAATCAGTTGGTGATCGTCCAAACGTACTTGGAGATCGATGGATATGCGAGGTACAAGGTGCCTCCGGTTTCGTTCAGACCCAGAACGAACTTGTAAATGGACAGTGTGTCTGACATTGGATTTTATTCTGTGTGATTGATTTCTATTAAATATATATCTGTTTGGCGGCGGAGATTTTATTCTCTTGCTTAACGCCCTTCTTTGAGACGTATGAGCTCAGAGGTTATATATTGATGGATATCAAACGCATGGAGTGAATAGCCTGTGTGGCATGCCTAAGTGGCAATATGATCAAGGCTTTTGTTGAAAAGCAGAGTCTTGTGGTTGATGATCAAAGCACAGCCTTTGTGGCACAGCTTTGTGTGGCGTTGATTCGCGAGCCTCAAACCCCGGTTGTGAACTAGAAACGGGAGAGGACTTCAGGGAGGGCATGCGTTTACTTCTAGATAGAAGTGGCATCAGTGTTTTTACACGCCCTGATGAGTTTGACTTATGTGGTTGTTGTTGTTGCGAGGCGCCTCGGATATATCAGTGACTGTGTGGAGCCGATGGAGTCGTTGGACTCATTGACACCCCATAGGGTGGGGAAACGCAGTGTTCAGGCATTTTAATCCACATCGGTGGACCCTCCCTGACGATCCAAAGGCTTGACTGAGTACTTGCCTGAGGGGCGGGCTAGAGCGTCTCGAATTTGGTAGAGGACGATCCCTTGCCTCGGTTCACAGATGGAAATCCAACTTCCAATACGTGACATTTGCGGTTTTGATTGTAGAGCCTAGTATTGGCGACATGATATATGGTACCCATGCCCTCTATGATTGATACTTATGACTTGAAATTGTTTTGACAATATACACTTATAGTAATAATAAAACATGAAATTTCACGTACCAAGCATTCTTGGCTATTATAAGGTAAAAACCCTATCCTCCGGTTTGCGTTGCATTGTGTGATGGGACCTGGGTCTTATAATAGCTTCATTGTTCTTTGTTTAGCATTGCGCTGTTGTTTTATGCAGTAGTGTTCTTTCGAGGAAACCCGTTCCATGTTATACGGCGTGGTCCCTTGATTTAGCTAACTTTAAAATAAAGATTAATAACTGTTTTAGTTCTCACACCAGTCACGTGACTGACCTGGAGTTTATTGTTTTAATCTAAACTCTGGGTGCCCCTATTTTGACACGGGCAGCTAGTAGTTTTGGTTTTGCAGATTTATATTCACAGGATCCTGATTTACAACTGGAATGATATCCGGAAAGCTCTGTATCCTTATATCTCCTTCAGTTGTGTATTGTATTATTTTTCCGTTGCAGTAATGTATTGTAATCTCTAATATTTATCAAATGTATTTTATTCATTCATACTCTGTATATTCTTGTATTCTGATGGAATTGTTGTAATTAACAATGAAATGTTCTTCTGTTTGCGTTCCGATATGTCTTGTCCTCAAAGTATTCGCTCATTCCTTACCGGGGAAGTTACGGGTCTTTACATTTAAGATGGGATGTAAATGGAAAAAAGAGAAATGGATATGGGGATACGTGGGTGAAACAAAAATAAGAACGTGACAAGGAGGGAAACGCGAAAATGGATACCCCACTAAGTAAAAGAAGAGGGTCTTACTAGTGTTTTAACGAATAAAATATAAAAATAAAAGGAATAAGTATCTACATATGCACCTAGTTTATGAATGCTGCTAATATAAGCTACTAAATATAGTTTTTATTGTTGTGCTTCCAGATCAACATGTATTTTCAGAGGAGCTGGATTTGATCGAGCATTAAGGATAGCATCAAGTTTCTCCATCATCGCTTTAGTAGAGGCATCCATTCGGTTGTTTACATTGGCAATAGTGGCTTCGAATTCATTTCTAGTCACACCGGCTTCGCTTTCTGAATTTTCACCAACTTCAAAGTAGTTTGTGAGCGGTGTTTCTTGATTAGCAACATTATCGGCTTCTACCACTGTTTTTCTAGCGATAATTTTGAAGAAGGATGCGATTTAGAACTTTAATGGCAAGGCGTTCTACTTTGTGAAAGGAGGTAGGAGATGCGAACGCAGCCCCACGGTGGGTGCCAAAATGTTTACCCGAATTTGGAATTAACACCAAAGGTGCAGGCGATGCACTTCACCGACTCGGTAAGATTAAAATACGGAACCGCGCTATTACAAAATAAAAAGCATAAAAAGGAAGACAAATGAATTTTTATAGTGGTTCAATTCTAAATGAATCTACACCCACTTTACAATCAATTTTCATTATAGAGTTCTGTTTTATAATATTCATGAAATCTCTCATACATTTATTTCTCACTTTCTCTCTTTTTATGATCTAATCTACACTTGAATTTGGATAATGAATGGAAGAGATCACTTGCTTTATGATGGTGGATGTATCAATCCTTGATCACTTAAGCATTCTTGTGATCTTCCATGTTTTTATGAGATTTTGTATTTAGATCCAAATTTCGAGAGGTTGGAGAAGGTTTGAGATTCCTAGAAATGATGTTGGAGAGTTCTCTTATGAATGAGATTCAAAGTAGTTTGATCCAATTGAAGATAACTTTAATGATCATAAGAATGGGTTCAATCCACATGAAGTTGGAGAAGAATTATTAGATCTATGAGATTCATGATTGAGGTTGAAGACAAGCTTTGAATTTGGCGGCACCTCCTTGTCGGAATGAAATTCGCCCCCCTTTCCTTGTGAATTATGAGGGGTATTTATAGGTGGAATTCAGGCCAGGTGACAATTCTGTAATTTTCCTGAACTCCCTTTAGGTCGTCGAGCGAGCTAAAGGACCCAGAGAAATGTTTGTGAGGTCTAAGGAGTGGAGGCACGAGCTTAAAAGAGCGGAGCGGGATAAGACAAGATGATGCGATCTTGCACAAAATGGGGTGACCCAAGCATACCTGGAACAATCTAAACAAGGATGATGTAGTTTGAGCCTTGAAGGAGCGGGCTAAAACCTTTAGCTGGCTAGTGACTTGAGGAGTTGGCGACTCAAGAACCATGCGGACTAGAATTTGAACAAGCCCAGATGTCCAAATGGTCGAAGATGCCCAAACGAGCTAAAGATTCCTGGACATATCGTATTGCTTGAACGACCCAAGACACTGTAATGACCTGGAGCATTTAAGTGGTCTTAAGGAGCTCATTGAGCTATAGGAACCATAACGACCAAAGGGTCTATCGACCTAACATCATAAAACGACCTAAACATGCTTATTATTTTCTAAAACATATTTTATAGGTTAGCAATAATCCACTAAAGTAAGTGTGGACCGACCTTGGAGGATCCAAGGGCTCGCCAGCGTCCAAGTCCTGGTTCGTTCCGCTAGAGATGGCCCGAATCGGTAAGGAGTACATCCCTTGCCTTGACTCATGATGGAAATCAAATTTCCAATACATGACTTTTCGGTTTTAGTTGTAGAACTAGTATGGCGACATGATATATGGTACCCACACCGTTTATGATTGACACGTTTATATTTAAAGCAAAATTTTGACACTATGGACTTATAGTAATATCAAAATGATTTGTTTTAAACGTACCGAACTTTTTTGGCTATTATAAGGGAAAACTCTATCCTCTGGCATGCGTTGCATTGTGTGATGGGACCTGAGTCTTATAATATGTAACGACCCGGATATTTGGTCCGTTTATTTTAAATATCTAATATGGTTTTAAATATTGAGTTGATAATATAAATCTATTTTTATATTAATTTTTCGATTTAATAATCGAAATACAATTTATTTCGAATATATATAATTAACATAATACGAGAATATGAAATAATTTAACTCAAAGTTAAAACAGAATCGAAAATTGTTCAGATAATTAATATAAATTTTGATTTGAAATATAAACGATAATAATAATTTATTTTCAAGGAATTAATTGTTCTGAATTTAATTTATATAAAACTAAATTAATATCTTCTCCATATAATCGAATTGGGGTCTGAAACATGTCCCAATGTTTTCAGAATAGTGGGATAACGCTAGACTAGGCGGTTGCTACGTTTAAATAGGAGTTCGGAACCCCTAAAAAATTAATTTTAAAATCCATAGACAAGCACTAAATCAAATCACATTAAATTTACCTACCCTGATTTACACAGCTACCCTATACCGTGTAATAGGCCTATTCCTTCTACCCAAAGCTTATTTAATACTCGACACTCCTCCCTTTCTCTTTTATTTGTTTTCTTTTACCTCCTGCATTCGAAATGGGAATTTAGTCCACCTTTCCAATGTTCAAAATAAATCTCAAGCTAGAATAAAAAAAGGGCCGTTCCCTTTATAATCAAGTGAAAGACAAAATCGTGTTCCCTCTTTCATTTCCAGAATAAAACCCGAGCCATTTCCTCTTATCAAAATCGATCCCGAACTAAAAAAATAAAAAAAGATTTCAAAAAACAAAAGATGACGCTTTCTCCAAATCGCGAGTTAGGATGTAATCTCGCTCAGCCATAAAGCATCAATTTGAAGATCAAAGATGCGTTTTGAATCCATGGGAGTATTTTGCACCTTCTGTAGAAGCCTTGTAGGTTTTCACTCAAATTGACATCGACCAACGTTAGGGTTAAAGGGGTGTCGCGGTTTCTGGAGGAGCTTGAACACTGTCTTGGATCGCTCGCTAATCAAGAAGGAAGGGGTTAACGTGTCATCGGATATTTTGAGTGCGATGGAATTTTTTTTGGTGTTCAAATTCGAACAATGATAGCCAATCGTCAAGCAACTTGGGGCCATAGTGGAGCAGCAACAACAATTGCGTGGAATATTAAGGTCGAGATTGAGTAGGACGTTGATGTAGGACTACGGTTTGTTTTAGGATTTTTATGGCTTGAAGAAATCAATGGCAGGCAAGGCAGTAGGGTGGTGGTTGATGTCGCGATGTCTGTCCAGTTCGTGCTGTTCATGCTATAGGGTGGAGAAGTGATGCAAAGCATTCATTGATGATGGCAGTTTGGGTTAGTTTGTATTTAATTTATTTTTAATCATTAAATAAATAAATAAAAATATTGTTGATTAAACAATGTGTATTTAATTTATTCAAGGTCCAGAAATTTTGGAAATAAGACGGGTTAGTTTGTAGCAGTGAGAAATCCGAGCTAGAAGTGGTTCAGTTTAATTTAAAAACTGGAGTGGATTGCAAATAAAAATCATGGTGAGTAAACTCACTTTTTGGATTATTTAATATAGTGTTGTATACTGTTTGTTGGTTGTTTAGATGCATTCAAATATTTTTGTGGCTATTATAAATATATTAGTTATTTAGGATTGGTGTTTGTGGTTATTATATATATATATATTAGTGGTTGGATATTTCCCGCGGTACCATTAGCGGATGCCCGCAGTATCATGAGCGGATGACCCTATGCGCCCCACACTATGATAGTGGATGACCTTCTATACCGCGATATCCTGCCTTGAAGCAGGATCGGTATAATTTATGTTGGCTACGTCTGTGGATGTTGGAAAACAGGTTGGAGGGATCCAACTAGATTCCTCAAAAATATTATTATTTGTTTTTTTCCGTATATTCTTATATATGATGTGTTAGAAAATCTGTGGTTGATAATTGTGTGTTTTGGTTGGTTGAAATATCACTGGGCCTAAAATGTTGATACATAAAAATATCGTGAAAAGGATATTTTGAGATTTAAAGGGAAAAATCTATTTATCTAAAATAGAATTTGAATTTCGATTGGGCTATAAAAATATTAACTTGTTTTGAATATATAAAACAAGTATTAAAATTATAAATATTGTTTATAAATTTAATAATGCGGGATTTGATGTGAATTTATAAACGTTGTTTATAAATTAAATAATGCAGAGAAGTTAAATGGATTTATAAACGGAGTTTATAAATGAAATGGGAAAAACTATCATTGGATAATTCGGGAAATATAAATACAAGCGTGAATTTAAAATGGGAAATTTATTTTTCCAAATAGATTTTTTATTTCAAATGGGTTTGAAGTTAAGACTTGTTTTTAAAATATATAAACAGGTTATATAAACGATATTTTTAAAGATAGAAAATTATCATTTGGATAATTTAAATATTTAAATTCAAATGTGAATTTAAAATGAGGATTGGGAATTTGTGTTAAAAAGGGAAACCAGAAAATTTATTCCTATGTTCGGAATATAAATTGGATTAAAATAATTCTGTATGGATTTATGATTTGAATTCATTTAGATCAAATGTATTTAGATAAAATATTTTCAAAAATATATTAGGATTATATTAAATAGAAGTTCAAAATTTAAATATAAAATAGATTCACTGGTTTTAGTTATAAGTTATAATCGATAAAATATTCCAGAACAGGAATTGAGTTTCAAAAGAATTTGAAATGGAAACTTGTTTTAATATATAAAACAAGGAAGTTGGATTTATAAACGGTGGTTATAAATCTAGTAAAATAAATATCATTCGATAATTTAGACATTTAAATTCAAGCATGAATTTAAAAAGTAAATTGGAAAAACGGTTTGAAACGATAAATTTTATTCTGGAACTCGGAATATAAATTGAAGTGTGAAAAATCCAACGGATTTATAAGTTGAATTCAATTATATCGAATTTTATAATAAATTTATTTATAAAGGGAATTGGAATTTAATATAGAAAATTGAGTATAAATAAATTTTAACCGAGTAAATGAAAAATCGACGATTATAAATAATTGGAATATTTAGTTGAATTGGGAAAATTGGTTTAATATATATTAAAATAAATTAGAATGGAGTTAAAATTTATTATATACGAAGTTTAAACATTTACTTATATAAACATAATTAAAACGAACTCACTGCAGCGTGGTAGTTCATAATTTGGCATTTCGAACTTCAATTGAGTATATAAAACTCGATTTAAGTCGGAATTCTTTGAAACAAAAATCGTTAAGACCGATTTGATAATAGTTTTCTAATGAAAGATAAAAATATGGATTTCGCCTTATAAATTTTGAGTTATGTCAAAATAAAATTTCAAGAAAAACAGCGCTATAATCGTTATTAAACCATAACGGTTTTATTTAAATAAATAAAAGGATTTTAAGCAAATAAAATCCGAACTTCCATTAGAAAGACCCAGATTTGAGTTGTAAAATAAATACGAACTCAAGTTGTGTAAATGAAATGATTTTTGAAAAAAAAATCATATTTTTAATTATTAAACAGAGTTAACTAAGTTAAAGAATAATTAGTTAACGAAATTTTTTGAATCGAAATCGGGTTTTAGATAAGTGAATTGGATGTGTGAATTTATATTCGAAATCGAATATGAATCTTGAAATGAAAATGGAATTCGATTGATTATAAGCAAGTTAAAAATATATTTGAACGTGATATGTTCAAATAAAAAGTGAAGTGGACAAAAGAGCTATATAAAGAATAAATTAGCGAATTGAATTAAAATGACCAGATTAAGTTGGAATAAATTAGAAATAGACACATATGTGTTAAACAGATATGGAATGAAGAGAATGAAGATTAAAATTCAAGTGCCCAACAAAAAGGTACACGTTTAAATTCCATATGGGCTTTTATGCATTGAATCGAAAAACCGCTTAGCTTTTTGATTTTCTTTTTGAATGGAAAGGGACCAGAGAGTCATTTTGTAGTTGTACCAAGTGACCCGTACAAAGGAAGTTATGGAGAAATTTTCCAGAAATTTAAGGAGTTAGAATATTTTTAAGAAAACCTGATAACTAGAAATCAATATATCGGTAGATATAGAATGTGATAAGGAAACAAATTTAAAATAGAATATTATAAGGGTGCGTTTTTTAAATCTCCTTATTAAGTATTAAAATATAAGAAAAGTCCAGCCATAGAAATTATAGAAATTTCATCCCTATTTTCAAAACGCGGTGCATCAAATTCCGTCTTTGTCCTTTAAACCCTAAAAAATTCATCGTTCCAGAAAATACCGCTTCATTTAACGCGTCGCATCTTTAGGGGAGACGATCGAAGAGGAAAATCAAAAAAATTCAGCTGATTTTGTTTATTTAATTCTCGATCAAGTGAAAATGCAAAAAGTCAATGTCGATTAGATCAGAAAATATCATTGATTTGGAGAGAACGAATTTAAAAAATTTGTTTTTTTTCTTGTTTTTTTCAGAATCGACGTCGTCATCGTCAGCAACTTACCTGAAATGGCGAGAACGAATGTATAATTCTTATTGCTTTGTTTTTTATCCGACTATCAATAAAATCTTCTTATAATATACTCTAATAGGAGTAGACAAAATATTTTTCATCATTATATATTGTTCATAATAATTGTTGTGTGATTGTTAACTGTTAAATAGAATTCTTGCATGGTAGTATGATATTAATACGAATTTTTGCATGATTGTATGATGTTATTATGTATTCATCACCTAATTCTTGCAAATCAGTGTGCATTTATATAGTATTGTTGCATGATTGTATGATTTTTAATCAGTACCGTTGTATGCTTGTATGCAAGTATGTAGAATAATTGAATGTTTGAATGCATTTATTCAGAGTGAATGCATGCTGGTCTTTAAATATTTAAAATACTTTCATAATTGTATGAATATATCCAAAATTACTGCATTTGTGAATGCGTTTTGAAAAAACATATGCTTCCAAGATGAACTTATTCATCACAGATGCATATATGCATACATATAATCAGAAAAGTTGCATACATTTAAATATTTATTTAGAACATTTGCATAAGCGGAAGAATTTAGCATGAATTTTTGGACATTTGAATACAATAATTTAGAATTGTTGCATAATTGTATACATATATCTTGAATAGTTACATAATAATATGAAAATATTTACAGAATTATATTAAGAGTTCTTGCATGATTTTAAGGTATTGTTATGAATATTTTCAAACATGTAAGCATATGTTTGGAATGCTTTAACACTTGTTGGCATCTAGCATAGTAGCTGAAAGCTAGTGTACATATATTTAGAATACCTGCACATTAGTGTGCATTTATTATTATTTTTTGCACAATTTTTTTGCTATGATTAACAATATTTGCACACTTTTGTGCATATGTTCATAATATTTGCACACTTGTGTGCATGTATCAATATTATTTGCGAATTTTTGTACGTTTATCCTGAATAATTGCACACTTTTGTGCATATAGTCAGAATGCTTGCACACTAGTGCGCATACATTTATAACTTTTGTACATTTAATAACTTTTTACTTCTTATTATAGAGACCTATGCTGGAAGATGATCCTGTGGTAGGTGTTGAAAAAGAGGGAGCAATAGTAATTACGAAGCAGCTGTAAATACGAAAACAAACCCAGTGATTAAAAGAGGAAAAGTGGTGTTTATTTTTTTATAAAAATGTTGATTGATATTTTGTTTTCGAACTGGTGGACGTGAATATGTAGTGCATAAATTGAATTAATTTGGTATTTTATGTACTAAATTAAGTTGTTCTAAATGCTCATGACATTATGAAATGTTGTGTACAGTTATTCATAATATTTTGCATATTTATATGCATTTTTTCAATATAATTGCTTACGTGACTGCAAATTTTTGCAGAAGTACTCCAACAGCTGATGTTCTTTTTTGAACATACCTATATGAAAGTATTATTATTAGTTGCATACATATATGCAAATGCTCTGAATGTTTGATGTTTGAAATGTTTTGAGTACTTGCGTACAATTATGCATTTTTTCTAAATAATTGCTTACATAACAGCAAATATTTGCAGTATTAATCAACTAGCTAATGTTGTCTTTGATGTTTAGAAAACTGGTTGTATGAACAGAACTACAAAAGTATTACATAATATGTAACCAAAAAAAACTGCAAACATATAACTGTGAAAATGTAAGCAGTAACTGTAAACATCATAGAAATTACTGTAAACATATAGCTGTAAACATCACATAAATTAACAAATTGCAGAAACCACATTACAAAAATAATTGTAAACATATAAGCTAAAAAAATAACTATAAACATCACAGAAATTAACATTAAGATACTAAACTAAATTGAAAACATTACAAAAATGTTCACAACGATTACTAACAATAACCAATATAACAAAGTATCATAAAATAAACAATAAAATGCCAAAACAAATTGCAGTTAGATGTCTTTTGAAGAGCAGATGCATCACTCACAATATAAACAGAACTATCAAAATAAAGACGAATAGACCAGCTATCATTCCCAAACTTCAACAACACCAATACACCAATATCAGCTGGAACACTGTTATACAAAGAAGAAAATTAACATTAATAAGCCTGATGTTCAATAATCAAATGAAATTACATAAACATCTTCAAATTATTATAAATATATGTATACATGTAAGCATATATTGTTAATAGCTGCATACTTGTATGCAACTATTCAGAATTGTTGCATATACTATAATTTATAATAGATGCATATACTTATAATATGCATATAGTAAGAATATATGTGTATATATATGCAACTTTTCATCAGACTGTATACTATTAGATATTGAAAAAAGTGCATATTTGTATGCATATATACAGAATATATGCATACTTATTCGCAACTTTCCAGAGTAGATACAATCCAATAGGGATGTATTCTAACAATAGTTGCACACTAATATGCTCATATTCACAATTTTTCCATACTTTTATACATATATTCAGAATTGAAGAACAAATCTATTTTAAAAAATCATAAATACGGCTGTAAAATTAAACTATCTGAATTATAATTAAACTATCCATCAATAAAAGTAGACAATCAAAATAATTCAGAACAAATAATCAACAAAAATCGATTGCAAAACTGAAATCAGTAAACAAATGAAACGACCCAAACTTCCCCGGTAAGGAAAGAGTGGATTGCTTTGAGAACAACACACAAACGAACGCAGATAGAAGAACATTTCATTGTTAATTACAACAATTCCATCAGAATACAAGAATATACAGGGTATAAATAAATATTACACAGAAAATATCAGAGATTTAAATTACATTTAAATACATCGCAGCAGAAAATAATACAAAACACAACTAGAAGTAATACACGGATACAGAGCTTTCCGAGTATCGTTCCAGCTGTAAATCAGGATCCTGTGAATATAAATCTGCAAAACCAAAACTACTAGCTGCCCGTGTCAAAATAAGGGCACCCAGAGTTTAGGTTAAAACAATAAACTCCAGGTCAGTCATGTGACTGGTGTGAGAACTAAAACAGTTATTTAAAACTTTACTTTAAATCAGATATATCAAGGGACCACGCCATATAACACGGAACGGGTTTCCTACCAAGAATACCAGTGCATATAACAAAACAGTGCAGTGCTTTTTGGAAAAATGAAGCAATTATAAGACCCAGGTCCTATCACACAATGCAACGCAAGCCGGGGGATAGGGTTTTCCCTTATAATAGCCAAACATGCTTGGTATGTTTAAAACAAATCATTTGATACTATTATAAGTGTATAGTGTCAAAACAATTTCAATCATAAATATCAATCATTGACGGCATGGGTACCATATATTATGTCGCCATACTAAAACCGCAGAGTCACGTATTTGGAAATTGGATTTCCATCTGCGAACTGAGGCCAGGGATCGTCCTCAACTGATTCGAGACAATCTAGCCCTTGTCTCAGGAACAGCCGCAACTGCCCCATGGAGCGACAGGTCCGATCCACTCGATGTGGATTATAGTATCTGAACAATGCGTTTCCCCGCCCTTTGGGGGCGTAAATGAGCCAACAAATGAGTCCATTGGCTTCACATAGTCATCGATATATCCGAGGCGCCTCGCAACAACAACAACCACATAAGTCAAACTCGTCAGGGCGTGTAAAACCACTGAAGCCGCTTCTAGCTAGAAAGAAACGCATGTCCTCCCTGAAGTCCTCTCCCGTTTCTGGTTCACAACCGGGGTGTGAGGCTCGCGAATCTACGCTTCATAAAGCTATGTCACACAGGCCGTGCTTTGATCATCAACCACAAGACTCTGCTTTTCAACAGAAGCCTTGATCATTTGCATCTCAGCATGCCACACAGGCAATTCACGCTATGCAACCGATATCAATCACACAAAATGAAATCCGATGTCAGACACACATCCATTAACAAGTCCGTTCTGGGCCTGAACGAAACCGGAGGCACCTAGTACTCCGCATATCCATCGATCTCCAAGTACGTCTGGACGACCACCAACTGATTACCTCCTCTTGGTTGTACGACCCAATCAAGATCATCAGTAATTATCCAAACGATGTGAAGACCTCCGGTCTTCAACCACCGTCTTCATCTTCGACTCATCGTCGAATCAGTTATTCAGAATGGGATAAACCCGGTCTTTCTGAATAACTCACGTATATAATAAACAAGTGTTACACAAACACAACATACGCCTCATTCCAATTCATCAGTCACGAACCGTAAATTAACAAGAGAATAATTCCCCAAATATTAACCCCGAAGGCCGAAACCAACATCAGATCAATATCCAGGAAACCGTTCTGCTTAGCTAACCTACAGTTAGTTTCTAAATTTCACATTCTTAGGGAAAGGTTCCCATTAATTTTATCAAAGATAAATTCTTTTAAATTTATTCTTTAATATTCCTTTGAATATCACTTCAAACTAGTTGGGATTAGCGAACCACACCGAAGTAATTATTTATTTTAATTCCCAATCCCAACCTATTTATCCCATGAAGTAAAACTGGTCATACTTCATATCTAACACCACGGTGTTATCGGTAAATTTAATTACCATTTCACGTTCAAATCTAATTAAATATTTAACTACCGCCTGGAGTAAAACCGGTGATACTCCATTCTCGATCTTTTCAAACTAATTAAAGATTCATTAAAACTCCACTTAGTTTTAATCTTTAACTGGGTTAAAGAACCGATGTCATTTAAAACACGGTTCACGATAAACCCCAAAATCACCTAACATTTCAATTTGTCCCTAACCGTAAATTAGCAAGTGAGCAATTCCCTCAGTATTAACCCCGAAGGCCAAAACCAACATCAGATCAATACCCAAGAAACCATTCAACTTAACTAATCTCTAGTTAGTTTCTGATTTTCTTAACTCCTTTGGGTCTAAGAACGGTATTATAGAAGATACCGTTCACGACAACCCAAAATCATATTCCATTAATTATCGGGTTAAAGAACAAGTGTTATTTAAAACACTATTCACGATAAACCCAAAAATCAATACCAATTCAATTCCAATTAAATATTATTTAATTGGTACACTTCATTAAATCTAAATAAAAAGATTTAATCTTTTTCTCAATTGGGCTTAAGAGCAGTGTTAATGAAGACACCGTTCACGACAAACCCAAATCTCCTTTGATATTAAATACAAGGCTCTGAATAGAAAATATATCGGCTTATATTCAATATCAAATTCTACAACCAACAAATATCGTATTGGAAATAACGATATAAATATATATTTCAAATTTCCATAACAATATCTGTATAATCACGAAATCCAACATCAAAATATTCCAAAGACAACTTCGATTCAAATCCATTCCAATTCAATGATTGGAAATTCTGGTTATTTTCAAAACCATTTCAAATTCAATTTATTTATTTCAAAAATAAATTGATTTTAATTCTAGTTCAAAACTAGTTCATTTCGATAAAAATCTATTTTTATCTTTTCAAATATGGAATTTTTCATCCAAATTATTCACAGATCATTTCTTATGATTTTACATAAATTATTACTATTTTTAATAATTTTATCAAGGCCCGTACAGTCGATTTCCGTCAACGGCCATCGAACTGCACTTAAAGCGACCTTTTCCAAATTTGATTTGGACATAATTCCAAATCCAACCGTTAGATTTCTAATATTCGTTAGAAAGCTATTTCTGATACGAACCCAATGGTTTCTGTTTTAAGAGAATCCGACGGTCGGATCTCCCGCAATATCCATTCGAAGTCAATGGTCGAAATTCGCGAACTGCCGCAGCGCGGCGCGTTCTATTCAGGCCATTATATGTATGTAATATATATATTATATATATATATCATCGATTTCCTTTTAAAATGTATTTTATAAATCGTTTTAAATTCGTTTTCAAAACGATTTCAACTTCATATTCAATTTCTAATCAAAATTGAATATTCTACATCATTGACATGTAAATGGTAATATTTTCAAAACGTTATATTTTGAAACCAATTCCTTTTCTATATTCATTATAAAAATGAATAAAATTGATATAAATATCGTTCACGTCAAAATGGCGTCAATCTAATCAACACGGCTTTTATTCAACACATGAATTTATTTTCTATTCAACACATGAATATATATTTTCAATTCAACACATGAATTTTCTTTACTATTCAACAAATGAATTTTCTTTACAATCAACAAATGAATTTTCTTTGCAGATCAACAAATGAATTTTCTTTACTATTCAACAAATGAATTTTCTTTAGTATTCAACAAATGAATTTTCTTTACTATTCAATAAATGAATTTTCTTTACAATTCAACAAATGAATTTTCTTTACTATTCAACAAATGAATTTTCTTTACAATTCAACAAATGAATTTTCTTTACTATTCAACAAAAGATTTTTCTTTACTATTCAACAAATGAATTTTCTTTATATTTTCCAAATTGGAATGAGGCCCAATCAATTACCATATAATGTTAATTATATGGATTCCCTACAACACATGTATATAATAGCAACGACAAATCATCAACCATCATCCAGAGTGCATTCTACACTGTATAAGCATCAAATATAAATATTCAACGCTTATAACAGCCAGTCAATCAATCGATTGACATACAGCTAATTATTGGGATTAGTGTATGTCATATTTCATCCCAACACCCGTGTGGGGTTTCAAACAATCAAACACAGATTTTATTTGTGCAGTTGGGCGATGTGTAAAATTTATCGTCCCAATCAATATCAGTCAAATCAGTGTATATAAACAAATCGTCCGATTTGTTTATAAATATTTGTTTTATATACACGTTAAAAATAATATTTTTAACTATAAAATATTTTCCACTATAAAATATTTCATTTCACATCACACAATCAAATTTCACAACATAGCAACCAAACAAACAAGTCATCCATGGTCTGTGGACGACGGGTGTCGGGTGCTACTAAACACCATCTGCATCCTAGTATATATCTCAACTAGAAATAAATTAAAGGTGAGGAGTTCTCACCAACTAGCTAAACCAACGCCACGACTCTTCATATGTAGGAAATCTTCGTCGTTCTCGCCTTTCGTCAATTTCACTGTCTGTAGCCACTACATATATAAAAATCATATTTTTATATTGCTGCTATGTATATAAAAATCACATTTTTACACCGCTACTATATCGATAAAAATTCTATTTTTATATAGCTACTATATCGATAAAAATTCTATTTTTATATAGCTATTCAATTCTTTTTATTCATTATGATCTACACAATAAAAGTCACTTCTTCTATATATAAAAATCATATTTTTATTCTTTCTATAATATAAAAATCATATTTTTATTCTAGTTAACAATCAATTCTTTCTATATAAAAATGTAAATTAAAATTGAATCTTTTTATGTCAAAAATCATAGCTTTTCTAGTTTAGAAAAATCAAACCTTTCTACTTTTAAAAATCAAATCTTTTTATATTCTACTACATATATAGTAAACTGATTTCATAAACTCTATTACATATTTATGCAATGATATATATATAGAATTCTGAAAATAAGAAAACGGTGTTTAAATTAAATCACTTACATTGTTTTTCAGCGAATGGGGTCTCATAGCAGTGTTGAGGTGGTGGGGGAGGCGTTGGTGGTCGGGGAAGGGGATCGGAGGTCTGCTGAGGGGGGAACCTCACAGTGGAGGTGGTATGGGCCCACCGTGGCGGATTCGAACGATTTGAGGGGGGTTAGGGCTGCGGTTTCTCATTGGCGAGAGGAAGAGGAGACGAAGGGGGTGCTGGGGGTGGCTGCACCGGCGACGGCGTGCTGGAGGGCGTGGTGGCGCGTTGAACGTAGGAGCGACGACCCTTTTTCTTTCTTTCTTTTTTCTTTTTTTTTCTTTCTGTCGTTGACTTCTTTGAAGTGGAAGGGGGCCTGGTTAAGGAGAAAGAAAGGATGGGGGTTTTTCTATTTATTTATTTATTTCAAAAAAAGAAACTTTAAATTTCGACCTTGAAATCGAACCCACCGCCTGTCGTCCATAGCTAATTACCCCCATTCCGAACACAATGGGATATGTACCGTAGGCTGATTCGATTGTTTAGATTAGTTTCCGTACAAATCAAAATATAATCATGTATATTGAACTTGAATGCGCGTTTCAATTTACCGGGGCTACATACTAACTAGAAAAATTCCAGAAAAATATTTTCTATCTTCGTATTGACGATATGGTCCTAACAAAACTAGTTTCGTCGAATTATGAGACCATTTGAAAATGGCCATTTTCCAGTTGGTTAAAATCAACTGAAACTGGTCAAACGCGTTTTCCTTTGCCACGCTCACATATCGATTCGAAAAATTACGAATTTTGAAACCTAGCAATAACTTGACGTCACGGATCCAACAAAAGTGGTTTCGTCAAAAACCGAGGTCGTTTGCAAAACTTCCATTTTTAAGGGCCAGAATTCCATAGCGACTATTCTGAATTTAAACTAGACATATCTTTCACTCTATAAAGTGAAATCTCAGTTTCTTACATTCGTTAGAAATATATCGTCAAACAGATTCAAATATTTCTTGGTTCGTCCAATTCTGACTTAAAATGAATTCTGTATATTCATTTGAAATTCGAAATCGAATTTTCGAACTACCGTGCCATTTCAGGCTCGAATTATAATTAAAATAAAATTATTCGTATTCACTTCGTCGAAAATAAATTTTCCGTCGTTATTATTTAAAATAATCCATTTTAAATAATCAAAATTCACTAAATTCGCCAAAATAAAAATTTTAAATTGGCTCGGATTTCCGGGTTATTACAATCTCCCCCACTTAAAACTTTTCGTCCCCGAAAAGGAACGAAGCCAAAAGTTGTTTAATTAACCAACTCAACTTTCACTATTTCCATTACGGCTTAAGTTCTTCAACTTTTCAGTTTCTAAGAACTTTTCAAATTTTTCAAAAATTTGGCTAACACCCTAAATTTTCGAATTTTTTTGCCATAACCTCCCCTGCACCGGGGACTTGGGGATATTTCATATAGCCTCCCATGGCCTTCTTCAATCCAAAAGAAAAAGAAAAGCCAAGCGACTCATAAAATCATCATCACCCAAACAAAACAGTAAATTATGGTAAACATGTACCTATTTGTCGGGCAAACAATTTTATTCTTCTGCTCTAGCCTCTTTGCAATGACCTGTTCAATGTAAGTACATGTACATGCATGCAAATGCGATAAATTTTCAATACAATTTACTATTTGATACAATTTGGCTAAAGGTTCAACATTTAATTAATCAAAGAATAATCAAACAACACAACCATCAATCAATTAGTTGATTATCATTTCAAATTCATAATTTTGATACATAGTCTAAAAATCAGATTTTGATGCCAAATCACAACAATAAGCCCAATCTAATTTTGGTTCTCACACCAGCCATTTGGAAATATATAGAAATCTCACTTTCGAAATTCGAAAATAAATACTGGTGATGGTGCCCCGTCACCAGAATTATCCCCGGGCAACTAGAGTGTGATTGTATAACTACCCAATACATTAAAACTTCGAATACACGCTTGCAAGGCGTATATGATAAATCTTTACATATTGGATTGTCCAAATTAATTTAAAATAAATATTCAAATACGTATACAACGACTTAAATTTCAAAACAAAACATATTTTCAATTTTATTTTTCAAAAGAAAATTGTTTTCATTTTTATTTTTCAAAACAACACTCTTTACACTCGTTTTAGGATACTACTGATCCCATCTCTAACGAGTCATTCTCATTGGATATTACTAATCCAATCTCTGATGAATTCTTTCATTTGGTTCTAAAGTGTCTTGTTCTCGAGCTTTGTAAACCAAAGCTCTGATACCAAAATGAAACGACCCGAACTTCCCCGGTAAGGAAAGAGCGGATTGCTTTGAGAACAACACACAAAAGAACGCAGACAGAAGAACATTTCATTGTTAATTACAACAATTCCATTAGAATACAAGAATATACATAGTATAAATAAATATTACACAGAAAATATCAGAGATTTAAATTCCATTTAAATACATCGCAGCGGAAAATAATACAAAACCCAACTAGAAGTAATACACGGATACAGAGCTTTCCGAGTATCGTTCCAGCTGTAAATCAGGATCCTATGAATATAAATCTGCAAAACCAAAACTACTATCTGCCCGTGTCAAAATAAGGGCACCCAGAGTTTAGGTTAAAACCATAAACTCCAGGTCAGTCATGTGACTGGTGTGAGAACTAAAACAGTTATTTAAAACTTTACTTTAAATTAGATATATCAAGGGACCACGCTGTATAACACGGAGCGGGTTTCCTCCCAAGAATACCAGTGCATATAACAAAACAACGCAATGCTTTTTGAAAAAATGAAGCTATTATAAGACCCAGGTCCTATCACACAATGCAACGCAAGCCGGGGGATAGGGTTTTCCCTTATAATAGCTAAACATGCTTGGTACGTTTAAAACAAATCATTTGATAATATTATAAGTGTATAGTGTCAAAACATTTTCAATCACAAAAATCAATCATAGACGGCATGGGTACACATATCATGTCGCCATACTATGCTCCACAATCAAAACCGCAGAGTCACGTATTTGGAAATTGGATTTCCATCTGCGAACTGAGGCCAGGGATCGTCCTCAACCGATTCGAGACAATCTAGCCCATGTCTCAGGAACAGCCGCAACTGCCCCATGGAGCGACAGGGTCGGTCCACTCGATGTGGATTATAGTGCCTGAACAATGCGTTTCCCCGCCCTTTGGGGCGTAAATGAGCCAACGAATGACTCCATCGGCTTCACATAGTCACCGATAAATCCGAGGCGCCTCGCAACAGCAACAACCACATAAATCAAACTCGTCAGGGCGTGTAAAACCACTGACGCCACTTCTAGCCAGAAAGAAACGCATGTCCTCCCTGAAGTCCTCTCCCGTTTCTGGTTCACAACCGGGGTGTGAGGCTCACGAATCTACGCTACATAAAGCTATGCCACACAGGCCGAGCTTTGATCATCAACCACAAGACTCAGCTTTTCAACAGAAGCCTTGATCATTTGCATCTCAGCATGCCACACAGGCAATTCACGCTATGCAACCGATATCAATCACACAGAATGAAATCCGATGTCAGACACACATCCATTTACAAGTCCGTTCTAGGCCTGAACGAATCCGGAGGCACCTAGTACCCCGCTTATCCATCGATCTCCAAGTACGTCTGGACGACCACCAACTGATACCCTCCTCTTGGGTGTACGGCCCAATCAAGATCATCAGTAATTATCCAAACGACGTGAAGACCTCCGGTCTTCAACCACCGTCTTCATCTTCGACTCATCGTCGAATCAGTTTATTCAGAATGGGATAAACCCGGTCTTTCTAAATAACTCGCGTATATAATAAACAAGTGTTACACAAACACAACATATGCCTCATTCCAATTCATCAGTCACTAACCGTAAATTAACAAGAGAATAATTCCCCAAATATTAACCCCGAAGGCCGAAACAAACATCAGATCAATACCCAGGAAACCGTTCTGCTTAGCTAACCTACAGTTAGTTTCTAAATTTCACATTCTTAGGGAAAGGTTCCCATTAATTTTATCAAAGATAAATTCTTTTAAATTTATTCTTTAATCTTCCTTTGAATATCACTTCAAACTAGTTGGGATTAGCGAACCACACCGAAATAATTATTTATTTTAACTCCCAATCCCAACCTATTTATCCCATGAAGTAAAACTGGTCATACTTCATATCTAACACCACGGTGTTATCGGTAAATTTAATTACCATTTTACGTTCAAATCTAATTAAAGATTTAACTACCACCTGGAGTAAAACTAGTGATACTCCATTCTTGATCTTTTCAATCTAATTAAAGATTCATTAAAACTCCACTTAGTTTTAATCTTTAACTGGGTTAAAGAACCGATGTCATTTAAAAACGGTTCATGATAAACCCCAAAATCACCTCACATTTCAATCAGTCCCTAACGGTAAATTTGCAAGTGAGCAATTCCCTCAGTATTAACCCCGAAGGCCGAAACCAACATCAAATCAATACCCAAGAAACCATTCAACTTAACTAATCTCCAGTTAGTTTCTGATTTTCTTAATTCCTTTGGGTTTAAGAATAGTATAATTGAAGATACCGTTCACGACAACCCAAAATCATATTCCATTAATTATCGGGTTAAAGAACAAGTGTTTTTTAAAACACTGTTCACGATAAACCCAAAAATCAATACCAATTCAATTCCAATTAAATATTATTTAATTGGTACACTTCATTAAATCTAAATAAAATGATTTAATCTTTTTCTCAACTGGGCTTAAGAGCAGTGTTAATGAAGACACCGTTCACGACAAACCCAAATCTCCATTGATATTAAATACAAGGCTCTGAATAGAAAATATATCGGCTTATATTCAATATCAAATTCTACGACCAACAAATATCGTATTGGAAATAACGATATAAATATATCTTTCAAATTTCCATAACAATATATGTATAATCACGAAATCCAACTTCAAAATATTCCAAAGACAACTTCGATTCAAATCCATTCCAATTCAATGATTGGAAATTCTGGTTATTTTCAAAACCATTTCAAATTCAATTTATTTATTTCAAAAATAAATTGATTTTAATTCTAGTTCAAAACTAGTTCATTTCGATAAAAAATCTATTTTTATCTTTTCACATATGGAATTTTTCATCCCAATTCTTCACAAATCATTTCTTATGATTTTACACAAATTATTACTATTTTTAATAATTTTATCAAGGCCCGTACAGTCGATTTCCGTCAACGGCCATCGAACTGCACTTACAACGACCTTTTCCAAATTTGATTTGGACATAATTCCAAATCCAATCGTTAGATTTCTAATTTCTACTATTCTTAGAAAGATCTTTCCGATACTAACCCAACGGTTCCGATTTTAGGAGAATCCGACGCTCGGATCTCCCGCAATATCCATTCGAACTCTATGGTTGAAATTCGCGAACTGCCGCAGCGTGGCGCGTTCTATTCAGGCCATTATATATATAATATGTATATTATATATATTTCATCGATTTCCTTTAAAAACGTATTTTATAAATCGTTTTAAATTCGTTTTCAAAACGATTTCAACTTCATATTCAATTTCTAATCAAAATTGAATATTCTACATCATCGATATATAAATGGTAATATTTACAAAACGTTATATTTTGGAACCAATTCCTTTTCTATATTCATTATAAAAATGAATAAAATCGATATAAATATCGTTCACATCAAAATGGCGTCAATCTAATCAACACAACTTTTATTCAACACATGAATTTTTTTTCTATTCAACACATGAATATATATTTTCAATTCAACACATGAATTTTCTTTACTATTCAACAAATGAATTTTCTTTACAGTTCAACAAATGAATTTTCTTTACAGTTCAACAAATGAATTTTCTTTGCAATTCAACAAATGAATTTTCTTTACTATTCAACAAATGAATTTTCTTTACAATTCAACAAATGAATTTTCTTTACTATTCAACAAATGAATTTTCTTTATAATTCAACAAAT
This sequence comes from Allium sativum, assembly GCA_030737875.1. Taxonomy (NCBI): domain Eukaryota; kingdom Viridiplantae; phylum Streptophyta; class Magnoliopsida; order Asparagales; family Amaryllidaceae; genus Allium; species Allium sativum. The sequence goes on along the minus strand of CM060921.1, from coordinate 506,056,232 downwards.
GAATTTTCTTTACTATTCAACAAATGAATTTTCTTTACTATTCAATAAATGAATTTTCTTTATATTTTCCAAATTGGAATGAAGCCCAATCAATTACCATATAACGTTAATTATATGGATTCCCTACAACACATGTATATAATAGCAACGACAAATCATCAACCATCATCCAGAGTGCATTCTACACTGTATAAGCATCAAATATAAATATTCAACGCTTATAATAGCCTGTCAATCAATCGATCGACATACAGCTAATTATTGGGATTAGTGTATGTCTTATTTCATCCCAACACCCGTGTGGGGTTTCAAATAATCAAACACAGATTTTATTTGTGCAGTTGGGCGATGTGTAAAATTTATCGTCCCAATCAATATCAGTCAAATCAGTGTATATAAACAAATCGTCCGATTTGTTTATAAATATTTATATTATATACACGTTAAAAATTATATTTTTAACTATAAAATATTTTATTTCATTTCACATCACACAATCAAATTTCACAACATAGCAACCAAACAAACAAGTCATCCATTGTCTGTGGACGACGGGTGTCGAGTGCAACTAAACACCGTCTGCATCCTAGTATATATTTCAACTAGAAATAAATTAAAGGTGAGGAGTTCTCACCCACTAGCTAAACCAATGCCACGACTCTTCATATGTAGGAAATATTCGTCGTTCTCGCATTTCGCCAATTTCACTGTCCGTAGCCACTACATATATAAAAATCATATTTTTATATTGTTGCTATGTATATAAAAATCACATTTTTACACCGCTACTATATCGATAAAAATTCTATTTTTATATAGCTGCTATATCGATAAAAATTCTATTTTTATATAGCTACTCACTTCTTTTTATTCATAATGATCTATACAATAAAAATCACTTCTTTGTATATATAAAAATCATATCTTTATTCTTTCTATAATATAAAAATCATATTTTTATTCTTTCTATAATATAAAAATCATATTTTTATTCTTTCTATAATATAAAAATCATATTTTTATTCTAGTTAACAATCAATTCTTTCTATATAAAAATGTAAATAAAAATTTAATCTTTTCATGTCAAAAATCATAGCTTTTCTAGTTTAGAAAAATCAAACCTTTCTACTTTTAAAAATCAAATCTTTTTATATTCTACTACATATATAGTAAAACTGATTTCATAAACTCTATTACATATTTATGCAATGTTATATATATATATAAAATTCTGAAAATAAGACAAGGGTGTTTAAATTAAATCACTTACATTGTTTTTCAGCGAATGGGGTCTCATAGCAGTGCTGAGGTGGTGGGGGAGGCGTTGGTGGTCGGGGAAGGGGATCGGAGGTCTGGTGAAGGGGGAACCTCACGGTGGAGGTGGTATGGGCCCACCGTGGCGGATTCGAATGATTTGAGGGGTTTAGGGTTGCGGTTTCTCACTGGCGAGAGGAGAGAGGAAACGAGGGGGTGTTGGAGGTGGCTGCGCCGGCGACGGCGTGCTGGAGGGCGCGGTGGCGCATTGAACGAAGGAGCGACGACACTTTCCCCTTTTTCTTTCTTTTTTTTTCTTTTTTTTCTTTCTGTCGTTGACTTCTTTGAAGGGGGGGGCCTGGTTAAGGAGAAAGAAAGGATGGGGGTTTTCTATTTTTATTTTTTTTTCAAAAAAAGCAAGTTTAAATTTCGACCTCGAAATCGAACCCACCGCCTGTCGTCCATAGCTAATTACCACCATTCCGAACACAATGGGATATGTACCGTAGGTGATTCGATCGTTTAGATTAGTTTCCGTTCAAATCAAAATATAATCAATGTATATTGAATTTGAACCCGCATTTAAATTTACCGGGACTATATACTAACTAGAAAAATTCCCGAATAATATTTTCTAGCTTCGTATTGACGATACGGTCCTAACAAAACTAGCTTCGTCGAATTCTGAGACCACTTGAAAAATGGCCATTTTTCAGTCGATTAAAATCGACTGAAAATATTAGCACAGTAAACTAAAGGAATGGATCTGATGCGTTAATTAAGCCGTAATTTTAAAATGGGCAATTGTAGAAAAAATAATCCGTTATTTTAAAAACAAGGACGAAATTTATATCTTTCAAAAGGGGGGATGTGAGCTTAATTAAGTTTACTTTTAAGGATGTGAGCCCAATTTTCACATATTATACATAAAAAGGAATTCTATAATTGAATTTGGTAAAAATAGAAATGTATACACGATTTTAAAATGAATAATTGGTTTATATGATGTTGATTATTCGAGATAAGTGGTTTTGTCTGTTTGAAGTTAAGAATGTTATTCAGTCAAGGTCTGAGAGGTAATTATACTCCAACTTGATTGATTTCATTATTCACCGATAAATAGGAAGATTCAGTCTCGAAGATCAATGTTTAAAGAGATTTAGTTGAATGCAGTATTTTGGGTTGTTGTAACAATGTTTTACACAACATTCGTTTTAATCCAAGTAAGTGGAATTTTTGAAATATAATAATAAATATTTTCTGAGTATAGAAATGAATGGTCGTGAAAGAGAAAAGTAATTGGAATAAATTCCAATCATAAATAGAAAATATTTTCTAGGTATAGAAAATAAAATAAGGTGATATTTGGAAATATTTTTCAAATAGCGTAAGAGGCCAAGATGATTTTTGAAATATCGTGTTAACAAATATCGATAAGGAAGGGAGAAGTGATTTAATTAATGAAATATTAATTAAGGGGCCCAGTAATTGTTCGATGCTTTGTATGAATGTTTGTTTTCTTCTATAGTTAAAAAACCGACTATCGAAGTATTTGCCAATATGGAAACACCAGTTGGATTATTATCCAAGAACCACTCCATATTGGCAGTAGCATTGCAAATCAGATTATATGAAGACAATCGAGTACGGAGTGAAGTGCAAGGGCTTTTTCTGTTAATCCTACGTATAAATTGCCTAAGATGGATTAATGGAAATTGTGCCTTCGGTTTCGTTCAATCCCAGAACGAACATGTATGGATGAATGCATGACAGAGTATTTTCAGCGATCACATAGGTTGGTTTGTACAAATATACATCTGGTGGCGGAGAATTTATTCACTTAGCATAATATCCAGTATATCTTTATGCAAATCAATTAGTGATTAACGAATCTGACAATATGACATTCAAAGTGATGGTGCTATCAAGTAATCGTAACCTCAAGCCTCGCAACCGGGAAATGGCATAAAATCGGGTAGGTCGCATGGCTAAGTGGTTAACTACCAAGTAGGGTGTATTGTCACCTGATTTAGAGAAATTCCTTTTGCTTCTTAAATCTATCGATGTTGTCCCTTGCGGGAACGATTGCTGATCCCAACCGTTGGTGACAATACATTCGGTACTCTCAAGCGAAGTGAGGGGTCGGTCATGTTTAGCCTGGGTTGCAAGATGTTCTTGTTGAACCCAGTGTATTCCTCTCTAGATATACACTATCGGAAGATGGCTCATACCTTGCCAGTTGGAATCCATTCTCTAATAAGAGCCAGCGGTTTTGATCGTATACTATATATGTAGAGAGTGAGATGCAAGCATTCTGCTAGATTGATATTGACTTGTTTTAGACACTATTATAATATCAGAATAATATGGATTTCAAAATGTTTTGGGTTATTGTAAGGTAAAAACCATCCATGTTTAGTGTGGATCGGTCTTACGATTATCTTTTCTTTCGAAAAGAAATTTTTAAAAGTTAAACCAAGTGTTTGGAGTTTACTCACACCGGTCCCATAACTGACCCAGAGTTTATTTTGTTTTGTTTTACCCTAAACTCTTGGGTGCCCAAATTTGCACGGGCAATCAAGTAGTTCAGGTATTTACAGATATATTTGGAGGATCATGGAGAAGGAGGCTTCAGCGTTAGTTATTTTGTATTATTTTCCGCTGTGTTGTAGTGTACTCTGAAAATCGTATGTATATCTATGTACAGTAAAAAAAAATTGTATCCCAAAAGTTGTTATATACATTATATTTTATTCCACTGCGATGTGAGATTTTGTGTTGTTTAGTTATGTCTCCTATCTATTTTCTTCTATTCTAATTTTCTTTCTTTCTATTTCTCATCCTCTAACTTCTTTCTAATTATGATTTGGTAATTTCTGGTGTTTGATTAGTCCATATGGTATTTATATTGATAATCAAGATCGGGAAAATGTCGGTTCGTTACATAATAGCTTCATTTTTTCAAAAAGCATTACGTTGTTATATGTTTTAAACTAGTATTTATGTGGAGTAAGCCCATTCTGTGTCATATGACATGGTCCCATGAATTTTCCTCTTTTAAAGTAAAGATTTAATAATTGTTTTAGTTCTCACACCAGTCTCATGACTGACTCAGAGTTTATTGTTTCTACCTAAACTCTGGGTGCCCATATTTTCCACACGGGCAGCTTGTAGTTTTGGTTTTCGTAGATATTTCTTTTCCTAGGATCCTGGATTACGGGTAGAGCTATATTCAGAAAGCTTTGTATCCTTGTATTTCTTTCGGTTGTGTTTGTTGATGTACTTTCGCTACACATTATACTTATGTATTATTTTTTCGCTGCTTTGTAATATGTAAACTTCTGATATTTATTTCTCTGCTATGTATTATTATTTGAACTCTGATATATTCTTGTACTCTGATGTAATTTTTGTAATAGCAATGAAATGTTCTATTGTCTGTGTTCGAATGCATCGTGTTCTCAAAGCAATCCGCTGTTTTTCTTCTTTTCGGAGATCAAGGGATTTCGGAGCGTTTCAATGAATCAGGAGCAAAACAGGCAAGGGAAAGTAATGAGAAGTCTCTTAAAGTTTATAATGGATAACGAGACTAATATGATTATCATCGATGATGATAGTCAAGTCATGGAAGAGGAGGAAGAACCTGAAGAGGAAGACGAAATGATGGAGGAGGAAGAAAAACAAGAGACTCAACCAATGATTACAGACGAAGACGATAATGTTGAATGTGTAAGAGAGTATCTATTTAACGAAAATGAGAATATTATTGGAAAGAATGGAGAATTTTGTCTTCATTAACCAAACTATCCAATTCAAAAATCTCCCATTGTTAAAAATAATTAGTGATTAAGGTTTTCTTTGATTCTCATTGTATTACGTTTCTACGATGTATCATATGTGTATAAATCTATATAGTTGTACAAATTTGTGTCTAATAAAATTGTTGTTTATAATTAGTTATCTCTCTTTAAATATAAAGAATGTTAGTTTAAGGGGGAGTATTATTATTGGACAAGTTACTTAAGTTCTATTCGGGAAGTTATACAATTTAGGCGGAGTACCTTTAGAATTTCTTTTTGATAATGCCAATGGGGGAGGGAAATTATAAAATATAGGCATAGTTTATAGGATTCTTACAGACAGGGGGAGTATTAAAAGGGACATCATTAAACAGGTATATTTATATATATGAAATTTTATAAACTATGGTTGTCATCATCAGGAGATCGTTGGAAAATGGAGCTTTGATGACAACAACCTTATTTCAATTATCATTGATTATAAAATATATACTAACACTTTTTGTATAGAATATATATATACATGCAGGAATTATATACAGGAAATATCACTGAAGACTGTATAGTTATAAACATGATAGAGATTCAAAGATTAGAGAAATTTCAAGACTCATGAGTAATCAAGATTTCAAGAGTTCAAGATTAATATAGTTATAGAGTCCAGATTTTGTAAGACTCTAAATAGCACTCCAGGTTCTAATTCAAATTCTAATTTTCAAATTCTGATTTTCAATTCTATCCTCATTCCTCTCTATTTTATTTTCTATCTTTTCTATTTTCATCTTTTCTTATTCTTCTTAGTTTTTCAAACTTAAATTTTATATATTTATATTCTTATACTTTATGTATTTATATAGTTTAAAACCTTATAATGTTATAATTTTATAAATATATTTATATAGTTTAAATATATGTTTTTATATATTTTTCTACTATATAATATTAATTTACAACACTAGATTTTTACTCAAGAATTTCCAGAACTATTTTGATATCAAAACACTTGAAAAATTCTTTTAAATTCAAAAATACACTCGACATACCATAAACACCATGTCGGCATATAACTATCACTTTTTTCAATTTTGAAAGGAAGTGTATTTTCACTATTTGAAATGATTCAGAACCGTTGTGCAACCTTTCATACTCTATAAAAAGGGGTTAAAACCGAATTTTTAATTATCTCTTCTTCTTTAACTTTATCCTCTTTCTTTATATCATTTTTCTTAATGATTTTATGATTTCTACACTTATACTCTGCTGAATTCAATTCCTTTTTTATCAAATTTCTTCTCTCTACACTCTCTACTCTTTACTCTCTGAATCAAGTGTTGTTGAAGTATTCTAGGGTTGTTTGTAATTGTTTGGGTTGAGTAAAGGTTAGAATCAGTGGTATCCCTTGTAGCCGTTAAATCAAGGAGGATAGAATCAGTGGTATCCTTTATAGCCGTTAAATCAAGGAGGTTGGAATCAGTGATATCCCTTGTATCCGTGAAATCAAGGAGGTTGTAATTGGATTTGAATATAGTAATAAAACTCTGCACAATCCAGCGTTGCATGGGACTGGACGTAGGAGCAATCCGAACCAGTATAAAATCTGGTGTGTTCTTTCCTTTTTTGCATCCTTATTTCTATTTATTTTGTATATGTGTTTAAAACAGTGTCTATGATTGTGTATGTGGTGTTTGATTCATCTCGTAGTTCACATAAGTTTTAGATTTTGTTTAAATTCTCACAAACACTATTCACCCCCCCCTCTAGTGTTTGTTTTGCCTTAACGATCCATTCTGCATTCCCTAACACTCCTTACCTAAGAGCCCCAACGCCTGAAGCGTTGAGCCCCCTCTCACCAGCATTCATCAGAAAAAAGAAAATGAACGAAAACCATTCATCCCCAAAAATTGCCATAGGCCAATCCAGATCACCGGACCACCACCGTTGGCTCCTTCTTCGACCGGTGCTCCATTGCCCTTCAGACCACATCATCCAACACTCCATCGTTTGTACGCAAATCCAAGAAATACGAAAACAGTCCTATCTTGGTCTTCGTGAAATTCCGGCCAACCCCGACCTCCGATGGTCGAGCGCCCGACATGGATCTACTTTATCTCAAATATTCGTGTACTTAATCCACCGATGTAGGCACGTACTTCAATACCAATTAATATGGTTTCTCATTTATAATTCATCATTAGTGGGTTACGAGAACCCAGATCCCTTCATTTAACTTTTTAGACAATGTCTTTTAAAATACAAATCATTTATGAAAATAATGATATAAATTCGAAAACTCAACTACCAATAATCAACTAATTCTATTCTTCGGATAAAAATGAAGTCGTTTAAGCTGGGGTATTTTATTTACCTCACAGACCTTGACTCGACATCACCTTTATCTTTGGAATAATAGAAGTTAACTATCTCAAGTTAATTCGAAACAAGTTCCCAAACACATCTTCCTTTTAAATTCACTTTTCATATTTTTAGCCACATTTTACTTGATTTATCTCAGTAAGTAAATTCCTTTGTTACTATCGAGTCATTAGCTTTAAAATCTCTTTCAAATCCTATATTAATTTAAAGCGATTCTTTTGTTAATTAAATTAACTTGAACCTCGCAAGTTAATAAATTAATTAACTAAACAAAACTACTTATCTCGAACACATTTAGTAAAATGATTCATTTAAGCCCAAACCTCATTCTCGAATAAATCGATTAACCTTTGGACCACATTTTAAAAATTGATCAACAAGTCCAACCCTTGTTTTCGAAACAATTAATCGGTTTAGATTCCTTATTTAAAATAATTAACTCTAAAACATAATTAATTAATTAACTAATTTAAATTAATCACTTAGAAAAAAATGATATCAACTTAATCGCTTTTGAAATATGATAATAATCTTAAACAAATTTAAATTATTTAATAGTTAAAAAATTGTTTAACCTTAAAATAATTATTAAATATTTATTTAACCTTTAAATAAATAATTAGATAATAATTCAGCATTTAATAAATAAGTTTAAAGACTCAAATAATATTTATTTAATAATTTTAAACCTCTTTTAATAATTAATAAGTATTTAGAAACACTTTCCAAATAAATAAATAATCTTAAACCTTAATCAAATGCTTAAAATAATAATTTATTTTTTAATAAATCATTAACCAATAATTAATTTTAATTAATTATAATTAACTTCTTAATTAAACTTAAGTATAAATACATTTAAACATCATTACTAAGTAATTAGTAAATCAAAATGTCATTAGTAATCAAGTCTTAAGTTTTAAACCATTATGAACTAACAATAAACAACTTTGAAACTTAAATTAATTCTTTACAACTCTTTAAACATTTCCTAAGTGGAATATTTAGCTATTAATTCAATTCCTAGGAATTGAATCATTTGAAAAAGAGTTTCAAAAATTTGAGGCTTAGCAATCATAATGGTACTTAAATAAGTTACCATACATTTCCATATCCAAATGGGTTCACATATTAAGGTCACATATAATATTGCCAAGATACTGAGGTTCTGGCAATCAATAATTTCATAACTATTCAATTGATATTAATCAACATTGAAAACAACTAATTGCAAGGATTAAATTGTCACATAGCAAGCACATAATGAGGATTTATTCTGCTCAATAGATGTCAATAACGATCTACACTATCAATTAAACTTGACTGTAATTTTATTGGCCAAATAAACAACACATATTAAGGCGTGCAAAATTTTATAACATTATTGTTGAAATTTACGGTATTCAAAAGTTTTCTATCATAAATTTTACTCATCCAAGCTAATCAATAGTCTACACTACGATGTTGTATTCGTCGATACAAACACAATGGAAAAATCCGTTCGTCGATCGGATCAAGCATCAACAAGTAACGGATTTTCATACCGCCATAAACTATTTGTAAACTAACTTAAATAATTTAAGCTAACTCACCTATATGAACAAAAAGTCCTGACCTAACTGTAACTAACCCAACCCGCTCCATATCTCCTTCCCCTCCCACTTATTCTTCTTCAAATTGAAGGTCCTGCTGACATTACAACTCACGTCTATGCACAACTATACCTACGTTCATGCCTTCGCACCAGTAGGTCGAAATCTGACCTAAGCTCCTCCCCAAAATATATGCGACCTCGATCATCATCGAGTTTCCCAAAACTTTAGTCATAGCAACGCCAGGACCTCCTGATTCTATTGCAATACTCAAATCATCCAAATGCTGCCTATACTCAGCCCAAACCTTAACCCTAGTGAAGCCTGCACACGTCAAAGCCACTACATTACACCTACATACCCAAACAAGGACTGAGCTCCTCATAACTCCCCTTGATTGAAGTTCACAGAAAAAGAAAATGATTGAAACCGGTTACGGGATTTTTAAACATACATACACACACATACACACACACACACAAATATATATATATATATTGCTTTTGATTTTTTAAACTTAGAAAAATTACTATTTCTACACTTTGTATTGTTGCATCATATTGCTTACAATGTTGCTTACCATCTTCTGTCTATGTCTTGCAAACATCTCACTTTTCTTCTTCTTTTGGTTTGATTTTTATTGAAGCTTTTACTGGGCTTGAAATACCTAGGTTAAGTTCATAGCCTTGTTTGAAAATTTTAAAGTGCTTGAAAATAGATTTTTCTCAATGTCTTGCTTAGATATTTTACTCAGGGTTACTGCCCTCTTATTTATAGGGTTTTGTCTTTCTTTCTTATTATTTGATACATTGTTGCCATGAAAATGTATGAGAAGAAAGGAGGCAAGCAATGTAAGGAAAGGGAATGAAATGCAAAAGAAAACCTTTACATATAAGCGAGATGAAGTATAAATTTTGTAAACTAAAATTGTGTTAGAAAAAGACCATATTAACCTTGAAATCATTTCAAATCTTCTTTCAAAAGCCAAGTTAGTACAAAGCAATTAATGTATGTGTTAGAGCTCACATTTCATTATGTACTCATAGTACCTTAAGTTAGAAAAATGAAGTACTTTAGAAAATCATTACATCCCTTTTCATCATTTTTTCTTTTATAATTCTAACATCAAATCAAGATTTTATTATAAAAAATATAATTTTATAAATAGTTTACTTATATTATAAGTAACCATCAAATCATACCTTATATAATATAAAATATATTATTAAACCATTTTTTTATTATGTAAATATATAAATTTTCAACAATAATTGAGATATTAGATTATAAATCTTAAAATATATTTTTGTTGGCATATATATATGTTTAAATACATTTTTGTAAAATAAATTGTTACTTTAAAAATACAAATTTATATCTATAACAAAATAAAATTAAGTTTTCAAATTTTAGAATCACATACATTTTTAAAAGCTATAAAACCATTATTCGAATGATTAAAATAATTTTTCTATCATAAAATAATATTAAAATAGAATTTAAATGATTAAAAGCACAAACTGAATATTTGAAAATATTAAATATTCATAAATTAAATTGATAAAATTCCGGGTTGTTAAATTCTTCCACCCTAGAAAGAATTTTGTCCTCGAAATTTCATTCCTATCCAATATAAAAACAAAACTCAAATTATATAACCAATTCACTTATCAATTTAATAACCCCATATGACGAACATAGATCATCGATATGCAATGTCTGATTTGATCCATATTTGAAACACAACTTTTCCGAACTAGTATCACTCATCCGGTGTCTCTAATGCGGACTCTGATTAGGCTTCTTGATTAGGAACCTCTATTGTCCTTGCACAGCCAATTACTATGATAGGAAATTTTAGTTCCATACCAAAAACTCTCATCAAGTGTTCGCCATCAAGAATCGTGTGATTAATTCTTATTGGGATCGATTAACGAAAACACATCAAAGTTAAACGCTCGAATCTTAGATCCAAGTAGAATTGCGAACAAATCATCAAAGCACATCTCACTTACTTATTCTATTGGTTATTACTATTCCAATTTATATTTTTGATCTTTGCAAATTAACCAAGTTTTTTAAACTTATTTCCTCTTGATTAACCACACTCAGTCAATTTCTATATTTACTTGGAAATCTCGAATGTCTAAAATCGTAAAAATTTCTGTTTCATTTTAACCAATGAAATTACCAATCAATCTACTCGTCTAAAAGAACTACTGACCTATCCTAATGTATAGGTTATACAATTCCGCATAATTTTTAACCAAAAATTTGAGAATTTAAACTACTAGGTTTCCAATTAGTTGAAATTAAACTTCATATATATACTTTAACTAGTATACTAAGCCAAAAAATATTTTTCAAAATAAATTTTGAAATCAAGTTCTTTCCTGGTAGCAATTTCCACTTAGAAATTCGAAAATGAATACCGATGATATTGATCAGTCATCACCAGAATTATTTCCCAATGATTAAAGTAGTGCAATGCTTTTATTTCACAAAATTCCCTTTTAGAATACCTAAACAATAAAATAATAATATTATCATTTATTCAAAACCTTTGAAAACTATTTTAAAAATCCTGAGAATTAAAGTTCTCAAATTCCTAGTACAATCATTTCTAATTGCAAACTCCGTCTATAATTTGTTCTTTAGAATTTGAATTTTAAACCATCATTGATATCGAACACCTTATAGTCAAATTGTGAAATCAAATTCACAAAGTGTTCATTTCAAAGTTCAACAAAATCTATTATCTATCCAGCACACGTAGAAAAGAGAAAAAGTCAGTCGTAATTTAGCCAAGCAAAGAAAATCAACCAATTAATGATAATAACGTAATATTACCATTGCTAACAAACAGACATTTCCTAAAGCTATATAATTATTTAGAAATTATTTAATTATATACAGAATATAACCTTTAGTAAAATAATTTGATTTACCAATTCTTTGAAATAGCATTGTATCGATTTGCCTTGTTCAAGTATTTAGAAATTCCAATTGACCACGTTGATCAGAAGCGTCAACCGAAATATATATATACCACTCAGTAGATAAACAAACAAAATACAAAACATTTTAAAACACCAACAAGTATGTTATCTCTCGTATGTATACACTCAAACTCATAATAAGGCACTACATTACCTTATCTCTTACAAAGTTTACCCCCATAGAGCTAAGATTCTTGCTCAACCTTCAACTTTGATACCAAGTGTAATGACCTGATTTTTCGACCCTTAGAGTTGACGCTAATACATCCATGGTATTGGCCCGTTGAACATCCAAGTGCCAGAAAATCAACTCATTAGGGGTTAAAGAAAAATAAGATAGAACAGAATCTCTCAATCGCAGCGGATAACTTATAATATATAACAAGTTTTTACAAACTGAAAGAACTTTTATTTAATATGGATGTAAAATCATCAGAGTAGAGAACAAAAACTGACACAAACAGTTATAACAACCTGTCCTAATGACTTATATAACATAAGAACATAATAGCACAACGAAAATAAGAATCTATGAAAATACGTCTTAGACTTCAGCTCATCTTCAAAGCTCCTAATACATATGTGAAAACCTGAACTGCTTGGCTGCTTATAAAAATTTGAGCACCCAAGAGTTTTAAAGAAAATAAAATTCTGGGTTAGGCATGGGTCTGGTGTGAGAAGACTCAAACAACTTGATTTTAATATTCAAAAATCTTGAAAACCAAAGTTATCTTGTAAGACCATGTTGCACACAGACACACACAGGATTTTACCTCACGATAACCAAATCACTTTATAGAAAAATCTCTTGCTATTATATTGGTGCTAAATACAAGCACTTAGAAAATAGCTAAAATGCTTGCATCTCACGTTTCAGCATAATTGGTTTACATCTAAAACCGTAAAGGCACGTATTGAAGTTTGGATTCCACATAATGACAAGGCACTGGGAAACCACCTATCACGGTACCTCTCTAGATAAAGCATATCGAGAGCCTCACATGAAATCCTTTTCAATCAGGACCAGCCTACGCTACTCTGGATAGTACCGACTATGTAACAGCCTGCATTTTATGAATCCGAGGTTCGTAAAATATTTTTATTTTATTCCCAGAGGGTTGGATCATTCTCTTATTTTGATATGCTGTTTATAGGGATGTAAGACATGTCCATAATTATTATTAATTTTATTTGTGACCATTTTTCCCCTTTCATTCTTATATAGGGCATAAATTTTTGATACAGGTGCTGAGGTTGGACTCATCGGAAAGAAAATGGTGATGCTAATTCCGCAGAGTGGTCACATTAAAGATTTGGTTCACCGGTTTACGAGGAATCATTGTTTTTGTGTTGCACAGTTTGTTGTTCAGATTTGAAGTCAATTAGTAGGCTGGTGGGAGGCTATAAATAGGGGGTTAGAGGTATGGAGAGAGGGTAACATTTCTTCATTTTCTCTTTTGGTTGAGCTCCTGATCCTCCATTCTCAATCAGATACACTTTCCATAATTAAAATTCTAAATCTACATAAGAGAATCGAAGATCTACATCGTTTGAAGCTAGATCTTCATCAATTTAGGAGAGATTTCTTCAAATTCGAAGAGTTTGAAGCTAATTCTTCATTGTCCGCAATTAGATACAAGTATTTTTGAGTTGTTTTAGAGAATTGGTGAGTGATATGCATCTCTCACACGGATTCAATCAAGTATATGAGTTTTTGTTTGACCTTAATTTCATCATTTTCAAGTGTTTTCACCTAGATCTACATCATGGTAAACATATTTTCGTATAAATCTCCATAGGATCTAATCTAGCAACTTAAAACTAGTAATTTGTATGTTATTTCATATGTTTATGCAAGTTAGATCCATCATTTTAGTTTATTTATCAATTTACCATGAGAACATTTTCTATGATTATTGATGATAACTGTCATTTTGAGAATGTTGTTGGTTTCATGAAGTGTTTATTATTGAATTTGATGATTGGGACGAGTGGATTTCATCGATGTTGTCATTTGTTGAAGGTTTGGTCAAATTTGGAGCAATTTTGGTCAGATCTGGAGTTAGGTCATTTTTCTTAGATCAGGTCATTTTTCTTGTTCCCCAAGAAAGGAGTTAGATCGTGTAAAAGAAGAACAAACCGTTGGAAGGCTTCAAAGCATGGAAAAAGCTTGGATCCTCCAGTTCAGGTTGTAGGGGAGAGAAAACCGTAGGTCATTGGGCGTGATGTGGCATGAAGGGAATGGATGATCTCATATTTCGGAGCATCGGAAACAAGCTAGGTCGGGTCGGTGATTGGAGTTAGGACGGCATGGGAGAGTCAGGTCGTTCGGAGCTCACAGGGTCGGTTTGAGATGGAACTAGGAGGAAGGGTTGCGGGGAATAGGTCGTTATACCACCTAAGGAGAATGACCTGGTGTTAAAAGACCATGTGTTGTGTCACTGGGTCGGCTAGTATGGCCAGGTCATGAAAGGACAATAGACAACAATTACAAACGCTATGAATGAGTGATTTAGTGTTGCGGTTTTTTATTCGTAACAAAGTCTAGAAATGCTATGAAAAGGAATGTCAACCGAAAGTTATATATTTTGTTTTGAGAATGGTGATGACTTTGAAGTGAATTCAAGTGAGAATGTCGAAGTGTTGTGATGTGTTCATTGTTCGTCCGTAAGGCAACGAATGTGAAGACGACTCAAGAGTATTTTGAGTTTGTTGATAATGGTTGGATGGTCGCCGTCAATGACGACTATAGATACTGATGGATGAGGAATTATCGTTGTCGTAGGTTCTAGCGGACTCAAATCTCAAACGAGCCTAGATACATTTCGTTGTATGGGATTTCAGCTTGAACCGGGGTTTACCATTGGCCCTTGACAGTTGATGGCATGTCATTTCCAGATATACGATTAACGATGGTTTTGAAGCAGGATGGGCGGTGACAGCAGAGTCTGTCATGAATGATGGTTGTTTCGTCTCACATAGATTATTTGACGCCAAAGGAGATGTTTTTTGGGTGCTTGTTTGGTATTGGTTTAGGCTCGGGCATGTGCTTGAGGGATGTTGAGCTCGATTAGGATAGTTTATGTGAGATATATATAATTGGTTGTTCTAATTGCTATCGCTTGATTGCTTCTAATTACTATGAGTGAATGGTTGTTCTAATTGCCATGGATGTATGGTTGAAATGTTTGTCTTATAAACTCTATCACTGTCCGATGTGAGGAAGATGAGGTTGAGTTTCTTCTCTGGTGTTTTTGGTAGATTAGTTTGTTTATCTACCTATTCTCATATACTTTATTGATGATGTTAGTTAGCTGTTTTATCGCTCAATAAGACTGTTGTCTGACTCAAGGTTTTATGTTTCCCTCCTATTACCTTGGGTTGTTCATCCAATTTTTGGATGGGCAGACTAAGTGGCAGGTGACAGGTGATATCTTGGTGAGGATGATGTTGGAGTTCGGTGGCGAGCAACAGGCCGGCGTATTATCTTTTCTTCTATATAGTACCTATTTTTCCGCTATGTGATGATTGTCTTTGAGTGCTATAGTGAGGCAGATTTGTACATTCATTTATGTTGTAATCCGGGTTGTATGGATATACTTTCTAGTTGTTATGAAAGCTTGGAGTTTTCTATTCAAATATGATTCACTATTATTGCCTCTTGTATATGTTCTATTATATTTTATCCTTGCGCTATGAGTTATATGACAGGTTCCGCTTATATTATCATACCTTGATGTTCATCCATAGCTGCCTAGCTCATCTTTCAGTGCATTATTTCCTTTGTTAAGTGAAGAAGTTATGGGCGGTCGTCACATTTGGTATCAGAGCTCTGGTTATCTATTTTAACCAAAGTTCGATGACAAATAACGTATGAGAGACATATTTCTAGATTTCTGATGGATGTATACTATATATTAGTATATAGTATAGTAGCGTTTGAACTCCATTAGCAGTTTTTCTTGTAAGTAGCTAATCATTCTATATTGCAGAATTAGAATGAGTCGACGAACATCGAGACACACTGCTAGGGGGAGGCTATGCCTGGAGGAGGAAATGGAGGTACACCAGATTACACAACCATGTTCGAGGCCATGATGGAAGCATTCATGAGAAGGGTACCCACTTTAGTGGCAGCCACGGTAGATGTAGGTGTGCAGATGCCTAGGGTTGTGGATTTCGCGAACCTGTGCAAGGACTACACATCTCTAGGAGGAAAGAAGTTCAAGTGGACAGAACCAACTAAAGAGGTTCAGAGGAGGTTAGATGCTTGTATTCGTATTTTTGAAGATTTGGGTATAGATGATGCAACTAAGAGAAAGCTTGCGTCAAGGCAGCTGCAGGGGAGAGCCATGGAGTGATGGAATTCTGTTACGCTTGAGACTCCAAAAGAGGAGATAACATGGGAACAGTTCCAAGTTAAATTCAAGATGAAGTTTATCTTTACTGCTCAGAAGTCTATACTATTCAAGAAGTTTGTGGAGCTAAAACAAAATGGTCGACCAGTGCTAGAGTATGTCTCTGATTCTGAGGCTTTATCCAGATATGCTCCTTCATATATTGATACACCATATCAGAAGAGTGAGAAGTTTGTTATGGGTTTGGATACCTATATTGGAAGACCATTGATGGAACATCTTGATGATCCATATAAGAAGATTGTGTAAAAAGCTACGAGACATGAAAGCTTGTTTCCTAAAGAAGAAACTGTTGTTGTTACAACTAAGGAAGCTCCAAAACCACAACAAGATGGTAATAACAATAAAAAGAGGAAGCAACAATAGCAGACGGGAAAAGATGGTCGGAAGAGACGGAAAGGTGAAGTAATTTGCTACAACTGTTGGCAGAAGGGTCATTATTCCAAAGATTGTAAGAATCCGAAAGCTGAAAAGAAGTGCTACAAGTGTAGAAATCCTAGGCATGAGAAGAAGAATTGTGCAGAATCATCTAAGGGGATGCAGATAGTAAAGGCTTATGTTTTTTAGGCCGTACCATCTTCTTCAAGATCTCCTACTATAGACAAGAAAGGGAAGGGTGTTGTCGTTCAAGGTACTCTTTCAGTTAGAGGTGTTTCGGTTCGAGTGTTGTTTGATACTAAAGCATCACATTCATTCATTTGTAATGAGCTTGTGTGTCGCTTAGGTTTAGAACCTGAGATTTGTGATAGACCTTTGGTTGTGACTAAAGCAGTTGGGGTTCGTCTGGTCTTTGTATGCTAATTTGTCGTGGTCTTTTGTTATCGAGTCATGGTTGCTCTTTTGTGTGTGATTGCTTTGTTCTTAACTTTGCTGGGTTTGGGATTATCTTGGGTATGGATTGGCTCAAGAAGTATGCGGCAAGAGTGAATTGCAAGAAGCTAGAGGTTAGAGTCGGGGAGGTGGAATGGCGAAAGGTTTTGATTCGATGTAATCCCGAAGATGGTATCTTCCTGAGCTATTTATATTCACTTGTGATTCCACAAGAAGACTTATCATCTGTGCTGATCGCTAAGAGTTTGTGGATGTCTTTGAGGAAGTCAAGGGTTTGCCACCACATCGCGAGAGCGAGTTTAGAATCAATTTGGTCGAGGGTGCTAGACCTATCGTTATGCCTCTTAGGAGGATGGCGTCTATGGAACAGCGAGAGTTAGAGGTGCAAGTACGAGACCTTTTAGGAAAAGGATTCATTCAGAGAAGTGTTTCCGAGTGGGATGCACCAGTTGCGTTTGCAACCAAGGCAGATTGCTTGTTGAGATTGTGTGTGGATTATCGTAAAATGAACAAGGTGACGAAGAAGAACAAGTATTCGTTGCCGAGGACTGATAATTTTGCGATCAGCTTCACGAGGCCAAAGTGTTTTCTCAGACGGATTTGGCAGTGGGATTCCACCAGTTGAGGGTGGCAAAGGATAGTGTGTCGAAAACTGCTTTTAGGACACCATCCGGTTTCTTCAAATGGTTGGTGAAGTCATTCGAGTGACCAACGCGCCAGCGCATTTTGTGGATCTTATGAATAGGGTTTTCAGAGATCGATTGAACAAGTTTGTCTTGTGTTCGTGGATGATATTCTGGTTTACTCTCGGAATGAGGAAGAGCATAAGACGCACTTGTGAGTTGTTTTGGAAATCTTACGAAAACATCATTTGAAGGCTAAGTTTTCAAAATGTCACTTCTAGAAGAGCAAAGAGAGATTCTTAGGTCACATAGTTTCTGGAAATGGGATAACGGTTGACCCCGCTATGGTGGCAACAACCCAGGACTAGGATAGACCTAAGAATGCGATGGATGTGAGAAGTTTCCTTGGGTTGGCAAGTTATTACCGATGGTTTATCAAGAATTTCTCCAAGATAGATGCACCATTAACAAGATTGACGAAGAAGAACCAAGAGTTCACGTGGGATGCAAAGTGTGCGCAAGATTTCGGAATCTTGAAAGAGAGACTGACGAGTGCCCATGTTTTGACCATTTCGAGTGAGAAAGAAGAGATGGTGGTATACACCAATGCATGTGGACTGGATTTGGAGCAGTTTTGATGTAGAAGGATAAAGTTGTAGCCTACGCAAGTCGACAGCTGAAGCCGCATAAGAGTAATTACCTAACTCATGATTTGGAGTTGGCGACGATTGTGTTTGCTCTGAAGATGAGGAGACATTACCTGTTGGGATTTTGATTCAAGTTATTTATGGATCACAAGTCGTTAAAGTATCTTTTCTCCCAAAAGGAATCGAATCTTCAGCAACAATGGTGGTTAGAGTTTCTGGCCTCATATGATTTTGGTATAGCATATACTCCTGGTAAAGGTAACGCGATTGCAGATGCGTTAAGTCAAAGACATCAAGTTTGGGAGCGATGTTTTCAGAATGGAAGAGCCTCGTATTTGGCAGGATTTGATTTCAAAACACGGTGTGAGTTGGAACCTGAAATATTAGCAAACTTATCGATAAGACCTACTCTAATCGAAAGGATTGGCGAGAGCCAAAAGTAAGATGCAAAGCTTGTCGGGTTTATCCATAAGTTGGAATCAGAGAATAAAGAATTCAACGTTGATCGAGAAGATTGGCTTCAAAGAAAGGACGACTGTTTGTTCCTGATATCGACGGATTGAGAGATGAGGTTCTGAGGGAATGTCATCACTCAGTTGACGATTCATCATGGTGGTAATATGATGTATCAGGACATGAAGCGAGCCTACTTCTAGGGAGGGATGAAAAGAGATATTAGAAAATTTATTTCTAAGTGTATGAACTGTCAGTTAGTGAAGACTGAATAGAAGAAGCCTAGTGGTTTGCTTCTGCCATTGGAAGTTTCTATGTGGAAGTAGGAGCAGATATCGATGAATTTTATCAATGAATTATCTAGAACCAAGCAGGAAGCAAGGGAATTTTGGTCATCGAGGATTGCTTGACCAAAAGTGCAAGGTTTATTCATGTCAAATTGACTAGGGAAGCATCGAAGTTGGCTAAGCTTTATATAAAATGGATAGTTTGATTCCATGGTATCCCCAAAAGCATAGTAAGTGATCGAGATCCATTGTTCACAACTGGATTTCGGAAGAGTTTGTAAGAAGCTTTAGGAACAAGTTGTATTTAAGTACGACTTATCATTCCCAGATTGACGGCCAAACCGAGAGAGTTAACCGAGTTTTAGAAGATCTCCTGAGGGCTTGTGTGTTGGACTTCAGAGGATCATTGGAAGACCATCTACATTTAGTTGAGTTTACATATAACAGCTACCAATCGAGCATTGGGATGACACCATATGAGGCGTTGTATGATAGACCGTGTAATTCTCTAGCATATTGGTTAGAAATTGAAGATAAGTTGATACTTGGGCCTCAGATGATTAGAGAAACCTCACATTGTATTGAGATTATTCGACAATAAATGAAGGAAGCCCAAGATCGTCAAAAGAGCTATGCCGATAAGCATAGAAAAGATTTGGAATTCGATGTTTGTGATATAGTTTTCATGAAGATTTCGTCGTTTAAGCACGTTGTTCAGTTCGGACAGCTCGCATATGGGTTGGAGTTACCCAAGAAGATAATGAGTGTGCATAATGTTTTCATGTGTCGTTTCTTCAGAAGTGCGTTCACGATTCGAATGTGGTGGTATCTCCAGAGCAGTATGAAGACCTAGAGGTCGAGTCCGTAGTTACGAAACCTCATAAACCGGTTCGTGTAGTAGGGAATGAGACGAAACAACTTAGGAGGAGGATGACTAAGTTGGTCAACGTACAATGGAGTGAGGATGATGACGATTATACGTGGGAGACGGAAGAGAAGATGAAGGTGATCCATCCAGAACTCTTCGTTGTTATTACCCATTAGTATCATGTCATTCTTACCCCGTTGTAACTTGTACTATTATTGTTATTATTAGAATTCTACGTGCTAGGATAAGGCTATGGATGCCCGGCTTGATGGATGTTAGTTTTCATGGTAAATTGGTTGCTCATGGATGATAGACATGCAGAATCATTGTTTTGGTTGCATGTGTTTGTTGGGATTTCGGGGGCGAATTTCCTAAAGGGGGATGCAACAGCCCCCATTTTACGAATCGGAGGATCGTAAAATATTTTTATTATATTCTCAGAGGGCTAGATCATTTTCATATTTTGATATGTTGTTTATGGGGATGTGAGACATGTCCATAATTTTTACCAATTTTATTTGTGACCATTTTTCACTTATCATTCTTGTACAAGAGATAAACTTTTGACTGAAATCAAATCAGGTGCTGAGGTTGATCTCTTTGGCAAGGAAATGGTGATGCCAATTACGTAGAGTGGTCACATTTAAGATTATTTCAGTGGTTTGGGAGGAAACGCTGTTTTTGTGTTTCACAGTTTGTTGAGAAGGCCAATTAGTGGGCTGGTGGGAGGCTATTAATAGGGGGTTAGAGGCATGGAGAGAGAGTTAGTTTTCTTCGTTCTCTTATTTGGTTGAGCTCATGATCCTCCTTGTTCAATCAAATACACTTTCCACCATTAAAATTCTACATATACATAAGAGAATCGAATATCTACATCGTTTGAAGCAAGATCTACATCAATTGAGGATATCTACACTCTTCACTGTCTGAGTTTAGATCAAAGTGTTTTTGTGTTTTTTTTGGAGAATTGGTGAGTGATATGCATCTCTCATACGGATCCAATCAAGTATATGAGTTGTTTGATCTTATTTTCATCATTTTATAGTGTTTTCACCTAGATCTACATTGTGGTAAGTATATTTTCGTATGAATCGCCATAGGATCTAATCTAGCAACTTAATACTAGTAATTTCTACGTTATTTCATATGTTTATGCAAGTTAGATCCATCATTTTAGTTATATATCGATTTATCATGATTTAGAACATTTTCAGGTTGTTATTGGTTTGATGTAGTGTTTATTGTTGAATTTGATGATTGAGATGAGTGGATTTCATCAATGTTGTCGTTTGTCGAAGATTTGGTCAAATTTGGAGCTATTTTGGTCAGATCTAGAATTAGTTCGTTTTTCTTAGATCAGGTCATTTTTCTTGTTCCCTAAGAAAGGAGTCAGATCATGCAAAAAAAGAGCAGACCGTTGGAAGGCTTCAAAGTGTGGCAAAAGCTTGGGTCATCCAGTTTAGGTCGTAAGGAAGAGTTAGACCATAGGTCATTGGGGGTATCGTGGGGTGATGGGAATGGATGATCTCATATTTCAGAGCTTCAGAAACATGCTATGTCGGGTTAGTGATTGGAGTTAGGTTGGACGGGGAGAGTCAGGTTGTTCAGAGCTCACAGGGCTGGTTTGAGATGGAACTAGGAGGAAGGGTCGTGGGGCATAGGACATTATACGACCTAAGGAGGACGACCTGGAGTTAAAAGACCATGTGTTATGTCGCTGGGTCGGCTACTATGGCCATGTCGTGAGAACGACCTAAGGACAATAAATTACAAACACCCTGAATGACTGATTTAGTGCTGCGGTTTTTTTTTGTAGCAAAGTCTAGAAATTCTATGAAAAGGAATGTCAACTGAATGTAGTATATTTTGGTTTGAGAATGGTTATGACTTCGAAGTGAATTCAAGTGAGAATGTCGAAGTTTTATGATGTGTTCATTGTTCATCGTAAGGCAGCGAATGTGAAGACGACTTAAGGGTGTTTTGAGTTTGTTGATAATTGTTAGATGGTCGTCGTCGATGACGACTAGAGATGCCGAAGGTTGAGGAATTATCATTATCATAGGTTCTAGCGGACTCAAAGCAAGGGTTACATGATTTCATTGTATGGTCAAGTACCCTGGGCATCTCAAATGGGCCTAGATATGTTTCATTGTATGGCATACGGGGTTTTAGCTAGAACCTGGGTTTACCTTTGACCCTTGACAGTTGATGGTGTGTCGCTGCCAATCATACGATTAACGATGGTTTCAAAGCAGGATTGGCGGTGATAACCAGAGTCTGTCATGAATGATAGTTGTTCCATCTCACATAGATTCTCTGACATCAATGAAGATGTTTCTTGGGTGCTAGTCTGATATTGGTTTAAGCCTCTGGGCTTGTGCTTGAGGGATGTTGAGCTCGATTAGGATGGTTTATGTGAGATATATATATAGATATATATATAATTGATTGTTCTGATTTCTATTGCTTGATTGCTTCTGGTTACTATGAGTGAATGGTTGTTCTGATTGCCATGGATGTATTCTTGAGATGTTTGTTTTGTAAAGGCTATCACTATCCGATGTGGGGAAGATGAGGTTGAGTTTCTTCTTTGGTGTTTTGGGTAGATTAGTTTGTTTTATCTACCTATTCTCATATAATTTATTGATGATGTTAGTTAGCTATTTTGTCGCTCACTAAGACTTTTGTCTGACTCAATGTTTTATGTTTCTCTCTTATTACCTTGGGATGTTCATCAAATTTTTGGATGGGTAGACTAAGTCAGAGGTGACAGGTGATATCTTGGAGAGGACGACGTTGCAGTTCGGTAGCAAGTAGGAGGCTGACGTATTATCTTTTCTTCTATAGTATTATCTATTTTTCCGCTATGTGATGATTGTCTCTGAGTGCTGTAGTGAGGCAGATTTGTACAGATATTTATGTTGTAATCTGGGTTGTATGGATATACTTTCTAGTTGTTATGAAAGCTTGGAGTTTTCTATTCAAATATGTTTCACTATTATTGCATGTTGTATATTTTCTATTATTTTTTATCCTTGCTCTGTGAGGTATACGACAGGTTCTACTTATATTATCATATCTTGATGATCTCCATAACTGCCTAGCACACCTTTCAGTGCATTGTTTCCTTTGTTAAGTGAAGGAGTTATGGGCGGTCGTCATAGGTTATTTCATCACCATGGTTGTGATCAGCAACCACCGAATCTTAAGCATACAAAAAGATTCAATACTGAATCTAGATCAAGTGATGACAATACCTATGGGTGCAACCCATATAGCCTTGAAGCATATCCTCTGCTTTAGTTATTACCGGTTGATGAGGTTTGAGGCTACGTTTTTACCTTTCATACATGGAACATATCCATCTTTGGATGCTACATCACCATTCCGTCGATCACTGATTGACGTCCAAAAAAAATACATCCCTGAGCTCACACATCTCAGAGAAGGGTGTGAAGCTGTGGGAAGTTGCATTTCTCCACCACCAAACAGATGTATGTTTGTAAAAATCAATGTACGTAATCTATGAAATGGAATGTCAGACATCCATCCATATTTGTTGTCTAGGGACAAGACAAGCCGAAGGTACTCCATTTACCACATCCTATCAGGGATAATCCCTAGGATTAGTAATAAGAAGTCCTTCCATCATGCAAAACCCCAGAATGTCGGGACTACTGCTATATGTATAATCCTATGTGCTGACCATAGACATCAACAAGCAGTCCTTTCCGCTCTGAAGGTCTACTCCTTCAACTTTAGTATACAATATGTCCTTGATTTCATCCTCTTTAAAGTCTTCCACATTTGACGCTCAGTCAGATCAAAGTTGTTTTCAAATGCTTGATCTGATCTCGGTCTCTTCAAAATGACTATCGATAGTTTCTGGTAAACTCAACCCCCGTTCTTTAGAGAACACGCAAACAAGGATAACTACGAAGTTCATCTCCTAAATGTTATTTGACAGATTTCCTTATCCCTTGTCCTTAGGGAACTAAGCGAGGGTATACGCACAATGAATAATTAACAGGGATGACCATGCCGTATAACTTAAGTGGTTCTCCAAGATATATTCAAAGTAAGATTTTGGTCAAGATTTGATAATTGGTTATTTGACTATCAAAAACACACATAACAATAAAGGTTTGTTTTCAACATTAATCACTAAACCTCCTTTAATTGATTTCTTATTAGTTAATCTCAAAACTCTTATCTCAAATATTCACGTACTTGGTCTTCCTATATAAGCATGTACTTCAACACTAGTTAATATGGTTTCTTGTTTGTAATTCATCATTAGTGGGTTGCCAGGTCTCTTCATTTATAACTTTTAAGACTATGCCTTTTGAGTAATAAATCATTTATGAAAATAATGATTTAAATTCCAAACTCAACTACCAATCATCAACTGATACCATTCCTCAGATAAAAATGAAGTCGTTAAGTTAGGGTATTTAATTTACCTCTCAGACATTGACTCAACATCACCTTCCTCTTTGGAATAATAGAAGTTAACTATCTCAAGTTATAAAATACTTAACTTAAGTTTGCTAAATTTCATTTAGATACATTCCAAAATAAGTCCCAAAAATAATATTCCTTTTAAATCCACTTTTCACATTTATAGCCACATTTTACTTGATTTATTTCAGTAAGTAAATTCCTTTTCCAATATCGACTCATTAGCTTTAATTTCTCTTTCAAATCCAATATTAGTTTAAAGCGCATTCTTAAGTTAACTGAATTAACTTGAACCTCGCTGGTTAATTAATTAACTAAACTAAACTACTTATCTTGAACACATTTAGTAAAATGATTCATTTAAACCCAAACCTCATTCTCGAATAAATTGATTAACCTTTAGGCCATATTTTAAAATTGGATAACAAGTCTAACCCTTTTTTTAAATAATTAATTAGTTTAAATCCCTTATTTAAAATAATTAACTCTAAACACCATTAATTAATAAATAAATTTAAATTAATCATTTAAAAAAATGAAACCAGCTTAATTGCTTTTGAAATAAGATCATAATTTTAAACAGAATTAAGTTACATAATAATTAACCATTAAATAATAGTTAAAAAAATTTTAATTTTAAAATAATAATTAACTATTTATTTAACCTTTAAATAAACAATTAGATAATAATTCATTATTGAATAAATAAGTTTAAAGACTAAAATAATACTTGCTTAATTATTAAATAATAATTTAAAACCTCTTTTAACAATTAATAAGTATTTAGAAAAACTTTCCAAATAAATAATAAATCTTAAAGCTTAATCAAATATTTTAAATAATAATTTATCTATAATAAATCATTAACAAATAATTAATCTTACTTAATTATAATAATTATAATTAGCTTCTTAATAAAACTTAAGTATAAATACTTTTAAAACATCATTACTAAGTTATTAGTAAATCAAAATGTCATTAGTAATCAAGTATTAAGTTAAACCATTATTAATAGTGATAAACAACTTTGAAACTTAATTAATAAGATTAATTTTAATAATTAAATCAACTTAAACAATTTAAATTGCACTTAAATTAATTCTTCATAACTCTTTAAACGTTCTTGAATGTAATATTTAGTTATTAAATCAATTCCGTTTAGGAATTGAATCACTTGAAAAACAGTTTAAAAAATTTAGGGCTTAATGATCATAATTGTACTTAAATCAATTACCATTCATTTCTTCTTTAGCCCAGCTAAGATTAAGCTATGTTTGGAATTTAAAAAGGATTATAATCCTTTAAATTAAAAGTTAAATAAAAATACATTTAACGATCTTTGATTTAGATGTGGGATTTTAAAGGAAAGGCTAAGATATAAAGAGTTAATGAATCTTGCAAAGACTAATGAATGATTATTAAGAATTTTTTAGGCTTAATTATCTTTGGTTTAAAAGATAAGTTTTAAAATGAGAAATTTATGGAATTAATATTTTAATTAAGATTTAATAAAATGATACTGGAATTGGTTTCCCTAAGTAAAATTAAGAAAAAATCTTCATTAAGATTAGAATAATCTTTATTCAAATATATGTTTTGTAATGGAAAGTAATGGTTAAAGATTTGAGAAATATTTTGATTAAGATTAATGGAGTAAGACTTTAGGCTAATTAAATTAAGAAGGAATCTTTGTTTAAAAATAAGGGAATGAATATATGGGATAAATTTCTAATGGAAGAAACGACTCAAGGGTTTTTCTAAGGTTCTAAGTAACCAATTTTAAGTGAAAGAGACTTAGAAAATCCTCTACTTCCATATTATATTTTAAAATAATGCTCATTATTCGAAAAGACCGAGATCGGATTTCTATTCAAAAACCATTTCGAATAATGAAACGACGAAATGGAGCACATGAAGATATTGAAGACGATGGTCCAAGACCAGGAATCTTCACATCGAAAGGACTTCTTGTTGATGTTTCGGGTAGCTCCCACTATAAGATTACTTATAGTAGTGGTCCGGCCGTATTTGAAGATTTTCCGAATTTGCAAGGGCTTCTCTCCTTTATTGGACGAGGAATAAAGTGCTTTCGATTTCGTTCAGTCTCAGAATGAACTTGTATGGATTGTATGTCTGACATTTTAATTAATGACATAACAATTGATCTCTGTTAAATATATATCTATTTGGTGGTGGAGAAGTTATTCTCTTAGCTTAACACCCTTGTCTAAGATGAATGAGCTCAAAGGTTATATACTGATAGACATCAGTTATGTGTTATGAATCGACAATGCGGCATGCTAAGTGATTGAACTGTAGATGATCAAAGCATGACTTTAGGGTAAAATGTAGCTTTGTGTAACGAGACTTCGCCAAGCCTCACATCCCGGAAATGACCGAAACAATAGTACAACAAGGTTATGGGTTCACAACCCTAAGGGTATGACCATTTCCTTCTACGTATTCTTAAAGTGATACTATGATATAGAGCCCATGTATAGTACTTATGTGGTTATTGGTCTTCGTGGTACCAGCTAAGTTGGTAACGACCAGGAGGTGGCATACTCGTGGTAGTTAGTTATCCATTATAGAGATAACCTAGTCATATGTTGGCAGAGAGCCAATATGATTCTCCGGACATCCCCCTAGAGGTGTACCTATTGGATAAGGAAGTTCCTTTGCTTGATCATTTGTTGGAAATCCATTCTCCACTATGAACTCATACAATTTTATTTGTATACCTATGTCAACATAATAGGATGAGGTATTATGCTAGCTAAGATTGATACATTTATTTCCGAAGTGATTTTCCACACTATACACTAATAATAATATCAAATGGTTTTCGCATATCAAGCATTTTTTTTTACCATAAGGAGAAACCTCCCCCATGTTTGCGATTCATTGTGTATGTGCCGCGAGACCTTATGGTAGCTTCATTTTCTAAAAAGCACTACAAATTTTCTACACTGATATTCATAAGGAAAACCCCGTTTCGCACTTGCGGCGTGGTCTTATTATTTATCCTATTTTTAAAAGAATAACTATTTTAGTTCTCACACCAGTCCCATAATTGACCTGAAGTTCATTGTTCCTTTCTTAAACTTTGGATGCCCACACGGGCAGCCTAGTAGTTAAGGCTTACCGAGGTCTTTAAGCTGTTATATTGGAGCACTTCTATATTTGGAGCTTTGAGAGAGATAGATCATTTGGATTCTTCTGCTAACTTTAGTATTCTCCGCAGTGTAATTGATGTACTCTGATAAATTTCTGTAACTCTAATGTAAAATATTATTGTAATAATAAAAGTTCTTGTTTCTGTTCTAATGTGTTATTACCTCTAACAATCTTCCACTGAGAACGTTTTGAGTAGGTTTAATTACCTACTTGAAGCGGTCAAATTGACGACATGTTCATCTTTCAAAGATCTTTTGATGAACCAAAAGAAGATCATAAAGAATCAAAAGACACTTAAACGATCCATAATCAAGAAATTTAATAAGATTTTAGGAAAAATGAATAAGTTATTTTGAAATATTATTCGAAAGCATGGATTATCATCATCTTTGTCTACTACTTTCTAGTTTATTTATCTTTATGTTATGTTGTATTAGCCTTGTAATTTTGTTTATTAATAATTGTATTACTTTAATCTGTAGTAGTGATTGTAATCAATGTTTAATATGAATGGAAATCCTAACTTTCCATAACAACCCACCTTTTTTGGATGGTTATAAACTGACAGTAAACCACACATATCTGATTCAAACCATTCAAAAAGTTAGATTATTAATGGGTTAATTTGTTATAAAGAAATAAAATTCAGAAGAACAAATACTAAACCTCGCAGCGGAAGGATTAAAATATAATAATAAAATATCATAAGTACATAAAATAATTCATGAAGCTGTTACATTTGATTTCACTTATACACAATATAAAATAAGAGAAAATACCATACGAGATAAGAAATACTCATATAATAACAACTAGAACCCAATATCTTCGCTAAACTGAAATACTCAGTCTGACCCGAGCGTTCCTCGAAAAACGCAAAACACTCGAGTTAGGATTAATATTCTTATGCATATATAATCAACTAAAATGAAATACTTATGTGACATGTTCAAGTAATTTAACATAAGAATGTTCCCAAGATCATGGCATCGTATTCATTTTTTAATTGGTTTATTTCAAATCTCGACTTCAAAATTGTTTCCAAAAATCGACTCAATATTCAATTTCAAACTTCAATGCCTAATTCATTTTCATATACTTGTTTAAAATCAATTTCAAATTCCTATATTTCAAGAATATTCATTTCCAAACTTCAATCCAATTTAGATTTCATATCACATGTATCTCATTTAAATATTTATCCGAATATTTGGACTCAATAGCTTGGATTGGAAATAAGCTTTAAATCAACAAATTCTATTGCTAAGTAGTAAAGTTTAATTTATATATGCAATAGTCTAAATTAAATAGTTAATAAATATTTAAATATGAATAATTATATATTAGAAAGGAAATTTAATATAGTATAAATATTTCTATTAAAATAATTATAAATAAATAGTTAAAAGTAAAATATTCTAATTAAAATAACTTTAAGTAAATAGATCAATATAAATTATTTAATTTAAAATAATTATAAAAACTAAATAATTAAAATTTTATATATTATAAAATAATTTAATTTAAAATATTTACAAATAAAAGAGTTTATAAATTTGTGAAATAGAGTAATTAATATAAAATAATATAAGTTTAAGCGTTTCAAAAATCCAATCCAATTCCGATTCAATTTCGATCCAATATCGAACATTACAAAGCCATCATAATACTCACTTAAGTTCAAATCTCAAACTTAGTTTGTTTATTCCATCTCTAAAGTTCAAACAAATAATATTAAATCTTTAAATTTAACACTTTCATTTAGAATCACTTTATCGATTAAACAAATCAGTCAAATCTTAAAGCTCAAACCAAGTTAGACATTCATCAAATTAACATCGAATTTTATTAAATCAAACAAGTTTAAATCCAATTTTAAACTTGACTTTCATTATATAAATTAAATCAAAACAGATTTATTTCGAGATTGAATAAGTTAAGTCAAATTTAAATTCTAAACACTTCCATTTTACAAAATTAAAAGCTTTAACTCATAAATTTAGATATTTTCATTTAATTAAATCTAAATAATTCAATCAATTCAAATCCTTTAAAATTGAAATTAACCTTTAAATTAATGAAACTAATTTTAAATTAAATATCAAATTGGATCGCTATATCAAAAATTAAATTCAATATTTTCACTAAATAATTTCTCTTATTAAAACAAATAATTCAAGCTTAATTTCTAAGTTTCAACTAAAATTTAAATTTTTTAATTCAAATTCTAAATCAAAAATATAGGTATGTCTCATTAACATATATCTCAATTTCCATAATTCCATACGATGTCGGGAGCATGAAAATATGATAACAGGGGTGATAGATGATCAAACAACAAATATACAACAATCGCCATAATCACAATACATAAATCAAACACTTCTATTACATCTAATCATCAATGATTATTTTAGGTAAATTATCAATAACTATTTCATGTAAATTTCGACTATCATTTCATATGATTTAATCAAAAGTTCAAAAAACTTAATAATAAAAAGTTAACATAGTTTCCAACAAACAATTCATAGGATTATGACTAGCAACTTAACGACTGGGATTAATGAAATCAATAGTTAACCAATAAAACAATTTTAAATCAACAATTTAAGCAGTTATCAACCAAACAAGCACAAAATAAAACTAGTATCATTATCATTTTATACGATGTAAATTTTCTAGCATATGAATATAAATCGTGAGACCGATGCTCACCTTTCTTGGATTTGAACGGAGACACAAGTATAGAACGCTGACACACAAACACAATTTCAACACAAACATGTCACAAATGTTTGTTCACGAGTTTTTGATTCATGACAAGAAAAGAAGACCAAAAGAAATGATATGCAAGCTCACAATGTATGGTTATATCTTAAGTTGAGTCTTAGATGTGTTATATTTTGTTGAAATCTATCCTCAAATATTGCTACACACTAACACAAAATATTGCATATCACATATTAGCACAAGTTCTAAAACTAAGAAAAATTGCACAAACCAAGTGACTATCCAATTATCTACCACTCAACTGGTATGTGTAATTGTGCATAGTTTGTGCACTTGTGTATACATATGTACAAGATCTATTTTTCAACCAGTTGACTGGTCATTTTTTTTACCAGTTGACTGATGTAAACCAATAATCATATTTCAGCGAAGAGAAGCTTCCCTTCATGAAAAGATTTGATCCAAATCCAAGAGAAGTGGAAGCCTCTTTTGATTGAATCTCTCTAAAAATGATTACTACTTTTCATACACTATTTAAACACTTCAATTCACTTTCTAAATCACCAATTATTGTTCTAATTTCTAATTCTAATCTCTCTGTATTATGTATATTCAAAAGCTCTAAAACTATCTTTCATCGCTTGAGTCATTGATTCCATATTCACACTTCTTGATTCAAAAGCAATTTACTTCCTTAAAATGTTCACACACAACTTCATATATTTGAGGATAAGATTATAGGAAGGGTGTACTCAAAGTGTGACTGATCTGTATTACTTATAACACATATACAGTCAAAGCTATTGTTGTATTTGTGAAGTCATGTTCCACTGCTCAGGCAAGAAGTCCTCTTTGGCTGTTGAGGTGAAATCCTGTTTGGCTGATCAGGTGTATGTAAAACTATTCCTCTGGGTAAAGTGAGGTTATTGTTTGGTAAAATTCCGGAAAGAGTCTGGGACTGGACATAGGACGGTGCTCTAAACTAGTATAAAATTCCTGGTGTCATTTATTTTTATTTACTAGATTTACATATTGCTTATATGTGATAACTTAAAATTTATCCCATTAAATATTTATTTTCATATATATATCAAGCGGAAGTGCTGGTTAGGGTAAAGGAGCATGCGAGAGGCGTGGGGATGGTTGATGTGCTGATTAGGGCACATACCAGAGTGGAGAGCGTGAAGGAGTTCAGGGTTAGAGCTGGTGAACATCTGTAAGGGTGATGGGAATTTTAGGGTCGAACTGGAAGATGGAGAGGGTTTTAGTGGGCATGGCTCTTCAGGTCGCATTTTTGGTGGAGAACTATCAGATTTAAAGGGAGGAGACAAGGGAGACTGAGGTGCTTGACTGGCGCCAGATGTTAGTCGGCGTGAGGCTGAGGTGAAGGTTAAGGGCGGTGATGTGGTGTTGGCTCGGGTGCAGCGGCCAGAGCAGACGGAGGAGGCATCGTTGTTGGGGACCGAGCTGGGCGGCGAGGCGAGTGAGTCGAGAAAGCATCACTAGTGGGGATGAGCGGGGTGGCAGTGATGACCGGTGGTGCAAAGGAGGGGTTGGCTTCATTTCTTGTTTTAGAATGCAATAGGTTTTACAATTTGAAGAAGAAATACTGGGAAGTAATAGCAACATGGGGAAGAGAAATGGTTTATATGGAAATAGGAAAAGAAGGGCGAGAGAGAATACATGAAGAGGTAGCTTTTTTAACGGATAAATAGAAAAAAGAGAGTCATAGGAAACATGGAAGCCAGCATACGTTCCGATCCATTTATTCATTTATGTTTAGATAGGTACTATGTAGTTGTTCGGGGTTTGAATAAGTATAAGGAATTAAATCTCAAATTCGGTCTTTATTCCTATGCCATAAACAACATAACTATTTACAGACTCACGTCACTTATTTTTAAATTTATGTTCGCTGGCCAATACAGAAACCATAAATTATGCGGATATCCACGATTCAAATTCAACAGCATTACTATTTGTTTACCTTTTACATAAAACTCATTTAAACGAACAAACGAAATCTAAATTCGACAGAACAAATGTAATCGGTTTTCATTTTTTATTTTTGTGCTCGATGAAACGATACAAACAGATTATTTTTGTGCTCGATGAACCGATATAAACAGAATAACGCACCGACAAGTTATAATTTATTATTGGAGTGGAATTCCATTAATTGCATTATAATCGTTACCGTTATCATTAACCATTATAAAATAATTTAAACGCCATTAATGAAAAGAGGAAATTGATAAACGAATGTTATTGTTTATTTATTTATTAATTAATTTATTATTATTATAAATTTCCAAGGTTGTTTTATTTAAAATAATTATGTTTCAAGATTTAATAATTTTAATCATTTATTCTTAACAAATTTTACAGCAATAATTTAAAACATAATTACATTTTCGTATTAATGACCAATTAAATTTCTTTTATTTAAACTAAAGGTACGTTATTTGAATATCGATCCAAATTTAAAGTTGGTGTTTAAATTCAAATGTTAAACTGTTTCTATATTATTATGGTTATTATTTCACGATCGACAACTATCACTTCAAAATTCAGATCTATTTATTTTTATATAAAATTATACTTATATTCAAATTTTAAAACAAATCAAGGATTCAACTAATAAATTTTGTTATAACAATACTTCAAAGTTAACGATTTTAAACATACATACAATTTGATAATTATTTCCATTATTATAAATCTCCATTTATTATATCAAAATTTGTTGTTTATTAGAAATAA
This sequence comes from Allium sativum, assembly GCA_030737875.1. Taxonomy (NCBI): domain Eukaryota; kingdom Viridiplantae; phylum Streptophyta; class Magnoliopsida; order Asparagales; family Amaryllidaceae; genus Allium; species Allium sativum. Next base: position 506,022,953 of record CM060921.1, on the reverse strand, counting down.
TTATGAAATCGTTCATCACTAACTTTATTTAAATTAAAAATCATTCTAAATTAAAATATTATATTTAATAATTTAAAAGGTTGAAATTTATGGGATGTTACATTCTTCCCCAGTCAGAACATTTCATCCTAAAAAAGGAACAAAATAGAAAACTATTAATTAAACAATATACCATTCATACGCATATCAACCTCGAATGTTTGTTTAAACACAAAATTTTGCTTCTAATTAGTATTGTTAACGTAATCACTCTAGTGCGAACTTCAAATTCGACTTCTTGATTAGAAACTTCTGTTCTCCTTGCATAGCAATAAACTATGATAGAGAATTTCATATTCATATTAAAAATCTTATAAGAAATTCATCGTCGAGAATCAAGCGAACAATTCTGTTTGAAATAAAAATCGTATATTCAAATTGAATCAGGACTATTTGCGAATATAATGATTTACGTTTAACTATGCATTTGTTCCATTAATTCTTTCCACTCCGGAGATGAAATCTTAGTATCTCGATAAATTTCAAAGCTGCAACTTGCAAAATATCTAAAACCTCTTTCTTAGTTTATTATGTTGAAGTGATATAATATTAAATTTTTGTGTTATTGATTTATTATTTAAAGTCAAAATATTTTATAACTTGAAATTTAACAAGTCTATTTTTGTTCTTAGAGAATTTAGGTGTAACACCCCACCTCCGTTAAGGTCGCTTACAAAGGGAATGCATTAACTTCAGTGGAGCGTCATAAATGTATAGAACAGATAAAACTTAAACAGCGGAAAAAAAATAAAACTTTACTTCATTGATAAAATAACAGCTTGGTAAAACAGCTTGTACAAAGATTGTTTTCCAACACCAAATAACAATACCCATTACAACAAAGCATCTGTCTTGTTTAACAAATTAAAGAAGCATAAAATGACAATGATATTCCCCAATAAAGCATGAGCCAACCATAGCAGTGGAAAAGAGAGTCCAAAGCAATACGTTGACTATCTCCGAGCTTGGAAAGAAAACTGAGCTAAGTGGTAATATTCCATCCCTGTGAACCTGGGTGGGGGGGACGGAAGAAAAGAAAGCGAAACAAAACAGATTAGACATAAAGCCTGGAAAGTCCAGTGACTTTCAGCACGTAAATAGTAAAAGCATCATGACATTAATAAACTGGATACAAGACATAACCATGATAGTAAGCATAGCAAGACAACAAATGATGAGAGTTAGATATGACAAGGTACACAAGATGAACATGATATGATGATTGCGCTTTTGATTATTAATATATTTCCTACACCGCACCGTTTACTAAGACACCTTGCTTAAGAGAGTAACTACCTAAGTATCAACCCCGAAGACCGAAATCAACATCAGATTGACCCCCAAATAATTACCCAAATCAACCATCCTTATGTTATCGCACTATTAAAAGATTACGCCGCACCATTCTATATGACAAGGCAAGGTACACCGAATGCGCTTTGGTTCTTTCTCTGATTTCCTATTTTCTCTGCACCACCCAACTAGCATCCTAACTAGTGTCTTGCATAGAATGATTTGTATTCCCTACTAGTGTCCCAACTAGTATCATGTGTTATATAATAAGGTGATCCCAACCCCGCAATTGAGGTAGCCTTCAGGTGTACATCTAGTATGAGGATCCTACTTCAATCAGCCTAATTGCCATGAAGATGTTAGATGTATCCTCACTACCTTAACCGATCGGCTCATACTCGTATCGATCTAGTTCTTGTTTGTGTCGCTCGGCCCTCTGCTTGATTGTAGATACTTGTGCTGGTCCCACCATGGGGTGTATCAATTCCTACAGTAGCAACCCGACACAAATTCAAGACGCACAGTGTATACTACTGATGCCCAGTGCCTTCTTTTTCCACTCCGGAGTACGTGCACGCCCATACTCCACCCGAACCTACATTGCTGCACCACCCGCCACTATTTTGACTGCTTATAATCAGCCCAGTAATCGTTCCCCACCCTGCCTAGTTCAAGGTACCGTGATTGTAACACCCTGTAATTCTGCAACATTAAGTTTCACAAATTAAAGTATAAATAACTTTTAGAAGAAGAATTAAGGGAAATGGGTTACGTCATTGCGTTCATCTCGAAATTTTGCTTGAGATAAGTCCGAGTTTGCGTAAATCGGACTACGTATGAAGAAGTTATGGCCTTCAGAAGTTTCAAGAATTTAAATAAATAAAAACAGATTCAAAATTCGAATTCAAAACACACACCCGGGCTGGGCGGGAAATCTCCCGCCCAAGACCCAGGTCGACCTCCCCCCCATAGGTCGACCAGGGGGTCGACCTACCCTGTTTTTCTAGATCTGGACTGCAACGATTTTGACCTATTATGGACGGGCCGGATGGCTTCTAGGGCGATCTACTGGCTCTAAAACATTCTCTACACCTATAAAAGAATGCCTAGACCTAAGGTTTCTCCACACAAATTCTTTGAGGCGTCTACATGCTGTTTCTCTCTATTCTAGCCTCCACCATTAAAATAAATCTTATTCTCCACTAAAACAAGTTATAGTTTTTCTTCAAATTGGAGATTCAAATCAAGTTAAAGCTTCAAGAAAGGAATCAAAGGCTAATTCAACGGCTTCGAGCAACGTCACGTGAATCATAGCAAATCACCAACGCTATCTTATTATCCTTTTCTAAACCGATCACTGTAATTTCGGTTATTCTTTAGGTTTAAATGTGTAATTGGACTCGTGAATGTAATGAATTAAAATATAGAACTGTGCCTATTTGCAAGATAATTATCTTTGATTCATGCTTATGTCAAATCTAACATTATCTATGCCTTTGGATCTGATTCCTAGTTGTGGCCTAGAACTTATTGTGGCTAATTGCCAATGACTATGGGACTTTTGCCTAAGACTATTACTATGAAACTGTTGCCCATAAAACTATCGCCTATGGCTATGATTCATGATAAAGAGACTATTACATATGACTATGACTATAAGACTGTTGCCTATGACTATGATTCATAATTTTGAGACTATTGCGTATGATTCACGACTATGAGACTATTACCAAGATTCATGACTATGAAACTATTGCCTATGACATTGATTAAGAAACTATTAGCCGCCCATGACTATTGTGGTTAATTGCCTATAACTATTGTAATCAGTGACTTATGCCTATTCCCACTAACCTATTAGGTTGTACTTCGAACTGGCATTATGTTGGACCAAATCACCTATGCTTATTCCCTTAATTATGTTGGATCTCATTTTTTTGGGGTGTAACTTGTCTAGTTTATTCATATTCACTGGTATGTACATCAAACCCATTGGAATCATTATTTTTGTATTTGGTTCATTCTTGCATGGCTATTCTTTTATGTCAATTCTCGTGCTTATCCCCTATTCCTTGCTTTGATACTATTAGTATCATTTCATGAGTACTTAGAAACTTGTGAAATCATGTTATACGTACGATTACGGCGCGGGAATTTGGGCATAGCTTAATTAAGTTAATTTGGCATAAAAAATATGTTGGCATAATCTAAATTTGCTATAATAGTGAATGATTTACATGCATATTAGACTTGGGCATAAATTGATAAATTTAATTGGCCGCAAAGTGTCTAATTGGAGTATAAACCAAGTTTTGGACATAAACGGTAAACTAGAATATTAAATATAGTTTTGACATGAACCGTAAATTGGAATATTAATCTAGATTGGGCATGAATTGAAAAAGGGGAATATTAAGTCTAAATTGGTATAAACTACAAGTTGGGTTAATTGATTGGTAAATCAAGTTTTGGGCATAGAATATAAGTATGTTAATTTGCATGGCAGTTGAATATGATCCAGGCTAAATTGGTTTACGGAAAAATTTAAATAAATAGTAAATATGTAAATTTAGTAAAAGACGAATATGCCTAACCCGAGGTTAGAATGAGTCATGGTGTAAAACTGCCTGGAACCGACCGGCACATCCAATGACCACAACAATACATGTCTAATGTGGGTCTTTAGTGCATCAAGCCCAGAAAGACCCGAGGTTAGACTGAGTTGAGGTGTAAACTTGCCCAGAACCAATCGGCACATCCAGTAACCACAACAATATCTATCTAATGTGAGTGGTTGGTGCTTTAATTAATAATTAATTAAGGCTCATGAATAAATCAAGCTAGAAATGGTGAGGTTAAGTAATTAGGGAAACACTTAACCGTAATAACATGTTAACTAGACAAGGTTGATAGGGGTCAAGTTAATTTGAACACTTAACCATAATAGCATGTTAACTAGACAAGTGGGTAAAGTTAAGTAAGCGTTTAACATGCTAACTAGACTAGATGGTGAGGTTAAGTAAATTTAGAACACTTAACCATCATAACATGTTAACTAGGCAAGTGGGTGAGGTTAAGTAAAACTAGAACATTTAACCGTCATAACATGTTAATTAGACAAGTGGGTGAGGTTAAGTTAATAGGACACACTTAACCAGTATATATATATATATGTAACATGATGTGTGATAGGGTTAAGTAACATAAGAGGAACACTTAACCAAAATATATATATATATATAACATGATATGTGATAGGGGTTAAGTAACACAAGGGGAGCACTTAACCAGTATATATATAACATGATGAGTGAGCAGGTTAAGTTAACTTGAATGAATGGATAACACTTAACCAAGAATATATATCAACTTGAATCAGTGGGAGGGTTAAGTGCATATCAGGTTGGTGGGTAATATTAGTAATATAGGCCCACAAACTTAACCATTAAATAAACATGCTTGAACCAGTGGAAGGGTTAAAGTACATATCAGGATCGGTGGGTAATATTAGTACATATAGGCCCACAAATTTAACCATTAAATAGATATGCTTGAATCGGTGGGAGGGTTAAGTACATCACGTGTAGGTGGGTAATATTGTATATATATATATATTAGCCCACAAACTTAACCAGTAGGAAACCCTAGTAACGGGGACCCATTTCAGCAGTAACCCACATAGATGTATCACGGTACCCTGAGCTAGGCAGGGTGGGGCACGAGTACTGGACTGATTATAAGCAGTCAAAATAGCGGCAGGGGGTACGTCAGGGTAGGTTCCGACGGTTTACGGGCGTGCACGTACTCCGGAGTGGAAAAAGCAGGCACTGGGTACCAGTAGTTATACACTGTTCATCTTGAATCACGTCGGGTCGCTATTATAAGTCTTGATACACCTTATTGTGGGGCCAACACAGAGTATCTACACGCAAGAGAGGGACACAGACACATGGAAAATTAATACAAAGTTGGTAGCATAATCCCTAGTTGGAACTAGGTCGCGTAAACCCTGAATCCGAGAAGCGTTCAATAGGTAGCATAAACCCCAGTGGCCCTGGGTAGCGTAAACCCTGGTTGAATCTTGGAAGTGCTCGATAGTAAACTGTAGATTAGATCTAGGTAATAAATGGAATCCCCATAATTGATGTACACCTGAAGGCAACCGCAAATACGGGGACTGGGATCACATTATCATATGATCATAGATTACTAGTTTGGACACTAGTAGGTAGTGCAGAGATATAAAAATCAATATAAGAGGGTAGTTGCGAAGCAGAGAAGGAGTAGAAACGCATTCAGTTTATCGATACATTCAGTTTATCGGTACATTCAGTTTATCTTGCCATATCCCATGCTTACCCCATGTTATCTTGTTACTATGGTTTAGTCTTATATTTAGTTTATTTATGTCATGACCCTTTTCCTCGTTTAAATACTAAGAATCACTGGACTTACCAGACTTTATGTCTGACCTAGTTTGCTTTCTCCTCTTTTCTTCCGTTCCCCCTCCCCCCAAGGTAGTCAGGGAGGGAAAAGATCAGCTCATTTTGGGGCCGTTACTCTTTCCAAGCTTGAAGATTCTTTAGCGCATTGCTTTGAACTCCATTTTCTACTGCTATGGCTGGCTCATGCTTTATTGGGTAATATCATTGTCAGTTTGTGCTTCTTATATATTAAACAAAACAGATGCTTTCTTGTAATAAGTATTGGTGTTGTAAAACAATCTTTGTACAAGCTGTTTAAATCAATAAAGGTTATTTATTTTTCGCTGCTTTATTTGTCTGTTTTGTAATTTTTCTGCATCTTGTACTAAAAATGCTCCACCGAAGTAAAGGCATTCCCTTTGTGAGTGACCTTTAACGGAGGGGGGGGGTGTTTCACTTGGTATCAGAGCTGAAGGTTTCCGGATCAGATAAAAAGATTTGAAAAATTATTTCAAAATGGTTTTAAAAGAAGCATTTTCAAAAGAAAAGTTTTGTTTTAAAGGCATATTCCCCAAAGCCATATGCACTATCTTTTGATCCTCTGTTTGAATCCTTGTTTCCTTCTTTCCTAAGTCTCCAGGGATCCTGGTTTTCTGGGAGGTAACCTCATCGCGGCATGGTTTTGTAGGCTCGACAAGACTACGACACTTGTCAAATGGCAAACAAGTGCCCAACTTCCATCTGTAGCTGTAGCAGTTTCACTTGCGGCTAATTTTCTTTCGAGCTTTGTAGGATTCTCCATGCGATGGAAGCAGCTTTCGAGAGACATGTCAACAAGTTACACAAGGATGGTAAAGTTGAGAATGAGGGGGTCTGGCTATGGAGCATAACACAAGGATGAAGAACTCATGGATATGGATCTGTTTCACAATGGAGGGGAGGAAAAAAATAGTAAAACCTGAAACAAGAGGAAGTATCTTTATTTTGGTATAACGGGTCGTATAATTAAGGGCAAGGGCAAGAACAAGGGACAGGATTTTCCGGAAGGCGAGTGCATGCTCTCACCGCCAACATACCTGAGAGAGAGGCAGTAAGATTTCGGTTGAAAGAGTTTTTCCTTTTTGATTATCCTGTTAGTACTCCTTTCGATTTTAGCGCTTCACATCCGTATATATATCTGCTTCCATAGTTGAGTTTCTGCACCCTAGATATTGTGTAGTAGAGGATCCCATTATAGTCTCAAATCCAATTGTTGGTTTGGCCCATTTATCTTTGACTTGTGAGGATTTGAGAATAGCTATATTTATGCTTATGTTTTTGGGGCTATGGGTTAATTCTAGGCATTGATTAGTTAGCTAGTAATTATGAAACAAGGGTAGTTAGACTTTCGACTTGCCTCGAGAATACCCTTGAGATTTCGTATGATCCTAAGGGATCAGTTTGTCTTAGCTACCTAGAATCATTTTACTTATCTATCGACGATTTTCAATCCGTTGGGGGTAGTCTATGAGTACGCAAGATGTTTTGATTAGGGTAGGGGTTTTCCCCCTAAAATTCGAGACGGACTTCCGCATGTATCTAGATGACACTGCAAAGCGAGTTATATGATCAAACAATAATTCTGGAGCAAGATTGGCAAGGATAGATAGAGTCGGTAAAGTGCTCAATTGTTTGGTTGTTTTGTTAGTATCATCCCACATAGATCGTCCAAATTCGGAGGAGGTACCCCTTGGGTGCTTGTCTGATATTGGTTTAGGGCTTTGGGGATTGTACTTGAGGGATGTCAAGTTCGACTAGGATGGTTTGCGTGAGAAATAAATGGGTGGGGCTGGCACCCTAAGTTAGACTGACCTTAAGAGAGGTAATAAGCACATAGTAACCATTAGCTTTTAGACCATCAGATTTGCAGCATGATGGATAAGCTAAGTAGAGGAGAGACCTCTAATCATCTTAGGTATTTACACTCGATATCATGATCTTGGAAAGATAATTTGACTGCATTGGATACCCTCTAGCATAGTAAGTGAGCAAGGTCCTATCTTTACTAATGGGTTTTGGAAATGGAGGCCAAGAAGCTTCGCGATCGTGAAGTTAAATTAGTTAAGGTATAGTGGAGTGAAGCTCAAGAAGATGCGACTTAAAAGACTGAAGACCAGATACGCGCATCATACCCTTTTTGAGGGTATATCCTTGATTCCACTTTCTCTGTAATGTCTATCTTTTAAATATATCCCCTAGGTCATATCTTCGATCCTTAGGTAGGAACCCATTTGGATGTAAACATGTAATTGAAACATGTTATGATTGATGGTTGCAAGTGGTTGCTGGTGGATGCATATACACACATTAGGCACTAGATCGGCTCGGTCACTTTCATGTTTGCATATGCATATATGTATTTGTATATGGATTAAAACTTGATGTGTTATCATATGGACGTTGCATATGGATGAATGAATATGCACACATATAGTACTTACATGACTAGGGATAATTGCATACAAATTGGACGCATGGCACTGACATAATTCGCATTAAGGAGGTCAACTGAATTAGTAGACCACCTGATTTTGCATTGGATAAGGACATATACACACACTATGCATATGAACATGAAAGCATTAGAAATCTTTTTAAGGACAATGAATTCCTGTGATTGAATGGTTGAGTAGATGGATGACTGAACGGTAGGACACATTCTTCCTAACTTAAAGATTTCGGGGACGAAATCCTTTAAGGGGGGAGAATGTAACACCCTGTAATTCTGTAACATTAAGTTTCACAAATTAAAGTATAAATAATTTTTAGAAGAAGAATTAAGGGAAACGGGTTACGCCATTGCGTTCGTCTCGAAATTCTGCTTGAGATAGAGTCCGAGTTTGCGTAAATCGGACTCCGTATGAAGAAGTTATGGCTTTTAGAAGTTTCAAAAATTTAAATAAATAAAAACAGATTCAAAATTCGAATTCAAAACACACACCCGGGCTGGGCGGGAAATTTCCCGCCCAGGACCCAGGTCGACCTGGGGGTCGATCTATGTACATAGGTCGACCAGGGGGTCGACCTCCCCCCTATAGGTCGACCTATGGCTCGACCTGCCCAGTTTTTCCAGATCTGGACTGCAATGATTTTGACCTATTCTGGACGGACCGGATGGCTTCTAGGGAGATCTAATGGCTCTAAAACACTCTCTGCACCTATAAAAGAATGCCTAGACCTAAGGTTTCTCCACACAAATTCTTTGAGGCGTCTACATGCTGTTTCTCTCTATTCTAGCCTCCACCATTAAAATAAATATTATTCTCCACTAAAACAAGTTATAGCTCTTCTTTAAATCGGAGATTCAAATCAAGTTAAAGATTCAAGAAAGGAATCAAAGGCTAATTCAATGGCTTCGAGCAATGTCACGCGAATCATAGCAAATCACCACAATGCTATCTTATTATCCTTTTCTAAACCGATCATTGTAAGTTCGGTTATTCTTCAGGTTTGAACGTGTAATTGGACTCGTGAATGTAATAAATTAAAATATAGAACTGTGCCTATTTGCAAGTTAATTATCTTTGATTCATGCTTATGTCAAATCTAACATTATTTATGCCTTTGGATCTGATTCTTGATTGTGGCCTAGAACTTATTGTGGCTAATTGCCAATGACTATGATTATGGGACTTTTGCCTAAAACTATGACTATGAAACTGTTGCCCATGAAACTATCGCCTATGACTATGATTCATGACAAAGAGACTATTACATATGACTATAAGACTGTTGCATATGACTATGACTATGATTCATAATTTTGAGACTATTGCATATGATTCATGACTATGAGATTATTACCAAGATTCATGACTATGAGACTATTGCCTATGACATTGATTAAGAAACTATTAGTCGCCCATGACTATTGTGGTTAATTGCCTATAACTATTGTAGTCAGTGACTTATTCCTATTCCCATTAACCTATTAGATTATACTTCGAACTGGCATTATGTTGGACCAAATCACCTATGCCTATTCCCTTAATTATGTTGGATCTCATTTTTTTGGGGTGTAACTTGTCTAGTTTATTCCTATTTACTGTTATATACATGAAACCCATTGGAACCATTATTTTTGTACTTGGTTCATTCTTGCATGACTATTCTTTTATGTCAATTCTTGTGCTTATCCCCTATTCCTTGCTTTGATACTATTAGTATCATTTGATGAGTACTTAGAAACTTGTGAAATCATGTTATACGTACGATTACAGCGCGGGAATTCGGGCGTAGCTTAATTAAGTTAATTTGGCATAAAAAAAATATGTTGGCATTATCTATATTTGCTATAATAGAGAATGATTTACATGCATATTAGACTTGGGCATAAATTGATAAATTTAATTAGCCACAAAGTGTGTAATTGGCGTATAAACCAAGTATTGGACATAAATGGTAAACTAGAATATTAAATTTAGTTTTGACATGAACCGTAAATTGGAATATTAATCTAAATTGGGCATGAATTGAAAAAGGGGAATATCAAATCTAAATTGGTATAAACTGCAAGTTGGGTTAATTGATTGGTAAATCAAGTTTTGGGCATAGAATATAAGTATGTTAATTTGCATGACAGTTGAATATGATCTAGGCTAAATTGGTTTACGGAAAATTTTACATAAATAGTAAATATGTAGATTTAGTAAAAGATGAATATGCCTAACCCAAGGTTAGACTGATTTGTGGTGTAAAACAGCCCGGAAATGACCGGCACATCCAGTGACCACAACAATACCTGTCTAATGTGGGTGGTTAGTGCATCAAGCCCAGAAAGACTCGAGGTTAGACTGAGTTATGGTGTAAACCTGCCCAGAACGGACCGGCACATCCAATAACCATAACAATATCTATCTAATGTGAGTGGTTGGTGCTTTAATTAATTAACTAATTAAGGCTCATGAATAAATCAAGCTAGAAATGGTGAGGTTAAGTAATTAGGGAAACACTTAACCATAGTAGCATGTTAACTAGACAAGGTTGATATGGGTCAAGTTAATTTGAACACTTAACCATAATAACATGTTAACTAGACAAGTGGGTAAGGTTAAGCAAGCGTTTAACATGCTAACTAGACTAGATGGTGAGGTTAAGTAAATTTAGAACACTTAACCGTCATAACATGTTAACTAGGCAAGTAGGTGAGGTTAAGTAAAATTAGAACACTTAATTGTCATAACATGTTAATTAGACAAGTGGGTGAGGTTAAGTTAATAGGACACACATAACCAATATATATATATATATATATATATATATATATATATATAACATGATGTGTGAAAGGGTTAAGTAACGCAAGAGGAACACTTAACCAAAATATATATATATATAACATGATATGTGATAGGGGTTAAGTAACACAAGGGGAACACTTAACCTATATATATATATATATATATATATATATATATATATATATATATATATATATATATATATATAACATGATGAGTGGGCAGGTTAAGTTAACTTGAATGAATGGATAACACTTAACCAAGAATATATATCAACTTGAATCAGTGGGAGGGTTAAGTACATATCGGGTTGGTGGGTAATATTAGTAATATAGCCCCACAAACTTAACCATTAAATAAACATGCTTGAACCAGTGGAAGGGTTAAAGTACATATCGGGATCGGTGGGTAATATTAGTACATATAGGCCTACAAACTTAACCATTAAATAGACATGCTTGAATCGGTGGGAGGATTAAGTACATCACGTGTAGGTGGGTAATATTGTATATATATAGGCCCACAAACTTAACCAGTAGGAAACCCTAGTAACGGGGACCCATTTCAGCAGTAACCCACATAGATGTATCACGGTACCTTGAGCTAGGCAGGGTGGGACATGATTACTGGGCTGATTATAAGCGGTCAAAATAGCGGCAGGGGGTACGTCAGTGTATGTTCTGACGGTTTACGGGCATGCACATACTCCGGAGTGGAAAAACCAGGCACTGGGTACCATTAGTTATACACTATGCATCTTGAATCATGTCGGGTCCCTATCATAAGGCTTGACACACCTTACGGTGGGGCCAGCACAGAGTATCTACACGCAAGAGAGGGCCGACTGACACAGACACATGGAAAATTAACACAAAGTAGGTAGCATAAACCCTAGTTGGACCTAGGTCGCGTAAACCCTGAATCCGAGAAGCGTTCAATAGGTAGCATAAACCCCAGTGGCCCTAGGCAGCTTAAACCTTGGTTGAATCTAGGAAGCGCTCGATAGTAAACCCTAGATTAGATCTAGTTAATAAATGGAATCCCCATAATTGATGTACACCTGAAGACAACCGCAAATACGGGGATTGGGATCACGTTATCATATGATAATAGATTACTAGTTTGGACACTAGTAGGTAGTGCAGAGATATAGAAATCAGTATAACAGGGTAGTTGCGAAGTAGATAACGAGTAGAAGCGCATTCAGTTTATCAGTACATTCAGTTTATCGGTACATTCAGTTTATCTTGCCATATCCTATGCTTACCCCATGTTATCTTGTTACTATGATTTAGTCTTATATTTAGTTTATTCATGTCATGACCCATTTCATCGTTTAAATACTAAGAATCACTGGACTTACCAGACTTTATGTCTTATTTGCTTTTGCCTCTTTTCTTCCCCCCCCCCCTCCAGGTAGTCAGGGAGGGAAAAGCTCAGCTCATTTTTGGGCTGTTACTCTTTCTGAGCTTGAAGATTCTTTGGCGCATTGCTTTGAACTCCATTTTCTAATGCTATGGCTAGCTCATGCTTTATTGGGGAATTTCATTGTCAGTTTGGGCTTCTTATATATTAAACAAGGCAGATGCTTTCTTGTAATAAGTATTGGTGTCGTAAAACAATCTTTGTACAAGCTGTTTAAATCAATAAAGGTTATTTATTTTTCGTGGCTTTATTTGTCTGTCTTGTAATTTTTCTGCATCTTATACAAAAAATTCTCCACCGAAGTTAAGGCATTCCCTTTGTGAGTGACCTTAACGGAGGTGGGGTGTTTCAGTGATACATCTATGTGGGTTACTGCTGAAATGGGTCCCCATTACTAGGGTTTCCTAATCAACATGTTATAATGGTTAAGTGTTCTCAAATTAATCTAACCCACCCATTCATCATGTTGTATTGGTTAAGTGTCATCAATCCAGTCGAGTTAACTTAACCCACCCACTTGTCATGTTACATTGGTTAAGTGTTGCGTTCTTGTGTTACTTAACCCTACCACAAATCATGTTATATTGGTTAAGTGTTGCCCTCTTGTGTTAACTTAACCCTACCACACATCATGTTATATTGGTTAAGCGTTGCCCTCTTGTGTTAGCTTAACCCTATCACACATCATGTTATATTGGTTAAGTGTAGCCCTCTTGTTTTAACTTAACCCTACTACACATCATGTTATATTGATTAGCATTAACTATTTATTAATGCACCAACCTCTCACATTGGATTTGTTATTTGCGGTTGCTGGATGTGCCCGGCTGTTCCGGGCAGTCTTATATCGCAAACTCATTCCAACCTCGGGTTCAGGCATTATTACACATCTAATTTTCACTTTTTACCTCCTATATTAGATTATCGTTGCGGTTGCTGGATGTGCTGGGCAGTTCCAGGCAGTCTTACACCGCAACTCAAATCTAACCTCATGTCTTAGGCGTCCATTAGATTTTTAATTAAATTGTATACTTGTAGTTTATGTCCAAAATTCCAGTTTTAACAGGCCAATTAATGTAATTATATTTTATGCCCAAAACTTGATTTACAATCCAATTAACCCAACTTGCAGTTATAATAATAATGCCCCAACATCAATTACAAGTTATGCCCAATAATTTCACCGAATATATTATGCCCAATTATTTCACAGATACATTATGCCCAATATTTACCCAAACTAGATTATGCCCAAATGTTCCCTGTATTCTAATTGTTCGTATTTCGCGATTTCAGCCTAGGATCGAAGGTAACCCAGGTTCATAAGAGAAAAAGGAAATAGGGGAAGAGAGAGAAGGAGCATAAGATAAGAATAGGCATAAAATTAGGCATGTAACAACATACTGAATATAAGAAAATTTAGATCCATCAAAGATAGATTCTTGAATAAACTGATATAATCATTATTGCAGGCATAAGAATAACACCATGAACCAAAAAGGATTATAAACCTAATGTACAATAAAGATAGGCCTGATTTAATCAATAAAAATAACCCCTACGGCATGTAAAGACATGGATTCAATAGAAGGATAGGGATAAATCTGAAGAGATTATCTTACAGTCAGGCATAGACTTCGATTCATTTTATTACATGTCAAGATTATAGTCAGGTATTCAAATCTGAAAATAGCATGAACCTACCTTACTAGGATTAAGAAAAGATAATTGAATCGTTGTTGTTGCAGAAACTCTAATTTGATGTTGATTAATCTTCAAAGTTGATTGTTGATGAAGAACTTCTAATATGATCTAGGTTTTAGAGGCGGCGGCTAAGAGAATTGAGAGTTCAGCAGCATAGAGGCGTCATAAGGAATTGTTATGAACTAGGGTTAGGTTATGAGTGTATATATAGATGTCTAGGATTATTAAGAGCCTTTAGATCAACATAGGATCCATCCAAACCACCCAGTCCAAGAGAATGCGTCATCAGACCAATCATAAGTCGCCACGTACCCCTACGACTCAGAAATTTGTCACTGTCCAGAACGGTCAGTAGGGGTCGACCCCTACAGGGGGGTCGACACCCATGTCGACACCCCTATACGGGGGTCGATACCCTCTAGCGGGATTTTTCCCTCCCCCTTCTTTCCTCTGGTTTGAAATTCGAATTTTGATTATTAATTATTTATTTAATTCTAATTTAAACTTAAATCTTCTAACCTCCATAACTTCTTCATACTATATCCGTTTTACATAAACTCGGACTCTATCTCAAGCAGAATTCCGAGAAGAACGGAATGGTGCACCCCATTTCCCTTAATTCTTCTTTTAAAAAATTAAGTATTCTTTAATTCATTATTTTAATATACACAGAAAATTTAGGGTGTTACATTCTCCACTTCTTAAAGGATTTCGTCCCTGAAATCTCCAAATTAGAAGAATGTGTCCTACCATCCATCATACATCTACTCATCCATCATCCATAAGCATCCAATATCCTTAAAATATTTCTAATGCTATATGAACATATGCAAGGGTGTGTGTACATGTCCAAACACTAATGCAAAAGATCAGGCGGTCCACTGATTCAGTTGACCTCCTTAATGTGAATTATGTTAGTGCCATGAGTCCAACATGTATGCAGTTTTTCCTATGGTACTTTATAACTTCTATATGAGTGCATAACCATTTTCAAATGTGTCATCCATATGATATTACATCAAGTTTTAATCCATATATATATATAAATTCACTCATGCATATGCAATATGGAAGTGACGGAGCCGATCTAGTGCCTAATGTGTGTGTATATGCATTCACGAGCAACCACTAGCAAACACTTACATCTACTTGCATCCACCGAACAAAACACATGTGTACATCCATTGGCTTCTACCTAAGGATCGAGGATAGGTCCGAGAGGATATACTTAAAAGATAAAGACTAGCATGCAAATAAACTTTACAGAAAAAAGAGATCAAGGATATACCCTCAAAAAGGGTATGATGCGCGTATCTAGTCTTCAGTCTTCTAAGTCGCATCTTCTTGAGCTTCACTCCATTGTGCTCTGACTGTCTTAACTTCATGATTGCATAGCTTCTTAATTTCTGTTTCCAAAATATGAGTTGGAACTCATTTCACTGTCGCCTCTCGTTCCAGCTCTTCTCCTTCTAGTATACTTGGCACTACAACTTCTGTTGTGTCATGCTAACATTTCCTCGAAAGGTCTTCCAAAATCCTATTCACCCTTTCTGTCAGAGGATGATAAGCAGTGCTCAAACATAACTGCGTACTCATGGCTTCTTCCAAAATTCACTAGAGGGTATTCCATGTAGAAGAACTATCTCTTGAAAATAAACAGATGCTAACCATGTTACCAAGTGTATTTATTAAGGTGATTAGAGGTCTCTTCTCTACTTAACTTATCCATTGTGTTAGATATCTGAGAGTCTTTTCTTTATGAAGTCCCTATTTGATCCAAAAGCGTAGGTCTTACTCCTAGAGATGCCAACTACTAACCTAATCGAAGGTTTTAAAATCAACGGATGATATGTATTCTGAACATTTCCTTTTCACATAAAGAGGACTTGAACTCAACCTTTTTCTTCCTAAGGCATCCGCTACGACCTTACCCTTCCTTCTTACGTCAAAATGGCACCTAGTCTCGTGTCGCATGCATCTGTGTATACCGCAAACCTTTTACTACCGTAAGGTAAAAGTCAAAACTGGGGTCGTAGTAAGAGCCCTCCTCGATCGTGAAAAGCGACATCACAATCAATATCCTGAGCAAAGGTTAGATTCTTCTTTGTTAATCCAGTAAGTGGGGCTAATACCTTTGCAAAGTCCTTAATGAACTTCGTGTATTAGCCCGCTAGTCCAAGAAAGCCTCTTACCTCTATTGCATTCCTTGGGACTTTCCAGTCTTTGCACCACAACTACTTTTGCGGGATCTACTGCTATCCCTTCTTTTGGTCACCACATGTCATAGAAACCTTACTTCTTCTCTCCGAAAATGACATTTTGGAGAACTTTGCCTTAAGTTGATGTGCTCGAAGCGTATCCATTACTTATCTTAAATGCAAAGCATGTTCTTCCTCATTCTTTGAGAAAATCAAGATATCATCCACGAAGACTACTACAAATTTATTAAGGAACTCTCTGAACACCCTACTCATCAAGTCTACGAAATAGGCGGGTGCATTTGTCAAACCGAAAGGCATGACAAGTCACTCAAAGAAACCATCAGGGGTCCTAAAAGCAGTCTTGTCTATGCTGTCCTCAGCTATTCTTAGCTGATGATACCCTGTAGCCAAATCTAGTTGGGAGAAAACAGACGCACCTACAAGCGGGTCAAAAAATCATCTATTCTTGGGAGTGGGTGCCTATTTTTCTTAGTCAGCTTGTTTAATTCTCTATAATCCATGCATAAGCGAAGTGAACCATCCGCCTTAGTAGCGAACACTACTAGAGCACCTCATTCAGAAATACTTCGTCTAGTAAACCCCTTCTCAAGCAACTCTTTAACTTGCTTGCTGAGCTCCTTCCTCTCCCTAGGAGCCATGTGCCGTATGGGTAATGCAACTGGTTGGGCATTATCAACCAAGTATATGCGGAAATCTATTTCGCGTTTCGGGGGTAAACCCTTCACTTCATCAAAGACATCGGGATACCCACGGACTGCTTGAACGGATTGCAAATTATCAACAGATGCATCAAGAGATTATATGTAACTAAGCATTATAGAACCCTTAGGGTTACATGAGATTTCGAGGGTATTACCGAGGCGAGTCAAAAGTCTAACTACCCTCCTTTCACAATCGAGAATGGCACCATTACAGGATAAACAATCCATCCCTAGAATCAACCAACAGCCCATGAAACCAAAAACGTAAGCATTACATCTAAACTCAACGCTTAGTACAGATATTTCCAAATCCAAACAAATCATAGATAAATGAGCTGAACCCCCAATAGGATTTGAGACAACAATGGGATCCTCTACCCTACTAGTACTAAGGTGTAGAGACTCAACTATGGAAGCAGATAGAAAAGAATGTGAAGCGCCAGAATAAAACAAAGTTCTAACAGGATGATTGAAAATAAAAACTAAACTTTCAACAGAAACGTTCCTACCTCTCTTAGGTACACTAGCAGTGAGAGCATGCAATTTCCCTCTAGAAGATTATGTCCTTTTCCCTTGTCCTTGTCCTTCGGGCAATCCTTGATAAGATGCCCTGCTTCACCTTACTGGAAACAACCACCTGTTTTCTTCTTCCTACAATTAAATGACCCGCTATACCATAGAAAAGACACTTGCTCTTGTCGTGGGATCTATTATTTCCTCCACCCTTCTTATATTCCAATCCCTTGTTTGTGATTCTTCCACTTTGGCCTCTTTCTTTTCACCTTTCTCCTTCTGCGTGGATTCAGCCATATCAACCAGCTTCTTATCCTTAGGCTTGTGCTCCTTAGCCCAGACTCCCTTATTCTCATCCTTACTATCCTTGTGTAGCTTGTCGATGAGTTTCTCAAAACTACCTCCATCGCATGGCAACCTACAAAGCTTGAAAGAAGATTAGCCACAGGTGAAACTACAGCGGCTAAAGATAGAGGTTGGGCACTACTTCGCCCTCGACATGTGCCGTATGCCTACGAAACTATGGCGAAAAGAAAGGAAGAAGAGATTCAAATATAGAATCGAAAGATAGTGCATATGGTTTTGGGGAATATGCCTTTTAAAAACAATACTTTTCTCTTGAAAAATGCTTCTTTAAAACATGTTTTAGAAAACACCCCATTTAAAATATGCTTTTGAAAAATCTTTTATCTGTTCTGGTAACCGTTAGCTTTGATACTACGTGTAACACCCTATCTCCATTAAGGTCACTCACAAAGGGAATGCATTAACTTCAGTGGAGCGTCATAAGTGTATAGAACAGATAAAACTTAAACAGCCAAAAAAAATAAAACTTTACTTCATTGATAAAACAGCAGCTTGGTAAAACAGCTTGTAGAAAGATTGTTTTCCAATACCAAACACCAATATCCATTACAAAAAAGCATCTATCTTGTTTGACAAAATAAAGAAGCATAAAATGACAATTGTATTCCCCAATAAAGCATGAGCCAGCCATAGCAGTGGAAAAGAGAGTCCAAAGCAATACGTCAACTATCTCCGAGCTTGGAAAGAAAACTGAGCTAAGTGGTAATATTCCCTTCCTGTGAACCTTGAGGGGGGGGAAACGAAAGAAAAGAAAGCAAAACAAAACAGAGTCAGACATAAATCCTGGTAAGTCCAGTGACTTTCAGCATGTAGCATCATGACATGAATAAACTGGATACAAGACATAACTATGATAGTAAGCATAGCAAGACAACAAATGATGAGAGTTAGATATGACAAGGAACACATGATGAACCAGATATGATGATTGTGCTTCTAATTATTAATATATTCCCTACACTGCACCGTTTACTAAGACACCTTGGTTAAGAGAGTAACTCCCTAAGTATCAACCCCGAAGACCGAAATCAATATCAGATTGACCCTCAAAGAATTACCCAACTCAACCAACCTTATGTTATTGCACTATTACAAGATTATGTCGCACCAATCAATATGACTAGGCAAGGTACACTAAATGAGCTTCGGTTCTTTCTTCGATTTCCTATTTTCTCTACGCCACCCAACTAGCAACCTAACTAGTGTCTTTCATAGAATGATTTGTATTCCCTACTACTGTCCCAACTAGTATCCTATGTTATATAATAAGGTGATCCCAACCCCGCAATTGAGGTAACCTTCAAGTGTACATCTAGTATAAGGATCTTACCTCAATCAGCCTAATTGCCATGAGGATGTTTGATGTATCCTTACTACCTTAACCGTTCGGCTCCTGCTCGTATCGATCTAGTTTTTGTTTGTGTCGCTCGACCCTCTTCTTGATTGTAGATACCTGTGCTGGTCCCACCGTGGGGTGTATCAATTCCTATGGTGGCAACCCGACACAAATTCAAGTTGCACAGTGTATACTACTGATGCCCAGTGCCTGCTTTTTCCACTCCGGAGCACGTGCACGCCCATACTTTGTCGGAACGTACATTGCTTACCACCTGCCGCTATTTTGACCGCTTATAATCAACC
Organism: Allium sativum; assembly: GCA_030737875.1. Classification (NCBI taxonomy): domain Eukaryota; kingdom Viridiplantae; phylum Streptophyta; class Magnoliopsida; order Asparagales; family Amaryllidaceae; genus Allium; species Allium sativum. Next base: position 506,003,346 of record CM060921.1, on the reverse strand, counting down.
CAGTAATCATGCCCTACCCTGCCTAGTTCAGGGTACCATGATACATCTATGTGGGTTACTGCTGAAATGGGTCCCCATTACTAGGGTTTCCTAATCAACATATTATAAAGTTAAGTGTTCTCAAATTAACCTAACCCACCCATTCATCATGTTGTATTGGTTAAGTGTCATCAATCCAGTCGAGTTAACTTAACCCACCCACTTGTCATGTTATATTGGTTAAGTATTGCCTTCTTGTGTTACTTAACCCTACCACACATCTTGTTATATTGGTTAAGTGTTGCCCTCTTGTGTTAACTTAACCCTACCACACATCATGTTATATTGGTTTAGTGTTGCCCTCTTGTGTTAACTCAACCCTACCACACATCATGTTATATTGGTTAAGTGTTGCCCTCTTGTTTTAACTTAACCTTACCACACATCATGTTATATTGATTAGCATTAACTATTTATTAATGCACCAACCTCTCGCATTGGATTTGTTGTTTGCGGTTGCTGGATGTGCCGGGAGGTTCCGGGCAGTCTTATATCGCAAACTCATTCCAACCTCGGTAACAGGCATTATTACAGATCTAATTTTCACCTTTGACCTCCCACATTAGATTATCGTTGCGGTTGCTGGATGTGTTGGGCGGTTCCAGGCAGTCTTACTCAACAACTCAAATCTAACCTCGTGTCTTAGGCGTCCATTAGATTTTTAATTAAATTGTATACTTCCAATTTATGTACAAAATTCCAGTTTTAACATGCCGATTAACGTAATTCTATTTTATGCCCAAAACTTGATTTACTTGCTAAATAACCCAACTTGCAGTTATTATAATAATGCCCTAATATCAATTACAAGTTATGCCCAACAATTTTACCGAATATGTTATGCCCAATTATTTCACCAAATACATTATGCCTAATATTTACCCAAAATAGGTTATACCCAAATATTCCTCGTATTCCAATCGTTCATATTTCGCGATTTCGGGCTAGGTTCGAAGGTAACCCAGGTTCATAAGAGAAAAAGGAAATAGGGGAAGAGAGAGAAGAGCATAAGATAAGAATAGGCATAAAATTAGGCGTGTAACAATAGACCTAATATAAGAAAATTTAGATCCATCAAAGATAGATTCTTGAATAAACTGATATAATCATTATTGCAGGCATAAGAATAACACCATGAACCAAAAAGGATTATAAACCTATTGTACAATAAAGATAGGCCTGATTTAATCAATGAAAATAACCTCTACGGCATGTAAAGACATGGATTCAATAGAAGGATAGGGATAAATTTGAAAAGATTATCTTACAATCAGGCATAGACTTCGATTCATTTTATTACATGTCAAGATTACAGTCTGGTATTCAAATCTGAAAATAGCGTGAACCTACCTTGCTAGGATTAAGAAAAGATAATTGAATCGTTGTTGTTGCAGAAACTCTAATTTGATGTTGATTAATCTTCAAAGTTGATTGTTGATGAAGAACTTCTAATATGATCTAGGTTTTAGAGGCAGCGGCTAAGAGAATTGAGAGTTCAGCAGCATAGAGGCGTCATAAGGAATTGTTACAAATTAGGGTTAGGTTATGAGTGTATATATAGATGTCTAGGATTATTAAGAGCCTTTAAATCAACATAGGATCCATCCAAACCGTCCAGTCCAAGAGAATGCGTCATCAGGCCAATCAGAAGTCGCCACGTAGCTCTACGACTCAGAAATTCGTCATTGTCCAAAACAGTCAGCAGAGGTCGACCCCTACAGGGGGGTCGACACCCATGTCGACACCCCTATAGAGGGGTCGACACCTGTGTCGACACCCCTTGGGGGGGTTGACACCCTCTGGCAGAATTTTTCCCTCCCCCTTCTTTCCTCTAGTTTGAAATTCGAATTTTGATTATTAATTATTTATTTATTTCTAATGTAAACTTAAATCTTCTAACCTCCATAACTTCTTCATACCATATCCGTTTTACGCAAACTCAGACTCTATCTCAAGCAGAATTCTGAGACGAACGTAATGGCGCACCCTTTTTCTCTTAATTCTTCTTTTAAAAAATTAAGTATTCTTTAATTCGTTATTTTAATATACATAGAAAATTCAGGGTGTCACATTAGGCATACATTGATCAGAAGTACGACTAAAAATCTCCAAGTACCCAATATACATGTTTCAACTTCTAGAGAAAATAATTAAAACTTTTGAAAATAGATATGGAAAGCACATTCTAAATGGATCGTAGTTACGCAGTGATTATGCCTCTATCCCAGTGGAATCACTTGTTACTATAGGCATCACATCCTTTGAATTTCACCATGGTTGTTTAGTATATAGATGTTACGCCACTGTCCGCATGGAATCACTTGTAACCGTAGGCATCTCGTCCCTCGAATTACACTATGGTTATAGATCGTAGTTACGTAGTGGTTACGCTGTTGTCCCAATGGAATTACTTGTAACTGTAGGCATCTCGCCCCTCAAATTACGCTATGAAAACATCGAGTGAGTATAGTAAATCAAAATGATCACACTGAGTGGGATTCCAGTATGTGTTCTTACCGAGTAGGACCCAGATTTTCGATGGATGCTTCCGTCAGGTGGAGTTCCAATACAGCGCTTACCGAGTAGGTCCACGATTTCCGATGGATGCGCGGAGTTCCAATGCAAAACTATGTAATAGAATCGAAATTTTCTGTAGAAAGTACTTTCCATATCTTCGATTTGAAATCATATAATATTATACATAGTCGTTCATTCCACTTTGCATATATTGTACTGATATAAGATTTCATTTACATAAGATTTCTTAAATCGTATTCCAATATATCATTCTTATATAAATTCCACTATATAAGATTATCATTTCACATCGATTACCTTTCAAGTCAATATTCTTTGAGCATTCTTATATAACTAATTTATATAAGTTTCCAAACCCATTATCAAAACATATAGAGAATCAAAGGTGCTCAAAATTATCCATTTCAATGTAAGTTTAGTTTGAAGTTCATATATGACTTCAAAAATCATTTACTTAAATTGGATATAACACTGCAACAAAAATGGTTATTAACAACTCCTAATTACAATACTTAGGACCATGTGTCGTCTATTTATACTATAAAGCTCAAAATAATATAGTATAACTGGTTAGATCGTTGTTAATTGTTTCCTGCATTTAATTTTGTTTCCCCGCATTGGCTGCCCGTTTTCCTATTTCGCTGATAATAAATGAAGTAGTTCCTTAGAAAACAAATCGCTCCCTCCATCCCAAATCGCTCCCACCATCCCAAATCGTCTCCGTTCTTATTTATATTTTTCTATTGCCTGGTCGTTTGTTGATTCCATTAAGACTTCATTGTTAATTTGAGTTCACTCAATAGTTAAGAGCGCCATTCGTTCATAAATTCTCTGACGATTCCCTTTAATAATCTGATTTAAGGTAATTTTTGTGTAATACCGAAAGTTAATTTGTTAATTTGGTTAGATGTGTTGATTCTCCAATGATTCTCTTTAATAATCTAATTTGTTAATTCGCTAATTGCTCTATTTATATATTATAGGTAAATGAAGAGGTGCAAAGAAGCAACAAGATGTTGAAATTCTTTTTGGTATAGTAAGCAAATGATGTTTTTTTTATTTCTTCATTATCTGGTGTATGCTTATTGTTGAAATTTAATGTACAAACGTTGTGAAAACATAGTTTATAGAACTGCATGAACTTGATTTTTAAATATGCAAGCACCTAAATATGTGTGTGTGTGTGTGTGTGTGTATATATGTATAAAGCTTTTTTGTTAATTAGTGAAAACATTTTAAATTTGGTGAGTAATGTATGGAAAAGTTGGCTTGTCTTTCCTCAAGGCTGCAATCCTTTTGTGGTGCTTTTTGCAAGCATATCAACACAATATGGGTTTGCTCTATAAGTTCACTTCTTTTGGTAGATAAATTACTAACACTGGCTTTTATGTCTTGCAAGTTAGAGATGTGTGATTGATTATGGATAGGAACTCAAGGAGATCTAAAGCAGTTGGATATGACCTTTTTCTCTTTGATTGTTAACTAAATTTGTCTAGCAGTGATTTTATTGGATTGTATTTAAGTTGTGTTAGTATTGAATTTAATGGATTGTTGTGTTGTGGTTAATGCCATACTATTACTAACAAGCTGTGGGCTGACCTAGCAACAAAGAAATGTAGTTCCATTATATTTAAATGCGAAAGATATAGTGTTCAACTCAATTTTGCTGTAAATTGTAGGTTTGTATGTTTTTAGGAAATTTGGTGTTGTGAACTCCTTGGATTTTTGATTGAGATAGAAATGTTGAATTGATTAGAGATCATGTTCAGTGGATGAAACCAAACATTTTGGTTTTATTGATATCTCACTAGTGAAATGAAACAAATTTGTTTCGGCTATGTTAAAAAATGGAGCCAAATAGTTCATCTCTTAGCAAATTAATTGATAATTGATACCCATAACTCGGGACAAGTACTCAAATTTGTTTGGGGGCTCTATTTTACATCCATATCCATTTCCTACTATTTGTTTGAATAGTTCATTTGAAAGTCTATAGAATGACAACATAATTGTGTCTTTTGATGCGATATAGGAAAGTCCAAAGTAAAAGGTCTCTTCAGTATGAGCAGTATATATATTGTCAGAACATGATAGAGTAATTGTTGAAGATGAAACCGATGGCACTAGTCTAAAAGATTTATGTGAAGCAGATGAGTATTTTGGCAAGTCCGATTAGCAGTTTATAAAGAATGCGATAGTGTATATATTAAAGACTATATATATGAACATACAAAAGGAAAAAATGTGACGTTATTTTTATGTAAATATATATATTTCCTTAAATTAATTTGGTAGATCTTCATGCATTGATTAGTGCCTTAGCACTGATTAGAAATAAAATACGTTTACTTTGACTTCAAAATAATCAACTACAGGCTTTGATTTTTGTCCTCTATTTTGTGTTAAAACGATGAAAACACTTGTTCGACTGTGCTATATTTGCAAAGTTTTCAACCGAGTTGCAACTCAGTTTATGAAAAGTAAGTTTTCAACTCAGTTTTGCAAACTAAATCGACTCAGTTTGCAAAAATGAGTCGCGCCTCTCAGTTTAAGAACTTGGAATGCCTTATCATCTGTGTGTCCGTTAAGTTAAGGCTGTAGTTATGTACGCATACATTCCTTTTATATGGTATATGGGTTTTAAAAAAGTGAATTTTCTTGTTGCTTTGATGTCTCTAGCCTTGATGCTTTTTTAGATGTTCATTTCGCTTTCATCATTTTGAACATACACTGAAAACTCAATCAAACCGAGTCCCGACTTAGTTTTGTAGAATTGAGGTCGATTCAGTTCGCAAAATTATGTCACGCGACTCAGTTTGACAACTGACTTTGCAATTAAGTTTGAAACTTGGAATGTCTTGTCGTTTGTGTGTGTTAAGGCTGCAGTTATTAATGAATATAAGGTGTGTAACGACCCAAATTTTAGCATACTCTGAATCGACTAAATAACATAAGTCCAACTCAAATTGCACTAAAACTCAGATGTTCAAGAAAGAAATTAGAGGGTGAGAAATAGAAAGAAAGAAATTTGGAATAGAAGAACAAAATCAGAGTAACACGAATCTCACAGCGGAATGAGTAAAATATATTAAATATCATGACTTGAAATACAAAACTGTATTTGTACTTACATACAACATTAGAGTACAACACATATACATCACAGCAGAAATAAACTCTATGTATCTAACGCTGAAGCCTTCTACTCCAAGCTCTTTCCGGCATATCTGTAAAATGCTGAACTACTTGACTGCCCGTACAAATTTGGGCACCCAAGAGTTTAGGGAAAACATATAAAATAAACTCTGGGTTAGTCATGGGACTGGTGTGAGCAAACAATTTTAAACAGCTTGATTTTAACTTTCAAAATCCCTTTTTGAAAGAAAAAATAATTGTAGGACCGATCCACACATAAATATGGATGGTTTTTACCTTACGATGATCCAAAACAATTTGAAATCAATATTATTCTGATATGATAATAGCGTCTAAATACAAATAAATATCAATCTAGCTGAACGCTTGCATCTCGCGCTCTATATATATAGTATACAAACAAAACCGCAGGTGCTTATTGGAGAATGGATTTCCAACTATGGTAAGGTATGGGACCACCTTCCGACAATGTACCTCTGGAGATGAATACATTGGGGTTCCACAAGAATGTCTTGCAACCCGGCTACATATGACCGGCCCCTCATTTCGCTTGAGAGTACCGAATATATCATCACCACAATTAGGGGCCAGCCAACTGAACCGATAGCATATAAATAAAAAGGGACAACCGAAGGCATTTGATTTCTCCAGATCAGGTAATGATACACCCTTTTAATGGGAGCGACCCACATAGCCATGCTGCCTACCCGATTTTAAACCATTTCCCAGTTGAAGACTCTTGAGATTAGAACTTACCATTAGACAGATCATATCTTTATTTACTTTGAATGCCACATCGTCAAACCCGCCAAATCACAAATTGATTTCCCCAAAAATAATTACGGGCATAAAGCTAAGAGAAACGAATTGCTCCACCACCAATGTAAATGCATTTGAAGAGATCAATTTACGCCATCTATTAGGTATACGCTGTCAGACATTCATCCATACAAGTTGTCCTGGGACTGGACAAACCGAAGGCACTATTCTGTAAACAGAAAAACCTTTGTATAAACTTCGTCTTCATTTTTCTTCAAAAATCTCTGACTTATAATGTATAAATCGAATCGAAGTGGAATTTAGATTCCGGACTCTTCGAAATGATAACGTAGGGTCAAGTGGTGTTTAAAATAATAATCAAGTCAACATATTACCTATGGATTAAATATTCATATTGATTATCAATACTTATCTACTGCAAATATATCACATATATGATTCACATCACGGTTTAAAATAATAATCTATGCAAGATGACTAAATGTGTAAATGTTTAGTTTGTATTTTTCAAGTTAGGGTAATCACATAACTGACAATTCAATCGACATTTCAATGGTCACCATATATCTAACAATTCAAGTTTTACAACGCAGATTTATTTGCTTAAAGAAATCATATTTTTGATTTCAAACAATGGTTAATAAAGACAATTCAACTCCCGTAAATTGTTTTCCTTTTTAAAAAAATCCAATTTTTATTTGTCATTGTTTGAATTGAGAGATAAATTTTAAAAGATTTATCGACACAAGTCGATTGTATTCAAATAGCTCTTCAACATTTATTTCAAAACATTTTTAGTTTATTATTGATCGTTAACTATTTTCCTATAATCATGGCATATTCTCGATTACAACATAACAAAATCTTATCAATTCCTTGGTCTTGAAATTGATTGGATAAACCCTTTCTTTTATTATATTTAAATTTTTTTTAAAGGAATAATTTAAATTTCACTACTTTAATCACAAGCTTGATTTATGTCCATATATATATAATCAACTTCTGGTTTATTTCAGTCACTTCTTCTTATCGTCTTATGGTTATATTCTTTTATATATATTCCATCTATTACCTTAAACAATGCAATTTCTTTAAATTATTTTTAATTAAAACAAATGTTAAATTTTTAATCAAGACTATCTCTCAAAATGTTTCTCACTTTCCAATTTTCTTATTCTTTTGTTATTTCTCTTTTACTATTCTTTTCTTTTAATTGATTCTGCAGCCCAACATCTTGGGCCCAGTCCCCTTCCTTTTCATTGTTTTATTTATTTCTATTTTTTTCAGCCCAAAGCCCAATACGTTTTCAAAGGCCCATGACCACATTTCCACTCCTTTTTCTTTTAACTGAAGATGTAAAATTTTCGCTACCCGATTCCTTTATCCTCCTCCTTCTTCTCCCTGAAGCCCCATGCACGCTGTGCATGTTGTGCACATATCCAACCATCACCGTGTCCTCAGCCTTGCATCGACCATTGCCACCGCTCTCACTCTACCTCCTGAAACTGGTCCCACCCTCGAGAAAATCGGCAATCTTCTGAACCCAAAACCGACAGTGTTACCCAGCTTCACTACCGCACCCTGATCCAAGAACCCATATCGCTCCACCTCTACATGCAATCGATCACCGTATAAATTCACCACAGGGTAGCAGACCATCTCCCCCTTCGATCCCCCTGGGGCCATGGTCTAAAGTGCCAGCATGTCAGAGTAGTTCTCCATGAAACGGCGGCTTCAAAAACAGTCCTCAACCACATTATTCGATCCAAACCTCACCAACTACTCGATTTAAATTTCGAGTTGTATTTTTCTGATAATCTACAGCCTCCCATGTTGCTCCAGTGCCAATGACTTAGCCCATGACCTACACCACCGCCGGATTTTGCCCAGCATCCGTTTTCTAGCCATCTCAAGAATTCCCCCAGACCCCATCACTAAAAATCTTGATTTTGTTACTAAAAATCATGATTTTAACCCAACATCCGTTTTCTAGCCATCTCGAGAATTCCCCCAAACCCCATCACTAAAAATCTTGATTTTATTACTAAAAATCATGATTTTAACATACTAACTTATTCATATACCTGAATCACCCAATTTCGATGTTTGAAGATTTGATTTTTGGGGACCCTTTGCTGTTGTTTAAATATAAATAAGGGTATACAGTTTTTTTTATAGTTCTGAAACTATTTTTAAAATTAACTCATGACTAAACAAACAACTTTTCTGTTGAACTTTAATTCTAAAACAAAGTAGGGTTAGAGTTAAAGTATTAAGAACTGGACTTATCTCTTGTTTGAATACACAGGTAAGATAACGGGGTTTTAAGTTCTAACAAAACAACAAATGTTTGATTCATATATGATGTAACTCATCATGGTCAGGTATATATCCCTATATAATTTCCATCATGCAGTCTCCATTCAAGCGATTAGTTAAACTAGTGGTTAAAGTGAGGTTTGCTCACTTAAAGTGTTTCCTGTCTTATGTTTCCAAGCACAAACTTATTCAAATACCATCATCTATTTCTAGCCATTTAACTCAACAATTTTTCGTGGTTCGCCCGTGTAAACTTAGGTGTATATTAACATATATGTGGCCTTATGTTAATTGAATCAATATATGGAACTAGGAGGTAGAAAGAATGTTTATTCACAATAGCACTCACTGCCTCAGGTTTTTAAATGTTCCAGGGATATTCAATTTGTTTCAGTGATTTAATTTGCTACAATCATTATGGTTGAGAGTTATATATAGTAATATGGCCCCAGTTCTATAGAGGCACATACCTGGTTTCAAAGCAACATGAATTATGTACGAGATAAGGCAAAAGATATGTTTACTCGCAGTTTTACTATTTTTAACCTTCTGTCACGTTCAGAGCTTCTAATTCATCGTGTAACTTAAGTGACTGTATTATAGCTGACATCATATATGGCAAGCAAGCAAAGATATGCATGTGCAAAGAATCAACAACAAAATGGTCAAATGGTTATTAAAAATGGAAGATTATAAATGAGGTTTTACTCACACAAATGCTTGCTGTCTTTATAATCTGTTTCAGACTTTTGTTTGCGTTATATGTGTCACACATATCAATCACCGGTAGATATAAAATATTGGCATCCTAACAATCTAACATTCAGGGGATTGTTAAACAGGATTTGAAAAAAAATGAGTTTGCTCACCTAAATTTGCTTCATGCCTTTCCTTAGTCTCAGGTTTTGATTTTTCTTTGCTTTAAGTAGTCCCCTGTTTTCATTTAGTTTGAGTTCACAGATTTCAGCCATTGTTATGATCCCCTGGTTTGCCATACTGATTCCTACCATCGACTTCCAGTTTTTGTTCAGATTTACTTGTGAATGTGTGAGTATGGCAATGGGTATGCATGCATATTTATAGGTGAATTGGTACTAAACTATAGACTAGAATATAGGCTCCACAGGGGATGGTAAAACTGCTGTATTGGTTGATTGAAACAATGAGGCTAGTGTACATAGCAGTGTAGGCATTGATTTGAATAGAAATTTGCTTACAGTTTAGCTGTGCAGACATGCTTCCAGTGGAAAGAGGATATGACCAGCAAGACACTGAAGTACATATACATATATACACACCCTAAAATACTAGTTTTAAAAAAACAACTTCATTTCTAAGAAATAGAATCTATAAATGGTTGTGTACATAAAGTGAATAGGTTGTTGTATAGTGTTTGATTGAACACCATGTTCTTGATTGAAAAGTGATGGTGTTAAGACTGCCTACATCTTAGTCTTCACATGTTTAGTACAACAGGATATTCACAGTACAAAAGCACATGTATATGTATAAATTTGGGTTGGCTAGGATGTAGATGTAAGAAGGGTGATAGAAGGTGTACATGGGGAAGGTCACAAGCCGTTTATATCTCTAGAATGAAAGGTTGTTTAGTCTATCTCAGTGAGTTATCTCTAGGCATTAGGGTCATGGGCAGCACATGCGTGTTTGTACAAAGAAGACAACAAGGATACTGTTCAGCTTATAGGCTCTTGTAAGGTGAGAAAGCTAGGCTGCTTATTTAATTTGAAAAGAGAGGTTTTAAGTCATTTAATTATCCCTATGCTAGTATACGGCCAGCAACACAAGCCATGTGCCATGTTTTTCTTTGAGAAAGACAAATCTTTATTGCTAAGTAAATCAAGCAATCAATATCCTATATACTTAATGTAAAAAAACATAACTTAGAATCTAAGGCCAATCCAAGCTATTTATAGCTATAAAATGCTTTGATTTTTAAATAACAAATAAATGTATAAAACGAATATTCTCATTTATTTATCTTGATTTTTATTTTATTCTTATAAATTTTTAAATACCATATTCTCTTATATAATTGCATGAGAAGTAAATTTGGATTTTGCCTTAAGTAGAACTCTATACATATATTTTAAAACAAGCTTCTAAAATAAACAAAGATGTTTAAAACATCATTTGCTTGTATAAGTATGTAAACATTACGGAATAAAACAGGTTAAAAATATATACAAAAGATTATAGACGAATGGTTATTCTAAATCATTTTACAATATTCAAATCAAATATTATTAAACTAATTTAAATTACAGATATAAATCTATAAATTATAGTTTACCAAAATTACCGAAAATCCAGGACATTACAAGCTGCTAGAAACCTTGGCTAGGTGAGCATTCTTAATGTTTTTTTATAACAATAAAAAATAGATATTAAGGTGCTAGCTACCTTGTAAAGAGAATCTATTGTTTTGGAAGGATCAATTTTTTTGTACAAAATGTCTTAAATATATAATAGCGGTCAGTCCCGTCTATAGGCATAAAGAAACAAAAAAATCTACTGTTAAATAGACTGTATTGCCAACGGTATAGTTTTCTATTAATAAATAGACTACTACATTGTTTTTCCAAGTTCAAACAATTAGGGCTGTTACGGTAACGGTAAATTTACCATTACCATACCATTACCAGTCGATCGGTAACCATTTTTGGTTGAAATCGGTATACCAGTTAAAACGGTATGGAAACGGTAAATTTACCATTTTTAACGGTAAATTATCGGTAACTTTTCTTCAATACCAGCGGTAACGGTAATTTTACCAGTGAATTCAAAACATAAGTATACTCATCTGATATGCTTTATTACATGCACGTAGAACCAAATAAATGATTATATTTAGTTCAATAATCAGATGAAATAATTACAGATACACTTATTTTCTTTTTCATTTATGTTTTTTTATAAACTAACACCACATATAGTATAATAAAAATGCACGATGTACAAAAAATACGTTAAGATATAAACTTTGATCGACAAATGGTAATTTACCATTACCAGTGTAACGGTTACCAGATTATCGGTATACCAATCAATGGTATACCAGTCGATCGGTAACGGTAACGGTAAGCAATTCTAGCTTACCAGTAAGAACGGTACGGTAACGGTATTTGCCAAACGGTAACGGTAACCATTACCATAACAGCCCTACAAACAATATTCATGGCACTTACAACTAGACTCACATTTGTACCTGTTGGTTTAATTATATTACATACTTTAGGCAAAATACTCAACAGATCAGATGCTATATACTCATATGTATGTGTTGAACTCCTACATAAATATGCTCTGCTTTTAGTATGGCTAAAATATGGACTTGTGCAAAACCACCATTAACAAATAAATAGACTATTATTTTACCAAGAAGGCATGGATGCTTCAACCACTTCAGACCTCTCAGCCAATAAGACTAAGGTAAGGCCTATGTATTTTACTCCTCCGTACTATAGTATCTTAACATCCATTTTAGTAGTTTAAGAATTTACAGTAGATTACAACTCTGTTAACGAACTGAACTGCACTTGCAATTCAATTTTGAAAAATGGTGATGCAAATGCGTGGTTTAAATATTGCATAGTTCTATATTATTACTAAGGTATTTGCATTAGACATGGTTGAATTTGAATAATTAAAGTCTTTTATTATTTGTTAATGGATATAGGATAAGTAATGGTTTCACGTTCAATTGACTTTCATTTCATATTTCTTTACTTGAGAGAAGCTTCAATTGATCCACATTTCCTGTATTTGGTCCACTGAATCTTCAAATTGCACCATACACATAATGATTTTGATCCATACAAAGAGGAATATAACAAAGAATGAATCAATTATACTTTTGAACTATGCACATTACCATATATGATAATATAAGGAAGGTCGTCATCATTATGTAAAGTACTTTTGATTCATTTCAACTGACTTCGCAAAATGATCACTTGACACATAAGATAGCTCACATTATTAACGTATATGTCACTTAAATATCCTTACTTAACCCGCGTTAAAGGACGTAGCTAGACTCATAGATATATGTCCAATATAAGGTAGTTCAAAACCCTGCAGCTATCCAGACTACTAGTGACTTGTTTACAAGTAGAAGCATAGATATACCTTTTTAATTTATAGCTAACCAAGCTATTTTCTTCGGGTAAAACAGAACAGTAATCAACATCTAGGGACACACCATCGAGTAAGAAGTTCATAAAGCATACAGGTAATCATCAAACTTTTCTAGTCATTTTTATTTTGTACTGGTTAATCCTAGGATCTGTACATTAATAAGTTGTACATTATTAAGCATTTGTTTTCAAACATGTACATTCCCTTAAATTAACTATACATTTTCAGATAAATAAGGCAAATGGCCAAAAATTTGAGACTCTTACTTCTTCAGTGGCAGAGGCAACAAAAAAGGAAATTACACCGGACTTGGAGAGCCAAGCTGTATGTTTCAATTTTAACACTGTAATTTATTTATATTACCGATTCCTAATAATAATAAACTAGTTAGGCCCCTACTCTAGCTAGCATGAACTTTGTTGGTGATAAATGTAGGAATGAGTGGGAAAAAGTAGTTTTATGAAAGAGTTGGAGAGTGGGTAGAAGTATTTTTATTGGGTCAGCAATGTCCCCCTTCCCCTTCCTTTCTTTCTCCTTGTGTAGCATGCAGTTTCAACATAGTTTAGTTTTATGTATATACCAGTGTATGATTCAGCAAACTTCATACCAGATCAGAGATAATGTAGGTTGCGGTTATAACCTTTGTACTGTATTCAAAAAACACTAGCTAGCTTAGGCCACTTATGTACTGTTTAAATAAGTATGATTTTTTTTATATTTCCACATGTTGGCAGTGATTTAAGATGTTGTAGTCCTGTCTGTAACTTCATCTCTCGCGACAACAATGCAATTGAAACTATTTTGTTTGGAGACATGGGAACCGACGTTCCATACACAACCTTCTACCAACGTATTCATATCTCACATTGGAGACATCAATTATGCAAGAGGTTGTTCATGGCTATGGGATGAATTCTTTACCTAGATCGAACCCATGTCTTCAAAATTCCCATATGTTTAAATAAAGTAGGAACTTGGAATGTAGATGTAATATGTTTATATTATTAAAACACAGGTAATAATAATTTATTATTCTTATATAAATTTTTATAATGCTTGGCGAAAACTGGCCTAGGAATTGCCCGAGAACATTACCAGACATCTGAAATAAATTTCAAACGTCTAAAATGGTCTCAGGGTGTTGGCCGAAATCCACTTCAAACGTTCGAAACCTATTTTCAGACGTCTGAAAATAGATTCAGACGTTTGTGATTTGCTGCTATTTCTAGTTTTCCTTCAATCGACCGGTGAAGACCACGGTCAATAATTTAAGTTGTTTCAGGACAGAACTGACACTTGAAATGCGCATTTTATAATAATTACTATTGTTTATTTCCAGGGATAGTAGACTCTCCGATGAAGAAGCACACAACTGAAAAAAGTGGAATGCCTATTGCCACCAAACCCTTCCGTAAGTTCGTTATTATAGTGCTGTGTATTATAAAGAATGTCACCATAGTAGGATGTAATACTAATACTGTAACAACCCGAATTTCCTTTCCCTTCGAATCGACCGTAAGTCCTTATCCGATGGTCAGAAATCCTCGGATTATTAACTTTGGGCACACAACACATCAGAACAAAACAAAAGAAGACTTTTATTAACATTATATAAATGTTACATCAGAGTACAGAATATCAGAGTACATCAAAAATAATACAACGGAAGATAAATTACAGTAAATACAATGCAATGCATAGCGGAAGACTATCATTGCTCTGGACACAATTTTAAGCTTCAATCCAGAATCCTACTCAAGGAAAATATTTGCAAAACAAACAACTCGGCTGCCCATGTAGAAAAAAATGGGCACCCGAGTTTGCAAGGGAAAAACAAACTACGAATCAGTCATGGGACTGGTATGAGAAACTCTACAGTTATAATTAACTTATATAAAATAAGGAATATCACGGGACCACGCCGTATAACACAGAACGCCTTTTCTCCACTAGATTTCCAGTGCATATACAACTACCATACATAAACTTATGGATCTACAATGCATCAAACAACATGCAATTCTTCAATCTACCCATTTAGGCTTAATCCCTAAACTTAGATTTTTCAAATCCAATTCACTTTACTGAAATTGTTCCTTTGGACTTTATTTCCCGATTTCTTATTTCAAATCATTTGAAATACATATCTAGTTTTTATATCAAAGTAGATTTCACCTCGAGGAAGACTTACACTGACGATGCACCTACCACGCACTCGAGGAAAACTTACACTACCCATAACACCCATACTTTTAGTCGTCAAGGTTACCAGAATCTTTAGCCACATACTAAACCATTTTTATATCCCGAAGTAGGTAAAATCATTTCACAACATAATAATCACAAGTACTTTCAAACTATAGTGCTTCACATAAGCAATTCACACATATGATCAGTCATTATTAATCATATAACCTTTGAGCTCGTACGTCTCAAAGAAGGGTGTTAAGCAAGAGAATAAATTCTCCGCCACCAAATGGATATATCATCAATAACAACTAATCAGCTATGGGATGAACTACAATGCCAAACACATAATACTCTTCTAAATCATTTCAGAAATATCAGGCTAACCCTCGAAATCCTTTCTGTTTTATAAAACATTCCCAGTCCGAAATCGAGAAAATATTTCTTATCACTTAAGAAAATCTCATTTCAAAATCATTCATTAAATTTGAAATGAACCAAACAACATCGCTTAACACCTCATAGTCAAATCGTGAAGTGTTTCACAAGATGCTAGCATACCAATATTCCCGCCCAACCCAATGCTAAATGTAAAAGCATATTTGCTCAACAATCAATCAATCGTAATCAATATCAACAACCAAACATATTTGGTTCATATCACTTTTCGTGCTTTGATAAATTTAAACACCATCTATCCGTTACAAATCTAATTAAAGAATTATTAAAACTCCACTTAGTTTCAATCTCTAAAATTATTACTTAATGATTATTCAACATTAGGAAATTTATCTTGTCTTTAACTGGGTTAAAGAACCAATGTCATTTAAAACAAAATTCACGATAAACCCAAAATCATCTTCCATTTAATATGGAACCTTCACAGAAATTTGAACAATTCATAATCGATATATATATATATATATATATATATATATATATATATATATATTCGTATCAAACTAATACTATAAGTGGAATAACAGCGAAGCCTTTCAAATTCCATAAGTAGTAAATGTCTTCCATCACAGAAGCTGATCTTGATTATTATTAATTCGAATTCCATTCAATTCCAATTTAGTTTATTAAATTGGAAATTTTCACTTTGGAAAATTTTCCATTAAATCTTAGTTAAAAGATTTAAAAATTTCAAATCATTACTTCACCGTTAATTGCTGAAATTTTTGAATTAGAAAAATTAAAAAGTCAAAAAAAATGCCAAACGGTCTGGGCTTCGGTCGGGAAAGAGCCTGGATCAATCAAGACTATGGACCGAGAACCTCGGTCCACAGTCAATACCAGTCGACTGGTCCATTTCAGACCAGTTGACTGGTCTGTACCTGGGTTATTGCCCAAGCAGACCACCAGTCGTGTAACAACCCGTATTTTCAATAACCTGTAATAACATAAATCGAGGCAGAATTTAATTCTAAATTGGGAATCAAGGGAAACGGGCTATGCCATTGTGTTCGTCTCGGAAAAATACGCGAAATAGAGTCCGAGTTTTCGAAAATCGGAGTCCGTATGACCAAGATATGGCCTCGCGAAGTTTCACGAAAATTCCCAAATTAAAGTATACTTAATTAAGTGAAATGGGTTGTGTAGATATATATATATATATATATATTGATATATATATATATATATATATAATTGAAAATTTAATAAATAAATATGCAAAAATGCTCAAAACAGCGAATTGGGAGAGGGGAATAACCGAACCGGCCGATTTTTGAAGTCGACCCGAGCCCGCTGGCTCGACTAGGGGTTAATCCAGGGTGTTTGGCTGTCAACCCGTGGGCCGATTCGCTCAAGTGCAGATTTTGCATTTGAATGGTTCTCATGGTCCATCTTTAATCTAAAGGCCCTAGATGGTTCCTACACTTGACTTCTTCCCCAAGACATGCTTTGATGGCTTGGATTGAATCTAGGGTTAATCCTATGGCCTAAAACAATTGCCTAATCTATAAATAAGACCCTAACCTACCCTAATTCATTCATAATTAAATCTAGTGACTAAACTATGGCAAAATGCTAGCTCTCATGGCCTCCACTAATTTTATGAAGAGGGTTGCATACTAATCACTCTCTAATCAACTTCTAATCCCTTCTTAGCATCTTAATCTTCTTCATTTGGTGTTCAAAGTTGCTAGTTGTGAGTTTCTATCACTTTGATGATCTTTTGGTAAACTAATTAGATGAGATGTGATGAGATTTATGGTTTTGTATGTGGGTTAATGAGCTTTGAATCATATGATATGATGTTAGCATTAATCTTATGTTTATGCATGTTGAGTATGTAAGCTTATGCAAGTTTAATATGATGTATGTTATGTTTGCATGATGCTAAATATGCAAGTTGTGGGCTATGTAATCATATGCATGTTATGCAAGTTCATGGTAATATGCTATGCAAGTTACATGTTTGTTAATATGCAAGTTACATGTTTGTTAATATGCAAGTTACATGTATGTAAATATGCAAGTTACATGTTTGTTAATATGCAAGTTACATGTTTGTTAATATGCAAGTTACATGTATGTAAATATGCAAGTTACATGTTTCTTTATATGCAAGTTACATGTTTGTTAATATGCGAGTTACATGTATGTAAATATGCAAGTTACATGTTTATTAATATGCAAGTTCATGATGACACATTATGCAAGTCTATAAGCTAATATGCAAGTTTGTTATGCAAAATGAATATGTAAGTTATGTGACATATTATATGCAAGTTATGTGACATGTTATGCAAGTTCATATGCAAGTTATGTGTTTGTTAATATGCAAGATGGCACCTTTGAAACATGTTCATTCATATGCAAGTTGACACCTTTTATATGTGTTATATCATGAACGAAATTACGTGGGAACGATGGGGTAATTAAATGCATAAGTTAATAAGATTGTGTGAAATTAATATAATTATGCATAACACAAAATAAATAAACATAGTATGGGAATTTGCCTATTTGGTTAGGTGTACCCATACTATGTGTTGGGAATTTACCTATTGAGTTAGGTCTACCCCATGGGAATTTACCTATTAAGTTAGGTCTACCCATGTTAAGAAAACTTGATTAATTAGGGATAATTAATATAAAATTATGAGGGTGATTAATTAGGTGTAATTAATTGACTAAGACACGAGGTTGGACTCAGTTGTAGCGTAAAACTGCCCGGACCCAACCGGCTTAACCAGTTGCTACAAATGTTAGCCCAATGTGAGAGGTCTTAGGCACAAACTAAATACGTAATTAATGTAAAGACACGAGGTTAGACTCTGTTATGACATAAGGCTGCCCGGACCCAACCGGCTTAACCAGCGGTCATAAAAGACAGTCTAATGTGAGAGGTCTTTACAAAGGTTACGTTCTTAATTAATTAATTAAGAAACACTTAACCACATTAGCATGTAGAGGGACATGAGGGGTTAAGTGGATGCCTCGGGTGGCATGAGAAAATCTAGTGGTTGCCTTGGGTGGCAATAGAAAATACGATTAGAATACTTAACCAAAATAGAACATGTAATTAAAACATGATTAAAGGGTTAAGTGGGATATACTAGAAAAAGGGACAAGCTTAGGTGGGTAGCTTGTGGAGGCCCATTTCAACCAGTAACCCATACGTATCTTTGTGGGCTCGACCCATGTCGAGGACGGGACACGCATACTGGGCTTGACTGTAAGAGGCAAACGGGTTAGCGGTGGCAACGCAAGTCCAACGGGCTTCATATGCGTGAGTGGGCCCGGGCTGGTAGGTAAGCCGTTGTTGCATCGAGTAGATATAAGCCGTGCACCTTTAGTTTCATCAGGTTGCCACATTGGGGAATGATACATCCCACGGTGGGGCCAGCACGGGTATCTACGTTAGGGAGCCGATCGAATGGGAAGTAGTGTGTACACCTAGTGGATTGTAGGGCCCCGTGGCGCCTACTTGGTCACCTAGGGGTACGCAGGTACTAATTAGTAAATTTTATAAGTCCTTGGGTGGGATCAACCTTTAAGTTAGGAACGACTGGTGTGGTGCAGTTTAGTAATTTACCTTAGGGAGGGTAGATGCGTCTTTATCCTTTATCTTCGTTTAGTTGACTGCTTAGGGTAGCCATTCATCCCTATATGTTACCGTATATCAGTTTATGTCTTCTCTGGTTACTTTAACGATTGTATTGTTAAAGTTATAGGACTCGCTCAGACTTATGTCTGACCCTGTTGTTTTTATCTTTTTCCCAACCCTCAGGTCCTACGGTGGATCCTAGCAGTAGTGGAGCTTGATCGGATTGCTGTTCCAGTCTTTAGGAGCTTGGATAGATGTAAAGCTCCAGTTATCCAGTTATCTTTTCTTTTGTTTGGCTATTGTATGAGAGTGGGATTATGTACTTCTTTATTTTGATGGATATTGTACTTGACCTTTATTGTGGTTTTATGATGTAACCAGACATGTTTTACTTCCGCTGTTATGAGATGATGTTTTAAAATTTCAAGTACTATTTATATCTGTCTTGTTGTAATTTTTCTGTTCTATATTCACTAAAATACTCCACCGATGCTATGGCATTCCCTTAGTGAGTGATCATAGCGGGAGTGGGGTGTTACACGTGGTATCGGAGCTTATGGTTACCAGAACAGATAAAATTTTTGAGAAAAACTACTTTCTAAGAGTATTTTCGAAGAAAGTATTTTTAAAAGCATGTCTTCTAAGAGAAAAAGTTTTTGAAAAAGAAAAGCATAATCCCCAATAGCCATATCTTTATCTTTCGGAATCTCCTTTTTGAATCTTTCCTCTTTCGTTTCAGCATGGCTGAAGATCTTAACATCCCGGAGGGTTTAGTTATACCACTATGGTATAGGAGGTTGCAAGAGGCTAGGGCCGCGGCTGCGGGTCCGGCCAATGCTACTACACCAGAGACAACCGCTCCTCCTCCTCAGCCTAGAGTGGATAATTTTGCTAAGGTTTGCAAGGAGTTCAAGGCTATAGGAGGAAAACCTTTTCTTGGTTCAGAGACTTTCGTAGAGGCTAGAGATTGGCTTAAGGAAGTGGAAGAGTTGCTAGATATCTTTGAAGTGGAAGAGGGAAAGAAAGTCAAGTTGGCGGCTTGGTTAATGAAGGGAGAGGCCTCATTCTGGTGGGAGGTCACTAATGGAGAACGCCCTGTTGACTCTTGGGCAGATTTTAAGCAAAGGTTTGGGGCTAAGTTTCTCTCAAGGGCGGAAGAGAATCTGTTTATGGAGAAGTTCTTGAATTTGAAGCAAGGGAATCTCACGGTGAAAGAATATGTCAACAAATTCAATCAATTAGCAAGGTTTGGCATAGAGTTGGTGAATACACCGGAGAAGAAGGCTTTGAGGTTCGTTAGAGGCTTGAACGAACCATTGCAAGGAATAGCTATGACTCACATTCCTATGGGGGCCACTTTTGAGAAGCTTGTCTACATGGCACTTATGCATGAGGATGATAAGAATTCTAAGGCACCAGAGAAAAAGGGGGATCAGAAGAAACCGCAACAGCAACAACAAGGCAAGGGCGGAAAAGGCAATGGTGACAAAAAGAAGACGAAGAAGAAGTGCTTCAATTGTGGAACACCAGGACACCTCAGTAAGGATTGTCGCAAAAAGAAGAAGACCGGTTGCTTTCATTGTGGTGAAGCAGGGCATCTTGTGAAAAACTGCCCAAAGAAGGGGCAGAAGACGGGGTCTACCTCAGGAGGCCAGGTGCAAGCTCTTATAGCACCACCTCAGTCAGGGGGGCAAGTTCAGGTTCTCTCAGTTCCACCGATTCAGCAGAGAGGTAGAACTATTTCCGTTGAAAGTCTGGTTTTTCTGTTTGATCATCCAGTTCGTACTTTGTTTGACTCTGGCGCATCGCATTCTTTTATCTCATCATCGTTAGTTGAGTCACTGCACTTAGACACCAGTCTAGTTGATGATCCCTTGGTTGTCTCAAACCCAATTGGGGGCTCCATATATCTGTCTATGATATGTTTGGGTTTGAAGATTTCTATACTTAGCGTTGAGTTTAGATGTGATGCTTTTGTATTGGGCTTCACGGGCTATGGGTTGATCTTGGGCATGGACTGGTTATCCAGTAATGGTGCCGTTCTTGATTGCGAAAGGAGAGTTGTCAGGCTCATGACCCGCTTGGGTAACACTCTCGAGATCTCTTGCAATCCCATGGAATCTGTTTTGCTAAGTTATCTTGAATCGCTCGATGCTTCGGTCGAAAGTTTGTGTTCTGTCAGAGTAGTCCGGGAATATCCGGATGTGTTTGAAGAAGTAAAGGGTTTGCCTCCGAAGCGGGAGATAGATTTCCGAATTTATTTGGTGGATAATGCCAAACCAGTGTCTTTGCCAGTACGCCACATGGCTCCTCGTGAGAGAAGAGAACTTCATAAGCAAGTAGGGGAGTTGCTTGAGAAGGGGTTCATAAGGCGAAGTATATCGGAGTGGGGAGCTCCAGTAGTGTTTGCCACGAAGGCGGATGGGTCCCTCAGACTTTGTGTGGATTATAGGGAACTTAATAAGCTCACGAAGAAGAATAGACACCCATTACCGAGGATAGATGATCTCTTTGATCAGTTGGTTGGCGCGTCAGTATTTTCGCAGATGGACTTAGCTACAGGGTTTCATCAGTTAAGAGTGGCGGAGGACAGTATAGAGAAGACTGCTTTCCGGACTCCGGATGGTTTTTATGAGTGGCTAGTGATGCCATTTGGGTTGACAAACGCCCCCGCATACTTTGTTGATCTCATGAGTAGAGTGTTCAGAGAGTATCTGAATAAGTTTGTAGTAGTTTTTGTGGATGACATCTTGGTCTTTTCCAAGAATGAAGAAGAGCATGCCTTACATCTCAAGGAAGTATTGGAGACTCTTCGAGCGCATAGTCTTAAAGCTAAATTCTCTAAATGCCATTTTTGGAGAAGAGAAGTGCGATTCTTAGGGCATGTGGTCTCTAAGGAAGGGATAGCTGTGGATCCCGCAAAGATAGTATCTATCCAGGATTGGAAAGTTCCTAGAAATGCTACCGAGGTAAGAAGTTTCTTGGGGTTGGCAGGATATTATAGGAAGTTCATCAAAGACTTCGCGAAGATATCAGCCCCATTAACCCGCTTGACGAAGAAGAATCTGGTTTTCTCATGGGATGTAGATTGTGATGATGCTTTCCGACGGTTAAAGAGAGCTTTGACCACCGCTCCAGTTTTAGTGCTTCCAGATGGGAGTAAGCCGTTTGTTGTTTATACCGATGCTTGTGGAACAGGATTAGGCGCAGTCTTGATGCAGGAGGGAAGGGTAATAGCCTATGGAGGGAGACAATTGAGAGTGCATGAGAAGAATTACCCTACCCATGATCTAGAGTTGGCCGCGATTGTTTTCGCACTTAAGTCTTGGCGCCATTATCTTCTTGGTGAGAGATTCGAGTTGTTCACCGACCATAAATCATTGAAGTACTTATTCTCTCAGAAGGATTTAAACTTAAGACAGCAAAGGTGGATGGAGTTCTTAGCATCCTATGATTTCGAGATAGCGTATACCCCTGGTAAGGGTAACGTGGTGGCAGACGCCTTAAGTAGAAAAAGGCTATCTTTGAGTCCATTGTTCGTGGAACGACGAAGCTTGGAGTTTCTTTCTTTGTTTGACTTCAGACCTTCTGTTGATTTTGTACCTGGTTTGTTGGCATCCTTGGAGGTTAGACCTACTCTTTTGAGACGGATTGGCGAGGCTCAGCGAGACGACCCACAGTTGGTTGTGTTGGTAGAGAAGCTTATAAGAGGGGAGTCGTCCAGCCATTTGGGTAGATACACCATAGATGATAAGGGATGGTTGCATAGAGACGGTAGACTATGTGTACCGCAAGATGAGGGTTTGAAGAAGGCTATTTTGGATGATGCACATCGTTCAAGAATGACTATTCATCCCGGTGGAGACAAAATGTACCAAGACATGAAGAGAGTTTTCTTTTGGGCCGGTATGAAGAAAGATGTGGCCGAGTATGTGGCTAGATGCTTAGTGTGCCAACAAGTTAAAGTGGAGCAAAGGAAACCCGGTGGGTTGCTACACCCATTGGAAGTTCCACAGTGGAAGTGGGATAGTGTCTCGATGGATTTCATCGACGGGTTACCGAGATCGAGGAAGGGCAATACGGGAATTTGGGTTGTGGTAGACAGACTTACAAAGAGTGCCCATTTTATACCCGTAAAGAGTAAGAGGACCGCTCCATGGCTTGCTTCAGTCTATGTTAGAGAGATTGTTAGATTGCATGGCGTACCATCCAGCATTGTGAGTGATCGAGATCCTATTTTCACTAGTGAGTTTTGGAGAAGTTTGCAAGAGGCGGTAGGGACTCAGTTGTGTTTGAGCACCGCATATCATCCTCAGACGGACGGTCAGACCGAGAGGGTGAACCGTATCTTAGAAGATCTTTTGAGGCTTTGTATCTTGGATTTTGGAGGTACATGGGAAGAACATCTTCCTTTGGTGGAGTTCGCATATAATAACAGCTTTCAGTCCAGTATTGGTATGGCTCCTTTCGAAGCTCTTTATGGAAGGCCTTGTCGATCTCCTACATGTTGGTGGGAATCTACGGATAAGATCTTGCTTGGGCCGGATATGGTTAGAGAGACTTCAGAGAAGATTGATTTAATTCGAAAAAGGATGAAAGCAGCGCAAGATAGACAGAAATCTTATGCGGATCGGAGAAGGACGGATCTTGAGTTTGAGGTTGGGGACATGGTTTTTGTCAAAGTATCTCCATTGAGAAATGTTGTTCGCTTTGGGTCCGTAGGGAAGTTAGCACCGAGATTTGTTGGGCCGTTTCCTATTAAGGAAAGGATTGGACGGATGGCATATAGGGTGGAGTTGCCCGACAGACTTAGTGGTGTTCATGATGTATTCCATGTATCACATTTGAGGAAGTGCTTACATGAGACCGCGGAGGTGGTAGAGCCGAGCTTGCTTAGAGATGTAGAGGTAGAGCGTGATGCGACGATTCGACGAGCTCCTACTCGCATCCTTGGGTCAGAAACTAGGAAGTTGAGGAACAGAGAGGTTCAGCTAGTTAAAGTGCAATGGGGAGATGACGAAAGCAATGCTACTTGGGAGACGGAAGCAAAGATGCGTTCTTTGTATCCATTTCTTTTTGAGAGTATGTCTTTTAACTTCTCCTTTATTGCTTGTCTAGTACTTATCTTATCTTTAGTATATCCTCTCGCTAATACCTATGACCTTTAGATAGGGTAAAACCTATGGTTGAGACATGTGTTTGAAACATGTTATGGTTGATGGATGCATATGGATGCAATTGTTTGCTAGTGGTTGCTCGTGGATGCATATACACACACATTAGGCACTAGATCGGCTCAGTCACTTCATGTTGCATATTGCATAAATGGATGTGGTAGTTAGATTGATGGATGTATCATGGCTGTGTTATCATATGGATGATGCATTTTTGTGCATGGTTGTGCACGCATGTAGAAATTTGTATGTGTCAATAGGGTTTCGCATACATATTGGATGCATGGCACTATCATGGTTTGCATTAAGGAGGTTTACTGTATCAGTAACCGCCTGATTTTCGCATTAGGTAAGTACATATACACACACTTTTGCATATATCCATCCAGCATTTAGAATCTTGTAAGGACAATGATTGCTCGTGGATGATGCTTTGAGTAGATGGATGATTGGATGGTAGGATACGTTCTTCCTAACTTGAAGATTTCGGGGACGAAATCCTTTAAGGAGGGGAGAATGTAACAACCCGTATTTTCAATAACCTGTAATAACATAAATCGAGGCAGAATTTAATTCTAAAATGGGAATCAAGGGAAACGGGCTATGCCATTGTGTTCGTCTCGGAAAAATACGCGAAATAGAGTCCGAGTTTTCGAAAATCGGAGTCCGTATGACCAAGATATGGCCTCGCGAAGTTTCACGAAAATTCCCAAATTAAAGTATACTTAATTAAGTGAAATGGGTTGTGTAGATATATATATATATATATATTGATATATATATATATATATATATAATTGAAAATTTAATAAATAAATATGCAAAAATGCTCAAAACAGCGAATTGGGAGAGGGGAATAACCGAACCGGCCGATTTTTGAAGTCGACCCGAGCCCGCTGGGTCGACTAGGGGTTAATCCAGGGTGTTTGGCTGTCAACCCGTGGGCCGATTCGCTCAAGTGCAGATTTTGCATTTGAATGGTTCTCATGGTCCATCTTTAATCTAAAGGCCCTAGATGGTTCCTACACTTGACTTCTTCCCCAAGACATGCTTTGATGGCTTGGATTGAATCTAGGGTTAATCCTATGGCCTAAAACAATTGCCTAATCTATAAATAAGACCCTAACCTACCCTAATTCATTCATAATTAAATCTAGTGACTAAACTATGGCAAAATGCTAGCTCTCATGGCCTCCACTAATTTTATGAAGAGGGTTGCATACTAATCACTCTCTAATCAACTTCTAATCCCTTCTTAGCATCTTAATCTTCTTCATTTGGTGTTCAAAGTTGCTAGTTGTGAGTTTCTATCACTTTGATGATCTTTTGGTAAACTAATTAGATGAGATGTGATGAGATTTATGGTTTTGTATGTGGGTTAATGAGCTTTGAATCATATGATATGATGTTAGCATTAATCTTATGTTTATGCATGTTGAGTATGTAAGCTTATGCAAGTTTAATATGATGTATGTTATGTTTGCATGATGCTAAATATGCAAGTTGTGGGCTATGTAATCATATGCATGTTATGCAAGTTCATGGTAATATGCTATGCAAGTTACATGTTTGTTAATATGCAAGTTACATGTTTGTTAATATGCAAGTTACATGTATGTAAATATGCAAGTTACATGTTTGTTAATATGCAAGTTACATGTTTGTTAATATGCAAGTTACATGTATGTAAATATGCAAGTTACATGTTTCTTTATATGCAAGTTACATGTTTGTTAATATGCGAGTTACATGTATGTAAATATGCAAGTTACATGTTTATTAATATGCAAGTTCATGATGACACATTATGCAAGTCTATAAGCTAATATGCAAGTTTGTTATGCAAAATGAATATGTAAGTTATGTGACATATTATATGCAAGTTATGTGACATGTTATGCAAGTTCATATGCAAGTTATGTGTTTGTTAATATGCAAGATGGCACCTTTGAAACATGTTCATTCATATGCAAGTTGACACCTTTTATATGTGTTATATCATGAACGAAATTACGTGGGAACGATGGGGTAATTAAATGCATAAGTTAATAAGATTTTGTGAAATTAATATAATTATGCATAACACAAAATAAATAAACATAGTATGGGAATTTGCCTATTTGGTTAGGTGTACCCATACTATGTGTTGGGAATTTACCTATTGAGTTAGGTCTACCCCATGGGAATTTACCTATTAAGTTAGGTCTACCCATGTTAAGAAAACTTGATTAATTAGGGATAATTAATATAAAATTATGAGGGTGATTAATTAGGTGTAATTAATTGACTAAGACACGAGGTTGGACTCAGTTGTAGCGTAAAACTGCCCGGACCCAACCGGCTTAACCAGTTGCTACAAATGTTAGCCCAATGTGAGAGGTCTTAGGCACAAACTAAATACGTAATTAATGTAAAGACACGAGGTTAGACTCTGTTATGACATAAGGCTGCCCGGACCCAACCGGCTTAACCAGCGGTCATAAAAGACAGTCTAATGTGAGAGGTCTTTACAAAGGTTACGTTCTTAATTAATTAATTAAGAAACACTTAACCACATTAGCATGTAGAGGGACATGAGGGGTTAAGTGGGTGCCTCGGGTGGCATGAGAAAATCTAGTGGTTGCCTTGGGTGGCAATAGAAAATACGATTAGAATACTTAACCAAAATAGAACATGTAATTAAAACATGATTAAAGGGTTAAGTGGGATATACTAGAAAAAGGGACAAGCTTAGGTGGGTAGCTTGTGGAGGCCCATTTCAACCAGTAACCCATACGTATCTTTGTGGGCTCGACCCATGTCGAGGACGGGACACGCATACTGGGCTTGACTGTAAGAGGCAAACGGGTTAGCGGTGGCAACGCAAGTCCAACGGGCTTCATATGCGTGAGTGGGCCCGGGCTGGTAGGTAAGCCGTTGTTGCATCGAGTAGATATAAGCCGTGCACCTTTAGTTTCATCAGGTTGCCACATTGGGGAATGATACATCCCACGGTGGGGCCAGCACGGGTATCTACGTTAGGGAGCCGATCGAATGGGAAGTAGTGTGTACACCTAGTGGATTGTAGGGCCCCGTGGCGCCTACTTGGTCACCTAGGGGTACGCAGGTACTAATTAGTAAATTTTATAAGTCCTTGGGTGGGATCAACCTTTAAGTTAGGAACGACTGGTGTGGTGCAGTTTAGTAATTTACCTTAGGGAGGGTAGATGCGTCTTTATCCTTTATCTTCGTTTAGTTGACTGCTTAGGGTAGCCATTCATCCCTATATGTTACCGTATATCAGTTTATGTCTTCTCTGGTTACTTTAACGATTGTATTGTTAAAGTTATAGGACTCGCTCAGACTTATGTCTGACCCTGTTGTTTTTATCTTTTTCCCAACCCTCAGGTCCTACGGTGGATCCTAGCAGTAGTGGAGCTTGATCGGATTGCTGTTCCAGTCTTTAGGAGCTTGGATAGATGTAAAGCTCCAGTTATCCAGTTATCTTTTCTTTTGTTTGGCTATTGTATGAGAGTGGGATTATGTACTTCTTTATTTTGATGGATATTGTACTTGACCTTTATTGTGGTTTTATGATGTAACCAGACATGTTTTACTTCCGCTGTTATGAGATGATGTTTTAAAATTTCAAGTACTATTTATATCTGTCTTGTTGTAATTTTTCTGTTCTATATTCACTAAAATACTCCACCGATGCTATGGCATTCCCTTAGTGAGTGATCATAGCGGGAGTGGGGTGTTACAAGTCGACTAGTTCATTCGGACCATTCGACTAGTTCGAACCTGTGCTGCTGTCCAAGTAGCAGTCGACTGGTCCGAATTTGACCAGTCGACTGGTTCAGGCCTGGGTTGTTGCCCAGATCAGATAGGGAGGGATATGACCCTCCCGGTCGACCCCCATCGATCGTGCGCAATTATTCGAGTCTCTTGAACACTTCTTGACGTCAACGAGGCCTCTAACTATCACGGTATCGACTCATAGAACAGAAATGCAATGATTTTGGTTTTAAGTTCTAAAGCGAACATAATATTAAACCAAAGCAATCAAACGTGGTATAAGCGAATTATGAAGACTTATAACTTGTTGGTGCGACAACGGAGTTTCACAATATCACCAAAACAACTCATAACAAATGATTAGACTGTGTAGACAATTCTAATCATAATTTTTGACTCAATGAAACATAAACTAACAAACTGGAAAGTGTATACTTATCTAACCAATTCATATGCACAACTCAAACAATTAACTAGCAAACAGTTAACTAACCAGCCCTTTCGGTTTCTCACCTGCTTAACCAAGTATACATATATCAATTAACAATCATATTTTTAATATGATAATCATTATTTAACTTCATAATAAACTTGAATTAGCAACCAATATTCAACACACAACTCAACTAATTAACTAGTCATCGTTAATTATAGACTGGCCTTTATACAGTGAATAGTTTCTTACCTTAGCTTGTTTAGAAACAAGAAATCACTCTAAAACCAAGTAAAATAAAATTCTCTTCCAAGATAGCATGCTAATCTTCAATCTAAACACATATACATAAGTTTCCTTAGGGTTAAGTCATAGGAATCCTCAAAAATAGAAGAGGAGATAACCTAGAGAAGCTTACACAATTTGTCTCTCTAAATTAGCACTTGATTGTGCTTGGAATCAAGAACTCTAGCTTAGGAATTTCTATTTCCCTTCCCCATTTCCATTTTCTTTTAAGTGTTTGGGATGAATGAGAGGAAGAGGGGCGGATTTGGTTATATGGAGTGGGCTAGGTTTAGCCAAACCAAGACCCAACCTAAGTGCCAAAACTCCGAAGCTCGGAATATATCGAAGTTTATACTTTTCGATCACCTAAATGACATTTTGGACTCAATGGAAGTGGTTTCGAGTCCAAATTCATCTGTATGCAAAAAGTGATATTTTGGTCTTATATCTAATGAAATAGACCAAAATTTCTCCAACTCCAAAGGTATCGATGCTTATAGTTCTCGAATATGGAAATGGAATTTTGAACTCAATGGAAGTGGTTTCGAGTCCAAATTCATCCGTATGCAAAATGTGAGTTTTCTACGAGCTATACATATCTTTTAAAAATATATTTAGATTCCATAGCGACTATTCTAAATTTTAATTTGGACATAACTTACAATTTATAAAGTGAAATCTCAATTTCATATACTCATTAGAAAATTATAATTCAAAACATCCCAACGTTTCTTGTTTTATCAAATTTTGATTTATATTGAATTCTGTATATTCATTTAAAGTTTAAGATCAAAATTTCGAACTATTGCGCCATTTCAAGCTTGTTTTAATCAAAATTTAAATTTATAGATTCTAACTTCGATTTAAAATAAATTTTACATCATTTATTCTCAAAATAAATCGTTTAAAATGTTTAATTTTCTTGAAAATCAATTAAAAATAAATTTTAAATTAGTTCCCAAATTTCCGAGTTGTTACATTCTCCTCCACTTAAAGTCTTTCCGTCCTCGAAAAGGAAGAAGGATCTGAAGGTCGTTTACTTAACCAACTGAACCTTCGCTTGACTTAAGTTCTTCAACTTTTCAGTTCTATGAACTTTCTATTTTCTCGAGATTTGGCTAACGCCTTCAATTTTCGAAAAATTTCGCCATAATCTTCTTGTACGGGATGATCGGTAGAACTACAATTGGCCTCTACAGGCTCTCATTTATCAAGGAAAACCAAAAAGGCAAGCGGCTAGCCAATCGGCTCATAAAATCATCAAATACAGTAAATACAGTAAGTATGTACCTATTTGTTGGGCATACAATTTTACTCCTCTTCTTAGCATATACATACATACATACATATGTATGTATGTATGTATGTATATATACATATTTCCAATTCTAATCAATTTTCAATTCAAAATAACTTTAAATTTGATTTGGCTTAGTTAAACTAATAATCACACATCACAACCAACAATCAATTAGTTGATTAGCTTTTCAAGTATATAACTTTTATAGACCCAAAAATCATTTTTTTTAGTGTCAAATCACAAATAATAAACTCTTACTAAGTTTTGTTTCTCACACTAGTCGATTAGAATCCCGTAGATATCCCACTTTCGAAACTCAAAAATAAACTACTGATGTTATATAGTCACCAATATAATCATCCCCGAGCGACTAGAGTGTGATTCTATATGTACGCTGTATATTTGAGACTTTGTATACACGTGGATCAGATGTATATGCAAAATCTTCTTATACTTGAAAGTCCAAAATTAGTATAAAATAAAATATTCAAATACGTGTAATAAGATATAATTTTCAAAATTTAATTCTTTTTTTTATAAACAACACTCTTTTAACGTATTTTAGGGCATTGCTAACCCTATCTCTAACGAGTTATTCTTATTGGATATTACTAATCCTATCTCTGATGAATTCTTTTATTTGGTTCTAATGTGTCTTGTTCTCGAGCTTTGTAAACCAAAGCTCGGATACCAAACTGTCACGCCCCGAATTCGCGCGGGCTCCGAAGAGACGGGAAAATGCGGATTGTAATGAGAACACGACACGTCAGAGCATAAACATGAGAACATTTCAATACAACAATTCAAACTAGAGTACAAGATATTAGAGTACAAATAAATAATATACAGCAGAAAAGTATTAGATATTTAGAAATTACATTTGTTACGTAAAACGTAATATGCGGCGTAATACATCAACTAACGCAACTGAAAGAAATACACAGATACAATGCTTTCCGAATATAGCTCCAGCTAAATTGTAGGATCATGTGAAAAGAAATATCTGCAAATCCAAAACTACTAGCTGCCCATATGGAAAATATGGGCATCCAGAGTTTAGGTCCAAACAATAAACTCTGAGTCAATCATGTGACTGGTGTGAGAACTAAAACAGTTATTAAACTTTTTTTTAATGTTGAGTAAATTAAGGGACCACGTCGCATAGCACAGAACGGGTTTTCTCCCAATAATACCATAAAGCAAACAACACAATTCTTTTTGAAAAGTGAAGCTATTATAGGACTCAGATCCCATCACACAATGCAACACAAGCCGGAGGATAGAGCTTTACCTTATAATAGCCAAACATGCTTGATACGCGAAATTTATGTTTTATTATCATAAGTGCATAGTGTAGAAATCAACTTCGAAAGTAAATGTATCAATCCTAGGCAGCATAATACCCCATCCTATTATGTCGCCATATAGGTATACAAAAAAACCGTAAAGCTCATATTGGAAAGTTGGATTTCCATCATGATGGCTATTGATTCATCACGCAGTGTAATACTCCACAGCTTTTAGAAAACACCGTAATACACGTCCGCACTATATCCAGGAAACAAGTATCACCGCGGCTTACGTCCAAGGCTTTGGAAAATACTGCTTACTCTATCCTTTTGGGAATCAGGTATAAGCAATATCCCTACTAGGTGTGAAGCGACCACACCCAACATATCTCTGTCGACCGAATCCATGACAACCCTAAAAGTTGTCATCTTCAACCCGTAGGTTTCTCATCATCATCTCAAAAGTATACTGATCTAACCATCAGTTCACCATCATACCTGTGTGGAAGGCTCGCTAATTAGTGCTACACAAAGCTACGTATATTAAAGCTATGCTTTGGTCATCATCCACCAAGCTCTACTTTTCAACAAAAGCTTGGAACACTACAACTCAGCATGCCACATTGTCAATTTATACCATATCATTGACGTCTACCAATATATAACCTCTAAGCCTGTATGTCTCAGATAAGCGTGTTTAGCAAGAGAATAAATTCTCTGCCACCAAACATATATATATTTAGTAGAGATCAACGAATACAACAAAAGGAATACAATGTCAGACATACAATCCATTTGCAAGTCCATTTTGGGTCTAAACAAAACCGAAGGCACCTTATTCCTCGTCCCATATGTCCAATATAGGAGAGAGGTCCTTGCATATCCGAACAATAATCAAGTACGTCCGGACAACTACCACTATAACCCCTTCATGGGAGCTACCCAAATCCAAGGCATCAGTAGCAATCCATTCGATGTGAAGATCGTCGGTCTTCAACCACCATTTTCAATATCTTCGACTTTTAATCGTCGTAACAATTATTCAGAATGGGCTAAACCCGGTCTTTCCGAGTAACTCGCATATCATATAATCATGAGAAATATCAACATATCATACACCTCATTCCAATCCATAATATTCTTTTATCTAAATATTCATTACATTTGGAATTATTCCCATAACCCTTATTAAAGATTTATTCATTTAAACATCTTGTTGAAATATTTCTTTGAAAACCATTGCAAAAGATTTTATATTATCGTTTCACAACTTAAACCAAATTAAGGTTTACCAACTAGTCGAGATTAGTGAATCTCACCGAAGTAGTCATTTTTTTATTATCCCAATCCCAACCTATTCATCTTATGGAGCGAAACTGATAGTACTCCATATCTAACACCCAGCGTGTTATCGGCAAATTTAATTACCATTTCTCGTTAAAATCTAATTAAAGATTTAAATATCGCATGGAGTAAAACTAGTGATACTCCATCTTGAACATTTCTTGAATTTGGTAATTTTACTTACCTTGTTCCCATTTCAGTCTAATTAAAGATTCATTAAAACTCCACTTAGTTTTAATCTCAAAAATCATTACTTAATGATTATTCAACTTTAGGAAAATTAATCATGTCTTTAACTGGGTTAAAGAACCAATGTCATTTAAAACACCGTTCACGATAAACCCAAAATCACCTTCAATCAAAATGGAACCTTCACGGAAATAATAATAGTATATAATCGATATAATTTCTGTATTGGACTAATACTATAAACGGAATAACGGCAAAGCCTTTTTAAATTCCATAAATAGTAATGATCTTCCTTCACAGAAGCTTATCTCGATTATCACTAAATCGAACTCCATTCAATTCAATTTCTTTTATTAAATTGGAAAACTTTACTTTGGAAAATTTCCATTAAATCCTAGAATAAAAATTTGTAAATTCCAAACCTTAACTTCACTGTTAATTGGGTTTAAGAACTAATGTTGTTTAAAACATTGTTCACAATCAACTCAAAATCAACTTCCATTTAATTCCAGTTATATTTATTAATTGAAAAAAACTTCCTTAAATCTTAGTTAAAAGATTTATTCTTTTCTCAAATGGGTTTAAGAACAGTGTTATTTAAGACACCATTCACGACAAACCCAAAATCCAATTTGATATTAAAATACAAGGCTCTGAATAAAAATCATATCGGCTTATATTCAATATCAAATTCTGAAGCCAACGGATATCGTATTGGAAATAACAGTATTTATATCTTCCAAATTCCTCAACAATGTTCGTATAATCACAGAATCCAATATCAAAATATTCCAAAGATTATTTCCATTCAAATCCATTCCAATTTTTATATTGGGAAATCCTGATTATATTAAAACCATTACTATTCTTCTCAGTTCTTTACTTAAGTTAATAAACAACTTATTCTGATAAAAATATCTTTTATCTTTACAAAATTGGCATTTCCATCCAAAATCATTTCAATATTTTCGTGTCCATCCAAAATCGGACATCAAAATCATATTTTTATTCTATATTGAATATTATTTTAAAATATTCATTATTTCTGAATTGGAATCAGACTCAATCAATTACCATATAATTTATTTATATGGATTCCATAAATCGCATGTACTCAAAAATAGTGATAAACAACTATTAAACAGTCAATTCACATCCAGGGTGTAATCTACAACTGTATAAACATTAAATAATTAAATAACGCTTACTACTGTCTGTCGATCAATCAATGGACATACAACTAACACTAGGGAGGTGTGTGAAGTTGTTATCATCCCCAGACCCGTGTGGGGTTTACAATCAACATCCAATGATTTTTATTTGCATATTTGGGCGATGTGTAAAATTATCGTCCCAATACCCATGTGGGGTTTACATCAATATCCATGTGAACTTATACATTATTTGGGAGACGGGTGGGTAAATTGTCATCCAAGAATAATTCATAATCTAGGCATTTTATTTAAGAATGTATATATAAAAATAGTTTGATAGTGATAATACTAAAACTGTAACATCCATCAATCACCAAACAAATATTGCAATCATAGACGATCAACATATATTCAGTTATAATAATAAATAACTGTACAAAAGAATTGAGTGAGAGAGTTCTCACATTGGTCTCCACTCTGTCATTCTTTAATTGATGATTTATAAAACGATTTCGTAAGAATCGGGCTGCTGAAATCTGTGAATTAGAGAAACTGAAAAGTCACAAAAAAGGACAAACGGTCTGGGCTCTGGCCAGGAAAGAGCCTGGATCAATCTAGACTGTGGACAAAGGTCCCTCAGGTCCATAGTCAATACCGTCGACTGGTCCATTTCAGACCAGTCGGCTAGTTTGTACCTGGGTTGTTGGCCAAGCAGATCACCAGTCGACTGGTCAATTCAGACCAGTCAACTAGTCCGAACCTGGGTTGTTAGCCAGGTAGACCACCAATCGACTGGTCCGAATTTGACCAATCGACTAGTCCAGACCTGGGCTATTGCCCAAGTCAGATAGGGAGGGTTTTGACCCTCCCGGTCGACCTCCATCTATCGTGCGCAATCGTTCGAGCCTCATGAACACTTCCTCAACGAGGCCTCTAACTATCACGGTATCCACTCATAGAACCTGAATGCAATAATTTTGGTTTTAAGCTCTAAAACGAACATAATATTAAACCAAAGCAATCAAATGCGTTATAAGCGAATTATGAAGACTTAGAACATGCCGATGCGACAACGGAGCTTCACAATATCACCAAAACAACTCACAACATATGAATTAGACTCTATGGACAATTCTAATCATAATTTTCGATTTAGTGAAACTTAAACTAATGAACTAGAAAGTTTATACTTATCTAACCAATTCATATGCACAACTCAAACAACTAACTAGTAAATAGTTAACTAATTTGTCCTTTTGGTTTTGGTTTCTCACCTACTTAACCAAGTATACATACATCAATTAAAAATCATATTTTTAATATGCTAATCATTATTTAACTGCACAATAAACTTGAATTAGCAACCAATATTCAACACACAACTCAACTAATTAACGAGTCATAGTTAATTATAAACTAGCCCTTATATAGTGAATAGTTTCTCACCTTAGCTTGTTTAGAAACAAGAAATCACTCTAAAACCAAGCAAAAACAAATTTGTTCCAAGATAGTATGCTAATCTTCAATCTAAATACATATACCTAAGTTTCCTAGAAATTAAGTCAAAGGAATCCTCATAAATAGAAGAGGAGGTAAGCTAGAGAAGATAGAGAAGGAGATGTAGAAGCTTACAC
The DNA here is from genome assembly GCA_030737875.1 of Allium sativum. Lineage (NCBI taxonomy): Eukaryota > Viridiplantae > Streptophyta > Magnoliopsida > Asparagales > Amaryllidaceae > Allium > Allium sativum. Next base: position 505,967,530 of record CM060921.1, on the reverse strand, counting down.
AAGTTGTCTCTCTAAATTAGCACTTGATTTGTGCTTGGAATCAAGAACCCTAGCTTAGGAAATTCTATTTCCCTTCCCCATTTCCATTTTCTTTTAAGTGTTTGTGATGAATGAGAGGAAGAGGGGCCGATTTGGTTATATGGAGTGGGCTAAGTTTAGCCAAACCAAGACCCAACCCAAGTGCCAAAACTCCAAAGATCGGAATATATCGAAGTTTATACTTTTCGATCACCTAAATGACATTCTGGACTCAATGAAAGTGGTTTCGAGTCCTAATTCATTTGTATGCAAAAAGTGATATTTTGGTCTTATATTCAATGAAAAAGACCAAAATTCTCCAACTCCAAAGGTATCGATGCTTATAGTTTTCGAACACGCAAATGACATTTTTAACTCAATGGAAGTGATTTCGAGTCCAAATTCATCCGTATGCAAAATGTGAGTTTTCTACGGGCTATATGTACCTTTTTAAAATATATTTATATTCCATAGCGACTATTCTAAATTTTAATTTTGACATAACTTACAATTTATAAAGTGAAATATTAATTTCATATATTGTTAGAAAATTATAATTCCAAACATCCCAACATTTCTTGTTTTACTAAATTTTGATTTATATTGAATTCTGTATATTCATTCAAAGTTTAAGATCAAATTTTTGAACTACCTCGCCATTTCAAACTCGTTTTAATCAAAATTTAAATTTATAGATTCTAACTTTGACTTAAAATAAATTCTACATCATTTACTCTCAAAATAAATCATTTAAATTATTTAATTTCCATGAAAACCAATTTAAAATAAATTTTAAATTGGTTCCAAAATTCCGGGTTGTTATAAATACTGTCTCATATAAAGAATGTCACCATAGTAGGATTAATAAAGTACATAAAAATAAAAAATATATAACTAAACTTCTATAATAATAATAACAATAAGATTTATAATAGTAGTACATTAACTAACATTTATAAAAAGTTAAATAAACCTATGAAAATTAACTATGTATTATAAAAATTAACCAACTATTAGAAAAAATTAAGTAAGTTTACTGGTCTTATAAAAATTAAGAAGTTTAGTTTATAAAAGTTAACTAAGTATACAAAAATATAAAATATTACCTAGTATTTTATAATAATAATAATAGCAATAATTAAAAATTAACTAAGTACTATAAAAATTAACTAATTGTTATAAAAAATTAACTAAATTTACTAACTGTATGAAAATTAAGAAGTTTAGTTTATAAAAGTTAACTAAGTATTTAAAAATATAAAATATTACCCAGTATTTTATAATAATAATAGCAATAATTAAAAATTAACTAAGTATTATAAAAATTAACTAACTGTTATAAAAGTTAACTAACTATTATAAAAAATTAACTAAGTTCACTAATTGTATAAAAATTTAGAAGTTTAGTTTATAAAAGTTAACTAAGTATATAAAAATATAAAATATTACTAAGTATTTTATAATAATAATAACAATAATTAAAAATTAACTAAGTATTATAAAAATTAACTAATTATTATAAAAAATTAACTAAGTTTACTAATTGTATAAAAATTAAGAAGTTTAGTTTATAAAAGTTAACTAAGTATATAAAAAATTAAAATATAACCAAGTATTTTGTAATAATAAATCAATAATTAAAACTAACTAAGTAGTATTAAAATTAACTAACTATTATAAAAAAATAACTAAGTTAACTAGTTTTACAAAAATTAAGAAGTTTAGTTTATAAAAGTTAACTAAGTATATAAAAATATAAAATATTATCAAGTATTTTATAATAATGATAATAGTAGCAATAATTAAAAATTAACTAAGTATTATAAAAATTAACTAACTATTATAAAAAATTAACTAAGTTTACTAATTTTATGAAAATTAAGAAGTTTAGTTTATAGAAGTTAACTAAGTATATAAAAATATAAAATATTACCAAGTATTTTATAATAATAACAATAATTAAATATTAACTAAGTATTATAAAAATTAACTTAGTTTACTAGTTTTATACAAATTAAGAAGTTTAATTTATAAAAGTTAACTAAGTATATAAAAATATAAAATATTACCAAGTATTATATAATAATAATAATAGCAATAATTAAAAATTAACTAAGTATTCTTCGACTTGCTCCTTCTTGTATTTTTTTTTGTCGAGCATTGTTTTCTTGTTAATGTGTAAGCATAACCGAATGTTAATTAACATGAACAAGTGTTACGGAGCACTTTAAAAACCGGTTAGCCTTGCCAAAAAAAACGCTAACATGAACACATGTGTATAGGTATTGGAGATGGGCATTGTTGTGCATTCGGCTTTAATCGGAATATCGTTTGGTGCTTCTGAAGATCCCTCAACAATAAGACTGCTTGTGGAAGCTGATTATAGAGAAAGCGATAACTTTTAGTTGTTCATTTGTTGGTATTCGGTGCAAACTCTTTTTATGGATATTTTGTTTTATTTATAGATATTGTGAGTTTGTTCAACGGATATTGTGTAAATTTAGTTTATGGTGTTATTTTTGTTTATGGAAATTATGTAAACTAGGTTTATTGATGATGTGATCTTTGTGTATGAATATTGTGTTATATATGATATATATTTACATGTTGCTGATATGTATGTGCATGAATATCATTATACTACAATTTGTAAACGTTGTGATAGATATAAAAGAACGTTGTGATATGCGGCAAAACGCTGTGATGGTAAAGAACATGTAAACTTCCAGAAAGGTCGTGATATGTGTCAAAACGTTGTGATAGTAAAGAATATGTAAACATCCAAAAATGTTGTGATATGTGGCAAAACGCTGTAGAAAAGGGAAGATAACAACATTTATGAAACAATATAAAACGATGTATAAAATAACAATAACACCATTTGAAACGCTGTAGTATGTCAATTTTCTATAGCGTTTTGGTATATATTGTGATATTTCCATGGTTTATAACAACATGTTGGTAGACATCGTTCATCAAAACGTTGTTAATGTCTATAACAACATTCTTTTAATGCTGTGAATAAACAAATTTCTTGTAATGTAATTTAGATTCAGCTCTTTTGGAGTTTCAAATCAATTGTTTAGGAACTTTTTTCTTGTCAAGTTATATTTATATAAAATCAATATTTCTTCCAAATCGTTATTTTGTTCAAAATATTTCTTAAAACAAAATTCACTTAAACCTTTCAAAATGAATCGTATACTCACACAATAATTTTTTTATTCGCTTCATGTTTAAGATATTCAATATCTTGAGATTTATATTAAATTTCACTTAGCTTAACTTCTAAATCTCCTTTAAAAAGTGTAAGGCTATGGAAAAAAAAAATCAGTTTTCTATTTAACAATTTGAAACCAATGTTCAAACATCTCTTTGAGATGTAAAAAAAATCAGATTAACCTAATACATAGAATAATATTTTTCAACCAAAATTTGAGAATCAACTTATAAATCTCTATTTCATTCATTTTAAATATATAAATCTTTACATATCGAATCCCATTTCAAAGATTTAGATCAGACTAATTTCATTAACACAAACAAATAGCAAGGTCACATAGTGGTCACCTTCACTCTCAGTTTCTTTCAAAAAGTAATTTGAAACATTTCTATTATATACAACTAGCATTGTTTTCAGAATAATGGAATTAAAATTTGAAATTTCCATAATCAAATTCTCAAATTCTAGTCGGATAATCTGTTCAGTGATAACAAGAATTTCAGCTTATCTTCTCATAAGTATTTATCTCTTAGTTTAATTCAAAATTTTCAGATCATGCTTTAGTTCAGTATCTTATTAACACATTTGATTAAACTGAATTCACACATTAAATCATATTTTAATTTCCAATTTCACTTCATTTTACATTTCAAAATTTCAATCTTGAGTATTTTATTATAATGACTAAACAATTTAGATATTTAAAACAGTTATCATCTCATTTCATTGTTTCTGATAGGTTTAAATTAACAACACTTTAATTTTACTAAATTCAAGTTTAATATACCCAAATTTTATTATACAATGACTTTATTTAATTCAAAAACTACAAATTATAGTAATAATTCAAAATTTCAAAATATATCTACAAAAATACAAGTACACTCTCTCATTACACTCAACTCATTTTAGAGCACAACTGACCCTATCTCTAATGAGTTTTCACACAAGCTAAGGTTTATCTGTAACAACCCGGAATTTTGGAACAAATTTAAAATTTATTCTTAATTGATTTTAATGGAAATTAAACATTTTAAGTGATTTATTTTGAAAATTAACGATTTAAAATTTATGCAAAAACGAAGTTTGAAAGTAAGAATATAAAATTTAATAAAAGCGAACTTGTAACGTCGCAGTAGTTCGAGAAAATTAGTTTTAAACATTAAATGATTGTAAAGAATTCAAAATAAGTCGGATTTCTGTAAAACAAGAAACGTTAGAATATTTTGAACTATATTTTTCTAAGGAAAGTGCGAAACCAAGATTTCGTATTATAAATTGTAAATTATGTCCAATTCAAAATTAAAAATAGTCGCTATGGAATTTATTAACATTTTAATATTATATAGCCCTTAAAAATGGACATTTTGCAAATGACCTCCGTTTCCGATGAAACTAATTTTGTTGGATTCGGAACATTAATTTGTTGCTAGATTTTAAATTTCGTGCCAAACGAAGTTCATATGTGGCCAAGCGCGATAAAATCGTTCGATATAATAATTTGAGCAGTTTTGCAAAAAAAAACATTATTGAGACGACCTCGAAATTCGACGATTTTTTTATTGAATCTGTAGTATCGAATAATGGTACAATTCCAAATTTCTTGATTTTTAGTGTTATTATGTGACTGTACATGATTTTAATGTGATAAACAGTCAATATTTTGACTTTAAAAATTCGCTATTTGTGCAAACAGACTCGAAATTCAACGACACATGTTTCGTTGGGTCCGTAATATCAGAGAATAGCTGCATGTTAATTTTCATTGAAAACGGGATCCGTAGATGATCACACGGATTTTTAAATGATGAAAAAAAGAAAATTTGAGTACAATAATATAATTAATAAAAAATATATTTTTTCCCTCCTATAAAAGATCCTAAACTTTTCTAACCTAACCTTAAAATCTATTTCATGTTGTAGCCTGCTTTTCCATTTCAAAACCCTAAATCGACAAATTCTAAAATAAAATAAAAAATCCAAAACAAATCCATAAATTCCAAAACAAGTATATTTGCGATCATTGGAGTATGCTCTTTGAATTTATGTAGGGTTTAAGGGGTGCGATGAAGTTTTTGTGTGTTTTGTTTTTGGTTACTAAGGTTGAATGATTCTTCAAGTGGAAGTGTTAATTCACAAAATGAAGATTGTAGATGGATTCGTGGAGATTTAGAGCTTGAACGCGAATTTTCATTGAATTTAGTGAGAATTTTTTTGATCTTCTACTGTGTACGTGCGGCATTAGCTAGAGAACGAGATTTTATAGGAGACGTCGAGATGAATGATATGTATATAGTTAAGAGAGAGTAAGAAGAGATGAAGAATGGAATTAATTTTGACAAGAACAGTGGTGCGTGGACGGAGAAAAGAGGATAGAGAGTTACGGCCATTTCCTGTTGCGTGAGGGAGATTTCCTGAGGAAGAAGAGATAGGTAATTAACGTGAAGATTAGAATTAGTATAATTATATAATTAATTAAGTTAATGACAGTTATATTGCACACAACCTTATAAAATGCATAACTTTTTCATACGAGATCGGATGACGATTCAAGATGCGTTGTAACCGTATCGATGAGAGCTTCGCAATGAAATTGATTTGGAGAGTTTTGGAGCTTGTCTAAATTTTGGGTGGAAGAAAACGTCTGATTCGGTCATTCGACCGTTTGGCGTTATTTAGCGAAAAAGACCAATGTGATAGCTTCTCACTCAAACTGTTATTTTTACAGTTATTATAATCATAAATGAATATATGTTGATTTCCTATATTGATTTTTATTTGATTAGTTGTCATGAATTTTTTATATGGTATATGGTACTGCACATAACAAATTGTTTGCAAACCCGATGGATGAATTGCGGATTGATTGTGTTATGTTGTGATTATGATTTTGAGTCATTTAACATGCTAAAATGATGTCAAAATATTAGGGGTAGTTGAAATTGAATTAAATATCTATTTACAGTTCAAACGATGAATTTATCATCGCTTGTTTAAGTAAATTTGGTCAGATTGAAAAATAATGTGAATTGAACTAGTTGTGATTAAATTCATGAGTTAATAGTTGATTTAAATTGATTGTTTGTTGGATGAAAACCGCACATGGGTCTCGGGATGATATTTGACTTTCACATCTCCCTTGTATGTTGATCAATTGATTGACCAATTGAAATAAGTGTCAATTATTTGATTAAAGTTTATATGAAAATAGGTGCACACTGGATGTTATTTAGATGTTTGATAGTTGTTTACAACTATTGTTGGACGTATAAAATTTATGCCAGTGGAATGATATGATGTTTGATTGAATTTCATTTCAATTCGGAATAAATAATAAATATTTTAATATAAAATATAATATCATGTGAAAAATCGAAGTTTGATTTCAATGTCCGATTTTGGATGGACACATAGACAAGATTTTGAAGATAAAGATTGAAACAAGTTTTCAAAGATGAATATATAAATTTCAGATAATTTATAAAACTGTTTTTGAAGTATATCAATTTATTTTTAATTTTATTAATCGAATTCGGGGTTGAATAAGATGTGTTGCACATCGACGGTTCGCAGAGTTCAACCTTTAACTTCGAATGGACATAATGGGAGATCCAACTGTTAGATTCTCCTAAAAATGGAACCTTGGGTTCGTATCAAAAAGACCTTTCAAATTAATATAAGAGATTTAATTCTAATGGTTGGATTTTTTAATATGTCAAAATCAAATTTGGAAAAGATCGTTATGAGTGTAGTTCGATGACCGATATTGGAAACCGACTGTAATGGACCTTAATAACATTATTAAAAATACAAATTAATTATGATAAATCATAATAAATGACTTGAAAAGAGTTTGGGTTAGATAGTCCGAGGTTCGAATGGTAAATTTTTATCTGAAAGTGTTGTTTTACAACTAGAAGGAAAATCCAATGTTTTAATATAATGAAATGGATTTGAAAAGTGGTTTTGATATAATCGGAGCTTTCCAACATATAAATTTGAAAGTATTTGGATATAATTTATCTTCAGATGTTTCAGTATTGGATTCCGTGATTATACAGATATTGTTGAGGAATTTGAAAGATATAGGTATCGGTATTCCAATACGATATTTGTTGGTCACTGTAACACCTCGTATTTTCAGTGAACATAAAAGTACCAAATTAAAGTATACTTAATTTTTAAAAGAAGAATCAAGGGAAACGGGTTACGCCATTGCATTCATTTCAGAATTCTGCTTGAGATAGAGTCCGAGTTTTCGTAAATCAGACTCCGTATGAAGAAGTTATGACCTTCAGAAGTTTCAGAGATTTAAATAAAACGGCTCAGGTTTGAAATTCGAAATTCAAATCACACACCCGGGCTGGGAGGGAAATTTCCCGCCCAGGACCCAGGTCGTCCTGGGGGTCGACCTGGATCGCACAGATCGACCTGGGGGTTGACCTCCCCCCTATTTCCAGATCCGAGGACAGATTCATTTTTCTGCATCTGGACGCCCGTTCTGACTAGATTCGTTGATCCCTATGCTATATAAACACCCCTAAGGCTACTATTTTCTCTACACAACTTCATTTTGCCTATACTCTAAGCTAATTCATATAAAAATAAATCAAAGACGAGGTTATGTTGCTCAAGTCATTCGTAGAAATCAATTTTAGAATTCTAGTAGAGATTCAAAGGCTAATTCAACGACTTCAATAACTGTTTTCTAAGAATCAAATCAAATCTAAATTAGAAGAACAAATAGTCTACTTCAAGGGAGAGCTATTCATTTTCATAATACAGATCCCAGAGTTCAAGACCGTTCTGCAATTTGTAAGTTCACGTTACTTTTAGAAATAAAAGTTAATTGTGATTCTGACATCGTAATAAATTCGGATCTGAGATTATGCCTATTTCTACCTGTCTTTCTATATCCTTTGGATCTATCTCATTTGATAATATTATGTCCATTCTTTGTCTCTTCTTTCCTTCTTCCCTTTTTGTTTTATAGCCAGGCTACTGCGAGCCTAAGCCAGATCTCATAAGAGATGAACGTACGTAGGAAATAAAATTGGGCATAAAGTATGATTTGGACATGACCAGCGCTAAAATTTGGGAAAAATATTAAATTGTGTATAATTGGGCAAAATTGAGTTGTAGCTGATTTGAGGACATAACACATGTTGTGTTCAAAACATAAAATGTATCGAACATATGATTTGAGGTTTGAGGCATAAAGTATTGGACATATGACTTGAGATTTGAGGCATAAAGTATTGGACATATGACTTGAGATTTGAGACATAAAGTATATTGGACATATAACTTAGGATTTGGGGCGTAAATTGAACTGTAAACATGTAAGTTCAAGTTATTTTCAGACTTAAACACCTAATAGTAATTTTGGCATATAACGAAATGGATCTAAGTCCATGCTTGATGATAAATCTTTTAGATTAATTCCTATCTTTCTATTGAATCAATGATTTACATGCCTAGGAAGTTATTATTCAATCATTCCTGTCTTTGTTGGACATCTGATATATAATCCTTTTAGGTTCATGATGTTATTTATATCTGATCTATATGTCTATGAGGTTATTTCTGTCAGATTGTTTCAGATCTATCTTTGTTATACCCCAACTCTAACAGATCTGTAATCCTCTTAGATTCAAAATATTTGAAAGATCTACCATTTTAATGCCTGTTTTATGCCTATTCTCGTTTATGTTCCTCTTTCGTCCCCTTTTATTTTATGAATCTAGATTAACCTCGAATCTAGACTGAAACTTATTATATGTGCATTGGAATGCGGGGTAATGGGGAATAGTCTAGTTGGCAATGGTGGAACATAATTTTGTAACTTATGGTTTGGGGCATAATTTGTCTTTGTTGCGAACTTGGGGTAAATTGAAATATTAAATCTAGATTTGGCGCAAATTTTAAATGGGAATATTAATCTAGATTGGGCGCAAAACTGTAAATTAGGATATTAATCAGGATTGGGCATAACCATTGGTTGAGACGCCAAAAAATAATGTATATTGGCATATTGGGGGCATAACTATTAGTACAAACTTGGGAAGATTAGGTGTAGCCTATTTTGAGTAATAACTCGAAATTGAATTTGGGGTCCATAACTTGCAACTAGTTTTGTTGGGCATAACTTGAGAATTGGAATATGACTGGTTAGGATAATTAGCATATAAATCTATACTTGGACATTTATGGAAAACGTGGCATAATATGAAATTGACAACAATTGGGAATAATTTACATATAAACTGTAAATATGTGAAAAGATGAATATGCCTAATCCGAGTTAGATTGAGTTATGGTGTAAAACTGCTCGGAACCGCCCGGCACATCCAGTAACCACAACAACACATATTTAATGTGAGAGGTTAGTGCATCATGCCTAAGAAAAACCCGAGGTTAGATTGAGTTGTGGTGTAAAACTGCTTGGAACCGCCCGGCACATCCAGGAACCGCAACAACACATATCTAATGTGAGAGGTTGGTGCATTAATAAATCAATTAATGCTATTGAACAAGATATGCTAAGATGAATGACTAGGGTTAAGTTAATAGGAAACACTTTACCAGTATAGCATGATGAATGGGTAGGGCTAAGTAATAAGAAACACTTAACCAATATGACTTGATTTGTGGTAGGGTTAAGTTAACATAAGAAGGCAACACTTGACCAAAGTAATTAAGACAAAAAGGTGGGTTAAGTTAACTTGAATTGATGACACTTAACCAATACAACATGGTGAACACGTGGGGTTAAATTAACTTGAATTGATTGATGACACTTAACCAATACAACATGATGAACACGTGGGGTTGAGTTAACAAGGAACACTTGACCAATATAACTTGATGGACGAATGGGGTTAAGTTAATAGGAAACACTTAACCAACATGACATGATGAATGGGTGGGTTAAGTTAACATGAATGGACGACACTTAACCAATATGACATAATGTGTGGGAGGGTTAAGTACATATCGGGTTGGTGGGTAATATTAATAAATATAGACCCACAAAATTTAACCGTTAAATAAACATGCTTGAATCGATGGAAGGGTTAAGTACATCTCGTGTAGGTGGGTAATATTAGTACATATAGGCCCACAAAACTTAATCGTTAAGAAAACATGCTAGAATCGGTGAGAGGGTTAAGTACATCTTGTGTAGGTGGGTAATATTTGTAAATATTGGCCCACAAACTTAACCAGTAGGAAACCCTAGTAATGGGGGCCCATTTCAGCAGTAACCCACATAGATGTATCACGGTACCCTGAACTAGGCAGGGTGGGGCACGATTATTGGGCTGATTATAAGCGGTCAAAATAGTGGCGAGGGTACGTCAGTGTAGGTTCCGACGGTTTACGGGCATGCACTGTAACACCCCACCTCCGCCAGGGTGGCTCTTGCAAGCACTCTGACTTTGGAGGGGCGTTTGAATCAGGTAAACATGCATAATGATATATCAAGGCAGAACAAGAACATATGTATATATGTAAACAGAGTAAATAACATAGATAAAACAGCAGAAGATTTTAAACCATTTCAAAACAAGTCTGGTACAACATAATGTCAATTTTCCAAATAAACAAGTCTAGTACATAAAACTGGAAGCTGAAAAGGAAAACATAAAGTAGCTATCCCCAAAGTGGAAAACCATAGCAAGCTCAAATCCAAAGCATACGTGAGCTATCCAAGAAAAGCAGCTAAGATCCAAGCTAAGTACCGGTATTCCCACCCTGTAAACCTGGGGGGGGGGGGAAACGAAAGAAAAGAGGCGAAAGAAAACAGGTCAGTCAAAAAGACTGAGTAAGCCCTACTACAATCAATGTAAACTGATAAAGTTAACTGGCATGAGCAGCAGGTATGAACATAGGGATAACAACATACTAGCATGTTGATTAACTAACAAGGCAGATAAAGGTGTCATCGCATAATCCGGTTTAAGGTTTTGCACCACAGGTGTGCTAACATTCTAACATGTCATGTATAATCCAGAATTTATCCCTTGGCCCAAACTTGGCCCAGTATCAGGTGTTTGACTCAAACCAAGATCTAACTTCTTGGTACCAATTCTAGTATAACAGGATTAGGTGTTACCCCAATGTTCACATCGAAACAGGACGGAACAGAATGGTCCATACAGAAATAGAGTTTGGGAAAAATGGGCTTTTACCATCCCAACAGATAAAGTACAGAAACGGAATGCTAACAATAATGGGCCTTTACCACCCTAACAGATGAAGTACAGAAACGGAATACTAACTATAATGGGCCTTAACCACCCTAACAGATAAAGTACAAAAACGGAATGCTAACAAAAATGGGCCTTTACAACCCTAACAGAACGGTACCACGCAGAAACAGACGGGTGTTGCCACCCAACAAAACAGACGGTACCAACAGAATCAGACAGAACTAAGTGTACCCTAAATCCTACCCAAGCGATCGGCTCCCTAATACATAAATATCCTGTGTCGGCCCCACGATAGGGTGTATCACTCCCTAAAGTGGCAACCAATTGGCACAGGCATATTTACAGATGTCACGGCGTCTTACATCCTCAGAGGCAGACCGGGATCCATGCACGCACATGACCCGGTTGGAACGCACCATCAACACCCATCGCCATTATCAGAATGAACCACTTATAATTAGTTCAGTAAGCGTGCCCGGACCCTACCTACAGTTGGGTCAAAGTTTTGATACCAGAAAGGGTTACTGACTAATATGGGTCCCAAACAACAAATGACACAAGTATTCCCCCTTGTGTCCCCAGACTATCAGATTCAGATTAACTTATTGACAGAGTTCAGACATACTAAGTTCAGACGATTAGTTTTCAGACTAACGGATCAGATAACAGATTTACAAACTTGCCTAACTTAGTGTGGGTCCTACAGATCCGCAAAACAGGTTCGTTTAATTTATCAACCAAGTTGGTTTATCCAGACCAGATATCAAATTGGTTCTCAGCCTTACCAAATTACTGAATTGATTTGGTTAAGTATAGTTCATCTTAACCCCGTTAAATCACCGAGTTCAGATTGGTTAAGTGTAGGTTAACTTAACCCCGTTAATTTACCGAGTTCAGATTGGTTAAGTATTAAGTGGACCATGACTTAACCCTAATCACGAGGCATCAATTAATTTAATGCGCCTTAACCTCTCACATTAGACCTTGTTGTGGTTACTAGTTAAGCCGGGCGGGTCCGGGTAGCTTTACACCACAACTTGGTCTAACCTCGGGTTCAAGGTACAACATGACCAACTTCTCACATTGGGTCCTATTGTCTGTAGCAACTAGTTAAGCCGGTCGGTTCCGGGTAGGTTTACGCTACAAACTCAACCCAACCTCGAGTTGGCCACACTTATCTTTTCTAAGTGTCATGTCCATCGTGTTTCCAAAACACCTTACAAGTTTTCAAGCAATTGGGTAGACCTAACTTAATAGATAAATTCCCAATGGGTAGACCTAACTTAATAGGTAAATTCCCAAGCTCATGTTTTTATGTCTTTTAAGTTTACCCAACCCAAACGCAATCCCATCGCTTACATATCGCAATAGCGCATAAAGGATAGAAAGAGGGAACTTGGCATAATTATGACATAAAAATGTTGAAGCCACAAGTTCAACATGGTGGCATATGAAATGTTCATGTGTTCATACACTTGCATATTACATTTTTAGGCCTCATAAAACCAAACTTGGCATATTCATGATACATGGTGCTAAATGACATGTAGAAATGGCCATAAGTTCGCATTTAGCCTCACATGCAAGTTATCATAAGAGATATGATAACTTACATGTTGCCAAAATGCAACCTTTGGCATAAAGCTTGAAGCTTTATGTTCATAAACCCAAGATAAGCTTGCATAACATGATAACATGAACCAAATGAGCATCCCAAACTTGCATAGCATAACTTGCATATCATATGACAACTTGCATATCAAACTTGCATAACTTAACTTGCATATCATATGACAACTTGCATATCAAACTTGCATAACTTAACTTGCATATCATATGACAACTTGCATATCAAACTTGCATAACTTAACTTGCATATCATATGACAACTTGCATATCAAACTTGCATAACTTAACTTGCATATCATATGACAACTTGCATATCAAACTTGCATAACATAACTTGCATATCATATGACAACTTGCATATCAAACTTGCATAACTTAACTTGCATAACACATCATAGTAAACTTGCATATCATACATTTAACTTTAGAGTTTAAGTATGAAAGGAATAGGGCTTACAATGCTTAAGAAGTCACAAAAATATGACAAAGCCCTTATGAAATCAATTAAACCCAAAATGCAAGCAAAACCCTTGAGCCAAAATGATCAAGACTCTTTCTTTATGATGCAAATATATAAACTTGACTTGAATGCAAGCTAATGATGCTCATACAAGTTTGAAAACACTTGTATGCATGGAAAATCACTTAGGAATTTATTTAGGAATTTTATGAAGAGAGTGGAGGCCATGAGAGGATTGATTTTGCCATAGTTTAGTTGTATGAATGAATAATGATGATTTAGGGTAGGTTAGGGTCTTATTTATAGATTAGGCAAGTGTTTTAGGCCATAGGATTAACCCTAGATTCAATCCAAGCCATCAAAGCATGTCTTGGGGAAGAAGTCAAGTGTAGGAACCATCTAGGGCCTTTAGATTAAAGATGGACCATGAGAACCATTCAAATGCAAAATCTGCATTTGAGCGAATCGGCCCACGGGTTGACAGCCAAACACCCTGGATTAACCCCTAGTCGACCCAGCGAGCTCGGGTCGACCTCAAAAATTGGCCGGTTCGGTTATTCCCCTCTCCCAATTCGTTGTTTTGAACATTTTTGCATATTTATTTATTTAATTTTCAATTATATATATATATCAATATATATATATTTCTCTGCGCAACCCATTTCACTTAATTAAGTATACTTTAATTTGGGAATTTTTCGTGAAACTTCGCGAGGCCATATCTTGGTCATACGGACTCCGATTTTCGAAAATTCAGACTCTATTTCGCGTATTTTTCCGAGACGAACGCAATGGCATAGCCCGTTTCCCTTGATTCAGATTTTACAGTTTAATTATGCCTCCATTTAAGTTATAACATGTTATTCAAAAATACGGGTTGTTACATTCTTCCCTCCTTAAAGGATTTCGTCCCCGAAATCTCCAAGTTAGGAAGAACGTATCCTACCATCCATCATCCATCTACTCAAAACATCATCCACGAGCAATCATTGTCCTTAAAAGGTTCTAAATGATGTATGATCATATGCAAAGGTGTGTGTATATGTACTTATCTAATGCGAAAATCAGGAGGTTACTGATTCAGTAAACCCCCTTAATGCAAAATATGTTAGTGAAATGAGTCCATATGTATGCAAATTCCTAACATAATTTATAATCTCTACATGAGTTCACATAACATTCATCCATATGCAACATCCACGTGCTGAATTAACCATCTTGCAACCATAAGAATTGAAAATGTACACACGTCCATATGCAATATGAGAGTGTATTTCAAGCCGATCTAGTGCCTAGTGTGTGTTTATGCATCCACGAGCAACCACTAGCAACCACTTGCATCCACTTGCAACCATCAAACATAACATGTCTCAAACACATGTTTACATCCATAGGATTCCTATCTCAACAAGATACAGTCGAGTGATGGAAGCGAGTACAGATAAGACAAAAACTTGGTACATATACTTACAGACTACTAGTACAGATCAGTTTTCCCCAAATGATTCTTAGGAAACTAAGCATGGTAGAAACCCAGAATGTATTTGTCATAGTCACAGATACTCTCAAATCCCAATTTATCACAAACAGATGAGTTATAACTCTCAGGGAGTTTGAGACTATTACCAGATCAGAAGCAAAACTAGCATTAAAGTACCGAGTTTCTATTACAGAATCAAAATACCAGAAAAAAAGTTTCAAACTGAAAATCAGACAAGGAAAATTAAACATCCTACAGACAAATTATTCTAGCCCTAATCTATTCACCCGTCATGCGAGTATTCACCGTTCCTTCCGATGTAGTCCCTTTCTTCTTCGGGCAGTCCCTAGTGAAGTGTCCCATCTCTCCACAGTTAAAGCAAGTGCCCTTCCTCTTTCTGCAATCCTTGTTTAGATGAGTTGAGCTTCCACAAGTAAAGCACTTTTTTTCCTTCTTATCTTCAGACTTCTCCTCCTTCTTTTGCATTTCCTTTTTGGGCCCCGTTTTCTTGTTTTGAGACTCATTCACCTTGACCTCCTTCTTTGCACTCTTGTTTTCTTCATGGAGTAGGGCCATATCTACCAAACTCTCAAACGTGGCCCCCATGGGCACATGAGACATAGCTAACTCCTGTAACGGCTCATTCAATCCTCTAGCAAAACGAAGAGCCTTCTTCTGAGTAGTACTCACCATATCCAAGCCAAAACGAGCTAACTGATTGAACTTGTTCACATATTCTTTGACGGACATGTCTCCTTGCTTCAAAGCAATAAACCTCTCCATTTGCAAATTCTCTTCAGCAGAAGACAGAAACTTAAGCCCGAATCTTGTCCTGAAATCGGCCCAAGTCTCAACGGGCCTAGTACCATTGGTGACTTCCCACCAATAAGCGGCTTCATCCCTCATAAGCCAAACCGCCAACAAGATCTTTCTCTGATCATCTAACCCAAAGATGGCAAATAAATCCTCGGTCTCTTTCAACCAATTTCTGGCCTCCACAAAAGTCTCAGTGCCTTGAAAGTTCTTGCCACCCATTGCTTTGAAATCTTTGCAAGTCTTTGCGAAGTCAGGTTGAGGATGCTGAGGGGGAGGAGGAAGAGGGACCTCAGCAACAGGTGGAGGAGGAACATTAGCGACAGGAGGAGGAGGAATATTAACTACTGGAGGAGGAGGAGGGACATCTGCGGGGCCGGCTTCGGTTGCCCTAGCCTCCAAAAGTCTCCTATACCAAACAGGTACGTGCACTCCCTCCGGAATAGCAAAGTTATCGGCCATACTGAAAACGAAGAAAAAGACAGATTCAGAATGGAGAAAAACGAAGGAATTTTGCTAATGGCTTTTTGGGGACTAGCCTTTAAAATAAACTAGACTTTTCTTTGGAAAATACTTTATACTTGGTTTTGAAAATAGTTTTCCAAAAGTTTTCTAAAAACCTTTTTGTCCCCTCTCGTAAACCATATGCTCTGATACCAAATGTAACACCCCACCTCCGCCAGGGTGGCTCTTGCAAGCACTCTGACTTTGGAGGGGCGTTTGAATCAGGTAAACATGCATAATGATATATCAAGGCAGAACAAGAACATATGTATATATGTAAACAGAGTAAATAACATAGATAAAACAGCAGAAGATTTTAAACCATTTCAAAACAAGTCTGGTACAACATAATGTCAATTTTCCAAATAAACAAGTCTAGTACATAAAACTGGAAGCTGAAAAGGAAAACATAAAGTAGCTATCCCCAAAGTGGAAAACCATAGCAAGCTCAAATCCAAAGCATACGTGAGCTATCCAAGAAAAGCAGCTAAGATCCAAGCTAAGTACCGGTATTCCCACCCTGTAAACCTGGGGGGGGGGGGGAAACGAAAGAAAAGAGGCGAAAGAAAACAGGTCAGTCAAAAAGACTGAGTAAGCCCTACTACAATCAATGTAAACTGATAAAGTTAACTGGCATGAGCAGCAGGTATGAACATAGGGATAACAACATACTAGCATGTTGATTAACTAACAAGGCAGATAAAGGTGTCATCGCATAATCCGGTTTAAGGTTTTGCACCACAGGTGTGCTAACATTCTAACATGTCATGTATAATCCAGAATTTATCCCTTGGCCCAAACTTGGCCCAGTATCAGGTGTTTGACTCAAACCAAGATCTAACTTCTTGGTACCAATTCTAGTATAACAGGATTAGGTGTTACCCCAATGTTCACATCGAAACAGGAAGGAACAGAATGGTCCATACAGAAATAGAGTTTGGGAAAAATGGGCTTTTACCATCCCAACAGATAAAGTACAGAAACGGAATGCTAACAATAATGGGCCTTTACCACCCTAACAGATGAAGTACAGAAACGGAATACTAACTATAATGGGCCTTAACCACCCTAACAGATAAAGTACAGAAACGGAATGCTAACAAAAATGGGCCTTTACCACCCTAACAGAACGGTACCACGCAGAAACAGACGGGTGTTGCCACCCAACAAAACAGACGGTACCAACAGAATCAGACAGAACTAAGTGTACCCTAAATCCTACCCAAGCGATCGGCTCCCTAATACATAAATATCCCGGGTCGGCCCCACGATAGGATGTATCACTCCCTAAAGTGGCAACCAATTGGCACAGGCATATTTACAGATGTCACGGCGTCTTACATCCTCAGAGGCAGACCGGGATCCATGCACGCACATGACCCGGTTGGAACGCACCATCAACACCCATCGCCATTATCAGAATGAACCACTTATAATTAGTTCAGTAAGCATGCCCGGACCCTACCTACAGTTGGGTCAAAGTTTTGATACCAGAAAGGGTTACTGACTAATATGGGTCCCAAACAACAAATGACACAAGTATTCCCCCTTGTGTCCCCAGACTATCAGATTCAGATTAACTTATTGACAGAGTTCAGACATACTAAGTTCAGACGATTAGTTTTCAAACTAACGGATCAGATAACAGATTTACAAACTTGCCTAACTTAGTGTGGGTCCTACAGATCCGCAAAACAGGTTCGTTTAATTTATCAACCAAGTTGGTTTATCCAGACCAGATATCAAATTGGTTCTCAGCCTTACCAAATTACTGAATTGATTTGGTTAAGTATAGTTCATCTTAACCCCGTTAAATCACCGAGTTCAGATTGGTTAAGTGTAGGTTAACTTAACCCCGTTAATTTACCGAGTTCAGATTGGTTAAGTATTAAGTGGACCATGACTTAACCCTAATCACGAGGCATCAATTAATTTAATGCGCCTTAACCTCTCACATTAGACCTTGTTGTGGTTACTAGTTAAGCCGGGCGGGTCCGGGTAGCTTTACACCACAACTTGGTCTAACCTCGGGTTCAAGGTACAACATGACCAACTTCTCACATTGGGTCCTATTGTCTGTAGCAACTAGTTAAGCCGGTCGATTCCGGGTAGGTTTACGCTACAAACTCAACCCAACCTCGAGTTGGCCACACTTATCTTTTCTAAGTGTCATGTCCATCGTGTTTCCAAAACACCTTACAAGTTTTCAAGCAATTGGGTAGACCTAACTTAATAGGTAAATTCCCAATGGGTAGACCTAACTTAATAGGTAAATTCCCAAGCTCATGTTTTTATGTCTTTTAATTTTACCCAACCCCAAACGCAATCCCATCGCTTACATATCGCAATAGCGCATAAAGGATAGAAAGAGGGAACTTGGCATAATTATGACATAAAAATGTTGAAGCCACAAGTTCAACATGGTGGCATATGAAATGTTCATGTGTTCATACACTTGCATATTACATTTTTAGGCCTCATAAAACCAAACTTGGCATATTCATGATACATGGTGCTAAATGACATGTAGAAATGGCCATAAGTTCGCATTTAGCCTCACATGCAAGTTATCATAAGAGATATGATAACTTACATGTTGCCAAAATGCAACCTTTGGCATAAAGCTTGAAGCTTTATGTTCATAAACCCAAGATAAGCTTGCATAACATGAACCAAATGAGCATCCCAAACTTGCATAGCATAACTTGCATATCATATGACAACTTGCATATCAAACTTGCATAACTTAACTTGCATATCATATGACAACTTGCATATCAAACTTGCATAACTTAACTTGCATATCATATGACAACTTGCATATCAAACTTGCATATCGTATGACAACTTGCATATCAAACTTGCATAACATAACTTGCATATCATATGACAACTTGCATATCAAACTTGCATAACTTAACTTGCATAACACATCATAGTAAACTTGCATATCATACATTTAACTTTAGAGTTTAAGTATGAAAGGAATAGGGCTTACAATGCTTAAGAAGTCACAAAAATATGACAAAGCCCTTGTGAAATCAATTAAACCCAAAATGCAAGCAAAACCCTTGAGCCAAAATGATCAAGACTCTTTCTTTATGATGCAAATATATAAACTTGACTTGAATGCAAGCTAATGATGCTCATACAAGTTTGAAAACACTTGTATGCATGGAAAATCACTTAGGAATTTATTTAGGAATTTTATGAAGAGAGTGGAGGCCATGAGAGGATTGATTTTGCCATAGTTTAGTTGTATGAATGAATAATGATGATTTAGGGTAGGTTAGGGTCTTATTTATAGATTAGGCAAGTGTTTTAGGCCATAGGATTAACCCTAGATTCAATCCAAGCCATCAAAGCATGTCTTGGGGAAGAAGTTAAGTGTAGGAACCATCTAGGGCCTTTAGATTAAAGATGGACCATGAGAACCATTCAAATGCAAAATCTGCATTTGAGCGAATCGGCCCACGGGTTGACAGCCAAACACCCTGGATTAACCCCTAGTCGACCCAGCAGGCTCGGGTCGACCTCAAAAATCGGTCGGTTCGGTTATTCCCCTCTCCCAATTCGCTGTTTTGAACATTTTTGCATATTTATTTATTTAATTTTCAATTATATATATATATATATCAATATATATATATATATATATATATTTCTCTGCGCAACCCATTTCACTTAATTAAGTATACTTTAATTTGGGAATTTTTCGTGAAACTTCGCGAGGCCATATCTTGGTCATACGGACTCCGATTTTCGAAAACTCGGACTCTATTTCGCGTATTTTTCCGAGACGAACGCAATGGCATAACCCGTTTCCCTTGATTCAGATTTTACAGTTTAATTCTGCCTCCATTTATGTTATAACATGTTATTCAAAAATACGGGTTGTTACATGCACGTACTCTGGAGTGGGAAAAAGTAGGCACTGGGTACCAGTAACTATACACTGTGTATCTTGAATCGTGTCGGGTCGCTATCATAAGGATTGATACACCTTATGGTGGGACAAGCACAGGGTATCTACACGCAAGAGAGGGCCGATTGACATAGATACAAGAGAAATTAATACAAGTAGGAAGCCGATCGATAAGGTAGTAAGGTTACGTCTAAAATGTTCATGGCAATTAGGTAGATTAAGGTGGAATCCTCATGATAGATGTACACCTGAAGGCTACCACAATTACGGGGATTGGGATCACGTTATCATTTTATACAGATTACTAGTTGGAACATTTGTTACGTGGTGCAGATCAGATAGATATAAAAATCAGTAGGAAAGAAGAGAAAGAGTAGAAGCGCATTTAGTTTATCTTGCCTTATCATAACTTGTACTTATCCTATGTTATCATGTTATCCTTGTTCTCACGGTATTATCTTATATTCAGTTTATTTATGTCATGATGTTTTTGCCTGTTTATATGCTGAAAGTCACTGGACTTACCAAACTTATGTCTGACCTAGTTTTGTTTCGTCTCTTTTCTTCCGTTCCCTCCCCCCCCCCCCCCCCACTCCCCAGGTTCACAGGGAGGAAATGTTTCCACTTAACTCAGTTTTCTTTCCAAGCTCGAAGATAGTCAGTGTATTGCTTTGGGCTCTCTCTTCCACTGCTATGGCTGGTTCATGCTTTATTGGGGAATATCATTGTTGTTTTTATGCTTCTTTTATATTTGGAAGTTTTTAGATCAAGACAGAAGTTCTATGTATTACTTTTAAGTATGATTGAGATAACTGTTGTAAAAGCTTGAATAAATTAAGTTGTTAATAAAATGACTTTATTTTTCCGCTACTTTATTTGTCTGTCTTATAATTTATCCGCATAATTTTCCACTGAAGTTAAGGCATTCCCTGTGTGAGTGACCTTAACGGAGGCGGGGTGTCTCGCTTGGTATCACAGCTGAAGGTTACCAGATCAGATAAAAGATTTGAAAAATTATTTTCAAAACGATTTTAAAGGAAGCATTTTCAAAAGAAAAGTTTTGTTTTAAAGGCATATTCCCCAAAGCCGTATGCACTATCTTTTGATCCTTTGTTTGAATCCTTTTTTCTTTCTTTACCGAGTCTCCGGGGATTTTGGCTTTCTGGGAGGTAACCTCCTTGCGACATGGTTTCGTAGGCTTGATGAGGCTACGATACATGTCAAAGGGCGAAGAAGTGCCAAACTTCCATCTATAGCCGCAGTAATTTCACCTGCGGCTAATTTTCTTTCAAGCTTTGTAGGGTTTTCCATGTGATGAAGGCAGCTCTCAAGAGACCTATCAATAAGTTACACAAGGATGGAAAAGATGAGAATGAGGGAGTTTGGCTAAGAAGCACAACCCAAGGATGAAGAACTCATGGATATAGACTTGGTTCACAAAGGAGGGGAGTAAAGAATAGTAAAACCTAAAACAAGAGGAAGTATCTTTATTATGATATAACGGGTAGTATAATTAAGGACAAAGGAAAGAACAAATGACAGGATTTTCAGGAGGGCAAGTGCATGCTCTCACCGCAGCATACCTGAGAGTGGTAGTAAAGTTTCTATTGAAAAAGTCTATTTTTTCTTTTGATTCAGCCTATAAGTACTCTTTTGATTTTAGCACTTCACATTCGTTTATATCTGCTTCCATGGTTGAGCCTCTGCACCTTAGTACTTGTATAGTAGAAGATCCCATTATTGTCTCAAATCCAATTTGTGGTTTGGCTCATTTATCTTTGGTTTGTAAGGATTTGAGATACTTATGTTTTTGGTTTCATGGGCTGATTCTAGGCATGGATTGGTCAGCTAGTAATTGTGAAAGGAGGGTAGTTAGACTTTCGACTTGCCTCGGGAATACCCTCGAAATTTCGTGTGATCCTAAGGGATCAATTTGTCTTAGCTATTTGGAATCACTTTATGTATTTATCGACGATTTTCGATCCATTGGAGTAGTCCATGAGTACGCAGATGTTTTGATTAGGTTAGGGGTTTTCACTCTGAAACGTGAGGTAAACTTCCACATATATCTAGATGACAATGCAAAGCCTGTTATGTGATCAACGATAGTTCTAGAACAAGATTGGCGAGGATAGCCAGAGTCAGTTAAGTGCTCAATTGTTTGGTTATTTTGCTAGTATCATCTCACAAAAATCGCCCAAACTCAAAGGAGGTATTCCTTGGGTGCTTGTCTGATATTGGTTTAGGCCTTTGGGGCTCGTACTTGAGGGATGTCACGATCGACTAGATTGGTTTGCGTGAGAGATTTTGACCCTCATATTTGTGACATGATGGATAAGCTAAGTATAAGAGAGACCTCTAATCATATTAGTATATACACTTGTTATCATGGTTAACATCTGTTTATCTTAGAAAGATAGTTCGACTACATTGGATACCCTCTGTAACACCCCGTGTATTCTATAACAGTGAAATTCACAAATTAAAGTATAATTAATTTCAAATCAAAGAATTAAGGGAAACAGGATATTCCATTGCGTTCGTCTCGGAAAAATATGCGAAATAGAGTCTGAAATTTTGTAAATCGGAGTCCGTATGACCCAATTATGGCCCGATGAAGTTTCAGAAAATTCAAATTTCGAAAACAGATTTGAATTTCAGCCCAATCAGAGTAGGCGGGAAAAGTTCCCGCCCAACCCACCAGGTCAACCTGGGGGTCGACCGTAGGGTCGACCTGCCAGGCCAGGTCGACCTGGGGGTCGACCTGCCCCAGGCCAGGTCGACTCTAGAGTCGACCTGGGGGTCGACCTCCCCGGTCGGGCCATTTTGACCTGGTGCACCTGCTTGTGTTTTCTGGCCTGGTCTGTGCTTAGCCAAATTCCTGAGCCTTGCCTTGTCACTAGGGCTAGGTGTCAGCTCCTGATTGGTCTCTCCTTCAAATGAATGGCTAATATTAATCCAATCTCCATCGACGGTCCTAATCAATTCACAAACTCTATAAAAAGGACCTAAGACTCCACCTAATTCATACAAACAAAAATAAGAACGAGACCGTCATGCTGCTGAGGAAGGACTAGAAATAGCCGTCAAAATAGAGAGACGATTAGGAGACAATTCAAAAGCTTAAAGCAACGACAACTAAATCAAAACAACGCCTACAACAAAGGATAGCATCTCCAAATTCAGAATTCAGATTCCTGAATTGAAGATTCGTCATACGTTGTAAGTAGAGTGCTATTCCGATGTGAATAAATAATTGTGTTTTGATTTGTGTAAAATGAGAAATAGAATTGTATTTGATTTGTGGTGATAATAATTCATATTTGTATGTTGCTTTGATTCTAGACGATTGGGGATGTTGTGGTATAACAGTTGGATATTTGCAAGTATGTGATTCATGTTGAAAATTAACAACTACATGTTTGTGGTAGTTTATTTAAGATTCATGCAAGTATATGATTCACTATTATGCCAACATAATAGATATTATAATCACTTTTAGTGTAGTTGGATCCATTTGGGTATTATGACTTATGTGAATTTATGTTGGAATTGGCATCATGATTCAAGTGTAAAACCATACTTTTGTATTAGAGACAAAAGTAAGCATCTTTGTGAACTTGTGTTGACTCTATGAACATGACTAGACTATGTTTGGTGTTATGCCTAATTGGAAAACATGTTTTAGGCCTATATTGTTATCAAAATCCTATGATAATATATGTGACACATAGCTAAGTTAGATTTACATTCCAATTGCAAGTTTGCATGAATATATTAAAAACCATGATTTCATGTTTAGGTATATTTATGCCATGATTATATGAATAGATCAAAAACCATGATTTCATGTTTAGGTATATTTATGCCATGATTATATGAATAGATCAAAAACCATGATTCCATGTTTAGGTATGTTTATGCCATGATTATATGCTATTACAATGCAAGTTCACAAGTTCCAAATTTATGTTAATTAGTTCGCTATGTTGCAAGTTCATGCGTTCACACTCCCTTTTTTATGTTACTTAGAATATATAAACACCATGTTCTAAGCCTTCCCTTTTTCATGTGGCTAAGTTGGGTTTAAATGTTAAACCTAACATTTGTTATATTGTAGCGAACGTATAAAACGGGGGATATGACGTTTGGGTTAAAATATAGAACACATGTGTTGGCATGTTTGACGCATGCCAACGACCTTGAAAAACAATTAAGTGGTGTAAATTAATTTTACCCAATAAAGATGAATTTGAATAATGGGCCGCAAATATTTACATATAAAAAGAAAAGAGACAAAATATGTAAATTTAGAAAATACGATGTGTTTAACCCGAGGTTGGATTGAGTTGTGATGTAAACCTGCCCGGAACCGCCCGGCTGTCCAGTAGTCATAACAATACCTATCCAATGTGGGTGGTTAAACACGGAGCCCAATAAGGACCCGAGGTTAGACTGAGTTGTGGCATAAGACTGCCCGGACCCAACCAGCAACAGGCAGCCACAACAATATCTGTCTAATGTGAGAGGTCGAGGCTTTAATAAGACAATTAAGGCTGAGTCAGGATTGGTAGGATTAAGTAAATTGAATTAATACTTAATCAAAAATGGAACATGCTAAACTATACAGACTGATTGGGGTTAGGTTTACAAAACACTTAACCAACTTAGCATGTTGGCTAGAAATAGAAAACCTAGTAGCGGGGGACCCTTTTCAGCAGTAACCCTACAAGGTGTATCAGGATACCCTGAACTAGGCAGGGTGGGGCACGATTACTGGGCTGACTGTAAGAGGTCAAATCGTCGGCGGTGGTGCAGCAGTATAGGTTCTAACGGGGTGCGGGCATGCACACACTCCGGCGCAGAAAAATAAGGCACTGGGCACCAGTAGTATACCTGTGCATTCTAGAATTGTGTCGGGCCGCCACCATGGGACTTGATACACCCCATGGTGGGACCAGCATAGGTAACTACAACATCAGGGGCCGTAAGACACATGTAACTATGCGAGTAGGAGCCGATCATTAGAAACGGATCACTTCACCCAGATTATGGGGTGCCTGTTGGGAACTAGTTTATATGGATGCAGAGATTAATATGGGGTACGATAAGTATATTCGACTCTAGACAACTTAACTTAGTTTATGGTGCTTTCCCATTTCCAGTTTATACTTATCATGCCCCGTTCTTTATTCATAGACTGAGTAGTCCTAGACTTACTCAGGCTTTATGTCTGACTCTACTTTTCTTTCGTCTTCTTTTCTTTCGTTTCCCCCCCCCCCCCCCCCCCCAGGTCCACAGGGAGGGAATACCGCAGCTTGACCGGTTTTCACATCCAGCTTGAAGAGAAAGAATGTATTGCTTGGATCTCTTTCGTTTTGGACTATGGCTTTGGATTGCAACTATGGGGACTTATGCAGTTTACTTTTGTTTTTATGCTTCTTTAAGTTATGAAATCAAGACAGTTATGAAAATGTAATGGTTTTTGGAAGTATTGTAAGACAATTATGACATGGTTTGTATAACACGTATTTTGTTGAAATAAAAATTGCTGTTGTTTTCCACTGTTTCAAAAATATGTGTATTTATATCTGTCTTGTGTATCTGTGACTTATACTTATAAACCTCCACCAAAATTAGGGCATTCCCTTTGAGAGTGACCCTAACGGAGGTGGGGTGTTTCACCCTCCAGCATAGTAAGTGATCGAGGTCCTATCTTTACTAGTGGTTTTGGAAATGGAGGTCAAGAAGCTTCGTAATCGTGAAGTTAAATTAGTTAAGGTACATTGGAATGAAGCTCAAGAAGATGCGACTTAGAAGACTGAAGACTAGATACGCGCAACCTACCCTTTTCTTTTTGATGGT
The DNA here is from genome assembly GCA_030737875.1 of Allium sativum. Lineage (NCBI taxonomy): Eukaryota > Viridiplantae > Streptophyta > Magnoliopsida > Asparagales > Amaryllidaceae > Allium > Allium sativum. The sequence continues at coordinate 505,941,400 of CM060921.1, read as the reverse complement.
ACATCCTTGATCTCTCTTTCCTTAAGTTTATGCATGCTTGTATCTACCTTTTTAGTATATCCTCTCGATCCTATCCTCAATCCTTAGGTAGTAGCCAATGGATGTAAACATGCGTTTGAAACATGTTATGATTGGTGGTTGCTAGTGGTTGCTCGTGGATGCATATACACACATTAGGCACTAGATCGGCTCAGTCACTTTCATATTGCATATGCATGAGTGAACTTTTATATATATAGATTAAAACTTGATGTGTTATCATATGGATGTTGCATTTGTATGAACGGCTGTGCACTCATGTAGAAGTTATAAAGTATGATTAGGAATAATTGCATATATGATGGATTCATGGCACTAACATGATTCGCATTAAGGAGGTCAACTAGATCAGTAGACCGCCTGATTTTGCATTAGATAAGAGACATATACACACACTCTGCATATGTTTATATGGTATTAGAAACCTTTTAAGGACAATGGTTGTCTGTGATTGAATGGTTAAGTAGATGGATGTTGGGTGTTAGGATATACGTTCTTCCTAACTTGAAGATTTCGGGGACGAAATACTTTAAGGTGGGGAGAATGTAACACCCCGTATTTTCAATGAACATTAAAGTACAAAATTAAAGTATGCTTAATTTTTAAAAGAAGAATTAAAGGAAACGGGTTTCGCTATTGCGTTCAACTCGGAATTTTGCTTGAGATAGAGTCCGAGTTTGCATAAATCGGACTCCGTATGAAGAAGTTACGACCTTCAAAAGTTTCAGAGATTTAAATAAAACAGCTCAGGTTTGAAATTCGAAATTCAAATCACACATCCGGGCTGGGCGGGAAATTTCCTGCCCAAGACCCTGGTCGAACTGGGTCACACAGGTCGACCTGGGGGTCGACATACCCCCTATTTTCAGATCTGAGGACAGATTCATTTTTCTGCATCTGGATGCCCGTTCTGACCAGATTCTTTGATCCCTATGCTATATAAACACCCCTAAAGCTACAGTTTTCTCTACACAATTTCATTTTTCCTATACTCTACCCTAATTCATATAAAAATAAATCAAAGACGGGGTTACGCTGCTCAAGTCATTCGTAGAAATCAAGTTTAGAATTCTAGTAGAGATTCAAAGGCTAATTCAACGACTTCAACAACTATTTTCTGAGAATCAAATCAAATCTAAATTAGAAGAACAAATAGTTTACTTCAAGGGAGAGCTATTCAGTTTCATAATACAGATCCCAGAATTTAAGACCGTTCTGTAATTTGTAAGTTCACGTTACTTTCAGAAATAAAAATTAATTGTGATTCTGACATTGTAATAAATCTAGATCTGAGATTATGCCTATTTCTATCTGTCTTTCTATATCTTTTGGATTTGTCTCATTTGATAATATTATTTCCATTCTTTGTCTCTTCTTTCCTTCTTCCCTTTTTGTTTTATAGCCAGGCTACTGCGAGCCTGAGCCAGATCTCATAAGAGATGAACGTACGTTGGTAATAAAATTGGGCATAAAATATGATTTGGACATGACCAGCGCTAAAATTTGGGAAAAATATTAAATTGTGTATAATTGGGCAAAATTGAGTTGTAACTGATTTGAGGACATAACACATGTTGTATTCAAAACATAAAGTGTATCAAACATACGATTTGAGATTTGAGGCATAAAGTATTGGACATATGACTTGAGATTTGAGGCATAAAGTATTGGACATATGACTTGAGATTTGAGGCATAAAGAATATTGGAGACATAACTTAGGATTTGGGGCGTAAATTGAACTGTAAACATGTAAGTTAAAGTTATTTTCAGACTTAAACACCTAATAGTGATTTTGGTGTATAACGAAATGGATCTAAGACCATGCTTGATGATAAATCTTTTAGATTAATTCCTATCTTTCTACTGAATCAATGATTTACATGCCTAGGAAGTTATTATTCAATCATTCCTGTCTTTGTTGGACATTTGATATATAATCCTTTTAGGTTCATGATGTTATTCATATCGGATCTATATGTCTATGAGATTATTTCTTCCAGTTTGTTTTAGATCTATCTTTGTTATACCCTAAATCTTATAGATCTGTAATCCTCTCAGGTCCAAAATGTTTGATAGATCTACAATTTTAAGGCCTATTTTATGCCTATTCTCGTTCATGTTCCTCTTTCGTCCCCTTTTATTTTATGAATCTAGATTAACCTCGAATCTAGACTGAAACTTATTATACGTGAGATTGGAATGCGGGGTAATGGGGAATAGTCTAGTTGGCAATGGTGGAACATAATTTTGTAACTTATGATTTGGGGCATAATTTGTCTTTGTTGCGAACTTGGGGTAAATTGAAATATTAAATCTAGATTTGGCGCAAACTGTAAATGGGAATATTAATCTAGGTTGCGCGCAAAACTGTAAATAAGGATATTAATCAAGATTGGGCATAACCATTGGTTGTGACGCCAAAAAATAATGTATATTGGGGTATTAGGGCATGACTATTAATACAAACTTGGGAAGATTAGGTGTAGCCAATTTTGAGTAATAACTCGAAATTGAATTTGGGGGCCATAACTTGCAACTAGTTTTGTTGGGCATAACTTGAGAATTGGAATATGACAGGTTAGGATAATTAGCATATAAATCTAGACTTGGACATTTAGGGAAAATGTGGCAAAATATGAAAATGACAACAATTGGGAATAATTTACATATAAACTGTAAATATGTAAATATGTGAAAAGATGAATATTCCTAACCCGATGTTAGATTGAGTTGTGGTGTAAAACTGCTCGGAACAGCCCGGCACATCCAGTAACCACAACAACGCCTATCTAATGTGAGAGGTTAGTGCATCATGCCTAAGAAAAACCCGAGGTTAGATTGAGTTGTGGTGTAAAACTGCCTGGAACCGCCCGGCACATCCAGTAACCGAAACAACACATATCCAATGTGAGAGGTTGGTGCATTAATAGTTCAATTAATGCTATTATACAAGATATGCTAAGATGAATGACTAGGGTTAAGTTAATAGGAAACACTTAACTAGTATAGCATGATGAATGGGTAGAGCTAAGTTATAATAAACACTTAACCAATATGACTTGATTTGTGGTAGGGTTAAGTTAATACAAGAAGGCAACACTTAACCAAAGTAATTATGACAAGTAGGTGGGTTAAGTTAACTTGAATTGATTGATGACACTTAACCAATACAACATGGTGAACACGTGGGGTTAAGTTAACTTAAATTGATTGATGACACTTAACCAATACTACATGATGAACACGTGGGGATGAGTTAACAAGGAACACTTGACCAATATAACTTGATGGATGAATGGGGTTAAGTTAATAGGAAACACTAATCCAACATGACATGATGAATGGGTGGGTTAAGTTAACATGAATTGACAACACTTAACCAATATGACATAATGTGTGGGAGGGTTAAGTACATATCGGGTTGGTGGGTAATATTAATAAATATAGGCCCACAAAACTTAACCGTTAAATAAACATGCTTGAATCGATGGAAGGGTTAAGTACATCTCGTGTAGGTGGGTAATATTAGTATATATAGGCCCACAAAACTTAACCGTTAAGAAAACATGTTAGAATCGGTGGGAGGGTTAAGTACATCTCGTGTAGGTGGGTAATATTTGTAAATATAGGCCCACAAACTTAATCAGTAGGAAACCCTAGTAACGGGGACCCATTTCAGCAGTAACCCACATAGATGTATCACGGTACCCTGAACTAGGTCGGGTGGGGCACGATTACTGGGATGATTAAGCGGTCAAAATAGCGGCATGGGGTTGGTTCCGACGGTTTACAGGCGTGCACGTACTCCGGAGTGGGAAAAAGCAGGCATTGGGTACCAGTAGTTACACACTGTGCATCTTGAATCATGTCGGGTCGCTATCATAAGGATTGATACACCTTATGGTGGGACCAGCACAGGGTATCTACACGCAAGAGGGGGCCGATTGACATAGACACAAGAGAAATTAATACAAGTAGGCAGTCGATCGGTAAGGTAGTAAGGGTACATCTAACATGTTCATGGCAAATAGGCAGACTGAGGTGGAATCTTCACGATAGATGTACACCTGAAGGATACCACAATTACGGGGATTGGGATCACGTTATCATTTTATACAGATTACTAGTTGGTACATTAGTTAGGTGGTGCGGAGATAGATATAGAAATCAGTGGCAAAGCAGAGAAAGAATAGAAGCGCATTTAGTTTATCTTGCCTTATCATACCTTGTACTTATCCTATGTTATCATGTAATCCTTGTCCTCATGGTATTGTCTTATATTTAGTTTATTCATGTCATGATGCTTTTGCCTGTTTATATGCTGAAAGTCATTGGACTTACCAGACTTATGTCTGACCTAGTTTTGTTTCACCTCTTTTCTTCCGTTCCCCCCTCCCCCCAGGTTAACAGGGAGGAAATGTTTCCACTTAGCTCAGTTTTCTTTCCAAGCTCGAAGATAGTCAATGTATTGCTTTGGACTCTCTCTTACACTGCTATGGTTGGTTCATGCTTTATTGGGGAATATCATTGTTGTTTTTATGCTTCTTTTATACTTGGAAGTTTTTAGATCAAGACATAAGTTTTATGTATTACTTTTAAGTATGATTGAAATAACTGTTGTGAAAGCTTGACTAAATTAAGTTGTTAACAAAATGACTTTATTTTTCCGCTGCTTTATTTGTCTGTCTTGTAATTTATCCACATCTTTTACCTATAATGCTCCACCGAAGTTAAGGCATTCCCTTTGTGGGTGACCTTAACGGAGGCGGGGTGTTTCAGTCACAGAATTTGATATTGAATATACGTCGATATGATTTCTGTTCAAAGCCTTATATTTGATATCAAATTGTATTTTGTGTTTAAAGATTAAAACTAAGTAGAGCTTTAATATATCTTTAATTAGATTTGGAATGGAAAGATGGTAATTAAATTTAACGAAACACGAGAGGTGTTAGAACCAAATATACTTGGTTGTTTAATATTTATTGTTTGTCAATTGATTGTTTGGATTGTGGACGACCAGTTTATGAGCATGTATGCTTTTACATTTAGCATTGGGTTGGGTAGAAATATTTGTATGCTAACACCTTGTGATTTATTTCACGATTTGATATGAGGTGTTTAGCGATATTGTTTGATTCATTTTAATTCAATGAATTTTTTTTGAAATGAGATTTTCTTAAGTGAAAGGAAATGTTTTCCCGATTTTTGACAAGGAATGTTTTATAAAACAGAAATGATTTCGAGGACTAAACCTGATGTTTTTGAAGTGATTTGGAAATGAATTATGTGTTTTACATTGTATTTCATATCATAACTGATTAGTTACGTTGTATGATATATCTGTTTGGTGGTGGAGAATTTATTCTCTTAGCTTAACACCCTTCTTCGAGACGTATGAGCTCGAAGGTTATATTGTTAACAGATTTTAATCATATGTGTGAATTGTCGATGTGAGGTACTATGGTTTGAAAGTACTTGTAATTATTATTGTTGCAAAATGATTTTCCCACACTTCGGGATATACAATTATTTAGTAGGCAGTTAAAGATTCGGGTAACTTTGATGACTAAAAGTATGGGTGGGACCCAGGACCTTAAGAATTGGTCGGTGGTAGGTATAGCCTACTCCGTTAGTGGGAGGTGCACACATATATATCAAGCGAATAAGGTGCATGCCCTTTTCCTTTTTGACAGGAGAAACCTCCCGATATTTGGTTGCGTACGTTTTGTTATGCATGTTTGTGATATTTGGAACTCATATTTCCAAATGTTTTGATTTGAGATCCCGAAGTGAAATCTACTTTGATATGAATGCTAGATATTTATTTCAAATGATTTGAAATAAGAAATCGGGAATAAAGTCCAAAGAAATAATTTCTGTAAAGTTAATTGGATTTTGAAAAATAAATCTAAGTTTGGGAATTAAGCCTAAATGAGTAGGTTGAGGAATTGCATGTTGTTTGATGCATTGTAGGCTGCATAAGTCTAACTTTGTTAGTTGTTTGTGCATAGGCAATTGAGTGGAGTAAACTCGTTTCATGACATACGATGTGGTCCCGTGATATACTTTTTCTTAAATAAAGTTAATAACTGTTTTGGTTCTCATACCAATCCCATGACTGACGTGGAGTTTATTGTTTTTCACCTAAACTCTGGATGCCCATATTTTCCATATGGATAACTAGTAGTTTTTGTTTTGTTCACAAGATCCAGGATTGCAGTTGGAGCTATACTCTAGAAAGATTTGTATCTGTGTATTACCTTCAACTGTGTTAGTTGATGTTTTTCCACTGCACATTGTATTTATATTAACTTTTCTGCTGCTATGTAATTTTTTATTCTCTGATAATTGTATTTTTGTTGTTTATTTATTTTCCGTACTCTGATATTCTTGTATTCTGATGTAAATTTTTGTAATAGCAATGAAAGTTATCTTGTTTTATGTTCCGATGCATCATGTTCTCATTGATAATCCGTGGTCTTGTTCAGTTTGGGCCGGCCGGGGATTTCGGGTCGTTAAATTATCGCTAAACTAAAGCTCTAATACCAATTGTAACAACCCATCTTTTTTGGATGGTTATAAATGGACAATAAACCACATATGTCCTATTCAAACCATTCAAAAAGATATATTATTAATGGGTTTGTTCTAAAGAAATAAAATTCAAAATAATAAATACAAAATCTCACAGCGGAAGGATTAAAATATAATAACAAAATATCATAAGTACATAAAACAATTCATGAAGTTGTTACATTTGATTTCACTTATACACACAATACAGAATGATAGAGAATACCGTACCGGATAAGCAATACTCATATAATAATAGCTAGGGTCTTTGGCTCTATCATCGTCTTCTGAACCCAGTATCTTCGCTAAACTAAAATACTCATTTTACCCGAGCGTTCCATGCAAAACACAAAACAGTCGATGTAACGACCCAGATTTTCTGGTCGATTTATTTTGAATATTTAATATCATTTTAAATATTGAGCTGATAATATAATCAATTTTTATATTGAATTATCGACATAACTATCGTGATATGAGGATCTTAAGTAATTAGATTTGAAATGGAGTCAAATTGATTTATATGAAGTTTTATTTGAATTTAAACGATAACAAATAATAATTTATCTTCGAAGAATTCATTTGTTTAAATTTAAATTATATTATATTGATTTAAAATGGTTATTTTATATTACATTCAAATTAAATTGTATAATCAGTTTCGTTGAATTCAAAATAGTAAATAATGTTGGGAACATCAGTTGTTTTGCTGAAATAGTTGTTCATGGTTTCAAATTAAAAGACCGCAAGATATTTTATTTATTTAAAATAAATATAAAAGGATAGCCGACCTAAAAACTAAGCGCCACCCTAAAAGTTGTCATCAGCGCAGACTTATTCATCTCGAGCCAACGCCTTTGTCTCCAAGCTTCAATATCAGGCAAACAACATTTTAATGGCCTGTGTACTCCTTGTTCCCTCTCACACTTATATAAACCCATCGACTCCCTTATTTTTCCATCCTCAGATCAGAAATGATTCAAGCCGAGCCCTCTTTATTTTCTTTTTCTTCCCTTAGTGAAAAATAGAATTCGACTCACCATTTCATAAATAAATAAAAGGGAGAAAATCAAAATCGCGTTTCATTCATGATCGAAATTAGAGACTGTGAGTTCTCTGAAGCTAGCTGGAGCACTCACCAAGGAGGAAGAGGCGATGCGACTGTGATGGGTTCGAAGTTCGAAGTAGTATCGATCGAGGGTTCTGGTTCAATCTGAAGTCGACATTAGTATTGAGTGGCGACAAGAATTTAAAGTATACTGATAAACTGGAGGGCGACTGTGGAAGCGTGAGGAGTTGCAGTGTGATTTGGGGGTCTGCGAAGGGTGCTCCGGCATGCTCTGGTAGGACGCAACAGTAATGGTCGCTGTTTGGGATGAAGGTCGAACTGAGGAGCTGGGTTTTGGTTCCAAGTTTTGCGGTGATTTGAGGATAAGGTAACTAAGGTAAAACCAATTTTCCTTGCTTATTTAAATTTATACAGTAAGATCAGTTTTTAAATTAAGTAATTAGATTATAATTACATTAAAATCAATGGCTTTAAGGAAGACATTGTCTGAGAGAAATCAAGTGGAAATACCATTCTGTTTATATCTAAAGGAAAATTGGAAATAAATTTTTGTAATAAATCATTTTGTAAATAGATAATTTTAATTGTAAATCATTTAATGGTTAAATAAAATGATTATAATGTTGGGAAATTAGTTTAAATATAAAAAAAGGGGAATCTGTTAATAAGTAAATTAAATGTGTAAACATATCATTTATCAAATTAAGGTTTAATTTGGATTTGGTTTACACGTAGATAATTTATTAAATCCGATAATGGAGATTTTATTAATTATTGTTATTTTCCGTTGGGAAACAGACGTATGGAGGAACTACTATGAAATCTATATAAGATGCTTCGGTGGCTATTCAACGCGAATAAAAATCTGGTGAGTAAATCTCACTCACCTCTTTATTTAAAATTATTTTTATTCGTTAAAAATAATTGTCTGTTGCTTGTGTGAATGCTTTCTGGTTGTTTTATATATATTAGTTATTTAGGCTATTATATATATATATATTGGGTTGATTGATTGGTTGGATTCCCACAGTCTCATTAGCGGATGCCCGCAGTTTCATAGCGGATGATTACCCTATACGCCCCACGCTATGATTAGTGGATGACCTTCTATACCGCGATATTCTGCCACGAAGCAGAATGGGTATTATTTATGTGCTAACATCTGTGGATGCAGGAAAACAGGTTGGAGGAATCCAACTGGATTCCTCAAAAATATATTATCTGTTTGTTTATTTGCATATATATTGTTATATATGATGTGTTAGAAAAATAAATAATTTGTTGCTTTGTGTGTTTAAATATCACTGGGCTTAAGTAATGATATTTAAAATATCGTGGAAGGATATTTGAGATTTAAAAAAGGGAAAATTCTAGTTTTTAAATAGAATTTGAATTTTTAATGGAAATAAAAATATAAACTTGTTTTTTGAAAAATAAAAACAAGTAGTTTCTTTATAAACGAAGTTTATAAATAATTCTTTTATAACGAAGTTATAAATAAAGTGAAAAGAATTATCATTTGATAATTCAGAAATAGAAATACAAGCGTGAAATTGGAATTTTGAAATGAAATTTCAAAACAGGATGTGAAATGAAATTTTTAAATATATAACTCAAATGAAATTTGAGTATAACATTTGGATTTTAAAAGGGAGTTTAAATATTTGAATTTTAAAAGGGGATTGAATATTAGAAATTCAAATAGAAGTTCAAATAGAATTTGAATAGACGAAATTAGAATGAAAAGTAGAATTTGAATTCAAGGAATTAAAATATAATTTGAATTCGAAGGAATTCAAATAAAGAAAATTCAAATAGAGATTTGGATATATAATTCGAATAAAAATTCAAATATAGAAATTTGAATATGGAAGTTCAAATGGAATTTTAAATATAGAGTTTAAATAAGAGATTCAAACAGCATTTGAATAAGAGAGTTCAAAATGGAATTTGAATAAGAGAATTGAAATAGAAATTGAATAAAGAAATTCAAATAGGGATTTGAATATAGAATTTCAAAATAGAATTTGAAATAAACTTAGAAAATAGGATTTCAAAGTAGAATAGGAAATCCAAATGGTTTGAAATGGAATGTGAATTCAAAGGAATTCAAATGGGTTTGAATAAAGAAATTTCAATGGGATTTAAATATAAGATTTCAAATAGAAATTTAAATGAAGTTTAAATATTTAAATTCAAATATGATTTTCAAATATAACCATTCAAAAGGGATTTGATTATAGAATTTAAAGTGGAATTTAATTCAAAGGAATAAATTAAGGTATTGGGATTCAAGAAAATTAAATGTGGAGTTTGACTAATGAATTTGAATTTAGAATTCAAATGGTATTTGTAAATGAATTCGAACTTAGAATTCAATGGTGTTTGAAAGAAAATTCGAATATTTTAATCCAAATAGAGTTGGAAATAGATTTGAACATAGAAATTCAAATGGGGTTTGAATATTTGAATTTCAAAAGGGAATTCAAAATGGAGTTGAATATCTAAATTCAAGTATGAAATTTCAAATATAGAAATTCAAAAAGGAGTTGAATTAAGGTGGAAATTAAATAAAGGATTTGAAATGGAATTCGAATAAAGGATGTGAAATGGAATTCGAATAAAGGATTTCAAATGGGATTTGAATACAGGATTTAAAACTATGGAATTTGAAATGTAAAGATTCAAATGGAATTTAGAATATATATATATCTATATATATATATTAGAATGAAGTTGAATTCATTTTAAAGAAGTTTAAAGTTTATATATATAAATATAATTAAAACGAACTCGCCGCAGCGCTGCAGTTCGTAAATTGGCGATTCGAACTTCAATTGAATATACATAACGCAATTGAAGTCGGAATTCTTTGAAACAAGAAACGTCAGGACCGATTTGATAATAGTTTTCTAATGAAGGAGAAAAATCTGGATTTTGTCGTACATATTTTGAGTTATATCAAAATCAAATTTTCAGAAAAACAGCGCCAGAACTATTTAAAAACCATAACGATTTATTTAGTTTTATAAAAGGATTTTAAACGAAGAAAATTCGAAATTCTATTTAGAAAATTTCAGATTCTGAGTTGTAATTATATGTGAACTCAAGTGAAGTAATGAATTTGATTTTGGAACAGAAATCAGATTTTTGATTTGAATAGAACTAACTAATTTGAATAGTAATTAGTAAATGAGATGTTGAATTGATATTGGGCTTTGAATAAGTGAATTCGATTTAAAAATTTATATTCGAAATAGAAAAGAGAACTAGATTTGAAATTGAAATTCAATTTGGTTATGAACGAGTTAAATATTCTATTTGAACATGTTATGTTCAACAAAGAAGTGAAATAGGCAAAAAGGGCTAATTAAAGAATAATTGAGCGAAACTGAATTCAAACGATTCAAAATTGAATTCAAACGAATGGATTGAGTTGAATTGAATTGGAAACAGGTGAACAGGTGTTAAACAGATATGGGATGGAGTATATGAAGATTTTAAATTTATGTGCTCGACAAAAGGTACATGTTTAATTCATATATGAGATTTTATGCGCCGTATCGGCAAGCCGCTTGGCTTTTCCTTTTTCTTTTTGATTGAGGAAGATACCGGGAAGCTATTTAAAATTTCCCGATGCTCCCGATACAGGGGAGGTTATGGCGAATTTTTCCGGGAATTTAAGGAGTTTGAATATTTTTAAGAAATTTGACAATTAGAAATCTATATATCGAGATATATAGAATTCGATAAGGAAACAAAATCAAAAATAGCGTAAAGGGCCAAGATTGATTATTGAAATATTTGGTAAACAAATATTGATAAGAGAACATAGAAGAGATTTAATTAATGAAATATTAATTAAAGGGCCCAGTGATTTGTTTGATATGTTGGATGAACACTTGTTTTTATTCGATAGTTAAATCACAGACTATCGAAGTTTTTGACCATCGTTGTCAATATGGAGAGACCGGTTGGATTATTATCCGAAGAACCACTCCGTATCAGCATAAGCATTTGCGAATCAAGTATGCTGAATATATTGAAGACGGAGTGAAGTGCAAGGGCTTTTTCTATTAATAGAAATGGTGCCTTCGATTTCGTTCAATCCCAGAACGAACGTAAATGGACGAATGTCTGACAGAGTATTTCCAATAATCAAATGGGTTGGTCTGTATAAATATATATGGTTGCAACGGATTTATCCCTTAGCATAATATCCAGAATATTTGTGCAAACTCAACTAGTGATTAACGGATCTGACAATGTGGCATTCAAAGTGATTGTGTTATCAATGAATGGTAAGTAATCGTAGCCTCAGGCCTCAACAACCGGGAAAGGACAAAAATTGGGCAGGCAGCATGGCTATGTGGGTCGCACCCATTAGGGTGTATAATCACCTATCTAGAGAAATTCCTTTTGTTTCTAAATCTATCGATTCTGCCCATTCGGGAAACGGTGGTTTGAGTCCAACCGTTGGTGATATACATTCGATACACTCAAGCGAAATGAGTGGTCGGTCATGTGTGGGCCGGGTTGCAAGACGTTCTTGTTGAACCCAGGTGTATTCGCCTCTAGAGATACATCATCGGAAGGTGGTTCCATACCTTGTCATGTTGGAAATCCAATCTCCAATAAGCGCCATGCGGTTTTTGATTTTATAATATATATGTGGAGCGTGAGATGCAAGCGTTCTGCTATTTGGTTATTTACTTGATGTAGACATTATTATAATATCATTGGATTTTCGTATCAAAGTGTTTTGGGTTATAGTAAGGTAAAAACCGTCCGTGTTTATGTGTGGGCTGGTCTTACTATTATCTTTTCTTTTGAAAGAATTTTTAAAGTTAAACAAGTGGTTGGAGTTTACTCACACCAGTCCCATGACTGACCCAGAGTTTATTTTGTTTTGTTTTCCTAAACTCTTGGGTGCCCAAATTTGTACGGGCAGTCAAGTGTTTCAGGCTTTTACAGATACACTTGGAGGAGCTTGAAGCTGGAGGCTTCAACGTTAGTTATTTAGAGTTACTTCCGCTGAATCAAATGTTATGTGTACTCTGATGATGGTATGTATATATGTACAGAACAGATTTGTATTTCAAAGCTTATGTTATATAATATATTTTATTCGATCCGCTGGGAGTTTGTGATCTTCGTTTTCTTCTATTCTAATATTTCTTTCTTTCTATTCCTCATCCTCTAACTTCTTTCTAATAATGATTCGTATTTCTGTGCAATTTGGGTTGGACGTGTGGTGTTATTAGTCAATTCAGATAGCACGGATTTGCGGGCCTTTACAGTTGGTATCAGAGCTTAGGTTGAGCGAATACCTAGGCTTGTGTGGCATTAGAGATAGGGTCAGTAGTACCCTAGAATGAGTTAAGCGTATATATACAAGAGAGCGTATTTGTAAATTGATATAAAAAGTTGTTTTATATTGTGTTGACTAGTCTGTGAGTGGTTTATGAATTCTGGTCGAATCGTGGGACGCTACGACGTCGATAGGAGTTTCTAAATACTTGAACAGAAGATTGAACACGATATTGTTTTAACTGGGTAAATGAAATAATTTTACCCAAAATTTCTATTTTGATATAGAAAAAAATAATTTTCTAGAATTCTTATTATATGGATGTGTTGGATGTTGATTTTATAATCAAATGAGATTATAAAATTAAAATGGTTATTTATAACCAAATAGAATTTGTATAGAAATTGAATATACAAATGAGATGAATTTGAATTTAATTCAAACCGGAATTTGGAATTTTAATCCTGGGAAGTTGAAAAATATTTTTCAAAGTATATTAAAGTAATATAGCTTTGTTTTAGAAGAAGTTGAAAGAAAATCATTTTAGATGGATTTTGAAATAATAAAGCACTGAACTCACTTCAGTGGCTGGGAAATAATTCTGATGATGATTGCAACATCATCAGTGTTCATTTCCGAGTTTCTAAGTGATGAATTGCTGCCTTAGAAAGTTTTGATGGAATTTGTTTGAAAGGAAAACAAGTGGTTTGAAAATTCAAATGTTTTGAGTTTTAGATGGAAATAAATATAAGTATATATTTATGGATTTGAAATGAAAACCCTGGGGTTTGAATTCTGGAATTAAAATTTAACTTAGGCTAGTTAAATGGATTGAAGTGAATCAATTAACTAGAATCAATTTGAATAGGTTTAATGGAAGATAGATTGGATATAAATGGATTGATCGCAGATCATTCGAATCAAATATGGGAAGACCAAAAGTTTTGGTTAGAGTTAATGTGTTGAAATATGAGGAGTTGAGTTTCAACATGAGTGAATTTTTGGAAAGTAATAGATTTGTACCATTTTTCCTACCTTCGCAATTTCGAGGACGAAATTATTTTAAGGGGGGAAGAATGTAACGACCCAGATTTTCTGGTCGATTTATTTTGAATATTTAATATCATTTTAAATATTGAGCTGATAATATAATCAATTTTTATATTGAATTATCGACATAACTATCGTGATATGAGGATCTTAAGTAATTAGATTTGAAATGGAGTCAAATTGATTTATATGAAGTTTTATTTGAATTTAAACGATAACAAATAATAATTTATCTTCGAAGAATTCATTTGTTTAAATTTAAATTATATTATATTGATTTAAAATGGTTATTTTATATTACATTCAAATTAAATTGTATAATCAGTTTCGTTGAATTCAAAATAGTAAATAATGTTGGGAACATCAGTTGTTTTGCTGAAATAGTTGTTCATGGTTTCAAATTAAAAGACCGCAAGATATTTTATTTATTTAAAATAAATATAAAAGGATAGCCGACCTAAAAACTAAGCGCCACCCTAAAAGTTGTCATCAGCGCAGACTTATTCATCTCGAGCCAACGCCTTTGTCTCCAAGCTTCAATATCAGGCAAACAACATTTTAATGGCCTGTGTACTCCTTGTTCCCTCTCACACTTATATAAACCCATCGACTCCCTTATTTTTCCATCCTCAGATCAGAAATGATTCAAGCCGAGCCCTCTTTATTTTCTTTTTCTTCCCTTAGTGAAAAATAGAATTCGACTCACCATTTCATAAATAAATAAAAGGGAGAAAATCAAAATCGCGTTTCATTCATGATCGAAATTAGAGACCGTGAGTTCTCTGAAGCTAGCTGGAGCACTCGCCAAGGAGGAAGAGGCGATGCGACTGTGATGGGTTCGAAGTTCGAAGTAGTATCGATCGAGGGTTCTGGTTCAATCTGAAGTCGACATTAGTATTGAGTGGCGACAAGAATTTAAAGTATACTGATAAACTGGAGGGCGACTGTGGAAGCGTGAGGAGTTGCAGTGTGATTTGGGGGTCTGCGAAGGGTGCTCCGGCATGCTCTGGTAGGACGCGACAGTAATGGTCGCTGTTTGGGATGAAGGTCGAACTGAGGAGCTGGGTTTTGGTTCCAAGTTTTGCGGTGATTTGAGGATAAGGTAACTAAGGTAAAACCAATTTTCCTTGCTTATTTAAATTTATACAGTAAGATCAGTTTTTAAATTAAGTAATTAGATTATAATTACATTAAAATCAATGGCTTTAAGGAAGACATTGTCTGAGAGAAATCAAGTGGAAATACCATTCTGTTTATATCTAAAGGAAAATTGGAAATAAATTTTTGTAATAAATCATTTTGTAAATAGATAATTTTAATTGTAAATCATTTAATGGTTAAATAAAATGATTATAATGTTGGGAAATTAGTTTAAATAAAAAAAAGGGGAATCTGTTAATAAGTAAATTAAATGTGTAAACATATCATTTATCAAATTAAGGTTTAATTTGGAGTTGGTTTACACGTAGATAATTTATTAAATCCGATAATGGAGATTTTATTAATTATTGTTATTTTCCGTTGGGAAACAGACGTATGGAGGAACTGCTATGAAATCTATATAAGATGCTTCGGTGGCTATTCAACGCGAATAAAAATCTGGTGAGTAAATCTCACTCACCTCTTTATTTAAAATTATTTTATTCGTTAAAAATAATTGTCTGTTGCTTGTGTGAATGCTTTCTGGTTGTTTTATATATATTAGTTATTTAGGCTATTATATATATATATATATATATATATATATATATTGGGTTGATTGATTGGTTGGATTCCTGCAGTCTCATTAGCGGATGCCCGCAGTTTCATAGCGGATGATTACCCTATACGCCCCACGCTATGATTAGTGGATGACCTTCTATACCGCGATATTCTGCCACGAAGCAGAATGGGTATTATTTATGTGCTAACATATGTGGATGCAGGAAAACAGGTTGGAGGAATCCAACTGGATTCCTCAAAAATATATTATCTGTTTGTTTATTTGCATATATATTGTTATATATGATGTGTTAGAAAAATAAATAATTTGTTGCTTTGTGTGTTTAAATATCACTGGGCTTAAGTAATGATATTTAAAATATCGTGGAAGGATATTTGAGATTTAAAAAAGGGAAAATTCTAGTTTTTAAATAGAATTTGAATTTTTAATGGAAATAAAAATATAAACTTGTTTTTTGAAAAATAAAAACAAGTAGTTTCTTTATAAACGAAATTTATAAATAATTCTTTTATAACGAAGTTATAAATAAAGTGAAAAGAATTATCATTTGATAATTCAGAAATAGAAATACAAGCGTGAAATTGGAATTTTGAAATGAAATTTCAAAACAGGATGTGAAATGAAATTTTTAAATATATAACTCAAATGAAATTTGAGTATAACATTTGGATTTTAAAAGGGAGTTTAAATATTTGAATTTTAAAAGGGGATTGAATATTAGAAATTCAAATAGAAGTTCAAATAGAATTTGAATAGACGAAATTAGAATGAAAAGTAGAATTTGAATTCAAGGAATTAAAATATAATTTGAATTCGAAGGAATTCAAATAAAGAAAATTCAAATAGAGATTTGGATATAGAATTCGAATAAAAATTCAAATATAGAAATTTGAATATGGAAGTTCAAATGGAATTTTAAATATAGAGTTTAAATAAGAGATTCAAACAGCATTTGAATAAGAGAGTTCAAAATGGAATTTGAATAAGAGAATTGAAATAGAAATTGAATAAAGAAATTCAAATAGGGATTTGAATATAGAATTTCAAAATAGAATTTGAAATAAACTTTGAAAATAGGATTTCAAAGTAGAATAGGAAATCCAAATGGTTTGAAATGGAATTTGAATTCAAAGGAATTCAAATGGGTTTGAATAAAGAAATTTCAATGGGATTTAAATATAAGATTTCAAATAGAAATTTAAATGAAGTTTAAATATTTAAATTCAAATATGATTTTCAAATATAACCATTCAAAAGGGATTTGATTATAGAATTTAAAGTGGAATTTAATTCAAAGGAATAAATTAAGGTATTGGGATTCAAGAAAATTAAATGTGGAGTTTGACTAATGAATTTGAATTTAGAATTCAAATGGTATTTGTAAATGAATTCGAACTTAGAATTCAATGGTGTTTGAAAGAAAATTGGAATATTTTAATCCAAATAGAGTTGGAAATAGATTTGAACATAGAAATTCAAATGGGGTTTGAATATTTGAATTTCAAAAGGGAATTCAAAATGGAGTTGAATATCTAAATTCAAGTATGAAATTTCAAATATAGAAATTCAAAAAGGAGTTGAATTAAGGTGGAAATTAAATAAAGGATTTGAAATGGAATTCGAATAAAGGATGTGAAATGGAATTCGAATAAAGGATTTCAAATGGGATTTGAATACAGGATTTAAAACTATGGAATTTGAAATGTAAAGATTCAAATGGAATTTAGAATATATATATATATATATATATATATCTATATATATATTAGAATGAAGTTGAATTCATTTTAAAGAAGTTTAAAGTTTATATATATAAATATAATTAAAACGAACTCGCCGCAGCGCTGCAGTTCGTAAATTGGCGATTCGAACTTCAATTGAATATACAGAACGCAATTGAAGTCGGAATTCTTTGAAACAAGAAACGTCAGGACCGATTTGATAATAGTTTTCTAATGAAGGAGAAAAATCTGGATTTCGTCGTACATATTTTGAGTTATATCAAAATCAAATTTTCAGAAAAACAGCGCCAGAACTATTTAAAAACCATAACGATTTATTTAGTTTTATAAAAGGATTTTAAACGAAGAAAATTCGAAATTCTATTTAGAAAATTTCAGATTCTGAGTTGTAATTATATGTGAACTCAAGTGAAGTAATGACTTTGATTTTGGAACAGAAATCAGATTTTTGATTTGAATAGAACTAACTAATTTGAATAGTAATTAGTAAATGAGATGTTGAATTGATATTGGGCTTTGAATAAGTGAATTCGATTTAAAAATTTATATTCGAAATAGAAAAGAGAACTAGATTTGAAATTGAAATTCAATTTGGTTATGAACGAGTTAAATATTCTATTTGAACATGTTATGTTCAACAAAGAAGTGAAATAGGCAAAAAGGGCTAATTAAAGAATAATTGAGCGAAACTGAATTCAAACGATTCAAAATTGAATTCAAACGAATGGATTGAGTTGAATTGAATTGGAAACAGGTGAACAGGTGTTAAACAGATATGGGATGGAGTATATGAAGATTTTAAATTTATGTGCTCGACAAAAGGTACATGTTTAATTCATATATGAGATTTTATGCGCCGTATCGGCAAGCCGCTTGGCTTTTCCTTTTTCTTTTTGATTGAGGAAGATACCGGGAAGCTATTTAAAATTTCCCGATGCTCTCGATACAGGGGAGGTTATGGCGAATTTTCCGGGAATTGAAGGAGTTAGAATATTTTTAAGAAATTTGACAATTAGAAATCTATATATCGAGATATATAAAATTCGATAAGGAAACGAAATCAAAAATAGCGTAAAGGGCCAAGATTGATTATTGAAATATTTGGTAAACAAATATTGATAAGAGAACATAGAAGAGATTTAATTAATGAAATATTAATTAAAGGGCCCAGTGATTTGTTTGATATATTGGATGAACACTTGTTTTTATTCGATAGTTAAATCACAGACTATCGAAGTTTTTGACCATCGTTGTCAATATGGAGAGACCGGTTGGATTATTATCCGAAGAACCACTCCGTATCGGCATAAGCGTTTGCGAATCAAGTATGCTGAATATATTGAAGACGGAGTGAAGTGCAAGGGCTTTTTCTATTAATAGAAATGGTGCCTTCGGTTTCGTTCAATCCCAGAACGAACGTAAATGGACGAATGTCTGACAAAGTATTTCCAATAATCAAATGGGTTGGTCTGTATAAATATATATGGTTGCAACGGATTTATCCCTTAGCATAATATCCAGAATATTTGTGCAAACTCAACTAGTGATTAACGGATCTGACAATGTGGCATTCAAAGTGATTGTGTTATCAATGAATGGTAAGTAATCGTAGCCTTAAGCCTCAACAACCGGGAAAGGACAAAAATCGGGCAGGCAGCATGGCTATGTGGGTCGCACCCATTAGGGTGTATAATCACCTATCTAGAGAAATTCCTTTTGTTTCTAAATCTATCGATTCTGCCCATTCGGGAAACGGTGGTTTGAGTCCAACCGTTGGTGATATACATTCGATACACTCAAGCGAAATGAGTGGTCGGTCATGTGTGGGCCGGGTTGCAAGACGTTCTTGTTGAACCCAGGTGTATTCGCCTCTAGAGATACATCATCGGAAGGTGGTTCCATACCTTGTCATGTTGGAAATCCAATCTCCAATAAGCGCCATGCGGTTTTTGATTTTATAATATATATGTGGAGCGTGATATGCAAGCGTTCTGCTATTTGGTTATTTACTTGATGTAGACATTATTATAATATCATTGGATTTTCGTATCAAAGTGTTTTGGGTTATAGTAAGGTAAAAACCGTCCGTGTTTATGTGTGGGCTGGTCTTACTATTATCTTTTCTTTTGAAAGGATTTTTAAAGTTAAACAAGTGGTTGGAGTTTACTCACACCAGTCCCATGACTAACCCAGAGTTTATTTTGTTTTGTTTTCCTAAACTCTTGGGTGCCCAAATTTGTACGGGCAGTCAAGTGTTTCAGGCTTTTACAGATACACTTGGAGGAGCTTGAAGCTGGAGGCTTCAACGTTAGTTATTTAGAGTTACTTCCGCTGAATCAAATGTTATGTGTACTCTGATGATGGTATGTATATATGTACAGAACAGATTTGTATTTCAAAGCTTATGTTATATAATATATTTTATTCGATCCGCTGGGAGTTTGTGATCTTCGTTTTCTTCTATTCTAATATTTCTTTCTTTCTATTCCTCATCCTCTAACTTCTTTCTAATAATGATTCGTATTTCTGTGCAATTTGGGCTGGACGTGTGGTGTTATTAGTCAATTCAGATAGCACGGATTTGCGGGCCTTTACAGTCGAGTCAGGATTAATATTCTTATGCATATAAAATCAACTAAAATGAAATACTTAGGTGACATATTCAAGTAATTTAACACAAGAATATTCCAAGGATCCTGACATCATATTCATTTTTTTAATTGGGTTATTTCAAATCTTGACTTCATAATCATTTCCAAAAATCGACTCAATATTCAATTTCAAACTTCGAACCCCAATTACATTTCATATATTGGTTCAGCAAAAATTTCAAATTCCAATTAAGAAGATTCATTTCCAAACTATAATTCAATTAAGATTTCATATCACACATATCTCATTTAGATATTTATTCGAATGTTTGGACTCAATTGCCCAAATTGGAACTAAGCTTTAAATCAACCAATTCTATTTCTAAGTAGAAAAGTTTAATATATATAGAGTAGTTTAAATTAATTAGTTCATAAATATTTAAATACAAATAATTATAAATTAAAAAGAAAATTTAATATAATTTAAATATTTTTATTAAAATAATTATAAATAAATGGTTAAGTGTAAAATATTCTAATTAAAGTAAATAGATAAATATAAAATATTTAATTTAAAATAATTATAAAAAATAAATAATTAAAATTTAATATGTTGTAAAACAATTTAATTTAAAATAATTATACATAAAAGAGTTTATAAATTTGTAAAATACAGTAGTTAATGTAAAATAATATTAATTTAAGCATTTCAAAAATCCAATCTAAATCCGATTCATTTTGATCGAATATCGAACATTGCGAATCCGTATTAATATTAACTTAAGTTCAAATCTCAAACTCAATTTATTTATTCCATCTCTAAAGTTCAAACTAATAATATTAAATCTTTAAATATAATAATTTCATTTAGAATCACTTTATCAATTAAATAAATCAATCAAATCTTATAACTCAAATCGAGTTAGACATTCATCAATTTAACATCGAATTTTATTAAATCAAATAAGTTTAAATCCTATTTTAAACGTGACTTTCGTTAACTCATTTAAATCAAAAAAGAATTATTTCGAGATTGAATAAGTTAAATCAAATCAAATTTAAATTATAAACACTTCCATTTTACAAAATTAACAGCTTTAACTCATAAATTTAGATCTTTCCATTTATTAAATAAAAATAATCCAATCAATTCAAATCCTTTAAGATTGAATTAACTTTTAAATCAATGAAATTAAATATCAAATTGGATCGCTATATCAAAATTTGAATTCAATATTTTCGCTAAATCATTTTCTTATTAAAACGTAAAATTCAAGCTTAATTTCTTAGTTTGAACTCAAATTTAAATTTTTTAATTAAATTTCTAAATCGGTTCATTAAATCGAAAGTATAGGTATATCTCATTTAGCCTATATATCAATTTCCATAAAATTTCATACAATGTTGGGAGCTTGCACATACACTACAAGACCCACAGTAAATAGCGACGGCAGAAAGCCGTTGGTGGCCGTTGCTAGCCGTCGCTATTTAGTTCGTCGCCAACAAAAATAACAACAGGTTGAACGACGGCTCCGTCGCTCATTTAGCAACGACTTGCAACGGTTAACTGCCATGTGTCACCTTACGTGGCAAGTAGTTTCTTTAACCGGGAAGCCATTGTAAACCGTCGCAAATCGTTACAAAACTGACGTTACTGGCCGTCGCTACATAATGACCAAATGACCGTCGCTAGCCGTTGCAAATTTGAAGAATTTTTTTTACACTGCACAACAATTCTTTCCCTTAAACCAAACGACATTACACTGCACAACAATTCCATCCAATAACCACTACACACCACTATCATCTCATCAATTAACCAATACTCATGAACAATCAATTCACCAAGTAAAAAAACAAAATTATAAACACTATACATATCAAAACACATCATACCATCATCAAATATCGTCATACATATCAAAACACATCACACCATCGTCAAATACCGTCATACATATCAAAACACATTATACCATCGTCAAATACCGTCATACATGTCAAAACACATCATACCATCATCAAATACCGTCGTATGTGCATCTAGCATATAAAAAACTAAGTATATGAATATAGCCAAGCATAAATCAAGTAAATAAGCACCTACACTAATCTTCCTCGTCTTCCTCTTCTTCTTCATCGTCGTCTTCTTCTTCTTCCTTTCGATAAGTAGCAGAATTTCCTCCCTCTCCTCCCTCCCCAGGCATAAACCCATGCTCCTGAAAGTAAGCTGCAATGCGCTCATCTATTTCCTATTGCATCTGGGTTTTTTCGCCATTCAATCATCTCATTCATCTGCTCCTGCATCCGAACAATAGTCGCCTCCTCCATCGACCTCCTATAACCACGCTGTAGCCTGCGAAATAATTAAGTTCACATTAAAGTTATTTAAACATATTTTTACTAGTTTGTATTAAACATGTATATAGTTAGCAATAACATTTGTTTTTCTTAAGTAGAATTGTCAGATATAATATCAATACACACATATCTATCACACCTCTTTTATCATGATATTTATAAACCATCGTACGCTGGACAAAGATATACATAAATGGGAAATGAGTGTACTGTGGTCCAACATACACCTCATTCTAATCCAAAATATTCCTTTATTCAAATATTCATATCCTTTGGAAAAGGTTCCCATTAATTTTATCAAATATAAATTCTTTTAAATTTATACTTTAATCTTCCTTTGGATATCCATTCTAAACCAAATTAAGGTTTATCAACTAGTCGGGATTATCGAGCCTTACTGAAGTAATCATTTGTTTAATTTCCCAATCCCAACCTATTCATCCCATGGAGCAAAACTAGTAATACTCCATATCTAACACCATGGTGTTATCGGTAAATTTAATTACCATTTCACGTTCAAAACTAATTAAAGATTTAATTATCGCCCGGAGTAAAAACTGGTGGTACTCCATTCTCGATCATTTCCTAAATTTGATAGTTTAAATTATCACATTCACATTTCAATCTAATTAAAGATTCATTAAAACTTCACTTAGTTTTAATCTTCAACAATCATTATTTAATGATTATTTAACTTTGGAAACAAAAACATGCCACATCGACAATCTACACCGTACCACTGATTTCTGCCAATATATAACCTCTTAGCTCATGCGTCTCAGAGAAGGGTGTTAAGCAAGAGAATAAATTATCTGCCACCAAACAAATATATATTTAGCAAAGATCAACAATACAATTCGAAATACAATGCTAGACATGTAATCCTGTTTTTAATTAGGTTAAAGAACCGATGTTGTTTAAAAAACAGTTCATGATAAACCCAAAATCACATTCCATTAATTATGGAATCTTCACAGAAAATAGATCAATATATATATAATCGATATCAATTTCCGTATCCGACTAATAATATAAATGGGATAACGACAAAGCCTTTTAAATTCCATATATATTAAGAGTCTTCCTCCACAGAAGCTCACTTTGATTATTACCAAATCGAATTGCATTCCATTCCAATTTATTTTACTAAATTGGAAAACTTTACTTTGGAAATTTCCATTAGATCTTACTAAAAAATTTATACATTCCATCGGGTTAAAGAACAAATATTATTTAAAAGGGACCGTTTGGCATAGGTCCATGTTAAGGTTTTAAATTAGGCTCAAGTCTGGTCCAAAAATTATTGTAAATTAGGTCCCTATTTTTCGAAAAATCATCAAAAGAATATAAAAAAAATAAGATAATCCATTATTAAATAAAACATGTACACGCCGAAAAAATCAGGTGTTAAAACAATCAAAATCCATGTCAAAACCCAAAATAACACAAAATCAGCGAAGCAGCAGGTTTACGCCTCAAAAGATGCACATATTCGTAAATAGTTGCATATATTCATGCTTATATTTCAGTGTTGCGCCAAACTGCAGTATAAATGCATACATGTATGCAGTAAACAGCAATATACGCATCCTTTTATGCATATATTCAAATTTGACCTGTTTTTTCAAGCATTCGCCGTTTTCAGACATTGTTGCACACATTTATGCTCTTGTACAAAATGCATGCATGCATTCATGCGCATATTCAGAAGTCGTCGTCCCTTTTAAATTTGTTGCACACATGCATGCATATATACAGAATAGTTTCATTCATGTGTGCAACTTTTCGTAACACATGAATCTCAGTTCAACTTTGTATGCATACATGTATGCAGTAATAGTTGCATACATGTATGCGTATATTGGTCCAGATTTTTAAAAGAAAGACACTATATGAATATATGCATGTATGTATGCTACTATTAGTAATAGTTGCATAGATGTATGCAACTTTTTTTTGTTTTTTTTTCGAATGCTTCTGGGAATATTTCCTATTTTTTTTTTTAGTGAGTGGCGCATTTTTTTGGGTCAAAACATAAAAAAGGTGAAAGTGGACATAGGAGGATGCGGAAGTGGGTAAAAAGAAGGAGCGGCAGGTTATTCTAGGGACCGGGTTTACATTAAAAGTTTGGGGGGGGCGTGCGCTATATTTTGAAATGTTTTAAGGATGTGAGCCTAATTTTCACTGTTTAAACACCGTTCATGATAAACTCAATTCACATTCCATTTTATTCCAATTACTAAAAATAACTGGAAACTCTAATAATCTTAATTAAGAGATTTATTCTTTTCACACGGGGTTTAAGAACAGTGTTACTGAAGACACCATTCACGACAAACCCAAAATCCAATTTGACATTGAATATAAGGCTCTAAACAGAATTTATATCGACTTATATTCAATATCAAATTCTGAAATCAACATATATCATATAGGGAATAACGATATATATCTATCTTCCAAATTCCTCCACAATATCCGTATAGCAACGGAACCCAATATCGAAATATTCCGGAGATTATTTCTATTCAAATCCATCCCAATTTATATACTGAAAATTTCTGGTTATATTAAAACCCTTTATAAATCCAATTTATTTATTTAAAAATTATTGGATTTCAAATCTAGTTAATAACTAGTTCATTGAGATAAAAATATATTTTTATCTTTACAAATGTTGAATTTTTCATCACAATTATTTCCAAATCATTTATTATGATTTTACACAAATTATTAATATTTTTAATAATTTTATAAAGGCTCGTACAGCCGGTTTCCAATAACGGCCACCGAACTACATCCACAACGACCTTTTCCAAATTTGATTTAGACATAATTCAAAATCTAACCGATAGATTTCAAATCTCTTATATTCGTTGGAAAGCTCTTTTCGATAAGAACCCAATGGTTCCGGTTTTAGGAAAATCCGACTGTCGGATCTCCCGTTACGTCAATTTGAAGTCAATGGTCGAAATTCGCGAACGGTCGCGACGCGGCGCATTCTATTCAAGCAATTAATATATATATATATATATATAATATATAATAAATATTTCATTCAAAACATACTTTATAAATTTGTTTTAAAAACAATTCCCACTTTTGCTTCAATTTTAAATCGAAATTGAATACTCCTTATCATTATAATATTTAAATGATAATATTTTCAACATATCAGATTTTGAAATCATTTTCTTTTTGAATATTCATTATAAAAATGAATAAAATCGATATAAATATTATTCGCGTTAAAATGGCGCAAATCTAATCAACACGGCTTCACAAACTTCAATATTTTCATGTCCACCCAAAATTGGACATCAAATTCACATTTTAATCTTTTACTTAATATTATTTTAAAATATTCGTTCTTTTTGGATTGGAATCAGACACAATCAATTACCATATAATTTATTTATATGGATTTCATACAACACATGTATACAACAACAATGATAACCAATCAACCATCATCCAGAGTGCATTACACAATTGCATAAGCATTAAATATAAATAATTAACGCTTACTACAGTCTGTCAACCAGTCGATTGACATGCAACTAAACAATTGAGATTAGTGTACGTCAAATATCATCCCAATACCCATGTGGGGTTTCAGCCAACAAATACTAAATATTATTTGTGCAGTTGGGCGATGTGTAAAATTTATCGTCCCAATCCATGTCAGTTAAATGGGTGTACATAAACAAATTGTCCGATTTGTAAATGAATATTTATTTTCATTTCAGGAGAATTTTATGTCAAATCCATATGTACGTTAAAAAAATATTTTTAATGATAAAAATATTTATTTCAACACTGGACTATTTTATATAGTTCATTTATTCAATAAAAATGATATTTTTATTGTTCAAACATTTTATTCAACACATGAATATTTTAATAGTTTATTTCAGAGAATTTCATACACATTTCAGTTTCAGAAAAATTCAACATTATAACGGCACGATATTAGAACCGGAGTAATGTCTAGCATTACCCCTCTCCTAATAATGGCTCGCACCATATACAATAATCAATCCAAACAACAAAACCCCAATAAATTCACAATCAAATTTACAACCACAATCAAAATTTCCACAATACAATCCAAACAAACAACTATGGTTTGTACAATAAATAGTGTCGGGGGATACTAAGCCCTGTCCGCAACCTAGAATATATTTAAATATAAAATAATTTGAGTGAGAAGGTGTTCTCACCTTTGGTTTCCACTCCATCAGTCTTTAAGTGACGGTTTTGGTATCGTTTGGATTCGAATTTGCCTCAAATTCAAACAAGCTCCAAATTGGAGTAGGTCAGTTTTGTTGCAAAGCTCTTGACCCCACGATCATAACGGATCCCGTTTCATGCAATTTAGACATCGTGACACAAAGTTATTTACGTTTAAAGTTTGAACAAATTAAAATAAAAATTAAATAAATTTAACCACTTAGACATTGTTCAACGTTGGCCATCGCCTGTTGCCACTGCCTGGGGCCACCGAAAGCCAGACCGACCATTGTCGCCGCTACCCTTATGCGAGATGCGCCTCCACCACCAGCCGCTCGACCCAATTCGACGTCGTCGATCCAAAAACCCGGAAACCCACAAATCCCATTCAACTGAAAATGCTCCGCCACCGCACCACCATATGGTCGCGCACCATCGCCGACCTCCGTGCCTCACCATCTTGAACCACTTTGCCTCAGACACTCAAACCTAGTTCGTCGCCGTTTAGCTGGAATTTGGCCAAAACAGTTTCGAGCGTGACCCAAAACCGTCGCTCCGTTCATCTTGATTTTCCGGCCACCACGGCCATATTCAGGTCGACCACCCAAAGGCAAACTCGTAGCCCTTCCTCTCCTCTACCATTTTCCATTTTGTGCCACTATTAAATACTCGAAGGTTTGCCCACAATCCTCCAAAAACCGAAACTGCTTTTTTGGAGTTGACCGTAGATTTCTCCCAATGCGTGCAACGGTAGGTGCTGAGATTTTTGTGGTAAGTAGAGATCATTTTGGTCTACAATACCCAGAAACTGTGACGTCCCCCAAACTTCCACGGGTGAAAGCCAGGAGAAATCATTTTTGAAATACAACATAAATACAATAAAACAGAACACAGATACAATATAGCAAAGGAGATTCATAGAGTAATAACATTATAGCAGCGGAAAAATATAATGTCATCAATCACAGAAAATCCACAGTCACAGAATCTAAGCTATTACAACAAGTTAGCAGAAAAGAAATAAGTTTGATGTCTAAAAAGAAAAGAAAAGATGCCAATAGAAACAAAAAGTCTTCAAGCTCCAAGTCATCACCTCTTCTCCCAAGCAGAATCCAAGAGAGAGAAAATAAGCAGCTTCAAAGGAAAGCTCTAAGCAAAGAATGAACCTGTCTACTTGGCTGCCCGTGTAGAAGAGAGGGCACCCAAGTTTGCAAAAAGGTGAAACAAACTATGGGTCAGTCGTGGGACTGGTGTGAGAATTCTTAAATAACTTATACTAATAAGGCAAATCCAAAGACCACGCCGCTAACGCGGAACGGGTTGTACCAATGGATTGCCGTGCATAACTATAGTGTCAATACAGATAAGTAAAACGTAACAAAACGCAATGTCTTTTGAAAAATGGAACCACCATAAGACTCAGGTCCCATCACACAATGCAACGCACACCAAGAGGATAGAGTTTTACCTTATGGTGGTTAAACATGCTAAATACGCCAAATACGAAACTAATACTATTATTAGGGTGTATATGTTTTAAAACAATTCAAATTATAAGTATCAATCCTAGGAAGCATAGGTACCATATATTATGCCTCCAATACTAGTAATACAATCAAATCCGTCGGGGTCGTATTGGAAATTTGGGTTTCCATCATGAGTCCAGGCTAGGGAGGACTCCTTACCGATTCGAGACACTCTAGTTAATGCCTCAGGATTACCCGCAGTTAACCCTCGGAAATGGCAGGGCCGGTCCTCACATACAGCTTAGAGGATTAGTTATTCCTAAGTACACGTTCCCCGGTCCTATAGGACCTATCCGAGGCGCCTCATTTCATCATCCTCCAAAAGTAAAATGACTACTAACTAGAAAGAAACGTGCTACTTTCCCTGCGTTCCCTTCCCCCTTTTTAGACTCTACCGGTTTGTGAGGCTCGTGAAGTCATGTTCTTCATACCACAAGGTTCTGCTTTTCAACAAGTAACCCTGATCATTGCATCTTAGTATGCCACACCGTCACTCCATACCATACTATTGATCTTCCGTCACTATATAAACGGGTGTTAAGTAGAGAATAAATTCTCTACCACCAATCGTTTATATATTAACTGAATATCAACAACATAATATTTTGTGGGGTACGATGTCAGACACACTATCCATTTATACCCATGCTCTAGGTCTGAACTAGGGTCAAACCCGTGAAATCAACACGTACGTTTGGGCAATTACCCCGACCCTTGAATTGGGATCAAACCAATTCAGAGTCTTGATCGTTGTCCATTCGAGGGAAGATTTACGGTCTTCATACGCCGTCTTCATACTTGAATTCTTGAAATCGTACGATCATTTGGAATGGGATTAACCCGGACTTCCCAAATAATCTCGCATTCATATATTTTGAGAAAAACATATTTCATATCGTTATTCTATTTTATAACGATTAATTCTTGCCTTAATTATTTTAATATAATTAATTTCTTATTTAACGACGCTTCAGGTCAAGGGCGACCTTGGTGCTGTTTTCAATCAATTTTGTTTTTTACTTTTCTTAAGATCTAGCCGTTGGATTTTAGCGTACCATATATCGTTGGAAAGATTTTTCCAAGACGGTCCTAACGGTTTCAGTTTTGGGAAAATCCGACGGTCGGATCTTCCGGTATATTCGTTTAAAAGTTCGATTTCAAAACGCGAACTACTGCGTTCGATTCGTTATATTTTAACTATATATATATATAAATATATATAAATAATTCGTTTAACTTATCGCCCTTACATACAACTTACATTTCTCTTATCTCCCACTTTTCTACTTACATGATAATGTAGTTTAGGATTAGACGATAATTCTTCTTTTATTTCATTATTGCTTATATTTTATATTTTATAATTTACATTTGAAAAATGTAAATTATAACATACCATTCCATTCATCTCTTTATATATTTCTTCATGAACAATTTCATTATGAATAATGAACACTTTCTTATGGAGTAAATTCCCTTTTATTATGCATAAAAAAAATGAATATGTTCTTACAATGCAAATTCTCTTTTTATTTTACATTATAAATAATGTATAAACTTCCTACGGTCAAGTTCTTTAAATCTTAACGTTATAAAATAGTGTAACTATCATACGGTGAAATTTTCCTTTTATTTAACATTGTGAATGATGTTAAATTTACATACACTTCATTTTCCTTTTTATAACATTGAAAATATATTATTAGAAAATATAGATTTCCCAATATTATTCCTTTATCTTTTACATTAAAAAATAATGTTAATTCTTGCATATAGTTTCATTTCTTTTGCTTAACCTTAAAAATAATGTTAATTCTTGCATATAGTTTCATTTCTCTTATTTAACATAAAATAAATGTTAATTCTCCCTACGGGGTGAATTCTCTTTTTATTTACATTATAAATAATGCTTATTATCTTACAATGCAAATTCTCTTTTAATAAACATTATAAATAATGTATATTTACATGACATGCATTTTCTATATTGTTGACATGACAAAATATTATTTTTCATACAATGCATGTCTTATTTTAACATAACAAAAATATTCTTTTACCTACAATGCATTTATTATTTTCTAACGTAACAAAATAATAGTTTCATACAATGCATTTCTATTTCTCTAACATGACAAAATAATATTTTATGCAATGCATTTCTATTTTTCTAACATGACAGAATAATATGTTCATACAATGCATTTATCTATTTCTCTAACATGACAAAATAATATTTTATGCAATGCACTTCTATATAACGTTCTAACTTGACAAAATATTATTTGCATACAATGTATTTTCTATTTTGACAAAAATAATATGCTATGCATACAATGCAATTTTTTTCTATTTTGACAAAAATAATATGCTATGCATACAATGCATTTTTACTATTTTGACAAAAATAATATGCTATGCATACAATGGACTTTTTTTCTATTTTGACAAAAATAATATGCTATTTTTATATAGTGCCATCTTTTATTTTATATAATGGACAAAATATAGTTCATTAACATACTATGCTATTTTTATTTTTTAATAATGAACAAAATATAGTTCATTAACATACGATGCTTTCTTCTTTTGATAATGAACAAAATATATTCATTCAACATACGGTGCTTGCTTATTGTTACTAATGAACAAAATATTCATTCAACATACGGTGCTTGCTTATTGTTACTAATGAACAAAATATTCATTCAACATACGGTGCTTGCTTATTGTTACTAATGAACAAAATATATTCATTCAACATACGGTGCTTGCTTATTGTTACTAATGAACAAAATATTCATTCATATAGCGACTAACTCTATTTTTATTAACGAACAAAAAATGGTTCGTTTCACATAGCGACAAATTTTATTTTGAATAATGACACAAAATATAATTCTTTACCATAGCGACAAATTCTATTTTGTTAATGACACAAAATATAATTCTTTAACATAGCGACAAATTTTTTTTTTGTTAATGACACAAAATATAATTCTTTAACATAGCGACAAATTCTTTTTTTTATATTGACAAAAATGTCACTTTTGTCCTACGATGAACATTTCCAACATTTTCTATTTTTAATATATAAAAATGTTAATATAACATACAATGAACAATTTTGATATATTAAATTTTAACATATAAACATGTCACACAACATACATGAACGATTTTAATATATTTAATTTTTACATATCAACATGTCACACAACATACATGAACGATTTTAATATATTTAATTTTTACATATCAACATGTCACACAACATACATGAACGATTTTAATATATTTAATTTTATATTGTAACATCTCAACATACAGTGGGTTTTGTCCTAGCATACGCATACAGATTAAGTCATAGCAGATTCACATACAGTTTATATCATAGCAGATTCACATACATATATGATTATGAATGCGAACATCCATAATTAAAACATAATTACTTAAATAAAATAAATAGGATTCTCACCTCAATTAGATTAGAGTTTGTTCCCAATTGCTCTGTATTAAAGTTGTATTCGAAGTCACGGTTCCATCGGATCTGAAATTTTCAGAATCGGTGTTTATATCAAAAAGTTATTGATGTTTTAAATCAAACAGACTTTTAACAACTGCTTCTGTCACGCTTAAAAGCGTTACAAAATCTGAAGCATACCTCAATTTCAGAATTTGTTCAAAACTTCAAATCGCGATAACTTTTGATTTACTGAACGGTTTTGGGTGCCGTTTTTTGGAGAATGACCGCCTTGGAGAGATCTTTGCACGGCCAGAAGAGGGTGGAGTTCGATCGAGCGTGGTGGGCCCGGCGTGGCTGCGACCGGCGGAGCTTTGCGGCGATGGTGGCGGCGCTACAGGGCACGGGGGAGGCGGAGATTGGTACCAAATTAAAGGTCTCGGAAAGAGCTTCGAATCGGTATATGGTATGCTGAATTCCGTCGAGAGATGAGGGAGAAAAGTGAGTTTGAAATTTTGATCACTTATGGGTTTCGGCGGCTTAAACATACGGAGGAAGAAGAAGGCACTGTTCACGTATACGGCCCGTATTTATACGTGTATTTCTAGGGTTTTTATTTTTTATTTAATTAATTAATTCTAGAAAATACAGTTTTCACATACGGTCTCTGATTCACGCTCAACGAGTGTCGAACTTAATGTTTTGACGTCTTCTGAACGCGATGGCGCTATCCCCATGGTCCAATTCTGAAGTTACAGTATGGTTTTCTTTTATTTTCAAATAAATCCTTTATTTTAAATTCGAACGTAAATATAATTTTGCCGGGGCCACATACGAAGTCAGAAAAATCCGGAAAAATTATTTTTGGCTTTCTTATGCCGATACGATCACAACAAAATTCGTTTCGTTCAATTCTGAGACCGTTTGAATTTTTAATGAATTTTTAAAGTCAAAAATTGTCCGTTTACACTGAAAAATCAATTATAATTATATATTAATTCTAAAAATTACCAAAAAATCATTTTTAGCTTTGTTTTGATGATACGAACCCAACAAAATTTATTTCGTTCGATTCTGAGACTTTTTGAAAAAAAGCTATTTTCAAGGCGAATATTTTTAATATTAAAAATACATTTTAAATAAATATTTTCTGAAACTCGAAACATATAAGTGTTTACTGTTTTTCAATGCAGAAACGTCATTTTGAAACCAATGGAAGTGGTTTCGAGTTCAAATTCCTACATATGTGAAAAGTAGCATTTTTGTCCTTTGCAAATTACCCACCGACCTTTCTAAAAATTGAATCAGCCATAACTTTTGATTTCCGCTATGAAATTTCGATTTTTCGGATTCGTTGGAAAGATATTTTTAAATAGATTCTAATATTTTTGGTTTCACTAAAATCCGTTAAATTTTGCATCCTGTATGGTTAGTCAAAGTTCAAGTTTGACTTTTCAAACTACCGCGCCATTTCTAGCTCTTTTTATATTTAAAATTAATTTATTCATTCTAACTTCGATTTGAACCAAATTTGTGATCCTTATTATTTAAAATAGATTATTTTAAATATCAAAACTCATTTAAAATCACTTAAAATAAATTTAACTTAGCCCTAAAATTCAGGGTCGTTACAGTCTCCCCCACTTAAAAACTTTTCGTCCCCGAAAAGGAAAAGAAAAATAGAAGAGGAAAAGAGGAAGAATAAACACAGAGAATGTTTTTAACAGAGATGGTACCGTCTATAACATCAGGCTTTCTACCGAAGAAGTTGGTCCTTTCGCTCCTTCGTAAACATGTGACAATTGAGCATCGCCACTTCACTTAGTCTTCTTCGAACGTATGATCAAGGAAAGAGTCAAAACAATAGAAAAGGTGATTCTAAAAGATCGAAGGATGAATGAAAAGATGACGATAAGTGACTGGCTATTATGTATCTCATGAACTGTTCGCCATAGAATATAGTGATTCTACGTAAACGAATTATTATAGATATGTTGTACTCCGCTTTGTAAACCAAAGCTCTGATACCAACTGTGACGGCCCGGACGAAATCCGGTAGGCTTTGCAACCATCCCTTCATCCCCTCAAAGCAGCAGGTAAAACCCACAGTGGCTCACAGTGGTCCCCCAGTACACCTTGTTTTACGGCAACCCTCTCGAGCCTCCCGGCCATTGCCTTACCAACCCTCAACAGGGACATGTGGGGGTAAGAGTCTCCCGTTCGCCACCAAACCGCGAAGCGAGAACCCCCCATCATGCTGCATCCTATTCCCGGCATGCTAAACAAGGACTGGTGTGAGAATTCTTAAATAACTTATACTAATAAGGCAAATCCAAAGACCACGCCGCTAACGCGGAACGGGTTGTACCAATGGATTGCCGTGCATAACTATAGTGTCAATACAGATAAGTAAAACGTAACAAAACGCAATGTCTTTTGAAAAATGGAACCACCATAAGACTCAGGTCCCATCACACAATGCAACGCACACCAAGAGGATAGAGTTTTACCTTATGGTGGTTAAACATGCTAAATACGCCAAATACGAAACTAATACTATTATTAGGGTGTATATGTTTTAAAACAATTCAAATTATAAGTATCAATCCTAGGAAGCATAGGTACCATATATTATGCCTCCAATACTAGTAATACAATCAAATCCGTCGGGGTCGTATTGGAAATTTGGGTTTCCATCATGAGTCCAGGCTAGGGAGGACTCCTTACCGATTCGAGACACTCTAGTTAATGCCTCAGGATTACCCGCAGTTAACCCTCGGAAATGGCAGGGCCGGTCCTCACATACAGCTTAGAGGATTAGTTATTCCTAAGTACACGTTCCCCGGTCCTATAGGACCTATCCGAGGCGCCTCATTTCATCATCCTCCAAAAGTAAAATGACTACTAACTAGAAAGAAACGTGCTACTTTCCCTGCGTTCCCTTCCCCCTTTTTAGACTCTACCGGTTTGTGAGGCTCGTGAAGTCATGTTCTTCATACCACAAGGTTCTGCTTTTCAACAAGTAACCCTGATCATTGCATCTTAGTATGCCACACCGTCACTCCATACCATACTATTGATCTTCCGTCACTATATAAACGGGTGTTAAGTAGAGAATAAATTCTCTACCACCAATCGTTTATATATTAACTGAATATCAACAACATAATATTTTGTGGGGTACGAAGTCAGACACACTATCCATTTATACCCATGCTCTAGGTCTGAACTAGGGTCAAACCCGTGAAATTAACACGTACGTTTGGGCAATTACCCCGACCCTTGAATTGGGATCAAACCAATTCAGAGTCTTGATCGTTGTCCATTCGAGGGAAGATTTACGGTCTTCATACGCCGTCTTCATACTTGAATTCTTGAAATCGTACGATCATTTGGAATGGGATTAACCCGGACTTCCCAAATAATCTCGCATTCATATATTTTGAGAAAAACATATTTCATATCGTTATTCTATTTTATAACGATTAATTCTTGCCTTAATTATTTTAATATAATTAATTTCTTATTTAACGACGCTTCAGGTCAAGGGCGACCTTGGTGCTGTTTTCAATCAATTTTGTTTTTTACTTTTCTTAAGATCTAGCCGTTGGATTTTAGCGTACCATATATCGTTGGAAAGATTTTTCCAAGACGGTCCTAACGGTTTCAGTTTTGGGAAAATCCGACGGTCAGATCTTCCGGTATATTCGTTTAAAAGTTCGATTTCAAAACGCGAACTACTGCGTTCGATTCGTTATATTTTAACTATATATATATATATAAATATATATAAATAATTCGTTTAACTTATCGTCCTTACATTTCTCTTATCTCCCACTTTTCTACTTACATGATAATGTAGTTTAGGATTAGACGATAATTCTTCTTTTATTTCATTATTGCTTATATTTTATATTTTACAATTTACATTTGAAAAATGTAAATTATAACATACCATTCCATTCATCTCTTTATATATTTCTTCATGAACAATTTCATTATGAATAATGAACACTTTCTTATGGAGTAAATTCCCTTTTATTATGCATAAAAAAAATGAATATGTTCTTACAATGCAAATTCTCTTTTTATTTTACATTATAAATAATGTATAAACTTCCTACGGTCAAGTTCTTTAAATCTTAACGTTATAAAATAGTGTAACTATCATACGGTGAAATTTTCCTTTTATTTAACATTGTGAATGATGTTAAATTTACATACACTTCATTTTCCTTTTTATAACATTGAAAATATATTATTAGAAAATATAGATTTCCCAATATCATTAGAAAATATAGATTTCCCAATATTATTCCTTTATCTTTTACATTAAAAAATAATGTTAATTCTTGCATATAGTTTCATTTCTTTTGCTTAACCTTAAAAATAATGTTAATTCTTGCATATAGTTTCATTTCTCTTATTTAACATAAAATAAATGTTAATTCTCCCTACGGGGTGAATTCTCTTTTTATTTACATTATAAATAATGCTTATTATCTTACAATGCAAATTCTCTTTTAATAAACATTATAAATAATGTATATTTACATGACATGCATTTTCTATATTGTTGACATGACAAAATATTATTTTTCATACAATGCATGTCTTATTTTAACATAACAAAAATATTCTTTTACCTACAATGCATTTATTATTTTCTAACGTAACAAAATAATAGTTTCATACAATGCATTTCTATTTCTCTAACATGACAAAATAATATTTTATGCAATGCATTTCTATTTTTCTAACATGACAGAATAATATGTTCATACAATGCATTTATCTATTTCTCTAACATGACAAAATAATATTTTATGCAATGCACTTCTATATAACGTTCTAACTTGACAAAATATTATTTGCATACAATGTATTTTCTATTTTGACAAAAATAATATGCTATGCATACAATGCAATTTTTTTCTATTTTGACAAAAATAATATGCTATGCATACAATGCATTTTTACTATTTTGACAAAAATAATATGCTATGCATACAATGGACTTTTTTTCTATTTTGACAAAAATAATATGCTATTTTTATATAGTGCCATCTTCTATTTTATATAATGGACAAAATATAGTTCATTAACATACTATGCTATTTTTATTTTTTAATAATGAACAAAATATAGTTCATTAACATACGATGCTTTCTTCTTTTGATAATGAACAAAATATATTCATTCAACATACGGTGCTTGCTTATTGTTACTAATGAACAAAATATTCATTCAACATACGGTGCTTGCTTATTGTTACTAATGAACAAAATATTCATTCAACATACGGTGCTTGCTTATTGTTACTAATGAACAAAATATATTCATTCAACATACGGTGCTTGCTTATTGTTACTAATGAACAAAATATTCATTCATATAGCGACTAACTCTATTTTTATTAACGAACAAAAAATGGTTCGTTTCACATAGCGACAAATTTTATTTTGAATAATGACACAAAATATAATTCTTTACCATAGCGACAAATTCTATTTTGTTAATGACACAAAATATAATTCTTTAACATAGCGACAAATTTTTTTTTTGTTAATGACACAAAATATAATTCTTTAACATAGCGACAAATTCTTTTTTTTATATTGACAAAAATGTCACTTTTGTCCTACGATGAACATTTCCAACATTTTCTATTTTTAATATATAAAAATGTTAATATAACATACAATGAACAATTTTGATATATTAAATTTTAACATATAAACATGTCACACAACATACATGAACGATTTTAATATATTTAATTTTTACATATCAACATGTCACACAACATACATGAACGATTTTAATATATTTAATTTTTACATATCAACATGTCACACAACATACATGAACGATTTTAATATATTTAATTTTATATTGTAACATCTCAACATACAGTGGGTTTTGTCCTAGCATACGCATACAGATTAAGTCATAGCAGATTCACATACAGTTTATATCATAGCAGATTCACATACATATATGATTATGAATGCGAACATCCATAATTAAAACATAATTACTTAAATAAAATAAATAGGATTCTCACCTCAATTAGATTAGAGTTTGTTCCCAATTGCTCTGTATTAAAGTTGTATTCGAAGTCACGGTTCCATCGGATCTGAAATTTTCAGAATCGGTGTTTATATCAAAAAGTTATTGATGTTTTAAATCAAACAGACTTTTAACAACTGCTTCTGTCACGCTTAAAAGCGTTACAAAATCTGAAGCATACCTCAATTTCAGAATTTGTTCAAAACTTCAAATCGCGATAACTTTTGATTTACTGAACGGTTTTGGGTGCCGTTTTTTGGAGAATGACCGCCTTGGAGAGATCTTTGCACGGCCAGAAGAGGGTGGAGTTCGATCGAGCGTGGTGGGCCCGGCGTGGCTGCGACCGGCGGAGCTTTGCGGCGATGGTGGCGGCGCTACAGGGCACGGGGGAGGCGGAGATTGGTACCAAATTAAAGGTCTCGGAAAGAGCTTCGAATCGGTATATGGTATGCTGAATTCCGTCGAGAGATGAGGGAGAAAAGTGAGTTTGAAATTTTGATCACTTATGGGTTTCGGCGGCTTAAACATACGGAGGAAGAAGAAGGCACTGTTCACGTATACGGCCCGTATTTATACGTGTATTTCTAGGGTTTTTATTTTTTATTTAATTAATTAATTCTAGAAAATACAGTTTTCACATACGGTCTCTGATTCGCGCTCAACGAGTGTCGAACTTAATGTTTTGACGTCTTCTGAACGCGATGGCGCTATCCCCATGGTCCAATTCTGAAGTTACAGTATGGTTTTCTTTTATTTTCAAATAAATCCTTTATTTTAAATTCGAACGTAAATATAATTTTGCCGGGGCCACATACGAAGTCAGAAAAATCCGGAAAAATTATTTTTGGCTTTCTTATGCCGATACAATCACAACAAAATTCGTTTCGTTCAATTCTGAGACCGTTTGAATTTTTAAAGTCAAAAATTGTCCGTTTACACTGAAAAATCAATTATAATTATATATTAATTCTAAAAATTACCAAAAAATCATTTTTAGCTTTGTTTTGATGATACGAACCCAACAAAATTTATTTCGTTCGATTCTGAGACTTTTTGAAAAAAAGCTATTTTCAAGGCGAATATTTTTAATATTAAAAATACATTTTAAATAAATATTTTCTGAAACTCGAAACATATAAGTGTTTACTGTTTTTCAATGCAGAAACGTCATTTTGAAACCAATGGAAGTGGTTTCGAGTTCAAATTCCTACATATGTGAAAAGTAGCATTTTTGTCCTTTGCAAATTACCCACCAACCTTTCTAAAAATTGAATCAGCCATAACTTTTGATTTCCGCTATGAAATTTCAATTTTTCGGATTCGTTGGAAAGATATTTTTAAATAGATTCTAATATTTTTGGTTTCACTAAAATCCGTTAAATTTTGCATCCTGTATGGTTAGTCAAAGTTCAAGTTTGACTTTTCAAACTACCGCGCCATTTCTAGCTCTTTTTATATTTAAAATTAATTTATTCATTCTAACTTCGATTTGAACCAAATTTGTGATCCGTATTATTTAAAATAGATTATTTTAAATATCAAAACTCATTTAAAATCACTTAAAATAAATTTAACTTGGCCCTAAAATTCAGGGTTGTTACAGAAACCGTTTTGGATAATTGTTTACGGATTAAGAGATATAATTTGTTTTGTGTTCGGGAGCTTTTTCGCAAAATTATGAGAGAGAGAGGGGTTGCTGCCAAATTTTTGAGCGAGATAAGAAGTGAGGGTTTGTGGAGAGAAAAGATATTATATAGTGAAGGGTTTATTATTTTATTAATTTCTTAGTTCACTCTCTCTCCAATCGACATTTATCGATGCTCGAACTCCGTTGGCGATGAAAATTGACATGCTACTATGTCCTGACGATACGGTCCCAATAAAACTAGTTTCGTCAAAGTCCGAGTCCATTTTCTTAAAAAGCTCTGTTTCTGCCTTAAATGGCTGATCGATTCACAGTTTATCGTGCATGTCCACGTACTAGCTCGAAAAATTACGAAATTTGGAGTTCGCGCTATGTTTTTCAAATACGATTTCAACAAAACTAATTTCGTCAAATTTGGAGACCGTTTGAAAAATGGCCTTTTTAACTAGTCGATGAAATTCAAATTTAAATTGAAAACATATTTAAATTTACTTTGCTCCCACATTAATTCCAAAAATTACGAAAATTGGAATCTAGCTATAATTTGACATTCCGGATCCAACAAAAGTGGTTTCATCGAAAATGGAGGTCGTTTGCAAAATGGCTATTTTTAAGGGCTATATATTATATTAAAATATATACATAAATTCCATAGCAGCTATTTTGAATATTAAACTAGACATAACTTTTAATTTATAAAGTGAAATCTCAATTTCTTACATTCGTTAGATAGATATAGTTAAATAGATTCCAACGTTTCTTGTTTTACTGAAATCCGATTTATTTTGAATCATATACATTCGATTGAAACTAGAAATCGAATTTTTAAACTACCACGCCACTTCAGGCTCGTTTTATATTTAAAATAAATTTATATGTCCTATCTACGTTTAAAATAAATTTTTAGTTGTTATTATTTAAAATAAATATTCAAAATCCATTAAAATAGTTAAAATAAAAAATTCAAATTGGTTCTGAAAATCCGGGTTGTCACAATCTCCTCCGCTTAAAAAAATTTTGTCCTCGAAAAGGAACGGAGCTGAAAGTTGTTTAACTAACCAACTCAACTTTCATTCTGGCTTTCATTCTTCAACTTTTCAGTTTCTAAAAAATTTCCAATTTCTCAAAAAATTGGCTAACACCCTAAATTTTCGAATTTTTTTGCCATAACCTCCTTTGTACGGGGGGATATATAAAATCGCAACTTGCCTCACAGGGCCCTCATCAATCCAAAAGAAAAAAGAAAAAGCCAAGCGGCTTGCCAAGCGGCACATAAATCATCAAAACCCAATGAATATAGTAAACATGTACCTATTTGTCGGGCATACAATTTTATTCCTCTTCTTAGCGTCCATGCTATGACCTGTTCATTATATATACATGTATATGTATGCAATTCTAATCGATTTTCAATTCAGTTCAATAATAAATTCAATTTGGCTAAATTTTACCTTTCCATTAGCATATTGGTTTTATTAGTGGAATTAATAATCATCCATCACCACCAGCAATCAATTAGTTGACTAACTTTTCAATCATATATCTTTAATATATATACTCAAAAATAATATTTTTAGTGCCAAATCACGACAATAAACTCTAACCAAGTTTCGGTTCTCACACCAGTCAACTGGAAATGTATAGATATCCCACTTTCAAAACTCGAACATAAATACTGATGAATATCCCACTTTCGAAACTCGAACATAAATACTGATGATGGTACACCATCACCAGAATCATCTCCGGGCGACTA
Organism: Allium sativum; assembly: GCA_030737875.1. Classification (NCBI taxonomy): domain Eukaryota; kingdom Viridiplantae; phylum Streptophyta; class Magnoliopsida; order Asparagales; family Amaryllidaceae; genus Allium; species Allium sativum. Next base: position 505,900,238 of record CM060921.1, on the reverse strand, counting down.
GAGTGTGATTCTATATCTATCCAGTATACTTAAGACTCCATATACACATGGATCAGACGTATATTAAAAATCTCTTTATACCCGATAGTCCAAAATCAGTTTAAAATAAAATTCTCAAATACGTATAATAAGGTATAATTTTTCAAATATAAATTTGTTTTTAATAAATAATAATCTTCGAACTCATTCTAGGATACTACTGATCCTATTTCTAATGATTCATTCTTATAGGATATTCCTAATCCAACCTCTGACGAATTCTTTCGTTTGGTTATAATGTGTCTTGTTGTCGAGCTTTGTAAAACCAAAGCTCTGATACAAAACTGAAACGACCCGAACTCATTCGTAAGGGAAAGCCCGGATTGAGTTAAGAACACGACAAATCAGACTATAAACAATAGAACATTTCATTTCTTATTACAACAATTACATCAGAGTACAAGAATATAACAGAGTATGAATAAATAATATACATCAGAAAAATATCAGAGATTTAAATTACAAAGCAGCGGAAAAATAATACATAACACAACTGAAAGAGATACATGGATATAAAGCTTTCCGAATATAACTCCAGCTGTAAATCTAGGATCCTGTGAAAATAATATCTGCAAAACCAAAACTACTAGCTGCCCATGTGGAAAATAGGGGAACCCAGAGTTTAGGTCAAAATAATAAACTCTAGGTCAGTCATGGGACTGGTATGAGAACTAAAATAGTTATTTAAAACTTTACTTTAGAAATAAAGTAAATCAAGGGATCACGCCGTATAACACGGAACGGGTTTTCTCCCAAGAATACCAGTGCATAAAACAGTTTATGAACAGCGCAATGGTTTTTGAAAAATGAAGCTATTATAAGATTCAGGTCCCATCACACAATGCAACGCAAGCCGAAGGATAGAGTTTTCCCTTATAATAGCCAAACATGCTTGGTACGTTTAAAGCTAATCATTTTGATATTACTATAAGTGTATAGTGTCAAAATCAACTTCAAATATAAATGTATAAATCATAGACGGCATGGGTACCCTATATCATGTCACCAAACTAGGCTCTACAATTAAAACCGAAATGTCACGTATTGGAAATTGGATTTCCGTTCATGAGTTGAGGCCAAGGATGGCTCCTCATTGATTCGTGACACTCTAGAAAATGCATCAAAATCCCCCGCAGTGAACCCTTGGATGCTTCAGGGCCAGTCCACACTTACGTTTGTGGATTGGTCATTCATGAACACACGTTTCCTAGTCCTATTGGACCTATCCATCGACACCATAGTGACTGATATATCTGAGGCGCCTCGCAATCCATCATGCGCATAGGTAAAAAAATATAAATGTCTAGGCCCCATACCATGACACCACTCATAGCTAGAAAGAAACATCGTGCACTCCCTGCAGTCCGATCCATTTTTAACTCATATCGAGGTGTGAGGCTCGCGAATTAACGCTATACACAAAGCTATGCTATTTAAAGTCGTGCTTTGATCATCAACCACAAGACTCTGCTTTTCAACAGAAGCCTTGATCACTACATCTTTGCATGCCACATTGTAACACCCCACCTCCGCCAATACCACTCTTGCAAGGGCACTGGCATTGGAGGGGCGTTAAACGAGGTAAACATGCATGCAGATATCACAAGACAGAACATATAAGTAAAACAGAGTAGTAAAGCAGCGGATAAAACTAGCATTTCAAAACCATAGTCAAGTTACATCAAAGTACTTGGTCATTATTTTCCCATAAAACAAAGTCTAGAACATAAACTGAAAACTGAAAAAGAAACATAAAGTAACTATCCATAAGGTAGAATAAAGCCATAGCGTGCACAAGTCCAAACCGTACATGAGCTATCCAGAAAAGCAGCTAAAGATCCAAGCTAGGTACTAGTGTTCCCACCCTGCAAACCTGGGGGGGGGGGGAAACGGAAGAAAAGAGGCGAAAAAAAACGGGTTGTAACACCCCGCCTCCGCTAGGGTCACTCGCAAAGGAATGCACTAGCTTTAGAGGGGCATTATTGGTAAACATGCACAGAAATATCACAAGACAGAACATATAAAATAGCGGAAGTAAAATCAAACTTTAATAACATGAATAAATAAGGTCTAAAGCCTTTTACATCAGAGTACATCAAAACCTGTCTTGCAATAGTAAAGAAGCATAAAGACATTTTCATAAATTATTCCCCAAGTAAAAACAGTAAAGTAGCCATTAGCCAAGAAAAGTCCAAGCCATCCATGATGACCTTCAAGCAGAAGAAGTCCGAACTAAACAACGGTATTTCCTCCCTGTAACCTGGGGGGGAATCGGAAGAATGGAGGCGAAACAAAACGGGTCAGTCAAAAAGACTGAGTAAGCCCTATCTACTATTAGCATAAAAACTAGTAAAGTTAACTGACATGAGAAACTGAGATGAACATAAGCATGATAACAAGATAGATAAGCTAAATCAAAATAACAGGATGAACTACTGAACTCAGATAAACTAAGGTGTCATGATAAATTACGATGTTAAGATAAAACAAGATATCACATCGTCAGGTTTCTATCAAGTATAATATCCCCAAGATATCTGTCACGTATAACGCCCCGTGATATCTATCCTGTATTTTAGCTCTGCACCTACCGTACTAGTATCCCCACCGTGTCATGTGTTAACCAAGAATGACCCTCACTCAAAAGTCGTGTAATGGTCCATGTCAACCTAATATATCGCATATATAGGTTACTCAACTTGTATGTTTTATTCCATGTAAATGTTCAGTCCCTTGCCGTAGACCATACGGGCTTTCCCATGAGATTCTATATTACTTTAACATAGTTCCATGATCCTTAAGATCGGTTTGGACTGTTACCCTAAACCTAGCTAGGGTCTTCCAACATGAATTATTGTTTGTACAACTAGGACTTATGCTACCTAGGGCTGCTAGGGATTATGCTTACCTATTGCACGTTTTCGTATCTCGGTTTGGGTTCAACCCCCTAGGGCCACTAGGGATTACGCTAACCGCCAACCGCGCCCTTTTTCCCACGCATTCATCGTGAATCGCTTTTCCATGACTGTATGCACATGTATCACATCGTGCCATCCGAGTCCTGTCACAGGGCAAATCAAGAAATACAGGACTCGGTCGGGAGCTTTCGATTTATCTGCCGATGCAGATGCTAAGGTCTGTTTTTCTTATACGTGGCTATGGTCCCACGAGACCACTCCCTCAACTAGTGAAAGACAAGACAGGATAAATCCTGTATGAGAACACAACACTGGCCAACCCACATCCAAGCCTTACCGCAACCATAATTAGATAGCAATTATGGTCTTTTGGGTGTTCTCTGCCTTTCCGTACGTACACGCTTGACCAAAGATGGTAGGTAGCCTGACGAAATGCTATCTAGGGTATGACCGTGTATCGTCGACTATCCCCTATCCATCCCCGTCTTTAGGTCGCTCGTATAGCAACCAAGGCATACTCTTGGTTCTTCTAACGCAAACCTTAACCTCTCATGAGCCTAGTATAATCACCTGGCAGCTCATAGAGGGATACCAAGAATATCCTCACGTTCCCCGAAGCCGCTGCTTCGTTACCCAGTTCGCTGGAGCATTTATCTAAATCAGATACTTGCTCCTACCCGTATACTTAAACGATGACCTACCGTATCAGGTTACTCATCTATCTATGAACTGGTCTAAATTTCCTTGACTAAGAATCATTACTTAGTTATTCTTCAACTAAGGTTTACCACTTAGCATTGTTCCAGTTATCCTTGTTAACTACGGTTATCCACCTAATCCTCAGAACTAGGGTTTACATAATGGATTAAGTGTCACTTAAGTTCATGACTTAACCCGTCTACAAATCCTGTCAAAATTGGCTAAGTATCCAAGTTCAAGGCTTAACCCTACAAACCATGCTCAAGTTGGTTAAGTATATTAAGCAATTCACGACTTAACCTCGTCCAATTATCATTCTAGATTGGTTAAGTATATATTAACTTGACCCTATCAATTTACTTAGTCAAATCGGTCAAGTGTATTCAAGCGATTCGTGACTTAGCCTTATCATGTTTTCACGTTATATTGGTTAAGTATTGGTTAACTTAACCACAATAAATTAACGAGTTAGATTGGATAAGTATAGGTCACTTAACCACATCAATTCATCATGTTTAGATTAGTTAAGTGTTTAACTTAACCCCATTAAACTACCAAGTGGGATTAATTAAGTCTAGGCTAACTTAACCCCATCCGATTTCCATGTTTAGACTAGTTGAGTCTAATCTTAACCCCATTCGTTAACCGTATTTTTCGGTTAAGCGTCATTAAGAAAACTTACTTAACCTTACCAAGTTATCGCGTTGGATTGATTAAGTGTTGGTTAACTTAACCCCATCCACTAGTCATATAAAAATGGTTAAGTGTCATTAGGCAAATCAAGTTACTTAACCTACCCAACCTTGTCATGTTTTGTTAAGTATCATTAGCCTAATCAAATTACTTAACCCATTTGTCCATGTCATATTTGGTTAAGAGTCATTAATCAAATTAACTTAACCCTATCATGTGGCATTAATTACTTAATGCACCTTCACCTCTCACATTAGACTTTGTTGTGGTTACTAGTTAAGCCGGTCGGTTCCGGGTAGCTTTACACCACAACTTGGTCTAACCTCGGGTTCAAGCACAACATGACCAACTTCTCACATTGGGTCCTATTGTTTGCAACTACTAGTTAGGCCGGTCGGTTCCGGGTAGTTTTACGTTGCAAACTCAACCCAACCTCGAGTTGGCCACACTTATATTATCTAAGTGTCATGTCCATCATGTTTCCCAAAACATGTTACAAGTTTTCAAGCATTTGGGTAGACCTAACTTAATAGGTAAATTCCCAAAGGGTTGACCTAACTTAATAGGTAAATTCCCAAGCTTATGTTTTTATGCATACTTACATGTCAACTTCCATGTTATATTTCAAGTCATGTTTTCAAGTTGTATTTTCATGTCATTAGAAATTACCCATAACATAACCCAACGCTTTTAAACTCGCATATACGTTCGCGACAACGTAATGGATTAAAAGAAGAGACTTGGCAAAGGCATGATAAAAATGGATATTAAGCCACAAGTTAATCATGGTGGCAAATGAGGCACAAATGTGTTCATTAACTTGCATGTTACATTCTTAAGCCTCAAAACATGCATAAACCCAAACTTGGCACATAAGCGAATCATGGTGACAAAAGATATGGAATGATGACTAGTAACTCGCATATATCATCATATAAGGGTTATGACTTCATATGCAAGTTGACATAAAGGTTATGAGGGTTCTCATGTTGCCTAATGCAACATTTCAAAATAAAGGTTGTAGCTTTTAGCTCACAAGATCAAGATAATGACTTCATAAACTTGCATGACATGATAGCATGTATCATACTCAATGATCAAACCCAAACTTGCAACATGAATATTTAACTTCATAGTTAATATCTAAGAGTAGGGAAAGGGCTTACATTGCTATGAAGGCACAAAAGATATGACAAAGCCCTTATGCAATCAAATAGACCCAAAATGCAAGCTCTAACATAAAAACCCTTGAGCCAAAATGATCAAAACCCTTGCTTTATGATGCAAAGATAGAAACTTGACTTGAATGCAAGCTAATGACACTCATACAAGCTTGAAAACACTTGTATGCATGGAAAATCTCTCATAGAAACCATTTAGAAATTTTATGAAGAGAGTGGAGGCCATGAGAGGTAAAATTTTGCCATAGTTTAGTTGAATGAATAATGAGGATTTAGGATAGGTTAGGGTCTTATTTATAGATTAGGCAAGTGTTTTAGGCCATAGGATTAAACCTAGATTCAATCCAAGCCATCAAAGCATGTCTTGGGGAAGAAGTCAAGTGTAGGAACCATCTAGGGTCTTTAGATTAAAGATGAACCATGAGAACCATCCAAATTCAAAATCTGCATTTGAGCGAATCGGCCCACGGGTTGACAGCCAAACACCCTGGATTAACCCCTAGTCGACCCAGCAGGCTCGGGTCGACCTCAAAAATCGGCCGGTTCGGTTATTCCCCTCTCCCAATTCGTTGTTTTGAACATTTTTGCATATTTATTTATTTAATTTTCAATTATATATATATATCAATATATATATATTTCTCTGCGCAACCCATTTCACTTAATTAAGTATACTTTAATTTGGGAATTTTTCGTGAAACTTCGCGAGGCCATATCTTGGTCATACGGACTCCGATTTTCGAAAACTCGGACTCTATTTCGCGTATTTTTCCGAGACGAACGCAATGGCATAGCCCGTTTCCCTTGATTCAGATTTTACAGTTTAATTCTGCCTCCATTTATGTTATAACAGGTTATTGAAAATACGGGTTGTTACATTCTACCCACCTTTTAGGATTTCGTCCCCGAAATCTCCAAGTTAGGAAGAACATATCCTACCATCCATCATCCATCTACTCAAAACATCATCCACAAGCAACTATTGTCCTTAGATGATTTCTAATGCTGTATGAGTATATGCAAAACGTGTGTGTACATGTTCCTTAGCTAATGCTAATGATCAGGCCTGAATAATCTTTCTAATGCAAAATATGTATAGTGCCATGAATCCAACATGTATGCAAATAGTCCTAGTCATATAGATACTATATGCGTGCACAATCATTCATTCATATGCAACAACTGCATGATAATACATTCGATTTCATCCATAAACAAGTATAAATACTCGTGCATATGCAATATGAAATGTGACCGAGTCGAGCTAGTATCTAATGTGTATTCGCGCATCCACGAGCAACCACTTTCGACCACTTGCAACCATATCAATCATAACATGTTTCAAATACATGTTTACATCCATAGGGTTCTACCTAGAATTCCCTGAAACAGGGTCGAGAAGATAAACAGGACAAACTCCTTACAGGGTTTGTAACGGAGAATAGGACCGAGAGGATGCCAACAAAAGATAGCCTACAAGTAAGCTCTACAGAAAACAGGGATCAAGGATATACTCCCAAAAAGAGATATCATGCGCGTATCTAGTCTTTGACCATCAAAGTCGTCTTTTAACTTCGCGATTTTGTAGCTTCTTATTCCTGTTTCTATAACAAGAGCTGGAACTCATTTCTTCGTCGCCTCTCGTTCCACTTGCACTTACCCTTTTCCTAGAATACTTGACGCAAACATGACTGCGTACTCATGATCTCATGCAAGCTTTCCAAAATTCACTAGTGAATCTTGGATCTCGTTTATATACTATAAGGCATTCCATGTAGAAGAACTTTCTCTTGAAAGTAAACAGATGTCAATCAGGTTATCATGCGCACTTACTAGGGTGATCTCTATAACCCACGCATAAATGAAGTAAACCATCCGTCTTATTGGCGAACACCACTCGATCGGGCTTTAAATTTCCAATAAAGGCATCAAGGGATTATAAGTAACTAGTCATGACAGAACCTCAAAAAGGTTACCCGATACTTCGAGGGCATTACCAAGGCTAGTCAAAAGGTCTAACTACCCTCCTATCAAAACCGAGAGTGGCACCCCCTACTGGATAACCACTTCATCCCTAGAATCCATCCATAGCTTATAAACATAAGCATTATTTCCAAACTCAACACTTGGCATAGACATTCCCAAATCCAAACAAGTCATGTATAAATGGACTGATTCTCCAATAGGACTTTGAGACAAAAATGGGATTCTCTATTACGCTAGTACTTAAGGTGCAGAGACTCAACTATCGAAGCAGACTTAAATGATACGAACAACGAAGTCCTAACGGGATGATAGAGAAGAAAAGCTAAACCTTTAACAAGATCGTTACCCTCCTTCCGAGGTACTCTAGAAATGAGAGCATACTACTGCCCTCCCGATGATCTTGTCCTTGTCCCATAATACTTAACTATCCGCCCCGTTTTACCATGCCAAAGGTACTCTCTCGTCATGGGTTTCATTGTTCATCTTTCTCCCTCCTTTGAGGACTAAGCCATACCAACAAGTTGCTCATCCTTAAGCTCGTATCCTTTATCCTTCTTTCTCACGATCCTTTCTTATAACGCGGCCACTGGTCTCTCGAGAACCACCTCCATCGTATGGAAAGCACTTTCGTAGGTAGAAAAGACTAGTCGCAGTTAAAACTACTGTGACTACAGATGGAGGAAAGAAAGGAAAAGAGACTCAATTAAGGAAACATGGATAGTGCTAATGGCCTTTGGGGAATAGCCTTTTTCTTTTAAAAGAAAATTTTCTTGAAAAATGCTTCTTTGTAAACGGTTTTTTTTCAAATAGTTTTCAGAAGGTCTTTAAAAACTTTTGCCCAGTCCGGTAACCTTCTGCTCTGATACCACGTGTAACACCCCGCCTCCGCTAGGGTCACTCGCAAAGGAATGCACTAGCTTTAGAGGGGCATTATTGGTAAACATGCACAGAAATATCACAAGACAGAACATATAAAATAGCGGAAGTAAAATCAAACTTTCATAACATGAATAAATAAGGTCTAAAGCCTTTTACATCAGAGTACATCAAAACCTGTCTTGCAATAGTAAAGAAGCATAAAGACATTTTCATAAATTATTCCCCAAGTAAAAACAGTAAAGTAGCCATTAGCCAAGAAAAGTCCAAGCCATCCATGATGACCTTCAAGCAGAAGAAGTCTGAACTAAACAACAGTATTTCCTCCCTGTAACCTGGGGGGAAACGGAAGAAAAGAGGCGAAACAAAACGGGTTAGTCAAAAAGACTGAGTAAGCCCTATCTACTATTAGCATAAAAACTAGTAAAGTTAACTGACATGAGAAACTGAGATGAACATAAGCATGATAACAAGATAGATAAGCTAAATCAAAATAACAGGATGAACTACTGAACTCAGATAAACTAAGGTGTCATGATAAATTACGATGTCAAGATAAAACAAGGTATCACATCGTCAGGTTTCTATCAAGTATAATATCCCCAAGATATCTGTCACGTATAACGCCCCGTGATATCTATCCTGTATTTTAGCTCTGCACCTACCGTACTAGTATCCCCACCGTGTCATGTGTTAACCAAGAATGACCCTCACTCAAAAGTCGTGTAATGGTCCATGTCAACCTAATATATCGCATATATAGGTTACTCAACTTGTATGTTTTATTCCATGTAAATGTTCAGTCCCTTGCCGTAGACCATACGGGCTTTCCCATGAGATTCTATATTACTTTAACATAGTTCCATGATCCTTAAGATCGGTTTGGACTGTTACCCTAAACCTAGCTAGGGTCTTCCAACATGAATTATTGTTTGTACAACTAGGACTTATGCTACCTAGGGCTGCTAGGGATTATGCTTACCTATTGCACGTTTTCGTATCTCGGTTTGGGTTCAACCCCCTAGGGCCACTAGGGATTACGCTAACCGCCAACCGCGCCCTTTTTCCCACGCATTCATCGTGAATCGCTTTTCCATGACTGTATGCACATGTATCACATCGTGCCATCCGAGTCCTGCCACAGGGCAAATCAAGAAATACAGGACTCGGTCGGGAGCTTTCGATTTATCTGCCGATGCAGATGCTAAGGTCTGTTTTTCTTATACGTGGCTATGGTCCCACGAGACCACTCCCTCAACTAGTGAAAGACAAGACAGGATAAATCATGTATGAGAACACAACACTGGCCAACCCACATCCAAGTCTTACCGCAACCATAATTAGATAGCAATTATGGTCTTTTGGGTGTTCTCTGCCTTTCCGTACGTACACGCTTGACCAAAGATGGTAGGTAGCCTGACGAAATGCTATCTAGGGTACGACCGTGTATCGTCGACTATCCCCTATCCATCCCCGTCTTTAGGTCGCTCGTATAGCAACCAAGGCATACTCTTGGTTCTTCTAACGCAGACCTTAACCTCTCATGAGCCTAGTATAATCACCTGGCAGCTCATAGAGGGATACCAAGAATATCCTCACGTTCCCCGAAGCCGCTGCTTCGTTACCCAGTTTGCTGGAGCCTTTATCTAAATCAGATACTTGCTCCTACTCGTATACTTAAACGATGACCTACCGTATCAGGTTACTCATCTATCTATGAACTGGTCTAAATTTCCTTGACTAAGAATCATTACTTAGTTATTCTTCAACTAAGGTTTACCACTTAGCATTGTTCCGGTTATCCTTGTTAACTACGGTTATCCACCTAATCCTCAGAACTAGGGTTTACATAATGGATTAAGTGTCACTTAAGTTCATGACTTAACCCGTCTACAAATCCTGTCAAAATTGGCTAAGTATCCAAGTTCAAGGCTTAACCCTACAAACCATGCTCAAGTTGGTTAAGTATATTAAGCAATTCACGACTTAACCTCGTCCAATTATCATTCTAGATTGGTTAAGTATATATTAACTTGACCGTATCAATTTACTTAGTCAAATCGGTCAAGTGTATTCAAGAGATTCGTGACTTAGCCTTATCATGTTTTCACGTTATATTGGTTAAGTATTGGTTAACTTAACCACAATAAATTAACGAGTTAGATTGGATAAGTATAGGTCACTTAACCACATCAATTCATCATGTTTAGATTAGTTAAGTGTTTAACTTAACCCCATTAAACTACCAAGTGGGATTAATTAAGTCTAGGCTGACTTAACCCCATCTGATTTCCATGTTTAGACTAGTTGAGTCTAATCTTAACCCCATTCGTTAACCGTATTTTTCGGTTAAGCGTCATTAAGAAAACTTACTTAACCTTACCAAGTTATCGCGTTGGATTGATTAAGTGTTGGTTAACTTAACCCCATCCACTAGTCATATAAAAATGGTTAAGTGTCATTAGGCAAATCAAGTTACTTAACCTACCCAACCTTGTCATGTTTTGTTAAGTATCATTAGCCTAATCAAATTACTTAACCCATTTGTCCATGTCATATTTGGTTAAGAGTCATTAATCAAATTAACTTAACCCTATCATGTGGCATTAATTACTTAATGCACCTTCACCTCTAACATTAGACTTTGTTGTGGTTACTAGTTAAGCCGGTCGGTTCCGGGTAGCTTTACACCACAACTTGGTCTAACCTCGGGTTCAAGCACAACATGACCAACTTCTCACATTGGGTCCTATTGTTTGCAACTACTAGTTAGGCCGGTCGGTTCCGGGTAGTTTTACGTTGCAAACTCAACCCAAACTCGAGTTGGCCACACTTATATTATCTAAGTATCATGTCCATCATGTTTCCCAAAACATGTTACAAGTTTTCAAGCATTTGGGTAGACCTAACTTAATAGGTAAATTCCCAAAGGGTAGACCTAACTTAATAGGTAAATTCCCAAGCTTATGTTTTTATGCATACTTACATGTCAACTTCCATGTTATATTTCAAGTCATGTTTTCAAGTTGTATTTTCATGTCATTAGAAATTACCCATAACATAACCCAACGCTTTTAAACTCGCATATACGTTCGCGACAACGTAATGGATTAAAAGAAGAGACTTGGCAAAGGCATGATAAAAATGGATATTAAGCCACAAGTTAATCATGGTGGCAAATGAGGCACAAATGTGTTCATTAACTTGCATGTTACATTCTTAAGCCTCAAAACATGCATAAACCCAAACTTGGCACATTAGCGAATCATGGTGACAAAAGATATGGAATGATGACTAGTAACTCGCATATATCATCATATAAGGGTTATGACTTCATATGCAAGTTGACATAAAGGTTATGAGGGTTCTCATGTTGCCTAATGCAACATTTCAACATAAAGGTTGTAGCTTTTAGCTCACAAGATCAAGATAATGACTTCATAAACTTGCATGACATGATAGCATGTATCATACTCAATGATCAAACCCAAACTTGCAACATGAACATTTAACTTCATAGTTAATATCTAAGAGTAGGGAAAGGGCTTACATTGCTATGAAGGCACAAAAGATATGACAAAGCCCTTATGCAATCAAATAGACCCAAAATGCAAGCTCTAACATAAAAACCCTTGAGCCAAAATGATCAAAACCCTTGCTTTATGATGCAAAGATAGAAACTTGACTTGAATGCAAGCTAATGACACTCATACAAGCTTGAAAACACTTGTATGCATGGAAAATCTCTCATAGAAACCATTTAGAAATTTTATGAAGAGAGTGGAGGCCATGAGAGGTAAAATTTTGCCATAGTTTAGTTGCATGAATGAATAATGAGGATTTAGGATAGGTTAGGGTCTTATTTATAGATTAGGCAAGTGTTTTAGGCCATAGGATTAAACCTAGATTCAATCCAAGCCATCAAAGCATGTCTTGGGGAAGAAGTCAAGTGTAGGAACCATCTAGGGTCTTTAGATTAAAGATGAACCATGAGAACCATCCAAATTCAAAATCTGCATTTGAGCGAATCGGCCCACGGGTTGACAGCCAAACACCCTGGATTAACCCCTAGTCGACCCAGCGGGCTTGGGTCGACCTCAAAAATCGGCCGGTTCGGTTATTCCCCTCTCCCAATTCGCTGTTTTGAACATTTTTGCATATTTATTTATTTAATTTTCAATTATATATATATATATATATATCAATATATATATATATATATTTCTCTGCGCAACCCATTTCACTTAATTAAGTATACTTTAATTTGGGAATTTTTCGTGAAACTTCGCGAGGCCATATCTTGGTCATACGGACTCCGATTTTCGAAAACTCGGACTCTATTTCGCGTATTTTTCCGAGACGAACGCAATGGCATAGCCCGTTTCCCTTGATTCAGATTTTACAGTTTAATTCTGCCTCCATTTATGTTATAACAGGTTATTGAAAATACGGGTTGTTACACGGGTCAGTCAAAAAGACTGGTAAGTCCTATCTACTATTAGTATAAAAACTAATAAAGTTAACTGAACATGTAAACAGAGATGAGGTGATAACCGGCATGGTGAAAAGTTAACAAGATAGATCAAGTATGGCATCGCATATACAAGGTTAAGTTGCACCAGGTGTGTACTAGTATTCCAATCCATGTCAAGTATAAACAAGAAATGATCCCTTGGCCCAAAGCTGGCCCAAACCCATGAGATGACCTAAATCAAGGTCCAACTACTCGGTCTAGTCGATCGGCTCCCTATCAGCCTAACTCGTCGTGTATCGGTGTCATACGGTCCAAAAATAAAATGTAGTCGACTGTGCTAGGTCCACCCTAGGGTGTATCCGGCCCTAGGGTGTCAACCACTGACACGAAACAAGCACGCACAGTCAAAACCTACTGGTACCCAAGTCTGTCTTTCATCCCCGGACAATGTGCACGACCATGGTCCGTCGGAATCTACGATGGCGCACCTACTTTTGCCGTCTTTTTGGTCGCTTACACTCCAGCCCAGTAATCGTGCCCCACCCTAGCCTAGTCCCTAGGGTATCCGATACTCCCTAGTGGGTTACTGCTGAGAAGGACCACGTAACTAGGGTTTTCTAGTGGGTTAAGTGTGGTCAACCCCATCCAATCAAGTTTCAAGTTGGTTAAGTGTACCCAAGGTTCATGACTTAACCGCGTCAACCCATCATGTCTAATTGGTTAAGTATTCAAGTGGTCCATGACTTAACCCTACCATGTGGCATTAATTAGTTTAATGCACCCAACCTCTCACATTAGACCTTGTTGTGGTTACTAGTTAAGCCGGGCGGGTCCGGGTAGCTTTACACCACAACCTAATCTAACCTCGGGTTTAAGCACAATATGACCAACTACTCACATTGGGTCCTATTGTTTGTAGCCACTAGTTAAGCCGGTCGGTTCCGGGTAGATTTATGCTACAAACTCAACCCAACCTCGAGTTGGCCACACTCATATTTTCTAAGTGTCATGTCCATCATTATGTTTACAAACATAATCACAAGTCAATGTTCATGTCATATTTTAAAACCATGTTTTCATGTCATTAATATTACCCAACCCAACGCATTCCCATCGCATGTACGTTTCGCATAACATCAACTTAGATCAAAAGAGGGAACTTGGCAAAAGCATGACAAAAGGGAATAAGGTAATAAGGTTGGCCACAAGTTAAACATGGTGGCATATGAGACATAGATATGTTCATAAACTTGCATATCACATCATAGGCCTCAAAACATGCATAATATCAACTTAAGCAAATAGGTGAAACATGTTCATGAATGACATAGGATGATGACTAGAAGTTTGCATATAACATTATATGCAAGTTATCATAAAGGTTATGAGAGTTCTCATGTTGCATAATGCAACATTTCAACACAAAGCTTATAGCTTTCTATGCATAAGATAAAGGTGATGACTTTACTAACATGCATAGAATAAATTTATGCATAACATGATAGGATCAAAGCACATATCAATCTTAGGCCCAAACTCAACTTGCAACATGTCATATTAACTTCATAGTTAGAATCTAAGAGTAGTATAGGGCTTACTATGGGCGGTTATGCGATCTAGATCAATATATATAAAGATTGAGACGAAGCCACAAGCAAAATCCACAAAGAAAATAATAAGCTCCACTTAAACGCCTTGAAACAAGAAGTAATAACTCCAATGACAAAGAAAGATGGCTCTTTTACTTAAGAAAGATGGCTCCTTTATGACATAGATTGATTTGAGACACTCATGCTCTCATGAAGAAGGTGGAGGCCATGATTAGTGAACATTTGGGCAGCATTTAGTTGTAGGAATAATTAATGAGGGTTTAGGCTAGGTCTAGGGGTCTTTTTATAGGTGATTAGGTTAGTTTAGACCATAGGATTAACCCTAAAACACATCAGGTCCGTCAAATCCCGTCAGAAACTTCTAGAGCAAGACTCACTTGTCACAAATGGTGCACCAGAATAACTGGTCCGACCGGGGGGGTCGACCCCTGGGTCGACATGGGTGTCGACAGGGGTGTCGACCCCTGTGTCGACCCTGCCTGGGGCGGGAAAGCTCCCGCCCATTCTGCCTTGTCTGCAATTCGAATCTGAATTCAAATTTGAACTGTTTTCGGGTTTGGAATTTTCTGAAAACTTCAATGGGCCATAACTTGGTCATACGGACTCCGTTTTTCGAAAACTCGGACTCTATTTCGCGTATTTTTCCGAGACGAACGCAATGGCACAGCCGTTTCCCTTGATTCAGATTTTAATATTTAATTCTGCCTTGTTTTATGTTATAACATGTTATTCAAAATACGGGTTGTTACATTCTCCCCACCTTAAAGGATTTCGTCCCCGAAATCTTCAAGTTAGGAAGAACGTATCCTACCATCCATCATCCATATACTCAACACATCATCCACGAGCATTCATTGTCCTTAAAAGATTCTAAATGATGTATGATCATATGCGAAAGGTGTGTGTATATGTACTTATCTAATGCAAAAATCTGGCGGTTACTAATTCAGTAAACCTCCTTAATGCAAAGTATGTTAGTGAAATGAGTCCATATGTATGCAAATTCCTAACATAATTTATAATCTCTACATGAGTGCACATAACATTCATCCATATGCAACATCCACGTGATAGCACAACAAGTTTCATCCATGAATAAGCATAAACACTCATGCATATGCAACATGAAAGTGTGTGAGCCGATCTTAGTGCCTAATGTGTATCATGCATCCACGAGTATCCACTTGCAAACACTTGCAACCACTTGCAACCATCAAGCATAACATGTTTCAAATACATGTTTCATCCAAAGGGTTTCTACCTAAGGTTCTCATGACAAGGTTTACGAAACAAGATAAACTAGATAAACATGGATAGCAAAAAGGAAGATATGCTACTTAGGAAAGGAGAATGTACCCTCAAAAAGGAATGGATAAAGCCCACGCATCTTCTCCTCGGTTTCCCAAGTTGCATCTTCATCGGCTTCACTCCGTTGAACTTTCACCAATTTGACTTCTCGATTCCTTAACTTCTTGATCTCTGTTCCCAAGATACGAATCGGAGCTCTTCTCAAGGTTGCCTCTTTCTCTACCTCCACGTCTTCAAGAATGCTTGGTTCAACCACCTCAGCGGACTCATGTAGGCACTTTCGGAGATGCGAGACATGAAAGACATTATGCACTCCGGCTAGCTTCTCGGGCAATTCCACTTTATAGGCCATCTTTCCAATTCTCTCTATGATAGGGAAGGGTCCTACGAACCTTGGTGCCAGTTTCCCAACTGCTCCAAAACGTACCACATTACGCAAAGGAGAAACCTTCACGAAAACCATGTCTCCCACTTCGAATTCCAAATCTGTCCTTCGCTTGTCAGCATAGGATTTCTGTCTATCTTGGGCCGCTTTCATCCGTCTTCTCACCAATTCAACTTTCTCGGATGTGTCCCGTATCATATCGGGCCCAAGTATAAGCCTATCTGTTGTCTCCCACCAACAAGATGGTGACCTACACGGCCTCCCATACAAAGCTTCAAATGGTGCCATCCCTATGCTGGCTTGATAGCTATTATTATAAGCAAACTCTACTTCCAAACTCAACACTTAGCATAGACATCCTTTTGCGAGAAGAGATACTTGAGCGACTTGTGATCCGTATATAACTCGAATCTCTTGCCCAAAAGATAATGGTGCCATGATTTAAGCGCGAAGACAATCGCCGCCGACTCCAAATCATGCGTGGGGTAGTTCTTCCCATAAACTTTGAGTTGCCTAACCCCATAACATATTACTCTTTCTCCTTACATCAGGACCGCGCCTAATCCCATGTCACGTGCATTGGTGTTCACGGCAAACATCTTCCCTCCATCGGGTAAAGCTAAAACTGGTGCTGTGGTAAGAGTCCCCTTAAGCCTTTGAAAAGCAGGCTCCCACTCCAATTCCCATTCAAAGGCTAAGTCCTTTTTCGTCAACTTAGTAAGAGGAGCTGAAATCTTAGCGAAGTCCTTGATGGACTTCCTATAAAACCCTGCAAGACCGAGAAAGCTTCTTACTTCGGTTGCGTTCCTAGGAGCTTTCCAGTCTTGAACTACAACCACTTTCGCGGGATCCACAGCTATACTTTGCTTAGGAACTATGTGCCCAAGTAACCGAGCTTTCTTTCTCCAAAAATGACATTTTGAGAACTTAGCTTTCAACTCATGAGCTCTAATCGTATCCATCACTTCCTTGAGATGTCTGGCATGTTCTTCCTCATCCTTTGAGAAGATCAGAATATCATCCACGAAGACAACAACAAACTTGTTAAGGAACTCCCTGAACACCCTACTCATCAAGTCTACGAAGTAGGCGGGTGCATTAGTCAAACCGAATGACATGACAAGCCATTCAAAGAACCCATCCGGAGTCCTAAACGCAGTCTTATCAATACTATCCTCAGCTACTCTAAGCTGATGGAATCCGGTGGCTAGATCAAGCTGAGAGAAAATAGAAGCACCAACAAGCTGGTCAAAGAGATCATCAATCCTCGGTAACGGGTGCCTATTCTTCTTTGTCAGCTTGTTCAATTCTCGATAATCAACACATAGACGAAGCGAACCATCCGCCTTAGTAGCGAATACCACAGGAGCACCCCATTCAGAAATGCTTCGCCTAATAAAATCAAGCAGCTCCTTGATTTGCTTACTGAGCTCTCTTCTTTCTCGTGGGGTCATGTGCCTAACGGGCAATGATACTGGCTTGGCATTATCAACAAGATAAATGCGAAAATCTATCTCTTGTTTAGGGGGTAACCCCTTCACTTCTTCAAAGACATCAGGATAGTCTCGGACCACCCTTACAGATTGCAGATCATCGACGGACGAGTCAAGAGATTCAAGATAACATAACATGACGGGACCTCTAGGGTTACAAGAAATTTCTAGGGTATTACCGAGGCGAGTCATGAGCCTCACCACCCTATGTTCACAATCGAGAATGGCTCCATAACTGGACAACCAATCCATGCCCAAGATCAACCCGTATCCCGTGAACCCAAGAACATAAGCATTACACGTGAATTCTACAGTCAAGATAGAAATCTTCAAATCCACACAAATCATAGATAGATGGGCGGAACCCCCAATTGGATTTGAAACACAAACGGGATCCTCAACTAGACTAGTACTTAGGTGCAAACTTTCAACAATGTCAGAAGAAATAAAACTATGCGATGCGCCAGAATCAAATAAGGTGCGAACAGGATAATCAGAAATATAAACAAGACTTTCTATAGAAATACTACCTCGATCCTGAACTGGAGCAGCGTTGAGAGCATGCCCTCCAGAAGGTCCTGCACGCTGATTCTGCCCTTGCCCTTGCCCTTGTCCTTGCTTCTTGGGGCAATCCTTGCTAAAGTGTCCAGTCTCTCCACAATGAAAGCATTCACCCCGCTTCCTCTTCTTCTTTCTGCAATCCTTGGCTATGTGCCCAACAATCCCACAAAAGTTGCATTTTCTTGGATCCTTTGCCTTGGCCTTGTTGCCCTTGTTGTTCTTGTTGTTTTGATTGCTCTGATTGCTCTGATTTCCTCCACACTTGGAGTCTGTCTTCTTGGCTTGAGTCTCATTAGCCTTGACTTCCTTCTTGCCATTCTTATCGTCTCCTTGAAGCAATGCCATGTCTACTAGACCTTCGAAAGTGGCCCCCATGGGTATATGAGATAGGGCTAAACCTTGTAATGGCTCATTCAATCCTCGTGCAAAGCGTAAAGCCTTCTTCTGGGGAGTATTAACCATGTCCAAACCGAATCGAGCAAGATGGTTAAACTTATTCACATACTCCCTCACTGTCATGTCCCCTTGCTTCAAAGATATAAAATTCTCTAATTGTAGATTCGCCTCAGCTGATGATAGAAACTTAAGCCCAAACCTCGTCCTAAGGTCGGCCCAAATCTCTATAGGTCTAGTAGCATTGGTGACCTCCCACCAATAAGCAGCCTCTTCTTTTAATAGCCATGCTGCCAATAAAACCTTTCTATGGTCTTCCACATCAAAGATAGCGAAGAGATCCTCTGTTTCTTTCAACCAATTTTGTGCCTCCACAAAAGTCTCCGTCCCAATGAAATTCTTGCCACCCATCGCCTTAAAGTCTTTGCAAATCTTAGCGAAATCTGCTTGTGGATTCTGAGGAGGAGGAGGAGGGACCTCAGTTACGGTGGGGGTGGTTGTTGGGCCCACATTGTTGGCCCTAGCTTCCAAGTACCTCCGGAACCATCCGGGAATGGTCACTCCCTCGGGAAGGTTAAGATCGGCCATACTGAAAAAGGAAAAGATAGATTTTGTGACGGCAAGGAATTTCGCTCGATCCGAATCAATCGTTAAACCGATCTAGACCGTTCGAAACCCCTGATCGTTTGAGAACAGGACAAATCAGAACACAAACAGAAGAACATTTCATTGCTATTACAACAATTCCATCAGATACAAGAATATACAGAGTATAAATGAATAAATTACATTCGATAAATATCAGAGATAACAATAAATTACATAGCAGCGGAAAATAATACAAAGCACAACTGAAGGTGATATACGGATACAGAGCTTTCCGGATATCATTCCAGCTGTAAACCAGGATCCTGTGAATATAAATCTGCAAAACCAAAACTACTAGCTGCCCGTGCGGAAAATAGGGGCACCCAGAGTTTAGGTTAAAAACAATAAACTCCAGGTCAGTCATGTGACTGGTGTGAGAACTAAAACAGTTATTTAAAGCTTTATTTTAAAAGAGGATAATTCAAGGGACCACGCCGTATAACACGGAACGGGTTTCCTCCCAAGAATACCAGTGCATAGAATAAACAACGCAATGCTTTTTCGAAAAATGAAGCCATTATAAGACCCAGGTCCCATCACACAAGGCAACGCAAGCCGGAGGATAGGGTTTTCCCTTATAATAGCCAAACATGCTTGGTACGTTTAAAAACAAATCATTTGATACTATAATAAGTGTATAGTGTCAAAACAATTTCAATCATAAATATAAATCATAGACGGCATAGCATCCCATGCTACTATGTCGCCATACTAGGCTCTACAAATAAAGCCGCAATACACGTATTGGGAATTGGATTTCCGTCATGAGTCGAGGCAAGGGGCAAGCTCCTCTCCGCGTTCGAGACACTCTAGCAAATGTCCCAGGGCTACGCACTCTGGGCAACCCTTGGATGCTTCAGGGCCGGTCCTCACTTACGTTAGAGGATTATTTATTCCTGAACACACGTTTCCCGGTCCTTACAGACCTAAAATCGAGGCGCCTCATCCAACAACCACAAAGGTGAAAAGTATATATATGTCAGGGTTGGTAAGTCACTGACACCACCAAAGCTAGAAAGAAACGTCGTGCTCTCCCTACAGTCCGTATCCCGTTTTTAACTCATACCGAGGTGTGAGGCTCGCGTATTCACGTTATACACAAAGCTGCCACGTAGGCCGTGCTTTGATCATCAACCACAAGACTCTGCTTTTCAACAAAAGCCTTGATCATTGCATCTTAGCGTGCCACACAGGCAATTCATGCCACGCGACTGATGTCCATCGATATACAACCTCTGAGCTCGTACGTCTCAGAGAAGGGCGTTAAGCAAAAGAATAAATTCTCCGCCGCCAAACAGATGTATATTTAATAGAAACCAATCAACACAGAATAAAATCCAATGTCAGACACACAATCCATTTACAAGTCCGTTCTGGGTCTGAATGAAACCGGAGGCACTTTCCTCGCATATCCATCCATCTCCAAGTACGTCTGGACGACCACCAACTATTTCCATCCTCTTGGGTGTACAGCCCAATCAGGATCATCAGTAATTGCCCAAACGATGTGAAGACTTCCGGTCTTCGACCACCATCTTCATCTTCGACTTATCGTCGAATCGGTTATTCAGAATGGGTATAAACCCGGCCTTTACGAACAACCCGCGTATATTAAAAACAAATGTTACACAAACTCAACATACGCCTCATTCCAATTCTGAATATTCCGTTATTTAAATATTCACATCTTTTGGGAAAGGTTTCCAGTAATTTTATCCAAGATAAATTCTTTAAAATTTATCCTTTAATCTTCCTTTTGATGTCATTTCAAACCAAATTATGGTTTTCTGAACTAGTCGAGATTAGCGAACCACACCGAAGTAATTATTTATTTTATTTCCCAATCCCAACTTATTCATCCCATGAAGCAAAACTGGTAATACTCCATATTTAACACCACGGTGTTATCGGTAAAATTAATTACCATTCCACGTTCAAATCTAATTAAAGATTTAGCTATCGCTTTAGAGCAAAACTGGTGATACTCCATTCTCGCTCATTTCTAAATTTGATAATTTAGATTATCCATTCACATTTCAATATAGTTGCAGATTCATTAAAACTCCTTTTACTGGGTTAAAGAACTAGGTGTTATTTAAAACACAGTTCACAACAAACCAAATTAAATTCTATTTATTATCGGGTTAAAGAACTAGTGTTATTTAAAACACCGTACACGATAAACCCATTTCAAATCCTATCAAATATATTAGAAATTCCGATTTATTTAAAACCCCTTTTTAAATCTAATTTATTTATTTAAAAATAATTGGGTTTTAAATTTAGTTCAAAACTAGTTCATTTCGATAAAAATCCATTTTTATCTTTTCAAATATGGAGTTTTTCACCCCAATTTTTCCCAAATCATTTCTTATGATTTTACACAAATTATTACTATTTTTAATAATTTTATTAAGGCCCGTACAATCGATTTCCAACAATGGCCATCGAACTGCACTTACAGCGACCTTTTTTTAAATTTAATTTGGACGTATCTCCAAATCCAACCGTTAGATTTCAAATTTCTAATATTCGTTAGAGAGCTCTTTTCGATACGAACCCAACGGTTCCGGTTTTAGGAGAATCCGACGGTCGGATCTCCCGTAATATCCGTTTGAAATAAATGGTCGAAATTCACGAACTGCCGCGGCGCGGCGCGTTCTATTCAGGCCATTATATTATATATATAATATATATAATATATATTTCGTCGATTTCAAAACGAATTACATAAATAGTTTTAAATTCGTTTCAAAAACAATTTCAACTTCCATTTCAATTCAAATCAAAATCAAAGTTGTTTTCTATTCGATTCAATTCAAATTGGTTTTCTATTCGATTCAATTCGAAATCGTTATCTATTAAATTCAATTCGAAATCGTTATATATTCAATTCATTTCGAAATCGTTATACATTCAATTCATTTTGAAATCGTTATATATTCAATTCATTTTGAAATCGTTATATATTCAATTCATTTCGAAATCGTTATATATTCAATTCATTTCGAAATCGTTTTCAATTCAATTCATTTCGAAATCGTTTTCAATTCAATTCATTTCGAAATCGTTATATATTCAATTTATTTCGAAATCGTTTTCAATTCAATTCATTTCGAAATCGTTATATATTCAATTCAGCTTAAACTGAATAAAATCGATATAAATATCGTTCACGTCAAAATGGCGTCAATCTAATCAACACGGCTTCATATATTTCTATTTTCAAATATTTCTTTTTGTCAACACACGACTAATCTCAACGAATGAGTACCGTCCACGTGTGACTATTTTTGTCAAAATATTTCGTTCAACACATGACTAATCTCAACGGATGAGTACAGTCAACACATGAACCTTTATTTTATATTGATAAAGATGTAAATTTTATTATTAAAATATTCGTTCAACACATGACTAATCTCAACGGATGAGTACAATCAACACATGAACCTTTATTTTATATTGATAAAGACGTAAGTTTTATTATTAAAATATTCGTTCAACACATGACTAATCTCAACGGATGAGTACAGTCAACACATGAACCTTTATTTTATATTGATAAAGATGTAAGTTTTATTATTAAAATATTCGTTCAACACATGACTAATCTCAACGGATGAGTACAGTCAACACATGAACCTTTATTTTATATTGATAAAGATGTAAATTTTATTATTAAAATATTCGTTCAACACATGACTAATCTCAACGGATGAGTACAGTCAACACATGAACCTTTATTTTATATTATTCTTTATTTTCTAAATTGGAATGAGGCCCAATCAATCACCATATAATGTCAATTATATGGATTTTCATACATCACACGCATATAATAGTATTGAAAATAATCAACCATCAACCAAAGTGCACTACACTGTATAAGCAACAAATATAGATATCTAACGCTTATAACAGCCTGTCAATCCATCGATTGACATATTTAATCAATCAGGATGAGTGAACTTCAAATTTCATCCCAACACCCGTGTGGGGTTTCAAACAATCAAACACAGATTTTAATTGTGCAGTTGGGCGATGTGTAAAATTTATCGACCCAATCAATGTCCTTCAAATAGGTGTACATAAACAAACCGTCCGGTTTGTAAATGAATATTTATTTATTCGCATTTACTAAATTCATATTCACGTTAAAAATTATATTTTTAACGATAAAACATTTTATTTTAACTTATGAATTTCTATTCAGTTCATTCTTCAAATAAAATGATATTTTTATTTTTCTAACATATTTTAGAAAATTTCGGCGGCATAACGGCACGATACTAGAAACGGGACGAGGCCTAGCCTTATCCCCGGTCTAGTGAAGGCCCACGCCATTCACACATCAATCAAAATCACCAAACAACCAAATTCAAATCAAATCATATAACTAATCTATGCAACCAAACAAACAAGTCCATGGTATGTGGACGATTGTGTCGGGTGCTACTAAGCACCGTCTGCATCCTAGTATATATATATAACTAGAAAAAGAAATTGAAAGGTGAGAAATTCTCACAGATAGCTATCCAACTTCACGGCACTTCCAATGCAGGAAATCTTCAACGTTCTCGCCTTTTCGTCATCTTCGTTGCCCGTAGCCACTACATATATAAAAATCGAATTTTTTACTTTGTTATTCAATATATAAAAATCGAATTTTTATACCGCTACTATAGATAAAAAATTCTATTTTTACACCGTTATTCTCTACATGAAGATTTCGCCTTTTCAAATATATCATAAAGTTTTTATTTTTCTCGAAGTAAAAATCATATTTTTACTTCACTACTCATATCAAAATATCGTCTTATCATCTTTAAAAACATCGTCTTATCATCTTTAAAAATCTAATTTTTTGCATTTTAAAAAGTCTAACTTTTTGCATTTTTAAAAATCTAACTTTTTGCATTTTAAAAATCTGACTTTTTGCATTTTTAAAAATCTAACTTTTTGCATTTTTAAAAATCTAACTTTTTGCATTTTAAAAATCTGACATTTTGCATTTTAAAAATCTAACTTTTTGCATTTTAAAAATCTGACTTTTTGCATTTTTAAAAATCTGATCTAAATCTAAAAACTGATCTAAGTTATATAAAAATAAAATCAGATCTGAATTCTCTTTTTAATTTAATTTATAATTAAACTGAATTAATAAAAGAAATGTTGTATAATAATAAAAAAAAAAAATAGGAAAGGAAAAGAGCTCACAGTCGGAGTCTGGAGAAGAGAGTGGGGGTGCTGTCGTCTGGTGCGCGCCAGTCGGAAGAGGGGGGGGTCTGATGGCCGCGGGTAGGCGGCGCTGGCCATGGGTGGCGACGCTCGAGCTAGGGCTTGGCGGGGAAGGAGTTTCCGATTGGGAGAGAGGAGCAAGGGGGAGAAGGAGAAGGAAGAAGGAGGGCGCGGCACGGGGAGGAGCATCGTCAGCGGCGGTCAGCTCCGGCGGCGCTGGATCGAGCCTCGCGATTTTTTTTTTTAAATTCTGTAAAATGAAATTCGATCGGGGGGGCAGAGATAAAGAAAGAGGGGTTATTTTATTTTATTTTAATTATTATATTTTGCAAAAAGTTGACTTTCACATACGACCTCGAAACGAGGCCCACCGCCTGTCGTCTATAGCGTTTTACCCCCATTTCGAACACAATGGGATATGAATCGTAGGCTGATTTGGCTGTTACAATCAGTTTCCGTTAAATTTACATTTAAATCACTATATTGAATTTTAAACGTACATTTCAAATTACCGGGGTCACATACTAACTAGAAAAATTCCAGAAAAATATTTTCTAGCTTCGTATTGTCGATACGGTCCTAACAAAACTAGTTTCGTCGAATTCTGAGACCGTTAGAAAAATGGCAATTTTCCAGTCGATTAAAATCAACAGAAACTGGTCAAACGCGTTTTCCTTTGCCACGCTCACATATTGAATCGAAAAATTATGAAATTTGAAACCTAGCAATAATATGAAATCACAGATCCAACAAAAGTGGTTTCGTCGAAATCCGAGGTCGTTTGCAAAATTTCTATTTTTAAGGGTCTGAATTCCATAGCGACTATTCAGAATTTTCAACTGGACATAACTTTTGATTCCCGTTATGAAATTTCGATTTGTCGGATTTGTTGGAAAGATATCATCAATTAGATCCTAATGTTTTGGTTTCACTAAAATCCGGATTGTTTTGCACCCGGTATGTTCAATTGAAGTTTGAAATCGAATTATCGAACTACCGCGCCATTTTCAATTCCTATTATAATTATAAATAAATATTATATATTCTAACGACGACGTATATAATATATATGTCGAATTATATTCAAAATAAATTTTCTTCCATATTATTTAAAATAATCTATTTTAAATATTCAAAAATTCGCTAAAATTGCCAAAATAAAAATTTTAAACTGCCTCGGATTTTCCGGGTTATTACAATCTCCCCCACTTAAAACTTTTCGTCCCCGAAAAGGAACAAAGTCGAAAGTGGTTTGATCATTCAACTCTACGTTCGATCTGGCTTCCATTCTCCAACTTTTCAGTTTCTGAGAATTTTCAAAAATTCAAAAATTTGGCTAACACCCTAAATTTTCGAAAAATTTCGCCATAACCTCCCCTGCAATGGGAGCATCGGGAAATCTCAAATAGCTTCCCCGGTCCTTCAGATCTCAAAAAGAAAAAGAAAAAGCTAAGCGGCTAGCCAATAGGCTCATAAAATCATCATCACCCAAACAAAACAGGAAATTATGTAGTAAACATGTACCTATTTGTCGGGCAAACAAATTTTATTCTCTGCTCTAGCCTCCTTGCTATGACCTGTTCAATGTAAGTATATGTATATGCAAGCAAATGCGACCAATTTTCAATATAAGTCCATTTTTGGTTCAATTAGGCTTAATGGTTCAAAATTAGCAAACAAATAAACAAACAACACAAACATCAATCAATTAGTGGATTAACGTTTCAAATTCAAAATTTTGATATATATACAGAAAATCATGTTTTTGATGCCAATTCACAACAAAGTGTTCTAGCTATATAAGTTTTGGTTCTCACACCAGTCTAATGGAAATATATCGATATCACACCTTCGTTACTCGAACATGAATACTAATGATGACTAGTCAATCATCAGAATCATCTTCGGGCCACTAGAGTGCGGTTCTATATCTATCCGGTATATTAAAACTTCGAATATACGTTCGTGACGCGTATATGCAAAATCTTTATATAGCGGATTGTCCAAATTCAAAATAAATAAATATTCAAATACGTAGAATTGATTTAAATTTTCAAAACAAAAATTGTTTTCATTTGAAAAATATACTCTTCACACTCGTTCTAGGACACTACTGATCCTATCTCTAACGAGTCATTCTAATTGGATATTACTAATCCAATATCTGATGAATTCTTTCGTATGGTTCTAATGTGTCTTGTTCTCGAGCTCTGTAAACCAAAGCTCTGATACCAAATGTGACGGCCGGGAATTTCGCTCGATCCGAATCAATCGTTAAACCGATCTAGACCGTTCGAAACCCCTGATTGTTTGAGAACAGGACAAATCAGAACACAAACAGAAGAACATTTCATTGCTATTACAACAATTCCATCAGATACAAGAATATACAGAGTATAAATGAATAAATTACATTCGATAAATATCAGAGATTACAATAAATTACATAGCAGCGGAAAATAATACAAAGCACAACTGAAGGTGATATACAGATACAGAGCTTTCCGGATATCATTCCAGCTGTAAACCAGGATCCTGTGAATATAAATCTGCAAAACCAAAACTACTAGCTGCCCGTGCGGAAAATAGGGGCACCCAGAGTTTAGGTTAAAAACAATAAACTCCAGGTCAGTCATGTGACTGGTGTGAGAACTAAAACAGTTATTTAAAGCTTTATTTTAAAAGAGGATAATTCAAGGGACCACGTCGTATAACACGGAACGGGTTTCCTCCCAAGAATACCAGTGCATAGAATAAACAACGCAATGCTTTTTCGAAAAATGAAGCCATTATAAGACCCAGGTCCCATCACACAATGCAACGCAAGCCGGAGGATAGGGTTTTCCCTTATAATAGCCAAACATGCTTGGTATGTTTAAAAACAAATCATTTGATACTATAATAAGTGTATAGTGTCAAAACAATTTCAATCATAAATATAAATCATAGACGGCATAACTTCCCATGCTACTATGTCGCCATACTAGGCTCTACAAATAAAGCCGCAATACACGTATTGGGAATTGGATTTCCGTCATGAGTCGAGGCAAGGGGCAAGCTCCTCTCCGCGTTCGAGACACTCTAGCAAATGTCCCAGGGCTACGCACTCTGGGCAACCCTTGGATGCTTCAGGGCCGGTCCTCACTTACGTTAGAGGATTATTTATTCCTGAACACACGTTTCCCGGTCCTTACAGACCTAAAATCGAGGCGCCTCATCCAACAACCACAAAGGTGAAAAGTATATATATGTCAGGGTTGGTAAGTCACTGACACCACCAAAGCTAGAAAGAAACGTCGTGCTCTCCCTACAGTCCGTATCCCGTTTTTAACTCATACCGAGGTGTGAGGCTCGCGTATTCACGTTATACACAAAGCTGCCACGTAGGCCGTGCTTTGATCATCAACCACAAGACTCTGCTTTTCAACAAAAGCCTTGATCATTGCATCTTAGCGTGCCACACAGGCAATTCATGCCACGCGACTGATGTCCATCGATATACAACCTCTGAGCTCGTACGTCTCAGAGAAGGGCGTTAAGCAAAAGAATAAATTCTCCGCCGCCAAACAGATGTATATTTAATAGAAATCAATCAACGCAGAATAAAATCCAATGTCAGACACACAATCCATTTACAAGTCCGTTCTGGGTCTGAACGAAACCAGAGGCACTTTCCTCGCATATCCATCCATCTCCAAGTACGTCTGGACGACCACCAACTATTTCCATCCTCTTGGGTGTACAGCCCAATCAGGATCATCAGTAATTGCCCAAACGATGTGAAGACTTCCGGTCTTCGACCACCATCTTCATCTTCGACTTATCGTCGAATCGGTTATTCAGAATGGGTATAAACCCGGCCTTTCCGAACAACCCGCGTATATTAAAAACAAATGTTACACAAACTCAACATACGCCTCATTCCAATTCTGAATATTCCGTTATTTAAATATTCACATCTTTTGGGAAAGGTTCCCATTAATTTTATCCAAGATAAATTCTTTAAATTTTATCCTTTAATCTTCCTTTTGATGTCGTTTCAAACCAAATTATGGTTTTCTGAACTAGTCGAGATTAGTGAACCACACCGAAGTAATTATTTATTTTATTTCCCAATCCCAACTTATTCATCCCATGAAGCAAAACTGGTAATACTCCATATTTAACACCACGGTGTTATCGGTAAAATTAATTACCATTTCACGTTCAAATATAATTAAAGATTTAGCTATCGCTTTAGAGCAAAACTGGTGATACTCCATTCTCGCTCATTTCTAAATTTGATAATTTAGATTATCCATTCACATTTCAATCTAGTTGCAGATTCATTAAAACTCCTTTTACTGGGTTAAAGAACTAGGTGTTATTTAAAACACAGTTCACGACAAACCCAAATTAAATTCTATTTATTATCGGGTTAAAGAACTAGTGTTATTTAAAACACCGTACACGATAAACCCATTTCAAATCTAATCAAATATATTAGAAATTCCGATTTATTTAAAACCCCTTTTTAAATCTAATTTATTTATTTAAAAATAATTGGGTTTTAAATTTAGTTCAAAACTAGTTCATTTCGATAAAAATCCATTTTTATCTTTTCAAATATGGAGTTTTTCACCCCAATTTTTCCCAAATCATTTCTTATGATTTTACACAAATTATTACTATTTTTAATAATTTTATTAAGGCCCGTACAATCGATTTCCAACAATGGCCATCGAATTGCACTTACAGCGACCTTTTTTTAAATTTAATTTGGACGTATCTCCAAATCCAACCGTTAGATTTCAAATTTCTAATATTCGTTAGAGAGCTCTTTTCGATACGAACCCAACGGTTCCGGTTTTAGGAGAATCCGACGGTCGGATCTCCCGTAATATCCGTTTGAAATAAATGGTCGAAATTCACGAACTGCCGCGGCGCGGCGCGTTCTATTCAGGCCATTATATTATATATATAATATGTATAATATATATTTCGTCGATTTCAAAACGAATTACATAAATAGTTTTAAATTCGTTTCAAAAACAATTTCAACTTCCATTTCAATTCAAATCAAAATCAAAGTTGCTTTCTATTCGATTCAATTCAAATTGGTTTTCTATTCGATTCAATTCGAAATCGTTATCTATTAAATTCAATTCGAAATCGTTATATATTCAATTCATTTCGAAATCGTTATATATTCAATTCATTTTGAAATCGTTATATATTCAATTCATTTTGAAATCGTTATATATTCAATTCATTTCGAAATCGTTATATATTCAATTCATTTCGAAATCGTTTTCAATTCAATTCATCTCGAAATCGTTTTCAATTCATTTTGAAATCGTTATATATTCAATTTATTTCGAAATCGTTTTCAATTCAATTCATTTCGAAATCGTTATATATTCAATTCAGCTTAAACTGAATAAAATCGATATAAATATCGTTCACGTCAAAATGGCATCAATCTAATCAACACGGCTTCATATATTTCTATTTTCAAATATTTCTTTTTGTCAACACACGACTAATCTCAACGAATGAGTACCGTCCACGTGTGACTATTTTTGTCAAAATATTTCGTTCAACACATGACTAATCTCAACGGATGAGTACAGTCAACACATGAACCTTTATTTTATATTGATAAAGATGTAAATTTTATTATTAAAATATTCGTTCAATACATGACTAATCTCAACGGATGAGTACAGTCAACACATGAACCTTTATTTTATATTGATAAAGATGTAAGTTTTATTATTAAAATATTCGTTCAACACATGACTAATCTCAACGGATGAGTACAGTCAACACATGAACCTTTATTTTATATTGATAAAGATGTAAGTTTTATTATTAAAATATTCGTTCAACACATGACTAATCTCAACGGATGAGTACAGTCAACACATGAACCTTTATTTTATATTGATAAAGATGTAAATTTTATTATTAAAATATTCGTTCAACACATGACTAATCTCAACGGATGAGTACAGTCAACACATGAACCTTTATTTTATATTATTCTTTATTTTCTAAATTGGAATGAGGCCCAATCAATCACCATATAACGTCAATTATATGGATTTTCATACATCACACGCATATAATAGTATTGAAAATAATCAACCATCAACCAAAGTGCACTACACTGTATAAGCAACAAATATAGATATCTAACGCTTATAACAGCCTGTTAATCCATCGATTGACATATTTAATCAATCAGGATGAGTGAACTTCAAATTTCATCCCAACACCCGTGTGGGGTTTCAAACAATCAAACACAGATTTTAATTGTGCAGTTGGGCGATGTGTAAAATTTATCGACCCAATCAATGTCCTTCAAATAGGTGTACATAAACAAACCGTCCGGTTTGTAAATGAATATTTATTTATTCGCATTTACTAAATTCATATTCACGTTAAAAATTATATTTTTAACGATAAAACATTTTATTTTAACTTATGAATTTCTATTCAGTTCATTCTTTAAATAAAATGATATTTTTATTTTTCTAACATATTTTAGAAAATTTCGGCGGCATAACGGCACGATACTAGAAACGGGACGAGGCCTAGCCTTATCCCCGGTCTAGTGAAGGCCCACGCCATTCACACATCAATCAAAATCACCAAACAACCAAATT
The DNA here is from genome assembly GCA_030737875.1 of Allium sativum. Taxonomy (NCBI): domain Eukaryota; kingdom Viridiplantae; phylum Streptophyta; class Magnoliopsida; order Asparagales; family Amaryllidaceae; genus Allium; species Allium sativum. The sequence goes on along the minus strand of CM060921.1, from coordinate 505,869,083 downwards.
CAAATCAAATCATATAACTAATCTATGCAACCAAACAAACAAGTCCATGGTCTGTGGACGATTGTGTCGGGTGCTACTAAGCACCGTCTGCATCCTAGTATATATATATAGCTAGAAAAAGAAATTGAAAGGTGAGAAATTCTCACAGATAGCTATCCAACTTCACGGCACTTCCAATGCAGGAAATCTTCAACGTTCTCGCCTTTTCGTCATCTTCGTTGCCCGTAGCCACTACATATATAAAAATCGAATTTTTTACTTTGTTATTCAATATATAAAAATCGAATTTTTATACCGCTACTATAGATAAAAATTCTATTTTTACACCGTTATTCTCTACATGAAGATTTCGCCTTTTCAAATATATCATAAAGTTTTTATTTTTCTCGAAGTAAAAATCATATTTACTTCACTACTCATATCAAAATATCGTCTTATCATCTTTAAAAACATCGTCTTATCATCTTTAAAAATCTAATCTTTTTGCATTTTAAAAAATCTAACTTTTTGCATTTTTAAAAATCTAACTTTTTGCATTTTAAAAATCTGACTTTTTGCATTTTTAAAAATCTAACTTTTTGCATTTTTAAAAATCTAACTTTTTGCATTTTAAAAATCTGACTTTTTGCATTTTAAAAATCTAACTTTTTGCATTTTAAAAATCTGACTTTTTGCATTTTTAAAAATCTGATCTAAATCTAAAAACTGATCTAAGTTATATAAAAATAAAATCAGATCTGAATTCTCTTTTTAATTTAATTTATAATTAAACTGAATTAATAAAAGAAATGTTGTATAATAATAAAAAAACAGGAAAGGAAAAGAGCTCACAGTCAGAGTCTGGAGAAGAGAGTGGGGGTGTTGTCGTCTGGTGCGCGTCAGTCGGAAGAGGGGGGGGGTCTGATGGCCGCGGGTAGGCGGCGCTGGCCATGGGTGGCGACGCTCGAGCTAGGGCTTGGCGGGGAAGAAGTTTCCGATTGGGAGAGAGGAGCAAGGGGGAGAAGGAGAAGGAAGAAGGAGGGCGCAGCACGGGGAGGAGCATCGTCAGCGGCGGTCAGCTCCGGCGGCGCTGGATCGAGCCTCGCGATTTCTTTTTTTTTTTTTAAATTCTGTAAAATGAAATTCGATCGGGGGGGGGGGGGCAGAGATAAAGAAAGAGGGGTTTTTTTATTTTATTTTAATTGTCATATTTTGCAAAAAGTTGACTTTCACATACGACCTCGAAACGAGGCCCACCGCCTGTCGTCTATAGCGTTTTACCCCCATTTCGAACACAATGGGATATGAATCGTAGGCTGATTCGGCTGTTACAATCAGTTTCCGTTAAATTTACATTTAAATCACTATATTGAATTTTAAACGTACATTTCAAATTACCGGGGTCACATACTAACTAGAAAAATTCCAGAAAAATATTTTCTAGCTTCGTATTGACGATACGGTCCTAACAAAACTAGTTTCGTCGAATTCTGAGACCGTTAGAAAAATGGTCATTTTCCAGTCGATTAAAATCAACAGAAACTGGTCAAACGCGTTTTCCTTTGCCACACTCACATATTGAATCGAAAAATTATGAAATTTGAAACCTAGCAATAATATGACATCATGGATCCAACAAAAGTGGTTTCGTCGAAATCCGAGGTCGTTTGCAAAATTTCTATTTTTAAGGGCCTGAATTCCATAGCGACTATTCAGAATTTTCAACTGGACATAACTTTTGATTCCCGCTATGAAATTTCGATTTGTCGGATTCGTTGGAAAGATATCATCAATTAGATCCTAATGTTTTGGTTTCACTAAAATCCGGATTGTTTTGCACCTGGTATGTTCAATTGAAGTTTGAAATCGAATTATAGAACTACCGCGCCATTTTCAATTCCTATTATAATTATAAATAAATATTATATATTCTAACGACGACGTATATAATATATATGTCGAATTATATTCAAAATAAATTTTCTTTCATATTATTTAAAATAATCTATTTTAAATATTCAAAAATTCGCTAAAATTGCCAAAATAAAAAATTTAAACTGGCTCGGATTTTCCGGGTTATTACAGATTTAGAACAAGGAAACGAAGGATAGTGCTAATGGCTTTTGGGGAGTAGCCTTTTAAAATAACTAGACTTTTCTTGGAAAATACTTAATTGGTTTTGAAAATAGTTTTCCAAAAAGATAAGTTTTAAAAACCTTTTGCTCAAATCTTGAAAACCTGGCTCTGATACCAAATGTAACACCCCACCTCCGCCAATACCACTCTTGCAAGGGCACTGGCATTGGAGGGGTGTTAAACGAGGTAAACATGCATGCAGATATCACAAGACAGAACATATAAGTAAAACAGAGTAGTAAAGCAGCGGATAAAACTAGCATTTCAAAACCATAGTCAAGTTACATCAAAGTACTTGGTCATTATTTTCCCATAAAACAAAGTCTAGAACATAAACTGAAAACTGAAAAAGAAACATAAAGTAACTATCCCCAAGGTAGAATAAAGCCATAGCGTGCTCAAGTCCAAACCGTACATGAGCTATCCAGAAAATCTGCTAAAGATCCAAGCTAGGTACTAGTGTTCCCACCCTGTAAACCTGGGGGGGGGGAAACGGAAGAAAAGAGGCGAAAGAAAACGGGTCAGTCAAAAAGACTGGTAAGTCCTATCTACTATTAGTATAAAAACTAATAAAGTTAACTGAACATGTAAACAGAGATGAGGTGATAACCGGCATGGTGAAAAGTTAACAAGATAGATCAAGTATGGCATCGCATATACAAGGTTAAGTTGCACCAGGTGTGTACTAGTATTCCAATCCATGTCAAGTATAAACAAGAAATGATCCCTTGGCCCAAAGCTGGCCCAAACCCATGAGATGACCTAAATCAAGGTCCAACTACTCGGTCTAGTCGATCGGCTCCCTATCAGCCTAACTCATCATGTATCGGTGTCATACGGTCCAAACATAAAATGTAGTCGACTGTGCTAGGTCCACCCTAGGGTGTATCCGGCCCTAGGGTGTCAACCACTGACACGAAACAAGCACGCACAGTCAAAACCTACTGGTGCCCAAGTCTGTCTTTCATCCCCGGACAATGTGCACGACCATGGTCCGTCGGAATCTACTATGGTGCACCTACTTTTGCCGTCTTTTTGGTCGCTTACACTCCAGCCCAGTAATCGTGCCCCACCCTAGCCTAGTCCCTAGGGTATCCGATACTCCCTAGTGGGTTACTTCTGAGAAGGACCACGTAACTAGGGTTTTCTAGTGGGTTAAGTGTGGTCAACCCCATCCAATCAAGTATCAAGTTGGTTAAGTGTACCCAAAGTTCATGACTTAACCGCGTCAACCCATCATGTCTAATTGGTTAAGTATTCAAGTGGTCCATGACTTAACCCTACCATGTGGCATTAATTAGTTTAATGCACCCAACCTCTCACATTAGACCTTGTTGTGGTTACTAGTTAAGCCGGGCGGGTTCGGGTAGCTTTACACCACAACCTAATCTAACCTCGGGTTTAAGCACAACATGACCAACTACTCACATTGGGTCCTATTGTTTGTAGCCACTAGTTAAGCCGGTCGGTTCCGGGTAGATTTATGCTACAAACTCAACCCAACCTCGAGTTGGCCACACTCATATTTTCTAAGTGTCATGTCCATCATTATGTTTACAAACATAATCACAAGTCAATGTTCATGTCATATTTTAAAACCATGTTTTCATGTCATTAATATTACCCAACCCAACGCATTCCCATCGCATGTACGTTTCGCATAACATCAACTTAGATCAAAAGAGGGAACTTGGCAAAAGCATGACAAAAGGGCATAAGGTAATAAGGTTGGCCACAAGTTAAACATGGTGGCATATGAGACATAGATATGTTCATAAACTTGCATATCACATCATAGGCCTCAAAACATGCATAATATCAACTTAAGCAAATAGGTGAAACATGTTCATGAATGACATAGGATGATGACTAGAAGTTCGCATATAACATTATATGCAAGTTATCATAAAGGTTATGAGAGTTCTCATGTTGAATAATGCAACATTTCAACACAAAGCTTATAGCTTTCTATGCATAAGATAAAGGTGATGACTTTACTAACATGCATAGAATAAATTTATGCATAACATGATAGGATCAAAGCACATATCAATCTTAGGCCCAAACTCAACTTGCAACATGTCATATTAACTTCATAGTTAGAATCTAAGAGTAGTATAGGGCTTACTATGAGCGGTTATGCGATCTAGATCAATATATATAAAGATTGAGACGAAGCCACAAGCAAAATCCACAAAGAAAATAATAAGCTCCACTTAAACGCCTTGAAACAAGAAGTAATAACTCCAATGACAAAGAAAGATGGCTCTTTTACTTAAGAAAGATGGCTCCTTTATGACATAGATTGATTTGAGACACTCATGCTCTCATGAAGAAGGTGGAGGCCATGATTAGTGAACATTTGGGTAGCATTTAGTTGTAGGAATAATTAATGAGGGTCTAGGCTAGGTCTAGGGGTCTTTTTATAGGTGATTAGGTTAGTTTAGACCATAGGATTAACCCTAAAACACATCAGGTCCGTCAAATCCCGTCAGAAACTTCTAGAGCAAGACTCACTTGTCACAAATGGTGCACCAGAAAAACTGGTCCGACCGGGGGGGTCGACCCCTGGGTCGACATGGGTGTCGACCCATTGGGGGGGTCGACAGGGATGTCGACCCTGCCTGGGGCAGGAAAGTTCCCGCCCATTCTGCCTTGTCTGCAATTCGAATATGAATTCAAATTTGAACTGTTTTCGGGCTTGGAATTTTCTGAAAACTTCAATGGGCCATAACTTGGTCATACGGACTCCGTTTTTCGAAAACTCGGACTCTATTTCGCGTATTTTTCCGAGGCGAACGCAATGGCACAGCCCGTTTCCCTTGATTCAGATTTTAATATTTAATTCTGCCTTGTTTTATGTTATAACATGTTATTCAAAATACGGGTTGTTACACACATGGACAATTCATGCTATGCGACTGATCCATCAATATATAACCTCTAAGCTCATAAGTCTCAAAGAAGGGCGTTAAGCAAGAGAATAAATTCTTCGCCACTAAACAGATATATATTTAACAGAAATCAATCACACAGAATGAAATCCAATGTCAGACATACATCCATTTACAAGTTCGTTCTGGGTCTGAACGAAACCGGAGGCACCTTATTCCTCGTCCCATATGTCCAATACAGGAGAGAGGTCCTCGCATATCATGTCGATCTCCAAGTACGTTTGGACGATCACCACTTATTACCATGTCCTGGGTGTACAGCTTAATCAAGACATCGGTAATCATCCAAACGATGTGAAGATCTCTGGTATTCAATTACCGTCTTCATTGTTGATTTATCGTCGAATCAGTTATTCAGAATGGGTATGAGCCCGGACTTTTCGAATAACTCACGTATCTCATAAACAAGTGCTATAAAAACACAACACACGCCCCATTCCAATCCAGAATATTCTTTTATTCAGATATTCGTATCCTTTGGGAAAGGTTCCCATTAATTTTATCAAATATAAATTCTTTTAAATTTATACGTTAATCTTCCTTTGGATATCAATTCTAAACCAAATTAAGGTTTATCAACTAGTCGGGGTTATCGAGCCTTACCGAAGTAATCATTTATTTATTTTCCCAATCCCAACATATTCATCCCATGGAGCAAAACTAGTAGTACTCCATATCTAACACCACGGTGTTATCGGTAAATTTAATTACCATTTCGCGTTCAAATCTAATTAAAGATTTAACTATCGCCTAGAGTAAAAACTGGTGGTACTCCATTCTCGATCATTTCCCAAATTTGATAATTTAAATTATCACATTCACATTTCAATCTGATTAAAGATTCATTAAAACTTCACTTAGTTTTAATCTTCCAACAATCATTATTTAATGATTATTTAACTATGGAAACACAAACATGCCACATCGACAATCTACACCGTACAACTGATTTCTGCCAGTATATAAGCTCTAAGCTCATACGTCTCAGAGAAAGGTGTTAAGCAAGAGAATAAATTCTCCGCCACCAAACAGATATATATTTAGCAAAAATCAACAAAACAATTCAAAATACAATGCTAGTCATGTAATCCTATCTTTAACTGGGTTAAAGAACTAATGTTGTTTAAAACACAATTCACGATAAACCCAAAATCACATTCCATTAATTTTGGAATCTTCACGGAAAACAGATGTTAGACCAAAAAATGGTCCTAACACCCAAATTGTCGTATTTAGAGCATAGGATATAAAGAAATAACTAAAAAATAAGAGAAAAAGCAAGACAACAAGATTTTTATAGTGGTTCGGTGTTAACGAGCTTACATCCACTTCATATTTTCTCATTTCATTCACGGATTACAATTACAATGAATATTTTCTCTCTCTCACTCGAATTCAATGAATAATTCCCTCTGAATTCATTGATTTTATTGAGGAAGATGGTGGTTATTCATGGAGAAGTGTTAGCCATGACAACCGTGGATGTTGAGATGCCAAAAGTCCCCTGAAAATGCCCTTTGGAGGTGTATTTATAGCTGTAGGAGAGCCCATATAGTGATCGGGTCGTGGTAGGATACGTGGCACCCGATCCGGGAAAGTAGGAGCGGTCATAACCTCTAGAATAGGTCAAGATCTACATGTGTAGTAGCAGGTCTTGGTCGCGGTTTGTGGTCATGGTTCATGAGCCGGGGTGGTGAGCTGGTGATGGTCAGGCCGGGTCATGGTCACGAACCACCCTCAGGGGGTGGTCACGAACCGCCCTTGGGGGGTGGTCACGAACCACCTCGGGGGGTGGTCATGAACCGACCCCCGGGGGGGTCACGAACCGACCCCAGGGGGTGCTCATGAACCGGTCTTCAAAAATGCCAAAATCTTGGTTTTTCCATATTCTGCCACTTCATCCAAGCGATTGCTGATCAGTGCATGTTCATGCTCAAGTCCTTTGCTTTGGGTAGCCTGATCACAAAGTAGGCTAACATTTTGCCCCCCAAAGTACATCTTATCGCAAATGAGATGTGCATTGAATATGTTGAGCTAAATCTCTCTGGAACGTCATTTATCCTTGAGAAGGCTTTATCTAATTGTTGCATTGCTTGTCGAATCAAGAGGTCAAATTCTTTCATCCAAAGCCATGCTGGATCGTTGACTCCCAGGAATGATTCTACACGTCTGGGTCATTGCCAAACAACGTCATCATTCTATACAAGACAAGCACATTGTCGGGTCAGACTTTCTTTTTGTATGAGTCAATGCATGAAGTAGCCATCCAAATCATTGAATAGTTCAAGAATCCTCGAGCTTTGAGTTGGTATCTGGATGGTTGGGACAAAGCACATCAGAATCAACATATGAGTTTGTCATTTGTATTCAAGATTGAACTATCTTGATATCTTGATATTGGTCCAAGATCTTAAAACCACATTGAATCATAATAGTAAGGAATTCGAAAGCCACGATCACTCTGGATCGTGGTCAAAGGGATCCACAATCGCTCTGGATCACTCCGTAATTCAATAATCACATGCAAGTTAGTAAGAGACGTAGCTGAAATCATGTGAACCAGTGTTCATATGACTGTCACTATCGTAAGGCAGTGGAGGAATTTGTTATACCTTCCATTCGGTGTAGTCTGAGTCTTTAAATTCACATTTGACCCTCAAGCTGGCTCGCTTGGTTGGGGAAGATGAATCGGGTCATACTCCAGAGGCCTATTGTACATGTCTTAAACCTTGCTCCAAGCCAGGGTCGTCTTCATTGTCAGTCCATGAATCGACGCTCGTGCCCTTAGTGCCATCAGAGGGCAAGCGAAGTCAGGGCTTATGCCCTCAGCATCGATGGGGGTTGAGTTGAGTCAATAAGGCATCTAATCTTGTCATAGAAGTTTGTCCAACTCAGGGTTGAATTCGTCAAAGCCTCTGAGAAAGTCTCGTTGTGGTGAAATATTGAAATATGTGGGAATAACAGGATATTCTAATATTCCAGGTGAAAAGGCTATGATTTTCTTTACCCACATCATCTTGAGAAGTACCACTTCTCAAGAGGTGCCGAATCAAACTGGTGAGCAGGTTGCCATCAAAGAATTGATGCACACTGTCAAGATCATTGCTGGTGCCCCCAGCGTGAAGTTCTAAATTAGGTAAGGATCAGCTTCGAGCTTCTTTGTTCCGCATGAGCAGTAGCCGTCAATTAGGCTTTCGTCACTCAACTTTGAATGGAGGCATCGAGTAGTTGAACTATGTTGCTTGAGGCTCATATTTCATGCCCCCATCCTTGGGGGTTTGTTCTGAGTAGTAGACTTTGAATCCATGTCTCTCATACTCCCTCTTAGCATCATGAGTCAGAGTTGGGTGAAAGTAGATTTATAGGTACACAGCCCGTGCTAGTCTCTTGTCTCTTATCCTGGTTCTGAGGATCGACATAAGACGGTGAAAGGTAAGACTTTGATCGTCCCGAGTGTTCCCGCTTGCCCCCTAGATCAAGGGAAAGGTCGGAGATACGGTGGATGTTTCACACCTAAAGGTTGCATGGGATATGTCCAGCCTCATCTGAACTTTCCAGTTTGGAAATAGGTTACGACTAGCAAATGGACGTTTTCACTGCATCCGTTTCATGGTCCTCACGTGCATGAGGAGAGGAAGTTTCTTTTAGAATTCAAGCGATCATATTATCCAAGTATGAATCAAGCCGTGTTTGGGATAGTACAATAAGCCTGTAATCCGTAGAAGTCCAGAATTCCGCCGATCGCTTAAAATCGTACTAAGGCAGGGGGGATATCCAAAAATTTCAGGGGCTCACCAGGTCCTTCCAGTTGCGAGTGTTAAGTCGTATGTCATATCGCTGAACAATTCACTATCATGGCCCCCCTTTTCTTTTGTCGTCGCCTTGAGTTGCATAGGAAGATTAGCATTGGGCCTCAGTGTCATCCTTCTGGATGCGTCCCTTAGTTTCTTTTCCATCGGCCATTTGCAGTAGTTGCGAGTACGGCCCTCGTCTTTTATCCAGCTTCATTTTGTAAATTTGCATTTAGTAAATGAAATTTCATTTCTTTTGGAATGCTATGTACCTGCGAATTTTTTTATACTTGGTCATGCACATAAATGTCCAAATCATAAAATCATGACCGAAACAATATCATAAGTTATCATTGCAGGCGCAACATGAAAAATCTATAGCATGTTACTTTGTTGTCACAATAAAGTGTGATCAAGTAGTATACATATAAGTATGCCCCCAATCAATCATTGACGTGATGCCTGGCCAGGGCTTATTGAGGATTGATTAGGATCGACAGTGCATTGCCCCAATGTCTGGACATGAAGGGTTTGGGCTCAGCTTTCATTCTTGCCACCGATCCTGCAGTAGAGTAGGAGCCCTTTCATGGCATTTAATCGCAATGCCTTTATACTCTCTTGTCGTATGCCCAGGATAGAGTGCGAACTCAGCTTTCAGTCTGCTCCCCGATCCTTCAGCGGGGTAGGAGTTCATTTGCAGCGCTAGTCCCTGGTGCCTTTATACTCTCCCGTCGGATGCAAAGGGTAGAGTGGAATCAAGGCGGTCTTTAATCGTGGTGCACCATCACACCTTATGGACGCTATCTTCATGTCCTTTATACTCTCTCTCGGATCATGAGAGTTAGAGTGGTTTAGGCAAACGGTTATATTATTCGCCCCGACATTCCTTCTACACTCTAGTTCAAAGAGTGGGATTCTGCCGTTTCGATTGTTGTTCTCGAGCTCGGTTCTAATGCATACTCCATGCTTCACTCTGGTGAATGGAGCTTTCGGGCGAGCGGTCGAATCATGCTCACCGAGGCGCTACCTCATAATCTTCGATTCATGGGTGGAGGTGGTCATCTGCAATAATCAAGTCTCTCTCGTCCCGTTGACTCATGGATGGAATTGGTTGGTCATCGTGATACTACCCTTTATACTTTCTCTCAAGTCATGAGAGTTAGAGTCATGGATCGAGTGGCCTTTAATCATGGTGAGCCCATCACACTCGTCCTAGATTTATATTTCTATCCAAGCTCTGAGGGTTAGAATTAATCAGACAAACAATTGGAAAACGTTTGCCAAGGCTTTGCGTTCCTCTGAACAATCTATGAGAGGAGTGGTCGACATCAAACTTCGGGTACCTGCATCATTCATATCACACGAGTTAGTCATGTCAATAACTCAAGAGACATGTAAAAGAAAATTTCACGATTGAAAGGTAAGCATATCAAGGGGCATTTTTTGAGTTCATGTAATCTGGTGGCGTCGAGCATAGGATCGAGCCATGTAGACAGTCGAGATGCGTCCATCTGGAATTGGATTCCGTCTTTGAGATGCTAAAGTCAATACAGAATTATCTTAAGGTCTGCCATGTGTGGTCCAAGGAGTGGATGTTCATCTAGGATCCACCTTGAGCTATACGCCTTTCCTCAGACGGAGGGCTTGGCTTTATAGGTGAATAGTTCAATTTAGCTCGTTATGGTTTTATTCCATAACTCCATATGCGGGTGTTAGAAATCTGACCGGTATCAAATCTGGGGAACCTATACCATCCACACATTAATTCATCTGAGTTAATTACATCAATAACTCATAAAGCATGTGAATATAAGAGCCATGGTTAAAGAACAATCCTGTTAAAGGAATGGATATCATTCGAAGCGGAAATGGCATTGCAGGTTCTTTGCAGGTCCATTTTGCCTCGTCATGTCTCTGCCACGGGATGGCTGCCAAAACCTTAAGCTGGTGATGAATGTCTTTTCAAATTATTGAGAGGCGGCAGTCCCAAGAATAAATGGAACCTGATAGGGGTCTTGAAGTAACAAGGTCGCATCTCTTTTGAATCTCCTTCTTGCTCCAACATCGAGGGCAAGGATTGTGTGTCAGGGAATCATATTTGTACCGCTAATAGTAGCACATTATCACATTAGCGCTAGGACTGTAATTGGTAGGAGAACAGTGGATTCATGCTTATAGAAATCTTTTCAACTTTCCATGCTAAGAAGTAGGTATAGCGATTGGAGTCATATCTAGTAAATTTGTCGATATGCCTTCGATCCCATGTCAAGGACAAGGGTTAGTACGCAGATAGTCACTAAGTATCCAGACTTGAGTGTTTCAGACCTTTAGCTCACCAATCTTCAGGCAAGACTGAGGCAGTCGATCATGCGAGCTTACGATGTATCAGCTATGGATAAGTTGAGGTAATCACGAGCAATCCTCGCTCGAATCTCCAGTTGCCCCTGGCATCTAGGGCATAAGTTACTTGGTATATAGTCGATGAAGGGAGTGGTATTGTGGATCTTCACTTTCTAACTCTGAAACGTCTCTCATCAGAAGTTTTATTCATGTACACCTCCCATTTAGCGGGAAGTTGATTAGTGATTTTGTTGAATCATTCAGGATGGTGAATTCAGTAATGGGACTCGATGGTGTCTATCTTGGGACAACCATCCAAGGAAAATAAGTAGTGTCTTGAGAAGGATATTCTCCATCTTTCCTAGATCTTCAGAACTTTTTTACTTGGCCAGATTATTCGCCTTCTGATTTTCTGTTCATAGGACATGAGATATGTTATAACATTCCCATCCATACAACATCTCTTCTGTTCGTTCTGGGTAAGCTACGAGTTGTTGTCCCTTCATATGAAATTCCTTTCGAACCGTCAATCATTCTTTGCACTGTTTGCATACAGCTTCCAAGTACATGTTTTCATCTTTTGCTTTGAGGTACCATCTTCTTCATCTAACAGATCATCTATGGGAATGATTAACTCAGTGGTGAAGTTGGCTAATGCTTACCCCCACATGGATTTCTTGAGGGGGGAAATTGAGATCAAACTGGTTCAACTCGATGTTCCGTTCGAGCAATCTTCCAGATGTTTCAGGTTGCTGCAGGTCCTGTCGTAGCTGCTAACGAGTATGCATCATAATCGGATGAACTTGGGAGTAGTGGCGGAGTTTTTTCGAAGCACTCAATAGGCTGTAAGCAAGCTTTTCAATCTTTGGGCAGTTTCTTCATTAGATATCGCCCTCCTGCATTTCAAATCTTCATCCTCTCTAGGATCTATATTTTCAGGCAGATCATCCGGGCAAGGATCCAAATGTTCAATCATGGCTCGCGGTGGTTCAACTGGTACCTGATTCTGGGCACCAAAGTGTGTTGATGTGACCCTTATATGATGGAAACCAATCCTCATTAATGTAGTGGATAGCAGTTATGCATTGCAAAGGTTAGCTAAGTTCTCCTACGAGTAGATCACAGGACATATGTATTTCATCACACCATACAAGTGAAGTGTAGATTTGTAATGATGGGAGCCATAGTCACTTTCTAGTATCCTATCATTGTGAATCATCGTTGCTATGATCATCCGAGTCTTCGGAATAGTGCCTGGACTGCACCATATTAGTGCCATCTGGGACTCCACCAGTCGGACAGGTTTAAGTCATGTAAACTAGGTGATTAATACTCGTTCGTGGAAAACGTCAGTTGCATTGGTGAAATCAATACACCATCGGAACTCTGGAAGAGGAAGCCGCTATGAGATAATCATGTCTCGTATATTGTCATAGCCATCATGCTGAACCTTCCTAATAACTCCGCACATCGAATAATATCCGTGAATAGGGAGCATGGCTCTTGGAAGAATTCCAGTCGTTGCCATTTTTGCTACCGATATCCTCAGAAAAATCTTGGTTGATTAGCATTTGTGATAATTGTGGTCCAAAATAAACTCTGACCTGCAGGAGAGCCATGCTCCGAGCCAAAGGCGAGCCGTCAAGCGGGTCCGGGCGCAGCACCGGTAGGGGTCCGGGGCCCCACAGTCCCGGCGGTGATCCATGCTCTATCTCGGGTCGGATCGAGATTTTGGAAGATGGTACCTTTTTCTGAAATGATATGAAAATTTATTTTCCACAAAAATCACTCTATCTCGGGTCGGATCGAGATGTCTGTTCACCGTCCCTTTTCTGCGTTTGCGGTTCGCTATTATCCTCTGGCTCATGGTTCAACAAATCCATCCATTCAGGTCGGATGTGTACTCTCCACGAGCTGATGGGGTGTGTCTTCATGAGTAGGTCATATGTGTCTACATGTTGTTAATTTGCGCCTCATGCAATCCACACAATGCATACTCAACATGCAGTCCTGGCGTTCTCAATATGCAGCGTTTTACATCTTTTCACGTGGGATTCATGCATCATAATTAAACAACAGTCCATAAACTAGAGAATGTCCCCTCTACGTAAATGATTTTTATCCCTCACGTCATTTACATTAGCACAGGAACAATACTTTATCATGAAGAGCCTGAAGCCATCCCCTTTCAGTTCGGATCGGGGTATCACTAGCTTTGGTCTGTTCGGGTCTAACCATACGAGCCGCACTCAATCCTGACATGGCTTCAGGTTGCTATTGCTCTGTGGATCGCTGTTTGTGAGTTGAGTATAGTCTCTCCGGTTCGTGATCACCCCCATCCATGCATCACGAACCAGAATCCAATGATCCACATGTTTACATAGTGAATTCTCTAAATATATGCAGCTTGCATATAACAATGTATCCAACCCTTGCAATATATAATATGCTATATCAATCATTCAATACTTTGCCACGTGCTCCTCATACATGCCATGCACACGTTCTACACTTATAACCGACGATCCACCTTCATCACGTACCCAGTACAAGTGGTTTCCTTTGTGCGATTTTTCTTCGCTGGTTGCATATCGTCTACGATTCACTTGTCTGGTTCATCGTTGAATACACCAACGACCCGCCTTCTCGGGTCACAGATGACCCGATTGCTGACGACCCAAGGATGTATAAATGACCTGACATGTACACTTCATCTCTATTATCCACGACCCGAATATGCCAAGCAATGACCTGCAAGTTCATGTATCAGAGCTTGTGCCCCATGTTGTACATGTCATTTATACTCCTGACATGGCATATGTGTTACTCATAGATCAGCCCTATTTACTCTTGAACCTCCTTCTCGTGAGCTCATGTATGTTTGCCAATGGACCAATCCATACCCCCTTTATGTTCACACGACCCACACTGAATTTAACATAGCCGACCCGTTATTCCGATCCAAACTACATACAAACGTCACGCCATTCGAGCCGCCCTTGATATCTTCGGCTTGTTGCCATTCTTCCGTGACTTGAACGTATTTCTTCAGGTCAGTCCTACTTGAACGTATCATGAATTTTAAAACACTGTGTTTTAACAGAAGGATATCTCCCATTTTACTTGGCCATGTGCATGTAATGTACACCATTATTATGTCTGAAACCTTGCACCTATCATCACCTCCAGTTGAGCATACACATGGCTTTAACAAAAGGAATTCCCTATGAGTGTGCTTCATTTGACGCTGAATACAGCAAAGATCATTGAACGAAACATATAGTTTAATGACATCCTAAATTAATGTCCTAATATCACCCTCAATTGGATATATAAGCATGGAAATTGAGCGCATTCATTGTTTTAACAATACTTTATTGTAACAAAAATGAGCATTTTGTTATCTTTATTCTTGCGGCCCCACTCATGAGCACCTCTTTCAATCCCACTCGTGAGCACTTCTTCCAATCCCACTCGTGAGCATGCCATTAACATTTTGGTTTGTGCTAGCTATTACCGTTGTGGTGGTAAGGGACCAACCGAATAAGCGGCTTGATTAAGCCTCTTTTAATTCAGCTGCTAAGGCTGAGAAAATTATCTGTCATATTACTGAAGATGAGACGTTTGAGGGATTTACAGTAGTTTCTACATTGAACCTCAAATATTTGGGTATCTCATCATCCATAACGAGAGGTAGAAAAGAGGCTTTTGGGCAAGTAATAAAGCTTTCTAACATTGGTGATAAAGGACGCTCGCATATATTTGGGCATGGTGTAGATTTTAACGAGCTGGAGCCGTCTCTTTTTTTTATGGATGCCATGTGTCCATTATTTCTGACTTTTATAAATCTACCATATTGCTATAAGATACAGCCGATCGTGACCCATGCATCATATAATATTCCTCATGTTTAGCAATCCATGCTCTGCACATATACGGTCCAGGCTCGTAATAAAAACGATTTTGTTTTCTACTTTCCCTTGTGACCTGGGTATTTCAAGCTAGAATTCGCCAGCCCAAAGTCCTCCACCTGGAGAAGTTCAACCTGGAGCTAACGTTTAAACTTCATCTCAGTTAGTTGCTGCTGCAAAGTCAGTATAAAATTCAAAAGATTTCCTCATTGGACTAGGCGATCCAATAATAGACTGGAGAATCCTTATATGCTGCGAATCTTCAGTTCTCAGTGGAAGCACCAAAATGTTAGACCAAAAAATGGTCCTAACACCCAAATTGTCGTATTTAGAGCATAGGATATGAAGAAATAACTGAAAAATAAGAGAAAAAGCAAGAAAACAAGATTTTTAAAGTGGTTCGGCGTTAACGAGCCTACGTCCACTTCATATTTCTCATTTCATTCATGGATTACAATTACAATGAATATTGTCTGTCTCTTACTTGAATTCAATAAATAATTCCCTCTAAATTCATTGATTTTATTGAGGAAGATGGTGGTTATTCATGGAGAAGCGTAAGCCATGGAAGCCGTGGATGTTAAGATGCCAAAAGTCCCCTAAAAATGCCCTTTGGGGTGTATTTATAGCTATAGGAGAGCCCATATGGTGATCGGGTTGTGGTAGGACACGTGGCACCCGATCCGGGAAAGTAGGAGCGGTCATAGCCTCAAGAATAGGTCAAGATCTACACGTGTAGTAGCAGGTCCTGGTCGTGGTTCGTGTCATGGTTCATGAGCCGGGGTGGTGAGCTGGTGATGGTCGTGATGGTGATGGTCAGGCCGGGTCATGGTCACGAACCGCCCTCAGGGGGTGGTCACGAACCGCCCTCAGGGTGTGGTCACGAACCGACCCCGGGGGTGGTCACGAACTGCCCCCAGGGGGTGCTCACGAACCAGTCTTCATAAATGCCAAAATCCAGGTTTTTCCATATTCCGCCACTTCATCCAAGCGATTGTTGATCAGTGCATGTTCATATTCAATTCCTTTGCTTTGGGTAGCCTGATCACAAAGCAGGCTAACAACAGATCAATATATATAATCGACATCAATTTTTGTATCCGACTAATAATATAAATGGAATAGCAACAAAGCCTTTTAAATTTCATATATAATAATAGTCTTCCCCCCACAGAAGCTCATTTCGATTATTACCAAATTGAATTCCATTCCATTCCAATTTATTTTATTAAATTGGGAAACTTTACTTTGGAAATTTCCATTAGATCTTACTAAAAGATTTATATATTCCAAATCACATTTCACTATTAATCGGGTTAAAGAACAAGTGTTATTTAAAACATCGTTCACGATAAACCAAATTCACATTCCATTTTATTCCAATCACTAAATATAACTAGAAACTCTAATAATCTTAATTAAGAGATTTATTCTTTTCACACGGGGTTTAAGAATAGTATTATTGAAGGCACCGTTCGCGACAAACCCAAAATCCAATTTGACATTGAATATAAGGCTCTAAACAGAATTTATATCGGCTTATATTCAATATCAAATTCTTAAACCAACACATATCGTATGGAGAATAACGATATATATCTATCTTTCAAATTCCTCCACAATATCTGTATAGTCACGGAATCCAATATCGAAATATTCTAGAGATTATTTCTATCCAAATACATCCCAATTTATATATTGTAAATTTCTGGTTATATTAAAACCTTATATAAATCCAATTTATTTATTTAAAAATTATTGGATTTCAAATCTAGTTAATAACCAGTTCATTTAGATAAAAATATATTTTTACTTTTACAAGCGTGGAATTTTTCATCCCATTTCTTTCCAAATCATTTATTATGATTTTGCACAAATTATTAATATTTCTGATAATTTTGTCAAGGCCCGTACAGCTGGTTTCCAATAACGGCCACCGAACTACATCCATAGCGACCTTTTCCAAATTTGATTTGGACATAATTCGAAATCCAACCGTTAGATTTCAAATCTCTTATATTCATTAGAAAGCTCTTTTCGATACGAACCCAATGGTTCTGGTTTTAGGAAAATCCGACAGTTGGATCTCTCGTTATGTCACTTTGAAGCCAATGGTCGAAATTCGCAAACGGTTGCGGCGCGACGCGTTCAATTCAAGCCGTTAATACACACACACACACACACACACACACACACACACACACATATATATATATATAATATATTTCGTTCAAAACGTACTTTATAAATTCGTTTTAAAAATGATTCCCACTTTCATTTCAATTTAAATCAAAATTGAATACTCCATATCATTATAATATTTAAATGATAATATTTTCAAAATATCAGATTTTGAAATCATTTCCTTTCCGATATTCATTATAAAAATGAGAAAAATCGATATAAATATCGTTCATATTCAAATGGTGCAAATCTAATCAACACGGCTTCACATACTTTAATATTTTCGTGTCCATCCAAAATCGGACATCAAATTCACATTTTAATCCTTTACTGAATATTATTTTAGAATATTCGTTATTTTAAAATATTCGTTCTTTCTGAATTTGAATCAGACACAATCAATTATCATATAATTTATTTATATGGATTTCATACAATACATTTATACAACAATAATGATAACTAATCAACAATCATCAAGAGTGCATTACACAACTGCATAAGCATTAAATATAAATAATTAACGCTTACTATAGTTTGTCAATCAGTCGATTGACATACAACTAAACAATTGGGATTAGTATACGTCAAATATCATCCCAATACCCATGTGGGGTCTCAACCAACAAATACCAAATATAATTTGTGCAGTTGGGCGACGTGTAAAATTTATCGTCCCAATCCTTGTTAGTTAAATGGGTGTACATAAACAAATCGTCCGATTTGTAGAAGAATATTTATTTTCATTTTAGGAGAATTTTATGTCATTCATATATACATTAAAAAAAATATTTTTAACGATAAAAATATTATTTCAACACTTGACTATTTTATATAGTTCATTTATTCAATAAAAATGATATTTTTATTGTTCAAACGTTTTATTCACCACATGAATATTTTAATAGTTTATTTCAGAAAATTTCATACACATTTCAGTTTTAGAAAAGTTCGGCATTATAACAGCACGGTGTTAGAACCGGAGTATTGTCTAGCATTACCTCTCTCCTAATACTGGCTCGTGCCATATACAATAATCAATCCAAATAACAAAACCCCAATAAATTCACAACCAATTCACAATCAATTTTATAACCATAATCCATATTTCCATAATACAATCCAAACAAACAACTATGGTTTGTACAATAGATAGTGTAAGGGGCTACTAAGCCCCGTCTGCAACCTAGAATATATTTAACTATAAAATAATTTGAGTGAGAAGGTGTTCTCACCTTTGGTTTCCACTTCGTCGGTCTTTAATTGATGGTTTTGGTACCGTTTGGATTTGAATTTGCCCCACATTCAAACAAGCCTCAAATTGGACCCGGTCAGTTTTGTTGCAGAGCCCTTGACTCCACGATTGCAACGGATCAAGTTTCATGCAATTTCGACATCGTGACACAAAGTTACTTACGTTTAAAGTTTGAATAAATTAAAATAAAAATTAAATAAATTTAACCTCTTATACATCGTTCAACGTTGGCCATCGCCTATTGCCGCCGCCTGGGTCCACGGGAGGCCAGACCGACCATCGCCGCCGCTACCCCTATGCGAGGCGCGCCTCCAACACCAGCCGCTCGACCCAATTCGACGTCGTCTTTCCAAAAACCCGAAAACCCCCAAATCCCGTTCAACTGAAAATGCTCCGCCACCACGCCACCATACGGTCGCGCACCACCGCCAACCTCCATGCCTCATCACCCTGAAACACTTTGCTTCAGACATCCAAGCCCAGTTCGTTGTCTTTTGGCCGGAATTTGGCCAAAACAGTTTTGAGCGTGACCCAAAACCGTCACTCCGTTCATCTTGATTTTCTGACCACCATGGCCGCTTTTAGGTCGACCATCCAAAGACAAACTCGTAGTCGTTCCTCTCCTCTACCATTTTCCCTTTGGTACCACTATCAAATACTCGAAGGTTTTCCCACAATCCTCCAAAAACTGGAACTGCTTTTCTGGAGTTGATTGTCGATTTCTCCCAATTCGTGCAGCGATAGGTGCTGAGATTTTTGTGGTAGGTAGAGATCATCTTGATCTGCAATACCCAGAAACCGTTTTGGATAATTATTTACGGATTGAGAGATATATTTTGTTTTGTTTTCAGGGGTTTTTTCGCAAAATTACGAGAGAGAGGGAGGGAGAGAGGGGCTGCTGCCAAATTTTTTAGGGAGATGAGAAGTGAGGGTTTGTGGAGAGAAAAGATATTATATAGTGAAGGGTTTATTTCGTTAATTTCTTAGTTCAAGCTCACTCCAATCGACATTTATCGATGCCACGGCCACACACGAAGTCCGTTGGCGATGAAAATTGACATGCTGCTATGTCTTGATGATACGGTCCCAACAAAATTGGTTTTGTCGAATTCTGAGTCTGTTTGCTCAAAAAGCTTTGTTTCTAGCTTAAATGACTGATCGATTCACAATTTATTGTGCATGGTCACATACCAGCTCCAAAAATTACGAAATTTAGAATTCTCTATGTTTTTCAAATACGGTTTCAACAAAACTAATTTCGTTGAATTTGGAGACCGCTTGAAAAATGGCCTTTCTAACTAGTCGATTAAATTCAAATTTAAATTGAAAACACATTTAAATTTACTGTGCTCACATATTAATTCCAAAAATTATGAAAATTGGAATCTAGCTATAGTTGGACATTCTGGATCCAACAAAAGTGGTTTCGTCGAAAACGGAGGTCATTTGCAAAATGGCTATTTTTAAGGGCTATATATTATATTAAAATGTATATAAATTCTATAGCGACTATTTTGAGTTTTAAACTGGACATAACTTTTAATTTATAAAGTGAAATCTCAATTTCTTACATTTGTTAGAAAGATATAGTTAAATAGATTCAAACATTTCTTGTTTTACTGAAATCCGATTTATTTTGAATCCTATACGTTCAGTTGAAATTCAAAATCGAATTTTTAAACTACCGCACCATTTTAGGCTCGTTTTATAATTAAAATAAATTTATACGTTCTAACTACGTTTAAAATAAATTTTTAGTCGTTATTATCTAAAATAAATCATTTTGATTATTCAAAATCCATTAAATTAGCTAAAATAAAAAAATTAAAATTGGTTCTCAAAATCCGGGTTGTTACATATGTGTTTGAAAATTTGAATATTGAGTATTTTTCAAGTGTTTTAATATATATATAATTCTGGGAAACATATATAGTGATATAAATAAGTATTATAAAGTAGAAAATCATATGAAATCATAAATATACATTATATAAACATATTTATAAAATTATAAAGTTTAAAACTATATAAAATAAAAGTATAAAAGTATACAACTATATAAATCTGTATTTATTTATAAACTTTCAATCTCAAGTTTAAAATCAAAAGTAAGATAGAAAAACTTAATTAAAATGTGAATTTGAATTTTGAAAATAGAATTTGAATTTTGAAAATTAGAATTTTAAAAATAGAATTTGAATTTGAACCTGGAGTGTTGTTCAGAGTCTTACATAAACTAGACTCTATTACTATATTTATCTTGAACTCTTGATTTCTTGATTACTCATGAGTCTTGAATCTTCTCTGAATTCTGAATCTCTTAAATTTCTAAAACTGTACAGTCTTCAGTATTAATTGCCGTATACAACTCCTGCATACATGTGTGTGTATATATATATTCTAAGTAGAGATGATAATATATATTTTTATAACCAATTAATATTGAAATAAGGTTGTTGTCGTCAAAACGTCATTCTCCAACACTATGGTGGCCTTAAAGTTAGGCGTTAGATTTTAACATGTACATATTAATTTATAGAGAGGTAAACTACGAGCCTAAAATTTAGCGTTAGACTTTAATATGAACATATTAACTTAAAAAGGTTAAGGTATGATTCTACGTTAGGCACTAGGCTTTAATACAAACATGTTTACTTAAATGGATTAAGTTACGAGTGGCTTTAATATGGGCATACTGACTTATAGGAGTTAAGTTACGAGCCTAGAGCTAGAATACTACGGTGGGGCCAAATAAAAGGGGATATGGGCCAAGCATAAATTTTTGTTAGGGATGTATACCATCTAACATATCCTTTTTTATCACATACGATCTCAGTTACGAGGCGAGGGCATGCAACATGATGTGAGACAGTAGTAAGTTGGTCTACTGGAAGTAGGTATAGGTTCGTTCTAGCTGTTCAATGTGCGCGGATTGACCCGATTGGGAAAAATAAGACACCATGACATCTGTGATAATCGCTATGTCTTTAGCTGGTAGGTTGGGCCTGATAAGTGCAAGGCGCATAGTGATCATAGGTTATCACTCTGGGTATAAGCAACCAATCGATGGGTAGTATTAGGAATATTTTTCCTAATTATATTATGTTCTGAATTCGTAGTTGTGCAAACAGTCAAAAGTTGAAGTGAATGAGAATAGCCAATCCTATTTGCAACCTTTCATGTTATCCAATATGTTCACTTTAGGTGCACACAGTCACTTACCTTGTATGACACTAGAATTACTATTATTTCTGTTTTCCCTTGCTTATCAATTGTGCTAGTAATCATGACAGCTCACCAGACTTAATGTCTGACACATTTTCATTTCTTCTATCCTCTTTTCTTCCTTCCAAGCTTGTAGGGAGGAAGTGCATAGTTCAGATTATTCAGCTGATTCTTTCTTAGAGTATTTGTTTTGTTGCTGATGTATTTCTCTCTTTTTAGTACATTTCTTTTCCATGGTTTGGTTGTATCTATGACTATTATTTTTGGGGGATATTATATTTGTACTTTGATATTCTATATATGTGATTTTATCTTCAAGAGGTATCGTATTTTGTGACAGCTAGTTTTATTGAAAATAAATAGTTTTGTCAGTTATGTAAATTGTCTTCTTCCTCGGTTGTGTTTTAAATATTTCTGTCTTGTGAATCTTAATCTGTGTGATGTTTTATGTCTTTATACCTATTACACTTCATATTCTTTATCGGGACCCTACTTTGGGTAACACTAAGGGATGTGGGGTGTTTCACTAATCATGGAAATGTGACCTAAGCATCTCAATCCTCCCTTCCTAAAGTGATACTCCAACAAGCTAAACCATCAATTGATGTTTTCTCCACACCAAAAACACCACACCACCAATATCTTATGCTTTCTATTCATCAATGTGATGACGAAAATACGATCGGTTGGCACAAGAACAACTCTTTAAAATGATATATCAGAACTCGGTCCAAGAAACCAACAAAATGTTCCGACTTACCCGTCAACCTGAACAGCATAACCAACCGTTCAAAATCAAAGCAGCATATGAGACGCTGTGATCAGGACATTCCACCAATTACTCTACATCGGCTAAATTCCCTTGGAAAGTCCAACGGAGAGATCACCCTTGAACCATAGGGCTAGCCCGACAAACCATCAAAAATTTCTTATCTTCCACTTCATAGGTACCACATGCCCTAAAGGCATGACTAGTGGTTCAACATCTAAATCCAGATCAATGCGGAATCCAACTCAAGTATGATGGTAATATGGTCATCTTAACGAATGTGTCTAATTACTTTAAATCTTTAAGCTCAGATGATGACTCAATACTAGAGAACTCAATGTATTAGCCCACTATCGTCCATCCATAATCGACTCGCATACTAAAGATCATAGTCCCAACCCACTATGGTTAAATCAAGGACAACTCACTACTGAAGATCAAAATGCCCTAACCCACTATCGTCACTGACAACCTCTCATAGTGATCGACGTTTTATCCTCCCCATAAGATAATTCATAAACTATAATACTAAATTAATTCTGCCTAAGCAGTCAATAAAAACAACAACTAACAAAAAAGCAGATATGAATCAAAGAGAATAAGTTTTGATGAACCGCATATACTGCCATCATTACAAGAAATATGTCTATTCGCAGCGTTGAAAAAACGTTGATATAGCCTTTAACAGCATTTTGATGAACTTTATCTACCAACATGCTGTTATAGGTCTGTAACGACACGGATTTCGCCCGGTCCGAATCAATCGCTAAACCGACCAAGACCGTTCGAATCCCGCATACGCTAACTCTGGGTATACAACAGATCAGAACAAGTAACAGAAGACTTTTATAAACATCACAATAATGTTACATCAGAGTACAGAATATCAGAGTATATCAAAAATAATACACAGCGGAAGATGACTTTACAATAAATGTAATACAATGCACAACGGAAATATAAACTACACAGCGGAAGACTGTAAATGCCTGGACACAGCTTAAAGCTTCAATCCAGAATCCTGCTCAGTACATCTGCAAAATAAAACTACTCGACTACCCGTGTGGAAAATAGGGGCACCCGAGTTCGCAAGGTAAAAGCAAACTACAGGTCAGTCATGGGACTGGTGTGAGAAACTCTAAACAGTTATAATTAACTTATTTAATAATATGGCATATCACGGGACCAAGCCGCTAACGCGGAACGGGTTTACCCCCATGAATGCCAGTGTATGAACAACAATCAATATAGATATATGGATCTACTATGCATCAATCAACATGCAATATCCCAATCTACCCACTTAGATTAATCACTACACTTAGATTTTCCAAATCCAATTCAATTTACAGAAATTATTCCTTTGGATTATATTCCCGATTTCTTATTTCAAATCATTTGAAATACATATCTAACTTTCTATATCAAAGTAGATTTCACTTCGGAATCTCAAATCAAATCGTTTGGAAATATGAATTCCAAAACATAACAATGCATACAAACAAGTATGCAACCAAATATTGTGCTCCCTATTGACAAGGCAAAGGGTACGCACCTCGCAACTCGATATATAAATGTGCACCTACCCCACATAGGAGAAGGCTACACCGACGATGCACCTACCCCACATAGGAGCAGGCTACACCGCCCTCTCACCCATACTTTTAGTCTCAGGGTTACTCGACTCTTTAGCCACATACTAAATCATTTCATATCCCGAAGTAGGGAAAATCATTTCACAACATAATAATCACAAGTACTTTCAAAATATAGTACTTCACATTAGTAATTCGCACATATGATCGGTCACTATTAATCACATAACCTTTGAGCTCGTACATCTCAAAGAAGGGTGTTAAGCAAGAGAATAAATTCTCCGCCACCAAACAGATACATCATTAATAGCAACTAATCGAATATGTGATGAACCACAATGTAACATATAATACATTTCTAAATCATTTTAGAAATCATCGGGTTTTAGCCCTCGAAATTCTTTCTGTTCTATAAAACATTTTTATAAAACATCCCCTGTCCAAAATCGGGAATACATTTCTTTTCACTTAAGAAAAATATATATATCATTTCACAATCATTCATTAAATTTGAAATGAACCCACATCGCTAAACACCTTATCGTCAAATCGTGAAGTGTTACACAAGGTGTTAGCACACAGATATCTTTACCTAACCCAATGCTAAATGTAAAAGCATATTCTACTCATAAACTGGTCGAGTACCATCCAAACAATTAATCAACCACAATCAATGTCAACAACTTTGTAGATTTGGTTTAATCACATCACGTGTTTTGGTAAATTTAATCACCGCTCTAATTAAAGATTTATTCAAACCCCAATTGGTTTCATCTCTAAAATCTTATCATATTTATTGTTCTACTTTTTGGAAATTAATCATGCTTTTATGGGGTTAAAGAACTAATGTCATTTAAACACAGTTCACGACAAACCCCGAATCCAATTTATTTATTTATAACCATTGGATTATTTTTCTAGTTAATAACTAGTTCGTTTCGATAAAAATTTATTTTTATCTTTTAAAATATGGAATTTTTCATCCCAACTCTTTCCAAATCATTTCTTATGATTTTACACAAATTATCGATATTTTTATTTATTTTATCAAGGCCCGTACAGTCGATTTCCATAAACGGTCATCGAACTGCACTTACAACGACCATTTCCAAATTTGATTCGGACATAATTCCAAATCCAACCATTAGATTTCTAATTTCTAATATTCGTTAGAAAGCTCTTTTCGATACGAACCTAACGGTTCCGATTTTAGGAGAATCCGACGGTCGGATCTCCCGTAATGTCTGTTCGAAGTCAATGGTCGAAATTCATGAACTATCGCAGCGCGGCGCGTTCTATTCAGGCCATTATATTATATATATAATATATATTTTGTTGATTTTCTTTTAAAATGTATTTTATAAATCGTTTTAAATTCGTTTCAAAACGATTTCAACTTCATATTCAATTTCTAATCAAAATTGAATATTCCATATACACGACAATTTTATACAGTGTATATATATGTTAAAAATTATATTTTTAACAATCAAATCATTTTCACATTTCATATATATATATATATATATATATCGTTTTCATTTCATATATATATATCGTTTTCACATTTCATGTATATATCGTTTTCATTTCATATAGACATCATTTTCACATTTCATATATATATCGTTTTCATTTTATATAGACATCGTTTTCACATTTCATATATATATCGTCTTTATTTTATATATACACCGTTTTCACATTTCATATATATATATCGTTTTCATTTCATATATATACATATATATATATTATTTCCACCTTTCATATATATAATATTTTCACTTTTCAATATATACGATATTTTAACTTTCAATATATACGATATTTTCACTTTATATATATATATATATATATATATATATATGATATTTTCACTTTCAATATATATGATATTTTCACTTTCATCACAATCACAACAAAATACAATCAAACAAGTCGTCCATGGTCTGTGGATGACGGGGAACGGTTCATATATGCAGTTATAAAATAAATAACTGTACAAGAAAATTTATGATGAGAGAATTCTCACAGTGGGATCCACTCCGTCTGTTTTATCTGAATTTCCGTTTTTTTTGAATTTGAATCTGCCTGAAATTCTGATCAGCTCTATTTCAGTCCCAGTCAGTGCCATGTTGTAGTGTTCTTCAAGAAGGTTCCAACGCACTTTGAATCGCGCAATTCTGATACTGTATGAAGAAAATATGACTGTTTAAACATTTATCACATTAATAAACCACTTAAATAATTAATTAATTTAATTAATTCCTAATCCGCCTGTTCAGCTATCCTCCCCATTCTTAATCATGTATTACTTCCAGAGAAGACACGATGGTCTTCACCATCGTCAAACCCTTACCGCGCCACCAGGGGATCGCCGGAGACCAATCGCTGGGCACCACCCCACTCCCCTACACGTCGCCTTCCCAACGCCCCCAAAACCATAGAGCTCGAGGGCCCCACCGACGCAAGGAACATGGTCAACCGGCGCGAGCTTCTGAGCAAAATCCAGCCATTTCGTGATGAATGAACCCATCTCCACCGTTGGTTAGAAGGGCCTCGGTGAGATGAGGAGGCTTTCCTTTGGAAGAAGATCGAATAGGCTTGTTGATGAGGAGATCGGAGGAGCAAAAATCGCCAGAAATCGGCCCTTGAAAGTGGATAATGGCGGCTAATTTCAAAATTAGGGTTAGGGTGGATTTTTGGGGATATTTATATGAAATTATATTATTATTTAAATAAATAAATTCCAACTTTACTTGTTTATTAATACGAACACCAATCCGAACCCAACGACTATCGACCCTAGCTAAATACCCCCATTTCGAACACAATGGGATATGTTTCGCAACCCAATTCGACCGTTAAGATAAGTTTCTGTTCAATTTAAAATATAAATCAGTATATATTCAATTTGAACGTATATTTCAAATTATCGGGGCCACATACGAACTCTAAAAATTACATAAAAATTATTTCTAGCTTCGTGTTGACGATACGGTCCTAACAAAACCAAATTCGTCAAATTCTGAGACCGTTTGAAAAATGGCCATTTCCTGTTCAACCCAAATTGACTGAAACTGACAAAACACGTTTAACTTCGCCACGCTCACATATTAATCCTAAAAATTATGAATTTTGAAACCTAGCAATAATTTAACATCCCGGATCCAACAAAAGTGGTTTCGTTGAAAACCAAGGTCGTTT
Source organism: Allium sativum (assembly GCA_030737875.1). Lineage (NCBI taxonomy): Eukaryota > Viridiplantae > Streptophyta > Magnoliopsida > Asparagales > Amaryllidaceae > Allium > Allium sativum. The sequence goes on along the minus strand of CM060921.1, from coordinate 505,841,734 downwards.
GCAAAAATTCCATTTTCAAGGGCCTTTATATATATTAAAATATATATAAATTCCACAGCGACTTTTCTGAATTTTAAAATGGGCGTAACTCTCAACTTCTAAAGCGAAATCTCAGTTTCTTACATCCGTTAGAAAGATATCGTCAAACAGATTTAGATATTTCTTGTTTCTCTCAATTCCGACTTAAAACGAATTCTGTATATTCATTTGAAATTCGAAATCGAAATTTCAAACTACCGCGCCATTTCAGGCTCGTTATATAATTAAATTAAAATTATTCATTTTAATTTCTTTGAAAATAAAATTTCCGTCGTTATTATTTAAAATAATTCATTTTAAATAATCAAAATCCATTAAATTTGCCAAAATAAATTTTTTTAAACTGACTCGGATTTCCGGGTTGTAACAAGGTCCCTGCGTATATCACAACGTTTTCAAAAATGCTGGAGAAAATTGACATATTACAGCGTTTCAAATGGTTGTCCTTATGTTTATACAACGTTTTATATTGTTCCAGAAATGTTGTTATCTTCCCTTTTCTACAGCGTTTAGCCACATATCACAGCATTTTCAAAGTTTACAAATTCTTTACTATCACAACGTTTTGCCACATATCATAGCGTTTCTGGAAGTTTATATGTTCTTTACTATCACAGCGTTTTGCCACATATCACAACATTTTTTGCATCTATGACAACATGTACATATTGTAGTATCAAAATATTCATGCACAAACATATCAACAACATGTAAATATATCAACCAACTAATTATATAACATAATATTCATACATAAAGACACATCAACAAACAAACTTTACATAATTTCGATAAAAAATAACACCATAAACTAAATTTACACAATATGCGTCGAACAAAGTCACGATATCTACAAATAAAACAAAATTTCCATAAAACAAGTTTGCACCGAATGCCAACAAAATGAACATCTAAAAGTTACCGCTTTCTCCGTAATCAGATACCACAGGCGGTCTTTTTGTTGAGGGATCTTCAGAAGCACCTAAAATATTCTGATTATAGCCGAATGCACAACGATGCCCATCTCCAATACCTATACACATGTGTTCATGTTAGCATCTGGTCATATTTGGTATTATTTTATATTTTTATATACTTAGTTAACTTTTATAAACTAAACTTCTAATTTTTTATAAATTTAGTAAACTTAGTTAATTTTTATAATACTTGGTTAATTTTTATAATACTTAGATAATTTTTATAATAGTTAGTTAATTTTTATAATACTTAGTTAATTTTTATAATAGTTAGTTAATTTTTATAAAATTAGTAAACTTAATTAATTTTTTGTAATAGTTAGTTAATTTTTATAATACTTAGTTATTTTTATAATATTTAGTTAATTTTCATAATACTTAGTTAATTTTATAATACTTAGTTAATTTTTATAATACTTTGTTAATTTTTTTATAAAATTAGTAAACTTAGTTAATTTTTATAATACTTAATTAATTTTTATAATACTTAGTTAATTTTATAATACTTAGTTAATTTCTATAATACTTAGTTAATTTTTATAAAATTAGTAAACTTCGTTAATTTTTTATAATAGTTAGTTAATTTTTATATTACTTAGCTAATTTATAATTATTACTATTATTATATAATACTTGGTAATATTTTATATTTTTATATACTTAGTTAACTTTTATAAACTAAACTTCTTAATTTTTATAAAATTAGTAAACACAGTTAATTTTTTATAATTGTTAGTTAATTTTATAATACTTAGATAATTTTTATAATTTTTATACTATTTAGTTAATTTTAATAATACTTAGTCAATTTTTATAAGTTTATTTAATTTTTTTTATAAATCTTAGTTAATTTACTAATATTATGAATCTTATTGTTGTTATTATTATAAAAGTTTACTTATGTTTTGTATTTTTATGTACTTTGTTAATCCTGCATGAATGTCATGAACATGTAGTGTGATGAATATAATTACTTACAGAAAAATATGCAGAAGCATAGCAATCATCGTCGTCATTGGAAAAGCTCAAGGCATGTCTCATTAACAAAAGGGCCATAAGCTGCACAAGAAAAACAAATAAAAAGTTGCCATCGTATACAACCAACCGGTCGATAGAAGGAAAACTTGAAACAATAGCAAATTTCAGACGTTTGGAAATATTTTGAGACGTCTGACCTAGTTCAGACGTCTGAAATGGATTTCGGCCAACACCCTAAGGCCATTTCAGATGTCTAAAATTTATTTCAGACGTCTGAAAATGTTCTCGGGCAATTCCTAGGCTTGGTACAGATGTCTGAAATTTATTTCAGACGCCTGACCTATTTTGTTATTGTTTTCTGGTGGGCTTTGATATATATATATCTGCTACTGAAGGCCATACTAAACATTATGTTTGTTCATGTTGCTATAAGGTACATACCTTCTTGATTGAATGCATCTGACTATACATTCCAGCATACTTGATACCAGCAACTGTTAACTGACCAAAAAATAAATAAATCAGTATTATGTTCTTGTTTATATGTTGAAATGGATCAATTGATGTAAATATTTTCAATACAAAATAAAACAGAACTTTATTTTTATGTGAAAGAGTGATCATCGTATAATAATGAGAGCAAAACAGAACTTTTTTATGCTCTCCATCTACGTGACTGTCCAATTACTTTGGTGAAAGAGTGATCGTCTACATTGTAGCTCCCAAAAAACTTAGAGCCTGTTTGGTGAAAGTTTGAAAGTAAGTACTCGTTGATCCAAGTCGCATAGCTCCTCTCATGTCCGATTTGCATATTTGCACAAGTCCACACTGTTAAAAGATGAGAACTCAGGTAATTCAGAACAGATTAAGTAAGCTCATCAAAAACCAATTACTACAGTTAAAAAGAATATACACTATTTCGAGTGATGAATGGGGAAATTCCTAAATGTACTAATAAAATCCAACCTACACAAGTCTTGATGACATGATTTCCCACATAATATAAAAAACATATATCCCTACTGGAGAATTATAGAACTGTATTCATGCTTATACGCAAACTTGATAAATTCTGCTTTGGGTATCCATATGAAGCCACTATGCATATTCTTCTAAGCTAAATCTACTACTGCTACATTTTCCTGCACATCACCATCTTCATCTTCTACACCATCCAAGCCTTCCCCATATGTAAACTTGAAACTTCCCTCAAACATTCGGTTACCCCTCCTACTGTAACAGGTGCTGGCTTGACTTTTCCATCTGTTAACTCTACTCTGCTTTCCACTGCGGTGCCTACTAGCTCGCTGCCTTCCTTTAAACCATAATGCATCTTATTAGTGCTCCTACACCCTTAGCATCATGGACCTCCTTATAAAGTTTATCAATATGTCCATGCATTCATGTTAGCACTAATTCGACAAGTTAAAAAAATCATCGTGCAATAGCAGTTATTGACAGGTTTCACATGAATAAGAGTTTTATCCAAATGTTATATCCCTGTATGAAGATAACTACGTGACACAGGTTGCCTATGCACAAGATTATTATGAAGTTTCATATTAATGCATAAAACAAGTAACTACGATGTTTCTATTAACAAGCATCTATCAATATTATCCAAACCAACATCCTGAACAATCTACATGTACTAAACAAACAAAATTAAAACAAATAAACAAGCATACACCATGGAACATGAGATTAACATTCTTAAAGCCTTATGGGTACAACAGGAAGATTACAATCGGTAATTACTGAAGAAAATGGCATTACAAAACCGGGCTTTGGCTCAGTTACAAAATTGAGCTTCAGTTCAATCACCATCAGAAAACGCCTAGTTGTAAATGAGCTTTAGCTTGGTTTAGTAACCGAGCTACCTTACGAAAGCTTAAGTTTTGTAAAGGGCCACATCAATTTTTAGTCTATCTTTTGGAATCTATGAATTATGAACTTCTATAATGGATGCACGTAGGAAAAAACACACGGCTTTAGTTATTTACAGCCTTTTTAAAACTATAGTATATGAAACATCAATTTTATACATGTACCTACTAGAATTAATTTACTGCAAATACATAGAGCTTGTGGTATAAATAATATCAAAAGTTACCTTATATGCAATTCAATCCTCAACCAGCGACCCATCGGCTCATAGACCAAATATAACCAAGAAATCATAGAGTGTAATAAAGATTGAGGAGGTCGTAAACCAAAATTTACCTTATATGCAATTCAATCCTTAATCTGAAGTCGCCAGATTTCTTGGTTATATTTAGTACGAAGAGGAGAGAAAATTAAGATTTGGAGAGGAGCTGTAATAAAGAATTTGCGAGAGCAGCTGAATTAGGTTTGGGTAGAAGAGGGAAATAATTAAGTTTTAAGTGGCAACGAATTTTTCAGAGGGCGTGTGCTTGGGAAATTTACTAAATAAAGGTGCCAATGTTTTGAAATAAAAGTGCCATCGTTTTGCGCAATAGGAAATACTTTAGAGGATGCATTCTACAACATTCAGCCCAAAATGTTGTCTTCTAGTGTTGTAGATGGACACTTTTCTTGTAGTGCATGTATGGACAACCCGTGCTCTGACACTCCCCACCGTGAGGCCCAAAACTAACGTTATGGATGTCACAGTCACCCATCGCATTAATTTATAGTGACCAAACATAGGATGTTACACACATATAGTCCAACTAGCCTCTCGACATGGTAAATCACAATTAACACAAGCAAATTAATTAACTTATCACATTCCGTCCATCAAACCACAAGATCAGATGGAATGATGAAAACTTGATGCCAAAGCAAACAAATGCATGGAGATACCATTGGTGCAAATCATATCTCAAGAGGTGATGTTCGTTTCCATTATCTTCCATCGAGAGAGCACTCCACGAAATGAGAACGATGACCGATGCATATGCTTCCACGATTAATCCATAAAAACAGGACAACTCTCGATTGGGTATAAAGCTCAAATATCATGACCTCTCCTCATCAGCTCATCAAAGTCAACACTATTCCGCCGAATAAAACCAGTCGCCTTCTGAGTCGATCTCTAAACTCAATCACAAATTTTGATCTTTTCTATGTAGGGTAAAAAAAGAGAAAGTAAACCATACTTCGATAACACATCGAATTTAGCCACATACTTTGACATTGACATATCTCTATACTCAAATCGGTGAACTCCTTATTCAACACCGACTTTAGAGAAGTCAAGACAGTTCCTTCTAAATGACCCACAAATTGACCTTTGAGCAAATCGATATTTAGGGAATCGTAACCGTAAGAATTCTCGACCGATTTGGATTAAAATTTGGAGTATTATTAAGATAAACTCCTATTTCACATCACCATCAAACCCCAAGTTGTCAAAGAACCAGTTGTAAGAAAACAAACTAATCTTGCACCACCATAGTCGACCCCATTTCAAGGAACAGGTCACCTTATTGACACTTAGATATCTAAACAGCTCGTCATGATTGACTCTTTGCACATCACACGACTATTGAATACATATTATGTGAGTTAAGGCTAGTGGTTCATCGATTATGGCCAATTCTTGACTCAAGAGACAAGGTAATTAGTAATATTTATCGTTCGCAAGATCATCACAAACAAGTGGTTAGGACAATCAGTCGCTAATACAAGAAACTATTTCAATACACTCGTGTAAAATCAACCTATGTTATACACATACTATCAATATATAGATTTAAAGACCAAAATATATACAAAATACATACTCTTGTGTATATATTAACCTCTGATTATGATAACGCTTAGGCTAAACAACGCAAATTAAGCTCTGGTACCAAATGTGACGACTGGCCAACACCATCGATGCTCATATAACCCAATAATGCATTGTACAGGCACCTAATTGATGCAAAACAATTGTCAAGAGAAAGAAATAGAAAAAATAAAGGGGGATGAAAAGGAAGAGAAAGATGTAGAAGAGAAAAGGAAGAAAGAGACACAAGAAATTAACACATAACTTGTTATATATTTCACAGCGTATCAGATACAAAATAATAGAAATCACAAATAAAAATATGTGAGATAGTAATAACTATAAAAACCATATAACCAGACTCGCTGTGTAGTTTATGCCCCGCCATGTCCCCGCTATATCATGTAGCGGATTTCTACCACTACGCTATTTCCGAATAGACTCTTAAATAGCCTATCCGCTTTAATCCCCGTTATATTCCGATATTCCCGATATATCCTATTACTTAAGCTATATTCCGCTATTTTCGCTATATCTTCTATAAAATAAATGAATTTGAAAGTGACATTTGTACATTATAAATTTGTAAAAATAGATTTTTTAAATATAATTTTGTAACATATATTTCTCAGAATAGAAAATACTGCAATATTCTATTAAATTTAATCATGCTAAGTAAAAGTTTACATTTATTTACATATATTTGCATATGCTCTTATTTAAAATAAAGAATGTACTAACTATAGTTAAGTCAAATGTTAATTTTCCATTTATTTATCATTTACGTGTTTGTAAAAGCATAAAATATGAGTTCTATATGCTATTTTAGGCCCATCCGCTATATCCCGCTATTTCCTCGCTTTATCCCTGTTACAACTTTTTACACCTCTACTGCATTGGATCCGCTGAGCGCTTTAACTACACAGAATCAGAGTATAGCGACTTATAAGTCAATATAAATGAACTTTATACAAGAGATAATAAACTCGATGACATTATCTCTAATAAATAGCCAACATTGTCATGACTCCACATTGTCACATAACAGAATAAGCAATAATACACGTATAAATATAAGAAGGCGTCAACTCCGACAAATCTACCTATGTAGGTCTGAATAATGCTTACACCTATTAGCTGGCCCACTTATCAACATTGTCGCTGAGTACCCATTGGAATAAGAAGGAACACAAAACCTTCAATCAGACAACAGTCTGATATGAGTGATAAGTAAATCTCATAATAATGTAAAATTCGTAATAGATTCTACAAAGATAGCACATATTTTACTCTGTAATAATCATCATGGGTGTATTCTACATCAGAATACTATGGGCATTTAGCTACCCAAATCAATGATATCCACGTCGCATGTTCACCTAAAGTGAAAAATGATTAAGCAAATATCCATCATCCATTGTCACATTCACTCACTGCATTGGATATAAGATAACGCTTTTGATCCTTGGTACTCAAATCCATGTCTCCCATAGCATAGTATATTCTTGGAACTTCTTTTATGACCCCCGACTTAGAGTCTCCTTAGTTGGGACGAAGTGTAGAAAATCGTCTTATCGTAAAATTTGATTAAACCAAATGTAGGCAACTGACTTGTCATCCAACCCTATCAACTGTTTCTAACCCTCTATAGTAGCGACCTATATCTACTTGTCATCACCAACTCTACATATGGGAGAAAATCCATCTATTGTAGAATCCTTACTCGGATCATCATCGTCGAATGATGAAATCATTGCATCGAAGCACTACATCCTTGCCTCATTCCTAAATTGCCGGTCGAAGGGATACTATGTCGAGACTATTATCGAACGAACCATCATATGCCGCACCTCTAAGTTGCACAATCGTCTATGTCAAATTGACCAAAGTGTGAAACAATAATAGTAGTTGATATCGTCCACTCCATGGTATTCGCTATCGGTCACCCTAATCGTGTATTCAACCAAAATTGATTGGACAAGCGTCAAGTGAAAATTTCCAGTTTGCCAAGTCCATCCTCCATTTTTGATCCATCGCCAAACTTTGGTGTTGCTCCGTCTTCTAATTAGTCGCTATGCTCCATTGCTACTTCATCGTGGAATTTGTAGATATGCTTCAATACTTCTTCGTCTTCAAATTAGCCTATAAGTTCCGATACTCCTTCTTGAATCTAGTTAATCTGTTTGAGTTTACCTTCACTTTTGCACTCAATCAATATGCACCTCATGTTTGTTTGATCGGTATATACTGAATTCTAGCATATGAGGTTTTCCTAGCCTTATGTCGCCAACAAATGGAGTTTTCAACCAAATTATGAAAACAAGCAACTATGCAACCAATAATCCGATAATTGTCCAAAATAACATACAAACATCCCTAATAGTACCCACAATATAAACATAACATATCTGTAGGGATCGAAGTGGAATAAATATCCAAATAACCAAAATATAGCAGTATGGCCAAAGTAGCTCACAAATAGTGCGTAAATGGATAAAAAGGTGATTTCAATTGTAAATCAATCAAATTACCTTTTTATTCTTTGTTTATGAATTACTTGCTTTAGCTATCCAAGAAATTATATGTTGAGATTATAGATCACTTTTAGATGTCGGTTATATACTGTAAAAACAATTACAATTCAATCAGAGATAATATCAATCACCTTAGTCAAATCAGTCCAAACCAATGCATAGCGTAGAGCTCTACAATACAAGTCCAACTGAAGGAACTGCATCCAAAATGGACTTCATACACAAAAGTTACGCTAGCTAGAAGTTTGGGTTTTGAACATAACTAAAAATAAATAAATACAACTCACCAACAAGCCACAACCCTATTCACACCTAAACTAGTTTGAGCAAACACAACCTTGTCCACGCTTGGACCAGTTCGAAACCTATACTTAAAAGCCTGATTAGGCACTTTCATTTCAAGGGCCCGTAGCCACCACTGCCTTCATCCATATGGGACCATGGTGCTACCATCGTTCTGACCGTCTATATGCCATCTTCCTTCGTTGGAAATCTGGCACTCGAATGATCAATACCCTGCCTGAAAATGCCTAAAACCAAGAAAACATTGAAACATAGATTTCTATCTTCTCCAAACTTCGATCCACCTCAAATGTAGTCAAATCTCTTTGTTTTTCAATTCTCCACACTTTTTATTTTATTGTCACTATCTAATCCTCGACAATGTGCTTGTGTGAGCAAAAAACAAAAATTGGATGGTCAATGTCTTTCTCAACATTTGTGCATACTGATGATCTGATAAACGAAAGGCGAACATGGATGACTTCATATCGGTGATACGAGTAACTTTCATGTTGAGAATTTTGAATGAAAGCGAACGGGTTGAGAGGAGTAACGTGAATCATTGAATGTTACAATTTCCATGGCTTGTAGGGTTAGGTTTTGAAAATAAAATATTATTATTCTCAAAGTGCGTACCCATATTTATAGTGGATGGTTCAAAATGATTCGAATTGATGTGGACTCTGTTTGACACATGCCGACAGTCGATATGAACATAAAAAGGCCTTCTAAATGCAAAATAATATGTCTAGAGTCCCAATTCTATCCTTTGTAGTACCCAAATCTTTTTCGAACATTCAATTTTCATAATTGAAATCGACACGCGTTTAAAGTTTCCATGACTAAATGTTAAATCCAATTGTAGTGAAATTCGGCTGCATGCATTATCTCACCACAATAGTTTCAAAAATATAAATTTTGTCGTAATCTGAAGATTGGTCTCAAAACGATAGTTTTTGAGCGTATCGAAGCCGTTTCGCTCCTAAGACATCAAATCTCAAAATATGGCGATATTTATATTTTTTTCTCTCCACATAACGAACCGTTCGAACTCAATGGAAGTGGTTTCAATACCTGATTTGATCATATGTAAAAAGACAGATTTAGAACCATTAATTAGTCGATGATTGATATTGAAATAAAATATATAATTATCCAATCGTTAAAACATGGGTCGTTGCAACTTCATTGATTCATGCATATAGGATTTTTGTTTAATTTTGATGGATAGACATAATGCATCGAAATATTATTAAAAAAATCTATTTGATATGCTTGTTGAACAAAAATTTCACATATTCTAAGAAAAATGGCAGTGTTGGTTTACCATCATAACATAATAGACTACCTTCTATTGGCCACAATATTGATTATGAAATCAACATCGCCTTGCCATCATCCTTGGCTGTTATTGATACTTAACGACTATACTTTTTCCTAAATCATTAACATCTAAAATTTATTTTGATATTATCACTCTTTATCCTTCAAATTCCAAAAGGCATTCATAAATTATCTTCGTAAAGTCATCATTATTTTCAAGACAAATATATATGTTTATGTTTCTAGAATATTTAAATATATGTATATTCATATAAATCATGTCAAAATCATTCCACTTAAGAAAATTTTCAACTTATATTTTCTCTTCAATTACAATATTATCAGAATACTATTTCTCAAAACATGCCTTATTACCAAAAATTTAATGTTCAATTGTCTTATACAAGTATTTATGAATCCTTATCGCCGACATTGGCCAGACCTCTCGACCAAAAATTTTAAACCGCTCATCACGTAATATAACATATGCATTTCATATAAATATATTAGGAATCAATCGAACTATTTGTTACTAATACAAGTAAATTCCCCATAACAGTATGTGTATATCCCAAAGGAATATTAATGTTATATTTACCTAATTAAATGGGTATGTTAGCTAAATTACTTTTCCTTTAACGTAATGTTTCAAAAGTAACCATGATGATCGTCGCATACCTACTGCACTAAACTATGGAAAAATATGTGTTGTTTGACGTGCCCGGATGATGTGGGATGATCATCAAGTAAAATACACCAAAACAAAACCTATCAAATAAATCATAGGCCATGGAGTATATATAGTAATAAAATATGCAACATGATATAACAGTGAAGCATAGTAAAGCAGGAAATCCTATCTCCATAAAAATCTCAGAAGTCGTATACAGCACATCTCAAAGCCTGATATCTAAATACATCAAGCCTCACTACATCCCTCATCAGACTATATAATATACAAAATAGCGAAAATCATCCAAATAGCCATAATAGTAGAATAATACGTAAGCCTCTAATACATCATCGCATTGCTGCATCATCACCAAACCCACTACTCAGTCAACTCAACAACGTCATTAGTGATCATCCCAAGGTAATAAGAGAAAACATAAAATCTTAAGTAAGACAACAGTCTAGCATGAACGATAAAATACTGTAAACTGCTGTATAGGAAAGTATGATACTAGACAGCTCAAGTATCACCCGAACTGTCGTTGCAATCAAAGATTTAGCACATAATAATAACATAAATATGCTACTAAAACCAATATATAAGCAGAATCTAATCAAAATAGGATTCCTAATCTCCGCTTCTCTTCGGTATCTTATGGTGATAGTCTACCCAGAGAAATAGATTAGAACACACAAGCAATCATAACATCCATAAAAAACAATAACCTAGATGCCATTGACTAAAGCCTTCAAGACCCACGTGGCCAGCAAAATGGGTACTACTACGGAGCTACCTACGGTACACGGTCTTCGTAGTCCTAATAGGCATTCGCACGATACCATTGCTTTGTGTCTGCTAGAGTCTTTCAAACTATCAACTATTCTTGGCACTTTCAATCACATGAGTTATCCATAACTTCATATTTAGTTCGAGTCCCACTCGAGTCGGTCCATTATCTCGCAGCCTCGTTCCACCTTGAGTTGCCAATCGCATTTTCCTTCCACGACTCCCGCCTGAGTTCACAACTAAGAATCAATTTCCATAATGTAGATGCTATCGACAAACCAAGACCTCCAACAACATCCTGAATACCGCTACTCACCGCAGCCAAGACCCCCAGTCCCAACCCCTCTCTTTATGGATTGGTATTGATCCATCCTATATGGATCGGTCACTTAAACAGTTTTTGGCTAAGTGTTGGATCACTTGACCCCTCGCCCCATTTACTTTCCTTCAGTCCATCTACATCCGAAATTACCTCCCCGAATCTTAATTTGTCGGCCCATACTCATGTATTTGAGTGATTGCACTTCGACCCATATGATCGCTACCATACTTTCAATATGATCTAATCTAGACCCCATAAAGCCATGCACCAAGTATCGACACCACATAAGCTTCCCTGATAGATCGTTACTGATCCATAGGCTACAGATCGATATCGATCCTCTTTCTTAAATTATTTTCTCTCGAAAACTTAATCGTAACCTCCCTGAAGTCTCCAGATGCCATGCACCAAAAACCAAGTCCAACCAAGTTAATACGATTGATCAGTACTGATCCATTGGCTATGGATCAAAACCAGTCCATGTACTTAGAGAATCTTCACTCAAATTTTTTTATGTTTCCTCCCAACGACCTCTAGGGCTTCTCCACAAAGTTCTGTCTGGATCTGATTATTTAAACCTCTAATTCGCTCTGTTATTCGATTCTAATTCCTAAAACACCCAATTTTGAAAGAACAAATCAAGCATAGCATACAATTCAATCATACAAACAGTAATTCATCAGGAATCAAACATACACGATCATTCAACCATATACAAGCATGACTCATATCACAATAATCATAGATCCAGCAGAATTTGACACTAAATATATGCAAAACATGATGGATCTACAAATTACATGGCATGTGATAATAATAAGTTATACTAGGATATGTAGATTCGAAATAAGCATATATTATACGATTTTAGATTAGAATTAGCATATGAGATGTAAAATAATCCTAATTAACACATATAATCTGTAATAGCTATGTAAGAGATCTCTATAACTCACCAAAATTTAGATCTAATGCAAATACAAAGAAACCAAATCTAAACAGCAAAGAAATCCTTCAATTTTGATTCTATATAATGTGATCCAATCCTCCATAAAGTAGATTTTCCTCTTGATACAATTGAGAATGATTTGGAGAAGAGATTTGGGTTTAGAGATTAGGTTGAAATGGAAATTCAAGAATGCCTAACCTGATGTTTAGAATGAGGAAAAACTCTTATTCCCTTTTAAAACCCCTTATCTACAGCTATAGGGAATTATCCTAATGGGCTCATTAATCAGCCTATTAGCTTCTAATCAAATCTCCCCTGTTGAAAATAAAGTTTAAAGCAACGATTTCTACTAAATTGTCGAGCCAAATATTTAATGTGACTACTCCGCATCACCCTGTTCTAAGAAGACCAATAAAAGCATCTAATTCAGTCCCTAGAAAAAGTTATAGCTAAAATAGTAACTCCTAGGGGGTAAAATGGTCATACACAGATTTGGTAAAAATCATGGATATATCTCGCATCCCATAAACAACACGTTAGAATATCAAAATGATACGACCACTAGACAATTTGATGGAATTATTTTATGATCCTTTAATACTTAGAATACGGGTCATTACATTCTCCCCTTTAGGAATTTCGCCCCAAAATCCCAAGCAACCACGAGCAAACATGGTTTCCCACATTCCTACTATCCACGGTAGCCAACCTATCATCCAATCTAGAATCCAATAATCCATGCAACCAAATCCTACCCTACCATATGACACCATGGCAGAAGTATGATACGAGAATATATCACTCAAAGAGTTCTGGATAGATCGACTTCATGCTCTCTTCTGTTTCCCACGTGCAATTGTCATCATTCTCACTCAATTGTACATTGACTAGCTTAACACCCTTTCTTCTAAGCTATTTCACGTTGTTTCCAACAAATGTAATAATAAACAAAAGAGCGACATGACTCAATAAGACTAGACAACGACAAAACATACAAAGATTAGAAGATCCTTGTATCGGGTTATTTACAACCAATGGTCTATCAACAATTTTAGGTTCTAAATCTAACTTGCACATAAGCTCATTACAAACAAAAGAATGTGATGCTCCAATATCAAACAAAACTGGAACTAAAACACCTCTATCAGAAAGCATACCTTGCACAACAACACTCTTCTCCTTCTTTACTACAGCCGAGGCTCCCAAAGATGATGGCTGTAATGACCCGTATTTTTAGTCAATTTAAATTACGAATTTTAATTGATTTTTATTGGATTTTAAAGGGTCAAATATTGAATCTAGACATGAAAAACTATTAACATTGAATTCTAACGTTGTTTTATATTTTACTAAAGGTAGAATAAGGTTAGTGAACTTTAAAAATTTATTTAAAAGTAAATATATTGAAAATCGATATTTTAATATTATTTTAATAACATGAACATTGACCGTTTTTTTAGAAAATCTCAGAATTCGCCGAAATAAAATTCTTTGGATCCGTATTAGTGAAATATAGTAGGATTTCAAATTTCATATTTCATATTTATTGGACTTATGGTTTGATCATACGAGTTGAAAACACTTTGGAATTGTTTTATCGAAATTCGATTTAAATTACGTTGTTTTAGGATAATATTGAAAATTTGGAAATATTGATAAAATAGATTTAAAATGGTTTAAAATGAATATATATGATAATGGACTTGTTTATAAATTTTCTAGTTAAATTTTATCTATAAAGATTATTAGTTTATTTACACTGGTTTTCAATCGGAAATTTAAATCGTTCAGTGATTGATGTTTGTAAAAGGATATTTGGAAGATCTTTAATTTGATTATAAATGGTAAATGACAATCTTAATGATCTGTTAACATGTAATAATTGTTTCATAGAGTTTAAATTAATTTAAAGTAGATGATACCTTCCTTATATAAGCCTTAAGTGTTGATTTACAATTTAATAAAAAGAGCCTTAACCCTTAAGCTTCCTAAACTTTCTACATTAGAAAACTCATGTCCTTACCCTAACACATGTTTTTCTTCCATTACACCACCTTCCTATATACTTAGTCATATGGGGGAGAGAAAGCATTCCATTTCACTTTGTTTTTGTTTTTTTTTTGTCTCTTTCTCCTTTTCCTTCCAAAAGCTCCACTCTTCCACTTTAATGGCCACCTCACTCTACCACCACCGCCGGCCACCCTAGCTCCCCACACCCTGCATCACCTCCCCACCACCATGTCGTGGGCCCCACACGAACAAAATCCTCTTTTCCTCCTAAAAGCCTAAAATTCCCTCTTTTCTTCCATTTTCCCACTACCCCAAGCTCTTACACTCTTCCTACCACCGCTACACCAACCCTAGGACCCCAGATCTCTTGCGCCTCACCCCATACCCTACCTCTTCAAGGTCATGGACCACAACCCTAGGCCGAGCATCCATGGCACTAAAAATGCCACATTTGTGTTAAGAATCCCCTTTTCAGCTCCTAAACCCCATAAAGGTCCCTTCTTTCTTCATGAAATGCATATTAAAAATATATTTATATATTATACGTAGTTCGTAGTGAGATCCGGGTGAAAACGGTGTCCGTAAAAGGTGATAAGAAGGTTCGTTTGTGTTAAAAATTCTACCTTTAAAAGATTAGTGGAGCGGATAGCGATGGTGAGAACTGTTTTCTCACATTTCGATTGTTAGCTTAGAATTAGTTACTTATGTGACGGTCCTCCCAGACCAGCCGACATTTCCCTGAAAAGCGCTGTGCTAATGCCCGACTAGCATGGGACGGTCGTCAAAGGAAAAGGGTTTTGAAACTATGAATCACCAAAGAACATGTAGTATATCTCATAGCGCATGGAATGAAATATAATAATAACATACTTGACATAAAACAGGCGAGACAGTGCATAAGCTGAAAACTAAACTATCATGACAGCGGAATCCAAAGTACAACTTATAATCCAAACCATCATTATTACAACTTCAAAATACTGTCTTTAAAATAAAATAGAAAAGGTACACTACTAATGCTCAAAGCAGTGACCAGCAACAACACAGGAAGAATATATGTAAGTAGTACGTGGAAGCCTCATGCTCGTCTCCGGACAATTACTCCCGCATAACCACCTAACTTATCTTTAGTCTGCTCGTTTAGGAGCACCCAGAGTAATAAGAAGAGACATAAAACTCTGATTCAGACAAAAGTATGGTATGAGCGATAACAGCAAAAAAAAACAACAACAACAGGTATAAATAATCATATCTGAACCTGGACCTGTAACCAAAGAGTTAGTACAACAAGATGTACAGTACTATAAGGTAACACTAACATATAATGTAAAAATGAGAGTGTGTGTGTCATGGTGATAGCAAACATCAACATAACAATCATCTTCACGTCTCTCACTCATTGCGTAAATCATACGATATCCACCGCTTTGATCACCAAATATATTGGGGTCATGACGACAACTCCGTACAACTATTGCTATGACCATACTTTCCTGGTTTACGGTCAATAACCCTACCCAGTCCATACATCCCTGGCTCTAAGCTAAGGGTCAACCAGTTCACATTTCCCTAGCTGTGGTTCGTTTACATGCCCTCTCTCTTCAATGGTGAACCAAAGTTATAGATATCGATAATTCCTTTAAACACGTCCCGCAACAAAGCCTAACTCATGAAATCACTACAAGAAAATCTGTTTTTTGTTACAAAATACAGTTGCGTTTGTTAGCTAGGTGCATCCGTTGGTATGAAAATAAAAAATAAAAAAATGCTACTTTGCTCGTCCCGCCAAACTTTTTTCTTGCCAGCTCTCATTTTCAATATCTTTGCCGCTTGCGTCTTCGGTGAAAATAACCTAAATCCCTAAAATTAAACTTCTTCCAAATGGGTGGTAAATATATGTTCTTTCAAATCTGTAAAAAATCATCCGTCCTTTCCTTAAGCTTGGAATCTCATTCCCGTTGACGCTTGAGCATCCAGCCAACCTGATGCCTCCACACATCATTTCACTTCTCAGCCTCTCATGCCATGCTACATCGGTGAGCTTTTCATCAATTCTTTGATTTTCAAGAAAGATTCAAATTTGAATTTGATGCTTATTATATTTGATTTATTTTTACCAGCTATATGGCTGCAATTTACTTTGAGTTCTGTCACTTGTTTTAATGTTAAATTTAGATGATGTTTTTGTGTAATTTGAGAAGAAGGGAAGATGCAGTGGAAGCAACAGGAGATTCGGAATCGTCGAGTGATTTTTGTTTCGTTGTTAACTGAGTTCTTTCCCTCTCTTCTTACATTTGTTGTTACTAGCTTTGATTAGAGTGTGATTGGTTCATATGAATGAGTTTTGTTTCATTGTTCACTAGGTTGTGTACTTCCCTTTCTATCTGTTTCAATTTCTGAAAATTATCCATCACCTTATGCTGAAAAGATATGTTCATTGCACTCTTGCTAGGAAAATTATACTGTGGCTGTCATTGCAGCGAAAGCAAGGTTGTAGAATTGATCCTTCTTCTGGAACGCAGCTAGTAACATGTTTGCCTCCTCCAAAGTAGATGCAATATCAGGTAAAATATTTAATTTTTAGAAAAGCCCATATAAAAGAAGTACAAGAACACCCAAAAACGATGAGTCATAGTGCTCTGTGTCACTGTAACATAAAGCACAAACAGTTTCTGTAGTAATCCCAAATCACTATAACCTGTTTGTCCTATTTAGTCAATTCAAAATGGTTAAGTAAATGATAAACGACATAGCGTTGCTGATTTCATTATGACACACGACACTAGTCCAGTTTCATTTTGCACCTCTATTTCTGATTTTATCCTATGTTTTGTGAAAACTGAAATCGACCCTCATGCCATTCAGAACGATCACCAATATCATCTTGTTTGAGTTCAACATCTCGCATGGTTGTTATAATTTCAGTGGTTGTTGTTTTAAAATTCCATCATGAATTATTGTGTCAAATGTAGTTTGACAATTACCTAACAAACGAAATAAATGCATACTCAACCTACTAACCGGGGGTTTGCAATTTATCCATGCTCAAACCATATAGAGGTAGATACACCATATGTCAACAATTTGTTAAAAAATTATCTTCCACATGTTAGTTGTCTAAGAATATACTTCCATATTCCTGATGAATTGTCATTAATAGGCATTGTCAAGAAATGTTTCTTTGTTTCTACAATATTTTCTCTTTGTCCATGCACTCTACAAAATGTTTCTAGAAGTAAATTCCACATTCGTTTAAAAACAGGAGGCTCCTTTCAGATAAGGAAAAAAAAGGCCAACGAACCTTTTTCAATTTTAGGCTTACAAAGGATGGATCAAACAACCTTATGTTTCTTGGCTCCTTAGGAAAAGTCTTCGCTGAAATCATTAAATTATGTGTTTGGCTATTATTTGATAGCCAAAATCCAATAAAGTACAGCAGGAGCAATAATTAAATTCAACATTTTTGCTTTTCCTACAAAAATAAAATATTCAATTTCCCAGTAGCATAAGCGCAACACATAGCATGAGCATGCTTCCATTTTCATTGAGAATAGAAGCGAAAACATTCAGTTGCTCTTTCTCGAAAGTTGTTACCCACGTAGCATGGCATGCTTCCATCAGCTTTTGGCTGAGTGTTATTAGCTTTAAATTCACTTTCATCCACTACGTTCACATTTTCAATGAGTGTTGAACTCTCTCTCCTTCACCTTGTGTTTTTTCTACTACATCGCTCACTAGTGGGGTGGACCCCTAGCCAACACTATCGGTTTGCACGTTAAGTACAGTAAATTTTAAAATACTGGCGAATAACATGTGAGAGAAATGCATTGGGTGACAATTTGGTCATACTATACCAGGTACAAATTCAGATGCATTTGGAGGCATATTGCATGGCCAAGAATACTGGGTGGGTGTAACATGTTGCTGCTCATAGCATAAGTTCTGATTGGCATTACTTCTTGAGGCCTTGTATATGGTGGTACACAAATCATGGTAAAACATGAACGATATTAGGGCGATGAGGCAAAGAAGGATAAGTGCAATGAGGAGAAGCATATATATGGGTGGGCCTAGAACAATACCTTTAGGCCCAGGATCGAACAAGTTAAAAACCATAGAAAAAAGAATCGGTGGTGTAATCCAGTGTAATAAGATTTACTGAAATATTTGAAAGATCCAAATTATTGTTACCGTATTGTACAAAACTACATGTCAGCGATGTCTCATATTCAAGAAGGGAAAACCTAGAGTAATCGATATGCTTCCTTTATCCTCTGATTGTATCATGCGTCACTTGGAGTTCTTTCTATGGTTATACAAAGAATGATGAATTACAAGAGCGTCACAATAGAGTGATTTGTGTTTCCAGAGTCATGCCGTGCTTGCATGCTCTCCAAGAAGCGGCAGAGGCATATCTAACATGCTAGGAAAATCCGTGGTGAGTAAGAAATATCACATTTTACACACCTGAATAGTATATTGAATGCTTACCTATGACTGTCATGTAATCCTTTTGAATTACGTTTAAGATTATGATATGCATATCGTTGTACAGTATTGGGTAGGAGCCATTCATGGTTGCGCGGGAAGTTTGAAGAAGTGCACATGAATGATGAATTATAGAAGCATCCAACAAAACTGTTTCGAAGCTCTGCTAATTCATCATTCTTCTAGTGTTGTTCTTCGAAGTTCTCGAACAACCATTAAAATGGCTCCAAACAAACATTGTACAACAATCGACTTAGCTTGTACGTATGTTTTGAAAAGTTCATGTGACAACTTTAAGGTTAAGCATTCAAATATATTTTTAAAAACAGGCACTTCTAGTATTGTATGTCTTGGTATATCATAATTCATATTGGTGTTGGTATCCTACTTGGTCTGTGGTGAGAGAGTTTAAGCCTTTTGTCAGTATTAGACATTTTTATGTTTTGATCTTTTTAAAAAACTTTAGGTCCAGGATGAAGTGTTTGGCTACTAGTGCACGCACAATATACTTACTAATATATTATTTTGAAAGCTGTCCAAAATCTATATCTAAATCGAAGGTAATAAACAATTAAAACTTTCATGGAGACGATTACATGACTATATATTACAGTCACAAGAGACACGTCACACTGCCTTTTCTTTGAATCTTTATGCAGTGTTTGGATGACATAAAACACATTCTACGAAAAGCACAATGAGGTTCTTGGATCGAAGTACCAAGGAGGCATGAGCAAACTCACGTCGGACGGTTAGAAGAAAGTGGAATTTACAAAATGTGTAAGTTCAGCAAATGAACCTTTGAGACAATAAATGTTCTTTTTTTTTGGTACAAAATAACATTTAATTTAAAATTCCACAACATACTGAATAAACAGCAACAAATAGAACCAAACAACACAAAAGGTGCACTTATAACAAGGTATGCAGTATTGAGAATACGATAAATTTGGAAAAGCATGTGAACTACAATAGAATTAATTACTCCTTATCTACTGGAATAAGGATGGCTATGTAACCGTTGCCTACTTGACACTCTTACATATTTTGGAGGTCTGTATCTGCGCCGAGCATCAGGTCTTTGTTTTTTGTTTTGAGTGTATGTAGCTCCTCCTGATGTTGGTTTTCTCTTTTTCTCCTGTTTAGATTTTTCCAGACTGGATAGTCACTTCTTTAAATTTTCAATGTTGAATTCCGATTTAAGTCCATATTCCTCCACACATTTGATTATTGCTCCAGTGTAGTTTATCAGGTCTTCAATAGCAGCAGCTGAGTTGTTCTCGTTCTTCATTATTGAATGTGCTTTTTCCTTTGAAATTTGGAGATAATTATTCATGAGAGGCACAGGAGGAAACTTATCAGTTAACCCACATTCACAAGCAAAACATGCAGCCTCGATACCTTTTCCGTATTTTACCAACTCATCAATAATACCTTCAATTTTCTCCCCAAGCATTAAACCTGCAGCTACCTTTTCCATGCCCTCTTTTGAAGCATTCGCCAAAACCATCTTCCTCAAGTCATCCTCATCAAAACATTCATTCAATCCGAAACAGACCATGCTTCACAAAAATTCCTCTGCCTCTTATCCTGCAAAATCACCAACCTCCCACTCTGACAGGACTTCCTCCGCCCGATTCTTAATCGTACTTGAAATTTCTGGCCCTTTATGGCCTTCCGAATCAAACAATGCCCTCACCAGCATTCCGATCACCCAAAACTTCTCACTCATGCTCTCACCTACCTTTTCATTACTTAAAAAATCATCAATAGAATGTTTCATTTTATACAGATGTATTTGTAATTATAGGTTATCAACGAGGCACTATGACTTGGTAACATTGTTAGGTTCATTGGGAGGAAGGCAATAAAGAATGTTGAATTCAAAGGTATGAATAACTATTTTAATCATTTTGGCCTGATTGGTTGTTATATCTAATCCTCTTTTTTCAGTTTTAATAATTGAATGTTGATGTAGAGTAGTTTTATTTTTTAAATGTTCAATTTAACTATTAGAAGGAGATTCCTTGCTAAAATTTTATCTATCACCTCTTTACCTTTTCTCATTATATGAGACTGACAATATCTATTTAAACTATTTGATTCCACAAGACTGCCGTGTCATAATCCATTTTGTCACCATGCACTTAGATCCTTCTCTCTATGAAGATCCTACATGTTTCGGTACATGGAGGTGGCTGGTATGTTACTAAACTACATTTAGTATTAGTAATAATATGAGCTTACATCTATAAATATACTTACCACCAAACCGCAGCATTGAATCAAATTTAAGTTCCAATAATTGGATCAAATAATTAACAGTTCAGACCCACATGTCTATTTCAGCAACTATATTATTTGTTTATATAATACACTGAAGTGTATAGTATGATCTTTATCTTAAAAAATCTGGTCAAATGGTGGAAAACATAATCTGAACTTATGCTCTAGGCAATTAGCTGTTTACATAATAGCTAAGAAATCTTGTTTTAGGATAATCACCCCTTCTTTTTGTTTTTATCAGTCATCATCTGGTGTAAATAATTTTGACAATTTCATGCCATTCGGTAAAGAAGCCCGCATGTATCTTGAAGCAGACCTTGCAAAATGGAAATGATAGTTTTTCTTTGCCAGGTGATAATGAAGTGTGACTGGGAATTAGAAGAGCCCAATATCCATAGAAAGTGAACTTATACAGGCCACGACAATGAAAATAAATAGGTTTTTAGAAGATTTTATTATTATTAGTTACTATTCTGAAGTATATACATTTGTAAATAAATTTTTAAAAAGATTTTATCATTATTAGTTACTATTGCGAAGTGGTTTATTTGAGTTATAAAATCCATTATTTAATATTTTAATTATTTTAATTATTCTAATACAAAGTGGCTAAATTGCGAATCATTGAATATATCTTCAAAATTCTAGCAGTCATTCTCATGTCGATCATTTCTTTTATTTCTTAACGTTTAAAATTGAGCTAATGTACATGCTAAGCTCATAGGTAAACTAGTTTTCGCTAACTTACCAAATATGAAGTGTGATGTTCATAACTGGTTTAATTAAGATAACATTTGCCAATAAAATCATCTCTTATACAACTCAAGGAAAATCCTTTTATTAGATGACTCACCTATGGAAAAGCACTTGCGAAGACAATTTATAATTGTCACGTGAAAACGTAAATCTAAGTGTAAAGTTACTTTATTTCTTCAAATTGCCTAGACTTTGGTAAGGCAAGTGTGTTGTTGCTACGATAAACTCTAGTCCTTTTGAATTCTACTGTGTAAAATTAAAGGTTGTATGGTAATATAACGATAATCATCAATGCACTATTCGAATGATATTAAGTTTAAGGTACTCATAGGGAGATATATGACTAACATAATAAAACAAAAATTATCAATGCAAGCTTAAGCATGTGTAATATAGATTCACTTAATGGTGATTCATATACATGTCCCAAGACATTAGTTTTCATGTATTTTAAGTTTGATATGAATACAAAACTGATATGTATATATGAAACTATGTATATGAAAATTAACACGCACTTTAAAATTCAGCCCATTTGAAATTGACATATAATAAATTAAACTTGTATGAAAATTATCAGAACTTGTATGTAATACTAACTATTGGTCGTTACACTTGTTTACAGATAATTAGCATTTCTGAAGTGAAGAACATCAATATCAAAGAACTGTAAGTAATTAAGCTATGAAGAAGACTAATTGTTATGTATTAAAATATTTTACTTGTACTAGATGTGTAGACTTGTTTGTAAACGGTTGTGGTATGTGGATTTTCTTGTTTTGTTGAAATATTATTATTATTGAAATGATTGTGGATATTGTACTTGACTATGCGATTAATGTGTTTTTTATTTATTTAAATACGGTGATTATTGATGGTGGTTTGAAAATGATAATTATGTGATTAATTATTAGTTACATAAGTGATTATTGGAAATGATATAAACCATCCGATTAAAATGTGTTATGCATCAATTAATAAGTTTCAGTAGCATTTCAAAAGTGCTACAGGATAAAAAAAAAAAGGCAATTTACAACAAAAAAATTCGTAGTGGAAGTAAAACGCTATAGAAAATAAATAAAGAAGAGTGCAGGTACCAATTTAGTTGCATTTTTTAGGCGTTGCCAAAAAACCTTTTGTAGGATTTCAGAAACGCTACAATATACTTATTTTTGGTAGCATTTATTACAACACAACTAAAACTTTTAGACTTTTAGTTGCACATCGTGTTTCAGCGTTTACTGAAATGCTACTAAAGGTTGTAGCATCGTTTTTTCAACGCTACAAAAGACATTTTCTGGTGTAGTGAGTTAACTCATTGGTTCCCATCTGGATCCTAAGTGACAACTTCTCATTTGGACTTCATTTGCATCTCGGGTTCTTAGTCTTCTCCGGTTTGGTTCGGCCCTTCACTTCATCTCGGTTCGTGCTCCCTAAGGCGGTTCGGTTCAGATACCCCTTCAGTTCGTGAGTCGTGGTGCTCACCAGTTCGGTTCGTGGTTACCCCACCGGGTCGGATCAGACCTCTCCATCCAGGTCGGTTCGGTGCTCAAGCTTCCTCGGTTCGGTCCTCTACTCCACTTCCAGTTCGGTTCGTGATCCACCAGTTCGTGAACGTCTTTTGGGTTCGGGTCGGTTCCTCAGAGCATCGGGTCATGGCACCTAGGTCACGAGCGGGTCGTGGTACCATAGTCACGAGCCGGTTCGGTTTGGGTTTATGATCCGATCCGGTTTTCTGTACTTCTTACAACAAGCTATTTACGCCTCATGACGGCGTTTTCGACCATTATAACTTTCCTATGCAATCATAGAACACCCCAAACAACAGTAACAACATATATGTTAAATTAAAACTGTAACACCCCGCCTCCGACAGGGTGTCTCTAGCAAGCACTCTGACTTTGGAGGGGCGTTTGAATCAGGTAAACATGCATAATGATATATCAAGGCAGAACAAGAACATATGTATATATGTAAACAGAGTAAATAACACAGATAAAGCAGCGGAAGATTTCAAAATATTCCAAAACCAGTTTAGTACAACATAATGTCAATTTTCCAAATAAATAAGTCTAGATAAAACAACATCAACTGAAATAAAACTGAAATACATAAGTACTAATCCCCAAAAGAAGTGATAGCCACAGCTAGCTTCATGTCCAAACCGTACATGAGCTAAATCCCACAAGCAAGCAGTCAGAAATCCAGCTAAGCTCCAGTATTCCCTCCCTGAGAACCGGGGGGGGGGGGGGGGGGGACGGAAGAAAAGAGGCGAAAGAAAACAGGTCAGTCAAAAAGACTGAGTAAGCCCTACTACAATCAATGTAAACTGATAAAGTTAACTGGCATGAGCAGCAGGGATGAACATAAGGATAACAACATACTAGCATGATGATTAACTAACAAGGTAGATAAAGGTGTCATCGCATAATCAGGATTAAGGTTTTGCATCACAGGTGTACTAGCAAACTAACATGACTTGAATAAACAAGTATTGATCCCTTGGCCCAAGCTTTGGCCCAATAACATGAAATGACCCTAATACAAGATCCAACCAAACGGTCTAGTCGATCGGCTCCCTAAGCCTAACTCGTCACGTGTTGGTGTCAATACGGCCCAATCATAATTGTAGTCGAACTGTGCCAGGTCCACCCTTTGGGTGTATCAAGCCTTAGGGTGTCAACCCCTGGACACCATGAACATGAGTGCACAGTCCCGATCTACTGGTACCCGTGCATGTTTTCTCCGGCTACGGACTATGTGCACGACCGGAGTCCGCCCGGAACTACACCGGCGTACCCTCTGCCGTCGCTTTTGGTCACTTACCTCCAGTCCAGTAATCGTGCCCCCACCCTAGCCTAGTCCCTAGGGTCATGATGATACTAACTTGGGATTACTGCTGGAGTGGGCCCCCATTGCTAGGATTTTTCTAGTGGGTTAAGTACGGTTTAACCCTCTTGCTAATCCTGGATTAACTTGGTTAAGTGTAACAATGAGTTCACGACTTAACCCCGATTAATCTACCAAGCCCAAATTGGTTAAGTATTAAGTGGACCATGACTTAACCCTAATCACGAGGCATTAATTAATTTAATGCGCCTTAACCTCTCACATTAAACCTTGTTGTGGTTACTAGTTAAGCCGGGCGGGTCCGGGTAGCTTTACACCACAACTTGGTCTAACCTCGGGTTCAAGGTACAACATGACCAACTTCTCACATTGGGTCCTATTGTTTGTAGCAACTAGTTAAGCCGGTCGGTTCCGGGTAGGTTTACGCTACAAACTCAACCCAACCTCGAGTTGGCCACACTTATCTTTTCTAAGTGTCATGTCCATCATGTTTCCAAAACATGTTACAAGTTTTCAAGCAATTGGGTAGACCTAACTTAATAGGTAAATTCCCAATGGGTAGACCTAACTTAATAGGTAAATTCCCAAGCTTATGTTTTATGTCTTTTAAGTTTACCCAACCCCAAACGCAATCCCATCGCTTACATATCGCAATAGCGCATAAAGGATAGAAAGAGGGAACTTGGCATAATCATGACATAAAGGTATTGAAGCCACAAGCTTAACATGGTGGCATATGAAATGTTCATATGTTCATACACTTGCATATTAACATTTTTAGGCCTCAAAAGCATGCATAAAACCAAACTTAGCATATTGGTGATACATGGTGCTAAATGACATGTAGAGATAGCCATAAGTTCGCATTTAGCCTCACATGCAAGTTATCATAAGAGATATGATAACTTACATGTTGCTAAAATGCAACCTTTGGCATAAAGCTTAAAGCTTTATGTTCATAAACCCAAAATAAGCTTGCATAACATGATAGCATGAACAAAATGTTCAACCCAAACTTGCATAACATAACTTGGCATACTTGCATATAAACTTGCATATCACAACATGATAAACTTGCATATCACAACATGATAAACTTGCATATAAACTTGCATATCACAACATGATAAACTTGCATATCATACATTTAACTTTAGAGTTTAAGTATGAAAGTAGAATAGGGCTTACAATGCTTAAGAAGTCACAAAAATATGACAAAGCCCTTATGAAATCAATTAAACCCAAAATGCAAGCAAAACCCTTGAGCCAAAATGATCAAGACTCTTTCTTTATGATGCAAATATATAAACTTGACTTGAATGCAAGCTAATGATGCTCATACAAGTTTGAAAACACTTGTATGCATGGAAAATCACTTAGGAATTTATTTAGGAATTTTATGAAGAGAGTGGAGGCCATGAGAGGATTGATTTTGCCATAGTTTAGTTGTATGAATGAATAATGATGATTTAGGGTAGGTTAGGGTCTTATTTATAGATTAGGCAAGTGTTTTAGGCCATAGGATTAACCCTAGATTCAATCCAAGCCATCAAAGCATGTCTTGGGGAAGAAGTCAAGTGTAGGAACCATCTAGGGCCTTTAGATTAAAGATGGACCATGAGAACCATTCAAATGCAAAATCTGCATTTGAGCGAATCGGCCCACGGGTTGACAGCCAAACACCCTGGATTAACCCCTAGTCGACCCAGCGGGCTCGGGTCGACCTCAAAAATCGGCCGGTTCGGTTATTCCCCTCTCCCAATTCGCTGTTTTGAACATTTTTGCATATTTATTTATTTAATTTTCAATTATATATATATATATATATCAATATATATATATTTCTCTGCGCAACCCATTTCACTTAATTAAGTATACTTTAATTTGGGAATTTTTCGTGAAACTTTGCGAGGCCATATCTTGGTCATACGGACTCCGATTTTCGAAAAACTCGGACTCTATTTCGCGTATTTTTCCAAGACGAACGCAATGGCATAGCCCGTTTCCCTTGATTCAGATTTTACAGTTTAATTCTGCCTCCATTTATGTTATAACATGTTATTCAAAAATACGGGTTGTTACATTCTTCCCTCCTTAAAGGATTTCGTCCCCGAAATCTCCAAGTTAGGAAGAACGTATCCTACCATCCATCATCCATCTACTCAAAACATCATCCACGAGCAATCATTGTCCTTAAAAGGTTCTAAATGCTGTATGATCATATGCAAAGGTGTGTGTATATGTACTTATCTAATGCGAAAATCAGGAGGTTACTGATTCAGTAAACCCCCTTAATGCAAAATATGTTAGTGAAATGAGTCCATATGTATGCAAATTCCTAACATAATTTATAATCTCTACATGAGTGCACATAACATTCATCCATATGCAACATCCACGTGATAGCATAACAAGTTTTCATCCATGAATAAGCATAAACACTCATGCATATGCGGTATGAAAGTGTGTGAGCCGATCTTAGTGCCTAACGTGTATTATGCATCCACGAGTATCCACTTGCAAACACTTGCAACCACTTGCAACCATCAAGCATAACATGTTTCAAACACATGTTTCATCCAAAGGGTTTCTACCTAAGGTTCTCATGACAAGATTAACACGATAAACTAGATAAACATGGATAGCAAAGAGAAAGATATGCTAACAAAGAAAAGAGATTGAGAGTGTACCCTCAAAAAGGAATGGATAAAGCCCACGCATCTTCTGCTCGGTTTCCCAAGTTGCGTCTTCTTCGGCTTCACCCCATTGAACCTTCACCAATTTGACCTCTCGATTCCTTAGCTTCTTGGTCTCCGTCCCCAAGATACGAATCGGAGCTCTCCTCAAGGTAGCCTCTTTCTCCACTTCTACATCTTTTAGAACACTTGGCTCAACAACCTCTGCTGATTCATGTAAACACTTCCGGAGATGCGAGACATGAAAAACATCGTGTACTCCAGCAAGCTTCTCGGGCAACTTCACTCTATAAGCCATCTGCCCGATCCTTTCTATAATAGGGAATAGTCCAACAAACCTCGGTGCCAACTTCCCAACAGCTCCAAATCGGACCACATTCCGCAAAGGAGAAACCTTCACGAAAACCATATCCCCAACATCAAACTCCAAATCAGTTCTTCGCTTATCAGCATAGGATTTCTGTCGGTCTTGGGCCGCTTTCATCCGTCTCCGAATCAACTCGATCTTCTCGGATGTATCTCTGATCATATCAGGCCCAAGTATAAGCTCATTTGTAGTCTCCCACCAACATGTAGGCGACTTGCACGGCCTCCCATATAAAGCTTCAAATGGTGCCATCCCTATGCTTGCCTGATAACTGTTATTATATGCAAACTCAACAAGAGGAAGATGGTCTTCCCAAGTACCACCAAAATCCAGAATACAAAGCCTCAACAGATCCTCGAGTACCCTATTCACCCTTTCGGTTTGACCGTCCGTCCGTGGGTGATAAGCCGTACTTAGATTCAACCTTGTGCCCATAGCTTCTTGCAAGCTATTCCAGAATTGACTTGTAAAGATTGGGTCACGGTCACTGACTATACTAGAAGGGACTCCATGTAGTCTCACAATCTCACGAAGATATACAGACGCTAGCCAAGATGCGGTCCTCTTGCTCTTCACCGGAATGAAATGAGCACTCTTCGTAAGTCTATCCACAATAACCCAAATGCTCGTATTCCCTTTCCTTGACCTTGGTAGCCCATCGATAAAATCCATGGAAATACTCTCCCACTTCCATAGTGGAACGTCTAGAGGATGCAATAGCCCACCGGGCTTCTTCGACTCGGCCTTAACTTGCGGGCAAATGATACATCTAGAGACAAATTCTGCCACATCCTTCTTCATCCCAGGCCAAAAGAAAATGCGCTTCATATCTTTATACATCTTATCTCCGCCCGGATGTATAGTCAACTTAGAGCGATGCGCTTCCTCAAGAACTCTTCTTACTAGATCTTCTACCATTGGAACACATAACCTTCCGTCTCTCCTCAGCCAACCCTTGTCATCAATAGAATATCGAGCGAGATGACTAGACGTCTCTCCTCGAATTAGCTTATCCATAATCTCAACTATCTGAGGCTCTTCTCTCTACGAAGCCCCAACTTGATCAAGAAGGGTAGGTCTGAGTTCCAGAGATGCTAAAGAACCGGTCATCGACTCAATCGCCAAAGAGAAATCAAAGGTTGCCACATACTCTAAATTCTTCATCTCAACGAATAGAGGATTTAGGGTCAACCTTCTTCTACTCAATGCATCTGCTACCACATTCCCCTTGCCAGGGGTATAAGCTATCTCAAAATCGTAGGACGCCAAGAATTCCATCCATCTTTGTTGCCTCAGATTCAGATCCTTCTGAGAAAAGAGATACTTCAATGACTTGTGATCGGTATAAAGCTCAAATCTTTCTCCCAGAAGATAATGGCGCCAAGCCTTGAGTGCATATACTATTGCTGCCAACTCTAAGTCATGAGTGGAATAATTCTTCTCATGCACTTTGAGTTGTCTACCGCCAAAGCATATCACTCTTCCTTCTTGCATAAGAACAACTCCTAACCCCGTGCCACATGCATCGGTGTATACAGTAAATAACTTCCCTCCATCGGGCAAAGCTAGAACAGGTGCTGATGTGAGGGCTCTCTTGAGCTTCTGAAAAGCAAGCTCGCATTCTATGCTCCAAGCAAAAACTAAATTCTTCTTCGTCAATTTAGTGAGAGGAGCGGATATCTTTGCGAAGTCCTTGATGAACTTCCGGTAAAAACCCGCAAGACCTAGAAAACTTCTCACTTCGGTTGCATTCCTTGGAGTCTTCCAATCCTGAACTGCCACTACCTTAGCGGGATCCACCGCTAAGCCTTGCTTAGATACTATATGCCCAAGGAATCTAACTTCCCTTCTCCAAAAGTGACACTTGGAGAACTTGGCCTTCAACTGATGCGCTCTAAGCGTGTCCATCACCTCCATGAGATGCCTTGCGTGCTCTTCCTCATCCTTAGAGAAGATCAGAATATCATCTACGAAGACCACGACAAACTTGTTCAAGAACTCCCTGAACACCCTACTCATCAAGTCCACGAAATATGCGGGTGCATTAGTCAAGCCGAACGGCATGACAAGCCATTCGAAGAATCCATCTGGAGTTCTGAACGCAGTCTTGTCTATACTATCTTCAGCTACCCTGAGCTGATGGAACCCCGTAGCAAGATCAAGCTGAGAGAAAACAGAAGCACCGACAAGCTGGTCAAAGAGATCATCAATCCTCGGTAACGGGTGTCTGTTCTTCTTAGTCAGCTTATTCAACTCTCGATAGTCAACGCAAAGTCGGAGAGAACCATCCGCCTTGGTAGCAAATACCACAGGCGCTCCCCATTCAGATATACTTCGTCTAATGAAGTTCTTCTCAAGCAACTCTTTCACTTGCTTACTTAGCTCCCGCCTTTCACGCGAAGCCATGTGCCGAACGGGCAAAGAAACAGGCTTTGCATTATCCACCAGATAAATGCGGAAATCAATCTCTCGCTTAGGGGCAACCCCCTAACTTCATCGAAAACATCCGGATACTCTCGAACCACTCTCACAGACTGAAGAGTTTCCATTGACGAGTCGAGTGATTCCAGATAGCACAACATGACGGGACCTCTCGGATCACAAGAAATCTCTAGGGTGTTTCCGAGGCGAGTCACGAGCCTCACAACCCTATGCTCACAATCAAGAATGGCTCCGTATCTGGACAGCCAATCCATGCCCAATATCAATCCGTATCCCCTAAAACCAAGAACATAAGCACTGCACAAGAACTCTACACTCAGTATAGAGATCCTCAAATCCCCACATATCATAGACAAATGGGCGGAACCCCCAATAGGATTTGAGACACAGACGGGATCATCTACCAAGCTAGTACTAAGGTGCAAACTATCAACAAGATCAGATGAGATAAAGCTATGCGATGCACCAGAATCAAACAAGGTACAAACTGGAAAATCAGAAATATATACAAGGCTCTCAACAGAAATACCACCTCGATCGGGAACTGGAGCGACATTGAGAGCATGAACTTGCCCTCCTGAAGGTCCAGCACGCTGAGTCTGACCCTGGCCTTGCCCTTGCTTCCTCGGGCAATCCTTACTGAAATGTCCAGTCTCACCGCAGAAAAAGCATTCACCATTCTTCCTTTTCCTCCTCTTACAATCCTTAATAAGATGCCCAACTGAACCGCAATAATGGCACTTCCCCTTGTTGTTCTTGCCCTTGTTGTTATTGCCCTTGTTGTTGTTCCCCTTGTTGCCTTGACTCTTGTTCTTGTTCTGATTGCCTTGACTGCTCTGACCACTTGGATTACCCTGATTTCCTTTTCCCTGGGAATCAGTCTTCTTGGCTTGAGTATCATTCATCTTGGTTTCTTTCTTGACATCTCCCTGAAGTAACGCCATATCAACCAAACTCTCAAACGTGGCCCCATGGGGAATATGTGACATAGCCAATCCCTGCAACAGCTCATTCAATCCTCTAGCAAAACGAAGAGCCTTCTTCTGAGGAGTATTCACCATATCCAAGCCAAAACGAGCTAACTGATTGAACTTGTTCACATATTCTTTGACAGACATATCTCCTTGTTTCAAAGTTATGAACCTCTCCATTTGCAGATTCTCCTCAGCAGAAGATAGAAACTTAAGCATGAACCTTGCCCTGAAATCGGCCCAAGTCTCAATAGGCCTAGTACCATTGGTGACTTCCCACCAATAAGCGGCTTCATCCTTCATAAGCCAAACCGCCAACAAGAGCTTCCTCTGATCGTCTAACCCAAAGATAGCAAACAAATCCTCGGTCTCTTTCAACCAATTTCTGGCCTCTACAAAAGTCTCAGTGCCTTGAAAGTTCTTGCCACCCATTGCTTTGAAATCTTTGCAAGTCTTTGCAAAGTCCACTTGAGGATGCTGAGGGGGAGGAGGAAGAGGAACCTCAGCGACAGGAGGAGGAGGAACATTAACCACCGGAGGAGGAGGAGGAACATTAACTACCGGAGGAGGAGGAGGAGGAACATCTGCGGGGCCGGCTTCGGTCGCCCTAGCCTCCAAAAGTCTCCTATACCAAACAGGTACGTGTACTCCCTCCGGAATAGCAAAGTTATCGGGCATACTGAAAATGAATAAAAAGACAGATTCAGAATGGAGAAAAACGAAGGAATTTTGCTAATGGCTTTTTGGGTAATAGCCTTTAAAATAAACTAGACTTTTCTTTGGAAAATACTTTATACTTGGTTTTGAAAATAGTTTTCCAAAAGTTTTCTAAAAACCTTTTTGTTCCTTCTCGTAAACCATATGCTCTGATACCAAATTGTAACACCCCGCCTCCGCCAGGGTGTCTCTAGCAAGCACTCTGACTTTGGAGGGGCGTTTGAATCAGGTAAACATGCATAATGATATATCAAGGCAGAACAAGAACATATGTATATATGTAAACAGAGTAAATAACACAGATAAAGCAGCGGAAGATTTCAAAATATTCCAAAACCAGTTTAGTACAACATAATGTCAATTTTCCAAATAAATAAGTCTAGATAAAACAACATCAACTGAAATACATAAGTACTAATCCCCAAAAGAAGTGATAGCCACAGCTAGCTTCATGTCCAAACCGTACATGAGCTAAATCCCACAAGCAAGCAGTCAGAAATCCAGCTAAGCTCCAGTATTCCCTCCCTGAGAACCTGGGGGGGGGGGAAACGGAAGAAAAGAGGCGAAAGAAAACAGGTCAGTCAAAAAGACTGAGTAAGCCCTACTACAATCAATGTAAACTGATAAAGTTAACTGGCATGAGCAGCAGGGATGAACATAAGGATAACAACATACTAGCATGATGATTAACTAACAAGGTAGATAAAGGTGTCATCGCATAATCAGGATTAAGGTTTTGCACCACAGGTGTACTAGCAAACTAACATGACTTGAATAAACAAGTATTGATCCCTTGGCCCAAGCTTTGGCCCAATAACATGAAATGACCCTAATACAAGGTCCAACCAAACGGTCTAGTCGATCGGCTCCCTAAGCCTAACTCGTCACGTGTTGGTGTCAATACGGGCCAATCATAATTGTAGTCGAACTGTGTCGGGTCCACCCTTCGGGTGTATCAAGCCCTAGGGTGTCAACCCCTGGACACCATGAACATGAGTGCACAGTCCCGATCTACTGGTACCCGTGCATGTTTTCTCCGGCTACGGACTATGTGCACGACCAGAGTCCGCCCGGAACTACACCGGCGTACCCTCTGCCGTCGCTTTTGGTCACTTACCTCCAGTCCAGTAATCGTGCCCCCACCCTAGCCTAGTCCCTAGGGTCATGATGATACTAACTTGGGATTACTGCTGGAGTGGGCCCCCATTGCTAGGATTTTTCTAGTGGGTTAAGTACGGTTTAACCCTCTTGCTAATCCTGGATTAACTTGGTTAAGTGTAACGATGAGTTCACGACTTAACCCCGATTAATCTACCAAGCCCAAATTGGTTAAGTATTAAGTGGACCATGACTTAACCCTAATCACGAGGCATTAATTAATTTAATGCGCCTTAACCTCTCACATTAGACCTTGTTGTGGTTACTAGTTAAGCCGGGCGGGTCCGGGTAGCTTTACACCACAACTTGGTCTAACCTCGGGTTCAAGGTACAACATGACCAACTTCTCACATTGGGTCCTATTGTTTGTAGCAACTAGTTAAGCCGGTCGGTTCCGGGTAGGTTTACGCTACAAACTCAACCCAACCTCGAGTTGGCCACACTTATCTTTTCTAAGTGTCATGTCCATCATGTTTCCAAAACATGTTACAAGTTTTCAAGCAATTGGGTAGACCTAACTTAATAGGTAAATTCCCAATGGGTAGACCTAACTTAATAGGTAAATTCCCAAGCTTATGTTTTATGTCTTTTAAGTTTACCCAACCCCAAATGCAATCCCATCGCTTACATATCGCAATAGCGCATAAAGGATAGAAAGAGGGAACTTGGCATAATCATGACATAAAGGTATTGAAGCCACAAGCTTAACATGGTGGCATATGAAATGTTCATATGTTCATACACTTGCATATTACATTTTTAGGCCTCAAAAGCATGCATAAAACCAAACTTAGCATATTGGTGATACATGGTGCTAAATGACATGTAGAGATAGCCATAAGTTCGCATTTAGCCTCACATGCAAGTTATCATAAGAGATATGATAACTTACATGTTGCTAAAATGCAACCTTTGGCATAAAGCTTAAAGCTTTATGTTCATAAACCCAAAATAAGCTTGCATAACATGATAGCATGAACAAAATGTTCAACCCAAACTTGCATAACATAACTTGGCATACTTGCATATAAACTTGCATATCACAACATGATAAACTTGCATATCACAACATGATAAACTTGCATATAAACTTGCATATCACAACATGATAAACTTGCATATCATACATTTAACTTTAGAGTTTAAGTATGAAAGTAGAATAGGGCTTACAATGCTTAAGAAGTCACAAAAATATGACAAAGCCCTTATGAAATCAATTAAACCCAAAATGCAAGCAAAACCCTTGAGCCAAAATGATCAAGACTCTTTCTTTATGATGCAAATATATAAACTTGACTTGAATGCAAGCTAATGATGCTCATACAAGTTTGAAAACACTTGTATGCATGGAAAATCACTTAGGAATTTATTTAGGAATTTTATGAAGAGAGTGGAGGCCATGAGAGGATTGATTTTGCCATAGTTTAGTTGTATGAATGAATAATGATGATTTAGGGTAGGTTAGGGTCTTATTTATAGATTAGGCAAGTGTTTTAGGCCATAGGATTAACCCTAGATTCAATCCAAGCCATCAAAGCATGTCTTGGGGAAGAAGTCAAGTGTAGGAACCATCTAGGGCCTTTAGATTAAAGATGGACCATGAGAACCATTCAAATGCAAAATCTGCATTTGAGCGAATCGGCCCACGGGTTGACAGCCAAACACCCTGGATTAACCCCTAGTCGACCCAGCGGGCTTGGGTCGACCACAAAAATCGGCCGGTTCGGTTATTCCCCTCTCCCAATTCGCTGTTTTGAACATTTTTGCATATTTATTTATTTAATTTTAATTATATATATATATCAATATATATATATTTCTCTGCGCAACCCATTTCACTTAATTAAGTATACTTTAATTTGGGAATTTTTCGTGAAACTTCGCGAGGCCATATGTTGGTCATACGGACTCCGATTTTCGAAAACTCAGACTCTATTTCGCGTATTTTTCCAAGACGAACGCAATGGCATAGCCCGTTTCCCTTGATTCAGATTTTACAGTTTAATTCTGCCTCCATTTATGTTATAACATGTTATTCAAAAATACGGGTTGTTACAAAAACGATCAAAACATCAAGCATATAAGTTATTTAAGGTCAAACATACCCAAAACCATGATTTTCCCCTTAATACTCTTAACCATGTTTTAACTATAAGATTGGCAAACTTAATCCAAATTAACCCAAATTTTCACCAGTGACATAAAATAATATTTTAGAATTTCTACATATTTTTCCAGATTTTTATGATGCATAATTTTGCTAATTATCACTAATCACCCCTAATTAGCCGTTAAAGTGCAAGCACTCACCTTACCCACAAATGAATCTTAGATCTGAAACTATGACTGATATGGCACGAATTCCAATGTATAGCAGCAGCTCTATCTCTGATTCGATACTAATTTCTCTTGATTTGATGTAGTTTTGGTTAATTACCGATTAGAATGAGATTTGGAGGATAGAGGCCATTGCTAAGGTTAGAGAAATGCTTGTGGCGGCTGGAAAAATGTAAATGAATCATTCTCTAACTCTTTTCAGCCCTCCCATAATCCAAATCCCAAAATGGGTTATGGGCCTAACCACTAATCACCTAATTAAGTCTGGTTAGGCTTTTTTTCATCTTTCAAACTTTATTTCAGCCATATCTCTCAAACGGTAAGTCCGTTTGATTAATGTGACCACTCTACGGAAAAGTAAACCATCATCCGAATCCAATGGAAGTGGTTTTAAGTCAAAACTCTTTACCAATCAAAAGTTATAGGCGAAACAAGAATCTCCAAGGGCAAAATGGTCATTTAAAATTCGGCAAAATCGTGCACATGGGAAATGACCCCAGTAGTCCTTTCCCAAAGTTACACGACCATATGACTTTGTATGAAAATAAAATAAATATTCTACGATCCTCCGATACGTAGAATGCGGGTCG
The DNA here is from genome assembly GCA_030737875.1 of Allium sativum. Classification (NCBI taxonomy): domain Eukaryota; kingdom Viridiplantae; phylum Streptophyta; class Magnoliopsida; order Asparagales; family Amaryllidaceae; genus Allium; species Allium sativum. The sequence continues at coordinate 505,805,467 of CM060921.1, read as the reverse complement.
TTACACTCTCCATCCCCCCTCCCCTTTTAAGAAATTTCGCACCCGAAATTCCTTAACTAAGAAAACATACAATGGTGGCCCGCATGCCTATCAATCATTTACAAACAATCAAACATACATAATAACATCACAAGCCTATCCTATCATGTGGTTTACTAACAAAGGAATAACTATATCGTGATTAAAATCTTACCAGGCAAAGAGCTCTGGATATGACTTCCTTATGCTCTCCTCGGTTTCCCAAGTACAGTCATTCTCATTATCACCCCACTGGACCTTAACCAGTTTCACCGCCTTCCTTCGAAGTTTCTTTGTATCATGACCGACAATACGAATCTTTCTGTGGCTCCCAACTGCCTCAGATTCCACTTCGATATCATCCAACTGATCTGGTGAAATCGTCATATCAGAATTGAAACACCCCACCTCCGTTAGGGTCACTCTCAAAGGGAATGCCCTAATTTTGGTGGAGGTTTATAAGTACAAGTCACAGATATACAAGACAGATATAAGAACACATATTTGTAAACAGCGGAAGAACAACAAACTTTTATTTCATAAAGTCAAATACGTGTTACAACAACATCCTTTCCAAAAACATAGCATAACATTTTCATAATCTGTCTTGATTACATGATTTAAAGAAGCATAAATAAAACATAGATAAACTGCAAAAGTCCCCATAGTGAATTGTCCAAAGCCATAGTTCAAAACAGGAAAGTCCAAGCAATACATTTCTCTTCTTCAAGCTGGATGTTGAGGTTGGTCAAGCTGCCGTGTTCCCTCCCTGAGGACCTGGGGGGGGGGGGGAACGGAAGAAAGAAGACGAAAGAAAAGTAGAGTCAGACATAAAGCCTGAGTAAGTCTAGTACTATTTTGTCTATGAATAAAGAACTGGGTATGATAAGTATAAACAAGAAGTGGGCATGCACTATAAACCATGATTAAGTTAAACTATGCTTTTGTGTTAGTAACAAAGTATCCCCTTTGTAAACATGTAGAAACCTTATGAACATGACTTGTTTATGTTTATTTATGCCATGCTTATGTTTGACATTATGCCATGTTTATGCTAGAAATATTTGTGCCATGCTTATGTTTGACGTTATGCATAAATAAGAATATAGGTTCATGTTGCAGTTAAACCTATGCAAGTTCACATGCTTTGATTCATGTCACCTATGTTACCACTATGCAAGTACACCAATTTCTATTTTGTATTTCCAACGTCGTATTGCAAATTCATGCGCTCACCTTCCCCTCTTTGTGTATACGCCATAAGCCTCCCCTTTCGCATGGCTAAATTGGGCTTTAAAAAGGCTAAGCCCAATATATATGAACGGACGTGTAAAACAGGGGAAAATAACGTTGGGTTAAAAATTAATTAATGAATGAAAATATAAAATAGAAGGGCCCAAATTCAAGTATGGGTTGGGCCCGTGATTGGTGTAACCTCTGAAACACCCCACCTCCGTTAGGGTCACTCTCAAAGGGAATGCCCTAATTTTGGTGGAGGTTTATAAGTACAAGTCACAGATATACAAGACAGATATAAGAACACATATTTGTAAACAGCGGAAGAACAACAAACTTTATTTCATAAAGTCAAATACGTGTTACAACAACATCCTTTCCAAAAACATAACATAACACTTTCATAATCTGTCTTGAGTACATTATTTAAAGAAGCATAAATAAAACATAGACAATCTGATACCAAGTGAAACACCCCACCTCCGTTAGGGTCACTCTCAAAGGGAATGCCCAAATTTTGGTGGAGGTTTATAAGTACAAGTCACAAATATACAAGACAGATATAAGAACACATATTTGTAAACAGCGGAAGAACAACAAACTTTATTTCATAAAGTCAAATACGTGTTACAACAACATTCTTTCCAAAAACATAACATAACACTTTCATAATCTGCCTTGAGTACATTATTTAAAGAAGCATAAATAAAACATAGAATACTGCAAAAGCCCCATAGTGGATTGTCCAAAGCCATAGTTCAAAACAAGAAAGTCCAAGCAATACATTTCTCTTCTTCAAGCTGGATGTTGAGGTAGGTCAAGCTGCTGTGTTCCCTCCCTGAGGACCTGGGGGGGTGGGGGGAACGGAAGAAAGAAGACGAAAGAAAAGTAGAGTCAGACATAAAGCCTGAGTAAGTCTAGTATTATTTTGTCTATGAATAAAGAACTGGGTATGATAAGTAATAACAAGAAGTGGGCAAACACCATAACTTGGTTAAGTTGTCTAGGGTCGAATATACTATCGTACCCCATGTTAATCTCTGAACCCATATACTAGTTTCCAATTTGCACCCCATAATCAGGGTGATGTGATCCATTTTATGATGATCGGCTCCTACTCGCATAGTTACATGTGTCTTACGGCCCCCGATGTCTGTAGTTACCTATGCTGGTCCCACCATGGGGTGTATCAAGTCCCATGGCAGCGGCCCGACACAACCTTAGAATGCACAGGTATGCTACTGGTGCCCAGTGCTTTATTTTTCTGCGCCGGAGTGCGTGCACGCCCGCACACCGTTAGAACCTACACTGCTATACCACCGTCGTCGCTTTGACCTCTTACAATCAGCCCAGTAATCGTGCCCCACCCTGCCTAGTTTCAGGGTATCATGATACACCTTTTAGGGTTACTGCTGAAAAGGGTCCCCCGTTACTAGGTTTTCTATCTCTATCCAACATGCTAAGTGGGTTAAGTGTTTCTAACCTAACCCCCACCAGTCCGTTTAGTTTAGCATGTTCCATTTTGATTAAGTCTTTAGTCCACTTAATCCTAACAATCCTGACTCAGCCTTAATTGTCTTATTAAGGCCCTGACCTCTCACATTAGACAGGTATTGTTGTGGCTGCCTGTTGCCGGTTGGTTCCGGGCAGTCTTACGCCACAACTCAGTCTAACCTCAGGTCCTTATTGGGCTCCATGTTTAACCTCTCACATTGGATAGGTATTGTTGTGACTACTGGACAGCCGGGCGGTTCCGGGCAGGTTTACATCACAACTCAATCCAACCTCGGGTTAAACACATCGTATTTTCTACATTTACATATCTTGTCATTCTTCTTTATTTCTTATATGTAAATATTTGCGGCCCATTATTAAGTCAATGGTGTAAAGGTTACACCAATCAGGGGCCCAACCCATACTTGAACTTGGGCCCTTCTATTTTATATTTTCATTCATTAGTAATTTTAACCCAACGTTATTTTCCCCCGTTTTACACGTCCGTTTATATATATTGGGCTTAGCCTTTTAAAGCCCAATTTAGCCATGCGAAAAGGGGAGGCTTAAAGCGTAATTACATACACAAAGAGGGGAATGTGAGCGCATGAACTTGCAATACGACGTTGGAAATACAAAATAGAAACTGGTGTACTTGCATAGTGGTAACATAGGTGACATGAATCAAAGCATGTGAACTTGCATAGGTTTAACTGCAACATGAACCTATATTCTTATTTATGCATAACGTCAAACATAAGCATGGCACAAATATTTCTAGCATAAACATGGCATAATGTCAAACATAAGCATGACATAAATAAACATAAACAAGTCATGTTCATAAGGTTTCTACATGTTTACAAAGGGGATACTTTGTTACTAACACAAAAGCATAGTTTAACTTAATCATGGTTTAAGTCTAATCACATAACGATGGTATAATTATACTTATGCATAAATATTCCTAATCATGGTGTTTGCTTTAAACTTGCAAAAAGGGATTTTTGAGTCTAACCTAGCCATGTCTCACATATGTCATCATATAATTCTTTTAAACAAGATAGACTTAATCATGGATTTCAATTATGCCAAATATCATTCATAGCCTAGCCATATTCATAAGTTTGCAAAAGCATGACTTAATACATGGATTATGGTGTCAAAATTCCAACATAGTTTCATGTGAACTATAACAACCAAACTTGTTTCAATTACTTGCAAAATGATTTATGCACAAAAATATACATCATGATGGCATAATAACAAAGCCCCAAACTCGCATGAATTTCAATCAACTACATACATGTAGCTTCAACATAGATTACATAATTTGCGCAATATTCCAAACGTATACTTGCATAGAACTACCGCATGTAGTTCTTTATAATGAATAACATAATTTTGCACAAATATGAATTACTTTATTATCCCAATTCAAGCATACAAATCAATACAGTTGTTTATTCATACCAAAGTAATACTCTACTTACAATGGTTTGATGAATTCTCTAGTTTAGGGATTGAAGACGCAAATTCCTTTGTTGAATTGATTTGATTTAGGTCTCTTTAAGCTTTAGAATTTTCCTCCTAATCCTCTCTCTAGTTGGCGGCTACTCTTAGTCGTTCCTCAGCAACATGGCGGCTATGTTCTTAATTTTGAATGAATAGATTAGGGTTTAGTCTAGGGTTGTTTATATAGAGGTTAGGAACTGATTAGGACCATTGATGTTGCTTGGATTGATCGTAGCCATTCATTCGATAGAGAGACCAATCAAAACTTGCCACCTAGCCCTAGTGACAAAGCAGACCACAGAAAATCGGCCAAACACAGACCTGGCCAGCCAGGTTGGCTGGGCTCGACCAGGTCGACACCCCTGTCGACAGGACTGTCGACAGCCCTGTCGACATGGGTAGCCCAGGTCGACAGCCCAGTCGACCTGGGTGGCCTAGGCGGGTGTTTGGCCGTTTCATAATCTGTCTTGAGTACATTATTTAAAGAAGCATAAATAAAACATAGAATACTGCAAAAGCCCCATAGTGGATTGTCCAAAGCCATAGTTCAAAACAGGAAAGTCCAAGCAATACATTTCTCTTCTTCAAGCTGGATGTTGAGGTAGGTCAAGCTGCTGTGTTCCCTCCCTGAGGACCTGGGGGGGAGGGGGGGAAACGGAAGAAAGAAGACGAAAGAAAAGTAGAGTCAGACATAAAGCCTGAGTAAGTCTAGTATTATTTTGTCTATGAATAAAGAACTGGGTATGATAAGTAATAACAAGAAGTGGGCAAACACCATAACTTGGTTAAGTTGTCTAGGGTCGAATATACTATCGTACCCCATGTTAATCTCTGAACCCATATACTAGTTTCCAATTTGCACCCCATAATCAGGGTGATGTGATCCATTTTATGATGATCGGCTCCTACTCGCATAGTTACATGTGTCTTACGGCCCCCGATGTCTGTAGTTACCTATGCTGGTCCCACCATGGGGTGTATCAAGTCCCATGGCAGTGGCCCGACACAACCTTAGAATGCACAGGTATGCTACTGGTGCCCAGTGCTTTATTTTTCTGCGCCGGAGTGCGTGCACGCCCGCACACCGTTAGAACCTACACTGCTATACCACCGCCGTCGCTTTGACCTCTTACAATCAGCCCAGTAATCGTGCCCCACCCTGCCTAGTTTCAGGGTATCATGATACACCTTTTAGGGTTACCGCTGAAAAGGGTCCCCCGTTACTAGGTTTTATATCTCTAGCCAACATGCTAAGTTGGTTAAGTGTTTCTAACCTAACCCCCACCAGTCCGTTTAGTTTAGCATGTTCCATTTTGATTAAGTGTTTAGTCCACTTAATCCTAACAATCCTGACTCAGCCTTAATTGTCTTATTAAGGCCCTGACCTCTCACATTAGACAGGTATTGTTGTGGCTGCCTGTTGCCGGTTGGTTCCGGGCAGTCTTATGCCACAACTCAGTCTAACCTCGGGTCCTTATTGGGCTCCATGTTTAACCTCTCACATTGGATAGGTATTGTTGTGACTACTGGACAGCCGGGCGGTTCCGGGCAGGTTTACATCACAACTCAATCCAACCTCGGGTTAAACACATCATATTTTCTACATTTACATATTTTGTCATTCTTCTTTATTTCTTATATGTAAATATTTGCGGCCCATTATTAAGTTAATGGTGTAAAGGTTACACCAATCACGGGCCCAACCCATACTTGAATTTGGGCCCTTCTATTTTATATTTTCATTCATTAATTAATTTTTAACCCAACGTTATTTTCCCCTGTTTTACACGTCCGTTCATATATATTGGGCTTAGCCTTTTTAAAGCCCAATTTAGCCATGCGAAAGGGGAGGCTTATGGCGTATACACAAAGAGGGGAAGGTGAGCGCATGAACTTGCAATACGACGTTGGAAATACAAAATAGAAATTGGTGTACTTGCATAGTGGTAACATAGGTGACATGAATCAAAGCATGTGAACTTGCATAGGTTTAACTACAACATGAACCTATATTCTTATTTAGGCATAATGTCAAACATAAGCATGTCATAAATATTCCTAGCATAAGCATAGCATAATGTCAAACATAAGCATGGCATAAATACTTTTAGCATAAACACGGCATAAACATAAACAAGTCATGTTCATAAGGTTTCTACATGTTTACAAAGGGGATACTTTGTTACTAACACAGAAGCATAGATCAACTAAATTTTGGTTTAAGTCTAATCACATAACGATAGTATAAATATACTTATGCATAAATATTTCTAAACATGGTGTTTGTTTTAAACTTGCAAAAAGGGATTTTTGAGTCTAACCTAGCCATGTCTCACATATGTCATCGTATAATTCTTTTAAAACAAGATAGACTTAATCATAGATTTCAATTATGCCAAATATCATTCATAGCCTAGCCATATTCATAAGTTTTGCAAAAGCATGACTTAATACATGGATTATGGTGTCAAAATTCCAACATAGTTTCATATGAACTATAACAACCAAACTTGTTTCAATTACTTGCAAGATGATTTATGCACAAAATATACATCATGACGACATAATAACAAAGCCCCAAACTTGCATGAATTTCACTCAACTACATACATGTAGCTTCAACATAGATTACATAACTTGCGCAATATTCCAAACGTATATTTGCATAGAACTACCGCATGTAGTTCTTTATAATGAATAACATAATTTTTCACAAATATGAACTACTTTATTATCCCAATTCAAGCATACAAATCAATACAATCGTTTATTCATACCAAAGTAATACTCTACTTACAATGGTTGCGGCGAATTCTCTAATTAAGAGATATGATTCCTTTGTTGAATTAATTGGCTTTAGGTCTCTTTAAGCTTTAGAATTTTCCTCCTAATCCTCTCTCTAGTTGGCGGCTACTCTTAGTCGTTCCTCAGCAACATGGCGGCTATGTTCTTAATTTTGAATGAATAGATTAGGGTTTAGTCTAGGGTTGTTTACATAGAGGTTAGGAACTGATTAGGACCATTGATGTTGCTTGGATTGATCGTAGCCATTCATTCGATAGAGAGACCAATCAAAACTTGCCACCTAGCCCTAGTGACAAAGCAGACCACAGAAAATCGGCCAAACACAGACCTGGCCAGCCAGGTTGGCTGGGCTCGACCAGGTCGACACCCCTGTCGACAGGGCTGTCGACAGCCCTGTCGACATGGGTAGCCCAGGTCGACAGCCCAGTCGACCTGGGTGGCCTAGGCGGGTGTTTATCCGCCCTAGCCCATTGGGCCCCACTTCGGAATATTTAATTGTTTAATTCTGTTTGAATTCTAAATTTAATTTAAAAACTTCTGAAGGCCATATCTTCTTCATACGGACTCCGTTTTTCGAAAACTCGGACTCTATTTCGCGTATTTTTCCGAGACGAACGCAATGGCGTATCCCGTTTGCCTTAGTTCTTTGATTTGAATTTGATTATACTTTAATTCATGAATTTCACAGTTATAGAATTCTCGGGGTGTTACAAGAATCGTGCACGAACTTCTTTAACTAAGAAACATGAAATATGTTGTGCACTCCCGCCATCTTGCCTGGCAATCCAACTTTATACGCTAAATTCCCAACTTGTTCGAGAACTAGAAATGGACCAACAAACCTTGGTGCCAACTTACCTCTCCTACGAAATCGAATCACACTCTTTAACGGAGAAATTTTGACGAATACCATGTCGCCAACGGAGAATTTCAAATCTCTTCGCCTTTTATCAGCATAAATCTTCTGCCTATCTTGGGCAGCCTTCATTCGCTGTTGAATCACCTTGATCTTATATGAAGTTTCTCTTATTACATCCGACCCAAGCACAAATCTCTCACCGGTTTCTAACCAACATGATGGTGAGTTGCATGGTCTTCCGTACAAAGCTTCAAATGGAGCCATACTAATACTGGATTGATAACTATTATTATATGCGAACTCAACCAGATGCAAATGGCCATCCCATGATCCTCCAAGGTCCAATATACAAGCCCTCAAGAGATCCTCTAATACACGATTCACTCTCTCTGTTTGACCGGTGGTTTAAGGATGGTACGCGGTACTGAGATGTAATTTTGATCCTAAAGCCTCCTGTAAACTCTTCCAAAACCCACTAGTAAATAACGGATCTCGGTCACTTACAATACCTCTAGGTACTCGATGAAATCTCACTACCCACTTCATATACATTTCTACTAACTTAGTTGTCGTTCTATTCGACTTGACCGGTATAATCCTTGCACTTTTGTTCAATCGACCCACAATCACCCAAATACTATCATGACCCGATCTAGTCCTTGGTAAACCATCAACGAAATCCATTGAGACTTGTTCCCATTTCCATTCGGGAATTTCCAGCGGTTGTAACAAACCACTTGGCTTCTTTTGCTCGGCTTTAACTAACTAGCAATTCATGCACTTGGATATAAACTTCCCAACGTCTCTCTTCATCCCTTCCCAGTAGCAGGTTTGCTTCATGTGTCGATACATTCTATTACCACCGGGATGTATAGTCAGTTTTGAGTGATGACACTATCCAAGCACTTCATCTCTCAATCCATTAACGTTGGGTACAACTAACCTCCCATTCTTTCGAAGCCATCCCTCTCAATCAAGACCATACTTGTTCATTCTCTCGCCATCGATACCCATCTCTACCTCGGAGATGTTTTACAATAGATTAGGATCGTCCCTCTAACTGGAACCAATCCGCTCAATCAAATTCAATATGATCGTCAAACTTGCTAACATCTCTGGATCCAATTCGCACTTAGGTTTGAAATCATATCCTGCAATATACTTCAGTTGCTTCCATCCTAGAAACATAGCCCCCAAATTGGCATGTCTCCTACTCAATGCATCAGTTACCGCATTGCCCTTCCCGGGTGTGTATGCGATATTGAAATCATATGAAGCCAAGAATTCTAACCATCTCTGCTGATGAAGATTTATATCCTTTTGAGAGAAAAGGTACTTCAACGACTTATGATCAGTAAACAACTCGAATCTTTCTCCCAAGAGATAGTGTCTCCACAACTTTAATGCGAACACCATCGCTGCCAATTCCAAATCATGGGTAGGATATCTTTTCTCATGCGGTTTTGGTTGCCGACTAGCATAAGCTACAACCCTACCCACTTGCATCAGTACAACACCTAGTCCGGTACCACAGGCATCTGTGTATACCGTCATCTCTTCGTTCCCTTTAGGAATAACTAACACTGGTGCACACGTTAGCTTCTCCTTTAGACTCTTAAATGCATTCTCCCACCTTTCGTCCCAAGCAAAAGCTTGATTCTTCTTGGTCAACTAAGTTAACGGTGTCGCTATCTTGGAGAAGTCTTTAATAAACTTACGATAATATCCAGCTACTCCCAAGAAACTTCCCCCGTCCGTTGCATTCTTGGGCGTAGACCAATCTTGCACCATAGCCACCTTCGCAGGGTCCACAACAATGCCATTCTCTGAAACAACATGGCCCAAGAATCTCTCTTCCCTCCTCCAGAAGTGACACTTAGAAAATTTCGCTTTCAATTGGTGTTTCCCCAACACCTCCATCACTACCCTCAAATGTTCCTTGTGTTCTTCCTCTGTCCTCGAGTAAACCAAGATACCATCTAAGAACACAAGAACAAACTTATTTAATTGATCTCTGAAAACCCTATTAATAAGATCCACAAAATATGCGGGAGCATTGGTCAACCATAATGGCATGATCAACCACTCATATAATCCAGACGGGGTCCGAAATGTCGTTTTAGGTATACTCTTAACTACTACTCGGAGCTGATTAAATCCTATCACGAGATCCAACTGGGGGAACACTCTTGCTCCATTTAGATGATCAAACAAATCATCTATCTGTGGAAAAGGATACTTATTCTTCCTAGTCACCTTGTTCAACTCGTGGTAGTCCACACATAAACGAAGGGAACCATCGGCCTTAGTGGCAAATACAACTGGTGCTCCCCACTCGGAAATACTCCTTCGGATAAATCCCTTCTTCAAAAGATCGCCTACTTGCACTTCGAGCTCTCGCTGCTACCTTGGCGCCATAAGACGAAGAGGCATCACTATAGGTCTGACATCTTTCACTAAATCAATCTGAAACTCGATCTCTTAGTGTAGTGGAAGTCCGATCACTTCCACGAAGATGTCCGAATACTCGCCAGCAATAGGCATATTTGATAACTCATCCTGCGGGATGTCGAGAAAATGTAGAAAACTAGCAAACACCTCATCGCTAGGTAGGCAACCCAATACCACCCTCCGCCCATCATCCGCTCTAATGGTCACCGAAGACCGCTCATAGTCTACCACCGCCCCATATATTTGGAGAAAATCGACTCCCAAAATAATGCCAAACCCAGTAAAACCTAGAACAAAGCAATAACAAGAAAACATACATCCATGACTCGATAAGACCAAATTACGACAAATCATGAAAAGGCTAGTCGAACCACTGATCGGGTTTGTCACAACTAAAGGTCTATCGATAATCTTGGGTTCCAATTCCAACCTATCTACCGGGTCAGTAAATACGAAGGAATGGGAAGCCCCGGTATCAAACAACACTCGAACAGAAACATTATAAACAGAAAGCATACCTTGAATAATGAACCTTTTCCCTTCTGCGCCGCAGTTGGGGCATTCGACGAAGAAGGAACAACTTTGATAGCATATGCTTTCACGATATGCTTCTCCTTTGGGGGTTGTGGACATTCATTCTTAAAATCTCCCACTTGGTCACAGTTGAAGCACTTCTTTTCCCCGATTTTACTCGACAATTGCTGGCATAGTGGCCCTTCTTGCCACAGCTAAAGCACTTGATATCTTTCTTATTCTTCTTTTTCTGACCATCCATGGTCTGATTCTGCTTCCTCTTATTCTAGGAATTATTCTTGCCTCCATCGCTTGCCTGCCGCTTTGGCTCCTCTGTAGATGTAACAGCAACCTCGGTTTTTCACTTAGGGTAAAGGCTCTCAGACCTCAATGCCTTTCCCATAATAGATTCGAATGTCTCATCGATATGGTTTATGAGTCTCTCCCTCAAGTACTCATTTAGGCCAGTTATGAACTTCTTGTTCTTCTTCTCGGCAGTATCGATAAGAGATAATCCATACTTCGACAAAGTATCGAATTCAGCAATGTACTTGGAGAATGCCCTACCATTGTGCTTAAGTTCCAAAAACTTCCTGAACAATTCCGATTTCTGAGCAGCCGGAATAAACTTGTCACTGAAACGGGTCTTAAACTGATTCCAAGTAACTTGATCCTCGGGAGTAGCCGCTTTGATAGCATTCCACCAATTCATAGCTCGTCCTTGAAGATAGCTCGATGTTAGCTTCCTATTCATTGCATCCTCGATCCCCAAATCCTCAAAGATGCGCTCACAACTATCAAGCCAATCTTGAACCACCGTAGCCGATTTCGTTCCATGGAACGGCTTCCCACCAAGACTAGTATAATCCTTGTTAAGCTTGGCGAAATCAGCCCTAGGCACCTGCACTACTGCACCACCACCATTAGCAGCATTAGGGACTGCTCACTGAACATCCCTAAGCATCTCTTGCATGAAGGTAGTAAACATCATCCTTATATCAGGGACATTCCCATTGTTGTCCCATGAACCCGTACCCCTCGTATTTCGGCTCATCATCAAATTTGTAAAGAGAAAACGATTAACCATCTCCTTAGTGGTGCTAGTGCAGTGCGACTTCATCCTTAGATATATTAATAGTATATATATAGTTTTTGAAAAACCAAAATATCACAAATACGCGCTTTCATATATGTTTACTATCTCTCCCAGGTGTCTTTCCCTAGGTTAACTACTCCACCTAGGCTCTCATACCAAGTGTGACGGCCCGGATCAGCCGACATTTCCCCAAAATGCGCTGTGCTAATGCCCGACTAGCACGGGACGGTCGTCAAAGGAAAAGGGTTTTGAAACTATGAATCACCAAAGAACCTGTAGTATATCTCACAGCGCATGGAATAAAATATAATAATAACATACTTGACATAAAATAGGCGAGACAATGCATAAGCTGAAAACTAAACTATCGTAACAGCGGAATCCAAAGTACAACTTATGATCCAAACCATCATTGTTACAACTTCAAAATATTGTCTCTAAAGAAAAAAAGAAAAGTTACACTACTAATGCCCAAAGCAGTGACCAGCAACAACACAGGAAGAATATATGTAAGTAGTACGTGGAAGCCTCCTACTCGTCTCCGGACTGCTACTCGCGCATAATCACCTAACATGTCTCTAGTCTGCTCGTTTACGAGCACCCAGAGTAATAAGAAGAGACATAAAACTCTGGGTCAAACAAAAGTCTGGTATGAGCGATAACAGCAGAATAAAACAACAACAACATGTATAAATAATCATACCTGAACCTGAACCTACAACCAAAGAGTTAGCACAACAAGATGTACAGTACTCTTAGGTAACACTAACATATAGTGGAAAAATGGGAGTGTGTGTCATGGTGATAGAAAACATCAAACATAACAATCATCTTCACGTCTCTCACTCAGTGCGTAAAGCATACGATATCCACCGCTTTGATCACCAAATTTATTTGGGCCATGACGACAACTCCGTACAACTATTGCTATGACCATACTTTCCTGGTCTATAGTCAATAACCCTACCCAGTCCACACATCCCTGGCTCTAGGCTAAGGGCCAACCAGTCCACACTTCCCTAGATCTGGTTCGTCTACATGCCCCCTCTCTTCAATGATGAACCAAAGTTTTAGATATCGATAACCCCTTTGCACACGTCCCGCAGCAAAGCCTAACTCTTGAAGTTAACTCGTTGGTCCCATCTGGATCCTGAGTGAGAACTTCTCATTTGGACTTCCTTTACATCTCGGGTTCTTAGTCTTCTCCGGTTCGGCCCTTCACTTCATCTCGGTTCGTGCTCCCTGAGGCGGTTCGGTTCGGATACCCCCTCCGGTTCGTGAGTCGTGGTGCTCACCGGTTCAGTTCGTGGTTACCTCACCGGGTCGGATCGGACCTCTCCATCCAGGTCGGTCCGGTCCTCTACTCCACTTCCTGTTCGATTCGTGATCCTCCGGTTCCTGATCATCTTCTGGGTTTGGGTCGGTTCCTCGGAGCATCGGGTCGTCGCACCTAGGTCACGAGCGGGTCATGGTACCATAGTCACGAGCCGGTTCAGTTCGGGGTTCATGACCCTATCCGGTTTCCGACACTTCTTACAACAAGCTATTTACGCCTCATGAAGGCGTTTTCGACCATTATAACTTTCCTATGAAATCATAGAACACCCCAAACAACAGTAACAACATATAAGTTAAATCAAAAAGATCAAAACATCAAGCATATAGGTTATTTAAGATCAAACATACCTAAAACCATGATTTTCCCCTCAATACCCTTAACCATGTTTTAACTATAGGATTAGTAAACTTAATCCAAATTAACCCAAATTTTCACCAGTGACATAAAATAATATTTTAGAATTTCTACATATTTTTCCAGATTTTTGTGATGCATAATTTCGCTAATTATCACTAATCACCCCTAATTAGCCGTAATTAGTGAATAAAAGTGCAAATCACTCACCTTAGCCACAAATAAATCTTAGATCTGAAACTATGACTGATACGACATGAATTCCAATGTATAGTAGCAGCACTATCTCTGATTCGATACTAATTTCTCTTGATTTGATGTAATTTTGGTTAATTAGCGATTAGGAAGCGATTAGAATGAGATTTGGAGGATGGAGGCCATTACTAGGGTTAGAGAAATGTTTGTGGTGGCTGGAAAAGTGTAAATGAATCATTCTCTAACTCTTTTCAGCCTCCCATAATCCTAATCCCAAAATGGGTTATGGGCCTAACCACTAATCACCTAACTAAGCCCAGTTAAGCTGTTTTTCATCTTTCAAACCTTATTTCATCCATATCTTCCAAACGGTAAGTCCGTTTGATTAATGTGACCACTCTACGGAAAGGTAAACCATTATCCAAATCCAATGGAGGTCAAAACTCCTTACCAATCAAAAGTTATAGGCAAAAAAAGATTCTCCAGGGGTAAAATGGTCATTTAAAATTTGGCAAAAATCGTGCACATGGGAAATGACCCCAGTAGTCCTTTCCCAAAGTTACACGACCATATGACTCTGTATGAAAATAAAATAAATATTCTACGATCCTCCGATACGTAGAATGCAGGTCGTTACATCTTACGTTGGGTAACGATGTTGTTAAGTTGTTTGTGATGTTAATAGCTTACTAATGATGTTTGTGGTGACTAATGATGGATGTGCTTTGTTACTATTGTAATTTAAATTGATTTGGGTATTAATGAGTGTTAAAAATGCAAACACTTAGTTTAAAGTGTTAATAATGTTGCCTTTAGGAGTTAGCTATGTAAACATATAGTTTAAAGTGTTAAAGATGTTGCCTTATGAGTTAACAATGTGGACACCTAATTTTACGTGATAAAAATGTCATCTCTAGTCGAATATGATATGAACTTTTGTGTAAATGACACCTTATGATGTTATGGGATGTTGTACGATGTTGTACGATGTTATTGGATGTTGTATGATGTTACTGGTTGCTATAATGAATAGTAATTGGATCATTGGATATATTGTTGGGTTGTTGATTTTAAGTGTTAAATGTATTAACACCTATTTGGGAATTAAGTGTTGATCACTGTTTCAAATCTCGCCCTAGATCTCCTCCGAGAACTCGTTTTGGGCTCCTTTCGAAACGAAACAGTAAATATCACTTTAAATCTCCTTTCAAATATATCACCGAGATATTGCAATATCAAACGATGTATCGACCGAGACGAAATACTATAATATCGTCCGAGATTTTGGTTTTTTTGGTTAAAATTTAAATTTGTGCCTGAACTAGAACAATAATTAAAAAAATTCAAATCTAGCCAGTATAATCTTCTATTATTTTACATTTTGCATGTTAAATGACCATATTGTGTGTTCATGTATGTTCTACAATGCTTATGATTTTCATATTCATCTTTTTTACATACATCTTGCTTATGAAATTATGTATTTTATGGTCTATTTATGATGATTTTTTTAATTTTTGGATCCTTTTAATGTCTTATGTTTAACAATATTTCTATTTTAAGCATATTACAATTTAGAGTATGAATGATCTTTCCCAAAATAAAGAATAATAAAGTTATTTTGAGATTCAAGTTTAAGTTACTATGTTTTTAATTGCATTTTTGTAAAGATGTCATTTGTAAACATATCATTTACCCCGAGATTGTTCCGATATGAACTTCCAGATCCGAGATGGAAATCCGAGATGAACTCCCGAGCTAGACTCATCTCGTCCGATATCTCGCCCAGATACGAGATAAAGTCTATAAAATCCCCGAGACGAAACACGACCGATATCCGAGATTTAAAACCTTGGTGTTGATTATATTAACACTTAAGTGAATGACACAAATGTATGGATACATATATATTGATAAAGTCTCTTTCAAAAAAATACTGGACGTTCTACGATGATAGAAAGGATAGTGTCTAAGCTTGGGTTTGGCAAATGGACTTTCCTGCTCTCTCTGGCTACCCCTAACTAATCCAGCGGACGGAATGGTTAATTCGAAATTTATTTGAAATTAGAAATGACTTGAATTTGGAATTAAATTTGAAATTTATTGAATTTAAAAATGATTTGAATTTGAAATTTAATTGGAAAAAGATTTGAAAATGTATTTGTTTTGAAAACAAATTGGAATTTAACTGAATATTTTATTAATAAAATATCAAGTGAAATATAAAAAAAATTGAATTTTAAATCTGAAATAATTTGGAAATATATTTTAAGTAATTATGAATAGTTTTCGTACGACTAGGAATTCTATTTAAGTAAGTTTTCAAGTAATAAAGGCATGTTTTCAAATTTGAATTGAAAATGAATAATAACTCTTAAAAGTAAAGTTTTTTTTGGGTATCCAGAAAATGTTTTAACAAGATATTATTGTCCAAACTATCTTATTTATTTTTATAATGGACTTCAGAAAAATTGGACTTCAAATAATAAATTTGAAAATAATATTATTTTAATGATTTAAATAATATTATAATGATTAAATAATGGAATTCTGATATTTAAGTGAAATCCTTAAAATATAGCTCCAAAAGAGATTATATATGTTTAATATAATTAATAAGTTATTTTAAAAGTAATTTGACTTGATTCTAATTATAAATCGAAGTTTGGACTGAATAGGACAAGTCATGCAGCGGTAGTTCGCGAATTTCAACCATTGACTTCAAATTGACGTACTGGGAGATCCGACCATCGGATTTTCCCGAAACGAAAAACATTGGGCTCGAAATGAAAAGAGTTTTCAAATGAAAAATAAAATTTAAAATCCAATAGTTAAATTTTGAAATAAGTCAAAATCAATTTTCCAGATAAATCCAGAATTTGCACTTAACGACCTGAAATTGGATTTTTAATGAAATGAACTATTTTTAAATTATTAAAAATAGGGATAAATTATGGTAAATCATAATAAATGATTTTAAAGTGATTTAAATTGATAAATTGAAGTTTTGGATAATATAAAAGTCTTTTTGACTAAACTAGCTAATATAAGCCTATTCACAGCGCTTTTTGTGACGTTATCACAACATTTTCTTAAAAAGGTTTATTTAAAGGTTTTAAACTCAATTGTTTTCATCCATGACTTGAGTAATCATTTTTGAATGATAAATAAAATAAATTTTAATTGAATGGAAATTGATTTGGTGATGATTGGTATAAGTATATGTAGATGAAGACGAATACTATTTGAGGAATTTAAAAGGCTTTGCCCTTCTTCCGCTTATAGTGTTAGTTCGATACGGAAATTCGTATCGATTATGAGCTGATATGATTTCCCGTGAAAATTTCATTTATAATGAAAGTACGATTTTAGGTTTGTTGTGACCAATGTCTTTAATAACATTGTTCTTAACCCACTTAAAGAAAGAATGACTTTGAATAATTAAACTAAGTCAGAGTTTTAAATGAATATTTAAATAAATATTTGAATGAATGAAATGAAAAAAGAATTAATGAAGGCAATTAGAACTTACCAAAATTTATGTAGATATGGAATAGGGGTAAGGGGCTAGTCACATTCTATCGTAGGTGGAAATTGCGACAAATGTAATGAAAATTGCGTCGTTCTTAGAATTACCTCTAGTATTTTTAGTTCGAATTCGCTCAAATTCTGATAACGTTAAATGCTAAACGATCTATTGAATGTTTACTAAATTAACGCTAATCAAAACGAATTCGCGTATTATATTACAAAATTTATCCATCTATTTAGTCTAGCTAGGTGTATCTAAAATATTAAATTTCATAATTTAATTCAACTTTTAATATTTAACGTCAAATACAAAACACCGGTTGTCGCTACCATATCGATCGTGCAAACCGATTTAAACGTAGCGACGAGCTTTGACATTTCATGACAAAATTAATTAGATTACTTCCATGTTACGTATTTTAAATTTTCAAGACTTAACGTTTTATAATTTATCGATTTCACGTTAAATTCAATGAACAAATATTAAATATAACTTATGCTTACATTGTCTATATTTCAAAAAAAACTAGAAATTCAAATTCATTCTTACAACAATGCTTAAAATTTTAAACTAAGAATATAAAATGGTGTCTTCCTTTGCGTTCCATTAAGTGGATGGGTAAGTAATAACCTGTTTGTTAAGACTTAATTGAAACCAAGGAATAATCCAAAACAGAATGAAATTTATTATATTCCTGTACATTCTCCACACATTTTAAAAATGTGCTAGTTATTCAAAAAGACCGGGTTTTCAACCCATTTTGAATAACTATACGATGTGATAAGAGCAATTGAGAATGCCAATGACGGTGATTGAAGACCGGAGATCTTCACATCAGATGAATTGCTCATTGATGCCTCGAGTTGATCCCCCATTATGAGGTTATGTTGTGACAGGCGATCTAGTCGTACTTGGAGTGATTCGGATTGCAAGGGTTTCCACACCCAGGTGCAGTCGTGGAATAAACACTACACCAGAAAATGCCTTTAGCAGCGTTTAAAAAACGCTACCAAAGCCTTTAGCAGCGTTTTAGAGAATGCTACTATAGGTCCCGCAACTAAAGTCTGTTTTTTCTATTGCGTTTCCATAAACGCTGCCAAACTAAAGCAACCAAAAATTTTCTGCAGCGTTTAAAAAATCCAACTAAAACTTACATTTTTTGGTTGCATTTTTTATTGGTCCATTTCTGTGATTTTCTGTAGCGTTTATTTTATGTAACTAAAAACTTTTTGTTGCATTTATTTTACGCCACTATAAATTCAGATAATAATTTACGTTTATTTCAATAGCATTTCAAAAACGCTGCTGAAATGTATAGATTGTTTTGTAGCATTTTTTAAGTGCTACTATATACTGTCAATGGCTTACATTGTTTCTAGTAACCAGCTTTGTAATAGTATTGCCAAAATCGGCAACAATCATATAATTATCATATTCAAAACAACAATGAACCAATCATAAAGTCAACATATTCAAATAATTGATAACACATTAATTACATAAGTACTATCCATACCCATTTACATAATAGTTGTTTGACAAAATGAACAAGTTCACATACCACAAGCATTCCCAAAGAGTTTTACTTAAGTACCGACTAATATCATAATACATATAACAATTTAAGTCACGTCCATTGTTGATGATGGTCTTTACTCCGGAAAAGCTAATTACCTGTAAACACATTCAAAAAATCATCAATAAGTATTTGTCATGAATTATCAAATAACATTCAAATAACATTCGGACGATATTGTACGTTATGATGATACATATGGTGCATTTAAAATATGGTGTTATGACAAGACATATGGTGCATTTAAAATATGGTGTTCCCATGTGTTCCTATGCAATCGTCCACAAAACACCAAATAAGATAACCAACAAATAAAACAGGTACAATAGCTTGAAGCTCAAAACAACAACTTGTATCAACTGCTGTTTTAAGGCTATAAATATTCTTTTTTGCAATTCAAACTTCACGAGAATTATTCAGTACAATTCATTCATCTCTTTATCTCTCTATTTTCTTTCTCTCAACATGGCTGCAGGCCATGCAGTATGATTTGGTCTTTTGCCTCCTTCATGCAGTATGAAAGGTACGTAAACACTTCTCAAACCAAGCAGTTTCCCCTAAATGCAGTTGTAATTTAGAGGAACAGGCATGGTTCAATTGGCTTTCATGTTGTGATTCCAAGACCATTCAACCTGTAAGCTTTCCTCTTTGGACAGCAAACTATAGAAGTGGATACCGAAAACAGCAAGGTTGCATTTTTTTTTCCAGAGAAAGGATGCCAAGGAATGAATGCTTTTAGACCCAAAAAAATCGTGAAGAAAGAGCATGGCTAAATTTTATTGTCATGAATGCTTTTAGACAAAAAAAATCATCATGCTTGACATGATCGTAGATAAAGTTTGCCAAGCAAGATGTAAGTTCTAGCCCAATAACCATACATAGAGAATCAAATGCTTTTAATAATATCAAGTCTACCAGTTTGAGACAAAAATCTATTTACCCAACAATTCATGGCACAGTTATTTATTTATACAAAGGCATACAGTCTGCTTTAGTAATTCTAGAAAAGCAAAGAGTAAGACCAAAATAAGAGGTGCTTATATTCATTGCTCGCATACAAGAAGGGTATCAGTTGAGTGGGACTGTCATTTGGGACTCCATGAAGAAGGACATGAGATTTGCTTGTGTTAAATTTAAGACCAGTCATAAAGAGAAAATCAGCCAATGTTTGAATTATCCTAAGAAAGGAAGAGAGGTTTGGTTCCTAGACCATTGTGAATCGACACTAATACATCCACGGTACTCACATGCTGCAAAACCAAGTGTTAGTGAAGCTAATTGCTTGTAGTAAAAAAGAAAATTGAAAAAAGTAGAGAGAACAAAATCTTGCATGACAAAAAAATGAGTGTATATATATTGATTGTTCAAAATCATTACAGTGGAAACTTTAGTCATATTTACCAAAACGTAATTAATCTCAACCTCGAAAGTTATCAACATGTCATCACAAATGCTAAATGATCTAGTAAAGAGAAGCCATAGCACTGAAGATCTGAATCGAGAACCGTTGTTGATTTGTAATAGGAAAATTTCCCATAGGGTCAATGACCATAATCCTCCATTCAATTTTCATAATTCTTCTTTCTTCACTCTTCATTACTTCGAAACGTTAATTGATTAGAAGTGGTTTCAAATAGTAATCACCTAAATTTGATCCCAGTCTCCTCGAATCAATCATCGTAAAAATACACTTTAAGTAGTATTGAGTGTTCTTCACTTCTTAATTTATTACTTCGTAAAACATATTTTAGGGATTATTACTTCAAATATTCTTCAAGCACGCGCGCACGCACGTGTGTGTGTGTGTGTGTGTGTGTGTGTTTGTGTGTAGTTAATAAACCCCTTTTTATGTTTTCAGTTCGCATGAAAGGAGGGAAAAAAGAGAATGTGAAAGAAAAGGAACGAAGAAAAAGAGCGCTTGAGGAGCCGGGGAAGAACTATAATTTGATATCTTAGGTCTGATCTTTCAGGTAACCACTTAGTTTTAGTTTTATAAAATATATATTGCTCTATTTTAGTTTAGTTTTTTCTTAGTGGCTCGAGTTAGGGTTTATATATGTTTTATAATTAAGTTTGCAAATTCATGGTTTTAACATTGCAAAATAAAATTGAAATGAGTATGTTAGGACACGACTATAGCAGACTACTGTAGATTTGTTCTCTTATATGAACTAAAAAATGATTGTTTTTTCACATTAAGAGTTTGGAGGAGAATTTGAATTTAGGATAATGGAATTTCTAAAAGTTAGACTTGTAAAAAAATCAGTTTTTATTTACAGGTTTGAAGTGTTGTTAATAATATGATTATTTACTTCTATTATTTATTATTAAAGAAATGTTATTTTATGTTTATAATTTTATAATTATATTTTTCATAAATGATCATGTTATTTATATCATAATTTGCAGATATATGGAATGTTAACTTTCTAATGGTACGAAGGAAGCAAACGATGATTTCTAGCAGTTGAAATTGTTCAAATCATACTTTTTCAAAGTTCGCTGAATTCTCGAAGTTCGAGCTTTCGGCAGCAGTGGCTATGTTTATTTACAGCCTCTTCAACTTTTTCGCAACTTAGGTCTTTTACCTCTTCCATTAATTTTCGCTGTAGTCCTACTATTTGATATTATCCGCTTTCAGATTTGGTTTGATAAAATATTCTTTGGTTTTGATCTAGCCTGGTTTGAACTAAGATCACATATGCAAACCATTTTTTATAAATTTTAATTAGTTAATTAAATTTTATCTTCACTTTAGAAGTTTAGAAGTATGTAAAACCAAGTGTTCCTGAGTAAGTTTACAAGATTTGAACGCACAACATTAAACAATTGTGATTCTAGCAGTTGCACATCTGTAAAGCAGTCCTAACTTAAATTCAAACTTATTTTCAAATTCCACCAAAACAGACCCATCCTTTCACTTGCCTGTGCACCACAACTATAAACAAAAAACTTCAACCAGTTCACTCCACAACTACAAATCCAGACAATCCGAAAACACCTGACTGCCTCGTCCCCAACCCATACACTACAAAAACCTTCACTCCTCTTACACACACTCTCACACTTCCTATCTCAAATACCACCTTCACATTACCAATTCCATCAACCTTCACATTACCATCACTGCTCAAGAACATCGACAGCAATCCTCGGCATCAACTCCGCAACTTTCTACAGCCAACACAAACTTGTCTAATATTTTTTTCATGAATTTTATTGTGTTATCGATCATCACAATAGTTGATCTCGATCTAATTATCTGCATTAAATTAAAAAGCAATACACTGACAACATTTTACATCATTTGTCTTCATTTCCTACCTCTCAGTTACGTGGTGATTGCATTAATTTTTATCACGTGATACAGTAGAGTGAACTTTCTCGATAGTTACCATATTCAGATGTATTTCTTTTACTAATCGTAAATTCATCCACAACCAAAATTTCCACACGATTATGTTTTGGAACCAGATATTTGAGCAAACAAACATGTACTTTATTTTCTTCAAAATTATCAAAAACGCAAACAACTCATCAACAAAAAATGTCTATAGAATAGCTCCGTGTGCATAGCTCAAACTATATGTGAAGTTCAAACTGAGCAAGCTCAGTTTTACAATTGAGTTCAGCTCGGTTTAAAATGAATTGAAGCTTAGTTTAAACTAAGCTTAAGCTGGTTGTATTACTGAACTGAAGCTCAACTTTTATATCCGGCTGAAGCTCAGTTTCATAGCTAAGCTGAAGTTCAGGTTTAATTTGATCTTTGCTTATGGATTCACAAATATATTCCACTTAAAGCATATAGACAACCAACAGATACTATGACCAAAGACACGAACAAAACGAATAAAGTGGCTAGATCGATTCCCGCAAAAACAATTTGATTTAACTATTGCTTTGCTTTTGACAATGGTGCTCTATTTGGTGGGTATAAGATGAGCTTATTTGGTAAAGACAGAGGGATGTTTACAAGTATTCCTTCAGTTCAACATATTGTTTAATATGGTCAAACTAGAATAAATACTTACTTGAACTTGATTCCCCAATGACACATGCTGTCGGCCAAGCTACGGTAGTTCCAAAAGCATCTTCCATGTATGTACACTCCGATGTAGGTCTCCATAGTAATGTGTCGTTAACTCGCACAAAGTCTACCCAAACTTTTACCGCATCATCTCCTAAAGGAACACAGTGGACCGTTGATGCCGGATCAGTTGAAGCGATAGTTCCTTTGGCCACTACTCGTCCCGTTTTAGCCACATCAAGCAGCTTGCATTTATTATTTGCTACCAGAATCGAGCTTTTCTGGATAAGTAAACCAAAGTAACATTTTTTACAAAAGGGAGCAGTCAAAATATTATGTAATCACCTAGAAGAATATTATGTTTAGCTTACAAATTACTCATATAGTCTGTTATAATTAGTTATGAAAACCGAAATGAAGCGTTTACAACTTGCTCTTACAGTCTGTATAAGTGTGCTGTGATCAATTTTAAATTCATATTTGTTATATCCATGAATATTTAGATGGATGCACGTAGAGATTAAGCATACATTACCACATTCTTGTCAATGTTGGTATACTAAGCATGTGCTAAGGTGTTAAGCATGAGATCAATTTTTTTTTTTTGAGAAATGAGCATATGTACATAATGGAGTACTCGCCCATGTAAACAATATAAATACAATTTATTTTACTTCTTTACCATGATAATTAAGTGTCCAATAAATTACCTGACGAGTTGATTTAGCTTTGCAAGGAGAAGTTGAAATGTTTGTTGTAGCCTTGGAAGGAGGAGACGAGATGCTTGCTTTTTCAGCTACAACTTTTGACTTTGGCCATGCTATTTTATTGCCAACGGCCTCTTTAATACATGACATATCTATTATGGGGCGCCACAAGTAAGCATCCTCTTTTTTTTTGCACAGTCTACCCAAACCACTACGGCTAACGGACCAAGCGGAATACCGTTCACAATCATTTTTGAATCACTCGAGCAAAGTCTTCCTTCGGCAACCAATGTCTCACCCTCATTCCAATCATCAAGTTTGCATTTGTTGTTTGTGCTACTAGTTTTACTCTAAAAAGAACAATAACTGTGTTTAATGAAAAAAAAATATACAACTACAAATAACTACCGTGAATCATAAATTTTACCGTAATGTCTTCTATCATGTGTCCTCCTAGCGCAACAACACGATTTGCAGGCCATGCCACTAACTTATCCATGGCTTCTCATAATACCGATAAACTAGATGTCGGCCTCCATTAATAAGTTTCTGGTCTCTTTATGCAATCTATAACAACTTTCACAGCATTTGGTCCTAGGGCTGCACAAAGTATGGGTTGGGTCAGGTTGGACCAAATACTACATCCGACCCGCATAAGTATGGGTTTAAGGAAGTTCAACCCGTATCCGACCCTATACGAGGTTGGATATGGGTTGGGTTAAAGTATGGGTTGGGTCGGGTTTAGTAGGGTTGGGTTGCTTGAATATAATAAAAAAATGAGAGTAGAGAGAATTTTTTTTAAAAGTAGTATTAAAATATTCAGCATAATATATCAGATTTTTTCTAGCATAATGCATTTAAAAATAACCGATTCATTATAAGATAAATTTTATTAAAATTTCATTGTAAAAAACATCATATAAAATTAATTTACTATATAGTAGAACAAGTGTTTCATTTTAAGATATATTGAAATGCACTTTAAAATATATTTGCCAAATTCTTTCTAGTTTGAATTGAAATGAAATATGTTTTTTTTTTGTAGATTTACTATAGAATACATAAATATTATTCTAGGATTATACTATTCTAATTTTAGGTAGGTTGGTATTAAATTAGTTTTTTAATATGGGGTTGGGTTGGGTTAAAATAAGGTTGGGTTGAACAAAATATCAAACCCGACCCGTATGTAGTATGGGTTACATATTATAACCCATATCCGACCCGAACTAGGATGGGTTGGGTTGGGTTTATGTGGGTTGGGTCGGGTTAGTGGGTTGGGTCGGGTTGGATATGGGTTGTGTGCAGCCCTATTTGGTCCAATACGAATGTCATTGACAACTTCATTTGGATCAGTGGACACCACTCTCCCTTCAGCAACAATTTCATCGGTTCCATCCCAATTCAACAGCTCGCATGTGTTGTCATTATTCTACAATCATTCAGTCAAAAATTATGTTGATTATTGGATTTAAAACTAAACTTGAAATGGTGTTATATCAATACAAGTGATTTATACCATTTCAGGTGTGCTTCCTTCTTTCGAACATTCGTTACCCTGCCAAATTGTCAAGGTAAAATACATGTTAACATTCATTGAGCAGTGCATCAGGGAACTATTTTACAAGATATAAGAGTGGCCGAACTAAGTTAAAATGACCATAATTTCATGGAATATTGGAATATCAAATAAATACTGAGAACTGATTAGGGAATTCTTATGTTATATTTATTTGTTGATGAACAAAATACGCTAGCTGCTGCCCCCAATTCAATGGATGCGAGCCTTTTCATGAACATATAGTTTTATTATCCATTAATTATATTTTATAAAAATCAAGTTATTTTTTATCCAACATATTGCATATAAAAAGATTTATTTCTAGATGAATTAACAGTTGCTACCTAAACGGCGAAAGCGATATCCAAACAAATACCAAACAAAACAATAAAGAAATGAAAAAAATGAATTATGACTCCAGTATGATAAGAACAAATTGCTCAAACGAATGATTGTTTTTTATACAAAATATTAATAGATGACAAGGGCTTAAAATACATAGGAAGCTAAACTCAGTAAAGCGAAGTTTTTTCATTTGAATTTGCATAATCAATCATGCAACTTGAACAAAAAGACGCAACTAAGATATGGAATACGTATAAAAATGATAAAACTTCATAAAATCGAGCATGTAGGATTCATAATAACACAAAGTTCAACAGTATACCGTTAGTTGAACCGTGTTGACCCAAGTTCAGTAGTTTTACAGGTTTAACTGATCAGATCGTAGTAGACACTTTGGTAGTTTACTTTGATTTTTTTCAATTCAAATTTAAAACTGTTTTAATTAATGTTAAAATTGAACCAAATATGATTAATATGTTCAACTCTAAAATAATTACTTTTGTATGTTTCAACTTTCAACTTTAAAATAATTACTTTTGTATGATTCATTGTAAGTTTGGACATAATGAAGCTAATTTTTATGAACATTTCATACATCTTAAATTGCTAAGAGGATGCACATCATACTAATAAGACAAATATTTTTACTGCTTTTTCCTTTAGTAAGAGTATCATAATCTTAAAATGCTTTTATTTTTTTTCTCTTTTTCCTTCTTTTTTGAAAAAGAAAATAACGGTGAGAGTTAAAAAAAGTCATTTTGATTTCTACAGTTGAATCCACGCTGCGACAAGAAAGATGATGTAAATGTAATTTTATAACCCAATTTATCGTGCATTTTTTGAGCCATAGAAAAAAGTCAGGGTTTAAAATTACTGTGTTGAATGCTTAGTTAAGAAATAGTCAACCTTGTATCTTTATCATTTGCGTTTCTATTTGAAGTTAGGGTAAAAATTTCACTATTATGTGATTAATTGTTTTGTATAATGATAATTAAGGGAAATTAGGATTGTTACAAATTATAAGTAGCTCAATTTAATTATTCTCTTTTCTACAAGGGTCCTAGTTTAGTTAGTACACTCTCGTAGTAAGTATTGAAATTTTTAAAAAAATGAGTCACTCATGTCTAAAATTAGAGTGTTAATAGCAGTGTTGTAAAAATATCCTTTTGGGCACTCGTCTATGTGCCATCTAGAAGCTTGGCTAGCCTCACTCACCTTCTCGGTTTCTGATTAATCCACTTAGATAATATTTACTACATTATATAAGCATATATAAATAGTTTATGATGGCTTCCTAGAAAAAGCATCACTGTTTATGGTGAAGTCATTCTAGATGTATTTACATGTAATAACATTGAACTATTCATGATGAATCCATGATTATATGATAAACTATCGGAATTCCTCACGGATAGTACTGTCATGTGCAATTAGGTAATGAATTTGGAAATTTGAAACATACACTCTACTACTTATTGCAGTTCATTTTAATACAAAAAGCTGAAGTGCTTCTTCATTTTTTTGCAGTCAAACTGAACAGGTTATGGTACGCTTGCTTTAAACTAATAAGGGTAATTACAGTGTTTCTTTTGAGAAAAAATAAGTCTAAACTAGTAATGTTAAACCAATATAAGCATTTTCTAAAGCTATAATTTAACATATCTTCATTTTATTTTATTTTTCTTTGAATTATAAGTTTGACTGCGTTAACCACTTCCTTCTTGAACAGGAAATAAAAGAAAGCGATCTTCTTGCCTAAATTATACTGTAAGGAAGTTGAACTAAGACTGGAGCATGGGAACAAATGCAGTGACATGATGTCCATATTCAATTACTATACAGTCTAAACACAAAATGCATAAATTAATATATTGCGCATTAAAATGTATACCCGTTTATTAGAGAGCGAACCACATTCTCCAATTCTGAAATTCTTTTGTGACACTGAGTTATCTGAGTATCCCTCAATTGTGCCAAAACTAACTTGGTTTTAGTATACCCCCTTCCTAGCGCTCTTATCCTTCCTGGTTTATCTTGTCCCAAAATTTGTACAATTGCATCTTCTTGGATATTCTTTATCGAGTCGGACGGTTTCGCATTTTCAAATTTTTTAATCTCTTCCTATTTAAATTAACATACATGTATGTTATATACAATGATAAAAATGTCACAATATTCAATTAGTGACAAAAAATAAAAATACTTACAATAACATTGGCAACATCCGTATTCACTGGTTCACCATTCTTTTTAGTATGAGATTTAACCCAAATATATGTTCTAGTTATGGAAGATGCATCTTGACTATGCTTTTTCTAAATTTAAAAACACAAAAAATAAATTAGTCGATATTTATTAGCTAGCTAGAAAAATAACGCTACGATTAATTAACTAACCAAATCGTCGGTAAATCAAGCCATTCCTCTACGTCCAGTTGTGTGCGGCAATTGTTTTTGCCTAATGGCTCTATATTTCTCACTTTTTGCCTGAAAATACATAATTTAGCCTTAGACTCTAAACTTGTGTAATCCACAATTTAGCTTTAGAGCAAATAATTTTGAATAAAATATATAAGCATACCTTAAATTCCAAACTTAATTTCTCCTTTACAAATGATCTCCACTCGCTCATGTTTTTTATATTGTAAGGTTTCAAGCTAAGTCTTTCCTCTTCCGTCGTTGTATTAACTAATTTTCGGACCAATTTGCTTTTTGATGATCTCCAAATAGTTCCCATTTGTTGAAATATGGAAGTCTGTTGCCATTCTTCCACTTTGAATCTAGCCTACAAGTAAAAAATAAGAAGAAAAATAAGCAAGCAATTTGATAACTTGCATTATTTTCAGTTTACTGACTATTACTAACTGAAATAAGAAAGCAATTTCATATTAAAAGAATCTAGTAATATCTAAACTTAACTAAATTGGTGACTGAAATAAATATGAAGTCATAAACTATAATCGACTAAGTTTGGTGTTTCAGTCAGGTGTTTCATCATGTACATTGTTTCAGTCAGGTGTTTCATTGTTTCAGTCAGGTGTTTCATGTATGAAGTCATAAACTATAGCGTCATCTGCAGCAAACAAGTTCAAGAGCATAATCAGAAAATAAAAGGTGGAGAGATAATCAGAAATTTGCTAAATGGAGCATCTAAAGTGTTTGTGAATTGCCTAGCTAAATTATTAAGCAAAGCAATTATTAAGATCTCATACCTGAATCGATTCCCACAATACGACATTCAATTCAGGGCTTAGAAACCTCCAATCGGCAAGTGTAACTGGTACATGTTCTCGTACAAGCGGCACAAGAAAAGAAGATAAATGTACTGAGCCCTCTCCTATGGGTATGGCTACCTCATTGACTTCAATTTCAATTCGATTCACAAGACTTAACGGAAGTTTTTTTGCTCTTGTTAGACCTTTAGGACGTTTTTTCACATCGATGTTTGCAGTTTTAACTTCATTTGATCCATTGATTTCCTCTTCGGCATCAACATTTTCTTCGGAAGCTATTTCAACTTCTTCACGTATTTCATTTTCTTCACATATTTCATTTTCTTCATGGAGCATATAAGTTTCCTCGTGCATTTCATTTTCTTCACAAGTCATTTCAATTTCCGCACATGGCAATTGTATTTTCTTGTGCCGCAATTCTTGTTCTTTGTCTACATTGCAAGCTTCAATGGTTGGTTTGTTATATTTGGCTTTTGGCTTATACTTTCGGGATTTCTCGTTCTTCAACTGTTCACGAGTACGTACTAAGCTTCTGTGCATATCCATATCCTTTTTCTGTGAAAACATTATCAACACTCAATGAATGTCAGTTGCTCTGGCTAAAAAATAATGTCAGTACTCTGGCCAAAAATTCATTAGAAAGCCAATAATGTCAGTTGCTAAAAAATAATTTAGACGCTATCAGACAGATCCATATAAGAATATCAGACAAATTTGATTCTTGAAAATCTGAAATTCTTGAACGAAAAATAGTAAGCGTATTTTACATATGCTTTTAGATTTTGTGTTCAGTGCTTGTGTAGCATGTGTAAAATTCTTATTAGCTTGCTTTGATAGGATAAGTTTTTATGATGTTTATCTCCTCTTGTCTTACCCATGCTTTAGTTTGATCTTGATATTGAAGTGGAATTTGAGAAGTGTTGCTGCTGAGTTTAGGATCTGATTAGTGTCAGAGTTTAGGATCTGTAAGGCACTAGCGGTCAACTTATTTATTCATGAGGGGATATAGATTTTTTTTGGTGATGTTGAGGTGTGGTTTGATGAAAGGAGATGATGATATGATTATGATCATGTAGCAGCTAATATGTGCAGGTATCAAGAATGGCTCAAGAAATGATTTGTACTTGGAGATTAACATGCAAATGAAATTTAAATACGCAGAAACTTGAAGAACACGAATTAGAATGCATGAATCAAATAAGAAAAGAATCGAAATGGAGTAGTATTGCAAGCTAGAAATTTACACCAATGAACAAGGGTTGGAAAATAAACCAAGTAATAACAAAGGTTGAAATTGACATAACAAGAAATGTATATTTGCATAGAAGAAAACAGGAAATTATAGTGCACAAAAGAACAAGGGGGAAACTGCAATTGAATTAAGATTATAGCTAACAAGAATCTAAATTAAATAAATAAATTATTGGGAAAATGAACCAAACTGAAATTTGCAGGTAAACTGAAATGAAAATGAAGTAATTTGATTTTCAGATTCTCAAACTCAATTCACAAATACGTGCACAACTTTCAAATTTTCCTTGAAGTAAAATTCTTTAAAAATAGTGCAATCCTAGAAAATTGTTCTCTTCCATCGTTTACTCTGCAAGAATTCCATCACAAACACTTTAAACACCTAAGAGAAGCGATATTTTTCATATTTATTATCTAATAAACTTTTGAATATGTACAAAGGAACAAGTATAGCATGCTAATTTGACCCCACACGTTTCATAAGATAACGACATGATATATTGCGTATATTTATCTAAACCACTTTTATATATTTATTTAATTTAAGAAAAGGTGCTAAGCTAAAAGGTGCATAAATATATTTGATCGACTTTTATTGATATGAAAAGAGCCCATATGAGTCAGTCAAATCAGGTAAGGTAAGTACCACCAATAATGCCAGTTGCTAAAAAACTAAGAAAGATTCGGTTGCAATTCATCAAAAGTTACAGCAAAAACAATTGATTCATTTACACCACAATTATCATCTCTGCATGCTAAGTCTAATAAAATGTGCTAATATTACTCAAAAAAATTCAGATTTGTTAGATGCTTCATTTACACCACAATTATCATCTCTGCATGCTAAGTCTAATAAAATGTGGTAAAGATTAATTTTAGATAACTAACTTGACATATTTCACCGGGACAAAAGTGATTTAAAGCTAACTTCATTCATACCTTCATGATCAAGATTATGAGCGTCTTCAAATATGAAAAACTCTATGATAATCAATAACTTGATGCCTGCATATAAGAAATAACAAATTTTATGAGATATATAACTCAATAAATCTTCTAGTGATCACCAACTATTCATAATTAAATGTATCTTATTGATTTAGATATTGAAATGGAAAAGATGATGTCAAAATCATATCTTATTGATTTAGATATTGAAATGGAAAAGATGATGTCAAAATCATTTATATAAATCAACACATATCAATCACAATAATTATTGCATAAAAAATAAAATAGTCAAATATAACTAAACAAAAAATGCCTTGCGTGAAGGGTACCTATACCTCTTTTTACTAATGCACGTAACAATATTTATTGACTATCCATAGGGTAACAAATTCAGCAATATTGAGTTATTCGAGTATGCCTTCGCAGTCCTCTCTAACATAGCTAACATCGTCAACTTCCATATCGGTTACATCGAGATCTTCTGGAATATTGATAGTTTCTTCCACATAATCATTTGTTTCCGAATCAAGAAAACCTCTTGGCGGTGCTTTCATTACAACGTATCAACTTGAAGAATCGTTTTCTCTTAAATAAAATACTTGTTTCGCTTGAGATGCAAGGATGTATGGATCTTTTGAAAATGATGTTTGGTCTTGATGTAAATTGACAAGAGTGAAACCATCTTCATCAACTTTTACTCCATTTCCAACATGCGCCCAATGACACTTAAAAATAGGAATATAAAACACGTGATAATCTAATAAAATTATATCGGCCAATATTCCATAATAAGTGACCACATCGGCTACTTGAGAATTATCTTTTGCACTTGCTCTACACAAAGTAGTCGCATCATAAATCACTCCACTATTCTGAGTTTCTCTCGCTACATCTTTTATGTGAAACCGTTGTCCATTGATGATATATCCTTTGTAAGACAAAGCATCATTCTTCGGACCATATGCAATCCACTTCAGCATCCCATCCTGATCAGTGGAGTTAATAGGTATCTATAAAAAAAGTTTGATTTTCATTGGTTATTTTAGAATAATATTCTTTTAAAAAAATGAGTGTATTTAAAAAAAACCGTTTAACCTTTTTTTTAATCCAATCAGCAAAAAAATTTGTATGCGTTTGCCAAAGCAAAGCTGAATTTCTCTCCATGCGCTTGTTTGAATTTTGTAATTCCTCTAAGTGCAAACTAGTATAAAACAAGAAACGTAAAGTTATATTTACTAGCAGAAACACAGTAAAATAATTGAAACATAATATAATATATACTTACTCTAAAAATGGTTCAACCATGGCCATATTCATTAATACGGCTAAATGAGCACTTTCTTTCTCATTTGGGGATAATGTAATTGTCTTAGACGCTGAAATTGGGCGTCCCTCAAGTATTACATTGCTTTCGTAATCTTCATTTCGAGCATCTATCTCCTCAATGTGCCCTGATTTTTTCAAGAATTCACTAAAAAAAATCATGCATTCCTCCGCAAGATAAGATTCAGCAATACATCCCTCGGGTCATGAGTAGTTTCTTACATAATCTTTGAGTGTTTTCATATATATTTCAAAAGGATACATCCAACGAAATTGAAATGGTCCACATATAAGTGCTTCTCTACCAAGATGAATTGACAAATGCACCATTATGTCAAAAAATGAGGGTGGAAAATATTTTTCAAGCTCACATAGAATTTCTATAATCTCAATGTTCATTTGTTGCAATTTTTCTCTATCAAGGATACCTTGACATAATTTGTTGAAAAATGAACATAAGCGAATTATTGTTTTTCTTGCCTTCTTTGACAATAACCCTCTTACTGCTACAGGTAATAAGTGTTGCATTAAAACATGATAATCATGTGATTTCAAACCACCAATTTTACAATTCTCTAACGATATACGATTTTTCAAATTTGAGCAGTAACCATCGGGTCCTTTGAAATCATACAGTCTTTTGCAAAATATTTTTTTCTCAGAACTTGACAACATATAAGGAGCCGGCCGAAGATATGTTTTCTTCCCACGAGGTTGTGCATGAAGCTCATGTCGAATTCCCCAATCCTCTAAATCCTTTCTGGAGTTCGTTCCATCTTTTGATTTGTTATCATGCAACATTGATCCTAAGATGCTTTCACCGATGTTTTTCTCCACATGCATTACATCTAAATTATGTCGTAACGGAAGTTACTATAAAAATAAATAATGTAACTCATAATTATATTATATTATAATTTTAAATTATTAAAAAATAAAAAAACTACCACCAACCTTCCAATATGGCAAATCAAAGAAAATCGATCTCTTTTTCCACCTTGTTAACTCCAGTTTAATAGGATCTTTATCTTCATCATATTCGTCTTCCATATCATGGACAATCTTCATCTTTCTCTTCTTCAACTTGATGGATTTTATTTTAATGGCCTTTTTCTTATTATTCTTTTCTTCTTTTTTTTTCTTTTCTTTCTCTTGTCCAAAATTATTTGGAAAATCTTTTAACAATTCAAAAATATTTCTTCCAGTTAAAATTCTAGGCGCATTACCATTTTCCATAGTGTTATCAAACCAAGTCTTTTGTTTCCTCCATGCATCATATACAGGTAGATATCTTCTGTGACCCATTTAGACATTTTTTCGCTTATAATTCAACCAACGATGATGAGTATTAACACCACATGATGGGCAAGCTTTTTCTCCTTTCACACAACATCCAGCTAGATTTCCATAGGCTGGAAAATCGTTTATTGTCCAAAGCAAGATTGCGTGCAGTTTAAACAACGTTTTACTAAATGCATTGTAACGACCTGCATTCTACGCATCATAGGATCGTAGAATATTTATTTCTTTCTTTCATATACGAATTCGTATGGTCATGTAACTTTGGGAGACGACTATTGGGGTCATTTCCCATGTTCATGATTTCTGTTGATTTTTAAATGACCATTTTACCCCTAGTTGGTACTGTTTTGGCCATAACTTTTGACTGGAAAGGAATTTTGACTTGAAACTACTTCCATTGGCTCCGGATGATGGTTTACAATTCCGTAGAGTGGTCACATTAGCCAAACGGACTCACCGTTTGGGAGATATGGCTGAAACAAGTTTCAGATGGTGAAAAACAGCTTAATTGGGCTTAACCGGGTAATTAGCGGCTAGGCCCAAAGGGGATTTTGGGATTGGAGATGTATAGGGTCTGATTAGGGTTAGAAAACATTTCTTTCAGTCGCCACTTTCAATCTTGGAACCCTAGCAATGGCCTCCAATACCTAAATCACCTTCTAATCACTTTCTAATCAAGTTTTGGCTTAATCTACATCAAATTAAGGAGAGAAAACACGAAAGCAAGGTTAGAGCTGCTGTTAGACATCAATATTTACCCAAATCAGCGAGGTTTCAGTCCTGAGAATTTTATTTGTGGCCAAGGTGAGTGATTAGCATTGTTTTGACACTAATTACAGTTAATTAAGGGTAATTAGTAAAGATTAGCGAATCTATACACTAATAAATTCTGGAAAAAAATATCTATAAATTCGAAAATAATATTTTATGCCTCTGGTAGAAATTTGGTTTAATTTGATTAAGTTTTGTTAACCCTATGATTAGTTTTGCTTAAGCATGCTTAAGGGAAAATATGGGGTTTTGGGTATATTTGATCCATTTGACATGTAAATTCATTGTTTTTGGTGTTTGTGGTTAGTTTGTTATGTTGCTATGACGGTTTGACATGTTTTGTGATTGATTAGAATAGTTAGATTGGTCGAAAACGTCGTCGAATGACGTAAAACACTTGCTGGAAGAGTTGTAGGAGAAGTGTAGATTCTGGACCGGATCGGATCGGATATGGGGGCTCGGATCGGTAAGTTGAACTGGGAAAGGGATTCGACCGGATCGGAACTTGACACTTGAGAAAACTGGCAAAAAGGAAGGCCACGCTAATTGAACTGGGATCAGATCGGATAAAGGAGGAGGGATCGGATCGGAGCATGTGAAGAACGAAGGAGCTGATCGGAGCGGGAGCGCGAACTGGATGGGAGATGACACCCGACCCGACCCGAAGTGGGACACCCGACCCGAACCGATGTGACGCTGTGGACCCGAACCGACGCGACGCTGTGGACCCAAACCGAACCGCTACAGGAGAAGACTACGAACTGAACCAACTCAAAGTAGAAGACCCGACCCGAACCGATGGCTAGAAAGGGAACCTGACCCGACCCAGTATTGACCAATAACCCGAGATGCAAAGGTAGTCCAATATGGGAAGTTAGAGCTCAGGATCCAGTTGGGAACCGACGAGTTCACTTCATGATTGGGCTTTGCTGCGGGACGTGTGCCAAGGGGCTATCGGTGTCTATGACTTTGGATCACTATGTATGGGAGGTACGTGAACGGATTCAGGGCTACATTGGCCTAGGTACGACTAAAGGGCTATAAACCAATGAAGTGGGGTCATTTGTAAAGGTTTGGTCATGACTCCATGTGGTAAGCTTGGTAGTAGCAGTAGTTGTACAAGTTGAACTCCGTCACTACTTCGATGGGTCTTGTGATTGTCAGTGGTGGACATCATACGCTTTACGCACTGAGTGAGAGATGTGAGGATGGTTGCTATGGTTGATTTGTTTGCCATCATTATGACATGCACACCCCACCCCCGTATTCTTTACACTATTTATCATGGCACCTTAGAGTATTGTACGGTATGTGGTACCAACTCTTTGGTTGTAGGTCCAGGTTCAGGTATGGTTTAGTATACTTGTTATTGTTCTGTTTAGATGCTTATCGCTCATAACAGGCTTTATGTCTGACCCAGAGTTTTATGTCTCTTCTTATTACTCTGGGTGCTCACACGAGCAGACTAGATACAGGTTAGCTGGTGATGCACGGGTAGATGATCCGGAGACGAGCAGGAGGCTTCCACGTAATATATATACATAGTATTCTCCCTGTGTTGTTGAAGATCACTGCTTGGGCATTAGTGGTGCATCTTCTACTTCAGTTTTCTTTTGTTTTAGAGACAGTAAATTTGGAAAGTTGTAATAAGCTGTATTTGGATTTCCGCTGCACTAATGTTGTTGTTGGTTTTAGTTATCAGCTTATGCACTGTCTCACCTGTTTTATGTCAAGTATGTTATTATTATATTTTATTCCGTGCGCTGTGAGACATTTTACAGGTTCCTTGTTAGTCAATTTCCTTCTTTCCTTTCTTCTGACGACCGTCCCGTGCTAGTCGGGCATGTGTACAACGCACTTTTGGAAGAAATGCAGGCTGGTGCGGGTGGGCTGTCACATGCATCATAAGCATCAATTCCATCACTCCACAAGTAATGCAAGTCTTCAATCAAAGGTGCCAAATATACATCAATATCGTTTCTGGGCTGTTTCGGGCCGGGAATAAGTAATGTTAACAAAATATTTTCCTTCTTCATACACAATGTAGGTGAGAGGTTGTATGTCACAAGCATTACTGGCCAACAACTATGCTTAGAATTTAACATAGAAAATGGATTAAATCCATTTGTAACAAGACCAAGTCTAAGATTTCGTGGATCGGCAGAAAAAGATTTCCATCGTTCATCCACCATATTCCATGCCATAGAATCCACAGGATGACGCATTTTTCCATCATTGCTTTTATTATTGAAATGCCATCTTAAATCTTCTGCCATTTTCTGAGATCTAAACATTCTTCTAAACCTTGGAATTATCGGAAAATATCTCAAGACTTTAGCTGGAACACCTTCTACAATCTCCTTGGTATCTTGATTTATTTTCCATCTAGAAGAACCACATTTTGGACAAGCATCTAAATCTTTGTATTCTTTTCTGAAAAGATAACAGTCATTCTCTCAAGCATGTATCTTCTCAAAACCCATGTCAAATGCTTTAAGAATTTTTTTTACTTCATATAAGGTCTTAGGAAGTACGTTGTCTTTCGGCAAAAACAATTGTTGCACATTTAGAAGCTTGTCGAACCCACTATCTGATAGACCGGTCTCACATTTAAGATTATACAAGACAGTGATGGCTAATAATTTTGTATGATCTGCACAGCTAGGATATAATGGAGTTTCCGCATCTTCCAAATTTTTAAGCAATTCATCCTCTCTTCTTTGAAAATCAACATCATCTTCATCATCAGCAAGAAAATCATGATCCACAAAATCTTCATCTTCATAGTGAATCATCTTGAATAAATCATACGTGTCAGACGAATTTGTCTTTTCATCTACATTTATTTGTTCTCCATGGCTATACCACCTACTGCTCTTGTATTTAGGATCCATTCCTTTTATAACTAAATGCTCAACGATGATGTGGTCATCATGACGCCTAAGATTTCGACAATCCCTGCATGGACACAAAATTTTCTCCACATTGCTCAGATTTGTCTTTGCCACATGCACAAAATTCAAAGCTCCTTGCCGATACTCTACACTAGTCCTATGAAAAAAATTAAAAACATAAAAAAATTAAGTTTTAATATTAACATATATGTGTTAATTCTTAAAATAAATTTTACGTATTATATACTTACCTGTTTAAATTCACCCAATCTTTTTCCATCGGCGATATAGGCAGTCAAGCAATTTCTCAAGCTTTGATGTAGAATATGTTTTTCTATTTTAATCAAACAAAATACTACATGTTTCATAATTCAAATTTATATTTTCCACTTTAAGATTCATATTGGGATTTAAAAAAAAATGATAAATCATGAGCCGCTATAAAGGATAAAAGATAATCATGTTAAAATTACTAATTATACATACAACATATCACTAATTATACATACAACATATCACTAGTCCTATGATAAAAGATAATCACGAGCCGCTATAAAAGTTGGCATACACTCATAGTTCAAATTACTAATGATACATACAACATATCACTAATTATTATTGATGTTTCAAAATAAAAGTTAATCATGTTAAACTATAAAATGTCTTCTTTATTTGTGAAGTTAACCATATTAATATCTGTTACTTATCACTAATTATGTGACTTATGAAATATCAAAGTAGTCAAGGCGAAAAAGCCCCAGGCCCTCGCCTAGCGCTTTTTGGCACCTAGGGCTTTTTTGGGTGCCTTGAGCATCAGTTTTGTTGTTTTACAGCAAAAAAACTGCACCTAAAACACAACATAAAACTCAGATTTTGAGCATAAGTTTCTCATGTAATAATTTTTAATCACAACATTTTATTTTAAGTTGTTTTGTTTATGGTGTTGACAATAATTTAATAGTAAAATTTGGTTGATGGATAATTGAAAAGGAGTAGCGATGTATGAAAGGTAGAATTCCATGAATTCCATAGATTGATAAACATATTTTCGAAACTTCAAAAGGACACCATGGAATTCACATTTACTGGATTTAAAATTTAGTTTTATATGTAATGAAGTTCTCTACATCATTGCTACTTTTTTGCTATATCACGTTTCATCCATGCTATGACTCTTTACATCTCCATTGCTATAAAACAAATATGGGTGTAAATGAATTACACCCGACGAACAAAATTATGACATATCCTATAAGAGATTCCGACAAACATGAACCTAACAAAGATTAAGTTTAAACATTGTTCGTACGACACCACAAGAAACAAACAATGTTCAGACAACCAAAAGACATCGAACATTTTCATTATACATCTTTTCATACATTGTTTTTTATCCTAATTCGTGTCCTATCCAAAATTCATGCCCTCGTTATCGAACTGGACGTAAAATGGTCCTAAAAAATTTACAGCCCTACCGACACCCGATGGTATCAACGTTTTCCTATAATCGCATTTACGCTCCTCAATGAATGATGAGGAATTACGACAAGAAGAAACGAAGAATGATGCCAGTCAACAAGATGCACGATTGTAGGTTTAAATTTGGAGTACTGGAATTAAGAATTCAGTATACGTAACAAGATGGTCAGGATCAAGGGTTGGCATAGGTGTTTCAAAAGTGGAAACGCTAGAGGAGCAATGAGGGAGAAATGTTGAAGCCACATTTAGTACATTTGAGAGAAGCTGCATACAACATATTTTTCCTTCAAACAAAATTTCCCAACTGGAATTTAAATTTAACTAGCCCTAACTAATTACCAATAGAAATACATAATTTTATTAACCCATCGTTTGAATTGACTTAAATAAGTCATATTTTGGCTGAAGTCAAAATGAACTGATTTTTCTTTCAAAACGCCAAAAAAGAGACTTATATAAATCCTCCAAATGAAGCATGCTACTCCGGAACATAACTTTAAAGTTAAAATCTGACTGAAATACACAAAAAGATGATAGAAAGAATATAATCCTATCATTTAATCATGCAATACTTTATTTGCCACACAAGCACCCTACAGGGCTAAAATTCCATTTCATAAAGGTAACTACCGAAATTCAAAAGAGTAACGCTGCTGTAACCGAAAAGTGGCAAAACAAAGTTGCTATATTCTCACTGTTCAAAGAAATATCCAGACCCAAAAAGGTAATAAAAAAAGTTAGAAACCCAATTGTATATTACATGTTTTTATAAGAACTATAATTAGAAATAAAAACTCAGTAAAGCTAGACATGTGCTTATGTATTAATAACAAAGAATACAAATTGTGTTCGTAACAAAGTCTCGTTTCTGCTACATATTCAAATAACTGTGTGATTGTCTGTAGAGTTCAAACTTCACTCCAGTTTCTCTAAAGTTTAAAAGAAAACTTCTTCAGAAAGAATGGATAACAAAAACCACTAAGTTACAAGCTAGGTCATAGGTAGCATCACTGCATGTTGATGCACAACATCACTGGCTGCATGTTGATGCACATGGTTGCCGAATATGCACATTAATTTGCAAGTCCACAAAACAATGGAAATTTCTGAACGTACTTTGAAGTTGCAAGAGTAAACTTATGTATTTGTATGGATAAATTAATTCTAGCTTTTGGGACCAAGTTCAGTCTTGCTTTTCTACAGCAAGTTTAAATATGCAAAATGTAACAACCAGAATTTTCAGTGCTCGAATATTTAATCTATTTAAATATGAAAGTGATTATTTTTGAAGTTAAATAACTCAAATTCAGAATATACAAGTTATTTAATATAATTGAATGGTTAAATAGTAATTTAAATATTGAAATTACTTGAATAAGCGAATCCGGAATTAAATATGAAATTAAATTGATTCTGTAATGTATGTAAAATTCTAATTGAATAAAGTGATAATTATAACACAATACTACAACTTTACATCTCGAACAAATCAACATTGCAACATAATACTACGTTATTTTAAAGACATTGAAACATGTTATTTTATTTGCAACATTGCGAATCATCGGAACATGATTTTTGAGTCATCATGAATTCATGAAAGACATTGAAACATGTTATCTTCCGATTTTAAAGAATGAAAAAATGTACGTTATTTGAAATGTCCTGAAAAGAAATCTGCTTCTTTTCAGGTGCTAACATTTCACATGCTAAGGTTTTTCAAATCAACCTAGTGCTTTTAAAATTAGTTGTGTATGTGAACTAATTCACATGAAACATCAAAACTCTTACCCCATAAGAAACAGACCTTTTTGTTACAATCAATCAATTTATGTTATATGGACTTGGAATGACCCATTTTTTAACAGATTTGTTCTTAGCATGTGATCTATCTCCACAAAAAAAAAAGGTGTCATCTTCCTCTGTATTCCACGTATGCCGTTTCTAAAACAAAATCATCAATTACACTGGGTCATTGTACCGTATAATCAAAAAAAAAAAAAAAAAAATCAAGCAAAGAATTGTACTGATGGCTAATAAAATGGCAGCATCAATCAGGAAGTGTCATTAAAACTATATTAAAAATAAAGAAAAATTGGAGAATCAAGACAATAAAAATTTGCATAATTAATAATCGAAGCAAAAAAATCAAACCCGCAATCCACCTATATCAATTTTCTATTGTTATAAGTAATCAACTTCCGACTAAGGTACATATGTTGCAGTGTTGATTTGTTTGAGATGTAAAGTTGCAGCATTGTGTATTTTAGTCTCCATAAGTTGCAACATACACCAACAATTATCCAGTTTAAAGAGGACTTTTTTTTTTACATAAGCAAATATATGGATGAACATCATGAACTTCTAGCTAGCAGAACAAATGGATCTCGATCATGCTTTGTTTCTGCATGCAATGCTACATTTGATGACAAAATAAGGCACAAACAAAACACAGGGGCGGAGCTACATGGTAGCTGAGGTGGGCAAGTGCCCCTCCCAAGAAACTTTACACGTATGCTCAATGCTTAGTTGCTTACAAAATTATAAGGAAATTTACATGTATGGCTAAGAAACTTTACATGCAGTGCATAAATTAAAGGCGAGAAAAGAGGGAATTAATGCATTGTTTGTTTTCTATTTCAGGTGGGACCTCATGGTTTAGATTCATTTCAGTTTAAAAGTATGTTCTTTCCTATAATTTGTATAGCATGGGAGCTTTTAACTTATAAAATCTGAACCTGTGTAAATTTTATAAACAATGTAATAATGACTTAACCTTTTGAGCTAAAACTATAAGCAACTGACCACCCCAGAAAAATTTTCTGCCTTCGCCACTGACAAAACACACAGGTAGCAAGACTACAGTGTTTTAAACTACAACATTACTCAAGATAATAGGGCGCTAGTGTATAGGATTAACTAGAGATACAGTGATCAAACAAAAAGACCAGTTCACAATTACCCATTTTAGAGAGGTAATCAGTTTAAAGTAATGTAACTTGACTATTATATACAATTATTCATTTTGCTTTTTGTAGAGTTTCATTTTATTATGAAATATTCAACACAAACCACGACCATTTGAAAATAAAATATCAATTAGACCGATTTGTTACCTTAATCTGAATCGCTTGAACAAAAATCTCGATTTGAAAGCAGAGCTGTAGATCTGTGAATCAAAAAACAAAAATAGTTAGAAAACTATAAGTGGATCTAAAAGAAATCGAAGAGGAGAAGGAGCAAACGTGGATCTGTCGGTTGAAGGAGAAGGAGCGAACGTGGAGTAGATAGACGAGGAGGAGACCGATCTAAGTGGACAGAACGTTCATGAGATTGGATTGAAGGAGAAGCTTGGGATTTCTCGCTGGATTGAAGGAGAAGCTTGGGATTTCTCGCTGGAATGAAAGGAAACGATACAGTAATGAGGAAAGTAAACCAGGCTTTGGGGGGAAAACGAAATAAATGGGGGGAAAGATATGAATGCAACGGAATCCGTGGAGATAAAAAATTGGCTGCAGTCAGACATGAACGCAACCATCTTTAGCAACCGTATCCACATTTTCTTATAGTGAAATCAGCTTTGGTTTCGTTTAGTCCCAAAACGAACTTGTAAATAAATGTATGTATAACATTGTATTTTATGACATAACCAATTGGTTTCTATTGATGATATATTAGTTGGTGGCTGAGAATTTATTCTCTTAGCTTAACACCCGCCTCAGAGACTTATGTACTCATAGTATTATATATTAATAGACACTGATTATATGTTGTGAATTGAGAATGTGACATGCTAAGTGAAGAGCTATTGATGATCAAAGCATGGCTTGGTTAAAAGTAGCTATATGCAACGAGACTTCGATAAGCCTCACATCCCAGAAATGGCCGAAACAAGAAATGATGCAGCAAGGTTATGGGGTTCACGACCCTTTGGAGATTACCTTTTTTTTTGGATTTTTGAAGCAACACAATGGTATGGAGCCCGGGTGTTCGCTATGTGGCTTTAGAATGAAACATACATGCATGGAAAGAAACAAGGATGTAAATGAGTCATTTTTGGAAATAAAAAAAATAGGTTCTTAGTAAAATAAAAAGACAGGTTTTGCAGACCCAAAATGTTTAGAAAAATATGCAAGATCTATATAGGGACATGTCGAACTCAAATGGCTTAGTTCCAAAAATGAACTACATGAGCCTTTTCACAGTTTCAGCGCGAACCGAGCACTGAAACTGACAAATGAATATATTGCATAAATCAGCATGGCGAGACGGACACAACGGTATATAATTTGCAGTGTCACGATGCTCCGTTCAAAAACGCATTACATACCCCTTTAAACGGAAAATACGGATGGGAAAACGGAGGTCAAAACGTCCGATTTTCGCGAAACGAATTTCGATATTGGATTCCTAACAATGAATAGAATATTTTTCATGTTTTTCCGAACTGATTTCGAAGAGATTTTAAAATCGCTAAAATTTGAATTGTTATGCGCAGCTTTGCACTGAATAATTGCGCGACTGACAAACATTCAAATTTTCCGATGAAACTTTCACAGTTGTTACATCTCACTATTACGTATTTCAAATTTTAAAGTCCCATTACGAGAAATTATAGAATATTTTCAAAATAAAAATTCGATTTAGATCGGAATTTAAATCGTTAAAATAACGCATTGTTACAAAAACTGATTTTAACGAAATGACTAAAATTTTACGTTTTCAATATAAAATTATTTAAATCACTTCTAAATGAAAATAACAAATTTCAAACATTAATGTTTCATTATAAATCAATTTCATGATTTAAATCGGTACATTTTAAGTTAAGTTTATCGCTAGATTCTTATTTTAAAACCATTTTAAATCAATAATTTAATTTAATCCAATAACTTAAATGGTCAAAATTAACGGGATGTTACATTTTTTATTAGCTAATACTACGTATAGCTTAAAGAAGATATATTGTAGTCTAAATAACATGTCAAGATACCTACTTTGATCGGCAAATGATAATTTATCATTACCAATGTAACGGCTATCGAATTATCGTTATACCAGTCTTCAGTATACTAGTGTATCAATAACGATAACGATAAGTGGTTTCTGCTACCAGTGAAAATGGTACGATAGCGGTATTTGTGAAATGGCAACGGTAATCATGATCCGCTCTAGACCCCACAAAGCCATGTTCCAAGTCTCGAATCTACATGAGATTTCCCGATGGATCAGTACTGATTCATAGGCCATGGATAGATATCGGCCCTCATCCTTAGACTAATTTCTCTCGAATACATTATCGTAGCCTCCTTGAAGTCCCTAGATGCTACACACCAAAAACTAAGTCCATCTTGGTCAATACAATGGATCGCTACCAATCCATAGGCTATGGATCGGTACCAGTGTATGTGCTTAGAGAATTTTCAATAGAATTTTTTTTTGTAACCTCTCGGCGACTTCAGAGCTCCTCCACCTAATTTGTCTGAATCCGATTATTTGAACCCCGATTCGGTTTGTTCTTCAATTATAAATACTAAAACATGAAATTATAAACGAACAAGTCAAGC
The DNA here is from genome assembly GCA_030737875.1 of Allium sativum. Taxonomy (NCBI): domain Eukaryota; kingdom Viridiplantae; phylum Streptophyta; class Magnoliopsida; order Asparagales; family Amaryllidaceae; genus Allium; species Allium sativum. Next base: position 505,761,074 of record CM060921.1, on the reverse strand, counting down.
TAGCATAAAATTTAATCACATAAACAGTAACTCGTCCAAAATCAAACATACACAATCATTCAAACATCACAAGCAAAATTCATATCATAATAATTATATATCTAGAATAATTTGACATTAAACATATGTAAAACATGATGAATATAATCAAATTGCATGGCATATGAAAATATTAGCCATTAGGTTATCCTAGGATGTTTAGATCTGAAATAAACATATACGATCCAGTTTTAGGTTAGAATTAGAAGATGAGGTGTATAATATTGCTAATTAATACATATAGTTTGTAGTAGCTATGTGAGAGATCCACTCACCTTAACCTAGATCCAATGCACATATAAAGAAACTAGTTTTGGGCAGCAAACAAATCCATCAATTTTGATGCTATATGACAAGATCCAATCCCACCTTGAAGTCGATATTTCCTCTGGATATGATTTTGAATGATTTGGAGAATAAAGGGATTAGGGTTTAGAGATTAAGTTGAACCGAAGATTCACAATCACCCAACCTAATGTCTAAAATAAGGAGAAAAACTGTAATTCTCTCGTTAAACCTCTTTTTTTATAGCTGCAGATCATTATCCTAATGGGCTCAATAATCATCCCATTAGCTGCTAATCAAATCTATCCTACTAAAACGGAAAACAATGATTTCTCTTAAACCACTGAGCCAAGTCTTTAACATGACCACTCTACGGAATGACCAACTTTCATCCTGTTCCAATGAGACCAATTAGAGCACCTAATTCATTCTCTAGCACATGTTACATCTAAAACAGTAAGTCATAGGGGTAAATCGGTTACAAATAGATTAGTAAAAATAATGGACACGTCTCACATCCCAATGAACAACATGTTAAAATATGAGAATGGTACGATCGCTAGGGAGTTAGATTGAATTATTTTATGTTCATCCAATACGTGAAATACGGGTTGTTACAATAACTAAGAATTCATTCGCAATATTTCATTAGTAATCTAACATGAGGTTTTACCTTTGTTTTCTCTTGAATAATTTGTAATCATAAAGTTTGATCCCTATTAATGTTCCATGATTCATTTATGTAAGTTGGCTTGTAATCCTTAGAGGAGTAATTAGGCACACATCATCTAAGATACCGTATTGATGAGCTCTTTTGATATAAATAAACATTCATACCAAAAAAGCTCGGGTACTCTAATTTCAAAAGAAAATAAATTTTTAAGGATGACTGACGTACCTTAATTCTGCTTAGAAACCTCCGTATACTTAACCTTATTCGAATTCCTATCCTTTCGCTTTTGAGATAAAGCTGGACAAGAATGAGAAGAATAACCCTCCTTGCAATTAGGGCTGTCAACGGGTGCTTTCGGATATGGATAGTGCCATATTCGTATCCGCATCCGAAACCATTTTCGGATATTGGATATCCGTATTCGCGGATACGGACGGATATCGGATAATTATCCGTTCTGCCAACAATCGGTAAATCAATAAACATAAATGAATTTTTTTAGCTTAATATTAATCTTTTTCAACCTAATTGATTACTAAAGTACTAAAAATAAATAAATATGATGATAATATACAATTTTGAGCAATTAACATGCGTTTAGTAGACTTTTAATTTTGCAAATTAATAAATTAGTATATTTAATTATGTTAAAATATACATAATCTAGATATAATCGGAAAAAAAAAGCGAATGGATAATTTTTGGATGCGAATATGCCTATATCTGCATCCGCATCCGCTTTCCCGGATATCGGATATTTATCCGCTTTTCGGATACGGATGCGGACGGATTTCGGATTTTTCGGATATCCATCGACAGCCCTACTTGCAATAACGACAAATGAATGGATTATGACAACCTTTAAGCATAAGTCCCCTTGGATCCATAATAGCAGCACTTCACAGATCCAGATTGAGAAACCTTGAGAGAACCCTCCATGCACCTTTGGATTCTTATTAGGGAAGCATTACTCCGACTATTAGTAAATTATTGCTTCCTAGAAATTTCTTCTCACTAGATGCTTCTTCACTACTATCCATCTCTGCTTCTTCTAATATAAGGGCAGTGTCTACAGGCTGTTAGAGAGAATCATTGTCAATACATGATTGTATTACAAAGTTAAATCTTTTTTCAATACATGATTGTATTGCAAATTAAATAGCAACAAAAAATTGTTAGAACTTTTATCAATACACGATTGTATTAAAAGTTAAATCTTTTGTCAATACTTGATTGTATTGCAAATTAAACAGTAACAACAATCAATGTTACTCAATAATTATGCAACAATTGTCGCGTCCAACTTGTTTACAATAATCACAGAAAGCGTAACCGTTTTTGCAATAGATTAAAGATATACAGAAAGTATTCTTTTTCCAGTAATCTCTAAGTCTAGAAAATATTCTGTTTCCTTGAAACAGTATTGTTGTCGTATGCACTAGTTGACATAGTTGCAATTTGTTTCCCACGATAAAATGGACCAACTCTACAGCGTAGTGCTAGCAAACAGAGTTCTGACGAACTGAAGTAGATTATAGAAACTAGATCAGAGAATTACTTTGAAGAAGAAGAAATTATGTGAGCAGAGAAAGTAAATTCTATCTTGTTTTGGGCAGTATATATATATATATATATAGGCAAGGAGGAGTACCTGTTCGCATGCATTAGTAACCGTCAAAATTGGAAAGGTTGCGTTCCTTTAATCACCCAGTTATTAATATGTGTACGTTGAGAAATCAAATGGTTGTACTCATTCAGCTAACAGACAATCCTTTTGAATTCTGGACTGAAAGGACACACCTTTCAAATTGTGAGAAAAATATTCTCGTGTCAGTGGACTAGCCCAATCAGCAACCGTCATCCATATACAATCAAGAGACCCCAAGAGCCGCAAGGACCAAGGCCCTATCTTTGACATTTTAATGTATTATTATGTCATGGCCAAGCCCCCACAATCCTCATATAATCTCTCTCCTTTCTATTTTACATAAGCCTATTGGCTTCTAATATGTTAGGAGAGATTGTGTTAATATTTGCATGATATGGGACTTAAATGTTGTTATCTTTTTTTCTCCCCAATTCCCTATTTCTTTGCTCATTCATTTCCAACAATCATCCACATGGATGAGCAGTCGATCTTAGTTTCATGAACCATTTATCGCATCGGTTAAAGTAGCACATGGGCCTTGAACTTTCCTAATGATTACCTATTTGAATCATAGGCGAATCAGTAAACATAGTCTGTCCTTGAACTGTAAGCCTTTTTTGTAATTCCAAAGAAGATAACACACGATAAATATTTCTTATAACCCTTCATTCTGTAACGACCCAGATTTTTAGCCAGTTAATATTAAGTATTTAAATTATTTAATTAGGATAATAAGTTGATTTTTATATTGAATTTATCAATTTAATAATCGGTATATGAATAATTATCTAATATATTTAATTATCATATTATGGAAACGATAAATAATTGGATTCAGAATTTAAAACTGAATCAAAAATGTTCAAATGGCTAATATAAATTATATATTGAATTATAGCGATAGTTATCGATAATTTAAATTGTTTGAAACCATTTTTATATTTTAAATTGAATTTAATTTAAATTGTTATTTCCTTTATTTAGTCGAATTAAATTACAGAGTCAGTTCCGTGAATTTTAAAATAACACCATAATCTGAAGGCGTAAATCGCTACGTTGAAAATAGCAGTTCGGGGTTTTAAATTAAAAGGACCGCGAGATATTTTAGTTATTTAATTAGAAAATCAAATCAAATCAAATTTAATCACATCATTTCAGCCACCCTAAAATTTATACAGAGCCGACCTATGTTAAAATCGCGCAGACTAATTTCCTTCTCGAGCTGTAGAGGTTGTCTCCTTTCTTCAAAGCAAAGAAAAACCGAAATGTAATGGCTATGTCCTTATTGTCTGCTATCGCACTTCTATAAATTGAAGCCGTCACTTTCATTTTCCAGAGGAACGGAAAAAAATCCAACTCCTTTTTCATTTTCCCCTAAATCAATCGGAAACGAAAATCGAAACCACACCTTCCTTTTCCTCTCAAAAACCAAATCCGCGTTCCACTCCTTGCTCGATACCAATGGCGTACGCTAGTCTGGGAAGCTCGATAGTTCGACAGCTCGAGCGATGATTCTAGGGTTCCGATCGTCGAAGGTCTGGAGCATCACAAGTAGTTCGATGGTCTTCAAATCGAGTTCGACTTCGAACCCGTGAGTCTAGGGTTCAACGTCACAGTGGGGTTGCCGAGGCTTCAGGGTTCGACATTGTGGGTTCTTCGGGGTGGGATCCGGAGATGCGACGATGGGGTCTTGGGGTGTCGAGATGTTGATTTGGGGAGGGTCGCGAACTGCTGTGAAGCACTGAAGGACCGAGAATGATAAATGGATTCAATTTGGTTATTAAGGTAATTATCTTAATTTAGTTAATTTAGTTATTTATTTATTTCAGTCAAGAAATTTTAGGTAGTAAGGTGTAATTAAATTACTTAATTCAAGTGATTTAGTTACAAGATTTATTTCCAGATAGGAAATTAACTTGGGCATTTTACTACTGTAAAATGATTTAAATTTAATACATGGAATTTTTTTTTATATATAATTGGTATTTGATTAAAATAAATTAGTTGATATAATTAGTGGTTATAAAGGAAATTAGTTATAAGGAATAAAATTTGTAGACTAATAGTTTAGTAAGATTTATGTTTAAATTTGGAATTTTATTTACAAGTGACAATTAATTAAATTTAATTGGTCTAATTAAAAACTGAGATTTTATTTATGTTATTTTAGATTGAAAACAGACGATGGGAGAAAACATCGTGAAATCTATAAAATTGGCTGCATTGGATATTCTACAAATAGAAATCCTGGTGAGTAAATCTCACTCACCTTTTATTTATAATTATTTTTACTTCGTAAAAATAATTGTCTGTTGCTTGTGTGAATATTTTCTGGTTGTTTTATATATATTAGTTATTTAGGCTATATATATATATATTGGGTTGATTGGTTGGTTGGATTCCCGCAGTATCATTAGCGGATGCCCGCAGTTTCATAGCGGATGATTACCCTATACGCCCCACGCTATGATTAGTGGATGACCTTCTATACCACGATATTCTGCCACGAAGCAGAATGGGTATTATTTATGTGCTAACATCTGTGAATGCAGGGAAACAGGTTGGAGGAATCCAACAGGATTCCTCAAAAATATATTATCTGTTTGTTTATTTGTTTGCATATATATTGTTATATATGATGTGTTAGAAAAATAAACAATTGGTTGCTTTGTGTGTTTTATCACTGGGCTTAAGCAATGATATTTAAAATATCGTGGAAAAATATTTGAGATTTAAAAAGGGGAAATTCTATTTTTAAATAGAATTTGAATTTTAATGGGAAGAAAAATATAACCTTGTTTCTTTGAAAAATAAAACAAGTAGTTTCTTTTTGAACGAAGTTTATAAATAGTTCTTTATAACGAAGTTATAAGTGAAGTAAAAGAATTATCATTTGATAATTCAGAAATAGAAATACAAGCGTGAAATTGGAATTTGGAAATGAAATTTCAAATAGGAGGTGAAATGAAATTTTTAAATATATAACTCAAATGAAATTTGAGTATAACATTTGAATTTTAAAAGGAGTTTAAATATTTGAAATTTAAAAGGATATTGAATATTAGAAATTCAAATAGAAGTTCAAATGGAATTTGAGTAGACGAAATTAGAATGAAAAATAGAATTTGAATTCGGGAGATTAAAATAAAATTTGAATTCAAAGGAATTCGAATAAAGAAATTCAAATAGATTTGAAATATAGAATTTCAAAGAAGAATTGAACAGACTTTGAAATATAGAATTTCAAAGAAAAATCGAATAAGATTTGAAATATAGAATTTCAAAGGAAGAATTGAAATATGAAATTTGACTAGAGATTTGAAATGAAATTCAAATATGAAATTTTGAATAGAGATTTGAATGGAAATTCAAGTATTGAATTTGAACATGGGATTGAATATAGAAATTCAAATAGAGATTTGAATATCGAATTTAAAAATAGAATTTGAAATAAACTTTGAAATTAGGATTTCAAAGTAGGATTGAAATAGGATTTCAAAATAGGAAATCCAAATAGTTTTGAAAATGGAATTTGAATTCAAAGGAGTTCAAATGAATTTGAAATAAGGAAAATTCAAATGGGATTTAAATAATGGGTTTTAATAAAGAGGATTTAAATATAAGAATTTAAATAGAATTCAAATGGTGTTAAATATAAGGATTCAACAAAACTCAAATGGAGTTTAATTAGAAAGAATTTGAATAAGAGGGATTCAAAGAGATTTGAAACATGATATTTGGATTCAAAGGAATAAATGTGGTACTTGAAGTTCAAAGTAAAAATGAGTTTAAATATTTGAAGTTCAAATGGATTAAAAATGGAATTTGGATTCAAATAGTTGAAATAGAATTTGAATATAGAATTTGAATTATGATCGAATTGGAATTTGAATATAGATTTCAAATATAAATGAAATAGAAGATCAGAAATATTTGTTGAATTGGAAAAATGGTTTGATATATCAGAATAGAGTGAATTTAGTTAAGCGAGTTTTAAAAGTTTATATATATAAATATAATTAAAACGAACTCGCCGCAGCGCTGCAGTTCGTAAAATAGCGATTCGAACTTCAATTGAATATACAGAGTGCAATTGAAGTCGGAATTCTTCGAAACAAGAAACGTCAGGACCGATTTGATAATAGTTTGCTAATGAAGCAGAAAAATCTGGATTTCGTCGTATAGATTTTGAGATATGTCAAAATCAAATTTTCGGAAAAACAGCGCCAGAACCATTATAAAACCATAACGGTTTATTTAATTAAATTAAAGGATTTTAAGCAAATAAAAATCGAAATTTCTATTTAGAAAAATCCAGATTTGAGTTATAAAATATATGTGAACTCCAGTGGAGTAATGAGTTGATTTCTGAAATAGAAATCAGATTTTTGATTTATTGAATAGAGTTAACTAATTCGAATAGAAATTAGTTAATGAGATTTTGAATGGATATTGGGCCTTAAATAAGCGAATTCGATTTGAGAATTTATATTCGAAATAGAAAAGAGAACTAGAATTGAAATTGAAATTCAATTTGGTTATGAACGAGTTAAACATTTTATTTTGAGCATGTTATGTTCAACAAAACGTGAAATAGGCAAAAGGGCCAATTTAAAGAATAAATGGGCGAAACTGAATTCAAGCGATTACATGGTATTGAATTGAATTGCAAACAGGTGAATATGTGTTAAGCAGGTTTGGGATAAAGTATATGAAGTTATAAATGTAGTGCTCGACAAAAAGGTACATGTTAAATTCATATATGAGATTTATGCGCCGTATCGGCAAGCCGCTTGGCTTTTTCTTTTTCTTTTTGAGATTAGAAGATACCGGGAAGCTATTTGAAATTTCCCGATGCTCCCGATACAGGGGAGGTTATGGCGAAATTTTCCGGAAATTTAAGGAGTTAGAATATTTTTAAGATATTTTGATAATTTGAAATCATTGTATCGACGTATTGAATTCGATAGTAAAGTGAATATAAAAATCGAATGTTGTAAACAAAAAGGGATAGAAATAAGTGATTGAAATTGTTTCAATTGCAAATAGAGACATTTTCTAATATATAGAAAATAAAAGAATTGATATTTGGAAACGTTTTCCAAATGGCATAAGAGGCCGAGATGATTATTAAAATATTTGGTTAACAAATATTGATAGAGAGAATGGAGAAGAGATTTAATTAATGAATATTAATTAAAAAGCCCAGTGATTTGTTTGTTATGTTGATTGAACACTTGTTTTTATTCGATAGTTAAATCACAGACTATCGAAGTTTTTGACCATCGTTGTCAATATGGAGAGACCGGTTGGATTATTATCCGAAGAACCACTCCGTATCGGCATAAGCGTTGCGAACCAAGTATGCTGAATATATTGAAGACGGAGTGAAGTGCAAGGGCTTTTCTAGTAATAGAAATAGTGCCTTCGGTTTCGTTCAGTCCCAGAACGAACGTAAATGGACGAATGTCTGACAGAGTATTTCCAATAATCAAATGGGTTGGTCTGTATGAATATATATGGTTGCAACGGATTTATCCCTTAGCATAATATCCAGAATATTTGTGCAAACTCAACTAGTGATTAACGGATCTGACAATGTGGCATTCAAAGTGATTGTGCTATCAATGAATGGTAAGTATGCGTAGCCTCAGGCCTCAACAACCGGGAAAGGACAAAAATCGGCCAGGCAGCATGGCTATGTGGGTCGCACCCATTAGGGTGTATAATCACCTATCTAGAGAAATTCCTTTTGTTTCTAAATCTATCGATTCTGCCCATTCGGGAAACGGTGGTTTGAGTCCAACCGTTGGTGATATACATTCGATACACTCAAGCGAAATGAGTGGTCGGTCATGTGTGGGCCGGGTTGCAAGACGTTCTTGTTGAACCCAGGTGTATTCGCCTCTAGAGATACACAGTCGGAAGGTGGTTCCATACCTTGTCATAGTTGGAAATCCAATCTCCAATAAGCGCCATGCGGTTTTGATTTTATACTATATATGTGGAGCGTGAGATGCAAGCGTTCTGCTATTTGGTTATTTACTTAATGTAGACATTATTATAATATCACTGGATTTTCGTATCAAAGTGTTTTGGGTTATAGTAAGGTAAAAACCGTCCGTGTTTATGTGTGGGCTGGTCTTACTATTATCTTTTCTTTCGAAAGGATTTTGAAAGTTAAACAAGTGGTTGGAGTTTACTCACACCAGTCCCATGACTGACCCAGAGTTTGTTTTGTTTTGTTTTTCCTAAACTCTTGGGTGCCCAAATTTGTACGGGCAGTCAAGTGTTTCAGGCTTTTACAGATACACTTGGAGGAGCTTGAAGCAGGAGGCTTCAACGTTAGTTATTTAGAGTTACTTCCGCTGGATCAAATGTTATGTGTACTCTGATGATGGTATGTATATATGTACAAAATAGATTTGTATTTCAGAAGTTATGTTATATAATATATTTTTCTTCGTTCCGCTGTGAGTTGTGATCTTCGTTTTTCTTCTATTCTAATATTTCTTTCTTTCTATTTCTCATCCTCTAACTTCTTTCTAATAATGAGTCGTATTTCTGTGTTATTTGGGTTGGACGTGTGGTGTATTTAGTCAACTCAGGTAGCACGAATTTGCGGGTCATTACAGTTGGTATCAGAGCTTAGGTTGAGTGAACACCTAGGCTTGTGTGGCATGTGCTCATTAGAGATAGGGTCAGTAATACCCTAGAATGAGTTGAGCGTATATATACGAGAGAGCGTATTTGTAATTTGATATAAAAGTTGTTTTATATTGTGTCGACTTGTCTGTTGAGTAGTTTATGAATTCTGGTCGAATCGTGGGACGCCACGAAGTCGATAGGGATTTCTAAACACTTGAACAGAGAAATTCGACACAGTATTGTTTTAAAGTGGGTGAATGAAATAATTTTACCCAAAATTTCTATTTTGATATAGAAAGAATAATTTTCTAGAATTATTATTATATGGATGTGTTGGATGTTGATTTTATAATCAAATGAGATTATAAACTTGGAATGGTTATTTATAACCAAAATGGAATTTGTATAGGAATTAAATATACAAATGAGATAAATTAAAATTAAATTCAAACCAGAATTTAGAATTCAAAATCCTGGGAAGTTGAAAAATATTTTTCAAAGTATATTAAAATAATATAGATTTATTTTAAAAGGATTTGAAAGAAAATCATTTTAGATGAATTTTGAAATTGTTAAGCACTGAACTCACTTCAGTGGCTGGGAAATAATTCTGATGACGATTGCAACATCATCAGTGTTCATTTCCGAGTTTCTAAGTGATGAATTGCTACCTTAGAAAAAGTTTTTTTGACGGAAATTTGTTTGAAAGAAAACAAGTGGTTTAAAAATTCAAATGTTTTGAATTTGAAATGAAAATAAATATATGTATATATTTATGGGATTTCAAAAGAATTTGAAAAGAAAAACCCAGGGATTTGAATTCTGGAATTGAAATTTAACTTAAACAAGTTAAATGGGTCAAAGTGAATGAATTGATTAAAATCAATTTGAATAGGTTTAATGGAATATAGATTGGATAAATGGATTGATCGTAGATCATTCGAATTGAATGAAGAAGACCAAAGGTTTTGGTGGAATTAAATTTGTTGAAATATGAGGAGTTGAGTTTCAACATAAGTGGATTGTTGAAAGGTAATGGATTTGTATCATTTTTCCTAACTTAGCAATTTCGAGGACGAAATTATTTTAAGGGGGAAAGAATGTAACGACCCAGATTTTTAGCCAGTTAATATTAAGTATTTAAATTATTTAATTAGGATAATAAGTTGATTTTTATATTGAATTTATCAATTTAATAATCGGTATATGAATAATTATCTAATATATTTAATTATCATATTATGGAAACGATAAATAATTGGATTCAGAATTTAAAACTGAATCAAAAATGTTCAAATGGCTAATATAAATTATATATTGAATTATAGCGATAGTTATCGATAATTTAAATTGTTTGAAACCATTTTTATATTTTAAATTGAATTTAATTTAAATTGTTATTTCCTTTATTTAGTCGAATTAAATTACAGAGTCAGTTCCGTGAATTTTAAAATAACACCATAATCTGAAGGCGTAAATCGCTACGTTGAAAATAGCAGTTCGGGGTTTTAAATTAAAAGGACCGCGAGATATTTTAGTTATTTAATTAGAAAATCAAATCAAATCAAATTTAATCACATCATTTCAGCCACCCTAAAATTTATACAGAGCCGACCTATGTTAAAATCGCGCAGACTAATTTCCTTCTCGAGCTGTAGAGGTTGTCTCCTTTCTTCAAAGCAAAGAAAAACCGAAATGTAATGGCTATGTCCTTATTGTCTGCTATCGCACTTCTATAAATTGAAGCCGTCACTTTCATTTTCCAGAGGAACGGAAAAAAATCCAACTCCTTTTTCATTTTCCCCTAAATCAATCGGAAACGAAAATCGAAACCACACCTTCCTTTTCCTCTCAAAAACCAAATCCGTGTTCCACTCCTTGCTCGATACCAATGGCGTACGCTAGTCTGGGAAGCTCGATAGTTCGACAGCTCGAGCGATGATTCTAGGGTTCCGATCGTCGAAGGTCTGGAGCATCACAAGTAGTTCGATGGTCTTCAAATCGAGTTCGACTTCGAACCCGTGAGTCTAGGGTTCAACGTCACAGTGGGGTTGCCGAGGCTTCAGGGTTCGACATTGTGGGTTCTTCGGGGTGGGATCCGGAGATGCGACGATGGGGTCTTGGGGTGTCGAGATGTTGATTTGGGGAGGGTCGCGAACTGCTGTGAAGCACTGAAGGACCGAGAATGATAAATGGATTCAATTTGGTTATTAAGGTAATTATCTTAATTTAGTTATTTATTTATTTCAGTCAAGAAATTTTAGGTAGTAAGGTGTAATTAAATTACTTAATTCAAGTGATTTAGTTACAAGATTTATTTCCAGATAGGAAATTAACTTGGGCATTTTACTACTGTAAAATGATTTAAATTTAATACATGGAATTTTTTTTTATATATAATTGGTATTTGATTAAAATAAATTAGTTGATATAATTAGTGGTTATAAAGGAAATTAGTTATAAGGAATAAAATTTGTAGACTAATAGTTTAGTAAGATTTATGTTTAAATTTGGAATTTTATTTACAAGTGACAATTAATTAAATTTAATTGGTCTAATTAAAAACTGAGATTTTATTTATGTTATTTTAGATTGAAAACAGACGATGGGAGAAAACATCGTGAAATCTATAAAATTGGCTGCATTGGATATTCTACAAATAGAAATCCTGGTGAGTAAATCTCACTCACCTTTTATTTATAATTATTTTTACTTCGTAAAAATAATTGTCTGTTGCTTGTGTGAATATTTTCTGGTTGTTTTATATATATTAGTTATTTAGGCTATATATATATATATTGGGTTGATTGGTTGGTTGGATTCCCGCAGTATCATTAGCGGATGCCCGCAGTTTCATAGCGGATGATTACCCTATACGCCCCACGCTATGATTAGTGGATGACCTTCTATACCACGATATTCTGCCACGAAGCAGAATGGGTATTATTTATGTGCTAACATCTGTGAATGCAGGGAAACAGGTTGGAGGAATCCAACAGGATTCCTCAAAAATATATTATCTGTTTGTTTATTTGTTTGCATATATATTGTTATATATGATGTGTTAGAAAAATAAACAATTGGTTGCTTTGTGTGTTTTATCACTGGGCTTAAGCAATGATATTTAAAATATCGTGGAAAAATATTTGAGATTTAAAAAGGGGAAATTCTATTTTTAAATAGAATTTGAATTTTAATGGGAAGAAAAATATAACCTTGTTTCTTTGAAAAATAAAACAAGTAGTTTCTTTTTGAACGAAGTTTATAAATAGTTCTTTATAACGAAGTTATAAGTGAAGTAAAAGAATTATCATTTGATAATTCAGAAATAGAAATACAAGCGTGAAATTGGAATTTGGAAATGAAATTTCAAATAGGAGGTGAAATGAAATTTTTAAATATATAACTCAAATGAAATTTGAGTATAACATTTGAATTTTAAAAGGAGTTTAAATATTTGAAATTTAAAAGGATATTGAATATTAGAAATTCAAATAGAAGTTCAAATGGAATTTGAGTAGACGAAATTAGAATGAAAAATAGAATTTGAATTCGGGAGATTAAAATAAAATTTGAATTCAAAGGAATTCGAATAAAGAAATTCAAATAGATTTGAAATATAGAATTTCAAAGAAGAATTGAACAGACTTTGAAATATAGAATTTCAAAGAAAAATCGAATAAGATTTGAAATATAGAATTTCAAAGGAAGAATTGAAATATGAAATTTGACTAGAGATTTGAAATGAAATTCAAATATGAAATTTGAATAGAGATTTGAATGGAAATTCAAGTATTGAATTTGAACATGGGATTGAATATAGAAATTCAAATAGAGATTTGAATATCGAATTTAAAAATAGAATTTGAAATAAACTTTGAAATTAGGATTTCAAAGTAGGATTGAAATAGGATTTCAAAATAGGAAATCCAAATAGTTTTGAAAATGGAATTTGAATTCAAAGGAGTTCAAATGAATTTGAAATAAGGAAAATTCAAATGGGATTTAAATAATGGGTTTTAATAAAGAGGATTTAAATATAAGAATTTAAATAGAATTCAAATGGTGTTAAATATAAGGATTCAACAAAACTCAAATGGAGTTTAATTAGAAAGAATTTGAATAAGAGGGATTCAAAGAGATTTGAAACATGATATTTGGATTCAAAGGAATAAATGTGGTACTTGAAGTTCAAAGTAAAAATGAGTTTAAATATTTGAAGTTCAAATGGATTAAAAATGGAATTTGGATTCAAATAGTTGAAATAGAATTTGAATATAGAATTTGAATTATGATCGAATTGGAATTTGAATATAGATTTCAAATATAAATGAAATAGAAGATCAGAAATATTTGTTGAATTGGAAAAATGGTTTGATATATCAGAATAGAGTGAATTTAGTTAAGCGAGTTTTAAAAGTTTATATATATAAATATAATTAAAACGAACTCGCCGCAGCGCTGCAGTTCGTAAAATAGCGATTCGAACTTCAATTGAATATACAGAGTGCAATTGAAGTCGGAATTCTTCGAAACAAGAAACGTCAGGACCGATTTGATAATAGTTTGCTAATGAAGCAGAAAAATCTGGATTTCGTCGTATAGATTTTGAGATATGTCAAAATCAAATTTTCGGAAAAACAGCGCCAGAACCATTATAAAACCATAACGGTTTATTTAATTAAATTAAAGGATTTTAAGCAAATAAAAATCGAAATTTCTATTTAGAAAAATCCAGATTTGAGTTATAAAATATATGTGAACTCCAGTGGAGTAATGAGTTGATTTCTGAAATAGAAATCAGATTTTTGATTTATTGAATAGAGTTAACTAATTCGAATAGAAATTAGTTAATGAGATTTTGAATGGATATTGGGCCTTAAATAAGCGAATTCGATTTGAGAATTTATATTCGAAATAGAAAAGAGAACTAGAATTGAAATTGAAATTCAATTTGGTTATGAACGAGTTAAACATTTTATTTTGAGCATGTTATGTTCAACAAAACGTGAAATAGGCAAAAGGGCCAATTTAAAGAATAAATGGGCGAAACTGAATTCAAGCGATTACATGGTATTGAATTGAATTGCAAACAGGTGAATATGTGTTAAGCAGGTTTGGGATAAAGTATATGAAGTTATAAATGTAGTGCTCGACAAAAAGGTACATGTTAAATTCATATATGAGATTTATGCGCCGTATCGGCAAGCCGCTTGGCTTTTTCTTTTTCTTTTTGAGATTAGAAGATACCGGGAAGCTATTTGAAATTTCCCGATGCTCCCGATACAGGGGAGGTTATGGCGAAATTTTCCGGAAATTTAAGGAGTTAGAATATTTTTAAGATATTTTGATAATTTGAAATCATTGTATCGACGTATTGAATTCGATAGTAAAGTGAATATAAAAATCGAATGTTGTAAACAAAAAGGGATAGAAATAAGTGATTGAAATTGTTTCAATTGCAAATAGAGACATTTTCTAATATATAGAAAATAAAAGAATTGATATTTGGAAACGTTTTCCAAATGGCATAAGAGGCCGAGATGATTATTAAAATATTTGGTTAACAAATATTGATAGAGAGAATGGAGAAGAGATTTAATTAATGAATATTAATTAAAAAGCCCAGTGATTTGTTTGTTATGTTGATTGAACACTTGTTTTTATTCGATAGTTAAATCACAGACTATCGAAGTTTTTGACCATCGTTGTCAATATGGAGAGACCGGTTGGATTATTATCCGAAGAACCACTCCGTATCGGCATAAGCGTTGCGAACCAAGTATGCTGAATATATTGAAGACGGAGTGAAGTGCAAGGGCTTTTCTAGTAATAGAAATAGTGCCTTCGGTTTCGTTCAGTCCCAGAACGAACGTAAATGGACGAATGTCTGACAGAGTATTTCCAATAATCAAATGGGTTGGTCTGTATGAATATATATGGTTGCAACGGATTTATCCCTTAGCATAATATCCAGAATATTTGTGCAAACTCAACTAGTGATTAACGGATCTGACAATGTGGCATTCAAAGTGATTGTGCTATCAATGAATGGTAAGTATGCGTAGCCTCAGGCCTCAACAACCGGGAAAGGACAAAAATCGGGCAGGCAGCATGGCTATGTGGGTCGCACCCATTAGGGTGTATAATCACCTATCTAGAGAAATTCCTTTTGTTTCTAAATCTATCGATTCTGCCCATTCGGGAAACGGTGGTTTGAGTCCAACCGTTGGTGATATACATTCGATACACTCAAGCGAAATGAGTGGTCGGTCATGTGTGGGCCGGGTTGCAAGACGTTCTTGTTGAACCCAGGTGTATTCGCCTCTAGAGATACACAGTCGGAAGGTGGTTCCATACCTTGTCATAGTTGGAAATCCAATCTCCAATAAGCGCCATGCGGTTTTGATTTTATACTATATATGTGGAGCGTGAGATGCAAGCGTTCTGCTATTTGGTTATTTACTTAATGTAGACATTATTATAATATCACTGGATTTTCGTATCAAAGTGTTTTGGGTTATAGTAAGGTAAAAACCGTCCGTGTTTATGTGTGGGCTGGTCTTACTATTATCTTTTCTTTCGAAAGGATTTTGAAAGTTAAACAAGTGGTTGGAGTTTACTCACACCAGTCCCATGACTGACCCAGAGTTTGTTTTGTTTTGTTTTTCCTAAACTCTTGGGTGCCCAAATTTGTACGGGCAGTCAAGTGTTTCAGGCTTTTACAGATACACTTGGAGGAGCTTGAAGCAGGAGGCTTCAACGTTAGTTATTTAGAGTTACTTCCGCTGGATCAAATGTTATGTGTACTCTGATGATGGTATGTATATATGTACAAAATAGATTTGTATTTCAGAAGTTATGTTATATAATATATTTTTCTTCGTTCCGCTGTGAGTTGTGATCTTCGTTTTTCTTCTATTCTAATATTTCTTTCTTTCTATTTCTCATCCTCTAACTTCTTTCTAATAATGAGTCGTATTTCTGTGTTATTTGGGTTGGACGTGTGGTGTATTTAGTCAACTCAGGTAGCACGAATTTGCGGGTCATTACACATTCCTTGTATGTGTTCGTTTTTGCCTTGAACACCTGCCTGGTCTCATAAGTGCTTTAGAGAATTTGGCCTCATAATTCTCTTTGAAGCGGCGGCTTCGCACTTACTTAGGTGATTCTGTAAAGAGTATTCTCTAATTCCTCAAATACAGACGTCATTAAAAGTACTAATATGTATTCTTATTCAACATATAATGCACTGACTTATCATAGGAATGGTTTGTGTATAACAGTGCCATCAAGTTTCTCTTAAACTTCGTTTCCCTTTAAACCTAGATCTTGGGATCTCCAGTCAACTATGTATGGTTTCCATTTTAGAAAAACCTTTAGTCTGTAGGCCTTGCCCATTCCCATCGATAAGGTTTGAACTTTCTCTCTTGGCAAGCCTATTGTAAGTGGATCCGCTAAGTTATCTTTAGATTGAATGTAGTCTATTGTGATAACCTCCATTAGAGAGAAGTTGTCTTATCTTTTTATGTCTATGATGAATATGCCTAGATTTACCATTGTATAGTGTACTATTGACTATCACAATGTACACATATTGGAGGCATATGTTTGCTCCAATTAGGAATGTCTTCTAAGAAGATTCAAATCCATTCTGCTTATTCTGCAGTCTTATCTAGTGCAATTAACTCCAATTCCATCGTAGATTTAGTGATACAAGTCTGTCTGGATGATTTCCATAAAATTGCTCCATTTCCTAATGTGAACATATATCCACTTGTAGACTTTGTATCATGTAATCCAGTGATCCAATTTGCATCACTGTATCCTTCAACTATTGAGGGATATTTTGTGTAGTATAGAACATAACTCTGCGTATACTTTAGATATCCTAAAGCTCAGATTATCGCTTTCTAATGATGTTTACCAGGATTACTGGTAAATCTACTTAGTTTGCTTACAGCATATGCGATATCAGGCTTAGTACAGTTCATAACATATATGATACTTCCTAGTATACGAGAGTATTCTAACTGGTAGATGCCATCACCAGTGTTCTTTACCCAATTTTGGTTCATATCTACTGGTGATTTTGCAATAGTTATATTATATTGCACGAACTTTTCAAGTACTTGGTGATGTAATGCGATTAGGATAATGCATTTCCCCGTGGTGTTCTTAGAATTTTTACACCAATATCACATCAGCCATTCTTAGGTCTTTCATATCAAATCTAGGGATAACATATCCTTTGTAGATGTAATTATGGCCTTGTTATTGCCTAGGAGCAACATGTCATCAACATAGAGACAAACAATGACATATCTACTATGTGTGTGTTTCATGAATGAACATTTGTCTGATTCGTTTATCGTGAATTCATTTGATAACATAGTTTTATCAAACTTCTCATGCCACTATTTTGGAGTTTGATTAAGACCATAAAGTAATTTTACCATCTAGCAAACTTTATTCTCATTTTTTTGAGCTAAGAAATCCTTCAGGTTGTTTCATATAGATTTCTTCCTTTAATTCACCATTTAAAAGTGCAGTTTTAACATCCATTTGATGTATTTCTAAGTCATGTATGGATGCAATTGCAATATGCATTCTTATTGACATTATCCTTGTTTCTAAGGAGATATACATGATAATATCTGGTACATTCGTCAATGAATGTAATAAAGTACATTTTTCCACCTCTAATTTGACACATTTTCAAATCGCATACATCGGTATGTATTAAGGTAGAGGTTCAGTTTCTCGTTCAACATGATAAAACGAGGTTCTTGTCAATTTTGCTTCTGCACAAACTTGACGTTTATAGTTGAAATTTATATTGCATTTTGGTATAAATTCTACATTAATCAATTTTCGCAATGTATCAGAGTTTACATGCTCTAATCTAGAATGCCATACGTTAGAAGATTCAACAATATAAGAAGAAGATTCACTTTTATTTATATTAGTGCGTGGTACAATAGTGGTTATATTTTCTTTAAACAAACCATCACACGCATATACTCTTCCAACATACACTCCAATCTTGGAAAGTACAAATTTATCAGCTTCAAAGATTAATTTGAAGTCATGCTTGCTCAGTGATGATCCTGAAATCAGGTTCTTGCGTATTTCTGGAACATGGAGAACATCATTAGTTCCTTTCCAGAAGTGAGTTTCAACACAACTTTTCCTTTGCCTTCCACCTTTGAAGTAGATGAGTGGCATCGGCATTTGCAGTTATTACCTAAGGTCTTATACCCTTGAGGTAAATCAACCAATTCTCATTTATGATTGGACATAATGGATTCAATCTTATTGTTAATCGCCTCTTTCAATGAGGGGCATCGCTAGAAGACACATCTTGTTTGTATATCAATGGATCATCTTCTAGCATAAAAGGTATAGAAGTTTGGTCTAAAGGTTTTTAAGGTCCTTGACCTTTTTTTTCTTGGTTCCTCCACTTGGTTCTCAGCACTACTTTGCTGAGTTTTATTTTATTCAATATTCTAAAGAGAATAAGGAACTCCATCCTCCCTTGGTCTCTTTGTTTGAAGGGGAATATATATTCAAAAAATATAGCATTTCTCAACTCAATGATGATATTTTCATGAATATCATCAATTTCAGTTTTTTGTACCAAAAATTGGTATACAGCACTGTTTAGTGCATATCCAATGAATACACAATCAATTGTTTTTGGTCCAATTCTGACCTGCTTTGGTTTTGGTACCTCTACTTTGGCAAAACACCCCCCCCCCCCCCACACTTTTAAGTATTTGTAGGATGGTGGTATGTTTTTTGAGACGCCCCCAAACCCCGTACTCACGGCGGCAAGGGTAATCCGTGGAATATAACATATAAACCCAATGACTGCCGTCCCTAGCGTTTTACCCCCATTCCAAACACAATGGGATATGTTTCGTAGGCCCATTCGACTGTTTCAGTCAGTTTGTCTTCAAATCAAAATATATAACATTCAATATTCGATTTGAACGTACATTTCAATTTGCCAGGGCCACAAACTGATTCGAAAAATTACAGAAAAATAAATCTAGCTATGTTTTGACGATACGGTCCCAACAAAACTAGTTTCGTCGAATTCTGAGACTGTTTGCAAAAAGGCCCATTTTTGGTCGATCCAATTTAACTGTAATTGACCAAAACACATTTTCCGTCGCCACGCTCACATACTAGCTTCAAAAATTATGAAATTTGAAACCTAGCGATAACTTCACATCTCGCATCCAACAAAAGTCGTTTCGTCGAATTCTGAGGTCGTATGCAAAATGGCCAATTTCACGGGCTATATAAATTCCATAGCGACCGTCCTGAAAATTCATTCGGCCATAACTTTTGCTTTCCGCTATGAAAATTCGATTTTTCAGATTTGTTAGAAAGGTATTCACTAACAGATTTAAATATTTTTGGTTTCACTAAAATCCGGATTGTTTTGCACCTAGTACAGTCCGACAAAGTTTGAATTCAATTTTTGAAACTACAGCGCCATTTCAGGCCTTGTTTATAATTATAATTAATTATATTCGTTTTCAATTGTCGATTCAACTCACTTTTCATCTCTATTATTTAAAATATTTATTTTAAATATTTAAAATTCATTATTTTAGCCAATTTAAGAATTTTAAATTGGTTCAGATTTTCTGGGTCGTTACATTTTTCCAAAGTTCACGAGGAGACTTAGAAGTTTTGTTTTGGGGTGTTTTATTTAAAATACGATTTTCTAAAAGAATAGCTTCTCCCTAAAATTTATCTGGCAAGCCAGAAACTAACAACAAAGCAAACATTTGAGAGCCCCAAAAGTCCCAAAGATCTAAGCCCAATTTGACATCAATAAAATATTGTGTCATGGACTCCAAGAGTTCCAAGGCACTAGGCCCAATTTGACATCAATATAATACTGTGTCTTGGCTTAGCCACACCTATTTACAAGCCCCATTCTCCTATATTTATATAAGCCTATAGAGAACTAGGTACTCATATTTCATGATGTTGGACTTTTGTTTGCTTTTCTTTCTTCTTCCAAAATTCCTCTTTCCATTTTGCTTTTCATTTTTTTATTGAGTTGATTCTCAACTTCCATTTTGTATTGTTTAAGCACATCAAATGCTAACATTACCCAAAAAAATTGCAAGCTACATGGCAATATTGTAAAGTCAAACCTTGGAACGCAAACCCAAAAAAAGAAGCAATTTCATAATACAATTCACACTAAGATATGAATATGCTGAACGTGTCATGCGTTGCAAGCCAAAATGATTTAATAAATAGACTTTTAAAGCGTAAATCATTTTGAATATGAAGAATCAGATGTCAGCTAGCAACATAAGAATTTCATATTTAATTCACACAAATTCTGAATTTCAGAAGAAAAAAATCTAATAATGTATATGTGTGACCTTTAAACGATGATGTGTTTGAATATAAATGAATCATTTGATACTTGAAGATGTTTGCAACCACAGATTCAAAGGGTAAAAAAACAGAATTTTAAGAATATTAGTACAGATTCGAACAAATTCAACGTGTCTTTAAGATTCAAATGTTTCAATAATTCACGTGTAAAATAAAACAAAGATTTCTCAATAGAATTAACCATGAGTAGCTCTGATACCACTAGATGGAAATACAATGTTTTTAGATCTGTACATGAAACTCAGGTTGATTAAATTTGAATCAATAGCAACGCATACTTGAGTCTATAGCAATTTTATGAAGAGAAGATATGGTTAAATCTTCCAAATTTAACATGCATTCAAACAAGTAAAATATTATTTCAAGATTGTTAGAGAGAACTATTGTCAATACATGATTGTATTACAAAGTTAAATCTTTTTTTAATACATGATTGTATTGCAAATTAAACAGTAACAACAAATTGTTAGAACTTTTGTCAATACCTGATTGTATTACAAAGTTAAATCTTCTGTCAATACTTGATTGTATTGCAAATTAAACAGTAACAACAATCAATGTTACTCAATAATTATGCAACAATTGTCGCGCCCAACTGTGTTTACAATAATCACAGAAAGCGTAACTGTTTGTGCAATAGATTAAAGATATACAGAAAGTATTCTTTTTCCAGTAATGTCCAAGTCCATAAAATATTTTATTTCCTTGAAACAATATTGTTGTCGTATGCACTAGTTGACGTAGTTGCAATTTGTTTCCCAGGATAAAATGGACCAACTCCGCAGCGTAGTGCCAGCAAACGGAGTTTTGACAAACTGAAGTAGATTATAGAAACTAGATCAGAGAATTAATTTGAAGAAGAAGAAATAATGTGAGCAGAGAAAGTAAATTATGTCTTGGTTTGGGTAGTATATATATAGGCAAGGAGGAGTGCCTGTTCGCATGCATTATGAACCATCAGAATTGGAAAGGTTGCGACCCTTTAACCACCCTTTTATTAATATGCGTAGAATTCAAATGGTTGTACTCATTCAGTCAACAGACATTCCTTAAAATTCTGGACTGAACGGACACACCTTTAAAACTGTGAGATAAATATTCTCGTGTCAGTGGACTAGCCTAATCAATCAAGAAACCTCAAGAGGTCCAAGGCCCTATCATTGACATTTTAATGTATTATTATGTCATGGCCAAGCCCCCCACATCCTCATATAATCCCTCTCCTTTCTATTTTACATAAGCCTATTGGCTTTTAATATATTAGAAGAGATTGTGTTAATATTTCCATGATGTGGGACTTTTGCTATCTTTAATTCTTCCCAATTTCCTCTTTCTTTGCTCATTCATTTCCAACACAGGCTTCCTGAAAGATAAATCTTTCTTCAATAGAGAGGCTTTTGAGACACTTCTTAAGAACACAAACAAACTTTTGATTCTTCTTTAATAGGGCGTTGATATGTTTGACCTTATCTAAAAGATAAGGCTTCAAAAGTAGCAGCATACTTATAAACTAATGATTTTTGCTGCTTAAGGTCAATAAAATTTGGAATTAAAGAAGCTTTTCTTGGATTCAGGCACAAATTTGTATCTGAAGCATTCCCAAAATTGATCCTGGGTAAGCTCCAACTCCTCAACCTCTGACATAACAACTCACACCAGTCCAGCAATTATGTTGGAGCTAACCGGATGCTATCGAAACCTTATGAAAGTAAGATATACTCATAAGGGAAAAGACATACTCACAAGTCCTGAGCCAAGTCTGAACCTCAATAACACCCTCTGGTACTTTGAGTGGCGGACCTCTCAAATAGGGGAAATAACTAATATATGTGCAAAGTATGACTTATGGGGAGGAGGATCTGCAGTGTGAATGGAATAAGGGGTATTTTTAACAAGATATAAGATTTGCTAAGCGTACGTAAATACTTGTCCATGCTGGGTCTGTTAAGTTTCCCAACATTAAAATAGGTTCATCAACTGCCAACCATTTAACTAAAATTCAAATTAATTTGGGAAAAAGGAATATTCAAGAATTAGATTATTCAATGATAGGTTTTAAACAATATTCAAATGATTGCAACCATTCATTTCTTGAGCATCACTTATTCCTAAAAGGAAGGAACCCTAATAATCCAATGAAAATCCTGAGGGAAGGCTTTAAGACTTGATTAGACTTGGACTCCCAAACTTAATTTCATATATTATTCAAAACCTGGATCTAGTACCAAGCTATAACACATCATGTTGAGACCAACATCACAAAGGATATTACTATACAATACTGTTTGTTAGTGTAGAAAATAAAACTGGTTATGAGCAACCATCCATGAATATTATTTTAACCGAGTATTGAAAAATCAAATTGCGTGGCAAAATTATCATTTAAACAGGATTCGACATGTACAACCTTGGCTTAAAACAACATTACATTGGCTATAACATACGTTTTAATAGTATAAGACATCTAACACATAGAATCATAGAATACACAGCAGAATATATAAACACACACATACACAACATACATTAAGAAGATCGTACGAATATAAATAAGAGTTTTCTACAATATAGTGATATGGATGCAACTTGACCTACTAATATATACAACCTAAGTCAAAACGATATACGTAAACAAGGTCTTTGTGCAGACATGTTTAATTGCATAGCACATCAACTTAAGACTAAGAAAAATAGAACATCGGCAAATAAGGTGACATCACAAGAGATAAGTTTCCGGATAGGAAGGCTCTAGAAACAACATAAGATACCTGAAATAACTCTGTCTAGTCCAAGTATTATTTAAAGTAATAAATGGATCATTCTTGTATTGGTGTAAGTCAACTAAGGTGGTATAACATGACAAATACACACAACAGAATGAATAGGCAACTAGTGCATATCTCTAGAAAGAGTATGTTCAATTTCTATAATGGTAATATCAAAGGAATAATCTTAATCCAGTGTAGTTGTAACTCATAAGGGAATAGTCCCAAAATGAGAAACTCATTCATAGACCCATTTGGGAAAAGCTGTAATTTGATGAAAACTTTAATCAAATCTTAGAGTTCAACCAAACAAAAGGAACCATTCTCCAAATACGAGTCAATGCTCACCACTTATGCATGCCACAATGAGGTATAGTTCCCTTTAGGGTAGAGGCACAGTCCTCTCACAAATAGAGATACAATCACTTTCAGACCACCAAGATAAACCTGAAGGTTACGTTCAAAATAAAGACTAGTATCATATATGTATAAAGGTTACACTAAACACAAATAAGATACAAATCCCTCATGAAAAAGGTAGAGATGTTCATGAAGTTATCAACTAAATTGAGACGAACCAGAAAATCATCTCTAACTAGAGACAAGCATGAGCCTACGTCTAACTCCAAGGATGAGCACAAAGGCTATGTGAACCAAAACTAGGCACAACCATGTCATCGAAAATCTAGTGATGTACTTGTATGTATTGCTTAACTAGAAGTGTCACTTGCTTTCACTTAACCTCGCTTAATAACAAAATGAATTTTTCCAAAGCGTCTCATACCATGTGGCGAACTCCAACTATTTACTAAGAGGTCATAATGTCCACTCCGTGTAACCAAAATAATAATATAATATTCAATCAAGTATTTCAAGAAATTAACCAATAAAGTAAACACAAGCGTCTTATACTTTCTGTTTTATTAAAAATTTAAATTAAATTCCTCACATGAATGAGATGATAGTTTATTTTTAAAACAAGTTTGAAAACCTTTTTCAAAAAAAATCTATTTGGAAAAGAAAGTTAAGGTATATCAAAAATAGGGTGTTTGTACAATATACACATATATATTAATTTTTTTACCAAAAATGATTTCTAATAGATGAATGATAGGATTCCCAAAATGTGATTATATTTATTTAAAGATAGTTGAGATCAAGCTGATTGAAAACAAGATTGAAATCATTAAATTGAAAACTACTTTGATTTGCAACATGCTAGTTTAAAAACGATATAGATATTAAGTAAATAATTATGAAATTTTCATGAAATATAACTCAACTAAAATCCTTCAAATCAAAAAACTCAAACCATAAAATCAGACTTAAAAGTAAAGCATAAGGTAAAATATAGCATAGAATCATTAGGAAGAAGGCAGATAAGAATATGGAAAAGGTCCAAAACTAGGGAAATTTCTTCGAGCGTGCATCGACCACTTGTTGATGGTGGTCGGCCCTATATAGAGCAACCGTCCATAAAAGGTCAGTCAGCCTAAGATGGCCTGATGTTGTTGCTTCTAGTCGCTTGTTACTCTTCAATCACAGTGGATTCTGATGTGCATTTCTTTTCTTCCGATGATATATTTTCATGATTTTTGACTATATTATTTGGATGCAAATGAAGTAATGATATTAGTATGCAAACCTGGCATCATAAGATGAATTATCAGATTTCAACAGTATGCAACTAGCAAGGTTTCTCTAAGGATGGAATTAGCATATTTCTCAAGCAAAAAACCTTCCCTAATTCAATATTAATCAATCATTCAACAATAATTTATAACCAACACAAGATGTGAGTTTTACTCACTTGAAATTCTAGAATACACAACTGGAGGGAGATTCACTAGAGCCTGTTTTATTTAGCTCTTGGATCTAATAAGACATGTAAAAAGGAGACAAGCACAAGTAGATTTAATGAGCTAAAATCACGAATTAAATAACTGAGTGGAGATTGTTAATTTGGCATAAAATTTAGTGACTAACTCTTCGACATCTATGGAATTTTAGGGATTTTGATTTAGCCTAGGGTTAAAGGAAAGAAAGAAGGAGGATGCTAAGTTTTTATTTTTAAAACAAGGGGTAGCAAAAATGAATATACAATTCATTACTAAGAATGTATTCACCTCTTATCAATTTGGTTTATGTTCCTCTTAACCAATCACTATCAAGTTAAACATTAAAAATGGTTTTTATTAGATCAAAATGCAAATTATTCCTTCTCTCTACCCTTATTGTTACAAATAAAAGACTACTTATGGTTAATACAAATTTTCCATACCAATTTGTGCTCTAACCATTCATCTTATGGCATTTATCCAATTTTTCGATAAGATCTTAATTTCCATTAATTCTAATTAATTGTATTAAAGAACTTGTTATGGAAAACATTAACTTAAACATAATTAAAATTTTAACAAAGCAGCTATATTTTTTATACTAACTTAAATTTTATTTTAGTACCACATAAATGATCAAATCCATTTACCATATTGAAATGAGCACTTGTGAAACAAAGTTTAAAGGATTATAAAACTGGTGAAATAAAGTAGTAAATTTATGAAATAAAGTTGCAAAATGTTACATCAAACAGAAGGTTGTTATATGATCACTTTGATATGATCTATATTTGCGCATTTTTGTAATTAATTTGAATGACACCCTTAGGGGTTTCTTTGCATTTTTTTAATAAGGATTATATGTGTATTTGTTATTGGAAAAGGTCAAATTTTAAAAGATTATAAAGTCGGTTAAATAAAGCATTTAAAGTTAATTATAAATACACTTTGAAAATATTGCTTGTTTCTAGAATTTTTATAAATAAACAAAGGCTATTATTAAGGATTAGTTTCTCTGGTTTTTAATTAACCTAAGTACAACATTTAGTGCAAAAAAATGATGTCTTACATCATTTGTTTATGTGGTTAGGATCGGATGCAAAATTACAAGCTTCCCTATCTTTTGATGTGACTTTTAGCAGAAGGTGATGTAACAAGTTACTTGAGCCTTTTATTACCTAAAAATGATATTTAAATTCGGTATTATTGTCTAATCATTTTAGGGTTTCTTTAACATATTTTGTAGCATTCTTAAGTTTGATTAGAATTTTAAATATTTAATAACAACCTATGAATTCCTAAAGTAAAAAGGTTTTACAATATAATACATGCTTTTTATTTATTTCCATCAAATTACCAATTAGTTATTTCCAAATAAGATTTTACATAAATGTTTAAACCTATTTATAATGTCATTTAAAGTATATATATAAGTTTGGGAAAAGCATGTTAAGTTATTTTACAATAGAATGAAAGGAAGATTTTGATTATTATACCTGAGTTTTAATAAGTGGTTATGCAAAGTGAGTAACAAGTATATTACCTTGTTTAATGAATGTAGGCACAATAGATTTTTACACTTTTTTTCTCTTATGAATGCTAATAGAACTTTAAAATGGATATTTGAAAGATAAGCTTAAGTGAAACAATTTTGGGTTAGTAGTAACAATATTCTAATGGTTGTAATTTTTAACCCATTAAGGTGTAATTGTGAAAATATGAAGTCTCGTTTAAATTTTTTGAATATTCTTATAACATTTCGAATAAGAATATAAATACATTTCTTAGAAAATACAAATGAATAGAATAAATCGATAATCGAAAATTTATTAGATGAAATATCAATAAAAGAGGTTTCAATTAAAAAAGTATAAATTAAATAGGATGGCATTAGAAATCGTTTGTGTGAATAAATCGTGCTTTATGTGACTTGATCGTGCTTTATATGCTTACTATTTTATGGAAACATTTAGTCATGTACTTTGCACTAAAAGCCATTGAAGTAAGCTTGTTTGTCTATGAGAGTTGAGAATGAACTTTCTAGGAAATGCTTTGATGAGATCAGTGCCCTACCTTACCCGGCTTCACTTTTGACCGAGAGATGGTGTAAGTTGAAAATATAAAAAAAGTGAAAGTATAGTAGACTTGGTTTTCAAATGTGATCATCTATTTAAACCTAATAGTCTATTAATCGACTATTGAACTCGATCGGAAATTCATTGATTTATTTTTGAGGAGACCGAGATTAGTAAGTGTTTAACTTATTGAGTACCACTTCAAAACTAATATAGATTTCTTTATTTTGGATGCGGTTATGAAGTGAAATGCTATAAATTTGAATCATATATCCTAATTTTATGTCCAAGAGGAGGTGTAACACTCCGTAAAATTTGATGAAAAATTCAATACTTAAAACAAGCCAAAAAATGGAATTTCTATATAGTTTGAAATTTGGTCACGGAAGTTACATCATTGCGTCTGTAATGGTTTTCTAACCAATTTTCTATTTAAAGTTTTGAAATTAGAGTTCAAGCGGAAAAGTTATGGAAGTTTAAAGATTTCGAGCATAGATTTAAAATTTTGGAAATTTTGAATTCAACATTAAATTAAGGTTAAAGCTAATGTTAAATGTAACGTTAATGTATAAGTTAAGTAGAATAATAAATTAGAAAAAAGGAAATAAACCATGCCTGGAAAAGCAGACTAGTCGATTGCCTTACATGGGCAGGTCGACCAGTGAGGAAGTATAGGTGATGAAAACCCTAAGCCAAAATAACCCAAGTTTTTATTTTTAATATAGCAACTTTCATTTCTTTTCACCTCTGTAAAATACTCCTATACCCCCATTTTTCTTCACAAAATTATGGAAGTGATAACGAAGCTTCATCAAAAAAATTCACCATAGGTTTCAAAAATAACAAGATTTAATGTAAGGAATTCTAATTTTTAGTTCAATTAAATTCTCACTTCCTGTATGATATAATTTAAGATTTTAAATCTAATCTATATACAAATTAAATTATTGTATATCCAAAATAGGGCGGATTTAATAGAGAACCATAAGTCGTATAGGTCAGATAAAATTTAAAAATAAGGAGTCTTCTATGAGTGGAATTTTTATTTTTCCACTTTAGTAATTTTATAATTTCTATTTGGATTTGATATATGCCTCGCGAAATTATTAATTCAAAACTTTAAACAATAAAATCCTATAATTTCCTTAAGAAAAATACTAATCCTTAGATATGTTGGAATTGTAATTGTGTTATATTGATATATTAGGATTAAATCTGTTGTTAATTAATAACCTATTCAATTGTACCTCTTTTATTCTCGCTCATAGTATTAAAGGCTTCTAAAGGATAATAGGTTTGGGAATAAAATGCAAAGTATAAAATTCATTATTATTAATTTTTATCGTCGATTTCCGCAAATTGAATCACTATGAATTCATTTCTCCCTCTAATGTCACATGTGTAAAAGTTGGATGGAATATAATGGTCAAAATTTTGAGATTTGTTTACCTAAAATGGAAAAATGATTCCAATATTTTGATATATAATGAATTTGGTGAAATTCCATTGTAATATAAGTCCATATTGTTGGCCGTGGGTAATAGTTTTTCTTGTTTAGAATTAGAAAATTTATTTGAGACTGATATTTTAATTGGTGTAATAAGCAAAGTATTATGTGTAATGACTAGAAATAATTATCAAATTATTGAACATAATGATTTGAACTAATTATCAAACTACTGAACGTAGTGGTTAGATCTTAAATATCACGTGAATATATATATAATATTAACATATTGACTATAACATATTGAACGTAGGCATTAATGTTAATGTTATTTTTCGTCAACGCTAAAATATAGGGTATGGATGTGAACCTAGGGGAACCTAAGGATTATCTAGTTCCTTCAAGTTCGACTTAATTCGTCGTTCCCTAGATATCAAAGTCTTAATCCCGAAGATTAGTTAGTTATCCTTCGAAAGAGGAGAGTATCACGCTTACAAGACTCAAGGACCAACAATTACCTTGGGATAAGGATTTCATAAGCTCGGCACAAGCAGAAAGCTAGACGACTTATAAGGGTTATTTTGATAATTATGTCCAAGAAGAAGGCTTTGTCGTGAATTAACAATAATGAAAGTAAGAAAAATAAATGATAAGTGCTAACGGTCCTTTTATTGATCACATGCGTGAGTACATAGACGTTTACAAGTAAAATCCCCAAATTGATTTACAAATTAGGGTTTCCTTCCTAAGAAATGGATACAAAATTTGAGAATGAGAAAAGTTCCCCAAAATGTGACCCCTGGGTCTTATTTATAGGAAATTTGGGGCCCTATTGGTTGTGATTCAGTAGAAGGCCCGGTTCCAAGAGACTCTGGCTTCGGCGGTAGCTACTCAGCATTGGTATCGACCGGCTTTTGTGCTTTGGGTATCGGTCTCGACTCTGTATTGCTTGTAACTTCGTAGCCGCCTCTATGCAATGGTATCAGCACTAGGTATATTAGTGTCGATAGCTTCCTTTTGTCTTAGTGCCACTGCGGGCTTCGTGTTTCCGTGTCAGTCTTCTTTAGAGCTTTTGGATAATGTCTTTATGCATATAGCTTTGACACTGCCTTTAGCATCGACATCGATACCAAGCTTGTTGGTACTGATAACATCTTGTTTGCTTTCATGTTGATCTCTTGCTTTCCTTTGTATGCATTCGGTATCGAATGTCATGCTTCTAGCTTCAGATATATGGTCATGCCTCTGTTGTCTTCATGCTTTTGCCTTCTGATCCAGTACCGATACCAAGCTAATTGTTTGTTGTAAGTTGGTATCAATATCGTGCAATTGTGGTCATCCACTTAGTAACGGCAACAAGCCATTTGTTTTCCCTTGTTGGTGCTGATAGCTTATGTGTCATGCTCTAACTTTAGCATCGTCCTTCTACATCCTCGGTGTTGGTATCGGCTTTACTGGTGTTGTTCTTCTTCTTTGCTCTCAGTGGTGGCTTAACTCTTCTAGCTGTTGCTGCTTTCGATACCAACTTCATTGTGATGCCCCTTCACACTCATCTGGTTTCGGTATCAAATCAGGTAGTAACACTTATCCTCCTAGTAAAGGGGTATTTTTGACCTTTTAAGTCAATGGCTTGAATGCCTGCTTCTTCCCGCTTATAAATACTCATTCCATTCCTTCTTCTGTTTTCCTCATCATCTACTTGCATTTTAAAATTTTCCTAGCACGAGTATCAATAGTTTCAACATATTCATAACTCATATCGATCAAGATAAGTTTCACTTTATTTCTTTAGAAATGATTTGAAGTGTTTTACCAATTTAGTTTAATGTTCACCACATAATTTCTGACATTTCAAATGTATAATTCGAATCTATGTTCAATATTTCTCTTTTTGGTTTCAACTGGATGGTTTTGGAGAATTATTGATATGCATCGAATTAATTATGCAACTAGATGACTCATTTAACCACCAAACAACTCTATTCAGCTAAGTTGATGTAATTGCCAAGTTGATTGGTGCAAATAGATTTTGACTTCTTTGCCATCAACTTTTGCTAAGAAATTGTGATTTCGACTAATAGTAAAACTAAATATTTCCATCGTTTTCCAGTTCTTCCGAAGGCACAAGTTACATGGCTCGATGACAGTGTCTTTATTTTTAAAGTGCTTCCGAAAGATTAGAAATCTCTTCTTCTTTTTATGTAAAGTTATGTTGATTTGTGAAATAAGCATATAATACCTGATACTATGGGAAAGAAGCATACTGCGACTAAACCCACTAAAAGTTTCATCTTACTGCCTGAATCTTCATCTTCAAAGAAGATTAGTGCTGCTGAAAAACATTCTTTAATTATATCAAAAGAGTAAGTTGATGCCATTCTTCAAGACTTTAATATTTCTGTAGTGGAGGCCATCCCTCCATGCAAGACTGATACCATCACATCCCCTTCTGAAGGATATTTTGCTTATACTGCTATTCATATTTGGCATTTTCCCCCCTTCTTGGACTTTATTATTCGATTCCTGCGATACTTAAACATTGCTCCTATCCAACTCTCTCTCCAAACACTTATACCTACCTCTTAGGTTTAGAACTTTTATCTTTGGAATTTGGCATTTCCTCTTTAAGTCCTTTGCTTCTTGACTATTTGATCCGCCCTTCCAAGCTTAATGATGTGAACTACCAAATCTTTCATGCGAACCTCACAAAGAAAATGCTATCTGAAGTAACAGTAAGATTCAAAGACTGGGAGACCCAATTTTTCTTTATACGCTGCCCTTCTAGTATCTCCAGAAATTTCAACACACCAAGTACGGAATTCGATTATACCTCTTATTTTCCCTTCTTAATCCTTTTTATCGTACATGTTTGTTTATATATTATTTTCATTGCAGATGTTGATCCCAAGTTTCCTAGCTTTGCGAATAAGGGGTTAGTGGAACTTCTTAGTATTGCCTCTGAAAAGTTTGGTAATAGGTCTTCATTGCTGACACTTAGTGTCCTTCGAAAACATTTTCTTCTACTAGCGGGCCAGAACATTAACGGTCAACCCCCTCTAATCTCTCTTAGTAAGGGGATACTTTCTCTATCGATGGGAAGGAATGCTTCTTTCTCCTCTAAATCTCCTATATTTTCGAACATTTCAAGTAAGTGATTTATATAACAACTCGAAATTTAGTAATAGATTGTCCCCTTTTTTGATCCATTTGTTTGATATAATTTATTTGTTATGCATTAGATGTTGCTTGCTCTGAGCCAAGTAAGACCGATTCGTCTTTAGTCCCAAAAGTAGGAACTTACCCCTTAAGGAATGCTTTACTCAAGTCCGGAGAAGCTGCTAAAAGAAAACTCGTAGACGTGATTTTTGAGGGTTCCCCGTCTAAGAGATCCAAGGGTACCCTGGATCAAACTCCTTATCTTAATACAAAAGCCGATTTGCCTATAACACTTCTCCGAAGATAACTTCCTAAATGGATGATTACTTATCTGAAAATCCTGGAGTTTTTTTGCTTTGATCCATCATGTGATGGGATTTTCTTCTTCGGAGGAGGAGGATCTTAATCCTCAAGAACCTCTCGCATCTCCTACTATTGAGGGTTTTGATGGGTTGGTTAAGCAGATTATGTTTTCTTCCTCATTTTCTAATATTGTTCTTCCATCTTCTATTTCCAATTTTTCTAACTATCATCATTCTCTATTTTAGCAACAACTCTCAGTATGAACCTTATTCCTATTTCTTTTGGCTTAGCGATTCCGCTCCTTATTTCTGCCATGCCTTCGTTTCTTCTAGGTTATCAAACATGTTGTATATAACAATATGATTTTTGTTTGATGATAACAAACATATATATTATTTAAATGTGTTTGTAATTATACTATTCTATTTTTCATCACATATAGAAATAAATATTTTTTGAATAGAATAATATTGCACAAGAATTTAAATATTCAAACAATGTTTATTCAAATTAATATTTTATTTCAACATTTGGAATAGTACAAAGTTATAACGCCACTATTATACATCTCAATGATATAATACATTCAATTTCATTTATTAAAGTGTTTCCTTACTACAACACTCAGTCACTCAATTTCATACATAGACTCAGTTATACACTCTCTCTCATGTACATACACATATACACTCACTGACACATTTCTGTCTTCAGTCTGCTTCAGAGTCGGTCCAGCCACCTGCATACCTGTCACAGAAACACACACAGTAAATTGAAACAAAAATTGATTTACATTCTAGCAGATATAAATTTATTTTAAATTTTATTTGCCTTGGAATTTTGGTGTGTCTCTCATCATATTACTTGATTTGGTCTGATATGTATTTACATCTATCTATGTCTAGACTGCTTGTGATATTCACAATGATTCACTTTATATACCACAAGGTAAACTATATAGCTAGTGCCTCGAGAACAGCCACAACACAGCTATAATGGTCTGCTGATCAAGACTAGCCTCAACTCACAATTATGGTCTGTTGATCGTGACCAGCCACAATTCATCGTATAGTGGTCTGCTGATGAAAATAGAAAATAAACTTGCACATGCACTATACATGCATACGCATACATGTGTATGTATATACACATATACTTATAATGTGCAGAGGAAATATGGTCGTACATTAGTCAGTGCACAGTTTAAGCCAAACAAGTCGGGAGCACAGTAGTGTGCATTATCAAATAAATGCACATATAAGTGAACAGGTGCATCGGTGTACATGGATAAGTACACAAGCAGTACACAAGGAAGTAGTGTACATATGCATGTACATGCATGATGAACAAATGTCACAAATACAGGCTCAAGTGAAAAGGTTCATGTTCGTATACAAATATATATGGTGCAACAACAAGATAGGTCAGCATAGCATGACAAGTTAAAGGATTAATACATTTAGCATCAGTTCTTATCGGTGAGGTGGCATGCAAATTCACTAGCAAATGCACAAAATGAAACTGACTGGTCAAAGTAGAGCACAAGAACAAACTAACACAAGAATGTGCATGGTGACTTATTCATACACAAGTGTAGTGAACAAGACAACATGCATCAGTGTACAAGCTCAGCAAGAAACATAGCATGATGTCATATTGCATAAGCAAAAGCCAAACTGGTGCAAGTGCAGCAGTTCCAAAGGATGCATAGATCAAAACCAATGTGACATCAAGCCAACATCAAATCAAGTGCATGACTAAGAACAAGGTGGCACGAAAGCATACACAAAACAAAACTTGGCAGCATGAACATATATGTGAAGACAGAGTACACAAGAATGGATGCACACAACACAATTCAATACTGTGTACAAAAACCAAGAAGGGGAAGTGGCATATACACATGCATAACATACATCTACACACATAAATGACTTATGTATATGTATTCATGGGTATACAGTCATGAACCAAGTCAAGGCAGAAGTAAGATTTAAAGTGTCAATGCAACGATCAAATGTTTTCTGTAGAAAAGAAATTCACTAGTTTAAATACATGGAAAGAATCTAAATGTGCATTGATGGCATAAATTATTTGGTAATTTGATTTTTCAATTCATCTCTCCAAAATGCACAGTGGCTAAAACATGGGGAAATACATCCAAGAAAAAGTACATGAACATTGCATTGTTTCAGAAATCATCGAATTAATTCCTTCAGAAATATGAAAAGTACATGCAAGTATTTCTGGAAAGTTTTCAATCCTGCAAATGTGATGCTTCCAGTTTTAGTGAATTCAATACAAGGAAAAAATATTTTTGGCAAGATTGAATTCACAGCTTTAATTGTTTCCAGAATTTAAATGTGTATTCACGACAACAATTCGTTTAGAAATAAAAAGGGCCAATCACGCAAGAATCAAGCATAAATCATGAAAAACTCATCGCAATAAATCAAAGCCGATTAAGGTTTTTTAACCCTATAAAAACACCATTTCATCATCGGCATTTAGCATAGAAATTCATAGATAAATCTAAAAATCAGAAAACTCACTTTTTTTCCATTGTTTCGATCGCAAAGCCAAGTCAAGCGACCAGAGAGCAAGCAACAATCAAAGTTATCAAAAAAATGTTCTTCTACATTTTAAGATGTCACGATCTGGGGCCAGAATCAAAACCCTATTCGGGGTCCATTGAAGAAAGAGGGAAGCTGACATTCTAAAGTGACAAAGTAAATTAAAAGATGGGCCGAGTTTTGATTTTACTTCTTAGAGTTTATGTATTTTATTGTTTTTTGAGTGGTTTAAATTTTGTTATCATTTTATAGGTTTTTCTAGTTTTTCTAAAACTAGGGGTTTACGAGTTACGGGTTTGTAATTCGGTGAAAATATGATCTTGGGGATAAATATCAGTGAAGGGTTTTGAGCGTAGAATTAGAACAGTTAGGAGCAGGTGTCGCGAGTTTACAGGGAATTTGTAAGTGTAGAGATTGTTTTAATTCATTACGCCATAGATTGCAACGGCAACCCAAGAGAAGTGATGCAGGAAGTGCAAAATAATGTTGGTATAGGCCAAAAATGATCTCTGGCAACACTTTTTTGGGGTTGCCTTTTGCCGTGTTGCCTTAGAGTCAAAGGCAACGACTTTACTATCCTAAGGTAACATCGCTACAAGTGTTGCTACAGGCACTAAATTTACATAAATGTGGGGCCCACTAAATTCTGAATCCCGAGATCACGGAATCCTGTTGCGCCCCTAAATTTTGTAGCCGAGTTCACGGAATCCTGTTGTGGGGCCCACATTTATGTAAATTTATGGCAACACTATACAATAGCTACGGCAACATTTAACACTGCATACTGCAACATTATATCATAGCTATTGCATCATTATATAACATACTGCAACATAACAGCAACTACCATCACACACTGAAATTAATAAACAAATTTTCATTTCAAATTAATAACCAATAACACAAATATTAGTTAGTCAACTACAGAATAACAAAAAATAGCCAACAAATTCAGTTTTACAGAGTACTTACAAACACAACCGGTACTAAATTCATGTTTACATCAAACTAAAACAGTTTCAAATTAATAAAGCCCGAGCCTCCAGTGCATTCAGTACTCTCTACTGCCTCCTTCACCTGCAAAATAAAGCAGTTTCAAAAGTCATGCATTTCAGCAAAAGCCTTTAGTACAACTAATGCATTTCAGCACAACCAAAGTCATGCATGCCTCGGCTACAAACTGATGCAATGCCTTGTTTACATTGCAACAAAAAATGGAAGACATGCATGCCTCAGTTGCATTTCAGCACAAACTATGGGCATAGTATAACTGACTTGCACTTCAGCACAAAGACATTTCAGCACAAACTATGGCCAGAGTTGCTTTTCAGCACAGAATTGCATTTCACAATCTATGGCTGAGTTGCAAATTGATGCAATGACTCAGCTTGTTCAAAGCATTTACGATATCAAGGAATGCAACAGAATGCCTGGGGCACTAAAAATTTAGACATGCCACGACTCATTCAAGTACAAACTCAACCATTGCATCAATTATGAACTGACACGATCATTACTGATTGAAGAGAATAAAATTCTTAAAATTCTGTAGTTCATTACTGAAGCATCAGCCTTGTACATGGTCAGTTACATACCAGCATTGAACTACATAATTGTAAGAATTAGACTGATGCTTCAGCAAGCAAAAATTGTAAAAATTCTGAAGCATACCACCAGCCAACCATAAAAATAAGCAAAAATACATACCAGCAGTGTGTGTCTGTATACGATCTCCGATTTGCACAATTTGTAAGGGCCTTAGACTACAAAAACATGAAATTAAGAAGCCATTTTTTCACTTTGCTAGGTGGAAGGTGGATTCGTCTTATTGGGACATCATCTCTATACCAACGAACATCAAAATCTTGATTTCCCATTCCATAAGCAGGCTGGATATCATTCAAATCTTCATTTTCATATTCTCTTTCGAGTTCACACCAGTCTTTCGGAAATTTCTTGATAACATTGTGGCACATCTTGTCAATTGGATCTGCTATATAAAACACCTGTTTTACCTATGAAGCCATACATAAGGATCGGATTTCTGGCACAATCGATTGAAATTGACACGAGTCAGCCCATATAAATCTTTCTCTTCTTGGTACCAGCGACACTTAAATAAAACCACACTAAATTCTCCCCAATAATCTAGTTCTAATATTTCTTTAATTGATCCATAGTAATTAACTTCACCAACCAATGGATTTTGATCTTTCGAACTTGCAAAGCTAGTAGTCAAGGCTGTCAAAAATACACCACTGTTTTGTGTTGTACATTTGGCATCTCTGAACCTTGTATAAAATCTGTATCCATTGATAACATATCCAGTAAACCGCTTAGCTGTTGGAAGAGGCCCCAATGCAAGCAGTTGTATTTCTTTTGAAATGTCCTCCTTTTTCCCAACCTCTTCCTTTAACCACTTCCAAAAAAATTCACTGTGTTCTCTCTCTCTTTTATATTTTTTTGATGATGCATGACCATCAATTAAGGCTCGATGTTCCCTAGAATAAAGACCAGGTTAATAAAAGATAGAAACAAATTTGGCTGGATCTATTACTAAAGCTGAAACTGACCATACCGAAAACAATTCTGTATGAATGAGAACATAGCTTAACTACAAATCATGCCTGAAATCCCTAAAAGTGCTGAAACTTGAAATTTACAACTAGCACTACGTGAGGCTAGAATCAATAACTCATTTTGCTGGCAAAAGGATGACATCAAAAATAGTTTTTTTTTAGTAGTTGACATCATTTCACAAGCTACGCGAAGAAAATTATTACTGATGTTAACCGAACTTGTCCACTTTTCTAATTAAATAAACCATTGTAAACTTTAATTGCATAAAATTCCATCTGCCAAGTTCAAAAAGGAAAACATTATTTATTATGAAAAAAGGAACAAAATAACTAATAAAGGATTCATAAAGATGGGGATAATACTTCAATACTTATTAAAATAAAAATACGTACCCAAGTAAACTCTCTATTTCCTTGTTACCACAATTGAATAGAATGTAACGGTGACATTCCTTCCATTGCGAATTTTTAAGATGAATAGTTTTTCCATCTTTGTTTCTTCTTGTGCTAATAGGATATTCCAGATTTTGTGGACATGTTTCAAATTGCATTTTTCCTGCTCCATCGCCACCTAAGAACCTTGAACAGAATATCAAACATTCCTCTGCAAGATAACCTTCAGAAATGGACGCCTCGGGTTTACTTTTGTTGCGAACATATGATTTCAGTTTACAAAGATAACGCTAAATAGGAAACATACAACGAACATGTGCAGGTCCACCATATTCAAGTTCCTTGCATAAATGAACTAGCAAGTGCACCATTGTATCGAAGAAAGCATTTGGGAATATCATCCCAAATTGACAACGAATTTCCACAATTTCCTTTTGTAGATCAGCCAAATCGATACTTAACACTTCTTAGAAATGCACCTAATCTTATCATTGGTATTGCAACTTCAAGTTTTACAGATTTCTTCACGGCAAACTGCAGCAAGTAGTGGAGAAGAAAATGGGCATCGTGGCTCTTATACCCTGCAATTTTCCTCTCTTTCTTGTTTACATATCGGTTGATATTAGCTGCACAACCATAAGGCAGTTTAGCATTCTCCAACACCGAGCAAAATAGTTCTTTTTCCTTGTTCGTCATTTCAAATATGGCAGCCCTCATCTCAAGGTAATTCCCATCAGTTGATAGAACCAGATGAAGGACCTCCCTAATGCCTCTCTTGTAAATCATACCGAGCATTTAAATGGTCTTTTGACTTCCCATCAATATTTAGTAAAGTACCAAGTATGTTATCACAAATGTTTTTCTCTATGTGCATAACATCAAGGTTATGTCGACATACATTTTGACTCCAATATGGTAAATTAAAAAATATTGACTTTTTTTTAAAAGGAGATTCTTTTTTATGCTTCTTGATCACCTCTTTCTTCCCAAAATTATTTTCATAACCAGCCAACAATTCTTCGATGTCAGTCCCGGATAAAATACCAAGAGTTGTTCCCATTTCAATTTCACCATTGAACCTTTTCTTATCAGACCTCCACTTGTGTCCCGGGTCTAAAAATTTCCTATGATTCATGTAGCACATTTTTCTACTATGTTTCAAGTAAGTTGAAGAAGTCTCGAAATGGCATATGGGACAAGCTAAATAACCCTTCGTGCTCCAGCCGGATAACATTGCACAGCCCGGAAAGTCGCTGATCGTCCATAACACGCTTGCACGTAATGTGAAATCATCACCAGTGAAGGCATCATAAGTTTGTATGCCAAGATCCCATAATTCTTTCAATTCTGCGATAAGAGGCTGCATGTAGACATCAATGTAATTGTTAGGAGACTCTGGACCAGGGATAAGGGTTGAAAGTATCAATTTTTTTGTCTTCATGCATAACCAAGGTGGAAGGTTATAATTTACCAATACGATCGGCCATGTGCTGTGTTGTGTAGTCATTGTACGAAAATGACTGAATCCATCAGATGCTGCTCCTAACCTGATATTTCTGTTATTTGATGAAAAATGAGAATAATTGGCATCCATAGTCTTCCATACCTCGCCATCAGCTGGATGTCGAAGTCTGCCATCATTTTTTCCGTCCCACTGCATGCCATAACATAAGTTCTGCGTATTCCTTCGGCATGAACATCCTTTACAACCTTGGTTTTAGTGGAAAATAACGCATCACTTTTGCTGGTACTTTGTGAATCCTCTTCTCCGAATCTTTGTCAGTACCCACTTTCTCTTCCGGTATAACCCACCTTGAAAACCACAACTTTTGCAGTTATTTTCCTTTTCATTTTCTGCCCAATATAGCATGCAGTCATTTGGACATGCATGTATTCTTTGGTAATCGAGGACTAAATCCTTAATGATATTTTTGGTAGCATTGAAAGATAAAGGGATGTGGGCTTCTGGAAAAGCTTCTTTCATCAACTCTAATAAATCGCTAAATGTAGACTCAGTGATTCTATGTAGGCATTTTAAAGAATAAAGCCTGACAATAAAACTTAATCGCAAAAATTTATTACACCCGGGATATAATGGATGTTTTCCCTCTTCAACACGTTGATGAAATTTTCTAGCATCGACATCTATTCAATTTGACCCATCAGAAGATCCATCTTCATTGTTCTGCATATTTCCACAAGTACGTTGCAACATCTCATCGAGATTATCTCCAAAATTTATTCCCGCTTCACAATCCATATTATTATCGCTCCTTTTAGGATCTAAACATGAAACTTCACAAATCCATTCCATGTACAATTCAGATGGACCATTCCAAATCAGATGGTTGTAGACTACTTCTTGACAATGCCACTTGCAATTATGACACATTTTGCAAGGGCATGTAATTTCATCACCTACCGCAAATCTAGAAAAAATATTTCGAATAAAAAGTTTCACTCCACTGATGTACCCTACACTGAATTTAGGAAGTTCTACCCATAGTTTTTCCTCGTCGTCCATTGAGTGATACCTTAAAGCAGTAAATTAGTCACAAGTAAAGCAGTACATTACGCAACACAATAATCAAATCATAAAAAATTGAAATATTCATTGAGTGATACCTGAACCAGCAGATTAAATCGAAACCCTAACTGAAATCTGAAACCCAAAACGAACCCCAATTGAAGACCTAATTGAACTTGAACTCGAACCTGCCCTACTCGAACCCTAATTAAGCTTGTAAACTTGAACTTTTAGCCCTAATTGAACCTGAGAGTGAGTGTGTGAGAGGTTGAGCAGTGGAGTACTTTGGTAAAGTTCGATTGAAATTTTCAATATTTTTTTAGTTTTCCCCACTTTGTTTTTGCTTCCCGCCCTAGACATTATTTCACGCGCGGATTGCTAATCTGGACTAAACATTTCTTCACGCGGATCGCTAACCTGGACCGTTGGATTGTGTTGACGTGGATTGATAATTTTATTCACGAGGCTACTTGTAACAACCCACATTCTACGCATCTAGGATCGTAGAATA
Organism: Allium sativum; assembly: GCA_030737875.1. Classification (NCBI taxonomy): domain Eukaryota; kingdom Viridiplantae; phylum Streptophyta; class Magnoliopsida; order Asparagales; family Amaryllidaceae; genus Allium; species Allium sativum. Next base: position 505,720,181 of record CM060921.1, on the reverse strand, counting down.
TTTATTTCTTTTTCTAGGTAAGTCGTATGGTTGTGTACTTTTGGGAAACGACTAGTGGGGTCATTTCCCATGTTCATGATTTTTGCCAATTTTTAAATGACCGTTTTGCCCCTAGTTGATCTTGTTTCGTCCATAACTTTTGACTGGAAAGGAATTTTGACCTGAAACCACTTCCATTAGCTCCGGATGATGGTTTCTCTTTCCGTAGAGTGGTCATAATAGCCAAACGGACTTACCGTTTGGGAGATATGACTAAATTAAGGCTTAAAGGGTTATTTTCAGCTAATTGGGCTTAACCGGGTAATTAGCAGCTAGGCCCAAAGGGGGATTTCGGGATTAGTGGTACTTAGGGGCTGCTAGGGTTATGATTTCGGTTTTTACTTCATTTTCCAGCCGCCTAAGACATTCCTTCAAGTATAGCCATGGCCTCCACCTTCTAATTTCACTCCAAACCACCTCTAATCACTTTCTAATCAAAGATTAAGCAAAACTACACCAAACCAAAGGGGATTAGCACCAAATCAGAGAGAGAGAGTTGCTGGAACACATAGAGATTGGATCTATATCGGAGGAGTTTCAGTTCTGAAAGTTTAATTGTGTCAAAGGTGAGTGATTTGCATAGTTTTACACTAATTACGGCTAATTAGGGTAATTAGCGAAGATTAGCGAAATTATAACTCAGAAAAATCTAGAAAAATTTCTAAAATTCTAAAACACCATTTTATGCCTCTGATATGAATTTGGGTTGATTTCGACTAATTTTGTTAATCCCGGAATTTAGGGGATTAAGGGGTAATTAGGGGGTAATTAGCGAAATTATGCACCATAAAAATATGGGAAAATATGCAGAAATTCATAAATATTGTTTTAGACCTCTGTTAGAAAATTTGGCTAATTTGGTTAAGTTTTACTAATCCTATCATTAGTTGTTCTTAAACATGCTTAAGGGGAAAATATGGATTTTTGGGTATGTTTGATCCGTTTTAACCTATCATATTGTTGTTTTGGTGTTTGTGGTTGATTATGCATGTTGCTATGACTGTATGAAATGCTTTGTGATTGATTTCAATAGTTAGAATGGTTGAAAACGTCGTCGAATGGCGTAAACACTTGCTGGAACAGTCTCAGAAAACAGTGCAGGGTTCGGATCGGATCGGACATAGGGCTCGGATCGGATATGTTGGACTGAGCAAAGAATCCGATCGGATCGGGACCCAACACTTGGGGGGAAATGGCAAAAAGGAAGGCCACGCTAGCTGAACTGGGATCGGATCGGATCGAGGAGGACGAATCGGATCGAGGAGGACGGATCGGATCAAGGAGGACGAATCGGATCGAGGAGGACGGATCGGAGTGAAGGCATGAGGATGGATCGGATAGGAGCATGTGAAGGACGAGGGAACGGATCGGAACGGAGGCACGAGCTGGAGGGGAGATGACACCCGACCCGACCCGAGGTAAAGCACCCGAACCGAACCGATGGAGGACAACCGACCCGAACCGCACCAGGAGAAGACCCGACCCGAACCGCACCAGGAGAAGACCCGACCCGAACCGCACCAGGAGAAGACCCGACCCGAACAGATGAAGGACACCCGACCCGAACCGATGGCTTGAGAAGGAAACCGACCCGACCCAGTATTGACCAATAACCCGAGATGCAGAGGTAGTCCAATATGGGAAGTTAGAGCTTAGGATCCAGTTGGGAACCAATGAGTTCACTTCATGGTTGGGCTTTGCTGCGGGACGTGTGCTAAGGAGTTGTCGGTATTCATATCTTTGGTTCACCACTGAGAGATGGATAGTGGGCTTGTAGTGATAGTTAAACAGGATTGGATTCCGCCATGGCCCCAAAGTATTAGGTGACCAAGGTAGTGGATATCGTATGCTTTACGCACTGAGTGAGGGATGTAAGGATGATTGCTATGCTTGATTGTTTGACATCACTATGACATGCACACCCCCACCCCCGTTATCTTTACACCATTTGAAAGGGCACCTTAGAGTGTTGTACAGTATGTAGTGCTAACTCTTTGGTTGCAGGTCCAGGTTCAGGTATGATTGGATTATACCTGTTATTATTCTGTTTAGATGCTTATCGCTCACACCAGGCTTTATGTCTGACCCAGAGTTTTATGTCTCTTCTTATTACTCTGGGTGCTCACACGAGCAGACTAGAGACAGGTTAGGTGGATGCACGGGTAGCTGTACTGGAGACGAGCAGGAGGCTTCCACGTATGATATTTATGTATTATCTCCCTGTGTTATCGATGGTCACTGCTTGGGCATTAGTAGTGTACCTTTTCCTTTCTTTTGCTTAGAGACAGTATTTTGAGGTTGTAATAAGGATGTTGGATCATAAGCTGTATTTTGGATTTCCGCTGCCATGTTAGACATGATTTAGTTTTTCAGCTTATGCACTGTCTCGCCTGTTTTATGTCAAAGTTATGTTATTATTATATTTTATTCCATGCGCTGTGAGACATTCTACAGGTTCTGTGTTAGTTCATTCTCTTCTTTTCTTTTGGCGACCGTCCCATGCTAGTCGGGCATGCAGACAGCGCACTTTCGGGGGAAATGTCGGCTAGTACAGGGCGGGTCGTTACATTTGGTATCAGAGCTCTAGGTTGCGTAGTTAACCTGGGGAAAGTCATCAGGGGGAGATATTATACGTATATGAGAGCGCGTATTTGTGATTATTTTGATTTTTCAAAACTGGTTTTCAAAGCTATATAGATATATATATATACTATTAGTATATCTAAGGATGAAGTCGCACTGCACTGGCACTACAAAGAAGATAGTTAATCGTTTTCTCTGTACAGATTGAACGATGAGCCGATACGTGAGGGGTACTGGTAGAGGAGCCAATAATGGGAATGCTGCTGAGATGAGGACGATGTTTACTGACCTCATGAGAGAGATGCTTAGGGATGTTCAGAGGGCAGCTCCTAATGTTGCTAACGGTGGTGGTGCAGCAGTGCAGGCGCCTAGGGCCGATTTCGCCAAGCTTAACAAGGATTATACTAGTCTTGGTGGGAAGCCGTTCCATGGAACGGAGCTGGCTACGGTTGTTCAGGATTGGTTGGATAGCTGTGAGCGTATCTTCGAAGACTTGGGTATTGAAGATGCCATGAAGAGGAAGCTAGCATCCCGTCAGCTTCAAGGACGAGCAATGAATTGGTGGAATGCTATTAAGGCAGCAACTCCAGAGGATCAGATTACATGGGATCAGTTTAAGGCTCGTTTTTGCGATAAGTTTATACCAGCTGCTCAGAAGTCAGAATTGTCTAGAAAGTTTCTGGAGCTTAAGCAGAACGGAAGGGCAGTTTCAGAGTATGTTGCTGAGTTCGATACTTTATCGAAATATGGGTTATCTCTTATCGACACTGCCGAGAAGAAGAACGAGAAGTTCATAACTGGTTTAGATGGGTACTTGGGGGAAAGGCTTATAAACCACATCGATGAGACGTTTGAATCGATTGTAGGAAAGGCATTAAGGTCAGAAAGTCTTTACCCTAAGCCTAAGACTGAGGTCGCTAATGCATCTGCAAAGGAGCCAAAGCCGCAAGCAGGCGGCGGAGGCAAGAATAATTCCCAGACTAAGAGGAAACAAGACCAAACCATGGATGGTCAGAGTAAGAAGAATAAGAAAGATGGCGAGTGCTTTAGCTGTGGCAAGAAGGGCCACTATGCCAGAGATTGTCGAGAAAAGCCTGGGGAAAGGAAGTGCTTTAATTGCGGCCAAGCGGGACATCACAAGAATGAATGTCCACAATCTCCTAGGGAGAAGCAGATCGTGAAAGCGTATGCTATCAACGCTATTCCTTCTTCGTCGAATGCCCCAACTGCGGCGCAGAAGGAAAAAGGTGTCGTTATTCGAGGTATGCTTTCTATTTAAGATGTTTCTGTTCGAATTTTGTTTAATAACAAGGTTTCCCATTCCTTCGTACCTAGTGACCTGGTAGATAGGTTGGAATTGGAACCCGAGATAGTCGATAGACCTTTAGTAGTGACAAACCCGATAGGTGGTTTGACTAGCCTTTGCAGGATTTGTCGTGATTTGGTCTTATTGAGTCATGGATGTATGTTTGTTGTGATTGCTTTATTTTGAGCTTTACTAGGTTTGGCTTGATTTTGGGAGCTGATTAACTCCAAAAGTATAGAGTGAGAGTAGATTATGAAGAGCCTTTGATGACCATTAGTGTGGATGATAGATGAAGGATGGTATTGGATCGCCTACCTTATGACGAAAATGATAACGGGAGTTAGAGAAGCAAATGTACATTGGATGTACAGTAGTTGGTCAGGACTTGGTCATGCGGTCGATGATAATTACAAGTAAGATTGGCAAGGATAGCCAAAGTCAGTTATGGATGCTTGAGTGTTTGGATGTTTTGCTCATGTCATCTCACGTAGATCGTCTGAACTCGGAGGAGATGTTCCTTGGGTGCTTGTCTGATATTGGTTTAGGCCTTTGGGACTTGTGCTCGGGGAATGTCGAGGTCGACTAGGATGGTCTGCATGAGAGATAGGTAGTTGTTGTGATTTTCATTGGATGATATCTTGGTTTACTCGAAGAGTGATGGGCAGTTGTGACAGGATAAGACTATTCGATGGTATGGACTGCCCCGAGTTAGACTCGATAGGGTTATGAGATGACTCGAGTGGGACTCAAGAAAGATGCAAAGTAATGAATCGTTTAGGACCATATGTTAATGTTCTTTTTGAAAGAATAGGATGTGTTCGTTGGTCCAGGAAGGTGCAACGAAGGTTAGGACGATTCAAGTTGGACTTGAACTCGTAAAATAAAATAGTTGTTCGATTGATCTTAGAGATGCAACGAATAGGGAGACGACTCATGTTGGACTAGAGTTTGTAGGTAATGGATACTCAAGACTGGGTCTGAGTTATGGGTAATAGATTGACTCGAGTTGGACTCGAGGAGGCTGCAAGGAATTGGATTGGCTCGAGTTAGACTCGAGAGGGCAGCAGGATAATGGATAGGCTTGGGTGGGACTCGAGTGTTTCAGGCGGACTAAAAGCAGGGGTATCTGGGGACGCCCGTTACCTTGGATCCGTTGGACGTGATCTAGTTATCCTTGGAGGATAAACGTGCGTTGGACGTACGGTAGTCCGTTTGGAGGCTGGGCTTCCATTAGTTATTGATGTTGGTTGGACCAGACATATAGGTGTTGATGTATTCAAGAATTTAGCAGGTGATAGATAGGATTTGTTTGATGGATGCTATGGTTGCTATGTTTGTTCCTACCTTTCTTCTCTTGATTAGACTATCACCTGTAAGGATCCTGTTAAATGGAAATAGGATGGGTCTGTTGATCATAGCGAGATGATGGGTGTATGATACTTTACGTTAGACTTGAAGTATGTTTAGGCATTGTGGAGCGTCCGTTGATCTTGGGGATTCCGCGGATATAGGAGATTCAAGTTGGACTTGGACTCATAGGTAGGGTACCTAGATTCATTGGATGAGTCTAGTTCACCTTTAGAAGGTGAATGTACGTTGGACGTGCAGTACAGATATGGGTAAGGTACCTAGATTCATTAGATGAGTCTAGTTCACCTTTAGAAGGTGAATGTACGTTAGACGTACAGTACAGGTATGGATGTAGTGCCTAGGGTTATTGGATGGATCTAGTTGCCTCTAGGAGGTGAATATACGTTGGACGTGCAGTATGGATGTGGGCAAGATTCGGGTTAGACTTGAAAGGACATTTGGAATGTAGTTGGTAATTTGACGAATGGGGTTGGATTACCTAAAAAGATGCCAGGAGTACATGACATATTTCATGTTTCTCAGTTAAGGAAGTTTACGCATGATTTTGATTTAGCTATTTCGCCAAACCGGTTGGACGATATCGAAATATAACCCATGGCGGTTGGGAACCGCGAGACCGATTCGCATTGTTGAGAACGATACGAAGAAATTACGAAGGGAGACGGCGAAATTAGTGAAAGTCCAAGGGGCGATGGTTCTTCCCTTGTTAGTAAACCGCATGCTACGATATGCTTGTTGTGCTATCATGTATGTTTGATTGTTTGAAATTGGTTGATAGGCATGCAAGGCCCATTGTTTGTTTCTTAGTTAAGGAATTTCGGGGGCGAAATTTCTTAAGGGGGGGAGAATGTAACAACCCACATTCTACGCATCTAGGATCGTAGAATATTTATTTCTTTTTCTAGGTAAGTCGTATGGTTGTGTACTTTTGGGAAACGACTAGTGGGGTCATTTCCCATGTTCATGATTTTTGCCAATTTTTAAATGACCGTTTTGCCCCTAGTTGATCTTGTTTCGTCCATAACTTTTGACTGGAAAGGAATTTTGACCTGAAACCACTTCCATTAGCTCCGGATGATGGTTTCTCTTTCCGTAGAGTGGTCATAATAGCCAAACGGACTTACCGTTTGGGAGATATGACTAAATTAAGGCTTAAAGGGTTATTTTCAGCTAATTGGGCTTAACCGGGTAATTAGCAGCTAGGCCCAAAGGGGGATTTCGGGATTAGTGGTACTTAGGGGCTGCTAGGGTTATGATTTCGGTTTTTACTTCATTTTCCAGCCGCCTAAGACATTCCTTCAAGTATAGCCATGGCCTCCACCTTCTAATTTCACTCCAAACCACCTCTAATCACTTTCTAATCAAAGATTAAGCAAAACTACACCAAACCAAAGGGGATTAGCACCAAATCAGAGAGAGAGAGTTGCTGGAACACATAGAGATTGGATCTATATCGGAGGAGTTTCAGTTCTGAAAGTTTAATTGTGTCAAAGGTGAGTGATTTGCATAGTTTTACACTAATTACGGCTAATTAGGGTAATTAGCGAAGATTAGCGAAATTATAACTCAGAAAAATCTAGAAAAATTTCTAAAATTCTAAAACACCATTTTATGCCTCTGATATGAATTTGGGTTGATTTCGACTAATTTTGTTAATCCCGGAATTTAGGGGATTAAGGGGTAATTAGGGGGTAATTAGCGAAATTATGCACCATAAAAATATGGGAAAATATGCAGAAATTCATAAATATTGTTTTAGACCTCTGTTAGAAAATTTGGCTAATTTGGTTAAGTTTTACTAATCCTATCATTAGTTGTTCTTAAACATGCTTAAGGGGAAAATATGGATTTTTGGGTATGTTTGATCCGTTTTAACCTATCATATTGTTGTTTTGGTGTTTGTGGTTGATTATGCATGTTGCTATGACTGTATGAAATGCTTTGTGATTGATTTCAATAGTTAGAATGGTTGAAAACGTCGTCGAATGGCGTAAACACTTGCTGGAACAGTCTCAGAAAACAGTGCAGGGTTCGGATCGGATCGGACATAGGGCTCGGATCGGATATGTTGGACTGAGCAAAGAATCCGATCGGATCGGGACCCAACACTTGGGGGGAAATGGCAAAAAGGAAGGCCACGCTAGCTGAACTGGGATCGGATCGGATCGAGGAGGACGAGTCGGATCGAGGAGGACGGATCGGATCAAGGAGGACGAATCGGATCGAGGAGGACGGATCGGAGTGAAGGCATGAGGATGGATCGGATAGGAGCATGTGAAGGACGAGGGAACGGATCGGAACGGAGGCACGAGCTGGAGGGGAGATGACACCCGACCCGAGGTAAAGCACCCGAACCGAACCGATGGAGGACAACCGACCCGAACCGCACCAGGAGAAGACCCGACCCGAACCGCACCAGGAGAAGACCCGACCCGAACCGCACCAGGAGAAGACCCGACCCGAACAGATGAAGGACACCCGACCCGAACCGATGGCTTGAGAAGGAAACCGACCCGACCCAGTATTGACCAATAACCCGAGATGCAGAGGTAGTCCAATATGGGAAGTTAGAGCTTAGGATCCAGTTGGGAACCAGTGAGTTCACTTCATGGTTGGGCTTTGCTGCGGGACGTGTGCTAAGGAGTTGTCGGTATTCATATCTTTGGTTCACCACTGAGAGATGGATAGTGGGCTTGTAGTGATAGTTAAACGGGATTGGATTCCGCCATGGCCCCAAAGTATTAGGTGACCAAGGTAGTGGATATCGTATGCTTTACGCACTGAGTGAGGGATGTAAGGATGATTGCTATGCTTGATTGTTTGACATCACTATGACATGCACACCCCCACCCCCGTTATCTTTACACCATTTGAAAGGGCACCTTAGAGTGTTGTACAGTATGTAGTGCTAACTCTTTGGTTGCAGGTCCAGGTTCAGGTATGATTGGATTATACCTGTTATTATTCTGTTTAGATGCTTATCGCTCACACCAGGCTTTATGTCTGACCCAGAGTTTTATGTCTCTTCTTATTACTCTGGGTGCTCACACGAGCAGACTAGAGACAGGTTAGGTGGATGCACGGGTAGATGTACTGGAGACGAGCAGGAGGCTTCCACGTATGATATTTATGTATTATCTCCCTGTGTTATCGATGGTCACCGCCTGGGCATTAGTAGTGTACCTTTTCCTTTCTTTTGCTTAGAGACAGTATTTTGAGGTTGTAATAAGGATGTTGGATCATAAGCTGTATTTTGGATTTCCGCTGCCATGTTAGACATGATTTAGTTTTTCAGCTTATGCACTGTCTCGCCTGTTTTATGTCAAAGTTATGTTATTATTATATTTTATTCCATGCGCTGTGAGACATTCTACAGGTTCTGTGTTAGTTCATTCTCTTCTTTTCTTTTGGCGACCGTCCCATGCTAGTCGGGCATGCAGACAGCGCACTTTCGGGGGAAATGTCGACTAGTACAGGGCGGGTCGTTACATTACTGCAACACATGTTGATATATATGCTAACACATTTAAGTGTGCTTTACAGTAGACAAAAAACAGCATAGCAATGGAAACATTGTAGCTAGCAACACCATGCATTTTCGTTGTGATAGGCCATCTATGGCGTAGTGATTTTAGAAGAAACATGGGAGAATACAACAGTAGACAGGGGTTTGCCGAAGCTGGGTAAAATCGGTGTCATTTACTTTCCGCATTTATTTACTCTACTGTTATTTGTGCTATGATAATTTTATATAGCTCAGAACTGCAATAAACCCTATTCACCCCCTCTAAGGTTAATCTAGATCCTACAAAACAATGGTTCTTTCTACAAGAAGATGTTTCCAGAGCTTTTTCGGATTTATCGAAGCTTAAGGAAGAAAATTTTTCCTCGAAAGAAGAGATTGCCGCTCTTACCGATGCTAAAGAGGGTATGATGAAAGGAACAAGAATCATTAGAAAATGCCCTTGCTGAAGCAAAATCTTCGGTAATTAAGGAGAAAATAATCAATTTGTCTTTAACTGAGGAGGTTAGAAATTTAAGAGAGACTTTGGAAAGGTCTAAAGAAGGAATTACTACACTTAATTCCAGTCGCTTTCTTTATAAGAAGAGAATACTCTTTTCAAGGAGAAGAATGCCTCTCTTAGGAGCAAGCTTAACAAGAATGTGGCCTCCCTGACAAAAGCTATCAGTGTGATTAATGATGCCAAACAAAGACTCTCTTATTTTCTACAAACTACCCTAGACGATATTATGGTTAACTCGTTCGAGGATGCATTTCTGCTCGTTTATGCAGACAATATAGGAAAATATTCGGACTTAAGCTTCTCTTCCCTTGTTCCACAATTGGTAGAACGATTTATGTCAATGATAACCCACGTAAAAAGTGGAAACGTTATTCCTGAGAGAGCAGAGATTGATGTGGAAAAACTTTTGTTTATAGATGACATTCTTATAGAAGAGTTAGATGCTGATGACGCGAAAGACGTTATTATAGCAACAAGCACCGATTGCCCCAATGGTGATAGCCATGGTTCTGAAGATATTACTGGAGATAGAGGTGATTGTAGTGACAATTTTAACGATGTTGGCGATATTCTCCCAATTCCCAATGGCCCTGATAAAATACCAAGCAACGATCTCGAAACTCTTGATCATGATTTCATTCCAGCTGGAACTCTTGACCCTTCCAACACACGAGAAGAGGAAGAAGGTTTGAACTCCAAGAGTGCTAAAAATGTTAAGACTCACCGAGCCTCTGCTTTGATTTCAAAGGTACGGTAATTTTCATAGTATCCTTCTTTGCTCATATCTTCAATTATTATCCTCTTTCATCCCGATTAGATGAAAAGGAAAAGGTTAGGTTTTAAGCATGCCCGGCTTGAAAGAGCACGATCGTAAGTAATTTGTCTTACTAGAGAGCTAAATAAACAAATGAGTGAGTATAACACCCTATCCGATAAATACCACCAGCTTGATAAGAGTGCTACAAGATTATTGTCCTTTAAGGAAAGAGAAGCAACTCCCAAATTGAAAACTGCTAACCTGCATTGCGAGAGACTTTTGAAAGAGAATGCTGAGTTGACAACTCTATTATGGATGTTAATTGAGGATAGATATATTCTGGTGGACTTTTTATACAAAATTTATAGTAGATATGAAACCATAGACTTTTCTTTTCTAGGTGATCTTAGCGGAGGCTTTCTTAGACGTCTTCACAAAAGGTGCTTAGATGATCGTGATGTTGATCTCCACCCAGGATCTTGCTAGAACCTTCCACGGGTCCACTTGATTTCTTGAGAATTGCCTTTAGACAAACTTAAGTTTAACAAGTATAAATTCGTGTCTGAAACCTTTAAGAGATCCATTCTGTATGAACAAGAGGGAATATGTGTATTCCTTCATCCTTTGACATATTGCAATGAATTTACTTTTCCTTGATTTCTTTATACTTTTTCAGAATTCATCTCCTGTAACGGATTCTTTTTCTAGCGACTTCCTATGAAGCTATGTTATATTGAGGAGGGAATACCACACGTAGTCTTTTCTTATTAAATCTTCAAAATTGGCAAGATACTTCTTTATTAGAGACCTTGAGAAGGTTTACACTCAACGTCCTCGGTTTCGCTTTGATTTTCTGGGTGAAGAGAAGGATAAACTCTTAAAAGAGGTTTGAACACACCATTCGAAATTGACTTAGGGTTATGATAGTTCACCGACTAGAGAGTGGGATTATTGCAAATTTCCTCCTACTTATACCCCTGAAGGTTTTGAAATTCCTTTTGATTCCACACTTACTCTTACTGCTAATACCTTGAGCAAGGCTAAGAGAGTTGTTTCTTTCCATGGTGATTATTTCAATAAATTGTGATCGTGCCTTCGAGGTCTTGATCACGGAAGTACTAGAGTTATGAAACAAACACTACATGGTTTTCCGTTCTCTAGATGTAGCCATTTGGTAACATGCTTTTGTAAATAAACCTGCGGTTTGCATATACATCGTGTTGTGCATGGCCTTTAATTTTGTCATAAATACTTGCATTCGGAATTTCTTTTGTGTTCATGCAACAAATACGATAGCTAACACTTTTTGCAATAGTTACTTGTAAAGTGTGTTATTTCCTGCTCATATTATGGTAGGTATTGTTTCGATAAAGTTTGAATAGTGAATGAAACTTGTGATAAGGGTAGTACTAAGATCTAACTTTTGTGCTTGTGTATCAATGAAATGACTTTGTAAATGTAACCCTGTAAATTTTGTAGACATCAACTGACGAGTAGCCTTTGCTTGTTTTTAGAACATCCTCATCTAGGAGTTCCACTACATTAATATGCGTAAGATTCAACTCATAACACCCCTGTGTTCGTCTTTTTCCTAGAGTAGGAAGCATACAATAACTTCTCAATTTATACGAGACACCATCTGGGTTGTGACCAAGTATTAGATGATCCTTTCGATAGATTAGTATAATCAATTGCATAATATATATTTTGTCAGAATAATGATTTTTGCATAATATAGGCTTAGAAAATCTCCCTGTGTGAGATGTGGGAAACCACGAACTTTCGTCATAAGATTTTGGTATAGAAGAACCGAGGTACCAACTCGAGTATCGTTTTACAAATCCTTTTTTGAAAATGAGAATTATAGTCTCGAGACCCAGATTAGGGTATTTAGAATACGAATCCAAAAACCCTCTTCTGGAAGTATAGATAGAAGTTATGTAGCTCATATTCAAGCATTCGTAATAAAGGACTAGAAAAACACATTTGGCAAATACTAGAAATCCCGAGATCCCAACTCAGGTTTTTAATATCAGGAAAATAGAAATCCACATCCGATAATAATAGAAGTCTCGAACTGAAACCCAGATTCAGGTATTTTAATAGGAGACCAGAAATCCATATCTGGTAATGAAAGAAGTCCCGAACCGAAACCCAGATTCGGGTATTTTAATAGGAGACCAGAAATCCATGTATTGTAATGACAGAAGTCCCGAATCGAAACCCAAATTCAAGTATTTTAATAGGAGACTAGAAATCCATATCTGGCAATAGTAGAAGTCCCAAACCAAACCCAGATTCGGGTATTTTATAGAAGACCGAAAATTCATATCTGGCAATAATGGAAGTCCTGGACCGAAACTCATAATCGGGTATTTAATAGATTTGTTACCCATTTCGAGTTTGTATTTAAAAGAAGAGGATGTATGTGCTTTGCGAGCCACTCCCCTGGATTCGATTTGTGAGTCACTGTTGGGCTTTGGCCATTTCAGCCTTGTGAGCCACTCTTTTGGCTTTATGTGTCCAGTGCGCTTGGCTAGCTTATTCTCAAGCATGGACCAAGGACTCACTTAACCTCCCTCCTGGAGGCGCCTTACCCTGGCCATCGTAGGAGGTGATAAGGGCATAGGTGCTTTACCCTGGCATCGTAGTCGCGGATAAAGACTTACTCTTTTGATGCTCTATCCTAGACATTGTAGGCGGTGATAGAGGCTTACACATCACCCCCTCCAAGGGGTGCCTCAACATGGCCATCATTGGTGCATATAAGGGTTTTCGATGCTTTACCCTGGCCCTGTCTGATTTGGATGCGGATGAAGGCTTACACTTACCCTCTTCCGAGGAATGCCTTAACCAAACCATTGTAGGCGGGACTAAGGGTTTTAGCTGCTCCTCCCCAAGGACAGAGGCTTTATTTCCAATGCATTAGCCTTGCCCTATTTGAATTGGACACGACTAAAGGCTTACACATCACCTTCCTCCAGGAGACGCCTTTCCCTGGCCATCTTGGCGCAAACAAGGGTTTTCAACCATTGTAGGTAGCTTCACCCATTTCAGGTGGTTCCAAATTTTAAGGAGTTTTCGTACTTCTGTCCGTGTAAACATTCTTTCTTCAAGAAATCCTTTGTTAGAACTAATTTGATCCTTTTACAAATCTGCATAATTGGCCTTGCTTAAAGAATTTGATGATCATTCCTTCGAGAACCCGGCAGTGGTTGGTTTCATGTCCATTCATCATGTGGTAATGGCAGTATGGCCCTCCTAACTTCCTTTCATATTTGGGTTTCTTCTTTGTTAACGGCCAAAAGTTAAGCTTGTGTTTGGTTAGGAAGTAGATATTTTCAACTAATATGGTAAGGTGGCATTCTTTAGGTAGTCTTGATTTAGAGCTTCCCATTCGATGTTGGAACTTTTCCCTTTTGTTACTCAGCCTTGCTGCTTCATCTGTTTCTCCAAATCTTCTTTTCAACGCATCTTGAGACTGAAGTGCGATTTTCTTAGACCACTTGGATGTAAATCGAATAAATCCTTCATTATTCTCTGCTCGGATATAGCTCCCTTAGCCTATGCATGGATGGATTCTTTTATGTGAGAAAATAGGTTACATTCCTTTGTTGTAGAACCGCTTAAGGCAAAGATAAGGGTTGGTCTTATATGGAAAGAGTTAATGCTCTAACGGTCAGGGTCGTATTATTCTACTTCCCTTTTCCTATGTATAATTCGCAAAGATTCCATTCTTAACTTTTATTCTTCAATAATTTTTGGATCACTAATGCCTGATGTAGCCATTCGAGATTCATAAGATCCTAATCGAGACCCTTTATCCATGGTTTATTTCTTCAAGATTTAACTAATCAGGATGGAATAACTAGGGATGTGGTAGGTTATCCAAAGGATCAGAGGTTCAGGCCCTCCTTCTAGCACCAAAATGTTAACATTATTTTTTGTCAACACCGAAATATACGGTATAGTTGTGAACCTAGGGAAACCTAGGGATTATCTAGTTCCTTTAAGTTCGACTTAATTCGCCGTTTCCTAGATATCATGGTCTTAAGCCTGAAGATTAGTTACTCATCTTTCGAGACTCAAAGACCAACAGTTACCTTGGGATAAGTATTTCATAAGCTCGGCACAAGTAGAAAGCTAAACGACTTATAAGGGTTATTTTTGTAATTATGTCTAAGTAGAAGGTTTTGTGATGAATTAACACTAACGAAAGCAAGAAAAATAGATGACAAGTGTTAAGGTTCTTTTTATTGACCACTTGCGTGAGTACATAGACGTTTACAAGTAAAATTCCCAAATTTATTTACAAATTAGAGTTTTCTCTCTAAGAAATGGATACAAAATTTGAGAATGAAAAAAGTCCCCCAAAATGTGACCCATGGGTCTTATTTATAGGCAATTTGGGCCCGCTTTGGTTGTGATTCAGTAGAAGGCCCGGTTCCAAGAGCTTCTGGATTCGGCGGCAGCTACTCAACATCGATCTCGACCGCTTTTGTGCTTTGGGTGTCGATCTCGACTCTGCATTGCTTGTAAATTCAAAGCAGCCTCTATGCAATGGTATCGACACCATGTACATTGGTGTGAATAGCTTCCTTCTTCTCTTAGTGCCACTGCTGGCTTCGAGTTTCCAAGTGTCGGTCTTCTTTAGAGCTTTTGGATAATGTCTTTATGCTGCTTTCTATATAGCTTCGACACCGCCTTTAGCATCGGCATCGATACCAAGCTTGTTGGTATTATAACACCTTGTTTGCTTTCATGTTGGTCTCGTGCTTTCCTTTGTATGCATTCAGTATCGAATGTCATGCTTATGGCTTTAGATATATGGTCATGCCTCTGTTGTCTTCATGCTTTTGCCTTCTGATCTGATACCGATACCAAGACAATTGTTTGTTGTAAGTTGGTATCGGTATCGTGCATTTGTGGTCATTCACTTAGTATCGGCAGCAAGTCATTTGTTTTCCCTTATTGGTGACAATAGCTTACGTGTCAAGCTCTATCTATAGCATCGTCCACTTACATCCTCGGTGTCGGTATCGGTTTACTAGTGTTGTTCTTCTTCTTTGCTCTTAGTGGTGGCTTAACCCTTCTAGTTGTTGTAGCTTTCGGTACCGGCTTCATTGTGATGCCCCTTCACACTCGTCTGGTTTCGGTATCGAAATCAGGTAGTAATGATTAATAGTATTAATTTTTTCAAATGATAACAAATTTTGATTATGGGGTTTAATCCATAAACAAAGGCATAACAAGGGGTTACCTTATATGGCCATAATTACTAGTTATGTAGGATAGAGTGTGTGTGTGTGTGTGTGTGTGTGTGTGTGTGTTTGTATGATGGTATAACTAAGTGGTAGGGATGTGTTGTCAATCCAAAGTACATAGAAATCTTCCAAATTAATCAAGCTACCAGTAGTGTGGCTCTAAGGGTTAATGTAAAACATTTCCTATAATAAATAATCGTAGTGGACGCGAGGTTAGTATTTATACAATAAGATAAGTCTACCTAGTTAATTAGACTACCGGTACGTATGAATGGTCAGATTAGTCTGAGTCATCATAGTTGGTTTGTAGGTCATAATACGATAAGTGGATATCTCTTTAGAGTAGCCTTCAGGTATAGAGGTATTGACTATTGTAGAGTCTGCCACTCTTCCTAATAAGAAGCATGAAGTGACATATAAGATCTTTTTATGATGTCAGCCAGAGAAAACCACAAAGCGACCGACCTTGGGTTAGGTACTAAACTATGAGGACCTGCTTATTTATAGATACTAAATGTTCCAAATCTACCTAAACTTCAAATAACAAGGTATTAAGTGGTTTGGATGCTTTCTCTTACATCGTTGGCAATGGTTACGTGAGAAATTGTAATTGGACTAAAAGAAACTTTGGGTTTACAATTAAACTTATTTGTATGTTATGTGTAACACATATCATTTATCCTGACGATATTGCCTAATTATTATTATGATGAATCTTGAAATTCTTTTATACTTTATTGTTCTAACCCTCTCCTCATTGCAATAAGTAGGTTAAAGGAAAAATAGTTGATTGAAGAAGCTAAGGTAGGATGCGGCTGTGGAAATCACCTACCGTTATTGTTTTTATGTTATTTACATAAAACAAATTTCAAACTACGTTGTGGTTGTTATTGTTTTAAGATACTACAGTGTGGATGGTCTTGTGGGACGTTATGAGATGTTGTGATGATACTGTTATGTCACAAAATGGTTTTCATTACGCAATGGATATTTGTTTTTATATTATATTTATCCATTCTGCTGTGAAAATTTGAAAGTATAGGTAGATAACTATGTACACTATGTAAGTTTAAATTTTACCAACCAATAGTCGATTTTGCAATGGCTCTAATTTCCCATGAGAACTTTTCAGGTAGGTATTTAATCCTATTTCGGGGTGGGTTGTTACAAGAGGTCAATGTTAGCATTCATTAGAGGACTTGTGCTAGAATCTATGAAGATTCGATGTCTATTCAAGATGCTCAAATCCATGTAGTGATTCTTGATAGGTTCGACAAGTAGAAATCCATTCGGATTTCTGTTCCACTGGAGTAATAAAGACCCGTATGAGAGATTTCAAATGTGACCTCGGTATTGAAAATGGATAAAGATAAGATGCACAACACAAGGTTTAGCTAACTCAAGACAAGATGGACCAACTACAAATTGATAGTATGCTAATCGATGTTGCATGCAGTAGTAGATGATACTCGGTTCTATGTGGTTCGGGTTCGCTCATTCATGCATGAACCAATTATGTTTGCCTTATAATACAATTTACCTAGAGATATATGATGCTCGAAATGTAACTTTTGATCCTTGTGCATGAAGATTTTCTTCAGTTTACTAAAGGAGTCTCAATTGAAAACAATTATGCAAACATACCTTAGCGGTTTTGATTGTGCCTTCAATATTGCTGTTGTGCGATTAATGTAAGCATCAACGACTTTTCTTATATATATTCTTCAACCTAGACATTATCTATTATATCACCTTATGTACTTATTAGATGGTGGTCCTTGTGAGGGGGTAATCATTTTCGAACGGTCTCAAAAGTACTGTTGTATGCTAGCTATATATCTTTTTGAGTTTATCATACCAGACATATGTCTGATGCATGGTAATGTTTTCTCTAAAATCTTTATGTGCTCTTTCGGCTAGTCTAAGAAAGGCATGTTTTAGTTGAATGTACATTGGATGTAACAACCCGTACTTTTACGAATAATAAATAACTTATTTAATTATTTAAAATAAAGGTTTGGTAATTTAAAATGACCTGAATTAAATAATAAGGAATATTTAATTAATATAATAATTAAATAATAAATTAAATTCTAGAATAGTCAGAAATAGTAGAATTCACAATACGATGTGAATTGGATCATATATAAGCTATAATTCAGTTTGGAATTGAATTAGAATAACGAATATATTATTTGAATGACAGTTGAATGTATAATTATATTATAATTATAATCGATCTCGAAATGGCGCTGCAGTTCGTAATTTGGCGATTCGAACTTCAATTAAATATACAGAATCCGTTTTAAATCGGATTTCTATGAAACAAGAAACGTTCGGAGCTGGTGAAGTATATTTTTCTAATGGAAGAGAAAAATCAGGATTTCATTGCGTAGATTTTGATTTATGTCCAAATAAAATTTTCGAAAAGTCGTTATCGAATTCCTTTATAATTTATAACGATATATAAAAGGAATTTCAATATAAATTGAATATCGATTCAACCGGGATTTGAATATCGAGTTAGAAATCCATATAGGATTATTCTGGAGCTGTATGATATTCTATTATGAATATATACGATAATATAAATTTATTTATATTTAATTTAATAGTTTTTAAATATATTCATATATTTAAATGGGTTATTTAGAGCTTTAAAAATAGCCAGTTTTGCAAACGACCTCCGTTTTCGACGAAACTAATTTTGTTGGATCTGCAATATTAAATTATTGTTAGATTTCAATTTCCGTGATTTTTGAAGTCAGTATGTGGCCATACGGGATTTTAATGTGAAAAACAATCAGTATTTTGACGGTTAAAAATACGCTGTGTGAGCAAACGGAGTCGGAATTCGACGTAACTAGTTTCGTTGGGTTCGTAATGTCGAACTGAAGGTGTATGTCCATTTTCGTGATTTTTGGGTATTGTATGTAATCACAGGAATTTTAAAGGATAAATACATACAGCGCTTGATTATAAATGAATATTAAAATTTGAATATTAAAATATTAAAATTTTTAATAAATAAACCTTAAATCTCCCTAACCCTAAATTATTTCTTCCACAGTCAATAGGAAAAGGCGCCGCAACTTTTCTCTTTTAAAAACATGAAGAACAAATGTTGAGAAAATCCAAACAAATTCAAATAAAATCTCTAAAAATACAGAACATGGATCCTTCAAGTCCTCTTGACATAAGCTACTCATCCGTACCAGTTTGGGTATGCGCGATGCATTTTTGAAAAGCCTGGAAATGCGGAAGCGAACCTAGGGCTGACCCATTCATGAGATGGAAGCATCGAAGAGGGAAACCGACGTAAGTTTCAGAATTTTGGAGTGAAACCGCACGTGTGAGCACCATTTCCTGAAGTACGATGGAAATTTTCGTTGCTCGATGAACAGTAGGTATGTGAAGGAGGAAGGCGACGGGTTTGGGAAAGTTGATGCGAGTTGGACCATGTTGTGTGAAGGAGGTAGAGATCGGGAAGGAGAGCATGATGTTGTTTCCTGTTTTGTATTTCGTTGAGAAAAAGGGGGTAATGGAAGCAGGAAATGATCGACATTGGGATGTTGAAATACTGGAGACGGATTATTCGATTTCAGGAGGAAGAAGGAGTGAAGCGGTCTAGGTTTGAACGGTTGCAGTTGGGCCTGATTTGAATAGTAAAGCCCAGTTACCTTTTTAATTTAATTATATAGAAGTTCAATTCAAGCTATAACTTGTAAATGTAATAACTTTATCATACGGTATCGGATTTGGACAAAACAGGATCCGGTGGGATCGTATGGACGAGGGCAACACCATGGAACTAACTGGGAGTGGATTGGATCTCGTTGCAATTTATAGCGAAATAAATTGTCCGTCTGAATCAAGCAATGGTTATCGTTATTAACGATGATCGTCCAATGTGAGTAAAACTCACCAACTCTATCAGTTCATATTTGTATAACGTATATTTAGAATTGAAAAATGATGGTTGATTCTACGTGTTGACTGTTTGGTTGAACTGCTAAGTGATTGGTTGAAATTATAGATGATATATATATATATATATATATATCGTTAATCAAACATTGATTCTGTTTATCAGAATATTTCATATTGAAATGAAGTTAATGTTAATTATATTGTTTAACATATGTGATGCAGGGAAACAGGTTGGAGGGAACCAACTGGATTCCTCAATATTTATAATATTATTCTTTTCATATATTGTAATACATGATGTGATATATAATATGTTGTTGATTATGTGTGTTGGATGATATCGATCATTGTTATTTGGGTATTTTAAATACCGTAAGAAATACTTGGATGTAAAAAAGGGGATTTTCAAAGTGTATTTTGAAAATAAATTATTTATATAAAATCAATGGATTTTATATATAAAAAGAAAAAGGTTTTATAAAATAAAATAATTATAAAATTGAAGAATTAGATAAAAGGAATATTTGTGAAAACAAATAGAAAAGGGAATATTTCTGAAAACAAATAGAAAAGGAAAGTATTTGTAAACCATTTACAAATAGAATTGAAAAGGAAGTATTTGTAAACCATTTACAAATAGAATTGAAAAGGAGATATTTGTAAACCATTTACAAATAGAATTGAAAAGGAAATAATTGTAAAAACATTTAAAAATAGATTATAAATGGAAATATTTATTTAGAATATAAATAGATTATAAAAGGAAATATATATTTGTGAAATATATAGGATTGAAAAGGAAATATTTGTTGAATAAATAGAAAGATAAAAGGTATATTTATTTAGAAAATAAATAAAACTATAAAAGAAAATATTTGGAAAGTGAGTAGGATTATAAAAGGAATTAGAATTAATCGAATATTGGTTATTCGAGAAAGAGTTATCGAATATTGGTTATTCGAAAAAGGAGTTAATCGAATATTAGTTATTCGAGAAAGAGATTCGAATATTGGTTATTCGAAAAAGGAGTTAATCGAATATTAGTTGTAACGACCCGGATTTTTAGAGACTTTGGTTATCGACATAAACACGATGTCGATAACCAAAACACAGAAAAATCCTGGTAATTAGTGAAAGAAATTAGAGGGTGAGGAAAGATATGATAGAAACTTAGAATAGAAGAAGAAGAAGAACACAATATCAGAGTAACACGAATCTCACAGCGGAACGAATAAATATATTTCATAACATAACTTTGAAATACAAAATTGGTACTTGAATATACATATCATTATCAAAGTACAACACTTACAACACAACGGAAATAAACTATAGCTATATGATCCTGAAGCCTCCTGCTCCATCTCTTCAACTATATCTGAAAAATCCCGACTACTTGACTGCCCGTACAAATTTAGGCACCCAAGAGTTTAGGGAAAACAACAAAGTAAACTCCTGGTCAGTCATGGGACTGGTATGAGTAAAACAGTTTAAAAACAGTTCGAGCAAGTAAATGATATCTCATAAGACCACGCCGCATAACGGAACGGGTTTTTCCCTTATGAGAATCCAAAATATCTTTATATCAAAAACCTTTTGATATTATAATAATGTCTATCAACCACAGTATATATAATCATCTAGCAGAAACGCTTTCATCTCACGTTCTACATATATAGTATACAATCAAAACCGCAAGCACGTATTGGGTAATGGGTTTCCAACTATGACAAGGTATGGAACCACCTATCGCTCGTGTACCTCTAGAGAGGAATACACTGGGTTCAACAAGAACATCTTGCAACCCGACCACACATGACCGACCACTCATTTCGCTTGAGTGTATCGAATGTATATCACCAACAGTTGGGATCAGCAACCGTTTCCCGAATGGGACAGCATCAACAATAGATTTTTAGAAGTAAATGAAGCTCTAGATCAGGTGATTATACACCCTACTTCGGTGCGACCGACTTAGCCATGCTGCCTGCCCGATTTCTGTCATTTACCGGATGATGAGGCTAGAAGCTACGCTTTATCATCACATCAGATTCACTTTGAATGCCACAACATCAAATCCATCAAATCACCGATTGACGTCCTCAACCATACATTATGTGTTAGCTAAAGAAGTTTCCTTCTCCGCTTCCACTCTTGGTACAGTTGGAGAAATCAATATATGTGATCGTCTGGAAATGCTCTGTCAGACATCCGCCCATACAAGTCATCCAGGAACAGGATGAATCGAAGGCACTATTCTGTAAACAGGATAGCCCTTGCATAACTCCGTCTTCAATTTCCTTTTGGCATATATGATTCGCAACGCTTATGCCAATACAGAGGGGTTCTTTGGATAATAATCCAACCGGTCTCTCCATATTAACAACGTTAAAATGGTCAAAACTTCGATAGTCTGTGATTTAACTATCGAAGAAAAACAGGTGTGCAACCAACGATATTATTTCCAAATGGAAATTTATATCAATCAAACATCATTCAACATTTATCTCTTTATTTCATTAATTTACTTATCTCATGTTTCCCTATATTCAATATTTCTTATTTTCTAAATTTGGAAAATATACGTTATTAACAATGGAAAACATTTCCATTTCTTGTTTTCTTTATTAGAAAACATTTCTGGTTTCTTATTTGGAAAACATTTCCAAAGCTTCTTCATTGGACTTAGACAGATGTTTAAACAAACATCGCTATGCCAACTCAAACCATTTATTAAACTCACTTAACCATCATTCACTATCAACCTTACCATTCCTTAGTTAAGAAGGAAGTCAATCAAGTTGGGGTATAATTACCTCTCAGACCTTAATTGAACAACGTTATAACTTCGAAATAGTAACAGTTTATATTTTAAACCTTTAACAACTTATTTACGTAACTCACGGATTCAATTTACGAATCCACTTCTTTATTGAAAATATTGATTATAATGATAACGTTATAATCCCTGCTTTCGAAATAGCTAACTTCAATTATAACCTTTATTCTTTAATTCGAATAATTAAACATAACCCTAATTTATTAGTGTATACTCTTGATTTAAAAGCCGGAAAGTAAATATTAATTTCCCGAATTCGATATAATTGAATTCAACGTATAATTCTCTTTCGAGTAATCTCTATTTGATTAACTCTTCTTCGAATAACCTATATTCGATTATCTCTCTTCGAATAACTTGTATTCGAAATTTCTCTCTTTCGAATAAGCTATATTCGATCTCTTTCTTTCGAATACGATATATTCGATAATCTCCTTTAGATTAAACTAATCGATAGCTCCTTTCGATTAAACTATAATCGATAACTCCTTTTACTTTAACTCTAATCGATTAAACTAACATCAATTAACTCCTTTTACTTTAACTCTAATCGATTAAACTAACATCGATTAACTCCTTTTACTTTAACTCTAATCGATTAAACTAACATCGATTAGTTCCCTTTTACTTTAACTCTAATCGATTAAACTAACATCGATTAGTTCCCCTTTACTTTAACTCTAATCGATTAAACTAACATCGATTAGTTCCCTTTTACTTTAACTCTAATCCACGAAACTAACATCGATTAGCTCCTTTTTACTTTAACTCTAATCGACTAAACTAACATCGATTAGCTCCTTTTTGAATAAACTATTCATTTATAAAGATTTACTTTTAGTAACGGTTCTACACTTTACAAATGATTTCCCTTTTATTCTAACTTATCCTTTGATTTTATAAATATTTCTTTTATAAAAATTCCTTTCCTTTTCTATATAAAATCCATCGATTTTATATAAATAATTCATTTTCAAAATACACTTTGAAAATATTCCTTTATCAACATTCGGTATGTTATGGTATTTAACATATCAAATCACGATGATCAGTATCGTCCAAACACATAAAATCGACAACAGATTATATATCACATCATATATCACAATATATGAAAAACATTAAAATAAATGTTGAGGAATCCAGTCGGATTCCTCCAACCTGTTTCCCTGCATCA
Source organism: Allium sativum (assembly GCA_030737875.1). Classification (NCBI taxonomy): domain Eukaryota; kingdom Viridiplantae; phylum Streptophyta; class Magnoliopsida; order Asparagales; family Amaryllidaceae; genus Allium; species Allium sativum. Next base: position 505,696,890 of record CM060921.1, on the reverse strand, counting down.
CGGATGTTAAACAATATAGATAACATCACTTTCAGTTCTATATGATATATTCTGTTAAACAGAATCGATATAGAAAATTCAACTAACTGACTAGCCGTTCAATCAAACAGTCAACATACAGTCAATCAGCCAATATCTAACAGTTCTAAAAATACAACATGAATTTATAAACTGTTCAGAGTTAGTGAGATTTACTCACTTTGGCGTGTTAACCGTTAAATAACGGTTTGCGTTATTTGATTCAGTCGGACAATTTATTTCGCCATAAATTATAACTGTCTCCGATGGACTTCCAGTCAGTCTCATTGTGTTGCTCCCGTCCATACGATCCTAACGGATCCAACCGTTCGAAATTCTGATACGGTATGATGAAGTTATTAATTTAATAAGTTCTACTTGTTATTTAAATTAAATAAAGCATTAACTAAATTACCATTGGGCCCAGCCATTCCTAACCTAGCCCAATACCCATGAGTAAGCCACATCACAGCCCCTACTTTGCAATTCACGTTCCACCTTTAATGGGCTTTACCTCGTTGATTATATTCACGGCCCACCTTTCCTTCTGAACCGCACGACTTCTTCTGTAACTAGAAAATACACTCCAGCAAATACAAGTGGTTTCCTCTCCTACTACAAGCACAAACTTCGCCATGTTGTCCAACTTGACTCCACCAAGTACAGACCCGCTACTTCTCACAAGCTCCTGTACACCAAAAACAAGAACACAGCACGCCAAAAACAAGGACACAGCATTCAGCATAAATCGTGATTCCAGGGTGCTACCACGGTCCACATTCCACCAGTGTATGCTCACACTCCTCACGTAAATACCAGTACCCAAGCTTCTAGCGTCTTCCTCCTCTAATGGCCATTTCGGCATCCTTAACTCCCTTTGATTAATCCTACACTCCACTTTTTCCAACGCCATGACATCCACTTTGAACTTTACTTTATCTCGTGAACATCACCGAAAAAACTACCCAGCAAACTCTCCTCCACCACTGAATCCATACCGCTCTCCTCCTTCGCAACCACCACACAGCGATCACCACTTTATCTAGCTCATCACCCCACCTGAAAACCCCACTGTGAGCCGCTTCAGCCCGCTACAAGAGATCATCGACATCGACATCAGTGTTTACGCAAATAATAGCAAAAGATGGAGGAGGAATAGCGCATGGTTATGTTGTTTTCTTTCATCCACACACATTATTTCTGTTTCGGAAAAACATATATTGGCAAGACTGTGTGTATTTATAAGAAGATAGGGTAGGTGAGACTTAAGGCTTCAGTGACAGACACGTACAGGGTAGGGTTTAACATAAGCATATTATGTGGTTTAAATTTGAAGACATGGAACACTATTAACCATGAAGAAAAATGTGGTTTCAATGGAAGGCACAGTTTCAATGGAAGGCACGGTTTCAGTCGTGTTTTCATTTTGTCCACGAAAAAGATGGTGTATACATTCTCGGAGACACCTTCTCTTTACTCTCTTAAGTGTATGTATGCGTTGAGACTGAAATAAAAATACAGTCATGTTCAGTGAGGTGCCACGATCCGGAAAATATAATAATACCGGTAGATTAACTTATATTGTGAAATCCCAAAATATTGATTACAGGGTGCAATATACTCCAAATAAAAAGTTGCTTATTTAATTAATTAAAAATTAAAATAAAATTCTAAAAATTAAATTATCACTGTGTCTCAAAAGAATCTTATCTAAATTCGAAACCGGTATCTAGTTGTATCGAATAAACCGTTACGGTTGATAAACGATTCTATAGCGACTATTTTAAAATTTGATTTGGACATAAATCAAAATCTACACGACGAAATCTCGATTTTTCTCTTCCATCAGAAAGATATACTTCACCAGCTCCTAACATTTCTTGTTTCACAGAAATCCGATTTAAAACAAACCCTGTACATTCAGTTGAAGTTCGAATCGCCAATTTACGAACTACAGCGCCATTTCGAGCTCGTTTGTAATTATATTATAAACTATACGTTCAACTGTCGACGATTGAATATATTCGTTATTCAAATTCAATTCCAAGCTGAATTACATATCACAGATGATCCGGTTCACACCATATCGCCATTTCAACCAATTCTGATTATTTCAGAATTAAATATATTATTAAATTTATTATTTTAATTAAATATTCATCATTATTTAATTTCACGACCATCAAATCCTTTAATCACCCTTTATATAATTAAATAAATTAATTATAATACCTCTGCCAATGCGGGTCATTACAATCTTCCCCACTTAAAATAATTTCGTCCTCGAAATTGCTAAAAGTAGAGGACGACCCTATCGACTGGTTAGAACATATTTGTTCACTTCTTAACTTCAGTTTCAACTGAACCAATTTAATTTCAATTAAATTATTAATTAATTCTTATCAACGAAAATTTTCAAAAATCTTGAAAATTTTCTAACACTTTAACTCTTCGAAAAATTTCGCCAGCACCTCCTTTGTACTGGTCAATCGTCAAATTCTAACTCGCCTCTCTGGGCCATCTCCAACCCAAAAGAAAATCAAACAGCCAAGCGGCTTGCCAATTCGGCTCATAAATCTTATATCCAATAGAAATATAAATTTGTACCATTTGTCGGCATATCATTATGTCCTTTCACCTGTTATCAATTCAACATATACCAGGGTTATCCCAATCAAACTCCAGTCCGCTTTTTATCCACAATTTCAACGATTCGCTTATATCCAAGCCAAATATCGTTTCAACTCTCAATTCCCAACTCTTAACTTGATTGTGCCATTACACTTCAAATTTGAATCTCACAATCCAATTCGTCTTGATATCATTTTAATTCAATCTCAGTTACCACTTTACTGGCTTTACTTTAATTCAAACTTGCTTTCACAAATTTCTGTTAAATTTGTTTTTAATTTAAACAGTCTTTCCCTGAGAGTTTTTAAATAGTTTACTCTTTTCAAAAATCAAATTTTCCTTTTTGAAATTCAACTGAGCCCAAAATCAATATTCCGTTAGTTAAATCACTTCTCTATTTCTTTATCAATATTTGTTGACCAAATATTTTCAATTACCTTATTGGCCTTTTATGTTATTTGGAAAACATTTCTGAATATCGCCTTCCTTTATTTTCTAAACCTTAGAAAATATGTGCTATTTATAATTGGAAAATATTCCAATTACTTATCTCTTTTCCGATCTCGTTTATTTCTATACTTAGGAAATATTCTTTATTATATTTCCAGGCTTACACTTATTTGGGTTAAAACGGATGTTGTGTAAAACATCGTTACGACAGCCCAAATACTATATTCAACTAACTCTTATTCAATCATTGATCTTCGAGCCTGAAATCTTACTATTTATTTGTTAATAATGAAATCAATCGAGTTGGGGCATAACTACCTCTCAGACCTTGACTGAATAACATTTATAACATCAAAACAGATATGACTACTTACTCGAATAATCAATACCATACAACTACTTATTCACTTTCAAACACGTATACGCTTCCTCCTTCTATTCTTACTAGATTTTATTCTAGACTTCCTTTTTGATTTTACTATTCTATTTCTAAGTTCGTTTCCTTATCGACTTCTATATATATATATATATCGATACGTTGATTTCTAACTATCAAATTTCTTAAAAATATTCTAACTCCTTAAATTTCCGGAAAAGTTCGCCATAACCTTCTTTGTACTGGGAGCATCGGGATATTTCAAATAGCCTCCCATGGCGCTCACCAATCCAAAAGAAAAAGAAAAAGCCAAGCGGCTAGCCGATACGACGCATAAAATCTCATATGTGAATTAAATACATACCTTTTCGTCGAGCATTCTATTTATACACCTTCATACCTTACCTATACTTATCTCATGTATATTTATACTTGCCCATTCTATTTTAACTATACATGGTCGTTTTAACTCAATTCATTAATTAATTTGTTAATTAACTCTTTCGTCTATTTCACTTTTATATTTGAACATGATATGTTCAAATATATTTTAACTTGCTTATTAACTAATTGAATTCCATTTCAATTCTATTTGAATTTCCTATATTCAAATTCCATTTCAATTCTCTTATTCAAATTCTATGTTTGAATTTCATTTCAATTTCCTTATTCAAATTCTATATTTGAATTTCATTTCAATTCTATTTGAATCTTCTATATTCAAATTTCAAATTCAATTCTATTTGAATCTTCTTTTATTCAAATCTCATTTGAATTTCTATATTCAAATCCCCTTTGAATTTTCTATATTCAAATCCTCTTTGAATTTTCTTATTCAAATTTTATGTTTGAACTTCCTTTATTCAAATTCCTTTTCAAACTTTCTTTATTCATTCTTTACATAAGTCTCGATTTCAATTCCTTTTGAAATCGATATTTCTACCTTTGGAAAATAGATTTCCCCTTCAATTTCACACTTGTATTTTTATTTCTGAATTATCCAAATGATAATTCTCTTCACTTCATTTATAAGCTTTGTTTATAAAAGAACTATTTATAAACTTCGTTTATGACGGAACTTCTCGTTTTATTTCTTTTAAACAAGTTAATATTTCGAATCTATTTCAAAATTCAAATTCTATATTTGAAACCCCATTTCAAATTCAACACAACTTGTCTTTCTCTAAACAAATTCAAAACAGTATCTCTGGCAGTAATTCGTCACTTACAACTCAAAAATGAATACTGATGATGCAGCTGTCATCATCAGAATCTATTTTCCAGCGATCGAAGTGAGTTCAATACTATAAAACCATTTCTAAACATTTCCACTTTGAAATTAATTTCAAAATATAATTCACACTGCTTGTAAAATAATTTAAAATCTCCCAGGATCTTAAATTTTCCTTATTTTTAATCCAAATCCATTTACAAACACTTATCCAACTCTCCAGAGTTTTAACTCCATTTCTGGTTTAAATTTCAGATTTAACTCTTCTGATTTCACGTATTTCACTTATATGAATTCTGATTGGTTATTTACAAAACCATTTAATTTATAATCTTACTCGATTATAATAACAACCAATACATCCAATATATATCAAAATATAATTTGGGTAAAATTATTTCGTTTACCCTCTTTTCAAAACATACCATGATGGTTCATCGTATTCAAGTGTTTACAAAATCCCTACCGATACAGTGGATCAAACTGATCGACCAGAACCCATAAACAACTCAACCAATGAATCTCCACAATATAAAATTATTTTTATATCAATAATAAATACGTTCACTCGTATATATACACTCAAACTCAATCTTGGGTATTACTAACCCTATCTCTACCGAGTCACGCCACAGAGCCAAGGTAATTCACTTAACTTAAGCTCTGATACCAACTGTAACGACCCGGATTTTTAGAGACTTTGGTTATCGACATAAACATGATGTCGATAACCAAAACATAGAAAAATCCTGGTAATTAGTGAAAGAAATTAGAGGGTAAGGAAAGATAAGATAGAAACTTAGAATAGAAGAAGAAGAAGAACACAATATCAGAGTAACACGAATCTCACAGCGGAACGAATAAATATATTTCATAACATAACTTTGAAATACAAAATTGGTACTTGAATATACATATCATTATCAAAGTACAGCACTTACAACACAACGGAAATAAACTATAGCTATATGATCCTGAAGCCTCCTGCTCCAGCTCTTCAACTATATCTGAAAAATCCCGACTACTTGACTGCCCGTACAAATTTAGGCACCCAAGAGTTTAGGGAAAACAACAAAGTAAACTCCGGGTCAGTCATGGGACTGGTATGAGTAAAACAGTTTAAAAACAGTTCGAGCAAGTAAATGATATCTCATAAGATCATGCCGCATAACGGAACGGGTTTTTCCCTTATGAGAATCCAAAATATCTTTATATCAAAAACCTTTTGATATTATAATAATGTCTATCAACCACAGTATATATAATCATCTAGCAGAAACGCTTTCATCTCACGTTCTACATATATAGTATACAATCAAAACCGCAAGCACGTATTGGGTAATGGGTTTCCAACTATGACAAGGTATGGAACCACCTATCGCTCGTGTACCTCTAGAGAGGAATACACTGGGTTCAACAAGAACATCTTGCAACACGGCCAAACATGACCGACCACTCATTTCGCTTGAGTGTATCGAATGTATATCACCAACAGTTGGGATCAGCAACCGTTTCCCGAATGGGACAGCATCAACAATAGATTTTTAGAAGTAAATGAAGCTCTAGATCAGGTGATTATACACCCTACTTCGGTGCGACCGACTTAGCCATGCTGCCTGCCCGATTTCTGTCATTTACCGGATGATGAGGCTAGAAGCTACGCTTTATCATCACATCAGATTCACTTTGAATGCCACAACATCAAATCCATCAAATCACCGATTGACGTCCTCAACCATACATTATGTGTTAGCTAAAGAAGTTTCCTTCTCCGCTTCCACTCTTGGTACAGTTGGAGAAATCAATATATGTGATCGTCTGGAAATACTCTGTCAGACATCTGCCCATACAAGTCATCCAGGAACAGGATGAATCAAAGGCACTATTTTGTAAACAGGATAACCCTTGCATAACTCCGTCTTCAATTTCCTTTGGGCATATATGATTCGCAACGCTTATGCCAATACAGAGTGGTTCTTTGGATAATAATCCAACCGGTCTCTCCATATTAACAACGTTAAAATGGTCAAAACTTCGATAGTCTGTGATTTAACTATCAAAGAAAAACAGGTGTGCAACCAACGATATTATTTCCAAATGGAAATTTATATCAATCAAACATCATTCAACATTTATCTCTTTATTTCATTAATTTACTTATCTCATGTTTCCCTATATTCAATATTTCTTATTTTCTAAATTTGGAAAATATACGTTATTAACAATGGAAAACATTTCCATTTCTTGTTTTCTTTATTAGAAAACATTTCTGGTTTCTTATTTGGAAAACATTTCCAAAGCTTCTTCATTAGACTTAGACAGATGTTTAAACAAACATCGCTATGCCAACTCAAACCATTTATTAAACTCACTTAACCATCATTCACTATCAACCTAACCATTCCTTAGTTAAGAAGGAAGTAAATCAAGTTGGGGTATAATTAACTCTCAGACCTTAATTGAACAACGTTATAACTTCGAAATAGTAACAGTTTATATTTTAAACCTTTAACAACTTCTTTACGTAACTCACGGATTCAATTTACGAATCCACTTCTTTATTGAAAATATTGATTATAATGATAACGTTATAATCCCTGCTTTCGAAATATCTAACTTCAATTATAACCTTTATTCTTTAATTCGAATAATTAAACATAACCCTAATTTATTAGTGTATACTCTTGATTTAAAAGCCGGAAAGTAAATATTACTTTCCCGAATATGATATAATTGAATTCAACGTATAATTCTCTTTCGAGTAATCTCTATTTGATTAACTCTTCTTCGAATAACCTATATTCGATTATCTATCTTCGAATAACTTGTATTCGAAATTTCTCTCTTTCGAATAAGCTATATTCGATCTCTTTCTTTCGAATACGATATATTCGATAATCTCCTTTCGATTAAACTAATCGATAGCTCCTTTCGATTAAACTATAATCGATAACTCCTTTTACTTTAACTCTAATCGATTAAACTAACATCGATTAACTCCTTTTACTTTAACTCTAATCAATTAAACTAACATCGATTAACTCCTTTTACTTTAACTCTAATCGATTAAACTAACATCGATTAGTTCCCTTTTACTTTAACTCTAATCGATTAAACTAACATCGATTAGTTCCCTTTTACTTTAACTCTAATCGACTAAACTAACATCGATTAGCTCCTTTTTACTTTAACTCTAATCGACTAAACTAACATCGATTAGCTCCTTTTTGAATAAACTATTCATTTATAAAGATTTACTTTTAGTAACGGTTCTTCACTTTACAAATGATTTCCCTTTTATTCTAACTTATCCTTTGATTTTATAAATATTTCTTTTATAAAAATTCCTTTCCTTTTCTATATAAAATCCATCGATTTTATATAAATAATTCATTTTCAAAATACACTTTGAAAATATTCCTTTATCAACATTCGGTATGTTTTGGTATTCAACATATCAAATCACGATGATCGGTATCGTCCAAACACATATAATCGACAACAGATTATATATCACATCATATATCACAATATATGAAAAACAGTAAAATAAATGTTGAGTAATCCAGTCGGATTCCTCCAACCTGTTTCCCTGCATCACAAATGTTAAACAATATAGATAACATCACTTTCAGTTCTATATGATATATTCTGTTAAACAGAATCGATATAGAAAATTCAACTAACTGACTAGCAGTTCAATCAAACAGTCAACATACAGTCAATCAGCCAATATCTAACAGTTCTAAAAATACAACATGAATTTATAAACTGTTCAAAGTTAGTGAGATTTTCTCACTTTGGCGCGTTAACCGTTAAATAACGGTTTGCGTTATTTGATTCAGTCGGACAATTTATTTCGCCATAAATTGTAACTGTGACGATCCCAAAACTCCGTGACACGGTGTTAAGGATAATCATTGGAATATAACACATTAATCATCATTAGCAGATCACAGATAATAGCATAAACAGAAAATAGAATAATTTACACACATATGACAGCGGAATTATATAGATATCATCACATCAGAGAAGCACAGTACAGGATACAACTTAGTGCATAATGATACATAATCAGTCACCATCGCCAGAGGCGGAATCATACATAAAGAGTACACAAAAGGAATATCAGTCTACATCGCCAGTGGCGGAATCATAATATAGATACAATAATGGCGGAGAAAATCCAAGTCAGCACGGTGTAGTTAAGCTTCGCCATGAGCCAAAAGGTGCGTCAGAAACCTGTAACTAGGCTGCCCGTGTGAAAATGAGGGCACCCGAGTTTGCAAGGTGAAACAAACTACGAGTCAGTCATGGGACTGGTATGAGAAATCTACTCAACTTATTAACAACAATAATAAGGCAAATCAAAGGACCAAGCCACTTTCGCGGAACGGGTTTACTCCAATGAGTGGTAGTTCATGAAATAAAATAAATGATTAAATCAACGCAATGCTTTTTATAAAATGAAGCCATTATAAGACTCAGGTCCCATCACACAATGCAACGCAAGCCGGAGGATAGAGTTTTTACCTTATAATGGCCAAAGATGCTTCATACGAATAAACAAAGGTGTTCGATATTATTACTAGTGCATATATGTTTTAAAAGCAATTCAATCATAAATATCAATCCTAGACGGCATAGCTACCATCTACTATGTCGCCATACTAGTAATACAATCACATTCGCATATTTCGTATTGGAAATTGGATTCCTTCATGAGTCGAGGCAAGGGGCAAGCTCCTCTCCGATTCGAGACACTCTAGCAAATGCCTCGGGACCGCACACAGCAATCCCCTGGATCCTCCAAGGCCGGTCCTCTCTTACTTTTGAGGATTAGTTATTCCTGAACACACGTTTCCCGGTCCTTACAGACCTATAATCGAGGTGCCTCGCATTCCAACAACCACACAGGTGAAAAGTAGATATAAATGTCAGGGCTGGGAGGTCACTGACACCACCATAGCTAGAAAGAAACGTCATGCACTCCTTGGGTCCTTCTCCCGTTTTTGACTCATACCGGGGTGTGAGGCTCACGAAATCACGTTATACACAAAGCTACGTCACACAGACCATGCTTTGATCATCAACCACAAGACTTTGCTTTGCAACAGAAGCCTTGATCATATGCCACTTGGGCGTGCCACACAGGCAATCCACTCCATGCGACTGATTGCTGTCAATACATAACCTCTGAGCTCGTACGTCTCAGAGAAGGGCGTTAAGCAAGAGAATAAATCCTCCGCCGCCAAACAGATATATATTTAACAGAGATCAATCAACATAGAACAAAATCCAATGTCAGACACACAGTCCATTTACAAGTCCGTTCTGGGTCTGAACGAAACTGGAGGCACCAATTCCTCGCATACCCGTACAATCAACACTATGTTTGGACGGCTACTACTTCAATTCCTTCATGGTAGCTACTCCAATCACGAGCATCAGTAGCGCCCATCCATCCAATGTGGAGATCGTCGGTCTTCAGTCGTCTTCGACTCTTTGACTTCTCAACGTCGATCGATTGTTTGAAATGAGATAAACTCGGCCTTTTCAAATAACCCACGTATATTTAGATTTTCAAATCAATTAATCACATGGTTGGACCATTCAACATTCACACTTCAGTTATTTAGTTATAATTTTCATGTCAAATACATTCAACCATCACATATCAAGCAAACCCAACAAAATTGGTTTATTTCCACTCTATACCGTCCATAGTATTTTATAACGATATATCGCCATTTTTATTTAATTTAAAACGGCCATATTTAATTAAACGACGTTTCAGGTCATGTCGATGCACTGGCGCTGCTTTTCACTAATTTTGTTTTACACATATCTGAAAATCTAACCGTTGGATCTTCACGAATTTTACATTATTAGGAAGGTCATTTCAAAACGAATCCAACGGTTCCAGTTTTGGGAAAATCCGACGGTCGGATCTTCCACACTAACCATTTGAAGTTACGATTTCAATTTACGAACTGCAGCGTCGTTATTCGATTTAATTTAATTATATTTATATATATATAAATATAATCGTTTCTGGCGTTGTTTTTCTTCAGTTTTGAATTAAACATTCCAGACAATCCAACCGTCGGATCTTCACAAAGTTGGTGCCGTTGGAAAGATATTTCCAAGGCGAACCCAACGGTTGAGGTTTCGGGAAAATCCAATGGTCGGATCTTCCGCACTAGTCGTTTGAAATCACAGTTTCAAAACACGAACTGCACGGCCACGTTTCGTTTTAATTCTATTTATATTTATATATTTATATAAATATAGTTCATTCAAAAATTCCTATATCGTTTCCACTTCAATTATTTTACTAACGCCTTTAATTTTTGGAAAATTTCGCCATAACCTCCTTTGTACGGGAGGGTCTGGGAAAATTCCCAAATAGCCACATGGGCGTCTCATATCAAAAAGAAAAAGAAAAAGCCAAGCGGCTAGCCAACAGGCTCATAAAATCATCACCCAAACAAAGCGGTAAATGCGTACCTATTTGTCGGGCACAAAATTCTATTTCTCTTCTCTAGCCCCTTTTGCTTTAACCTGTTCAATAGATATGCATGTACATATATACAATTTCTAACATTTATCATTTTCCATTCAATTTCATATTTGCCTTGCTTTGGTTTAAAAACACCATTCATTCTAATATCGCATGCATAGGCTAAAATCATATCATTAGCTAGTTAATGTATATTTCAACTCATGCACGTTTATTTGAACAAGTGGATATTTTTAACACTTCATATTTCAAAAGATGATAATTTTGGCGAACTAAAATAGATTTCAACACATGACTATTTTATTTAGTTCCTATGCATGTTAAAAATAATATTTCTATCACAAATATTTGTTTCAACGTCCGCATATCTTTAGCATATCACACATATGATAAAAAGGATATTTTTATCATTTAAAATATTTATTCAACTAATGTATGGTTCCAACACTTCATAGTTTCAATAAAAATGTAATTTTTATTGTTCAATCTTTTTATCCAACACATGAACTTTTCCACTACACACACTTCTCAACAAATGAGTATTTCCACACATGGACAATTTATTTATGTTGTTCATATTAGAAAGATGGGATTTTTATGATTGAAATTATTTATATAAGGCGAATATTTTTCATACTTCATATATATATAAAAATATGATTTTTGTTGTTTAAACACTTCACTCATCCACGAATGAATTTTATTTTCACACAACACTTTTCAACACATGAACAATTTCCACACATAGACATAGTTTCAATATATGACTTTAATTTCTATGCATGAAAATAATATCAACATATGAAAGTAATTCTAACACACAAAGATTATTCAAAATTTCGGCAGCATAACGGCAGGGTAGTTAAAACCGGCACCGTCCCTAGTACGGCTCCTCGCTCTACCTTAAAACCTCGCGGTTTTTGACAATGGGGATTCATGCATCTAATTCGCACGCAGGCGGCATGTTTATTTTTATTTCCACAAATATTTCCAATTCATTTCAATCACCAATGGGTATTTTTCAACCACAACCAAACAATATCAACCACAAACAATTATTCAACCATTCGTATTTTTCATCCAATATTTCACACCAATTCACCACAATAAATATCGTCCATGGTTTGTGGACGAGGGGAGTATATATATATATATATATATATATATATATATATATATATATATATATATAATATATTTGCTATATTTCACTTGCATTTCAACACATATATCAATTATTCTATGCATGTAAAAATTCATACTTCGCTCATATAGCTTACACTACGCATGTACATGAGGTATACAACACGTATGTAATTTATATTTCGCTTATATAAATTATACACGACATTTTCCATTCAATTTCACGTTAATATAGATTTCTCACCTTGGTTTTCTGAGCGCTAAAAATCGATACGATGTCAGAAAAATCCGCAGCTTCTTCTATTGGGTAGAGAGCTTCCTTGCGGTCTCGATGTTTCCTGTTTCATCGAATTTCGTCAACATACCAAAAAGATATGATTTTTCAAAGTGCAAAGATCAAAGAAAAACTCACTTTCAGAAAGCTTCAAAACTAGGTTTGCGGTTTTCGCGAGAACCGGGACACGAGGGGACGATCAGGAAGTTGGAGGTGGAAGAGCTTCGAGAGAGCTACAGGCGCGCGGTGGTTTGGTGGGACTCGGTGGCGCAGAACGGCGGCGGCGGCGGCTTGAAGGTCGGAAGTTTGGAGGTGGATATCTCGGCGGAGAGGCGACGATAGGGGGAGCTCCTTATATGGATTTGAAGAGGGGAGGGAGAACTACAAAAAGTTGAACTGGAGGAGGGGCTAATTCTGGCCGTGGCGATCGGAAATCGCCTGGGAAGGTGACGAAGGCTTTTCGCCGTCGATGTCGGGGTCGGGGGGGGGGGGGGGGGTTCGGTTATTTTTTTTTAATTATGAATAGAAAAATATGATTGGCCGAGACTATATTAAATTTTTTAAATAGTGTTTTCTTAAACTAACTCCTTTTTAAACCCAACGACTGTCGCCCCTAGCTAAATACCCCCATTCCGGACACAATGGGATATGTTTCGTAGGCCAATTCGACTGTTACAGTCAGTTATCTTTCAAATTAAAGTATAAAACATTTAATTTTTAACTCTGAACGCACATTTCAATTTGCCAGGGCCACAAACTGATTCGAAAAATTCCAGAAAAATAAATCTAGCTATGTTTTGACGCTACGGTCCCAACAAAACTAGTTTCGTCGAATTCTGAGGTCGTTTGAAAAATGGCCATTTTCTGGTCGATCCAATTTAACAGAAATCGACCAAACACATTTTCTTTTGCCACGCTCACATACTAGCTTCAAAAATTATGAAATTTGAAACCTAGCAATAGTTTGACATCCCGGACCCAACAAAAGTGGTTTCGTCGAATTCCGAGGTCGTATGCAAAATATCAATTTTCCAGGGCTATATTCTATATACCGACCCCTTTGAAAATTCATTCAGCCATAACTTTTGATTCCCGTCATGAAACTTCGATTTTTCATATTCGTTAGAAAGGTATTGACTAACAGATTTAAATATTTTTGGTTTCACTAAAATCCGTTATATTTTCCACCCTACACAGTCAGTCAAAGTTTGAATTCAAATTTTCAAACTGACTCACCATTCTTAACTTACTATTTTATTGAAATATTCCATTTCAATAGTTCAAATTCCTTTGAAATATTCAATTTAAAATTTTTAAATTGGCTCGTATTTTCCGGGTTATTACAGTAACTGTCTCCGATGGACTTCCAGTCAGTCTCATTGTGTTGCTCCCGTCCATACGATCCAAATGGATCCAACCGTTCGAAATTCTAATACGGTATGATGAAGTTATTAATTTAATCAGTTCTACTTGTTATTTAAATTAAATAAAGCATTAACTAAATTACCATTGGGCCCAGCCATTCCTAACCTAGCCCAATACCCATGAGTAAGCCACATCACAGCCCCTACTTTGCAATTCACGTTCCACCTTTAATGGGCTTTACCTCGTTGATTATATTCTCGGCCCACCTTTCCTTCTGAACCGCACGACTTCTTCTGTAACTAGAAAATACACTCCAGCAAATACAAGTGGTTTCCTCTCCTACTACAAGCACAAACTTCGCCATGTTGTCCAACTTGACTCCACCAAGTACAGACCCGCTACTTCTCACAAGCTCCTGTACACCAAAAACAAGAACACAACATGCCAAAAACAAGGACACAACATTCAGCATAAATCGTGATTCCAGGGTGCTACCACGGTCTGCATGTCCACCAGTGTATGCTCACACTCCTCACGTAAATACCAGTACCCAAGCTTCTAGCGTCTTCCTCCTCTAATGGCCATTTCGGCATCCTTAACTCCCTTTGATTAATCCTACACTCCACTTTTTCCAACGCCATGACATCCACTTTGAACTCTACTTTATCTCGTGAACATCACCGAAAAAACTACTCGGCAAACTCTCCTCCACCACTGAATCCATACCGCTCTCCTCCTTCGCAACCACCACACAGCGATCACCACTTTATCTAGCTCATCGCCCCACCTGAAAACCCCACTGTGAGCCGCTTCAGTCCGCTACAGGAGATCATCGACATCGACATCAGTGTTTACGTAAATAATAGCAAAAGATGGAGGAGGAATAGCGCATGGTTATGTTGTTTTCTTTCATCCACACACATTATTTCTGTTTCAGAAAAACATATATTGGCAAGACTGTGTGTATTTATAAGAAGATAGGGTAGGTGAAACTTAAGGCTTCAGTGACAGACACGTACAGGGTAGGGTAGGACGTAAGCATATTATGTGGTTTAAATTTGAAGACGTGGAACACTATTAACCATGAAGAAAAATGTGGTTTCAATGGAAGGCACAGTTTCAATGGAAGGCACGGTTTCAGTCGTGTTTTCATTTTGTACACGAAAAAGATGGTGTATACATTCTCGGAGACACCTTCTCTTTACTCTCTTAAGTGTATGTATGCGTTGAGACTGAAATAAAAATACAGTCATGTTCAGTGAGGTGCCGCGATCCGGAAAATATAATAATACCGGTAGATTAACTTATATTGTGAAATCCCAAAATATTGATTACAGGGTGCAATATACTCCAAATAAAAAGTTGCTTATTTAATTAATTAAAAATTAAATTATCACTGCGTCTTTAAAGAATCTTATCTAAATTCGAAACCGGTATCTAGTTATATCGAATAAACCGTTACGGTTGATAAACGATTCTATAGCGACTATTTTAAAATTGATTTGGACATAAATCAAAATCTACACGACGAAATCTCGATTTTTCTCTTCCATCAGAAAGATATACTTCACCAGCTCCTAACATTTCTTGTTTCACAGAAATCCGATTTAAAACAAACCCTGTACATTCAGTTGAAGTTCGAATCGCCAATTTACGAACTGCAGCGCCATTTCGAGCTCGTTTGTAATTATATTATAAACTATACGTTCAACTGTCGACGATTGAATATGTTCGTTATTCAAATTCAATTCCAAGCTAAATTACATATCACAGATGATCCGGTTCACAACATATCGCCATTTCAACCAATTCTGATTATTTCAGAATTAAATATATTATTAAATTTATTATTTTAATTAAATATTCATCATTATTTAATTCCACAACCATCAAATCCTTTTAATCACCCTTTATATAATTAAATAAATTAATTATAATACCTCTGCCAATGCGGGTCATTACATTAGTTGTTCGAAGAGAGTTAATCGAATATTAGTTATTCGAATAAGTTAGTCGAATATTAGTTAATCGAATATAGTTTATTCGAATAGAGTTAAAAAAGTTAATCGAATATAGTTATTCGAATAGAGAAAAGAAGTTATCGAATATATTTTATTCGAAAAGAGTTAATCGATTAGAGTTAATTCAATAGAGTTAATTCATTAGAGTAAATCGATTAGAGTTAATTCATTAGAGTTAATCGATTAGAGTTAATTCATTAGAGTTAATCGATTAGAGTTAATTCATTAGAGTTAATCGATTAGAGTTAATCGAATAATGTTAATCAAATAGGAGTTATCGATTAGAGTTAATTGAATAGAGTAAATCAATTAGAGTTATCGAATAGAGTTAATCGAATAGAGTTAATCAATTAGAGTTAATCGATTAGAGTTACTGAATAGAGTTAATTGAATAGAGTTATTCGAAAGTGAGTTAATCGAATATTAGTTATTCGAAGTGAGTTTTCGAATATTAGTTATTCGAAAGGAGTTAATCGAATATTAGTTATTCGAAAGGAGTTAATCGAATAGAGTTATTCGAAGAGGAATTAATCGAATATAGAGTTATTGAAAAGGAGTAAATCGAATATAGTTTATTCGAAGAAAGGTGTTAGTCGAATACAGTTTATTCGAAATAAGATTATCGAATATAGTTTATTCGAAAGAGAGATTATCGAATATTAGTTATTCGAAGAGAGTTAATTGAATATAGTTTATTCGAAAAGGAGTTATCGAATAGAGATTATTCGAAAGAGAATTATATGTTGAATTCAATTATATCGAATTCGGGAAAGTACTATTCACTTTCCGTTTTTAATCAAGATTTATTTATTTATAAATAAATTAGTTGTTTGTTTATTTATCCAAATTAATAAATAAAAGTTATACTTAAGTTTTTATATTTCGGAAGCATGGGATTATAACACTATTGTTATAATCAAATAATTTCTGTAAAAGAAGTGGATTCGTAAATAGAATCCGAGAGTTTCGTAAGGTAGTTTGTTAAGGATTTAGAAGGTAAATTTTGTCTATTTTCGAAATTAGAAATGTTGTTCAGTTAAGGTCTGAGAGGTAGTTATCCCCCAACTTGCTTGGCTCCATTTTTAACTAAGGAATGGTTAAGGTTCAATAGTGAAGGTAAGTGAAATTAGTTAATCAGGTAATGGTTTGAGTTGGCATGGCGATGTTTTATTTAAACATCTGTTTAAATCCAAATGAAGGAGTTTTGGAAATGTTTTACAAATAAGAATCAAAAATGTTTTTCTAATATAAGAAAATAGAAATGAGAGTAAATATGGAAATGTTTTCCAATGGTTAATAACGTATATTTTCTAAATTTAGAAAATAAGAAATGTTGAAAATACGGAAACAGGAATAGGGAAATGGATAATTGAATGACAAATTAAATTAAAGTGGATCAGTGTTGATTAATGATTTGCTCGGTAAGATTTCCATTTGGAAATACGACCGTTGTTTGTACACATGTTTTCCTTTGATAGTTAAATCACCGACTATCGGAGATTTTGACCATTTCCGTTGTCAATACGGTGAGACCGGGATTAGATTCATTATCTGAAAACCACTCCGTCTGGCATTAGCGTTGCGATCAAATATGATGAAGATTATTGAAGACAGAGTTATGCAAGGGCTGTCATGCTTACAGAATAGTGTCTTCGGTTTTGTCCAGTCCCAGGACGACCTGTATGGAAGAATGTCTGACAGAGTATATTTAATGGATCGCGCAATTTGATCTCTTCAAACGTATTTACGTTTGGTGGCAGAGGAATTCATTTCTCTTATCTGTATACCCGCTGTATTTTTTGGGAAATCAATTTGTGATTTGGCGGGTATGACGATGTGACATTCAAAGTGAATAAATGTGTGACTTGTCAGAGATAAGCGTGGCCTCTAGCCTCACAACCGGGAAATGACAAAAATCGGGCAGGCAACATGGTAAGTGGTTGTCTTCCAAGTAGGATGTATTATTACCTATCTAGAGATATTCATTTCATTCTTTAATCTATTCGATGCTGTCCCATTTGGGAAACGGTTGCTGATCCCAACCGTTGGTGATATACATTCGATACACTCAAGCGAAATGAGTGGTCCGTCATGTGTGGCCGGGTTGCAAGATGTTCTTGTTGAACCCAGTGTATTCCTCTCTAGAGGTACACTTTCAGAAGGTGGTTCCATACCATGTCATTGTTGGAAATCCATTACCCAATAAGTGCTCGCGGTTTTGATTGTATACTATATATGTAGAACGTGAGATGAAAGCGTTTCTGCTAGATGATTATTTAGTTGTGGTTGATAGACATTATTTTAATATCAAAAGAGTTTTGATATAAAGTTTATCGTTTCTTTCAATAGGATTTGGAAAGTTAAATCAAATGTTTTGGATTCTCATAAGGGAAAAACCCGTTACGTTATACGGCGTGGTCTTATGAGATATCGTTTAATCGCTTAAACTGTTTTAAATTGTTTTACTCACACCAGTCCCATGAATGACCCAGAGTTTATTTTGTTTTGTTTTCCCTAAACTCTTGGGTGCCCAATTTTGTATGGGTATTCAAGTAGTCAGGATTTTACAGATATACTTCGAGAGCTTGGAGCGGGAGGCTTCAGGATTATATAGCTATTGTTTATTTCCGTTGTGTTGTAAGTGTTGTACTCTGAAAATGTTACTGTATATATATACTGATTACACTTCAAAGTTATGTATCTATTATATATTGTTCGTTCCGCTGTGAGATTCGTGTTACTCTGATGTTGTATGTTCTTCTTCTTCTTCTATTCTAAGTTTATATCTTATCTATTCTCACCCTCTGTTTTCTGGTTTCCAGTGTAATTTGGGTTGGACTTGTGTTATTTAGTCAGCACAAATTGTACCGGAATTTCGGGACACTACAGTTGGTATCACAGCTTAAGGTTAAGTAATTACCTTGGCTCCGTGGCGTAACTCGATAGAGATGGGGTTAGAAATACCGTAGATTGACTTGAGTGTATATATATGAGTGCGTATTTGTTATTCAATATAAAATTGTTTTATATTGTGGAGATTTATTGGTTGAGTTGTTTATGGATTTTGGTAGATCAGTTTGATCCACTGTATATGTAGGGATTTATAAACACTCGAATACGATGAACCGATACAGTTTGTTTTGAAAAGAGGGTAAATGAAATAATTTTACCCAAATTATATTTTGATATAAACAAAGTATAGATATTTGAAGTATTATAGTATATTGGATGTGTTGGTTGTGATTATAATCGAATAAGATTATAAAATGTGAAATGGTTATGTAAATAGCCAATCAGAATTCATATAAGTGAAATACGTGAAATCAGATGAATTAAGTCTGAAATTAAAATCAGAACTGGAATAAAAACTCTGGAAATTTGAATAAGTGTTTATAAATGGATTAAATTGAATATATGAGAATTTTAAAACCCTGGGAGATTTTAGAAATGTTTTCCAAGCTTTGGGAATAGTATTTTGAAATAGATTTTAAAATGAAAGTATCTAGAAATGGTTTTAAAAGTGATATAGTATTGAACTCACTTCGGTCGCTAGAAAATAATTCCGATGATAACTGCGTAGCATCATCGGTGTTCATTTTCGAGTCCTAAGTGACGGATTACTACCAAAGATTTTATTATTGAATTATTTTGAGAAGACAAGTTGTTTGAAATCCTGAAAGGGAAAGTTTGATTTTTGATATGGTAAACTATTTAAAACTCCCAGGAAAGAGCAGTTTGAATTAAAAACCAAATTGAATTGAAATTTGGGAAAGCAAATTTGAAATTGAAATAAAGGCAGTTCAGTGGTAATTGAATTGAATTGGATTAGAATGGTATCGAGAAAAATTGGATTGGTGATATAGGAATTTGAAATGGAATTTGGTTGGTATAAGCAGAGGATTTGGTTGATTATATAAGCAAGCAGCTATGTTGAACAAATATTGATTGGAAATTGGTTGAGATGACATTGGTATATGTTGGATTGATAACAAGTGAAAGTGATAAAGTTGATACGGCCGACAAAAAGGTACAAGTTTATATTTGGTATAAGCATGAGATTTATGAGCCAATTTGGCAAGCCGCTTGGCTGTTTGATTTTCTTTGGGGTAGGAGAAGGCCTAGAGAGGCGAGTTGTAGTTGTACCGATTGACCGGTACAAAGGAGGTGTTGGTGAAATTTTTCGAAAAGTTAAGGTGTTAGAAAATTTTCAGAATTTTTGAAAATTTTCGTTATTAGGAATGAATAAATATTTAATCAAAATTAAAGTGGTTCAGTTGAAACTGAAGTTAAGAAGTGAACAAATAAGTTCTAACCAGTCAATAGGGTTTGTTTTCTATCTTAGCAATTTCGAGGACGAAATTATTATAAGGGGGGAAGAATGTAACGACCCGTACATTTACGAGTAATAAATAATTTATTTAATTATTTAAAATAAAGGTTTGGTAATTTAAAATGACCAAAATTAAATAATAAGGAATATTTAATTAATATAATAATTAAATAATATATTTAAATTCCAGAATAGTCAGAAATAGTAGAATTCACAATACGATGTGAATTGGATCATATATAAGCTATAATTCAGTTTGGAATTGAATTAGAATAACGAATATATTATTTGAACGATAGTTGAACGTATAATTATATTATAATTATAATTATAATCGAGCTCGAAATGGCGCTGCATTTCGTAATTTGGCGATTCGAACTTCAATTGAATATACAGAATCTGTTTTAAATCGGATTTCTATGAAACAAGGAACGTTCAGAGCTGGTGAAGTATATTTTTTTAGTGGAAGAAAAAAATCGGGATTTCATTGTGTAGATTTTGATTTATGTCCAAATCAAATTTTCGAAAAGTCGCTATGGAATTCCTTTATAATTTTTAACGATATATAAAAGGAATTTCAATATAAATTGAATATCGATTCAACCGGGATTTGAATATCGAGTTAGAAATCCATATAGGATTATTCAGGGGCTGTATGATATTCTATCGTGAATATATACGATAATATAAATTTATTTATATTTACTTTAATTGTTTTTAAATATATTCATATATTTAAATGAGTTATTTAGAGCTTTAAAAATAGTCAGTTTTGCAAACGACCTCCGTTTTCGACGAAACTAATTTTGTTGGATCCGCAATATTAAATTATTATTAGATTTCAATTTTCGTGATTTTTGAAGTCAGTATGTGGCCGTACGGGATTTTAATGTGAAAAACAGTCAGTATTTTGATGGTTAAAAATACGTTGTGTGAGCAAACGGAGTCGGAACTCGACGAAACCAGTTTCGTTGGGTTAGTAATGTCGAACTGAAGGTTTACATCCATTTTCATGACTTTTGGGTATTGTATGTGATCACAGGAATTTTAAAGGATAAATACATACAGTGCTTTTATAAATGAATATTAAAATTCGAATATTAAAATATTAAAATTTTCTATAAATAAACCTTAACTCTCCCTAACCCTAAATTATTTCTTCCACGGTCAATAGGAAAAGGCGTCGCAACTTTTCTCTTTTAAAAACGTGAAGAACAAATGTTGAGAAAATCCAAACAAATTCAAATAAAATCTCTAAAATAAAAAACATAGATCCTTCAAGTCCTCTTGACATAAGTTACTCATCCGTACCAGTTTGGGTATGTGCGACGCATTTTTGAAAAGCCTGGAAATGCGGCAGCGAACCTAGGGCTGACCCATTCATGAGATGGAAGCATCGAAGAGGGAAACCGAAGTTAGTTTCAGAATTTTGGAGTGAAACCGCACGGGTGAGCACCATTTCCTAAAGTACGGCGGAATTTTTCGTTGCTCGATGAACAGTAGGTATGTGAAGGAGGAAGGCGACGGGTTTGGGAAAGTATTTGTAAACCATTTACAAATAGAATTGAAAAGGAAGTATTTGTAAACCATTTACAAATAGAATTGAAAAGGAGATATCTGTAAACCATTTACAAATAGAATTGAAAAGGAAATAATTGTAAAAACATTTATAAATAGATTATAAATGGAAATATTTATTTAGAAAATAAATACACTATAAAAGGAAATATATATTTGTGAAATAAATAGGATTGAAAAGGAAATATTTGTTGAATAAATAGAAAGATAAAAGGTATATTTATTTAGAAAATAAATAAAACTATAAAAGAAAATATTTGGAAAGTGAGTAGGATAATAAAAGGAATTAGAATTAATCGAATATTAGTTATTCGAGAAAGAGTTATCGAATATTGGTTATTCGAAAAAGGAGTTAATCGAATATTAGTTATTCAAGAAAGAGTTATCGAATATTGGTTATTCGAAAAAGGAGTTAATCGAATATTAGTTATTCGAAGAGAGTTAATCGAATATTAGTTATTCGAATAATGTTAGCCGAATATTAGTTAATCGAAAAGGAGTTAATCGAATGTAGTTTATTCGAATAGAGTTAAAGGTGTTAATCGAATATAGTTATTCAAATAGAGAAAAGAAGTTATCGAATATAGTTTATTGGAAAAGAGTTAATCGATTAGAGTTAATTCAATAGAGTTAATTCATTAGAGTTAATCGATTAGAGTTAATTCATTAGAGTTAATTGATTAGAGTTAATCGATTAGAGTTAATTCATTAGAGTTAATCGATTAGAGTTAATCGTATAGTGTTAATCGAATAGTGTTAATCAAATGGGAGTTATCAATTAGAGTTCATCGAATAGAGTAAATCAATTAGAGCTATCGAATAGAGTTAATCGAATAGAGTTAATCGATTAGAGTTAATCGATTAGAGTTATTGAATAGAGTTATTCGAAAGTGAGTTAATTGAATATTAGTTATTCGAAGTGAGTTATCGAATATTAGTTATTTGAAAGGAGTTAATAAAGTATTAGTTATTCGAAAGGAGTTAATCGAATAGAGTTATTCGAAGAGGAATTAATCGAATATAGAGTTATTCGAAAAGGAGTAAATCGAATATAGTTTATTCGAAGAAAGGTGTTAGTCGAATATAGTTTATTCGAAAGAAGATTATCGAATATAGTTTATTCGAAAGAGAGATTATCGAATATTAGCTATTCGAAAAGAGTTAATCTAATATAGTTTATTCGAAAAGGAGTTATCGAATAAAGATTATTCGAAAGAGAATTATACGTTGAATTCGATTATATCGAATTCGGGAAAGTACTATTCACTTTCCGTTTTTAATCAAGATTTATTTATTTATAAATAAATTAGTTGTTTGTTTATTTATCCAAATTAATAAATAAAAGTTATACTTAAGTTATTATATTTCAGAAGCATGGGATTATAACACTATTGTTATAATCAAATAATTTCTGTAAAAGAAGTGGATTCGTAAATAGAATCCGAGAGTTTCGTAAGGAAGTTTGTTAAGGATTTAGAAGGTGAACTTTTTCTATTTTCGAAATTAGAAATGTTGTTCAGTTAAGGTCTGAGAAGTAGTTATACCCCAACTTGATTCGCTCCATTTTTAACTAAGGAATGGTTAAGGTTCAATAGTGAAGGTTGGTTAAGTGAAATTAGTTAATCAGGTAATGGTTTGAGTTGGCATAGCGATGTTTTATTTAAACATCTGTTTAAATCCAAACGAAGGAGTTTTGGAAATGTTTTCCAAATAAGAATCAGAAATGTTTTTCTAATATAAGAAAATAGAAATGAGAGTAAATATGGAAATGTTTTCCAATGATTAATAACGTATATTTTCTAAATTTAGAAAATAAGAAATTTTGAAAATACGGAAACAAGAATAGGGAAATGGATAATTGAATGACAAATTAAATTAAAGTGGATCAATGCTGATTGATGATTTGCTCGGTAAGATTTCCATTTGGAAATACGACCGTTGTTTGTACACATGTTTTCCTTTGATAGTTAAATCACCGACTATCGAAGATTTTGACCATTTCCGTTGTCAATACGAAGAGACCGGAATTTGATTCATTATCTGAAAACCACTCTGTATGGCAGTAGCATTGCGATCAAATATGATGAAGATAATTGAAGACAGAGTTATGCAAGGGCTGTCCTATTTACAGAATAGTGCCTTCGGTTTTGTCCAGTCCCAGGACGACCTGTATGGAAGAATGTCTGACAGAGTATATTTAATGGATCACGTAAGTTTATCTCTTCAAACGTATTTATGTTTGGTGGCAGAGGAATTCGTTTCTCTTATTTTATACCCATTGTATTTTTGGGGAAATCAATTTGTGATTTGGCGGGTATGACGATGTGACATTCAAAGTGAATAAATGTGTGATCTGTCAGAGATAAGCGTGGCCTCTAGCCTCACAACCGGGAAATGACAAAAATCGGGCAGGCAGCATGGCTAAGTGGTTGGCTGCCAAGTAGGGTGTATTATCACCTATCTAGAGATATTCATTTCATTCTTTAATCTATTCGATGCTGTCCCATTCGGGAAATGGTTGCTGATCCCAACCGTTGGTGATATACATTCGATACACTCAAGCGAAATGAGTGGTCGGTCATGTGTGGCCGGGTTGCAAGATGTTCTTGTTGAACCCAGTGTATTCCTCTCTAGAGGTACACTATCGGAAGGTGGTTCCATACCTTGTCATAGTCGGAAATCCATTACCCAATAAGTGCCCGCGGTTTTGATTGTATACTATATATGTAGAACGTGAGATGAAAGCGTTTCTACTAGACGATTATTTAGTTGTAGTTGATTGACATTATTATAATATCAAAAGAGTTTTGATATAAAGTTTGTCGTTTCTTTCAAAAGGATTTTGAAAGTTAAATCAAATGTTTTGGATTCTCATAAGGGAAAAACCCGTTCCGTTATACGGCGTCGTCTTATGAGATATCGTTTAATCGCTCAAACTGTTTTAAATTGTTTTACTCGCACCAGTCTCATGACTGACTCAGAGTTTATTTTGTTTTGTTTTCCCTAAACTCTTGGGTGCCCAATTTTGTACGGGCAGTCAAGTAGTCAGGATTTTACAGATATACTTGGAGAGCTTGGAGCAGGAGGCTTTAGGATTATATAGCTATTGTTTATTTCCGCTGTGTTGTAAGTGTTGTACTCTGAAAATGTTACTGTATATATATACTGATTTTACTTCAAATTTATGTATCTATTATATATTGTTCGTTCCGCTGTGAGATTCGTGTTACTCTGATGTTGTATGTTCTTCTTCTTCTTCTATTCTAAGTTTCTATCTTATCAATTCTCACCCTCTGTTATCTGGTTTCCAGTGTAATTTGGGTTGGACTTGTGTTATTTGGTCATCTCAAATTGTACCGGAATTTCGGGACACTACATTGGATCTCAAGAAGAATAAGTGGATATTTCAACTACCGTAGTATTCTTATTTTTGTTGTATTGATATTATATACGTAGCAACATTTGTGAGGACATGTTATAACAATCTTGACTAATGATAGCACTTTGAATTGTGTCCCTGAAATTCTATCTTACTTAAAGTGACATCTTGTACTGTCTTTGGATATTATATGTTATCATCGCACGATAAGATTCTAATATTGTGTTCTCTTCTTTATTGTATAGTTTTCTTTCTTTGTTTTACCTTATTAATTTTTCTTTTCGATGCCTGAGTGTTCGACATATGAATACTATGGATGTATTTGGTGTTGACATTTGGGAGTCGGAGAACAATTACAGTCACTCTAAGATCTCCATATTTTGAAATGAACATTTCGTGTTGATCCAATGAACTCGGTTCGATGAGAGCCTCTATGGTAGTAGTAGCAATGACAACAATGGCAGTGGCATTTTCATCAGTGAGAATGCCTTTTCGCTCTATAGGCTTCACTATATCTTTGGCGTCGAGGTACTCGGCCATCAACTCCTCATCAAATGGGTTACGGCGGCCGACATGGCCCGGTACAATACATTTTCCAAAGTATCAGCCAAGGTCTTGGAATAGGACTTCCCCAACCTCTTTAAGTTTTTATGCATGATCATGCTTTTACAGAACGTGATGGAGAGACTTGTTCAGTTTATCCCTTTCCTTGGTCTTTGTTTCATTAAGCTCTTTCAAATCCACAGTGATGGTTGCCTTTGGTGTAAGAAAATCATAATTATTCAGCTTTTGATCACGGGTTTCTTCAAGCTCAGCATCAAGCGTCTTGGTATTCAGTGTAAACATATCATGAGCAAATTTTCATTATTTTCGCTCAACCGTTGAAGTTTGGCTTCCTGTTCATTAATGATCCAAACCATAACATGGCTGATTTCATCTTTTTTTAGTGAGCATCGGGTACCTCTGATAAACTAGATTTTTTAGCTCGGAACTCTCTGCAAAGGCAACTTTTAGCTAGTTCCACATCACAATCTCAACATTATCATGCGAATTAATCTTCATCTCCACCATCAGCTTGTCAGCGTTGGCCTCTGATTTGAAAGCGAAGTCTCTCTCACCCTTTATCTTCTCCAAGTCTTCCTCGCGATTCTTGATGATTCTTTCATTTGTTTGCTTCTCGGAGTCAAAAGACTGGATGTTAGTGTAACTGGTTTTTTTTTTTTTTTAGCGATGGAGAGGGTCTAGCAAAGTTAATTTTATTTATAGTCACGATCAACATGATTTTAAACATCTCAGTCATCCTAGTCCACTTCCTCCTTTGGAATATCTTCAATATCCTAGTCAATCTTCACACCATGCAATAGTAGTCATGGATCACAAATTTGGAGCTTATTGTTAAGAAGAGGTTTGAGGTTCAGAGCAAGGTGGAATTGCATTGGAAAAAGGGCCACGAAGTTCGTATGATTCTCTTGGTCATTTGAATGGATCATGCGACAACCCAAATTCGGCGTCTCTCTTCCTTCTTTCCTTTCACTTCCCCCCTCTTTCCCTGTCAACCCTATGGGCATTCTCTACTTCTCGCTCTTTCCTCCTTAACCAGCCTTCATCGATCTCATAATGATCCTGATGACTTAAGTAAAGTAGATAAGACTCAAGATTTTATCCTCTAAACTCACCAACTTTGAGCGGAAGATTTTGGTATCAAGTACGACCCATAAAAACAGAAACCAAAGGAAAACCGTATGTATCAGAATTTCATAATGAGAATATGTGAAGGATGTGTATCCGTGATCCGAGTGATGTGTGTAGTGTTGATGATCCAACCCCCAAAGTACTCTATAGACCATATTGGCAAGGAAATAAAGAAGGTGTCTTGTCCCTCCATCCACAAATTCCCCAAGCGAGAAGCTAGAGATGGATCCTCCTTCAGTTAGAAGATCGCCAATAATAATGTCTATGTTTCTTAAGAGAGTGAGCTAGAGAAGCTGTTTCACCAAAAGGCAGCGTGGTTGGTTCTCTTTCTTTCTCAGCAGTTCAACAATAACATGCTTTGGATGAGGTGATGTAGGAAACATAGGGAGTTATGGGGTGTCTCATCAAACGGTTCACCCTCTTATGCAGTATCATCATGGCCTTATACTTTCTTTTCCACCATAGGTTCTTTTCATTCTCTCATATTTGAACTTTCACTCTCCTCAAGGATTGGTTGCATCTTGACGCATTCATCTTTTTCACTCGGGGCATCTTCCCATCCAACAGGCTCTTGGGCATGTGTCGTACCTGATGGACTTACAACTTCCTCTTGAAGACTATCGTCGAAGCTGCTAATAGGAATAGAATACCAGATGAGCACACTTGAGTTGCTAGGAAGAGTCAGATCAGCAATAGCGTATCTAATCGATAGAAGCAAGCCACATCGTGAGATTTTCACTCCCTAAGATATGTGCAATTGTGCGTTGCTAGAAGCTGATCTGCCTCAGACCTTTTAGAATGTCAGCGTGCCCATCACAAATATCTCGAGGCGAAATGCTTGTGTAGAAGTAAACGGTTGGTTAAACACTTAACTGGAAAAAAATCCAAGCACGTAAAGTATAGAAAAAAGGAGAAAAAAAAATACTTTTAGACAGCCAAAGCCCGTTAAAGCCATACATCGAAAAGAAGCATTCGTTTATGGAGAACTTCAATGAGTTCTTATTTACAAGCTGCGATAACCAAATAAAAAGGAGAATCTTGCATTTATTTGAAGTGCAATAAATAGGTGAGCTCACTAAAGGTTGGAGCAAGTTGGACTCAATTCAAAAAATATATATAAAGAGAGCTCAAGATAGCATGACCATTTGAATGGACTTCGGATGGAGCCAGCCAAAGTTTTTAGAGAACCATTCGATGAAATGAAGGGTAGAATGGCTTCGCCTAAGCACAAGTATTGCTTATATGCCATTTATCTCGATGAAGGATTGTGTGCCCACTCAGCTTTTAATGGAAAAAGTACATCGCTTTCAGGAATTCTATGTTGATGACATATTTTTTGGAAAAATTATCGACGTTAAGATAGTTGACATTTGCTCTAGCGAGTCACCTAGAACCTTTTAAGTTGTGTATTCGTCTAAAGGTGAAGGCGGACTCAACAATGGCCCTATAGGAACAACCGCCCTTGTAATTTACCATGATCGGATGTCATGGCCTAACAGAAATATAAGGTGAAGCCTAACCTATAAAGCATCCATAATATCTCGAACAATGACTCTCTGCAGTGGCCCAAGTAATACCGAAGCCAAATTCATTTCCTCCATAGGTTGAGCCCAAATCAAACCCAAGCTAAGCTTCCACTGACCCTCATCATCACTGATGCCCAAGTCATCACCTCCAACGTGGATCACCATGACATGAAAATATTGCCTACCTAGAAGGTGAATAGTGAGATAAAAACAAAAGGATTCAGAGACAAATGCTTTTAGGAAGAATAATTGTCAAAAGCTCGCGGTAACGATCACGAAAGGATGGCAGTGGCTATCTAAAGTCGACAGCAAGTGGATGGCGACGACAAAAGATTGATGACAATGGATTCGGTCGCGACAAGAGTGTGCCCTATTGAGAGGCCTCGGCACAAAGGAAGCTCTCGATGTACCGAGAGGTATTTTTCACCTAGAAAACGATGGCTAAAATCTCTAAGTCTTGCTTTGATATGCTTTTGGGGGAAATGAAAACTCTCGAGGTACCAAGAGGTATTTTTCACCCAAAATTTTGCGTAAAGAACGAAGAAAGAGAGAGCAGGAGCATGGAATGACCATCGTAGTGCAGATCGTGTCTTTAGCACGAAGAACGAGATTTTGACTATGTAAAGCAATTGAAGACAACGATTTATTCTTGAACGTCTAACTGAAGTCAAGAGATAGTAAGTTAGAAATCGTCTTAAGCGAAAGTCAGTTTTGCTCTCGACGAAAGCAAAAGTATACTTTTTGGGCAAACGTTAACCGACTTAGTAACCAAATAGGTTTCAATCGGAATTAGAAGGTCAAAACGAAGACAAAATGACTTATGAACTTGGGAACATGCTAAGAAGGTTGGAATTGAGAAGTGTGAAGAGGAATAAGACAAAAAGAATCTATTAGCACCGATAGTTTTTTATTCCTTTTATGACCTCTCGATCCCTTGTACTTCAAGTACTACAACCAATCATCGTTGAGTGCTTTTCTCAAATAATAAAGCGATAGCTATAAGGATTTTTAAGAAGAAAGCCAAAAAAAGGACAAGACAAACAATATAAATGGGTCTAATTCAGAGGTAGGATGATAAAGCAAGTGAGAAAGAGAATTTCTCACTCATAAAAAACAATCGATAGCAAGATGTATTTATTGGGAATTAAGCCAACTTTCAGCCTCATGAACCTATGAACTTGCACCTGGACCTTTTCCTATGCAAAACCCTAGACCTGCAAAACAGTTTCCATATAAATGTCGATCTTATAGAAACCAAAAGAATGATCTTTGTTGGACCTTTCGACACTATTTTCGTCGTCTTCTATCTCTAGCTCACAATAACATTGTTCGCAGTTTTAGAATAAAGAATCCATCAATTCCTTGTACTAATGACTTGAATTCTCCCCAATTCTAAATTGTCGAATCACCACGAAAATCTCTGTTTATGCCTTCTAATGTTATTTGCTAAATCTACATCCTTTTCAAGTTATATTTGGATGTTGACCCACTTTTGACATCAACACATACTAACAATCTACGAAACATAAATTACCATCATTCATTTTTGTTGGATTCCATTTTACAAATTTTTGCCATTGGTTTAGTTTTTCTTCAACATTGCAAAACCTATACAAAGTTTTCTAAATATATATATCAACATATACTTTCTCATAATAAATCAATTAGAGCATCTTGTTGCCTGAAATAAGGCTTTCTTGCTATTCAGATAGGGCGAGCCATTAAGTTTCAAGTAGGGCAAAATCTAAATGGCGCATGATTTAGCCAAAAAAATAATTCCGAGGCAAGGGCATTAGCCTTTGCTAGACCAACACTCCGTCCGCCCTTGCATTTAACATAATAAGCATCCACAATGAAATATTAAAAAACAAAAATAGCAAATAGTACAGAACCACGTACGAAATCTGAACATGCAAGATACAACTTATACCAGTAAATTTTTTTATTTTTTTTTTGGAATTTTCATAATGAACACCACCAATTAGAAAAATGAAGTTATATAACATAGAAAACAGCTCTTTTTGCATGGTTTAAAAAGTAACAAATACGGGAACCATTTCATCCTTCAATGGACTCCGGCATTCATCTTCTTTTCATCCCTAGTCCTTGGATGCTTTTCTTGACTACTCTTCATGTCAATTACAAATCATGTAAAATATCAAAATTGTCACATATATTCCAGTCAAGCAATCCAGATAAGTAAAAAAAAAAAAAAAAAAGAGGGGGGGGGGGGGGGGGGGGATTATATATATAATAAAGACAACCTGCTAAATGTCATATTCTACTGGAACCAACTGCTTCACTTTATAAGCTAACTCTTCTTCACATAGCTTTAAAATTATACATGCACCCACGAAGCTTTCTTATATCCTCTAATGATTCTTTTAGCAAATGATCCACGTAAAGGCAGATCACAGCACCGCTGGCCCAAAAAAAAAGAAAAAAAAAAAAAAAATCAACGGATTGAACAAATATGAATGCATGCTTTCCTGTGCATTGGCAATCAAAAAAGAAATTGAAGAAATGTAAAATGTAAACCACACAAAATGGTGTCCAAATCCCTGAAGGAACTTAGCATGAGAACTAGTACGGAAGCCAAAAGGCAATTTGCATGTAATGTGGCCACTGGTCGAAATCTCAATGGTAAAAGTTTACGAACTATTACATTATTTTATCAATGCCAGCAGTTTCTTATCAAAGATCGAGATAATTATTTATTTGTCGACAACAAAAAATCAACAAGTTTCTCACATATTCTACTTTTACCCAAATAAAAAAAACCAGTTGGTTCTCGTGCACTATGAAAATAAACAATGCTCAAGGCCTTCAACTGCACTGTTAGAATCAAATCCACTAGCCATGTAATTATGAATCTTTTGAATTTCAACAGAAAGAGAAAGAAATCAAGGGGTTCAAACAGATGGACCCCATATGTCAGGGCCATCTATTGCTGGTTAAAATATCAGGAGGAAATAGCGTAATAAAAGGAGACAAACACTTGTCTCAGCTGGTTAGAGCGTACGAGCAGGATGTAAGAGGTCATGGGTTTGATTCTGTCGGACTCCTTTGCTATGATAGTATTGTTTATACTATCCAAATTTATATACAAACACCCAATTTCAAAAAAAAAAAAAAAAAAAAAAAAAAAAAAAGAGAGAAAAAAAAAATGGAAAAAGTAAACTTCCTTCCAGTGGAGACCCTCATGATACTTAAGGTAGCCTACGAAGACAACTAAAGCACAGATATCAAAACTACACATAATCACAGTTTCGACGTTGGCTCAGTTACATGTTCAGTAATGAGACCAATTCCTAACTTGGTTAAGAGCTCATTTACTGGATAGGCTCTGCGGGGATCGGTTATAAGCTTAGTTCTACTATTTGTTCTTCTTTTCCATACCAAAAATGTGATGATAAAGAGAGAGAAAAACATATCACATAAGTTACATTATATTTCTATATTCTGACAGTTTCGAAATTGACCGTTAATTTGCGCAATGAATTGGGTTTTGGAACAATAGTTTGCATAACTGCAAAGTTAGACTTTGTTAACTCGTTCATATCATACAAAAGAACAACATAGCAAAACCAATCCCAAAACAGAGTTCGCATTAGGGATGAGCATTCAGTAGTTAAAACCGAATAAACCAACCACACCAAATGGTTTTGTTAGTTAACTTGTTGGTTTTGGTTATTGCTTCCCCCAAAAAAAAAAAAAAAAAGAAATAGAGGCCAAGTTTGGTTTTAAATACTAAAAAACGAACGCTGGTTTTGAACCAAACTTACAATTTATGTTATTTCAGAATAACAAAATTACAAAGGGCAAAGCTATTAATGACATTGTTTTTCACAACAAAATCATTTTTCTGTCAATTCATATTAATATTTTTAGACGACGATTTTATTTTTCAAAATATTTGCATCATATGAACCCAATTAATTGTTTTAATGTTATATTGTGACAAAACCCAGAAGAGTTAATTCATTTTAGATAAATCATATAAACCAAACAAACCAAACCAAATATTATCGGTTTTGGCTCTCGATTTTTAACAAAAATATCTGGCTTGATTTATGTTTCTTATATGGTTATTTTGATTTTAAATTTTTTAGTTGGTTTTAAACCAAACCAATTGTTTGTTCATCCTCTAGTTAGCAACCATATCATGTGATTATGTTCGATGCAGTGTCCATGTTTGGTTATCATAAATTACAAAATTATAATTGTGTCACCTTTGGATAAAATAATGTTTCACTGTATCTTTTATATCGTTGTATTAATGTGAAATATGTTTTTCCACAAGCCAGTCACTCTATTAAACGTATTAATATACTGTGCCTTCAAAAGCAAAATTTAACAAATTCCTTTAACATTGATGCTAATTATGGATTGTATATCTGTGACTGATTAATTTGTAAGAGATTTTTTATCAAGTTAGTTATTCAAGGAGTAATATGGAACTATGGCTCTTTCAATCATTAAGTTTCCTCTAATTATCATTAATTTCCCAAATAAACGTGAAAATGAAGAATGTAAGATCCTACATTTTTAATGTAACAAGGAAGATTTTGCAATATACACATCACCATGGAGTTTAATAATACTTGCTATGAGCATATAAGAGTTGTGTTAGAATTAAGCAGAGTTTTACTATCCAAACATTACACAATATTTTTTTTAAATTCGACATTTACCTCAATGGTCCAAAAGGAAGCCACACAACTTCCCACCGAAACTTTGGCAATCTGTAACAAAATATAAAATGGGCAATAAGAACTCAATAAGATGGTATTTATAATCTATATTGAGAGCTCCAAAAACTGGATCAAAGATCAGGTGACTATCTTCAGATGTTATAATAATTTCATTACATTATGGTACTGCCGCTACAACAAATTGACAAAGCCGATATATTAGCAGCATTGCCCAGCATATACATATCTAAGTTTAGAATTCTAATAACATGTTCATCTCCAGTTCACATAAAATATCTGTACATTTCCATGCACATCCAAAAGAGTTCATAATGGTTAACAAAAGTGTGATAGACAAAATTTTACTTCCATTTTTCCGAAAGGTACGCTAAAGCGTGCATCATGGCGCAAGGCTTGCGTCTTTCTTTCGCATGGCACGGCGCATAGGAAAGACATTGTGAATAGTGCAAATGGCACGGCACAAAAGTGTCGCATTTTTTGTTAATTATTTTTTTCCCTTGTTTTTGATTTAATTTTCTTGCATTTTTTTTCTTCAAGACATGATTGACATTAAAAATATAAATCTTTCTATGTAATTTATTCTCAAATCAAGTTGTATTGATTGTGTATATAGAAAAAAAAAAAATATCAATGTCTGACTGAATTATATATTTTTTATATGATGATATGATTACACTTTGAACTAATCTTCAACTTCAACCTATTCATTCATGTTATTGCCATACCGAACTATAACGAGTCATTAAAACTGCAATCCACAAATCTGACCCAGAAGATTAGAAAAATAAACAAGAAAATAGGTCTTTTTAGTTTTTTACAGTTATTATCCGACCAGATCCGACTTCAATTGAACTTGGGGCCGGATCAAGGTTTTATGATAAACAATTTTGACTCGACAAAAACCAACCAACTATAATAAAAGACCTACCAAGTTGGGTTTAAATCCAACCCGACTGGTCTAATTGTCAACCCTACGCCCAAAAAAAAAAAAAAAAACCTCAAATGATCAGGATTTTGAAATCAATCTCAGACGAACTTTAATAAATGCTCCGAAGTCCGAACCATTTACATCTTCAAAAAGAAGAAGCGAATCTAGATGAGACAAATGAGGAAGATGCTTAAGTTTATGAATATGATAATGCAGATACTGGTTTGAAACATATAATCGTTGAATCCAAGGTTTGAAAACTCGGTTTCGGTTTCGGCCATTTGAAAATTTACTAGTTTCGGTCAATTTCGGCGGTTTCGGTTTTTGTTTCGATTTCGGTCCAAAAATCAATTTTTATTTTTATTTATGAAAAAGTTAATGATAAATGTTGCAAATACACATAGAAGTATAGTCTACAAAAATATTCAAATCACTGTTGGGTAAGGATAAATTGACGTATACATTTTATATTAATTCCAAGATATAAATTCAATATAAATTCAAAGCCAAGACCATACCAATTCTAAGCCCATTTCAAGCATAAACAGATTAACTGAATTTGCCCCAATTCTTAGCACCACCAAACCCACAGCCCATACCATTATTTAACGCAATTAGCTTGTGTTCCACACAATCACAAAACAAACAGCGCGGGAAAAAACATCGTAAACTCGAGGCGCCAGGCGGAAAGTGAGAAAATAATCAAAAAAGTAACCTGTGCTGCTTTTACTGAGCTCGAAGACGAAGATCGATGCTTTCTATGCTCGAATTAGGGCTTTCTCTGTTCTCGAATTTGCTATGCTCAAATTAGGGTTAGTTTCTTTTCTCCAATCAATCGATTTCGCGTCTGTTGATCACGGTTTTCAGTGATTTCGCGAATTTGGGGTTTTTTCGGTTGTTCATTGATTTCGCAAATTAATTTTTTTTTTTTTTTTTTTTTTGGACTGGTTTAAACGAAACGAGATTTGCGGTTGATTTTGTCTCGTTCACTTCCGGGACCGGTACGAGAGCAACGAGATCTCGCAGTACCGGACGAGACCTCATACCATGGTTGAATCACATTAAGATTACTAGTTTATCTGTAATATCTAATATTATCTTGAATTTTATTGTTTGAAGACTATTATGCTTGAAATTTCATGCTTATTATAGTATTTTGACGGTGTTTTTATAAAATGTCTAAAAAATCTTTGTTATGTATGTTTCAAAAAGAAAGAAAAATTATATTGAACTTTTAAAATTAATTGTTATATGCTTTAAATTTGGAGTTTTTTTTTTAAACCACATGCACTAAATTAAAAAAACACACCTCATTCACCGCACCCTACATCAAGGCTACAGGAAGGTTTTACGTCTTTTGTGCCGTGTGACATTAATAATTATGTTTATGCCTAAGATCTCCTATCAAATAACTAATTATTTAAGTCCCGATACAATCTATCTATGCTTAGATAAATGTAACTAAGCAGTTACTTTTTTATCATGTGTCCAATGAGTGACTAAAGCAATACTTTTTTTATTAATACCACATTTGATTAATGGTTACATTGCTATGATGGCAAAAGTTATGTTTAAAATATTTTACTTTATTGCGCAATCTTCTTTTTTTTTCTTTTTCTTTTTTCTTTTTTGGAAAATTCCTATTAATGATTAACTGGAAATGCTAACGACATGGAGTGCACATTTATTAGTTCAACTTTGTTTTGCCTATTGCCCTCATCTTCAACTGGTCTTCTTCCTAAATACATCTCTTAACATCTCCTGTGGACAATATACTATTTTAACTCATGTTTCAATATATATTTTTTGGCAAGACTGACCGGTTTCTATAGTGATCCGTAACACTTATTATTACAACAAGTAATAATTACAAAAGGTACAGGAGATTGGCAGATTGTCAATCTACTACAATCGATTTTTATAGTGGACCGTCCGCCGCAACTAAACTAGTTTACAAGGCTGGAGCTAGACAAAATATCTAGACTACAATACAATTCAAACTCCCTGCAGGGAGCGATTCACATTACTGAACTCCACGCAGGGAGTCAATTACAACTGCCAGGCAGACTAATTACATAACTTAAAGGCTAACACCAAACAAGGAGGGCAGCCTAAACATATTTCACATGGCCGAAAAGTACAGCAAATAATCCCCAGCTCTACTAGCCTGAACCTACTATCATAGACAAAATCACTTCCTAGCAAAGCTACACATACCAAATAGGTATGGATAGCACAGTGTACCCAAGGATACATCACATCAAAGAAGGGACTTCACGGTAGAGCAAAGCTTCACCAGAATACTCACCCACTCAACATCGCCAACCATCGGCTAAAATGACAAAGGACGGACTTTGCATCGACTCACAAGAAATTGTTCTGACATCGAAGCATAAGCTTTGACATGAACCCGCACTGTGTAGCAACCAAGAAAAATCATTTGACGTACAAAACAATCCTTCCAGCATCCAAAACAAAGAGCAACAAGAACACACACCCACACAAACCACCAACCGAAAACCAGAATCAACAGACCCAACTGCAACAAAGATAAGCCACAAACATAAGTCGTCAGCCACACCACCAACTCACATGACCAGATTCCAAAACAAACTCCGACAACAACCCAACCGAACCATCAAACAACCAAAAACCGAACACTAGTACGCAGAATGTAGCAAAACTCAGCAGCTCGTCGAAGCTAGCTTCAATCCGCACCAGCAGCATACGCTGTGGTGAGCCTTTCGGTGATATGTCAAGCTCGGCAACCAATGACCAGCGAAGAGGGGAAAAACGGGGGTCGCGAGAGGTTGCAGAAGAAGGTCAAAAGCCAGTCAAGAGAGAGACAGGGAGCACACCATGGGACGCAGCAGATCTTGTGTAGGAAGACCAAAAAAACGGTAGGGGTTGGCAAGCAATTAAAACCGTGGCATGGCAAGTTTAGAAGAGACGATTTAGGTTTAGATCTGGAAGGGGATCGAGCACTAAAACCTCACGATGACGAAAGCTTGGCAAGCTAGGAGAGCGGGGAGAAGACAAGAGATGGAGAGAACTGAAGGCAGCAAGATCAGAGTGATCAGAGGGGATAAGGAGAAAGAAGCATAGAAAAAGGGGAGGCCAAGTCGCCATTAACGAGGTTTCAGAGCTTTCGATATAAAAAATTTCATGTTTCAACGTTTATTACGTGTGTAATATAATATTCGACATTTACCCTGTCAGATGTTAAAATTAACACCTTTAAAATTGATGGTGGTGGAGGATGACTATGAGAAAATAATCTGAATACGAGCCTATCAACAAAATCAGGAAATTAGAACATTTATGATTCATTGAGTAGGAAATATTTTTTTATCACATATTTCAAAATAATAGTAGAATATGATGAGAACCGACCGGCAAGGAAAATTCAAAAGTCTGAAGAATGATACGCGAACTGTTATTTTGATTCTTTCTTGGATTCAGTTGCCTATATATCACTAAAACTATGTACTGCTACTTTCTTTCTTGGATTCCAGTTGCCTATCATATTGCTGTAAACTATGCGGTCATACCACTAAAACTATGTACTGCTACTTTTTTTCTTGGATTCCAGTTGCCTATCATATTGCTGTAAACTATGCGGTCATACCACTAAAACTATCCTATGTACTTGATAGGTATGTTAGACAAAAGAAAGAGAGGGGGGAGGTCGAGTATCATGGTTGTGGTGAAGAATCTCATGAGCCAAACAATTATTCCTTCCCAAACTACGGTAAATAACATCACTTGATTCTCTGGTTTCTAGTCAAACAGCTTCTTCAGGAACATCTTTTCAATCGGAAAATGAAGAACAAAGAAAGTGCAAATTCTGAGCTGATATTTCTTAAGATTTCACAACATACTTTGTCGACAACACTGCAACCTTTCTTATTTTTAAAACAAATCGAAATAGTAGATGCATGAAGAATAAGAAAACGCTGACCTTGTCATGTAGTATAACCAAAACACAGCTAGCAATAATCCGGTATAACATGAATACCACATCCACTGTTGATAAGAACTTGAATTCTGGAGTAATCCTTTAACTGCAAGTAAACAGGCAATCACAGCCACCAAATCTGTAGGATAGAAAATTTCCAAAATACAATGATTGTTGATACAGTTATGATAACAAATAGCTTTTGAAAAGAATTCAAAGGCATGCATGTATGTGTATGTTTATGATATGTCGTTCAAAGCGGAGCAAAGCACTGGACACTAAGACTGGCTTTAGAGTCCGGATGGAGTTCAGGCGGAGCCTAGACGAAAAAAGGCAATTGTCGCATACATTTTGCACAAATAATATTCGCATTAAATAAATTACTATGGCTTAAATTATATTAATGTTGATTATATAACCACTACATGTGATATGTGTGTGTGAGAGATTGTGTACACATGAAAATGTTTTGTACATAACTTTAAAGATGAATCAAGTACTTTTACAATTTATATAAGCAACTAAACTTATATAAGTAAAGCTTGTGTTGTGACAATAACTGAATAATTTGATATGAGATAATTCTCCAAAAAATCAAGCACAATAATAGTGAATAAAATAAATTTCAATTAGTAGTTAGTTATTTCGTGTTAGATTAAGAAATTATTTTAAAAGGCTAATATGACTAAAAAAATAAGAACTTAAGTAAACCCAAATTTCAAAGCAGTGAATTAAAGAGTAACATTTATTCTCAAATATGTAAAATAATTTTTATTTTTTGTTAACTTGTTTGTACATTCTGAAAAAATGTTAAAAAAACAATTCAAGCATTGAAATTCAAATATATATGATAAATAAACAAAATAACCAAATGATTTATTTTAAGGAATATTAGGCTTAGGTCCTTAAAATCAAACTTAATACACAAAAACTCATTTCCAAAAGAAATTGTAAATCAGGTCACTGGAATTTAATTATTGAATAATTACACAGGATTATGCAATTATTCGGTAAATAATTGTAGACACTTATGCAATTATATAAAAAACTGCATAACTGTCAGCAATTTTATGTGAAAAATTGCGAATATTTCCGTAATTTTTTCAAAAAACTATATAAATTTCCGCAACTTTTTTAGTGAATAATTACAGAAACCTCCACAAACTTTCGTTGAATAATTGTGGAAATTTACGCAATTTTTTGATATAATTACATAAATGTCTGTAACTATTCAGTGAACAATTACACGAATTTTTACAATTATTAGTTAACGTAATTCTGGAAACCTAATTTACATATCTTTTTGGCAAGGATGCTTTGCTATTTTAAAACATAATAGTGACTTTAGCCAAACCGTCCCTTTATTTTAAGTGTACTTAATTTAGCCAAGTAAAAAAAAAAAAGTTACTAAAAATGCCTATTTTTCTGTGTTTCAAGAAAATCTCAGTGCTCAAATGACGCCTTAAAAATGAAGGTATCGTTCTTTTTTGAACTGAAAGTGGTACTTTGAAGGAGTATTTTGAAGGGGTTGGAAAAGGAGAAAGTTGACGAAAGTAGAATGCGTTCTTTGTATGAAATGGGCAAAATTATTATTCATATTATTATCTTGTATATGTTTATTATTTGTAGATAAATACCTGATACATAATACGAAATACATAGTCAGAATTCAAAATGCAGAATACAAAATAAGAAATACATAACAGAATTTGGAAATACAAACTACAGTGGTGGGTACTGGTGAAAATGTAGGTGGAAAGTTCGATGGATATATAGGTGGAAAATTTAGTGGATATGTTGGTGGGAAGCTCGGTGGATATGTAGGCGGTGCAAACGAATGTGATGGCATAGACATCATATACTGTTGGTATCTGATAGTATGATTGCGTTTTTCGATCTCGTACCGCAACCACTCTCAAGCATCATCATCTTCCAAAAGTGTGAGTGTATCCTTGTTTTCCTTGATTTGAAGCAGTGAAATTGTTTTTGAAAGTTGAATATCTTCAAATTTCCTCACATGCTCGATTGTCCTACAAATCCGAATTTGGAGTAGTGGACAATGGGCCTGCATTAGCAAAAGGAGAGAGTACTAGCATTAATGGATGGATTATAGGAAAAACTATCTGTTTTCAAAACAATATTTCTTGTTTTTATGTTTTTCATACATCATATCAGCAATTGCATCCATTTTTTCCTCGTTCTACGTCTGTCCTCTTCTGCTTAATTGTCCCTTGGAAGAACCTGTGCAACGTGTTTGCGTATGTAGGCTGTTGAAATGACTGTTGCGTGTTGATGTCTTCAAATAGGACTTGAAACTCATATGATTCTCATGTTCGATCGAGAATCTTATACGAAACGTATTCTGGCGGAGGAGACCGCGATGACTGTTGCGCGTTGATGTCTTCGGTACGACCAAGAGTGAAAGCATTAGCACCAGTGATCATACTATTACCAAAAACGAGTTCATTCAAATTTTCTATCGGGTGTCTCCTATATTTCAAAACTCTGTTGTCGGACTCCTAGAACTTAAAAGATCTAAATAATTTGAGAAAAAAAAAACTAAGTTTGAAAATTATAAACAGTATCGCCTCTGCACGCTCGATCCACCATATTTCGCTTCCACTAATCGTTCCTCCAACACTATCTCATCTTGCTCCCATCTTATTTCTCAGCTTTTGCCAAATCCCTCATTTCTTCTTCAACGCGTCAAATTTGGTCATAACTTGTTCAACAATGTATAGGGATTCGTTGGGAACGCTCGTTATAGCTTCATTTATTTCTACCATTATCTTCTTATGAATTCCTTTTTTGGATTGTCTGGCAGATTGATAAGCTTCGACAGCTATTCGGAAAAATGCAGAATTTGTTGAAGCGGACCAAGTTCTTGGGGGCGACGGGAATTTCTACGATCGGTCATTTCAAAACTTAAATTATAGTAAGGAGTGTAGATGGAGGAGTTTGTAGAGTGAAGAGAGAAGGAGAAGAAGAGAAGTATATGTAGGAAGTTGAGGGCAGGGAACCATTGGGCGAAGGCCGTTTGCGTTGGACGTCTGCCTTTCGAACACCCAAAGATGACACTTAATACATCCACGATCATTTAAGTGTTTCGAAAGACAACTCATAAGGTAAAGAAAATAAAAGACAAAAGGAAACAAACACAAATTTTTCTCCCAATGAGTTGTCTTCTGAAACACTTAAATGATCGGCGCACGGATACCTGAGATGTATTAAGTGTCGACTTTAGGTGTTCAAAAGGCAGTTCGTCACACGTGGCATCAGAGCTAAACAATGTCATGTGATACATAGTTTACTATAAAACTCAAACAGATTTATTTACTAACACTAAATTAATTAAGGATTAATATTAGGATGCAAGTCGGACGCAAATGGCCTTCTCCCAGCGGTCACTTGAACTGGCCAGTTATGTAGGGTCCACAGCCAGATATGTAGGATCAACGCCCGATGCGTCGAACACGGACGTCAACTTTATCTGGCCAAGTTCAAAAACGAGCGCCCCCGAAGTGTATCAAAGTGCTATTACAAAACGGTGGGATGTTAAAATTGCAAAATAGCGCATAATCAATGCGGCACCCCTGACAGCACAGTGTTTATATGCATGCGCATTTGTTTGTATGTATACATGCAGGATGGATAAAACTCCATATCCAAATATTGTTGATATGATCATTAATAGCATTTGAAGAGAATCCACACACACGCACATGCATTAACAGAGAGAGAAAGCGTGTGTGCGTGTGTGGACATGTTTGTGTCTATATGGTGTATGGAAGTGCGCGAGCGTGCGTTTGTTAAGGGTTAACGATGTGAATGAGATTCAATCATAATACCACTGGTGCCACATGCTAATCTATTGTGCATGGCTCATGCTCAATATTATTTTTGATTCAACTATGGTGTGATGCTCCCATAACCAAAGGAAAAATGTTTTGACAGAGATTGCACCAATCATAGAAACCATATATTCCTAAGAGACATTTGTATTGCAAGATTTGAAGGATGCTATATGAGATTATAGTGAAATAATAAGATTACACGACCTTGTGTGTGAATAAGCAAGTCATGCTTTTTACTGATATATTACAAAGACCTGTAGAACTTGTTAGCTAAATATATGCAGTTTTCCAACAACTAACAAGACACAACAAATTGTATGAGAAAAAACAATTGTTATATTGTACCTTAACTGATGAAAAGCTAAGATGGACATCAATTAGAACAGATTAGGTTTCAAAAGCTCAATTCATTGAGAAAGCATGAAGATGCTTTGATTTTCTATTTCGATATTAACTGACAAGCGAAGAAACACCAATCATCGAAATCGAATTTAATCTTCCGAAATAAACGTAACTAACAAACTGGCTGCACTACTGGTGGTTGTGTTAAATACATGCCAACTACCCTGCTCAAATTGGCATTGAGAAAGTTTTTTCAGTTCGTAGTTTACACTGAATCTTATGCATAAAAAAGTTAATGGCTGACACTTGATAATTATAAAAATGTATAGTACAACATGTAGCGTATTTAGCAAATTATGAACCTACAATTTGAAATTTTAAGATTCAATTTGTGAGGGTATTGGTTAATCACCTGCTACATATTTTGCAATATAGCAATTCTACTATACTGTTCAACTAAGACTAAAAATAACCACAATGGCTAGCTGTTCATTTGTTCATTCTGGTTGTGATGCATTTTTCATAACCTTATTAACATGCCAATCTTACACATCTGATACGGTATGTGTCATGCACAGTACATATTGAATGCTAAAATTAGATAACTGATGCAAATAGGAAGTTGTCTTAATAATAGAAACATTGGGAATAAAAGACTGGCGTGTAAAACTAAAATACACCAGAAGCGAAGAACTGAAAAACAGTGGCCAACCAAAATCTGCTGAAGGGAAATAAGAAACAATGTCAAACCTGCAACTACCACAGTTGATGAGTGGATCTCATCCATGAAGTATGCATGGTACCGCTGCGCAGAAGTCAAAATATGGTAGCATTGTCAAACACACTATAAAAATTCAAGTATTATGATTTATGCTTAAAGATATTACAAATTAATTATAGATCATAATAATCAGACTGTTATAGGCAATGCATTCTATAACAACTACAGATTTAAAGACAGAAAGAAAAAAATAACCCACAAAAACCCTCTTGAATGAGTGCAAAGAGTGCAGGAGACTAATATCTCGGCAATTAATCCATAACAGAATTTTGACCACGCAGCCATGTTGAAGTAAAATCACAATTACTTGATATCCTGTTTACTAACACAGATTTCTTGTAAACAATAGTACAAATAGGGCAGGAGACTAAT
This sequence comes from Allium sativum, assembly GCA_030737875.1. NCBI lineage: Eukaryota > Viridiplantae > Streptophyta > Magnoliopsida > Asparagales > Amaryllidaceae > Allium > Allium sativum. The sequence goes on along the minus strand of CM060921.1, from coordinate 505,653,400 downwards.
ATCTGGGGAACTAATCCATACGAGGATTTTGACCACATAGCCATGTTAAGTAAAATCACAATAACTTGACATCCTATTTACTAGTACATATTTCTTGTATACAATATCATCTTAAATCATAATTTACAAAGTTCCTTGTGATTGATGATGTCAGTCGCAAGCTAATCATGCAGTGAATTTTTGATCAAAAAACGAAGGAATAAATGACAAACTTCGGAGGAACAAAAACAAATAATTTTGTTTTGAAGAGAAGTTTTAAAAATGACAAAAATGACATAAGGTAATTATCTTGACCATGGTTTAAGGTTTCAACAAAAACACCAAGATTTTTAACCTTGATCTTGACATTATAGTGTGCAAATTGCAAATGGTTGCACCAAAAGAATGTATGGCACAAACTGGACACTTGTTCAAGTTAGCAAGCGATTGAGTTATCACGGTCTATTATTTACAGTATTTGGAAGCCCATAACAGTGAATTAGGGATCATGGAAAGAATTGGACTCCCCACCATGTAGCAATATGGAAATAGTCAAATGATCTATGCATTAGGCATAAGCCATGTTATGTCTCTTTAATTAAAAAGATGCCTCTAAATAAGGATGCACTGTTGATGTTACTTATATTGGTTGGGTTCACCAGATTTATAATCAAATCAACAAAGAATGATTTTTCATACACCCCGGGGAGTAAAAACAAACTTGTACTGGATGAAGCCGTCTTGAGCTATGCAACTTCCCCAATGTTTAATTAATTTTACTAATATTTTTTTTATATGATCAGACTAGCTCAAACCACCTGAAACTTTAACACTACAAAAGCCCGTAGAGCATAAAACAACTACTTAATTCAATTAACAAAAGCAAAAGAACCTTTAAAGGCATCATATCTTATGTAAGTTTTGCCAATAGGAAACTAAGATTATCTACTCATCAAATATTTACTCTGTGCATAAAATTTAAATTCAATTTCTTTACTCAAAAAATCCGAACTTTGAATTAACAGAATTTTTGAAAATTGACCACGCAGCACACTGAGTAACTGTTGTCAAAAATTAAGCAATTATTATCATTGCCTTATGAGGCACCTCCTATGCAGATGGTATCATATGCCTCTCCGTCTTGACGTGTTATACATGTATTTATTTAATGTTTCAACATTCATGAACTTCTAGATTATAGTTAGGAATCCCACAATATTTCAAAGAAATGTTGTTGTTAACGCGCCTTTTTATAACACCGTTGCTTTTGGACTTGGATACACGGATTGCTTGACCATTAAGGCAGATGGCCCAAAGAGATGTCTGATAGTTCGGGAATTGAGTACAGATGATAGCATGAAGCTATGGATAACCAGATCTACTTGGATGGAATGTCGGAAATGAATAAACATGAATATATGTGAATTTGACATCCAGATTGGCATGATTTCATTGCACCGAATCGTATCAGCATAGAGCATGGATGAGAGATCGGTATAACTCCCTAGGACCCTATCGTACTGCGAATTGGATGAAACACATGAACCCGGTTTGGTTTGCACAAGCCAAGGAGGGATCGGCCTAGTGATGAAATGGAGTGCATACATGGATCAATGCATATAGAAGTTTAGGAACACACGGAAATGGAAATGAAAATGAAAACGGAAGGATAGCAATCGGATCAGTCCGCACTTTTCTGGTTGAACCGGAATCGATACCGATCCAAACCCCTAGATCGGTACCGATCCGAAACACCGGTGTGGACGATCCGACCCATACCTGTCTAGCTTGGTCGACTCCACTACCTTGGTTTTTCTTCGAAATTTTAGGCCGATCCGAGATGACCAGCAACTATGAATAAGGGATCAAAGCATTCAAATTAGAGGATCATTTTGGCTCTTCTACACAGAAGCTCTGTCAAACTAACTATTTAACACCTCTTTACGTTCTTGTAATCAAATCAGTACAATGTTAACATTGTAAATATAAGATTACATCATTGTTGACGTAGATACATTGCCAAATCACTATAAATTCTCGTGTTTTTACTACTTTTGGATTATTCTATGATCGCTCAGTGATTTAGAATATTTGGGGTGCTACTGATCAACTTCGTTGCTAACATGTCTGACACGCCAGTCAAGGGCTTATTGATTTGAATTTTGGAAGGTTTTAAGGATTGATAATGGCTAGGAAGAAGGCTGAATCTCGAATTGAAGGACAATTCTTAATGAAATGCAAGAGAGGATAATGAAAAGACAAGAGGAAATGATGCAAGATTTCCTCTTACGAATTGGATAACAAGGACGACCAGGAGGTCAAGAAAGAGATGCTAGAGTCGAAGTCAACAGAACAATGGTAACATGACCGGACTCGGGGACAAACTCCAACTCATTGCCTCGGATCGGTACCGATCTCAACTCCCGGATTGGTACAGATCTGGTTCATACAGGAGGCATACCCTAGGACGGTTGGAAATCAATATGGATGTTGGCGTAACTCAGGACTTAAGGGTTAATGCTGGAAATCAGACGTGCAGGACATCAGAAGCGAATTTGGAGCAAACAGGGATGGATCATGTTTCTAGATCTCGGTTCAGTATCGATCTCAACCCTCGAGATGAAAAAAAAGAAAAATCATTAAAACATAAGCTGTCACGAGGTTAGCTAGAGTCTTCGATGCAGTGTTGATTTGCCATTTTCGATGCTTCCACTTTTGCTCTTCCTCTGCACTAGTCCCTACTTCAATCGGGGTTAGAATTATCAACTAATCCCGCGTTGTTGACTGGGTGCGGTTTTGACCGAAGATGACTCTCAATCTCGGTTATCTATTTGACGCGAATATGCTTGCTGGAGAGAAGCATGAAAACCTTCGACACTGTCGACAGCGGCCACACCGACCAGACTTCATGTCGCCCCGCAGGTTGAGTAATTATATCAAGAAGTGTTTGATTTAGGTGTTGTTGGACTTGGTTGTACGACGAGTGGTTGTAAGCACCGTCTCCACTCGCCTACTGTTAGGGGTGAATATTAGATCAGTTCGATCGGTTTTAAGGTAAAAATTATTAAATCGAATTGAAGTATAAAAAATAAAAAATAAAAAAACCCAAATCGAACCGCTCAAATTTCGGTTAGCTAGAAAAATACGATTTTATTAAAATGATTGATTCACTCAAAAGAGAACATAAATTTATACTTGAAAAGATTTTATTCTGCTTTTTCTATGTTTATAATAAATTTTGACATTTCTAACATGTAAACTTTTTACTTTATCACTAAATCAATTATTTAAACTTTAAAGTATTAAGGTATCATAAAGTTTGAGAATATAATAAATATTTGGTTAATCCGGTTAAACCAATGACCAAATTAATTAATTTTCAAAACCGAATTCAACTAATCTAGTTTTAAAATTGAACTAAGCAAAATGAACCGGTTTGGTTGGATAATTCGATTTTAATCAAATATTATTCACTCCTACATGAATGAAACATGCATCAGACATGGGTGGGTTTTGAGCATGGCACCCTGCATTTCTTTCTTCTATAGGCCCTCCTACTGGATCCTTGACCGACTCAAGGACTAAAATAGGAATTCAGAGGGTCCTTCAAGGATATTCTTTATAGGTTTTCCATTTGCTTGTGAGATTGAGGCTAAAGAGAACATCTCCAAGGACGAAGATTTCCAGAATTGGTTGAAGTGAAGAGATCGAGAATGAAGGTTCGAGCCCTTTTAACATCAAAAATGTTGATGGGATTTTTCATTCCACCAACAATCAACTAATTTTTGATTTGGAAAAAAACGATATCAAGCAACGTCGAACTCGCTTAGTTGAAGCAACTGTGATGCCTTACGCTTACACAGTCGTAGAGATATGATCAATAAAGATTGCGCTTAGTGATTTTTTAGCAGAATTAGCGAGAAAAATAAAGAATGATAAAAATGCTGAAAATAAAAGATAGGATTTTTACATGGTCTGCATCTTAATTGATTCTACGTCCGCGGATGATCCACTATATATTGTGACATACAAGTACACAAATTTCAAGATATATATTCTTTTTCATTTTTTGAGAAAATATCTCTATTTTTTTGGAAAAAGTCCATCATTACCCGTCTTTTAGTGCATTCTTTTATAGTGTAGAAAATGCTACGTTGATTAACACTTTTGCCCTTAATTTCCCGCATTTATATCAGCTTTCATATTCTATCACTTGTCACCCATCTACAGTATTTTTCTTTTGTACCCGAATTGCTGACATATTTCTTAGACCATGGTCTTAGTGGGGATTTCAAAATTTTAGGTGGGATGTTTGAATATTTTTAGTGGGAAGTCTTTAATTTGTGTGGGTTGCTTATTACTTGCCTTGGAAGGGCACGTTTCTTGAATGTCGTCACGTAAGCTGGCCCTAAAGCATATGGGACACTAAGGGAAATCAATAGGCGCTTCTTCCGTTTCCCTTCCTAGGAGTGTCAGCAGGTTGTTGGTTAGAAGTAAAAGAGATCTCATTCTCGCTATTTTATCCGTGAACCTGGGTTTGTGATGAAGCATGTACTGAGCGATCATGTATAAGGTCTATTGGGGTGCTTTTGACTCTATGGGACGTTGGCTATGTTGCCCGGGTATTTGCTTGTGCGGACCTTCTGTTGCAGACGTTTGTGAGAGTACGGGCCATGTTGATTTTAGGTTAGTTTATCCTGCGGCTGATTCTTTGGTGCAGCGCCTTCATTATGTTTAGCGTTTCTGATTTATTGTTGTTGAATCGAGGACTCCTTGTGTTCTTAGTCTGGGCTCAGGTCGTACACTGCACAACCTATGTTTTTGCTTGAAGTGGAAAACAGGTATAACATAAAGATGTATGAATCGTATATCATATCTAGGGCTGCCAACGGATGCTTTCAAATGTGTAATGTCATATCTGCATCCGAAATCATTTTTGGATATGGGCATCCACATATATTGACAGACATCGAATAATTATCAAATTCGTCGACTATTGAGAAATCAAGAACGTAATTGAAAATTTCAGAATGACATAAAAAAAAAAATCTCGATCCAATTGATTATTAAAATGCTGAAAATAAATAAATATTATGGGAATAAATACTTTTAAGCAATTAATATGCATTTAATGTGTATGATAGATTGATAGTATAATACAGACTTTCACCTTAACAAAATAAAAAATAGTTTATTTCACTGTACTTAAAATACACATAATTTAAACTATAATCATAAAAAACGGATCGATAATTTTCGAATGTGGATGTGTCTATATCCGCAACCACATCTGTTTTTTTGAATATCGGATATTTATCCGCTTTTCGAATGCGAATGTTAATGGATTTCGGATTTTTCGAGTACTCATTGACAAGCCCCAATCATATCCATATCAACAAAAGTGGTGAAGTTGTTTTAGCATAGGGTTGTCAATGGATACCAAAAAGTCTGAAATCTTTTTGCACCAGTGTCCAAAAAGCAAATAAATATCCTATATTTGAAAAAACGAATGCGGATGCAGACACGAAGACATCCACATCCGAAAATTATCCAACTGATTTTTTTTTCAATATTATGGTTGAACTTATGGGTACTTTAGTATAGTGACTGTGAGATATATTTGTTTATTGTTTTATTAAGTTAGAAATTTATGTTACGTATGATAACTGCATATTAGCCGCTCAAAACTATTTAATACCATCATATTTGTTTATTTCAAGATTATGCTAAAAAATGCCTTGGCAAAAAATAGGACTGAAAAAGATTTTTGTGAAATTAAATTTTTTTCATTTAGCTTTCTTGATTTATCGATCATTGAAGATAAGATAATTGTCCGATATCCGTCCGCAACCACGAATGCGGATATCCAAAAATGATTTCGAATGCAGATGTATATACAACCAAAAATACCCGTTTACAGCCCTATAATTTCATTTAAATATGAAATATTTATGTGAAATTAATATATTTTTTATTTATTCTTCTTGATTTATTAGTCATTAGCGAATAGGACAATTATCTGATATCCATCCGCATCCGCGGATGCAAATATTAGAAAATGATTTCGAATGCAGTTGTCTACACCTAAAAATACCTGTTTACAGCCTTATAATTTCATTTAAATATAAAAATATGTGAATATGGTAAATTTGTTGTTTTGCAATATTAACTAATTCAATTTTGGAGGCGGCTATTTAGACACAAAATTAGACATAAATTGGGAGACAAAGCCTCGACCGTCGGGTCTTTTTGTCACTATATAAAGAAGTGGAATTCAGTGGACGATCCAATTATTCAGATCAGTTGTTCCACCAATTGTGTCTAAATAGACTTTCTTTAATTTTTATTCATCTTAATAAAAAAAATCATATGTTGCATTGCAAAATTCTATTTTTAGCTTTGAATGCCCACATTTTTAACATTTCTATAATTATTAACTCCCACTTGGTACTCTTCTAATATTTTATATTAAAATCCAAATGTTTATACAGTATATGAAATCACATATTTGACCAATTTAAATGATCTTTGTAAACATTTAGTCTATTATTTTAATAAATTCTATTTTTAGCGTTCTATGACACTCATGTTTTGCAGCACTCATAGTGTATCGTGGGCTACACAATTCCATGTTTAATTAACAAAATTTTGTATATGTTCAATCCACATATAAAGAATCATTTATGTAAAATTTAGGCTCATTTCAACATTTGTAGTCTTTTCAAAATCTTGACTTAATTATCCATCATTTAAACATTCATTTGACCCATTAAGCTTAAACATCAAACTCAACTACAATGACACATGGATCAAAAAACATAAATTATGTACATAAACAATAATGACAAAGTTAATTGGCAAATCAATTATAATCCATTTATCTCATAATTAATCATATATTACACTACAAAATTGTAATTTTAATTGTAATTTCAAATAACTAAGCATTAGTATTTCTATAGTTTTCTCCAAAACCCTCAATTCTTCTACTATTGACTTTTAACCCCACAAATCTAGACTAGTTACATAATCTGAATTTAATACACTTGAAAAAATAATTAAATATCATATGTTAATTCATTTAATAGTCATTGAAATATGTTGGTTTCAACATTTACCATACTCAAATTAACAATAATTTTAAAAATTACTCAAATATAAAGGTATATAAGCCCTACAATAAGTTATACATAAACAATAATACTAATTTCATGTTGTAATTCATTTATTTCACCGAATTTATCATGTATTGCTTAACAAAGTCCTATCTCTTTATTGATTCTAAGATTCCCTCCTCTTATTCCCTCTTCATATTTCATTTTCATAATCCTTTAACTTTTCTCTTTATGCATAATTTACTAATTCTCTTCCATTATTTTACATTCCAGCATGGATGTTTTAAAGTTTACACAACTATTTGGAATTTTGTAATATAATGTATCATAATTTATTTACTTTTGCTTTGCCAAAAAATAAATTTATGATACATTATATTACAAAATTCCATCTTTAACTTCCACAAACTCGACATGAAATTTATACATTTTTTTACAAAATTATTCTCAATACATATATACATTTAGGACAAATTTTCATTTTTAAAAGGTACAACAGCAGTAAACAAAAAAACTAAAATTGAATACATTCAAACGGATTAAAATTTAAAAAAGATCAAAAATATTCAATGAATGTTAAAAAGATTTTTTTTCTAAAAGAAGTGAATTTTGGAAAATAATTCAAGATTTAATTATTTTAAGGAAAATACAATTATATTTTAAAAGTAATATAAAAGGTTTTTTTTTGGTCCTTGACACGAAGACTATCTTCAACAAGAAGATAGCACTCGGAAATATTATGGCCGAGGGAACGAGAAATATACATTTAGACAAATTTTCAATTATAAAATGTACAACAACAAATAATACGAGTAACACAGCTGTGTGAGACCATAAATGGCGTCAAATGGTCCCCTTTTCTTCCTTTCTTCTTCACGCAACCTAATCTACCCACTTCCCTCTCTTTCATCTTCCTTTTCTCCTCAGTCTTCTTCTCTAAACCTACCTTTGTTTACGTCATGCATGGTATCTCCACAGCTAATCTCAAAACAACTTCAGATCCAAGCTTTGTCCATGTTATCGTTCAAAATTCAAAATTTTCCTTTTCTTCAACCTCATTGCTACCGCAACTGACCCATGAGAAGCCTTTTGTCTTCGATTTCATACCATGCACCGTGGATTATTTCAGGCAACTGCTTGTCTTTAGCTTCTTCTGCATGGAGTATCTGAAGATTGCTATTCAACTGGTTTTTTACGGATATGGTTTGAAATTTGCCACTAACGCGGTGATTACTGATAAGCAACAACTCTTATCAGTTTACATGATTTCGCGTTTCGACTTTTAGTCCATGGTGGTCCTTGTTGTTGATTGGTCTTCAATGTTTGTTGGTTATCGACTTGTTGGTAGAGTTGAAATCGATTAGGTTTATCTAGGTTTTTGTTGTGTTTGTGGTGTTTGGTTATATTTTGAAATCTGGAGCTTTGAACTCTTGTATGTTATGGATCTTGCTCCTGCTTTTGGACCGTAATTGTATGCTAGTACACGTTGGTATGTTGTTTGTATGGGTAGGTAACTATCGTTGATCGAAGGCAAAACATGAGATGCTTTTGCACTAACCCTTGTCATCGATTTTGGTGGTTGTCTTCCTACTTGTGCAAATGCAGGGTACTATTTGAGTAATTTCCTTTCTGTGGTGCTTTCTGGTTTGACGTGAGCTTGGCATTCCGGGTACACCGCGGTCATCGCTGGTGATGCAACTGCACTCAACTTTGCTATACTCGTCGATGTTCCCTTCCCTTTTTCCTTCCACTCACACGTTGTATGTCAGACATGATACTACGTCCTTTCAAAGGGTAATTGTTCACGTCATTGCACACTACGGTGTGGTGCTCAAGAAAACTGGCAGGCATACGTATGGTACCTTCTGAAGCTAGCACCTTTCAACCCTGTACATGCTTTTGTCTGAACACGCAAGCCCTTGGATACTCTAGATTATTTGAAACAGTTATGTTGTACTTTTAAGTATCCAGGTAATTTACTTCGTATTGAAGTATGTAATTTTATTACTCTTCGTGCGCGGAGAGTCAGGTCATAGACTGTGGTAATCACAGTAGTCTAGTACATATACTAGCTCCTGAGCTGTAATCTAGTTTAGATACTCCGTGGATGGCACACGTTAAGTGTCGTAGACGGTGGACGACCCACCTTAAAAACCGAATTAGCTGACTGCTAACTATAGTCACATGTACTATGTTGTAATTTTATTATTGGTCATAATAAAAAAAAATGTTACGGATCACTATAAAAGCCGGTCGCTATGCCAAAAAAATGTACAACAACAATAAACAAAAATAATGCACAAAAGTTGAATATTTTCAAATGGATTAAATTTAAAAAAGATCAAAAATATTCAATGAATGTTAAAAAGAAAAAATTCCCGAAAGAAATGAATTTTGGAAAATAATTCAAGATTTAATTATTTTTAGGAAAATAACTTATATTTTAAAAGTAACATAAAAGATTTCTGTTTTTTAATGCAATGAGTTATCTTCAACAAGAAGATAGCACTCAGAAATATAATAAACAAGAAGCTACCAGGAATATGATGTAGTACGTACAATTGAAAGTGGACGAAATACTTATTTAAGTTACGAAAATGATCAGCAAATAACTGATCGAAAAAACAGAAATTAGACAATATAATAGTAGATTAAAGTCTAGACAACATAAAATGTAAGTGAAATGTGTGTATAATAGACATGTTAAACGTCAACTTATTCGGTGCTCAAGCAGTTACACAGAGAACGAAATACTGTGTTTCTTCCTCAAAGTGGAGTAAGATGAGTTTGAGCTGAGAATCTGAGAATGTGGGTATGAGCTATGGATATAGAGACCACCACGCTACTTCAATGAACCGAAACAATATTTTTACCATTCTGTATATTAGTGCTTGAGTAGCGCATGAACTGACAGGTCCAATACAGTATGCTCCAACTGAAAGGATTGAAGTAGCAGGACATGTAATATACAAGATATGTATCATATACAAGACTCTATATATAAGTAGGAAGTCCATCATAGAAAGAGGGGAAAAAATTTACTAACACATGATGGTTTACACAAGTTATATCGACTTGGCACTAATATTTCGACCAAATTATATATTCACTTTGTACATAGTACTGAATAATGAAATATATTTTTTTAGAGAAAAAACTAACCAGTGTAGTCTATAGCGCATAGCGCAAAATAGTGCAAGGCTTGCGCTATGAGCTATTTTGCGCTATGCGCTACAGCGTGCACTATTGCGTTCATTTTGGGAAAAAATGTAATCAAGTATATTTTGCCTAACCAATTTTTTTTGTTTTTGTTTTGTATATTTTGCGTCATATCCAAACCGTTCAAGACTCCAAATACAAGCACTACCCTACTTTATGCATGTATTAAATATTTTTTTATATAAAATGTAACTGTACTATAGAAAATTTGATAAGTCCATATTGTACATTCAAAGTAATTGATAGATATAATATATTTGTGTCTTACAAATTTGAGATTTATTCTTATAATTGTGAGTTATAATGAAAGTTATTTCTATTTATCAATTATGGTGATATAAAATTATAAGAAAAAAATACATGAAAATACACCTTTGTACGATGTTTAAAAAAATGCTAACAAGTACCAAGAAAAAAATTATAAATAAAAAAAATTGTAAAGTGAAAATAAGATCATGAAAAAAAAATATGAACAAGATTCGAATAAATAGAAGTTAAACGTGATTCAAGCGTACAATAACAAAACATAAAAATTATATTATGCGGCTAAGTTTTTAAAACATAGTCATTAGTTTTTATCTAAATCATAACCGCTAATCATTATTTAAACGACCATCAATTTCTTTTTCGTTCGAGTCATACTCTACGACATTTCTCCTCTGAGTCATTGTAAATACAATTGTGTGATATTTTAGGCTTAATTCATTATCCAAACATTTAAGAAAGAGACAAAAACAAAATAGCGCGCTATTTAGAGCTATGCGCTATGATAAAATAGCGCGCTATTTTTGCGCTATAGGAAACCTTTGCGCTATTATAGGTACAATAACGCATGCACTGCGCTATGCGCTATTTGTCGCTATAGCATGCTATAGCAAGCGCTTAGATAACACATAAACTAATTTTTTATGGAATACCACAATCTCACATTAAGTAAATCATACAATTTTATCAAAATTGGTAAAAATACATAAAAATAAAATAAAAACTAAATCAATCCAAAAAATATCAGACAAAAATGTTGAAGAAATAAAGATAGTAAAAATACAAATCTTTCAAAAGAAATAAAACTTGAGAAAAAAATCAAAATATTATATCATTTTAAAGAATATACGTTATTTTGATCGAAAATAATGATTTTAAACAGCTTTAAAGAATGTAAGAGTGATACTTTTTTCAGGCAGAGTGTTTATTTTTTGATGCATTTAGATTCGAATCCAAGCCCTCTAAAACCTAAAGTCAAGAGCATTTTACAACTTGTCACTTGAGTTAGCGGTCCTTGACAACTCTAAACAATTTATGTTATCTTCATAAGTTATGTTCTTTGTTTTTTTTTTTTTTTTAAAACTCTCTATAGACTTTATAAATTGCATTTGTTGTGTTTCTAAACGTGAAGAAGAAAATTTTATTTGGCTTAGGTTCTTCATAGCACTATTGTTGTTATGTATATGAACATATAACACTGGGCAAACATGACATAAATAGTTTGCCAATGTCAATTCTATGAGCACTACATTTTTTCCCTTCTTTTACACCACAAAATTTTGCCCAATTACGAAACATGAATTTTCTCCTTCCACACCCCCATCATTTACTATTTTACCCTCCTCTTTTATGATTGTTATCCCTAAATCAAACTCTTTCTTCCTGGTTCAAGATCAAAAATCCAAATTTTCATCTACAAAATTGAGCTTTAAGCATCAAACAATTTCATTCTATCCTTAACATTCATCATGATAATCACATTTATGGTTTGGATTTTAGGGAAGACTGGAAAATTCGATGATGACAAATGGGGAAGCCTTGGTCACATTCCCATTAACCCTTGTCACGTCATGTCGTGATTACTTATCCACGTCCATGGCAGGAGTGGGGCATAAAGACATCTAGGATAATTTCAACCATGTAACTCAGTGGCATCCTCGTTCAATCCTAGGACAGACCTCTTCCACTTTTTGTTCATAATACCAACAGCTTTGCGCCAAGAAATGGCATCGGAATCCATCATATCATTTAACGTTCCATCCACGTACTAACCTAGCAGGATTTTGTGGGTACCTAGGGTGCATCCGTGTGTGGATGGCGATGGTGATTTTTTTTCCTTTTGTATTTTGACGAAATATGTTATGCTGGGGTTGACAAGGGCCCCCAGCTTTCTAACAGAAGGTAAGGGGTTTGATCCTTGTCAGTCACATTTTAGCGGCTTCTTTTTGAGGAGGCATATAATACTCTCTTAAATAAGTGAAAAGTGCCTCGCTGGAGCTTGGCTTAAATTAAATGGGTGGTCAGTTGGGGTAGGCTAGCAGAATTTCCTAGCTCTACTCTATAAAGTATGGTTTTAAGAAAAGAAAAAAGTGTGATTTTATCACTTCCCTTAACTCCATTTTTTCCTAATTATACATTTTCATGGAAATACTAGTAATATTCAACATGATATGATGATTTGGAGAAGAAAGATAGCATAGGTTTTGATGATATTGGAGTAAAAATAAGGAGTAAAACCAGGACATGGTTGGTTTGGAAAAGAAAATATGAACATTGAAGAAGGAAAATAAGTGGGGCTTGGGATGCAAAAATCGCAGTGCAAAAGAATTGGCAGCTTGCCAATCACATTCTGTACAGTCTTCGGAAACACCCTTCTCTAAGTATGGATGGGAAACAATGACCGCCCCTAATTCCACTTTTTTGAATTAAGGTTGTGTCTGCACAGTGTTATTTTACACCAATCAAAATGTTGTTGTTTTTTTTAAAAAAAAACAGCCTACAATCAATGAATCAATTTTTTACTGCAACATCCTTGTCATATTGCGTTTTAATGTGATAAAAGCATGTGCATACCAGTTCCCAAGGATACCAAGCTTGCTGCACAGTTGAATACAACAAGAAAACGGCATAGCTAAAAAGAAATCCACCGAAAACACTCTATAGCATGTAAATCAAACGATATAATAGTTAGAAAGAAAAACTAAAGGAAGAACGACAAAGAATGACAGCATCATAATATTCACCCGCCAAAGGCGGCTCTGATATGCATGAGTCTTCTCGAAATCCCTAACGATCTGTTCTTGATCTGAAATGTAAAATTAAATCAATACTTACAATTTTGTTGAGATGTTAGGATTTACAGGGCTAATACCTTGGATGTCCAGCGGCTGGTCGTCATCTTGAATAGAGAGCGAGCGTTTAAGGTTGCCGTCGCCGTCGTCGTCGTAGTTGGTCACTAGTCGCCCTCGTTTCCACCATTTTCTCCTTAATTGCTGCATTATTTGTATTTGTTTATGTTTATTGCAGTAGGGTTCGACGGTAGCCCAAGGAGCTGGTAAAAGTTACTAAATGCAGGGAAGCAAAATTCGTCCGGAGCTGCAATATCTACACCATCCTCCGCCCAATGCCACTGCAACCAGATGAAAAATTAAGACTATTTGGTTTTTATTGTATTTTAAGTTTTAAGATTCAATATTACTTATCGGAAAAAAAAAATCAAGGGCCAAATGAAAATAAATATATATTGTTTTCTGCTTTTTTTGTTAGCTTCATTTTGACGTTTTCTATGATATACGTGCATCGTTCGCATTTTTTGTATGAACAAAAAATAAAAATTAAAGAAGATAAATCAAATACCAAATGTTAAAATATACTCAAAAAACTCGCTTTGGACAGTCATATAAAACTAGTAAAAATTACTCAAATGAAGCAGTGTAATCCAAGTTTTAAAACATAGTAATAAATTTTAGTACCAACAATCAATGGAAGACAGAGCATAAATATCGTAAGACAATTCTCTTTTGGCACTTTTTGAATAAATGATTGTTTAGTTAATTATTTCTTCATTACAAATCAAATTATGCAAGGTTTTTATACTTTCTTTAACCTCATTGAATTCAAGGTTGAGTTTATTATAGTCTATATTAATGTTTAATAAGATAATAAATGATAAAAATTAACTTCAGTACAAACTAAATTAAATATAGCAATGTGTTTTTTTTTTTTTTCAATTCAAAAAAATAGGTTTCAATTGACTTTACATTTGGTTTATATATTACATTTTTTATAAGTGGGTTGTCATTCTTCATTGTTGTAGAATAGTTCCTCATATATAACATTAAATATTGATAAAAGTATGGACTTTGTTTTATTTTATATTTCAACTCAAATTTTCCACAATACATTAAAGAGTAATTTGATAAATTACTTACATCAAATGACTTTGAAAGATGAAGGAGAATCTTCTTCTTTCACTTTGGCCACTTTTTCAAATTTATCAAGTAGATGGTCTGATTTCAAAACTAGTTTCACTTATAGTCCTGGCCGGAGCAATATGATAGGTTTTTTTTAGTGACAATTCGGCTAAAGTCCATATTAAGTTTCAAAATAGGCAAAACATCCTTACTAAAAACAGTATGTAAATTAGGTTCATAGAATTAACTCAAATAAGTTAATTAATAATGATATAAATTTAGGTAATTATTTAGTAAATAATTGCAGATATATATGCAATTATACTAAAAAAACAACAGAAATTTTCGCAATTATTCAATGAAAATTTCTGTGATTATTCATCAAAAAGTTGCAAAAATTTCCGTAATTTTTCTGAAAATATTAGATAAATTTCCGCAATTATTCACCAAAAAATTACAGAAATATATGCAACTAATCATAGAAAAATTGTAGACATTTATTCAAATTTTTGATATAAATTGCATAAGTGTTTGCAATTATTCGCTAATAATTGCATAATCATGTGTATTATTCAGTAATTAAATTCTAGGGACCTAATTTACATTCTTTTTTTGAAAGAAAGTTTTCATGTATTAAGTTTTATTTTAAGGATCTAAACATAATATTCACTTTTTTATTTTGTGAACATGGCGGGCGACTTTCAGAAGTCGCCCGCTATGTTTAAAAAACGAAAATAAATGGGTGCCTTTTCTGAACTACAATATAACAACCCAGTTTCTCCTCTCCCCCCTCATTAAACAAAAAACCCAAAACTCAATCAATTATCTCTTTTTGCAATCTTGTACCATTTGCATTAAATTCAATAGAAAGCAGTGCTCTAAAATATCTTTTTTAACAATAACGACATCTATTTACTTTGAACCAATCAAGTTATCACTGGTTTTTTTGGTAGATTTGTAAATGAAAATTGATCAGTATTATATCCATTATTGTTGTAGAATGACTTCTAATTTTATTCTATATACTATTAAAGTAGTGAATTGACTATCGATGGTTAAATGTATGGAAAGTATGTTAATGGTTCTTACTAATTAGCAAACGTTCATAAAAGGTGTGGTTTAAAAAATTAAAATAATTGGTTTACAAAGTAACTAAGATAAAATCGAAGGAGTTTGATATTGATTAACTTGCAATTGGTCAACCGATTCTGCATCTAAAACAATAAAAATTACTAATGATGATGACATTGAATTAATATTTTATATCATCTTTAAATTCATATAGTTGTTTCTTGGAAAGAATAAAAGATTAGTGGTACAACATACATCGACACTTGCTGTTAATTATGGTGTGTAAATTATTCTAAATTGTTCCTGATCATGAATACATTGCGACAAATTACATATGCTAGTTACGATAATCTATCTATGAATATAGCACAATATGGTTAGTACAAATGTTCTTTAGAGATCCTCATTTCATGATTTTTTAGCAAAATGTACAATTTAGTTATCCATCTCTGATACATGGTAGTTTTGCATGCATGATTCAGAAGTAATGCATATTTGTTAATCCTTTTAAATTTCATATTATTCCTTGTGTTACATATGGTACCAAATTTTATTTTCATGTGTAGCTTTATTTCCTAGCAAAATCCGACGTGAAATAGTAAGGTACCATCTAATAGCCATAGGCCTTTTCTTATGCAGCTCACACCCTCTGTACTATAAAATATGAGCCAAACATACGTTACATTTTGAAATGTTCATGAATTGTGTTGCATTTTATAACTGCTTAAAAATGTTGTATATTCATGTTGTGGTTTTTCGATGTTTGTATCTTGAACGATGGTTTTGATGATAACAACCTCATGTAATGAAATAAAATATATTTATTTTTGGCAAAGCCGACCGGTAGGGGTGAGCGTTTGGTCGATTCGGTTGGTGTAATAATTTTTTTTATTCCAATCCATATTTGTAAATTATATCTTGATGGTTTAAATGAATATTTAAAATATAAAATATTGATTGATATCAATATTTAAGTGGAAATATATTTTTATATGAAATGTTAAGTTGTTTTAACAAGATAATTAATAGTTTGTGTAGAAAAAATGTAAGATGTAGTAGTTATAAAATAAAATAAGAATTGTGTTTAAAACCATGTTTGGAAATGGTTAAATAGATTTATAGAGTGATAATATAATGTTGAATTGTGTTAAGATAAATAAACTGTAAATTGTTGTTAAGGTGAATTTTGGCAATAAAACAATATTTATGGGTATTTTTTGGCATAGCAAAATTTATGGGATTTTGTTTTTGTGTGTGTGTGTGTGTGTGTGTGTTTTTTTTTTTTTTTTTTTTTTTTTTTTTTGAAAATGGGTAAACTGCTTCGTTGAAAATCTGAACTAGAACTCAGCGTGAGAACTAGCCATGAAAAAAGAGTGTGGTGCTTTATTGACAACGCATCAATAAAAATATACAGGAAAAGTACAAACGGCAAGCAATTCAACCAGTATTTTGTTGCCTACCCAATACAATAAAAAATAAAAATAGGTAATCAAGGCAAAACAACGGCATTGAGACTGACACGTGCCGATCTCCGAACTCAACAGACAAATGAATAAAAAAAATGGCACTAGGTCTTCACCAAGCATACAACATGTCAAACTTCCCCAAATTACTCCATGTCGAGAAAACAATCAATTCTTTCCCTAAAACTCTCCATTACGCAATCCGCCATCATCCTGCATCCAGAAGGCAAATTCCCAACGACCGCCAATGACAACGTCCGATTGGCAGCTTCTTTTCATTGTTCTCGACTTCTTAAGCATGTATTTTATTTCAATTTCCAAGCAATCCCACCTTTGAAATTTGTCCCATCTTTGATTACTGTGAATTCTGACATTTCTTTCCATCCACATGTGGTACACCGTTGTAACCAAGCAGCAAAAAGTTGCGTCTTGGTTGAAAGAGGCGGTATTAAAAGAATTTTTCAACAGTTCCCCCTCCTCCTCCAGTTTCAACGAACTGTTTTGGGAAGGAACGAGACCAAGTTTGAGTTTGCAGCGTACCCAAAAATATGCAGCATAGGAAAATTCGAAAAAGAGGTGATTTCTACACTCATGTTGTACATTGCACAAAACACAGATCAAATCCACATCATATCCCCAGCTTATCATGATATCTTTAGTACTCAGTCGGTTAAGTATGGCTTTGTAGATGCACAAGGACATCATTGGGCTATTTGTATAATGAGATGCTAACTTGCACCATTCTGGTTCATTGTTATGATTTCTTGAAATATCCCATGCTGAGTAAAACGTAAATCCCTTTTTTTGTCATTCCAGCTCCAAAAGTTTATATCCCCAATAGGTTGAATATTAGTATAATTTATTTTGGTCGATAAAAGTCTCGCTGCAGGTAAACAATTAGGATTAAATTCTCCATTCTGTATAATGTGATTCACAGTGATATCATCCCCGCCAAAGAGACTTAGATGGTCCCACCACATTAATTTAACCATTATACTACTATTTAACCATGGGTCAAACCATAGCATAGTGTCACAGCCATTGACTATACATCGATTAATACATTGCAGTCCTTTTTATCTATGTTAAAAATTGTTTTCTAGGTCCCAGAACTGTTATTGTCGATAGCCATCACCCAAAAATATTTACCAGTGCAATATCTTTTAAGCATCCAAATTTTCCACAAACTATTATCGTTAATAAAAATGCCAAAGAAGTTCAAGGGCCGCATTAGTTTTAATGTCTTTGAAATTGCGCAAACCAACCTCACCTTCGGATTTAGGAGTACATAACGTATCCCACGCTATTTTGTGTCTTTTCCCTGTCTAAACAAAATTGGCACATAGTTTATTGATTTTTCCAATCGTCGCCTCTAGCAATTGGTATATCAACAACTGGTACATGACCATAGGGGTAATAACATATTTTATTAGTTCAATTTTTCCGTCCATCGATATCAATCTGCAGTCCCAGCTGTCCATCTTACATGTAATCTTATTAACTAATTCGCCACAATCAAAGAAATGAAGATAATTGTAACAACCCGTATTTTCAATAAACTGTTATAACATAAATCAAGGCAGAATTTAATTCAAAAATCTGAATCAGGGGAAACGGGCTATGCCATTGCATTCGTCTCGGAAAAATACGCGAAATAGAATCCGAGTTTTCGAAAATCGGAGTCCGTATGACCCAGTTAAGGCCCATTGAAGTTTTCAGAAATTTCTACGTTAAAGACAGATTTAAATTTCAAATTAAAATCAAGGATTAGGGCTAATCAGGGTTAGGCGGGAAAATTCCCGCCAGGGGGCCCCATGTCGACAGGCATGTCGACAGGGCACCCAGGGTGTCGACTGCCCTGTCGACAGCCCTGTCGACAGGGGGTGCCCAGGCAGTTCAGCCTGGTGCACCATTTCTGATTTGGGTTGGGTCATGTGGCTTGGTTCTGGAGAATTCTGAGATCTGACGGGCCAAACCTAATCTAGGGTTAATCCTAGGGCTAAAAACACTCTAATCTTCTATAAATATACCCCTAATCCTACCCTAAAGCCTCATTAATCAATCTAGCAACTAAACTATGCCAAATTGAATCCTCAAATGGCCTCCACCTAAAACCTAGCCTCCACCTTCCTCAAAGTTAAATCCTATGAAGATATGATGATCATACAACCTTTTCTATGTTGTATGAATGCTTAATAACTTGCATACTTCATTAAGTAGCAAGTTTGATTTGCTAAAGTTAGTGTTTTGGGATTTTGCAAAAGGGTTTTCTTATTTGAGGCGTTGTTTTGAGTTTTTAAAAGGGCTTCTTCATCTTATTTGGTGGATTTGTGGCTTGTTTGTATTTGTAAGCCCTCTTACCTTCACTTTACAAACTCTAAAGTTAATGTTTGGTGAAAGTTGAGATTTTATGTGAGTTTAGTTGATTATGCATGTTTATGCGAACTCACTATGTCATGTTTTATATGATTCATAAGTTATGCATGCTTATGCGAAATTTCTATGCCATGTTTTACATGTTTCACAAGTTATGCATGCTTATGCGAGCTTATTATGTCATGTTCTACATGTTTCATGGGTTATGCATGTTTATGCAAGATTACCTTACCATGTTATGCAAGTTTCATGGGTTATGCATGTTTATGCAAGATCACCTTACCATGTTATGCAAGTTCACCTTACCATGTTATGCAAGTTTAAATGGATTATGCATGTTCACCTTACCATGTTATGCATATTTAATAAGCTATGCATGTTTATGCGAGTTTACTATGACATGATTTGCAAGTTTAACATGTATGCATATTTGTTATGATAGGTGAAGTTCATCATGTATGTTATGCTAAGTTACCTTTTATACCCTTATGCGTTATGACGAATATGTAAGCGAGATAATGACGTTGGGAGGGTTTGGGTGAACTTAAAAATACATGAAACTAAAAGATTGGGAATTTACCTATTAAGTTAGGTCTACCCCTTGGGAATTTACCTATTAAGTTAGGTCTACCCAAGTATATGTTAACTTGTAAATATGTTTTGAAGTGGACATGACATTAGATAACATGATATGGCCAACTTGAGGTTAGACCTAGTTGTGGTGTAAATCTTCCCAGGTAACCACAACGTGGGGTCTAATGTGGGTAGTTGGTCATGATGCACCGTAAGACCCGAGGTTAGACCTAGACGTGGTGTAAATCTTCCCAGGTAACCACGGATGTCTAATGTGAGAGGTTGGGTGCGTTAAGTAATTAATGCCTCATGATTAGGGTTAAGTCATGGCCCACTAATATTTAACCAATAATGGGGAGGCGAGGATTAGATGGGGTTAAGTGGTTACACTTAACCAATTTAATCCAGGATTAGTGAGGGGTTAAAACCACACTTAACCCTCTTAGAAACCCTAACAACGTGGTCTGTTCCAGCAGTAATCCCAGTTTGGTATCATTCACAACCCTAGAGGTTAGGCTAGGGCGGGGCACGATTACTGGACTGATGTAAGCGACCAAAGCGACGGCTGAGTGGTACAGCGGTGCGGGTCCGGCGGACTGCGGACGTGCACGTAGTCCGATGTTGGACAAACTCGAGGCACGGGTACCAGTAGACTTAGACTGTGCATTATTGCTTAGGTGTCTGGGGTTGACACCCGAGGGCTTGATACACCCGAAGGTGGACCCAGCACAGTCTGACTACATCCATGTGGGCCGTATGGACACCAACACTTGACGTGTTAGGTTTATAGGGAGCCGATCGACTAGACCGTTGGGCTGGACCTTATACTAAGGTCACTTTTTGTTATTGGGCCAAAGTTTGGGCTAAGGGATCAAGATCTGTTTTGTGGGTTTGCTAGTACACTGTGGTGCAAAGTTTAATCTAGTCCATGTGATGTCACCTTTATCTATTGCCAGTATGTTCATCTCAGTTTTCATCATACGGTTAACTTTATTAGTTTGTAGATTGATCGTAGTAGGGCTTACCAGTCTTTTTGACTGACCTGTTTTCCTTTCGCTTCTTTTCTTCCGTTCCCCCCCCCCCCCCCCACAGGTTCTCAGGGAGGGACTACATCTGCTTAGTGGATCTTTGACTTGCTTGTTGATAGCTCATGTATGGATCTGAGCTAGCTGTGGCTTATCTTTTATTTTCTGGGGATTAGCACTGATGTTTTTACCATGTGTTTTGTTACCACGTATCTAGACTGATGTTGTATTTTGGATCATGACATTTTGATATTATGTACTTGACTATGTTGGTTTTCTGAAATGATGATGATGGGTTTTTATCTGCTACCGCTGCTTTACTTATATTTATTTATATATATTCTGTCTTGCGATATCTCTGTGCAAGTTTACCTTCACAATAACGCCCCTCCAAAGCTAGTACATTCTAAGGAGTGATCCTAGTGGAGGTGGGGTGTTACATTTGGTATCAGAGCACGAGGTTAACAAGATTGAACAAAACTTTTGAAAAAAAAACCCTTTTGAAAAACTATTTTCAAAAACCTACTAAGTATTTTCCAAAATAAAGTCTAGATTATTTTAAGGCTAATCCCCAAAAGCCATCAGCATTATCATTCGTTCCCTTGACCTGATCTTATCTTATCTTTTGTTTCAGTATGGCTGAGAATCTTGACATCCCAGATGGAGTAAACGTACCACTCTGGTATAGGAGACTCCAAGAAGCTAGGGCGGCAGCCGGTCCCGCCAACCCTACTCCCACTCCTCCTCCCGTAGTTGAGAATCCTATCCCTAATATCCCTCCTCCGGTGGTTCCTGCTCCCCCTCCTCCAGCAGCTAATATTCCCCCTCCCGTTGCTAATGTTCCTCCTCCTCCCGTTGCTGAGGCTCCTCTTCCTCCTCCTCCCCCTCAGCATCCTCAGATTGAGTTTACAAAGGTTTGTAAAGACTTCAAGGCAATGGGAGGCAAGAATTTCCTAGGCACGGAATCTTTCGTTGAAGCCAGGAATTGGCTGAAGGACACGGAGGACTTGTTTGCTATCTTTGGAATTGATGATGAGAGGAAAATCTTATTGACTGTATGGCTTTTGAAGGATGAGGCGGCCTATTGGTGGGAGGTCACCAATGGGACGAGGCCCGTTGAGACTTGGGCCGACTTGAGGGCTAGATTTGTGACCAAGTTTCTATCTTCAGCCGAGGCGAATTTACAAATGGAGAAGTTCATTTCATTAAAGCAAGGTGATATGACGATCAAGGAGTATGTGAACAAGTTTAATCAGCTGGCCCGCTTTGGTTTGGATATAGTGAACACTCCGGAGAAGAAGGCTCTTCGATTTGCCAGAGGATTGAATGAGCCGCTACAGGGCTTGGCGATGTCGCATATTCCGCATGGAGCCACTTTCGAGAGTTTGGTCAATATGGCTCTGCTTCAGGGAGAGGGAAAGAAGGAAGTCAAGTCGGGCGATACTCAAACAAAGAAGGCTGATTCTCAAGGCAAAGGCAACCAAGGTCAAAGCAGTCAAGGAAATCAGAATAAGAACAAGAAGGGCAACAACAAAGGCAAGGGGAAGTGCAATTACTGTGGCATAGCTGGGCACTTTGCTAAGGATTGCAGGAAGAAGAAAAGGAAGCTTAGTGGTGGATGCTTTTCTTGTGGAGAGACTGGGCACTTCAGCAAAGAATGCCCAAAGAAGAAAGGACAGGCTGGATCTTCAGGAGGGCAAGTTCATGCTCTCAATGCCGCTTCAGTTCCCGAGCGAGGTAGTGTTTCTGTCGAGAACCTTGTTTATATCTCTGA
Organism: Allium sativum; assembly: GCA_030737875.1. NCBI lineage: Eukaryota > Viridiplantae > Streptophyta > Magnoliopsida > Asparagales > Amaryllidaceae > Allium > Allium sativum. The sequence goes on along the minus strand of CM060921.1, from coordinate 505,630,627 downwards.
TCTTCCAGTACGTACCTTGTTTGACTCCGGTGCATCACATAGCTTTATTTCATCTAATCTTGTTGATAGCTTGCACCTCAGTACTAGCTTAGTGGATGATCCCGTTTGTGTCTCGAATCCCATTGGGGGTTCTGCTCATCTATCTATGATATGTGAGTATCTGAGGATCTCTATACTCAGCGTTGAATTCTTGTGTAGTGCGTATGTTCTAGGGTTCAGGGGATACGGATTGATCTTGGGCATGGATTGGCTGTCTAGATATGGAGCCATTCTGGATTGTGAGCATAGGGTTGTAAGGCTTGTGACTCGCCTGGGCAACACCTTAGAGATTTCATGCAATCCGAAGAATCCCGTCATGTTATGCTATCTAGAATCTCTCGACTCATCAGAGGAGGCCCTTCAGTCTGTAAGGGTGGTCCGGGATTATCCAGATGTGTTTGAAGAAGTTAAGGGGTTGCCCCCTAAACGAGAGATTGACTTTCACATCTATCTGGTAGATAATGCTAAACCTGTTTCTTTGCCCGTTCGGCATATGGCTCCGCGTGAGAGACGGGAGCTGAGCAAGCAAGTGAAAGAATTGCTTGAGAAGGGCTTCATCAGAAGGAGTATATCCGAATGGGGAGCGCCTGTGGTGTTTGCAACTAAGGCAGATGGCTCTCTTCGACTCTGCGTGGATTATAGAGAATTGAATAAGCTGACTAAGAAGAACAGACACCCGTTACCGAGGATCGACGATCTCTTTGATCAACTTGTTGGTGCTTCTATTTTCTCTCAGCTTGATCTTGCTACGGGTTTTCATCAGCTCAGAGTGGCTGAAGACAGTATAGACAAAACTGCATTCAGAACTCCAGACGGATTCTTTGAATGGCTTGTTATGCCGTTCGGTTTGACGAATGCACCCGCGTATTTTGTGGATTTGATGAGTAGGGTGTTTCGGGAGTTCTTGAATAAGTTTGTCGTGGTCTTTGTTGATGATATTCTAGTCTTCTCCAAGGATGAGGAAGAGCATGCGAGGCACCTAGTAGAGGTGATGGACACACTCAGAGCACACCAGTTAAAAGCCAAGTTCTCCAAGTGCCACTTTTGGAGAAGGGAAGTCAGATTTCTTGGGCATATCGTATCCAAGCAAGGCTTGGCAGTGGATCCCGCTAAGGTGGTTGCAGTTCAGGATTGGAAGACTCCAAGGAATGCAACCGAGGTGAGGAGCTTTCTGGGTCTTGCGGGTTTCTATCGGAAGTTCATCAAGGACTTCGCAAAGATATCTGCTCCCCTTACTAAGTTGATGAAGAAGAACTTAGTCTTTGCTTGGGATATGGATTGTGAGCTTGCTTTTCAGAGGCTCAAGAGAGCCCTTACCTCCGCACCAGTTCTAGCCTTACCCGATGGTGGTAAGGTATTTACCGTGTACACTGATGCTTGTGGCACGGGATTGGGTGCCGTTCTGATGCAAGAGGGCAGAGTTATATGTTTTGGTGGGAGGCAACTTAAGGTGCATGAGAGGAATTATCCCACCCATGATCTAGAGCTGGCAGCGATCGTATATGCGCTTAAAGCATGGCGTCATTACCTTCTGGGAGAGAGATTTGAGCTATATACTGATCATAAGTCTTTGAAGTATCTCTTTTCGCAGAAAGATCTGAACTTAAGACAGCAGAGATGGATGGAATTTTTGGCTTCCTATGATTTTGAGATATCCTATACCCCTGGCAAGGGGAATGTTGTAGCGGATGCGTTGAGTAGGAAAAGGTTGACGCTAAGTCCTCTATTTGTTGAGATGAAGAATTTAGAGTTCTTGGCGACTTTTGATTTCTCTTTGGCAATGGAGTCGGAGACCGGTTCCTTGGCATCTTTAGAACTCAGGCCTACCCTTCTAGATCAAGTCGGGGCTTCACAGAAGGAAGACCCTCAGATAGTGCAGATCATGGATAAGCTGGTTCGAGGGGAGACATCTAGTCACCTTGCTCGATATTCTATAGACGATAAGGGTTGGCTAAGGAGGGATGGAAGGCTTTGTGTTCCGATGGTAGAAGACTTGGTAAGGGAAGTTCTTGAGGAAGCACATCGCTCCAAGATGACCATACATCCAGGTGGTGATAAGATGTATAAGGACATGAAGCGCGTTTTCTTCTGGCCTGGGATGAAGAAGGATGTAGCGGAGTTTGTCTCGAGATGTGTTATTTGTCAGAGGGTAAAAGCTGAGTCAAAGAAGCCCGGTGGGCTATTACATCCGCTAGAGGTCCCGCTATGGAAGTGGGAGAGCATCTCTATGGACTTTATTGATGGGCTTCCAAGGTCCAGGAAGGGGAACACGAGCATATGGGTCATTGTGGATAGGCTCACGAAGAGTGCTCATTTTATCCCAGTAAAGAGCAAAAGGACAGCATCTGGACTAGCAACAGTATATCTTCGTGAGATAGTGCGACTACATGGAGTCCCTTCCAGCATAGTCAGTGATCGAGACCCCATCTTTACCAGTCAGTTCTGGAACAGTTTGTAGGAGGCTATGGGCACAAGGTTGAACCTGAGTACGGCCTATCACCCACAAACGGACGGCCAAACAGAAAGGGTGAATAGGGTACTTGAGGACTTGTTGAGGCTTTGCATTCTGGATTTTGGTGGCGCTTGGGAAGACCATCTTTCTCTTGTCGAGTTTGCATACAACAACAGTTATCAGGCGAGCATAGGGATGGCACCCTTTGAGGCTTTATATGGGAGGCCGTGCAAGTCACCTACATGTTGGTGGGAATCCACGGATAAGCTTATACTTGGACCCGACATGATTAGGGATACATCCGAGAAGGTCGAGTTGATTAGAAGACGGATGAAAGCGGCCCAAGACCGGCAGAAATCCTATGCTGACAGGCGAAGGTCCGAATTGGAGTTTGAGGTTGGGGACAAGGTTTTCGTGAAGGTTTCTCCTTTGCGGAATGTGGTCCGATTTGGAGCTGTTGGGAAGCTAGCACCGAGATTTGTTGGACCCTTCCCCATCATTGAGAGAATTGGGAAGATGGCCTATAGAGTGCAATTGCCCGAGAAGTTGTCCGGAGTACATAATGTCTTTCATGTCTCGCATCTCCGAAAGTGCCTGCATGAGTCCGCTGAGGTGGTTGAACCTAGCACTCTTGAAGACGTGGAAGTAGAGAAAGAAGCAACTTTAAGGAAAGCTCCGATTCGTATCTTGGGACAGAGACCAAGAAGCTAAGGAATCGTGAGGTCAGATTGGTGAAAGTTCAATGGGGTGAAGCCGAAGAGGACGCAACTTGGGAAACCGAGGAGAAGATGCGTGGGCTTTATCCATTTCTTTTTGAGGGTACACTCTCAATCTCTTTCCTTTATTTAGCGTAACTTTCTCTTTGCTATCCATGTTTATTTAGTTGTCGTGCTAAGCTTGTCATGAGAACCTTAGGTAGAAACCCTTTTGGATGAAACATGTGCTTGAGACATGTTATGTTCGATGGTTGCAAGTGGTTGCAAGTGTTTGCAAGTGGTTACTCGTGGATGCATGATACACATTAGGCACTAGATCGGCTCACACACTCCTCATATTGCATGTGCATGAGTGTTTATGCTTATTCTTGGATGAACTTTGTATGCAATCACATGGATGTTGCATATGGGTGTATGGTTGAGCACGCATATAGATATTATACATTATGATAGGGATTTGCATACATATGGATACATTTCACTAACATATTTTGCATTGATCATTGCATTAGATAGGTACATGTACACACACTTTTGCATATGTTCATACAACATTTAGAATCCTTTAAGGACAATGGTTGCTCGTGGATGATGTTTTGAGTAGATGGATGTTGGATGGTAGGATAAGTTCTTCCTAACTTGAAGATTTCGGGGACGAAATCCTTTAAGGAGGGGAGAATGTAACAACCCGTATTTTCAATAAACTGTTATAACATAAATCGAGGCAGAATTTAATTCAAAAATCTGAATCAGGGGAAACGGGCTATGCCATTGCGTTCGTCTCGGAAAAATACGCGAAATAGAGTCCGAGTTTTCGAAAATCGGAGTCCGTATGACCCAGTTAAGGCCCATTGAAGTTTTCAGAAATTTCTACGTTAAAGACAGATTTAAATTTCAAATTAAAATCAAGGATTAGGGCTAATCAGGGTTAGGCGGGAAAATTCCCGCCAGGGGGCCCCATGTCGACAGGCATGTCGACAGGGCACCCAGGGTGTCGACTGCCCTGTCGACAGCCCTGTCGACAGGGGGTGCCCAGGCAGTTCAGCCTGGTGCACCATTTCTGATTTGGGTTGGGTCATGTGGCTTGGTTCTGGAGAATTCTGAGATCTGACGGGCCAAACCTAATCTAGGGTTAATCCTAGGGCTAAAAACACTCTAATCTTCTATAAATATACCCCTAATCCTACCCTAAAGCCTCATTAATCAATCTAGCAACTAAACTATGCCAAATTGAATCCTCAAATGGCCTCCACCTAAAACCTAGCCTCCACCTTCCTCAAAGTTAAATCCTATGAAGATATGATGATCATACAACCTTTTCTATGTTGTATGAATGCTTAATAACTTGCATACTTCATTAAGTAGCAAGTTTGATTTGCTAAAGTTAGTGTTTTGGGATTTTGCAAAAGGGTTTTCTTATTTGAGGCGTTGTTTTGAGTTTTTAAAAGGGCTTCTTCATCTTATTTGGTGGATTTGTGGCTTGTTTGTATTTGTAAGCCCTCTTACCTTCACTTTACAAACTCTAAAGTTAATGTTTGGTGAAAGTTGAGATTTTATGTGAGTTTAGTTGATTATGCATGTTTATGCGAACTCACTATGTCATGTTTTATATGATTCATAAGTTATGCATGCTTATGCGAAATTTCTATGCCATGTTTTACATGTTTCACAAGTTATGCATGCTTATGCGAGCTTATTATGTCATGTTCTACATGTTTCATGGGTTATGCATGTTTATGCAAGATTACCTTACCATGTTATGCAAGTTTCATGGGTTATGCATGTTTATGCAAGATCACCTTACCATGTTATGCAAGTTCACCTTACCATGTTATGCAAGTTTAAATGGATTATGCATGTTCACCTTACCATGTTATGCATATTTAATAAGCTATGCATGTTTATGCGAGTTTACTATGACATGATTTGCAAGTTTAACATGTATGCATATTTGTTATGATAGGTGAAGTTCATCATGTATGTTATGCTAAGTTACCTTTTATACCCTTATGCGTTATGACGAATATGTAAGCGAGATAATGACGTTGGGAGGGTTTGGGTGAACTTAAAAATACATGAAACTAAAAGATTGGGAATTTACCTATTAAGTTAGGTCTACCCCTTGGGAATTTACCTATTAAGTTAGGTCTACCCAAGTATATGTTAACTTGTAAATATGTTTTGAAGTGGACATGACATTAGATAACATGATATGGCCAACTCGAGGTTAGACCTAGTTGTGGTGTAAATCTTCCCAGGTAACCACAACGTGGGGTCTAATGTGGGTAGTTGGTCATGATGCACCGTAAGACCCGAGGTTAGACCTAGACGTGGTGTAAATCTTCCCAGGTAACCACGGATGTCTAATGTGAGAGGTTGGGTGCGTTAAGTAATTAATGCCTCATGATTAGGGTTAAGTCATGGCCCACTAATATTTAACCAATAATGGGGAGGCGAGGATTAGATGGGGTTAAGTGGTTACACTTAACCAATTTAATCCAGGATTAGTGAGGGGTTAAAACCACACTTAACCCTCTTAGAAACCCTAACAACGTGGTCTGTTCCAGCAGTAATCCCAGTTTGGTATCATTCACAACCCTAGAGGTTAGGCTAGGGCGGGGCACGATTACTGGACTGATGTAAGCGACCAAAGCGACGGCTGAGTGGTACAGCGGTGCGGGTCCGGCGGACTGCGGACGTGCACGTAGTCCGATGTTGGACAAACTCGAGGCACGGGTACCAGTAGACTTAGACTGTGCATTATTGCTTAGGTGTCTGGGGTTGACACCCGAGGGCTTGATACACCCGAAGGTGGACCCAGCACAGTCTGACTACATCCATGTGGGCCGTATGGACACCAACACTTGACGTGTTAGGTTTATAGGGAGCCGATCGACTAGACCGTTGGGCTGGACCTTATACTAAGGTCCCTTTTTGTTATTGGGCCAAAGTTTGGGCTAAGGGATCAAGATCTGTTTTGTGGGTTTGCTAGTACACTGTGGTGCAAAGTTTAATCTAGTCCATGTGATGTCACCTTTATCTATTGCCAGTATGTTCATCTCAGTTTTCATCATACGGTTAACTTTATTAGTTTGTAGATTGATCGTAGTAGGGCTTACCAGTCTTTTTGACTGACCTGTTTTCCTTTCGCTTCTTTTCTTCCGTTCCCCCCCCCCCACAGGTTCTCAGGGAGGGACTACATCTGCTTAGTGGATCTTTGACTTGCTTGTTGATAGCTCATGTATGGATCTAAGCTAGCTGTGGCTTATCTTTTATTTTCTAGGGATTAGCACTGATGTTTTTACCATGTGTTTTGTTACCACGTATCTAGACTGATGTTGTATTTTGGATCATGACATTTTGATATTATGTACTTGACTATGTTGGTTTTCTGAAATGATGATGATGGGTTTTTATCTGCTACCGCTGCTTTACTTATATTTATTTATATATATTCTGTCTTGCGATATCTCTGTGCAAGTTTACCTTCACAATAACGCCCCTCCAAAGCTAGTACATTCTAAGGAGTGATCCTAGTGGAGGTGGGGTGTTACAATAATTTTTAGAAAATGGTACACCCAAATATTTTACAGGAAGTCTACCTTCATTCATATTAAGCTCTTGAAGCACCTGGAACTTGTTATTAACCCCTTTGCTGAAAAACACTTTGGATTTCAAATTGTTAACTTTAAATCCAGCAACCTCTTTTAAATGATTTAAATAGTGTTAATTGCCTTTATTCCATTAATCTTGGCTTTAGAAAAGATCGTAAATCGTCTGCGTAAATCAAGCGAGTAATAGAAGGCTCCTGCTTAAATATAGGTTGTATAAGACTTTCATCCGCTGCTTTGTACATAAGAATATAATAATATTCCATAGCCACACAAAATAGATAGGGTGAGAGTGGGTCTCCCTGTCTAAGACCCCTGTTGCTATGTATGAACCCTTTGGGACTGCGTTGAATCAGAATTGAGAAAGTAGACGGTGAAATGCATGTTTTGATAATGCGTATAATCTTCCTCGAAAATCACATTCTCATAAGCATAAGACAAATGAACTTTCTGTTAACCATATCATAAGCTTTCTGAAGGTCGATTTTGATACAAATTTTACCACTGCCCTTTATATTGACATGTCTAATTTGTTCATGTGCTAGCAGGATATTTTCAACAATGAATCTTCATGGAATGAATGCAGACTGATTATAAGATATCATATGTTCGAGGTATGGTTTAATTATGTTGCAAATAACTTTAGAAATAATTTTATATATGACATTACAACATGTTATGGGTTTGAAGTCTGACATGGCACTGGGTTTATCAACTTTGGGTATAAGGGTTATGAAAGTGTGATTTATGCCCTTTGCAAGTTTATCGATGTGAAAAACCTAATTAATCATCTCTAGCATGCTTATTTTAAGATCCTCCCAATGTATTTTAAAGAATTTAGCAGTGAAACCATCAGGCCCTGGACTTTTGTCGTTAGATATAGAGAAAGTAGCAATATGAATTTTCTCCAGACTCACATCTTCCTTTAACTGACTTATACCCTTGTCATTAATAATATTAATACAATTAATATCAGGAAAAGAATCATTCATATCAGTTTTAGAGTTGAAAATTCCTGAAAAATACAAATAACCTCCCTTTCAATAGTTTCAGCGTCGTTCACTAGGTCACCGTTCCTCATAAATAAGTTGCTCCAGTTATTGAGATGACATCTTAGCATGAACAAAATTTGTACATGAATCATCTATGTGAGCCAACTTATCTTAACTTTCTGTTTTGCATTACAAGCTACAATATTACTTTGATACTTCCATTTCCCATATGCATCCTTGAGATTTTCATAATTGTTTGCATCAGTGGGATTCTCATCAATCTTCTCAAGAGTCGTTTTGTATTTTTTTTTCTCCAGCATCTTTAATTTGTCATAATCTTTAATGCTAATATAATTCCAACCCTTAAGGTAGAATTTACAAATCTTCAAAAACATTTGAAATTTATAAATTCTAGAACCCTGAAATATGAAATCATCAAAGTGTTGGCAGTCTGGTTAATTTCTTCTCTGTAACCCTCCTTACCACTCTAGGAATTTAAGTATCTGAATGGCACATTCTTAATCGCATTACTCTTTTTCTTGAAATTGACACAAATAGGTATGTGATCGCTAATAGGGTTAGCTACACCAAAAGCACTTAGATCTGGGAGAATGTCAAGTAAAAGATGGTTACATAGAGTATTATCAATTTTAGTAGCAATACCCTTCTTTCTCCACGTATATTTGGAGCCAGCGATAGAGATATCCATTAAACCAACATTAGAGATGCAGTCGATAAGGCCTGCTATATGTCTATGCGGGACCGTAGAACCTCCTTTCTTGTTATTTGGTGATAAAATATTATTAATATCTCTAAGAACGAACCACGGAATATCAAAATATTGGGATTCATCAACCAATTCTAGCCAAAGCTTTTCCCTATCTAACAGGAAGTTACTCACATAAATGGATGTAATTCTACAGGAGAAACCCCCAATATTATCTGCTTTAAATGATATATGCCGATATGACATAACTTCTACATTAGTCTTCTAAATTTCTGAATCCCATAGCATAAGGATTCTACCCTTACTGCCAGTGCTGTTGTTATCCATAACGTTCCATATACTATGTAGCTTATTTTTTATATATTGTTGGCCATATCATTATTCAACTTGTTCTTCAAGAGGCCAATCACAGATGACCTATATTTGTTAAGAAATTTAAATACTTCAAACTGATTGTTTAGAGCATTTAATCCTCTAACATTCCAGGCTATGATGTTCATTTAATCTTGCATTGGCTCCTTGTCGATACTTTAGGAAAAGTAGTGGGTACAGATTTGCTAGTTTTCTTTTTGTTATTTCTGTTGACACTTTCCAGTTCATCCATGAATTTCTGATTTTTCTATATGTGGTCTAACACGTCATTTTCTTTTGCAGGTTGACATGGATCATCCTCTCCAGTGGCAAATTGTTCAATAAGGTTCTCTTCTTCCGAGTCCACCCAGTCCTCAACTAATCCATCCAGTCGAGAAGTTGTTTTATTGGCAGTAGCATTATGTGGTTCATCGGTTACAAGCTGAATCAGATTATTTAATTCTTGAGATTTCATCACATAATTCACTGAAGAATTATTATTATTAGTCTCGTTCAATTGTATAAACGGGTTGTCAAAACCCTTTTGTTGTATGTTGGACTCATTATTTTGGTTAGTATTACTACCCACTGCATTATTAGTGTTAGTGATATCCTTGCAAAGAGTGTTTGAGTAGTTTATATCGGCATTTGATACGGTTACAACCAAATTGTTACTTTGTGTATTAGCATCTGTTAAGTTTCCACTGTTGCAACTTGTGAAAGAAATATCCTTGTCAGCTTGAATTAAACTATCTTGATGTGTAGCTATCAAAGAGCAGTTATTTGTTATCTCACTGTTGTTTCTGGCTTCTTTGGGTTCTCTGATGGTCAATTCATCATTTGTCTTAAAAATTACATTATTTTCATCATTTGGAATATGATCTTCAGAAACACCACTATAATTTGCCTCATTCTGAACATTAACAGATGATTCACTAGTGCCTTTGTCTTTTGGTATCCAAGTTTCTGTCAATTTTGTCCTGCATTATGCGTGAGTATGTCCAAAAGCACCGCATACTTTACAACATAGTGGTTTGTAAAGATCTTCATTAGGGAAGTCAGAATCTGCATTAATCTCGATCAAAATCTTGGCAAAAGCAACTCTTGAGTCGTCCGCTGTAATTTTGTCCATCTTTATAGGTCTACCGAATACACTAGCAATAGCACTCAGTGCTTCTTAGTCCTATAATTCCAGTTCAAGATTAGAAAATTTGACCCATAAAGGCATAGATAACAGAAGATCTTTCCTGAATCTCATACCCATTTTCCACTAGATCACAGTCGATCGCAGTAGAAGGAGGGAGCGTATGCTCGAACTGGAACTGTGGGTCGACAGGTTTAGCGCACATCGGGTGGTTCGAACAACTTTGATTGGCGCAACGTAGAGGCTGATCTAGCAGGAAGTACGGCTAAATCATGGATTCAAGCTACGACAGGAGGAACGGGATAGAAGCAGGAAGAATATGTGGATTCGAATTATATCGCTTCCACGTTGATAAATTCGAGAAGAAAGGTTGTTGTGTCTGAATTGATCGCCTCAAAATGTATGAGCAAATGGAGAAATTCGACAATTTTTTACGTATACGGAACAAAACCATATCATCTCCACCTAAAAAGCTACGTTGAACGAATGTGGAAACCGACTGGAAATTTTCAGTAACTATCTAAAGAAAATGGGTTTTTTATCATTTGATTTGATGTAGATACAGACTGTGATAGAATTTTAAAAGGGGGACTGTATCTCTTTGATAAAAAAAATTATGATTTTGTGTTGTTATTAAAATAAGAAATATAAATGTTGATTCAAAATCAATATTTATGTATCAAGATAATTTTAATATGACTATACAAATCATTTATGTCTAAATAATGAGGTTCATATAATTTTAGAACTTAAAATGTATATGAAAGAATAAAGTGTACAATTTAAATAGAAAATGTGAATTTACGTGTTAACGTGTTAAATATTTGTTAAAAAGATTTTAATATGTTGCATAAATTTAATATGGCTAAAGAAATGCTAAGTATGTGTTAAAGTACTAATGGGGACAATTTGTTAACATGTGATCATGTTTAAGAGGTGAAACCTTAATATAAAGGCATAATAAGCCAATTGGATTTCAAATAAGACTTTTGGGTCTAATAAAATCCCAAGAACTAGTTATGTATTACAGAGAGAAACTTCTAGCACCTAGGGAAAAACATATGGTACATATGTTTATAAGAGGAAAACTTTTCTGTCTCTTTGCCAATTCCAGAGAATAGAAGCATGTCTTCCTTCTCCTCAAAATCTCCAGAAAAATCCAGATTTTAAATACAATTTAAGAGCTGAGAAAATAGATATTCGCTCCCTTATTTATTGGCAATCCATTTACATCCATATGATCCAAATTATTAATCTCTGGAAATTTGAAGGGGAAACTACAGTTGCTTTCCTGGTGTTTGCATGTTTGGGAAACTTATTGCTGCAGATTCCAAAGGCCTAAGGAAGCCACATTGCAAGCTAATTTAAGCTTTATCTCTCTCAGTTCAGTCAAGGTGAGTTTTTAAAACCCACTCTTCTAGTTTTGCATATATTTTGTAATGATTTCTTGATAATTATATCGAATTCCATTTACTATAAGCAGAAACGGAGTTTCAGAAGTTTACAGTGTTCATGCATGTCAATGTTGACCATTGGCGAATTGTTTCTCCCCCGATTCATGTTAGATTTGTGTATTTCTTTTCTTGGTTCCTAGCCTGAAAGTAGTATTTCAGTTCATTTCTAGTCTTGGAACTCAGTGTATTCAGTGCTCGAGTTGAACACAAAGCAGGAGGCGGTCTGTGTAATGACCTTGATTTTTGTCGATTTATTTTAAACATTTATTATTTGTTAAATGTTGAATATAAATGGATTTTTATATTGAGTTATAGATTTAATAATCAATTACGGCTTAATTTCAAGTATATTGAATTATCGTTATACTGAAAACAACTAATTATTGAATTCGAAGATAAAACTGAATGGAAACAATTTAGATGATCAAAGTAAATTCTGTTTGAATATAAACAATAATAATAACAATTTATTATTGAAAAATTGATTGTTTTGAATTTAAATCATATTTTATTGATTTAATTTGGTACGTGAAAATAGTTATTTTACAAACGTCCTTGGTTTTTGACAAAACTAATTTTATTGGGTTTGCAACGCCAAACCATAGCAATGTGTCAAGTTTCATCACGATTGGAGCTCGCATGTGGTCGTTTAAACATGAAACTTCAGGCGTAAGTTTCTTGGGAATATTATGTTATTGAAATCAAATCGAAATCTAAATAAAATCCTAATTAATCAAATCTAATTACTTAAAGCTGCAGCTACCTATGTACTACCCATCCTAAACTTTAAATTATCGTACCTTCCTTCACTTCAAAGCGATCAGAGAATTAATGGCATACGTACTTCTGGTTTCCTCTTTACTTATAAATTCGCACGCAAACCCCCTTTTCTTCCTTTCATTTCTTTCGCTTCATTCCTTTTCTTTTTCCACAAACATAAAATCAAAAATCCGCTTCCATTTTTAATCCACAAAATCGAAATCGACCGGGTAAAAAAAGGGAATCAAAATCGCGATTCTTAGTAAACATCGAGGCTCGACATTTGAATGAGGCATGCGTGGAAGAGAAGGGTTATTCGAAGGGAAGGAGGTGTGAATGGGTTCATTGGGTTCGTCGTCGTGGAGAGTATCGACGGAGGCAGTGTTAGGTGGTGCAGTTTGGTATTAGTGAACGCGACTTTTTTTTTCATTTGCTGGAGATGGAAATCGTGAGTGCTAGTGAACCGAAATGAAGGAGTAAGGAGGTGTCGCACCTATGGCAGTGGGGAGAGGAACGTAAGAGGGATCTTGTGTGGTAGTGCAGTGGCCAGGCTCGGCCAGAGGAGGCAGTTGTGGTGAGCAAAAGTGGGCGGGTAGGCTTCGTGAAAACTGGAGAAGAAATCGAGCAGTAAGGTAAACAAAATTAAATCTCTGGCAATTTAAAATTTTACATAGTAAATTATGCTAATAAGGTAATTAGTTAATGGTAAATGATGATTAACTAAATATTTTAATAATATATATATATATATATATGTATGTATGTATATAATTTGAACTTGTGAAATAATACAGTTCGTTCATACGTTATCAGATTGGATGAAGCATATGGTTAGTTTCATAGTGATGTTATCTGCGCAATGGAAATGATTTGGAGAGATTTGGAGCCAGTTAGAGTTTTGATTAAATTAAACATTGTTTAATTTAATCAAAAACTTAATCGTTAATTCGGCAAATTAAAAATCAAGGTGAGTAAACTCACTCTCTAGATTCATTTATAATTTATTATAAATGGATATTTATTTAATATAATGTTATATGTTGTTTGTTGGTTGTTTCGATGCATTGAAATATTATTGTGGTTATTATATATATTAGTTATATTTAGGTTTGGTAGTTGTGGCTATTATCTGTATATATTGGATATATCATGCAGTACCATTAGTAGATGATTACCCTATGCGCCCCACAATATATATAGTGGATGACCTTATATACCGCGATATCCTGCCTTGAAGCAGGATGGGTATTATTTGTGTTGGCTAATGTCTGTGGACGCATGAAAAACCGGCTGGAGGGATCCAACTGGATTCCTCAAATTTATCATCAATTGTTTTCATATATATTATCATATATGATGCGTTAGGAAACCCGTGATTGATGACTGTGTGTTTTGGATGTTTGAACAGTACTGGCCCCAGGTATTGGTAATTAAAATACTGTAAAAATATGTTCGAATAAAAAGAAAAAGGATTTAAGTTTTAAAAAGGAATTTTTTTTAAATATAGAATTTGAATTTCGAATGGGCTAGAAAATATAAACTTGTTAGATAATAATAACAAGTAGTTGAATTTATAAACGATGTTTATAAATGAAGAGAAATAAATTATCATTGGATAATTATATTTAAATTCAAATGTGAATTTAAAATGGGAATTGGGAATCGTTTTAAATAGGAAAATATGAAATTTATTCTAACGTTCGGAATGTAAGTTGAATTAAAATAATTCTATATGGATTTATGATTTGAACTCGACTATGTCGAATTTATAAATATAAATTATTTGTAGAAAGGATATTGGAATTTTATCAAATATAAAAAAATTACATATTTAATATGAAATGGATTCTGTATTTATATATAAGTTACAATAATAAAATATTCCAAAGACGAAACTGGGTTTCAAATAGATTTTGAAATGTAATTTATAACTAAATTATGAAATAATCTACGATTAGGGACAATCAGAAATATTAAGTTGGATTGGGAAATTTGGTTTAATATATATTTAAATTATATAAGAATGGAGTCAAAATTTATTAATAAATGAATTTTAAACATTTATATTTAAATATAATTAAAACAAGCTCGTCGCAACGCGGTAGTTCGTAATTTGACATTTCGAACTTCAGTTGAGTATTTATAACTCAACTTAAGTCGGAATTCTTTGAAGCAAGAATCGCCAAGACAGACTGAATAATATTCTTATAATGGAAGAGAAAAATATGGATTTCGTCTAATAGATTTTGAGTTATATCAAAATCAAAATTTTAGAAAAACAACGCTATAATCGTTTAAAAACCATAATGGTTTATTTAATAAAATAAAAAGATTTTAAGTACACAAAAAAAAGATTTCCATTAGAAAAATCCAGACTTGGGTTATAAAATAAATATGAATTCAAGCGAAGTAAATGAATTGATTCTAGAAAAAATATCATATTTTTAGTCATTAAATAGAACTAACTAAGCAGAAGAATAATTAGTTAATCGAGTTTTGGATCGAGTTTGACTTTGGATAAGTAAATTGGATTTGTGAATTCATATTTGAAACCGAATATGAAACTTGAATTGTAAATGGAATTCAATTAGTTTATAAGCAAGTTAAAAATATATTTGAACATGTCATGTTCAAATAAAAGTGAAATAGGTAAAAGAGATAATTAGAGAATAAATTAGCGAATTGAGTTAAAAACAATTGGATTGAGTTGGAATAAATTGATATGGTTGAATATGTGTTAAACAGGTTTGGAATAAAGTGTACGAAGAGATATAAATTGAATTCTCGACAAAAAGGTACATGTTTAATTTAATATGAGATTTTATGAACCTATTTGGCAAGCTACTTGGCTTTTTGAATTTCTAATTGAACGGAAAGGGCCTAGAGAGGAAATTTGTAGTTGCGCCGAGTGACCCGTATAAAGGAGACGCTGGAGAAATTTTCTGGAAATTTAAGAAGATAGAAAAATTTAAGAAAAGTTTGATAACCAGAAATCGACTTATGAACTAGATATAGAATTTAATAAGAAAATAAACGTATAATGGAATTTTATAAGAAAAAGGAAATTTATAAAATTAAATCTTAAGAGATCGGAAGGAGGAACATATACATATTTTAAAATGAAGGATGGTTCAAAAGCAAATGTTTTGCAAATTGAAATGATTTTATTGATAAGAAGTTAAGGAAATTAGAAACTAACCGGAGATTAGTCGAGTTGAACGGCTTCCTGAGTGTCAATCTGATGTTGGTTTCGTCCTTCGGGGTTGACACTTATGGAGTTGTTCTCTTACTAGTTTACGGTTAGGGACTGGTGAATGTGGAAGAATAGTGGTTCGTGAATATATGGAATTGTTTCCGATGTTAAAAAGAGATATTTTCTGGAATATAGAAAATGAAATAGTTATGATAGACGAAAATGTTTTTCTAAGGATCGTAAGAGGCTAAATGAATCTGGGTAAAGATATTAAAGAGAAATTGGAAAATGTTAAATTTAATTAATGTAATATTAACTAAAACGGGCTCAGTGGTTGTTTGATACAAATTATTAGTATTTCCTCTGGGAATAAAATTCTTTAGGTGAATGTTTGTTTTCTTCGATAGTTAAATAACTGACTATCGAAGTATTTATTATTTAATACCATCATTATCAATATGGAGAGACCGGTTGGATTTATTCTCCGAAAACCACTCCACATAGGTATAAGTGTTGTGAATCAGATATGCTGAAGATAATTAAAGACGGAGAAAAATGCAAGGGTTGTTTTGTTGATCCTAGGTAGAAATTGCCTAAGATGGATTGATGGAATAGTGCCTTCGGTTTGTCCAATCCCAGAGCAACTTACATGGATGAATGTCTGACAGAGTAACAAATCATCTACATTGATCTCTTCAAACGTATCTACGTTGGTGGAGGAGGAATTTGTTTCTCTTAGCTTTATGCTCGTGATATTTTTAGGGAAGTAAATAAATTATTTTGGTGGGTTTGACGATGTGGCATTCAAAGTAAACGAAGATGTGGGATGTCAAAAAATAAGCGTGGCCTCAAGCATCCCAACCGGGAAATAGTATAAAATTGGGTAGGTCGCATGGCTAAGTGGATAGCTCCCAATTAGGGTGTATTGTGACCTGATCTAGAGAAATTCCATTTGCCTTTTTATTCTTTCAATGTTGTCCCTTTCGGGAAACGGTTGATGATCCCAACCGTTGGTGACAATACATTTGGAACACTCAAGCAAAGTGAGTGGTTGGTCATGTTTAGCATGGGTTGCAAGATGTTCTTTGTTGAACCCAGTGTATTCCGCTCTAGAGATACACTATCGGAAGATGGTCTCATACCTTGCCAGTTGGAATCCATTCTCTAATAAGCGCCCGCGGTTTTGATTGTATACTATGTATGTAGAGCGTGAGATGCAAGCATTCTGCTAGATTGTTATTTACTTAATTTAAACACTATTATAATATCAGAAAAATATTGATTTTAAAGAATGTTTTGGGTTATCGTAAGGTAAAAATCATCTGTTTTTATGTGTGGATCGGTCTTACGATTATCCTTTCTTTTAAAAAGGATTTTTAAAAGTTAAACCAAGTGTTTGGAGTCTACTCACACTGATCCCATGACTGACCTAGAGTTTGTTTTGTTTTGTTTACCCTAAACTTTTGGGTGCCCAAATTTGTACGGGCAGTCAAGTAGTTCAGGTATTTATAGATATTACACCTGGAGGAACTTGGCGTAGGAGGCTTCAATGTTAGATATTTAGAGTTTATTTCCGCTGAGTTGTGTATGTGATGTACTATGTAAGTGAAAATACATTTTTGTATTCCAAAAGTTATGATATATATTATATTTTGTTCCGTTGCGATTGTGAGATTCTATGTTGTTGTTCAATTCTATCTTTTATCTATCTTCTTCTATTCAATTTTTCTCTCTTTCTATTTCTTACCCTCTAACTGTAATAACCCGGAAATTCTGAGCCAGATTAAAAATTTTATTTTGGCAATTTTAGCGAATTTCGAATATTTAAAATAGATTATTTTAAATAATATCGACGAGAAATTTATTTTGAATATATTCGAAAGTATATATTATACGCGTCGTCGTTAGAATATAAATATTTATATATAATTATAAATAGAATTGAAAATGGCGCGGTAGTTCGATAATTCGATTTCAAACTTCAATTGAATGTACCGGGTGCAAAACAATCCGGATTTTAGTGAAACCAAAAACATTAGGATCTAATTGATGATATCTTTCCAACGAATCCGAAAAATCGAAATTTCATAGCGGGAATCAAAAGATATGTCCAGTTGAAAATTCTGAATAGTCGCTATGGAATTCAGGCCCTTAAAAATAGACATTTTGCAAACGACCTCGGATTCCGACGAAACCAGTTTTGTTGGGTCCGCAGTGTCAAGTTATTGCTAGATTCCAAATTTCATAATTTTTCGAATCAATATGTGAGCGTGGCAAAGGAAAACGCGTTTGACCGGTTTTAGTTGATTTTAATCGACTGGAAAATGGCCATTTTTCTAACGGTCTCAGAATTCGACGAAACTAGTTTTGTTAGGACCGTATCGTCGATACGAAGCTAGAAAATATTTTTTTTGGAATTTTTCTAGTTAGTATGTGACCACGGTAATTTGAAATGTACGTTTAAAATTCAATATGGAGATTTAAACGTAAATTTAACGGAAACTGATTCAAACGATCGAATCAACATACGAAACATGTCCCATTGTGTTCAGAATGGGGGTGAAACGCTATGGACGACAGGCGGTGGGCCTCGTTTAAAGGTCGTATGTAAAAGTCAACTTTTTCAAAAAATAAAATAAAAAAATAAAAAAAAACCTTTCTCTCCCCTCCATATACACTCTGCCCCCCCCCCCCCCGTTAGAACGTAAATCAGAAATGAAAAAGAAAAAAAATAGAACGAATCGGAATCGATCGACACCCCCCCTCTCATCGTTCGCACCGCCGCCGCTCCGCCCGATTGGCCGCCGACACCATGAAGCCCCTCCCCTCGAGCGGCGCCCGAACCCCCCCCCCCCTTAATCCCTCTCCGTCGAAGAAAACCCAGACCCCCACCCAAATGACCACCGCAGCCTCCCCCAGCCCTGAGACCACCGCCACCCCTCCGACCATCGCCCTAGCCCCTACGCAACCCTCCGACGTCGAACTCCGGCGAGAGCGCCTCCACCTCCGACGAGGCTGAAAGGAATTCAATTTTTGGGTGAGTTTTACTTTATTTTATATGATAATTAGTTTATATAATGTTGTAAATATATAAAGCAAACCTAGAACAAATAAAAATGAGATTTTTATTCGATAGGAAAAGTTGAGATAGAATTTTTATTCGATAGGGAAGTTAAAAATATAATCTTTCATATTGTAGAAGGATAAAAATATGATTTTTATATTTTTTAAAGTAATAAAAATATGATTTTTATATTTTTAAAGTAATAAAAATACGATCTTTATATTTTTAAAGTATTAAAAATATAATCTTAACTATATAGAAGATGTAAAAATATGATTTTTGGTTAGGTAGAGAGTTAAAAATATAATTTTTACATGATAGGAATATTAAAAATATCATCTTTATATGTGTAGAAAAATAAAAATGAGATTTTTATAAAGATGAAATCTTTAAATTTGAAAAGGCGAAGTCTATGTTTTTATAAAGGCGAAATCTTTATTTTAGAAAAGGCGAAATCTTTATATGGAAAATAGCGTGATAAAAATATAATTTTTATCTATATAACATAGTAGTAAAAATTCGATTTTTATATATAGAATAACGGAATAAAAATTCGATTTTTAAATGTAGGAAGCGATTATAAAAATATGATTTTTATTTTAAAGACATCAGCAAATATAAAAATGTGTGATTTTTATATATGTAGTGGCTACGGGCAACGAAGATGACAAGAATGCGATAACGATGAAGATTTCCATCAAAGAAGAGTCAAGATGATTGGATAGCAATATGTGAGAATTTCTCACCTTTCAATTTCTTTTCTAATTATATATTTATACTAGGATGCAGACGGTGCTTAGTAGCACCCGACACAATCGTCCACAGACCATGGACTTGTTTGTTTGGTTGCAAAAATTAGTTAGATGATTTGATTTGAAATTTGGTTGTTTGGTGAATCTGATTGATGTGTGAATGGCGTGGGCCTTCACTAGACCGGGGATAAGGCTAGGCCTCGTCCCGTTTCTAGTATCGTGCCGTTATGCCGCCGAAATTTTCTAAAATAAATTAGAAAAATAAAAATATCATTTTATAGAAATTCATATGTTAAAATAAAATGTTTTATCGTTAAAAATATAATTTTTAACGTGAAGTAAATAAAATATTCATTTACAAACCGGACGGTTTGTTTATGTACACTAATTTGACTGACATTGATTGGGACAATAAATTTTACACATCGCCTAACTGCACAAATAAAATCTGTGTTTGATTGTTTGAAACCCCACACGGGTGTTGGGATGAAATTTGAAGTTCACTCATCCTGATTGATTAAATATGTCAATCGATTGATTGACAGGCTGTTATAAGCGTTAGATATCTATATTTGATGCTTATACAGTGTAGTGCACTTTGGTTGATGGTTGATTATTTTTCAATGCTATTATATACATGTGTTGTATGAAAATCCATATAATTAAGATTATATGGTAATTGATTGGGCCTCATTCCAATTTAGAAAATAAAGAATATTATAAAATAAAGGTTCATGTGTTGACTGTACTCATCCGTTGAGATTAGTCATGTGTTGAACGAAATATTTTAGTAATAAAATTTGCATCTTTATCAATATAAAATAAAGGTTCATGTGTTGACTGTACTCATCCGTTGAGATTAGTCATGTGTTGAACGAAATATTTTAATAATAAAATTTGCATCTTTATCAATATAAAATAAAGGTTCATGTGTTGACTGTACTCATCCGTTGAGATTAGTCATGTGTTGAACGAAATATTTTAATAATAAAATTTGCATCTTTATCAATATAAAATAAAGGTTCATGTGTTGACAGTACTCATCCATTGTGATTGGTCATGTGTTGAACGAAATATTTTGATAATAACAACTATTTTGAAAAAGAAATATTTGAAATAGAATATTTGAAAATAGAAATTTATGAAGCCGTGTTGATTAGATTGACGCCATTTTGACGTGAACGATATTTATATCGATTTTATTCATTTCGAAATGAATTGAATTGAAAACGATTTCGAAATGAATTGAATTGAAAACGATTTCGAAATGAATTGAATTGAAAACAAATTCAAATTGAATTGAAAACGATTTCGAAATGAATTGAATTGAAAACAATTTCGAAATGAATTGAATTGAAAACGAATTCGAAATGAATTGAATTGAAAACGATTTCGAAATGAATTGAATTGAAAACGATTTCGAAATGAATTGAATTGAAAACGAATTCAAATTGAATTGAAATGAATTCAAATTGAATTGAAATTTGAATTGAATAGAAATGAATTTTAAAACGAATTTATAAAGAAGAATTCAATTTTGATTTGAATTGAAATGGAAGTTGAAATTGCTTTTGAAACGAATTTAAAACTATTTATATAATTCGTTTTAAATAGAAATCGACGAAATATATATATTATATATATTATATATATAATATAATGGCCTGAATAGAACGCGCCGCGGCAGTTCGTGAATTTCGACCATTTATTTCAAACGGATATTACGGGAGATCCGACCGTCGGATTCTCCTAAAACCGGAACCGTTGGGTTCGTATCGAAAAAAGCTTTCTAACGAACATTAGAAATTCAAAATCTAACGGTTGGATTTGGAGTTACGTCCAAATCAAATTTGAAAAAGGTCGCTGTAAGTGCAGTTCGATGGCCATTGATGGAAATCGACTGTACGGGCCTTGATAAAATTATTAAAAAAAGTAATAATTTGTGTAAAATCATAAGAAATGATTTGTGAAGAATTGGGATGAAAAACTCCATATTTGAAAAGATAAAAATAGATTTTTATCGAAGTAAACTAGTTTTGAACTAGAATTATAATTCTATTTATTTTTAAATAAATAAATTGAATTCGAAAGGGTTTTAAAAATAACCAGAATTTCCAATGATTGCATTGGAGTGGAATTGAATCGAAATTGTCTTCGGAATATTTCGATGTTGGAATTCGTGATTATACGGATGTTGTTATGGAAATTTGAAAGATATATATTTATATCGTTATTTCCAATACGACATTTGTTAATCGTAGAATTTGATATTGAATATAAGCCGATATATTTTCTATTCAGAGCCTTATATTGAATATCAAATGTGATTTGGGTTGGTCATGAATGGTGTCTTCACTAACACTGTTCTTGAACCCAGTTGAGAAAAGATTAAATCTTTTTATTTAGATTTAATGAAGTGTACCGATTAAATAATATTTAATTGGAATTGAATTGATATTGATTTTTGGGTTTATCGTGGACAGTGTTTTAAATAACACTTGTTCTTTAACCCGATAATTAATGGAATGATTTTTGGGTTTATCGTGAACAGTGTTTTAAATAACACTCGTTCTTTAACCCGATAATTAATGAATGTAATTTTGGGTTTATCGTGAACCGTGTTTTAAATGACACTGATTTTTTAACCCAGTCGAAGATTAAAACTAAGTGGAGTTTTAATGAATCTTTAATTAGATTGAAATGATCGAAAATGGAGTATCACCAGTTTTGCTCCAGGCGATAGTTAAATCTTTAATTAGATTTGAACGTGAAATGGTAATTGAATTTACCGATAACACTGTGGTGTTAGATATGAAGTATTACCAGTTTTATTTCATGGGATGAATAGGTTGGGATGGGGAAATTAAAATAAATAATTACTTCGGTAAGGTTCGCTAATCCCGACTAGTTTGAAATGAAGTTCAAAAATAGAATAAAGAATAAATTCAAGGAATTTATCTTGGATAAAATTAATGGGAACCTTTCCCTATGAATGTGAAATTTAGAAACTAACTGTCGGTTAGCCAAGCAGAATGGTTTTTTGAATATTGATCTGATGTTGGTTTCGGCCTTCGGGGTTAATATTCGGGGAATTATTCTCTTGATTAATTTACGGTTAGTGACTAATGAATTGGAATGAGGCGTATGTTGTGTTTGTGTAACACTTATTTAAAATATACGCGAGTTATTCGGAAAGACCGGGTTTATCCCATTCTGAATAACTGATACGACGATAAGTCAAAGATGAAGACGGTGGTCGAAGACCAGAAGTCTTCACGTCGTTTGGGTAATTACTGATGATCTTGATTGGGCTGTACACCCAAGAAGATGGAAACAGTTAGTGATCGTCCAGACGTACTTGGAGATCGATGGATATGCGGGGTACTAGGTGCCTCCGGTTTCGTTCAGACCCAGAACGGACTTGTAAATGGACTGTGTGTCTGACATTGGATTTTAGTCCGTGTGATTGATCTCTATTAAATATATATCTGTTTGGCGGCGGAGAATTTATTCTCTTGCTTAACGCCCTTCTCTGAGACGTACGAGCTCAGGGGTTATATATTGATGGATATCAATCGCATGGAGTCAATTGCCATTGTGGCATGCTAAGATGCAAATGATCAAGGCTTCTGTTGAAAAGCAAAGTCTTGTGGTTGATGATCGAAGCAAGGCCTTTGTGGCGTAGCTTTGTGTAACGTTTACCTCGCGAGTTTCACACCCGGTATGAACCAAAAATGGGAGATGGACCTCAGGGGGGACATGCGTTTTCTTTCTAGTTAGGAGTGGCGTCAGTGCTTGAACTGGCTGACGAGTTTGACTCATGTGGATATTGCTTATTATTACTTGCTGAAAAGCGAGGCGCCTCGTGATATCGGTTTCGGCCGATGCTTCAGGTCGGCTGACAGGCCAGGCTTACGCCCCAAAGGGCGGAGAAACGTATTGTTCAGGCATTATAATCCACATCGGTGGACCGGCCCTGACGATCCAGGGGGCAGTTGCGGCTGTTCCTGAGACACGGACTAGAGCGTCTCGAATCGGTAGAGGATCTTGCCCCTAACCTCGGTTCATACCATAAATGATAACCCAACTTCCAATACGACATTGCGGTTTTGATTGTAAACTTAAACTTATATATGGCGACATAGTGTTATGGGGCATTCATGCCGCCTATGATTGATACTTATGATTTGAAGTTGTTTTATACACTATGCACTTATAATAGTATCAAATGATTTGTTTTAAACGTATCAAGCATTCTTTGGCTGTTATAAGGGAAAACCCTATCCCCCGGCTTGCGTTGCATTGTGTGATAGGACCTGGGTCTTATAACAGCTTCATTTTTCTTTATTTAGCATTGCGCTGTTTGTTTTATGCACTAGTATTCTTGGGAGGAAACCCGTTCCGTGTTATACGGCGTGGTCCCTTGATTTACCTAACTTTAAAAATAAAGATTAACTGTTTTAGTTCTCACACCAGTCACATGACTGACCTGGAGTTTATTGTTTTAACCTAAACTCTGGGTGCCCCTATTTTCGACACGGGCAGCTAGTAGTTTTGGTTTTGCAGATTTATATTCACAGGATCCTGGTTTACAGCTGGAATGATATCCGGAAAGCTTTGTATCCGTATATCTCTTCTAGTTGTGTATTGTATTATTTTCCGCTGCTATGTATTTAAATGTAATTTAAATCTCTGATATTTCTGTGTAATATTCATTTATACTATGTATATTCTTGTAATCTGATGCATTGGTGTAATAATAATGAAATGTTCTCCCGTATGCGTTCTGTTGTGGCTTGTTCTCGAACTATCCGACACTTTCCTTTACGGGGAAGTTGCGGGTTTTCACAGTTGGTATCAGAGCTTTGGTTTACAGAGCTCGAGAACAAGGCACATTAGAACCATACGAAAGAATTCATCAGATATTGGATTAGTAATATCCAATTAGAATGACTCGTTAGAGATAGGATCAGTAGTATCCTAAACGAGTGTGAAGAGTATATTTTCCAAATGAAAACAATTTGGTTTTAAAATTTTAAACAATTTATACGTATTTGATTATTTATTTATTTTGAATATGGACAATCGAGTATATAAAGATTTTTCATATACGCGTCATGAACGTATATTCGAAGTTTTAATATACTGGATAGATATAGAATCATACTCTAGTGGCCCGAAGATGATTCTAATGATTGACTAGTTGTCATTAGTATTCATGTTCGAGTAACAAAGGTGTGATATCGATATATTTCCATTAGACTGGTGTGAGAACCAAAACTAATATAGTTAGAACACATTGTTGTGAATTGGCATTAAAACATGATTTTTGTATATATATCAAATTTATGAATTAGAAACTCTAATCCACTAATTGATTGATGTTTGTGTTGTTTGTCTATTTGTTTGACAATTTTGAACCATTATGCCTAATTGAATCAAATATTGAACTGTATTGATAATTGGTCGCATTTGCTTGCATATACATATACTTACATTGAACAGGTCATAGCAAGGAGGCTAGAGCCGAAGAATAAAATTTGTTTGCCCGACAAATAGGTACATGTTTACTACATAATTTACTGTTTTGTTTGGGTGATGATGATTTTATGAGCCTATTGGCTAGCTGCTTGGCTTTTTCTTTTTCTTTTTGAGATTAGAAGGACCGGGGAAGCTATTTGAAATTCCCCGATGCTCCCGGTGCAGGGGAGGTTATGGCGAAATTTTTCGAAAATTTAGGGTGTTAGCCAAATTTTTGAAATTTTGAAAATTCTCAGAAACTGAAAAGTTGGAGAATGGAAGCCAGACAGAACGTAGAGTTGATTAATCAAACCACTTTCGACTTTGTTCCTTTTCGGGGACGAAAAGTTTTAAGTGGAGGAGATTGTAATAACCCGGAAATTCTGAGCCAGTTTAAAATTTTTATTTTGGCAATTTTAGCGAATTTCGAATATTTAAAATAGATTATTTTAAATAATATCGACGAGAAATTTATTTTGAATATATTCGAAAGTATATATTATACGCGTCGTCGTTAGAATATAAATATTTATATATAATTATAAATAGAATTGAAAATGGCGCGGTAGTTCGATAATTCGATTTCAAACTTCAATTGAATGTACCGGGTGCAAAACAATCCGGATTTTAGTGAAACCAAAAACATTAGGATCTAATTGAAGATATCTTTCCAACGAATCCGAAAAATCGAAATTTCATAGCGGGAATCAAAAGATATGTCCAGTTGAAAATTCTGAATAGTCGCTATGGAATTCAGGCCCTTAAAAATAGACATTTTGCAAACGACCTCGGATTCCGACGAAACCAGTTTTGTTGGGTCCGCAGTGTCAAGTTATTGCTAGATTCCAAATTTCATAATTTTTCGAATCAATATGTGAGCGTGGCAAAGGAAAACGCGTTTGACCGGTTTTAGTTGATTTTAATCGACTGGAAAATGGCCATTTTTCTAACGGTCTCAGAATTCGACGAAACTAGTTTTGTTAGGACCGTATCATCAATACGAAGCTAGAAAATATTTGTTTTGGAATTTTTCTAGTTAGTATGTGACCCCGGTAATTTGAAATGTATGTTTAAAATTCAATATGGAGATTTAAACGTAAATTTAACGGAAACTGATTCAAACGATCGAATCAACATACGAAACATGTCCCATTGTGTTCGGAATGGGGGTGAAACGCTATGGACGACAGGCGGTGGGCCTCGTTTAGAGGTCGTATGTAAAAGTCAACTTTTTCAAAAAATAAAATAATTAAATAATAAAATAAAAAAGCCCTTTCTCTCCCCTCCATATACACTCTGGCCCCCCCGTTAGAACGTAAATCAGAAATGAAAAAAAAAAGAACGAATCGGAATCGATCGACAGCCCCCCTCCCATCGTTCGCCCGCCGCCGCTCCGCCCGATTGGCCGCCGACACCATGAAGCCCCTCCCCTCGAGCGGCGCCCGAACCCCCCCCCCCTTAATCCCTCTCCGTCGAAGAAAACCCAGACCCCCACACAAACGACCACCGCAGCCTCCCCCAGCCCTGAGACCACCGCCACCCCTCCGACCATCGCCCTAGCCCCTGCGCAACCCTCCGACGTCGAACTCCGGCGAGAGCGCCTCCACCTCCGACGAGGCTGAAAGGAATTCGATTTTTGGGTGAGTTTTACTTTATTTTATATGATAATTAGTTTATATAATGTTGTAAATATATAAAGCAAACCTAGAACAAATAAAAATGAGATTTTTATTCGATAGGAAAAGTTGAGATAGAATTTTTATTCAATAGGGAAGTTAAAAATATAATCTTTCATATTGTAGAAGGATAAAAATATGATTTTTATATTTTTTAAAGTAATAAAAATATGATTTTTATATTTTTAAAGTAATAAAAATACGATCTTTATATTTTTAAAGTATTAAAAATATAATCTTTACTATATAGAAGATGTAAAAATATGATTTTTGGTTAGGTAGAGAGTTAAAAGTATAATTTTTACATGATAGGAATATTAAAAATATCATCTTTATATGTGTAGAAAAATAAAAATGAGATTTTTATAAAGATGAAATCTTTAAATTTGAAAAGGCGAAGTCTATGTTTTTATAAAGGCGAAATCTTTATTTTAGAAAAGGCGAAATCTTTATATGGAAAATAGCGTGATAAAAATATAATTTTTATCTATATAACATAGTAGTAAAAATTCGATTTTTATATATAGAATAACGGAATAAAAATTCGATTTTTAAATGTAGGAAGCGATTATAAAAATATGATTTTTATTTTAAAGACATCAGCAAATATAAAAATGTGTGATTTTTATATATGTAGTGGCTACGGGCAACGAAGATGACAAGAATGCGATAACGATGAAGATTTCCATCAAAGAAGAGTCAAGATGATTGGATAGCAATATGTGAGAATTTCTCACCTTTCAATTTCTTTTCTAATTATATATTTATACTATGATGCAGACGGTGCTTAGTAGCACCCGACACAATCGTCCACAGACCATGGACTTGTTTGTTTGGTTGCAAAAATTAGTTAGATGATTTGATTTGAAATTTGGTTGTTTGGTGAATCTGATTGATGTGTGAATGGCGTGGGCCTTCACTAGACCGGGGATAAGGCTAGGCCTCGTCCCGTTTCTAGTATCGTGCCGTTATGCCGCCGAAATTTTCTAAAATAAATTAGAAAAATAAAAATATCATTTTATAGAAATTCATATGTTAAAATAAAATGTTTTATCGTTAAAAATATAATTTTTAACGTGAAGTAAATAAAATATTCATTTACAAACCGGACGGTTTGTTTATGTACACTGATTTGACTGACATTGATTGGGACGATAAATTTTACACATCGCCTAACTGCACAAATAAAATCTGTGTTTGATTGTTTGAAACCCCACATGGGTGTTGGGATGAAATTTGAAGTTCACTCATCCTGATTAATTAAATATGTCGATCGATTGATTGACAGGCTGTTATAAGCGTTAGATATCTATATTTGATGCTTATACAGTGTAGTGCACTTTGGTTGATGGTTGATTATTTTTCAATGCTATTATATACATGTGTTGTATGAAAATCCATATAATTAAGATTATATGGTAATTGATTGGGCCTCATTCCAATTTAGAAAATAAAGAATATTATAATATAAAGGTTCATGTGTTGACTGTACTCATCCGTTGAGATTAGTCATGTGTTGAACGAAATATTTTAGTAATAAAATTTGCATCTTTATCAATATAAAATAAAGGTTCATGTGTTGACTGTACTCATCCGTTGAGATTAGTCATGTGTTGAACGAAATATTTTAATAATAAAATTTGCATCTTTATCAATATAAAATAAAGGTTCATGTGTTGACTGTACTCATCCGTTGAGATTAGTCATGTGTTGAATGAAATATTTTAATAATAAAATTTGCATCTTTATCAATATAAAATAAAGGTTCATGTGTTGACTGTACTCATCCGTTGAGATTAGTCATGTGTTGAACGAAATATTTTAATAATAAAATTTGCATCTTTATCAATATAAAATAAAGGTTCATGTGTTGACAGTACTCATCCATTGAGATTGGTCATGTGTTGAACGAAATATTTTGATAATAACAACTATTTTGAAAAAGAAATATTTGAAATAAAATATTTGAAAATAGAAATTTATGAAGCCGTGTTGATTAGATTGACGCCATTTTGGCGTGAACGATATTTATATCGATTTTATTCATTTTGAAATGAATTGAATTGAAAACGATTTCGAAATGAATTGAATTGAAAACAATTTCGAAATGAATTGAATTGAAAACGAATTCAAATTGAATTGAAAACGATTTCGAAATGAATTGAATTGAAAACGATTTCGAAATGAATTGAATTGAAAACGATTTCGAAATGAATTGAATTAAAAACGATTTCGAAATGAATTGAATTGAAAACGATTTCGAAATGAATTGAATTGAAAACGATTTCGAAATGAATTGAATTGAAAACGATTTCGAAATGAATTGAATTGAAAACGAATTCAAATTGAATTGAAAGCGAATTGAAATGAATTCAAATTGAATTGAAATTTGAATTGAATAGAAATGAATTTTAAAACGAATTTATAAAGAAGAATTCAATTTTGATTTGAATTGAAATGGAAGTTGAAATTGCTTTTGAAACGAATTTAAAACTATTTATATAATTCGTTTTAAATAGAAATCGACGAAATATATATTATATATATATATTATATATATAATATAATGGCCTGAATAGAACGCGCCGCGCCGCGGCAGTTCGTGAATTTCGACCATTTATTTCAAACGGATATTACGGGAGATCCGACCGTCGGATTATCCTAAAACCAGAACCGTTGGGTTCGTATCGAAAAGTGCTTTCTAACGAACATTAGAAATTCAAAATCTAACGGTTGGATTTGGAGTTACGTCCAAATCAAATTTGAAAAAGGTCGCTGTAAGTGCAGTTCGATGGCCATTGATGGAAATCGACTGTACGGGCCTTGATAAAATTATTAAAAATAGTAATAACTTGTGTAAAATCATAAGAAATGATTTGTGAAGAATTGGGATGAAAAACTCCATATTTGAAAAGATAAAAATAGATTTTTATCGAAGTAAACTAGTTTTGAACTAGAATTATAATTCTATTTATTTTTAAATAAATAAATTGAATTCGAAAGGGTTTTAAAAATAACCAGAATTTCCAATGATTGCATTGGAGTGGAATTGAATCGAAATTGTCTTCGGAATATTTCGATGTTGGAATTCCTGATTATACGGATGTTGTTATGGAAATTTGAAAGATATATATTTATATCGTTATTTCCAATACGACATTTGTTAATCGTAGAATTTGATATTGAATATAAGCCGATATATTTTCTATTCAGAGCCTTATATTGAATATCAAATGTGATTTGGGTTGGTCGTGAATGGTGTCTTCACTAACACTGTTCTTGAACCCAGTTGAGAAAAGATTAAATCTTTTTATTTAGATTTAATGAAGTGTACCGATTAAATAATATTTAATTGGAATTGAATTGATATTGATTTTTGGGTTTATCGTGGACAGTGTTTTAAATAACACTTGTTCTTTAACCCGATAATTAATGGAATGATTTTTGGGTTTATCGTGAATAGTGTTTTAAATAACACTCGTTCTTTAACCCGATAATTAATGAATGTGATTTTGGGTTTATCGTGAACCGTGTTTTAAATGACTGATTTTTTAACCCAGTCGAAGATTAAAACTAAGTGGAGTTTTAATGAATCTTTAATTAGATTGAAATGATCGAAAATGGAGTATCACCAGTTTTGCTCCAGGCGATAGTTAAATCTTTAATTAGATTTGAACGTGAAATGGTAATTGAATTTACCGATAACACTGTGGTGTTAGATATGAAGTATTACCAGTTTTACTTCATGGGATGAATAGGTTGGGATGGGGAAATTAAAATAAATAATTACTTCGGTAAGGTTCGCTAATCCCGACTTGTTTGAATTGAGATTCAAAAATAGAATAAGGAATAAATTCAAGGAATTTATCTTGGATAAAATTAATGGGAACCTTTCCCTATGAATGTGAAATTTAGAAACTAACTGTCGGTTAGCCAAGCAGAATGGTTTTTTGAATATTGATCTGATGTTGGTTTCGGCCTTCGGGGTTAATATTTGGGGAATTATTCTCTTGATTAATTTACGGTTAGTGACTAATGAATTGGAATGAGGCGTATGTTGTGTTTGTGTAACACTTATTTAAAATATACGCGAGTTATTCGGAAAGACCGGGTTTATCCCATTCTGAATAACTGATACGACGATAAGTCAAAGATGAAGACGGTGGTCGAAGACCAGAAGTCTTCACGTCGTTTGGGTAATTACTGATGATCTTGATTGGGCTGTACACCCAAGAAGATGGAAACAGTTAGTGATCGTCCAGACGTACTTGGAGATCGATGGATATGCGAGGTACTAGGCACCTCCGGTTTCGTTCAGATCCAGAACGGACTTGTAAATGGACTGTGTGTCTGACATTGGATTTTAGTCCGTGTGATTGATCTCTATTAAATATATATCTGTTTGGCGGCGGAGAATTTATTCTCTTGCTTAACACCCTTCTCTGAGACGTACGAGCTCAGGGGTTATATATTGATGGATATCAATCGCATGGAGTGAATTGTCATTGTGGCATGCTAAGATGCAAATGATCAAGGCTTCTGTTGAAAAGCAAAGTCTTGTGGTTGATGATCGAAGCAAGGCCTTTGTGGCGTAGCATTGTGTAACGTTTACCTCGCGAGTTTCACACCCGGTATGAACCAAAAACGGGAGACGGACCTCAGGGGGGACATGCGTTTTCTTTCTAGTTAGGAGTGGCGTCAGTGCTTGAACTGGCTGACGAGTTTGACTCATGTGGATATTGCTTATTATTACTTGCTGAAAAGCGAGGCGCCTCGTGATATCGGTTTCGTCCGATGCTTCTGGTCGGCTGACGGGCCAGGCTTACGCCCCAAAGGGCGGAGAAACGTATTGTTCAGGCATTATAATCCACATCGGTGGACCGGCCCTGACGATCCAGGGGGCAGTTGCGGCTGTTCCTGAGACACGGACTAGAGCGTCTCGAATCGGTAGAGGATCTTGCCCCTAACCTCGGTTCATACCATAAATGATAACCCAACTTCCAATACGACATTGCGGTTTTGATTGTAAACTTATATATGGCGACATAGTGTTATGGGGCATTCATGCCGCCTATGATTGATACTTATGATTTGAAGTTGTTTTATACACTATGCACTTATAATAGTATCAAATGATTTGTTTTAAACGTATCAAGCATTCTTTGGCTGTTATAAGGGAAAACCCTATCCCCCGGCTTGCGTTGCATTGTGTGATAGGACCTGGGTCTTATAACAGCTTCATTTTTCTTTATTTAGCATTACGCTGTTTGTTTTATGCACTGGTATTCTTGGGAGGAAACCCGTTCCGTGTTATACGGTGTAGTCCCTTGATTTACCTAACTTTAAAAATAAAGATTAACTGTTTTAGTTCTCACACCAGTCACATGACTGACCTGGAGTTTATTGTTTTAACCTAAACTCTGGGTGCCCCTATTTTCGACACGGGCAGCTAGTAGTTTTGGTTTTGCAGATTTATATTCACAGGATCCTGGTTTACAGCTGGAATGATATCCGGAAAGCTTTGTATCCGTATATCTCTTCTAGTTGTGTATTGTATTATTTTCCGCTGCTATGTATTTAAATGTAATTTAAATCTCTGATATTTCTATGTAATATTCATTTATACTCTGTATATTCTTGTAATCTGATGCATTGGTGTAATAACAATGAAATGTTCTCCCGTATGCGTTCTGTTGTGGCTTGTTCTCGAACTATCCGACACTTTCCTTTACGGGGAAGTTGCGGGTTTTCACACTAACCTCTTTCTATTGAAGATTCGTATTTTCGTGCAATTTGGGTTGGAGGTGAGTTATATTCAGCCAGCTCAAATGGTATGGATTTTTGGGTCTTTACGGTTGGTACCAGAGCTTAGGTTGAGTGAATACCTATGCTTTGGTGTGGGTTTACTCATTAGAGATAGGGTCAGTAGTACCTTAGAATGGGTTGAGTATATATACAAGAGCGTGTATTTGTTAACTGATATAAAAATTGTTTTATATTGTGTTGGCTAGTCTGTTGAGTGGCTTAGGAATTCTGGTCGAATCGTGGGATGCCATAACGTCGATTAGTGTTTATAAAAACTTGAACAGATGGTTGGACATAATATTGTTTTAAAGTGGTAAATGAAATAATTTTACCAAAAATTCTATTTTGATATAGAAGGAATAATTTTCTAAATTTATTATCATATATGGATGTGATGGATGTTATTATAATATACCTAAATAGATTATAAAATTGGAATGGTTATATATGACCAAATATAATTTGTATAAGAGTGAAATATACAAATAAGATGAACTGGAATTGGATTCAGACCAGAATTTGGAATTTAAAACCAGGGAGATTGGAAAATATTTTCTAAAGTATATTAAAATAATACAGCTTCGTTTCGGAGGGATTTTTGAATAAAAATAGTTTAAATGGATTCGGAAAGTAGTAAAGCACTAAACTCACTTTAGTTGGTACAAAATAATTCTGATGATGACTGCAGCATTATCAGTGTTTATATATTTTCAAGTTTCTAAGTGAGGGACTGCTACCTTAGAAAAGTTTTGATGGAAATTTGTTTGAAAGAAAACGAGTTGGTTGGAAATTCAAATGTTTTTAATTTGAGATGATTATAAATATGCATATCTTTATAGGATTTCTAAAGAATTTGAAATGATAACCCGGGAATTTGAATTCTATAATTTAAATTTGACCTAAGTTAAATGGATTGAAGTAAATAAATTGATTAGTATCAATTTGAATGAATTTAAATGCATATGAATGGAATATACATTGAATGTAAATGTATGGGTTGTAAATCTTTCAGACTGAATGAATATGAGTTTATATGATGTGCAATGGGAATGAAAACCAAGAGTTTTGGTAGAACTAAAGTTGTAGAAATATAAAATGTTGAGTTTCAACATAAATGGATTTTGAAAATTCAATGGGTTTGAAGCATTTTTCCTGCCTTAGTACTTTCGGGGACGAAATTCTTTTAAGGGGGAAGAATGTAACGACCCTAATTTTTGTCGATTTATTTTTAACATTTAATATTTGTTTTAAATGTTGAGTTGAAAATATAAATGGATTTTTATACTGAGCCATCGATTTAATAATCGATTATGATTTAATTTCAAGTATATTGAATTATCATCATACTGAAAACAACTAATAATTGAATTCGAAGAAAAAACTGAATGGAAATGATTCAGATGATCAATATAAATTCTATTTGAATATAAACAACAATAATAACATTTTATTATCGAAAAGTTGATTGTTTTGAATTTGAATCATATTTTATTGATTTAATTTGGTAAGTACAAATAGTTACTTTTACAAACGTTATTTTATTGGGTTCGGAACGCCAAACCATAACAATATGTCAAGTTTCATCACGATTGGAGCTTATATGTGTTTGTTTAGACATGAAACTTCGTGCATAAGTTTCGTGAGAATATTTTATTATTAAAATCAGATCTAAATCTAAATAAAATACTAATTATCTAATTACTTAAAGTAGCAGCTAATATCCTACCCATCCTAAACTTTAAATTATCGTACCTTCCTTCACTTCAAAGCGATCAGAGAATTAATGGCGTACGTACTTTTGGTTTCCTCTTTGCTTATAAATTCGCACGCAAACCCCCTTTTCTTCCTTTCATTTCTTTCGCTTCGTTCCTTTTCTTTTTCCACAGACATAAAATCAAAAACCTGCTTCCATTTTTAATCCACGAAATCGAAATCGAACGAGTGAAAAAAAGGGGAAATCGATCCAAATCAAAATCGCGGTTCTTAGTAAACATCGAGGCTCGACATCTGAATGAGACACGCATGGAAGATAAGGGTTATTCGAAGGGAAGAAGGTGCGAATGGGTTCATTGGGTTCATCGTGGTGGGGAGTATCAATGGAGGCAGTGTTAGGTGGTGCGGTTTGGTATTAGTGAACGCAACTTTTCTTTTCGTTTGCTGGAGATGGAAATCGTGAGTGCCAATGAACCAAAATGAAGGAGTGAGGAGGTGTCACACCTATGGCAAGTGGGAGAGGGATGCAAGAGGGATCTTGTGTGGTAGTGCAATGGCCAAGCTCGGCCAGAGGAGGCAGCTGTGGTGAGCAAAAGTGGGCAGGTAGGCATCAAGAAAACTGGGGAAGAAATCGAGCAGTAAGTAAAAAGAATAAATCTCTGGCAATTTAAATTTTTACATATTAAATTTAGCTATTGAGGTAATTAATTAGTGGTAAATGAGGATTAACTAAAAATGTTAATTATATATATATGTATTTAAATTGAACTTGTGAAATAATACAGTTCGTTCATATGTTACCAGACTGGATTGAAGTAAAGGGTTAGTTCTGCAGTGACAGTATCTGCGCAATGGAACTAATTTGGAGAGATTTGGAGGCAATTAGAGTTTTGATTAAATAAAACATGGTTTAATTTAATTAGAAACTAAATCGTTAATTCGACAAATTAAAAATAAAGGTGAGTAAACTCACTCTCTGGATTCATTTATAATTTATTATAAATGAATTTTTATTTAATATAATGTTATATGTTGTTTGTTAGTTGTTTGGGTGCATTGAAATATTATTGTGGCTATTATATATATATATATATTAGTTATATTTAATCATGGTGGTTGTGGCTATTATTTATATATATTGGATATTTTCCACAGCACCATTAGCGGATGCCCGTAGTACCATTCACGGATGATTTCCCCATGCGCCTCACAGTATAAATAGTGGATGACCTGTACCGCAATATCCTGCCTTGAAGCAGGATGGGTATTATTTATGTTGGCTAACGTCTATGGATGCAGGAAAAACAGGTTGCAGGGGTCCAACTGGATTTCTCAAATTTATTATTGTTTGTTTTCATATATATTATCATATATGATGTGTTAGGAAACATGTGAGTGTTTTGGATGTTTGAATTGCACTGGCCCTAGGTATTATAATTAAAATACCGTAAAAATATATTTGAGTAGGAAGAAAAAGGATTTGAGTTTTAAAAAGGAAAACTTTATTTTATTTTAATATAAAATTTGAATTTCGAATGGGTTAGAAAATATAAACTTGTTTGATAATAATAACAAGTAGGTTAATTTATAAACGATGTTTATAAATGAAAGGAAATAAATTATCATTGGATAATTTGAATATTTAAATTCAAATGTGAATTTAAAATGGGAATTGGGAATCGTTTTAAATAGGAAACGATGAAATTTATTCCGATGTTCGGAATGTAAGTTGAATTAAAACAAATCTATATGGAATTACAATTTGAATTCGGCTATGTCGAATTTATAAATATATATTATTTCTAGAAAGGATATTGGAATTTTATTAAATAGAAACAAATTACACATCTAATATGGAAATGGATTCAATATTTATATATAAGTTACAATAATAAAATATTCCAAAGAAGGAATTGGGTTTTAAATAGATTTTGAAATGAATTTGTTTTAATGTATAAACCAAGGATATTGAATTTATAACGTTTGTTTATAAATCTAGTGAAATAAATTATCATTAGATAATTTAGAAGTTCAAATTCAAGTATGAATTTAAAAGTGAATTGGAAAACGTTTTGAAAAAAGGAACAACGGATTTTTTTTGGAATTCGGAATATAAAACTAAATTGAGAAAAATCCAATGGATTTATAATTGAAATTTGATTATATCGAATTTTATAAAATAATTTATTCTAAGGGAATTGGAATTCATTATAGAAGATTGAATCATAAATAAATTTGTAAATGAATTATGAAATAATCGACGATTAGGGACAATCAGAAATATTAAGTTGGATTGGAAAAATTGGTTTAATATATATTTAAATTATATAAGAATGGAGTTGAAATTTATTAATAAACGAAATTTAAACGTTTATATTTAAATATTATAAAAACGATCTCATCGCAATGCGGTAGTTATTAATTTGACGTTGCGAACTTCAGTTGAGTATATAGAACTCAATTTAGGTCGGAATTCTTTGAAATAAGAATCTCAAGATCTATTGAATAATATTTTTCTAATAGAAGAGAAAAATCTGGATTTCGTCCTATAGATTTTGAGTTATGTCAAAATCAAATTTTTAGAAAAACAGCGCTATAATCGTTTAAAAACTATAACGGTTTAATTATTAAAATAAAAAGATTTTAAGCAAAAAAAAAAAAAGATTTCCATTAGAAAAATCCAGACTTGAGATATAAAATAAATATGAACTCAGGTGAAGTAAATGAACTTATTTTTGAAAAAAAAAATCAGATTTTTTGTTATTGAATAGAACTAACTAAGTAGAAGAATAATTAGTTAAACGAATTTTGGATCGAGTTTGATTTTGGACAGGTAAATTGGATTTGTGAATTCACATTTGAAACTAAATATTAAGCTTGAATTGAAAATGGAATTCAATTAGTTTATAAGCAAGTTAAAAATATGTTTAAAATGTCATGTTCAAATAAAAGTGAAATAGGCAAAAGAGATAATTAGAGAATAAACTAGCGAATTGAGTTAAAAACGATTGGATTTAGTTGGAATAAATTGGGAATATTTGAGTATGTGTTACGCAGGTTTGGAATGAAGTGTATGAAGAGATATAAATTGAATGCTTGACAAAAAGGTACATATTTAATATTAGATTTTATGAGCTTATTTGGCAAGACGCTTGGCTTTTTTATTATTATTTTTAAATGGAAAGGACCCAGAAAGGCAATTTGTAGTTGTACTGAGTGACCCATGCAATGGAGACGATGGCAAAAATTTCTAGAAATTTAAGGAAATAGAAAATTTTAAGAAAAGTTTGATAACCAGAAATCGACTTATCAATTAGATATAGAATTTAATAAGAGAATAAACGTATAATGGAATTTTATAAGAAAAAAGGAAATTTATAAAAATAAATCTTATGAGATTGGAAGGAGGAATGTATACACGTTTTAAAATGAAGGATGGTTCAAAAGAATACGTTTGCAGTTTGAAATGATTTTATTGATAAGAAGTTAAAAAATGGAGTTAAGGAAATTAGAAACTAACTGGAGATTAGTCGAGTTAAATGGCTTACTGTGTCGATCTGATGTTGGTTTCGGCCTTCGAGGTTGATACTTGGGGAGTTGTTCTCTTACTAGTTTACGGTTAGGGGCTGGTGAATGTGGAAGAATAGTGGTTCGTGAATATATGGAAATGTTTCAAATGTTAAAAAGAGAAATTTTCTGAAATATAGAAAATGAAATAGTTATGATAGATGGTAATGTTTTTCCAAGGATCATGAGAGGCTAAATGCATTTGGTGACTAATCTTGGTAAAGATATTGAAGAGAAATTGGAAAATGTTAAATTTAGTTAATGTATTATTAATTAAAAACGGGCTCAGTGATTGTTTGATACAAATTATTAGTATTCCCTCTGGGAATAAAGTTCTTTAGATGAATGTTTGTTTTCTTCGATAGTTAAATAACCGACTATCGAGGTATTTATTATTTAATACCATCGTTGTCAATATGGAGAGACCGGTTGGATTTATTCTCCGAAAACCACTCCACATAGGCATAAGCATAAGCATTGTGAATCAAATATGCTGAAGATAATTGAAGATGGAGAAAAATGCAAGGGCTGTTTTGTTGATCCTAGGTAGAAAATGCCTACAATGGATTGACGAAATAGTGCCTTTGGTTTGTCCAGTCCCAGAAAAACTTGTATGGACGAATTTCTGAAAGTGTAACATATCATCTACATCGATCTCTTCAAACATATCTACATTGGTGGCAGAGGAATTCGTTTCTCTTAGCTTTATGCTTGTGATATTTTAGGGGAAGAAATAAATGATTTTGGCGGGTTTGACAATGTGGCATTCAAAGTAAACGAAGATGTGGCATGTCAAAAAATAAGCGTGGCCTCATGCATCCCAACCGGGAAATGGTATAAAATTGGGTAGGTCGCATAGCTAAGTGGGTAGCTCCCAATCAGGTGTATTGTCACCTGATCTAGAGAAATTCCATTTGCTTCTTTGTTCTTTCGATGTTGTCCCTTTCGAGAAATGGTTGATGATCCCAACCGTTGGTGACAATACATTCGGAACACTCAAGCGAAGTGAGTGGCCGGTCATGTTTAGCATTGCCATTTGGGTTGCAAGATGTTTTTGTTGAACCCGGTATATTCTTCTCTAGAGATACACTGTTGGAAGGTGGTCTCATACCTTGCCAGTTGGGATCCATTCTCCAGTAAGCGCCCGCGGTTTTGATTGTATACTATGTACGCAAAGTGCGAGATGCAAGCTTTATGCTAATTTTTGAGTAATTTTCTAGTATTTTATCGATGAACTTTGATGTGAATTTGATGTGGTTTGATAGGATTAAACACAAGCCAACATTTATGTGATTCTGAATCTCAGATTTTTATGGTTTTGTGTGAATCGAGAGTATAATTTCTTAAGTGATTTCTAACACCATATGCATTTTACAAAACAGTTTTGATAAATGGTTATATATATAAATATATATATTTGCCTCAGGACAAAGGATTTTCTTATTTTATTTTATAAATATAAACCATCTCAAGGCAATATTATATACGTACTTTCTGATATTTATATGTTGATTTTAAAATGACCAATCAAATGATTTTTGAATTATTTTATGAACTCGTTTTCTTGAAATTCAAGTATACTTTCCTTATAAAACCACATGTTTTTGCGCTTTCTGAGAAGGCGAGGTTATGAATTAAATGATTTAGTAAACTGTTTGGTATGGGACACACAATTACCACATCCATTTAAGGCTACTGTTGCGTTGTTATCTAGTGTTTTCTAATCGATTTGTGGGTGGTAAACCAGTAGTGAGAATGTACGGTAAGGGACACACAATTACCACTATTCAAGTTACTATCTGAGAGTTTGTGACACATTCGTTTGATTCTCTGATACTAGACCTTGGGTCAATCTTGTGATATTTACGATCTTCAGGTCAATCTTATAGATCTTGTGGCATTCCTGACCTTCGGGTCAATATTGTTGCATTATGACCTTTTAGCCATCTTATAAAGGTACCTCTCTTATGGATGTTAGTACTGGCATAACTTCGAGCTATTTTGTGGTTATCACGTGCGTGCATAACTTCGGCTTGCCAATCTTTTGATTGGATCCAAAATCAAGTTGATTCTGAATTTTGTGTTATTTATGATTTCGCCATTTTTGAGATGACTATTATTATATATATAGCTTTGAGCTGTTTGAGGATTTGTGTGTATATGGTGATTTCATTTCTGTGATTCGAACTCTTTGTCGTGATCCCGATTTCCGTGACTCCTTCAATTTTCAAGGTTTTAGTAATTTTTTAGTTTTCCCTCTTATGTTTATGTGCCTCAAAGTGCTAATTACCCTAATTGGTGAATTTAGGTAATTTGTGTTGATGGAAACATCCGATTTTGTACTCTTACTCTCATGAGTAATCTGATTATTATTTTCGTGATCTTATATTCTAAAAAATCAATATTTTGAGTTTACTGTATTTCTTTCCGATAGAAAGGAATTACCACATCCGTGTTACGTGTCAATCTTTGTTTATGAGATCACTTTTCTTATGAAATGGAATTAGTGTCTACTTGACATTTTAGTTCGCTTTTCTCATTATTACTAACAAGTTTAAGCTAGATTGACCCGTGTATTTTATACTCAGGTTAGACCGAATTGTTTCAGGTTTTAAGCTTACCGTTGGTTCGTGATCAGCTGTTTCACCTTGGATTTCCTCTCGTGAAGCTCAAGGCTAATATGTGTAGTTGTGTATTCATGTCATATGTATATTTACTCATTTGGGACATGATGTACATATGTATATGGTTTATGTAAAATAATTTGAGTATATAGCACATTTATGTGTTGTATCTATATGTATTTTGTTATATGCTCTACTATCTTTGATGTGTTGTAATTTGTTCTGAATGCGATTCGTAGTCATCGTAGTTTTATATTATATGAATTGAGTACGTCGACCAACTTGTGGTAAGAAATAAAACTATACACCCAAATGACGTATTCAATGCTCGTTTAATACAAGATTACCGGTGGTCTGTAACACCCTGTATTTTATGTGAACATAAAAGTAAGAAAACAAAGTATACTTAATTTTTAAAAGAAGAATTAAGGGAAACGGGTTACGCCATTGCGTTCGTCTCGGAATTCTGCTTGAGATAGAGTCTGAGTTTGCGTAAATCGGACTCTGCATGAAGAAGTTTATGGCCCTCAGAAGTTTCAGGAATTTAAATAAATTAAAACAACTCAGATTTAAGTTTGAAATTCAAATCACACACCCGGGTTGGGCGGGAAATTTCCCGCCTAAGACCTAGGTTGACCAGGGGGTCGACCTGGGTCACATAGGTCGACCTGGGGGTCAACCTGGGGGTCGACCTCCCCCTATTTCCAGATCCGAGGACTGGTTCGTTTTTCTGCATTTGGACGCCCGTTCTGACCAGATTCATTGATCCTATGCTATTTAAACACCCCCGAACCCCTCTTTCTCTCCACACTAAACCATTGTAACGCTATGCTACCTCAATTCTAATTGGAATAAATCAATGGCGTCTCTACTCTGCTGAAACCTAAGCTATAACTAGTGCCTCTTCTTCTTCCAATCCGAATAGGATTAAAAGAGAACAACTACAACCCTTTTTCTTTTAGAATCCAACCAAGGTGAGTACAATTATTTTCAGATATGAAATTTAATTATGATCTTGACATGGCTATAAATCTGAATTTGAGATTATGCATATTCTTGTTTATCAGATCTGTTTTTCTGTGTAGATCTATCTTATTAATATTATAGTAACTATTATGTATGTCTTCCTTCCTTCTGTTCTATAGCCAGGCTACCACGAGCCTGAACCAAATCTCATAAGAGATTGACGCACAAACGCTAAATTTGGGGAAAATAGTGAATGATGCATAATTAGACAAGACTAATTTGTGACTGATTTAAGGAAAGAACATATGTTGTAATTTAAGATCTGGATCTGGGCATACTATATATGATAGTCTATGATTTAGAAGAAGGAGAATTATTGTGTATATGACTTAGGCACAAAGATCTATATTATAATAGGATAACTATTAAACGTGAATATGCCTAAATGGAGATTTTGGATATTAGGCATACGCTGAGATCAAAGGCTATAATTTGGCATAATTCGTATTGTATATCATGATTTGGGGTTTTTAGAGAATATTATGTACTATGTAAATTTAACTAAAATTTGGGGCATATGTTATATTGTGTATTATGACCATAATTTGGGCATGTAAAATTATGCTTAGTTTTATGATTAGGTGAGGTATGTCAATGGAATTTTAAGGGATGATTAAATCTGTTAAATTACCTAATCTGCTAAATCTGTTAAAACTGAATACGGTAATTTACGGTATGAAAATCTGCAGGCTCGATCTAAAATTGAGCAAAATAAGTTAATAGAACTTTGAATAATCTGTTGTAACTTGTAAAGAAGTTTAATTTATTGAATTGGCATAATTAGTCTGATATTGGCATAATCTGTGAATGAATACTTTAGCTAAAAATAAGAATGCTGAGACACGAGGTTAGACTCTGTTTGCGGTAGAAGCCTGCCCGGACTCAACTGACTTAACCAGCAACCACAAACTGTCAGTCTAATGTGAGAGGTCGTAGGCATAACTAAAAGATGCTTAGACATGAGGTTAGATCTGGCTTGCGACAGAAGTTTGCCCAGAACCGCCCGGCACTTCCAGCGGCCACAAGCTACTGACCTAATGTGAGAGGTCTGTGCATTAGTAATTAATTAATGCAGATCTAGGATAAATATGATGCCTAAAACGTGTTGGGTGGATAAGGTTAAATCAACTGGGCGGATGAATCTAATAAACCTGTTTCGTAAATCTGTAGGCCCAATACAAAGTTAGGTGAAACAATTCGTAAGTCTGTTAATCTGTATATTTGACCCGTTAGTCTGAAAACCTGTTAACCCGTATGTCTGATCTGAGAACTAGTTAATCTGAACTTTGTACATCTGAAATCTTTAAGCAAGTTAATCTAAAATCTGTTAGTCTGGGAACACAAGGTTAGGAGGGGTAATTACTTGTGTCATCTGTTGTGTGGGACCCATATTAGTCAGTAACCCTTTTCTGGTATCAAAACTATGACCCAACACTAGGAGGGGTCCGGGCACGCTTACTGAACTAATTGTAAGAGGTTCACTCTGATAATGACGAGGGGTGTTGACGGCGCATTCCAACCGGGTCATGTGCATGCATGGATCCAGTCTGCTTTGAGGATGTAAGACACTGTGACATCTGTAAATAGGTCTGTGTCTATAGATTGCCACTTTAGGGAATGATACACCGTTCTGTGGGGCCGGCACATGGTATTTATGTATTAGTGAGCCGATCGCTTGGGGTAGAATTTAAGGTACACATAGTTCTGTCTGTTTCTGTTGGTATACCTTCTGTCTCTGTTGGGGTGGTAAAGGCCCATTAGTTGGAGTGGTAAAGGCCCATTATTAGCATTCTGTTTCTGTATCTTCTATCTCTGTTGGGGTGGTAAAGGCCCATTAGTTGGGGTGGTAAAGGCTCATTATTAGCATTCTGTTTCTGTACCTTCTGTCTCTGTTGGGTCGTAAAGGCCCATTACTAGCATTCTGTTTCTGTAGAGATTATTCTGTTTCAGTTTAAACATTAGGGTAACACATAATCCTGTTATACTAGTATTAGTGCAGAGAAGTAAGATATTTATAAGAAGCATATATTGGTTTATATCATTCTGTTTCTTCTGTTTAACTTAAGCATACCTGCTAACCCTGTTGCTGTAATCTCTCATCCAGCTTTATTTACATGTCATGATACTACTATCTGTTTATATGCTGAAAGTTACTGGACTCGCTAGACTTTATGTCTGACCTCGTTTGTTTTTGCCTCTTTTTCTTTCCGTCCCCCCAAGTTGCTCAGGGTGGAAACATAGTAGCTTGATTCATATTCTCTCTGCTTAAAGTGCTTAAAGTATTGCTTGGCTTTGACTCTACCTTTTTATGGCAGTTTATGTTGGGGATTATAGTTTTAAAATTATGCATTCTGAAGGATTTTGGTATATGACTGATACTTGTGTACTTGGGTTTTTGTATTGTAATTTTGAAGGATGTAACCAAACTTATTTCTGTTTCTGCTGTAAATAAGTTATAAAATTTTCAAGTACTACTCGTATCTGTCTTGTAATATTCTGTTCTGTTTACTTATAATGCTTCATGGAAGTTAATGCATTCCCTTTGTGAATGACATTAACGGACATGGGGTGTTACACTTGGTATCAGAGCCGAAGGTTACCAAATTTGATAAAAGTTTTTGAAAACTATTTTCAAAAAGGTTTTAAAAAGGAAGTATTTTCAAAAGTAAAGTTTATTTTGAAAAAAAAAACATAATCCCCAAAAGCCATATATCTGTCTTTCGATTCTCTGTTTTGAATCTCTTCCGTTTTCTTTTCAGCATGTCTGGGGTACCCGAGATACCCGAGGGTATACCGATACCAACCTGGTTTAGAAGGTATCCGGAGGCTATGGCCATCGCCGCAGGCCCAGTAGACGTTCCTCTTTCCCCAGATGAAGCCGCTCCTCCCCCTCCC
Source organism: Allium sativum (assembly GCA_030737875.1). Lineage (NCBI taxonomy): Eukaryota > Viridiplantae > Streptophyta > Magnoliopsida > Asparagales > Amaryllidaceae > Allium > Allium sativum. The sequence goes on along the minus strand of CM060921.1, from coordinate 505,586,547 downwards.
TACGTTGATACTTTTTCGAAGATATTCAAAGACTTTCGGGCAATGAGCGGGAAAGCTTTTCACGGGTTAGAGACGTTTGTTAAAGCTCGAAATTGGCTTAAGGAGGTGGAAGATATGTTTGGTATCTTCGAGATAGAAGGTGGAAGGAAGGTCCAATTAGCTGCTTGGTTTATGAAGGACGAAGCCTCGTTTTGGTGGGAAGTCACGAATGGAGAGCGACCAGTGGAGACATGGATGAATTTCAAGCATAGGTTCGAGATGAAATTTCTCTCACGAGCAGAAGAGAATATATACGTGGAGAGGTTCTTGGCGTTGAAGCAGGGGAATTTTTCAGTAAAGGAGTATGTTAACAAGTTCAATAAGTTGGCGAGATTTGGCTTAGACTTGGTGAAAACACCTGATAAGAAGGCCCTGAGATTTGTTAAAGGTTTGAATGAGCCGCTACACGGGTTGGCTATGACCCACATTCCTATGGGGGCTACCTTCGAGAAATTGGTTGACATGGTATTGATGCATGAAGAGGAATCCAGAAGTGAGAAAAAAGAGAAAAAGCTCGAAGTACCACAGAACAAGAAAGTGTGTCTCAAAAAGGAAACACAAAAGAAGGATGAAAACTCTGAAGATAGGAAGGATAAAAAGTGCTTTACTTGTTGAAGCTTGACTCATATGAAAAAGGATTGCAGAAAGAGGAAGGGCACTTGCTTCAACTGTGGTGAGATGGGACACTTCACTAGGGACTGCCCGAAGAAACGAGGGTAAGGGAAGAGGACAGTACCTACTTCTGAAGGGCAGGTGAATGCTCATGTGGCTGGTGGATAGGATAGAGATATGAAAAATTTCTGTAGAAGGTTTAAATTTCCTTATCTAATTATTGAGTTAGAACTCTTTTTGATTCTGGCATTTTGATTATGTAATTGAGACTCTGCACTTTAATACTAGTCTTGTTTCTGATCCTGCTATAGTCTCAACCCCTATAAGGGTTACGACTCATCTGTTTGTGATAAGTTGGGGTTTGAGGGTATCTGTGTTGGGCGTTAAGTTGTCTATGACGCATACATTCTGTGTTTTGTGGGATATGGTGGAGTTTTATCGTGCTTAGTTTCCTAAGAATCATTTGATAAGTTGATCTGTACTAGTAGTCTGTAAGTATCTGAATATTTCTGAAAAGGATAGGGGATTTTACTTGAAGCGTGAAGTAGATTTCCAGTTTTGACATTGTTTAATGGGAGTAATTCTCTGAGTGTCAATCTGATGTTGATTTCGGTCTTTGGGGTTGATACTTAGGGATTTATTCTCTTAACCGATGTCTAATGGGAACAGAACTTTTGTTTTAATTGTACTTGCTTCTATCACTCGGCTGTATCCTATTGATCGAGTCTTCGACTTTTAGGTAGAAACTAATGGGTGTAAACAAATGATTGATACATACTATGTTTGATGGTTGCAAGTGGATGCAAGAGGTTGCTAGTGGTTGCTCGTGGATGCTGTAACGACCTGGATTTTTCGGCTATTTGAATCTGAATATTTAAATTCGTTTTAAATATTATATTCGGAATATTAATTCTATTTATATCGAATTCATTTATTTAACGATGAGTGAAATATTTATTATAAAACGAACTCAAAACTGCGCGGTAGTTCGTAAAAATCGAGTTTGAACTTCAATTGACTATACTGAGTCCATGTTAAGTCGGATTTCGGTGAAACAAGAAGCGTCTAAATCTAGTTGGTAATATTTTTCTAATGAAGCAGAAAAATAGAGTTTTCGTATTATAGATTTTATTTTACGCCCAAATCAAATTTTCAAATAGTCGCTGTAGAATCGTTTATACGCCATAACGGATTATTTAATATAATTAAATATTGGCTTCGAATTTGGACAAGCCCTTTGAGGCGTAGTCATAATTTAATTTTTATAATTTTACTGTAATTTTTATTCCGTAAAATAAGCAACTTTTTATTTGGTGCATTCTACACCCTATATCAACATTTTGATATTTCACAATATAAGTTAATCTACCGATATTTATATATTTTTGGGATCGTGGCACACGGCTGAGCGTGACGGTATTTTTATTTTTGTCGATAGCAAATCGTATGCGGACAAAGTTATATATAGCGGGGTATGTTAATTTTAAAACTAAAATATCGCTGGTATTCTCAAAACTTAAATCAAAGAAACCGCCTCTTGAAAAACGTTGCATCACATATTAAAATTGAAAAGGACTTATATTAAATCCTTGTCTGTACGAATCAAAACAGCATTTGGAAAATCATTTTGAAAACTTTGCACAACATAACCCCTTACTACGGGGACCCGTTATCTTTCTGCAAAACCTAAAATACACGGGCACATGGGAAGATTGTACTCCACTATTTAACATTGCTGTCTTAAGATTTTAGCTTGAATTGTCACTTTTCTGCCAACCCAAAATACGTACGGGATAAAAACCATCTATGGGACACCCTACACAATTGAAAATATTAGCTGCTGTTAACCTATATATTTATACACAGCAAGTCTATATACTTAGCCGATTAAAATCAAACAGCTAACCTACCTCTCCGGCTCTACACACGTACCTGCCCTTTTAACCGTGATGGCCAAGCCATCGATGCCTTGATTGCCAAACTACCTTCACCGTGCCAACCAAGGCATCTCCCATTATATATACGCAACATGCCTTCACGTAGCTTCTAATCTTTGTTACAACAACATTCTAATGGCCACAAATCATTAAAATAAAAATGAATAAAGAGAAACAAGAAAACTGGGAAAAACCCATTTAAAGAAAGAAAAGGGAAGAAAAGCGCATCTCCTAAATCGTGCACTAATGGCCAAGATGTTAACGGAGAGACCGAAGGAGGTCGAGTTGGGGGTTCGCCGGAGGTCATGCTGTGGTGCAGAAAGACACTGGATACGGTAGCAGCAGAGATGGGGTGCGAACTGAGCAAGTGCGTGAATAACTGTGGAACGAAGCAGCGCAGCGGAGGAGGGAGTCGGGAGTGTGCGGTGTTGAGGGGGACCTCGGCTGTTTTGAACGAACAGTAGAAGGAGTTTGTGAGAAATAGAGGGTGTGGACTCAAAATAAATGGGTTTGGGCTATTGGACATTTGAAAAAAAAAATGGCGTGGGTTCATTGAGGCGAGAGCATATTTGGAGCAAGTAAGAAATAGAAGGAAGATGCATGGGGTTACGTGGTTTAAAGAAATGGGTTCTAGTCTTTTTGCATGGGAGGAGCGTGGGAGCAGTTTTTGGTTTTACTGTGGGTGTTCAACTGTAACAACCCGAAAATCTGGGCCAGTTTAAAATTTTTATTTTGGCAATTTTAGCGAATTTTGATTATTTAAAATGAATTATTTTAAATAATATCGACGAGAAATTTATTTTGAATATAATTCGAACGTATTTATTATACGCGTCGTCGTTAGAATATAAATATTTATATATAATTATAAATAGAATTGAAAATGGCGCGGTAGTTCGATAATTCGATTTCAAACTTCAAATGAATGTACCGGGTGCAAAACAATCCGGATTTTAGTGAAACCAAAAATGATAGGATCTAATTGATAATATCTTTCTAATGAATCAAAAAAATAAGGTTTCATAGCGGGAATCAAAAGATATGTCCAGTTGAAAATTCTGAATAGTCGCTATGGAATTCAGGCCCTTAAAAATGGGAATTTTGCAAACGATCTCAGAATTCGACGAAACTAGTTTTGTTAGGACCGTATCGTCAATACGAAGCTAGAAAATATTTTTCGAGAATTTTTAGAGTTAGTATGTGACCCCAGTAATTTGAAATGTACGTTTAAAATTCAATATAGTGATTTAAATGTAAATTTAACGGAAACTGATTCAAACAATCGAATCAGCCTACGATACATATCCCATTGTGTTCGGGATGGGGGTATTTAGCTGGAGGCGACTCTTGTTGATTTGAATTGGAGTTCATGATATTAAACAAGTAAAATTAGAAATAAATATTAAATAAATTAATATATATAACCCTTAACCCTAAGTCTTCATTGGTCAAAATCCATCCCGAGGTCAACGTTTAAACTACGCCCCCTTTTTTTTCACTTTCGACGATGGAAAGCCCAAAATTTTCTTCCTTAATCCCGTTCAAATCAACGCGAATTAGAAGAAGATTATAAACCAAAACCCATTCAACTAATTGAGATCTACAAATCAACCGGTTCTGATCAAATTTAAAGCAGCGAGTAGCTCGATTTTCGAGCTGAAAGGCCATACATTCATGGCGGAATTAGCGGAGCTACAGTGCGTCGAGCTCGACGCTGGTGGTGTAGGGGGATGCGCCACGTTTAGGCGCTTCAGATGATGGCCGTTGATGGGCCTCCAGCGCGGTGTGCGAGCGGTGGCGGATGATCGTCGAGCGTGGGTTGAAGGCAGATACAAAGAGGGAAACACAGTTTTTTATAGCAGAAGGTACAGAACGATGAAGGTAAAATTTAATTTAATTTTTTTATTATTATATTAGTAGATGTTTAATATAAATACATTGGAAAGGAAAAAAAAATCAGTTTGACAACAAAACATGAATTTGCTTTGAAAAAAAAAATTTACATAAGCATTGTTTTAAAATATATACATTCATTATTGTAAAAATGGATTTTTGATTTTAAAATAAAATTAGCATGATGTTTTAAAATAAAATTAGCATGATGTTTTAAAATAAAATTAGCATGATGTTTTAAAATAAAATTAGCATGATGTTTTAAAATAAAATTAGCATGATGTTTAAAAATAAAATTAGCATGATGTTTAAAATTTTCATATTGTTTTAAGAATAAACAACATATAGGTTTTGAAATAAAAATGAAGTATTACCAGTTTTACTTCATAGGATGAATAGGTTGGGATTGGGAAATTAAAATAAATGATTACTTCGGTAAGGTTCGCTAATCCCGACTAGTTTGAATTGAGATTCAAAAATAGAATAACGAATAAATTCAAGGAATTTATCTTGGATAAAATTAATGGGAACCTTTCCCTATGAATGTGAAATTTAGAAACTAACTGTCGGTTAGCTAAGCAGAATGGTTTTCTGGATATTGATCTGATGTTGGTTTCGGTCTTCGGAGTTAATATTTGGGGAATTATTCTCTTGATTAATTTACGGTTAGTGACTGATGAATTGGAATGAGGCGTATGTTGTGTTTGTGTAACACTTTTATAATATATACGCGAGTTATTCGGAAAGACCGGGTTTATCCCATTCTGAATAACTGATACGACGATAAGTCGAAGATGAAGACGGTGGTCGAAGACCGGAATTCTTCACGTCGTTTGGGTGATTACTGATGATCTTGATTGGGCTGTACACCCAAGAAGATGGAAACAGTTGGTGATCGTCCAGACGTACTTGGAGATCAATGGATATGCGGGATACTAGGTGCCTCCAGTTTCGTTCAGCCCCAGAACGGACTTGTAAATGGACTGTGTGTCTGACATTGGATTTTAGTCTGTGTGATTGATCTCTATTAAATATATATCTGTTTGGCGGCGGAGAATTTATTCTCTTGCTTAACGCCCTTCTCTGAGACGTACGAGCTCAGGGGTTATATATTGATGGATATCAATCGCATGGAGTGAATTGCCTGTGTGGCATGCCTAAGTGGCAATTGATCAAGGCTTCTGTTGAAAAGCAAAGTCTTGTGGTGATGATCAAAGCAAGGCCTTTGTGGCGTAGCTTTGTGTAACGTTTACTTCGCGTGTTTCACACCCGGTATGAACCAAAAACGGGAGAGGATGTCAGGGAGGGCATGCGTTTCTTTCTAGCTAGAAGTGGCGTCAGTGGTTTTACACGCCCTGACGAGTTTGACTTATGTGGTTGTTGCTGTTGCGAGGCGCCTCGGATTGATCGGTCGTTCTCGAACCGATGGAGTCATTTAGTTGGCTCGTTTACGCCCCATAGGGCGGGGAAATGCATGTTCAGGGTTTAAGTTTAATCCACATCGGTGGACTGGCCCTGAGGATCCAAGGGCCCACCTGAGTCTGGGTCCTGAGGGGTGGGCTAGAGCGTCTCGAATCGGTTGAGGACTATCTTTTGCCTCGGTTCATAGATGGAAACCCAATTTCCAAATACGTGATTCTGCGGTTTTATTTGTAGAGCCTAGTATGGCGACATAGTGGGATGGGGCACTTATGCCGTCTATGATTGATACTTATGATTTGAAGTTGTTTTATACACTATGCACTTATAATAGTATCAAACGATTTGTTTTAAACGTATCAAGCATTCTTTGGCTGTTATAAGGGAAAACCCTATCCTCGGCTGCGTTGCATTGTGTGATGGGACCTGGGTCTTATAACAACTTCATTTTTCTTTATTTAGCATTGCGCTGTTTGTTTTATGCACTGGTATTCTTGGGAGGAAAACCATTCCGTGTTATATGGCGTGGTCCCTTGATTTACCTAATTTTAGAATAAAGATTATTAACTGTTTTAGTTCTCACACCAGTCCCATGACTGACCTGGAGTTTATTGTTTTAACCTAAACTCTGGGTGCCCCTATTTTGACACGGGCAGCTAGTAGTTTTGGTTTTGCAGATTTATATTCACAGGATCCTGGTTTACAGCTGGAACGATATCCGGAAAGCTTTGTATCCGTATATCTCTTCTAGTTGAGTATTGTATTATTTTCCGCTGCGATGTATTTAAATGTAATTTAAATCTCTGATATTTCTGTGTAATATTCATTTATACTCTGTTTATTCTTGTAATCTGATGCATTGTTGTAATATACAATGAAATGTTCTTTTATATGCGTTCTGTTGTGGCTTGTTCTCGAACTATCCGACACTTTCCTTTACGGGGAAGTTACGGGTTTTCACAGTTGGTATCAGAGCTTTGGTTTACAGAGCTCGAGAACAAGGCACATTAGAACCATACGAAAGAATTCATCAGATATTGGATTAGTAATATCCAACGAGAATGACTTGTTAGAGATGGGATCAGTAGTATCCTAAAACGAGTGTGAAGAGTAAATTTTTAAAATGAAAACAAATTTTTGTTTTGAAAATTTAAATCAATTATTCGTATTTGGTTATTTATTTATATTGATGTGGACAATCCAGTATATATAGATTTTGCGTATACGTCTGATCCGCGTGTATTCAAAGTTTTAATATATTGGATAGATATAGCATCACACTCTAGTCGCCCGAAGATGATATTGATGATAGCGATCGCATCATCAACATTTATGTTCGAGTTTCGAAGGTGTGATACCTATATATTTCCATTAGACTGGTGTGAGAACCAAAACCTATATATATAGCTAGGACACATTGTTGTGAATTGGCATCAAAAACATGATTTTTGTATATGTATCAAATTATGAATTTGAAACGTTAATTCACTAATTGATTGATGTTTGTGTTGTTTGTTCATTTGTTTGCTAATTTTGAACCATTTAGCCTAATCGAACCAAATATTGAACTATATTGAAAATTGGTCGCATTTGCTTGCATATACATATACTTATATTGAACAGGTCATAGCAAGGAGGCTAGAGCAGAGAATAAAATTTGTTTGCCCGACAAATAGGTACATGTTTACTACATAATTTACTGTTTTGTTTGGGTGATGATGATTTTATGAGCCTATTGGCTAGCCACTTGGCTTTTTCTTTTTCTTTTTGAGATCTGAAGGACCGGGGAAGCTATTTGAAATTCCCCGATGCTCCCGGTGCAAGGGAGGTTATGGCGAAATTTTTCGAAAATTTAGGGTGTTAGCCAAATTTTTGAAATTTTGAAAATTCTCAGAAACTAAAGAGTTGGAGAATGGAAGTCAGATCGAGCGTAGAGTTGATTAATCAAACCACTTTCGACTTTGTTCCTTTTCGGGAACGAAAAGTTTTAAGTGGGGGAGATTGTAACAACCCGAAAATCTGGGCCAGTTTAAAATTTTTATTTTGGCAATTTTAGCGAATTTTGATTATTTAAAATGAATTATTTTAAATAATATCGACGAGAAATTTATTTTGAATATAATTCGAACATATATATTATACGCGTCGTCGTTAGAATATAAATATTTATATATAATTATAAATAGAATTGAAAATGGCGCGGTAGTTCGATAATTCGATTTCAAACTTCAAATGAATGTACCAGGTGCAAAACAATCCGGATTTTAGTGAAACCAAAAATGATAGGATCTAATTGATAATATCTTTCTAATGAATCAAAAAAATAAGGTTTCATAGCAGGAATCAAAAGATATGTCCAGTTGAAAATTCTGAATAGTCGCTATGGAATTCAGGCCCTTAAAAATGGGAATTTTGCAAACGATCTCAGAATTCGATGAAACTAGTTTTGTTAGGACCGTATCGTCAATACGAAGCTAGAAAATATTTTTCGAGAATTTTTAGAGTTAGTATGTGACCCCAGTAATTTGAAATGTATGTTTAAAATTCAATATGGTGATTTAAATGTAAATTTAACGGAAACTGATTCAAACAATCGAATCAGCCTACGATACATATCCCATTGTGTTCGGGATGGGGGTATTTAGCTAGGGGCGACTCTTGTTGGGTTTGAATTGGAGTTCATGATATTAAACAGGTAAAATTAGAAATAAATATTAAATAAATTAATATATATAACCCTTAACCCTAAGTCTTCATTGGTCAAAATCCATCCCGAGGTCAACGTTTAAAACTACGCCCCTTTTTTTTTCCACTTTCGACGATGGAAAGCCCAAAATTTTCTTCCTTAATCCCGTTCAAATCAACGCGAATTAGAAGAAGATTATAAACCAAAACCCATTCAACTAATTGAGATCTACAAATCAACCGGTTCTGATCAAATTTAAAGCAGCGAGTAGCTCGATTTTCGAGCTGAAAGGCCATACATTCATGGCGGAATTAGCGGAGCTACAGTGCGTCGAGCTCGACGCTGGTGGCGTAGGGGGATGCGCCACGTTTAGGCGCTTCAGATGATGGCCGTTGATGGGCCTCCAGCGCGGTGTGCGAGCGGTGGCGGATGATCGTCGAGCGTGGGTTGAAGGCAGATACAAAGAGGGAAACACAGTTTTTTATAGCAGAAGGTACAGAACGATGAAGGTAAAATTTAATTTAATTTTTTTATTATTATATTAGTAGATGTTTAATATAAATACATTGGAAAGGAAAAAAAAATCAGTTTGACAACAAAACATGAATTTGCTTTGAAAAAAAAAAAAATTTACATAAGCATTGTTTTAAAATATATACATTCATTATTGTAAAAATGGATTTTTGATTTTAAAATAAAATTAGCATGATGTTTTAAAATAAAATTAGCATGATGTTTCAAAATAAAATTAGCATGATGTTTAAAAATAAAATTAGCATGATGTTTAAAAATTTCATATTGTTTTAAGATTAAACAACATATAGGTTTTGAAATAAAAATGAAGTATTACCAGTTTTACTTCATGGGATGAATAGGTTGGGATTGGGAAATTAAAATAAATGATTACTTCGGTAAGGTTCGCTAATCCCGACTAGTTTGAATTGAGATTCAAAAATAGAATAAAGAATAAATTCAAGGAATTTATCTTGGATAAAATTAATGGGAACCTTTCCCTATGAATGTGAAATTTAGAAACTAACTGTCGGTTAGCTAAGCAGAATGGTTTTCTAGATATTGATCTGATGTTGGTTTCGGTCTTCGGGGTTAATATTTGGGGAATTATTCTCTTGATTAATTTACGGTTAGTAACTGATGAATTGGAATGAGGCGTATGTTGTGTTTGTGTAACACTTTTATAATATATACGCGAGTTATTCGGAAAGACCGGGTTTATCCCATTCTGAATAACTGATACGACGATAAGTCGAAGATGAAGACGGTGGTCGAAGACCGGAAGTCTTCACGTCGTTTGGGTGATTACTGATGATCTTGATTGGGTTGTACACCCAAGAAGATGGAAACAGTTGGTGATCGTCCAGACGTACTTGGAGATCAATGGATATGCGGTGTACTAGGTGCCTCCGGTTTCGTTCAGCCCCAGAACGGACTTGTAAATGGACTGTGTGTCTGACATTGGATTTTAGTCCGTGTGATTGATCTCTATTAAATATATATCTGTTTGGCGGCGGAGAATTTATTCTCTTGCTTAACGCCCTTCTCTGAGACGTACGAGCTCAGGGGTTATATATTGATGGATATCAATCGCATGGAGTGAATTGCCTGTGTGGCATGCCTAACTGGCAATTGATCAAGGCTTCTGTTGAAAAGCAAAGTCTTGTGGTGATGATCAAAGCAAGGCCTTTGTGGCGTAGCTTTGTGTAACGTTTACTTCGCGTGTTTCACACCCGGTATGAACCAAAAACGGGAGAGGACGTCAGGGAGGGCATGCGTTTCTTTCTAGCTAGAAGTGGCGTCAGTGGTTTTACACGCCTTGACGAGTTTGACTTATGTGGTTGTTGCTGTTGCGAGGCGCCTCGGATTGATCGGTCGTTCTCGAACCGATGGAGTCATTTAGTTGGCTCGTTTACGCCCCATAGGGCGGGGAAATGCATGTTCAGGGTTTAAGTTTAATCCACATCGGTGGACTGGCCCTGAGGATCCAAGGGCCCACCTGAGTCTAGGTCCTGAGGGGCGGGCTAGAGCGTCTCGAATCGGTTGAGGACTATCTTCTGCCTCGGTTCATAGATGGAAACCCAATTTCCAAATACGTGATTCTGCGGTTTTATTTGTAGAGCCTAGTATGGCGACATAGTGGGATGGGGCACTTATGCCGTCTATGATCGATACTTATGATTTGAAGTTGTTTTATACACTATGCACTTATAATAGTATCAAACGATTTGTTTTAAACGTATCAAGCATTCTTTGGCTGTTATAAGGGAAAACCCTATCCTCGGCTGCGTTGCATTGTGTGATGGGACCTGGGTCTTATAACAGCTTCATTTTTCTTTATTTAGCATTGCGCTGTTTGTTTTATGCACTGGTATTCTTGGGAGGAAACCCGTTCCGTGTTATACGGCGTGGTCCCTTGATTTACCTAATTTTAAAATAAAGATTATTAACTGTTTTAGTTCTCACACCAGTCCCATGATTGACCTGGAGTTTATTGTTTTAACCTAAACTCTGGGTGCCCCTATTTTGACACGGGCAGCTAGTAGTTTTGGTTTTGCAGATTTATATTCACAGGATCCTGGTTTACAGCTGGAACGATATCCGGAAAGCTTTGTATCCGTATATCTCTTCTAGTTGAGTATTGTATTATTTTCCGCTGTGATGTATTTAAATGTAATTTAAATCTCTGATATTTCTGTGTAATATTCATTTATACTCTGTTTATTCTTGTAATCTGATGCATTGTTGTAATATACAATGAAATGTTCTTTTATATGCGTTCTGTTGTGGCTTGTTCTCGAACTATTCGACACTTTCTTTTACGGGGAAGTTACGGGTTTTCACATCAACGATGGGGGAAGATGAATGCTACAGTAGTAGCACTTGAGCTCTATGCATGCGTGGCCAGTGAGTTTAAAAAAAAACCAACCGAGGAGGAACGTGTACCAGGGGAAGACACAGGAAGTAATATAGGTGGTAGACTGTTCATTTGGTGGTTGGGCATTGGGCCTTACGGTTTAATGAAAAAAAAAGAGGGCAGGTTTCGAAAAGTCTGAAGGTGGGATGGAAACCGCAAAGGTGCATGGATGGATTAATACATGCGCAGGCATGTTTGTTGGGGGTATGTGGCTTCGTGCATATGTATGCCTGGAGTATTGATTTAGCCCCTGAGGTAGTGAGGAAGAAGGACTTCATGAAGTTGGAAAGACATAACAAATAAAAGATGGAAAAGAAAAGAAAAAGGTAAAGAAAAGGATGGGATTGGGTTTGGCAAGGTAATAGGATCCGACGGTTTCACTTGTGTGTGCAGATGGAATCACGGATCGGAGAACATCACGATGCTAAATGGCAACCGCGTTATTAAGGTAATATAAATATTGATTAGCAATTTTTAATTAATAATTGATTAAGTCTTAAAGTTATTTTAGTTGAGTATAATAATTAAAACATAAGGTTGGAATAACCATAATTCATTCACCCGACATCAGAATTGTGCGAAACAAGAGCTGTTGGAGTCGCAGTGGAGAAACAACACGGACCGTCGATCGTTATAAAGGTGAGTTAATTCTCACACATTTCTGAAATACTTGATGTGCTAAATTCGTATAATTAAATTTAAATTGGTTGATTGGATGCTTTGGATGCCTATGGTTGCTTTAATGGTTGACGTGAATTATATTATCGTCATTTAAAATATTTCTGTGTACTGATATGAAATATTATAATGATCTGTGATGCAGGGAAGAACAGGTAGGAGGAATCAAACCGGTTCCTCAAATCTTTAATATGTTGTTATTTCATATTTTATATGAACTGTTTGAAAACCCGTTGACTTTAAAACCATGTTGGTTGTTAATTGTTGATTGTGGTTGAACTTTGAATCAATATATAGTATTGATTGTGGAATAAATAGCAAATGGTCATGATATACACCGTTTTATAAAAGATCGATTCACCGTTAGGTGAATCGCTAGAAATGAAGTTATGAAATTTATCTTTATAACCGAATATATATTTTTAAATATATTATTTTAAATGAAGTTTCTAAAAAGGGAATAAAACCAGCCACATATATACATTGATTGGTTTAACCACGATTCACCATTTTTGTACCAAATCTACCGTGCGCGAAACACGTGCTTGTTAACCGATTGTTAAACGACTTTATTTCAAATGAATAAAATTAACAAAATGAGTTTATATTGATATTGATTTAATAAAAATCAAAGTAACTAAAATTATTTAGATTTATTTATTTATTTATTTGTTAATCTAATTGACAAGATCAATAATGTTGGACTAATGGGTTAGTCGTGTTTTGAACAAGTTACGGTGTTAACTGAAGTTGTTGATCAAATTAGTTCAAAGAGAGCAGTTAATGGTTAAGTAATCCAGATTTATTTTAATAAATGTTAAAATTTGATTATTTGTCATCAGGGTGATTATTTGAAATGGGAAATATACTAAGGAAAACTGGTAAAGCCGTGTTTATAGTTAATAAAACGATTTAATATGTATAATGTGAAATCAAAGTTTAACTTAATTTTTACTGATTTATATTTACATGGATTCTATGAATCCAAGTCATACGAAGTTATAAAACCTAGTTTTGTTGAATATATAAATGGGACGAGTTATTAGAAGTGACATTTGAATAAAGTAAAAGCCATGATTTGAAAGTAAAGAATTAGAACTGAAACTCAGATTTGAAATAAAATGGTTAGACGAGTAAAGTTATAAAGGTGCGATCAAAGTTCGCTATATTTTATAAGAGATGATGTTTTACCAAGATATAACAAAAAGGAAATTTTGGAAATGGGTATCATTTTGGTATTACAACTAATATCTATCTTTCGATAAGAACGTTGTTGATCAAGGTCTGAGAGGTAATTAAAATACCCCAACTTGAACAGCTTCAGGATTATCAAAGGATGATATTAGTCGTAATGATGAAGATATCAGGGTAAATTATTTTGGAAAAATAATAGTGTAACGTTATTTGAAGGATTTGGAAATATATTCATATAATGAGATTTCGTAATAAAACGGGGCTTGATGGTATGAAATAATATCCCAATAATAAAAGAAATAAAAAGGGAGATTGGTGAAAGTATAACGGTATTTTCAAAGTATTGAAATGAGATTTAAGTGGGATTATTCCAAAGGGATGAGTAGTGATTTTGATGTTCAAATAACGAATCAAAGAAGATATCGTAATAGTTGTTTAACGAATGATAAGTTGAATCGATAAGATCATAAGAAATGTTATAACCATGTTTTGAAATGTTAGTTGAAGATTAAATGAGATATGATATATAGGTAAAAGGATTTGAGTATAATTATATGATTAAAACCAACATATTATTTTTGGGTATTTCAACTGAGATATTGGTTTTAAAATGACCAAGTGATGTTGTGTATAAACCAATGGATCAGTTTGTTTTATGGTTGTTTATTTTGATAGTCAAAGAACCAAATATCAAAATCTGACCCAACGTTATTGGTACGGGAAGACCGGGATCGAATTTATATTCGAAAACCATTCCGACCAATAAATACGATTACGTCAAAGACGCTGATCGAGATGGAGTAATTGAAGACCATAGATCTTCATGAAGCGGAAGAGTTACTTACAATCTCTGGCTGATCCCTAGAGATATACTGTGATTCTGTCGTGATTGGAATCTATGGGTTGCAAGGATTTCTCGCTACTGATCCATGGGGTGATTCCTATATTGGATGCAGTAGGAGGGTGCCTTCGGTTCATCCTGTTCCTGGATGACGTATGTGAACGATGTGAATGGTGGCCAGATGTTTTCAAAAGTCGATTATAGCCTCAAGCCTCACAACCAGGAAATGACAAAAATCGGGCAGGCAGCATGGCTATGTGGGTCGCACCCATTAGGGTGTATTATCACCATCTAGAGAATATTCATATTTGTTACTTCTATTCATTTCTGTATCTCCCGGGGATTTCGGTGGTCGCGACAAAAAGCCGAAAGGGTGACAATACATTCGATACACTCAAGAGAAATGAGTGGTCGGTCATGTGTGGGCCGGGTTGCAAGACGTTCTTGTTGAACCCAGTGTATTCGTCTCTAGAGATACACTATCGGCAGGTGGTCCCATACCTTGCCATAGTTGGAAATCCAATCTCCAATAAGCGCCCGCGGTTTTTGATTGTATACTATATATGTGGAGCATGAGATGCAAGCGTTCTGCTAGATTCTATTTACTTGTATTTAGACACTATGATAATATCAGAAGAAGATATTGATTTCAAAATGGTTTGGATTATAGTAAGGTAAAAACCGTCCGTGTTTATGTGTGGGCTGGTCTTACTATTATCCTTTGTTTCAAAGGATTTCAAAGTTAAACAAGTTGGTTACTATATGAATTTATCACTGATAGTATTTTAGACTGATCCGGGTGAATTTTGTTTTAAATCAAATGTGCTCGGGTCAGACCAAGCATATTTACAGGTTAGATTTCGCTTGGAGCTTCAGAAGAGGAGTTGAAGTCGAGACGTATTCCATATATATACTGGTACTAGTTTATTTCCGCTGTGTTGTATTGATCTGAATGTATACTCTGATGTTGTGATATACAATTCTTTGACAAAGTATTATTGATTATTATATTTTGTCCATTCCGCTGTGAGATTCTGATCTTCTTATTCTTCTATTCTAATATTTCTTTCTTTCTTCTCTCACCCTCTAACTTCTTTCTATTAGCTTTCTAGGTTTTCGATATTTGAGTTTGGATACGGGATGTGTTAGTATCTGGATTCAAGCGTCTGAAATTCCGGGTCGCTACAGATGCATATACATACACTAGGCACTAGATCGGCTCAAAAGCACTCTCATACTACATATGGATGTGTGCACATTTTTTTCAATTTTTGTGGATGCAAAATGATTGACTCATCACATGGATGTTGCATTTGGATGAATGGTTATGCACTGATATAGAAATGATGTGTATCAAATAGGATTTCTTGCATAAATAATTGGACTCATGGCACTAACATAATTCGCATTGAGGAGGTCAACTGAATCTGTGGACCGCCTGATCTTTGCATTAGAAAAGAGACATACACACACACACACTTTTGCATACATTCATACAACATTAGAAGTTTTCTAAGGACAGTGGATGCTTGTGGATGATGGTTGAGTAGATGGGTGATTGGATGATAGGACACATTCTTCTTAACTTGAGATAGAGTCCAAGTTTGCGTAAATCGGACTCCGTATGAAGAAGTTATGGCCCTCAGAAGTTTCAGGAATTTAAATAAATTAAAATAGCTCAGATTTAAGTTTGAAATTCAAATCACACACCCGGGCTGAGCGGGAAATTTCCCTCCTAAGACCCAGGTCGACCAGGGGATCGACCTGGGTCACATAGGTCGACCAGGGGGTCGACCTCCCCCTATTTCCAGATCCGAGGGCTGGTTCATTTATCTGCATTTGGACGCCCGTTCTGACCAGATTCGTTGATCCCTATGTTATTTAAACACCCCCAAACCCCTCTTTCTCTCCACACCAAGCCATTGTAACGCTATGCTGCCTCAATTCTAATTAAAATAAATCAATGGCGTCTCTACTCTGCTAAAACCTAAGCTAGAACTAGTGCTTCTTCTTCTTCCAATCTGAATAGGATTAAAAGAGAACAACTACAACCCTTTTTCTTTTAGAATCCAACCAAGGTGAGTACAATTATTTTCAGATATGAAATTTAATTATGATCTTAACATGGCTATACTGAATTTGAGATTATGCATATTCTTGTTTATCAGATCTATTTTTCTGTGTAGATCTATCTTATTAATATTATAGTAACTATTATGTATCTCTTCCTTCCTTCTGTTCTATGGCTAGGCTACCACGAGCCTGAGCCAAATCTCATAAGAGATTGACGCACGAACGCTAAATTTGGGAAAAATAGTGAATGATGCATAATTATACATGACTGATTTGTGACTGATTTAAGGAAAGAACATATGTTGTAATTTAAGATCCGGATCTGGGTATACTATACATGATAGTCTTTGATTTGGAAGAAGGAGAATTATTGTGTATATGACTTAGGCACAAAGATCTATATTATAATAGGATAACTATTAAATGTGAATATGCCTAAATGGGGATTTTGGATATTAGGCATACACTGAGATCAAAGGCTATAATTTGGCATAATTCATATTGTATATCATGACTTGGGGTTTTTAGAGAATATTCCGTACTGTGTAAATTTAACTAAAATTTGGAGCATATGTTATATTGTGAATTATGACCGTAATTTGGGCATGTAAAATTAGGCTTAAATTTATGATTAGGCGTGGTATGTCAATGGAATTTTAAGGGATGATTAAATCTGTTAAATTGTGTAACACCCCACCTCCGCCAGGGTGGCTCTTGCAAGCACTCTGACTTTGGAGGGGCGTTTGAATCAGGTAAACATGCATAATGATATATCAAGGCAGAACAAGAACATATGTATATATGTAAACAGAGTAAATAACATAGATAAAACAGCGGAAGATTTCAAACCATTTCAAAACAAGTCTGGTACAACATAATGTCAACTTTCCAAATACACAAGTATAGATAAAAACAACATTACTGAAAAACTGAAATACATAAGTACTATCCCCAAAATAAGTGATAACCATAGCTAGCTTCATGTCAAACCGTACATGAGCTAAATCCCACAAGCAAGCGATCAGAAATCCAAGCTAAGCTCCAATATTCCCACCCTGAGAACCTGGGGGGGGGGGGGGGGGGAACGGAAGAAAAGAGGCGAAAGAAAACAGGTCAGTCAAAAAGACTGAGTAAGCCCTACTACAATCAATGTAAACTGGTAAAGTCAACTGGCATGATGAAAGCTGGGATGAACATAAGGATAACAACATACTAGCATGATGATTAACTAACAAGGTAGATAAAGGTGTCATCGCATAATCAGGATTAAGGTTTTGCACCACAGGTGTACTAGCAAACTAACATGACTTGAATAAACAAGTATTGATCCCTTGGCCCAAGCTTTGGCCCAATAACATGAAGTGACCCTAATACGAGGTCCAATAACATGAAATGACCCTAATACGAGGTCCAACCAAACGGTCTAGTCGATCGGCTCCCTAAGCCTAACTCGTCACGTGTTGGTGTCAATACGGCCCAAACATAATTGTAGTCAGACTGTGCAGGGTCTCCCGTCAGGTGTATCAAGCCCTAGGGTGTCAACCCCTGGACACCATAAACATGAGTGCACAGTCTCGATCTACTGGTACCCGTGCATGTTTTCCCCGGCTACGGACTATGTGCACGACCATGGTCCCCCCGGAACTACACCGGCGTACCACTCTGCCGTCGCTTTTGGTCACTTACCTCCAGTCCAGTAATCGTGCCCCCTCCCTAGCCTAGTCCCTAGGGTCTTAATGATACAAACTTGGGATTACTGCTGGAGTGGACCCCCATTGCTAGGATTTTTCTAGTGGGTTAAGTACGATTTAACCCTCTTGCTAATCATGGATTAACTTGGTTAAGTGTAACGATGAGCTCACGACTTAACCCCGATTAATCTACCAAGCCCAAATTGGTTAAGTATTAAGTGGACCATGACTTAACCCTAATCATGAGGCATTAATTAATTTAATGCGCCTTAACCTCTCACATTAGACTTTGTTGCGGTTACTAGTTAAGCCGGGCGGGTCCGGGTAGCTTTACACCACAACTTGGTCTAACCTCGGGTTCAAGGTACAACATGACCAACTTCTCACATTGGGTCCTATTGTTTATAGCAACTAGTTAAGCCGGTTGGTTCCGGGTAGGTTTACGCTACAAACTCAACCCAACCTCGAGTTGGTCACACTTATCTTTTCTAAGTGTCATGTCCATCATGTTTCCAAAACATGTTACAAGTTTTCAAGCATTTGGGTAGACCTAACTTAATAGGTAAATTCCCAAAGGGTAGACCTAACTTAATAGGTAAATTCCCAAGCTTATGTTTTTATGTCTTTTAAGTTTACCCAACCCCAAACGCAATCCCATCGCTTACATATCGCAATAGCGCATAAAGGATAGAAAGAGGGAACTTGGCATAATCATGACATAAAGGTGTTGAAGCCACAAGTTTAACATGGTGGCATATGAAATGTACATATGTTCATATACTTGCATATTACATATTTAGGCCTCAAAATCATGCATAAAACCAAACTTAGCATATTGGTGATACATGGTGATAAATGACATGTAGAAATGGCCATAAGTTCGCATTTAGCCTCACATGCAAGTTATCATAAGAGATATGATAACTTACATGTTGCCAAAATGCAACCTTTAGCATAAAGCTTGAAGCTTTAGGCTCATAAACCCAAGATAAGCTTGCATAACATGATAACATGAGTAAGATGATCAACCCAAACTTGCATACATAACATGGCAACTTGCATATCATAACATAGCAAACTTGCATAACATAACATGGCAACTTGCATATCATAACATAGCAAACTTGCATACATAACATGATAGACTTGCATAACACATCATAGTAAACTTGCATATCATAATGATCAAACACAACTTGCATCATTCATTAACTTTAGAGTTTAAATATGAAAGTAGAAAAGGGCTTACAATGCTTATGAAGGCACAAAAAATATGACAAAGCCCTTATGCAATCAAATAGACCCAAAATGCAAGCTCTAATAGAAAAACCCTTGAGCCAAAATGATCAAAACTCTTTCTTTATGATGCAAATATAGAAACTTGACTTGAATGCAAGCTAATGATGCTCATACAAGCTTGAAAACACTTGTATGCATGGAAAATCTCTCATAGAAATGACTTAGGAAATTTATGAAGAGAGTGGAGGCCATGAGAGGATTGATTTTGCCATAGTTTAGTTGTATGAATGAATAATGATGATTTAGGGTTAGGTTAGGGCCTTATTTATAGAGATTAGGATTAGTTTCAACCTTAGGATTAAACGCTAATTCCAATCTCAGCCCTCAAAATCGAATCTGGCCCCCAAACTCAACACAACCCCAAAATGGTGCACCAGGCAAAACTGCCCGGCTGAGCCAAGTCGACAGCCAAGTCGACAGGGCTGTCAACTTGGGTCCAACCAAGTCGATTCCCAAGTCGACAGGGCTGTCGACTTGGGTGCTCTGGCGGGAATTTTTCCGCCTGGCCCAATCTAACCCTAATTTCCAAATTCAAACTTGAATTTGAAATCTGTTTTTACTTTGAATTTTTCTGAAAATTTCGTTGGGCCTTAATCGAGTCATACGGACTCCGATTTTCGAAAACTCGGACTCTATTTCGCGTATTTTTCCGAGACGAACGCAATGGCTTAGCCTGTTTTCCTTGATTCAGATTTATAAATTAAATTCTGCCTCGATTTATGTTATAACAGGTTATTGAAAATACGGGTTGTTACATTCTCCCCTCCTTAAAGGATTTCGTCCCCGAAATCTTCGAGTTGGGAAGAACGTATCCTACCATCCAATCATCCATCTACTCAAAACATCATCCACGAGCAATCATTGTCCTTACAAGATTCTAAATGTTGTATGAACATATGCAAAGGTGTGTGTATATGTACTTATCTAATGCAAATATCATCAATGCAAATTATGTTAGTGAAATGAATCCATATGTATGCAATTCCTAACATAATGTATAACATCTATATGTGTGCACATAACATACATCCATATGAAACATCCATGTGATAACCAAAAATTTTCATCCATGAATAAGCATAAACACTCATGCATATGCAATATGAGGAGTGTGTGAGCCGATCTAGTGCCTAACGTGTACAATGCATCCACGAGTAACCACTTGCAAACGCTTGCAACCACTTGCAAACATCAAGCATAAAATGTTTCAAACACATGTTTCATCCAAAGGGTTTCTACCTAAGGTTCTCATGACAAGATTAACACGATAAACTAGACAAACATGGATAGCAAAGAGAAAGATATGTTAACAAAGAAAAGAGATTGAGAGTGTACCCTCAAAAAGGAATGGATAAAGCCCACGCATCTTCTCCTCGGTTTCCCAAGTTGCGTCTTCTTCGGCTTCACCCCATTGAACCTTCACCAACTTGACCTCTCGATTCCTTAGCTTCTTGGTCTCCGTCCCCAAGATACGAATCAGAGCTCTCCTCAAGGTAGCCTCTTTCTCCACTTCCACATCTTTCAGAACACTTGGCTCAACAACCTCTACTGATTCATGTAAACACTTCCGGAGATGCGAGACATGAAAAACATCGTGTACTCCGGCAAGCTTCTCGGGCAACTCCACTCTATAAGCCATCTGCCCGATCCTCTCTATAATAGGGAATGGTCCAACAAACCTCGGTGCTAACTTCCCAACGGCTCCAAATCGGACCACATTCCGCAAAGGAGAAACCTTCACGAAAACCATATCCCCAACGTCAAACTCCAAATCAGTTCTTCGCTTATCAGCATAGGATTTCTGACGGTCTTGGGCCGCTTTCATCCGTCTTCGAATCAACTCGACCTTCTCGGATGTATCTCTGATCATATCAGGCCCAAGTATAAGCTTATCTGTAGTCTCCCACCAACATGTAGGCGACTTGCACGGCCTCCCATATAAAGCTTCAAATGGTGCCATCCCTATGCTTGCCTGGTAACTGTTATTATATGCAAACTCAACAAGAGGAAGATGGTCTTCCCAAGTACCACCAAAATCCAGAATACAAAGCCTCAACAGATCCTCGAGTACCCTATTCACCCTTTCGGTTTGACCGTCCGTCTGTGGGTAATAAGTCGTACTTAGATTCAACCTCGTGCCCATAGCTTCTTGCAAGCTATTCCAGAATTGACTTGTAAAGATTGGGTCGCGGTCACTAACTATACTAGAAGGGACTCCATGTAGTCTCACAATCTCACGAAGATATACAGACGCTAGCCAAGATGCGGTCCTCTTGCTCTTCACCGGAATGAAATGAGCACTCTTCGTAAGTCTATCCACAATAACCCAAATGCTCGTATTCCCTTTCCTTGACCTTGGTAGCCCATCGATAAAATCCATGGAAATACTCTCCCACTTCCATAGTGGAACGTCTAGAGGATGCAATAGCCCACCGGGCTTCTTTGACTCGACCTTAACTTGCTGGCAAATGATACATCTAGAGACAAACTCTGCCACATCCTTCTTCATCCCAGGCCAAAAGAAAATGCGCTTCATATCTTTATACATCTTATCTCCGCCCGGATGTATAGTCAACTTAGAGCGATGCGCTTCCTCAAGAACTTTTCTTACTAAATCTTCTACCATTGGGACACATAACCTTCCGTCTCTCCTCAGTCAACCCTTGTCATCAATAGAATATCGAGCGAGATGACTAGACGCCTCTCCTCGAATCAGCTTATCCATAATCTCAACTATCTGAGGGTCTTCTCTCTGCGAAGCCCCAACTTGATCAAGAAGGGTAGGTCTGAGTTCCAGAGATGCTAAAGAACCGGTCATCGACTCAACCGCCAAAGAGAAATCAAAGGTTGCCACATACTCTAAATTCTTCATCTCAATGAATAGAGGACTCAGAGTCAACCTTTTTCTACTCAATGCATCTGCTACCACATTCCCCTTGCCTTGGGTATAAGCTATCTCAAAATCGTAGGACGCCAAGAATTCCATCCATCTTTGTTGCCTCAGATTCAGATCCTTCTGAGAAAAGAGATACTTCAATGACTTGTGATCGGTATAAAGCTCAAATCTTTCTCCCAGAAGATAATGGCGCCAAGCCTTGAGTGCATATACTATTGCTGCCAACTCTAAGTCATGAGTGGGATAATTCTTCTCATGCACTTTGAGTTGTCTACCGCCAAAGCATATCACTCTTCCTTCTTGCATCAGAACAGCTCCTAACCCCGTGCCACATGCATCGGTGTATACTGTAAATAACTTCCCTCCATCGGGCAAAGCTAGAACAGGTGCTGATGTGAGAGCTCTCTTGAGCTTCTGAAAAGCAAGCTCGCATTCTATGCTCCAAGCAAAGACTAAATTTTTCTTCGTCAATTTAGTGAGAGGAGCGGAAATCTTCGCGAAGTCCTTGATGAACTTCCGGTAAAAGCCTGCAAGACCTAGAAAACTTCTCACTTCGGTTGCATTCCTTGGAGTCTTCCAATCCTGAACTGCAACTACCTTAGCGGGATCCACCACTAAGCCTTGCTTAGATACTATATGCCCAAGGAATCTAACTTCCCTTCTCCAAAAGTGACACTTGGAGAACTTGGCCTTCAACTGATGCGCTCTAAGCGTATCCATCACCTCCACGAGATGCCTTGCGTGCTCTTCCTCATCCTTAGAGAAGATCAGAATATCATCTACGAAGACCACGACAAACTTGTTCAAGAACTCCCTGAACACCCTACTCATCAAGTCCACGAAATATGCGGGTGCATTAGTCAAGCCGAACGGCATGACAAGCCATTCGAAGAATCCATCTGGAGTTCTGAACGCAGTCTTGTCTATACTATCTTCAGCTACCCTGAGTTGATGGAATCCAGTAGCAAGATCAAGCTGAGAGAAAACGGAAGCACCGATAAGCTGGTCAAAGAGATCATCAATCCTCGGTAACGGGTGTCTGTTCTTCTTAGTCAGCTTATTCAACTCTCGATAGTCAACACAAAGTCGGAGAGAACCATCTGCCTTGGTAGAAAATACCACAGGAGCTCCCCATTCAGATATACTTCGTCTAATGAAGTTCTTCTCAAGCAACTCTTTCACTTGCTTACTTAGCTCCCGCCTTTCACGCGGAGCCATGTGCCGAACGGGCAAAGAAACCGGCTTTGCATTATCCACCAGATAAATGCGAAAATCAATCTCTCGCTTAGGGGGCAACCCCCTAACTTCATCGAAAACATCCGGATACTCTCGAACCACTCTCACAGACTGAAGAGTTTCCATTGACGAGTCGAGTGATTCAAGATAGCACAACATGACGGGACCTCTCGGATTACAAGAAATCTCTAGGGTGTTTCCGAGGCGAGTCACGAGCCTCACAACCCTATGCTCACAATCAAGGGTGGCTCCATATCTGGACAACCAATCCATGCCCAATATCAATCTGTATCCCCTAAAACCAAGAACATAAGCACTACACAAGAACTCTACACTCAGTATAGAGATCCTCAAATCCCCACATACCATAGACAGATGGGTGGAACCCCCAATAGGATTTGAGACACAGACAGGATCATCTACCAAGCTAGTACTAAGGTGCAAACTATCAACAAGATCAGATGAGATAAAGCTATGCGATGCACCAGAATCAAACATGGTACGAACTGGAAAATCAGAAATATATACAAGGCTCTCAACAGAAATACTACGTCGATCGGGAACTGGAGCGGTATTGAGAGCATGAACTTTCCCTCCTGAAGGTCCAACACGCTGAGTCTGACCCTGGCCTTGCCCTTGCTTCTTCGGGCAATCCTTACTGAAATGTCCAGTCTCACCGCAGAAAAAGCATTCACCATTCTTCCTTTTCCTCTTCTTACAATCCTTAATAAGATGCCCAACTGAACCGCAATAATGGCACTTCCCCTTGTTGTTCTTGCCCTTGTTGTTGTTCCCCTTGTTGCCTTGACTCTTGTTCTTGTTCTGATTGCCTTGACTGCTCTGACCACTTGGATTACCCTGATTTCCTTTCCACTGGGAATCAGTCTTCTTGGCTTGAGTATCATTCATCTTGACCTCTTTCTTGACATCTCCCTGAAGTAACGCCATATCAACCAAGCTCTCAAACGTGGCCCCATGGGGAATATGTGACATAGCCAATCCCTGCAACGGCTCATTCAATCCTCTAGCAAAACGAAGAGCCTTCTTCTGAGGAGTATTCACCATATCCAAGCCAAAACGAGCTAACTGATTGAACTTGTTCACATATTCTTTGACAGACATATCTCCTTGTTTCAAAGTTATGAACCTCTCCATTTGCAGATTCTCCTCAGCAGAAGATAGAAACTTAAGCACGAACCTTGCCCTGAAATCGGCCCAAGTCTCAACAGGCCTAGTACCATTGGTGACTTCCCACCAATAAGCGGCTTCATCCTTCATAAGCCAAACCGCTAACAAGATCTTCCTCTGATCGTCTAACCCAACGATAGCAAATAAATCCTCGGTCTCTTTCAACCAATTTCTGGCCTCTACAAAAGTCTTAGTGCCTTGAAAGTTCTTGCCACCCATTGCTTTGAAATCTTTGCAAGTCTTTGTAAAGTCAGCTTGAGGATGCTGAGGGGGAGGAGGAAGAGGAACCTCAGCGACAGGAGGAGGAGGAACATTAACTACTGGAGGAGGAGGAGGAGGGACATCTGCGGGGCCGGCTTCGGTCGCCCTAGCCTCCAAAAGTCTCCTATACCAAACAGGTACGTGTACTCCCTCCGGAATAGCAAAGTTATCGGCCGTACTGAAAACGAAGAAAAAGACAGATTCAGAATGGGGAAAAACGAAGGAATTTGGCTAATGGCTTTTTGGGGAATAGCCTTTAAAATAAACTAGACTTTTCTTTGGAAAATACTTTATACTTGGTTTTGAAAATAGTTTTCCAAAAGTTTTCTAAAAACCTTTTTGTTCCTTCTCGTAAACCATATGCTCTGATACCAAATGTAACACCCCACCTCCGCCAGGGTGGCTTTTGCAAGCACTCTGACTTTGGAGGGGCGTTTGAATCAGGTAAACATGCATAATGATATATCAAGGCAGAACAAGAACATATGTATATATGTAAACAGAGTAAATAACATAGATAAAACAGCGGAAGATTTCAAACCATTTCAAAACAAGTCTGGTACAACATAATGTCAACTTTCCAAATACACAAGTCTAGATAAAAACAACATTACTGAAAAACTAAAATACATAAGTACTATCCCCAAAATAAGTGATAACCATAGCTAGCTTCATGTCAAACCGTACATGAGCTAAATCCCACAAGCAAGCGATCAGAAATCCAAGCTAAGCTCCAATATTCCCACCCTGAGAACCTGGGGGGGGGGAACGGAAGAAAAGAGGCGAAAGAAAACAGGTCAGTCAAAAAGACTGAGTAAGCCCTACTACAATTAATGTAAACTGGTAAAGTTAACTGGCATGAAGAAAGCTGGGATGAACATAAGGATAACAACATACTAGCATGATGATTAACTAACAAGGTAGATAAAGGTGTCATCGCATAATCAGGATTAAGGTTTTGCACCACAGGTGTACTAGCAAACTAACATGACTTGAATAAACAAGTATTGATCCCTTGGCCCAAGCTTTGGCCCAATAACATGAAGTGACCCTAATACGAGGTCCAATAACATGAAATGACCCTAATACGAGGTCCAACCAAACGGTCTAGTCGATCGGCTCCCTAAGCCTAACTCGTCACGTGTTGGTGTCAATACGGCCCAAACATAATTGTAGTCAGACTGTGCAGGGTCTCCCGTCGGGTGTATCAAGCCCTAGGGTGTCAACCCCTGGACACCATAAACATGAGTGCACATTCTCGATCTACTGGTACCCGTGCATGTTTTCCCCGACTTCGGACTATGTGCACGACCATGGTCCGCCCGGAACTACACCGGCATACCACTCTGCCGTCGCTTTTGGTCACTTACCTCCAGTCCAGTAATCGTGCCCCCTCCCTAGCCTAGTCCCTAGGGTCTTAATGATACAAACTCGGGATTACTGCTGGAGTGGACCCCCATTGCTAGGATTTTTCTAGTGGGTTAAGTACGATTTAACCCTCTTGCTAATCATGGATTAACTTGGTTAAGTGTAACGATGAGCTCATGACTTAACCCCGATTAATCTACCAAGCCCAAATTGGTTAAGTGTTAAGTGGACCATGACTTAACCCTAATCATGAGGCATTAATTAATTTAATGCGCCTTAACCTCTCACATTAGACTTTGTTGCGGTTACTAGTTAAGCCGGGCGGGTCCGGGTAGCTTTACACCACAACTTGGTTTAACCTCGGGTTCAAGGTACAACATGACCAACTTCTCACATTGGGTCCTATTGTTTGTAGCAACTAGTTAAGCCGGTCGGTTCCGGGTAGGTTTACGCCACAAACTCAACCCAACCTCGAGTTAGTCACACTTATCTTTTCTAAGTGTCATGTCCATCATGTTTCCAAAACATGTTACAAGTTTTCAAGCATTTGGGTAGACCTAACTTAATAGGTAAATTACCAAAGGGTAGACCTAACTTAATAGGTAAATTCCCAAGCTTATGTTTTTATGTCTTTTAAGTTTACCCAACCCCAAACGCAATCCCATCGCTTACATATCGCAATAGCGCATAAAGGATAGAAAGAGGGAACTTGGCATAATCATGACATAAAGGTGTTGAAGCCACAAGTTTAACATGGTGGCATATGAAATGTACATATGTTCATATACTTGCATATTACATATTTAGGCCTCAAAAGCATGCATAAAACCAAACTTAGCATACTGGTGATACATGGTGATAAATGACATGTAGAAATGGCCATAAGTTCGCATTTAGCCTCACATGCAAGTTATCATAAGAGATATGATAACTTACATGTTGCCAAAATGCAACCCTTAGCATAAAGCTTGAAGCTTTAGGCTCATAAACCCAAGATAAGCTTGCATAACATGAGTAAGATGATCAACCCAAACTTGCATACATAACATGGCAACTTGCATATCATAACATAGCAAACTTGCATAACATAACATGGCAACTTGCATATCATGACATAGCAAACTTGCATACATAACATGATAGACTTGCATAACACATCATAGTAAACTTGCATATCATAATGATCAAACACAACTTGCATCATTCATTAACTTTAGAGTTTAAATATGAAAGTAGAAAAGGGCTTACAATGCTTATGAAGGCACAAAAAATATGACAAAGCCCTTATGCAATCAAATAGACCCAAAATGCAAGCTCTAATAGAAAAACCCTTGAGCCAAAATGATCAAAACTCTTTCTTTATGATGCAAATATAGAAACTTGACTTGAATGCAAGCTAATGATGCTCATACAAGCTTGAAAACACTTGTATGCATGGAAAATCTCTCATAGAAATGACTTAGGAAATTTATGAAGAGAGTGGAGGCCATGAGAGGATTGATTTTGCCATAGTTTAGTTGTATGAATG
Source organism: Allium sativum (assembly GCA_030737875.1). NCBI lineage: Eukaryota > Viridiplantae > Streptophyta > Magnoliopsida > Asparagales > Amaryllidaceae > Allium > Allium sativum. The sequence goes on along the minus strand of CM060921.1, from coordinate 505,558,779 downwards.
AATAATGATGATTTAGGGTTAGGTTAGGGCCTTATTTATAGAGATTAGGATTAGTTTCAACCTTAGGATTAAACCCTAATTCCAATCTCAGCCCTCAAAATCGAATCTGGCCCCCAAACTCAATACAACCCCAAAATGGTGCACCAGGCAAAACTGCCCGGCTGAGCCAAGTCGACAGCCAAGTCGACAGGGCTGTCGACTTGGGTCCAACCAAGTCGACTCCCAAGTCGACAGGGCTGTCGACTTGGGTGCTCTGGCGGGAATTTTCCCGCCTGGCCCAATCTAACCCTAATTTCCAAATTCAAACTTGAATTTGAAATCTGTTTTTACTTTGAATTTTTCTGAAAACTTCGTTGGGCCTTAATCGGGTCATACGGACTCCGATTTTCGAAAACTCGGACTCTATTTCGCGTATTTTTCCAAGACGAACGCAATGGCATAGCCCGTTTCCCTTGATTCAGATTTATAAATTAAATTCTGCCTCGATTTATGTTATAACAGGTTATTGAAAATACGGGTTGTTACAAATTGCCTAATCTGCTAAATCTGTTGAAACTGAATACGGTAATTTGGGGTATGAAAATCCGTAGGCTCGATCTAAAATTGAGCAAAACAAGTTAATAGAACTTTGAATAATCTGCTATAACTTGTAAAGAAGTTTAATTTGTTGAATTGGCATAATTAGGCTGATATTAGCATAATCTATAAATGAATACTTTAGCTAAAAATAAGAATGCTGAGACATGAGGTTAGACTCTGCTTGCGGTAGAAGCCAGCCCGGACCTAACCGGCTTAACCAGCAACCGCAAACTGTTAGTCTAATGTGAGAGGTCGTAGGCATAACTAAAAGATGCTTAAACACGAGGTTAGGTCTGGCTTGTGGCAGAAGTCTGCACGGAACCGCCTGGCACATCCAACGGCTACAAGATACTGACCTAATGTGAGAGGTCTGTGCATTAGTAATTAATTAATGCAAATCTAGGATAAATATGATGCCTAAAACGTGTTAGGTGGATAAGGTTAAATCAACTGGGCGGATGAATCTAATAAACCCGTTTCGTAAATCTGTAGGCCCAATACAAAGTTAGGTGAAACAATCTGTAAGTCTGTTAATCTGCATATCTGACCCGCTAGTATAAAAACCTGTTAACCTGTATGTGTGATCTGAGAACTAGTTAATCTGAACTCTGTACATCTGAAATCTGTAAGCAAGTTAATCTGGAATCTGTTAGTCTGGGGACACAAGGTTAGGAGGGGTAATTACTTGTGTCATCTGTTGTGTGGGACCCATATTAGTCAGTAACCCTTTTCTGGTATCAAAACTATGACCCAACACTAGCAGGGGTCCGAGCACGCTTACTGAACTAATTGTAAGAGGTTCACTCTGATAATGGCGAGGGGCGTTGATGGCGCATTCCAACCGGGTCATGTGTGTGCATGGATCCGGTCTACTTTGAGGATGTAAGACACCATGACATCTGTAAATAGGTCTGTGTCTATAGGTTTCCACTTTAGGGAATGATAAACCCTTCTGTGGAGCCGACACATGGTATTTATGTGTTAGGGAGCCGATCGCTTGGGGTAGAATTTAGGGTACACCTAGTTCTGTTTGTTCCTGTACCTTCCGTCTTTGTTGGGGTGGGAAAGGCCCATTACTAGCATTCTGTTTCTATAGAGATTATCCTGTTTCCGTTTCTACTTCAGTTTAAACATTAGGGTAACACCTCGTCTTGTTATACTAGTATTAGTGCAGAGAAGTAAGATATTTGTAAGAAGCATATCTTGGTCTATATCATTCTGTTTATTCTGTTTAACTTAAGCATACCTGCTACCCCTGTTGCTGTAATCTCTCATCCATCTTTAATTACATGTCATGATACTACTATCTGTTTATATGCTGAAAGTTACTGGACTCGCAAGACATTATGTCTGACCTCGTTTGTTTTCGCCTCTTTTTCTTTTCGTTTCCCCCCTTGTGCTCAGGGTGGAAACATAGGAGCTTGATTCATATTCTCTCTGCTTGAAGTGCTTGATGTATTGCTTGGCTTTCACTCTACCTTCTTATGGCAGTTTATGTTGGGGATTATTGTTTTAAAATTATGCATTCTGAAGGATTTTGGTATAAGATTAATACTTGCGTACTTGGGTTTTGGTATTGTAATTTTGAAGGATGTAACCAAACTTATTTCTGTTTCTGCTGTAAATAATTTATAAAATTTTCAAGTACTACTTTATGTATCTGTCTTGTAATATTCTGTTCTGTTTACTTATAATGCTTCATGGAAGTTAATGCATTCCCTTTGTGAATGACATTAACGGACATAGGGTGTTACATGGTCGCTCCTAGCCAGCCCTATTCTTTGCTCTACAAGGCAATATTACTCAATAATTCTCTTTATTATGGTGGGTCTCAGGGTGGGGCGTCACAGTGGTGGACCACCATTAGGATCCATCATCACAATTCTAGATAGATTCATCGAGTGGTTGCGTGTAATCATCATACAACAATGTTAACACCCTTCAGTGCCAAGGGATGAAGTGATCTGATATGTCAAGTCAAAGGTGTTGTCAGCACTATGATGGATGGGATCTTAAGTCAACCCTCAAGTGCTTTTTCTAGGGGTGCATTTGGAAGGTAGTCCATTACCTTGAGGTATTTGGAAGCAATCACTAATACATGCCTCGACAATTTTAGTTGTAAACCAATTATGCTGAAATGTGAGATGCAACATTTCAACAATTTCCTAAGTATTTGTATTCTATAAATTATTATAATATCATTGGATTTATAATAGAAGTGTTTACGTTATCATAAGGTAAAACCTATTCATGTTTATGTGCGGCATGGTCTTACAAGATACCTTTTATTTCAAAAGATTTTATAAGTTAAAAGATTAAATTCCTTATGATTTGAGTTTCCTCGTGCTAGTTTTCTTGGCTGACCTACACGTTATTTTGCGATAATGCGCAGGGTCAGACTGAGCTTACATGATAGGTTAGTTTATATGCTTAGGGTTTAAAAGAGGAAATAATGCTCAGGACTTACTTTCGTAGATTCTATAATTTCTACTGGGTGAGTGTTCTTTTGTAGTTATATAGATCATGTAACACCTCAAATTTTTAATATAATTATAAATATGTAAAAATATGTGTATATGCATAGATAGGAAAATAATGGTGATGTATAATGAAAATTAATTAATATATGGAAGAGAAAGAAAAATTAATTCGATAACAGTGTGCGTAACGGGAAAGATAATAAAATAAGGATACTTAATTTAAATATCAGGAATTAAGTAAAACGGACATCACCATTGCGTTCGTCTCGAAATTTTGCTTGAAATAGAGTCCAAGTTTGCGTAAATCAGACTCTGTATGAAGGAGTTATGGCCTTTAGAGGATTCAACAAAAATTCAAAATAGTTCGAAATTCGACCCAGGCAGCTGGGCGGGAAATTTCCCGCCAAAACCAGGCAGGTCGACCTGGGGGTCAGGTCGACCAGGAGGTTGACTGGGTGTCGACCTACCCCTAGGGAGGTCAACCTGGGGGTCGACCTATCCCCAGATCTGGGCGATTTCAGTTCCTGTGACGTGTTTTGATGTGCTGTACAGGTCAGATGGCTTCTAGGTCAATCTAAGGGCTCTAAAACACTATCTACACCGATAAATACATAGCAAGACCTAACCCTTATTCATAACAATTCCTTAAGATGCCTCCATGCCGCCAAACTTCACCCAAACATGGCCGCCGCCCCAAAACTCTAAATTATATTGCAAGTTCTTCATCAACTTTGGGGTTTAATCAAATAAAGTAGCAAAGTTCTTCATCAAAAATTCATGCTCTTCACCAATAATCAAATAAGAAGATTAAATCAGCGTTCTACATCAACGACAAATCACTTATTTCTCCAATCCAGTTAAGGGGAGTGGAATTATAATAAACTTGTTGTATAATAGTTTATTATCGTTCATCATTCCCCAGTTATAAATTTAATTCAAGATTCATGTTATAATAATTGTTCTTTTATTCTCCTTCCCCTTTTTATTTTTGGATCTAGGTTATCTCGAACCTAGACGAAATATTATTATACATACGTATGGTTGGAATATGCAAATATTGGGCATAATCTATTTTATGCAATCGAGGAATATAATCTGTAATTTGGGGTTTGTGGCATAACAATTATTATTGAAAAAATTGGGAATAACTTATTTTATGCAATCGAGGAATATAATCGGAAATTTGGGGAATTGTGGCATAACAATTATTATTGCAAATATTGGGACAATTGGCGGAATTTGTTTGTGATTTGAAATTAAGCCTAAAAGGTGAATTAGATTATATGTATAAACGTGGGGAAATATATTAGGAAAATATTGATTTTATGAAATTGGGTATAATGGGATTTTGGAAATTGGCATGTTTGGATATGAATAACATGGAATTGGTGAATTTGGCTATAATTGAGTAATTTAGGTAAAAAGATTATTTCACGAATGGTTGTATAAGCAGAGTAGAAATGGTTTAAGTAGCACCTGACCTATGAATAAACTCAACCAACATAGGAGGAATGATAGTAACCAGTTAGGAACACATGTATGGAAAAATTGGAATAATAAGTATAGCCTATTAATGGGATTATGAGCAGGAACATAAATTGGGGTTTTTGGGTAAAGCTTGAATTTGAAACTTGGAAATTGGATATGCTGTTAAGATCCTAGAAACATAATTAAAAATGGAATATGTTGGACAAACCATGTTTTTATGTAATTATGGAAGTCGACACATGACAAGAAATTGATAATTGACATATGACATCTAGAATGGACATGAACTAAACACGAAACATGGCTAACTCAAGGTTAGAATGAGTTTGCGGTGTAATCCTGCCCGGAACCTCCCGACACATCCAGTGACCGCAAACAATAGGTTCTAATGTGAGAAGTTAGTCATAACGTGCATGAAACCCAAGGTTAGATTGAGTTGTGGTGAAATCCTACCCGGAACCAACCGGCACATCCAGTGACCGCAACAATATGTCTAATGTGAGAGGTTGGGCATTAATAATTAATTAATGCTAATGACACATGATAGTATGGTAAGGTTAAGTCAACATGAAATACTAGACAACACTTAACCAATTTGACTCGATCTATGGGTGGGTTAAGTCAACGTGAACCATTAGATAACACTTAACCAATTTGACATGATATATAGGTAGGTTAAGTCAACACGAACTGATAGATAACACTTAACCAATTTAACATGATATATGGGTGGGTTAAGTCAACATGAACTGCTAGATAACACTAAACCAATTTGACTCGATATATGGGTGGGTTAAGTCAACGTGAACTACTGGATAATATTTAACCAATTTGACATGACGCGTGGGTTGAATTGAATACGTGATTGGGGGTTAAGTCAACTTGGACACATGGGCAAACTTAACCAATATAACAGTATAAAAGCAAGGAAAAGTGGGGAATGATAAGACTAAATAATAGATACACTTATCCAAGGGATAAGAAATGAATATGACTTAAGATGTAATACAAGACTCGAAGGGTGGGACAACTCATTCCATGAAATAAGATAATCTAAGCTGGAAATGTGGAAGAACACCCGGACGTTATCATTTGATAAAGAGAACTTAAGTCATGCTTGAATTCATAGGTAAACCTTAGTTAAAAGGAACTAATTAACAGAGCTTAGTTAAAGAGAACTAAGTAACAAAAACTAAGTATCAAACCTTGGTTAAGAGAACCAAGTAATAAACCTTAGTTAAGAGAACTAAGTAACAGAAACTAAGTATCAAACCTTGGTTAAGAGAACCAAGTAATAAACCTTATTATAGAACTAAGCAAATAACGAGAAAGAGAACTAAGTAGTAAACCTTAGTTAAGAGGACTAAGTTGTAAACCTTAGTTAAGAAAACGAACGATTAAGAGAAACTAAGTAGTAAGCCTTAGTTAAGAGGACTAAGTAGTAAACCTTAGTTAAGAAAACGAACGATTCAGGAAACTAAGTAGTAAACCTTAGTTAAGAGAACTAAGTAGTAAGCCTTAGTCAAGAAAACCAAGTAGAACACGAAGAGAAGCGAACATCCATCTAATCATGAAGAAGGCTCCAATGGTCTAGGTTACGAAGTACGCGACTTCGAGGGGACGTGATGGTACTCTTGGTATCCCTCTACGAGGTTGCAGATGATCCTCCTGGGCTCATAGAGGTTAATGTCTGTGTTAGAAGAACCAGGAGTATTCCTTGGTTGCAATATAAGCAACCTAAAGACTAGGATGGACCAGCGTGAGGCGACGACATCTTGTTTAGCCCTATGATAGCACGTCGTCGTCTACCTACCATCTTAAGTCAACCGAGTACGTTAAGCGGAAAGGCGGAGAACTCTAACAGACCATAGACTTGCTATCTAGTTATGGGTGAGGTTTGTCCAATAGGTTTGTGGGGGCATAGGGGTCCTGCATATAGTTCTCATTCTTGATTTTCTGGGGTGCCTTTCATTAGTCGAGGGAGAGGTCAAGTGGGACCATAGCCACACATAGATAAAAACAGACCTTAGCATCTTCGTTGGCAGATAACTTAAAGCTCCCGACCGAGTCCCGTGTTTCTTGATTAGCCCTACCACGGAGCTCGGGCCGCACATATAAAGGACATGTGCAACTAGACATCAATAGTGGTTCACGACACGTATGTGGGGAAAGTCTAGGAACATATATCGCTCTGGGTAGTGTGTCCTAGGCTAGGGGGCATTGTTCGATAGGTAACATAATCCCTTGTTGGACCTAGGTCGCGTAAACCCTGAATCCGAGAAGCGTTCAATAGGTAGCATAAACCCCAATGGCCCTAGGTAGCGTAAACCCTGGTTGAATCTAGGAAGCGCTCGATAGTAAACCTTAGATTAGATCTAGATGATACATGGAATCTAGCAAGATCGAGAGTGGCAGTCCAAACGATTTCGAGAATGGTGGAACTACACTAAAGTAGTATAGATTTACATGATGAAGCCCGTACGACATACGACAAGGGACTGTATATATACATGGAAAGGATTAGACGAGTTGGGGGTATCTACATATGCGTTGTATTAGGTTAACCTACTAGTGTGACAAGAGTATAGCCTAGAGAGCTAATATCGCGAATAACCTAATAAGCAAGAAAATATAACTGAACGGTATATGTAGGATTATGCAGAAGTTTATTCTAAGTCCAGTCACCAGAACTTATGTTCTGACCCCCTCCTCATTACATACTTCCAGGTTAGGTTCATGACAGAGATGGTATAGCTTTGGATACTGGTTAGACAGTATGATACATAAGGTAAAGCTATTTTTGAATATATTATATTTTATTTCCTTCTGCTGTGTGATGCTTTACGAGTTCTGACATGTTTCTTTATCTCTGTGTTTTTCTCAAGGATACCAGAGCACCCAACTCGGGTCTCGATGGATAGAATTTAAAAAATTCGGTCTGTCGGAATCCGGGTTGTTACATCTGGTATCAGTGCTTCGGTTTAGTGATCTTAGGGAGATAATGAGTGAACGTATTTGTATTTTCTAAAATATAAATATATTATATATATAAACCAAAATCCATGTAGTAGCCCACTAGACATGAAAAGAGTTGGGATATCTAGTTGTACACTCAAGGAATGAACATAGGAATTTGGAAACCATTAGGTGGTTGGGAAAGTGTATAATATGAATTGAAGCCGGAGAAAGAAAAGTATCCCATAGGATGGAAACTGAAATATTAGTATTTCAGATTAGTGGGTTTAGAAATGAAACCTTAGAAACTAGAAAAGGTTGAAATATGGAAAATGGATTAGGAATATATAAAGTTAAGAGAATTGAATTCGTGAAAGTGCCTAGGAAAGCCTAGTTGAGTTGAAGACCCGCTTTGAGTTTAACCCAATGATAAACTTTTAAGAACTTGAATTTGTAATAGGATTTGTGGTATTTTCCAAGATTTAATCTTAAAAGTATTTTGATAAATGCATGTTGGGTTTTAAAGTAAAGTGAGGTATATTGTGTAAAACAATGATTTTTTGTTTTAAAAGAATTCTCTCATAAAAAGGTGCATATTATGGAGCATAAATAGCTTGCTAGTTTTTATATATGAAAAGAAGTTTTGAAATTCTATTTTGTTACCAATAAATTTTAATTATTGTTTTACGAAGAAATTTTGTTGGGTAGACAAAATAATTTGTAGGAATAGAATAGATGTCTACACCTTATAGCGAGTAATTAAATTAACATTGTAATTAGAAACAATGTAAGCCCAATAGTTATCCTTGTCTACTCCAGCTTTGTGATTTGAAAAAAAATGTTTTGCATTTTTATATTGTGACATGTTTTTATGGTTTGGCGAAAACAAGTTTTGGAGAAGAAAATAAAGTTTTAACACTTTTAATTATTTTTGAAAGAAAAATGTAATGAAAAGAATGGTGGCCAAACCATGTTTTAAAAAAGAATGGAATAGGTAAGGATTAGTGCTTAGAATAGAACGAGAGAAAGTTAAGGCTATGAATTAAACAATTGGAACCAACTAGAGATTGGTTGAGTTGAGTGATTCTCTGAGTGTCAATCTGATGTTGATTTCAGTCTTCGGGGTTGATATTTAGGGAGTTACTCTCTTGCCAATTTACAGTCAGGGATTAGCTAATATTAAACTAATGGAAAATTTCCCGTAGAATGCATAAGCATTGATACACCTAGGTTTGTTGCTAGAGGAAAAGAAAAAAAGGATAGGCTAGTAATACACAGCAAAGACTAGCAGTGACTACTAAGTAGTAAAGGGCAAGTAAGTGGGTAGATCCTGTTGTGTGGACTCGCAATTGTCTGAGATGACAAAGTCCTAAGATTCTTGGCTCATAGTAGTTGTTGTGTAGGATGCTGTTTGAGTTGAAAACAGAAAAAGCTTATTTGAAATAATAAATTTAAGTAATTGAATTAAGTCAAACAAGCTAAGAAAGAGAAAAGCCTACCTAACAAAAAACAATAAATTCAGTAAGGCAACAAATGTGACGTGAAAAGAAAATGGAAATCTTAAGAAAAAGATGAATAAATATGAAAATTTTCCAAGATAAGAGGAAAAAGAAAAGAAATTTTCTTATGTGGTTGTGCTTGTATAGGAAAATAGGAAATCTTCATTGAATAGTCATATACAAATCCAAGTACGATTAGAAAAGAAAAACGGAGGATGTGAATTTTTCCGTTTTATATCTTTTTGTAACATAAGGAAATCGAATTTGGAAAATTAGATTTTTCTAAATTTCGAATTTAATGATGGATGGTAGGGTTTTGGATGCGACAATTGGGTGAACTATGCTCTTATTCTAAGAGTGTGGGAAATCTTGGATGAAAAATATTTTGATTTTTCAAGAATATTGCATTCATATAGAACTGCAAGTATATTTAGGATGTGAGCATCATGTATTGAAAGAGTTTTTAAAATTTACATACATACAGGTGGATCCAAATTAGGCATACATACTTTACTATGATGTTCTCACTTTGCACATGTGCACAATGTTTGCAACAATTGGATGTACACTTGATGGATGGATATTGCGAGGGGTTATCTATTTTTTCTCTTATCGAATTTCGGGGATGAAATTCTTTAAGGGTGGGAGAATGTAACACCCCGCATTTTTAATATAATTAAAAATATGTAAAAATATGTGTATATGCATAGATAGGCAGATAATGGTGATGTATAATGAAAATTAATTAATATATGGAAGAGAAGGAAAAATTAATTTGATAACAGTGTGCGTAATGAAAAAGATAATAAAATAAGGATACTTAATTTAAATATCAGGAATTAAGTAAAACGGACATCACCAATCCATTCATCTTGAAATTATGCTTGAAATAGAGTACAAGTTTGCGTAAATCGGACTCCGTATGAAGGAGTTATGGCCTTTAAAGGATTTAACAAAAATTCAAAACAGTTCGAAATTCGAGCCAGATAGATGGGCGGGAAATTTCCTGCCAAAACCAGGCAGGTCGACCTGGGGGTCGACCTATCCCCAGATCTAGGCGATTTCAGTTCCTATGACGTGTTTTGGTGCGCTGTACGGGTCAGATGGCTTCTAGGTCAATCTAAGGGCTCTAAAACACTCTCTACACCTATAAATACATAACAAGACCTAACCCTAATTCATAACAATTCCTTAAGACGTCTCCATGCCGCCAAACTTCAACCAAACATGGCCGTCGCCCCAAAACTCTAAATTATATTGCAAGTTCTTCATCAACTTTGGAGTTTAATCAAATCAAGTAGCAAAGTTCTTCATCAACAATTCATGCTCTTCACCAATAATCAATTAAGAAGATTAAATCAGCGTTCTACATCAAAGACAAATCGCTTATTTCTCCAATCCAGTCAAGGTTAGTGGAATTATAATAAACTTGTTGTATAATAGTATTATTATCGTTCATCATTCCCCAGTTATAAATTCAATTCAAGATTCATGTTATAATCATTGTTCTTTTATTCTCCTCCCCCTTTTTATTTTTGGATCTAGGTTATCTCGAACCTAGACGAAATCTTATTATACATACGTATGGTTGGAATATACAAATATTGGGCATAATCTATTTTATGCAGTTGAGGAATATAATCTGTAATTTGGGGTTTGTGGCATAACGATTATTATTGCAAATATTGGGAATAACTTATTTTATGCAATCGAGGAATATAATCTGAAATTTGGGGAATTGTGGCATAACAATTATTATTGCAAATATTGGGACAATTGGTGGAATTTGTTTGTGATTTGAAATTAAGCCTAAAAGTTGAATTAGATTATATGTATAAACGTGGGGAAATATATTGGGAAAATATTGATTTTATTAAATTGGGTATAATGGGATTTTGGAAATTGGAATGTTTGGATATGAATAACATGGAATTGTTGAATTTGGCTATAATTGAGTAATTTGGGTAAAAATATTATTTCACGAATGGTTGTATAAGCAAAGTAGAAATGGGTTAAATAGCACTTGACATATGAATAAACTTAAACAACATATGAGGAATGATAGTAACCCGTTAGGAACACATGTATGGAAAAATTGGAATAATATGTATAGCCTATTAATGAGATTATAAGCATGAACATAAATTGGGGTTTTTGGGTAAAGCTTGAATTTGAGACATGGAAATTGGATATGCCGTTAAGATCCTAGAAACATAATTAAAAATGGAATATGTTGGACAAACCAAGTTTTTATGTGATTATGGAACTCAACACATGACATGAAATTGATAATTGACATATGACATCTAGAATGGACTTGAACTAAACATGAAACATGGCTAACTCGAGATTAGAATAAGTTTGCAGTGCAATCTTGCCGGAACAGCCCGGCACATTCAGTGATCGCAAACAATAGGTTCTAATGTGAGAAGTTAGTCATAACGTGCTTGAAACCCGAGGTTTGACTGAGTTGTGGTGTAATCCTGCCCGAAACCAACCGGCACATCCAGTGACCGCAACAATAGGTCTAATGTGAGAGGTCAGGCATTAATAATTAATTAATGTTAATAACACATGCTAGTATGGTAAGGTTAAGTCAACATGAAATACTAGACAACACTTAACCAATTTGACTCGATCTATGGGTGGGTTAAGTCAACGTGAACCACTAGATAACACTTAACCAATTTGACATGATATATAGGTAGGTTAAGTCAACACGAACTGATAGATAACACTTAACCAATTTAACATGATATATGGGTGGGTTAAGTCAACGTGAACCACAAGATAACACTTAACCAATTCGACTCGATATATGGGTGGTTTAAGTCAACGTGAACTACTTGATAACACTTAACCAATTTGACATGACGCGTGGGTTGAATTGAATACGTGATTGGGGGTTAAGTCAACTTGGACACATGGGCAAACTTAACCAATATAACATCATCAAAGCAAGGAAAAGTGGGGAATGATAACATTAAATAATAGATAAACTTATCCTAGGGATAAGAAATGAATATGACTTAAGATGTAATACAAGACTCGAAGGGTGGGACGACTTATACCATGAAATAAGTTAATCTAAGCTGGAAATGTGGGAGAACACCCACACGTTATCATTAGATAAAGAGAACTTAAGTCATGCTTGAATTCATAGGTAAACCATAGTTAAAAGGAACTAAGTAATAAACCTTAGTTAAAGAGAACTAAGTAACAGAAACTAAGTATCAAACTTGGTTAAGAGAACCAAGTAATAAACCTTAGTTAAGAGAACTACGTAACAGAAACTAAGTATCAAACCTTGGTTAAGAGAACCAAGTAATAAACATTAGTTAAGAGAACTAAGTAAATAACGAGAAAGAGAACTAAGTAGTAAACCTTAGTTAAGAGGACTAAGTTGTAAACCTTAGTTAAGAAAACGAACGATTAAGAGAAACTAAGTAGTAAGCCTTAGTTAAGAGGACTAAGTAGTAAACCTTAGTTAAGAAAACAAACGATTCAGGAAACTAAGTAGTAAACCTTAATTAAGAGAACTAAGTAGTAAGCCTTATTCAAGAAAACCAAGTAGAACACGAAGAGAAGCGAACATCCATCTAATCATGAAGAAGGCTCCAATGGTCGAGGTTACGAAGTACGCGGCTTCGAGGGGACGTGAGGGTACTCTTGGTACCCCTCTATGAGGTTGCAGATGATCCTTCTGGGCTCATAGAGGTTAAGGTCTGTGTTAGAAGAACCAGGATTATGCCTTGGTTGCAATATAAGCAACCTAAAGACTAGGATGGACCAGCGTGAGGCGGCGACATCTTGTTTAGCCCTATGATAGCACGTCGTCTACCTACCATCTTGAGTCAACCGAGTACGTTAAGCGGAAAGGCGGAGAACTCTAACAGACCATATACTTGCTATCTAGTTATGGGTGAGGTTTGGCCAATAGGTTTGTGGGGGCATAGGGGTCCTGCATATAGTTCTCATTCTTGATTTTCTGGGGTGCCTTTCATTAGTTGAGGGAGAGGTCAAGTGGGACCATAGCCACACATAGATAAAAACAGACCTTAGCATCTTCGTCGGCAGATAACTTAAAGCTCCCGACTGAGTCCCGTGTTTCTTGATTAGCCCTACCAGGGAGCTAGGGCCGCACATATAAAGGACATGTGCAACTAGACATCAATAGCGGTTCACGACACGTACGTGGGGAAAGTCTAGGAACATATATCGCTCTGGGTAGTGTGTCCTAGGCTAGGGGGCATTGTTCGATAGGTAACATAATCCCTTGTTGGACCTAGGTCGCGTAAACCCTGAATCCGAGAAGCGTTCAATAGGTAGCATAAACCCCAATGGCCCTAGGTAGCGTAAACCCTGGTTGAATCTAGGAAGCGCTCGATAGTAAACCTTAGATTAGATCTAAATGATACATGGAATCTAGCAAGATCGAGAGTGGCAGTCCAAACGATTTCGAGAATGGTGAAACTACACTAAAGTAGTATAGATTTACATGATGAAGCCCGTACGACATACGGTAAGGGACTGTATATATACATGGAAAGGATTAGACGAGTTGGGGGTATCTACATATGCTTTGTATTAGGTTAACCTACTAGTGTGACATGAGTATAGCCTAGAGAGCTAATATCGTGAATAACCTAATAAGCAAGAAAATATAACTGAACGGTATATGTAGGATTATGCAGAAGTTTATTCTAAGTCCAGTCACCAGAACTTATGTTCTGACCCCCTCCTCATTACATACTTCCAGGTTAGGTTCATTACATAGATGGTATAGATTTGGATACTGGTTAGACAATATGATATATAAGGTAAAGCTATTTTTTGAATATATTATATTTTAATTCCTTCCACTGTGAGATGCTTTACGAGTTCTGACATGTTTCTTTATCTCTGTCTTTTTCTGCAGGATACCAGAGCACCCAACTCGGGTCTCGATGGATAGAATTTGAAAAATTCGGTCTGTCGGGATTCGGGTTGTTACTGGTCCATTCCGATAGGTTGTTATAACCGTCAGGGCTTGTTAGTTGTTTACTCCGATGTTGTATCTATATTTAAAAGAATTTAGTTTCTTTTGTAGGTTCTTGTTATGTGTTATATGTTATATGGTATCCATTGTGATTGCGAGATGTTATTCTATCTTCTATTTTTTTTAACACTTAACGATTTGATTTTTTGGCACTTGGATGTTCGATATGTAAATACCGTGCATGTATTAGTATCACCTCTAAAGGTTGAAATATCAAGTCATTACACTAGCATTTTGGTATATTTTACCAAAACAATCAAATTATAAAACATTTAAACTTGTTGTCTTAGTTATAACGTAAATTGGAAAAATAATCAAACTTCTTTAATATTTCCAAATCCCTTAAAAAATAATTTTATATATGCTTGATGTCTTAAGTGGTATGTTATGCATTTCCCTCACTTTCAAAACCTGTAAATGAATGTCGATGATACTGTAGTCAGCATTAGAATTATTTCCAAGTGATTAAAGTGAGGTAACATATATTTATACTTGTTTTGTAGAATTATAATCCATTTATTAGCCAGATTTATGGCCAAAATCTCCATGTACTTGATATTATGTTTTTAATACTAGGGTAAAATATTTGAAAATTTTTTTGCAAGATAAAAGATAGTCATAGATTTTTGGATATGTATACTGTCAATGTTGACGTGGAAAGTTGTTGTGGACTCAACGCACGCCAACACTCGAGTGTATGTGTATTAGCAACGCAATAATCCAAATGCAAAGTAAAGCTAAGCAGCGTTTTATAGTGGTTTGACACTAATACCTACGTTCGCTTTATAGTGGTCATTTATCGTACGTTTGTCGATTACAAAAGTTGTACAAGCTCGAATGGTATTCATGTACGAAGCTTTGCAATAGAATAACAAAATGTATGTTAATTAGTTCAAACTCTGACTAAATGCCCTTCGCCTTCTTCGTTGAGTGAAAAGAGTGTTGACTCGGTCAACTATGTCCAATTTTAGCTTTAATGTCCAAGAAGTCAAAAAATGCCCGAAATAGTCCAAAAGCGATGTAAAAGTCCATGTAGATGTCCAAAAGTTGATGGAAAATGTTTGTGCAACATTTTAGTGATCCAAGCTATGTCCAATAGCTTTGGCGAAGAAGATGGAAGCCATTAATGGTGCTTGAGAGCTTCAAGAGTGAGAAAAATCCAACCCCTTTAATGAATGAGATAAGGAGGTATTTATAGTAGTGGGTTATGTGGGAGTAGATGAGATTTGCGGACCACACAATAAAAAATGGCATCCTACATAGCCTACTAAAAAAACCGCATCACATCCTTCAGAATCAGAAAAATCGCATCACATTCTTTGAATCACCAAAAAATATCATCACATCCTTCGGAATCAGAAAAATCGCATCACAAAGCTGCGTTTTAAGGAAGTTTTGCATCCCTCCTAAGGATGCAAATTTCGCATCCTAAGGGATGCGACATTCGCATCTTGGAGGGATGCGATCCAGTGCACTCGAATCCAAGTGATGTGAAAACTCGCATTCGAGGGATGTGAATTTTCGCATCCCTGAGGGATGCGAACTACGGCGAAGTGGAAGGGGGATACGATTTTTCGAGGACGCGAAGTGAAGGGATGCGGTGCAGAGTGGGTGATGCGATGTGTGGCGGTGCCGGTGATGCGATGTGAAATTTGTGGAGCTTGCCATGCTGAGTTACGCAAGCAGTTTTGAGCGATGGATGCGTGTTCACAGAAACGGGCATAGTTTTCAAATCATAAGGCCGTTTGGGCAAAATGAAAGTTGTATCTGAAGCTAACTCAGTGGGCTACAAGATTATCTTGTGGGGGCACCGTAATCCATATTTTCGCGCCCAAAAGAGGTCATCTAAAAGGGGTTTGGGCCATTTTATTTTTGAGTTGCGACTTCGACCAAATCGCTTTGTGTTTACTGACAATGTTACTAACGTGTGATACTACGACCAAAAAGCATGTCAACAATCAATATTACCTTTCCAAATCATCTCTTTTCATCTATAAATTTCAAAAGAGAGAAATTTGTATATAACTTGTTTCTATATATTATTTTATCTTTATGCTTGATGAAAATTTGTACAAAACTCATCTATGCCAAAATCAATAATTTTCAAGTTTGAATACTTTGTAAGGTTTGAATATTTTATACAAATTTATTTTATAAATATCATTTATTTACATTCCCTGCTTACCATCCTAAATATATGAAAATAGTTATTAACATCATTATATATTATTTAAAAAGAGAGCTATTTAAGTTACTAAATCCATTATTTGAAATTTAGACAAAATTCTTTAAAAAGAGGTTAACATAATGGCTCGATAATTCTATATGAACCAATATTTTCTGATAGTTTATACAGTTTTTATGCAAATCAACATGATTTTTAATAAGATAATGTTTACTAATGTCTTCTCTTTCAATTTAATATATTCTTCAAAATCCTCTTTATTTTTTTAATAAACCTCCTTTTGTTTAAAGTCCCTTACTTATGAAGCATTTAAAGTTACTTACTTATGTTTATTATAAATTTAGTAGTGCATGAACTTTAAATTACATAATATTACTTTGTTAGTTTAACATCAAAATTCTTTTTATAATTTGATGTCTTGACACTTTTTTACAAAATTTAGCCATACATTGATTAGGCATAAAATTAAATCTTTAAAATCTTAGTAAGCATGTTTCATTACATAGTGAAATATGCTTAGCTACAAACAAGAAACACATTTTACAACTATTAAAAAATTTGTAGTAGATATTTTACAACATTCTCCTAAATATTATTTTTGCTACAGTTGTAATAGGGCATGTCCATAACAACTTTTTAGAACGTTGCGATAAAACATTGTAGTACAATTTTTTTACTACTTAGAACAGTTGTAATTTGTTTTTGTATAACCAAATACCATTTTTCAACTCTTAGTTTGTGTTGTCAAAGATTTTATCACAACTATTAGTGACACCTGTAATATACTAAACTACAACTATTTTCGATGGTGCATAGTATTTTTTACAACTTTTATAAATATTGTAAAATATACACAACTTTTACAAAAAATGAATAACAATTTGACTCCACTTTGTGCTAAATATTGCTACGAAATTAAAATTTTAGAAGTTTAAATAATAAAGTCCATCAATCAAAACAATTACAGTTTTCTTATAATATTAGATCATTCACTTTATTTTTAATATTAAAACAGTATTGCCACAATGCTCACACCATATATGTAACTATCTAAATTTAATCGCCCTGGTTTGGGATTATTTAATTAACTTTAAATATTCAGAATAAGGGTTTTATAATTAAATCAACTCTTTTAATTTATAATAAATAATAATAAAATCGTTTTTAATTTTGATTTACAAAATTATGCAATTCAAAGAAAAATAGAAAATATTATCAAAAGCTTTTTCAGAAATGCCAACTTTTGATCATTTGGAAGTAGTTTGAAATGTTGGTAAAATCCCTAAATTAATTATATGCATACATATATATTAATTAGTTAATTAATTTATACTAGTTATCAAGTTAGATTAGATTAATCTAATGACTGTTGTGATGTTAAATATTTTTTTAGTAAAAAGTTAGAAAAAAGAAACACTAAGTACTTACGTACACTTAAACATGGAGAGGCTTAACACTTATCTTTACTAGTAATTGGAATAGGTATGGTGTCACAGTTTTTTGGTGTACACCTGAACTGACGAAAATACCCTTTACTTAATTATTCTTCAACAATTAAAAGGAAGGGGCAATGAATGTCATTTAACTACCTTAACATTTCCTAGAATTGTTACATTTATGTTCAAAACCCATATTCAGCGTAAATTTATTCATTTTGGCATTCAATGTTCATTGGAATGGCAAGCAATAAAAAGGAAGATATTACATCATCATTAATTACTTAACCAATAAAAATTGTTATTATTTTGGAGAAAATGCAAAAGTATTCAAATTATTAATTGAGATATTGCAAATTTTTCTTAACATTTTTCATTGAATGTTCCATTGCTTATTCTATTAGCCATAAATATAAAACCTTGACAATTGATACTATTCATTTTTATCAGTTAATTTATGAAGGAAATAATCTATTACACTTTAAGATTCACTCACTAATTCAATAAAACTCTTTCATCTTTCATCTCTTCTATGGTTGGTTTATGACCTTTTATATTAACATTACCAATATTATTCACTACCACCTATTATCCTCTAACTAAAGTTATTTTAAAAAAATGTGTTTATAAATAAGTGTTGTAACGTTTATCAATAAGCAACTAATAAATTTGAATAACGACAATTTGAATAGACATTCAAATTTGAATAACGACATTTATTATTGTCCTTTCCATATTCAACGACTATTTGAATAGGCATTCAAATTTGAATAACGACATTTATTATTGCACATTACGATATAAATTAGTAATTATAAATAGTAGAACGTGCTACTGGGACATCAACGTATAAAGTACGTGCATTTGAAAATTGGCATCCGCATAGTAGGTCAAACCAAAAAAAATCTTATCGATTTTTATTCAGATATGACATCAGTGTACGTGCATTTGAAAAGTCAGCCTCCCCTGCAAATGCGCTATTCTAGAAACAACCATTCAATTCTTTAAATATGGCACACCATCCAATTAATTTTCACACTTCTTTCCTCATTTCCTCAACGCTTTGCTCTTCAAGGTAATTCTCTCCTCTTTCACACCTATCTTCCCAATACTCACTGCTTCATAAAGTTGAATACACCGCACAACAAATTTACTTTTTAATTTATTGGATTTAAATTTTCAAAGCTTCGCCTCATTCAAAACGTAATTTTTTTCCAGGTAAATGCATAAATAAGGCTACACCACGTTTAAGTTTAACCAGCGCTCTTTGCCTTCAACCTCTGTTCTTCGTTTCTAAGGTTTTTCTTCATGAGTTTTATGAAAAATAATGTTTTGTGTTCCTTTTTAATGGCAAAGTTAAGAGGAGCATTGTCCCCTGTTGCTTGCGTGAAACCATGAACGTGAGAAGTGAATGTCTTAGTATATGTTTAAATAAAAGTGAATGTCTCAGTATATGTGTAAATAAAAGTGAATCTTGTCTGCAAGAAGTTAAAGGAAATAAGAATATGTTTTGTCCTGGGTAGATAAAGCATGTTTAATGGGAATAATAAACCAAACATTAATATAAATAATTTTTTGCATATGTAAAATACGCAGTACTTAAGAAACAATAATCCATGTGCGAAGCGCATGCCGTTAACACGCGCGAAATGCGTGCCGTGATGCTCGTGTACTAAAATCATAATGGATGTTGGCGAGGTGGAAAATATGTGTGAGGACCCGTAACTTCCCCGTGAAGGAAAGAGCGGATACTTTGAGAACAACACACAAATGAACACAGACAAAAGAACATTTCATTGTATATTACAACAATGCACCAGAATACAAGAATATACAGAGTACAAATGAATAAATTACATTCGATAAATATCAGAGATTACAATAAATTACATAGTAGCGGAAAATAATACAAAAGCACAACTGAAGGTGATATATGGATACAGAGCTTTCCGGATATCATTCCAGCTGCAAACCAGGATCCTGTGAATATAAATCTGCAAAACCAAAACTACTAGCTGCCCGTGCGGAAAATAGGGGCACCCAGAGTTTAGGTTAAAACAATAAACTCCAGGTCAGTCATGTGACTGGTGTGAGAACTAAAACAGTTATTTAAAACTTTATTTTAAAAGAGAGTAATTCAAGGGACCACGCCGTAAAAACACGGAACGGGTTTCCTCCCAAGAATACCGGTGCATAGAATAAACAACGCAATGCTTTTTCGAAAAATGAAGCTATTATAAGACCCAGGTCCCATCACACAATGCAACGCAAGCCGGAGGATAGGGTTTTCCCTTATAATAGCCAAACATGCTTGATACGTTTAAAACAAATCATTTGATACTATAATAAGTTAATAGTGTCAAAACATTTCAATCATAAATATAAATCATAGACGGCATAAGTGCCCCATCCCACTATGTCGCCATACTAGGCTCTACAAATAAAGCCGAATTACACGTATTGGAAATTGGATTCCGTCATGAGTCGAGGCAAGGGGCAAGCTCCTCTCCGCGTTCGAGACACTCTAGCAAATGTCCCAGGGCTACGCACTCTGGGCAACCCATGGATGCTTCAGGGCCGGTCCTCACTTACGTTAGAGGATTAGTTATTCCTGAACACACGTTTCCCGGTCCTTACAGACCTATAATCGAGGCGCCTCATCCAACAACCACAAAGGTGAAAAGTATATATATGTCAGGGCTGGTAAGTCACTGAAACCACAAAAGCTAGAAAGAAACGTCGTGCTCTCCCTGCAGTCCGTATCCCGTTTTTAACTCATACCGAGGTGTGAGGCTCGCGAATTCACGTTATACACAAAGCTGCCACGTAGGCCGTGCTTTGATCATCAACCACAAGACTCTGATTTTCAACAAAAGCCTTGATCATTGCATCTTAGCGTGCCACACAGGCAATTCATGCCATGCGACTGATGTCCATCGATATACAACCTCTGAGCTCGTACGTCTCAGAGAAGGGCGTTAAGCAAAAGAATAAATTCTCCGCCGCCAAACAGATGTATATTTAATAGAAATCAATCAACACAGAATAAAATCCAATGTCAGACACAAAATCCATTTTCAAGTCCGTTCTGAGTCTGAACGAAACCAGAGGCACTTTCCTCGCATATCCATCCATCTCCAAGTACGTCTGGACGACCACCAACTATTTCCATCCTCTTGGGTGTACTGCCCAATCAGGATCGCCAGTAGTTATCCAAACGATGTGAAGACTTCCGGTCTTCGACCATCGTCTTCATCTTCGACATATCGTCGAATCGGTTATTCAGAATGGGTATAAACCCGGCCTTTCCGAACAACCCGTGTATATTAAAAACAAATGTTACACAAACTCAACATACGCCTCATTCCAATTCAGAATATCCTTTTATTCAAAAAATCACATTTTTAGGGAAAGGTTCCCATTAATTTTATCCAAGATAAATTCTTTAAAATTTATCCTTTTATCTTCTTTTGGATGTCATTTCAAACCAAATTATGGTTTTTCCAAACTAGTCGAGATTAGCGAACCACTCCGAAGTAATTATTTATTTTATTTCTCAATCCCAACCTATTTATCCCATGAAGCAAAACTGGTAATACTCCATATCTAACACCACGGTGTTATCGGTAAAGTTAATTACCATTTCACGTTCAAATCTAATTAAAGATTTGACTATCGTTTTGGAGCAAAACTGGTGATACTCCAGTCTCGCTCGTTTTCTAAATTTGATAATTTAGATTACAGATTTACATTTCAACCTAATTGAAGATTCGTTAAAACTCCTTTTACTGGGTTAAAGAACTAGGTGTTATTTAAAACACAGTTCACGACAAACCCAAATCACATTATATTTATTATCGGGTTATAGAACTAGTGTGTTTAAAAACACAGTTCACGATAAACCCACAAATCAATTCTAGTTCAATTCAAATCAAATATATTAGGAATTCCGATTATTTAAAACCCTTTTTTTTAAATCTAATTTATTTATTTAAAAATAAAAACCCGGGTTTTAAATTTAGTTCAATCTAGTTCATTTCGATAAAAATCTATTTTTATCTTTTCAAATATGGAGCTTTTCACCCCCAAAATCTTCCCAAATCATTTCTTCTGATTTTACACAAATTATTACTATTTTTAATAATTTTATCAAGGCCCGTACAGTCGATTTCCATCAACGGCCATCGAACTGCACTTATAGCGACCTTTTTCAAATTTGATTTGGACGTATCTCCAAATCCAACCGTTAGATTTCGAATTTCTAATATTCGTTAGAAAGCTCTTTTCGATACGAACCCAACGGTTCCTGTTTTAGGAGAATCCGACGGTCGGATCTCCCGTAATGTCCGTTTGAAATAAATGGTCGAAATTTACTAACTACCGCGGCGCGGCGCGTTCTATTCAGGCCATTATATTATATATATAATATATAATTCGGCGATTTCTATTTAAAAATGAATTTTATAAATAGTTTTGAATTCGTTTCAAAAACATTTCAACTTCCATTTCAATTCAAAGCAAAATTGAATTCTTCTTTGTAAATTCGTTTTAAAATTCATTTCTATTCAATTCAAATTTCAATGTCTTTTTCTATTCGATTCAATTTAAATTGGTTTTCTATTCGATTCAATTCAAATTGGTTTTCTATTCGATTCAAATTATATACTCAATTCATTTCGAAATCACTTTATATTCAATTCATTTCGAATTCTATTTCAAAATATGCTATTTCGAAATCACTTTTCAATATTCATTTTAAAATGAGTAAAATCGATATAAATATCATTCACGTCTAAATGGCGTCAATCTAATCAACACGGCTTCATATATTTCTATTTTCAAATATTCTATTTCAAATATTTCGTTTCAAATATTTCTTTTTGTCAACACACGACTAATCTCAACGAATGAGTACCGTCCACGTGTGACTATTTTTGTTAAATTATTTCGTTCAACACATGACTAATCTCAACGGATGAGTACAGTCAACACATGAACCTTTATTTTATATTGATAAAGATGTAAATTTTGTTATTAAAATATTTCGTTCAACACATGACTAATCTCAATGGATGAGTACAGTCAACACATGAACCTTTATATTATAATATTCTTTATTTTCTAAATTTGAATGAGGCTCAATCAATCACCATATAATGTTAATTATATGGATTTTTATACATCGCACGTATATAATAGCATTGAAAAATAATCAACCATCAACCAAAGTGCACTACACTGTATAAGCATCAAATATAGATATCTAACGCTTATAACAGCCTGTCAATCAATCGATCGACATATTTAATCAATCAGTATGAGTGAACTTCAAATTTCATCCCAACACCCGTGTGGGGTTTCAAACAATCAAACACAGATTTTATTTGTGTAGTTAGGCGATGTGTAAAATTTATCAGCCCAATCAATATCAGTCAAATCAGTGTATATAAACAAATCGGCCGATTTGTTTATAAAAATTTATTTATTCACATTCACGCTAAAAAATATATTTTTAACGACAAAACATTTTATTCCAACATATGAATTTCTATTCAGTTCATTTACAAAATAAAAATGATATTTTTATTTTTTTAACATATTTTAGGAAATTTCGGCGGCATAACGGCACGATACTAGAAACGGGACGAGGCCTAGCCTTATCCCCGGTCTAGTGAAGGCCCACGCCATTCACACATCAATCAAATCCATTCATTTCACCAAACAATCAAATTCAAATCAAATACTCTAACCAACTACACAACCAAACAATTTAACAAACAAGCCATCCATGGTCTGTGGATGACGGGTGTCGGGTGCTACTAAACACCGTCTGCATTCTAGCATATATATATAACTAGAAAAAGAAATTTTGAGTGAGAAGTTCTCACCAACTAGCTAATCCAATCATCTCGACTCTTCTTATGTAGAAAATCTTGTCGTTCTTGCCTTTTGTTACTTTCGTTGCCCGTAGCCACTACATATATAAAAATCACATTTTTATTATCTACATTATATAAAAATATTATCTTTATATCTTCTATAAGTTAAAAATCGAATTTTTATCCTCTCTATAATATAAAGATCATATTTTTATTTACTTCATAGTTTAAAAAACTGTAGAAGCTTTAAAATGGAGAAAACTCACTTTTTTCTAACGCCCGGATTCGCTGTTCGGGTCCTAGACTTTGCAAACAAGTTTCAATCTTCACACCATCCTTTTTCTAGCTTAAACACGCCATTCCGGACAACTTTCGCCTAAGGGTCTTTTTGCCGAAAATGCTCCAATTCACCAGAATTCGCGAAAGTACACGAATTTTACCGCTTTTGAACAGCAGACTTCAAACGCGTTTTCCAAGCAGCTCCGAACTCCAAAACATGACTTCCATATAGCCAAATCGAAGAGAATTTCGTGTTCTACAACTTTGGTTTTGAGAGACTTTGGTCAAAAATGCACCGTTTGGGAGTTATTGGCGAAATACGATCAGGGACTTATTTGCAAAACGGGCGATTAGTGTAAAATGGGTTTTTGGTGACCGGGGGGCCCACGGCCGGAGCGATGGCCTGAGGGGGGGGGGCGCCGGACCTGATTGGGTGTGGGGAGGCGGCTAAGGGGCGGCGGCGGCGGTGGTGGGGCCCGTGGTGGTGGTGGTGGCTTAGGGCTTTGCATTTGAAGAGAGAAAGAGGAGGAGAGAGAGAGGAGGAGGAAGAGGAGAAGGAGGGGAGGAGGAGGACGGGGTGCGGCGGCTCTCCGGAGGCCGGTGGTGGGGAGGAGGGGCAGCGGCGGTGGGAGGGTGGGACTCCATTTTTGAGTTTTTGTGAAGAAAGAGGAAGAGGAAGAAAGTGAAGAAGAAAAGGAAGTAAAAGTGTTTATATGCTAGTTTCTCGCGTATCGCCTGAACGCTAGCGATCTCCGATGGCCGCAGATTTCGGTCACGAGATAGTAGACGTGAAGACGAGTCCAACGAAACAAGTTTTGTCGAATTCCGAGTTCGTTTGACCATTCAAAAAAAATCACAAAAATGCTCAGATAAGCTCTAAAAATGCGATTTTGGCGCACCTTTTCCTCTCGCACGCTCACATGCTAACTTCAAAAATCATGCCCTTTTGGATTTAACCATTTTTAGACGATACGAATCCATAAAAAAATGAAATCGAATTCTGAGGTCGTATCCATAATGTTCCTTTGTAAAATGACTGCTCGCTTTACCCGGAACTGTTTCAGCTCGCACGGCCACATACTAACTCCGTTCGACGCCCCATTTGGAACTCAACAATAATTTGTCATTGTGAATCCATAAAAATTTATCTCATCGAATTCTGAGCTCGTATGCAAAATTTCACTTTTTAAGGGCTATGTTTTGTTAACCGAAAAGCTCCTGCCAATTGCCACTATTCCGGATATCGGAATATATCGAAGCTTATACTTTTCGGAGCTCTAAACGGCATTTTGAACTCAATGGAAGTGGTTTCAAGTCCAAATTCATTCATATGCAAAATTTGACTTTTTGGGCCATGTATAATTTACACAGCGACTATTCTGAATTTTCAACTGGGCATAACTTTTGATTCCCGCTATGAAATTTCGATTTTCCGGATTCGTTGGAAAGATATTATCAATTAGATCCTATCATTTTTGGTTTCACTAAAATCCGGATTGTTTTGCACCCGGTACATTCAATTGAAGTTTGAAATCGAATTATCGAACTACCGCGCCATTTTCAATTCTATTTATAATTATTTATATTCTAACGACGGCGTATACAATATATACGTTCTATTATATTCAAAATAAATTTTCTCGTCGATATTATTTAAAATAATCTATTTTAAATATTCAAAATTCGCTAAAATTGCCAAAATAAAAATTTTAAACTGGCCCAGAATTTCCGGGTTATTACAATATGGGTGGTTAATGTGTTCATAAGGTGGTGGAAAAACGAGATGAGGTGATATTTGATTTCAGGAGGTTGTGTACTAAAGGATGTACTGCTAATTTACATTTTTCAGTTTACATAAAAAAATCTACTTCTTTTCTTTCATTTTCATTTCTATTCTCATTTTCTAAAAACCTTCTTCTTTAAAGCTATTTTGAAACCCATTATTGGCATTTTTCTTTGATGTCAAAAATTAAAAAGTCCATATTTTAATTGTTTAAATGTTTTCCAAGTTGTTTTAATCTCTTTCTTTTTCATTATAAACATCAACTTTTTCCAAAAAATCTCCACCACCCATACACTCTTCAAGGTCGAATCACTTTTGGACTTTAAGGTCCACAAAAATCCATTTTTAGTATAAAGGAAGCATAAATCTAGGTCATGTTCAAGTTTGCAAAAGTTTGATTTTATATGATGAGTAAGATTTTGATTTTTAAACTCAAAAGTTAAAACTTTTGTACGTTGGCGAAAGTGTGGTATTATTTATGATTGTTATGAAGTACGTTTTTTGTATTTGTAGATGTTTGGATATAATGTTGGAAATTTGTTTATAGGAAGAAATCTTACTTATGTTGGTTATGATATGCATATGTTGTCATGGACATGTACTAGTAACAAAAATTAGCAACTTTTTGATAAAAGGTTTGTTAACAAGCTAGTACTGGGAAGTTAGTAAGTAACCAAGTTAGGGATGAAAGGTTAGAAAAATATTAGTATGAGAATAAGGTAGTAAACTTCTTAATTAGTCTAAACTAAACTTGAGCACTAAAGTGGAAATGGAATTTCAAGTAAGTTTGATTTTAAAGTAATTTCATTACTATTTTATTTTTTTGAATTTGTTCAGGAGGGAAACCAACCAGAGTCGTAAAACCCTCCTTAGTGCACCTAGCCTGGTCCGCGAGCACCACGTAAGTGGCTGATCTTAGCGTATGCACAACTAAGTTAGGATTATAATATCATGTATTCAATTAGAAATTATTGTGCAATGTATGGAAACTTGGATTTTGACCTGCTATTTATTTTGATATACTTTCGGATTAATCGATATTTTCTATATTTATTTATTTAAGAAAGATTTTCAATTTTAAACTTGATCTGTTTTTCAAACCCTTACTTTAGTTTTGAAAACATATTTATAAGTTTAAAAATTTGTTCAGTGGAAAGGATATGATTTCAAAGTTATTTTGTGTATAAAACAAAACTTAAAATTATATGTTTTATAGTGATAGTCGCTACAAATGCAGTTTGTGAAAATGAATTGTTTTTTAAATTAAAATTTGTTTTTGTCTTAAGTTTTCTTTAATAATGGTTTTAAAACTTAGTTTAAGTTTGAATAAGCAATTATAATTATTTAGTTACTTATTTATTTTATGATTATTTAATTAGTTAAGAAGGTAACAAGTACTTAATCATTAATTGACAGTGCAATTTGTACTTAAGTTTTAACTAACTCAAATATAATTTGTATAATTAATTAAAAAATCATTATTTGATGACCTTATTTAAGTATTAGTTATGATTAATTATTTAATTAACATTCAGTTAATAATTTACTTAAATGGGGTTTACACACTTAATTATTATTAATTGAGTTATGACTTAACTTAAGAACTTAATTATGATTAATCTAATTACAATGAAGGTTTAAGATTGTTACTTAATATTTATAAATGATTGATTGGTTTTTAATCAGTTATTTTTAGATTAACCATTAATTGATTAATTATTTTAATGTAAAATAAATGTTTTAATTATTTATTTAAAGATTAATAATTGTTTAAATATTTGTTTTAAAGTTTGTTTGAGATTAAGCTATTAATCAATTAATTAATTAATTAGGAATAAAGAGTTTAAATCTATTTAATTATTTATTAATAAAGGCTTTTATATTTGAATTATTTGTTCTAAAGATGTTTTAAATCCAAAGGGTTTCTTTGTCGATCACCCTTAAGCAACTTCATGAATTAGGAACTAAATGACAATTATATAGCAAAACCAAATGCCATTCTGCTATTAGTCTAACTTGATTGAGTATTATTTGTAGACATCTATTAGTAAAATACATCTTCATTCTGCTATAACTTGGTAGTTAGTTATGTTGGACATCTCTTAAGTTAAAAAAACCCATTCTTCTATTATATCAACTTAGATAGGTGTTTAGCAGAACAATTTCCCATCTGGTGTTATATATATATATATATATATATGCTTACTATGTAAATCCCATGTTATAACTTAGATAAGTTAACTCAATTAAATAAGAACCATTATGAATTATTGAGCCTCCTTTTTAATTTAATAATTATATGGATTTCATTTCAATCAGCTAGAATGGTTATATATCATACAATGTTATTTGAATTCATCTAAGTTTTTAGTATACTTATACAAGATTTTTCCAAATAAGCTATTATTTGAATTTAGCCAATGTTTTTGGTTGACTATTATTTTGCAGTTAATAAAAGGTTTCAAGTCGGATAAAATTGTTATAGAAATTTGTTAATTTTTTTTAATATAGATTGGTGAAAAATATTTATGTTTGAGTTAACTTGAAATCATATACTTTTTCAATTCTGAAAGGTAACAATGTTGTTGAGTCGAGATTTGAGAGGTAAATAAAATACTCCAAGTTGTACCTCTTCATTATTATCTAAGTTATAGTATTGGTTCGATATCGAGAGTTGATGTTAAAATGTGATATTACTTCTATAAATGACTTGGATATTTATAAAGGAACATACAAATGGTTTGGTGTTTATTAAAGAGTTTTACAACTAAACTTAGAGATTATAAAGAAACTTTACAAATGGATTTTGGGATATTAGTAAAGAGATTTCCACAAATGGAAATGGTCTATTAAAAAGGATTTATAAGATGTGTTTATTAAAACAATTTAAGACTAGGATTTTCCTTAAAAGACCTTTTCAATTATTGTGGAGTGGGACTTATATTCCATGCTTAACATTGAAGGAATATTGTTTAGGGTTACTTTTGTCTCTAATTTAAATAAAGTTGTTTAATCTTTTTGATATAATTTCGAAATGAGAAATTCTTTATTTTTTTTATAATATACTTAAATTGGTGAGATAAGTATATGAATGTTTCGAGTAAATATTCAAAAATGAGATTTGATAATGGATTTATCTAAATGAGGCTTAGTAATCTCTATGGGTAATTAAATTCCTGGATTATGTGTTGTTGAAATTTGGCGGTTAAATAATCGTCTATCATATCTTAACTAAAATGTTTCTTTGCAAATATCTAGAAGAAAGACGTGAGTTATACAACACAGTCATCCTCGATAATGATTTATTCTGAGTACAAATCTCATATTTTTCACCTAAATGGAAATCGTCAACTAAACGATTAGGAGGTGAACCTATGTCATTTTATTTTGTACAGTACTAGGGTTGAGTTTACCGGGGTTTATTAGAAGTTATTTCAAAAAAACTGGGATCATATATGATATCTAAAAATCGCTTCGATCCAACTCAAGCCTTTTTAATTGAAATCTTTTTGAATAGAAAGGAATTAAAGATGGACTTCCAAAGTGCAAGGGCTAATCCTGAGAGTGATTCTAAATTGAATGTATTAGGAGTGGTGTCCTCGGTTCATTCAAACCCATAACGACTTGTATCGAAATTTTATCAACATATTGCTGCTGGATGGCAATCAACATTCTAGATGAAGTACGCCTTTGAAATGAATTAATACCCTCAAGTCTCAGGAAGCGAGAATGAGTAAAGAACGGTAAATGTAGCAAGGCCTTTTGGGTCACTTCCATTACATTATTATCACTACCTGTAGATTCGATATTAACCCTTTTACGTATGCTACTGGACAGTTGCTAACCCAACCCTGGTAGCAAATGTTCAGTACTATCCAGCAAAGGGTAGGTCAGTCTAATGTAGCCCGAGAGTAAGACGTTTATTGGCTCCTCAAGTACATTTTCTAGAGGTGTAACATTCGATAAATAGTCCCTTACCTTGCCATTTATTGGAAACCCAACTTCCAATAAGCGCTTTGCAGACTTAGTTTTATAACTAATCAACTGGAATTTTATAAATGTAACAATTTAAGCTATATTTGCAGTCTAGATATTATATAGTATCACTTGATTTTCTGAGGAAAAATATTTCGGTTATCATAAGATAAAGATCTTCCATGTTTATATGAGGCATGATCTTACGAGATACATTTTATTTCCGAAGGTTTCAAAATATAACAAGTCAACTCCTATGATTTGAGTTTTTGACATTGATTTATAGAATGACCTAGGTGTTATTATTCAATACCGCTCTTGTTAGACCATGCATTTTTGGCAGGTTAGTTTTAGTTGTGGGAGCTCCAGAGAGCAGCAGGGGTACCAGGTCATGCTTTTATACTTTCTTTATCTACTGCAGTTGAGTTTGTGTCTATATATCAGCATGTGTAAGGATAGATTTTATATCTGCTCAAGACTGATAATAGTTTAATGTAGTACTCTGATATTTGTTTTTCTAATAAGTTCTTTCTTTTAGTAAAAACTTATTTTATATTATTTGACACATTTTGTGATATTCTATTTTGTTTCTTTTTTGCCTTCCCTTAACCACCTGTCTTTCCAACACTTGAACGTTCGACACATAAACATCGTAGATGTATTGGTATTGATTTTTTTAGAGTTGAAAAGGCAAGTCATTGCAGTATCACATCCACTTTTAATATAACCTTACAAAATACTATATGCTAATCCGTATTATGAAATATAAATAGTAGTTATTTTTCTTGGTTGAACCTAACTCAATGCACCCAAATAAACATGGCATTCCTTCCTTCTCCCATTGTGTAGTTCAACCACCTTCGTCCTTTTCTGGTCATTGCTTTGACCTCCACCGCCAAATACTCGACAACTAATGTCTTTCTTATTTCAGTCAAATTCTAGTGTTTTACCTAAAATTCAGATGTGAAAACCCAAAGAAAAGCAACCACAAAATTGCTATATAAGATTGTTTCATAAATGATAACTTAAACACATAGTTTGAATGCTATTTAGGCAAAATACAGTTTATTTTTGAAATGATTCCCAAAACTGAGATGGCTCATGTTCTTCTGTGACTAAAACAATTGGACTGGAATTTCTCATACTCCATCACCTAGGAATGGAAGGGTGTTTATTCCTCAATGTCGTCTCCGCTGGCGTTGGACCATTTCTTATAAAACGGGAAGTGATGGATTGGTGGGATTATAACTAATGCAATTCAAAAGCAATATCAGTTCAAAATATATACAACCTGATATCTAATAATACATGTGTTCTTACCCATGCTATTAAACAAGAAATTCATCTAATACCATTTTCCAGTTAGTTGTAAAGCATAGGTAAGGCGAGTACAATATACTGGAAGTAAATAAACCTATAAAATCAAAAAGGGAGATCATTGTTTATTTATATACTCAATTCTATGTCCTAATCATGCAAAATTCATAATGGTTAACAAATGATCAATATTAATGAACATAATCATACCTTAAAGGAAAAAATAGTGGACAATAGAGACTGGATGCGCTTTTAAAATTCAGATTGCTCTTTTGATTCAACCTAATAAAAGATAAATTAATAACATATATATCAGGTTGTTATTTTTAGCCAATGTCCATATACTCCTTTCGAATCTTAAAAGCAAAATCATTTGTATCTCTACATCCACAAGTTTAGGTCTGTCTTATTTGGTAAACAATCTCTATTTTAGTTTCAACGTCATAGTTCACATCATCCTTCGTCACTACTATCCTTACACTGGGTGGGTTTTGATGGCTTGTACCCTAATTGATTCTAAATTTTGATGGCGTTAGTTTCACTTACGACCTAGGCATTATCCTCCGGATGCAAAGTCACTGGCTTGAGCCCTAATTGACGCAATATTTCAATGCAGTCCGTGTTATGTTATTTGGACAGTGAGATTTGATAGATTACAATTTCACGAATGTGGAAAAAGGGGATTTGATTAGGATGTAGCATTATGGTGGTGAGCTAGGGAATTAAGGCAGTGGAATTTGTTTTAGGGTTAACCTGAGAAACCCTGATTTCCTAAATAGATTAGGCGACATATGAATTTAGCAATTTTGTAAGTAGCAAATGAAAATTATTTGGGAATCAAACATGGAACCAGTTCGTACTAATTCCAAAGATGACCAAAATTGAAGGAGGTAACACTAGCAACCTCATCCTGCGTCCTTCTCATTTTGATACGTTCGATGCATCGAAAGTGGAAACAGACGTAGCTCCGCTCCTAGCTAAGCTGGGTGAATGTTAATAAAAATGGACTAGTGCAGAAGTCCGATAAGCCGAACGCGTCACCTTTTGTAAATTATTTAATAATATTAATCTAATTAGATTAAAATTAATAATTTTTTCAAATGAGACATGTCTGAAATTTGGTTTTTTCTATTTTTATCATAACGAAGTATTATACATTATAACCTTGTTGTAAATCCATTGATGATGACTATTTGAAACATAAGAATGTTTGTGTCCTAATTGTCATATACATTTGCTGTTTGAATTCAAATTCAACTATAAACAAGATATATTGTTTTATGGATGGTGCGCTACCCCTCGGACATCGGCGATTTGACCGGTCAGATCGACCTCCATAAATGGGTGGCGTTGACATTGCACCCTAACCTAGAGGGGTTGTCACCATTTGGACCCTCTTTTCATAGTTGCATAATTTTAGATAATTTTATAAAAAACTTTTAACATGAATTTAGTTTGAAAGAATGGATATGAAAGGTTTTGTAGTGGTTCGGTGTACTCCAATCAACATTCACTCCGAGCGGTTTTTCTTTTGTTTATACTGTAGATTATGATTGTAGTTGATTTGAACCTATGGAATAAAAATAGTACAGTTAGGAAAAAGAAAACAACGATGATCCTTTGAAGTGAGACATTCTCCCTATATCAATATTAGTAGATGTTTATATACTTTGCCCTGAAATCTACACTAGAATCTCCAAAAAATTACCAAGTCCTCCAAAAAATTTGGATCTTGAATCGCCAAGGGTTGGGGATTGGTACCAATCCCAATAGGGGGATCGCTACCGATTCCTGACGATCTATGATGGGGATCAAGGGTTTTTTGCTTTGGTTAGTCTTACCGTTTGGGGATGGCAATGGGGGTGGTTCTAGGGTCCTAGCCAGGTTGACCGCCCATGTTTTGGCTTGTTTAGATGTGCCTTATTAGGTCTTTCAGGCAGGTTGATCCACGATCCATTTTTTAGACTCTCGGGTCTAGGGTCGGGACATGACTGGTCCGCTCCAATCCAGCCCACATTATTGAAATATCATGAAACTTTTTGCTACTATAATGATTACTTGTTCTTTTTAGGTATAACTGGCTATGACATGGATAGTATATACTTCCAATGTAACGACAACGAATTTCGCTCGGACCTAATCGATCGCTAAATCGACCAAGACCGTTCGAATCCCGTATACGCTAACTTTGGGTATACAACACATCAGAACAAATAATAGAAGACTTTTATAAACATCATAATAATGTTACATCAGAGTACAGAATATCAGAGTATAACGAAAATAATACACAGCGGAAGATAAATTTACATGAATGTAATACAGTGTATTTATATGTTAAAAAATTATATTTTTAACAATCAAATCATTTTCACATTTCATATATATATATATATCGTTTTGTGAAAATGATTTGATTGTTAAAAATATAATTTTTAACATATAAATACACCGTATTACATTCATGTAAATTTATCTTCCGCTGTGTATTATTTTCGTTATACTCTGATGTAACATTATTATGATGTTTATAAAAGTCTTCTGTTATTTGTTCTGATATGTTGTATACCCAAAGTTAGCGTATACGGGATTCGAACGGTCTTGGTCGATTTAGCAATCGATTAGGTCCGAGCGAAATTCGTTGTCGTTACAGCTGGTAGTTCTGATACCAAATGTAAGATATCGCGAAATCCGATAGGCTTTGCAACAATCCCTTCATACTGTGAAGACCCGAAACTTCCCCTGGTAAGGAAAGAGCGGATACTTTGAGAACAACACACAAAAGAACGCAAACAGAAGAACATTTCATTGTTTATTACAACAATTCCATCAGAATACAAGAATATACAGAGTATGAATCAATATTACACATCATAAAATATCAGAGATTACAATACATTACATAGCAGCAGAAAATAATACAAAACACAATTGAAAGAGATAAACGGATACAGAGCTTTCCGGATATCGTTCCAGCTGTAAATCAGGATCCTGTGAATATAAATCTGCAAAACCAAAACTACTAGCTGCCCGTGCCGAAATAGGGGGCACCCAGAGTTTAGGTTAAAACAATAAACTCCAGGTCAGTCATGTGACTGATGTGAGAACTAAAACAGTTATTAATCTTTATTTTAAAGTTAGGTAAATCGAGGGACCATGCCGTATAACACGGAATGGGTTTCCTCCCAAGAATACCAGCGCATAAAACAACAGCGCGGTGCTAAATAAAGAAAAATGAAGCCATTATAAGACCCAGGTCCCATCACACAATGCAACGCAAGCCGGAGGATAAGTTTTTTACCTTATAATAGCCAAAGCATGCTTGATACGCTAAATTTCATGTTTTATTATTACTATAAGTGTATAGTGTCAAAACAATTTCAATCATAAGTATCAATCATAAACGACATAAGTGCCCCATACCACTATGTCGCCATATATAGGTATACAATCAAAACCGCATGGTGTCGTATTTGGAAATTGGATTTCCATCTGTGAACCGAGGCAAAAGATAGTCCTCACCGAATTCGAGACAATCTAGCCCATGTCTTAGGCAAGTACTCAGTCAAGCCTTTGGATCGTCAGGGCCGGTCCACCGATGTGGATTAAAATGCCTGAACACTGCGTTTCCCCGCCCTTTGGGGCGTAAATGAGCCAACGAATGACTCCATCAGACCCGGATCGTCCGATCTAACGGGGAAACGCAGCGTTCAGGCATTTTAGTCCACATCGGTGGACCGGCCCTGACGATCCAAAGGCTTGACTGAGTACTTGCCTGAGACATGGGCTAGATTGTCTCGAATTCGGTGAGGACTATCTTTTGCCTTGGTTCACAGATGGAAATCTAATTTCCAAATACGACACCGTGCGGTTTTGATTGTATACCTATATATGGCGACATAGTGATATGGGGCACTTATGCCGTCTATGATTGATACTTATGATTGAAATTGTTTTGACACTATACACTTATAGTAATAATAAAACATGAAATTTATCGTATCAAGCATGCTTTGGCTATTATAAGGTAAAAACCCTATCCTCTGTCTTGCGTTGCTTTGTGTGATGGGACCTGGGTCTTATAATGGCTTCATTTTTCTTTATTTAGCATTGCGCTGTTGTTTTATGCACTGGTATTCTTGGGAGGAAACCCGTTCTGTGTTATACGGAGTGGTCCCTCGATTTACCTAACTTTAAAATAAAGATTAATAACTGTTTTAGTTCTCACACCAGTCACATGACTGGCCTGGAGTTTATTGTTTTAAC
This sequence comes from Allium sativum, assembly GCA_030737875.1. NCBI lineage: Eukaryota > Viridiplantae > Streptophyta > Magnoliopsida > Asparagales > Amaryllidaceae > Allium > Allium sativum. The sequence goes on along the minus strand of CM060921.1, from coordinate 505,523,620 downwards.
CTAAACTCTGGGTGCCCCCTATTTCCGCACGGGCAGCTAGTAGTTTTGGTTTTGCAGATTTATATTCACAGGATCCTGATTTACAGCTGGAACGATATCCGGAAAGCTCTGTATCCGTTTATCTCTTTTAGTTGTGTTTTGTATTATTTTCTGCTGCTATGTAATGTATTGTAATCTCTGATATTTTTTGATGTGTAATATTGATTCATACTTTGTATATTCTTGTATTCTGATGGAATTGTTGTAATAAACAATGAAATGTTCTTCTGTTTGTGTTCTTTTGTGTGTTGTTCTCAAAGTATCCGCTCTTTCCTTACCAGGGGAAGTTTTGGGTCTTCACATCCAATCAATAAGATATAAAATTTTCATGGTATTAAGTTACATTTGTGGTAAATATACAAAAACCGCATATCTTTTGAACTATTATTGTAAAACTCATTTTGTTATATTATCTTATCATTATAAACGCATTTTATTTGTGTTTAATTTATCATTTAGTGACAAATTATATAAATAAATGACTTTTGTATATACTGCACACAATTTTGTGAGATCTTAGGGCGAGTTGAGTCGACTCTCTCCCGTACTGATTACGGGTATGGCATAAAATTCCATACCTGCACCAGGTTTGGAGCGGGGTCCATAAAACCTAGGGTGGGTCTAAGGCATGAAAAACCCACCCAACATGTCCTATTGCCATCCCTATTCTCATTGACCTCGTGTTTCGAAGCTTGCTTTGCGTAATTACCTAGAATTTCGTAGGGCAAACAGCGGATTGGTGATTGGGTGAAGCAGTTGATTCCAATGCCAACCAAAATAAATATCAAATTAGCATTAAGTCTTTACATTGATCCACCTTAACACATTTAATTTGGCAACCAAAGTCGTAATGGTCTCATATAAGGAAATATGACAAGGCACACGAGGCAATGCCCAAGTTAGGATTCTACCAGTTTACCCTTTCTGGCTAATCGTAACCCATCCATAGCCAACCGAGACTATCAATCCAACGAATTAGGGTGCACCCGTTGTAACACCCCACATTACTTAATGTCACCCATATGAGGATTTCATTAAGAAAATATGAAGCATTGTAGGTATAAAGACATAAAACATAAAAGAGACTAAGATTTCACAAGACATAAAATAGTAAATTTACAGCGGAAGAAGACAATTTCATATTTAATTACAAAACCATCTTTATTTAAAATTAACCAAACAGTTACAAAATGTCATGTTTCAAAATCTCAGTCAAAACAACATCAGAGTACAAAATAATATTATCCTCCAAATAGTCAAAAAGATACAATCAAACCTTGGAAAGAAAACAGGAAATAATCCATCTTTCGTAGACATCCTTCACGATAAAATCTACAAAGAAATATGAACTATAAACTTCCTCCATGTAAGCTTTGGGGTGGGGGGAGGGGGAGAAAAGAGGAAAGAAAAAAGGGGTCAAACATTTAGTCTGGTGAGCTTCTATGATTGTTAGCACGACTGCTAAGTTAAGGAAAATAAATAGTACTTCTAGTGCCGTAAAAGAGTAAGTCTCTGTGCACACCTAAAAGAGAGCGATTACTGATGTGAATAGACATAAAGGATTAACAATTCTTATCTAAAATATAATGATGATAGTAATGATCATACTAAAACTGATTGACTGTTTTGCACTTCTACAATTTTGAACCGAAATAAATAATTAGGAATGAATTTCCTAATACTACCCATCAATCGGCTCCTATACCCATAATGTGATAACCTGCGCCAGCTACGGAATTCAGGGTTATCCATCCCGAACCCATCCACAAAAAAAGACACAACCGTTAATCGTAAGCATTACAATGGCTTATCTTCCTAAATCGGAATGAAGCACGCTCATCGTTCCGCCGGAACGCTCCCGTACCCACCTCATTTGTACCATTTACTATCCAGTTTAGTAAAGTGTGCCCTAGCTTCTACCTAGCGTAAGACTCCGTGATAACAAAGGGATACTGACTGATACCGGTTCCCAAACAAAAATTCAATTGACATAAGTCACCCCTAGACATGGTCCCCAATTAATTATTTTATTAGGCCACTTATCATCCCTAATCAGCCCCACGCTGCCGGAACGGACCTAAACTAGGATTTCCTTATTTTATTAGGCCTCTTATCTTCCTTAATCGGCCCCACACTGTCGGAACATACCTAAATTATGAGCCATTTATCTTCCACGATCAGCCCAATGCTGCCGAAATGGACTCCACTATTTTTGCTTATTAATCTTTTCTTTAATTTAACTTAACACACTTAAGTTTTCTAATAAGCCCAATATAACCTCGTGTTATATTCCTAGATTGCATTAAACATTGTTAATTAATGTTATCCTTTTATACAACCCATACCCATGTCACCTAGCGTCAAACTAAGTTACCTTATTTCAGTTTATATGTTTGCATGTCCTTCCAATTACATATTAAGTTTTATCCCCAATCCACAGCACAATACTAATTACAATGTTTAATTAATTCTAACATGTCCAATTATCCCCTTTTTATTCAATTTCATTATCCTCCATATTACTGTTCATTTGTAGATTGCAATACTTGTCCAATTTCATCATCTTCCCAATATTACAGTTCGTCTGTTGATTACATCTTTTTAATTAGATTTCAACATGCCCCTTTCATACCTATTTTCATTTTTATACAAAATTTCACTAAGCCCCGATTATTCCATTTTATACATATTTCTCATTACTATCCAATTGTGCTATTATTGTCTCATCTCATGTTTTAACCCAATTTGCTTGCGAAAAATAAGAAAGAGCAAAAGGTTTAGGCTCAAAGGGCCTAAACTCAACATCAGAAATAAAAAGGAAATGGCCTAGGCTCTGGCATGGCCTAGGCTCAGATAGACAGAAGTAGGTATGAAATAAAAATAGGGCTAATTACAAAAATGCAATAACTAGAATAAACTACAGTAATGGATTTCTGAAATAGGCAAAAAGGAAGAACAGGAACATAAATCAGATCTAAAAGAATTGTTTACAGAGAAAAGAGTTAGGGATAGTTGGATATGTAAAGAACAAAGGTATAAATAACTAGAATAAACTACAGTAATGGATTACTGAATAGGCAAAAAGGAAGAACAGGAACATAAATCAAATCTAAAAGAATTGTTTACAGAGAAAAGAGTTAGGGATAGTTGGATATGTAAATAAACCACAAATAAGCTAAATTTATGTACAACTACAGAAAGATTCAAATCTGAAACCATCGTAACAACTATTGTATCAATTTTAATCTTAACTTGGAAGAAATCTCATAATCATAGAAAGTACTCATTTAAAATTTAAGCAAATCCAATAAGTCCTCATAAATCCTCTCTATCTATAATATCCTCTAGAAATATATGTAGAACCAAGCCTCAGTACTCCATTAAAATTATATTTGAGAAGAGGGTTATTTGAGAGAGGTAGATGAATGGAGTCGTAAGGATTAGGTTAGGTTAGGTTTTGGAGGCTAGTTATAATATAGTTATGGTGTCTAGGTTCGTTGGATTTTAGGTTTAGGTTTTTGGTCATCAGATTAGATGAAGGATCTGGAAGCAAAACCCCAAAACACAGCCCGATCGGTCGAAATCGTGCCTGGCAAACAACGTTGCCAGGCCATGACCTGAGTCCACCCACCCCCTATGTGGGTCGACACAGGGGTCAACCCACTTGGGTCCTAGATCGACCCGGTGGTCGACCAGACCGAGACTGGGTCATTCCATTTCCAACATATATATATATATATATATATATATATATATATATAATTCTTTAATCTTTTGATTTTAGTTTAATCTTCAAACAATTATAGCTTCTTTGTTTTAAGTTCGATTGTAGCAAACTAAGTTTCTATCCCAACTAGAATTTCGTAACGGACCTAATAGCGCAACCCCCATTGTCCAATTCTCAATAATTTTTTGATTATTATTTATTTTCTCAACTCATTCCTGAATTAATTTGTTAATTAATTATTATTTGTTAAAAATTCGGGTTGTTACATTCTCCCATCCTTAAAGCATTTCGTCTCCGAAATCTCCAAGGTGGAAGAATGGTACAAGTGTTTTCTACATCCATCTACTCATCCATCATCCACTGGAAACCATGGTCCTTAATTTATTTCTAATGCAATTTATGTACTTATGCAATAGTGTAGTGTGTGTGGCCCTGACTAATGCAAAAGATCAGACGATCTACTGATTCAGTCGACCTCTTTTTTATGCAATTATGTTTGTGCCATGCATCCAAATGTATGCAACAGTCTCAAGGATACTGATAATTCTATATGCATGCATCAAAAACCATCCATATGCGACAACCATATGTTAAACATCCATATGTTTCATCCATAAAAATAAAATAAAATGCACACACATCCATATGCATATGCAAGTGTCTTATTCAGCCGATCTTGGTGTCTAGTGTGTGTATTTGCATACACTGCATCCACTTGCAACCACTTGCAAACATCAAACATAACATATCTCAAAAACATGTTTCAACCATATCCTATGATCTATAAGCTCAAATCCTAAGATCTACCCTTTCCAAGGATATCTTAGAAGAAAATCCCTAATCAAAGGAAGAAGCTACTGGTAGAATATCAAAAGGGGAAATACTTATCAAAAGAACATGGGTAAGAAATTTGGATTCTCCCTTATAAGATAAAATATTTTATAGCTGAATCTGATAGTATCCACCGCGTCAAGCCTTACTATTAACTCGTACCCTTTCCAAATCTTTTAAACCGAATAGTTCCACTTAAAAACGTTAAGTTTCTTTAACCAATTACTCAGTATAGTTCTTCCATCCTAGTTACCTTAGGAAGAAATATATCGAGTGCAATAATCCAAAGGCTTACCTTAAACTTTACCAATAAAGTCATACTTTTTCTCTTTTCCCACCTTCAAATTTCTAGTCTTTACTTTACCCATCTTGTGTTTCTTGGTTAGTTCCATTTATATTGTCCAACCCCATAAGGGCTTATCTACTGCCCCACTTTATATATATATATATATATATATATATATAATTTCCAAAACCTTATTTAAAAAACCTTAATGAGGTAAAATTTTCAGGTACAATTTTTTTTGAAATACATATATATAGTTGCTTTTATGAAGTTCTAAAAATTTCATATCCAAAATACATTAGTCCTTCAAAATTCCCATTTCTAAAATTTTATACATATGGGGTTTCAACTCAAAGTGGTTCCACTAATTTCCATAAAACACCTCCTTGTTACACTCTTTCCTTGGAACACAATTACCTATTTGAAATCCCTATATTCTTTTTATTCACTTATCCATCAACCAAATTTGCTACTTGCCTCAATTCTGTGGTTATAAAAAGATTTTTTTGGAACTCCTAAAATCCATCTCTTTTGTCCAAATGACAAAAATCCTGATAAGCATCAAATCTGAATAATATATCTTAGCAAATGGGGAATTCCTATCCAATCTTCAGATACACTCTCGAGTTAAATCATTTGGACCTACAAAATATTATCATCGATATTACATGAAACCTTAAACTTCCAAAAAGCAAAAAATTGTTAATCATATCCTTATTATTATTTTCCAAGAAAATTATTAAAAATCATCAGACATTTAGTTTCAATATATTTTCCTTGTCTTAAAGCACCAATTCCTAGTAAGGAAACAATTAATCAACAACCTATGGTTACTGAAAATTCAAACTTCTCTTATAGTAGGTAATGGTGCCTCACTCATAACAAACTAATGGTAGTTAATCCGAGATAACTACCCTTACAGTTTTTCTTATCAATGTTACTCTTAACAGAATTGTTACTAAAGCATTAATCCAAAAAAGGTTATCCATTCCGTCTTAGACCAACATGTCACCAACACAGACTTTACCAATCGCCCTACTACACAAGTCAATAACTAGGTTTGGGTATCAGCTAGCAAAAAAGATACAACAGCTATTTCGAAATCTATTAGACGTTCAGTGAACACCCTTCATTCCTATACTAATTTTACCACTACTCAGAACTTTGTCGAAATCCCAAGTAAAGAAATCTAACCATAGGGAAAATCTAGTTCTTAATCATTCCAGAAAGACCGTCCACACGTGTTAAGAGAAATGTTCCTTTCCACGCAATTCATTGTTGACTATTAGTAAACCAAGTGAACTATCTGTCTTTGATATAAAGACGAATGACACTTCTAATCCAAAAATGCATACACTCATTAATCATTTTCAAAAAGTTCTTTACTTGGCTTTTTTCTTAAAATCTTTTCACTACAACTGAAGTCCAACGACTTCGTCAAAATACATGCGGAAAGCTCCAACATAAGCGCCATACTACTTTTTTCAACATATAAGGTTTAGGGTGTAAAATATTCCAATCTAACTAATCCTTCATAGGTCAACACTCAGGTTCGCCTACAATACGTATCTAAAGAAAAACCACTTTTCTTTCAATACCTGAGATGTCTCATTATACGGATAACTTGTCTAAACTCCAAACCCATCCATTTATACACAATTCCCTAGATAGAAAAGATTCCAGTCATAACCATGAAACTCAATTCTCACTTACACCCGCAAACCATGTGCTTTATCCAAAATTCTACAAGTTTAGCGTTGTCACAAATATAGATCCAAAATCAATCTCTCTAGATAATCTTTTAACCACTCACCGTATTCGAAATAGGTAGCACAGAGAGAACTGAATCGAGATTGTCTAGAGATACACTAAGGAAAATAGGAAACATGACCGTCCCTTCGGGTTGCAAGAAGTCTCAGAAATTAGTCCAACCTAGCCCAACCGTTTTCTTCTTGCAGTCAAAATAGCTCCCAATTGGCTAACTAATCCATCATCCAAATTCTCATGTCTCAAAACCTTAGAATAAGCACCTTAATCGAACCCTACTACTAGTGCAAAAATCTGGGATAACCAATTATAAGGTTGATATCTAGACCCAAAACCAACCCATTCTCGGAATTGCCCCAAACATCTCCTAAATCAAGATTTATAGTTTCAACCTTGACTCACTATGGATAATTAAGCCGATCTCCCTATGGGGTTCAGAAACTACTACTGGGACTTAGTGCAAAATAGTCAACTGGTGCTATCATCACACCCTTGGGATTCACTATATCTGTAAAAGGAAGCTTTGTTAGGCCTATGATACAAATGTTCCACATGACTCAACTCATCTTAATATGGCTATTGCCCCACGCAGCCACCCCAATCAATATATTAAAGGTAAAGGGACAAAATATTCCTAAACCAAATAGGAAAGCAAGAAAGAACTAAAGATAGATAACATTCTTTCTTTGACCAATCCTCGATCACTTTTGATCAACACCTTTCCTCGTAATCCTTTCGGCATTAATATACTCATGTGGATCTTTTATTTGTCATCCTTAAATTTTCCTTTTACGAAGTTATGTTCGTTCCTAGTTGATTGGTTATCGAAAATGTACAAAAATCTATTTCCATAGTATAAGACAATCTAATTTATAGAAATCTGTAATTAAAAGATATTTCTTTTTGGTTATCTTTAAGTTGACGGTTAGCATGCAAAACAGTTAAACCCCTATTCCGCACTAACCCATCCATTCTTGCAATGATGTTTTCTATGTTAGTTTCAAACCAAACTTATGGAAATACATCCCATTTGTCTTAACCAATAAATCTAGGTTATTCTTAACTTCCAAACAATCCTTTTATTACTAAACTAATAAGGTTGTTCCATCCATGAATAACCCTTTTTATTATTTGACAAGCAGCAAGTTCCTTTCTAACATCGATCTTCCCCAACTACTGAGCTAAATGGGCTTGTCCACTAGTCTAATTTTCAACCTATAAAGAAAAGCTTGGATAGACCGCCTTATAACTCAACTAAAAAGATAAAGATTTAGAATTCGAAAGAGTTAAAGGAAGGTTGTAATTAACTAGAGGGAATATTTTTATTTTCAAAAGTAACTTTTGTTTTTTGAAAAATGTCTTTTATTTTGAAAATACTTAATTTCAAAACAAAATTTTAGTGATCTTGTAACTTTAGGCTTTGATACCAAATGTAAAACCCCACATTCCTTAATGTCACTCATATAAGGATTTCATTATTAAAATATGGAGCATTGTAGGTATAAAGACATAAAACATCATAGAGACTAGGGCTGCACAAAGTATGGATTGGGTCGTGTTAGACTAAATACTTCATCCGGTCCGCATAGGTATGGGTTTAAGATGTTCAACCTGTATCCGACCCAATATGAGGTTGGATATGGGATGGGTTGAAGTATGAGTTGGATCGGGTTTAGTAGGGTTAGGTTGGTTGAATATAATAAAAAATGAGAATATGAGGGAATTTTAAAAAAATATTAAAATATTTAGCATAATATATCAGATTTTATCTAGCATAATGCATTTAAAATAACTGATTCATTATAAGACATATTTTATTAAAATTTCATTATAAAACACATTATATGAAAGTAGTTACTACATAGTAGATCAGGTGTTTCATTTTAAAATACATTAAAATGCTCTTTAAAATATATTTTCCAAATTCTATCTAGTTTGGAATGACATGAAATGCGTTATTTCATTTAATTATTATAGAATAAACATTATTCTAGAATTATATTATTCTAATTTTAAGTGGACTGATATTAAATTAGCTTTTTAATATATGGTTGGGTTAAAATAAGGTTGGGTTGAACAAAATATCAAACCCGATCCGTATGTAGTATGGGTTACAAATTGTAACCCATATCCAACCCGAACTTGCATGGGTTGGGTTTAGTTTATGTGGGTTAGGTCGGGATGGTGGGTTGGGTCGGATTGGATATAGGTTGTGTGCAGCCTAACAATGACTAAGATTTTACAAGACATAAAATTGTAAATTTATAGCAAAAGAAGGCAGTTTCATTTTTAAATACAAAACCATCTGTATTTCAAATTAACCAAGTAGTTACAAAATGTCATGTCTCAAAATCTCAGTCAAAATAACATCGGAGTACAAAATAATACTATCCTTCAAATAGTCAAAAAGATACAACCTAACCTTGGAAAAAATAGGAAGTGATCCAACTTTTGTAGACATCAATGGAATCAACAAAGAGATCTGAACTATACACTTCCTTCCTGTAAGCCTGGGGGGAAGAAAAGAGGAAAGAAGAAAGGAAACGGGTCAGACATAAAGTCCGGTGAGCTGCTATGATTACTAGCATGATTGTTAAGTTAAGGAAAATAGATAAATAGCAGTTCCAGTGTCATAAAAGAGTAAGTGTCTATGCACCTAAAAGAGAGAGATTACATATATGAATTGACATAAAGGATTAACTATTCTTATCTAAAAGACAATGATGATACACTAAAACTGATTGACTGTTTTGCATTTCTACAGCTTTAAACCGAAATAAATAAGTAGGAAGGAATTCCCTAATACTATCCATCGATCGACTCCTATATCCACAATGTGATAACCTGCGCCAGCTATGGAAGTCGGGGTTATCAATCCCCAACCCATCAACTAAAAAGGACACAACTGTTAATCACAGGTGTAACGACCCGAAATTTTGGAACTAATTTAAAATTTTGAAATTCGAGTTTTTGAGAATTTAAAACAATCACACGTGGTTCTAGATACATACGCTAATTTTTTAAACACGATTTCAAAAGTATAACGGTTAGTTAAGTTATTTAAAACATTTTTAGCAACTTGTCGGTCCAAACAATTTTCGGTTGAAATGAAATTTTTACAGTATTCACCGAAATTATAAATTTTGAGTTTTTTGAGATAAGTTTTTGAAAATAGCTTATAAAATAGTTTAGCTAAGGTTATTGGGGCTTTTAAAATAATAATTAACAAGGATATTTTGTAAATTGATAATTCAGTACTAGTTTAAAAATTTAGAAAAATAGAAATTTTGCATATGGTCTCGGAATTCGGCGAAACAATTTTTGTTGAATCCATAGTAATAAATAATTGTAATTTTTCGAATTTCAAGTTAATTGAAGTTAGTGTGTGAGCATGCATAATGTAAATGCAGGTTAGAAAAATCTGTTAATAAATAACATTAGCAAAGGCCATTTTGCCAACGGTCTCTGAATTCGATGAGACCAGAGCCAGTAGAACCGTACTGAAAAATTTAGGAGAGTTTCAAACTTCATAATTATTGGGTTTAGTATGTGGGTGTGCGAGTATTAAACGCATAGGTAAATTTCAAAGAAAAATATTTTTTAACGATTAAATTAATTAGTTTAGGGCTAATAATTAGTATTTAAAAATATATTAAAAATAAAATTTAGTTGTCTAAAGTTGTGAAAATGTTTTTAGAACATAAATTAATTTCCATAAGCATTGATACGTCGATATAAAACGTTTAGAAGTGTAATAAGTTATATGAGGATTAATAGTCAATTAGAGCCCGTTTTAATTAATAAAAATAATAAACAAAATATATTTTAAATTTTGTTTACATATTATCGAAAAGCACGAAAAACTGGTGAACATGACCAAAAATATATTCGATGTTGAATGCGTCGTTGTGTCAAAAAATTGCATGAAACGTTGTAACTTAATTGGCTTATATGTCTTCACTAGCTTAACTATTCATTTAGGACATAAATGTGTTTGTTTGGAGTTGTTACCCATCCAAGGCCACTAAGTGTGCTTTACACCTAACACCGACACCTCAGTGATCCATTCCACTTCCAAGCCTATAAATATAAGGCCTTCCTTCTCTTTATTTCACTTTACTTCTTACACTTCTCTTCCATTTCTTTCTTTCCTCACTCCTCCTCTCTCCCTAAAACCGCCAGCTACCCCTACCTAACGCCAGCCCCTCCCCTCCCTCTCCACCTGCCATGTCAGCCCCCTTCCAAGTGGTCTCCGCTTCATCTGAAACCCCTCTCCACCACTAAAACTCCCTATTTCACCTCTTTTAGCTAAACTCCAACCCTCTCACACCTACAGGCCAAATCGCCTCCATCCCGGGATCACCAGCGTCGCACCAGCCCCCTCAATCCCCGCGGGCCTATCTAGCGCCGCACCAGCCCCGTGGGCCCACTCCTCAATATCCAAGCTCTTTTCGCCTTAAAACCCTCTCCGTTCACTCCTAAAACAAATAATAACGTCCGTATATACACCCGGTATTTCATAAAACCCCATAGCGTCGAACCCCTTCCCTATTATTTCCAGCAAAACTCCAGTGACGCCGAAAGACTGCCGGAAATTTTTCAGGATCGATTAAACAAGAAAAATCCAACCTTTTTAAAGTTAGACGGAGTGGAAATCTATGGTGAGTAATACTTTGCTCACGTTTGAACTATTTTAATGTGTTTGTGGTAGTTGATGTCATATTTAACTATATGTAAGTAAATTATATGCTATGTTATTTAGTAATGATGTTTGGGTATGATATGTTGACACTGATTAGAAATGAATATGGTATAATAAGTCATTTAGTAGTTGAAATCATAAACAAAATGTTTGGTTGAAATGGATGATAACTTGGTTGAATGTTGTACGTACATTGATACGAAAATAAATATTTGCAACTTAGCGTTGGGTTGTTAAATAATTAAAAAGTTAACAATGAGATTTGGGGTAGTTTACCATATCCAAAATGACATGTATATGTAATATTGGTGGTTGTTGGAAACGTATACTTAAATAAACAAGTGTATGGATGAATAGTGAAACACCGTTTATTTTAACACAACTTTTGTCTGTATAAACAGTGCATGGGTAAAACCCCCGTTTGTTATTTGAATGCATATGTTAGTTGATGTATGTGTATTACGATTAATATGTTGATTGATAAAAACATATAAGCGTTAAATATTTAACGCTTACATGTTATGTACTATGCCACAATACATGTGCAATGGATGTTGGAATGTTTGGTATATTTCGTTGAATATAAACGACATATTGGGTACATATATGTTGAATTATATGGTCATTAGTTGAGTTTTATTCCAATTTGGGAAATTAATGAATATTTTAATAATATAATAATGGATGAAAAATAAAAGTCAAAATTTGACGTTGAATTTTGGATGGACGTAAAGTATAATTCATTACGATGAATGTAACGACCCGCATTCCATGTATCAAAGGATCGTAGAATATTTATTTCTTCTTCATATGAGGTTGTATGGTCGTGTAAATTTGGGGAACGACTATTGGGGTCATTTTCCATGTTCACGATTTTTTCGATTTTTAAATGACCATTTTACCCCTAGTGAATCTTGTTTTGCCTATAACTTTTGTTTGGTAAGGAGTTGTGACCTGAAACTACTTCCATTGGATTCAGATGATGGTTTAGCTTTTCGTAGAGTGGTCACATTAGCCAAACGGACTTACTATTTGGAAGATATGGCTGAAATAAGGTTTAAAAGGTGAAAAACAACTTAACCGGGCCTAATTAAGGTGATTAGCAGCTAGGCCCATAACCCATTTCGGGATTAGGGTTATGGGAGGGCTTATAGGGTTAGGAAAAACATTTGATTTCAGTTTTTACAGCCGCCACTTTCATCCTTTGAACCTTAGCCTCCACCTTCTAAAATCATCCCAAATCACCTTCTAATCACTAATTAAGAAGATCTACATCAAATCAAGACAAATCAACACCAAATCAGAGTTGGAGCTGCTGTGTTGCATAGGAAAATGCCCCAAAACAGTAGAGTTTTAGATCTATAGTTTTATTTGTGGCTATAGTGAGTGATTTGCATTGTTTTTCACTAATTACGGCTAATTAGGGGTGATTAGTGATAATTAGCGAAATAATGGCTCAGAAAAATCTGGAAAAATTTGTAAAATTCTTAAATATTATTTTAGGGCTCTGATAGAAATTTGGGTTAATTTGGATGTGTTTTGCTAATTGTATGCTTAAATCATGATTAAGGGGAAAAAAGATATATTTGGGCATGTTTGGTCTAAAATAACTCATATGATCAATGTTTGGATGTTTATGGTTGATTCTATTTGTTGTTATTACTGTTTGGAATGTTAAGTAATCTTGTAGGAAAGTTAGAATGGTTGAAAACACCGTCATATGGCGAATATGGACGATATATGCTCGTTGGAAAATGTGTAGGGTTTCGGATTGGATCGGGTTATGGGGCTCGGGTCGGATCGGAGACCTGCGCAGAGAAACCAAACCGGATCGGAACCTAGCACAAGAGAAAAAGCATGGCAACAAGGAAGGCCATATGAACTAAGACATGATCGGATCGGGAAGCTGCGGATTGGATAGGAGACGGAGGAGGGAACCGGATCAAAACCTGGAGATGGAGTACCATACGAACCAAACTGAGGCAGGAGCACCATCCGAACGGAACCAGAGGGCTATGACCACCGAATCGAACCGAGCAAGGGTGACCAAACTGAACCAATGAGGACTGGAGCACTACACATATTCAAACCAAACTAAGGCATGGGCTAGACCACCGAACCGAACCGAGTGAGGAGTACCGAACCGAACCAGATGTATATTTTTACTTCTATGCGACGACTCTTCTGAAGACTAATTCCAATTCGACCAAAACCCGAGATGCAAAGGAAGTTTAAATAGGAAGTAGAACTAAAGATCCAGATGGGAACTAATGAGTTAACTTCATGAATTAGACTTTGCTGCGGGACGTGTGCAAAGGGGTTATCAATGTCTATAGCTTTGACTCACCACTGAGACGGATTAGTGGCTATGGATCAATGCAGTGGGGTTTTTATGACTTCATGGGGCAAAGTGATCGTAGCAGGGCTATGAGCTAATGGAGTGGAGTTGTTATGACTCCATGGGGAAGAGTGGACATAGCAAAGTGTTAGTGGTTACAGATCAGTGCAGTGGAGCCGTCATGACTCCATGGGGCAAAGTGATCATAACAAAGAATTGGGTAACCAAAGTGGTAGATATCGTATGCTTTACGCACTGAGTGAGAGATGTAAGGATGATTGCTATGTTTGATGTTTTGCTATCACCGTGACATGCATACCCCCTCCCCATTATTTTTACACCATGTGTCAGTTTCACCTTAAAGTATTGTACATCCTGTTGTGCTAACTCTTTGGTTGCATGTCCAGGTTCAGGTATGGTTATGTATACCTGTTATTGTTCTGTTTTGCTGCTTATCACTCATACCAGACTTTTGTCTGACCCAGAGTTTTATGACTCTTCTTATTACTCTGGGTGCCCTTAAACGGGCAGACTAGAGACAGGTCAGGTGATTATGCATGAGTAGCTGTATCGGAGACGAGCAGGAGGCTTCCACGTATGATATATATATACATATATATATATATATATATATATATATAATCTCCCTGTGTTGTTGCTGGTCACTACTTTGGGCATTAATAGGGTACCTCTTTCTTTTGCTTTAGAGACAGTAATTCAAAGTTGTAATAATGTTGGTTTGGATGATAAGATGTATTTTGGATTTCCGCTGCTATGATGGTTTAGTTTTCAGCTTAAGCGTTGTCGCGCCTGTTTTATGTCAAAGTTATGTTATTATTATATTTTATCCCATGCGCTGTGAGTCATTCTCTAGGTTTCTTGTTAGTTCAAATTCCTTTCTTTTCCTTTCCTTCCCTTTCTTTGGCGACCATCCCGTGCTAGTCGGGCATTGGCACAACCCACTTTCATTGGAAATGTCGGCTGGTGCGGGGCGAGCCGTCACACTTGGTATCAGAGCTCTAAGTTGCGTAGTTAACCTAGGGAAAGACATCAGGAGAGATAGTACATATATGAGAGCGCATATTTGTTATATTTTGGGTTTTCAAAAGTGTGTATATATATACACACTATTTGTATATCTAAGGATGGAGTCGCACTGCACTGGCACCACTAAAGGGATGGTTAACCGTTTTCTCCTTACAGATTGAACGATGAGCCGATATACGAGGAATACTGGTTCAGGAGCCAATAGTAGGAATGCTCCTGATATGAGGACGATGTTCACTGACTTCATGAGAGAGATGCTTAGGGATGTTCAGAGGGAAGCTCCTAATGCTGCAAATGGTGGTGGTGTAGCGGTGCAGGCGCCTAGGGCCGATTTCGCCAAGCTCTATAAGGACTACACTAATCTTGGTGGGAAGCCGTTCCATGGAACGGAATCAACTACAAAAGTTCAGGAATGGATTTATAGTTGTGAGCGCATCTTTGAGGATTTAGGAACAAAGATGTGATGAAGAGGAAGCTAGCATCCCGTCGGCTTCCAGGACGAGCTATGAATTGGTGGAATGCTATTAAGGAAGCTACTCCTGAGGATCAAGTTACTTGGGACCAGTTCAAGGCCCAATTCTGTGATAAGTTTATCCCAACTGCTTAGAAATCAGAATTGTTTAGGAAGTTCTTGGAGCTTAAACAGAATGGTAAGGCAGTCTCAGAGTATATTGCTGAGTTCGATGCTTTATCGAAGTATGGATTATCTCTTATCGATACTGCCGAGAAGAAGAACGAGAAGTTCATAACTGGTTTAGATCAGTACTTGGGAAAAAGGCTTATAAACCATATTGATGAGACTTTTGAATCGATTGTTGGGAAAGCATTGAGGTCAGAGAGCCTTTATCCTAAGCCCAAGACTGAAGTCGTATTGCATCTGCAGAGGGGCCAAAGCCGCAGGCAAGCGGTGGAGGGAAGAATGATTCTCAGAATAAAAGGAAGCATAGTCAGACCAAGGATGGTCAGAAAAAGAAAGAAAGTAAAGATGTAGAGTGCTTTAGCTATGGCAAGAAGGGTGCCAAAGAATGTCAAGCAAAGCCAGCGGACAGGAAGTGCTTCAACTGCGGCCAAGTGGGACATCACAAGGATAAATGTCCACAACCCCATATGCTATTAATGTTGTTCCTTCTTCGTTGAATGCTCCAACTGCGGCGGAGAAAGGAAAGAATGTCGTCATTCAAGGTATGGTTTATGTTTATGATGTTCCTGTTCGAGTACTTTTTGATACCGGGGCTTCCTATTCCTTCATATCTAGTGACATGGTAGATAGGTTGGGATTGGAACCCTTGATAGTCGATAGACGTTTAGTGGTGACGAACCCGATTGGTGGTTCGACTAGCCTTAGTATGATTTGTCGAAATTTGGTCTTATCGAGTCATGGATGTGTGTTTGCTTGTGATTTTTTTGTTTTGGGCTTTACTGGGTTTGGCATTATTTTGGGAGTCGATTGGATCCAAAGATATGGGGGGTGGTATTAGACTATGAGGGATTTTCGGTGACTATTAGGGCAGATGATGGGCAGATGGTAGTGTTTGATGGCCTACCCAGTGATGAGGTGATGGCTAGTTTTCTAAATTCCCTCAACATTCTGCAGAACGAGTTATCAGGGGTTCCCATTGCTGGGTAGTATCTGGATATCTTCGAGGAAGTGACCGGACTTCCACCACACCGAGAGATTGAGTTCCACATTGATTTAGTGAAAGATGCTAGATCTATAGTGATGCCACTTCATCGTATGGCACCAAGGGAGCAGAGAGAGCTCGGGGGTGCAAGTAAGCGATCTTTTGAAGAAGGGATTTATTAGAAGAAGTGTCTCCGATGGGGAGCACCAGTTGTATTTGCTACCAAGGCGGATGGTTCCCTTCGTTTATGTATGGACTATCGCGAGTTGAATAAATTGACTAGGAAGATTAAGTATCCTCTTCCGCGAATAGATGATTTGTTTGATCAACTGGAGGGAGCAAGGGTGTTCTTCCAATTGGACCTTGCGACAGGATTTCATCAGCTCCGAGTAGCAGTTGAGAGTATTCCTAAAACGACATTTCGGACGCCGTCTGGATTCTATGAGTGGTTGGTCATGCCATTCGAGTTGACCAATGCACCAACATATTTTGTGGATCATATGAATAAGGTATTCAGGGATCAATTGAATAAGTTTGTTCTTGTGTTCGTAGATGATATCTTGGTTTACTCGAGGACAGAGGAAGAACACAAGGAACATTTGAGGATAGTGATGGAGGTGTTGAGGAAACACCAATTGAAATCGAAGTTTTCTAAGTGTCACTTCTGGAGGAGGAAAGTGAGATTCTTGGGCCATGTTGTTTCAGAGAATGGTATTGCCGTGGATCATGTGAAGGTGGCTACGGTACAAGATTGGTCTACGCCCAAGAATGCAACAGACATAAGAAGATTCTTGGGGTTAGCTAGATATTATCGTAAGTTTATCCAAGACTTCTCCAAGATAGCAGCACCGTTAACTCGGTTGACCAAGAAGAATCAAGCTTTCGTTTGGGACGAAAGGTGTGAAAATGAATTCAAGAGCCTAAAGGAAAATTTGACTTGTGCACTAGTGTTAGTCATTCCTAAAGGGAATGAAGAGATGAAAGTATACACGGATGCATGTGGTACCGGACTAGGTGCTGTATTGATGCAAGGAGGTAGGGTTGTAGCTTATGCAAGTCGGCAACTGAAACCGCATGAGAAAAGATACCCTACCCACGATTTGGAATAGGCAGCGATCGTATTCGCGTTGACGATGTGGAGACATTATCTCTTGGGAGAAAGATTCGAGTTGTTTACCGATCATAAATCGTTAAAGTATCTCTTCTCCCAGAAGGATCTAAATCTCCAACAACAAAGATGGTTAGAATTCTTGGCTTCCTATGATTTCGATATCGCATATATACCAGGAAAGGGCAATGTATTAGCTGATGCATTGAGTAGAAGACATGCCAGTTTAGGTGCTATGTTTCTTGAGTAGAGGCAACTGGAGTATATTACAGGGTATGATTTCAGACCAAGGCGCGAATTGGATCCAGAAATGTTTGCAAGTTTGACGATCAGACCCACTTTGATTGAGCGGATTGGTTCCAGTCAGAGGGACGATCCTAACCTACTAGAAATCATCTCTAAGTTAGAAATGGGTATCGACGGTGAGGGGATGAACAAGTATGGGCTTGATCGAGAAGGATGGCTTCGAAAGAATGGTAGACTGGTTGTACCCAATGTCAATGGATTGAGAGATGAAGTGCTTAGAGAATGTCATCACTCAAAACTGACTATACATTCCAATGGTAATAAAATGTATCGAGACATGAAGCAGACCTACTATTGGAAAGGGATGAAAAGAGAAGCTGGGAAGTTTATATCCAAATGCATGAATTGCCAGCTAGTTAAAGCTGAGCAAAAGAAACCTAGTGGTTTGTTGCAACCATTAGAAATTCCAGAATGGAAATGGGAGCAAATCTCAATGGATTTCATTGATGGGTTACCAAGGACTAGATCGGGCCATGATAGCATTTGAGTGATTGTGGACCGATTGACCAAGAGTGCAAGTTTATACCCGTCAAGTCGAATAGAACATCAGCTAAGTTAGCAAAACTGTATATAAAGTGGGTAGTGAGATTTCATGGAGTACCCAAAGGAATTGTATGTGACCGAGATCTGTTGTTCACTACTGGATTTTGGAAGAGCTTACAAGAGGCTTTAGGATCAGAATTACATCTCAGTACCTCGTACCATCCTCAAACCGACGGTCAGACAGAGAGGATGAATTGTATATTGGAGGATCTCCTAAGAACTTGTATATTGGATTTTGGAGGGTCTTGGGATGACCATTTACATCTAGTTGAGGTCGCATATAATAATAGTTATCAATCTAGTATTGGTATGGCTCCATTTGAAGCTTTGTACGGAAGACCATGCAACTCACCATCACGTTGGTTAGAAACCGGTGATAAGTTTGTGCTTGGGCCGGATGTGATAAGAGAAACTTCAGACAAGATCAGGGTTATCCAACAGCAAATGAAGGCTGCTCAAGATAGGCAGAAGAGTTATGCTGATAAGAGGAGAAGAGATCTAAAATGTTCCGTTTGCGACTTGGTGTTTGTCAAGATTTCTTCGTTAGAGAGCGTGATTCGATTTGGTAGGAGAGGCAAGTTAACGCTAAGATTTGTTGGTCCATTCCCAGTTCACGAGCAAGTTGGGAATTTGGCATATAAATTTGAGTTGCCAGACAAGATGGCGGGAGTTCATAACATGTTTCATGTTTCCCAGTTAAGGAAATTCGTGCACGACCCCGATATGACTATATCACCGGATCAGTTGGATGACATCGAAGTAGAACCCGAGGCGGTTGGGAACCGCAAGCTGATCTGTATTGTCGAGAGCGGTACGAAGCAACTTCGAAGGAAGGCAGTGAAACTGGTCAAGATTCAGCGGGGAGAGAATGAGAGTGACTGTGCTTGGGAAATAGAGCAGAGCATAAGGGAATCGCATCCAGAACTCTTTGCCTGGTAAGATTTTAATAGTGATAGTTTCTTCCCTTGTTAGTAAACTGCATGTTAGGGTAGGCTTATTGTGCTTGTTGTGTATGTTTGATTGTTTGTGAATGAATGATAGGCATGCGGAACACCTTTGTATGTTTTTGGTTAAGGAATTTCGGGGGTGAAATTTCTTAAGGGGGGAGAGTGTAGCGACCCGCATTCTACGTACCGAAGGATCGTAGAACACTTATTTCTTTTTCATATTAGGTTGTATGGTCATGTAACTTTGGGGAACGACTATTGGGGTCATTTTCCATGTTCACGATTTTTGCTGATTTTTAAATGACCATTTTGCCCCTAGCGAATCTTGTTTTGCCCATAACTTTTGATTGGTAAGGAGTTTTGACCTAAAACCACTTCCATTGGATTCAAATGATGGTTTAGCTTTCCGTAGAGTGGTCACATTAGCCAAACGGACTTACCGTTTGGAAGATATGGCTGAAATAAGGTTTAGAAGGTGAAAAACAGCTTAACCGGGCCTAATTAAGGTGATTAGCAGCTAGGTCCATAACCCATTTCGGGATTAGGGTTATGGGAGGGCTGATGGGGTTAGGAAAAACATTTGATTTCAGTTTTTATAGCTGCCACTTTCATCCTTTGAACCCTAGCAATGGCCTTCACCTTCTAAAATCATCCCAAATCACTAATTAAGAAGATCTACATCAAATCAAGGCAAATCAACACCAAATCAGAGTTGGAGCTGCTATGTTGCGTAGAAAACACCCCCAAAATAGTAGAGTTTCTGATCTAAAATTTTATTTGTGGCTAAGGTGAGTGATTTGCACTGTTTTTCACTAATTACGGCTAATTAGGGGTGATTAGTGATAATTAGCGAAATTATAGTTCAGAAAAATCTGGAAAAATTTATAAAATTCTTAAATATTATTTTAGGGCTTTGATAGAGATTTGGGTTAATTTGGAATTTTTTGCTAATTGCATGCTTAAATCATGATTAAGGGGATTAAGGGGAAAAACCATAGATTTAGTCATGTTTGATCTAAAATAACTCATATGATTGATGTTTGGATGTTTATGGTTGATTCTATTTGTTGTTATTACTGTTTGGAATGTTATGTAATCTTGTAGGAAAGTTAGAATGGTTGAAAACGCCATCGTATGGCGAATATGGACGATATATGCTCGCTGGAAAATGTGCAGAGTTTCGGATCGGATCGGGTTATGGGGCTCGGGTCGGATCGGAGAACTGAGCAGAGAAACCGGATCGGAATCTAGCACATAAGGAAAAGCATGGCAACAAGGAAGGCCATATGAACTAAGACAGGATCGGATCGGGAAGCTGTGGATCGGATTGGATACGAAGGGAGGAACCAGATCGAAACCTGGAGATGGAGTGCCATACAAACCAAACCGAGGCAGGAGCACCATCCGAACCGAACCAGAGGGCTATGACCGCTGAACCGAACCGAGCAAGGGTGACTGAACCGAACCAATGAGGACTGGAGCACTACGCATATTCAAACCAAACCAAGGTGTGGGCAATGACCACCGAACCTAACTAGGTAAGGAGTACTGAACCGAACCAGATGTATACTTTTACTTCTACGTGACGACTCTTCTGAAGAATAATTCCAATTTGACCAAAACCCGAGATGCAAAGGAAGTCCAAATAGGAAGTAGAACTCGGGATCCAGATGGGAACCAACGAATTAACTTCATGAATTGGACTTTGCTGTGCGATGTGTGTGACGGCCCGCCCCGCACCAACCGACATTTACTCCAAAGGTGCGCTGTACACATGTCCAGTTAGCATGGAACGGGTCGTCAGAAGGAAAGGGAAGAAGGAAATGAACTAACAAGGAACCTGTAGAATGTCTCACAGCGCATAGGATAAAATATAATAATAACATACTTGACATAAAACAGGTGAGACAGTGTATAAGCTGAAACAACTAATATAGCAGCGGAAAATCCAAGAACAGCTTATGATCCAAAGTTAAACATTATTACAATTTTTCAAACTGTCTCAAAAGCAAAAGCAAGATAAAGGAGGTACACTACTAATGCCCAAGTAGCGACCACCAACGACACAGGGAGAATATCTATATATCATACATGGAAGCCTCCTGCTCGCCTCCGAATCAGCTACTCATGCATCACCAGCTAACCTGTCTCTAGTCTGCTCGTGTGAGCACCCTAAGTAATAAGAGGAGACATAAAACTCTGGGTCAGACATAAAGCCTAGTATGAGTGATAAGCATCTAAACAGAACAAAAACAGGTAGACTAAAACATACCTGAACCTGGACCTGCAACCAAAGAGTTAGCACTACATACTGTACAACACTCTAAGGTGCAATTTCAGATGGGGTAAGGGTAACGGGGGTGGGGGTGTGCATGTCATAATGATGGCAAACAATCAAACATAGCAACCATCCTCACATCTCTCACTCAGTGCATAAAGCATACGATATTCACCACTTCGATCACCCAACGTTCCTTGCTACGATCACTTTGCCCCCATGAAGTCATAAATGGCTTCACTGCACTGATAACGTAGCCACAAATCTTTCGCTATGTCCACTTTGCCCCATGGAGTCACAAGGACCCCACTGCACTGGCTCATAGCCTTACTAATCCTTACTATGTCCACTCTGCCCCATGGAGTCACAATGACCCCACTGCACTGGCTCATAGTCTTACTACGCATCACCTTGCCCCTCGAGTCATAATGACTCTACTGCACTGATAACGTAGTCTTGCTACCATCACTTTGCCCCTCGAGTCATAGTGACTCTACTGCACTGATAAGTAGCCCATCATCCATTTTTAGTGGTGAATCGAAGTTATGAACGTCGACAACTCCTTAGCATACGTCCTGCAGCAAAGTCCAACTCATGAAGTCAACTCGTTGGTCCCCATCTGGATCCTGAGTCATAACTTCCAACTTGGACTACCTTTGCATCTCGGGTTATTGGTCTTCTCTCATGTTCGGGTCGGTCGGTCAAGCACCTTTCATCCTGGTCGGTTTTCATCATCCCTGGTCGGTTTTCATCATCCCTGGTCGGTTTACATCATCCCTGGTCGGTCGGTATTGCCCCCCTGGTCGGTCGAACACTTTACCAATCCTGGTCGGTCGTTGCCAGGGTCGGTCGGTCCTCCTCCATCATTCCTAGTCGGTCGTTCGATGTCAGGGTCGGTTGGTCCTCCTTCACCATTTCTGGTCGGTCGTTCGATGTCAGGGTCGGTCGGTCCTCCTCCACCATTTCTGGTCGGTCGTTCGATGTCAGGGTCGGTCGGTCCTCCTTCACCATTTCTGGTCAGTCCAGGAACTCGGGTCGGTCAAAACCCCCCCTGGTCAGTTATCTCGACCCCAAACCTGCACTATTTCAACAAGCTATTTTCGCCTCTCGACGGCGTTTTCGACCAATCTAACACTTCTAATCAATCACAAAGCATACCATACAGTCATAGAAACATAGAGTATCAACCACAAACATCAAAACATCATTATGATAGGTTAATATGGATCAAACATACCCAAAACCCCATATTTCCCCTTAAGCATGTTTAGGTGAAACTAATGATGTGATTAGCAAAACTTAACCAAATTAACCCAAATTCATATCAGAGGTCTAAAACATCATTTCGGATTTTATAAATATTTTTCCGGAATTTTATCATGTTTAAATTCGCTAATTAACACTAGTTACCCTTAATTAGCCATAATTAGTGAGAAACTATGCAAATCACTCACTTTAGCCACAAATAAACGAAGATCTGTAATAAATCTCTGATTTGATGTGAATCCCAATGCTAAACAGTAGCTCCAATGATGATTTGGTGTAGATCTCCCTTGATTCGATGTTGCTAAGCTTAATCCTTGATTAGGAGATGATTTGGAGGTGATTTAGAGGTTGGAGACCATTTTTAGGGTTTCTTGGAGATAAGTGGAGGCTAGAAAACTGAAATGGAATGATTCTCTAACTCATTTCAACCTCCCCATAACCCTAATCCCGAAATGGGTTATGGGCCTATTCACTAATCACCCTATTTGGCCCGGTTAAGTAGTTTTTCACATTCCAAACCTTATTTCAGCAATATCTCCCTAACGGTAAGTCCGTTTGGCTATTATGACCACTCTACGGAAAGGTAAACCATCAAAAGAGTCTAATGGAAGTGGTTTCAGATCAAAATTCCTTTCCAATCAAAAGTCATGGCCAAAACAAGATCAGTTAGGGGCAAAACGGTCATTTAAAAATCGACAAAAATCATGAACATGGGAAATGAGTCTAATGGTTGTTTCCCAAAGTTACATGACCATACAACTTCATATAGGAAAGAAATAAATATTCTACGATCCTCCGATGCAAAGAATGCGGGTTGTTACATTCTCCCACCCTTAAGAAATTTCGCCCCCGAAATTCCCTAACCAAAACACACAAAGGGTCCCGCATGCCTATCAACCATAAAACAACCATAAAACATGCAAAACAAGCAAAACAAGTCTATCCTAGCATGCGGAATAACTAAATTACAAAGTAAATCTTACCAGGCAAAGAGTTCTGAATACGTCTTCCTAATGCTCTCCTCTGTCTCCCAAGTACAATCATTCTCGTTCTCGCCCAACTGAACCTTGACTAGCTTCACCGCCTTCCTTCGAAGTTGCTTCGTATCGTGCTCGACAATACGGATCGGCTTGCGGTTCCCAACCGCCTCGGGTTCTACCTCGAAGTCCTCTAACTGATCAGGTGAAATAGTCATATCTGGGTCGTGAACGAATTTCCTTAGTTGGGAAACATGAAATACGTTGTGAACTCCCGCCATCTTCTCTGGTAAGTCAACTCTATATGCCAAATTCCCGACTAGTTCAAGAACAGGGAATGGGCCAACAAATCTTGGTACCAATTTGCCTCTCCTGCCAAATCGTATCACGCTCTTCAATGGAGAATCTTGACAAACACCAAGTCACCAACGGAGAATTTTAAGTCTCTTCTCCTTTTATCAGCATAACTTTTCTGCCTATCTTGGGCAGCTTTCATTTGTTGTTGAATGGTCTTAATCTTATCGGAAGTTTCCCTCACCACATCTGGTCCAAACATAAACTTCTCGCCAGTCTCTATCCAACATGATGGTGAGTTGCACGGTCTTCCGTACAAAGCTTCATATGGAGCCATACCGATACTGGATTGGTAGCTATTATTATATGCAAACACTACTAGATGCAAATGGTCATCCCATGATCCACCAAAATCCAATATACAAGCTCTCAAGAGATCTTCCAATATACGATTCACCCTCTCCGTCTGACCGTCGGTCTGAGGATGATATGCGGTACTGAGATGTAATCCTGACCCTAGAGCCTCTTGTAAGCTCTTCCAAAACCCACTAGTGAACAACGGGTCTCGGTCACTCACAATGCTTTTAGGTACTCCATGAAATCTCACTACCCACTTCATTTACAATTCTGCTAACTTAGCTGCCGTTCTGGTCGATTTGACTGGTATAAATCTTGCACTCTTAGTCAATCAATCAACAATTACCCAAATGCTATCATGTCCCGATCTAGTCCTTGGTAAACCATCGATGAAATCCATCGAGACTTGCTCCCATTTTCATTCGGGAATTTCTAATGGTTGCAACAACCCACTAGGCTTCTTTTGCTCGGCTTTAACTAGCTGGCAATTTATGCATTTGGATATAAACTTCCCAACGTCTCTTTTCATCCCTTCCCAGTAGTAAGTCTGCTTCATGTCTCGATACATCTTGTTACCACCGGGATGTATAGTTAGTTTTGAGTGATGACATTCTCTAAGTACTTCATCTCTCAAACCATTCACGTTGGGTACAACTAGTCTTCCATTCTTTCTAAGCCATCCATCTCGATCAAGCCCATACACATTCATCTCCTCACCGTCGATGTCCATCTCTAACTTGGAGATGATTTCCAATAGATTAGGATCGTCCCTCTGGCTGGAACCAATCCGCTCTATCAAAGTGGGTCTGATCGCCAAATTAGCTAGCATAACTGGATCCAATTCGCACTTTGGTCTGAAATCAAACCCCGCGATATACTTCAGTTGCTTCCATTCAAGAAACATAGCCCCTAGACTGGCATGTCTCCTACTCAAGGCATCGGCTACCACATTACCTTTCCCAGGTGTGTATGCGATATCAAAATCATACGAAGCCAAGAACTCTAACCATCTCTGCTGACGGAGATTCAGATCCTTCTGGGAGAAGAGATACTTTAACGATTTATGATCGGTAAACAACTCAAATCTTTCTCCCAAGAGATAGTGTCTCCACATCTTCAGCGCGAACACAATTGCTGCCAATTCCAAATCATGGGTAGGATACTTCTTCTCATGCGGCTTTAGCAGTCGACTAGCATAAGCTACAACCCTACCTCTTTGCATCAATACAGCACCTAGTCCGGTACCACAAGCATCCGTGTATACCGTCATTTCTTCATTCCCTTTAGGAATGACTAGCACTGGCGCACGCGTCAACCTTTCCTTTAGACTCTTGAATGCATTCTCACACACTCCGTCCCAGACGAAGGACTGATTCTTCTTAGTCAACTGAGTCAACGGTGCTACTATCTTGGAGAAGTCCTGGATAAACTTACGATAATATCCAGCTAACCCCAAGAAACTTCTTACCTCTGTTACAATCTTGGGCGTAGGCCAATCCTGTACAGTAGCCACCTTCGCAGGGTCCACGGCAATACCATTCTCGGAAACAACATGACCCAAGAATCTCAGTTCCCT
This sequence comes from Allium sativum, assembly GCA_030737875.1. Classification (NCBI taxonomy): domain Eukaryota; kingdom Viridiplantae; phylum Streptophyta; class Magnoliopsida; order Asparagales; family Amaryllidaceae; genus Allium; species Allium sativum. The sequence continues at coordinate 505,497,609 of CM060921.1, read as the reverse complement.
TCTCCAAAAGTGACACTTAGAGAATTTCGCTTTCAATTGGTGTTTCCTCAACACCTCCATCACTATCCTCAAGTGTCCCTTGTGTTCCTCCTCTGTCCTTGAGTAAACAAGGATATCATCTACGAACACAAGAACAAACTTATTCAACTGATCTCTGAATACTCGATTCATAAGATCCACGAAGTAGGCTGGTGCATTGGTCCACCCAAATGGCATGACCAACCACTCATAAAATCCAGACGGCGTCCTAAATGCCGTTTTCGGAACACTCTCATCCGCCACTCGGAGCTGATGAAATCCTGTCGCGAGGTCCAACTGGGAGAACACTCTTGCTCCTTCCAGTTGATCAAACAAATCATCTATTCGCGGTAGAGAATACTTATTCTTCCTTGTTACCTTATTCAACTCGCGATAGTCCACACACAAACGAAGGGAACCATCTACCTTCGTGGCAAACACAACTGGTGCTCCCCACTCGGAGACACTTCTTCTAATAAATCCCTTCTTCAAAAGATTACTGACTTGCACCCCGAGCTCTCACTGCTCCCTTGGTGCCATACGACGAAGTGGCATCACTATAGGTCTGGCATCTTTCACTAAATCAATACGGAACTCAATCTCTCGGTGTGGTGGAAGCCCGGTCACCTCCTCGAAGACGTCCAGATACTGGCCAACCACGGGCACATCTGACAGCTCATCCTGCAGGATGTCGAGGGAATTTACAAAACTAGCCATAACCCCATCACTAGGTAGACTACCAAACACTACCCTCCGCCCATCATCCGCCCTAACTGTCACCAAAAAGCCCTCACAGTCTACCACCACCCTGTATCTCTGGAGCCAATCGACTCCCAATATAATGCCATACCCAGTAAAGCCCAAAACAAAGCAATCACAAACAAACATACATCCATGACTCGATAAGACCAAATTTCTGCAAATCATACTAAGGCTAGTCGAACCACCAATCGGGTTCGTCACAACCAATGGTCTATCAACTATCTCGGGTTCCAGTCCCAACCTATCTACCAGGTCACTAGATATGAAGGAACGGGAAGCCCCAGTATCAAACAAAACTCGAACTGGTACATCATAAATAGAAAGCATACCTTGAATAACAACATTCTTTCCTTTCTCCGCCGCAGTTGGGACATTCGACGAAGAAGGAATAACATCAATTGCATATGCTTTCACAATCTGCTTCTCCTTAAGAGGTCGTGGACACTTTTCCTTATGATGTCCCATTTGGCCATAGTTGTAGCACTTCCTTTCCGCTGGCTTGGCCCGATATTCTTTAGCATAATGGCCCTTCTTACCACAGATGAAGCACTCAACTTCTTTCTTGTTCTTTTTCTGGTCACCCTTAGATTGGTCCTGCTTCCTCTTATTTTGAGAGTTATACTTGCCTCCACCGCCTGCTTGCGGCTTCAGCCCTTCTATAGATGCAGCCTCAGTCTTTGACTTAGTGTAAAGACTCTTTGATCTCAAAGCTTTCCCCACAATCGATTCAAAAGTCTCATCGATGTGGTTGATAAGCCTTTCCCCCAAGTATCCATCCAAACCAGTAATGAACTTCTCATTCTTCCTCTCAGGAGTATCGATAAGAGATGGTCCATACTTTGACAAGGTGTCGAACTCAGCAATATAGTCAGAGACTGCCCTACCACACTGCTTGAGTTCCAGGAATCTCTTAAACAACACTGACTTCTGGGCAGCTGGAATAAACTTCTCGCTAAAGCGAGCCTTGAACTGATCCCAAGTAACCTGATCTTCTGGAGTAGCTGTTCTAATGGCATTCCACCAATTCATCGTTCACCCTTGCAGCTGACGAGACGCTAGCCTTCTCTTCATCGCATCCTTAAGACCCAAGTCATCGAAGATACGGTCACAACTATCCATCCAGTCCTGAACATCTGTGGCCGACTCCGTCCCGTGGAATGGCTTCCCACCAAGGTTAGTGTAATCCTTGCACAACTTGGCGAAATCGACCCTAGGCGCCTGCACTACTGGACCACCGCCAATTCCGAGATTGGGAACTGCCCCTTGCACCTCCCTAAGCATGTCTCTCATGAGGTCAGTAAACATCGCCCACATGTCAGCAGCATTCCCATTATTGGCTAATCTGAAAAAAAGGGAAACAATTAACGACCTCATAGTGGTGCTAGTGCAGTATGACTTCATTCTTATACTACTAATAGTATATACATATATAGCTTTTGAAAACCAAAGTAATCACAAATATCACTCTCATATACGTACTATCTCTCCCTAGGTTAACTACGCAACCTAGAGCTCTGATACCAAATGTGACGGCCCGCCCCGCACCAACCGACATTTACTCCAAAGGTGCGTTGTACACATGTCTAGTAAGCACGGAACGGGTCGTCAGAAGGAAAGGGAAGAAGGAAATGAACTAACAAGGAACCTGTAGAATGTCTCACAGCGCATAGGATAAAATATAATAATAACATACTTGACATAAAACAGGTGAGACAGTGTATAAGCTGAAACAACTAATATAGCAGCGGAAAATCCAAGAACAGCTTATGATCCTAAGTTAAACATTATTAAAACTTTTCAAACTGTCTCAATAGCAAAAGCAAGATAAAGGAGGTACACTACTAATGCCCAAGTAGTGACCACCAACGACACAGGGAGAATATCTATATATCATATGTGGAAGCCTCCTACTCGCCTCCGAATCAGCTACTCACGCATCACCAGCTAACCTGTCTCTAGTTTGCTCGTGTGAGCACCCAGAGTAATAAGAGGAGACATAAAACTCTGGGTCAGACATAAAGCCTTGTATGAGAGATAAGCATCTAAACAGAACAATAACAGGTAGACTAAAACATACCTGAACCTGGACCTGCAACCAAAGAGTTAGCACTACATACTGTACAACACTCTATGGTGCCATTTCAGATGGGGTAAGGGTAACGGGGGTGGGGGTGTGCATGTCATAATGATGGCAAACAATCAAACATAGCAACCATCCTCACATCTCTCACTCAGTGCATAAAGCATACGATATTCACCACTTCGATCACCCAACGTCCCTTGCTATGATCACTTTGCCCCCATGAAGTCATAAATGGCTTCACTGCACTCATAACGTAGCCACAAATCCTTCGCTATGTCCACTTTGCCACATGGAGTCACAAGGACTCCACTGCACTGGCTCATAGCCTTACTAATCCTTACTATGTCCACTCTGCCTCATGGAGTCACAATGACCCCACTGCACTGGCTCATAGTCTTGCTACGCATCACCTTGCCCCTCGAGTCATAATGACTCTACCATTTCTGGTCGGTCCTCCTTCACCATTTCTGGTCGGTCGTTCGATGTCAGGGTCGGTCGGTCCTCCTCCACCATTTCTGGTCGGTCGTTCGATGTCAGGGTCGGTCGGTCCTCCTTCACCATTTCTGGTCAGTCCAGGAACTCGGGTCGGTCAAAACCCCCCATGGTCGGTTATCTCGACCCCAAACCTGCACTATTTCAGCAAGCTATTTTCGCCTCTCGACGGCGTTTTCGACCAATCTAACACTTCTAATCAATCACAAAGCATACCATACAGTCATAGAAATATAGAGAATCAACCACAAACATCAAAACATCAATATGATAGGTTAATATGGATCAAACATACCCAAAACCCCATATTTCCCCTTAAGCATGTTTAAGTGAAACTAATGATGTGATTAGCAAAACTTAACCAAATTAACCCAAATTCATATCAGAGGTCTAAAACATCATTTCAGATTTTATAAATATTTTTCCAGAATTTTATCATGTTTAAATTCGCTAATTAACACTAATTACCCTTAATTAGCCATAATTAGCGAGAAACTATGCAAATCACTCAACTTAGCCACAAATAAACTAAGATCTGAAATAAATCTCTGATTTGATGCGAGTCCCAATGCTAAACAGCAGCTCCAATGATGATTTGGTGTAGATATCCCTTGATTCGAAGTTGCTAAGCTTAATCCTTGATTATGAGATGATTTGGAGGTGATTTATAGGTTGAAGGCCATTTTTAGGGTTTCTTGGAGATAAGTGGGGGCTAGAAAACTGAAATGGAATGATTATCTAACTCATTTCAGCCTCCACATAACCCTAATCCCGAAATGGGTTATGGGCCTATTCACTAATCACCCTATTTGGCCCGATTAAGCAGTTTTTCACCTTCCAAACCTTATTTCAGCCATATCTCCCAAACGGTAAGTCCGTTTGGCTATTATGACCACTCTACGGAAAGGTAAACCATCAAACGAGTCTAATGGAAGTGGTTTCAGATCAAAATTCCTTTCCAATCAAAAGTTATGGCCAAAACAAGACCAGTTAGGGGCAAAACGGTCATTTAAAAATCGACAAAAATCATGAATATGAGAAATGAGTCTAATGGTTGTTTCCCAAAGTTACATGACCATACAAATTCATATGGGAAAGAAATAAATATTCTACGATCCTCCGATGCGTAGAATGCGGGTTGTTACAATGTGTGCAAAGGGTTATCGATGTTTATTGGTTTGAGTCACCACTGAGACAGATTAGTGGCTATGGATCAGTGCAATGGGGTTGTTATGACTCCATGGAGTAAAGTGATCGTAGCAGGGCTATGAGCCAGTGTAGTAGAGTTGTTATGACTCCATGGGGCAGAGTGGACATAGCAAAGTATTAGTGGTTACAGATCAGTGCAGTGGAGCTGTCGTGACTCCATGGGGCAGAGTGATCGTAACAAAGAATTGGGTGACTGTTTACCCCGAATTTGGGATCAAACACCAAAGATGTAAAAGTTACACTTCACCGATTCTGTACGAATATGGAACCGCGTAGTTGCAAAACAAACAAATAAAAGCAAGTAAGAACACAAAGCAATTTTTATAGTGTTTCGATTCAATATGAATCTACGTCCACTTTTAATCTAGTCTCATTATGACAATCAAGCTTACAACACGTGAATTTTCCCTCATTACATACATTTCTCTCTTTTAACTCTCTTTATGATTTAATTTCACTAGAATTTGGCGAAGAAAAGTGGAGAGGCCTTTAGCTTTGTAATGAATATTTGATCACTTAGGTGCTTTCATTCTTCTCCATGATCTTCATAGTGAATTAGCGTCCAATTTCAACTTCGGGATGGATTAGAGAGGATTGGAGATCCTTTGAATGGTATTCGAGAGATTTTCTATGTAGCTTGAACGAGATTGAAGATCCATGTCTTTAATTGTAGAGATCTCTTCTCTTCCTTGATTTAGATTTGATCTTCATGAAGTTAGAAATGAGTTATTGAATCCATGGAAGCCATTAAAAGAGTGGTAGATGAGCTTTGAATTTGGCGGAGTCTCCTTGTAGGAATGAATTTTCGGTCCCTTTCAAGTGTGAGGCATGGGGGTATTTATAGTTGTCTTCAAGGGGTAGTGGCAAAGTGGTAAATAAGGGTGTATGGTTGGATAAAGGCGCTTTATAGCTGTTATGGCACATAATGTTATTTGCGGGCACGACATGGTTAATACTTGCGATTTGAGTGCTCATGCGACATGCTTTTGATAACGTCATGGCTTATATAACGACATGATGACTTTGCCGCATGAGCACATCTTTAGAATGCCATGACTTATTATATAATGACATGATCACACCACAGCTGGCATCTTTTTATATGAATATATAATATGTCTCATAAATCCAAACGTTGCTACGTGGTTTCCTGGACGCCATGGCTTATTAGAACGCCATGCTTTCCCAAGCAATATCCGACTTAGCCTCCGTATATTCAAATGTCTGTTTTCTATGTGGACAAAACAGGACCCGCTCTTTCTCACTACGACATGGTTTCTGGAGCGACATGAACTTGAATGGGCAACGACATGGATATTTGTGGATAACGGCATGACTGAGTAATGGACACTGCGACATGGAGAGGAACGGCATAAGTATTGAGCTAACGACATGAGAGGAACAACTAACGACATGGAGAGGAACGGTATAAGTATTGAGCTAATGACATGGAGGTCTCCCTATGAACAACATGAGTACCTTCACATGAATGACATAAATAAATATTGCCCCCATAAAACAGTGGAAGACGTGCTTTATGAACTGGACAATGACATGAGTTGGAATGGCGTGGTATCATATGTATGAGTTGAACTGTCCTACTTGCTTTAAACCAGCTTTTTACTCCACGTGCTCCTAGGATGCGTAAGGAATATGTCTTGTATTCCTTCAATTATGCAAATGAAGTAATCCACATTGTATTGACTCACGACATGAGTGGTTTTACGACTTTCGCGGCATGAACGGTTATACCGTTTTAAACCGTGTTGTGCTGAACAATATAAATCCATGTCGTATGAAACAACTTGAACTATGCGGGCTTTACTCACGAATTAACAGTGCAGATTGAAGTACCCACAGCATGAAATAAACAACGACATGACTGCCTTGCGCTATGAATGATCTTCATGATATGAATGGCTTGGTTGTAAATACGACATACGTCATGAATCATGTCGCTCACATGAATTGCCGGAACATCATGAACTGATATACACCATGTCATTCTAACACCATGTTGCATCCACGTTTCAACTTCATATTGTCAATACGTTACGACTTGACTGGTTCACATACCACGCCATGAATTAGTTGCAGTACGAATCATGTCGCACCAACGACTTAGTTTGAGCGACTTGACTTGCCAGACATGGCTCCCTGTCGCATTAACGACTTGGTTTAATGAATACCGCTAAGATTATGACCAATCTATAATCCTTTGATGTCAACTTCTTTGAACCACGTGTTAACGGGGTTAACATTTGCCCCTCGAAGCTTGTGTTTTCTTGTAGGTAATACGGGCTTCAAAATGAGCATTGTTAATATTATCTGCACTGAGACCCAACTGTAGCTCTTTGTTGCGATGACAAATCATGCTTTAATTTGCTTTCGACTTCGAATTCCATTCTATTCTAATATCGCTAAACTTAGATCGGTTTGTCTTCATGGATTCTGCTTAACACTCGATTTAGGCTCACAATATTCTGTGCATTTTCATGATCTATGCTCGAAGCTCCTTATGCTGGAAAGTACCTATTTGCAATAATAGGGCTGAGTTTGATTTCTCGTAGCTTGATCATTGTGTAATAGTTCAGAACTAGGTCTGACCGAATTGTAGCAAGCTCCTGAGTTCAGATTTTGGCGATTTTGTATAGCAGCTTTATGCTCAATTTGTTCGTTTTTGATGTAAATGAACACTCTTAACCTGTATTTTAAAAGCTGCAAGCTTCCAATTTGAAGTAGTTGAGCCTTTTGATAAATTGTAGAATTCAAATCGGCTGTAGAAATTTTAGTTTGATCTCGACAGCTGACGTTTTGCATGATTTTGGATTTGGTATGGCACTTGATTTTGATGTACAGATCATGATTTCGATGTACGCACTCCAACCTTGTTGAACAATATGTGCTTCGGAATCTGCAGTGTTCTTTGATATTGAGTTGCTTTAAATCCGGTAAACATATGTTTGTTGTGTTGAGATTCAGTCATAGCTCTTTATATGCTTCGAACTTCCCTATGTCAACATGACGCCTGAGCTTTAACTCAGTGGGCACTTTGAGGCTTTAAGTTGGTGAAAGCGCCGAAATTCTAGGTTGCTTTAGAGACTGAATTCGTCAATTCTAAGTTACTCTGGTTTTTGACTTGACGGTTGAGCTTATATGCTTTGCGCCATCAGGCAGAAGACTAGTTGTCCTTTTGGAAGATAGGTCACTTCTGCTTAGACGGAGGAGAGTCATTTGATTGTTTGCCCTTTGACTTTGTTGCAGTAGCCTTTTGCCTTATTCTGACGAACAGTGGTGCTATACTAGCTCAGTTTCATCGGAAGGTTTCCTTTAGCATGAGTACCTTTTTAGAGAATATGTAATGAAGGGTTTTTGCGAGCATTTGGCGGTAAATTTGTTGTCTATTGCTCGAGATGACAACGGGTTAGTCCAGTTAAAGGAGATAAATCATAAGAATCATTCAAAGATTCAAATGCGTTATCAATGTGAAGCTGTTTTTATTTAGGAGTTTATGACTTGGTGGATACAGTTCACACTGATAATACACTTAATTCGCTTATTGATAACACTCGAGATTTGTCAGTCTTGGTTTTGGACTGACAATTCTAAGTATTATCTTTCGAATTATCATTGTATCAGTTTCGATATTTATGGAATGTGTGCACCTGATAATTTGTCTGATGTGATTCTGAATTTGGCCTGCCTTATTTAATTACTAGCGATGCCCCAGTCAACATGACTCATATTCTCTGCCAACCCTTTTGGGTGACCATAACCGCAGGATTTTCGGGAAACTGAGTAGCCTTGAGCATCACTTAATAAGCTGTATTGAGTTGGCATCAAATTTTAACGCTTTGCGACATCCATTTTGAAAACCATGAATTCGAAGCTAGGTCTTTGAATTAAATGGCACGTAGAAATGAATCGCTTCTTGCATTATTTCTGCATCAGCTTTTACTAGCTTTTTTTTTGTATTTCGGGACGCTTTGTTTTACACTGTTGTCTCTTCCAATCGTGTTTGATATTATAGGCCATCCCGGGCTGGACAAAACTTTGAGTCTTTTCTTCACAACTGTTTGCCCGAGCGCATGATTATTGCTTAACCTTTTTATAACTCATGTTGATACCGCTAATGGATACTAGCTTCAATTCCTAGAAAAATGATATCGCTCTATGGGACTATGCCATATCAGTGTATTCGCCTTTTAAGCATTATTTGTTATCGGGTTTGAAGCAAAGTATCATCATGTTCTTTGGGTTACATACGATTGGAGGTTTGTAGGCGAGGAATCTTTTGTGTTGAAAGACTCTTAATTTGCCTATGGCGAGGAAATTATTTTTCACGAGAGATTTCTTGTGATCTATTTCGACTGATTTTTCGACCTTCTCTTCTTAATGAGGCTTGCAACTGGTCGTTGTTACCTAGCTGAATTTCCAAGGTTGAATTTTACCAGCACAACGGACTTCGTCGACGTATCGAGTTATACCGATTTTGTCAGATTTTCCTTAATTTAGATTCTTACATTAGAAGCTTTTAATTTGTTGACGAAATCATTTTGCTTTTACTGGCTTATTTAGAGCTTCTGAGCATGCCGATATATCCAGGAACCTAGTTTTAATAGTTGGTTTTATGCTTAAATCTTTTGAGGATGCTAATGAATAGAATAGGGACAAGATACTTCTTATCACAAAAGAGATTCCTTTCTGAATACGTGCTACCTATATGCACTCAATATTTTCCTTTTAGAGGAATTTCTTTTGCGTCCCGCCCTATGCTTAAGGCATTAGATTCCTCGGTCTCTGACAAGGAAGTTGTATTGGAAAATTCCACCGGGAAGTTCCTGTTTTGAGAAAATGTTCAGATCCTTTTATACCCTTGGCTGTGATTTTCCTTTTGTAAGCAGAAGACGATTATGTTGATTGACCAAATTGAATGTGCTCAATGAGCTCAGAGAGCTGTTGAGAATAGATTAATTCAGGAGCAGCGAGTCAATGCTAGTTTGCAGGAACATACTACTACTCATGAGTTAGAAATTCTCTTTTTTGAAAGCTAGAATAAATGGAACTTGAGAAAGAGAGAGAACAGGTTCTTTTAAACAAAACAACTACTAACCAAGCTATGCTCAAGCTTAACCCGATGCTGATGCAACCTTATTTTGATTTTTAAAAACTCGGTGTCATGGGATGAGGCAGTTTGCCATTTTTACAAAGTAGCTTCTTCATCACTTTGGTTGAAGCTTGGAAGTTAATTATTGACGGTCTTGAAGGTTACGTTAAGGACGTGAGTCAACCAACCGCTGCTTCCCTAGTTAATCCTGAAAACTTTTGACAGTTCTATTGGTTCTTTCAGATGCAGGAAGAAGAGCTAAAGCTTTACCGATTGCTCTTTCATGCCTCATGCAGCTTTTTGCTTATAATTTCTTTTGACTGATATTGTGCGATTGTCAACCTTTGCTTCTGGACTGTATACACAACTCATTCGATGATATAGAAATGCCTCTGTTTTGTTGTAATTTAGCTTGTGCATTTCCATATGTTCGATTCTTTGCTGAGTATACGTCTTTTGGTTTCTGCAGTGTCGTGATGAGCTTGTCGTATGTTTTCCAAGCATTGATTTTTCCTCAATGTGGTGGTGTTGCCCCCATGCCACATCTCATCACAAGCTTAAAGGTTAGGCGTGTCCGACTATAATTGGAATCTCTAGGTCATGTGCTTTTGTCGTCATATTTGGGACTTCTTGGCTTGCTTATGATCCAAGGACTCCCGGTTTAATCAATCTGACTCTTGCCTTTCAACAGAGAGGAATTTTTGTTTTTATATAGTCAATTATGTTTCTCGCTAATCTGGCAGTCCAAACACTTTGGAGACTAAATTTGAATATGTGCCCCTAGGGAGGTCTTGGTTTTTGTGCCTCTGAAGAGGTCTTTGTAAACCCGTTATTTGTTGTGACTGAATAATTCAGTCACTCATATAATTTGTCGGACGCCTTTGAGAAGGTCTTTGCGTCCGTTGCTAACCGAATTTGGAGGACTCAACTTATGATCGGACACCCCCGAAGAGGTTTTTGAATCCGCCACTAACTAGATTTGGAAGACCCAGCATATGGTCAGACACCCCCAAGGAGGTTTTTGATCCGTTGTTCGTTGAGTCTGAATAATTCAGACGCTTGTCGAACCTGTCGGATGCCCCCGAAGAGGTCTTTGATCCGTTGTTCGGTGAGTCTGAATAATTTGACGCTTGTCGAACCTGTCGGATGCCCCCGAAGAGGTCTTTGATCCGTTCTTAGGTGAGTTTGAATAATTTGGACGCTTTTCGTACCTGTCGGATGCCCCCGAAGAGGTCTTTGATCCGTTGTTCGGTGAGTCTGAATAATTCAGACGCTTGTCGAACCTGTCGGATGCCCCCGAAGAGGTCTTTGGGTCCGTTAGTAACTGAGTTTGGAAGACCCAGAATCAATAGCTGGATTTGGAAGATCCAGCATCTGAGCGGATGCCTCCGAAGAGGTCTCTAGAAACCCTATGTTTGTATCGTTGTCCGGCCATGTATTAACGGCATTGCCGATGAACCAGGCGCCCCTCGGGGAGGTCTTTGGTTTATACCCCGGTGTTTGTATCGCTATCCGGCCATGTATTAATGGCGTCGGCGATGAACCAGGTGCCCCTCGGGGAGGTCTTTGGTTTATACCCAGTGTTTGTATCGCTATCCGTCCATGTATTAATGGCGTCGGTGATGAACCAGGTGCCCCTCGGGGAGGTATTTGGTTTAAAAGTGTTGCATTGTTTCACGGGGCGGACGCTAGTCCATTTATCGGATTTTTATCGCTATTTGTTAGGACTAGGGCCCTGATCCTTGCAATTAAGAAGGTGCCCCTACGTTGAAACTTACAATTTTGTTTGTAGTCAGAGTGTCACATCATATGATTTCTCAATTCCTGGTGCCCCTCGTCTGCGGCTTTGTACTTCACACCTTCATATTTACTATGGACGACATTTGAGTATTAGGCAACGGATGCTTGAGCTATCCTTGTCAGGATGTGCCGTAGCGGTCACCAGGTTTTATTTGGATATGTATGTGCCTCTGATCTTCTAGAAGATGGTTGCTCCATCTGGTTCCTCCTTCTTTTCTCCTCTATCGGTGAACTTAGCGATGAAATCAGCTGAAGCTAGCCCATTTATAGGTCATCGAGGATGGTAAGTAATGTCATATTGGCTAAGCTCAATATTCTACTTTAATAATCTTCCTGAAGCATATGGGCGGAAGAGAACTTGCTTTAGCGGCTGATCGGTAAGAACTTTGATAAAGTGGGCTTAGAAGTATGGCCTTAGCTTCCCTGAGCCGATGAGCGGACAATATGCTAACTTTTCCTATTTAGGATAGTTTAGCGTTGCCTTGGTAAGCCTTTTGCTAACGTAATACGCGGGCCATGGAACCATTTCCCGTAGAGATGTCCTTTCAGTGATACTTACGACCCTCTGGTTCGATTACCGCGATACTTTCTCATTGTTTGACCCTTCGGGACCCTTTCCTTTCACTTTTCAAGGCAGTATTTTACATCTTCGTATTAGTTGTGAATGATGTTTTGAGTTTTGAGCAATGGGCGAATGAGTTACCCCAATTGGGATACGCTTCAATAATCACTAGGCCTTTTGGTAAATTTCTCCATGTGGTGCCGCATGCTGTTGCATCGTTCTATGAGGAAGACACTGGTTTTTTAATTTTTTGCTCGTTTTAACGAGCAATCTTGGTTATGAAACCGGTGGCTTGGACCCCGCCTCTCATGAGGTACTTCCTTTGATGGATAATGCAATAGATGACGTCTAAGTAATCATGGTTTGAATGCATGGCAAGCGTTGTGGGGAAGGTTCACTTGAGTTATCAGGGAAGACTTTTAGAATCTAAACTCCACCAATAGTCTTTAAAGTGTAGGTCTTTAAAGTTGCTTTTATCTCTGTGAGAATTGCGGAATCCGCAGGGCTATTCTCCCGAGTATCCGAGCGACCTTTAACTCTCTTCCCAGTTTGCTTAGCTAAGCATGAACTGTTTGCCATGGTAGCGAGCTTTAGTGTTGCTACAGTCCCTAGTCGAGTCTTGATTCCTTGACCCGGTCAGTTGACGAAAGCGCTTAAGCATCCTTTGATTTGGAAGCTATAGTAAACTACGCCCTTTAAGTAGAGAGGAAGATATGTGCATCCCGCCTCAAGCATTGCCTTAGGTGCATTCATTCGCCACTTATAACTAAATAGGAAGTAGTTAGGATCCACAAGGTCGTTATACTGAGGTAGAGTAGGAGGAGTGAGCTTCTTTGGACATTTTGTTTTAAGGACCCTTTCGGTGAATGAGATTCTTTTAGGAGAGAAGTCCTATTTCTTTTTATTGACACCGCGTGCTTGATTTTCCTTCATGATCTGTTCGTTCATGTCCGTGATATACTCTTTAGTGTTGTGCAGTCCTGCAGGGCCAATTTTCAATTTCTTTAATGGAACATTGCCTTGGCAATACGTCGCGGTTCAGAAATCGAGGAATTGCCCCTTGTGTGGGATTAGCAACATTTCGAGCATTTTGATCGGAATGATTTCTAGTATGTGGATTGGTGTCTTTGACGTTGGCTCCCTCTTTGTCGTTCGTCCAACTTCCGATACCATCCGTATCATTGTGCTGATTATGATCAGGAGCTATTGAATCCATATTTTCTTCAAAGTTGACATGAATCTTTTGGAGGAAGAGCGGGATTGGCTTGGGCATTTAGAGAAACATTCATTTCGTTTATGAGAGCCTGATTACCATTCGTTAGAGCTTTCATTTGAAGTTTCCATTTGAAATGAGATAGATTTGGATGTCATTGAGCTGCTTAGTGCATGGAGACGACGACGTTTCAACTTGCACAATCGAAGGCTGCTAGCGATGATGATGCAGGCTGGAGAGAATAATTAGTTAAGGTGAACCACATTCATCTTCGAACTAGATTTGAATCATGATGTCATGTGCTTGACCATATCATTCGTACAACGATATGAATGTCTTCTCTTAACAACTTGCTTCATCAATAACAACGAATTGAGTGTCTAGTGACGGCATGAAGGAACTTATCGGCACGGAATAAGAGCCATCTAGAGATTTGTGGCATAACCAAAGTATTAAGGATATCCATATCGTTCTATATTTGCCTAATGTGGCCACTGGATTGGCGACATGACTCAAAGGATCTTATAGTTGTTGACAACTACTCATTATTCACGTCAACGTACGACCTTCGACATGAATATGTTATGACTATCAATGCTTACCCCCTTCGCTGATGTGGCACTGTTAAGTCACGACATGGTGAGTTTCATGTGTCCAGATGGATATAGCTGCAATCCTATTTTTTTTACACCTGGTGTGAATGACTTGTCGAGTATATTGTACACAATAATCTGCGGATGGACATCACAGTCTTCATTTCATTCATGGTCTATTTATACAATCATTGCGCCACAGCTTGAGCCATGTGAGACCCACGACTTAATGCATGTCGTTTGAACGACATGCCTTATAATGCAAATACGACATGACTAGCTGAGGGTGGTGAACGACATGAATTGTGTTTGCAATGATCCCCCTGAGTCATACTTAACCTAAGGGATAATGTGACAGCCCGCCTCGCACCAGCCTGCGTTTCCTCCAAAAGTGCGCTGTACACATGCCCGACTAGCACAAGACGGTCGTCATGAGAAAGGAAAGAAGGGAATGAACTAATCAAAGAACCTGTAGAATGTCTCACAGCGCATGGAATAAAATACAATAATAACATACTTGACACAAAACAGGCGAGACAGTGCATAAGCTGATAACTAAAATTAACATCAATCATCAAAGCAGCGGAAATCCAAATACAGCTTATTACAATTTTCCAAATTTACTGTCTCTAAACAAAAGAAAGCTGAAATAGATGATACACCAACAATGCCCAAGCAGTGATCTTCAACAACACAGGGAGAATACTATATATATATTACGTGGAAGCCTCCTGCTCGTCTTCGGATCATCTACCCGTGCATCACCAGCTAACCTGTCTCTAGTCTGCTCGTGTGAGCACCCAGAGTAATAAGAAGAGACATAAAACTCTGGGTCAGACATAAAGCCTGGTGTGAGCGATAAGCAGCTAAACAAAACAGAACAATAACAGGTATAATCCAATCATACCTGAACCTGGACCTGCAACCAAAGAGTTAGCACTACATACCGTACAATACTCTAAGGTGCCGCTAACATATGGTGTAAAGAATACGGGGTGGGGGTGTGTATGTCATAGTGATGTCAAACAATCAAGCATAACAACCATCCTCACTTCTCTCACTCAGTGCGTAAAGCATACGATATCCACTACTTTGGTCACCTAATACTTTGGGCCATGGCGGAATCCAATCCCGTGTAACTATCACTACAAACCCACTATCCATCTCTTAGTGGTGAACCAAAGTTATGAATACTGACAACTCCTTAGCACACGTCCCGCAGCAAAGCCCAACCATGAAGTGAACTCATTGGTTCCCATCCGAATCCTGAGCTTTATCTTCTCACTTGGACTTCCTTTGCATCTCGGGTTTGGTCGAATTGGAGTGGGTCTTCAGAAAAGTTGTCGCACAGTAACAGTCTTAGAACTCGGTTCGGTTCGGTAGCGTCGGTTCGGGTCGGTCCTCCATCCTTGCCATCTTCCATTCGATTCGGGTCGGGTGCTTCACTCCGGGTCGGGTCGGGGTCCTCCTCCTCCGGGTCGGGTCGGGGTGCTGTCCTCCTTCGAGTTCACGCTCCTCCTTCGATTAGCTTCTCGTTTTCCATCTACTCCGATCCGATCCGATCCCTTCGTCTTGCTCCAGTCGTAGCCTCCCATTCGTGAGTCGATCCGGTCTGGCCTCTATTATGCTTCCGATCCGATCCGCTCTCTCCTACTCCGATCCGATCCTGCTCCATAGTTCCGATCCGATCCTGTTCCATAGTTCCGATCCGATCCCCCTGTCCACTCCAACTCTAAGTAAACGGCCTTCCTTTTTGCCAAGTCTCTTATGTGCCAAACTCCAGTTCGGTTCGGATTACCTTGCCCAATTCACATATCCGATCCGAGCCCCCCATCCGATCCGATCCGAAGCTCTGCACAGCTTTCTACAACTTTTTCCAGCGAGTGTTTACGCCATTCGGCGACGTTTTCGACCATTCTAACTATTGAAATCAATCACAAAGCATTTCATACAGTCATAGCAACATGCATAATCAACCACAAACACCAAAACAACAATATGATAGGTTAAAACGGATCAAACATACCCAAAAATCCATATTTTCCCCTTAAGCATGTTTAAGAACAACTATTGATAGGATTAGTAAAACTTAACCAAATTAGCCAAATTTTCTAACAGAGGTCTAAAGCAATGTTTATGAATTTCTGAATATTTTTCCAGAATTTTGTCACGCTTAATTTCGCTAATTAACACTAATCACCCCTTAATCCCCTAAAGCATGGTCTAACCATACTATTAGCAAAACATGTCCAAATTAACCCAAATTTTTATCAGAGCCGTAAATTATTATTTTAGAATTTTAGGAATTTTTCTAGATTTTTCTTAGCCATAATTTCGCTGATCTTCGCTAATTACCCTAATTAGCCGTAATTAGTGAAAAACAATGCAAATCACTCACCTTGGCCACAAATGAAATTCTCAGAACTGAAACTCCTCTGATTTGGGGCGAATACTGATGTCTAACAGCAGCTCTAACCTTGCTTTGGTGCTTTTTCTCCTTAATTTGGTGTTGCTAAGCCTAATCTTCAATTAGAGAGTGATTTGGGGTGTTTTAGATGTAGGAAGCCATTACTAAGGTCTCAAGGAGGTTTGTGGCGGCTCAAAACTGAAATGAAAGTGATAACCTAACCCTATTCAGTCCTCCTATACCTCTAAACCCGAAATTCCCCTTGGGCCTAACTGCTAATCACCCGGTTAAGCCCAATTAAGCTGTCTTTCACCATCTGAGACTTGTTTCAGCCATATCTCCCAAACGGTGAGTCCGTTTGGCTAATGTGACCACTCTACGGAAAGAGAAACTATCATTCAAAGCCAACGGAAGTGGTTTCAGGTCAAAATTCATTTCCAGTCAAAAGTTATGGCCAAAACAGTGCCAACTAGGGGTAAAATGGTCATTTAAAAATCGGGAAAAATCATGAACATGGGAAATGACCCCAATAGTCGTCTCCCAAAGTTACATGACCATACGACTTCGTATGTGAAAGAAATAAATATTCTACGATCCTATGATGCGTAGAATGCGGGTCGTTACAGATAATATGTCTCTCACTAACATGGCATTCTCCTGATCCACATATACATTTTCGTTCTGAATAAGTATTTTAATATCGTTGGAAGTATTGCTAGTTGCTTGTGCTGGATTCACGACTTGACATGTTGAAGGCATCCATAACTTGCTCTCTTCATTTACATGACTTGCCACCTAGTTGCTTTCCAAGTGACTACCATCTTAGGACACAAGTCTTGTTTCTTATATCTTCCATTAGCTTGTTCTACATGTATACGAACATAAAGGACGTCCCAGAATAATCCTTCTTACTCACACGGCATGACTTTTCCTCCTTTGTATTAAAACAATATGAGATGATTAAGGATCGACATAAGTTTTAACGTCATGGCCTATTAGCATGTATGCTCCATGTCGTATTCATGTTGATTCTTCATGTTGCCAATAAATGGATGTGACATCTCCAGTTAATTCTGCTCCAACGTTGTTGCTAACGGCATAAACCATCCCGTAAGAGCTGAGCAGCTTGCCTCCTCACATCTTTAAGTCAGAACGTTATGGCTGTGTATCCATTGATTAACGGTATGGTTTGCATGGCTTTAAGGACATGTAATACTTCATAAACGACATGAACATTCTGACGGCATGCTTCCCAGTTCGACAATATGGCTTGGTTGGTCTTGCGATATGGAGCAAAGCCTGAACGCCATGAAGTTTACTATATGAACACGGGCATAACGACATGAGCTTTTGTATATATATCTCACGACTTGTAAATATGCCTTGAACAGTTTCAATGGTACGACATGGATCATTTGTGGCCTGGTCATGAAATGAATGATATGAACGGGATCAACAAACTGATATGCTCTGATTTATCATTATTTCGGAGAAGGAGGTGGTTTAGGACTTCAATTCTAAGGTGTTCAACTTCGTGAGAGGAGGTAGGAGATGCGAACGCGACCCTACGGTGGGCGCCAAATGTTTACCCCGAATTTGGGACCAAACACCAAAGATGTAAAAGTTACACTTCACCGATTCAGTATGAATATGGAACCGCGTAGTCGCAAAACAAACAAATAAAAGCAAGTAAGAACACAAAGCAATTTTTATAGTGGTTTGATTCAATATGAATCTACATCCACTATTAATCTATTCTCATTATGACATTCAAGCTTACAACACGTGAATTTTCCCTCATTACATACATTTCTCTCTTTTAACTCTCTTTATGATTTAATTTCACTAGAATTTGGCGTAGAAAAGTGGAGAGGCCTTTAGCTTTGTAATGAATATTCGATCACTTAGGTGCTTTCATCCTTCTACATGATCTTCATAGTGAATTAGCGTCCAATTTCAACTTCGGGATGGATTAGAGAGGATTGGAGATCCTTTGAATGGTATTCGAGAGATTTTCTATGTAGCTTGAACGAGATTGAAGATCCTTGGCTTTAATTGTAGAGAGATTCTCTCCTCCTTGATTTAGATTTGATCTTCATGAAGTTAAAAATGAGTTGCTAAATCCATAGAAGCCATTAAAAGAGTGGTAGATGAGCTTTGAATTTGGCGGAGTCTCCTTGTAGGAATGAATTTTCGGTCCCCTTTCAAGTGTGAGGCATGGGGGCATTTATAGTTGTCTTCAAGGGGTAGTGGCAAAGTGGTAAATAAGGGTGTATGGTTGGATAAAGGCGCTTTACAGCTATTATGGCACATAATGTTATTTGCGGGCACGACATGGTTAATACTTGCGATTTGAGTGCTCATGCGGCATGCTTTTGATAACGTCATGGCTTATATAATGACATGATGACTTTGCCGCATGAGCACGTCTTTAGAACGCCATGACTTATTATATGATGACATGATCACATCACAGCTGGCATCTTTTTATATGAATATATAATATGTCTCATAAATCCAAACGTTGCTACGTGGTTTCCTGGACGCCATGACTTATTAGAACGCCAAGCTTTCCCAAGCAATATACGACTTGGCCTCTGTATATTCGAATGTCTGTTTTCTATGTGGACGGAGCAGAACCCGCTCTTTCTCACTACAACATGGTTTCTGGAGCGACATGAACTTGAATGGGCAACGACATGGATATTTGTGGATAACGGCATGACTGAGTAATGGACACTGCGACATGGAGAGGAACGACATAAGTATTGAGCTAACGACATGAGAGGAACGGCTAACGACATGGAGAGGAACGATATAAGTATTGAGCTAATGACATGGAGGTCTCCCTATGAACAACCTGAGTACCTTCACATGAATGACATAAATAAATATTGCCCCCATAAAACAGTGGAAGACGTGCTTTATGAACTGGACAATGACAGAGATGGAATGACATGGTATCATATGTATGAGTTGAACTGTCCTACTTGCTTTAAACCAGCTTTTTACTCCACGTGCTCCTTGGATGCGTGAGGAATATGTCTTGTATTCCTTCAATTATGCAAATGAAGTAATCCACATTGTATTGACTCATGACATGAGTGGTTTTACGACTTTCGTGGCATGAATGGTTATACCGTTTTAAACCGTGTTGTGCTGAACAATATAAATTCATGTTGTATGAAACAACTTGAACTATGCAGGCTTTACTCACGAATTAACAGTGCGGATTGAAGTACCCACAGCATGAAATAAACAACAACATGACTGCCTTGCGCTATGAATGATCTTCACGATATGAATGGCTTTGTTGTAAATACGGCATACGACATGAATCATGTCGCTCACATGAATTGCCGGAACGTCATGAACTGATATACACCATGTCGCATTCACGTTTCAACTTCATATTGTAAATACATTACGACTTGACTGGTTCCCATACCGCGCCGTGAATTAGTTGCAGTACGAATCATGTCGCACCAACAACTTAGTTTGAGCGACTTGACTTGCCTGACATGGCTCCATGTCGCGTTAACGACCTGGTTGAATGAATATCGCTGAGATTATAACCAATCTATAACCCTTTGATGTCAACTTCTTTGAACCACGTGTTAACGGGGTTAGCAATAACCAAATTGGTAGGTATCGTATGTTTTACGCACTAACTGAGAGATGTGAGGATGATTGCTATGTTTGATGTTTTGCTATCAACATGACATGCACACCCCCTCCCCATTATTTTCACACCATGTGTTAGTGTCACCTTAAAGTATTGTACATCCTGTTGTGCTAACTCTTTGGTTGCAGGTCCAGGTCTAGGTATGGTTATGTATACCTATTATTGTTCTGTTTTGCTGCTTATCGCTCATACCAGAATTTTGTCTGACCTAGAGTTTTATGTCTCTTCTTATTACTCTTGGTGCTTTTAAACGGGCAGACTAGAGACAGGTCAGGTGATTATGCACGAGTAGCTGTACCGGATACGAGAATGAGGCTGTCACGTATGATATATATATATATATATATATATATATATATAATCTCCATGTGTTGTTGCCGGTCACTACTTTGGGCATTAGTAGTTTACCTCTTTGTTTTGCTTTAGAGACAATATTTCAAAGTTGTAATAATGTTGGTTTGGATGATAAGCTGTATTTTGGATTTCTGCTGCTATGTTGTTTAGTTTTCAACTTATGCACAGTCTCGTCTGCTTTATGTCAAAGTTATGTTATTATTATATTTTATTCCATGCGCTGTGAGTCATTCTACTGTTTCCTTGTCAGTTCACATTCCTTTCTTTTCCTTTCTTTGGCGACCATCCCGTGCTAGTCGGGCATTAGCACAACACACTTTCATTGGAAATGTCGGCTGGTGCGAGGCGGGCCGTCACAATGAACATTTGCGAAAGAAAGAAATTGATTTGGAATAATTTTCTAGTAGTTATTGTATATTCAAGTTTTTATTCTAAAATGAATAGTAACTAGAGAAAGTGAAGTTCGGTTAGGGTATCCAGAAAACGTTTTAACAAAAGTTTCTTTTTCAAACTTCTTTATTTATTTTTATAATGGATGTCAGGAGAATTTAGGTTTAAAATATTGAAGTTTGAAGAATAATATTATAATAGTCATTTAATTGAATATTTAGATTTTGAATTGGAATTTTGACCATTGACTTCAAATTGACATACTAGAGGATCTGACCGTCGGATTTCCCAAAATAAAAACAATTTGGTTCAAAATGAAAAGAGCTTTTAGATGAGTATAAGAGCTTTAAAATCCAATGAAAAGAGCTTCCAGACCGTCAGACTAAATTGCCTATTTTTAAATTTTAAAAAATAGGAAAAAAATTATGATAAATCATAATAAATAATTTCAAAGTGATTTGAAAAAAAAATGAAGTTTCAAACTATATTTTGGGATATTGGCGTTTTCAGCCTAATTGACTGAAAATGATAAAATAAAGTTCCGTAAATTTAAGTTAATTAAACTTAAATTATTTGGTTTATAAATATAGCCATGATTTGAAAGAGGTTTTTTGATAAATCTTTTGATTTAGAAAAGATTTCCAATTTAAATAAAAATTGGATTTGGATAGAAATAATCTTCGGATGTTTGGTATTGATTATCGTTGTGTAGACGGTTACCATTTGAGGAATTTGAAAGATATTTATATCGTTATTCCATGAATAATATTCGTTGATTACGAGAATTGGTGTTGAATATAAGTTAATATAACTCTATTTGAATTCTGATATTTAATATCAATGGATTTGGGATTTACCATGAACGATGTTATAAATAACACTGTTCTTTAACCCAGTTAAAAAGAGATGATGATTTCTCAAGATTATTTGGAACAAATCTGTATCTAATTTGATTATATAGATTTGAGTAAAAGATATTCACAAAATGGAATAAGACTTAGGACATCTTATATATCTTGATTGGTTTGAAAGATGCGATAGTTATTCGAAATGACCGGGTTTCGACCCATTTTGAATAACTAAATAACATAATTAAAATGGCGTTGACTATGATAGAAGACCAACCTTCACATCGGAAGGATTGCTCGTTTATGCCTTGGCCTGATCCCCCATTACGAGGTTATAGTGATGGTGATCCAACAAAGTGATTTAGATTGCAAGGGCTTTCGCACCAAGGCGGGGTCGTGGAACAAAGCGCCTTCGGTTTCGTTCAAAACCAAGAACGAACTATTAAAAGGGTGTGAGTTTGACGATGTATTTTACAACATAAACGATTGGTTTCTATTGATGTTATATCAGTTGGTGGGGGATAATTTATTCTTTTTGCTTAACACCCTCTTCTGAGACTTTAGTATTCATTGAGTTATATATTAATAGACACCGATCATATGTCTGGAATTGACAATGTGGCATGTTAAGTGCTGAGCTGATCAAAGTTGTTGTTGAAAAGAAGAGCTTTGTGGATGATGATCAAAGCATGGCTAATGTAGCATAGCTTTGTGTTGAGACGTGGCCTTAGAACCTCACAACCCGTGAATGGCCAGAAACATGACGATGGACAATAGAGATATAAGCTAACGTTCCCTTCTAGCTGAAAAGTGATGCCATGGTATGAAGCCTATACAGTTTTATTTATGTGGATGATAGACCTCGACCTCGAGTAATGGTCAAATACGACTAGGATGACGGTCAAATATGACCGGGGGAATGTTATGTTTTGAAAAGAGTCCAATTAGCCATTTATTGTTGACCGACTCTGTTGCTCCGAAGGATCATGCATTGAGTCCTGGGACATCTTGTTAGAGGTGTTCCAAACGGTTAAGGAAGATCCTTTTCCTTGGTCATTGATGGAATCCAACTTCCAGTACGAGCTTATGTATTCATTTGTAACCTAATAGCCAACATAATGAGATGAGGCATTATGCGAGCTAAGATTTATACATTTATTTTCGAAAGTGATTTCCACACCTAGACATTAATAATAATATCAAAATGTTTTGTTTTAAGAATATCAAGCATTTTTGGTTATTATAAGGTAGCTCTTTCCTCTAATTTGCGTTGCATTGTGTGATAAGACTTAAGTCTTATAATTACTTCATTTTTCAAAAGTATGAGTTTTGAAACCTTTGGATTATGGTTGGTGATTGTATGTTATGGTTTGTTATCTAGTTTTAAACTGGTTAATCCAAGCATGACCCGAGTGTTTGATGCTTGGGTTAGATCTGAATGTGTGTTTCAGGTTCGAACAGGTGGATGAGAAGTTTCCAGTTGATTCAGAAAAGCTGGAGTTCTTCGTTAGATGGCATGATGTATTCTTCTATCTGTACCTGAATGTATCCAGATTGGTGATGTAAGAGTGTATTTAACTCAATGATAAATAAATTTCCCCCATAAGGCTATATATTGGATATTATTTTTTGTTTCTTTTCCGCTGTGTTTCGCTCTGATAAAATCTCAATGAATCGAGTCTGCGACATTTGATTTTGCGGTGCACAAACACCATGGATGTGCTAAGTATCGACTACTAAAGGTCGAAAATTTGGTTTATCGCAGGATCCTCTGTTAATACTCTCCTTTCGAACTTGACCTATATGGTTTATGGTCGGTTCAGAGGACAAGGATCCGCGGGTCGTCTCACTCGGTATTAGAGCTTTGGTTTAGCGATACGGAGTAAAATACTCGTAAAAGATAGGATCAATAGTATCCTAGGACATATAACTTGTCATATATATGATCGATCGTATCCTAGGATGAGTGACTCATTAGAGATAGGGTCAGTTATACCCTAGAATGAGTTGAGTGAGGGTGTATATATGTGAGAGACGTATTTATAGTTTTGATTTTCCTAAGCAATAAGTATTTTTGAAAGAAAATAATAAAGTTAATCAACATAGTGATTTCTAAATGTGATGTATAATAGCTAAATTTGGCTAATTAAGGAGTGATTATGAACTTAAACTATTAGATTATGGTATATAAATGGAATTATCGGCGATTTTGGACTGTCGATAAATTCCAACAAGCTGAAAATGTATAAGGAGGTTATATTCACGATTTTGGACAGTGGACATACATAAAACTTATTTGTTACTTTAATTAGAAAAGTATAAGTTTAAAATTGCTAGTTTAAACTTGTGTACTGATTAGAAACTCTTTGTTTTATTGCAGAGAGGTAGGGGTAGAGGTAGGGTTGGTGGTAGGGGTAAGCAATTGTCTGTTCACATGTATATTGCTCAGTCTCGGGAGCCTATTCCGTATAGTAGCTCTTCCTATGAGGATATACAGAGTAGCAGCTCTTCTAGCTCGTCTGGTCATGGCAGCACTGAAGGGTATCTTTCTGATGCTACATCAGCTTTCCGACTGATAGTGGTTGATTCTGAGTCAGGTTCCGCACCTCCTCCCGTAGAGTCTGACTCTATATAGCCTGAGGGATCATGCATCTATGCGAATGGATGTTCGACGATGATGCAGCAGTTGAGGCCCAGCCTCCGATCTTAGAGATTGTACTAGATTTCTTCCTAGAGTCGATCCATAAGGACCCGACATTGCTAGAGATATCCGCAGATAGTTGAGTTCGAGATTCACCTGTCACTAGAGTTCGACAAAGAGGTCAAGGTGGAGACAGAGCTTGACAATGAGGTCAAGGAGGAGATAGAGCTGGAAGAGGAAGGTGATGATGAGGTTGACGTGGGCGGCTATGACGCTGATGACGACGAAGAAGAATTCATGGAGAATGACCTAGATGCTTTTGACCAGGATCAGATTATGATGACCACATACTTTGGAGCATGATACTATTTCGTATAGGACACCTCAAGTATGTAGTTCTCTCTTAGGATTGGTCAACATAGACGCATATACATCTCTTATACCTTAAGTGGAACTTTTTCCGAGGTATATGTTATGTCTATGATATAGTTTGTATTTTAGTTACGATATGCATGATGTAAGATATATGATATGAAATGACATCCTTTCAGTTGTATATGATGTCTTAATACTCTGTCCTTTTCTTCTTCTTCTTTCCTTTAAGAGGACGAAATTTTTTTAAGTAAGGGAGAATGTAACAACCCAAAATTTTGGAACCAATTTAAAATTTTGAAAATTCGTGTTTTTGAGAATTTAAAATAACCGTGCACGGTTCTAGATACATACACTCATTTTTAAATACAATTTCAAAAAGAATTACGGTCTATTAAGTTATTTAAAATAGTTTTAGCAACTTGTCATTTCAAACAATTTTCGATAGAAATGAAAGTTTGACACTATTCACCGAAACTATAAATTTTGAGATTTTTGAGACAAGTATTTGAATACAGTTTATAAAATAGTTTATATAAGGTTATTGGAGTTTTTAAAATAATAATTAAGGGGGATATTTTGAAAATCGATAATTCAGTACTAGTTTAAAAATAGAAAAATAGAAATTTTGCATATGATCTCGGAATTCAACGAAACTTTTTTTATTGAATCCACAGTTGTAAATAATGGTAAGTTCTCAAATTTCAAATTAATTGAAGTTATTGTGTGAGCGTGCGTAATATGAACGCAGGTTAGAAAAATCAGTTAAATTTGATAAATAACATTAGCAAAGGCCATTTTACCGGTGGTCTCTGAATTCGACAACACCAAAGCCATTAGAACTGTATCTGAAAAATATAAGGGAATTTCAAATTTCATAATTATTGGGATTAGTATGTGGGTGTGCGAGTATTAAACGCATAGGTAAATGACAAAGAAAATTGATCTTTAACGATTAAATTAATTAATTTTGGGCCAATAATTATTATTTAAAAAATATATTAAAATAAAATATAGTTTTCTAACGTTGTGAAAATGTTTTAAACTGTTAGCCTGCTTTGTGACCAGGCTACCCAGAGCAAAGAACTTGAATATGAACATACATTGATCAGCAATCGCTCAGATGAAGTGGCGGAATATGGAACAACTTGGATTTGCATTTGTAAAGGCCTGCTCGCCCCCAACCGGCTCGCCCCTTATCGGTTCGTGACCCCCTTCCTGAGGGTGGTTCGTGACCCCTTCATGAGGGCGGTTTGTGACCCCTTCCTGAGGGCGGCTCGTGACCCCCGAGACCATGATTTGACCTGACCATCACCACCAGGTCCTCACCTTAGTTCACTATCCCGACTCATGAACCGTGACCACGAACCGCGACCAAGACCTGCTACTGCAAATGTAGATCTTGACCTATTCTAAAGACTATGACCGCTCTTACTTTTCCAGAACGGGCTCCACGTGTCCTACCATGACCTGGTCTCCACATCAGCTCTCCTACAGCTATAAATACCCCACTGCATGGCAAATTGAGGGGACTTTTGGCATCTCAACATCCATGACTAACACTTATCCATAGATAATCACCATCTTATTCAATAAAATTCAATGGATTCAGAGAGAATTGTTCATTGAATTTGAGTGATTGAGAGACAATATTCCTTGTAATTGTAATCTCTAAATGAAATGAGAAAATATGAAGTGGACGTAGGCTCGTTAATACCGAACCACTATGAAATTCTTGTTGTCTTGCTTTTTCTCATATTTTCCAATTATTTCTTCATATTCTATGCTCGAAATACAATGATTTGGGTGTTAGGACCATTTTTTGGTCTAACATTTTGGTGCTTTCACTGAGAGCGGAACTCTCAGCCCTTCGGATTGTTATTCTACTATTTGGACTTCCAAGTCCGAAGAGATATCCGCATTTCCGTCATACTCAAAGATTTCAGTGATTTCAATAAAATCATAACTTTATGGCTCCGAAGAAAGCAATGGAATCAGAAACTTCGCGGCCAAATGAAGAACGAATAGATAACACGTGGGAGCAGATGGCCGGCTCGCGGCTTGCGGGGGGACCACGAACCGATGCGGAATGACCTCCACGACCCGGGCCCAAAGAGCTACCACGAACCGACCCGGAATGACCTCCACTACCCAGACAAGTGAGCAAACTGCGACCCGTGATCTAGAAAAGCATGGGTGAGCAGTAATGCCGACCAGACTCGAAACAGGGTCATTTTCATGAAAAATGCAATTTTCTGATAGTTTTAAAGAAGGCTCCGTTGTCCAAAACCGAAAAAATCATGCAGTGCCCACATTGTCGGAACTATGGGGCCCCGGACCCCCATCGGCTCTATGCTCAAACCCGTCGACGGCTCGCCTTTGGCTCGGAGCATGGCTCGCCTTCGGCTAGGAGTATGTTCTGTCCTACAATTATCACCAACGCTTATCAACCGAGATTTAGTGGATAGTCTGAGGATATCGACTGCAAATTGGCAACAACTGGAATTCTTCTTAGAGCCATAACACTTATTTATTGATGTTATTCAATGTGAGGAGCTGTTGAAAAGATTCGACATGCTGGGTATGACAGTATATGAGATAATGATTGTCTCATAGCAACCTCCTCTTCGGGAGCTCCGATGATGTATAGATTTCACCAATGCAACTGATGATTGCTCCCGAACGAGTAGTGATCGCCTAATTTATGCAACTTAGACCTGTCCAATAGGAGGAGTTTCGAATGACGGTTATATGAAGTAGACCGGGTGCTACTCTAAAGGTAGTTCATATGATCCTAGAGGTCATGATTCTCAATGATGGGATATCAGAAAACAACTGAGGATCCTAGCACTAAGAAGCTACACCTCACTTGAATGACGTGGTAAAAGACGTATGTCCTATGGTTCACTCCCTGAATAGCTTAGCTAACCTTTGCAATGTCTATTTGCTTTCAACCGTATCGAGGAAGATTGATTGTCGTCGAGTAAGGGTTAGATCAACATATTTTGGTGCCCAAAGTTGGGTATCAGTTGAACCACCACAGGCCATGATTGGACCTAGGGATCTTTGCCCGGATGGCAACAACATTGACTGCTCACCATCCACCATACGACCTCGTTCAAGAGATGAGAGCTCAAGATCAATGCAAATATGAATCAACCATTAGCTCTCCACTTCATACAATAGTTGTGACAGAATGTGTGAACATTACTTGAAGCCTTGCAAGCCATTCTATTGCATTTAAGCTTATCTGATCAACGTCTCGACCGACCAACTCTAGCTGAATTCAGAGATTACAATGCATCCTAGTTTCTATTGCTAAATGTCCCAACAGACGCTGGAGTGGGAATGGTCTGTGATGGCTAAGTTATTATGAGAGTCTGCTATTTGGTTGAGTGAAATATGGTACACGATTGAGATAGTGTAGAACCCAACAACGCTTCCCCTCCTGATGCGATGGAGTGTGAAGGAGGCATTGGATTAGCAAGCAAGGAAGACGTCACAGAAAGATTTACCTGATGATCTACCCAAAGATATAGATCCCAGAGAGGATGAAGATTCGGGATGCAGGAAGCCGACATCTAACGAAGCAACTGCCCAAAGATGGAAAAGCTCGCTTACAGCTTGATTGTTTGAGAAAACTCCGCCACTATTTCCAAGTTCATCTGATTGTGATACACATTAATTAGCCACTACGACAGGTCCTGCAGCAACTTAAGGCATCTGGAGGATCGCTCGAATGGAACATTGAGATTAACCAGTTTGATCTCAATTCCCTCCTAAAGAAGTCCATATGGGGGCAAACATTAACCAAATCCATCTCAGAGTTTACCATTCCCGAAGAGTATGTGTTAGATGAAGAAGATGGCCCCTTAAAATGAAGGATGAAAATAAGACCCGGAAGTTGTAATCAGACAGTGCAAAGAGTGATCGACTGTCCGGCGCCGGATTTTTATTAATAACTCCTGAAGGGAGGTTAATTTACTATGCCTTACAATTGGCATTTTCCGCCATTAATAACGATTCTGAATGCGACACCCTGGTTGCCAAGTTGAAACTCGCTAAGGAGTTGGGAGTAGCGGTGTTGAACATTTCTGTGACTCTCAGATTACTGTTTGCTAGATTCGAAGGGAATTCCAAATGAAGGGACCGCGACTCATAGCTTACCTGGGATATGTGGAAGAGTTGTTGGATGGATGAGAACATTACAACATATCTCATATTCCGCACACAGAAAATTAGAAGGCGAATAATTTGGTTAAGCTAGCAAGTTCCGATATTCTGGAGTATATGGAGACGTTCCCAATTGAGACACTCAAAGCTCCAAGCATTAATCAGATGGATGTTGATCCAGTATTGGAGACCGAATCTGGGAGACAGTCATCTATAACCCCAGTAAGAAACTTCCTGCAGCACGGAATGTTTCCGACAAGGAGAATGAATGGCATTCCATCGTTTGTTATGCCTCAAGATATGACATATAAGGCGACATTGCTTATTTTCCTTGGAAGATTGTCACAAAACAGACATCAACGATTCTCATTACTGAATTCACCACCCCAAGTGATTCGACGAAATCACTAATTAACTTCCCGCTGGATGGGAGATATATGTGAATGAAACTTACGATGATCGACTTTTTGTAGTTAGAAAGCAAAAATTCACGCTTTCGCCCTCTTTATCGATTACCTGCCAAGCAGCTCATACCCCAGATGCCAGGGGCAGTTGGGAATTCAAGCGTGGATCGCTCATGGATACATCACCTAATTCAAAGTGAATACACCATAAGCTTGCGATCGACTATCTCAATCTTGCCCAAAGATTGATGAGTTAAAAATTTGGAACAATTAAGCCTGGATGCTGATTTATTGCATGTGTACCAACTTTTATCCCCGACATGGGATCAAAGTCATATCGAAGGATGGATGAGATATGACTATCTATCTAGCTGCCATATCCTGTTTCCTAGCATGGAAAGTGCAAAAGTTTCTATAAGCATGGATCCGTTGTTCTCCTGCCAATTACTGTCCTAGCACCAATGTGATGATGTGCTACAATTAGAGGTAGATACATGACTACATGACACACAATTCTTACCCTTGACATGGGGGCAAGAAGGCGATTAAAAGGAGATGCGACCTTGTCATTTACTTACAATATCTACCTGACTGCCTTTTCCATTTCAAGACCCCGATCTAGGTCTAATCATTATTGGGACTGCCTCCCTATGACAGTTTGGAAAGATATCCTTTGTCAACTAAAGTATTTTGCAGCCATCCCCTAGCAGAAACAAGATAAGGAAAAATGGACATGCAATCAACATGCAATGCCATTTTCGCTCCGAATGATATTCATTCCTTTAACATGATTACTCTTTAACCATGACTCTTATGTTTTTGTGCTTTATGAGTTATTGATGTAATTAACTTTGATCAATTAATATGCAGGTGGTGTAGGAACCACGGAGTTGATACCGATCAGGCTTCTAACACCTACATATGGAGTTATGGAACAAAACCATAACGAGCTCGACTGAACTTCTCATCTACAAAGCCACGCCCTATGTCTAAAGAAAGCTGTATAGCTCAAGGTGGATCCGAGATGACCATCCAATCCTTGGCTCACATGTGGCCGACCACAAGATAGTTGCACATAAATCTTTGAATTTCAAAGTTGGAGTCCGACTCCAGATGGGCGCAGTGTGACCATCTATATGGCTCAATCCTATCTTCGATGCCCCCAGATTACATGAATCCTGATAGAGGGGGCAGCAACGCCCATTGAAATCCTTATTTTTCAATCATGCAATTTACTTTCGTATGCTTCTTGAATTATTCACATGACTAACTCATGTACCCAAAGTTCAGTGCTAATCACTCCTCCCATAGATTGATCGGAGGAACGTAAAGCTTTGGCAAACGTCTTTTGACTGCTTACTCGATTAACTCTAATCCTCAGAGCTTGGATAGAAGTATAAACCTAGGACGAGTGTGATGGGCGCGCCATGATTAAAGACCACTCAATCCGTGACTCTACCTCTCATGATTCGAGAGATAGTATGAAGGATGGGAAGATGATGCCCACAACTCCAACTCTCATGATTCAAGAGAGAATATAAAGGACGAGAAGACAACGTCCACAACTATAACTCTCATGATTCGAGAGAGTATAAAGGACGTGAAGATTACGTCCTCGAGGCGTGAAGGTGCACTACGATTAGAAGACTGCCTTGATTCCACTCTACCCTTGGCATTCGACGGGAGAGTATAAAGGCGCCAGAGACTGAGCACTGCAAATGAACTCCTACTCCACTGAAGGATTGGGGGGAGACTGAAAGCTGAGTTCAAACTCTATCCTGGGCATACGACAGGAGGGTATAAAGGCATTGCGATTAAATGCCACGGAAGGGATACTACCCCGCTGCAGGATCGAGGGCAAGAATGAAAGCTAAGCCCGAGTCCCTCATTTCTGGACATGGGGGTCAATACACTGTCAATCCTAATCAATCCTAAACAAACCCTGACCAGGCACTTATTCACTATTGATTGGGGGGGCATACACACACATCACACCCTTATGATGGTTGCAATATGATATGCTATTTATTTGCAGGGATATTGAATTGAAACCTTTATCTTATTTGTGATGCAATTAATTGCTTGCTACTCAGTGTAATTTATAGAGGATAATTGGTCAAGAATGCAAGGCCCGCACTCACAACAATGGCATGCCAGTGGAAAACAAATAAAGGGCCATGTCCAGAAGGCTGACATTAATGCCCAATGATAAGCATCCGATGTGACTTAAGGCAGCGATCAAAAAGAGGCCTTGAGAGTGAATTATTAAATGACATGTCATGCGACCTAATACTCGCGGCTGGGAAGGACCCGGCGAAGTCCTGGGTTACTTGGATTTCTACCCGACTTTAATACGATCTTGAGCGATCATCAGTTTTCCGGTCTTAATATGATCTGACGCGATCGTGGCATTCAGGATTTCTATGGATTGAAGATTTCCCTGACTATCCAGGGTACGCCTCCCTTCGTCTAAATTCGAAAAGGACGTGATCCGAACACCACATGTCTTTGGCCTTTACCCCAGGCTGGGTGCATAGCTATTAAAAATATTCACAATAGTCATAGTTTACTTGCTTGTACTTAACTTATTTTGTGATCTTGATAGACCATTTGAGGACCATGAAACGAATGCTGAGAGAACATCCATTTACCAGTCCCAAATGACTTCCCGATTGGAAGGCTCACGTATGACTTGAAGTCGATGAACAACCCTATCTAGCATGCTAATTGGATGCATCATAACTGCTTTGTTTACGACTTTTCCTTTGGTGTAAAGAGCAAACAAGAGCACTCATGGTGACTATGATCTGACCCTTCACCGCGTGATTTCAATCCTCGGAGCTTGGATGGGAGACTAGGTCTTAGCATGGGCTGAGTACCAATAATTCATTTTGCATTCAACTCTAACTCATGAATTGAGGAGGGCCTATGAATTTAGAGAAGATGTGGATTTGACGCTCATCACTCTGCAAAACCCCCATGGATGGGGGAATGGGATACGAGTTTCGAGCAACATGATTCAACTACTCGATGACTTTATGCACATCTGTTGTCCTCGGGGTTCCGCAAGATCCCAGACTACAACCAAAAGGATGACTCTTCAAGATTGGCCCAAATACGTTTGAACATCGGATCATAATCTAGAATCAAATAATAGAAGACTGATTAATGACTACTGCATATGCGAAACCGAGAAGCCCATGAACGACTTTCAACTATTTCAAAATTTCACGCTGGGGGCTCCGGTGGTGAATTGGAAAGCCGACCAACAATCATCAACTCGCTTGAAATGATGGTATCAAAATTCAAGCAGTGATGGACTTGGCTCGATCAGATTGCAACCACTAGTTTGAGTTGGACACAAATTGATCACCAGGCGCGCAACATGCGGCTTCGATCCAGAATGTTGTGGATGAAAACGTGGACAATGAAACAACTAACCGCAACATCTTAGATGAGAATGGACGAACTATAACAAACTTAGGTCATGCACGAATAACTTCGGCTCCAACTCGAATGGACACTTGAGCATGAGAACACGCTCAACTCTAAGATGGAATGCAACAATTCAAAGAACAGGGACCGGTCGGGTCGAATAACTCGATCCAAGACCCGTGGGTAATATCGACGCGGAAACAAGAAATCAGTAAAGACCCCTTCGTAATCTCAAATTTGATGCTGGGGCATCAGTCCTGATCTTGGAAATACGTAGTAGCTTCTTGGCGGAACTTCTTAAGATGATGTGGATAATGACAATCACAGCCTTCTCACACGGGACATCAAGATCTCCTGTTATTCCCGTGGACTTCAAGATTTCCCTACGACAACATTTGCTTAGAGGCTCTAATAAATTCAACCCCGAGAAAATGGAGCAACATCCAACTCCTGAAATGATAAGGACAAAGGAAAAGCCCTAGAAAAAGATGATAAGAGTATGTACATCCGGAGAGAAACCTATTTCACTAATCGAGTCTATGATATTATTTCTCAAACTCAATGGAACCGAGCATGAGAAAGAGGCTCTACAAGACTATGATGGCCATTTCCGATTATGCTAAAGCATGAACGGAGGGGCCCAACTAACTTCATAACGACATTCATTCACTTTCATTTGACAAGCTTACTTAACTCTGCAACTAATCCAACAAGAGTAACCGAATCCGCTGACTCCCGACAAGGCAATCCTCACCATCAGCTAAAGAGAAAAAACGACATCAAAGAGAGTGTAATTTGACCATTTGTATATACAACACCAACTCTTACTGACTCGAGAGAGAGCACAAAATGTCTTGGGTTGGCTAAGGTTATTAAACCTGCAACTCTTACCAGATGCAATGACAGGTAGTATAAAATCTTGAAGATTGGATGCCTGATTGACTCAATTCAACCCCCATCGATGTTGGGGGCATAAGCCCCGACTTTGATTGTCCTCCAACGACGCTGTGAGCATGAGCGTCAATTCCTAGACTAACTTTGAAGACAATCCTTGCTTGGAGTGAGATTCAAAACATGTACGCTATGCCTTTGGAGTATGACTTAGTTCATCTTTCCCGACCAAGCGAGCCAGCTTGTGGGTCAAATGTGAACTTCAAAACTCAAATCACTACTACACCGGATGGAAGGTGTGACAAACTTCTCTACTGCTTTACGATTGTGATGATCATACAGACATTGGTTCACATGATTTCCACTACGTCCTTTACTGAGTTGCAAGCAATCATTAGGATACGAAATGATCCATAGCAACTGTGGGTTCCTTTAAATATGGTCCGATGCAATCATGGACTTCTGATTTTTCATTGATATGATCCGGAGTGATCATGGCTTTCACGTTCCTTATTATTATGATTCGACGCGATCATGGAGTCCTAGACTAATACCATGGTATTAAGATAGTCCAAAACTGAGTACAAGAGACATATTCGCATGATGATTCTGGTGTGTTCCATCCCAACGGTCCATACGTTAGCTCATAGCCCAAAAATTCTTACATCGCCCCATCACTTGGATGGCAATTTAATACATCGACTCATACATAAAAGAAAGTCCGACTCGACAATGTACTTGACCTACGTAGGAAAATGACGTCGCTTGGCAACGACCTGTGCATGTGGAATCGCGCTCGGGAGCCAATGATCCTGCCTGACTTTTGATGAATGAATTAAACATCTTGATTCAGCAAGGTTTAAATGATTGCTTGATCGTCTCGACTACGCTGGCCATAGAATTTGTCCTAAGGAGCACCAATAGAAGTAGTGTGACGTACGATAAACCATCTATACAACAAAGAGTCGAAATATCAGAACTACTCAAGGGGATACGATAAGGTGATAAAGCCTTCTCAAGGACGAATGACGTTCCAGAGAGATTTAGCTCAACATATTCAAAGAACATCTCATCTGCGATAAGATGTACTTTGGGGGGAAAATGTTACCCTACTTTGTGACCAGGCTACCCAAAGCAAATGACTTGAATATGAACATACATTAATCAGCAATCGCACGGATGAGCTGGAGGAATATGTAACAACTTGGATTTGCATTTATGAAGACCTGCTCACCCCCAACCGGCTCGCTGCCTATTGGTTCGTGACCCCCTTCATGAGGGCGGTTCGTGACCCCCTCCTGAGGGCGGTTCGTGACCCCCTCCTGAGGGCGGTTTGTGACCCCTTCATGAGGGCGGTTCGTAACCCCTTTCTGAGGGCGGTTCATGACCCCTGGGACCATGACCCGACCTAACCATCACCACCAGATCCTCATGTCAACTCATCATCCCGACTCATGAACCGTGACTACGAACCACGACTAGGACCTGCTACTGCGCATGTAGATCTTGACCTATTCTTGAGGCTATGACTGCTCGTATTTTTCTGGATCGGTCTCCACGTTTCCTACCACGACCCGGTCTCCACATCAGCTCTCCTACAACTATAAATACCCCACTGCATGGCAAATTGAGGGGACTTTTGGCATCTCAACATCTATGGCTGCCGTGGCTAACATTTCTCCATAGATAATCACCATCTTATTCAATAAATTCAATGGATTCGGAGAGAATTATTCATTGAACTCGAGTGATTGAGCGACAATATTCCTTGTAATTGTAATCTCTAAATGAAATGAAAAAATATGAAGTGGACGTAGGCTCGTTAATGCCGAACCACTATAAAAATCCTGTTATCTTGCATTTTCTCATATTTTCCAGTTATTTCTTCATATTCTATGATTCAAATACAATGATTTGGGTGTTATGACCATTTTTTGGTCTAACATAAACATAAATTAATTTCCATAAGCATTGATACGTCGTTATACAACGTTTAGAAGTTAATAAGTTATAGAAGGATTAATAGTCAATTAGAGCCCGTTTTAATTAATAAAAATAATAAACAAAATATATTTTAAATTTTGTTTACATATTGTCGATGAGCACGAAAAACTGGTGAACATGACCGGAAAATATATTTGATATTGAATGCATAGTTGTATCAACAAGTTGCATGAAACATTGTAACCTAAGTAGCTTATATGTCTTCATTAGCTTAACTATTCATTTAGGACATAAGTGTGTTCGTTTGGAGTTGTCACACATCCAAGGCCGCTAAGTGTATTTTCTCCCTTCCTCCTTAACGTCAATACCTCAAAGATTCGTGCAACTTCCAAGTCTATAAATATAAGGCCTTCCTTCTCTTCTTTTCTCTTTACTTCCTACACTTCCCTTCCATTTCTTTCTCTCCTCTCTCCTCCTCTCTCCCCAAAACCATAGGCTCCCTATCCCCATACCCACGGCTAGCGCCACCCCTCCCCCTCCAACTTCCACGTTACCCCCCTCTTCCAAGTGGACCCCGCTTCACCTAAAACTCCTCTCCACCACTAAAACACCCCTTTTCACCTCTTTTAGTCAAAAACACCACCCCTCTCACCTCCTACAGCCCAAATTGCCTCCACCCGGGACCACCTAACGCCGCACCAGCCCCCTCCAGCCTCGCGGTCCCACTCCTCAAAATCCAAGCTCCGTTCGCCTTAAAACCCTCTCTGTTCGCTCCTCAAACGAAAAAAAATGTCCGTGTATACACCTCGTATTTCATAAAACTCCATAGCGTCGAACCCCTACCCGATTGTTACCAGCAAAACTCCGGTGATGCCGGAAGGCTGTTGGAATTTTTCAGGATCTATTAAACAAGAAAATTCCAACTTTTTTAATGTTATGGAGTGGAAATCAATGGTGAGTAATACTTTGCTCACATTTGAATAATTTTTATGTGTTTATGGTATTTGATGTCATACTTAATTATATGAAAGTAAATTAAATGCTATGTAATTTAGTAATGAAGTTTGTGTATGATTTGTTGACATTGATTAGTAATTAATATGGTATAGTAAGTGATTTAGTAGTTGAAACCATAAACAAAATGTTTAGTTGAAATGGATGATAACTTGGTTGAATGTTGCATGTACATTGACATGAAAATAAATATTTGCATGTTAGCGTTGGGTTGCTAAATAATTAAAAGTTAACAATGAGATTTGGGGTAGTTTACCATGTCTAAAATGACATGTGTATGTAGTATTGGTGGTTGCTGGAAACATATACTTAACTAAACAAGTCTATGGATGAATAGTGAAACACCATTTGTTTTAACACAACTTTTGTCAATATAAACAATGCATGTGTAAAAATCCCATTTTGTATTTGAATGCATATGTTAGTTGATGTTTGTGTATTGTGGTTAATCTGTTGATTGAAAAAAAAATATAAGTGTTAAATATTTAATGCTTATATGTTATGTACTATGCCACGATATGTGTGCAATGGATGTTGGAATGATGAGTAAATGTCGTCTGAATATAAACAACATATTGGATCCATATAAGTTGAATTGTATGGTCGTTAGTTGAGTTTTATTCCAATTTGGGAAATTAATGAATATTTTAATAATATATTAATAGGTGAAAAACAAAAGTCAAAATTTGATGTCCGATTTTGGATGAATGTAAAGTATAATTCATTACGATAAGCATTTGCAAAGGAAAGAAACTGATTTGAAATAATTTTCAAGTAATTATGGTATAATCAAGTTTTTATTTTAAAATGAGTAGTAACTAGAAAAAGTGAAGTTCTGTTAGGGTATCCAGAAAATGTTTTAACAAAAGTTTTTTTTTCAAAACTTATTTATTTATTTTTATAATGGATGTCAAGAGAACTTGGGTTTAAAATATTGAAATTTGAAAAATAATATTATTTTAGTAATAAAGTAATATTCATTTAATTGAATATTTAGATTTTGAGTTGGAAATGGAAAAATATAGTTTCCAAAAGTTATTATAAACTAT
This sequence comes from Allium sativum, assembly GCA_030737875.1. Classification (NCBI taxonomy): domain Eukaryota; kingdom Viridiplantae; phylum Streptophyta; class Magnoliopsida; order Asparagales; family Amaryllidaceae; genus Allium; species Allium sativum. Next base: position 505,460,163 of record CM060921.1, on the reverse strand, counting down.
TTAAAAATGAATTCAATTCGATTTTTTATATATAATTAAGTTTGGTTTGAAAAGAAATCATCGCGCAGCGATAGTTTGCAAATTTCGACCATTGACTTCAAATTGACATACTAGGAGATCTGATCGTCAGATCTTCCCAAAATAAAAACCATTTGATTCAAAATGAAATTAGATTTCAAATGAGTATAAAAGCTTTAAAATCCAATGGTTAGATCTTGAGATAAATTCAAATCAATTTTGAATAAAAACAAGCCAATGTGGATTAATGACCTGAAACGTCTTCAGAACAAAATGGACTATTTTTAATCAATAAAAATAGGGAACAATTATGGTAAATCATAATAAATGATTTCAAAGTGATTTGAAATATAAATATGATGTTTCAAACTATATTTTGGTATATTTGGGTTTTCAGCTTGATTGACTGAATACGATAAAATAATGTTTTGTAAATTTAAGTTAATCAAACTTAAATTATTTGATCTATAAATATAGCCATGATTTGAAAGAGGTGTTTTAATAAATCTTTTGATTTGGAACAGATTTCCAATTTAAATAAAATTTGGATTTGGATAGAAATAATCTTCAGATATTTGGTACTGATTATCGTTGTGTAGACGATTACCATTTGAAGAATTTGAAAGATATTTATATCGTTACTCCATGAATAGTATTCGTTGGTTACGAGAATTAGTGCTGAATATAAGTTGATATAACTCTGTTTGAATTCTTATATTTAGTATCAATGGATTTGGTGTTTACCATCAATGATGTTTTAAATAACACTGTTCTTTAAGCAAATTAAAAAGAGATGATGATTTCTCAAGATTAGTTGAAACAAATCTATATCTAATTTGATTATAAAGATTTGGGTAAAAGGATATTCCAAAAATGTAATAAAACTTAGGACATGTTGTATATCTTAGTTGGTTTGAAAGATGCGATAGTTATTCGAAATGACTGGGTTTCGATCCATTTTAAACAACTGAATGACGTAATGAAAATGGCATAGACTGTGATAGAAGACCGAAGACCTTCACATTGGAAGGATTACTCGTTGATGCCTCGGGATGATCCCTCATTATGAGGTTATAGTGACGGTGATCCAACAAAGTGATTTAGGTTGCAAGGGCTTTCGCACCCAAGCAGGGTCGTGGAATAAAGCGCCTTCGGTTTCGTTTAAAACCAAGAACGAACTTGTAAATGGATGTGTGTATAACGTGGTAGTTTACAACATAAACGATTGGTTTCTATTGATGTTATATCAGTTGGTGGAAGAGAATTTTTTGTTTTTGCTTAAACCCTCCACTAACACTTTGGTATTCAGAGGGTTATATATTAATAGACATCGATCAAATGTCGTGAATTGACAATGTGGCATGCTAAGTGTTGATCCAATCAAAACTATTGTTGAAAAGCATAGCTTTGTGGATGATGATAAAACATGGCTAATGTAGCATAGCTATGTGTTGAGACATAGCTTTAGAACCTCACAACCCATGAATGGTCAAAAACAGCATGATGGATAGTAGAGATATGGGCTAACGTCTCCTTCTAGCTGAAAAGTGATGCTATGGTATGGAGCCCAGAAAGTTTTTCTTATGTGGATGATAGATTGAGGCCTCGAGTGATTGTAACACCCCGAATTTCAATTAACACTAATGGTTAGTAATTAAAGTATAATTAATCTCAGATGTGAGAATCAGGGGAAACGGGCTGCGTCATTGCGTTCGTCTCGGAAAAATACGCGAAATAGAGTCCGAGTTTGCGTAAAACGGGTACCGTGTGAAAGAGATATGGACGAACGAAGTTAGGCAGAAAAACCCGAAACAGGCCAGAAATGCACTGGCGCACTTGTGAAGTGCGCCAGCACAAAAATACACTGGCGCACTTGGGAAGTGCGCCCATGTCGGGACAGGAAACCTGCACAGTTTCTAGAGAGTTCTGTGGTTGGGTGCACCAGTTTGGGGTTTGGGCTTGGTCTTAGGGCTGGTTTCTAGAAGGTTCCGAAATCTAAGGGTCCTAATCTAATTTAGGGTTAATCTAAGGGCCTAAAACACTCACCTAATCTATAAATACACCCTAATACTACCCTAAATCATACTAAAAATAGAAATGATGCAACCATGCCGCCAAAATCAAACTTGAGAGGAACCTCCACTAGTTTATGAAGAAAGTTGCAAGCTAATCAACCTCTAATCATCATCTTCTTCTTGTATAGCAACTAGTTCTACTACATAAGTTTGCTAATCTTGGTTTTGGTGAGTTTCTATCACTTTAATAACCAATTGCTAAATTAAGTAGATGAGATATGATGAGATCATGCGGTTTTGTATGCGGATTTGTGGGTTTTAAGTCATATGATATGATGTTAGTTTGCTAATCTATGTTTAATGTTAACCCTATGTTTATGCAAGTTAAGTATGTGGGTTTATGCAAGTTAAGTGATGGGTTTCATGCATGCTAAGCATTGGGTTTCATGCATGTTAAGCATTGGGTTTCATGCATGCTAAGTGTTTGGTTTTATGCATGCTAAGTGTTTGGTTTTATGCATGCTAAGTATTTGATTTTATGCATGCTAAGTATTTGATTTTATGCATGCTAAGTGTTTGGTTTTATGCATGCTAAGTATTTGGTTTTATGCATGCTAAGTATTTGATTTTATGCATGCTAAGTATTTGATTTTATGCATGCTAAGTATTTGATTTTATGCATGCTAAGTGTTTGGTTTTATGCATGCTAAGTGTTTGGTTTTATGCATACATTATGACATGCAAGTTTACCCTTTTTCTAAATAAGATGCATACATATGCAAGATGACACCTTTGTATGCTATGCATACATATGCATGTTTACCCTATTATGATGCAAGTTCATATGCAAGTTTGTCTCTTTTTATGATATGCATAACATATGCGAGTTTGCCTCTATGTATGACATGTTATGCAAGTTCACATGCAAGTTTATGTGCAAGTTCATATGCAAGTTTATGTGCAAGTTCATATGCAAGTTTGTCTCTTTTTATGACATGCATAATGCAAGTTTGGGTTAAATGCTATTTGGGTTTAATGTATGCTCATATATGCAAGTCGACACCTTTTGAACCCATGATAAAGTTATAAGCTATGTTGGTTAAACCCATGACATTTGTGATGAATCTTCCCTTTTATTATGTCACGTTACGAGAACGAATTACGTGGGGAACGATGGGGTTAATATGCATGTTAATAAAATGATGTGGAATGGGTATGCTTAGGAGTAACATAAATTAAATGGACATAATTGGGAATTTACCTATTGAGTTAGGTCTACCCATATTATGGAGTTGGGAATTTACCTATTGAGTTAGGTCTACCCATACTACGGAGTTGGGAATTTACCTATTGAGTTAGGTCTACCCATATTCTGGAAAACATGATTAATTAATTAGGGATAATTAATATAAATTATGAGGGTGATTAATTAGGTGTAATTAATCGACTAAGACACGAGGTTGGACTCAGTTGTAGCGTAAAACTGCCCGGACCCAACCGGCTTAACCAGTTGCTACAAATGTTAGCCCAATGTGAGAGGTCTTAGGCACAAATTAAATACGTGATTAAAGTAAAGACACGAGGTTAGACCCTTTTTATGACGTAAGGCTGCCCGGACCCAACCGGCATATCCAGCAGTCATAAAAGACGGTCTAATGTGAGAGGTCTTTATGAGGTCATGATCTTAATTAATTAATTAAGAAACACTTAACCATATTAGCATGTAGAGGGACATGAGGGGTTAAGTGGAGGCCTTGGGTGGCAATAGAAAATACGATTAGAATACTTAACCAAAGTGGAACATGTAATTAAAACATGGTTAAAGGGTTAAGTAAGTGCTTTGGGTGGCATGTGGAAATCTAGTGGGTGCCTTGAATGGCAATTAAAATATGATTAATGACTTAACCAGAATTTATAACATGTAAGTGGACATGGTTAAAGGGTTAAGCGGGATTCACTAGAAATAACAAGCTTAGGTGGTAGCTTGTGGGGGCCCATTTCAACCAATATCCCAAACGTATCTTAGTGGGCTCGACTCTAGTCGAGTGACGGGACACGCATATTGGGCTTGACTATAAGAGGCCAAAATGGGTTAGCGGTGGCAACGCATGACCAACGGGTTTCATATGCGTGTGTGGACCCGGGCTGGTAAATAAGACGTTGTTGCATCGTGTAGATATAAGCTGTGCACCGTTAGTTTTATCAGGTTGCCACGTTGGGGAATGGTACACCCCACGGTGGGGCCAGCACGGGTATCTACGTTAGGGAGCCGATCGAATGGGGAGTAGTGTGTACACCTAGTGGATTGTAGGGCCCTGTGGCGTCTACTCAGTCACCTAGGGGTACGCGAGAACTATTAAGTTAATTTTATAAGTCCATAGGTGGGATCAACCTTTAAGTTAGGAATGACTGGTGTGGTGCAGTTTAGTAATTTACCTTTGGAAGGGTAGATGCGTCTTTACGTTTCTTAGTTTATCCTAAGTCTACCAAGCTGCTTAGTGTAGCCATTCATCCCCAGACGACACCGTATATCAAGCTTATGTCTTCTCTGGTTACTTTAATGATTGTATTGTTAAAGTTATAGGACTCGCTCAGACTTATGTCTGACCCCGTTGTTTTTATCTTTTTTTCCCAACCCTCAGGTTATCAGAGTGGGCCCAGTACGAGTGGGCTTTGATCAGGCTGCTTTATTCTCTTTTGGAGCTTGGACCATAGATGTAGAGCTCAGCTTACCCTTTCTTTTATGGCTATCAGTTCATGTATTGGGATTATGTACTTTTATTTATCAGGATGGATATTTTGTACTTGACTCTTATTTTGGTTTTGTGATGTAACCAAACATGTTTTACTTTCCGCTGCAATGAAATGATGTTTTAAAATTTTCAAGTATTACTTATATCTGTCTTGTTGTAATTTTTCTGTTCTATATTCACTTAAAATACTCCACCGATGTTATGGCATTCCCTTAGCGAGTGACCATAGCGGGTGTGGGGTGTTACAGTGATGGTCAAATACAACCAGGATGATGGTATAATATGACCGAGGGAATGTTATTCTTAGGAAAGATTCCAATTCGATGTTTAGTGCTGACCGACTATGTTGCTCCGAAGGACCATGCGTTGAGTCCTTGAACATCTTGCTAGAGGTGTTCTGAACGGTTAAGGAAGATCCTTTGCGTTGGTCATTGATGGAATCCAACTTCCAATACAAGCTTACATTTTCATTTGTAACCTAATAGCCAACATGGAATGGGGCATTATGCGAGCTAAGATTTTTTTTTTTGAAAGTGATTTCCAGACCTAGACATTAACAATAATATCAAAATGTTTTGTTTTAAGAATATCAAGCATGTTTAGTTGTTATAAGGTAAAACTCTTTCCTTCGGTTTGCGTTGCATTATGTGATGGACTTGAGTCTTATAATAACTTCATTTTTCATAGCATGTGTTTTGAAACCTTTGGATCTTGGTTGATGATTGTATGTTATGGTTATGGTTTGTTATCTAGTTTTAAACTTGTTAATCCAAGACTGACCCGAGTGTTTGATGCTTGGGTCAGATCCGAGTGTGTGTTTCAGGTTCGAACGGGTGGATGAGGAGTTTCCAGTTGATTCCAAAAAGGTGGAGTTCTTCGTCGGATGGCAGGATGTACTCTCCAATTTATACCTGGATGTATCTGGATTGGTGATGCAAGAGTCTGTTTAACTCAATGATAAATGGTTTTCCATTGTAAAAGTTTCCACTGTAAAGTTATATATTGCATGTTATATTTTGTTTCTGTTCCGCTGTGTTTCACTCTGTTAAAATCTCGATGAACCAATTTTGTGACATTTGATTTTGCCATACACAAACACCGTGGATGTGTTAAGTATCGACTACTGAAGGTCGAAAATTTGGTTTATCGTAGGACCTTCCATGGATGATTGCCTTTTGAACCGGACTTGTGTGGTTTATGGTTGGTTCAAAGGGCGGGGATCTACGGGTCATCGCAACAGGCGTTACAATGGCTTATCTTCCACAATCGAAACGATACATGCTCACCGTTCCACCGGAACACACCCATACCTACCTTGTTTGAACCACTTACTATCCAGTTCAGTAAAGCGTGCCTTAGCCTCTACCTAGTGTGAAACTCCGTGATAACAAAAGGATACTAGAAGATATGGGTTCCCAACCAAAAATGCAATTAACAAAGTCACACCTAGACTTAGTCCCCAATTCATTATTTTATTAGGCCACTTATCTTCCCCAATCATCCCCCACACTGCCGAAATGGTCCTAAACTAGGAACTCATTATTTTATTAGGTCTTTTATCTTCCCAATCGTCCCCACGTTGCCAAACAGACCTAAATTGCGAGCCACTTATCTTCCCTAATCAGCCCCACGCTACCAGAACGGACTCTGCTATTTTTGCTTACTAATATTTTCTTTAATTTGACTTAACACACGTAAGTTTTTGATAAGACCAATATAACCTTGTGTTATATTCCTAGATTACATTAAACATTCTTAATTAATGTTATCCTTTTATATAACCCATACCCACGTTACCTAACATCAAACTAGGTTACCTTATTTCAGTTTATATGTTTGCATGTCCTTCCAATTACATATTAAGTTTTATCCCCAATCTGTTATGTAACGACGGTCGGAACAAAGCCCCCCTTCCTTGTACGCATATGAGCTGGCACACAACTCCCATATAACAAAAGGAATCCCTGATGTTACGTGCCTACCAGCTCATATTTGTACACAATTCCTTCAATATATTCCATGATGTGGGACTATTGTATCCAAACCATCATTCCTCCTTAAGAACATGCGAGACAATCCTAACAGTCTCCCCCTTGACTCGCATCCTACGAGTATCTTTTGAGAGCACTGCCTTGCCTGCATGGCCCAGTCCAAACCTTCGGCTCTGATACCACTGTTATGTAACGATGGTCGGAAAAAAGCCCCCCTTCCTTGTACGCATATGAGCTGGCACACAACTCCCATATAACAAAAGGAATCAGGGCCGGTCGTAGGACTTTTGGTACCTAAAGAGGAAAACGAAAAAGAGGCCCTTCTACATATGCTAATGTATGACATCAAAACAATTTATATTGCTTAAAAATAACGAAAAGATAAAAAAGCAAACAACTTTATTCGTAATATAATAATCCAAGTTATATAACCAAAATATACTAATTATTTATAAACATTTTTCTAGCCTTCTGACTTGCAAAATTGCTAACAATATTATCATATTCAAGTTCATTGACCATATTTTGTTCAATCGATAAAAGTGTCAAACCATTTAGCCTTTCTTGTGACATAGTGGAACGAAGATAAGACTTTATCAACTTTAGCTTCGAGAAACTTCTTTCGGCCGAGGCAACTGTAACTGATATAGTTAGAATTATTCTATATGCAATCCAAGCATTAGGAAAATTTAACTCTCTCGAACAAGAATTTATGAAATTCAACACTTCAATTGCTTTTGTTTTTTCCTTTGGCAAGATAACTTTCAATACTTTTAATTCTGAGAACTCTTTTCCATCAATATCAGAGTGCAAATCATGTCTCAAATATTCCTCAAGTTGTAAACAATTCCCCTTCAATTTCTCATCATCTAAAAAAGTGAATTTTTTTAAATCAAATAAAAAGCCAAATCTATCATCATATTCCTTGAATTGCTCAAATCGGGCCATTAATGAAACACGAGCTTTATCCACAATCTGCAGAAAATAATTGATTCGAAAAGATTCTTCTGGTGTTTGCATTAGTTCTTCAATATTCACATCTTCATCGAATTGTTTCTTTCTATGAATAATTCTTTTTTGAACAAAAACCGATTCAACATCCAACGTTTTGGCTATCTCTTTAGCAGCAACCATCGTAGAATCAAAACCCGTATTTCTGAAATCTTCAAAAAAACCAATAAGCTCTTGTAATCTGGTAATAGCAACATCAATTTGCATATCTTCAGTTTGAAGAATTTTGCTAACGGTATTTACATTTTTCAAAATTTCATACCAAATGCACAATCCGAATAAGAATTCAAAATTTTCAATCTCATTTGTTACAAGACTTCTTGCTTCACTCTTCGCCATAAAATCCTTGGTGCTATTTGATAAAGAAATTAGAGCATCTCTTATCTCCACACTTTGATATCTTATAGATTTTACTGCCTCAATGTGACTTTCCCAACGTGTGTCTGATAATGGTTTAACCGTACAACCCGATACATGATCTTTAAAAACTTGCCATCTTTGTGTAGATGAAGAAAATATATTAAATATCCGTTGGATCACCCCAAAAAAGTTTGATGCTTTTGGACATGATTTAGCCATATCACATATCACAAGATTAAGACTATGACAACCACAAGGTGTGTAAAAAGCTCTTGGATTAATTTCTAACAGTCTTTGTTGCACTCCTTTATGTTTTCCTTACATGTTTGATCCATTATCATAGCCTTGTCCTCTAATATCGTAGATATCAAGCTTAATATCTTCTAATACTTCTTTAAGCTTGTTAAAAAGTCCAAGTCCAGTGGTATCATCTACTTTCAAAAATTCAATAAAAAATTCTTCCACCTTTGCAAGATTATTTGACACATCAACACATCTTATCACAAGAGACATTTGTTCAACACGACCAATATCCGGAGTGCAATCTAATATAACAGAAAAATACTTGGCTTTTTTTATCTTCTTTAGAATTTCACTTTTAATTTCATTCGCCAAGGTAAGTATTAGCTCATTTTGAATTTTATGTCCAAGGTAATGTATATGAATTTCTTTTTGCTCAACCCGTCGAACATGCTCCTGCATTACTGGATCAAATTCTGCTATCAACTCAATTAATTTGCAAAAAAGACCATTTTTTTTCGTAAACCCTTTCATTCTTTCCACGGAATGCTAAATTATTGGAAGCCAGCGTTTTAACAACAGCAATTATTCTTACCAATACTTTCTTCCAACGTTCTCTTTCTTTATTTATTTGATCTAATACACTCTGATCTATGGTTGTTTTGACTTTCAATCTTGTTTCCAACTCAATCCAACTGCTCATATTCAGAAGATGGTCTTTACTACTTTCATGTTGTTTCAACTTAGTACTAAGATTGCGCCAATCATTAACTCCTTCAGTAGCAAGATGACTGGCAGTCAATTGGTTCATGAATAACTTACAACAACAACAAAATACTTTATCAAGTGAATCAGAATATACCAACCATTTTCTGTCATGTTTATCCCCGTTAGGCAAATATCTGACATATAATGTGGAGGAAAAATGTCTATTAATAGCGTCTTTTGGAAAATCAGAATCACTATTCTTTACTACTCGAAAAGGACCTCTTTCAACTAACAAGTGTCTCAAATTTTGATCAATTTTTTTCCATGTACCGGGGTCATTTAAAACCACACTAACATTCTCCGTAGGTGCTGATGAATCAATGTTTGCTTCCTCTTTGCTTATATTTTCATTGTCATGTTCGCGCATTAAAATATCATCATCGATGTTATCATCATTCTCATCAGTAATAGGGGTATTATCCTCATTCAAACTCGAACCATCTTCTGAACTACTTTTGGTGAAAAATTTATTAAGAGCGTCTTTCTGTGAATTAGTAAGTTCCTCTAACCTTCTTTTCCTAGCCCTTTTAGCGTGTCCAGATTCTTGTTTGCGCATTTTTAAACACTACAAAATTAACATTGAATATGATTATTATAAAAAAACATGGTTATTTACCAACTAATTGTATGCTAACCAACCATTAAAAATTCATAAACTATTAACAATTTTGAATTAATCATAATTAATTAAATTTGGAAAATGGAAATACAGATGTCGAAATTTTATAATACTTCCAAATCCAATGCAAAAACTTCAAAATACTTACCAAATTTTCATTTTTTAAGTAGGGTATGTACACTTAATTTTCAACCAAATAATGAAATCAAATAAAGGAAAAGAGTAAAAGTAGCCAACGTAGCAAAAAATAATGTTAATTTGTATTGGCTAATTTTTTTTCTTAAGATGATATGCAATCCTAGCTACAAATTTTAATACGTTTTTTTGGAGAAAAACATCAAAATTAAGGAGTTAAGCAACTTGTATTGTTTAATATATGTAATATGTGAAGGAAATTTTTTTTGGCATTCACCCGATGACTACATAAAAGACCCAAAAAAACAAATAAAAAATAAAGAGCATCACAAATGAACAACAACAAATTTTATTTGAATGTAGATAAATTTAAACTAAATTTCTCAACCAATTGTTCCATGGAAAAAAATCAGAAACGAATCTACTAATTAATTCTTTTTTGAATTATTTTGCACAAAATAGTTATCAACACAATCCAACATGATGATGCAATTTTTATCCATGACAAACAAAACAAAAAACAATTTCTACAATTCGATTGAATAACAATTAGTATTACATAACCAAAATTGAACAGATTGAGTTAATTTCTTCAACAATTAAACACAAATTGTGCATATAACGCAAAGTGAACTTCAAAAAAATTGAATAACAAACGCTGAAACGCAGTAACTTCAAGCACGATAACTTGATGCCAAACAATATACCCTGATGCACAATAAATTAAATTTCAAACACTGGAACACAGCAATTTGGTTTCATTGTTTCAACATAGGCATAGCAATTCAATTTCAAAATAAATAATTCGGTCTCAAACGAAATTAACAGGTTACCTAATCTGAAGGAAGAGAAGAAGACCAGATCGCCAATCGATTTACTGCGTTTTGGTCCTTTTGGATGCTAAATCGGATTCAGATCGAGAAGAAGAAGACCGGAGGAATTTGATAATCGCGCTCAAGATTGGAGAAGCTTCTGCCTTCTGCGAATTTGTTAATCGCGAATTCGCGATGGGAACGGGCTTGAGATAATTGTGGATTACGGTTTCCTTTTTCTTTTTTCTTTTTTTTTTTTTTTTTTTTTTAGGAATGAGTTCGAACTGGTGCCCCTTAATTTATGAGGCCCTAAGCAGTGGCTTCATTCGCTTGTCCCAAAGGCCGGCAGTGAAAGGAATCCCTGATGTTACGTGCCAACCAGCTCATATTTGTACACAATTCCTTCAATATATTCCATGATGTGGGACTATTGTATCCAAACCATCATTCCTCCTTAAGAACATGCGAGACAATCCTAACACAATCTACAACCCAATACTAATTATAATATTTAATTAGTTCTTCCATGTCCAATTGTCCTCTTTTTATTCAATTTCATTATCTTCCATGTTACAGTTTATTTGTAGATTGCAATTCTTGTCCAACTTCATCATCTTCCCAATATTACAGTTCGTTTATTGATTATATCTTTTTAATTAGATTTCAACATGCCCTTTTCATTCCTATTTTCATTATTATATAAAATTTCACTAAGCCTCAGTTATTTCTTTTTATATATATATTTCTCATTACTATCCAATTGCACTATTATTGTCCTATCTCATGTTTTAACTCAGTTTGCGCAAAATAAGAAAGAATGAAAGGTTTAGGCTTAAAAAGGCATAAACTCAATGTTAGAAATAAAAAGGAAATGATCTATGCTCTTGCATGGCCTAGGATCAGATAAACAGAAGTAGATCTGAAATAAAAATATAGCTAATTATAGAACTGCAATAAAATTTTATATAAAGAACAAAGGTATAAATAACTGGAATAAACTATAGTAACGGATTTACTGAAATAGGCAAAAAGGAAGAACAGGAACATAAATTAGATCAAAAAGAATTATTTACAGAGAAAAAAGTTAGGGATAATTGGATCTGTAAATAAACCATAAATAAACTAGATTGTGTAAAACTACAGAAAGATTTGGATCTGAAACCACTATAACAACTATTGTATCAATTTCAACCTTAACTTGGAAGAAATCTCGTAATCATAAAAAGTACTCATTTAAAATTTGAGCAAATCCAATATGCCCTAGTAGATCCTCTCTATCTATGAATATCCTCAAGAAATATGTGTAGAACCATGCCTCAATACTCCATTAAAATTATATTTGAGAAGAGGGTAATTTGAGAGGGGTAGAGGAATTGAGTAGCAAGGATTAGGTTAGGTTTTGGAGGTTATTTATAATAGAGTTACGGTGTATAGGTTCATTGTATTTTAAGCTTGGATTTTAGACCATCAGATTAGAAGAAGGTACTAGAAGCAAAACCCCAAAACACAGCCCGATCGATCGAAATCGTCCCTGGCGAACAATGTTGCCAGGCCATGACCTGGGTCAACCCATCTCCTATGTGGGTCGACACAGGGGTCGACCCGCTTGGGTTCTGGGTTGACCCAGTGGTAGACGCAGCAGGACTGGGTCGTCCCATTTCCAACGTATATATATAATTCTTTTAGTTTTTGATTTACTTTAATTTTCAAACAATTATAACTTCTTCGTTTTAAGTCCGTTTTTAGAAAACCAAATGTCTATCTTAACCAGAATTTCATAATGGACCCAATGGCGTAACCCCGTTGTCTAATTATCAATATTTTTCTGATTAATATTTATTTTATCAATTTATTCCTTAATTAATTAATTTGTTAATTAATTATTGTTTGTTAAAAATTTGGGTTGTTACACCCATCGAGTATAAAGTCTTGATAGCAACGCGAGTGATCAACATCGCTAAAAGTAGCAAACCTCATTAGCGAGACATAAGCTCATGTTTTAGTCATTTTAATTATGACATGAATGTCAAGACTATCCATCATCATTCTCTTACTTCATTCCAGTAAACGATTGCCAATTCAACAACTACATTATGGATATCATCCACTGTGTACACGGTTATCAAAGCGGTTCCAATATTGACACAGAGTACGCCAATAATAGGTCTCGGTCTCTTTAACAACCAGTCTTAAATTCATACACCAGTTGGTTCATTTACATTTCACAATGATTCACGTTTGATATCAAAGTATCATATTCGTATCAAAAACTAAATCCAATTTGTAATCATCATATCTATTTCAAAATATCATTTCATTCAAAATCACATGTATATACGTTTGAAATATTAGTTCAATTTCCAACTTAGGTTATATTTTATTATCCTCATTCACAATAAAATCCATGATTTAAATATAACATTCCACCTTGCACAGTTTGAATTTATTATAAAAATAGTTCGAACATTAATAAATAATTTAAAATAATTTTAGTACGAAGAACTGATTTATATACTAAAGTAGTTTGCAAAACCAAAATGAATTGAGTATTCATAAAATAAGTTTTAAAACAATTTACATTAAAATAATAATTTTTAAAAATATATCAAATCAAACTGTTTTCCTCCATTCCAACAAATCTGGACTCATGTCCAATTTTCAAATCAATAAACTCAATTATCAATTTTTTACAATTTCATTTTGACTAAATTTCGATTTAGTTCCGATCCATGGCTTAAATCCCAATTCAAATAAATCTCATCCTTTAAATCGTACTTTTAAAAGTTTAATTCGACTCAACAATTTTCGTCATGATTTAAAATGCCAGAGTCCATTCTTATTCTAAACCATTTCAATTTGTATCGATTTTAAATCAAATTTCAATTTTCGATTTAAAATACGTAAATCAAATTAAATTTCATTTTTTTATTTTTTAAAGTTCAAATCTTTAAAATAAACTCATTTTAGGATTAATTCCATACATCATTCATACCTTCCTATTTTAAATTCAATTCTTTGAACTATTTTTTTTTAACTAACTCCCATTTAAGTTCCAAATTGACTCCAATTCCAATTTAAGAAAATTTCAATTCCAAATAAATTTCGATTCCAATTTCATATTAATTTTAATTCCAAATTAATTTCGATTTATCCAGTTCTGAGTGAATTTCCAAACTTATTGATTTAAAACACTTAAATCAAATGTCCTTCGATATCTATGTTAAAACCCAAAATTTCAGTTATAATTCAATATCGAGCTCAATTCGAAATGTTATTTTATCTTACTTCTACTTAGTAATATCCAAGTTCGAATAAATTTCTAATCTTTTAAAACAAGTCAATTTCTGAATTTCTAACCACATTTTGATTATAAATTCAAAATCTCTACTTCGATTATTTAAGTAATTCCGTTTACCAAATGTAAATTTCAAAATTTCGAGCTCCAATTCGAAAATAATTCAATTTCCATAAATTTTATTTTTTTTCAAAGTCAAATCATTTCAAATCACTATCCAAAATCATTTAATTTAACCATTTCCATGTCCGTATATACTTTTTTATCAAATGGTCACGTGATACTATTTAGTATTAGTATTTCAGAAATGGATATATATCATTTCAATCTACATCAGGGATAATAGGTATTTATTTTTTTAACCTTGTTCATAATTAATTTTAAATGATTAATCCCGGGTTTATTTGATGCCCGTAACATCTTGGGTAAATGGTTAGGATTAGTCAATACAAACAACAGTCATACATAAATATGGTGAAGAACTGTGTGAATCACGCAATTAAACATCAATATGTAAACCATATCAATCCAAATCATCCATCAAAATCAACCCATCGAAACAGTTTAAAATCACATCAATTTACTAGTTATCAGCTCTCGGGTTTAACTAGCAATTAATTTTAAATTTAACCTAACTTTAAAATTTAAATTGGCTATCAAATTAGATTATACTATCGATGCAATCAACATGAATATGCATTCTGAACTACCAAACATAACCAATACAATCATATCATAATATGGTTTTAATCTAACTAACAATCGAATATTTTAGTTAAGCGTGAATGAGTTTACTCACTCACATTTGACTTTCAAGTCCATATGAAATTCCAATAGAGGCCAAAAATTCGACAATCTCAGAATTCATCCAAATCAGTGCCAAAATGTCCAGAATTTTGATATGATCCCAATGCAACTAACAGCGTGTCAATCTGACTCCGTATGAATTTTACATATTCGTTACAAGTAAAATACGAGATTAAAACATTAAACTTAATTATTTTATAAATTTAAACTCTCACCCTCCTTCACACGTGACTATTTCCTTCTTCCCCAATATTTTAAAATCGTGTATCCTTATTTTCCCTATGCACGACCGTGCACCCCAACCAGTGGCACCACCCTTCGATTGACGATCCACAAATCCGATCACACCACAAAGTTTCTTGCCCGATCCATGACCTATTGACCACCACCACATCACCTCTAGCATCACCATACCAATCGCGACCCTCAAGACCCCCAACAACTCACGTTGCAGGCATCGACATTTTTTGTGTCGAAATGCCAACAAACTCCATCATCCGACTCACTTTGCTTCCCTGAACTTGCCCATCACCTTGAACCTAAGCTCAACACCCCCATCTTCGAATTAGCTAAAACCCTACGTCGTTGGTACAAAAATCAAACACCCCCAAAATCAATCGCACCAAACACTTCATACATGGATTCGAAGTATACGAGAATAGGAAGCTAACAAATCAAAAATTGTTTGATTCTATTGAGTATTTAATTTTATATAATCTTTATTATAATGCCAATTCTTGGGATGTGGTGAAGCTTTTTAAGTGTACCCAAAATGTCCCTTATCTATAATCCAGTCAAAGGCTAAACAAAATTTGTAGTGCAGGGCAGGAATGTCTTTCTTTGTTTCGGTTTTCACTACCCACTAACATGATGCGGTTAGTCAACACGTCTCCTACTTTCTCTTCTATTTTTCCCATCGCTTTTCATTGTTCTTCACGATTCCTCTCTTTTCCTCCGGTTTTTCTTCTTGCACTACCAACCCTAATATACCGCAAATTTTCCTGCTTACTTCACGGCTGATGGATTCAAACTTCAATTCCTTCTATTAACACCCCTTACTACCTTCTCCTTTTCGGATCTGCCATGATTTTCCACTTTAGATCTGGCTGTTGTATTTCGTGCTTCCTCCTCTACCCACACGAAGATGGTATGATGTGTTTTCCCCTTTTAATTTCAACAATAATAGAAGTTCTATGTTACTAATTGGGTGTTTCATCACCAATCTCTTTTTTACCATGCTGTTGCTTTCGGCTTTGTGCCATAGTTTGAAATTTACGACTGCATCTATTTTAGATTTAGAAAAAAATGGTGTGTAGTTTAAACATGAATTCGATTTCACTACATCTGTCACTTCGTGCTTTGACTTCAATCCGCCTAGCTAATTTGATTTATGTTTCAGCATAGATCGATAACAATGAGGTTTGCTGCTTCTTGATTCCACTACCATTTATAGCTGGCAAAGTCAGTGGTGAAGATTTTGCTTTCTATCTATCCACATATGACATGACCTATGCAGATGGACTACAAAGACAGTATTACTTGCCACTCCTCTTCACCTCTATCAGCAGACGAACCCTTCTTCCCTGTCGACGACATCATCGGTAAATTCTCCAGCCATTTTCGTCGTTCCTGCTATTTCGTATGATATATTCATTGTTGCTGTTGTTTTTTACCAGTTACCAGTGACACATACAACCAAGTTTAAGTGCAGCAATAGGGTTTTGATGTGTAAATTCTTACTTAACTGATTAAGTATAAATATGTCTATGGAACTAATTTCATAACTTTTGTAGTAATCACAAGTAATTCATGTAGTTATGTTTAGACAACAATAAATACTCACCATTTGTCATAGTTATTGCAGCACATTTGGAAAAATATTATAATGCTAAAATATTTTGATATATATATATATATATATATATATATATATATATATATATATATATATATCTCAACGATAGGATTTTGATGGTGGGTAGTTTGCTCAGCTATACATGGGAATGTGCAAATGATTATCGATTATTATCAGGTGCGAGCTTCTAGAAAACTACTAAAGTATGGTAAGCTGAATCTATTTGTGCATTTTCTTTAATTTGACTGCCATCAAATATATGTTTACTTTGTTTTACAGAATGCTACTCTAATATGTAACTCTATTTTTACTTCAATTTATACACATTCATTTATTGTCTTTCATTTGTTGTCAGATGCTTTCAAAGGAATCAACCAAACATAAAATGTTGGTACGATTTCATGTAAATAGACTTTTATGACTTTTGTTACCGAGCTGCTTGGTTGTCTTCTCTTTTAACCAACTATTTATAGCAATTTACATGCTTTATTTTTAAAATTAGTTGTAGCCAAGATTTGATGGTTGGACATGCCCGTCCAATCAAAATGCTTTAAATTTATACCAAAGTACTCAGTTTGCGGTTGTGGCACAAAATGATTAATTTAATTATTTGCTGGATGAACTTTGAGTGTGCTTGCTACAATATTTACATTGATTTTTAATAGAGCAAGTATATCATAAGGTTGAAATTATGCATGCATGTCACCTGAGAAATAGTTGCTGTATCGTCACAGTGAATAGCTATATCTGATTGTTGGCAACATTTCATTATTTAGTTAATATATACTGAATGGAGCATCAATGGTTTGGTTCGCTTCGGTGTTGTGGAAACATAGGAAGTACTAGGACATTGTCTAGAGTTGTTACCTTTACAAACGGTGGAGATAAATCCACTCAAACTACGGTAGAAGACAGAGATAACTTCTACAACAAACTTTGAAAAGAGTCGCTATAGTTGTATGCATGAAGCAATTCCAGTCAAGCCAGAGCAGGATTAAGGTATGCATGATTCAGTTTACTTCATCACAACGATTATATCATTTTAAGATGAAGATCATTACTTCTTGGAGTATACTACACGCTTTATTGACATGCTCCATACTTTAACACGCAACATTATCACATCTTGATTACAGTGACCATATCCAATCGACAATTTCATTTTTCATGTACGCATGTAGGTTTTATATGTTAGGTTATACCTTCTTTCTAAAGCTATCTACACTATTTATATGATGCTTTAATTGTTATAAATGCTTGATAAAATTCTAAGCTACTAATGCAATCAGCAATTCAACCATATATGGTGTTGTATCTGCACTATACCGAAAATAGGTGGAATAGTTACTTTTCTTTGTAGCTCGGGCAAACTTTTAAATTTGAATACTGTGTTTTGTTTTGTAAATTGAATTCCATTCAGTATTTTGACCAAGTTTCCATAAAAAAATCAATTAACTAAAATACTCCTGAATAAATAATTTGATTAATATGTTCTACGTTATATAATTTTATTTATATATTTTTATACTATTTTTTTTTTGATTAAATTGATAATAGTTTAATTTGTTTTATACTTGGTCATTGGTAAAGTGAATAAGTAATTAATTTGGGATAAAGCTACTATTGATATCAAATGAGTTTTATTAATCCACTTGGCATATTCTTAATCAAAATTTGGTGAATGATATGCTCCAAATTACCGTTACTTTAGTGTCCTTAATCCAAAATTGTGTTAGTCAACACAGGATCGTAGACAGTCCAAATTTGTTAAATAAATGGTTGTGCATGACCTTTTTACTGCACAATATTTAGTGCTTGCGTCAGCTAAAAATATATTCAGCAAATTCAGTGTTGAAATTCGTTCCTGCTATTTCGTATGATATATTCAATGTTGATGTTGTTTTTTTACCACTTACCAGTGACACACACAGCCAAGTTTAATTGCAGCAATAGGGTTTTGATGCGTAAATTCTTAATTAACTATTAAGTATAAATATGCCTATGGAATTGATTTCATAACTTCTGCAGTAATCACAAGTAATTTCATGTAGTTATGTTTAGACAATAATAAATACTCACCATTTGTCATGGTTGTTGCAGCACATTTGGAAAAACAATGAGGTTTGCTACTTCTTGATTCCACTACCATTTATAACTGGCGAAGTCAGTGGTGAAGATTTTGCTTTAAACACAGCTCATTCCCAGTTTGTTTTATGAAATAATATGTACTCGTTGTTTCACAATTTTATTTGAAATAAACTTACATTCCACTCTTTTATGTGTGCCTATTACATTACATAGCTCCTACGTATTACATAACACGCCTATACAGAATTGTTTTTAATCTTTTACCCAGCAGTACGTCATTTTCCTACTCTGTTCTGCTTTGTTTTGTTCATATTGCAATATTCTATATTTCTATACACAAAATACTGCAACGGTTGTCCACTTTATATATTATTTTCAGCTTTGGTCAAATTCATCTATGCATACGCCCATCGGGCGTGCATGAGTACTGGTTTCTAGAATGATTATTGGACGTGGCGGCTACTGGAAATATTTCAGGTCATAAGAGAAGACGAGGAGTGGGTCTATAATAGGGTATTTATAGGCAATAAGGATTTCGATATTTACAATATAACATTCACATTTAATCCCACCGAGTGTTATAAGCTCGCATGATCTCTTACTTCGTCTGATCACCATGAAAATTGACATTCTGCTACAATTCAATATTTCGGACTCGATAAAACCGGTTTCTTTGAATTCCGAGATTGTTTGAAAAAAACACTATTTCCTTGTGCTATTGAAATCGACTGAATATTTAATCGATTTCCAAATACTTCAATTCGTTGATAATAAAATTATTATCGTTTCTATTCAAATAGAATTTTACAAAGATATAAAATCAATTTAATTTTATACTAAATTCCAAATTCGTTTATTTGAGTAATATCTATATTTAAATTACTATTTTCAATAGCTTTTCAGTGCTCCATTTCAATAGCTTTTCAGAAGTCCTAGGTCATTACAGGACCTATTTCAAAGGCTGGTCGATCAGAACTTCGATCCGATGATCCCAGAAATATGGACGGAGCTTCCTTGAAGTGATCAACAGAAATATGGGCCTTTTCTAGCTTTAAGTAATTTCTCTCAACTCATTTTAATAGCTTTTTAATATAGACATTATCATTAGATTCAGGACTCTTTATGCATGAGCGCGTCAGTTAAGGCATGTACCGACACTACCAGTTAAACATGCAAGTCCTCAACCTTCAATGATTTTGATATAATGGGTGGTCTCTTTAAGTGATCCAACAAGGTCTAAAAAGTATCTATACATCCCTACATCCATGTTAAATTCCTTGTTACATTTTTGATGACATTATAGAAAGGTATACACTTATGCATGGCTCTGGAGATGAATTAACTTACAGCAACAACCTTTCATTTAAGCTTTGGACCTTTATATTTTTCGTAGATACGATGTTCCTTAATCTTATCTAAATTATCCTCAATCCTACAATAGTTGATGATAAATCCTAGTCCCTTCTGCAACATTGATTGAGCATTTTAGGGTGTTAAGTCTCATCTCGTATCTCTGTAGAATGTTGTACATCTTTGCCAAATCATTAATGTACTTAATCAATTATCATGACTTTACCAACATATTATCCACATAGACTTCCATTAAACATCCAATCTAATCTTTAAATTTCTATTCACTAGCTGCTGGTAAGCCGCTCAAGCATTCTTTCATTCAAACAGCATGATAAGTTAACAATATATTCTTATGTCAATTAGTGTATTCTTGGTTCGGGACATGCATTGGAATTTTATTATATCCAAAGTATCCATACGTAAATGACAACAATTTTTGTCCTACTGTTAAGTCAATCGGCTGATCAATTCTCAAGAGTGGGAAGCTTCATTTGGGAATGCCTTGTTCGGGTCTAAATATTCGATGCATATCCTCCACTTTCCATTAAAATTTTCACTAGGATCAGATTAGATACTTATGCCAATAGAGGGTGTCACGGGTGAAGTCATTGTGTTTTATAATATCACATCCTTTTTGAATGCATTAGATCTTTTAATACATAGACTACACCACTTATGCTTCACAAAAATGCATTTAGGGTTTACATTCAATACACGGCTCGTTATCTTCGGCGAAACCCAACACATTTAGAGTCTGTTTGAGATAATACATACAAATTTGCCAGAAGGAAACTTGCTAACTCCTTTATCATCCTTGCACACTGTTGAATCTGATCTTTAAGATCCATAAGGGGTAATCGTAACTAACGGTGATATCAACCGTCAACTCAGCTATTGCAACCCTTGTAGCCTTTACCTCATTCCTAAAATATATATTTTTATGGAACGGAATGTGTTGCCTAAGCCAAGGCTCTGACATCGGTTACTATGCATTATAATACTTGATGCTGAGAGTTTTCTCTACATGCTTTCCCTTCTTCTTCTGCTTCGCCGCTCTAATCTCAGGGATATAACATTCACAACTTACTGCTCGGTCTCCTTATACCCTATGCAGTTAAAGCGCTTAGCGGATCCAATGCAGCAGAGATGCAAAAAGTTGTAGCAGGGATAAAGCGAGTAAATAACATGCTATCACTACACGAAAAATGTCAATTAGGCAGTGCTTAGGCCATATCTAATGTGATTAGGCAGCGCTATGGGCCATATCAAATTTTAGCGCCTTTAAATATTGGATACGGCCTTAAGCCGTATGTAACCATCAAAAAGATATGGGCTTTAGCACTGCCTAATTCTTAAATGGATACGGCCTTAAGCCATTGCTTATTTTAAAATAAAAATAAAAAAAATCAATTAGATTCATAATTCATGAAACTACTTCGGTACCATAATAAAGCAAAAATGAACAAAACTAGCTAGTTCAAATGGATATAGTCAAACCAATAATATTACATTATATAGCATCCGTACAAGTACAAATATAATACCAAAAATATAATAGTGGTCTATTTCACATACAACACAAATGATTAGCTACAACAAACGCACACAAGTAAGGAAGTTCACTACAAAAATACAACCCTCAGACAAATACGTGTACATACATATCCATCGATTTTAGGAGCTGCAATTTAAATGACCCTCACACTTAGACTGAATGCAATTTAAATGGCCCTCGAACATGACCTCCAACATCGTATAGCTAATGCACCTCCCCACTTTTTTTATTTTCTCCAACAGGACTGCATATGAATTTATTGTACAAGTTATAAGTACTTCATCGGACATGAGATCGACACTGTAAGTCACTGTGACTAAGATGCAAACATGATTATAGAGAAACTAAAATAGCATTCGGTTCAAAACAAGATTACTATTTTTGTGTAGTTGATCAGTGTGTTTGTGTATAGAGAAACTAAAATACGCATCCATGTGTTTAATACAGAGAAACTAAAATACAAAGAAACTAAAATAGCACTTTAAGCCCCTTCCATGTGTTTGTGTAATCGATCAGTATATGTCTCAAAGATGAATGAATGCACATTGTAAACTGGTTTTGCTATGACCATTGGCTTTTAAATGAAATTAACTGTAGACAGGAGTGGAAATTTGATAGTCGGTAGAAATGCAAACCCAAAGAAGAATCACCTAAACTGAATCTCTGCAACACCGGTAGTTTGTACCCTATCATAGAGAACTTCCTCCGATACACACAAAAAGGAACAAATGAACCAAAAGAATATTCAAGATGAAATCATGTCAAATTTCAGATATCACCTTATGTGTACTGTAATTTATTGAGTTTTGTGGATGTATATTTGGAAAATGAAACATGTATTTCATGAATCACTCAAAGCAGATAGTTCATATCTAAGAAAAAAATCAGCAATTATGTTAAACAAAATATATCAAAGGGGATGTACTTAGCACTGAATATCAGTTACATAAGGTATAACAATAGTACTGTGACACCCCACGTCCGTTAATGTCACTCACTAAGGGAATGCATTAAGTTTCGTGAAGTGCTATAGGTAAACAGACACAGAATGATTACAAGGCAGATATAAATAAGGCAGCAGCGGAAAATTTAAACTTTTATTTCAAACATAAGTCATAATATCGTGGTACACAATTTCATTAGTCACAAAAACCATTACAATGAAATAACTTCGGTCTTGCACCACCAGAGTACATAAGTAAATAAAAAGCATCATTCCCCCAATCAAAAGAGTGAAGTCATAGTAGAGACAAGAACTTAAGTCATACTTTAGAAGTAGCTCCTAGCAAGATGGTATCTGATTCTTGATTAAGTCTGAGTGCTTCCTCCCAGAGAAACTGAGGGGGGAACGGAAGAAAGAATAAGAAACAACAGGGTAAGACATAAAGTCTGGCGAGTCTAGTTACTTTTAGCCAGTAGATACATAAAAGCAACATGATAGGCATATAAAGTGGATAAAAGAGATCACTACATAAATGGAAGGTGCGACAAGGTAAGCAAGATAAGGTGTATGTGCCTCACTAATGGTTACTCTGCATTATTACTAGTATAACTGAAATTAAATGATTCCTTCGACTATGAGTTGGTAGGCGTAGGTCATACGTCCAAGTATACCCTAACCACTACCCTAATCGATCGGCTCCCTATCCTGTAGATATCCTGTTATGGCCCCACAGTAGGACGTACCACTTCCTAAATTGGCAAACCATGCTGCGCACAACCATATCTACTGGTGTCACGGTCGTCTTAGCCCCCTCTGCCCGGCCCATGCACGCACATGTCCCTGAAAGTGTCGATATACGACTTAGGCATGATCAGTAATATGGATAAGCAGAAAGTATGTGATATACTAACTTGTATATTTACAATGGTTATGCAGGTAAATATTTAGTATAAAATGATCTCACATAAGCAATATCACAGATAATTAAGTGCAGTAATAGAAAAATCACACCAGGGATTTTTATACTGGTTCGGAGCACCGTCCTACGTCCAGTCCCAGATCTCCTATCTGGAATTTCTCTAAACAACTACATCACTTCACCCAGAGGAACAGGTTCACAACACCCGAGCAGCCGAACGAGATTTCTCGCCTCTATCAACACGAGGACTTCACAACTTGCCTCTTACAACACCGAGGAATTCAGATAAGATAATTAAACTTGTAATTTGATAATGTGTGTTCTCAATAACATGAATTTGTCAATTCTTGTACACCCTTCCTATAATCTTATCCTCACATATGATCTTGTGATTATGAAGATTTGGAAGATGATATCGTTGTTTGAATCTAAAGAATAATATATAGATTCAAGGATTCAAATAACGATATGTGAGAATTATGAGCTTTTGAATGCTTTTAGAGAGCAAAAATGAAATCAGCAATTAGATAGCAAGAATAGAAAGAATTGTTATTTTTAAAATGGTGATTTCATGTTTCTTTTATAGAGGATGGAGAGTTGTAATCATTGGTGAAGAGAAGCAACGAATAGAGATGATTTTTGGCGAAGAGAAAAGGAAACAACCCTTGATAAATAAGAGTGTCTATTCAAAAAGTTGTTTCAGTTCGTAGACTAGTCGACTGGTTAAAAATGACCAGTAGACTAGTATTTGAATATATGTACGTTATATACATGTGTGCACGTTCATTGTGCATTTCTGCCCAGAAACGGTCGACCGCCCAGAACGAAACCGGTCGACCGGTTTCTGATAGTATGCACAATGAATGTGCATACATACATATATATATATATATATATATATATATATATATATATTCAAACCATTGAGGTATATGATTATTTTAACATTTATAACCCAACTAAAACTCTAAATAATCAACCTCTAATATTAAATACCATTGAATCTCTTCTTTTTGTCGATCTTGAACTTCTCCTTGTCATTTAATCAAAACGCCGTGAATTCCTTGATTCAACATTCTCCCCCTTTTTGATTGATGACAACATAGCTCTGAAATTGTTTTTAACTCCCCCTGAATATATGCTCCCCCCGAAATACATACTAAAAAAAATTCTGCAAAACATAATGTTAGTAATATTTTTCTCCTCCTTTGTCATCGACAAAAAGGAGTAGTGACACACAAATAGCTTAAGAAGAACTTTAAGATTGTAGCATATAATATACACCAAACATACCACAAGCAAGTCATGTACCTAATAGCGTAAGACGTACAAACCCAAAATAAATACAGCATTATTTACATACAAGTGCCGGTTTGATGTTTTGCATAAAAATATAAAACATAGTATCATAAAACGTGGATGAAAAACAAACTAATGCGATGACGATTTGGATTCAATGGTGTCCCACTCAATTTGTTCGTTCCCTCCTTCTTCCTTGTCTCCTTCTTCTGGAATATCTTCCTCGTCGTTGTTTCCTTCGTCTTCCTCCTCGGTCTCATATTCCCCACGACCACGTCCTATATTGGTTCTTGAAGTGGTGCCTTCATCAGATGATGACCACGTAAATGTAGGAGGCGTGGGATGTTTTCCCGGGTCTTGTATTTGGGTAGTGGAAGATGATGATGCACATGAAATTGCATCCCAAATAATACCGAAGAAAGACTTAAGTTTTGAAAATCGTTTGTCGAGCTTTTTATCCAAACTCTCAAGTTTGGTGTCGATACGTTTAAGTCTCGCTTCGAGGAGGAATTGGTTCCGTGCAGTTTGTGCTAGTGAATCCTTAGTTGACGAGGAAGATTGAAGGAGTTTGACTTATTCCAATTTAGGCTTGGGAGTCATAGAAGAAGTGGTTTCTTGAGGACCTTGCTTTTGGTATTGTTCAAAAGGAATGATATTCACACAAAGGTTCAGGGAGCTTCATTCTCTTTTTAGTTGCTTTGTCGATGCACTTTGGCTTGGAGATTTTAGACTCACAAGACTTAACACCACAATCGAGTAAAAGTCTCATAACATATTCATTGTAGAAAATGTGTGGCCTTGTGCATTCATTGACAAGCAAAATCTCGTCGAAAATCATATTTATCCAATTTATCTCAATATCCCCATAAATTGCATATAATTCCTTGAAGTTTTCTTTATATACGGCATCAAAGTTACCAACCCTCGGCAATAACGAGCGTGTGATGGCATGATGTAAAACATGAGCTGTAGGCCGTAAGTTAATCGCCTTAGTGCTTGTTTTATGATCCTCGATAAAAAGATGACTGATTTTATCATGAATATGGATAGTGCAGAAATCCGAAGAAAATTCTCTTCCACTATTTGGCGAATTGAGAACCATGGCCATTCGTTCCTTTGAAATGAAAACATGCTGACCACAAACTACAGACCAAAGACAATTAGCAGAATTCTCTGGTTTGAATTTTGGTAGGTTAAGATTGGCATAAAACAACCGAATCATAATATGATTAATTTTTACGTTGTTCTTATCAAAGGTAAGAAGTGATTTAATACGAGCCTTATTCAGTAGTTCTTCAACATCATAGAGGATAAAAGCAGAAAGATTTATGAAAGAACCTTCGTGAATGGTGTAATCCTTCATAGCATTCCAACGTTTCAGTGCAATAGGATCCATGAGCCATTGTTTGATGTTAGAATCTATGGGTTGGAGTGAAGTGAAACTTGATTTCTTGTGTTTCTTTTGAGGTGGTGCCATCGATTATAGAGAAATTGATATGGGGGTGTTTATTTTTCAGGGATTTGAGAGAAAGGAGATAAGTAAATAATAAGTGAAGAGGTGGGATATATGAATCGACGTGTGAACTTGTAGTTGAAAAAACTGAAAAACGCGTAACCGGTCGACCGTTAGGGTTGGAACGGTCGACTGGTGTATGGAAGTTTTAATTCCAGAGAACTTTACCGGTCGACTGGTTGAATTATACCGGTCGACTGGTATCTAAAACACAAATTTCCAGAGAAGATAGCCGGTCGACTGGTGGGATATAGACCGGTCGACTTTTGAGTTGAAAATTTTCTAGAGAGTTGAACGGTCGACTGGTAATTTTTCTGGCGGTCGACCGATTCCAAAATATAAATATTTCCGGAGACTTGATCGGTCGACTGGTCCATTCTTGACGGTCGACCGTTTCTGTATATATTTGTTTTTCTGGATTTATGAGTGCTTTAAAAAATTATATAAATTTTATTTCAACTCAACATGGATTTGAAAAACAAAATACATGAAAAACCAAAAAATAAGAATTAAAACAAAAACTTATTATGCAACAAAAACGATATTAATTAATGAGAGGTGGATAACTTATCTTTGGATGTTTCAACAATATTCGTAACTCTCGGTGTCCATGGAGACCAATTTTCTCTTGCTCCTTCATTTCTCGCATAATTACGATCCCATGAGTTAAGACTACGAGATGTAGATGGAGGAGGTGGCATTGGTTTGTGAACCCCGTGTCTATCCGTGCTACAGAAAAATGACGCCATTCGTTCTAAGAGAGTTAAACGATCAGATGTGAGTTGTTGTTCATAATGAAGTTGACGCTGGAGATCTATATGATGTTTAGTGTAGTGATGAATTTCACTAATCTTCTCTCTTGTTCGTGGAGAACAGAATAATGCTTTCTTAGCACGTTTGGGTTTTGGTGTATCTCTGGGGGCATGCGAACATTCCGGTCTACTCTTTGGTATTTCCGGAGAGTAGTATTCTTCAGGGTCGGAACTAGTGATCGAGATATGTGATCGTTGTGCACATTCGTCGCGTATGTGTGCCATTATATAAAGAAATTATGAACTTGTATACAAATGTTTAAGGATGGAGATGAAGAAAACAATAGGAAAGGAGTATGTATATATAGGATTTACGAAATTTTAAAGCAATGGTTAAAACACTCAGAGAATATAAGCCACTAAAAGATTGTAAAGCTCACAATTATTTGCTAATAATAGCAAAAAGCTATTAACCAGCTAAGTTAATAAGAATATATGTGTCGTCTAGTTAAGAACTCAACATTATAGTGTATATTATACATCGAGTTCAGTTCTAGAAATTAAGCCGAGCTCTCTACGTAAAGAAATAAAACTAGATTCGAGGAGAGGCTTAGTAAAAATGTCTGCTAGTTGGTTGTCAGTCTGGACATATTCGTGACATATTGTTCCTTTTTCAATATTGTCTCTTAAGAAATGATGTCGAATATCAATGTGCTTTGTTCGGGAATGATTGACTGGGTTTTTTTGATAAATTGATTGTGCTTGTGTTATCACAGTATATGATGGAGTTTGATAAATGTATATCAAAATCTCGAAGTGTTTGTTGCATATATAATACTTGAGTACAAGCTAGAGCTGCTGATATATACTCAGCCTCACATGTCGAGAGTGAAACGCAATTTTGTTTCTTACTAAACCAAGAGACAAGTGATTTTCCAATAAAATGGCACATACCACTTGTACTCTTTCTATGCGTGCGAGAGCCACCAAAATCAGCATCACTATATGATACTAGTTCGAATGAACAATCTTTTGGGTAGAAAAGACCAAAGTCTTTAGTGTTATTAAGATATCGTATTATACGTTTTACAGCTCGTAAATGTGATTCTTTAGGATTAGCTAGAAACCTTGCACACAAACAAACACTCATCATAATATCTGGACGAATTGCGGTAAGGTACACGAGTGAACCAATCATGCTTCGATATAACTTCTGGTCAACATTCTTACCATGTTCATCTTTTTCAAGATGTGTGGTCGTACTCATAAGAGTTGGTTTACCAGAGGTATTTTCTAAACCGAAACGTTTGACTAGATTTCCGCAGTACTTCTCTTGACTAATAAAAATACCATTAGAAAGCTGTTTGATTTGAAGACCAAGGAAATACGATAGTTCTCCTATATGAGACATTTCAAATTCTTTGGTCATAATATTTGCAAACTCTTTGCAGAGTTTATCGCTTGTTGAACCAAAGATAATATCGTCTACATATACCTGGATAACTAATATATCTTTTCGAGAATGTTTTATGAATATAGTCTGATCAACTTTACCAATTTGAAAACCAGAATCAATAAGATAGCTTCGTAATCATTCATACCAAGCACGAGGTGCTTGTTTTAATCCATATAAAGCTTTCCTAAGTTTATATACGTGATCATGATATTTCTCATGTACGAACAAGGGAGGTTGTTCGACATATACATTCTCTTTGATAAACCCATTTAAGAATGCACTTTTGACATCCATTTGATAAAGTTTAAAATTATGATGACAAGCAAAGGACAGTAAGATTTGAATAGCTTCTAATCTAGCTACGGGTGCAAAGGTTTCTTCATAATCGATACCTTCTTCCTGATTATATCCTTGTGCTACTAATCTTGCCTTATTTCTGGTTATATTTCCTTGTTCGTCGGCTTTATATTTAAAATCCCATTTCGTACCAATGACTGACTGATCAGTCGGTCTTTGAAAAAGTTCCCAGACATCATTGTGCTCAAACTGATTTAGTTCTTCCTGCATGGCAATGATCCAGTAATCATCAGTAACAGCTTCTTTAGGATTCTTAGGTTCGATATTTGAGAGAAACGCGACATGACCCATTTGATTTAGTTGACTCCTTGTTCTTATTTGTGATGTTACTTCTCCAATAACATTTTGAACCGGATGATCTCTTAGAATTCTAGGAGAAGATCTAAATCTTGGTGGAGAAGGTACCACAGCAGGTTGAGGAATATTGTCAACAATTTATGAGTCAGAGTCATTATTTGTGATGATAGGATTATTAGTGACTAGGTCCCTTCGTCATCTGATACGATATGAGATGGTTTATAGAATTTATCAAAAGAGACATGAAGTGATTCTTTAATAGTTTTAGTTCTCTTGTTAAATATACGATAGGCCTTGCTTCGTTCCGAATATCCGACGAATATACCTTCATCGGATTTTGAATCAAATTTTCCAAGATGGTCTTTCGTATTTAAAATAAAGCATTTAGAACCGAAACTTTGAAATATGAGATATTTGGCTTTCTTTGATTAAATAGCTCATGGGATGTATTCTTGGTCAGAGGTCGAATGGATACATGATTCAAAACATAACACGTAGTTGCAACAGCCTCTGCCCAAAAATGTTTTGGTAGAGTGGATCCATTTAATAATGTTCTTGCACATTCTTGTAAAGTTCGAATTTTCCTTTCTACAACTCTGTTTTGTTGTGGAGTTCTAGAAAACGAAAAATTATGATTTATACCTTTCTTTGTACAAAAATGTTCAAATTCATTATTTTCGAACTCTCTGCCATGATCACTTCTTATATTTTTAACCTTAAGTCATTTTGACTTTTGAATTCTCTTAACGAAGGATTTGAAATATTTGAAAGTGTACTTTTGTTTTTCAAGAAAATCACCCATGTATAACGAGAGTAATCATCAACTATTACAAGCACATAGCGATTATGGTTTATTGACTGAACCTGTGTTGGTCCAAATAAATCCATATGTAATAGCTCAAGTGGTTGTAACGTTGATATGACTTTCTTGGATATGAAAGACGATTTAGTCAATTTTCCTAATTGACATGCATCACAAAGATTATTAATCGTAAAACTAATTTTGGGTAGTCCTTTAACTAGATCATTTTTAGCTAGCTTGTCAATAGTTCTGAAGTTTATGTGACAGAAACGTTTGTGCCATAGCCATGAATCATTATCATTTGCTACAAGACACATATATGAGTTATGATTGATATTCATATTCAGAATATAGATATTTCTGTCTCTATAACCTTCAAAAACTAGATTTCGATCTTTATCTAAGATACTACAATTATTGTCCGAAAAGGAAATAGTAAAACCTTTGTTGCACAATTGACTGATACTTAGTAAATTATGTTTCAAATTTCTAACTAGCATGACATTAGTAATAAGAGGTAAGTTAGATGTACCATAATTGCTCACATCGCCTTTGCCGATGATATAGCCTTTTGAATTATCTCCAAAAGTGAGTGAGCCACCATCTGAATAAGTGATATTTGTTAATAAGCTCTTGTCTCCAGTCATATGCTTCGAGCAACCACTGTCCAGTATCCACTTTCCTCTTTTCTTGAGTGGGACCTGCAAATAATAAAATTAAGTCCACGGTACCCACTTTTCTTTATAGGGTCCTAAGAGTTAGGTCTTAGGAGTCCAAACCCATACGGGTCCGGTATCCCCTTTATACATATAATTTGGATTGTGATGCACAGATTTCAAAAAAAATTGAATGTACTTGTTCCTAATCAAATTGTTATTTGTTTTAGGAACCCATATTTTTATAGACTTGACATTCTTCTTTTGAAATTTCACAATTGATTTTGGTTTGGAATATAATAAACTAAGATTTTTTTTTAGCTTCAGTTTCTTGTACTACCTTATTTTTTTTTCTTTTATTACCAAGATGTTTCTTGATAACTTGTTTCTTATATCCCAAGCCATGTTTATTTGTAGCAGATTGTGAACTTTCAATAATTTTTTTCAAATTTTCTCGATCTTTGTTAAAGTTAGAAACATTTTGAGTAATGTCGTCTAACTTTGTTTGTAAACTAGCTTTTTCAAGGTCTAACATTTTGACTTTTGCCTTAAGCTCATGATTTTCGGTAGTAAGAGCATCATTTTTCCTTTTTTGAGTTTCAATTTCTTGACTCAAAAGAGATAGTTGAGAATCAATATTAGATGATGATTGTTGAGCTTTTTCAAGTTCTTCCTCTAATATTTTCTTCTCATATTTTAGCATATCTCGTTCAAATTCGGCTCTACTTAAATCAGCTTGAGCTTGTTTGCATTGTCGTTTCATATCTTTAAATTTATATATTAATTCAGCATTTATATCAAGAACTTCTTCAAAAGAAGGAATTTGTACCTCATCTTCTTTAGCCATAAAACATATATTTGCTTGTTCATCATCTGAGTCACTTTGACTATCAGATGAAGATGAGTCTGAATCATCCCATGTCACTGAGAATGCTCGTTTCTTTGACTTGTCCTTCTTGTGTTTGAATTTTTCATTTTCTGACTTCTTCTTTTGCTCCGGACAATCTTTGTGCATGTGCCCCTTTTTGTGACAGTTAAAGCATTCTATATTTGAAGATGATGGTTTATTTGATCCGAACTTCTTTTTGTTGTATCGACTAGCTTTTCATTGCTTTAAGAATTTCTTGAATCCTTTTGCAATGAATGTTAGATCCTCATCTTCGGAATCTGAGATGTCTTCATCTTTCTCGGCATGAAAAGCTACATTTTTCTTTTCTTCTTTTTGTTCTTTTCGAGCCTACAAGTTAGCTTCATAGGACATAAGATTTCCTATCAATTCATCTGGCTTCATGGTGGAAAGATCATTAGCTTCTTCTATTGCTAATACTTTTCCTTCCCATTCATTAGTCAGAGAATGTAAGACTGTTGAAACTACATCAAAATCAGAATATTTTTGTCCTAATCCGATAAGTGCATGATGAATGGTTTGAAACCTTGAATACATCTCATTGATAGTTTCATTTGGTTTCATTTTGAAATTGACTTTTCAACAAAGCTATTTTTGCTTGTTTAACCTTGTTAGTACCTTCATGAGTGGTTTTTAGTTTTTGCCAAATTTGATATGCAGTGGTACAGATACTAACACGGTTATATTCGTTTTGATCAAATGCACAAAACAACATATTAATTGCTTTTGCATTTACAACAGTTGCGGTTTTCTCAGCAGCCGTCCATTCTGCATACTCAGTCATTGGATTGACTATTTCTTTCTGAGTAACATTCCAAGCATCATAGTTAGTTGATTGCATGTAAAAGGCCATACGTGTTTCCCAATAACTATAGTTAAGACCATTAAAGAAAGGAGGTCTTTGTGTTGATTAACCTTCAGTGTAAGTGGTGTTAGTGCTACTACTTGGGTTATTTGCCATATTACTAGAATATATCAAATAACTGTGTTACGGTTATGTGATGACCTTGCTCTGATACCAATTGAAAGTGTCGATATACGACTTAGGCAGGATCAGTAATATGGATAAGCGGAAAGTATGTGATATACTAACTTGTATATTTACAATGTTTATGCAGGTAAATATTTAGTATAAAACGATCTCACCGAAGCAATATCACAGATAAGTAAGTGCAGTAATAGAAAAATCACACCAGGGATTTTTATACTGGTTCGGAGCACCGTCCTACGTCCAGTCCCATATCTCTTATCTGGAATTTCCCTAAAAAACTACCTCACTTCACCCGGAGGAACAGGTTCATAACACCCGAGCAGCTGAACGGGATTTCACGCCTCTATCAACACGAGGACTTCACAACTTACCTCTTACAACACCGAGGACTTCAGACAAGATAATTAAACTTATAATTTGACAATGTGTGTTCTCAATAACATGAATTTGTCAATTCTTGTACACCCTTCCTATAATCTTATCCTCAAATATGATCTTGGAAGATGATATCGTTGTTTGAATCTAAAGAATAATATATAGATTCAAGGATTCAAATAACGATATGTGAGAATTATGAGCTTTTGAATGCTTTTAGAGAGCAAAAATGAAATCAGCAATTAGATAGCAAGAATAGAAAGAATTGTTATTTTTAAAATGGTGATTTCATGTTTCTTTTATAGAGGATGGAGAGTTGTAATCATTGGTGAAGAGAAGCAACGAATAGAGATGATTTTTGGCGAAGAGAAAAGGAAACAACCCTTGATAAATAAGAGTTTCTATTCAAAAAGTTGTTTCAGTTCGTAGACTAGTCGACTGGTTAAAAATGACCAGTAGACTGGTATTTGAATATATGTACGTTATATACATGTGTGCACGTTCATTGTGCATTTCTGCCCAGAAACGGTCGACCGCCCAGAATGAAACCGATCGACCGGTTTCTGATAGTATGCACAATGAATGTGCATACATATATATATATTCAAACCATTGAGGTATATGATTATTTGAGGATAGATTTTAACATTTATAACCCAACTAAAACTCTAAATAATCAACCTCTAATATTAAATACCATTGAATCTCTTCTTTTTGTCGATCTTGAACTTCTCCTTATCATTTAATCAAAACGCCATGAATTCCATGATTCAACAGTCCCCGGTCGGTTTGCGCCGCCCACACCATCCGTCTCGTTTGGATCTCTTACAATCAATCAGTAAGTGTGCCCCTTCTCTGCCTAGTACGGAGTTCTTTACTTGATACCAACTCCGAGTTACTGAGTGAAATGTGTCCCACACAATATGATACAAGCCTTGTACCAGTTATGCTTACCCTAAAGGGTGTCTTTAATTACATAACTTCATTACATTATCTATCGGTTATGTATACCACTAGGTGTGTTTAATTACATAACCTTATTACATTATCTACCGGTTATGTGTACCACTAGGCGTCTTTAATTACATAACCTTATTTGGTTAAGTTCGTGGGCCTATATGTAAATATTACCCACTCCTTCTAGTTTACTTAACCGAACCACTACCCATCCAATTTTTACTTAACCCTAAGTTAAGTTCATAGTCACACAATCTTTATGGATTAAATTAGGTTAAGTAGTCCAATTCTTTACCATGTCCATTTATGGTTTTATAATGGGCTAGACCTCCCACATTAGGCCTACAACATGTGGATGCTGGATATGCCGGTCGGGTCTGGGCAGTCTTATTCCACAGTTGGGCCTAACCTCGTGTCTTAGCCCATTTCATATTTGCGTACTTAGACCTCCTACATTAGGTTCAACATTAGTGGCTGTTGGATATGCCGTTCGGGTCCGGGCAGACTTCCACCACTAATATAACCTAACCGCGTGTCATAAGTACAATTTAAAATTCCTAATTGTAAATTACTAAACATTCCAAATTAATCCAAATTTATCTATGTCACTGTGATAATCCCAAACTCCCGAAGTACGAAAGCAAGGATAGTCACTGGAATATAACACATAAACAATAATAGCAGAACAGAAATATAGAATTACAGCAGACAATGTACATCAAATTGCACTGGAAATAATATGTCATCAGAGTTACAAGGCATAATAGAATCATACCTAGCACATAATACAGTTTCAGCTTAATATAAAATGTCTGCAGCGTAATAAACATAATATACTAAATGAAGTCTGAACAGGATAATAGAAATGATAGGATCCATCTTCAGCTCCATAGCTATCCAGAATGAGCCTGCTAAAACCTGAATACAAGGCTGCCCGTGTGGAAAGAGGGCACCCGAGTTTGAAAGTGAAATAAACTACGAGTCATTCATGGGACTGGTATGAGAAGTCTACTTAACCTATTTAATAATAAGGCTAATCACAGGACCATATCGCTAATGCGGAACGGGTTTACTCCATTGGATTGCCAGTGCATAAATAAAGTAAATTGTCAAACAACGCAATGCTTTTTAGAAAAATGAAACCATTATAAGATTCAAATCCCATCACACAATGCAATGCAAACCGAAGGATAGAGTTTTACCTTATAATGGTCAAAAAAGCTTGATATGATAAAACGGACTTGATATTAATATTAGTGTATATATGTTTCAAAAACATTTCAATCATAATGTAACAATCATAGAAGGCATAGCTACCATATACTGTGTCGTCGTACTAGTTTTACAATCAAAACTACAAGGTGTCGTATTGGAAGTTGGATTCCCATCATGAAACAAGGCAAGGGATCATCCTTACCGAATTCGAGACTCTCTAGCCCGAGTCTCAGGATACAGCCGCAACTGCACCTAGGAGTGCTAAGGTTGGTCAACAAATCCTTTAGTGGATTGGTTATGCCTGAAAAATACGTTTCTCCGCCCTATTTGGGGGGGGGGGGGGGGCGTAATTAAAGAGCCACTAGGGACTCAAATCCGAGGTACCTCGCTTTCCATCATCCACATAAGTAAAAATGTCTGGGCTCCATACCATAACACCAATAAAAAGAAACGCATGCTCTCCCTGGGGTCCTTCTCCCATTTCTGCTTCATACCGGGGTGTGAGGATCGCGAAGTAACGCCATACTCAAAGCTATGCTAAATAAAGCTGTGCTTTGATCATCAACCACACGACTCTTCTTTTCAACAATAAGCCTTGATCATTTGCATCTTTGCATGCCACACTGACAATTCACGCCATGCGACTGATGTCTACCAATATATAACCTCTGAGCTCGTACGTCTCAGAGAAGGGTGTTAAGCAAGAGAATAAATTCTCCGCCACCAAACAGATATATATTTAATAGAAACCAATCAACACAGAATAAAATCCAATGTCAAACATACATCCATTTACAAGTCCGTCCTGGGTCTGAACGAAAGCGGAGACACTATTCCTCGTTCCATATGTCCAATACGGAAGAGAGGCTCTCGCATATCCGGACAATCAACAAGTACGTCCGGACAACTACCACTGTAACCCTTTCAAGGCAGCAACTCCAATCAAAGGCATCAGTAGTCATCCATTTGATGTGAAAATCACCGGTCTTCAATCACGTCTTCAAATTTTCGACTTCCAAACGTCGTATAATTATTTGAAATGAGATGTAACTCGGCCTTTTCAAATAATTTGCGAATATATATATATATATATAATTTAAATTATTTCTTTTCATTCCATATCATTTATAATATTTTATAATGATTTATCGCTATTTTTATTTATATAAAAATAGCCATTTTTAATTTAACGACGCTTTAGGTTATTACATGGCCCTGGTGCTGTTTTCATCAAAATTTGATTTACACATTTCTAAAAATCTAACCATTGGATCTTAGCAAATTTTATATCGTTGGAAAGATCTTTCCAAAGCAGACCCAAGTTTCCAGTTTTGGGAAAATCCGACGGTCGGATCTCTCGGTACAATCGTTTGAAATTATGATTCTAAATCACAAAGTGCAGCATTGCTATTCGTTTTATTTTAATATATATATATATATATATTATATATATATATATATATATAAATTAATTCGTTCGACGATTTCGACACCATTTCTTCTTCTATGGGTTTATACATGCAATAAAAATATACTATTCCATTGTTAAAACATTTTTTTATTATGTTTAAACACCTTTGTCAACATTTAATCTTTTTGTTTGTTCATTCCATACATCAAAATGTAATTTTAAATGTTAAAACACTTTTAAACAAGTTTCATTTTTTTTAATGAATCATAATTACATAGAAATGTAATTTTACATGTTAACAAATTCTTATCAAAGTTTCATTCTTTTTAATGAATCCTAATTACATAAAAATGTAATTTTACATGTTAACAAATTCTTGTCAAAATTTCATCCTTTTTAATGAATTCTAATTACATAGAAATGTAATTTTACATGTTAACAAATTCTTATCAAAGTTTTATCCTTTTTAATGAATTCTAATTACATAGAAATGTAATTTTACATGTTAACAAATTATTGTCAAAGTTTCATCCTTTTTAATGAATCCTAATTACATGAAAATGTAATTTTACATGTTAACTAATTCTTATCAAAGTTTCATCCTTTTTAATGAATTCTAATTACAAAGAAATGTAAATTTACATGTTAACAAATTCTTATCAAAGTTTCATCCTTTTTAATGAATCCTAATTACATAAAAATGTAATTTTACATGTTAACAAATTCTTATCAAAGTTTCATCCTTTTTAATGAATTCTAATTACGTAGAAATGTAATTTTACATGTTAACCCATTTTTAACAATGTACCTTTTCCAATGATTCATTTACATTGAAAATATAAATTTCAATGTAAAAACATCTTTATTTAACAATGATTCTTTTTAATGGTTCATTTACATTAAAAAAATTCAATGCAAACACATTCTTATATATCAATGCTTATTTTCAATGTTTCATTTACATTAAAAGTGTAAATTTGAACGTAACACATTTTTATATATATCAATGCTTATTTTAAATGTTTCATTTACATTAAAAATTTACATTTCAAAGTAAACACATTTTTTTATATAACAATGGTCATTTTAAATGTTTCATTTACATTAAAAATGTAAATTTCAAAGTAAACACATTTTAATATAACAATGCTTATTTTTAATGTTTCATTTACATTAAAAATGTAAATTTCGATGTAAAGACATTTTTATATAACAAAGGTCATTTTCTAAGTATTCGTTTACATTAAAAATATAAATTTAAATGTAAGACAATTTTATTTAACAAAACTCATTTTTTAATGGTTCATTAACATTAAAAATGTAAATTTCAATATATAAACATTTTTATTTAACAATAATCATTTTTAATGGTTCATTAACATTAAAAATGTATATTTCAATATATAAACATTTTTATTTAACAATACTCATTTTTAATGGTTCACTAACATTAAAAATGTAAATTTCACTATATAAACATTTTTATTTAACAATGCTCGTTTTTAATGGTTCATTAACATTAAAAATGTAAATTCCAATATATAAACATTTTTATTCAACAATACTCATTTTCAATGGTTCATTAAAATTAAAAATGTAAATTTATTATTAAACAATTTTCATTCTAAATAATGATCATTTTTAATTTTATATATACAATAAAAATCAAATTCTTTTTATTGTTCAAACAGTTTTATATCATAACATGAATATTTTACAACACATAAATATTTCAGAAAATTTGGACAGCATAACGATAGGGTAATAAAAGTCGGCACAGTCCCTAGTATGGCTCCTCGCGCTAACCTAGGCCTCGCTGCAATCAAAGGGTATTATTTTTCCTAATACAATTTTTTTCACTATACAATCCATTTTCACAATTTCAACCAATTTCGTTTTAACCACAATCAATCACCAAAAATCAACCAATTTCACACCACAAAACAATCAAGTCGTACATGGTCTGTGGACGACGGTGTCGGGAGTTTCTAAACTCCATCAACAACCTAATATAATTTAATTCAATTATTTTCGGATTCAGAAATCTCACATTGCTTTTTATTTCTTCTAAAATTGTAGAGAGCTCTCCAGTCTCCTCTGAAATGTAGATCTCGAATTTACGGTCCCAACGCTTCTTGTTTCATCGAATTTCATTATCTAAGAGTAAGATATTAATTTTATAGTGTTAATGACATTATTGGTAATTAATTAATTAATTAAGAAAATCAACCTTCTTTTTCCTCTTAATTCTAAGCCATCGAGTTTTTTAGAAGGTTAAAAACTAGGTCCTTAGTTTGCGCGCAACATCCTCAACTTGGCGACGATCTAACCGCACCACGTCGGAGAGCTTTGTGCAGCGCCCCTCCACCTTCCACATCAACTTGCTGGTCCTTGGTGCGTGGAAATTTGCAACGAATGGAGGATGTTTGGGAAGTTGGTTCGAGTAACATACGCGACGATGGGTGCTGAAATCCATATGGATTTGAAGCTGGTAAAATTCTCTACAAAATTCCCTAAAGGGCTATGGAATTTTATAACATGGATCGAAATTTGTTAGAGGAGAAACAATGGAGCAATATTCGTCGTTCTTTATGTAAGAGGCGGCGGGTTCAGAAGCAAATTAGGGTTTTTAATTATTTGTTATGTATATATTATTTAATATAATTTTAATTTACAAATTATTTTTTTATTGGTCCGGACTCCAAACGAGGCCCAACGACTGTCGCCTTTAGCTAATTACCCCTATTCCGGACACAATGGACTAGGCCACGTTAGCAAATTTGATCGTTCCGATAGGTTTTTCTTTAAATTAAAATATAAAACATTTAATTATTTAATTTGATTGTACATTTTAATTTACCAGGGTTACAATCTGACTCTAAAAATTCCCAAAAAAATAAATCTAGCTATGTTTTGATGATACGGTCCTAACAAAATTAATTTCATTGAATTTGGAGACCGTTTGAAAAATGGCCATTTTCTGGTTGATCCAAATTGACTGAAATTGACAAAACATGTTTTCTTTTGCCACGCCCACATATTAGTTCCAAAAATTATGAAAATTGGAATCTTGCTATAATTTGACATTCCGGATTCAACCAAAGTGGTTTCGTCGAAAATGGAGGTCGTTTGCAAAATGGCTATTTATACGGGCTATATATTATATTAAATTCCATATCGACTTTTCTGAATATTCAATTGGCCATAACTTTTTATTCCCGTTATGAAATTTCAATTTTTCATATTCGTTGGAAATATATTTTTAAAAAGATTTAAATATTTTTGGTTTTACCGAAATCCAATTTATTTTGAATCTTGTACATTCAGTCAAAGTTCAAATTTTCAAACTACCGCGCTATTTCTAACTCCTTTTAAAATTAAAATAAATATATTCGTTCTAACTTTGATTTAAATAAAATTTTAATCGTTATTGTTTAAAATAAATTATTTTAACTATTCAAAATTCAATAAAATAGCCAAAATAAAAATTTAAATTGGTTCTGATTTTCCGGGTTGTTACAGTCATTATAGGTAACTATTTCTATGTTTTCTCCATTTGAATTACATGTCCCATTTCATATAAATTTTACATAAATTATGCCAATTATAATCCCTTTTTCCCCGTTTTCCTCTCTAACGTATTCGTACGTATTTTAGCGGCATCTAGGCTATAAAGTAGCCTAGCTACAACAATGAAAAGGGAATATGATGAAGGTGATAGTTTCAATATATCTTGGCATAAACATAAACTGGTATGATAACAAGGTGAATGGTCATGTAATCATCATGGCAAGGTAGGCATAAAAGTGATGAACCTGTAGCAACTACGATGTCAACACAACATAATGAGATCTAAATTAGCCATAAGGTGTCCAATTATTTAGATCTAGCATAGTTAGGGTGACATAGCAACATGTTTAGAACTAAAAATGGATTCACATGTCAAGTTTACAACATATCTCAATGGATCACAATATGACCGATGAAAGGTAATTAATATAAAGATCTAGATCTAAGTAATGTTACAACTGTCCAAATTAATAGATGTACATCCACTATAACATGGTTACAAGTCAAGATCCATATAAGCAACATAATCGAATAACCACAATTTTATTAGATCTAGGAAAATAGATCTATCATGACATAGTATAGGATTTCACATTAACACAGAATCATACTTTATAACATATCCAATTCATAGTCTTTCAAAATATACTTTTATTTATCTAAACCTAAAAACAACTAGAACTCACAGCGTTAGGTTTAGAGAATTGAGGAAGAACGGATCTAGAATTTCTGAATTTGATTTATAGAATATGTTGTTGTAGAAAATTGGATTTACAACATCTGCCAATCTTATACTGCAACCACCTTCGCGGGATCTACAGCTATCCCTTATTTGACGACTACATGCCCTAAGAATTTCACCTCCTTTCTCCAGAAATGGCATTTGGAGAACTTTGCTTTTAGCTGATGGTCACGGAGAGTTTTCAAAACTTATCCAAAATGGTGGGTATGCTCTTCTTCACTCTTGGAGAAGATCTAAATATCATCAACGAAGGCTACGATGAATTTGTTTAGGAACTCCCGAAACATCCTACTCATCAAATCAACAAAATAGGCGGGTGCGTTTGTCAACCCAAAAGGCATAACTAGCCATTCAAAGAAACCGTCTGGAGTTCTGAAAGCAGTCTTATTTATGCTTTCCACAACCACCCTCAACTGATGGAACCCCGTAGCCAAGTCCAGCTGAGAAAATACCGAGGCACCAACAAGTTGATCAAATAGATCATCAATCCTCGGAAGCGGGTGCCTATTCTTCTTGGTGAGCTTATTTAACTCCCTATAGTCAACACACAAACGAAGCGAACCATCCGCTTTAGTTGTGAATACTACTAGAGCACCCCACTCAGATATGCTTCGTCTGATAAACCCTTTTTCAAGTAGCTCCCCTACTTGCTTATTCAGCTCCCTCCTTTCTCTTGGAGCCATGTGGTGCACTGGTAATGCAACTGGTTTTGCATTTTCCACCATATATATGCGGAAGTCGATCTCACGCCTTGGAGGTAAACCCCATACCTCATCAAAAACATCGGGATAATCTCGAACCACCGGAACAGATTGCAAATCATCTATTGATGCATTTAGAGACTCTAGGAAGCTAAGCATAATAGACCCTTGAGGGTCACAAGAAACTTCGAGGGTCTTCCCATGACAAGTCAGGAGTCTAACAACCCTCCTCTCACAATCCAGAATGGCCCCATTCGTGGTAAGCCAATACATTCCTAGAATCAACCCATAGCCCATAAACCTGAGCACATACGCGTCGCATTCAAACTCGACACCTAACACAGATATTTTCAAACCCCAACAAATCATCGATAAATGAGCCGAACCACCAATGAGGTTTGAAACAACTACGGGATCTACTACCATACTAGTAATTAAGTGCAGAGATTCAATCATAGAACTAGATATTAACGAGTGTGAATCAAAAGTGTTATAACTTGATGGTTTGAAAGAGAAAATAAACTTTATATAGAAAATTTTCTACCTCTTTCAGGAGCACTGATCGCGAGAGCATGCTCCTGCCCTCCAGAAGTCTCTGTTCTTTGCCCTTATGCATGTGATCCTTGTTTCTTCGGGCACTCTTTAGTGAAGTGTCCGACCTCTCCGCAATTAAAGCAACCGACCTTCCTTCTTTTACAATCTTTGATCAAGTGACCCTCCTTTCCACAATTATGACGTTTTCTTTTATCCTTGCCTTTTTCGTCTTTCCCCCCTTTCTTCTGTTGTTGCTGCTGTTGCTGCCCTTTCTTGGGCCACACCTTCTTATTTTGTGATGTCCCCTCAGTCTTTGCTTCCTTCTCTCCCTTGTCCTCCTCATGCATTAAGGTCATATCTACAAGCTTTTCAAAAGTGGCCCCCATTGGAATATAGGACATGGCTAAACCATGCAGAGGCTCATTTAGCCCTTTAG
Source organism: Allium sativum (assembly GCA_030737875.1). Taxonomy (NCBI): domain Eukaryota; kingdom Viridiplantae; phylum Streptophyta; class Magnoliopsida; order Asparagales; family Amaryllidaceae; genus Allium; species Allium sativum. Next base: position 505,417,655 of record CM060921.1, on the reverse strand, counting down.
CAAAGCACAAAGCCCTTTTGTGCGATGTGTCAACCAACTCTAACCCAAACCTTGCCAACTGGTTGAACTTGTTCACATACCCCTTCACCGTCAAATTTCCTTGTTTGAGAGTTAAGAACCTCTCCTTCTATATGATTCTCTCCGCTTGGGAAAGAATTTCATTTCGAACCATTGTCTAAAGTCTTCCCAAGTTTCTACTGGGCATCCAACTTGGGTGACTTCCCACCAAAATGAGGCTTTGTCGTTTAACAGCCAAGCAACTAATTGAATTTTCCTTCGGTCCTCCACTTCAAAGATTACGAGTAAGTCCTCTATCCCCTTAAGCCAATTCTGAGCTTCTACGAATGTCTCGTTCCCATGGAATGGCCTTCCTCTCATAGCCCGGAAGTCTTTGCAGATCTTGGCAAAGTTATCAGCTCTTGGAGGAGGAGGGGGAGGAGGAATGACTGGTGCAGCTGGGGGGGAGGGGGGGGGGGGCGTTTTCTTGGCCTTCGGCAGGCGCCGTGGCCTCCAAATACCTACGGAACCATCCGGGTATTGTGATGCCCTCCGGGATATAGGGCTTTTTGTTCCCCAGACATGCTGAAAAAGGGAAAAGGAAGAAATTTAGATAAAGGACCAAAGGATACTACATATGGCTTTTTGGGGAATGTTTTTCAAAATAGACTTTTTTTTTGAAAATGTTTTTCATTTAAAACCTTTTTGAAAATAATTTCCAAAAACTTTTATCTAGTATGGTAACCTTCAGCTCTGATACCAAGTGTGACACCCCACGTCCGTTAATGTCACTCACAAAGGGAATGCATTAAGTTTCATGAAGCTCTATAGGTAAACAAACACATAATGATTACAAGACAGTTATAAATTAGGCAACAGCGGAAAATTTAAGCTCTTATTTCAAACATAAGTCATAATACCGTGGTCCACAATTTCATAAGTCACAAAAACCATTACAATAAAATAACTTCTGTCTTGCACCATCAGAGTACATAAGTAAATAAAAAGCATCATTCTCTCAATTAAAAGAGTTAAGCCGTAGTAGAGATAAGAACTTGAGCCATACTTCATAAGTAGCTCCTAGCAAGATGATATCTGATTCCTGATTAAGTCTGACTGTTTCCTCCCTGAGAACCTGGGGGGAGGGGTGGGAAGAGAACGGAAAAAAGAAGGAGAAACAACAGGGTCAGACATAAAGTCTGGCAAGTCAAGTTACTTTTAGCTAGTTGATACATAAAAGCAACATGATGGACATATAAAGTGGATAAGAGAGATCACTACATAAATGGCAGGTGTGACAAGGTAAGCAATATAAGGTGTATGTGCCTCACTAATGATCACTCTGCATTATTACTAGTATAACTGAAATGAGATGATCCCTTCCACTATGAGTTGGTAGGCATAGGTCATACGTCCAAGTATGCTCTAACCACTACCCTAATCGATTGGCTCCCTACCCTGTAGATATCCTGTGCTGGCCCCACAGTAGGAGGTATCACTTCCTAAAGTGGCTACTCATAGTGTGCACAACCATATCTACTGGTGTCACGGTCGTCTTAGCCCCCTCTGCGCGGCCCATGCACACACATGTCCCCGGTCTGTTTGCGCCGCCAACACCAACCGTCTTGTTTGGATCTCTTACAATCAATCAGTAAGTGTGCCCCTTCTCTGCCTAGTACGAAGTTCTTTACTTGATACCAACTCCGGGTTACGGATCTAGAATTTCTGAATTGGATTTATAGAATATGTTATTGTAGAAAATGGTTCAGTTCGCACTCCATCAACATTTGGCCTCCATGACTTCCAATGAAGAAAATATGAGAAATATGACACGTATATATAGCTGTCAGACCCCCTGAAACCGAGTGCCACGTCAGCCCTAGGAGTGTCGACAACCCTGTTGGTGGGTCGACTCATAGGTTAACACCCCTTCAGGTGGGTCGACCCCTAGGTCGACACCCCTCTAGGGGGGTCGACCCCCTAGAGCAAGAATTTTTCCGCTCAGAGGAATTTTTCGAATTTGAATCCTTTGGATAGAATTCTGACTCATCTCTGACTCACCTCTGACTCATGCGTATATATAAAATATTTTTGTGCGTATACAAACTTAAAACCCTCATAACTTCTTCATACAGTGTCCGTTTTACGCAAACCAAATGTCTATCTTTACCAGAATTTCGAGATGGACGCAATGGTGTAGTCCATTTCATCTAATTATGAATATTAAATTAATTATTATTTAACTTATTCTCTTTAATGTCGTTAAAAATTCCAGGTGTAACAAGTACCTTTGTTTTCATTTAAAATCAGCAATGATGTTTTCATTGACACACAAAACTCGAACAGGTAGTACCTTTGTTGGCCCATAATTTACAAGTCTTGGTAAATCTATCTTGATGTATTGCTTCAATCTAGACAGCCTAAGTTCACTACAGCAGTGGATAGGAACCCAAAGCTATGGTAGTAGCAACTTAGTTCATAATATACATGTTGTGCTTAAATACCATTAAATCTCTACTATATAGAGTTTCACTGAATGAACACCTGTTGATAAAGGGGATATATACAACCACTATGAAATCAAGCACTCTTGTTGATCAAAGCGCAGTAATCTTGGACATAACCAGCATTTTAAGGTCCAAATTTCTGGTTATACACAATACATATGGACACAATGCATATGCAAGTGTAAGAGTAAAATCAAACTGCATATGCATACAACACATATGGACATGGTTTTAGCAAGGCATCATACATGTGCACACGACATGTCCATTCAATTCTTATGTAAGATGCTATGTAGAGTTAAGTGTAAAATTATATATGCATGCTCCAATGTCTAAAGATATCAAGTCATCATCTTCGAATGACACACATACTCAACTTTCTAATTAAGAATTTACTGGGTGATCCACCAGGTGGATGCATTTTAGCTTACGCGGGCGGCCATGTATTCATGCTTATTAGCTTTATTCAAGTGTCAAATGCTGCTTTCACTTGCAACTTTCAATTTCTTTAAAGCGAACTGTGTAGTGCACCTTACACTAGACAGTCTCTGCTACAAAGTAGGTTGAAGTTGCTAGTGAAAGCGGCTTTTTACTAAGGTTAAGTGAAGCAACATTTGACCTTTGAATAAAGCTAATAAGCATGGATACCTGACCCTGCACGTGAGCTAAAATGCATCCACCTGGTGGATCGTCCATTAAATTCTTAACCAGAAAGTCAAGTAATCATCTGTCTTCCAATTTCAACAAACCAGTTAATATATTTTCAGTAAACCTGTTATCTCTCAAAACAGTGTAACAAAATTAACCATAACTTTTCATACTTAGTTACAATTTAAGAAAGATCAGTTTGTAGTTTAGTATCAGTAGATGTATACTAAAAAAAACTTGAACTCAGGGAAAGAACCAAAAAAAGTATGATATAATATGACAACAATATAACATAAAGTAGCAATCATGTGAAAATCAAACTATAACAACTTGCAATTTCTTACCAAAAAGAATTCAAAATCCTTCAGATAATACATACCAATTGGAAGCAAAACAAAAATACACTAATTTATACTTGAACTTGTCACAGTAAGACAAGAATTTGTGACTTACTATGACTTGTACTAATTCAAAATCCTTCAGCTAATACACCAATACATACTAATTAAAACCAGTGTGATTTATCACAGTAAGACTTTAACTTCTGACCGACTATTAGGCATGCATAAGAAAATTCCATTGAAACACATACCGACATACTTCTGTACAATTAACATCTCAAATTTCGTTTCATTTTTAACCTTAGAGACAAATAAAAAGAATGCTTTTCATAAAATATGAACTGTACAGCGACATTTCCTGCTGTCGAAGGAGGGCTAGGGACCTAGGGTTGCTCCGTTTCTATCAAAAGAGAGTGTCTATAGGAGGAGTGATTCCAGAGAAATGTAGAGGCGCAATTTGGTGACCGAAAACCCTAATTTTGGTTTTTGGTCACCATTGAAGTAAAAAAGAGTGAAGGGGGAGCGGCCGAAATTTTTATTCTAAGTGTCAAATGAGGTGCACAATATGAAGCGCATTCGATTCGGCCCGAAGCCTTATCAAATTAACTGATCTTTGTTGATGGGAAACCAGATTTAACGTGTTTGGGATGGTGCGGATTGCAAAATGTGGTTTGATACGGATGTGGGCACTATCATATTTGATATGAAAGCCGTATGGTATCTTCGCATCCTCGTGTGCTAAATTTGCTATTTTGGTGTAGTGTATAGCGAATGAGTCTAAAATAACATATAAAACTCGTATCCAATGCTTTTACAACTATATAAATGATAAATAACTGGAAAATTAACATCCACCTTAATTATAATTAGTACATTCTTAATTTAAAATAAAAGCATAAGCAAATATATGTAAATAAATGTAAACTTTTATGTAGCATGATAGAATTTTATAGAATATTATAGTATTTTATATCTCGAAAAACATATGTTAAAAATTTAAATTAAAAAGTAATTTTATGAAATTTATAATATATAAATGTCATTTTTAAATTCATTTCTTTTATAGAAGATATAGCAGTATATAGCCAAAATAATTGGATATATCAGGAATATCGGAATATAGCGGGCTTTAAAGCAGGTAGGCTAATTGGAAATAGTGTAGCAGCATAAATCCGCTACACGATATAGAGAGGATACGGTGAGGTAACAGCAGGGCATTAACTGCCCAACTTCTATTATTCCCACACCATTTTTGGTTGAGGAACTTCACTGTTAAGCACCACAGAGTAATACCCACTATAAATACACCCAGGGCCAGTCTGTCCAGAAAACATTGTATGAGGAGTATATGTCTAAAGCTACAAAAGGAACTACCTACACTCTCCTATGGTCGCCCTCACCTGACACTACGGACAATGCAACATACCCAATCAGTTCAATAGTCGTACCATTGAATCTATGAATTCTTTCTTTAGACGGATTCAATTCTTTATCTTCTAAAAGCAACTGGTCATTAGCTTTTCTGAATAGGATGTTGATTGAACTTCTACAGTCAACCAACACTTTTCTTTCCAAAAATGAAACAATCATGGCCAACAACACAAGTGATCTTTGGGACTTCCACCATACCAACATCTTTATTTTTAAATATGAGTCATTAGTCATCATTCTATGCTACTTATCTAAAACATCATCCTCCGTAACTAGGCAACTTTCAATCTCAACATGTTTTGTAACATTCATGTACCTCTCCACTTCATTCCATATCTTTTCAACTGGAAGAGTACTGCCAGCTATAGTATTAATAATCACTTCCTTAGGTCGCCTATGTTCATCAAAGTGGTTAGTCTTCATTACGGTTAGATATTTCATGTCCTCTATACCATGAGTTTTTCACATATTGTTGTAATTTATTCTTTCAAATCAACTCCTCGGTCATGTCACGAAGCTGACACTACTCATTTGGGTTATGATTATGTGTCTCATGGAATCGATAGAACTTTCTAACTTCTTCTCCTTCTTCGTTGACCATCTCAAAGGCCGATTTCTATATTGTAAAGTACCAAGAGTAGTAAGATAAATGTTTTCAATTGAGTTATGAGCGAGTATAATTATCGAATGATAGGATTCTTTGTCATCACCTTGAATTTAGTGTTTTATTTCATCCCCTGTCACCATTTTCTTCTGGTGAATACCTTTGTTCTCAATTTACATCAATATTCCAAGAACTCCCTCCAAATTTCTTTACAACCATGTTTCTTTATATCCCCTAGGCTTGTTAGCTGGTGTTGTTTCTCTTAGCAGTCTTTCATTCCTCTTCATTGTGAAAGTACCCAGTTTCTTTATTATAGTATTAATCCAAAGTCGAAGGTTTTTTTCTTCTCTATATCCGTTCTCTAAAATTCATATCAAGGTGAAATCTATTGATCAATGCCATCAAAACGATGTACTCTTTAGGGCTACTCACCTTGGTAACAATAATATTGAATCCATGTAAAAAGTCATTCAATGGATCTCCTTCTTCATGGAAGATATTAGAAAAAGAGATAATGTCCTTTGGATGAGTATTATGCAACCTAAATGGTTCGATGTACTTCCTCTTCAGTTGATCAAACAAAGATACTGACCTCGGTGGTAATCGGGTAAATTTTATGATTTCTACTCCCTTCAGGAAGATGGGGAAGCATCTACACTTAATGGCATTAATATCATTCAACAGATCCTATATGCCAATTATAATATATGAGATGTTGTATAGGATTCAATTTTCTAGCATACGACGACATTGTTGGCATGTTGAACCTCTATTGATACTCCTCTTGCAGAATTATCAAACATCCCAGATTTTTAAACCAAATTAATTTGGATATTGCATATGATTTTGCAGTATATTCTAATTTGATATGATGACTTATTTAAAGATTATACTGATTTAAAATATTAGCTTTATGGAAACAAGTTATTTAGAGAATTTTATTTGCTAAACTAAGATATACGATAGATTCCCATTGTACCATTTCTAAAAGATCTGCCATAGCATTTGGTAAGCTCAACCATAGCACTTGGGAAATGCTACCTAAGCTCCCTTCCTTAGGCATAGACAATTGTCCTACCACCAGTCTTCATGCATGTAAAAGGAGGTACAAGTGTCCCCATGGAAAATGACAAAACTAGCCATCTCCCTACCTTATTTAAACACCCTCCTCTCACCCTTTTCACTCATACCTCTATCACTCTCTTCTTCTTCATTTCTTCCTTTCCCTCTCCTTCTTTCGGCCATGGCCTCCATATCTCCTCCTTCCCTCTCTTATTTTCTTCCCTCCTCTCCTTCTCCCCATTCTTTTGGCCTCCACACTACTTCTCTCCCTACAAACCTCCAACCACTCTATAACACCCCACACCCGCTAAGGTCACTCACTAAGGGAATGCCTTAACTTTGGTGGAGCATTTAGGTGAATATAGAACAGAAAAATTACAACAAGACAGATATAATAATACTTGAAAAAACTAAAACATCATTTCATTGCAGCAGAAGGTAAACATGTTTAGTTACAACACCATAAAAAGAGTCAAGTACCAAATATCCATCCTGATAAAAACATAAGTACATAATCCCACTACATAAACTAATAGCCATAATAGAAAAGATAAGCTGGGCTTTACATCACGGTCCAAGCTCCAAAAGATAGATAAAGAAATCTGATCAAAGCCCACTAGTGCTAGGCCCAACCTGAGGACATGAGGGGGAAAAAGATAAAAACAACGGGGTCAGACATAAGTCTGAGTGAGCCCTATAACTTTAACAACGCAATCATTAAAGTAATTAGGGTATGATATAAACTTGGTACGGTGATGACTGGGGATAAATGACTACACTAAGTAGCCAACTAGACATAGGATGAACTAGGATAACGGTAAAGACGCATCTACCCACCCAAGGGTAATTACTAACTGCACCACACCAGTCATTCCTACTTAAAGGTTGATCCCACCCAAGGACTTAGAAAATTTACCCAGTAGTTTCGTGTATCCCTAGCTGACTACATAGGTGCCGTCTGCCCCTATCTCCACTAGGTGTACCCACTACTCCCCAAGCGATCGGCTCCCTACCGTAGATACCCGTGCTGGCCCCACAGTGGGGTGTATCACTCCCCAAAGTGGCAACCCGATACAATCAATGGTGCACGGCTTATACCTACACGATGCAACAACGTCTTACCTACCAGCCCGGGTCCACACACGCAAATGAAACCCGTTGGACTTGCGTTGCCACCGCTAACCCGTTTTGGCCTCTTATAATCAAGCCCAGTACGCGTGTCCCATCCTCGACATGGGTCGAGCCCAATAAGATACATATGGGTTACTGGTTGAAATGGGCCCCCACAAGCTACCCACCTAAGCTTGTCCCTTTATCTAGTGCATCCCACTTAACCCTTTAATCATGTTTAAATTACATGTTTCCACTTGGTTTAGTATTCTAATCGTATTTTCTATTGCCACCCAAGGCAACCCACTAGATTTCCACATGCCACCCAAGGCACTTACTTGATTTCCACATGCCACCCAAGACACCCACTTAACCCCTCATGCCCCACTACATGCTTATCTGGTTAAGTGTTTCTTAATTGATTAAACACGTAACCGTTGTAAAGACCTCTCACATTAGACTATCTTTTATGGCAGCTGGATTTGTCGGTTGGGTCCGGGCAGTCTTACGCCATAACCGAGTCTAACCTCGTGTCTTTACACTTGTCACGTATTTAGTTTGTTCCTAAGACCTCTCACATTGGGCTAATCATTTGTAGCCGCTGGATTTTCCGGTCGGTTCCGGGCAGTCTTATGCTACAAAATGGTCCAACCTCGTGTCTTAGTCGATTAATTACACCTAATTAATCACCCCCATAATTTGTATTAATTATCCCTAATTAATTACAAATTTAACGATGTACATAATTGACTCAATTATGTCCATCCACTTTATGGTATGCATAATCATACCAACTTCACACCATTTCATTAACATGAATATTAACCCCATCGTTCCCCACGTAATTCGCTAACATGACATAAAAGGTAAGATTCATCACAAATACAATGGGTTCAACTTGCATAACATTAGCATCAACATGGGTTTTTAAGGTGTCAACATGCATATAGCATCAAACCCAACTAGCATAAATAATCAACCCAAACTTGCATGAATCACATATGTCATAAAGAGGGTAACTTGCATAAGCTACTTATGTCATATGAAGGGGTAAACTTGCATATGTATGTATGACATACAAAGGGGTTAAACTTGCATATGTATGCATCCCATACAAAGGTGTAAACTTGCACATGTTACTTGCATATAATCAAACACCAAACTTGCATAACATGTCATATATGAACTTGCATATAATCAAACACCAAACTTTGCATAATCATGGTGTCATAATGGATCAATGTTTATCATAGTAATTTGCATAACTAGCATCATGAACACATAGCCTAAAACTTGCATAACTCGCATAACATCATGATCACATAGCATATGACTTGCATAACTTGCATAACATCATGATCACATAGCATATGACTTGCATAACTTGCATAACATCATGATCACATAGCATATGACTTGCATAACTTGCATAACATCATAAACACATAGCACGTAACTTGCATAACTTGCATAACATCATTAACACATAGCATATGATAACATAACATGCATTGATCCACATTCATAGCCATAACCTCATTATATCCTATCATAATCATTTCAACAATTGGTCATTAAGGCTATAGAAACTCACAACTTGTTGCTTAGCACTCCTATGAAGAAGATTGAGTTGCTAGAGTTGATTAGAGGTTGATTTGAGAGGCTATCTTCTTCTACAATTTGATGGAGGCTCCTTCAAGTTGCATTTTGACGGCATAACGACATTGTATCTATTTTTAGTATGAATAAGGGTAGTATTAGGGTGTATTTATAGATTAGTTAGGTGTTTTAGGCCATTAGATTAACCCTAAATCAGATTAGAGCCGTCAGATTTCGTCACTAGCCACCAGCACAGCTCAAAAGCCAAAATGGTGCACCCAGGTCACACAGACCGACAGGGGGGGTCGACCGCTGTGTCGACCCCTGGGTCGACCCCTAGGGTGGGGGTCGACACCCATGTCGACCCTAGGGTCGTCTCCCTCTGCCTGGTGGGAATTTTCCCGCCTCTTCTGAAATGTGAAATTTTTGTATTTAAATCTGTTTTGAATTTCTGAAAACTTCTTCGGGCCTTAACTGGGTCATACGGACTCCGATTTTCGAAAACTCGGACTCTATTTTGCGTATTTTTCTGAGACGAACGCAATGGCATAGCCCGTTTCCTCTGATTCAGACTTTAAAATTTAGTTCTGTCCCTGTTTTATATTATAGCAAGTTATTCAACATACGGGGTGTTACATTCTCCCCTACTTAAAGGATTTCGTCCCCGAAATCTCTAAGTCAAGAAGAACGTATCCTACCAACCGAACAACCATCTACTAAACCATCAAACACTGGCATCCATAATCCTTAGAGTTTCTAATGCTGTATGAACATATGCAAAGAGGGTGTGTATATGTTCCCTATCTAATGCAAAATTAGGCGGTCTACTGATTCAGTTGACCTCCTTAATGCAAACCATGTTAGTGCCATGCATCCAATATGTATGCGAAAGAACCCTATCGACACATACTATTTCTACATGAGTGCACAATCATTCACCAAAATGCATCATCCATATGATAGCACAACCATTATACATCCATTAATATAGCTACCTACACACAATTATATGCGATATGCAATATGAAGTGATTGAGCCGATCTAGTGTCTAAAGTGTGTGTATATGCATCCACGAGCAACCACTAACAACCACTTGCATCCACATGCATCCATCAAACATAACATGTCTCAAACACATGTTTCAACCATAGGTTTACCCTATCTAAAGGTCAAAGGTACTAATGAGAGGACATACTAAAGATAAGATAAGTACTAGACAAACGATAAAGGAGAAGTTAAAAGACATACCCTCAAAAAGGAATGGGTACAATGAACGCATCTTCGCTTCTGTCTCCCAAGTAGCATTGCTCTCATCTTCTCCCCATTGCACTTTGACTAGTCGAACCTCTCTGTTTCTCAACTTCTTATTCTCTGACCCAAGGATGCGGGTAGGAGCTCGTCGAATAGTCGCATCACGCTCCACCTCCACTTCTCTAAGCAAGCTCGGCTCTACCACCTTTGCGGTCTCATGTAGGCATTTCCTCAAATGTGACACATGGAATACGTCATGTACCCCACTAAGTCTCTCGGGTAAATCCACTCTATATGCCATCCGTCCAATCCTCTCCTTAATAGGAAACGGTCCTACAAATCTTGGTGCTAACTTCCCAACGGACCCAAAGCGAACAACATTCCGTAATGGAGATACTTTAACAAAGACCATGTCCCCAACATCAAACTCAAGATCTGTTCTCCTCTTATCCGCATAAGATTTCTGCCTGTCTTGTGCCGCTTTCATTCTTCTTCGAATCAAATCAATCTTTTCCGAAGTCTCTCTAACCATATCAGGCCCAAGCAAGATCTTATCCGTAGATTCCCACCAACATGTAGGTGATCGACAAGGCCTTCCATAAAGAGCTTCGAAAGGAGCCATACCAATACTAGACTGAAAGCTGTTATTCTACGCGAACTCCACCAATGGAAGATGCTCTTCCCAAGTACCTCCAAAATCTAGGATACAAAGCCTCAGAAGGTCTTCCAGAACACGATTCACCCTCTCGGTCTGGCCGTCCGTCTGAGGATGATATGCGGTGCTCAAACACATTTGAGTCCCCACTGCTTCTTGTAAACTCCTCCAAAACTCGCTAGTGAAGATAGGATCTCGATCACTCACTATGCTAGAGGGTACCCCATGCAATCAAACTATCTCTCGAAGGTAAACTGAAGCTAGCCATGGAGCAGTCCTCTTGCTCTTCACGGGTATGAAATGGGCGCTCTTAGTAAGTCGGTCTACCACAACCCAAATTCCCGTATTACCCTTCCTCGATCTCGGTAACCCATCAATAAAATCCATCGAGACACTATCCCACTTCCATTGCGGAACTTCCAATGGGTGCAGCAACCCACCTGGTTTCTTTTGCTCCGCTTTCACTTGTTGGCACACCAAGCATCTAGCGACATACTCGGCCACATCTTTCTTCATTCCGGCCTAAAAGAAAACTCTCTTCATGTCTTGGTACATCTTGTCCCCACCGGGATGAATGGTTATCCTAGAACGGTGTGCATCATCAAGAATAGCCTTCCTTAAACCCTCATCTTGCGGTACACAAAGTCTACCGTCTCTACGCAAGCACCCCCTATCGTCTAGGGTGTACCTACTCAAATGGCTGGACGACTCCCCCCTTATGAGCCTCTCTACCAACTCAACCAACTGTGGGTCGTCCCGCTGTGCCTCGCCAATCCGTCCCAAAAGAGTAGGTCTGACCTCCAAGGATGCTAGCAAACTGGGTATATAGTCAACGGAAGGTCTGAAATCAAACATCGAGATAAATTCCAAGCTTTGTCGTTCCACGAACAATGGACTCAAGGACAACCTTTTTCTGCTCAAGGCGTCCGCCACCACATTACCCTTGCCAGGGGTATACGCTATCTCGAAATCATGGGATGCTAAGAACTCCATCCACCTTTGTTGTCTCAAGTTCAAATCCTTCTGAGAAAACAAGTACTTCAATGATTTGTGGTCAGTGAACAATTCGAACCTCTCTCCCAGAAGATAATGGCGCCAAATCTTAAGCGCAAAAACAATAGCGGCCAACTCTAAATCATGGGTAGGGTAATTTTTCTCATCCGCTCTCAACTGCCTTCCCCCATAGACTATTACCCTTCCCTCTTGCATTAAGACTGCGCCCAGTCTTGTCCCACAAGCATCGGTATAGACAACAAATGGCTTACTCCCATCTGGCAACACTAAGACTGGAGCTGTGGTTAAAGCTCTCTTTAACCGTCGGAATGCATCATCACAATCTACGTCCCATGCGAAGACTAGATTCTTCTTCGTCAAGCGAGTTAATGGGGCTGATATCTTCGCGAAGTCCTTAATAAACTTCCTATAGTAACCAGCCAACCCCAAGAAACTCCTCACCTCAGTAGCATTCTTCGGAACCTTCCAATCTTGGATGGATACTACCTTCGCGGGATCCACAGCTATCCCTTCCTTGGAGACCACGTGCCCCAAGAACCGCACTTCCTTCCTCCAAAAGTGACATTTAGAGAATTTAGCCTTAAGGCAATCCGCTCGAAGATTCTCTAACACTTCCCTAAGATGTAGGGCATGCTCTTCTTCACTCTTAGAAAAGACTAAGATGTCATCCACAAAGACCACCACGAACTTATTAAGGTACTCCCTGAACACCCTACTCATCAAATCAACAAAATATGTAGGGGCGTTCGTCAAACCAAATGGCATCACCAGCCACTCATAGAAACCATCCGGAGTCCTAAAGGCAGTCTTGTCTATGCTATTCTCAGCCACTCTCAACTGATGAAACCCAGTGGCCAAGTCCAACTGCGAAAACACTGAGGCGCCAACCAACTGATCAAAGAGATCATCAATCCTCGGCAATGGGTGTCTATTCTTCTTTGTGAGCTTGTTGAGCTCTCTATAGTCTACACAAAGTCTGAGGGACCCATCCGCCTTCGTGGCAAAAACTACTGGAGCACCCCACTCCGATATACTTCGTCTTATGAACCCCTTCTCAAGCAACTCCCCTACTTGCTTATGGAGTTCCCTCCTCTCACGAGGAGCCATGTGGCGCACTGGTAAAGATACTGGTTTAGCATTGTCCACCAGATATATTCGGAAGTCTATCTCCCGCTTCGGAGGTAAGCCCTTCACCTCCTCAAACACATCCGAGTACTCCCGGACCACTCTACCAGATCGTAAACTCTCGACCGAAGCGTCAAGCGATTCAAGATAACTTAGCATAACAGAATCCATGGGATTACAAGAGATCTCGAGAGTGTTACCCAAGCCGGTCATAAGCCTAACAACTCTCCTTTCACAATCAAGAACGGCACCATTACTGGATAACCAGTCCATGCCCAAAATCAACCCATAGCCCGTGAAGCCCAAAACAAAAGCATCACATCTAAACTCAACGCTAAGTATGGAAATCTTCAAACCCAAACATATCATGGACAAATAAGTGCAGCCCCCAATTGGGTTTGAAACAACCAAGGGATCATCTACTAGACTGGTGTCTAAGTGCAGTGACTCAACTAATGATGATGAGATAAACGAATGCCATGCGCCAGAGTCAAACAATGTACGGACAGGATGATCAAATAGAAAAACCAGACTTTCAATGGAAATAGTTCTACCTCTTTCCTGAATTGGTGGAACCGTGAGAGCCTGAACTTGCCCCCTTGCCTGACCCGGTGCCATAAGAGCTTGCACCTGTCCTCCTGAGGTAGATCCCGTCCTTTGCCCCTTCTTAGGGCAGTCCTTCACTAGATGCCCTGCTTCGCCATAGTGGAAGCAGCCAGTCTTCTTCTTCTTCCGACAATCTTTGCTTAGGTGGCCTGGTATCCCGCAATTGAAGCACTTCTTCTTTCCCTTGCCACCGTTGCCTTTCCCACCCTTGTTTTGCTATTGCTGTTGAGGTCTCTTCTGATCTCCTTTCTTCTCGGGTGCCTTATTAGCATTGGGACCCTTCTCTTCCTCATGCATGAGTGCCATGTCTACTAGCTTCTCAAAGGTGGCCCCCATAGGGATGTGAGTCATAGCCAATCCATGCATTGGTTCATTCAAGCCCTTAACGAACCTCAAAGCCTTCTTCTCCGATGTATTCACCATGTCTATGCCAAACCTTGCCAATTGATTAAACTTGTTGACATATTCCTTCACCGAGAGGTTTCCTTGCTTTAGAGTCAAGAATCTTTCCATATACAAATTTTCCTCCGCCCTTGAGAGAAACTTTGCCACAAATCTTTGCCTGAAATCCGCCCAAGAGTCAACATGGCGCTCTCCATTAGTGACCTCCCACCAGAACGAGGCCTCTCCCTTCATTAACCAAGCAGCTAACTTGACTTTCTTTCCTTCTTCCATCTCAAAGATATCTATCAACTCTTCCACCTCCTTAAGCCAATCTCTAGCTTCCACAAAAGTTTCTGATCCTTGAATAGGTTTCCCTCCCATAGCCTTAAATTCCTTGCAAGTCTTAGCAAAAGTATCCATTCGAGGAGGAGGAGGAGGAAGATCGGGTGCTACTGTTGGTGGAGGAACATTTGTTGGACCCGCAGTGGCGGCCCTAGCCTCCATCAATCTCCAATACCATACTGGTATCGCTACACCCTCCGGAAAGTTAAGATCCTCAGCCATGCTGAAACGAAAAAGGAAAGATTCAAAACGGAGAATTCGAAAGATAAAGATATGGCTATTGGGGATTATGCTTTTCTTTCAAAAACTTTTCTCTTAAAAGACATGTTTTTGAAAATAATTCTTCAAAAAATGTTTTTAGAAAAATAGTTTTCTAAAAATTTTGTCTGTTCTGGTAACCTTCGCTCTGATACCACGTATAACACCCCACACCCGCTAAGGTCACTCACTAAGGGAATGCCTTAACTTTGGTGGAGCATTTAGGTGAATATAGAACAGAAAAATTACAACAAGACAGATATAATAATACTTGAAAAATCTAAAACATCATTTCATTGCAGCAGAAGGTAAACATGTTTAGTTACAACACCATAAAAAGAGTCAAGTACCAAATATCCATCCTGATAAAAACATAAGTACATAATCCCACTACATAAACTAATAGCCATAATAGAAAAGATAAGCTGGGCTTTACATCACGGTCCAAGCTCCAAAAGATAGATAAAGAAATCTGATCAAAGCCCACTAGTGCTAGGCCCAACCTGAGGACATGAGGGGGAAAAAGATAAAAACAACGGGGTCAGACATAAGTCTGAGTGAGCCCTATAACTTTAACAATGCAATCATTAAAGTAATTAGGGTATGATATAAACTTGGTACGGTGATGACTAGGGATAAATGACTACACTAAGTAGCCAACTAGACATAGGATGAACTAGGATAACGGTAAAGACGCATCTACCCACCCAAGGGTAATTACTAACTGCACCACACCAGTCATTCCTACTTAAAGGTTGATCCCACCCAAGGACTTAGAAAATTTACCCAGTAGTTTCGTGTACCCCTAGCTGACTACATAGGTGCCGTCTGCCCCTATCTCCACTAGGTGTACCCACTACTCCCCAAGCGATCGACTCCCTACCGTAGATACCCGTGCTGGCCCCACAGTGGGGTGTATCACTCCCCAAAGTGGCAACCCGATACAATCAACGGTGCACGGCTTATACCTACACGATGCAACAACGTCTTACCTACCAGCCCGGGTCCACACACGCATATGAAACCCGTTGGACTTGCGTTGCCACCGCTAACCCGTTTTGGCCTCTTATAATCAAGCCCAGTACGCGTGTCCCGTCCTCGACATGGGTCGAGCCCAATAAGATACATATGGGTTACTGGTTGAAATGGGCCCCCACAAGCTACCCACCTAAGCTTGTCCCTTTATCTAGTGCATCCCACTTAACCCTTTAATCATGTTTAAATTACATGTTTCCACTTGGTTAAGTATTCTAATCGTATTTTCTATTGCCACCCAAGGCAACCCACTAGATTTCCACATGCCACCCAAGACACTTACTTGATTTCCACATGCCACCCAAGGCACCCACTTAACCCCTCATGCCCCACTACATGCTTATCTGGTTAAGTGTTTCTTAATTGATTAAAAACGTAACCGTTGTAAAGACCTCTCACATTAGACTATCTTTTATGGCAGCTGGATTTGCCGGTTGGGTCCGGGCAGTCTTACGCCATAACCGAGTCTAACCTCGTGTCTTTACACTTATCACGTATTTAGTTTGTTCCTAAGACCTCTCACATTGGGCCAATCATTTGTAGCCGCTGGATTTGCCGGTCGGTTCCGGGCAGTCTTATGCTACAAAATGGTCCAACCTCGTGTCTTAGTCGATTAATTACACCTAATTAATCACCCCCATAATTTGTATTAATTATCCCTAATTAATTACAAATTTAACGATGTACATAATTGACTCAATTATGTCCATCCACTTTATGGTATGCATAATCATACCAACTTCACACCATTTCATTAACATGAATATTAACCCCATCGTTCCCCACGTAATTCGCTAACATGACATAAAAGGGAAGATTTATCACAAATACAATGGGTTCAACTTGCATAACATTAGCATCAACATGGGTTTTTAAGGTGTCAACATGCATATAGCATCAAACCCAACTAGCATAAATAATCAACCCAAACTTGCATGAATCACATATGTCATAAAGAGGGTAACTTGCATAAGCTACTTATGTCATATGAAGGGGTAAACTTGCATATGTATGTATGACATACAAAGGGGTTAACTTGCATATGTATGCATCCCATACAAAGGTGTAAACTTGCACATGTTACTTGCATATAATCAAACACCAAACTTGCATAACATGTCATATATGAACTTGCATATAATCAAACACCAAACTTTGCATAATCATGGTGTCATAATGGATCAATGTTTATCATAGTAATTTGCATAACTAGCATCATGAACACATAGCCTAAAACTTGCATAACTCGCATAACATCATGATCACATAGCATATGACTTGCATAACTTGCATAACATCATGATCACATATCATATGACTTGCATAACTTGCATAACATCATGATCACATAGCATATGACTTGCATAACTTGCATAACATCATAAACACATAGCATGTAACTTGCATAACTTGCATAACATCATTAAAACATAGCATATGATAACATAACTTGCATTGATCCACATTCATAGCCATAACCTCATTATATCCTATCATAATCATTTCAACAATTGGTCATTAAGGCTATAGAAACTCACAACTTGTTGCTTAGCACTCCTATGAAGTACATTAAGTTGCTAGAGTTGATTAGAGGTTGATTTAGAGGCTATCTTCTTCTACAATTTGATGGAGGCTCCTTCAAGTTGCATTTTGACGGCATAACGACATTGTATCTATTTTTAGTATGAATTAGGGTAGTCTTAGGGTGTATTTATAGATTAGTTAGGTGTTTTAGGCCATTAGATTAACACTAAATCAGATTAGAGCCATCAGATTTCGTCACTAGCCACCAGCACAGCTCAAAAGCCAAAATGGTGCACTCAGGTCACACAGACCGACAGGGGGGGTCGACCCCTGTGTCGACCCCTGGGTCGACCCCTAGGGAGGGGGTCGACACCCATGTCGACCCTAGGGTCGACTCCCTCTGCCTGGCGAGAATTTTCCCGCCTCTTCTGAAATGTGAAATTTTTGTATTTAAATCTGTTTTGAATTTCTGAAAACTTCTTCGGGCCTTAACTGGGTCATACGGACTCCGATTTTCGAAAACTCGGACTCTATTTCGCGTATTTTTCCAAGACGAACGCAATGGCGTAGCCCGTTTCCCCTGATTCAGACTTTAAAATTTATTTCTGCCCTGTTTTATATTATAGCAAGTTATTTAGAGAATTTTATTTGCTAAACTAAGATATACGATAACTTCCCATTGTACCATTTCTAAAAGATCTGCCATAGCATTTGGTAAGCTCAACCATAGCACTTGGGAAATGCTACCTAAGCTCCCTTCCTTAGGCATAGACAAGTGTCCTACCACCAGTCTTCATGCATGTAAAAGGAGGTACAAGTGTCCCCATGGCAAATGACAAAACTAGCCATCTCCCTACCTTATTTAAACACCCTCCTCTCACCCTTTTCACTCATACCTCTATCACTCTCTTCTTCTTCATTTCTTCCTTTCCCTCTCCTTCTTTCGGCCATGGCCTCCATATCTCCTCCTTCCCTCTCTTATTTTCCTCCCTCCTCTCCTTCTCCCCATTCTTTTGGCCTCCACACTACTTCTCTCCCTACAAACCTCCAACCACTCTACCCTCCTCCACAAGCCACGACCATCAACTTCCACAGGCGGTAACTCCTCAAAAACTGATCCAATTCATGATTTTTTTCGTACAATGTATTTTTCCAGTAGCCACAACTTTCATGTTGAGCACTTCTTCTGGTTTTGAGCCTAACTAGTCCAAAAATCAAGATCTTTGATGGTCATATTTTTTGACTTCATTTTAATAAACCCAAGAATACCTCCACTATATCGATCATATTTCACTCAAAAATAAACCAAATTGAGTAATTATTTTTTTACCATAGAGAAAAGAAATTCCTACAACATTGTAGTTGGCAAATTTTCAAAATTCAGAGAGTAGCTGATCCAAAAACCTGAGGGAAGCTGGTCTATTTTCGAAGTCAGAAAATGTTACAAAACTAAAAGTTTGGCGGAGTGGAACCCTAAGGTGAGAACTATTTTAACTATGTTTGAATGTTTATTATAATCATAATCCGATTATATTGGCTATTTTGTGGTTGTTATGGATGTTTTTATAGTAATCATTATTCATGTGAATATAACCATTAATTACTGTAACTGTTGACATAGGAAATTTGTTATTTGTGCATGCCAACCCCTAAGTGTAAGTTTTAATAGTAAATTTGCAGTCCAAACATCCAAAGTATGGAAAATGTAAAGGTACACACAACTTTTATGTGATTTATCATTAACGCCTACGTCCACTTTATAGTAACCATTCATCATGATATTGTCGATTACAATGTTTGTACAAGTTCAGACAATTTGAGTGTACAGAGTTGTACAATAGAATAACAAATAGCTGGTTAATTCTAAACTTTGACCAAAATTCCCTTCTTCTTCATTGAGTCAGATTGTGTTGGTATGAGCAACAATGTCCGAGAAACTCCAAATATGTCCAAAAGCAAACCAAAAGTTCAACTAAATGCCGAAAAAATGTAGGTAAATTGCTATATGAAGTTTACAAGTCCAAGGGATGTCCAAAAGCCATGGAAATGATGATGGTAGTCATTAATGGTGTCTTGGAGCTCCTATATTGTATGCCAAAGTACAACCAATGTCCAAAAATGCCAACCCCTTGAAATGCTAAGTAAGGGGGTATTTATAGGTGAGGTTTGGAGGCATCAGCTTAAATTTCATATCCTGAGGTGATGCAAAATCTGCATCCCGAAAACTTAGTCAAAAAACCATGTTGTATCCAAAATTTCAAATCCTAAAGCCATGGAATTTTGCATCTCTAAATCCTATGAGTAACACGAGCCACTCAGCCAAATCTAGGTGATATGCATATGGAAAATCCCCTTTTCCACTTTGCTTTGCCAAAAACATTATTTCTATCCCGAGTCCTTGCCAGAAAATCGCATCGCATCCCCACGATACGAACATGATAAATTTTGCATCCGATCCAATACAACCAGCTCTTTTGAGCGTGCCAAGTTTTTTGTATCCGCTTCCCAAGCCAAATTTCGTACCCTGACCCTTTGGATCGTGCATGCTAAAAATCGTATCTGCACCATGCCGATCACACGATTTCGCATCGCTCCTGGTTGTGCCAAATACCCGATCCATGATGAATATGAAAACTGGGATGAGATTTTTCTTGCTTCGCATCGAGAAAATAGGTGATTATCATGACATTTCACATCCCAATCTGAAGCAAAATATGGGATGCGATTTATCCTAGATCCAAATCGAAACTACTTTGCCAAATCCTTAAGCCTGACCCGATGCGTACAAGTCCACGTTTTTTCCATGCCGATCACCTTATTTTGACATGCCAAATCATGAACTTGCTAAATTACCAGATTCCGAGATATTGAGTTGCACACATCATTTTTGGAGATCGTGCCACGCCAATCAGCGGTTTTTGAGTGAGCAAAACCAAAATTTACCAAAATCCAAATATTTTGCCTCGACGAGTTTCGCCACATGATCAAATCGAAGCGCTCAAGGATTTTGAGCTGATCGGGTTGAGTCAATCACATTTTTTACCACGCTGGATTTTTCAAGTTTATTAATGACTTTTCCAATACGATAACGGCGACTTCGGGAATCAACGATATTTCCAACCTTTTCCGAACACTTTGCGACTTCAACCAAAACACTTTGTGTTTTCTAATGACGTTCTCGAGACTTGAACGCATCTCTAGCCATAATCTTGATGTGTGACTGCTCTGCCAAAAGGATGGTCAACACTTTACCACTTAAAACATATTTTCCTCGATCGAAGAGAGATGTGTTTTGCGAGTAAACTAGAAATCCAGAAATCCAAAATCGTGAGAAGTCCAAAGGGAAATCTAATAACCAGAAAACCGAAGAGCCATGATCGTATTGGATCGCATTAAACATAAAACCAGAAAACCACAAAGCCAAAGAACCTGAAAGCCACGATCTCATCGGATCATACTAACCAGAAACCCATGATCTCACCGGATCGTATTAACCAGAAAACCAAAACCTGAAATCCACAGAAAGCCGAAACGATTGCTATGGATCATTTTTTGAGAGATAACCAGAATAACTGAATAACTAAAATAACCAAAGTAGCCAGAATAGCCAAGGGACAAAAAGATTCCAAGAACCTGAGTGCTAGAATAACCATAGCTGGGAAATCGAGAAATCCCGAAATCCATAAATCCAGAGCAACCAATAGATGGATAACCAGATGAGCTTAAGGTGATATTGCCAAGGCAAGACGACCAATAATAGCTAGAGGAGTTCAAGGCAATCTTGCCGGGGTAAGATGACCAAGAATAGCTAGGAGATTTCAAGGCGGCCTTGCCAAAGCAAGACGACCAATAATAGCCAGAAAAGTTCAAGGCGAACTTGCCGGGACATGACAACCAAGAATAACTAAGCAAGTTCAAGGCGAGCTTGCCTGGGTAAGACGACCAAGAATAGCCAGAAAAGTTCAAGCGACCTTGCCAACGAAAGATGACCAAGAATATTAAGGAAAATAACTTGGCAAACCAAGTCTAATAAACCGTAGGCCGGAGTCCTTAGAGTTCGTAATCCGATTTTAGGTTTCCTTACTTCGCAGCTAGCGTCCCTACAAACGAAGTAATTTTTATTAAAGTTATAAAAATTTAGAGTTTTTAGTAAAACTTAACAGTTTATCATCCGTAATAAGCATGCCTAAGGATGTCTATTCCCATACATGGGTATGTGGACTTAGCCGTTTTTCATTTCAAATTCATTCGTGAAGGAGATTGAATGGTTTATCATTTGCAAAGAGCATGCCTAGTAACTCGTTGGTTCCTGTTACATGGATAAGCAAACTTAGCCATTCTAGCTCCAAAACCAAAATGAGTTTAAGGCGGCCTTACCGAGGCAAGACGACCAAGAATATCCAGAAAGGTTCGAGGCGGCCTTGCCAAAGTAAGATCTGTAAACAAATGTCAGGAGAGTTTAAGGCGGCTGTGACGGCCTGCCCCGCACCAGCCGACATTTCTCTGAAATGTGTTGTGTCGATGTCCAACCAGCACGGGACAGTCGCCAAAGGAAAAGGAAGGGTTGGAACTATGAATCACAAAGAACCTGTAGTATATCTCACATCGCATGGAATAAAATATAATAATAACATAACTTGACATAAAACAGGGGAGACAGTGCATAAGCTGAAAACTAAATCATCATAGCAGCGAAAATCCATAATACAGCTTATGATCCACATCATTATTACAACTTTAAAATACTGTCTCTAAAGCAAATAGGAAAGGTTCACTACTAATACCCAAAGCAGTGACCAACAAAAACACAGGGAGAATATATGCTAATAGTAGGTGGGAGCCTCCTACTAGTCTCCGGTACAGCTACTCTTGCAACCACCTAACTTGTCTCTAGTCTACTTGTGTGAGAACCCAAAGTAATAAGAAGAAACATAAAACTCTGGGTTAGACAATAGTCTGGTATAAGTGGTAGCAAGTATACATCTCTAAGATGAACAAATAACAGGTATAAGAATCATACCTGAACCTAGACCTGCAACCAAAGAGTTAGCACAACCGGATGTACAGTACTCTAAGGTAACACTAAAGTGTGCATAACATAGTGATAGCAAATATCAAACATAGCAATCATCCTCACATCTCTCACTCAATGCGTAAAGCATACGATATCCATTACTCTGATCACCTAGTCCTCTGCTACGATCACTTTCCCCTTGGGCGTCATAGTGACCCCATTGCACTGATCTGTAGCCACTAATCCTTTGCTATGTCCACTTTGCCCCATGGAGTCATGACGACTCCACTGCACTGGCTCATAGCCATGCTACGATCACTTTGCCCTTTTGAGTAATGATTACGCCACTGCACTGATCCATAGCCTAACATCCATCTCTCAGTGGTGAATCAAAGTTATGGACCTCGATAACCCCTTTGCACACGTCCCGCAGCCAAGCCCAACTCTAGGAGTTAACTCGTTGGTTCCTATCTAGATCCTAAGCTGCAACTGTTCATTTGTACTACGTTTGCATCTCGGGTTTTGGTCTACTCCCGGTTCGTTACTCCTCAGCTCGGCTCGTGGTCCTCCATGTCGGCTTGTGGTCAACTTCCTTGGTTTGTGGTTCCATTCGTGAATGCCGGCTCGTGGGCACATAGTTGGTTCGTGGACCACATATGGATTGTGGTCTCTTCGTCCGTGGTCAACCACCCTGCTCGGTTCGTGATGTACCCATGGGGTCCGCTCGTGGTGCTTGACTGGTTCGTGGGAAGGCGGCTCGTTATGGTGCTTCACGGTTCGGCTCGTGATGGTGGTTCGTGGGATGTATGTAGGTCAATTCGGTTCGTGGTTCACCTCCTAACTTGGCTTCTGACACATGCCTCACGAATGAGGGGATCATGAACGGTCCCTGCACAATTTCCTACAACTCTTTTTAGCAATTGTTTACGCCATACGACGGTGTTTTCGACCAATCTAACATTTCTAGGAAATCATAAAACATTCCAAACAGTAATAGTAACATATGGAATCGACCACAAACACCAAAACAACGATTATAACATGTTAATATGGATCAAACACACCTAAAACCCATGTTTTCCCCTTAATTATGTTTAACCATATCTAATGATAGGATTAGTAAAATGTATCCAAATTAACCCAAATTTCTAACAGAGGCATAAAATGACATTTCAGAATTTCTAAATATTTTTCTAGAATTTTAACATGCATAATTTTGCTAATTATCACCAATCATCCCTAATTAGCCATTATTGGTACAAAAACATGCTAATCACTCACCATGGCCACAAATAAAACCTTAGATCTAAAACTCTACTGTTATGGCATGAATCCCAATGTGTAACAGTAGCTCCAACTCTGATTTTGTGCTAATTTCCCTTTATTTTGTTGAGTCAAAGATTTCAATGAGTATTTTGATTAATGACAAGAAGAAGCTTCATGATCAACAAAAAGGAGAATCGATGACAAAAAGAAGAATTGATTTTTTTCATAGGTTAGAAGTTGGTTATTTAGAGTTATAAATGTTAAAATCTATCCTCAAATAATCATACTTCTCATTGCTTTTAAAAATATTCATGAAACTCTTTTCTGTAGCAAGTTGACAAAAACATGTCAACAGGTTATTTTTAACTTGTCAACAATATTTCAAATGAAACCTGTCTACCTGTAAAAATTAACCTGTCAACAGCTTTTTAAAGATAACGGTCAAAAACCTGTCTACCTGTACATTTTACCTATCAACAGCTTTTTGAATAACAAAGCATCTCTTTGAAGAGTCATCTTCTTTCATGAAAGGTTGCATCCATTTCTCTTCATCAGGAGTCATCTCTTTTGATTGCAACTTTTCACTAATGATTATAACTTCTCAATCATTATAAATACATCATATTTCATTCATCCAAACCACCGAATTTCACTCTCTATTCTCTGATCTATTTTGCATTCTATTTTGCATTCAAAGAGCACTCAAAATCATTATATTATCATTTGAATCTCTAAGCATATTAAATACACTTGTGATTCAACGATAATCCACTTCCAAATCTTCGCAAACATCAATTTACATTTGAGGATAAGATTATAGGAAGGGTGTACTCAATTATTGACTAATCAGTGTTGAAGCAAGAACACATTCAAAAGTCAAACTCTTGTAATTTTCCCGTGTGGGTAAGCTTGTAGCCCGTGAAATCAAGTGGGTAAGCTTGTAGCCCGTGAAATCAAGTGGGTAAGCTTGTAGCCCGTGAAATCAAGCGGGTAAGCTTGTAGCCCGTGAAATCAAGTGGGTAAGCTTGTGGCCCGTAAATCAAGTAGTGTTGTGAACCTGTTCCTCCGGGTGAAGAGAGGTTGTTGATTAGTGAAAATACAGAGAGAGCTTTGGGACTGGACGTAGGACGGTGCTCCGAACCAGTATAAAAATCCCTGGTGTGATTTTTCCTTTTTTACTGCATTTACTATATTTACTTATCTGCGAATAGTTATTACTTTATACTTGAATATTGTTTGTCATATTACACGATCCTTGTGTGTATTATACTCGGCAAGTACACGTACGCACTTTCAATTGGTATCAGAGCACGGTCATCACATAACCGTAACACAGTTATTTGATATATTCTAGTAATATGGCAAATAACCCAAGTAGTAGCACAAACACCACTTACACTGAAGGTCAATCGACAAAAAGACCTCCTTTCTTCAATGGTCTTAACTATAGTTATTGGGCAACACGTATGGCTTTTTACATGCAATCAACTAACTATGATGCTTGGAATGCTACTCAGAAAGAAATAGTCAATCCAACAACTGAGTATGCAGAATGGACGGCTGCTGAGAAAACCGCAGCTGCTGTAAATGCAAAAGCAATTAATATGTTGTTTTGTGCATTAGATCAAAATGAATATAACCGTGTTAGTATTTGTACCACTGCTTATCAAATTTGGCAAACGCTAAAAACTACTCATGAAGGTACTAACAAGGTTAAACAAACAAAAATAGCTTTGTTGAAAAGTCAATTTCAAATTTTCAAAATGAAGCCAAATGAAACTATCAATGAGATGTATTCACAGTTTCAAACCATTCATCATGCACTTATCGGATTAGGGCAAAAATATTCTGATTTTGATGTAGTTTCGACAGTCCTACATTCTCTGACTACTGAATGGGAAGGAAAAGTATTAGCGATTGAAGAAGCTAATGACCTTTCTGTCACGAAGCCAGATGAATTGATAGGAAATCTAATGTCCTATGAAGCAAATTTGCAGGCTAGAAAAGAACAAAAAGAAGAAAAGAAAAATGTAGCATTTCATGCCGAAAAGGATGAAGACATCTCAGATTCTGAAGATGAAGACCTAGCATTCATTGCAAAAGGATTCAAGAAATTCTTAAAGCAACGAAAGGCTAGTCGTTACAACAGAAAGAAGTTCAGATCAAATAAACTTCATCAAATGTAGAATGCTTCAACTGTAACAAGAAGGGACATATGCAAAAGGATTGTCCGGAGCAAAAGAAGAAGACTGAAAATGAAAAATTCAAACACAAGAAGGACAAGTCAAAGAAACGAGCATTCTCAGTAACATGGGATGATTCAGACTCATCTTCGTCTGATAGTGAAAGTGACTTAGACGATGAACAAGCAAATGTATGTTTTATGGCAAAAGAAGATGAGGTACAAATTCCTTCTTTTGAAGAAGTTCTTGATATAAATGTTGAATTGATATATAAATTCAAAGATATGAAACGACAATGCAAACAAGCTCAAGCAGACTTACGTAGAGCAGAGTTGGAGTGTGATATGCTAAAAGATGAGAAGAAAATATTAGAGGAGGAACTTGAAAATTTTCAAGCGTCATCATTTAATATTAATTCTCAATTGACTCTTTTGAGTGAAGAAATTGAAACTCAAAAAGAGAAAAATGATGCTCTTACTGTTGAAAATCATGAGCTTAAGGCAAAAGTCAAAATTCTAGACCTAGAAAAAGCTAGCTTACAAACAAAGTTAGACGACATTACTCAAAATGTTTCTAACTTTAACAAAGGTCGAGAAAATTTAACAAAAATTATTGAAAGTTCACAATCTGCTACAAATATACATGGCTTGGGATATAAGAATCAAGTTATCAAGAAACATCTTGGTAATAAAAGAAAAAAGAAAAATAAGGTAGTACAAGAAACTGAAGCTAAGAAAAATCTTAGTTTATTATATTCCAAACCAAAATCGATTGTGAAATTTCAAAAGAAGAATGTCAAAACTATACAAATATGGGTTCCTAAAACAAATAACAATTTGATTAGGAACAAGTACATTCAAAAATTTTTGAATTCTGTGCATCATAATCCAAATTTTTTATATAAAGGGGATACCGAACCCGTATGGGTTTGGACTCCTAAGACCTAACTTTTAGGACCCTATAGAAAGGTTGGTACCATGGACTTAATTTTATTTTTTGTAGGACCCACTCAAGAAAAGAGGAAAGTGGATACTGGACAGTGGTTGCTCGAAGCATATGACTGGAGACAAGAGCTTATTAACAAATATCACTTATTCAGATGGTGGCTCTGTCACTTTTGGAGATAATTCAAAAGGCTATATCATCGGCAAAGGCGATGTGAGCAATTACGGTACATCTAACTTACCTCTTATTACTAATGTCATGCTAGTTAAAAATTTGAAACATAACTCACTAAGTATTACTCAACTGTGTGACAAAGGTTTTATCATTTCTTTTTCGGATAATAAATGTAGTATCTTAGATAAAGATCGAAATTTAGTTTTTGAAGGTTATAGAGACAAAAATATCTATATTCTGAATATGAACATCAATCATAATTCACATATGTATCTTGTAGCAAATGATAATGATCCATGGCTATGGCACAAACGTTTCTGTCACATAAACTTCAGAACTATTGACAAGCTAGCCAAAAATGATCTAGTTAAAGGACTACCCAAAATGAGCTTTACGGTTAATAATATTTGTGATGCATGCCAACTAGGAAAATTGACTAAATCATCTTTCAAATCCAAGAAAGTCATATCAACAGTACAACCACTTGAGTTATTACATATGGATATATTCGGACCAACACAGGTTCAGTCAATAAATCATAGTCGGTATGTGTTTGTAATTGTTGATGATTATTCTCGTTATACATGGGTAATTTTCTTGAAAAATAAAAGTGACACGTTTATTCATTTCAAATCCTTCGTCAAGAAAATTTAAAAGTCAAAAGGACTTAAGGTTAAGAATATAAGAAGTAATCATGGCGGAGAGTTCGAAAATAATGAATTTGAACATTTTTGTACAAAGAAAGGTATCAATCATAATTTTTCGTTTCCTCGAACTCCACAACAAAATGGAGTTGTAGAACGGAAAAATCGAACTTTACAAGAATGTGCAAGAACATTATTAAATGGATCCACTTTACCAAAACATTTTTGGGCAGAAGCTGTTGCAACTGCGTGTTATGTTTTGAATCGTGTATCTATTCGACCTCTCACGAAAAATACATCTTATGAGCTATTTAATCAGAAAAAGCCAAATATTTCATATTTCAAAGTTTTCGGTTCTAAATGTTTTATTTTAAATACGAAAGACCATCTGGGAAAATTTGATCCAAAATCCGATAAAGGTATATTTGTCGGATATTCGGAACGAAGCAAGGCCTATCGTATATTCAATAAAAGAACTAAAGCTATTGAAGAATCACTTCATGTATCTTTTGACGAATTCTATAAGCCATCCCATAATATATCAGATGACGAAGAAAATATAGTCACTAATAATCCTACCATCACAAATAATGACTCTGACTCAGAAATTATTGAAGATATTCCTCAACCTGCTATGGCACCCTCTCCACCTAGATTTAGATCTCCTCCGAGAATACTAAGAGATCATCCGGTTCAAAATGTTATTAGAGAAGTAACCTCACAGATCAGGACAAGGAGTCAACTTAATCAAATGGGTCATGTTGCGTTTATTTCGAATATCGAACCGAAAAATCCTAAGGAAGCTGCTACCTACGACTACTGGATCATTGCCATGCAAGAAGAGCTAAATCAGTTCGAGCGCAATGATGTACGGGAACTTGTTCCAAGACCAACTGACCAATCAGCTATAGGAACTAAATGGGTTTATAAAAATAAGGCTGATGAACAAGGGAATATCACTAGAAATAAAGCACGGTTAGTAGCACAAGGTTATAATCAAGAAGAAGGTATCGATTATGAAGAAACATTCACACCTGTCGCAAGACTAGAGGCTATTAGAATTTTATTATCTTTTGCTTGTCATCACAATTTTAAATTATATCAGATGGATGTCAAGAGTGCATTCTTAAACGGGTTTATAAAAGAAAGAGTATATGTTGAACAACCTCCTTTATTTAAACATGAAAAATATCCAGATCATGTATTTAAACTTAAAAAAGCTTTGAACGGCTTAAAACAAGCACTACGTGCTTGGTATGAGCGTTTACGAAGTTATCTTATTGATTCGGGTTTTCATATAGGGAAGGTTGATCAAACATTATTTATTAAACATTCGCAAAAAGACATATTGGTTATTCAAATATATGTGGATGATATAATCTTTGGATCAACAAATGAAAAACTTTGTAAAGAATTTGCAGAAGTTATGACCAAAGAATTTGAAATGTCACATATGGGAGAATTATCATACTTTCTTGGTCTTCAAATTAAACAACTTCCGAATGGTATTTTCATAAATCAAGAAAAATATTGTGGAAATCTTGTTAAAAGATTTGGATTTGAAAATACTTCTGGAAAAACTACTCCTATAAGTACATCTGCTCATCTTGAAAAAATGAAAATTGTAAAAGTGTAGACCAAAAGACATATCGTAGTATGATAGGTTCTCTTTTATATTTAACGGCTAGTCGTCCTGACATTATGATGAGTGTTTGTTTATGTGCACGATTTTAAGCCAATCCTAAAGAATCACACTTACGAGCAGTGAAACGTATAATTCGTTATCTTAATAATACCAAAGATTTTGGTCTTTTCTATCCAAAAGATTGTTCATTTGAGTTAGTATCATATAATGATGCTGATTTCGGAGGATCTCGAACGGATAGAAAAAGCATAAGTGGTACTTGCCATTTTATTGGAAAACACTTGTCTCTTGGTCTAGTAAGAAACAAAATTGTGTTTCACTTTCGACGTGTGAAGCGGAGTATATATCAGTGGCTCTTGCATGTACACAAGTTTTATATATGCAACAAACACTTAAAGACTTTGGAATAAATTTATCAAATTCAATCATATATTGTGATAACACAAGTGCGATAAACTTATCCAAAAACCCGGTTAACCACTCTCGGACTAAACATATGGACATTCGGCATCATTTTCTAAGAGATAATATTGAAAAAGGAAATATAAATCTTGAATATGTAAGCATAGAGAATCAACTAGCTGATATATTTACCAAGCCTCTACTCGAATCAAGTTTCATAAAATTATGTAGAAAGCTAGGCTTATTATCTAGAAAGGAACTTGAAAATTAAACTATATTTTAAACGTCGCAGATTTCTTTTCTATCTAATACAAATAGTTATTATTTAACTATTTTCTCTCCTAAAATAAAGTGTTATTTTGGGGCGAGATTAATATGGACCACTTCTAAAAATAGAAGTAGTTTATATATACCTCTTCGTTGAGTGCTTTTTGAATTCATCTTTTCAATCTTCATTCATCTTGTAATGGCTTGTTATGCCGTTTGGATTAACGAATGGACCCGCGTACTTTGTAAATTTGATGAGTAGGGTGTTTCGGGAGTTCCTTAACAAGTTTGTGGTAGTTTTCGTGGATGATATTTTAATCTTCTCAAAAGATGAAGAAGAGCATGCTAGACATCTCAAGGAAGTCATGGAGACGCTTAGAGCACACCAGTTAAAGGCTAAGTTTTCCAAATGCCATTTTTGGAGGAAGGAAGTTCGGTTCCTTGGGCATGTAGTTTCTAAGCAAGGCATAGCCGTGGTCCCCGCAAAGGTAATTGCGGTACATGACTGGAAAATTCCTAAGAATGCAACGGAGGTGAGGAGCTTTCTCGGTTTGGTGGGCTACTACAGGAAGTTCATTAAGGACTTCGCTAAGATTTCAGCCCCTCTTACTAAGTTAACAAAGAAGAACCTAGCTTTTGTATGGGACATAGAGTGTGACATTGCTTTTCAGAGACTTAAGAGAGCCCTCACCACAGCTCCAGTTTTGGCATTACCCGATGGAGGTAAGATGTTTACCGTGTACACAGATGCGTGCGGCACGGGGTTAGGCGCTGTCCTAATGCAAGAAGGAAGAGTAATATGCTATGAGGGCAGACAACTTAAAGTTCATGAGAAAAACTATCCCACGCATGACTTGGAGTTGGCCACGATTGTTTTTGCACTTAAAGCTTGGCGCCATTATCTCCTAGGGGAGAGGTTCGAGTTGTATACCGACCACAAATCGCTTAAGTACCTCTTCTCACAGAAAGATTTGAATCTGAAGCAGCAGCAGTGGATGGAGTTCTTGGCATCATATGACTTCGATATAGCCTATACCCCTAGCAAGGATAATGTGGTGGAGGACGAGCTAAGCAGAAAAAGGTTGACTTTGAGCCCCTTGTTTGTTGAAAGGAAAAGCCTTGAGTTTATAAAAACCTTTGATTTTACGCCTGCTGTTGAGTCATTGACTGCTACGTCTGCATCTCTTGAGTTAAGATCTACACTTCTAGATCAAGTAGGGACTTCACAGAAGGAAGACCCGTAGATAGTCGAAATCATGGACAAGATGATTAGGGGTGAGACGTCAAGTCACCTCAGTAAGTATGCCATAGATGATAAGGGATGGCTAAGGCATGATGGAAGGCTATGTGTCCTACAAGTGGGAGACCTGGTAAGGAAAGTTCTTGAAGAAGCGCACCACTCGAGGATGACTATACACCCCGGAGGGGATAAGATGTACAGGGATATGAAACACATTTTCTTCTGGACTGGAATGAAAAAGGACGTGGCAGAGTTCGTCTCGAAGTGCATGGTGTGCCAACAAGTAAAGGCCGAGTCGAAGAAGCCCGGTGGGCTATTGTAACACCCCACACCCGCTAAGGTCACTCACAAAGGGAATGCCTTAGCTTCGGTGGAGTATTTAAGTGAATATAGAACTGAAAAATTACAACAAGACAGATATAAGTAATACTTGAAGTTTAAAACATTATCTCATTGCAGCAGAAGGTAAACATGTTTGGTTACATCTTAAAAACCAATAAGAGTCAAGTACAAAATATCCATCTCGTTAAAACATAAGTACATAATCCCACTACATACTAATAGCCATAATAGAAAAGATAACCGAGCTTTTCTTCAAGAGTCCAAGCTCCAAAAGATAGATAAAGCAATCTGATCAAAGCCCACTAGTGCTAGGCCCACTCTGAGAATCTCAGGGTTGGGGGAAAAAGATAAAAACAACGGGGTCAGACATAAGTCTGAGTGAGCCCTATAACCTTAACAATACAATCATTAAAGTAATTAGGGTATGATATAAACCTGGTACGGTACGACTGGGGATAAATGACTACACTAAGCAGCCAACTAGACTTAGGATAAACTAAGATAACGATAAAGACGCGCCTATCCACCTAAGGATAAATACTACATTGCACCACCCCAGATCTACCCACCCAAGGGTAATTCCTACACTGCACCACACCGGTTCTACCCACCCAAGGGTAATTCCTACTTAAAGGTTGATCCCATTAAGTGTACTTAGTAATTTTTAATAGTAGTTTCGTGTACCCCTAGCTGACTACATAGGTGCCGTCTGCCCCTATCTCCACTAGGTGTACCCACTACTCCCCAAGCGATCGGCTCCCTACCGTAGATACCCGTACTGGCCCCACAGTGGGGTGTATCACTCCCCAAAGTGGCAACCCGATAATATCAATGGTGCACGACTTATATCTACACGATGCAACAACATCTTACCTACCAGCCCGGGTCCACACACACATATGAAACCCGTTGGACTCGCGTTGCCACCGCTACCCCGTTTTGGCCTCTTATAGTCAAGCCCAGTACGCGTGTCCCGTCCTCGACATGAGTCGAGCCCAATAAGATACATATGGGTTACTGGTTGAAATGGGCCCCCACAAGCTACTACTTAAGCTTGTCATTTTATCTAGTGCATCCCACTTAACCCCTTTTTCATAATCATGCCCACTTACATGTTAAGGTTTGGTTAAGTCATCTAATCATATTTCAATTGCCACTCAAGGCACCCACTAGATTTCTACATGCCACCCAAGGCACCCACTTGATTTCCACATGCCACCCAAGGCACCCACTTAACCCTTTAATCATGTTTAGTTACATGTTCCACTTTGGTTAAGTATTCTAGTCGTATTCTCTATTGCCACCCAAGGCAACCCACTAGATTTTTCCACATGCCACCCAAGGCACCCACTTAACCCTTTAATCATGTTTAATTACATGTCCCACTTTGGTTAAGTATTCTAATCTTATCTTCTATTGCCACTCAAGGCAACCACTAGATTTCCTCATGCCACACAAGGCACACACTTAACCCTTTAATCATGTTTAATTACATGTTCCACTTTGGTTAAGTATTCTAATCGTATTTTCTATTGCCACCCAAGGCAACCACTAGATTTTTCCACATGCCACCCAAGGCACTTAATTAATCTCCACATGCCACCCAAGGCACCCACTTAACCCTTCATGCCCCACTACATGCTTATCTGGTTAAGTGTTTCTTAATTGATTAAGAACATAACCGTTGTAAAGACCTCTCACACTAGACTATCTTTTATGGCAGCTGGATTTGCCGGTTGGGTCCGGGCAGCCTTACGCCATAACCGAGTCTAACCTCGTGTCTATACACTTGTCACGTATTTAGTTTGTGCCTAAGACCTCTCACATTGGGCCAATCATTTGTAGCCGCTGGATATGCCGGTCGGTTCCGGGCAGTCGTATGCTACAAAAGGGTCCAACCTCGTGTCTTAGTCGATTAATTACACCTAATTAATCACCCCCGAATTAATTTTCCCTAATTAATTCCAATTTTAACGATGTACATAATTGACTCAATTATGTCCATCCACTTTATGGTATGCATAATCATACCAACTTCACACAATTTCATTAACATGTTTATTAACCCCATCGTTCCCCATGTAATTCGCTAACATGACATAAAAGGGAAGATTCATCACAAATACAATGGGTTCAACTTGCATAATACATTAGCATCAACATGGGTTTAAAGGTGTCAACATGCATATAGCATCAAACCCAACTAGCATAAATAATCAACCCAAACTTGCATGAATCACATATGTCATAAAGAGGTTAACTTGCATAAGTTTATTATGTCATACAAAGGGGTCAACTTGCATATGTATGTATGACATATAAAGGGTTTAACTTGCATATGTATGCATATCATCCAAAGGTGTGAACTTGCACATGTCACTTGCATATAATCAAACACCAAACTTGCATAACATGTCATATGTGAACTTGCATATAATCATACACCAAACTTGCACACATATGAACTTGCATATAATCATACACCAAACTTGCATAATCATGGTGTCATAATGGATCAATGTTTATCATTGCAATTTGCATGACTAGTATCATGAACACATAGCCTAACACTTGCATAACTTGCATAACATCATGATCATGTAGCATATAACTTGCATAACTTGCATAACATCATGAACATGTAGCATATGACTTGCATAACTTGCATAACATCATGAACATGTAGCATATGACTTGCATAACTTGCATAACATCACAAACACATAGCATATGACTTGCATATCATGCATAACATCATTAACACATAGCATATAACTTGCATAACATCATTAACACATAGCATATAACTTGCATAACATGCATAACATCATTAACACATAGCATATAACTTGCATAACTTGCATTGATCCACATTCATAGCCATAACCTCATTATATCCTATCATAATCATTTCAATAATTGGTCATTAAGGCTATAGAAAACTCACAACTTGTTGATTAGCACTCCTAAGAAGAAGATTAAGTTGCTAGAGTTGATTAGTAGTTGATTTGAGAGGCTATCTTCTTCTACAATTTGATGGAGGCTCCTTCAAGTTGCATTTTGACGGCATGGCGGCATTGTTTCTATTTTTAGTATGAATTAGGGTAGTCTTAGGGTGTATTTATAGAGTAGTTAGTTGTTTTAGGTCCTTAGATTAACCCTAGATTAGATTAGAGCCGTCAGATCACGTCCTAGCCACCAAAACACAGCCCAAAAGCCAAACTGATGCACCCAGGTCACCTGGGCTCGACCAGGGAGGTCGACCCCCAGGTCGACACTAGGGTCGACTCCCCAGTCGACCTGGTGGGCAGGTCGACTCCCCAGTCGACCCCCAGGTCGACCCCCTGGGTCGGGCGGGAATTTTCCCGCCACTTCTGAAATTTGAAATTTCTGTTTTTAAATCTGTTTTTAAATTTTCTGAAACTTCTTCGGGCCATATCTGGGTCATACAGACTCCGATTTTCGAAAACTCGGACTCTATTTCGCGTATTTTTCCGAGACGAACGCAATGGCATAGCCCGTTTCCCCTGATTCAGATTTTGAAATTTAATTCTGCCCTGTTTTATACTATAGCAAGTTATTCTACATGTGGGGTGTTACATTCTCCCCTACTTAAAGGATTTCGTCCCCGAAATCTCTAAGTCAAGAAGAACGTATCCTACCATCCAAACAACCATCTACTCAAACCATCAAACACTGGCATCCATTGTCCTTAGAGTTTCTAATGCTGTATGAACATATGCAAAGAGTGTGTGTATATGTTCCCTGTCTAATGCAAAATTAGGCGGTCTACTAATTCAGTTGACCTCCTTAATGCAAACCATGATAGTGCCATGCATCCAATATGTATGCAAAAGAACCCTATCGACACACACTATCTCTACATGAGTGCACAATCATTCACCAAAATGCATCATCCATGTGATAACACAATCATTATACATCCATTAATATAGCTACCTACACACAATTATATGCAATATGCAATATGAAGTGACTGAGCCGATCTAGTGCCTAGAGTGTGTGTATATGCATCCACGAGCAACCACTTGCATCCACACGCATCCATCAATCATAACATGTCTCAAACACATGTTTCAACCATAGGTTAACCCTATCTAAAGGTCAAAGGTACTAATGAGAGGACATACTAAAGATAAGATAAGCACTAGACAAACGATAAAGGAGAAGTTTAAAGGACATACCCTCAAAAAGGAATGGGTACAATGAAGCATCTTCGCTTCTGTCTCCCAAGTAGCATTACTCTCATCTTCTCCCCTTGGCACTTTGACTAGTCGAACCTCTCTATTTCCCAACTTCCTAATCTCTGACCCAAGGATGCGGGTAGGAGCTCGTCGAATAATCGCATCACGCTCTACCTTTACTTCCCTAAGCAGGCTCGGCTCTACCACCTCTATGGTCTCATGTAGGCACTTCCTTAAATGTGACACATGGAATACGTCCTGTTCCCTATGCAACTGAATTATCTCTCGAAGATAAACTGAAGCTAGACATGGAACAGTCCTCTTGCTCTTCACGGGTATGAAATGGGCGCTCTTAGTAAGTATGTCTACCACAACCCCAATTCCCATATTACCCTTCCTCGATCTTGGTAATCCATCAATAAAATCCATCGAGACGCTATCCCACTTCCATTGTGGAACTTCCAATGGGTGAAGCAACCCACCCGGTTTCTTTTGCTCCGCTTTCACCTGTTGGCACACCAAGCATCTAGCGACATACTCGGCCACATCTTTCTTCATACCGGCCTAAAAGAAAACTCGCTTCATGTCCTGGTACATCTTGTCCCCACCGGGATAAATGGTCATCCTAGAACGGTGTGCATCATCAAGAATAGTCTTCCTTAAACCCTCGTCTTGCGGTACACAAAGTCTACCGTCTCTACGCAAGCACCCCCTATCGTCTAGGGTGTACCTACTCAAATGGCTGGACGACTCCCCCCTTATGAGCCTCTCTACCAACTCAACCAACTGTGGGTCGTCCCGCTGTGCCTCGCCAATCCGTCTCAAAAGAGTAGGTCTAACCTCCAAGGATGCTAGCCAACCGGGTATAAAGTCAACGGAAGGTCTAAAATCAAACATCGAGATAAATTCCAAGCTTCGTCGTTCCACGAACAATGAACTCAAGGACAACATTTTCTACTCAAGGCATCCGCCACCACGTTACCCTTGCCAGGGGTATACGCCATCTCGAAATCATAGGATGCTAAAAAATCCATCCACCTTTGCTGTCTCAAGACTATGCGCTCGAAGAGTCTCCAACACTTCCCTAAGATGTAGGGCATGCTTTTCTCCACTTCTGGAGAAAACCAGGATATTCTCCCATACAAAATCGTCACAACTATCCATCTCTCACGCAGACCATCCTAGTCGAACTTGACATCCCCCAAGTGCAAGCCCTAAAGGCCTAAACCAATATCAGATAAACACCCAAGGGACACCTCCTTCGAATTCAGACGAACTACGTGAGATGATACTAGTAAAAACGGCTAAATAATTAAGCCCTTGTCCAACTCTGGATGTCCTTGCCAATCTCGCTCCACAACCACCGTTGATCAAATAACTGGCCTTGCTTAACCTATTAAGCACACATGAAAACTTATTTCGCTTTCAGATAAGACCAAGATGTCATCCACAAAGACCACTACAAAGTTATTTAGGTACTCCCTGAACACCCTACTCATCAAATCAACAAAGTATGCGTGGGCATTCGTCAAACCAAATGGCATCACCAGCCACTCATAGAAACCATCCGGAGTCCTAAAGGCAGTCTTGTCTATGCTATCCTCAGCCACCCTCAACTGATGAAACCCGTGGCCAAGTCCAACTGCGAAAACACTGAGGCGCCAACCAACTGATCAAAGAGATCATCAATCCTCGGCAATGGGTGTCTATTCTTCTTTGTGAGCTTGTTGAGTTCTCTATAGTCTACACAAAGTCTGAGGGACCCATCCGCCTTCGTGGCAAAAACTACTGGAGCACCCCACTCCGATATATTTCGTCTTATGAACCCCACCTCAAGCAACTCCCCTACTTGCTTATGGAGTCCGCTCCTCTCACGAGGAACCATGCGGCGCACTGACAAAGATACTGGTTTAGCATCGTCTACCAGATATATTCGGAGGTCTATCTCCCGCTTCAGAGGTAAGCCCTTCACCTCCTCGAACTCATCCGAGTATTCCCGGACCACTCTAATAGATCGCAAACTCTCGACCGAAGCGTCAAGCGATTCAAGATAACTTAGCATAACAGAATCTATG
Organism: Allium sativum; assembly: GCA_030737875.1. Lineage (NCBI taxonomy): Eukaryota > Viridiplantae > Streptophyta > Magnoliopsida > Asparagales > Amaryllidaceae > Allium > Allium sativum. Next base: position 505,379,759 of record CM060921.1, on the reverse strand, counting down.
GGATTTCAAAAGATCTCGAGAGTGTTACCCAAGCGGGTCATGAGCCTAACAACTCTACTTTCACAACCAAGAACGACACCGTTACTGGATAACCAGTCTATGCCCAAAATCAACCCATAGCCCCTGAAGCCCACAACAAAGGCATCACACCTAAACTCAACGCTAAGTATAGAAATCTTCAAACCCAAACATATCATGGATAAATAAGTGGAGCCCCCCAATTAGGTTTGAAACAACCACGGGATCATCTACTAAACTGGTGTCTAGGTGCAGTGACTCAACTAATGATGACGAGATAAACGAATGTGATGCGCCAGAGTCGAATAAAGTTTGAACAGGATGATCGAGAGAACCAAATTTCAACTTAGACGGTCCTACCCCCATCAGGTATACCCGTCGTGAGGGAATACATCTACCCTCCAGAAGATCCTGTACTTCGTCCTTACCTCTTTGGACAACCCTAATAAGGTGTCCTATTTTCCAAGACAACTAGCCTTCCCCTTCACATTCTCCTTTCGTGACCTTCTTACCACGATAAGGTTTCGTCCTTTATTTACCTAATAGCTATTTGAACCTTCCTCTCTCGTCCATCTTAAAGGTACCCATAAGCCCTCCACCTCCTTGGACTAACTTCTTGGCCTGGAAAACGTCTTAGTCCCTTGAAGTGGTACTTCCGTCCTTTATACGGAAGTCCTTATTTATCTTAAAAAGACATCTATACGAGGAGGGGAAATTCAAAAAGAGAAAGAGGAAGAGATTCAAAACGGAGAATCGAAGGAAGGATATATGGCTCTTGGGGATTATGTTCTTTTCTTTCAAAAGCTTTTCTCTTAAAAGACAAGTTTTTGAAAATACTTCTTCCAACAATGTTTTTAGAAAAATAGTTTTCTAAAATTTTTATCTGTTCTGGTAACCTTAACCTCTGATACCACGTGTAACACCCCACACCCGCTAAGGTCACTCACAAAGGGAATGCCTTAGCTTCGGTGGAGTATTTAAGTGAATATAGAACTGAAAAATTACAACAAGACAGATATAAGTAATACTTGAAGTTTAAAACATTATCTCATTGCAGCAGAAGGTAAACATGTTTGGTTACATCTTAAAAACCAATAAGAGTCAAGTACAAAATATCCATCTCGTTAAAACATAAGTACATAATCCCACTACATACTAATAGCCATAATAGAAAAGATAACCGAGCATTTCTTCAAGAGTCCAAGCTCCAAAAGATAGATAAAGCAATCTGATCAAAGCCCACTAGTGCTAGGCCCACTCTGAGAATCTCAGGGTTGGGGGAAAAAGATAAAAACAACGGGGTCAGACATAAGTCTGAGTGAGCCCTATAACCTTAACAATACAATCATTAAAGTAATTAGGGTATGATATAAACCTGGTACGGTACGACTGGGGATAAATGACTACACTAAGCAGCCAACTAGACTTAGGATAAACTAAGATAACGATAAAGACGCGCCTATCCACCTAAGGATAAATACTACACTGCACCACCCCAGATCTACCCACCCAAGGGTAATTCCTACACTGCACCACACCAGTTCTACCCACCCAAGGGTAATTCCTACTTAAAGGTTGATCCCACTAAGTGTACTTAGTAATTTTTAATAGTAGTTTCGTGTACCCCTAGCTGACTACATAGGTGCCGTCTGCCCCTATCTCCACTAGGTGTACCCACTACTCCCCAAGCGATCGGCTCCCTACCGTAGATACCCGTGCTGGCCCCACAGTGGGGTGTATCACTCCCCAAAGTGGCAACCCGATAATATCAATGGTGCACGGCTTATATCTACACGATGCAACAACGTCTTACCTACCAGCCCGGGTCCACACACGCATATGAAACCCGTTGGACTCGCGTTGCCACCGCTACCCCGTTTTGGCCTCTTATAGTCAAGCCCAGTACGCATGTCCCGTCCTCGACATGGGTTGAGCCCAATAAGATACATATGGGTTACTGGTTGAAATGGGCCCCCACAAGCTACTACTTAAGCTTGTCATTTTATCTAGTGCATCCCACTTATCCCCTTTTTCATAATCATGCCCACTTACATGTTAAGGTTTGGTTAAGTCATCTAATCATATTTCAATTGCCACTCAAGGCACCCACTAGATTTCTACATGCCACCCAAGGCACCCACTTGATTTCCACATGCCACCCAAGGCACCCACTTAACCCTTTAATCATGTTTAGTTACATGTTCCACTTTGGTTAAGTATTCTAGTCGTATTCTCTATTGCCACCCAAGGCAACCCACTAGATTTTTCCACATGCCACCCAAGGCACCCACTTAACCCTTTAATCATGTTTAATTACATGTCCCACTTTGGTTAAGTATTCTAATCTTATCTTCTATTGCCACTCAAGGCAACCACTAGATTTCCTCATGCCACCCAAGGCACCCACTTAACCCTTTAATCATGTTTAATTACATGTTCCACTTTGGTTAAGTATTCTAATCGTATTTTCTATTGCCACCCAAGGCAACCACTAGATTTTTCCACATGCCACCCAAGGCACTTACTTAATCTCCACATGCCACCCATGGCACCCACTTAACCCTTCATGCCCCACTACATGCTTATCTGGTTAAGTGTTTCTTAATTGATTAAGAACGTAACCGTTGTAAAGACCTCTCACATTAGACTATCTTTTATGGCAGCTGGATTTGCCGGTTGGGTCCGGGCAGCCTTACGCCATAACCGAGTCTAACCTCGTGTCTATACACTTGTCACGTATTTAGTTTGTGCCTAAGACCTCTCACATTGGGCTAATCATTTGTAGCTGCTGGATATGCCGGTCGGTTCCGGGCAGTCTTATGCTACAAAAGGGTCCAACCTCGTGTCTTAGTCGATTAATTACACCTAATTAATCACCCCCGAATTAATTTTCCCTAATTAATTCCAATTTTAACGATGTACATAATTGACTCAATTATGTCCATCCACTTTATGGTATGCATAATCATACCAACTTCACACAATTCATTAACATGTTTATTAACCCCATCGTTCCCCACGTAATTCGCTAACATGACATAAAAGGGAAGATTCATCACAAATACAATGGGTTCAACTTGCATAATACATTAGCATCAACATGGGTTTAAAGGTGTCAACATGCATATAACATCAAACCCAACTAGCATAAATAATCAACCCAAACTTGCATGAGTCACATATGTCATAAAGAGGTTAACTTGCATAAGTTTATTATGTCATACAAAGGGGTCAACTTGCATATGTATGTATGACATATAAAGGGGTTAACTTGCATATGTATGCATATCATCCAAAGGTGTGAACTTGCACATGTCACTTGCATATAATCAAACACCAAACTTGCATAACATGTCATATGTGAACTTGCATATAATCATACACCAAACTTGCATACATATGAACTTGCATATAATCATACACCAAACTTGCATAATCATGGTGTCATAATGGATCAATATTTATCCTAGCAATTTGCATGACTAGCATCATGAACACATAGCCTAACACTTGCATAACTTGCATAACATCATGATCATGTAGCATATAACTTGCATAACTTGCATAACATCATGAACATGTAGCATATGACTTGCATAACTTGCATAACATCATGAACATGTAGCATATGACTTGCATAACTTGCATAACATCCCAAACACATAGCATATGACCTGCATATCATGCATAACATCATTAACACATATCATATAACTTGCATAAAATGCATAACATCATTAACACATAGCATATAACTTGCATAACTTGCATTGATCCACATTCATAGCCATAACCTCATTATATCGTATCATAATCATTTCAATAATTGGTCATTAAGGCTATAGAAAACTCACAACTTGTTGATTAGCACTCCTAAGAAGAAGATTAAGTTGCTAGAGTTGATTAGTAGTTGATTTGAGAGGCTATCTTCTTCTACAATTTGATGGAGGCTCCTTCAAGTTGCATTTTGACGGCATGACGACATTGTTTCTATTTTTAGTATGAATTAGGGTAGTCTTAGGGTGTATTTATAGAGTAGTTAGTTGTTTTAGGCCCTTATATTAACCCTAGATTAGATTAGAGCCGTCAGATCACATCCTAGCCACCAAAACACAGCCTAAAAGCCAAACTGATGCACCCAGGTCACCTGGGCTCGACCAGGGAGGTCGACCCCTAGGTCGACACTAGGGTCGACTCCCCAGTCGACCTGGTGGGCAGGTCGACTCCCCAGTTGACCCCCAGGTCGACCCCCTGGGTCTGACGGGAATTTTCCCGCCACTTCTGAAATTTGAAATTTCTGTTTTTAATTCTGTTTTTAAATTTTCTGAAACTTCTTCGGGCCATATCTGGGTCATACAGACTCCGATTTTCGAAAACTCGGACTCTATTTCGCGTATTTTTCCGAGACGAACGCAATGGCATAGCCCGTTTCCCCTGATTCAGATTTTAAAATTTAATTCTGCCCTGTTTTATACTATAGCAAGTTATTCAACATGCGGGGTGTTACAGCTATTACATCCTTTGGTAGTTCCGCAATGGAAATGGGAGAGTATCTCGATGGATTTCATGGATGGAATGCCTAGGTCAAGGAAGGGAAATACTAGCATATGGGTTATAGTTGATAAACTCACGAAAAGTGCTCACTTCATTCCAGTGAAAAGCAAGAGGACCGCATCAGGGCTAGCATCTATCTACCTTCGAGAGATAGTACGATTGCATGGAGTTCCTTCTAGTATAGTTAGTGATCGTGACCCGATTTTCACTAGCCAGTTTTGGAATAGTCTGTAAGAAGCAATGGGAACACGACTGAACTTGAGCACAACCTATCACCCACAGACGGATGGACAAATAGGGTAAATAGGGTACTAGAAGATCTCCTGAGGCTATGTATTCTTGACTTTGGTGGCACTAGGGAAGACCGTCTTCCTCTCGTGGGGTTTGCATATAACAATAGTTACCAAGCTAGCATCGGAATGTCACCGTTCGAAGCCCTGTATGGAAGACCGTGCAATTCGCCAACTTGTTGGTGGGAGACGACAGACAGACTTATACTTGGGCCCGACATGATAAGGGACACTTCTGAGAAGATTGAGTTGATACGAAGACGGATGAAAACGGCCCAAGATAGACAGAAATCTTATGCGGACCAGAGGAGGACAGACCTAGAGTTCGAAGTCGGAGATATGGTCTTTGTAAAAGTTTCTCCATTACGCAATGTAGTTCGTTTTGGAGCAGTCGGAAAGCTAGCACCAAGGTTCGTAGGACCGTTCCCTATCACTGAAAGGATTGGACGAAGGGCCTATAAGGTAGACTTACCCGAGAAGCTGGCTGGGGTGCACAATGTCTTTCACGTCTCGCATCTCCGGAAGTGCTTACATGAGTCAGCCGAAGTGGTTGAGCCAAGCATCCTTGAAGACGTAGAAGTGGAAAAAGAAGCAACATTGAGGCGAGTCCCGATTCGTATCTTAGGAAAGGAGATTAAGAAGCTAAGGAATCGAGAAGTCAAGCTAGTTAAAGTGCAGTGGAGTGAAGCCCAAGAAGACGCAAATTGGGAAACCGAAGAGAAGATACGCGCGCTTTAACCATTTCTTTTTGAGGGTACATTCTCAATCTCTTTTTCCTGTAAACTTGAAACCTTTACGTATCATGCTTCTACTATCTACGTTTGTCTTGTTATCTTCTCGATCTTATCTTGAGAACCTTAGGTAGAACCATATGTATGTAAACATGTGATTGAAACATGTTATGGTTGATGGATGCAAATGGTTGCAAGTGGTTGCTAGTGGATGCATGACACACATTAGGCACTAGATCGGCTCAGTCACATTTTCATGTTGCATATGCATGAGTGCTTATACTTGTACATGGATGGAACTTGTTATGCTATCACTTGGATGTTGCATATGGATAAATGTTTGTGCACTCATGTAGAGATTATAAACTATGTTAGGAATTTGCATACATGTTGGATTCATTACACTAACGTATTTTGCATTAAGGAGGTTTACTGAATCAGTAACCGCCTGATCTTTTGCATTAGATAAGCACATATACACACACTTTCTGCATATGTTCATACAGCACTAGAAATATTTTAAGGACAATGGTTGCCTGTGGATGATGCTTTGAGTAGATGGATGATGGATGGTAGGACACATCCTCCCTAACTTAGAGATTTTGGGGACGAAATCCTTTAAGGGGGGAGAATGTAACAACCCGTGTTTTTATCACGTGTAATAACCATAAATCAAGGCAGAATTAATTTTTAAAATAAGAATCAAGGGAAACGGGTTACGCCATTGCGTTCGTCTCGAAATTCTGCTTGGAAAAGAGTCCGAGTTTTCGAAAATCGGAGTCTGTATGACCAAGTTATGACCCTTCGAAGTTTTTAGAAGTTTTCAAGTTCAAAACAGTTCAATTCGAATTCAAAATTCGAAATTCAAACCTCAGAATGGACTGGGCGGGAAATTTCCTGCCCAGGACCAGGTTGACCTTGGGGTCGACTATGTAGTCGACCTACCCAGGACCAGGTCGACCATAGTGTCGACCTGGGGGTCGACCTGGTGCCCGAGTCCACTTTTGAAGCTGGGTTCACTCTGATGTTTTTGGCTTCGTTTCTGTCCACATTCGTTGACCTGACCTATAAATACAGCTCCTAACACCAGTCTCTCTACACAAAATTCTTTCTGACCTTATGCTGCTCTAATTCTGGTTGAAAAGTTTGAGAAAGGGACAGCTTCTTCTACGTTGAGACTGCGTTAAGGGAATTGCTGATTTGGGGATTTCTATTAGACTTGACTAAGCATATAAAGATTCAACATCGACTCTCTTTTTCTAATTCTCGAACCACGATCTGTAAGCCCCAGTTATTTTTAGATTTAAACTATAAATGTGATATGGATATGATGTATATTGAAATTGGACCTATGTATGATGACTGTTTTACATCCATTCTTGTTCATCTTAGATCTTGACTTCTAGATATATTACTATGACATTGATTTGGGGCCTATTCACGTTGTAAATCAAAAGGAAAGCCCCTCATACTATCATGCTAAATCGGCTATTAGTCACAAGTTTATGACTATCACCTTATGTCAATCGTTACTATGATTATGCTATCACCTTATGTCAATCGTTACCATGACTATACTATCACCTTATGACAACTGATATCTTGACTAATACCTTGTCTTGTTAGATTTGAAATCTTTATGTTTGAGGCCAATATTCCATATGCCAGTAATGTTATATCATTTATCTCAAGTTATACCGTGCTATGCTAGTAATCACTTTTGCCACCTTATACTTGTCCCTTTTTATGTTATTCCCTAATTAGATTTATTTGTATTGATTCGAGCTTACGTACGATGGGAATACGATTTGGGTAGACTAGGTAAAACATGAATTGACTTTGAACTTTAAGCATGAACGTTATTATAACTTGAATCTGGATATGGACATGAACTTGACACGATTTGACATGAAACATGACATGAAAACTCGACATGAAAACTTGAACGTGGGCATGACAATTAGATAAACTTGAAAATGGCTAACTTGAGGTTGGGTTGAGTTTGCAGTGTAAATCTGCCCGGAACCGCCCGGCAAATCCAGTGGCTGCAAACAATAGGATCCAATGTGGGTAGTTGGTCATATCGCACGTAAAACCCGAGGTTAGACTATGTTGTGGTGTAAATCTGCCCAGAACCGCCCGGCAAATCCAGTAACCACAACAGTTAGTCTAATGTGAGAGGTTGAGGTGCATTAATGAATTAATGCCACATGATAGGGTTAAGTCATGAACCACTTGAATATACTTAACCAACTTGACACGATGGTTTGATAGGGTTAAGTCATGAACCGCTTGAACACACTTAACCAACTTGAAACATGATTTGGATAGGGTTAAGTCACGAATTTGAATGACAACACTTAACCCATTAGAAACCCTAGTTACGCGGTCCTTTTCAGCAGTAACCCACTTAGATGTATCACGATACCCTGGGACTAGGCATGGTTGGGCACGATTACTGGGCTGATTGTAAGCGACCAAAACGACGGCTGAGTAGGTGCGCCATTGTAGGTTCAGGCGGACTATGGTCGTGCACGTAGTCCGAAGTTGAAAAAGCAGGCATTGGGCACGCGTAGATTTACACTGTGCGTGTTTGATTCATGTTGGTGGTTGGCACCATAGGACTTGATACACCCTATGGTGGACCTAGCACAGGTAACTACATTTTAGGATAGGGCTGTATGACACAGACACATGACGAGCTAGGACTTGTAGGGAGCCGATCGATTAGTAGATCATACCTTAGGACCCCATAGTGGGTCACTTCATGATACTGGGCCAAGGGATCATTTCATGATTAATACTTGACATGGGTTAGAACACTAGTACAGTTGGTGCAACGAACCTTGAATATGCGATGCTAGACTTGACTTATCTTGTTATCTTAATTATCCTACCAGTTCTGTTATCATCCTTATGTTTAATTCCAGTTTTCACATATCATGTTACCTTTACTAGTTTTCATACTGAAAGTCACTAGGGCTTACCAGTCTTTATGACTGGCCCTTTTTCTTTCGCCTCTTTTTCTTTCGTTTTCCCCCCAGGTTCTCAGGGAGGAAACACTAGCTCTTAGCTTGGATTTAGCTTGCTTTCTGATAGCTCATGTACGGTTTGGTCTTGGGCTATGCTATGGCTGCTTCTGCTATTTATGGGGAATAAACTACTTTTGTTATCTTAAGTTTATGCTTCTTTATTTGGAACTTGATGTAATGGGATAATTTGTATCTTGGATATGTGAGCTTTTGACTCTTTTCTTGAAAATAATAAAAAAAGTTGGTTTTTAATTTCTACCGCTGCTTTATTTATGTTCTTCCTTGTGATATCTTTGTGCATGTTTACCTAGATAATACTCCACCAAAACTAGTGCATTCCCTTTGTGAGTGACCCTAGCGGAGGTGGGGTGTTACAATACAAGTGCTAAGGTGCGGAGACTCAACTATGGAAGCAGATATAACCGAATGTGAAGCGCTAAAATCAAAAAGAGTACTAACAGGATGATCAAAAAGAGAAACTAATCTTTCTCAACAGAAACTTTACTACCTCTCTCTGGTACGCTGGCGGTGAGAGCACGCACTTGACCTCCTGAAAATCCTATCTTTGTTCTTCGCCCTTGTCCTTAATTATATGACCCGTTATACCATAATAAAGACACTTCCTCTTGTCTTAGGTTTTACTATTCTTTCCTCCTTTCTTGTCCTATGGTTCTTCCACTTACACCTCTTTCTTTTTACCTCTTTTGTGAACCAAGTCCATATCCATGAGTTTCTCATCGTTGGGTTGTGCTCCTTAGCCAAACTCCCTCATTCTCATCTTTACCATCTTTGTGTAACTTGTTGACAAGTCTCTCGAAAGCTGACTCCATCGCACAGAAAACCCTTCAAAGCTTGAAAGAAAATTAGCCGCATGTGAAACTACTGCGGCTATAAATGGTAGTTGGGCACTTCTTCACCCTTTGATAGGTGTCGTAGTCTCATCAAGCCTACGGAACCATGCCACGATGAGGTTACCTCCCAGAAAGCCAGGAGCCCCGGAGGCTCAGAAAAGAAGGATTCAAACAGAGGATCAAAAGTTAGTGCATATGGCTTTGGGGAATATGCCTTTAAAACAAAACTTTTCTTTTGGAAATGCTTCTTTTAAAACCATTTTGAAAATAATTTTTCAAATCTTTTATCTGATCCGGTAACCTTCATCTCTGATACCAAGTGAAATACCCCACCTTCGTTAAGGTCACTCACAAAGGGAATGCATTAACTTCAGTGAAGCGTTATAGGTAAAAGATGCAGATAAATTACAAGATAGACAAATAAAGCAGCGGAAAACATTGTCATTTTATAAGCAACATAGTTCAGTCAAGCTTTTACAACAATTGACTCAATCATACTTAAAAGTACTACATAAAATTTCTTTCTTCATTTAAAACTCCAAGTACATAAAGAAGCATAAAATAGTAGCAAAGTAGCATAAGTCCCCAAATTAAAGTGCAAACATAGCCTTAGCCAAAGATAAGAGGATCCAAGTAATACATCAAAGAATCTTCAAGCTTGGAAAGAGAAACGGTCCAAACCGAGCTGAGTTATTCCCTCCCTGACTACCGGGGGGAGAAAGGTGGTCCAGTGACTTTCAGTATGTAAACAGGTAAAAGCAACATGACATAAATAAACTGAATATAAGACAATACCGTGATAAGAGGGATAACAAGATAAGATTAGCATAAAATATGTTAAGGCAAGATAAACTGAATGCGCTTCTACTTTTTCTCTGCTTCGCTACTACCTTGTTATTCTGGTTTCTATATCTCTGCACCACCTATCTAGTGTCCCAACTAGAAATCTGTATAAAATGATAATGTGATCCCAATCCCCGCAATTGTGTAGCCTTCAGGTGTACATCTATTATGATGATCCCATCTTTTTCTACCTAATTGCCATGGATCTGTTAGATGTACCCTTACTACCCTATCGATCGGCTCCCTAACTCGCATGTATTTATTAGTTGTGTCATTCGACCTTGCTTGTATGTATTCATTACTTGTGTCATTCGACCCCACTTGTATGTAGATACCTGTGCTGGCCCCAACATGGGGTGTATCAATTCCCATGATGGCGACTCGACACGATTCAAGATGCACAATGTATAATACTGATGCCCAGTGCCTGCTTTTCCACTCCGGAGCACGTGCATACCCATACTCTATCGGATCTACACTGCTGCACCACTTGCCGCTATTTTGACCGCTTATAATCAGCCTAGTAATCGTGCCCCACCCTGCCTAGCTCAAGGTACCATGATACATCTATGTGGGTTACTACTGAAATGGGTCCCCATTACTAGGGTTTCTTAATCAACATGTTTTAATGGTTAAGTGTTCTCAATTTAACTTAACCCCACCCATTTGCTTAATTAACATATTGTACTGGTTAAGTGTTGCCTATTCATATGTTACTTAACCCTCTCACTAATTCATGCATGTTTGTTTGACGGTTAAGTTTGTGGGCCTATATATACTAATATCACTCACTTACCCAAGTTTACTTAACCCTTCCCCTTATTAAGCCCATATGTATTATTGGTTAAGCTTGCGTTAACCCTATCCACCTTGTTCATATAATATTGGTTAAGTTGTCTTCTTGTCCATGTTAACTTAACCCACCCACCTAACATATCATATTGGTTAAGTGTTTCTTATTAAATTAACCCTTCCCATTCATCTTGTTGTATTGGTTAAGTGTTTCCTATTAACTTAACCCTGTTCATTCATCATGTTATATTGGTTAAGTGCTTCCCCTTGACATAACCCTACTTGTTCATCATGTTATGTTGGTTAACTTAACCCTACTCATTCATCATGTTGAATTTGGTTAAGTGTTTCCTATTAACTTAACCCTTCCACTTGTCATGTTACCTTGGTTAAGCATTGCCCTATCACACCTCATGTTGTATTGGTTAAGTGTTGCTCTCTTGTGTTAACTTAACCCTACCATTCTTAGCATGCCTATTCATTAGCATTAATTCATTCATTAATGCCTCAACCTCTCACATTAGAACTGTTGTTTGCGGTTGTTGAATGTGTCGGGCGGTTCCGGGCATACTTCTACCGCAAACTCATTCTAACCTCGGGTTTTGGGCTTAATGCGTTAACCTCACACATTAGATCTATATTGTTGCGGTCGCTGGATGTGCCGAGCGGTTCCGAGCAGTCTTACACAGCAACTCAATCTAACCTCGGGTTAGGCACGTTCATCTTTAGCCAATTTACATATTTACCATTCATGTCCAAGTCTAGAATCTTATATGCTAATTATCCCAAATTCACCAAACTATTCATGTTCAATTCCCAAGTTATGCCCAACAAATTCAATTACAAGTTATTACTCAAATATAGGTTACACCCAATCCTCCCAAATTTGCAATAATAGTCATGCCCCAAAATCACAATATACATTATGATGTGCGTCCCAACCAATATTTATGCCCAATGTAGATTTAACATTTCAATTTACAGTTTTCGTCCAATCTAGATTTAATATTTCGATTTACCCCAAATTCGCAACAATAACAATTATGCCCCCAAATCACAAGTTACAAATTATGTTCCACTATTACTAAATAGATTATTCCTCAATATCAATTTGAAGTTATGCCCAACAATTTCACCAAAATAGGCTATACTCAAATATCTCCCGTATTCCAATCGTTCATATTTCGCGATTTTAGCCTAGGTTCGAAGGTAACCCAGGTTCATAAAAGAAAAAGGAAATAGGAGAAGAGAGAGAAGGAGCATAAAATAAGAATAGGCATAAAAACAGGCATGTAACAACAGACTTAATGCAAGAAATTTAGATACAACAAAGATAGATTCTTGAATAAGCTGACACAATCATTATTGCATGCATAGGATTAACATCATGAACCAAAAACGATTATATATTTGATGTTCAACAAAGATAGATTATATATTCAATGTTCAACAAAGATAAGCATGATTGAATCGATATAATAACTTCTTAGGCATGTGAAATCATAGATTCAATAGAAAGATAGGGGTAAATCTGAAAAGATTGTCTCATCATCAAGCATAGACTTAGATCTATTTTATTACATGCCAAGATTACTATTAGGTGTTTAAATATGAAAATAACATGAACTTACCGAAAAAGAACGGATCTTGTATTCTGGGATCTGATTTTTGAATTTGTTAAGCTATCCTTTCATATAGAAATTTGATTCTCTAGTTTGGATTTGGTTTGGAGCTTTCTAAATTGATTTCTAATTTGGAGAAGATGGACGCTAGGCTAGCTTAGGGATGGACAGCATGACGGCTTCATAGAATGAGATTATGAGGTTTAGGGTTAGGGTTTGGGGTGTATATATAGAAGTCTAGGATTAATTCTATCCTTTAGATTAGTCTAGGAGAAATCAGAGCCATCAAACCAAAGAGATGTGTCATCCAACCAACCATAGCACGACACACAAGCCCTAATACCTCAGAAATTAGTCATCAGCCAATTAAAGAAGGCCACATCAGCTCAGGGCTATAAAAATTCGTTATAGGATCTAGATCAAAGAGGGGTTGACTCCCTACGGGGCGGTCGACACCTATGTCGACTCCCCCTGAGGGGGGGAGGTCGACACCTCTGAGCGGGAAATTTCCCGCTCAGCCCGCTCTGACCGAATTTTGAATTTTGAACATTTTTGACTTTTTAATTATTATTTTAATTTAATTTCTGATTACACTTGAGATCTTCTGAAGTCCATAACATCTTCATATGGTGCCCGATTTACGCAAACTCGGACTCTATCTCAAGCAGAATTCCGAGACGAACGCAATGGCATAAACTGTTTCACCCAATTCTTCTTATAAAAATTAAATGTTCTTAAATTTGTTAATTTAATATTCATAGAAAATACGGTGTGTTAAACAACGAGATACAAACATGGGTTCAAAACAATAGTTTGCCCCCACTTCAATACAATTATAAGGATGGATCCTATGGCAACCAAATCGTACCATCATCAATAGAAAATATTACTTACCATGTAAAATATATACGAAATTCACTACGTTCTGCCTCGATCGAGTAAGATGACCTGTCCCGGTCCAACAAATTTCTACTGTGACCCGTCACGTTCAAGTAAAAGTCGTGTGACTTGTGACTTAACATAGGATCTTTCTATATGGAAAATGCGGTAGTACATGTGACAAACTAATTTGCCTAATACAATAGTTATGCAAGTAAATATTAAATAAAATAAGATATCACAGATAAGTGAATGTAATAAGTAAAGTGACACCATGAATTTTTATACTGCTTCAGACTTCCCGTCCTATGTCCAGTGTTAGACTCTTGGAATTCTACTATCAATGCCCTCTCTTCACCCGAAGGAACATGTTCGCAATAATCTGAGCCCCGACTAGGATTTCTTGCCTGAGCACCGACATAGGAATTTAATAACTAACAAGAGTTTGACTTCTGATTGTGTTCTTGAACAACACTGAATAGCCAATGGTTTAGTACACCCTTCCTATAATCTTATCCTCAAGTATATAATGTGTATGTGAAGATTGAAGGAAATATATTACTTATTGAATCAAGAAATTTGAAATAAATTCAAAGATCCAATAAATAATTTGAATATTTGAGAGCTTCTTAGAATGCAAGAATGCTTAGAAATATAGATCAAAAAATAGAATAGAGTCAGCAAGAATTGGTTATTTCAGTGGTTCGATAAACAAGTTTGTGATATATTCACATTGATTGAAAAGTAGTCAAGGTTCATGAAGAGTTTTGTTGAAAAGAAGCAATCATTTCCTTTAGAAATCAAAAGAGACCTCTTTATGAAAGAAAGCGACCCTTCAGAAATATGGTTATTATTGTCAGGTCAGCTGACTGGTATAAAAATCACCAGTCAACTGTTAGAAAATATGAATCGTATATATTTGGAAAATGGCAGAAAATAGTCGTTACTGGGATTTTTCCATGTTACCGGTCGACTGCTATGAAATGGACCAATCAACTGGTTCAGGGCAAAAAGCCCAGCAATGGCTGTTTTAAGTCATTCTCATATATATATATATATATACATACATACATACATACATATATATATATATATGTATATTTGTGTTTTGTGTGATTATGTTATAATAAAAGAGGATAGATTTTAACATAATGTAACAGCCTACATTTTATGTATTGGAAGATCGTAAAATATTTTTATTTTATTCCCTGAGGGTTTGATAATTCTCAAATTTTAATATTTTGCTTATAGGTATGTGACACATGTCCATAATTTTTACCAATTTGTTTGTGACCATTTTGCCGCTCTTAGTCTTGTACAGAGCATAACTTTTGACTCGGATCGAATCAGGTGTTGAGACCAGTGCCATTGGAAAGAAAATGATGTTTCCCTTTCTGTAGAGTGGTCACATTAAAGATTTGGCTTAGCGGTTTGGGAGGATTGCTGTTTTAAGGTTTCATAGTTGGCTGCTCATGTTTGTTAAACCATAATGGCCTGATTTGGCAGGACCCATTAGTTGGCCGGTGGAGGCTATAAATAGGGGATATGAGGTATAGAGAATAGTTTTCATTCTCCATTCCCTCATTTGGAAGAGCTAGATTTCCTCCATTTCTCCATTCTCTTCACCTTTCCACCATTAAAGCTTAGGGAATCGAAGATCTACATCATTTAAAGCTAGATCTACGCCATTCCAAGGGAGAGTTCATCAAATCGAAGAGTATAGAACAAATTCTTCGCTGTTCGGATCTAGATCTAAGTGCTTTTGGGTTATTTTGGAGAATTGGTGAGTGATATGCATCTCTCACGCAAATTCAATCAAGTATATGAGTTGTATGCGCATAATTTCATCATTTTCAAGTCGTTTTCCTTAGATCTATATCATGGTAAGCTTATTTTCATATGAATTGCCATAGGATCTAATTTAGCAACATAAAACTAGTAATTTCCATATATTTTCATTTTTTTATGCATGTTAGCTCCATAAGTTAGTTCATATGTTCATTTATCAGGATTTTGGTGAAATTTGCATAAATTTGGTGAAAACCGTCATATTCATGTATTAATGATTTCATAACATGCTTATGATTTTATTGGGAAAATTATATAAGTTGATTTCGTCGATATTATTGATTAGAAAAGTTTTGGTCAAAATTGGACTTGGATAAGGGCTGTGCAGGCCACGGGTCGAGCATGTGGTACAACTTGGGATCGGGTCGAGCAACCTATGGTCGGGTCGAGCAGAATTTATGGTCGGCCAAGCATGAGTTTGGGTTGAGCCAAGGGGTCGGTTGAGCATGGTGTTGGTCGAGCAGTGTTTTGTTCGGGTCGAGGTGAATGGGATCAGTTATGGTAGTCCTGGTCGTGCAAAGCAAGTAGATTGGCCGATCATAAGTCGGTTGGTAGTGGGATCTTCTGGAGTGGGTGGACCAGGTTGGACGATCATGAAGCCAGAAGAGGGTGGTCGGTCGAGCACTAGGGTTTGGGTCGGTTATGATATTGGGTGCAAGGGGTCAGTCGTCTTAGGTCGGTCGTGCATCCAAGAGGGTCGGGTCGGTCAGGGCTCGTGAGGGAAGGGTATTTGGCAGCACTTTTAAACGCTGTTGTTGATGGCATGAACGTTGCATTTTGTTCCGCAGTAAATGTGTGAATGTTATGGACTGTTTTGGACCTTATGTTGATGTTTTCTTTAGTTTGAGATTGGTGATGACTTCGAAGTGAATTCAAAGGGGAATGTCGAAGTGATGGGATGTGTTCGCTATTAGTTGTAATACAATGAATGTAATGACAACTCAAAAGTGTTCTAAGTTGGTGAATAAGGGTGGGATGGTCGTCGTCGATGACGACTAGAGAAACTAAAGGCCGAGGAATTATTGTTATTGAAGGTTTTAGCGGGCTCAAAAGCAGGGGTTACATGATTTCTTCATATGGTCGAGTACCCTGGCCGTCGTGTATGGCCTAAACACGTTTCATCGTATGGCATTTAGGGTTTTAGCTAGAACTGGGGTTTACCATTGGCCCTTGACAATTGATGGAAAATTGTTCAGCCAGTCATACAATCAACGATGGTTTCAAAGAAGGATTGGTGGTGATAGCCAGAGTTTGCCATGCATGCTTGATGTTTTGTTTGTACTGTCTCATGTAGATTATCTAACTTCGAATTAGATGTTCCTTGGGTGCTTGTCTGATATTGGTTTAGGCCTCTAGGGCTTGTATTTGAGGGATTTTGAATTCGATTAGGATGGTTTATTTGAGATATATAATCTGGGTGCTACGAGTGCTATTGTTGGTTGTTTCTATTTGCTATGAATAATGTTTGTTCTGGTTTCCATGGGTGAACGGTTGAAATTTTTGATGTAAAGGCTATCACTGACCGATGTGGGGGAAGACAGGAGTTGAGTTCTTCTCTTGTGTTGTGGGTAGATTTGTTCGTTTGTTTACCCATTCTCATATACTTTATTGATGATGTTAGATAGCTGTTTTATCACTAAGATTGTTGTCTGACTCATGGTTTTATGTTTCCCTCTTATTACCTTGGACTGTTCATCTGATTGTTGGATGGGCAGACTTGGTGGCAGGTGATAGCTTAGTGAGGACGATGTTGCAGTTCGGAGGCAAGCAGGAGGCTGGCGTATTATCTTACCTACTATATAATATTGGGATTTCCACCGTTTCTTACTCTTCTCTGAGTGCGGTAGTTAGGCAACGTTGTATAAACACTAGTGTTGTTACCCATGTGTATGGATATTACTTTTTAGTTGTTATGGTAGTTTAGTGTTTTCTGCTTCACTATTAATACCTGTTGTATATGTTCTATTATATTTTATCCTTGCGCTATGAGTTACGACAGTTCCATTGTGTTATCATACCTTGATGATCGTCCATAACTGCCTGTCACACTTTTCAGTGCATTATTCTTCTTGTTTAGTGCAAGGGTTATGGGTGGTCGTAACAGTTGGTATCAGAGCTCTGGTTATCAATTTTAGTCAAAGTTCGAAGATGTAAATACATATGAGAGACGTATTTGTAGATTTCAGTTGGATGTATATTATATGATACTATATAGTATAGTAGTGTTTATACTTCTTTAGCAGCTTTTCTTGCAAGTGGATAATCATTCTAATTTGCAGATTTAGAATGAGTCGACATGATTCAAGACATACTGCTAGGGAGGTGGCTGTGCCTGGAAAGGGCAGTAGCGGTGCACCAGACTACCCAACCATGTTTGAGGCTATGATGGAAGCATTCATGCGAAGGGTACCCGCTCCAGTGGCAGCCACGGTAGGTGTAGGTGTTCAGTTGCTTAGGGTTGTGGATTTTACTAACCTGTGCAAAGATTATACATCTTTATGAGGAAAGTCGTTCAAAGGAACAAAACCGTCTGAGGAGGTTCAAAGGTGGATCGATTCTTGTGTTCTCATTTTTGGAGACTTGAGTTTAGATGATGCAACTAAGAGAAATCTTGCATCAAGGCAGCTGCAAGACACGGCCATGGAATGGTGGAAATCAGTTATACTTGAGACTCCAAAGGAAGAAATTTCATGGGAGCAATTCCAAGCTAAGTATGAGTCAAAGTTTATCTCCACAACTCAAAAGTCTTCTCTATTCAAGAAGTTTGTGGAATTGAACCAGAATGGTTGTCCTACGCTTGACTACATTTGTGACTTTGAAGCCTTGTCCAGATATGCTCGTTCATACATTGACACACCTTATAAGAAGAATGATAAGTTTGTTATGGGTCTGGATACCTACATGGAAAGACCATTGGTAGAGCATCTTGATGACTTATTTGAGAAGCTTGCGGAAAAAGCCGTGAGACATGTGAGCTTATATCCGAAAGAGGAAGTTATCGCATCCAAGGAAGCTCCAAAGCCACAACTGGGTGGTAACAATAAGAAAAGGAAGCAACAACAACAGAAGGGAAAGGATGACTAGAAGAAGCAGAAGGGAGAGGTGACTTGCTTTAACTGCTGGTAGAAGGGCCATTTTTCCAAGGATTGTAAGAATCCTAAAGCTAAAAAGAAGTGTTTTAAGTGTGGAAAGCCTGGTCATGAGAAGAAGGATTGTCCAGAACCGGCTAAGGGTAAATAGGTTGTGAAGTCATATGCTCTGGTAGCCCTACCATCTTCTTCAAGGGCTCCTACTGCAAAAGAGAAGGGAAAGGGTGTCGTCGTTCAAGGTACTCTTTCAGTTAATGGTGTTTTAGTTCATGTGTTGTTCGATACCGGAGCATCGCATTCTTTCATCTGTGATGAACTTGTGTGTCGCTTGGGTTTGGAACCCGAGGTTTGTGATAAACCATTGATCATGACAAATCCAGTTGGGGGGTTCATCTAGGTTGTGCATGTTGTGTCATGGTTTAGTGTTGTCAAGTCATGGTTGCTCTTTTGTGTGTGATTGCTTTGTTCTTAATTTCACTGGGTTTGGGATCATCTTGGGCATGGATTAGCTCAACAGGTATGCTGCAAGGGTGAATTGCGAGAAGCTAGAGGTGAGAGTCGGGGATGTGAACGGGCAAAAGGTGTTGATTCGTTATAAACCCTAAGATGGTGTCTTCGTGAGCTACTTATATTCGCTTGTGAGTCCATAGGAAGACTTGTCACCTGTGTTGATCGATAATGAGTATAAGGATGTCTTTGAGGAAGTCAAATGTTTGCCGCTGCATCGTGGGATCGAGTTTAGAATCGATTTGGTCAAGGGTGCTAGACCAATCGTTTTGCCTTTTAGGCTGATGGCTCCTAAGGAACAACGAGAGTTAGAGGTGCAAGTAGGTGAACTTTTGGGAAAAGGATTCATTCGGAGGAGTGTTTCCGAATGGGGTGCACTAGTAGTGTTTGCAACCAAGGCAGATGGCTTGTTAAGATTGTGTGTGGATTATCGTGAGTTGAACAAGGTGACCAAGAAGAACAAGTATCCTTTTCTGAGGATAGATGACTTGTTCAATCAGCTTTATGAGGCCAAAGTATTTTTCAGATGAATTTGGCAATAGGATTTCACCAGTTGAGAGTGGCAAAGGATAGTGTGCCAAAGACAACTTTTAGGACACCATCTAGTTTCTTTGAATGGTTGGTGATGCTATTCGAGTTAACTAACGCACCAACATACTTTGTGTATCTTATGAATAGAGTTTTCAGAGATCAGTTGAATAAGTTCGTGCTTGTGTTCGTGGACAATATTCTGGTTTATTATCAGAATATGGAAGAACACAAGGCACACTTGAGGATTGTGTTGGAAATCTTGCGAAAGCATTAGCTAGGAGCTAAGTTTTCAAAGTGTCATTTCTGGAAGAGCGAAGTGAGATTCTTAGGCCATGTTGTTTGTGGAAATGAAATAGCGATTGACCTCACTAATGTGGCAGCAATCTAGGATTGGGATCTACTTAAGAATGTGACGGATGTTCGGAGTTACCTTAGGTTGGCAGTTTATTACCGACAGTTTATCAAGGATTTCTCCAATATAGATGCACTGTTGATAGGATTGACGAAGTAGATCCAAGTGTTCACATGGGATGCAAAGTGTGAGCAAGCATTTGGAATCCTGAAGGAGAAACTGACGAGTACTTGTGTGTTGACTATTCCAAATGGGAGTGAGGAGATGGTGGCATACACCGATGCATGTGGTACTGGGCTTGGAGTAGTGCTAATGCAGAAGGATAAGGTAGTGTCCTACGCGAGTTGACTGCTAAAGCCGCATGAGAGAAATTATCCAACTCATGATTTGGAGTTGGAAGCGATTGTGTTTGCTCTAAAGATGTGGAGAAATTACCTGTTGGGAGTTCGATTCGAGTTGTTTACAAATTATAAGTTGTTGAAGTATATTTTCTCCCAGAAGGATTTGAATCTTCAATAGCAACGAAGTTTAGAGTTTCTGGCATCGTTTGATTTTGGTATAGCCTATACTCCTGGAAAAGGTAACGTGATTGCAGATGCATTGAGTTGAAGACACGCAAGTTTGGGAGCAATGTTTTTGGAATGGAAGAGTCTTTAGTATTTGGCAAGATTCGATTTCAGGCCATGGTGTGAGTTGGAACCTAAAATGTTAGCAAGCTTATTGATAATACATACTCTTATAGAATGGATTGGCGAGGGCCAAAAGCGTGATGTAAAGCTTGTTAAGTTTATCCAAGAGCTGGAACCAGAGAATAAATAGTTCGAGTTCTATCGAGAAGGTTGGCTTCGAAAGCAAGGACGACAGGTTGTTCCTGATATCGACGGGTTGAGAGATGAGGTTCTGAGTGAATGTAATCATTCGAAGTTGACGATTCATCCTTGTGGTAATAAGATGTATCAGGATATGAAGAGATTCTACTTGGAAAGTTCATTTCCAAGTGCATGAACTGTCAGTTGGTGAAAGTTGAACAGAAGAAGCCGAGTGGTTTGCTTCAGCCTTTGGAAGTTCCTACATGGAAGTGGGAGCAAATATCGATGGATATTATTGACGGACCATTTAGTACCAGGGCAGGAAATGAAGGGATTTGGATCATCGTGGCTCATTTGACCAAAAGTGCAAGGTTTATTCCTGTCAAGTCGACTAGGACGACATTGAAGTTGGTTGAACTTTATGTGAGATGGATAGTTCGATTCCATGGTATCCCAAAGAGCATAGTGAGTGACCGAGATCCATTGTTTACAAGTGGGTATTGGAAGAGTATGCAAGTAGCTTTGGGAATCGAATTGTGTTTAAGTACGGCTTATCATCCCGAGACTAATGGTCAAACCGAGAGGATTAACCGAGTTTTGGAAGATCTCCTGAGGGCTAGTGTATTAGACTTTGGAGGATCATGGGAAGACCGTCTACATCTAGTGGAGTTTTCATATAATAATAGCTACTGGTCTAGCATTAGGATGGCACATAGAGGCGTTGTATGGTAGACCATGTAATGCTTCAGCATGTTGGTTAGAAACTGGAGATAAGTTGATACTTGGGCCAGAGATGATAAGATAGACATCGGATTGTATCGAGATCGTTCGACAACGAATGAAGGCAGCCCAAGATTGTCAGAAGAGTTATGCTGATAAGCATCGAAAAGATTTGGAATTCGACGTTGGTGATATGGTTTTCGTAAAGATTTCTCCACTGAAGCATGTGGTTCGGTTTGGAAATAATGGAAAGTTAGCTCCTAGGTTCGTTGGACCATTTCCGATAGTCGAGCGAATTGGAAAGCTCGCATATAGATTGGAGTTACCCGAGAAGACGTCGAATGTGCATAATGTTTTCCATGTGTCGTTCCTACGGAAGTTCATGCATGATTCAAATGTGGTGTTATGTACGGAGCAGTATGAAGATCTAGAGGTTGAGACTGTAGTTACGAGACATCGCAAGTCATTTCTTGTTGCGGGGAATGGCACAAAACAGCTTAGGACCAAAACAGTCAAGGTACAATTCCGACGACGATTGTACGTGGGAGACGGAAGAGAGCATGAATGCGACCCACCTAGAACTCTTCATCGGTATGACCCATTAGTATCGTGTCACCTTGCATCGTTGTAACTTGTACCATGTGTTTGTTTTTAGAATTCTGCATGCTAGGATATGGCTATGGATGCATGGTCGGATGACTGCTAGTTTGGATGCTAGAATTGGCTACTCATGGTTGACAGGCATGCATAACTATTTTAGTTGCTTGTGTTTGTTGGAATTTCGGGGGGCGAAATTCCTAAAGGAGAGTAGAATGTAATAGCCCGCATTTTATGTATCGAAAGATCGTAAAATATTTTTATTTTATTTCCTGAGGGTTTGATCATTCTCATATTTTAATATGTTGCTTATAGGAATGTGAGACATGCCAATAATTTTTACCAATTTTAATTGTGACCATTTCCCCTGTCATTCTTGTATAGGGTATAACTTTTGGCTTGGATCGAATCAGGTGTTGAGACCTATGTCATTAGAAAGGTAATGATGTTTCCCTTTCCGTAGAGTGGTCACATTAAAGATTTGGCTCAACGATTTGGGAGGAATTGTTGCTTTATGGTTTCATAGTTGGCTGTTCATGTTTGGTAATCTATGATGGGATGATTTAGTAGGGCCATTACTGGGTTGGTGGAGGCTATAAATAGGGGATATGAGGTACGAAGAATAGATTACTTTCTCCATTATCTCATTTGGAAGAACTAGAGTTCCTCCATTTCTCCATTCTGTTCACCTTTCCACCATTAAAGCTTAGGGAATCGAAGATCTACATCGTTTAAAGCTAGATCTACACCATTCCAAGGGAGAGTTCATCAAATCGAAGAGTTTAGAGAAAATTCTTCGCTGTTTGAATCTAGATCTAAGTTTTTTTTGGGTTATTTTGGAGAACTGGCGAGTTATATGCATCGCTCACGCGGATTCAATCAAGTATATGAGTTGTATGTGCATAATTTCATAATTTTCAAGTCGTTTTCCTTAGATCTATATCATGGTAAGTTTATTTTCATATGAATCGCCATTGAATCTAATTTAGTAACTTAAAACCGGTAATTTCCATATATTTTCATATGTTTATGCAAGTTAGAACCATAAGTTAGTCCATATGTTCATTTATCATGATTTTGGTGAAGTTTGCATAATTTTGGTGAAAAACGTCATATTCATGTGTTAATGATTTCATAACATGCTTATGGTTGTATTGGACGAATTAGATGAGCTGACTTCATCGATATTGTCGACTGGCGAAGTTTTGGTCAAATTGGACTTGGATTGGGGCTGTATAGGCCACGGGTCGAGCGTGTAGTACAAGTGTAGTACAGTGTAGTACAACTTGGGGTCGGGTCGAGCAGGATTTTTGGTCGGTCGAGCATGAGTTTGGGTCAAGCTAAGAGGGTTGGTCGAGCAGTGTTGGGTTCAGGTCGGGTTAAACGGGGTCGGTTAGGGTGGTCCCGGTCGTGCAAAACAAGCGGATCGGTCGGTCATAAGTCGGTCGGTCGTGGGGCCTTCTGGAGTGGGTGGACCAAGTCGGTCGGTCATGAAGCCAGAAGACTGTGGTCGGTCAAGCACTAAGGTTCAGATCAGTCATGATATTGGGTGCAAGGGGTCGGTCGTCTCGGGTCGGGTCGGCAGGGCTCGTGAGGGCATGGTATTTGGAAGCACTTTTAAATGCTATTGCTGATGGCATGAATGCTGCAGTTTGTTCTGTAGTAAATGTGTAAATGCTATGGACTGTTTCAGACCTTATGTTGATGTTTTCTTTGGTTCGAGATTGGTGATGACTTCGAAGTGAATTCAAGGGGGAACGTCGAAGTGATGGGATGTGTTCATTGTTAGTTGTAATACAATGAATGTAATGACAACTCAAAAGTGTTCTAAGTTGGTTGATAATGGTGGGATGGTCGCCATCAATGACGACTAGAGATACCGAAGGCTGAGGAATTATCGTTATCGTAGGTTCAGCAGGCTTAAAAGTAGGGTAACACGATTTCGTCATATGGTCGAGTACCCTGGGCGTCATGTATCGCCTAGACACGTTTCGTCGTATGGCATGTAGGGTTTTAGCTAGAAACGGGGTTTACCATTGTCCCTTGACAATTGATGGCAAATTGTTCAGCCAGTCATACGATCAACGATGGTTTCAAAGCAGGATTGGTGGAGATAGCCAGAGTCTGTCATGCATGTTGGATGTTTTGTTTATACCATCTCACGTAGATTATCTAACGTCGAAGGATATGTTCCTTGGGTGTTTGTCTGATATTGGTTTAGGCCTCTGGGGATTGTATTTGAGGGATGTTGAATTCGATTAGGATGGTTTACGTGTGATATATAATCTGGGTGCTACGAGTGCTATTGTTGGTTATTTCTATTTGCTATGAATAAATGGTTGTTCTAGTTTCCATGGGTGAATTTTTGAAATGTTTGATGTAAAGGCTATCACTGTCCGATGTGGGGGAAGACAGGAGTTGACTTCTTCTCTAATGTTTTCTGCTTCACTATTAATACCTGTTGTATATGTTCTATTATATTTTATCATTACGTTGCGAGTTACTACAGGTTCCGATTGTGTTATCATACCTTGTTGATCGTCCATAGCTGCTGACACGCTTTTCATTGCATTATTCTTCTAGTTTAGCGCAGGGGTTATGGGTGGTCGTCGCACATAATCTAATATACTAAACAATCACATATATATGAACTAAATCTTCGATCAATCTTTGTTTCTTCGTTGTCGTGAATCAAAAACTTCATCAATCAACCTTCTCCCCCTTTTTGATTGATAACAACCTCTTGCAGTTATATAAAGTTATTTATTTTCTTCCCCTGAATGTATGCTTGCATATATTTATCTCCCTCTGAATAAAAAGCTTCTCTACAACATTTTGCTAGTGCATATATAAAAAATACTTACCATTTTCTTTCTTGCAACAAAATGTTGACATCTACTACATAATCTTCTCCCCCTTTTGTCATCGATTAAAAAAAATATGTACCATGATAAATAGTAGTAATCGATTATAAAACATAAATAATTAAGGTACCTTCAGGAGATATTGGATCATGTGTAATTCGATAAACTGAATTTTGTTTTCACAGATATTTAGAGATACCGAAAATAGCCTTCTTTTCATTGTAGTGTACTTGCAAAAAATATGATATATATACTTTGGTACCCACTTCCTTCGTTATGATCCATGGGTTAGATGGAAGGTAATCATACCCAAGAGGGTTTAATGAAACCTTTAAAAATGAAGTTTTCGTTATCATCTACCGAATAAAAGTAATCATCAATATATTTTTCTCTATCTTTCCAATTTACAGGAACCCAAATACTTAAATAACTTCTATTGGTATTTCCTTTTGTACTTCTAGATTTGTTATAAATATATATCTCTAGTCATAGAAGCATTCGAATTTCTATAATAATTGGATCTTGGATGTGCATTTGTACTGGTAGTGATATTTTTATTGTACATAAAAGCATATCTAGTACTATTTCTATGATTAGTTTTATTATATCCTAAACCACTTTTGTCGTCTAAAGGTCGAGATCTAGATAAAATCATATTTAAATCATTTCGACCCTGATTAAATTTCACGAACTTACTTGTATATTTACCAAATTTGATTCCAAAGTCCCGATTGACATTTTCAAAAGATTTTTTTTTATTTTTAAATCATCATTTTCCTTATTTAATTCAGAATTCTTCCATTTTAAAGAGCCATTCTTAGTTTTGAGACTAAAAATTTGAGATTCTGAATCATCTAAAGAAGATTGTAATTTTTCAAAATTTTCTTTTGAGTCACAAATTTCATTTTGTAAAATATTATTATTAACCTTTAAAAACTCACATCCTTAGATAATTCTATATTCTTTTCAGTTGAAGCTTTATTCTCCTTTTTAAGAGACAAAATTAAAGAACTAGAATTATTTAAACAATCTTCTACAGATGTATTTTTATTTTGTAAAAAATCGATTTCCTTTAAAAGAACATTTTTTATCTTCTAGCTGCTCATTTTCTTTTTGAAAAACAAGCTTTTCTAAGGTATTTTCAAAACATTTGGCTTGTTTTACTAAAAAAATGTTTTCCTCTTTAATTTGGAAATTTCTTACTCAAAATCTTAAAACTTGGCTATAATAATTATATTACGTATACCTAAACTTTTAAAATCTTTCAATAATTTCTCATGGTCTAATAGAAGATCTTTATATGATGAATCTACTCATACCAATTGTGATCTAACTTTAGCCATAAGACATTCTCTTCTTTTCTCTCTTGATTCAGTTTTATTGCTCTTCCATTTTCTAACCGCTTTACAAGATTTCTTTATTTCCATCTATTCTAGGATGTCGTTACGATCTCTAGATTACCGGGCTCTGATACCAAATGAAAAGTCGTGTGACTTAAAGTAGGATCTTTCTATATGGAAAATTCAGTAGTATATGCGATAAACTAACTTTTCCAATACAATAGTTATGCAATTAAATATTAAATAAACTAAGATATCACACATAAGTAATTGCAGTAAGTAAAGTGACACTAGGAATTTTTATACTAGTTCGGACTTCCCGTCCTACATCCAGTCCCAGACTCCTTTTGAAATTCTACTATCAAAGCCCTTCTTCGCCGGAGGAACAGGTTCGAAACAATTTGAGCCCCAACAAGGATTTCCCGCCTGAGCACCGACACAGGACTTTAACAATTAACAAGAGTTTGACGTCTGATTGTGTTCTTGAACAACACTAAATAGACAATAGTTGAGTACACCCTTCCTATAATCTTATCCTCAAGTATATAACGTGTATGTGAAGATTGAAGGAACTATATTAATTATTGAATCAATAGATTTGAAATAAATTCAAAGATTCAATAAATAATTTGAATATTGAGGGCTTTTTAGAATGCAAGAGTGCTTAGAAATATAGATCAAGAAATAGAATAGAACTGGTAAGAATTAGTCATTCCGGTGGTTTGATAAACAAGTTTATGATATATTTATAGTGACTGAAAAGTAGTCAAGGTTCATGAACAATTTTATTGAAAAGATGCAACCATTTTCTTTAGAAATCAAAAGAGAATTCTTCATGAAAGAAAGTGACCCTTCAGAAATATGGCTATTATTGTCAGGTCAGTCGACTGGTATAAAAAACACCAGTCAACTGTAAAAAATATGAATCATATATATTTGAAAAATGACAAAAATAGTCGTTACCGGGATTTTTCCCTGTTACCAGTCAACTGGTATGAAATGGACCACTCGACTAGTCCAGGGCGAGAAGCCCAGTAATGGTCGTTTTAAGTCATTCTCGTATATATGCGTATATTTGTATTTTGTATGATTATGTTATAATAAAAGAGGATATATTTTAACATAATCTAATACAATAATCATACACACACATACATACATACATATACATATACATATATATATATATATATATATATGAACAAACTCTTAAATCGATCTTTATTTCTTCGTTGTCATGAATCAATAGTAATTAAATGTGGCTTTCATTGATAAAAATGCCTTCACATGATCACCAACACCAAAAAGATGCAAAACAATTTAAAGCGGTTTAGGAATAACTAATGCAACAACAACATGAAGCAAAATACAAGACAATGATCAAAATCCACTGTTTCGAGCTAGCAAGCAACAAGATATTTAAAAATACTCTGAACAAAATTTGTTGCACATAATTCAAGCTTTCCAAAATGTCCAAGATAACCGAATTCTGATTAGTAGTTCAAAAGTTATGGTCATTTTACAGACAATCTAAAACTCAGCCTGTTGATATGTACTTGATAGGACAGAGACAACAAATATGATTTTAGCATAGAGAACTTCAAAATATGAAAAAATATAAAAAAAGAAAATTGTAGTCCAGTTTCTAAGCTTTCCGGAATGACCAAGATAATCAAATTCTGACTAGTGGTTCAAAAGTTATGGCCATTTTACTAACAACCTCAAACTCAGCCTGTAGCATGTACTCGATAGGACAACGACCAAGAATCATGATTTTAGCTTAGAAAACTTCAAAATCTTGCAAAACACACAAAATGAAAGTTGTAGCTTGGATTTTCTTCTTTCCAAAACATCAAGAATTATCTAATTTCGATCAAGGACGAATAAGATGTGGCTAAAACAACTTCAGATTTCAGCTCAAAAAATTAGGCAAATGACAAAATTATACCATCATTTTGAAATCTGTTTCAAGCCTATCAAATGTGAAATTTTCGAAAAACAATCGGAATAAAGAATTTTGCTTATTGAGCCTAGTTTCCTGAAAAAATTGACCTAAATTGGATAAGAAACATGGAAGATACGCTCGTTATACTACAATGCATTTTTAGGAATACGAGGTGTAAAGAACTCAGAAATAACCTACTACGTTATTTCACCAAATCGAATCACATCATATCAAAAACTCAATAAATTCAGAGAATATCACTTGTAAATGATTTCAACTAGAAGTTGTGAGGTTCAATCGGAAATGAGAATCAATAGTAAGAATTTGAACAATATGGAGATTTTGGAGCTTGAAATTGTCTTATCAAAACCTAAAAAGAAGTCTATTGTAACATGCAAAAGCTACAAAATCAATTACACACAAGATTTACAACTAGAGATTAGAGATGGATTAAGACTTGGTTTTGGAGTGATTACCTATTGGAGATATTCATTTTCTATCTAATTTCATTAATTTCAGGAGGTTAGAAGCTATGCTTGGGTTGGAAAATATTTTCTAAATTTCTGGTTTTTGTGCTTGTGAGAAGGAAGGAGGAGGAAGAGGAATACGTGATGCATTCTTTCTCTCTCCAGAAAACTCCTTCCCTAATTAAGTAATTAAAGGCCCATTAAAGTTAATTAATTTAGCACCAACTATGTTATATTTAACACATATTTCATATTTACACACTAACAACCATTATTTGTTGTACATTTCATCATTTACACACAACAAGAAGTGTTAACACAAGTTTAATCACTTATTTTACAGTTGTTTCTAATTACAAACGATTAAAGTTTACAAATATCAGTAACTGCAAACACATTTCATTTCTTTAGAAACACCTACAATTTAAACGTTCTAAAGATCCAAAAAGCTTTATTTTTCTTATGGAATTTTTTTAACAACTTATAAAATTTGTTATCAACACATACATTTTATTTTTGCGAAAAAATCAACATTTTTTACATTTTATTCCAATAAATTGTTTAAGAATACCATTCGACACAATAATTACTTTTTTCTCATATTTTTCAATTCATCTCGCTAAATTTTTCCCAAATAATCTTAAATATTTTTACTTGTCTTAGAAACCATTTATAAAAATACTTATAACATTTATTCTTCATCTAGGCCTTTAATACAGTTTAAATAAAAAACCCAATCTATCTCAAAACCCATTTTTTGCACACGTATACTTTTATGTTAATTTGTCTTCTTAAGTTTCCAAGGATAAATAAAATCTTGTTTATCTTATCACTCACTTCCTATATATATATATGTGTGACCATATGTATATATATGTGTATATTTATATATACATACACATGTCTCACAAGATCCCAAAGATGACCAAATATTCTCCTTTCAAAATCCACTCTTAATAAATAAATTTCTAATCTACCCAACTAGGCACAACTTTAAACTTTTAGAACATTGATTTTATCATTAACAAATTAAAATCTCCATTATAATTCATTAACCACTATAGCAGGTAATCGACTAAAACTTGTGTTGTTATATACTTCCCCTTACAAAAATTGCGTCCTCGCAATTTCCATGGGGATTAGTTCCACCAACCTAATTTTCTCCATCAACACAAGAAACAAACGACAAAAGAAATGAGCTGGAGTGTAAATCTTCATTCTCAAACTCAAGAGGAGACAAACAAACACTCCCAATACTCTCACAAATCTTTCTAAACACAATATTCAAGATCATCTAACCATCGAGAAATGTATATGCATTCAACCTTCAGAGCAAAACCATAGTCAAAAGCGGCAAGATAGATATAATAAGATAGATCTTTTATAAACACAAAAGAGCAAAACAATACAGCTCATTCAATGTGTCTTCCCATCTCGAACAAAAGGCACATTCCCAAAAGCTACTCAATCAGAGTATGGTTTTAATATATATATACACACACACACACACTCTTCACCAAAACTTGACTCAACAGAGATTTAAAATCGTCTCTATAAGAAATCACGACCATCGTTAATGGCGGCATCAGCAACCACTTTTTCTTCTCCATCCTCCTCCTTCGCCTTCAACTAAGCCTTCCCCCTTCTTCAATCTTGCCCTTCACCTTCTAAACCCCTAGATCCACCTCCTTCCAGTGCATATCCCTCTTCTAGTAATAATTCTGATGCTAATATTGGTTCGGTAGCTTCTTTAGGTCGTGAAATCGGACTATGCATCTCTCTTCAAATCACTTCCATGTAATGCTGGAGGCTACCGGCCTCGTCAATTTGATATTGCAAGAGATGGATTTCGGAAATTAGTTCCTGAGATGGTCAAGAATGAAGGAATTAAATACTGGAGTAACTTCTTAGTCGGATTCTTTCTTGACAGTATGTTATCTTATCTCTTAGTTGCAAATTACTTAAAAAGACACCCACATCTAAGTGGAGTGGTCAATATAAAATCAGACGGCTTTCATTTCTATTTTACTTTTTCAAATGATTCCGATAGAGAGAAAATTCTTCTCTGTGATCCTATATTCATATGGGGAAGAATGTTTATCATCACAAGATGGGAGCCATCAATTGGATGCTCGTAGTCTCAGATCAGGAAAACACTAATTTGGACTCAACTGTTTAGAATTCCGATGATACTATGGACATTGTAGGTATAAATTGGCTAGTTAATCACATTGGTAGATCAATCTGCTATGACACTAGTACTAAGAGGATGAATGGATTCAGATATGTTAAGGTGTTAACAGAGGTTTCTCTAGATTTTGATCTTCTTGATTTTATTGAAATTGATGGATTGGGAGATAAATGTCCTTCGATGCAAATAAAATATGACTGGAGACCTATGATTTGTACTAACTGTAAGGTTTTTGGACATGTTACTGCTGCTTGTTAGTTAGTTTCTAAGGACAATACGCAAAAATTTGATCACTTTGATGTAGATGAATTTGTTCATATGGATAGTCATAATCAGAAAGTTTATGCTGAAGTTAATATGAGTAAGTGGACAACTTTAAATAATAAGATAAAGCAGTTTTGGAGGAAGAAGGATGTTAGTATCAATAAGGATAATGTAGATAGTGTTACTGGAGCTGGAAATGAAAGTGGCAATTCTTTCGATTATTTGGCAACTGATAGTACAAATAATAATGGTGGCTTAGCACAGGAATCTACTGTGGATAAAAATAATTGTGATGGTTTGATTAATAATAACTTTGAATGTAATAAGGGGGTTAAAACAGTCGATCAATCAAGTCTCAATAATGCTATGGGTGATGATAGTAACCAGATAAATGGTACTAACATTGAAATAAATGTTTCTCATACTGGTAACAAGTTTAATAATTTTGAGAAAGAGGTTGTGGATTTTGGTCTATGAAGTTTGTTTGATGGAGGAAATGATTCTATGCAAACTCTCGAGAAGGGTAAACAGGTAATCTCCGATGTGCATGGTTATCGCGTCTCTGCTACACCAGATCTGCCATCCACTTCAAATGCTCATTCTTTATCTCCTAAAGCTCAGGTTGTAACAACCCGTATTTTTAATAAACCTGTTATAACATAAATCGAGGCAGAATTAAATTATAAAATGGGAATCAAGGAAAACGGGCTATGCCATTGCGTTCGTCTCGGAAAAATACGCGAAATAGAGTCCGAGTTTTCGAAAATCGGAGTCCGTATGACCCAGTTAAGGCCCATTGAAGTTTGCAGAAAATTCCTAAGTAAAAGCAGATTTAAATTTTAAAATTAAAAACAGGGGTTAGGGCAAACTGGCGCAGGCGGGAAAATTCCCGCCCAGGACCCGCGTGTCGACAGGCCTGTCGATAGGGTCCCCAGGGTGTCGACAGCCCTGTCGACAGCCCTGTCGACAGGGGGTGCCCAGGCAGTATTGCCTGGCACACCATTTTGGTTTGGGCTTGGTCTTGTGGCTTGGTTCTAGAGAATTCCGAGATCTGACGGGCCAAAACTAACCTAGGGTTAATCCTAGGGCTAAAAACACTCTAATCTTCTATAAATAAGCTCCTAATCCTACCCTAAACCCTCATTATTCACTCTAGCAACCAAACTATGTCAAATTGAAATCTCAAATGGCCTCCACCTAAGAACCCTAGCCTCCACCCTCTTCAAAAATCAATTCTAAGAAGATTTGGATGTTCATACAAGCTTTTCTAAGTTGTATGAATGATCATTAGCTTGCATACATCATCAAGTTGCAAGTTTTATTTGCTAAGCTAGTGTTTTTGGGTGTTTTCTTATTGGAGCTTTGTTTTGGGGTTTTATGCTTGCATAAAAAGGGCTTCTCAATCTTTATTAGGAGATTGGTGTCTTCATAATAGTTGTAAGCCCTCTTACCTTCATTTTAGAAACTCTAAAGTTAATATGTGATGAAAGTTGGGATTTTTGTATGTTTAATGAATTGTGCATGCTTATGCGAGTTCACTATGCTATGATATGCATGTTTAATGAGTTATGCATGCTTATGTGAGTTCACTATGCTATGTTACACATGTTTGATGAAGTATGCATGTTTTGATTTGCAAGTTTAACAAGTTATGCATGTTTATGCAAGTTCACCAAGTCATGATTTGCAAGTTTAACAAGTTATGCATGCTTATGCAAGATCACCAAGCCATGATTTGCAAGTTTATTTAGTTATGCATGTTTATGCAAGTTCACTATGCCACGTTATGCATGTTTGACAAGTTATGCATGCTTATGCAAGTCCAAAATGACATGTTGTGCATATTTAACAAGTTATGCATGTTTGTGCAAGTTCACCAAGTCATGATTTGCAAGTTTATCGAGTTATGCATGTTTATGCAAGTTTGCTAAGCCATGATTTGCAAGTTTATTTAGTTATGCATGTTTATGCAAGTTCACCATGCCATGATTTGCAAGTTTAACAAGTTATCCATGTTTATGCAAGTTCACTATGCCATGATTTGCAAGTTTATTGGGTTATGCATGTCTATGCAAGTTCACTATGCCATGTTATGCATGTTTGACAAGTTATGTATGTTTATGCAAGTTCCATATGCTATGCTAGGCAAGTTTAACATGTTATGCATGTTTATGGTAATATGCAAGTTCACTATGCTAAGTTATGCAAGTCTAACATGTTATGCATGTTCGTTGTGAGATGCAAGTTCATCATGTATGTTATGCCAAGTTCCCTCTTCCTATCCTTTATGCGTTATTACGAATATGTAAGCGATAGAATGACGTTGGGGGGTTTGGGTAAACTTAAAATACATGAAAATATAAGATTGGGAATTTACCTATTAAGTTAGGTCTACCCCTTGGGAATTTACCTATTAAGTTAGGTCTACCCAAGTAATTGTTGACTTGTAATTATGTTTTGAAATAAAGTGGACATGACACTTAGAAAACATAAGTGTGGCCAACTCGAGGTTGGGTTGAGTTTGTAGCGTAATTCTACCCGGAACCGACCGGCTTAACTAGTGGTTACAAACAATAGGACCCAATGTGAGAAGTTGGTCATGGGGTGCCAAGACCCGAGGTTAGACCAAGTTGTGGTGTAAAGCTACCCGGACCCGCCCGGCCTAACTAGTAACCACAACAAGGTCTAATGTGAGAGGTTAAGGTGCATTAAATTAATTAATGCCTCATGATTAGGGTTAAGTCAGGGTCCACTAATACTTAACCAATTTGGGGATTCGAGGGATTGAAATGGGGTTAAGTGGTGAACCGTTGGTTACACTTAACTAGTTTAATCCATGATTAGTGAAGGGTTAAATCACACTTAACCCTCTTGGGAAACCCTAGCAACGTGGTCTGTTCTAACAGTAATCCCAGTTTGGTATCACTCACAACCCTAGAAGCTAGGCTAGGGCGGGGCACGATTACTGGACGGATGTAAGCGACCAAAAGGCGATGGCTGAGTGGTACAGCGGTGCGGGTCCAGGCGGGCTACGGACGTGCACGTAGTCCGGTGTTGGACAAACTCGAGGCACGGGTACCAGTAGGTTAGGGCTGTGCATTATTGCTTAAGTGTCTAGGGTTGACACCCGAGGACTTGATACACCCAAAGGTGGACCCAGCACAGTCTAACTACAACCATATGTGGGCCATATGGACACCAACACTTGACGTGTTAGGTTTATAGGGAGCCGATCGACTAGACCGTTGGGTTGGACCTTATATGAAGGTCACTTCATGTTATTGGGCCAAAGTTTGGGCTGAGGGATCAATACCTGTTATGTTGGTTTACTAGTACACCGTGGTGCAAAACTTAACCTTGTTTATGCGATGACACCTCTATCTATCTTGTAGTTAATTTACCATGCCAGTATGTTGTTATCTATGATCATCTCAGTTTCCATCATGATGTTAACTTTATTAGTTTATAGACTGATCGTAGCAGGGCTTACTCAGTCTTTTTGACTGACCTGTTTTCTTTCGCCTCTTTTCTTCCGTTTCCCCCCCCCCCAAGGTTCTCAGGGAGGGAATACAGGAGCCTAGCTTGGATCTTAGCTGCTTTCTTGGATAGCTCATGTATGCTTTGGACTTGAGCTCGCTATGGTTTCTTCCACTTTGGGGATAGCTACTTTTATGTTTTTCCTTTTCAGTTCAGATGATGTTATTTTATGTACTAGACTTGTTTACTTGGGAAATTGACATTATGATGTAGCAGACTTGTTTTTGAAATGGTTTTAAAATTCTTCCGCTGTTTTATCTATCTACTTACTCTGTTTATTTACATATATATATGTCATGTCCTGCCTTGCTATATCATTATGCATGTTTACCTTGATTTAAAAACGCCCCGCCAAAGTCAGAGTTGCTTGCAAGAGCCACCCTGGCGGAGATGGGGTGTTACATTTGGTATCAGAGCATATGGCTTACGAGAAGGGATAAAAAGGTTTTTAAAACTTTTGAAAAGAAAAACTATTTTCAAAACCAAGTATAAAGTATTTTCCAAAGAAAAGTCTAGTTATTTTTAAAAGGCTATTCCCCAAAAGCCATTAGCACTATCCTTTGACCCCTCGTTTGAACTCTTTTCTTTCCGTTTCCAGCATGTCTGATAATCTCGTCTTGCCCGAAGGAGTAGCAATACCCGATTGGTTTCGTCGGTACTTGGAAGTCACGGCACCGGTCCCGCGTACCTCTAATGTTGTCTTTCCAGTCGAGGCCGCTGTTCCTCCTCCTCCTCCCGTAGCTGATGTTCCTCTTCCCCCTCAGCCTCCACAAACGGATTTTGCGGAAACTTGTAAGGACTTTAAGATGATGGGTGGCAAGAATTTTAGTGGAACAGAGACTTTTGTAGAGGCAAGGAATTGGTTGAAAGAGACCGAAGATCTTTTAGCCACCTTTGATATAAGTGACCGCAGGAAGGTTTTGTTAGCAGTATGGTTGCTAAAGGAAGAAGCTGCACGTTGGTGGGTAGTCACCACCGCTACTAGGCCAATTGAGACCTGGGATGATTTTAGGGGAAGGTTTGGACTGAGGTTCTTATCACTGAAGCAAGGGGACATGACTATTAGGGAATACATAGATAAATTTAATCAACTGGCTCGGGTCGATTTAGACTTGGTTAATACAGCTCAGAAGAAGGCCCTACACTTTGCTCTAGGATTAAACGAGCCATTACATGGTTTGGCCATGTCTCATATACCCTTGGGGGCGACTTTCGAGAATTTGGTGAATTTGGCCCTACTTCAAGAAGAAGATAACAATGACAAGAAAGAGGTCAAGGCGAATGAGTCTCAAGGCAAGAGGGTAAATTCCGGGAAACGAGGCAAGAATAACGACAACCGCAAGGACAAGCCAAGAGGGAATAGGAAATGCAACTTCTGTGGTGAAGTTGGACATATAGCCAGGGAATGTAGGAAGAAGGAGAGGAGAAAGCGGGGCGAATGCTTTCATTGTGGTGAGTTTGGACATCTCAGCAAGGATTGCCCAAGGAAACAAGGGCAAGGTCAGACTCAGTGTGCAGGACTATCTGGAGGGCGAGTTCATCCCCTCCATACCGTTCGTCCAGCTTATGATAGAGGTAGTGTTTCTGTTGAAAGTCTTGTTTACATTTTCTGATTTTCCCTGTTCATACTTTGTTTGATTCTGGCACATCGCATAATTTTATTTCATCTGATCTAGTTGAAAGTTTGCACCTAAGTACTAGTCTAGTTGATGATCCCGTATGTGTTTCAAATCCAATTGGGGGTTCTGCCCGTTGTCTATGGTCTGAGTGGATTTGAAAATTTCTATCTTGAGTATAGAATTCTCGTGGGATGTTTTATTCTTGGTTTCAGGGGATATGGGTTGGTCTTGGGCATAGAATGGTTGTCCTGTTTTGGAGCCATTCTTGGTTTTTGTATATAGGGGTGTGAGGCTCATGACTCGCCTCGGTAATACCCTAGAAATTTCTAGCAACCCTATGGGTCCCGTCATGTTATGTTATCTTGAATCCCTCAACTCGTCTATCAATAGTTTGCAATCTGTGAGGGTGGTCCGAGAACATCCTGATATCTTGGGGGAAAGAAAAGGGGTTACCCATAGACGTGGGATAGATTTCCGCATTATCTGGTTGGTAATACCAAGCCAGTTTCGTGGCCGGTTAGGCACATGACCTCACGAGGTGAGAGTTAAGAAAGCAAGTCAAGGAGTTGCTTGAGAAGAACTTCCTGAGACGAAGCCTTTTCGAGTAAGATGCTCCAGTAGTATTCGTTACTAATGTGGACAGTTTGCTTCGTCTATGTGTTGATTATCGTGAGGAGACAACCGTTATCAAGGGTTGACGATTTGTTTGATCAGCTTATAGGAGCATCTGTTTTCTTTTGATCCAGCTACCAGATTCCATCAGCTTAGGAGGGCTGAGGATGGAATTGACAAGACTGAGTTTAGGATTCTCGGTGGATTTTTGGAATGGCTAGTCATGCTATTTGGTTTGACTAAGGCACCCACATATTACGTAAACTTGATGGGTAGGGTGTTTAGGGAGTCCTTGAACAAGTTTGTCATGGTCGTCGTAGACGATATTTTGATCTCCTCAAAAGAACGAGGAAGAACATGCTATACATCTCAAGGAGGAGATGGATACGCTTAGAGCCACCAGTTGAAGGTCAAGTTCTCCAAATGTCACTTTGGAGGAAAGAAGTTGGATTTCTTGGGCACATAGTTCCTAAGTAAGGCTTAGCGGTGGATTCCGCTAAAGTGGTTGCGGTTTAAGACCGAAAAACTCTGAGGAGGGCAATTGAAGTAAGAAGCTTTCTCCGTTTGGCTAGTTAGTTAACATTCCCTGAGCTTAGACTTCCTCTTCAGGATCAAGAAGGGGGTTTCACAGGAAGAAAGACCTGCAGTTAGTCAAGAACATGGACCAGTTAATTCGAGGCGAGATGTTAAGTCACCTCGCTAGATATATTATAGATGACAGGGGATGACTAAGGCGCGATGAGAGATTATGTGTTCCTCAAGTAAAAGACCTGGTAAAGAAGGTTCTTGAAAATGCACATCACTCGAGGAGGTGGCCGAGTTGGTCTCAGGATGCATGTTGTGCCACCAGGTTAAGGCCAAGTCATAGAAGCCCAGTGGGCCATTACCTCTATTGGGGGTTTCGCAAGGGAAGTGTGAAAACATCTCGATAGATTATGTGGATAGACTACCTAGATCAAAGAAAGGGAATACGGGTATGTGGGTCATAATAGGTAGACTCACGAAGAGTGCTCATTTCAGTCCGGTAAAGAGCGAAAGGACTGCATCATGGTTAGCAACTGTTTATCCTCAAGAAGTTGGCCAGTTTTGAAATAGCCAACAGGAAGCCATGGGTAGGCAATTGAATCTAGGTATGGCCTATCACTCATAGGCGGATGGTTCATTTCGATTAAGCATGAGTTATAGAAAATCACGTTTATAAGGGCAATTGGCAACGCGGATTGGTATTTTCAAGAAAAGTTCTGCTGCATGGAATACTTTATAGTAAGTAGACGAGATCCAGGATCCACTAGTGAATTTTGGAGAGCTTGCATGAAATCATGAGGTTATAGTATGATTAAGCCAAGTATACAGAAGGAAGAATAAGTGGAAAAGAAAGACGAGAGGCGAAAATGAAATGAGTTCCAACTCGAATTTGGGAAATAGGAGTTAGGAAGCCAAGGAATCATGAAGTGAAAGATAGTCAAAGCACAGTGGAGTTAAGCTCAAGGAAACGTGACTAAGAAGAGTGAAGACTAGATACGCGCATCATATCTCTTTTTAAGAGTGCATCCTTGATCCTTGTTTTCCTGTGGAGCTTGCTTGCAAGTTATCTCTTGTATATATCCTCTCGGTCCCATTCTCGATCTTATTTCTATTGTAAACTCCATAAGGGGGTTAAGACTCGTCGGTAAGTACTATATGTCAAAGTTTGAATGGATTTCTTGTAATCCAAAAAGGAGTTTATCTAGTTTATCTAGTTTATCGTGTCTATCTTGTCATGAGAACCTTAGGTAGAAACCCTTTGGATGAAACATGTATTTGAAACATGTTATGCTTGATGTTTGCAAGTGGTTGCAAGTGTTTGCAAGTGGTTACTCGTGGATGCATTATACACAATTAGGCACTAGATCGGCTCGCACACTCCTCATATTGCATATGCATGAGTGCTTACACTTATTCATGGTTGAAACTTGTTGTGCTACCACATGGATGTTGCATATGGATGAATGTTATGTGCACTCATATAGATACTATGAATTATGTTAGGAATTTGCATACATATGGATTCATTTCACTAACATACATATGCATTAAGGAGGTTTACTGTATCAGTAACCGCCTGATCTTTGCATTAGATAAGACATACATATGCATTAAGGAGGTTTACTGTATCAGTAACCGCCTGATCTTTGCATTAGGCAAGTACATATACACACACTTTTGCATATGTTCATACAACATTTAGAATCTTGTAAGGACAATGATTGCTCGTGGATGATGCTTTGAGTAGATGGATGATTGGATGGTAGGATACGTTCTTCCTAACTTGAAGATTTCGGGGACGAAATCCTTTAAGGAGGGGAGAATGTAACAACCCGTATTTTTAATAAACCTGTTATAACATAAATCGAGGCAGAATTAAATTATAAAATGGGAATCAAGGGAAACGGGCTATTCCATTGCGTTCGTCTCGGAAAAATACGCGAAATAGAGTCCGAGTTTTCAAAAATCGGAGTCCGTATGACCCAGTTAAGGCCCATTGAAGTTTGCAGAAAATTCCTAAGTAAAAACAGATTTAAATTTTAAAATTAAAAACAGGGGTTAGGGCAAACTGGCACAGGCGGGAAAATTCCCGCCCAGGACCCGCGTGTCGACAGGCCTGTCGACAGGGTCCCCAGGGTGTCGACAGCCCTGTCGACAGCCCTGTCGACAGGGGGTGCCCAGGCAGTATTGCCTGGCACACCATTTTGGTTTGGGCTTGGTCTTGTGGCTTGGTTCTAGAGAATTCCGAGATCTGACGGGCCAAAACTAACCTAGGGTTAATCCTAGGGCTAAAAACACTCTAATCTTCTATAAATAAGCTCCTAATCCTACCCTAAACCCTCATTATTCACTCTAGCAACCAAACTATGTCAAATTGAAATCTCAAATGGCCTCCACCTAAGAACCCTAGCCTCCACCCTCTTCAAAAATCAATTCTAAGAAGATTTGGATGTTCATACAAGCTTTTCTAAGTTGTATGAATGATCATTAGCTTGCATACATCATCAAGTTGCAAGTTTTATTTGCTAAGCTAGTGTTTTTGGGTGTTTTCTTATTGGAGCTTTGTTTTGGGGTTTTATGCTTGCATAAAAAGGGCTTCTCAATCTTTATTAGGAGATTGGTGTCTTCATAATAGTTGTAAGCCCTCTTACCTTCATTTTAGAAACTCTAAAGTTAATATGTGATGAAAGTTGGGATTTTTATATGTTTAATGAGTTGTGCATGCTTATGCGAGTTCACTATGCTATGATATGCATGTTTAATGAGTTATGCATGCTTATGTGAGTTCACTATGCTATGTTACACATGTTTGATGAAGTATGCATGTTTTGATTTGCAAGTTTAACAAGTTATGCATGTTTATGCAAGTTCACCAAGTCATGATTTGCAAGTTTAACAAGTTATGCATGCTTATGCAAGATCACCAAGCCATGATTTGCAAGTTTATTTAGTTATGCATGTTTATGCAAGTTCACTATGCCACGTTATGCATGTTTGACAAGTTATGCATGCTTATGCAAGTCCAAAATGACATGTTGTGCATATTTAACAAGTTATGCATGTTTGTGCAAGTTCACCAAGTCATGATTTGCAAGTTTATCGAGTTATGCATGTTTATGCAAGTTTGCTAAGCCATGATTTGCAAGTTTATTTAGTTATGCATGTTTATGCAAGTTCACCATGCCATGATTTGCAAGTTTAACAAGTTATCCATGTTTATGCAAGTTCACTATGCCATGATTTGCAAGTTTATTGGGTTATGCATGTCTATGCAAGTTCACTATGCCATGTTATGCATGTTTGACAAGTTATGTATGTTTATGCAAGTTCCATATGCTATGCTAGGCAAGTTTAACATGTTATGCATGTTTATGGTAATATGCAAGTTCACTATGCTAAGTTATGCAAGTCTAACATGTTATGCATGTTCGTTGTGAGATGCAAGTTCATCATGTATGTTATGCCAAGTTCCCTCTTCCTATCCTTTATGCGTTATTACGAATATGTAAGCGATAGAATGACGTTGGGGGGTTTGGGTAAACTTAAAATACATGAAAATATAAGATTGGGAATTTACCTATTAAGTTAGGTCTACCCCTTGGGAATTTACCTATTAAGTTAGGTCTACCCAAGTAATTGTTGACTTGTAATTATGTTCTGAAATAAAGTGGACATGACACTTAGAAAACATAAGTGTGGCCAACTCGAGGTTGGGTTGAGTTTGTAGCGTAATTCTACCCGGAACCGACCGGCTTAACTAGTGGTTACAAACAATAGGACCCAATGTGAGAAGTTGGCAATGGGGTGCCAAGACCCGAGGTTAGACCAAGTTGTGGTGTAAAGCTACCCGGACCCGCCCGGCCTAACTAGTAACCACAACAAGGTCTAATGTGAGAGGTTAAGGTGCATTAAATTAATTAATGCCTCATGATTAGGGTTAAGTCAGGGTCCACTAATACTTAACCAATTTGGGGATTCGAGGGATTGAAATGGGGTTAAGTGGTGAACCGTTGGTTACACTTAACTAGTTTAATCCATGATTAGTGAAGGGTTAAATCACACTTAACCCTCTTGGGAAACCCTAGCAACGTGGTCTGTTCTAACAGTAATCCCAGTTTGGTATCACTCACAACCCTAGAAGCTAGGCTAGGGTGGGGCACGATTACTGGACGGATGTAAGCGACCAAAAGGCGATGGCTGAGTGGTACAGCGGTGCGGGTCCAGGCGGGCTACGGACGTGCACGTAGTCCGATGTTGGACAAACTCGAGGCACGGGTACCAGTAGGTTAGGGCTGTGCATTATTGCTTAAGTGTCTGGGGTTGACACCCGAGGGCTTGATACACCCAAAGGTGGACCCAGCACAGTCTAACTACAACCATATGTGGGCCATATGGACACCAACACTTGACGTGTTAGGTTTATAGGGAGCCGATCGACTAGACCGTTGGGTTGGACCTTATATGAAGGTCACTTCATGTTATTGGGCCAAAGTTTGGGCTGAGGGATCAATACCTGTTATGTTGGTTTACTAGTACACCGTGGTGCAAAACTTAACCTTGTTTATGCGATGACACCTCTATCTATCTTGTAGTTAATTTACCATGCCAGTATGTTGTTATCTATGATCATCTCAGTTTCCATCATGATGTTAACTTTATTAGTTTATAGACTGATCGTAGCAGGGCTTACTCAGTCTTTTTGACTGACCTGTTTTCTTTCGCCTCTTTTCTTCCGTTCCCCCCCCCCCCAGGTTCTCAGGGAGGGAATACAGGAGCCTAGCTTGGATCTTAGCTGCTTTCTTGGATAGCTCATGTATGCTTTGGACTTGAGCTCGCTATGGTTTCTTCCACTTTGGGGATAGCTACTTTTATGTTTTTCCTTTTCAGTTCAGATGATGTTATTTTATGTACTAGACTTGTTTACTTGGGAAATTGACATTATGATGTAGCAGACTTGTTTTTGAAATGGTTTTAAAATTCTTCCGCTGTTTTATCTATCTACTTACTCTGTTTATTTACATATATATATGTCATGTCCTGCCTTGCTATATCATTATGCATGTTTACCTTGATTTAAAAATGCCCCGCCAAAGTCAGAGTTGCTTGCAAGAGCCACCCTGGCGGAGGTGGGGTGTTACACAGGTTAACCTTCTTTTTAAGTTCATCTTCACTTCCTTCAACAACTTCTTTATCACGGTTGAAAGGGAAATTTTGGGATGATGTCGATGAGGGAAATGATACCAGAAAAGCTGAAGAGTTATCCTCAAAGTGTAATGTTAATGAAACAGTCAATGGTAATATTTCTACTTCCAAAATTACTAATACATCCGCTCCTTGTAATTCACTGTATTCGCATTTAAATCTTCCTCCTCACTTTATTTTGCCACCTCCTTCTAATTTCACCATCTACATCTATGCAATCATCTTCAGCACAAACTAAAACTGCTTCAAAGAATGCCAAGAGGCGTGCTCAAAAGAAGAAGGCTGCTGATAGTGTCGATGACAATTTGGACGAGGGGATTGATTACACATTAGAGGAGTTTCTTCCAAATTCAATGAAATTTCCACCTAGACATACTAGGAGGAATCCAATCCAAATGTGATCAAGCTAGGTGCATGTTTATAGTATTTGTTAATGGTACTTTCGAGCAGGGTTGTGGGTTCTTGTATCATTTTTGGTTGATCCTGTATAATGAGCCAAAAATGGTGCATGCTTATAGTGCATGTTAAATCTGATTCAACCGGTTGATGAAGTTTTTACTTGGCATCTTTTTGACGTAATGATATGATTCGATCTCTGGTTTCTGCAATTATGTGTAATCATGGTGATGTTGTTTTTTATTTAAGTGAGCGACAATAGTTCAGGTCATGTCATTTGAAGGCAGAAGTTCAAGTGTAGTTGTGTAATGCAAGTGATGCTAGTTGATATTGAGTGATGAATCAAATAATGGTGCTACTTGAATGGTATAATAGTTTGCCGCCATTCTGGTTACTGGTAAATGCATGTAGTGTTTGTAACTTGCGGTATTGAGGTTCTTTCTGGGTTTTGATTTGTAATATTGTATATGGTTTTTTTCCTCAATACTGCATAGTTGATTGGTTAGAGTGGCTTGTAAAGATTTCATATAGTTAGCATTGTTATCTTGTAACTCTTTGTAATTGTTTCTAGTTGAATAAAATAATACTTGCCTTTCAATTAAAATCGACTCAACGAGATGATACAAGATTCGGTAAGTGTCCACTATGACCATTAGACAACATAAGGAAATGAATATCGATTGAGTATGACAGAAATGGTTACTTCCAACAAATAGCCAACCAAACCTCCTTACTGATCACAAGGAGTAATAATGATGAAACCCCTTAACACTACATCATGGGCTTCAGATTAACACCAATAGGAAAAATTCTCAAGTTCTGGATCTTGCTTCAAATTATAGACCTAAGATCCAATAGACCAAAAATGACTTCCTAATCTTTATACTTGGATTAACAATAGCACATAATTTTTTGATTTACAACAGTAGCACATAATTGTCTTGAAAAGAACTCCATTTAGTAGATTCTCAATTTTCTATTAATTTTTCGTTGCAAATCTTTGAGTTACATAAGACATCAAAGTTACTATATCCAATAGAAATATTCTTTCCATAAGTTAGATTTCAAATTACAATAGTTTCCACAACCAAAACTTTAATTTATTCTATGCACCAAACAAAAGTAAAAGAATCTTACCAAAAAATTTACTATTTAATTCAGATTTTCAAAATCTATGTTTAACGTCAAAATCCAAAATTTAAAATTTTATACATAAATTTAGTTCCACTATGGTGTCTATATATAATTCCCAACTTTGTAAAGTTATAATACACAAATCAAACAATAGCATGGTTATTAAAATCTTTTTTTATGGTTATTTAACACGTAGATTTCACCAAATAGATTTTACTCAATTCACAAATTTACTGACCATGATGTTTTGGTAAAAGCAACTCTTTAACCATCGGTTATTCTTTTTCATGTCAATATTGCCTCATATGTAGCTCTGGAACACTTATTGACCCAAGGTGTCCCTTGTCTCGACCAGAGCTCTTAAACCACGCCTAGACATGTCAACACAATCAATAACCATGTATTTCCTTTTATTAACCAATCCTATTAATTGAATTTTTATTAAGCCTAAAAAAGGCTATCCTCTTTATTATTATACTTTTCGGAATATATATGTTTTAAATAGTTCCTTGTGCACCACCGAATAAATCAACTAGCTTCCGTTGCGCATTCAGAATAACTTACTCTCTCATAAGTTTCAACTTCTTGCTTTTACTTTACTTAAACTCAACCCTCAAGGTTAACTCAAAAGATTATATTAAACTCAACCCTCAAAGTTAATATGGACAAACTTTACACAAACAATTCACCAAGGAACCACATGAGAGTAGATTTAAGGTTATCCCATGAATTATAC
Organism: Allium sativum; assembly: GCA_030737875.1. Classification (NCBI taxonomy): domain Eukaryota; kingdom Viridiplantae; phylum Streptophyta; class Magnoliopsida; order Asparagales; family Amaryllidaceae; genus Allium; species Allium sativum. The sequence continues at coordinate 505,334,862 of CM060921.1, read as the reverse complement.
GATAAGCGATCACTCTGGACAACACCTCGAAGCATCCTTTGAAATGGTATGAAAATACAAACCAATCCAATTTCTCGAAAAGGACAATATTCTAGACACCAGAAAAGAAAAAGAAAAAGAAAAGAGCACCAATATGTACTCTTTCTCAACCAATGAGCGCAACACCACACTCCAAGTAAAGTAGGTTTGCTAATTAAGAAATAAAATATCTCACAAGGATAAAGGAGTACCTCAAGGCCGAGAGGATCTATCAGGCGTGGTAGCTATAACAAGATTACTCGCATTAGAATTCTTTTTCTTCGTAGGGAAAGTAAAGGCCATATTCCCTTCTTACCTACAATAACGACAAGTGCGGGGTTTAAGGCAATCCCTGGCAAAGTGATCATGTGATCCACAGTTGTGGCATTGCAAGGCCTTGAATTTCTTAGAAACAACGGAAGGATGAGAACCAGACCCTTTCCACTTCTTCTTATGATGAGAAACAGGTTTGGACTCAAGATTAAGAAAATGTTTCTTATTCAGGTTTCTCTGATCTACCAACTCAACATCAATATCAACTTCCTTTTTGATCGCTTCAAGTAGAAGGGACGTATCCACTAAATCATCAAAGGAAAGTCTCAACTATAGCAAGAATGATTTTTTTCCAAATATTTTCTAAGTCCTGAAACAAACTTTAGATATTCTTGTGAGAAGTACTAATGTGCTCAAGTCCATACTTAGACAATGGTTCGAATAAGGTAACATATTCCATAACTGTCGATTTCGCTTGCTTAATCTCAAGAAAACGTCGAGCCAAGATAGACTTCTTAGATTTAGGCACGAAATTAAGTTCAGATCACTCCCAAAACTGCTTCCACTCAAGGTTAGCCTCATCGAGTTCCAATAAGAAGCTCATACCAATCCAAAGCACAATCTTGTAGCATGCTAGACACAACGACACAACAATGACTGGAAACCTCTATGCAAGTAAGTATACGCTCGCAAATACGAACCTAAGTTTGAACTTCTAGAACTGGCTCGGTGCTTCTTAATGGCTTCCAACTGAGATGAGTAAAATCACTACACATACGTGCCAACACCAACTTGCGCGTAGGAGAAAAACGAGATGAAACAGGAGACTGAATGCTCCTTATAAGCTCAAAAATCTGGTCGTTCGACATATGTACCCTTTTAGGGTGGGAGCCACTGCACGTCTCTACACCTGAATCTCGACCTCAACCACTGCTTGACAAAGTTGAAAATTAAGATTGAAAGGGATTACACATAAGCTGAGATAAGATCGATTCAATTCAACAAAAGTGAAATACTTAGAAATTATATCAGTATTCCGAGATATATTTCCCAAAGAAATAGGAAAGCTCAAGGACTCAATTGGTGACAACCAAGATGGGGAAGACATGTTCTTTGTAATGCACCTCGATGTAGTGTATGATGTATAATGTTCTGTGTTTTATCATGTTTTGTCCTGAACTCTGCTCTGATACCAAAATGTAATGCCTTACCCCAAGACCCACTTTAATAAAGAGTATTACAGAGTAATACTGTCTATTAAAGCGGAGAATAGAGCTAGATAAGAGCGACCTCTTGTGATCTTATATTGAAGAAGTTCTAAGTACGTCGATGAAGGCTGTAGTTTTTTTCATTTGTGGTTCGACATACTTATTACTTACTTAATACAATATTACTAGGGTTTCAGGATCAATTCAGAACAAGACATATACAATATAATAAATCATAGAACGCAGACATATATATATATATAATTTTTACACACATCAGGTATGGTACAAATACATATACACTATTACATTCCCACAAAAGAATATATGTACATAAAAAGGAGTCTAGCACGAATATGAGTACAATAGAGCTTGCCCAAGAAAAATAAACTAAATAAGTCCATCACAAAGGGCAAGCTACGAAGTAAAGAACTACTTCCATAATTACATGCAAATGCTCAGTCTGACCCAAGCATTAACACACACGAGTCAGTCTAGTTGAAATATTAGCACATCATATAATAAATAATAAGCAAAGATAAGTGGTATTCTCTAATTTTTGAAAACTCCACGTCATGACAACTAAAGATTCACAAAATTTGATGACACAAGAAATTCCAAGAATTGCAATCTCCAGAATATGTTAAAAATGAGGAAAAAACAAAATCACCATTGTCAAGTATGTGACTTATACTCGCATATTATTTTGTTAACCACAAGTGAACACTTCATGAATTATCAACAATTATCCAAGAAGGACTAAGGATCAACAAGATAACACAAACAGATTTAAAGCATCACTAACACTCCTTGATAAAAACCAACCACTGGTCCAAAAGCAATAGCATAAAGGATAAGAATCAACGAGACACAAATATGGATTCAAAACAACTGTTTTCCCCCATATCAACACAATTATAAGGATGGATCCTATGGCAACCAAGTCGCACCATCATTAATAGAAAGTATTACTTTCGAAGTACTGTATATACGCAATTCACTACATTCTGCCTCGATCGAGTAAGATGACCCGTCCCGGTCCAACAAATTTCTAATGTGACCCATCACGATCAAGTAGGGTCATCCCATCATGGTCGAGTATAATTAATACAACGACCCATCTCGGTCTGGTGCGCACCCATACTACAACCTGTCTCGGTCGAGTATATGACTCGTCTCAGTCCTACATAATTTTACCGCAACCCGCTTAGGTTGGGCATACTTGACCACTTCGATCAAGTACATGCGTGTGTGTATATTTGTATGTATATATAAGGCTCATCTCGAGTATAGTACTGGCACAACAACAAAACATGTCACAGACTTACGAATAGTAACTCGAAAAGTGAAATCAGTACGTCCTATACTACATGTTTCACTAATCGATTTACCACAAGTTAGTCTACGCCACACTAGGAATCTCAAAGCAACATAGAAAACCCACAAAATCAACAGGAATACGCTACTTCAATGAAAATGCCCAACATGGGAAACATCAATTTTGTTTCGATTGACGAGTATGAAATTAACCGATATTATATAACTATATGTCCCATACCACAAGGTTTGTAATACCATTTAATTGTGAATACGTCTTCTCGAAAGGTGCAATAGTGCATGTATACTTTTACAAATTTAGAAAATAACTTTTGTTGAATGCAAGTTATAAAATAGTTTTCCAAAATAGTGTTAATCATTAACTTAGAAATCTTTTGCAGGGATAGTATAGGTTTTATATTAATAAAATACATGAAGATATATATAATAATTAGTTGTTAATTTCATAAATCTTTTGGAAATATTTTATTAAAAACAGTTTTGAAAAAGCGTACAGAGACGACTAGATTTAACGAGATTACACCACTGATTTTCACCCAAAAAGAAATCGATTAAATAAATGAATCATAGTTAAATGTGTCTTTCATTGCTAAAAATGTCATTCACATGACGATCATCAACACCAAAAAGATGCAAAATAATTTAAAGTGGTTTGGGAATAACTAATGCAACAACAACATGAAGCAAAATACAAGATAGCGGAAAAATCCGCTGTTTTGAGCTAGCAAACAACAAGATATTTAAAACACTCTGAACCAAATTTGTTGCATATAATTCAAGCTTTCCAGAATGTCCAAGATAATCGAATTCCAATCAGTAGTTCAAAAGTTATGGTCATTTTACAAACAATCTAAAACTCGACCTATTGCTATGTACTCGACATGATAGAGACAAAAAATGCGATTTTAGCACAGAGGACCGCAAAATATGATAAAACATATAAAGGGAAAGTTGTAGATCATTTTCTAAGATTTACGGAAGGACCAAGATAATCAAATTCCGACCAGAGATTCAAAAGCTATGGTCATTTTACTAACAATCTCAAACTCAGTTTTAGCATGTACTCGATAGGACAACGACCAACAATCATGATTTTACTTAAGAAAACTTCAAAATCTTTAGGATTATGGTATTTCACCGAATTTAATTCAGAATTCTTCCTTTTTAAAGAGCCGTTCTCAGTTTAAGACTAAAAATTTGAGATTCTAAATTATCTAAGAAGATTGTAATTTTTCAAAATTTTCTTTTGAGTCAAAAATTTCATTTCACAAAATATTATTATCAACCTTTAAAAACTCACTTTCTTTAGATAATTCTAGATTATTTTCAATTGAAGCTTCATTCTCCTTTTTAAAAGGCAAAATTAAAGAACTAGAATTTTTTAAAGAATCTTCTATGGAAATTTTTTTTTTGGTAAAAGATCGATTTCCTTTAGAAGAACTTTGTTTTTATCTTCTAGTTGCTCATTTTCTTTTTGAAGGAAATCTTTTTGAAAAACAAGCTCTTCTAAGGTGTTTTCAAAACATTTGGCAGGTTTTGCCAAAAAAAAAATTCCTCTTTTAATTTGGAATTTTTTTACTCATAATTTTTAAACTTGTCTAAAATAATTGTATTAAGTTTACCCAAACTTTTAAAAAATTTCAATAATTTTTCATGGTCTAACAGAAGACCTTTATATAATGAATCTATACATACCGATTTTGATCTGACTTAAGCCATGAGACATTTGCTTCCTTGCTCTCTTGTTTCAACTTTGCTGCTCTTCCATTATCTAATACCTTAACAAGATTTATTTACTTCCATTTATTCTAGGATGTTGTTGCGATCTCTAGAACTCCAGGCTATGACACCAAATGAAAAGCGTGTGACTTGTGACTTAAAGTAGGATCCTTCTATATGGAAAATGTGGTAGTATATGTGATAAACTAACTTGTCTAATACAATAGTTATGCTAGTAAATATTAAATAGACTAAGATGTCACAGATAACTAAATGCAGTAAGTATAGTGATATCAGGAATTTTTATACTGGTTCGGACTTCCCATCCTACGTCCAGTCCCAGACTCCTTCTGGGATTCTACTATCAACACCCTCTCTTCACCCAGAGGAACTGTGACACCCTACGTCCGTTAATGTCATTCATTAAGAGAATGCATTAAGTTTCGTGAAGCGTTATAGGTAAACAGAAACAAAAACAGAAACATTACAAGACATAGCAGCAGAATAAAAAGTAACTTTATTAATCATAAAGTATCGTGGTTCAAAACATCATATGTCTGAATTACCTAAATACCAGTACATCATAAAAACTTCTGCCTTGCTCTTAAACATCAGAGTACAAAATAAAAGAAACAAAATCCTCAAATAAAAACATAGCCATAGTAATAAGGATAGGAGCTTGAGCAATACATCTAAGCAGCTCCAGCAAATAACAACAGAATCATGGTCAAGCTTGAGTATTCCCTCCTTGAGAACCTGGGAGGGGAGAGGGGACGGAAGAGAGAAGAGGAAACAAAAAGGGTCCGACATAAAGTCTGGCAAGTCCAGTTACTTTTGGCAAGTAAATAAGAAAAAGTATCATGACATGCATACAAAGTGGATAGGAGAGATAATATCACAAAAGGCAGGTATGACAAGGTAAACATGATATAGTGTATACGCTTCCCTAATGATTACTCTGATTCTATGCACCAATACTAGTATAACTAGAATGAGATGATCCCAACCACTATAAGATGGTAGACTTAGGCATACGTGTAGATGTACCATAACTACTACCCTAATCGATCGGCTCCCTACTTCATAGGTACCCTGTGCCAGGCCCACAGTAGGAGGTGTCACTTCCTAAAGTAGCAGCCCTTCGTGATGTGCACAACCATATCTATTGGTGCCACATTCTTCTACTCCCCCTCTGCCTGGCCCATAAACGCACATGTCCCGGTCGGTTTGTGTCGCCCACACCGTCCTCCACGTTTGGATCTCTTACAATCAGCCCAGTAAGCATGTCCCTACTCCGACCTAGGGCGGAGCACTCGTTCGATACCATTATATGGGTTACTAACTGAAACGGGTCCCACACACAAGATGATACAACCTCTCCCCTTGTCTTGTATCCCCACTAGGATTTCCACAGATTATGTATACCTATTGGTGTCTTTAATTACATAACCCCATCATTTCTACAGGTCATGCTTACCTAACGGTGTCTTACTTACATAACCCTAACCTGTTAAATTCGTGGGCCTATATATAAATATTACCCACCCTATCCAGATTTACTTAGCCCACCCACTGTTCAAACAGATTTACTTAAACCCTATTCAAGTTCATGTTCATACAATCCCTATGGATTTAACTAGGTTAAGTATTCCAATTCATTACCATGTCCATTTATGGTTATAATGTGCTGGACCACTCACATTAAGCCTACCACTTGTGGATGCTGGATATGCCGAGCGGTTCCAGGCAGACTTCTTCAACAAGTCGGGATTAACCTCATGTCTTAGCACGTCTCGTATTTGTGCACCTAGACCCCTCACATTAGATTCACCACTTGTGGTTGCTGGATATGCCGGGCGGTTCTGGGCATACTTCCACCACAAGTGTAATCTAACCTCGTGTCTAGGCGCAATTACAGTTTCTAATTACTGTAATCCTAGGCATTTCATTATTAGCCAATTTTACCTATGTCGTTACAGGTTTCATGCCCTTTTTCCCCAAATATGTTCATAATGAATTATATCCCCTAAAATCATATTCATAAACATTATTCAAGTTATTCCATATTTCCCCTTTACAAGTTATGCCCAATTTCAGTGTTTTCCCCTCATTCCCAAACTAACGCATTCACATATTTTTAGCGACAAGCCTAGGCTCGAAAGTAGCCTGGCAATATAAAATAAAAGGGGAAGGGTGAAGGGAAGATGACAGAAATGATTATTCTAACAAAATTAACATAACATATAATGGCATAATGTTATGATGGACATATAAGAACAGATCTGGTGAGCTTGTGATAATAAAAATGGTTCTAACATAGTAGGGATGTTATAAAAGGCGTGATTAGATCTAAACAAGGGTTTAGATGTCCAACTAATGGCAGATCTAAATTAACCACAAACATGATAGGTAAATGATGTTCTAAATAAAGAATTAGATCTAAAATCAAAAGTAGATCTAACATGATAAAGGTTAAGATCCAAGTTATAGATAATTCAGAATATCATAGATTCACAAATTACATTAGGTCTGGTATGATTCAGACACACGGATAGATCCAAATTACAGATACATCATGCTTTACTTTTAATTATTTAAATATAAAGGTAACTTAAACTCGAAGTGTCCGGATCTAGAGAAATAGAAGGAGAAAATCTGAGGTTGAATCACAGTTCTACACTTGAATCTCTAAACTTGATTGCAAAAGATTGATTAAGTCCAGACACCGACAGCATTTAGGCCTCCACTGATTATAGTGTGAGAAAACTAGAGAAATGAGGTCATATATATAGCTGCCAACCCTCAGAACTGACCTACCATGTCAGCCCTAGGGGAGGTCGACCCACCCCTTAGGGGGTCGACCCATGGGTCGACACCCCCCTTGAGGGGTCGACTCCCCCAGGCGGGATTTTTCTCGCTCACTCGAATTTCTTGTGATTTTGAACTTCTGTACCTAATTTTTGAATTCTTGGACCCTATATATATATATATATATATTCCCTTGCGCGTATACAAACTTCAAACCTCCATAACTTCTTCATACGGTGTCTGTTTTACGCAAACCAAATGTCTATCTTGACCAGAATTTCGAGACGGATGCAATGGCGTAGTCCGTTTCCCTTAATTTTGGATATTAAATTAATTATTATTTAATTTGTCCTCTTTAATGTTGTTAAAATTACGTGGTGTTACATTCTTCCCTACTCAAAGGATTTCGTCCCCGAAATCTCCAAGTTAAGAAGAATGTATATCCTACCATCTATCACCCATCTACTCATCCACCAATCACAGGCATCCATTGTCCGTGAAGACTTATAATGCTTATATGAACATATGCAAAGGTGCGTGTATATATCCCAATAATAATGCAAAGATCAAGTGGTCTACTGATTCAGTCGGCCTCCTTAATGCAATGTATGTTAGTGCCATGAATCCAATATGTATGAAACAATCCTATTATAACATGTAAGTTCTATATGGGTGCACAAATATCCGTCCAAATGCAACATCCACATGATGATACATTCAATCTCATCCATAAAAAGAAGAAAAATGCACACACATCCATATGTATTATAAAAGTGATTGAGCCGTTCTAGTGCCTAATGTGTGTGTGTATGCATTCACGAGCAACTAATAGCAAACACTTACATCCATAAAACATAACATGTCTCAAACACATGTTTACATCCATGAGATTCCTACCTAAAGGTCGAAGATTCGATCGATAGGATATACTTAAACAATAGAAACAAGCATAAATAAAAGCTTTGGAAAAGGAGTTAAGAACCTACCCTCGAAAAGAAAATGGTATGAAGCACGAATCTTTTATTCGGTCTCCCAAGTTGCATTCTCTGGGTTATATCCCCATTGAACTTTCACCAACTTGACTTCTCTATTGCGTAGCTTCTTAACTTCCGATCCAAGAATACGGGAAGGAACTCGTCTGACTATCGCCTCCCGTTCCACTTCTACTTTCTCCAATATACTCCGCTCAACTACTTCTGCGGTGCAAGCACTTCCGCAAATGAGAAACGTGGAAAAAGTCATGAACGCAGGATAATCTCTTTGGTAGCTTTACTCTGTAGGCCATTTGACCAATCGTTTCTGTTATGGGAAATGGCCCTACAAATCTTGGTGCCAATTTCCCTACAGATCCGTAGCAAACCACATTCCTCAATGGTGACACTTTAATGAAAACCATGTATCCTACTTCAAATTCAATGTCAGTCCTTCTCTTGTCTGTGTAGGATTTCTGCCTATCTTGAGTGGCCTTCATTCATCGTCTAATAAGATCAATCTTCTCGGATGTTTCTCTACCCATATCCGGTCTAAGTAATAGCCTTTCTGTAGATTCCCACCAACAAGTTGGTGACCTACAGGGTCGTTCATATAATGCTTTGAAGGGTGTAATACCACTGCTAGCTTGATAACTGTTGTTGTAGGCAAACTCAACTAAAGGAAGATGCTCTTCCCAAGTCCCTCCGAAGTCTAGGATGCACAACCTCAAAAGATCCTCAAGAATTCTGTTCACAATCTCCGTTTGTCCATCGATCTGAGGATGATAAGCGATGCTCAAACATAACTGTATACCTAATGCTTCTTGCAAGCTCCTCCAAAATTCACTAGTGAAAATAGGGTCACGATCGCTTACGATGCTGGAAGGTACTCTATGAAGACGGACTATCTCACGAATATAAATTGCTGCTAACCATGCTGCCATCCTTTTGCTTTTAACTTGAAAGAATTGAGCGCTCTTAGTAAGTCTATCCACAACAACCCAAATACTGGTATTTCCTCTCTTCGATCTAGGCAAACCATCTACGAAATCCATAGAGATGCTTTCCCACTTCCACTGTGGAACCTCCTAAGGATGAAGTAAACCACCGGTTTCTTTTGCTCAGCTTTGACTTGCTGACAAACTAAACATTGAGAAACAAACTCTGCCACATCTTTCTTCATCCCAGCCCAAATGAAAACTCTCTTCATGTCCTATACATCTTATCATTGCCTGGATGAATAGTCATCTTAGAATGATGGGCTTCCTCTAGGACTACCTTTAACAAACTTCCACTTTGGGGAACACAAAGCCTTCCATCTATTCGCAACCACCCTTTATTGTCAATGGAATATCTATCGAGGTGACTAGAAGTCTCCCCTTTACTGAGCCTATCCAAGATGTATGAAATCTATGGATCATCTCATTGTAAAGCTCCTATCTGATCCATAAGAGTGGGTCGTATCTCTAGCGATGCAAACAAACCAGGCAATAATTCGGTGGAGGGTCTAAAGTCAAAAGTCGATATGAACTCCAAGCTTTTCCTTTCCACAAACAGAGGACTTAAGGCCATCCTCTACCTACTCAGTGCATCTTCCACCATATTACCCTTGCCAGGGGTATAAGCAATCTCAAAATCATAAGAAGCTAGGAACTCATCCACCTTTGTTGCCTTAAATTAAGATCCTTCTACGAGAACAAGTGCTTGAGAGATTTATGATCGGTGTACAACTTGAACTTCTCTCCAAGAAAATATTGATGCCACGTCTTAAGCACGAATACTATGGCAGCTAGCTTTAAATCATGGGTATAGTAGTTCTTCTCATGAACGCTTAGTTGTCTACGCCAATAACACACTACCTTTCCTTCTTGCATCAGAACCGCACCAAGCCCTGTACCAGATGCATCGGAATAAACTGTAAACACTTTATTCCTATCAGGCAAGGTCAAGACTGGCGCTGTTGTCAGAGCCCTTTTCAATCGTTGAAAAGCAACATTACAATCTATTTCCTATGAAAACGCCAAATTCTTCTTCGTCAACCTGGTAAGTGGGGCTGACATCTTTGCAAAGTCCTTAATGAACTTCCTATAATAGCCTGTTAATCCAAGAAAGCTTCTTACCTCCATTGCATTTTTCGGAACTTGCCAATCTAGAACTGCCACTAACTTTGCGGGATCTACTGCTTTCCCATCTTTGAAAACCACATGCCCTAGAAATCTCACCTCTTTTCCCCAAAAATTGCATTTGGAGAACTTTGCCTTAAGCTGATGCGCATAGATAGTTTTCAAAAATTCTCTCAAATGTTGGGCATGCTCTTCCTCGCTCTTTGGGAAGATCAAGATACCATCAACAAAGACCACGACAAATTTATTTAGAAACTCCCGAAACACCTACTCATCAGATCGACAAAATAGGCTGGTGCATTCGTCAACCCAAAAGGCATAACTTCCATTTAAAGAAACCATCTGGAGTCCTAAAAGTGGTCTTATCTATACTGTCCTCAGCCATCCTCAACTAATGAAACCCCGTTGCTAAGTCAACTGAGAGAATATCGAGGCACCAACAAGCTGGTCAAACAAGTCATCTATCCTCGGAAGTGGGTGCCTGTTCTTTTTAGTGAGTTTGTTCAACTCTCTATAGTCCACACACAAGCGAAGCGAACCATCCGCCTTAGTCGCAAATACAACTGGAGCACCCCATTCAGATATGCTTCACCTAATAAACCCTTTCTCAAGTAGCTCCCCTACTTGCTTGCTAAGCTCCCTCCTTTCCCTTGGAGCCAAACGGCGCACAGGCAATGCAACAGGCTTTGCATTGCCCATCAAATATATACAAAAATCGATTTCGCGCCTTGGAGGTAAGCCTCATACCTCATCAAAAACATCAGAGTAATCTCGTACTACCGGGACAGATTGCAGATCATCAATAGATGCGTCTAGAGACTCTAGGAAACTAAGCATAACAGATCCTTGTGGGTCACAAGAAATCTCGAGGGTCCTCCAATGACAAGTCAGAAGCTTAACCACCCTCTTCTCACAATCAAGAATGTCACCATACATGGTTAGCCAATCCATCCCTAGAACCAACCCATAGCCCATAAAACCGAGCACATACACATCCCACTCAAACTCGATGCCTAACACAGATATTCTCAAACCCCAACAAATCATGGACAAATGAGCCAAGCCACCAATGGGATTTGAGACAATAATGGGATCCACAACCATATTAGTATTTAAGTGCAGAGATTCAACCACAGAACTAGATATAAACGAATGTGAAGCGCCAGAATAAAAAAGACTTCTAATAGGATGACTGGAAAGAGAAATCAAACCTTCCACAGAAATTTTCCTACCTCTATCCTGAGTACTGGTCGCGAAAGCATGCACCTGCCCTCCAGAAGCTCCTGCCCTTTGGCCTTGTCCCTGTTTCTTCAGGCACTCCTTAGCAAAGTGTTCGATCTCTCCACAGAGGCAAGAAATCTTCCTTCTTTTGCAGTCTTTCACCAAGTAACCCTCACATCAACAACTGTGACAATTCCTCTTATCTTTACCCTTGTCATTCTTTCCGCTCTTCTTTTGTTATTGTTGTTGCTATCCTTTCTTGAGCCATACTTTCTTGTTTTGCGTTGCCTTAGCCTTAAATTCCTTCTTTTCTCTTTTGTCTTCCTCATGCATCAAGGCCATATCAACAAGCCTTTCAAAAGTAGCTCCCATTTGAATAAGGGACATAGCTAACCCATGAAGGGGTTCATTCATCCCTTTAGCAAACCGCAAGGCTTTCTTATGCGGAGTATCTACTAATTTCAATCCAAACCTCGCTAGTTGGTTGAATTTGTTCACATATTCTTTAATAGTCATGTTTCCTTGTTTGAGCGCCAAGAATCTCTCCATTTTCATGCTTTTCTCAGCTTGAGAAAGAAACTTTATTTCAAACCTCTGTAATAACCCGGAAAGCTGAACCAGTTTGAAAATTTTATTTCTGGAAATTTTGCTGAATTTTGAGTCCAAATTTAAAATTTCCAATTTTAAATAACTCTGAAACAGTTAAAAATGGCCATGGTACAAACGACCTCGGAATTCGGCGAAACCACTTGCGTTGGATCCGGAATGTCATGATATGGCTAGGTTTCAATTTTTAGAATTTTTCGATTTAATATGTGAGCGTAGCGAAAGAATCTGTGTTTGGTCAAATACAGTTGAAATTGAACGACTGGAAAATAGCCATTTTTCGAACGGTCTCAGAATTCAACGAAATTAACTTTGTTAGAACCGTATCGTCATCACGATGCCAAAAATAATTTTTTCTGGATTTTTCTGAGTACGTATGTTGCCGTACGAAATTAAAACGTATGTTCGAATTTAAATTAAACAATTTAAATTGGAAATAAAAGAAAAGAATATTGTAACTTCAGAATTAGACCTTGGCGATAGCGCCATCGTGTTCAGAAGACGTCAAAACATTAAGTTCGACAGTCGTTGAGCTTCGTTTGGAGATCGTATGTGAAAACAGTAATTTCTAGAATTAATTAAATAAAAAAAATATAAACCCTAAAATACCAGTATAAATACGCCGTACGTACAGCGTCTTCTTCCCCAAATTAGAGCCGCCGAAACCCATTTTACCTCAATTCTTTGATCTCCTTTTTCTCCTCCAATACTCAACGATTTCCATCATACCATACACCGTTTCGAAGCTCTTTCTGAGATCTTCGATTAGGTACCAATCCCAACGCGAACTGTGCCCCGTGCCGCCGCCACCCAGCCTCCGAAGTCGCGCCGAACGCACGCCCGTGGGCCCCGCCTGAAGCCGCCGAACGCCACCAACCTCTGGCCGATTGTAGGCCTCTCCAAGCCGGTCCTTGTCCAACAAACGGCGACCAAAACGATCGACTACAGGCTGAGAAATCCGGATTTGAATATTTGAACAAAACTGAAATTCTAAGGTAATTTTTATTTCAGAAATTGCGACGCTTTTAAGCGTGACTGCAGCAGTTGTTAAAAACCAGTATGTTTAAAACATTGATAACTAATGCATATGAACCCCGATTCTGAAAATTTCAGAACCGTTAGAACCGTAAAGACAATTAGGACCTGCTGTGATTGAATGGAACATTCTGAACATTTCTTGGATTTATTATAATTCTATCCAAACAAGGTGAGAGTTCTTTTATTTAAAATTTAATAAAATTAAACTATTCCAGTACGATGAATGATTCAGATCTGTTTGTGATGCTTTGTTCTATGATTGAGTAGTTAGGATGTATCCCTTTTGATGTCATGTTTATACGATGTCATGTTATCACTGCCATGTTATCACTTTGTATTGATTTAATTTATCATCAAAGAAATTGATTATCGCTATCACATGTTATAGTTTGTGTCAGGATTTGAATTGATCAAATTTATAGAATGAAAATGTTCATCGTAGGAAAATGACATTTATGTTAGTGAAAAAAAAAGAGAAAAAAACACATCGTATGATTCTTTAACATTTATTTCTAATGTTAATGTTAAAAAATAGAAAATGCATTGTATGTAAATTTAACATTATTTTTAATGTTAATAAATAGGAAATTCATTGTATGTAAATTTAACATTATTTTTAATGTTAATAAATAGGAAATGCATTGTATGTAAATTTAACATTATTTTTAATGTTAATAAATAGGAAATTCATTGTATGTAAATTTAACATTATTTTTAATGTTAATAAATAGGAAATTCATTGTATGTAAATTTAACATTATTTTTAATGTTAATAAATAGGAAATTCATTGTATGTAAATTTAACATTATTTTTAATGTTAATAAATAGGAAATGCATTGTATGTAAATTTAACATTATTTTTAATGTTAATAAATAGGAAATTCATTGTTTGTAAATTTAACATTATTTTTAATGTTAATAAATAGGAAATGCATTGTATGTAAATTTAACATTATTTTTAATGTTAATAAATAAGAAATTCATTGTATGTAAATTTAACATTATTTTTAATGTTAATAAATAGGAAATGCATTGTATGTAAATTTAACATTATTTTTAATGTTAATAAATAGGAAATTCATTGTATGTAAATTTAACATTATTTTTAATGTTAATAAATAGGAAATTCATTGTATGTAAATTTAACATTATTTTTAATGTTAATAAATAGGAAATGCATTGTATGTAAATTTAACATTATTTTTAATGTTAATAAATAGGAAATTCATTATATGTAAATTTAACATTATTTTTAATGTTAATAAATAGGAAATTCATTGTATGTAAATTTAACATTATTTTTAATGTTAATAAATAGGAAATGCATTGTATGTAAATTTAACGTTATTTTTAATGTTAATAAATATGAAATGCATTGTATGTAAATTTAACATTATTTTTAATGTTAATAAATAGGAAATTCATTGTATGTAAATTTAACATTATTTTTAATGTTAATAAATAGGAAATGCATTGTATGTAAATTTAACGTTATTTTTAATGTTAATAAATAGGAAATACATTATATGTAAATTTAACATTATTTTTAATGTTAATAAATAGGAAATGCATTGTATGTAAATTTAAGGTTATTTTTAATGTTAATAAATTGAAAATGCATTGTATGTAAATTTAACATTATTCTTAATGTTAATAAAAAGGAATTGAATCGTATGTAAATTTAACATTATTTTTAATATTAATAAAAAGGAATTGAACCGTATGTAAGATTAACATTATTTATAATGTTAAACAAAAGAGAATTTATCTCGTAAGAAAAATGTACATTATTTATAAATGTATATGAAAAGGAAAGATTGATTTACATTATTCTAATGTAAATATTAAAAAAGAATGGACCATATGATTTATTAACATTATTTTAATGTTATATAAAAAGAAAAGATTGTTTAACATTATTTTTGATATTGATTAAAAAGAAGATTGCACCGTATGTATTAACACACTTTTATTAATGTATGTATAAAAAGAGAAATTTACATTGTAAGAGAAATTGGCATTAACATTTATTTATAATGTTAATATTAGAGTATTTTCACCACATGATAAGATGTACACTTTTATTTGTAAAAGTAAGTTGCCATTTTCACTGTATGATAAGATTTACTTTTTATTTGTAAAATAAGGTAGGAATTCACCGCATGACAAGGTTTACTCTTTATTATGTAAATATAAAGTAGGAATTTGCGATGTATAAAAACATACATTTTTCATGTGTAATGTAAAGATAGAAAAATTAACATTATTTTCAATGTTAATATAAATAGAAAATGCATTGTATGTTAAGGTAACATTATTTTCAATGTTAATAAAAAGAAAAACATACCGTAGGATAAGAATACATTATTTTTAATGTATATTAAAAGAGAATTATTCATCGTAGGAAATGTACATTATTTATAATGTGAATAGAATGGAAATGTCATCGTAAAATAAAATTACATTTTAGATGTAATTGAGATTGAGAATGCATTTAGAAAGAGAATGAGTATTTTATATATGTAAATGGAATCATAATATAATTGAAAGATGAAATGGAATAAATAGAGCAATGAATTATAATTTACATTTTAATGTAAATTATAAAGATTTTAAAATAAAAATAAAATAAAAGGGAATAATTCACCGTCTAATTATAAATTACATTTTCATGTAAGATTAAGAAGTGGGAAAAAAAGAATAAAGGAAAAGGGGAGATGTATGTAAGAACGATGAATTAAACGAATTATTTATGTATATATATTTTTATATATATAATTAAAATTAAACGAATCGAGCGCGGTAGTTCGTGTTTTGAAATCGAACTTTTAAACGACTATACCGGAAGTTCCGACCGTCGGATTTTCCCGAAACTGAAACCGCTAGGACCGTCTTGGAAAGATTTTCCGACAATATATGCTGCGTTAAAATCCAACGGTTAGATTTTGAGAAATGTGAAAAACAAAATTTACGGAAAACAGCGCCAGAGTCGCCCTTGGCCTGAAGCGTCGTTAAATAATGAAATTAATTATACTAAATAATTAAGGCAAGGATTAATCGTTATAAAACAACATAACGATATGAAATGCGTTTTTCTCAAAATTATGAATGCGAGAATATTTGGATAGTCCGGGTTAATCCCATTCCAAATGATTGTACGATTTCAAGAGCCTAAATATGAAGACGGCGTATGAAGACCGTAAATCTTCCCTCGAATGGACAACGATCAAGACTCTGAATTGGGTAGCTCCCGATTCAAGAGTCGGGGTAATTGCCCAAACGTACGCGTTGGTTTCACGGGTTTGACCCTCGCTCAGACCCAGAGCATGGGTGTAAATGGATGGTGTGTCTGACATCATACCCCATTAAATATCATGTTGTCGGTTTTCTGTTAATATATAAATGTTTGTGGTAGAGAATTCATTCTCTACTTAAGACCCGTTTATATATTGACAGACGGTTGATGGCACGGTATGGAGTGACGGTGTGGCATGCTAAGATGAAATGATCAAGGTTTCTTGTTGAAAAACAGAACCTTATGGTATGGGATACATGACTTCACGAGCCTCACACACCGGTTGAGTCTAAAAAGGGGGAAGGGAACGCAGGGAAAGTAGCACGTTTCTTTCTAGTTAGTAGTCATTTTACTTTTGTGGATGATGAAATGAGGCGCCTCGGATAGGTCCTATAGGACCAGGGAACGTGAGCTTAGGAATTGCCAATCCTCTAAGCTGTATTTGAGGACCGGCCCTGCCATTTCCAAGGGTTTACTGCGGGTAATCCTGAGGCATTAACTAGAGTGTCTCGAATCGGCAAGGAGTCCTCCCTAGCCTGGACTCATGATGGAAACCCAAATTTTCAATACGACCCCGACGGATTTGATTGTATTACTAGTATTGGAGGCATAATATATGGTACCTATGCTTCCTAGGATTAATACATTGCTTTGAATTGTTTTGAAAATTACACACCTTAATAATAGTATTAGTTTCGTATTTGGCGTATTTAGCATGTTTAACCACCATAAGGTAAAACTCTATCCTCTTGGTGTGCGTTGCATTGTGTGATGGGACCTGAGTCTTATGGTGGTTCCATTTTCCAAAAGACATTGCGTTGTGTACGTTTTATTTATCTGTACTGACACTGTAGTTATGCACGGCAATCCATTGGTACAACCCGTTCCGCATTAGCGGCGTGGTCTTTGGATTTGCCTTATTTCTAGTAGTAAATTTAGTTAAGAATTCTCACACCAGTCCCACGACTGACCCATCGTTTGTTTCACCTTTTTGCAAACTTGGGTGCCCTCTCTTCCACACGGGCAGCCAAGTAGACAGGTTCACTTTCGGCTTGGAGTTTTCTTTGGAGCTGCTTATATCCTCTCTCTTGGAATTTGCTTTGGTGAAGAGGTGATGACTTGGAGCTTCGAAGACCCTCTATCTTTTGCTTTATCGCATTTTTCCTTTTATCTCAGACATCAGACTTATTTCCATTTCGTGTTATTTAATTTGGAATTGGAACTTATGTCATTTTCTGAAAAACTTGTTGTAATAACTTAGATTCTATGACTGTGGATTTTCTATTGCTGATGACATTATATATCCGCTGCTATGATGTTGTTACTATATGGATTTCCTGTGCTATGTTGTTTCTGTGACTTGTTATATTATATTTATGTTGTATTCCATATGATTTTTCCTTGCTTTCACTCCGTGGAAGTTTGGGGTCATCACAGTTGGTATCAGAGCTTTGGTTTACAAAGCGGAATATAACATATTTATAGTCACTCGTTTACGTAGAATCACATTATTCTACGGCGAACATTTCATAAGGATACATAATAGTCAGTCACTTTATCACCATCTTTTATCTATCCTTTTATCTTATCATTTCTTAAAATCATCATTAAAGCTGTTCTGACTCTTCCCTTGATTGTACAGAACTAACTTAAAATGAGTACTGCTGCTGCTAGAACTGCTAGAGCCGCTGGGAGAAGGCGAAATACCACTAAAACCGAGGAGCCCACTGTCCAACAACAACCCCCACCGCCTCAGCCTTTTGATTTGGATAAGGTGGCAAAGAAGTTCAAGAATTTAGGTGGAGTTCCATTCACCGGTTCCGAGACCGTGGTACATGCTCAGGCATGGCTGAAAAATTGTGAAAAGATATTTGGAGGACTGGGACTAGATGATCAGAGAAAGAGATTCACTACAGCATGGCATCTTCAAGGTGAAGCGCAAAACTGGTGGGAGGTGGTCAACATTGGAGGCGACGAAGATAATATGTCTTAGGATAGATTTAAGGAGCTTTTCAATGACAAATACATTCCGAGGCAGGAGGTAGAAAGGCTGCACGACGAGTTCGCCAATCTGAAGCAAGGCGACAAGTCCATCTCAGAGTATGTTCGTAGATTCGAGGACCTTTCCCGTTATGCCCCTGAACTGATTCGAGATGAATTTCAGAAGAATAAGAGATTCATAAATGGACTTGCAAGGAAATATATTGATAGAGTCACTGCCCTCATCGACCTTTCCTTCAATAAGACGGTGGAGTTCGCTTGCCGTTATAAAGAGAATGACAAGAAGGTTTCTCAGCAGGACAGAGAGAGGAGCTTAGCCAACAACAACAACAAAAGGAAGCAGCCTGAGAAAAAGACTGAAGGGAGTAGTTCGGGAGCCGCTAAGAAGGGGGATAAGTCAAAGTGCAGTGGAGTGGCGATCCTAGGGACTGCACTTGGGAAACTGAAGAGAGTTTCAAACATGCCTATCCCAAATGCAGAGTGGATATCTCAGATTAAATTTTGTTTTGAGGTACGCTTAATCGCTGCAGTATTCTCTGTGTTGGTTCCTACTCTTCTGTTTTCCTTTTCCTTTTCGAGGACGAAAAGTTCTTAAGGAGGGGAGATTGTAATAACCCGGAAAGCTGAACTAGTTTGAAAATTTTATTTCTGGAAATTTTGCTGAATTTTGAGTCCAAATTTAAAATTTCCAATTTTAAATAACTCTGAAACAGTTAAAAATGGCCATGTTACAAACGACCTCGGAATTCGACGAAACCACTTGCGTTGGATCCGGAATGTATTGATATGGCTAGTTTTCAATTTTTAGAATTTTTCGATTTAATATGTGAGCGTAGCGAAAGAATCTGTGTTTGGTCAAATACAGTTGAAATTGAACGACTGGAAAATAGCCATTTTTCGAACGGTCTCAGAATTCAATGAAATTAACTTTGTTAGAACCGTATCGTCATCACGATGCCAAAAATAATTTTTCTGGATTTTTCTGAGTTCGTATGTGGCCGCAGGAAATTAAAACGTATGTTCGAATTTAAATTAAACAATTTAAATTGGAAATAAAATAAAAGAATATTGTAACTTCAGAATTAGACCTTGGCGATAGCGCCATCGCGTTCAGAAGACATCAAAACATTAAGTTCGACAGTCGTTGAGCTTCGTTTGGAGATCGTATGTGAAAACAGTAATTTCTAGAATCAATTAATTAATTAAATAAAAAAAATATAAACCCTAAAATACCAGTATAAATACGCCGTACGTACAGCGTCTTCTTCCCCAAATTAGAGCCGCCGAAACCCATTTTACCTCAATTCTTTGATCTCCTTTTTCTCCTCCAGTACTCAACGATTTCCATCATACCATACACCGTTTCGAAGCTCTTTCTGAGATCTTCGATTAGGTACCAATCCCAACCCGAACCGTGCCCCGTGCCACCGCCGCCCAGCCTCCGAAGTCGCGCCGAACGCACGCCTGTGGGCCCCGCCTGAAGCCGCCGAACGCCACCAACCTCTGGCCGATTGTAGGCCTCTCCAAGCCGGTCCTTGTCCAACAAACGGCGACCAAAACGATCGACTACAGGCTGAGAAATCCGGATTTGAATATTTGAACAAAACTGAAATTCTAAGGTAATTTTTATTTCAGAAATTGCGACACTTTTAAGCGTGACTGCAGCAGTTGTTAAAAACCAGTATGTTTAAAACATTGATAACTAATGCATATGAACCCCGATTCTGAAAATTTCAGAACCGTTAGAACCGTAACGACAATTAGGACCTGCTGTGATTGACTGGAACATTCTGAACATTTCTTGGATTTATTATAATTCTATCCAAACAAGGTGAGAGTTCTTTTATTTAAAATTTAATAAAATTAAACTATTCCAGTACGATGAATGATTCAGATCTATTTGTGATGCTTTGTTCTATGATTGAGTAGTTAGGATGTATCCCTTTTGATGTCATGTTTATACGATGTCATGTTATCACTGCCATGTTATCACTTTGTATTGATTTAATTTATCATCAAAGAAATAGATTATCGCTATCACATGTTATAGTTTGTGTCAGGATTTGAATTGATCAAATTTATAGAATGAAAATGTTCATCGTAGGAAAATGACATTTATGTTAGTGAAAAAAAAGAGAAAAAAAATACATCGTATGATTCTTTAACATTTATTTCTAATGTTAATGTTAAAAAATAGAAAATGCATTGTATGTAAATTTAACATTATTTTTAATGTTAATAAATAGGAAATTCATTGTATGTAAATTTAACATTATTTTTAATGTTAATAGATAGGAAATGCATTGTATGTAAATTTAACATTATTTTTAATGTTAATAAATAGGAAATTCATTGTATGTAAATTTAACATTATTTTTAATGTTAATAAATAGGAAATTCATTGTATGTAAATTTAAAATTATTTTTAATGTTAATAAATAGGAAATGCATTGTATGTAAATTTAACATTATTTTTAATGTTAATAAATAGGAAATTCATTGTATGTAAATTTAACATTATTTTTAATGTTAATAAATAGGAAATTCATTGTATGTAAATTTTACATTATTTTTAATGTTAATAAATAGGAAATTCATTGTATGTAAATTTAACATTATTTTTAATGTTAATAAATAGGAAATGCATTGTATGTAAATTTAACATTATTTTTAATGTTAATAAATAGGAAATGCATTGTATGTAAATTTAACATTATTTTTAATGTTAATAAATAGGAAATTCATTGTATGTAAATTTAACATTATTTTTAATGTTAATAAATAGGAAATTCATTGTATGTAAATTTAACATTATTTTTAATGTTAATAAATATGAAATGCATTGTATGTAGATTTAACATTATTTTTAATGTTAATAAATAGGAAATTCAGTGTATGTAAATTTAACATTATTTTTAATGCTAATAAATAGGAAATGCATTGTATGTAAATTTAACGTTATTTTTAATGTTAATAAATAGGAAATGCACTGTATGTAAATTTAACATTATTTTTAATGTTAATAAATAGGAAATTCATTGTATGTAAATTTAACATTATTTTTAATGTTAATAAATAGGAAATGCATTGTATGTAAATTTAACATTATTTTTAATGTTAATAAATAGGAAATTCATTGTATGTAAATTTAACGTTATTTTTAATGTTAATAAATAGGAAATGCATTGTTTGTAAATTTAACGTTATTTTTAATGTTAATAAATAGGAAATGCATTGTATGTAAATTTAACATTATTTTTAATGTTAATAAATAGGAAATGCATTGTATGTAAATTTAACGTTATTTTTAATGTTAATAAATAGAAAATGCATTATACGTAAATTTAACATTATTTTTAATGTTAATAAAAAGGAATTGAACTGTATGTAAATTTAACATTATTTTTAATATTAATAAAAAGGAATTGAACCGTATGTAAGATTAACATTATTTATAATGTTAAACAAAAGAGAATTTACCTCGTAAGAAAAATGTACATTATTTATAAATGTATATGAAAAGGAATGATTGATTTACATTATTCTAATGTAAATATTAAAAAACAATGGACCATATGATTTATTAACATTATTTTAATGCTATATAAAAAGAAAAGATTGTTTAACATTATTTTTTATATTGATTAAAAAGAAGATTGCACCGTATGTATTAACACAGTTTTATTAATGTATGTATAAAAAGAGAAATTTACATTGTAAGAGAAATTGGCATTAACATTTATTTATAATGTTAATATTAGAGTATTTTCACCACATGATAAGATGTACACTTTTATTTGTAAAAGTAAGTTGGCATTTTCACTGTATGATAAGATTTACTTTTTATTTGTAAAATAAGGTAGGAATTCACCGCATGACAAGGTTTTCTCTTTATTTTGTAAATATAAAGTAGGAATTTTCGATGTATCAAAATATACATTTTTCATGTGTAATGTAAAGATAGAAAAATCAACATTATTTTCAATGTTAATAAAAATAGAAAATGCATTGTATGTTAAGGTAACATTATTTTCAATGTTAATAAAAAGAAAAACATACCGTTGGATAAAAATACATTATTTTTAATGTATATTAAAAGAGAATTTTTCATCGTAGGAAATGTACATTATTTATAATGTGAATAGAATGGAAATGTCATCGTAAAATAAAATTACATTTTAGATGTAATTGAGATTGAGAATGCATTTAGAAAGAGAATGAGTATTTTATATATGTAAATGGAATCATACTATAATTGAAAGATGAAATGGAATAAAAAGAGCGATGAATTATAATTTACATTTTAATGTAAATTATAAAGATTTTAAAATAAAAATAAAATAAAAGGGAATAATTCACCGTCTAATTATAAATTACATTTTCATGTAAGATTAAGAAGTGGGAAAAAAAAGAATAAAGGAAAAGGGGAGATGTATGTAAGAACGATGAATTAAACGAATTATTTATATATATATATATATATATATATATATATATAATTAAAGTTAAACGAATCAAGCGCGGTAGTTCGTGTTTTGAAATCGAACTTTTAAACGACTATACCAGAAGATCCGACCGTCGGATTTTCCCGAAACTGAAACCGCTAGGACCGTCTTGGAAAGGTCTTTCCGACGATATATGCTGCGTTAAAATCCAACGGTTAGATTTTGAGAAATGTGAAAAACAAAATTTACGGAAAACAGCGCCAGAGTCGCCCTTGACCTGAAGCGTCGTTAAATAATGAAATTAATTATACTAAATAATTAAGGCAAGGATTAATCGTTATAAAACAACATAACGATATGAAATGCGTTTTTCTCAAAATTATGAATGCGAGAATATTTTGATAGTCCGGGTTAATCCCATTCCAAATGATTGTACGATTTCAAGAGCCTAAATATGAAGACGACGTATGAAGACCGTAAATCTTCCCTCGAATGGACAACGATCAAGACTCTGAATTGGGTAGCTCCTGATTCAAGAGTCGGGGTAATTGCCCAAACGTACGCGTTGGTTTCACGGGTTTGACCCTCGCTCAGACCCAGAGCATGGGTGTAAATGGATAGTGTGTCTGACATCGTACCCCATTAAATATCATGTTGTCGGTTTTCTGTTAATATATAAATATTGGTGGTAGAGAATTCATTCTCTACTTAACACCCGTTTATATATTGACAGACGGTTGATGGCACGGTTTGGAGTGACGGTGTGGCATGCTAAGATGAAATGATCAAGGTTTCTTGTGGAAAAACAGAACCTTGTGGTATGGGATACATGACTTCACGAGCCTCACACACCGGTTGAGTCTAAAAAGGGGGAAGGGAACGCAGGGAAAGTAGCACGTTTCTTTCTAGTTAGTAGTCATTTTACTTTTGTGGATGATGAAATGAGGCGCCTCGGATAGGTCCTATAGGACCGGGGAACGTGTGCTTTGGAATTGCCAATCCTCTAAACTGTATTTGAGGACCGGCCCTGCCATTTCCAAGGGTTAACTGCGGGTAATCCTGAGGCATTAACTAGAGTGTCTCGAATCGGCAAGGAGTCCTCCCTAGCCTGGACTCATGATGGAAACCCAAATTTCCAATACGACCCCGACGGATTTGATTGTATTACTAGTATTGGAGGCATAATATATGGTACCTATGCTTCCTAGGATTAATACATTGCTTTGAATTGTTTTGAAAACTACATACCTTAATAATAGTATTAGTTTCGTATTTGGCGTATTTAGCATGTTTAACTACCATAAGGTAAAACTCTATCCTCTTGGTGTGCGTTGCATTGTGTGATGGGACCTGAGTCTTATGGTGGTTCCATTTTCCAAAAGACATTGCGTTGTGTACGTTTTCTTTATCTGTACTGACACTGTAGTTATGCACGGCAATCCATTGGTACAACCCGTTCCGCATTAGCGGCGTGGTCTTTGGATTTTCCTTTTTTTGTAGTAGTAAATTTAGTTAAGAATTCTCACACCAGTCCCACGACTGACCCATCGTTTGTTTCTCCTTTATGCAAATTGGGTGCCCTCTCTTCCACACGGGCAGCCAAGTAGACAGGTTCACTTTCGGCTTGGAGTTTTCTTTGGAGCTGCTTATATCCTCTCTCTTGGAATTTGCTTTGGTGAAGAGGTGATGACTTGGAGCTTCGAAGACCCTCTATCTTTTGCTTTATCACATTTTTCCTTTTATCTCAGACATCAGACTTATTTCCATTTCGTGTTATTTAATTTGGAATTGGAACTTATGTCATTTTCTGAAAAACTTGTTGTAATAACTTAGATTCTGTGACTGTGGATTTTCTATTGCTGATGACATTATATATCCGCTGCTATGATGTTGTTACTATATGGATTTCCTGTGCTATGTTGTTTCTGTGACTTGTTATATTATATTTATGTTGTATTCCATATGATTTTTCCTTGCTTTCACTCCGTCGAAGTTTGGGGTCATCACAACCTCTGTCTAAAATCATCCCATGTCTCCACCGTACGTCCAGCATGGCTAACTTCCCACTAGAATGAAGCTTCATCTTTCAGTAGCCAAACAACTAACTGAATCTTCCTATGATCATCCATATCTAAAATTCCAAACAAGTCCTCTGTCCCCTTGAGCCAATTCCTTGCCTCTACGAATGTCTCGGTTCCATGGAATGGCTTTCCTCCCATAGCCTGGATATCTTTGCAGACCTTAGAGAAGTTGTCTGCACGCTGAGGAGGAGGAACGACGGGTGCAGCTGGGGGAGGAACGTCAGTTTGACCACCGGCTGCCGCCATGGCCTCTAGATACCTATGGAACCAGCCTGATATCGTAACGCCCTCTGGAATATTAGGTTACCTAGACATGCTAAAATGAAAAAGGGAAGAGATTCAGACAATGGATCGAAAGAAAGTACATATGACATTCGGGAATATGTTTTCAAAACTGAGTTTTTTTTTTTGAAAAATGGTTTATTTTAAAACCTTTTTGAAAATAATTTTCAAAAAAACTTTTATTTAACCTGGTAACCTTTAGCTCTGATACCAAGTGTGACACCCAACATCCGTTAATGTCACTCATTAAGAGAATGCATTAAGTTTCATGAAGCGTTATAGGTAATCAGAAACAGAAACATTACAAGACAAATATAAAATAGCAGTGGAATAAAAACTAACTTTATTCATAAAGCATCGTGGTTCAAAACATCATATGTCTGAATTACATAAAAACCAATACATCATAAAAACTTCTGTCTTGCTCTTAAACATCAAAGGACAAAATAAAAGAAGCAAAATCCCAAAATAAAGACATAACCATAGTAACAAGGATAGGAGCTTGAGCAATACATCTAAGCAGCTTCAGCAATTGATAGCAGAATCCTGGTCAAGCTTGAGTATTCCCTCCCTGAGAACCTGGGGGTGGAACGAAAGAAAGAAGAGGAAACAAAAAGGGTTAAACATAAAGTCTGGTGAGTCCAATTACTTTTAGCAAGTAAATTAGTAAAAGTATCATGATAGGCATACAAAGTGGATAGGAGAGATAATATCACAAAAGGCAGGTATGACAAGGTAAACATGATAGAGTGTATACACTTCCTTAATGATTACTCTGATTCTCTGCACCAATACTAGTATAACCAGAATGAGATGATCCCAACCATTATAAGATGGTAGACTTAGGCATACGTCTAGATGTAACCTAACTACTACCCTAATCGATCGGCTCCCTACTCCGTAGATACCATGTGTCAGCCTCATAGTAGGAAGCATCACTTCCTAAAGTGACAATCCTTCGTGATGTGCACAACAATATCTACTAGCTTCACGTTCGTCTTGTCCCCAACTGCCCGACCCATGCACACACATGTCCCCGGTCGGTTTGCGCTGCCAACACCATCCTCCACGTTTGGATCTCATACAATCAGCCCAGTAAGCATGTCCCTACTCTAACCTAGGGCGGAGTACTCGTTCGATACCATTATGTGGGTGACTGACCGAAATGGGTCCCACACACAAGATGATACAAGCTCTCCCTCTTGTCTTGTATCCCCACTAGTATTTCCACAAATTAATTATACCTATTGGTGTGTCTTTAATTACATAACCTAATCATTTCTATAGGTTATGCTTACCTAACGGTGTCTTTAATTACATAACCCCAACTAGTTAAGTTCGTAGGCCTATATATAAATATTACCCACCCTATCCAGATTTACTTAACCCACCCACTGTTCAAGCAGATTTACTTAACCCCTATTCGAGTTCATATTCATACAATCCCTATGGATTCAACTAGGTTAAGTATTCCAATTCATTACCATGTCCATTTATGGTTACAAAGTGCTGGACCCCTCACATTAAGTCTACCACTTTGATGCTGGATATGCCGGGCGGTTCCGGGCAGACTTCTTCCACAAGTCGGGCTTAACCTCATGTCTCATCACATATCGTATTTGTGCACCTAGACCCCTCACATTAGATTCACCACTTGTGGTTGCTATATATGTCGGGTGGTTCCGGGCAGATATCCACCACAAGTGTAATCTAACCTCGTGTCTAGGCGCAATACAGTTTCTAATTACTGTAATCCTAAGCATTTCATTATTAGCCAGTTTTACCTATCTCGTTATAGGTTTCATGCCCCTTCTCCCCAAATATGTTCATAATGAATTATATGCCCAAAATTCATGTTCACAAACACCATTCAAGTTATGCCATATTTCCCCTTTACAAGTTATGCCCAATTTTAATGTTTTCCCCTTGTTCCCAAACTAACGCATTCACATATTTTTAGCAGAATGCCTTGGCTCGAAATTAGCCTGGCTATATAAAATAAAAGGGAAAGAGTGAAGGGAAGATGGAAGAAATGATTATTCTAACAAAACTGACATAAACATATAATGGCATAATGTTAAGATGGACATATAAGAACATATCTGGTGAACTTGTGATAATAAAACTGGTTCTAACATAGTAGGGATGTCATAAAAGGCATGATTAGATATAAACAAGGATTTAGATGTCCAACTAATGATAGATCCAAATTAACCACAAACATGATAGGTACAAGATGATCTAAATAATGAATTAGATCTAAAATCAAAAGTAGATCTGAAATGATAAAGGTTAAGATCCAAGTCATAATTAATTCAGAATATCATGGATTCACAAATTACAATAGATTTGGTGTGATTCAGTCATGCGGATAGATCCAAATTACAGTCATATCATGCTTTACTTTTATTTATTTAAATCTAAAGGTAACTTAAACTCATAGTGTTCGGATCTAGAAAAATAGAAGGAGAAAAGCGGAGGTTGAATCATATATCTACACTTGAATCTCTAAATTTATTGCAGAAGATTGATTTAGTCCAGGCACTAACCGCATTTAGGCCTCCATTGAACTTAGTGTGAGAAAACTAGAGAAATAAGGTCGTATATATAGCTGCCAGCTCTCATAACCGACCTGCCACGTCAGCCCTAGGGGGTCGACGCATTGGTCGACACCCCCTTGAAAGGTCGACCCAAGGGTCGACTCCTCCGGGTGGGATTTTTCGTGCTCACTCGAATTTCTGTATTTTTGAACTTCTGGACCTAATTTTTGAATTCTTTGACCCTATATATATATATTCCTTTGCGCGTATACAAACTTCAAACCTCCATAATTTCTTCATACGGTGTCCGTTTTACGCAAACCAAATGTCTATCTTGACTAGAATTTCGAGACAGACACAATGGCGCAGTCCATTTCTCTAAATTCTGGATATTAAATTAATTATTATTTAATTTTTCCTCTTTAATGTTGTTAAAATTACGGGGTGTTAAAGAAATAGGTTCACAACAATCCGAGCCCCAACAAAGATTTCCTTCTTGAGCATCAACACAGGACTTTAACAATTAACAAGAGTTTGACTTTTGATTGTGTTCTTGAGCAACACTGAATAGCCAATAGTTGAGTACACCCTTCCTATAATCTTATTCCCAAGTATATAACGTGTATGTGAAGACTGAAGGAAGTATATTACTTATTGAATCAAGAGATTTGAAATAAATTCAAAGATTAAATAAATAATTTGAATATTTGAGAGCTTTTTAGAATGCAAGAGTGCTTAGAAATATAGATCAAAAAATAGAACAGAATTAGTAAGAATTGGTTATTTTGGTGGTTTGGTAAACAAGTTTGTGATATATTTATAGAGATTGAAGTAGTCAAGGTTCATGAAGAGTTTTATTGAAAAGAAGCAACCATTTCCTTTAGAAATCAAAAGAGAACTCTTTATGAAAGAAAGCGGTCCTTCAGAAATATGGTTGTTATTGTCGGGTCAGTCGACTGGTATAAAAACCAAAAATCAACTGGTAGAAAATATGAATCGTATATATATTTGAAAAATTGGCAGAAAGCTGCCATTACTGAGATTTTTCCCTTTAATCAGTCGACTGGTATGAAATGGACCAGTTGATTGGTCCAGGGCAAAAAGCCTAGTAATGGCTATTTTAAGCCATTCCCTTATATATGTGTATACCTGTGTTTTATGTGATTGTGATATACTAAAAGAGGATAGATTTAAACATAATCTAATACACTAAACACCAACCCCCCCCCCCCCACACACGCACACACGCACACATACACACATATATATATACACACACATGAACTAACTCTTCAAGCGATCTTTATTTCTTCGTTGTCGTGAATCAAAAACTCCATTAATCAATAGTAGTTAAATGTGGCTTTCATTGCTAAAAATGGCATTCAAAAGAAGATCATCAACACCAAAAAGATGCAAAACAATTTAAAGCAGTTTGGGAATAACTAAAGCAACAACAACAAGAAGAAAAATACAAGATAGCGGACAAAATCCACTGTTTCGAGCTAGAAACAACAAGATATTTAAAAACGCTCTGAGCAAAATTGGTTGCATATAATTCAAGCTTTCCGGAATGTCCAATGTAATCGAATTTCGATTAGTAATTAAAAAGTTATGCTCATTTTACGAACAATCTAAAACTCAGCCTGTTGCTATGTACTCGACATGACAGAGACAAAAAATACGATTTTAGCATAGAGAACTTAAAAATCTGACAAAACATTAAAAGGAAAGTTGTTGATCAGTTTCTAAGCTTTTCTAATGACCAAGATAATCGAATTCCAACCAGTGGTTCAAAAGTTATGGCCATTTTACTAATAATCTCAAACCTAGCCTGTAGCATGTACTCGGTAGGACAACGATCAACAATCATGATTTTAGCTTAGAAAACTTCAAAATCTTGCAAAAAACACAAAATGAAAGTTGTAGCTTAGATTTTCATCTTTCCGAAACATAAAAAAATATATAATTCCGATCAAGGACGAAAAAATGTGGCTAAAACAATTTCATATTTTAGCTCAAAAAATTAGGCAAAAGATAGAATTATACCACCATTTTGAAATCTGTTTCAAGCCTATCAAAGTGCAAAATTTAGAAAAACAATTTGAACAGAAAATGTTTCTAATTGAGTCTAGTTTCTAGAAAAAAATTTACCTAAATCGGATAGGAAACGTGGAAGATATGCTTGTTTTACTACAATGCATTTTCAGGATTACGAGATGTAAAGAACTCAGAAATAACCTACTACCATATTTCATCAAATCGAATCAAATCATCTCGAAAACTCAATAAATTCAGAGAATATCACCTGTAAATGATTTCAACTAGAAGTTCTGAGGTTCACTCACCTGAAATGAGAATCAATAGCAAGAATTTGAGCAATATGGAGGTTTTGGAGCTTGAAATTGTCTTCTCAAAACCTAAAAAGAAGTCTATTGTAACTTGCAAAAGCTACAAAATCAATTACAGCAAGATGTTACAACTAGAAATCAAAGATGGATCAAGACTTGGTTTTGGAGTGATTACCTATTGGAGATATTCATTTCCTATCTAATTTTATTAATTTCAGGAGGTTAGAAGCTATGCTTGGGTTGGAAAATATTTTCTAAATTTCTGGTTTTTGTGCTTATGAGAAGGGAGAAGGATGAAGAATACATGATGTATTCTTTCTCTCTCCAGAAAACTCCTTCCCTAATTTAGTAATTAAAGGCCCATTGAAGTTAATTAATTTAGCACCAATTATGCTATGTTTAACGCATATTTACACACTAACAACCATTATTTGTTGTACATTTCATAATTTACACACAGCAAGAAATGTTAACAAAAGTTTAATCACTTCTTTTACAATTATTTCTAATTATTAACGATTAAAGTTCACAAATATCAACAACTACAAACAAATTTCATTTCATTAGAAACACTTACAATTTGAACGTTCTAAAGATCCAAAAAGATTTATTTTGCTTATTGAATTTTTCTCAACAACTTATAAAATTTGTTATCAAAACATACATTTTATTTTTGCGTAAAAATCAATGTTTTTTACATTTTATTCCAAAAAAATGTTTAAGAACACCATTAGACACAATAATTACTTTTTGCTCATATTTTTCAATACATCTCGCTAAATTTTACCTAAAAAATCTTAAATATTTATACTTGTCTCAGAAACCATTTACAAAAATAACATTTACCCTTCAACTAGGCCTTTAATATAGTTTAAATAAAAATCCCAATCTTTCTCTAAACCCGTCATTTACACATGTATAATTTTATATTAACTTGTCTTCTTAAATTTCTATGGATGAATAAAATATCATTTATCTTAACTTATCACTCACTTCTTATATATATATATATATATATGTGTGTGTGTGTGTGTGTGTGTGTGTGCGTGACAATACATATATATATATACATATTTCACCAAGATCCCAAGGACGACCAAATATTCGCCTTCTAAAATCCACTCTTAATAAATAATTTTCTTCCCTACCCTACGATGCACAAATTTAAACTTTCAGAGCATTGATTTCATTATTAACAAATTAAAATCCCCATTATAATTCATTAACCATTAACCACTATAACAGGTAATAGACTAAAACCAGTGTGGTTACATTATCAATCTTCTAGTACTTTCAAGTCTAGCCTCAGTTCGAGTGAGAAAAGTAGTCATCGCTTCCTCCTGTCGCTCAAGTCGAGTGTTCAAATCCATAGCCAAACCTTTAACAATTTCATCCAAATCCTCTCGAGTAACAATGTTAAGGGATTCCCATTCAAAGAAAGTTCTTGACTTCTTTTTACCTCCAATACCTTAAGCTCTGCAATAGCGTAGAGCTTCTTGCACTTAACCATGATAAAAAGCGAGCCAAGACTGTTTTCGAAACAAAGTCAAATCTGAATCTGAAACCAAAGTTGTAACACCCCACCTCCATTAAGGTCACTCAAAAAGATAATGCATTAAGTTCAGTGGAGCGTCATAAGTGTATAGAACAGATAAATTACAAAATTGACAAAATTTAAACAGCGGAAAATAAATAAAAGTTTACTTCATTAATAAAATAGCAGCTTGGTAAAAAAGCTTGTACAAAGATTGTTTTCCAACACCAAAACACCAATACCCATTACAACAAAGAATTTGTCTTGTTTAACAAAATAAAGAAGCATAAAATGACAATGATATTCCCCAATAAAGCATGAGCTAGCCATAGCAGTTGAAAAGAGAGTCCAAAGCAATACATCGACTATCTCCGAGCTTGGAAGGAAAACTGAGCTAAGTGATAATATTCCCTCCCTATGAACTTGAGGGGGGGAAACGGAAGAAAAGAAAGCGAAACAAAACAGAGTCAGACATAAAGCCTGGTAAGTCCAGTGACTTTCAACATGTAAATAGGTAAATGCATCATGATATGAATAAACTGGATACAAGACATAACTATGATAGTAAGCATAGCAAGACAATAAATGATGAGCGTTAGATATCACAAGGTACACAAGATGAACAGGATATGATGATTGCGCTCCTAATTATTAAGATATTTCCTACACCGGACTGTTTACTAAGACACCTTGGTTAAGAGAGTAACTCCCTGAGTTTCAACCCCGAAGACCGAAATCAACATCAGATTGACCCCCAAGGAATTACCCAACTCAACCAACCTTATGTTACCGCACTATTACAAGATTACACTGCACCATTCGGTATGACAAGGCAAGATACACTGAATGTGCTTCGGTTCTTTCTCCGATTTCCTATTTTCTCTGCACCACCTAACTAGCATCCTAACTAGTGTCTTTTATAGAATGACTCGTATTCCCTACTAGTGTCCCAACTAGTATCCTGAAAAAGGATTCGTACACCCTACTAGTGTCCCAACTAGTATCCTGTGTTATATAATAAGCTGATCCCAATCCCGCAATTGTGGTAGTCTTCAGGTGTACATCTACTATGAGGATCTTATCTCAATCGGCCTAATTGCCATGAAGATGTTAGATGTATCCTTACTACCTTAACCGATCGGCTCTTACTCGTATTAATTTATTACTTGTGTCATTTGACCTCGCTTGTATGTATTCATTACTTGTGTCATTCGGCCCTGCATGTATGTAGATACCTGTGCTGGCCCCATCATGGGGTGTGTTAATTCCAATGATGGCAACCCGACACGATTCAAGATACATAATGTATACTACTGATGCCTAGTGCCTGCATTTTCCACTCCGGAGCACGTGCACGTCCATATTCCGTCGGAACCTACACTGCTGCACCACCCGCCGCTATTTTGACCGCTTATAATCAGCCTAGTAATCGTGCCCCACTCTACCTAGCTTAGGGTACCATGATACATCTATGTGGGTTGCTGCTGAAATGGGTCCCCCGTTACTAGGATTTCCTAATCAACATGTTATAATGGTTAAGTGTTCTCAATTTTAACTTAACCCCACCCATTTGCTTAATTAACCTGTTGTACTGGTTAAGTGTTGCCTATTCATATGTTACTTAACCTTCTCACTGATTCACACATGTTTATTTAATGGTTAAATTTATGGGCATATATATACTAATATTAGCCACTTACCCAAGATTTACTTAACCATTCCCCTTATCAAGTCCATATGTATTATTGGTTAAGCTTGTCTTAACCCTATCCACTTTGTTCATGTAATATTGATTAAGCTGTCTTCTTGTCCATGTTAACTTAACCCACACACCTAACATGTCATATTGGTTAAGTGTTTCTTATTAACTTAACCCTTCCCATTCATCATGTTGTATTGGTTAAGTATTTCCTATTAACTTAACCTTGTTCATTCATCATGTTATATTAGTTAAGTGTTTCCCCTTAACTTAACCCCACTCGTTCATCATGTTATGTTGGTTAACTTAACCCTACTCATTCATCATGTTGAATTTGGTTAAGTGTTTCCTATTAACTTAACCCTGTTCATTAGCATTAATTCATTCATTAATGCCTTCACCTCTCACATTAGAACTGTTGTTTGCGGTTGCTGGATGTGTCGGTCGGTTCCGGGCAGACTTCTACCGCAAACTCATTCTAACCTCGGGTTTTGGGCTTTATGCGTTAACCTCTCACATTAGACCTGTTGTTGTGGTTGCTGGATGTGTTGGGTGGTTCCGGGCAGACTTACACCGCAACTCAATCTAACCTCGGGTTAGGCGTGTTCATCTTTTATTCAATTTACCTTTTACCCTACATGTCCAAGTCTAGATTTTATATGCTAATTATCCCAAATTCACAAAACTAATCATGTTCCAATTCTCAAGTTATGCCCAACAATTTCACCGAATATGTTATGCCCAATTATTTCACCGAATATATTATGCCCAATATTTACCCAAAATAGGTTATACCTAAATATTCCCCGTATTCCAATCGTTCGTATTTTGCGATTTCATCCTAGGTTCGAAGGTAACCCAGGTTCATAAACGAAAAAGGAAACAGGGGAAGAGAGAGAGAGAGAGAAAGAGCATAAAATAAGAATAGGCATGTAACAACAGACCTAATACAAGAAATTTAGATCCAACTAAGATAGATTCTTGAATAAACTGATATAATCATTGTCGCGGGCATAAGAATAACATCATGAACCAAAAAGGATTATAAACCTGATGTACAACAAAGATAGGCCTGAAAAAATAACCTCTAAGGCATGCAAAGACATAGATTCAATAGAAGGATAGGGATAAATCTGAAAATATTATCTTGCAATCAGGCATAGACTTTGATTCATTTTATTACATGTCAAGATTACAATCAGGTATTCAAATTTGAAAATAATGTGAACTTACCTTGCTAGGATTAAGAAAAGAAAATTGAATCGTTGTTGTTACAGAAACTCTAATTTGATGTTGATTAATCTTCAAAGTTGATTGTAGAAGAAAACCTCTCCTTAGATTTGGAGCTCTCTAACTTGATTTCTAGTTTGGAGATGATGGAGGTGGCTAGGCTAGATTGAAGATGAACAGCATGACGGCGTCAGAGCTTTGGAGAAATAGAATTAGGGTTGGGTTATGAGTGTATATATAGATGTCTAGGATTATTAAGAGCCTTTAGATCAACCTAGGATCCATACAAACCATCCAGTTCAAGAGAATGAGTCAGCAAGCCAATCAGAAGTCGCCACGTAGCCCTACGACTCAGAAATTCATCACTATCTAGAACAGTCAGTAGGGGTCGACCCCTACACCGGGGGGGGGGGGGGGGGGAGGGGGTCGACACCCATGTTGACACCCCTATAGGGGGGTAGACACCAGTGTCGACACCCTTAGGGGGTCAACACCCTATGCGGGATTTTTCCCGCCCACTGTTCCCTACTGGTTCGAATTTCGAATCTTGATTATTAATTATTTATTTAATTCTGAATTAAACTTAAATATTTTAACCTCCATAACTTCTTCATATGGAGTCCGATTCACGCAAACTCAGACTCTATCTCAAGCAGAATTCCGAGATGAACGCACTGGCGTAACCCGTTTCCCTTAGTTCTTCTTCTAAAAACTAAGTGTTCTTAAATTCGTTAATTTAATATTCATAGAAAATATGTGGTATTACAAAAGTCGAAATCTAAATCGAAATCCGACAACCAAAACCAAAGACAAAATCGAAGTTGTTGCACCCCCTATGTGGAGCGCCAAGGTGTTGACGTGAGAAATTTGTTATTTATGCACGCCAACCCCCAAGTGTAAGTTTTAACAGTAAACTTACAGTCCAAACATCCAAAGTACGAGAAATGTAAAGGGACACACAACTTTTATAGTGGTTCGGCACTAATTCCTACATCCACTTTATAGTAATCATTCATCATGATATTGTCGATTACAATGTTTTTACAAGTTCGGAAAATTAGAATGTACAAAGATGTACAATAGAATAACAAATAGCTTGTTAATTCTAAACTTTAACCAAAATGCCCTTCTTTTTCATCATTGAATCAAAGTGTGTTGGTATGAGCAACAATGTCCAAGAAGTCCAAATATGTCCAAAAGTCCAATTGAATGCCAAAAAGCTGAAGGCAAACTTTTATATGAAGTTTATAAGTTCAAGAGAAGCCCAAAATTCATATAAATGACGATGAAACCCATTAATGGTGTCTTCGAGCTCCAATTCGCATGCCAAAGTGTAGACAAGATCCAAAAACGTCAACTCTTTAGAATGCTAAGCAAGAGGGTATTTAGAGGTGAGGCTAGAAGGCATTATCCCGAATTTCATATCCTAAAGGGAAGCGAAATTTGCATCTCGAAAACTTAGCTAAACAACCATGTTGTATCCAAAATTTTGAATCCTGAAGCCATGGAATTTCACATCCCAAAATCCCTTGAACAACACGAGCCACTCAGCCAAATCTAGGTGATCCACATGTGGAAAATCCCCTTTGCCACTTCGCTTTGCCAAAAACCAAGATTTCGTATCCCAAGCCCTTGCTAAAAAACCGCATTGCATCCCCATGAGTGGAACATGTGAAATTTCATATCTGCTCCGATACGACCAACTCTTTTGAGCATGCCTAGTTTTTCAGATTCGCTTCCCAATCCAAATTTCATATCCTGATCCTTCAAGTCGTACTTATTAAAAATCATATCTGCTCCATGCTGGTCACACGATTTCGCATCGCCTCCTAGTTATGCCAAATGCCCGAGCTATGAACGGATACGAAAACTGGGATGCATTTTTCCCTATTGCGCATCGAGAAAAGTGGTGATCAACGCGATATTTCACATATTTCACATCTCGATCCGATGCAAAATATGGGATGCGATTTATCCAAGATCTGAACAAAAACTCCTTTCCAAATCCTGAAGCCTGATTGACCCGATGTGTACATGTGGTTTTCCACGTTTTTCCCATGTCGGTCACCTGATTTCGATGTGCCAAAACATGAATTTGCCAAATTGCTAGATTATGAGATATTGAGTTGAGCACATCATTATTGGTGATCATGTCATGCCGATCAGCGGTTTTTTAGTGAGTGAAACCAAGATTTACCAAAATCCAAATATTTTTCCTTGATAAGTTTTGCTATGTGATCAGACCAAAGTGCTCAAGGATTTTGTGTTGATCGGGCTGAGTCGATCACGTATTTTTGCCATGCTAGATTTTCCTTGTTTATTAACCACTTTTCCAATCCGATAGTGACGCTTTCGAGAATCGACGAAATTCCCAATCTTTTGAGCACTTCGCGACTTCAACCAAATTTCTTAGTGTTTTCCAACGACATTCTCGAGATTTGAACGCGTCGCTAACCACAATCTTGACGTGTGACTGCTTTGCCAAAAAGCTAGTCAGTAGTTATGCTTATATTGTAGATGCTATGACATGGATGAATAGTTGTTGTGGATGCATTATATTTGTTATTAGTGATAATATAACACACTTCACATGTCACGCCTAAGTATATGGAAATATATGTGCATTGGTTAAGTCTCATTTCAATTTGACAATATAAATAAACATTATATTCATTTGAAATAGAAATAAGGTATAAAATATAAAAGTTGGAATTTTATATCCCAAACCGGATATAAATGAAACTAAAGTGATTATGAAAAACTTTTGTGAACGGAAATTTATTTGAACAAAGATTTGATATGAAATGGCGTGTTCAATTTCAAAGTGAGTAATGAAATCAATTTGAAATTGAATTTGAGTTAGCTATGGAAATGATGTTTTAAACTCAAATTGAAAGTCCATTAAGTTTATATAAAGTTTAATTTGAGATTTAGAATGTTTGAGTTCAAAAAGTTTAATTTTAAAAAATATTAATATAATAATAATATAATATTCATTTAAAAAGAATATTTATTTTTAAAAAGTTAACGGATTTTTGTTTTAAAATGAAATTATATGTATTTTGAATAATATATAAACATATTAGGAGAAAAACAAATGAATTACAAGTTGAATTTGAAATATTGTTAGAATAGAGCTAGCCGCGCTGCAACAATTCACAAATTTCGACCATTAACTTTAAATGAATATACAGTATGCAAATTTAATCTGATTTTCCTAAAACAAAAAACATTTTATTTTAAATGGTACTAGTTTTCAAATGAAGATGGAAATTTGAGATTTCAATGTTTAGACTTTGAATTATGTTCAAATCAAGTTTGAATAAAAATTGCGGTTTTTTAGTTCGCTGATCAAATGGGGAAATCTTTAGAAATGGCTATTTTTAAATTATAAAAAATATTGAAAAATTATGATAAATCATAATAAATTATTTAAAAATGATTTGAATTTGAAATATGAAGTGTTGAATAATAGAAGGGTTAATTTAATCAAATAAGCCGATTTATGCTATTAACAACACTTTTCTAAGTACATTGAGATTAAAGGTTTTTAACCTAACGATTCTTATCCAAATCTTTGGTAAACATTTCCAAATGATAAATGAAGAGTATTAATGACAATATAGAAGCCTAAAATACTTAAGCAAGTTTGAAAAGAAGATAAAATCAACTAAACTGAGTATGTAGAAACCATTAATACATTTGTCCCACCTCTGAAATCTCAAATGATAAACGTGGTACATAACTAAGACAATGGATGCAACAACTAGTGCGTTGAACTTACCTAGCTAACGTTTATCTGTCTAGGTGAGGGTTGGAGAAGATCAAAAGGAAAGCTTGGATACTTTGAAATAATGTTTTGAAGATTTTACTTTAAGATTTCCATGTATGAATTAATTGGATTTAAATGGAAATAATCTTCATATACTTGGTATAAAATTTCGTAGAAGGAACTCGTACTATTGGAGGAATTTAAAAGGTGACTACACAGTTATTCCGCCGATAGTTTTTGTTGAGTATGGAAATTGATATTGAACATAAGCTGATATAATTTCAGTGCAATTCTTGTAATAATATTAATTGGTTTGGGTTTTCCATGAATAATGTCTTAAATAACTTCATTTTTAACCCACTGAGAAGCTAAACTACACCATTTTAACTTGTTTAAAGTTATATTTTGACTTAGGGAGTATTTTATGAGAAATCTTTTAAGTAAGATTTAATGAGATAAAATAGAAATTATTTTCCAAAGTAAAGTTAATATTTGGATAATCTTTGCTTAAAAAGATGTGATTTGAAATAGTAAAGTAATGCTTGAAGAATTTTGATTAAAGATTAAATAAACGTTATTGGAACGTCTCCCTAAATCTAGGTGAGCGGAAGTTAAGAATAAATCTTCGTTAAGATTTAATGAACCTTAGTTTAAAAATTAAATGGAGCGAGTTTATAAATTCCTAAATTAAGGAATAAACGATTAAGGATTTTGGTTAAGCCGATGGAAGGTTTTAATTAACCAAATTAAAATGGAAGAGACTTAGCAAATCTTGTATATCCATATTGTTTTTAAACAACTATGATTACTCGGAAAGACCGAGATTAGATTTGAGTTCGAAAACCATTTCAAATAATGATGTCACGTAATAGAGCAAATGAAGATATTGAAGACGATAATTTAAGATCGAAGATCTTCACATCGGAAGGACTGCTTATTGGTGTCTCGGGCGGCCATCCATTATGAGATTATTTATAGCAACGGTCCCGGTGTATTTAGGAATTTCCGTATTTGCAAGGGATTCTCTCCTTTATTGGATGGGGAATAACGAGCCTTCGGTTTCGTTCAGTCCCAAAACGAACTTGTATGGATTGTATGTCCGACATTACATTTTAAGACATAACAGTTGATTTTTACTAAATATATATATGTTTGATGGCAGAGAAACTGTTCTATTAGCTTAACACCTTCTTTAAGACTTACGAGCTTTAAGGCTATATATTGGTAGACATACGTAATGTGATATGAAATGACAATATGGCATGCTAATTGAAATGTGATGCAGATGATCAAAGGCATGGCTTGGTATAAGCGTAGCTTTATGTAATGTGACTTCAAGCCTCACATCCCGTAAATGACCGAAATAGGATGAATGCAGCAAGGCTATGTCGATCACTTCCATTAGGGTATGATCTTTCCATTCTAGATTGAAAGTGTACCATGGTATGGAGCCCAAGTATTTTACTTATGCGGAAAATTTTACTTTATGTGGATGATGGAAGGACTGCACTCGGTAAAGGTCAGTTATGACCGGAAAATGACATATTTGATGTTATCCAGTTAAGGGATATCTCAATCTTGTGTTGGTAGAGAATCTATGGTTATTTCGGATTCTCGGGACATCCTTCTAGAGGTATACACATTTTGGATAAGGAAGATCCTTTGCCTTGGTCATTGTTGGAAATCCATTCTCCAATACGAACCCACTATTTTAGATTATATGGCATAGTATCCCCAAAATCGAATATGGTAACAATTTTGGGTACCTGGATATTTATATTCGAACACGATTTCAAAGATTAGACATTAATAATAATAATATCAAATGTTTTAATACAAAAGGTTTTGGTTATCATAAGGTAAAAATCTGTTCCGTGTTTATTTACAGCGCGGTCTTATGAGATACCCTTCTTTTGTTTTCAAAAACAACTATTTTGAGTTCTCACACCAGTCCCATGACTAACTTAGAGTTGTTGTTTTCCCATTAAACTATGGATGCCCTTAATTTTTCACGAGTAGCCCAATATTCAGGTTAGTAGTAAGAATACTGGAAGCATAATGGAGCACTTTTGGCTTGGAGCTGAAATCATAGCATTTTGGATTCTTTGAAGCCTTGTGTCATTGTTGTCTTTTATTGTAAGGATAGACATTTATGACAGTCCAGGTTATTCTTAACTCTGATTATGTAAATGGTTTCCGCTATGCAAGATTATGTTCAATAACATATTATATTCCATTCGTTATGAGACTCTGCTCTATTCTGTGTTATTTTCTATTCTACCATGACTTGTTAGATTTGCAACACTTGAATCTTTAGTACATGAATACCGAGCATATGTTAAGTATCGATTTTCAAGAGTGGGAAATTTGGTTCGTCACTTAATAATTCGAATATACATACAGTTTAAGTCGGATATATGTGGAATATTATCGATTCAAAGTGTATCGATTTTCAGGTCATCACATTTAGTATCAAAGATTTGGTTAGCGAATACCAAAACCTGTTATCAGAGCTGAAGAGAAAACCTTGGCTCTAGTGGGGGTAACAATTCATCAAAGATAGGATTAGTAATAACCTAGGATGAGTAACTCATTATAGATGGGGCTAATAATTCCCTTGAATAAGTTTGAGATTAATGTGTATATAAGAGAGGACATATTTATAATTTCATATAAAAATGATTTATATTTTGATTATAAAAGAATATGTTTTGAAAGATATATATAATTAGATATATACTATAACTTGGATAATTAATTAATAATGAAGATTGTTAAAATTTGTAATTGGACATTTTGTGATTAGAATTTCACAATTTGACTAAAGATGTTTCATATGGTATTGTAATAAGTTCTCACCAACTAATTAGGATGAACAACCCAAGTACAAATGCCTTGTGAATTTAATTTCATAATTTTATTTTAAGATATTTGGTGATATTATGATAATGCTAAGATAGGTCTTAGAATTTTGTTAAGAATTATTTCAACTATCTCAGATAGTTCATTTATTAAGAGAAGACCTAATAGACAAAGTAGGGAAGTAATCTAAACTTTTTGAGAACAATCTCCCTCCCATTAGAAAAGAAAAGAGTCAAAAAGGATAGAATGGTTAAACAAAAATGATTAAGGAAAAATTTTGGACTTAAGGAATTGGGATGAACTTAAG
Source organism: Allium sativum (assembly GCA_030737875.1). Taxonomy (NCBI): domain Eukaryota; kingdom Viridiplantae; phylum Streptophyta; class Magnoliopsida; order Asparagales; family Amaryllidaceae; genus Allium; species Allium sativum. Next base: position 505,293,142 of record CM060921.1, on the reverse strand, counting down.
ATATAACCATTGATGATCCTTATAAAAATGTTTAGATTAGGATAAGGGATCGAAATTCTCAACGAACTTCGACAGTTGATAAATTTTGAAATACATTTAGGTGAAAAGATGAAATATTTGAGTAAGTAAATACGAATATCTTGTGAATTAAATTTCACGATTTGAATAAAAGTTATTTGGTAAATATATGGGTTTGAAATTAAGAAGATTAATCTTAATCTAGTTATTTAGATAAGATATTTGAATATTATTTAGGAGAAAAATGGAATATGGTGTATCAAGTAATGATTTTTGGATGACTCCAAAACTATGCAGTTAAAGCACTTAGCGGTTCTATATTGTAGAGTTCTTAAAAACTGTAGCGGAGATAAAGCGGGGAAATAGTAAGGATATAGCGAAAGTGCATAAATGTTATTTAGATGTAAAAATATATAATTAAAATTAACCAATTATCATTTTTGCATCATTTATGTAGAAGAAACGAATACTAATTAATATTATATGAAAAAATCAAAGAATATCATAATTACGCACACTAGATTCGATGATTACTACAAATTTCTATCTTACATAAGGCACTTATGACTTAAAATTAGCTCTATATGTTAACTTTTTTTGATTTATTTTAAAAGAGAATTTTCAAATCATCCTTTGTATATTAACATTGCTAAAGCGGATGCTAAATAGTAATGATTTAGCGGGTGCAACGAAAATGGCAAGGCTTAAAGCAGAACTACTATTCATCAGCGCTAAATTGAAATAGCGTAGCAGCAGGAGAACTCTACGGGATATAGCGGGGATACTGCGGGGCTTTAGTGGTGCTTTAACTGTATAGCTCCAAAACAAGCAAAAAGAACCCATGCACAAAAAAAGAAGAAGAGAAGTTAAGAATAGGACAATTTAAGGATATCTATTGCTTTAGATGTCTACAAAAAGGACATTATGTAGTCCTAAGGCAAGAATAAAAGGAAGAAAGAGAAAACTATTCGAGAATAAATGGTTTGTTTCAAGTGCAAGAAGAAGGGACATTTTATACATAAATGTCCTAAAACAAAGAAGAACCCCGAGGACCCTACAAAAGAAAGGAAGTTTCTGATTAGTAAATTTTATTCCCAAGGAATTATCTCTAAAAAAAATTGAAAATGGTTAGCAATGAATGTATAAATGAATATATGTATATGATGTCAATTATAAAATTTCTATTGATTAACCTCTTCGATGTATTCTATAGCCAATTAAATCTAATAAGATATTCTAAATGAATATAATAAAGTGGATTTTGGCATAAATTATTTTAAGGATAGATTTAAACCAAGGTAAAGATTTCCTAAATATTGTAAATATGAAAACGAAAGCATAATTAGGTATAATTTAGGAAGAAAATCGTAGGATTAAATACGTAAGTTGTTGGTAGATCATTTACTCAAATGAATATTTTGATTTTTGAATTCGAGTACAAAAAAATTATGGTGTTTGCACCAATCCGAAAAAGGATTTATCACTCGATGCTTGATTACAAACATTGATAAGTATTTGAGGCTAGTTGCTTAGGTTATCTATCATAGTTGAGAGTTATGCAAGATAGACTGGAATTCTGATCTAGAAACCTGATCAGAGTATGTACTAAAGAATTAAGGGATCAATACTATTCGGAAATAAAGTTATGAATTTAAAATCAAAAATATATATTTCACATCGTTGATCTATTAAATGAAATTAAGAATGATGAGCTTATGTTGGGGATTGTTCGAAAATAAACCCTTTTGAGTTTATATAGCGATTTTAATAATGATAAGGAGTTTGAGAAATAACCTAAGAAATATTTTGACTTTACAGAAATATGGACTAAGATGGACCATCAGATGAGGATTCAAATGTATAGTTTGTATTCTTATCCTTCGTTTCCGTTCCAATTTCGAGGACGAAATTTTTTAAGTGAGGGAGAATGTAACATCCCAGATTTTTAAACCAAATTAATTTGGATATTGCATATGGTTTTGAAATATATTCCAGTTTGATATGACGACTAATTTAAAGATTATACTGATTTAAAATATGAGGTTTTATCAAAATAAGTTATTTAAATCATTATATTTACTAAGCTAAGATATACACTAGATTTCCTTATAGCATTTCTAAAAGATCTACCATAACATTTTTGTAAACTCAACCATAGCACTTGGAAAATGCTACCTAAAGCTCCCTTCCTAAGGAATGGAGAAATGTACTACCACTTGTCTTCATGCATGTAAAAGGAGGGACAAGTGTCCCATCACAAATGACAAAACTAGCCCTCTCCCTAGCCTATTTAATCAACCTCCTCTCACTCTTTTCACTCACACCTCTCTCACTCTCTTCTTCTTCATTTCTTCCTTTTCCTCTACTTCTTTCGGCCATGGCCTCCACGTGTCTTCCTCCCCTCTCTTCTTTTCCTCCCTACTCTCCTTCTCCCCTTCTTACGGTCTCCAACCTCCTCTCCATACAGACCTCCAACCACTCTACCTTCCTCCACATGCCACAACTATCAACTTCCACAGGCCATAACTTCTCAAAAACAAAATCATGAATTTATATTTTTGAAACCATGTATTTTTCCAGTGGCTACAATTTTAATGCTGAGCACTTCTTCATATTTTGAGCCTAGCTAGTCCAAAAATCAAGATCTTTGAAGACTATATTTTCTGGCTTCATTTTATTCAACCCGGGAATACCTCCACGATTTCAATCATATCTCACTCTAAACTAAACCAATTTGAGTATTTCTTTTGTCAAAACCACAAAGAAAAGAAATTCCTACAACTTTGCAGTTGGCTACCTTTCCAAATTCAAAGAGTAGGTGGTCTATAGACCCAAGGGAAGTTGGTCTATATTCGGAGTCAGAAAACATAGCGAAACCAAAAGTTTGGCAGAGTGGAAACCTATGGTGAGAACAATTTTAACTACGTCTAGATGTTTACAATAATCATAATCTGATTATATTGGTTGCATTGTGGTTTTTATGGATGTTATTATACTTATCATTATTCATGTGAATATAACTGTTAATTACCATAATGCTTATATTATAGATACTATGAGATGGATGAATGGTTGTTGTGGATGTTATTATGGTTGTTATTAGTGATAATATAATACACTTCGCATGTCACACCCAAGTATTATATGGGCATTGGTAAAATCTCATTCCAATTTGACAATATAAATGAATATTATATTCATTTAAAATGGAAATAAGGTGTGAAAAATAAAAGTTGGAATTTTATATTCGAAACTGGATAGAAATGAAACTAATGTGGTTATGAAAAACTTTTGTGAAGGTGGAAATTTATGTGAACAAGGATTTGATATGAAATGACGTGTTCAATTTCAAAGTGAATAATGAAATCAATTTGAAATAGTAATTTTGAAATTGAATTTGAGTTAGCTATGTAAACGATGTTTTAAACTCAAATAGAAAGTTACATTAAGTTTATATAACATTTACTTTAAGATTTGGAAAGTTTAGATTTCAAAAAGATTAATTTAAAAAAATATTAATATAATAATAATAATAATATTCATTTAAAAAGAATATGTATTTTTAAAAGTAAAAAGAATATTTATTTTTAAAATTTAAAATAACGGAATTTTGTTTTAAAATGAAATTATATGTATTTTGAATAATTTATAAAAATATCAAGAGCAAATGAATGAATTACAAGTCGAAGTTGAAACATGGTTAGAATAGAGCCTGCTGCGCTGCGGTAATTCGCGAATTTCGACCATTAACTTCAAATGAACATACATGATGCAAATTTAATTGTATTTTCCTGAAACAAAAAACATTTGTTTAAAAATGATATTAGTTTTCAAATGAAAAAGGAAATTTGAGATTTAAATCTATAGAATTTAAACTATGTTCAAATCAAATTTGAATAAAAATCGCGATCTTTCAGTTTAGTGACCAAACCGGGAAATCTTTAGAAATGGATATTTTTAAGTTATTAAAAATACAGAAAAATTATGATAAAATAAATGATTTAAAAGTGATTTGAATAAATAATGGAAAATTATAGTATTTTCGTTAAAAAAAAAGAATCATTCAATCTCGAAGGTTCGTTAACGAGAAGATCTGAAAATGGCGACATAGAAACACCTTCCCCTTCACCGCTCCTCATCCAAGTTCTAATCTTTCCACACCTCTACCTTTACAATAATCTCCCCCTCTCTACTATGCTTTCTCCATGCTTGGATTCTTCTCGTTAACCTAATTTTCCACTTCCAGATCTAAGCCTCTTCCATGGAATCGTTCCTGAGTTACAAATTCCATTAATTTCCTCAATCTCATCTCAGCTCTTCAGATCTCACAAGATCCTCTCTCGACGTCGCCTTTACCACTGTTGGTCTCAACTATTGGGTTCGACTTGGTTAGGGTTTCTTCACTAGCGTGGAATATCTGGTGAGCATTATGGCTTAAGTTATTATTTGTTTACGCGTCTCGACTGTTAGTCCATGATTGAACTTACTACAGTTTGGGCTTTTATTGTTTACTGGATATTGTCTTGCTGGTAGATTCTTGATGCCGGATTTGAAGCTTTTGGGTAATGTTGTGGTAAGGTGCTTGATTATCTCCTTCGGTTTTAGTAGCTCATGACTTGTTTTGTAACGGGTCTTAGCTTCTTTCTCTTTTTGCGACTATGAATGTCATGTTCGGTGTATGTAAGGGGAGGTCAACATCAATTAACACTATCAAAAAACGAGATGTTTCGGCGCTGAACCGTGATATTGTTTTCTTTCTGTTGGTTTTGTCTCCCTTTGCAATTACCTATATGTGTTGTTTTCAGTTTTTTGTTGAGCTATGCTTCCCCACAGTGGTTTACAATGGTAGATGATGGTTTGGTGCTCTGGCTGTAACACCCCGAATTTTTAACGACATTAAAGAGAGTAAATTAAATAATAATTAATTTAATGTTCAGAATTAGAGGAAACAGACTGCACCATTGCGTCCGTCTTGAAATTATGGTCAAGATAGACATTTAGTTTGCGTAAAACGGACAATGTATGAAGAAGTTATGAGAGTTTAAAGTTTGTATGCGCACAGAAATATTTTATATATACGCATGAGTCAGAGGTGAGTCAGAGACGAGTCAGAATCCTATCCAGAGGATTCAAATTCAAAAAATTCCTCTAAGCGGCCAAATTCCCGCTCTAGGGGGTTGACCCCCTAGAGGGGTGTCGACCTAGTGGTCGACCCACCCACAGGGGTGTCAACACCCTTAGGGTTGAGGTGGCACTCGGTTTCAGGGGGTCTTGCAGCTATATATATGTGTCATATTTCTCATGTTCTCTTCATTGGGAACCATAGAGTCCATATGCTGCTGGAGTACGAACTGAACCGTTTCTACAACAACGTACTCTACAAATCCAATTCATAAATTCTAGATCTGTTCTTCCTAAATTCTCTAAACCTAAAGCTGTGAAATTCTAGATTACTTTTAGGTTTAGATAAATAAAAGTATGCCTTGATAGACAATGAATTAGATATGTTATAAAGTACGATTCTATGTTAATATGAAACTCTATCCTATGTCATGACAGATCTAATTTCATAGATCTAATATAATTGTGGTGATTCAATTTTGATGTTTATATAGATCTTGACTTGTAACCATGTTAAGATGAAAGTACATATATTAATTTGGATAATTGTGACATTACTTGGATCTAGACCTTTATGTTAATCACCTTTCACCTGTCATACTGTGATACATTTATATATGTTCTAAACTTGACATGTGAATCTACCTTTTGATCTAAACATGTTGCTATGTCACCCTAACTATGCTAGATCTAGATAATTGGACACCTAACATTAAATCTAGATCTTATTAAACATCATAGTGATTTCCACAAGTTACTAGTTTGATGTCCATTTTATTATGATGTTAATCACATGTCCATTCACTTTGTTATTATGCCAGTTTGTGTTCATGTTTACGACAAGACATGTTGAAACTATCACCCTTGTCATATTCCCTTTCTATAATTATAGCTCGGCTACTTTATAGCCTAGATGCTACCAAAATACGTACGAATACGTTAGAGCGAAAACGAGGGAAAAGGGACTATAATTGGCATGATTTATGTAATGTTTAACAGGAAATGGGACATGTAATTCAAATGGGGAAACATAGAAATAGTTACCTATAATGACATAGGTAGACCTGGATTAATTTGGAACGTTTAGTAATTTACAAATAGGAATTGTAAATTGTACTTATGACACGAGGTTAGGTTACATAGTGGTGAAATGTAACAACCCAGAAATCTGGGCCAGTTTAAAATTTTTATTTTGGCTATTTTTGCGTATTTTGATTATTTAAAATGAATTATTTTAAATAATATCGACAAGAAATTTATTTTGAATATAATTCGAATGTATATTCGTTTGAATCGTCGTTAGAATATAAATATTTATTTTAAATTATAAAAGGAATTGAAAATGGCGCGGTAGTTTGATAATTCGATTTCAAACTTCAAATGAATGTACTGGGTGCAAAATAAACCGGATTTTAGTGAAACCAAAAACAATGGAATCTAATTGTGACTATCTTTCCAACGAATCAGAAAAATTGAAATTTCATAGCGGGAATCAAAAGATATGTCCAGTTGAAAATTCTGAATAGTCGCTATGAAATTCAGGCCCTTAAAAATGGAATTTTTGCAAACGACCTCGGATTTCGACGAAACCACTTTTGTTGGATCCGCGATGTCAAATTATTGCTAGGTTCCAAATTTCATAATTTTTCGAATCAATATGTGAGTGTGATAAAGGAAAACGTGTTTGACCAGTTTCAGTTGATTTTAATCGACTGGAAAATGGCCATTTTTCAAACGGTCTCAGAATTTGACGAAACTAGTTTTGTTAGGATCGTATCGTCAATACGAAGCTAGAAAATATTTTTCGGGAATTTTTCGAGTTAGTATGTGACCCTAGTAAATTGAAATACACGTTCAAATTCAATATATAGAGTTATATGTTGATTTTGACGAAAACTGATCGAAACGATCAAATCAGCTCACGACACATATCCCATTGGGTTCGGAATGGGGGTAATTAGCTATGGACGACAGGCGATGGGTCCCGTTTCGAGTTCGAAATAAAAAGTTACTTTTCGATGGATTAAAATAAATTAAATATTTATAATATATACACCTCTCCCTCTCCTCTCTCTTCAGACCGAGATTTAGAAAAAAAAATCTAAATCGAACAACGCGACCCCCCCCCCCCACGTCTGCCGCCGCCGCTCCTTCATCTTCTTCCTCCTCCTCGCACCGCGCAACAGTCCACCCCCCCTCGACCCCTCTTCCCCTTCCACGAATCCCTGACCGCCACGCTCGAACAACGCGACCCCCCTCCCCAACGTCTGCCGCTGCCGCTCCTCCTTCTTCCTCCTCGCTCCGACGCAGCAGCCCCCCGTACCCTCCTCCGACCGCTTCCACCAGTTGTGCCCCCCTCCATTTGGTAAAGACACTGTAAGTTTTAATAATAATTATTATTATTTACTTCTTCTAATTTATTGTCAATTTTCAGTTAAGTTAAAAGGAAAATAGGATTTTTAAGCTAAGAAAAATAGTAAGAAGAAAATTAGATCTTTAATCAAAGATTTTCATTTTATTTTATACAAGTCTTTATTTTGTCCATAGTTGTTGCCGAAGTAAAAATTCGATTTTTATATATTGAATAGCGGAGTAAAAATTTGATTTTTATATATTGAACAGCGAAGTAAAAATTCGATTTTTATATATTGAATAACGAAGTAAAAAATTCGATTTTTATATATTGAATAGAGAAGTAAAAATTCGATTTTTATATATTGAATAGCGAAGTAAAAATTCGATTTTTATATATTGAATAGCGAAGTAAAAATTCGATTTTTATATATTGAATAGCGAAGTAAAAATTCGATTTTTATATATTGAATAACGAAGTAAAAATTCGATTTTTATATATTGAATAGCGAAGTAAAAATTCGATTTTTATATATTGAATAGCGAAGTAAAAATTCGATTTTTATATATTGAATAGCGAAGTAAAAATGTGATTTTTACATATGTAGAGAATATGGGCAAAGAAAGTGACAAGAGGCGAGAACGGCGAAGATTTCTACATAAGAAGAGTCGTGGGATCGGATAGCTATCTGTGAGAACTTCTCACCTTTCAATTTATTTTTTCTAGTTATAAATATATACTAGGATGCAGACGGTGTTTAGTAGCACCTGACACCCGTCGTCCACAGACCATGGACGGCTTGTATGCTTGTTATTTGATTTTGATGTGTAGTGGATTGTGTGATGTGATGTGAAATGAAATAAATTATTTATATAGTTGAAAATATTTTATAGTTAAAAATAAAAATTTTAACGTGTATATGAAAGGAAATAAAAATAAACAAATCGGATGATTTGTTTATATACACACATTTGACTGATATTGATTGGGACGATAATTTTTACACATCGCCCAACTGCACAAATAAAATCTGTGTTTGATTGTTTGAAACCCCACACGGGTATTGGGATGATATTTGATGTACACTAATTCCGATTGTTTAGTTGTATGTCGATCGATTGATTGACAGACTGTTATAAGCGTTGAATATCTATATTTGATGCTTATTGTGAAGACCCGCAACTTCCCCGTAAAGGAAAGCGTCGGATAGTTCGAGAACAAACCACATCAGAACGCATACAGAAGAACGTTTCACTGTATATAACAACAATGCATCAGATTACAAGAATATACAGAGTTTAAAAGAATATTACACAGAATTATCAGAGATTTAAATTACATTTAAATACATAGCAGCGGAAAAATAATACAATACACAACTAGAATGAGATATACGGATACAAAGCTTTCCGGATATCGTTCCAGCTGTAAACCAGGATCCTGTGAATATAAATCTGCAAAACCAAAACTACTAGCTGCCCGTGTCAAAATAAGGGCACCCAGAGTTTAGGTTAAAACAATAAACTCCAGGTCAGTCATGTGACTGGTGTGAGAACTAAAACAGTTATTAATCTTTATTTTCAAAGCTAGGTAAATCAAGGGACCACGCCGTATAACACGGAACGGGTTTCCTCCCAAGAATACCAGTGCATAAAACAAACAGCGCAATGCTAAATAAAGAAAAATGAAGCTGTTATAAGACCCAGGTCCCATCACACAATGCAACGCAGTCGAGGATAGGGTTTTCCCTTATAACAGCCAAAGAATGCTTGATACGTTTTAAAACAAATCATTTGATACTATTATAAGTGTATAAAACAACTTCAAATCATAAGTATCAATCATAGGCGGCATAAGCGCCCCATCCCACTATGTCGCCATATATAGGGTTACAATTAAAACCGCAAATGTCACGTATTTGGAAATTGGATTTCCGTCTATGAACCGAGGCAAAAGATAGTCCTCAACCGATTCGAGACGCTCTAGTCCGTGTCTCAGGCAAGTACTCTGTCAAGCCTTTGGATCGTCAGGGCCGGTCCACCGATGTGGATTAAAATGCCTGAACACTACGTTTCCCCACCCTATGGGGTGTAAGTCTGGTCCGTCAGCCGACCAGAATGCATCGGCCGAAACCGATATAACCGAGGCGCCTCGCAACAGCAACAACCACATAAGTCAAACTCGTCAGGGCGTGTAAAACCACTGACGCCACTTCTAACTAGAAAGAAACGCATGCCCTCCCTGAGGTCCGTCTCCCGTTTTTGATTCATACCGGGTGTGAAACTCGCGAATCAAACGTTACACAAAGCTACGCCACAAAGGCCGTGCTTTGATCATCAACCACAAGACTTTGCTTTTCAACAGAAGCCTTGATCATTTGCATCTTAGCATGCCACACAGGCAAGCCATCCTATGCAACCGATATCAGTCACACAGAATGAAATCCGATGTCAGACACACAGTCCATTTACAAGTCCGTTCTGGGTCTGAACGAAACCGGAGGCACCTAGTACCCCGCATATCCATCGATCTCCAAGTACGTCTGGACGATCACTAACTGTTTCCATCTTCTTGGGTGTACAGCCCAATCAAGATCATCAGTTATCACCCAAACGACGTGAAGACTTCCGGTCTTCGACCATCGTCTTCATCTTCGACTTATCGTCGTATCAGTTATTCAGAATGGGATAAACCCGGTCTTCCCGAATAACTCGCGTATATTTTATAAAAGTGTTACACAAACACAACATACGCCTCATTCCAATTCATTAGTCACTAACCGTAAATTAATCAAGAGAATAATTCCCCAAGTATTAACCCCGAAGGCCGAAACCAACATCAGATCAATATCCAGAAAACCATTCTGCTTGGCTAACCGACAGTTAGTTTCTAAATTTCACATTCATAGGGAAAGGTTCCCATTAATTTTATCAGAGATAAATTCTTGAATTTATTCTTTAATCTATTTTTGAATATCAATTCAAACTAGTCGGGATTAGCGAACCTTACCGAAGTAATCATTTGTTTTAATTTCCCAATCCCAACCTATTCATCCCATGAAGTAAAACTGGTAATACTTCATATCTAACACCACAGTGTTATCGGTAAATTCAATTACCATTTCACGTTCAAATCTAATTAAAGATTTAACTATCGCCTGGAGCAAAACTGGTGATACTCCATTTTCGATCATTTCAATCTAATTAGAGATTCATTAAAACTCCACTTAGTTTTAATCGTTAACTGGGTTAAAGAATCCGTGTCATTTAAAAACACGGTTCACGATAAACCCAAAGTCACATTCATTAATTATCGGGTTAAAGAATAAGTGTTATTTAAAACACTGTTCACGATAAACCCAAAAATCAATATCAATTCAATTCCAATTAAATATTATTTAATTGGTACACTTCATTAAATCTAAATAAAAAGATTTAATCTTTTCTCAACTGGGTTCAAGAACAGTGTTAGTGAAGACACCATTCACGACAAACCCAAATCACATTTGATATTCAATATAAGGCTCTGAATAGAAAATATATCGGCCTATATTCAACATCAAATTCTACGATTAACAAATGTCGTATTGGAAATAACGATATAAATATATATCTTTCAAATTTCCATAACAACATCTGTATAATCACGAATTTCAACATCGAAATATTCCGAAGACAATTTCGATTCAAATCCATTCCAATGCAATCATTGGAAATTTTGGTTATTTTCAAAACCCTTTTCGAATTCAATTTATTTATTTAAAAATAAATAGAATTATTATTCTAGTTCAAAACTAGTTCAATTCGATAAAAATCTATTTTTATCTTTTCAAATATGGAGTTTTTCATCCCAAATCTTCACAAATCATTTCTTATGATTTTACACAAATTATTACTATTTTTAATAATTTTATCAAGGCCCGTACAGTCGATTTCCATCAACGGCCATCGAACTGCACTTACAGCGACCTTTTTCGAATTTGATTTGGACATAATTCCAAATCCAACCGTTAGATTTCAAATTTCTAATATTCGTTAGAAAGCTCTTTTCGATACGAACCCAACGGTTCCGGTTTTAGGAGAATCCGACGGTCGGATCTCCCGCAATGTCCGTTTGAAATAAATGGTCGAAATTCACGAACTGCCGCGGCGCGGCGCATTCTATTCAGGCCATTATATTATATATATAATATATATAATATATATTTCGTCGATTTCTATTTAAAACGAATTATATAAATAGTTTTGAATTCGTTTCAAAAGCAATTTCAACTTCCATTTCAATTCAAATCAAAATTGAATTTTTCTTTATAAATTCGTTTTAAAAATTCATTTCTATTCAATTCAAATTTCAATTCAATTTGAATTCATTTCAATTCGTTTTCAATTCAATTTGAATTCGTTTTCAATTCATTTCGAAATCGTTTTCAATTCAATTCATTTCGAAATCGTTTTCAATTCAATTCATTTCGAAATCGTTTTCAATTCAATTCATTTCGAAATCGTTTTCAATTCAATTTATTTCGAAATCGATAAAATCGATATAAATATCGTTCACGTCAAAATGGCGTCAATCTAATCAACACGGCTTCATAAAGTTCTATTTTCAAATATTCTATTTCAAATATTTCTTTTTCAAATATTTCTATTTTAAAACTGGAATGAGGCCCAATCAATTACCATATAAAGTTAATTATATGGATTTTCATACAACACATGTATATCATAGCATTGAAAAATAATCAACCATCAACCAAAGTGCACTACACTGTATAAGCATCAAAGATAGATATTCAATGCTTATAACAGCCTGTCAATCAATCGATCGACATATTTAATCAATCAGGATGAGTGAACTTCAGATTTCATCCTAACACCCGTGTGGGGTTTCAAACAATCAAACACATATTTTATTTGTGCAGTTGGGCGATGTGTAAAATTTATCGACCCAATCAACGTCATTCAAATAGGTGTACATAAACAAACCGTCTGGTTTGTAAATGAATATTTTATTTTATTCACTTTCACTACATTCATATTCACGTTAAAAATTATATTTTTAACGATAAAACATTTTATTCCAACATATGAATTTTTATTATTCATTTACACAATAAAATGATATTTTTATTTTCTAATATATTTTAGAAATTTCGGCGGCATAACGGCACGATACTAGAAACGGGACGAGGCCTAGCCTTATCCCCGGTCTAGTGAAGGCCCACGCCATTCACACGTCAATCAAATCAATTCGTTATGCAAACCACAAAATTTGGAGTAAGAGTCTAACCTAGCCTTACTCCTTCGCCTTATAACGGCGCACGTCTAATCCTAACCAATTTATCGATTCGATTTTTCACACCACAAATCAACTCAAACCAATATCGCAATCAATCACCAAACAGTCAAACAAACAAGTCCATGGTCTGTGGACGATTGTGTCGGGTGCTACTAAGCACCGTCTGCATCCTAGTATATATATATAACTAGAAAAAGAAAGTGAAAGGTGAGAAATTCTCACTTTTAGCTATCCAACCATCTCGACTCTTCTTTTGCAGAAGTCTTCGTCGTTTCGCCTTTTTGTCACCTTCGTTGCCCAAGGCCACTATATATATAAAAATTGAATTTTTATTTCAAAGTTCAATATATAAAAATCGAATTTTTATTTCAAAGTTCAATATATAAAAATCGAATCTTTATTTCAAAGTTCAATATATAAAAAATCGAATTTTTATTTCAAAGTTCAATATATAAAAATCGAATTTTTATTTCAAAGTTCCATATATAAAAATCGAATTTTTATTTCAAAGTTCAATATATAAAAATCGAATTTTTATTTCAAAGTTCAATATATAAAAATCGAATTTTTATTACTTTACAACATAAATGAAATTCAGTTTTAAACAAAATAAAATTCAGTTTTAAACATAAATCAAATTCAGTTCAGTTCTTTTTTTTTTTTTTTTTTTACACTCTAAAAATCTCGCCTTTAACACATTAAAAATCTCGTCTTTAACACATTAAAATCTCGCCTTTCTCAATCCGCTACTCATATGTATATATAAACATTTTTATACCCGGAAACAAATAAAAAAACTAAGTAAAACTCACTGCATTTGGTCGGGGAAGGGCGTGCGGTGCGCTCAGGTGGCAGCGGAGATCGCCGGAGCAGTGGGGTGCCTCACAGTGGTGCTCCCGTGGTTGGGGCGTGGCTGTTCATGGCTTTTTGGGGGTTTACGGTTCGATTTGTGGAGGTAGTGCGTCGCTGTTGTGGTCGGAGGTGTGGGGCCGGTCGCTGGTGGTCAGGGGTGGTGGCGCAAGGGCCCACGGCGGCGCTAGGGTTTGATGGCGTGTCGAATTGGGCGCGAGGGGGTGCTGTCTTCGCTGGTGGGGCTCGTGGTGCTCGACTGGGCCAGAGGAAATAGGGGAGAGGGAGGGCGGAGGGGTGGTGAGGTGGGCGGAGGAGGCGGCGTTGGAAAGAAGAGGGGGGCGATTTTTTTCTCGTGGGAACTGAAAGTGACGGGTAGGGGGGATAGTGGGAGGAGGGGGAGAGAGAGTGTGGAGAGAAAAAGGGTTTATATTTATTTTATATTATTTTTAATTCCCCAAAGTTGACTTTTCGTACCAATCCCAAATCAAGCCCAATGACTGCCGTCCCTAGCGTTTTACCCCCATCCCGGACACAATGGGATATGTATCGTAAGCCAATTCGGCCGTTACGATCAGTTTTCGTTGAATTTAAAATATAAATCACTATATATTCAATTTGAACGTACATTTCAAATTACCGGAGCCACATACGAACTCGAAAAATTCCAGAAAAATTATTTCTAGCTTCGTATTGACGATACGGTCCTAACAAAACTAGTTTCGTCGGATTCTGAGACCGTTTGAAAAATAGCCAATTTCCAGTCGATTAAAATCAACTGAAACTGGTCAAACGCGTTTTCCTTTGCCACGCTCACCTATTGATTCGAAAAATTATGAAACTTGAAACCTAGCAATAGTTTAACATCACGGACCCAACAAAACTGGTTTCGTCGAGATCCGAGGTCATTTGCAAAATTTCCATTTTTAAGGGCCTGAATTCCATAGCGACTATTCAGAATTTTCAACTGGACATATCTTTTGATTCCCGCTATCAAATTTCGATTATTCGGATTCGTTGGAAAGATATCATCAATTAGATCCCAACATTTTTGGTTTCACTAAAATCCGGATTGTTTTGCACCCGGTACATTCAATTGAAGTTTGAAATCGAATTATCGAACTACCGCGCCATTTTCAATTCTATTTATAATTATATATAAATATTTATATTCTAACGACGACGTATATAATATATACGTCGAATTCTATATTGAAAATAAATTTCACGTCGATATTATTTAAAATGATTCATTTTAAATAATCAAAACTCGCTATAATTGCCAAAATAAAATTTTCAAACTGGCTCGCATTTTACGGGTTGTTACAATCTCCCCCACTTAAAACTTTTCGTCCCCGAAAAGGAATAAAGTCGAAAGTGGTTTGATTATTTAACTCTACGCTCGATCTGGCTTCCATTCTCCAACTCTTTAGTTTCTGAGAATTTTCAAAACTTCAAAAATTTGGCTAACACCCTAAATTTTTGAAAAATTTCGCCATAACCTCCCCTGCAATGGGAGCATCGGGGAATTTCAAATAGCTTCCCCGGTCCTTCAGATCTCAAAAAGAAAAAGAAAAAGCCAAGCGGCTAGCCAATAGGCTCACAAAATCATCATTACCCAAACAAAACAGGAAATTATGTAGTAAACATGTACCTATTTGTCGGGCAAACAAATTTTATTCTCTGGCTCTAGCCTCCTTGCTATTACCTGTTCAATGATACATATGTATATGCAAGCAAACACAACCAATTTTCGATATAATTCAATATTTGGTTTAATTAGGCTAAATGGTTCAAAATTAGCAAACAAATAAACAAACAACACAAACATCAATCAATTAGTGGATTAGAGTTTCAATTTGATAACTTTGATACATATACAAAAATCATGTTTTTGATGCCAATTCACAACAATAAGCCCTATCTAATTTTGGGTTCTCACACCAGTCTAATGGAAATATATAGATATCACACCTTCGTCACACGAATATAAATTCTGACGATGAGTACTCAACCATCAGAATCATCTTCGGGCCACTAGAGTATGATTCTATATCTATCCAATATATTAAAACTTCGAATACACCAGGATCAGACGTATACGCAAAATCTTTATATACTGGACTGTCCAACTCAATATAAATAGATAATCAGATACGAATAATTGATTTAAATTTTCAAAAACAAAAATTGTTTTCATTTTATAAAATATACTCTTCACACTCGTTCTAGGATACTACTGATCCTATCTCTAACGAGTCATTCCATTGGATATTGCTAATCCAATATCTGATGAATTCTTTCGTATGGTTCTAATGTGCCTTGTTCTCTGCTTTGTAAACCAAAGCTCTGATACCAACTGTGAAGACCCGCAACTTCCCCGTAAAGGAAAGCGTCGGATAGTTCGAGAACAAACCACAGCAGAACGCATACAGAAGAACGTTTCACTGTATATAACAACAATGCATCAGATTACAAGAATATACAGAGTTTAAAAGAATATTACACAGAATTATCAGAGATTTAAATTACATTTAAATACATAGCAGCGGAAAAATAATACAATACACAACTAGAATGAGATATACGGATACAAAGCTTTCCGGATATCGTTCCAGCTGTAAACCAGGATCCTGTGAATATAAATCTGCAAAACCAAAACTACTAGCTGCCCGTGTCAAAATAAGGGCACCCAGAGTTTAGGTTAAAACAATAAACTCCAGGTCAGTCATGTGACTGGTGTGAGAACTAAAACAGTTATTAATCTTTATTTTCAAAGCTAGGTAAATCAAGGGACCACGCCGTATAACACGGAACGGGTTTCCTCCCAAGAATACCAGTGCATAAAACAAACAGTGCAATGCTAAATAAAGAAAAATGAAGCTGTTATAAGACCCAGGTCCCATCACACAATGCAACGCATCGAGGATAGGGTTTTCCCTTATAACAGCCAAAGAATGCTTGATACGTTTTAAAACAAATCATTTGATACTATTATAAGTGTATAAAACAACTTCAAATCATAAGTATCAATCATAGGCGGCATAAGCGCCCCATCCCACTATGTCGCCATATATAGGGTTACAATTAAAACCGCAAATGTCACGTATTTGGAAATTGGATTTCCGTCTATGAACCGAGGCAAAAGATAGTCCTCAACCGATTCGAGACGCTCTAGTCCGTGTCTCAGGCAAGTACTCTGTCAAGCCTTTGGATCGTCAGGGCCGGTCCACCGATGTGGATTAAAATGCCTGAACACTACGTTTCCCCACCCTATGGGGTGTAAGTCTGGTCCGTCAGCCGACCAGAATGCATCGGCCGAAACCGATATAACCGAGGCGCCTCGCAACAGCAACAACCACATAAGTCAAACTCGTCAGGGCGTGTAAAACCACTGACGCCACTTCTAACTAGAAAGAAACGCATGCCCTCCCTGAGGTCCGTCTCCCGTTTTTGATTCATACCGGGTGTGAAACTCGCGAATCAAACGTTACACAAAGCTACGCCACAAAGGCCGTGCTTTGATCATCAACCACAAGACTTTGCTTTTCAACAGAAGCCTTGATCATTTGCATCTTAGCATGCCACACAGGCAAGCCATCCTATGCAACCGATATCAGTCACACAGAATGAAATCCGATGTCAGACACACAGTCCATTTACAAGTCCGTTCTGGGTCTGCACGAAACCGGAGGCACCTAGTACCCCGCATATCCATCGATCTCCAAGTACGTCTGGACGATCACTAACTGTTTCCATCTTCTTGGGTGTACAGCCCAATCAAGATCATCAGTTATCACCCAAACGACGTGAAGACTTCCGGTCTTCGACCATCGTCTTCATCTTCGACTTATCGTCGTATCAGTTATTCAGAATGGGATAAACCCGGTCTTCCCGAATAACTCGCGTATATTTTATAAAAGTGTTACACAAACACAACATACGCCTCATTCCAATTCATTAGTCACTAACCGTAAATTAATCAAGAGAATAATTCCCCAAGTATTAACCCCGAAGGCCGAAACCAACATCAGATCAATATCCAGAAAACCATTCTGCTTGGCTAACCGACAGTTAGTTTCTAAATTTCACATTCATAGGGAAAGGTTCCCATTAATTTTATCAGAGATAAATTCTTGAATTTATTCTTTAATCTATTTTTGAATATCAATTCAAACTAGTCGGGATTAGCGAACCTTACTGAAGTAATCATTTGTTTTAATTTCCCAATCCCAACCTATTCATCCCATGAAGTAAAACTGGTAATACTTCATATCTAACACCACAGTGTTATCGGTAAATTCAATTACCATTTCACGTTCAAATCTAATTAAAGATTTAACTATCGCCTGGAGCAAAACTGGTGATACTCCATTTTCGATCATTTCAATCTAATTAGAGATTCATTAAAACTCCACTTAGTTTTAATCGTTAACTGGGTTAAAGAATCCGTGTCATTTAAAAACACGGTTCACGATAAACCCAAAGTCACATTCATTAATTATCGGGTTAAAGAATAAGTGTTATTTAAAACACTGTTCACGATAAACCCAAAAATCAATATCAATTCAATTCCAATTAAATATTATTTAATTGGTACACTTCATTAAATCTAAATAAAAAGATTTAATCTTTTCTCAACTGGGTTCAAGAACAGTGTTAGTGAAGACACCATTCACGACAAACCCAAATCACATTTGATATTCAATATAAGGCTCTGAATAGAAAATATATCGGCCTATATTCAACATCAAATTCTACGATTAACAAATGTCGTATTGGAAATAACGATATAAATATATATCTTTCAAATTTCCATAACAACATCTGTATAATCACGAATTTCAACATCGAAATATTCCGAAGACAATTTCGATTCAAATCCATTCCAATGCAATCATTGGAAATTTTGGTTATTTTCAAAACCCTTTTCGAATTCAATTTATTTATTTAAAAATAAATAGAATTATTATTCTAGTTCAAAACTAGTTCAATTCGATAAAAATCTATTTTTATCTTTTCAAATATGGAGTTTTTCATCCCAAATCTTCACAAATCATTTCTTATGATTTTACACAAATTATTACTATTTTTAATAATTTTATCAAGGCCCGTACAGTCGATTTCCATCAACGGCCATCGAACTGCACTTACAGCGACCTTTTTCGAATTTGATTTGGACATAATTCCAAATCCAACCGTTAGATTTCAAATTTCTAATATTCGTTAGAAAGCTCTTTTCGATACGAACCCAACGGTTCCGGTTTTAGGAGAATCCGACGGTCGGATCTCCCGCAATGTCCGTTTGAAATAAATGGTCGAAATTCACGAACTGCCGCGGCGCGGCGCATTCTATTCAGGCCATTATATTATATATATAATATATATAATATATATTTCGTCGATTTCTATTTAAAACGAATTATATAAATAGTTTTGAATTCGTTTCAAAAGCAATTTCAACTTCCATTTCAATTCAAATCAAAATTGAATTTTTCTTTATAAATTCGTTTTAAAAATTCATTTCTATTCAATTCAAATTTCAATTCAATTTGAATTCATTTCAATTCGTTTTCAATTCAATTTGAATTCGTTTTCAATTCATTTCGAAATCGTTTTCAATTCAATTCATTTCGAAATCGTTTTCAATTCAATTCATTTCGAAATCGTTTTCAATTCAATTCATTTCGAAATCGTTTTCAATTCAATTTATTTCGAAATCGATAAAATCGATATAAATATCGTTCACGTCAAAATGGCGTCAATCTAATCAACACGGCTTCATAAAGTTCTATTTTCAAATATTCTATTTCAAATATTTCTTTTTCAAATATTTCTATTTTAAAACTGGAATGAGGCCCAATCAATTACCATATAAAGTTAATTATATGGATTTTCATACAACACATGTATATCATAGCATTGAAAAATAATCAACCATCAACCAAAGTGCACTACACTGTATAAGCATCAAAGATAGATATTCAATGCTTATAACAGCCTGTCAATCAATCGATCGACATATTTAATCAATCAGGATGAGTGAACTTCAGATTTCATCCTAACACCCGTGTGGGGTTTCAAACAATCAAACACATATTTTATTTGTGCAGTTGGGCGATGTGTAAAATTTATCGACCCAATCAACGTCATTCAAATAGGTGTACATAAACAAACCGTCTGGTTTGTAAATGAATATTTTATTTTATTCACTTTCACTACATTCATATTCACGTTAAAAATTATATTTTTAACGATAAAACATTTTATTCCAACATATGAATTTTTATTATTCATTTACACAATAAAATGATATTTTTATTTTCTAATATATTTTAGAAATTTCGGCGGCATAACGGCACGATACTAGAAACGGGACGAGGCCTAGCCTTATCCCCGGTCTAGTGAAGGCCCACGCCATTCACACGTCAATCAAATCAATTCGTTATGCAAACCACAAAATTTGGAGTAAGAGTCTAACCTAGCCTTACTCCTTCGCCTTATAACGGCGCACGTCTAATCCTAACCAATTTATCGATTCGATTTTTCACACCACAAATCAACTCAAACCAATATCGCAATCAATCACCAAACAGTCAAACAAACAAGTCCATGGTCTGTGGACGATTGTGTCGGGTGCTACTAAGCACCGTCTGCATCCTAGTATATATATATAACTAGAAAAAGAAAGTGAAAGGTGAGAAATTCTCACTTTTAGCTATCCAACCATCTCGACTCTTCTTTTGCAGAAGTCTTCGTCGTTTCGCCTTTTTGTCACCTTCGTTGCCCAAGGCCACTATATATATAAAAATTGAATTTTTATTTCAAAGTTCAATATATAAAAATCGAATTTTTATTTCAAAGTTCAATATATAAAAATCGAATCTTTATTTCAAAGTTCAATATATAAAAAATCGAATTTTTATTTCAAAGTTCAATATATAAAAATCGAATTTTTATTTCAAAGTTCCATATATAAAAATCGAATTTTTATTTCAAAGTTCAATATATAAAAATCGAATTTTTATTTCAAAGTTCAACATATAAAAATCGAATTTTTATTACTTTACAACATAAATGAAATTCAGTTTTAAACAAAATAAAATTCAGTTTTAAACATAAATCAAATTCAGTTCAGTTCTTTTTTTTTTTTTTTTTTACACTCTAAAAATCTCGCCTTTAACACATTAAAAATCTCGTCTTTAACACATTAAAATCTCGCCTTTCTCAATCCGCTACTCATATGTATATATAAACATTTTTATACCCGGAAACAAATAAAAAAACTAAGTAAAACTCACTGCATTTGGTCGGGGAAGGGCGTGCGGTGCGCTCAGGTGGCAGCGGAGATCGCCGGAGCAGTGGGGTGCCTCACAGTGGTGCTCCCGTGGTTGGGGCGTGGCTGTTCATGGCTTTTTGGGGGTTTACGGTTCGATTTGTGGAGGTAGTGCGTCGCTGTTGTGGTCGGAGGTGTGGGGCCGGTCGCTGGTGGTCAGGGGTGGTGGCGCAAGGGCCCACGGCGGCGCTAGGGTTTGATGGCGTGTCGAATTGGGCGCGAGGGGGTGCTGTCTTCGCTGGTGGGGCTCGTGGTGCTCGACTGGGCCAGAGGAAATAGGGGAGAGGGAGGGCGGAGGGGTGGTGAGGTGGGCGGAGGAGGCGGCGTTGGAAAGAAGAGGGGGGCGATTTTTTTCTCGTGGGAACTGAAAGTGACGGGTAGGGGGGATAGTGGGAGGAGGGGGAGAGAGAGTGTGGAGAGAAAAAGGGTTTATATTTATTTTATATTATTTTTAATTCCCCAAAGTTGACTTTTCGTACCAATCCCAAATCAAGCCCAATGACTGCCGTCCCTAGCGTTTTACCCCCATCCCGGACACAATGGGATATGTATCGTAAGCCAATTCGGCCGTTACGATCAGTTTTCGTTGAATTTAAAATATAAATCACTATATATTCAATTTGAACGTACATTTCAAATTACCGGAGCCACATACGAACTCGAAAAATTCCAGAAAAATTATTTCTAGCTTCGTATTGACGATACGGTCCTAACAAAACTAGTTTCGTCGGATTCTGAGACCGTTTGAAAAATAGCCAATTTCCAGTCGATTAAAATCAACTGAAACTGGTCAAACGCGTTTTCCTTTGCCACGCTCACCTATTGATTCGAAAAATTATGAAACTTGAAACCTAGCAATAGTTTAACATCACGGACCCAACAAAACTGGTTTCGTCGAGATCCGAGGTCATTTGCAAAATTTCCATTTTTAAGGGCCTGAATTCCATAGCGACTATTCAGAATTTTCAACTGGACATATCTTTTGATTCCCGCTATCAAATTTCGATTATTCGGATTCGTTGGAAAGATATCATCAATTAGATCCCAACATTTTTGGTTTCACTAAAATCCGGATTGTTTTGCACCCGGTACATTCAATTGAAGTTTGAAATCGAATTATCGAACTACCGCGCCATTTTCAATTCTATTTATAATTATATATAAATATTTATATTCTAACGACGACGTATATAATATATACGTCGAATTCTATATTGAAAATAAATTTCACGTCGATATTATTTAAAATGATTCATTTTAAATAATCAAAACTCGCTATAATTGCCAAAATAAAATTTTCAAACTGGCTCGCATTTTACGGGTTGTTACAATCTCCCCCACTTAAAACTTTTCGTCCCCGAAAAGGAATAAAGTCGAAAGTGGTTTGATTATTTAACTCTACGCTCGATCTGGCTTCCATTCTCCAACTCTTTAGTTTCTGAGAATTTTCAAAACTTCAAAAATTTGGCTAACACCCTAAATTTTTGAAAAATTTCGCCATAACCTCCCCTGCAATGGGAGCATCGGGGAATTTCAAATAGCTTCCCCGGTCCTTCAGATCTCAAAAAGAAAAAGAAAAAGCCAAGCGGCTAGCCAATAGGCTCACAAAATCATCATTACCCAAACAAAACAGGAAATTATGTAGTAAACATGTACCTATTTGTCGGGCAAACAAATTTTATTCTCTGGCTCTAGCCTCCTTGCTATTACCTGTTCAATGATACATATGTATATGCAAGCAAACACAACCAATTTTCGATATAATTCAATATTTGGTTTAATTAGGCTAAATGGTTCAAAATTAGCAAACAAATAAACAAACAACACAAACATCAATCAATTAGTGGATTAGAGTTTCAATTTGATAACTTTGATACATATACAAAAATCATGTTTTTGATGCCAATTCACAACAATAAGCCCTATCTAATTTTGGGTTCTCACACCAGTCTAATGGAAATATATAGATATCACACCTTCGTCACACGAATATAAATTCTGACGATGAGTACTCAACCATCAGAATCATCTTCGGGCCACTAGAGTATGATTCTATATCTATCCAATATATTAAAACTTCGAATACACCAGGATCAGACGTATACGCAAAATCTTTATATACTGGACTGTCCAACTCAATATAAATAGATAATCAGATACGAATAATTGATTTAAATTTTCAAAAACAAAAATTGTTTTCATTTTATAAAATATACTCTTCACACTCGTTCTAGGATACTACTGATCCTATCTCTAACGAGTCATTCCATTGGATATTGCTAATCCAATATCTGATGAATTCTTTCGTATGGTTCTAATGTGCCTTGTTCTCTGCTTTGTAAACCAAAGCTCTGATACCAACTGTGAAGACCCGCAACTTCCCCGTAAAGGAAAGCGTCGGATAGTTCGAGAACAAACCACAGCAGAACGCATACAGAAGAACGTTTCACTGTATATAACAACAATGCATCAGATTACAAGAATATACAGAGTTTAAAAGAATATTACACAGAATTATCAGAGATTTAAATTACATTTAAATACATAGCAGCGGAAAAATAATACAATACACAACTAGAATGAGATATACGGATACAAAGCTTTCCGGATATCGTTCCAGCTGTAAACCAGGATCCTGTGAATATAAATCTGCAAAACCAAAACTACTAGCTGCCCGTGTCAAAATAAGGGCACCCAGAGTTTAGGTTAAAACAATAAACTCCAGGTCAGTCATGTGACTGGTGTGAGAACTAAAACAGTTATTAATCTTTATTTTCAAAGCTAGGTAAATCAAGGGACCACGCCGTATAACACGGAACGGGTTTCCTCCCAAGAATACCAGTGCATAAAACAAACAGTGCAATGCTAAATAAAGAAAAATGAAGCTGTTATAAGACCCAGGTCCCATCACACAATGCAACGCATCGAGGATAGGGTTTTCCCTTATAACAGCCAAAGAATGCTTGATACGTTTTAAAACAAATCATTTGATACTATTATAAGTGTATAAAACAACTTCAAATCATAAGTATCAATCATAGGCGGCATAAGCGCCCCATCCCACTATGTCGCCATATATAGGGTTACAATTAAAACCGCAAATGTCACGTATTTGGAAATTGGATTTCCGTCTATGAACCGAGGCAAAAGATAGTCCTCAACCGATTCGAGACGCTCTAGTCCGTGTCTCAGGCAAGTACTCTGTCAAGCCTTTGGATCGTCAGGGCCGGTCCACCGATGTGGATTAAAATGCCTGAACACTACGTTTCCCCACCCTATGGGGTGTAAGTCTGGTCCGTCAGCCGACCAGAATGCATCGGCCGAAACCGATATAACCGAGGCGCCTCGCAACAGCAACAACCACATAAGTCAAACTCGTCAGGGCGTGTAAAACCACTGACGCCACTTCTAACTAGAAAGAAACGCATGCCCTCCCTGAGGTCCGTCTCCCGTTTTTGATTCATACCGGGTGTGAAACTCGCGAATCAAACGTTACACAAAGCTACGCCACAAAGGCCGTGCTTTGATCATCAACCACAAGACTTTGCTTTTCAACAGAAGCCTTGATCATTTGCATCTTAGCATGCCACACAGGCAAGCCATCCTATGCAACCGATATCAGTCACACAGAATGAAATCCGATGTCAGACACACAGTCCATTTACAAGTCCGTTCTGGGTCTGAACGAAACCGGAGGCACCTAGTACCCCGCATATCCATCGATCTCCAAGTACGTCTGGACGATCACTAACTGTTTCCATCTTCTTGGGTGTACAGCCCAATCAAGATCATCAGTTATCACCCAAACGACGTGAAGACTTCCGGTCTTCGACCATCGTCTTCATCTTCGACTTATCGTCGTATCAGTTATTCAGAATGGGATAAACCCGGTCTTCCCGAATAACTCGCGTATATTTTATAAAAGTGTTACACAAACACAACATACGCCTCATTCCAATTCATTAGTCACTAACCGTAAATTAATCAAGAGAATAATTCCCCAAGTATTAACCCCGAAGGCCGAAACCAACATCAGATCAATATCCAGAAAACCATTCTGCTTGGCTAACCGACAGTTAGTTTCTAAATTTCACATTCATAGGGAAAGGTTCCCATTAATTTTATCAGAGATAAATTCTTGAATTTATTCTTTAATCTATTTTTGAATATCAATTCAAACTAGTCGGGATTAGCGAACCTTACCGAAGTAATCATTTGTTTTAATTTCCCAATCCCAACCTATTCATCCCATGAAGTAAAACTGGTAATACTTCATATCTAACACCACAGTGTTATCGGTAAATTCAATTACCATTTCACGTTCAAATCTAATTAAAGATTTAACTATCGCCTGGAGCAAAACTGGTGATACTCCATTTTCGATCATTTCAATCTAATTAGAGATTCATTAAAACTCCACTTAGTTTTAATCGTTAACTGGGTTAAAGAATCCGTGTCATTTAAAAACACGGTTCACGATAAACCCAAAGTCACATTCATTAATTATCGGGTTAAAGAATAAGTGTTATTTAAAACACTGTTCACGATAAACCCAAAAATCAATATCAATTCAATTCCAATTAAATATTATTTAATTGGTACACTTCATTAAATCTAAATAAAAAGATTTAATCTTTTCTCAACTGGGTTCAAGAACAGTGTTAGTGAAGACACCATTCACGACAAACCCAAATCACATTTGATATTCAATATAAGGCTCTGAATAGAAAATATATCGGCCTATATTCAACATCAAATTCTACGATTAACAAATGTCGTATTGGAAATAACGATATAAATATATATCTTTCAAATTTCCATAACAACATCTGTATAATCACGAATTTCAACATCGAAATATTCCGAAGACAATTTCGATTCAAATCCATTCCAATGCAATCATTGGAAATTTTGGTTATTTTCAAAACCCTTTTCGAATTCAATTTATTTATTTAAAAATAAATAGAATTATTATTCTAGTTCAAAACTAGTTCAATTCGATAAAAATCTATTTTTATCTTTTCAAATATGGAGTTTTTCATCCCAAATCTTCACAAATCATTTCTTATGATTTTACACAAATTATTACTATTTTTAATAATTTTATCAAGGCCCGTACAGTCGATTTCCATCAACGGCCATCGAACTGCACTTACAGCGACCTTTTTCGAATTTGATTTGGACATAATTCCAAATCCAACCGTTAGATTTCAAATTTCTAATATTCGTTAGAAAGCTCTTTTCGATACGAACCCAACGGTTCCGGTTTTAGGAGAATCCGACGGTCGGATCTCCCGCAATGTCCGTTTGAAATAAATGGTCGAAATTCACGAACTGCCGCGGCGCGGCGCATTCTATTCAGGCCATTATATTATATATATAATATATATAATATATATTTCGTCGATTTCTATTTAAAACGAATTATATAAATAGTTTTGAATTCGTTTCAAAAGCAATTTCAACTTCCATTTCAATTCAAATCAAAATTGAATTTTTCTTTATAAATTCGTTTTAAAAATTCATTTCTATTCAATTCAAATTTCAATTCAATTTGAATTCATTTCAATTCGTTTTCAATTCAATTTGAATTCGTTTTCAATTCATTTCGAAATCGTTTTCAATTCAATTCATTTCGAAATCGTTTTCAATTCAATTCATTTCGAAATCGTTTTCAATTCAATTCATTTCGAAATCGTTTTCAATTCAATTTATTTCGAAATCGATAAAATCGATATAAATATCGTTCACGTCAAAATGGCGTCAATCTAATCAACACGGCTTCATAAAGTTCTATTTTCAAATATTCTATTTCAAATATTTCTTTTTCAAATATTTCTATTTTAAAACTGGAATGAGGCCCAATCAATTACCATATAAAGTTAATTATATGGATTTTCATACAACACATGTATATCATAGCATTGAAAAATAATCAACCATCAACCAAAGTGCACTACACTGTATAAGCATCAAAGATAGATATTCAATGCTTATAACAGCCTGTCAATCAATCGATCGACATATTTAATCAATCAGGATGAGTGAACTTCAGATTTCATCCTAACACCCGTGTGGGGTTTCAAACAATCAAACACATATTTTATTTGTGCAGTTGGGCGATGTGTAAAATTTATCGACCCAATCAACGTCATTCAAATAGGTGTACATAAACAAACCGTCTGGTTTGTAAATGAATATTTTATTTTATTCACTTTCACTACATTCATATTCACGTTAAAAATTATATTTTTAACGATAAAACATTTTATTCCAACATATGAATTTTTATTATTCATTTACACAATAAAATGATATTTTTATTTTCTAATATATTTTAGAAAATTTCGGCGGCATAACGGCACGATACTAGAAACGGGACGAGGCCTAGCCTTATCCCCGGTCTAGTGAAGGCCCACGCCATTCACACGTCAATCAAATCAATTCGTTATGCAAACCACAAAATTTGGAGTAAGAGTCTAACCTAGCCTTACTCCTTCGCCTTATAACGGCGCACGTCTAATCCTAACCAATTTATCGATTCGATTTTTCACACCACAAATCAACTCAAACCAATATCGCAATCAATCACCAAACAGTCAAACAAACAAGTCCATGGTCTGTGGACGATTGTGTCGGGTGCTACTAAGCACCGTCTGCATCCTAGTATATATATATATAACTAGAAAAAGAAAGTGAAAGGTGAGAAATTCTCACTTTTAGCTATCCAACCATCTCGACTCTTCTTTTGCAGAAGTCTTCGTCGTTTCGCCTTTTTGTCACCTTCGTTGCCCAAGGCCACTATATATATAAAAATTGAATTTTTATTTCAAAGTTCAATATATAAAAATCGAATTTTTATTTCAAAGTTCAATATATAAAAATCGAATCTTTATTTCAAAGTTCAATATATAAAAAATCGAATTTTTATTTCAAAGTTCAATATATAAAAATCGAATTTTTATTTCAAAGTTCCATATATAAAAATCGAATTTTTATTTCAAAGTTCAATATATAAAAATCGAATTTTTATTTCAAAGTTCAATATATAAAAATCGAATTTTTATTACTTTACAACATAAATGAAATTCAGTTTTAAACAAAATAAAATTCAGTTTTAAACATAAATCAAATTCAGTTCAGTTCTTTTTTTTTTTTTTTTTTTTTTTACACTCTAAAAATCTCGCCTTTAACACATTAAAAATCTCGTCTTTAACACATTAAAATCTCGCCTTTCTCAATCCGCTACTCATATGTATATATAAACATTTTTATACCCGGAAACAAATAAAAAAACTAAGTAAAACTCACTGCATTTGGTCGGGGAAGGGCGTGCGGTGCGCTCAGGTGGCAGCGGAGATCGCCGGAGCAGTGGGGTGCCTCACGGTGGTGCTCCCGTGGTTGGGGCGTGGCTGTTCATGGCTTTTTGGGGGTTTACGGTTCGATTTGTGGAGGTAGTGCGTCGCTGTTGTGGTCGGAGGTGTGGGGCCGGTCGCTGGTGGTCAGGGGTGGTGGCGCAAGGGCCCACGGCGGCGCTAGGGTTTGATGGCGTGTCGAATTGGGCGCGAGGGGGTGCTGTCTTCGCTGGTGGGGCTCGTGGTGCTCGACTGGGCCAGAGGAAATAGGGGAGAGGGAGGGCGGAGGGGTGGTGAGGTGGGCGGAGGAGGCGGCGTTGGAAAGAAGAGGGGGGCGATTTTTTTCTCGTGGGAACTGAAAGTGACGGGTAGGGGGGATAGTGGGAGGAGGGGGAGAGAGAGTGTGGAGAGAAAAAGGGTTTATATTTATTTTATATTATTTTTAATTCCCCAAAGTTGACTTTTCGTACCAATCCCAAATCAAGCCCAATGACTGCCGTCCCTAGCGTTTTACCCCCATCCCGGACACAATGGGATATGTATCGTAAGCCAATTCGGCCGTTACGATCAGTTTCCGTTGAATTTAAAATATAAATCACTATATATTCAATTTGAACGTACATTTCAAATTACCGGAGCCACATACGAACTCGAAAAATTCCAGAAAAATTATTTCTAGCTTCGTATTGACGATACGGTCCTAACAAAACTAGTTTCGTCGGATTCTGAGACCGTTTGAAAAATAGCCAATTTCCAGTCGATTAAAATCAACTGAAACTGGTCAAACGCGTTTTCCTTTGCCACGCTCACCTATTGATTCGAAAAATTATGAAACTTGAAACCTAGCAATAGTTTAACATCACAGACCCAACAAAACTGGTTTCGTCGAGATCCGAGGTCATTTGCAAAATTTCCATTTTTAAGGGCCTGAATTCCATAGCGACTATTCAGAATTTTCAACTGGACATATCTTTTGATTCCCGCTATCAAATTTCGATTATTCGGATTCGTTGGAAAGATATCATCAATTAGATCCCAACATTTTTGGTTTCACTAAAATCCGGATTGTTTTGCACCCGGTACATTCAATTGAAGTTTGAAATCGAATTATCGAACTACCGCGCCATTTTCAATTCTATTTATAATTATATATAAATATTTATATTCTAACGACGACGTATATAATATATACGTCGAATTCTATATTGAAAATAAATTTCACGTCGATATTATTTAAAATGATTCATTTTAAATAATCAAAACTCGCTATAATTGCCAAAATAAAATTTTCAAACTGGCTCGCATTTTACGGGTTGTTACACTTATACAGTGTAGAATGCACTTTGGATGATGGTTGATGATTCATCGTTGTTATAGTATACATGTGTTGTAGAAAATCCATATAATTAACATTATATGGTAATTGATTGCGCCTCATTCCAGTGTTGAAATAGAAATATTTGAAAAAGAAATATTCGAAATAGAATATTTGAAAATTAGGAATATTTGAAAATTAGAAATATTTGAAAAAGAAACATTTGAAATAGAATATTTGAAAATCGAAATATATGAAGCCGCGTTGATAGATTGACGCCATTTTGACGTGAATGATATTTATATCGATTTTATTCAAATTGAAGTGAATATTAAAGTGAATTGAAATTCGAATTTAATTGAATTGACTTGAAATTCGAAATAAACTGAAATGGTTTGAAATTCGAATAGAATTGGAATAGAATTGAAATCGTTTTGAAATGAATTCGAATAGAATTGAAATCGTTTTGAAATAAATTCGAATAGCATTGAAATAGAATTGAAATCGTTTTGAAATGAATTCGAATTAAATTGAAATAGAATTGAAATCGTTTTGAAATGAATTCGAATTGAAATTGAATAGAAATGAATTTGAATTGAAATTGAGTTAATTTGAAATTCAAACTGAATTGAAAACGAATTGAAATTGAATTAAAAATCGTTTTGAAAAGGAAATCGACGAAGTATATATTATATATATATTATATATATAATATAATGGCCTGAATAGAACGCGCCGCGCCGCGGCAGTTCGCGAATTTCGACCATTGACTTCAAACGGATATTACGGAAGATCCGACCGTCGGATTCTTCTAAAACCAGAACCGTTGGGTTAGTATCGAAAAGTGCTTTCTAACGAATATTGGAAATTAGAAATCTAACGGTTGGATTTGGAATTATGTCCAAATAAAATTTGGAAAAGGTCACTGTAAGTGCAGTTCGATGGCCATTGATGGAAATCGACTGTACGGGCCTTGATAAAATTATTAAAAATGGTAATAATTTGTGTAAAATCATAAGAAATGATTTGGGAAGAATCGGGATGAAAAACTCCATATTTGAAAAGATAAAAATAATTTTTTATCGAAATGAACTAGTTTTGAACTAGAATTATAATTCTATTTATTTTTAAATAAATAAATTGGATTTGAAATGGTTTTGAAAATAACCAGAATTTCCAATAATTGAATTGGAATGGATTTGAATCGAAATTGTCTTTGGATTATTTCGATGTTGGATTTCGTGATTATACAGATATTGTTATGGAAATTTGAAAGATATTTATATCGTTATTTCCAATACGATATTTGTTGGTCGTAGAATTTGATATTGAATATAAGCCGGTATATTTTCTATTCAGAGCCTTGTATTGAATATCAAATGTGATTTGGGTTTGTCGTGAATGGTGCCTTCATTAACACCGTTCTTAAACCCAGTTGAGAAAAAGATTGAATCTTTTTATTTAGATTTAATGAAGTGTACCAATTAAATTATATTTAATTGGGATTGAATTGGTATTGATTTTTGGGTTTATCGTGAACAGTGTTTTAAATAACACTTGTTCTTTAACCCGCTAATCTATGAAATGTGATTTTGGGTTGTTGTGGACGGTATCTTCAATAATACTATTCTTAGACCCAAAGGAGTTAAGAAAATCAGAAACTAACTGGAGATTAGTTAAATTGAATGGTTTCAGAGGTATTGATCTGATGTTGGTTTCGGCCTTCGGGGTTAATACTTAGGGAATTGCTCACTTGCTAATTTACGGTTAGGAACTGATTGAAATGTGATGTGATTTTGGGTTTATCATGAACCGTGTTTTAAATGACACTGATTCTTTAACCCAGTTAAAGATTAAAACTAAGTGGATTTTTAATGAATCTTCAATTAGATTTAAACATGAAATGGTAATTGAATTTACCGATAACACCGTGGTGTTAGATATGAAGTATAACCAGTTTTACTTCATGGGATGAATAGGTTGGGATTGAGAAATTAAAACAAATGATTACTTCGGTAAGGTTCGTTAATCCCGACTAGTTGAATCGAAATTCAAAAGAAGATTAAAGAATAAATTCAAGGAATTTATCTTTGATAAAATTAATGGGAACCTTTCCCTATGAATGTGAAATTTAGAAACTAACTGTCGGTTAGCTAAGCAGGATGGTTTTCTGGATATTGATCTGATGTTGGTTTCGGCCTTCGGGGTTAATATTTGGGGAATTATTCTCTTGATTAATTTACGGTTAGTGACTGATGAATTGGAATGAGGCGTATGTTGTATTTGTGTAACACTTGTTTATAATATACGCGAGTTATTCGGAAAGACCGGGTTTATCCCATTCTGAATAACTGATACGACGATAAGTCGAAGATGAAAACGGTGGTCGAAGACTGGAGGTCTTCACGTCGTTTGGGTGATTACTGATGATCTTGATTGGGATGTACACCCAAGAAGATGGAAACAGTTGGTGATTGTCCAGACGTACTTGGAGATCGATGGATATGCGGGGTACTAGGTGCCTCTGGTTTCGTTCAGACGCAGAACGGACTTGTAAATGGACTGTGTGTCTGACATTGGATTTTAATCTGTGTGATCGATTTCTATTAAATATATATCTGTTTGGCGGCGGAGAATTTATTCTCTTGCTTAACGCCCTTCTCTGAGACGTATAAGCTCAGGGGTTATATATTGAGGGATATCAAACGCATGGAGTGAATTGCCTGTGTGGCATGCCTAAGTGGCAAATGATCAAGGCTTCTGTTGAAAAGCAAAGTCTTGTGGTTGATGTTCGAAGCACGGCCTTCGTGGCGTAGCTTTGTGTAACGTTTACTTCGCGAGTTTCACACCCGGTGTGAACTAAAAACGGGAGACGGACCTCAGGAAGGGCATGCGTTTCTTTCTAGTTAGAAGTGACGTCAGTGGTTTTACACGCCCTGACGAGTTTGACTTAAGTGGTTGTTGCTGTTGCGAGGCGCCTCGGTTTGATCGGACGATCCGGGTCCGATGGAGTCATTTAGTTGGCTCACCTACGCCCCATAGGGCGGGGAAACGCATGTTCAGGAATTTTAATCCATATCGGTGGACCGGCCCTGACGATCCATGGGTCACTCGAGCTCTGATCCTGAGACATGGGCTAGATTGTCTCGAATCGGTTGAGGACTATCTTTTGCCTCGGTTCATAGATGGAAATCCAATTTCCAAATACGTGACATCTGCGGTTTTATTTGTAGAGCCTAGTATGGCGACATAGTGGGATGAGGCGCTTATGCCGTCTATGATTGATACTTAGGATTTGAAGTTGTTTTGTACACTATGCTCTTATAATAGTATCAAATGAATTATTTTAAACATATCAAGCATTCTTGGCTATTATAAGGTAAAAACCCTATCCTCCGGCTTGTGTTGCATTGTGTGATGGGAACTGGGTCTTATAATAGCTTCATCTTTCTTTATTTAGCATTGCGTTGTTGTTTTATGCACTGGTATTCTTGGGAGGAAATCCGTTCCGCGTTAGCGGCGTGGTCCCTTGATTTACCTAACTTTGAAATAAAGATTAATAACTGTTTTAGTTCTCACACCAGTCCCATGACTGACCTAGAGTTTATTGTTTTAACCTAAACTCTGGGTGCCCTTATTTTGACATGGGCAGCTAGCAGTTTTGGTTTTGCAGATTTATATTCACAGGATCCTGGTTTACAGCTGGAGCGATATCCGGAAAGCTTTGTATCCGTATATCTCCTTCAGTTGTGTTTGTATTATTTTCTGCTGCTATGTAATGTATTGTAATCTCTGATATATTATTGAATGTAATATTCATTCATACTCTGTATATTCTTGTAATATGATGAATTGTTGTAATATACAATGAAATGTTCTTCCGTCTGCGTTCTATTTTGTCGTGTTCTCAAAACAATTCGTTCTTCCTCTTCTCTTCGGAGACCGGGGAAGTTCGGGTCGTTTCATGAAAGTCTGCCCGGAACCGACCGGCATATCCAACAACCACTAATATTGAACCTAATGTGGGAGGTCTAATTACGCAAATACGAATCAGGCTAAGACACGAGGTTAGGCCCAACTATGGAATAAGACTGCCCAGAACCGACCGGCATATCCAGCATCCACACGTTCTAGGCCTAATATAGGAGTTCTAGCCCATTATAACGATAATTGGGCATTGTAATGAAATAGATTATTTAACCTAATTTAATATGACTATGGAATTAAGTTAGGGTTAAGTAAATTTGGATGGGTAGTGGTGGGTTAAGTAAATTAGAGGGGCTGGGTAATATGTATATATAGGCCCACGAACTTAACCCAATAAGGTTATGTAATTAAAGACACCTAGTGGTATACATAACCAATAGATAATGTAATAAGGATATGTAGTTAAAGAAACCTAGTAGTATACATAACCGATAGATAATGTAATGAAGTTATGTAATTAAAGACACCCCTTAGGGTAAGCATGACTAGTATAGGGGTATGTAATTAAAGACACCTAAGGGTATATATAGTCAGTGGAAAACCTAGTGGGGGATACAAGATAAGGAGGAGAGCTTGTATCATATTGTGTGGGACCCATTTCAGTCAGTAACCCGGAGTTGGTATCAAGTGAGGACCTCCGTACTAGGAGGAGAACGGGGCACGCTTACTGATTGATTGTAAGAGATCCAAACGAGGTGGATGGTGTAGGCGACGCAACCGACCGGGGACATGTGCATGCATGGGCCGGGAAGAGGGGGTTAAGATGACCGTGACACTAGTAGATATGGTTGTGCACACCATGGGTTGCCACTTTAGGAAGTGATACCTCCTACTATGGGGCCAGCACAGGATATCTAAAAGGTAGGGAGCCGATTGATTAGGGTAGTGGTTGGGGTATACTTGGACGTATGACCTAAGCCTACCAGCTTATAGTGGAAGGGATCATCTCATTTTAGTTATACTAGTAACAGTGCAGAGTAATCATTAGTGAGGCACATACACCTTAACTTTCTTACCTTGTCACACCTGCCATTTATGTAGCGATCTCTCTCTTATCCACTTTATATGCCTATCATGCTGCTTTTAATTATCTACTGGCTAAAAGTAACTAGACTCGCCAGACTTTATGTCTGACCTTGTTGTTTCTCCTTCTTTCTTTGTAACACCCCACGTCCATTAATGTCACTCATGAAGGGAATGCATTAACTTCCATGGAGGTTATAAGTGAATATAGAACAGAAAAATTACAACAAGACAGATAGTAAATAGTACTTGGAAATCTAAAACTTCATTTTATTGCAGCGGAAATTAAACATGTTTGTTACATCATAAAACCATAGATCATAACCAAGTACAATATCCCTCTTCATAAAAACAAATACATAATCCCATTACATAAATAGCCATTAAAAAGATAACAAGCTGGACTTTACTTCAACGGTCCAAGCTTTCCAAAGAGAGATGAAGCAATTCAATCAAATTCCACTAGAGCTGGGCCCAACCTGAGGACCTGGAGGGGGAAAAAGGATAGAAATAGAGGGGGTCAGACATAAAGTCTGGCGAGTATGATAATTCTAACAATACTATTATCAAAATAACTAGACTAAGGCATAAGCTGGAAGACAAGTAAATGTCTATGAACTCTTAGGAAGATAAAGATAGCGGTTAAGACAACGTTAAAGATAACGGTAAAGGCACACCTAATTACTAACAAATGATTACTACACTACACCGCACATTACTACACTGCACCACACCAGTCACCCTATTGTTTGATCCCACTTGCTTCACACAGAAACTTTATAAATAGCCTTACGTACCCCTAGCTGACTACATAGGTGCCGTCTGCCCCTATCTCCACTAGGTGTACCCCACTACCCACTTTCGATCGGCTCCCTACTCGTAGATACCCGTGAAAATGTGGGCACCGCACGATTTTTTCGATTTTGGAACATGGAGCCTTTTCTGATATGATCTGAAAATTGTATTTTTTCCAAAAATTGTCACTTTTTTGGATCGGGTCGTGACCCTTGTTCGTCGTCATTTTTTCGGGTCGCGGTTCGCTACTGTCCTCCGGTTCGTGGTCCAGCTTGGCGATCCGGATACTCTAACCTTCCAGCTTCGGATCGGTTCGTGGTCTTCTCCAGTTCGTGGATATGTTCACAACAATTGCTCCAGGTCGGGTCGTAGAAGTATCTCCGGGTCGGATCGCGACTTCCTTGCTCGGTCGGGTCGTGGGTTCATCTTGAGACCGGATAATGGTCTCCCCGCGATCCGCGAGCCCCGAGTCCCTCGACCTGCTCCAGCACATTTTCTTTATTATTCTCATTTGGTCGTGAAGCTTGTGAACCCTTAGCTTTTTTCGAAGGTATGAATCTCTGATTTTCTGAAATCAACAAAATATTCAAAAATGGTAGAAACGCGGACTGTTTTCTTCGAACTTTCAAATCCAAATAGTAGAATAGCAATCCGATAGGTTGAGAATTCGGTTCTCAGTGAAAGCACCAAAATGTTAGATCAAAATTTGGACCAAACACCCAAATTGTTCTGATTCGTAGAGAATTATAACTGAAAAATGAGGAAAAAACAGAGAACACACAAGATTTATAGTGGTTCAGCGTTAACGAGCCTACGTCCACTTTATATGCTATCGATTATACTTTGAATGCTAGTACAACCAATGATTTCTCTCAAACTCGCTTTTACAATTGTGATTTCTCTCAGTAATTTTGAAGTAAAACTGATAAGAAATAGTGGTATGACAGTAATGGTGGAATCAGTACTCAATACTGCCAAAAAGATCCCAGAAAATGCCAATTTTTGGGCTATTTATAGCTGATTCTGTCAGGCGGATCGCGGTCACACGTGGCGCAAATCCCGAGAATATCGGATCGGATCGAGGCTTGATGAAGAATTGGTCAATATGATAGTTGTGGACAGGTGTCGCGAGATCCATGCATCTCGGATCGTGATGGACTTAGTCAGGAGCTTCGCCATGTCCTTGGGGATCGGATCGGATCGGTTCGCGTAGGCAAGGTCGGATCGGATCGAGTAGGCAAGGTCGGATCGGATCGCGTAGGCAAGGGCGGATCAGAGCAGTCATATGCCAGCTTACACCCGTTCACGGAAATGAGCGTAACTTTCAAACCGTAAGTCCGATTGAGCCAAACCAAAGCTCAAACTGAAGCTAATTCAAAGGAGTACAAGTATATGATGTGAATAGATCCAAATGAGGTCATTTGATAGGGGTTTTGGGCCAGTTTATACTGATGTTGTGATTTTGACCAAACTGCCTTGTGTCTTCTGACGATGCTTCCAATGCCAGAGAGCGATGTTATCCAGAGATTCCATATGAGACAGCATTTACCCAGAGGTGTGTCAACATGATCTTTGCTTTGGGTAGCCTGGTCACAAAGCAGGCTAACAGAGCACCGTCCTACGTCCAGTCCTAGACTTATTCTGGAATATCACTAATCAACACCGTCACTTAACAAATGGAATAAGTATTACAACAACTGAGCAGCAAAACAGAGACCTAAGCTGCTGAATAGGATTTTGCCTCAACAACCGAAGAGGACTTCTTGCCTAAGCAGCAGAATAGGACTTCAACAAGTACAAAATATTATGTTGACTGAGTATGTGTTCTGATTAACACTGATAACTCATAGTTTGAGCCCACCCTTCCTATAATCTTCTCATTTGTATATATATTTTAAAGAAATTGAAGAATAGAAAAGGAAAGTGATTTATAATACGAAATATTGAACACTTGAGAGCATAAGTGAATTACAATAGAAAATAATTCAGAATCAGACAACAGATAATTCAAGAAAGCTCGGTGATTGAAACAAATGATTCTGAAGTGTATTTATAATAAATAAAAGGGTGCAATTGTTCATGAAAATATTTGATCAAGAGATATAGTCGTAACTCTTTGATTAAAGAGTTACGACCCTTTAAAAAGTCTCAACCATTCAGTTCAACCTTCTGAATTTATAATTCAGATGTCTAAAAACCAGCTAGTATTTAAAATGAATGTACATGTGCACAAGTTTGCCCATTTAGACATCCGAATTGGAATTTTAGACATTTGAATATTCAAACTAGAATATTTGAATTGGAATTTCAGACATCTGAATGCTGAGTATTCAAATATTCAGGTTTGAATATTCAAACGTCTGAAATTCCAATTCAGACGTATGATGCACACAAACTACGCATGTCTTTTCAGCCATATTAGAAAATAGGTTTGTTAATTATATATATACACACACATACTTATCGAGGATATTTCAGCAAAAATTACCACCTAGATACTGAATCGATTTCATGCTAAATATATCAACATATCTTTTTGCCGAACCTTCATGTATTTAGAGTATATTCTTCTCCTTTTCCTGTAAAAGATGTTAGTGAGTATTATCATCGATATATAGTTGTAGTAATCAAAATCTAGTCCAAAAGTGGAGGTTCTAACAATCTTCCTCTTTTTGACGATGACAATTATGTACGACTTAAGATATATATATATATATATATATATATATATATGAAACAAAAATAATGTAAAATTTACCTGTGCTCCCCCTGCATATATGTTATATATTTTTCTCCCCTCTTGTCATCGACAAAAAGGAGTAACAACTTATAGGGAACTAATATACTTGTATAGTTCATGAATAAACTATAGAAAGATAACACATAAATGAACTATTATTAAAACATACATGCTTGTCAATAATGAAGTAAAATATTTAACTGTAGTACATGACTTGTGATTATATCAATATAGTAAATAACATGATGAAAGGCGTCATAGGTTCAATATAAAACAAGATCATGACATAAGTTATAATGGAAATCGTAGAATTGTATAATTTATTTAATTATTAAACAAGCATCGTCATATGATAGTATTATCATAATTGAAATGAGACTATAATGTTATTGATATCATAGCTCAATATCATATCATGGCATAAACAACATCCTATAAGAAATTATACATGGCATAAGAAATCATACCATAATATCAACACAATGAGTATAATTATACATAACATAAGAGATAATTCCATAACATCAACACAACTAGTATATTTATACATATAGCATCAAGTAGAAAGGATTCAAAAGCATAGTGTTTTAAAAAAATTATATAATACCAAAATAAACTTAAATTTAAACGGTCACTCATCACCATCATTATCATTCCCATTGTCATTACCACCATCATCGTCTTCCTCATCGTCAATTTCTTCTTCGGTGGACCATTTAAAGATAATAGGCTCATGAACCTTCGAAGAAGATGATCTAGTGCAAGCTAACTTCGTCCATATCATAGTTATTAATGGCGCACGGCGCAAAATGGCGAAACATCAGTCCGGAGCCTTGGCGCGCGGCGCGGCAAATGGCGCGCGCCTTTTTGATTTACGGCGCACTTTTGTTTTTTAATTTAACATATAATAAAAAAAAATTAAAAATCCAGTATTTTTTCCAAAAACATATGCAATCAAAGTTTTTACTATTTTGCAAAAAGAAACATCATCATATTTGAGATCATTAGCATAGAATTTCAAACATAATAGTTTTCAAAATCCAAAATAAAAATACATATTACTAATAAACTAGAAATCTGAATCCGATTCAACAATCATATTTTCCAAATCAACATCCGCATCATCGGATTCATAAGCTTCAGCATCTTCCTCGTCCGTCTCATTTAGATTTGATTCTTCTTCGTGAAGACGTAAAGGAGCTGAAGTAGATGCCAAAAAATCTCTCGATGTGGAAGTTCTTCTGCATGGATATCTAGCTTCATCCACTCCTGCTGCTCTAGCAGCAACACCCCATGTCAAGTCATCACCATCATCAAATACAAGTTCATTTTCAGCATCTGATGCATCATCCATGTTTCCCGTCAACCATTCATTACAGTCATCAATATCCTTCAAGGATACCGGATCAACGGTGTCACGGATGTTATACCTTCTTTTTAATGCTCGGTTGTATTTAACAAACACTAAATCATTAATTTTAGCTTGAGCTAGCCTATTTCTCTTTTTGTTATGAAGCTGAAAAAAAAACTAGTAAGTAATAGTTAACTAATCGTATAAATTTATCTAGCTATTTATGTAACTTACATGTTCAAAAACACTCCAATTCCTCTCACAACCAGAAGCACTGCACGTAAGACTTAAAACTCTAATGGCAAAATTTTGAAGATTTGGAGTCGATGTTCCAAATGTCATCCACCACTCAGCTGTTATTAAATATTAATGTTATGCTTGTGAAATTAATTTTTTTATGTAGTCATTTAAGATAAAAATGTAAATTAATAAAAATGTAAATTATAAAAATACCAGGAGCTCTTGTTTTTCTTTGTCTAATTGCCATTGGGGATCCAAAAGTACCTTGTGCTTCTCTATACTTTACCAACTCATCTGTTATTTTATCTTGAATGTCAACGCTTGCCACCAATCTTTGAATGCAACCTAGCAGCCCTTTATTTATCTCATCATCAATGCTGATTTCATTATTTGAATAAAAGAACTCCGGATTCAAAAAATAACCAGCTGCATGAAGGGGACGATGAAGCTGAACATCCCACCTTCTATCAATAATGTCAAAGATATGTTTATATTTCTCAATCTTATTTTTAAATGAACTTGCGATGCTTTCTTTTGCCCTATCCATAGCTTCATATATATATATATATATCCCATTGCAGGCTTTCTTTCACTATCGACTAATCTAAGAACACGTACAAGAGGGTTGGATACTTTAAGGCAAAAAAGTATAGAATTCCAAAAGCCTGGCATCATAACTATACTTTTAACTCGTTTCCCTTGTTGCTCTTTTGCCCATTTGCTATTCGCCCACTCTTTGGATAAAAACATTTTACGCAAATTGCTTTTTTGTTTATATATGCTTGACAATGTAATGAATGCGGTTACAAAACGCGTTTTTGCTGGCCTAAGTAGTTCTTTCTGTTTTGTGAAATGCCTCATCATGTTTAAAACACCCGGACGAGTGTATATGAAGCCGTTTACTGTCACTGCCCTTTCTACTGTTTTCTTCACTTCCTTCACTTTTCCAATATCTTCTAAAATTAAATCCAAACAATGAGCAGCGCATGGGGTCCAATACAAATTCTTAAATCTGGCTTCAAGGAAACTTCCTGACAAAAGAAAAAAAAATATGTTATGACTTGTTTTATGTAGCTACCTTATCATCAAATATATATATGAAACTTATAACCTATACTATGAATTGCAGGAGTGGTTAATTAGACAAGAGATTTTGGCTATCAAGCAAGTTGAAGTCTATAGTATATGCATGCAGCAAACTAAAATTAAAGAAAAAGTTATGTCATAAAGTCACCTATTTTTGTTACAAAGTGTACATACAACTGTGTACACATGCAGCAAGCTAAGGTTAAAGAAAAGGTTCTGGTTTATGTGAACAAAATGTTATGGCTAAATATGAGCTTGTATTTGTAGATGCTAGTAGAAATATTTGTATTGTACTAACAAATTTATAGCATTGTTTGTATATAGCTTGAACAACATTTACCTGCTAAAACATTAGCTGATGCACTGTCTGTGACAACTTGAACAACATTTTTCTCTCCAACACGTAGTACCACTTTTTCAAGCAGTTTAAACATTTCATTTGCTGTTTTTGAATAAGATGAAGCATCAACAGATTCTATAAACATAGACCCTTTTGGTGAATTCACTAAAAAGTTTATTAGAGTTCTTTGTCTCTTGTCGGTCCATCCATCCGCCATAATCAAGCATCCACGTTTCGCCCAGTCTTGTTCATGATCTTTCATCAATTTCTTTGTAAGCTCGACTTCCTTTTTAAGTAAAGGAACTCTCACCTCATGAAAACTTGGTGGTTTCAAACCCGTACCATATTGACCAATTGATTCAATCATAACTTTAAAACTATCATAATTCACAACATTAAAGGAAATTCCAGCATCATACATCCATCTTGCAATGTGTGTAATAGTGCGATCTCTCATTTCTTTTTTACAAGCTTCAGTTTTCATTGCGTTAGCTATTTGTTGTTGTTTTCCTTTTCTACTTTGCACCACTTGATTCAGATCCGGAGTGAAAAATACATCCATGGGTCCTTTCTGCCTTGGTCTTTTGGAATTTGCTTGTGGTGGTTTGTTGCTTCCACCACTACTAGCAATGTTCTGTGAGCTTTTTGATGCATTTCCATATTGATCGGATTCATCAAATTCGGTTTCAACATCTTCCTCCATATTAAAATCACAAACTGATTCGGAAATGTTTATTTTTTCTTT
Organism: Allium sativum; assembly: GCA_030737875.1. Classification (NCBI taxonomy): domain Eukaryota; kingdom Viridiplantae; phylum Streptophyta; class Magnoliopsida; order Asparagales; family Amaryllidaceae; genus Allium; species Allium sativum. The sequence goes on along the minus strand of CM060921.1, from coordinate 505,251,190 downwards.
CTCCACTTTCTTTTGAGCCATATATTGTCTAATTTCCTCTTTGACATGCTCAGGTACATTCTTACAGGCTTTTGTATTTCTGAAACCCCCAACAAAATGTTGTTTCATTCTAGTGATGCCTCCATTTTTGACTCCATTACAGAAATTGCATGTGACAGCATCTTTTTTTACACTGTCTTGTCGACAATATTGCCATGCTGATCCATCTTTGAGTGAACCTCATTAGCATTCATGGCTGAGTTGAATAAAAAAACACTTATTGATAGGAACACAAGTACATATATAAGTATTTAGATGTGAACAAGTATTACCGTAGCTTATGAGATCGAAGAAGATAGAAAGCCGTTTGAGCTGGCTTGGGGAAGAAGCTCTTGTTGTGAAATGAGATTTTGTTTTTAATTAGTAAAAATAAAAGAAGAGGGAGTACAATGACAGCTTTTTCTAGAAAAACGAAATGTCCTTTGCATTTTTAAATACTAAATGGAAAAAGAGAGCCGTTGGTTGGCTGAAACAAGTACTTGGATTTTTTTTTTAATATTTTAACACTACTTTTCATGATTCAAAGTCAAATGGATGCCAACTTGTAACCTTGCTTGCTGTGAATTGCAATTTTACATTATTTGTGTTCATTTGAGTTTTGTTTCCTATATACTTTGGTGCAAATAATCCCAAACTTTTAACGTGCACATAGAAGATTTTAGTTTTATAAATATATTAAGATCTGTTAATAGCCCAAATTATGGCAAGAAATTCTACCTTTATAAGCCTATCTAGCATGCTATTTTAGTGCATTCCAACTTGTAACATTTGCTTAACATCCACTTTAATATTTGCAGCCAATTACAAACGTTATATTAGTAAACTTGCATGAAGCAAGGAAAGGATGCGTATTGCCAAAAGAACAAAAAATTGTGATTATCAATTATTATCATTAAGTTCTCTTTAAAGTTTAAACTCATAACTGGTATATATGATTTAAAAAAATCAGTAAGATGTATTTCGCAAAAATTAAGCTTTGGGAATTTTATTAAGTTTCACATTGGAAGGTCCACAATAATTGAAACATGAGAAGATTTTGAATACCAAGAAATCTTCTAATTTATATAGTTTTTTTTTTTTTTTTTTTTTTTTTTTTTTTTTTGCTTTCTGTATGCATGGTGGAAGAAAATTAGTTTATATCGAGTCTTTTTATTGTTATGATGTGGTTATATTTAACAACACAGAGGACAATTGGTGAGAAAGAATAGCCGCTTGGTAATCTATTTGATGCATCTACAGATTGTTTGAAATAAAATACACAATCAATTGAAATACATGTTTTTTGTACAAGCAATATTACAATTTGATATAAGAGTATTACATAAAATAAAATATATTTTCAATATCGATATGTTTGTTTCTCTTCAAGGAAAAAGAAATGTAGAAAAGTCATTCATCAAAACCTACAAAATAAATAAAACCAAATACAACACGTTAGCAAACACAATAATATGATCAACAATAATCTTGTGTGAACTGCAAAAAATGAAAAAATAAACAAAAACAAGCAAAAAACAAAAAAATAAACAAAAGGCGCGCCATTGTGCGCCGTGCGCCATTTTTGCGCCGCGCGCCTTTTGCGCCATTTCGTGCGCCTTCTCATATTCGCCGCGCCATAAGCCAAAATGGCGCAGATGCTGCGCCGCGCCGCGCCGTGCGCCATGGCGCGCGCCATGGCGCGCCATTGATAACTATGGTCCATATCTTAGGTAGAAAGTCCATGATCGAGTTGAAACGACGTTCCGTTTTTTCTTGAAATTTATTCATTTGTTTTTGCAATTTTAGTTGATTATACGAAACGATAGCAATAGCTCTCTTTGGGTTTTCTTCTGTACTTACCACTTGAATTTCATCTTCATCATCAAGTGTGATTGAAGAGGATGGCCACTTTGGAGTCTTGGGCTCGGAAGGTTGTTCGACTTTATTTGCAACATTTCATTGCCATTGCTCAAAAGAAATATTTTTAAGAGATGATGGTCTTGCAGGAATTTGCATCAATGCTAATGTCTTCGCGCTAATTTCTCCAATCAATGACGATGTCGATTCCGTAAGTTTGATTTCCGAGTCAAGTAAGATGCATATAATATAAGCGGTATAATAGATCATTTTATATTTTCTTTTATAAATGATATCCAGAAACTCATCCATTATTATTTTGGTCCAATTAACTTGAATGTTTTTGTAAATGGTGTAAAAGCTGGGAAATCATGCTTATATGTTAGCCTACTTTGTGAACTAGGCAACACAAAGTCAAGATATCAAGCATTGAAGAACCTTTCTAATTAGAAGACTTCGGTTCGGATCGGAGAGACCACCACTACTCAGATCGGGGAGGTCACTACAGCCTAGATCGGACAGCTGCAGTTATTCGGGTCGGGTCAAAACAGCGTATCGGTTCGGATCGGATAAAGTCTTCTGTTCGGATCGGTGAACTGTTGCTGAGGAAATTGGTAAGGCATAGCTGTTCGGATCGGAGGGCAATATAGTCTCAATTGGATCGGAAAGCCACCTGGTTGCCACGGAAATAGATCGAAGCGGAGCGGAGCAGACTAGAGAAGAGAGAGCGTTGTTTCCAAGCCAATCCGGGTCGGATCGGGTATCCCGATCCGAACCCCTTATATGTGTCCCACCGACCCGAACCCATTTTCCATATCATTCTCCAGCATAAGCGCCTGGATATCCGGATCGGCTATGACCAGTTCCTGCCCATAACGTCCATTATTCTGATGCGTTGTCAATGTAGAAATCAATCCGAATCCAATGCTGATGGGATGAGTGACACGTGGCTCCGATCCGGATCGGGCTCTGAGCAAATTCACACCTATAAATACCCCGTCTGGAGACAAAGAAAAGGATCTTTTTTGGGCATTTCGAGAATTCAACTACCTCCATAATCCGAACTCCAGTATTCCCGGAGAATCCAAATCTTCTTTCATTATTTGTTTTAGTCAATTGAGTGAATATAAGTGAGTTGTGAGTGGAATCAAGTGAATCTTACATTGTATTTGCAACTGAATCATTGAATATAGTGAAAGATAAGTGGACGTAGGCGTTTCTTCGCCGAACCACTATAAATCCTGTGTGTTCATTTTCATTTTTATCTCATTTCATTTGCTTTTAATCAATTTGGGTGTTAGAACCACTTTTTGGTCTAACATTTTGGTGCTTTCACTGAGAAACCTCATCTGAATTCTTTATTTTCCGGGATTTCTTTCTACTTTTTGGACCGTTGAGTTCAAAGAAGTTAATCCTTAAGTTTCTCCACTCTTTTATATTTGTTGAAGTGATTGTCAAAGAATCATGGCCAAAGGAAAAGGCAAAGAAGTTCAATCTGGTCGAGGAAATGGAGCTGGCGAAGATCAGCAAAATGCGGTTGTAACAAGGTCTCGGGGGCAGAGTTCAGCAGCAGGAAGAACCAATGCAGGAAATCCGAGCCGCCAACAGGGGGAGAGCTCCGATCCGATCCGGGTAGGAGATTCTGAAGCAGTGCATTCCCCCAATCTGAACCGACCCGAGCAGCTTGCCACGTACCGATCCGATCAGGCTCCCCAGCTTCGAACCGACCCGACCTCCTATCTCTGATCCGATCCGACGCTTGGTGAAGCTGGAACCTCCACTCGAGTCCCTACGAATGCTCCGATTCCAGCCACCAGGGTTAGTGATCAGGTTAATCCATCTGTGCCCATCACACAAGGAGATTTCTCGCGCTTACTTGACATGCTTGAGAGCACAAGGGAGGCTATGAAAATCCACGAGCGCACTAATCTCATGTTGCAGGAAAATATGAGGCTCATGAGTCGGGAGATTAGTGAACTCCGTCGACAGAGAACTCCATCACCGGTTCGTCACACACCAGTGGATCAATCTTCTTCTTCCGAGGAAGAGCGGCCCCGTGAACGAAGGCCGCTCGAACGACCTCAGAATGTGGAGCAGCTGACATTTGGATCTTTGGGATCTCGTGAGGATATTGCACGAGCGCTAGGAAACAATGACCCCACACGGGGGCGAAGACTCCAGTCCCCTCCTCCCGAGATCGACCGGGAGCGCAGGGAACGGAATCGAGCAGAAGCAGCTCGAAGAAGAAGGGCATCTCCTGAACAAGAGCCCAGAAGGAACTCGGATACTAGGGCCAGGGAACCTGAGCGGCCCCTAACTAATGCAGATGTGCAGGCAATGGTTCGCCAGATCATGTCCGAGAGCCGGAACTATACAAATGAAGATTATGGCATTGAGCGAAGCCATACTCCTTTCACCGACGATATACTCGACTTCCAATTTCCCCGGCGCTTTAACTTGCCACAGATGGACAAGTATAACGAAAGGACTGATCCGGGACAGCATTTGATGCGATACTCATGGCTCATGAATGCTGCTGCTGCCCCTGATGAAGTGAAGTGCAAAGCATTCCCAATCTACTTAGAAGATGTGGCACTGTTCTGGTTTACCCGACTTCCTCCTCGTTCGATTTCGAATTTCAAGGAACTAAGCGAGCGTTTTATGAACCAGTTCCGACTCCATGCCCGAAAGTCCAAAAGTGTTATTGAATTATCGAGAATCAAGCAGGCACCAGGAGAGTCTTTGAGGGCATATCTTGACCGTTTTAACCAAGCTGTGACTGAGGTCAGTGACCCGCATGAGCCCACTATTCTGATGGCATTGAAGGAAGGAGTCGATCCTGAATCCGAGTTTGGAGATTACCTTTCTGGGAAAACACCCTCCACAAGAGAGATATTCTACGAAAAAGCCGATATTTATCTAAGGCGAGAGGAGGCCAGGGAAAACCGAAAGAGAAAGTCTGAGACGGCTTCAAAAGAAAATGTGCAAAGTAATATCGCCGTGAAGCAGTCTGGGGAAAGTTCTGGCAAGGTTGAAGTAAATGTGGGAAACAAGGGTGGAAACAACAATGCTGGAAGCGGGGGTAACAACAACAATAACCGTAATCCGAATGGTAGCAGAAGAAACAGAAATAGGGGAAGCGATCCTAACAAAAGACCCCGATTCCAGACCTACGAGAATTATACACCATTGAATGACACCCTGGAAAATATTTACCTGAATACGTACAATGTGTTACAGTACAAAAGACCGCCACCTCGTGATTCGACCGAGAAAGAAATGGCGACAGGGAAATTTTGTTTGTTTCATGGAACTCATGGACATTCAACCAATGAATGTCGGCATTTAAGGGATGTGATTGAGAAGCTGCTGCGTGAAGGGAAGTTGGATGAATACAAGGTTGCCCCGAGGGACAGGGGGCAAGGAGAGCAGGCTCCAAAACAGATTCTACCTGCTCCCAAGCCTACAGCGCAGCAGAAAGGTAAAGGAATTGTTATCAACTCCATAGTAGGCGGACCTCCCCCGGCAATCCGAAGTTTCAGATCAATGGATCAATATGTAAATGCTGCCAAGCACCTAGATGTGAATGAAGGTGATGATTTGGAAGATATCACCCCCATAAAACAACAGAAGACCATGTTTGACGACGTGGTATTCCGCAGCCGAGACAATACTGGGATCCAATCACCCACTGATGATCCGTTGGTTATTACTACCACTATTGGGCCGGCCTTGGTCCATAAGGTATTAGTAGACAACGGAAGTTCTGTCAATATTTTATTTAAAAAGTCATTCGATCAGATGAAGCTTGAATCTGAAGATTTGAAGCCATGTGAAGGATGGATCAGAGGCTTCAACGGGGCGTCGACAGCTCCCATGGGATACATAGAGTTGCCCGTGACCCTGGGGCAAGGAGAACGTAGAAGAGTGCGGATGCTTCAGTTCGTAGTATTGGACGTAGATTCGCCTTATAATGCATTTTTGGGGAGGCCTACCCTTGCTGAATTCAGAGTTTGTATCGCCCCTTGGTGTTTGTTACTTAAGTTCCCAACCGAAGCCGGAACTGGAGTAATGAGAGGGGATCAAGTTTCCGGACGGGCCTGCTATGTGGCCGAATTAAAGATGTTGATGAAAGGACTTAACGTTGAGAGTAAAGATGCCTCGTCTCCCTCAAAGGGGGGCTCGGCATAGCAATTAGAGAGATTGACCCCAAAGGAGTTGCCCAAAGGAACGCCTGAAGACCTGGATCCCAGAAAAGACGAGGAACCAGAGGCTAGGAATGCAACTCTAATGAAGCGACAGTGGAAATTCCCATTGATGAAGCTGATCCGACAAAAGTTTTGAAAATTGGTTCTCAATTGGATCTACGTCGAGCTAAAGAACTAACGGACTTCTTGAAGGCAAACTTAGACGTGTTTGCCTGGACCCATGCTGACATGTGTGGGATATCGCCATCCATTATAAGTCACAAATTGAATGTAAACCCGAAACATCCGCCTGTGAAGCAAAAGAGACGCATGCTGGGCCCAGAGAGGTCGGCTGCTCTCAAAGAGGAAGTAGAGAAGTTGAAGCAGAATGGATTTATTCGAGATTCGACATATCCCGACTGGATATCGAATCCCGTCTTGGTAAAGAAGCCAAACGGAAAGTGGCGGACTTGCATTGACTTTTCAGATTTGAACAAAGCTTGCCCAAAAGATAGATTCCCACTTCCCAGGATTGACCAGCTTGTAGATTCGACAGCAGGTCATGAACTTCTCTCTTTCATGGACGCATATTCTGGATACAACCAAATTCCTATGCACGTGCCAGACCAAGAACATACGAGCTTCATTACGAATTTTGGATTATATTGTTATGTTGTAATGCCATTCGGATTGAAAAACGACAGAGCTACTTATCAGCGCTTGGTGAATAGAATGTTTTATAATCAAATAGGAAAGACTATGGAAGTTTATGTGGATGATATGCTTGTCAAATCGAAACAATCCTCCAGCCATACGCAAGACTTGGCGGAAATGTTTGGTATCCTACGAAAGTATCGGATGAAATTGAATCCTCTGAAATGCTCAGTTGGAGTGGCATCGGGAAAGTTCCTTGGCTTCATTGTAAGCTCCCGAGGAATTGAAATCAACCCTAGCCAGATAGCAGCGATTAGAAATATCGAAGAACCGAGGAGAATTAAAGACGTCCAAAGTCTTGCAGGGAAAGTAGCGGCGCTGAGTAGATTCATCTCCAAAGCCACAGACAAATGCGTTCCGTTTTTTGATTTGATTAAAAGAGGAAAGAATAACTTCGAGTGGAGTCCAGACTGTGTTGAGGCCTTTCGAAATTTATTGGAACTGCTAGAGAAACCGCCGATTTTATCAAAGCCCGTAGATCACGAAGAATTGTTTGTTTACTTGGCAGTCTCGGCTCACGCCGTCAGCACAGCCCTGGTTCGAGAAGAAGACAAAGTACAAAGGCCAGTGTATTATGTAAGCAAGAAATTAGCAGCGGCAGAGCGCAACTACCCAAAAATTGAGAAGCTCGCTTACAGCCTCCTGATCGCATCCCGAAAACTTCGTCACTATTTCCAAGCTCATCCAATAACCAAATACACCGACCAGCCCTTAAGGCAGGTGTTGCAGAGACCCGAAGCATCAGGAAGGTTGATCAAATGGAACATAGAACTAAGTCAGTTTGATTTGAATTTTCAACCACGAAAGTCAATCAGGGGGCAAGCTCTAGCAGACTTTATTGCGGAGTTCACCATTCCAGAGGAGGAAGTAATCGATGACAGAGTGGTTAAGTCCGAGGATGAGTTAAAGATAGATCCGTGGAAACTATATACAGATGGAGCCAAGAACGACCGAAGGTCCGGAGCTGGAATCGTCTTAGTCACTCCCGAAGGACGGTCGTTATATTACGCCCTGCGATTAGAATTTTCGGCGACTAACAATGACTCTAAATATGAAGCCCTGATTGCCGGGCTGAAGCTTGCTAAAGACCTCGAAGTAAAAATGTTAGACATATTCTGTGACTCTAAAATTGTTGTTTGCCAAGTGCGAGGGGAATTTGTGGCTCGAGGACCTCGACTTATCGCCTACCTCAAGAAAGTGAGAGAGCTATTGAATAGCTTAGAGCGGTACAACATAACACACATTCCCAGAGTTGAAAACCAGAAAGCGGATAGGCTGGCAAAGCTGGCTAGTTCCGACAATCCAGAAGAGACTGAAATAATTCCAATTGAAACGTTGGAATCGCCAAGCTTTGAGTCAATGGAAATTGAATTCGCTTTTGAAGCGGAACCAGAGAAGGAGTCGTGGATGACTCCAATTAAGAATTTCCTTAAGAATGGGACACTCCCATCAAAGAAGAGTGAGAAAAGAGTTGTAGTTCGCAAAGCTACCAGATATGTCATACAAGATGATACTCTTTATAGGCAAGGATTTTCTATGCCCCTGTTACGATGTATAGCACACGACGACATCAAGCGTGTACTAAGAGAAGTACACGAAGGTGAGTGTGGAGATCATACAGGAGGTCAAACTTTAGCAAAGAAGATATTGCGATACGGATACTTCTGGCCTACGATTAATAAAGATGCAGCTGATTATTCACGACGCTGCGATAAGTGCCAGAGATTCGGCAAAATCCCCAGGGCACCGTCGACCCAACTTAAATCAATGGTGAGTCCTTGGCCATTTGCCACATGGGGAATTGATATCATTGGAGTTCTACCAATTGCTAAAGGAGGAGCTAAGTATGCAATAATGGCCATGGACTATTTTACGAAGTGGGTGGAAGCTGAGCCCTTGACCAAGATCACGGCAAGAAAGGTGATAAGTTTTGTGGTCAGAAATATTATATGCCGGTTCGGGATCCCAAGGACGATTATAACTGACAACGGAACCCAATTTGATAGTACTGAATTCAGAAATTTCTGCCAGAAGTATAAGATAGACAAACGATATACTGCAGTTGCCTATCCGCAATCGAATGGGCAAGTAGAGGCAATAAACAAAGTAATAAAATCCATCCTCAAGAAACGGTTAGAGCGTGCAAAGGCAAAATGGGTTGACGAATTGCCCCTAGCTTTGTGGGCATATCGAACAACATTTAAAACGGCCACCGGTCATACCCCTTTCTCTCTCTCCTTTGGCTCAGAAGTTGTAATTCCGGTTGAACTGGAAGTTCCTTCCCACAGGGTGACATATTATGACCTGATGATGAATCGGGCACTCTTACTTGAGTCTCTTGATGAAGTCGAAGAAAAAAGGGACGAAGTAGATTTGCGTGCGGCAAGACATCGACGTCAGATGGCACGCTATTACGACAAAAAAGTTCGCCTCAGGACTTTTGAACCAGGAGATTTGGTGCTAAAGAGAGTCTTTCCATCCCTTCCTCACCTCGGTCCAAAATGGGAAGGACCCTTTGTCATCCAACGGAAACTTGAAAAAGGAACCTTCAAGTTAACGACCGTAGATGGCGAAGAAGTCCCCAGAGCATGGAATGCCCAACACTTAATGCGATATTTGGATTAGAAATGCTATACTTTGTGTTATTTTTCTTATGAACTCTGTAATAAGGCATGACTTGCCTTGGGAAAATCTGACGATATGAATGAAGAACTATAAAGTGGATGTAGGCTACGACTTAGCCGAACCACTATAAAAATATTGTGTGTTATTTACTTTTATGCATTACATATATACATTCATCAGTTATTCTGTTGTGATTATAAAATACAAGATGACTCACAGCCTAAAAAGGTTGAAAACAGTTTAGACATAAAAAGAAGCACAATGACTATTTGTGCGATAAGACATAAAAGAATGAGAAAACGACATTCTTAACTCTAACTCTCCAGAGAGAGAGAGAGAGAGTATAAAAGCGTCTCCGACTGAGCGCTGAAAAAGAAATTCTTCTCCTAACTCTAACTTTCCAGAGAGAAAGAGAGTATAAAGGCGTCTCCGACTGAGCGCTGAGAAAGAAATCTTTCCCCGTTGAAAAGACCGGGGAATGAATAGATTACTGAGCTCGAACTCTAACTCTCAAGAGAAAGAGAGAGAGTATAAAAGAAATGCCAGAAAAAACGACAGTACTGACGACACAGGAAGTGCTATCCCATCAGAGAATCGGGAGCATTCAGATTACTTGATTAAGCATTAAATAATTTGTGGGAATTGACTGGGGACACGTATGTATACGCATATTTCCCCCCTCCATAACTTCGTTTCATAACTATAGACATGCATTTTTACATAAGTGCAGAACTACTAACAAACAAACATTGCAGAAAATGAGTTCTTTTTATTTACAAATGAATGAATTTGTACAGGAAAATAGCTAAAAAAGAAAGTGCAGGAGCCACTCTTGTAGCAGCAATTATTGGTTCACTAAATGCTAAAACGATACAAGGCAATCCACTATTTAGATTTTGAATGAGCCTTGGACTTCTTGGCGGCTTTCTCCGCATCCTTTGCCTCTTTCTCAGCCTCTGTCAAGATTCGTTTTGACTTCTTTTTTCCTGAAGATACGGTGCTGGAACCGGTAGACTGCTTCCCGGAGGGCGGAGCGCTGGAATCAAGGGAAGATTTTTTAGCAAGTTCCTCTGTAATAGATCTAGTTGAGAGCTTAACAACTAACCTTGATCCCGCATCCATAACTGCAAGGGGTTTGAGGGCTTCAGGGTCGAGTTCTTCGGTTTTTAATTGCAAGCGCTTGTCTTGATCAGCCTTCATTGCAGCCAAGGTAACGTCATCAGCACTTTTTGACTCCCCGATTATTGCAACTTCTGGTTCCTCTTCCTGACCCCCGTCACCGCCATCATCCCTTAAAGCTGATATCACTTCTTCATCATGGGGAGTGGCGGTCTTAGTCGGCTCACTTCCTTCTCCCAAGTCTATAGAAGCAGCCTTGTCTTCCCCTTTTTTGGCCTTTTCTGCGGGCTTTTCCCCAGCGGTGGCTCCCTGAGTCACATCTGTCTTTTCGGATAATTCAGCACCTACAGAATGAGAAGCAACAGTTATCAACTCAGGCGAAAACAATGGGTCTTTCATCGATTTTTCAATCACGTGGCGAAAGGTAGAAATAGCCTTGGCAAATTGAGGAGAAAAGGTAGGGATACCTTCCGAAGACCTCTCGGCAGGGGTGACTACTACCTCTGGTGCTGTTTCAGGAATAGGGGATAGCAGAGTTGTTCGGGGAATTCCCGGATTTTTAGGATCATACCCCTCTACTTCAGAAGTTGCAGGGGCAGAAGAAGAGGAACCAGCTTCGAGAACAGTTTTCTGTTTAGACTTCCGTCTCTCTTCTTCCATGGCCTCAGCAATGAGGCGGCGCCCTTCAGCTAGGCGCTCCGGTTCATCATCCCTCAAGTATTTCTCCATTAGCTTATCTTCATCGATGGAATCGACCTTAAGTTCCTCTTTTTCCCACTCGACGATCTGATTCCACACTTGAACTAGAGTGGATGGATAATCCTCGATCCAAGAAATGTTTCGGCGACGGATGATATGTGCGAAGAATTCAATCATTAATTCGCCGAAACCCTGAATATCAGCCTCCGCTTCTGATAGTTGCTTGCGGGCCTCCTCCGCAGATTTGATAGCACACTCCACATTGCCCTCAGCCAGTGCAGCTCTGTTCTCTGCCTCCAACAGCTTTGAAGCCAAGTCGGCATTCTTCTTTTCTAATTCAGAACTCCTCTTTGCTAACTCGGCGTTTTTCCGTTCAAGCTCAGCATAAGCAAGGCGTGTCTTAGCAGCTTCTGACTTGGCCTCGTCAGCTTGCTTTTTTAATTCAGAGCGCTCCTGAGTGTGAGATTCAAGCAAGTCATGATAACGCTTTTGCATGTCCTCGAATTGTTGTTTGAAGTTAGAAGCGTCCCTTTGAGCGACAGCTAGCTGAGCTTGAGTGTCTTCCAAATCTTTTCCTAGAGCTTTTAAGGCCTTGGCATCCTCCTCCGCGGTCTTTTGCATTGAGTCGGTATTTGTGATTAGAGTGTGGATGATTCTGGAGAGGTTGCGTGAATATTTAAACATCTCAGAATACTGCTTTTCCACCGCATCAATCTTTGCTTTGGCTTCATCTGCCCACTTAGAAGAAATAGGTTCAAGGGCAGGTAAAAAAGTCAAAGTCTCGAAGTAGTGCTCGGGAAATTGCTCCTCCAAATATGCCCGCTTTACTGCAGTTTCCGCATCTAGTGGGGGAGGAGCGGGGATTATTAATTCGGTGTCCCTGTGTGAAGAGGATTCGGTAGTCTCTTTGTCTGTCCTAGGTCGTTTAGTAGCAGGGACCTTGTGCTTACTTCGAGACCCAGTTTCTTTTGGAGGAGTTCTCTCTCTACTGCGCTTTTCATGGGAAGAAGTGGAGTCTTTAGATTGTGGTCTGTCCTCTTCCCTACGGCTTTGATAACCCTTGTATTTCTCTTGTTCCGGCCGAACTGGTGAGCGAGAGCGTGAGGGTCGAGAACGATAGGGATCGTAAGGCCTTCTCTCATCCCTGCCACGATCATCACGACGATCATACTCGACATCCTGAGGAGGATTGGACATGCTGTGACGAAGCTTCCTGATATCGTAGTAGGATCGAGACATCGTACCTGCACGATAAAACAAACGAAATTTAGAATTAATGGATTCACGAAGAAAGAGGTGTAATGAATGCTAATGCCGTTATATAAAGTGTATCCTAAGTGGTGTGTTTCCCCCCACCCAACCCGAGTCTGAAGCTAGACCAGTACGGGCAGGCTCTTTGGCCTTAGCGGGAGTGGTCTCTTCAGAAGAGGTAAAGACTAAAGGATCGTTCCTGAAATCCTCTGAAGTGTATATAGTCTCAGGTAAGGGGAGATCCCCCAAACCCTGAAATATTTGCTCATCAGTACTAGGGACATCCCCCTCGGAAGCATGAAGTGGCGACACTTGGGAGGATTTTGACTTTTCCAGAGAAGTAGCCTCCTCGGGGGCAGTATATCCTTCACGATGCTTTTCGGCCAGATTAGCCAATTCATCATCTTGTGTAGAAGATGGAGAAGGTGAAGTTTGAAGAGGCGCTGTAGGAACTCCTGAGCCTTCTCCTGTCTCTGGGACTACCTCCACTAGAGGGATGTATGCGTATGGAGCCGTCCCATGACCGATGCTACGAAAAACGGATAACAGCCCATGAAAGTGAAGGTATTCGTCTTTAAGGACTTCGTCGATAGTCAAGAATTTCTAATCGCCATTAAGAAGTCGGTGCATCCGGTCAAAGAACACCTGATCTGATATCTGTTTGGGATTGTCGACTGCAAACGAAAAGGAAAACAAGTTAAGGTGATGATTCAAGTGTATAGAGCCCGGATTTAGAAAATCAGTGCTTTACTTGATTTTATCCACCTCCTGGCGCATCCAGGCCGTCGCTTCACGTAGAACCATTTTAGTCTGGAATCTCCAGCTTTACTGCTGAATGGTGCTGAGATTATCTTCCTTTTTGGAACTGACTCAAAGTAGCAGAAAGATGGAGTCTCTCGAGTCCGATGCTTGAAATTATAGAAGAAGTGAACGTCATCAAATGTGAGCTCTATGCCTAAGATTTCACGATATGCTATGTACAAGGTGTGCAAATAGGCGTATGAATTGGGATGCAACTGCATGGGGGCAATCCGCATTTGTCTTAAAAAGTCAACGATGAAGGGAGAGAATGGAGGAACGGCGCCGACCATGCACATCAATCGAGTGACCGCCATATATCCTTCTGGAGGGTTGTGGGGATGGTCAGAGCGTGAAGGCACTAGAGTGTCCCTTTTCATTATCCCGTACTTTAAGCAAATTCGGACAAGTCGATCGTTGTCGATTGTTGATTCAACGGAGCCTGGAGGTGATTCCAATATAATGGCCGATTCAAATTCATCAGGGGCTCGTTCGTCACCAATCCCTCCTTCCTCCTCAAAACCCAAAGAAACTTCATTCTCTGAAGACACCTCGTTGCTTTCTCGATTTCCAACCCCGTAGTCTGGACCCTCACTGTCCCATTCTGGATCCGAAGGAGAAGATATATCCTCGAGAGTGATTTTGTTAGAGGTTTCCGGGGCTTCTTTCCTCTCAGCTAGTCTGGAAGAGTGTCTGGGTCTCATTGTCATAGAACTATTGAAGAAGCAATTGCACGAATTAGAGTAAATTAGCCCGTACCCCCCTGTGCATGTGTGTGAACTAAAATGTGTGCAGCGAATGTGAGAAATGCAAAGTAAAGGTGCAACAATGTAAGACGAGACTTTGAAGAGAAAGTGATAGTCAAAGTAGTTCTTAATGTTCATTTATGTCCGCAAGGCACTATCCTAACTGTTCATGAAGTTGGAAGTAATATCTAGCATTGTTTTAAATAGTTGGACAAAAGCTTGTGCTTTGGATTGAGTAGTTTTCGGTTCGGATGTATACATCAGGTTCAGATCGGATAGGCAAGGTCACATGTCAGCTTAAAGCAAAGGCTCACACTCAGAGAGATATATCCGGATCGGTTCGGGGATTGACTTTCGAGGCGGGTCGGATTAACCTGAATAACAATGCCCCTATTCTCTCTTTTGTTTCACAACCCGGTCTGATCCGAGCGCATAAGTCTTGACCTCCATTTTATTCATAGGTCCGACCTGACCCGGTCAAACAAGTTAAGTCCCATTTCTTTGCCTTATTGCTCCGACCCGGTCCGGTTCTGTGAATTTCTCTCTTTCCCTTTTTCTCCTACTGTTCCCCCACCCGAACCGATCTCCTTCAATTTCCTTCCTCTTCCTCCTCTTAAGTAGCGAACCCAACTCAATATCCAAAGCCTTAATTAAAATCAAGTGCTTAAGCACTCAATTATTCAACGACGAATCTCAACACCCTCCACCAACGCCTCGAAATGGCGTCGATGCCATCAACGACGAAGGCGGAGGATGAAGGAAGCCATGGCGATGGAATTAGTCAAATACCTTGCTAGAATCGTTCAACTTAACTGCGAACGTAAATTAAAAACAATTATGGCAACGAGATTCGAGATTGCAAGACTACCTATGTATTTGATTCAAAGATTGAAGCGAATATTATGGAATTTTTTGGAAAGACTAGGGTTTCGATGTGAAATCGGTTGGGCAAGAGCAATGAATAAAAGAAAAGAAGAAAAGTGAAGTAGATTTATATAAAAAACAAGCTGACTATTCGTATTCCCGCTCGGACCGGCTCGAAAAGCCCAGTGACGCAGCTTGGCCCACTAATCCATTGCAGAGTATAGGAAGAAGGTGATCCGTCCGGTTCGGAACCCGAACCAGAAATCCATTCGGGTCGGAATCCGAACCGAACAGGATGCAGTACGATAGCTTGGCATGTGAATTCAAAGGGAAGGATGAAGGCGTTGTGCAACAGCAATCAAAGCATGCTCCATTTCCAACAGAAGCATCCTTTGAGGGGGCAAAGTGTTAGCCTACTTTGTGAACTAGGCAACACAAAGTCAAGATATCAAGCATTGAAGAACCTTTCTAATTAGAAGACTTCGGTTCGGATCGGAGAGACCACCACTACTCAGATCGGGGAGGTCACTACAGCCTAGATCGGACAGCTGCAGTTATTCGGGTCGGGTCAAAACAGCGTATCGGTTCGGATCGGATAAAGTCTTCTGTTTGGATCGGTGAACTGTTGCTGAGGAAATTGGTAAGGCATAGCTGTTCGGATCGGAGGGCAATATAGTCTCAATTGGATCGGAAAGCCACCTGGTTGCCACGGAAATAGATCGGAGCGGAGCGGAGCAGACTAGAGAAGAGAGAGCGTTGTTTCCAAGCCAATCCGGGTCGGATCGGGTATCCCGATCCGAACCCCTCATATGTGTCCCTCCGACCCGAACCCATTTTCCATATCACTCTCCAGCATTAGCGCCTGGATATCCGGATCGGCTATGACCAGTTCCTGCCCATAACGTCCATTATTCTGATGCGTTGTCAACGTAGAAATCAATCCGAATCCGATGCTGATGGGATGAGTGACACGTGGCTCCGATCCGGATCGGGCTCTGAGCAAATTCACGCCTATAAATACCCCGTCCGGAGACAAAGAAAAGGATCTTTTTTGGGCATTTCGAGAATTCAACCACCTCCATAATCCGAACTCCAATTTTCCCGGAGAATCCAAATCTTCTTTCATTATTTGTTTTAGTCAATTGAGTGAATATAAGTGAGTTGTGAGTGGAATCAAGTGAATCTTACATTGTATTTGCAACTGAATCATTGAATATAGTGAAAGATAAGTGGACGTAGGCGTTTCTTCGCCGAACCACTATAAATCCTGTGTGTTCATTTTCATTTTTATCTCATTTCATTTGCTTTTAATCAATTTGGGTGTTAGAACCACTTTTTGGTCTAACATTATAAAACTTCTCATAACTCCTGATTCTAGGTTATAGTGATCGGACTAGAGTACGATCTAAAATTTGGCCTTGATTTCTTAAGGAATTTGAATTTAACTTGGACATATCAATCAAACTATTAGATAAGAATCTATGAGGCACCTCATCTCTTTTATCTATGTCAACTTCAATATCATCTATATTAACTCCTTCATAAGCACAATGTAATATTATTTCATGACGAGCTATAGGAATGAACATATAAACTCCACATACTTTAGACCATATTACGTTTTTTATATCTTCCGGTTGTTCAAAATCCAAATTAAGGTTTGCTAGAAACAAGTTGATAAGAAAATGGTCTAATTGTTTGTTATTGTCATCAAAACCAATAAGAGATTTAAAATAAGTAGACCGTGTTATTTGTTGAATCTGATAGCCCGTAAATTCTAGGAATCCGATGAAATAACCAAGATAAATCTTTGAATTCTTCATTGCCTTATATCTTTGAACATCAATATCATTGTGTAGCCAATGCCTAACTTGATCTAAGGTAGGATCAACAATAGTTATACTTCTTTGATCTTCATGGCATGTTGTTTGAAGGAATTTGAGATTTTGAGGATTTTGGATGTTGTAAATTTTGTTTGATTTTCGAATTTAGGTATAATGAATGAGAGAAAATAATGTTTTAGTGTAGATATAGGTGATAAATTAAATTGAGTTTGGGTTGGAATCCCTAAAAAATTATTTTGGAGCAGTTCATACATCTGATTCCTGGATTTAGACGGTTGAAATAAGGAAATCAGCAACCCGAGAGTTTTTCTGGTTTTCAGACGTCTGTTTTGGGGAGGTTAGACGTTTGATTTCTGGGTATAATATTTTGTTTCTCAGGATCAGTCAGATGTCTTATTTTTTATTTTAGACGGCCGAAACTGGTATATTTCCAAGATATGCAATTTTGTTGTTTGAAGTATAAAGATTTCGATCTTTAAACTATAGTTTTGTCGTATAATAAGAATGTCATATATATATATATATATATATATATATTTTTGTATTTCAGTGTCTATATAAACAAGTTAATTTTTCATATGTTTAGTCTATATTTTTTATAGAAACCAACAAAATGCAATTTTATTAAAAATGAACATACAATACTTGTTTCAAAATTCAACATTATTTTGGAAATAAAAATTTCATTCTTAAACAGACAAGAAATCCTAATAGCTTATTTTGATTTCAAAGATGACGATTTCTTTGGAGATGTTGTCTTCTTAGCTTCTTCATTAGTTGCAAAATTCCTATCTCAGGAATTTGGAGTATACGAAGGTCGTTTTGGACTTTGTCTTCATGGAGTCCATGAAGAATATGGTTCATGAACATCTGATTTGACAGTTCCACATAATCTTTGTGATGACCCCAAACTCCCGTGACACGAAAGCAAGGATAATCATTAGAATATAACACATTTATCACAACAGCAGATTACAAATAACAGTATAACACATTAAATCATAGGATAATATCATCATAGCAGTGGAATTAAAAATGTTATCAACCTCAGAGTGGCACAGACACATGATACAACTTAGCACATAAAAAGTCTCAGCAAATAGAAATAAGTCTAAAACATCATCAAGTACAACATGGATAAATGATGTCTAAATGTTCCAAAATAGAAATAAAAGAGAGAGGTAATCTTCGTCTTCTGCTAAAGAGCACACTCTGCTTTGGAATATATCCAAAATAAGCCTATTACCTGTCACTTGGCTGCCCGTGTAAAAATAAGGGCACCCGAGTTTGCAAGTGAAAACAAACTAGAGTCAGTCATGGGACTGGTATGAGAAATCTTACTTAACTTATCTAACATTAAGGCTAATCAGAGGACCACGCCGCTAACGCGGAACGGGTTTACTCCATTGGATTGCCAGTGCATAAATTAAATAAATCTTTTAAAAACAACGCGATGCTTTTTAGAAAAATGGAACAATTATAAGACTCAAGTCCCATCACATAATGCAGTGCAAACCAGAGGATAGAGTTTTACCTTATAATGATCAAACATGGTTGATACGTATAAAACTTGATATTATTATTAATGTCTAGTCAGTTTAAAACATTTTCAAAATAAATGTATCAGTCCTAGACGGCATAGCTACCATATACTATGTCGCCATATATAGGTTTACAATCAAAGCCGTAATGTCGTATTGGAAATTGGGTTTCCATGATGGCCCCTCCGAATTCGAGACACTCTAGAAAATGTCTCAGGATCACACCATCGGGCAACCCTTGGATGTGGTAGGGCCGGTCCACAAATACTTTAGTGGACTGGCAATTCCTAAACAATACGTCTCCCGGTCCTATCGGATCTATCACTTGGACAGTAGCGACCAATATATCGTGGCCTCGCAAATTATCATCCACATAAGTAAAAATGTCTGGGCTCCATACCATGACACCACTTCTAGCTAGAAAGAAACGCAAATTCTCCCTACGGTCCTTATCCCATTTTTGACTCATACCGGGGTGTGAGGCTCGCGAAGTAATGCTATTGTAACACCCCACCTCCATTAAGGTCACTCACAAAGGGAATGCCTTAACTTTAGTGGAGCATTTTTGGTAAACAGACACAGAATATCACAAGACAGATATAAAATTTTGCAACGGAAAATAAACAACTTTATTAAATCACCAAAATATTTTGTTACATAATACTATGAGTCATAAAACCCTTACAACAAAACACTTCTGTCTTATATTATCGGAGTACAAAGGTATTTAAAAGAAAACATCATTCCCTATATTAAAGAGCAAGCCATATAGGAGACAGAGACTCGAGCCATACTTCAGAAATAGCTCCTAGAAGATGATATCCAAATCTTGACTAAACCTGTGTGTTTCCTCCATGAGAACCTGGGGGGAAATGGAAGAAAAGAGGCGAAACAAACTAGGTCAGACATACGTCTGGTGAGTCCAGTAACTTTTAGCCAGTAAATAAATAAAGGTAGACATGACATGCATACAAAGTGGATAAGAGGATCACGGTGCAGATGACAGGTATGACATGACAAATAAGGTAAGGTGTATGCATGATTCACTACTAACTACTCTGCACTATTACTAGTCAAATCAAGATGGGATAATCCCTTCTGCTAATCATGATAACGATGGTGGTAGTTTCGTGTATTCCTAGCTGCTGCCATAGGTGCCGCCTGCTCCTATCTCAACTAGTCATACCCACTACCCTCCTACTACAAATTGGTAGACTTAGGTCATATGTCCGGATATACCCTAACCACTACCCTAATCGATCGGCTCCCTACTCCGTAGATACCCTGTGCTGGTCCCACAACTAGGGGTATCACTTCCCTAAAGTGGCAACCTAAGGTGTGCACAGTTATACCTACTGGTGTCACGGTCGTCTTGTCCCCCTCTGCCTGGCCCATGCACGCACATGTCCCCGGTCGGTTTGCGCCGCCCACACCATCCGTCTCGTTTTGGATCTCTTACAATCAATCAGTAAGCGAGCCTCTTCCCCGCCTAGTACGGAGATCTTTACTTTGATACCCCTCCGGGTTACTGACTGAAATGGGTCCTACACAACATGATACAAGCTCTCCCCTATGTCTTGTATCCCCACTAGGTTTTCTACTGACTATGTATACCCTAAGGTGTCTTTAATTACATATCCCTCAATCAGTTATGCGTACTTATAGGTGACTTTAATACATAACCCCTATTCTACCTATCGGTTATGCGTACCTATAGGTGTCTTTAATACATAACTCTATCTATCCCCATTAGTTATGCGTACCCCTAAGGGTGTCTTTAATACATAACTTTATCTATCCCCATTAGTTATGCGTACCCCTAAGGGTGTCTTTAATACATAACTTTACCTATTCCCATTAGTTATGCGTATCCCTGAGGGTGTCTTTAATACATAACTTTACCTATTCTACTCCGGTTATGTATACCATTAGGTGTCTTTAATTACATAACCCCTTTTTAATGGTTAAGTTTGTGGGCCTATATGTATTGATATTACCCACCTACCCTTCAGTTGTACTTAACCCTCCCACTGATTTAATCCTATTTATTTAATGGTTAAGTTTGTGGGCCTATATATACTAATATTACCCACCTACCCATCAGTTGTACTTAACCCACCCACAATCCAATTCGTTTTGCTTAACCCTAACTTATGTCAACCATCATACAGTCCATATGTATTAAGTTAGGTTAAGTAGCATTAATTTATTATTGAGACATCTAATTGTATTTCACATGCCACCCACGGCACCCACTTAACCCCTCACGTCCCACTACATGTTTATCTGGTTAAATGTTTCTTAATTCATTAAGACCGTAACCTTGTAAAGACCTCTCACATTAGACTGGCATTTGTGGCAGCTGGATTTGTCGGGCGGGTCCGGGCAGTCTTACACCACAAAAGAGCCTAACCTCGTGTCTTTACAACTGTCACACATTTAATTTATGCCTAAGACCTCCCACATTATACTAGCATTTGTGGCAGCTGGATTTGCCGGGCGGGTCCGGGCAGTCTTACACCACAAATGAGCCTAACCTCGTGTCTTAAACGATTAACTACTCCTAATTAATCATTCCCCAATTTGAATTACTTTCCCTATTCAAATTATCAATTAATTCCAAATTTCACTATGGCCATAATTGACTCAGCTATGTCCATCTATTTATGGTATGAAAAACCATACCAATTTTCATCACAAATTTATTTATGCCAATTCTCAATATTAAATCTTTAGACTTTAATTGCTTAAACATCCCTCTTTTGATTAATTACGTTAATTAGTTAATTAATATTTTCCTTTTTCATAAGTGTTAATACCTATCTTTTAATAATTTGGATTCCTTATCCATAAATGGTCATATTCAAATTATACCATTTTTATCCCATTTTACCCATGTCATAATAGGTAATTATTTATATGTTTCCCTACTTGAATCATGTGTCCAATTTACATAGTCACTATGTAAATTATGCCTTTACAAATTCCCCTTTTCCCCGTTTCTTAACTAGCGTAACCGTTTGCGTTTTTGGCGTCATCGAGGCTACAAAATAGTCTCGCCATAACAATAAAATAAAGGGAATGACAAGGTGATCGTTTTCAGTACAATTTTTGGCATAAGCATGACAACTAGGGAAAATGACATGATAACTTCGCATATAATTATGATTCACCACATAATTAACGACTTGTATGGATTCATAACAACTTGCATAGGTTCATGAATCAACATAATTAACAACTAACATAAGTTCATGATTCTCAACATAATCAACAACTTATATGGATTCATGATTCACAATATAACAACTTTCATAATTCATAACATAACTTCTTGCATAGGTGACTTACATAGGTTCATGATCCACAACATAACAACTAGCATAGGTTCATGAATTAACAACTTATCAACTTGCTTAGGTAACTTCATAGGTTCATGATTCATAACATAACAACTAGCATAGATTCATCAATTAACAACGCAACAACTTGCATAGGTAACTTGCATAGGTTCATAGTTTCTCAACATTATAACTTGCATAACTTCATGATTCACAATAATAAGGAACTTGCATCATTTCATGATTCACAATGATAAACTTGCATAGATTCATGATAACGACTTGCATAGATTCATAATAACAACTTGCATGAACTCATGAATTCATCACACAATAACCTACATAATTTCCATGATCCATAATAACAATAAACTTGCATAACTACAAACAACATATACCCAAATCATAGTCTACCAAGATTCACTTTTATTTATTTAAACCTAAAAGTGACTAGAACTCACCGAATAAGGGGTCTTGAGTTCTGGGTTCTGAATTTTGTAATTGATTAGCGTTCCCTTGTTGTAGACAATTATGTTGTAGTAGTTTTAGGCTTGTTTTGAATTGAATTGTTGTCTATAATTTGCTTCCAGTTAGTGGCGGCTACTCTAGGGTTTGGAGTGACAACATGACGGCTACTGATCTAATTTTTGATTTGATTCTAGGGTTTGGGTCTACACATGTTTATATAGAATTTCAATTTAATTATAGCCGTCGGATGATCTTAGGGTTAATCAAAACCACTCAGTCGGGATAGGGTGACACCTCAGCCCTAATGACTCAGCAAGGAGTCAGAAAGGACTCAGAAATGAGTCAGAACATGGGTCAGACTGAACCAGAAGGTTGTGCAGGTTTTCTCTCGGCCTGGGCGCACTTGGGAAGTGCGCCAATGTAAATTTGTACTGGCGCACTTCCCAAGTGCGTCAGTGCTATCTTTATTTTTCTATTTAGCCACCAAACTTCGTTCGTCATATCTTCTTCATACGGTATCCGTTTTACGCAAACTCAGACTCTATCTTAAGCAGAATTCCGAGACGAACGCAATGGAACGACCCGTTTCCCTTAATTCCCACATTTGAAATTAAGTATTCTTAAATTTTAGTTAATCTGATTATTCGAAAATTCGGGGTGTTACAGCTATATACAAAGCTATGCTAATTAAAGTTGTGCTTTGATCATTAACCACAAGGCTTTGCTTTTCAACAAAAGCCTCGATCAAATGCATCTTAGCATGTCACATTGACAATTCACGACATGTAACTGATGTCTATCAATATATAACCTCTGAGCTCATATGTCTCAGAGAAGGGTGTTAAGCAAGAGAATTAATTCTCCACCACCAAACAGATATATATTTAATAGAAATCAATTAGCACAGAACGAAATCCAATGTTAGACACGCATCCATTTACAAGTCCGTTCTGGGTTTGAACGAAACCGGAGACACCTTATTCCTTGTCCCGTATGTCCAATACGAAAGAGAGGTTCTCGTATATCCGGACAATCAATAAGTACGTCCGGACAACTACCATTGTAACCCTTTCAAGGCAGCAATAGTTGTCCTTTAGATGTGAAGATCGTCGGTCTTCAACCACCATCTTCAATATCTTCGACTTAAATCATCGTATACTTAATTGAAATGAGATTGAACTCAGTCTTTTCGAATGATTCTCAAATATATATAATTCAAATCATTCTGTGTCGTTAATATTGTTTTATAATGGTTTATCTCTATTATTTATATAAAAATAGCCCATTTTAATTTAACGACGCTTCAGGTCGTTACATGGCCCTGAAGCTGTTTTTATCCAAATTTGAATTACACATTTCTCAAAATCTAACCGTTGGATTTTAATAAATTTAATACCATTGGAAAGATGTTCCCAAAGCTAACCCAATAGTTCCATTTTTGGGAAAATCCGACGGTCGGATCTTTCGGTATAATCATTTAAAGTTACGATTCTGGAACGCGAACTACTGCGCGTGATTATTTTAATTTTAACTTATATTTATATATTATATATATAAATATAAATCATTTCGATAATTTCACTAACATTGTTTAAGGGATGTTTTCAACAAACAAACATATACTAGCATATAAATATTTTCCTATTTGCTAACATGTAAGTGATTACATTTTAATACATCAAAACATGTTATTCTTCTTACCTAAATAAACATGTAAAATGTCATTTTTATTGAAACTGAATAAACATTAAAAATGTCCGTCTTAACCTCTACACAATTTCTAATGAACATGTCATTTATAATAATGAATCATTTTTAATGCCTAAAAATTTCTAATGAACATGTCAATTATAATAATGAATCATTTTTAATGCCTAACAAATTCTAATGAACATGTCAATTATAATAATGAATCATTTTTAATGAAACTAAATCTACATTAAAAATCTTCTTTTTAATCTCTATACAATTTCTAATGAACATGTCCATTTTATTAATGAATCAAAACATACATTAAAATTGTCATTTTTGATGTTTCAACAATTTTTCCTAAACATGATTCATTTAATAATGAATCTAAATATACAAAATTATCATTTTTAATGTTTTAACAACTTTTCCTAAACATGAATCTTTTAATAATGAATCTAAGTATACATTAAAATTATCGTTTTTAACGTTTCAACATTTTTCCCTAAACACGATTCTTTTAATAACGAATTTAAATATGCAATAAAAATTATGATTTTTAATGTTTCAACATTTTTCCCTAAACATGACAAATTTGTGATTCATATAAAAAAAATTATGTAAACAAATTTTGTCTTGTTCTATGATTCATATATATACAATAAAAAAAGTAATTTTATTGTATAACCAATTTTGTCCAATTCTATTATTAACATATATAAAAAAAGGTAATTTTATTGTATAACCAACTTTATCCAATTCTATGATTAACATATATATACAATAAAAAAGTAATTTTATTTATATAAACAATTCCTATGTTCACATATACAATAAAAAAGAGAATTCTTATTGTACAACAATTTCTATGTTTCATTTGCACAAATGAAAAAATAGAATTTTTATTTATACGACAATTTCTATGTTTCATATGTACAAAAAAATAAAAAAAAGAATTTTATTTATACAACAATTTCTATGTTTTATACGTACAAAAAATAAAAGAATTTTATTTATACAACAATTTCTATGTTTCATATGTACAAATAAAAAAAAGAGAATTTTTATTTATACAACAATTTCTATGTTTCATATGTACAAAAAAATGAAAAAAATAAAAAGAATTTTATTTATACAACAATTTCCATGTTTCATATGTAAAAATAAAAAAAGAGAATTTTTATTTGTACAACAATTTCTATGTTTCATATGTACAAATAAAAAATAAATTATTGTATACACATTTTCTATGATTAACATGTACAATAAAAAGATTATTTTTATTGTATAACAATTTCTAACAATTCCTATGATTAACATATACAATAAAAGATTATTTTTATTGTATAACAATTTCTAACAATTCCTATGATTAACATGTACAATAAAAAGATTATTTTTATTGTATAACAATTTCTAACAATTCCTATGATTAACATGTACGATAAAATGATTATTTTTATTGTTTAACAAATTCTAACAATTTTCATGATTTGTATATACAATAAAATGAATAATTTTATTGTACAAATAATCATGACAATTTGTTTTACTACCTAATTCAATCCAATAGATCATCACAACCAAAATCTACCAATTCAAATCTCGTACAACACCAATATGAATTTTTACAGCGTATATAAATAAATTTCTCAACGCAATAACGATTAATATTAATTTAAAATAAGAGATTTCACAATGCTTTGGAATTCCTCAAAAATTTTAGATCGATCTAAAATTCCCTGGTCGCTTTTAAAATGAAGTAGACTCTGCCACGATCCAAATGGTTCCTGTTTCATGCGATTCCGACATCGTATGAACAAATTAGGATTTTTATCGCGTTAATAATAATTTAACTTTAATTAATTAAATAATTAAATTAAAATTAAACCTTTCTTTTACCTTCTGAGACAAGGCCGACGGGTTTTCTATTTCATTCAAACTTAGGTTTTCAGCTTGCTTCCAATCCACGAAGTATGAAGCCTATCCGATTTCACCATGTCGAAGAGGGGAGAACGACGCATTTGAGGGGGCCCACGATGGCGAGTTCTATCGCCTGAGGGAGGCGGGGCGGCGGCGTGAATGGCGGGTGTTTGGGGGTCTGTATCTCGATGGAAATTCAATAATAGGGGGTGTTGTCCGTATGGATGTGAAGAGGATGAAGAGTACTACAATATTGTCAAAAGGATGGAGGGATTTTACTGAGAGGATGGAGATATTTTAATGGAGGAAGATCGGAGCTTTTCTAGCCATTAACGAAGAGAGCCGACGGCTTTGTTTTTGAATTAGGGTTCTGGTTAATCCTATATTTATAATATGATATTTTTTAATTCATTAATCACTAAAAGGCCTGTTAATTCCTACTAACTCCAAATCCAGCCCAGCGAATGTTGCCCCTAGCTAAATACCCCTATTCCGGACACAGTGGACTAGGTCTCGTCAGCCCATTGGACTGTTTTAGGCTATTTTTCTTTAAATTAAAATATAAAACATTTTAATATTAAATTTGATCGTATATTTTAATTTACCGGGGAGACATATTGACTCCAAAAATTCCCAAAAAAATAAATCTAGTTATGTTTTGACGATACGGTCCTAACAAAATTAATTTCGTCGAATTTGGAGACCGTTTGAAAAATGGCCTTTTTAATGGTCGATCCAATTTAACAGAAATTAACAAACGCATTTTAGTTTATCACGCTCACATCCAAAAATTATGGAATTTTAAACTTAGTAATAATTTGACATTCCAGATCCAACAAAAATGATTTCATCAAAAACGGACGTCGTTTGCAAAATGGCTATTTTTAATAGCTTTATTATTATTTAAAAATGGAATTTTTAAATTCTGACACATTTTCTGTTAAAATTTCTTTAATTAAATTTTTAAATTGGTTCTGATTTTTCCGTGTTGTTACAATCTCCCCCACTTAAAAACTTTTCGCCCCCGAAAAGGAAACAATAGTAAAGTAGGAAACAAAATGGAAAATGCAAAATATTGTAAATGTACCTCATCACAAGAGCTAATCAGAGATGTCCACTCTGCACTCGGGACAAGCCTGTTTTATGCTATCCTCAGTCTCCCATGTACAGTCTATAGGATCTCCACTCCACTACACTTTGACTAAATGGATCCTCTTGTTTCTCAGAACTCTAGTTTATTTGCCAATAATTTTCACTGGCTCTCTCCTTACTGCTAAGCTCGGGGTAATCTCCAAATCTTGTTGTGTTGCTTCCTCCACAATCAAGTCTGGATCATGTACATGCTTTCAAAGTTGAGACACGTGGAATACATCATGTACCCCTAGCAACCAGTCAGGCAATTGAAACCTATAAGCGAGAGTTCCAATTCTTTCGAGAATAGGAAATAGACCAATGAATCTAGGTGCCAACTTTCCTGTCTTACCGAAATGAACTAGTCCTCTCAATGGGGAAACTCTCAAGTACACATAATCACCAACAGCAAATTCTAAATCCCTTCTTCTTGAATCTGCATAATTCTTCTGTCGGCTTTGAGCTGTCTGAAGTCGCTTCTTAATGAAATTGACTTTATCCAAAGCTTCTCGAATCATGTTAGGACCCAATACTGGTCGATTGCCTGGTTCTACCCAACATGCTGGGGACCTACATGGCCTGCCATACAATGCTTCGAATGGTGACATTTGCAAGCTTGCTTCGTAACTGTTATTATATGAGAACTCGACCAAATGCAAGTGATCTTCCCATGACCCGCCAAAGTCAAGAATGCATGCCCTCAACAAGTCTTCTAGTATACAGTTCACCCTCTCGGTCTGGCCATCAGTTTGAGGATGATAAGCGGTGCTCAGATTTAACTTTGTCCCTAGCTCCTCTTGGAATGCTTCCCAGAATTGACTAGCGAATATCGGATCACGATCACTAACAATGCTTCTAGGAACTCTATGTAGTCTGACAATTTTTCTGAAATAAATCTGTGCCATGCTACGAGCTGTTCTATTAGATCGGACAGGAATAAAATGGGCGATCTTCGTGAAACGATCTACAATCACCCATATATTGCTATTTCCATTTTTGGTTCAGGGCAAACCATCAATAAAATCCATGGAAATTTGATCCCATTTCCAATTTAGAACCTTTAGTGGTTGCAATAACCCTATGAGCTTCTGTTGATGCTTTTGACTTGTTGGCAAGTAGAACATCTGCTAACATATATGGAAATGTCTCTTTTCATAGATCTCCACCAGAACGTGCGCTTGAGATCATGATACATCTTACTCACCCCTTGATGAATATTAAGCTTGGACTTGTGACTTTGATCCATCACTTCCCTTCCGAGCTCAGGAATGTTCGGAACACAAATTCGGCCTAATAGCCTCATAACTCCTTTGTTAGCAATCGGGAAACTCAAGAGTTCGCCTTCCCGAACTCTTTTACTAATGCTCTGAATAAATTCAGGATTCTTCTAAAGAGAAGAGATTTAGTCGATCAATAAAGGCATAATAATTAGATTGGCGATGATCACATTCTTTCTGCTGAGCGCGTCAGCTACAACATTGGCTTTCCCTGGAGTATACAAGATATCCAGATCGTATGCCGCAAGAAACTCTAACCAACGTTGCTGCCTCAAATTAAAGTCCTTCTGAGTGAACAGATACTTCAATGATTTATGATCTGTATATAATTCGAACTTCTCACCCAAAAGACAGTGCCTCCATATTTTGAAAGCAAATACGACGACTAACAATTCAAGATCATGAGTAGGATATCTCTTCTCATGCGGCTTCAACTGACAGCTAGCATAAGCAACTACTTTTCCTCTATGCATCAAGACCGCACCAACCCCTTCAAGAGAAGCATCAGTATAGACTGTCAAATCTTGATTGCCGTCAATAATGGTCAACACTGGAGTAGTAGTCAACCTTAATTTCAGCTCTTGGAAAGCTGCCTCATGTTCAGATGTCCAATTAAACTTTGTATGCTTCTTGGTAAGCTTCGTTAATGGACAAGATAGCTTTGAAAAATCTTTAACGAATTTCTGATAATAGCCAGCCAATCCTAGAAAGCTTCTGACTTCCATAGGAGTGCTAGGCTGCTTCCAATCTCGAATGGCTGTAATCTTGCCTGGGTCCACTCAAATTCCTTTCTTCGATACGACATGACCGAAGAACTTTACTTCTTCTTGCTAGAATATGAATTTAGAAAATTTGGCTTTTAATACATTCTTTCTCAGAATTTCCAAAACTTCTTTCAGATGCTTTTCATGCTCAGCAGTGGACTTAGAGAAGATTAAGATGTCGTTAATGAAAACCGACACAAATTTATTCAAGACATCGCGGAATACTTTGTTTATCAGATCGACAAAGTAAGCAAGAGCGTTACATAAGCCGAACGACATTACTAACCACTCATAAAATAAGTCTGGACCTCTGAAAGCTGTCAAACAAACACATTCTTCGGCAATACGCAATTGATGGAAACCTGTAGCTAGGTCCATTCTAGAAAACACTTGCGCTCCATTCAAGCGATCTAACAAATCATCAATACGCGACAATGGATATTTATTTTTTAGTGTCTGCTTATTGAGGTCTCGGTAATCCCTACACAATCGGAGTGTACCGTCTGACTTTGGGACAAACACCACTGCTGCACCCCAATTTGAAAAACTAAGCCAGATCAGACCTTTCCACAAAAGCTGTTTAGTTTGATTGCTCAATTCTTCTTTCTCTTTCAGCGTCGTTCTTCGAATAGCGTGCACAACTGGCCTTGCATTCGAAACTAAAACGATCCTGAAGTCAATTTCTCTTCGCAGAGGTAAGCTATCAACTTCTTCAAACACATCCGCATAATCTTTAACTACAAGAATATTCTCAATAGAAGTAGGAGTAACTTATAGAGAATACCAAAATTCTTTTCTATTAGTTTCTGAGCCGTGGCATGGTATAAATATATCTCCGAGCTTCGTTTTAACTCTAACAATTCTTTCGGCGCATTTAACTTCGGCCTCATGTTTCGTTAACCAATCCAGCCCAAGAATGATATCGAGTTCAGAAAAATTCATGACGACCAGATCGAAAGGAAACTGGTAACGAGAATAAGATATCAGCACTCTAAAATATAAACCGAGAACAAGAGAACCCCCTACCGAATTATGGACACTAATCGTTTCTTTAAGATTTCTTGGTTTCAAACTTAACTTTTTAACTGTGTTACTAGAAATGAAACTTCGTGATGCACCAATGTCAAATAATACTGTAACAGGAATATTCTTAATAGTAAGGGTACCTCCCAAAACATCTGGTTTACCTGCTCCTTTGAAAGAAGCTGGTGCACTTGCTCCATCATATATGTGAGCCACCTCGGACTTCTTCAGCAGTGGACAATTTCTAATAGCATGCCCTGTCTTGTGGTAATTGAAGCGCTCGTTAGCATTTCGAGGATTCTGACCGAGCCCCGATTCACTCCTTCTTGGCCTTTTTGGAGCTTTGCATTCATAATTATAGTGTCTGAGTTTCTGGCAGTTGAAGCATTTGACCTTAGCCTTTTTATTCTCTTGAGGCTTAGTGGCTGCAGTGTTGCTTGCCTCTGGCTTCTTATCAGACTGCTTCCTCTTGTTATTAGCTTGATTTCTTTCATGGTCCTGCTCAGCATTTCTCTTGTCAATCTCCTCATATCTACAGGCCATCTCAATCACTTTAGTGAACGGAAGCTCAATATGTGCTGTCACCCTGTTATGATACTTCCTTGCAAGGCCATTAATGAACCTCTTGTTTTTTTGGAGTGAGTCCTGTATCAATTTAGGTGCATATCTGGAAAGCTCTTCGAATTTCCTTACATACTCAGTAATAGTTCTATCCCCTTGCTGGAGATTAGCAAATTCATCATGAAGGTGCTCGACTTCTTGCCGAGGAATGAAATTCTCATTAAAGAGCTCCTTGAACTTTGCCCAAGACATATCAGCATAAATATATCTAATCGTAGCTGTCTCCCACTAAATTAACGCCTCGTCCTTTAGCAATAATGATGCCATGAATCTCTTCCGATGGTCCTTTAGTTCCAAACCGGCAAAAATCTTCTCGCATGTCTTAAGCCAAGCCTGAGCCTCTGTCACTTTCTCACGGCTAGTGAATGGCACGCCTCCTAAATTCTTGAATTTCTTTGCCATTATATCTAGATCAAAAGGTTGCGGGGGTGGTGGGGGTGGCACTACAGCCTCCGGATTAGGCTGATCCTGAGCAACGGGGATTTCACCCCTTCCTTGGCCTCTGCCTGCTCCACCTCTACCTCTAGCTCTTGTACACTTCTTAGTTAATTCTGTACCATTAAGGAAAGAGTCAGACCAACAGAAATGATAACTTTTAAGGAATGGTAAAAGTAGAGGGACATATGGAAAAATGATGATATAATGGATGATTATGATATGCTATTCTGCTGGGCCATTCTAGGACATTACTAATTTTATCTCTAATGAGCTACTCTCCTTAGAATACTGCTGGTTCTATCTTGACGATTTGTTTTAAATATGTTACACTCCGGAACTAAGATTAACCTAAGCTCTAATACCAACTGTGATGACCCCAAACTCCCGTGACACAAATGCAAGGATAATCATTGGAATATAATACATTTATCACAACAGCAGATTACAGATAACAGCATAACACATTAAATCATAGGATAATATCATCATAGCAGCATAATTAAAAATGTCATCAACCTGTAGAGTGGCACAGACACAAGATACAACTTAGCACATAAAAAGTCTCAACAGATAGAAATAAGTCTAAAACATCATCAAGTACAACATGGATAAATGATGTCTAAATGTTCCAAAATAGAAATAAAAGATAGAGGTAATCTTCATCTTCTACCAAAGAGCACACTCTGCTTCGGAACATATCCAAAATAAGCATGTTACCTGTCACTTGGCTGCCCGTGTAAAAATAAGGGCACCCGAGATTGCAAGTGAAAACAAACTACGAGTCAGTCATGGGACTGGTATGAGAAATCTTACTTAACTTATCTAACAATAAGGCTAATTACAGGACCATGCCGCTAATGCGGAATGGGTTTACTCCATCGGATTGTCAGTGCATAAATTAAATAAATCTTTTAAAAACAACGCAATGCTTTTTAGGAAAATGAAACCATTATAAGACTCAAGTCCCGTTGAAGCACCCCACGTCCGTTAATGTCACTCAAAAGGGAATGCATTAAGTTTCATGAAGCATTTAGGTAAACAGACACAAAATATTACAAGACAGATATAAAAAAAATTTGTAGCGGAATTAAACAACTTTATTAAATCACCAAAATACGTTGTTTCACAATACCATGAGTCATAAAACCATTACAACAAAATACTTCAGTCTTGCATAATCATAGTACATAGGAATTAAAAGAAAACATTATTCCCAAGTTAAAAGAGTAAGCCATAGCTGAGACAGAGATTCTAGCCATACTTCAGAAGTAGCTCCTAGCAAGTTGATATCCGAATCCTGGCTAAGCTTGGGTGTTTCTTCCCTGAGAACCTGGGGGGGAGAAACGGAAGAGAGAAGGAAAAACAAAAAGGGGTCAGACATAAAGTCTGGCGAGTCAAGCAACTTTTAGCCAATAAATAAATAAAGGTAAACATGACAGGCATATAAAGTGGATAAGAGGGTTCACTGTACAGATGGCAGGCGTGACAAGGCAGACAAGGTAAGGTGTATATATGCTTCACTAAAACCTACTCTGCACTATTACTAGTATAATCAAGAAGAGATGATCCCTTCCACTATAAGTTGGTAGACTTAGGTTATACGTCCGAGTATACCCTAATCACTACCCTAATCGATCGGCTCCCTACTTGATAGGTGTCCTGTGCAGGCCCCACAGTAGGAGGGTATCACATCCCTAAAGTGGCAACCCAAGGTTTCCGCAGGCCTATCTACTGGTGTCACAGTCGTCTTGCCTCCCCTCTGCCCGACCCATGCACGCACATGTCCCCGGTCGGTTTGCGCTGCTCCCACCATCCGTCTCGTTTGGATCTCTTACAATCAACCAGTAAGCATGCCCCTTCTCCACCTAGTACGGAGTTCTCTACTTTGATACCACTCCGGGTTACTTATTGAAATGGGTCCTATACAACATGATACAAGCTCTTCCCAATGTCTTGTATCCCCACTTGGTTTTCTACCGACTATGTATACCCTAAGGTGTCTTTAATTACATAGCCCTCTATCGGTTATGATTACCTATAGGTGTCTTTAATCCATAACTCTTAATCTACTTATCAGTTATGTTTACCTATAGGTGTCT
The DNA here is from genome assembly GCA_030737875.1 of Allium sativum. Taxonomy (NCBI): domain Eukaryota; kingdom Viridiplantae; phylum Streptophyta; class Magnoliopsida; order Asparagales; family Amaryllidaceae; genus Allium; species Allium sativum. The sequence continues at coordinate 505,218,153 of CM060921.1, read as the reverse complement.
TTAATACATAACTCTATCCCATTCCATTAGTTATGCTTACCCCTAAGGGTGTCTTTAATACGAAACTTTATTATTTCCCCAGGTTATGTATACCATTAGGTGTCTTTAACTACATAACCCTCTATCCGGTTAAGTTTGTGGGCCTATATATATACTAATATTACCCACCTACCCAAGATTTACTTAACCCTCCCACTGATTTAATATTGTTTATTTAATGGTTAAGTTTATGGGCCTATATATACTAATATTACCCACCTACCTTTCAGTTATACTTAACCCACCCACTATCCAGTCCATTTTACTTAACCCTAACTTATATTCATAATCATACAGTCCTCATGGATTAAATTAGGTTAAGTAGTCTTTTCTTATTACCATGTCCAATTATGGTTATATTGGGCTAGACCTCCCACATTAGGCCTACAACGTGTGGATGCTGGATATGCCGGTCGGGTCCGGGCAGTCTTATTCCACAGTTGGGTCAAACCTCGTGTCTTAGCCCAAGTCGTATTCACACACTTAGACCTCTCACATTAGGTTCAACATTAGTGGCTGCTGGATATGTCGGTCGGCTCCAGGCAGACTTCCACCACTAGTGTAGCCTAACCTCGTGTTATAAGTGTTAATTTAATTTTGAATTTTAATTGCTAAACATTCCACTTTTGATTAATTAAGTTAATTAATTAATACTTTCCTTTTTATAGGTGTCAACACCTATTTTATTAGCAATTTGGATTACACATCAATTCATATATAGATTTACATGCCAATTATAAACCCTTTTCCCCGTTTCCTATCTAACGTATTCGCATGCATTTTGGCGGCATCTAGGCTATGAAGTAGCCTAGCCATAATAATGAAAAGGGAATATGATAATCATGACAATCCCAATATATATCTACATGTCTCCTAATTGGATCTAGCATAATTAAGGTGGCATAAAGGTGGATTCACATGTCAAGTTCACCATAGATTTAGATTAACATTAGGTGTCCAATTACCTAGATCTAGCATAGTAAGGGTGACATTGCAACATATTTTGATTCAAAAGTTAGATTAACATAAAGATCTAGATTCAAATAATAATTCTTATGTCCCATAATAACAGACCTCAACAAATCAAAATATGATGTTCTAGATCTACACAAAGGTTTAATTGTCTAGAAAATGATAATCTCAAATCAACCATAAACTTAGGGAAAAGGTAAGATCTGCATATGTAACATGATGAACATTGAGATCCAAGCCATAGGATTTTTTTAGATCCACAAAGTATGATAAACCCAAGATGTTTTTAATTACAAGAGCGTATCCAATTAATATTCATAACATGATTACTTTTAAATCTTTAAACCTAAAAATAACTATACTCATAGCGTTGAATTTTGAGAAATTGACATAACATACTTGCATAAAGGATTAGATCTACTACATATACCCAAATCACAATCTTTCATAATCCACATTCATTTATTTAAACCTAAAAGTGACTAGAACTCACAGAAAAAGAACGGATCTTGAATTCTGGGATCTGATTTCTGCATTTTTTAAGCTTAACCCTTGATGTAGACTTTGATCTTTATCTTTAATCTTGAATTTTGATTTGCTATGGTGGAGGCTAGATTAGTTTAGGATTCAGCAGCATATAAGCTCATGAATGAATTTAGTTCAGCTTAGGGTTTAGGTGGGATGTGATTATATAGAAGTATAGGATTAATTTAAGCCTTCAGATCAGTCTAGAATCAATCTAAGCCATCCAAACCATCATGACACCTCACCCGGCCAACCAGAAAAGGACACCTAAGCCCTAATAAATCAAAATCATCATCTGGACACATCAACCCAGATCTGGCCGATGGGGGTCGACATCCCAATAGGGGGGTCGACACCTATGTCGACACCCCTATAGGGGGGTCAACACCTATGTCGACACCCTCTGGGGGGTCGACACCTCTGAGCAGGAATTTTCCCGCTCAACCCGCTTCTTTTCTTTTGAATTTCGAGTTGCTTTTTGATTACTAATTATTATTTTAATTTAATTTCTGATTAAACTTAAAATCTTCTAAGCTCCATAACTTCTTCATAGGGAGCCCGATTTACGCAAACTTAGACTCTATCTCAAGCAGAATTCTGAGACGAACGCAATGACGTAACCCATTTCACTTAATTCTTTTTCTAAAAATTAAATATTCATTAAATTGCTAATTTTAATATTTTAAAATTTTGGGGTGTTTACATTCTCTCTTCCTTAAAGGATTTCGTCCTCGAAATCTTCAAGTTAAGAAGAATGTATCCTACCATCCAATCACCCATCTACTCAATCATCATCCACTAGCATCCATTGTCCTTAAAAGATTTCCAATGCTATATGAACATATGCAAAAGTGTGTGTATATGTTCCTTATCTAATGAAAAAAATCAGGCGGTCTACTGATTCAGTTGACCTCCTTAATGCAATGCATGTTGGTGCCATGAATCCAATATGTATGCAAATAAACCTATAACATATAAGCTCTATATGTGTGCACACTCATTCGTCCAGATGCAACATCCATATGCTAGTTCATCCATTTCCATCCATAAAAGAAAAGAAGAATGCCCACACATCCATATGCAGTATGAATGTGATTGAGCCGATCTTAGTGCCTAATGTGTGTGTGTATGCGTCCATAGGCAACCACTAGCAAACACTTGCATCCACTTGCATCCATCAAACATAACATGTTTCAAACACATGTTTACATCCATGGGTTTCGTATCTAAAGGTAGAAGATTCGATCGATAGGATACAAATGAATGATGGAAACAAGTACGACTAAAAAGCTTTTAGGAAAAGAAGTAAAGAACATAGTCCTAAAAAGGAATGGGTATGAAGCACGAATTCTGTCTTTGGTTTCCCAAGTCGCATCCTTGCTGTCTTCTCCTAATATCTCTGTCGTGCAGTCTCTTAACCTTGTATCCAAGTATGTAAGTAGGAACTCACTCAGTCGTTACTTCCTTCTCTACTTTCCCTTGGAGCCATGTGGCATACCGGTAATGCAAATAGTTTTGCACTTTTCCACCATATATACTTACGAAAGTTGATCTTGTGCCTCGGAGGTAAACCCCATACCCCATCAAAACATCAGAAATTTTTTGGACTATGGAACAAATTGCAAACCTTCTATAGATGCATCAAGAGATTCTAAGAAACTAAGCGTAACAGACCCTTGTGGGTCACAAGAAACTTTGAGGGTCTTCTCATGACAAGTTAGAAACTTAACGACCCTCCTCTCACAATCTAGAACGACCACTTATGTAGTAAGCCGGTCCATTCCTAGAATCAATCCATAGCCTATAAACCCGGGCACACAAGTGTCACATTCAAAATTTTGACGCCTAACACAGATAATTTCAAACCCCTACAAATCACCAATAAATGAGCCGAACCACCAATGGGGTTTGAAACAACTACGGGATCTACTACCATACTAGTAATTGAGTGCAGAGATTCCGCTACAGAACTAGATATAAACGAGCGTGAACAAACAGAATCAAAAAGTGTTCTAACAGAATGCTTTGAAAGAGAAATTAAACTTTCTACAGAAATTTTCTACCTCTGTCCGAAGTGCTAGCTATGTGTGCATTCACCTGCCTTCCGGAAGTGCCCTGCGGTCCCTGCCCCTTCGGGCATTCCTTGGAGAAGTGTTTGACCTCTCCGCACTTAAAGCAATTGAATTTCCTCCCTTTACATTCTTTGACCAGGTGACCTTATTTCCCGCAATATTAGCATTTCCTCTTGTCCTTGCCTTTGTCATCCCTTTCGCCTTTCTTCTGCTGATGCTGTTGTTATCCCTTCTTGGGCCCCGCCTTCTCATTTGCAATGCCCCTTCCAGTTTTACCTCTTTCTTTGTTCCCTTGTCCTCCTTATGCATTAGGGCCACATCCACAAGCTTTTCAGAAGTGGCCCCCATAGGAATATGGGACATCGCCAGTCCATGCAGAGGCTCATTCAGCCCTTTAACAAACCACAAAGCCTTTTTGTGCGGCATATTTACCAAATCTAGTCCGAACCTTGCCAGCTGGTTGAACTTGTTGACATATTCCTTAACCGATAGGCTTACCTGTTTGAGTGCTGAGAACTTCTCCATCTGTAGGCTTTGTTCAGCTTGCGAGAGGAACTTCATTTCAAACCTCATTCTGAAATCCTCCCAAGTCTCGACTGGTCTCTAAGCATTAGTAACTTCCCACCAGAAAGAGGCTTCGTCCTTAAGTAACCATACAGCCAATGTATCTTCCGCCTATCGTCCACTTCGAAGATAACGAATAAATCTTCTGTTTCCTTGAGCCAGTTTCTTGCTTCCACGAATGATTCAGTCCCATTAAAGTTCTTTCCGCCCATAGCTCTAAAGTCTCTACATATCTTCGAGAAAGTATTCATGCGCGGAGGAGGAGGAGGAGGAATGATGGGTACAACTGGAGGAACATTTCCTTGGCCTTCCGTGGGTGCCATTGCCTCCAAATACCTTCGGAACCATCTAGGTATTGTGATGCCCTCTGGGAGATTAGGGATGTTTTGTTCCCCAGACATGCTAAAAAGAAAAAGTAAGAGATTTAGATAAAGGACCGAAGAATAGTACATACGGATTTTTGGGGAATGTTCTTCAAAATAGACTTTCCTTTTTGAGAATACTTTCTTTTAAAACCCTTTTTGAAAAACATTTTTCAAAAACTTTTATCTAATCTGGTAACCTTCAGCTCTGGTACCAAGTGAAACACCCTACGTCCGTTAATGTCACTCACAAAGGGAATGCATTAAGTTTCGTAGAGCATTTAGGTAAACAAACACAGAATAATACAAGACATATATAAAAAAAATTGCAGCGGAAATAAACAACTTTATTAAATCACCAAAATACCTTGTTTCACAATACCATGAGTCATAAAACCATTACAACAAAATACTTCAGTCTTGCATAATCAGAGTACATAGGAATTAAAAGAAAACATTATTCCCCAATTAAAAGAGTAAGCCATAGCAGAGACAGAGATTCTAGCCATACTTCAGAAGTAGCTCCTAGCAAGTTGATATCTGAATCCTGACTAAGCTTGGGTGTTTTTTTGCTGAGAACCTGGGGGGGAGAAACGGAAGAGAGAAGGAAAAGGCAAAAGGGGTCAGACATAAAGTCTGGCGAGTCTATTAACTTTTATCCAGTAAATAAATAAAGGTAAACATGACATGCATATAAAGTGGATAAGAGGGTTCACTGTACATATGGCAGGTGTGACAAGGTAGACAAGGTAAGGAGTATATATGCTTCACTAAAAAATACTCTGCACTATTACTAGTATAATCAAGTTGAGATGATCCCTTCTACTATAAGTTGGTAGACTTAGGTTATACGTCCGAGTATACCCTAATCACTACCCTAATCGATCGGCTCCCTACTCGGTAGATGTCCTGTGCTGGCCCTACAGTAGGGGGTATCACTTCCCTAAAGTGGCAACCTAAGATTTGCGCAGGCCTATCTACTGGTGTCACGGTCGTCTTGTCCCCCTCCGCCCGACCCATGCACGCACGTGTCCCTGGTCGGTTTGCGCCACTCCCACCATCCGTCTCATTTGGATCTCTTACAATCAATAAGTAAGCGCACCCCTTCTCCGCCTAGTACAGACTTCTCTACTTTGATACCATTCTGGGTTACTGATTGAAATGGGTCCTACACAACATGATACAAGCTCTTCCCTATGTCTTGTATCCCCACTAGGTTTTCTACTGACTATGTATACCCTAAGGTGTCTTTAATTACATAGCCCTCTATCGGTTATGCTTACCTATATGTGTCTTTAATACATAACTCTTAATTTACTTAACAGTTATGCTTACTTATAGGTGTCTTTAATACATAATTCTACCCCTTTCCATTAGTTATGCTTACCCTTAAGGGTGTCTTTAATACATAACTTTATTATTTCCCCCGGTTATGTATACCATTAGGTGTCCTTAATTACATAACCCTCTATCCGGTTAAGTTTGTGGGCCTATATATACTAAAATTACCCACCTACCCAAGATTTACTTAACCCTCCCACTGATTTAATCTTGTTTATTTAATGGTTAAGTTTGTGGGCCTATATATACTAATATTACCTACCTACCCTTCAGTTATACTTAACCCACCCACTATCCAATCTATTTTACTTAACCCTAACTTATATTCATAATCATACAGTCCTCATGGATTAAATTAGGTTAAGTATTCTTTTCTTATTACCATGTCCAATTATGGTTATATTGGGATAGACCTCCCACATTAGGCCTACAACGTGTAGATGCTGGATATGCCGGTAGGGTCCTGGCAGTCTTATTCCACAGTTGGGTCAAACCTCGTGTCTTAGCCCAAGTCGTATTCACACACTTAGACCTCTCACATTAGGTTCAACATTAGTGGCTGTTGGATATGCCGGTCGGGTCCAGGCAGACTTCCACCACTAGTGTAACCTAACCTCGTGTTATAAGTGTTAATTTAATTTTGAATTTTAATTGCTAAACATTCCACTTTTGATTACTTAAGTTAATTAATTAATCCTTTCCTTTTTACAGGTGTCAACACCTATTTTATTAACAATTTGGATTACACATCAATTCATATAAAGATTTACATGCCAATTATAAACCCCTTTTCCCCGTTTCCTATCTAATGTATTCGCACGCATTTTGGCGGCTTCTAGGCTGTGAAGTAGCTTATCCATGACAATGAAAAGGGAATATGATAATCATGACAATCCCAACATATATTGACATAAACATACTGGCATGGTAACAAAGTGAAAGGACATGTAATTATCATAACGGTGTGGATATTCAAAACTGATAACTTATGCAATTCAATGTCAAATCAAGCATGATGAGATCTAAATGTCTCCTAATTGGATCTAGCATAATTAAGGTGGCATAATGGTGGATTCACATGTCAAGTTCACCATAGATTTAGATTAACATTAGGTGTCCAATTACCTAGATCTAGCATAGTAAGGGTGACATTGCAACATGTTCTGATTCAAAAGTTAGATTAACATAAAGGTCTAGATTCAAATAATAATTCTTATGTCCCATAATAACAGACCTCAACAAATCAAAATATGATGTTCTAGATCTACACAAAGGTTCAATTGTCTAGAACATGATAATCGCAAATCAACCATAAACTTAGGGAAAAGGTAAGATCTGCATATGTAACATGATGAACATTGAGATCCAAGCCATAGGAATTTTTTAGATCCACAAAGTATGATAAACCCAAGATGTTTTTAATTACAAGAGCGTATCCAATTAATATTCATAACATGATTACTTTTAAATCTTTAAACCTAAAAATAACTATACTCATAGCGTTGAATTTAGAGAAATTGACATAACATACTTGCATAAAGGATTAGATCTACTACATATACCCAAATCACAATCTTTCATAATCCACATTCAATTATTTAAACCTAAAAGTGACTAGAACTCGCAAAAAAAGAACGGATCTTGAATTCTGGGATCTGATTTCTGCATTTGTTAAGCTTAACCCTTGATGTAGACTTTGATCTTTATCTTTAATCTTGAATTTTGATATGTTATGGTGGAGGCTAGATTAGTTTAGGATTCAGCAGGATATAGGCTCATGAATGAATTTAGTTCAGCTTAGGGTTTAAGTTGGATGTGATAATATCGAAGTATAGGATTAATTTAATCCTATAGATCTGTTTAGAATCAATCTAAGCTATCCAGACCATCATGACACCTCACCTGGCCAACCAGAAAAGGACACCTAAGCCCTAATACATCAAAATCGTCATCAGGACACATTAGCCCAGATCTGTCCGATGGGGGTCGACACCCCAATAGGGGGGTTGATACCTATGTCGACACCCTTATAGGGGGGTCGACACCTATGTCGACACCCCATGGGGGGGTCGACACCTCTGAGCGGGAATTTTCCCGCTCAGCCCGCTTCTTTTCTTTTGAATTTCGAATTGCTTTTTGATTACTAATTATTATTTTAATTTTATTTTTGATTAAACTTGAAATCTTATAAGCTCCATAACTTCTTCATACGAACCCGATTTACGCAAATTCGGACTCTATCTCAAGAAGAATTCCGAGACAAACGCAATGATGTGTCCCATTTCTCTTGATTCTTTTTCTAAAAATTAAGAGCTCGTTAACTTGCTAATTTTAATATTTTAAAATTTCGGGGTATTACATCCATCACACAATGCAACGCAAACCGGAGGATAGAGTTTTACATTACAATGATCAAACATGGTTGATACATATAAAACTTGATATTATTATTAGTGTCTAGTCAGTTTAAAACACTTTCAAAATAAATGTATCAATCCTAGACGGCATAGCTACCGTATACTATGTCGCCATATATAGGTTTACAATCGAATCCGTAATGTCGTATTGGAAATTGGGTTTCCATCATGAGTCGACGCTAGGGATGGCTCCTCCCGATTCGAGACACTTTAGCAAATGTCTCAGGATCACATCGTCGGCCAACCCTTGGATGTTGTAGGGTTGGTCCATAAATACTTTAGTGGATTGGAAATTCCTGAACAATACGTTTCCCGATCCTATCGTACCTATCACTTGGCCAGTAGCGACCAATATATCGAGGCCTCGCAAACTATAATCCACATAAGTAAAAATGTCTGGGCTCCATACCATGACACCACATCTAGCTAGAAAGAAAAGCAAATTCTCCCAACGGTCTTTAACCCGTTTTCCATTCATACCGGGGTGTGAGGCTCGCGAAGTAATGTTATACACAAAGCTATGCTAATTAAAGTTGTGCTTTGATCATCAACCACATGGCTCTGCTTTTCGACCAAAGCCTCGATCATTTGCATCTTAGCATGCCACATTGACAATTCACGCCATGTAATTGATGTCTATCAATATATAACCTCTGAGCTCGTATGTCTCAGAGAAGGGTGTTAAGCAAGAGAATAAATTCTCCACTACCAAACAAATATATATTAATAGAAATCAATAAGGGGACGAAATTAAATTAAGGGGGAAGAATGGAATAACCCGGATTTTTCAGCTATTTGAATTCGAATATTGAAATTTATTTTAAATCTTATATTTGAATTATTATCGATTTTTAATATTGAATTCGGTAATTAAACGATAACTAGATGTTTATATTTACATTTGTATTAAAACAAATTCGAAATGGTGCGGTAGTTCGTAATATCGAGTTTTGAACTTCAATTGATTATACAGAACTTGTTTTAAGTTGGAATTCTATGAAACAAGAAATCGTTGGAATCTAATTGTTTATAATTTTCTAATGGAAGAGAAAAATCGAGATTTCAGTTTATAGATTATAAGTTATGTCCAATTCAAATTTTGAAATAGTCGCTATGGAAAACGTTTATAAATGATAACGTTTATTTAAATAAAATTAATAAGAATTTTATATAATTTGAATATTGTTTAACTCGAAAATATTAATTGATGGTTTTGGGCATGTTACATATTTTTGTTCTTCAGTTTATCTTAATGTATAGCTTTGTTTTATATTGATCTATTTGCTCATCCTTATATACCCTGCCTTTTTAACATAAACTGATAAAGTAAATACTAATATTAACGCGTGAACATTCATTTTATTTTTGTTTAAATCCTGCATCTATATTTACTATGGACGCAACGCAATCATTTATTTGTCTTAACATAGGAGCAATATCTTTAACATTATGAATTCGAGTTTATCAACTGTTCAAATTAGACGTTTTGCTGCACTATTTGTTAAATATGTTAGTCTATTTAGCTTTGGCCTGTAATGTTAATATTCAAAAATAATGATAGGTATGGTCAGTGTTTTGTTGATAGTAGACTAGCAATGTAACGCAACATGTTGATTGGTGTATCAAAAATAGTTCGAAAAATATAGATAGCTTTGTAATTGCATTTGTCTACTTTACCATTAAAATTAAAAACTTAAGTCTTAAGCTAGCACGACTATACTAGCCTGTATTTATTTCTATAAGCCTACATCAACACACACATGTACCCTTACATTCCTTTCAATATATCCTACATAGTAATATATGCTCATCTACCTATTCCTAGCAACATGCAACACTTCCAATCAATTAAATGAAAACCCACATGCCTTATTCTATATGAATAGCTACCTATCCTCATACATACCTTAGTAGAAAAGTTTCATAGCAGGCTATAATATTACCCTTCCCCTACCCTATTCCGTCTTGTTTCATCATATTAAAATAAGTGCCGTTTACCTAGAATAGGATGTAGACCTTCTTTTCTTTTGCTTGGAGGCCAAACATTTTACTTGCTCTCCACGTACCCTCTGCAGTATATATACATGATTAGTTCCCTCAATTTTTCTTTGGCAATTATAATTCATACAACTAAAACCTTCTTGCTTCTGCATCTCAATTATTCTTCCTAGTTAACATATGTATTTCATTTACAAACAAATGCAAACGAAGACCATCTGCATATTTAAAACTTAAACTATTCTTTTAAAACTTTAAAGGGGATGATCTCGATGCAATGGATAGCTAGGTGGTTAGATTCAGATTAGTGGAGTCAGGCGACTTTAACGTCGGTGGTGGTGATGGATGCCTGGAGGCACGGGGTCAGGGTGATGTCGGAGTCGAGGGGTCCCGTGCTGTCAGAAAGCAGTGGCGAGATTTTGTACGAGTTACAGGCCGGGCTTGATGAACATGATACTGGGAGTTCTGAACGAGGTACTGTAGCTGTGCAAGGGGTAAAGCAGTTTTCTTCGGAAGCTTAGAAGTGGAGTCTGATGGAGACTCGAAGCAGTTGAGGTGGCATATGTTTTGTTGTGTGGTGCGGATGTTTTGGAGCAGCTGTTGAAGCTCATATGGAGACGGTAGCACAAAAGAAGAAGAATAGTACATGATAGAGAAAGGCAGTAACAGGGAGTTTGGGCGTTAGCCCTTTCTCGATATATAAAAAAACGGAAGAGAAACAGTGCAGAAGGTGGTCTGTGTATGCAAAAAGGGCAGAGGACATGAAGAAAGAATACTGTGCGGGTTTTGTTTTGAGGAGCAAGCTTTGGGTTATAATAAAAAAAAGAGAAAAACGTAGGGTAGAAATGAAGAAAATAACATAAGGAATTTGCAAAGGGGTTTCAGGCGGAAGCATTATCGATGGAGAAGATGATAAAAAGGGGTTGGTTCGTGGTGCATTTAGCGTGAACGTGGGCTATTTTATAGTGCATGGGCAATTTGGGCTTATAGAAAAGAAAAAATAAAGAAGAAAGAATAAGTATTGGTTGCGTGTGGGGAGGAATAACAGAAAGGGTGGGAAGAAGAAAATATCATCAGTTAGGAAAGAAAATGGAATTAGCATGGGAAAGAAATGATCCTGTACACACGTCAAAATGGGAGCCGTGAAATATATGGGAAGGAAGAACAAGTAGAAGGTGGACCATGTTTATGAAGTGGGCTTTGGGCTTTAAAAAAAAGAGTTCATCAGAAGAAAAAGAAAAGGGAACGGCATGTTCGGTGAAGTAGCATGGAGATTGGAGGAAGCCGTAATTTGATATTTGGCTAAATTTTATGTAACGGAATTAAGGGAGAAAATTAGGTAATTAAATTATTAAGAGTATAATTAATAAATTTATAATATGTTAGTTTACATAAAATATTATAACGTGTATGTTCTGGTCATACGTCATGGAGCTGGTTTGATCACTACAGGAGGTTAAATTAAACAGTTGTTTAATTTAATCAAAACAAGCCAGTTAATCGACGAATCGAATCAAGGTGAGTCACTCAGTTATCCCACTTATATTTATATAAGTCGGGTTTAAATATTTGTGTGCGATGCTTGCTTGTTGTTGAATGATTTGTTGATTGTTTGCATATATATTGAATGTTTTATATGATCGATTCAAATTAAACGTTCGTTTAATTTAATCAAACCAAATCGTTATTTTTAACAATTATTTCCAATGGAGGTAACTTACCTCGTTGGTTACATTTAAAATAATATAAACGTATAAAAATTGAATTGGATGCTTGAATTGTTGTTGGTTGACTGTTACTAATTGAAATAATTATTCATGTTTATTGTAAATTATCGTATTGAATGAATTAACTGATTGAATACAGGGAAAAATAGGTTGGAGGAATCAATCCAGATTCCACAAATTTATTGTTCATTTTCATGTTATATCACATATACTGTTTAACCAACCCGATTGGATGATGGGTTGATTATTGATTGTTGAACCCTTGATATTAACCAATGTGAAATATTGGTTGAGGACTGGGCAGTAGATGGCCTAAATTATACATTGTTTTTATAAAGATTGGTTTACTGTAAGGTGAATCGATAGAAATGAAATTACGAAATTTATTTTATAACTGAAAATACATTTTTTTAATATTTATTTTAAATGAAGTTTATAAAAAGGAAATAAACCAACCACATATACATTGATTGTTTTAACCACCAATCACCATTTTGATTTACCAAAATCTTTCATGTGCGACGCACACGCTTCATCTTAATTCTTAAATGATTTACCAAAATTTGTCGTGTGCGACGCACACACTTCATATTAATTCTTAAATTATTTACCAAAATTTGCCTTGCGCAACACACACATTTCTTCACACTTCATATTAATTCTTAAATGATTTACCAAAATCGGCCATGTGCGAAGCACGTGCCTCATCTGAACTATAAAATGATTTATGAAGCTAATTCTTATATTATCAAAATTGTTTAGCAAGTGCACATGGATGAATGTGATGACTAATAACTGAGATCAATTAATTTTAAGAACAATAAAAAATGGGATTTTATTGAGTATTTAATAATAATAGATGACGAGTTAGAGTTGATCAACGAGTTAATCATGTTTTAGAGTTGACCAAGTCAACTTTTTTAACAGAAGTTGATTTCTAAATTAGATTTAGTTTGAGTCGATTAATCTACAATGATTTAACAAATAGTTGTTTAACTTAATGAGATTTTGAAAAGGAATTTTAATATTAATTCCATTTAGTGGTGAAGTAAATTATAAAACTAAAATTATAATAATTTAAGGAATTATTTATTGAATGAAGTTCATTTAAGTAATCGAAGTAGTAATGAATATAACTGAATTTTAAAGTGAGTTTATCAACGAGTTTACCTTTAAACCGAATGTGGTAAACTAAGTTATAAGTGGATTTTAAGCGAATGAGATAAGCTTAAAATAAAGATTACTAAATACTGAATTAAGTAAAGGAAACCAGGATGAAAAAAGGGGTTTATGTTAAACCTGCATTGTATAAACGAGGTTGTAAAAAGAGATGGGAATATAAAGTGTTAATTTTAAATTGAAATTACTTAGTAATGGTATTAAGTGAAATTGATGAGATTTAAAATACGATTTCCTAGAATGAATGATGGGAAGGGTTAGAAAAAGGATTACTGTAATTGAATTGGGTAAAGGATCGAGTAATAAGATTTGTAAATAAAATCTGGATATTAAAAACAAATAGTATAAAGGAGTTAAGATTTAAAGGTCGATTTTTAGTTATCATTTACTTGATCAATGATTTAGAAATAAATAACACTTTTAAAAGGGGAGATTTCAATAGTAAAAAGGTTTTATAAAACCGTATTATAAATAAAATAGTTAAATGATAAAGATATTAGAAGCGATTTATTATGATAAATAATAATGCGAGTTTATTTGAAGTATTTGAAGAAGATATAACGAGATTTCAAAATAAAGGAGATAAATGAATTTAAGTAAATATATATTGGTATTTCCAAACAGAAATGAAAGGGCTTGAGAATATGAAATGGTACTTTAAGAATAGAAGAGATAAAAGGAGATTTTGTGAAATTATAATGATAATTTCGAAGTAAAGAGAAGAGAATTAGAATATGTATTCCAAAATGATAAGTGACGATGATTGTTTTCAAAGTAACGAAAAAAGGAGATTTCGTAAAGATTATTTTATGAACGATACGTTGGATCGATTTTCCAATTATAAATTATAACTAATATTGCAGTAAATTATTTGAATGATAATTGGATATGATTATAAGATATTTTTCTAGATTTAAATAGAAATGGTTTGAGAATATTTGTATATTAAAATAAGAAGTGAATACTGTGTTGAAAGTTTAAATAACCACTCATAAATTATTTTGAATTAAAAAGGCCAAGTGATGTTGTGTACTCAACCAGTAGATCCAATTTATTTTGTTTATTTTATAATTAAATAACAGACTATCAAATTTTGACCATACGATTATTGGTACGGAAAGATCGGGATCGAATTTATATTCGAAAACCATTCCGACAAATAAGTACGAATACATGGAAGATGTGCTATTCAAGATGGAGAAAATGAAGATCGTGGATCTTCATAAAATGGTAGGATTACTTACAATCTCTGGCTGATCCCTAGAGATATACTATGATTCTGTCGTGGTTGAAATTTATGGATTGCAAGGACTACTCGCTACTAATCCTTGGGGTGGTAACTGTATAGGATGTGGTAGGAGGGTGTCTTCTGTTCATCCTGTTCCTGGATGACGTGTATGGATGGATGTCTGACAGAGTATTTCCAAAAAGGTAACGTATATTGATTTCTTTAACTGTACCAAGAGTGGAGGCAGAGAAGGAAACTTCTTTTAGCTAACACGTAATGTATTGTTATGGACGTCAATTAGTGATTTTGATGGATTTGACAATGTGGCATTCAAAGTGGATGGAGACATGCTATGATGAAGAATACGCTTAACTTCTAGCCTCATCATCCGGGAATGGTAAAAATCGGGTAGGTCGCTTGGCTATGTGGGTCGCTCCCATTAGGGTGTATTGTCACCATCTAGAGAACATTCATATTTTTTTTCTTTTCGCTTCTGTATCTACCGGGAACGGTTATGTTGCTAGCAACCGTAAGTGACAATATATTCGAAACGTTCAAGGTTAAGTGAATGGCCGGTCATGTCTAGCTTGAGTCGCAAGATGTTCTTGTTGAACTCGGTGTATTCCACTCTAAAGATACACTGTCGGAAAGATGGTTTCCCATACCTTGACATGGAAATCCATTCTCCAATAAGCGCCCACGGTTTTGATTGTATACTATATATATAGAGCGTGATATGCAAGCGTTCTGCTAGATTGATATTATTTGTATTTAGACACTATTATAATATCAGAAAAGATATTGATTTCAAAAATATTTTGGGTTATCATAAGGTAAAAACCGTCCATATTTGTGCGTAGATTTGGTCTTATGATTATCCTTTTCTTTTGGAAAGATTTTGACTTTAAAATCAAGTTTACCCATAAACTTAGGGAGTTTTTTCTCACTCTAGTTCACCAGACTGATCCGTGTATTTGTGATACTCGGGTCAGACCGGGTTGTACAGGTTCAGGTTATTGGATGCTGTGAAGTTTGGAGATGAGCTGGAGAAGTCCAGACGTATGATATCGTGTATTTATTCCGCTATGTGTTGTATATGAGGACAAATAATTGTAACTGTCCAGATGTTTTGTTGTACTATGAAACTTGTAAGTTTTCAAGCTCTCTATAAAGATTATTTCTATATTATATTTTGTTCCGTTGCGATGAGAGACTCTAATTATGTGTTGTATTCTTCTTCTTACTCTTCTATTCTAATATTACTTTCTTTCTTATCTCTCCCTCTAATATTCTTTCTACTAACTATCTGTGATTTCGATACTTGAGTTCTGACAAGTGATACAGGATTTGTATTATTGTCGGAATTTGGGCTCGAATTCCCGCAGGTCATTACAATCTTAGCATGCCACATTGATAATTCACGCCATGTAACTGATGTCTATCAATATATAACCTCTGAGCTTGTACGTCTCAAAGAAGGGTGTTAAGCAAGAGAATAAATTCTCCGCCACTAAACAGATATATATGCAATAGAAATCAATTAACACATAATGAAATCCAATGTCAGATACACATCCATTTACAAGTCCGTTCTGGGTCTGAATGAAATCGGAGACACCTTATTCCTCGTCCCGTATGTCCAATACGGAAGAGAGGTTCTCGCATATTCGGACAATCAAAAAGTATGTCCGAACAACTACCACTGTAACCCTTTCAAGGCAGCAACTCCAATCAAAGGCATTAGTAGTTGTTTTTTTGATATGAAGATCGCCGGTCTTCAACCACCGTCTTCAATATCTTCGACTTAAATTGTCGTATAATTATTTGAAATGAGACTGAACTTGGTCTTTTCAAATAATTATCGAATATATATAATTCAACTAATTCCATGTCGTTAATATTGTTTTATAATGATTTATCTCTATTTTTATTTATACAAAAATAGCCCATTTTAATTTAACAACGGTACAAGTCGTTACGTGGCCCTGACGCTGTTTTTATCCAAATTTGAATTACACATTTCTCAAAATCTAACAGTTGGATTTTAACAAATTTAATATCTTTGGAAAGATCTTCCCAAAATGAACCGAACGGTTCCATTTTTAGGAAAATCCGACGGTCGGATCTTTCGATATAATCGTTTAAAGTTGTGATTCTAAAACGCGAACTACCGTGCGCGATTCATTTAATTTTAATTTATATTATATATATATATATATAAATCGTTTTGGCAATTTCACTAACATGGTAAAAGGAATGCTTTCAACAAACAAACATATATTAACATATAAATATTTTCCTATTTCCTAACATGTAAGTGATTACATTTTAATGCATCAAAACATGTAATTCTTCTTGTCTAAATAAACATGTAAAATGTCATTTTTTAATGAAACTAAATAAACATTAAAAATGTCCTTCTTAACCTCTACACAATTTCTAATGAACATGTCATTTATAACAATGAATCATTTTTTAATGCCTAAAATTTTCTACTGAACATGTCAACTATAAAAATGAATCATTTTTAATGCCTAACAATTTCTAATGAACATGTCAATTATAATAATGAATCATTTTTAATGCCTAAAAGTTTCTAATGAGCATGTCAATTATAATAATGAATCATTTTTAATGAAACTAAACCTACATTAAAAATGTTCTTTTTAATCTCTACACAATTTCTAATGAACATGTCCATTTTATTAATGAATCAAAACATGCATTAAAATTTTCATTTTTGATGTTTCAACAATTTTTCCTAAACATGATTCTTTTAATAATGAATCTAAATATACATTAAAAATTATCATTTTTAATGTTTCAACAATTTTTCCTAAACATGATTCTTTTAATAACGAATCTAAATATACATTAAAAATTATCATTTTTAATTTTCAACATTTTCCCCTAAACATGATTCTTTTAATAATGAATCTAAATATGCATTAAAAATTATCATTTTTAATGTTTCAACATTTTTCCCTAAACATGACAAATTTGTGATTCATATAAAAAAATTATTGTATAAACAAATTTTGTCCTATTCTATGATTCATATACATGTACAATAAAAAAAGTAATTTTATTATTTAACCAATTTTGTCCAATTCTATGATTAACATATATATGCAATAAAAAAAAGTAATTTTATTGTATAACCAATTTTATCCAATTCTATGATTAACATATATATACAATAAAAAAAAATATTTATATAATCAATTCCTATGTTCACATATACAATAAAAAAGAGAATTCTTATTGTACAACAATTTCTATATTTCATATGTATAAATAAAAAAAGAATTTTTATTTATACAACAATTTCTATGTTTCATATGTTAAAAAAAAAGAATTTTATTTATAAAACAATTTCTATGTTTTATATGTACAAAAAATAGAATTTTATTTATACAACAATTTCTATGTTTCATATGTGCAAATACAAAAAGAGAATTTTTATTTATACAACAATTTCTATGTTTCATATGTACAAAAAAAAGAATTTTATTTATACAACAATTTCTATGTTTCATATGTAAAAAAAAGAATTTTTATTTATACAAAATTTCTATGTTTCGTATGTACAAATAGAAAAATAGAATTTTATTGTATTCACATTTTCTATGATTAACATGTACAATAAAAAGATTATTTTTATTGTGTAACAATTTCTAACAATTCCTATGATTAACATGTACAATAAAAAGATTATTTCTATTTTACAACAATTTCTAACAATTCCTTTGATTAACATGTACAATAAAAAGCTTATTTCTATTGTATAATAATTTCTGACAATTCCTATGATTAACATGTACAATAAAAAGATTATTTTTATTGTTTAACAAATTCTAACAATTTTCATGATTTATATATACAATAAAAAGAATATTTTTATTATACAAACAATCATGACAATTTTTTTTACTACCTAATTCAACCCAATAGATCATCACAACAAAAATCAACCAATTCAAATCTCGTACAACACCAATATGAATTTTTACAGCGTATATAAATAAATTTCTCAATGCAATAATGATTAACTTTAATTTTAAATAAGAGATTTCACAGTGCTTTGGAATTCCTCAAAAATTTTAGACCGATCTAAAATTCCGTGGTCGCTTCTAAAATGAAGTAGACCCTGCCATGATCCAAACGGTTCCTGTTTCATGCGATTTCGACATCATATGAACAAGTTTGGATTTTTATCGCATTAATAATAATTTAACTTTAATTAATTAAATAATTAAATTAAAATTAAACCTTTCTTCTGCCTTTTATAACAAGGCCAACGGGTTTTCTATTTTGTTCAAACTTAGTTTTTCAATTTGCTTCCAATCCACGAATTATGAAGTCGATCCGATTTCACCACGTCGAAGCGGGAGAGCGGCGCACCTGAGGAGGCCCACGGTGGCGAGTTCGATCGCCTGAGGGAGGCGGGGCGGCGGTGTGGACGACGGGTGTTTGGGGGTCTGTACCTCGACGGAAATTCAATAATAGGGGGTGTTGTCCGTATGGATGTGAAGAGGATGAAGAGTACTACAATATTGTCAAAAGGATGGAGGGATTTTACTGAGAGGATGGAGAGGTTTTAATGGAGGAAGATCGAAGCTTTTTTAGCCATTAATGAAGAGAGGCAGCAGCTTTGTTTTTGAATTAGGGTATTGGTTAATCCTATATTTATAATATAATATTATTTAATTCATTAATCACTAAAAGGCCCGTTAATTCCTACTAATTCCAAATCTAGCCCAGCGAATGTTGCCCCTAGCCATATACCTTTATTCCGGACACAGTGGACTAGGTCTCGTTATCCCATTTGATTGTTTCAGCCTATTTTTCTTTAAATTAAAATATAAAACATTTTAATATTAAATTTCATCATACATTTTAATTTACAGGGGCCATATACTGACTCCAAAAATTCCCGACAAATCAATCTTGCTATGTTTTGACGATACTGTCCTAACAAAATTAATTTCATCGAATTTGGGGACCGTTTGAAAAATGGCTTTTTTAATGGTCGATCCAATTCAACAGAAATTACAAAATGCATTTTAATTTATCACGCTCACATATTAATTCCAAAAATTATGGAATTTAAACTTAGCAATAATTTAACATTCTAGATCTAACAAAAATGGCTTTATCGAAAACGGAGGTCGTTTGCAAAATGGCTATTTTTAATAGCTTTATTATTATTTAAGAATGGAATTTTTAAATTCTGACACATTTTCTATCAAAATTTCTTAAATTAAATTTTTTAAATTGGTTCTAATTTTTCCGGGTTGTTACACTCTTAATGCTATTTGCTCTAAGAAAGTAAATCTTTGTTCTGTAACATTTTGGTCGAAATACAACTCACGTTGTAGATCAAGTTGTTGTTTTTGAAAATGATGAATATCATCTATTTTTTTCTTTGGTTGATGGTGAGGTAGATAGTGCATGTTTGGATTTCTTACTATTCGGTACCAGTGTGATACGAAGACCACCTATATACAGGATCTTGTTTTGGTGAAGTGATTTGATTTGAGGATGATGATTTCTTTGGTGAGCTTGAATTCGAGTGAGTATATATATTGCTTTGTATAGAATTCTTTCTAAAATACTCGATTCTTTCAAAAATATGCTCTTATTATTAATTTTTCTTATGCTCTTTTATAATAAAAACTGCCTTAATGTTAAAAATGGATTCCATGGTTCTTAAGATTGATGCTATAAGAGCCACTTATATAAATAGTATGTTCATTTGTGTTATAAAAATAAAGTTATCAGAACGTTTTATAAGTATGTAATAGTATTGTAAGTAAACAAGATACACCTAGTAGCCAAGTGGAAAGGCTATGCAGCTTTCTCTCAAGCCACCAGGGTTCGAGTTTCGGTTGATGCACAGTTTTTTTGCACCTAAAATTTAAAATTTTATTAATCTTTAAATGAAACAATGCCTAGTTCTCTTCATAATTTATTAAATGTTTTTAAAGTAACGGTTTAGTGTAAATATCGGCAATTTGATTTTTAGACAACATGAATTCTAAGTTCATTATTTCTTTTTCTATATTATCACGTAAGAAATGATGTCTAATATCTATATGTTTAGTTCGAGAGTGATTAACTTGGTTTTTAAATAGGTTTATAGCGCTCGTGTTATCGTAACAAATAGTTGATTTAGATAAATTATATTAAAAAATTTAAGTATTTGTTGCATGTATATAATTTGAGCACAAGCCAAAGCTGCTGATATATATATATATATATATATATATATATATATATATATATATATATATATTCAGCTTCACACGTAGATAGTGAAACACAATTTTGTTTCTTTCTAAACCAAGAGACTAGTGATTTGCCAAAAAAGTGACAAGTACCACTTGTACTTTTTCGATCCGTCCGTGATCCTCCGAAATCAGCATCACTGAATGATACTAATTCAAAGAAACAATCTTTTGGATAGAAAAGCCTAAAATATTTGGTACTGCTTAGATAACGTAATATACATTTAATTGCTCGTAGGTTGGATTGGCTTGAAATAGTGCACATAAACAAACACTTATCGTTATATCAAGTATACTTGCTGTTAAATACAATATACATCCTATCATACTACGATATAACTTCTGGTCAACACTTTTATCGTTTTCATCTTTATCAAGATATGTTGTTGTATTCATAAGAGTTGGTTTAGCAGAAGTATTTTCCATTCCGGATCATTTTATTTAGTTATTACAATATTTTTATTGATTTTTGAAAATATCGTTGGATAATTATTTGATTTTTAGACCAAGAAAATATGATAATTCTCTCATATGGGTCATTTCAAAGACCTTAGTCATAATTTCAGAAAATTCTTGACAAAATTTGTCATTAGTAGAACCAAAAATAATATTATCATCCACGTATATCTGAATTATTAAAATATCTTGTTTAGAACATTTTATAAATAAAGTTTGATCTACCTTTCCTATTTGAAATCCTGAACTTATTAAGTAATTCTTAAGTCATTCGTACCAAGCACGAGCTGCTTGTTTTAAACCATATAATGCCTTTTCAGTTTATATACTAATATGGATATTTTTCATGTGTGAATAAAGGTGGTTGTTCAACGTAAACATTTTCTTTTATATATCTGTTTAAAAATGCACTTTTTACATCCATTTGATAAAGTATGAAGTTGTGAAAACAAGCATAGGATAATAAGATATGAATTGCTTCTAATCTAGCGACTGGAGCAAATGTTTCTTCATAGTCTGTTCCTTTTTCTTGATTATATCCTTGTGTGACTAGTTTAGCATTATTTCTGTTTATAATTCCTAATTCGTCGGCTATATTTTTATATGTGTATTTTGTACCTATGACAGCTTGATCACCTAGTCTAGGAACTAATTCCAAAACTTCATTACGTTCAAATGGATTTTATTCTTCTTGCGTGGCTATAATTCAATTTTCATTAGAAGATACTATTTTTTGATTTTTGGGTTCTATATTAGATAAAAATGCTATGTGACTTACTAAATTCAATTGATTTTTAGTTCTTACATTTGAATTAATTTCTCCAATAATATTTTGAACTAGATGATCCTGTGATATTTTTGGTGGAGATCTTAATTCATTATTATTTTGAATAACGCTGTCGTCTTCCCTAGTATTTTGAATATTTTTTTCATTTTCTGTAGAAATACTTTCATTTTGAACATTATTTTCAGTTAAATCTTGATCAGTAGTGATATTCTCATTATTATTGTTATGAATAACATTTTCATCTTCTCTAAAATTCCAATTAACGTTATCATCATCTTGAGAACTCTTATTTTTCAAATTTCATTAATTTACGAATTTTGAATAAAATTTTCGTCAAAAGATACATGAAGTGTTTCTTCAATTTTATTTGTTCGTTTATTAAAAATACGATAAGCTTTACTTCGATCTGAATATCATAGAAACATTCCTTCATCGAATTTCGAATCGAATTTTCCAAGCTGATTTGTGTATTTAAAATAAAACATTTTGATCCAAAAACTTTAAAATATGAAATATTTGGTTTTCTATTGTTGAATAGTTCGTAGGAGTATTTTTCTTAAGTGGCCAAATAGAAACACGATTCAAAACATAACAGGTTGTTGCAACAGCTTCAGTCCAAAAATGTTTTGTCAACGTACTTCCGTTTAATAATATTTTGGAACATTCTTCTAGAATTCTTTTTTTCCATTCTACAACTTCATTTTGTTATGGAATTCTAGAAATTTTTTTATGAAAAATACCTTTCTTTTTACAATATTAATCAAATATTTCATTTTCGAATTCTCCTCTGTGATCACTTCTAATTTTTTTTACTTTCAAACCTTTTAAAATTTTAATTTGTTTAACAATCGTTACTAAATGTTCAAAAGTATCACTTTTATTTTTCATAAAAATCGTCAAAGTAAATCTTGAAAAGTCATCAATAATTGCAAACACATACCTATTATTGTTTATGGACTGAACTTGGGTTGGTCCAAATAGGTCCATATGTAGTAATTCTAATGGCAGCTGTGTTGAAATTACATTTTTGAACTTAAATAAAGATTATGTTAGTTTTCCTAGTTGACAAGCATCACAAAGATTATCTACTTTAAATTTCATTTTGGGTAAGCCTTTTACTAGTTCATTTTTCGAAATTTTACTTATAGTTTTAAAGCTAATATGACAAAATCTTTTGTGCCATAACCAAGGATTGTTTTCTTTGGCTAATAAACACATATTCAGATTATTATTTATTTTCGTATTTAGGATATAAATATTTTTATCCCTATTTCCAAAAATTAATTTGTGATTTTTATCCAAAATACTACATCTATTTTCTGAAAATGATTTTTTAAAACCTTTATCACATAATTGACTAATACTAAGAAGATTATGTTAAGATTTTTTAACTAACAAAACATCAGTAATAATTGGTAAATTAGATGCACCATAATTGCTCATATCGCCTTTGCCGATGATATAGCCTTTGGAATTATCTCCAAATGTGACAGTTCCTCCTTTTGAGTAGATAATACTTGTCAACATCTCTTTGTCTCCTGTCATATGTTTTGAGCAACCACTGTCGAGTATCCATTTTCCTCCTTTTTTAAGTCGGACTTGCAAAAAATATGTAATAACGTTGGTGCCCACTTTATGGTCCTAAGAGTTAGGTCATAGAAAACCAAACCCAAGAGGGTTCAGTGTCCCTTTTATAAATATAATTCTTATTTTTATGAACAGTTTCTAAGAATGTTTTTATACATTTATTCCTAATCAAATAATTATTGTTTTAGGGACCCATATATTAACAGTTTTAGAAACCTTTTTCTCGGAAGGTATTGATGAATTTCTAGGTTTAAACTTCTTTTTGTTTGATTTCTTTCTAGTTGAAATATCAGTCTTTTGTTTATATCCTAGGCCTTTCTTGCTATATACAGGTTGAGAATTTTCTATAATTTTAGATAAATTCTCCTTCCTTTATGAAAATTAGTGATATTATCTAACTTGATTTTAAGACTAGTGTTATCTAATTCTACTATTATAAACCTAGTTTTCAACTCATGATTTTCAGAAATAAGCAGATTATTCTTTCCTTTTTGTGTTTCAATTTCTTGACTCAATAAAGAAAGCTGAGAATTAACATTAAAAAGAAATTATAGAAGTTTTCTAGTTTCTTCTTCTAACATCTCTTTTTCATCTTTCAGCACATCTCTTTCAAATTCTTCCTTTTTCTGGTCCTCATTAGCTTGTTTATATATTTTTTGAAATTGTTTCTAGATTCTAATAATTCCATATTTATTTCTATCATGTTTTCAAAAGTAAAATCACTAATCCCATGCGAGATTTGAAAATTTTGTAAGAATTAGGAGGAACAAAAGATAAATTGCTAATGGCATCCTCTCTTCCCCTATCTTCTTCTTCTTCGGTCTCCTTTGATTCGACTTTTCCACCTCTTCCTTCATGACCTCCAGATCCTCCTTCTGTTGCTATCCTTTCTTCAGCAATCCCTTCTCATGTTAATTCCTCTTCTGCCTCTTCTTCTGATGTAAAATTTTTGAATTCGAATCTTGATAATGGTAACTTTTCCAATGCAATAATGTGAATCTTTCATCTCTGAATTCTGTCAATATCCATGTTGATCCAACAATAATCAGATTCAGCCAAGAACATTTCATCTAACACTTTAAATCTTCAAAAGGTCATTTCATCAAACATTTGAATTCCTAATCCCCCTCCAATCAAATGTGAATTTGCTTCACTTTTTGAAGCTCTCCCACAAAATGCTGGAGTTTTCAAGCCTACTCAGTATGTCATAGTTAGGGGTGGTTTTCCAAAAGTGATTCCAGATCGGATTAAGGTAGAAGGTATGAAGTTCTTGAGTAATCATTTGGTTGGATTTTTCTTAGATGGTACTCTTTCATATATCACTATGGTGAATCACTTAAATAGACTCTAGAAATTGGACGGAGAAGTTGATATTAAATCTGATGGGGAAATTTTTCTTTAGTTTCTCAAAGGATCAATATAGGGAAAAAATACTGCGTGCTGGTCCTATTTTTATTAGGGATGGGATGTTCATTATAACTACATGGGATCCGGCTATTGGATGTTCAAAATATCAGATTAAACAAGTTCCAAATTTGATTCATTTGCATATAATTCCTCTTTTTCTTTGGACTCTGCTTGGTATTAATTGGTTCGCTTGTCACATTGGTAAACTTCTCTATTTTGACAAAAGTATTGAGAAAACAAAAAAGACTCAAGTATGCAAAGGCTTTAGTTGAAATTTCCCCTGCTTCTGACTTACCTGATTGTATTGTAGTCGATGGACTTGGTGATAGATTCCCATTGGTTAAGATCTCTTATGATTGGAAGCCTAGAATGTGTACTCACTGTAAATTCTTTGGTCATAATTCATTTCAGTGTGAGTTTAATGCTTGTAAAGATCAGAATGAGGTTCAGAACCATTTTTCAAGTTGGGAAGAGTATGAGAAAACTAATATGAATGATCATCAATATTGGAAAAGGGATAATAAGAGCAAAATTCAGAGACAATGGAATGATGTTTCCCCTAAAATGAAAAAGATATGGGGGAAAAAGAAAATGTTTAGCATGTGAACATTCTGAATGTGGATAGTAATAATGCTGGAAATAAGGCTAACACTGGTGCTACGGGTGATCAGTTTGGGCATGAAACAATAGGAAAGAAGGATTTGTTCATCATAAATTGTTATAGAACTGTGCATAATTCAGGAGTGAAAAACAGTGCAATGCAATGAATCTTGCATAAGGATATTAATAATAATGAAGATAAGGGTAACAACGATAAACAGTTATCAAAGAATGGTAACATGGATGATCACTTCTCTACTTTGAATAAAGAAAAACAAGTGGTCACTGATAGTGATCAAGTTCATGTGGAGTTTCAAATTCATAACTCATTTTCAATTCTGGAAAATCTGAATACTTTATCTAATTCAAATTGTGCCACTACATCTTCCTCTAACTCATCTACATTTCACCTCTTCACACTACATCTTGTTCTTTATCCTTTAGTTTTCAGATTCCTTCAAATTCATCTTTCAGGTATAAACTTAACTCTACAACTCCATCTTCTTCTTCTCCATACTCTCACTAATCAACTCCACCTCATATAATTCTTCCACCACCCATGTCCTATTTTGGTAATCACTCAACATCACTTTCAGTAGATATTTCTCCTTCTCATGGTAGTAAGAAAAAGACTAAGGGTAGAAAGAAAAAAGCAAAGAAATCTAATTCAGAAGATGCTAGAGACTTGAATGATGGTATGGAATACTCTCCTAGCATGTAATGCCTTTGAGCAGCCAAAAATTTCCTTTTAAAAGACACGCTAGGAAGCATCCTACCCCACTATATAAATCCACATTTGCAATGATGATGCAAAATATAGCTTTCTAGAATATTAGAGGCTTGCAATTGGTCTCTAAGAAAGAAGAGATAAAAGTTTTTATGAAGGATAGGAATATTCAGTTGATTTGTCTATCTGAAACTAAGTTAGATTAGTGCTTAACTTTGAAAGCAGCTTCTTTCGTTGATCCTAATTGGCATTTTGCACATAATCTGGATGATGCTATTTATGGAAGATTATTGACATTGTGGAACCCTTCTTTTCCCAAGCTTGTCAATTTATCCTCTTCGGATCAATTCATTCATTTCAGATGTGTTCACTTGCCTTCAAATTTTATTTTCTTTTTGACTTCTGCCAATGCACATATTTCATTACCTTTGAGATAAATCTTTCTTAATGACTTGCATAATATTCAATCATCATCTGATCCTTGGATTGTAGGTGGTGATTTCAATTATACGTTTTCCTCTCTTCATAAATCTGGTGGATGTTCTCTATCTATCAAATATATTGCCCCTTTGAATCAATCTTTAATCAGGTCTAATCTTATTCCTATTTCTAGTTATGGTTTTGTCTACATAGTCCCATAGAAGTAAGACTGTCAATCCAACTTTTTGTAAACTTGATCATATCTCTGCTAATATTCGATTCCTTAATTTCTGGCCTAATTCCTTCTATCAAATTCTTCCTTCTACCCTATCTGACCATACTCCTTTGCTTTTTGATTGGGAAAGAAATGATTCTATTAGCAGGGGTAAAACACTTTTTAATTTTTGGGCTAAACATTTGATTTTTTCTAACATTCTATTACATGTTTGGTCGCATCAGTGTCATTGTAACCCTTTATCTGCTTTTCTTAATAAGTTGAAATTGATGAAAGTTCAACTTAGGGCATGGTCTTCTCTTAACTTTGGAAAAGCATCAAAGCAATCTACATCAGTCAGGGAAGAGTTATGTAAGATTCAAGAGGCCATTCAGGAAAATCCATATGATTTAATCTTACAAAGGACTGAATCAGATCTGAAGTGAAAATTAAGGAGTATTATGGGTATGGAACTGAGTGCATTAAGGAAGAGTTCTTTATTAAGGAAAGAGGCTAAAGCTGATAGAAATACAAGGTATTATCATAATTTTCTAAATATTAAAAAGGCCAAGGTCTCTATTTTTATGATTAAAGACATGAATGGTGATATTCAGTCTGATGCTGATGCAATTAATAGAGGCTTTGTCAGTTATTTCTCTTTCATTCTAGCTCCCCTAAATCCATTTCAGATTAATGTAAACCCTTACCTCAATGTTGAACTTCCATCACTTTCTATGGATCAGTCAGGAAACATTATTAGTATTATTACTAATGATGAATTAAAGTCAGCGGTATTCAATTTAGATGCAACTAGTTGTGGTGTCCTGATGGATTTAATGCTTACTTTCTACAAAAAAGTTGGTCTATTATTAGAGAAGATCTAATTATTGCCATTTAGTATTTCTTCCTGCATAATTTCCTACCTTCTAGTTTATCATCAACTTTTATTGCACTTGTCCTAAAGGTTGATAAACTAATTTCTGTATCTGAATTTCTACCTATATCATGTTGCAATATTGTTTACAAGGTAATTTCTAAGATATTGGCAAATAGACTACATTCTATTTTTCCACATACTATTTCTGGAAATCAATCAGCATATGTGAATGGTAGATCCATCAGTGATAATATACTTATTACTCAAGAATTGTTGTTTAGGTATAATAGAAGGAACATTTCACCAAGGTGTATGATCAAACTGGATATTAGGAAAGCGTTTGATTCATTGTCATGACACTCAGTCTTAGTATTGATGGCTAGAATGAATTTTCCACAACCTTTTTTGGCTGGGATATGTACATGTATATCTTCTCCTTATTATTCCATTTCAAGAAATGGTTGTCTTTATGGCTATTTTAAGGTTACCCAAGGAGTTAGGCAAGGTGACCCAGTTCCAGCGTATCTCTTAATAATTGTCATGGAGCTTTTGAATTCATTATTGATTGAACAAGTTGAAAAGGGAAATTTGGAATTACATCCTAGGCGTAAGGTACCTTTGATCACACATTTATTATTTACATATGATCTAGTAATGTTCTCAAAACCTTCTCTTCGTAATATCCAATGTATCCTCACCACTCTCCAAAAATTCTAAAAAATGTCCGGTCTTCGGATAAATGTAAATAAATCCCATATTTTAATTGTTGAGTTACCATCTATCCAGAAAGAAGAGATAATTCAAGTTTCGAGTTTTCAAGAATTACCTAGTAATGCTTTATACCTAGATCTACCTCTTATATGTACAAGAATTACCAAAGAAAATTGTTTGCCTCTTTATGATAAAATTATTAATAGATTGCAGCAATGACCTAGCTGCAAATTGTCATAGGCTGATAGGCTCATTGTTGTCCAGTCAGTTGTTGTTGCAATGACCACCTACTGGTCTAGACATTTTATTCTTCTTGCTAAGCTCATTCATATGATTACAAGTGCATTGAAAAAATTCCTTTGCATAGTGACCCTTTCTCTAAAAAGATGATTCCTATTGCATATCATGAATTGTACGATGACAAAAAACATAGGGGACTAGTTATTACAAATCTTGAATTGTGGAATAAAGCAGTATATCTTCTTATTATTATAAGTTGTTTTCTCAAAAGGACTGTCTATGGTCAGAATGGGTACACGATAATTTAATTTGTAGGAAAAATTTCCGGTTGATGAATATTCCACAATATTCAATTGGAGTTGGAGGAGTATTTTATAGCCAAGAAGTAAGTTTCTTCCTTTTGTTCAATGCAACTATAGATTTCCAGGTAACCTTTCTTTTGGTATAGTACTTGGGCAAAATCTAGGTTGATATTAAATGATGTAGTGGACCATAATCTAAAGGTGTATTTGGGTAAACCTAATGCTGCTCTTTTTAAGGATTATGTGCATGATGACAAGATTGAGTTGCCTTATTCAAGTTCTGCAGTTTTCAGACAATTTTGGGCTAAAATTTCTTTAAATTATAGGTGCAAAGGTGAATGTGCTTTAAACTGGAAAGGAAATGAGCATTCGATTAAGTATGTATACAAATTGTTGCAACCTGATAAATTGAATTTTCCTTGGGCTAAGAGGATTTGGAATCAGGATAGCTCTGCTAAGAAGAATTCCCTTCTTTGGAAAATCATGTAAAATGCTATAAATTCAAAGGAAAATTTGTATTCTTTTGGATTAATTCCTAATGCATTGTGTATTCTATGTAAAGATGAAAATGAGACTAATGTACATCTTTTTTTGAATGTTCTTACACTCATCAGATATGTTACAAATTACTTGCTAATGGCGGCTTTCACAGGCCATCCACTTCTAGTATGATAGAATGATATAAAATCTTTAAGGCTAGTGGGTGGAAATGTAATAAAACAAAGTTTCTTTTAAAGTTATTAAAGATATTTGTTTATGCCATTTAGGAAGAGAGGCGCTGTATGGTCTTTGGTCGATGTGAGAAGAATGCAAGTGAGCTATATTCATTGATTCACAAGAAAATTTTGTGAGATATTCAAGGATGTAAATGAATATTTTTTAGTATTGTAAGCATTTACTCATTGTATTTCTGATGTATGCTATGTGTATATTTTTTGTATGAGGTTTTTTCTTGTTAGTCGAGATATGGAGAGTATTAGAGGAGAGAGTTATACATGTAATTTTGTGCATTTTTTGTGAAATTAAAAAAAAAATTGCTCCTTTTAAAAAAAATCAATAACCTCATAATTTTTTTTGCCATGAAGCACATTTAGCTTGTTCAGTATCACTTTCACTATCTCTTTCTCAAGATGAGGAATCTGAGTCATCCCATGTTACTGAAAATGCTCGTCTTTTGGATTTTTCCTTATTTTTATTGCGATACTCTTTCTTCTGTTCCAGACAATCTTTTTGTAAATGTGCTTTCTTGTGACAACCGAAGCACTCAATTACTGATGAAGATGTTTTGTTGTTGCTGAGATTTTCTTTTTATTGTTTCTGATTCCTTTCTTATATATCAAAATTTTCTAAAATTTTGGCAATAAAAGCTAGGTCTTCTTCATTTGAATCTAATTCTTCTTATTCTGCATGGAAAGCTAAGTTCTTTTTATCTTGTGCATGAACTCTTTTTGCTTGTAAATTCATTTCATATGACATTAGATTTCCTATTAATTCTTCTGGTTTCATGGTTGAAAGATCATTAGCTTTTTCAATTGCCAAGACCTTTCTTTCCCAATCTTCCTTTAAAGAGTTTAGGATTTTCGATACTATATCAAAATCAGAATATTATTCTCCTAAGCCCGGTAATGAATGATAAATGTATTGAAATCTAGAGTACATGTCATTAATGGATTCATTTTCATTCATCATAAATTCTGAAATTGACCTTTAAACATGGATTTCTTTCTTTGCTTTACTTTTGCAATTCCTTCATGGGTTACCTTGGGTGTTCGCCATATATCATATGCAGTATTGCATATAAAAATATGGTTAATCTCATTTATATACAAAGCTTAATGCAAAATATTCATAGCTTTAACATTTGAAGTAGCATATGTTTTTTGTGAATTTGACCACTCAGAATAGTTGGTAATGGGAAAAATATATTATTTTTGAATAATATTCCAAGTGTCAAATTCATTAGCTTGCATATAAATTCTCATTTGTGTAGCCCAGTAATTATAGTTCATGCCATTAAAAAGTGGAGGTCGTGCAGTGGATTGATCTTCTGTGAAACTAGTGTTAGTGTTATTTTCCATATTCAAGTTAACAAATAACTATTTTGCGATTATAAGATGTCCTACTCTGATACCAAATGAAAAGAACGAGTATGATCAAGTAATATGGAAATTTATGTATATGCGGAAGTGTGATATTATTCTTGATATATGAAAGTAAATATTTAACGAGATAGATACTCAGAGATTATATCACATATAATAAATATAAATGTAGTAAATAAAGTAAAGAACACCAGGAATTTTTATATTGATTCGGAGCACCGTCCTACTTCCATTCCCAGACTCCTTCTGAAATTTCACTAATCAACACCCTCACTTAACCCGAAGGAACAGGTATTACAGTACCTGAGCATCAAAATAGGGTTTTGCCTCAGTAGTCGAAGATGACTTCTTACCTGAGCAACAAAATAGGACTTCAACAAGTACAAATTGTTGTTTTGACTGAGTATGTGTTCTGAATAATATTGATAAGTCACAGTTTGAGTACACCCTTCATATAATCTTCTCCTTTGTATTATATTTTAAAGCAAGTGAAGAATAGAGAAGGAAAGTGATTTATAATCGTGAAATATTGAATACTTGAGAGCATTAGTGAATTAGAATAGGAAATAGTTAAGAACCAGAGAATAGATAATTCAAGAAAGTTCATTGATTGAAACAAATGACTCTGAAGTGTATTTATGATAAATAGAAGGTTGCAATTGTTCATTAAAATATTTGATCAAAAGATATAGTCATAAATCTTGGATTAAAGAGTTACGACTCCTTAAAATGTTGCAACCGTTCAGTTTAGCCTTCTGAATTTATAATTCAAAAGTCTAAAAAATGGCTAGTATTTTAAATGAATGTACATGTGCGTATGTTTGCCCATTCGGATGTCTGAATTGGAATTTCAGACGTCTGAATATTCAAACCTGAATATTTGAATACTCAGCATTCAAACGTCTAAAATTCCAATTCAGACTTCTGATGCGCACAAACTGCACATGTCTTTTCATCCCTATTAGAAAATAAAATTTTGTAATTATATATATACATACTTATCAGAGAGATTCTAACAATAATTACCATCTAAATACTGACTTGATTTCATACTAAATATGTCAACATATCTTCTTGTCGAATCTTCATGTATTTAGACTATATTCTTTTCCTTTTCCCTGTAAAAGATGTTAGTGAACAATATAATCGATATATAATTGTCGTAATCAAAATCTAGTCCAAAAGTGGAGGTTCTAACAGATTATATGTTGGTAGATAACAATTATGAGTTATCTAAGGGCCATGTGGCATGCTAAGTGAAATAAACTGAAGGTGATCAAAGTATGACTTGATATAAGCGTAGCTTTTTGTGTAATGTGACTTCTCACATCCCGTAAATGACCAAATCAGGATGAATGCAGTAATGCTATGTGGGTCACTTCCATTATAGTATGATCATTCCCTTCAAGATTAAAAGTGTACCATGGTATGGACTCATGTATTTTTCTTATGTGGAAAATTCTATTTTATGTTGATGATGGAAGGAGTGCCCTCGGTAAAGGTCAGTTACGACCGAGGAATGACATATTCGATGTTATCCCATCAAGGGATTTCCGGTCTTGTGCCAGTAAAGAATCTATGGTTGTTTGGGATTCTTCAAACATCCTTCTAGAGGTGTACCCATCATGGATAAGGAAGATCCTTTGCCTTAGTCATTGTTGGAAATCCATTCTCTAATACAAACCTGCGATTTTAGATTATATCGCATAGTAGCCCTATAATTTAATATGGTAACAATTTCGAGTATTTGTATATTAATATTCAAAAATGATTTCAAAGATTAGATATTAATAATAATATAAAATATTTTGATATAAAAGGTTTTGGTTATCATAAGGTAAAATACTTTTTTGTCTTTATTTGCGGCGTGGTCTTATGAGATACCCTTCTTTTGTTTTAGAAAACAACTATTTTAAGTTCTCACACCAGTCCCATGATTGACTCAGAGTTTATTATTTCCCCTTTAAACTCTGTATGCCTTTAATTTTGCACGAGCATCCTAGTAGTCAGGTTAGTAGTTAGAATACTAGAAGCATAGTATGGAGAAGTTTTGGATTAGAACTGAGCTGAAATTAGAGAATTTTGGATTCTTTGAAGCCTTGTGTCATTGTTATCTCCTACTGTAAGGATAGTCATTTATAACTATCCAGATTATTCTTGACTCATAATATGTAAATGTTCCCCGCTGTGCAAGGTTATGTTCAATAATCTATTTTATTCCATCCGCTGTAAGACTCTGTTATATTCTGTGTTATTTTCTATTCTACCATGACTTATTAGATTTTAGACACTTGAATCTATGGTAGATGAATACTGAGGATGTATTAAGTATCGATTTTCAAGGGTAGGAAATTTGGTTTGTCACTTGATAATTCGAAGATACAATTTGAGTCGGATATGTGTGGATTGTTATCGATTCAAAATGTATGGATTTTCGGGACGTCACAAATCGTTTCTTTGAAAGGGTTACGACACCCCAGTCATCATTTATGATGCTAAATTTCTCTCACTAGTCTTCCAATAGTCATGATCTTCCCCAA
The DNA here is from genome assembly GCA_030737875.1 of Allium sativum. Lineage (NCBI taxonomy): Eukaryota > Viridiplantae > Streptophyta > Magnoliopsida > Asparagales > Amaryllidaceae > Allium > Allium sativum. The sequence goes on along the minus strand of CM060921.1, from coordinate 505,184,469 downwards.
GCACTTGGCCTAAAAAATGCTCTCGGTTTCTATTATGGTACCTAGTTTCTCCAAACTATGGAAGGCGCTTAAAAGCTCCATGTTCACTCCTTCGTGGTAAATCATAAGATGCATGACTTCCAACACTCTAGTCATTCACGGTATGATCAGAAAGCATACCATCATTCACACGATGACCCGATCCAAAAATTTAGGGTAGGTACCAATCTCTCTCGTTAGATCAATAGTGACCCATAATCTTTGACAAGGACATGTCCTCGACACTTGTCATGATATTCCGACTTTGTTTCTTGTCATTCTTTGTTTCGTGTTCCTATGGGAATACTCTGATGATGTGGAACTTTCCAATTCTAAACACAAGGGAGTTAATTCTCTCTTGCTTCTCTTGTCATGGATGTTGAAATGGTTCATTAAGAATTTGTTCTCTTGCATTTGTAGGATCGATTCAGCACGACTATCATGTAGATCTTTTACCATGCGTCCATATCTATAATTGTTATGACATCTGAAGGATTATATACTTGTATGACCGCTAGCTGTGTGGTTTCATCAACATGCCGAAGATCAACGTTCTATGAGTCTTCAACAGTGCATGAGGTGGTGGCTTTATTTCATGGGGACATTGTAGATAGCTTGTTGTAGTTTTTCTGCAAATTTAAATAGAAAAGAAACTGAAAGTGTAGATCTTGGATTTGTCTCCCGATCATAGGGAATCTAACAGTAGGTGACGGATCCAAGTGGCATAGGAATATTTCTCTTAATGAAAACACCGAAATTTTAGACTAGAAATAACATAAACACTAAAGGGAAGTTTGTAGAAAATATAAATTGAAGAAAACTAAATGAAAAAGAGAACAAAAAGTAAGTGTTGGCCTACGTGACCTAATTCATTATATCACTGATTTACAGCTACAATTCTTACAGATTATTATAAATCTGTGGAGTACAAGATATTTGAATAAAAGAGTAGAAAAGAAAAAAAGACCCATCGAAATGAACCATTGCCCTTCTATTCTAGTTGCAGGAATACTGGAATCTCGCCCAAAAATCTCCATCTTGTTCTTTGCATTGAAGTCTATTTCTCCAGAAAAAGTAGATGATGCCTCAGCGATAGTCAGGGATCTATATCGATCATATGTGATCGGTACGATCCATAAGTTCAACTCATGGATTGCTTTGGTCTTTGTAAAAACCCGTATTTTTCGAATATTTAAATTATTAAATTTAATATGAGTTTGAATATTTTATGGTTATAAATAAAATTTAACGATTTAATTATGTAATTCTATGTTGTAAACTTAATTAAATTGTTTAAGCAATGCAATTCAACTTCTTATAACAATAATAACTTGCATTGATTTTAAATAAAACTATGATTTGGTTTGTATTGTTAAATATTGAGATTTGGAATTTAATATTAAAAAACTTGAATTAAATTAATTTAATAAATTATAATTAAAATTTAATGATTTAATTGCTAAAATTTATAGTGTGAAATTTATATAATTGTTTAAATAATGAAACCCAACTTATTATGACAATCATTATTTGTATTGATTGCAAATAAAATTTCGATTTAGTTTACATTTATAAACATTGAAAGTAGAAGTTTAATATTAAATTATTTAAATGGAGTTGATTTGATTAATTTATAATTGAAATCCAAAATGAAGTTGATAAACAATCAAAATGGAAATTCAAAGTAATTGAAATTTTGTCTATGAAGTTAATTTGAATTTTGTCTTTGTTTGAACAAAGTTAATAAACTTTTAAACTAAATTTAAAAGTGAGTATACGAAAACTGAATATAATATATATTAATGAAACCTGTTAAAATAGTCATTTTGCAAATGACCATGGAGTTCGATGAGAACGGTTTCATTGGATTCAGAATTGTAAATTATCGTAAGATTTCAAGTTTCGTGTCAATCAGAGTTATTATGTGATCGTGTACGATATAAACACATATCGATTTAACGATTTGAAATTTAAAAAGCCATTCTCCAAACAATCTCGGATTTTGACGAATCTAATTTTATAAAATATGGAATGGTAAGTTATTATTAGATTTCAAATTTCGTAGCCATTGGATTTGTCATTTGGTAGCGTAAGCTCGAAACATGTTGAAATCAAATTATATAACTTAAAATTGAAATAATCTTGTTTTACAAATTACTTTTAAATACGATTGAATTAGGACTTGAACTTGTTCCATTGCATTCAAAAATGTTGAAAACCTCACTTCTGATATATAGAACGTTATAGTTTCGTTCGGAGATGGAAATGTATCTTTTTATGAACTTGTGCGGTCATTAGGATCGAATGGGCTTATATAACTAAACTCACATACCGGTTGATATAAATATGTACTACAAACCCTAGCAGCAACCTCCATTTCATTTCCTCAACCTTAATCCTGAAATCTACACCTTATCTCATTTTAATGATGATTACAGGTCTGAAAATAACGTCAAAAGTTCAAATCTTTCAAACACTATCGAATTATATATCGTTTGAAAGATCTCGATGATACGAATCAGCGACAACTATCCATTTTTTGAAATAATTAACGGACTAATCAAAAATCACAGTCAAAGTTGCTAATTTTGATGGCCGTTAATCTTCCAAATCTTCTTTCCTTAAATTCTACCAATACGTGCATCGATTCGAGAAATTTCTAACTGCGAAGTTGTGGATATAAGCGAGATCTTCAAATCCATATGATTGATCATAGATTATAGAGTCTTAAATCAATAGAAATAGGTCTTAAGGGTGATGCAGTTTTTGGGTTTTTCGAGGTGGTGGGGCGATTGTAGGTGGCAAGATTCTAGGCGTTAGGGCACCTCAGTTGAGGCTTTATGTGGATGGCTTCTGATCATTGTATAGGTGAGGTAAATAGCAGTGATGAGTGATTGAAGTCAGTGTGCATGATGGGTTCAGGTGAAAGGTTGCGATACCATGCATTTGGAGGAGATGAGGATGGTGACGTGGCACGTGGAAAGGTATTTTGTGGACACTATATTTTTAATTTCTTTTAATTTTCAAATTGGGTTTATGCTAATAACTTTTGCAAACAAACTCGGATTGATGCGTGGTTTGTTCCATTGGATTCGTATTGAAATTCCAAATGACCTAGAATTAGTTTGCACAAATTCTTACACTATCAAAATTTAGGCCTACTTTTGGATTCAAATGCGTTCAAAATCAAAAGTGAGTGATTAAACTCACTCACACTTAACTAAAATAATTGAGTGTTAATTAAATTAAAATCATGTATTGATATGATTATATTGATTGATGTTTGGTAGCTTAAATTGCATATTTATGTTTATTTGCATCGATAATATAATTTAATTTAACTATTAATTCAAATTGAACAGTTAGGTTAAATTTGAAATTTAATTACTAATTGAAAACCCAATAACTGATAACCAGAAAAATGATGTTATGTTGAACTGTTTGGATGGATTGATTTAGATGGATGCCCTGGATTGATACATTTGGTATATTGATGTTTAATTGTCTGAATTTAGCCATTTTTCACATTTATTACATATATGACTGTTGTTTGTGTTGATTTATCCCAATCATTTACGCTAGATGTTACAGGAATTAAATAAATATGGGATTAATCAATATAATGTATTAAGAACCTAGGTTGAAATGTGTTAGACCTAAAAATTGCACTACACCTAAATAGTTGTGTTTAGAGCATGAAATATGAGAAAATAACTGAAAATGCAAGAAAAAACAAAATGACAACATTTTTATATTGGTTCGGCATTAACGAGCAAGCATCCACTTCATAGTCTTCCAATAATATCAAAAAATTGGAGTTACAATGAAGGAGATTTGAAGGAGATTATCAGAATCTCTAATACAACATCGTTCCTGTTGATTATCTCTAATTAAAATGATGAATATATCTATTATTTAGAGATGGAAGTTGTTAGTAGCCATGGAAGAATCATAGAGAGCTCGCTTAGGATAAAAGTCCTTTGAATTCTCCTATGAATGTTGTATTTATAGGTTTGGTAGGTGCCTAGATCTAACGATACACGTGGGCTTCGATCTGGGAAGATAGGGAAGTAGTGGAGGTAGTTGAAGAATGGTTACAACACCACTTCCGGTAGTTTATGGATCAGTTTGTAGATATATGGCGCAAGATCTGAAGCAGCAGGAGGTAGTGGAGTAGTGCTGATAGCCATTTTCGGATAGGATATGATCCAGATCAGATTCCATTCAATCCGAGCTTCGTTCGATCCAAATTCCATTCGATCCAGATTTCATTCGAACTGGGATTCTTTTGATCATGATTCCATTAGATCCAAGGCTCTATTAGATACGGATTCCGTTAGATCTGGAGCTCTATTAGAACCGAATTCTGTTAGATCTAGTTTCCATGTACGCTTCTCTTCGTCCTAGGTATGACTTTTGATGTTGTTGGGCTTAGACGAGCCTAATAGACTACAGTTTGTAGAGATTAAGGAAGAAATATAAAATGAAAATGAAAAATAAACAACAAGCACACAAGATTTATAGTGGTTTGGCGATAATGAGCCTACATACACTTCATACTTCTTCTATTCAATGAAGAATTACAATTACATCACTTAAAGTACCTCAACACTCAAGATACAATCTAAATTCTCTTGAAAATGTAGTAAATCACTCAAGAATTGCTAAAACATAGGTCGAGTCAAGTAGTAATGGCGAATGGTATATGAAGCTTCAATATCTCAAGTGGAAAAAGCCCTTTTCTTGCTTCCAAATCGAGTATTTATAAGGTTGGATCAAGAACAGTGAGCAAGAAAGGTTTTTGTATAGGTGGCACTCCACCCGTGTTCTTCGGTGGTGAGTGGCATCCGTTTTGTGTGGAAAGTGGGATCGGGTTGTGGCAAACGTGACAAAGATCCCGAGCTTTCAGCAAATCATGGAGTGCGTGGGAAATTGTCTTGTACGGTGTCGACGTGGGGGATCAGAACGAGTTGTTCGACCCGACATCACTCGACCCGAGGACGTATGATTCGAAGCCCTGCTTCTTTCCCTTCTGTGGTGTAGGAAGTTATTCGCGTCGTTATGAAGTCGATCCAACTCGAAGAGTGTCTCTTGTGTAGGGGCGACTTTTGATCTCCAGGGCTTGTTACTATGATTTTTTGAACTTTTGACGATCTTTCTACAAGGCAGGTTAACATTTTGCTTCACCAATCTCTTTTTGAGGATATTTCTCTCCCCCCCCCCCCGATTGGGGTCTTGACTGGAAATTACGGGATCTTTGCTCTTCGCAACCTCCCCAGTCTCAGATGACACTGCTGCATGTCTCCTAATTGGGGACACGCTTCCAATCCCCGCTGACGTCGGGAGAATCTAAACTGGGGCACATATACAGGAGTCAGTGGAGGCCATGCTCCTTTATATATCCCCCCAGCTCAGATTCCCCCAGCGTTAGTGGGGATTGGAAGCTTGTCCCAAGTAGGGGACAGGTTGTAGTGTCATCTGGGCTGGGAAGGCCTCATAGAGCAAAGATCCCTAAGTTCCAGTCAAGAACTCCAATCGGGAGTGAGACAGAAATCTCCTGAGAAAGAGATTGATGAAGTACTCAAGAGTCCCTCTCTAGCAAACATATTTTTTTAGCATAACGGTTGTGTAGAGTGCATCTACACACCCGATTAGATAATAATACTAATAAGAAAAAGATATAAGTCGGTCAATAGGCCTGACCGATAACGCAATAGTACTGATAATGCATGCAGATTGCATGCAGAAGAGTTCGACATGCATAACACATTTAAGTATTCTCTCCAATAAATGTATTTACTGTGGAGCTTCTGGAAAAGACGACTGGGGAGAATCTTAGGGGTCATTCTCCTAAAGATACATCTACTATAGAGAAGCGGCCTTCTCCCAAGACTCCATCTCCTACTAAATCACCAGCCCATGATCCTCATGAAGAGAAATCAGTGTCTCCGTTTAAAGGCTTAGGTGATCTTCCTTTGCCGGATACTATATATTCTTCCCAAGATATCGGCTTCGGTTCTCTCTTTCCTACTTCTAGGGAAGAAATCACACCCACCGAGACGGGGAAGGTGACACTTACTAGCTAAAATCCAGACTTTGGTCTGTTGGGGGATCACTTATGACACAAACGACAAAGAAACTGCACGTCACAACACTTGTACGCTATACTTTTTTTGATTCTAATACTGGCTTGTGTTAATTTGCAAGGATGATGTCTCATCGAAGTTACGACCCTAGAAAGCTCTGTGGCAGTCTCTCGAAATCTTATTCTAATGCCGAGCATAACTATAGAGATGACCACAATAGAGATGATAAATGGTGTTTTCAATAAAGGTATTATCCTACCTCACGCTTCTGCTCTTCGATTCGTGCTGATTTTAATAAGCATAAAAGTTACCAAAGCCATCGTGAAGGGGATAAGCCGATTTCCAAAGCCCGGTTCTTCCAAAAGAGTCATATCCTCGGGAAAAACCTCCAAGAAACATTCCAACCCCAAGGAAAAATATAAATATAAGGACAATGCATCTATCGTTCTATCCAAGCGTAAATCCATCGATATTTCCACATCGAAGCCTGTAGTTCTTGACGCCTCAACTGCCGAGAGGGTAAAAATTTGGAAGGAGCAATTGCCTAAATATCATTTTGGGAATATGCTTTTCATGCCGAATCTCCAACTAGTCACTGCAAACTAGTATGGTATTGTCAAGCCATAAATAGACTTCTTCGATCAACAGTACAAGGAAATTTGTAAGTATGCCCGGAAGCTATCCGAAATCATACAGAATCTCCAAGTGGACTTAGACAGTCAACGTCTTTGACATGTGACATATCGCATTCCCACAGATGTCGTTGATTGCCCAAGTCTAGTTGGAGGTTCTGTATGATTTCGGATAGCTTCCGAGCCTAATTGCAAGTTTCCTTGAACTAATGATCAACGAAGTCTATTTGAGCCTTGACACTATCAAAGCAGTTTGCAGGGACTGGTTGGTGATTCAGCATGAAATGCATATTCCAAAAATGATATTTAAGGAATTGCTCCTTCAAAAATCTTACCCTCTCGGTAGATGAGGCATCAAGAACTATAGGCTTCGATGTGGAAATATCGATGGATTTATGCTTGAATGGAATGATTGATGCATTGTCCTTATCTTTGTATTTTTTTCTTAGGTTGAAATGTTTCTTGGGAGGTTTTTCCTGAGGATGTGACTCTTTTGGAGAAACTAGGGCTTTGGAAATCTACTTATCCCCTTCAAGGTGGCTTTGTTAGCTTTTATGCTTGTTAGAATGATAACGAACTAGAAAGCGGGAGCGTGAGGTAGGATAATATCTTTGTTGATAATGCCTTCTATCATCTCTCTCGCAGTCATGCTCGACGTCGGAGTAAGATTTCGAGAGACCGCCATAGAGCTTTCTAGGGTCATAACTTCGGTGAGACATCTCCCCTACAAGTTAACATAAGCCAGTATTAGAATCAAGAAAAATTATCGTGCACAAGTGTTGTGACGTGTAGTGTCGTGCATGTCCTATGTGATCCCCCCAATGAACCAGAGATCGTAGTTTGGCTAGTAGTTGTCACCTTCCCCATCTTGGTAGGTATGATTTCTTCCTCGGAAGTAGGAAAAAAAAGAACCAGAGCCAATATTTTGGGAAGCATATATAGTATCTGGCAAAGGAATATCACCCAAGCCTTTAAATGGAGACACTGATTTCTCTTGATGGGGATCGTGGGGTGGTGATTTAATAGGAGGTGGAGTCTTGGAAGAAGGCTGCTTCTCTACAGCAGATGTATCTTTAGGAGAAAGACCCCTAGGCTCCTTTTTTATTGTCTTTTCCAGAAGCTTTTGTGTAAGTACGTTTATTGGAGAGGGACTCTTAAGTACTTCACCAATCTCTTTCTCAGGAGATTTCTGTCTCTCTCCCGATTGGGGTTCTTGACTGGAATTTGCGGGATCTTTGCTATTCGAGGACTCCCCAGCCTCAGATGATACTATTTCTTATCCCTCAACTAGGGGCACACTTCTAACCCCCACTAATGCCAGGGGAATTTGAGCTAGGGGCACATATACAGGGGCACGACCTTCAGCGACTTTTATACTTCATTGCGGACTAACCAAGTGGTACTAGTGAATAAATTCATCCACTAAGCATCTTATAACACTTAACAAAGTCCATGGGGCATTTAACAGAGCGTTCAGACGATCTTGATACATTTGGTCTTGCAGTTTCTTTGGATTCAGAACTGAAAACGATAAAGAAAGGTTAAAAAGCCTGTAAGCAAGGTTAAAAGTAAGGAAACCAAGAATTGGAACTCACCAGATTGAAGCCATCTCCTGGCACATATAGCTTGATGTCGAATGTAGAATCAATTGGGCCTTATGGCGCCCACATTACTGAATCCCTCAACAATAATCTTCCTTTTAGGTGTGCATTATAAATAAAGGAAAAAGTCCCATCTTTCCAATGCTTGAAATTATAGAAGAAGGTTATATCTTCGTAGGTGGGCTCCACACCTAGGACTTCCATGTATGAAATATACAGGGTGCACAAATTTGAATACATTGTCGGATGAAGCTGCATGGGAGCTATTTTCAATCGTCTAATAAAATCGACGACGAAAGGTTGAAACAGAGGAATGCTCCCGAATGAGCACATCTACAGGCTTATCGCCATATATCCCTCTAAATGATTGTCAGATCTATCTAAGATATTATCGGCAACTCAAACCTCATCCCAGGATATCCCATGTTTCATACATAATCGTCGAAGTCTTGACCCATAGGTAGTGGGTACCAAAGAGTCACTAGGATCTTCCAGAAAGATTGCATCATTGAAAGTATTATGCGCTCTATTGTGTCCTACTCCTCTTACCTCCTCATCCATAGAAACTCATTCTTTAGAGGATTATACCTCCTCGTAGATATCAACTTCAAATTCGGGATCAGTATTATCCGAATTAGAATCCGATGGAAGAATATTGGGATTGGTTGATGTCTTTGGAGCCTTGCCTTTCTCAGACTCGAAATACTTTGTAGGATACCTTCGAGACATGCTTGATGTACTACCCAAGAAACGTTGAAGTTTAGAGTAAAATAACATGTACCCCTCTGTGTGTGCTAGTGTGTGCAATACAGATGTGATAAATTATGTAAAGGAAAGAAGAGAAAAAGCATGAAATTGTTTAATATGTGTCGCAGTGTTGCTCAAAGTTATATATATTTAAGTCCACGATTTCTAAGTAAATATGTTGTACTATTTAAGTCCGAATGCTGAAAGGCTTTATCCTAATTGTTAGACCAAAAAGTGGTTCTAACACCCAACTGAACAATAATTTTGAATAAAATAGAAGGAAAAAGCAACGAGAACACCATATTTATAGTGGTTCAATTAGGGCTGTCAGTTTCTTACACTACCAGAAACCCGACCCGAAGCCCACATGCAAATTAGCAGGTTAACCCGACCCGTTTAGTTAGCGGTTCATTTTTGGGTCAACCCGAATTTGACCCGTTTATAAATGGGTGGGTTTAGGGTTGACCCGCTAACCCAATTTTGACCCGCCAAACCTGATTATATGTTATATCTCTTCCATACTATTTGTCTTTTATGTATGCTGTTAGTGTTAGTCTTTATGTATGTAGTAATTAGTATGCTTATATATTCTTGTGTAAGTTGTAATATTTTACTAACATATTCTTGTATGTTGTTAGTTATATTTTACTTATAGCTACTGTATGTATCTCTTCCATATTGTTAGTATTTTATCTATGCAGCATGCTCATATATTCTTATGTATGGAGAATGATGTTTGGATATGATGATTTCATGCTTTATATATGTGCTGTTTGTTCGTGATTTTGTAACTTGTTGCCCATTGGTAATTTTGTAACTTGTCAGTTGTTGGTGATTATATAATAGTGTTGCCTATTGATGATTTGGTTCTTTTTTCTTTTTATATTAGTAGGCAATATTTTCCAATGAGTCAAATAGGTAAACCCGACCCGACACGACCCTTTTAGTTAAACAAGTTACACGGGTTGGGTCGGGTTAGCCCATTTATAAACGGGTCAGGTTAGGGTTAGGGAAAAATGACCCGTTTAATAAACAGGTTAAACTGACCCGTTTATAAATCAACCCGAACCTAACTTGACCCGAACCGACCCATTGACGTCCATAGGTTCAGTGTTAAAGACCTAAGTCCACTTTATAATTCTTTGATTGATGATTCAGATACAAATACAATGATAATTTTCTCTCAATCTCACTTATACAATTGATAATCTCTCTTCAATTTGAGGTATCACACTCCAAAAGTTTGAGTGTAATCTAAATCAAGCAATGAAATTCACTAGTATGGAAGTTAGAGCAATAAATTTGCCAAAAGATCCTTCAAATAAGATGTTTTAGGGGTTTTTATAGGCTACATACCCATCTGTTTCGGGTGCGACGTAGGCCCCATCTCGTGATATTCAGATCAGCTCGCTTTAGGATGGTGACAGCACATTAAAATCGTGGGATAGTGGAGCATATTTGCTCCGAGTCTTCAGTAGAACGTGGAGTGTAATTAATGTGGTGCTGACCCTCGGTTCAGATCAAAGGGATGAATTTCGGGTCGGATCGGTGTTGGTAGGACGAACCAAACCGAGATGAGGAATACGGAGCTGGTTCACTGATCTGTTTATATATGTAAAGAGGTTTGGTTATAGACTCCCGAATTGACCCCAAAAGTCTTCTCCTGCATTACTTGTTTTTTGGATATATTCGTTTGTTGATATCTAAGCTTTGTATAGTCCGATCACAAAGCGGGCTAACATTTTGCCCCTTGAAGTACGCGTTCATTAAAGATGACACATGCTTTATAATACCATATTTGTTCGCTTCTCAATCAGTGCCATCGAATAGTTGCCTCTATTCGTTCATAGAGTCATGACATTTAATGGAGTTGCATCTTTTTGTTTTAATGAATTCTGATCCGGACCAGATCCCCTTCACCTTAGGATCTGAACTGATCTGAAGTCTTCCTCATACATTTCTTCTTTGGATATAAAAATTTCCGAACCGATCCATTTAGAATACGAAGATCCAACCCGAGCCGGTGTGATAGCACTTAAAATGAAACATAAGCATGTTTAATCCGGCTCGATTTCATGAACTATAACTTGCACACTTTTGGACAGTTAAGCTAGGCCTCCTAAACTGAATTGTCTGCTCAATGAATATACGGCCACTTTCCATACTGCTTTGCTTCCCATTAATCTTGTACTTTCTGATTTTAGTATTGTACACATTTGCACAGTTTAGCGCACACACACACACACACACGGGGGCACTAGCAACTACACTCAAATTCTGTTATCTCTTGGATAGTACATTGATTATGGCTATAAGACGTTCAACCAGGCTAGCAGAGAGGAAGGAAGCCGTAGGATCATCTGAAAATCTTATCATTGAAGAGATACCGTCCACTTCAAATCCAGAATGGGATAGTGTAGGCTCGGATTATGAAGCGGAAATACATGAAAGTGCAGCGTCGTCCGAAGATGATATCTCTTTGAATGAAAAAGAGGAAGGAGATGTAGGAGACTCCAGAGACTCCTGCCACTCATATTGAAAAATCATTTGAAGGTATCTCCACCTTTTCACCTCAGTTTGTTAAGGCTATGTCAACCTTCTGTCATATCGTCGGACAGTCAATTAAAGAACATCCTTTATCTCCTGAGCTAATAACTGTTACTTCTCACCTTGTAGGTGCGAAGACAGCTGAGAAGACTGATAAGCAGCCAGAAGAAGCTACTAAAGCAAAGTCTGCTGAGAAGGAACAGGAGAAAAAAGATGAGGCTACTAGTTCTGAATCTGCGGAAAAGACTGAGGGCAAAAAGGGTGAAGTCACTGACAAAGTTTTTCTGCCATCTAGCACTTAGACTCCCAAAGACGAGGATATGATAGATGCCTTGAAAGATGACTGCGACAATGATGGACATGAGGAGGAGGATGATGTTGTTTTCACTGGAGGCTCGAGGGATGCTGATGACATGACTTCGGCTGATATGAAGACAAAGCAAGATATGCTTTTAAAAGCCAAAGTTGAGAAGGAAGATCCCGAAAATCTTAAACCCCTCGCGGTAGTCCCTCCTGGGTCAAATCCAGTTGTCAAACTTTCAACCAGGTCAATCACTGAAGAGCTTGCTAAAAAATCTTCTACTGATCCTAGCACTCCTGTTTCAGGTAAAAAGAAACCAAAGCGTATCTTTTCTGAAGTTGAAAAAGAGGAAAGGGATAAGCTTAAGGCTTCCAAGAAAGCCAAGTCTGTTCCAAAGTCCAAATGAAAGTTGGTTTCGTCTTTTGTTTTGATTTTCTGTTGGTCCACTGTTGTTGTAGCGAGCGCGACCCTCACATTTCCTTGTTTAATCTTCTTGTATAAACCTGCACACATGTAAATGAAATAGTTTGTTTCCCATTATGTCAAATACTTGTAATTTTGTCATTTATTTCGGTTGAGTTCAGTAATGGTCAGGGTGTTAAAAACATAAGTAGTAAATAACAATCCACGTCATGCTTGAGCTTCCCTGCAAGTGTATAAGCAACAAAATATAATACGCAGAAATCACTGCTTAATTAGGCAATCTATAACAGGGGATGTGGTGTGTATTCCCCCAATCAATCTTGAATAAAGCGCATTTCCAGGGCTTGTTCTAGATTGATTAGGTTCGGCATCGGATTTCCCCTCACCCTTCAGTGTGGCCGGGATTTTATTTCTTTGGCGCTTATTCTTAGCACCTTTATACTCTCATGTCGTACTGTTAGGTTGGGTGAATTTGAGGCGGTCTTTTGTCGTTGTCACCTTCATGCCTTAGGGATGTCGTCTTCCCATCTTTTACACTCTCTCTCGAATTATGAGAGATAGAGTTTGGGACGACGTCTTCCCGTCCTTTTTATTTTGTTGCGCAAACGGTCATATCTTTCGCTTTAGTTTCTCTCTACACATGATTTCTTAAGGTAGAGTTTAACCAGTTGGGTACACAATTTTAGATTTAGTGTCTTATATTCAGATTACAATAATCATATAATATATGAAGAGATTTATGCAGAAAAATTAAATCACACCCGATATTTTTATAATGGTTCGGCCAAGTCGTGGCCTAAGTCCACTTCATAATCTTTTGTTTATGTCAACCAGAATTTTCTAGGCAATTCATGCCTTTTTAAATGGTCCATGAAACAAAAGGAAGCAATACAGATCTAAGTCAAGTATTGCCGCAAGTGTTGGGCATTCCAAGCTCTGGGAATCTCTTCACCATCTACGGTCGTTAACTTGAAAGCTCTTGTATCAAGCTTCCGCCGGATGGTATTTGGTCCTTCCCACTTTGGACCTAAATGGACTAGGGGTGGAAAGACACGCTTTAGTACCAAGTCTTCAAGTTCAAAGGTCCAAGGACGAACCTTCCTATCATAGTAATGTGCCACTTGACGCCTGTGCCTCGAGGCATGCAAGTCCACTTCGTCTCACTTCTCTTCAACCATATCCAAAGATTCAAGGAGAAGCGCTTTATTTGTCTTTGGATCGTAATATGTCGCCCTATGAGAGGGAACTTAAGCTCCACCGGAATTAGTGCTTCTGATCCAAAAAAGAATGAAAAAGGGGTATGACCCATTGCCGTCTTTTAAGTCGTTCGATAAGCCCATAGTGCCAATGGTAATTTGTAAACCCACATGGCCTTTGCTTGTTCCAATCGTTTTTTAAGGATGGATTTAATAGTTTTGTTAATCGCCTCAACCTGTCCATTTGATTGCGGGTGAGCTACTTCAGTGTATCTCTTGTCAATCTTATACTTCTGGCAGAAATTTCTGAATTCAGTGCTATCGAACGGGTTCCTTTGTTAGTTATGATGGTTCTTGGTATCCCAAATCAACAGATGATATTCCTGACCACAAAGTTTATCTCCCTCTTTTTCATGATCGTAGTTAGGGGTTCGGCTTCTGTCCATTTTGTGAAATAATCCACGGCCACGATTGCATATTTGGCTCCTCCTTTGGCGATTGGCAGGGTTCTAATGATGTCTATCACCCACATAGTGAACAGCTATGGGCTCACCATTGATTTAAGTTGACTCGGAGGTGCCCTAGGAACCTTTGAAAATTTCGGGCACTTATCGCAGCGTCGTGAATAATCAGATGCATCTTTATTTATGGTAAGCTAGAAATAGCCTACCGTAATACTTTCTTTTCCAGTGTTTGGCCCTCGGTGTGGTCTCTACATTCACCTTCATGTACTTCTCTTAGTACACGTATGATGTCATCATATGCTATACATCAAAGCAGGGGCATAGAAAATCCCTGGCGGTAAAGAATTTCGTCTTGTACGACATATATTGCGGTTTTACGTATCACAACTCATCTCTCTCTCTTTTTCGCTGGGAGCGTTCCACTTTTAAGGAAGTTCTTAATTGGTATCATCCATGACTCCCTTTCAGGTTCAGCTTCCAGTATTGGATCGATTTCCATTTGATCATAGCTTAGCGATTTCAGTATCTCTATTGGAACCATCTTTATCTCTTCTGGATTGTCAAAGCTGGCAAATTTAGCTAATCTGTCCGCTCTCAGATTTTCTATCCGTGGGATGTGAGTTATGATATAATGTTCCGGTTTATCCAACAACTCCTCTACATTTTCAAGGAAAGTAACGAGTCAAGGTCCCCTAGGCTGGAATTTCTTTCGAACCTAGCAAACAGCTATTTTGGATTCATAGAAAATGTCTAGCGTGGTCACCCCAATTCCTTAGCGAGTTTTAGCCTGGCAATCAGGGCATCGTATTCGAAATCATGATTAGTGGCAGAGAATTCCAACCGCAAAGCATAGTAAATAGATCGTCCTTCAGGATTCATTAAAATGACTCCAGCGCCGGATCTTCGATCATTTTTAGCCCCATATTTATATAATTTCCAAGGACCAAGTCCTAAATTATGCTCTGAGGGGTCAGCTTTATCATCTATCACATCCTCCTCGAGAATTGTGAATTCAGCGATAAAATCGGCTAAAGCTAGCCCACTTATCGATCTTCTATGCTAGAAGTTTAAATCGAACTGGCTCAACTCGATATTCCATTTAAGTAGTCTCTCAGACGCCTCAGGTCCTTGTAGGACCTGGCAAAGCGGCTGATTAGTGTATACTACAACTGGATGAGCTTGGAAACAATGACGGGTTTAAGTGATGCAATCAGGAGGCTATAGGCAAGTTTTCCTATCCTTGGGTAATTACGTTTTGTTGCCGCTATTTTCTTGATTAGGTAATACACCGGCCTCTGGACTTTGTCTTCCTCTCGTACCAGAGCTGAGCTGACGGCATGAGATGATACTGCAAAATATATGAACAGGTCTTCATGGTCCACTGGCTTAGACAAGATTAGGGGTTTTTCTAGCATATCCAACAAGTTTTGAAAGACCTCTACACAGTCAGGGGTCCATTCGAAGTTTCGCTTCCCTCGTTTAATTAGATCAAAGAAAGGAACACATTTGTCCATGGCTTTGGAAACGAATCTTCTTAATGCTGTAACTTTTCCGGTCAAACTCTGAACATCTCTGATTCTTCGTGGCTCTTCTATGTTCCTGATCGCTGCAATTTGATCAGGATTAATCTTAATCCCTCGAGAACTGACTATGTAGCCGAGGAATTTCCCTGATGCAACCCTGAATGAACATTTCAGGGGGTTAAATTTTATCCCATACTGCCGTAGAATGTCGGACATCTCCGCCAAGTCTTTCTTGTGATTGGAAGATTGCCTAGACTTTGCAAGTATGTATCTACATAAGCTTCCATTTTTTTCCTGATCTGGTTGTAGAACATTCAGTTAACTAAGCGCTGATACATGGCTCCAACATTCTTTAGTCCGAATGGCGTCACCACGTAACAGTACAATCCTAAATCTGTAATGAAGTTAGTGTGTTCCTGATCTGGTACATGTATGGGGATCTGGTTGTACTTTGAGTATACGTCCATGAAGGAGAGAAGTTCGTGTCCCGCTGTTGAGTCTACCAGTTGATCAATCCTGGGGAGTGGAAAGCTATCCTTTGGGCAGGTTTTGTTCAAATCAGAAAAATCCATACACGTTTGCCACTTCCCATTTGATTTCTTAACTAAAACAGGGTTTGATATCCAATCGGGATATATCGAGTCTCTGATGAACCTGTTATTCCTTAACTTCTCTACTTCTTCTTTTAAGGCTGTAGACCTCTATGGGCCCAACATACTCCTTTTTGCTTTACCGGAGGATGCTTTGGGTTTAGGCTTAGTGAATGGCTCATGATCGTGGGAGAAATTCAACACATGTCCGCATGGACACATCAAGGTTTGCCTTCAGAAAGTCAGTCAATTCTTTTGTCTGGAAAGAATCCAAATGTGATCCAATCTTCAAGACCTTGTCGGGTCGTCGCTATCGATTGGGATATCAAGTCTCGTTTGGTGTCGCCTTTCTAGTTCCTGGCTCCTCGTCCTCTCTAGGATCGATATCTTCAGGTAGGTCGTCGGGCAACTCCTTTGGTGCTATTTTCTTTAGTTGCTATGCTGATTTTTTCTCAGCAGGAGAGGAAGTGTCCTTAGGTTCTGAACTCTTTCCGTTACACAACATTTTCAACTTCGCTATATAGCGGACTCTATCAGTAACTTGATCACCTAGGATCATTCCCACTTTGTCGTCTGTTGGGAATTTCATTAGCAGGCACCATGGAGCAATGCAAGCCCTGAATTCCAAAAGTGTCGTCCATCCTAGGAAAGCACTATAAGGCCAATCGATGTCCATGATAACAAACTGAAGAATCCTCACTCTTTTGTGCCCTCCCTCACCTAACTCTATAGGTAAGTCTATCACTCCAATCGGGGCGGTTGGGGTTCCATTAAAGCCGCGAATCCAACCTTTACATGGCTTTGAGTCCTTCATTTCCGGTTTCATTTGATCGAAAACTTTTTTAAATAGGATGTTAACAGAACTCCCATTATCCACAAGAACTTTCTTGACTATTGCAGGTCCAATAACAGTAGTTATTACTGATGGATCAGTGCTCGATGCTTCAACCCTAATACTTTCTCCTTTTTGGAAGACGATATCATCAGTAGTTGTCTTTGCTATTTTACTAGTGTGGTTTCTTCAAGGTTGCTACGTTCCCCTATTTTGGGATACTTGGCTGCATTAGCATACTGTTCCATCGCCCTGTTACTGGCAGCTAGGTGTGGTTCCCCAACTATATGGTGTTTATAACAATACTTTTTCCCTTCTGTTTAGCTGGCCTCTTAGAAGCATGTTGGTTTTGATTCGGGGCTTGTTCTCCTTGCCCCTGTCTCTTGGAGCGACCTTGTACTCATCTAACTTTCCCTCTTGAAGTAGCTTTTCAACAACATCTCTTAGATGATGATATTCGTTAGCAGAGTGATTGTGAGTTCCATGAAACAAACAAAATTTTCTAGTTGCGAGATCCTTCTTAGCGGAGTCTCTGGGCGGAGGCTTCTTGTACTGTAAGATGTTATAAGTATCTAGATAGATGTTATCTAGAGTATCATTCAACGGCATGTAATTTTTGAAAGTCTAAAATCGAGGCCTTTTTTTAGGGTTGTTCCCTCGATCCCTGCTCCTTTTTCCACCGTTTCTATTCCGATTGTTATTTCCTTCATTCTTGTTGCCGACGTGTACCTCGACCTTCCCTGAATTATCACCGGACTATTTCACTGCTACATTACTTTGCATGTCTTCTCTGGACGCTCCATCGGATTTTCTCTATTGATTGGCGTAAATTTCCTCCCACCACAGGCGAATATTGGTCTTTTCATAGAACGATTCCCTCGCCAATGGCGGTCTTCCAGCTAGATGTCCTCCGAACTCCATATCTGGATCGACGCCATCTACTAACTCCATAAGAATGGTTGGCTCATGGGGGTCACTTACTTCGGTAACTGCTAAGTTAAAGCGGTCTAAATATGATTTCAAAGATTCACCTGAAGCCTGTTTGATTTTGGAAAGTTCAATAATGCTTTTAGATTTCTGGGCATGGAGAACTGGTTCATAAAACGTTCGCTTAATTCTTTAAAGCTTGATACCGATCGGGGAAGGAGTCGAGTGAACCGCATCAACGCAACATCTTCAAGATATATCGGGAAGGCTTTACATTTCACCGCATCTGGTGCTACTGCAGCATTCATATACCAGGCATACCTCATCAAATGTTGTCCTGGATCGGTTCTTCCTGTATATCGATCCATTTGTGGCAGATTAAATCATCGGTGGAATTGAAAATCCAGGATGTCATCTGTGAATGGGGTGTGGCTATGTTCAATGCCCAGGTCCTTATTGGTGTAGCGTTGAGTATCGGCCATGATCTGGTGCACCATTGCTTCTACCTCGGCATTGGTCAAAGTTGGTTCAGGATCCGCACTTCTATTTCATCTAACATGCACTATTCCTACATCGGGTGAAATTCTTTGTTGTCGAGCTACAACTGAACTTCCATGCCCTCTTCGATCCCGGTTATTCACAGGACGAGAGGGCTGGAGAAGTTGTCCTTGAGTAGGATTAGTGATATTGGGGTCTCTGGAAAGGACGTGGGATCCTTGCATCGGCAAAAGCATTGGTACTCTCAGGATAGGGTCATTAGGTTCGAGAACACGGGATGCGACTTCATGGGATCCCAATGATCCAAATGTTAACTGGTTAAGATTCTTGGGGTGTTCAAATGGCCTCCACTGATGCAGACGTTCTTCGTCAGCGAGACGACGGGTTGAAGAGGGTGCTTTTTGACTACGAAGTTCACTTATTTCCCTACTCATAGCTTCCATGTTTTCTCGCATAAGATTGCTATCGCGTTTATGGGCCTCTAAAGCATCCATAGTGTTGTCTAGCATATTGAGTAAGCGCGATAAATCCATGTATGTGACGGGCGCAGAGGGAGTAGGCTGATCACTAGTTGTTGTAGCTGGCATCAGAGCATTTGTAGGGGATCGAGTAGAAGTTTCAGCCTCAACTGCATTCGGTTCGGATCGGGCCACCACTGCCTCTGTGACTCGGGTTGGGGGGAGCCACCAGAAGTGTTCAGGATTCCAGCTCAGTTCGGATCAGTACCACTGGTCCGGCTTGGATCATCAACTTCGGTTCGGGTTGGCGATGCTCTCCCAGTCCGACTTGGTCCTAAACTCTCACCTCTTGATCTGGTAACAACCATGGCTTGTTGATCTTCAACCGTCTCGTTTTCTCGAGCAACTTGCGGCTCTTTTCCTTTTCCTTTAGTCATGAAATCCAATTCTTTCGAGAATTTACCAAGGAAAACTTCAGGGATACTGAAAAAGTGGACTAGCTTCTTCGGATTTGAAAACCCAAATAGTAGAACGATGGTCCAAAATATGGAGAATTCGACGATTCTCAATGAAAACACCAAAATCTTAGACCAAAAAGTGGTTCTAACACCCAATTGAACAATAATTCTGAATAAAATAGAAGGAAAAAAGCAACAAGAACACTTTATACTTCTTTGATTGATAATTCAGATACACATACAATGATAATGTTTTCTCAATCTCACTTATACAATTGATAATCTCTCTTCAATTTGTGGAATTACAGTCCAAAGTTTGAGTATAATTTGAACCAAGTAATGAAATTCGCTAGTCTGGAAGTTAGAGCAATTAATTTGCTAAAAGATCCTTCAAATGAGATGTTTTGGGATATTTACAGGCTGCAGAGCCATCCGGTTCAGGTGCCACGTGGGCCTATCTCGTGATACTTGGATCAGCTCGCTTCAGGATGGTGACAACACATTAAAATTGTGGGATAGTGGAGTATGACCGCTCCGAGTCTTCAGGAGAACGTAGAGTGTAGTTGATGTGGTGCTAACCCTCCATTCGAATCGGAGGGAAGAATTTCAGGTTGGATCAGTGGTAAGCCAAACCAAACTGGGGTGGGGAATCTAGAGCTGTTCGCTGATCTGTTTGTATATGTGAAGGGGTCCGGTTAGAGACTCCCGAACTGACCCGGAAGGTCTTCTCCTGCACTTCTTGTTTTTTGGATATATTTGTTTGTTGATATCTAAGCTTTGTATAGTCTGATCACAAAGCAGGCTAACACTAACTGTTCATGAGAACGTGTGATTTGTTGGTATTGATCAAACTGTATGTATATGATGGATTGCAGTTGTTGTATTGCCATGCTTGTCGATTAGGATATTTGCATATGCATGAAAGTCACAATTGGTTGCTTATGTTCGGGTCGAAATTTTCGGATTGAGTACTCCTGGTCGATCTTATTCGGGTCGAACAACTCGAGTAGCTTCGGATGGAAAATACTCGATCCAAACCCACGATGCTCTAGGCATATGTAGCCTCTCTAACTCTCTGGTCCACCTGTTCATACGAACCGAACCCAACCACCTTCCTTTCTCTCCTCCTTTATCATCAAAGTCCCCTACATTCCTGTTTCATCTCCAACCCACTTAAGTAAAGGTCGAGCCACTTCGACAACACCTTAAATGCTGCCAGCAAACCAGAGGCATCACGACTGTCACCAGTGACGATTTCGACATCACCAATGACGACGATGTCCCCAAAAGCTTAAAATACTAATGTCGTAGCGGATTAGAACGAAATTGGCATAATTTCGGGATTAAATCAATATGTGATTTCGAATTTAGGCATGAATAAAAGAAACTAAAAATCCACCTTTGAATCGAGTTCAGGATAACAGTGGATTCGAAGTATTGGGGAAATTAAGGTTTGCAAACTCAAAATGGTTTGGTAATGGAGAAATAAAGTAAAGAGAAGAAAAGGAATAATTGACTTATATATTGCACAGAAAATACCATTCATATTCCCAGAGTAGACGGGTTGACCACGCTTTTTAAGGCCGATTTGAGAGTTAAGGGGATTGGTCGGATCGAGTAGTCGCTGGATCGAGTTATTCGATTCAGAGTACCATAAAGTTTTTTAACCCAAAAAGTTGCAGACCAGGAAAAGTTGAAAATTGAAAAAATTAAAAGAAAATGAGGGACATTCTCAACAACTACTTCATGGTCGTGGTGATGTCTCATATTTATGTGTTTTGATTGAATTTCAATAATAAAAAAGAAATATTCAGAACGACTTGTACGTATGTGATCATATACGAGAACTGACAAATTAACACGATTTGAATGGGTGAATCTAACTTTTTGATTCGACAAAGGTTGAAGGATTTACCTATAAATCTGTTTATGCTCCAGTTGAAGATCTTGAGTTGCCAATTGTAGTAAAGACAATCATGGGTGTAAGCCCCTATTTATACATGGCACAAAGAATCAAGAATCACGACTTCATAGAAAGGCATGACTATTGACTGTTGCTCATCCGGGAAGGGACGACGTGACAAGTTCAAAGCACATCTCATATGCGAAAAGACGTACTTTGGAGGGAAAAATGTTAGCCTGCCTTGTAGCAAGACCGTCAAAAGTTCAAATAATCATAGTAAGAAGCCCTAGATATCAAAAGTCGTGCCTACACAAGAGACATTCTTCAGATTGGATTGAGTTCACAATGACTCGAATACCTTCCAGCATCACAAAAGAAAAAAAAAATAGGGCTCCAGATCATACGTCCCCTGGTTGAGTGATGTTGGGTCGAGCAGCTCAATCCGATTCCTCGCTATTGTATTTAACAATTCTATGATTTTTGTTTGATGATAACAAACATATATTTATTATAATAAATGTGTTTGTAATTGTACATTTATACTACATAACAGACAAAAATAAATATTTACATTTAAATAGAATACTACTGCACAAGAATTTAAATATTCAAACCGTATTTTATTTAAATATAATATTTTATTTCAACATCTCAATAGTACAAATTTATAATTCCACTATTTGTACAATTCAATGTAAAACAATACATTCAATTTCATTTGTATACATTGCTACTCGTTGCAGTTCACTCAGTCACTCAGTTCATATATACACATACATTCCACTTTGTCACTATTTTGCATTCACTCTCTGTTACATATACATTGACACACTGACACAGTCTTGTCTCCTGTCTTCAGCCAACTTCACAGTCAGTCCAATCTTCTGCTTACCTGTCATAGGAACACACACAGTAAATTGGAACAAAATATTTTTAAATTCTAGAAGATACAATTTATTTTTAAAATTTATTTGCCTTATAATTTTGGTGAGTTTCTCATCATATTTCATGACGTGCTCTGATTTATATAGAGATCCATCTGTATCTAGACAGCTTGTGATATTCACAGTGATACACTGTAAGTACCACAAGGTATACATCGTATGTAGTGCTCATATATATATATATATATATTGTGCACTATACATGTATACACATACATATGTATGTATATACACATATGTCTGTGCAAGGACAATACGGTCAAACATCGTGAATGGACATGGATAACCAAGAAATCCAGTACATATGCAGACACATATATATACACACACATCTGTGCATATATATATGTATGTATGTATATACATTGTAGGAACAGTGGTCCAGCAAACTCAAAATATTCGAGTATACAACAATGACAAGTCAGCATGCATCATGGCAGTAGAAAACAAGACAATGCAAGTCGACATGCAAACCAAAAAATGGACAAGAGCACAACAAAACAGCAATGGTCATACATGGACAACTGTATGAGTGTGTGTGTGTGTGTGTGTATATATATGAATGTATGTATGTATGTGAGAATGCTATCTTAGAGAATGGCGGCTGCACCCATCCCCCCCAGAAACCCTATCCGGAGAAAATGAAGAAGACGACGGCGGCGGATGGCAGGAGGCTCGACGCAAGGGAAAACAAATGTTTGCTGATATTCTCAGGCAATCACCACGCATTTCTCAAAGGCCAACTAATCAAAACCCTAAAACTGGGCTGACGTTTTAGATTCCCAAGTCAAAATTTCTGGCGAGTTGCAATATTTTGAGCCTCTGCAAACTGGAGGCGCTAAATACCAACTCATAGACGATCTGGACTATGCTAAATCAAATAAGCTTTGGGAAAACTCAATTTACGTTTACATGGCAGGTAAAAGGCCTTATTCTGTCTACTTTAATGCCTATATTAAAAGGTCGTGGAGACCTAAAGGAACATGGGATGTTTACCCAAGGGAAAATGGTTTCTTTTTTATCAAGTTCCAACTGAAAGATGATTATGAAAGGATTCTCAAAGGAGGCCCATGGTTCATGGACAGTAAGATAATTTTCATGAGGAAATGGGTAGCAGGTTTTAACTTTGGAAAAGATATGCTTACATCCTACCCAATTTGGGTGAAATTCCCAAATCTTAACCTAGCTTTGTGGAATGCACGATGCATCAGCAAATTAGCCAGTATAATAGGCAAGCCTCTGGAAATAGATGAAAACACAAAAATGGTCAAAAACATCACTTATGCTAAAGTGATGATTGAAATCACAGCTAAGTCGGATCTACCAAAAAACATCAAAGAATATGATAAACATGGAAACATATATGAGCAATCAGTAGAGTACAAGTTTGTCCCACCCAGATGCACTACGTGCAAATGCTATGGGCATTCAGTTACGTATTGTTCTTAAGTTACACTAGACAAAATGTGGGTTAGAAAGTCCCCTGAAGCTAACACATCCAAAAATCAGACTTCGCCAAAAAGAGCTATACACAATGAAGCCAGCACATCTACAATCAACTTGTCTCCACCACCTAATGTGTTGGGGACTGCAGCATCTGTAGCATCTCATAGAGATCCAGATCGAAATCAGGAACAGGCTCAGGCAGTGGCGGATGGCTCATGTCCAGACCATCAACATGTGGAGCCCAGTCAAGTGGTGGAGGAGGATAAGGAACCAGAGACTCTAGATGATATTCAGAAGTTGGATATTCATCTGGATGAGTCTGAAGAAGAAAACACAGATGAACCTAACGTCAGTGGGCTTACAGAAGCAAACAACAAATACAATGCACAATTCAAACAAAAGGAGAAGAAAGTCGCTACTAACAGTGGTGTGGTTGGTGCTGCTCCAGTCACAAGGAGCAAAGCCACCAAATTATAATGTCGATCCTATGCTGGAATGTTAAAGGTCTAAACAATGACACTCGTCAATTAGACCTCTACAACTTTAGGGAAAAGTATAAGCCCTTAATAATTGCGGTTCTTGAAAACAAATTTTCTCAGGATAGCTTGGAATTTTTCAAAAATGGTATGGGAAGCCAATGACATACCACTGATAACCTTAATACTTCCTTAAAAGGTCGTATAGTCATTTTTTGGGATGTGTTGTACTGGAAATGTGTGTGTGTGAAGTATGATAAACAACAAGTTACTATTCATGCAACTAATGTTGGTGGACTCGACATTTTCATTTTGTTTGTATATGCTAGCAACTGGGCTTCTGAACGAGCCCAGTTATGGTAAACTATCAATGAAACAGCCAAAACAATGCAATCAGCATGGCTGGTTTTAAGAGACTTTAATGTTATACTACGTACTAATGAAAAAAAAGGTGGACTTACCCTCAAGCTATCCCAAGTTTCTGAATTCAATAATCGCGTGTTAGGAAGTGGATTATCAGAAATTCCCCATTCAGGTCTGCAGTTTGCATGGAGAAGTGGTGAGGCCAAGAGAATATCATCAAGACTTGATCGAGCACTCGCAAATGCAAACTTGCTAAACCAGATCAATGGACTTAATGCTACTGTCTTAGCCTCATCCACTAGTGATCATTCTCCACTGCTTATAAGATTTAATGATGCCACGAATACCAAAGGAAAGCCTTTCAGATATGCAAACCACTGGTATCTCATTCATGGATACCACAATGCTACCAATTTCAATGCCATAATCATTCCAGATGGGAACAATATGTTCAAAATAGTGATGGTCAAAAAACAATGTAAGATCAGATTGAAAGAATGGAACAAGCTTAGCCCAAAAGAGGGTGATGCAATTCAGGGACTTCAACAACAACTTGAACATATTCAAAACCTTCTATATGTAGACCCACTTAATGAAGGCCTAATCAATGACTTTTATGAAGTGCAAAGGCAACTCAAAGATGCCTTATCAAAAAAATCACTGGAAATCAAGAAAAAAGCTAAAGAAAAGTGGCTAACACAGGGAGATGAATGCAATAAATTTTTTTATACCAAAATGTCACAAAGAAAACATTATAACACTCTTTTTAATTATCTACATGAACAGGGGGATGCTACAAAACATATTAAGCAACTAGAAGATACATCCATTGCATATTACACTGACCTGTTCAATGGGGCATATGATGAAGACTTACCCAGAATTGAGTGTAGAAGGCTAATCTATGCTGAGGGGAGGCTGCTACTGGGTGCTGACATCAGTAAGAGGGAATTGAAGAGTGCCTTTCTCTCCATCCACAATGATTCCAGCCCCAAGCCTGACAGAATGGGGGCATCCTTCTTCAAATTGCATGGGAAAAATCTGAAAAAACTGATGTTAGATGCTTATCAAGGGGCTTTAAACTCAAGTGAACTTGTGTAACGACACGGATTCCGCCCGGACCTAATCGATCGCTAAATCGACCAAGACCGTTCGATTCCCGCATACGCTAACTTTGGGTATACAACACATCAGAACAAATAAATGAAGACTTCTATAAACATCATAATAATGTTACATCAGAGTACAGAATAACAGAGTATAACGAAATAATACACAGCGGAAGATAAATTTACATAAATGTAATACAATGCACAGCGGAAATATAAACTACACAGCGGAAGACTGTAAATGCCTGGACACAGCTTAAAGCTTCAATCCAGAATCCTTCTCAATACATCTGCAAAATAAAACTACTCGGCTGCCCGTGTGGAAAATAGGGGCACCCGAGTTCGCAAGGGAAAAGCAAACTACAGGTCAGTCATGGGACTGGTGTGAGAACTCAAAAACAGTTGTTAACTTTGTTTTAAAAATAAAACAAATCACGGGACCACGCCACTTTCGCGGAACGGGTTTACCCCCATGAATGTCAGTGTATAAACAACAATCAATATAGAATATGGATCTACTATGCATCAATCAACATGCAATATCCCAATCTACCCATTTAGATTAATCACCACTTAGATTTTCCAAATCCAATTCATTTTACAGAAATTATTCCTTTGGACTTCATTCCCGATTTCTATTTCAAATCATTTGAAATACATATTTAGCTTTCATAATAAAGAAGATTTCACTTCGGGATCTCAAATCAGAACATTTGGAAATATGAATTCCAAAACATAACAATGCATACAAACAAGTATGCAACCAAATATCGGGCTCCCCATAGACAAGGCAAAGGGTACGCACCTAGCACTCGATATATATAAATGTGCACCTACCCCACAAAGGAGCAGGCTACACTGACGATGCAGCACCCCACACACAGTGGAAGTACATACACCGCCCTCTCACCCATACTTTTAGTCGTCCGGGTTACCAGAATCTTTAGCCACATACTAAACCATTTCGTATCCCGAAGTACGGAAATCATTTCACAACATAATAATCACAAGTACTTTCAAAATATAGTACTTCACATCAGCAATTCACACATATGATCAGTCACTATTAATTACATAACCTTTGAGCTCGTACGTCTCAAAGAAGGGTGTTAAGCCAGAGAATAAATTCTCCAACCACCAAACAGATATGTTATCAATAGCATCTGATCGAATACGCGAGGACCATAATGTAACACATAATAAATTTCGAAATCATTTCGACAATATCGGGTTCAGCCCTCGAAATCCTTTCTGTTTTATAAAACATTTTATAAAACATTCCCTGTCCAAAATCGGGAATACATTCCTTTTCACTTAAGAAAAATATCGCTTCAAAATCATTCATTAAATTTTGAAATAAACTCGACAACATCGCTAACACCACATAGTCAAATCGTGAAGTGTTTCACAAGGTGTTAGCACACAGATATTTCTACCCAACCCAATGCTAAATGTAAAAACATGTTCTGCTCATAAACTGGTCGAGCACCATCCAAACAATCAATCAATCACAATTTGACATTAAATATAAGGTTTTGAATAGAGATAGTATCGACTTATATTTAACATCAAATCCTGAAACCAATGGATATCGTATCGGGAATAACGATATCGATATCTTCCAAATTCCCATCACAATATCCGTATAATCACGGAACCCAATGTAGAAATATTCGAAGACAATCTCCATTCAAATCCATTCCATTCCATCAGTTATTCTAGTTATAAACTAGTTCATTTCGATAAAAACACATTTTTATCTTTACAAATATGGAATTTTCACTTCAATTCTTTCCAATTCATATATTATGATTTTACACAAATTTTCTCTATTTTTATTTATTTTATCAAGGCCAATTCAGTCGATTTCCATAAACGGTCATCGAACTGCACTTACAGCGACCTTTTCCAAATTTGATTTGGACTTATCTCCAAATCCAACCGTTAAATTTCAAATCTCTTATATTCGTTGGAAAGCTCTTTTCGATACGAACCCAACGGTTCCGGTTTTAGGAGAATCCGACGGTTGGATCTCCCGCAAAGTCAATGTGAAGTCAATGGTCGAAATTCGCGAACGGTCGCGGCGCGGCGCGTTCTATTCAGGCCATTATATATATATATATATATATATATATATATATATATATAATATATATATATATATCGTCGATTCCCATTTATAAAGCGTATTTTATAGACGTTATAAATTCGTTTGAAAACGATTTCAATTTCTATTCTGGCTCATGTTCTTCAACTTTTCAGTTTCCAAGAACTTTCTAACTTTTCAGAAATTTGGCTAACACCCTAAATTTCCGAAAAATTTCGCCATAACCTCCCCTGCAATGGGAGCATCGGGGAATTTCAAATAGCTTCCCCGGTCCTTCTAATCTCAAAAAGAAAAAGAAAAAGCCAATCGGCTCATAGAATCATCATACCCAAGCAAAACAGTAAATGTGTACCTATTTGTCGGACATACAATTTTATTCCTCTGCTATAGCCTCCGTGCTATGACCTGTTCGATACATATATATATATATATATATATATACACGCATGTATATATGTGCAATTCAAATCCATTTTCAATTCAGTTCAACCTTTGGTTCGATTTGGTTTAATTTAACCTTTCATTCCAATGTCGCATACCTAAGTTAAAAATCATATTTTTAACTAACTAATGAATGTTTCATTCCATCACGATTTTATATATTCATATATAGTTCATAAATCGTATTTTTACCCAACTAGTGAATATTCCAAAGCATCACTATTCTCTATAGCTCGTATACTTGTTAAAAATGTTATTTTTAACAATCCAATATTTAATTCTGCACACAGTTATTTTTAACACTTCATATTCATGTTAAAAATATTATTTTCAATGAACTAATATTTATTCCAACACATAGTTACTTTTAACACTACATACATATGATGAAAATGATATTTTCGACGAAAAAAAATATTTTTCAACACATGACTATTCTATATAGTTCATATACATGTTAAAAATGTTATTTTTAACAATCCAATATTTACTTCAGCATACAGTTATTTTTAACACTTCATATGCATGTTAAAAATATTATTTTTATCGTTCAAAGAATTTATTCAACACATGAATATTTATTTTGTTTCAACGCATGAATATATATTTTATTTCAACACATGAATATTTATTTTATTTCAACACATGAATATTTTCTATACTTCCTTCAAGTGATAAAAATGTAATTTTTATCGTTCTCATATTTTATTCAACACATGAATATTTTCTATACTTCCTTCAAGTGATAAAAATGTAATTTTTATCGTTTTCATATTTTATTCAACACATGAATATTTTCTATACTTCCTTCAAGTGATAAAAATGTAATTTTTATCGTTTTCATATTTTATTCAACACATGAATATTTTCTATACTTCCTTCAAGTGATAAAAATGTAATTTTTATCGTTTTCATATTTTATTCAACACATGAATATTTTTAGCAGTTCATATATACGATCAAAATGTGATTTTTATCGTTCTAACTTTTTATTCACTATACCAATATTCAACCAATCACACAATTCAACCAAATGATCAAACCAAACAAGCAAGGTTTCAAACAATGGTGTCGGGTGCTTCTATTAAGCACCGTCTGCATCCTAGCATATATTAACTGAACAAAACTTATAGTGAGAGAAGTTCTCACCTTTTCTTTCTACTCTGTCATTCTCTAGCGGACGATTTGGATTCCATTTCGATTTCAGTCCATTCCATGGCAATCTGTTTCACGCGGTTTATATATTAAAAATCATATTTTTAATATCGCCTATTCTAAAACAAAGCAATTTTATTTTTATAAAAATTTCTATTTATATATTTTATTTTGCCAAAACATTGCTATTCTATTTTAAAAGTATTGCTATTTTTTTCTGCTTTAAAAATATTTCTATTTTTCTACTTAAAAAAACTGTGTTTTATATGTTTTAATATTTCAAAATTTAAAAACAAGGATATACTCTTTTAAAATCACTATTTTTCCTAATAAAACTAATTACAGGGTTTATAAATTACCCTGCGTCTTCTTCTCAAAATAGCCTGTAACGAGGCGAACACCCATCGACGTAGACGAGAACCACCTGCCGCACCACCATCCACACAGCCGACGACCCATCTGACGCCTCCACGTTGTAGCCGCCACCTGTCTCCACCGTCACTGACAACCTTGGCCAGTTCGAACACCCAGGCACACCTAAGATTGGATGCGACAGCCGGAGGTTCAGGCGCCCAATTCGAGGGAACAACTCAACGACATCTGATCATGGCCATTGAGGAGAAGGGTCTCTCGATGTAGAATAGGTTTGCCATTGGAGATTTTACGATTAAAGCTCAGATGGGAAGAAAGAGGGAGGAGAAGGATCTGAGGTTTCGATCGTCGGTTTAGTAAGGTGGAGGCGTGCTTCGAATTTGACTGGAGAAAATGGTTTTGACCTAGGTTTTTAAGGGTGATTGGGTTATATATTTTTATTTTTATAATTATTTACTTCGCTTTAAAGGTCAAAATCATCACGAACCCCAAATCAAATCCAATGACTGTCACCCCTAGCTAATTACTCCCATTCCGAACACAATGGGATATATATCGCAAGCCAATTCAGCTGTTTCGATTAGTTTCCGTTAAATTTAAAATATAAATCTTTATATATTCAATTTAAACGCACATTTCAAATTACCGGGGCCACATACTAACTCTATAAATTGCAGAAAAATATTTTCTAGCTTCGTATTGACGATACGGTCCTAACAAAACTAATTTCGTCGAATTCTAAGACCGTTTGAAAAATGGCCATTTTAAAGGGCTATATATAATATAAAATATATATAAATTCTACGGCGACTATTTCAAATTTTAAACTGGACATAACTTTCAAATCTAAAAGTGAAATCTCAGTTTCTTAGCTTCGTTAGAAAGATATAGTTATATAGATTCAAACATTTCTTGTTTCGTTCAATTCTGACTTATATTGAATTCTATATGTTCAATTGAAATTCAAAATCGAATTTTCACACTACCGCGCCATTTCAGGCTCGATATATAATTTAAAATAAATTATATATTATAATTTCAATTCAAATAAATTTTTAGTAGCTGCTAATTCACAAAAACTATTTTTAAATATTTAATATTCATTAAAATAGCCAAAATAAAATTTTTAAATTGGCTCAGATTTTCCGGGTTGTTACATTCTCCCCCACTTAAAATCTTTTCGTCCTCGAAAAGGAACGAAGCTGAAAGTTGTTTTCTAACCAACTCAACTTTCATTATTTACTCATTCTACGGCATTACTAACCCCGTCTCTAACGAGTTTCTCATTCTAGGATACTACTGATCCCATCTATAATGAGTATTCTTTTATTGGATATTACTAATCCAATCTCTGATGAGTCTTTTATTCTGTTCTAACGAGTTGTACCCCAAAGATTTGAGTTTAACCAAAGCTCTGATACCACGTGTAACGACACGGATTCCGCCCGGACCTAATCGATCGCTAAATCGACCAAGACCGTTCGATTCCCGCATACGCTAACTTTGGGTATACAACACATCAGAACAAATAACAGAAGACTTCTATAAACATCATAATAATGTTACATCAGAGTACAGAATAACAGAGTATAACGAAATAATACACAGCGGAAGATAAATTTACATAAATGTAATACAATGCACAGCGGATGTAACACCCCGAATTTTAGTTAATACTAAAATTCACTAATTACAGGATAAATAATCTCAGATGTGGGAATTGGGGGAAACGGGCTGCGTCATTTCGTTCGTCTCGGAAAAATACGCGAAATAGAGTCCGAGTTTTCGAGAATCGGAGTCCGTATGGCCCGGTTATGGCCCAAAGAAGTTTGCAGAAAATTCAAAGCTAAAAACTGATTTAAAAATTTTAACATCAGATTTAGGATTGGAACAAGCGGGGTCAGGCGGAAAAGTTCCCGCCCTAACCATGTCGACAGGCCTGTCGACAGGGTGTCGACTTGCCTGTCGACTTGCCAGTCGACATGGGCGCGGCATCCAGAGAACCTGGGTGCACCAGGTTGGGTTTTAGGCTGGCTTGGGGGGCTGGGTTCTAGAGATTTCCTAAATCTAAGGGTCGTAATCTAATCTAGGGTTAATCTAAGGGCCTAAAACACTCCCTAATCCTATAAATAAGACCCTAACCCTACCCTAATTCATTCATAATTAGATCTTGTAACTAAACTATGGCAAAATGAAACTTGATCATGGCCTCCACAAATCAATGAAGAGAGTTGCAAGCTAATCAACCTCTAATCAACATCTTCTTCAACTAATTCCATTTCGTAAGGTTGCTAATCTAAGTTTTGGTGAGTTTCTATCACTTTGATGATCAATTGCTAAATTAAGTAGATGAGATATGATGAGATCTATGGTTTTGCATGAGGATTAATGGGTTTTCAAGTCATATGATATGATGTGAATATGCTAATCTATGTTTAATATTAATCCTATGTTTATGCAAGTTAAATATGTGAGTTTATGCATGTTGAATATGTAAGTTTATGCAAGTGGTTTATGCAAGTTAAGTGGTGGGTTTATGCATAATAAGTAATTGATTTTATGCATGCTAAGTAGGTGGTTTTATGTATGCTAAGTGTTTGGTATTATGCATAAATCATAATATGCAAGTTATGCATGCTTATGCAAGTATATGAATGCTTATGCAAGTTATGTATATGCTTAAATGCAAGTTTAACATGATATGCAAGTTATGCATGCTTATGCAAGTATGTGGATGCTTATGCAAGAGTGTGAATGCTCATGTAAGTTATGTGTATGCTTAAATGCATGTTATGCAAGTTATGAGAATGTTGTTATACAAGTTCATATGCAAGTTAATGTGTACGATGTTATGTAAGTTATGTACATGTGGTTATGCAAGTTCATATGCAAGTTATGTGCATGATGTTATGTAAGTTATGTGCATGTTGTTATGCAAATTCATATGCAAGTTATGTGTATGATGTTATGCAAGTTATGTGCATGATGTTATGTAAGTTATGTGTATGTTGATATGCAAGTTATGTTTATAATATTATGCAAGTTATGTGTATGATGCTATGCAAGTTAACATGTAGCATGTTATGCAAGTTCACACCTTTAAGACACATGCAAGTTCACCTTTGTATAACCTATGAACACTTATGCAAGTTGCCTTTATACATGACATATGTATGTTCATGCAAGTTGGGTTATTTAGTAATGCTAGTTGGGTTAATGTCATGATATAAGTGGACACCTTTTTAACCCATGTTAATGCTAATGTATGCTAAATGAAACCCATGTTAATTGTGAAAGAATTTTCTCTTGAAAATATGT
This sequence comes from Allium sativum, assembly GCA_030737875.1. Lineage (NCBI taxonomy): Eukaryota > Viridiplantae > Streptophyta > Magnoliopsida > Asparagales > Amaryllidaceae > Allium > Allium sativum. The sequence continues at coordinate 505,151,534 of CM060921.1, read as the reverse complement.
CATGTTAGCATAAGTACGTGGGGAAAACGATGGGGTTAACAGACATGTTAATGGAATGGTGTGAAATGGTTATGATTAAGCATACCATAAAATGAATAAGCATAAGTGGGAATTTACCTATTGAGTTAGGTCTACCCTATGGGAATTTACCTATTGAGTTAGGTCTACCCATGTTATGAAAACTTGATATTAATTAGGAATAATTAATATGGGGGTGATTAATTAGGTGTAATTAATCAACTAAGACACGAGGTTGGACCCTTTTGTAGCGGAAGTCTGCCCGGAACCGACCGGCCATCCAGCGGCTACAAATGATTGGCCCAATGTGAGAGGTCTTAGTCATAAATTAAATACATGATTAAAGTAAAGACACGAGGTTAGACCCTTTTGATGACAGAAGTCTGCCCGAAACCAACCGGCATATCCAGCAGTCATAAAAGACGGTCTAATGTGAGAGGTCTTTACGAGGTCATGATCTTAATTAATGAATTAAGAAACACTTAACCATATTAGCATGTAGTGGGACATGAGGGGTTAAGTGGGTGCCTTGGGGTGGCATGATGAGACTAGTGGGTTGCCTTGGGTGGCAATAGAAAAATACGATTAGAATACTTAACCAAAGTAGAACATGTAATTAAACATGATTAAAGGGTTAAGTAAGTGCCATGGGTGGCATGTGAAAATACGATTAGAATACTTAACCAAAGTAGAACATGTAATTAAACATGATTAAAGGGTTAAGTAAGTGCCATGGGTGGCATGTGAGAATACGATTAGAATACTTAACCAAGGTGGAACATGTAATTAAACATGATTAAAGGGTTAAGTAAGTGCCATGGGTGGCATGTGAAAATCTAGTGGGTACCTTGTATGACAATTAGAATATGATTAAAGGACTTAACCAAAATTTATAACATGTAAGGGGACATGGTTAAAGGGTTAAGTGGGATTCACTAGAAATTGCAAGCTTAGGTGGTAGCTTGTGAGGGCCCATTTCAACCAATATCCCAAACGTATCTTTGTGGGCTCGACTCTAGTCGAGTGACGGGACACACATATTGGGCTTGACTATAAGAGGCCAAACCGGGTTAGCGGTGGCAACGCGGGACCAACGGGTTTCATATGCGTGTGTGGACCCGGGCTGGTTGGTAAGTCGTTGTTGCATCGTGTAGATATAAAGCCGTGCACTGTTGATATTATCTGGTAGCCACTTTAGGGGAATGATACACCCCAATCGTGGGACCAGCACGGGTATCTACGTAGGGGAGCCGATCGCTTGGGGAGTAGTGGGTACACCTATGTAGTCAGATAGGGGTACACGAAACTACTGAATTACTAAGTACACTTAGTGGGATCAACCTTTAGGTAAGAATAACTGGTGTGGTGCAGTGTAGTAAATTATCCTTGGGTGGGTGGATGCGTCTTTACGGTTATCTTAGTTTATCCTAAGTCTACCTAGCTGCCTAGTGTAGCCATTCATCCCCGGACGTTACCGTATATCAAGCTTATGTCTTCTCTGGTTACTTTAACGGTTGTATTGTTAAAGTTATAGGACTCACTCAGACTTATGTCTGACCCCGTTGTTTTTATCTTTTTCCCAACCCTCAGGTTATCAGAGTGGGCCCAGTACGAGTGGGCTTTGATCGGGCTGCTTTATTCTCTTTTGGAGCTTGGACCATAGGTGTAGAGCTCAGCTTACCCTTACTTTTATGGCTATCTGTTCATGTATTGGGATTATGTACTTTATTTATCAGGATGGATATTTTGTACTTGACTCTTATTATGGATTTTTGAGATGTAACCAAACATGTTTTACTATCCGCTGCAATGAAATGATGTTTTGAAATTTTCAAGTAGTACTTATATCTGTCTTGTTGTAATTTTTCTGTTCTATATCCACTTAAAATACTCCACCGATGTTATGGCATTCCCTTAGAGAGTGACCATAGCGGACGTGGGGTGTTACACGTGGTATCAGAGCAAAGGTTACCAGAACAGATAAAAGTTTTAGAAAACTATTTTTCTAAAAACATTTTTGGAAGAAATATTTTCAAAAACATGTCTTTAAAGAGAAAAGTTTTTGAAAGAAAAGCATAATCCCCGATAGCCATATCTTTATCTTTTGAATTCTCCGTTTTGAATCTTTCCTTTTTCGTCTCAGCATGGCTGAAGATCTTTATCTTCCGGACGGTGTAGCGGTACCAGTATGGTATAGGAGGTTGTTAGAGGCTAGGGCCGCCGCTGCAGGTCCAGCGAATGTTCCTCCTCCACCCGTTGCACTCGTTCCTCCTCGCACGGATACTTTTGCTATGACTTGTAGGAAGTTTAAGGCTATGGGAGGAAAACCTTTTGTGGGAGCTAAGGATTGGCTTAATGAGACGGAAGAATTGATGGAAATCTTGGAAGTGGAAGAGGGAAAGAAAGTCAAGTTAGCCGCTTGGTTAATGGAAGGAGAGGCCTCGTTCTGGTGGGAGGTCATTAATGGAGAACGCCCTATTGACTCTTGGGTGGATTTCAGGCAAAGGTTTGAGGCAAAGTTTCTCTTAAAAGCGGAAGAAAGTATGCATGAGGAAGAGAAGGGTCCCAATGCTAATAAAGCACATGAGAAGAAAGGAGATCAGAAGAGACCTCAACAGCAAAACAAGGGCGGGAAAGGTAACGATGGCAAGGGAAAGAAGAGGTGCTTCAATTGTGGGACACTAGGCCACCTAAGCAAAGATTGTCGCAAGAAGACTAAGACTGGCTGCTTCCACTGTGGCGAAGCAGGGCATCTGATGAAAGACGGTCCAAAGAAGGAGCAAAGGACGGGGTCTACCTCAGGAGGACAGGTGCAAGCTCTTGTGGCACCAGGTCAGGCTAGGGGGCAAGCACAGGCTCTCGCGATTCGGGAAAGAGGTAGAACTATTTCTATTGAAGGTCTAGTTTTTCTGATCGATCATCCTATTCGTACTTTATTTGATTTTGACGCATTGAGTTCGTTTATCTCATCATTATTAGTAGAGTCACTGCACTGAGACACCAGTTGGTAGATGATCCCTTAGTTGTTTCAAACCCAATTGGGCTCCATGATGTGTTTGGGTTTGAAAGTTGCTATACTTAGCGTTGAGTTTAGATGTGATGCTTTTTGGGCTTCACGGGCTATAGGTTAGTTTTGGGCATGGACTGGTTATCCAGTAATGGTGCCGTTCTTATTGCGGAGGGAGAGTTGTTAGGCTTATGACCCGCTGGGGTAACACTCTCGAGACCTCTTGTAACCCCATGAATCTGTTATGCTAAATCGCTTGACACGTCGGTCGAGAGTTTGCAATCTATAGAGTGGTCCGGGAATACTCGGATGTGTTTTGGGGAGGTGAAGGGCTTACCTCCGGAGCGGGAGATTGACTTCCAAATATATCTGGTAGGCAATACCAAACCAGTGTCTTGGCCAGTGTGCAACGTGGCTCCTCGTGAGAGGAGGGAACTCCATAAGCAAGTAGGCAATTTGCTTGAGAAGGGGTTTAGAAGACGAAGTATATCGGAGTGGGGTGCTCCAGTAGTTTTTGCCACGAAGGCGGATGGGTCTCTCAGACTTTGTGTAGGCTAAAGAGAGCTAAATAAACTCACAAAGAAGAATAGACACCCATTATCGAGGATTGATGATCTCTTTGATCAGTTAGTGGACGCCTCAGTATTTTCGCAGTTGGACTTAACCACGAGGTTTCGTCAGTTGGGAATGACTGAGGATAGTATAGAAAAGACTACCTTTAGGACTCCGGATGGTTTTTGTGAGTGGCTGGAGATGCCATTTGGTTTGACGAACGCCCCCGCATATGATGAGAAGGGTGTTCAGGGAGCACCTAAATAAGTTCGTGATGGTCTTTGTAAGTGACATCTTGGTCTTTTCTAGGAGCAGAATAAGTTTTCGTATGTGCTCAATAGGATGAGCAAAGCCAGTTATGGGATAAATGGTGGTTTTGGAGCGAGACTGGCAAGGACATCCAGAGTTGGACAAGGGCTTAATTATTTAGCCGTTTTTAACTAATATCGTCTCACGTAGGTCGTCTGAATTCGAAGGAGGTATCCCTTAGGTGTTTGTCTGATATTGGTTTAGGCCTTTGGGGCTCGCATTTGGGGGATGCCGAGTTCGACTAGGGTGGTCTACGTGAGAGATGAACAGTTGTGATGATTTTGGATGATATCCTGGTGGGGAAGAGCATGCCCTACATCTTAGGGAAATGTTGGAGACTCTTCGAGCGCATAGTCTTAGGACAGCAAGAATGGATGGGATTCTTAGCATCCTATGAGTTTGAGATAGCGTATACCCATGGCAAGGGTAACGTGGTGGTGGACGACTTTAATAGAAAAAGGTTGTCCTTGAGTTCATTGTTCGTTGAATGACGGAGCTTAGAGTTTATTTCTATATTTGACTTTAGACCTTCCGTTGACTTTATACCCGGTTTGCTAGCCTCCTTGGAGGTTAGGCCTACTCTTTTGGGACGAATTAGCGAGGCACAGCGAGACGACCCACAGTTGGATGAGTTAGTAGAAAAGCTCATGAGGAGGGGGTCGTCCATCCATTTGAGTAGGTACACCCTAAGTGGTAAGGGGTGGTTGCATAGAGACGGTAGACTTTGTGTACCGCAAGACAAGGGTTTGAAGAAGACTATTCTTGATGACGCACACCGTTCTAGGATGACCATTCATCCCGGTGGGGACGAGATGTACCAAGACATGAAGTGAGTTTCCTTTCTGGGTCGGTATGAAGAAAGATGTGGTCAAGCATGTCGCTCGATGCTTGGTGTGCCAATAAGTAAAGGCGGAGCAAAAGAAACTTGGTAGTGGGATAGCATCTCGAAGGATTTTGCTGACAGGTTACCCAGATCAAGAAAGGGTAATACGGGAATTTGGGTTGTGGTAGATAGACTTACTAAGAGCACCCATCGTATACCCGTGAAGAGTAAGAGAACTGCTCCATGACTAGCTTCAGTTTACATTCGAGAGATTATTAGATTGCATGGTGTACCTTCCAGTATTGTGAGTGATCGAGATCCTATCTTCACTAGTGAGTTTTGGAAAAGTTTGCAAGAGACGGTAGGGACTCGGTTGTGTCTGAGCACCGCATATCATCCTCAGACGGACAGCCAAACTGAGAGGGTGAATCGTGTTCTAGAAGACCTTTTGAGGCTTTGTATCTTAGATTTTGGAGGTACATGGGAGGAGCATCATCCATTGGTGGAGTTGACCCACAGACTTAGTGGTGTACATGATGTATTCCAGGTGAGGAAGGGCCTACATAAGGTCGTAGAGGCGATAAAGCCAAGCTTGCTTAAAGACGTAAGGTAGAGCGTGATGTGATTATTCGACGAGCTCCTACCCGCATCCTTGGGTCAGAGATTAGGGAGTTGAAAAACAGAGAGGTTCGACTAGTCAAAGTGAGAAAGGGGAGAAAGTGAGAGCAATGCTACTTGGGAGACAGAAGCGAAGATGCGTTCGTAATACCCATCCCTTTTTGAGGGTATGTGCTTTAGACGTCTCCTTTATCGGTTGACTAGTGCTTATCTTATCCTTAGTATGTCCTCTCATTAGTACCTTTGACCTTTAGATGGGGTAAACCTATGGTTGAAACATGTGTTTGAGACATGTTATGTTTGATGGATGCAAGTGGATGCAAGTGTTTGCTAGCGGTTGCTCGTGGATGCATATACACACACTCTAGGCACTAGATCGGCTCCATCACTTCATATTGCATATTGCATAAAATTGTGTGTAGGAAGCTATATTTATGGATGTATAATGATTGTGTTATCATATGGATGATGCATTTTGGTGAATGATTGTGCACTCATGTAGATATTGTATGTGTCAATAGGGTTCTCTCGCATACATAATGGATGCATGGCACTATCATGGTTTGCATATGTTCATACATTAGATAGGGAACATATACACACACTCTTTGCATATGCTCATACATCATTAGAAATTGTTTTAAGGACAATGGATGCCCGTGTTTGATGGATTGAGTAGATGGTTGTTTGGATGGTAGGATATGCATTCTCCTTAGCTTAGAGATTTCGGGGACGAAATCCTTTAAGGAGGGGAGAATGTAACACCCCGAATTTTAGTTAATACTAAAATTCACTAATTACAGGATAAATAATCTCAGATGTGGGAATTGGGGGAAACGGGCTGCGTCATTTCGTTCGTCTCGGAAAAATACGCGAAATAGAGTCCGAGTTTTCGAGAATCGGAGTCCGTATGGCCCGGTTATGGCCCAAAGAAGTTTGCAGAAAATTCAAAGCTAAAAACAGATTTAAAAATTTAAACATCAGATTTAGGATTGAAACAAGCGGGGTCAGGCGGGAAAGTTCCCGCCCTAACCATGTCGACAGGGCTGTCGAGAGGCCTGTCGACAGGGGTGTCGACTTGCCTGTCGACTTGCCAGTCGACATGGGCGCGGCGTCCAGAGAACCTGGGTGCACCAGGTTGGGTTTTAGGCTGGCTTGGGGGGTTGGGTTCTAGAGATTTCCTAAATCTAAGGGTCCTAATCTAATCTAGGGTTAATCTAAGGGCCTAAAACACTCCCTAATCCTATAAATAAGACCCTAACCCTACCCTAATTCATTCATAATTAGATCTTGTAACTAAACTATGGCAAAATGAAACTTGATCATGGCCTCCACAAATCAATGAAGAGAGTTGCAAGCTAATCAACCTCTAATCAACATCTTCTTCAACTAATTCCACTTCGTAAGGTTGCTAATCTAAGTTTTGGTGAGTTTCTATCACTTTGATGATCAATTGCTAAATTAAGTAGATGAGATATGATGAGATCTATGGTTTTGCATGAGGATTAATGGGTTTTCAAGTCATATGATATGATGTGAATATGCTAATCTATGTTTAATATTAATCCTATGTTTATGCAAGTTAAATATGTGAGTTTATGCATGTTGAATATGTAAGTTTATGCAAGTGGTTTATGCAAGTTAAGTGGTGGGTTTATGCATAATAAGTAATTGATTTTATGCATGTTAAGTAGGTGGTTTTATGTATGCTAAGTGTTTGGTATTATGCATAAATCATAATATGCAAGTTATGCATGCTTATGCAAGTATATGAATGCTTATGCAAGTTATGTATATGCTTAAATGCAAGTTTAACATGATATGCAAGTTATGCATGCTTATGCAAGTATGTGGATGCTTATGCAAGAGTGTGAATGCTCATGTAAGTTATGTGTATGCTTAAATGCATGTTATGCAAGTTATGAGAATGTTGTTATACAAGTTCATATGCAAGTTAATGTGTATGATGTTATGTAAGTTATGTACATGTGATTATGCAAGTTCATATGCAAGTTATGTGCATGATGTTATGTAAGTTATGTGCATGTTGTTATGCAAATTCATATGCAAGTTATGTGTATGATGTTATGCAAGTTATGTGCATGATGTTATGTAAGTTATGTGTATGTTGATATGCAAGTTATGTTTATAATATTATGCAAGTTATGTGTATGATGCTATGCAAGTTAACATGTAGCATGTTATGCAAGTTCACACCTTTAAGACACATGCAAGTTCACCTTTGTATAACCTATGAACACTTATGCAAGTTGCCTTTATACATGACATATGTATGTTCATGCAAGTTGGGTTATTTAGTAATGCTAGTTGGGTTAATGTCATGATATAAGTGGACACCTTTTTAACCCATGTTAATGCTAATGTATGCTAAATGAAACCCATGTTAATTGTGAAAGAATCTTCTCTTGAAAATATTTCGTGTTAGCATAAGTACGTGGGGAAAACGATGGGGTTAACAGACATGTTAATGGAATGGTGTGAAATGGTTATGATTAAGCATACCATAAAATGAATAAGCATAAGTGGGAATTTACCTATTGAGTTAGGTCTACCCCATGGGAATTTACCTATTGAGTTAGGTCTACCCATGTTATGAAAACTTGATATTAATTAGGGATAATTAATATGGGGGTGATTAATTAGGTGTAATTAATCAACTAAGACACGAGGTTGGACCCTTTTGTAGCGGAAGTCTGCCCGGAACCGACCGGCCATCCAGCGGCTACAAATGATTGGCCCAATGTGAGAGGTCTTAGTCATAAATTAAATACATGATTAAAGTAAAGACACGAGGTTAGACCCTTTTGATGACAGAAGTCTGCCCGGAACCAACCGGCATATCCAGCAGTCATAAAAGACGGTCTAATGTGAGAGGTCTTTACGAGGTCATGATCTTAATTAATGAATTAAGAAACACTTAACCATATTAGCATGTAGTGGGACATGAGGGGTTAAGTGGGTGCCTTGGGGTGGCATGATGAGACTAGTGGGTTGCCTTGGGTGGCAATAGAAAAATACGATTAGAATACTTAACCAAAGTAGAACATGTAATTAAACATGATTAAAGGGTTAAGTAAGTGCCATGGGTGGCAAGTGAAAATACGATTAGAATACTTAACCAAAGTAGAACATGTAATTAAACATGATTAAAGGGTTAAGTAAGTGCCATGGGTGGCATGTGAGAATACGATTAGAATACTTAACCAAGGTGGAACATGTAATTAAACATGATTAAAGGGTTAAGTAAGTGTCATGGGTGGCATGTGAAAATCTAGTGGGTACCTTGTATGACAATTAGAATATGATTAAAGGACTTAACCAAAATTTATAACATGTAAGGGGACATGGTTAAAGGGTTAAGTGGGATTCACTAGAAATTGCAAGCTTAGGTGGTAGCTTGTGAGGGCCCATTTCAACCAATATCCCAAACGTATCTTTGTGGGCTCGACTCTAGTCGAGTGACGGGACACGCATATTGGGCTTGACTATAAGAGGCCAAACCGGGTTAGCGGTGGCAACGCGGGACCAACGGGTTTCATATGCGTGTGTGGACCCGGGCTGGTTGGTAAGTCGTTGTTGCATCGTGTAGATATAAAGCCGTGCACTGTTGATATTATCTGGTAGCCACTTTAGGGGAATGATACACCCCAATCGTGGGACCAGCACGGGTATCTACGTAGGGGAGCCGATCGCTTGGGGAGTAGTGGGTACACCTATGTAGTCAGAAGGGGTACACGAAACTACTGAATTACTAAGTACACTTAGTGGGATCAACCTTTAGGTAAGAATAACTGGTGTGGTGCAGTGTAGTAAATTATCCTTGGGTGGGTGGATGCGTCTTTACGGTTATCTTAGTTTATCCTAAGTCTACCTAGCTGCCTAGTGTAGCCATTCATCCCCAGACGTTACCGTATATCAAGCTTATGTCTTCTCTGGTTACTTTAACGGTTGTATTGTTAAAGTTATAGGACTCACTCAGACTTATGTCTGACCCCGTTGTTTTTATCTTTTTCCCAACCCTCAGGTTATCAGAGTGGGCCCAGTACGAGTGGGCTTTGATCGGGCTGCTTTATTCTCTTTTGGAGCTTGGACCATAGGTGTAGAGCTCAGCTTACCCTTACTTTTATGGCTATCTGTTCATGTATTGGGATTATGTACTTTATTTATCAGGATGGATATTTTGTACTTGACTCTTATTATGGCTTTTTGAGATGTAACCAAACATGTTTTACTATCCGCTGCAATGAAATGATGTTTTGAAATTTTCAAGTAGTACTTATATCTGTCTTGTTGTAATTTTTCTGTTCTATATCCACTTAAAATACTCCACCGATGTTATGGCATTCCCTTAGAGAGTGACCATAGCGGACGTGGGGTGTTACAGCGGAAATATAAACTACACAGCGGAAGACTGTAAATGCCTGGACACAGCTTAAAGCTTCAATCCAGAATCCTGCTCAATACATCTGCAAAATAAAACTACTCGGCTGCCCATGTGGAAAATAGGGGCACCCGAGTTCGCAAGGGAAAAGCAAACTACAGGTCAGTCATGGGACTGGTGTGAGAACTCAAAAACAGTTGTTAACTTTGTTTTAAAAATAAATCAAATCACGGGACCACGCCACTTTCGCGGAACGGGTTTACCCCCATGAATGTCAGTGTATAAACAACAATCAATATAGAATATGGATCTACTATGCATCAATCAACATGCAATATCCCAATCTACCCATTTAGATTAATCACCACTTAGATTTTCCAAATCCAATTCATTTTACAGAATTTATTCCTTTGGACTTCATTCCCGATTTCTATTTCAAATCATTTGAAATACATATCTAGCTTTCATAATAAAGCAGATTTCACTTCGGGATCTCAAATCAAAACATTTGGAAATATGAATTCCAAAACATAACAATGCATACAAACAAGTATGCAACCAAATATCGGGCTCCCCATAGACAAGGCAAAGGGTACGCACCTAGCACTCGATATATATAAATGTGCACCTACCCCACAAAGGAGCAGGCTACACTGACGATGCAGCACCCCACACACAGTGGAAATACATACACCGCCCTCTCACCCATACTTTTAGTCGTCCGGGTTACCAGAATCTTTAGCCACATACTAAACCATTTCGTATCCCGAAGTAGGGAAATCATTTCACAACATAATAATCATAAGTACTTTCAAAATATAGTACTTCACATCAGCAATTCACACATATGATCAGTCACTATTAATTACATAACCTTTGAGCTCGTACGTCTCAAAGAAGGGTGTTAAGCCAGAGAATAAATTCTCCAACCACCAAACAGATATGTTATCAATAGCATCTGATCGAATACGCGAGGACCACAATGTTACACATAATAAATTTCGAAATCATTTCGACAATATCGGGTTCAGCCCTCGAAATCCTTTCTGTTTTATAAAACATTTTATAAAACATTCCCTGTCCAAAATCGGGAATACATTCCTTTTCACTTAAGAAAAATATCGCTTCAAAATCATTCATTAAATTTTGAAATAAACTCGACAACATCGCTAACACCACATAGTCAAATCGTGAAGTGTTTCACAAGGTGTTAGCACACAGATATTTCTACCCAACCCAATGCTAAATGTAAAAACATGTTCTGCTCATAAACTGGTCGAGCACCATCCAAACAATCAATCAATCACAATTTGACATTAAATATAAGGTTTTGAATAGAGATAGTATCGACTTATATTTAACATCAAATCCTGAAACCAATGGATATCGTATCGGGAATAACGATATCGATATATTCCAAATTCCCATCACAATATCCGTATAATCACGGAACCCAATGTAGAAATATCCGAAGATAATCTCCATTCAAATCCATTCCATTCCATCAGTTATTCTAGTTATAAACTAGTTCATTTCGATAAAAACACATTTTTATCTTTACAAATATGGAATTTTCACTTCAATTCTTTCCAATTCATATATTATGATTTTACACAAATTTTCTCTATTTTTATTTATTTTATCAAGGCCAATTCAGTCGATTTCCATAAACGGTCATCGAACTGCACTTATAGCGACCTTTTCCAAATTTGATTTGGACTTATCTCCAAATCCAACCATTAAATTTCAAATCTCTTATATTCGTTGGAAAGCTCTTTTCGATACGAACCCAACGGTTCCGGTTTTAGGAGAATCCGACGGTTGGATCTCCCGCAAAGTCAATGCGAAGTCAATGGTCGAAATTCGCGAACGGTCGCGGCGCGACGCGTTCTATTCAGGCCATTATATATATATAATATATATGTCGTCGATTACCATTTATAAAGCGTATTTTATAGACGTTATAAATTCGTTTGAAAACGATTCCAATTTCTATTCTGGCTCATGTTCTTCAACTTTTCAGTTTCTAAGAACTTTCTAACTTTTCAGAAATTTGGCTAACACCCTAAATTTCCGAAAAATTTCGCCATAACCTCCCCTGCAATGGGAGCATCGGGGAATTTCAAATAGCTTCCCCGGTCCTTCTAATCTCAAAAAGAAAAAGAAAAAGCCAAGCGGCTAGCCAATCGGCTCATAGAATCATCATACCCAAGCAAAACAGTAAATGTGTACCTATTTGTCGGGCATACAATTTTATTCCTCTGCTATAGCCTCCTTGCTATGACCTGTTCAATACATATATATATATATATACGCATGTATATATGTGCAATTCAAATCCATTTTCAATTCAGTTCAACCTTTGGTTCGATTTGGTTTAATTTAACCTTTCATTCCAATGTCGCATACCTAAGTTAAAAATCATATTTTTAACTAACTAATGAATATTTCATTCCATCACGATTTTATATATTCATTTATAGTTCATAAATCGTATTTTTACCCAACTAGTGAATATTCCAAAGCATCACCATTCTCTATAGCTCGTATACTTGTTAAAAATGTTATTTTTAACAATCCAATATTTAATTCTGCACACAGTTATTTTTAACACTTCATATTCATGTTAAAAATATTATTTTCAATGAACTAACATTTATTCCAACACATAGTTACTTTTAACACTACATACATATGATGAAAATGATATTTTCGGCGAACAAAAATATTTTTCAACACATGACTATTCTATATAGTTCATATACATGTTAAAAATGTTATTTTTAACAATCCTATATTTACTTCAGCATACAATTATTTTTAACACTTCATATTCATGTTAAAAATATTATTTTTATCGTTCAAAGAATTTATTCAACACATGAATATTTATTTTGTTTCAACGCATGAATAAATATTTTATTTCAACACATGAATATTTATTTTATTTCAACACATGAATATTTTCTATACTTCCTTCAAGTGATAAAAATGTAATTTTTATCGTTCTCATATTTTATTCAACACATGAATATTTTCTATACTTCCTTCAAGTGATAAAAATGTAATTTTTATCGTTTTCATATTTTATTCAACACATGAATATTTTCTATACTTCCTTCAAGTGATAAAAATGTAATTTTTATCGTTTTCATATTTTATTCAACACATGAATATTTTCTATACTTCCTTTAAGTGATAAAAATGTAATTTTTATCGTTTTCATATTTTATTCAACACATGAATATTTTTAGCAGTTCATATATACGATCAAAATGTGATTTTTATCGTTCTAACTTTTTATTCACTATACCAATATTCAACCAATCACACAATTCAACCAAATGATCAAACCAAACAAGCAAGGTTTCAAACAATGGTGTCGGGTGCTTCTATTAAGCACCGTCTGCATCCTAGCATATATTAACTGAACAAAACTTATAGTGAGAGAAGTTCTCACCTTTTCTTTCCACTCTGTCATTCTCTAGCGGACGATTTGGATTCCATTTCGATTTCAGTCCATTCCATGGCAATCTGTTTCACGCGGTTTATATATTAAAAATCATATTTTTAATATCGCCTATTCTAAAACAAAGCAATTTTATTTTTATAAAAATTTCTATTTATATATTTTATCTTGCTAAAACATTGCTATTCTATTTTAAAAGTATTGCTATTTTTTTCTGCTTTAAAAATATTTCTATTTTTCTACTTAAAAAAACTGTGTTTTATATGTTTTAATATTTCAAAATTTAAAAACAAGGATATACTCTTTTAAAATCACTATTTTTCCTAATAAAACTAATTACAGGGTTTATAAATTACCCTGCGTCTTCTTCTCAAAATAGCCTGTAACGAGGCGAACACCCATCGACGTAGACGAGAACCACCTGCCGCACCACCATCCACACAGCCGACGACCCATCTGACGCCTCCACGTTGTAGCCGCCACCTGTCTCCACCGTCACTGACAACCTTGGCCAGTTCGAACACCTAGGCACACCTAAGATTGGATGCGACAGCCGGAGGTTCAGGCGCCCAATTCGAGGGAACAACTCAACGACATCTGATCATGGCCATTGAGGAGAAGGGTCTCTCGATGTAGAATAGGTTTGCCATTGGAGATTTTCCGATTAAAGCTCGGATGGGAAGAAAGAGGGAGGAGAAGGATCTAAGGTTTCGATCGTCGGTTTAGTAAGGTGGAGGCGTGCTTCGAATTTGACTGGAGAAAATGGTTTTGACCTAGGTTTTTAAGGGTGATTGGGTTATATATTTTTATTTTTATAATTATTTACTTCGCTTTAAAGGTCAAAATCATCACGAACCCCAAATCAAATCCAATGACTGTCACCCCTAGCTAATTACTCCCATTCCGAACACAATGGGATATGTATAGCAAGCCAACTCAGCTGTTTCGATCAGTTTCCGTTAAATTTAAAATATAAATCTTTATATATTCAATTTAAACGCACATTTCAAATTACCGGGGCCACATACTAACTCTATAAATTGCAGAAAAATATTTTCTAGCTTCGTATTGACGATACGGTCCTAACAAAACTAATTTCGTCGAATTCTAAGAACGTTTGAAAAATGGCCATTTTAAAGGGCTATATATAATATAAAATATATATAAATTCTACGGCGACTATTTCAAATTTTAAACTGGACATAACTTTCAAATCTAAAAGTGAAATCTCAGTTTCTTAGCTTCGTTAGAAAGATATAGTTATATAGATTCAAACATTTCTTGTTTCGTTCAATTCTGACTTATATTGAATTCTATATGTTCAATTGAAATTCAAAATCGAATTTTCAAACTACCGCGCCATTTCAGGCTCGATATATAATTTAAAATAAATTATATATTATAATTTCAATTCAAATAAATTTTTAGTAGCTGCTAATTCACAAAAACTATTTTTAAATATTTAATATTCATTAAAATAGCCAAAATAAAAATTTTAAATTGGCTCAGATTTTCCGGGTTGTTACAACTTATTAGAGAAATAAATCATACGTTTATTTCACTAGTTCCCAAAGTGCAGAACCCTACCAAAATCGAAGACTACAGACCAATAGCATGTTGCAATGTGGTGTACAAAGTGCTTAGCAAAATCATTTGCAATAGATTAAACTTGATGCTTCCAGACCTAATCTCACAATGTCAAAGTGCATTTATTAAAGAGAGACTTATCTCATAAAATTCTCTTATGGCTCATGAACTTGTTAGAGAATTCAACAAAAAAGGTGCTGAAAAAATCTATCTTAAAATTGACCTTCATAAAGCTTATGATAGAGTCAATAGAGGATTCATAATACACATGCTAAGCTCTATGGGCCTACCAGCTAATCTCTTAAATCTAATTCGATTCTGCCTCAATTCTCCAACGTACTCTATCTTAATCAATGGGGTTCCTAAGGGATATATCACTAGTACAAGGGGAATTAGATAAGGAGACCCACTATCCCCATACTTGTTCGCAGTGGCTATGGAATGGTTCACCTTGCAGATGGAATTGGCTACTGAACGAAGCCTGATTTTGCCAATTTACGATCACCAACCACTGGTAACCCATCTAATCTATGCTAATGACATATTAGTGGTGTTCAAGGCAACCATAACAGCAATTTCCCATCTAAAACACATCTTTAACAACATGGAGAAATGGGTGGGGCTCAAAGTGAATGACCTCAAAACTAAATGTTACATCAACAAATTCTGCAAGAGTAAGAACGAGTTGCTAGAAGAAATTGGTGTGTCATAGGGTACTCTCCCTGTAAAGTACTTGAGGGTACCTCTGTCTAGTAACATTATCACAGACGCCGAATGTGGCAAACTGGTAGATGGTATTCGTGAAAAATTGCAGGGATGGAGATCAAAACTTCTATCATTTGCTGGAAGAGTGGAACTAGTGCATACAGTTATCACTTCTAAAATCAGATACTGGCTTCAGACTTTTCAAATCCCAGACCGCTCGATTGCTAAAATCAATACAGTCTGTGCAAATTTTATTTGGAAGGGTGGTATGTAAAAAATCAGTTACAAACTATTATGTAGGCCCAAGAAAGAGTGAGGAGTGGGTATAAAAAATTTATTTGAACTCAAAAAAGCCTATGGGCTTAAATTGGCCTGAAATTTAATCTCTTCAAATAATTTATGGGTTGTATGGATGAGGGCCAGATACAATAAAAGCAACTTCTGGACCTCACCCATTGATAACAACTCATCAATTATCTGGAAGACTTGCCTGAAATTTAGACCAAAATTGAAGTGCAGAATTCAACGAGAAATAGCCAATGGTAATTCAACTGATCTATGGCGTGATCCTTGGCTGAATGGTCAAAGTCTAATAGATAGGCAAGGGTAGGATAGTTACTCAGCTAATGGTGCACCAACAGTCAATGTAAGCACAATTATATCTAATAATATGTGGAACTGCAATAACAACTTGGTGGCACGTAATTTAGCAAATGAACTAGCTGAGAAAACAATTATACATAACAAAACACAGGACAAGTGGAAGTAGACTGATGGAAAGTTTATTCTCAAAAATGTATGGGTGAGTATTAGACATGAATATGAACAAGTACCTTAGAGCAAAGTGGTTTGGTCAAGGTCTTGTCCACCCAAAATGTCTCAAGTCCTATACAAAGCTATACTTAACAGATTGCCTACCAAAGAAAGATTACATAGTTGGGGAATCATAGAAGAAGATACATGTTTTCTCTGTAAGAGAGAAAGGGGAACTCTTAACCACCTATTCTTTGAATGTCAGTACAGCAAAAGGCTATGGGAAATTCAAAAACTAAAATGTTTCAACACCGATCAAATCGGAAGCTTAGAGGAAGAAATCAACTACCTGAACGATGGGAGAAATATGTCGCAACTGATGATAGAGGTTGGCCTCGCAACCACGGTGTAGCAGACATGGCGAGAACGCAACATCCGTGCTTTCAAGAAAAAAGAAAAAGATGTGTTAGCTAATGCTGCGGCGATAAACAGAGAAATTGCAATAATCATCGACGGAATCAAACCGAAGTTTCTTATCACTGCAATGGCATGAGAATTATTGCAATTGGAGAAGTGCAACTGGAGGGCAGTGACTGGAGGAAGGCGAAGAGAGAATCTACGACCACCATGATAATCTCGCTGAATCCCTAATTTGAATAATTGGGAACTTTTTGTTTGCTTTTACAGAGAATGTAGAATGAACGGAAAGTTTTCTATTGGTTGTAGTGTACCTGATGCGGATCGGGCTGTGTAACATTTGGGCCGAGCCTGGCTTTAAAGGCTGAAATAAAAATTTACCCAATTTCAAAATATATATATATATATATATATATATATGTGTGTGTGTGTGTGTGTGTGTGTGTGTGTGTGCGTATGTGTGTGTGTGTGGTTCTGCATAGTGCAACAGACATGTGTACACAGAGATTCAGTTTTCTTGGCAGCATGATGGAAGCACATCAGCCATGACATTGATGCACAGATAGGTGTAAACAACTCAATATGTGATGGCAAGTAACACAAGCAAACTAATGGCTCAACCCAAATGGCAAATTTTCATTAGTACATGAGCATAAACAAGCATACAAACAGTAAATGAAAATGGAGCATGGTTCAGTAACACACACTTAATCATGGCTCAAGTAATGGCATGTGTGCAAACTAGTATGGTTGTGACCAAGTTCAATTAGCCCAAATACAAGTAACACAAGCGATAACACCAAAGCCAATATACATGCATGGTGTATACACTGACAGAACAGAAATAAAAATGGGATGGCACACATTTTTTTCATGTCCAAGTTAGTCCAACTATCAATGCAAACAATTCAAAGCAAACTCAAATATGTACAGCTGTTTATGATGAAACAATGCAGGCAAGAAAGATTTTTTCCAGCAAATCTGTTTCATGCATATCAAAGCTCAAATGCAAGTCAGCAAATATACATGTGTACATTCAGCCCAAGCGTTCAAGTCAGATAGAGTCCAAGGAATTGAACAAGCAAAAAAAATACATAGGGATGTATTAAAACCAAGGAAACAATTTTGGGAATATACAGTATGGTGTATTCGGCATATGCACATGTACGGCATTGTATGTTTCTAGATTTTGGTAAAGTTTCAACTCAAAATATTTAGCAAGAAATTAGTCATTTTTTTTCACAGATTTACATAGAGCCACAAAGACAATTTTATTGATTTCTAGAAATCTCAATGAAAGTTTTGGCAAGTGATTATTGTAATTAAATCCTAGAAATATCATGAAAAACTAAAATCTAGAATCTAATATTCAATAGTGTCAAATTCACACAATTCGATATGATTCTTTCATGACAAGATTCATAGTAGGATTAAATTCAGCAAGAAACAAATTGCGTGGTTTCCAGAAAATCAATTATAAAAAAATTAAGTTTTAAATGCGTCCAGAATTGGCAAAGTCGAAGAGAACATTCTTAAATGATTCCAGAATTTCACAAATTCCATAAATGAATACATATATGCCAATCTTTCCAGAAGTCAAATATGTCACTCTCGGCAAGGAAATCAATATATTTGCCAAAGAAATTATTCCAGAAAGAAATTATATTTATTTCCAAAATTTAGCTATTTTTTTATGGCAGCAAATCAATTCAACTTGCCAAAGTTTTTTTCTAGAAATCATAATGTAATTTTGGGCAAGAAAACAATTATTTGTTTTCAAAATTATTTCAGAAATTCACAAACCATTCATAGCAACAATCTAGCAAGTGATAATATTTGTTCATATGTTTGTTCATCATTCAAAGCCATGGGAATCGTTTTTAAATCAAGGCAACAAAAGGAAACAAAAGACGCAAGCAATTAGATCAAGACATTTGTGAAATCAGAGTTATTTTAGGATTTAACAATCATATAAAATCACCTAATACATCATCGGCAAGTTGGATCGAGAAACAACAACAACAAAAAACTCGAGAGCTCAAAGAAATAAAACCAAGAATACTTACAGTTTTTTTGTTCAAGCTGAAATCGCTCGACAAGAAGCATCAGAGAATCCAAGCATCAAAGATTAAACCAAGAAGCAATCATTTTGAAGTCGTGATTTTGGACAGGAAGAAAAACCCTAATTTTGGCTTTTGGTCGGCCGACATTTTTGGGAGCAAGCAACCGAATGAAATAAAAGGAAAGTCAGACGGCTTGTTTTAGATATAAAAGGGGGGTTTATTTTAACTTAGATTATTTTGTTTTTACTGTTGTAAAATTCGATCTATTTTCTAGTTTGTCTATATGACTACAAGTTTTCAAGTGTCTATAAAAACTTTTGTTTACTAGCTACAGGTTTGTAGCTAGTGGAAAATCTGGTTTCGGGGATAGAAATCAGTGTAGGGTTTTGAGCGTAGGATTAGAATAGTAGCAGGTTTTGCGAGTGTACAAAACTTTATAGGTGGCTAGTGAGGGGTTCGCGAGTTTATAGGTTATTGTATGCGGGTGTCTGTTTTAATACCTAGTAAAAACCATGGGGAATGCAATAGTAGGCGGATTTGCTGAAGCTTGGTAAAATCTGTGTTATTTACTTTTTGCATTTATTTTCTCTACTGCAATCTATGCTATGATATTTTTAATGTCTCGGTAAAATTCAATAAACCCTATTCACCCCCTTCCCTCTTGGGTTTATATAGATCCAACAAGTGTTATCAGAGCAGGTATTTTATTAACTCTAGAGTCATGGTGTTCCCTAGTTGTCAACCCAATGAGAGTCAGTCCAGTCGTTTTCCAACTATTTTTAATGTTGCAGATTTTTTAAATTAGAAATCAGAAACAAAATCCTATTTAAAATATGTTAATATTAAATGTTGGGATATTGTTGTTAATGGGTATGATGTGATAGATAGAAATAACATTGAATTTAATTTTCGTACTACGCATATTTTATTTTCTAGTATTGGTGATGTTCAGTATAACCATATCTCCCACTGTTTAATTGCACAGGAAATCTGGAATACTCTTGGTACGAAGTATGGAAGAAATGACAACTGCTCAAAACCCGGAAGTGTTAATTCAGGCTCAGATTTGTGTTTAACAGAAGTTATTGATGGAGATTCGGAAAGATTAAACATTGGAGAATCAACAAACGATGAGACAGGAAATATCTCATATAAAGATTTTGTTTATATAAGCGCTGATTTAACTAAATCTGTTGATAAACTCTAACAGAAAAATAAAACTCTGAGATCAAAAAAATATCTTGAATTAACCAGCAAAAATCATGGTTTGGAATTAAAGCTTGAAAACGTTAGGAAATGTAAAAATTCTAGTTGTAAAAATTGTTTGAAATTGAAAACCGATCTCATTCATCTCAATAAAAATATTCAAAAGCTTAAAGAGGAAATTCTGATTTTAAAAGACAACGAGATTGAGCTAAAAAGTAATAATAATTTTTTGCAAAAGGAATTTAAAAATTTTAAGGCATTTGAAAATTCCAAACTTGAAATTTTTGAAAAGGAAAATTGGCTAAAAATTGAATCCATTTTGAAAGTGCCTGAAAATGAAATTGAAAAATTCAAGAGTTTTAAGAGACAACAATTTGAAAAACAAATTCAGTTTGAATCTGATATTTTTGAGTCCAAGACCAAAATAAAACTGCTTGAAGAAGAAAATTTGTTTTTGAAACAAAATGATACTAAAAGGAGAAAGATCAGCATTAATCATTGTTCAAATCCGATGAAAGAAAATTCTGATCTTAACTCCAAAATCAACGATCTTGAATTGAGTTTAAAATGTTTTTCAATCGAAGAAAAATATTTGAATATGCTGTTGAAAAATCAATTTTTTTCTGGTAATAGGAATGGTTTCAGTTTTGGGAAAACAAATGATTTTGAAAAACTTAATTCTTGTGATTTTAAAATTCCCTTAAATTGCTTCAAGTGGGATCGTTTTGAAAATTGGAAATCCGAAAATTTAAAAGGGTTTTTGAATCACAAACGAGATAAGAATTTGTTTGATAACAATCTATTTAATCCATTTTGGACCCCAAATGAAACGACCCGCAAATCCGAGCTATCTGAGTTGACTAAAAACACCACACGTCCAACCCAAATAACACAGAAATACGAACCATTAATAGAAAGAAGCTAGAAGATGAGAAATAGAAAGAAAGAAATATTAGAATAGAAGAAACAAAGATCAAAAACTCACAGCGGAACGAATAAAATATATTATATAACATAAGCTTCGAAATACAAATCTGTTTTGTACATATATACATACCATCATCAGAGTACACATAACATTTGATTCAGCGGAAGTAACTCTAAACAACTAACGTTGAAGCCTCCTGCTTCAAGCTCCTCCAAGTGTATCTGTAAAAGCCTGAAACACTTGACTGCCCGTACAAATTTGGGCACCCAAGAGTTTAGGGAAAACAAAAACAAAATAAACTCTGGGTCAGTCATGGGACTGGTGTGAGTAAACTCCAACCACTTGATTAACTTTAAAAATCCTTTCAAAAGAAAAGGTAATAGTAAGACCAGCCCACACATAAACACGGACGGTTTTTACCTTACTATAACCTAAAACACTTTGATACGAAAATCCAGTGATATTATAATAATGTCTACATCAAGTAAATAACCAAATAGCAGAACGCTTGCATCTCACGCTCTACATATATAGTGTAAACTCAAAAACCGCATGGCGCTTATTGGAGATTGGATTTCCAACATGACAAGGTATGGGACCACCTTCCGACAGTGCATCTCTAGAGGCGAATACACCTGGGTTCAACAAGAACATCTTGCAACCCGGCCCACACATGACCGACCACTCATTTCGCTTGAGTGTATCGAATGTATATCACCAACGGTTGGACTCAAACCACCGTTTCCCGAATGGGCAGAATCGATAGATTTAGAAACAAAAGGAATTTCTCTAGATAGGTGATTATACACCCTAATGGGTGCGACCCACATAGCCATGCTGCCTGCCCGATTTTTGTCCTTTCCTGGTTGTTGAGGCCTGAGGCTACGAATACTTACCATTCATTGATAGCACAATCACTTTGAATGCCACATCATCAGATCCGTTAATCACTAATTGATTTGCACAAATATTCTGGATGTTATGCTAAGGGAATAAATCCGTTGCAACCATATATATTCATCCAGACCAACCCATTTGATCATTGGAAATATTCTGTCAGACATTCGTCCATTTACGTTCGTTCTGGGATTGAACGAAACCGAAGGCACCATTTCTATAAATAGAAAAGCCCTTGCACTTTACTCCGTCTTCAATATATGCAGCATACTTGGTTCGCAATGCTTATGCCGATATGGAGTGGTTTTTCGGATAATAATCCAACCGGTCTCTCCATATTGACAACGATGGTCAAAAACTTCGATAGTCTGTGATTTAACTATCGAATAAAAACAAGTGTTCAATCAACATATCAAACAAATCACTGGGCCCTTTAATTAATATTTCATTAATTAAATCTCTTTCCCATTTCCTTATCAATATTCGTTAACCAAATATTTCCAATAATCAATCTTGGCCCTTTACGCTATTTTTGATTTCGTTTCCTTATCGAATTCTATATATATCGATATATAGATTTCTAATTGTCAAATTTCTTAAAAATATTCTAACTCCTTAGATTTCCGGAAAATTTCGCCATAACCTCCCCTGCATCGGGAGCATCGGGAAATTTCAAATAGCTTCCCGGTATCTTCCTCAATCAAAAAGAAAAAGGAAAAGCCAAGCGGCTTGCCGATACGGCGCATAAAACCCATATATGAATTTAAACATGTACCTTATTGTCGAGCACATAAATTAAAATCTTCATATACTCCATCCCATATCTGTTTAACACCTGTTCACCTGTTTTCCAATTCAATTCAACTTAATTCATTCGTTTGAATTCAATTTTGAATCGTTTGAATTCAGTTCCGCTCAATTATTCTTTAATTAGCTCTTTTTGCCTATTTCACTTCTTTGTTGAACATAACATGTTCAAACAAAATATTTAACTCATTCATAACCAAATTTTCAATTCTAGTTTCCCTTTTGATTTCGAATATAAATTTCAAATCGAATTTTCTTATTCAAACCCCAATATCCCTTCGAAATCTCATTAACTAATTTCTATTTCAAATTAGTTAGTTCTATTCAATAAATCAAAAATCTGATTTCTGTTTCAAAAATCATATTCATTTACACAACTTTGAATTCGCATATATTTTACAACTCAACTCTGAAATTCTCTAAATAGAAACTTCGGATTTTTATTTGTTAAAAATCCTTTTATAATATTAAATAAACCATTATGGTTTTAAAACGATTATGGCGCTGCTTTTCTGGAAATTTGATTTTGACATAACTCATAATCTATACGATGAAATTCAGATTTTTTCTCTTTCATTAGAAAACTATTATCAAATCGGTCCTGACGCTTCTTGTTTCAAAGAGTTTCGACTTCAATTGCACTCTGTATATTCAATTGAAGTTCGAATCGCCAATTTACGAACTGCAGCGCTGCGGCAAGTTCGTTTTAATTATATTTATAAATATATATAAACTTTTAAACCTCTAAACTTCTTTCAAATGAATTCAACTTCATCTAATATATATATATTCATATATATTTCAAATTCCATTTAAATCTTTACATTTCAAATTCCATAGTTTTAAATCCTGTATTCAAATCCCATTTGAAATCCTTTATTCGAATTCCATTTCAAATCCTTTATTCGAATTTCATTTCAAATCCAACTCCTTTTTAAATTTCTATATTTGAAATTCATGCTTGAATTTAAATATCCAAACTCCATTTAAATTTCTATTTGAAATTCTAAATGTTTCAAATCCCATTTGAACTTCTATATCCCAATTTCTATATTTGAATTCTATTGAAATTCAAATATTCAAACTCCTTTTTAAATTCTATATTCAAAATTCCATAGTTAAAACCCATTTGAATTTCTTATTCAAATCCCATAAATCAAATCCTATTTGAATTCAATTTGAATTTCTCACATTCAAATTTCATTTGTCCTTTCCCTTTTGAATTCTAATATTCAAATTCATTTCCAGCCCCATTTAAATTCTAATATTCAAACTCATTTTGAATTCTAATGTTCAAACCCATTTGAATTTCTTCACTCAAACCCATTTGAATTCCCCTGAATTCAAATCCCATTTTCAAACCATTTGGATTTTCTATTTGAAATCCTATTTGAAATTCTAAATTTCAATTCTACTTTGAAATCCTATTTTCAAAGTTTATTTCAAATTCTATTTTGAAATCTCATATTCAAATTTCTACTTGAATTTCTAAATTCAATCCCATGTTCAAATTCAACACTTGGATTTCTATTTCAAATCTCAATTCGAATTTCATATCTAAATTCCATTCAAATCTCTATTCACATTTCACATTTGAATTCTTCTTTGAAATACTATAATTCAAATTCTATTCAAATTCTTCTTTGAAATTCTATATTTCAAATTTTATTTTGAAATTCTTCTTTGAAATTCTATATTTCAAATTTATTTGAAAATTCTTTATTCGAATTCCTTTGAATTCAAATTATATTTTCATTCAAATTTCGTCTATTCAAATTCTATTTGAACTTCTATTTGAATTTCTAATATTCAATCTTCTTTTAAAATTCAAATATTTAAACTCCTTTTAAAATTCTACTATTCGAATATCATACTCAAATTTCATTTGAGTTATATATTTTAAAATTTCATTTCAAATCCTATTTTGAAATTCCCTTTTTAAATCCCAATTTCACACTTGTATTTCTATTTCTGAATTATCGAATGATAATCCTTTTCCCTTCATTTATAACTTCGTTATAAAAGAACTATTTATAACTTCGTTTATAAAGAAACCACTTGTTTAATTTTTCAAAAAAACAAGTTTATATTTTTATTCCATTTAAATTCAAATTCTATTTAAAAAAATAGAGTTTTCCCTTTTTAAATCGCCAATATCCTTTTTATGATATTTTTAGTTATCATTACTTAAGCCCAGTGATAAAACACACAAAGCAACCAATTGTTTATTTTTCTAACACATCATATATAACAATATATATGCAATCAAATAAACAAACAGATAATATATTTTTGAGGAATCCAGTTGGATTCCTCCAACCTGTTTTTTCCTGCATCCACAGATGTTAGCACATAAATAATACCCATTCTGCTTCGTGGCAGAATATCGCGGTATAGAAGGTCATCCACTAATCATAGCGTGGGGCGTATAGGGTAATCATCCGCTATGAAACTGCGGGCATCCGCTAATGAGACTGCGGGAATCCAACCAATCAATCAACCCAATATATATATATATATATATAGCCTAAATAACTAATATATAAAACAAGCAGAAAAATCCAAGCAACAACAATTATTTTTAACGAAATAAAAATAATTAAAAATAAAAGGTGAGTGAGATTTACTCACCAGGATTTTTAATTTGCCGATCATTCATTCAAATGTTGTATCGTTGTTTACGAATTTACTCAAGTCATCATCAACTGAATCTATTCGAGTTAATTTCACCTTTCACCTACGAATATAAATTTAACGATTAACATTTCAATTAACGAATAAATAAATGTCTTATATATATATGTATCCCTTTTCTTATTTAAATAAAACACCAAATTGTTTTAATTAAATCTCCAACTTCTTTTATTTATTTTGAGTTTGAAATCTAAATCAAACTAATATGGTTTAAATAAAAGAATCAAAACAAACTAATTTATTTGCTCTTTATATCACTAATCCCTCAAAATAAATTCCTAGCTGCCATATTTATTTTTCAAATAAATAAAAACTAAATCTAAAAAGGAAAAAACAAAAATACCTTAATCCTGTTAAAATTTTTTCCTTCTTCCTCAATACATCACTGCCGAACAAAGACTCCCCTCCCAAGAACTAGAACCGCAAGCTACACTTTCATCAATGAACTTCAGGGAGCAAATCGCGATCCCTAGAATACACAAACCACCACCTTCACGCTGCTCCACCGAACACCGTTTCTCCTGATCCCACGAGTTTGCCAACATCGCACCTTCCCAGACATCAAATCCCCCAATCTGAACGATGTCGCATACCAGAAAACAACTCGCGATAACCCTTTCCCCCAAATCAACACTTCGACACCCCGAGACCCCATCGCAAGATGAAGTAGATTATCCCGCCACCATAGAGGTCGTCGTGTCTGCTCATAGCTCGCCTACAGGCGCGTTGAACTGGCCTCCGACATCCTGTACTACCTCCAAGTCCCTAACCCTAACCGAGTCCATCGCGAGTGCTTCGAACGAGCCTCAGATGTCTTCGAGGGTTTTTTTTTTTTTTTTCTTTTACTGAGGAATTTGAGGGGGATATCGGGTTTTATTTCAGAAAGGGAAATGAAGAAAGAAAAGGGGCGGCGCGTATTTATAGAAGAGGGAGGGAACAAGTATTGCTGCTCGAGGTAGGGAGCAAAAAGTCGGCCATTAAATTTGATGTTTCTTTGATGACGAAGAGGGAAGACAGAAAATTTGGCTCGAGGAAAGAAATATAGGCTGCGGAATTAATTACTTAGGTATGCGTTTTTTTTTTTTTTTTTATATTGATTTTATTTTAATTAAATAATTAAAATATCTCGCGGTCCTTAACTAGTAATCCCGAACCATTATTTAACCGTGACGACCGACGATACCAGATTATAACGCTATTCCGAACTCAACGGAACTGATATTGAAATTTAAATTCGAATGTAAATATAAACGGCCATATTAAATTGAAAATTCAATAAAAATATCATTTATATTATCAACTAAATATTTAAAACAATATTAAATATTTAAAATAAATTATTCAAAAATCTGGGTCGTTACATTCTTCCCCCCTTAAAATAATTTCGTCCTCGAAATTGCTAAGGTAGCAAAATGGTACAAACTCATTACTTTGAAAAATATTATTCAACTTCCCAGGATTTTGAAATTCTTAATTCTGGTTTGAATTTAATTCTAATTCATCTCATTTGTATATATTTAATTCTTATACAAATTCTATTTTGGTTATAAATAACCATTCTAATTTTATAATCTCATTTGATTATAAAATCAACATTCAACACATCCATATAATAATAATTCTAGAAAATTATTCTTTCTATATCAAAATAAAATTTTGGGTAAAATTATTTCATTCACCCATTAAAAACAATATCGTGTTGTATTTTCTGTTCAAGTTTTTAGAAATCCCTATCGACTTCGTGGCGTCCCACGATTCGACCAGAATTCATAAACTACTCAACAGACAAGCCAACACAATATAAACAATTTTATATCAACATACAAATACGCGCTCTCGTATATACACTCAACTCATTCTAGGGTACTAATGGCCCTATCTCTAATGAGTACATACCACACAAGCCTAGGTATTCGCTCAACCTAAGCTCTGATACCAACTGAAACGACCCGCAAATCCGAGCTATCTGAGTTGACTAAAAACACCACACGTCCAACCCAAATAACACAGAAATACGAACCATTAATAGAAAGAAGCTAGAAGATGAGAAATAGAAAGAAAGAAATATTAGAATAGAAGAAACAAAGATCACAAACTCACAGCGGAACGAATAAAATATATTATATAACATAAGCTTCGAAATACAAATCTGTTTTGTACATATATACATACCATCATCAGAGTACACATAACATTTGATTCAGCGGAAGTAACTCTAAACAACTAACTTTGAAGCCTCCTGCTTCAAGCTCCTCCAAGTGTATCTGTAAAAGCCTGAAACACTTGACTGCCCGTACAAATTTGGGCACCCAAGAGTTTAGGGAAAACAAAAACAAAATAAACTCTGGGTCAGTCATGGGACTGGTGTGAGTAAACTCCAACCACTTGATTAACTTTAAAAATCCTTTCAAAAGAAAAGGTAATAGTAAGACCAGCCCACACATAAACACGGACGGTTTTTACCTTACTATAACCCAAAACACTTTGATACGAAAATCCAGTGATATTATAATAATGTCTACATCAAGTAAATAACCAAATAGCAGAACGCTTGCATCTCACGCTCTACATATATAGTGTAAACTCAAAAACCGCATGGCGCTTATTGGAGATTGGATTTCCAACATGACAAGGTATGGGACCACCTTCCGACAGTGCATCTCTAGAGGCGAATACACCTGGGTTCAACAAGAACATCTTGCAACCCGGCCCACACATGACCGACCACTCATTTCGCTTGAGTGTATCGAATGTATATCACCAACGGTTGGACTCAAACCACCGTTTCCCGAATGGGCAGAATCGATAGATTTAGAAACAAAAGGAATTTCTCTAGATAGGTGATTATACACCCTAATGGGTGCGACCCACATAGCCATGCTGCCTGCCCGATTTTTGTCCTTTCCTGGTTGTTGAGGCCTGAGGCTACGAATACTTACCATTCATTGATAGCACAATCACTTTGAATGCCACATCATCAGATCCGTTAATCACTAATTGGTTTGCACAAATATTCTGGATGTTATGCTAAGGGAATAAATCCGTTGCAACCATATATATTCATCCAGACCAACCCATTTGATCATTGGAAATATTCTGTCAGACATTCGTCCATTTACGTTCGTTCTGGGATTGAACGAAACCGAAGGCACCATTTCTATAAATAGAAAAGCCCTTGCACTTTACTCCGTCTTCAATATATGCAGCATACTTGGTTCGCAATGCTTATGCCGATATGGAGTGGTTTTTCGGATAATAATCCAACCGGTCTCTCCATATTGACAACGATGGTCAAAAACTTCGATAGTCTGTGATTTAACTATCGAATAAAAACAAGTGTTCAATCAACATATCAAACAAATCACTGGGCCCTTTAATTAATATTTCATTAATTAAATCTCTTTCCCATTTCCTTATCAATATTCGTTAACCAAATATTTCCAATAATCAATCTTGGCCCTTTACGCTATTTTTGATTTCGTTTCCTTATCGAATTCTATATATATCGATATATAGATTTCTAATTGTCAAATTTCTTAAAAATATTCTAACTCCTTAGATTTCCGGAAAATTTCGCCATAACCTCCCCTGTATCGGGAGCATCGGGAAATTTCAAATAGCTTCCCGGTATCTTCCTCAATCAAAAAGAAAAAGGAAAAGCCAAGCGGCTTGCCGATACGGCGCATAAAACCCATATATGAATTTAAACATGTACCTTATTGTCGAGCACATAAATTAAAATCTTCATATACTCCATCCCATATCTGTTTAACACCTGTTCACCTGTTTTCCAATTCAATTCAACTTAATTCATTCGTTTGAATTCAATTTTGAATCGTTTGAATTCAGTTCCGCTCAATTATTCTTTAATTAGCTCTTTTTGCCTATTTCACTTCTTTGTTGAACATAACATGTTCAAACAAAATATTTAACTCGTTCATAACCAAATTTTCAATTCTAGTTTCCCTTTTGATTTCGAATATAAATTTCAAATCGAATTTTCTTATTCAAACCCCAATATCCCTTCGAAATCTCATTAACTAATTTCTATTTCAAATTAGTTAGTTCTATTCAATAAATCAAAAATCTGATTTCTGTTTCAAAAATCATATTCATTTACACAACTTTGAATTCGCATATATTTTACAACTCAACTCTGAAATTCTCTAAATAGAAACTTCGGATTTTTATTTGTTAAAAATCCTTTTATAATATTAAATAAACCATTATGGTTTTAAAACGATTATGGCGCTGCTTTTCTGGAAATTTGATTTTGACATAACTCAAAATCTATACGACGAAATTCAGATTTTTTCTCTTTCATTAGAAAACTATTATCAAATCGGTCCTGACGCTTCTTGTTTCAAAGAGTTTCGACTTCAATTGCACTCTGTATATTCAATTGAAGTTCGAATCGCCAATTTACGAACTGCAGCGCTGCGGCAAGTTCGTTTTAATTATATTTATAAATATATATAAACTTTTAAACCTCTAAACTTCTTTCAAATGAATTCAACTTCATCTAATATATATATATTCATATATATTTCAAATTCCATTTAAATCTTTACATTTCAAATTCCATAGTTTTAAATCCTGTATTCAAATCCCATTTGAAATCCTTTATTCGAATTCCATTTCAAATCCTTTATTCGAATTTCATTTCAAATCCAACTCCTTTTTAAATTTCTATATTTGAAATTCATGCTTGAATTTAAATATCCAAACT
Organism: Allium sativum; assembly: GCA_030737875.1. Taxonomy (NCBI): domain Eukaryota; kingdom Viridiplantae; phylum Streptophyta; class Magnoliopsida; order Asparagales; family Amaryllidaceae; genus Allium; species Allium sativum. Next base: position 505,121,550 of record CM060921.1, on the reverse strand, counting down.
CCATTTAAATTTCTATTTGAAATTCTAAATGTTTCAAATCCCATTTGAACTTCTATATCCCAATTTCTATATTTGAATTCTATTGAAATTCAAATATTCAAACTCCTTTTTAAATTCTATATTCAAAATTCCATAGTTAAAACCCATTTGAATTTCTTATTCAAATCCCATAAATCAAATCCTATTTGAATTCAATTTGAATTTCTCACATTCAAATTTCATTTGTCCTTTCCCTTTTGAATTCTAATATTCAAATTCATTTCCAGCCCCATTTAAATTCTAATATTCAAACTCATTTTGAATTCTAATGTTCAAACCCATTTGAATTTCTTCACTCAAACCCATTTGAATTCCCCTGAATTCAAATCCCATTTTCAAACCATTTGGATTTTCTATTTGAAATCCTATTTGAAATTCTAAATTTCAATTCTACTTTGAAATCCTATTTTCAAAGTTTATTTCAAATTCTATTTTGAAATCTCATATTCAAATTTCTACTTGAATTTCTAAATTCAATCCCATGTTCAAATTCAACACTTGGATTTCTATTTCAAATCTCAATTCGAATTTCATATCTAAATTCCATTCAAATCTCTATTCACATTTCACATTTGAATTCTTCTTTGAAATACTATAATTCAAATTCTATTCAAATTCTTCTTTGAAATTCTATATTTCAAATTTTATTTTGAAATTCTTCTTTGAAATTCTATATTTCAAATTTATTTGAAAATTCTTTATTCGAATTCCTTTGAATTCAAATTATATTTTCATTCAAATTTCGTCTATTCAAATTCTATTTGAACTTCTATTTGAATTTCTAATATTCAATCTTCTTTTAAAATTCAAATATTTAAACTCCTTTTAAAATTCTACTATTCGAATATCATACTCAAATTTCATTTGAGTTATATATTTTAAAATTTCATTTCAAATCCTATTTTGAAATTCCCTTTTTAAATCCCAATTTCACACTTGTATTTCTATTTCTGAATTATCGAATGATAATCCTTTTCCCTTCATTTATAACTTCGTTATAAAAGAACTATTTATAACTTCGTTTATAAAGAAACCACTTGTTTAATTTTTCAAAAAAACAAGTTTATATTTTTATTCCATTTAAATTCAAATTCTATTTAAAAAAATAGAGTTTTCCCTTTTTAAATCGCCAATATCCTTTTTATGATATTTTTAGTTATCATTACTTAAGCCCAGTGATAAAACACACAAAGCAACCAATTGTTTATTTTTCTAACACATCATATATAACAATATATATGCAATCAAATAAACAAACAGATAATATATTTTTGAGGAATCCAGTTGGATTCCTCCAACCTGTTTTTTCCTGCATCCACAGATGTTAGCACATAAATAATACCCATTCTGCTTCGTGGCAGAATATCGCGGTATAGAAGGTCATCCACTAATCATAGCGTGGGGCGTATAGGGTAATCATCCGCTATGAAACTGCGGGCATCCGCTAATGAGACTGCGGGAATCCAACCAATCAATCAACCCAATATATATATATATATATAGCCTAAATAACTAATATATAAAACAAGCAGAAAAATCCAAGCAACAACAATTATTTTTAACGAAATAAAAATAATTAAAAATAAAAGGTGAGTGAGATTTACTCACCAGGATTTTTAATTTGCCGATCATTCATTCAAATGTTGTATCGTTGTTTACGAATTTACTCAAGTCATCATCAACTGAATCTATTCGAGTTAATTTCACCTTTCACCTACGAATATAAATTTAACGATTAACATTTCAATTAACGAATAAATAAATGTCTTATATATATATGTATCCCTTTTCTTATTTAAATAAAACACCAAATTGTTTTAATTAAATCTCCAACTTCTTTTATTTATTTTGAGTTTGAAATCTAAATCAAACTAATATGGTTTAAATAAAAGAATCAAAACAAACTAATTTATTTGCTCTTTATATCACTAATCCCTCAAAATAAATTCCTAGCTGCCATATTTATTTTTCAAATAAATAAAAACTAAATCTAAAAAGGAAAAAACAAAAATACCTTAATCCTGTTAAAAATTTTTCCTTCTTCCTCAATACATCACTGCCGAACAAAGACTCCCCTCCCAAGAACTAGAACCGCAAGCTACACTTTCATCAATGAACTTCAGGGAGCAAATCGCGATCCCTAGAATACACAAACCACCACCTTCACGCTGCTCCACCGAACACCGTTTCTCCTGATCCCACGAGTTTGCCAACATCGCACCTTCCCAGACATCGAATCCCCCAATCTGAACGATGTCGCATACCAGAAAACAACTCGCGATAACCCTTTCCCCCAAATCAACACTTCGACACCCCGAGACCCCATCGCAAGATGAAGTAGATTATCCCGCCACCATAGAGGTCGTCGTGTCTGCTCATAGCTCGCCTACAGGCGCGTCGAACTGGCCTCCGACATCCTGTACTACCTCCAAGTCCCTAACCCTAACCGAGTCCATCGCGAGTGCTTCGAACGAGCCTCAGATGTCTTCGAGGGTTTTTTTTTTTTTTTTTTTCTTTTACTAAGGAATTTGAGGGGGATATCGGGTTTTATTTCAGAAAGGGAAATGAAGAAAGAAAAGGGGCGGCGCGTATTTATAGAAGAGGGAGGGAACAAGTATTGCTGCTCGAGGTAGGGAGCAAAAAGTCGGCCATTAAATTTGATGTTTCCCTGATGACGAAGAGGGAAGACAGAAAATTTGGCTCGAGGAAAGAAATATAGGCTGCGGAATTAATTACTTAGGTCTGCGTTTCTTTTTTTTTATATTGATTTTATTTTAATTAAATAATTAAAATATCTCGCGGTCCTTAACTAGTAATCCCGAACCATTATTTAACCGTGACGACCGACGATACCAGATTATAACGCTATTCCGAACTCAACGGAACTGATATTGAAATTTAAATTCGAATGTAAATATAAACGGCCATATTAAATTGAAAATTCAATAAAAATATCATTTATATTATCAACTAAATATTTAAAACAATATTAAATATTTAAAATAAATTATTCAAAAATCTGGGTCGTTACACCAAAAAAAATGTGAATTTGTCTACATTCAAACAGGATTGGGTTCCTAACGGTACAAAAGTAAATTCAGATGGATTGTTATGCATACAGGTTTGGAACATAAGAATACAATCGATAGTGGTTTTACAATTTTTGTTAGACCACTCGATCCTCTAAACTGTTAGGTACCGAAGATGGCTGAGGAGCTGCTTTGTAAAAAAGAGGTTGAATTCAAAATTTTCTTATCATTGTATCATTCAACGTTCCTTGGTCAAGTTTATTTTGAGATAGAGAATCCACAACATCTACCGAAAAATTTGGTGTGATCTCTAAACTCATCTCTGTTAATATTCTCTGTTTTTATTCTTCTTTATTTGTTCCTCCTTCTACCCCTTTAGTTTATTTTCTTTTGATTTTTCTGATTTGAGTTGTCACTGGTATATTTTTCTTCTTCTTGAGCTTTCTTAACTTCCAGAATTCATGATTTTCTGGAAATTTGCTTCATTTGTATAAAACTCTAATGTTTTACTGATTTACAGATCTTGAATTTAAAACTGTAAGTATCTGCAATTATTTTGAAGTTTAATTCTTTTTTGATTTCTGAATTCCTAACAGTGCTGAAGTATTCTTACCATATCTTGAACAATGTTAATATGAATTCTAAATTTTTTGCAGATCTAAAGAACTTAAGAAATTTCACATACCTTTGTTGTTTTGAGTTACTTCTATTTCATTTTGGAAAGACTTGAAAATTTATACTCGTTATAGCACACAACTATTTTTCAGTTGTGATAATTTCATTGGTTTTTGGATTGGCTTGGATATTTCTGAATTGAAAAACATTTGGCTTGAATCACTGTATTGAATCTTGAGATTTTCATGTTCCTTCAAATGATTTAAAAAAATGTATTTTTTATCTTAGATCATGAATCATCTTTTGTGACTGTCAGAAATATCTGTGAAAAAAATCTCTAGACAAATATGCTTTGAAATTGACTGGTGTGCTACTCTGATAGAAGAAATAATTTTGAAAATGTTTTGATGACTGCTTGTTTTTGGTTAAAAAATAAAAAAATTTGCTGCTCTGATAGATGGAATCGAACTGTTAGATTTAGCTGTTTGGGCTCGGTAATTCTTTTCTCTCCTGAAAATTATGTGTCGAGTGGTAGAATGTAAAATCATCTTTGAGATACCATTATTAGCTACCAGGGTGGTATTAAAATCTCCCTAAGCAGAGATAACAAGTGGTATCAGCCTTAAACGCTTTGAAATTTTCTCACTCATCTGTTTATTTCTTTATACTGATTCTCATCTTGTATAGGTTCTTCAAAATCCTCTTGTAATTGATTTTTCAATTTTAAAACAATTTATTGATTATTTATTTATTCAGAAATTGAAATCAATAACCAAATTGAACAATATATAAAATTCATCAAAATTATTATCAGATTTTGAAATTGTGATGAGTTGTGACTACAGTATACTTCACAATAAGAGGAGATTTTATTTAAATTTTCATAATGATTGAACATTTTTTATAATATCTTTGAACTAGGACTTATTTCACGAACATCTTCCTAATCTATCATCATTGTAACATCCATCATGATTGTTTATTAATGTGGACAGTTTAATATTTTTAAAATCATCTTATGAATATACAACTTCAAATTTGTGATGGAAATGTGACTGTATTATTTCTCAGAATTAGAGAGAATTGAAAATTTTCAAATATCCCGGTACAGTTGAGCATATTTCATAATATGATTAGTTTAGAAATTTATTTCACAATCATTTCTGTACATACCACATTTCTATCATCCATATTGGTTTTATATATGGAGGAGATTTTTTAAAAAGAAAATGATATATATAATATACATAAGTGTTTCTCTAACCTCATTTAAAAATCCAAGCTCTGGTCATGCATGGTTAAGAGATTATTTATATTTAAGCAGCAACTGACCTCATTTAAAAATCCAAGATCTGGTTATGCATGGTCAGTGTGCTCTTAAATAAAAAGAAAATAATAGAAAAAGGAAATAAATAAAAAGTTATATGAAATCCTCCTTGGTGTGTGAAAACCAACCTATCAATCCATTTTCTATTTTATGAAATGTGCTAATATTTTATACTATATTATGATTTGGTGATTGATAGCTATTAGGAATTGAGATTATTTAATTTTGTCACTTAAATTGAATTTATGATTGTAGTCCAAATCCATCACTGTTTTGTGCTCATTTTTTATAAAAATTATTTTGAAAATAATTGGAAATAATTTGTTTTAAAACTCTCTCCATTTATATAAATTTCATCGTAAATCCATCATTTACAATGTGAAATTTGCCACTAGTTCTTAGAATATTATGATTTTTGTTTGATTAATTGAGATTTATGATGAATGCTCTTCCTCTTAAGCTGATTATATATTTCCAACCAATTTTCATCATTGTTTTATTTGTGTATCCTTTTGATGATAACAAAAGGGGGAGAATGGGTAAAGATTTTGATTTATGAGTGAATATTTTATAAATATTTTAATATTGAAATTTAATTCGATTTATTCTTTTCATTGTCAAACACATTTATTATATTCAAAATTTTATTATATGTTTGTCATCATCAGAAGGAGGAGACTGTCTTATCTAACAATTATATGTTTTTTGTTTGATGATAACAAACATATATTTATTATAATAAATTTGTTTGCAATTGTATTGTTATACAACATCACAGACAGAAATAAATATTTACACTTAAATAGAATACAACTGCACAAGAATTTAAATATCAAACAGTATTTTATTTAAATATAATATTTTGTTTCAACATCTAAATAGTACAGATTTATAACTCCGCTATTTGTACAACTCACTGTAAAACAATACATTCAATTTCATTTGTATACATTGCTCCTCACTACAGTTCATTGTCACTAAGTTGTACAAACACATTTACACATACATTCCACTTTGTCACTATTTACATTCACTCTCTGTTACATATACATTGACACACTAACACAGTTTTGTCTCCTGTCTTCTGCCAGCTTCACAGTCAATCCAATCTTCTGCTTACCTATTACAGGAACACACACAGTAAAGTGGAAAAAAATATTTTTAAATTCTAGCAGACACAATTTTATTTTTAAAATTTATTTGGCTTAGAATTTTGGTGTTTCTCATCATATTTCATGACTTGATCTGATTTATATGGACATCCATCTGTGTCTAGACAGCTTGTGATATTCATAGTGATACACAGTAAATACCACAAGGCAGACATCGTATGTAGTGCTCTTATATATATATATATATATATATATATATATATATTGTGCACTATACATGTATACACATACATACGTATGTATATATACATATTTTTATGCAGGGACAATACGGCTAAACATCGTGAATGGACATGAACCAAGAAATTCATACGTATGCAGACACAAACACATATAAATATATCACTACACCATATCAGCGAATTTGGCACACAGGGATGCAGATATAAAATTAGGCTAAGCCGTATCAAATTTGATAGTGCTCAAATCCGTATCAAACTACATTTTGCAATCCGCACCACCCCAAACACCCTTAACCTGACCGTCCATCAACGAAGTCCCGGATCAGTTCATTTGAAATGGCTTTGGACCGTATGAAATTCGTATCAAATTTTAGCCTCCGTACCTCCACACAGGCACAATCGAGTTTTTCCACATCAAAAATTTCGGCCTAATAATCCCTCTTTTTATTTTACAATGGCAACCACCGAATACCCAAATTAGGGTTTTGGTACTCGACTGACTTCCTTTGTCAATAAGCCATCCACCGCAGTCCACGAGTTATCATCAGCTCGCGCTGCCTGCAGCTGACCGACAAAGCCTCAGTCCATCGCTGTCCATCCTTCTCGTCGCCTCTGGAGTTAAGTACTAGATCACGGTTAAATTTAAATATGAATTGTGTTTAATTTGGGTTTAATTTGAATTCGAATTGGGTTTAAATTGGGTTTAATTTGAATTTCCATGCCTTAGTTCAAAATTTTGAATGATAGATAGTTGCATGTGCTTGTCTACCTAGAATTCATGCTGCTATTATGTTTAAATTGGGTATTATTCCCAGTATTATAGTGTGGCAGTGTATTCGCTATCATCAAGCTTTTAAATCTCGGATATCGGTCATATTTCGTCTCGGGGATTTTATAGACTCGGTCTCGTATCGAGGGAGATCTCGAACGAGATGAGTCTAACTTGGGAGTTCATCTCGGATTTTCATCTTAGGTCTGAAAGTTCATATCGGAACAATATCGGGGTACATGATATGTTAAAAATGATATTCTAACAAAATTATTTTTATGAATTCTATTAAAAACATAGTAACTTAAACTTAAAATGCAAAATAACTTTATTATTCTTTATTTTGCGAAAGATCATTCATACTCTAAATCGTAATATGCTTAAAACAAAAATATTGTTAGACACGAAACATTAAAAGGATCTAAAACATTAAAAAAAATCTGCATAAATAGATCATAAAATACATAATTTCATAAGTAACATGTATGTAAAAAAGACGAGTATGAAAATCATAAGCATTGTAAAACTTATACGAACATACAATATATTCATTTAATATATAAAATGTAAAAAAAAGAAAAGATTGCTATGGCTAGATTTGAGTTTTTTAATTATTGTTCTAGTTCAGGCATAGATTTAAATTTTAACCAGAAAAACTAAGATCTTGGACGATATTCAGCATTTCGTCTCGGTCGATATATCGTTCGATATTGCAATATCTCGGGCGATATATTTAAAAGGAGATTTAGAGTGATATTTGCCGTTTCATTTCGGAAGGAGACCAAAACGAGATCTCGGAGGAGATCTCGGGCGATATTTGCAAGATTTGAAACAGTGGCTATCATTTACTTATGCTATATTTGTCTATCTTGAATTCAAACACTTTTACTTGTGCTGCCCTGCTCATTTGTGTGTATTATTGCACCATGTACACTTATCCTTATAACGTATCTGAAGTGCATGTGTATCATTTGATTTGAGAACTAAAGCATAATAGTTCTATTTACTGAGCTGCATGTATCTGGTAATTGATGTTGGGAAATTTGTGTGATTGAGTAGAAATGTCGGTGATGGATGCATGAATGAAAATAGAATGGCATTATAGGTTGAGATTTAGTCAATTTGTTTGGTATGTCATGTATGTCACACTGCATGTGAGTAAAGGCGTAAAACTGCTTTTCCATTTATGACTTGCTGCCTTGAGCCAAGTTGTTTTATGCTCATGTAACCAATCATTTTTGTTAGTCAACCCATGGCAAAAATAAAGCTGACTATTATAACATGTGTGTGCAGCAGCCTCCGTCATTTGGATGAAGCTATAAGCATGGATTTGAGTGTGTTGATCTAAACTTCAGGAAATATCTCACTTTTTTCCATCCCCTCATCTCGGATACACTACATTAGATAAGGGTAATAGAATAGAAAGGGAAAGGCTATGACAACATTATATCTACATTGCAGCCAAGCGACAAGGAGAATTATAATAATGTGGACATATCCTCTATACTGCTCTTTAATTAGGCTATAACAACTATCTTTAACTGAGAATCAGTCTCGACTGAACAAGTAAAAATGTTGTAGACCTGCAATATTCAGCTACTAATGCTATGCGGTTTGCACTTTTTTACAGGTCTCTGTAGTGTACATGCTATATGCTATCCAAGCTAACTTATTACCAGGCCACTTGATGTTTTCTTAGATCTAAGTAGTTCTTTATGAGATTTGAGTGTGTTGATCTTCCTGAAGGGTTCCTTCATGTCCTGGATAGAATGCAATGTTGCTTGGCTGATTTATGATCTTTTATCTATTTTGGAGGATGTTCGTCTTAAAGGAAGCATTGATTCAACAAGTGACAAAACTTTAGCTCACGACGCTGGTTCGGGTATTTATCCCAGCTTATTATAATGTAACATTATGTATCTTCTTTAATGTAATGAAACAGCGTGTATCTTATTTATTGTAATGTAATCAAATAGCATGTATCATTATATATTGTAATGTAATGAAATATTTCATACAATTATTTCATTTACTGTTAGAATTAGTGTATCATGTGTCATATATGCTTTGTGTTACAAATAACATGTGCTGCAGTTTCTACTTATATATATATATATACACACACACACACACACACACATAAGATACGGCTTATAGCTATATCTACTTACACTTTAGATATGGCCAATAGCCGTATGTTATCACATTGGGATACGATTTTAAGCCGTATCTAAAAATTTAACACGCCATTTTTGGTATGGCTTTTTGTCGTGCCTACATGCGTTAGATACAGTTAAAAACACAGCCTAATTATCATATATGGTGTAATGTATACACATTTATCCATATACACACACACACACACACACACACATATATATATATATATATATATATATATTGAAAACTGGTTCACTTTATTTCTACTAAAAAAGAAAGTACAGCAAACATGTTAGCATACTAACCTTTACAATATAAAAGAGAAAATAAACTGAAATACAAGTATCTGTAAAATGAAGAAACAAAATTATAACCTACACAATGGCCATCATCACTCTTATGTGCAACTCTGCACTATCTTGAACCAGTACTTTTCATATATGCAATGCCATCTTCATGCCGAATGAATACATTTTCAAATCATCAGTCCTTGTTCCAAAACCAACCCATCCATCCAAGCTAACATGCAGCCCTTATAGATATGTAGACAAAACATCTGAATACGACCCATTGTTAATGAAATCCCAAATTATATACAATTCCAAACATAAGGTCTGGTTGATGATTCACAGACTCCTATGAATCAATCTTAGTGCTAGAATTAATCAGTTTGAATATGGATATCATAACAATAAAGAATCTGCTGCCTCCATAAATCGTAAAAAAACAGGCTTTGGATGAAGATTTATCACACATGAAAATAGAAGGAAACCATTCTACCATCTGCTCAGGAACTTGCAACAATCTATCTAGCATATTAGATCAAGAGTCCATCACATTCCTTCAACCTCAATCGGGATAAGGTTGAATAACATGAAAAATCTTGATTAAAATTGATGATACTTGAACAAAACAACTTAGATTCATCCATTACCAAATACTAAAAAATCTGGATGAATACATTGTAAATTTACCAAAATCACAGAGAGGTTTGCGGGACTAACATGAACAAAGGATAACATCACGAAGATGACAAACAACTTCTTTAATTATCAATTAAGAAGATCTTATTGAAGCTAAAACTGGAAATAAAACTCAAGAGAAGGCATGATGTATATAGTAGGTAACTAAATCTACTTAGCTACATCTGATCGAAATTCAAATACTCAAAGACCAATAACCCAAGACCATAACAAAAAATAATCTTACACAATACAACTGAATACCAATCGAACTCAAAATTGGAAGATTGGTTAGAAAGGTTGGAACTGAAGCTATTCTGTTGCGCCAGCAATACCGAATCCTAAACTAACGATGGCTTGATAATCTAATCTCAAACTTATTAGATCCAGAAAGACTAGATAACTAAAAAATTACCAGCATAAGGATCTCGAGATGGATTATTAGATCTGGAGCTTTGTGGAAATTATGGTTAGACGGTGAAGTAAAATGTTTGGTTTATCAACGAATCGAGATTCATTGAAGGTTGATAAAAATCGCTATGCGATTCATTTCTGAAAGAAATCATCCCAAAATAGGCTTTAAAAAGGTGAAATGATTTTTCCAGATCTGAACTTTAATTGTGGAAAACAAGTATTATCAAAGAAGATTATCGTTCAAGGTTGTTGAAGTAAATACGAATGAAGAAATCGAAAAATAAAGAAAGGTAGGGATGGCACTCACACATGACGAAAACTGGTGAAAAACCCCACCAGTCGCCATTAACGAGGCCCTCATATATATACACACACACACACATACATATGTAAGTATATATGTATATACATAGTAGGAACAGTGATTCAGCAAACTCAAAATATTCGAGTATACAACAATGACAAGTCAGCATACATCATGGACGCAACAAACAAGATAGTGCAATTCGACATGCAAACCAAAAAAAGGACAAGAGTACAATAAAACAGCAATGGTCATATATGGACAACTGTGTGTGTGTATGGTTCCGCACAGTGCAACAGACAAGTGTACACACAGATTCATTTTTCATGGCAGCATGATGGAAGCACATCAGCCATGACAGTGATGCACAAATAGGTGCAGGCAACTCAATATGTGATGGCAAGTAACATAGGCAAGCTAACGGCTCAATCCAAATGGCAAATTTGCACTAGTACACGAGTGTAAACAAGCATACAAACAACAAATGAAAATGGAGCATGGTTCAGCAAAACACAGCTAATCACAGCTCAAATAATGACATGTGTGCAAAGCAGTATGGTTGTGACCAAGTTCAAATAGCTCAAATACAAGTAACATAATTGACAACACCAAAGGCAATATACATGCATGGTGTATACACTGCCAAAGAAGAAATACAAATGGGATGGCACACATTTTGCTCATGTCCAAGTCAGTCCAACTACCAATGCAAACAGTTCAAAGCAAATATGTACAACTGTTTATGATGAAACAATGCAAGCAAGAAAGATTCTTTCCAGCAAATCTATTTCATGCATATCAAAGCTCAAATGCAAGTCAGTAAATATACATGTGTACATTCAGCCCAAATGTTCAAGTCAGATAGAGTTGAAGTGATTGAACAAGCAAAAAATACACAGGGATGTATTAAAAGCCAGAGAAACATTTTAGGAATATAAAGTATGGTGTATTTGGCATATACACATATATGTCATTGTGTGTTTCCAGATTTTGGAAAAGTTTCAACTCAAAATATTTGGCAAGAAACTAGTCATATTTCCAGAAACTTCCAAGGGGCCACAAAGACAATTTTATTGATTTCCAGAAATCTCATTGAAAGTTTTGGAAAGTGATTATTGCAATTAAATTTTGGAAATATCATGAAAAACTAAAATCTTGAATCTAATATTCAATAGTGTCAAATTCACACAACTCGACATGATTCTTTCACGAGAAGTTTCATTGCAGGATTAAATTAAAAAAGAAACAGATTGTGTGGTTTCCACGAAATCAGTTGTTGCATATTCAAGTTTTAAATGTGTCCAAAATTGGCAAAGTCGAAGAGAACATTTTTAAATGATTTCAGAATTTCACAAATTCCAGAAATGAATACATATATGCCAATCTTTCTAGAAATTAAATATGTCACTCTCGGCAAGGAAGTCAATATATTTTCCAAAGAAAATTTTCAAGAAAGCAATTTTTTTTTCCAAAATTATGCTAATTTTTTATAGCAATATATCAATTTGACTTGCCAAAGTTTTTGTCTAGAAATCACAGTGTAATTTTGGGCAAGAAAACAATTATTTGTTTTCAAAATTATTTCAGAAATTCACAAATCATTCATGGAAACAATCAAGCAAGGGATAATATTTGTTCATCATTCAAAGCCGTGGGAATCGTTTTCAAATCAAGGCAATAAAAGGCAACAACTCACGCAAGCCATCAGATCATGACATATGTGAAATCAGAGTTATTTTAGGATATAACAATCATATAAAATCACCTAATACATCATTAGTAAGATAGATTGAAAAATAACAACAATAAAAAACTCGAGAGCTCAAAGAAATCAAACCAAGAATACTCATAGTTTTTCCAATCAAGCTGAAGTTGCCCGAAAACAAGCATCAGAGAATCGAAGCATCAAAGATTAAACCAAGAAGCAATCACTTTGAAGTCGCTATTTTGGATAGGAATAAAAACCCTAATTTGGTTTTTAGTCGGCTGACATTTTGGGAGCAAGCTACCAAATGAAATATAAGGAAAGAGGGCCGACTTATTTTAGATATAAAAGGGGGTTTTCATTTTAATTTAAATTATTTTGTTTTGTTTTTACTTTTGTAATCGTCGATCTGTTTTCTAGTTTTTCTATTAGAAGTTTTGTTGTTTGTAAAAACTAGGGTTTACTAGCTATGGGTTTGTAGTTAGGGGAAAATCTGGTTTTGGGGACAGAAATCAGTGCAGGGTTTGGAGCATAGGATTAAAACAGCAGCAGGTTTTTGGAGTGTACAAAACTATATAGGAGGTTAGCAAGGGGTTCCCGAGTTTATAGGTTTTTGTATGCGGTGTCTGTTTATTACCTAGTAAAAACCTTAGGAATGCAGCAGTAGGTAGGGTTTGCAGAAGCTGGGTAAAATATGTGTTATTTACTTTATGTATTTATTTTTTCTATTGCAATTTGCGCTGTGATATTTTTAAAATCTCTATAAAATTCAATAAACCCTATTCACCCCCTCTCTAGGGTTAATTTAGATCCAACACCCGCCTCGACCTCGCAAAAGACAGTTGCCCACGCACTCCACGATTGTAAATGACTATGTAGCGCTAGGAACGTATGGAGTGAAATATGAATGTATAAAGCAGAGTAGTAGTTGAAAGTAAAAATCACACAGTCGATTTATACTGGTTCGGACCACTGTCCCTTCTGGTATTTCACTAACACAATTATCCTCACTTAACCCAGAGGAATAGGTTCACAATTACCCGAACGGGATTTCTTTCCTCAACCACTGAAAAGGACTTTCTCAATACAGAGTAGTCGATGACGATAAGTGTTCATGATAACACGAATATGTCAATATGAAGTGCACCCTTCCTATAGCCTTTCCTTGATGATAGACGTGAAGCTTGTGAAAGGTTATGGAAGATTATAAACTCAAGTAATTGAAAATAGTGTGCTTTTAGGAAATTAGAGAGCTTTGAATAAGATAGAAATAGTTATATTGAAATTCGGTGATTGGATCACTTAATCAAGTCTCTATTTAAAATATGTAAATAGTTACAACTGATCATGAAGAGATTTGATCAAGAGATATGGATTAGAAAGTTGTGAATTTTCATAATAAGTTGCAACTCTTCGTAATCAGATGTCTGAAAATAATTTTCAGATGTTTGTTTTGATTTGAAAAATAAAATAGCAAGGAATAGTGTATTTCGTAGCAGATTCATCCGTCTGAAAAATTCAAAGCAGACGTCTGAATATTATGTATAATTTAAGTTTGTCTCAGCAAACAGACGTCTGATTGATTTATTTCAGACGGCTGTTTTCTGGGAAAAACTTATTCCTTACCTCTTTTCAATGTGAATATATATATATATATATATATATATAAAATGTGTGTGTAATCGTCAAGGAAGACTTTAACATATAAATCTAGGAATTAACAGACTCTTACAACATACATAATCTTCATTTTATGTTCTTGAGTCTACTTGTCGAATATCTTTCTGCAAAATGGAGTAAGTCGGAATAATATATAAGCTTATGTATAGTTGTCATAATCAAAACACTATATAGTGAGATTCAACATTCTCCCCCTTTTTGACTAATGACAACTATATAAGCTCCCCCTGTCAATATGTATATATCATTACTTGTTTTCCCTCTTTGTCATTTGACAAAAAGGGATACTTATGCAATAACTTAAGTATTTATGCATTACACACAAACATACCATAGAAACATAATAGCTAGACATAACATACCATAGTATATACTAGAGTTTTTTTGCTAAAATAAAGATATAAGTACCAAAATATTACACATCACTTAATAATCTTGTAGGCAAAATACTTAAACAACTAAATTACTAATTATACTTTACCATTCTTCAGAAGTAGGTGTCACAATAGTTGTTCCACCGTCTTTGGGAGAACCATGTTCAGAGGCACTATCTGGAACTTCTTCAGCCGAACTAGATGACCATTGAAAAGGTGTTGGAGCATGAGTTTAGCTAGAAGGGGTCCCGGAGTAAGAAATTGCTTCCCAAAATTTGTTTCAAAAGCCTTTAATGGAGTCAAATTTTTTGTTTGTTTGCTTTTCAAAACGTTTTAACTCTTTATGAATTTTTGATTGATTGTGTGAAAGGGTAACTAATGCTTGTTTTGAAGAAGTTCCAGGAGATATGACTTGAATTTCTTCTTCTTCTTCACTAAGTTGACGACGATGAGGAGGCTCGGTTATAATTGCTTCTAGATGTGATGCTACATGTTCAGTCCATGTTGCAAGAGACATATACTCCAAAGTGGCGGGATTTGGATCAATATCCATAAGTTTCAAAGTCTTTGGACCAATTTCTCTAATGCTTAGTGAAGGAGTATTAGGTATGGTTATCTCATAAGCGTTAAGGATTCAAGTAATATAAGCAACATAATGTAGAGTCTTATACTTTTGCTTATATGTGATATCCGTCCATTCATCCGTGATGATTTTGTATTATTGATTTGCTTATTTGAGTATAGGGAATACAAGGCTTGGAAATCTCATTTGTAGACTTTTTCGTAACTTCCTTTGCGAGGTTGAATGGTTCGGACTAGTATGCGATTTAGTAAGAGAGCTTGTGGTCGGACATGAGTGGAAGTAAGTTCGTGCATTTTAATGACATTATCAGAAAGGAACTCGTGACACCCCACGTCTGTTAATGTCACTCACAAAGGGACTGCATTAAATTTCGTGGAGCATTATAGTAAACAGAATGGAAATATTACAAGACAGACATATAAAATAACAACGGAATAAAAACTTTATTTGTCATAAGATATCGTGGTCCAAAAAAATAACACATGTCTGAAACACAAAAGCCCATTACAACATAAAAGCTACTGTCTTGTACTTCAAAAATATTAGAGTACGTAAAAGAAATAAAAATCCCCAAAAACAAAATATAGCCATAGCAGCAAGGATAGGAGCTTAAGCCATACATATCAGCAGCTCCAGCAAAAGTAAGCAGAATCACGGTCAAGCCTGAGTGTTTCCTCCCTGAGAACCTGGGGGGGAGAAATGGAAGAAATAAGGAGAAACAAAAAGAATCAGATAAAAAGCCTGGCGAGTCTAGTTACTTTGGCAAGTAAATAAATAAAAGTAGCATGACAGGCATATAAAGTGGACAAGAGAGATTACTACATAAAAGACAGGTGTGACAAGGTAGACAAGATAAGGTGCATACGCTTCCCTAAAATGATTACTCTGTACTGTTACTAGTATATCTAGAATGAGACGATCCTTTCCACTGTAAGGTGGTAGACTTAGGCATACTTCCAAGTGTACCCTAACTACTACCCTAATCGATCGGCTCCCTAATCCGCATAGATACTCTATGCTGGCCCCACCATAGGATGTATCACGTCCTAAAGTGGCAACCCCTCGCTGAAATGCACAACCCTATATCTACAGATGTCACGATCGTCTTATGCCCTTCTGCCCAGCTCATGCACGCACATGGCCTAGTCGGTTTGCGCCGCCCACACTGTCCTTCACGTTTGGATCTCTTACAATCGATCCAGCAAGCATGCTCCTTCTCTGACCTAGTATAGAGTACATGTTTTGATACCTACTCCGGGTTACTGGATGAAACGAGTCCCACACAATATGATACAAGATCTCCCCTTTTTCATGTATCTGCCTAGGTTTTCCATTTGATTATGTATACCACTAGGTGTCTTTAATTACATATCTTTATTACTTCCATTGGTTATGTATGCCACTAGGCGTCTTTAAATACAAAACCTTATCGGGTTAAGTTTGTGGGCCGATTGTAAATATTACCCACCCCCTCCAGATTTGCTTAACCCATCCACTGTCTCATCAATTTTACTAAACCCTAACTTTAGTTCATATTTATACAATCCCTTATGGATTAGATTAGGTTAAGCAGTCCAATTTATTACCATGTCCATTTATGGTTTATAATTGGTTAGACTCCCACATTAGGCCTACAACTTGTCGATGCAGGATATGTCGGTCGGGTCCCGCCAGCCTTCTTCCACAAGTTGGGCCTAACCTCATGTCATAGCCCATCTCGTATTTGCGCACTTAGACCTCTCACATTAGATTTCAACATTAGTGGTTGTCGGATATGCCGGTCGGGTCCGAGAAGACATCCACCACTAATGCAACCTAACCTTGTGTCATAAGTGCAATAAAAATTTCTAATTGTAATTATTAGATATTTCATTCTTATCCAGTTCTTACCTATGTCTTTATAGGTGATTATGCCCCTTTTTCCCCATTTTGAATTATATGTCCAATTCATATAAACATTATTTAAATCATGTCAATTCTGACCTTTTTTTCCCCGTTTCCTAACTAACGCATTAACATATATTTGGCGGCATCTAGGCTAGAAAGTAGCCTAGCCGTAAACAATAAAAGGGAAAGGTGATGGGAAAAATGACAATAGTGATTGTTCTGCCATAAACATAAACTAGCATGGTGATAAGGTGTACATATAAGCATAAATCTGATGAACTTATGGCAATTAACTAATTCTAACATAACTATGATGTCGTAATAAGCATAATAAGATCTAAATTAACAATTTAGACGTCCAACAGGTTTAGATCTAATATGATAGGCATAAGGTGATAAACTAGATCTGATTAATAATTTAGATGTCCACGTAATTCAGATGCAATAGTTAAATATAGATCTAACACGAATAATGTCAAGATCCACATCATAGCATGTCATAGTAGTTACAATAGATCCGATAAGATAGAGATTTAGATCCAATAGTTAAAAATAGATCTAACAAAAATAAGGTCAAGATCCACATCATAGAATGTTATATGTTCACAGTTTACAATGGAACCAGTATAATATAGGCACACGAACAAATCCAAACTATAGTCATATCACATTTACTTTTAAATATTTAAATCTTAAAGCAACTAGGAACTCATAGATTTTGGATTAGAAAATAGAAAAGGAATGGATCTTGAATCTCTAACTTATTTGCTTAAGTTGATTGTTGTAGAAGATAGGATCCGTCTCAGTACAGACACCGGCAGCATTTGGCCTCCATGTTTTCCAATGAAGAAAACAGGAGAAATGGAAACATATTTATAGCTACCCGCACCTATGAATCCGATAGCCACATCAGCCCTAAGGGTGTCAACACCCCTGTAAGGGGGTCGACCCTGGTGTCGACACCCCTCTAGGAGGGTCGACCCTGGTGTCGACACCCCTCTAGAGGGGTCGACCCCCTAGAGCGGGAAATTTGCTGCCTTACGAGATTTTGATTTTGAACCCTTTGTGGATAAGGTTCTGACTCATATGTAAATATATATAATTCTTCTACGCGTATACAAACTTAAAATCCTCATAACTTCCTCATACAGTGTCCGTTTTATGCAGACCAAATGTCTATCTTGACCAGAATTTCGAGATGGACGCAATGATGTAGTCCTTTTCCCTTAATTCCGAATATTAAATTAATTATTATTTAATTTATTCTCTTTTAGTCTTGTTAAAAATACGGGGTGTTACATTTCCCTCTACTCAAAGGATTTCGTCCCCGAAATCTCTTAGTTGAGAAGAATGCATATCCTACCATCCATCATCCATAAATCACTGACATCTAATTATTATATGAATATATGCAAAGGTGTGTGTATATGTCCCAATACTAATGCGAAGATCAGGCAGTCTACTAATTCAGTTGACCTCCTTAATGCAATGTATGTCAGTGCCATGTATCCAATATGTATGCGAATAATCCTATTATAACATGTGAGTTCTATACGTGTGCACACTCATTCGTCCAAATGCAACATCAATATGCTAATACATCCATTTCCACCCATAAAAGAAAAGAAGATGCACACACATCCATATGCAGTATAAGAGTGATTGATCCAATCTAGTGCCCAATATGTGTGTATATGCATCCACAGGCAGCCACTAGCAAACACTTGCATCCACTTGCTTCCATCAAACATAACATGTCTCAAACACATGTTTACATCCATAGGATTCCTATCTAAAGGTCAAAGATAATATGGATAGGATATATTCAAATGATAGAAACAAGCACAAATAAAATTTTGGAAAAGGAGTTAAGAACATACCCTTGAAAAGAAAAGGGTACGAAGCTTGAATCTTGTCTTCGGTCTCCCAAGTTGCATCCTCTGGGTTATCTCCCCATTGAACCTTTATCAGCTTGATCTCTTAATTGCATAGCTTCTTAACTTCTGATCCAAGAATATGGGTAGGGACTCGTCTTACTGTCGCCTCCCGCTATGCTTCCACTTCTTCCAATATGCTTGGCTCAACAACTTGCGGTGTCATGCAAACACTTCCGCAGATGAGAAACATGGAAAACATCATGAACACCGGATAAATTTTCTGGAAGATTTACTCTATAGGCCATTTGGCCAATCCTTTCGGTTATGGGAAATGGTCAGACAAACCTAGGTAACAACTTCCCTATCGATCCGAAGCGAACCACATTCCTCAGAAGTGACACATTGATAAAAACTAAATCTCCCACTTAAAATTCAATGTCAGTCCTTCTCTTGTCTACATATGATTTCTTCATATAGTGGGCTGTCTTCATCCGCCGTCGAATAAGGTCAATCTTCTCGGACGTTTCCCTAACCATATCCGGTCCAAGTAATAATCTTTCTGTAGATTCCCACCAACAATTTGGTGATCTTTAGGGTCGTCCGTACAATGCTTCAAAGGGTGCCATGCCGATGCTGGCTCGATGGTTGTTGTTATAGGAAAACTCTACTAAAGGAAGGTGCTCTTCCCAAGTCCCTCTGAAGTCTAGGATACATAGCCTTGAAAGATCTTCAAGAATTCTGTTCATCCTCTTCGTCTGCCCATCGGTCTGAGGATGATAAGCAGTGCTCAAACACAACTGTACACCTAATTCTTCTTACAAGATCCTCCAAAATTCACTGGTAAAGATGGGGTCACGATCGCTTACGATGCTGGAAGGTAACCCATGAAGACGAACTATCTCTCGGACATAAATTGCTACCAACCATGATGTCGTCCTGTTACTCCTAACTGGAATAAAGTGAGCACTCTTAGTGAGTCTATCAACCACAACGCAGATACTGGTGTTACCTTTCTCCGATCTAGGAAAACCATCTATGAAATCCATAGAGACGTTCTCCCATTTCCACTGTGGAACCTCTAAAGGATGAAGTAAACTACCGGGCTTCTTTTGCTCAGCTTTGACTTGCTTGCAGACTAAACATTGAGAAACAAATCCGGCCATATCTTTCTTCATCCCGATCCAAAAGAAAAACCTCTTCATGTCTCTGTACATCTTATCACCGCCTGGGTGGATAGTCATCTTAGAATGGTGGGATTCTTCTAGGACTGCCTTTATCAAGCTTCCAGTTTGAGGAACATAAAGCCTTTCATCCCGTCGCAACCACCCCTTTTCGTCTATGGTATATCGACTAAGGTGACTAGAAGTCTCCCCTTTTCTGAGCTTATTCATAATGTCTAAAATTTGTGGGTCACATTGCTGCGAAGCTCCTGTCTGATCCATAAGAGTTGGTCGTATTTCTAGCGATGCAAATAAATCAGGCAAAATCTCGATGGAGGGTCTAAAATTAAAAGTTGAGATGAACTTCAAGCTCTTCCTCTCCACAAACAGAGGACTTAAGGCCATCCTCTATCTACTTAGTGCGTCAGCCACCACCTTACCCTTGCCAGGGTTATAAGCAATCTCAAAATCATAAGAAGCTAAGTACTCCATCCACCTTTGTTGCCTTAAACTAAGATCCTTCTGTGAAACTGATACTTGAGAGATTTATGATCGGTGTATAACTCAAACTTCTCTCCAAGTAAATAATGATGCCACGTCTTTAGCGCGAATATTATGGCAGCTAGCTCTAGATCATGGGTGGGGTAGTTCTTCTCTTGAACTCTCAAATGTCTCCCCAATAACACACTACCTTTCCTTCTTGCATCAGAACTGCACCAAGCCATGTACCACATGCATCAGTGTACACTTTGTTCCCATCGGGAAAATTCAAGACTGGAGCTGTTGTAAGAGCCCTCTTCAAACGTTAGAAGGCAACATCACAATCTAAATCTCATGAAAATGTCAAGTTATTCTTCGTTAGCCTGGTGAGTGGGGTTGATATCTTTGCGAAGTCCTTAATGAACTTCCTATAATAACTTGCTAACCCAAGAAAGCTTCTCACCTTTGTTGCATTTGCCAATCTTGCACCATAACTACTTTCGCGGGATCCACAGCTATCCCTTCTTTGGAGACTACATACCCTAATAATCTCACCTCCTTTCTTCAAAAATGGCATTTGGAGAACTTTGCCTTAAGCTGATGGTCATAAAGAGTTTTCAAAACTTCTCCTAAATGTTGGGCATGCTCTTCTTCGCTCTTGGAGAAGATCAAAATGTCATCAACAAAGATTACGACAAATTTATTTAGGAACTCCCGAAACACCCTACTAATTAGATCAACAAAATAGGCGGGTGCATTCGTCAGCCCAAAAGGCATATCTTGCCCTTCAAAGAAACCATCTGGAGTCCTAAAAGCAGTCTTATCTATACTGTCCTCAACCACCCTCAACTGATGAAACCCCATGGCCAAGTCTAACTGAGAAAATACCGAGGCCCCGAAAAGATGGTCAAACAAGTCGTCTATTCTCGGAAGTGGGTGCCTATTCTTCTTTGTGAGTTTATTCAATTCTCTATATTGCACACACAAACGAAGCGAACCATCCGCCTTAGTTGCGAATACAACTGGAGAACCCCATTCAGATATGCTTGCTCAGATAATTCCTTTCTCAACTAGCTCCCCTACTTGCTTACTCAGCTCCCTCCTTTCCCTTGGAAGCATATGGCGCGCTGGTAATGCAACTGGCTTTGCATTATCCACCAGATATATATATGAAAGTCAATCTCGTGCCTTGGAGGTAAGCCTCGAACCTCCTCAATAACATCAGAATAATCTCGGACTACCGGAACAGATTGCAAATCGTCTATGGATGCATCAAGAGACTCTAGGAAGCTAAGCATAATAGACCCCTAGGGGTCACTAGAAATCTTGAGGGTCCTCCCATGACAAGTTAGAAGCCTAACAATCCTCTTCTCATAATCCAGAATGGCACCATACCTGGTAAGCCAATCCATTCCTAGAATCAACCCATAGCCCATAAACCCGAGCACATACGCATCGCACTCAAACTCGACGCCTAACACAGATATTTTCAAACCCCGAAAAATCATTGATAAACAAGCCATACCACCAATGGGGTTTGAAACAACTACGGGATCCACCACCACACTAGTAATTAAGTGCAGAGATTCAACCACAGAACTAGATATAAATGAATGTGAAGCGCCAGAATCAAAAAATATTCTTATAGGATGGTTTGAAAGAGAAATTAAACCTTCCACAGAAATTTTTCTACCTCTATTAGGAGCACTGATCGCGAGAGCATGCTCCTTCCCTCCAGACTTCCTGCCCTTTGACCTTGTCCCTATGATCCCTGTTTCTTCGAGCACTCCCTTCTAAAGTGTTCGACCTCTCCATAGTTGAAGCAAGTGTTCTTCCTTCTTTTACGATCAAGTGACCTTCTTTCCCACAACTGTGACATTCCTTTTCTCCTTACCCTTGTCATTCTTTCCTCCTTTCTTCTATTGCTGTTGTTGTCCTTTCTTGGGTTATGTCTTCTTGTTTTGCATTGTTTCCTTAGCTTTAACCTCCTTCTTTTCCCCTTTCTCTTCTTCATACATCAAGGCCATATCAACAATTCTTTCAAAGGTGGCTCCCATTGGGATATGGGACATTGCTAACCCATAAAGGGGTTCATTTATCCCTTTAGCAAACCGCAAAGCCTTCTTATGCGGAGAGTCTACCAGTTCTAGTCAAAATCTTGCCAACTGGTTAAATTTTTTCATATACTCTTTAACCGTTAAGTTCCCTAGTTTGAGTGCTAAGAACCTCTCCATCTGCATGCTCTTCTCAGCTTGGGAAAGGAAATTCATCTCAAAACTCTATCTAAAGTCATCCCAAGTTTCCACCGGACGACCAAGTTGGGTTACCTCCCACCAAAATGAAGCTTCATCCTTCAATAGCCAAGCAACTAATTGAATCTTTCTTCGATCCACTACTTCAAAGATTACAAACAAGTCCTCGGTCTCCTTGAGCCAGTTCCTAGCTTACACAAACATCTCGGTTCCATGAAACGGCTTCCCTCCCATAGCACGAAAATCTTTGCAGATCATTGAGAAGTTTTCTGCACTCCTAGGAGTAGAAGGAGGAACAACACGTGCAGCTGGGGGAGGAACGTTTCCTTGGCCTTTGGCAGACGTCGTGGCCTCCAAATACCTACGGAACCATCTTGGTATTGTAACACCCTCTGCAATGTTGGGTTCCCCAGACATGTTGAAAAAGAAAAGGAAAGTGATTCAGACAAGGGATCGAAAGAAAGTACTTATGGATTTTTGGGTAATGTTTTTCAAAACAGACATTTCTTTTTGAAAATGCTTTCTTTTAAAACCTTTCTGAAAATAGCTTTCAAAAACTTTTATCTAATTTGGTAATCTTCAACTCTGATACCAAGTGTGACACCCCACGTCCGTTAATGTCAACAAAGGGAATGCATTAAGTTTCGTGGAGCGTTATAGTAAATAGAACGAAAATAATACAAGACAGACATACATAATAACAACGGAATAAAAACTTTATTTATCGTAAGATACCATGGTCCAAAAAAAATATCATATGTTTGAAACACAAAAGCTCATTACAATATAAAAACTATTGTTATGTACTCCAAAAATACCAGAGTACATAAAAGAAATAAAATTCCCCAAAAACCAAAATGGCCATAGCAACAAGGATAGGAGCTTGAGCCATACATATCAGCAGCTCCAGCAAAAGTACGCAGAATCACTGTCAAGCCTGAGTGTTTCCTCCTTGAGAACCTGAGGGGGGAAACGGAAGAAAGAAGGAGAAACAAAAAGGGTCAGACATAAAGCCTGGCGAGTCTAGTTACTTTTAGCAAGTAAATAAATAAAAGTAGCATGACAAGCATATAAAGTGGATAAGAGAGATTACTACATACGCTTCCCTAAAATGATTACTCTGCACTATTACTAGTATATCCAGAATGAGATGATCCCTTCCACTATAAGGTGGCAAGCTTAGGCATGCTTCCAAGTGTACCCTATCTACTACCCTAATCAATCGGCTCCCAAACCCGCGTATATACTCTGTGTCGGCCCCACTGTAGTATGTACCACGTCCTAAAGTGGCAACCCTTCGCTAATATGCACAGCCCCATATCTACAGGTGTCACGGTCATCGTATCCCCTTCTGCCCAGCTCATGCACGCACATGGCCCGGTCGGTTTGTGCCGCCCGCACCGTCCTCCACGTTTGAATCTCTTATAATCAGTCCTGTAAAGGTGCCCTTTCTCTGATCTAGTATGGAGTACATGTTTAGATACCTACTCCGGGTTACTGGACGAAACAGGTCCCACACAATATGGTACAAGCTCTCCCCTTTGCCTTGTATCCCCCCTAGGTTTTCCATTTGATTATGTATACCACTAGGTGTCTTTAATTACATATCTTTATTATTTCTGTCGGTTATGTATACCACTAGGCGTCTTTAATTACACAACCTTATCGGGTTAAGTTTGTGGGCCTATTGTAAATATTACCCACCCCCTCCAGATTTGCTTAACCCATCCACTGTCCAATCAATTTTACTAATCCCTAATTTTAGTTCATAATCATACAATCCCTTATGGATTAGAATAGGTTAAGTAATCCAATTTATTACCATATCCATTTATGGTTTATAATGGGCTAGACCTCCCACATTAGGCCTACAACTTGTGGATGCTGGATATGTCGGTCGGGTCCGGGAAGACTTCTTCCACAAGTTGGGCCTAACCTCGGGTCATAGCCCGTCTCGTATTTGTGCACTTAGACCTCTCACATTAGGTTTCAACATTTGTGGTTGTTGGATATGCCGATCGGGTCCGGGTAGACTTCCACCACTAATGCAACCTAACCTCATGTCATAAGTGCAATTACAATTTCTAATTGTAAATATTAGACATTTCATTCTTATCCAATTCTTACCTATGTCTTTATAGGAGATTATGCCCCTTTTTTCCATTTTGAATTATATGTCTAATTCATATAAACATTATTTAAATTATGCCAATTCTAACCTTTTTACCATGTTTCCTAACTAACGCATTCACATATATTTAGCGACATCTAGGCTAGAAAGTAGCCTAGCCATAAACAATAAAAGGGAAAGGTGATGAGAAAAATGACAATAGTGATTGTTATAGCATAAAAATAAACTAGCATGGTGATAAGGTGGACATATAAGCATAAATCTAATGAACTTGTTGCAGTTAACTAATTCTAACATAACTATGATGTCATAATCAGCATAATAAGATCTAAGTTAAAAATTTAGATGCCCAATTGGTTTAGATCTAATATGATAGGCATAAGGTGATAAACTAGATCTGATTAATAATTTAGATGTCCACATAATTCAGATCCAATAGTTAAAAATAGATATAACACGAATAAAGTCAAGATCCACATCATAGCATGTCATAGAAGTTACAACAAATCCGACAAGATAGAGAATTAGATCCAATAGTTAAAAATAGATCTAACACAAATAAGGTCAAGATCCACATCATAAACGTCATATGTTCACAATTTACAATGGATCCAGTATAATATAAGCACATAAACAAATCCAAACTATAGTCATATCACGTTTACTTTAAAATATTTAAATCTAAAGGCAACTAGGAACTCACAGAGTTTGGATTAGAAAATAGAAAAAGAATGGATCTTGAATCTCTAACAAATTTCTTAAGGTGATTGTTGTGGAAGATAGGATCCATCTTAGTTCAGACATCGACAACATTTGGTCTCCATGATTTCCAACGAAGAAAACAGGAGAAATGGACACATATTTATAGCTGCCAGCACCTCTAAAACCGACTGCCATGTCAGCCCTAGGGGTGTCAACACCCCTATAGGGGGGTCGAACCTGGTGTTGACACTCCTTAAGGGGGGTCGACCCCGGTATCGACACCCTTCTAGGGGGGTTGACCTCCTAGAGCGGGAAATTTGCCGCTTTACAAGATTTTGATTTTTGAACCTTTATGGATAAGGTTCTGACTCATGCGTATATATATATATATATATATATATATATATATAATTCTTCTACGCGTGTACAAACTTAAAATCCTCATAACTTCTTCATACTATGTCCGTTTTACGCAAACCAAATGTCTATTTTGACCAGAATTTCGAGACGAACGCAATGGCGCAGTCCATTTCCCTTAATTCTGAATATTAAATTAAATATTATTTAATTTATCCTCTTTTAGTGTTGTTAAAAGTACAGGGTGTTACAGAACTTGTGTGATATCCCATCCCTTGTAGACATATCTACTTCTATTGTATCGATATCAAGTCCTTGCCAAGAACATTGCAAAATTTGTCCTAATCGTTGCATTGAAAGAAGAACACGTTTTCCACAAAAACAAGACCAAATGCAATCCTTTTTGACTTGAGGTTTAGTACGATCGAGGTTCAAATTTGCCAAAAATAACTTCACTAGTAAAGGATAAATTTTGACATTATTTATATTATAATCAACTAATGGTTCGAAATGGAAGTATCTAGCATATTGTTGTAGCCTATAATTTGAGAAAGCATCAAACTTTACGAAAGCACCTTCGAAGAGCTTAGAATCCTTCATTGTCTTGTATCTTGCCTTGGCGGCCCATAACCATTTTTGGATTAATTCTTCGAAAGGAGGATTTGATTCTTCTTCTCTTGTACGTTTTCCTCGATTTTCCATGATTATTTGGTAAAAGGTGGAATATTTGAGGTGATTTTGAAAATTTAGGGGCTAGAGTATTTATATGAGGTAAAAAGATGAAAAGGTGAAAAGTAAAATGATAAAGAGTTATGATGGTTGGTAAAGAATGTGTCCCCTTTTAAAAAACACGTCTGAAATAATAAAATAGATGTCTGTTTTTGGTTGAGCACGATCCCGTAAGAAAACAGGTCATTTTTGGTTAAATTCAGAAGTCTGTTTTGTTGTGGTTAGACGTCTGTTTCTGATAGTAGAAAATTATTAACCCATTGATCAGACGTTTGAAATTTTTA
Organism: Allium sativum; assembly: GCA_030737875.1. Classification (NCBI taxonomy): domain Eukaryota; kingdom Viridiplantae; phylum Streptophyta; class Magnoliopsida; order Asparagales; family Amaryllidaceae; genus Allium; species Allium sativum. The sequence goes on along the minus strand of CM060921.1, from coordinate 505,094,376 downwards.
GGCAGACGTCTGATTCTGGATAAATTTAAACCCGCAAGAATTTATTTCATTTTGTCCACTTTTCAGACGTTTGGTTTTTCCTAGTCAGACGTCTGTTTCGAAGGTGAAAATTTATTCCCCTTATAATCAGACGTCTGTTTATTAAAATTTCTGTAAAATTAAATTTTTTTATATTAATAGTGAATTGATAAGACAATAAATAATAATAATAATATCAAACGAGAGTTAATTCTCATAAGGTGGAGTCTTTGTCGGTGTTGAAAAGCCTTTCCTCTCATTAGCTTTGCAATTCTTATCCCAAGAGTTTGGACTATACAATGGTCGCTGAGGAGAGAAGGTATAGAACTTTGTTGTAGGATTGATCGGATGCTTGCCAGTTCAATAAGAAGATGAAGGATCAATAGGATTCGGGGGAATTGGTAAAGGTGAAGAAACATCCTTCATTTTTGGTCCGCAGAATTTATAAATCATTTTCTCAAGAAGACTTAAACGAGTTGCGGTGACCTTCTTCTCAAAATATAGTTCTTTTTGGAGTGCTATTTGCTCTGTTTGATAGTGGTAAATTTCATCCACTTTCCTTTTCGTATCTGGTGAAGAGAATAGTGCTTTTTTGCCTTCTTTGCTCCAGGAGTAAATCCTACATGATAGTTTCCCCATCGATATTGTGGTTCATTTCTAGGAGTTGGTGTTGGAAATTACGGAGTATCGGATGAACTATCCATTGTGAAAGTAATATTTATCGAATCATTCAGATTGTTGGAAGACATAGTTGGTTGTTGAGCTTATTTAAGTTCATACTTTGTGCTTAGATTTGTAGTTAAAGAACATAGGTTAATATAGGAGAGATAAAAAGAAAACATGTTGTTAATATTTCAAAAGTCTATAACTGGAGAAATACTTAAGCATTGTGAGTAATTTTAGGAAATATGCTAAATTTGGCTAGTATTTTAAACAGGAATGCGAACTTTCCATAAAAATTAAATTAATATTATACTAAGTTATATATCTTTAATTGATATTATTCCTAATTCATATCTTAATTTAATAAAAGAATTTTCTAATAGCGGTTTAGTGAATATATCAACAATCTGATTTTCAGTTGAGATATATTCTAAATTTATATTATCTTTTTCTATGTTGTCACGTAGAAAATGGTGTCTGATGTCTATATGTTTAGTTCTGGAGTGATTTATTAGATTTTTGGATAAATTTATCGCACTTGTATTATCATAGTATATTGTTGATTTAGTTAATTGAACTCCAAAATCTTTTAGTGTTTGTTGCATATAGATTACATATGCACAAGCTAAAGCAGTAGATATGTATTCTGCTTCACATGTAGAGAGTGACACACAATTCTGCTTCTTACTAAACCAAGATACAAGTGATTTCCCAATGAAATGGCACGTACCACTTGTACTTTTTCTATTCGTCCGAAATCCTCCAAAATCAGCATCACTGTAAGATACTAATTCGAAAGGACATCCTTTTGGGTAAAAAAGACCAAAGTCCTTAGTATTATTAAGATATCTTAGAATCTGTTCACTGCTCTTAAATGTGACTCTTTCGTATCTGCTTGAAATTGTGCATACAAACATACGCTCATTATTATGTCAGGACGAATTAAATAAAGTAATGAGCCAATTATACTTCTATATAGTTTTTGATCAACTTTTTCCTTTTTCGTCTTTTTCAAGATGAGTTGTAGTACTCATTGGAGTTGGCTTTCCAGAAGTGTTGTCTAAAACAAAACGTTTAATTAGATTATTAAAATATTTTTCTTGATAAATAAAAATACCATTTGAAATTTGTTTAATTTGTAAACCAAGAAAGTACGATAATTCTTCCATATGGGACATTTCAAATTCATTTGTCATAATTGTAGAAAATTCTTTACATAAGTTTTCATTAGTTGAACCGAAAATTATATCATCAACATAAATTTGTATAATTAAAATATCTGTATGTGTATTTTTAATAAATAATGCTTGATCTGCTTTTCCAATTTGAAAACCAGAATTTATTAAATAACTTTTAAGTCTTTCATACGAAGCACGAGGTACTTGTCTTAAACCATATAAGGTTTTTTTTAAGGTTATAATATAATCTGGATATTTTTCATGTATAAATAACGGTGATTTTTCAACATAAACATTTTCTTTAATAAAATCATTTAAGAAAGCGCTTTTAACATCTATTTGATATAGTTTGAAATTATGAAAACACGCGAATGCTAAGAGAATGCGTATAGCTTCAAGTCTTGCTTCAGGTGCGAAAGTTTCTTCATAATCGATACCTTCTTCTTGATTTTAACCTTGAGATACTAATCTGGCTTTATTTCTTGTAATATTTCCAAGTTCATCAGCCTTGTTTTTATACACCCATTTTGTACCAATAACTGATTGATCGTTTGGTCGAGGTACTAACTCCTAGACATCATACGTTCGAATTGGTTTAGTTCCTCTTGCATAGCTATTATCCAGTTGTCATCCATAGAAGCTTCTTTTGGATTTTTGGGTTCAATAGTTGAAAGAAATGCTACATGACCCATTTTGTTTAATTGACTTCTTGTTCGAACGTGTGAATCAATTTCACCAATAATGTTTGGTGTAGGATGGTCTCTTAAAATTCTGGGAGGTGATTTAATATGTTCTATGGAATTATTTTCAGTAGGTATTTTCATTGATTTCATCATCATATTTGCTCTTTATATTTTTATCGAAGTTTTCATCAAAAGATACGTGTAAAAATTCTTCTATAAGATTAGTGCATTTATTGAAAATACGATAAGCCTTACTACATTCTGAATATCCAACAAAAGTTCCATGACTAGCTTTTGCATCAAAATTTCCGAGTTGATCTTTGGTCTGAAGAATAAAATATTTAGAACCAAAAACTTTAAAATAAGAAATGTTTGGTTTTCTTCCATTAAAAAGCTCGTAAGGTGTATTTTTAGTCAGAGAACGAATAGAAATTCGATTTAATACGTAACAAGCAGTTGCTACAGCTTTTTCCCAAAATTGTTTTGGTAAAGTACTTCCATTTAGTAAGATTCTAGCACATTCTTGTAGAGTTCTATCCTTTCTTTCTACAACTCCATTTTGTTGTGGAGTTCTAGGAAAAAATATGATTTATTCCTTTTTTCTTACAAAAATGTTTAAAAGATTCATTTTTGTATTCTCCACCGCGATCACTACGAATGTTTTTAACTTTTAGATCTTTAGAATTTTTAATAATTTTGATAAAATATTTAAAATGTACAAAGGTATCACTTTTATTTTTCATAAAAATAGTCCATATATATCTTGAAAAATCATCAATTATTGCAAATACATATCGATTCTGATTTAACGACTGAACTTGAATAGGACCAATTAAATCCATACGTAATAGTTCTGATGGTTGTAAAGTTGAAATAACCTTTTTTGATTTAAAAGAGGATTTTGTTTATTTACCTATTTGACAATCTTCACATAGATTTTTTTACTTTAAAATTTATTTTAGGTAGACCTTTTACTAACTCATTTTTAGAAAGTCTTTGTATAGTTTTAAAGTTTATGTGACAAAAACGTTTGTGTAATAACCAAGAATCGTTGTTATCAGCTATTAAACACATTTCTTTATTATTATTAACTTTCATATTTAAAACATAAATGTTTCTATCTTGATTTCCTTCAAAAAAAAAGGTTTTGTTCTCTATCAAAGATACTACACTTATTTTCAGAAAATGTTATTTTAAAACCTTTGTCACACAATTGACTAATGTCAAGTAACTTATGTTTTAAGTTTTTAACTTAGGAAACATTAGCAATAAGGGGTAAATTTGAAATACCATAGTTGCACACATCTCCTTTTCCAATGATAAATCCTTTTGAGTTATCTCCGAAGGTAACAGAGCACCATCAAAGTATGAAATATTGGTAAGCATATCTTTGTCTCTGGTCATGTGTTCTGAGCAACCACTGTCTAAGATCCATTTTCTCTTTTTGAGTGGGACCTGCAAAAATATTAATAAGCACATTGGTACTCACTTTAGATAGGGTCCTAGGAGTTAGATCTTAGGAAGCCAAACCCAAGTGGGTTTAGTATTCCTTTTGTACAAATAATTTTTATTATTATGCACAGATTTCGTAAATGAATTGATATGTTTGTTCCTAATCAAACTACTGATAGTTTTTGGAACCATATCTCAATTCTATTAATCTTTTTGATGAATTTTGGTTTATCTTTAATTTTTAAATCAATTTTCCTCTTTAGTTTGGCATTTTCTTTGGAGGAATTTTTGATTCTTTTCTAAATCCTATGCCATTTTTGTTTGAAGATGGTCGAGAATTTTCTATAATTCTTGATAAGTTTTCTCTACCTTTATTGAAGTTAGATACATTTTAGAGATACTTTCTAACTTAGTTTGAATACCTTTATTCTAATTCTTTTATTTTAGTTTTCAACATGTGATTTTCAGAACTAATTTCGTCATTCTTTGCCTTTTGAGTTTCAATTTCTTGACTCAAAAGTGAAAGCGGACTATCTGAATTTGTAAGATTCTCTTAAGCCTTTTCAAGTTCTTCTTCTAAGATTATTTTTTCCATCTTTTAGCATGTCTCTTTCAAATTCAGCCTTATTCTGATTTTCACGAGTTTTTTTAAGCTTTTTCTTTAGTGTTTTTATAATGTTTAAAAATTCAGCATTAACTTCTATTAACTCTTCATTAGATAAATCAATTACTTCAGATTCTTGGACCTGAAGCACACATTTGTTTGTTCATTTTCACTTTCACTATCACTGTCTGATGAATCTGAATCAGAGTCGTCCCATGTGATAGAAAAGGCCTTCTTTTTGAATTTTTCTTATTTTTGTTGTTGAACCTTTTCTAATTTTCTTTTAGATCTGGACAGTCTTTGACCCTGTGACCTTTCTTATGACAATTAAAGCATTCTAAATTTGAGGAAGAAGGTTTGCTAGAATTATTTTTCTTGAAATTTCCTTTTCTATATTTTAAAAACTTCTTAAAGTTTTTGGCAATAAAGACTAGATCTTCATCTTCTGACTCAGATTCCTCTTTATTGGCATGAAAAGCTACGTTCTTTTTTTCTTGAGCTAAGTCTCTTTTTGATTGAAGATTTACTCCATAAGACATGAGATTGCCTATGAGTTCTTCAGGTTTCATAGCTGATAAATCATTAGCTTCCTCAATGGCTAGTATTTTTCTTTCCCAATCGTCGGTTAGAGAGTTTAGCACTTTTGACACAATATCAAAGTCACTACATTTTTTCCCTCAGCCCTATCAATGCATGTAAAATGTCTTGAAATCTTGAGTACATTTCATTGATAATTTCATTTTGTCTCATCTTAAAGTTCCGGAACTGGTTTTTGAGCATTGAAATTTTTGTTTATTTGACTTTGCTTGTTCCTTCATGGATAGTTTTGAGTGTTTCCCATATTTGATATGCTGATATACAAATGCTAACATGATTGAACTCATTTCTATCCAGGGCACAGTATAGCATATTCATAGCTTTTGCATTTACATTAGCCTCATCTTTTTGAATTGTCGTCCAAGCTTAATATTCAGTTATAGGTACCATGAACTCTTTTTGAGTAGCATTCCATGCACTAAAACCACTTGCTTGCATATATATCCTCATTCTCGTAGCCCAATAGTTGTAGTGCAGTCCATTGAATAGAGGTGGTCTTTGAGTAGATTGTCCTTCGGCAAATGTAGTTGAGCTAGTACTTGGATTATTCTCCATTTTACCAAAGTATCAAATAACGATGTTACGATTATAGAATGACCTTGCTCTGATAAAAATGTAAATGACTATGCAGCGGTAGGATCGTACGGAGTGAAATATGAATGTATATAGCATAATAGTAGCTATAAGTAAAAATCACACAGTCGATTTATACTGGTTCGGACCACTGTCTTATGTCCAGTCCAGACTCCCTTCTGGTATTTTAGTAACACAATTATCCTCACTTAACCCAGAGGAATAGGTTCACAATTACCCGACCAGTCGAACGGGATTTCTTGCTTCAACTGCTGAAGAGGACTTTCTCAGTACAGAATAATTGATGACAAAAAGTGTTCTTGATAACACGAATATGTCAATATGAAGTACACCCTTCCTGTAGCCTTTCATTGATGAGAGACGTGAAGCTTGTGAAAGATTATGGAAGATTATAAGTTCAAGTAACTGAAAATGGTGTGCTTTTAGGAAATTAGAGAGCTTTGAATAAGATAGAAATAGTTATATTGAAATTTGGTGATTGGATCACTTAATCAAGTCTCAATTTATAATATGTAAATAGTTACAACTGATCACGAAGAGATTTGATCAAGGGATATGGATTAGAAAGTTGTGACTTTTCATAATTGGCTGCAACTCTTCGTAATTAGTTGTCTGAAAATAATTTTCAGATGTTTATTTCAATTTGAAAAATAAAACAAAAAGGAAATAGTGTATTTCGTAGCAGATTCAGACGTCTGAAAAATTCAAAGCAGACGTCTGAATATTATGTATAATTTAAGATTGTCTCAGCAAACAGATGTCTGTCTAATTTATTTCGGATGTCTGTTTTCTGGCAAAACTTATTCCTTGCCTCTTTTCAATGTAAATATATATATATAATATGTGTGTGTAATCATCAGGGAAGATTTTAACAAATAAATCTAGGACTTAACAGACTCTTACAACATACATAATCTTCATTTTGTGTTCTTGAGTCTGCTTGTCGAATATCTTCCTGCAACACGGAATAAGTCGAAATAATATATATGCTTATGTATAGTTGTCATAGTCAAAACACTATATAGTGAGATTCAACAACGACCAGCTAAAAGCTTGGGATCTTTGCCACGTGTCCCACGACCCGATCCCGCTTTCCACACAAAACGACTGCCACTCAGCACCGAAGAACGCGAGTCGAGTGCCACCTGTACAAAAACCGTTCCCGCTCACTGTTTCCTGATCCAACCCTATAAATACTCGATCGGGAAGCAAGAAAAAGGACCTTTTTCCACTTGAAATATTGAAGCTCCATATACCATCTGCCATTACTACTCGACCCAAACTTTGTTTTAGCGATTCTTGAGTGATTTTTGACATTTTCAAGAGAATTAGATTGTATCTTGAGTGTTGAGGGACTTCAAGTGTTGTAATTGTAATTCTTCATCGAATAGAAGAACTATAAAGTGGACGTGGGCTTGTTAATGCTGAATCACTATAAATCATGTGTGTTTGTTGTTTGTTTTTCATTCACATTTTATATTTCTTCGTTAATCTCTACAAATTCTAGTTTATTGGGTGTTAGAACCATTTTTTGGTCAAACAAAATGATAAATACTTATGACCCTAATTTGGATTGAAATGGTGTACATCGATTCTTGAAATACTAAAGATTCAATTTAAAGTATCTCTTGGCCATAAGATAGAAAATTATATATGGTCACCGGTTGGTTAAATAAAAAAAAATTTAGCCCTGGATCTTGAAATATTGTTTTAAAGATAATATGAATGATTTTACAAATTGATTTCCTTTGAATTTGAACTTTGGATTTTGAAATATAAAAGCTAAAGGAAATTGTTAAATGTTGTAAACTGAAGTTAAAAATGAAATTGAATATGAACCGAATCTGCTGAAATTGAACTGTTTATTCATCTTCAAAATTTACTTTAAGTTAACCTTGATTCAAAATGAAATTTGAATTATAAACTCGAGATTTTTATAAATTGAAATGATTCAAAGTGAGAATTCTAATTGAAAACTTCAAATATTTAAATCGGATTGTTTGAGTTGAATTTAAATTTGAAGTTGAATCGAATTGAAATGTCAAAGTTGAGTTGATTTGATTTGAAATTGAAATATGGCTTCAAGTTTGATTGAAATTTTGATGAAACAATTCTAATTCCAACTATAATATTTTTAAAGCACTATATAAACTATTTTACTTATAAACTATCCTATTTTTAACTTATATATTGTAACAACCCGGAAAATACGAGCCAATTTAAAAATTTTAAATTGGTTATTTTAAAGGAATTTGAACAATTGAAATAGAATATTTCAATAAAATAGTGAATTAGAAATAGTGAGTCAGTTTGAAAATTTGAATTCAAACTTTGACTGACTGTGCCGGGTGGAAAATATAACGGATTTTAGTGAAACCAAAAATATTTAAATCTGTTTATCAATACCTTTCTGACAAATCTGAAAAATCGAAGTTTCATAGCGGGAATCAAAAGTTATGGCCGAATGAATTTTCAGAAAGGTTGCTATATAGAATATATAGCCCTGGAAAATAGATATTTTGCAAACGACTTCGGAATTTAACGAAACCACTTTTGTTGGGTCTAGGATGTCAAACTATTGCTAGGTTTCAAATTTCATAATTTTTGAAGCTAGTATGTGAGCGTGGCAAAAGAAATTGTGTTTGGTCAATTTCTGTTAAATTGGATCGACCAGAAAATGGCCATTTTTCAAACGATCTCAGAATTCGACGAAACTAGTTTTGTTGGGACCGTAGCATCAAAACATATCTAGATTTATTTTTTTGGAATTTTTCGAATCAGTTTGTGGCCCTGGCAAATTGAAATGTACGTTCAAAGTTAAAATTAAATGTTTTATACTTTAATTTGAAAAATAACCGACTGTAACAGTCGAACTGGCCAACGAAACATATCCCATTGTGTCCGGGATAGGGGGTATTTAGGTAGGGACGACAGTCGTTGGGGTTGAATTGGGGTTCGTAAGTGAAAACCCTAATTTTCTGAATAATATATATATCGGCGAATCAGAAAATTCCGTTCATAGATTAAAATAAAAAAACCCGCTTCTCTCTCGTTTATCGGCGGAAAACCGTTCGATCCATCCCAGGAAAATCACCGCCGCATCGGCCATCTCCACCTCCGCCACCTACCTCCGTCGACGCGCCTCCCTCCCCTCTTCAAATACGACCCTACCCCGACCCCCCTCGTCGCCCCTATCGCCTGAATCGTCGACCCAAAGCCGGCGACTTCCCAGCGCCGCCCCGATCGCCAGAGACCACCGAACCACCTCCGACCACCACCAATCGACTCCCCTTTCCTCCCTCTTCTACGCTGTACCTTCCGATCGTAGTATCGTGCCTCGGTTCTAGCGAAAACTGCAACCCTAGTTTTGAACCATCGTGAAAGGTGAGTCCTTTTTGATGTTTGAACTTTGAAAAATCATATCTTTATGGTGTGTTGACGAAATTCGATGAAATAGGAAACATCGGGACCGCAAGGAGGCTCTCTACCACATAGAAGAGACCGCGGATTTTTCTGAGTCATCTACGATTTTTAGCACTCCGAAAACCAAGGTGAGAAATCTAAATTAAATGAATTTGAATGGAAAATGTCGTGTATAAATTATATAACCGAAATATAAATTACACACGTGTTGTATACCTCATGTACATGCGTTGTGTAAGCTATATAAGCGAAGTATGAATTATACATGCATAGTATAATTGATATATGTGTTGAAATGCAAGTGAAATATAGAAATTGTATATATATATATATACTCCCCTCGTCCACAAACCATGGACGATATTTATTGTTGTGTATTGGTGTGAAATATTGGATGAAAAATGCGAATGGTTGAATAATTGTTTGTGGTTGATATTGATTGGTTGTGGTTGAAAAATACCCATTGGTGATTGAAATGAATTGGAAATAATTGTAGAAATAAAAATAAAACATGCCGCCTGCGTGCGAATTAGATGCATGAATCCCCATTGTCAAAAACCGCGCGGTTTTAAGGTAGAGCGAGGAGCCGTACTAGGGACGGTGCCGGTTTTAACTACCATGCCGTTATGCTGCCGAAATTTTGAATAATATTCATGTGTTAGAGTTATTTTCATATGTTGAAATTATCTTCATGCGTTGAAATTAAAGTCATGTGTTGAAACTATATCCATGTGTGGAAATGCTCATGTGTTGAGAAGTGACGTGTGAAAATTAAATTCATGTGTGAATGAATGAAGTGTTTAAACAATAAAAATCACGTTTTTATAATATATATGAAGTATGTAAAATATTCGCCTTATATATAAATAGTTTCAACAATAAAAATTTCATCTTTCTTATATGAACAACATATATAAAATATCCATGTGTGGAGGTGCTCATGTGTTGAGAAGTGTGTGTATTGGAAAAGTTCATGTGTTGAATAAAAAAATCGAACAATAAAAACTACATTTTTATTGAAATTATGAAGTGTTAAAAACATTCATTTGTTGAACAAATGTTTTAAATGATAAATATATCATTTTTATCATATATGTGATATGCTAAAGATATGCGAGCGTTGAAATAAATATTTGTGAAAGAAATATTATTTTTAACATGCATATGAACTAAATAAAATAGTCATGTGTTGAAATATATTTTAGTTCGCCAAAATTATCAATTTTGAAATGTGAAGTGTTAAAAATAGCCACTTGTTCAAATAAATATGCATGAGTTGAAATATTCATTAATTAGCTAATGATATGATTTTTGCCTATGCATGCAACATTAGAATGAATGGTGTTTTTAAACCAAATTGAATCAAATATGAAGTTGAATGGAAAATGATAATTGATAAGAATTGCATATATGTACATGCATATTTATTGAACAGGTTATAGCAAAGAGGCTAGAGAAGAGGAATAAAATTTTGTGCCGAACAAATAGGTACACGTTTACTGTTTTGTCTGGGTGATGATTTTATGAGCCTGTTGGCTAGCCGCTTGGCTTTTTCTTTTTCTTTTTGAGATGAGACGCCCGTGTGGCTATTTGAGAATTTTCCCAGCCCCTCCCGTACAAAGGAGGTTATGGAAAAATTTTCCAAAATTTAAAGGCGTTAGTAAAATATTTGAAGTGAAAACGATATAGGAATTTTTGAATGAGCTATATTTATATAAATATATAAATATAAATAAAATTTAAACGAATCGTCGCCGTGCAGTTCACGTTTTGAAACCGTGATTTCAAACGACTAGTGCGGGAAATCCGACCATTGGATTTTCCCGAAACCGCAACCGTTGCGTTCGCCTTGGAAATATCTTTCCAACGGCACCAACTTTGTGAAGATCCGACGGTTGGATTGTCTGGAATGTTTAATTCAAATCTGAAGAAAAACAGCGCCAGAAACGATTATATTTATATATATAAAAATATAATTAAATTAAATCGAATAACGACGCTGCAGTTCGTAATTTGAAATCGTAACTTCAAATGACTAGTGTGGAAGATCCGACCGTCGGATTTTCCCGAAACTGAAACCGTTGGGTTTGTTTTGAAATGATCTTTCTAGTGATATAAAATTTGTGAAGATCCAACGGTTAGATTTTCAGATATGTGTAAAACAAATTAAGTGAAAAACAGCGCCAGTGCCTCGGCACGACCTGAAACGTCGTTTAATTAAATATGGCCGTTTTAAATAAATAAAAATGGCGATATATCGTTATAAAATACTATAGACAATATAGAGTGGAAATAACCCAATTTTGTTGTGTTTGCTTGATATGTGATGGTTGAATGTATTTAACATGAAACTTATAAAAAAAGAACTGAAATGTGAATGTTGAATAGTCCAACCATGTGATAAATTGATTTGAAAATCTAAATATACGTGGGTTATTTGAAAAGGCCGAGTTCATTCTCATTTCAAATAATCGATCGACGTTGAGAAGTCGAAGAGTCGAAGACAGTTGAAGACTGATGATCTTCACATTGGATGGATGGGCGCTACTGATGCTCGTGATTGGAGTAACTACCTTGAAGGAGCTGAAGTAGTAGCCGTCCAGACATACTTTTGATTGTACGGATATACGAGGAAATTGGTGCCTCCGGTTTCGTTCAAACCCAGAACGAACTTGTAAATGGACTGTGTGTCTGACATTGGATTTTGTTCTGTGCTGATTGATCTCTGTTAAATATATATCTGTTTGGCGGCGGAGAATTTATTCTCTTTCTTAACGCCCTTCACTGAGACGTACGAGCTCAGAGGTTATGTATTGATAGAAATCAGTCGCATGGAGTGGATTGCCTGTGTGGCACGCCTAAGTGGCATATGATCAAGGCTTCTGTTGCAAAGCAAAGTCTTGTGGTTGATGATCAAAGCATGGTCTGTGTGACGTAGCTTTGTGTATAATGTGAATTCGCGAGCCTCACACCCCGATATGAGTCAAAAAAGGGAGATGGACCGCTGGGAGAGCACGACGTTTCTTTCTAGCTAAGGTGGTGTCAGTGACCTACCAGCCCTGACATTATATATACTTTTCACCTATGTGGTTGTTGGAATGCGAGGCGCCTCTATTATAGGTCTGTAAGGACCGGGAAACATGTGTTCAAGAATAACTAATCCTCAAAAGTAAGTGAGGACCGGCCCAGCCGATTCCAAGGACCGTTGTGTGCGATCCTGGGGCATTTGCTAGAGTGTCTCGAACGGAGAGGAGCTTGCCCCTTGCCTCGACTCATGAAGGAATCCAATTTCCAATACGAAATATGCGGATGTGATTGTATTACTAGTATGGCGACATAGTAGATGGTAGCTATGCCGCCTAGGATTGATATTTATGATTGAATTTGCTTTCGAAAACATATATGCACTAGTAATAATATCAAACACTTTTGTTTTATACGTATGAAGCATTTTTTGCCATTATAAGATAAAACTCTATCCTTCGGCTTGCGTTGCATTGTGTGATGGGACCTGAGTCTTATAATGGCTTCATTTTATAAAAAGCATTGCGATGATTTAATCATTTACTTTATTTCATGCACTAGCACTCATTGGAGTAAACCCGTTCCGAGAAAGTAGCGTGGTCCTTTGATTTGCCTTATTATTGTTGTTAATAAGTTAAGTAGATTACTCATACCAGTCCCATGACTGACTCGTAGTTTGTTTCACCTTGCAAACTCGGGTGCCCTCATTTTCACACGGGCAGCCTAGTTACAGGTATCTGGTGCACTTTTGGCTCATGGCGAGGCTTGACTACACCGTGCTGACTTTGACTCTTTTCGCCATTATAGAATATGTATTATGATTCCGCCATTGGCGATGTAGACTGATATTTATTTTGTGTACTCTTTATGTATGATTCCGCCTCTGGCGATGGTGACTGATTATGTATTATTATGCACTAAGTTATATTCTGCACTGTGCTCTCTGATGTGGTGATATCTATATGATTCCGCTGTCATATGTGTGTAAATTATTCTATTTCTTGTTTATGCTATTATCTGTGATCTGCTAATGATGATTGATGTGTTATATTCCAATGATTATCCTTAACACCGTGTCACAGGGTTTTGGGATCGTCACAGCTGGTATCAGAGCTTTGGTTAAACTTAGTTCTGGAATTTAACACATTAAACACTTTGTCGGAATAGAATCGGTAGTATTCTAAGGCGAGTAGCTCATTAGAGATAGGACTAGTAATGTCCTAGAATGTGCTAAGCAGAATAGCAAAAACAATTTGGTCAGTCCATCATTATCTTTTCTTAAGTTCTTCTGCTTTACCATACAATAAATTATTGTTTCTGTAAGCTGACTCTTTTCTTGCTTATACAGAACTTGAACAATGGCTACCCGAGCAGCCGCTGATAGAGGAGGCCGTGCTGGCCGTGGCAGAGGACGAGGAGAAGTCCTAGTTGAAGAAGGACCCTTGATACAACCCCCGGCCGCTCAACACTTCGAGCTGGACCGCATAGCTAAGAGATACAAGAACCTAGGAGGCAAGACCTTCTCGGGAACTGGCACTATAATAGAGGCCCTTGCATGGCTGAAAACATGCGAGAAAATACTAGAAGGCCTAAGGCTTGGAGATCAAGATAAAGCTATTATGGTTGCCTGGCTTATGCAGGAGGAAGCCGAGCTATGGTGGGAAGCTCTCACCGCCAGGAATAGAGAAGCTGGTAGAACCTGGGACGGATTCAAAGAGCTCTTCAAAGAGAAATATGTCCCAGAACAAGCCCTAGAGCGCATGCACGATGACTTCGCCAACCTCCAGCAGGGGGATCTTTCGGTGCAGGATTATCTGAATAAATTTACACAGTTGTCCCGCTATGCTCCGGAGCTTGTCGCCACTGCAAAGTCCAAGAATAAGAGGTTTATCCTCGGGCTGAAGCGACAGTACCATGATAGAGCAATGGCCCACATCAAGCTGGGATTTAATGAATGGGTGGAAATGACGTGCAACTATGAAGATCTGGACCAAAGGCACCTGGAGCAGGATCGCGCTAAAAGCCAAGCCGGAAACAAACGCAAGCCTGCTAAGAATCAAGCTGAGTCAAGCCAAGCAGCATCCTCGAAACCACAAACTGGCAGGCCGCCAAAAGGAAGCTGCTATAATTATGGCAAGATGGGGCACTACTCAAATGTCTGCACAGCCCCGAAACGGCAGAGGACCAATTCTCAAGGTTCAAGCCAAGGCTCTCAGAACCCTCGCTCCTGCTTTAATTGCCGCATGACGGATCATCTTGTCAAAGACTGCCCTTTGCTTAAAAAGGCCGCAGTAGCTCACGTGTATGACGGGACGAACCCGCCAGCTGCTTCCGAAGGAGCAGGTAAACCCGATGTTTTGGGAGATACCCTTACAATTAAAAATATTCCTGTTTCTGTATTATTTGACACGGGTGCGTCGCGTAGTTTTATTGCTAGTAACACAATTTACAAATTAAAGTTAAAACAAAGAAAGTTGAAAGAATCGGTTGAAGTACATAACCCGATAGGGGGTTCTATTATTCTCAGTTCGTGTTGTAAAGTGCCTACTTCTTTCTTCCGATACCAGTTTCCTTTCAATCTAGTCGTTATGGATTTTCCCGAATTCGATATCATTCTCGGGCTTGATTGGTTAACGAAATACGAAACTGAGGTAAAGTGTGGAGAAAGGATAGTAAAAATTCGAACGAAGCTTGGATATATTACTGTACCATGCCATGATTCGAATCCAGATAGAGAGGAATTTTGGTCTGCATTAGAAGTTATCCCCACTTCCTTAGAAAAGATTCCTATTGTTAGAAACTATGCGGATTTGTTTGAAGAAATCGAAAACTTACCTCCGCAAAGAGAAATAGAATTCAGAATCGATCTAATTCCCAATGCCAGACCAGTGGTACATCCAATTCGCAGATTGACTCCAAAGGAAAAAGAAGAATTAGGCGATCAAACTCGTCAACTACTGTGGAAGGGTCTAATTAGACCTAGCTTTTCTAATTGGGGTGCAGCTGTAGTGTTTGTCCCAAAGTCAGACGATACTCTTCGATTGTGCGTTGATTACCAAGACCTCAACAAACAGACGCTCAAAAACAAATACCCATAACCCCGCATCGATGATCTGCTAGACCAATTAAATGGGGCGAAAGTATTTTCCCGAATGGACCTAGCTACAGGTTTTCATCAATTGAGAATAGCAGAGGAGTGTGTTCCTTTGACAGCTTTCAGAGGTCCAGACATATTTTATGAATGGTTAGTAATGTCGTTCGGCCTATGCAATGCTCCAGCATACTTTGTCGATATAATGAATAGAGTGTTCAGGGGAGTTCTGAATAAATTTGTCCTCGTATTCATCGATGATATTTTAATCTACTCCAAATCAAAACCCGAGCATGAAAAAAACTTAGAACAAGTATTGGAGATTCTAAGAAAGAACGTCTTCAAAGCCAAATTCTCTAAATGTGTTTTCTGGCAAGAAGAAGTGAAGTTCCTTGGCCATGTCGTGTCAAAGAAAGGGATTTCTATAGATCCGAGCAAAATAACAGCGATTCAAGACTGGAAACAACCCACTACACCCACAGAGGTTAGAAGTTTTATGGGGTTGGCTAGTTATTATCAAAAGTTCGTTAAGGATTTTTCGAAGATATTCGGTCTGTTAACGAAGCTCACGAAGAAGCATGAGAAATTTAAGTGGACTTCCGACTGTGAAGAAGCTTTCCAGGAATTGAAATCGAAACTAACAACTGCTCCAGTGTTAACCATTATTGATGGCAATCAGGATTTGGTGGTTTGGACAGATGCTTCTATTAGAGGTCTTGGTGCAGTGTTAATGCAAAGAGGCCAAGTAGTCGCTTATGCAAGCCGCCAACTGAAACCACATGAGAAGAATTATGTAACTCATGATCTTGAGTTGCTGGCTATCGTTTTTGCGTTGAAAATCTGGAGGCATTATTTATTGGGCGAGAAATTTGTACTGTACACAGATCATCAATCATTGAAGTATTTATACACCCAGAAAGATCTGAATTTGAGACAGCAGCGTTGGCTAGAATTTCTTACGGCGTATGATCTTGATATCCTGTATACGCCGGGAAAGGCTAATGTTGTAGCGGATGCGCTTAGTAGAAAAACCGCAATCATTGCCAATCTTATAATTACGCCTGGATTGATTGATAAGATTTCAGCCCTTCAAAAAGACGATGAATTCATTCAGAGAATCAGTCAGAGGGTCAAGGAAGGTGAAGCCACAAGTTTCCGTATTGACGATAAGGGGGTTCTCAGGTTAAATGATAGGATTTGCATCCCAAATAATCCAGGCCTTCGAAGAGAGGTGCTGGATGAATGCTATAAATCCAAACTTTGCATTCATCCTGGTGTGAGTAAAATGTACAACGATATCAAACGCACTTTCTGGTGGAAGGCAATGAAGAGGGATATTTCTTTGTATGTTAGCAGATGCCATACTTGTCAATTAGTCAAGAGTGACCAACAGAAGCTAGCTGGATTGTTGCAACCGTTGGAAGTCCCAGATTGGAAATGGGAACAGATTTCCATGGATTTCATAGATGGTTTGCCGCGAACCAGGAAAGGTAATGACAACATTTGGGTAATCGTAGATCGCTTCACGAAGACTGCCCATTTCATACCTGTCAGATCCAATAGAACCGCTCAAAGTCTAGCACATATATATTTCAAAGAAATCGTTAAGCTGCATGGAATTCCCATCAGCATAGTCAGTGATAGAGACCCAATATTTGCTAGCAAATTTTGGGAGGCATTCCAGACAGAATTGGGAATGAAACTGAATATGAGCATTGCTTATCACCCTCAAATAGATGGCCAAACTGAGCGAGTGAATAGAATTCTAGAAGATTTATTGCGGGCTTGTATAATTGATTTTGGTGAGTCATGGGAAGATCACTTGCATTTGGTAGAATTCTCATATAACAATAGCTATCAAGCAAGTTTGGGGATGTCACCATTTGAAGCATTATATGGCAGACCGTGCAGATCTCTAGCAAGTTGGGTAGAACCTGGCAATAGACTTGTGTTAGGACCCGATATGATTAGAGAAGCATCTGATAAAGTCGACTTCATCAAAAAGCAATTGAGAACCGTGCAAAGCCGACAGAAAAGTTATGCAGATTCTAGAAGAAGAGATTTGACATTTGCTGTTGGTGACCATGTTTATTTGAAAGTTTCTCCGATGAGAGGAGTAATCAGATTTGGCAAAACTGGGAAGTTGGCACCGAGATTTATTGGTCCCTTCCCTATACTTGAACGAATTGGAACTCTTGCTTACAGGGTTCAATTACCAGATTGGTTGCCTGGAGTGCATGATGTATTTCACGTATCACAACTTAGAAGACATGTGCATGATCCGGATCTTGTTGTAGAAGAAGCAGCGCAACAGGACTTGGAAATAACTCTAGAATTAGCAGTCAGAAGAGAGCCATTAAAGATTGTTGGCAAAGAAACTAGAGAGCTAAGAAGCAAAAAGGATTATTTAGTTAAAGTGCAGTGGAGTAGTGATCCTAGAGACTGTACTTGGGAGACTGAGGAAAGCATTAAGCAAGCTTACCCCAAATGCAGAGCGGACATCTCTGACTAACTCGGGTGCAAGGTACCTTTGCAATACTTTGCATTTACATTTTGTTTCCTACTTTACTGTTGTTTCCTTTTCGAGGACGAAAAGTTTTAAGTGGGGGAGATTGTAACAACCCGGAAAATACGAGCAAACTTAAAATTTTTAAATTGGTTATTTTAAAGGAATTTGAACAATTGAAATAGAATATTTCAATAAAATAGTGAATTAGAAATAGTGAGTCAGTTTGAAAATTTGAATTCAAACTTTGACTGACTGTGCCGGGTGGAAAATATAACGGATTTTAGTGAAACCAAATATATTTAAATCTGTTTATCAATACCTTTCTAACGAATCTGAAAAATCGAAGTTTCATAGCGGGAATCAAAAGTTATGGCCGAATGAATTTTCAGAAAGGTCGCTATATAGAATATATAGCCCTGGAAAATAGATATTTTGCAAACGACCTCGGAATTCGATGAAATCACTTTTGTTGGGTACGGGATGTCAAACTATTGCTAGGTTTCAAATTTCATAATTTTTGAAGCTAGTATGTGAGCGCGGCAAAAGAAAATGTGTTTGGTCAATTTCTGTTAAATTGGATCGACCAGAAAATGGCCATTTTTCAAACGATCTCAGAATTCGACGAAACTAGTTTTGTTGGGACCGTAGCGTCAAAACATAGCTAGATTTATTTTTCTGGAATTTTTCGAATCAGTTTGTGGCCCTGGCAAATTGAAATGTACGTTCAAAGTTAAAATTAAATGTTTATACTTTAATTTGAAAAATAACTGACTGTAACAGTCGAAATGGCCAACGAAACATATCCCATTGTGTCCGGGATGTGGGTATTTAGTTAAGGACGACAGTCGTTGGGGTTGAATTGGGGTTCGTAAGTGAAAACCCTAATTTTCTGAATAATATATATATCGGCGAATCAGAAAATTCCTTTCATAAATTAAAAAAAAAACCGCTTCTCACTCGTTTAACGGCGGAAAACCGTTCGATCCATCCCAGGCAAATCGCCGCCGCCTCGTCCATCTCCAGCCTCCGCCACCTACCTCCGTCGACGCGCCTCCCTCCCCTCTTCAAATACGACCCTACCCCGACCTCCCTCGTTGCCCCTATCGCCTGAATCGTCGACCCAAATCCGACGACTTCCCAGCGCCGCCCCGATCGCCAGAGACCACCGAACTACCTCCGACCACCACCGATCGACTCCCCTTTCCTCCCTCTTCCACGCTGTACCTTTCGATCGTAGTATCGTGCCTTGGTTCTCGCGAAAACTGCAACCCTAGTTTTGAACCATCGTGAAAGGTGAGTCCTTTTTGATGTTTGAACTTTGAAAAATCATATCTTTATGGTGTGTTGACGAAATTCGATGAAACAGGAAACATCGGGACCGCAAGGAGGCTCTCTACCACGTAGAAGAGACCGCGGATTTTTCTGAGTCATCTACGATTTTTAGCACTCCGAAAACCAAGGTGAGAAATCTAAATTAAATGAATTTGAATGGAAAATGTCGTGTATAAATTATGTAAGCGAAATATAAATTACACACGTGTTGTATACCTCATGTACATGCGTTGTGTAAGCTATATAAGCGAAGTATAAATTATACATGCATAGTTTAATTGATATATGTGTTGAAATGCAACAGAAATATAGAAATTATATATATATATATATACTCCCTTCGTCCACAAACCATGGATGATATTTATTGTTGTGTATTGGTGTGAAATATTGGATGAAAAATGTGAATGGTTGAATAATTGTTTGTGGTTGATATTGATTGGTTGTGGTTGAAAAATATCCATTGGTGATTGAAATGAATTGGAAATAATTGTAGAAATAAAAATAAAACATGTTTCCTGCGTGCGAATTAGATGCATGAATCCCCACTGTCAAAAACCGCGAGGTTTTAAGGTAGAGCGTGGAGCCGTACTAGGGACGGTGCCGGTTTTAACTACCCTGCCGTTATGCTGCCGAAATTTTGAATAATATTCATGTGTTAGAATTATTTTCATATGTTGAAATTATCTTCATGCGTTGAAATTAAAGTCATGTGTTGAAACTATATCCATGTGTGGAAATGCTCATGTGTTGAGAAGTGACGTGTGAAAATTAAATTCATGTGTGAATGAATGAAGTGTTTAAACAATAAAAATCACATTTTTATAATATATATGAAGTATGTAAAATATTCGCCTTATATATAAATAGTTTCAACAATAAAAATTTCATCTTTCTTATATGAACAACATATATAAAATATCCATGTGTGGAGGTGCTCATGTGTTGAGAAGTGTGTGTATTGGAAAAGTTCATGTGTTGAATAAAAAAATCGAACAATAAAAACTACATTTTTATTGAAATTATGAAGTGTTAAAAACATTCATTTGTTGAACAAATATTTTAAATGATAAATATATCATTTTTATCATATATGTGATATGCTAAAGATATGCGAGCGTTGAAATAAATATTTGTGAAAGAAATATTATTTTTAACATGCATAGGAACTAAATAAAATAGTCATGTGTTGAAATATATTTTAGTTCGCCAAAATTATCAATTTTGAAATGTGAAGTGTTAAAAATAGCCACTTGTTCAAATAAATATGCATGAGTTGAAATATTCATTAATTTGCTAATGATATGATTTTTGCCTATGCATGCAACATTAGAATGAATGGTGTTTTTAAACCAAATTGAATTAAATATGAAGTTGAATGGAAAATGATAATTGATAAGAATTGCATATATGTACATGCATATTTATTGAACAAGTTATAGCAAAAAGGCTAGAGAAGAGGAATAAATTTTTGTGCCCGACAAATAGGTAAACGTTTACTGTTTTGTCTGGGTGATGATTTTATGAGCCTGTTGGCTTTTTCTTTTTCTTTTTGAGATGAGATGCCCGTGTGGCTATTTGGGAATTTTCCCAGCCCCTCCCGTACAAAGGAGGTTATGGCGAAATTTTCCAAAATTTAAAGGCGTTAGTAAAATATTTGAAGTGAAAACGATATAGGAATTTTTGAATGAGCTATATTTATATAAATATATAAATATAAATAAAACTTAAACGAATCGTGGCCGTGCAGTTCGCGTTTTGAAACCGTGATTTCAAACGACTAGTGCGGGAAATCCGACCATTGGATTTTCCCGAAACCGCAACCGTTGGGTTCGCCTTGGAAATATCTTTCCAACGACACCAACTTTGTGAAGATCCGACGGTTGGATTGTCTGGAATGTTTAATTCAAATCTGAAGAAAAACAGCGCCAGAAACGATTATATTTATATATATAAAAATATAATTAAATTAAATCGAATAACGATGCTGCAGTTCGTAATTTGAAATCGTAACTTCAAATGACTAGTGTGGAAGATTCGACCGTCGGATTTTCCCGAAACTGAAACCGTTGGGTTCGTTTTGAAATGATCATTCTAATGATATAAAATTTGTGAAGATCCAACGGTTAGATTTTCAGATATGTGTAAAACAAATTTAGTGAAAAACAACGCCAGTGCCTCTGCACGACCTGAAACGTCGTTTAATTAAATATGGCATTTTTAAATAAATAAAAATGGCGATATATCGTTATAAAATACTATAGACAATATAGAGTGGAAATAAACCAATTTTGTTGTGTTTGCTTGATATGTAATGGTTGAAGGTATTTAACATGAAAATTATAACTAAAGAACTAAAATGTGAATGTTGAATAGTCCAACCATGTGATAAATTGATTTGAAAATCTAAATATACGTGGGTTATTTGAAAAGGCCGAGTTCATTCTCATTTCAAATAATCAATCGACGTTGAGAAGTCGAAGAGTCGAAGACGGTTGAAGACCGACGATCTTCACTGTAACACCCCACCTCCCATAGGGTCACTCACAAAGGGAATGCACTAGGTTTGGTGAAGCACTATCGAGGTAAACATGCACAGAAATATTACAAGACAGAACATATATAAAACAGCGGAAGTAAAACAAATTTCATTACCTTATAAAATAAGGTCTAAAGCCTCTTACATCAGAATACATCAAAACCTGTCTTGCAATAGTAAAGAAGCATAAAACTTTTTCATAAATTATTCCCCAAAATAAAGCGGTGGAGCAGCCATAGCCAAGAGAAGACCAAGCTATACATGATGACCTTCAAGCATAAGAGGTCCGAACTAAACAACATCATTTCCTCCCTGAAAACCTGGGGGCGGGGTGAACGGAAGACAAAGAGGCAAAACAAAACGGGGTCAGTCATAAAGACTGGTAAGTCCTATCTACTTCCAGTATAAAAACAGGTAAAGGTAACATGACATGCATAAACTAAAAGTAAACATAAGGATGATGACAAGATAGATAGACTAAGCCAAGATAACTGGATGAACTATTGTAGCAAGATAGGCTAAGGTATCATGATAAACTACGTGTCAAGATAAATCAAGGTATCACATCGTTAGGTTTCTATCAAGTATACTATCCCAAGGTATCTATCATGTATAACATCCCACGGTATCTATCATGTATGACACCCCAAGGTATTTATCATGTATATTTGCTCTGCACCTCTCGTACTAGTGTCCCAACCCGCGTCATGTGTTAACTATGAATATCCCTTGCCCAATGTCATGTAATGGTCCATGTCAACCTAATATATAGCATATGTAGGTTTTCCCAACTCGTATGTTTCTTTCCATGTATAAGTTCAGTCCTTTGTCGTAGGCCGTACGGGCTTTCCCATGTAAATCTATACCACCACAACGTAGTACAATTTTATCCCTGAAGTTATTTAGGACTACTACCCTTGATCTGGTTATGTTTTCTTACCACGAACTATCGCGTGTTCACTAAGGATTTATGCCACCTAGGACCACTAGGGATTATGCTATCTAATGAACGTTTCCGTGTCTCGGTTTGGGTTCAGGCCACCTAGGGCCACTAGGGATTATGCCACCCGTCAACCGCGCCCTTTATCCCGTGCATGTATCGTGAATCGTTTTCCATGTCTAGGCACACATGTTCCTCAATGTGCCATCCGAGTTCCGTGCCAGGGCAAATCAAGAAATACGGAACTCGGTCGGGAGCTTTAAGTCATCTGCTGATGCAGATATCAAGGTCTGTTTTTGTATCCGTGGCTATGGTCTCACGTGACCCCTCCCTCAACTACTGAAAGGCAATCTATGAAAAATCATGTATGAGAACTACATCCCGGCCCCACTATAGCCCCTCTTTCCTATGGGCCAACCTCACCCATGACTCGATAGCAAGAACATGGTCTGTTGGAAGTTCTCTGCCTTTCCGTTCGTACACGATTGACTAAAGATGGTAGGTAATCGACGACGCGCTATCCAGGGCAAAAACAAGAATCGACGACTCCACGCTAATCCATCCCAGTCCCAGTCTTTAGGTCGCTCGCATAGCAACCAAGGCATACCCTTGGCTCTTCTACCGCAGACCATAACCTCTGTGAGGCCAGGTTTTATGGACCATCTGCCACCTCACAGAGGGATACCAAGAGTACCCTCACGTCCCCCGAAGCTACCGCTTCGTCACCCAGTTCGCTGGAGCTTTTTATCCAAGTTAGATAAGTTGCTCCTCCTCGTATACTAAGCGATGACCTACCGTATCAGATTACTCATCTATTTATGAACTAGTCCCATGTCCTTGGCTAAGAATTATTACCTAGTTATTCTTAACTAAGGTTTACCACTTAGCTTCTTTTCCCGTTATCCTTGATTAACTACAATTTTCTACCTAGTTCCTCTAACTAAGGTTTTGTCTGTTGGGTTAAGTCTTGTTATTCAAGCCCATGACTTAACCCGCATACCAACCATGTCATAATCGACTAAGTGCTCAAGTTCAAGGCTTAGCCCTACAACCCGTATGTCAAATTGGCTAAGTATATCAACGGTTTACGACTTAACCTTGTCCACTTGTTATTTTAGATCGGTTAAGTGTAGGTTACTTAACCTCACTTAAGTACCGTGTTTAGATTAGTTAAGTGTAAATTACTTAACCCCATCTCCTAATCGTCTTATATGGTTAAGCGTCATTAAGAAATCAAGTCCGGTTCCACTTAGCCTACCCATTCGTGTCATATCGGTTAAGTGTCATTAGTCAAATTTACTTAACCTTTTCATGTGGCATTAATTAGATTAATGCACCCCAACCTCTCACATTAGACTTTGTTGTGGTTACTAGTTAAGCTGGGCGGGTCCGGGTAGATTTACACCACAACCTAGTCTAACCTCGGGTTTTAAGTGCTATATGACCAACTACTCACATTGGGTCCTATTGTTTGTAGCCACTAGTTAAGCCGGGCGGGTCCGGGTAGATTTATGCTACAAACTCAACCCAACCTCGAGTTGGCCACTTTCATGTTTTCTACGTATCATGTTCAAGTCAAATTTAGACCCCTTTTTAAGTCCATGTTTCCATGTAGCCCCATGTCAAGTTTTCGTGTCATATTCACGTTATTTATCATTTCATGTTACATGTAATTTCACGTCAAGATCATAGCCAATTTTCAAGTTTTCCAAAGCTACCCAAAGCGTGTCCCCAACGCACATGAAAGCGAAACATATTTGGGATAATTTGACAAGGATGGGTACAAGATGGCAAAGATGAATCACAAGTTAAACATGGTGAAAATTGAGGCAAAGGTGTTCATATAACTAGCATATTGCATATTGGCCACTAAACATGCACAATGTCATAAAGGGATTGGACACAACGTGAATAATATCATAAAGGATTTGGCCTCAAGCATGCAAAGTATCATAAGGGGGTTTTGGTCCCAAACATGCATATTATCATGAGGGGTTTGGGTTCATTTATATGCATAAGCCCCAAGCCATGTTCATGCACATATTTCACAAGTCAAAGTGGTTCCAAGTGTTCATCCCAACTTTCCACAAGTAAAGCTTCAATCTTGCATGACAAACTAAGTCCAATGCAACATGAGTAACTTGATTTAGTCACTAAACATAGCCTAAAGTCATAGGTTCAAGCAAAAGAGACATGACAAGGTTCATATAGGCTAGGATACTTAGTTTAATCTCGTTTTATTCCATGTCATCATTAAGACTACCGTTTAGATCTAGAAGTAGCTAGAACTTACATAGCGAGGCTTAGGGAAGGATCATGCATCGTCTTGACGAAGAAAGGTGGCTCCTTTGTTGAAGAATCGTCATGAAACTTGCATAGCAACGTTGATCCACTCCCTTGATTTGATGTAGCAAGCTAGCACCTTTGATTTGGATCCGATTTGAATGCATAGTCTCTAGGAATTGGAGATGGAGGCCATGATCACTTGGCATTTGGGCAGCACTTCGTGGCATGAGTGATTTGTGAGGGTTTAGGGTAGGCTTAGGGGTCTTTTTATAGGGATTAGGAGTAGTTTAGGCCCTTAGATTAACCCTAGGATAGATCAGAGCCGTCAGAATTCGTCACAAGCCCCCAAAATCAGTTCAAACAGCAAGCAGGTGCACCCAGGTTTCCTGGGCTTGACCAGGCAGGTCGACACCGTGTCGACTGGGCAGTCGACACGGGGGTGACCGTGTCGACTGCTCAGTCGACACGCCTATCGACTCGACCTGGGCGGGAATTCTCCCGCCCTTCCCCCCGTATGTTTGAATTTTGAATTCTGCCCTAGTTTTAAACTGTTTTGAACTTAAAATTTTCTAAAAACTTCGACGGGCCATAACTTGGTCATACGGACTCCGATTTTCGAAAACTCGGACTCTATTTCGCATATTTTTCCGAGACGAACGGAATGGTGAAATCCGTTTAACTTAATTCTTAGAATATGAAAAGAATATCTCTTATTACCATAGTTCTTTAATTAACTCGCTCGCGTATCCCTATTTATAAATATATATATAAATCTCTTATTTTCAAAGCTAAAAGAATGCGGGGCGTTACATTCACATTGGATGGATGGGCGCTACTGATGCTCGTGATCGGAGTAGCTACCTTGAAGGAGCTGAAGTAGTAGCCGTCCAGACATACTGTTGATTGTACGGATATACGAGGAAATTGGTGCCTCCGGTTTCGTTCAAACCCAGAACGAACTTGTAAATGGACTGTGTGTCTGACATTGGATTTTGTTCTGTGCTGATTGATCTCTGTTAAATATATATCTGTTTGGCGGCGGAGAATTTATTCTCTTGCTTAACGCCCTTCTCTGAGACGTACGAGCTCAGAGGTTATGTATTGATAGAAATCAGTCGCATGGAGTGGATTGCCTGTGTGACACGCCTAAGTGGCATATGATCAAGGCTTCTATTGCAAAGCAAAGTCTTGTGGTTGATGATCAAAGCATGGTCTGTGTGACGTAGCTTTGTGTATAACATGAATTCGCGAGCCTCACACCCCGGTATGAGTCAAAAAGGGAGATGGACCACTGGGAGAGCACGACGTTTCTTTCTAGCTAAGGTGGTACCAGTGACCTACCATCCCTGACATTATATATATTTTCACCTGTGTGGTTGTTGGAATGCGAGGCGCCTCGATTATAGGTCTGTAAGGACCGGGAAACGTGTGTTCAGAAATAACTAATCCTCAAAAGTAAGAGAGGACCGGCCCAGCCGATTCCAAGGACCGCTGTGTGCGATCCAGGGGCATTTGCTAGAGTGTCTCGAACGGAGAGGAGCTTGCCCCTTGCCTCGACTCATGAAGGAATCCAATTTCCAATACGAAATATGCGAATGTGATTGTATTACTAGTATGGCGACATAGTAGATGGTAGCTATGCCGCCTAGGATTGATATTTATGATTGAATTTACTTTCGAAAACATATATGCACTAGTAATAATATCAAACACTTTTGTTTTATACGTATGAAGCATTTTTGGCCATTATAAGGTAAAACTCTATCCTCCGGCTTGCGTTGCATTGTGTGATGGGACCTGAGTCTTATAACGGCTTCATTTTATAAAAAGCATTGCGATGATTTAATCATTTACTTTATTTCATGCACTAGCACTCATTGGAGTAAACCCGTTCCGCGAAAGTGGCGTGGTCCTTTGATTTGCCTTATTATTGTTGTTAATAAGTTAAGTAGATTTCTCATACCAGTCCCATGACTGACTCGTAGTTTGTTTCACCTTGCAAACTCGGGTGCCCTCATTTTCACACGGGCAACCTAGTTACAGGTATCTGGTGCACTTTTGGCTCATGGCGAGGCTTGACTACACCGTGCTGACTTTGACTCTTTCCGTCATTATAGTATATGTATTATGATTCCACCATTTGCGATGTAGACTGATATTTATTTTGTGTAATCTTTATGTATGATTCCGCCTCTGGCGATGGTGACTGATTATATATTATTATGCACTAAGTTGTATCCTGCACTGTGCTCTCTGATGTGGTGATATCTATATGATTCCGCTGTCATATGTGTGTAAATTATTCTATTTCTTGTTTATGCAATTATCTGTGATCTGCTAATGATGATTGATGTGTTATATTCCAATGATTATCCTTAACACCGTGTCACGGGGTTTTGGGATCGTCACATACATATTTAGTAACTATTTGAAACCATTTTAATAGATAACTATTTTACTTTATAAACTATTTTATTTGTACTTATATAATAATTATTTTAAATAAACTATTTTAACAATCAACTATCAATTTTATAAACTTCTTTAATGTTTAAATATATATATATAACACTAATTTTGATAAATAATATTTTTATATTCAAAACTATTATTTAAACTTTTATTGTCCAAACTATTTAATTTCAAACTATTTCAAATGTATATATATCTAAACAATTTTAATATACTTTCAACTATTTTAAATATTCAAAATGTTTTAAATTGGAATTGTTTCAAGATTCTAAGCCTGGTTTAAATTAAAATTGTAATATGAAAGTATATTCTATTTTGAATATGAATGGTTTAAAGCAAATATGATATTTCAATATGAAATACGAACTATTTGAAATGTAAATCTGACCGGTGTGAAAAATGTAAACGTTGGTGGTAAAAGAAATCAGGATCAAATATTGTCATACTCTCTACCAATATCGAAAATCACTTTAACAACTGTGTACGTGGTGGAGAATCCAAAATGAAATAGGTTGGTTTGACGAACGCTAGTGGAATGAAGTTAGAGAACGATGACGGATGTCCTTGACCTTTGGGTCATAATTAAAATGACTAAAACAGGACTACACCGTGACCAAGTGGGTTAGCTACCCCTATCGACAACACTTCTTCCCTTATTACTATACCACCTTGGTTTGATTTGATTTTGATTTGATGCGCATCCTTGATTTGGGAGTGTTGTTCCAAGGTGGGCGGCAGTCCGGCTATGTGTTACCACTAGTCCGAGAGTGTAACTAGTAGATTCCTACTCTGGGCATCCTCGTGTGTCTTGTCATATTATCCTTATCGAGCCTATTACGACTTTGATTTGTACCATATGTATGGAGCACCCTCCGACAACCACTAGTTTACAGTGGACTTTACAATATCTGTATAGTCTACGCTATTAAAAATGGTGTAATGGTAATCTCGCTTACGCTATTTTCAATAGTATATTTCCCGTAGACACTATTATAATAGTGTATAGTATTATATAATATCTAAACAGATCCTTAGGAGATGGAAATCCCGTAACGTATCTTAAGTTACTACACTCACGAACACATTGGATATGAGATGTGAATTACCGTAAGCATCTTCGACGTCGTGACACTTATATTATTACATGGTTTGATTTGACTGATATGAGAATATTTAGTTTCGATCCGAGTATTTTTGTCTTTTCATTTGTGCTCGGGTTAGACTGAGTTTTCAGTTATCGAAGACCTCGTTATGAAGATGGATCTTGACAGACGTATTTATTAGGATTATTCCGTTGCATATTGTTAGCAATGTTTTAAAACGCAAAAGGCGTATGCGACGCGTTTTCGGGTCCGTGAGGCAAGGCGTAAACCCTGAAGCATTGAGGCGTAAGCCTTTCAGGTTAAAAAAAAAGCGCAGCATATAACTTAATTTTTAATATGAAATAACATTAAGCGTTAAATACTAGGTAAAACTTATAAAGCGTTCAAAGCAATTCAAACAAAATACAATCATTCTTGCACATTTAATATAAAATGCAAAAGATCAAATGATATCTTCCTCCTCATGCAAAAGATTCAAATTTTGATTTCTTAAAACTATTTGAAGATTACATCAAACTACAATTTTGATATGTTCCATCAATTCAAATCGATTTGCAAAATTTATTTCGAGATTTAACAAAGTTTA
This sequence comes from Allium sativum, assembly GCA_030737875.1. Classification (NCBI taxonomy): domain Eukaryota; kingdom Viridiplantae; phylum Streptophyta; class Magnoliopsida; order Asparagales; family Amaryllidaceae; genus Allium; species Allium sativum. The sequence goes on along the minus strand of CM060921.1, from coordinate 505,065,282 downwards.
TTGAAAAAACATTCTTTAAATAACAATAAGAGAATTCATTATATTGCTCATGATCATTATTTCATAAACAATTTTACTTGATTGTGCCAATATTGAAATTGAAAAGTAAAACATGCTAATTTTATTTTCTTAAATTTTGCCTTTTTTTATTTCTATTAAATAATTAAAGTTCAATGACATTTATTTGTGTCAATATTTGTAACTAAAGATTAAAAGGTTTTTAAGTCATATGCCTCAACTGTTTGAGGCGTGCGAGGCTTAAGCTTTACACGCTTTGTATGCCTCAAGTTATTGAGGCGCGTAAGCTTTAGAGGTAAAAAGCTTTTTGGAATAAGCCTCAAGGCATTTTATCTCTTATTTCCTCAAGGAGAGTCTTGAGGTCGGTTTTTTAAAACAATGTTTTTTAGTGACTGAGATGTTAATGATGATGATTTTGTTGACAACAACCATGTTTCAATTATTATTGTTATAAAATATATACTAACACTGCTATCTAGAATATATATATATATATATATATATATATATATATATATATACTAACATTGTTATCTAAAAAATATATATGCATGACATTTATGCATGTATTGATTATTGAAGACCGTATAGTTCAAAGAATCAAGATTTCAAAGTAGAAGAGTTCAAGATACAAGGCTCATGAGTATCAAGAATTCAAGAGTTCCAGAAATATAGAGTAATATCGTCTAGATATCATGTTAAAACTCTAGTTAGCATTGAATTCTGTTTTCAAAGTTCTTTTACTATTTTTCAAACGACTTCAAAGATTACTTTCTTGTTTTTAATTCTATTTTCAAAATGATTTCAAAATTACTTCCTTATTTTAAATTTATACTTCTTTATTTTTAAATTTATTTTAACACCTGAAATTTATTTTTAACTCCTGTTTTGAAATTATACTTAATATATTTTAACTCCTAATTTAAATGGTTTTTACTTACAAATTTAATACTAATTTTATTATAAGTTCTTATGTTTTCAATTTCCTTATCTGTTTTAAGTTTTAATATATTCATAGTTATATGTATACTATTGTATCATTTTATATTTAACTTCTAATCATTTTTTTAATTATCTCAATATATGTTTTTAATGTATATTTCTACTTGAAATTCACTATTTCAATATAAAGAAATATAGTTTGTTTTAACTCAGGAATCACCATGACTTATATAAACATTGTTTACTTTGATTTGATTCTTTTGAAATACACTAGTATATGTCGATATATACATAGTGGTATGTTGACATATGTACCGTTTGTTTGAAATTTAAATTTTGAAAAGTTGTGTCTTTTGAATTTAAACCTTTTCTGAATGGTTATGTCTGTTGGAAAACTATATGTAGGCTTCAGATTTTGAATTTTTTAATAACTTCTTATCTCCCTCTTCCTTTCTTCTTCTGCCATCAATCTTTTTAATTTCTCAAAACCTATACTTATACTCTGCCGAATTTCAAAAAATATATATCAATCTTCTTCTCTTTCAATTCGATGTCAAACTCTCTATGAAATTCAAGTGATACTCAAGAGTTATAGGCTGTTTGTAATCAAAAATCGTAAGATCAAGTTCTATCGAGTCAATACTTGAAAACTGATACTGAGAAAAGGTGTGATCGTAGTCCGTAAATCGATTGGGTGTGACTATAGTTTGAAAATCAATTAGGTGAACTTGTAGCCTCGGAAATCAAGAGAGCACCCTATGCTCAGAAGCAGGTGGTGGTGGACCTTGTAGCCATTGAAATCGAGGATTGTAATTTGAAGATTATATTGAAGAGAAATATGCACAACTCAGCGTTGTGTAGGACTGGATGTAGGGTAACTCTGAACCAACATAAAATCCTAGTATGTACTTTCCTTTTACGGTTTTTATGTTTATTTTTAGCATCTGTGATTGATTCTGTGATTGTTGATATCTGTGATTTGCATGATATTCTGTCTAATTCAAAAAGAATTCAAGAAATTAATATAATCCATAAACAGGAAAATAATGCCAAAGACAAAGTTACGAACTTTTTTAGCCGTAAGGACGACCTGTTGAAATTTTATTTTAAAGGACAAAACATCAGAATTTACAGTGTGCATGGTATCAGAATTTGACTATCAGTTTTTAAGTGTCAGTTTTACAGTGTATATGGTATCAGAATTCAGCTATCAGCTTTTAAATATCAGTTTTACGGTGTGTATGGTATTTGTTTTACAATGTATATTGTCCTTGGGAATAAAGTTTTGATGGGTTGTCCTTGGGCTTGAAAAAGTTATGAAGTTTGTCCTTTACAATAAAATCCCCATCCCTTTGGCGTTTAGTTTGCCTTAAGATCCTTAATCCACATCCCCAACACATATATTGGTATGTTTTGTGTTAGTTTAACTCTGATAATTGTGTAAAGCAAAATCAAATGTACGTTTAATAACTTCATGAACTGTTATATATTTATTATATTTTGTCCTTCCGCTATGAGATTCTGTGATTGTTTTCTTCTTTCTTCCTTTTTCTTATATTAATCCCAATAACTATATATACATTTGATTTGTTTAAGTCGACATTTGTGGATTTTTGTCGGTTCAAACGATCAAAAATTCAGGTTGCTACAGTCTTCATGTCTTATACTCCATTCATAGTTAGCTTTGTGTTTCAATATTGTTTGCATCATTAATGGCTTGTGCCTAAGTCCAATGGACCTGTGGAAGAGTTGAGATGCAGACTTTGAATGTCCTTGGAGAATTATAGGGAATTGCACAGGAGCGATTAACTTGAAATAGACTCTTACCATCATGAATAATGATTTGAATAAGCAGAGGCAAATTTGTGTGAAGTATCAGGGATAGGCACTAATCCATGTGTTGGATAGGTACTGATTCAACACTATGTTGGATTCGGCTTGTTGATCCCTCCTGTTGATCTGATCTTCTCTTATGGCCTTGCTCGTACTTGGTTTCTATACTCCAGGACCATCTTTTTAGGCTCTTTATTTCGATAATTTTCGAGTCTAACTTATCCAAACCCTTCGAATATGGCGACATCAAAAAGCCGAATTATACCTAGGTTAAAATTTTGCCTAACGACATTAACTATTTGTGTTCATTCTTTCATTACTCATCTTTATGCTTTGTGATTTCTTATATTTCGTTATTCAGTCTTCATATAATTAGTCGATTTTACATATTGAAGCTAATTGATCTTCACAATCTCCACGAGAAAATTTACAATCTTAATTTATTCAATGTAACGTCCCCATAGCTATACCCATGCTATTAAAGAATGTTCACGAGGAATAATGTCTAATAGCACAGTGAACACGACTTGTTAGGGCGACCATTTGTAATTTTGTCTTAACCGAGTATTAACACAGCAAAATTTGAACTCGTTTGACGTATTCAATACAGGATTAAAACAGAACTACAATGGCTCTGGATCGTACTATTCTTTTTTTCTTCTTTTTTTCTTAGTTTCCAGATATTTGTTGGAAAACTATCATTAAGCCCTTATGTTTTTATATAATGTTTTCTCGGTGTTATTGTTAGAGAACCCCGAATTATCACAAAACCAATTGGCAATATGAAGGGTGAACTCATTATAGTTATACATGATTCATTTTACAAATCCCTCAATGTGGGACTTGTCTCAACACGCCCCCGCACGTGTGGTATATCATGAGCCTAACACGTGGATCTTTATATTGGGTGACGTGGATAAGTGTGGCATTGTGCGCACGAATTAAACCTGCTCTGATACCATGTTAGAGAACCCCGAATTATCACAAAACCAATTGACAATGTGAAGGGTGAACTCATTATAGTTATACAGGATTCATTTTACAAATTCCTCAATGTGGGACTTATCTCAACAGTTATTGCATGAAGTGGATTAAGATAAAAATCTTACTCTACAAAGTTAATCGTTTTATACATCCTTTAAATCAACAGGTTGATAAAGGAATCTTAAATCTCACAGGTTTATATGCTAATTTATTTCTGTATTTTTTACATTTTACAAAAGGCTTTTTTTCTAAGTAAAAGAATAAACATAAATAAATAGTTCTTATAGACCAAGTAATGGCAGTACAGAACCCTGTAGAAAATGCTCAATCCTGAAGAATATGACCGTTAAGATCCAGGTCACGGTAGGGTTTCAAACATAAACAAACGTTTTTACGTTTTACAATAGTTGTAACAATATTAAATCCTCGCCTTGAACACAATAATAAATGTACATGTAAAAGCGAGGATAAAGACAGAGTAAGGGGATCTTAATCCTACCTATATTTCCGCAAGTCATCTTTATTTATAGAATTCTTAGCCACAAAGCATCATTCAAAGGGGAAGCATCCTATTCTTTCTCGACCGTTACTCTTCTTCACTCGTTTTCACAAATGGAGAAGACGAAAACTGGCAATGCAGTTCAAGAAACAAAGATCACCAAACTGCCCTCTTCTCCTTCTTCAACGGCTCCTTCATCAAACCAGATCAACAATCATCCATACGATTTCAACGTTTGCGGTCCTAGAAATCTCTCTTCGCCAAATTGGCGAGATCTCATCAAATCGAGCTGGTACGAACATATTTTCTGTTTCCCTTCAATCAAAAAGTTATCTTGTTACGCTAAAAATGAACAAAAAAGAAAGAAAGATGAATTTTGATTGTTGCCCATTAAACCCTAATACCCAATTCTAACCGGTACAAACATATATCTTGAAAGATAGAACTTTTGATTGATGTTGACGAATAATATAATACAGGAATGATCCAAAGTACAAGAGAATGGTGATAGCATGCTTCATCCAAGCAGTGTACCTGCTAGAGCTAGACAGGCAAGAAAAGAAAACAGAATCAAATGGCCTAGCAGCAAAATGGTACAAGCCATTCAAGTACAGGCTCTCGAAAACATTGATAGACGATAGAGATGGGTCGATCTACGGAGCTATCCTGGAATGGGACAGATCTGCAGCCATGGCAGATTTCATACTGATGAGACCAAGTGGAGCTCCAAGGGCAGTACTAGCCTTAAGAGGCACTTTGCTGAAAAGCCCCACCTACAAAAGGGATTTGCAAGACGACCTTCGTTTTCTAGCATGGGAAAGCTTGAAAGGTTCTGTTAGATTCCATGGTGCCTTAGAAGCATTGAAGGGTTTAGTGTCTAGTTATGGAAGCGCAAATGTTTGTGTTGGCGGTCATTCTTTGGGCGCTGGCTTTGCTTTGCAAGTGGGCAAGGCATTGGCGAAAGACGGCATTTTTATAGAGTGTCATTTGTTTAATCCACCTTCGGTTTCTATTGCTATGAGCTTGAGAAACTTAAGTGAAAAGGCTGGGTATTTGTGGAATAGAGTGCGAGGGACAGTGCCACTGAATAGCATTGAAGAAGGAAGCGTTTCTGCACAGATAAAGAAATGGGTGCCCAATTTGTATGTTAATAATAGTGATTATATATGTTGCTATTACAATGATAATGCGGCTGCTGAAGAGAAAATGAAAGAAAGTAACAAGGAGAACGGCGGGCAGGTGGCAGCAAGGTTGTTTGTGATGTCGAAAGGCCCTCAGAAGTTTCTGGAAGCTCATGGGTTGGAACAGTGGTGGGCTGATGACATGGAGCTTCAACTTGCTGTGCATAATAGCAAGCTTATCAATAGGCAACTGAGGTCATTGTATAATCCTCCGGCTGCACCAAGTCTAGCGGCAAAATGAGAGTGATACTCTGAGTAATATCATGCCTGTGTTTTTTCTTCTTCTTCTTCTTCTTCTTCGTCTTGTTATGTTTTGTTGATTAGATCAGCTAATATTTGCTGATTACATTCAGATATGTTGTAAAAAAACATATGCAATAATTGTAATTGATTGAGATGTTGCTTCAAATTGCTTATATATACAAACATATTGTGTTTGCTGTGCATTTGTTTATTCTTGTCTTGCATCAGTGTCTGTCAGCACTTCATTTGGTAACCTAACAATATTTTGAAGTTCAAGCTATGATGAAGTTTTAACTAGGCAGTGAAACACTGGCCATTAAGTTAGGCTTGGAGGTAACAATTTGCAGAAAAGATATCAAGTAAAACTTAAATACCTGAATGAAGAACCTTCAGTGACATAGTTTTATCAATGACAACTGCCAGCAGATAAAGACAGTCTTGTGTTGTTGCTAATATCAATCTTACTGCATCCAGGCGTCTTAACAATCTTATTGTCTTTTATGATACATCTTATTTTTGCCTCCTCCTCCCACATTTTTGTAGATGCATATATATCAGCTAATGCTACAAGAGCTGCAGTATTGTATGGCTCCAGCATAAATATATGATGAGCTGCAATTCTACCATGTCTTACATCACTATGTAACTTAGAAGCTCCTAATAGAGCACCCCATATGGTCGCATCTGGTTCGATGTCCATAGTCTTGATTAATTCATTTGCTTCAGAGAGAAGGCCGGCTCTACCTAAAAGATCAACCATGCAAGTATAATGTTCAATTTTTGGTATGATACCATAAGTTCCTACCATTTCATTGAAAATCTCTTTGCCTTTATTCACATTGCCCATGTAGCTACAAGCTGAAAGCAAACAAATGAAAGTAACATGATTAGGCTTCCCTCCTGAACCAACCATTTCTTCATAAAACCTTAAAACTTCAGTCCCTCGACCGTTTTTTGCATGGCAAGTCAACAGTGAATTCCAAGATATTGTATTGGGATGTTCCATGTCATCAAAGCAGCTTTTTGCTTCCTTAAAGCTTCCACATTTTCCATAAACAGTGATCAATGCATTACCTACTCCTTTATCAGATTTGTAACCTCGTCTTATGATTTTTCCATGAATTGATTTCGCAATCTCCAGTTCTTCTATGTTAGCACAAGCTGTAAGCGCACAGTTATACGAGAACTGATCGGGTTTAACATCTGAGAGCTCCATGTCATAGAAAATTTTCAGGCTTTTTATCGTTTCTTTCCCATTTTGAAGATAACCAGACATCATAGTGTTCCAAGATATGAAATTTTTCTCTGGCATTGTGTCGAATATAACTCTCGCCTCTTCCAAACCATTTATTTTGATATAAGCAGACAGTAGTGCTGTCCATGACACTACGTCATGTGCGAGCATTGTGTCAAAAATACACCTAGCGTATGCTGTATTACCTTGCTCGCTATACATGGTTATCAATGAATTACCTATAGAAGTGTACGTGTGAAAACCGGTTTTTAGTGTATAGCCATGAAAAAGCTGTCCTATGTTATGAAACTTAGCATTTGAACAACCACTCAGTATGCTTGTCATAGTAAAACAATTTGGTTTCTTATCTTCTTTCATCATATCATAAAACATAGCAAACGCTTTCTCTTGCATTCCATTTTGCATGTACGAACTGATCATATTATTCCATGAAACTATACTCGATAAAACTTTATTCCCATTCAAAGATAACATGTCATGATGTTTGGAGTACATATCTACCAATGCACACCAGACCATATCATTTCGTATCCATGAAGATTTCACCAACAGACAGTGAACTGCCTTTCTTAGCCTAAGTAAACAAACAGAAGCTTTGAGAACTGAAACCAAGGTAACGTTATTATAAACCACACCTTCTCGCCTCATTCTATTGAACAAGTCAATAGCAACTTCATCCTGGCCGTTCATTTGAAACCCACTGATCAAAGAATTCCAAGCAACTACATTCTTACATGGCATCTCTTCAAACAAATCCTTAGCTTGCTTCATTCGTCCATTAAACACGTACCCTGACACCATAGCAGTCCATGTGTACAAGTCTTTCACTTGCATGTTGTGAAATAATCTCTCTGCTTCTTTTGGACAATCGCATTTGAAATAAAAGTTTATCAAGGAATTTATAGCTGTGACGTCCATGTGCACGTTTCTTATGAGTAGAAAGGCATGTAACTGAGTGCCTTCATCAAGTGTATTGCTGTTTGCCGCCATGGACAGCAATTTTGAGACTGTGAACACATCTGGATTTGTCTTATATGTTTGAAATTGTTGGAGAAGATGAAATGGATGGGATTCAGTAGTGTGGAATGATCTAGAAGATAAGGTTGTAAGAGTTTTTCTCAATGTGTGTAGTTTCTGATGAAGCATTAGGTTTGGACACATAGGTAAGAAAGGAACATTTACTCAAGCGGCTTACAGGCATGTCATGAATGATGATTTGTGCAGGTCAAATGTGAATTGGATATGGATTCATCGGTTCGCAATGCATGCAATCTCAGGAGTCTCACTGAATTATTACCTTGTTTGTATATGAAAAGATCTTGCACCGAAACACGAAGATTTTGATCACTTGCTGATTACAACATCAGTATTGTCTGCACCAAAATTGGACAAACACACTCTGGACTTAGAAGAGGAAGAAATACTGGTTGTGTGGGTGGGGGGTTGTGGGGGGGGGGGGGGGGTGGATGTAAATGAGAATGCTAAAAACAAAGACAAACAAGAATGCAAAGAACACCGGTGCATCCAAATAGTCAACTGCTTATTAAGATAATCATTCAACAAGCATTCAAATACTGATAGACCCACCAGAGGTAACTAGATAGAGTTGTGCCCAAGCTAAACAAATGTTTCACTTCCCAATATATCCTCTCTCTCATTTTTCTTCTCGTGCTGTTTGGAAGTTTCCAAGTTAGATAAAAGAACAGGTGAAGATCGACAAGACTTAAAAAGGACGGATGGAAGTTCGGGAACTTGATTTACTTCCAAGAGAATGGGTTTATTACATGAACAATCCTTACGATCTTGGTCGAGCGGTAGAGAACAGTCTCCCATTTGTTCAACTCCTCAGGTGGTTGCTCGACATTTTCACTTGGGGCGAATGAAGATGCAACCTTTTTGACATTTTTGGGCGGAGCTAATTACTTCATCTTAAGAGTGTAGAAATGGTGGAAATAGGGCAGACAACTAGAACCTAAGTACCGAAAATCCGAACGGAACCTACCCGAAAAGACCCATACTTGAACCCGATGGGTCTCGGGTCGGGTCTAGATGGTGGAAATAGGACTAACAATTAGAACCAAGAACCGAAAATCCGAACGGAACCTACCCGAAAAGACCCAGACTCGAACCTGAATTGAACCCGATGGGTCTCCGGTCGGGTCTAGATGATGAAAAATATCATCAAGACCCGATCAAACATGACCTGCATAGACTTGACCCGAAAGACCCGATCAAAAAGCATTGAAATATGTATGTATTTTTAGTGTTATACCGGACCCGAACCGAAGCTCGGGTCGGGTCGAGTCCAGATTTTTGAAATGTATACTTTAGAATCGACAAAACCCGACCTGTCTAGAACCGAGACCCGCCGGGTTGGGTCCGGATCCATCGGGTCGGGTTTAATTGTCATTCCTGGATGGAAAATATTGGTGTTCACACTGCAGCAGTATCGGGAAGAGGGTAGGGAGGAATTGGAAATGGCGACGCTCGCCATTTGCAAAATCAAGCGATTGTAGATAAACGGTTTTCAAAAAAACGTATATACGTTATACGGTTTTTTGAAAACCGTTTAATGTATAAACGGTTTTTTGAAAACCGTTTATAATATATATTCCAATACATTCCGTTTATGTGCATATGCTTCAACTTGTTTGTGTACATTGGTTTCTAATTTGGTTACTTGTTTTTTATAGTTTTTAAATTATGTTTACTGCAGAAGACCTATTTTTAAGTTTGTAAATTTGTTTTCTATTTTAAAATTCGTTAATTATTTTAAGTTCGTAAATATTATTTTTAAATTTTTTAATTATTTTTAAGTTTGTAAATTTGGTTTTTATTTTAAAATTATGTTAATTATTTTTTATAGTTTTAAAATTATAGTTGTAAATTTGTTTTCTATTTTTAAGTTTTAAAATTGCTTTGATATCACAGAATTACCCTAACTCCTTTTTGATTTTTTCCGTGCATTTAAAATTATATACACATACTTAACTGTTTTAAATCTTTTGTTTTCCTTAAGCATTTTATATCTTTTTAGTTTGACAGTTGTCAATTGATATAACATATGTCAATTATAAAAAATATTACCAACGAAATAGTTAGTAAAACTTGCGATACAACAGATGTTAATTATAACGTCACTAGTTAAACGTAGGATACAAGAGAAATAACTAAATAATAGCCACCAAAATATAGGATACAAGAGGTGTTAACTAGGAAAATAAGTACGCAAGCACACTAATTGTTACATTCAATCTCAAGGGATTCTAAAGAGATTCGAAGTCGCCTAATCTCTTGTTCCAACTCATCGGTATAAGAAATACCCCTTGGACATAAACGGTCGTCTATCCACTCAAAGTAATTGCATCCGTTCGGCCATAACGAGCATAACTGGATCCTACGACCAATATTCTCTCCGTCCGCCCGTACTACTACCTCCACCGCGTAACCACAGTGGCAACAAAAAGGATATGAGTTGACCTCCTGCTCGTTAGGAGCCTGGTTAACTGAAACCCGTCGTACCTCTTGTTCATATGGAGGCCGAACTACCGAGAATTGATCTATCACTTCCACAGTCGGAGGATGAGGGACAGTAGTCGCTCGTTAGTATTTTTTCATGTACAGTTTGAACTACTTGATTACCAACATCTAGAACATGAGCAGTAGGTGGTTGAATTGTCAATCGGGCCAGCTCTGGGTAGTCATGACTCAGGTCCTCATAGTGCTTGCTCTTGGTATTTGATATTCCAATCAATATCTGTTCTTGGACTTGATGGTGGACGTTGAGCTAAGTTTTGATACCAATCAGAATCAATTGACGAGGGCCATGACCATGAAGACATTTTTTTTCTGATGAAATTTTTTGTATAACTAAAAAGTAGTTGAAGTACAAAATTGTTGAAAAATACCTTAGATATATATATAGGGGCAATATGTAGAGTTGTCAAAAACAAATTTGATGGAGCAAAATTACCTTACAACTACACAGTATCGAGTAAATAAAACAAGTTATGATTTGATTGGTCGGTTTTTCGACTGGCGTTATACTGTAGCGAATCTGCTTTAAGGACTGACCTACACTGCTACGCAAGACGTTATAATGTAGCGAATCTGCTTTAAGTACTGAACTGATGTGATCGATCATTGCCTAAGATACGGTTTCCAAAGCTTTTGACTGTTTTAGTCACTTAAATAATACAAGCACACATTAACTCAGCACTGATGCTACTTTTCTTTTTTTGTCGCCATGCCAATGATATGACAATGACATTACACATTCCTACGGAATGTTGGATTGTATGATACCTTACGATAAAAAGTAAACTACTTCGAAATAGCTACAAACAAATGAATACTAGAATGGAGTAGCAATACACAAAACAACGAAACATTACATTAACAAACCGTAGTACTTAGTTAGCCCGTTCACAATCGCAGAACCATACATACAAATACATTAGCGGGTACGTACACAACAACAAAAATTTCCATTAGCATCAAAAAATTCATGAAACATGTATGGATTTGAAACATGAAATATCTCTTCAAACTTCATTGAATGTCCTCAATACCTGGAATGTAAATCCCACTTCCTTTCTTCTTTGATTTTCCCTTAAATAGGGATTTCACCTTGCTCCTAGTAATGGACCAACGTCTCTTCCAACTGACTGCCAATACATGTTTTAGTCCATGTTTGGCTCCTGATATATATACTGGTGACAGTCATCCTGGTATAGGGCTTGCTGCATCTCCTGATAAGTTGATTATGCCATCTTGCAGGTCATTTCCAAGGAGGGTCCATAGGAATAGTCGCTCATCCTGTAAGTTGTCACATGCATCTCTCTTCTAAAAACATCTCAAAAAACCGACCAGGTGGAACAATCAAAGGCAACCGTTTCATCGATAAGTTGCGTGCATGGACAACCTCTGCAAAAGCTATAATGATGGAATTTTGCCATGGATTCTAGTTTATATGGGTTGCATGTCGATGATCAATATGATATCATGTGCTAGAAAACAAATGAACCGAAGTATCATGAGTAATGAGTCTATTTTTTCTCCAATGCTCTCAATCTTGGATAAGAACATTGCTTCATCTCTTCTTTGACAATATATCCGTACACCGTCATATACTCGAAGAACCAATACTGCAAATCAAATAGGTGCAATCGTAAGCAATAGAAAAAAGAATCAACAACAAATATGATAGTGCTTATTACACCTTAGTATACCTGCAATAGCTCAATGAAACTGGTTAAGTGACCCCTCTTAGTAACAACTACGTCTAAACTCTGGTATAAATAGTCCATAATTGTCGAACCCCAATCAAACCGTTCTGCAACGTTCAAACCAACTACGACTTCCAAAAATCTAAGACTAATAGTATCATTGGTAGTCGTAAAAAATAGAGTTACCATCATATATAAAACAAATATCCGTGCAATATGCGATTTATTAACATTGGCCACAAGGTAATCATCATGAAAATACTTAACAAGATGCGACAAGGCAACGTTTCCAACCCGAATATCATTCGGAGTGTGTAGCGGCAAGAGGTGAATTGCATTTTTCATATTGACTCCAACTCTCATTATATGGTATCATTTGAGTATTCATTCCTACGGGAATGGATGTCAACATGGTAAAATCTAAAGGCGTAAACCCAATCTCCGTGCTAGGAAATAAAAATGTATGCGTCGTCGACCACCAACGCTCAACAATAGCATGTATACATCTGTTGTCAGAGTTTTTCAATTCAATTTTCATAAACTTCCACATATTTTCACAACTGGATCTCTTATTTACGGATGAACATTTAATTTCCTTCACCATTTCAACATTGTGGTAAAAGCTCCATGACATCTCAAGTTGTCACGATTTCACCATTCCTCCTTTAGACCTATTAGTCTTCTCAGTACAACCTTCAAAATCATTACTAAAATTCTATCTAACATACTTCAACAACACATTGACTCTCTTGTGGGTAATGAACAATCAGCTTTCATCTCTGGTAGAAATATCCTTGACTGTGTAGCAGCTACCCAAGAAGTAATCTATCATTGTCATTTCTCTAGCACCCTTGGTGTCCTTCTTAAACTTGATTTTTCAAAAGCCTTTGACTCAGTCAATTGGGAATTCATTTTATCCCTCATGATACACAGGGGCTTCCCATTAAGGTAGTGTAACTGGATCAAAGAAATTTTGCACACTAGCCTTTCTATTGTCTTTATCAATGGGGAATATGGTGGAAAAATAAAATCTAAAAGAGGCTTAAGACAGGGGCATCCTCTCTCTCCTCTCATTTTTGTTTTAATAGCCGCTGTCTTTAATCAAATGGTGAAACAAGCCCTATCTCATAACATTCTTTCTGGAATTCCAATCTCAAATTCTGAAATTTTCACAACCAATTTGCAATTTGCAGATGACATAATTCTTTTCACCACCCCCTCCCCCAAAAACATTCACTGTCTCAAAGTTCTTCTCTAATCATTTGAAATGATTTCAGGACTCTCAATTAATTTTAACAAAAGCTCCATTATTATGCTTGGTAATTGTTCTCACCTGGGTCATGTTATAGCCGATTGCTTTAATTGCAAAATTGATTCATTCCCAATTAATTATCTGGGTATTCCTCTCCGTCCCTCTAAACTCCATAAAACAGATTGGCAACCACTTGTTTCTAAGATTGAAAGCAGGCTTTCAAACTGGAAAGCGAATTCATTGTCCTCTATTGGCCGTCTTGTTCTTGTTAAGCACGTCCTCTCATCATTACCAACTTATTGGATGTCATTCCACAAACTCCCTAACTGGGTCATTAAGAGAATTGATTCAATTCGTAGTTCATTCCTTTGGAATGGGAGTAACCTGAAAAAACTCATCAACTGGCAAACTGTTTGTCTCCCAACTAACCATGGGGGTCTTGGTGTTCTGAACCTCTCGGCCTTTAATATTGCACTGCTTGCTAAATGGCTATGGCGAACCCTCTTGCCTGGTCAATTCATCGTTTGTACAGTTCAAACCCATTCATCATCCTCCACTTCAGACCTGATGCCAGACCCTCACCATTCTGGAAGGGAATTTTATCCACCATAACGATAGTTAAATCTCTTTTTCATGTTAAAATTGGTAATGGGGAATCTTGCCTCTTTTGGTTGGATATTTGGAAAGAACAGATCCCACTTCACTCTCTTTTTCCCATCCTTGCATCATCCAACCAAAATAGCCTACTCACGTTAGTAGAGGCCCATGAACTTGGCCCAATGGGCTTTTTTCCTGAAACTTTTCTGGGTTTTGAATCCCTAAATGAAATTAATTCAGTGGATCATATTCTCAGCTCTACTCAACTATTACCAGAACCAGACTCATTCATTTGGGTTTTAAGCTCATCCAACATATTCTCGGTTGCATCCTGTTACAAATTCTTAATCCATCCTGAACGAAGCTTCTCCTTCTCGAGAATTTGGAAATGGCACTTACCTCCCCCCCCCCCCTCGCATTATTTTCTTTCAATGGCTTCTCATACATAACCGTATTAACACCAGAGATAGGCTTCATCGTTTTAACATCAATATTGACCCCCATATGTGTGCTATGCAAACAAAATAATGAATCCATTTCACATCTCTTCTTCGACTGTGAATTCTCATATGCAGTGTGGGTTGCAATCAGTTCTTTCATCCTTGGCTACATCCCATCTATCAACTCATTCTTCGAATACTGGCAGCACTTCCCCTGACACCTTAGTGGATTCTTTAGTGGCTTTTTTTCCATGGTGTATTTGGTTAGAGCGTAATGCAATCATCTTCGGCAGACCCTCGAAACTCATGATGGGTACTTGTTATCATATCCTGCATCTCTTCGACTCATGGACAGGAACAAATAGGCATGCGCTCTTCAGGCTTTCTCTTCCAATGCCCCAGTCTCCTAGCTCACAAGAAAGCGGCTCCTTCTTTCCTCGTTGATCCAGGCGTAGCTGTTTAATATTACATATGATGTATTTTGGCTGTGTATCTCTTTATCTTATGCTTAGTTTTCTATGATGTACATATTCAGATCAGTACTTGTATCGCTTTTATTGACCGACTGGGTCTAGACCTTTTTGCCATTGGTTGGGCTTGTCAACATGTTTATATTATTATCTACTATGATTACGCGTAACCGGCTGTGTAGTATCACGCTACACACCCGTCTTCCTCAAAAAAAAAAAGTTAAATCATATAAATAATCTTTTTATAATGAATAACTAACCATGTAAGTAATCTTTTCATAAAAAAATAATATACTGTAAGCTCTTTTCCACTGCTGAAAATATGGTGAACTCCTTCTTGCATGCTGGTGATCGACTTAAATGGAAATGACGCGTCAATCATTGTCTCCTTCCTTAATCCATAGCCTCCTTCATCGTCTTCGATCGTTCTTCGATTCTTTCGAGAAGATTTTCTCCTCCTAATGCAGGTCGTGGCGTTAGAGCCTTCTATATTCTCCTCTTCCATTTTCAACAAATACCACTGATTTACTAACCCCAAAAATTTGCAAATTTGGGATTTTTAACTAAGGAATGAAGGAACTGATTGCGCTGAAGTGGTGAAATAGTAAGAAATTGATTGGTTTGTAATTCAACGATAATTTTAGGGGTTTTCAACGAATTTTTGGATTAGAGTTTTGGAGCAATTCGGGGTTTTAGGAGTAAGGCATGGGCGAGTTGTTGTTTGCTTCTGTAAACAATGGCTCGTAACATATATATATATATATATATATATATATATATATATATATTCTGTGTTAGCTAAACGGTTTTCTGAAAACCGTTTATACCCTAAACGATTTTCCAAAAACCGTTTAGGGTATAATAAAAAGAAATTACAGTAGCTTCCTCCCACCCACTGCTGGATCGGTGGGGGAAATTAACGCTTATTTCATGCGATCCTCACTTGAATTACCGTTGACTACTGGGAACGCTCTAAATAGTAGTTTCTCTCTTTTCAAACTGATGTTACCTGCAATTGTAAAACATACAAGTTAGGTTTAAAAAAATCACATGAAAAGTGTGACTGTGGCTTAAGCAAGTAGCTATGTAGGTACGTGGCATCCATTTAGGGCCCTTATAGTTCTCTACTTGCCACTGGGGTTATGCTATCGACATACAATCCTCGTTACCTTTTTCTACATTTTTATTCTTTTCGATTTGTTGTTTGATACATATGTAATTTTGTAGTCTTTATTGGAACCGAGACAATGCATGGTGGAAGTTATGGGTGAACTTTAACCTTTTTTAAACCATGTCAGATCTTTATTATATTTACGAAGTTTAATTTATGTAGAATACTTTTAAATTTGGTTTAGATAAAAATTAATATTTTATTTAATCTGAATATTTTTTAATATAAAATTAATTTGGTCTGATTTAATCATATATAAGTATCACACATACACATATACATACATACATACATATAAATATGTGTATGCGTGAATTCATAACATTATAATCCACGAAAAGTACGTGCTTGTATATAGATGTTGTGATTTACATCAAAAAACACACATTAGCTCATTTTATATGTAACGTATGTTATATAAACGTATATATATTTAATAATAAACTAAAATTATTATGTAAATTTTATTTAGACATACATATAATAATGCAATATTAATATATTTAATTATTAAAACATCATAGATATGCTTACACACACACACACACGTATGTCCATATATATAATACTATAATTAACATCATTAAACCTTTATGTATGTATATAATTAATTGAATATACATAGATACACGCACACACTAACACACATGTACATACATACATACATACATACATATAAATATATATATATATATATTCATTTATTTATTTGTGTGTTTGTATTTGGAGCGTTCCAAAGCACCCTTGTTTTGCAGCACCCCTACTCATTCGTGAACTACACCAATCCAAATCCAACTAGAATTTGTAGATGTTTAGTCCACATATATATTATCATCTATCCAAAATTTGATCTTGTTTCGATATTCATAGAATAATATATTTGATGTTTAAACTTAATGATTCGAATAAATGTTTAAACAATGAATAACTGAGTTAAGATTTCTAAAATGTTACGAATGTTGGAACGAGCTCAAATTTTGGATAAATGATAATATATACGTGGATTGAACATATGCAAAATTTTGTTGTATTTGGATTGGTGTAACTCGCAAATATGTGGTTACTACATGGGTGCTACAAAAACAGGGGTGCCCCCAAACGCTCCTATACATATATATATATATATATATATATATATATATATATATATATATATATATATATATATATATATGTTGGATAAATGATAATATACATGTGGATTGAACATATGCAAAATTTTGTTGTATTTGGATTGGTGTAACTCGCAAATATGTGGTTACTACATGGGTGCTACAAAACAGGGGTGCCCTAGAACGCTCATATATATATATATATATATATATATATATATATATATATGTATATGTATCTGTGTGTGTGTATAAACTGATTAGTTAACCATATGTATGCATGCCCTTATGTATCAATAAATAATAATAATAATAAAATATAAATTGACAAAAACCCTTATTCAATCTGGTTATGATACTTGAACATGATCTAAGAGGTCACGGGTTCGATACATGTCCCGCGGGATTCAACATACTTAACATGTAGTGTTTTCCATACTTTATAATCTTGCATTTAAAGTACCCAATTTCAAAATAAAATATTTTATTGGCAGTAGAAAATTATTTTACTATTTATTAGCCATGTATATATTAAATAAATAAATATTTGTGTGTTAGTTGCGTCAATTTCAAAAAAAAGCTTCGTTATCGGCAAAACTCTGTTAATGGCGACATGGTACCCCCTTTCTTTCTCTTTCTCTTCTTCACACATCAACTCTCTACCAAAATCGTCCTTTCTTCTCTCCTGATTCCTCTATTTCTTCTCTAACCCCTACCATGTGTTTTCGTCATGCATAGGATTCTCGCCGATAACAGCTAATTACGCTCCAGATCTAAGCTTTTTATCATGTAATCTCTTATGGGTTCCAATCTTCCCCTATAATCCTCAACCTAATTTCAACTCCTCAGTTCTCACTGATTTTCTCTTCGACTTCGTCCTTATCCACTGCGTCTTGACTATTTCAGGCAACTGCATGGCTTCGGTTCACCCCCAAGCCTATTCTTCAACTGATGATCTCGTATTTGGAAGAGGTATTGTCACTAGCGCGGAGCATACTGGTGAGGAGCAGCTCCATTTTAGTTTTGTAGTTTTCGCGTCTCGATTGTGTATTTGTGATAGTACCGCTTGCTAGTTTGGTATTCAATGCTTACTTCGTATTCGTCTTGCTAGTAGAACTTGTTGTCGGTTTTGGAGTTTTTGAGCAACTGGCGTGTCTTGGGGTGTTTGGTTGCCATTTGCGTTGCTTGTAGATCAGTAATATGTAATTTAGGATACTGCTCTATGTTACTATATGCATTCTTTTTGGGACTAGTGTTTGTATGGTGAAAGTCTATGAGAGGATCGTATGTGTGTGTCAACTATAGTAAGTAATAGTAACAACTAGTAAGTAATGATGCAAGTAAAGTAAGAAGCAATCACACCAGTATTTTATCCTGGTTCGGACCTTCCGTCCTACATCTAGTCCCGAAGCTCCCCTTCGGCTTTCTTACTATCATAAAACCACCCTAACTTCGCCCGAAGGAATAGGCTTACAGATTAAAGTAACTTTGAAAATATTGTGTTACTGACTTGTACAAATTGCTCCTATAATCTCCTTGAGTTAATATAAGAGTTGAATAACTTGAGAGTATAGAATAAATTGAGTGCTTGACTGAAATTTTTAGAGAGTAATAAGTATAGAGAGCTTTCAGAAAGTATAGAGTAGATCTAGAAAGAATAGGTAATTGAAATTTGAATCTAAGATGTATTTATAGTAAATGAAGAGTTTTTATGAAAGGTTGTGATATATGAAAATTAAACTCTTTATATGAAAAGATATATCTATTAAAAAAAACTTTTTGAAATGAAGAGAAAGATTGTGACTTTTGAGAATGAAGAAGTACCCTTTCAGAATTAAAAGTCGTGTGCCAGGACAGACGTCTGTCCACATGGTCAGACATCTGTCCATGTATTCTGATATAGTTTAGATACATATACAGACGTCTGTCCAAATAGGAACAAACATCTATGTTGTCAAGAAAATATTTCTTGAGACCGTCAACAGATGTATGTTAATATATAACAGACGTATGTGCTAAAACAGGAACTATTTCCTGATATAGCATCAGATGTCTGTTATATATTGAACAGACGTCTGTTATATATTGAACAGATGTCTGATCTTGTACATACTTGTACTTTTCCTAATGTAATATCTCATATGATTTCAAGGAGATTGTACATAAAATCTAATACTCAACATAATATAAGCTTTGTGATGTCTTGGAGTACTTCTTGTAATCTTGGTCATGATTTCTTCTTCTCCTTGAGTAAATCCTGCATGATTACAATATATACTTTCTATAGTCGCACAGTTTTTGTTATTAAATTCCCAAATAGAGGATCTAACATTCTCCCCCTTTTTTATGATGACAACTATACAATTTTTGTTAAATCTTCCCCCGAGTTAATGATCCCCTTTATCCCCATTTGGCATTATAAATAAAACATATATGAACTAAGACAAACAACAATCATACCAATGCATAGAATGTCAAGAACATAGAGTTATAAATACAAACCATAATGTTGAATTAATGATAAACAGAAACATAGATGAAATAGCATAGACTATATAAAATAGACGTGACGACGATAAAGCTAAGAACCCGTAAAATAGCCCCATAAGTCGGATGATTGGTCGACATACTGTTTCCACTGTGATTCGTCGTTGTACGCAACATTCTACTGAATGGACAAACCCTCAGAAGCATATTGTCCACAGTGGGGCACGTCTTGAGGTGGCCAATCACTGTCTTCTTCTTCCTCTCCTTTCGGTACTGGGTTTTTCCTAGCACATGACGTTCGGGAGATGGAACTTGAGTGCTTGAGCCTGGTGGAAGATCCTATATAATTGATTGAGGAGGAGGCGGAGTTGGAGACGCTGAAGAAGAGTTAGAGGAAGAATGTCCACGAAGCTTACAAATTATTTTTCCAAGGGTGTTAATGACCTTGTCTAAAGTTCTTTCAGCTTTAGTCATCCGAGTAGAGCATTCTAGTCGTGTGACTTTCATTCCAAGGACTTATTGATTTAGAGAAAGAATCCATTGGTTATGAAAAGCGACATCTTGAACACTCTCTCCAGGCTCGGCCACAATTCCAGCTTCTTGTATTTCTGGATCAGAACAATACTCAGTTGGTTCGCTTTGTTCGATTTGAGACTTAAGCCTATGTCGTCGTTGATGTGAGGAGGTTGAATTGGTTCTTGGGGAAGATTTTGACGTTCTTGCCATTGTTCAAATGTAAATACTTGTGGAGGTCTATTAGGCAAGTGCATAAGAGCAGAAAAACGTATTCCACTAGTTTGAAACTTTCATTTCCGGATAAGTCAAAAGATATAGCATAATTTCTTGTGATCGAAATATACGCATAAGGTAGACCGCATAAGGAATAGTCCTTTTAACGGGACTCAAAAATTCTTATTTTATCAAAAATATATTGATCCTAATTCACTCATATATGACCAAAAATTGCATATAGTGCCTTATGGTCATGATTATATACTTGTTCATGACTCCCAAGTCGTGGAAACACCGTATTGATTAACATTCGATTGATTATTCTCGGCCTAGGGAGAAATTGTGAAAGAGTCATTATAGTAAACGTATCCTCCCAAATTTGATGAGTAATATGATCTCTGAATTTTTATCACATGTCCGGAATATCTTGCAAATTAACCCCAGTGAAAGACGTATTTAAAATTTGACCTATCATCTCGACATTAATCTTAATCAGTTGTCCATATACATTGACCAAATCCAATTCTCTAGATCCGGTGGAGACCATATTGCTGATGAACAGAGATTAATGAAAAACTGATAAATAACAAGAGTATCAATCATCCCTTTATTGTCTTCATAATCCGCTAAATGTACAAGTTTTTCTTAAGTGAGTAAATTTTTAACATCATAATGAGATAGTTAACTAAGTGGATAAAAAGGACCTGGATGAATAGATTTCTTCTTCAAGGATTCAAGCAATTTTGGTCCTCCTTTGGTTTTCATCCATCTGGTAATTTGTTCTTCCGTGGCATAGTTTGGAGTCTCTTCTTGTTGTTGAGACGTGGTAGCTTCAACAACCTTCTTTTTCTTCGAAGTCGGACGCTTGTTACCCTTTAAATCAAGATTTTGTGGAGATTGGGAATTTGGGGATTTAGGGTTAGGGTTAAGGTTGAGAGGAAGAGGGTAAATATAAAATGGTACAAGGTAAAAAGGTATATATATATATAAGGGTTAAAATTCAGTTTAGATATAGTCAGACGTCTGTTCATGCATGGGACGGACGTCTGTTGAAACGACCTGAAATCCCCCTTTCGGGAAATCACGGATTGAGTTGAGGATAAGTAGAATCAGAACACAAACAGAAGAACATTTCATTGTTAATTACAACAATTCCATCAGAATACAAGAATATACAGAGTATGAATCAATATTACACATCATAAACTATCATAGATTTAAATTACATTACATAGCAGCAGAAAATAATACAAAACACAACTGAAGGAGATATAAGGATACAGAGCTTTCTAGATATCATTCCAGCTGTAAATCAGGATCCTGTGAATATAAATCTGCAAAACCAAAACTACTAGCTGCCCGTGTCAAAATAAGGGCACCCAGAGTTTAGGTTAAAACAATAAACTCCAGGTCAGTCATGTGACTGGTGTGAGAACTAAAACAGTTATTTAAAACTTTACTTTAAATCAGATATATCAAGGGACCACGCCGTATAACACGGAACGGGTTTCCTCCCAAGAATACCAGTGCATATAACAAAACAACGCAATGCTTTTTGGAAAAATGAAGCTATTATAAGACCTAGGTCCCATCACACAATGCAACACAAACCGGAGGATAGGGTTTTCCCTTATAATAGCCAAACATGCTTGGTACGTCAAAAACAAATCATTTGATACTATTATAAGTGTATAGTGTCAAAACAATTTCAATCATAAATATCAATCATAGACGGCATGGGTACCATATATCATGTCGCCATACTAGGCTCTACAATCAAAAACCGCAAAGTCACGTATTTGGAAGTTGGGTTTCCATCTGTGAACCGAGGCAAAAGATAGTCCTCACCGATTCGAGACTGTCTAGCCCGAGTCTCAGGAACAGAACGCATCGTCCCTTGGATCGTCAGGGCCGGTCCACCGATGTGGATTAAAATGCCTGAACACTGCGTTTCCCCGCCCTTTGGGGCGTAAATGAGCCAAATGACTTCATCGGCTCCACACAGTCACCGATATATCCGAGGCGCCTCACAACAGCAACAACCACACAGGTGAAAACAATATAAATGTCAAGGCTGGTAGGTCACTGACTCCACCCTATCTAGAAGGAAACGCATGCCCTCCCTGATGTCCTCTCCCGATTTTGGTTCACAACCGGGGTGTGAGGCTCGCGAATCAACGCTACACAAAGCTATGCCACACAAGCCGTGCTTTGATCATCAACCACAAGACTTTGTTTTTCAACAGAAGCCTTGATCATTTGCCACTTAGGCATGCCACACAGGCAATTCCCTCCATGCGATTGATATCCATCAATATATAACCCCTGAGCTCGTACGTCTCAGAGAAGGGCGTTAAGCAAGAGAATAAATTCTCGCCGCCAAACAGATATATATTTAATAGAAATCAATCACACAGAATAAAATCCAATGTCAGACACACAGTCCATTTACAAGTCCGTTCTGGGTCTGAACGAAACCGGAGGCACCTTGTACCTCGCATATCC
The DNA here is from genome assembly GCA_030737875.1 of Allium sativum. Classification (NCBI taxonomy): domain Eukaryota; kingdom Viridiplantae; phylum Streptophyta; class Magnoliopsida; order Asparagales; family Amaryllidaceae; genus Allium; species Allium sativum. Next base: position 505,042,333 of record CM060921.1, on the reverse strand, counting down.
ATCGATCTCCAAGTACGTCTGGACGATCACCAACCGATTCCCTCATATTGGGTGTATATCCCAATCAAGATCATCAGTAATCACCCAAACGATGTGAAGACCTCCGGTCTTCCACCACCGTCTTCATCCTCGACACCACGTCGAATCAGTTATTCAGAATGGGATAAACCCGGTCTTTCTGAATAACTCACGTATATAATAAACAAGTGTTACACAAACACAACATACGCCTCATTCCAATTCAGAATATTCTTTTATTCAAATATTCTTACACTTTGAGAAAGGTTCCCATTAATTTTGTCAAAGATAAATTCTTTAAATTTATTCTTTAATCTCCTTTTGAATATCAATTCAAATTAGTCGGGATTAGCGAACTACACCGAAGTAATCATTTATTTTATTTCCCAATCCCAACCTATTCATCCCATGAAGTAAAACCGGTAATACTTCATATCTAACACCACGGTGTTATCGATAAATTCAATTACCATTTCACGTTCAAATCTAATTAAAGATTTAACTATCGCCTGGAGCAAAACTGGTGATACTCCATTCTCGATTATTTCAATCTAATTAAAGATTCATTAAAACTCCACTTGGTTTTAATCTTCCCAAAAATCAATATCCTATCTTTAACTGATTTAAAGAACCAATGTCATCTAAAACACAGTTCACGATAAACCCAAAATCACATTCCATTAATTATCGGGTTAAAGAACAAGTGTTATTTAAAACACCGTTCACGATAAACCCAAAAATCAATTCTAATTCAATTCCAATTAAATATCATTTAATTGGTTTACTTCATTAAATCTAAATAAAAAGATTTAATCTTTTTCTCAACTGGGTTTAAGAACAGTGTTAATGAAGACACCATTCACGACAAACCCAAATCACATTTGATATTAAAAACAAGGCTCTGAATAGAAAATATATCAGCTTATATTCAATATCAAATTCTACGACCAATAAATATTGTATTGGAAATAACGATATCAATATATCTTTCAAATTTCCATAACAATATCCGTATAATCACGAAATCCAACATCGAAATATTCCAAAGACAATTTCGATTCAAATCCATTTCCACTTTATATTGGAAATCCTGGTTATTTTCAAAACCATTTCAAATCCACTTTATTTATTTTAAAAATAAATGGGATTATAATTCTAGTTCAAAACTAGTTCATTTCGATAAAAATCTATTTTTATCTTTTCAAATATGAAGTTTTTCATCCCAATTCTTCACAAATCATTTCTTCTGATTTTACACAAATTATTACTATTTTTAATAATTTTATCAAGGCCCGTACAGTCGATTTCCATCAACGGCCATCGAACTGCACTTACAGCGACCTTTTTCAAATTTGATTTGGACATAGTTCCAAATCCAACCGTTAGATTTCAAATCTCTAATATTCGTTAGAAAGCTCTTTTCGATACGAACCCAACGGTTCCGGTTTTAGGAGAATCCGACGGTCGGATCTCCCGCAACGTCAATTCGAAGTCAATGGTCGAAATTCGCGAACTGTCGCGGCACGGCGCGTTCTATTCAGGCCATTTAACATATATATTATATATATTTCATCGATTTCCTTTCAAAACGTATTTTATAAATCGTTTTAAATTCGTTTTCAAAACGATTTCAACCTCATATTCAATTTCTAATCAAAATTGAATATTCCATATCATCGATATATAAATGATAATATTTTCAAAATATTATATTTTGAAATCAATTACTCTTCGATATTCATTATAAAAATGAATAAAATCGATATAAATATCGTTCACGTCAAAATGGCGTAAATCTAATCAACACGGCTTTTGTTCAACACATGAATGTTTTCTTCTATTCAACACATGAATATTTATTATTCAACGCATGAATTTATTTCTATTCAACACATGAATTTCTTTTCTATTCAACACATGAATTTATTTCTATTCAACACTGAATTTCTTTTCTATTCAACACATGAATTTATTTTCTATTCCACACATGAATTTCTTTTCTATTCAACGCATGATTTTTTTTATAATATTCCTTATTTTCCAAATTGGAATGAGGCCCAATCAATTACCATATAATGTTAATTATATGGATTTTCTACCACACATGTATATAATAGCAACGATAAATCATCAACCATCATCCAGAGTGCACCACACAACTGCATAAGCATTAAATATCAATAATTAACGCTTACATAGTCTGTCAACCCATCGATTGACATACAACTAAACAATCGGGATTAGTGTACGTCAAATATCATCCCAATACCCGTGTGGGGTTTCAAAACAACAAACATAGATTTTATTTGTGTAGTTGGGCGATGTGTAAAATTTATCATCCCAATCAAGATCAGTCAAATCAATGTATATAAACAAATCGTCCGATTTGTTTAGAAATATTTATTTTATATACACGTTAAAAATTATATTTTTAACTATAAAATATTTTCCACTATAAAATATTTTATTTCATTCCACATCACACAATCAAATTTCACAATACAACAATCAAACAAACAAGTCATCCATGGTCTGTGGACAACGGGTGTCGGATCTGCTAAGCACCGTCTGCATCCTAGTATATATTTCAACTAGAAATTAAAATAAAAGTGAGGAGTTCTCACCGAGGGATCCACTCTGCCAATTTTTCTTCTGAATTTCTGAACCGTTTGGATTTGTCCGTACCAATGCATCCTTCTCCACGCTGTTCATATTAAAATCACATTTTTAATATGATGTTATGTACATTAAAAATCATATTTTTAATACCCTACCAATATAAAAATCATATTTTTATTCTTTCTATAATATAAAAATCATATTCTTATTCTTTCTATAATATAAAAATAATATTTTTAAGTTGCTACTTCATACATAAAAATCAAATTTTTATCGTTATGAAAACATTATAAAAATCGAATCTTTATCGTGATGTTCATATTTTAAAAATCAAATCTTTTTATAATAAAAATCAAAGTTTTTCTATTTCAAAAATCAAGTCTTGTTCATGATAAAAATATAATCTTTATCACATTAAAAATCTAAACTTTATCGTATTAAATATCTAAACTTTATATAAATACAAATCTAATCTTTACATAAATAAAAATCGAATCTTTTCTATGTTAAAAATATAATATTTTCTATGAACAAAATCTATTCTTTTCTATAAACAAAATCATATCTTTTATGTAAACAAAATCATATCCTTTATATGAACAAAATCATAGCCTTTATATGAACAAAATCATAGCCTTTATATGAACAAAATCAAAAAATAATTTCAATGTAAATTTATAAAAAAAAGAGCCGAGAATAAAACAAAGCAAATTTATATAAATAAAAGAAGAAGGCTCACTTGTTTTCAAGGAGGGGGCGAAGGATGGCACAGTCGGTGGTGGAGCCTGCTGAGGCAACGGTCGCGAGTTTCGGGGGCTGCGTTTGGAGCTTGAATCAAGAGGGGGGGGGGGGGGGTTTCAAGCGCTCAAGATCGTCGGAGGGGTGCTGTCGCACCGGCCATGGGTGGAGCTTACAGGCGGCGGATGGTCGGAGTGGTGGGCCTAGGGATGGTGGCGGGATTGGGTTTTTTTTGGCCTAGCGTTCGAATTGGGGAAGGAGGAGCCGGGGGGCAAACTGGCGCCATCGATCCCAAGAGGGGGGGGGGGAAGGGGTGCGGTCGCGCCGGTGGCGGCTCGCTTGGGGGGGGGGGGCGATGAGGAGCCATCGTTCTCTCTTTTTTTTTTTTACTATTATTCGGTCTCGATCTGAGCATATACGGTGGGAGGGAGAGAGTAAAAGGGGTGAGGGCTTTTATGTGAAATTATATTATATTATTTTTAATAATATCCACAAAGTTGACTTTTTATACGATCTCCAAATGAGACCCAACGACTGTTGCCCCTAGCAAATTACCCCCATTCCGAACACAATGGGATATGTTCCGTAAGCCAATTCTATCGTCTCGATCAGTTTCCTTCAAAATCAAAATATAAATCTATATATTGAATTTGAACGCACATTTCAATTTACCGGGGCCCCATACTAACTTTAAAAATTCCTGAAAAATATTTCCTAGCTTTGTATTGACGATACGGTTCTAACAAAACAAATTTCATCTAATTCTGAGACCGTTAGAAAAATGGTCATTTTCCAGTCGATTAAAATCAACTGAAACTGGTCAAACGCGTTTTAAAAATTACGAATTTTGAAACCTAGCAATAACTTGACATCACGGATCCAACAAAAGAGGTTTCGTCGAAAACCGAGGTCGTTTGCAAATTTTCCATTTTTAAGGGCCAGAATTCCATAGCGACTATTCTGAATTTTCAACTGGACGTAACTTTTGATTCTCGCTATGAAATTTCAATTTTTCGGATTCGTTGGAAAGATATCTTCAAATAGATTCTAATATTTTTGGTTTTGCTAAAATCCGGTTTATTTTGAATCCTGTACATTCATTTGAACTTTGAAATCGAATTTTTGAACTACCGCGCCATTTTCAATTCCTTTTATAATTTAAAATAAATATTTATATTCTAACGACGATTTAAATAAATATATACGTTCTAATTCTATTAAAAATAAATTTCTCGTCATCATTATTTAAAATCATTCATTTTAAATATTCAAAATTCATCAAAATTGCCAAAATAAAATTTTTAAATTGCCTCAGATTTCCGGGTTATTACATCTGTGTTTACAGTAGGATTTTATGGAGAGCGTAGACAGACATCTGATCTAATATGGTCAGATGTCTATGCTGAAATGAGTTTAAAATACTCAATCTAAAATATGCTCAGATGTCTGAATTATCTTATGACAAACGTCTGTCTTTATAGGGTTTTAAACCCGAGATTGTGTACAGACGTCAGTTCATATTTTCAGACGTCTGTGCTGAAACCTATATTTATTTTTATTTTGATCGTACATCAAATGTTTGGTGTTTCTTATGACAGACGTCTGATTTATATTTCCGAGCTAATAATGAAATTTTTATTTATTAAAAAGACCAGTTAAACAATTTTAATATTGCATTATCTCAATGCAACTATTATTAAATGTAGAAAAATAAGAAACTTATTTGTAAGAACGAGTATGTTTATTTTGGAGATTTCTTCTTCGAACCTTCATTCTTGTTGAAGTTCGTTTTCCATGAGTTTGGCGAATAAGGAGGCCTTTGTTGTGAAGTCCATGGATTAATTGGGTTTGCTGATGCACGATAAGAGGAAGACAGATCAAGTGGGTTGACTGGGCATGGAAGGGGTTCAAATACATTTTTTATTTTTGATCAACAAAAATTTATTTTGATTTGTTTAAGGAAACTCAAGCGAGACGCCGTGACTTTTGTTCGAAGTAGAGTACTTTTTGAAGACGTAGTTGCTTCTCATGAAAGTGATGGATTTCATCAATCATTCATTTAGTGTCTGGTGAAGAAAATAGAACGTGTTTAGCCTTCTTTGATTCTGGGGTGTATCCATTCCTATAGTCCTCCCATTTGTATACAAGCTCATGTCTAGATGTTGGCGTAGGAGGGTGCGGCGTCATTGCCGAACTATCGGTAGTGAATGTGATGTTAAGAGAATACGTAGAATTATTTGACATTATATTGAATTATAATGAAATTGTATTGTATTTGTTTTCAGCAGAGTAGATTGTATTTATAATAAATTTTTTACTATTTTTACTTGTTAAAATAGGTAGCTATTTATATTAAGAAAATTATAGACCACATAAGGAAGAAAAGGAAAAGCGTGAATGTAAGAAAACATTTTAGTAATGTAGAAAAAATAATATACAGATAACGAAGTATTATTATTCTGAATGTGAGCAAATGCCTAATTCCCTTCTTAATTTTATAAAGGATGTTTCATTTAAAGATTTTGTAAATATGTCGGCAACTTGTTTATCTGTACTAACAAATTCTAACGTTATATTACCTTTTTCAACATGATCTCTTAGAAAGTGGTGTCTAATATCAATATGTTTTATTTTAGAGTGATTAATAGGGTTCTTTGACAAATTAATAGCACTAGTATTATCGAAGTATATAGGCGAGTTAGTGAGATGTTTTCCAAAATCCTTTGTTTGTTTCATATACATTACTTGTGCACAAGCAAGAGCAACAAATATATATTCTGCTTCACATGTTGAGAGTGAAACTGATTTTTTCCTTATTGAACCATGAGACAAGAGATTGATCGATAAAGTGACATGTACCACTTGTGCTTTTTCTATTTGTCTTGCATCCTCCGAAGTCTGCATCACCATATGATACAAGTTCAAAAGAACTACCTTTAGATAGAAAAGCCCGTAATCTCTGGTGTTGGATAAGTATATCAAAATCCGTTTTACAACTATAAAATGTGATTCTTTTGGCTGTGCTTGAAACCTTGCACAAAGACAAACGCTCATCATAATGTTTGGTCTACTGGCAGTTAGATATAAGAGAGACCCTATTATACTTCAATATAATTTTCGATCAAAATCTTTTCCATTGTCATCTTTATCTAAGTGAACGGTTGTACTCATTGGTGTAGGCTTACCTAAGGTGTTTTCCATATTAAATCATTTTAGTGAATCATTACAATATTTTTCTTGATTTATAAAAATGCCATTTTTGAGTTGTTTAATTTGTAAACCTAAGAAAAAAATTTAATTCACCCATATGTGACATTTCGAATTCATTTTTCATTATATTAGAAAAATCATCACGAAGATTTTCGCTAGTTGACCCAAAGATTACATCGTCAACATAAATTTGGACAACTAGTATATCTTTTTGAATTTTCTTAATGAACAATGTTGTATCTACCTTTCCAATTTCAAAACTCTAATTAACTAAGTGTGACTTTAATCTTTTGTACCAAGCATGAGATGCTTGTTTTAAACCATATAAAGCGTTCTTAAGTTTTAAAACATGATTAGGGAATTTTTTGTGAGTAAAAAGTGGAGGTTGTTCGACATAAACTTGTTCTTTTATATAACCATTCTGAAAAGCACTTTTAACATCTATTTGGAAAAGTTTTATATTATGATGTACAACAAATGTAAATAGAGTACGTATTGCTTCAAGACGAGCTACTGGAGCAAAAATTTCTTCGTAATCAATGCCTTCTTCTTGATTGTAACCTTGAGAAACTAAACGGGCTTTGTTACGAACTATATTTCCAGTTTCGTTTGCCTTATTCTTCTATACCCATTTGTTCCAATTACTGATTGATCTGTTGGTCTAGGTACTGGTTCCCATACTTCATATTTTTCAAATAGATTTAGCTCTTCTTGCATGGCTAAAATCCATGATTCGTCGTTTGCGACTTCTTTATAATTTTTGGGTTCTAATGAAGAGACGAAGGCTAAGTGACTCATTTGATTAAGTTGATGTCTAGTAGAAACTCTTGAGTTTATATCATCTATTATGTTATTTGTAAGATGATCTTTTAAGATTTGTGGAGGTGATCGTAAAGTAGTCGATGAGTCAGAAATATTTGAGCCATAAATATTTTGAATTTCAGTTTCCTTTTCATCATAAGATTGATTTGTATTTAAAAAGTTTTCGTCAAAGGACGTGTAAGCTTTCTTCAGTCATATTAGTTCGCTTACTAAAAATTCTATATGCTTTACTTCAATCCGAATAACCAATAAAGATTCCCTCTTCGGCTTTACCATTGAATTTTTCTAAATTGTCTTTTGCGTTTAAAATAAAACATTTTGAACCAAAAGTTCTAAAATATGAAACTTTAGGTTTATTTCCAAAAGCATTTCATAATAAGTATTTTTCGTCATTGGTCGTAAAGTTACTCTTTTTAATACATATCATGTTGTTTCTACCACTTCATCCCAAAAATGTTTTGATAGACCACTACTATTTAGTAAGGTTCTAGCGCATTCTTGTAAAGTCCTGTTGTTTCTCTCTACAACACCGTTTTGTTGAGGTGTTCATGGAATAGAAAAAATATGATTTAATCTCTTTTTATTACAAAAATCATTAAACAATTCATTTTAGAATTCTCCTCCATTGTCACTACGAATATTTTTTATTTTGAGATCTAATAAATTCATTATTCGTTTAGCAAATATCTTGAATATCCCAAAAGTATCACTTTTATGTTTTAAAAACAAAGTCTATGTATACCTTGAAAAACCATCTATTATAACAAACACATATTTGTTATGACTTAATGATCGAGTTTAAGTAGGACCAAACAAGTCTAAATGTAATAATTCTAATGGTTGTTTTGTAGAAATATTATTCTTTGATTTAAATGAACTCTTTTTTAATTTACCAATTTGACATGCATCACATAGATTGTTAACTTTAAAATTAATTTTTGGTAATCCTCTAACAAGTTCATTTTTAGCTAACTTATTAATATACTTGAAATTTATTTGACAAAAATGTTTATGCCATAACCATGAATCTTCATGATTAACAGTTAGACATAAATCCGAATTTTGCTTTATTAACATATTTAAAACAAAAAATTCTATTCTAAGTCCTTCAAAAATTAAATTCTTATGATTATCAAAAATTTTGCATTTATCTTTTTCAAAGATAATTTGAAATCCTTTATCGCAAAGTTGACTAATGCTTAAGAGGTTATGCTTCAAGTTTTTAACTAATAAAACATTTGTAATAATGGGAGAATTAGATATACCGATATTGATGACTTCTCCAATGCCAATGACGTTTCCTTTTGAATTGTCGCCAAATGTTACTATGCCAACATCCTTATCTGTTATATTTGACAACATGTTTTTGTTTTCAGTCATGTGCTTGGAGTAGCCACTATCTAGAATCCATTTCTCTTTTTGTCTTGGCTTGGGTACCTACAAGATAAGAAATTTTAATTGGTACCTACTTCCTCCGTTAGGGACCTAAATGTTAGGTGGAGAAGGCAGCCATACCATGTGGGTGTGGGGCCTTTATAAACATAATTTGAATTATGAACTACATTATGTAAGAAACTCTTATTATGCTTTTGCCTAATTAGTTTATTATTGGATTTAGGAATCCAAATCTTTATCTCCTTAGGTAATTCAACCTTTTTATTCCATGTTTTATCTTTCTTAGGCAAATCCATGTTTTTATGGGTATTCTTCTTTTTAACCTTTTTATATAAAAACAATAATTTTTTGTATTTGATTCCTTTTTTAAACCTAAACCAATTCTGTTTCCAGGTGGTTTTGAATTTTTGATCAAATGATCGAAACTTTGTTTTTCTTTGTTAAATTTTAAAACATTGGTAGTAATCTTTTCCAAATCATTTTTGAGTTTATAAATTTCAGATAAAGATACTTCTAGATTACTACTTAGATTGTATTCTTGTCAATAACATCTTTATTTTCTAGTTTAACTTTTCCTAACTCTATAGATAAAGATTCATTTTCCAAAGTTAACTCTTTATTTTTATTTGTGCTTTTTCCAGTTAATCTTCTAGAATTGTTTTCTCATCCTTTAATAACCCAATTTCCATTCTATTTATTATAGCAACATACTTTATTTAATTTCTTTTTTCTCTAAACTTATCATCTAACTCCATGCTAATTTCTAAAATCTCATTATAAGTGAGTTCAGGGCATACCTCATCTGAGTCTACCATAAAACATACATTTCTTATTCCGAGTCACTGTCACTATTAGATGAAGATGAGTCAGAGTCATCCCATGTAACATGAAAATCTCTTCTTTTCTTCTTAAAATTTTCGATCTTCTGCTTCTTCATTTCATTCTTTGGACGATCTTTCTTCATACGACCAAATTCATCACAATTGTAGCACTTAATCATAGTCTGGTTTGTTGAACTTAGTCCATCATTCTTCTGAAATTTGGTCATCTTTCTGAATTTCTTAAACTTGTTGTAGTTCTTATCTATGAATACTATCTCTTCTTTATCTAAATCTGAATCGTCATTATTTGTTGGAAAAGCATTATTTTTCTTTTCCGTATTATGTTCTTTTCTAACGTGCAAATCAGCTTCATAAGACAACAAGTTTCCAATTAATTCTTCAACTTTGAGTTAAGAAAGATCATTAGCCTATTCTATGGCCAGAAATTTTCTTTCCCACTCATTAGTTAAAGAATTTTAAATACGTGTGACTAAATCAAAGTCAGTGAATCTGAATCAAGTGTCATTAGATCATGTTGAATAGTTTGAAATCTAGTGTACATATCACTAATTGTCTTTCCATCTTTCATTTTGAAAGATTAAAAATGATTTTGTAAAATTGATATTTTTGTTTGTTTGACTTTTGTAGTGCCTTCATGAGTGATTTGTAAAATTCTCCATATATCATAAGCAGTGATAACACATCATGAATCGTGAAAAGTCATTCTTATCTAATGCACAAAATAAAACATTCATGGCTTTTGAGTTGTTGGAAGTTGTGGATTTTTGGACATCGGTCCACGCACTTAATTCAGTGGTTGGTACTTCATATTTCTTTTGAGTGGCAGCCTAAATTTTCAAACTGTTTGCTTCCATGAAAATTCTCATGCATGTTGACTAATAAGCATAATTAGATCAATTAAAAAGTGGAGGTCTTTGTGTAGACTGGCCTTCTTGAAATATGCTATTAGAGTTGTTACTTGCCATATTCAAAAATGATACAAATACAAGTTACCGTAATATGATCTAACCTTGCTCTAATACCAATTGAAAGTATATGAGAGGATCATATGTGTGTGTCAACTATAGCAAGTAATAGTAACAACTAGTAAGTAATGATGCATGTAAAGTAAGAAGCAATCACATTGGTATTTTATCCTGGTTCGGACCTCCCGTCCTATGTCCAGTCCCCATCGGCTTTCTTACAATCACAAAACTTCCCTCACTTCGCCCGAAGGAATAAGCTTACAGATTAAAGTAGCTTTGACAATATTGTGCTCTCTATAACACAGATTTTGACTGACTTGTACAGATTGCTCCTATAATCTCCTTGAGTTAATATGAGTGTTGAATAACTTGAGAGTATAGAATAAATTGAGTACTTGACTGAAATCTTTAGAGATTAATAAGTATAGAGAGCTTCCAGAAAGTATGGAGTAGATCTAGAAAGAATAGGTAAATGAAACTTGAATCTATGATGTTTTATAGTAAGTGAAGAGTTTTTATGAAAGGTTATGATCTCTGAAAATAAAACTCTTCATATGAAAAGATATATCTATTAGAAAAAAATCATTTTGAAATGAAGAGAAGGATTGTGACTTTTGAGAATGAAGAAGTTGTGACGACCCCAAATCCCGTACTGACGGCGACAAGGGTAATCTTTGGAATATAACACAGAATCATATAATAAACAGAACAGAAATAAATAAATACTCTAGATAATGAACAAATAATCACTGGATAAACAATAATCATCAGAGTTACACAGTATACAGGATCATACTTAGTACAAATACAGTTCAGCCATACATAAATGTCTACAGAGGATACAAACATAATATGTACAATAGGAGCTGAACAGCATAAAAAGAGATAAATGATAGAATCCATCTTCAGCTCCAGCTATCCAGAAAGAGCCTGCTAAAACCTGAATACAAGGCTGCCCGTGTAGAAAAAGGGGCACCCGAGTTTGCAAGTGAAACAAACTACGAGTCAGTCATGGGACTGGTATGAGAAATCTACTTAACACATTATATAATATGGCTAATCACAGGACCACGCCACTTTCGCGGAACGGGTTTACTCCATTGGATTGCCAGTGCTTTAAAATAATTAAATCTTTTAAACATCGCAATGCTTTTTATAAAAATGAAGCCGATATAAGACTCAAGTCCCATCACACAATGCAACGCAAACCGGAGCATAGAGTTTTACCTTATATCGACCAAAATATGCTTGATACGAGCAAAACAAATCATTTGATAATCATACTCCAACTGTAATATAGTAAGAGAACGATTCCATAGGTATTAACCCCGAAGGCCGAAACCAACATCAGACCAATACCCAGGAAACCGTTTACAGTTAGTTTCTAATTCCATACACAATCATAAATATCAATCATAGACGGCATGGGTACCATATATCATGTCGCCATATATATATACAATCAAAACCGCACAATCACGTATTTGGAAATTGGATTTCCTTCATGAACCAAGGCAAAAGATAGTCCTTACCGAATTCGAGACTGTCTAGCCCGAGCCTCAGGCAAGTACTCAGTCAAGCCTTTGGATCGTCAGGGCCGGTCCACCGATGTGGATTAAAATCCTGAACACTACGTTTCCCCGCCCTATGGGGCGTAAATGAGCCAACGAATGACTCCATCGGTCCCGGATCGACCGATATAACCGAGGCGCCTCTCAATAGCAACAACCACATAGGTGAAAATAATATAATGTCAGCCAGTTTAAGCACCGACACCACCTCTAACTAGAAGGAAACGCATGCCCTCCCTGATGTCCTCTCCCGTTTCTGGTTCATACCGGGGTGTGAGGCTCGCGAATTCACGTTATACACAAAGCTACGCCACACAGGCGGTGCTTTGATCATCAACCACAAGACTTTGCTTTTCAACAGAAGCCCTGATCACTGCATCTTAGCATGCCACACAGGCAATTCACACCGTGCAACTGATGGCTATCAATCACACAGAATAAATTCCAATGTCAGACACACCGTCCTTTTGCAAGTCCGTTCTGGGTGTGAACGAAACCGGAGGCACTATATACCTCGCAAACCCATCGATTTCCACGTACGTCTGGACGATCACCACTCATTATCCATATTTTGGGATGCCTCCCAATCAGGACATCAGTTACCATCCAAACAAGGTGAAGATCTCCGGTCTTCGACCACTGTCTTCATCTTCGACTTCTTATCGTCGATTCAGTTATTCAAAATGGGATAAACCCGGTCCTTTTGAGAAACTCGCGTATATAGTAAACAAGTGCTACACAAACACAACATACGCCTTATTCTAATTCATTAGTCACTAACCGTAAATCGGTAAGAGAACGATTTCCCGAATATTAACCCCGAAGGCCGAAACCAACATCAGATCAAAACCCAGGAAACCATTCGACTTAGCCAACCTTCAGTTAGTTTCTAAATTTCACATCCATATCGTTTATAATATTTTATAACGATTTATCGCTATTTTTATTTATTTTAAAATAGCTAATTTATTCAAAACGACGCTTCGGGCCATAACGCGGTCGTGGCGCTGTTTTTCTTTAGATTTGATTTACACATATTTGAAAATCTAACCATTGGATCTTCACAAAATTTACATCATTAGAAAGATCTTTTCAAAACAAATCCAACGGTTCCAGTTTCGGGAAAATCCGATGGTCGGATCTCCCGGTATAATCGTTTGAAGTTTCGATTTCAAAATACGAACTGCAGCGTCGTTATTCGATTTAGTATAATTATATTTATATATATATATAAATATAATCGATTCTGGCGCTGTTTTTCTTCAGATTTGAATTAAACATTCCAGACAATCCAACCATTGGATTTTTACAAAGTTGATGCCGTTGGAAAGATATTTCCAAAGCGAACCCAACGGTTGCGGTTTTGGGAAAATCCAATGGTCGGATCTCCCGCACTAGTGTTTTGAAATCACGGTTTCAAAATACGAACTACAGCTTCGTTATTCGATATATTTCAATTCTATTTATATATATATATCGTTTCTTCGATTTCAAAGCTATATTCTTTTCATACCTTTGATAAAAATGATATTTTTATCCAACATACATTCACTTCGACACTTCACTATTTTTAACAACTCATGTGTACGATAGAAAGGTGATTTTATATTGTAAAACAATTCATTTCAAAACGCGATTATTTTATATAGTTCATATAGGTAATAAAAATATGATTTTTATTATAAAACAATTTATTTCAAAACAAGAGTATTTTATATAATTCATATTGATGATAAAAATAGGATTTTTATTATAAAACAATTTCTTTCAAAATATGAATACCATTCAACACATGAATTCTATTCAACGAATGAATTTCAATTCAACACATGAAGGTTTTCTATAGTTTATATATATAGATAAAAAGGTGATTTTTATATTTAAAACACGAATACCATTCAATACATGAATTCTATTCAACGAATGAATTTCAATTCAACACATGAAGGTTTTCTATAGTTTATATATATAAAGTAAAAATGTGATTTTTATATTTAAAACACGAATACCATTCAACACATGAATTCTATTCAACGAATGAATTTCAATTCAACACATGAAGGTTTTCTATAGTTTATATATATATAGAGATAAAAAGGTGATTTTTATATTTAAAACACGAATACCATTCAATACATGAATTCTATTCAACGAGTGAATTTCAATTCAACACATGAAGGTTTTCTATACAACACACGAATATAGTTTCAACACAGGAAAATAATTCTAACACATGAATATTATTCAAAATTTCGGCAGCATAACGGCAGGGTAGTTAAAACCGGGGCCGTCCCTAGTACGGCTCCTCGCTCTACCTTAAAGCCTCGCAGCTTTTGACAATGGGGAATCATGCATCTAGTTCGCACGCAGGCGGCATGTATATATTTTTCATTTCCACAAACTAATCCTATGTGGTTTCAACCAAATAATTTTCAACCACAAACAATTATAATCAACCATTCGCTATCAACCAATTTTCACACCAATCACAATCAATAAATATCGTCAATGGTTTGTGGACGAGGGGCGTATATATATATATATATATATATATATATATATATTTATATATAGCATTTCACTTCTATTTCAACACATATATAGTTTTTACAACGCATATATAACTTATACATTGAACGTACGACCTATACAACGCTTATACAAGAGGTGTACAACGCTTATATAACTCATACATCGACTATATAATTTATACATCGTCGTTTTTCCATATCGTTTATAATTTAGAAATCTCACATTGGGTTCCACTCCACCAAAAATAGCAGAAGGCTCAGAAAAATATGCGGTCTCTTCTAAAATGTAGAAGACGTCCTCACGGTCCCGGTGTCTCCTGTTTCATCGAATTTCGTCAACACATGAAAAAGATATGATTTTTCCAAGATGGACGAATTTCGCGACACTTTAAAGTGTCAAAACCAGCTCAGAATAATCAAGCTGTATACCTTCCACGAGCATTCAAAACTAGGTCCTCGATTCTTGCAAAATCCGTTGAGCGTTGTTGAGATCGGGTTGCGCCACATCCAAGAGCTCCGAGAGGCGCTCAGGCGGAGGTAGGCGGGCCCCCACTCGGTGGTGCCTGGCGTTGCCGGCGGAGCTTCGAAAACCGGATCTTCACGAGGGTGATTCTCTCTCAATTCTCAATGAAAATTTGCAAACTTTACATGGATTTAAAGCTCGGAAGAAGATCTACAAATTCCTCAACAGGAGCGAGGTGTTTTGTTGCGAGATGGAAGAGGAAAAGAGGAGAGAAGGAAGAAAGGGGAAGTCGCCATCGATTTGGGGGTTATGGGCCTGAGCGAGGTAGGAGAAGGATTGTGATTGGTCGGCCTATATTTTTTTATATTTATTAATTTCAAAAATCCGAAAATACCCCCCATCTCTTACGAACTCCAATCCAAACCCAACGACTGTTGTCCCTAGCGTTTTACCCCCATTCCGAACACAATGGGATATGTTTCGAAGGCCCATTCGAATGTTTCAGTCAGTATTCATTCAAATTAAAATATAAAACATTCAATATTTAATTTGAACGTACGTTTCAATTTGCCGGGGCCACATACTAACTCGAAAAATTCCAGAAAAATAAATCTAGCTATGTTTTGACGATACGGTCCCAACAAAACTAGTTTCGTCAAATTCTGAGGCCGTTTGTAAAATGGCCCATTTCTGGTCGATCCAATTTAACTGTAAATGACCAAAACACCTTTTCCTTTGCCACGCTCACATACTAGCTTCAAAAATTATGAAATTTGAAACCTAGCAATAACTTGACATCCCGAATCTAACAAAAGTGGTTTCGTCGAATTCTGAGGTCGTATGCAAAATGTCTATTTTCAAGGGCGATATAATTTCTATAGCGACCTTTCTGAAAATTCATTTGGCCATAGCTTTTGATTCCCACTATGAAACTTCGATTTTGGAAATTCGTTAGAAAGATATTCACTAACAAATTTAAATATTTTTGGTTTCACTCAAATCCGTTTTGTTTTGCACCCGGTACAGTCAGTCAAAGTTTGAATTCAAATTTTGAAACTGCCGCGCCATTTCAGGCCTTGTTTATAATTAGAATTAATTATATTCGTTTTCAAACGTCGATTCAAACTTACTTTTCATCGTTATTCTTTAAAATATTTATTTTAAATATTTAAAATCCACTAAAATAGCCAATTTAAATTTTTTAAATTAGTTCAGATTTTCCGGGTCGTTACAGAAGTACCCTTTCAGAATTTAAAGTCATGAGTTAGGACAGACGTCTGTCCATATGGTCAGACGTCTGTCCATGTATTCTGATATAGTTCACATACATAGACAGACGTCTGTCCATATAGGAGCAGACGTCTGTGTTATTAGGAAAATATTTCCTAAGACCATCAACAGACGTCTGTTAATATATAACAAACGTATGTGCTGAGTTAGGAACTATTTCCTGATATTAGCATCAGACGTCTGTTATATATTAAATAATCGTCTGATCTTTGACAGACTTATAGTTTTTCTTATATAATATCTCATATGATTTCAAGGAGATTGTACATAAAATCTAATACTCAACATAATATATCCTTTTGATGTCTTGGAGTACTTCTTATTACCTTGGTCATGAGTTCTTCAGCTCCTTGAGTAAATCCTGCATGATTACAATATATACTTTCTATAATCGTATAGTTGTTGTCATTAAAATCCAAAATAGAGGTTATAAATATAGGAGGGTCATCACCAGAGCACAATGGCAAAACACGAGATGTCTTGGCACTGATTCTTGTTGTTGCGTTTTTAGTCATGTTCTGCCTTCCAGTACAAAGATTGTTCTGAACTCTTGTAGTATTTGTCGAGCATGTTTTCCTATCGTGATCCTTTCTGGAGTGTCGTGTTTGTGGTGTTCTGGTACCAGTGTAGTCATTAGTATTCAGTGAAAAAGGTGAGGTCTTTGGCTCTCAACTTCGCAGTTTACTTCGGTGATTTTAACGTCTCCTTCCACTACCACGACGTTGTGTTGATTGGTCACTATGTCAGATCATCACTTGAAAACTGTGCACACGTTGGCTTATATCTTGGTGTGGACCTCAAGGGAATCTCGACTGGCTACTGTTTGGTACTATTTGAAGCTACAGTTCTTTCCCATAGTACATGCAGAGGTCACCTCATGTATAATGTTGAATACCTTAGGCCATACTTCAAACAGTTTTGTATTGTATATTATTGTTTTCAAAATGTAACTCACTACTTACTGTAGTATATAATTTTCATTTTTCTCTTCCTGCGTGGAGAGTTAGGTCATATGAGAATGTAATTATTATAGTCTAGTAGTAAGCTAGCTACAGAACTGTAAGCCTGTATAGGTAGTGTGGACGGAACATGTTAAATTCTGCAGGTGGTGGACCGTCCACCTTAAAAATTGAATAACTGATTGTCTACTAACAATCACCTGTACAATATTAATTTTTATTATTAGTTATGATAAAAGGTGTTTGTGGTCATCTTAAAAGCCGGTCATCTATGAAAAAAAAAAGTGTGTGTAAATATATATACATAAAGAAAGGGTCAAGTGATCAAACGACTCTATAAAATTAAAAAATGCATCTCTTTCTTTTGCAGATTAAAGCAATCATCCTCCACCTCCCCCGTCGTTTCTCTTATTTCAATTCTCTAATATTTTTCTCTGTGGTTATAAGCCTTCATGTGTGGATCCATTCTACTATCTGTCTCCTGAACCCTATTCTTGGGTTTCCATGGCTTTGGTTGCTCAGATGGGGATTATTTTGCGACTAGGCCCTTCATAATCTTGTGCCCTAATTTCTCCTCAAATTTATGGTCGATCCCTACAGCTGACAGGCCTAGCGTAAGGAGCAACGATGTTTGCTCTTCCTTGTCTCGCGAGGTTGTGTCGGTTATTAGTGGTGGTGAGGCTTTGGTGCCTATGATTCAGTTCCTACCTAAATCGATCTCATGTTACTCTCCCGATTATATAACTTGGTCGTGTCTGAGTTCTTCCTCGAGCATATTGGTAAGGAGCATGGCCCTCGTCGTCCTTCTCGTATTCCTCGGTTCTCCTCCTCTTCTTATTGCGCTCGATTGGTCAATGGTCTTGACTTGAAGTCGGTGGTGGGTTATGCCCATTCCTCTGCTCAGCTTCTTATTGATACCTTCAGCAGTTTTTCTCCGCCTGAATTGTGTAGGGATAGGGTTAGTGGTTTCGTTGTAGTATCAGGTTGTGGTTCTCCCTTGGTACCTCGTTCAGGTCAGTTGTGGTTGTAGGGAAAAGATTTCAGGAGGAGATCAGCTTTGATTTGATCGAGTTGTGATAATAAGAGGATTTGCCCAAAGTTCCAGTTGCAGCCATCTGTTGGTGTGATTGGCGAGGCAACCGGGTTCCATCGAGAGGCCGATGGTGTGTGTCTGATCTTTAATAGTTACCATAGTAGTGGCCTGACTATCTTGCAGCTTCAGGTTTGCCTTTTAAATTCTTGTTTTGTTGTTTATTTGATTCACAATGTGTGAATCAGCTGTCTTGTATGGTGTTGCGTGCCTTTGATTTCAGTAGTGGGTTAGTTCATTCTTTGGATTGTGACAAGCCTTTGCCTGATGTTAATGTGTTTCCATGTGTGTTGCCTTTGTGTTCGTCATCAATGTTTCCCTCAGTTATGAATGTCAGGCTCTTGCTTGTTGCTGTAGTGTTGTGTTTATCCGTGAGTTTCCTTTGCAATTTTCTACGTTGGGAAGCTCTACTATTGCTACAACAGGCCTTCCTTTAGCCTTGCCTTGTTTTTCGTCCGAGGGGTTTCCCTCCTTACAGACGCTAGTTTTGTCTTGTATCTTACCCTCATTCCCTTGTAGCATTGTCGTTACTGATGGTTAGATAGAGGATGGTATGACTTGGTATCTTTTCTGGGTTTGTCCTCTTTTTATGTGTTCACTATTGGTTCTTGTTTTTAGTGGATGCTTTGGTTTGATGGCCATGTCCTCTGGCCTGTTATTAATCACTGCACGACAACCGATGATGTGTTGGTGATCGTTTGTTGTTGTTGTCTGTATTGGTTATTGGTTAGTTTTCTTGTCATTTGTGGAGGTTCTTGTGGGTTTTGGCTATTGGTCGCAGGCGTATAAACTACAACAGAGATGGGGTTTACATGTAGGACTCTGTAGTGGTTTCTTTTCGAAAGCCATCTCTTTATTCCTTTTATTGTGCGGGGACCCGTATTGAGCACCCTTTTCGTTTGGTTTTTTCTTGGCCTTCCCCTGGCATGTAGGATTGTCAAACTAATGACAATGCTCCAAAGGTTGATTCTGCATAGCTAGGTGTGACATTTATTCTCGATGTTATGACATCCTCTCCTTCTCTTACTTCTTTTTCTCATTTGGTTTCTCTCTTTAGTCCGGTTGATATTCAGGTCATTAATGATTGCGTAGCTTTCCTAGAAGGAACTCTTTTTTTGTTGGGTGGATCATCTCGCTTCTTCGTGGCAAAATGATCTTTCATCCGCTGCTTGTTGGTCGGCATCCTTAGACGCCACTAAGGGGCCTTCTCCCAGTAGTCGTCTTTCCAAGGGAGCTGCTCCCTCGTCTATTGATTATGGCTCGGTCTCCACAGCTTCCACTGTGGGGAAAGTTACCGGTCGTCTATCCATCTCTTCTTCTCGATCTTATCGTAGGAGTTCACGGTCTCAGCCGCGTACTCCTTGCACTATTCACACACATTCCCTAGCTACGTCTGAACAGAAAGTTAGGTCGACTCATCGCACTCTTTATCTTCTCCGTGCTGGTCTCCTTCTGTTTTGTTGTGCCCTTTTGTTCTATGAGTCTGTTTTCCTTCAATTTTTATAACGACCTGTTTGTACTAGAATATTCAGGGTATTGAGAACGATTCCTCTCTTTCGCTTCTCAAGCGCATCCTCAAGAAGCATTCTTTTTTTGTTGACAGTTCAAGAACCGCTCATGAGGGCTGGTGTGCTTTCCGTAACCGTTCTCCTTCTTACTTTCAGGGGTGACTTTCTTAGCATCTCCAACAAAATTTGGATTCTTTGGTCCAGAGAATTCTATGCGCCTTATTTTCGACTCAGCTCAACTCCTTTCATTTGAGTGTTCGCTTCCTTTTTTGCCTTTCTCTTTCCCTTTTTCGATGGTTTATGCCAGATGTGATCATATCGAGCGTATGAGTTTGTAGTAAGATATTCTTTGCCTTATAGTGCACGACTTTTTTTCTTCTGTTATTGGGGGATATTTCAATGTTGTGTCTTTTCAAAGGGGGAAACATAGGGGACCTTCTATCAACCGCGTGGTGGTAGTGGATTTCAATTCTTTCATTATTCAATCAGGCCTTTTTGGTATTTGTTTTGTTGGGTCCCGGGTTTACCTGGTGCAACAGACAAGAAGGGCCCAATAAGATCATCTCTCATCTTGGCCGAATATTAGGTTTGAAGGTTGGTTTGGCCTTCCGTTCTCGTTCCCGGTCGATCATCTTCATCGCACTTATTTAGATCAGACTTCTATGATTCTGAAACGCTTCCTTTTTTCCTTGTACTTCATTCCATTTTCACTCCAAGTGGAAGTTACATCACTCTTTCATTCCGGAGGAAACTTGGTATCTCCTAGTTATTGGTGGTCTCATAATAGTTTTCTCTCTTAAGCTAAAGCGTCTCAAGTCTTGTCTTAAGGGTTGGAACACTCAGGTTTTTAAAAATATCTTTGATAGAGTTCAATAGGTAGAAGAAGCTCTCATCTTAGTTGTAGCTTCTTTTGGTGTCGATCCTTCACCTCCAATCAAAGCTAAATGCATGCAAACCTAACTCGCTTTCAACTTGTAATTGAGCATTGAAAATACTTTCCTTCACCAGAAATCGTGAATCAAGTAGATCGTTGATGGCGACTCCAACTCGCAATTCTTCCACTTTACTATTAGAAAGAAGAAGAATATCTTATTTATCCATCAGATTTTTCGTCCTAACCATTTTTTGGCTTCTTCTTCCCATGAGGTTGAAAGACGATTCTTTCCCATTGCATACTTTCCTGCATATCCCTTCTGTCGATCACTATGCAGTTATAGCGCTTAGCGGTTCTACAGCGGTGGATATGCAAAAAGGTGTAGCAGGGATAAAGCGGGGACATAGTGGAGGCCCAAAAGGGTTTATTAGATGTAAAACCAAATATGTTAAATTAATTAATTATAATTTTTATATTATATGTGTAGAAGAAACTATTATTAATTAAACTTATATAGCAAAATTAAATAATATCATGGTTATGCACATAAAAATTGATGACTATAATAAATTTCTACCATATATTTGACACTTATGCTTTAAAATTAGCTCTTTGTAATAACTTTGTTGATTTTTTAAAATGAAGAACTAGTCAAATCAAGCTTTATATATTAATACTACTAAAGAGGATGCTAAAAAGCCTTGATTTAGTGGATGCAATGGAATATAGCGGGGTTAAATGTGGATCTATTGTTTAATAATGCTAAATTGAAATAGCATAGCAGTTGAAGAGCGTTATGGGATACAACAGTGAATTTGCGGGGCTTTAGTGGGGCTTTAACTGCATTGGTCGACCAGTCTGATCCTATTCTTCTGTCGTTTATCCCTTCCTAGTTCTTTCTTACTGTGGCTTCTTCTCTTTGTTGTCCTCCCTCGATAGAATAAATTCGATCTTGTGTCTTTTCGCTTAGAAGAGGCAGCAAGATTTGGTCCAATGGCTTTTTACCGTTGTGCCTGAGCGATCATTCGACACGATTTCTCTCTGGCGATCTAGGCTTTCTTCTCTGGTGCTACGCTCCCCAAGTGGTGGACATCCACCAATATTTTCCTCATCCCTAAATGTAAGAATCGTCGATCTTGCTTTGATTTCCGCCCAATTAGTCTTTGTAACTTCTCGAATAATGTCATCTCCAAGACGCGACTCGATTCTCTCCTTTTCTTGATCGTGTTATTTCATCATCTTAGGCGAGCCTTGTAAAAGGCTTTATGATCACAGACAATATCATTCTTGCCTAAGAGCTTATCTCTCAAATTGACCAGAAGATCCCAGGTTCCAATGTTGTGGTTAAGCTTGACATAACTAAAGTTTACGGCCGCGTGTCATAGTTCTTCATCATCCAGGTTCTTTATGCTTTTGGATTCCCTGAGCCTCTTATTGATATGATTTGGAGGCTCATTTCAAACTGTTTTTTCTCGTCTCTTATCAACCGAGTGCCCAGAGATTATTTTAGGTGGACGAGAGGTCTTTGTCAAGGTGATCCCCTCTCGCCAATGTTGTTTGACGTTGTCGTAGAGGCTCTCGTTCGAGGGATCCACTCCTTAACCATTATTGGATAGATTCACTGCTTCGGTATCCCAAGCGGCAACCCAGTTATTTCTTCTTTATCTTTTGCTGATGACATCATTATCTCTCTAATGGGAACCGGCGATCCTTCCATCGGCTTCTTTTTTTCCTTCACTTTTACGAATGGTGTTCGAGGAAGTTGGTTAATGCTTTAAAGAGTTGTTTCTTTCCTACCAAGTTTATGGACCCTGCAAGGATCTTGTGGATCGAGTCATTTTTTATTTTTTGGGTCGCCACTCTTCCTCTTTCTTATCTCAACATCATTCTATAACGGTGCTGCAAACTCAAAGCAATTTTTGATCCCCTAACTGATAAAGCAAAGGGAAAGTTGTTTCGGTGGAATTCGCCTCTCATCAACCAGACACGTTGGCTTGTCCTCATCAAGTCAGTTCTCGGTTCTCTAGGTTCTCATTCTTCACAGCCATGACGCCTACTGCTTCATTCTTTCGCTCCTATCGCTATTTGGTCTCGTCTTTTTTATAGGGTAAAAAGACGATGCAAAGAGGCATCGTTCGGTTCCTGCGATGACATCTGTCTTCCCAGACGCGAGTGGGGCCTAAGTCTATGGAATCATAGAAATGTATATACAAGGCGTACACCTATAAACTTTGGACTACATTTCGAAATAACGACTCCCTTTGGGCTTCATTTTTACACGCTAAGTACCGACGACTTTTGTCTACCGACTTTTCGCGGTCTCCATCTTACGCCAGTGAGACGTGGAAACAAATGCAGTCGATCAAGGCGTTTTCCGATTTGTATGGGTAGGGTTTCAATTGGAAAGGGGTCCTTTCACCCTTAAGGCGACTTGGAATTCTACTAAAATTCCAATCCTAAGAATTTCGATTTTCTCTTTCATTTAGGACAGTCGAATTCCTCCCAAGATCTCCATTTTTATTTGGAAAATCCTTCATGATGGTCTTTCATTTGATAATAACCTTATGAAGATTGGCATCTCTCTTGTGTCTCGTTGGAGTCTGTTGCCCACATATTTATAGATGGTATGTTTGCTTGTCTGTTTGGTCTTACTTCGGGGACTTGGTTAGTCTCTGTGGTACCCTTCCTTCTTTGATCAAACTGCTTTGTGCTTGGTGGGTAAAGGGGCTCGGAAAGGATCTTATGTCGATCCTTTTCAGACTCATTCCTTGTCTCATCTGTTGGCACATTTGGTGTGGCTAGATCAAGGCAGTTTTTTGGCAAATCCCCTATGTTAGCTTCTTCTATCACTCACAAAGTTTGTGATGATATCTATTTCTCTTTCAGAGGGAGGGCCTTTATGGGAAACCTCTGCCTTAATCGTTTTCTTTGGCATGTCTATTCTTTGTGACTAGGGGTCCGTGCTGGAGTGGGGTGAGTGGTTTTCTTAATGTAGTCCTCGTAGGTCCCAGACTTGGAGGTTGGTTTGAGTGGCTAGTTTCCTAGGTTTCCTAGATTTCTTTGTTTTCTAAATGGGTCAGTGGCACAGTAGGATTTCTTAATTTGGATGGATGGCATGAGAAGCTTGTCACAATGGCTTGAGGGGCAGTCAGAGAGTGCTTTGGTTGGATTCTACTGGAGGGGTCTTTCCTGTTCGTTCTTTTGGGCTCTAAGGGCTCTTGTCTTGGCTTTGTTTCATCAGATTGTTTTCATGGTTTTGTTTTGTTGGATTACATCCGGTTGCCTGCTCCTCGTTGTGCTATTGTGTTGAGCTGTTCTTTTCATTTGGTTTTTAGGCATCTAGCTTGTTTTCATGTTTATGCCTTGTAGGTTTTTCTGTGCGTGGACTCGGTTTTGCTTTACAGAATTAGCTGCTTTTTATTGATATGTTTTTGTGAGCCACTGGATAAAGGCTTTTTTCCCTCTTGTTGTTATATATAGATGTTTTTCTATTAAATATATATATATATATATACACACACACACATGCATATGTAAAAATTAATGATAAACACTATTGTCTCAACTGGTTAAGGTGTTAGGGTAGGGTGCTTGTGATCATGCATTCGATTCGGTCGGACCCCCTTGCCATGGTAGTACAATGGTCCAAAATTGACTTAAATCTAAGAAATTATAATTATTTTAATAATTTCTGTAATTTAATTTAATTTTTTGGCCATGATTAATTAATAAAAAATGATTAAAAAATAAAAATATAATCTAACTATTAAACTTTTTTTACAAATTACACTACATTCCCACACATATTAACAAAACTTAATTTCCCGTAGAAACAAGATCCACCAAATAAACATTCTTTACAACATCGCTCTTATCAACAAAGACAAATAAAAATAAAATCTAATTAAAAAAATGGATTTTGCAATTTAGAAATAAAAATACAAATAACTACATATGATTTCAATGTAAAAACCTTTATTAATAATTGAAATGGAGATAAGAAAATTTGGTAAACTACGAAGTTCCAAAAATACTTCTTTGTATATTTATCTTTATATATCACTTAAAATCGAGATCTAACAATTAAACCTTTTTACAAATTCAACCCATGCTTTTACAGATATTAACAAATCTTTTTTAAATTGGGTTCTTTATTAAATAATCATGTATCCATAAACACACGTCCATATGCAATACAATGTACACCACAATTCTCAAAACAATCGGTGTTATAACATCTAAGATCCACCAAACTAGCCTATGAACTTAAAACAAAAAAAGTCTATAACCAAGAGCTATAGTAGCTACCATGTTTTACTGAATCAAACACAATTGCACAACTAGTTTTCTAGCTTCCAACTATTTCAAAAAGTCAACTCAAAAATGTATACCAAATAGGTCCAGTTGACTTTCATAATATGCAGGAATCAAGGTGCACTAACCTTGTAATCTGGAGATCAGGTAAAGCCACTTATCACCTATATCCTCAAGTCTCTATATGTAATAACGAGGAACTTAAAATTTTGTTCCAACACATATAGCTTGAAACTCTCTGCCCTTAGGTTGTTAGTCTCGGTCGATAAACACGTACACATTACTGATACATAATAGTGGAAGGAGGTGTCCTATAGCACATCTCCCACACATTCCTCAAATTAGTATTCCATCAGACCAAAAACCAACTTGACTCATAACAACATCAAACTAAAAGCAGTAATCACCAAAACCATTAATCACCAAAACCATTATAATAATAAGACCACAATAATTATAGGTTAAGGTGATTAATTTTTTTACAACATTTATCTCCCATGCAAGTTAAAAGTCCATGGAACAAACATGGATCCCCTCATTCGTCTTTCTTGTGGAATTGTGTAACACTCCATACCTCTTAACGTTTCCCAAAATAGAACTGCGTTAAGAAATATGGAGAGTTGTAGGTATAAATACAATAAAACATCACAGAGACTAAGATTTCACAAGACATAGACAATAAATTTACATCGAAAGAAGAAAACATTATATTAAAATGACAAAACTATTTTTTTATTTTAGTGGAACCAAATTATCACAAGATATCATGTCTCAAAATCTCAGTCAAAATAATATCATAGTACAAAATAATATTATTCCCCAAATAGTCAAAAGGTACAACCTGTTAGGGAATGCAGAACACGGATCTTAAGGCAAAACAAGCACTAGAAGGGGGTGAATAGTGTCTTTAAGGAATTTACAAAAATCATAAACTTAAATGATCTACTATATGAATCACACACAACAGAGATGATCACAGACCCAGAATTAAACAGAAACACAGAAACAAATAAATATAAAATGCAGAAAAGTAAAGAACACACCAGATTTTATACTGCTTCGGATTACTCCTACACCAGTCCCATGCAACGCTGAATTGCGCAGAGTTTTATTATTATCAATATCCAAGTACAATCCCCTTGATTTCACATCTACAAGGTTAACACCGCTCCAAACACCCTTGATTTCACGACTACAAGGTTACCACCGCTCCCTTTCCGTGATTTCAGGGCTACAAGAAACACACCTTTTCCCAAACACTTCCCAAATGATTACAACAGCCTTATAACTCTTCAATAGCACTTCAATTCTGAGAGTAATGGATAGAGAGTGAGAAAAGAAGTTTTATGAAATTAGTGTTGAAATCGGCAAAGTAGAAGTTTAGAAATCAATAAAATATGAAATATTAATGGTGGGATGAAGAGGGGTGAAGATGGAGAAGAAAATATGTCAAAAAATCGAAATCAACCCCAATTTATAAGATTTGAAAGGTTGCAATGCTTCTGAAACGTTACAAATAGTGAAAAGACACTTCCTTTGAAAATTGATTTTCTGACAGTTGTTCGTCGACATACCTATATATGTATGTCGACGTATACATATAATTTTTATTTTTAAAACCTATTTTCAAGTGTTTGATCATATATATTATTCTAGAAATTCTTCAATTAAAACTTAATGATATAAATGAGTATTCTAAAGTGTAAAATAATATGAAAACATAAATGTATATTATCTAAACATATTTATAAAATTATAAGGTTTTAAAGCTATAAAATCATAAGATTATAAAACTATATGTATATATATATAAACTTATATAAACTTATATATATTAAAACTTTAAAACTTATTTGTAGTCATAAGTAAGATAGAACAATTTGAAAACAATTTGGAAACGGAAGAATTTAAAAAATCAAGATTTGAGAAACATAATTTGAATTCGAACCTGGAGTGCTATTTAGAGTCTTACATATAAACTAGACTCTATTACTATATTTGTCTTGAACTCTTGATAACTTGATTACTCATGAGTCATAAATCTCCTTTGAATTCTGAATCTCTTGAAACTCTAAAACTGTACTGTCTTCAGTATTTAAATCCTGCATATATATATATATATATATGTGTGTGTGTGTGTGTGTGTGTGTGTGTGTGTGTATTCCAGATAAAGATGTTAGTATATATATTATAATCAATGATAATTGAAATAAGGTTGTTTTCATCAAAACTCCATTCTCAAACAATCTCCCCCTTTTTTATTATGACAACCTAGATTTAAAAAAAAAAACATACGTACTCATACCTGTTGATTCTGATCCTTCTGATACTCCCTCTATCATCATGAATCCTACATACTCTCTCTTAAACTAATCTTTATTTTATAATTTCTCCCCCTTTGTCATTATGATGGCCCACCCCGGACCTGCCGACATTTCCCCGAAATTTGCTGTACTAATGCTCGACTAGCATGGGATGGTCGTCAAAGGAAAAGGATTTAAAACTATGAATCATCAAGAACCTGTAGTATATCTCACAGCGCATGGAATAAAATATAATAGTAACATAACTTGATATAAAACAGGCGAGACAGTGCATAAGCTGAAAACTAAACCATGTCCATCAGAGTAGCGGAATCCAAAATATAGCTTATGGTCCAAACCATAATTACAACTTCAAAATACTCTCTCAAAAGAAAATAGAATGGGTACACTACTAATGCGCAAAGTAGTGACCAACAACAACACAGGGAGAACATATGTATATAGTATGTGGAAGCCTCCTGCTCGTCTCCGGACAACTACTCGCGCATAACCACCTAACCTGTCTCTAGTCTGCTCGTTTAGGAGCACCTAGAGTAATAAGAAGAGACATAAAACTTTGGGTTAGACAAAATTACGGTATGAGCGACAGCAGCAAAATAAAACAATAACAGGTATAAATAATTGTACCTGAACCTGCAACCAAAGAGTTAGCACAACAAGATGTATAGTACTCTAAGGTAACACTAGCATATAGTGTAAAAATGGGAGTGTTCGTGTCATGGTGATAGCAAACATAAAACATAGTAATCATCCTCACGTCTCTCACTCAGTGCGTAAAGTATACGGTATCCACCGCTTTGATCACCAAATCTATTGGGGCTAGGACGGCAACTCCATACAACTATTGCTATAACCATACTTCCTTGGTTTATAGTCAATAACCATACCTAGTCCACACATCCCTGGCTCTAGGTTAAGGGCCTACCAGTACACACTTCCCTGGCTCTGGTTCGTCTACATGCGCCCTCTCTTCAATGGTGAACCAAAGTTATAGATATTGATAACCCCTTTGCACATGTCCCGCAGCAAAGCCCAACTCTAGAAGTTAATTCATTGGTTCCCATCTGGATCCTGAGTAATAACTTCTCATTTGGACTTCCTTTGCATCTCGGGTTTTGGTTGAATTGTAGTTAATCTTCAGAAGAGTTCACAATTGTCGTCGCATGGCAGAAGTTTGAATTTGGTTCAGTTTGGAGTCATCATCTTGGTTCAGGTCGGGGTCCTCGTCAGGATCGGTTCGTGGCTCGTGATCCTCCCGGTTCGTGGCCACCCCCCGGTTCGTGACCACCCCTTGCCCCCTCCCGGTTCGTGATCATCATCTTGGAGCGGTTCATGACCATCGTCTTGGGGCGGTTCGTGACCATCATCTTGGGGTGGTTCGTGAGACATTCAAAGTTCTCCTAGACGGTTCGTGAGGCATACCCCCTTCAAGAACCGATTTTTTGTAGTTTTTTCAACAAGCTAATTTCGCCAAACGATGGTGTTTTCAACCATTCTAACCTTACTATGAAGTCACAAAACATACCAAACAACAGTACTAACATGTCAAATCAACCAAAAATACCAAAATATCAATCACATGAAATATTTTAGATCAAATATACCCAAAAAGCATGATTTTCCCCGTAATCCCCTTAAGCATGTTTTAACTATAAGATTAGCAAACTTAATCCAAATTAACACAAAATTTCACCAGTGACATAAAATAATATTTTAGAATTTATACATATTTTTCTATATTTCTATGATGCATAATTTCGCTAATTATCACTATTCATCCATAATTAGCTGTAATTAGTGAATAAAAGTGCAAATCACTCACCTTAGCCACAAATGAAATCTTAGATCTGAAATTTTACTGTTATGGCATGAATTCCAATGTATAGCAGCAGCTCTATCTCTGATTTGATACTAATTTGACTTGGTTTGGTTTTAATTTGATCAATTAGTGGTTAAAAAGCGATTAGGAAGGGATTATAATGGGATTTGGAAGATGGAGGCTATTGCTAGGGTTTAAGGAAGGTTATTGGTGGCTGGAAAAATGAAATGTTTTCCCAAACCCTTTCAGCCCTTCCATAACCCTAATCCAGAAATGGGTTACGCGCCCAGCTACTAATAGCCCGGTTAAGCCCAATTATGATGTATTTCATTTTCTAAACCTTATTTACGCCATATCTCCCAAACGGTAAGTCTGTTTGATTAATGTGACCACTCTGCGGAAAGGTAAACCATCATGAATCCAATGGAAGTGTTTTCAGGTCAAAACTCCTTACCAATCAAAATTTATAGGCGAAACAAGATTTGCCATGGGCAAAACGTTCATTTAAAATTCGGCAAAAATCGTGAACATGGGCAATGACCCCAATAGTCGTTCCATAAAGTTACACGACCATACGACTTTGTATGAGAATGAAATAAATATTCTACGATCCTCCGATGCATAGAATGCGGGTCGTTACACTCTCCCCCCTTAAGAAATTTTGCCCCCGAAATTTCTTAGCTAAGAAGACAGCCAAAAGGTTCCGCATGCCTATTAACCATTTGCAACAATCAAACATACATAATAAACACAACAAGCCTATCCTAGCATGCGAAATGACTGCATAGCGATTAAAACCTTACCAGCTAAAGAGCTATGGATATGACTTCCTTATGTTCTCCTCAATTTTCCAAGTGCAGTCACTCTCGTTATCACCCCATTGGACCTTAACCAGTTTCACCATCTTCCTCCGAAGTTGCTTCGTATCGCGTCCGACAATACGAATCGGTATGCGGTTTTCAACTGCCTCGGGTACTACCTTGATATCATCCATCTGATCGGGTGAGATAGTCATATCAGAATCGTGCACGAACTTCCTTAACTGAGAAACATGAAATACGTCATGCACTCCTACCATCTTGTCAGGCAATCCAACTTTATACGCTAAATTCCCAACTTGTTCGAGAACTAGGAATGGATCAACAAACCTTGGTGCCAACTTACCTCTCCTGCCAAAACGAATCACACTCTTTAATGGAGAGATCTTGATGAATACTAGGTCACCAATGGAGAATTTCAATTCTCTTCGTCTTTTATCAGCATAACTCTTCTTCCTATCTTGGGCAGCCCTCATTCATTGTTAAATAACATTGATCTTATCTGAAGTTTCTCTTATTACATCCAGCCCAAGCACAAATTTCTCACCGGTCTCCAACCAACATGATGGTGAGTTGCACGGTCTTCCATACAAAGCTTCAAATGGAGCCATACCAATACTGGATTGATAACTATTATTATTTGCGAATTCAACTAGATGTAAATGGTCATCCCATGATTCTTCAAAGTCCAATATACAAGCCCTTAAGAGATCCACTAATACATGATTCACTCTCTCTGTTTGACTGTCGGTTTGAGGATGGTACGCGGTACTGAGATGTAATTCTGATCCTAAAGCCTCTTGTAAGCTCTTCCAAAACCCACTAGTAAATAATGGATCTTGGTCACTCACAGTTCCTCTAGGTACTCCATGAAATCTCACTACCCACTTCATATACAGTTCTGCTAATTTAGCTGCCGTTCTGTTCGACTTGACCGGTATAAACCTTGCACTTTTGGTCAGTCGATCCACAATCACCTAAATACTATCATGACCCGATCTAGTCCTTGGTAAACCATCAATGAAATCTATCGATACTTGTTCCCATTTCCATTCAGGAATTCCCAACGATTGTAACAAATCACCAGGCTTCTTTTGCTCGACTTTAACTGGCAATTCATGCACTTGGATATAAACTTCCCAATGTCTCTCTCCATCCCTTCCCAGTAGTAGGTCCGCTTCATGTCTCGATACATTTTGTTACCACCGGGATGTATATCCAGTTTCGAGTGATGACACTCTCTAAGCGCTTCATCTGTCAATCCATTAATGTTGGGTACGACCAGTTTCCTATTCTTTCAAAGCCATCCTTATCTATCAAGTCCATACTTGTTCATCTCCTCACCATCAATACTCATCTCTACCTTGGATATGATTTCCAATAGGTTAGGATCGTCCCTCTAGCTGGAACCGATCCACTCAATCAAGGTGGGTATGATCGTCAAACTTGCTAACATCTCTGGATCCAATTCACACTTAGGTCTGAAATCATATCCCGTAATATACTCCAGTTGCTTCCATTCCAGAAATATAGCCCCCAAACTGGAATGTCTCCTACTCAATGCATCAGCTACCGCATTGCCCTTCCCGGATGTGTATGCGATATTGAAATCATGTGAAGCCAAGAACTATAACCATCTTTGCTGACGAAGATTTAGATCCTTCTAAGAGAAAAGATACTTTAATGACTTATGATTGGTAAACAATTCAAATCTTTCTCCCAGGAGATAATGTCTCCACATCTTCAACGCGAACACGATCGCTACCAATTCCAAATCATGTGTAGGATATCTTTTCTCATGTGGTTTCAGTTGCCGACTAGCATAAGCTACAACCCTACCTCCTTGCATCCGTACAACACCTAGTCCAGTACCACAGGCATCCGTGTATACCGTCATCTCTTCGTTCCCTTTAGGAATAACTAACACTGGTACACAAGTTAACTTCTCCTTTAGGCTCTTAAATGCATTCTCGCACCTTTCGTCCCAAGCAAAATCTTAATTCTTCTTGGTCAAATGAGTTAACGGCGCGCTATCTTGGAGAAGTCTTGAATAAACTTACGATAATACCCAGCTAACCCCAAGAAACTTCTTACGTCCGTTGCACTCTTAGGAGTAGACCAATCTTGCACCGTAACCAGCTTCGTAGGCTCCACGACAATACCATTCTCTGAAACAATATGGCCTAAGAATATCACTTTCCTCCTCCAGAAGTGACGCTTTGAAAATTTTGCTTTCAATTGGTGTTTCCTCAACACCTCCATCACTGTCCTCAAATGTTCCTTTTGTTCTTCGTCTGTCCTCGAGTATACCAGGATATCATCCATAAACACAAGAACGTACTTATTTAATTAATCTCTGAAAACCCTATTCATAAGATCCACGAAATATGCGGGCGCATTGGTCAACCCGAATGGCATGACTAACCACTCATAGAATCCAGACGGTGTTCAAAATGTCATTTTAGGTATACTCTCAGCTGCTACTCGGAGATGATGAAAACCTGCCGCGAGATCTAGTTGGGAGAACACTCTCGCTCCATTCAGCTGATCTAACAAATCGTCTATCTGTGGAAGAGGATACTTATTCTTCCTCATCACCTTATTCAACTCGCGGTAGTCTACACATAAGCGAAGGGAACCATCTTCCTTAGTGGCAAATACAACTGGTGCTCCCTGCTCGGAAACACTTCTTTGAATAAATCTCCTCTTTAGAAGATCGCTTACTTGCACCTCGAGTTCTCGCTGCTCCCTTGGCACCGTATGACGAAGAGGCATCGCTATAGGTCTGGCAACTTCCACTAAATCAATCTGAAACTCGATCTCTCAGTGTGGTGGAAGCCCGGTCATTTCCTCGAAGATGTCCAGATACTCGCCAGCAATAAGCACATTTAATAACTCATCCTGCGGGATGATGAGGGAATGTATAGAACTAGCCATCACCGCATCACTAGGTAGGAAACCCAATGCCACCCTCCGCCCATCATCCTCTCTAGTGGTCACCGAAGACCCTTCACAGTCTACCACCGACCCATGTCTTTGGAGCCAATTAACTCCTAAAATAATGCCAAACCCAGTAAAACCCAAAATAAAGAAATCACAAGCAAACATACATCCATGAATCGATAAGACCAAATTACGACATAATATACTAAGGCTAGTCGAACCACTGATCGGGTTCGTCACAACTAAAGGTCTATCGACTATCTCGGGTTCCAATTCCAAACTATCTACCAGGTCACTAGATATGAAGGAATTATAAGCCCTAGTATAAAACAATACTCGAATAGGAACGTCATAGATAGAAAGCATACCTTGAATAAAGACACCCTTTCCATTCTGCGCCGCAGTTGGGGCATTCGACGAAGAAGGGATAGCGTTGATAGCATATGCTTTCACTGTTTGCTTCTCCTAGGGGGTTGTGGACATTCATTCTTAAATGCCTCACTTAGCCACAGTTGAAGCACTTCTTTTCCCCTGGCTTTGCTCGACACTCTTTGGCATAGTGACCCTTCTTGCCACAGCTATAGCACTCGATATCTTTCTTATTCCTTTTTTTTTTACCATCCTTGGTCTGATTCTGTTTCCTATTATTCTGGGAATTATTCTTGCCTCCACCGCTTGCTTGCGGCTTTGGCTCCTCTGTAGATGTAATAGCAACCTCGGTCTTCGATTTAGGGTAAAGGCTCTCAGATCTCAATGCCTTCCCCATAATATATTCGAATGTCTCATCGATATGGTTTATAAGTCTTTCCCTTAAGTAACCATCTAGGCAAGTTATGAACTTCTCGTTCTTCTTCTCGACGGTATCGATAAGAGACAATCCATACATCGTTAAGGTATCAAATTCAGCAATATACTCCGAGACTGCCCTACCATTCTACCTAAGTTCCAAAATCGTCCTAAACAATTCTGATTTATGAGCAGCCGGAATAAACTTATCATTGAATCAGGTCTTGAACTGATTCCACGTAATTTGATACTCGGGAGTAGCCGCTTTGATGGCATTCCACCAATTCATAGCCCGTCCTTGGAGTTGATGCAATGCTAGCTTTCTCTTCATTGTATCATTGATCCCCAAATCCTCGAAGAAGCGCTCAAAACTATCAAGCCAATCCTTAACCTCCGTAGTCGACTCCTTTCCGTGGAACGACTTCCCACAAAGACTAGTATAATGCTTATAGAGGTTGGTGAAATCGGCTCTGGCGCCTGCACTGCTGCACCACCACCGTTAGCAGCATTAGGAACTACTCCCTGAGCATCCCTAAGCATCTCTCGCGTGAATGTAGTAAACATCGTTCTCATATCAGGAACATCCCTATTATTGACTCCTGAACCCGTACTCCTCATATTTTGGCTCATCGTTCAATCTGTAAAGTGCAAAACGATTAACCATCTCCTTAATGGTGCCAGTGCAGTGCAGCTTCATCCTTAGATATACTAATTGTATATATATAGCTTTTAAAAACCAAAATATCATAAATATGCTCTTATATACGTATAATATCTCTCCCTGATGTCTTCCCCTAGGTTAAACTACGCAACCTAGGCTCTGATACCAAGTGTGACAGCCCGCCCCGGACCAGCCGACATTTCCTCGAAATGCGTTGTACTAATGCCCGACTAGCATGAAACGGTCGTTAAAGGAAAAGGATTTGAAACTATGAATCATCAAGAACCTGTAGTATATCTCATAGCGCATGGAATAAAATATAATAGTAACATAACTTGATATAAAGCAGGCGAGACAGTGCATAAGCTGAAAACCAAACCATGTCCATTAGTGTAGCGGAATCAAAAATACAGCTTATGGTCCAAACCATTATTACAACTTCAAAATACTATCTCTAAAAAGGAAATAGAAAAAGTACACTACTAATGCGCAAAGTAGTGACCAGCAACAACATAGAGAGAATATATGTATATAGTATGTGGAAGCCTCCTGCTCGTCTCCAGACAACTACTCGCGCATAACCACCTAACATGTCTCTAGTCTGCTCGTTTAGGAGCACCCAGAGTAATAAGAAGAGACATAAAACTCTGGGTCAGACAAAAGTCTGGTATGAGCGACAACAGCAAAATAAAACAATAATAGGTATAAATAATCACACATGAACCTGGACATACAACTAAAGAGTTAGCACAACAAGATGTACAGTACTCTAAGGTAACACTAGCATATAGTGTAAAAATGGGAGTGTGCGTGTCATGGTGATAGCAAACATTAAACATAGCAATCATCCTCACGTCTCTCACTCAGTGCGTAAAGCATACGATATTCACCGCTTTGATCACCAAATCTATTGGGGTCATGGCGACAACTCCATTCAACTATTGCTATGAACATACTTCCCTGGTCTATAGTCAATAACCCTACCCAGTCCACACATCCCTGGACCTAGGTTAAGGGCCAACCAGTACACACTTCCTTGGCTCTGGTTCGTCTACATTCCCCTTCTCTTCAATGGTGAACTAAAGTTATAGATATTAATAACCCCTTTGCACACGTCCCGCAGCAAAGCCAAGTCTAGAATTTAACTCGTTGGTTCCCATCTGGATCCTGAGTAATAACTTCTCATTTGGACTTCCTTTGCATCTCGGGTTTTGGTTGAATTGTAGTTAAGCTTCAGAAGAGTTCACAGTTGTCGTCGCGTGGCAGAAGTTTGAATCTAGTTCGGTTTGGAGTCATCATCTTGGTTCAGGTCGTGGTCAGGGTCCTTGTCAGGGTCGGTTCGTGGCTCGTGACCCCCTGGTTCGTGATCCCCGCAGCTCTTGACCATCCTCCCGTTTCGTGGCCATCATCTTGGAGCGTTTCGTGACCATCATCTTGGAGCGGTTCGTGACCATCATCTCGGGGCGGTTCGTAACCATCATCTTGGGGCGGTTCGTGAGACATACCCCCTTCCGGAATCGAAGTTCTCCTGGGAGGTTCGTGAGGCATACCCCCTTCAAGAACTGGTTTTCTGCAGTGTTTCCAACAAGCTAATTTCACTAAACGATGGCGTTTTCAACATTCTAACCTTACTATGAAGTCACAAAACATACCAAACAACAGTAGGAACATTTAGAATCAACCAAAAATATCAATCACATGAAATATTTTAGATCAAACATACCAAAAAAGCATGATTTTCCCCCTAATCCCCTTAAGCATGTTTTAACTATAAAATTAGCAAACGTAATCCAAATTAACCCAAAATTTCACCAGTGACATAAAATAATATTTCAGAATTTCTACATATTTTTCCATATTTTTATGATGCATAATTTCGCTAATTATCACTTATCACCCCTAAATAGCCGTAATTAGTGAATAAAAGTGCAGATCACTCACCTTAGCCACAAATGAAATCTTAGATCTAAAATTTTACTTTTATAGCACGAACTCCAATGTATAGCAGCAGCTCTATCTCTAATTTGAGACATGATTTGGTGTTAATTTGATCAATTATTGGTTAAAAAGAGATTAGGAAGGGAGTAGAATGAGATTTGGAAGATGGAGGCCATTGCTAGGGTTCAAGGAAGGTTATTGGCGGCTGGAAAAATGAAATGAAATGTTTTCCCAAACCCTTTCAGCCCCCCCCCCCCCCCCATAACCCTAATCCCGAAATGGGTTATGGGCCCAGCTGTTAATCACCCGGTTAAGCCCAATTATGTTGTTTTTCATCTTCCAAACCTTATTTCAGCCATATCTCCCAAACGGTAAGTCTTTTTGATTAATGTGACCACCCTACGGAAAGGTAAACCATCATCTTAATCCAATGGAAGTGGTTTCAAGTCAAAACTCCTTACCAATCAAAATTTATAGGTAGAACAAGATTCGCAAGGGGCAAAACGGTCATTTAAAATTCGGCAAAAATCGTGAAGGGGAATGACCCCAGTAGTCGTTCCTCAAAGTTACATGACCATACGGCTTCGTATGAGAATGAAATAAATATTCTACGATCCTTCGATGCGTAGAATGCGGGTCGTTACAGTCATTATCAAAAAGAAATTTTAAACATACTCCCCCTAAATCTTATAACAATCTATACATATCCTATGATTATACTAAAGTGAAGTACTCCCCCTTAATTTAAGCCTATATTTTTTATATATAACCATCCTAATCCCTAAATCTAGGAGAAGCAAATATTGTAAGAAGCAAACAATTCAATCATTATTTTATAACACAAACAATACAAATCAAAGCAAATTACAACATTTCACGAAAGCACGAAATACTACGTACGTTTTACATTGAATAAAAATCAATCCATCTTCTGCAAGAACCCTTCAAGATCGAATCAACAAAGAAATTTGAATTATGCACTTCCTCCTTGTATGCCTGGAGAGACGAAAAAGGAAAGAAGGAAAATGGGTTAGAAATAGAGTATGGTGAGCTGTCATGATTGCTAGCACAATTGAATAAGCAAAGGAAATAGGTAAACCGACAGTTCTAATGTCATATATGGTAAGTTTCTGTGCACACCTAAAAGTGAACATAAGAGATAATAAATAGGACTAACTGTTCTCATTAACTTTCAACTCTTTTGACTGTTTGCACTTCTATGAATTCAGAACATAATACAATTAGGAAAGAAGTACTCCTAATACCACCCATCGATTGGCTTCTAAACCACATGTGATACCATTCTTTGCTGCATCATTAGCTACCAAAATTATGCCATACTTTGACATGCTTTCAAATTTCTAAGTGAATTTTGTTACACTCATGTTACCTTGTCTAATCTTGATGAACTCCTCCAACAAAGTGGCTTTTGCTGATGTTGGGACAAATCTTGCTTCAAACATATCCTTAAACTGGTTCCAAGTTATCTCATGCTCAGGTTTTCCTGCTATCATTACCTCCCACTAGTCCAGTGCTACCGCTTTTAGTCTCCTGGAGGCTATATATCTCTTCCTTTAATCATTCACCTGCACGTCAGTGAAGATTCTCTCCAAACTTCTAAGCCAAGTTTTCACCCCATGACCCCTTCAGTTCCCTCAAATTCCTTTCTAATTGTGAATAAGTTTTAAACAATTTAGACAACTCTAAATGAGAGTTTCTAGACTTGGTCCTACCCCATCTTTGACGGCCCTCATAAATTCTTGCACATTTATCATGGGAGGGTATCCTAATGCACCGACCCCTTGGTTTGAGCCCCTAC
Source organism: Allium sativum (assembly GCA_030737875.1). Lineage (NCBI taxonomy): Eukaryota > Viridiplantae > Streptophyta > Magnoliopsida > Asparagales > Amaryllidaceae > Allium > Allium sativum. The sequence continues at coordinate 505,004,016 of CM060921.1, read as the reverse complement.
CTACCATTAGCCTCTAACAACAATTGGGATTCTTATCAGATCATATTGTCATATTTTATGATAATATATTAATTCTAGACTTGGTCCTACCCAATCTTTGACGACCCTCATAAATTCTTGTACATTTATCATGGGAGGGTCTCCTAACGCACCGACCCCTTGGTTTGAGCCCCTACCTACCATTAGCCTCTAACAACAATTGGGATTCTTATCAGATCATATTGACATATTTTATAATAATATATTAATTATCTAAGTAATTGTAACCATGCAACCATAACACAACCAATATGTATTATAAGCTAGTTACTGTTTTAACCAATTTGCCATGTTTTAAGAAATCATAGCTCTGATACAAACTGAAGTGATCCCTATAATTTTTATTTTTATTTTTAATAATTTACATTATATTTTACGATTAGAGTCGCCCTTGGTGTCACTCACTCATGGGACTAGCCCATAAAAAATTCCTAAGACCTAAAACCAATATAAATATATTAGTACATAAAGGAAATTATTGCCTACATACACGATGATATATAGGTTATTTTGCTTTGCGGAATGTTAAGAAAAATATAAGTTGCAGGATATATAAATTTTTGGTTAATTATCTTGTTATAAACATGACATCTTTAATTTGAAATAAGTTTATCTGTTACCCTAGAAAATTTTCCACTATTTTAAATCCTCCTTACTAAGGGGTTTTCCAGAGTTATGAACATCATCTATGCTCTTGTTCTATCTATTTTGGTGTTGTTTTTATGAAGAAATTTTAAAGATTTTCAACATGAGTAGAATATGAAATATACCCTTGAGAATAGAGGTATACATGTGCACCAGGCCATATGCACACATCCTTCTTTCTGGGCTTGATTAAATTTGCAATTGGTGTATGAAGTCACTAGTTATTTGCCCAGTTACTACCTTATTATTTTGACCAAATTTCCTATGCAGTTATTCCTATTGATTAATTTTTGGAATTCAAATATGTTGGTCTTTGAACCAAATGATGGTATAATATGCTTTATAAAAGAAGCACATACACATATCAATTTACATGTTGTGCATTCTTTTATGGATGACAAGAATGGATAGTTATATCACTTGATATTTACTACATACTCTAACCATATCAAACTGCCCAGTTCTTTATTTAAGTATATAACAAAACTCGCAAATGCTCTCCAATATATACTTAAAAAATATAGAGGAAATCACCTCCATTTACTTTCTAAAATGGTATGACTTCCTCATTGTTCAGTGTTCAATTTCAAGAAACTAAATATTTAACCAGCATTTCTAAGTTATCCTTATACGTCCATCATTTCAAATATTTCATACATAACCATGAGTCTCATAAGGTAACATTTAACTATCTTACATCATATACTTATAACAACACATTACATATTAAACTAGGGAAATAACAATAAGGCTTCCTAATAACTTTAACTGCCTTTTAAAACAGCACTCCAAGCAAATTTAAACTCAGTTATTCACGTATTTCAGCCTGAAATCAATCCTTGAGCTGTCCCAATATAATGAGACACCCAAAATGATTGCATTCACAACCAAATAGAGTTAGACATGTTAGCTCGGTATGAGTATAGTGCATGCCAATTACTGAGTAAACATGTTATTAAATTTCAACATGAAAATGTATATGTGTGTGTATATATATACATATAAAACTGGCATTTTTTGCTTATCAATATTAAAATGGGTTATATATATATGTCCAAGTTATTCTTTTTCAGATACTACAATTATGAGCATGATAATATCAATTCACACCCAAACAAAACATTCATCCATCAAGTTTTACAATACACCTGAATTATCAACACTAGTCCACCCCCTAAATGGCTTGTCCCCGGACTTAAATATATCAAAGTCTACAACACCACCTAGTATCATACTTTACATAGATTTTATTGGTCATGTTATCATACATTGAACACATGGGTGCACACTGTTTGGGTCCTTTGATTATCTGTTATCCCAGCACACAAAGGCTATTGGGTTTAATCAAACCATGTGCATACTTAGCACCATACTGGGTACAAAGCAGATCAATGTAAACTAGTGCCAAGCACTATCCTGACCAATTCTTGTTTATATATTAGGTTTAAGTACATTTTCTAACTAAAAAAATTCCCCTCCACTACCTAGTACATCCTTATCCATTTCCCCAACCAATTTCCCTTGGTATCCATCAACTTATATCGCACAACATATATACTTTTCATTAAATAAACTCAATAAATCATGCATAGAAATACATATTCCAAACACATGTTCAATTATATCACACCAGTAACTTATACAGGCAAAACATTGTGCATGAGGATTTAATTAAACCCAGGATTTCATGGCATAAATCTCATTGATCTTTGTAAATCTCACTGGCCTTATAATACCATTTTATTATATATTCATTTTGTTGTGTATATATGATTAGGGGTGTTTTTAGGCTACCGTTTATCCCTTTGCTTCTCCTTCCCAAATATATTCATATTAATATGATAATCTGGGCTGGAAAATCAAACAGAAACTTAATAGATCAGCATATGAAATCTCATTTCTCCACTGGTACTTTAAGTAAGAATGAACATAAGCTTAAATCTACTTATTCATGCTGCCTATTCCTACTTCTTAACCCTATTAAAGCAAAGGTGACTAACTTTTAATCAGGTTTGAAAGGTTTTATTACTTTATGAAATCCCATCATCTATTCATGATAAACCCAACTACACATACATTTTTATTCATATCATTTTAAAGAAAAAGAGCAACATATAAGAATGGATGCCTAACATAGGACTTATTGCCTTAGGGATGTATCATACTCAAAAACCCCTTTTTTTTCTCTTGATCTTATGTTATCCAGCTTGTGCTCTACCTATCTTACTGCTCCATTTATGTTTTTCTTCAGAGTAAATACTGTAATAATACTTTTTGCCCGAATTCCCTAATACTGGAATTATACACCCAGACATTAGGGTTTTAATCCTACCAAATATATGTCCTATCCCGAATGTAACTGCCAGCAGAATTTATTTATCATTTCCAAAGGTCCAAACTAACTGATTTGATTCCCTTTTATTATTTATACCCTGCGCACTATTTCCATTTATGGGAATAAAACTGACATGCCATTTGCATGACTCATGCTTTTCTTTGATAGGAGAAATTATAATATCCAGCCTATTGTGTTATTTTTTTAAGTAAAACCTATATTAAATTATCTAGCAAAACCTTATAGTAATTTCCTAGCTGATAATTCAAATTATCTATATATCTATCTATATATATTATATTCCTGGCTAACCCTAATATTTCAATTCATCCTAGGTCATAAAAATATGAAGCACACATATATTAATTCAGGCTATCATACACACACACACACACACACACATATATATATATATATGTATTAATTAGCATATGTGCCAACATTCATCTATACAAATACTACATTCTTATCGCTGGTTTGTTAAATAAATTAGGGTTTGTATCCTAGGGTCACCACATACATTCCCCTTTTTAGAAATTGTGTCCCACAATTTATAATACCTTAACCAAGTATTTTAGACAAATTTTAATCAGCATAAACTTATTCATACTTCCGCCAGCTACTTGACTTGTATATAAAAATTTAATATAATTCAGCCTTTCTTAACTAGATCCATTCAAAGCAACAAAAATATGCTATTTTTTAAAATACCAAAATCAATTAAGAAACCAGCTATCAAGCATCAATATGAAAACAATTTAGGGTATTTAGACTTCATCTTATCTTCTACCTCCGATGTGCAATCATTTGCATCCAAGCTCTATTGCACTTTTGCCGGTTTTATTATTTTATTTCTTAGTCTCGTTTCCACCTTTGTTACAACCCTAATTGGTTCCTTTTCATAAATCAAACCTTACCCGCTCTTCACCTGTGTAGGAGAATCCAGAATTGTTCCTTTATCATGCACCCATCTTCTCATTTGAGATACATGGAATACATTATGTATCCCTTTAAATTCTTCAGGTAGCCTTAATTTATAGGCTAATGCACCAATTTTCTATAAGATTTCATATGGCCCAACATATCTTGGACAAAGTTTTCCTTCTTTACCAAACTTTAGTACCATTTTCATTGGTGAGACCTTTACAAACACAAAATTCCCTACACCAAATTCAACTGGCCTTCTTCTTTTATCAGCATAAGCTTTTTGTCTCTCTTGTGCGACCCTTATTCTTTGCCTTACCAGTTCTATCTTTTCTGTTGTTTCTTTAATTTGCTCTAGCCTAAGTAAAACTCTTTCATCTACATTTAGCCATACGTAGGAGATAAACAAGGTCTACCATATAATGCCTTAAATGGGTCCATCGCTATGCTTGATTGGTGACTATTGTAATAGGAAAATTCTGCCAAATACAAGTGGTCTTCCCAACCTCCTCCAAAATCAAGAATGCGTCCCCTTAACAAATCCTCTAGCACTTTGTTTACCACCTCTGTCTTCCAATATGTTTGGGGGTGGTACGCAGTACTTAATAACAACTCTACCCCCATAGCCTCTTGAAAAAAAATCCCTAAAACCAGGAGGTGAACAAGTTGTCTCTACCACTAATGATTGTTTTGGGTAAACTATGAAGCCTTACTACTTCCTTCATGAATAACTGGGCCAATCTATTTGTATTTCTGTCTGATCTAATTGGAATAAAATGGGATGTTTTGGTCAGCCTGTCTAATATTACCCAAATACTATCATTCCCCCTTTTAGATCTTGGCAAACCCTCACTGAAATCCATGGAAATGCTTTCCCATTTCCATTTAGGCAAATCCAAAGGCTGCAGCATCCCTGATGGCCTATGATAGTTTGCCTTCACTTATTGACAGGTAAGACATTTTGCTACATATTTAGCTACATCACCCTTCATTCATTTCCACTAATAACCCCTCTTAAGGTCATGGTATATCTTGGTACCCCCTGCATGAATTGTGTATTTGGTTTTGTGGTGTTCATCATCACTTCCCTCTTTAACTCTTCTAACTCTGGCACACAAAATTTTCCTTTATATCTAATGTAGCCTTTTCCATCTATTTCGTAGTTTTCCACCTATATTTTCTAGTAGTAAATCTTTCTTCTTTTTTACGAATACATCTTGTTATTGTGAACTCCATATCTTATTTTTCAGTGTTGTCTGAAAAGCTATCGTACTTAATTTACCAAACTCCAACATATCACAATGTTCTTCCACTGACATCTTTTTACTGATAAGTATTTCCACTTCACTAAGGGTGGTTAAAATTTCGAATTCTTCTATCATTAATTGGATAACCTAACATTCTGCCTACTCAAGGCATCTACCACCTTACCTTTCCTGGAGTATACAATATATCAAAGTCACAAGCAGCTAAGAACTCTACCCATCTATGTTGCCTCATGTTTAAATCCTTTTGTGAAAATATATATATTTAAGGGTTTGTGATCACTATATAGCTCAAACTTAGCACCAAGTAGTGCCTCCAAAGCTTTAGTGCATACACAACTACAACAAGCACCAACTTATGTGTTTCATATCTACTTTCACTAGGCTTTAGCTGCCTTGATGCATATGCAACCACTTGATTATTTTGCATCAACACAACTCCCATTCTAGACCCACTAGCATCTTTGTATACCACCAAGCCCTTATTCCTTTCGGGAACTTGCAAAATAGAAGCTTCAATTGGTGCTTATTTTAATTTTCAAAGGCTAATCCACACTTCTCTGTCCAAATGAAGGGTTGCTCCTTTCTAGTCAGCTTTGTTAAAGGAATGGCTATTCTAGAAAAATCCTTTGTGAATCTTCTGTAGTAGCCTACCATCCCTAAGAGAGATATTACTTCAGTTACAATTCTGGGTTTCTGCCATGTCTGCACTCCCATAACCTTGTTATGGTCCACTGATATTCATGTAGCCAATATAATGCGTCCTAAAAACTTCACCTCTTGCTGCTAAAAAGTGAACTTAGATAGTTTTGCCTTCAAATGATGCTTTTTAAGCCTGGTTAATACTTTGTGCAAATGCATTTCATATTCCTTTTCTGGTTTGGAATATATCAAAATTCATCAATAAAAACTAAAACAAACTTATCCAAATAATCCTTAAAAGTCCTATTCATTAAATCAACAAAATATATAGGAAGAAGCATTTGTTAACCTAAATGTCATTACAAAATATTCTTATAAGCCATATCTTGTATTAATTGTTGTGTACTTTATGCTTTCCTCTTCAACTTTCATTTGGTGGAATCCCGAAGCCATATCCAGTCTAGAAAATATTTTAGCTCCATTTAATTGATCAAAGAGATCATCTATTCTAGGAAGTAGATATTTATTCTTGATTTTCACTTTATTTAACTCCCTATAATCTATGCACATTCTCATAGATCCATCTTGCTTCTTTACAAAAATTACTAGTGAACCCCAACATGAGTTATTGGGCCTAATAAACCCTTTTTGCTCTAATTCCTCAAGTTGTTTCTTTAATTCTATTAACTCCCTTGGACCCATTTTGGTAGGTTTCTTAACAATGGGATTAGCTCCAGGTATCAATCTAATTTGGAATTCTACTGTTCTTTCATGAGGAATCCCACTCACTTCCTCTAACACATCAGGATACTGTTTTACTATGTGAATGTCTTCCAAACTGATCCCCTTTTCTTCTTTATTTACTCCCCATATACCACTAGGACAAGTATGCTTTGATGTTTCACACATCACCGTTACCCTTTGGGTACTATTGTTTCTTAGAGAAATTGTAGATTTTTCTAAATTTGTAATGGCTTTATACTTTTATAACTAGTCTACACCCAAAATTACTCCTAAGCCAGGGTAATTTAACACATGCAAGTCAAATATAAATACACATCCTCCTATATTAAGCTCTATACCCACACATTTCATCCATAACACACTTGAACTGCCTATAGGACTTTCTATAACTAAAGGCCTATCCACAAACACACATACAAGTTCTAGTTTCTGAATAATATCATGAGATATGAGGGAATGTGTAGCACCAGTGTCATATACCCAAGATTTAAATCTCGGATATTGGTCGTGTTTCATCTTGGGGATTTGATAGACTTGATCTCGTATCGGGGGAGGTCTCAGACGAGATGAGTCTAACTTGGGATTTCGTCTCGGATTTCCATCTCGGGTCCGAAAGTTTATATCAGAAAATGTCTTGGGGTACATTATATGTTAAAAATGATTTTTATGAATGCTATTAAAAACATAATAACATAAACTTGAATTGAAAAATAACTTTATTATTCTTTATTTTGCGAGAGATCATTCACACTCTAAATTGTAATATGCTTAAAACAGAAATATTGTTAGACATAAAACATTAAAAGGATCGAAAACATTAAAAAATTCAGCACAAATAAACCATAAAATACATAGGTAACATGTATGTAAAAAAGAAGAATATGAAAATCCTAAACATCGTAGAACATATATGAAAATACAATATGGTCATTTAACATGCAAAATGTAAAATAACAAAAGATTACCATGGTTAGATTTGAGTTTTTTAATTATTGTTTTAGTTCAAGTACATATTTAAATTTTAACCAAAAAAACTAAGATCTCGGATGATATTCCAGTATTTCGTCTCGGTTGATATATCGTTCGATATTGCAATATCTCGGGCGATATATTTGAAAGGATATTTAGAGTGATATTTGTTGTTTTGTTTCGAAAGGAGTCCAAAACGAGATATCGGAGGAGATGTCGGGCGATATTTGCGAGATTTGAAATAGTGCATATACCACAATAATAGAGAAAATTTTAACAAAAAGTATACCTTCAACCTGCCCTGATTCTCCTATAGAAGTGCTTTCAATTGCCTTTCCCTTTCCCACCAAAGCTCCTACCTTAGCATGCACCTTAAGTGACTCAGGACAGTTTTTCTTAAATTTCCCCTCTTTTCCACAGTTGTTAACTTGAATGCTGCTACTTTCCCAGCCAAACATCTTGCCTTCATGTGCCCTTCCTTTCCACAATTGAAGTAGAAACATATTTCTCTCTACCTCTAAGGTATTTGCTCCTTCTGTTTTCTTAACACCAGCTTCTGGTTGCGTCTTTTCATAAGGATGAGCTTTGTTCTTCCCTTTCTTGTTGATGTTATTATTCTTAAATTTTTTGAATTTCCCCATAGCATTACCATGTTGCTCATACTTCAGGGTTAGGTTTAAAACTTAGTAAAAATTCTTTTTACATAAGGTAGCATTGCCTTTGACAAATTGGCATTAAGTCCTTTAATATATCTACCATTCTTTATTGCATCATCAACTATCAAAACTGGACAAGCTTTCAAATTTCTGAGTGTATTCTATTACACTTATATTACCTTGTCTAAGCTTGATGAAATCCTCCAACATAGTGGCTTTTGCTAATGTTGGGACAAATCTTGCTTCAAGCATATCCTTAAACTGGTTCCAAGTTATCTCATGCTCAAGTCGGCCTGCTATCATTACCTTTCACCAGTCCAGTGCTACCCCTTTTAGTCTCCTGGAAGCTATTTGTCAATTCCTATAATCATCCCCCTACATGTCAGTGAAGATTCTCCCCAAATTCCATAGCCAAGTTTGCACCCCATGACCATTTCAGTTCCCTCAAATTCCTTTCCTCCTAAGTTTGAATAAGTTTTTAACAATTTGGGAAATTATAAATGTGGGTTTTCTGGCCTTGGTCCTACCCCATCTCTAACAACCCTCATAACTTCTTGTACATTTATCATGGGAGGGTCTACTGATGCACCAGCCCCTTGGTTTGAGCCTCTACCTACCATTGACCTCTAACAACAATTGGGATTCTTATCAGATCACATTGTTATATTACATAATAATATACTAATTATCTAAGTAATTACAACCATGAAACCATAACACAACCAATATGTATTATAAGCTAGCTACTGTTTTAATTAATTTGCCATGTTTTAATTAAACATAGCTCTAATACCAACTGAAGTGACCACCTATAAAATGATAATTTACCTTATATTTAACAATTAGAGTCACCCTCGGTGTCACTTACTCATGGGACTAAACCATATAAAAGTCCTAAGACCCTAAAATCAATATAAATATATTAGTGCATAAAGGAAATTACAGCCTATATATACGATGATATATAGGCTAATTTTGCTTTGGGGAATTTTAAGAAAAATATAGGTTACTAGATATATAAATTTTAGATTAATTACTTGTACAAAAAATGATATGTTTAATTTGAAGTAAGTTTATCTATGTATGTTACCTTAGGAAATTTTCCAGTATTTTAAATCCTCCTTACTAAGGAGTTTTCTAGAGTTATGAACATCATATATGCTATTGTTCTATCTATTTTGGTGTAGTTTTTATGAAGAAATTTCAAAGTTTTTCAACATGAATACAATATGAAATATACCCTTGAGAATAGAGGTGTACATGTGCACCAGGAAGTACATGCACATTCTCCTTTCTGGGCTTAATTAAATTTGCAACTGGTGTATAAATTCACTAAGTTATTTGCCCAATTACGACCTTATTATTTTTCCCACTTTTCCTATGCAATTATTCCTACTAGTTAATTTCTGGAATTCAAACATGTTGGTCTTTGAACCCAACGATTCTACAATATGCATTATAAAAGAAGCACATACACACATTCCTTTATGGATGACAAGTATGGATAGTTATATCACTTGATATTTACTACATACTCTAACCATATCAAACCACCCAGTTCTTTGTTTAAGTATATAACAAAACTCGCAAATGCTCTCCTATACATACTCACAGAAATATAGAGGAAATCACCTCCATTTACTTTCCAAAATGGTATGACTCCCTCATTATTCAGTGTTCAACTTTAAGAAACTAAATGTTTAACCAACATTTTCGAGTTATTCTTATACATCCTTCATTTCAAATATTTCATACATAACCACGGGTCTTATACGATAACATTTAGCTATCTTACATCAAATACTTATAATAGCACGTTACATATTAAACTAGGGAAATAACAATAAGGCTTTCTAATAACTTTAACTACTTTTAAAACAACACTTTGAGCAACTTTGAACTCAGATATTCATAGCTTTCAACCTGAAATCAATCCTTGAGCTGCCCAAATATAATGAGACACCCCAAATGATTGCAAACACAACCAAATAGGGTCAGACATATTAGTCTAGTATGAGTATAATGCATGCCAATTACTAAGTAAAGATGTCACTAAATTTCATCATGAACATGTGTGTGTGTATACATATAAAACTGGCATTTTTATCAGTATTAAAATTGGTTATATGTATGTTCAAGTTATTCTTCTTTAGATACTACAATTATGAGCATGATAATATCAATTCATACCCAAACCAAACATTCATCCATCAAGTTTTACAATATACCTGAATTATCAACACCCAGCCACCCCTAAATGGCTTGTCCCCTGATTTAAATATATCTAAGTCTACAACACTACCTAGTATCAGAATCTACACATATTTTATTGGTCATGTTATCATACATTGAACGCATGGGCATACACTGTCTAGGTCCATCAATTATCTGTTATCACAGCACACAAAGGCCTATTGGGTTTAATTAAACCATGAGCATACTTATCACTATATTGGGTACAAAGCAGATCAATGTAAACAGGTGACAAGCCCTTATCCTGACCTATTCTTGTTTATATGTTAGGTTGAAGTACATGTTCTAACTAACATTTCTCCCCTAGTACACTACTTAGTACATCCTTATCTATTTCCCCAACCAATTTCCCTTAGTATCCATCAACTTATATCACACAACATATATGATTTTCATTAAATAAACTCAATAAATCAGGCATAAAAATACATATATTCCAAACACATGTTCAATTATATCAGACCAGTAACTTATACAAGCAAAAGCATTGTGTAATATGAAAAACTATGTATTTGGGTTTAAATCTTACTATCATGATATTTAATTAAACCAGGTACTTCATGGCATAAATCTCATTGATATTTGTAAATATTACTGGCCTTATAATACCATTTTATTATATATTGACTTTGCTGAGTATATATGATTAAGTGTGTTTTTAGGCTACCCTTTAACCCATTGCTTCTCCTTTCCAAATATATTCATATTAATATGATAATCTGGGTTGGAAAATCAAATAGAAACTCAATGGATCAGCACATGAAATCACATTGCTCCACTGTTACTTTTATGAAGGAATAAACATAATCTTGAATCTACTTATTCATACTGCCTATTCCTATTTCTTAACCCTATTACACAACAAAGTGACTAACTTTTAATCAACTTTTAATCGGTTTTGAAAGGTTTTATTACTTCATGAAATCTCATCATTTATTCATGATAAACCCAACTATACATACATTTTTATTCATATCATTTTATAATAAAAGTTCAAAATATAAAAATGGTTGCCTAATATATGACTTAACCTTAGGGATTTATCATACTCACCAACACCCTTTCTTATCTTGATCTTATGTTATCCAGTTTGTGCTCTACCTATCTTACTGCTCCATTAATGTTTTTCATCAGAGAAAATATTGTAGTAATACCCTTTTTCCCGAATTTCCTAATACTGGCTTTATGCACCTAGGGATGGCAAAAAAATCCGTGCTCGCGGTTATCCATAGGTTAAATCCGTCATGGACATGAAGAGGATAGTTAAATAGGTATCCGTGGGTAAAATAAACGGGTATTTTTAATATCTGTTAATTAATGGGGTGGGTACGGATAGTAAGATATCCATGTCCATGGGCACCCGTTCCCGTATTGAATGTGATTTATTATCAATAATAAATACAAAAAAACATTGTTGTTAGCTGTTCGGTATTTGTATGCATGCCTTTACTCAACAATTTATAATTGGTTGTTGATATTTTGATGGATACTTCTATTGTTGTCTCTTCTTTTCTGGATGTTGGTTTAGATATGTATTGGTATTTTGAGGTTTGCATTTGAGCATTGGTCTAATTTTTTTTTTACCAAATGTAGTTTTAAATAATTTCAATAAACGCCTAAAAAATAAATTGAATAAATATAATGGATACCCATGAATACTCATCATTACCCACAACTTCTTTAAAACCCGTTTAATGGGTACTCGTGCGAGTGGGGCGGGCACGGGGAAAAAATCACCCAACGGGGAAGGTGATGCGGTGGTACTACCCGCACCCGCCCTGCCCCATTTCCATCCCTATATGCACCCAAACACTAGGGTTGTAATCATACCAAATACTTATCCTATCCCTAATGTAACCGTCAACATATTGTTTGAATTTATTTAGCATTCTCCAAAGGTCCAAATCAACTGATTTGACTCCCTTTTATTATTTATACCCGACACACAATTTCCATTTATGGTAATAAAACTGACATGCCATTTGCATGACTCATGTTTTCTTTGATAGGAGAAAATATAATATCTGGCCAATTGTGTTATTTTTTAAGTAAAACCTATATTAAATTATCTAACAAACCCTAATATTTCAATTCAGCCTAGGTCATAAAAATATGAAGCACACATATATTAATTCAGGCTATTATATATATATATATATATATATATATATATATTAGTTAGCATATGTTCCAACATTCATGATACAAATACTGCATTCTTATCGCTGGTTTATTAAATAAATTAGGTTTTTTATCCTAGGGTCACCATAGGAGCATAGAACCCTTAGATTTTAGGTTACCAACAAAGGAAATTAGATGAAAAGAAGAGTCCAGAACAAATATGAAAAAACTTGTCGGTTCAGTTGATTTCGTATTTGGCAAACAAAGTGCCAGGCCATGACATGGGTCGACCCACCTTCAACATGGGTCGAACAAGGGGTTGACCCGATTGTATTCTGGGTCATCACCTGGACATGCCTAATTTATTATATATATATATATATATTAATTTTCTAATTTTTAAATTAAACTTCAAAGTGCCATAACCTCTTCGTTTAAAGTCCGTTTTATGCAAACCAAATGTCTATCTGAACCAAAAAATCATAACAAACCCAATGGCGTAACCTCTTTGCCTAATTCCTATTATTTTACATCTTGTTAATTAATTAATCAATTTGTTAATTAATTACTATTTATTAAAAATTCTGGTTGTAACATTCTCCTCTGCTTAAAGGATTTCGTCCCTGAAATCTTTAAGGTAAAAGAATAAGCTAATTGTTTTCACAACAATATCTACAATACCCATCATCATCCACTGGCAACTGTTGTCCTTAATTTATCTAATGCAATTCATGTACTTATGCTGTAGTGTGTATATGACCCTAATTAATGCAAAAGATTAGGTGTTGTACTGATTCAGTTGACCTCCTTTTTATGCAACCATGTTTATGCCATGCATCCAAGCATATGAAAAAATCCTAATGATAACAGATAATTCTGTATGTATGCATTAAACACCATCCATATGAAACAACCATATGATAACATCTGTAACAACCCAGTATTTTACCAAGTTAATTTGGAATTTTCTATATGTATTTTGAAATTTATAAGGTTTAAATATTGATAAATACCTTTACTAGCTTGAATAAATAATGTTATTTTATTTTGATAATATTTTAAAAGATTTTATAAGTTTTATTTTATATATTTTATATTTTTTTTGGTATTTCTTTAGCATATAAGACTTCTACAAACATCTTTTGAATATTTAAAATTTATATATAAAGATATAATGATTTTTATATTTCTAAGTAATATTGTTTTGATATATATATATAGTGTTTATGAATTTCGTATATTTGAAATAGATTCTATAATGAAAATTTATTTAAAAAGTTATTTTTAATAAGTAATAATAATGTATAGTAAAATATTTAAAAAGATAGTTATGTTATTTAAGATTTTATTTAATGTTTATATTTGTTAAGTAATTTAGATTCGATAACATTTAGTGATATTAATGTATTTATAAAGTAAGATTTATTTTTATATGTTATAATGTGAGATTTCGTATAAGTTTAAAATCTTAGTTATAATTTTATTTACAAATTCAAGATATAAACCTTTATAAAAATCTATTAAAGCATTTAATTTCTATTTTACTATTTTGTAAAAAAAATCGATTCTTAAGTAATACTATTTTAATGTAAATGATTATATGATTTGATATATTTTTATAAGAATCTATTTTGATAAATTTCAAAGATATACTTCTATAAGTGTTATATAAAGTGTAGTGTCATTTTACATTGTAGTGTTACATAAATGGTTACATATGTTTTTGTTGCTAAGTTATCACTATAAATTGGATTTTCATAATTAAATTATTAATTAATAGTTGGCATTCATGCCTTTAGAAGTTTTTGTAGAAGACCATGTGTCCTCATTGTTGGTGTTATGCATGAAGGTGAGTCGTAAAGGAGAACCAGTGTCCTCTACGTGTGTATGAAATTAAATAGCCGTGTGTCTTCCAAGAAATGTACCAATCTACCCTTAAACTCACATATAAAAAAAGCAGCACACCTCTTTGTTTTCACGCACCATATTTTCATTTTCCTTATACCGCAATTCTTCCTTCCCTCACGTGTACCAACCCTCTTCTTCACTTAATTCACTTGCTCATTTCTTCCTCCACCACAGTCTTGCACATCCTTCACGTCTCTCGCTCCTTCTCTTTCCTCTCCCATCCGCTCCATCTTCTAGTTTTGCCACCACCTTCAACATTTAAAAACAGAACGCCTTCCCACTTCAAACCATTCGGCCTCCTCCCCTAGCAGCTCCTCTACCACTATAATATCCTCCAAGAACCACCGTGCCTCTCTCCAGTTCTCTCCAGTCTGCGGCTTCTTCCTCCCCTTCCACCCTAACGTCCGTCAGTCTCACCCATCCTCTCTTCCCTTCATTTCCCTCTTCTCATCAACTCAACACCCTCTTTTTCTTTCAGCTTGGCCTCCCTCTTCCCCTTACAGTCCGCCACCTTAGCAACCTGCCACCACTGTCCGCCCATCACCTGCATTGAACCCCGTACCACAGTCACCTTGTCCCGCCACAGCTCACCTCTTTTCTCCATTTAAAAACAGTTCGTCTTTTTTAAAAAAAAATCAGGCGACTTTCGTTTAGAAAAGAAGAGGAAAATGGAAACAGTCAGTTCCCTAGTTTAAAACCACACATAATATCATCCTACCCATTTGCCACATCAGCTCAGCATATAGGGCTTTCCAGTTCAGCCGTGACATACATAGTCTCTATTTGTGTTGAAGAAGAAAAAGTATATATTTAATAATATACGTGCGAGTTTGTCTAAGATAAGCACGTGCAAGACGGTAACGACGTTGGCAAAGAAGTATACATGGTCTTCCGGGACTGTTTACAGTTAAGACGGAAATGGGTCACTGAAAATTCGAAGGCAGGAAGGTGAGAATTCTATTTTAAATTTATTTAAATTAGACATTTCGGTTAGTTATAATTAGTGTTAATTATAATGTGTTAAAATCATGAATGGTTATGAATGATTGTCACTGGTTGTTCTATGAATATTTATGCAGTTAAAACACCGTAAACACGAAGCGTTACAGACTGTAACGCTCTACGCACAGTAAAATAATTATTTAATTTTTGTGGTTGTTAATGGATGTTTATGCAGTAGAACACTTTATACACCAAGCGTTATTCGCAATAACACTTTGCGCACCGTTATTTGGTTGTGTAAATCATTGTGATGAATGGATTCATGACTGTCGACGTGATCATATTTGTTAGCTAAATTTGATTTGAGAAAATCACATAAACCGTAGTGGTGGAACCGCAGGTGTGATTAATTTAAATCTCCTTTCCATTATGAATTTTTTTTATGAGAATGTAGTTTTAAAATAAATTTTAAAACTATTTAGAATTGAATTGAGTAAAAATCTATTCGTATGGAACGAAATGGTTTTAACATAATTTAGACCGTTCATGTGTTATTTAAATATTTGATAAGGATTGGGAAATGATATTCAACATTGATTTGAGTATACAATTTGAACGGTCGATTGTGAATGATTAATCGAGTTTTTGATAAATATCAAAAGTGTGAAATTTGTTACGACAACTTTGGTTGTTTTGAATAGGTTGAACGAGACCATATAATATTCAATTTAATGTGATTATTTTGAAATGTTTATGTTGGAAATGGATTTAACAAGTTTGGAATATTCATTAATATTTAATGAGATACGTTATGAAAAATTCGGAAAATTGGAATAAATGGATTTTTATATGAACATCCGATTGCATAAGAATTTTGAATAGTAATTGAACGTGTTTGATTAGATAATAATATTGTTTTTCCCACTAGTATTTGATTTGAAATGGAAACTTCGATGATATCGATTTTTATATTTCAAATGACCACTCATGAATATAAATTTTTAAACTTCAAATAAAAGGGTTGTGGGAATAATTCCCATTTCTAATGGCTTATTTAAATTTAAATAAGTTGGAAATTTAATCGATAAAGGCATTTCATTTTTGATTATTGGTAAGCAATGGAACGAGTTTTGGAAAGCATTAAGATTCCTATTCATTTTGAATTGAAGATTTGGTAATATGAAACGATATTGACTAACTTGATAATAGATTGTAAGGAGAAATATTTTGAATTGGAATCAAAATATAATATTTGAAAATATTTTAACAAATAAATTCTTAAGTTTGATTTATTTCTAAATACTATGTTACATTGGTAAATGAACCTACATAGTAGTTAAAATATTGAATCCATCGTATGCAAGAAGATTTGGAAATAGAATATATATTTAAGAATTTGGTTTCAAAGAATTTGACATACATTCTAATGTTAATATTTGAAACGATACTAGTTTAAACTTGATACGCCAAATCAGAGTGCGTAGCAGAAGCGTGGTGGTATTTTGAATAAAAAGGTTACAAGAAATTTTCCCGTCGATAGGAAAATGTCAACTTTGCAAACAAGATGTGATATCTGAAATGAGAATGAAGATATAAAATAATTTAAATATATATGATATGGAATTGAAATAAGATTTGAATTGAAAGGGGATGAGATTTGAATAGAATTTATCGTCTGGTATTCGATATGGAGTTACTGGAGCAGACAAATACGATCAGAAATATCAAAACGTATCCATATCCAGATTCTGATTGTGTTGCCTGAGTTGGTGAATCAATATCAAATATAAGTTGATAAGATTCTATTTAAACTTATATTTGAAGTAAATTATTCAAATCCAAATAAAGATTTGGTAGTTTCGACATAACGAAGAATAAATGAAGATTGTTATGAAATATAAGGTTTGGAAAAATGAATGTTGAATTTTGAAACAAAGGGTTAAAATGATAACGGATTTCCGGGAATTTGAATCCAACCTTAATTCAAAGTAAAACGACAAGTCTTGGAAAGGAGATTTGAATTGAGAAACTCGTGTGGTCCACAGCTATGATTTTAATACGCTTATTACATGGAAAGTCCGGGATCGGATATGGATCTGAAACCATTCCAAGTAATAATACGACGTATGAAGCAAATTCAAGACTTGGAATCGACGAGGAAGACCGTGGTTCTTCCCATCGAACGGAATGATTACCGATTGGTTTCTTTACTGAATAGCTACAGTAGAGAGATGCCCCTATTAACGGAGTGGTAGGAAGTCCGAACGTGTTGGGAGAACTTTCGGATTTCGTTCCGTTCAGACCCAGGACGGACTTGTATGGATGGTGTGTCTGACATTGAAATTGACCACATAGCACTGATTTTCGTTAATGTATATCGGATTTGTGGCAATATATTATCCCTGTCTCTAAGTCATATGAACTTAGAGGGTATGCATTGATTTAAATCAGTGATATGTCGTGAATTGTCAATGTGACATTCCCGAGTTATGAAACGAGCTAGTGATGATCAAAGAATGGCTTATCGAAGCATAGCTTTGTGTATGACATGACATCAACAAACCTCACACCCCAGATTGATGAGAAACTGGCGGTTAGGTTTTATACTTATATATGAATTAATGATGAAGGTGTGCAGCAGTGGGAAACACTTATGAACCTGGGGAAGTTGGGTATGTTCGGGGGGTCGTGTCTGATCGAAAACCGTTGACCTGCCCTGACGATATGTAGTCGGTGTCTGCATGATGGATGAAAAAGCCATTGAGGCACTTCGTTTTGTATCCTTGATTGATCTTTCGTGCCAGGAATCATCAAGTTGGAAATCCAATCTCCAATACGAACCATACGGTTTTGGTTTGTATATATATATGGCGAGATAATATTAATGGTATTATGTCGTCTAGGATTAATACATTTATTTGCGAAATTGCTTTTCACACTATATGATAATATTAGAAGAGAATTTTCACGTATGAAAGCACGTTTGGTTATCATAAGATAAAACTCGCCCATCTGGTGTGCGCTTGCATTGTGTGATGTGGGACGAGCTTATGATAGTTTCATTTTCAAAAGTCATAACAGATTTCTATGCACGGGAATTCATATGGAGTTAACCCGTTCCGCGTTAGCGGCATGGTCCGTTGAATTACCCAACTTTAAAATGAATTCTAAATAACAACTGTTTTTGAGTTCTCGCACCAGTCCCACGACTGACCTGGAGTTTATTGTTCCTTTCTAAACTTTGGGTGCCCATTAATTTTCACATGGGCAGCCAGTAGTTTAGCTTTGCAGTTTTAGTTCGTTGGAGCAAGGTTCGGAGCACTTTTTGAGTTGGAGTCCACGATAGAGTTGAAGCTTTCGCCGTATCATTTTAATCTTCCGCTGGGAGTATATTTTCTTTCTTCCGCTGTATACGTTTATGTTGTAATTCTGATATTCATGTAACTCTGATGTAATATTGAATTATTCAATGAAAGGTTTTGTTATTTTATTCAATGTATGTATGTACCCATAACAATTCGTCTTTCTGAATGGTTTAAGTTGGTTTAATTACAGACAAGAACCAGGAAAAAAGGCGGGTCGTTACAAGTGGTACTAGAGCTTTGGTTTATACAAAGCTATGTGGTACGACATATTTGAATGAAAAATAGAACCCATCAGAATTACAATATCTCATTAGAGATAGGGTTAGGAATACCCTAGAATGAGATTCGGGAATATTACATTTGAGAGAGCATTTTCTTTATTAAATCAATGTGTTTTAATGAAATTTGTGAACCTAAAATCTTAAGTATTAAGATTTGTTTGGTATGAATGAAATTGGATGAATAACCTAAGTATAAGATTATTTAAATGGTAGTTAAGGAAATGTTGGAATTACATTAAACCTTAAGTAAAGTTTATTAACCATTTTAAGAATGATTTCTGAATTGGTTTGTTAAGAATCAAGATGACCCGATTTGGACCTTTAACCATTTATATGATTTTTGGTTTGATAAATAAACCCTTAACGAATTTTTGAAAACTTTGGGAAAAGAAATTTGGATATAAACACTTAACTTGAATCATTTTGGTTAAATTAAGCAAGTAATGAGTTTTGATTTAATAATAAATTTGGATGATTTCTAAGCTTTAAATTTGTACTTTAGGGTGACATTAGACAGTACCTTTCTCCACCTAGTAGTAGCTCTGGGTCCGACTAAGAGGACTCCATTATAGACATCTCTAGTAACACCAGTAATCATGAGATCATCGAGATATCCTCAGATTCTATGCCTGCAGAGGATCAGACGATATACACCAATAGTGATATGGACGTCAGATCAGACCATTATCCTGATATGCTAGGAGCAGACCCAGCTCCACAACAGGATGATCAGGAGATGATGTATGACTATGTACCAGGACCAGTGATACATGACCAAATGACGGGGGTTGAGGCAGCCGCATATTTCGGGATTGAGATTCCCCGTGATTTGGATGAGCATACATTGGAGGCTATATGGCAGCAGATCCTTGACGAGAGGAATCAACAATTGTTGGGAGATGCCACACTAGCATAGGCTACACCAGAGGACATTGGTTGGCCTATGGACCCTGCATTTGTTGAGCAATTAGTTATGTTGATACGTGAGATGGGACAACCAGCAGTTATAGCTGAGGATGACCCACTTCCAGAGGTGGGAGACGATGGATTTGACAATGTTATGGAACAACCCCTGCATGATGATAATGTTGTAGCAAACAATGATGATATCATAGCAGATGATGATGATGTTCTAACAGATGATGAGCGGCCTATATTCGAGGATGACTCGCTTCCAGAGGCGGGAAATGATGAGTTTGATGAGGAGATGGAGGATATAGAGCAGCCCTTGGATGAGGCTGATGAAGACGAATTTATGGGCAATGAGCAGGATGGATTCATAGTAGATGAGGATGGATTAATCATCAGACATGAGGACGATGAGGAGATTGTGGATGATGATGGGTTTTTGGCTGATGACGAGGAAGGGTTCACGGATGAGGAGCCCGTGGAGATTAGGTTGTCTGGTCCATCCGACGATGGATCAGATGCACCAAATGAGTAGTGTGGAATGAGTCTGAACCTTGTGTATAATGTATATATGTTGTCTTATGTGCCTAGATGCACTAAGATGTTTTGAGCTAGGACGGGTTTTGAGGGACTAGTACCATATAGTTAGGTACACTTTTGGTGACTGTATTTTGGACCAGCCCAAGTACGTAGTACGCACTCAGGTAGGGATAGTTACATTTTGTTTGCTGACTTGAATGATCTGTATGACATGATATTTTGGATTGACTATGATATGTGTGTTCCACTTTTTAAGTCCGTTTGCTTTAAATATTTATGAAACCTATTCCAAAACATATAGAAAAGTTTGATCTATAGTTTATATAGAAGTTTAATGTGAAGACCCGCAACTTCCCCGTAAAGGAAAGCGTCGGATAGTTCGAGAACAAACCACAACAGAACGCATACAGAAGAACATTTCACTATATATTACAACAGTGCATCAGATTACAAGAATATACAGAGTATAAACAAATAAATATTACACAGAAATATCAGAGATATAAATTACATTTAAATACATAGCAGCGGAAAATAATACAATACACAACTAGAAAGAGATATACGAATACAAAGCTTTCCGGATATCGTTCCAGCTGTAAACCAGGATCCTGTGAATATAAATCTGCAAAACCAAAACTACTAGCTGCCCGTGTCAAAATAAGGGCACCCAGAGTTTAGGTTAAAACAATAAACTCCAGGTCAGTCATGTGACTGGTGTGAGAACTAAAACAGTTATTAATCTTTATTTTTAAAGCTAGGTAAATCAAGGGACCACGCCGTATAGCACGGAACGGGTTTCCTCCCAAGAATACCAGTGCATAAAACCAGCAGCGCAATGCTAAATAAAGAAAAATGAAGCTGTTATAAGACCCAGGTCCCATCACACAATGCAACGCAGCCGAGGATAGGGTTTTCCCTTATAACAGCCAAACATGCTTGATACGTTTAAAACAAATCATTTGATACTATAATAAGTGTATAGTGTCAAAACAACTTCAATCATAAATATAAATCATAGACGGCATGAGTGCCCCATCCCACTATATCGCCATACTAGGCTCTACAAATAAAGCCGAAATACACGTATCGGAAATTGGATTTCCATCATGGTGGCTCCTGATTCGAAAGATCGCTCGCGTAGTACAAATCACCGCGGCTTACGTCTCAGCGAGAGAAAACACCGCTATGCACATCCGCACTTTTGGGGACTCAAGTATCACCGCGGCTTACGTCCCAGCAAGAGAAAACACCGCTTACTCTATCCCTCCGAGCATGAAGCTCAATATCGGTCGACCGAATCCACTACACTAAAAAAAATGTATACTGATCAAACCATCAGTTTACCACCATCCCGGGCTGTGAGGCTCGCGGATCAACGCTATACACAAAGCCATGCTATATCAGCTGCGCTTTGATCATCAACCACCAAACTTTGCTTTTCAACAAAAGTTTGGATCACTGCATCTCAGTATGCCACACTATCAATCCATATCGTACCACTGATTTCTGCCAATATATAACCTCTGAGCTCATATGTCTCAGAGAAGGGCGTTAAGCAAGAGAATAAATTCTCCGCCGCCAAACAGATATATATTTAGCAGAGATCAACAAATACAATATAAAGGAATACAATGTCAGACACACCATCCATTTACAAGTCCGTTCTAGGTCTGAACGAAACCGGAGGCACCTAGTACCCCGCATATCCATCGATCTCCAAGTACGTCTGGACGATCACTAACTGTTTCCATCTTCTTGGGTGTACAGCCCAATCAAGATCATCAGTCATTACCCAAACGACGTGAAGACTTCCGGTCTTCGACCATCGTCTTCATCTACGACTTATCGTCGTATCAGTTATTCAGAATGGGATAAATCCGGTCTTTCCGAATAACTCGCGTATATTTTAAATAAGTGTTACACAAACACAACATACGCCTCATTCCAATTCATTAGTCACTAACCGTAAATTAATCAAGAGAATAATTTCCCAAATATTAACCCCGAAGGCCGAAACCAACATCAGATCAATATCCAGAAAACCATTCTGCTTGGCTAACCGACAGTTAGTTTCTAAATTTCACATTCATAGGGAAAGATTCCCATAAATTTTATCAAAGATAAATTCCTTGAATTTATTCTTTTAATCCATTTTTGAATATCAATTCAAACTAGTCGGGATTAGCGAACCTTACCGAAGTAATCATTTGTTTTAATTTCCCAATCCCAACCTATTCATCCCATGAAGCAAAACTGGTAATACTTCATATCTAACACCATGGTGTTGTCGGTAAATTCAATTACCATTTCACGTTCAAATCTAATTAAAGATTTAACTACCGCCTGGAGCAAAACTGGTGATACTCCATTTTCGATCATTTCAATCTAATTAAAGATTCATTAAAACTCCACTTAGTTTTAATCTGTGACTGGGTTAAAGAATCCGTGTCATTTAAAAACACAGTTCACAATAAACCCAAAATCACCTTCATTAATTATCGGGTTAAAGAACGAGTGTTATTTAAAAACACTGTCCACGATAAACCCAAAAATCAATATCAATTCAATTCCAATTAAATATTATTTAATTGGTACACTTCATTAAATCTAAATAAAAAGATTTAATCTTTTCTCAACTGGGTTCAAGAACAGTGTTAGTGAAGACACCATTCACGACAAACCCAAATCACATTCGATATTCAATACAAGGCTCTGAATAGAAAATATATCGGCTTATATTCAATATCGAATTCTACGACTAACAAATGTCGTATTGGAAATAACGATATAAATATATATCTTTCAAATCTCCATATCAACATCTGTATAATCACGAATCCCAACATCGAAATATTCCGAAGACAATTTCGATTCAAATCCATTCCAATGCAATCATTGGAAATTTTGGTTATTTTCAAAACCCTTTTCAAATTCAATTTATTTATTTAAAAATAAATAGAATTATAATTCTAGTTCAAAACTAGTTCATTTCGATAAAAATCTATTTTTATCTTTTCAAATATGGAGTTTTTCATCCCAAATCTTCACAAATCATTTCTTATGATTTTACACAAATTATTACTATTTTTAATAATTTTATCAAGGCCCGTACAGTCGATTTCCATTAATGGCCATCGAACTGCACTTATAGCGACCTTTTTCAAATTTGATTTGGACATAATTCCAAATCCAACCGTTAGATTTCAAATTTCTAACATTCATTAGAAAGCTCTTTTCGATACGAACCCAACGGTTCCGGTTTTAGGAGAATCCGACGGTCGGATCTCCCGTAATGTCCGTTTGAAATAAATGGTCGAAATTCACGAACTGCCGCGGCGCGGCGCGTTCTATTCAGGCCATTATATTATATATATAATATATATAATATATATTTCGTCGATTTCTATATTAAACGAATTATATAAATAGTTTTGAAATTCGTTTCAAAAGCAATTTCAACTTCCTTTTCAATTCAAATCAAAATTGAATTCTTCTCTATAAATTCGTTTCTATTCAATTCAAATTTCAATTCAAATTTCAATTCAATTTGAATTCATTTCAATTTGCTTTCAATTCAATTTGAATTCGTTTTCAATTCATTTCGAAATCGTTTTCAATTCAATTCATGTCGAAATCGTTTTCAATTCATTTCATTTCGAAATCGTTTTCAATTCATTTCATTTCGAAATCGTTTTCAATTCAATTCATTTCGAAATCGTTTTCAATTCATTTCATTTCGAAATCGTTTTCTATTCATTTCATTTCGAAATCGTTTTCAATTCAATTCATTTCGAAATCGTTTTCAATTCATTTCATTTCGAAATCGTTTTCAATTCATTTCATCTCGAAATCATTTTCAATTCATTTTATTTCGAAATCACTTTCAATATTCATTTCATTTCGAAATCGTTTTCAATTCAATTCATTTCGAAATCGTTTTCAATTCATTTCATTTCGAAATCGTTTTCAATTCAATTCATTTCGAAATCACTTTCAATATTCATTTTAAAATGAATAAAATCGATATAAATATCGTTCACGTCAAAATGGCGTCAATCTAATCAACACGGCTTCATATATTGATATTTTCAAATATTCCATTTCGAATATTTCTATTTCAAATATTTCTATTTTAAAACTGGAATGAGGCCCAATCAATTACCATATAAAATTAATTATATGGATTTCCATACAACACATGTATAATAGCATTGAAAAATAATCAACCATCAACCAAAGTGCACTACACTGTATAAGCATCAAATATAGATATCTAACGCTTATAACAGCCTGTCAATCAATCGATCGACATATTTAATCAATCAGGATGAGTGAACTTCAAATTTCATCCCAACACCCGTGTGGGGTTTCAAACAATCAAACACAGATTTTATTTGTGCAGTTGGGCGATGTGTGAAATTTATCGACCCAATCAATATCAGTCAAATCAGTGTATATACAAACAAATCGGCCGATTTGTTTATAACTATTCATTTATTCACATTCACGTTAAAAATTATATTTTTAACGATAAAACATTTTATTTCAACCTATGAATTTCTATTCAATTCATTTATTCTATAAAATGATATTTTTATTTTTCTAACATATTTTAGAAAATTTCGGCGGCATAACGGCACGATACTAGAAACGGGACAAGGCCCAGCCTTATCCCCGGTCTAGTGAAGGCCCACGCCATTCACACATCAATCATATCAATTTTATTATGCAAACCACAAAATTTGGAGTAAGAGTCTAACCTAGCCTTACTCCTTCGCCTTATAACGGCGCACGTCTAATCCTAACCAATTTATCGATTCGATTTTTCACACCACAAACCACATTCAAACCAATATCACAATCAATAACCAAACAGCCAAACAAACAAGTCCATGGTCTGTGGACGATTGTGTCGGGTGCTACTAAACACCGTCTGCATCCTAGTATATATATATATAACTAGAAAAATAAATTGAAAGGTGAGAAATTCTCACAGATAGCTATCCTAGCTCCACGGCACTTCATTGTAGAGATCTTCGTCGTTCCCGCCTTTTGGTCACCTTCGTTGTCCGCTTTCACTACATATGTAAAAATCGAATTTTTATTTCGCTTTTCAATATATAAAAATCGAATTTTTACTTCGATGTTCAATATATAAAAATCATATTTTTCTATCGAAGTTCAATATATAAAAATTCTATTTTTCTATCGAAGTTCAATATATAAAAATTCTATTTTTCTATCGAAGTTCAATATATAAAAATTCTATTTTTCTATCGAAGTTCAATATATAAAAATCATATTTTTCTATCTCAAAGTTCAATATATAAAAATCGAATTTTTATTTCGATTTTCAACATATAAAAATCAAATTTTTATTTCGATTTAAACAATACAAAAATTATATTTTTATTTTCAAAGCAAATTCATTTTTAAAGTTCAAACCTTTTTTCTAAAAATCAGTTTTTACTTTTATTTTAAAATCAGTTTTAATTTTGTTAAAAAATCAGTTTTTTTTATATCTTTTATTTTAAAATCAGTTTTAATTTCTTATTCAAAATCAGTTTTTTAAAACTCTGTATATAAAAATAAAATAAATAAAATAAATAAATAAATAATAAAAAAACTTACAGACAGTTTTTCGAAAAGGGGGGAGGCGTCGGCGGCTGCCTCGCTGGAGGGAGGTGGGTGGCTTCGGAGGTTGCCTCGCTGGAGGGAGGTTGGTGGCTTCGGAGCAGGCGAGGGCTTGGTTGCGTCGGTGTCGAGGAAGGCAAGGGGAGAAGGAAGGAGAAGAGGGGAGGACGGCGGGCGGAGGCGTTGCCGATCGAAGGGGGGGGAGGGTTGCGCCTCGCTGGCGGCGGTCGAGGCAACAGCGGGGGGGGGGGGGGGGTGATCGCGATTTTTGTTTTCTTTTTTTTTTATTTCTTCTGAGTGAAAACGAGAAGGGGGGAGGGTATATGAAAAATATATATATTTAATTATTTAATTTTAATTTATTTTATCCTAAGGAGTTGACTTTTTATTCGACTTCGAAACGAGGCTCACCGACTGTCGCCCATAGCGTTTCACCCCCATTCCGAACACAATGGGATATGTATCGTAGGCTGATTCGACTGTTTGAATCAGTTTCCGTTAAATTTACATTTAAATCACTATATTGAATTTTAAACGTACGTTTCAAATTACCGGGGCCACATACTAACTAGAAAAATTCCAAAAAAATATTTTCTAGCTTCGTATTGACGATACGGTCCTAACAAAACTAGTTTCGTCAAATTCTGAGACCGTTTGAAAA
Source organism: Allium sativum (assembly GCA_030737875.1). Taxonomy (NCBI): domain Eukaryota; kingdom Viridiplantae; phylum Streptophyta; class Magnoliopsida; order Asparagales; family Amaryllidaceae; genus Allium; species Allium sativum. Next base: position 504,977,180 of record CM060921.1, on the reverse strand, counting down.
ATGGTCATTTTCCAGTCGATTAAAATCAACTGAAACTGGTCAAACGCGTTTTCCTTTGCCACGCTCACATGTTGATTGGAAAAATTATGAAATTTGAAACCCAGCAATAACTTTACATCCCGGACCCAACAAAACTGGTTTCGTCGAAATCCGAGGTCGTTTGCAAAATTGCTATTTTTAAGGGCCTTATATATATAAAAATATATATAAATTCCACAGCGACTATTTCTAATTTTAAACTGGACATATCTTATCATTCCTAAGATGAAATCTCAGTTTGTTAACTTCGTTACAAAGATATAGTTATACAGATTCAAATATTTCTTGTTTCGTTCAATTCTGACTTATATTGAATTCTATATATTCATTTGAAATTAGAAATCGAATTTTCGAACTACCGCGCCATTTTCAATTCCTTTTATAATTATATATAATTATTATATATTCTAACGACGACGTATATAATATATACGTCGAATTTCAATTCAAAATAAATTTCTCGTCGATATTATTTAAAATATTTCATTTTAAATAATCAAAATTCGCTAAAATTGCCAAAATAAAAATTTCAAACTGGCTCGCATTTTACGGGTTGTTACAATCTCCCCCACTTAAAACTTTTCATCCCCGAAAAGGAACAAAGTCGAAAGCGGTTTGATTATTCAACTCTACGTTCGATCCGGCTTCTATTCTCCAACTTTTTAGTTTCTGAGAATTTTCAAAATTTCAAAATTTTGGCTAACACCCTAAATTTTCGAAAAATTTCGCCATAACCTCCCCTGCAATGGGAGCATCGGGGAATTTCAAATAGCTTCCCCGGTCCTTCAGATCTCAAAAAGAAAAAGAAAAAGCCAAGCGGCTAGCCAATAGGCTCACAAAATCATCATCACCCAAACAAAACAGGAAATTATGTAGTAAACATGTACCTATTTGTCGGGCAAACAAATTTTATTCTCTGGCTCTAGCCTCCTTGCTATGACCTGTTCAATGTAAGTACATGTATGCAAGCAAATGCGACCAAATTTTCAATATAAGTCAATATGTGATTCAATTAGGCTAAATGGCTAAAAATTAACAAACAAATAAACAAACAACGCAAACATCAATCAATTAGTGAATTAGAGTTTCAAATTCATAATTTTGATACATATATAGAAAATCACGTTTTTGATGCCAATCACACCAATAGGCCCTATCTAATTTTGGTTCTCACACCAGTCTAATGGAAATATATAGATATTACATCTTCAAAACACGAACATAAATTCTGATAATGATCGATCAATCATCAGAACCATCTCCGGGTGCCTAGAATGTGATTCTATATCTATCCAGTATATTAAAATTTCAAATACACGTTTGCAAGGCGTATATGCAAAATCTTTATATACTGGACTGTCCAACTCAATATAAACAGATAATCAAATACGAATAATTGATTTAAATTTTCAAAACAAAAATTTGTTTTCACTTTAAAAATTTACTCTTCACACTCGTTCTAGGATACTACTGATCCCATCTCTAACGAGTCATTCCCATTGGATTTTACTAATCCAATATCTGATGAATTCTTTCGTATGGTTCTAATGTGTCTTGTTCTCTGAGCTTTGTAAACCAAAGCTCTGATACCAAATGTGAAGACCCGCAACTTCCCCGTAAAGGAAAGCGTCGGATAGTTCGAGAACAAACCACAACAGAACGCATACAGAAGAACATTTCACTATATATTACAACAGTGCATCAGATTACAAGAATATACAGAGTATAAACAAATAAATATTACACAGAAATATCAGAGATTTAAATTACATTTAAATACATAGCAGCGGAAAATAATACAATACACAACTAGAAAGAGATATACGGATACAAAGCTTTCCGGATATCGTTCCAGCTGTAAACCAGGATCCTGTGAATATAAATCTGCAAAACCAAAACTACTAGCTGCCCGTGTCAAAATAAGGGCACCCAGAGTTTAGGTTAAAACAATAAACTCCAGGTCAGTCATGTGACTGGTGTGAGAACTAAAACAGTTATTAATCTTTATTTTTAAAGCTAGGTAAATCAAGGGACCACGCCGTATAACACGGAACGGGTTTCCTCCCAAGAATACCAGTGCATAAAACCAGCAGCGCAATGCTAAATAAAGAAAAATGAAGCTGTTATAAGACCCAGGTCCCATCACACAATGCAACGCAGCCGAGGATAGGGTTTTCCCTTATAACAGCCAAACATGCTTGATACGTTTAAAACAAATCATTTGATACTATAATAAGTGTATAGTGTCAAAACAACTTCAATCATAAATATAAATCATAGACGGCATGAGTGCCCCATCCCACTATGTCGCCATACTAGGCTCTACAAATAAAGCCGAAATACACGTATCGGAAATTGGATTTCCATCATGGTGGCTCCTGATTCGAAAGATCGCTCGCGTAGTACAAATCACCGCGGCTTACGTCTCAGCGAGAGAAAACACCGCTATGCACATCCGCACTTTTGGGGACTCAAGTATCACCGCGGCTTACGTCCCAGCAAGAGAAAACACCGCTTACTCTATCCCTCCGAGCACGAAGCTCAATATCGGTCGACCGAATCCACTACACTAAAAAAAATGTATACTGATCAAACCATCAGTTTACCACCATCCCGGGCTGTGAGGCTCGCGGATCAACGCTATACACAAAGCCATGCTATATCAGCTGCGCTTTGATCATCAACCACAAAACTTTGCTTTTCAACAAAAGTTTGGATCACTGCATCTCAGTATGCCACACTATCAATCCATATCGTACCACTGATTTCTGCCAATATATAACCTCTGAGCTCATATGTCTCAGAGAAGGGCGTTAAGCAAGAGAATAAATTCTCCGCCGCCAAACAGATATATATTTAGCAGAGATCAACAAATACAATATAAAGGAATACAATGTCAGACACACCATCCATTTACAAGTCCGTTCTAGGTCTGAACGAAACCGGAGGCACCTAGTACCCCGCATATCCATCGATCTCCAAGTACGTCTGGACGATCACTAACTGTTTCCATCTTCTTGGGTGTACAGCCCAATCAAGATCATCAGTCATTACCCAAACGACGTGAAGACTTCCGGTCTTCGACCATCGTCTTCATCTACGACTTATCGTCGTATCAGTTGTTCAGAATGGGATAAACCCGGTCTTTCCGAATAACTCGCGTATATTTTAAATAAGTGTTACACAAACACAACATACGCCTCATTCCAATTCATTAGTCACTAACCGTAAATTAATCAAGAGAATAATTTCCCAAATATTAACCCCGAAGGCCGAAACCAACATCAGATCAATATCCAGAAAACCATTCTGCTTGGCTAACCGACAGTTAGTTTCTAAATTTCACATTCATAGGGAAAGATTCCCATAAATTTTATCAAAGATAAATTCCTTGAATTTATTCTTTTAATCCATTTTTGAATATCAATTCAAACTAGTCGGGATTAGCGAACCTTACCGAAGTAATCATTTGTTTTAATTTCCCAATCCCAACCTATTCATCCCATGAAGCAAAACTGGTAATACTTCATATCTAACACCATGGTGTTGTCGGTAAATTCAATTACCATTTCACGTTCAAATCTAATTAAAGATTTAACTACCGCCTGGAGCAAAACTGGTGATACTCCATTTTCGATCATTTCAATCTAATTAAAGATTCATTAAAACTCCACTTAGTTTTAATCTGTGACTGGGTTAAAGAATCCGTGTCATTTAAAAACACAGTTCACAATAAACCCAAAATCACCTTCATTAATTATCGGGTTAAAGAACGAGTGTTGTTTAAAAACACTGTCCACGATAAACCCAAAAATCAATATCAATTCAATTCCAATTAAATATTATTTAATTGGTACACTTCATTAAATCTAAATAAAAAGATTTAATCTTTTCTCAACTGGGTTCAAGAACAGTGTTAGTGAAGACACCATTCACGACAAACCCAAATCACATTCGATATTCAATACAAGGCTCTGAATAGAAAATATATCGGCTTATATTCAATATCGAATTCTACGACTAACAAATGTCGTATTGGAAATAACGATATAAATATATATCTTTCAAATCTCCATATCAACATCTGTATAATCACGAATCCCAACATCGAAATATTCCGAAGACAATTTCGATTCAAATCCATTCCAATGCAATCATTGGAAATTTTGGTTATTTTCAAAACCCTTTTCAAATTCAATTTATTTATTTAAAAATAAATAGAATTATAATTCTAGTTCAAAACTAGTTCATTTCGATAAAAATCTATTTTTATCTTTTCAAATATGGAGTTTTTCATCCCAAATCTTCACAAATCATTTCTTATGATTTTACACAAATTATTACTATTTTTAATAATTTTATCAAGGCCCGTACAGTCGATTTCCATTAATGGCCATCGAACTGCACTTATAGCGACCTTTTTCAAATTTGATTTGGACATAATTCCAAATCCAACCGTTAGATTTCAAATTTCTAACATTCATTAGAAAGCTCTTTTCGATACGAACCCAACGGTTCCGGTTTTAGGAGAATCCGACGGTCGGATCTCCCGTAATGTCCGTTTGAAATAAATGGTCGAAATTCACGAACTGCCGCGGCGCGGCGCGTTCTATTCAGGCCATTATATTATATATATAATATATATAATATATATTTCGTCGATTTCTATATTAAACGAATTATATAAATAGTTTTGAAATTCGTTTCAAAAGCAATTTCAACTTCCTTTTCAATTCAAATCAAAATTGAATTCTTCTCTATAAATTCGTTTCTATTCAATTCAAATTTCAATTCAAATTTCAATTCAATTTGAATTCATTTCAATTTGCTTTCAATTCAATTTGAATTCGTTTTCAATTCATTTCGAAATCGTTTTCAATTCAATTCATGTCGAAATCGTTTTCAATTCATTTCATTTCGAAATCGTTTTCAATTCATTTCATTTCGAAATCGTTTTCAATTCAATTCATTTCGAAATCGTTTTCAATTCATTTCATTTCGAAATCGTTTTCTATTCATTTCATTTCGAAATCGTTTTCAATTCAATTCATTTCGAAATCGTTTTCAATTCATTTCATTTCGAAATCGTTTTCAATTCATTTCATCTCGAAATCATTTTCAATTCATTTTATTTCGAAATCACTTTCAATATTCATTTCATTTCGAAATCGTTTTCAATTCAATTCATTTCGAAATCGTTTTCAATTCATTTCATTTCGAAATCGTTTTCAATTCAATTCATTTCGAAATCACTTTCAATATTCATTTTAAAATGAATAAAATCGATATAAATATCGTTCACGTCAAAATGGCGTCAATCTAATCAACACGGCTTCATATATTGATATTTTCAAATATTCCATTTCGAATATTTCTATTTCAAATATTTCTATTTTAAAACTGGAATGAGGCCCAATCAATTACCATATAAAATTAATTATATGGATTTCCATACAACACATGTATAATAGCATTGAAAAATAATCAACCATCAACCAAAGTGCACTACACTGTATAAGCATCAAATATAGATATCTAACGCTTATAACAGCCTGTCAATCAATCGATCGACATACTTAATCAATCAGGATGAGTGAACTTCAAATTTCATCCCAACACCCGTGTGGGGTTTCAAACAATCAAACACAGATTTTATTTGTGCAGTTGGGCGATGTGTGAAATTTATCGACCCAATCAATATCAGTCAAATCAGTGTATATACAAACAAATCGGCCGATTTGTTTATAACTATTCATTTATTCACATTCACGTTAAAAATTATATTTTTAACGATAAAACATTTTATTTCAACCTATGAATTTCTATTCAATTCATTTATTCTATAAAATGATATTTTTATTTTTCTAACATATTTTAGAAAATTTCGGCGGCATAACGACACGATACTAGAAACGGGACAAGGCCCAGCCTTATCCCCGGTCTAGTGAAGGCCCACGCCATTCACACATCAATCATATCAATTTTATTATGCAAACCACAAAATTTGGAGTAAGAGTCTAACCTAGCCTTACTCCTTCGCCTTATAACGGCGCACGTCTAATCCTAACCAATTTATCGATTCGATTTTTCACACCACAAACCACATTCAAACCAATATCACAATCAATAACCAAACAGCCAAACAAACAAGTCCATGGTCTGTGGACGATTGTGTCGGGTGCTACTAAACACCGTCTGCATCCTAGTATATATATATAACTAGAAAAATAAATTGAAAGGTGAGAAATTCTCACAGATAGCTATCCTAGCTCCACGGCACTTCATTGTAGAGATCTTCGTCGTTCCCGCCTTTTGGTCACCTTCGTTGTCCGCTTTCACTACATATGTAAAAATCGAATTTTTATTTCGCTTTTCAATATATAAAAATCGAATTTTTACTTCGATGTTCAATATATAAAAATCATATTTTTCTATCGAAGTTCAATATATAAAAATTCTATTTTTCTATCGAAGTTCAATATATAAAAATTCTATTTTTCTATCGAAGTTCAATATATAAAAATCATATTTTTCTATCTCAAAGTTCAATATATAAAAATCGAATTTTTATTTCGATTTTCAACATATAAAAATCAAATTTTTATTTCGATTTAAACAATACAAAAATTATATTTTTATTTTCAAAGCAAATTCATTTTTAAAGTTCAAACCTTTTTTCTAAAAATCAGTTTTTACTTTTATTTTAAAATCAGTTTTAATTTTGTTAAAAAATCAGTTTTTTTTTTATATCTTTTATTTTAAAATCAGTTTTAATTTCTTATTCAAAATCAGTTTTTTTAAAACTCTGTATATAAAAATAAAATAAATAAAATAAATAAATAAATAATAATAAAACTTACAGACAGTTTTTCGAAAAGGGGGGGGGGGGCGTCGGCGGCTGCCTCGCTGGAGGGAGGTGGGTGGCTTCGGAGGTTGCCTCGCTGGAGGGAGGTTGGTGGCTTCGGAGCAGGCGAGGGCTTGGTTGCGTCGGTGTCGAGGAAGGCAAGGGGAGAAGGAAGGAGAAGAGGGGAGGATGGCGGGCGGAGGCGTTGCCGATCGAAGGGGGGGGGGAGGGTTGCGCCTCGATGGCGGCGGTCGAGGCAACAGCGGGGGGGGGGGGGGGGGGGGGCGATCGCGATTTTTGTTTTCTTTTTTTTTTCCTTTTTTTTTTTATTTCTTCTGAGTGAAAACGAGAAGGGGGGGGTATATGAAAAATATATATATTTAATTATTTAATTTTAATTTATTTTATCCTAAGGAGTTGACTTTTTATTCGACTTCGAAACGAGGCTCACCGACTGTCGCCCATAGCGTTTCACCCCCATTCCGAACACAATGGGATATGTATCGTAGGCTGATTCGACTGTTTGAATTAGTTTCCGTTAAATTTACATTTAAATCACTATATTGAATTTTAAACGTACGTTTCAAATTACCGGGGCCACATACTAACTAGAAAAATTCCAGAAAAATATTTTCTAGCTACGTATTGACGATACGGTCCTAACAAAACTAGTTTCGTCAAATTCTGAGACCGTTTGAAAAATGGTCATTTTCCAGTCGATTAGAATCAACTGAAACTGGTCAAACGCGTTTTCCTTTGCCACGCTCACATGTTGATTGGAAAAATTATGAAATTTGAAACCCAGCAATAACTTTACATCCCGGACCCAACAAAACTGGTTTCGTCGAAATCCGAGGTCGTTTGCAAAATTGCTATTTTTAAGGGCCTTATATATATAAAAATATATATAAATTCCACAGCGACTATTTCTAATTTTAGACTGGACATATCTTATCATTCCTAAGATGAAATCTCAGTTTGTTAACTTCGTTACAAAGATATAGTTATACAGATTCAAATATTTCTTGTTTCGTTCAATTCTGACTTATATTGAATTCTGTATATTCATTTGAAATTAGAAATCGAATTTTCGAACTACCGCGCCATTTTCAATTCCTTTTATAATTATATATAATTATTATATATTCTAACGACGACGTATATAATATATACGTCGAATTTCAATTCAAAATAAATTTCTCGTCGATATTATTTAAAATATTTCATTTTAAATAATCAAAATTCGCTAAAATTGCCAAAATAAAAATTTCAAACTGGCTCGCATTTTACGGGTTGTTACAATTAAAAATTAACTATTCCACTTTTCGAGGACGAAAAGTCTTACGGGGGAGGGGGGGTGAATGTAACAACCCAGTATTTTACCAAGTTAATTTGGAATTTTTTATATGTATTTTGAAATTTATAAGGTTTAAATATTGATAAATACCTTAACTAGCTTGAATAAATAATGTTATTTTATTTTGATAATATTTTGAAAGATTTATAAGTTTTGTTTTATATATTTTATATTTTTTTTTGGTATTTCTTTAGCATATAAGATGTAACGTCCCGCATTTTTATTGGTTTGAATTAGAATATTTAAATCAGTTTAAATATTGAATTCGTAATATAAGTGGATCTATATATTAATTAAAACGAAGTTGAACGTATAAAAATATATATTAATTATAAGCGAGCTCACAACGACGCTGCAGTTCGTAATGTAACGTTCTGAACTTCAACTGAGTGTACAGAACCCATTTTAAATCGGATTTCTGCGAAACAAGAAACGTTGGAATCTGTTGAACTGTATCTTTCTAACAGAAGTGAAATATAGAGATTTCGTCGTATAGATTGCAAGATATGCCCAAATCAAATATTCGAAAAGTCGCTATGAAACTGTATATCGACCGTAACAGTTTATTTGGAATAACTAGATATCGGATTCGAATTTGGACAAGGATCTTTTGAGACATAGTGATAATTTAATTTTTAGAATTTTAATGTAATTTTTAAATAATTAAATATGCAACTTTTAATTTGGAGTATTTCGCACCCTGTATTGATATTTCAGAATTTCACAGAATGAGTCAAACTACCGATATTATTATATTTTTGGGATTATGGCACCTCATTAGACACGACCATAATTTTATTTCCGTCCATTTCAGTCCATAAACGAACGAAATTCATTGCAACAGGTACCACTTAACTGTTAAATTTATATGTACATAAGTGAATAAATAAAAATATAAAAATACCCTTACCTTAGCTATGAAGCAACCGACCATTCCCTATACCCTATCCTAACTTCTACATCCAACGTTGGAAATATAAACTACCCTAAGGGATACCTGCGGTATGGCACGCCATAGATGAATTAAATGAAAACACGCAAGACCTATTCTATAACACAAGAACCATGCTGAGATTTCCATCCTTCTGAGCAGACCTAAGGAGCTATATAAACGTAGTAACCTAGCCACAACAGGGAAAACAAGTACAGAAGCCACTAAAAAGGGTACGAAAATTACTTAACAACTAAGGTAATGCAATTTAATAAGAGCACATGCTGGTCCATACCAAAGTCTTCATCGCTAAGAAATAGGGGAGAGCCTACCATATTACGCCTAAACTATTGGAAATATAACCTAGCCTAGAAACTAAGGTACGTGCTATTACTTAACCATTAAGCTCACCCTACTTATAAATACAGCTTCATCTCCTTTTCAATTCTTTGGTTTTTTGCCCAGAAAATCTTCTACCGAGTTTTAATGGCATTAGAATATATATATATATATATATATATATTTATATATATTACGTCCCTTAAAATACAAAGCACATATATATATATATTCAAGACCCTCCAAGGATTTTCTTCATTTTGGGGTAAGCATTGGAAGGATCGGCAGACATATGGATCGCTGTATGTACAGCAGCGTCACTAAGGGTTCGGAAATGCTCGAAGTTGAATAAACATGGGTTACCAGGAGTTGTGTACGGAAATTGCATGGGGCTGTTTATTCTAGGATTAGTCTGGAGGGAGGATACTTGCGAATGAAAACTTGGAGGAGTAACGGTGGATGGATCAGCAGAAAGGTGCGGCAGAAGGTGTAGAAGTTGAGCATGGAAGGGGCTAAACGTGACTTGCATGGCAGTGGTGTTCATTTGAGAAATGGCGTGCTGTTCTTTTGCATGGACGGAGTGATGTGTGTTGGGTAGGTATGGTAGAGTAACAGGCAAAGTGTGGAGAGGAGGGGGCACTAGCTTTTGGAGAAGAACTGGGTGTAATACCGCACATGAATGCAACAATTGGTGAGGGAACAGAGCGTCTGGCCATGCAGGAAATGTTGAAGTGTTAGTGTCTTTGTGGGAACAGTAAAAGGGAATATAGAATAGGAGGAAACTAATATATTTTTGGGTATGGATGTTCGGGGACTGGACGTTGAGTTGTGGTGATAAACAGCCTTGATAGCTGAAACACAAGGTACTGGGAAATGAAAGGAGAAGGCTGTCGTTAGTTGGGTGGATAAATTAAGCTGGAGTTTTGTTTTTGAACCGAAGGTGTATAATCACAGTTGAGTTCAAACTATTCATGTTCGATATATATATTTCGAAAACAGTATGGCCTCATTTGGGTTGGTCGAAAGAAGACTGCAGGCGTTAAAAGGATGTAGGAACAGAGGAAGCAACGCGATACCGGGGAAGCAAGGCGATACCAAGGAAGGTTAAGCGCGAGTACCGAAGTGATTATATTAAAACCAATTAAACATCTTTAGTTGCGTTAAACTCGTATGGAGCGAAAGAGAAAGGTCTGCTGTAAGCCGGCATGGAGGAAGGCTGATGAGAGTTGCGAGAAACGGTGACGATCGGAGAGTTGTGGTGGCGAAGTATAGCAGAGTAAAAATGCCTGCTCAGATCTATCGACTGACGCAAATCGTTATTTAACGGTTAACGCGCCAAGGTGAGTAAAATCACTAACTCGTATTTTAAAATATTTTAATTATATTTTAATGTTGTTTGAATGCTGTGTGATAGTCGATTAGGTAGATTACAAATAAAAATGGTTGAATATTATATATCGTTGCATATGTACACATCACCGGTTGGATATTGATTCCACCGATTTTAACATTCCCTAGTATGGAATCAGTTAAAATTGTTTGACTAACATCTGTGGATGCGGAAACCGGTTGGAGGAATCCGACCGGATTCCTCGATATTTATATGGACTGTTTGTTTTGTATGCACTGTTCGAACCCGAATTACATTTAATACCCCGTGTGAATATTTATGTTGAATGAAAATTCAACATTTGTTTTGATAAATCAATAAACGATATCGATTTAGAAAGTGATAATAGTCGACCGTAAAACCATCGTTTTGTTTAGAAGTTGATTGGCCGTCAGGCAAATCAACGAAGATAATTATAAAATTTTATATTTTTATAATTAAAGCGAAGTTTTAACTTATAATAGAAGTTCTAATATAAACTAGTATTTTTGAGTTCGTTTTTATAAAGTAGATAAAAACGATTGTTGACATTTAAATAAGTTCATAAAGCAGAAATTATCCGACGATTAAATATTTGGGAATTATTTTAAGATAAACAGTTTAGAAATGTTATTAGATTAAATATATTAATCTAATGGTAAGAAGTAATTAAAATCAGTTAACGAATTTACTGATGGAATGAAGTTGATTTAAATCAACTGTTTAATTGAAAATGATTATTAGATTAACTGGGTCCTTGTAAAGAAGTCATAAACAGAACTGTGGAATGAAATTAACGCGAAGAGGTAATGTTAAAATAAATAATCATAAACAACGAAGATTTTAAAGTATGAATATGGTGTTATAAAACCATATTCCAAAGTAAAACAAGGAAATACGATTTAATGAATATTATAAGTAATAAGGGATTAGAATACAGACTTATATCTGTTCTAAGGTAAGAACGTTGTCGATCAAGGTCTGAGAGGTAAATAAAATACCCCAACTTGAACGGCTTCCCTATTATCGAGGAACGATATCAGTTTGTGACGGAAAGAGATGTCAAAATTAGTATAAAGGGAATATGGCAGCATATTGCAAGTCTTAGAACTATAGCGATAAAATAACGTTGTTGACTAGGCTTAAGCGTGACTATTATGTCGAGATTAGTTATAAAGGGAAATATTACAGCATATGACAAGTTTTAAACTATAATGAAAAATTAACGTTGTTAACCAAGCTTAAGCATTATTTTTATATAGCACTACTCCCTAGGGAATGGAAACAATTTGGTTTAAAGTTCACTTAGTTTAAAGAAATAACTAACAGTGTTTGTCCAAAGGAATATCAGAATTAGTTTAGAAAGAGAAATTAGAGAATCGCGTTAGAAAACGATGACAGCATTTCGATGTTCGAAATGTGATTAGAATTAAACCATTAGGATTTGGAACTATAGTTCGACGATGTCGAATGTATTAAAGTAAATTATCTTTAGGAATTTTAATCTGATAGGATAGTTAATATTTAGTTTTAAACCAACAAATTATAATAGGATATGTAATCAATATGTAGTTATAAACTTGATATTGATTTAACAAGGAGTTGACTTAGAAACAGGGTTTATAAGGTGAAATGAGAATATAAATCATGAAAGAGATTTCGGTAAACAAGATAACGATAATTATTACTTGACTAAAGAGTTATCAGATAAAGGTGTTCAGATTTCTGTAATTAGAAATGATATTCACATTTAAAGTGAATAATAATTTAAAGGTGAACGGTTGGCAGATTAAAATATTTATAATGAAATTGGAAATATTTTTCCAATATAGTTAGAGTATATTATCCAAGTGTAGGTAATAAAGAATGTGAAAAGAATGGAAATGTTTCGAACGTTAATAACGTATGTTTTCTGGAACATGAGAGAATAAGAGTTTATAATAACTGGAAATGTTTTCCAAGAAGTGTAAAAAGGCTAAAATGGGGGTTGAGAAAATATCTGGTAAGATATGGGAATTCGAATAATAAAGTCGAATGTTAAATAAAAAGTGCCCGTGATTGTGTGATACATTTGAATGAATGTTGTTTTTACTTCGATAGTTAAATAACCGACTATCGAAGTGTTTTGACCATCGTTGTCAATACGGGGAGACCGGTTGGATATGTTATCTGAAAACCACTCCGTATAGGCATAAGCACTACGAGATATATTATGCTGAAGAAAATTGAAGACGGAGTTAAATACAAGGGTCATCCAGTTCCAGAATGGTGCTTTCTGTTTGTCCAGTCCCAGGACAAATTGTATGGACGAGTGTCTGATAGAGTATACCTAACAAATCACGTACAATTGTTCTCTTAAAGGTATTACGTCTAGTGGCGGAGGAATTCGTTCCTTTTAGCTTTATATACCAGTGATATTCTTGGAAATCGATCAGTGAATTGACGGGTTTGACGATGTGCCATTCAAAGTGAATAGTGATCAGATGTTCTGAAGATAGACGTTGCCTCTAGCCTCACAACCAGGAAGTAACAAAAGTTGGGCTAGGCAGCATGGCTAGTTGGGTCATCCGCAAGCAGGGTGTATTGTCACCGATCTAGAGAAAATTCATATTTTGTTCTTCTTTTCGATTCTGTATCTTCGGATGACGGTTGGATGGCCTACAACCGTGGTGGCAATATATTCGCGACACTCAAGCTAAATGAGTGGGCGGTCATGTGTGGCCGGGTTGCAAGACGTTCTTGTTGAACCCAGGTGTATCCCCTCTAGAGTACACCGTTCGAAAGGTGTTCCCATACCTTGTCTATTGGAATCCAATCTCCAATAAGCGCCCTGCGGTTTATGATTTTATATTATATATATGTGGAGCGTGAGATGCAAGCATTCTGCTACTTGGATATTTATGTGTTTAGACATTATCATAATATCACTGGCTTTGATATCAAAGTATTTTGGATTATAGTAAGGTAAAAACCGTCCATGTTTATGTGTGGGTTGGTCTTACTATTATCTTCTTGTTTTGAAAAGGATTTTCAAAGTTAAACAGTATAGTTGGAATTTACTCACACCAGTCCCATGACTGAACCAGAGTTTATTTTGTTTGTGTTTTCCCTAAACTCTTTGGTGCCCTAATTTGTATGGGCAGACAAGTGTTTCAGGCTTTTACAGATACACTTGGAGGAGCTCAAAGCAGGAAGCTTCAACACTAGTTATTTAGAGATTATTTCCGCTGTGATATGATGTATTGTACTCTGATATGATATGTAAGTTCAAAATTCATATTTTGTATTTCGAAGTTATGTTATAATACAATTTATTTATTCCGCTGTGAGTTTCGTATTTACTCTGATTCTGTTCAGTTGTGATCTTCTTCTTCTTCTATTCTGTTAGTTCTATCTTATCTTTCTCATCCTCTTAATTCTTTCCATTAATGATCTGAATTTTCATGCACTTTGAGTTGAATGTGTGGAATATTAATCAGCTCAAATTGGTATGGATTTTCGGGCCACTACAGTTGGTATCAGAGCTAAAGGTTAAGTTATTAGCTTGGCTCTGTGGCGTAACTCAATAGAGATGGAGTTAGTAATACTCTAGATTGAGTTTGAGTGTATATATATGAGCGTGTATTTGAAAATTAATATAAAAACTGTTTTATATTGTGTTGACTGGTCAGTCGAGTGGTTTATAAATTCTGGTCGAAACAGTAATGCAAACTGTGTCGATAGGTGTTTCTAAACTCTTGAACAGAGTAGTTCGACACAGTATGTTTTTAAAAGAGGGTAAATAAAATAATTTTACCCAAAATTATATCTTGTTATAAAAAGGAGTATATATCTTGAGGTTGCTATGGTGTTGATCGTTATTATAATCAAATAAAATTTATAATTGAGTTGGTTATATAAATAACCAATCGAAATATTATATAAGCATAATATGCAAAGTCAGATGAACTAAATCTGGATTTAAAACCAGAATTGAAATAAAAACTCTAGAAACTTGAGAAGATGTTGTAAATGAATTCTGGATTAAAAATATGGAAATTTTAAGATCCTGGGTGAATTCAAGGATGTTTTTCCAGGTATTTTGAAAAGAATATTTTGATGAAATTTCAAAATAAAGTGTTTAAAAATAAGTTTTGAAAATAATATAGTATTGAACTCACTTCGATCACTGGAAAATAATTCTGATGATGACGGCCGCATCATCAGTGTTCATTTTCGAGTTGCTAAGTGACGGATTACTACCAAAGATTTTGTTTTGGATTGTTTTGGGGAACATATTGTTCAAAAGTTCAAATGTTTTGAATTTCTATTATAATATGAAATATATATATGATTTCAAACTGATTTGAAATAAATCCCAGGAATTTGAATTCTAAAATAATTTTTTTTACTTATGGAGTTAAAATGATAAAAGCAAATAAATTTGAATTTAACTTAAAAAGATAAGTTAAATAAAAGTGGAATTTAATTGAAACGAGTTAACTGGAAGTCGTATTAGAATCGAATTTAACCTGGTGAAGAAATTGAATTGGTGAAATAAGACTTTGGAATGGAACATAACTTGGTTATGATTATTGAGGAAGAATTTGGAAGTTAGAATGCAACTGGAGTTAAATTGAAATTTAGCTCGGTAAAAGCGAATTGATGGAAATTAAACTGAGTGGAGATCAATTGGAATTCTGGAGTATAGGCTGAATTGGTAATAGAGTTAGAATTGGATACCCAACCCAAAAGGGTACATGTTGTATTTTATTTGTATATGAGATTTGTATGAGCTAGTTCGGCAAGCCACTTGGCTGTGTGATTTTCTGTTGGATTGGAAATGCCCAGAGAGGCAAGTTGTAGTAGTACTAAATGAACCATGCAGAGGAGATACTGGCGACATTCGCCGAAAATTAAGCTGTTAGGAAATTTTCAGAATTTCTGAAAGTATTCGTGAATAAGAATTAATATTTTAATTGGAATTAATCAGTTCAGTTGAACTGAAACTATGAATTAAACCAAAAAGATTTTTTATAACAGAGATTGTAGCATCTTCCCTATCTTAGCAATTTCGAGGACGAAATTATTTTACGGGGGAAGGAATGTAACGTCCCGCATTTTTATTGGTTTGAATTAGAATATTTAAATCAGTTTAAATATTGAATTCATAACATAAGTGGATTTATATATTAATTAAAACTAAGTTGAACGTATAAAAATATATATTAATTATAAGCGAGCTCACAACGACGCTGCAGTTCGTAATGTAACGTTCTTAACTTCAACTGAGTGTACAGAACCCATTTTAAATCGTATTTCTGCGAAACAAGAAACGTTGGAATCTGTTGAACTGTATCTTTCTAACAGAAGTGAAATATGGAGATTTCGTCGTATAGATTGCAAGATATGCCCAAATCAAATATTCGAAAAGTCGCTATGAAACTGTATATCGACCGTGACAGTTTATTTGGAATAACTAGATATCGGATTCGAATTTGGACAAGGATCTTTTGAGACATAGTGATAATTTAATTTTTAGAATTTTACTGTAATTTTTAAATAATTAAATATGCAACTTTTTATTTGGAGTATTTCGCACCTTGTATTGATATTTCAGAATTTCACAGAATGAGTCAAACTACTGATATTATTATATTTTTTGGATCATGGCACCTCATTAGACACGACCATAATTTTATTTCCGTCCATTTCAGTCCATAAACGAACGAAATTCATTGTAACAGGTACCACTTAACTGTTAAATTTATATGTACATAAGTGAATAAATAAAAATATAAAAATACCCTTACCTTAGCTATGAAGCAACCGACCATTCCCAATACCCTATCCTAACTTCTACAGCCAACGTTGGAAATATAAACTACCCTAAGGGATACCTGCGGTATGGCACGCCATAGATGAATTAAATGAAAACACGCAAGACCTATTCTATAACACAAGAACCATGTTGAGATTTCCATCCTTCTGAGCAGACCTAAGGAGCTATATAAACGTAGTAACCTAGCCACAACAGTGAAAACAAGTACAGAAGCCACTAAAAAGGGTATGAAAATTACTTAACAACTAAGGTAATGCAATTTAATAAGAGCACATGCTCGTCCATACCAAAGTCTTCATCGCTAAGAAATAGGGGAGAGCCTACCATATTACGCCTTAACTATTGGAAATATAACCTAGCCTAGAAACTAAGGTACGTGCTATTACTTAACCATTAAGCTCTCCCTACTTATAAATACAGCTTCATCTCCTTTTCAATTCTTTGGTTTTTTGCCCAGAAAATCTTCTGCCGAGTTTTAATGGCATTAGAAAATATATATATATATATATATATATTTATATATATATTACGTCCCATAAAATACAAAGCACATATATATATTCAAGACCCTCCAAGGATTTTCTTCATTTTGGGGTAAGCATTGGAAGGATCGGCAGACATATGGATCGCTGTATGTACAGCAGCGTCACTAAGGGTTCGGAAATGCTCGAAGTTGAATAAACATGGGTTACCAGGAGTTGTGTACGGAAATTTCATGTGGCTATTTATTCTAGGATTAGTCTGGAGGGAGGATGCTTGCGAATGAAAACTTGGAGGAGTAACGGTGGATGGATCAGCAGAAAGGTGCGGCAGATGGTTTAGAAGTTGAGCATGGAAGGGGCTAAATGTGACTTGCATGGCAGTGGTGTTCATTTGAGAAATGGTGTGCTGTTCTTTTGCATGGACGGAGTGATGTGTGTTGGGTAGGTATGGTAGAGTAACAGGCAAAGTGTGGAGAGGAGGGGGCACTAGCTTTTGGAGAAGAACTGGGTGTAATACCGCACATGAATGCAACAATTGGTGAGGGAACAGAGCGTCTGGCCATGCAGGAAATGTTGAAGTGCTAGTGTCTTTGTGGGAACAGTAAAAGGGAATATAGAATAGGAGGACACTACTATATTTTTGGGTATGGATGTTCGGGGACTGGACGTTGAGTTGCGGTGATAAACAGCCTTGATAGTTGAAACGCAAGGTACTGGGAAATGAAAGGAGAAGGCTGTCGTTAGTTGGGTGGATAAATTAAGCTGGAGTTTTGTTTTTGAACCAAAGGTGTATAATCACAATTGAGTTCAAACTATTCATGTTCGATATATATATTTTGAAAACAGTATGGCCTCATTTGGGTTAGTCGAAAGAAGACTGCAGGCGTTAAAAGGATGTAGGAACAGAGGAAGCAACGCGATACTGGGGAAGCAAGGCGATACCAAGGAAGATTAAGCGCGAGTACCGAAGTGGTTATATTAAAACGAATTAAACATCTTTAGTTGCGTTAAACTCGTATGGAGCGGAAGAGAAAGGTCTGCTGTAAGCCGGCGTGGAGGAAGGCTGATGAGAGTTGCGAGAAACGGTGATGATCGGAGAGTTGTGGTGGCGAAGTATAGCAGAATAAAAATGCCTGCTCAGATCTATCGACTGACGCAAATCGTTATTTAACGGTTAACGTGCCAAGGTGAGTAAAATCGCTAACTCATATTTTAAAATATTTTAATTATATTTTAATGTTGTTTGAATGTTGTGTGATAGTCGATTAGGTAGATTACAAATAAAAATGGTTGAATATTATATATCGTTGCATATGTACACATCACCGGTTGGATATTGATTCCACCGATTTTAATATTCCCTAGTATGGAATCAGTTAAAATTGTTTGACTAACATCTGTGGATGCGGAAACCGGTTGGAGGAATCCGACCGGATTCCTCGATATTTATATGGACTGTTTGTTTTGTATGCACTGTTCGAACCCGAATTACATTTAATACCGCGAGTGAATATTTATGTTGAATGAAAATTCAACATTTGTTTTGATAAATCAATAAACGATATCGATTTAGAAAGTGATAATAGTCGACCGTAAAACCATCGTTTTGTTAAGAAGTTGATTGGCCGTAAGGCAAATCAACGAAGATAAGAATAAAAATTTATATTTTTATAATTGAAGCGAAGTTTTAACTTATAATAGAAGTTCTATTATAAACTAGTATTTTTGAGTTCGTTTTTATAAAATAGATAAAAACGATTGTTGACATTTAAATAAGTTTATAAAGCAGAAATTATACGACGATTAAATATTTGGGAATTATTTTAAGACAAACAATTTAGAAATGTTATTAGATTAAATATATTAATCTAATGGTAAGAAGTAATTAAAATCAGTTAACGAATTTACTGATGGAATGAAGTTGATTTAAATCAACTGTTTAATTGAAAATGATTATTAGATTAACTGGGTCCTTGTAAAGAAGTCATAAACAGAATTGTGGAATGAAATTAACGCGAGGAGGTAATGTTAAAATAAATAATCATAAATAACGAAGATTTCAAAGTATGAATATGGTGTTATAAAACCATATTCCAAAATAAAACAAGGAAATATGATTTAATGAATATTATAAGTAATAAGGGATTAGAATACAGACTTATATCTGTTCTAAAGTAAGAACGTTGTCGATCAAGGTCTGACAGGTAAATAAAATACCCCAACTTGAACGGCTTCCCTATTATCGAGGAACGATATCAGTTTGTGACGGAAAGAGATGTCAAAATTAGTATAAAGGGAATATGGCAGCGTATTGCAAGTCTTAGAACTATAGCGATAGAATAACGCTGTTGACTAGGCTTAAGCGTGACTGTTATGTCGAGATTAGTTATAAAGGGAAATATTACAGCGTATGACAAGTTTTAAACTATAACGAAAAATTAACGTTGTTAACCAAGCTTAAGTATTATTTTTATATAGCACTACTCCCTAGGGAATGGAAACAATTTGGTTTAAAGTTCACTTAGTTTAAAGAAATAAGTAACGGTGTTTGTCCAAAGGAATATCAGAATTAGTTTAGAAAGAGAAATTGGAGAATCGCGTTAGAAAATGATGGCAGCATTTCGATGTTCGAAATGTGATTAGAATTAAACCATTAGGATTTGGAACTATAGTTCGACGATGTCGAATGTATTAAAGTAAATTATTTTTAGGAATTTTAATCTGATAGGATAGTTAATATTTAGTTTTAAACCAATAAATTATAATAGGATATGTAATCAATATGTAGTTATAAACTTGATATTGATTTAACAAGGAGTTGACTTAGAAACAGGGTTTATAAGGTGAAATGAGAATATAAATCATGAAAGAGATTTCGGTAAACAAGATAACGATAATTATTACTTGACTAAAGAGTTATCAGATAAAGGTGTTCAGATTTCTGTAATTAGAAATGATATTCACATTTAAAATGAATAATAATTTAAAGGTGAACGGTTGGCAGATTAAAATATTTATAATGAAATTGGAAATATTTTTCCAATATAGTTAGAGTATATTATCCAAGTGTAGGAAATAAAGAACGTGAAAAGAATGGAAATGTTTCGAACGTTAATAACGTATGTTTTCTGGAACATGAGAGAATAAGAGTTTATAATAACTGGAAATGTTTTCCAAGAAGTGTAAAAAGGCTAAAACGAGGGTTGAGAAAATATCTGGTTAGATATGGGAATTCGAATAATATAGTCGAATGTTAAATAAAAAGTGCCCGTGATTGTGTGATACATTTGAATGAATGTTGTTTTTACTTCGATAGTTAAATAACCGATTATCGAAGTGTTTTGACCATCGTTGTCAATACGGGGAGACCGGTTGGATATGTTATCTGAAAACCACTCCGTATAGGCATAAGCACTACGAGATATATTATGTTGAAGAAAATTGAAGATGGAGTTAAATACAAGGGTCGTCCAGTTCCAGAACGGTGCTTTCTGTTTGTCCAGTCCCAGGACAACTTGTATGGACGAGTGTCTGACAGAGTATACCTAACAAATCACATACAATTGATCTCTTAAAGGTATTACGTCTGGTGGCGGAGGAATTCGTTCCTTTTAGCTTTATATACCCGTGATATTCTTGGAAATCGATCAGTGAATTGATGGGTTTGACGATGTGGCATTCAAAGTGAATAGTGATCAGATGTTCTGAAGATAGACGTTGCCTCTAGCCTCACAACCAGGAAGTAACAAAAGTTGGGCTAGGCAGCATGGCTAGTTGGGTCATCCCCAAGTAGGGTGTATTGTCACCGATCTAGAGAAAATTCATATTTTGTTCTTCTTTTCGATTCTGTATCTTCGGATGACGGTTGGATGGCCTACAACCGTGGTGGCAATATATTCGCGACACTCGAGCTAAATGAGTGGGCGGTCATGTGTGGCCGGGTTGCAAGACGTTCTTGTTGAACCCAGGTGTATCCCCTCTAGAGTACACCATTCGAAAGGTGTTCCCATACCTTGTCTGTTGGAATCCAATCTCCAATAAGCGCCCTGCGGTTTATGGTTTTATATTATATATATGTGGAGTGTGAGATGCAAGCGTTCTGCTACTTGGATATTTATGTGTTTAGACACGTAACAACCCGGAAATCTAGGCCAACTTAAAATGAATTATTTTAAATAATATCGACGAAAAATTATTTTGAATAGAATTCGAACGTATATATTATATAGATCGACGTTAGAAAATAAATATTTATTTTAAATTATAAAAGGAATTGAAAATGGCGCGGTAGTTCGATAATTCGATTTCAAACTTCAAAGGAATGTACAGGATTCAAAATAAACCAGAATTCAGCGAAACCAAAAATAATAGAATCTAATTGAGAATATATTTCCAATGAATCCGAAAAATCAAAATTTCATAGCGGGAATCAAAAGATATGTCCAGATGAATTGTCAGAATAGTCGCTATGGAATTCTGGCCCTTAAAAATGGAAATTTTGCAAAGGACCTCGGATTCCGACGAAACTACTTTTGTTGGATCCGTGATGTCAAGTTATTGCTAGATTCCAATTTTCGTAATTTTTCGAATCAATATGTGAGCGTGGAAAAGGAAAACGCGTTTGACCAGTTTTAGTTGATTTTAATCGACTGGAAAATGGACATTTTCAAACGATCTCAGAATTTGGTGAAAATAGTTTTGTTAGGACCGTATCGTCAATACAAAGCTAGAAAATATTTTCCGGGAATTTTTCTTGTTAGTATGTGACCCCAGTAAATTGAAATGCGCGTTCAAATTCAATATATAGAGTTATATGTTGATTTTGACGGAAACTGATCGAAACGATCGAGTCAGCTTACGATACATATCTCATTGTGTTCGGAATGGGGGTAATTAGCTATGGACGACAGGCGGTGGGCCTCGTTTAGAGGTCGAATAAAAAAGTCAACTTTTTGAAATTAAAAATATAAACATTTACATATAGCCCCCCCCCCCTTTTCTTTCTTTTCCCTCCCTCATATCTCTCAGATCCGAAATGAAAAAAAAAACAAAGAAATCGCGCCCAGGCGATTGATGATGCCGCCCCCTCCCGGCGCCATCGCGCCTCACGCGCAACCACCCCCTACCTCCTCTCTCCCCTCGCTCCTCCCTCCACTTCTCCAAACCACCACAAATCCCCAAATCGACCCCAAACCTCCCCAGGCCTGAAACCCATGCAGCCGCACCCCTAAACTCCATCGTCAACGACGCCCGCGCGCCACAACCGCCTGCAGTACCTCCTGCTCGCTCCGCGACCCCCCTGAGCGCCACCATCCCCTCGCCGTAGGTCAACGCCATCCTCCACCTTCGGATTTTGCATAGGAAAAGGTTTTACTTCTTATTTATTTATTTCTTTATAAAGCATTGTGTTAAAAGGAAATAATAAAATAAAAACTAATTTTATTTTAATTATAAAACATATTTTAAGGTCAGTTTTTATTTATACATAGATTATAAAAATCGGTTTTATAGAGATAGGAAAATAGATTTTTATAAACATAAAGGCGAGGTTTTTATTAAGGAAAAGGCGAGGTTTTTATCGTGTAGAAGTATAAAAATATAATCTTTTATATTGTAGAAGTATAAAAATATAATCTTTTATATTGTAGAAGTATAAAAATATAATCTTTTATATTGTAGAAGTATAAAAATATAATCTTTTATAAAGTAAAAGTATTAAAAATATGATTTTTATATAATAGAGAATATAAAAATATTATCTTTGTATAGGTAGCGAAGAAAAGAATTGATTTTTATTGTAAGAAAAATATAATTTTTGTATTATAAAAAGGTTAAAAATATGATTTTTATATTATAGAAAGAATAAAAATACGATTTTTATATTATATAGATAGTAAAGATTTGATCTTTATTATATGAACAACGATATAAAAATAGAATTTTTATCTATATAGTAGCGATATAAAAAATAGAATTTTTATCAATATAGCGTGATTATAAAAATATGATTTCTATTTATAGAAATGAAGTGGTAAAAATATAATTTTTATTTGAACAGCGTGAAAAGAACTGTATTGGAATTTCAAGCAGATCCAGACGGTTCAGCAATTTAAAAATAAAGCACGGCGGAGTGGAACCCTCTATGAGAACTTCTCACCTTTAATTTAATTTTCTAGTTAAAATATATACTAGGATGCAGACGGTGTTTAGTAGCACCCGACACCCGTCGTCTATAGACCATGGACGGCTTGTATGCTTGGTTGTTTGATTTTGATGTGTAGTTGATTGTGTGATGTGATGTGAAACGAAATAAAATATTTTATAGTGGAAAATATTATATAGTTAAAAATAGAATTTTTAACGTGTATATGAAATGAAATAAATTAATATAAACAAATCGGAGATTTGTTTATATACACTGATTTAATTGATATTGATTGGGACGATAAATTTTACACATCGCCCAACTGCACAAATAAAATCTGTGTTTGATTGTTTGAAACCCCACACGGGTATTGGGATGATATATGACATACACTAATCCCAATAATTAGTTGTATGTCGATCGATTGATTGACAAACTGTTATAAGCGTTAAATATTAATATTTGATGCTTATACAGTGTAGAATGCACTTTGGATGATGGTTGATTATTCGTCATTGTTGATATATACATGTGTTGTAGAAAAACCCATATAATCAACATTATATGGTAATTGATTGGGCCTCATTCCAGTTTTGAAATAGAAATATTTGAAATAGAAATATTAGAAAAAGAAATATTTGAAATACAAATATTTGAAATAGAATTTTTAAAAATAGAAATATATGAAGCCGTGTTGATTAGATTAACGCCATTTTGACGTGAACGATATTTATATCGATTTTATTCATTTTATAATGAATATCGAAAGTGATTTCAAAATCTGATATTTTGAATAGAATTGAATTCGAATTGAAATTGAATAGAAATGAATTTGAATTGAAATTGAATTAGAAATCAATTTGAAATGAATTTAAAACGAATTTTAATTGAAAATTTCAATCTTGATTTGAATTTGAAAAAGAAGTTGGAATCGTTTCGAAAACGAATTTAAAACGATTTATAAAATACGTTTTAAAAGGAAATCGACGAAGTATATATTATATATATTATATAATGGCCTGAATAGAACGCGCCGCGCTGCGGTAGTTCGTGAATTTCGACCATTGACTTCGAATGGATATTGCGGGAGATCCGACCGTCGGATTCTCCTAAAACCGGAACCGTTGGGTTCGTATCGAAAAGAGCTTTCTAAAGAATGTAAGTAATTAGAAATCTAACGGTTGGATTTGGAATTATGTCCAAATCAAATTTGGAAAAGGTCGTTGTAAGTGCAGTTCGATGGCCGTTGATGGAAATCGACTGTACGGGCCTTGATAAAATTATTAAAAATAGTAATAATTTGTGTAAAATCATAAGAAATGATTTGGGAAGAATTGGGATGAAGAACTCCATATTTGAAAAGATAAAAATAGATTTTTATCGAAATGAACTAGTTTTGAACTAGAATTAAAATCAATTTATTTTTGAAATAAATAAATTGAATTTGAAAATGGTTTTAAAAGAAACCAAAATTTCCGATAATTGAATTGGAATGGATTTGAATTGAAATGGTCTTTGGAATATTTCGATGTTGGATTTCGTGATTATACAGATATTGTTATGGAAATTTGAAAGATATATATATCATTATTTCCAATACGATATTTGTTGGTCGTAGAATTTGATATTGAATATAAGCCGATATATTTTCTATTCAGAACCTTGTATTTAATATCAAATGTGATTTAGGTTTGTCGTGAATGGTGTCTTCACTAACACTGTTCTTAAGCCCAGTAGAGAAAAAAAGATTAAGTCTTTTTATTTAGATTTAATGAAGTGTGCCAATTAAATAATATTTAATTGGAATTGAATTAGTATTGATTTTTGGGTTTATCGTGAACAGTGTTTTAAATAACACTTGTTCTTTAACCCGATAATTAATGTGATGTGATTTTGGGTTTATCGTGAACCGTGTTTTAAATGACACTGCTTCTTTAACCCAGTTAAAGATTAAAACTAAATGGAGTTTTAATGAATCTTCAATTAGATTGAAATGGTCGAGAATGGAGTATCACCAGTTTTGCTCCAGGCGATAGTTAAATCTTTAATTAGATTTGAATGTGAAATGGTAATTGAATTTACCGATAACACTGTGGTGTTAGATATGAAGTATTACTAGTTTTACTTCATGGGATGAATAGGTTGTAATTGGGAAATAAAATAAATGATTACTTCGGTATAGTTCGCTAATCCCGACTAGTTTGGATTGATTAAAGAATAAATTCCCCAAAGGGCGGGGAAACGTAGTGTTCAGGCATAATAATCCACATCGGTGGACCGGCCCTGACGATCCAAAGGGTTGATGCGTTCTGATCCTGAGGCTCGGGCTAGACAGTCTCGAATCGGTAGAGGACTATCTTTTGCCTCGGTCCACAGATGGAAATCCAATTTCCAAATACGTGACATGTGCGGTTTTAATTGTAGAGCCTAGTATGGCGACATACTAGCATGGGATGCTATGCCGTCTATGATTGATACTTATGATTTGAAGTTGTTTTATACACTATGCACTTATAGTAGTATCAAATGATTTGTTTTAAACGTACTAAGCATGTTTGGCTATTATAAGTGAAAACCCTATCCCCCGGCTTGCGTTGCATTGTATGATAGGACCTGGGTCTTATAATAGCTTCATTTTTCCAAAAAGCATTGCACTGTTTTGTTATATGCACTGGTGTTCTTGGGAGGAAACCTGTTCCGTGTTATACGGCGTGGTCCCTTGATATATCTGATTTAATGTAAAGTTTTAAATAACTGTTTTAGTTCTCACACCAGTCACATGACTGACCTAGAGTTTATTGTTTTAACCTAAACTCTGGGTGCCCTTATTTTGACATGGGCAGCTAGTAGTTTTGGTTTTGCAGATTTATATTCACAGGATCCTGATTTACAGCTGGAACGATACTCGAAAAGCTTTGTATCCGTGTATTACTTCTAATTGTGTATTGTATTATTTTCCACTGCTATGTAATGTATTGTAATCTCTGATATTTTTTTGTGTAATATTTATTCATTTATACTCTGTATATTCTTGTATTCTGATGGAATTGTTGTAATAAACAATGAAAAGTTCTTCCGTCTGCGTTCTTTTGTGTGTTGTTCTCGAACTATCCGCACTTTCCTTACCGGGGAAGTTACGGTCGTCACAAGACATTATCATAATATCACTGGCTTTGATATCAAAGTATTTTGGATTATAGTAAGGTAAAAACTGTCCATGTTTATGTGTGGGCTGGTCTTACTATTATCTTCTTGTTTTGAAAAGGATTTTCAAAGTTAAACAGTATAGTTGGAATTTACTCACAACAGTCCCATGACTGAACCAGAGTTTATTTTGTTTGTGTTTTCCCTAAACTCTTGGGTGCCCTAATTTGTATGGGCAGACAAGTGTTTCAGGCTTTTACAGATACACTTGGAGGAGCTCAAAGCAGGAAGCTTCAACACTAGTTATTTAGAGATTATTTCCGCTGTGATATGATGTATTGTACTCTGATATGATATGTAAGTACAAAATTCAGATTTTGTATTTCGAAGTTATGTTATAATACAATTTATTTATTCCGCTGTAGGTTTCGTATTTACTCTGATTCTGTTCGGTTGTGATCTTCTTCTTCTATTCTATTAGTTCTATCTTATCTTTCTCATCCTCTTAATTCTTTCCATTAATGATCTGAATTTTCGTGCACTTTGAGTTGAATGTGTGGAATATTAGTGAGCTCAAATTGGTACGGATTTTCGGGCCACTACATAAGACTTCTACAAACATCTTTTGAATATTTAAAATTTATATGTAAAGATATAAGGATTTTTATATTTCTAAGTAATATTGTTTTGATATATATAGTGTTTATGAATTTTGTATATTTGAAATAGATTCTATAATGAAAATTTATTTAAAAAGTTATTTTTAATAAGTAATAATAATGTATAGTAAAATATTTAAAAAGATAGTTATGTTATTTAAGATTTTATTTAATGTTTATATTTGTTAAGTAATTTAGATTCGATAACATTTAGTGATATTAATGTATTTATAAAGTAAGATTTATTTTTATATGTTATAATGTGAGATTTCGTATAAGTTTAAAATCTTAGTTATAATTTTATTTACAAATTCAAGATATAAACCTTTATAAAAATCTATTAAAGCATTTAATTTCTATTTTACTATTTTGTAAAAAAAATCGATTCTTAAGTAATACTATTTTAATGTAAATGATTATATGATTTGATATATTTTTATGAGAATCTATTTTGATAAATTTCCAAGATATACTTCTATAAGTGTTATATAAAGTGTAGTGTCATTTTACATTGTAGTGTTACATAAATGGTTACATATGTTTTTGTTGCTAAGTTATCATTATAAATTGGATTTTCATAATTAAATTATTAATTAATAGTTTGCATTCATGCCTTTAGAAGTTTTTGTAGAAGACCATGTGTCCTCATTGGTGGTGTTATGCATGAAGGTGAGTTGTAGAGGAGAACAAGTGTCCTCTACGTGTGTATGAAATTAAATAGCTGTGTGTCTTCCAAGAAATGTACTAATCTACCCTTAAACTCACATATAAAAAAAAACAGCACACCTCTTTGTTTTCACGCACCATATTTTCATTTTCCTTATACCGCAATTCTTCCTTCCCTCACGTGTACCAACCCTCTTCTTCGCTTAGTTCACTTGCTCATTTCTTCCTCCACCACAGTCCTGCACATCCTTCACGTCTCTCGCTCCTTCTCTTTCCTCTCCCATCCGCTCCATCTTCAAGTTTTGCCACCACCTTCAACATTTAAAAACATAACGCCTTCCCACTTCAAACCATTCGGCCTCCTCCCCTAGCAGCTCCTCTACCACCGTAATATCCTCCAAGAACCACCATGCCTCTCTCCAGTCCTCTCCAGTCCACGGCTTCTTCCTCCCCTTCCACCCTAACGTCCGTCAGTCTCACCCATCCTCTCTTCCCTTTGTTTCCCTCTTCTCATCAACTCAACACCGTCTTTTTCTTTCAGCTTGGCGTCCCTCTTCCCCTTACAGTCCGCCACCTTAACAACCTGCCACCACTGTCCGCCCATCACCTGCATTGAACCCCGAACCACAGTTACCTTGTCCCGCCACAACTCACATCTTTTCTCCATTTAAAAACAGTTCGTCTTTTTAAAAAAAAATCAGGCGGCTTTCGTTTAGAAAAGAAGAGGAAAATGGAAACAGTCAGTTCCCTAGTTTAAAACCACACATAATATCATCCTACCCATTTGCCACATCAGCTCAGCATATAGGGCTTTCCAGTTCAGCCGTGACATACATAGTCTCTATTTGTGTTGAAGAAGAAAAAGTATATATTTAATTATATATGTGCGAGTTTGTCTAAGATAAGCACGTGCAAGACGATAACGGCGTTGGCAAAGAAGTATGCATGGTCTTCCGTGACTGTTTACAGTTAAGAAGGAAATGGGTCATGGAAAATTCGAAGGCAGGAAGGTGAGAATTCTATTTTAAATTTATTTAAATTAGACATTTCGGTTAGTTATAATTAGTGTTAATTATAATGTGTTAAAATCATGAATGGTTATGAATGATTGTCACTGGTTGTTCTATGAATATTTATGCAGTTAAAACACCGTAAACACGAAGCGTTATGGACTGTAACGCTCTACGCACAGTAAAATAATTATTTAATTGTTGTGGTTGTTAATGGATGTTTATGCAGTAGAACACTTTATACACCAAGCGTTATTCGCAATAACGCTTTGTGCACCGTTATTTGGTTGTGTAAATCATTGTGATGAATGGATTCATGACTGTCGACGTGATCATATTTGTTAGCTAAATTTGATTTGAGAAAATCACATAAACCGTAGTGGTGGAACCGCAGGTGTGATTAATTTAAATCTCCTTTCCATTATGAAAAAAAATTATGAGAATGTAGTTTTAAAATAAATTTTAAAACTATTTAGAATTGAATTGAGTAAATATCTATTCGTATGGAACGAAATGGTTTTAACATAATTTAGACCATTCATGTGTTATTTAAATATTTTATAAGGATTGGGAAATGATATTCAACATTGATTTGGGTATACAATTTGAACGGTCGATTGTGAATGATTAATCGAGTTTTTGATAAATATCAAAAGTGTGAAATTTGTTACGACAACTTTAGTTGTTTTGAAAAGGTTGAACGAGACCATATAATATTCAATTTAATGTGATTATTTTGAAATGTTTATGTTGGAAATGGATTTAACAAGTTTGGAATAATCATTAATATTTAATGAGATATGTTATGAAAAATTCGGAAAATTGGAATAATTGGATTTTTATATGAACATCCGATTGCATAAGAATTTTGAATAGTAATTGAACGTGTTTGATTAGATAATAATATTGTTTTTCCCACTAGTATTTGATTTGAAATGGAAACTTCGATGATATCGATTTTTATATTTGAAATGACCACTCATGAATATAAATTTTTAAATTTCAAATAAAAGGGTTGTGGGAATAATTCCCATTTCTTATGGCTTATTTAAATTTAAATAAGTTGGAAATTTAATCGATAAAGGCATTTCATTTTTGATTATTGGTAAGCAATGGAACGAGTTTTGGAAAGCATTAAGATTCCTATTCATTTTGAAATGAAGATTTGGTAATATGAAACGATATTGACTAACTTGATAATAGATCGTAAGGAGAAATATTTTGAATTGGAATCAAAATATAATATTTGAAAAGATTTTAACAAATAAATTCTTAAGTTTGATTTTGTTCTAAATACTATGTTACATTGGTAAATGAACCTACATAGTAGTTAAAATATTGAATCCATCGTATGCAAGAAGATTTGGAAATAGAATATATATTTAAGAATTTGGTTTCAAAGAATTTGACAAACATTCTAATGTTAATATTTGAAACAATACTAGTTTAAACTTGATACGCCAAATCAGAGTGCGTAGCAGAAGCGTGGTGGTATTTTAAATAAAAAGGTTACAAGAAATTTTCCCATCGATAGGAAAATGTGAACTTTGCAAACAAGATGTGATATCTGAAATGAGAATGAAGATATAGAATAATTTAAATATATATGATATGGAATTGAAATAAGATTTGAATTGAAAGGGGATGAGATTTGAATAGAATTTATCGTTTGGTATTCGATATGGAGTTACTGGAGCAGACAAATACGATCAGAAATATCAAAACGTATCCATATCCAGATTCTGATTGTGTTGCCTGAGTTGGTGAATCAATATCAAATATAAGTTGATAAGATTCTATTTAAACTTATATTTGAAGTAAATTATTCAAATCCAAATAAAGATTTGGTAGTTTCGACATAACGACGAATAAATGAAGATTGTTGTGAAATATAAGGTTTGGAAAAACGAATGTTGAATTTTGAAACAAAGGATTAAAATGATAACGGATTTCCAGGAATTTGAATCCAACCTTAATTCGAAGTAAAACGACAATTCTTGGAAAGGAGATTTGAATTGAGAAACTCGTGTGGTCCACAGCTATGA
This sequence comes from Allium sativum, assembly GCA_030737875.1. Lineage (NCBI taxonomy): Eukaryota > Viridiplantae > Streptophyta > Magnoliopsida > Asparagales > Amaryllidaceae > Allium > Allium sativum. The sequence goes on along the minus strand of CM060921.1, from coordinate 504,946,329 downwards.
TTTTAATACGCTTATTACTTGGAAAGTCCGGGATCGGATATGGATCCGAAACCATTCCAAGTAATAATACGACGTATGAAGCAAATTCAAGACTTGGAATCGACGAGGAAGACCGTGGTTCTTCCCATCGAACGGACTGATTACTGATTGGTTTCTTTACTGAATAGCTACAGTAGAGAGATGCCCCTATTAACGGAGTGGTAGGAAGTCCGAACGTGTTGGGAGAACTTTCGGATTTCGTTCCGTTCAGACCCAGGACGGACTTGTATAGATGGTGTGTTTGACATTGAAATTAACCACATAGCACTGATTTCCGTTAATGTATATCGGATTTGTGGCAATATATTATCCCTGTCTCTAAGTCATATGAACTTAGAGGGTATGCATTGATTTAAATCAGTGATATGTCGTGAATTGCCAATGTGACATACCCGATTTATGAAACGAGCTAGTGATGATCAAAGAATGGCTTATCGAAGCATAGCTTTGTGTATGACATGACATCGACAAACCTCACACCCCGGATTGATGAGAAACTGGCGGTTAGGTGTTATACTTATATATGAATTAATGATGAAGCTGTGCAGCAGTGGGAAACCACTTATGAACCTGGGGAAGTTGGGTATGTTCGGGGGGTCGTGTCTGATCGAAAACCGTTGATCTGCCCTGACGATATGTAGTCGGTGTCCGCATGATGGATGAAAAAGCCATTGAGGCACTTCGTTTTGTATCCCTGATTGATCTTTCGTGCCAGGAATCATCAAGTTGGAAATCCAATCTCCAATACAAACCATACGGCTTTGGTTTGTATATATATATGGCGAGATAATATTAATGGTATTATGTCGTCTAGGATTAATACATTTATTTGCGAAATTGCTTTTCACACTATATGATAATATTAGAAGAGAATTTTCACGTATGAAAGCACGTTTGGTTATCATAAGATAAAACTCGCCCATCTGGTGTGCGCTTGCATTGTGTGATGTGGGATGAGCTTATGATAGTTTCATTTTCAAAAGTCATAGCGGATTTCTATGCACGGGAATTCATATGGAGTTAACTCGTTCCGCGTTAGCGGCGTGGTCCGTTGAATTACCCAACTTTAAAATGAATTCTAAATAACAACTGTTTTTGAGTTCTCACACCAGTCCCACGACTGACCTGGAGTTTATTGTTCCTTTCTAAACTTTGGGTGCCCCTTAATTTTCACACATGCAGCCAGTTGTTTAGCTTTGCAGTTTTAGTTCGTTGGAGCAAGGTTCAGAGCACTTTTTGAGTTGGAGTCCACGATAGAGTTGAAGCTTCCGCTGTATCATTTTAATCTTCCGCTGGGAGTATATTTTCTTTCTTCCGCTGTATATGTTTATGTTGTAATTCTGATATTCATGTAACTCTGATGTAATATTGAATTATTCAATGAAAGGTTTTGTTATTTTATTCAATGTATGTATGTAACCATAACAATTCGTCTTTCTGAACGGTTTAAGTTGGTTTAATTACCGACAAGAACCGGGCAAAAAGGCGGGTCATTACAACATCCATATATTACAACCATAGGAATAAATAAATTGTACACATCCATACGCATATTAAGTGTCATATTCAGCCGATCATGGAGCCAAGTGTGTGTATATGCTTTCACTTGCAAACACTTGCATCCATTTGCAACCATTAAACATAGCATGCTTCAATGGCATGTTCAACCATATCTTACCTTCCATGGCTTAAATCCTAAGGTCTACCCTTCTCAAGAATATTTAGAAGAAAGGTCCTAATCAAAGGAAGAATCCAATGATGGAATATCAAAATGGAAACGAGTAAGAAACTTGAATTCACCTTATGGGATAAAAGATTTATTACTAAATTAGTTAGTACTGCATGATGACTTACTATTAACTTGCATTTCCTTCCAAGCTTCCAAATTGGATATCTTCTCTTGCAAATGCCGAGTTATTCTAACCAAATCCTCTGGAGAATTCTTCGATCTTACCTATCTTAACTACTTTAGGAAAAGATATTTCAAATACGTTAATCGATTATTTTCCATATTCTCCACTTGCTTCCTTTCTAGACCTGTTTTAACAAAGCTAGGTCGTTTGGTTTTAAATTCTCAAGCCTATCTTGCCAACAAGTAGAGCCACACTTTTATCTTACCCATGATACAATTTCTAGACTTTGTTTTTACTATCTTGCATTCCTCCGTTTGCTCCTTCTATATTGTCCAACCCTATAAGGACTTATTTATATTTTTCAACTTATATATATATATATATTTCAAAACCTCATTGAAAAGTCTTAGTGAGGTAACTATCAGTTACAAAAAATTCTTTTCGGATTTATATATAGTTACTTTTATGAAATTTCCGAAAAACATGAATTTTATATTAAAATATATTAGTCCTATAAAATTCATGTTTCTGAAATTATATATACACGTGGGGTTTTGACTCAAAGTGGTTCCTCATATTTACTTAAAATACTTCCTTTTAAATTCTTGCCTTGGAACACAATTATATGCCTTGTCAATCATCAGTTTGAAAGCTTTATATTCTTTTAATCATTTATCCATTAGCCAAACTCATTACTTATCTCCATTTTTGTGGTCATATTAAGATTTATTCTACCAGTCTAATTCTATAGGACATTTTTCTTTAAATGAAATTTCTAGGATCCTTCTCCTATGTCCAATTGACATAACCTTGATAAGCACCAATCTCAATGATAGAGAATAACAAATGGTAAATCCTGTCCAATGTTAAGATACATTCTTGGGTTAAATCTTTTACAAAATATTTCCATAGAAATTACACGAACTCTTAAACTCAAAAGCCCAGAACTGTTAATTACATTCTTACTTTTACAAGGAAATCCCAAAAATCATTAGACACTCAAACTCAATAAATTTTCCTTGTCTTAAGTCCTAAATCCCTTGTATGGAAACAAACTAACCAACAATCCATGATTACTGAAAATTTGGACTTCCCTTATAATAGGTAATGGCCCTCCTCACATGGCAAACTAATAGTAGTTAATCTAGGATAACTACTCTCGGTGAGGTTCTCTTGCCAATGTCACTAAATAAATCTGATACTAAAGTATTAACTCGAAATCTTTTAAAGAAGGTTTTTTCCATTTTGTCTTTACAAAACTAAACCTCTCTCGGTGAGGTAGGTCAGGATACTTTCTATAATTTCTCACTAGTCTAATAAAATATTCTTATTTTACTTTTTTCAAAAATCATAGTTAGAGGTTTGGATTTTGGGCCTATGCATTTACAAGGTATCGCAGTCCTTGTTTATATACCAACTTTATTCTTCTCCCTCCCATGTTTTAGACTAACACATCATTAACACAAACCCCTACCACATTATCATATACCTCACCAAGCGCCCTGCCACACAAGTTAGTAACTAGGCTTATTCACAAGCTTACCTAAAGGTTCGCCAACTATTCCAAAATCCATCGGATGTTCTACAAACAATTTCTGTCCCTTTCTTTTTCCACCACCCAAATTTAATGGAAACCATAAGCAATGAAATATGAATGCACGCAAAATCTAGCTCTCAATCATTCCCAAAAGACTATTTACATGAAGAGAAATGTTTCCTTCAAAAACAATTCACTTATGATTACCACTGAGTCAAAGGAACAATCTGTCTTTGAAACAAATACGAGTGATGCCTTTAATCCAAAAGTGCTTACACTCATTAATCCTTTTCAAAGATTTCCTTACTTTGTTTTTCCAAAAATCTTTTCGTTACAACTAAAGTCCAATGAATTCTTCAAAACATATGCAAGAAGATCCAACATAAGTTCTACCAAAAGATAGGTTTATAGGGTGAAATAATCCATTCCTATTAATTCTTCATTGGTCAACACTAGGGTGCGTCTACAATACATACCCCTAAGAAAAATTACCTTCCTCTTAACATTTGAGATGGCTTGTAACAACCTGGAATTTTGGCGATAATTAAATAAGTTATTTAGTTTAGTTCCAACAAAGAAATTTCTACAAACGTTGGAATTTGACCACTAAACTTTAACTATTTCGTTCGATGTGAGATTCTGGTCAACTTTCATGTTTAGAGTTTCATGAACGGTGTCTGTATGAAAAAGTTACATACGAAATAAGAATACGGATGGAAAATAAATCAAGAGAACCTTTAATTAACATATACCATTTATAAGCATCCCTCATTGGGCTAAATCGACCCAAAGTGGTCAACCTAGTGGTCAACTTAGGGGTTAATCCTCTGATTGAAAATGACTAGTGACGACTAGGTTTTTTAGGGTATTTATATATATATAATTTTTTTATAAATAGACGGATCTTTATAATACTAAATCCAACGGTTATAGGAAACTTGAACACCTAAAGATTAAGGGTTAGACCCTCTAAAACGACCCGAAAATCGCCCTTGCGGGAAATCGCCGGAAAAGGTCATTTTTAATGTCAATTTCTAATTTAACCCATGGCGATGTAAATAAGGTCCATTTTCTATTTAACCGTTTATATTTTTAATATAGGCCAGACCTCTCACATTAGGCCTGCAACTTGTGGATGCTGGATAGGCCGGTCGGTTCCGGGCAGACTTATCCCACAAGTTGGGCTTAACCTCGTGTCTTGGCCTAATTTGTATTTGCACACTTGGACCTCTCACATTAGGCCCAACATTTGTGGCTGCTGGATATGCCAGTCGGTTCCGGACAGACTTCTACCAGAAATGTAACCTAACCTCGTGTCCAAGCACAATTATAATTTATAATTATAATTAATTTTTCCAAAACATATTATTTGTGCACTTGGGCGATGTGTGAAAATATCAGCCCAATCAACATATACCAGTCAGGCAACTTGTATATGCCAGTGTAACATATTTGAATTATCATAAATAATAATAAATTAACATTAATTAGCATGCTACCTATTTTCAAAATTCAAACATTGTATCACATCCAAACATCAATTCACAACATATCATGCATGCCACAGAAATAATTCTAAGTTTTTATTCACATCTAAAGTGTGAATAAAATATACTTTCTTAATTCATGTCTTTTATTTACATGTAGAATGTAAATAAAAATGTTCTTTTCTAATACATGTCTCTTTTACATACAAAAATGTAAATAAAATATTATTTTCTTTTACATGTCTTATCCCTAAGTTTTTAATCTCGCATGACTCTTCTAAAAAATGAAGTTTTAATCATGACATTTCTAATAAAAATGTAGCTTTTATTTATATAACCTATTTCTAATCAAAAATGTTGTTTTTATTTAGACCATACATTTCTAAAATTAATGATATTTTTATTTAGACCATTCATTTCTAACATTAATGATATATATATATATATAGAGTATATTGCTAACATTAATGATAATTATATTTAGACAATACAGATCTAACATTAATGATATACATATTTAGACAATACATATCTAACATTAATGATATACATATTTAGACAATACATATCTAACATTAATGATATACATATTTAGACAATACATATCTAACATTAATGATATTTCTAGTATGTTAACATTAAAATGACAAATTCTAATATGTTAACATTAAAATGACAAATTCTAATATGTTAACATTAAAATGACAAATTCTAATATGTTAACATTAAAATGACCAATCTTTTATTTTCTTAGCATGTCACTTTTTTTTATTCTTTAAACAATAAAAATGTAATTTTATTTATTCCTAACATGAACAGCCTTTTTGTACATAAACAATAAAGATACGATTTTTTTTTCTAACATGAAACATCTTAGTTATATATATAAACAATAAAAATATGGTTTTTATTGTTTGCACAAAATTTTGACTAACATATATATTTTATTTTATATATACAATAAAAATATAGTTTTTATTTTAATCGGTCAATTCTAACATAACGATGTTTTTAATCCAATGTGCCAATTCTAACATAAAGCCATTTGATTATGTTTAATCCAATTCAACAGAATGACAATCTAATTATTGTCAAACATAATTAACAATTTAATCATGTTAAATCTAATTTCAATCAAAATGACAATTTTATTTATTGTCACAAACAAGATATAATTATTTTCAACAATCATATACTAACAAATATGAGACACACAAATCAATTCAATAGTTCATCGCAATCATAAAACAATGAACACTGAATAAATACATACACGACATCATCATGAACTTGTATGAAATAAATATAATTTCACATTTCAGTAATAATTTATTTTTAAAATATAAAATAGAAATCTCACATTGGGGTTTTGAATTATTCAAAATTCTAGATTGCTCCTTTTTGGATCTGGTCTGTTTCATCGCGAAGCCCTCATTTTTCTGATTCCAACGCAACTGAGTTTGTTGAATTTGGATCTCGAATGAAATAGTAATGATATTACAAACATTTTACATTGATTAAAATAATTAAACGATAATTAAATTCAATAATTACATCATTACTTCACGTTAATTCATCTTCCACATCGTTCGTTACTCCAGACATCGGCCCCTTTTCAAACCCAACTTCGACCTTGCCATACCCAGAACGCACGCCAACCGGAGCCACTTGAACCCGATCCACCATCGCCAATTAGAAGCATCTCATTTAGACAAAGATTTTTGCAGTTATTTGTGTTTGGAAATATTGCGTGAGGGAGAAGGAATTTTTGTATTTGTTTTGGAAGATAATGGCCATTGAAGAAGGTGAGTGGCGGCGGCTCATGATATGAATTAGGGTTTTGTAAATGTGTTATTTATAATATAATATTATTTTTTTAATTCTTTTATTTAAAAAAAAGAAAAAAGAAAAGGACTGTTTATCCTTATGTGGTATGTTATAAAGAAATTAAATTGTTGACTGAGGCTGAGGTGCCATCTTATTACTCATTTAAATTTCAAAAGCGAATGGCGGAAAGAAATGAATGCATCATTAATTGTTTAGCGCTAATGGTTAGAGTGTTTGTGTGTGTCTTTTTAAATTTCAAACATAAATATCCAATATCATAATTAAGGGAATATATTAAATTGGACTACCAAGAATAAAAGAGAGAAAATGGTTAGAGGTATGCATGATTTTGATTCATTTACTATATATAGTCACATATTTTCTTAAATAACGTCCATTGAAATAATTGTTCTATGAACCATAAAGTTTGAGGTTGTACCAAAATTGGTAAAATAAAATTAATTAAGTGTCAATAATATCATATTTATTTCGGCAATCATCCCTCTGTTAAAGTTGGCATGCCTTAGCTTGTTGTATTCTATAAACCATATATTGCATTTTTACTACTTAAATCTTTTTAGAATTTATGGTATCCCAATCAAGTCAAACCATAAACTCATAAATACATATTGGCACAAATAAAATTATTGATTCAAAATTGACATACTTAATAAATGAAATTATTGATTGAAAATTTACATACTTAATTATGAATAAAGGTGCAATGCTTTCAACACATGCAAGTAAACTTTTGTTTCATAAGCTTCTTTGAGTCGTTATCACCATATTTTGTTTTATATCCATTTGAATATACGTCAAAATGTATTGGAATGGAAATAAGGGAAAATATTAATTGAATTCAAACTTATAGGAAATATATCAAATTTTGGGTAATAAAAGGAAGAAATAAGAATTTGTATATGCCTATAAAAATTAGAAGGTAGGAATAGCCTAGTTTGGTTATTTAGGCAAAAAGGAATATAAGGGAATTTTATTGTATATAATCAAAGGTGTAATAGGATGACGCTTACTGAGAAATATTAAACGGTAATTAATTATTACACAGAACCTTAAATAATGGAGTGATTGATTAGCATTAATGTTTATGGCTAATATTCTTTCTTTCATATTAATAATCCAGAAAATTCTAATTGACATTCAATTATCACAAATAAAGTCTTGTATTCTATTTTATACCACTAATATAATTAGACTCTTATGTATTATCTTATAAACACATATTGCGTAACCTTTTGTTTTAATGTTTCCCATATTACATTACATTACAAAATAAATTTTATTACACGCAAATTGTATACGCTCCGTACTTACATTAAAAAGAATATATTTAATTTTTCAAAATAAATTATTTTAAACAACCAAAACTCATTAAAATAACTTAAAATAAATTTTTAAATTTACCCCCAAAATTCAGGGTTGTTACACCCTCGTTCTTTTGCACACAATTTTGAAAGCGGCATCAAGACTCTACCATTTTCTCTTCTAAATCTCTTCTAAACAAATCTAAACACATACAAATTAAATAAACATAGAATTGATATGATTGAAATTAGATTCTTGTGTAAAAGAGATCGTACTTTAAATAGGTGCTCTTCCATTCAGATTTCAGTCCTCTTTCCTATTTCTTGTAGATCTACAAATCTAAAGGGACCTCCTTTTTGAAATAATCGTAGATCTGTAAGATTTGGAAATTGTAGGCCCAACAGTTTTTGTTTAGATTCAGATTTGGATAGCTCTTAGGTAATTGGAAAATTATATACATTGTTTATAATAACTGATATAATTCATTTGAATTGAATTTAAATTATATGCCTAAAAGTGCTAGATTTGTTTATTTTGTCAAATCTAAAATATTATGAATATTAGCGAAGTATGAGTTTGTAAGCTTTTTAATTCATTACCATTATCTTGCAACAATTGTTCATATATTTGTTTGTGGTTATTGTAAACACCTTGGATCTAGATATCAGTCCCTGGATCATTGTTAGATTTGTAGTAGTTATTCCAGATTCTTAGATTTGGTGTTGATTTATGATTTATGTGCTTGTTTGTATTCAATATTGTTTGGGGTTTTACTTGGTTATATAATATTCTTTATTTGGAATCAGCAAGAAATATATACAAATCAAATAGGAAGGGATGTGATACACGTATATTTGTACATAGTTATAACAACCATTTCAAATATATATATAGTTCATATTTCTTGTGATTTGAAATGTGTATTACTCTTTTCACTATTTTGGGCAAAAATTTAAAATAACTACAATTGTTAACCTTAGCAACTATGTTAATCGCACTTAATATATATATATATAAATCTTATTCATCCAAATCTACATAAATAACATTAATATATTATAATTAATGTTTGTTGTTGGGTGTTTGATTAGTTTTTGTTTTATAGGAATATATATGGAATCATAACCCATGCTAAATGAAAATGAATATTATGACATTATAGAAATAAATATAATTGATTTTCTATAAAAGAATAAAATGGTAATAAGTAAAGTAATAAATATTATAATCATATTTGATTAGGGGAATGGATTGAATAGGATAAACATGCCTAAATAGTTGCAATTTGAATTGTGTTAGGACTAGGAATTGTAACTCCAATTAGGAAATCTAATGAATAATACACACACACACAAATAACAAATAAATGGAATTAAATTATAGTAATAAGCAGGAGTTACAATACTTATATTAGAATTAAAAAGCGTCTAATATCAATGGCATTTAATAGGATGATGAATGCCCTAGGAAAATATGACCGTTGGTGTCATAAATGGTATTGAATAGGTTAATTGATGCCTTAGGGAATATGACCATTAGGGTCATTAGTGGTAGGTAGCCTAAATAATAATAGTAATAATAATAAAAGGCATAGAAATAGGGGATTAATAGGGATTGATTGGCATAGTAAATGCTAAGTCCAATAAGAAAATTAATAAATAAGCATCCTAGGATAGGAAGTTATAAGTTTTCCTTATCTATTTCTGGTTAATCTAGAATTAATATGATTAAGAATCAAGACCAGACTTAGTGGGTTAATGATGCGAGGTCAATTGCCTTATTTGACAGAAGTCTGCACTTTCAGCAGTCGGATATATGTACAACTGATGTAAGATATCATTAACCATAGGAACCTGTGATGATAGTTAACTGCGTAGCGAGGGTTATTTCCCAAAATGAGGTTTATTTCAATATAAAGTATTAAGTGGTTGTAGGACCTGCCTCCCCCTAAAACAGGAAACCTTAAAAAGGAAAATAATTTATAAGCGTAAGCCTGCTTTGGGATAGAGTATTAAGTAGTTAGATCCACCCATAAAAGGGTATTAAGTGATCGTGTAGCTCACCTCCCCGTAAACAAGAAGTATTAAATGGCTATTGGGTACGAGTTTGGTAATCCCTATGTTGGTTCGCTTCCTCTAGGTAGTAAGTGACTATGGTGAGAGTCATCTTTGGGATTAGGTATTAAATGACCGCCACAGAGGTACTATACTACAGGAAGTAGTAAGTGGCTAGGGGATAATCTAATAAGGTCAGCGAGATTGCAACAAAGGGATCCATCGGGGGAAGGTCATAAATGAAAAGATGTTGTCTACCTATTCTGTAGGTAATAAGTGACTGCTTACTATCTCTTACCTTATGCAGGGAATGCGTATAGTCATGAAAGATGGAAGTATTAAATTAGTAGGACTTGTTGCTAGTGTCCTCCGATTTATATTAGTGTAGAGTAAACCACCAGGTAAGGTATTAAGTGACCGATGGGTTTGCCTTGGGTCTTAAGTGATCAAAAGGATCCTCCCTTATCTTTTATATATAGTGAGGTCGTAAGAGGTTATATAAAAATAATTAACCTCCTTATGGAATACTGAGTAGTTGGAGGCCCTCCTCCTAGTCTCTGTGCATTAGTGAATCATGGTTTAAAGGCTTCATATTTATGCATAAACGTTCTATCTTAGTATCGATATCGTTATCATTTGGGAAAGTTACCTTGGGTATGGTTGTCGTCATGTGTAAATATTTACATGTTTAGGTTAGAGTTACTAGTCTTGTTAGATATATTTTTTGGTTCTAACCAAATAGGATACATTTGTGTATTGTAGACAATGTTATACATTTTCTACTCACCAGGACTTGTTGTTCTAACCTCCTTCCTCATAACAACTCTCAGGTTTAGATCGAGGAAGATAGATCTTAGCAGGTGTTCAGCTTGGTTTTCAGTTCTCGTTCTCTTTTGCTCGATATAGATATGGAGATATACATTAAGTTAATCTCCTTAGTCGGTAGTGGTTATCTTATTCTATTTCCGCTGTGAGCTTATTTATTTTTTACTCTGATTATGCTCATGCTCATTAATTGAAGGTACCAGATTTATAGTCTTCATACTTGGATGAGTTTGAGTTTCGATATTTATCAAAATTCGGGCTCAGAAAAGTGTGGAGTGTTACATTCGTATCAGAGCTCAGGTTTAGATGATAAAAGAATTAATAAGTTATGATTAGTGAGAGAACGTATTCAAATTTCTTTTCTGTTTACTTTCGTCTTTCTTACTCGACTTTAAGTTACTTCGACGACGAGATATGCGTGACCCTATTTAATTAAGTGAAAAAAGGCTCAGGTCCCTAAAAGCAAACTTAATTAGGCTCACATCCGGTCATAAACTTATTATTAATTAGGTCCCTATTTTTCAAAAGTAGCAAAAAATGAAAAAAAATTAAAAAATTTATTATTTAATTAAATAATGTAGTCGACAAAAAAACCACTCAAAAAAAAGTTAAAAAACACGCAAAAAGCAAAAAAAAACAGAAAACGATGCAGTTAAATGCATAATATTATGCACAAATTACAATTTTATGCATATATATGTGCTAGTATTCCAGTGTTGCATTCGTATTTGATTTTTTTCATATTTCTGTGAAACTATTGCTTTTTTCTTGCATGAAAATGTGCACTAATTCATAACCATGAAACTCAGTTCATTCTAATTTCCATTCAACTGTGCAAATAATCCAAAAACATGCATACATGTGTGCAACAAATCTACATGCTAAAAAGTTAGCTGAATTTCCTTTATGCAATAGTTGCATACATGTATGCAACTATAGACAATAGTTGCATACATGTATGCAACTTTTTTTTGATTGGCGTGGACTTTTGGGATTATTTTATGATTTTAGAAAAAAAAATTATACAGTTTTGCATTATTTTCTGGCTAGAAATGGGGAGGCGACGTGAAAAGAAGCAAAAGGCGGAACTACAAAGTAGGCAACAAATCCACAAATGTAGGAAGCGAGAATTCAAATATAGGGGACGGATTTACATTATAAACTATGACCGGATGTGAGCCTAATTTTGAAATTTAATAGGGACCTGTGAAAAACGCACCCTATAATTAAGATAGTTTTAGAACGACTAAGAGTTAGAAGTATTTTTAGCTCAAGTATTAGACCAACCTCGATTTACCTCATGGTGCGTTTGGTGATCTTGTTGTGGAGAGCATAAGGATGACATATGATGAATACCATGGATTTGAGCTTGGTGACTAGACGAAAACCTAGCTACAACCGAGATAGTTGCGATTTCTTGTTTTTGGAATCATTTGGGAGTTCTAGTTGATGACCTTTTCTTGGTATTAAATGGGAAATTCACGTTAATGTGTCGTTAAAGTCTGGATATTTTTTTGACAGAATTAATCATTTAAATCCCTAGTCATATGTTCAGAAAGATTTCAGTTTTTAAAACTATTTTAAAGTTAACGAGGGTCTTAGAAAATTTAAATTATGGTTTTCAAGGAATTCTTTAATGAATAAAGATTTGAGTAAAACAAAATATAATCTTAGAAATTCAAATCTAACCATGTTTCAGATCATTGGATTTTGTGCAATTTTAGTAAATAATCCATCTTGGTAAAAGAAGGAATTTGAAATGACAAGGAATAAGCCTCGAAATTCAAAAACTATAATTACCCGTTCCTTGTGATTTCTGATATTCCTCTTTTCAAATATTTTGGATGATTTATAGAAACTATCACAAATAACCTTTTTAGAGATTTATAATCTCGACAATCCAAAACATGGAAATGTTATTCCAGTCAATAGAATAAACTAAAATATAAAATTTTAAATATATTTTTGTATTGTGAGACCCTCATCTTAAAATTATAATATCAAAAAGTTTTCAAAATTTTCTTTCGGAAGAGACTAAGTAAATTTCTATTTGGCTTGGGGTATTTGATTTTGTAAATCATTTGGGTTATTTTCAGCTAGATAAGGGGAAAATCCATTCTATTTATTTCAGATTTCTAGCTAAGTCTTCTTTTCGAGAATTCATTATTGGTTGATCATAGCCTTTTTTTTGAGACTGCTTTGAATCTTTGGAGACAGTTCGGAGTTTGATTGCGGTTATATCGCCGTGATGAGGACAAGTTTTTTTTCCAGATTCACGTCAAATCTTAAAATATCATGCAAGACAATTGATATTTTAGTCTGACCCCTACAGGCTTAAGGTTCAACCTTTATCCAATGCCCATTTAATAGTTGACCATTTAACGCTATACTTAGAGTGGTCAACTAGTTGATGAAATTTGGTACAACTTGAACCTAGGATCGGCTGTAAAGGTTGCGTCCAAAATTTTTCCTCTATAAGCTTCTTTCTTTCATCTTTCCAACCTCATCTAGCCAAATCATATTCTTCTTCTATTTCTTTGTTGTCTCCTCCTTTTTACACCAGTTTGCGCATTAGATCTCCCCCCACTAGTATTCCAAGATCCAAACCCAATTTCTTCTCTCCAACCATTTCTTAGCCCATAATAGCTACTTGCACTATCCGATCTTTCTCGTTCCATTTAAGTTCCATCCTTAGGGAGAGAGACCATTTAGTTGGATCAGTTTGAGCATAAGGTTTCATCGCTTTAGGGCTAAAAGAATTAGTCATAGTAGTTGGACTTGCACCGCTCCTTTGCTTCAAAAAAATTTGTGTATGGTCGTTGTTTGTGTTGCATCTGCCTTTGCCATATCTTATTGGAATAAGTTTTAACGAAGGAAATCGTCGTTTCGAAGGTGAAGGTTAAGCTGTCTTAAATGGTCTTTCAGAGGAAGATCTCAACGAGATTTTAAAGGCATCCGTGTTATATGCAGAATTGAATGGTTTTTGGTTTGATCGACTTTGGAGATTTAGCAGTAAATCTCCTCTTCCAAAATGTCGATTTTTGAATTTGGAAATTTATGTTCAAACTACCCTTATAGATGCGTGATTCATTTAGCACATTAATCCAAAGAAGGTAGTTCCGACTAGATTTTTCTTATGATGTGGGAATCAATATTTTCTTTGATCGATGGCATAACGATCGTTTAGTTCGCATCATATTTGATTTAGCTTGTTGTCCTTGTGTGCTGATTCGCAGAATTACTTTCCATATTTTTATCTATCCATTTTTTTGTTTTGATAATGTTACGTGAATCTCCGTGAATGCCAGTTTTGTGGTGGGTTTTTTGGTCATCACAAAATTCTCTCTTAGAAGATAAGGTAATGTGAGAACCTCTAACAACACTAGCAATGTATGCAACACGATTGAGCATTTTACTACGATGATAAGACTAGTCGAAGGTCATGGAAAAGGTTAGAGCTCCAGTTGCGAAGAAAGACAACTTGTTGTTTATAGGAAATATTTTGGTGTTGTTATTTTTGTTCTTTTTCTCTTTCCAACAATTTTCTTTTAGCCTTGTGATAGTTCGTGCTTGTAACTGTTAATGTTGTTGTTTTCATAAATCACACGATGATGTAATGAGATTTCATGCGTATTTGTCTTTCACGCTTTGTTATATTTGAATAAGAAATGAAATCTCATTTTCTTATATAACCAACAATTGTTTTAGAGCTGGAAAGTATAAAATTCTGTAATGGGCAGATTTTAGCAAAGAACAGGTTTTTGCGTTGTTTCGATATGGGTATATATATTTATTATTTGTCTCATGTTCCTTTTTAAGCTAAAATTTATTTTTGAGTTTTGCGTGTGGTTTTGGTTTTCACACTTTTCCATTGTCGACTTCCTTCGATGCCAACATATGACTTGAATCGTTTAAGTTCCCGCAAAATATATTTTTAAAACCCTTTTTGTCAATATTGTTTGAAAAAAAATCTTTCCTTTTTAAAATCTTATATTATAATCTGATTCATACAAAACCGTGGATTTTGTACGGTAGTTTAGGTATGTTTAAAATCTTTTTTGTATCAAAATAGATGGTTTAAATACAGTAAAGCACACGTTACCAAAATTTTAGATTTTGCGCAAATCCCATATGGAAAGTGAAGTAGTATTAAAAAGGATTTTCAACTTTTTCATGAGGATTTTTATGTGGGAATTTATTTTTATGAAAAAATTCAATTGTATGGTCACATGTAAAGCATAAGGGAGATTTTAGATGATTTATTTTCATGTTTTAGCGGTGCATTAGGAACGACGAAGCATTAAAAACTTTAACGTTAACAAGGGAAAGACTATTTTAGCCATGGAAACGTTGTTTCCAAACCTTGTCGACGATGCGCGCGGGTTATTAATTACATCGTTTTATGTTTCAAAGCTTGTTTTATACCTCATTTGTAGTCCACAATTGGGAAATTTTAGAGTATTTTGGGGCAATCAGGAAAAAATCCACTATATGACGGGGGTTGGAACGTTTGTAAGTGGAAAGAAATATAGAATTTCTCTGCTTTGATTTCCTCTTTCCCTCGCTTAGGAGAAATTAACAGGGAGCGATCTGATGCGTTGATGCATTAGATGGTAGGGTTTGGATGCAAAATGGTTGCCTCACACTTCTATTCATGGTTGTGTGAGGGTTATGGATGAAGAATGTTTCCAAAGGCTTGCATTCATGTAGACCTGCCATTATATTTCAAGATGTTTGCATCATATTTTCAAAAGTGTTTTTAAAATGAAGTGCATACATATAGGAGGATCCGATTTAGAATCATTATGTATGCATATTTTGTGGTTGCAATTCTTCATGCACACACGCACGCTGGACGCAAAATTGGATGTACACTAATTGGTTGTGTAATTTAGTAAAATTAAGCGGTAGCACCATGACTTCGTCATTGGTAAAATTTCGGGATGAAATTTCTTTTAAAGTGGGAAGACTGTAACAACCCGGAATTTTGACGACAATTAAATTAGTTACTTAGTTAGGTTCCAATAAAAGATTTTCTGCAAACAATGGAATTTGGACATGAAACTTGCACTATTTATTACGTAATTCAGGTCAACTTTCATGTTTGGAGTTTCGCGAATGGAGTCCATACGGAAAAGTTACAGATGAAATAACAAAACAGGCAGAAAATAAATCAATGGAATCTTTAATTAATATATACCATTTATAACCGGTCCTTCCTGGGATAAATCGACCCGGAGCGGTGGACCTGAAGGTCGATCCCTTTAGTCGAAAATGCCCAATGACATATAGTTTTTTTTTGGGTAATTATATATATAATTTTTATAAACGGATGGATCTTTATAATATTAAGTCCAACGGTTAAGGGTCATTTCAACACCTATAAATAAAAGATTTGACCCCCATTCTTTGCACACAATTCTGAAAGTAGTAGCGAGGCTCTACCATTTTCTCTTCTTTCAAATCTCTTCTAAAACAAATCTAAACATATATTAATCAAATAAACATAGATTTGAGAATATTGAAACCATATTCTTGTGCAAAAGAGATGGTACTACGAATAGGCGTTCTTCCAATCAGATTTACTTTCTCTTTCCTATTTTTTGCAGATCTACAAATCTAAAAGAATCCTCTTTTTGAAATAATTGTAAATCTGTAAAATTTGGAAATTGTACGTCTAAAAGTTCAGTTCAAATTCAGATTTCGATAGCTACCAGGTGAGTGGAAAATTATATACACCATTTACAATAACTTATATAATTCATTTTCGTTGAATTAGAATTTTATACCTAAAAGTGTCAGATTTGTTTATTTTGTCAAATCTAAAACATTATGAATATTAGTTAAGTATGAGTTTGTAGGCTTTTTGATTTATTACCATCATCACAATTATTCATAGATTTGTTTGTGGTTATTGTGAACACCTCGGGTATTGAAATCAATCCCTAAATCACTGTTAGATTTGCAGTAATTATTCCAGATTCTTAGATCTGGTGTTGATTGTGGTTTATGTAAATTTTGATTAAAAAGATATGTCTGTTTGTATTCGATATTGTTTGGGGTTTTACTTGGTTATTGTAAATATGTCATTTTTGTTCTTTTAAATAAAAAGACATTATTTGGAATCAACAAGAAACATGTACAAATCAAATAGGAAGAACTTGTAAATTCACGTATATTTGTACATGTTTTATAACAGTCATTTCAAATATACAAATTTCAAATTTCTTATGATTTGAAATATGCTTATTCCTCTTTCAACTGTTTTGGGAATTTTTTTACAATAACTACAGTTTTTAACCTTTTTATGAGATTTTGAATCTTAAACAATATTAAACCTAAAAAGGTTTGTTTTGGTCGTTGGTTTAAACTAAAACATAAATGGTTAATAATAATAAATAAAACTTAGCAGCTACCTTAATCACGCTTAATATCTCCAAAATATTGCGGAAATATGTATGATTTCTTAGGTGAATTTTTCCATAAATTTTTGCAAATTCTCATTATATAATTACATTTTTTTGTAATTTTTGGATATAATTACATAAATATTTGCAATTATTCGTGGAACAATTACATAAATTTGTACAATTGTTAGTTAACATAATTATGGTTAAATTTATACATAGTTAACATAATTCTATGGACCTATGTTACCTTTTTTTGACAAGGATGTTCTTTCTATTTTGAAACTTAATAGGAACTTTTGCCAAACTGTCCCTATATTTAATATGGCTAGAGTATTTTAGGAAGGTCAATCTACCGCACGACCCCCACTTCTCACCAGGTTTAATTCTGCATACGGTAAACACATGTACGAATATTTATGGATTCCAATGAACTGGAAATTTGACAAGCTACTAAAAATAAATATGAATCACTAATGACCAATATAAATACTTGGACTGATTCGCAAAATAATGAGGCGACTAAAATGGTAAGTGTTCTTTTTTGATAAATTGAATTTTCACAGGTCACAGATATTTGGCATACATTTCAAATTACACATGAAGATACAATCAAAGTTAAGTAAACAAGGATTTACATTTTGCAAAACCAGCTCCCTTCATTTAAAACGAAGAAAATGAACTCATCACTTATATGTATGCATGACTTCAAACCATTTACATGATCTCATGACATTCAGAGTAAAATTCACTAAATTCGACTTGGTTACACGTATCGTAAATTCTTTGACTAACGATTAAGAAATAAAAGTGTTAGCAATTGAAGAAGTTAATGATCTTTTTCAACACAAAGTTGAAGAATTAATTCGAAATCTGATATCGTATGAAGCTAATTTGCAGACTAGAAAAGAACAAATTTAAGAGAAGAAAAACATAGCATTTCAAATAAATGATGAAGAATTTAACATAGATGAAGATGAAATAGTTTCATTGCAAAAAACTATCACAAGTTCAAAAAATTCAAGAAAATAACCAAGTCATAGGATGATGGAAATTTAATTCAAGTTTAATGTTATTCTTGCAATGATATTAGCCATATCTAGAATAAATGACTTCTACTTGTTGACCAGAGAAGGAAAAGCAAGTTTGAAATATTAAAAAAAAGAGCTTTTCATGTAACCTGAGACTATTTTGATTCTTCTTTATCATCCGATAATGATAGTGAAGTGATTGCGATCAAGCTAATGCACGTTTCATAGCTAATATTATGACTTAACTATTATGAAATTTAATAAATTAATATGCAACTAGATGATAATTGTACGGAATTAAAGACAACAAACAAAGAATATAAAGGTATACCAATAGAGCGGAGATGATAAAACAATTCTAGAAGAATTGGAAATAATTCAAAAAAAATCATAAAAACTTATCACTTCAAAATGCTACCTTGCAAAACAACTTAAAGATAATAGATTAGAGATCGAAAATTTGACTAGTGATAAGGAAAAATTAAAACTAGTCTAAATAAGGCCAATGTTAAAATTGATGATCTTAGAACCAAACTAGAAATTTTAATGGAAATATTTCGAAATTCAACAAATGGAAGCAAAATTTGGAAAACTTGATAAATAGCTCTAAAGCTCCCGAAAACCGAAATGGATTTGGTTTTAAGGAAAACAAAATAAAGTAATATAATACCCTATTTAAAATTTTAAAAATCCTAAGAAGAAGAGTAAACCCTCTAGTAAAAAAGATATCAAAATTTGGATTCCTAGAACTAATAAAAAATTCGATTAGAACAAATACATGGATGATTATTTAAAAATATTATTTATAAGAGATGTTATATTTCTTTAAAGGTGCCGAACGCTAGTGGGTATGGCTATTTTCCTCTGCTAACCTTTGGGATCCTAACTGAGGAAATGAGTACCAAGTAAATTTTATTTATTTATTGTAGGTACTCATGAAAAAATGCAAGGAGAAATGAATACTCGACAGCGGGTTCTCCAAACGTATGATTGGATATGTAAAGATATTATTAAACATAACACATATCGATGACGAAATAGTACCATTGAGAGATAATTCAAAATAATTATTCATTGGCAAGGGAGATGTCGTAAATGTTGGCATATCTACTTCTCCCTTAATTTCTAATATCTTACTTCTTAAAAAATTAAAACATAATCGATTCAGTATTAGTTGCTAACGATATTTTTGGTTAACACCGGAGATGGGTCTAAGGAAATGGACCTAAGGGGAAAATGGGATTATCCAGTTCCTACAAGCTTGAGTTAGTTCACCGTTTCTTATATATCAAGGTCTTAAGCTCAAAGATTAGTTACTCTTCCCTCAAGGGGTGAGTATCAAGGGCTTTTTGACTTCCCGCCTTTTGGTATCCTTCAATCTGACCTTTTGATTCGTACTTGCTTGTGCGGTTGAGATTCAAGGGATGCTTTTAACATAAATACTCTTTCTTCTTCTTCCCTATTCTTTCACCTGCAAATCCGTGGCTTAAACAAGATCATTGTTTCTCAAGAATCCCACAATCTTTTAGAATTTGAAACTCAACATTTTGTAAGTATTTCTATTCCGATTTTAATTTAGGAATTTGAGAGGACATTTCTCCTGCTTAACATGCAGATTCTAATTAAAATCTACGAGTTCTTGGTTTTTCTGTAATAGTTCGATTTACAAAGAGCAGCTATAATGATCAATAGTGGTGAATTGTGTGAAATTAGCATATACCCCCTTATCATATTTTATGGGGTTTAAAATGTGGCACTATGTGCATAAAATTTATTTCTAGTATGGGATGAAATTGAAAATTCCTTTGATGCGGGCAGGCTTAACGTCGACACTACTGATCCTCTTCGATTTCGATTCCCTCATAACCGACACCGAGGCTTATTTTTAACCTTGAACTGGATGTTGTTGAAACGGGATATAACTATTGAAACCTTAATATATGGGTAGGTTAACGTTAGTCCTGCCGGTATGCCATTTTTTATTTTTGTTGCATTAACTTGGTTATTGATAACAGACAATTGGTACAATTAAAACTAAATTCTGAAGAATACTATAGACATGTGTGCATGAGACATAATTATACGTGATCCATGGTAAATATTTTAACTACCATAATCTGCCGCATGCTTTTAACTCTTTTAAAGGGGGAAACTGGGGACTCGTGTTAAGGAGTTTATATAACGATATTAGTTTTGTAAAATCAACGCTAAAACATCTATAATGGAATAATATCATCTGACAATATTGAACCCGTGCAATCTTCTTTGTGATCTCTAGATGGAAATCTTTTCGCGGTATTCTCGTATTCGAACTCAGGATGATGTAAAGGCCATCCTTGATAGCTTTGGTATAACTGGAGTTGATACTATTCCCGCTTCCAGGAAAGATACTATGAAGAGTTTTCCAGAGGGATTCTTTGCTTATTCTGCCATTCATATTTGGCATGGCGGCTTTTTCCTATTTCCAAACTTTATTGTAGAATTCTTATAATACCTAAATCTAGCTCCCATTCAACCGACTCCAAACACATATACTTGCCTATTACGCCTCGTGCATCTACCATTGGAGTCAGGACAGCCTTCTCTTAGCCCTCGCCTCCTGTATTATCTGTTGCAATTGTCCGTAGTTGAAAGGGACAATCTGCTTCTCTTTCATGCTAACCTTTCTAAGAAGTTGATTATTGATAATCTCGCCCAGCTTAATGATTGGGATACACAATTCTTCTTTATCGAATGTCCCCTGGGTATTATAGGCACTTTTTCCACTTCATGTAAATTGTACTTTGCAATGCTTGTCATTTTCTGTCCTGGACTTTGTTTTAACCTTTTGTTTTATCTCAACCCATGTTCCTATGAGGAAAGACTTGAGTGGCGAGGAGATTCAAACTGTCAGCAATATGTTTAAGGTTTCTAAGAGATTGGGAAGACGATCCATCCTGTTGACTTTGAGCAACCTTCAGAAGCATAACTTCCTCCGTTTAGGACAAAAGATCTTGGGAAGACCTCCTTTACACTTTCCCGGGTCCACACATCTTTTTCCGGGTTCTGATGTATTTACCAATCTGTCCCCTCTATCACTTGGGTCTTCAGGTAATTACTACCCTCGAATGTGATTCTAAAACCTCATCCATATTTAGCATGTCTTACTTCATGATTGCTTTAATCGGCTTCCAAAGCTTTTGATAGGAAATCTGCTTTAGACGCCCTGTCCTAATCCGATATTACAGCTAAGAGAAAGCTTGTTTCTACTGCCGAAGAACCGGTATCTAAGAGATACAAAGATGAGACTTCAACCCCCTTGTATTTCATGAAGCTGGCTTTGCTGATCCTGATGCCCGTTTCTGCTATTCCTTTTTCTGGGGTGACTCCTAACACTACTCCTTGGATCTTTGAGTATGACATAACATGAGTTACTATTGGGTTCTTCGTCTGGACATGCTGATTCCTTAACTCTAAGTTTTGATGAACTTATAAGGCTTGCTTTTTCTTTTGAGAAGTGGCCAATTTTTTGCTTTCATCTATACCCTCGAATTTAAGGGGTATTTCTCAAGTTGAGCAACAGTTACTGGTATGACTTTGTTTTGCTTTACTTTCGTCTTTATGCGAGTTCTAATCCTTATTTTCTTTTTTTAGGTTTCCAAAATATGGTTTTCTCTTTTAGAGAGGCTAACTCCCCTTTCATTGGAAACCATGACACTCAAGGAGGAAAGAGATGCCCTAACTCATAAAATCAACTCTTCGACAGAGAGGCACAAGAGATAATGTGTAAAACTGAAGCAGTATCTAGAAAGAGTTAGGTCGGAGCTGGAGAATGAGAGGAAAGCTATATTTCTTTTGAATGAATAAGTCTTAGCACTTCAAATGTTTAAGCATGAGGTTGAGGATGAGAAACTAGGATGGTAGCTAAACATAATAAAGGGTTGGAAGGGAGGGATGCTCAACTTTCCCGAGTTCAAAAGGCACTGTCTGTTTCTAAGCGCATAATCTATGAAGCCAAGAATACAATTTTTGAACTTCTGAAAGATCATTCTCCAAAGATGGTGATGGAATATTACGAGGATGCCCTTTTCCTAGCATTTTCTAATAACTTCAGGAAGTTTATTGAGATAGAGTTTCCCTCTGTTCATTCTTCTATTCGAGGTAGAGTCATGGAAAGGATTGAGTCAGTCAAGAGGAGGGTCAAGGTTCCGTGGAAGGATAAGTCCAAGCCTAAAGATTTTTTGTTCATTGAAGACCTTCCGGACGACCTTGATTCAAGTATGGAAGAATCTGAATCTACGATATCTGATTATGACCGGGATAATGATGATGACCGTAGTCCCGAAGGTAAGGAGCTTCTTGAGAATTTAGATGGGGAGGGAATAACCCTTCCTCCTACAGGGGGTGTTCATGCTTTTATGGAGACAGTTTCAGGTCCCTCTAATGCTTCTCTTGACCTGGACTTGGATGAAATTCCTCCCAAGGGTGGTGATTCCTCAATCTTAGAGCATGAAGAAACAATGCATACTGTAATCCCTGAAGTTTCAACAACTCTGGTATAGTTCATATTTTACCTGTATATTCTTTTATGGTATTGCTCCTGGATTGTGAGCTTCCTGCAACAATTCATAGACTAACGAAAACAACATTTTGCCATTATGATACATAAAACAATTTCCTTTTTATATTCAAGCTTCCTATTTTGTTTTGTGTTACGGCATAACTCTATCTCACTTGAGGATGTGTTTCTCAAGAGATACATTATGCTTATATTATAACTTGATAAATGGGTGTATGCCAAGTGTTATTACACAAGTCACGCCTGTACTTAAAGAAGATCCTATGATATGTAACCTTTGTTGTATGTGTGTGAAATACGGATTTCCCATAGGTTGTCCAAGTGATAAACGGGAAGCCATTCCAAAAGAAACTTAAAACCTTTAGTCTATTGATCCTAATATATGCATAGTGTGCTTTTAACCAACGGTTTTATTATTGTAGCTTATGATATGCGCATGCATTTATAGTAATACTTTTTTTAAACATGAACCACGATTGAGCAGTGTTATTCTTTTGAAGTAGGATTCGTAAGTGATAATGTTTTGTCTTTTGTATGAATAGGAAAACCAATCTTAATCTTCGCCTTCTCTACTTGAAGAAGTTCCATCAGCACCTGTGAGGCCAAAAAGCCTATTTAAAGACGCCCCTATTTCAAACTGGGAACAAATGTACTATCTTTAAAAGGTGATGCTTAGAAATCAGGGTGAACAAATATCCTCTTTAAATGGTCAACTTAAAGAGAAGGATGAAATTATTCTAAAGTTGCAAAGGCAACTAAAGGCTAACCCTTCCACCAGTTCAGATGAGGAAATAGGTAAATTACTTCATCGGGTTGACGAACTGGAAGTTGAGGTGACAAATACAAAGGCAAACTATGCATCTTTGTAATTTGCTCTAAAGCATCATGATTCGGATTAAAGGGCTTAGTTATCTTGAAACTTCATTTTATGTAACAAATGTGATATGGTACTTGTATGCCTTAAATGTAAAACATTTGTCATGGTACTATTAATAACTTGTGAAATGATTTTGTAAACAATTTTTAGATTATATGGATATCACCTGATATGTGATGTTTTTCCCCTGCTAGGAACACCCTCTTTCCAGAGTTTCAATGCAATATTCTGCACAATCTTAACACACCTTGTTTGGTGTTTGCCTGCAAGATGCACCTGATACATTATTCGCCTTTTGCTGAAGTCATTAGTATTGTAATAATAATTGCATGATAGGATGCCCACTTATATTTTATGTATTAAAGACAATAACTCTATTTAATAGAGATTCCTAAGGATCTCCCCTTTATAAGGAAAGCTTAGGATATCAACTCGAGCTCTTCTTTGAGCTTGTGTTTTCGAGTAACGTTATTATTTATACTACTTACTTTGTTGAAATAATGAGTAGTGACTTAGCGTATATGTGTATGGGTTAAGAAAGTCTCCCTGAGCAAGATGGCAGATTACAATCTTCTTTTGAAGGCTTCCATGTAGTAGAACCATGTCATTACCCCAAGTGTTGATAGATCCCTTCCTTCAAGGTTAAGAATTAGACTCTTGTGACCCAGATTAGGATATTTATAAGATGTGAACAGGGTACTCCATTTAACAATAATTAGAAGTCCTGAATCATATCCTAGATTCAAGTATTCAATAGAAGTTCAAAAACTACTTCTGATAATGATGGCAGTCCCGATCCAACCCAGGTTTGGGCATTTGATGAAAGACTAGAAATCCACTCTTGGTAATGATAAGAATTCCGAACCAACCCAGATTCGGGTATTTGAGAGTAGAGGACCAGAAGTCTACTTCTAGCAATAGTAGAAGTCCCAAACCAACCCAGATTCGGGTATTTAAAATAGAAGATCATAAATCCACTTCTGGCAATTAGTTTCGTTACCCCTTTGGGTTTGATTTATGAAGTAGAGGATGTACATGCTTCGTGAGCTAGTCTCTGGGCTTTTGGTTGTCAAAGCATAGGATGTACGTGCTTTGTTGGCCACTCTCTGGGCCTATGCGTCCGGTGTGCTTGGCTGGCTTATTCTCAAGCAGGGCCCAAGGACTTACCTGACCTTCCTCCAGGAGGCCCCTTACCCCAGCCATCATAGGTGATGATAAGGGCATAAATGCTTAAATCGGGCCATTATAGACGTGTAATTAAAGCTTACTCTTTTGATGATCCACCCCGGCCATTGCAGACGATGATACAGGCTTACACTCCACCCGTCCAAGGGTTATCCTGACCATCATAGATGATGATAAGGGTTGGCGTTCCCTTCTGCAGGTAACGTAGAACATAAGCAGAGGTAGGACGTGCTCTTCTGCAAGCATAGGTAGAACGTGCTTAGTTCAAAGACGAGGTAGGGCGTACTCTTCTGCGAGCATAGGCAGGGCTTACACACCAACCCCTCCGAGGGGTGCCTTGGCCCCGCCAACTTGACGATGACAAGGGTTTTTATACATTTGCAATTTGACCCTTTTTGGGTTATTCCAAATTTTTAGTGGGTTTCGATACCCTTATCTTATGTAGACAATACTTTTCCAAAGGACTTTCATTGGTCTTAGTCTTCTTTTAAAAAGTCTTGTAATTGGCCTTGGTTAAGGAACTTGATAACCATCCCTTCAAGAATTCTGTAGTGGTTAGTTTCGTGTCCATTCATCATATGATAGTGGTAGTAATGTCCTCTCGATTTTCTTTCATATTTGGGCTTCTTCTTTATGGATGGACAAAAGTTAGGCTCATATTTGGTTAGGAAGTAGATATTTTCCTTTGAGGTGGTATCCATCTGGTAGTCTTGATATAAAGTTATTTTCCTGCTGTGGGAACTTAGCTCTTTTGCCACTTGTCTTTGTTGCTTCATCAATATCCTTGTTTCTTCTTTCAAGGTATATTAAGATTGAAGTGTTATCCTTTCAGTCCATTTGGAAGCAAAACAGTTAAAATCCTTCATTATCCCTTGTTTAAATAACGTTCCTTTGGGTTGTTCGTGGATAGCTTCTCTTCTATGAGAAAACAGGTAAACTCCCTTGATGTAGGACTACTTAGGGTAAAGGTTGGAATTGGTCCTATTTTGGAAAGGTTGTTGTTCAAATAATCAGAATCATATTGTTCTACTTCCTTTTTCCACTTGATTACTCGTAAGGCTTCCATCCTTAACCTTTGTTCTTCCGTCACTCTTGGGTCAATAGTACCTGACATGGCCATTTGAGATCCAGAAGACTCATCTTGGGACCTTTTCCCCATAATCTTGCTTCTTAAAAGCTTTGTCCAATCCAGGACAAAAAATCACAGTTAGATATGTGGCTGTTAACCACAAGGTCAGAGGTTCAAACCCTCCTTCTAGCATCAAAATGTTAACAATATTTTTTGTCAACATCGGAGATAGGTCTAAGGAAATGGACCTAAGGGGGAAATGGCATTATATAGTTCCTACAAGCTTGAGTTAGTTCGCCGTTTCCAGATATTAAGGTCTCAAGCTCAAAGAATAGTTACTCTTCCCTCAAAGGGTGAGTATCACGCTTATGAGACTTAATAACCAATAGTTACCTTGGGATAAGGGTTCCCTAAGCACAACACAAAATAGAAAGCTAAACAGTTTGTAGAAAGGGGTTTCTCAATAGTTCTTGAGGAAGGGTTTAGGCTTGAGTAGGAAACCTTTATCGTGTAAGAAACATAAGGTAGTATGTAAAGTAAGTAGATAAACAACTCATAGAAATTATGCTAAGTGTCAATTATCCCTTTATTGCTCATCAATTTGAGTACATAAGTGTTTACAAAGGAAATCCCCAAATTGATTTAGAAATTAGAGATTACGCTATGAGAAAAGGGTACAAGATTGAGAAATGAGAATTCGACTCCTAAAATGTGACCCCTAGGGTCTTATTTATAGACAAATCGGGACCCCTTTTGACATTGGGTCAGCAAAAGCATCTTTTGGGTGCAACAACTGTGTGTCGTTCGCTTTTCTCCTTTCGGTTATGGTTGCCTGAGTCTCGCCTATTGTTGAGAGATATGACATAGTCTTTAGTGTGTCAGTCTTAGCTTTCAGAAAGATGGTTCCGGTCTTTGGAGCTTCTTTTTGAAATTGTTTCTACCTTCTGTATCGATACCAAGCCTGTTTGTATTGATAGCATCTAGTATAGCCTCCGGCTTTCGGAGATAAGCTTTTGGTTTTGCCTATAAGTATTCACGATGTTTGCCTTCGTGCCTTGATCGCTTACGTTCCTAGAGCTGTCACCCTTTTTGGTATCGACACTAAGCATGTTAGTGTGGATATATCTTCTTCTCAGAGACTTTAGCTTGCTCTTGGTGAATCTCTAAGGTGGATTTTCGGTCTTCCGAAAGGGTGTTTTTGGTGTACTTCCTATTGAAGCTGCTTCTAAGTAGCTGGCAAGCTTTAACTCTGATAGCCAGCCTTCGGGAAGCTTATGTCTCAGCCTTTTGTGCCTTCATTGTCTTTACCTCTTTCTGTATAGGCATTAAGTAAATCAATGCCAATAGCCCTTTCATACCCATTTGCTTTGTTCCTTGTCAAGTCTTTGGTCTTAGATCATCGGCTGTCATCCTTTCTTTCTTATTTGCTTCCAGCTTAAGGTGATTGACCTCTGGAATTAACTTCACATTTTTTGTCTCCTATTTCACATCTACTCTGTCGGTGTCCCTTTTCTTGTTAGTTCTAAGCTCTCTCTCTTCTTTCAGGATGGTGATGGTTGTCGGTTGTTACCATTGCATCTTTTATGCTTTTAGCTTTATCCTGATGTCGAGTCTGGGTTGGTGGTGATCCGATACTCCTTCACCGATAGCTTGTTTTGGTGATGAATTTTGGTAGTAACATTAGTCAATTTTTTTATAAAGGCATTAAAATTAACTTTGAATAAAACAGATATAATTTTTTTGTCAAACTAAAAATTTAATTTTTGAAGGTGTAAGAAATAAATTTTTTTAAAATATGAATATTAAAAATAATAGTGATTTATGCTATGTCCCAAATCACAATGATCCATGGCATAAACGATATAAAATTTTAAAATATATTTAAATTAGCAAAAATCGAGTTAGTAAACGTCTTCCAAAAATATATTTTAAAGTTTAAAACCTAGGTGATGCATGTCAAATAGGAGACTGTAAAAAGAATTCTTTTAAATTTAAATATAATTTTTCAATAAAACAACCACTTGAGTGACTTTATCTTGATTTATTTGAACCAACACAAGTAAATTCAATAAACCACATCAAATATGTTTTTGTTAAAGTAGATGACTACTCAGAATGTACATGCACTTTACTCCTAAAGCATAAAAGTGTTGCATTTAAAATATTTAAAATGTTTGCTAAAAGTAAAAACTAAATGAATAAAAAAATTGAAGTGATCATGGATGTGAATTTGAAAATAATTTTTTTTCGTAAAAAAGGAACTAGACATAATTTTTTGTTTCCATGAGCACCACAACAAAATGGTGTCCTAGTAAAGAAAAATCGAATTTTGTCGGAATATGTAAGAACTTTATTAAATGGTAGTGGATTACCAAAAGACTCTTGGGACGAGGCCATAACCATAGCATATGTCTAAATTGAGTTTCTCTAAGATATATGACTAAAAATTATAGTTATGAAATATTTTTCGGTAAAAAGCCAACAGTAACATATTTTTGAATTTTTGAATCTAAACTTTTTATTTTAACTACCAAAAATAATATTGGAAAAATTAATCCTTAGGCCGATGAAGGAATTATCGTTGGATATTATGATTATAGTAAATCACGTAGAATTTATAATAAGTGAACCAAAAGAGAGTCTTCGTGTTTCTATAAATGATGATTATAAATTTAATAAATTTATCAACGATGAAGAAGATTTAATTGATAATAATAGTACACAAACTAATATCAATATGGAAAATAATTCAAATAGTGTGATTAGAAAACAATAATGAAATTAGATCACCACGAAGTCCTTTTAAAGATCATCATACTGATAATATTATTGGAGATCCAAACATCAAATCTTCAATTAGAAGACAAGTTAATCAAATGAGTCATATAGCTTGTATATATTCAATTAAACCAAAGGACTATAAAGAAGCTTCAAATGATGATATTTGTACTTTGGCTATGCAAAAAAGAATTAAATCAATTTGAATGCAACAATGTATGGGAACTCATGCTAAGATCATACAACCAATCTTCTATTGAAACAAAATGAGTTTACAAAAAAAAACTTGATGAGGATGGAAATATTGACTGTAATACAACAATGTTAGTTGCTCAGGAATATAACCAAGAAAAGGGAAATGGTTATAAAGAAACTTTGCCCCTGTAGCACCCCAAGAAACTATAATAACATTATTACCTTTTGTATGTCATTACAACTTTAAACTATACAAAGTGGATATCAAAAGTGAAATTATATTACTTTTGCTAGGGAAAAGCTTTTTCATATGAAAGCTCTTATTGAAATTACGCCTTCTAAGCCTCTTTCGAACAAGATTAAAGTTAGAATTGCTGATGGTTATGTGGAAGAGGTGGTGGTTCGTTATGGATGGAAACCATATATTTGCACGACATGTCAGCCTTTTGGTCATTTGGTTTGATGTTTATCCATGTCAAGTCTAGTGGTGTTCATTTGTCCCTTATGCCACTTGTTGATCGGATTCCTCTTCCTAGTCCTCGGTATTAAAGTGGGTCCCTAAGGTTAGTCCTCCTCTGGCTATTCCTCTCCTGTTGATCCAGCTCTGGCTCCTTGGGAGGATGATGTTTCCATTAACGTTGTTCCTGAGGTTTCTTGGTCTGTTGAGGAACAAGCTTGGGTTCATGGTTCGTGACATGACCCAAAACCCTGGTCCCAGGTGACAAGGACTGTCTTTGGAATATAACACATTAATCCCATCAGCATATCATAGAACATAGTAGAATACAAAATATCAGAGAACAATTTTCATTATATTACATCAATGGAAATAAGTATCAGAGTTACATCAACATTATAGGATCACATTTAATTCAAATACAGTTTCAACTTGAAGGTAATAATAAGTTTGCAGTAGAATCAAATATAATTTTACATAAGAGAGTGTCTTGAAAGGTTCAATAGAAATGATAAAGGTCCATCTTTAGGTCCAAGCCAAAATAACATCCATAGCTCCAGTACATATCCAAAAGAGAGCTAACAAACTGGTCACTTGGTTGCCCACGTAAAATTATGAGCACCCGAGTTTGCAAGGGAAAAACAAACTACGAGTCGGTTATGGGACTGGTATGAGAAATCATATAGTAACTTAACTTATTTAAAAATAAGGCATATCACAGGACCACGCCATATGACACGGAATGGGTTTACTCCACTCGATTGCCGGTGCATAAAATAAAACAAAACAACGCAATGCTTTTTAGAAAAAAGAAGCCGTTATAAGACTCAGGTCCCGTCACACAATGCAACACAAGCCTAAGGATAGAGTTTTGACTTATAATGGCTAAACTTGCTTGATACAAGAAGATAATAATCATTTGATATTATTATTAGTGTCTAGGTGTTTTAAAACAATTTCAACATAAATGTATCAATCTTAGACGGCATAGTAACCCATCCTACTATGTTGTCATATAGATTTACAACTAAAACTGGAAAGTCGCGTATTGGAATTTTAATTTCCATCTATGATTCGAGGCAAGGGATCTCTCCTCACCGATTTGGACCATCTCTAGCCAGATGTCTAGGACTACACGCATGTGACCCTTGGGAGCGATAGGGCCGGTCAGTCGTACGTCGCTGATTAGTTACGCCTAAATCATACGTTTCTCGGTCCTATCATACCTCTTGGTCAGTACGTAGACCTTCTGGGCCTTTTTGCGGCCGTATCTGAGGTGTCTTGCTATCCAACACCCACATAAGTAAATATGTCTGGGCTTTATACCATGGCACTACTTCTAGCTAGAAAGAAATGCATGTTCCCACTGTTGTCCCTCATCCCGAGGTGTGAAGCTCCCGAATTAACGGTACAACACGAATCTAGGCCATATATTTGTCATGCTACGATCATCATCCACAAAGCTCTTCTTTTCAACAAAAGCTTTGATCCATGCATCTCAGCATGTCACACAGTAATTCTAGACCATACAACTGATAACTATTGATATAACCTCTAAGCTCATACCTCTCAGAGATGGGTGTTGAGCCAAGAGAGTAAATTCTCCGCCACTAAATAAATATATATTTATCAGAAATCAATTAATACAGTTCGAAATACCGCGTCTGACATACAATCCATTTATAAGTTCGTTCTGGTTCTGAACGAAATCGGAGGCACCTCATTCATCATCCCATATGTCCAATACATGAGAGAGGTCCTCGCATATCCGGACAATTAACAAGTATGTCTGGACAACTACCACTATAACCCCTTCATGGGAGCTACTCAAATCCAGGGCATCGGTAGTAATCCATTCGATGTGAAGATTGTCGGTCTTGCACCATCTTCAACATCTTCGACTTTTAATTGTCCTTCAATTATTTAAAATGGGTTAAAACCGGTCTTTTCAAATAATTCTCGCATAAACAAATCAAATCAAATTCTAATTTGAATTTTTAATTAACCTATTAAACCTCTTTTTAATTGGTTCCTTTCTTAAAATTTAAAATCTTATTCTTTTCTCTGGTTAAGACATTTGGCTTTCACAAATCGTTTCAATACCATATATTAAAAGGTTTTATCAAAAATTCAATTCAATTAACGAATTAAAATTCTCATTTCTATACATCGCCAAAATCAGTTATATAAGCTTTCACGCCAAAAACTGCCAAATCGCACTTAACCATTTTTATCGTTATAAATCATGTGAAATTGATTTATACGCATTCTGAATCATTTATAATATTTTTCAATATATATATATATATAGTTCATTTCAGTTGAATGACGTTTCAGGCCATTTAACTGCACTGGCGATGTTTTCATTCAAACTTGAATTAAACATTTCTCAAAATCTAACCATTAGATCTTAACATATTTATTATCATTGAAAATATCTTATCGAAGTGAATCCAACGGTTCTTATTTCAGGAAAATCCAACGGTCGGATTTCCTGGTAAACTCATGTAAAATTACGCGTCGAAAACGCGAACTACCGCTACGTTATACGTTCTATTTAATTTATATTCGACGTGTGTATATATATTATACGTCGAACTACTTCCAAACTATTTTATGTATTAACTATTTGGCTAACGCCTTATATTTTCGAAAAATTTCGCCATAACCTCCTTTTTATGGGTTGATCGAAAAAACCACAACTCGCCTTTCTAGGCCCTTATAAATCAATATTAATATATGTGTGTGTGTGTGTGTGTCCAACCAAAATCAATCGGGAGGTGTGTCAAAATTTATCATCCCAACACCCGTATGGGGTTTACATCATGTTTACAAACAATTGTGACTTATCTACACACAAGGGAGATGTGTAAAAAGTATCATCCCAAGACCCGTGTGGGGATTATATCACGATCCGTATTGCTTATACACACACAAGAGAGACATGTATATTTCTATCAGCTCAAGACTCGTGTGGGGCTTGTTATTAAATCCTGCGATTTATCATTATATGGTTATCAAATTCACATCATTAAAGCATCAAAAAATTACATGCTTATATGGTAATATTGTCCAGTCCGCATTGGATATGCATCAGACGTTACCTGCTATGTGGTTCTTCTTCTTCTGTTCTCGTCGTACAAGCATCAAACAATAACATGCTATATAGTTAACATCATATAAGCATCAAACATTTACATACTTATATGGGTATGTTATGTTATGCTATGCTATGCAGTGTGGTCCAAAATTATTGTTCTCTATCCAATGGTGTATATTTTTAATTACACACAAGCAACTATCACAGTGCATCCAATTCACACACAACAATAGTAATAATTAAATTACGCAATCAATGCTATTTAAGGCGAAACAAATTTTCGTTAAACTTGGTGTGTAGTTTATGTGTTGAACTCAAGGGATATCGCATATAACAGATAAAAATGAAATTTTTATCAAGCTACTCAATGTTTAACATAGAAATATACTCGTAGGATCAGTGATAAACACTATTAAATATTTTTAATTAGCAATCGACAATGAATTAAATTTTTATTTAACTTATTAATACAACTAATCACTAATGATTATTTTAACTTCACCAATTAACTATTAAACAGTAAATTCTAACTAGCCCTTTTACGCGTTTAGATTTCTCAACGATTGTTTCCACTCCACCAATCCTTGTTCTGGAAGGAATGTGGACATGTTAACACTTCTAAAGCTCTAACGACACTTGTCGGACTCTCTTGTGTGACTTTTCGGTGGCCTACGGAGTTCTAGCAACTCACTAGCACACTCGTACTCGCGTATATTAGTAGATCCGAGAGTTTGAGGGGAAACGGGGGGATTTTAAGGAGTGTCCGAGGCTAGGACAACGAAGGGGTCCATTGTCGAGGTTTTGCAGCGCGATGGAGGGGTTCTCGGGCTTCGTATGTGGTGTAGAGGTGCTAAAGGAGGTGCTCGAGGTGGTGGGAGGTGAAAAAGAGAAGAAAGGTGTTTTAAGCAAAATGGAGAGGAGGGGGGTCCACCGCGACTGCGGCTGGCAATGCAGGGGAGGGGGAGGCGGTGCGGTGGCTGGTGGGGTCGGCTTGGGTGGAGGAGGTGGCCATTAATGGTGAAGGAGGAAGGTGGTTTTCGCAAAAGAGAAGAAAAAAAGAAAGAAAAGGAAAAGTGGGAGGGGTTTAAATGCAAAATTACCACCACTCACGCGGATTGCTGAAGTGGCGCGACCCTATGGCTCTTAAGAAAACCACTTAGGCCCATTGGATGACCTCCGTTTCATTTGAAGTTTTATAACTCAATTATTATAAATGTGTGCTAGTTAGCCTCCGCCTCTTTTGATCGCACGATCACGAATTAATTACGTTTGTCACGAAATTTTGGATTATGACAATAAACATAATTCTGAATCCAACGGAACAGGTTTCGTTGAATTCCGAATTCATATGACCTTCCGTTTTATTTTTCGAACGCGTTTCAGTTTGATTTCAACCTGTGGTTTTAGCATACGTTTTATTCTCGCACGCCCATACATTAGCTCCAAAAATTATGAAATTTAGAATTCTACCATTATCGATGCTATGGATTCAATAAAAAATGTTTCGTCGAAATCCAAGGTCGTCTCAATAATGTTCCTTTGTAAACTGATCAAATCAGCTTTTAAATAATTGATTTTCGAAATCCAATTGTATTTTTTTATAAAATTAAATTAAAAGTAATTTTTAAATTGGTTCCAAAATTTCGGATTGTTACAGTCTACCTTATTTAAAACTTTTCGTCCCCGAAAAAGAAGACAAAAGCAAAGTGGTAACATAAATGATGAAATAAATATAGGTTTACCTCACATAGAAGAGTTACTTAGAGATATCCACCCTTCACCTGAGATAAGCATGTTTATTGTTATCCTCTGTCTCCCACGTACACTCTCTGGATGTCTACTCCAGTGTACATTGACTAAGTTTACTTTCTTGTTCCTTAGTACTCTGGTTTCACAGCCAATTATCATGATCAGCTCTCTACAAACTGCTAAACTCGGAGTAATTTCCAAGAATTCCTGTGATGCTTCCTCAAAAATTAAGTCTGGATCATGCATATGCTTTTGGAGATAAGAAACGTGAAATACATCATGAACTCTGGACAACCAATCTAGCAACTGAACTCTGCAAGCTAGAGTCCCAATCTTTTCCAGTATCGGGAATGGACCAATATACTTAGGTACCAACTTTCCCGTTTTCCCAAATCTAACCGCTCTCCTTAACGGAGAAACCTTCAGATATACCTGATCACCAATTACAAATGCTACATCTCTTCTTCTAGAACCTGCATAACTTTTTTGTTGGCTCTATGCGACCTTCAATCGCTTCTTAATAAAATCCACTTTATTTGCAGCTTCTTACATCATATATGGACCCAACACTAGCCGATTACAAAGTTCTATCCAACATGCAGGAGATCTACATGGTCTACCATATAATGCCTAAAACAGTGACATCTTTAAACTTGCTTATAAGCTGTTGTTATATGAAAACTTAACAAAATGTATATGATATTCCCAAGATCCTATGAAATCAAGAATGCAAGCTCGCAACAAATCCTCTAAAATACGATTCACCATTTCAGTCTGACCATCAATATGGGGATGGTATGCAGTGCTAAGATTCAGCTTTGTTCCCCACTAAGACTGAAATGCTTCCCAGAACTTACTGGTAAAGATCGGATCTTGATTACTAACAATGATATTGGGAACTCCTTACAGTCTAACAATCTCTTTCACATAAATCTAAGCAAGACTCTGAGCTGTTCTACTTGCTTTTGCTGGAATAAAATGGGAGCTCTTCGTTAGACGATCTACTATAACCCAAATGCTATCACTGCTTTTCATGGTTCTAGGCAAACCATCAATAAAATCCATATATATATAATCCTACTTCCATTCCGGAATCTATAATGGTTGCAACAACCTAGCGACCTTCTGCTGATCACTCTTGTCCTGTTGGCAAGTTGAACACCTGCTAACATATATCGAAATATCTCTTTTCATTGACTTCCACCAGAATGTGCGCTTTAGATCTCGGCACATATTACTCACCCCTAGATGGATACTTAGCTTAGATTCGTGACATTCTTCTAGTACCTCTCTTCTGAGCTCATGAATGTTCGGAACACAAATTCATCCTTGTTGCCTCAGAACTCCCTTAATATCAACCTGGAAATTCAAGACTTTGCCTTCCTGAATTCTCTTGCTAATCTTCTGAATAAATTCATCATCCTTCTGCAGAATAGAAATCTTCTCAATCAGCGAGGGTGTGATAATAAGATTAGCAATAATCACATTCTTTTTGCTGAGCGTGTCTACAATAACATTGGCTTTTCCTGGAGTATATAAAATGTCAAGATCATATGCTGCAACAAACTCCAACCAACGCTGCTATCACATATTTAAATCTTTTTGAGTGAACCGCTATTTCAATGATTTATGATCTGTATATAACTCGAACTTCTCACCCAATAGGTAATGCCTCCAAATCTTCTAAATATATACCACTGCTAACAACTCCAAATCATGAGTAGCATACTTTTTCTCATGTGGCTTCAACTAACGACCTGCATAGGCGATAACTTTGCCTCTTTGCACCAACATTGTGCCAAATCCTTCTAAGAAGCACTTGTATAGACAGTCAAATCTTGATTACCGTCTATAATAGTCAACACAGGAGCTGTAGTCAACCTTTCTTTCAGCTCTTGGAAAGCGGCCTCACATTCTGTTGTCCAATTAAACTTGGCCTGCTTCCTAGTGAGCTTTGTCAATGGGTTGGATAACTTCGAAAAATCTTTAACGAGTTTCTGTTAATAACTTGCCAATCCCAGGAAACTTCTAACCTTTTTGGGAGTGCTCAGTTGCTTCCAATCTTGGATAACCGTAATCTTGCCCGGATCTACCAAGATTCCTTTCCTTAATACAATATGACCAAGGAACTTTGCTTCTTCTTTCCAGAATATGCATTTTGAAAATTTGGCTTTTAATATGTTCTTTATCATAATTTCCAACACCTGATCTATATGCTTTGCATGCTCGCTGGCTAACTTCGAGAAGATTAGAATATCATCAATGAAAACCAGCAAAAACTTATTTAACACTCCACGAAACACACGATTCATTAAATCAACAAAATAAGAAAGTGCGTTGTGTAACCTGAATGACATTACTAACCATTCATAAAATAAATCTGGACCCCTGAAAGTTTTCAAAAGAACGCATTCTTCTACAATTCTTAATTGATGAAAACAGTAGCTAGGCCCATCTTCGAAAATACTCGCGCTCCATTCAGACGATCTAATAAATCATTAATACGTAGCAGTGGATATTTATTCTTGAGTGTCTGCTTATTGAGGTATCGAGAAACTACATATAGTCTAAGAGTACCATCTGACTTCGAGACGAACACCATTGTAGCTCCCCAACTTGAGAAACTAGGCCTGATCAGACCTTTCCATAAAAGCTGACGAGTTTGATTACTCAACTCTTCCTTCTCTTTCACTGTCATCCTTCGAATTGCATGAACAACTGGCATTGCATTCGGAACAAGATCGATTCTAAAACCAATCTCCCTTCGCGGCGGAAGGCTATCAACTTCTTCAAATACATCTGCATAATCCTTAACAACTGGAATATTTTCAGTAGAAGTGAGACAAATTTCTAAGGCAGTCCAAAATTTCTTCCTATTTGAATTTGAACCTTCACAAGGTATGGTTATAAAATTTCCAAATTTACATTTAGCTTTAACCATTCTCTAGGCGCATTTAACTACGGCTTCATAGTTAGTCAGCAAAATCTAGTCCCAAGAAAAGATCAAAATCAGTAAAATTCATAACGATCAAATTGAAAGAAAACCAATAATGGGAATAGGAGACGGGCCAACACCAACAAAGATCGAGGGAACCTCCTATCGGATTGTGAACACTAATTGATTCTTCAAGATATCTAAGTTTCAAATATAATTTCATTACCATGTTTCTCGAAATAAAACTTCGTGATGTTCCTGTGTCAAATAGTACTTTAACAGGAATATTTCTAACTGTAAGCGTACCTTCCAAGACATCTGGCCTTTCCCTACCAGTAGAGGTTATTGGAGCATCTGCCACGTTATACACATGATCCACTTCAGACATGATCAGCAATGGGCAATTTGGCTTGATGTTCCCCTTCTTGTAGCAGTTATAACATTCCCTATTATCTCGAGGTTTCTTGCTAGATTCAGATTCGTTCCTTGTTGGCCTCTTGGGAGCCCTGCAATCGCTAGCCTAATGCCTGTAACGATAAGCCATTTCAACCACTTTGGCAAATAGGAGTTCTATATGGGCTATCACCCTGCTCTGATATCTCCTCTGATATACTCTAGAACTAAGGTTAACCATTAGCTCTGGTACAAAATTGACATGACCCAAACCCCCGGTCCTGAGAGGCAAGGGATGTCTATGGATTATAACACATTAATCCCGTCAGCAGATCACATAACATAGCATAATACAAAATATCAGTGACTAATTTTCATCATATTACATCAGCGGAAATAAGTATCATAGTTACATCAACGTTATAGGATCACACTTGGTTCAAATACAGTTTCAACTTGAAGATAATAATAAGTTTGCAGCGGAATCAAATATAATTACACATAACAGAGTGTCTAAAAAGGTTCAATAGAAATGATAAAGGTCCATCTTCAGCTCCAAGCCAAAATAACATCCATAGCTCCAGTACATATCCAAAAGTGAGCTAACAACCTGATCACTTGGCTGCCCGTGTAAAATTATGGGCACCCGAGTTTGCAAGGGAGAAAAGCTACAAGTCGGTCATGGGACTGGTATGAGAAATCTTACAATTACATAACTTATTTAAAAATAAGGCATATCACGGGACCACGCCGTATGACACGGTACGTGTTTACTCCACATGATTGCCAGTGCATAAAAATAAAATAAAACAAAACAACGCAATGCTTTTAGGAAAAATGAAGTTGTTATAAGACTCAGGTCCCATCACACAATGCAACGCAAACCTGAGGATATAGTTTTACCTTATAATGGTTAAATAGGCTTGATACGAGAAAATAATAATCATTTGATGATATTATTAGTGTCTAGGTGTTTTAAAACAATTTCAACATAAATGTATCAATCTTAGACGACATAGTTGTTAGGGAATGCGGAATGGATCGTTAAGGCAAAACAACACTAGAGGGGCGTGAATAGTGTTTATGAGAATTTAAACAAAATCTAAAACTTATGTGAACTACGAGATGAATCAAACATCACAAACAAAATCACAGACACAGATTCAAACACAGATACAAAATAAAAAGAAATAAAGATGCAGAAAAGGAAAGAACACACCGGATTTTATACTAGTTCGGATTGCTCCTATGTCCAGTCTCACGCAACTCTGGATTGCGCAGAGTTTTATTACAATATCAAAATCCAATTGCAACCTCTTTGATTTCACGGCTACAAGGGATACCACCGATTCCAACCTCCTTTATTTCACAGCTACAAGGGATACCATCGATTCTAACCTCCTTGATTTCACGGCTACAAGGGATACCACTGATTCCTCTTTTACTCAACCCAAACAATTACAAACAGCCCTATAACTCTTTAATAGCAATTGATTCAGAGAGAGATGAGAAGAGAGTGAAGAGAAGAAGTTTGATCAAAACAGAATCGAATTCGGCAAAGTATAAGTGTGGAAATCATAAAAATGATTAAGAATGATTATATAATGAAAGAGGATGAAAGTGGAGAAGAAGATATGTTTAAAAATTTGGTTTTAACCCCTTTTTATAGAGTGTGAAAGGATGCAATGGTTCTAAATCGTTTCAAATACTGAAAAGACTTCCTTTCAAAAATAAAAAAGTGACAGTTATATGTCGATATGGTGTTTTTGGTATGTCGACATACCCTAGTGAAATTTTGTATTTTAAAGCATTTTTCAAGTGTTTTGATATTAATATAATTCTGGAAATTCTTGAGTAAAAATCTAGTGTTGTAAATTAATATTATATAGTAGAAAAACATATGAAAACTTAAATTTAAACAATATAAATATATTTATAAAATTATAATATTATAAGGTTTTAAACTATCTAAATATATAAAGTATAATAATATAAAATTTAAGTCTGAAAAACAAAGAAGAATAAGAAAAGATAAAAATAAAATAGAGAGGATTGAGGATAGAATTGAAAATCAAAGTTTGAAAATTTGAATTTGAATTTGAACCTAGAGTGCTATTTAGAGTCTTACAGAATCTAGACTATATAACTATATTAATCTTGAACTCTTGAAATCTTGAATACTCATGAGTCCTGAAATTTCTCTGATCTTTGAATCTCTATTATCTTTAAAACTGTATAATCTTCAGTTATATTTCCTGTACAGAATTCCAGAATATATATATAGTCTATGCAAAAAGTGTTAGTATATATTTTATAATCAATGATAATTGAAATAAGGTTGTTGTCATCAAAACTCCATTCTCCAACAATCTCCCCCTTTTTGATGATGACAACCTTAGTTTATAAAATATCATACCTGTGTATACTTGTTGATGATGATCCTTCTAATACTCCCCTATCTGTAGGATCCCTATAAACTATTCCTATATTTTATAATTTCTCCCCCTTTGGCATTATCAAAAAGAAATCCTTAAAGTACTACCCCTAAATTGTATAACTTCCTAAATAGAACTTAAGTTACTAAAAATACTCCCCTTTAATCTATTAATATTCTTAAGTAGAATACTTCCCTTAATCTATAAAACTTATAATAATAATACCGAGCAATATGATGATTAAATAAAAACCAATCTAAGTATCAGTATTACATATGTTTGTCTGATATATATATTTATACATACATACAAATCAAACCAAATCAAATCACACCATATGTCTTAATATATACAAGTTTCAAACAATAGAATCCAAATCACACCACACCATATGTTTTAGAATATTTAAACAAATCAATCAAATCATACCGAACAATTAAACGTTTCTTGGAACTTCAACCCAACCTTCTTCTCCAAAGATAGGATCCTTCTTAATTACTTCTCAACCTTCATTTTCTTTGGTTGGTAGAGACTTTGCGAGATTATTATCTTCGTCTCTGAAAAGAGAAGAGATTAGCCATTGCATTGCATCAAAATACTTCTCTTGTTGTTCGAACATCTTTATTTGACTTAGTTCAAGATGACGCTGATTTCGTAGAACGATAAGGAGAATATTTTTGAAAGAATTGAGAGCTTCTTCTATATTTTCACTAATATTATGGATAGGATTTGCCATGGATTTGATGAGAAATGATTAAGGAAGGAGTAATGAAATAATGAATTTTTCTAGAAGAAATGGACTTAAATAGGGTTTGGAATTCGTTGGATTTCAAATGTACATGAGTGGTTATTTTAATTTTAAAATTTGAAACATTTTGAAAATATGTCAGTATATGTCGACATACTCTTTCTATCATGTCGACATACTATAGTGTTATATTGAAAAAAAATTGAAATTTTGAATTCTTTTGAATTCTATTATATTACAATTAGTTTTATAGTTTTTCCACAAACATAAAGATGATTATATCATAAATAAAACTCCATTCATTACTTGATAAAAAGAAAATACATCCAATTAATCAAGACACACTTTAAATACAACATTCGAAAGCAAATACAAGGAAATACATAAAGATAGATTAAACTAGATGGCCTAGCTTTCGGATGATGATGAGGAAGATGAAATTCCAAGCTTTCTTCCTATCTTAACCATGAATTTGGATATTTTGGAAAGTATCTTGTTAAGCTTATATTGATTGTTGACGTTT
This sequence comes from Allium sativum, assembly GCA_030737875.1. Taxonomy (NCBI): domain Eukaryota; kingdom Viridiplantae; phylum Streptophyta; class Magnoliopsida; order Asparagales; family Amaryllidaceae; genus Allium; species Allium sativum. The sequence continues at coordinate 504,904,944 of CM060921.1, read as the reverse complement.
TTCACTTGATTTTGAACAATTGTATCATTGTAAATACCCTTAGAAGTTGGATACTCAATACTTTCCATAGAAGCCTCTTCTTCTTCTTCGACTTCAATTGGCTCTTTTTCTTGTTGCATTCGAGCTTATTTGGCCTCGAATATCTCATATGGTTTAAAAGTAAGAGGAATTTGCATAAGAAGAATGTTTGATGAGTCAAACACTTTTCTAGGGACAAATTATTCTCGATGAAGATCAATATTAAAGTATTTGAAAATGCGAGTGAGATAAACACCACAATAGAGGGTGTTTTCTCTAGTAGATAAATCTATGGGCTTAATTTCATTAAGGATCATTTCGGCCCGGTTGATAATATATCCACCCATAATGTCAAAGAGAGCCCTTTGGACTTTAAGAGTTGGACTGTTGAAATTTTTGGAACGGGGAGTGATGGTATGTTGGAGGATAAGGTTAACAATTATTGCTTTTGGACGTAAGAAACAATTTTTAAATTACATTGGAGCACCATTTTCGAAAATAGTTTCCATATCAGTTTCTTCGATAGGAAAAGTTGAAAAATCCGAGCCCACACTTCTACAATTTAGAATAGTGCCTAAGAGTTCGACATCGAGAACAATTTGAGTTCCTTTGCATTACTCCAAATTTGGTTTTCGTTGCCTTCATAAAATCCGCGATTGAGATTTGCATAGACCATCTTCACGAGTTTGGGATAACATACTTCATCGTTATCACGAGAGTCAATTAGACTCAACACTTCATTGTGTTTGAAAAGAGAGACGAGATCATAAGAGGGAAAGTCTCTAAAGATGGCGAAAGCACCCAGGTTAACTTTAGCATTTGCTAAATAGTTACCATAGGTTTTGATGGCCTCTTGTCATTATGAAGATAGCCTTTGATGGTTTTGGTTATCTTCAATTTATGAGATGAACTTGAGGAAGCCACTGATTTGATAGTTTTTGGAAGAGAATAGATGTGAAGAATTATAGTTTTGAGTTATGAATTAAAGGTAGAAAGGATAGATATATATAGAGATTAAATGGATATGAATTGAATGAATTTGAATTGAATATGCATAACTTTTCAGATTGAAATGACACCTTTTCAGACCTTGGGAGTTGGTGAAAAGTTTAGAGGGAAGTTTGAAAATTTAAACTTTTGAAATTCAAAATATAAATTTCAAAACTGGTTAGATATGTCAACGTATACTTTTCTGTATGTCGACATACTTGACTCATTTCAAAGGAAATTGGATTTTTATACTTTGAAATATATTATCGATTTATATTTCAGGTTTAACGATTTCCTGAAATAATTCTAATCCTAATAGACACTCAAACAATTTTATTTTATTAATTTATTGGTTATTTAATATTATATTATTATTTTGAATTTCAAATTTGAATTTCTAATTTTAAAATTTTGTTTTTAAAGTTTTAAATTCAAACCCAAACAAACAACAAACAAAGCAACCATTCAATCAGATAAAATTAAAATTTAATTAATGCGTACCCGGTGTTTCGATCCTTTTCTTCATGATTTTCTGAACTATGAATTGCCGTAAAGCATATATCCATATTTCTGGTTTCTGGTTCTTCATCACTTGATGACGAATCTGAATCATCTAATGTTGTTGCGTATGCTTTCTTTATTTTCCTTGACGAATTATTGTTGTCCGTTTGTTGAGTCGATCTGTCTGGATATGGACATATTTTCTTTATATGGCTTGGTTTGTTGCAGTTAAAACATCGACTATCATTAATTTTTGAATTTCCTTGATTATAACTCTTCCTTCTATATCTTAGAAATCTTCTAAAGTGATTTGTCATAAGCGTTGTTTCTTCATCATCTTCACTACTTGAGTCGAAATCATTTATTGTTGCTCTAAGTGCAACAGATTTCTTTTCAGTTGATCTATTTTCTTTTCTGTAATTGGATTTCATAAGACATCAAATTTCCAATTAAGTCTTCAATCTTCATTTCATTGACATCATTGGCTTCTTCAATAGCCAAAGTCTTCTGATCCCATTCTGAAGTTAATGAATTTAATATTTTTCTGACCTGATCTACTTCAGAATAAGTTTTTCCAAGTGTTGTTAGCGAATGCACTATCTCTTGAAATCTGCAATATATATCTAAAATAGACTCATTCTCGTTCATTTTAAATAATTCAAACTGATTAACTAACATGCCTATCTTAGTCTGTTTAACTTTACTAGTTCCTTCATCAGTAACTTGTAAAGTTCTCTAGATTTCATAAGAAGTTTTACATATTGATACTCTATTAAATTCATTCCGATCTAATGAATAGAATAACATATTCATGGCTTTAGAATTGCTTTGTGCAGCAGCCTTTTGTTCATTTGTCCATTGTGCAAATGCAGTTGTGGGTTCAACATATTCATTTTGAGTACTATTCCATGTGTCTAAACCTACTGGCTGTAAATAAATTTTCATTCTACATGCCCAATATGAATAATTACTACAATAAAACAATGGTGGTCTAATAGGGGATTGATCCTCTATAAAAGAACTATTATTGCTACCAGTGTTGGTTGCCATTATCACTATTTTCAAAAATCAGATTATGAACTTTTTGAAAGACCATGCTCTGATACCAATTGTTAGGGAATGCAGAATGGATCGTTAAGGCAAAACAAACACTAGAGGGGGGTGAATAGTGTTTGTGAGAATTTAAACAAAATCTAAAACTTATGTGAACTACGAGATGAATCAAACACCACAAACATAATCACAGACACAGATTCAAACACAGATACAAAATAAAAAGAAATAAATATGTAGAAAAGGAAAGAACATACCGGATTTTATACTTGTTCGGATTGCTCCTACGTCCAGTCCCACGCAACCCTGGATTGCGCAGAGTTTTATTACTATATCAAAATCCAATTACAACCTCCTTGATTTCACGGCTACAAGGGATACCATTGATTCCAACCTCCTTGATTTCATGGCTAAAAGGGATACCACCGATTCTAACCTCCTTGATTTCACGGCTACAAGGGATACAACCGATTTCTCTTTTACTCAACCCAAACAATTACAAACAATCCTATTACTCTTCAACAACACTTGATTCAGAGAGTGATGAGAAGAGAGTGTAGAGAGAAGAAGTTTGATCAAAACAGAATTGAATTCGGCAGAGTATAAGTGTAGAAATCATAAAAATGATTAAGAATGATTATATAATGAAAGAGGATGAAAGTGGAGAAGAAGATATGTTTAAAAATTCGGTTTTAACCCCTTTTTATAGAGTGTGAAAGGATGCAACGGTTATAAATCGTTTCAAATAGTGAAAAGACACTTCCTTTCAAAATTGAAAAAGTGACAGTTATATGTCGACACGGTGTTTTTGGTATGTCGACATACCCTAGTGTAATTTTTATTTTAAAGCATTTTTCAAGTGTTTTGATATTAATATAATTTTGGAAATTCTTGAGTAAAAATCTATTATTGCAAATTGATATTATATAGTAGAAAAACATATGAAAACATAAATTTAAACTATATAAATATATTTATAAAATTATAATATTATAATGTTTTAAACTATATAAATATATGAATTATAATATTATAAAATTTAAGTTTGAAAAAAAAAGAATAAGAAAAGATAAAAATAAAATAGGGAGGACTGAGGATAGAATTGTAAATCAAAATTTGAAAATTAGAATTTGAACCTGGAGTGCTATTTAGACTCTTACAAAATCTAGACTCTATAACTATATTAATCTTGGGCTCTTGAACTCTTAAAATCTTGAATACTCATGAGTCTTGAAATTTCTTTGATCTTTGAATCTCTGTTATCTTTAAAACTATACAGTCTTCAGTGATATTTCCTGTATATAATTCCTGCATATATATATTTTATACAAAAAGTGTTAGAATATATTTTATAATCAATGATAATTGAAATAAGGTTGTTGTCATCAAAACTCCATTCTCCAACAATAGTAACCCATCCTACTATGTTGTCATATAGGTTTACAACTAAAACTGTAAAGTCACGTATTGGAATTTGAATTTCCATCTATGAGCAGAGGCAAGGGATCTCTCCTTACCGATTTGGACCATCTCTAGCCGGATATCCTAGACTAAATGCACGTGACCCCTGGGAACGGCAGGGTCGGTCAACCATACATCGTTGATTAGTTATGCTTGAATCTTACGTTTCCCGGTCCTATCAGACCTCTTGGTCAGTATGTCAACCATCTGGGCCTTTTGCGATCGTATCCTAGGCACCTCGCTATCCAATGTCCATATAAGTAATTATGCTTGGGCTCTATAATATAGAACTACTTCTAGATAGTTAGAAACGCATGTTCTCCCCGTTTTTGACTCATACCGGGTGTGAAGCTCGTGAATTAACGCTACAACACAAAGCTAGGCTATATATTAGTTGTGCTTCGATCATCATCCACAAAGCTCTTCTTTTCAACAAAAGCTTTGATCCATGCATCTCAGCATGCCACACAGTCATTCTAGACCATACAACTAATAACTATCGATATATTACCTCTAAGCATATACGTTTCAGAGAAGGTTGTTAAGCTAAGAGAATGAATTCTCCGCCACCAAACTGATATATATTTAGCAGAAATCAATTAATACAATTCGAAATACCGTGTCAGACATATAATCCATTTACAGGTTCGTTCCGGGTTTGAACAAAACAAAGACACCTTTTTCCTCATCCCATATGTCCAATACAGGAGAGAGGTCCTTGCATATCCAAACAATCAACAAGTACGTCCAGACAACTACCATTATAACCCCTTCAAGGGAGCTACCCAAATCCAGGGCATCAGTAGTAATCCATTCGATGTGAAGATTGTCGGTCTTGCACCGTCTTCAATATCCTCGACTTTTAATCTTCGTTCAATTATTTGAAATAGGTTAAACCTAGGTCTTTTCAAATTATTCTCGCATAAACAAATCAAAACAAATTCTTAATTGAATTATTGATTTACCAATTAAACCACTTTTTATTTGGTTCTTTTCTTAAGATTTAAAATCTTATTCTTTTCTCTAGTTAAGACATTTGGCTTTCACAAATCATTTCATTACCTTATATTAAAAGGTTTGCACGAGAATTCAATTCAATTTACGAATTAAAATTCCCGTTTCTAAATATCGCCAAAATCAGTTATATAAGCTTTCACGCCAAAAACCGCCAAATCGCACTTGACCACTTTTATCATTATAAACCATGTGAAATTGATTTATATGCATTATCAATCATTTATAATATTTTAAAATGATATTTCACTTATATATATATATATATATAGTTCATTTCAGTCAGACGACGTTTCAGGCTATACAGCTGCACTGACGCTATTTTCATTCATAATTGAATTAAACATTTCTCAAAATCTAACCGTTGGATCTTAACATATTTATTATCATTGCAAATATCTTTCCAAAGTGAATCTAACGGTTCTAATCTTAGGAATGTCCGATGTTCGTTCGAGTCCGTGATCGAAATATGTTCATCCAAGTCCGTTTGATTTTCATTTTGGACATGAATTACGACAACAAATTTGTACGAGAAAAAAATCATGTCATTTCCCTGTTTGTTCGAATTCGTCTGAATTTCTTATAATTCGGTATATAGTTGTGAGAAAATATAATAAATGGTGTAAATTGTGATATAACTGGCCATGTCCGACTGGTTCCGTTCATGTCCGTGTTTGAAAAACATATGTCCATGTCCGACCAATTTTATTTAGAATAACAAAATATGTTCAAGAATTTTTTTTGTCTGGTCCGTGTTCATTTCGAATTTTTTTAGGATAGTAACCGAACAGACCTGTGTCATGTTCGGTCCGACTGATTTATACCCCTACTAGAGCTCACACCCAACAACAAGAGACTTATGAAGAATTAACCCTTTAAAATCAACAACTTATCTCAATAAACCAAAAGAGGCTAGAAAAGAAAGTTGTCGGCTTGAAAAGGCCAATGTCTGTGAGAATGACCAAACTAGAGAAAACTATGGAGAAAATGGTAAAGTCATAGGGAAAGGTCTACAGAAAATTTTGTGGTTGATCTTCTTCTCGCTTCTCTTCCTCACCATCTCCAACTCCACCTCATGCTCATATCTGAACACCTCTTCAATCTTCTTTGCATAGTAAAGAAGGCAGTAGACATGACAATAGAAAGACTCCAACGATTGAGAGTCCAAAAGAAGAAAATAAGGAGAAAAAGCAGATACAAGAATATTAGGATGGCCCAGCTCAACAATTTATAACCTATGCGCCTTTTGAAGAATTGACAATTCATGAAGATGAAGGATACATCATGGTTAATCCTCAATTGAGAAATTAATATCGATATGATTAAAGATACTATAACTACTTCGGATACAATTATGGAAATCCAAGTAACGATCAAAATTGGTAAATCTCGCTCACTATGATCACGTAGACCGCATGATGCACCTATGCAGGATTGAATTATAGCCCACGCTGAAGGCCCAACAAGAGGTAGGGGTGGGCCTAAAATGACTTAGGAGGAGATAGTAAAAAGATATTTAAGAAATTGGAGTATATCTGAAGAGCTGGTATCGAATAAGAGTGCATGGAAGTTAGCAATCCATGTACTAGAACCTTAGGTTTTCTGGGGTTTTTTACAACTACTTTTATTATCTATTTAATTATTTTAAACTTTATTTGAAGCTTTTAACCTTATTTTTTGGTTCCATCTCTAGCCAGCCTAACTTGTTTGGGATTTATGGCTTAGTTGTTATTGTTGTTATTTGTCTTTGCATTACAAATATTTTGTTATTTCCATCGTAAACATTATGTTGATTATTGTATCACACTGTAACCATATTGTATCGTAATCTTTCTGTTTATTGTGCAATGTAAATATGTAATCATGGTATTTTCAAACCATTCTATTATTTAGTATTTATTTTCTTCCTATAATGCTTGAATTCTTTTTGATAATGACAAAGGAGAGTAAAATTAGAAAGCATGTATATAGTGTGTTTTATTATTATTGTATAGTTGTCATCATTAAAAAAGGGAGATTTTTAGTATCTCACATCTTAAATTCTAATGACCACAACTATACTTCACATATTATCAAGTACGCTAACAAATTACAGGTACAAAATATTCAAAAAGTCAAGACCAAGATATGAAATTATTTCGTCAAGTGAAGAACTCGAAGAACTCTCAAGAAATTATCATAAGATAAGTATATTGAGTATGTTGTGTCTTAGATAACTTGTATGATCACCTTAAAAAATTTGCATAATTAACTTTTATAACAAAACAAAGCTATTGCTATTTTAAAGAGAGTCAGATATCTAGTAAAAAATCTCAGGCGTGTAATGCATAACGCCCACATGTACATATACGTGTGTCGTACATCTCAATATAGGACCACATGTATGAGGACCCCAAAATTCACCTATCAAAAACTCGCACTGATGCCATCGGCTATGAATTCCTAAGCGGTGAAAAGTTGGAAACTCAACGGTGAAGTAAAAAAGAACAAGAACAAAGTAGAAAACAGCAGAATACAACAAAATATCACATCGAATGGAAAATATATAATAATCAATTAACCTTTACAGTAGAAATATTTTTAATATAATTAGAGTCTAATCCTAGATCAGCCTGGACAGTTATAGAACATGTCCTTATAAATGCTAAAATAATAAATTAATATAAATAACAAAGCAGAACAATATAACTATGCCCATACGTAGATGAAGATCTCCAGCTCCTCTGGAAAGTCCCAAATGATCTTTATCTAATAAATCTTGCTTCTATCCCCATAAATGATACTCAACTTCAAGTTCCCCAGCAAAACCTGAAATTCACTCGGAACTGACCCAAGTATTGAAAACAGCCGGACTAGGGTTGAAAAAAAACCAGCTAAGAAACACAAACTAGAATACTATGACGGAGTCAAAGATTAGCAAACAAACAATGACTTTTGAAAAATGAGAGCAACATATGAAATCCTTGTTGCAAACAAAAACGAACGGCAAACTGGCATGCCCGTAAATAAATTAACAAATGGATTTTTATCTTATGATAGCCAAAACCTTTGATACACACAATCGTTTGATAATATTATTAATGTCTTGTTGACGTGGGGAATTGTCATAGATTCAACACACGCCAATACCCGAGTGTATGTGTATTAGCAACACAATTATCCACGCATAAAGTAAAGTAATGCAGAAGAACACGGCTTTTTATAGTTGTTCGGCACTAGCACCTACGTCCATTTCATAGTAGCCATTCATCATATATTTGTCGATTACAAAAGTTGTATAAGTTCGCATAATATTTGTGTACAAAGCGTTGCAATAGAACAACAAAATATTTTTAATTTTAACTTTGAGTAAATTGTCCTTATTCTTCTTCGTTGGGTGGAAAAGATGTTGATTAGGTCAACAGTGTCCAAGAATTCCAAATATGTCCAAAATATCCCAAAAGTGGTGTAATTGTGCTTGTAAATGTCCATGAGTTGATGGAAAATGTTTGTGTCACGTTTTAATGGTCCAAGTTTTGTCTAATAGTCAGAAGGAGATGGAAGCCATTAATAGTGCTTGAGAGCTTCAAGAAGTCCAAAAATACCCAAAGAATCCAACCCCTTTAATGATTGAGGTAAGAGGGTATTTATAATAGTGGGTTAGGTAGGAGTAGGTGAGATTTGGGGACCACATAGCAGAAATTCATGTCCTTGGAAGAACCATACCCAATAATTCATATCCCTTTGATGAGGGACAAGAAATTTAGTATCCCATTAGAGGATACGAAATTTTCGTATCCCTCCAGGGGGTACGAACTTCGTATCCCTCTAGGGGATTCAAAAATTTGTAACCCTTAAGGGATACGAATTTTTGTATCCTTCTACAGGATACAGAAAAAGGAGAGGCGAAAATGCTGTTTGATTGCAGTCGAATTAGGGGGACATGAATTTATGGTGAGGTGGGTTTTGAGGGATACAAAACACTTGAGTTAATCATTTTGAGGAGTTGAGAGGCCTACGCATGCATGACTTCTCTCGGGTCTGAAAAGACTGTGAAGACACTTCTACACACGTTCACGGAAACAGACGCAACTTTCAAACCATAAGGCCGTTTAGGCTAAACGAAAATTGTACCTGAAGCTAACTCAGAGAGCTATAAGAGTTATGGTGTGATGCACCATAATTAATGTTTTAGGGCCCAAAAGAGGTCATCTAAAGGGGTTTTGGGCTATTTTTATGTTCACGTCGCGACTTCGACCAAACCACTTTAAGTTTGTTGAAGTTATTATTAACGTGCGTCAGCTTTGACCAAAAAGCATGTCAACATCCCCCCTCTAAAACACGTCTTGCTTGATGGGAGGAAGATGTTTTTTGCTAGAAGACCAGAAATCCGGAAAACAAAGCTGGGAGAAGTCCGATAATCGTTGAGATCATAATAATATAGAAATCCGATGATCGCTGGGATCGTATTAGTGTAGAAATCCGACGATTGCTGAAATTGTGTTTATAATGGAAAGCCGACGATCGTTGAGATCGTATTTAGAACAGACTGTCGATCCCCGGATGCTTTGGATCTAGGAAACAGAAGGCCATGAATTGGTTAAATCTTGTCGGAGCAAGCATGTACCAGCAAAAGGGGTTTTTGCACTTAGCGGACCAAGTTGTGTAGTGTTACGTGTAAGAAGGGCCAGGTCGTTAAAGTTCTTGTGATAAAAGGGTTGCAATAAGGAACTCCGTTGCTTGGCTGACCAAGTCGAGTAGTTCTTATGTTTGGCAAACTTATCCGAGGAATCTTAACGCCCGATAGTCCCAGCCTTTGGGGGAAGTCGTGGATCGGAGTTTGAAGCTAAGACCAGAATTCCGAAGTTTATGCCCGCCTGAACAAGAATGGGGAGATCAGAGTCTTACATTTACACTGAACGCATCCAGTGCGGAGCTGGAGCTCGAACTGTATTTACACTAGACTGATCCAGTGTGGACTATATTTATACTGGACTGATCTAGTTTGGACTGTATTTATGTTGGACTGATCTAGTGTGGATTTTATTTATACTGGACCGATCCAGTGTGGACTTTATTTATACTGGACTTATCCAGTGTGGACTTTATTTATACTGGACTTATCCAGTGTGGAATTTATTTATACTGGACTTATCCAGTGTGGACTTTATTTATCCTAGACTGATTCAATATGGACTTTATTTATACTGGACTGATCTAATGTGGAGCTGTTGCTCAAAAGTAGCATTTTATTAATTTTGCATGAGTACAACGGTCGTTAGTCGCACCCTGAACACGACTGGAGACAACATACCAGTTTCGTGTGTGCGGGCCGACGTTGCCGCTTTGATTACATGGAAAGATAATAAAAAGGCGAGGAGTCGCCAACAACAAAACAAACATAAATAATGGATCGGGGTCCGATGAGCTTGGAAGAGCCGCTGAGCGGGGTCAGTTGATGACAATTCCGTTGGGACGACCAGTTCTTCCCCTATCCTGAGATGTTGTAGGGAACAGAGCAGGTGGCGCAGCTGTTGTAAGGTTCAGGACATACTATTGTAGATCGCCATGCCGGATGAAGGCTTGAATGAGTTCATGAAACACCCTATAGTAGTTGGTGTAACACCCCACATCCGTTAGTGTCACTCACAAAGGGAATGCACTAAGTTCTGTGGAGCATTTAGGGTAAAAGATGCAGATAAATTACAAGACAGACAGAAATTAAACAGCGGAAAATAAAACTTTACTTTATTGATAAGATAGTTTGTACAACAATTGTTTTCCAATATCAGAGTATCATCTGTCTTACAAAATAAAGAAGCATAAAAATACATTTATATTCTCCAATGTAGCATAAGCCAGCCATAGCAGCGAAAAGGAGAGTCCAAAGCACTTTGTCCAAGAATCTTCAAGCTTGGGAAGAGCAGCGGTCCAATCTAACCTGAGTGGAACTATTCCCTCCTCAACTACCTTGGGGGGGGGGGGGACGGAAGAAAAGAAGACGAAAGAAAAGTAGAGTCAGACATAAAGCCTGAGTAAGTCTAGTGACTATTCAGTCTATGGATAAGAAAAAGAGCATGATAAGTATATGCTGGAAATGGGAAAGCACCCTAAACTAAGTTAAGTTATCTCGAACCGAATATACTATCGTACCCCATACTAATCTCTGCACCACCTAACTAGTGTCCCAACTAGTAATGATAACGCGATCCCAATCCCTGTAATTTTTGTTGCCTTCAGGCGTACATTTATTGTTTCTGACCTAGATCTAATCTAGGATTTACGCTATCTTCTGAACGATGCCCTCTAGTCTAGGACACACTACCTAGAGTGGTATATGTTCCTAGACTTTTTCCACGTATGTGTCGCGAATCGTTATCGCTTGTCTAGATGCACATGTCCTGTAATGTGCGGCCTGAGTTCCGTGTCAGGGCTACTCTAGAAATACGGAACTCGGTCGGGAGCTTTCAGATATCCGCCGATGCAGATGCTAAGGTCTGTTTTTTTTTTCTAGTGGCTATGGTCCCACTCGACCCCTCCCTCAACTAATAAACGGCCATCCTTGAAAAATGAGAACTATGCGCAGGCCCCCCTATGCCCCACTGTCCTATGGCCATCCGCAACCATAACTAGATAGCAAGTATATGATCTTTTGGAGTTCTCCGCCTTTCCGCTTCACGTATCTCGATTGACTCAAGATGGTAGGTAGACGACGAGTTGCTATCACAGGGCTACCGTCTTCTCGCCGAATCACGCTGGTCCATCCTAGTCTTTAGGTTGCCATATTTTGCAACCAAGGCATACCCTTGGTTCTTCTAACGCAGACCTTAACCTCTGTGAGCCCAGGAGGATCATCTGCAGCCTCGTAGAGGGATACCAAGAGTACCCTCGCTTCCCCTCGAAGCCTCGGGCTTCGTAACCCAAATCCTTGGAGCCTTCTAGAATCAGACGGACGTACGCTCCTTCTCGTGTTCTACTAAGATTTACTACTTGGTTTCTTTCCTTCATCAAGTTGGTTAAGTGTCATTAGTCAATTCAAGTTAACTTAACCCATCCCTTTTGTCATATTATACTGGTTAAGTGTTGCCTCCTTGTGTTAACTTAACCTCACCATCTGTTTAACTAACCTGTTACAACGGTTAAGTGTCTCCTTATATAACTTAACCCTACTACTTGTTTAATTAACAGGTTATAATGGTTAAGTGTTGTCCATTCACGTTTAACTTTACTACAAGTCAAATTACACTGGTTAAGTGTTCTTGTTACTTAACTCTAATCATTCATGTTATATTGGTTAAGTATTTCTAACTTACTTAATCCTAACCCACTTGTCAAATCAACTTGTTATCATGGTTAAGAGTTCTAATTTTACTTAACCTCAATCACCTGTCTCACTAACATGTTTCTATGGTTAAGTGTTCTAATTAACTTAACCCCAATCACTTATCTCACTAACATGTTTCTATGGTTAAGTGTTCTAATTAACTTAACCTCAATCACTTGTCTCACTAACATGTTTCTATGGTTAAGTGTTCTAATTAACTTAACCTCAATCACTTGTCTCACTAACATGTTTCTATGGTTAAGTGTTCTAATTAACTTAACCTCAATCACTTGTCTCACTAACATGTTTCTATGGTTAAGTGTTCTAATTAACTTAACCTCAATTACTTTTCACACTAACATGTTTCTATGATTAAGTGTTCTAATTAACTTAACCTCACTCTCTAGTCCAGTTTAATCATGTTAGAATGGTTAAACATTTTCTTAACCTTACCCACTCCCCTAGTCAACATATTAAATTGGTTAAGTGTCCAGATTAACCTAACCCTACCCACCAATTTAGTTAACATGTTGAATTTGGTTAAGTATTAATTCAATTGACTTAACCCTATCAATCCTGACTCAGCCTTAATTTATTAATTAAAGCACCAACCACTCACATTAGACAGATATTGTTGTGGTAACTGGACAGCCGGTCGGTTCCGGGCATGTTTACACCACAACTCATGTCTAACCTCGGGTCTTTATTGGGCTCAATGCTTAACCATCCACATTGGATAGGTATTGTTGTGATTACTGGACAGCCGGTCGGTTCCGGGCAGGTTTACATCATAACTCAATCCAACCTCGGGTTAAGCATATCATATTTTCTAAGTTTACATATTTGTCTCTTTTCAATTTTATATGTAAATGTTTTGTGGCCCATTATCCAAATTCGTTATTCTTGGGTATAATAATTTATACCACTTAAATTTCACAAGTCGTTGGCACGTGCCAAACATGCCAACACATATATTTTAATTAAACCCAGCGTTATTTCCCCCGTTTGTACGTTCGCAATATTATAACATATGTTGGGCTTCAACATTTCAGCCCAACTTAGAAACATAGAAAACAGAGGCTTAGAACATGATATATTCTAAGTAACATAAAAGGGGTGTGTGAACGCATGAACTTGCAACATAGCGATTTAACTAACATAAATTATGTGGTGCATGAACTTGCAATATAGCGATTTAATTAACATAAATTATGTGGTGCATGAACTTGCAATATAGCGATTTAATTAACATAAATTAGTGGTGCATGAACTTGCAATATAGCGATTTAATTAACATAAATTATGTGGTGCATGAACTTGCAATATGGCAATTTAACTAACATAAATTAGGGGCTTGTGTACTTGCATTGTAATAGCATATAATTTTGACATAAATCATAAACCTAAACATGAGTCATGGGTTTCAATCTATTCATGTAAACTTGCATTTAAAATATGAACATAACTAAATTAGGTGTCACTTGTATTAGCATGTGATTTTTATAACAACATAAGCCGAAAACATATTTTTATTTAGGCATAACACTAAACATAAACTAGTCATTTCTATGAAGTCACTATATGTTCACAAAGATGCTTACTTTTGTCACTAATACAAAAGTATAGTTTAACTTGAATTATGAGGCCTATTCCAACATAAACTTATATGAATCATGTTACCCAAATGGATCCAACTACCCTTGAAATGATCATAGGCATATATATGCAAAGATCTAAATCATGTAGGCATAACAGTGAATTATGTTTACATAAGTCTCAACTTGGTTGTAACAAAATATATACAACTTCTTATTAACCACAACATATAAATGTCAATTTCCAACATGAATCGTATACTTGCAAGGGGTGTTACTTTTCATTGCAAATGTACAATTAATCCAATATCATGTTAATTATACTACAACATCCCAAATCCATTTATAATAAAATCAGAACAACATACAATTATGAACTAGCATCGTTACAACTAAAGTACGATTCCATTTTCATTCTACACAAATCAAGTCTCAATTTTTATTCATATCGGAATAGTACTCTACTTACAACGTATGACGAATCTTGTATTCAGGATTCTGAATTCTGAATTTGGTAATGCTATCCTTTGAGGTTGACGTTGTTTTGATTTATTTGTTGTAGTTTTAAGCTTTGAATAAACTCTTAATCGTCTCTTAATTTGACGGCTACTCCTAGTCTCTCTTCAGCAGCATGACGGCTCCTTTTTTTTTGTGAATTAGGTTGTGAGAGCTATGTTGTTTATATAGAGTTGCAAGTTAATTTGAGCAGTCGATGAAGCCAATGTTAATACAAGCCGTCCGTTCTAAAGAGAAGCCAATTATGTTCACAATTTAAGGGCTGTAAATTACTCCTATTTCAAATTATGTCATAATTACTTTCTTAATGTACATTATCAATATTTATTATTAAATTTGTATGCACATAAGATACATCCCCCCTTTACACAATTATTATTAAATTTGTATGCACATTAGATACATCTCCCCTTTACACATTTATTATTAAATTTGTATGCACATTAGATACATCTCCCCTTTACACATTTATTATTATTTTTGAATTAGCAACTTTAGTGTTAACAGAAATACGGGGTGTTACATTCTCCCCTCCTTAAAGGATTTCGTCCCCGAAATCTTCAAGTCTAGGAGAATGCATATCCTACCATCCAATCGTCCATCTACTCAGCCATCAAACACAGGCATCCATTGTCCTTAAAGGCTTCTAATGCTTTTATGTTCATATGCATAGTGTGTGTATATGTCCTTGTCTAATGCAAAATCAGGTGGTCTACTGATTCAGTTGACCTCCTTAATGCAAATCATGTCAGTGCCATGCGTCCAATATGTATGCAAATCCTAATGATACATATTATTTCTATATGAGTGCACAACCATTCACTCAAATGCAACATCCATATGATAGCACATTAAGTTCAATTCATAAACAAATACATATATGTAAATGAAATATGAAGGCGTCTGAGCTGATCTAGTGCCTAATACATGTGTATATGCATTCACGAGCAACCACTAGCAACCATTCGCAACCATCAACCATAACATGTTTCAAATACATGTTTACATCCAAAAGGGTTTCTATCTAAGGATCGATGATACGTCCTAGAGGATATACCTTAAAAGGTAGAAATTAGTATGCATAGAATTCCTAAAAAAAAAGGAATCAAGGATGTACCCTTAAGAAAAAGGGTATGAGGCGCGTATGCCTTACCTTCAATCTCCCGTATCATGTTTTCTTGAGCTTTACTCAACCGTACCTTAACAGATTCAACTTCACGATTGTGAAGTTTCTTGACCTCCATTTCCAAAATAAACAAATGTCAACCATGATACTGAGTGTATATACTAGGATGATCAGAGGTCTCTCCTCTTAGCTTATCCATCATGCCATAACTATGAGGGTCAAAAGGTCACTACATACTTTTTACCTCTCTTAAGGTTAGTCCTTCTCTATATAGAGTGCCTGCCACAACTATTCATCTCTCAAGCAAACCATCCTAGTCGAACTCGACATCCCTCAAGTACAAGCCCCAAAGGCCTAAACCAATATCAGACAAGCACCCGAGGAATGTCTCCTCCGAATTTGGACAATCTATATGAGATGATCTAAGCAAAAACAACCAAACACTTGAGCACTAGTTGGGATCTTTTACTATACAAGTACTAAGGTGCAGAGACTCAACTATGGAAGCAAATATGGACAAATGCGAAGTGCTAAAACCAAAAGAAAGAGTACAAACAGAAAAGGTAGACTCTTCCAACAGAACTTTACTACCTTTCTCCTAGGTACGCTTAGGGGTGAAAGCATGTACTTGCCCTTCTGAAAATCTTGTCCTTTGTTCTTAATTATTTGCCCTATTCTGCCATAGTAAAGATACTTCCTTTTGTCTTAGGTTTTATAATCCCTTCCTCCTTCGTGAGCCAAGTCTACATCCATGAATTCCTCATCCTTGGGTTGTGCTCCTTAGCCAAACTCCTCATCCTCTTTCATGTGTAATCATGTTGACAAATCTCTCAAAAGCTGCCTCCATCGTACAGAAAACACTACTAAGCTTGAAAGAAAACTAGCCGCAGGTGAAACTACTACGGTTATAGATGGAAGTCGGGCACTACTTCGCCCTTCGATGAGGTTACCTCCCAAAAAGCCAGGAGCCCCAGAGACTCAAGAAAGAAGGGGACAAGAATCTAAACAGAGAATCAGAAGATAGTGCGTATGGCTTTTGGGGAATATGCCTTTAAAACAAAACTTTTCTTTTGAAAATGCTTCTTTTAAAACTGTTTGAAAAATAATATTTTCAAATCTTTTATCTGATCCGGTAACCTTCAGCTCTGATACCACGTGTAACACCCCACATCCGTTAGTGTCACTCACAAAGGGAATGCACTAAGTTTTGTGGAGCATTTAGGGTAAAAGATGCAGATAAATTACAAGACAGACAGAAATTAAACAGCGGAAAATAAAACTTTACTTTATTGATAAGATAGTTTGTACAACAATTGTTTTCCAATATCAGAGTATCATCTGTCTTACAAAATAAAGAAGCATAAAAATACATTTATATTCCCCAATGTATCAAAATCCAGCCATAGCAGCGAAAAGGAGAGTCCAAAGCACTTTGTCCAAGAATCTTCAAGCTTGGGAAGAGCAGCGGTCCAATCTAACCTGAGCTGAACTATTCCCTCCTCAACTACCTGGGGGGGAAACGGAAGAAAAGAAGACGAAAGAAAAGTAGAGTCAGACATAAAGCCTGAGTAAGTCTAGTGACTATTCAGTCTATGGATAAGAAAAAGAGCATGATAAGTATATGCTGGAAATGGGAAAGCACCCTAAACTAAGTTAAGTTATCTCGAACCGAATATACTATCGTACCCCATACTAATCTCTGCACCACCTAACTAGTGTCCCAACTAGTAATGATAACTCGATCCCAATCCCTGTAATTTTTGTTGCCTTCAGGCGTACATTTATTGTTTCTGACCTAGATCTAATCTAGGATTTACGCTATCTTCTGAACAATGCCCTCTAGTCTAGGACACACTACCTAGAGTGGTATATGTTCCTAGACTTTTTCCACGTATGTGTCGCGAATCGTTATCGCTTGTCTAGATGCACATGTCCTGTAATGTGCGGCCCGAGTTCCGTGTCAGGGCTACTCTAGAAATACGGAACTCGGTCGGGAGCTTTCAGATATCCGCCGATGCAGATGTAAGGTTTGTTTTTTTTCTAGTGGTTATGGTCCCACTCGACCCCTCCCTCAACTAATGAAAGGCCATCCTTGAAAAATGAGAACTATGCGCAGGCCCCCCTATGCCCCACTGTCCTATGGCCATCCGCAACCATAACTAGATAGCAAGTATATGGTCTTTTGGAGTTCTCCGCCTTTCCGCTTCACGTATCTCGATTGACTCAAGATGGTAGGTAGACGACGAGTTGCTATCACAGGGCTACCGTCTTCTCGCCGAATCACGCTGGTCCATCCTAGTCTTTAGGTTGCCATATTTTGCAACCAAGGCATACCCTTGGTTCTTCTAACGCAGACCTTAACCTCTGTGAGCCCAGAAGGATCATCTGCAGCCTCACAGAGGGATACCAAGAGTACCCTCACGTCCCCTCGAAGCCTCGGGCTTCATAACCCAATTCGTTGGAGCCTTCTAGAATCAGACGGACGTACGCTCCTTCTCGTGTTCTACTAAGATTTACTACTTGGTTTCTTTCCTTCATCAAGTTGGTTAAGTGTCATTAGTCAATTCAAGTTAACTTAACCCATCCCTTTTGTCATATTATACTGGTTAAGTGTTGCCTCCTTGTGTTAACTTAACCTCACCATCTGTTTAACTAACCTGTTACAACGGTTAAGTGTCTCCTTATATAACTTAACCCTACTACTTGTTTAATTAACAGGTTATAATGGTTAAGTGTTGTCCATTCACGTTTAACTTTACTACAAGTCAAATTACACTGGTTAAGTGTTCTTGTTACTTAACTCTAATCATTCATGTTATATTGGTTAAGTATTTCTAACTTACTTAATCCTAACCCACTTGTCAAATCAACTTGTTATCATGGTTAAGAGTTCTAATTTTACTTAACCTCAATCACCTGTCTCACTAACATGTTTCTATGGTTAAGTGTTCTAATTAATTTAACCCCAATCACTTATCTCACTAACATGTTTCTATGGTTAAGTATTCTAATTAACCTAACCTCAATCACTTGTCTCACTAACATGTTTCTATGGTTAAGTGTTCTAATTAACTTAACCTCAATCACTTATCTCACTAACATGTTTCTATGGTTAAGTGTTCTAATTAACTTAACCTCAATCACTTGTCTCACTAACATGTTTCTATGGTTAAGTGTTCTAATTAACTTAACTACAATCACTTGTCACACTAACATGTTTCTATGATTAAGTGTTCTAATTAACTTAACCTCACTCTCTAGTCCAGTTTAATCATGTTAGAATGGTTAAACATTTACTTAACCTTACCCACTCCCCTATTCAACATATTAAATTGGTTAAGTGTCCAGATTAACCTAACCCTACCCACCAATTTAGTTAACATGTTGAATTTGGTTAAGTATTAATTCAATTGACTTAACCCTATCAATCCTGACTCAGCCTTAATTTATTAATTAAAGCACCAACCACTCACATTAGACAGATATTGTTGTGGTAACTGGACAGCCGGTCGGTTCCGGGCAGGTTTACACCACAACTCATGTCTAACCTCGGGTCTTTATTGGGCTCAATGCTTAACCACCCACATTGGATAGGTATTGTTGTTATTACTGGACAGCCGGTCGGTTCCGGGCAGGTTTACATCACAACTCAATCCAACATCGGGTTAAGCATATCGTATTTTCTAAGTTTACATATTTGTCTCTTTTCAATTTTATATGTAAATGTTTTGTGGCCCATTATCCAAATTCGTTATTCTTGGGTATAATAATTTATACCACTTAAATATCACAAGTCGTTGGCACGTGCCAAACATGCCAACACATATATTTTAATTAAACCCAGCGTTATTTTCCCCGTTTGTACGTTCGCAATATTATAACATATGTTGGGCTTCAACATTTCAGCCCAACTTAGAAACATAAAAAAAAGAGGCTTAGAACATGATATATTCTAAGTAACATAAAAGGGGTGTGTGAACGCATGAACTTGCAACATAGCGATTTAACTAACATAAATTATGTGGTGCATGAACTTGCAATATAGCGATTTAATTAACATAAATTAGTGGTGCATGAACTTGCTATATAGCGATTTAATTAACATAAATTAGTGATGCATGAACTTGCAATATAGCGATTTAATTAACATAAATTATGTGGTGCATGAACTTGCAATATAGCGATTTAATTAACATAAATTAGTGGTGCATGAACTTGTAATATAGCAATTTAATTAACATAAATTATGTGGTGCATGAACTTGCAATATGGCGATTTAACTAACATAAATTAGGGGCTTGTGTACTTGCATTGTAATAGCATATAATTTTGACATAAATCATAAACCTAAACATGAGTCATGGGTTTCAATCTATTTATGTAAACTTGCATTTAAATTATGAACATAACTAAATTAGGTGTCACTTGTATTAGCATATGATTTTTATAACAACATAAGCCTAAAACATATTTTTATTTAGGCATAACACTAAACATAAACTAGTCATTTCTATAAAGTCACTATATGTTCACAAAGATGCTTACTTTTGTCACTAATACAAAAGTATAGTTTAACTTGAATTATGAGGCCTATTCCAACATAAACTTATATGAATCATGTTACCCAAATGGATCCAACTACCCTTGAAATGATCATAGGCATATATATACAAAGATCTAAATCATATAGGCATAACAGTGAATTATGTTTACATAAGTCTCAACTTGGTTGTAACAAAATATATACAACTTCTTATTAACCACAACATATAAATGTCAATTTCCAACATGAATCGTATACTTGCAAGGGGTGTTACTTTTCATTGCAAATGTACAATTAATCCAATATCATGTTAATTATACTACAACATCCCAAATCCATTTATAATAAAATCAGAACAACATACAATTATGAACTAGCATCGTTACAATTAAAGTACGATTCCATTTTCATTCTACACAAATCAAGTCTCAATTTTTATTCATATCGGAATAGTACTCTACTTACAACGTATGACGAATCTTGTATTCAGGATTCTGAATTCTGAATTTGGTGATGCTATCCTTTGAGGTTGACGTTGTTTTGATTTATTTGTTGTAGTTTTAAGATTTGAATCAACTCTTAATCGTCTCTTAATTTGACGGCTACTCCTAGTCTCTCTTCAGCAGTATGATGGCTCCTTCTTCTTTTTTTTTTGTGTGAATTAAGTAGTGAGAGCTATGTTGTTTATATAGAGTTGCAAGTTAATTTGAACAGTCGATGAAGCCAATGTTAATACAAGCCGTCCGTTCTAAAGAGAAGCCAATTATGTTCACAATTTAAGGGCTGTAAATTACTCCTATTTCAAATTATGTCATAATTACTTTCTTAATGTACATTATCAACATTTATTATTAAATTTGTATGCACATTAGATACATCCCCCCTTTACACAATTATTATTAAATTTGTATGCACATTAGATACATCTCCCCTTTACACATTTATTATTAAATTTGTATGCACATTAGATACATCTCCCCTTTACACATTTATTATTATTTTTGAATTAGCAACTTTAGTGTTAACAGAAATACGGGGTGTTACAGTTGGTGTCATGACCCGACAACTTATGGAAGAGGCAGTATCTGTCGGAGGCTGCTTGCCTCGGAGTCGGACCCCTACCAGGAGGCTTCTGGAAAGGGGAAGTTTCGGAAGTGTCGAAATAAATCCTTTCTAGGCTTTGGTTGAGCTTAGTGTAGGCTGGGAACTTCGACTCGGAAGCAGGCCATGAGTTCTGGTTGTCCCAAGATTTACCCTTGCCCTTTTGAGCGAAGATGACCTTGAATCTGCCGTGGAGTTGGTTCATTGCATGGGTTTCTTGTCATGGAATTCCTCCTCCCTTAAAAATATTTCGGCTTTAAAGTTGGATTCAGCGAGATCCCTTGGTGGGTTCCGTCGTAATGAAGTCCAGAAGTCTTTTTTGTCAAGAATGTCGAAGACGACGACCATTTGGACCATGGACGGATCCGACTACTAACAGAGAACACCGCTGCATTGAATCATTCGAGGAACTTGAGCAGAGCCTTGACTATTTTCTGCTAGACGGACGTCAGAGTCATGACGTTCCTTGGTGAGCGATGTGAACTCTGAATTGCTCGATGAACCTCATAACCAAGGCATTCCGGCTGCCGATGGATTCTGGTTCCAACTGTCTGAACCGTAGAGCAGCAATGTCGGTAAGATGAAAAGGGAAGCACTTGGACATGACGCCTTCGAAAGCTGAGTGTACTTCAATATGGCACATGTAGCGCATGAGATGAACAATAGGGTCTTTCCTATCGTTAAAAGGTTCTAACACCAGCAGCTAGAAGTCCGGTGGGTTCTGAGAATTCCTGATGTTTGGAGTGAAGGGGCTGCGAGTAATGCACTCCAAGATGTCATGGGGTGCCCCGCCACGGGAGTAGCATCGAATGACATCGACGACTTGACTTTCAGTGCCCATGCTGAGAAGTTGATTCAGATTGTGCAAGTTGACGCCAGTGCCCCCAGCGTCAAGTCCAACATTAGCAAAAGGTCTAGCGCTAACAAAATATCTAGCTCAAACCTAGTCTGAGGTGCCTCGACGGGAACAAATCCAAGATTAAGAACTACGGGAGTTCCTGCATCCAAAGCTTCACGCACTGGTGAGTGCCATTTTCGATGCCTGCTCCTAAGATCTGGTTAATGTCAGCTTGAGCCGATCCTTAAACGAGATTGGTGGTGTTGCCCCCGAAGCCGATATGATAGTTGTGTGTGGATTGGTGTCGACGTGAGATTTTCTTTGGGAATTGCCCCCAAGTCCAAAGTTAATCCTTGCGAAGCACTAGCACTTGTTCCGAAAATGTTTCATTGGCCCGACTACCATATAAATCCTTTGAATCGGGCGGGAATTGTGGACATGGAGGCCTCTTGGCGTTGGAAGTGTTCTTCCGATTGTTACAAGCGAGCAGTGAGATCTTTTGTCAAGTCCTTTACAACTTCGTCGATGTTGTCTCGAGTAACAAAGTTAGATGGGTGTCCGGTCGAGGAAAGTCCTTGTTCCTCCTCCACATCGGCTTCTTCTGAGCGAATCAGCTGCTTCCTTTTAACCATAGCGGTAAGTGAGAGATTTCAGAGAGAAAGTTGAAGTGTAACGGGTGTTCCTGCGTCCAAAGCTGCACGTCATGGCAGCTGAATGGCATTTTTGATTCATAATTCTGAAATCTTGTTAATGTCAGCCTGAATCGATCCATGAACAGGAGTAGGGTGTTGCCTCCGAGCCTAGCCGATCTGATAGTTGTTTATCGAATGGTGTCGACACGAGGTTGTTCTTTGGGAATTGCTCCCAAGTCCCGAGTTAATCCGTGCTTAACACTAGCGCTTGTTCCATCAACGTTTCCTTGGCCCAACTGCTTTGTAAATCCTTCAAGTCCGGTGAGAAGAGTGGCATGGAGGCCTCTTGGTGACCAAAGTGTTGTTCCTGCTATTCCAAGCGAGTTGTAAGATCTCTTATCCAGTCTTGACGACTCTGTCGATGTCGTCTCGGGTGACAAAGTTAGATGGGTGTCCGGTCGAGGAGAGTTCTTGTTCCTTCTCCACACCGGTTCCTTCCGAGCAAATCAACTGCTTCCTTTTAACCATAGCGGGAAGCGAGAGGTTTTCGAGAGAAAGCTGAAGTTGAATTCCAAAATTTGAATACCAAAGTCGATAACTAAGGTCGAAAACTAATGCTGAAAACTAAAGTCGAGAACAAAGACTGAGGCCGAAGCCGTGCGCCCCCTACGTGGCGCACCAAAATGTTGACGTAAGAAATTATCGTGGATTTAGCACACGCCAACAACCGAGTGTATGTGTATTAGCAACACAATAATCCACACATTGAGTAAAGTAATGCAGGAGAACACAACTTTTTATTGCAGTTAAGCACTAACACCTACATCCACTTTATAGTAGTCAATCATCGTATATTTGTTGATTACAAAAGTTGTTCAAGTTTGGACAATATTTGTGTACAAAGTGTTGCAATAAAACAACAAAATATTTATTAATTCTAAACTTTGACTAAATTGCCCTACTTCTTCATTGGGTGGAAAATGTGTTGACTTGGTCAACAATGTCCAAAAAATCCAAATATGTCCAGAACAGCCCAAAAGCGATGTAATTGTGCATGTAAATGTCCAAGAGTTGATGGAAAATGTTTGTGCAACATTTTAATGGTCCGAGCTATGTCCGATAGTCATGGAGAAGGAGATAGAAGCCATTAATAGTGCTTGAGAGCTTCAAGAAGTCCAAAAATGCCAAGAGAATTCAACTCCTTTAATGAATGAGTCAAGGGGGGGTATTTATAGTAGTGGGTTGGGGAGGAGTAGGTGAGATTTGGGGACCACATAGAAGAAATTTGTATCCCTGGAAGAGCCATACCTCGAAATTCATATCCCTTTGATGAGGGACGCGAATTTTCGTATCCCTTTTGGGGATACTAAATTTTCGTATCCTTCTACAGGATACAAAAAACGAGGAGGCGAAAATGTTTTTTGGAGGGAGTCGAATTAAGGGGACTCGAATTTCTGGTGAGGTATGTTTTGAGGGATAAGAAATAGTTGAGTTGATCATTTTGAGGAGTTGTGAGGTCTACGTGTGCACGATTTCTCTCGGGCCTGAAAAGACCGTGAAGACACTTTTGCACATGTTCACGGAAACGAGCGTAACTTTCAAACCGTAAAGCCATTTGGACCAAACGAAAGTGTACCTAGAGCTAACTCAGAGAGCTATAAGAATTACAGTCCATAGTATCATAATTGATGTTTTCGAGCCCAAAAGAGGTCATCTAAAGGGGTTTTGGTCAATTTTTATGTTCACGTCGCTATTTCGACCAAATTTCTTTTTGTTTCCTGAAGTTTTTATTGATGTGTGACAGCTTCGACCAAAAATCATGTCAACATTTTCCCACAAAAACATGTCTTGATTGATAGGAGGAAGATGTGTTTTGCGAGAAGACCAGAAATATGGAAACCAAAGCTGGGAGAAGTCCTACGATCGCTGAGATCGTAATAATATAGAAATCCGATGGTCGCTGGGATCGAATTAGTATAGAAATTAGGCAATTGTTGAAATCGTATTTAGAATGGAAAGTCGACGATCATTGAGATCGTATTTAGAACAGACTGTCGAGTCCCAAATGCTTAGGATCCAGGAAATAGAAGGCCATGAGCTAGCTGAATCTGCCAGAGCAAGCATGTATCTGCAAAAAGGGGTTTGGCACTTGGTGGACCAAGTTGTGTAGTGTTATGTGTATGAAGGGCCAGGTTATTAAGGTTCCTATGATAAGAGGGTTGCGATAAGGAACTCCCATACTTGGTGGACCAAATCGAGTAGTCTTATGTTTGGCAAACTTATCCGGGGAATCTTAACGCCCGATAGGCCCAGCCTTTTGGGGAAGTCGTGGACCGAAGCCCGAAGCTAAGAAACACAGTTTGAAGTTCATGCCCAACCGATCAGGGAGTGGAAGGCTAGAGTCTTACATTTATACAGAACGGATCCAGTGCGGGCCGGAGCTCTAATTGTATTTATACTGGACTGATCCAGTTTATACGGTATTTATACTGGATTGATCCGGTGTGGACTTTATTTCTACTGGACTGATCCAATGTGGACTTTATTTATATTGAATTTTTCTAGTGTGGACTTTATTTATACTGGACTTATCCAGTGTGGACTTCGTTTATACTGGATTAATCTAGTATGAACTTTATTTATAGTGGACTGATCCAGTGTGGACTTTATTTATACATGACTGATCCAATGTGGAGTCGGAGCTCGAAAGTAGTATTTTTTTTAATTTCGCATGAGTTCAACGGTCGTTAGTCCCACCCCGAACACGACTAGAGACAACAGGCCGGTTCCATGCATGTATGCTGACATTCCCGCTTTGATTACATGGAAGAAAATAAAAAGGTGAGGAGTCGCCAAAAACAAAAAAGTATAAATAACGGACCAGGGTCAGGCGAGCTAGGAAGAGACGCTAAGTGGGGTCAATTGATGACCATGCCATGGGGACGACTAGTTTTTCCCCTATCCTAAGATGTTGTAGGGGCAGAGCAGGTGGCGTAGCTGCTACAGGGTTCAGGACGTACTGTTGTGGATCGCCACGCCTGACACGGGCTTCAACGAGATCGTGAAACACCCTATAGTGATTGATGTCATAACCCGGCAACTCATTAAGGAGGTAATATCGGTCCTGTCGGAGGCTGCTTGCCACGAAGTCGGGCCCCTCTAGGAGTTCTTTGGAAAGGGGAAGCTTTGCGAGTGTCGAGGAGATCCTTTCCTGGCTTTGGTTGAGCTCGGTGTAGGTTGGGAACTTTGGCTCGGAACGAGGCCGTGAGTTCTGGCTGTCCCAAGATTTACTCTTGCCCTTATTGAGCGAAGAAGGCACTGAGTCAGCCGTGAAGTTTGTAACAACCCAGAATTTTGTCAATATAAATTAATTATTAGAATTTCAAAAATAGGAATTTCCGCAAACGATGTAATTTGACCACAAAACTTTAAGTGATGCGTTAGTCTCGGAATTTTGGTCAACTTTCATGTTTGGAGTTTCGCGAAAGGAGTCCATAAGAAAAAGTTACGGATGAAATACGAAAATGGACAGGAAATAAATAAACTAGAATATATATATATATATATATATATATTATACCTTATTTAACTAGCCGACCTGGGCTTCTAATGGACCTGGCGGTACCCTGGCGGGCGACCGCTACGGTCGACCTACTATTGTCAGATCGCCCAGTGATGGCTAGGTTTTATAGGTTTAGTTTATAATATATATATAACGGATGGACGGATATAAATTAAAACAAATCCAATGGTTCAAGGATAATTCCACCTCTATAAATAAAGGGGTAAGGTCTCATTCATTTCCACACAAATCTGTAACAGCAGCGGAGCTCTGCCATTTTTCTCTTTCTCCAACCGTAATTTCTTAATCTAAAATATATTCTTATACAACAAATCAAATCCAATTCATATGAAATTTTGAGAATTAGCAGATCTAATGGAAAAGATTGCAAATTGACGCTCCAAATCATATTGTTTCCTCTCTTTCTATTTTCTTACATCACTATAGATCTGGAATTTCCCTTTTCCAAATAAATTGTAGATTTATAAGAATTTGGGAATTGTAGGCCGAAAGGGTTCAAACTTTGGATTTAGATGCTATAAGTGGGAAATTTAAGAATACAGTTATAATAACTTATCTATTTTGTTTGAATTATATCTAAATTTTTATGCCTATTTTCTATCAAATCTACTCATTAAATTGTTGAAATTAGATTGACACCCACCAGAGCTGATTATAAAAATTGTTAAAACTTGTGAATTATAAATTACGGTTATGCATAATATTAATTGTAGGATTCTTAAATTTGTTTACACATGTTCCTACAGTTATGTTGTAAAATATGTTGTAATTGTTGTAAAGCACTGTAGATTTGGAAATCAGTCCCATTAAACACCATTTAGATGTAGTTACATTCCAGATCTCTAGTTCAGTGCTGAATAATAAATTGTGTGAATTTGGGTAAATATATACAAGTGGTAAATATTGTGATTGTAATATTTAAAAGGATTATAACTATTTGTATTCAATATATTGGGTTTTGGCTTAATTGTTGTAAATATGTTGTTTTCCTCTTTTTGAACAAAAAGATGTAATTTTGAATTCACAAGAGATATGACAAAAAGATTTAAAAAGGAAATGTGGTGCAAACGTACGTATAAATATAAATAAACATATTTGTGTGTAGTTTACGTCGACTATTCCAAAAATATATATATAAATATATATATTTCTTGTGAATTTGAGATATGTCTATTTTACTAATTAGGCATAGTTTACAATAATTACGGCTAACGGTCTTTTTGTAAGATTTGAAACCTTTTGGAAAGATTGGATGCAAAATGGAATCTTTGGTTATTGATTAAACCAAATCATTAAATTTATAATAATAATAATTTTATTAACTATGTTGACCACACGTAAACATAAGATATAAACATATAAATATTATCTGTCCAAAGCAGCGTAAAATGATGAAAATATACATTTTGTTGAATGATTGAATGGTTGGATAAGGTTCAATTATGATATTATATGTATATGTAATCCATATTGAATTAATATATTTTCGGTGACCATTTTAGCAATTAGTATAATCAATTGTTATAAATAGGACCGCAAATCATTAAATAAAAATTATAACCAAGGTTGATTAGGGAAAATAAATAGGATAATGGCTACAATTCCTAAATTAATTAGGATAAATGTTGTAAACCCCAATTAGGAAATTTGAATTATAACCACATTTAGACAAGAGGTTAAGCTCAACTTGTGGTAGAAGTATGCCCGGAAACGACTGGAAAATCCACCATCCACAGGTAGTCAGCTTAATGTGAAGGGTCTAATGCATAAACATAAATGTACTAAGGCACGAGGTTAAGTTCAACTTGTGGTAGAAGTCTTCCCGGAACCGACAGACAAATCCAGCATCCACAAGTGGTCAACTTAACATGAGTGGTCTGGTGCATAAATAGATATATACATAAATAAATAAAATGAACAGGCAAATAAATATGAATTGTAATTGTCTGTTGGGGTACAACAAATAGATACTTTAGGACTGATAAAATAAGGATATCCAGAGTTAAGGGTTGCCTTAGGAAAATATGACCGTTATGGTAAAAAATGGGAATAAACTTATGGATAAGAAAAAGGGGTTAATGGGTATCGATTGTGTTTAAATACTAAGTCCAATTAGGGTAGGTAATTAAATATATCATAGGTTAACGAGACATAACTTTCTTATTTATACTAATTAACATATAATTTATAATTTATAATTTAAACTTTAGAGTTGGACTTAGTAGGTTAATAATGTAAAATATTATTAACCATATGAACCCGTGACACTAATGAATCGTATGCGTATAGCAATCCCGTGTAGAGGGACTAGACCGGAATGACTTATTAACGTAGCCCACTTTATCCCAAATAAGGAAAAGTATTAAAGGGTAATGGGGTACGAACGAATAACCTTCGCGTATAGTCCGCTTCCTGGGTCTTAAGAGACTGGGGTTGAAGAATCCACCTGGGAATAGGTCTTTCAGTATAGGGGTCATAAACGACAAGTGTGTATGGGCCTACCCAAACCTAGAAACTAAAATCTCAGATATGACTACCTATCCTACGGGAAGTAATAAGCTACTAATGGGGTCATCTAATAAGGTTAGCTATAAGGTATAGCGAACGATAAAATACCATCTCCCACCTTATGTGGGGCAAGGGCATATGCGTGAACAACAGAAGCCTTAACTAGTAGGACCCGTAGCTGGTGCCCTCTAGTTTGTGTTAATGTTAGATAAACCTTCGAGGAATTATAAGAGTGAATGAAAGTATATATATAAACCCTATAACTAGGGATCTAACCTCGATTAAATAACCAGCCATGCTCTGGTATAAAGGCTTTATAAATATATGCGTAAAATATCCTATCTCGGTATTATAATTCAGAATACTACTTTGGAAAGAGCAGTACAGTCATGCGTAAACACTTACAAGGTTAGGCTAGAATTGCTAACCTTGGTAGGCATACATCTTGGGTTGAACCAAATGGGATACATCTGTGTATTATAATTTGTGTTGTACATTTTCTTTTCACCAGAATCTTGTTGTTATGACCCCCTCCTTATTACAACCACCCAGGTTTTCTAGAGAAGGTCGGGTTCTCATAGGTGTTTAAGTTTGGCTTTCGGTTCTCGTTCTCTCTCATGCTCGATATTGGTAAAGTGACTTACTTTGAAAAAGGTAGTTACTTGGGTTAGTACTAGTTCTCGTTCTTTCAGCTTCAAAGTAGAATTCGGGAGAGATCCCTTGGCAGGTGCAATCGTAATCAATTCCAGAAGTCTTTTTTGTCAAGAATGCTGGAGACGATGGCCGTGGAACCATGGACGGATCTGGCTTATCAAAAGAGGCCACCACCGCATTGAATCGAGGAATTTGCACGAAGTCTTGCCTGTTTTCTACTTGATAGACATCAGAGTCATGATGTTCCTTGGTTAAGCGATGTGAACTCTGAATTGCTCGATGAACTTTGTAACCAAGGCATTCCAGTTATTAATGGATTCTGGTTCCAACTGTCTGAACCATAGAGTAGCAATGTCGGTAATATAGAGAGGGAATCACTTGGCCATGATGCCTTTGAGGCTAAGTGTACTTTCATGTGGCGCATGTAGCATAGGAGATGAACAATAGGGTCTTGCCTACTGTTAAAAGGTTCTAACACCGGCGGCTTGAAGTCCAGTGGGTTCTGACAATTCCTGATGTCTGGAGTAAAGGGGGTGCGAGTAATGCAGTTCAAGCTGGCATGGGGTGCCCTACCACGGGCATAGGGTCGAATGACATCGGTGACTTGACTTTCAGTGCCCATGCTGAGAAGTTGATTTAGATTATGCAAGTTGACGTCGGTGCCCCAACGTTAGCAAAAGGTCGAGCGCCAAGCAAAATATCCAGCTTGATCCTAGCTTGAGGTGCCTTGATGGGGGAAATCCAAGATTAGGAACTATGGGAGTTCCAGGGTTCAAAGCTGCGCGCAGTGGTGCCTGAGTGGCATTTTCGATCCCTAATCATGAGATCTGATTAATATCAGCCTAAGACAATCCTTAAACGGGATTGAGGATGTCGCCCCCATGCCTAGCCTAGCCGATCCGATAGTTGTCTGTGGATTGGTGTGGACGTGGGGTTGTTCATCGGGAATCGCCCCCCAAGTCCCGAGTTAACCATTTAACACGAGCACTTGTTATGACAAAGTTTCCTTGGCCCGACTGCCTTGTCAATCCGTCGAGTCCGCCGAGAAGAGTGGACATGGAGGCCTCTTGGCGATGGAAGTGTTCTTCCTGCGGTTCCAAGCGAGTAGTAAGATCTATTGTCAAGTCCTTGACGACTCTATCGATGTCGTCTCAGGTGACAAAGTTAGATGGGTGTTCGGTCGAGGAGAGTTCTTGGTCCTCCTCCACAACGACTCCCTCCGAGCGAATCAGCTACTTCCTTTTAACCATAGCGGGAACCAAGAGGTTTCCGAGAGAAAGCTGAAGTAGAACGGGTGTTCCTTCGTCCAAAGCTGCGCGCACTGGTGCCTGAGTGGCATTTCCAATGTCTGATCCTGAGATTTAGTTAATGTCGTCCTGAGCCGATCCTTGAATGGGATTTGGGGGTGTTTCCCCCGAGCCTAGCCTATCTGATAGTTGTCTATGGACTAGTGTGGACGCTGGGTTATCCTTCAGGAATTGCCCCCAAGTCCCAAATTAATCCTTGCGGAACACTAGCACTTGTTCCGACAACGTTTCCTTGGTTCGACTGCTTTGTAAATCCTTCGAGTCAGGTAAGAAGAGTGGCCATCGTGGCCTCTTGGCGACGAAAGTGTTCTTCCTAATGTTCTAAGAGAGCAGTAAGATCCATTTTCAAGTCATTGGCGACCCCGTCGATGTCGTCTCGGGTGACAAAGTTAGATGGGTATCTAGTCGAGGAGAGTTCTTATTCCTCCTCCACGCTGGCTCCTTCCATGCGAATCAGCTGCTTCCTTTTAACCATAACGGGAAGCGAGTGGTTTCCAAGAGAAAGATGAAGTTGAAGTCAAAAATCCAATGACATAAGTCGAGAGCTTAGGTCGAAAACTAAAGCTGAAAACTAAAGTCAAGAACTGAGACTGAGGCTGATGTTGTGCACCACCTACCTGGCGCCCCAAAATGTTGACGTGGGAAATTATCGTACATTCAACACACGCCAGCACCTTAGCGTATGTGTATTAGCAACACAATAATCCACACATGAAGTAAAGTAATGCGGGAGAACATAGATTTTTATAATGGTTTGGCACTAACACCTACGTCCACTTTATGGTAGTCATTCATTTTATATTTGTCGATTAAAAGAGTTGTACAAGTTCAGACAATATTTGTGTATAAAGCATTGCAATAGAATAACAAAATTCTTGTTAATTCTCAGCTTTGACTAAATTGTCCTTCTTCTTCTTCTTCGTTGGTCGGAAAAGGTGTTGACTTGGTCAACAATGTCCAAGAAATCCAAATATGTCCAAAACAACCCAGAAGTGGTAAAATTGTGCATGTAAATATTTCAAGAGTTGATGGAAAATGTTTGTTGCACCGTTTTAATAGTCCAAGCTATGTCCAATAGTTATAGAGAAGGAGATGGAAGCCATTAATGGTGCTTGAGAGTTTCAAGAAGTCCAAAAATGCCAAGAGAATCCAACCCCTTTTATGAATGAGGTAAGGGGGTATTTATAGTAGTCGGTTAGGTAGGAGTAGGTGAGATTTGGGGACCACTTAGCAAAAATTTGTATCCCTGGAAGAGCCATACCCCGAAATTTGTATCCATTTTATGAGGGACACAAAATTTCATATCCTTTTGGGACATACGAAATTTTTGTATCCCTCCACGGGATACAAAAAGGGAGAGGCGAAAATGCTGTTTGGAGGGATTCGAATCATGAGGACTCGAATTTCTGGTGCGGTTTGTTTTGAGGGATACAAAATACTTGAGTTGATCGTTTTGAGGAGTTGTGAGGCCTACGCATGCATGACTTCTCTCGGATCTGAAAAGACTGTGAATACACTTCTACATACGTTCACGGAAATGAGCGTAACTTTCAAACCGTAAGGTCATTTGGGCCAAAAGAAAGTTGTATCTGAAGCTAACTCAGAGAGTTATAAGAGTAACGGTGTAGAGCACCATAATTGATGTTTTTGGGCCCAAAAGAGGTCATCTAAAGGGGATTTGGGCTATTTTATGTTCGCGTCGTGACTTCGACCAATTCACTTTGTGTTTGCTGAAGTTGTTATTGATGTGTGACAACTTCGACCAAAAAGAGTGTCAATATTTTCCCTCCAAAACATGTCTTTCTTGATAGGATAAAGATGTGCTTTGCGAGAAGACTAGAAATCCGGAAACCAAAGCTGGGAGTAGTCCGACGATCGTTGAGATTGTAATAATATAGAAATCCAACGATCGCTGGGATCGTATTAGTATAGAAATCCGACGATTGTTGAAATCGTATTTTGAATGAAAAGCCAACCGTGATTGAGATCGTATTTAGATCGGACTATCGAGTCCCAAATGCTTGGGATCCAAGAAATAGAAGGCCATGAGTTGGTTGAATCTTGTCGAAGCAAGCATGTACCTACAAAATGGGGTTTTGCACTTGGAGGACTAGGTTGTGTTGTATTATGTGTATGAGGGTCGGGTCCTTAATGTTCATGTGATAAGAGGCTTGCGATGAGGAACTCCCATGCTTAGCGGACCAAGTTGAGTAATTCTTATGTTTGGCAAACTTATCCGGGAAATCTTAACGCTCGATAATCCTAGTCTTTCTGGGAAGTTATGGACTGGAGTCCGAAGCTAATAAACGAAGTTCGATGTTCATGCCCGACTGATCAGGGAGAGGGGATTGGAGTCTTACATTTATACTGGACGGATCCAGTGCGGAGCTGGAGCTCGAACTATATTTATACCGGAATGATCCAATTTGGACCGTATTTATACTAGACCGATCCAGTGTGAACTCTGTTTGTACTAGACTAATCCAGTGTGGACTTTATTTATATTGGACTGATCCGGTGTGGATTGTACTTATACTGGACAGATTCAGTGTGGAGCCAGAGATCGAAAGTAGAATTTTTTTAATTTTGCATGAGTACAAAGGCTATTTGTCCCACCTCGAATACGACTGGAGACCATAAGCCGGTTCCGTGCGGGCGGGATGACGTTGCTACTTTGATTATATGGAAAGAAAGTAATAAAGGCGAGGAGTTGCCAACAACAAAAACAAGTATAAATAATGGAGCGTAGTCTAGAGAGCTAGAAAGAGCTGCTAAGTGGGGTTAGTTAATGAAAATACCCTGATGACGACCAGTTCTGCCACTAACCTGAGATGTTATAGGGGTAGAGTAGGTGGCACAGCTGCTGTAAGGTTCATGACATGCTGTTGTAGATTGCCACGCCTGATGCGGGCTTCAACGAGATCATGGAACACCCTGCAGTGGTCGGTGTCATGACCCGGCAGCTCATGGAAGAGGCAATAACTGTTGGAGGCTGCTTGCCTCAGAGTCAGTCCCTTCCTAAGAGGCTTCTGTAAAGGAGCATTTTCACGAGTGTTGAGATAAATCCTTTTTAGGATTTGGTTGAGCTCAGTGTAGGCTAGGAACTTCGTGTTGGAACAAGGGTGTGAGCTCTAGTTGTCCCAAGGTTTATCCTTGCCCTTATTGAGCGAAGATGGCCCTGAGCCTGCCGTGGAGTTGGTTCATTGCACAGGCTTCTCATTATAGGAGTCCTCCCTCAAAAATCTTTCGACTTTAAAGTAGAATTCGGCGAGATCCTTTGGTGGGTCCCATCACAATGAAGTCTGAAAGTCTGTTTTGTCAAGAATGCTGGAGACGGTGACCATTAGGACCACGGACGGATCCAGGCTATCAATAGAGACCACCGCCGCATTAAATCGCTCGAGGAACTTGCGCAAAGTCTCGCCTTTTTTCTACTTGACGGACGTTAGAGTCATGACGTTCCTGTGTTGAGCGATGTGAACTCTGAATTACTCGATGAACCTCGTAGCCCAGGCATTCCAGCTATTGATGGATTCTGGTTCCAACTGTCTGAACAATAGAGCAGCAATATCAGTAAGATAAAGAGGAAAGCACTTGGCCATGACGCATTCTGAGACTGAGTGTAATTTCATGTGGTGCATGTAGCACATGAGATGAATAATAGGGTCTTTCCTACTATTAAAAGGTTCTAACATTGACAACTTGAAGTCCAGTGGGTTCTGAGAATTCCTAATGTCTGGAGTGAAGGGGTTGCAAGTAATGTAGTCCAAGCTGGCATAGGTTCCCCACCACGGGCGTAGCATCAAATGACATCGGCGACTTGACTTTCAGTACCCATGCCGAGAAGTTGATCCAGATTGTCCAAATTGACGTCGGTGCCCTCGGCGTCAAGTGCAACATTAGAAAAAGGTCAAGGCGCCAAGAAAAATATCCGGCTCGATCCTAGCCTAAGGTGCCTCGATGGGTAAAAATCCAAGATTAGGAACTGCGAGAGTTTCTGCGTCCAAAGCTGCACGCGCTGGCTCCTGAGTGGCATTTCCAATGTCTGATCCTAAGATTTAGTTAATGTTGGTCTGAGCCGATCCTTTAACGAGATTTGGGGTGTTTCTCCCGAGCCTAGCCCATCCGATAGTTGTTATGGATTGGTGTCGACGCGGGGTTATTCTTTGGGAATTGCCCCCAAGTCCCGAGTTAATCCTAGCGGAACACTAGCACTTGTTCCGACATTGTTTCCTTGGTCCGACTGCCTTGTAAATCCTTTGAGTCGAGCGAGAAGAGTGACAATGGAGGCCTCTTGGCGACGGAAGTGTTCTTCCTGCTGTTCGAAGCGAGCATTAAGATCTTTTGTCAAGTCATTGGCGACTTCGTCGATGTCGTCTCAGGTGACAAAGTTAGATGGGTGTCCGATCGAGGAGAGTTCTTGTTCCTCCTCCACACCGGCTCCTTCCGAGCGAATCAGCTACTTCCTTTTAACCTAACGAGAAGCGAGAGGTTTCGAGAAAGCTGTAGTTGAACGAGAGTCCCTGCGTCCAAAGTGCATGCACAAGAGCTTGAGTGGAATTTCCAATACCTAATCCTGAGATCTGGTTAATGTCCACCTGAGCCGATCCTTGAACGGGATAGGGGGTGTTGCCTCGCGAGCCTACCTGATCCAATAGCTGTCATTGGATTGGTGTCGATGTGAGGTTGTTCTTCGGGAATTGCCCCCAAATCCCGAGTTAATCCTTACGGACCACTAGCACTTGTTCCTAAAACGTTTCCATGTCCTGACTGCCTCGTAAATTCTTCGAGTCGGGAGAGAAGAGTGGCCATGAATGCCTCTTGGCGATGGAAGTGTTCTTCCTGCTATTCCAAGCGACCAGTGAGATCTTTTATCAACTTCTTGATGACTCCGTCGATGTCGTCTCTGGTGACAAAGTTAGACGGATGTCCGGTCGAGGAGAGTTCTTGTTCCTCCTCCACACCGGCTCCTTTCGAGCGATTCATTGCTTCCTTTAAACCATATTGAGAAGGGAGAGGTTTCTGAGAGAAAGCCGAAGTTGAATTCCAAAATTTGAAGACCAAAGTCGAGAGCTAAAGCCGAAAACTAAAGCTTAAAACTAAAGTCGAGAAATGAGGCTGAGGCTGAAGCTGTGCGCCCCCTACCTGGTGCACCAAAATGTTGACGTGGGGAATTGTCATAGATTCAGCACACGCCAACACTGGAATGTATGTGTACTAATAACACTATAATCCACACGTAAAGTAAAGTAATGCGGGAGAACACAGCTTTTTGTAGTGGTTCGACACTAACACATGCGCCCACTTTATAGTAGTCATTCATTATATATTTGTTGATTACAAAAGTTGTACAAGTTTGGACAACATTTGTGTACAAAGCATTGCAATAGAACAAAAAAATATTTGTTAATTCTCATCTTTGACTAAATTTTCCTTCTTCTTCTTTGTTGGTTGGAAAAGGTGTTGACTTGGTCAACAATGTCCAAGAAATTAAAATATGTCCAAAACAACCCAGAAGTGGTAAAATTATGCTTGTAAATGTTTCAAGAGTTGATGGAAGATGTTTATGCAACGATTTAGTAGTCCAAGCTATGTCCAATAGTCATGGAGAAGGAGATGGAAGCCATTAATGGTGCTTGAGAGCTTCAAGAAGTCCAAAAATACCAAGAGAATCCAACCCCTTTAATGAATGAGGTAAATGGGTATATACAATAGTCAGTTAGGTAGGAGTAGGTGAGAATTGGGGACCACATAGTAGAAATTCGTATCCCTGGAAGAGCCATACCCCAAAATCCATATCCCTTTGACGAGGGACATGAAATTTTGTATCCCTTTGGGGGATACGAAATTTTTGTATCCGTTCATGGGATACGAAATTTTCAAATCCGTCTAGGGGATACAAATTTTCATATCTCTCCAGTGATACGAGAAAGGGGGAGGCGAAAATGTTGTTAGGAGGGTGTCAAATTAGGGGAACTCGAATTTCTGGTGAGGTATGTTTTGAGGGATACGAAATACTTGAGTTGATCATTTTGAGGAGTTGTGAGGCCTACGCTTGCACGACTTCACTCGGATCTGAAAATACCATGAAGACACTTCTGCACACATTCACGGAAATGGGTGTAACTTTCAAACCATAAGGCTATTTGGGCCAAACGATAGTTGTACTGAAGCTAACTCAGAAAGCTATGAGAGTTATAATGCAAAGCACCGTAATTGTTGTTTTCGGTCCCAAAAGAGGTCATCTAAAGGGGTTTTGGGCCATTTTTATGTTCACGTCGCGACTTCAACCAAATCATTTTGTGTTTGTTGAAGTGTTATTGATGTGTGACAACTTCGACCAAAAAGTGTGTCAACATTTGCACCCCAAAACATGTCTTGGTTGATAGGCGGTAGATGTGTTTTGCGAGAAGACCAGAACTCCGAAAACCAAAGCTGGGAGAAGTCCGATGATCGCTGAGATCGTAATAATATAGAAATCCGACGATCACTAGGATCGTATTAGTATAGAAATCTGATGATTGTTGAAATAGTATTTTGAATGGAAAGCCGAAGATCATTGAGATCATATTTAGAACGAATTATCAAGTCCCAAATGCTTGGGATCTAGGAAATAGAAGGTCATGAGCTGGCTAAACCTTGCCGGAGCAAGCATGTACCTGCAAAAGGTGGTTTCGCACTTGGTTGACCAAGTTGTGTAGTGTTATGTGTATGAAGGGCCAGGTCGTTAAGGTTCCTATGATAAGAGGGTTGCGATAAAAAACTCCCGTGCTTGGTGGACCAAGTCGAGTAGTTCTTATATTTGGCAAACTTATCTGGGGAATCATAATGCCCGATATGTCCAGCCTTTAGGGAAAGTCGTGGACCAGAGTCTGAAGCTAAGAACCGGAGTTCGAAGTTCATGCCCGACTGATCAAAGAGGGGGAGACCGGAGTCTTACATTTATACTGGATGGATTTGGTGCGGAGTCGGAGAGTGAACTATATTTGTACTGGACTTATCTAGTGTGGACTTTATTTATACAGTACTGATCCAGTTTGGATTGTATTTATACTGGACTGATCCAGTGTGGACTTCATTTATACTTGACTGATCCAGTATGGACTTTATTTATACTGGACTGATCCAGTGTGGAGCCGGAGCTCGAAAGTAGCATTTTATTAATTCTGCATGAGTACAGCGGCCGTTAGTAGCACCCCGAACACAACTGGAGACCACGGGCTGGCTCCGTGTGTGCGGGCCGACGTTGCCGCTTTGATTACATGGAAAGAAAGTAAAAAGGCGAGGAGTCGCCAACAATAAAAACAAACAAAAATAATGGTCGGGGTCCGACGAGCTAGGAAAATCCACTGAGCAGGGCCAGCTGATAACAATCTCCCAGGGATGACCAGTTCTGCCGTTATTCTGATATGTTGTAGGGGCATAGTAGGTGGCGTTGTTGCTGCAGGGTTCAGGACATACTGTTGTAGATCGCCATGCCTGATGCAGGCTTCAACGAGATCGTGAAACACCATGCAGTGGTCGGTTTCATGACCTAGCAGCACATGAAAGCGGTAGTATCTGTCGGAGTTTGCTTGCCTCGGAGTCGAACCCTTCCTAGGAGGCTTCTGGAAAGGGGCAGTTTAGCGAGTGTTGAGATAAATCTTTTCCAGGATTTGGTTGAGCTCAGTGTAGGCTGGGAATTTTGGCTCAGAACGAGGCCGTGAGTTCTAGTTGTCCCAAGATTTACCCTTGTCCTTATTGAGTGAAGATGGCCCTGAGTCTGCCATGGAGTTGGTTGGTTGCACGGGTTTCTCGACGTGGGAGTCCTCCTCCCTTAGAAATCTTTCGGCTTCAAAGTAGAATTCGACGAGATCCCTTGGAGGGTCCCATCGTAATGAAGTCCGGAAGTCTGTTTTGTCAAGAATGCTTGAGATGACGACCATTAAGACCATGGACGGATCCGACCTATCAACAAATGACACCACCGCATTGAATCACTCAAGGAACTTACACAGAGTCTCGTCTGTTTACCTCTTGACGGATGTCAGAGTCATGAAGTTCCCTGGTTGAGTGATGTGAACTCTGAATTGCTCGATGAACCTCGACCAAGGTATTCCAACTATTGATGGATTATAGTTCCAATTGTCTGAACAATAGAGTAACAATGTCGGTAAGACAAAGAGGGAAGCTGTAACGACCCAAGGGTTTTTGATCCCGGAAATCGACACAAAACACAATGCGACTATTCAAGCATCGGAAATACCAAATCATTAATAGAAAGAAATTAGAGAGTGAGAAATAGAAAGAAAGTTAGAATAGAAGAAGAAGAAGATCACAACCGAACAGAATCAGAGTAAACACAAATCTCACAGCGGAACGAATAAAATATATTATATAACATAACTTTGAAATACAAATTTGTGACTATATATACATACCATTTCAGAGTACAACTCAAAACATCACAGCGGAAATAAACTCTATATACAACTAATGTTGAAGCCTCCTACTCCAAGCTCCTCCAAGTATATCTAAAAAATCCTGACTACTTGACTGCCCATACGAATTTGGGCACCGAATAGTTTAGGGTAAAATAAAACAAAATAAACTCTGGGCCAGCCATGGGACTGGCGTGAGTAAACTATAATCGTTCGGTTTAAATTTACAAAAATCCTTTTCAAAAGAAAAGATAATCGTAAGAAAAATATACATAAACATGGATGGTTTTTACCTTACGATAACTCAAAATATTTTCCCAAATCAATACTTTTCTGATATTATAATAATGTCTATATCGAGTAAACAACAATCTAGCAGAACGCTTGCATCTCACGTTCTACATACATAATATAAAATCAAAATCGTGACATTTATTGGAGAATGGATCTCCCACTATGACAAGGTATGGAATCACCTTCTGATCAATGTACTCTTAGAGAGGATACAATGGAGTTCAACAAGAACATCTTGTAACTCAACCACACGTGACCAGCCATTCATTTCACTTGAATGTTCCGAATGTATTGTCACCTTATGATTGGTATACCAACATAACCTTTCCCAGGAGATACAGAAATGAAAATAAGTAACAAATATGAATATTATCTAGATGGCGACAATATACTCTAATTGGGAGCGACCCACTTAGCCATGCTGCCTGCCCGATATTTGTCATTTCCCGGTTGATGAGGCTTGAGGTCATAACGTATCTTTTGGAACATTTGGCCACCATTCACTTTGAATGACACATCGTCAAACCCGCCAAATCACAAGTTGATTTCTCTAAAAATACAACGGGTATAAAGCTAAGAAAAAAATTCTCCACCACCAACGTAAATACATTTGAAGAGATCAACTTACACGATCTATTAGATATACTCTGTCATACATTCGTCCATTCAAGTTATCCTGGGACCGGACAAACCGAAGGCTCTATTCTGTAAATCATCTTAGGCAATTTCTACCTAGGATCGCCAGAACAGCCCTTGCATTAACTCTATCTTCAGTTCTGTTCATCATATTTGATTCGCAATGCTAATGACATACGGAGTGGGTTTCAGATAATAAATCTAATCCCGGTCTCTCCGTATTGACAACGGAAATCATGAAAACTTTGATAGTCAATTATTTAACTATCAAAGGAAAACATTCATGTAAACAACGATCATATGTCCAAATGGAAATTATATCAATCAACCATCAATCAACACTGAGCTCCTTTAAATAGATTTATCAATGATTCATTCATTCCCAATCTTCTATTTCCCATATTTCTTAAACCCATTTTAGACTCTTACGATTCGCGGAAAAACATTTCTATATATCCACAATTTCTTATTTTCTCTATTTAGAAAATGTACGCTGTTTATGTAACGACCCGCCATTTTGACCATGCCGAATCGACAAAACATGTCAACTCGAACCGTCCAAAACGACAAATTGTTGTTAGCTTCTGAGGTAAATAGAATAAATCACAGAATCACATATCACAGACTCAGATACAGAGCAATATATCTCACAGCAGAAAATACAAAATACAATAGTAGTTCATGAAGCTACTAAATAAATTTTTACATCAGAGTTTACATAAATAATACAGCATAAATCTAATACAATAAATAATTGATAACGGTCTGAAACAGAATGACAGAATAACTGAACGATTGAAACAACTGATCAACAAGTAGATATAGGTTAGCCAAAAATCTAATATAAGCTCCAAACTCCAAAGATGAATCTCAAAACTGGAATACTCGATCTGACCCGAGCAATAATGCAAAACAAAACAACTCAGATCAGAACTGACATCCTCATAGAAGTAATTCAACTCAAATGAAATGATCGATGAAATGCAATTAATAACATAAAGGATGTTTGGGATCACCATCCTCTAAGGATCCGTCAAACTAATACTATGTAGTATAATACGCTATATACAATAGTGTATATCAGTAAAGTAAAAATATCAAAATAGCATAAGCGGGATTACCATGATTACCCTTACACCATTTATATATTCCCATAATATATACAGTACCGTATTCCTCCGTAAACTGGAGGTTGATCAGAGGGCACTCCATATAAAACAGTACAAAACAAAATCATTGTGGGCTCGTATAAGGCATGTGACAAGGCACGTAAGGAATGCCGGGGTGGATTCACCGTTTGCAGAGCCGGACTGGTGGTAACGCATAATAGCTACTACCGCCCACCTCAATACACACTCCCATAATCAAAAGGGCCCAAATCGAATCTCAACAGTAATAGAATAATATCGAAGAAGTGTGCTCGATAAGAGGTATGACCCCACTTTGTCCGTGCATAGCTCCTGTTTTAGCCACATCAAGCTGAATCAAGGTAGCCAGGGTCTCGTAATTAATATGAAATAAAATAAAATGGAGTCGTTCGCCAAATCTTCCCCTTCATTCTGGAACTCCACCGCGTACATAGTTGTTAAAGTGGTTTTCGGTATTAGCAGAGAGTATGCCAATATCCGATCCCGGTCTCTTTAACAACCAATCGTTTGCATTTTTCACACCATGGACATTATTTTATAAATCACTTTATAAAATCAAATATACGAATCTCAGGTTCAAATTTTTGAATTCAAAATTAAATACTAACTTCGATTTTAATTGACATTATTTATCCTTGTTAAAACTCAAGTTCAACAATTCAATTGTTTCAAGTTTACCATTATAAGATATCATTTAAATCGATTCATAAAATCCAATATTTCGGTTCAAATTCATACATACACTTTAAATCAAAATCTCATATTTCGCTTATAAAATTCAAAACAAATTGTATCATACTTTATAACTCAAATCATAAATTCAAATTTATTACTATAAAGTCAAGTCAAAACCGTATATTTCAATCCAAACAGTTCATACTATTTTAAGCCATTCTTATAAGTTCGATTTCACAAATATTCCAATTCAAAGCATACGATTATAAAATCGATTCCATATATAAAATCTATTTATATTCAAATCCACATTCCGATACTTAAAATCGAATTCATTCCATATCAATTATAAATTCAAATACATTTCTCTTAAATTTGAAAGATTCAAATTTAAAAATCAATTTCACAATTCAAATTTATCTCTTATAAGTTCAAACTAATTCGAATTCAAATTCATTTCTACTAAAATTCGTATAAATTTGAATTCATAACTTAATGTGAATTCATTCGTTATTCAAATGTCATTATATAGATTTACATCTTTAAATTTCGAATTTAAATCGCGAAGTCTAACTTATCCATCTTGACTTTATTATTAAAGTTTATAAAATATATATATATGAGAAAATTAATTTTGAAAATAGATATATATATATATAAGTTTATAAAATTCTAAAATTAATTAGAATATAAATTATAAACATATATAGGGTAAAATAATATAGAAATAGTTTTAGAAGATTTATTTACAATAATATAAAAACTTTTAAATACTTATAAAATTAAATTATATAGTGTAAAATAAATAAATTTATAAGTAAATCTTAAATAAATATTTAAATCTATATTTACTTATAAAATCATTTTAAACACAAAATTTAAAATTATAAAATTTTAAATTTTAAATATTTAAAATATAAATATATAAAATCTTAAGTTATTAGTTTAAAATTAAATTTCCAAATCAAAATACTTTGAAAACACGACCAACGGTGTCCGTATATAGTTTTCTACCCTATGGTCAAGTGGTACGAGTATTTATCATTTCAACCGACAATTTATAAAATATCCACGGGTCTATCGTTTTAACCCGCGATCCCAAATTCAGTAAAAATCGTTCAGGTCTATCATTTCAACCTATAACGATTTATCCCTATTC
Source organism: Allium sativum (assembly GCA_030737875.1). Taxonomy (NCBI): domain Eukaryota; kingdom Viridiplantae; phylum Streptophyta; class Magnoliopsida; order Asparagales; family Amaryllidaceae; genus Allium; species Allium sativum. The sequence goes on along the minus strand of CM060921.1, from coordinate 504,861,869 downwards.
TAATGTCCATTCGGGTATGTATCATTTCAAACCTTAGTGATTTTTCCTAAACTAGAGGTATCAATAATCACAAACAACAATCACAACATATATATCATCAGTGAAACTGCGTGTCATATGAATATATCGTGTCACATAAAAATGTGCATATATATCAAATTAAACAATTTATATCGGCAATCCTATACATTTCGTAAAACAGTTCATTATTGATCTAACATCCATGAAAAATGTAAGTCGGGTGCGAGATAAACTCACCTTTCGTGGCACAGAAATGGAGATGATGATTGATGGTTTGGCACTGAATGAAATGATGACTTCCTGGCTTGACTCAGAATAGATTCAATCACGGTAGCTGCTCAAGATATATTTTATTTTCATAGGAGGGCTAGGAAATTTTCAATGGATTGGTATGGCTATTGGGTTCTCTGGGACGGTTTTGAACTCAACGCCGAACAAATAAACACGACACTTCTTTTTACACCAAAATATTATATTTTATATATACGAATACAAGCAGTAATATTATATAAAATATACAAACACTTCTAAAGTCATATGTATATATTCATATATAAATTCTTTTTTTTAAACAATATATATATACATATATTCAAAATATAAGATTTCAAAACACATATATATCTAAAACAATATGTACACAAACTTATGGACTCAAAACACAGTCCACTCACACATACACAACAGTACACGCTAACAACCCCATGCAACCAACACAAACTCACGTGAAATGCACTCCAATGTACACATAGACAAATTGGTATGTATACACAGAGTGTATATATATATAACTCACGCTATAAACAATCACATACAGTTCAAATAACACACACAGTAAATTCAACATAAAATATACACACCATGCACCCTATCACACACAAACGCAACCCATACTTATACACAATCACACACACAAACGTTTATATACTCACGCACCACCAGACAACACACAACACTCACGCAACTCACAGCACGCACAACATTAAAACTCACACACACTCACACAAAGACCCGCACACAACCGAAAACGCAAGGGGAGGGGGTATGTGAAATCAGCAAGGAAAAGAGGCGTTGTTCGGTTCTAATGGAGCATCATTGGCGGTGAGGCATGGAGATGGTCCGCCGGGAGGGTGTTCAGCTTCGGGTCGAGGCGGATCTGGTTCAGGCTCGGGTTCAACTGGACTGGGGATGGCAAGCGTGGGCTTCAGGACTGAGAAAAACTCGGCGGCTTCAACTGGCGGCAGGTTGAGCTCAAGGGGAAATGCTTGGCACTGGTGGGGAGACTCAGCTGTTTGGGTAAGGCACAGCGGGCGCGGTGATCTGGTGGAAGGAGCAACTGGGCAGAGGGTTTGTCGGAGGCTCGGGCTTCAGGTGGTGAAGGAGGGGAGGACTGCGTGGCGTTACAAAGTGGGCTTCAGGGAAAAGAAAATGGTGCCGGAGGGGTTCGGTTTTGGGTCAAGGCTACTGTATATATATATATATTATTTCGAATGAACAGATTTCATCTTTACTTTACCAAGTCTTTAAAACGGAAGAGGTGGGATATTAAGGAACGTGCGGAACAATTATCGTGGAAACTGAAATGGTCTTTGAAAATAAATGGGAACATGGCATTAGAACAGGCAAGTTTGGTTAATTTGAAATTGACGGTTGGGAAATGAACAAAGGCAACGAATGGTTTTACTTTCAGAGAGACGTAAGATTAGATTTCTAAATAAAAGGAAACAAACATTTTAAAATATAGAAAGTGAGCGGACATTTGTAATAAAAAAATGAACGGTTTAATAAAATGAACAGACGTTTACAATTAAAATGAACATTTTTAAATCGATAAAAGAACGAACAAAAAAAATATTGAAAGTGAACCGACAGTTTCAATGTAATTGGTAAAATAGTAAAAATAAACGAATAGTTTAAAAACAAATATATAATAAACGATGCCGGAAATAAATAACAAATGATTTAAAAAAATCAAATAGGGAAGTATTTTTGAAATAAAATCAAAGATAATTTATTTTGTAAATATTGAAAACAAATTATAAATGTCACAAGTCTACAATTCGAGATAAAATATAAATTTAAAAATCAAAATGAGTAAACTCGATTAATTTATTTTTGGAATTGACAATATTGTTTTCTATCATAAATTATACTCATATCCAAGCGAATTTATAATTGTTACAAAATCCAAAATAATTTTTGTTTTAAACCAAAATTAAAATAAAATACAAATAAATTGAGTTTTTAAACGAATAAAATATAAATAAAAATATAAATTAAATTATTATATAAAAATACACTTAAAACTCGGGATGTTACCGTTTACAATGGAAAACATTTCCGTTACCTATTCACGCATCACTAACCTTCCACATCCATCAGTCCCTAACTGTAAATTAGTAAGAAAACAACTCCTGAAGTATCAACCCTGAAGGCCGAAACCAACATCAGATTGACACTCAAGAAGCCATCCAACTCAAAAAAAAATTAGTCAGTTTCTAATTTCATTAATTCCATTTATTAACTTCATATCAACCAAACCATTTCAATCTGCAAACTGTTTGCTTTTAAACCAACATTCACTTTAAAACATGAATATTATTCCTTTATAAAAACTGAACTCGTTATATCGATCAAATCTTGATTTTTATTTATAAATGGCATTACAGGTTCAAATCTTGTTTATCGAGTTCTTTAATAAATACATACTCATATTCCACTTCATAAACTCCACTTACATGAAAACTTCTTGTTAATTATATACCAAGTTTTTAATTTAATCTCTAGTACATATTCGATTATATATTATTGGTTTCAACCAGATATTAACTATCTTGTCAACTCTGGAATATAAAATATATAATTTCTAAAATTAAATTAAATTAATAACATCCAACATCGTCGAATTTTAATTACAATTCTTTATGGTTTTATTCACATTTCGAACACCGAAATCATTCCATCGTTTTTTCAAAACGATTTCATAATTTCCCCTTCGTTAATTCAGTCTTATATTTTCAAATTATTTAATAGATTATTCATTTTAATTCTAACATCATTTATAAATCAAACTACTCGCTTTTATACAATTAAACGAGTTATTATGTTTTAGCCCAATCGAAATTCAATTTCTATTTTTTAAATAGATTTTCCTTTTTAATACCCCACATTTCTTTTCCAATATGTTCAAATATATTTTACGGTATTTAAATATCAAATCAGGGTTAATGTTATTCCGACTTCCCAAACACATAATAATCAATCACCAATTATTTGTCACATCATATAACGCAAAATATGAAAATCAACAATATAATTGTTGAGGATTCCAATTGGATCCCTCCAACATGTTTCCCTACATCCATAGATGTTAATCAACATAAATAACACTAATTTCATATCAATATGAGGTACTAAAATAAATAGAATCAGTATTCAATCAATGATTTATATATAACTGTAATTATATTTTCCGCCAACTTATAAGCAATTCATCCAAGCAACCATCACACATTATTCAATCGTTTCTTATCAAAATTAAATATGTTTATAAAAATATAAAATTGCACAGAGTTAGTGAGTTTACTCACTTTGGTCGTTTATCGTTAAATAATGATAAACGTTTAATAAATACGATCAGACATGTTATTCCGCCATAATTTCAAACGAGCTCCAAATGGCTCCACACCAGTTCCATTGTGTAGCCCACGATCATACGATCCCAACGTGACTGACCTTGTCAATTTCTGACATCGTACGAATTAAGTTATTAAGTTATCACATTATTTAAAACAAAAACTAAATTTTAATTAATAATTTCGGCCCACCTTAAAATATTCCCTTCGGCCCATCTTAAAATACCTCTATCGGCCCATTTTCCCACGCCCGCTTCCCTTCTATCTTCTCCAAGCCCAGAAAAAAACACCCTGCTCCTCTTATCCACCATAGCCAAAAATTATGTCCTCTCTCTCACACACATTTCTCCATGATTTTTACAACCAATTGCACCAATATACTTCTCTTCGAAAGCTTCCCCTCCCCACACCCTTCATGTCCAACTAGAACCACTTCCTCTTGGTTGCGGCCTCAAGGCTCCAACCCCCGGTTACAGAGAGACAGCAAACACTTTTATGTTCGAACATATCTAAATTTTGTACACAAGTACCCTTCGATGCCAAGAATCCAAAAATAATACTCATATATTTAATCGATGCTCCGAATTCCGAGAAATACTCAACCTTAGCTACTATTTTTTTCGACGACATTTGTTATTCAAATTCCATAAAATAAAACACCATGGTTTTTCTTAGTTTGCTGAAGAACAGTAAGCAAATGACAGCGTTTTATGTGTTTAAAACTTTGATGCTAAGGAATAGTATGTCGTTGGAGGTAGATTAGGTTTGCAGACTTATTTTCCTTGTGCACGAAGTATTAGAGGAGTGTAGGTCTACAGGGTAGCCATTGATTAATCGTTCAACCTGCGTACGAACAATAAGCTGTTAACTAATATAGGTAGCAGCTGACTGATGTGTTCTGAAGCACATGCTAAATAGACCTAAGGCCTTGGTTTAAGTTATAGTTAAATGTTTACATATTGAGTATATATAACTAGATGTAATTGTTAATGGTAGAAAAGTTAGTTCCCTAGGAATCGATGTTAGGACATTGTGATATTCATTTATTACTTGATAGAGGTTGATTATTTGATTAGTGGTGATTTAATTACAAATGGCATATACATAAGGTTCTGCAGTGTGCATGCAACACTGTTTATTACATGATGAAGTGTGTACATTAGGAACGACTGGTGTTCTTTTGCATTCATGGATACTTTGCGTCGCGATGATGTGTTATGTATGGATTTCGAGGTATGTACTAAGAGTTATAAGCCAGCATTGAGAAAGACGCATGTATAGTAATCATCGAAAAGAAAAAACTATAGTTGCGCTCCAATAAATACTATTCAGTATACTAATATGCTTATTGTCATGTGAAACAATGGTTTGGCCATTTGCTATATAAGGCTTCGTTCACAGATGGACCGCTATCAACAAAAATAAAAATACTGTCGTGTCAAGCGATGTGCCACGATCCCAAAAATATAATAAAATAGACAAGATAGCTTATTCGGTGAAATCCCAAAAATACTAATTTAGGGTGTAAAATACTCCAAACGAAAAAGTTATTTATTTTCCAAAATAAAAATTACAGAAAAATTCTATAAATTAAATTAAATATACGTCCTAGAAATCTTGTCCAAATTCGAAAACGATAATTTATTATATTAAATAAATCATTATGGTTTATAAACGATTCTATAACGACTATTCAAAAATTTGATTTGCACATAACTTACCATCTATAAGATGAAATCTCGATTTTTCACTTCCATTAGAAAAATATGATCTAATAGATTCAACCGTTTCTTGTTTCGAGGAAATCCGACTTATAACAAATTCTATACACTCAGTTGAAGTTCAAAACTCAATATTACAAACTACCATGACGTTACGAGCTCATTTTAAATTATATTATAATTTATACATTCAAATGTCGTTTATATAAATATATACGTTATTATAGCACGAATATAAACTCAAAAAAAAATTCTTAAATAATTCAATTCCCATAAAATTGCCAAATCAATTATTTCCGACTATATTGGAAATTAAATTTATTATCTCATTATTTATATTAATTAAATATTCATATTATTTAAATTCAAACCATTATTCAAATAATTAAATAAGTTAATTATTAAATCGCTAAAATTCTGGGAAGTTACGTTCCTTCTTCCTTACAAGAATTTCGTCCCCGAAATTACCAAGGTAGGAAAAATACTAAAACCCTATTAACTAAGTTAAAAATCTTTTATTTCACTTCTTAACTATAGTTTCAACTGAATTAAAGTATTAACTCATTCTTACTAATGAAAATTTCTAAAAAATCTGAAAATTTTCTAAAACTCTAAACTTCTAGAAAATTTTGCCAGAGTCTCCTTTGCATGGCTCAATCGGTACAACTACAACTCGCCTCTCCAGGCCTTTTCCAATCCAAAAATAAAATCAACAGCCAAGTGGCTTGCCAAACAGGAACATAAAAATCTCACTCTCAACATAATATAAACTTGTACCTTTTTGTCAGGCATTCAAATCTATCTCTTCCATTTGTATCCATTCCAGCATACACAATTGTATTCTCAATTGATTTTCAATCAATTTATTCTTGAACCAAACCATTCTCTTATAACCAAGCCAAACTCCAGTTCCAATCTCAATTTCAAACTCTTAACTTATCAATTCAATTCCATTCTACAGTATCCCAAATCCAGTCAAATTTTATTTAACTTATTTTAAGTTAAATTCTAATTTATTTATTCACTTTTCCGGTATAAATTTATTTTAACTTCATAAGAAAAAATATAATCTCAGAAATCACATTCCTGTATTTTATTTCAAATCAGTCTGAAATCATATATATTTTTACATAGCATTAGCAATCCAAAACATTTGACTTTTTAACAACTTGTTTTCTCAAAACAATTCAAAACAAAATCTTTGGTAGTAATTCATCACTTAGAAACTCGAAAATGAACAATGATGATGTTATAGTCATTATCAGAATTATTTTCCAGCGATCGAAGTGAGTTCAATACTATACCATTTTCAAAACTTATTTTCAAACATTTCCATTTTGAAATCACTTCAAAATTACTTCACACTCCTTGGAAAACATTTCAAAATATCCTCAGGATCTAATTTTTTTTTCTTATATTTAATCCAAAATTCATTTACAATTACCTTTCCAGGTTTCCAGAATATTTAATTCCAAATATGTTTTCAATTCAGAATTAATCCACCTGATTGCATATATTATACGAATTTTTGATTGGCTATTTATAACTGTCTCGATTTTAATCTTATTCGATTATAATAACAATCATACATCCAATATTTTATAATAATTCCAATATTAGTTATTCTATTATATCAAAATAATTTTGGGTAAAATTATTCGATTTACCCTCTTTTCAAAACATATCGTGTCGTTTCATCATATTCAAGTGTTTAGAAATCCCTATCGACATTGTGATGCCCCACCATCGATCATAATTCATAAGCCACTCAATTAATAAATCTCCATAATATAAAAATCATTTTTATACAATCTACAAATACGTTCTCTCATATATATACACTCAAACTCAATTTAGGATATTACTAATCCCATCTCTATTGTGTTATGCCATAAAGCCAAGGTAATTACTCAACCTTCAGCTCTGATACCACTGTAACGACCCAAGGGTTTTCGATCTCGAAAATCAACACAAAACGCAATGTCGACTATTCAAGCATCGGAAATACCAGATCATTAATAGAAATAAGTTATAGGGTGAGAAATAGAAATAAAGAAAGTTAGAATCAAAGAAGAAGAAGATCACAATAGAACGGAATCAGAGTAAACACGAATCTCATAGCGGAACGAATAAAATATATTATATAACATAACTTTGAAATACAAACTTGTAACTATATATACATACCATTTCAGAGTACAACTCATAACATCACAACGGAAATAAACTCTATATATAACTAATGTTGAAGCCTCCTGCTCCAAGCTCCTCCAAGTATATCTGAAAAACCCTGACTACTTGACTACCCATACAAATTTGGATACCCAAGAGTTAAGGGTAAAACAAAACAAAATAAACTCTGGGTCAGTCATGGGACTGGTGTGAGTAAACTCCAATCATTTGGTTTAACTTTTCGAAATCCTTTTCAAAAGAAAAGATAATCGTAAAACCAATCCACACCTAAACATGAATGGTTTTTACCTTACGATAACCCTAAATATTAAATCAAATCAATACTTTTCTGATATTATAATAGTGTTTATATCAAGTAAATAGCAGTTGAGCAAAATGCTTGTATCTCGCGTTCTACATACATAATATACAATCAAAACCACAGCTCATATCGGAGAATGGATTTCCCACTATGACAGGGTATGGAATCACCTTTCGATTAATGTACTCTTAGAGGGGATACACTGGAGTTAAACAAGAACATCTTGCAACTCAGCCACACATGACCGGCCATTCATTTCGCTTGAATGTTCCGAAAATATTGTCACCTTGCGGTTGGTACACCAACATAACCATTCTCGGGAGATATAGAAATTTAAACAAGTAACAAATATGAATATTCTCCAAATGGTGACAATATACTCTAATTGGAAGCGACCCACTTAGCCATGTCGCCTGCCCGATTTTTGTCATTTCCCGGTTGATGAGGCTTGAGTCATAACGTATCTTTTGGAACATTTGGCCACTATTCACTTTGAATGCCACATCATCAAACCTGACAAATCACAAATTGATTTCTCCAAAAATACCATGGGTATAAAGCTAAGAGAAACGAATTTCTCCGCCACCAACGTAAATACATTTGAAGAGATCAACTTACGCGATCTATTAGATATACTCTGTCAGACATTCGTCCATTCAAGTTATCCTAGGACCGAACAAACCGAAGGCTCTATTCTGTAAATCCATCTTAGGCAATTTCTACCTAGGATCGTCAAAACAACCCTTGCATTAACTCCGTCTTCAATTCTCTTCATCATATTTGGTTCGCAACGCTAATGCCATAGGAGTGGGTTTCAGATAATAAATCTGACCTCGGTCTCTCCGTATTAACAACGAAAATGGTCAAAAACTTTGATAGTCGATTATTTAACTATCAAAGGAAAACATTCATGCAAACAACGATCATAGTCCAAATGGAAATTATATCGATCAACTATCAATCAACACCGAGCCCCTTAAATAGATTCAATGATTTATTCATTCCCAATCTTTTGTTTCCCATATTTCTTAAACCCGTTTTAGACTCTTACGATTCACGGAAAAACATAAACATTTCTATATATCCACAATTTCTTATTTTCTATATTTAGAAAATATACGCTATTTACATTTGAAAACATTTCCATTACCTATTCACGCATCACTAACCTTCCACATCCATCAGTCCCTAACTGTAAACTAGTAAGAGAATAAGTCCCCAAGTATCAACCCTGATGACCGAAACCAACATCAGATTGATACTCAACAAGCCATCTAACTCAACAAATTTTGTCAGTTTTTAATTTCATTAATTCCATTTATTAACTCCAGATTAACCAAACCATTTCAATCTGCAAACCGTTTGCTTTTAAACCATCATTCGCTTCAAAACGTGAATATTATTCCTTTTCAAAAAAATGAACTCGTTATTTCAATCAAACCTTGATTTTTATTTATAAATGACATTACAGGTTCAAATCCTGTTTATCGATTTCTTTAATAAATACGTATTCATATTCCACTTCATAAACTCTATTTACACGTAAACTTCTTATTAATTTATACCAAGTTTATAATTTAATCTCTAGTACATATTCGATTATATATTATTGGTTTCAAACTAGATATTAAATATCTTGTCAACTCGGGAATATAAAATATATAATTTCTAGAAATAAATTATATTAATAACAACCGATGTAACGAATTGGAATTTTCGACTCCGAAAATCAACACAAAACTACCATGTTGACTATTTAAACATCAGAAATTCCTGATCATTAATAGAAAGAAGTTAGAGGGTGAGAATAGATAAGATAGAAAATTAGAATAGAAGAAGAAGAAGATCACCACAGAACAGAATCAGAGTAATACAAATCTCACAGCGAAACGAATAAAATATAATATAAAACATAACTTTGAAACATAAATCTGTATTTGTATATTAGAGTCCAACACTTACATCATAACGGAATTAAACAATAGCTATATAATGCTGCTGAAGCCTCCTGCTCCAAGCTCCTCCTATTATATCTGTAAATCCCGACGACTTGACTGCCTGTACAAATTTGGGCACCCAAGAGTTTAGGGAAAACAAAACAAAATAAACTCTAGGTTAGTCATGGGACTGGTGTGAGTAAACTCAAATCATTCGGTTTAACTTTCCAAAATCCTTTTCAAAAGAATGATAATCATAAGACCAATCCACACATAAATACGGATGGTTTTTACCTTACGATAACCTAAAACATTTTCAAAATCAATACTTTTCTGATATTATAATAATGTCTAATCAAGTAATTAACAATCTAGCAGAACGCTTGCATCTCACGTTCCATATATATAGTATACAAATCAAAATCGCGGGCTCTTATTGGGAATTGGATTCCGACTATGATAAGGTATGGGACCACCTGCTGATAGTGTATCTCTAGAGGCGAATACACTGGGTTCAACAAGAACGTCTTGCAACCCGGCCCATACATGACCGACCGTACTTCACCACAATTACACACCAGGTGCCGTTCCAGCTCCTGAATCCAAATCCGTCCTCAACTCCACCCTCGATCTCCTGAACTCCCTTAGATCCCTAACCCTAGCTCACGCTGAAACCCTTCGATCTCCAGGAAGATGATGCGCACTTAGTAAAACTGATATGGAATGGAAGCTTAGGCTCTAACGATCTCGATTATATACATAAAGTGATTTTTAGAAATTTATTTCTATTTGCTTTGGGCTTAAGACTTTGGTTTGCTCATTTTCTTAGAAGTAGTTGTGGCGGCTACCAAGTGTTTGACCGTGTAGGAAGAAATTTAGGGTTAGGAGATGAGTTAGGGTATTTATAGGAAATTTTATAATATTTTATTTGATTTTTAAATTAGATTTTAAGTTATCGCTAATTGTATTTGTTCTCTAAAAATTCCTGTGATCACATACGATACCCAAAAATCATGAAAATCGACACGCAGCTACAGTTCGACATTACGGACCCAACGAATTTGGTTTCATCGAATTCCGACTCCGTTTGCTCACACAACATATTTTAAAGTCAAATTATCGACTGTTTTTTACATTAAAATCCCGTACGGCCACACACTGACTTCAAAAATCACGAAACTTGACATCTAACAATAATTTGACATTGCGGATCCAACAAAATTAGTTTCGTCGAAAACGGAGTTTGTTTGCAAAACTGGCTATTTTTAAAGCTCTAAATAACCCAATTAAATATATAAATATATTTAAAAATAATTAAATTAAATATTTAAAAATAAATATTATCGTATATATTCACAATAGAATACCATACAACTCCAATTGGGTTTACAACTCGATATTTAAATCCCGGATGAATCGATATTCAATTTATATTGAAAAATCCTTTTATAATATAAATAAATCGATATAAATTATAAAGGAATTCCATAGCGACTTTTCTAAAATTTGATTTGGACATAAATCAAAATCTACACAATGAAATCCCGATTTTTCTCTTCGATTAGAAAAATATACTTCACCAGCTCCTAACGTTTCTTGTTTCACAGAAATTCGATTTAAAACGGACCCTGCATATTCAATTGAAGTTCAAATCGCCAAATAGCGAACCGCCATGCCATTTCAAGTTCGATTATAATTATATTATAATTCTATGTTCAAACTGTCGTTCAAATAATATATTCGTTATTCTAATTCAGTTCTAAGATGAATTATATATATTTTAAATTGTTCAGTTCACATTATATTGTCAATTCACTATTTCCGACTATTTTAGAAATAAATATATTATTCTATTATTTATATTAATTAAATATTCACTATTATTTAATTAAACAACCATTAAATTCTCTATATCACTATTTAAATAATAAAATAAATTAATTATTATATCACTGGAAATACGGGTCATTACACCCGACATCGTCGAATTTTAATTACAAGTCCTTAAGGTTTTATTCACATTTCGAACATCAAAATCATTCTATCGTTTCTGAAATGATTTCACAATTTCCCCTTCCTAAATTCATTTTATTTTCAAATTATTTAATAGTAATTATTCATTTTAATTCTAACATCGTTTATAAATCAAACTACTCGCTTTTATATAATTAAATGAGCAAATATATTTTATCCCGATGGAAATTCAATTTCTATTTTTAAAATAGATTTTCCCTTTAAAAATCCCACATTTTTTTTCCAATATGTTCGAATATATTGTACGATATTTGAATACCAATTATTTCAGGGTCAATGTTATTCCAACATCCCAAACACACAATAATCAATCACCGATTATTGGTCACATCATATAATGCAATATATGAAAAACAACAATATAATTGTTCAGGAATCCAATTGGATCCCTCCAACTTGCTTCCCTGCATCCACAGATGTTAATCAAGATAAGTAACACTAATTTCATATCAGTATGAGGTATTAAAATAAATAGAATCAGTATTCAATCAACGATTTATATATAACTGCAATTATATTTTCCATCAATTTGTAAGCAATTCATCCAAGCAACCATCACAAATCATTCAGTCATTCCTTATCAATATTAAATACGTTTATTGTGATAACCCCAAACTCCCGTAGTACGAAAGCAAAGATAATCATTGGAATATAACACATTTATAACAACAGCAGATTTTAGATAACAACATAATACATAAATCATAGCAGCGGAAATAGAAATATCATCAACATCACAACATCAGAACATCAGAGTGGCACAGTTACAGGATACAACTTAGCATATAAAAAGTCTCAGCAAGTAGAAATAGGTCTAAAACACCATCAAGTACAACATGGGAAAATGATGTCTAAATGTTTCAAAATAGAAATAAAAGATAGAAATGATCTTCGTCTTCTGTCCACAAGCATACTCCAATCCAGTATATGTCCAAATAACCTGATACCTACCACTTGGCTGCCCGTGTAAAAATAAGGGCACCTGAGTTTGCAAGTGAAATTAACTACGAGTCAGTCATGGGATTGGTATGAGAAATCTTTACTTTAACTTAACTAATAATAAGGCTAACCATAGGACCATGCCGCTAATGCGGAACGGGTTTACTCCATTGGATTGCCCATGCATAATTTAAATAAACTTTTATTCAAAACAACGCAATGCTTTTTAGAAAATGAAATCATTTTAAGACTCAAGTCCCATCACACAATGCAACGCAAACCGGAGGATTGAGTTTTACCTTATAATGATCACACATGCTTGATACATATAAAACAATATTTAATATTATTATTAGTGTCTAATCAGTTTTAAAATACTTTCAAAGTAAATGTATTAATCCTAGACGGCATAGTACCTCATCCTACTATGTCGCCATATATAGGTTTACAATCAAATCCGTAATGTCGTATTGGAATTTGGGTTTCCATTATGAGTCAAGGCTACGAATGATCTCCTTGCCGATTCGAGACACTCTAGAAAAAGTCTCAGGATTCCCCGCAGTGAACCCTTGGATCCTACAGGGTCGGTCCACAAATATACCTTAGTGGATTAGTTATGCCTGAAACACGTTTCCTGATCCTATTGGACCTATCAATTGGCCACTATCGACCAAAATATCTGAGGTGCCTCATAATCCATAATCCACATAAGTAAAAATGTCTAGGCTCCATACCATTACACCAGTTCTAGCTAGAAAGAAATGTGTGCACTCCCTGCGTCCCTTATTCCATGTTTTACACCTACCAGGGTGTGAGGCTCGCGAAGTAACACTATACACAAAGCTATGCCTAAATAAGCTATGCTTTGATCATCAACCACAAGGCTCTGCTTTTCAATAAAAGCCTTGATCATTTGCATCTTGGCGTGCCACATTGACAATCCACGCCATGCGATCAATAACTATCAATATATAACCTCTGAGCTCGTGCGTCTTAGAAAAGGGTGTTAAGCAAGAGAATAAATTTTCCGCCACCGAACAGATATATATTAAATAGAAATCAATTCACATAGAATGAAATTCAACGTCAGACTCACATCCATTTACAAGTCTGTTCTGGGTCTGAACGAAACCGGAGTCACCTTATTCCTCGTCCGTATGTCCAATATGGAAGAGAGGTACTTGCTTATCCGGACAATCAACAAGTACGTCTGGACAACTACCACTTTAACCCTTTACTGGGAGCTAACCAATGCCGGGCATCAGTAGTCGTCCATTCGATGTGAAGATCGTCGGTCTTCAATCACCGTCTTCAATAGCTTCGATTTAAATCATCGTATAATTATTTGAAATGAGATTGAACTCGGTCTTTTCAAATAATTATCGCATATATATATATATATATAATTTAAATCATTCCATATCGTTAATATTATTTTATAACGATTTATCGCTATTTTTATTTATATAAAAATAGCCTAATTTAATTTAACGACGCTTCGGGTCAATAGGCGTCCATGACGCTGTTTTTACCCAAATTTGATTTACACATTCCTCGAAATATAACCGTTGGATTTTAACAAATTTTATAATGTTGGAAAGATCTTCCCAAAGCGGACCTAACAGATTCAGTTTTGGAAAAATCCGACGATCGGATCTTTCGGTATAATCGTTTAAAGTTACGATTCCGAAACGCGAAATACTGCGCGCGATTCGTTTACTTTTAATATATATTTATATATATATATATATATATATATATATATATAATTATATATAAATATAAATCATACGACGATTCCACTAACGTGTTTAACACGCCAAATAAAAGAATGTTTTATTTTGCATGACCTATCTACGTGTTTATAATGTCAAATAAAAAATGTATTTTATTTGCATACATTTCTACATGTTTCTAATGTCAAATAAAATGTAATTTATTTACATTAACTCACTACATGTTTCTAATGCCAAATGTATTTTATTTACATGACGTTTTCTACATTTCTAATGTCAAATAAAAAAAATGTAATTTATTTACATGACATTGTTGCTAATGATAAATAAAGAGATACTTTTTATTTTCATTATTGTATGCAATTTCTATTTTTAACTTTAACAAATAAAAAGAAATGTTTTTTATTTGTATATAGTTTCAATGTATAACATGACACATAAAAATGTTTATTTTAATTTGCATACAAATTCTAATGTATAACTTGATAGTAAAAATGTCTCTTTAATTTGCATACAAATCTAATGTATAACTTGTAACATAAAAATGATAATTTTATTTTGTCGACCATTCTATTTCAACAAAAATAATTAAAAATGATTCTTTTATTTTGTTGACAATTCTATTTCAACAAAATGATTAAAAATGATTCTTTTATTTTGCTGAGAATTCTATTTCAACAAAATGAATAAAAATGATAACTTCTTTTTGTTAACAGTTCTATTTTAACAAAATGAATATAAGTGATAACTTCATTTTGTTAACAATTCCATTTCAACAAAATGAATAAAAGTGATAACTTCATTTTGTTAACAATTCTATTTTAACAAAATCAATAAAAGTGATAACTTCATTTTGTGAACAATTCCATTTTAACAAAATGAATAAAAGTGATAAATTCATTTTATTAACAATAATCTAATTCAACAAATTTGACATTTTTGTTTTAACACAAATCTATTTAACAAAAATGTTATTTTTGTTTTAACACAAATCTATTTAACAAAAATGTTAATTTTGTTTTGACACAAATCTATTTAACAAAAATGATATTTTTGTTTTGACTATTTTATTTCAATAAAAATGTCATTTTGGTTTCAACTATTTTATTTCAACAAAAATGTTAATTTTTTTTCAACTAGTTTATCTCAACAAAAATGTTAATTTTTGTTTCAACTATTTTATTTCAACAAAAATGTTAATTTTTGTTTCAACTATTTTATTTCAACAAAAATGTTAATTTTTGTTTTCAACTATTTTATCTCAACAAAAATGTTAATTTTTGTTTCAACTATTTTATTTCAACAAAAATGTTAATTTTTGTTTCAACTATTTTATCTCTACAAAAATGTAATTTTTTGTTTCAACTATTTTATTTCAACAAAAATGTTAATTTCTGTTTTTAACTATTTTATCTCAACAAAAATGTTAATTTTTGTTTCAACTGTTTTATTTCAACAAAAATGTTAATTTTTGTTTTCAACTATTTTATCTCAACAAAAATGTTAATTTTTGTTTCAACTATTTTATTTCAATAAGAATGTTAATTTTTGTTTCAACTATTTTATCTCAACAAAAATGTTAATTTTTGTTTCAACTATTTTATTTCAACAAAAATGTTAATTTTCGTTTCACCTATTTTATCTCAACGAAAATGTTATTTTTTTTTCAACTATTTTGTCTCAACAAAAATGTTAATTTTTGTTTCAACTATTTTATCTCAACAAAAATGTTAATTTTTGTTTCAACTATTTTATTTCAACAAAAATGTTAATTTTTGTTTCAACTATTTTATTTCACAAAACAATCCATCCAATCAACAAATCAACATAACAACATCATCAACCCAAATCAAATCACGTATAACAACAAATTGAATTTAAAAGCGAATTGGTAACAACACAATCATAATTAATTAATTTTAATTATTAAAAAAAGAATTCTCACAGTGCTTCAAATTTTGTATGATTCAGAATTGAATTTTCCCCAAATTCTGATTCGCTCCAAATTTGTTCTTGTCTGCCCTGAAATGTAGATCTCGAATTTACAATCCCAACGGTTCTGAAATTGTCCAATTCTATATTTGTATGAACAAGATATGAATTTATTTGTGTTGTTAACATTTTTTAAATTAAATTAAATAAATAATTTATTTTAAATCTACCTTCTTCTTCTTACAGGATTAAGGTTGACGTGATTCCCATTTTGTTCAAATTTAGGTCTGCAAATCGCAAACATCATAAGAACCTTGACAATGATCGGACTTCACCACGCTCTCGGGCTTGGAAATCCGCACCCGAAGACCCCCCCTACCGTCGAACTCGATCGTAGCAAGGAGGTTGGGCGGCGGCGCGAACGACATGACTTCGAGGAGCAGAAACTCGACGGATTCTCTATGGCAGGGAGGGTTAGCCGTATGGATGGAAAGGGGATTAAGAGGACTTCAATATTGTCTGAAGAATCAATGGGTTTTGGTGAATGGATTAAAAGTTTTTAGTGGAGGAAAAGTTGAGGGTTTCTGGCCATTAACAGATAATGGCGGCGGCTTAGAATAGAAATTAGGGTTAGGATTTTTAAGGTTATTTATATAATATTAAATCTCCTAATTTCTAGTTAAATCCCGTTAACCCTTAACAGCTCCAAACTCAGCACAACGAGAGTTGTCCCTAGCCAAATACCCCCGTTGTAACGATACGGATTTCGCCCGTACCTAATCAACCGCAAAGTCGACCAAGACCGTTCGAATCCCACATACGCTAATTCTGGGCATACAACACATCGGAACAAATAACAGAAGACTTTTATAAACATTATGATAATGTTACATCAGAGTACGGAATATCATAGTACATCGAATATAATACAGCGGAAGATAATTTACAATAAACTTAATACAATGCAGCGGAACCAATAAACTAACACAGCGGAAGATTATCGATGCTCTGGACACAACTTTAAACTTCGATCCCGAATCCTGCTCAATAAATAAATATCTGTAGAACAGGCCACTCGACTTCCCGTATGGAAAATATGGGCACCCGAGTTTGCAAGCGAAACAAACTATGAGTCAGTCATGGGACTGGTATGAGAAATCTTACTTAACTTATTTAATAATAATAAGGCTAATCACAGGACCATGTCGCTAACGCGAAACGGGTTTACTCCATTGGATTGCCAATACATAAACAACAACCATAAACAAACTTATGGATCTACAATGCATCATGCAATTTTTTTTCCAATCTACCCATTTAGGCTTAATCCCTAAACTTAGATTTCAAAATCCAATTCACTTTACAGAAATTATTTCTTTAGACCTTATTTCCCGATTTCTTTTATTTCAAATCATTTGAAATACATATCTAGCTTTTATAATAAAGTAGATTTCACTTCGGGATCTCAAAAACAAAACATTTGGAAATATGAATTCCAAAACGTAACAATGTATACAAACAAGTATGCAACCAAATATCGGTCATGTTCCCTCAGACAAGGCTGTATGCGCCTTAACCAATATATATATGTGCACCTAACGGCTACACTAACGATGCACCATCCCACATATGGAGGAAAACATACACCATCCTCCACTTTTAGTCGCTCTCGGGTCACCCGCATCTTTAGCCACATACCAAATCATTTTATATCTCGAAGTGGAGAAAATCATTTCACAACATAATAATCACAAGTACTTTCAAATCTATAGTACTTCACATTAGCAATTCACACATATGATCAGTCACTATTAATCACATAACCTTTGAGCTCGTACGTCTCAAAAAAGGGTTACCATGAGATCTATTGGCTGTTGCGGATCATTTGATCGGAATTAAATTTGGAATGGGTACATTTGACGATATGAATCACTTGAAAAATAAAGGTATAAGCAAGAGAATAAATTCCCCGCCACCAAACAGATATATCATCAATAGCAACTAATCGGTTACGCGATGAACCACAATGTAAAACACATAATACTTTTCTAAATCATTTCGGAATTATCGGGTTTAGTCCTCAAAATCCTTTCTGTTTTATAAAACATTTGTATAAAACATTCCCTGTCCAAAATCGGGAATAACATTTCTTTTCACTTAAGAAAAACACGTTTCAAAAATCATTCATTAATTTTGAAATGAAACAAACAACATCGCTAAACACCTTATAGTGAAGTGTTTCACAAGGTGTTAGCACATAGATATTTTTACCCAATCTAATGCTAAATGTAAAAGCATATTTTGGTCATAAACTGGTCGAGCATAATCCAAACAATCAATCAATCACAATCCATATTAATAACCAAGTATATTTGGTTCAATCACATTTCATGTTACAATAAAAGAGTATTTTATTGTCTACACATTTTATATTATAATAAAAAGAATGTATTTTATTGTCTACACATTTTCTACATTTTATATTACAATAAAAAGAATGTATTTTATTGCCTACACATTTTCTACATTCCATGTTACAATAAAAAGAGTATTTTATTGTCTACACATACATTTCATATGTATAAATAAAAAGAAGAATTTTATTTATGCAACCATTCTATATTTTATATGACAAATAAAAAGAAGGCTTTTATTTTCATAATATTTTCTTTGTTGCTAATGACAAATAAAAAGAAGATTTTATTTGTATACACAATTCTATCTTTCTAATGACAAATAAAAAGGTGTTTCATTTGCATACATGTTTTCTACTTTTCTAATGTCAAATAAAAAGAAATATTTTATTTGTATACATGTTCTCTACTTTTCTAATGACAGATAAAAAGAAAATTTTATTTGTATACATGTTTTCCACTTTTCTAATGACAAATAAAAAAATTTATTTGCATAACAAGTTCAATGATTTTAATGACAAATAAAAAAGAATATTTTATTTGTCTACATAACATGTTCTATATTTCTAATGACAAAATAAAAAGAGAATTTTGTCTACATGTTTTCTGCATTGCATATGTCAATCAAAAAGAGAATTTTGTTTATGTACATGTTTCATATTACCTATATATAAATAAAAAGAATTTTTGTTAGTATAACAACTTCTATATTTAACATGACAAATAAAAAGGAATATTTTTATTTGTATACAAATTTCAATATTTAACATGACAAATAAAGATGAATATTTTTATTTGTATACAATTTCAATATCTAACATGACAAATAAAAATGAATATTTTTATTTGTATAAAATTTCAATATTTAACATGACAAATAAAAAGATGAACTTTAATTGTAAATCATTTTATGTTCCTAAATGACAATAAAAAGATGAACTTTAATTGTAAATCACTTTAATGTAATCGAACATTTTAATGTAAAAGAATCATTTTAATGTAATCGTACATTTTTAATGTAAATAATGTAAAAGAACATTTTATTGTAAAGAATATTTTAAATAAAGAATCTTTTAAAATAAAGAATATTTTAAAATAACGAATATTTTAAAATAATATTCAGTGAAGAATAAAATAATGATTTTGATGTTCGATTTTAGGTGGACACAAAATATAAAAATATGAAGCCGGGTTAGTTATAAAAACGCCATTTTAACCCAAACGGGTTTATCGATCGATTTTATTCATTTTATAATGAATATCGAAAATTTTAATATTTTGAAAATATTATCAGTTTAATATGATAAAGATATAGAATATTCAATTTTGATTTAAAATTGAAAATGAAGTTAGAATCATTTTAAAATGAATTTATAAACGATTTATAAAATACGTTTTAAATGGAAGTCGATGAAATATATATAATATATATATTATATATATAATGGCCTGAATAGAACGCACCGCGCAGCGACCGTTCGCGAATTTTGACCATTAACTTCAAATTGGCGTAACGGGAGATCCGACCGTCGGATTCTCCCAAAACTGGAACCGTTGGGTTCATATCGAAAAGATTTTTCCAATGAATATAAGAGATTTGAAATCTAACGATTAGATTTGGAATTATTTCCAAATCAAATTTGAAAAAGGTCACTACGGATGTAGTTCGGTAGCCGTTATTGGAACCGACTGTACGGGCGATAATAAAATTATTAAAAATATGGAAAAATTATGTTAAATTATAATAAATGGCTTGGAAAGATTTTGGATGAAAAATTCCACATTTAAAAGATAAAAATATATTTTTATCAAAATGAACTAGTTATTAACTAGAGTAAATCTTTAATTAAGATTTAATGGAGTTTTCAAATTGATTAATATTTATTTGGAATTAAATAAAATAAATTGGATTTTGGGTTTATCATGAATGGTGTCTTCAATAACACTGTTCTTAAACCTCGTATGAAAAGAATAATCTTTTAATTAAGATTATTAGAGTTTCCAATTATATTTGGTAATTGGAATAAAATGAAATGTGAATTGGGTTTATTGTGAACTGTGTTTTTAAAGACATTCGTTCTTTAACCCGATGAATAGTTAAAATATAATTTTGGAATTTATAAATCTTTTATTAAGATTTAAATGGAAAATTTTCAAAGTAAAGTTTTCCAATTTAATATATTAAATTGGAATTGAATGGATTTCGATTTGGTAATAATCGAGATGAGCTTCTGTGAATGAAGACGGTTACTATATATGGAATTTAAAAGGCCTTGCCGTTATTCCATTTATATTATTACTCTGATATATAAATTTATATCGATTATATATTGATCTGATTTATGTGAAGATTACATATTTAATGGAAGATGATTTTTGGGTTTGTCATGAACTTTGTTTTTAATGACATTGGTTCTTTAACCCAGTTAAAGATAAGATTAATTTCTTAAATTTGAATAATCATTAAGTAATGATTTTTGGATATTAAAACCAAATTGGTGTTTTAATGTATCTTGTTAATTTCAGGAAGATTAAAGAATAAATTTAAAAGAATTTATCTTTGATAAAATTAATGGGAACCTTTCCCTAATAATGTGAATCTTTTATTAAAAGAATATTCTGAATCGGAATGAGGCACATGATGTGATTTTATAGCACTTGATTATAAAATACGCGAATTATTCGGAAAGACCAGGTTCAACCCATTCTGAATAATTACTACGACGACCAAGAGTCGAAGATGAAGACGGTGGTTGAAGACCAGAGTTCTTCACATCATTTGGATGATTACTGATGTCTTGATTGGGTCGTACACCCAAGACAAGGTAATAAGTGGTGATTGTCCAAACGTACTTGGAGATCGACGGATATGCGAGGACCTCTCTCCTGTATTGGACATATGGGACGAGGAATAAGATGCCTCCGGTTTCGTTCAGACCCAGAACGGACTTGTAAATGGATGGTATGTCTGACGTTGTATTCCTTTATGTTGTATTCGTTGATCTCTGCTAAATATATATCTGTTTGGTGGCGGAGAATTTATTCTCTTGTCTAACACCCTTCTCTGAGACGTACGAGCTTAGAGGTTATATATTGGCAGAAATCAATGGTATGGTATGGACTAACAATGTGGCATGCTAAGATGCAAATGATCAAGGCTTTTGTTGAAAAGCAAAGCCTTGTGGTTGATGATCAAAGCACAGCTTTAATTAGCACAGCTTTGTGTATAATGTTACTTCGCGAGCCTCACACCCTGGTATGAACCAAAAACGGGAGAAGGACCCCAGGGAGAACATGCATTTCTTTCTAGCTAGAAGTGGTGTCATGGTCTGGAGCTAAGACATTTTACTTATGTGGATGATGGAATGAAGCGCCTTGGATATTGAGTCCCTAGTGGCTCAGATTTACGTCCCAAAGGGCAGGGAAACGTATTGTTCAGGCATAACTAATCCATTAACATATGTGTGGACCGGCCCTGGCGTTCCTAAGGGCTTGACTGAGTACTTGTCCTGAGACATAGGCTAGATTGTCCCGAATTCGGTAAGGACGATCCCTTGCCTTGGTTCATAGATGGAAATCCAACTTCCAATACGACATCATGCGGTTTTGATTGTATAACTAGTATGGCGACATGATATATGGTACCCATGCCGTCTATGATTGATACATTTATATTTGATGTTGTTTTTAACACTATGAACTTATAGTAATGTCAAATTTGCTTTATACGTATCAAGCATATTTTGGCTATTATAAGGGAAAACTCTATCCTCTGGCTTGCGTTTCATTGTGTGATGGGACCTAAGTCTTATAATAGCTTCATTTTTCCAAAAAGCATTGCGTTTATTTTCAAATTAAGATTCATGTGGAGTAAACCCGTTCCATGTTATACGGCATGGTCCTATGATTTCACAACCTTTAAAATAAAATTATAACTGTTTTAGTTCTCACACCAGTCCCATGACTGACCTGGAGTTTATTGTTTTAACCTAAACTCTGGTGCCCATATTTTCCACACGGGCAGCTAGTAGTTTTGGTTTTGCAGATATTATATTCATAGGATCCTGGTTTACAGCTGAAGCTATATTCGGAAAGCTCTATATCCGTGTGTTTCCTTAAGTTGTGTTTTGTATTATTTTTGTTGCTACTTTGAAATTTAAATCTTTGATATTGTATTTCTAATGTGTAATATTCATTCATACTCTGTAATGTTCTTGTACTCTGATGTAATTGTTGTAACAAGCAATGAAATGTTCTTCTATTTGTGTTCTGATTTGTCGTGTTCTCAATTCAATCCAGGCTTTCCTTTACAGGGAAGTTTGGGTCGTTTCACCCGTTCTGGACACAATGGGCTAGGTCTCGTCAGCCCATTCGATCATTTTCAGCTTGTTTTCTTCAAATTAAAATATAAGTCATTTAATTATTTAATTCGGTCGTACATTTAAATTTACCGGGGACACATACAGGCTCCAAAAATTTCCGAAAAATAAATCTAGCTATGTTTTGACGATACAGTCCTAACAAAATTAATTTCATCGAATTTGGAGACCATTTGAAAAATGGTCAATATCTGATCGATCCAATTTAAATTTAAATTACCAAACACATTTAAATTTACTGCGCTCACATATTAATTCCAAAAATTATGAAATTTGGAATCTAGCAATAATTTGACATTCCAGATCCAACCAAAGTGGTTTCGTCGAAAATGGAGGTCGTTTGTAAAAGGACTATTTTTAATAGCTATATATTATTTAAAATTCCATAGCGACTATTCTGAATATTTAACCGACCATAACTTTTTATTTCCGCTATGAAATTTCAATTTTTCACATCCGTTAGAAAGATATTTTTAAACAGATTTAAATATTTTTGGTTTTACTGAAATCCGATTTATTTTGTATCCTGTACATTCAGTCAAAGTTCAAATTCAAATTTTCAAACTACCGCGCTATTTCTAACTCCTTTTCTAATTAAAATAAATATATTCGTTCTAACTTCGATTTAAATAAATTTTTAGTCATTATTATTTAAAATAAATCATTTTAAATGTTCAAAATCCATTAAAATTTCTAAAATAAATTTTTTAAATTGGTTCAGAATATCCGGGTTGTTACATTTATAAAAATATAAAACTGGACAGAGTTAGTGAGTTTACTCACTTTGGTCGTTTATCGTTATATAATGATAAACATTCAATAGATTCAATCAGACATTTTATTCCGCCATAATCTCAAACGAGTTCCAAATGGCTCCATACTAGTTCCATTGTATAGCCCATGATCATGCGATCCCAATGTGACTAACCGTGTCAATTTCTGACATCGTACGAATAAGTTAGTAAGTTAACAAGTTATCACATTATTTAAAACAAAACAAAAACTAAATTTTAATTAATAAATTTTGCCCACCTTAAAATATCCCCTTCGACCTATCTTAAAATATCCCTATCGGCCCATCTTCCCATGCCGGCTTCCCTTCTATCTTCTCCAAACCCATAAAAAAACATCCCTCTCCTCTTCTCCACCATTGCCGAAAATTCTATCCTCCCTCTCACTGACATTTCTCTATGATTTCTAAAACCATTTGCACCAATATACTTATCTTTGAAAGCTTCCCCTTCCTACACCCTTCATGTCCAACTCAAACCACTTTCTCACGGTCGCGACTTCAAGGCTCCAACCCCCGGTTACAAAGAGATAACGAACACTTTGTGTTTGAACATATCCAGATTTTGCACGCAAGTACCCTTCAATGCCAGGAATCCGAAAATAATACTCATATATTTAATCGATGCTTCGAATTCCGAGAAATACTCAACCCTAGATACTGTTTTTTCCAGTGAAGATTTGTTGTTCGAATTCCATAAAAATAAAACACCATGGTTTTTCTTAGTTTGCTGAAGAACAATAAGCAAATGGCAGCATATTTATGTGTTTTAAAACCTTGCATGCTAAGGAATAGTATGTCGTTGGAGGTAAATTAGGTTTGCAGACTTATTTTCCTTGCGCACGAAGTATTGGAGGAGTGTAGGTCTACAGGGTAGCCATTGATTGATTGTTCAACCTGGGTACAAACATTAAGTTGTTAACTAATAGGGGTAACGGTTGACTGATGTGTTCTGAAGTACATGCTAAACAGTCCTAAGGCCTTGGTTTAAGTTATAGTTAAATGTTTATATATTGAGTATATATAACTAGATGTAATTGTTAATGGTAGAAAAGTTAGTTCCCTAGGAATCAATGTTAGGACATTGTGATAATCATTTATTACTTGATGGAGGTTGATTATTTGATTAGAGGCGATTTAATTACAAATGGAATATACATAAGGTTCTGCAGTGTGCATGCAACATTGTTTATTACCTGATGAAGTGTGTACGTTAGGCACGACTAGTGTTCTTTTGCATTCATGGACACTTTGCATTGCGATGATGTGTTATGTATGGATTTCGAGGTATGTACCAAGAGTTATAAGCCAGCATTAAGAAAGACATGTGTACAGTAATCACTAAAAAGTAAAGAGTATAACAATGGACCACAATCGACAAAAATAAAAATACTATCGTGTCAAGTGATGCGCCACGATCTAAAAAATATAATAAAATAGATAGGATAACTTATTCTGTGAAATCCTAAAAATACTAATTTAAGGTGTAAAATACGCCAAACCAAAAAGTTATTTATTTTCCAAAATAAAAATTACAGAAAAATTCTATAAATTAAATTAAATATAGGTCCTAGAAATCTCGTCCAAATTCGAAAACGATAATTTATTATATTAAATAAATCATTATGGTTTATAAACGATTCCATAACAACTATTCGAACATTTGACTTGGACATAACTTACAATCTATAAGATGAAATCTCGATTTTTCACTTCCATTAGAAAAATATGATCCATAGATTCAAACATTTCTTGTTTCGCGGAAATCCAACTTATAACTAATTCTATACACTCGGTTGAAATTCAAAACTCAATATTACGAACTACCGCGACGTTACGAGCTCGTTTTAAATTATATTATAATTTATACGTTCAAATGTCATTTATATAAATATATTCGTTTTTATAACATGAATATAAACTCAAAAAAATTCTTAAATAATCCAATTCCCACAAAATTTCCAACTCAACTATTTCCGACTATATCGGAAATTAAATTTATTATCCCATTATTTATATTAATTAAATATTCATATTATTTAAATTCAAACCATTATTCAAATAGTTAAATAAGTTAATTATTAAATCGCTAAAATTCTGGGACGTTACAGAAGCACTTGTCGATGACGACTTCTGAGGCTGAGTGTACTTCCATGTGGCGCATGTAGTGCACGAGATGAACAATAGGGTCTTTCCTACTGTTAAAATGGTTCTAACGCTTGCAGCTTGAAGTCCGATGTGTTTTGATAATTTCTGATGTCTGGAGTAAAGGGGCTGCGAGTAATGCAGACCAAGCTAGCATGGGGTACCCCGCCATGGGCGTAGCGTCGAACGACATCGGTGACTTGACTTTCAATGCCCATGCCGAGAAGTTGGTTCATATTGTGCAAGTTAACACTGTTTCCCCCAGCATCAAGTCCAATGTTAGCAAAAGGTCGAGCGCCAAGCAAAATATCCAGCTCGATCCTAGCCTGAGGTGCCTCGACAGACACAAATCCAAGATTAGGAACTACGGGAGTTCTTGCGTCCAAAGCTACACGCACTAGCGCCTGAGTGGCATTTTCGATGCTTGGTCCTGAGATCTGGTTAATGTCGACCAAAGCCGATCCTTGAACGAGATTGGGGGTGTTACCCCATAACCTAGCCGATTCGATAGATGTTTGTGGATTGATGTCGACGCGGGGTTGTTCTTCGGGAATTGCCCCCAAGTCTCGAGTAAATCCTTGCGAAACACTAGCACTTGTTCCGACAACATTTCTTTGGCCCGACTGCCTTGTAATCCTTCGAGTTGGTCGAGAAGAGTGTCCATGAAGGCCTTTTGGTGACGGAAGTGTTCTTCCTGCTATTGCAAGCGAATAGTAAGATCTTTTGTCAAGTCCTTGACGACTCCACCAATGTTGTCTCGGGTGACAAAGTTAGATGGGTGTCCGGTCGAGGAGGGTTCTTGTTCCTCCTCCATACCGGCTCCTTCCGAGCGAATCAGTTGCTTCCTTTTAATCATAGCGGGAAGCGAGAGGTTTTCGAGAGAAAGATGAAGTTAAATGAAAGTTCCTGAATCCAAAGTTGCACGCACTGGCACCTGAGTGGCATTTTCGATGCCTGATCCTGAGATTTGGTTAATGTCGGCCTGAGCCGATGCTTTAAGATGCTTTAACGGGATTTAGGGTGTTGCCTCGGAGCCTAGCCGATCCGATAGTTGTCTTTGGATTGGTGTGGACGCGGGGTTATTCTTTGGAAATTGACACCAAGTCCCGATTTAATTCTTGCGGAACATTAGCACTTGTTCTGACAACATTTCCTTGGCCCGATTGGCTTGTAAATTCTTTGAGTTGGGCAAGAAGATTGGCCATGGAGGCCTCTTGGCGATGGAAGTGTTCTTCCTGCTGTTCCAAGCGAGCAATAAGATCTTTTGTTAAGTCCTTGACGACTCCGTCGATGTCGTCTCAGGTGAAAAAGTTAGATAGGTGTTCGGTTAAGGCTAGTTCTTGTTTCTTCTCCACACTAGCACAGTTCTAAGCGAATCATCTACTTCCTTTTAACCATAGCGGTAAGCGAGAGGTTTCTGAGAGAAAGCTGAAGTTGAATTCCAAATTCGAAGACAAAAGTCGAGAGCTAAGGCCGAAAACTAAAGCTGAAAACTAAAGTCGAGAACTAAGACTAAGGTTGAAGTTGTGCGCCCCCTACCTGGCCCACCAAAATGTTGACATGGGGAATTATCGTAGATTCAACACACGTCAATACCCGAGTGTATGTGTATTTGCAACACGGTAATCCACACGTAAAGTAAAGTAATGCGGGAGAACACAACTTTTTATAGTGGTTCGGCACTAATACCTACGTCCACTTTATAGTAGTCATTCGTTGTATATTTGTCGATTACGCTGTACAAGTTCGGACAATATTTGTGTACAAACTGTTGCAATAGAACAACAAAATATTTTTTAATTCTAAACTTTGACTAAATTGTCCTTCTTCTTCGTTGGGTGGAAAAGCTGTTGACTTGGTCAACAATGTCAAAGAAATCCAAATATGTTCAAAACAATGCAAAAGTGGTGTAATTGTGCTTGTAAATGTCCAAGAGTTGATGGAAAATGTTTGTGCAATGTTTTAATGGCCCAAGCTATGTCCAATAGTCATGGAGAAGGAGACATAAGCTATTAATGGTGTTTGAGAGCTTCAAGAAGTCCAAAAATGCCAAGAGAATCCAACCCCTTTAATGAATGAGGTAAGGGGGTATTTATAGTAGTGGGTTAGGTAGGAGTATGTGAGATTTGGGGACCACATAGCAGAAATTCGTATCCCTAGAAGAGCCATACCCCAAAATTCATGTCCCGTTGATGAGGGGCATGAAATTTTGTATCCCTTTGGAGGATACGAAATTTTCGTATCCCTCTAGGGGATACAAATCTCGTATCCCTCTACTGGATACGAAAAATGGGAGGCAAAAATGCTGTTTAGAGGGAGTTGAATTAGGGGGACTCGAATTTTTGGTAAGGTGTGTTTTGAGGGATACGAAATACTTGAGTTGATCATTTTGAGTAGTTGTGAGGCCTATGCGTGCACGACTTCTCTCGGGTCTGAAAAGACCGTGAAGACACTTCTGCACACATTCACGAAAACGGGCGTAACTTTCAAACCATAAGGCCATTTGGGCCAAAAGAAAGTTGTACCTAAAGCTAACTCAGAGAGCTATAGGAGTTATGGTGCAACGCACAGTAAATGTTGTTTTTGGGTTCGAAAGAGGTCATCTTAAGGGCTTTTGGGTCATTTTTTGTTTATGTCGCGACTTCGACCAAATCGCTTTGTGTTTGCTGAAGTTGTTATTGACGTGGGACAGCTTCGACCAAAAAGCGTGTCAACATGTCTATCCTTTAAAAAAAAATCTATTAAACTTATCCAAATACAGCCGAAAGTACGCCCATTAATAACCTTTGGCTTCTACAATAGAAAATCGCATGGGAACTTATCTATAAATGGATTTCCAACAATGGCTAAGCTTAAGGACTACCCTACCCTACAATGCATCTCTAAAAGAGTGGAATCGAGCAACTTGCCCGATGCGCTTATAAGGCCTGCCTTGATCATACTTAGAAGACAGGATGGATATTACATTTACCCCAGTCGTTACCGACCTATCCTGGGATCCCACATCACTTACTCAACATTCAGTGTTTAATCTAGAAGGGTGATGACTATATCCTTCATGGGTCGCATGTAACCCCTTAACCTTGCGCACACCATTTTTCATCTGTTTTGGGGTGTAGGGTCTTGATAAGTAATGTCTTTACCTTTTTCACTTTAACGCACTTCATATCTTTAAATATAAATTTGGGGCTGAAGCTCACCGAATTTGAAAAAGTGAGAAACTACGAAGTTGTATGAATTTCTTTTCTCTCCACTTTTTTAAAAAAAGAAACACTCAAAAAGCTTCTACCTTTAGGAAGTTATTAAAACAAATAGAGGGGTTTTCTGGGTTGAAAATTTTGAGTTCAAAAACACTTAGCAAAGATTTGAGATTTTGGCCCAACAACTTTGGAAATTTCAAGAATTGATCTAAAAGAAAGTTCAAGCCACTAGAAAAATAAATGGCTTCAAAGAAAGAGTGAAGACATTTCTATTTCTTTTGAGGAAGATATGTACTGAAGCAAATTTTGTAAAATGTGCGGAGTGGCGGACTATTTTATAGCCAGAATTTCCAACAAATATCTAGATATTTTTCTACCCTCATCACATCACTTACACTCCTACA
Source organism: Allium sativum (assembly GCA_030737875.1). Classification (NCBI taxonomy): domain Eukaryota; kingdom Viridiplantae; phylum Streptophyta; class Magnoliopsida; order Asparagales; family Amaryllidaceae; genus Allium; species Allium sativum. Next base: position 504,832,088 of record CM060921.1, on the reverse strand, counting down.
TCCTCTAACCATACCCTACCTCTCTCCTACCAACCATGTGCAACCATAACTCCTCACCTATGTGTGTGATGATGGTTTTTGCATTAGTTGACTTAAGAAGGCTTAAGGAGTAAGTAAGTATAAATATCTTAGATATTTTCTTATATATCTTTATGTAAATGTATATATGTCTGTATATAATTGTTCATGTGCATGCTATACTGTGCATATGTATGTTACAAATAAACATAAGAGAATAAACAATGTTGTACAATTTATTTACGACAAAGCATTATGTATTTTGATTCCGGTTGATATACGGACAATACAGTTTAGTTCAAACGACGTTTTATAGTTTATTTTAATTCTGTTTATCTGATAACAATATCCATTATATTTTTTTATTGTTAATAATGTCGTAAACAAAGTTTACAAACCATATTTCAATGATCTGGCATTAATTAAGACCCATTGGATTGATTATAAAATCCTTTGAATTGATCATTCATTGCGGATTTATGCTGCCAAAAGCTGAATAACATAACAATTGTTATTGCTTCTTTAAACATGATTATAAGTTCTTATAAATCATCATAAACAATTTACAAATCATTATAAACTATTTCTTATCATTTTATAGCATATAAAATGAATCGTTAAATTATTAAATCCCAGTTAAAGTCAATGATTAAATTATTACTTATTACGACCTCACTGATGATGTCATAATTACTTTTTATTTCCAAAAATAGAATAAATTATTTTATTTCATATTCTTACTTATTTGGATAAATAAGTGTACCTATCCAATACCGTCCGCAATTATTGAGAAATTTGAAATTTACCAAAAACTGATTTCTTGTTGTTTTTGACGGAAATCATATTTGTTCCAATCTTGTTTAAAATCCTTTGAACAAATGTTACTAATGTATGAAAAATCTATTTGCCGGATATTTAAATTAAATAAATATCATATTTTGTGATCATAAAATTTTGCGTCGTTACATTCTCCCCTCCTTAAAAGAATTTCATCCCCGAAATTACCAAGAAGAAGAATATACCGAGAGCCAAAAATATAATTTATATTCGTTCTCGTATGATGTATGTAAACCATCCATTTGTGTACGAGCGTAATGGCATGCGCTTCGCGCGTGGTCATGGCACCCGCGTTGCGCGCGGTCGTGGCATGCGCTTCGCGCGTGATGATGGCATGCGCTTCGCGCATGAATTTTTGTTTTTGAAATTTTGTGCAATTTATATATGTTCGCATATGAATTGTAAAAATATTGCATAATTTATTAACTACCACGAAAGAAATGGAAATACCAAATAGTAAATTGATATATGAATGACATGCATGAAAACAAAGTTTTAAATATAAAACAATCAGTAGGATTAAGATATATTTCATTGATGGTGATTGCTACTTCATAAGCATGCATTAAAAGAAAGGAATTGGAAATAAATATTGTTTAAACTATGTTTCAAACATTACAGGAAGAAATAATTAACCAAACAAAATATATCAAATCTTTCCTTTTGAAGATAGCGATAGACGGTCATGGTTTATTTGTATATAGCGAACTTTGTTGCCATATTCTTCACCATCCATTTTTCTCCATAAAATTCACCTACAAAAAAGAGAGAAGAAAACTCATATGAAAATAGAAATATACCTCAACCTAAATAGAGAAGCTACCCTAAAGTAAGGTTGACAGATATTAGTAGTGGCTATGAGATTGAAATGCTGGAGGAGTAGCAGGAAAGGTGAATGATTATACTGAGTAGTATTTATAGAACGAAGGGGATTTTTCTAGAAGTCCATGAATTATGATAAGGTTGTGTTAGAATATTTGATATTTCTTAATATATATTACATATGGTAATGTATATTAATTGATAATATATATTACCATATTTATTATGAGGCATAATGTGTGACAGCTAATTAGATTGTTGTTTATCTTTTTGGTTGGGATAAGTCCTCCACGTGGCTTTTATAAATGCTAAATGTTTCGAAAATTTGACTAACTGCCTATCGAAATTTAGGCTGATTGGAATAATTTTTGCCATGTGATATTTTGTATAATATATCAATTGATAATATATATTACTATATTTATTATGAGGCATAATGTGTGACAGCTAATCAGATTGTTGTCTATCTTTTTTGGTTGGGATTAGTCCTCCACGTGGCTTTTGTAAAAGCTGAATGTTTAAAAATTTTGGCTAATCGCCTATCGAAATTTAGGCTGATTGGAATAATTTTCACCATGTGATATTTTAATTTGTTTATTTAGGCTGATTGGAATAATTTTCACCATGTGATATTAAAAATATATACATATAAGAAGAGAAATGGTCAAAGAATTAATGATAATTAATGTACGCGAATTTCAAGGGATTGACTACTTCTAAATAAAGTGATAAAAAAAATGGTGTATACATATTATATAATGTAAAGTAGGAAATATTTTTTTAAAAAAAGCTATATAAAATAGAAAATAAGTAAACGTATAAACATTTGGATTTCAAATTTGAAAATATAATTAAGTAGAAACAAATTTGCGGAATTGATATATGTATCTGAATTTAATTATAGAAACAAATGATATTAAAAATATATACATAGAAGAAGAGAAATGGTCAAAGAATTAATGATAATTAATATACGTTACGATTATAATTAACGTTTGAATACTTACCTACAAGTGAGTTAAATGTATGATACAAATTAAGTAAAGGGTATTTTCATCAGTTCAGGTGTACACCAAAAAAGTGTGACACCAAACCTATTCCGATTATTAGTAAAGATATGATTCGATCTTTCATTCGAATCCACCACTCAATTTCCAAACTAGTATCGATTCGTCGATCCTCTAGCACAGACATTGATTAGGGTTCTCTTTCGGAAACCTTCGCTTTCCTTACATAGTACTCAACTATGATAGAAAACTTGAGTATCCTACTCGAAAACTCTTCTCAACATTCGCCGTTGAGAATCAAATAATCAATACTCAATGCAATCAAACAACGAATGATAGCCTTATCATTCCCTTAATCACTAACTATACTCTATCTCTTTTGACACTTTTCTTTTATATCCAAATATTGTCCAAATGGTAAAATTATTTCATTCACTATAATTTCAAAACAAAATCATTATATATATATATATATATATCAAAATAACAAATACGCGCTTATATATATTATACGCTCAACTCATTCTAGAGTACTACTAACTCTATATCTAATGATCCTAGGACATTACTAATCCTATCTTTGATGAGATATTCACCCAACAAAGCCTCGGTGTTCGCTCAACCAAAGCTTTCATACCAAATGTAAGGACCCAAAAACTCACCTCTGATGCCCTCAGCCACGAATTCCCAAGCGGCAAAAAGTGGGAAACTCAATAGTGAAGTAAAAAAGAACAAGAATAGAGTAGAAAACATTGGAATACAATAGAATCTCGCATCGAATGAATAATATATAATAACAAATTAACCTTACAGTGGAAACATTTTTCATACAATCAAAGTCTAATCCTAGATCATCCCGGACAGTTATAAAAAATGTCCTTACAAATGCTGAAATAATAAACAAATATAAATAACACAATGGAACAATACAACTATGCCCATACGTAGATGAAGATCTCTAGCTCCTCAGAAAAACCTCAAACTATCTCTATCCAAGAAATCTTGCTTCTATCCCTATGAAATGATACTCCACTTCAAGCATCCCAGCAAAACCTGAAAACCACTCGAACTGACCCAAGTGTTGAAAACACCTGGATGGGGCTTGGAAAAAAAACCAGCGTAAGAAACACAAACCAGAATACCATGATAGACTCATAGATTAATAAACAATCAACGACTTTTGAAAAATGAGAGTATCATATGAAAACCCCGTTGCAAAATAAAACCGACGACAAAATGATAGTATGTCAAAACGTCTTTTGGAAAGAATAGCACTTTGTAAGACCACGCCCATAAATAAATTGACAAACAGGTTTTTACCTTATGATAGCCAAAATATTTGATATGCACATTCATTTGATATTATTAATGTTTGTCCCTAGAAAAACACTTTTTAATTAAACTTATTCAAATACAGCCAAAAGTACACCCATTAATAACCTTCGGCTTATACAATAGAAATTCTCATGGAAACTTATTTGGAAATGGATTTCTAACAATGGCTAGGGTAAGGGACTACCCTACCGTACATGGCATCTCTAGAAGCATGCACCTAAGCTACCCGCCCGATGTGCTTACAAGACCGACCCTGATTGTACTTCGAAAACAAGCCGGATATGACATTTGCCCCGGTCATTACCAATTTAACCTGGGATCCTACATCACTTACTCAACGTTCAGTGTTTAATTTAGAAGGGTGATGACCATATCTTTCGTGGGTTGCATGCAATCGCTTACCCTGCTACATGCCCTGTTTCAGCCATTTCGAAGTGTGAGGTCTTGATAAGGTAACGTTTTTACCTTTTTCACTTTTACACACTTCGTATCTTTAAATACAGATTTTGGCCTGAAGCTCACCGAATTTGAAAAAGTGATAAACTACGAAGTTGTAAGAATTTATTTTCTTTTCACTTTTAAAAAAGAATTACTCAAAAAAATTCAGCCTTTAGGAAGTTATGTTTAAAACAAACAGAGATGTTTTCTGAGTTGAAAAAACTGAGTTCAAAAACACTCAGCAAAGATTTAAGATTTTGGCCTAGTTAGAAATTTCAAGAACCAATCGAAAAAAAAGTTCACGCCATTGGAAAAATAATTGATTTCAAAAAAGGAATGAAGCCATTTCGATTTGTTTTAAGGAAGATATGAACTAAAGAAAATCATGTAAAATGTTTGGAGTGGTGGGCTATTCATAGCCAAAATTTCTAACAAATATCTAGATATTTTTCTACCCCTATCACATCACTCACACTCCTACATCCTCTAGCAGTACCTTTCCACTCTCCTACCCCTCATGTGCATCCATAACTCCTTACCCATGTGTGTGATGATGGTTTGTCCTTTAGTTGACTTAAGAAAGCTTAAGGAGTAAGTATAAATATCTTAATATTTTCTTTTATATCTATATGTAAATGTATATATGTATGTATATACTATATACTTGTTCTTGTGCATGCTATAGTGTGCATATGTATGTTACAAATACTCACAAGAGCATAAACAATGTTGTACAACTTGTTTACGTCAAACCGTTATGTATTTGATTTCGGTTGATATACGGACAATACCGTTTAGTTCAAACGACATTTTATAGCTTATTTTAATTATGTTTATCTAATCACAATATCCATTATATATTGTTCTTTAATAATGTTGTAAACAAAGTTTATAAATCGTATTTCAATTATCTGGTATTAATTAAGACCCGTTGAATTGATTATAAAATCCTTTGAATTGATCATTCAAAAGCGATACGAGTTTATGCTGCCAAAAGCTGAATAACGTAACAATTATTACTTCTTTAAACACGATTATAAGTTCTTATAAATCATCATAAAATATTTATAAATTGTTATAATATATTTCTTATCATTTTATAACATAAAAATGAATTATTAAATTACTAAATCTCGATTAAAGTCAATGATTAAATTATTACTTATTACGACCTGATTGATGATGTCATAATTATTTTTTATTTCCAAAAATAAAACGAATTATTTTATTTTTTATTCTTACTTGTTTGGATAAATAAGTGTACTTATCCAATACTGTTCGCAATTATTAAGAAATTCAAAATTTACCAAAAACTTATTTCTTGTTGTTTTTAACGGAAATTATATTTGTTCCAATCCTGTTTAAAACCCTTTGAACAAACATTATTAATATATAAAAACCCATTAATTGGATATTTAACTTAATTAAATATCCTATTTTATTTTATAGAATCTTGGATCATTACAATATGTCTAATTTAAATATTAGAAAACCAGTATGAACCGAATCAGATGTTTAAACCTTAAATTAGACGTCTGACTCAAGGCTAAGGAAATTTCCCAAGCTTAAGTCAGATGTCTGATATAAACATCTAGACGTACGATTTCCTGTACAATTGAAAATTTTGAATAGACATCTCCGTTCATCCTTGTCCTTTCCATCCCTCATCGATGGTTGCAACCTTTGATCAACTTGAACAATCTTAAGAGTTGTAACTATTGATAAAAAGCTTTGATCGTCTATAAATACTAGTTATTTCATGGACTATAATCATCGAATTTCTTCTAACTCTATCTTGCTCTATACATACTAAAAAGCATTCAATCACTCAATTGTTTTTACATTCATACTTATTTGCTAGCACTCACATACTTCTTCCCTACAAATCTAAGTTCACTCACGATATACACTCAAGAGAAATTATATGAAGAGTTGTACTTGGAGTCAAAATCCGTGTTTATCAAACATAACTTTGTTAAGCAAGAAAGATTGTATAAGCATATTCCCTCGAGTGAACCGTGGGATTTTTGTTGATTAGTGAAAGGATGAAGGGAAGCTTCAAGACTGGAGGTAAGACAAGAAGTCCGAACCAGTATGAAAACTCTGATGCGATCGCTTTTATCTTTTTACATTTACTCTACATTTTATTATTTATGTACTTATCATCATGTTGTCTAGTCTGACTACCATTGCACCACATTATTTTATCTCATCCATATCCCTTCGTATCCTTTTGTATGTATATGTATGTACTATAATGGACTTATATATCATATGTGTTAAAGCCTCATGTTGTCTGGTGACTTCTTATAGTTCTATGTTGAGTAGGCAGTTCAAATTAGCTATCCTTGTCATTGGACGAGACAAATATCAATATGCTATGAGAACTTTTGCAACTTCTTTGAACTATATCGGTAGTTATTTATATGGCTTACCACTCCCTCCCCCTTGGAGACGAGCTTCTCTTGGCCTTATCTTTGATATCACGTCATTTCCTTTTCCACACTCTAGCTTTTTTCTAGATTTTATGGGAGCTTTTTTTTTTTTTTTTTTACTTGTATGACTTTATGGTAAGTTCCATTTACCAAACCAGTTGCTAATTTTTTTTTTTTTGACCATGAAATAAAATTACATGTGTGAAATAGAATTTTAGAAGTACGTTTAAATTATTAAATTTCCATAAAGTCGGAAGAACCAAGGGTATATCAATGCATTTTGATTAGGAATGACAACAGGCCGGGATTTTTATATCTTATGTATGCCTTATATTTTTTTGACAATGTTCCGTTCGACAGACCTGGTACGTGTTTGAAATTTTACGTCAAACCCCAAAATCTGTACGGATCATGATAGACTTGCCCCTAAACCCTAGAAAGCTTTTATGTAATGATTCAAAATTGTTTACTAATATACATATATTTATTTATGTTGTTATCCAATGATACATTAAACACGAACAACAATGTTTTTACAATCATACAATAAGATAATAATAATAGGTTATATAATATCAATTCAACAAATATATATTTGTTATTATATAATTATTAGTAGCTCAATTGAATAATGTATACAAAAATTATACATTATTGGCTGAAATATTGTAATAGCCATGTTATAATTACTTATATCTAAGAAGTTAATAGATCATGGTTGCGATAAAAAAAAGGTTTTGTGATATTTTAATAGCTAGATCAATTTGAAGCGGTGCAGCCTAACCCAGATGGACTCTTTTAACCTTAGAGCTCTAAAGGAGGAGTCATGACCAATCGAACGAGTCTGAACCGTAGGGATGACAATTAGACCCGACCCGACCCGACAGGTCTCGGTTCTAGATGGATCAGGTTTTTTCGAATCTAAAGTATGCATTTCACAAATCTAGACTAATCCGACTTGGGCTTCGATTCAGATCGGGTCAGATCGATTCGGGTTTGGTTGGATAATAACACTAAAAACACATATATTTCAATGTTTTTAAATCAGAATTTTCAGATCAAATCAGTTTGGGTTGGGTTTGATCGGGTTTATACTGTATTTTTCATCATTTAGACCCGTATTTGGTTCTAATTGTAAGTGCTACCGAACCGTCAAAAGCAGGAACGGGAGTTCCAGTACATGCCCCGCCCCATTCCAGATTTTGACGCCTATGGCAATGTTTCTATTTTATTAACAAGAGCTCCCAATCATCACAAAATATCCCACTACGAAAAAGCAAGATGTGGTTCGAGATCATATTTGGGATTGTAGTTTACAAGCTATTTAGGACATTCATCTACGACGGTGAGCCCGACGCTATTCCGGACCTCGGCAGTAAACACTACGATGTCAGCTTTACCGTCGCCAATAGGTTGCTTATGATTTACAAAAACTCCTTTTTTTCTTCCTAATTTCCGCTTCTAGCTTGATCTATGTAATCAATTTAGTACCTTTACAGGTTAGAGAAGTACTACGGAGGCAAAGCTTATATTGGTCTCCGCATACCGGATCCTAATACAAGCTCTAAGCAACATATTGAAATTGTATTAGTTGCTAAAAGGTTTGGGTTTTGTTTTGCATAACTCTTGTTTTTTATTTTTTGACGTTTGGCGTTTAATTTGTGCTTTTCTAGGCAAGTGGTAGTTGTGACGGTGCTGAATTGTTCTGGATTTTTAGAAGTTGGAAGTGATGGGAGCTGGATTTGTGTCAAAGATGGAAAACGAAGTGACACTTATCCTGACCCCGTAAGTTTTTGAATGATGTGTGCATCCTTTTTTTTTTATTTCGCTTGGTGTATGAATCATTTTGTTATTTTGTGTGTGCCTGCCGGTGTGTGAATGTATGTGAGCTTCATAACACATCTGTTCTGCAACACATCAAAAGCATCCACTTTTGCTTCAAATCTGTATTTGAATAATGGTTCGAGGGAGAGAGAGAATGAATGGGTGGGGAGAGACGAACACTTATGTTTGAAATCGGGGGTGCTATGGAGTGTTGCACTGTGTGAGGGTGCAACAGAACACTTATGTATATAAAAAGTGTAACGTTCCCAATTTTCGACCTTCACGGTCGACGCTAATACATCTACGGTATTCACGTGTCGAAAAAATTATTTAGACAACGAACGATGAACCAATCCGTGTTGAAGACACTCAACTTATTTCAGCCTCCAATCCAATTACCCTGCGTAGCCTTGAACGCTTGAAATAGAACAGAAGGCAGACGTGGTACTCGATGGATATGTTCAAGGTATAAGACATAAATATAGAGTAAATACACACGAGGGTTTAGATGAAGTTGGATGAGGGATAGCCTCATGTAATAAAGGATCTTATAAGTTATAAGAGTTGAATGGTGGAACACATCCAACCATGCACATATGTCAGTTACAACCAGTGCATCTCTCCGGAGGCAACTGTGCCCAGTCACCATAATCAGAAACAAGCACATCCTCAAATGGAATCTGATGCTAGACACAATTCTCTTTAAATTGGCTTCGTCGATGGTGGAAGGTACAAAATCTACGGGATTCTCTAATAACACGGGCCTTTCCAGAGTGTTAGGAGCCTGGATGACATTAACAGCAGCTTCTTCCGCGACCTCTTGTTGTGCCACATGTTTTTTCACCTGCTGACCAGAAGCCATTTTTTGGGACCCTGTGGATGAACTAGAAGAGGTGTCAGAACTCCTGTGCTCTGTTTCTTGCCTGGCAACCATCTCAGCAACACGACTAGATCGTTGTAACTCTATTGGCTATGGCAGTCGACAAATGATTGCAGTTAGAGCAATTAACCTGTACCCACTGTGTGTGCAATCCAGTGCATTGTACGTGGTGCAATGCTGGAAAATGCATCTTAAAATTAAAACAGTACCGACAAGGTAGTTCAGGTTTCGGTCAGTGTGGCCGTCATATCTGACCTTCTCACCAACCTTTAGATCTGCAAACTTGAATCCTAACCAAGTATTGGAATCAACTATCGACGATCAAAGTCCATTATCTATTCTTAGTCTGTTAGTCTACAATTTAATATGTTTGGACATATGCTTTTAATTCGAGTGTTCAATATATAAGTATGCTATAATCCTAAGTTCGATGGTTTCAAAATATGTTCAGAGTTCATGTGCGAGGCAGGGAAATCCTGGTTTGGTCAATTACCATGCTAAGTCAGATTCAAGCTGATCCAAGTAGAAGTACAATTTCAATTGATCCGGTTCGGATCTGTTCCTCTTCTTCCTTCACTGCCCCCATACGATCCGAGCCCATACATTGACACACCTTCAGGGATCGGTCATCATCACACCAATTCGAATGCACATTTCTCTTTTCCTCTCAAGTCTTCTTCCACTGAGCCATACCAATCCAGATTGTACCGATTCGGATCCCAAACAGTTTTACCGACCTGAAAAAGGACTTTCAAAACTTTGAGAAATCCACAGCCTTTTGTATCGATCTGGATATTCGTCGATTCGAACTCTTGTAATTGTAAAAATCAAGAAAAAAAGTGATATTTAAAAAAGGACGTAGGCCTTTTGATACCAAACCACTATAAATCCTTGTGTGTGATTTCTACAGTTTTTCCTCGTTTCTTATTTAATCATCTTCATTAATCTTCTCTTAAACTCTCTTGTGTGTTAGTGTCATTTACTTAATATCTATATTTTGGGTTTGAATAGACTTTCTTGTATAATGTTCCATGTTCTAGTGCTGCACACTATTCGATTTTGTACGGTTACAATGGACAAACTCCCTAACGGTCGGTTTGGAAAGCTCCAGCAATAACATATTTGGTTCATACTTCTGTTCATATAATCGTACCAGTCATAGTCATTTTCATTGTTACTGTGCAGGCTATAAAAGTTAGATTTGTTTGCCTAGAGCTCGGTCTTAACATTAATCCATAACGATATTTCTCTGAACTTACGTGAATAGTTACGTTTAAGAAGATACATATTGCACCATAAGCTATGTATTCTAATACTCAAGGTTCGAAATCCCGGTTTCTAGTACCGTTCCGGTCACGTATAAAATTTAAAATTCCGGTCCCGATCCGGAAATTCCGGTAATTCCAGTTTATTTCCGGTTTGTCAAATCCGGTATCTTTTTTAATAAATACACAACTAAATATGCCATCCAGTAAATAAATAAGTTATAATACACATGGGCCAACGACAATATGATAGTACAAAGGCGTCCTATCAACAAGTTGTATTACCATGGGCTAGGCCTTCCATAGTTTAATTAACATTACATTACCTGCTGCATACCCATAGGGCCATATCCCGTAATATTACCCATTGTACCCACAAATTCTGTTCGTCGTTCAAAATAAAACGCAGCCGACATTCATCCTACCCCTAATTTCAATCCGATCGAATCATGAAAAGAAAAAGAAAAAAAAAAAAAACTCGTCGCGAGGCAGAAGAAGACGGTGGAGAGGCAGATCGACAAAGAACCAAATATTTCAATCGAAGAAGAACCCGATGCTCCACAGATCGAATTCGATACAAAATGAGACACGAATTTAGTTTGAATAGGGTAAATTTGTTTTGATTTTGTATTTTCTGCGATTAATGCAAAATAAAGTAACAACTCCTTGTTTGATTCTTCACTTTGCCGTACAGTTTGGATCTGATGCTTTGGGTTTTTCTTCTTCTTTCTGCCTGAAGAAACCGGAAATGGTTTTTTAGCTGAATTCCGGTCCGGTCCACGCCAGAACACGGGCCGGGATGGCCGGAATTCCGTCGTGCCGGCCGGAATTTCAAACCTTGCTAATACTACAAGGATTATGCTATTCTGTTCAATTTTTGGAATAAGCTTCACATATCAGTTTTCCGTCCTATAAAAAAGCCTTCTGTACTTCTAATAGCTTCTACGCAGTCCCACTCATTAATAAAAGTATGTATGATGTTATTTGGCCTGATGGTTGGTACATTATGGTGTTGTTTAAATTAGCTGGAATTTCGTAATTCTAGGACATTGGAACTAGAATCTAATCTTCTAACATTACATGCCAATGTTAAATGTTATAAACACTTTCTAATAAAATGTATTTAATTTGATAAATGATTGGATCACAGGAAAATTCAAGTGTAGAATATGTAGATATAAGATAATTGTGAGACTGACATGGAACTGATAATCAATGAAGCAAACATTTACCTGCCATATGCCAACCTTCTAATTTTATCTTTCAATTTCTTAAGCAAAGATTTCCAGTTGTTAACCTGTATTCATCAGCTGAATCCTTATTAACTACCACCAATTAAATATTAGGAGCTATTCATTGTTGTCTGAAGCAAGATCTTTCAACTTTAGTGCACTATCATTAACATGTTGATGAGAACCTCATTGCTCTTTATTTTCGTTCCTTTCTGGAGTACAACGATTTGGAACAATTCAACCAGCATCATGAACAAATTTCTTTTTTCTTTTTTCCCTTTAGCTCTTCCCATGATGTTGATTTGTTTACCATTTTATTTATCTCAATCAGTATTTTCTTCATCACAATCTGTACTGTCAAAGCTGACTTTTCAGCATAAAATTTAAGTATACAATAAACTTCTTCCTCTCTAGATTCTCATCTTCTACCTCTCTTTACTCATACTTCTTAGGTACATAAGGATCAAGGCACTTTTAATTTGTTTACATATTAATTTGTAGCATTGGTTAAATGTAATAGTGGATTGACATAGGTTTGATGAATGTTAGATATGTTTCAGTAGGTAGTATTTGTTATATGATTTGGATACTTAGATGTATATGCTGTCTGAATGCTTAATGAGAACTTCTCGTTTTGTTCAGCATTTTATGCTTATTTTTTTACACATGGATTTCATGCCTATTATGTTCCAAGTGGATTTCATGCCTATGCAAATTTTAGTGTGACGCATTTCATATATACATCTTAGCCATCCTAAACACTAAAAGTGACTTTGTTTTGACCAGAATTGCTTAGCTGTATAGTAGTTGTACTTCATTTCCTATTTAAGCCTGTTAGGGCTTATGATGAGAGGTGGACTTAAAGCATTGATTACTAACCATGTAATGCTATATCAATTATGAAAGCATAAATGCAGCATAGATTATGAAATTGTTAATTTTAAATCATTTGATTTTTACATTCTGCATTTGTGTGTTCTCTTTTTGAAAGTATAATTTTCTATCTTGATGTACTGTTTAACCTTCACCAAACAGCAGACATAAGCTCAGGTTTGCATGAATTCTTTTTGTAGGTTGAGGAAAGTAGAAAAAAAATTTCGATTCTGGAATCTTATTTAGAACAAAGAGGGGTAGCTATGCCAAAAGGATATTTGATTGGAAAAGTAATACTTCCAAATCCAAATTGCAGGTACCATATGTGATATGATACTTGTGTCTTTGTGTAGTAACCGAATGTACTATATAAGCAATCAATTTGGAATAGTACATGATTGTTTTCATCATACCTTTCTTCGTCTTTATATAAATCAGCACTTCCAACTTCAATATATTTATATGCTAGAAAACATGCATCATGCTGAAGTTAGATCTGTGTTAATGCAAAGTAATTCTGCTCCGTGCCAACAAACAAACCTGTTGCCTCTGCCAACCTCTCACCTCTGTTGACCGTGTCTTTGCTGCCAAACCTATCACTGAAAAGACCTACATAAACCGTTGATGCACATGCACATGAATTCATAGTGTCATTTAAAAGTTTGGGGCATTTGTTCTGTGAAAAGTGACCTTTAATAAAAAAAATAAAAAAAATTGAATGAAGAAACATGGCATTTACAAATTTGTATTATATATTTATGAATAGCTTATCAAATTTACAATTCAATGGAAAATTTAAATTCAGTTTGACCTTCTTTGGAAAAAAAAACAAATCTTTTATCAAAAACAGTAGTAGTAGTTCTGAAAAAACGGTGGTTTTGCTGTAAAAAAACCGATTATGGACTCAAAACAGAAATTTTAAGTGGGATGGATATTTCGTCGATTATGAAAACTAATATTGGTGATTTATTCTGTAATAATATTTTGTGAATATATTAACTTTATTTTAAATAAAGGTGGTGCCTAGCGCAACGATAAGGTTACCCAGTTGGTAATCTGGAGCGCGCAAGTTCGAGTTCCGGCCTCTTCACATATGTGAGGGAAAGGCTGTGCGCACTAATCGACCACCCCCAGAGCCCGGAAAGCCGTGAGAATAGTACCAGGACGGGAGACCGACCTGGGAAGTCCTTTCGCGCTTGAGTACGGGAGCCTTTGGCACTGGGTATCCACATCCACCTTATTAACTTTATTTGAAATCATTACACATCTCTTAGGAAAATGACATGCTCACAGTTTAGAAACAATATACTTAAAATCGTATTATTTTTATGCCTCGTTGTCGATTGGATGTGATAATATTAATTGAATAAATTTTCTGTCTATTTGATTTTTATTTTTTTTATTGCTAATTTTAATGCAATTTTAAGCTTCCGAGATCGAAATGATCACCATCCTCCTCTGATAATTTTCATCAACATATGAAATTATGTGGGTTTTCAAACAAGTCTATGAGAGTTAGGGGACTAATTTGATGAGTGAATTTCTACTCTTTTATTCCTGTAAATCCTATCTAAGGCATTTTACTTATTTCCCAATATGATATCATTGTTTTCAGCAATCATAATCAGTTAACCTTTTGAGATTGAAATGATCCTATTCTCCTTTGATAATTTTCATTAACATGTTTCTGTTTTCAATTTGTGATTTACAGACTATATGGTATTATATGCATTTTCAAATAGTTGTTTAGAGTTATGTGACTAATTTGATGAGTAAAACTACTACTCTTTCATTCCTGTGAATCCTGTCTGAGGTTTTTTACTTGTTTCCTAATATAATATCATTGTTTTCCAGCCACCATGATGCTTATACGCGGCAAATTATGGAGACAGATTAAGTACTAATTCTTTTTTGTATTAATGGTTATTAGGACTTCCTATTCAATAGAAAGTCAACCAGAGGTTATTTCATTTGAGAAATTGTCAGAACTCAAGCTCGGTGAAGGAAACGGTTTCTCTACTTGGATTAAAGATACATTATCGGGCAGTAAGAAAGATAATCAGGTTGCACTGCACCAAAGGTTGTGTTTTGTACTTGGCACAGCACCAATGTGGGATAGGTAATTATTTACGTGATAGTAATTTTTTTATCCGTATCTTCTTCAGTGTGCATTGACTTCAGATGCAGTGAATTTGCATTGCAATAATCTTAACAACGAAGATTTTACTGAAACTTATCTTCAATAACCTACAGGATAGAATATAAAGGTGATAGACACATTCTTGGAGAGTTCATCGAGTTTAAGGGAAAACATGAAGATGATTTGCAGGCTCTCAGAGGGCTAAAAAGATCTAAAGTTTCCCAAATTATCGTCCAAAAGGCGACATTTTTTGGAGCAACTGGTAATTTATCTCCAAGTTTATTTTGTGCTATAGCTTTGTCATCAGGTTATAACAGATTTAAAAAAAATGACACGTGTGAATTTAAAAAATGACATGGACATGCATACGTTTTCTGGGGTGTTTAGATGACTATTGATATAGACAAATTTTGGAGAAGTATAAAGTGTAAGAACTAAGAAGTACATAGAAAAACATACTCGGGGAGGAGGTCAGAAGTTTGAAACTTGCACAACGTGATTTGAACAAACATTGACAAGTAGTATGTTGTTTACTACCTAAGCCTTGTATATAAGTATCATTTTTTTTTTGAAAATGACAGTAGATGTTTGACTGATGCTGAAAATTCTTGAATAGCTTGTTGGACATGTCTATTTAGTTTAGTTTTCTTTGGAATTTGCATCCATATCTTAACGATGATGGATACGATGAACATGCTTCATTCATACTCTGGAGACCGCATGTTTGCAGAATAACCTATATGTGCAACTATGCTTTGTTTTCCTCATTCCAGAATTGAAACCTTCATCACTGTATGAAATTCCTATGTAACTTTGGACACCATGGCAATGAAGATAAACTACATACATACATACATACATACATATATATATATACGTATACATATACATATACATATATATATATATATATATATATATATGTGTGTGTGTGTGTGTGTGTGTGTGTGTGTGTGTGTGTGTGTGTGTTAAACTATCGTTTTCCAGATGTACACCGAAGTTCATCCTTATCAAGTTTAATCCATCGAATGTTGTTATTTGCTGCTGCTGTGGGTGGAGTACAAACCAATGTTCTTGGTTGAGTGGAGCATAACATAACTCCATGATGTCCACGTCCATCATGATTGAATTTAGCTGAAAAGTTGAACTGCAACTGTATTTGTTAACAGTTCACAATTATTTGCTAAAAAGATGCCGGCTAGGCTCTCTACTCTTAGCATAACTCCACGATGTCCACATCGAACATGATTGAGTTTAGCTGGAAGTTGAACTGCAACTGTATATATTAACAATTCACGATTATTTGACAAAAAGATGTCGGCTAGGCTGTACTGTTTTCTGAATTAATCTTCATCACCTTGGCCGTCTTATACTTAATTAATCAGTGCATTCCACTTCTACAGGAGGAAATGCATTGTGGTAAATTTGAACCAACTGATAAAAGTTGTTATGAAATTTCTCGTATTCTTTTTCAGTTCATAGTTGGCCAATGCTTGAGAGTTCATCAAAATTTCCTTTCTTGTTAGAGCCAAATAGAGCTCAGGTTTCTATATAGTCCTTTTCCACATTATTGGGAACTAATAAATTGAGCATGCCCAGTGCATTGGATATATAGCGAAGTTCGTTTCCACCCACCAAGTTGTCTTTCACTAACATCCTTAAACATATTAAGTGCTACAATGTGTCACTCGTTATAAGCATTCAAGTTTCCAATCACAGCCTCGAGGTTTCGGTCATTTTATACCCATTCCAATCCAAGTTTCCTTATTTTATATTGATTTTGGTTACAAAAATCACGTTAGGTGTTGCTTGGAAACAAAATAAATCCATCGTTGAATCACAAGTATGAGAAAAAACTCCTTAAAAATCTGTTTAAGTTGATGCTTACCTAAAGTTCGATGAATAATTGAAAAATAATATGATATATGTCTTATTTGATCTCAAGATAAAATTATTGCTAGTTCAAAATATAATGGAAAAAAAATATAACTAAAAATCTGTAGCATCAAAGTAGAAACTAGAAAGAAATTGTAGTGGTTTACATATGTGGAAAAAGAGTAGATTCTTTATTTTGAAACTTACCATACATACCTTCTCAATCATGTTTTATACACTCCCCCCTAAAAGCTAAAATTATTTTGACAATTGAAGGTTAATATGATAAAAAATAAGGTAGTGTTCGGTTTATTTTATGTTTTGAGTATTGAATTTTCAACATTAATTACACAAAAATAGAAATGTGGAAGGACGATGGAGAGGATGGAAGTAAGATGGAGGGGATGACCGAGAGGTTGGAGGGACGACGCAAAGATGAATTGTCTCTCGTCCTTCCACTGTTCCACAAAACACGTAAAATAAGAAAAATAATTTTTTGTTATTTGGATTAACTTTGTTTTCTAAATGGTAAACTAAAACTGGAAAAGGTAAACTGAACACAGCCTACACTTTTCCTTTTGTTTGTTTTCCAAAAATGGCTAAAATTACAGGCAGGAATGTTTTCCAATGCGGCCATACATTTCGAAACTTAAAGTGGGTGTTTTATGAGAGTTTCCTTTACTTATTCTCGTTACTTTCTTTTGCCAATCCCATATTTTTTAATGGGCCAAGTATGCTTTGTTTAAATACGTTACTACTTGTAATTTTACGGGCTAAATTACTTGTCTTAGATAGAATATTACATGTAAAATGTATTAACCCTAAAATTCATGTCGCAATTGGATGCAAATTGAAATTTTTACTGCTTACAAATTCCGACCGTACCAGATTATATTTCAATTCAGTTCAGCAAATAACTTTTTAACATCTAGCAATTAAAATTGTTCAAAATTGTTACCCAAGATACCAAATTTAGAAGCAATTGTTACCCATTGAACATAGTTATTAATGAGACACCCTGAACCCATCTAGCAATTTGTGAGTGGCTTGCAGGGGCTTTGCAGATGTGGTTCGCTCTGGTTTCTGTGTTGTGTCTGATTGTCCGCTCTGGAGGAGGTGCACTATCCGGAGCTTTCCTTTGGTTGCCTTGGATTGATTGTTAGGTGTGCTGTTTTTGTGAGCCACGAGAGAAAGACCGTTTTCCTCCGTTTTTGCTTTATTTATTTATCTATTCTTAAAAAAAAAAAAAAAAGAGAGACCCTGGATAAAGGTGTACACGTGTTTTTGTACTTTGATTTATTACATGTTCTGAAAACAATACTTATTATACATAATAATTAATTGTTCGAGACTAACTTATTTTACTAATAAATAATTATAAATTATTTTAATCGTTTCTGAGAAATATCCTTAAACAAAATACCATTTAATAAAATATAATTAATTATATCATTTGATGTTCAATCAGTTATTGGGAAGATAAACTTATAGCTTTCATTTTAAATTAAAAACTTACAGCTATCATTTTAGAGTTAATTTTCAATTACAAGCTTTTTACTCATTTTATTATTCAAATGAGGAACCCCCCCCCCCCCCCCCCCCCACAAGTTGAATAAAAACTCTTCCTTCATTCTGTGAACAAATTTTGAGTTATAATTTGTTGTAGGCCTAGTTGCTTCGTTAAAAATCAGATGATGGTACATAGGAATGTTAATTATAGAATCCTTAAGCAAATACATAGAAAGCTAAGAAAATAATGCGACCCATTTTTAATATCATAATAACACCACTAAAATCTGCAGGGAGATCAAGGCTTCGCCTCTTGTATAGCCATCGGGATTATCGCCAGGAAGGATCATCAGCTTCTCAATGGGAGGAGGTAAGTGTAAAGCGAGACACTGAAGTCATTTTCCAGCCAATGAACTCTAAGAAAACTCTAAAATTCAAGCTTGTCAACATCGTTTCCTTGACCCTAAGTAGCGCTGGATCCTCCTGAATCATTCTCTACTTATCATCTTGTGAGTGAATGCGTTGCACATATAGTAAGTTTTGTTCTATTTGTATTTCTCATTGGTTTTTGTTACTTCGTATACTAGAAATTGTATGGTTTATAGTTGAATGTATATTCCAGAGTTGAGCTGTATACTCAAAACATTGAATGCTTTTACTCTGGGGAAAAACAAATTGTTCTTAAATCTCCATCTGCCTGTTCACAACATAAAGTATAAGTTGACAAGGCCTGGTTTGACTTAAACATTTATTGGTGTTTGGTTTATTTCTTTTAGTTTTTTATTTTCGTCCATATAAAAACGTGAATAATGCATGTATGTAGCGAAAAATGAATCTTTTAGAAAATGAAGTTAACCCACAAACATAAAACAACTTTTATTTAAATTAAGGAAAGGTAAGTGATAATTTATTTTTCCGTTATCTCTCTCCCTTGTGGCGTGATGCTAAAAACACTCGATTTTGCATTTTTTGGTGTCACGTTATGGTATTAGAAAGCAAAAATTTGAATGCTTTTAGCAATACATAATATGTTCACATCTAGACATAGACAATAAATTTGTATAGAATGACAATTATGTAAGAAAATCATAGTAAAACTGGACTTGAAACTAACATTTCTTATTTGTTTAGAAAAATTGTTATTGACATAAATTAAGAGAAGGTAATACTTTTTTTGTAACCAAAAATATATATACACCAAAAAGGAGAAGAAGACCTTTCTCTGGAGGCGTACAAAAACAGTTTCGCGGTTAGAAGACAATCACAGAACTAGAAACAAGTAAATAAACAGAACGGAAACAACTGACAACCGAAACTAATCAAGTAGACAAGCCTACACAACCCAAACCGATAGCACAAACCAAAGACGACAAACGCCATCGAAAGTAGGAAGTCAAAGATTGCAAATGCCGAAGACAACAATCCCAAGAGCCACCTCGACCACTCTTGCTCCAGCTCCACTCAACAACTTCCAGAAGGAAATCAAAAGCGAGCAAAGAAGCAAACCCGTGAAAGTGTCCAACCAGCAAAAACTTCAGAATCCTAAGGCAAAACTCAAATGTAAACAAAAAGCCGACAAAGAGAGAGGGGGGGGGGGGGGGGGATCACCCAACACCAGACTGGGGGTTCAGACTCGACGCAATGTCAAAAAAAAACGTGCCAAGGTCAAAAACCTAGGGCGAAGGATACCCAAAAAAGGCCTTTCACGAAATGCGAGGAAGACATCATCCTTCACTCTACGAATGATGGAAGGAGATGTCATAGGAGTCTCTTCGAAGATGACATTGTTATGCGTGTGCACCAAATATGCTAGCAAAAAAAGACGAAAAAGGACCGAACGAAAGATCTTTCCGGACCGGCTTCCCATCGAAGCCAAAGCAAACCAAAAAACGAAGGCGTGAAACCTCCAAGACCTATTAGAGTCCCGAAGAAAGACCAGACAGATCTGGCGCAATCGGCATCGAAGAACAAATGAGCGGCCGATTCTAAGTTACCTGCGGGACAACAACAACAACGAGACACTATTGGGATTTCAATCTGCATGAGGTTATCATCGAGTAGCAAGCCCCCATGAAGGGTTTCCACATGAAGAGGAAAACCCTAGATGGAATGCGGGGATCCCAAATAAAGGAGAAGATTGGATTTCTCAGGGAAGGAATACGAGAAGAATTCCAAGCCGCCCTCAGTGAGAATGGACCACCATTCGAATCGATTCCCCTCGTGAGTCAGAAAAGAATTTCACCGGTTACATCCGTTTCCACGTCTCACTAGCGTAAGAAGGGGACCTAGAGAAATCCGAAGGCAACAGACGACAGTATTTAGCATGAAGAAATGACGTCCAAAGAGAGTTATTAGATCAGAACCGAATCCAAAGCTTACAAGCGTAAGCTCTGCATACGTCCCTTGGGTTACGGAGTTCCAACCCGCCCTCGTGCCTTGGAGAACAAATAACATCCCAAGAAATCAAATAATGACGGTTAGCACCCTCCTTTTCCAAAAAAAAAAAATGAGGTCGAAGAACGGAAAGCACGGAAAAAGGAAGAGATGGGCGTCATAGTGGCAAAAATATAAAACCCAATGGAATCAAGAACAGACTTAATGAGAACAAGTCTACTTGCTTAAGAAATAAGAGTGGAGTTCTATCTTAGAATCTTTCCCCTGGCTTCGTCGATAAGAGGACCGAAGATTGCATTGAGCTTACGACCTCTATACAAAACAATACTAAGGTATGACAATAGGGGAGACACAACTGAAAAACCGATATAGGACTGAACCCATGCGATCTGTGCCGGAGCCATAGACTTGGCGGGAACGAAGCAACTCTCCGAAGAGTTAACGAGTTTCCCCGAACAACTTTCTTAGAGATGAACGAAGGACACGAGCCGACGAATAGAGCTTTGGTTCCCATTAGAAAAAATGATGATGTCATCAGCAAAGGATAAAGATGAAATAATCGGACATCCGTTAGGGATCCCGAAATGGTGGGTTTGACCCGCTATCATCAGAGAGTGGACACCTCGGACGAAAGCCTCCGCTACAATGACGAAAAGGGTCGGGGAAAGAGGGTCTCCTTGGCGGATACCTCTTTGAGAGGAAAAAATCGTTGATTGATCCATTGATAAGGATTGAAAATCAACGGTTTGAGATGAGCCTCCATACAGGATCAATAAGAGGCTCAGGGAATCCAAAAGCTCTTGAGCAGACATTGTCTGTGATGAGATGGACATTGTCTGTGATGAGACGGACATTGATAAGGACTGAAAATCAACAGTTTGAGATGAAAAAACAAGATATGCAATCGTAAGCCTTCGTCATATCTAGCTTAATCACCACATTGGAACCCCTTTCCTTACGATTGATTTGAGAAATGAGTTCTTGAGCAGACATTGCCATTGATGAGACGACCTTTAACAAAACCAGCTTGGGAAGATATAATTCAGTTTAGTGTATAATTAATATATTAGATGTAATTTATAGTTAATTAAACGAGTCCTAACCAGGGCTGCACAAAGTATGAGTTGAGCTGAGTTAGACCAGATACTTCATCCGATCTGCATAGGTATGAGTTTAAGATAGTTCAATCCGTATCCGACTCTATATGAGATTAGATATGAGTTGGGTTGAAGTATGAGTTAGGTCGGGTTTAGTAGGGTTGGGTCGCATGAAACTAATAAAAAATGAGAATATGAGAATTTTTTTAAATAATATTAAAATATTCAGCATAATATATCATATTTTAGCTTGCATAACGCATTTAAAATAACTGATTCATTATAACACATCTTATTATAATTTCACTATAAAATACATCATATAAAATTAATTCACTATATAGTAGAACAAGTGTTTCATTTTAAAATACATTAAAATGCTCGTTAAAATATCTTTGTCAAATTCTATCTAGTTTGGATTGACATGAAATATGTTTTTTTGTATATTTACCATAGAATATATAAACATTATTTTAGGATTAGACTATTTTAATTTTAAGTGGGATGATACTAAATTAGTTTTCTAATATATAGACGGGTTAAAATAAGGCTGGGTTGAACAAAATATCACATCCAACCCATATATAGTATGAGTTATAAATTGTAATCCATATCCGACCCGAATTAGGATGGGTTGGATTGGATATGGGTTGTGTGCAACCCTAATCCTAACTAATTAATCAACAATTTACCTGTAGTTGCTCAAAATTAGCTTAGCAATGATAAGAAGTAGAACTTTGATACACTTACAAATTTGTAGGTTAATCCCACTTATAACTGATAAATAGGTTTGTGGGGTCCGCAGGTGTTGTAAATTTTACATGTCTGAGTAAATCTTAATTACAGGCTGCAAGTAAGAGTAGCACCGATGAAATTGGTGTAGGTCTTAATTAATCAAGTAAATAAAGTTTGCTAAAATACGAAAACAATTACACGATGTCTAGTAGGTTTAAACACAAATTTATGCTGGGATTTAGGGGTCATTTGGATGAGCAAAAATAAGTTATTTTTTTTTTGCTTATAAAAGACAAAAGTGAAAACGTTAATATGGACAAACAAAATATACCAACTTTTTAAACTCACTTTTCAACTTGTTTCAAAATCAGTTTTTTCTTTGCTTTTCGACTTGTATAAATGGACTTCGTATGTGAAAAAATTCTAAAAGATTGTTTTCTAAAATCCAAAAAATCTGATATCAAATTTCAAAATAGAAACTTGAAATTTCAAATTTTAAAATTTTCAGGATTTCAAAATTTTCATATTAATTTCAATATTTGAAATTGTATAAAATTTTCAAGATTTTAAAATATCTTATTTTGCGTTTCGAAATTTCAATTTCCAAATTTCTTAATTTCAAATTTCAAAACTTTACATTTTCATATTGAAAATTTCATTTTTCAAATTTTAACTTTTGAAATTTCAGAATTTCAAATTGCAATTTTTGAATTTTCATATTTCAAATTTTATTCTTCGAAATTTCAAAATTTCATATCTCAAATAACAAATTTTAAAATTTTAAATTCTCAAAATTTAAATTTTAAATTGTTAAATTTCAAAATTCAAAATTCAAAATTTCAAGTTTCAAATTTTAAATTTTAAATTTTCAAATTTCAAAACTGCAAATTCCAAAATGTCAAATTTAAAATTTCATTTTTCAAATTTCACATATTAAAATTTATAAAATTCCAAAGTTCAAAATTCAAATTTTTAGAATTTTAAGTTTTTAAATTATGAACTTTAAGATTTTTAATTTCAAATTTTCAAATTTCAAATTTCAACTTTCAAATTTTCAAATTTCATATTTAAAATTTATAATCTCATAAATTCAAAAGTTTAAATTTCAAATTTTAATTTTCAGAATTCAAATTTGAAATTCAAAATTCAAGTTTTTAAATTCTAAACTTTAAAATTTTCAAATTTAAAAAATTTGGAAATCTCAAATTTTAAGCTTTAAAATTTCAAAATTGAATTTTTACAATATAAATTCTCAAAATTTCAAGATTGAATTTTTGAATCTTTTTTTCCAATTTTGACTTGTAAGTCAAATGTTTTCTGAATATGCTTTTTTACTTTCTAAAAGGAAAAGGACTTTTGAAATAAGGAAAAATCATTTTGCTTTTTTTTTTGTCAAACGGGCCCTTAGTTTTTAAGTCATCACCTTTAAAATTCAGCATTTCTCCCTTCAAATCACATTTTTCAAGACATTAGGGTGCGTTCCATTCATACTTTCAATATTAGGTTTTTGTACGTACAAAAATATGAACGACACGTGTATGTCGTGAAAAACGACCGTTTTACAAAATGAAGTTAACGCACAAAACCAATGTTTTTCTGCCGTAATTTAAGAAACAATGGAAGAATCATAGCAAATTCATCCACCATTCCTCTGTCCCCTCCTTCATCCCTTCTAGCTTTGGTTCGTCACCTCCGTCGTACTTTAGATTTTCTCATCTTTCATGACTATCTTGAAAACTAAAAATACAAAATAAACCAAACACCACTTTATGGACTACCACAACAGTTCTTGAGCTGAGTGCACTCTACCTATAGTCGACATGCCCTACTGCCGCATCCACTGTTATCACTGCTTTGATCGATTCCTCAATTGCCTATAGTCGACCCTTCCTACCTTTTCAAATCTCAATCCTACCAAATGAAATCATGTCTCTTTCCATCATCCATTGCGTCACCTACATCCTCTAGCAGATCACGATATAATTTTTCATCTCATTTTCTTCATTATTCATCAATTATAGAAAAAAAATTACTGTAGGTGTTATCGTCCTCTATACTAGGCAGTATATGAAAAAAATGTATGTAAGTAAATAGTAGCAAGTATAAAATGCTACTACGCCACATCAGTTAAACATGAAATGCTACTATATTGGAAGAAAAAAAATATTGTTATTTTTTTATCTTGGTAAATCCAGAATGTTGTTATGCAGTGCATTTTAATATGAAATTATACTAAAAGATAAAATAAAATATATATTATATCTTGATTTAGCAAGTACAAACGATACTAAGCTATAATATTTAAACATAAAATGATACCACAATATAAGATCAGAAAATAATGTTATATTTAAATTTAGTATATACAAATTGATACTATGCGAGTACCATTTAGTAAAAGCTTTTGTTGTGATAGTAGATAAAAATTGCTACTAAATACTCACAATATTACCAAAAGATATCATGTAGTAGCACTAAAACACTCTTAAACACTTACAAAGTAATACTACATGGTACCATTATTTGAAAAGATAATATGAAACATAGAATGCTACTATATCGTAAAATAACATACTATAAAATAACATAGAAATTTAATATATTCGAATAGAGAAATTTGTGAATTTATTATGAAAGTGTAAATTAAAATAATTAAAATTCAAATACCGAGATTATTTAAATTATTTGAATTGTTAATTTAATATACGGATTATGATTTAAATATTTAGACTCTATGTAGAATGTTTAACGGTTTGATTTAATTCCTTTTAAATTGATTAATGATAAAAATGAATTCATTTTTAGTATTGCTACAATAATGGAATGGTTAAAATAGATAATCAGAAAATTTTATTTTTACGACTTAGTTTCTTTTGATGTATTTTTAACTTAAATTATTTTTTTCATAAAATTTAATTTGGAATACACTAGGATTTAATTTGAAGATACTTAAGCAAACATTAATGTTTTTGTGATTTTTGAAAATCAAATAACTAGTATACATTTTTATTTTATTGGAGTTGCATCGTAGGTCTAAGCATGACTGTATCTGTGTTTTATCGATTAGAATTTGTACATAAACAAAAAATGTGTTGTATGATATCGTAAAATCCAAATAAATATAAACCAAATTTTTGTTCAGACCGCATTTCTTCCTTGTTGCATTTCTTTCCTTATCTCCAAAGTACATCCTTTTCTCTTTCATTTTGTACGGCTTGTTCCTATAACCTGAGACAAGAAATCTTGAGAATCCTCTCCGTTTAATCCATGTCAGAAAAACCTTTCTTTATAAAATGCTAGTAGAACTTTCTTCTCCTTATTTTCAACTCGTATTATAGGATCGATTCTCTCACAAGGAAATTCGAAACAAAAGAAATGGCTGACGATTAAAAGTCAAAATCAGTTTATATTCTTGTAACGACCTGCCTTTTTGCCCAGTTTTCGTCGGTAATTAAACGACTCAAACCGTTCATAAAGACGGATTGTTAGGGGTATTTAAACATTTGCCCAAAAGTAAAAGAACTTTTCCATTATCATTACAATAATATTACATCAGAGTTACCTGAAATATCAGAGTACAACAGTTACACAGCGAAAAGAAATACAAACATATTCCCAGCGGAAGGAAAATGAATGCTCAAAGATATAATAACTCTAGCTAAAATCCAGAATCATGCTCTAACCAACTCCAAGGCTAAATCTGCAAATCAAACTACTAGGCTGCTCGTGTGGAAAATTATAGACATCCAGAGTTTAGGTGTATGAACAATAAACCCCAGGTCAGTCATGAGACTGGTGTGTGAACTCAAAACAATTATTTTTAGGATTTATTTTAAAGTTAGGTAATTCAGCGGACCATGCCGCTAACGCAAAATGAGTTTATTCCATGTGAATACCCGTTCATAGAAATTCGCAATGACGTTTTGAAAAATGAACTGTCATAAGGCTCGTCCCACATCACATAATGCAAGCACACACCAAATGGGCGAGTTTTGTTCTTATGATAACCAAAAATTTGAAAAATGAACTGTCATAAGGCTCGTCCCACATCACATAATGCAAGCACACACCAAATGGGCGAGTTTTGTTCTTATGATAACCAAAAATGCTTTTGATACATGAAAATTCTCTTTCATATTATTACTTGTGCATAGTGTGAAAAACCTTTTGAAAGCAAATATATTAATCTAGCCAGCATAATGCCCCCATCCCATTATACTGACGTAATCCTGCCAGTAACCAGCAGTTTATACAAACAAAACAGTACGGGCTCGTATTGGAGATTGGGTTTCCAATGTGATGGTTCCTGGTACGAAAGATCATTCGTGGACTCACAAACTTTCTTGCGTGCATCATCCCAGTACTCGCGGTTAACGTCTAGACTCATACATTGTTATACTAGCCCACCACACATGAATCAAAGTACCCGACAAATAGCGTTCCAGACTTGGAACTTCGTAGTACCCTTTCATCATCACATCTTGGTGCACCGAACATACGAAACAAACATAAAAATCTGACCATCAATTTACCATCAATCCGGGGTGTGAGGCTTGTCGAGGTCACGATATACACAAAGCTACGCTTTCAATAGGCTATGTTTGATCATCCATAGCTCATCACTTAAGTATGCCACATTGTCCATTCACTACATATCACTGATATCTATCAATATATAACCTCTAAGCTCATACGTCTTAGAGAAGGGTGTTAAGCTAAGAGAATAAATTCTACGCCACCAAACAGATGTATATCAATAAAGATTAGTGCTACCACTACACCATAACTGCAAATTAAGTTGTGCTTTTGACCGTATCAAATGCAATTTGGCGGTACTCAGGGCCATATCAAAAAATGGCGTCTTTGTTACTTTGATACGGTCTTAAGCCGTATCAATTTACAAATTTGATACAACTTAAAACTGCATCAAATTCATAGTTTAATATTGTTTTAAGCACTACAACAGATTTACCTTTTAATAGCACGTGAAAAACGCTATAAAAACTTATCATAGCATTAGTGACGACGCTATATGTCAACATGTTATAATAGCCCAATCACATCTCATAGCTCAATTTTAAACGCTATTTTATTAAACATTTTATAGCACATATACACCAGCATGGAAAGTTTTACATAGCGTTTAGAACCTTTCATTTTATATCTTACTAAAATCTCACCTTATTTTATTATAGCATTGTCAGTATTTTAATAGCACATAATCACCGCTATTCCATACTGGTTTAATTTATTTTTTTCTGCTATTATTAATCTTTCCCTTTGATAGCATTCATATCTTCCCTTGTTTTTTTAATAGCATTACTAATTGTTTTCATAGCTCATATTCAATGATATTGAAAATGTTTTCCAAAATTTCACCACTAATTTTCCGCTATTAATACTTTATATAGCGGTTATCAATGCATTTTATATAGCACATATTCAACGATATGAAAAATATTTCCCTTTTGTTTCCATATTTCCCCCTATTAATTTTGCAACATTTTTAGTTATGATCTTAAAGCCTCTTATTTAATTTGTGCCCAATTCAAATAATTCAGTAGTAAATTCATAATACCAAACTACCAACAGAAAAAATCCTAATATCAGCATTTTTCAATTGCAAAGTCTTACATGGCTTCAAAACAAAATTACAAAATCAGTCTTTAGATACTTCAAAACAAAATTACAAAGTCAATCTTCAGGTTCATAGATACATAGCTTCAAAACAAAATTACAAAAATTAGTCTTCAAGTTGTTTGCTTTCCAGAACCTGCAATTAGAAAGTTCAGAGGTTAACTTTGTTAAAACCTACAATTAGAAAGTTCAGAACCTGCAATTCCAAATTAGTCTTCAGGTTGTTAAAAACCTGCAATTTGATACATAGTTACAACGACCTGATGTACAAAGGGCAAAAAGTACACAAAATTTGGTATCATAATCTCCACTTCCAACCATAACTATATCTCCAACTGATTAAGCTTGCATGAACTTACCTCGGTCCATAATCCATATAATCAGTTGCTGGAAAGGAATTATTCAAAGATATCAAAAACAATTAGAATTTCCGGCAATTAGAGTTTCCTGCAGTTGCCTCCTGTTAGAGATTAAAAACCCAAATTGTTAAAATTGGTATACATGTACATTATAGTGGATCAATAAAAGATTTAAATATACATTTTTTAATAAAAGGAAAAAGTTGGTAACGTCCCTGAAATATTTTTAATTTTGTGTGTCATCCTCAACAGGATAGGTGGAATGTACAACAAAAATTCTCATTTGTCATCATATTGATTTAAGAATCAAGTTCAGCATGAAGCATAAAATATGCTTACATACATTTGACTAAGATATATAATAACTTGTTGTGTATTGAAATAAGGTACATATTAAACACAGATATTTTGTATCAGCGAATAACTTGGAAACAACTTTGAACTGACATGCCCATACATACAATAGAATTCAGAGAATTCAAATCCAACAGAATTTATGGTAATTTTTGTATCATGACATTAAGTTCTTTAGTGACATGTAGTCATAGAATAAATTATAAGTAATAGAAAACTATAAATTTTCTTTCTTTGTACTCACTTCCAGCAATACATCAAGCAGGATAAAGTATAAGCGAAAAGGTGTCAAATTATTGTTGAAAAATTATACGCCAACCATAACTAAACATCTAAGGAAAGCTCCAATTAACCTCCTCATGATGTCAATTCTGAATAGTATTACCAAAACTATTTAGTACTCTTCATAATATTATGACATTTCAATGTTTGAAGCAAATGGCATTTACCAATTAAATCACTTATTCATGAGATATGACATTAGCAAGTATGTTCTTGTCTCTTAAGATGCTTTTAGCAAATAATATAGACATGAAACTGTGTGTTCTTGAAATTATGGTAGAGAAACCACCTATACTTGATTGGGTTATCTTTAATATGACTGAATAAATGAATATGATTGAGATTTGTATATCATTATAAAATTTGAACAAATGGTTTAACGATAACCAGTAACAATAGAGAAAATATTTGGTATTTTAAATGAAAAAAATGTTGACAAATAGCAATTAGGAGTAATCAGCTATAACTGCTCAATTTAACTTCTTATCACCCAAGTATTAGATGATTTTAGACCAAGGATAATATATGTAATTATTAAAGCTAAATCCTATTGGTTAGCAGTAAAATATATGAGTACCTTAAACTTGAAATGTACGACTGTTAATTAATATATGTTATAAAATGTGTATTTTCCATCACCATAAAAAAAAAAATCAGAAACAGTAACCAAACAGAAAATGTATCAAGATGGTAGCCAAATAAACCATTATCATTTAACTAATAAACCATCAACTAAATACAGATGGTTAACCACAGAACTGAAAGATGTATTTTACCTTTATGTAAAAAAGTGCAGCTTGCCTATGCACAATTTAGGGCCGTAATTCACAGTTATTTGTTTTTAAACTTAAGGCTTGAAAAGGTCATCGCTTAAAAACTATCTACAGTTTTAAAATTAAAGTTGTGAAATAAATTGAGTTGTTGGACGACATATTTTTTATCGTAAATAGTAATCTCGCCACGAGTATATAACAATGAATGGTACAATTTACCCTATTAATATAAACACCACCAATGAAAGGCTAGATTCTCCTTTTGTTAAATTATTATATGTTGGTCCAAAAGAAAAAGAGAATTGCTATCCTCACTCGCTAGGAAAGCGACTGAAATGCAACTCGCTGACACGTGTTTGTTTAATTTAATAATCAACACTGCGGTTAACATAAAATGGCTTCAGTTGTAATTTTGTATGCATAATTATCTGTACTACTCGACATTTATTACATGCGTACTTCACACAAAAAGAGCTACAGCTCACATTATAGAACATGTGTCAGCGAGTAATGTTTCAGTCGCTTCCAAGCGAGTGAGGATAGCAATTCTCAAAAAAAACAAAACATCGCTAGCAGTGTGAGAAAGAGCATTAAATATTTAAGCCATTTCCAATGGTGGCAATGGATATTAATTTCACCATTAAAGAAAAACCGGACTTATTCAAAGTCATAATTTATTAGACCAAAGCATGCGTAGCAGTACGCAATTGTATTTATGTTACTGCCTTGTTAACTAAGTTGAAAAACGATGATTTAAACCTAGGGCCACATGCAAAATCTGATAACTACAGAAAAACTTCATTTTCAGAAACCCAAAAAAAGAAATGAGTAAATAATGGTACCTAGATCAAAACAGCACCATGTATAATGAAACAGCGAGAATTTCATTTTTTAGAAACTTCATTTTTCACATCTTCACAAACAGCGAGAAGCTCCTTCAAATGATTCCACTCTCTTAACAACACCTCTGTTAACTTTTCAACAACGGTTACTTTCTGCAAATAATTGAGTGTGTTAGTCGGTTAGACCTCCAAAAAAAAGATTCTTTTTATTTGGGGGTCATCACGAAACCTAAGTGGAGTGTTATCTATGGTGAGGAGATCTCTTAGTACATCATTGTAAATTTCTAGCGCCAAGAATTTTAAAATATACTCCTTTTCAACGTGCTAAAATAAGGAAATAATGAACAAACAAAAAGGTAAGGAGCTTGATGAATTAATTGAGATTTTAATTTAATATTTTGTAAGAGATTTGGTTCACAAGCTTGATGAATTAATTGAGAGATATACTGCAGCATTTACTTCTCAGACGATTAATACAAGTCAATATCAACAGCAAAATGATCACACTGTTCAAATTTTATTTGCTGATTCATAGCAGTAAATTACAATTTATACAACAATCGTACTCATGTTCCCATGGATATAAATTTATGCTCACGAAGAGGATAAGGAGAAAAACAAAATCAATCATTTATTTCTTGATTTATTAATCTACCTAAGGATTGAATTAAAAACATTTGGTGGATTAACTTAGATGTAGGTTAATCGATAAAAATGGTGGATAAATATACAAGTTACCTTATTATTTATTAATCCACCTACGGATTTATTAATCAATCATTTATTTCTTGATTTATCAATCCACCTACGGATTTGTCTACTCAACTTTAAATATGATGAAAAAAAAAATTGAAATTGTAGCAGTGGATCTTCAACTGTGAGAAAAACCACTTTTCTAATATTTTTTCCTGATTGGTACCAAGCGGAGAAGGAGTATCTAAAAGCACAACGGCTTAGCATATGCTCTTAATTTTCTATACGTCATTGCAAGACATATAGAAGTGATATTGAAGTGAACAATATGCATGATAAGGATGATGAGGGCTTTTCTGTTAGAATTGAAGCTATCGGACTCGTAAAAAGTCACAAGAAGTATCTAACAAAGAAAAGGAAATACCTAAGCATGTTAAGAACCCTGTTGATTTAGTCTCTGGTTTGGTAGTGCTGATGGTGATGGTCGACCACCGGAGATTTGTGATGGAAGTTTGGAGCTTGTCAGTGCTACAATGCTTGGTTTCCGGAACTAGTCTTTCTGGTTAGCACCAGTTTGTTGTCTTGGTGAGGCTTTTGCTTTCTTGATAGCTTTAGGATTTTAATTCATTTGTTGATGTTCTTGTGGTTTGGAGCTGTTGCTCGAGCACTCTACTTGTTTGCTGCTAATTTGGTGTAAGGTGTCTGCCTAGGTTGCTGGTATTTTTTTGGCATGCTGGTTTTCCTGTTGTTTTATTTTCAGTTAGTCTTGCTGACTATTCTCAGAATGAGCTGGCTTTGTGTTGTGTTTGTATAGTATTTGTTTTTGTTGCAGTTTGTCATTTGGAACCTGCTCTCTCTTTCTTATGTATTTTGTTTCTTGTCATATAAGTACCCTTTTTATTTCAAAAAATAACTTTAAATATGATGAACAATCTCAAGCTAAAACAGCGAAATGGAGCAGGTTGGTCTGCTTATCGTACAAAACAACTCACAATTAATATATAAAATATTCAAAAAACAAGGAGAAAAAACTCAATCAAAATTGACATAAATGTGATTTTCTAGTAAAAAATTGGTATCAAACTGAAAGTATAGGTAGGTAGGCAGGGCTTGACATATTAGACCACTAAGAATATTTTTAATGCAGTCAGGAAACAACAAATTAAATGAACCTTTTCGACTGACAAGTAATTTCAACGAAGAGAACAAAAAATCTGAAGAAGATAAATGGGTTATGTAAACTTTATATATTGTTTGTACCTAAAAAATACAGAAACTTATGAGAAAAAAAATCTCTTTATTCTCCTGCTACCTCTTCCTCTTATTACTGTTGAAATACAGTCGCTTATATACCGAATTTAGACAAATAAATAAATTGGAAAACAGAACATAAAAAGGAACTATTGAGAGTGTATTTGCTTAGAAAATAAGCAAATCTTTGGATGTTCATCTGCATCTTTGGTGGATGTCATACTTAAGTGCATGAACTTGAATGAAATTACACTTTTCTTGTAGCTAATAAATAGATGCATGTACCATTATGTAAGAAATATGGAATAAATATTGTACAAATTTCAGTCTCTCCGATATCTTATATTTTGGCAATATCATAATTAACTTGTTTATTATTTCTTGGACATGCAGTAAAATTCAGTTAATCTAATATCTAATATAATATAAATCTAGTAATAGATACCTGATGAGAAGGAGCACAAAATGGCGTGCATGCATTCATCATCATATAACCTTAGGCTTAACCAACTTCTCTTTAGTTAGTATTGCATGTGGTGAAGAATTGAATTGGTATATCCAAAAGTCCCCAAGCGTCTTAACATCAACTTTAAGAGTATCCTCATTCATTTCATGTCATCACCCATCATTCATTTGTACTCCTTTTGGGCTAAATAAACAAACAAATAAATATGCCTTTCATTTGTACTGTTTATGGGAAGAATATACTGATATTTGTACTGCATTGAGTAATTACCTCGTCTTATGAAGATAAAATAATTAATCTTTATCCCCCTTGCATCCTTTAAGGTAAACATCAAACAATCAGACTTTGCTAAGTATTTGAACAGTAAACTGAATTTAACTAAGCCAAGGAAAACTAATGACAATACCTTGTTTGGAATCAAAACAAGCTCTATACTCCATCGATTGTAAAAAATCACATAGCAAACCATATTGTAAAGAAACAAACCATAAACTTACCAACCACTCTCTATGTCTTTGCAAATCTCCATTATCCAGCAACTGCTTGAGCCTACATCTTCTCATTGACACAGCCTTTATGCATAGACCCAAACCCTTCGTGCTCTAAAAAATAATTACAGGAGAAATCATGAGTTATAGCTCTCAACTCAATCACCAGGATGTAACCAATCCAACATCAAAAGCATTTGAGAAATCACCTACAACGGACCTAATAGAAGAAATGAAAATGGAACTGCTTTTATCTAAAAAAGACAGCTTGTTCAATTAGAAAACACAACTATGCTTGATATAAGGTGGTAGATTTTGACTGCCTATTAGTACTTTTGGTTGCCTTAGCATCAAATTATTAAATGTACCAATGTGAAAAAGTACTAGCTGCCATTAGCTTCTATACAACATATACATATACAACTCCAACCTTCCTCATGTTATATAAAAATATACTCGTGTATGTTATAAGTACAGGTGAGTGAATTTAGAACCTGCCATGTTGATCAATTATCCAAAATATAGAAGATGCTATGTGGGTTCTAGGATGTCCACAGTTGCATTACACCCACAATACATCATAATAATAGCTAAATGATGCTTAAATGGATGATGATATATGCACAAACAATTAAAGTGGGATGCAGAAATGAACAATTGATATTTCTTTGTTAAAAAACTATCATAATACAAATAAAAACTATCATACTACACATAAAGAGATAAACTGATATACTAATAAGCTAACGCATTTTAAACTAACAAGAAATAAAGCAAAAAAATTCATGCAATTCTTATTTTCCATCCGAAAAAATTAAAAACCTGCACATACTGATGTTGCACTATTTTCAAACTTTTTTGGTCAAAAGCAACAAAGAGAGTACCTTATAAACATAGTTTTATTGCGAAAATAAAGGAAATGGATCAATTGATTAAATTTATTCATTGAAAGCAGTAGATGAAGTGGGCGCAATGCTATATGCAATAATATGTTGTCTAGGTGGATGTTTTATCAGGCAAGACGAGGCATGCATATTTCTTGGAAGACATCCCATGTGCGGACTGCCTGATCCACATCTGTTGCGACACTTGCACTCCATGTCAAGAGTACATGGAACTGAAAATTCTTAGATTTGATGTTGATTTAGGTCAATATTATGATTTGTTCATACATGTATGTGAAATAAACCACTATCAATATTCTTTTCAACTTTATTTGAAAGCAAATTAAATATAAATCTTAAGTTATATATAAAAACATGAATATGAATCTAGTTTGTCAATAAATTCATTAATACTAAAAAGCTTAGTAGTAGTGTATAGGTCTTTAATGACACCACAACACACGGTGCACTGAAACATAGCCACCATAATTTCACACAATTTGAGATAGCATGCAGCCAGTTAAATTATAAACCAATCAACTATATTTCTGTACTTCAAGTTTTTTTAAACCTTGGTTCCACACAATATACTCTGCAGATGTGCAATCTCATAATATCATCATAATTATGATTTACTCCTTAGACATGTATGGGAAAACAAAACAAAAGGAATAAATCTATCAACTTACCTTTAAGTTATTTTAGAAGCAGGCATTCCAATAGAAGTTTACTGTAAAAATCTATTTTAAGCAAGTATTTTCTCACTCATTCAAGTTTATCTTTATAGCAGTTTGTTCACAAATCTAAATAAAACAATTAAAACACCTATTTCTTATGGTGCAAGCAAATTCTCTAAACAGTCATCAAATATCTCCATGATTCACCGTATGTGCACATGCAATAATTATCATGGGCGCATACAGTAAAGTACCAATGCTTTCATGGCCATAATATAGAATGAAAAGTGATTGGTCAAAATTTAAATATCTATGTGAATATGAAGAAACATGCACAAACAAATGAAAAACAGGATGCAAACAAATTATGCATAGAATGAAACACTTATTTATTTGCAAATAGTCTAAAATCAGTTTTACTTATTATATGCACTGCTAACTAGCAGAGGCACTTATTATGAGAACATGTCAATGATCTCACAAACATTAAAAGTATCAGAAGTATCCACTTGAACAATAAAGTTTTACAACAAGTGCAGTTTCTGTAATCTAATAAGTTTATTATTAAAGGTCAAATCACATTTGTAATTTACACTATTGTAAATGATTCTAAAACATCGAGAAATACATTAAATGAAATTTTAAAAAAAAAACAATGCAATGATTTTTTTTTTATTATTCAAGGATAAATATTTTGTGCACTGTTAGGTATGACTCTAGGTACTACGTAGCACATTTATTTTCAAATAAAAGATAAATCAATCAACAAAAAGCCAATAATCTGGACCCACATTGTTTTCTAAAGTTAAAACAATTCAAACTTTAAACCTCACTATATAGTGTAAACAATTCAAAATTAGTCCATTTAACCATCTAAATTTTCAAATAAATCCTAAATTCAATTCAAACTAAGCACATAAACTACATCCCAAAAAAACCAGACTTCAGAAATTGACGCACCAACATTTTTGGAAACACATAGTTGATTAAAAGAGTCAGATTCTTATACAATAACAATGGATGAAAAGAGACTGTAAACTGCAGTGGAATTGAACCTTGCATCCCTTACTTCACATTGGTAAATTTATGGTAATCATGAACTCAACTCCTCTTTAAAAAAATTAAAGTCCAGCGATCAATGTAATCCAACAAAAATTAATGCAATCTAAACTGATAATTAGATACAACTATACCTCAGATTAAACAAGCACAGATAGACATTACAGTTAAATTCTAAGCATTATAATTTATATGCATAGTGAATTGCAGTATGTACAATAAGGTTTTTCTCTTATCTTCAAAAGCAATTTGTGAATTGAAAATAGCCAAATTAAAAATAGTAATATTCAAAATAAAAGGTAAGAAGTTCAAAATTGTTTACAAATCTGATAACGACATCTTCGGATAGAGCCTGATAAACTAATTGCCATCATAGTGGATTGATCGTTAGTGATTTAGTTGAAAAAAAAAGAAGATAAATAGCGAGTGAAGTCTATTTACAAAAGGAAGAAAGTAATAAAAAACATTACCGATTTCAAACAACCCTATTGTTGACTTCGACGAATCTAGTGAATCAAGGATTGTTTAGATTTACGGCTAACTGAATCAGAGATGATCCACTTAAGGGATGTTGGAGTGAATCTGAGACGGCTGACCTGCTAGAGGTCCTGGAGTTTATGGTGTGAATTG
Source organism: Allium sativum (assembly GCA_030737875.1). NCBI lineage: Eukaryota > Viridiplantae > Streptophyta > Magnoliopsida > Asparagales > Amaryllidaceae > Allium > Allium sativum. Next base: position 504,794,977 of record CM060921.1, on the reverse strand, counting down.
AATTTTTTTAGGTATTTGAGGATAAGACCTTCTAGAGGTCCTGAAGTCTATGGAGTGAATCGAAAATTTTAGGGTTTCGAGGATAAATTTGGTACAAATGAAAGTGATAAGAGGAAGCTATTTTTACTTTCGCGGCCTTTATGTCCCGCGTTGTTTTCGCTCCCGCTTTCTCAATTGGCAAGTTAATATAGCGGAATATATTTATATATAGCATAAATTATATCTTATTTTTTTTTGTTTCTTTTATATAGCACAGTTTAAGCATTATTTTCTTTTCTTTAATTATTTTATGATAGCACTTTAATGTAAGGCTGTGATATAATGCTATGTATATTATGTTTTCTTGTAGTGAAGCCGTATCAATATAGAAATTTGATACGGTTTAAACCGTATCAAATTCCTATCACGGCTTGAAACCGTATCAAATTCCTATACTGATACGGCTAATGGCCATATCTAATTGATCATTAGATGCGGCCTTGAGATGTATCTAAATTTAAAAAATAAAAATAAAAAATTTGCTACTATATGAATTTTCACAGAAAGAAAAATCAACTCAAACATTTATGGATTTCAAAACTCATCATCAACACAAACATAAACTAGTCCATGAAATAAATCTATAAACCATTTTATTAATGTAACATGACATCGATCACCAAATCTGCAAATTATAGTTACACAACTACATGTATACGCAAACCAATAGCACAACACTATCAAACTGAAACGTACATCAAACCAATGTACCTTTACTAACTCGCCGCTCTCATATAATCTCCATGCCCATTCAAGTAGGTGTTGGCATTCAAGTTCAAGCTTTGGATCATTTGCACCATGTGATGGCCAGGTGAACTAAGCTTTTGGTTTAAAATATGCAGTCAGCACCATTGAACTAGGCTTCATGTTTAAATTAGCTCACCAGCTTCTGGTTCAGGTCCCTGCAATATGGACACAATTTTTTAAATATCCCCACGTAGCAGTTGAGAACATATAACAAACTATAATAGAAATCCAACAATGTCATAAAGTCTAATTAACAAAACTACCATTGTATCATTTTTGACAGTGGCAATGAAATGATAATTTGTTGACTATGAAATACTTCAGTAATAGCATTCTCTAGTTATAGAAAGCTTGAACTACATTTGTAAAATCACAATAGGTTACATCCAAGTGAGAAATGCTCAACAAATAAAAAATGACTCCATACCTGGGTAAAGGAAGAACGTCCTCGTTGTTTCTCATCATAATTTGAGTTGTAGCCTTAAAGATAGAGATCCCTATTATAGAGATGCACATAAATTAATCTTGCATCAATATTGCAAAACTGCACAAAAATTGAATAAAATTATAAGTAGGTAGAAAATAGTAATAGAAGTTAACTTAAACAACTTAAATGAAGCTCAATTTTAAAAATGAGCGATGCACAATTTTAGAATTGAGCTGGGCTCGACTCTAAAACTGAGCTGGGCTCGGCTCTAAAACCGAGCTTGCTTAGTTTTAAAGCAAAGCTCAGTTCTAACTTGGCAAAAAATGTTTATTTTTGAAAGCTTTCCGAACGAACTGAGTGGCGATTTCTCCAGGAAGATGAAAGCAATGAATAAAAAACAAAAGAGACCAAGCTTACATTATAAACCTATAATGAGGCTTGATCAACCATGGCAAGGATGAAAGACCAGATATGATTGTAGTCTGAAAAGACAAAAATAAAAAAAAGTCCATCAATCCTGCAAATGAAAAGATTTGATGAATGCTATTATCTATTAATAAAAAAAAGGCCAGATATGGTTTTACTGCATCTCCGTATATCTTTTCAATATCTCCATACTCGTTTTCAAGTTTCAACCTGAGCAAAAACGATATGACCCGCCTGAGATGCAAATAATTTCTCTATTTTCATCATGCTGACTATATACGTTGTAATTTTTGCATATATGTTTCTTCAATGGTTCATTATTCGTCCGGAAAACTGTTCCAAGAATATAATGCAATCAAACAGGAATCCCTCCATAACTATATGATTTCCTTACTTAATAATTGCACATGCTGCTGAGAACATCCATGGGAGCGGTAATCAACACCATTGCATTCTTCAAAACCATCTTGCTCAATTCTGCTATGAAGCCACTGGATCCCTAGCAAAAAGAATTTACAAATAAATAGAATGAAATTGGACTCTACACCATTTTACTGCATGTATCTTTACTCCAGAATGTTTTTAAAGGAATTGCACTTGAGTAAATTTGGAATTCCCACTTGCAGAATAAAAATATGCACTATGTTTTCAGTAAATAAGCATAAAATTATTGTCCATAAATTGATTGATTATCACTTGATAAAACATTTCTGTAAATATAGATTCAATGCATATGTCACCATACATACAATTTATAACAAAGCGACAAATAAAGATCATTGGGTAACTAGTAGAAGTTAGATGGTAAAATTATAAAATAATTGAAGTGCAATGACGGCTGCAATATGCATGATGAAGCAACGATAATCAAACAGAATTTTAGTTATTACTAAAAATAATATGCCATTGAGATAATCTCTTAACCAAAGCTTTACCACCTATACAATTACTGACACAACTTAACAAATCATATAACTAACATTAAATACTATTAAATATTGTGATATACAAGCGTAACGGCACGCGCTTCACGCGTGTTCAAGGCACATGCTTCGCGCGTGGACCGTTGTACCACGAATATTGTGTAAATTATATCCCAACAAATAATATATCAAAACATAACAAAATCCAAGGTACTTCATATTGAGTTAGCGTACATGTAGTGAAGTGCAATTTCCTAGCAACAATAATGAATGAGGAAATATAATAATCGTCTGAAATAGTTAAAGAAGCAAAATTGTTATCGGTCAATATGAGAAATTTGATAGATGTTAAATTCAAACAATAAAAGAAATACAAACATATTGTAAAATGTAAAAGAACAAAGAAGAATATGTTGATATCCGTCCTAAAACCTTTGGGATTTCTATTTACTTGAATGGCAGTATTATGTACTTAAAGCAAAACATAAAAAAATAATCTGCATCTCAAGTACTGAATCATAATGTAGAGTGTTTATACATTAAAAAAGTAAAAGAAACATAGTTTAGCATACTTGGTTACTCCTTGTATGTGAACAATCCAAAGCCTATGTCCTTCATCTGCATGAAAATTCAAGCAATTGTTACATAATCAGTGGTGTTTTTAAGTGGAGTCATTGCTATGAGCCTATGAGTAGTGGTATTCACCAGTATAAATTGTCATGGTTGACAAAATAAAGAAAACTCAAAGTGCCTAACACATTACTAAAAGCAGTATTCATTCCAATCAAACATAACTTGTGCAAGCATTTGAAGCAAAAATGAATGTACAAAGTAGAGACTAATTCTTATTATATCATTGACACAGTCATTTTTGTGTTAGATGAATGTTCTGATACAGAGAGCAAAAATATATTGTCAGATGAAAGTAAGGATAGTACCTTGACTATTAAATCTAACTATTAATATATATCTTGTTACAAACTTCAAGTTCTGGTTTTTAAGCCAACTACATAATTGTTTTTTAAATGTACTTGAAAAATGACTCGTTCCTTAGTATCATTTCTCTTTACAACAGAGCATAGTTAAGGTAAACATCACAACATTAGATAACTGAACAGAAATAATGACAGAACAAAAAACTAATTGGTTATAAGAATACGACAAAATCATGTAGAAATTTACTGATATATGTATGGATATAGAGAACTTAAGTCAAGCATGATGTTTAAGGATATAGAGTATCATTTAGGATGGTCGTTCATTTTCATAGCTACTTTCATTCAGTTATATGATTTATGTTGTATACCATAAAATATGTTTCAAATTCATCTAATACTTTAACAAAATAAACAAAGACATTCACTACAATTCAAGTATCATATCAACTCACTATCATATGTAGTTTCCACTTCCACAACAAAATCTTTGCATTTTTGTCCATAAAACGTGAAGCATTATTTTTGTGATCCGCTCTAACTCCTTAGTTCTAGGACACTCTCTCACATTACCCTCGGTATAACTCGTTTTACCATGGTTTCCACTCCTAAGGTTTTATTCTTCTTTGTTATTATTATTGCTAATATTGACCTTCGTTGCCCCCCTTCCGTGCTTTTTCCCTTCAAAATGAAAAAATAATGTAAACCGCTCACATTAGATAATTGACCTTTGAATCTGTAGGTTAGTGGATGATGTAGCCTTAAATGAACAATGTGTGAGGATTAAAAACAAGAGGATTTATACGTCGGTCCAATAAAAAGTAGGTCGTGAAATATATCCAAATGATATCTTAGAAAAATCTATATATTTCTATGCTTAATTCACATGTTAGTTTTAACTCTAACATAAGACCAAAGAAGAATTAAGATCTGCATTAGCCTAAACTTTAACGGTTTCATGTAGCAATAAATTACACATTTCATGTTTCATGTTGCTACCCACATGAGATTGTGGTGACGGATGTAATAAATTATAAATTTGTATAGCCAAAAAACTGTTGGTTTGCACATTGGAGGCTGATAAAAAAAACTTATTCTGGTAGGTAAATTTAAGTAAAATATTGTATGAATACTTCAGGAAATAGGCTAATTACCTACTTAAAGTCAGCAGTAAAGTACTTACTTTGGTACAATAATAGCAGCAGCAAAGTACTGTCGGTCGTCGCCATATGTATCATTATACACAACAAAAGTTTTAGCAGAAGCTGAAACTGAAATAGACCGAAAAAATATATATAATAATAAGACAAATTGTTTAAAACTGAAAAGCATGATGAAAAAATAGAAAAATACATAGACGTAAATTGATTAAAATACCAGTTCAAAGTTTTCTATATGCATATATCCCATAAATGTCAAGCCAGCTATTTAAGGTGGAAACTGAAAACCAATAAACTTCAAATGTGACGGGAAAAGTTAAGTTCATTTCCACAATTAATGCTAGTTTTAGATAATTGCATATATAGTAATTAGTTTTACATGAGTTGGAATTATAAAAAATAAGTAAAATATATTTATGAACACAATATGAAATGAATAACAAATTGTAAACAAATAATTTAACCTTTAAAACTATAAGAAAGAAACATCTTTAAAAAAGAAAAATCGGAATTCAGTTACCCAGCATGCTCAAAGTAAGGAAAATGGGAGATTTAACAAAGGATGCTACAAAATAATTTTCATTGGGACCGCAGTGTCTTGGGCTCCAGGTAGCATGTACATTCATGTTGTTTCACCTTAGATTTAATTGAAGTTCCATACCTAGGATCATAAATTACAAATGTCATATATGTACATGCTTCCAGCATGCATACATGCTTCTACGTCTGTTTCACCTTTTGAATTCTAGTTGCACAAAAAGAAAAGTTGATATATCTTTAATTAATATCATTAAAAGCATAATTATTGTGTCCAGGTCATAATACAGTAAAAAGTTTGAGCATGAGTTAAAAAATAATATTCACATTATCTGATCATCAAAACTGACATTTGTACTACTGTATAAGGAAAATGGGTGATTCGGTTGCCAAAGTACGGAAAATGTGAGACTTAATCCCTAAAAAATGATATGCTACAAACCAATTGTCATTGAGACCGCAGTGTCCAGACTCGGATCAATATGGTACATGCATACTATTTCACCTTAGTTTTTATTGAGATTTCCTGCTTAAGATCATAAATTGCAAGTGCCATATGCATACATGTTTCTATGGATGTTCAAATTTCATCCTCTGGTTGCACAAAAAAAAACTTGATATGTATTGAATTAATATAATTAAAAGTAGAATTAATGTAATTTAAGTCATTAGAGAGTAGTAAAAGTATGGATAGGAATTAAAAATTAATGTTGACATTATATAAAGTTAAAAAAGTGACATTTGTACTATCATGTAACAATGAATAAAAGAACAATAAAACAAAGATACAACTATATGTTCTAATAATTTTGCAAATTCAGTAGTACATATCAGATCTTGCAGTCGTTATTTAGGGTACGATTCATGTTACAAACATATATTCTAAGCACTTTGCAAATTTCTTTGTACTAATCAGATCCTACATAAGGGTAGGATTCATATTCTCATTTTGTGGAAATGTATTAAAATGATACTGCACATCTAGAATAGTGAACTACATAATCCGAACAGATACCACATAAAAAATCAAAAAAAGAGGAAAATACCGAAGTGTTTTGAGCAGCAGTGCAACAAAATCTCCAAATATGATGCAATGAGTAAGCAATTCCATCCAAATAAATAAGGTTAAAGGTTATCACTTTGATGCTACTGCCCCAAAAGTTCTAATTCCGTTTGATGCTCAATCCCCAAAATTTAAGAGTAACGGTTATCAATTTCATCAGTTGAGAAGCGTGGACTTGTAAACTGAGCAGTACCACAGAGAAAAGTAAAGTAGAGGAAATTAACAAGTGTTTCGAATAGTAAAGCAACAAAATCTAGAAATAGAAGCAGTAAGAAAGCAACCAATACAAATCAGGTTCAAGGCCATCACGTTGATGCCTCAGCCTTAATTTCTTGAATTCGATTTGATGCTCCATCCCCAAATTTTAAGTGCAACAGTCATCAATGGATTGATATTAAAAAGAATACGACAATTACTTCTGTGAAGAGAAAGAAACGGAGGGAGAAAAGAATAAACATATATTTATCGTAAGGAGAAGGAAGGAGTAAAAGAAGGGTGAATGAGAATCGGATTAGAAAGAGGGATTTGAGGGTTTCTTTTGTTTATGGATTTCTCTATTTTTGGAGGAAGCGTGAAATTGGAAATGGAAATGGGCAGTCTAAAAAATATTTCACCGAAATGGGAGGAAGCCCTTAGCGTGGAAGTTGGAGCGCAGTTTTGATACAGCTGAAGCCCGTATTTTAATTAATTGATCCGAAGGATTGGCCATCTACGGCTAGATTTGGAGTGTTGAGTGAGGTGCGGATCGACGGAGCTGTAGCAAATGAAATTTGATACGGCTATGAGCTGTATCAAATTTGATACGACTTTAAGCCGTATCAAATCTCCACATCCTGATGTGCCAAAATTGTTGTTTTAGTGTAGTGTACGCAGTCAATTATAGTGTCGGACATACAATCCATACAGGTTCATCCTAGGTCTGAACGAAACCAAAACCGGAATTCCTCCAAATACGTCTGGACTACTTGCCACTTAACTGATATAAAATTCATCTGCAAATGGGAGCGACCCCTTCGAGACATTTAAAAAGTCGCCCTTCCAATGTGAAGGGTCCCAATCTTCAACATTGTCTTCAAATGGTTATTTGCTCCAAACATCGTTTAATTATTCAGAATGGTTTTCAGATCCAATATTTGGTCCTAGTCTTTCCAAATAATAAGCGCAATTTAAAAAACACAATAATGGATCAGACAGGCTTTCAACCAACTATCCTTTCATCTTGGATTTCGTTATTTAAAACTTCTTTAAACCCATTCTCTTTTTATCATTAACAAAATCCATATTTTAACTTTTTCTCTTTTAGAACACATCTTTTAAATCAAAGATGATTTAGCCTCAAACCTCAATTAACTTTCTGTTTGATAACTCGTTATCCCAATCCAGTTTCTTTTGAAAATCCTTAATCCACATTTCGTAATTTCAACAATAGTTTCCGTTTAAAACGATTTTCCAACATTAAATTCTTTAATCCTAATTAAAAGATTATCGTACTTTCCAAAGTCTTTACTCTTAATTTTCTAAAATCAAAGATTTGATTAAATCCCCAATTACGACATGAATTTCCAGAACTCAATCTCATTGGGTTTCAAGAATGACATTATTGAAGATGCCATTCACAACAAAGTCTAAATCAATCGATATTAAACATAAGTTACATAGAAATTGTATCTACTTATATTCGATATCAGTTTTCACAATCAACGAATACTATACGCGGAATACGATATAAATATCTTCCAAATTCTTCAAATAGTATTGTTAGCCTGCTTTGTGACCAGGCTACCCAAAGCAAAGGGCTTGAATATGAACATGAATTGATCAGCAATCGCTCGGTTGAAATGGCGGGATAACATCACTCTCCGGGCATTGAAAGCATCATCAGAAGACACTTTGCAGTTTGGTCAAAATCGCAACATCAGTATAAGCTGGCCCAAAACCCCTACCAAACTACCTCATTTGAATCTAAACACATCAAATACTTGTAGCCCTCTGAATTAGCTTCAAGTAGAGCTTTTGTTTGGTCCAATCGGCCTTACGGTTTGAAAGATACGTTCGTTTCCGTGAACGCATGAAGAAATACAGAAAAACCTGCATTTTGGCATTTTTGAAGATCGGATCGTGAACACCCCTTGAGGTCGGATCGTGACCAACCCCTGGGGTCGGATCGTGACCACCCCCGGGGTCGGATCGTGACCACCCCATGGGGTCGGATCGTGACCATGACCCAGCCTGACCATCACCATCACGACCATCACCAGCTCACCACTCCGGCTCATGAACCGTGACCATGAACCGATCCGATCCCCGAGGACGTAGCGAAGCTCCTGACTAAGTCCATCACGATCTGAGATGCATGGATCTCGCGACACCTGTCCACAACTGTCATATTGACCAATTCTTCATCAAGCCTCGATCCGATCCGATATTCTCGGGATTTGCGCCACGTGTGACCGCGATCCGCCTGACAAAATCATCTATAAATAGCCCAGAGATTGGCATTTTGGGGGATCTTTTGGTAGTATTGAGTATTGATTCCACCATTACCGTCGCACCATTATTTCTTATCAGTTTTACTTCGAGATTACTGAGAGAAATCATAATTGTAAGAGTGAGTTTGAGAGAAATCATTGGTAGTACTAGCATTCAAAGTATAATCAATAGCATATAAAGTGGACGTAGGCTCGTTAACGCCGAACCACTATAAACCTTGGGTGTTAGAGCCAAATTTTGATCTAACATTTTGGTGCTTTCACTGAGAAATGAATTCTCAGCCTATCGGATTGTTATTCTACTATTTGGATTTGAAAGTTCGAAGAAAACAGTCCGCGTTTCTACCATTTTTGAAGATTTTAGTTATTTCAGTAAAATCAGAATTTTGTGGCTCCGAAGAAAGCAAAGGAAAAGCCAACTTCCTGACCGAATGAAGAACGGATAGATAACACGCAGGAGCAGGTGGCCAGCTCGTGGTTCGCGGATCGTGACTCGCCTAGGGCGACCCGATCCCTCGGTGAGGATCACGAACCGATCTGGAGCTGGAAGGTTGGAGGATCCCGATCGCCAAGTTGGACCACAACCCGATGAATTTCAGCGAACCGCGACCCGTAGGAGCTCAACCACGAACCGACCCAAGCCCCAAGAGCTATCATGAACCACCCGGAGGGACCTTCAAGACTCGACCTGGTGCAGGATCCGCGACCCGATCCGAAGACGTTGATTAATTGACGATCCGAGCCACGAACCAGACGACAGTAGCGAACCGCGACCCAGAAAAGTGGTGACGAACAAGGGTCGCGACCCGACCCAAAAAAGTGACATTTTTTGGAAAAAATGCAATTTTCAGATCATTCCAGAAAAGGCTCTATCTTCCAAAATCGAAAAAATCGTGCGGTGCCCACATTTTCGACCTAACCGGTTAGGTCGATCGCCACCGGGACTGCGGGCCCCCGGACCCCCGCCGGCGCTGCGCCCGGACCCGCTGACGGCCTCGCCTTTGGCTCAGAGCACGGCCTCGCCTTCGGCTCGAAGCATGGCTCATCTTCAGCTCAACATATATGTTGGCCAACAGCATTCATCAAAAGCTTGTCAATGAAGAATAAACGGATTGTCAAAGAATTTGACAACGGAATGGCAACGACTGGAATTCCTCCAGAAGCCATGACCTCTATCTACCAGTGTTATTGAATGTGAGGAGTTGTTGAAAAGATTCGACACACTGGCTATGGCAGTATACAAAATAATGATGGTCTCATAACAACCTCCTCTTTTAGAGTTCCGATGGTGTATTGATTTGCCCAATGCAACTGATGTTTTTCATGAACGGGTAGTGATCACCTAGTTTACGTGACTTAAACCTGTCCTACAGGCGAAATCCCAGATGACATCGACATAGAACAATCCGGACACTATTCTGCAGATGACTCAGAAGATCCCAATGACCAAAATTCTCAATGGCGGGATACCCGATGGCAAATAAGGATCCTAGCACTACAAAGTTACCCTCCACCTGAATGGCATGGTGTAAGACATGTGTCCTGCAGTTCACTCCCTGAAAGGCTTAGCTAACATTTGCAATGCCTATTTGTCGTCAACCGCATCGAGGAAGACTGATTTCCATAGAATAAAGGGTAGATCAATGTACTTTGGTGCCCAGAGTTAGGTACCAATTGAACCACCGTAGGCCATGATTGGGCATATGGATCCTTGCCCGGATGATAGCAACTTGACTACTCACCAGCCACCGCATGACCTTGGTCAAGAGATGAGAGCTTGGGATCAACAAAAATATGAATCAACCATCAGCTCTCCACTTCATACAACAGTTGTGATAGGATATACGAACATTACTTGAAGCCTCACAAGCTATGCTATCATGTTCAAGCTCATCTGATCAAGATTCAGACAGACCAGCTCCAACAGAATTCAGAGCCTACATTGCACCCTAGTGCCTATTGCTAAATATGCCAACCGAAGATGGAGCGGGAATGGTCTATGGTGACCAAGTTATTGGCGAAGACGACTATTCAGCTGGATGGACCATGCTACGCAACTAAGATGGCGTGAAACCCAAAGTTGCTTCCCCTCTAGATGAAATGGAGTGTGAAGGAGGTATCAATATTGCGAATAATGGGAGCATCACAAAAGGAATTGCCCAAGGATCTGTCTGAAGATCTAGATCCCAGCAAGGATCATCATTCGGGATGCAGAAGGGTGACATCTAATGACGCAACTACACGTGTTCCGATTGGTGACGTCGACCTGACTAAGGTCTTGAAATCGGATCTCATTTAGACCTCTTCCGAACGAAGGAACTGACATGCTTTCTACAGGCGAACCTGGATGTGTTCGCTTGGACCTATGCTAATATTCGCAGGATTTTACCATAGTTTATGAGTCATTTGTTGAGAATAAACCTGAAGTGTGTTCTTGCCAAGCAAACAAGACGTATGCTCGATCCAGGGAAAGCATCTACCATGAAAGAGGAAGTCGGAATGTTGAGAGGCAATGGTTTTATATGATGTGCCACACATCCCGCTTGGATATCAAATCCCGTCCTTGTCAAGAACGCTAATGGAAAATGGCGCACATGCATTGATTTCTTAGATTTGAACAAAGTTCGCCCAAAAGGAAGCTTCCCGTCAATCAGAATTGACCAGCTTGTGGATTCAATGACTAGACATGAATGTATCCCTCTCATGGACGTGTGCGTAGATTACAACCAAATTCTTATGCATGTGCTTGATCATGAATAAACATGTTTTATCATTGACCTCGAACTGTACTGTTATATGGAATTGGCATTCGGACCGAAGGATGCCGAGGCAACTTACCAGTGCTTACTGAATTATATGATGGTCCACAACCAAAGTGCAAGGCCCATGGAAGTCCATGTAGGTGATAGTCTTATGGAGTCCGAGCGGTCAACCTACCACGTTTCGAATCTGACAAAGATGTTCAATATCTGGAATGAACCTAAAGGCCTCATAGTTAGCCATGAACAACAAAGAATTAAAGGCGTCTGAAGCTTGGCATGAAAGTTGGCACCACTTGTGTGTAAGGAGGATAAGGTCGGGAAACTAGTCAATAATGTGAGCAAGAAAGTAGTCGTGGTATACCCAAAGATTGAAAAACTCGTCTACAGCTTGCTGATTGCTCTAAGAAAGCTCCCCCATTACTTCCAAGTTCATCCGATGGTATGCACCCTCACTAACTGCTACGACAGGTCCTGCAATGACCTGAGGCATCTGGAAAATTGCTTGATCGGGACATAGAGCTAAACCAGTTTGATCTCAACTCCCTCCTAAAGAAGTCCATACGAGGGCAAGCATTAACCAACTACATCGCTGAATGTACCACTCCCGAAGAGGATGTGGCAGATGTAGAAGATGCACCTGGAAGATGTTATCAGACGGTGCAAAGAATGATTGACAGTCCGACGCCGGTGTCTTATTAATAACCCCTAAAGGGCGGTCAATTTACTATGCCTTGCGGTTGAAATTCTCCACTACTAACAACGGCTCCAAAGACGACACCCTGATTATCAAATTGAAACTCGCTAAGGAGTTGGGAATAGTGGCATTGAGCATATTTTCTGACTTTCACATTGTTGTTCGCCAGGCTCGAAAGGAATTCCAGACGAAGGAACCACCAGTCGCAGCTTACCTAGAACCGGAAGAAGGGTTGTTGGATGTATTAGAACGTTACAACATATCTCATGTCCTGCGAGCAGAAGATCAGAAGGCGGATAATCTGACCAAGTTAGAAGGGTCCGACAATATAGAAAAGATAGAGATGATCCCCATCAAGACACTATGAAATACAACCATTGATCAGATGGATGTTGATCCAACGTTGGAGACCAAACCCGGAAGAGAGTCATGGTTAACTCCATGATAAACTTCCTACAGCACAGAATGCATCTAACAAGGTGAAGTGAAAGGCGTGCAATCGTTCTTTATGCCTCAAGATATGACATGCAATTCGACATTGCCTATTTTTCTTGGAAGGTTATCCCAAAACAAACACCAACGAGTGCAATTGCCGAATTCACCGCCCTGAATGATTCGACCAAATCACCAATCAACCACCCATTAGATGGGAGATGTACATGAATGAAACTTCTGGTGAACGGCGTTCTGAAGTTAGAAAGTGAAGACTCATACTTCCACTCTTTTCATCGATTATCTTCCAAGTGACTCACTCCCCTAAGGCTGGGGGCAACTACAGATTTGAGCATAAATTGCTCGAGATTACATCATCTAATTCAGAGCTGATACATCAAGAATTTTCCTGGCCAATTGACTTAGTCTTGCCTGAAAGTTAGCGAGTTGAAGATCTAGAACGCTTATGCATGAATGCTGGTTGATTGTCGGCGCACCAACCCTTGTCCCCGATATGGGATCGAGGGTATATCAGCAAATTTATGTGATATGATTATCCCACCAGCGGTAATATCCTATTTCCTAGCATGGAAAGTGCAAAAATTTCTATAAGCATGAATCCATTGTTCTCATGCTAATTTACAACCTAACACTAATGCAAAGATGTGCTACCATTAGCAATCCAGTCATGACTTCCTGACACTCTATCCTTACCCTCAGCATGGGGGCAAAAAGGCGATTTGAAGGAGATGCGACCTCATCACTCGCTTATAGTACCTACCTAGCCGCCTTTGCCATCTCAAGACCCCGATCAAGGTCTATTCATTTTTTGGGACTACCGCCCCCATGATAGTTTGAAAAGATACCCCTCATCAACTAAAAGACTTTGGCAGCCCTTCATTGGTAGAGATAGGGCGAAGCAAAATGGACCTGCAATGAACATGCAACGCCATTTTTCGCTCAGAATGATACTCATTCCTTTAACAGGATTATTCTCTAACGATAACTCTTATGTTTGCATCCTTTATGAGTTATTGATGTAATTAACTCAGATGAAATAATATGTGGATGGTGTAGGTACCTCGGATCTGGTATCGATCAGACTTTTAACACCCGCATGCAGAATTATGGAGCACTGCCATAACGGGCCCGACTGAACTGCTCGCTAGCAAAGCCGCGCCCCCCGTCTAAAGAAAGTCATATAGCTCAAGGTGGATTCGGAATGATCATCCAATCCTTGGCTTACACGTGGCAGACCGCAAGACAATTGTACATGAATCATTGAATCGCAAAGTCGTAGTCCGACTCCAGACGAACGCGGTGTGACCGCCTACATGGCTCGATCCTATGCTCGACGCCACTAGATTACATGAATTCAAATAAAGGAGGCAACACTGCCCCTTGATATGCTCACTTTTCAATCATGCAATTTACTTTCACATGCGTTCCGAGTTATTGACATGACTAACTCGTGCGATATGAATGACTCAGGTACCCAAAGTTTGGTGCCAAGCAATCCTCCCACAGATGGATCGGAGGAACCCAAAGCCTTGGCGAATATTTTCCGATAAACTCTAATCCTCGGAGCTTGGATAGGAGTATAAATCTAGGATGAGTGTGATGGGCACGCCATGATTGAAGGCCACTCGATCCGTAACTCTAACTCTATAGATTCGAGAGAGAGAGTATAAAGGACGCGAAGATGACGTCCGCAAGGCGTGACGATGCACCATGATAAGAACCGCCTTGACAGCACTCTAACCTTGGCGACCGCCAGGAGAGTATAAAAGCGTCTATGATTAAGCGCTGAGAAAGAGCTCTTACCCCGCCGAAGGATCGGGGAGCGACAGAACAGCTGAGCTCGAACTCTAACCTTGGCGACCGCCAGGAGAGTATAAAAGCGTCTATGATTAAGCGCTGAGAAAGGTGCTGGAGACTCAGCGCCCCCAGAACTCCCTCCCCGCTGAAGGATCGGGGAGCAGAATGAAAGCCGAGCTCGAACTCTAACCCGCTGAAGGATCGGGAGAGTATAAAGGCGCTAGAGACTTAGCGCCACAAGAACTCCTACCCTGCTGAAGGATCGGGGAGCGACTGAACAGCTGAGCTCAAACTCTAACCTTGGCGACCGCCAGGAGAGTATAAAAGCGTCTATGATTAAGCGCTGAGAAAGGTGCTGGAGACTCGGCACCCCCAGAACTCCCTCCCCGCTGAAAGATCGGGGAGCAGAATGAAATGCCAATCAAGAACTCCTACCCTGCTGAAGGACTGGGGAGCAGACTGAAAGCTGAGTTCGAACTCCAGAGAGAGTATAAAGGCATAAATTGAAATGCCAATCAAGGGCTCTTATCCCGCCGGAGTGTCGGGGACCAGACTGAAAGCTGAGCCCGGACCCTCCATGTCCGGACATGGGGCAAAACAGTTAAGATCATAATCAACCCCCAACAAAGTCCTGGCCAGGCACTAAGTTAATGATTGATTGAGGGCATACCTGTACACACATACTACTTTAGTGCATTTTCATTTACAATTGCATTGACTACTTATAACGCTTCATGGCTTATTTGCCCATTTGCGTTTCAAATGTTTAAATGCATAACTAATTATGGAATGTTCGCAGGTACAAGACAATGCGAAAGAAACAAAATTTTAATTACTAAATGCAGGTTTACAAAAGATAACTAGTCAAGAACGCGAGGGCCTCACTCGCAACAATGACAACATCCTAATGGAAAACGAACAAAGGGTCGCGTCCAGAAGGATGATGCAGGCCCCTTGAAGACCAGAAAGCAGATGCAAAGAGAACGTCCATCTGCTGATCTCAACTTACTTCTAGAATGGGAAGCTCAGATAAGGCTGGATATATCCCATGTAATAATTGAACGTGATGCAACCATTTCGTCCCCGACCTTTCCCTTGATGCAAAGAGCAAATGGGAGCACTCGAGGCGACTACAATCTGACCCTTCACCGCTTGATTTCTGTCCTCGGAGCTTGGATGGGAGACTAGGGCTTAGCATGGGCTGAATACCAACAATTCATTTTTGCACTCAACTCCGGCTCTTGATGCGAGAAGTGAACATGAATCCAGAGAAGACATGAATTCGAAGTGTACTGCTCAATAAAACCCCCTGTGGATAGGGGGCACATGATACGAGCCTTGAGCAGCATAGTTCAATTACTCGATGCCTCCGTTCCCAGTCGAGTGACGGAAGCCTGATTGATGGCTACTGCGCATGTGGATTTAAGAAGCCCGAGGCCGATCTTCACTTATTTCAAGACTTTACGCTGGGGGCATCAATGACAATTTAAAGGCTAAGCAACCATCAGCTCAGATCGAACACAAACCAATCAGCAGACGTGCAACATGCGACTTCGATTCAGAACATCGTGGATGGAAACGTGGACAATGGAACAGCTACCTGCAACATCCTAGATAAGAATGCAAGAATTGTAACAAACTCAGGTTATGCACGACCAGCTTTAGCTCCAACTCGAATGGATATTCGAGCGATATTCCATACTCAGCTCCAAGCAAGAACGCAATAATTCGAAGAACAGGAACCCAGTCGGGTCAAATGACTCGAACCACTACCCGGGGGCAATATCGAAGCGGAAGTAAGAAATCAACAAAGACCCCCTTTGTAACCTCAGATTCAATGCTGGGGGCACCAGTCATGATATTGACGATATGCAGCAATTCTTTGATGGCAACCTGCTTGCCAATTTGATTCAGCGCCTCTCGAGAGGCGGCACTTCTCAAGATGATATGGATAACGACAGTCAGCCCTTACACGTGGGACGTCAGGATCCCCTGTTATTCCCCCAGACTTTAAATTTTCTCTCTAACGAGAGTTGCTTAGAAGCTTTGATGAATTCAACCCTGAGGTGGACATACTTCTATGACAAGAAGGTGTTAATGTCGAGATAGAAAATCTCAATGCTTTTATGATAAAGGATGGAGCACCATCCGACTCTCGAACTGATAAGGATAAAGAAAAAACCTTGGAAATAAATGATTAGAATGTGCAGTTCTAAAGAGAATCTATATCACTTATCGGGCCCACGATATTGTTTGTCAAGCTCAATTGAACCGATCATGACAAAGATATTCAACAAGACTATGAAGACCATTTTGGATCATCTTGAAGTATGAACGAAGGGGATCGACTAATCCGCTTACATCTTTGATGAGCCTATTTATCCCCGTGACTGATCCGATAAGAGTGTTAATGTTAGCTAACACCAAATGAGTAAATTCCCGCCTTCTGACTAAAGGGAAGGGATGATATCAAAGAAAATGTGATTTGACCATTCGCATGTACAACTCGAACTCTTGCTGACTCAAGAAGAGCACAGGACAACTTGGGTCAACTAGAATAGCTGAACTTGCAACTCGGCTACGGCCTGAATCAACTGCAGAGAGTATAAGAGCTTAAAGACCGTATGCCCCATTAACTTAGCTCAACCTCACTGATGCTGGGGGCATGAGTAATGACTTTGCTTGTCCTCCGAGAGTACTAAGAGCACAAGTGTCGATTCGTAGACTAACTCCAAAGACAATCCTGGCATGGAATAAGATTTAAAACATGTACAATATGCTTCTGGAGTATGACCTGATTCGTTTTCCCCGACCGAGCGAGCTAGCTTGCGGGTTAAATGTGAATTTAAAGACTCAAACCACACCGAATAGAAGGTGTAACAAATTCCCCCACTGCCATACGATAGTGACGATCATACAAGCACTGGTTCACATGATTTCAACTATGTCTCTTACCGATTTTCCTGTGATTATGGTATTACGAAGCGATCCAGAGAGATCGTGGATTCCTTTGACCAAAATCCAGAGTGATCGTGGCTTTCGGATTCCTTACTGTTACGATTCAATGCGATTTTAATATCCTGGGTCAATATCCAGATACTAACTCAAAGATTCGAAGATTCTTACATCGCCCTATAATTTGAATGGCTACTTCATACGTTGACTCAAGTGTAAAAGAAAGTTCGACCGTACAATGCACCCGACCTGCGTAGAATAATGATGATTGTTTGGCAAAGACCCAGACGTATAGAATCATGCCCGGGAGCCAACAATCCAGCATGACTTTTGACGAAAGAATTCTACCTCTTGGCTCGACAAGGTTTAAACAATTACTTGATCATATCAAACACTCCTTCCACAGAACTTGGCCTAACTACCTCCCATGGAAGCAATGCAACAATTGGACAGAGCCTTCTCAAGGATAAATGACGTACTAGAAAGATTTAGCTTAACATATTCAAAGCACATCTCACCTGCGATAAGATGTACTTTGGGGGGAAAAATGTTAGCCTGCTTTGTGACCAGGCTACCCAAAGCAAAGGGCTTGAATATGAACATGAATTGATCAGCAATCGCTCGGTTGAAATGGCGGGATAACATCACTCTCCGGGCATTGAAAGCATCATCAGAAGACACTGGGCAGTTTGGTCAAAATCGCAACATCAGTATAAGCTAGCCCAAAACCCCTACCAAACTACCTCATTTGGATCTAAACACATCAAATACTTGTAGCCCTCTGAATTAGCTTCAAGTAGAGCTTTCGTTTGGTCCAATCGGCCTTACGGTTTGAAGGATACGTCCGTTTCCGTGAACGCATGAAGAAATACGGAAAAACCTGCATTTTGGCATTTTTGAAGATC
This sequence comes from Allium sativum, assembly GCA_030737875.1. Classification (NCBI taxonomy): domain Eukaryota; kingdom Viridiplantae; phylum Streptophyta; class Magnoliopsida; order Asparagales; family Amaryllidaceae; genus Allium; species Allium sativum. The sequence continues at coordinate 504,776,665 of CM060921.1, read as the reverse complement.
GGATCGTGAACACCCCTTGGGGTCGGATCGTGACCACCCCCTGGGGTCGGATCGTGACCACCCCCTGGGGTCGGATCGTGACCACCCCATGGGGTCGGATCGTGACCATGACCCGGCCTGACCATCACCATCACGACCATCACCAGCTCACCACTCCGGCTCACGAACCGATCCGATCCCCGAGGACGTAGCGAAGCTCCTGACTAAGTCCATCACGATCCGAGATGCATGGATCTCGCGACACCTGTCCACAACTGTCATATTGACCAATTCTTCATCAAGCCTCGATCCGATCCGATATTCTCGGGATTTGCGCCACGTGTGACCGCGATCCGCCTGACAGAATCAGCTATAAATAGCCCAGAGATTGGCATTTTTGGGGATCTTTTGGCAGTATTGAGTATTGATTCCACCATTACCGTCGCACCATTATATCTTATCAGTTTTACTTCGAGATTACTGAGAGAAATCATAATTGTAAGAGTGAGTTTGAGAGAAATCATTGGTTGTACTAGCATTCAAAGTATAATCAATAGCATATAAAGTGGACGTAGGCTCGTTAACGCCGAACCACTATAAACCTTGTGTGTTCTCTGCTTTTTTCTCATTTTTCAGTTATAATTCTCTACAAATCAGAACAATTTGGGTGTTAGAGCCAAATTTTGATCTAACAAGTATACATTTACACCACGGAATTTCATATCAAATATCCGAAGATTATTTCTATTCAACTTATCTCAATTGAATTGGGAAACTCGTATCTTAGTTCGAAGATTCATCAAACCCGTTGTTATTAGATTTGAATAGAAACTCATTAACTTATCCTCAGTATTAACCTCCGTATCCAACTCATACTATAAGCGGAATAATGGTAAACTATCTTCTAAATTCCTCAAATAGTAAGAGTCATCATCTACCGAATTAATATCAAACATCTGAAGATTTATCTCCAACCATATCCAATTATTTAAAATTGGAAAACCACTTATATTTAATAATTCAATTTTAAATCCATATAACATATTTAAAAATATTAAACCTTTGAAACATTTCACAAATCATTTATACTTATAATTCAGAAAACAATTTGTTGGTTAAAACTTTTAAAACAGATTGTTTCCAAAAGAAGTGTTGCAATAGCATGCCAAAAGCGTTACAAAAAGTGTTTCAAAATACCGACATTGGCTAGTTTAAGTAAAATGACTTTTATATTACCCTAAACTTCATGATTTCAACATAAATCGCTTTTAAATAATTAATTATGATTTTACAAAAAAATCCATATTTTTAAATAATTTATAGCAGCCATTTATCATTATAGTCAACGAACTACACTTAAATCGACCCTTTCAAATATCGTTTTAAACATAACTTGAAAACTATAAGTCGAAATTGAAAAATACCTTTTCTTCTTTGAAAGCCCTTGTTAATAAAAAGCAAACATTTTTCGTTTCGTGGAAATCCGATTTAAATTGCAACTAAAATACGCGAACTACCGCTATGCGACAATCTCTATTTTGACCGTAATATAAATCCATATTAAAATCATTCCGAACTGCTTCAAAATACTTTCGAAAAATCATTATATACTTATAATACCATTTTAAAACATTTTCTGGATAGGAAACCCAAACTTCACTTTTCCAAAACCCAATTGTTTTCAACAACGTCTTGCTTAGCGTCAAACTTGTTTAACAAAACGTTTTCCTTTACGATAATTGTTCGTATACATTTCCACTCCATTCCCAAATTTCTTCGAATTTGAGAATAATTTTTCGAACCAAATCCCCATATTATAGTAATATAATATTATTAATTATTGAGGAGATTTAACCGATCAGTGATGCAATACCACAATTGCAGTGTAATAGTGTGTGCCATACAACATCAACACCCATATAAATATCCATAGCAAACATTATTAAATAAATAATAATTGTGCACAAGCGTTATAACACTAATGCTTAAATAGTGTGTTTGTGTGTTTTAATCTATGCAACCATCATCCATCACAAACAAACATCAACCATTAAACATCAATAACCGATTGAAATTAACGACAATAGTTAATTATCCAAATAAATCTTCGCTAATTAGTGCACATTAAACTTGTGCATAAATTTAAAAAGTTCTCACCAATATAGCTCTCTAATTCTTCACGATAGGCGAGTCTAGCTGACTGCGAACGAACCGTCGGACAGTATTTTGGCGCATCGTCTTCTTCGCCAAAATATTATATATATATATATGAATCCTCTTCTTCTTTATATAAGAGGAGGAGGAGGGCGAACTTTGGCAAGGTGGTGGTAGTGATGGAGGCCGAGTTCTAGAGGAGGAGAAAAGTATGTGAAAGGAGATTTACACTATGGCAACCATGGCCATAGCCTTTAAGAAGAAGGTGAAAAGGAGGAAATGGAATGGAATGATGGAAAAATGGAGAAATGACCTACTTGTATAAGAATGGTGGGCTAAGGAGGTAATGACACATAAGGGGGCAAGTGGAAGGCATAAATGGAAGTTCACATGTAAAAATATAAGTGTCATTACACTTGTCTTATAAGGAGAAAGTGTACTTTTGGTAGCATTTCCTATCAAATTCTATGGAAAACCATATATAACACTGTGCTATCGTTACCGTATTTCAACTTCTAGTTATTGTTTGACGAATCTGGTCAAACAAAAAAAGGTACTAACAAATCCCAATCTTATTAGCAAATGTTTAATCCCTTATTAAATTAGAAGTTGATATTTATTAATCAAAACAAATTCACATTTATTTATTTATTTAATTTATAATATTAACGAAATTTGTTTTTTAACTTGTCAAAAATTCTAGATCGTCACACTTACCCCTCCCTCCCCCCCAATTAAAACTTTTCGTCCTTGAAAAGGAAACAGGGCTAAAAAGGATTTTCTTTCCTTAATGAGCTTTCAAACTCAAGATTAAAATTTCCTTTACACCAAACTTCCATCCTTACAATGAAAATGTCGGGTAGAATACATACGTCCGGGCAACCATATCAACAATGTTTTCCAAACGATGACCTCCAATTATCCCTTATATCATTTACAGGGCCAATTGCTTAATGCTCAACGATTTTGCCCCCTCCAAGGAAATTTGGAGTTATATTTCTTAGGTTTTATCTTGCTAATCATTCCAAATGCAAAGGTTATGAAACTTATTCCTTTTCAGTTTCCAAAATTACTATTAATCTTTACATGAAAAAACCGGATCATCTCATATCTCAACTTACCTAAATGCTTCAGTTTAGGTAATTTCTTCTTTTTAGTTATTCTTATTTTCCAAATACCCTTTAGTCAAAATTTGTGAAACTTAATTCACAAGGTATTCGTGCTTACTTAAAAGTTCCTTTTATTACCTCAATATACTTTAGAATTTATTGACAGTCCAAAATCATCGATAATTTCAGATTTTAATTCCTTATATTGTTTAAGTTTTGACTATCCTTATTAATTATTCCAAATTCAAGGTTACAAAACTTATTTCCTTCAAAATTTAGAGAAATCACTCAGATATATCTTTATTAACAGCTTTTACCAATGTAGTCCTTAACCATTTTACCAAATTCCTAAAATATCAACAAATATCTTATAGTCATATTGTGAAACTGAATTCACAAGATATTTGCATTTTAAATTTAATCAGTTGGGGAGGACTAATTATAAAATATCCTTATTGATTAATTCCAAATTTAGCCTTTAAATTCTTCACCAAACTACCTTTTTTATACTTGGATTGCTTATGTAAATTATAGCTTTACATAGACGTCTTTTAATTAATTGTGGAATTCTAATCACAAGATGTCCATGCTCAAGTTTTAATTTTCTAATATTTTCAACGACCTTTTTTTTCCTTTATATTCAAAATATATTCTTTCGAAATCAATTCCAAAAATCAATTTCAAAGTAATTGCAAATTCTTACTCAAAATTTTGATTTTAAATCATTTAAGTTTTTTCAAATTTACCATATATATTTTTTCATAACCAATTTTTTATCGCAAATATGCTCTCTCATATACTCTCGACTTAATTTGCTGGCTTATCCCTTACCAACAGGTTTACCTGGTATAATTCTTACAACTCTATCAAATCTTCAAGATCTCGCTTATCTATTCAAGTTGACATTTATTTACCAAACATTTTCAAACACTTATCTAAATGGGTTTAAGTATATACTGATGTTTTAATTAGAATCATATAGTCATCTCACTTTCGAAGCTCGAAAATACATACTGATGATGCTGCAGTTATCAACAGAATCATCTTCGAGCGATTAAAGTGTGATTCTATAGCTATCTAGTATACTTAAGACTTCGTATATACGTTAGCTAGGCGTATATTCAAAATCTTCTTATACTTAATAGCCTCAACATCAAATAAAATACTCAAACTCTTATTATTTATTTTAATTTCTGACCGTATTAATTACTTTGTTAGAGGAGAATTACCAATATCTTAACAAATTTGACCCAAATTTATCCCTTAACATGAATTCTAATATATATTAATCCCAAAACTTAATTCATTTTACGTGAAAGGCGCTCTCGCGAACGTAGTACTCCAGAAAATTATTTTAGGGTATTACTAACCCTATCTCTAATGAGATCATTCTTAGGGGATATTATTAATCCCAAATATGACGAGTCCTTTCTCTTTTGTTCATATGAGTCGTACCCCAAAACTTTGTATAAACCAAAGCACTGATACCACATTGTAACGACCCGCCTTTTTACCCAGATTTCGCCGGTAATTAAACCGATTCAAACTGTTCATAATGACTGATTGTTTGGGGTACTTACACATTTGCACAAAAGTAAAAGAACTTTTCCATTATCATTACAATAATATTACATCAGAGTTACTAGAAATATTAGAGTACAATAGTAACACAGCGGAAAGAAATACAGATATATTCTCAGCGGAAAGAAAATGAATGCTCCGAGATATAATAGTTCCAGCTAAAATCCAGAATCTTGCTCTAACCAACTCCAAGGCTAAATCTACAAATCAAACTACTAGGCTGCACATGTGGAAAATTATGGGCACTCAGAGTTCAGGTGTAGGAACAATAAATTTTAGGTTAGTCACGGGACTGATGTAAGAACTCAAAACAGTTGTTTTTAAGGTTTATTTTAAAGTTAGGTAATTCACCGGACCGCGCCACTAACGCGGAACGGGTTTACTCCATCTGAATACATGTGCATAGAAATTTGCAATGATTTTTTGAAAAATGAAGCTATCATAAGGCTCGTCTCGCATCACACAATGCAAGCGCACACCAAACGGGCGAGTTTTGTCCTTATGATAATAAAAATTGCTTTTGATACATGAAAATTCTCCTTTATATTATGTAACACCCCGCGAATTCTATAACTGTGAAATTCACAAATTAAAGTATAATTAATTTCAAATCAAAGAACTAAGGGAAACGGGATACGCCATTGCGTTCGTCTCGGAAAAATACGCGAAATAGAGTCCGAGTTTTCGAAAAACGGAGTCCGTATGAAGAAGATATGGCCTTCGGAAGTTTCTGAATTAAGTTTAAAATTCGAACAGAATAAAACAGCTCAGAAAAACAAGTTTAAATTCCAAAATCGGGCCCAATTGGCCAGGGCGGGAAAACTCCCGCCTAATGCACCCAGGTCGACTGGGCTGTCGACCTGGTCTAGCCAGGTCGACAGGGCTGTCGACAGGGCTGTCGACCTGGTCCAGAGCCAGGTCGAACCCAGCCCAACCTGGCTGGCCTATTCTATGTTGGTCGATTTTCAGAAGTCTGCTTTGTCATTAGGGCTAGGTGGCAGGCTCTAATTGGTCTCTCTTTCGAATGAATGGCTACGATCAATCCAAGCAACATCGATGGTCCTAATCAGTTCATAACCCCTATAAAAATGACCTTAGACTCAACCTAATCTATTCATTCAAAAATAAGAACAAGGCCATCATGTTGCTGAGGAACGACTAAAAGTAGCCACCAATTGGAGAGAGGATTAGGAGGCAAATTCTAAAGCATAAAGCAACTTAATCAAATCAAATCAACAAGGAATCGCATCTCCAAATTCCTAAATTGGAGAATTCGTCACACAATTGTAAGTAGAGTATTATTTTGGTATGAACAAATAACTGTGTTGGTTTGTATACTTGATTGTGGTGATAAATAATTCATATTTGTGCGTTACTATGATTCTTATCGATTTGGAATATTGTATAGCGATTGGATATTCGTAAAGTATGTTATTCATTATAAAAACTACATGTTTGCGGTAGTTTTATGCAAGTATACGTTTGGATATTCTCAAAATATGTAATTCATGTTGAAGCTACATGTATATAGTTGTTTAATTGAATTCATGCAAGTTTGAGGTTTTGCTACTATGCCATCATAATGTATATTTTTGTACAAAAATCATTTTTGTGCGTAATTGGAACAAATTTGGGTTATTATAGTTCATATGAAACTATGTTGAAATTTTGGCACCATGACCTATGTATTAAGCCATGCTTTTGTACTAGAAAACTTATTTGCAAACTTATGAATATGACTAGGCTATGATTGATATTTTGCAACATGAAATCCATGTTAGGTCTATATTGTTAACAAGAATTATATGATGATATATGTGGTACATAGCTAGGTTAGATTCAAAATCCCATTTGCAAGTTTGCATGACTAAAGTAAAAATCATGATTTCATGTTAGAAATATTTATGCCATGGTTATGTGAATAGATTTAAAATCATGATTAAGTTGAACTATACTTTTGTGTTAGTAACAAAAGTAAGCACCTTTGTAAACATGTAGTAATCTTATGAACATGATTTGCTTATGTTTGACATTATGCCTAAATAAAAATATAGGTTTATGTTGTAGTTAAGACTATGTGTCAATAATGATATCCAATTTAGATTCTTAACTTAACTACAAGTTTACATGCTTTGATTCATGTCACTTATGCTACTATGCAAGTACACCAGTTTCTGTTTTGTAGTTCCAACGTTATGTTGCAAGTTCATACGTTCACATTCCCCTTTTTTGTGTATGTAATCACGCTTTAAGCCTCCCCTTTTTCTCATGGCTAAGTTGGGCTTAAAAGCCTAAGCCCAACATATATTATGATAAACGAACGTATTAAACGGGGGAAAATAACGTTGGGCCAAATTAATTTATAAATGAAAATATAAAGTAGAAGGGCCCAAATTCAAGTATGGGTTGGGCCCATGATTGGTGTAACCTTTACACCATTAACTTAATAATGGGCCGCAAATACTTACATATAAGAAAATAAAGAAGAAAGACAAAATATGTAAATGTAGAACATACGATGTGTTTAACCCGAGGTTGGATTGAGTTGTGATGTAAACCTGCCCGGAACCGCCCGGCTGTCCAGTAGTCACAACAATACCTATCCAATGTGGGAGGTTAAACATGGAGCCCAATAAGGACCCGAGGTTAGACTGAGTTGTGGCGTAAGACTGCCCGGAACCAACCGGCAACAGGCAGCCACAACAATACCTGTCTAATGTGAGAGGTCAAGGCTTTAATAAGACAATTAAGGCTGAGTCAGGATTGTTAGGATTAAGCGAACCAAAGACTTAATCAAAATGGAACATGCTAAACTAAACGGACTGGTGGGGGTTAGGTTAGAAAACACTTAACCAACTTAGCATGTTGGCTAGAGATAGAAAACCTAGTAACGGGGGACTCTTTTCAGCAGTAACCCTAGAAGGTGTATCATGATACCCTGAAACTAGGCAGGGTGGGGCACAATTACTGGGCTGATTGTAAGAGGTCAAATCGACGGCGGTGGTGTAGCAGTGTAGGTTCTAACGGGGTGCGGGCGTGCACACACTCCGGCGCAGAAAAATAAGGCACTGGACACCAGTAGCATACCTGTGCATTCTAGGATTGTGTCGGGCCGCCACCATGGGACTTGATACACCCCATGGTGGGACCAGCATAGGTAACTACAACATCGGGGGCCGTAAGACACATGTAACTATGCGAGTAGGAGCCGATCATCATAGAATGGATCACTTCACCCTGATTATGGGGTGCCAGTTGGAAACTAGTTTATATGGGTTCAGAGATTAACATGGGGTACGATAGTATATTCGACCCTAGACAACTTAACCAAGTTTATAGTGCTTTCCACTTCTTGTTTATACTTATCATACACAGTTCTTTATTCATAGACAGAATAGTCCTAGACTTACTCAGGCTTTATGTCTGACTCTACTTTTCTTTCGTCTTCTTTTCTTCCGTTTCCCCCCCTCCCCCCAGGTCCACAGGGAGGGAACACTGCAGCTTGACCAACCTTAACATCCAGCTTGAAGAGGAGAAATGTATTGCTTGGACTTTTTCGTTTTGAACTATGGCTTTGGACAACCACTATGGGGCTTTTGCAGTTTATCTATGTTTTATTTATGCTTCTTTAAATAATGTAATCAAGACAGATTATGGAAGTGTTATGTTATGTTTTTTTGGAAAAGATGTAAGACAATTATGGTGATGTTGTTGTAGCACGTATTTGCTTTTATGAAATAAGAGTTGTTGTTTTTCCGCTGTTTACAAATATGTGTTCTTATATCTGTCTTGTATATCTGTGACTTATACTTATAAACCTCCACCAAAATTAGGGCATTCCCTTTGAGAGTGACCCTAACGGAGGTGGGGTGTTTCACTTGGTATCAGAGCCAGGTTTACCAGATAAGATAAAAAGTTTTGAAAATTTATTTTCAAAAAGGAAATTTAAAGAAGCATTTTAAAAAAAAAAAGATAAAAATATTATTTTATTTTAAAAGGCAAAGTCCACTCCCCAAAGCCATAGGTACTATCTCTTATCCTTCGTTTTGAATCTATCCTTTTTGTTTCAGAATGTCCGAAGAACTTAACTTGCCAGAAGGGGTGCCAATACCTGGTTGGTTTAGACGGTTCTTAGAAGCAAGAGCCACTCAGCCAGGTCCTACCGTTCCTCCTCCCCCAGCTGCCGGAAATCATCCAGCTGCAGCGGCACCTTTTCCTCCACCTCCTCCTCGGGGAAACACTTTTGCTAAGATATGTAAAGATTTTAAAGCTATGGGAGGAAAGGATTTCCATGGAACTGAGTCCTTCGTGGCAGCTAGAAATTGGCTGAAAGAAACGGAGGACCTATTCATCATCTTTGAGGTAGAAGATAGACAAAAAGTACAACTGGCAGTATGGCTATTAAAGGGCGAGGCCTCCTACTGGTGGGAAGTCACTAATGCTGAAAGACCAGTGGAGACATGGGAGGACTTTAGGGCAAGGTTTGAGACTAAATTTCTCTCAGATGCGGAAAGAAGTTTGCAGTTGGAAAAATTCTTATTTCTTAAGCAAGGGGACAAGACAGTCAGAGAGTATGTGAATCAGTTCGATGAGCTGGCTAGGTTTGGGCTTGACCTAGTCAACACCCCGCACAAGAAGGCTCTCCGTTTCGTCAAAGGGTTGAATGAGCCATTACACAGTTTGGCCATGACCCATATACCCATGGGAGCCACGTATGAAAGATTGGTGCAAATGGCATTGCTGAATGAAGAGGATAAGGGCAAGAAGGAGACAAAGGCAGAAAGCTCTCAAGGGAAGAAAGAGGGTTTGCAGCCTAAGAAGACAGACTTTAAGAAGGGCGGGAAAGGCAACAAAGAGAAGAGGAAGTGCAATTTCTGTGGCAAAGTGGGGCACTTAGTTAAGGACTGCCGGAAAAAGAAGGCCAAGGAGAATGGTGGGTGCTTTTCTTGCGGTGAGACAGGCCACAGGGCTAAGGACTGCCCAAAGAAACGAGGACAGGGGCAGAGGGCTGGATCCACCCCAGGGGCACAGGTTCATGTGCTGGAAGCGCCACCTCTGCAACAGCGAGGTATAAATACTTCTGTAGAAAGTGTAGTTTATCTTTATGATCACCCCGTTCGCACTTTATTTGATTCTGGCGCATCACACTCCTTTATCTCGTCTGCTTTAGTAGAATCTCTGCACCTAAAAACTAGTATGGTAGAGGACCCCTTAATTGTTTCAAACCCAATTGGGGGCCCAGCTCATTTGTCTATGATCTGTTTGGGATTGAAAATTTCTATTCTAAGTGTAGAATTTCAATGTAGTGCCTTTGTTTTGGGCTTTTCGGGTTATGGTTTGATTTTGGGTATGGATTGGCTATCCAGTAATGGGGCCATCCTTGATTGTGAGAAAAGGGTTGTTAGGCTCCTAACCCAGCTCGGTAATACTTTGGAAATTTCTTGTAATCCCTCATACGCGGTTATGCTTAGTTACCTTGAATCGCTAGATGCCTCTGTTGAAAATTTGCAATCAGTTAAAGTGGTCCGGGAATATCCGGATGTCTTCGAAGAGGTGAAGGGCTTGCCTCCGAAGCGGGAAATAGACTTCCGCATATATCTTGTAGATAATGCAAAGCCCGTTGCGTTACCCGTTAGACACATGGCTCCACGGGAAAGGAAAGAGCTCAGTAAACAGATTAAAGAGCTTCTAGAAAAGGGGTTCATTAGGAGAAGCATTTCAGAATGGGGCGCTCCGGTGGTGTGCGCTACAAAGGCGGATGGTTCACTCCGTCTATGTGTTGACTATAGGGAGCTCAACAAGCTAACGAAAAAGAATAGGCACCCGCTCCCTAGAATTGACGATTTGTTTGACCAGCTTGTAGGAGCGTCTGTTTTCTCCCAACTCGATTTAGCAACCGGTTTTCATCAGCTAAGGGTGGCTGAAGATAGCATCGATAAAACGACATTCAGAACCCCAGACGGCTTCTTTGAATGGCTTGTCATGCCTTTCGGCTTGACAAATGCACCTGCTTACTTCGTGGACCTGATGAGTAGGGTATTCAGAGATTTCCTCAACAAATTCGTAGTGGTCTTCGTAGATGATATCCTTATCTTCTCAAAAAGTGAAGAGGAACATGCTCAGCACTTAAGGGCAATCATGGAAACTTTGCGAGTCCATCAACTAAAAGCCAAATTCTCCAAATGCCACTTTTGGAGAGAAGAGGTGAGGTTCCTTGGGCACATAGTATCCAAACAAGGGTTAGCAGTGGACCCTGCTAAGGTAGTGGCGGTACAGGATTGGAAGACACCAAGGAATGCAACTGAGGTCCGAAGCTTTCTAGGACTAGCAGGTTTCTATCGAAAGTTTATAAGGGATTTTGCGAAAATCTCAGCTCCGCTCACGAAATTGACTAAGAAGAATCTAGTGTTCAATTGGGATTTGGATTGCGAGTTTGCTTTCCAACGACTGAAAAGGGCTCTTACAACAGCCCCAGTTTTGACGCTGCCAGATGGGAGCAAGATGTTCACTGTTTATACGGATGCATGTGGGACAGGGCTAGGCGCCGTCTTAATGCAAGAAGGAAGGGTAGTAGCTTATGGCGGGAGGCAGTTGAAAGTGCACGAAAAGAACTACCCAACCCACGATCTTGAGTTAGCCGCCATCGTCTTTGCACTCAAGTCTTGGCAACACTATCTCCTAGGTGAGAAGTTCGAACTTTACACTGACCATAAATCGTTGAAATATCTTTTCTCGTAGAAGGATCTTAACTTGAGGCAACAAAGATGGATGGAGTTTCTTGCCTCGTACGATTTCGAAATCTCCTACACTCCGGGAAAAGGCAACGTAGTAGCAGATGCGTTGAGCCGAAAGAAATTGACCCTAAGCCCGTTGTTTGTTGAAAGACAAAGCCTAGAGTTTATAGCCAGCTTCGACTTTAGGCCTTCCTCCGATTTCGTACCAGGCTTGCTAGCATCTCTCGAAGTGCGCCCAACTTTAGTGGATTCAGTAGGGACAGCACAACGCGAAGACCCTCAGCTTGTGGAAACAATTGATAGGCTAATTAGGGGTGAGACTTCAAGTCACCTCAACAGATACTCCATCGACGATAAGGGTTTGCTAAGGCGAGACGGAAGACTATGCGTCCCACAGACAAAAGATTTAGTAAAGAAGGTTCTCGAGGAAGCACATCACTCCAAGATGACGATACATCCAGGCGGAGATAAAATGTACAAAGATATAAAAAGGACTTTCTTCTGGAGCGGCATGAAAAAGGACGTGGCAGAGTTCGTTTCTAAGTGTATGGTGTGCCAACAGGTTAAGGCGGAACAGAAAAAGCCTGGCGGACTGCTACATCCTCTGGAGGTCCCGCAGTGGAAGTGGGATAGCATCTCAATGGACTTCATCGATGGGCTGCCTAGGTCTAGGAAAGGCAACACTAGCATTTGGGTAATAGTGGATAGGCTTACTAAAAGCGCCCACTTTTTACCTGTCAAAAGTAAAAGAACTGCCTCATCCCTAGCATCACTTTACCTCAAGGAAATCGTTCGACTCCATGGAATACCATCTAGCATTGTTAGTGACCGAGACCCCATCTTCACCAGTGAGTTTTGGCGGAGTCTGCAAGAAGCAGTAGGAACGCAGTTATGCTTGAGCACAGCCTATCATCCCCAAACCGACGGCCAAACAGAGAGAGTGAACAGAGTTTTGGAAGACCTTTTAAGGCTATGCGTCCTCGACTTCGGAGGGACATGGGAAGACGACCTTCCTTTGGTGGAATTTTCCTACAACAACAGCTATCAAGCAACCATCGGAATGGCGCCCTTCGAAGCTTTATATGGAAGACCGTGCCGATCGCCCACTTGTTGGTGGGAGTCTACGGATAAGCTCATACTTGGACCAGATATGATCCGAGAGACTTCAGAGAAAGTAGACTTAATACGAAGAAGGATGAAGACGGCCCAAGACAGACAAAAGTCCTATGCCGATAAGAGAAGGACTGACCTTGAATTTGAGGTTGGAGACAGAGTTTTTCTCAAGGTATCACCGCTAAGGAACGTTGTTCGTTTTGGAACCACAGGAAAACTGGCACCAAGGTTCGTAGGGCCATTCCCTATCATCGAGAAAATTGGGAAAATGGCCTATAGATTAGAGCTACCCGAGAAGTTGGCTGGAGTCCACAACGTTTTTCACGTTTCACATCTCCGAAAATGTCTACACGAGTCAGCTGAGGTGGTAGAGCCAAATATCCTCGAAGAGGCCGAAGTGGAACGCGAAGCAACCATAAGAAAAGTTCCAACCCGCATATTAGGAACGGAAGTGAAGAAGCTACGCAACCGTGAAGTCAAGCTCGTCAAAGTTCAGTGGAGCGACGCCGAGGGAGACGCGACTTGGGAAACTGAAGCTAGAATACGCACTGCCTACCCTTTTCTGTTCGAGGGTACATCCTTGATCTTTCCTTTTCCTTAAGTTGCGCTTTTATCTATCTTTTTAGGTATATTTCCTCGACCTTATCTTTTAGGTAGAAACCCTTTGGATGGAAACATGTAATTGAAACATGTTATGGATGATGGTTGCAAGTGGTTGCAAGTGATTGCTAGTGGTTGCTCGTGGTTGCATATACACACACAATCTAGGTTTTAGATCGGCTCAGTCACTTCATATTGCATATGCATATATGTTTTCATTCGTATATGGTTGAACTTTAATGTGTTGTCATATGGATGTTGCATTTGTATTGAATGATTGTGCACCCATGTAGAATCATGAATAGGAAAATTTGCATACATAATGGATTCATGGCACTTACATAATTCGCATTAAGGAGGTCAACTGAATCAGTAGACCGCCTGATTTTGCATTTGATAAGTACATGTACACACACACTTCGCATATGATCATGAAGCATTAGAAGTCTTTTAAGGACAATGGATGCTCGTGTTTGATGGATGAGTAGATGGATGATTGGATGTTAGGATATACATTCCTCCTAACTTGAAGATTTCGGGGACGAAATCCTTTTAAGTGGGGGAGAATGTAACACCCCGCGAATTCTATAACTGTGAAATTCACAAATTAAAGTATAATTAATTTCAAATCAAAGAACTAAGGGAAACGGGATACGCCATTGCGTTCGTCTCGGAAAAATACGCGAAATAGAGTCCGAGTTTTCGAAAAACGGAGTCCTTATGAAGAAGATATGGCCTTCGGAAGTTTCTGAATTAAGTTTAAAATTCGAACAGAATAAAACAGCTCAGAAAAACAAGTTTAAATTCCAAAATCGGGCCCAATTGGCCAGGGCGGGAAAACTCCTGCCTAATGCACCCAGGTCGACTGGGCTGTCGACCTGGTCTAGCCAGGTCGACAGGGCTGTCGACAGGGCTGTCGACCTGGTCCAGAGCCAGGTCGAACCCAGCCCAACCTGGCTGGCCTATTCTATGTTGGTCGATTTTCAGAAGTCTGCTTTGTCATTAGGGCTAGGTGGCAGGCTCTAATTGGTCTCTCTTTCGAATGAATGGCTACGATCAATCCAAGCAACATCGATGGTCCTAATCAGTTCATAACCCCTATAAAAATGACCCTAGACTCAACCTAATCTATTCATTCAAAAATAAGAACAAGGCCATCATGTTGCTGAGGAACGACTAAAAGTAGCCACCAATTGGAGAGAGGATTAGGAGGCAAATTCTAAAGCATAAAGCAACTTAATCAAATCAAATCAACAAGGAATCGCATCTCCAAATTCCTAAATTGGAGAATTCGTCACACAATTGTAAGTAGAGTATTATTTTGGTATGAACAAATAACTGTGTTGGTTTGTATACTTGATTGTGGTGATAAATAATTCATATTTGTGCGTTACTATGATTCTTATCGATTTGGAATATTGTATAGCGATTGGATATTCGTAAAGTATGTTATTCATTATAAAAACTACATGTTTGCGGTAGTTTTATGCAAGTATACGTTTGGATATTCTCAAAATATGTAATTCATGTTGAAGCTACATGTATATAGTTGTTTAATTGAATTCATGCAAGTTTGAGGTTTTGCTACTATGCCATCATAATGTATATTTTTGTATAAAAATCATTTTTGTGCGTAATTGGAACAAATTTGGGTTATTATAGTTCATATGAAACTATGTTGAAATTTTGGCACCATGACCTATGTATTAAGCCATGCTTTTGTACTAGAAAACTTATTTGCAAACTTATGAATATGACTAGGCTATGATTGATATTTTGCAACATGAAATCCATGTTAGGTCTATATTGTTAACAAGAATTATATGATGACATATGTGGTACATAGCTAGGTTAGATTCAAAATCCCATTTGCAAGTTTGCATGACTAAAGTAAAAATCATGATTTCATGTTAGAAATATTTATGCCATGGTTATGTGAATAGATTTAAAATCATGATTAAGTTGAACTATACTTTTGTGTTAGTAACAAAAGTAAGCACCTTTGTAAACATGTAGTAATCTTATGAACATGATTTGCTTATGTTTGACATTATGCCTAAATAAAAATATAGGTTTATGTTGTAGTTAAGACTATGTATCAATAATGATATCCAATTTAGATTCTTAACTTAACTACAAGTTTACATGCTTTGATTCATGTCACTTATGCTACTATGCAAGTACACCAGTTTCTGTTTTGTAGTTCCAACGTTAGTTGCAAGTTCATGCGTTCACATTCCCCTTTTTTGTGTATGTAATCACGCTTTAAGCCTCCCCTTTTTCTCATGGCTAAGTTGGGCTTAAAAGCCTAAGCCCAACATATATTATGATAAACGAACGTATTAAACGGGGGAAAATAGCGTTGGGCCAAATTAATTAATAAATGAAAATATAAAGTAGAAGGGCCCAAATTCAAGTATGGGTTGGGCCCATGATTGGTGTAACCTTTACACCATTAACTTAATAATGGGCCGCAAATATTTACATATAAGAAAATAAAGAAGAAAGACAAAATATGTAAATGTAGAACATACGATGTGTTTAACCCGAGGTTGGATTGAGTTGTGATGTAAACCTGCCCGGAACCGCCCGGCTGTCCAGTAGTCACAACAATACCTATCCAATGTGGGAGGTTAAACATGGAGCCCAATAAGGACCCGAGGTTAGACTGAGTTGTGGCGTAAGACTGCCCGGAACCAACCGGCAACAGGCAGCCACAACAATACCTGTCTAATGTGAGAGGTCAAGGCTTTAATAAGACAATTAAGGCTGAGTCAGGATTGTTAGGATTAAGCGAACCAAAGACTTAATCAAAATGGAACATGCTAAACTAAACGGACTGGTGGGGGTTAGGTTAGAAAACACTTAACCAACTTAGCATGTTGGCTAGAGATAGAAAACCTAGTAACGGGGGACCCTTTTCAGCAGTAACCCTAGAAGGTGTATCATGATACCCTGAAACTAGGCAGGGTGGGGCACGATTACTGGGCTGATTGTAAGAGGTCAAATCGACGGCGGTGGTGTAGCAGTGTAGGTTCTAACGGGGTGCGGGCGTGCACACACTCCGGCGCAGAAAAATAAGGCACTGGACACCAGTAGCATACCTGTGCATTCTAGGATTGTGTCGGGCCGCCACCATGGGACTTGATACACCCCATGGTGGGACCAGCATAGGTAACTACAACATCGGGGGCCGTAAGACACATGTAACTATGCGAGTAGGAGCCGATCATCATAGAATGGATCACTTCACCCTGATTATGGGGTGCCAGTTGGAAACTAGTTTATATGGGTTCAGAGATTAACATGGGGTACGATAGTATATTCGACCCTAGACAACTTAACCAAGTTTATAGTGCTTTCCACTTCTTGTTTATACTTATCATACACAGTTCTTTATTCATAGACAGAATAGTCCTAGACTTACTCAGGCTTTATGTCTGACTCTACTTTTCTTTCGTCTTCTTTTCTTCCGTTTCCCCCCCCCACCCCCAGGTCCACAGGGAGGGAACACTGCAGCTTGACCAACCTTAACATCCAGCTTGAAGAGGAGAAATGTATTGCTTGGACTTTTTCGTTTTGAACTATGGCTTTGGACAACCACTATGGGGCTTTTGCAGTTTATCTATGTTTTATTTATGCTTCTTTAAATAATGTAATCAAGACAGATTATGGAAGTGTTATGTTATGTTTTTTTGGAAAAGATGTAAGACAATTATGGTGATGTTGTTGTAGCACGTATTTGCTTTTATGAAATAAGAGTTGTTGTTTTTCCGCTGTTTACAAATATGTGTTCTTATATCTGTCTTGTATATCTGTGACTTATACTTATAAACCTCCACCAAAATTAGGGCATTCCCTTTGAGAGTGACCCTAACGGAGGTGGGGTGTTTCACTTTATTATTGGTGCATAGTGTGAAAATCCTTTCAAAAGTAAATATATTAATCTAGCCAGCATAATGCCCCATCCCATTATACTGACGTAATCCTGCCAATAACTAGCAGGCTATACAAACAAAACCGTACAGGCTTATAGTGGAGATTGGGTTTCCAGCATAATGGTTCCTGGTACGAAAGATCATTCATGGGATCACAAACTTTCTTGCACGCATCATCCCATAACTCGCGGTTAACGTCCAGACTCAGGCATCCTTATACTAGCCCACCACACATGAATCAGAGTACCCGACAAATAGCTTCCCAGACTCGGAACTTTGTAGTACCCTTTCATCATCACATCCTAGTGCATCGAACATATGAAACAAGCATAAGAATCCGACCTCTAGTTTACCTTCAATCCGGGGTGTGAGGCTTGTCGAGCTCACGATATACACAAGAATATGCTTCAGTAAGCCATGCTTTGATCATCCGTAACTCATCACTTAAGTATGTTGCATTTCTCATTCACCACATATCACTGAAATCTATAAATATATAATCTCTAAGCTCATACATCTCAGAGAAGGGTGTTAAGCTAAGAGAATAAATTCTCCACCACCAAATAAATATATACTAATAAAACTCAGTGCTACGCAGTCAATTACAATGTCAGACATACAATCCATACAAGTTCGTCCTGGGTCTGAATGAAACCAAAATCCAGAATTCCTCCAAATACGTCTGGACTACTTGCCACTTAATTGGTATAAAATCCATATGTGAATGGGAGTGACCCATTCGAGACATCAGCAAGCAGCCCTTCCGATGTGAAGGATCCCAGTCTTCAACACCGTCTTCAAATGCTTATTTTCTCCAAACGTCGTTTTATTATTCAGAATGGTTTTCAGAGCCAATATGTGGTCCCGACATTTCCGAATAATAAGCGCAATTAAATAAATACAATTATGGATCAAATAGGCTTTCAAGCAAATCTCCTTCCATCTTTGATTTTGTTATTTAAAACTTCTTTAAACCCATTCTCTTTTTATCTTTATCAAAATCCATATTTAAACTTTTTTCCTTTTAAATCAAAGATAATTTAACCTCAAACCTCGATTAACTTTCCGTTTGATAACTCATTATCCCAATCCAGTTTCTTTTTAACATCCTTAATCCCAATTTCGTAATTTCAACCATAGTTTCCATTTAAAATGATTTTCCAACATTCAATTTTTTTATCTTAATTAAAAGGTTATCGTACTTTCCAAAGTCCTAACTCTTAATTTTCTTATATCAAAGATTTGATTAAATCCCCAATTACGACATGACTTTCCACAAGTCAATCTCATCGGGTTTAAAAAATGATATTATTGAAGATACCATTACAACAAAGTCCAAATCAATCGATATTGAACATAGGTTACACAGAAATTGTATCTACTTATATTTGATACCAATCCTTATTATCAACGAATACTATAAGCGGAATAACGATATAAATATCTTTCAAACTCCTCAGATAGTATATGTTTACACCACGAAATTTCAAATCAAATATCTGAAGATTATTTCTATCTAACCTATCTCAATTGAATCGGGGAACTCGTATATTAGTTCAAAGATTCATCAAACCTGTTGTTATTAGATCTGGATAGAAACTCATCAACTTATCCTCAATGTTAACCTCCGCATCCAACTCATAATATAAGCGGAATAATGGTAAACTACCTTCTAAATTCCTCAAATAGTAAGAGTCATCAACTACCGAATTAATATCAAACATCCGAAGATTTATCTTCGACCATATACAATTATTTAAAATTGGAAAACCCTTTATATTAAATAAATCAATTTAAATTCCATATAACGTATTTAAAAACATTAGACCTTTGAAAAATTTCACAAATCATTTAAAAATGATTACTTCTAATTCGGAAAACAGTTTGCGGGTTAAAACTTTCAATTTTTTTCCAAAAGAAGTGTTACAATAGCATTTCAATAGTGTTGCAAAAGCGTTTCAAAAAGTGTTTCAAAATACCGATATAGGCTAGTTTAAGTAAAATGACCTTTATATTACTCAAAACTTCATGACTTCAGCATAAAACATTTTTAAATAATTTATTATGATTTTACAAATTTTTCCATATTTTTAAATAATTTATAACAACCATTTATCATTATAGTCAACGAACTATACTTACATCGACCTTTATAAAAATCGTTTTAAACGTAACTTGAAAATTATAATTCGAAATTGAAAAATACTTTTTCTTATTTGAAAGCCCTTGTTAATCAAAATCAAACATTTTTCGTTTTTTGGAAGTCTGATTTAAATTGCGAAAGTTATAGGCGTTTGAAGTTTGCAACTGAAATATGTGAACTGTCGCTATGCGTCAATGTCTATTTTACCATAATATAAATTCATATAAAAATTATTCTGAATTACTTCAAAATACTTTAAAAAATCATTATATACTCATAACACAATTTTAAAACATTTTCTGGATAGGAAACCCAAACTTCACTTTTTCAAAGCCCAATCGTTTTCAACGTCTTGCTTGGCGTCAAACTTGTTTACCAAAATGTTTTCCTTTCGAAATTATTCGTATACATTTCCACTCCATTCCCAAATTTCTTCAAATTTGAAAATAATTTTTCGAACCAAATCCCCTATTATAATAATATAATATTATTAATTATGGAGGAGATTTAACCGATCATCGATGCAATACCACAACTGCAGTGTAATAGTGTGTGCCATACAACATTAACACCCATATAAACATCCATAGCAAACATTATCAACATTATTAAATAAATAATAACTGTGCACAAGCGTTATAACACTAACGCTTAAATAGTGTGTTTGTGTGTTTTAATCTACGCAACCATCTTCCATCACAAACAATCATCAACCATTAAATATCCATAACCGATTTAAATTAACCACATTAGTTAATCATCTAAATTAATCTTCGCTATGTAGTGCACATTAAACTAGTGTATAAATTTAAAAAATTCTCACCAATATATCTCTCCAATTCTTCACGGTACACGAGCCTAGCTGACTAAAACGAACCGTCGTACAATATTTTGGCACACCGTCTTCTTTGCCATAATATAATATATATATATATATATATTAATCTTCTTCTATTTTTATAAGAGGAGATGGAGGAGGCGAACTTTGGCAAGGTGGGGGTGGTAGTGATGGAGGCCGAGTTCTAAAGGAGGAGAAAAATAAGAGAAAGGAGATTTACACTATGGCAACCATGGCCATAGCTTTAAGAAGAAAGTAAAAATGAGGAAATGGAATGGAATGAGGGAAAAGTGGAGAAAACTGCATCAGAATGCAAAAGAGACAAGTGGAATACTGGTGAGTTAAATGTAACTCCCCAGATTTTAACCGTTTTATTTAATATACAAATATGGTTTATATTGTTTTGGAATTTAATTAGCTTGAATTCAATAATTTTGAATATTTTATTAATATAAATAATAAATTAATAATTTAAATTCTGGGATGGTCAGAATTTGTTGGATTTGCAATATAATGTGAACTGGCAGTTTAAAAGGATTTTATGTTGTTTGGTCTTGAATTATGTTAATGATTTTGTTTATTAAACAACATTTGAACGTTTAGTTTATAATTTAATTATAAAACGTGTTGCGGCGGCGCGGTAGTTCATAATATAACGTTTTGAACTTTAATTAGACGTACAAGATCCATTTTAAGCAGGAATTTCTTAAAACAAGAAACGTCTGAATCTATTGGATAACATTTTTCTAATGAAAGAGAAAATTCAAGTTTTCATGTTGTAGATTTTTTTTTCATGTCCAAATCAAATTTTCAAATAGTCGCTATGGAATTCGTTTATATATTATAACGTTTATTTATACAAATAAAATGGGTTTTAAATATTTTTAATATAGATTTGGCTTGGAATTCAACCCAGAGTATTTTTTTTAAAGTACATGAAATTCTGCTCAAGTATGACCGATTACAACATTTTATTATTATTATTATATTGAGGTATTTTAAAATTGATTTATTTTAATTTAATTAGGACCCTTAAAAAGGGACTTTATTTAAATGACCTCCGTTTTCAGCAAAACAAATTTTATTAAGACCGTAACCGTTAATTATTGCTAAATTTCAGATTTCGCATCAATTGGAGATATTTTGTGAGCGCAGCAAAATTAAATGCGAATAAAACGACCATTTGGACTTGAACGAGCGTTGTTTGAGCAAACAGACTCAAAATTCGATGAAACAAGTTTCATTAGGACCGTATAACATGGCGTCCATTTTCATCGCGAATGGAGTTTGTATGTAAGCACAAGAACGAATAAACAATGTTCAGAAATGGAAATAAGCACAAAATAAAAATCGTTAGTCGTCATCGCTCGTCACGTCAACTTAAAATATTTATATTTATATTTATATGTACCTAATGTTCAGCCAAACTTCAGCATCCCGTTCAAGACCACTTCCACCGTTCATCAGCAGAAAAGCCCTCACGTTCTAATTTATTTCTTCAATTTTGTTATGAATCGGCGGAGGTTTTCAATAGCAAACTGGTTGGGGATGTCGCAGGGGAAGTGCTGTAAAAATTTAAGGAAGTTTCATCGCTTGTGACGGCCATAATAGTGAGAAACCGAAACTTTTCAGTTTTGTTGTTTTGTGCTTTAATGACGGTAGAATTGATTTGGGGTGATGGTGTCTAAAACAATATTATAAAGGAGAGTGAGAGCTTCAACTTTTCTTTTGGTCGATCGTGCTAAAACTGCTTGTAGCGACGGTGATTGCGAGTTGGTCGGAATACATTGTTTTGGGTGCTTTTAGCGAAGTGACAATCAGAAATCATGGATTTGATGGTGATAGGAGCAGAAATAGCTGATGATGTCTGAAATTCGAATGAAGGGTGCAGCGACGCCAAGGGTTTGGCAGTCTGAAGTGGAGCGAGGTGGCAGATTTTGGTCAAAGAGCCTTTTCCGTTCGAACGCGGGTATACGACGGAGTAGGTGGAGTTTGGGCCCAGGCTTTTGGGCGACGATGGCTTCTGGGGTGGCGGTTGCAATGGACATGTCAGGGTCGGTCCAGGTTGTTAGAGGCGACGTCGGCATGAGCTTGAAGCTGTCGTGGTTGCGTTGAATTGAGCAACGGGGTGCTGAGGAAGAAAACGATCGGGAAGAGGAGGATCCGATCCTGAAAATGCGTGAACAATATCTTAGTTGACGTGGCAGGATTTCTTAAGGTTTAAGATTTAATTATAGTTAAATCAATTATTTAATTTATATATAAACGTATAATTGTGATAACTTAACCGTATGTTGTTAGAATCGCGCGAAACCGGACATGTTAGAATCACAGGGAAGAGCACTACACTACTGAGCAAGTCCGGATAGGATTGGAAGAGACTGGATTTTCATTTAATTTTAAGCGCTCGTTTAAAAATTAAATGAAACAACGCGCGAACCGTCAACTGAAATTAAATGTGAGTTAATTCTCATGCTTTTTGGAATTCTATGATGTGATTAATTCGTATAATTTAAATTTAATCGTTGATCGTATAAATTGGTTAATTGTTTGTCGTGGATGTTATTTGTCTGTTATTGGTTGACATTAAATATTTATACGTTATTTGAAATGTATTAGATGAAATTTCTATTTTCATATATTGTTATAATGAGCTGTGATGTAGGGAAGAACAAGTTGGAGGGATCCAACCGGATTCCTCAAATATTATGTATGTTGTTTGTTTTCATATTGTTTATATATGAACTGATTGGACCCCATTATTGTTGAAAAATGTTTGATTGTTAAACGTTGAATTGAAATTCAACGTTGTTGTTATTGGAATCAATAGACGGTATTGATTGAGGGACTGACAACAAATGGCCTAAAATTCACCCTTTTGTTTAAACGTTGATATGCCGTTAGACAAATTATTAAATTAAGCTATAAATTTATTTCATAGCTAAAACAAGATTTTTAATTATATTTTATAAGTTAAAATGAAGTTTTAAAAAAAAGTCAATGTTTATAACTGAGTTTTATTAAAAATATTATGAATGATTACATAATCAAAATTTGACGTTTAAATCGGTTTTATAAGCAAATAAAGTTGTAATTAACCGATGGGTTAATATTTTAGAATAATTATATTTAAGTAGATGATTAAGCAATATTATTATATTAATTTAATTAATCTAATAAGGAAGGGATAATTGAAACCGATTAACGGATTAATCGATGGTTTAAGGTTGACTAAGTCAACTGTTTGGTCAAAAGTGATTATTAATGAATAGTTATTTAAATTTAAATATAATTTACTTTTTTATTAACATTTTTAAAGAATATTATTATAATTAATCATTATTGAATAATTTCAAAAAAAAAGTGATTAACCGAGTTGTTTAGTTAATGAAGACATAAACTATTTTTACTTCGGTAAATAATGAAGTTTGAAGTAAAAGGTTGATATTAATTTGGAGCTCGAGTAAAAAATTGAAAAGAGCTACAACACTTAGAATCGAAATAAATAAAAGGATGGAAGTATGCAAATGTTTTCTTGAAGAGACAAATGGATTTTAGCTGTAAAAATCCACGATAGTTTATGGTAAGACGGTATTTTTTTTCACTCAAGATTGGGTTTCTATGCTAGGTGTTATTCCCGTGGCTTCCGGGGGTATTCATGTTTGGCATATGCCTGCCCTAACTGAAATCTTTGGAGATGATTCCGTCCTACAATTCGGTGGAGCAACTTTAGGACACCCTAAGTGTTTTAGGTGAGGTATTTAGGAATGAATTATCATAAGGGAATTTTATAACGAGGTTTGAAGAAAAAGGCGAATACTAAACGAAAAATGGTCTTAACCGACCAAGATTTTCAAAGAATAAGGATATGGTATACAAACCCATATTTTAAATAAGAAAAGTATATTTGTTGAGTTTTAAGTAAGATGGCTTTTAAATTACAAACTATTATCTATTCTAAGATAACAATGTTGTTGATCAAGGTCTGAGAGGTAAATAAAATACCCCAACTTGAAAGACTTCACTATTATCGAGGAATGATATTAGTTTGTGATGGTAGAAAATAACGAGATTTGAAATGTAAAATGGTAATTGTGGGACTTTAAAATGGAAATATATTGCAACATTTGTTGCGAGATCTGAAATTTAAAATTATATCGTCGGGTTAATATTATATGTCAATATTTCCGAAGTAGAGAAAATAAAATGTGTTTATTAGAAATATAACAATATTTCCCAAGTAGGAGGGAAGTTTGGTATATACGTTCATTTTTTGTGAAGTTAAGATGAGTTATTGTTTTGAAAGGTAACAAAAAATATGAAATTTGTAATAATAATATATAATCGATTTTTGAGAATCGATGGAATAGTTTAATAAATGGATTTGAGAAAATGGGTCAAAGCTGCCATGAACTTGACCATACTATTATAATTGATAGTTAAAACACCGACTATGAATGAAATATTATTGGACCTTTTTGACATGTTGTTTCGAAGAGACCGGGATGGGAACTAGACACAAAACCACTTCGAATCAACTTTGCGTATGAAACTAATATATAGGGATATATATATAAAAATGGAGCATTGTCGACCATAAATCTTCATGAGCGGAAGAACTACTTATTGAATTTCTCTAGCTGATCCCCAGAGATATTTCGACAGTGACTCTGTCGTGATTGAGATTTACAGATTTGCAAGGACTACTCGCTACTAATCCTTTGGGTGATTCCTAGGATGCAGTGGGAGGGTGCCTTCAGTTCATCCAGTTCCAGGATGACTTGTATGGACGAATGTCTGACAGCGTATTTCTTGAAACTCACGTATGTTGATTTTTACAAATATACCAAGTTTGGTAGTGGAGGAATTGTCTTGCTTAACACTCAGAGTATATTTGTGGACATCAATTAGTGATGTGATGGATTTGACGATGTGACATTCAAAGTGAATGATGGCCAGATGTTCTTAAAAGGTAAACGTGACCTTAAGCTTCATCAACCGAGAAATGACAAAAATTGGGCAGGCAGCATGGCTAGTTGGGTCGCCCCCAAGCAGTGTGTATTGTTACCATCTAGAGAAAATTCATATTTGTTCTTCTTTCATTTCTATATATCCACGGATGTACGGTGGGCCCTTAAAACCGTAGGGGTGATAATACATTCGATACACTCAAACTGAATGAGTGGTCGGTCATGTGTAGCCGGGTTGCAAGATGTTCTTGTTGAACCTGTAACGAACCGCAAATCCGTACTATTTGAGTTGACTACATACTTCACATGTCCAACCCAAATACCACAGAAATACGAATCATTTTTTTAGAAGAAAAAGGTAGAAGAAGAACAAAAATAACAACACAGAATCTCACATATCAGCGGAACAAAATATAATATATCATATCTTTTGAAATACAAAATTTTAACTGTATAACGTACACTTATCAGAGTACAACACAGCGAAAATAAAAATACTATATATCTAACAATGAAGCCTCTTGCTCCAAGCTCCTTTAGATAGATCTGTAAAATCCTAAACTACTTGACTGCCCGTACAAATTTGGGCACCCAAGAGTTTAGGTAAAACAAAACAAAATAAACCTTGGGTCAGTCATGCGACAGGTATGAGTAAACAATTTAAAACAGTTTGGGAAAATAAACGATATCTCATAAGACCACGCCATATAACACAGAACGAGTTTTCCCTTATGAGAATCCAAACACTTGATTTAACTTTCAAAATCCTTTTAAAAGAAACGATAATCTTTATATCAAAACTCTTTTGATATTATAACAGTGTCTAAATCAAATAAATAGAAATCTAGTGGAACGCTTCATCTCACGCTCCACATATATAATATACAATAAAAACCGCGAGCACTTACAAGGTAATGAATTTCCAACTATGACAAGGTATGGAACCACCTTCCAATAGTGTATCTCTAGAGGAGAATACACTGGGTTTAACAAGAACATCTTGTAACCCAGCCACACATGACCGACCACTCATTTCACTTGAGTGTATCGAATGTATATCACCAACGGTTGGGATCGTCAACCGTTTTCCTGAATCGGACATCATCGAATAGAATAAGGAATTAAATGAATTTCTCTAGATATGTGATAATACACCTTAATGGGAGCTACCCACATAGCCATGTTGCCTGCCCGATTTTTGTCATTTCCCGGTTGTTGAGGCTTGAGGCTACGATTACTTTCCATTCATTGATAGCACAATCACTTTGAATGTCACATTGTCAATTCCGTTAATCATTAATTGATTTGCACCAATATATTCTGGATATTATGCTAAGAGAATAAATTCTCCGCCACCATATATATATTTATACAAAACAACATATACGATCATTGAAAACACTCCGTCAGACACTCGTCCATACACGTTCGTTCGGGGACTGAACAAAACCGAAGGCACAATTTCCATTTATAGAATAAGTCCTTGCACTTTACTTCGTCTTCGATTATCTTCATATAATCTGATTCGCAACGCTACTGCCAATACGGAGTGGTTCTCGGATAATAATCCAACCGGTCTCTCCATGTTGACAACGATATTGGCAAACACTTCAATAGTCGGTTATTTAACTATCGAAGAAAAACAAACATCCACTCAAAGCATCAAACAAATCAATGGGCTTTTAATAATATTACTTTAATTAACACATTTCTCCATTTCCTTATCAATATTCGTTAACACGATATTTTCGATAATCATCTTGGCCTCTTACGCTATTTGGAAAATATTTCCATATATTGCCTTCTTTTATTTTCTATACTTAGAAAATATCTTCCATTTTTAATTGGATAACATTCCAATTAATTATCTCTTTCACGACTATTCATTTATTTCTATACTCAGGAAATATTTATTATTATATTTCCAAATTTCCACTTACTTGGGTTAAAACGAATGTTTTGTAAAATATCGTTACAACAACACAACTTACCGCATTCAACTAATTCTTATTCAAACATTTATCTTCGAGACTGGATCTTGCAATTTATAAGTTAATAATGAAATCAATCAAGTTGGGGTTTAATTACCTCTCAGACCTTAACTGAAAATATCTATAACTTTAAAACGGACAAGACTACTTATCTCGAATAATCAACATCATATTAAACCAATTATCCTATCTTTTAAATGTGCATACGTTTCTCTTTCTATTTTTATCAGATTAAATTTATTGATTTCCTTTTTGTTTATAACATTCTATTTTAATTTCGTTTCATTATTGAATTATATATATATATATATATATATATATTGATATATTGATTCCTAATTATCAAATCTTCTTAAAATATTCTAACTCCTTAAATTTCCGGAAAATTTCTCCATAACCTCATTTGTACCAGTCGATAGTTCAAACCTCAACTCGCCTCTCTAGGCCCTTTCCATTCAAAAAGAAAAACAAAAACCCAAGCGGCTTGCCGAATCGGCGTATAAAATCTCATATGGAATTTAAACATGTACCTTATTGTCGGGCACACGAATTAAAATCTTTATACACAACATTCCATACCTATCTAACCCATATACATCCATTCCTAATTTGTTTCAACCCAATCTAATCATTTTAACTCAATTCACTAATTTATTCGTTAATTAGCTCCTTTGCCTATTTCACTTTTTATTTGAACATATCACGTTCAATTATATTTTTAACTTGCTTATAACAAATCGAATTCCATTTTTAATTCAAGTTTCATATTCAATTTCGAATATGAATTTACAAAGCATTTACTTATCCAAATTCCTAAATTATCAAATGATAATTTATTTCACTAAATTTATAACACTGTTTATAAATTCAACTTCCCTGTTTCATATATTAAAATAAGTTTTCCATTTCAAATTCCATTTGAAATCCAATTCCTTTTTATATTCTGAATCTTGGAATAAAACCGTTGTTCCCCTTTTCGAAATGATTTCAAATTATATTTTAAATTCATACTTGGATTTAAAATTACCGATTATCCCCAGATAAATAAATTCACTATATTTATAAACATCGTTTATAAATTTACTTGTTTTATAAATTCCAACAAGTTCCATTCAAAACTATTTAAAACCAAAATCTCATTTTGGAATATTTTATTTATTTTAACTTACCCATATATAATATATAGTATATTTTCACATTTAAATTTAACTTTTATTTAATATAATCCTAATATTTTTATTAGACATATTTTATTTAAACAATTTCGAACTAATCGAATTCAAATCATAAATCCTTACGGATTTATTTTAGTTCAATTTATATTCTGAACATCAGAATAATTTCATCGTTTACTTCTTTAAAACGAATCCCCATTTCTATTTTTAAATTCACATTTGAATTTAAATATTCAGATTATGATATTTTTTCCACTTCATTTATAAACACCGTATATACATTCATTTTTAATTCCTTGATTATCCAATGAAAATCATTCCATTTTATTTATAAACACCGTTTATAAATTTACTTTAATTTCCTGTATTATTTAATTTATAAACATCGTTTATAAATTCACTTCAAATCCCGCATTATTGATTTATAAACAACGTTTATAAATTCAATACTTGTTTTATATATTAAAACAAGTTAATATTTTTATAGTCTATTCTAAATTCAAATTCAATTTTAGATAAATAGATTTTTGCCTTTAAATCTCAAATATCATTTTCATGATATTTTTATATATCAACATTTTAGACCCAGTGATATTCAACCAAATCAAAAACACACAATTATCAACAACTGGTTTTCTAACACATCATATATGATAATATATTTGAAAACAACAAATAATATTTTTGAGGAATCCAGTTGGATCCCTCCAACCTGTTTTTCCTACATCCACAGACGTTAACCAACATAAATAATACCCATCCTGCTTCGAGGCAGGATATCGTGGTATAGAAGGTCATCCACTATCATAGCGTGGGGCGCGTAGGGTCATCCGCTAATGATATTGCGGGCATCCGCTAATGGTATTGCGGGAATCTAACCACCAATATATATATAATAGCCACAAACAACAATCCTAAATAACTAATATATTTAAATAATAGTCACAATAATATTTAAATGCAACCAAACAGTCAACAAATTATTTTTAATGATAAAAATAATTTTAATAAAATTCTTGAGTGAGAATTACTCACAGTGATTATTATTTTCCGAATTAAATCGGAGAGCATTCAAGATAAATCCCAAGTGATGCTGGAAAATTCCCAAACAAACACCCGATCGCATCTTCCGAAACTACAACTCCACGGGGCTGTTTTATCCATTTAATTACCTCGTACAAGATTTTATTTTTAGCATTCATTAGATAGACGGATTATACCGGCTGATGGGATTAAAGCAAAAACTTAAAATATGATTTCTTATTTAATTTAAACAACAGTTTTTACCTTAGTGAAATCTTCCTTTTCCCTCACGAGGCCTCTTATTGCTATAGCAAATGAAAATGCCGAACATAACTCCACTGTTGAACTAATCAACCAAATCCCCTAACTCCCCATTTCATCATCAATCACAAATCAAAACGCCACTTACATTAACAGAACCCGCCCCTCACTGACCTTACCGCCTTCCTCAACATCAACTCCAGGCGAAACGTATTGACCATCCCAAAACCCTCTACGCAACCTTCTTCCCCTAATTCTCCTTAGCTTCAGTTCGAACACTTATTGAGTTGCAACTTCGATGACCTTCCAGAGCAGAGTGTGACAGAACATAATTTCGAAATTTCCCAAAACTCCTCAAATTAAAACATACCTTACTGTCAAACTCTGGTTTCCTACCCTGTCGAACTCCCCTCCTAACGCAAGCATTGAAGTCTAGATGTCTAGCATCAGCTTCTTGAGGTCGATGTAACCAAGTCCATCCACTGTCGAACTTCAGACATCGCAGTTCAACATCGAACCTTCCCAATTCTTGACTGCGACAAACAGTAGCTCGCGATTGCCGAAGTCAAACTCAAGGAGGCGTCGCGCCCTTCCAATCTTGCCAAACCCGAAGAACAGAACTCGCCCAACTTCTCGCTAGTGTTAAAAAGCATCGCGATCTGATTTTCACCCTTTTACTAATTCAAACTCGAGTTCGATATTGATTTCTTTTTCTCTTTCTGTTCGATTTTATGGTATAAAAATTGAAAGCGGCTTTCGATTTTGAGGAGCAGCTTTGCCATTTTATAATTTTCTTTCAAGCCCCTTCTTTTTATATCGAACTGAATTAATGAAAAACAAGGGATAGCCGCGATTTTAAAAGTAATGAGGTGCAGTCATTTCCCCTTTCTTGCTCTCGATTTTCATTGAACTGAAGAAAAAGAAACAACACAGGTATACTCGGTTTTTATGAACATAAGGAAGAAAGAAAGCTTCAGCTCGAAGTAATTTAGACTTGCGTATGCTACCATATAGGTGTAGGTTAAGTACATTATTTTAAATTCTGATTTGACTTATATTTAATTTGACTCGACATAAAGAGATCTTTATTCTTTTTAGATGGATATCGATTTGATTTCGAGCCTATCCACAATTGAATATTTCAGGGTCCATTAATTGAAACCATGAACCACTATTTTAGCGTATAGACCGACATTTAAATGTAATAACGATATTCTGAGCTCAACATAATATATTCTAAAATTAAATTTGAATGTATATATAAAATAACCATATTAAATCAATATAATATAATTTAAATTCAGAAACAAATAAATTCCCTGATAATAAATTATTATTTATAACAAATACAGTTTATAATAATCATCGGAATTATTTTGATCAAGTTTGAACTTCGAAATTGATTATACTTTCGTTTCCGAATTACGATAATTCGATATATTCTAAATAAATTGTATATCGATTATTAAATCGATAAACTTAAATATAAAAATCCATTTATATTATCAATTAGATATTTTAAACCATATTTAATATTTAAAATAAATCGACCAAAAATCCGGGTCGTTACATTCTTCCCCTCTTAAAAGAATTTCGTCCCCGAAATTACTATTGTAGGAAAAATGGTACAAACCCATTTTCAAAAACATACTTATGCTGAAACTGAATTCTTCAAATTTCAACAAATTTCAGTTCTACCAAAACTTTTGGTTTTTATTTATATCGCACATCCTATATGCTCACAATCATTTTTATCTGAATGAGTTACAAATAATTTATTCACATCTAATTCATATTCAAGTCATATGTATTCAAATTGATTTTACTCAATTTATTCACTTTGATTTATTTAACTTGCTTAAGTTAAATTTAAATTCCCAAAATCAAATTCCTAGGTTTTCATTTCAAATCTTTTAGAAATCATATAAACATATACATATATTTATAACTATTTCAAATTCAAAATATTTGAATTTTCATACCAATTTGTTTTCTTTCAAACAAATTTCCATCAAAACTCATCTAATGTAGCAATCCATCACTTGGAAACTCGAAAATTGTAATAACCCGGAAATCCGAGCCAATTTAAAAATTTTATTTTGGCAATTTCGATGAATTTTGAATATTTAAAATGAATTATTTTAAATAATAAAGACGAGAAATTTAGTTTTAATAGAATTCGAATGTATATATTTATATAGATCGTCGTTAGAATATAAATAATTATTTATAATTATAAAAGGAATTGAAAATGGCGCGGTAGTTCGATAATTCGATTTCAAACTTCAAATGAATGTACATGATTCAAAATAAACCGGATTTTAGCAAAACCAAAAATATTAGAATCTAATTGAGAATATCTTTCCAACGAATCCGAAAAATCAAAATTTCATAGCGGGAACAAAAAGATACGCCCAGTTGAAATTTCAGAATAGTCGCTATGGAATTCTAGCCCTTAAAAATGGAAATTTTGCAAACGTCCTCGGATTTTGACGAAACCGCTTTTGTTGGATCCGTGATGTCAAGTTATTGCTAGGTTCCAATTTTCATAATTTTTTAAATCAATATGTGAGCGTGGCAAAGGAAAACGCGTTTGACCAGTTTCAGTTGATTTTAATCGACTGGAAAATGGCCATTTTTCAAACGGTCTCAGAATTCGACGAACCTAGTTTTGTTAGGACCATATCGTCAATACGAAGCTAGAAAATATTTTTCTGGAATTTTTCGAGTTAGTATGTGGCCCCAGTAATTTGAAATACGCATTCAAATTCAATATATAGAGTTATATTTTGATTTTGACGAAAACTGATCGAAAAAGTTGAATCAGCCTACGATACATATCCCATTGTGTTCGTAATGAGGGTAATTAGCTATGGACGACAGTCGTTGGGTCTCGATTGGAGGTTGGATAAAAAGTCAACTTTTATGAAATAAAAATAATATAAATTCTTTTATATAATACCCCCTTTTTCATTTTGCCCCTTTTATTTTTTTTCCTCGATATCCAGAAAGGGGCTAGGCCCGATTTCTCTAAATCGGAGAAATTCTCCGACGCTCCCACCGCCGCGCCAGGGGAAGGCGCCAGGCTGCTGTGCCCTCCGTCCAACTCCCTCCCTCTGACGCTCTCCCTCCTCTCGCGTTCGCTCCCTCCTCTTCTTCCCTTAAATCGCCTGAACCCAACCCCCTCGCCGTCGCACCCAAGGCCGCGATCCCCCTTCCTCCTCCTCCACCCCTCTCCGTCCCCATTCAAAGAAACCCCGAACCCCCAATCGTTGAAACCAGACCGCGAGCGCAAGATTTGAGGGTGCGCTCACTTCCAGTCATCGTAGGATCAACTGAGCCGCCCTAATTGGCCTGCCACCTTCCCTGACGCCGGCGTGAACCCCCCCCTCCGGCCATCGGAACCGCTGTTCCCCCCTCCTCGATCCAAAAACTGGGTTTTCGCATGTACAGGTGAGTTTTTATTATGTATTCAGTTTAAATAAATTAGTGTAATTAAATAAAATCAATTTTTAATATATAATAGAATTTATAAAATAAAGTTTTTATATAAAGATTATATATATATTTTAGGTAAAGGTTAGATTTTTACTTATAAAAGAATTAGATTTTTAATTATAAGAAGAGAGGATTTTTAAAACTATAAAGCTTTGATTTTTAAAACTGTAAAGCTTTGATTTCGATATACAAAACATGATTTTTATAAATATGAAAGTGTTAGAAAAATATGATTTTTAGTGGAGGAAAAATATAATTTTTATTACATAAAAATATATTTTCAGAAAGGTAGAAATAAGATTTTTGTTAATGTAAAGAATAGATTTTATCGTATGAACTGAATCATAAAGATATGATTTTTATTTTGAAGTTAGCGAAGTAAAATAACAAAAAAAATGCGATCTTTATATACGTTGTAGCGAAATAAAAATATGATTCTTATTATACGAATAGCAGTATAGAAAAATGTGATTTTTCTATATAGTAACATTGTTAAAAATATGATTTTTAATATAAATTTCGTGAAAACAGATCGCATTGACATTACGGGAAAATCCAAACGGTTCAGAAATTCAGAAAGCAAAGCACGGCGGAGTGGAACCCTCTGTGAGAACTTCTCACCTTAAATTTCATTTTTCTAGTTATATATATATAATAGGATGCAGACGGTGTTTAGTAGCACCTGACACCCGTCGTCCACAGACCATGGACGACTTGTTTGTTTGGTTGATGTGTTGTGATAATTGATTGTGTGATGGAATGAATAAGTATTTTATAGTTAAAAATATAATTTTTAACGTGATATAAGATAAAGATTTATAAACAAATCGAACGATTTGTTTATATACACACATTTGACTGATATTGGTTGGGACGATAAATTTTACACATCGCTCAACTGCACAAATAAAAACTGTGTTTGATTGATTGAAAACCCCACAGGGGTATTGGGATGAAATATGACATACACTAATCCCAATAATTAGTTGTATGTCGATCGATTGATTGGCAAGCTGTTATTAGCGTTAAATATTTATATTTGATGCTTATACAGTGTAGAACGCACTTTGGATGATGACTGATTATTTATCGTTGTTATTTTATACATGTGTTGTAGGAAATCCATATAATTAACATTATATGGTAGCTGATTGGGCCTCATTCCAGTTTTGAAATAGAATATTTGAAATAGAATATTTGAAATGGAATATTTGAAATAGAATATTTGAAATAGAAATATTTTAATAGAAATATTTTAATAGAAATATTTGAAATAGAATATTTGAAAATAGAAATATATGAAGCCGTGTTGATTAGATTTGCGCCATTTAGACGTGAACGATATTTATATCGATTTTATTCAAATTGAAATGAATATTAAAGTGAATTGAAATTCGAATTAAATTGAATTGATTTGAAATTCGAAATAAACTGAAATGATTTGGAATTGAATAAAATTGAATTCGAATTGAAATTGAGTAGAAATGAATTCGAATTGAAATTGAATTAATTTGAAATTCAAATTTAATTGAAAACGAATTGAAATTGAATTAAAAATCAATTTGAATTGAAATCAATTTGAAATGAATTTAAAACGAATTTACATTGGAAATATTCAATTTTGATTTGAATTTGAATGTGAAGTTGAAATCGTTTTGAAAACGAATTTAAAACGATTTATAAAATATGTTTTAAAAGGAGATCGACGAAATATATAATATATATATATATATATATATTATATATATATAATGGCCTGAATAGAACGCGCCGCGCCGCGGCAGTTCGCGAATTTCGACCATTAACTTCGAATGGATATGGCGGGAGATCCGACCGTCGGATTCTCCTAAAACCAGAACCATTGGGTTCATATCGAAAAGTGCTTTCTAATGAATATTAGAAATTTGAAATCTAACGGTTGGATTTGGAATTATGTCCAAATCAAATTTGAACAAGGTCGCTGTAAGTGCAGTTCGATGGCCGTTGATGGAAATCGACTGTACAGGCCTTGATAAAATTATTAAAAATAGTAATAATTTGTGTAAAATCATAAGAAATGATTTGGGAAAATTTGGGGTGAAAAACTCCATATTTGAAAAGATAAAAATAGATTTTTATCGAAATGAACTAGTTTTGAACTAGAATTAAAATCAATTTATTTTGAATCAAATAAATTGAATGTGAAAAGGGGTTTTAAAGGTAACCAGAATTTCCAATAATTGAATTGGAATGGATTTGAATCGAATTTGTCTTTGGAATATTTCGATGTTGGATTTCGTGATTATACAGATGTTGTTATGGAAATTTGAAAGGTATATATATATATATCGTTATTTCCAATACGATACTTGTTGGTCGTAAAATTTGATATTGAATATAAGCCGATATATTTTCTATTCAGAGCCTTGTATTTAATATCAAATGTGATTTGGGTTTGTCGTGAATGGTGTCTTCATTAACACTGTTCTTAAGCCCAGTTGAGAAAACATTAAATCTTTTTATTTAGATTTATTGAAGTGTAACAATTAAATAATATTTAATTGGAATTGAATTGGTATTGATTTTTGGGTTTATCGTGAACAGTGTTTTAAATAATACTTGTTCTTTAACCCGATAATTAATGGAATGTGATTTTGGGTTTATCGTGAACCGTTTTTTAAATGACACTAATTCTTTAACCCAGTTAAAGATTAAAACTAAGTGGAGTTTTAATGAATCTTTAATTAGATTGAAAAGATCGAGAAGGGAGTATCACCAGTTTTGCTCCAGGCGATAGTAAAATCTTTAATTAGATTTGAACGTGAAATGGTAATTGTATTTACTGATAACACTGTGGTGTTAGATATGAAGTATGACCTGTTTTACTTCATGGGATGAATAGGTGGGGATTGGGAAATAAAATAAATGATTACTCCGGTGTGGTTCGCTAATCCCAACTAGTTTGAATTGATGTTCAAAGAAGATTAAAGAATAAATTTAAAGAATTTATCTTTGATAAAATTAATGGGAACCCTTCCCATAGTATAAGAATATTTGAATAAAAGAATATTCTGAATTGGAATGAGGCGAATGTTGGGTTTGTGTAACACTTATTTATTATATACGCGGGTTATTCAAAAAGACCGGGTTTACCCCATTCTGAATAACTGATTCGACGTGGTGTCGAAGATGAAGACGGTGGTTGAAGACCGGAGGTCTTCACGTCGTTTGGGTGATTACTGATGATCTTGATTGGTCCATACACCCAAGAGGAGGGAATCAGTTAGTGATCGTCCAGAAGTACTTGGAGATCGATGGATATGCGAGGTACTAGGTGCCTCCGGTTTCGTTCAGACCCAGAACGAACTTGTAAATGGACTGTGTGTCTGACATTGGATTTTATTCTGTGTGGTTGATTTCTATTAAATATTTATCTGTTTGGCGGCGGAGAATTTATTCTCTTGCTTAACGCCCTTCTCTGAGACGTATGAGCTCAGAGGTTATATATTGATGGATATCAAACGCATGGAGTGAATTGCCTGTGTGGCATGCCTAAGTGGCAATTGATCAAGGCTTTTGTTGAATAGCAAAGTCTTGTGGTTGATGATCAAAGCACCGCCTGTGTGGCATAGCTTTGTGTAGCTTTGATTCGCGAGCCTCACACCCCAGTTGTGAACCAGAAACGGGAGAAGGATCCAGGGAGGGCATGTGTTTCTTTCTAGTTAGAAGTGGCGTCAGTGGTTTTACACGCCCTGACGAGTTTGATTTATGAGGTTGTTGCTGTTGCGAGGTGCCTCGGATATATTGGTCGATCCGGGACCGATGGAGTCATTGGACTCATTGACACCCCAAAGGGTGGGGAAACGCAGTGTTCAGGAATTTTAATCCACATCGGTGGACCGGCCCTGTGGCTCCTAAGGGTCACTCGAGCTCTGATCCTGAGACATGGGCTAGAGCGTCTCGAATCGGTTGAGGACTATCTTTTGCCTCGGTTCATAGATGGAAATCCAATTTCCAAATACATGACTTTGCGGTTTTGATTGTAGAGCCTAGTATGGCGACATAGTGGGATGGGGCACTTATGCCGTCTATGATTGATACTTATTATTTGAAGTTGTTTTATACACTATACACTTATAGTAATAATAAAAGATGAAATTTAGCGTATCAAGCATTCTTTGGCTATTATAAGGTAAAACCCTATCCTCCGGTTTGTGTTGCATTGTGTGATGGGACCTGGGTCTTATAATAGCTTCATTGTTCTTTATTTAGCGTTGCGCTGTTGTTATATGCACTGGTATTCTTGGGAGGAAACCCGTTCCGTGTTATACGGCATGGTCCCTTGATTTACCTAACTTTAAAATAAAGATTAATAACTGTTTTAGTTCTCACACCAGTCCCATGACTGACCTGGAGTTTATTGTTTTAACCTAAACTCTGGGTGCCCTCATTTTGGCACGGGCAGCTAGTAGTTTTGGTTTTGCAGATTTATATTCACACGATCCTGGTTTACAGCTGGAACGATATCCGGAAAGCTTTGTATCCGTATATCTCCTTCGGTTGTATTTTGTATTATTTTCCGCTGCTATGTAATTTATTGTAATCTCTGATATTTATCGAATGTATTTTATTTATTTATACTCTGTATATTCTTGTATTCTGATGGAAT
Organism: Allium sativum; assembly: GCA_030737875.1. Taxonomy (NCBI): domain Eukaryota; kingdom Viridiplantae; phylum Streptophyta; class Magnoliopsida; order Asparagales; family Amaryllidaceae; genus Allium; species Allium sativum. Next base: position 504,738,910 of record CM060921.1, on the reverse strand, counting down.
TGTTGTAATATACAATGAAATGTTCTTCTGTCTGCGTTCTAATTTGTCGTGTTCTCAAAACAATCAGGCGTTTCGAACGGTCTTGATCGGTTTAGCGACTGATTCAGATCGAGCGAAATTTCCGGGTCGTTACATCGTGGTATCAGAGGTTTGGTTTACAAAGCTCAGAGAACAAGACACATTAGAACCATACGAAAGAATTCATCAGAAATTGGAAGAGTAATATCCAATGAGAATGACTCGTTAGAGATGGGATCAGTAGTATCCTAGAACGAGTGTGAAGAGTATATTTTTAAAATGAAAACAAATTTTGTTTTGAAATTTAAATAGTTTTATACGTATTTGAATATTTTATTTGTATTGAATTTGGACAATCCAATATATAAAGATTTTGCATATACGCCTTGCAAACGTATATTCGAAGTTTTAATATACTGGATAGATATAGAATCACGCTCTAGTCGCTCGGAGATGATTTTGAAGATGGAGCTCCATCACCAAAGTTGATTGTAACACCCCGGAATTCTGCAACACTAATATTCACAAATCAAGGCAGAATTAAAAGTTAAAATCAAAACCAAGGGAAATGGGCTGCTCCATTGCGTTCGTCTCGGAATTCTGCATGAAATAGAGTCCGAGTTTGCGTTAATCGGACTCCGTATGAGGGAGATATGACCTCCGGAAGATTCAGCAAAGTTCAAATTTCAAAACAATTTAGAAAAACAAGTTCGAAATTCAAAAACAGACCCAGATTGGGCTGGACGGGAATTTTCCCGCCCAGGGCACCCAGGTCGACTGGGTAGTCGACCTGGGTCACCCAGGTCGACTGGGTAGTCGACCTGGGGGTCGACCTCCCCGCTTTTTCCAGCTTTCTGCACCTGGTTCGTTCTGATGTGTTTGGTCACGTTTTTTGCCTAGGTTCGTCCGCCTAACACTATATAAACAGCCCTAGCCTCCTTCTCTATTCACAATTCTTTTCTATCCTTATGCTGCCTCTGAGAAAATGTATAAATAAATAAAATAATATATATATAATAAATCAAGATGAGGAAATGCTGCTAAAAGATTTTCAAGAAGAGGTTCAAGTCAAGCTAGGATTCAAGAGGAGGTTCAAACGACTTCAACGACTGTTTTTCTACGAATCATAGCAACGCCATCTTTCTAATCTAATCTCTGTAAGTCAGTTATTTCTAGATTTGAACGTTTCTCTTTTCGTGACATGAAATTAAAGGAATAAAAGAGTATGCCAATTCTTTCTATTGGAATCAGTGCCTATTTCTTTGGACCAAATCAAGAACTGTTATGATTCGAGGACAAATAAGACTGTGACTATGAAACTATGGACCTTAGAACCATATGCCTCTTTGACTATGAACATTGCCTATGACTATGAACATTGCCTATGACTATGAACATTGCCTATGACTATGAACATTACCTATGACTGTGACTGTGACTGTGACTATAAGAATTATTTCCTTGACTATGAACACCAGCCTATGCCTTTGACTAGGAAACATAAACTATTGCCTATGACATAACAAGGACAATTGTGGCTAAACACCTATGACTCATGACTAGGAAAGTGTTGCTTAAGTTTTTGACTGTGAAATTGGGTCTAAACCTGATTTTCTATTCTGTCTATTCTTGGTTTTCTTTGGTTTTAGACCTTGGGAATTTACCTATTAAGTTAGGTCTACCCATGTTCTTGAACCTACGTCTCTATTCTGTCTATTCTTGGTTTTCTTTGGTTTTAGACCTTGGGAATTTACCTATTAAGTTAGGTCTACCCATGTTCTTGAACCTACGTCGTTATTCAACCCTTTTTATGCCAGTTACTATGTCTGTCTTTGGCATAGCATCTTTGGTTCATTCCCTATTTTCTACGAATCTAGATTTATCTATAATCTAGATTGAATTACGATTATACGAACGGTGGGAATACGATTTGGGCAAAATATCAAATTTACTAAAAACGTAGTTTTTAACTTGGAAATTGGCATAAATTGGGAACATGCATTACGGCATGCAAATTGGATAAATTTGACATGAATTATAGGATGTGTAATTTGAATCTAGTATTGGCGTGTAAATCTAGCATTTACATGAATTGTGAACTAGAGTAATAAGTCTAGTTTGACATGAATTAGAATGTTAAATCAGAATTGGATTAGCTAATTTGGCACGATAAGTATATTGGCATAAATTTGAAATTGGCCATAATTGGGAGTAATTGTCAGGTTTAGCAAAATCATGGTTAGTGACACTTAATTTGGTATGGTTTACATACCAAAAAGCATAAACATGATATAGAGGGGAAAATGGGCCATAAGAATAAATGTTGACAATTTACATTAAAAGAGTAATTAGGAAATAAGTAAATTAGGAATAATTTACTTATAGAATCTGGCCTAAATGAGGAAATGTGAATTTAGACAAATTAAAGGTTTATTAACGACATCTCTTTTAATAACACGCCAGAAAGTTCTAGGGTGACAGAGAGGATAGTGTCTAGGCTTGGGTTTGGAAAATACAAGTTTCCTGCTCTCCCTGGCTATCCCTAACTGATCCGACGGACGGGATGGTTACTTTCAAAACCTGATTTGAAATTTAATCAAAACCCTTTGAACTTAGAAAACATGAATATGCCTAACCCGACGTTAGACTGAGTTGCGATGTAAACCTGCCCGGAACCAACCGGCACATCCAGTATTCGCAACAATATCTGTCTAATGTGAGTGGTTGCGGCTTTAATCCATTTAATTAAAGCTAGGACAAGAATGGTAGGGTTAAGTTAACTAAGACACTTAACCAATTCAACAAGATAACCAAACCAATAGGTGGGGTTAGGTTCATACAGACACTTAACACAGTTAAGCTAGAATGGGAGGGTTAAGTCCATAAGAACACTTAACCAACTTAACACAGTCAAGCTAGAATGGGAGGGCTAAGTCCATAGGGACACTTAACCAACTTAACATGGAAACAAGATAAGATTTGTAGGGGTTAAGTAACTAAGAAAACACTTAGCCAAATTAACATGTTAACTAGACTAGAAGGTGGGGTTAAGTAAGGATAATACACTTAGCCAAATTAACATGTTAACTAGACTAGAGGTTGGGGTTAAGTAAATACACTTAGCCAATTTGATATGTTAGCTGGGCTAGACCGTAGGGTTAGGTAAGCTTGAACACTTAACCATCAGATTGTGATAAAGGAATAGGGTTCAGTCTAAAACATGAAGGGATAATACTTAACCATTAATAATAACATGTTAGTTAAAACAGACGGGCAAGGAACACTTAACCAATACAGGATGAATGGGTAGGGTTAAGTAATAAGAAATACTTAACGAATATAACTTGGTTTGGGATGGGGGTTAAGTCAACATGAATTACTGATAACACTTAACCAGTTTAACAGAATAAATGAAGAGGGTTAAGTTAGCTTGAATTGACTAATGACACTTAACCAATCCAGATTGACGGGAAAGAGAACTAAGTAGTAATTTTTAGTAAAACACGGGAAGGAGCGAATGTCCGTCTGAGTAAAAAGGAGGCTCCGACAAATTGGGTTACGAAGCCCGAGGCTTCGAGGGGACGTGAGGGTACTCTTGGTATCCCTCTGTGAGGCTGTAGATGATCCTCCTGGGCTCACAGAGGTTAAGGTCTGCGTAGAAGAATCAGGAGTATGCCTTGGTTGCAATATATGGCAACCTAAAGACTAGGATGGACCAGCGCGATTCGGCGAGAAAACGGTAGCCCTGTGATAGCAACTCGCCGTCTACCATCCATCTTGATTCAGTCGAGATACGTGAAGCGGAAAGGCGGAGAACTCCAAAAGACCATAACTGCTATCTAGTTATGGGTGAGGATGGCCATAGGATAGGGGGGCACCGGGGGCCTGCATATAGTTCTCATTTTTCAATGTGTGCCTTTCATTAGTTGAAGGAGGGGTCAAGTGGGACCATAGCCACTAGAATAAAAACAGACCTTAGCATCTGCATCAGCAGATATCTGAAAGCTCCCGACCGAGTTCTGTATTCCTTGATTTGCCCTGCCACAGGACTCGGACTGCACATTATAGGACATGTGCATCTAGACAAGCGATAACGGTTCGCGATACAAGCGTGGGGAAGTATAGGAACATATACCACTCTAGGTAGTGTGTCCTAGACTTGGGGGCATCGATTGAACTAGGGGGCATAAACCCTGAATCCGAGAAGCGTTCAGCAGATAGCGTAAACTCTAGTTGAAACTAGAAAGCACTTGATAGAAAACCCTAGATTAGATCCAGGTAACAAATAATAAATGTATGCCTAAAGGCAATGGAAACTACAGGGATTGGGATCACGTTATCGTTACTAGTTGGGACACTAGTTAGGCGGTGCAGAGATATAGAAACCAGTATAACAAGGAAATAGCGAAGCGGCGAAAGTATTAGAGCATATCCAGTTAATCTTATCTTAGCATATCTTGTGTTAATCTTGTTTAGTCTTGCCAACCCTATCATCATGGCGTTATCTTGTATTCAGTTAATTCATGTCGTTTTGTTGTTCCATGTTCATATGCTAGAAGTTACTGAACTTACTCAGGCTTTATGTCTAACTCTGTTTTCCTTTCGTCTTCTTTTCTTCCGTCCCCCCCCCCCCAGGTAGTAAAGGAGGGAATAGTATAGCTCAGGTTAAGTTGGACTGTCACTCTTTCCCAACTTGAAGATTTGTCGAAGTTTGCTTGGTTTCTCTTTTCAGATGCTATGGCTGGCTCTTGCTAAAATTGGGGAATATAAATGTTGTTTTATGCTTCTTTATTTTGTAAGACAGATGATACTCTGATATTGTAAAGAAATCATTGTACAAACTATTTTATCAATAAAGCAATGTTTTATTTTCCGCTGTTTAATTTCTGTCTGTCTTGTAATTTATCTGCATCTTTTACCCTAAATGCTCCACAGAACTTAGTGCATTCCCTTTGTGAGTGACACTAACGGACGTGGGGTTTTACACGTGGTATCAGAGCTGAAGGTTACCGGATCAGATAAAAGATTTGAAAAATTATTTTCAAACGGTTTTCAAAGAAGCATTTTCAAAAGAAAAGATTTGTTTTAAAGGCATATTCCCCAAAAAGCCATACGCACTATCTTCTCTTCCTTTGTTTGAATCCTTGTCTCCTTCTTTCTTGAGTCTCTGGGGGCTCCTGGCTTTCTGGGAGGTAACCTCATCGAAGGGCAAAGTAGTGCCCGACTTCCATCCATAGCCGTAGTTGTTTCACCTACGGCCAGTTTTCCTTCAAGCTTATAGGGTTTTTTGTACGATGGAAGCATCTTTCGAGAGATTTGTCAACCTGGTTACACACGGAAGGGGATGAGGAGTTTGGCTAAGGAGCATAACCCTAGGATGAGGAATTCATGGATGTAGATTTAGCTCACGAAGGAGGAAAAAATTATAAAACCTAAGACAAGAGGAAGTATCTTTACTAGGGTATAATAGGGCATATAATTAAGGGCAAGGGCAAGAATGAGGAACAAGATTTTCAGAAGGGTAAGTACATACTTCCACCACCAAGCACACCTAGGAGAAAGGAAGTAGAGTTCTGTTGGAAGAGTTTAGTTTTCTGTCCGTACTCTTTCGGTTTTAGCGCTTCGCATTTGTTCATACCCACTTCCATAGCTGAGTCTCTGCACCATAGCACTTGTATAGTAAAAGGATCCCACTAGAGTCTCAAATCCAATTGGTGGTCCGACTAGTTTATTTTTGGTTAGTAGGGATTTGAGAATAGCTATCGAGTTTGCTTATATCATCTCACGTAGATCGTCAAAATTCGGAGGAGATATTCCTTGGGTGCTTGTCTGATATTGGTTTAGGCCTTTGGGGCTTGTACTTGAGAAATGTCGATTTCGACTAGGATGGGTTGCGTGAGAGATGAATAGTTGTGGCAGGCACTCTAAAAAGCACGTAGTAACCTTTCGACCCTTATAGTTATGGCATGGCGGATAAGAGGGAGACCCCTAATCATCTTAGTACATATACTTGGTACCGTGATTGACATTTGTTTATTTTGGAAATGGAGATCAGAAACTTCACAATCGTGAAGATAAATTAGTTAAGATACAGTGGAGTAAAGCTCAAGAAGGCTAGATACTAGCATCATACCCTTTTTCCTTAAGGGTGCATCCTTGATTTCATTTTTTAGGAGCTTTACGCATAATTGTTTCTCTCTTTCCAAAGTATATCCTCTAGGTCGTATCTTCGATCCTTAGGAAGAAGCCAATGGATGTAAACATGTGTTTTAAACATGTTATGGTTGATGGTTGCAAGTGGTTGCTAATGGTTGCTCGTGAATGCATATGCATACGTATTAGGCACTAGATCAAGTTCGGACGCTTTCATATTGCATTTACAGATATGTAATTGTTTGTAAGTTGAACTTGATATGTTATCATATGGATGTTGCATATGGATGAATGGTCGTGCACGCATGTAGTACCTACATAACTAGGGATGCTTGCATACATGATTGGACGCATGGCACCGACATGATTCGCATTAAGGAGGTCAACTGAATCAGTAGACCGCCTGATTTTGCATTAGATAAAGACATATACACACACACTGTGCATATGAACATGAAAACATTAGAAATCTTTTTTAAGGACAATGAATGCCTGTGATTGAATGGTTGAGTAGATGGGTGATTGGATGGTAGGACACATTCTTCCTAACTTGAAGATTTCGGGGACGAAATCCTTTTAAGTGGGGGAGAATGTAACACCCCGAAATTCTGCAACACTAAGATTCACAAATCAAGGCAGAATTAAAAGTTAAAATCAAAACCAAGGGAAACGGCTTGCTCCATTGCGTTCATCTCAGAATTCTGCATGAAATAGAGTCCGAGTTTGCGTTAATCGGACTCCGTATGAGGGAGATATGACCTCCGGAAGATTCAGCAAAGTTCAAATTTCAAAACAGTTCAGAAAAACAAGTTCGAAATTCAAAAACAGACCCAGATTGGGCCGGACGGGAATTTTCCCGCCCAGGGCACCCAGGTCGACTGGGTAGTCGACCTGGGGGTCGACCTCCCCGCTTTTTCCAGCTTTCTGCACCTGGTTCGTTCTGATGTATTTGGTCACGTTTTCTGCCTAGGTTCGTTCGCCTAACACTATATAAACAGCCCTAGCCTCCTTCTCTATTCACAATTCTTTTCTATCCTTATGCTGCCTCTGAGAAAATGTATAAATAAATAAAATAATATATATATAATAAATCAAGATGAGGAAATGCTGCTAAAAGATTTTCAAGAAGAGGTTCAAGTTAAGCTAGGATTCAAGAGGCGGTTCAAACGACTTCAACGACTGTTTTTCTACGAATCATAGCAACACCAACTTTCTAATCTAATCTCTGTAAGTCAGTTATTTCTAGATTTGAACGTTTCTCTTTTCGTGACATGAAATTAAAGGAATAAAAGAGTATGCCAATTCTTTCTATTTGAATCAGTGCCTATTTCTTTGGACCAAATTAAGAACTGTTATGATTCGAGGACAAATAAGACTGTGACTATGAAACTATGGACCTTAGAACCATATGCATCTTTGACTATGAACATTGCCTATGACTACGAACATTGCCTATGACTATGAACATTGCCTATGACTATGAACATTGCCTATGACTGTGACTGTGACTATAAGAATTATTTCCTTGACTATGAACACCAGCCTATGCCTTTGATTCGGAAACATAAACTATTGCCTATGACATAACAAGGACAATTGTGGCTAAACACCTATGATTCATGACTAGGAAAGTGTTGCTTAAGTTTTTGACTGTGAAATTGGGTCTAAACCTGATTTTCTATTCTGTCTATTCTTGGTTTTCTTTGGTTTTAGACCTTGGGAATTTACCTATTAAGTTAGGTCTACCCATGTTCTTGAACCTACGTCTCTATTCTGTCTATTCTTGGTTTTCTTTGGTTTTAGACCTTGGGAATTTACCTATTAAGTTAGGTCTACCCATGTTCTTGAACCTACGTCGTTATTCAACCCTTTTTATGCCAGTTACTATGTCTGTCTTTGGCATAGCATCTTTGGTTCATTCCCTATTTTCTACGAATCTAGATTTATCTATAATCTAGATTGAATTACGATTATACGAACGGTGGGAATACGATTTGGGCAAAATATGAAATTTACTAAAAACGTAGTTTTAAACTTGGAAATTGGCATAAATTGGGAACATGCATTACGACATGCAAATTGGATAAATTTGACATGAATTATAGGATGTGTAATTTGAATCTAGTATTGGCGTGTAAATCTAGCATTTACATGAATTGTGAACTAGAGTAATAAGTCTAGTTTGACATGAATTAGAATGTTAAATCAGAATTGGATTAGCTAATTTGGCATGATAAGTATATTGGCATAAATTTGAAATTGGCCATAATTGGGAGTAATTGTCAGGTTTAGCAAAATCATGGTTAGTGACACTTAATTTGGTATGGTTTACATACCAAAAAGCATAAACATGATATAGAGGGGAAAATGGGCCATAAGAATAAATGTTGACAATTTACATTAGAAAAGTAATTAGGAATAATTTACTTATAGAATCTGGCCTAAATGAGGAAATGTGAATTTAGACAAATTAAAGGTTTATTAACGACATCACTTTTAATAACACGCCAGAAAGTTCTAGGGTGACAGAGAGGATAGTGTCTAGGCTTGGGTTTGGAAAATACAAGTTTCCTGCTCTCCCTGGCTATCCCTAACTGATCCGACGGACGGGATGGTTACTTTCAAAACCTGATTTGAAAATTAATCAAAACCCTTTGAACTTAGAAAACACGAATATGCCTAACCCGAGGTTAGACTGAGTTGCGATGTAAACTTGCCCGGAACCAACCAGCACGTCCAATATTCGCAACAACATCTGTCTAATGTGAGTGGTCGCGACTTTAATCCATTTAATTAAAGCTAGGACAAGAATGGTAGGGTTAAGTTAACTAAGACACTTAACCAATTCAACAAGATAACCAAACCAATGGGTGGGGTTAGGTTCATACGGACACTTAACACAGTTAAGCTAGAATGGGAGGGTTAAGTCCATAGGAACACTTAACCAACTTAACACAGTCAAGCTAGAATGGGAGGGCTAAGTCCATAGGGACACTTAACCAACTTAACATGGAAACAAGATAAAATTTGTAGGGGTTAAGTAACTAAGAAAACACTTAGCCAAATTAACATGTTAACTAGACTAGAAGGTGGGTTAAGTAAGGATAATACACTTAGCCAAATTAACATGTTAACTAGACTAGAGGTTGGGGTTAAGTAAATACACTTAGCCAATTTGATATGTTAGCTGGGCTAGACCGTAGGGTTAGGTAAGCTTGAACACTTAACCATCAGATTGTGATAAAGGAATAGGGTTAAGTCTAAAACATGAAGGGATAATACTTAACCATTAATAATAACATGTCAGTTAAAACAGACGGGCAAGGAAACTTAACCAATACAGGATGAATGGGTAAGGTTAAGTAATAAGAAATACTTAACCAATATAACTTGGTTTGGGATGGGGGTTAAGTCAACATGAATTACTGATAACACTTAACTAGTTTAACAGAATAAATGAAGAGGGTTAAGTTAGCTTGAATTGACTAATGACACTTAACCAATCCAGATTGATGGGAAAGAGAACTAATTAGTAATTCTTAGTAAAACACGGGAAGGAGCGAATGTCCGTCTGAGTAAAATGGAGGCTCCGACGAATTGGGTTACGAAGCCCGAGGCTTCGAGGGGACGTGAGGGTACTCTTGGTATCCCTCTATGAGGCTGCAGATGATCCTCCTGGGCTCACAGAGGTTAAGGTCTGCGTAGAAGAACCAGGAGTATGCCTTGGTTGCAATATATGGCAACCTAAAGACTAGGATGGACCAGCGCGATTCGGCGAGAAAACGGTAGCCCTGTGATAGCAACTCGTCGTCTACCATCCATCTTGAGTCAGTCGAGATACGTGAAGCGGAAAGGCGGAGAACTCCAAAAGACCATAACTGCTATCTAGTTATGGGTGAGGATGGCCATAGGATAGTGGGGCACCGGGGGCCTGCGTATAGTTCTCATTTTTCAATGTGTGCCTTTCATTAGTTGAGGGAGGGGTCAAGTGGGACCATAGCCACTAGAATAAAAACAGACCTTAGCATCTGCATCGGCAGATATCTGAAAGCTCCCGACCGAGTTCTGTATTCCTTGATTTGCCCTGCCACAGGACTCAGACTGCACATTACAGGACATGTGCATCTAGACAAGCGATAACGGTTCGCGATACATGCGTGGGGAAGTATAGGAACATATACCACTCTAGGTAGTGTGTCCTAGACTTGGGGGCATCGATTGAACTAGGGGGCATAAACCCTGAATCCGAGAAGCGTTCAGCAGATAGCGTAAACTCTAGTTGAAACTAGAAAGCACTTGATAGAAAACCCTAGATTAGATCCAGGTAACAAATAATAAATGTATGCCTGAAGGCAATGGAAACTACAGGGATTGGGATCATGTTATCGTTACTAGTTGGGACACTAGTTAGGCGGTGCAGAGATATAGAAACCAGTATAACAAGGAAATAGCGAAGCGGCAAAAGTATTAGAGCATATCCAGTTAATCTTATCTTAGCATATCTTGTGTTAATCTTGTTTAGTCTTGCCAACCCTATCATCATGGTGTTATCTTGTATTCAGTTAATTCATGTCGTTTTGTTGTTCCATGTTCATATGCTAGAAGTTACTGAACTTACTCAGGCTTTATGTCTGACTCTGTTTTCCTTTCGTCTTCTTTTCTTCCGTTCCCCCCCAGGTAGTAAAGGAGGGAATAGTATAGCTCAGGTTAAGTTGGACTGTCACTCTTTCCCTGCTTGAAGATTTGTCGAAGTTTGCTTGGATTCTCTTTTTAGATGCTATAGCTGGCTCTTGCTAAAATTGGGGAATATAAATGTTGTTTTATGCTTCTTTATTTTGTAAGACAGATGATACTCTGATATTGTAAAGAAATCATTGTACAAACTATTTTATCAATAAAGTAAAGTTTTATTTTCCGCTGTTTAATTTCTGTCTGTCTTGTAATTTATCTGCATCTTTTACCCTAAATGCTCCACAGAACTTAGTGCATTCCCTTTGTGAGTGACACTAACGGACGTAGGGTGTTACATTGATGTTCGAGTTTCAAAGGTGTGATATTTATATATTTCCATTAGGCTGGTGTGAGAACCAAAATATAGTTAGAATATATTGTTGTGAATTGGCACCAAAAATGGGATTTTTGATTATATATCAAAATTATGAATTTTAAACGCTAATCCGCTAATTGATTGCTGGTTGTGTTGTTTGATTATTGTTTGAATAATTAAATGTTGAACCTTTAGCCAAATTGAACCAAATATTGAATTGTATTGAAAATTTGTCGCATTTGCATACATATACATGTGTATCCATTGAACAGGTCATAGCAAAGAGGCTAGAGCAGAGGAATAAAATTGTTTGCCCGACAAATAGGTACATGTTTATTGTATTTCTTGAGTTTTGGGTGATTTTATGAGCCGATTGGCTAGCCGCTTGGCTTTTTCTTTTTCTTTTGGATTGAAGAAGGCCATGGGAGGCTATATGAAATATCCCGAAGTCCCCGGTGCAGGGGAGGTTATGGCGGAATTTTTCGAAAATTTAGGGTGTTAGCCAAATTTTTGAAAAATTTGAAAAGTTCTTAGAAACTGAAAAGTTGAAAAACTTAAGCCGTAATGAAAATAATTAAAGTTTAGTTGATTTGTAAAACAACATTCGGCTTCGTTCCTTTTCGGGGACGAAAAGTTTTAAGTGGGGGAGATTGTAATAACCCGGAAATCCGAGCCAATTTAAAAAAATTATTTTGGCAATTTCGATGAATTTTGAATATTTAAAATGAATTATTTTAAATAATAAAGACGAGAAATTTAGTTTTAATAGAATTCGAACGTATATATTTATATAGATCGTCGTTAGAATATAAATAATTATTTATAATTATAAAAGGAATTGAAAATGGCGCGGTAGTTCGATATTTCGATTTTAAACTTCAAATGAATGTACAGGATTCAAAATAAACCAGATTTTAGTGAAATTAAAAATATTAGAATCTAATTGAGAATATCTTTCCAACGAATCCGAAAAATCAAAATTTCATAGCGGGAATAAAAAGATATGCCCAGTTGAAATTTCAGAATAGTCGCTATGGAATTCTGGCCCTTAAAAATGGAAATTTTGCAAACGACCTCGGATTTCGACGAAACCACTTTTGTTGGATCCGTGATGTCAAGTTATTGCTAGGTTCCAATTTTCAAAAAAATTCGAATCAATATGTGAGCGTGGCAAAGGAAAACGCGTTTGACCAGTTTCAGTTGATTTTAATCGACTGGAAAATGGCCATTTTTCAAACGGTCTCAGAATTCGACGAAACTAGTTTTTTTAGGACCGTATCGTCAATACGAAGCTAGAAAATATTTTTCTGGAATTTTTCGAGTTAGTATGTGGCCCCAGTAAATTGAAATACACGTTCAAATTCAATATATTGAGTTATATTTTGATTTTGACGAAAACTGATCGAAAAAGTCGAATCAGCCTACGATACATATCCCATTGTGTTCAGAATGGGGGTAATTAGCTATGGACGACAGTCGTTGGGTCTCGATTGGAGGTTGGATAAAAAGTCAACTTTTATGAAATAAAAATAATATAAATTCTTTTATATAATACCCCCCCCCCCTTTTTCATTTTGCCCCTTTTATTTTTTTTCCTCGATATCCAGAAAGGGGCTAGGCCCGATTTCTCCAAATCGTAGAAATTCTCCGACGCTCCCACCGCCGCGCCAGGCGAAGGCGCCAGGCTGCCGTGCGCTCCGTCCAACTCCCTCCATCTGACGCTCTCCCTCCTCTCGCGTTCGCTCCCTCCTCTTCTTCCCTTAAATCGCCTGAACCCAACCCCCTCGCCGTCGCACCCAAGGCCGCGATCCCCCTTCCTCCTCCTCCACCCCTCTCCGTCCCCATTCAAAGAAACCCCGAACCCCCAGTCGCTGAAACCAGACTGCGAGCGCGAGATTGGAGGGTGCGCTCACTTCCAGTCATCGTAGGATCAACTGAGCCACCCTAATTGGCCTGCTACCTTCCCTGACACCGGCGTGAACCCCCCTCCGGCCATCGGAAACGCCGTTCCCCCCTCATCGATCTAAAAACTGGGTTTTCGCATGTACAAGTGAGTTTTTATTATGTATTTAGTTTAAATAAATTAGTGTAATTAAATAAAATCAATTTTTAATATATAATAGAATTTATAAAATAAAGTTTTTATATAAAGATTATATATATATATATATATATATATTAGGTAAAGGTGAGATTTTAACTTATAAAAGAATTAGATTTTTAATTATAAGAAGAGAGGATTTTTAAAACTATAAAGCTTTGATTTTTAAAACTGTAAAGCTTTGATTTCGATAGACAAAACATGATTTTTATAAATATGAAAGTATTAAAAAAATATGATTTTTAGTGGAGGAAAAATATAATTTTTATTACATAAAAATAGATTTTCAGAAAGGTAGAAATAAGATTTTTGTTAATGTAAAGTAAAGAATAGATTTTATCGTATGAACTGAATCATAAAGATATGATTTTTATTTTGAAGTTAGCGAAGTAAAATAACAAAAAAATGCGATCTTTATATACGTTGTAGCGAAATAAAAATATGATTCTTATTATACGAATAGCAGTATAGAAAAATGTGATTTTTCTATATAGTAACATTGTTAAAAATATGATTTTTAATATAAATTTCGTGAAAACAGATCGCATTGACATTACGGGAAAATCCAAACGGTTCAGAAATTCAGAAAGCAAAGCACGGCGGAGTGGAACCCTCTGTGAGAACTTCTCACCTTAAATTTCATTTTTCTAGTTATATATATATAATAGGATGCAGACGGTGTTTAGTAGCACCTGACACCCGTCGTCCACAGACCATGGACGACTTGTTTGTTTGGTTGATGTGTTGTGATAATTGATTGTGTGATGGAATGAATAAGTATTTTATAGTTAAAAATATAATTTTTAACGTGATATAAGATAAAGATTTATAAACAAATCGAACGATTTGTTTATATACACACATTTAACTGATATTGATTGGGACGATAAATTTTACACATCGCCCAACTGCACAAATAAAAACTGTGTTTGATTGATTGAAAACCCCACACGGGTATTGGGATGAAATATGACATACGCTAATCCCAATAATTAGTTGTATGTCGATCGATTGATTGGCAAGCTATTATAAGCATTAAATATTTATATTTGATGCTTATACAGTGTAGAACGCACTTTGGATGATGACAGATTATTTATCGTTGTTATTTTATACATGTGTTGTAGGAAATCCATATAATTAACATTATATGGTAGCTGATTGGGCCTCATTCCAGGTTTGAAATAGAATATTTGAAATAGAATAATTGAAATGGAATATTTGAAATAGAATATTTGAAATAGAAATATTTTAATAGAAATATTTTAATAGAAATAATTGAAATAGAATATTTGAAATAGAATATTTGAAATAGAATATTTGAAATAGAATATTTGAAAATAGAAATATATGAAGCCGTGTTGATTAGATTTGCGCCATTTAGACGTGAACGATATTTATATCGATTTTATACAAATTGAAATGAATATTAAAGTGAATTGAAATTCGAATTAAATTGAATTGATTTGAAATTCGAGATGAACTGAAATGATTTGGAATTGAATAAAATTGAATACGAATTGAAATTGAATAGAAATGAATTTGATTTGAAATTCAAATTTAATTGAAAACGAATTGAAATTGAATTAAAAATCAATTTGAATTGAAATCAATTTGAAATGAATTTACATTGGAAAGATTCAATTTTGATTTGAATTTGAATGTGAAGTTGAAATCGTTTTGAAAACGAATTTAAAACGATTTATAAAATACGTTTTAAAAGGAGATCGATGAAATATATATTATATATATAATGGCCTGAATAGAACGCGCCGCGCTGCGGTAGTTCGCGAATTTCGACCATTAACTTCGAATGGATATGGCGGGAGATCCGACCGTCGGATTCTCCTAAAACCGGAACCATTGGGTTCGTATCGAAAAGAGCTTTCTAATGAATATTAGAAATTTGAAATCTAACGGTTGATTTGGAATTATGTCCAAATCAAATTTGAAAAAGGTCGCTGTAAGTGCAGTTCGATGGCCGTTGATGGAAATCGACTGTACGGGCCTTGATAAAATTATTAAAAATAGTAATAATTTGTGTAAAATCATAAGAAATGATTTGGGAAAAATTGGGGTGAAAAACTCCATATTTGAAAAGATAAAAATAAATTTTTATCGAAATGAACTAGTTTTGAACTAGAATTAAAATCAATTTATTTTGAATCAAATAAATTGAATTTGAAAAGGGGTTTTAAAGGTAACCAGAATTTCCAATAATTGAATTGGAATGGATTTGAATCGAAATTGTCTTTGGAATATTTCGATGTTGGATTTCGTGATTATACAGATATTGTTATGGAAATTTGAAAGGTATATATATATATCGTTATTTCCAATACGATATTTGTTGGTCATAGAATTTGATATTGAATATAAGCCGATATATTTTCTATTCAGAGCCTTGTATTTAATATCAAATGTGATTTGGGTTTGTCGTGAATGGAGTCTTCATTAACACTGTTCTTAAGCCCAGTTGAGAAAAACATTAAATCTTTTTATTTAGATTTAATGAAGTGTAACAATTAAATAATATTTAATTGGAATTGAATTGGTATTGATTTTTGGGTTTATCGTGAATAGTGTTTTAAATAACACTTGTTCTTTAACCCGATAATTAATGGAATGTGATTTTGGGTTTATCGTGAACCGTGTTTTAAATGACACTGATTCTTTAACCCAGTTAAAGATTAAAACTAAGTGGAGTTTTAATGAATCTTTAATTAGATTGAAAAGATCGAGAAGGGAGTATCACCAGTTTTTCTCCGGGCGATAGTTAAATCTTTAATTAGATTTGAACGTGAAATGGTAATTGAATTTACCGATAACACTGTGGTGTTAGATATGAAGTATGACCAGTTTTACTTCATGGGATGAATAGGTGGGGATTGGGAAATAAAATAAATGATTACTCCGGTGTGGTTCGCTAATCCCGACTAGTTTGAATTGATGTTCAAAGAAGATTAAAAAATAAATTTAAAGAATTTATCTTTGATAAAATTAATGGGAACCCTTCCCATAGTATAAGAATATTTGAATAAAAAAATATTCTGAATTGGAATGAGGCGTATGTTGGGTTTGTGTAACACTTGTTTATTATATACGCGGGTTATTCAGAAAGACCGGGTTTATCCCATTCTGAATAACTGATTCGATGTGGTGTCGAAGATGAAGACGGTGGTTGAAGACCGAAGGTCTTCACGTCGTTTGGGTGATTACTGATGATCTTGTTTGGGCCGTACACCCAAGAGGAAGGAATCAGTTAGTTATCGTCCAGACGTACTTGGAGATCGATGGATATGCGGGGTACTAGGTGCCTCCGGTTTCGTTCAGACCCAGAACGAACTTGTAAATGGACTGTGTGTCTGACATTAGATTTTATTCTGTGTGGTTGGTTTCTATTAAATATATATCTGTTTGGCGGCGGAGAATTTATTCTCTTGCTTAACACCCTTCTCTGAGACGTACGAGCTCAGAGGTTATATATTGATGGCTATCAAACGCTTGGAGTGAATTGCCTGTGTGGCATTCCTAAGTGGCAATTGATCAAGGCTTTTGTTGAAAAGCAAAGTCTTGTGGTTGATGATCAAAGCACCGCCTGTGTGGCATAGCTTTGTGTAGCGTTGATTCGCGAGCCTCACACCCCGGTTGTGAACCAGAAACGGGAGAAGGATCCAGGGAGGGCATGCGTTTCTTTCTAGCTAGAAGTGGCGTCAGTGGTTTTACATGCCCTGACGAGTTTGACTTATGTGATTGT
Organism: Allium sativum; assembly: GCA_030737875.1. Classification (NCBI taxonomy): domain Eukaryota; kingdom Viridiplantae; phylum Streptophyta; class Magnoliopsida; order Asparagales; family Amaryllidaceae; genus Allium; species Allium sativum. Next base: position 504,721,834 of record CM060921.1, on the reverse strand, counting down.
TGCTGTTGCGAGGCGCCTCGGATATATCGGTCGATCCGGGACCGATGGAGTCATTGGACTCATTGACACCCCAAAGGGTGGGGAAACGCAGTGTTCAGGAATTTTAATCCACATCGGTGGACCGGCCCTGTGGCTCCTAAGGGTCACTCGAGCTCTAATCCTGAGACATGGGCTAGAGCGTCTCGAATTGGTAGAGGACTATCTTTTGCCTCGGTTCATAGATGGAAATCCAATTTCCAAATACGTGACTTTGCGGTTTTGATTGTAGAGCCTAGTATGGCGACATAGTGGGATGGGGCACTTATGCCGTCTATGATTGATACTTATGATTTGAAGTTGTTTTATACACTATACACTTATAGTAATAATAAAAGATGAAATTTAGCGTATCAAGCATTCTTTGGCTATTATAAGGTAAAACCCTATCCTCCGGTTTGTGTTGCATTGTGTGATGGGACCTGGGTCTTATAATAGCTTCATTGTTCTTTATTTAGCATTGCGCTATTGTTATATGCACTGGTATTCTTGGGAGGAAACCCGTTCCGTGTTATACGGCGTGGTCCCTTGATTTACCTAACTTTAAAATAAAGATTAATAACTGTTTTAGTTCTCACACCAGTCCCATGACTGACCTGGAGTTTATTGTTTTAACCTAAACTCTGGGTGCCCTCATTTTGGCACGGGCAGCTAGTAGTTTTGGTTTTGCAGATTTATATTCATAGGATCCTGGTTTACAGCTGGAACGATATCCGGAAAGCTTTGTATCCGTATATCTCCTTCGGTTGTATTTTGTATTATTTTCCGCTGCTATGTAATTTATTGTAATCTCTGATATTTATCGAATGTATTTTATTTGTTTATACTCTGTATATTCTTGTACTCTGATGGAATTGTTGTAATATACAATGAAATGTTCTTCTGTCTGCGTTCTAATTTGTCGTGTTCTCAAAACAATCAGGCGTTTCGAACTGTCTTGATCGGTTTAGCGACTGATTCGGATCGAGTGAAATTTCCGGGTCGTTACAAAAATGAACACTGACGATGCTGCAGTCATCATTAGAATTGTTTTCCATCCACTGAAGTGAGTTCGGTGCTTTATCACTTTCAAAATCCATCTCAAGATGATTTTTATTCAATAATCCTCCCAAAATAAAGCTATACTATTTTAATATACTTCAGAAAAATATTTTCCAACTTCCCAGGATTTTAAATTAAATTCTCTGATTCAAATCCAATTCCAGTTCATTTCATTTGTATATTTTATTCACATACCAATTTTATTTGGTTGTTATATAACCATTCCAATTTTATAATCTCATTTGACTATAATGTTAACATCCAACACATCCATATATTATAATAATTTCAGAAAATTATTCTTTTTCTATCAAAAATAGAATTTTTGGGTAATATTATTTCATTTACCCACTTTAAAACAATATTGTGTCAAATTCCTCTGTTCAAGTGTTTAAAAATTCCTATTGACTTCGTGGCATCCCACGATTCGATCAAAATTCATAAACCGCTCAACAGACAAGCCAACATAATATAAAACAATTTTTATATCAATTAACAAATATGCTCTCTCGTATATATACACTCAACTCATTCTAGGGTACTACTGACCCTATCTCTAATGAGCACAATCCCACCAAAGCCTAGGTATTCGCTCAACCTAAGCTCTGATACCAACTGTAACGAACCGCAAATCCGTACCATCTAAGTTGACTACATACTTCACACGTCCAACCCAAATACCACAGAAATATGAATCATTTTTTTAGAAGAAAAAGGTAGAAGAAGAAAAAAATAACAACACAGAATCTCACATCGTAGCGGAACAAAATATAATATATCATATCTTTTGAAATACAAAATTTTAACTGTATAACATACACTTATCAGAGTACAACACTTACAACACAGCGGAAATAAAAATACTATATATCTAACATTAAAGCCTCCTGCTCCCGGCTCCTTTAGATAAATCTGTAAAATCCTGAACTACTTGACTGCCCGTACAAATTTGGGCACCCAAGAGTTTAGGTAAAAAAAAAACCTTGGGTCAGTCATGGGACAGGTATGAGTAAACAATTCAAAACAGTTTGGGAAAATAAACGATATCTCATAAGACCACGCCGTATAACACAGAACGGGTTTTCCCTTATGAGAATCCAAATACTTGATTTAACTTTCAAAATCCTTTTGAAAGAAACGGTAATCTTTATATCAAAACTCTTTTGATATTATAATAGTGTATAAATCAAATAAATAGAAATCCAGTGGAACACTTTCATCTCAAGCTCCACATGTATAATATACAATCAAAACTGCGAGCACTTACGGGGTAATGAATTTCCAACTATGACAAGGTATGGAACCACCTTCCGATAGTGTATCTCTAGAGGAGAATACACTGGGTTCAACAAGAACATCTTGTAACCCGGCCACACATGACCGACCACTCATTTCACTTGAGTGTATCGAATTTATATCACTAACGGTTGGGATCAGCAACCGTTTTCCCGAATGGGACAACATCGAATAGAATAAGAAATTAAATAAATTTCTCTAGATAGGTGATAATACACCCTAATGGGAGCTACCCACATAGCCATGTTGCCTGCCCGATTTTTGTCATTTCCCGGTTGTTGAGGCTTAAGGCTACGATTACTTTCCATTCATTTATAGCACAATCACTTTGAATGTCACATTGTCAATTCCGTTAATCATTAATTGATTTGCACCAATATATTCTAGATATTATGCTAAGAGAATAAATTCTCCGCCACCATATATATATTTGTACAAAACAACATATACGATCATTGGAAATACTCCGTCGGACACCCTCGTCCATACACGTTCATTCTGGGACTGAACAAAACCGAAGGCACAATTTCCATTTATAGAATAAGTCCTTGCACTTTACTTTGTCTTCGATTATCTTCATATAATCTGATTCGCAACGCTACTGCCAATACGGAGTGGTTCTCGGATAATAATCCAACCGGTCTCTCCATATTGACAACGATATTGGAAAATACTTCGACAGTCGGTTATTTAACTATCAAATAAAAACAAACATCCACTCAAAGCATCAAACAAATCACTGGGACTTTTAATTAATATTTCTTTAATTAAAACATTTCTCCATTTCCTTATCAATATTCGTTAACACGATATTTTCAATATTCATCTTGGCCTCTTACACTATTTGGAAAACATTTCCATATATCGCCTTCTTTTATTTTTTATACTTAGAAAATAACTTCTATTTTTAATTGGAGAACATTCCAATTAGTTATCTCATTCACGACTATTCATTTATTTCTATACTCAAGAAATATTTATTATTATATTTCCAAATTTCTACTTACTTGGGTTAAAACGAATGTTTTGTAAAACATCGTTACAACAACCCAACATACTGCATTCAACTAACTCTTATTCAAACATTTATCTTCGAGACCGGATCTTGCTATTTATCAGTTAATAATGAAATCAACCAAGTTGGGGTATAATTACCTCTCAGACCTTAACTGAAAATATCTTTAACTTCAAAACGGACAAGAATACTTATCTCGAATAATCAACATCATATTAAACCAATTATCCATATCTTTTAAACGTGCATACGTTTCTATTTTTATCAAATTAAATTTATTGATTTCCTTTTTGTTTATAACATTATATTTTAATTTAGTTTCATTATCGAGTTCTATATATATTGATATATCGATTCCTAATTATCAAATCTTCTTAAAATATTCTAACTCCTTAAATTTCCGGAAAATTTCGCTATAACCTCATTTGTACCGGTCGATAGTTCAAACCTCAAATCACCTCTCTAGGCCCTTTCCATTCAAAAAGAAAATCAAAAAGCCAAGCGGCTTGCCGATTCGGCGTATAAAATCTCATATGGGATTTAAACATGTACTTTATTGTCGGGCACACGAATTAAAATCTTCATACACCGCATTCTATACCTGTCTAACCCATATACATCCATTCCTAATTTGTTTCAACCCAATCTAATCATTCTAACTCAATTCAATAATTTATTCATTAATTAGCTCTTTTGCCTATTTCACTTTTTATTTGAACATATCACATTCAAATATATTTTTAACTTGCTTATATAAAATCGAATTCCATTTTTAATTCAAGTTTCATATTCAATTTCGAATATGAATTTACAAAGCATTTACTTATCCAAATTCCTAAATTATCAAATGATAATTTATTTCACTAAATTTATAACACTGTTTATAAATTCAACTTCCTTGTTTCATATATTAAAACTAGTTTTCCATTTCAAATTCCATTTGAAATCCAATTCCTTTTTATATTCTGAATCTTGGAATAAAACCGTCGTTCCCTTTTTCGAAACAATTTCAAAATATATTTTAAATTCATACTTGGATTTAAAATTACCGATTATCTCCAGATAAATAAATTCACTATATTTGTAAACATCGTTTATAAATTTACTTATTTTATAAATTCCAACAAGTTCCATTCGAAATCTATTTAAAACCAAAGTATCATTTTGGAATATTTTATTTATTTTAACTTACCCATATATAACATATAGTCTATTTTCACATTTAAATTTAACTTCTATTTAATATAATCCTAATATTTTTATTAGACATATTTTATTTAAACAAATTCGAACTAATCGAATTCAAATCATAAATCCTTACGAATTTATTTTAGTTCAATTTATATTCTAAACATCAGAATAATTTCATTGTTTACTTCTTTAAAACGATTCCCCATTTCTATTTTTAAATTCACATTTGAATTTAAATATTCAAATTATCAAATGATAATTTTTCCACTTCATTTATAAACACCGTTTATAAATTCATTTTTAATTCCCTGATTATCCAATGAAAATCATTCCATTTTATTTATAAACACCGTTTATAAATTTACTTTAATTTCCTGTATTATTTATTTTATAAACATAGTTTATAAATTCACTTCAAATCCCGCATTATAAATTTATAAACAACGTTTATAAATTCAATACTTGTTTTATATATTAAAACAAGTTAATATTTTTATAGCCCATTCTAAATTCAAATTCTATTTTAGATAAATAGATTTTTCCCTTTAAATCTCAAATATCATTTTCATGATATTTTTATATATCAACATTTTAGACCCAGTGATATTCAACCAAATCAAAAACACACAATTATCAACAACAGGTTTTCTAACACATCATATATGATAATATATATGAAAACAATAAATAATATTTTTGAGGAATCCAGTTGGATCCCTCCAACCTATTTTTCCTGCATCCACAAATGTTAACCAACATAAATAATACCCATCCTGCTTCATGGCAGGATCTCGCGGTATAGAAGGTCATCCACTACCATAGCGTGGGGCGCATAGGGTCATCCGCTAATGATACTGCGAGCATCCGCTAATGGTACTGCGGGAATCCAACCACCAATATATATATAATAGCCAAAAACAACAATCCTAAATAACTGATATATTTAAATAATAGCCATAATAATATTTAAATGCAACCAAACAGTCAACAAATTATTTTTAACGATAAAAATAATTTTAATAAAATTCTTGAGTGAGAATTACTCACAGTGATTATTATTTTCTGAATTAAATCGGAGAGCGTTCAAGTTAAATCCCAAGTGATGCTAGAAAATTCCCAAACCAACACCCGTTTGCATCTTCCGCAACTACAACTCCACGGGGCTGTTTTATCCATTTAATTACCTCGTACAAGATTTTATTTTTAGCATTCATTAGATAGATGGATTATACCGGCTGATGGGATTAAAGCAAAAACTCAAAATATGATTTCTTATTTAATTTAAACAACAGTTTTTACCTTAATGAAATCAGCCTTCTCCTTCACGAGGCCTCCTATTGCTACAACAAATGAAAATGTCGAACATAACTCCACTGTTGAATTAATCAACCAAATCCCCTAACTCCCCATTTCATCAACAATCACAAATCAAAACGCCACTTACATTAACAGAATCCGCACCTCATTGACCTTACTGCCTTCCTCAACATCAACTCTAGGCGAAATGTATTGGCCATCCCAAAACCCTCTACGCAACCTTCTTCCCCTAATTCTCCTTAGCTTCAGTTCGAACACTTCTTGAGTCGCAACTTTGATGACCTTTCAGAGTAGAGTGCGATAGAACATAATATCAAAATTTCCCAGAACTCCTCAAATCAAAACATACCTTACTGTCGAACTCTGGTTTCCTACCCTGTCGAACTCCCCTCCTAACACACGCGTTGAAGTCTCGATGTCTAGCATCAGCTTCTCGAGTTCGATGTAACCAAGTCCATCCACTGTCGAACTTCAGACATCGCAGTTCAACATCGAACCTTCCCAATTCTCGACTACGACAAATAGTAGCTCGCGATTGCTGAAGTCGAACTCAAGGAGGCGTCGCGCCTTTCCAATCTTGCCAAACTCGAAGAACAGAACTCGCCCAGCTTCTCGCTAGTGTTAAAAAGCATCGCGATCTGATTTTCACCCGTTTACTGATTCAAACTCGAGTTCGATATTGATTTCTCTTTCTCTTTCTATTCGATTTTGTGGTATAAAAATTGAAAGCGGTTTTCGATTTTGAGGAGCATCTTTGCCATTTTATAATTTGCTTTCAAGCCCCTTCTTTTTCTATCGAACTGAATGAATGAAAAACAAGGGATAACCGCGATTTTAAAAGTAATGAAGTGTGGTCATTTCCCCCTTCTTTCTCTCGATTTTCATTGAACTGAAGAAAAAGAAACAACGCAGGTATAATCGGTTTTTATAGACATAAGGAAGAAAGAAAGCTTCAGCTCGAAGTAATTTAGGCCTGCATAATCTACCATATAGTTGTAGGTTAAGTACATTATTTTAAATTCTGATTTGATTTATATTTAATTTGATTCGAATAAAGAGATCTTTATTTTTTTTAGATGGATATCGATTTGATTTCGAGCCTATCCACAATCGAATATTTTAGGGTCCATTAATTGAAATCACGAACCACTATTTTAGCGTCTAGATCGACATTTAAATGTAATAACGATATTCTGAGCTCAACAGAATATATTCTAAAATTAAATTTGAATGTATATATAAAATAACCATATTAAATCAATATAATATAATTTAAATTCAGAAACAAATAAATTCCCTGATAATAAATTATTATTTATAACAAATACAGTTTATATTGATCATCAGAATTATTTTGATCAAGTTTGAACTTCGAAATTGAATATACTTTCGTTTCCGAATTACGATAATTCGATATATTCTAAATAAATTGTATATCGATTATTAAATCGATAAACTTAAATATAAAAATCCATTTATATTATCAACTAAATATTTAAAATAAATCGACCAAAAATCCGGGTCGTTATAGAACCTTAGTGTATCCCTTTAGAGTACACTGATCAGAAGCTGGTCCCATATCTTGTCATAGTTGGAATCCATTCTTCGATAAACGACTTGCGGTTTTTGATTTTATAATGAATATGTAGAGCGTGAGATGCAAGCATTCTACTTGATGGTTATTTTTCTGTGATTTGATAGACACTATTATAATATCGCTAGATTTTGATATATCAAAATTGTTTTGGGTTATAGTAAGGTAAAAACCGTCTGCGTTTATGTGTGGGCTAGTCTTATCATTAGCCTTTTCTTTCGAAAGGGTTATTCTAAATTTAAGCAAGTTGTTTGTTATATGAATTTATCACTGAAAGTATTCCAGACAGATCCGGGTGAATTTTGCATTGCTTCAAATGTGCTTGGGTCAGACCGTGTATATTTCTGGGTTAGGTTTCGCTTAGAGTTCTAGAGAAAGAGTTGAAGTCGAGACGTATTCCATATATTTATTGGTACTAGTTTATTTCCGTTGTGTGTTGTATTGATCTGGATGTATACTCTGATGTTGTAATCATATATATATATACACACAGTTCTTTTTGTATAAAGTATTATTGATTATTATATTTTGTCCATTCTGTTGTGAGATTCTGTTCTTCTTATTCTTCTATTATAATATTCTTTCTTTCTTCTCACACCCTCTAACTTCTTTCCAATAGCTTTTTGGATTTTCAATACTTGAATTTGGACACAAAATGTAATAGTGTCGAGATTCGAGAGTCAAAAATTTATGGGACGATACAGTTGGTTCAGATCATAAGGTTTAGTGATAACCTTAGCACTGTGGCGTAACTCAATAGAGATTGGGTCGGTAATACCCTAGGTTGAGTTTAAGTGTATATATATACGAGAGATCGTATTTGTAGATTGTACAAAAATGATTTTATACTGTGGAGATTTATTGGTTGAGTGGTATATGTATTGGGGCGCCACAATGTCGATAGGGGTTTCTAAACACTCGAATGCGAAATATGTTTTGGAGAGGGTAAATGAAATAATTTTGCCCTGATTATATTTTTATATAAAAACATTTTTTCCCAAATAATAAGTATTGGCTTGCTTGTTGATTTGAATAGAAATTCAAATTTGCGAATGAAGTTGGAATGGTTTAAGTTAACGAAATTCCAAATGGAACATATGAAAACAGGTTGGATTGTATGATTGAAATATGGATTTAAAATCGGATGAGCTTGATTGGAACCAATCTTGAATAAATAAATTGAATTTAATAAAATGAAATTCAATATAATGAAATTAGGATGATATTGATTATAAATTTATGAGAATTGGATTTTTTGTAAAGTTGTAGGAATGGATGACTTGAATGTTTAACTTGAAGATTATGTGTAACGACCGGGAATTCCGCTCGAGCCGAATCAGTCGCTAAACCGACCAAGACCGTACGAAACGCCTGATTGTTTTGAGAACACGCCACATCAGAACGCAAACAGAAGAACATTTCATTGTTTATTACAACAATTCCTCAAATTACAAGAATATACAGAGTATTAACAAATAATATACATTATAAAATATCAGAGATTACAATACATTACATAGCAGCAGAAAATAATACAATGCACAACTAGAAGAGATATACGGATATAAAGTTTTCCGGATATCATTCCAGCTGTAAACCAGGATCCTGTGAATATAAATCTGCAAAACCAAAACTACTAGCTGCCCGTGTCAAAATAAGGGCACCCAGAGTTTAGGTTAAAACAATAAACTCCAGGTCAGTCATGGGACTGGTGTGAGAACTAAAACAGTTATTAATCTTTATTTTAAAGTTTGGTAAATCAAGGGACCACGCCGTATAACACGGAACGGGTTTCCTCCCAAGAATACCAGTGCATATAACAAAACAGCGCAATGCTTTTTGGAAAAATGAAGCTATTATAAGACCCAGGTCCTATCACACAATGCAACACAAGCCAGGGGATAGGGTTTTCCCTTATAATAGCCAAACATGCTTAGTACGTTTAAAACAAATCATTTGATACTATAATAGGTGTATAGTGTCAAAACAATTTCAATCATAAATATCAATCATAGGCGGCATAGCATCCCATGCTACTATGTCGCCAATACTAGGCTCTACAATCAAAACTGCAAATGTCACGTATTTGGAAGTTGGATTTCCATCTGTAAACCGAGGCCAGGGATCGTCCTCTACCGATTCGAGACTCTCTAGCCCGAGCCTCAGGCAAGCGCGCAGGAAAGCCTTGGAGCGACAGGGCCGGTCCACTGATGTGGATTATTATGCCCGAACACTATGTTTCCCCGCCCTTTGGGGCGTAAATGAGCCAACGAATGACTCCATCGGACCCGGATCGTCCAATCTAACCGAGGTGCCTCGCAACAGCAACAACAACAACCACATAAGTCAAACTCGTCAGGGCGTGTAAAACCACTGACGCCACTTCTAACTAGAAAGAAACGCATGTCCTCTCTGAGGTCCTCTCCCGTTTTTGGTTCACAACCGGGGTGTGAGGCTCGCGAATTCACGTTACCCAAAGCTGTGCCACACAGGCTGTGCTTTGATCATCACCCACAAGACTTTGCTTTTCAACAGAAGCCTTGATCATATTGCCACTTAGGCATGCCACACAGGAAATTCACTTCATGCGTTTGATATCCATCAATATATAACCTCTAAGCTCGTACGTCTCATAGAAGGGCGTTAAGCAAGAGAATAAATTCTCCGCCGCCAAACAAATATATATTTAATAGAAATCAACCACACAGAATAAAATCCAATGTCAGACACACAGTCCATTTACAAGTTCGTTCTGGGTCTGAACGAAACCGGAGGCACCTAGTACCCCGCATATCCATCGATCTCCAAGTACGTCTGGACGATCACCAACTGATTACCTCCTCTTGGGTGTACGGCCCAATCAAGATCATCAGTAATCACCCAAACGACGTGAAGACCTCCGGTCTTCGACCACCGTCTTCATCTTCGAAACCACGTCGAATCAGTTATTCAGAATGGGATAAACCCGGTCTTTCTGAATAACTCGCGTATATAATAAACAAGTGTTACACAAACACAACATACGCCTCATTCCAATTCAGAATATTCTTTTGTTCAAATATTCTTATACTTTGGGGAAGGTTCCCATTAATTTTATCAAAGATAAATTCTTTAAATTTATTCTTTAATCTTCTTTGAATATCAATTCAAACTAGTCGGGATTAGCGAACCACACCGGAGTAATCATTTATTATATTTCCCAATCCCCACCTATTCATCCCATGAAGTAAAACTGGTAATACTTCATATCTAACACCATGGTGTTATCGGTAAATTCAATTACCATCTCACGTTCAAATCTAATTAAAGATTTAACTATCGCCTGGAGTAAAACTGGCGATACTCCATTCTCGATCTTTTCAATCTAATTAAAGATTCATTAAAACTCCACTTAGTTTTAATCTTTAACTGGGTCAAAGAATCAGTGTCATTTAAAACACGGTTCACGATAAACCCAAAATCATATTCCATTAATTATCGGGTTAAAGAACAAGTGTTATTTAAAACACTATTCACGATAAACCCAAAAATCAATACCAATTCAATTCCAATTAAATATTATTTAATTGGTACACTTCATTAAATCTAAATAAAAAGATTTAATCTTTTTCTCCACTGGGCTTAAGAACAGTGTTAATGAAGACACCATTCACGACAAACCCAAATCACATTTGATATTAAATACAAGGCTCTGAATAGAAAATATATCGGCTTATATTCAATATCAAATTCTACGACCAACAAATATCGTATTGGAAATAATGATATAAATATATCTTTCAAATTCCCATAACAATACCTATATCGTCACGAAATCCAACATCGAAATATTCCAAAGACAATTTCGATTCAAATCCATTCCAATTCAATTATTGGAAATTATGGTTACTTTTAAAACCATTTCAAATTCAATCTATTTATTTTAAAAATAAATAGAATTATAATTCTAGTTCAAAACTAGTTCATTTCGATAAAAATCTATTTCTATCTTTTCAAATATGGAGTTTTTCATCCCAATTTTTCACAAATCATTTCCTATGATTTTACACAAATTATTGATATTTTTAATAATTTTATCAAGGCCCGTACAGTAGATTTCCATCAACGGCCATCGAACTGCACTTACAGCGACCTTTTCCAAATTTGATTCGGACATAATTCCAAATCCAACCGTTAGATTTCAAATTTCTAATATTCGTTAGAAAGCTCTTTTCGATACGAACCCAACAGTTCCGGATTTAGGAGAATCCGACGGTCGGATCTCCCGCAATATCCATTCGAAGTCAATGGTCGAAATTCGCGAACTGCCGCGGCGCGTTCCATTCAGGCCATTATATTATATATATAATATATACTTCGTCGATTTTCTTTTAAAACGAATTTTATAAATCGTTTTAAATTCGTTTTCAAAATGATTTCAACTTCATTTCAAATTCAATTCAAAATTGAATTTTTCCTTATAAATTCGATTTAAATTCATTTCAAATTGATTTCAATTCAAATCGATTTTTAATTCAATTTCAGTTCGTCTCCAATTCCATTCAATTTCAATTCGAATTCATTTCTATTCAATTTCAAATCTATTCAATTTCAAATCTATTCAATTTCAATTCGAATTCATTTCTATTCAATTTCAATTCGAATTCTAATTCTTTTCAAAATATCAGATTTTGAAATCACTTTCGATATTCATTATAAAATGAATAAAATCGATATAAATATCGTTCACGTCAAAATGGCGTCAATCTAATCAACACGGCTTCATATATTTCTATTTTCAAATATTCTATTTCAAATATTTCTTTTTTTTTTCAAATATTTCTATTTCAAATATTTCTATTTCAAATATTTCTATTCAAAACTGGAATGAAGCCCAATCAATTACCATAGATTTTATTTCTATGGATTTCCATACAACGCATGTATATATCAACAATGACGAATAATCAACCATCATCCAAAGTGCATTCTACACTGTATAAGCATCAAATATAAATATTTAACGCTTATAACAGTCTGTCAATCAATCGATCGACATACAACTAATTATTGGGATTAGTGTATGTCATATATCATCCCAATACCCGTGTGGGGTTTCAAACAATCAAACACAGATTTTATTTGTGCAGTTGGTCGATGTGTAAAATTTATCGTCCCAATCAATATCAATCAAATCAGTGTATATAAACAAATCTCCGATTTGTTTATATTAATTTATTTCAATTCATGTACACGTTAAAAATTCTATTTTTAACTATATAATATTTTACACTATAAAATATTTTATTTCGTTTCACATCACACAATCAACTACACATCAAAATCAAACAAACAAGCATACAAGCCGTCCATGGTCTGTGGACGACGGGTGTCGGGTGCTACTAAACACCGTATGCATCCTAGTATATATTTTAACTAGAAAATAAAATTAAAAGGTGAGAAGTTCTCACCGACTAGCTAATCCAAACGCCACGACTCTTCATAAGTAGAAATCCTCCGCCGTTTCTTCTTTCATCACTTTCGTCATCCGTATTCACTACATATATAAAAATCAAATTTTTACTTCGCTATTCAATATATAAAAATCGAATTTTCACTTCGCTATTCAATATATAAAAATCGAATTTTTACTTCGCTATTCAATATATAAAAATCGAATTTTCACTTCGCTATTCAATATATAAAAATCGAATTTTTACTTCGCTATTCAATATATAAAAATCGAATTTTTACTTCGCTATTCAATATATAAAAATCGAATTTTCACTTCGCTATTCAATATATAAAAATCGAATTTTTATATTGTTGTCATGTGTATAAAAATCACATTTTTATACTACAACTATATAGATAAAAATTCTATTTTTACACCGCTAAAAATCGTATCTTTTCTATTTTAAAAATCTAATCTTTTCTATTTTAAAAATCTAATCTTTTCTATGTTAAAAATCTAATCTTTTCTTTTTTAAAATCTATTCTTTTCTTTTTTTAAAAATCTAATCTAATCTAATCTTTTTTTTTAAAATCTAATCTTTTCTATTTTACTATATAAATTAAATCATATTTTTATACAAAGGCTTAGTAATAATAAAAAATCGAACCTAAAAGAAAATTAAATTAAAAATAAAAAGTAGACTTACAGTTTTTTTTTCAGCGTGTGGGGGGGGGGGGGGGGGGTTAGTTCGCATTCGCCGGAGGTTAAGGGGGTCAGAGTTGGTGCTTCAGGCGGTGGAGAGGGGTGCGGGGGGGGGGTGCGGTCAGAGGTTTTGGGTGGTTGGGGTTTCCAGAAGGGGGCTCGCGCGACAGGAGAGGCAGGGGAGAAGAAGGGGCGGCGGTGGTGCCAGGGAGGGGCGGAGGTCGGGCGGCGCCTGCCTTGGCGGCGGTGGAAGGCCGACGGGGGGGGGGGGGGGGGGGAGGCGACGAGATCGCGATCCTCCCCTTCCATTTTCTTTTTTTTTTTCCTTTTTACTTTCTGTTGAAAATTAAATTGGGGGGGGGGGGGTGACTGAAAGGATAGGGAGAAAAGGGTTTTTAATTTTATTTATTTAATTATTTAATTTCAAAAAGGTACTTTTTATTTCGACCTCGAAACGAGACCCACCGCCTGTCGTCTATAGCTGATTACCCTCATTCCGAACACAATGGGATATGTATCGAAAGCTGATTCGATCGTTTCGATCAGTTTTCGTCAAAATCAAAATATAATTCTATATATTGAATTTGAACGCGCATTTCAATTTACCGAGGCCACATAATAACTAGAAAAATTCCCGAAAAATATTTTCTAGCTTCGTATTGATGATACGGTCCTAACAAAACTAGTTTCGTCGAATTCTGAGACCGTTTGAAAAATGGCCATTTTCCAGTCGATTAAAATCAACTGAAACTAGTCAAATGCGTTTTCCTTCGCCACGCTCACATATTGATTCTAAAAATTATGAAATTTGAAACATGGAAATAATTTGACATTGCGGATCCAACAAAAGTGGTTTCATCGAAATCCGAGGTCGCTTGCAAAATTTCCATTTTTAAGGGCCGAAATTCCATAGCGACTATTCTGAATTTTTAACTGGACATATCTTTTGATTCCCGCTATGAAATTTTGATTTTTCGGACTCGTTGGAAAGATATTCTTAAATAGATTCTAATATTTTTGGTTTCACTAAAATCCCGTTTATTTTGCACCCGGTACATTCATTTGAAATTTGAAATCGAATTATTGAACTACCGCGCCCTTTTCAATTCCTTTTATATATATAAATAAAATATTTATATTCTAACGACGACGTATATAAATATATACGTTCTAATTCTATTCAAAATAAATTTTCCGTCGATATATTATTTAAAATATTTCATTTTAAATATTCAAAATTCACCAAAATTGCCAAAATAAATTTTTTAAATTGGCCCAGATTTCCGGGTCGTTACAATCTCCCCCACTTAAAACTTTTCATCCCCGAAAAGGAACGAAGCCGAAAGTTGTTTAACAAATCAACTCAACTTTCACTATTTTCATTACGGCTTAAGTTCTTCAACTTTTCAGTTTCTAAGAACTTTTCAAAATTTTAAAAAAATTTGGCTAACACCCTAAATTTTTGAAAAATTTCGCCATAACCTCCCCTGCACCGAGGACTTCGGGATATTTCATATAGCCTCCCATGGCCTTCTTCAATCCAAAAGAAAAAGCCAATCGGCTCACAAAATCATCATCACGCAAACAAAACGGTAAATTATGGTAAACATGTCCCTATTTGTCGGGCAAACAATTTTACTCTTCTGCTCTAGCCTCCTTGCTATGACCTGTTCAGTGGATACACATGTATATGCAAGCAAATGCGACAAACTTTCATATAATTCACTATTTGGTTCAATTTGGCTAAACGGTTCAACATTCTAATTAATCAAACAATAATCAAACAACACAACCAGCAATCAATTAGTTGATTAGCTTTTCAAATTCTTAATTTTTGATACATATACAGAAAATCATGTTTTTGATACCAAATCACAACAATAGACCCTATCTAATTTTGGTTCTCACACCAGTCAATAGGAAATATATAGAAATCTCACTTTCGTCACTCGAATATAAACACTGATGATGAGGCCTCATCATCAGAATCATCTCCGGGCGACTAGAGTGTGATTCTATATCTATCCAGTATATTAAAATTTCGAATACACGCGGATCAGACGTATACGCAAAATCTGTATATACTGGATAGTCCAAATCAATATAAAATAAATAATCAAATACGTATAAAACGATTTAAATTTCAAAACAAAACTTGTTTTAATTTTCAAAAATATACTCTTCACACTCGTTCTAGGATACTACTGATCCTATCTCTAACGAGTCATTCCCATTGGATATTACTAATCCAATATCTGATGAATTCTTTCGTATGGTTCTAATGTTTCTTATTCTCTAAGCTTTGTAAACCAAAGCTCTGATACCACGATGTAACGACCGGGAATTCCGCTCGATCCGAATCTGTCGCTAAACCGACCAAGACCGTATGAAACGCCTGATTGTTTTGAGAACACGCCACATCAGAACAGAAGAACATTTTATTGTTTATTACAACAATTCATCAGATTACAAGAATATACAAAGTATTAACAAATAATATGCATTATAAAATATCAGAGATTACAATACATTACATAGCATCGGAAAATAATACAATGCACAACTAGAAGAGATATACGGATACAAAGCCTTCCGGATATCATTCCAGCTGTAAACCAGGATCCTGTGAATACAAATCTGCAAAACCAAAACTACTAGCTGCCCGTGTCAAAATAAGGGCACCCAGAGTTTAGGTTAAAACAATAAACTCCAAGTCAGTCATGGGACTGGTGTGAGAACTAAAACAGTTATTAATCTTTATTTTAAAGTTCGGTAAATCAAGGGACCACGCCGTATAACACGGAACGGGTTTCCTCCCAAGAATACCAGTGCATATAACAAAACAGCGCAATGCTTTTTGGAAAAATGAAGCTATTATAAGACCCAGGTCCTATCACACAATGCAACGCAAGCCGGGGGATAGGGTTTTCCCTTAAAATAGCCAAACATGCTTAGTACGTTTAAAACAAATCATTTGATACTATAATAGGTGTATAGTGTCAAAATAATTTCAATCATAAATATTAATCATAGGCGGCATAACATCCCATGCTACTATGTCGCCAATACTAGGCTCTACAATCAAAACCGCAAATGTCACGTATTTGGAAGTTGGATTTCCATCTATGAACCGAGGCCAGGGATCGTCCTCTACCGATTCGAGACTCTCTAGCCCGAGCCTCAGGCAAGCGCGTAGGGAAGCCTTGGAGCGACAGGGCCGGTCCACCGATGTGGATTATTATGCCTGAACACTACGTTTCCCCGCCCTTTGGGGCGTAAATGAGCCAACGAATGACTCCATCGGACCCGGATCGTCCGATCTAACCGAGGCGCCTCGCAACAACGACAACCACATAAGTCAAACTCGTCAGGGCGTGTAAAACCACTGACGCCACTTCTAACTAGAAAGAAACGCATGTCCTCCCTGAGGTCCTCTCCCATTTTTGGTTCACAACCGGGGTGTGAGGCTCGCGAATTCACGTTACCCAAAGTTGTGCCACACAGGCTGTGCTTTGATCATCACCCACAAGACTTTGCTTTTCAACAGAAGCCTTGATCATATTGCCACTTAGGCATGCCACACAGGCAATTCACTTCATGCGTTTGATATCCATCAATATATAACCTCTGAGCTCGTACGTCTCAGAGAAGGGCATTAAGCAAGAGAATAAATTCTCCACCGCCAAACAGATATATATTTAATAGAAATCAACTACACAGAATAAAATCCAATGTCAGACACACAGTCCATTTACAAGTTCGTTCTGGGTCTGAACGAAACCGGAGGCACCTAGTACCCCGCATATCCATCGATCTCCAAGTACGTCTGGACGATCACCAACTGATTCCCTCCTCTTGGGTGTACGGCCCAATCAAGATCATCAGTAATCACCCAAACGACGTGAAGACCTCCGGTCTTCGACCACCGTCTTCATCTTCGACACGATGTCGAATCAGTTATTCAGAATGGGATAAACCCGGTCTTTCTGAATAACTCGCGTATATAATAAACAAGTGTTACACAAACACAACATACGCCTCATTCCAATTCAGAATATTCTTTTGTTCAAATATTCTTATACTTTGGGGAAGGTTCCCATTAATTTTATCAAAGATAAATTCTTTAAATTTATTATTTAATCTTCTTTGAATATCAATTCAAACTAGTCGGGATTAGCGAACCACACCAGAGTAATCATTTATTTTATTTCCCAATCCCCACCTATTCATCCCATGAAGTAAAACTGGTCATACTTCATATCTAACACCACGGTGTTATCGGTAAATTCAATTACCATCTCACGTTCAAATCTAATTAAAGATTTAACTATCGCCTGGAGTAAAACTGGCGATACTCCATTCTCGATCTTTTCAATCTAATTAAAGATTCATTAAAACTCCACTTAGTTTTAATCTTTAACTGGGTCAAAGAATCAGTGTCATTTAAAACACGGTTCACGATAAACCCAAAATCACATTCCATTAATTATCGGGTTAAAGAACAAGTGTTATTTAAAACACTATTCACGATAAACCCAAAAATCAATACCAATTCAATTCCAATTAAATATTATTTAATTGGTACACTTCATTAAATCTAAATAAAAAGTTTTTATCTTTTTCTCCACTGGGCTTAAGAACAGTGTTAATGAAGACACCATTCACCACAAACCCAAATCACATTTGATATTAAATACAAGGCTCTGAATAGAAAATATATCGGCTTATATTCAATATCAAATTCTACGACCAACAAATATCGTATTGGAAATAACGATATAAATATATCTTTCAAATTCCCATAACAATACATGTATCATCACGAAATCCAACATCGAAATATTCCAAAGACAATTTCGATTCAAATCCATTCCAATTCAATTATTGGAAATTCTGGTTACTTTTAAAACCATTTCAAATTCAATCTATTTATTTTAAAAATAAATAGAATTATAATTCTAGTTCAAAACAAGTTCATTTCGATAAAAATCTATTTCTATCTTTTCAGATATGGAGTTTTTCATCCCAATTTTTCACAAATCATTTCCTATGATTTTACACAAATTATTGATATTTTTAATAATTTTATCAAGGCCCGTACAGTCGATTTCCATCAACGGCCATCGAACTGCACTTACAACGACCTTTTCCAAATTTGATTTGGACATAATTCCAAATCCAACCGTTAGATTTCAAATTTCTAATATTCGTTAGAAAGCTCTTTTCGATACGAACCCAACGGTTCCAGTTTTAGGAGAATCCGACGGTCGAATCTCCCGCAATATCCATTCGAAGTCAATGGTCGAAATTCGCGAACTACCGCGGTGAGGCGCGTTCCATTCAGGACATTATATTATATATATATATATAATATATACTTCGTCGATTTTATTTTAAAACGAATTTTATAAATCGTTTTCAAAACGATTTCAACTTCATTTCAAATCAAAATTGAATTTTTCCTTATAAATTCGATTTAAATTCATTTCAAATTGATTTCAATTCAAATCGATTTTTAATTCAATTTCAGTTCTTCTTCAATTCCATTCAATTTCAATTCGAATTCATTTCTATTCAATTTCAAATCTATTCAATTTCAATTCGAATTCATTTCTATTCAATTTCAATTCGAATTCTAATTCTTTTCAAAATATCAGATTTTGAAATCACTTTCGATATTCATTATAAAATGAATAAAATCGATATAAATATCGTTCACGTCAAAATGGCGTCAATCTAATCAACACGGCTTCATATATTTCTATTTTCGAATATTCTATTTCAAATATTTCTTTTTTTTCAAATATTTCTATTTCAAATATTTCTATTCAAAACTGGAATGAAGCCCAATCAATTACCATAGATTTTATTTCTATGGATTTCCATACAACGCATGTATATATCAACAATGATGAATAATCAACCATCATCCAAAGTGCATTCTACACTGTATAAGCATCAAATGTAAATATTTAATGCTTATAACAGTATGTCAATCAATCGATCGACATACAACTAATTATTGGGCTTAGTGTATGTCATATATCATCCCAATACCCGTGTGGGGTTTCAAACAATCAAACACAGATTTTATTTGTGCAGTTGGTCGATGTGTAAAATTTATCGTCCCAATCAATATAAATCAAATCAGTGTATATAAACAAATCTCCGATTTGTTTATATTAATTTATTTCATTTCATTTCATATACACGTTAAAAATTCTATTTTTAACTATATAATATTTTCCACTATAAAATATTTTATTTCGTTTCACATCACATCACACAATCAACTACACATCAAAATCAAACAAACAAGCATACAAGCCGTCCATGGTCTGTGGACGACGGGTGTTGGGTGCTACTAAACACCGTCTGCATCCTAGTATATATTTTAACTAGAAATTAAAATAAAAAGGTGAGAAGTTCTCACCGACTAGCTAATCCAAACGCCACGACTCTTCATAAGTAGAAATCCTCCGCCGTTTCTTCTTTCATCACTTTCGTCATCCGTATTCACTACATATATAAAAATCGAATTTTTACTTCGCTATTCAATATATAAAAATCGAATTTTCACTTCGCTATTCAATATATAAAAATCGAATTTTTACTTCGCTATTCAATATATAAAAATCGAATTTTCACTTCGCTATTCAATATATAAAAATCGAATTTTTACTTCGCTATTCAATATATAAAAATCGAATTTTTACTTCGCTATTCAATATATAAAAATCGAATTTTCACTTCGCTATTCAATATATAAAAATCGAATTTTCACTTCGCTATTCAATATATAAAAATCGAATTTTTATATTGTTGTCATGTGTATAAAAATCACATTTTTATACTACTACTATATAGATAAAAATTCTATTTTTACACCGCTAAAAATCGTATCTTTTCTATTTTAAAAATCTAATCTTTTCTATTTTAAAAATCTAATCTTTTCTATTTTAAAAATTTAATCTTTTCTATTTTAAAAATCTAATCTTTTCTTTTTTAAAATTCTAATCTTTTCTTTTTTTAAAAATCTAATCTTTTCTTTTTTTTAAAATCTAGTCTTTTCTATTTTAAAAATCTAATCTTTTCTATTTTACTATATAAATTAAATCATATTTTTATACAAAGGCTTAGTAATAATAAAAAATCGAACCTAAAAGAAAATTAAATTAAAAATAAAAAGTAGACTTACAGTTTTTTTTCCAGCGTGTGTGTGTGTGGGGGGGGGGGGGTAGTTCGCATTCGCCGGAGGTTAAGGGGGTCAGAGTTGGTGCTTCAGGCGGCGGAGAGGGGTGCAGGGGGGGTGCGGTCAGAGGTTTTGGGTGGTTGGGGTTTCCAGAACGGGGCTCGCGCGACAGGAGAGGCAGGGGAGAAGAAGGGGCGGCGGTGGTGCCAGGGAGGGGCGGAGGTCGGGCGGCGCCTGCCTTGGCGGAGGTGGAATGCCGACGGGGGGAGGGGGGCGACGAGATCGCGATCCCCCTTCCATTTTCTTTTTTTTCCTTTTTACTTTCCGTTGAAAATGAAATCGGGGGGGGGGGCGTTGACTGAAAGGATAGGGAGAAAAGGGTTTTTAATTTTTTATATTTACTTAATTTCAAAAAGGTACTTTTTATTTCGACCTCGAAACGAGACCCACCGCCTGTCGTCTATAGCTAATTACCCTCATTCCGAACACAATGGGATATGTATCGAAAGCTGTTTCGATCAGTTTTCGTCAAAATCAAAATATAATTCTATATATTGAATTTGAACGCGCATTTCAATTTACCGGGGTCACATACTAACTAGAAAAATTCCCGAAAAATATTTTATAGCTTCGTATTGACGATACGGTCCTAACAAAACTAGTTTCGTCGAATTCTGAGACCGTTTGAAAATGGCCATTTTCCAGTCGATTAAAATCAACTGAAACTAGTCAAACGCGTTTTCCTTTGCCACGCTCCCATATTGATTCTAAAAATTATGAAATTTGAAACCTAGCAATAATTTGACATCGTGGATCCAACAAAAGTGGTTTCGTCGAAATCGGAGGTCGCTTGCAAAATTTCCATTTTTAAGGGCCGAAATTCCATAGCGACTATTCTGAATTTTCAACTGGACATATCTTTTGATTCCCGCTATGAAATTTTGATTTTTCGGACTCGTTGGAAAGATATTCTTAAATAGATTCTAATATTTTTGGTTTCACTAAAATCCCGTTTATTTTGCACCCGGTACATTCATTTGAATTTTGAAATCGAATTATCGAACTACCACGCCATTTTCAATTCCTTTTATATATATAAATAAAATATTTATATTCTAACGACGACGTATATAAATATATACGTTCTAATTCTATTCAAAATAAATTTTCTGTCGATATTATTTAAAATATTTCATTTTGAATATTCAAAATTCACTAAAATTGCCAAAATAAAAATTTTAAATTGGCCCAGATTTCCGGGTTGTTACAATATGAAGCTAACGAATTCCATATGAGTTGAGAACAGGTACAAAAGCTAATATTGATTATGTTCTGGAGCTGATTGGATACAGTTTGATTTGAGTTGCATAGTAATTGAACAAGCTCGAGTATAGTTTATCGCTTTTCGAATAATAACGCTCGCAACAAGGTACGCCTACACAAAATATAAATTTTGGGTTTTTGATTTGGGTTCTGAATTGGATTTTCCAAACGTGTTGATCAATGGATTTATTTTTGTACCTGCAATATTGTAGAAGTCCCTCCGTAGAGGACAGACACTGCCAAAAAATTTCCAAAATTTAAGGTGTTTGATTATTATTAGTATTTTTGAAAAAAATTTAATTGGTTTTTCTATTGAAACTAGTTGAATTAGTTAAACTAGAAATTCAGGTAGTGTAACAGAATATTTTTAACTAGTTGAATTTTTGAAATTTTTGAGTTTGTAACATTCTTCCATTCTTAGTAATTTCGGGGACGAGATTCTTTTAAGGGGGAAGGAATGTAACGACCTAGATTTTTAACCGTTTTATTTAATATATAAATATGGTTTAAATATAGTTTTGGAATTTAATTAGCTTGATTTCAATAATGTTGAATATTTTATTAATATTAATAATAAAATAATAATTTAAATTTTGAAATGGTCAGAATTTATTGGATTTATAATATAATGTGAACTAGCAATTTAAAAGGATTTAATGTTGTTTGGTCTTGAATTATATTAATGATTTCGTTTATTAAACAACATTTGAACGTTTCATTTATAATTTAATTATAAAACAAGCAGCAGCGTGGTAGTTCATAGTATAATGTTTTGAACTTTTATTGGACATACAAGATCCATTTTAAGCCGGAATTTCTTGAAACAAGAAACGTCTGAATCTATTGGATAATATTTTTCTAATAAAAGAGAAAAATCGAGTTTTCATGTTGTAGAATTTTTTTATGTCCAAATCAAATTTTCAAATAGTCTCTATGGAATTCGTTTATATTTTATGACGTTTATTTATGTAAATGAAAAGGGTTATAAATATTTTAATATAGATTTGGCTTGGAATTCAAACTGGAGTATTTTATTTTGAAAGTACATGAAATTCTGCTCAAGTATGACTGATTACAATATTTTACTATTATTATATTGAAGTATTTTAAAATTGATTTATTTTAGTTTAATTTGGACCCTTAAAAAGGGACTTTATTCAAACGACCTCCATTTTCAATGAAACAAATTTTATTAAGACCATAACAGTTAATTATTGCTAGATTTCAGGTTTTGCGTCAATTGGAGTTATTTTGTGAGCACTAAAAAATTAAATGTGAATAAAACAATCATTTGGATTCAAACGAGCACCGTGTGAGCAAACGGACTCGGAATTTGACGAAACAAGCTTCATTAGGACCATAACGACCAATTTTACCATGTCGTCCACTTTCATCGCGAACAGATTTTGTATGTGAGCACAAGAACGAATAAACATCGTTCAGAAATGGCGATAAGCACAAAATAAAAATCGTTAGTCATTATCGCTCGTCACGTCAACCTAAAATATTAATATTAATATTTATATATACCTATTGTTCAGCCAAACTTCGGCATCCCATTCAAAACCACTTCGACCGCCCATCTATTTTTCAAAAAAGCCATCCTTCACGTTTTAAATTATTTCTTCAATTCTGTTATGAATCGGAGGAGGTGTTAATAGCAAACTGGTAGGGGATGTCAAGGGGGAGGCACTGTAAAAATTTGGGGAAGTTTCATCACTTGTGGCGGCTGTAATCGTGAGAAATCCGAAACTTTTCAGTTTCGTTCTTTTGTATTTTGACGACGGTGGATTGTTTTGGGGTGATGGTGTCTAAAGCAATATTGTAGAGGAGAGCTTCAACTTTGCTTTTGGTCGTTCGAGCTGAAACTGCCTGTAGCGGCGGTGATTGTGAGTTGATCGGAATACGTTATTTAGGGTGGTTTTAGCGAAGTGACGATCAGAAATCATGGATTTGATGGTGATAGGGTATGAGATGGCTGATGATGTCTGAAGTTCGAATGAAGTGGGTAGCGACGGTGAGGGTTGGCGGTGGTTCGGCAGTCTGAAGTGGAGCGAGGTGGTGGATTTTTGTCAAGGAGTAGTTTCCGTTTGAACGCGATTATAGGGCGGAGCAGGTGGAGTGTGGGCCCAATTTTTGGGCGACGATGGCTTCTGGAGTGGCGGTTGCAATGGATGTGTCAGGGTTGGTCCAGGTTGTTAGAGGCGACATCGGTTGCGTTGAATTGAGCAATGGCGTATTGAGGAAGAAAACGATCGGGAAGAGGTGGGATCCAATCCAGAAAACGCTGTGAACAATAACTTAGCTGACATGGAAAGATTTGTTAAGGTTTGAGATTTAATTATAGTTAAATTAATTATCTTAATTAATATATAAACCTATAATCGTGATAGTTTAACCATATGTTGTCAGAATCGAGCGAAACCGGACACGTTGGAATTACAGGGAAGAGCACTACACTGGTAAGCAATTCCGGACAGGATTGGAAGCGATTGGATCTTCATTTAATTTTAAATGCTCGTTTAAAATTAAATGAAACAACGCGCGAACCGTCAACTGAAATTAAATGTGAGTTAGTTCTCACGCTTTCTGGAATTCTATGATGTGATTAATTCATATAATTCAAATTTAGTCGTTGATCGTATAAATTAGTTGATTGGTTGTCGTGGATACTATTTGTCTGTTATTGGTTGACGTTAAACATTTTTATGTTATTTGAAATGTATTGGATGAAATTTCTATTTTCATATATTGCTATAACGAGCTATGATGTAGGGAAGAACAGGTTGGAGGGATCCAACCGGATTCCTCAAATATTACGTATCTTTTTTGTAATGACCCGAAAATCTGGTCCAATTTGAGCTGACTAAATAACACAAGTCCAACCCCAAATTGCACTGGAAACCAGGAAATTAATAGAAAGAAGACAGAGGGGGAGGATAGATAAGATAGAAACTTAGAATAGAAGAAGAACACAACATCAGAGTAACACGAACCTCACAGCGGAACGAATAACATATAATATATATAACATAACTTGAAATATACATCTGTACTTGAATATACATCATTATCAAAGTACAGCACTTACAACACAGCGGAAATAAACTATAGCTATATGATCATGAAGCCTACTGCTCCAGCTCTTCAAGTATCTGTAAATCCCGACTACTTGACTGCCCGTACAAATTTAGGCACCCAAGAGTTTAGGGAAAACAACAAAATAAACTCCGGGTCAGTCATGGGACTGGTATGAGTAAAACAGTTTAAAACCGTTTGAACAAGTAAATGATATCTCATAAGACCACGCCGTATAACGGAACGGGTTTTTCCCTTATGAGAATCCAAATTTATCTTTATGTCAAAAACCTTTTGATATTATAATAATGTCTATCAATCACAATATTTTAATCATCTAGCAGAAACACTTTCATCTCACGCTCTACATATATAGTATACAATCAATACCGCAAGCACGTATTGGGTAATGGATTTCCAACTATGACAAGGTATGGAACCACATTCCGATCAGTGTACTCTAGGAACGATACACTGGAGTTCAACAAGAACATCTTGCAACTCAGCCACACATGACCGACCACTCATTTCGCTTGAGTGTATCGAATGTATATCACTAACGGTTGGGATCAGCAACCGTTTCCCGTATATATATGGGACAACATTGATAGATTAAAGAAGAAAATGAATATTCTCTAGATAGGTGATTATACACCCTACTTCGGAGCGACCGACTTAGCCATGCTGCCTGCCCGATTTCTGTCATTTACCGGATGGGAGGCTAGAAGCTACGCTAATCTTTTACATGTCACATCTTCATTCACTTTGAATGTCACATCGTCATACCTGCCAAATCACAAATTGACTTATCCAAAAATATCACGGGTATAAAGCTAAGAGAAACGAATTCCTCCGCCACCAAACGTGAATAGTTTGAAGAGATCAACTTACGTGATCTATTAGATATACTTTGTCAGACATTCTTCCATACAGGTCGTCCTGGGACTGGACAAACCTAAGGCACTATTCTGTAAACAGGATAGCCCTTGCATAACTCCGTCTTCAATTATCTTTGGCATATATGATTCGCAACGCTTATGCCAATACGGAGTGGTTCTTCGGATAATAATCCAACCGGTCTCTCCATATTAACAACGTTAAAATGGTCAAAACTTTGATAGTATGTGATTTACCTATCAAAGAAAAACACGTGTGCAAACAACGATATCATTTCCAGATGGAAATTCTATCAATCAATCATCAATCATATATATATATATATATATATATATTCATATATCCCTTATTTTCTATGTTTAGAAAATATATGTTATTAACACTGGAAAACATTTCCTTTTGTTTATTTACATATCACTATCCTTCCACAACTATCAGTCCCTGACTGTAAACTAGTAGGAGAACAATTCTCTAAGTATAAACCCCGAAGGCCGAAACCAACATCAGATTGATACTCAGAAAACTATTCAACTTAACTAATCTCTAGTCAGTTTCTAATCTTGTTTAACTCTATTTCGATTAACTCTAATTGAATAACTCTATTTGTTTAACTCTTTTTGATAACTACGTTTGATTTACTCCTTTTGATGAACTACGTTTGATTAACTCCTTTTTATCTCGTAAATTTCCTTTTATAAGAATATTTAGTTTCCAACTAAATATTCCTTTTATAAATTCTATTTATTTACTAAATAAATATTCCTTTATTCTATTCTATTTGTTTTATCAACATTTTTCCCTTCTAAAAAACTCTATTCGTTTTATAAACATTTTCCTTTTATTTACTTTTGAAATATTTCCTTTTATAAAATCTGTTGATTTTATAAAATCCCTTTATTTCAATTTACATTGAAATAATTCTTTTTACATCCCAGGGTCTTTTTGTGATATTAAAAATATCGAATAACAATGATCAACATCATTCTAACACACATAATCCAACATATTATATATCACATCATATATTACAATACATGAACAGAACAGTATCATAAATATTGAGGAGTCTAGTTGGACCCCTCCAACCTGTTCCCCTGCATCACCGATGTTAAACAACACATATATAAAATATTCTGATAAAACAGAATCAAATATTCGATTAACGATTTATATATATATATATATATCGTTATCTATGATTTCAATCAATACACAAACAACTCAACCAACAGTTAACACACATCAATCAGTCATCATTTATCTGTTCTAAATATACGTTATAAAAATAGAACTGTTCAGAGTTGGTGAGTTTTACTCACATTGGCAGTTCATCTTTAAAGAACGATAAATTGTTTGTTTGATTTGAATCAAACAATTTATTTCGCCTTAAATTCAAACGAGCTCCAATCCAATTGTAGTCAGTTCCATTGTGGAGCTCTCGTCCAGACGGTCCCAATGGATCCGACCGTTCGAAAAACTGATAATGTATGACTAAGATATAACATTAAGAAGTTAATACACATTGGATTTTAATTTAAACTAAAATCATTTATTTTTAAATGGGCCTCACACCTCTTTAACTTCCTCGGCCCAAATATCCTTCTTCCCCAAATGGTGCCGTGACCAATTCTGCTCCTCACAATGACTAACTTCACACTACCCAATCCCTCTCTACTTCATAAACCCCAAAACAAACACTGCCATCAAGCTCCTCTCGCACTCTCCATCTACTCACCACCACGTATCCCAATCGCCCTCAGCATTTGGTTGCGTCGAACAGTATTTGCACCAAATCAACGGTATTCCACCGAACATATTCAAACCCAAATCAAACTAAAACTTCATGGCTGATGCTACTTGATCTCCTCTACCCGAAATCAACATCGAAACATGAAATTAACGCTGCTACTACTTGCGAACTGGAACCCTAACCGTATTGTCGAGAACCGCACCCTTAAAAGGAACATCGAACACCAGAGAACGGGTATGGGATTGAAGTATACATCAACACAAACTCATGTATATACGCTATACGATTTATAGAAAATTATTGGAATTTTGTTTGATTTTTTTTGAAGACCAAAACCTTGTACTGGAGAAAACAACGACGCCATTTTTTTTGTGTTGACTTCAGAAAAATGTAATTAGGTTTAGAAGGATTGGTGTGGTACTTATAGAAATTTTTTAAATGATTTTATATTAGTATTTTATATTGATATTTACCTTAACACTACTTTCATTTGTTGTTAAAAATTCCTGTGGTCACATACAACACCCAAAAATCACGAAACTGGACATGCAGCTACAGTTCGACATTACGGTCCAAATGAAACTAGTTTCGTCAAATTCCGACTTCGTTTGCTCACACAACGTATTTTTAAAGGTCGATTTATCGACTGTTTTTCACATTAAAATCGCCCACGGCCACATACTGACCTCAAAAATCACGGAAATTGAAATCTAACAATAATTTAACATTGCGGATCCAACAAAATTAGTTTCATTGAATTCTGAGGTCGTTTGCAAAACTGGCTATTTTTAAAGCCCTAAATTACCCTTTTAAATATATAAATATATTTAAAACAATTAAATTTAATATTTAAAATTTTATATTATCGTATATATTCACAACAGAATATCATACAGCTCTAGAATATTTCTATATGAATTTCTAACTCGATATTTCAAATCCCGATTAAATAGATATTCGATTTATAATGAAATTCCATTTATAAATATAAATAATTCCTTTTTTAAATTATAAAGGAATTCCACAGCGACTTTTCTAAAATTTGATTTGGACATAAATCAAAATCTACACAATGAAATCACGATTTTTCTCTTCCACTAGAAAGATATACTTCACCAGCTCCACATGTTTCTTGTTTCACAGAAATCCGATTTAAAACGAACCCTGTACATTCAATTGAAGTTCAAATCGCCAAATAGCGAACTACCGCGCCATTTCGAGCTCGATTATAATTATAATATATTTATAAGTTCAAATTTCGTTTATATAATATATTCGTTATTATAATTCAACTCTAAACTGAATTATATATTTTGAATTGTCCAGTTCACACAATATTGTGAATTCCACTAATTCTGATTATTCCTGAATTAAATATATTATTTAATTATTATATTAATTAAATATTCAATATAATTTAATTAATTGACCATTTGAATTCTAAATCACTTCATAAATAATTAAATTAATTAATTATTATATCACTGAAAACTGCGGGTCATTACATTCTTCCCTACTTAAAATAATTTCGTCCTCGAAATTGCTAAGTTATAAAACCAACCCTATCGACTGATTAGAACTTATATGTTCACTTCTTAAATTCAGTTTCAACTGAAACAATTTAATTTCATTTAAAATATTAATTAATCCTTATCAACGAAAATTTTCAAAAATTCTGAAATTTTCTAACACCCGAATTTTTTCGAAAAATTTCGCTATAACCTCCTTTGTACGGCTCAATCGGTACAACCACAACTCGCCTCTCTGGGCCATCTCCAACCCAAAAGAAAATCAAAATGCCAAGCGGCTTGCCAATTCGGCTCATAAATCTCATATCCAATAGAAATATAAACTTGTACCTTTTTGCCGGGCATATCATTATATCGTTTCCATCTGCTATCAATTCAGCACATACCAATGTCATCCCAATCAAACTCCAATCTGTTTTTTTATCCACAAATCCAACCATTCGCTTATACCTAAGTCGAATTCAGTTTCAAATCAAAGTTCCATTTTCGATTTTAAATTTCTTAACTCATCAATCCAAATTTCTCGATATCCTTCTAATCCAAATTAACTCCAATTTGCTTTTGAAATTTTCAATTCAATTTCCACTTAACTGGCTTTAATTCAATTCCAATTTGCTGTGACAAGTATTATTTAACTTGTTTTTATTTTAAACAATCTCTGCCTGGGAATTTTCAAAAAGTTTACCCTTTTCAAAAGTCAAATATTCCTTTTTAGGATTCAAAACAATCTTGTTTCCTCAAAACAATTCAAAAACAAAATCTTTCCGGTAGTAATCCGTCACTTACAACTCGAAATTGAACACCGATGATGTCATGATCATCATCGGAATCTATTTCCAGCTTTCGAAGTGAGTTCAATACTATAAAACCATTTCTAACATTTCCATTTTGAAATTTATTTCAAAATATCCTTCCAATGTTGTAAACAATTTAAAATCTCCCAGGATCTTAAAATTCTCTTATACTCAATCAATTCCATTTGCAAACACCCTTTTCAAATTTCCTGAGTTTTAATTCCAATTCTGATTTAAATTCTGATTTAATTCATCTGTTTCATATACTATACTTATATGAATTCTGATCGGTTACTTACATAACCATTTTACTTTTTATAATCTTACTCGATTATAATAACAACCAGTATATCCTATATATTATAATCATTTCCAATATAAATCCTTTATATCAAAATATAAATTGGGTAAAATTATTTCATTTACCCTCTTTTCAAAACATACTGTGACGGCCCGCCCCGCACCAACCGACATTTACTCCAAAAGTGCGCTGTACACATGTCCAGTTAGCACGGAACGGGTCGTTAGAAGGAAAAGGAAGAGAATGAACTAATCAAGGAACCTGTAGAATGTCTCACAGCGCATGGGATAAAATATAATAATAACATACTTGACATAAAACAGGCGAGACAGTGCATAAGCTGATAACTAATAATCATTGTCAACATCAGAGCATCGGAAATCCAAATACAGCTTATTACAACTTTCCAAATTTACTGTCTCTAACAAAAGAAAACTAAAGTAGAAGATGCACCACCAATGCCCAAGCAGTGATCTTCAACAACACAGGGAGAATACTATATATATTACGTGGAAGCCTCCTGCTCGTCTCCGGATCATCTACCCGTGCATCACCAGCTAACCTGTCTCTAGTCTGCTCGTGTGAGCACCCAGAGTAATAAGAAGAGACATAAAACTCTGGGTCAGACATAAAGCCTGGTGTGAGCGATAAGCATCTAAACAGAATGATAACAGGTATACTAAACCATACCTGAACCTGGACCTGCAACCAAAGAGTTAGTACCACATACCGTACAATACTCCAAGGTGCCATAATGAATAGTGTAAAGAATACGGGGGTGGGGTGTGTATGTCATAATGATAGCAAACAAACCATCCATAGCAACCATCCTCACATCTCTCATTCTGTGCGTAAAGCATACGACATCTACCACTTTGGAACACTAGACAAAATTGAGGTAACGACGAATCCCGACTTGTAGAAACCCTGCTATGACCAAGCTAAACATATAGAGTCATGACCAAACATTTCAATGACCCACTTCATTGGTTGTAGCCCTTGGTTCTACCGATGCCATAATGGCCCTGAATCCGCCTTCGTACCTCCTACCATAGTAGTCCAAAGCTATAGACGTCGATAACTCCTTGGCACGCGTCCCGCAGCAAAGCCCAACCATGAAGCGAACTCGTTGATTCCCATCTGAATCTTAAGCTCTAACTTCTCATTTGGACTTCCTTTGCATCTCGGGTTTGGTCGAATTGGAGTGGGTCTTCAGAAGAGTTGTCGCGCATTAACAGTCCTAGAATTCTGTTCGGTTCGGTAGTCATCACCTTCATCGGTTCGGGTCGGTAGTCATCACCTTCATCGGTTCGGGTCGGATACTCCACTTCGGGTCGGGTCGGTGTCCTCCTCCGGGTCGGGTCGGGTGTCCTTCCTTCCAGTGCTCCGATCCGCTCCCTCATTTCTTCACGTATTCCGATCCGATCCCTCCTTGCCATCTGATCTGCGTGGCCTTCCCTCTTGCTAGTTCTCCCAAATGTTTACTTCCGATCCGAGCCCTGCGTCTCCAAGTCGATCCGATCTGGCCTCCAATTATTCTTCTGATCCGATCCCCTTGTCCACTCCAACTCTAAGCAAACGGCCTTCCTTCTCGCCAAGCCTCCTATGTGCCAAACTCCGGTTCGGGTCGGGTTTCTTGCCCAGTTCACATATCCGATCCGAGCCCCCATCCGATCCGATCCGAAGCCCTGCACAACCTTCTGCAACTTTTCCAGCAACTTGTTTACGCCGTTCGACGACGTTTTTGACAAATCTAACTATTCTAATCAATCACAATTCATGTCAAATAGTCATAACAACATAGCAAACTAACCTCAAACACCAAAACAATGAATTTATATGTCAAAATGGATCAAACGTGCCCAAAACCCCTTATTTTCCTATAATCCTTCTTAATCATGTTTAAGCACATACTTAGTAAAACTTAATCAAATCGTCTAAATTTTCTAACAGAGGCATGAAATATTATTTAAGAATTTCTAAACATTTTTCCAGAATTTATTAGTGTATAAATTCGCTAATCTTCACTAATTACCCTTAATTAACTGTAATTAGTGTCAAAATGATGCTATCACTCACCTTGGCCACAAAATAAAACACCAAATCTGAAATATCCTCTGTTTGGGTCGAATTCCTATGTATAGAAGCAGCTCCAACCTTGCTTTGTTGCTATTTGGCCTTGTTTTGATGTAGTTTAGGCTTAATCTTCACTAAAAATGTGTTTTGGAGTGGTTTTAGAGGATGAAGGCCATTACTAAGGTCTCAAGAAGGTTTGTGGCGGCTCAAAACTGAAATGAAAGTGATAACCTAACCCTAATCAGTCCTCATATACCTCTAAACCCGAAATTCCCCTGTGGGCCTAGCTGCTAATCACCCGGTTAAGCCCAATTAAGCTGTTTTTCACCATCTGAAACTTGTTTCAGCCATATCTCCCAAACGGTGAGTCCGTTTGACTAATGTGACCACTCTACGGAAAGAGAAACCATCATCCGGAGCCAATGGAAGTGATTTCAGGTCAAAATTCCTTTCCAGTCAAAAGTTATGGCCAAAACAGTATCAACCAATGGTAAAATGGTCATTTAAAAATCGGGAAAAATCATGAACATGGGAAATGACCCCAATAGTCGTCCCCCAAAGTTACGTGACCATACGACTTCGTATGTGAAAGAAATAAATATTCTACGATCCTATGATGCGTAGAATGCGGGTCGTTACACTCTCCCCCCCTTAAGAAATTTCGTCCCCGAAATTCCTTAACCCAAAACATACAAAGGATCCCGCATGCCTAACAACCACATATATCAATCAAACATGCAAAATAAGCAAAACAAACCTATCCTAGCATGCGGAAAACTAAATCGAAGTCAAAATCTTACCAGGCAAAGAGTTCTGGGTGTGACTTCCTAATGTTCTCCTCCGTCTCCCAAGTACAATCATTCTCGTCCTCGCTCCACTGTACCTTGACTAGCTTCACCGCCTTCCTTCGAAGTTGCTTCATGTCGTGCTCGACAATACGGGCCGGCTTGCAGTTCCCAACCGCCTCGGGTTCTACTTCGAAGTCCTCTAACTGACCAGGTGAAATAGTCATATCTGAGTCGTGAACGAACTTCCTTAGTTGGGAAACATGAAATACGTCGTGAACTCCCGCCATCTTCTCCGGTAAGTCAATTCTGTATGCTAAATTCCCGACTAGTTCAAGAATAGGGAATGGGCCAACAAATCTTGGTGCCAACTTGCCTCTCCTGCCAAATCGTATTACGCTCTTCAATGGAGAAATCTTGACAAACACCAAGTCGCCAACGGAGAATTTTAAGTCTCTTCTCCTCTTATCAGCATAACTCTTCTGCCTATCTTGGGCAGCCTTCATTCGTTGTTGAATGATCTTAATCTTATCTGAAGTTTCCCTCACCACATCTGGTCCAAGCATAAACTTCTCGCCAGTCTCTATCCAACATGATGGTGAGTTGCACGGTCTTCCGTACAAAGCTTCAAACGGAGCCATACCGATACTGGATTGGTAGCTATTATTATATGCAAACTCTACTAGATGCAAATGGTCATCCCATGATCCACCAAAATCCAATATACATGCTCTCAAGAGGTCTTCCAAGATACGGTTCACCCTCTCCGTCTGACCGTCGGTCTGAGGATGATATGCGGTACTGAGATGTAACTCTGACCCTAGAGCCTCTTGTAAGCTCTTCCAAAACCCATTAGTGAACAACGGGTCTCGGTCGCTCACAATGCTTTTGGGTACTCCATGAAATCTCACTACCCACTTCATATACAATTCTGCTAACTTAGCTGCCGTTCTGGTCGATTTGACTGGTATAAACCTTGCACTTTTAGTCAATCGATCCATAATCACCCAAATGCTATCATGTCCCGATCTAGTCCTTGGTAAACCATCGATGAAATCCATCGAGACTTGCTCCCATTTCCATTCGGGAATTTCTAAGGGTTGTAACAACCCACTAGGCTTCTTTTGCTCGGCTTTAACTAGCTGGCAATTCATGCACTTGGATATAAACTTCCCAATGTCTCTTTTCATCCCTTCCCAGTAGTAAGTCTGCTTCATATCTCGATACATCTTGTTACCACCGGGGTGTATAGTCAGCTTTGAGTGATGACATTCTCTA
Organism: Allium sativum; assembly: GCA_030737875.1. NCBI lineage: Eukaryota > Viridiplantae > Streptophyta > Magnoliopsida > Asparagales > Amaryllidaceae > Allium > Allium sativum. The sequence continues at coordinate 504,687,205 of CM060921.1, read as the reverse complement.
AGCACTTCATCCCTCAATCCATTGACATTGGGTACAACAAGCTTTCCATTCTTTCTAAGCCATCTATCTCGATCAAGCCCATACTTGTTCATCTCCTCATCGATACCCATCTCTAACTTGGAGATGATTTCCAATAGGCTAGGGTGGTCCCTCTGACTAGAGCCGATCCGTTCAATCAAAATGGGTCTGATCGTCAAACTTGCTAACATTTCTGGATCCAATTCGCACTTTGGTCTGAAATCAAACCCCGCAATAAACTCCAGTTGCTTCCATTCAAGGAACATAGCCCCTAAGCTGGCATGTCTTCTACTCAATGCATCAGCCACCGCATTGCCCTTTCCTGGTGTATATGCGATGTCAAAATCATAGGAAGCTAAGAACTCTAACCATCTCTGCTGACGGAGATTCAGATCTTTCTGAGAGAAGAGATACTTTAACGACTTATGATCTGTAAACAACTCAAATCTTTCTCCCAAGAGATAGTGTCTCCACATCTTTAACGCGAACACGATTGCTGCCAATTCTAAATCATGGGTAGGGTATCTTCTCTCGTGCGGTTTCAATTGCCGACTTGCGTAAGCTACAACCCTACCGCCTTGCATCAATACAGCACCCAGTCCGGTACCACAGGCATCCGTGTATACAGTCATCTCTTCATCCCCCTTAGGAATGACTAACACTGGTGCGCTTGTCAACTTGTCCTTTAGACTCTTGAATGCATTCTCGCACCTTTCATCCCAGACAAAAGCTTGATTCTTCTTTGTCAACTGAGTCAACGGTGCTGCTATCTTGGAGAAGCCTTGGATAAACTTACGATAATATCCCGCTAATCCCAAGAAACTTCTTACATCTGTCGCGTTCTTGGGCGTAGGCCAATCCTGTACCGTAGCCACCTTTGCCGGGTCCACGGCAATACCATTCTCTGATACAACATGGCCCAAGAACCTCACTTCCCTCTTCCAGAAGTGACACTTAGAAAACTTTGCTTTCAATTGGTGTTTTCTCAACACCTCCATCACTACTCTTAAATGTTCCTTGTGTTCTTCCTCTGTCCTCGAATAGACCAAAATATCATCCACGAACACAAGAACATACTTAATCAACTGATCTCTGAATACCCTATTCATAAGATCCACAAAATATGCCGGGGCATTAGTCAGCCCAAATGGCATAACCAACCATTCATAAAATCCAGACGGCGTTCGAAATGCCGTTTTAGCTATACTCTCAGCTTCCACTCTAAGCTGATGAAAACCTGTCGCGAGATCCAATTGAGAAAATACTCTCGCGCCACTCAACTGATCGAATAAATCATCTATCCGCGGTAGAGGATACTTGTTCTTCCTCGTCACTTTATTCAACTCGCGGTAGTCTACACACAAATGAAGGGAACCATCCGCCTTGGTAGCAAACACAACTGGTGCTCCCCATTCAGAAACACTCCTTCTGATAAATCCCTTCTTCAAAAGATCGCTGACTTGCACCTCGAGCTCTCGCTGCTCCCTTGGTGCCATACGACGAAGTGGCATCACTATAGGCCTGGCATCTTTTACCAAATCAATATGGAACTCAATCTCTCGGTGTGGTGGAAGTCCGGTCACTTCTTCGAAAACATCCGGATACTGGCCAACCACGGGCAAACCTGACAACTCACTATGCGGAATGTCGAGGGAGTTTAGAAAACTAGCCAATACCCCCTCACTGGGTAGACCACCAAACACTATCCTCCGCCCATCATCCGCTCTAGCTGTCACCAAAAAGCCCTCACAGTCTACCACCACCCCGTATCTTCGGAGCCAATCTACTCCCAAAATAATGCCAAACCCAGTAAAGCCCAAAACAAAGCAATCACAAACAAACATGCATCCATGACTCGATAAGACCACATTACGACAAATCATGCTAAGGCTAGTCGAACCACCAACCGGGTTCGTCACTACTAAAGGTCTATCGACAATCTCGGGCTCCAATCCCAACCTATCTACCAGGTCACTAGATATGAAAGAACTGGAAGCTCCGGTATCAAACAAAACTCTAACAGGAACATCGTAAACAGAAAGCATACCTTGAATGACGACATTCTTTCCCTTCTCCGCCGCAGTTGGGGCATTCGACGAAGAAGGAATAGCATTAAGAGCGTAGGCTTTCACCATTTGCTTTTCCTTAGGGGGCTGTGGACACTTGTCCTTGTGATGTCCCATTTGGCCACAGTTGAAGCACTTCCTATCCGCTGGCTTGGCCCGACAATTACTAGCATAATGGCCCTTCTTACCACAGCTGAAGCACTCCACATCTTGCTTATTCTTTTTCTTCTGGCCATCCTTAGCTTGGTTCTGCTTTCTCTTATTCTGGGAACCACCCTTGCCTCCACCACTTGCTTGTGGCTTTGGCTCATCTGCGGATGCAACCTCAGTCTTCGGCTTAGGGTAGAGACTTTCTGATCTTAATGCTTTTCCCACAACCGATTCAAACGTTTCATCGATGTGGTTAATAAGTCTTTCACCTAAGTACTGATCCAAACCAGTTATGAATTTCTCATTCTTTTTCTCGGCAGTATCAATAAGAGATAACCCATATTTCGACAAAGTGTCGAATTCAGCAATATATTCCGAGACAGCTCTGCCATTCTGCTTGAGCTCCAAGAACTTCTTAAACAGCACTGACTTCTGAGCAGCTGGAATGAACTTCTCACTAAAACGAGCCTTAAACTGCTCCCAAGTAATCTGATCTTCGGGAGTAGCTGCCTTTATAGCATTCCACCAATTCATTGCCCGCCCTTGCAGCTGACGGGACGCTAGCTTTCTCTTCATCGCATCCTCGATACCCAAATCCTCGAAGATGTGTTCGCAACTGTCCAACCAATCTTGAACATCCGTAGCCGACTCCGTTCCGTGGAACGGCTTCCCACCAAGGCTAGTATAATCCTTATTCAGCTTGGCGAAGTCGACTCTTGGCGCCTGCACTATTGGACCACCACCATTTCCACCATTGGGAGCTTCCCTCTGCACATCTCTAAGCATCTCTCTCATGAGGTCAGTAAACATCGTCCTCATGTCAGCAGCATTCCCATTATTGGCTCCCCTACCGGTACCTCTAACATATCGGCTCATCGTCAATCTGAAAAAGGAAATGATTAACGACTCCATAGTGGTGCTAGTGCAGTACGACTTCATCCTTATACTACTAATAGTATATATATATATATATATATATATGTAGCTTTTAAAAACCAAAGTAATCACAAATACGCTCTCTCGTATACGTATATTATCTCTCCCTGATAACTTCCCTAGGTTAACTACGCAACCTAGAGCTCTGATACCAAGTGTGACGGCCCGCCCCGCACCAACCGACATTTACTCCAAAAGTGCGCTGTACACATGTCCAGTTAGCACGGAACGGGTCGTTAGAAGGAAAAGGAAGAGAATGAACTAATCAAGGAACCTGTAGAATGTCTCACAGCGCATGGGATAAAATATAATAATAACATACTTGACATAAAACAGGCGAGACAGTGCATAAGCTGATAACTAATAATCATTGTCAACATCAGAGCATCGGAAATCCAAATACAGCTTATTACAACTTTCCAAATTTACTGTCTCTAACAAAAGAAAACTAAAGTAGAAGATGCACCACCAATGCCCAAGCAGTGATCTTCAACAACACAGGGAGAATACTATATATATTACGTGGAAGCCTCCTGCTCGTCTCCGGATCATCTACCCGTGCATCACCAGCTAACCTGTCTCTAGTCTGCTCGTGTGAGCACCCAGAGTAATAAGAAGAGACATAAAACTCTGGGTCAGACATAAAGCCTGGTGTGAGCGATAAGCATCTAAACAGAATGATAACAGGTATACTAAACCATACCTGAACCTGGACCTGCAACCAAAGAGTTAGTACCACATACCGTACAATACTCCAAGGTGCCATAATGAATAGTGTAAAGAATACGGGGGTGGGGTGTGTATGTCATAATGATAGCAAACAAACCATCCATAGCAACCATCCTCACATCTCTCATTCTGTGCGTAAAGCATACGACATCTACCACTTTGGAACACTAGACAAAATTGAGGTAACGACGAATCCCGACTTGTAGAAACCCTGCTATGACCAAGCTAAACATATAGAGTCATGACCAAACATTTCAATGACCCACTTCATTGGTTGTAGCCCTTGGTTCTACCGATGCCATAATGGCCCTGAATCCGCCTTCGTACCTCCTACCATAGTAGTCCAAAGCTATAGACGTCGATAACTCCTTGGCACGCGTCCCGCAGCAAAGCCCAACCATGAAGCGAACTCGTTGATTCCCATCTGAATCTTAAGCTCTAACTTCTCATTTGGACTTCCTTTGCATCTCGGGTTTGGTCGAATTGGAGTGGGTCTTCAGAAGAGTTGTCGCGCATTAACAGTCCTAGAATTCTGTTCGGTTCGGTAGTCATCACCTTCATCGGTTCGGGTCGGTAGTCATCACCTTCATCGGTTCGGGTCGGATACTCCACTTCGGGTCGGGTCGGTGTCCTCCTCCGGGTCGGGTGTCCTTCCTTCCAGTGCTCCGATCCGCTCCCTCATTTCTTCACGTATTCCGATCCGATCCCTCCTTGCCATCTGATCTGCGTGGCCTTCCCTCTTGCTAGTTCTCCCAAATGTTTACTTCCGATCCGAGCCCTGCGTCTCCAAGTCGATCCGATCTGGCCTCCAATTATTCTTCCGATCCGATCCCCTTGTCCACTCCAACTCTAAGCAAACGGCCTTCCTTCTCGCCAAGCCTCCTATGTGCCAAACTCCGGTTCGGGTCGGGTTTCTTGCCCAGTTCACATATCCGATCCGAGCCCCCATCCGATCCGATCCGAAGCCCTGCACAACCTTCTGCAACTTTTCCAGCAACTTGTTTACGCCGTTCGACGACGTTTTTGACAAATCTAACTATTCTAATCAATCACAATTCATGTCAAATAGTCATAACAACATAGCAAACTAACCTCAAACACCAAAACAATGAATTTATATGTCAAAATGGATCAAACGTGCCCAAAACCCCTTATTTTCCTATAATCCTTCTTAATCATGTTTAAGCACATACTTAGTAAAACTTAATCAAATCGTCTAAATTTTCTAACAGAGGCATGAAATATTATTTAAGAATTTCTAAACATTTTTCCAGAATTTATTAGTGTATAAATTCGCTAATCTTCACTAATTACCCTTAATTAACTGTAATTAGTGTCAAAATGATGCTATCACTCACCTTGGCCACAAAATAAAACACCAAATCTGAAATATCCTCTGTTTGGGTCGAATTCCTATGTATAGCAGCAGCTCCAACCTTGCTTTGTTGCTATTTGGCCTTGTTTTGATGTAGTTTAGGCTTAATCTTCACTAAAAATGTGTTTTGGAGTGGTTTTAGAGGATGAAGGCCATTACTAAGGTCTCAAGAAGGTTTGTGGCGGCTCAAAACTGAAATGAAAGTGATAACCTAACCCTAATCAGTCCTCCTATACCTCTAAACCCGAAATTCCCCTGTGGGCCTTGCTGCTAATCACCCGGTTAAGCCCAATTAAGCTGTTTTTCACCATCTGAAACTTGTTTCAGCCATATCTCCCAAACGGTGAGTCCGTTTGACTAATGTGACCACTCTACGGAAAGAGAAACCATCATCCGAAGCCAATGGAAGTGGTTTCAGGTCAAAATTCCTTTCCAGTCAAAAGTTATGGCCAAAACAGTATCAACCAGGGGTAAAATGGTCATTTAAAAATCGGGAAAAATCATGAACATGGGAAATGACCCCAATAGTCGTCCCCCAAAGTTACGTGACCATACGACTTCGTATGTGAAAGAAATAAATATTCTACGATCATATGATGCGTAGAATGCGGGTCGTTACACATACCATGACGGTTCATCGTATTCAAGTGTTTACCAACTCCTACCGATACAGTGGATCAAACTGATCGACCAGAACTCATAAACAACTCAACCAATAAATCTTCCACGATATAAAACAAATTTTTATATCAATAACAAATACGCTCACTCATATAGATACACTCAACTCAATCTAGGTTATTACTAACCCCATCTCTACTGAGTCATGCCACAGAGCCAAGGTAATTCACTTAACCTTAAGCTCTGATACTAACTGTAATGACCCGAAAATCCGGTCTAATTTGAGCTGACTAAATAACACAAGTCCAACCCCAAATTGCACTGGAAACCAGGAAATTAATAGAAAGAAGACAAAGGGTGAGGATAGATAAGATAGAAACTTAGAATAGAAGAAGAAGAAGAACACAACATCAGAGTAACACGAACCTCACAGCGGAACGAATAACATATAATATATATAACATAACTTGAAATATACATCTGTACTTGAATATACATCATTATCAAAGTACAGCACTTACAACACAGTGGAAATAAACTATAGCTATATGATCCTGAAGCCTCCTGCTCCAGCTCTTCAAGTATCTGTAAATCCCGACTACTTGACTGCCCGTACAAATTTAGGCACCCAAGAGTTTAGGGAAAACAACAAAATAAACTCCGGGTCAGTCATGGGACTGGTATGAGTAAAACAGTTTAAAACAGTTTGAACAAGTAAAATGATATCTCATAAGACCACGCCGTATAACGGAACGGGTTTTCCCCTTATGAGAATCCAAATTTATCTTTATATCAAAAACCTTTTGATATTATAATAATGTCTATCAATCACAATATTTTAATCATCTAGCAGAAACGCTTTCATCTCATGCTCTACATATATAGTATACAATCAATACCGCAAGCACGTATTGGGTAATGGATTTCCAACTATGACAAGGTATGGAACCACCTTCCGATCAGTGTACTCTAGGAACGATACACTGGAGTTCAACAAGAACATCTTGCAACTCAGCCACACATGACCGACCACTCATTTCGCTTGAGTGTTTCGAATGTATATCACCAACGGTTGGGATCAGCAACCGTTTCCCGTATATATATGGGACAACATTGATAGATTAAAGAAGCAAATGAATATTCTCTAGATAGGTGATTATACACCCTACTTCGGAGTGACCGACTTAGCCATGCTGCCTACCCGATTTCTGTCATTTACCGGATGTGAGGCTAGAAGCTACGCTTATCTTTTACATGTCACATCTTCATTCACTTTGAATGTCACATCGTCATACCTGCCAAATCACAAATTAACTTATCCAAAAATATCACGGGTATAAAGCTAAGAGAAACGAATTCCTCCGCCACCAAACGTGAATACGTTTGAAGAGATCAACTTATGCGATCTATTAGATATACTTTGTCAGACATTCTTCCATACAGGTCGTCCTGGGACTAGACAAACGGAAGGCACTATTCTGTAAACAGGATAGCCCTTGCATAACTCCGTCTTCAATTATCTTTGGCATATATGATTCGCAACGCTTATGCCAATACGGAGTGGTTCTTCGGATAATAATCCAACCGGTCTCTCCATATTAACAACGTTAAAATGGTCAAAACTTTAATAGTCTGTGATTTAACTATCAAAGAAAAACACGTGTGCAAACAACTATATCATTTCCAGATGGAAATTCTATCAATCAATCATCAATCATATATATATATATATTCATATTTCCTTTATTTTCTATGTTTAGAAAATATATGTTATTAACACTGGAAAACATTTCCTTTTGTTTATTTACATATCACTATCCTTCCACAACTATTAGTCCCTGACTGTAAACTAGTAGGAGAACAATTCTCTAAGTATAAACCCCGAAGGCTGAAATCAACATCAGATTGATACTCAGAAAACTATTCAACTTAACTAATCTCTAGTCAGTTTCTAATCTTGTTTAACTCTATTTCGATTAACTCTAATTGAATAACTCTATTTGTTTAACTCTTTTTGATAACTACGTTTGATTTACTCCTTTTGATGAACTAAGTTCGATTAACTCCTTTTTATCTCGTAAATTTCCTTTTATAATCCTATTTAGTTTCCAACTAAATATTCCTTTTATAAATTCTATTTATTTACTAAATAAATATTCCTTTATTCTATTCTATTCGTTTTATCAACATTTTTCCCTTCTATAAAACTCTATTCGTTTTATAAACATTTTCCTTTTATTTACTTTCGAAATATTTCCTTTTATAAAATCTGTTGATTTTATAAAATCCCTTTATTTAAATATACATTGAAATAATTCTTTTTACATCCCAGGGACTTTTTGTGATATTAAAAATATCGAATAACAATGATCAACATCATTCTAACACACATAATCCAACAGATTATATATCACATCATATATTACAATACATGAACAGAATAGTATGATAAATATTGAGGAGTCCAGTTGGACCCCTCCAACCTGTTTCCCTGCATCACAGAAGTTAAACAACACATGTATAAAATATTCTGATAAAACAGAATCAAATATTCGATTAACAATTTATATATATATATATATATACCGTTATCTATGATTTCAATCAATACACAAACAACTCAGCCAACAGTTAACACACAGCAATCAGTCATCATTTATCAGTTCTAAATATACGTTATAAAAATAGAACTGTTCAGAGTTGGTGAGTTTTACTCACATTGGCAGTTCATCGTTAAAGAACGATAAACTTTTTGTTTGATTTGAATCAAACAATTTATTTCGCCTTAAATTCAAATGAGCTCCAATCCACTTGTAGTCAGTTCCATTGTGGAGCTCTCGTCCATACGGTCCCAACGGATCCGACCGTTCGAAAAACTGATAATGTATAACTAAGATATAACATTAAGAAGTTAATACACATTGAATTTTAATTTAAACTAAAATCATTTATTTTTAAATGGGCCTCACCCCTCTTTAACTTCCTCGGCCAAAATACCCTTCTTCCCCAAATGGTGCCGTGACCAATTCTGCTCCTCACAATGACTAACTTCACACTACCCAATCCCTCTCTGCTTCATAAACCCCAAAACAAACACTGCCATCAAGCTCCTCTCGCACTCTCCATCTACTCACCACCACGCATCCCAATCGCCCTTAGCATTTGGTTGCGTCGAACAGTATTTGCAAAAAATCAACGGTATTCCACCGAACATATTTAAATCCAAATCAAACTAAAACTTCATGGCTGATGCTACTCGATCTCCTCTACCCGAAATCAACATCTTAACATGAAATTAACGCTGCTACTACTTGCGAACTGGAACCCTAACCTTACTGTCGAGAACCGCACCCTCAAAAGGAACATCGAACACCAGAGAACGGGTATGGGATTGAAGTATACATCAACACAAACTCATGTATATACGCTATACGATTTATAGAAAATTATTGGAATTTTGTTTGATTTTTTTTGAAGACCGAAACCTTGTACTGGAGAAAACAACGGCGCCATTTTTTTTGTGTTGACTTCAGAAAAATGTAATTAGGTTTAGAAGGATTGGTGTGGTACTTATAGAATATTTTTAAATGATTTTATATTAGTATTTTATATTGATATTTACCTTAACGCTACTTTCATTTGTTGTTAAAAATTCCTGTGGTCACATACAATACCCAAAAATCACGAAACTGGACATGCAGCTATAGTTCGACATTACGGTCCCAATGAAACTGGTTTCGTCAAATTCCGACTTCGTTTGCTCACACAACGTATTTTTAAAGGTCGAGTTATCGACTGTTTTTCACATTAAAATCGCCCATGACCACATACTGACTTCAAAAATCACGGAAATTGAAATCTAACAATAATTTAACATTGCGGATCCAACAAAATTAGTTTCGTCAAATTCTGAGGTCATTTGCAAAACTGGCTATTTTTAAAGCCCTAAATTACCCTTTTAAATATATAAATATATTTAAAACAATTGAATTTAATATTTAAAAATTTATATTATCGTATATATTCACAACAGAATATCATACAGCTCTAGAATATTCCTATATGAATTTCTAACTCGATATTTCAAATCCCGATTAAATCGATATTTGATTTATAATAAAATTCCATTTATAAATATAAATAATTCCTTTTTTAAATTATAAAGGAATTCCACAGCGACTTTTCTAAAATTTGATTTGGACATAAATCAAAATCTACACGATGAAATCCCAATTTTTCTCTTCCACTAGAAAGATATACTCCACCAGCTCCACACGTTTCTTGTTTCACAGAAATCCAATTTAAAACGAACCCTGTACATTCAGTTGAAGTTCAAATCGCCAAATAGCGAACTGCCGTGCCATTTCGAGCTCGATTATAATTATAATATATTTATACGTTCAAACTTCGTTTATATAATATATTCGTTATTATAATTCAACTCTAAACTGAATTATATATTTTGAATTGTCCAGTTCACACAATATTGTGAATTCCACTAATTCTGATTATTCCTGAATTAAATATATTATTTAATTATTATATTAATTAAATATTCAATATTATTTAATTAATCGACCATTTGAATTCTAAATCACTTCATAAATAATTAAATTAATTAATTATTATATCCCTGAAAACTGCGGGTCATTACATTTTTTGTTTTCATACTGTTTATATATGAACTGATTGAACGCCATGATTGTTGAAAACTGTTTGATTGTTAAACGTTGAATTGAAATTCAATGTTGTTGTTATTGGAATCAATAGACGATATTGATTGAGGGACTGGCAGCAAATGGCTTAAAATCCACCCTTTTGTTTAAACGTTGATTTGCCGTTAGGAGAATTAACGAAGTTAAGTTATAAAATTTATTTTATAACCAAAATGATATTTTTAATTATATTTTATAGGTTATAATAAAGTTTTAAAAAAGTCAATGTTTATAACTGAGTTTTATTAAAATAGTATGAATGATTACGTAATCAAAACTTAACGTTTAAATCAGCTTTATAAGCAAATAAAGTTGTAATTAACCTATGAGTTAATATTTTGGAATATTTATATTTAATTAAACGATTAAGCAATATTATTAGATTAATTTAATTAATCTAATAAGGAAGGGATAATTGAAACCGGTTAACGAACTAGCTGATGGTTTAAGGTTGATTAAGTTAACTATTTGGTCAAAAGTGATTACTAATGAATAGTTGTTTAAATTTAAATATATTACTTTTTAATTAACATGTTTAAAGAATATTATTATAATTAATTATTATTGAATAATTTCAAAAAAAAAATGTGATTAATTGAGATGTTTAGTTAATGAAGAAATAAACTGTTTTTACTTCGGTAAATAATGAAGTTTGAAGTAAAAGGTTAATATTAATTTGGAGCTCGAGTAAAAATTTGAAAAGAGGTACAACGCTTAGATTCGAAAGAAATACAAGGATGAAAAGTACGTAAATGTTTTCTTGAAGAGATAAATGGATTATAGCTATAAAAATCCACGAATTAGTTTATGATAAGATGTAAAATGGTTTCAGGTGAGGTATTTGGGAATGAATTGTCATAATGGAATTTTATAATGAGATTTAAAGAAAAAGGCGAATACAAAACGAAAATGGTCATAACCGACCAAGATTTTCAAAGAATAACGATATGGTTTACAAACCCATATTTTAAATAAGAAAATTAGATTTGTTGAGTTTTAAGTAAGATGGCTTTTAAATTACAAACTATTATCTATTCTAAGATAAGAACGTTGTCGATCAAGGCCTGAGAGGTAAATAAAATACCCTAACTTGAAAGACCTCACTATTATCGAGGAATGATATTAGTTTGTGATGGTAGAAAATAACGAGATTTGAAATGTAAAATGATAATTGCGAGATTTTAAAATGGAAATATATCGCAACATTTGTTGCGAGATCTGAAATTTAAATTTATATCGTCGAGTTAACATTATATGTCAATATTTCCGAAGCAAAGAAAATAAAATGTGTTTAATAGAAATATAACAATGTTTCCCAAGTAAAGAAGGAAGTTTGGTATATATGTTCATTTTTGAAGAAGTAAAGACGAGTTATTGTTTTCAAAGGTAACAAAAACGACGAAATTTGTAATAAGAATATATAGTTGATTTTTGAGAATCGATGGATTAGTTTAATTAATGGATTTGAGAAAAAGGGTCGAAGCTCCCATCAAACTGACGTACTATTATAATTTATAGTTAAAACACTGACTATCAATGAAATATTATTGGAACTTTTTGACGTGTTGTTTTGAAGAGACCTAGATGCGAACTAGACCCAAAACCACTTTGAATTAACGTTGCGTACGAAACTAATATGCAGGGATATGTACCAAAATGGAGCAATGAAGACCGTAAATCTTCATGTGTGGAAGAATTACTTATTGAATTTCTCTCTCTGATCCCTAGAGATATTTCGGCAGTGATCCTATCGTGATTGAGATTTACGGATTTGCAAGGATTACTTGTTACTGATCCTTTGGATGATTCCTAGGATACAGTAGGAGGATGCCTTAGGTTCATCCCTCTCCTGGATGACTTGTATGGACGAATGTCTGACAGCGTATTTCCTGAAACTCACGTACGTTGATTTTTACAAATATACCAAGTTTGGTGGTGGAGGAATTCTCCTGCATAAAACCCAGAGTATATTTGTGGACATCAATTAGTGATGTGATGGATTTAACGATGTGGAATTCAAAGTGAATGATGGCCAGATGTTTTGAAAAGCTAAACGTGACCTCAAGCCTCAACAACTGGGAAATGACAAAAATCGGGCAGGCAACATGGCTAGTTGGGTCTCCCCCAAGCAGGGTGTATTGTCACCATCTAGAGAAAATTCATATTTATTCTTCTTTCGTTTCTGTATCTTCGCGGATGTATGGTAGTCCCTTAAAACCGTAGGGGTGACAATACATTCGATACACTCAAGCTGGATGAGTGGTCGGTCATGTGTGGCCGGGTTGCAAGATGTTTTTGTTGAACCCCAGTGTATCCCCTCTAGAGTACACTAATCGGAAGGTGGTCCTATACCATGTAATGGTTGGAATCCATTCTCCAATAAGAGACTTGCAGTTTTGATTTTATAATGAATACGTAGAGCGTAAGATGCAAGCGTTCTACTAGATGGTTATTTATTTGTGATTTGATAGACACTATTATATATCACTGGATTTTGATATATCAAAAATGTTTTGGGTCAGTGTAAGGTAAAAACCGTCCGTGTATATGTGTGGGCTAGTCTTACATATATCCTTTTCTTTCAAAAGGGTTTTATAAATTTAAACAAGTTGTTTGATATATGAATTTATCACTGAAAGTATTCCAGACTGATCCAGGTGAATTTTGCTTTGCTTCAAATGTGCTCGGGTCATACCGAGTATATTTCCAGGTTAGGTTTCGCTTGGAGTTTCATAGAAAGAGTTGAAGTCGAGACGTATTCCATATATTTACTGGTACTAGTTTATTTCCGCTATATGTTGTATTGATCTGAATGTATACTCTGATATCGTGATCATACATACATATATATATATATACACACATAGTTACTTTTGTATAAACTATTATTGATTATTATATATTTTTTCCCATTCCGCTGTGAGACTCTGATCTTCTTACTCTTCTATTATAATATTCTTTCTTTTATCACCCCTAATTTCTTTCTAATAGCTTTCTGGGTTTTCAATACTTGAATTTGGACACAAAATGTAGTAGTGTTGAGATTCGAGAGTCAAAAATTTCTGGGATGCTACATTAAACCTACCATTTTGGTTAATTGGTATTAAATTGTAGATTAAAATTTATTTAGTTCTACATAGATTGTTTAGTTGGCTGACTGTTTGAATTAGATCTGGGATAATGGTATAATATTTTGAAATGCTATTAAAATGTTTGAATTTAATTTAGGATCACGATATATCGTCTTAAAGTACTGAAACACCCCACCTCCGTTAAGGTCACTCACAAAGGGAATGCCTTAACTTCGGTGGAGCATTTTTAGTACAAGATGCAGAAAAATTACAAGACAGACAAATAAAGCAGCGGAAAATAAATAAAACTTTATTTCATTGATTAAAGCTTGTACAAAGATTGTTTTACAATACCAAAGTATCATGTCTTGTTTAACAAAAATAAAGAAGCATAAAATGATTTCCTCAAATAAAGCATGAGCCAGCCATAACAGTAGGAGAGAGAGTCCAAGGCAACACGTCAAAGAGTCTTCAAGCTTGGAAAGAGTAACGGTCCAAACAAACCTGAGCTATTCCCTCTCTGACTACCCGGGGAAGGGGGAAACGGAAGAAAAGAAGACGAGAGAAAACGGGTCAGACAATAAGTCTGGTAAGTTCAGTGATTACTAGCATTTAAACAAGGAAAAGGGATCATGACAGGAGTAACATAACATAGGACAATACCCTAATATAAGACAAGATAGGTTGAACAAGTGATCGCACCCATTACTATAATCTCTGCACCACCTAACTCGTGTCTCAACTAGTAATCTGTATAATACGATCCCAATCCCCGCAGTGGTGGTAGCCTTCAGGTGTACATCTATATTTAAGGATTCCACCTCAATCAGCCCAATTGCCATGAATATGTTAGATGTACCATTACTACCCTATCGATCGGATCCCTACCTGTGTTAACTTGCCACGTGTCTGTGTCAATCGGCCCTCTCTTGCGTGTAGCTACCCTGTGTTGGTCCCAGCATAAGGTGTATCAATCCTTATGATAGCGACCCCGAGACGATTCAAGAATGCACAGTGTAAAACTACTGGTACCCAGTGCCTGCTTTTTCCACTCCGGAGTACGTGCATGCCCGTAATCCGCCGGAACCTACACTGACGTACCCCCAGCCGCTATATCGACCGCTTATAATCAGCCCAGTAATCGTGCCCCACCCTGCCTAGCTCAGGGTACCGTGATACATCTATATGGGTTACTGCTGAAATGGGTCCCCGTTGCTAGGGTTTCCTACTGGCTAAGTTTATGACTCTATATTTACTAATATTACCCACCAACCCGATATGTGCTTAACCTTCCCACCGATTCAAGCACATTTAAATAATGGTTAAGTTTTGTGGGCCTATATTTACTAATATTACCACCAACCCGACATGTACTTAACCTTCCCACGGATTCAAGCATGTTTATATAATGGTTATGTTTTGTAGGCATAAATTTACTAATATAACCCACCAACCCAATATGTACTTAACCCTCCTACTCGTCATGTCATGTTGGTTAAGTGGTTCTTATTTACTTAACCTTTCTCACTTATCATGTTGGATTGGTTAAGTGTGACTTATTAACTTAACCCTGTTCATTCATTAGGTTATATTGGTTAAGTATTTCCCATTTATCTTAACCCCATTCGCTCATCAAGTTATATTGGTCAAGTGTCATTAATCAATTCAAGTTAACTTAACCCATCCACCCATCACGTCATGTTGGTTAAGTGTTTCCTTCTGGTGTTGACTTGACCCTACCTCAAATCATGTTATACTAGTTAAGTGTTGCCCTCTCGTGTTAACTTAATCATTCCCATACATCATGTTATATAATTGGTTAAGTGTTTTCCTCTCGTATTACTTAACCCCACCACATGTCATTATATATTTTGGTTAAGTGTTACCTTAGTTAACTTAACCCTATCATCTGCTTAATTAACATGTTACAACGGTTAAGTGTTCTAAATTTACTTAACCTCACCCACTTGTCTAATTAACATGTTGTAATCGGTTAAGTGTTCTAATTTTACTTAACCTCACCCGCTTGCCTAGTTAACATGTTATTACAGTTAAATGTTCTAAATTTACTTAACCTCACCCACTTACCTAGTTAACATGTTATTATGGTTAAGTGTTCTAAATTTACTTAACCTCACCCACTTGCCTAGTTAACATGTTATTACGGTTAAGTGTTCTAAATTTACTTAACCTCACCCACTTGCCTAGTTAACATGTTATTACGGTTAAGTGTTCTAAATTTACTTAACCCTAACATTCAAATCTTGTCTTAGCATTAATTTATTCATTAAAGCACCAACCACTCACATTAGACAGGTATTGTTGCGGGCACTGGATGTGCTGGTCGGTTCCGGGCAGTTTTACACCGCAACTCAGTCTAACCTCGGGTTTTTATTGGGCTCAATGCCCTAACCTCTCACATTAGATAGGTATTGTTGTGGTCACTGGACAGCCAATTACATACTTCTTATTTATAACAAATTCCATATGTAAATTATCCCCAATTTAATTATGCCATAATTATCCTTTTAATTATGCTCACAATTAATGGTATACTAAATATACTATTTCATGAACCAATCTATACCATGTAATTTTCATGTTTATCCTTCATATTTATACGTAAACTATAAATCAATTATTGTCATGGCCCACTTTCCCCCTAAATCATGTTCATAATCTTTGGTATATAAAAATTATGCCATTTAAATGCCACTAATCATTGGCATGTGACAAACATGCCAATTACATATAATTTCATGTTTACCCCAACGATATCCTCCATTTTTACGTTCGCAAAATTACAAGGAATGTTAGCCTAACTTATAACCACAAAAGGGAAAAGCAAAGAACATGAAATATTCTAATAGCATAAAAATATGTGACATATAGATTTGGCATAGGATAATGAACTTGCAAAATTTATATCCGATTAACATGAATCATAGCATATGAATTTACATAGAACTTACACAAATTAAACTTGTCATGTAAAGGGGAACTTGTGACTAAGTTGGATCTAATTATCATGTAAGCATGGAGGTTTAACATATAAACACAATTTTAAACCACAACTTAGCATATTATCTTATGTATGTCAAAACATAAGAAAGCTACTATAAACATATTTAAATCACAACTTAGCATGATAACTTATGTGTGTTAAACATAAGAGAGCTATTATAAACATATTTAAATCACAACTTAGCATGATAACTTATGTGTTAAAACATAAGAGAGCTACAAATCCAATCTTGCAACATAAATAGATTCAACTTAACATGGTTCTAAATATACATGAATGTTGATCTAACATGTAAACATGTGCGTTGGATCATAAACTTGCAAGTAACCACCAAATTATAACATGACATGTTTCACCATTCAGTTGGCATAACACGTTCATTTCCCAATCATAATAGATCCCAATATATAAAATATGGTATGTTCATCATCACAAACATATAGGCATGATCAATCGCAATGGTAGTTTAAGATAAATGAGAATCAAACTTTATTTATCTTATACATAAGCATCATTCTATATTCGAACTACAACATGTCATGATTCATTTAAAAGAACGTTTAAATCTACGTAATAACCAACTTACAAACTAAAAAGGAAGGATTTCAGTTCAAACTCGACGAAACAAAGCTCAAGAACGATCAAGAAGGAAATCCAAAAGGAACTCGAGTTCCGTATGTCATGATTTCTGAAATTGGTATGCTCGACTTTGATGTAGATCGTTGAATTTGATTACTTTAATTTGATTTTGATTCAGGTTTTTATCTTGTCTTTGAATTGAAAGCGGTGACGGCTACTCCAAGTTCTCTATTGACGGCATGATAGTTCCAGGATTATTTTTATGTGATTTTAGGTTGAGAATTGGGTTGTTTATATAGAATTTCAATTTAATTAGAGCCGTCGGATGATCCTAGAGTTAACCACAACCATTCAGTCAGGATAGGGTGACACCTCAGCCCTAATGACTCAGCAAGGAGTCAGAAAGGACTCAGCAATGACTCACAGTATGGATCAGATCACACCAGAAAGCTGTGCAGGCTCTCAGCTCGGCCTGGGCGCACTTGGCAGGTGCGCCAACACAACTTTTGTACTGGCGCACTTCCCAAGTGCGCCAGTGCATTTTTTTTATTCTTTCTTTCTTCTGGTTTTCCGCTTAACTTCGTTCGTCCATATCTCCTTCATACGGTGTCCGTTTTACGCAAACTCGGACTCGATCTCAAGCAGAATTCCGAGACGAACGCAATGGCGTAACCCCTATCCCTTAATTCTCACATTTGAAATTAATTATTCTTTTATTCATTATTATAACATTAACAGAAAATACGGGGTGTTACATTCTCCCCTCCTTTTAGGATTTCGTCCCCGAAATCTTCAAGTCGAGAAGAACTTATATCCTACCATCCAATCACCCATCTACTCAACCATAAAACACAGGCGTCCATTGTCCTTAAAATGTTTCTAATGATTCATGATCATATGCATAGTGTGTGTACATGTCCTTATCTAATGCAAAATCAGGCGGTCTACTGATTCAGTTGACCTCCTTAATGCAAATTATGTCAGTGCCATGAGTCCATTATGAATGCAAATTTTTTTTCCTACTCAAAATTTCCTATATGAGTGCACAATCATTCATACAAATGCAACAACCATATGATAACACATCAAGTTTCAATACATATACAAATACATATATGCATATGCAATATGAAAGTGACTGAGCCGATCTAGTGCCTAATGTGTGTATATGCATCCACGAGCAACCACTAGCAAACACTTGCAACCACTTGCATCCACCAAACATAACATGTCTCAAACATATGTTTACATCCATTGGCTTCTACATAAGGATTGAGGATAGGACCGAGATGATATACTTAAAAGCTAAAGACTAGCATGCAAATAGATTTTACAGAAAAAGAGGAATCAAGGATATACCCTCAAAAAAGGGTAAGATGCGTGTATCTAGTCTTCAGTCTTCTAAGTCGCATCTTCTTGAGCTTCACTCCACTATACCTTATCTAACTTAACTTCATGGTTGCGAAGCTTCTTGACCTCCATTTCCAAAACCCACTAGTAAAGATAGGCCTTCGATCACTTACTATGCTAGAGGGTATCCAATGTAGTTGAATTATCTTTCCAAGATAAACAGATATTAACCATGATATCAAATGTATATCCTAAGATGATTAGAGGTCTCTCCTCTACTTAGCTTATCCATCATGCTACAAATCTGAGGGTCTAAAGCTAATGGTTAATATGTGCTTATTACCTCTCTTAAGGTCAGTCTAACTTAGGGTGCTAGCCCCAACCATTTATTTCTCACGCAAACCATCCTAGTCGAACTCGACATCCCTCAGCTACAAGCTCCAAAGGCCTAAACCAATATCATACAAGCATCCAAGGGATACCTCCTCCGAATTTGGATGATCTATGTGAGATGATACTAACAAAACAACCAAACAATTGAGCACTTTACCGACTCTGGCTATCTTCGCCAATCTTGCTCCAGAATTATCATTGATCGCATAACTGGCTTTGCAGTGTCATCTAGATACATGCGGAAGTCTATCTCGAGTTTTAGGGGGAAAACCCCTACCCTAATCAAAACATCTTGCGTACTCACGGACTACTCCAACGGATCGAAAATCGTCGATAGATAAATAAAGTGATTCTAGGTAGCTAAGACAAACTGATCCCTTAGGACCGTACGAAACCTCAAGGGTATTCCCGAGGCAAGTCGAAAGTCTAACTACCCTTGTTTCACAATTACTAGCTAACCAATCAATGCCTAGAATCAACCCATAGCCCAAAAACATAAGCATAAATATAGCTATTCTCAAATCCTCACAAGTCAAAAATAAATGGGCCGAACCAGCAATTGGATTTGAGACTATAATGGGATCCTCTACTATAAAATATCTAGGGTGCAGAGACTCAACTATGGAAGCAGATATATACGAATGTGAAGTGCTAAAATCAAAAGGAGTACTAACAGGATAATCAAAAAGGAAAAACTCTTTCAACAGAAATCTTACTGCCTCTTTCTCAGGTATGCTGGCGGTGAGAGCATGCACTTTCCTTCCGGAAAATCCTGTCACTTGTTCTTGCCCTTGCCCTTAATTATACGACCCATTATACCAAAATAAATATACTTACTCTTGTTTTAGGATTTACTATTCTTTCCTCCCCTCCTTTGTGAACCAAGTCCATATCTGTAACAACCCACCTCCATTAAGGTCACTCGCAAAGGGAATGCCTTAACTTCAGTGGAGCGTTTTAAGTGAATATAGAACAGAAAATCACAACAAGACAGATATAAAGCAGTACTTGAAAATTTAAAACTTTATTTATTGCAGCAGAAGGTAAATATGTTTGGTTACATCATCAAAAACCATAAACCAAAGTCAAGTACATAATATCCATCTTGATAAAACAAAGTACATAATCCCACTACTACAAATAGCCATAAAGAAAATGATAGGCTGAACTTTACTCTAGCAATCCAAATCCAAGTGCTCCCAAGGAGATCCCAATCAAGTTCCACTAGTACTAGTCCTACCCTTAGAACCTGGGGGGGGGGAAGAAGAAAAGAGGTGGAAACAAAGGGGGTCAGACATAAAGTCTGGCGAGTGCGATAACTCTAACAATCATAATTATTAAAGCAATATGATAAGATATAAGCTGGAGAATAAGGTAATGACTGTGTGAGCCACATGGGTATGACAAGGCAAATCAAAGAAACAGAGATAACGTAAATGGCGTTTCCTAATCAATATAGGATAATTACTATACTTTACCGTACTGTACCATACTGTACTGTACTAACACTAACTGCACCCCTACTAGTCACTCTAGAATTTTGATCCCCTTTGGCTAAATAGAACGATGATAGCTTCGTGTACTACTAGGTGTACCCACTATCCTCCACGTTTGACTGTATATCTCTAGTTGCTATCATAGGTACCCAGCGTGTACCTATCCCCATTATATGCACCCCTTCAATAAGTAATAATGGTAATTCTATGTACTCCTAGCTGACGTCATAGGTGCCGCCTGCTCCTATCTCCACTAGGTGTACCCCCTTAATAATTATTAATAATAGTGGTAGTTTCGTGTACCCCTAGCTGACTACATAGGTGCCATCTGCTCCTATCTCCACTAGGTGTACCCACTACCCAGCCCCATTCGATCGACTCCCTAACTCGTAGATACCCGTGCTGGCCCCACAGTGGGGTGTATCACTCCCCAAAGTGGCAACCCGATACTACCAATGATGCACGACTTATACCTACACGATGCAACAACGTCTTACCTACCAGCCCGGGCCCACACACGCATATGAACCCATTGGACTTGCGTTGCCACCGCTAACCCGGTTTGGCCTCTTACAGTCAATCCCAATATGCGTGTCCCGTCCTCGGCTTGGGTCGAGCTCACAAAGATACGTATGGGTTACTGGTTGGAACGGGCCCCCATTACATGACACAAGCTATCCACCTAAGCTTGGTCCCCTCTAGTATTTCCCACTTAACCCACTTCTTATTCATGTTTCAATTACATGTTTCAATTTTGGTTAAGGGTTTCTATTAGTAATTCAACATGCCACCCAAGGCACCCACTTAACCCCTATGTCCCACTTACATGTTTTACCTTGGTTAAGTGTTACTAATCGTATTTCCTCATGCCACCCAAGGCACCCACTAGATTCCACATGCCACCCAAGGCACCCACTTAACCCCCTCATGTCCTACTACATGTTTATCTGGTTAAGTGTTTCTTAATTCATTAAGACCGTAACCTGATAAAGACCTCTCACATTAGACTGGCATTTGTGGCAGCTGGATTTGCCTTGCGGGTCCAGGCAGTCTTACACCACAAAAGAGCCTAACCTCGTGTCTTTACAATTGTTACGTATTTAATTTATGCCTAAGACCTCTCACATTAGACTAACATTTGTGGCAGCTGGATTTGCCGGGCGGGTCCGGGCAGTCTTACACCACAAAAGAGCCTAACCTCGTGTCTTAGACGATTAATTACTCCTAATTAATCATTCCCCAATTTGAATTACTTTCCCTATTCGAATTATCAATCAATTCCAAATTTAACGATGTCCATAATTGACTCAATTATGTTCATCCATTTATGGTATGTAAAATCATACCCATTTTCACCACAATTATATTTTATGCCTTTTAAGGCATTTATGCCCATCTATTTATGGTATATATATTATACCAATTTCATTACTAATTAATTTTATTTCTTAAAATTAATTACATGCCTTTTTAGGCCATTACATGATAAATTCACAATTTGCGTGTATCCAGTATTACCCTCATCGTACCCCCGTCATTCGTTCGCTTAACCTGACATATACATATTATACTAGCAAATAGTCTAATACTAAAAAAAGGGAATAAATGTCACAAAGTCACATACACACAATAATAGATCTAATTTGCATATAACTTGCAATTAATAATTACAACATACTTGCATAGTCTTTGTATTATCAAGGATCAAAAACATAGATCTAAAAGGTGTGAGCTTGCATGTATGAACATAGTTTTACACCCAACTAGCCTAGGTAATTATCACAAACTTACATAAACTGTGTTTGTCGTCAACCTAAACATAAAGGTGTCATCTTGCATAGCTATGGATCCAATAAAGGTGTTAACTTGAGTAAACTATGGATCCACATAAAGGTGTAAACTTGCATAACTAGGCATGTCATAGATTCAACATAAAAATGTCAACTTGAATATGGATCTAAACTTTAAAGGTGTAAACTTGTATATATATGAATCCAATTATCACTTAAACTTGCATATGAACATAATACCTATACGAACTAGGATATGTTCCACATCCATATTCGCATAAAAACTAATGTTATAAACCTAGGTGATTGGATTATAAAAAGGGATTCATTGACACAAGTTAACATCATGAACTATTAGCATATATTTTAGATCCAAACTTACATAACATCATATACAAAACTTGCATAACATCATATATAAAACTTGCATAACATCATATGTGAAACTGGCATAACATCATATATAAAACTTGCATAACATCATATGTGAAACTGGCGTAACATCATATATAAAACTTGCATAACATCATATGTGAAACTGGCATAACATCATATATAAAACTTGCATAACATCATATGTACAACTTGCATAATATCATATAATATGAATCAAGTTAACATACATGATTAAACATATGAATTAGATTCACAACCACAACTTATAATCCAACATATATCACATCATAATTGATTTAGCAATTATTTTGTTATGGTGATCGAACTCACTACTCAAAAGCGGTCTTGAGTTCTGAATTCTGATTTCTGGAGTTGCATTAGCTTTCCTTTGAAGAAGATTCATTGTTAGGGTTGAATAGTTCTGATTTGATTTGCTGTTCTTTCTCTTTAATTTGGTGGCGGCTGCTCTAGGGTTCAAGACAACAGCATGACGGCCATAGTTTTAGTTTTAATTCTGATTTAGGGTTTGAGTCTATGGGTCTTTTTATAGAGTTATGAATTAATTTAAGCCGTCGGATGATCTTAGGGTTAATCAAAACCATTCAATCATGATAGGGTGACAAGTCAGCCCTAATGACTCAGAAAGGACTCAGCAAAACGGTTCAGCCTGAACCAGAAAGCTGTGCAGGCTTTTGCCTCGGCCTGGGCGCACTTGGGAAGTGCGCCAATGTAAATTTGTACTGGCGCACTTCCCAAGTGCGCCAGTGCAATAAAAAAAATTCCTCTTGTTTTTCCACCAATCTTCGTTCGTCCATAACTCCTTCATCCGGTACCTGTTTCCCGCAAACTCGGACTCTATTTCAACCAGAATTCCGAGACGAACACAATGGCGCAACCCCATTCCCATAATTTTCACGTCTGAGATTAATTATTCTTCATTTTAGTTAATTCGATTATTCAAAAATCCGGGGTGTTACATTCTCCCCTCCTTAAAGGATTTCGCCCCCGAAATCTCCAAGTTAAGGAGAATGCATATCCTACCATCCAAACAACCAACTACTCAACCATCAAACACGGGCATCCATTGTCCTTATAAAATTTCTATTGCTGTATGAACATATGCAAGAAGTGTGTGTATATGTTCCTTATCTAATGCAAAACCAGGCGTTCTACTGATTCAGTTGACCTCCTTAATGCAAATCATGATAGTGCCATGCATCCATTATGTATGCGAAAGAACCTTATCGATACATATTATTTCTACATGTGTGCACAACCATTCACCAAAATGCAACATCCATATGATGGTACAACCATTATACATCCATTACTTAAATATGTACACACATTTATATGCAATATGCAACATGAAGTGACTGAGCCGATCTAGTGCCTAAAATGTGTGTATATGCATCCACGAGCAACCACTAGCAAACACTTGCATCCACATGCATCCATCATACATAACATGTCTCAAACACATGTTTCAACCATAGGACTACCCTATCTAAAGGTCAAAGATACTAGCGAGAGGACATACTAAATATAAGATAAGTACAAGGTAAGCGATAAAGGAGAAATTAAAAGACATACCCTCGAAAAGAAAAGGGTGTAATGAACGCATCTTCGCTTCCGTCTCCCAAGTAGCGTTGCTCTCATCATCTCCCCATTGCACTTTGACTAGTTTGACCTCTCGATTCCTCAACTTCTTAATCTCCGACCCAAGAATGTGCGTAGGAGCTCGTCGAATCGTCGCATCACACTCGATCTCCACCTCTCTAAGCAAGCTCGGCTCTATCACTTCCGCGGTCTCGTGCAAGCACTTCCTCAAATGTGATACATGGAATACGTCGTGTACACCACTAAGTCTCTCGGGCAACTCCACTCAATACGCCATCTGCCCAATCCTTTCCTTAATAGGAAACGGCCTTACGAACCTTGGTGCTAACTTTCCAACGGACCCAAAGCGAACGACGTTCCGTAATGGAGACACCTTGACAAAGACCATGTTCCCAACATCAAACTCAAGATCTGACCTGCTCTTGTCCGCATAAGATTTCTGTCTATCTTGCGCCGTCTTCATCCCCCTTCGAATCAAATCGATTTTTTCCGAAGTCTCTCTAATCATATCGGGTCCAAGCAAGATCTTATCTGTAGACTCCCACCAACATGTAGGCGAACGACATGGCTGTCCATAAAGAGCCTCGAACGGTGCCATGCCAATGCTAGACTGAAAGCTGTTATTATGAAACGACCCGTAACTTCCCCGTAAAGGAAAGCGCCGGATAGTTCGAGAACAAACCACAACAAAACGCATACGAAAGAACATTTCATTGTATATCACAACAATGCATCAGATTACAAGAATATACAGAGTATAAATGAATAAACATTACACAGAAATATCAGAGATTTAAATTACATTTAAATACATAGCAGCGGAAAATAATACTATACACAACTAGAAGAGATATACGGATACAAAGCTTTCCGGATATCGTTCCAGCTGTAAACCAGGATCCTGTGAATATAAATCTGCAAAACCAAAACTACTAGCTGCCCATGTCAAAATAGGGGCACCCAAAGTTTAGGTTAAAACAATAAACTCCAGGTCAGTCATGTGACTGGTGTGAGAACTAAAACGGTTATTAATCTTTGTTTTTAAAGTTAGGTAAATCAAGGGACCACGCCGTATAACACGGAACGGGTTTCCTCCCAAGAATACCGGTGCATAAAACAAACAGCGCAATGCTAAATAAAGAAAAATGAAGCTATTATAAGACCCAGTTCCCATCACACAATGCAACGCAAGCCGGAGGATAGGGTTTTTACCTTATAACAGCCAAAGAGTGCTTGATACGGTTAAAACAAATCGTTTGATACTATTATAAGTGCATAGTGTATAAAACAACTTCAAATCATAAGTATCAATCACAGGCGGCATGAGCGCCCCATCCCACTATGTCGCCATACTAGGCTCTACAAATAAAACCGCAAATGTCACGTATTTGGAAGCTGGATTTCCATCTATGAACCGAGGCAAAAGATAGTCCTCACCGACTTCGAGACTCTCTAGCCCGAGCCTCAGGGTCAGAGCGCATCGACCCTTGGATCCTCAGGGCCAGTCCACCGATGTGAATTAAACTTAAACCCTGAACATGCGTCTCCCCACCCTATGGGGTGTAAGTCTGGTCCGTCTGCCGACCAAAATGCATCGGCCGAAACCGATATAACCGAGGCGCCTCGCAACAGAAACAACCACATTAGTCAAACTCGTCAGGGCGTGTAAAACCACTGACGCCACTTCTAGCTAGAAAGAAACGCATGCCCTCCCTGACGTCCTCTCCCGTTTTTGGTTCATACCTAGTGTGAAACTCGCGAAGCAAACGTTACACAAAGCTACGCCGCAAAGGCCTTGCTTTGATCATCACCACAAGACTTTGCTTTTCAACAGAAGCCTCGATCAATTGCCACTTAGGCATGCCACACAGGCCATTCACTCCATGCGTTTGATATCCATCAATATATAACCCCTGAGCTCGTACGTCTCAGAGAAGGGCGTTAAGCAAGAGAATAAATTATCCGCCGCCAAACAGATATATATTTAATAGAGATCAATCACACGGACTAAAATCCAATGTCAGACACACAGTCCATTTACAAGTCCGTTCTGGGTCTGAACGAAACCGGAGGCACCTAGTACCCCGCATATCCATCGATCTCCAAGTACGTCTGGACGATCACCAACTGTTTCCATCTTCTTGGGTGTACAGCCCAATCAAGATCATCAGTAATTATCCAAACGACGTGAAGACCTCCGGTCTTCGACCATCGTCTTCATCTTCGACACCACGTCGAATCAGTTATTTAGAATGGGATAAACCCGGTCTTTCTGAATAACTCGCGTATATATTATAAAAGTGTTACACAAACACAACATACGCCTCATTCCAATTCAGAATATTCTTTTATTCAAATATTCCTATACTTTGGGAAAAGTTCCCATTAATTTTATCCAAGATAAATTCTTTAAATTTATTCTTTAATCTCCTTTGAATATCAATTCAAACTAGTCGGGATTAGCGAACCACACCGAAGAAATCATTTATTTTATTTCCCAATCCCAACCTATTCATCCCATGAAGTACAACTGGTTATACTTCATATCTAACACCACGGTGTTATCGGTAAATTCAATTACCATTTCACGTTCAAATCTAATTAAAGATTTAACTATCGCTTGGAGTAAAACTAGTGATACTCCATTTTCGATCTTTTCAATCTAATTAAAGATTCATTAAAACTCCACTTAGTTTTAATATTTCTCTGGGTTAAAGAATCAGTGTCATTTAAAAACACAGTTCACGATAAACCCAAAATCACATTCATTAATTATCGGGTTAAAGAACGAGTGTTATTTAAAACACTGTTCACGATAAACCCAAAATCACATTCATTAATTATCGGGTTAAAGAACGAGTGTTATTTAAAACACTGTTCACGATAAACCCAAAATCACATTCATTAATTATCGGGTTAAAGAAAGAGTGTTATTTAAAACACTGTTCACGATAAACCCAAAAATCAATATCAATTCAATTCCAATTAAACCTCATTTAATTGGTACACTTCATTAAATCCAAATAAAAAGATTTAATCTTTTCTCAACTGGGTTCAAGAACAGTGTTAATGAAGACACCATTCACGACAAACCCAAATCACATTTGATATTCAATACAAGGCTCTGAATAGAAAATATATCGGCTTATATTCAATATCAAATTCTACGATTAACAAATGTCGTATCGGAAATAACGATATAAATATATATATCTTTCAAATTTCCATAACAACATCTGTATAATCACGAATTCCAACATCGAAATATTCCGAAGACAATTTCGATTCAAATCCACTCCAATGCAATCATTGGAAATTCTGGTTATTTTCAAAACCATTTCAATTTCAATTTATTCATTTAAAAATAAATAGAATTATATTTCTAGTTCAAAACTAGTTCATTTCGATAAAAATCTATTTTTATCTTTTCAAACATGAAGTTTTTCATCCCAAATCTTCACAAATCATTTCTTATGATTTTACACAAATTATTACTATTTTTAATAATTTTATCAAGGCCCGTACAGTCGATTTCCATCAACGGCCATCGAACTGCACTTACAACGACCTTTTTCAAATTTGATTTGGACATAATTCCAAATCCAACCGTTAGATTTCAAATTTCTAATATTTGTTAGAAAGCTCTTTTCGATACGAACCCAACGGTTCCGGTTTTAGGAGAATCCGACGGTCGGATCTCCCGTAATGTCCGTTTGAAATAAATGGTCGAAATTCACGAACTGCCGCGGCGCGGCACGTTCTATTCAGGCCATTATATTATATGTATAATATATATAATATACACTTCGTCGACTTCTATTTAAAACGAATTATATAAATAGTTTTAAAATCGTTTCGAAAGCAATTTCAACTTCCTTTTCAATTCAAATCAAAATTGAATTCTTCTTTATAAATTCGTTTTAAAATTCATTTCTATTCAATTCAAATTTCAATTCAATTTGAATTCATTTCAATTCACTTTCAATTCGAATTCGTTTTCAATTCAATTCATTTCGAAATCGTTTTCAATTCAATTCATTTCGAAATCGTTTTCAATTCAATTCATTTCGAAATCGTTTTCAATTCAATTCATTTCGAAATCGTTTAAAATTCAATTCATTTCGAAATCGTTTTCAATTCAATTCATTTCGAAATCGTTTTCAATTCAATTCATTTCGAAATCGTTTAAAATCGATATGAATATCGTTCACGTCAAAATGGCGTCAATCTAATCATCACGGCTTCACATATTTCTATTTTCAAATATTCTATTTCAAATATTTCCTATTATCAAAATATTTGTTATTATCAAAATATTCTTTATTTTCACGATTGGAATGAGGCCCAATCAATCACCATATAAAGTTAATTATATGGATTCCATACAACACATGTATATAATAGCATTGAAAAATAATCAACCATCAACCAAAGTGCACTACACTGTATAAGCATCAAATATAGATATCTAACGCTTATAACAGCCTGTCAATCGATCGATCGACATATTTAATCAATCAGGATGAGTGAACTTCAAATTTCATCCCAACACCCGTGTGGGGTTTCAAACAATCAAACACATATTTTATTTGTGCTGTTGGGCGATGTGTAAAATTTATCGTCCCAATCAATGTCATTCAAATAGGTGTACATAAACAAACCGTCCGGTTTATAAATGAATATTTTATTCACTTCACGTTAAAATTATATTTTAACGATAAAACATTTTATTTCAACCTATGAATTTCTATTCAATTCATTTACACAATAAAATGATATTTTTATTTTCTAACATATTTTAGAAAATTTCGGCGGCATAACGGCACGATACTAGAAACGGGACAAGGCCTAGCCTTATCCCCGGTCTAGTGAAGGCCCACGCCATTCACACATCAATCAAAATCACCAAACAACCAAATTCAAATCAAATCATATAACTAATCTATGCAACCAAACAAACAAGTCCATGGTCTGTGGACGATTGTGTCGGGTGCTACTAAGCACCGTCTGCATCCTAGTATATATATATAACTAGAAAATAAATTTGAAAGGTGAGAAATTCTCACATATAGCTATCCTAGCTCCACGGCTCTTCATTTGCAGAAGTCTTCGTCGTTCTGCCTCTTTTCACTTTCTTTGCCCGTATCCTCTACATATGTAAAAATCACATTTTTACTTCGCTATTCAATATATAAAAATTGAATTTTTACTTCGCTATTCAATATATAAAAATCGAATTTTTACTTCGCTATTCAATATATAAAAACCGAATTTTTACTTCGCTATTCAATATATAAAAATCTCGCCTTTTCTAATATAAAAGTTCTATCTTTTCTGATGTAAAAATTCCATCTTTTCTAATGTAAAAATTCTAACTTGATTAGATAAAGATCCCGCCTTTCTACCGATAAAAATTTCGTCTTTCTATTTCATCACTATAAAAATTATATTTTTAGTCTTCCACTATAATAAAAATCTTATTTTTAATCTCTACGTATAATAAAAATCTTATTTTTATTACTTATTTATATATCACTGATTTTATAATTGCTATATTTATTTAAATATACTGATTTAACAAATATGTTTTCAACATAACCCAGAACTCAGATTTAAAATTAAAAATCGAAAACTTACTGGGCTTGTCAGAGGAAGAGGGGGCGCTGTGGGTATTCGGTGGGAGGGCAGGTGGCCGGAGGATGGACGTTGGCTCGCGGGGGTGGTTCTCTCGTCAGTGGCGAGGCCCAGGCGACTGGAAAGGGGAGGGGTTTGATTCAGAGGAGAGAACGAGCGTGCGAGGAGGGAAGGAGGTGGAAGAGAAGGTGGAGGCGCCGGGGTGGCCGACCTGAGGTGCGGCGGCGCGTGGCTCGAGACCGGCGGTGGCACAGAGGAGCTCCGGTGGCGTCGTTTTAGGGTTCAGCGGGTTTCCCTTTTTTTTTATTAAAAATCAATTTGGACGGTTGGCTGAGGGAGAATAGAGGGATAAGGGGTTCATATAATAATTTATATATTATTTAATTTTCTATTTTGAATTCCATAGGGTACCCTTTCCATTCGAACTCGAAATCGAACCCGCCGACTGTCGTCCCTAGCGTATTACCCCCATTCCGAACACAATGGGATATGTATCGCAGGCCAATTCGACCGTTACGATCAGTTTCCGTTGTATTTAAAATATAAATCTTTATATATTCAATTTGAACGTACATTTCAATTTACCGGGGCCACGTACTGACTCTAAAAATTCCAGAAAAATTATTTCTAGCTTCGTATTGACGATACGGTCCTAACAAAACTAATTTCGTCGAATTCTGAGACCGTTAGAAAAATGGCCAATTTCCAGTCGATTAAAATCAACTGAAACTGGTCAAACGCGTTTTCCTTTGCCACGCTCACATATTGATTCGAAAAATTATGAAATTTGGAATCTAGCAATAACTTAACATCACGGACCCAACAAAACTGGTTTCGTCGAGATCCGAGGTCGTTTGCAAAATGTCCATTTTAAGGGCCTGAATTCCATAGCGACTATTCAGAATTTTCAACTGGACATATCTTTTTATTCCCGCTATGAAATCTTGATTTTTCGGATTCGTTGGAAAGATATTATCAAATAGATCCTAATGTTTTTGGTTTCACTAAAATCCGGATTGTTTTGCACCCGGTACATTCAATTGAAGTTTGAAATCGAATTATCGAACTACCGCGCCATTTTCAATTCTATTTATAATTATATATAAATATTTAAATTCTAACGACGGCGTATATTATATACGTTCGAATTATATTCAAAATAAATTTCTCGTCAATATTATTGAAAATAATTCATTTTAAATAATCAAAATTCGCCAAAATTGCCAAAATAAAAATTTTAAACTGGCCCAGATTTTCGGGTTGTTACAATCTCCCCCACTTAAAACTTTTCGTCCCCGAAAAGGAACAAAGTCGAAAGTGGTTTGATCAATCAGCTCCACGCTCGATCTGACTTCCATTCTCCAACTCTTTAGTTTCTGAGAATTTTCAAAATTTCAAAAATTTGGCTAACACCCTAAATTTTCGAAAAATTTCGCCATAACCTCCCCTGCACCGGGAGCATCGGGGAATTTCAAATAGCTTCCCCGGTCCTTCAGATCTCAAAAAGAAAAAGAAAAAGCCAAGCGGCTAGCCAATAGGCTCATAAAATCATCATCACCCAAACAAAACAGTAAATTATATAGCAAACATGTACCTATTTGTCGGGCAAACAAATTTTATTCTTCGGCTCTAGCCTCCTTGCTATGACCTGTTCAATGTAAGTACAAGTATATGCAAGAAAATGCGACCAATTTTCAATATAGTTCAATATTTGGTTCGATTAGGCATAATGGTTCAAAATTAGCAAACCAATAAACAAACAACCAAAACATCAATCAATTAGTGAATTATCATTTGAAATTCATAATTTTGATACATACACAAAAATCATGTTTTTGATGCCAAATCACAACAATAGGCCCTATCTAATTTTGGTCCTCACACCAGTCTAATGGAAATATATAGAAATCTCACCTTCGAAACACGAAAATAAATTCTAATGATGACGCGTCAATCATTAGAATCATGTCCGAGCGACTAGAGTGTGATTCTATATCTATCGAATATATTTGAGGCTTCAATACACGTGGATCAGACGTATACTAAAATCTCTATATATTTGATTGTCCAAATCAATGTAAATAAATAATCAAATACGTATAATTGATTTAAATTTTCAAAACAAAAATTTGTTTTCATTTTCAAAAATATACTCTTCACACTCGTTCTAGGATACTACTGATCCTATCTCTAACGAGTCATTCTAATTGGATATTACTAATCCAATATCTGATGAATTCTTTCGTAAGGTTCTAATGTGCCTTGTTCTCTGCTTTGTAAACCAAAGCTCTGATACCAAATGAAACGACCCGTAACTTCCCCGTAAAGGAAAGCGCCGGATAGTTCGAGAACAAACCACAACAAAACGCATACGAAAGAACATTTCATTGTATATCACAACAATGCATCAGATTACAAGAATATACAGAGTATAAATGAATAAACATTACACAGAAATATCAGAGATTTAAATTACATTTAAATACATAGCAGCGGAAAATAATACAATACACAACTAGAAGAGATATACGGATACAAAGCTTTCCGGATATCGTTCCAGCTGTAAACCAGGATCCTGTGAGTATAAATCTGCAAAACCAAAACTACTAGCTGCCCGTGTCAAAATAGGGGCACCCAGAGTTTAGGTTAAAACAATAAACTCCAGGTCAGTCATGTGACTGGTGTGAGAACTAAAACGGTTATTAATCTTTGTTTTTAAAGTTAGGTAAATCAAGGGACCACGCCGTATAACACGGAACGGGTTTCCTCCCAAGAACACCGGTGCATAAAACAAACAGCGCAATGCTAAATAAAGAAAAATGAAGCTATTATAAGACCCAGTTCCCATCACACAATGCAACGCAAGCCGGAGGATAGGGTTTTTACCTTATAACAGCCAAAGAGTGCTTGATACGGTTAAAACAAATCGTTTGATACTATTATAAGTGCATAGTGTATAAAACAACTTCAAATCATAAGTATCAATCATAGGCGGCATGGGCGCCCCATCCCACTATGTCGCCATACTAGGCTCTACAAATAAAACCGCAAATGTCACGTATTTGGAAGCTGGATTTCCATCTATGAACCGAGGCAAAAGATAGTCCTCACCGACTTCGAGACTCTCTAGCCCGAGCCTCAGGGTCAGAGCGCATCGACCCTTGGATCCTCAGGGCCAGTCCACCGATGTGGATTAAACTTAAACCCTGAACATGCGTCTCCCCACCCTATGGGGTGTAAGTCTGGTCCGTCTGCCGACCAGAATGCATCGGCCGAAACCGATATAACCGAGGCGCCTCGCAACAGCAACAACCACATAAGTCAAACTCGTCAGGGCGTGTAAAATCACTGACGCCACTTCTAGCTAGAAAGAAACGCATGCCCTCCCTGACGTCCTCTCCCGTTTTTGGTTCATACCGAGTGTGAAACTCGCGAAGCAAACGTTACACAAAGCTACGCCACAAAGGCCTTGCTTTGATCATCACCACAAGACTTTGCTTTTCAACAGAAGCCTCGATCAATTGCCACTTAGGCATGCCACACAGGCCATTCACTCCATGCGTTTGATATCCATCAATATATAACCCCTGAGCTCGTACGTCTCAGAGAAGGACGTTAAGCAAGAGAATAAATTCTCCGCCGCCAAACAGATATATATTTAATAGAGATCAATCACACGGACTAAAATCCAATGTCAGACACACAGTCCATTTACAAGTCCGTTCTGGGTCTGAACGAAACCGGAGGCACCTAGTACCCCGCATATCCATCGATCTCCAAGTACGTCTGGACGATCACCAACTGTTTCCATCTTCTTGGGTGTACAGCCCAATCAAGATCATCAGTAATTATCCAAACGATGTGAAGACCTCCGGTCTTCGACCATCGTCTTCATCTTCGACACCACGTCGAATCAGTTATTCAGAATGGGATAAACCCGGTCTTTCTGAATAACTCGCGTATATATTATAAAAGTGTTACACAAACACAACATACGCCTCATTCCAATTCAGAATATTCTTTTATTCAAATATTCCTATACTTTGGGAAAAGTTCCCATTAATTTTATCCAAGATAAATTCTTTAAATTTATTCTTTAATCTCCTTTGAATATCAATTCAAACTAGTTGGGATTAGCGAACCACACCGAAGAAATCATTTATTTTATTTCCCAATCCCAATATATTCATCCCATGAAGTACAACTGGTTATACTTCATATCTAACACCACGGTGTTATCGGTAAATTCAATTACCATTTCACGTTCAAATCTAATTAAAGATTTAACTATCGCTTGGAGTAAAACTAGTGATACTCCATTTTCGATCTTTTCAATCTAATTAAAGATTCATTAAAACTCCACTTAGTTTTAATATTTCTCTGGGTTAAAGAATCAGTGTCATTTAAAAACACAGTTCACGATAAACCCAAAATCACATTCATTAATTATCGGGTTAAAGAACGAGTGTTATTTAAAACACTGTTCACGATAAACCCAAAATCACATTCATTAATTATCGGGTTAAAGAACGAGTGTTATTTAAAACACTGTTCACGATAAACCCAAAATCACATTCATTAATTATCAGGTTAAAGAACGAGTGTTATTTAAAACACTGTTCACGATAAACCCAAAAATCAATATCAATTCAATTCCAATTAAACCTCATTTAATTGGTACACTTCATTAAATCCAAATAAAAAGATTTAATCTTTTCTCAACTGGGTTCAAGAACAGTGTTAATGAAGACACCATTCACGACAAACCCAAATCACATTTGATATTCAATACAAGGCTCTGAATAGAAAATATATCGGCTTATATTCAATATCAAATTCTACGATTAACAAATGTCGTATCGGAAATAACGATATAAATATATATATCTTTCAAATTTCCATAACAACATCTGTATAATCACGAATTCCAACATCGAAATATTCCGAAGACAATTTCGATTCAAATCCACTCCAATGCAATCATTGAAAATTCTGGTTATTTTCAAAACCATTTCAATTTCAATTTATTCATTTAAAAATAAATAGAATTATATTTCTAGTTCAAAACTAGTTCATTTCGATAAAAATATATTTTTTTCTTTTCAAACATGAAGTTTTTCATCCCAAATCTTCACAAATCATTTCTTATGATTTTACACAAATTATTACTATTTTTAATAATTTTATCAAGGCCCGTACAGTCGATTTCCATCAACGTCCATCGAACTGCACTTACAACTACCTTTTTCAAATTTGATTTGGACATAATTCCAAATCCAACCGTTAGATTTCAAATTTCTAATATTCGTTAGAAAGCTCTTTTCGATACGAACCCAACGGTTCTGGTTTTAGGAGAATACGACGGTCGGATCTCCCGTAATGTCCGTTTGAAATAAATGGTCGAAATTCACGAACTGCCGCGGCGCGGCACGTTCTATTCAGGCCATTATATTATATATATAATATATATAATATACACTTCGTCGATTTCTATTTAAAACGAATTATATAAATAGTTTTAAAATCGTTTCGAAAGCAATTTCAACTTCCTTTTCAATTCAAATCAAAATTGAATTCTTCTTTATAAATTCGTTTTAAAATTCATTTCTATTCAATTCAAATTTCAATTCAATTTGAATTCATTTCAATTCACTTTCAATTCAATTCGAATTCGTTTTCAATTCAATTCATTTCGAAATCGTTTTCAATTCAATTCATTTCGAAATCGTTTTCAATTCAATTCATTTCGAAATCGTTTTCAATTCAATTCATTTCGAAATCGTTTTCAATTCAATTCATTTCAAAATCGTTTAAAATTCAATTCATTTCGAAATCGTTTTCAATTCAATTCATTTCGAAATCGTTTTCAATTCAATTCATTTCGAAATCGTTTAAAATCGATATAAATATCGTTCACGTCAAAATGGCGTCAATCTAATCATCACGGCTTCACATATTTCTATTTTCAAATATTCTATTTCAAATATTTCCTATTATCAAAATATTTGTTATTATCAAAATATTCTTTATTTTCACGATTGGAATGAGGCCCAATCAATCACCATATAAAGTTAATTATATGGATTCCATACAACACATGTATATAATAGCATTGAAAAATAATCAACCATCAACCAAAGTGCACTACACTGTATAAGCATCAAATATAGATATCTAACGCTTATAACAGCCTATCAATCGATCGATCGACATATTTAATCAATCAGGATGAGTGAACTTCAAATTTCATCCCAACACCCGTGTGGGGTTTCAAACAATCAAACACATATTTTATTTGTGCTGTTGGGCGATGTGTAAAATTTATCGTCCCAATCAATGTCATTCAAATAGGTGTACATAAACAAACCGTCCGGTTTATAAATGAATATTTTATTTTATTCACTTCACGTTAAAATTATATTTTAACGATAAAACATTTTATTTCAACCTATGAATTTCTATTCAATTCATTTACACAATAAAATGATATTTTTATTTTCTAACATATTTTAGAAAATTTCGGCGGCATAACGGCACGATACTAGAAACGGGACAAGGCCTAGCCTTATCCCCGGTCTAGTGAAGGCCCACGCCATTCACACATCAATCAAAATCACCAAACAACCAAATTCAAATCAAATCATATAACTAATCTATGCAACCAAACAAACAAGTCCATGGTCTGTGGACGATTGTGTCGGGTGCTACTAAGCACCGTCTGCATCCTAGTATATATATATAACTAGAAAATAAATTTGAAAGGTGAGAAATTCTCACATATAGCTATCCTAGCTCCACGGCTCTTCATTTGCAGAAGTCTTCGTCGTTCTGCCTCTTTTCACTTTCTTTGCCCGTATCCTCTACATATGTAAAAATCACATTTTTACTTCGCTATTCAATATATAAAAATCGAATTTTTACTTCGCTATTCAATATATAAAAATCGAATTTTTACTTCGCTATTCAATATATCAAAATCGATTTTTTACTTCGCTATTCAATATATAAAAATCTCGCCTTTTCTAATATAAAAGTTCTATCTTTTCTGATGTAAAAATTCCATCTTTTCTAATGTAAAAATTCTAACTTGATTAGATAAAGATCCCGCCTTTCTACCGATAAAAATTTCGTCTTTCTATTTCATCACTATAAAAATTATATTTTTAGTCTTCCACTATAATAAAAATCTTATTTTTAATCTCTACGTATAATAAAAATCTTATTTTTATTACTTATTTATATATCACTGATTTTATAATTGCTATATTTATTTAAATATACTGATTTAACAAATATGTTTTCAACATAACCCAGAACTCAGATTTAAAATTAAAAATCGAAAACTTACTGGGCTTGTCAGAGGAAGAGGGGGCGCTGTGGGTCTTCGGTGGGAGGGCAGGTGGCCGGAGGATGGACGTTGGCTCGCGGGGGTGGTTCTCTCGTCAGTGGCGAGACCCAGGCGACTGGAAAGGGGAGGGGTTTGATTCAGAGGAGAGAACGAGCGCGCGAGGAGGGAAGGAGGTGGAAGAGAAGGTGGAGGCGCCGGGGTGGCCGACCTGAGGTGCGGCGGCGCGTGGCTCGAGACCGGCGGTGGCACAGAGGAGCTCCGGTGGCGTCGTTTTAGGGTTCAGCGGGTTTCCCTTTTTTTTTTTTATTAAAAATCAATTTGGACGGTTGGCTGAGGGAGAATAGAGGGATAAGGGGTTCATATAATAATTTATATATTATTTAATTTTCTATTTTGAATTCCATAGGGTACCCTTTCCATTCGAACTCGAAATCGAACCCGCCGACTGTCGTCCCTAGCGTATTACCCCCATTCCGAACACAATGGGATATGTATCGCAGGCCAATTCGACCGTTACGATCAGTTTCCGTTGTATTTAAAATATAAATCTTTATATATTCAATTTGAACGTACATTTCAATTTACCGGGGCCACGTACTGACTCTAAAAATTCCAGAAAAATTATTTCTAGCTTCGTATTGACGATACGGTCCTAACAAAACTAATTTCGTCGAATTCTGAGACCGTTAGAAAAATGGCCAATTTCCAGTCGATTAAAATCAACTGAAACTGGTCAAACGCGTTTTCCTTTGCCACGCTCACATATTGATTCGAAAAATTATGAAATTTGGAATCTAGCAATAACTTAACATCACGGACCCAACAAAACTGGTTTCGTCGAGATCCGAGGTCGTTTGCAAAATGTCCATTTTTAAGGGCCTGAATTCCATAGCGACTATTCAGAATTTTCAACTGGACATATCTTTTTATTCCCGCTATGAAATCTTGATTTTTCGGATTCGTTGGAAAGATATTATCAAATAGATCGTAATGTTTTTGGTTTCACTAAAATCCGGATTGTTTTGCACCCGGTACATTCAATTGAAGTTTGAAATCGAATTATCGAACTACCGCGCCATTTTCAATTCTATTTATAATTATATATAAATATTTAAATTCTAACGACGACGTATATTATATACGTTCGAATTATATTCAAAATAAATTTCTCGTCAATATTATTTAAAATAATTCATTTTAAATAATCAAAATTCGCCAAAATTGCCAAAATAAAAATTTTAAACTGGCCCAGATTTTCGGGTTGTTACATATTATATGCGAACTCCACCAACGAAAGATGTTCCTCCCATGTACCTCCGAAGTCTAAGACACATAACCTCAATAGGTCCTCTATAATACGATTCACCCTCTTGGTCTGGCCGTCCGTCTGAGGATGATATGCGGTGCTCAAACATAACTGAGTCCCTACCGCCTCTTGCAAGCTCTTCCAAAATTCGCTAGTGAAAATAGAATCGCGGTCGCTCACTATGCTAGAAGGAACACCGTGCAAACGAACTATCTCTCGAATGTATACAGAGGCTAACCATGGAGCAGTCCTCTTTCTCTTCATGGGAATGAAATGGGTGCTCTTAGTAAGTCTGTCTACCACGACCCAAATCCCCGTATTACCCTTCCTCGATCTTGGTAATCCGTCAACAAAGTCCATCGAAGCACTTTCCCACTTCCATTGTGGGACCTCCAATGGGTGAAGCAATCCACCGGGCTTCTTTTGCTCTGCTTTTACTTGTTGGCACACCAAGCATCTAGCGACATACTCAGCCCAAAAGTAAACTCGTCTCATGTCCATGTACATCTTGTCCTCGCTGGGATGGATGGTCATCTTCGAACGATGTGCATCATCAAGAATGGTCTTCCTTAGGTCATCGTCTTTTGGTACACAAAGTCTACCGTCCCTACGTAACCGACCCTTATCATCTACGGTATGCCTACGGAGATGGCTTGATGACTCCCCTCTTTTGAGATTCTCTACTAACTCAACCAACTGTGGGTCGTCTCGCTGTGCCTCGCCAATCCGTCCCAAAAGCGTAGGTCTGACCTCTAAGGATGCTAGCAAACTGGGTACAAAATCAGTGGATGGTCTAAAGTCAAAGGTAGAGATAAACTCTAAGCTACGCCGCTCGACAAACAAAGGACTCAATGTCAACTTTTTCCTACTTCAAGGCATCTGCCACAACGTTACCCTTGTCAGGGGTATATGCTATCTCGAAATCGTAGGACGCCAAGAACTCCATCCACCATAACATATCACCCTTCTCTAGAGACCATATGCCCTAAAATCCTCACTTCTTTCCTCCAAAAATGGTATTTTGGAGAACTTAGCTTTAAGCTGATGCACTTGTAGGGTCCCTAAGCTTTCCCTAAGATGTAGGGCATGCTCTTCTCTGCTTCTAGAGAAAACCAGGATATTATCCCATGCAAAATCGTCACAACTATCCATCTCTCACACAGACCATCCTAGTCGAACTCGACATCCCCCAAGTGCAAGCCCCAAAGGCCTAAACCAATATCATACAAACACCCAAGGGATACCTCCTTCGAATTCAGACGACCTACGTGAGATGATACTAGTAAGACGACCAACCAATTGAGCCCTTGACCGACTCTGGCTGTCCTTGCCAGTCTTGCTCCAAAACCACCGCTGATTACATAACTGGCTTTTCTTAATCTATTAAGCACATATGAAAACTTATTTCGCGCCTCTGGGTAAACCCCGCACTTTATCAACGACGTCTCCATACTCACGGACCACAAAAACAGACTCCCAATCATCGTTGGATGCGTCAGAAGATTCTAGGCAGCTAAGCATCACTGAACCCTAGGGTCACAAGAAATATGAGGGTCTTTCCATAACGAATCAATAGTCTAACTACCCTCCTTTCACAATCTAGGATGGCACCCCGCCGGGCTAGCCAATCCACCCCTAGAATCAAACTATAGCCCGTGAAACCAAGGACGAAGGCGTTGCATTCAAATCCAATGCCCAAGATTGACACTCTCAAATCCCGACAAACCATTGAAGGATGAGCCGAACCACCAACAGGATTTGAGACTAGAATGGGATCCTTAACTAGACTAGTATTTAGGTGCAGCGTTTCAACTAACGAAGCAGATATTAACGAGTATGAAGTGCCAGAATCAAACAAAGTTCAAACAGGATGATAAAGAAAACCAAATTTCAACCTAGACGGTCCTACCCCCATCAGGTATACCAGCCGTGAGGGAATACAACTACCCTCCAGAAGATCCTGTACTTTGTCCTTGCCTCTTTGGACAATCCTAAGGTGTCCTATTTCTCCAAAACAACTAGCCTTCTTCTTCACATTCTCCATTTGTGACCTCCCACCAAGATGAGGTTTCGTCCTTTGTTAACCAAACAGCTATTTGAACCTTCCTCCCATCGTTTATCTTAAAGGTACCAACAAGCCCTCTACTTCCTTGGACTAACTTCTAGCCCGACAAACATCTAAGTCCCTTGAAGTGGTTTTCCGTCCTTCGTACGGAAGTCCTTATTTATCTTAGAAAAAGCATCTATACGCGGAGGGGGAAAGAACTCAAAAAGAGAAAGAGGAAGGGATTCAAAACGAAGAATCGAAGGAAGGATATATGGCTCTTGGGGATTATGTTCTTAAAAT
This sequence comes from Allium sativum, assembly GCA_030737875.1. NCBI lineage: Eukaryota > Viridiplantae > Streptophyta > Magnoliopsida > Asparagales > Amaryllidaceae > Allium > Allium sativum. Next base: position 504,646,240 of record CM060921.1, on the reverse strand, counting down.
AAACCTTTCTTTCAAAAATACTCTTCTACAAACATATTTTTGAAAGTATTCTTTATAAAAATGCTTTTGAAAAATAGTTTTTCAAAATATCTTATCTTTTCTGGTAACCTTCAGCTCTGATACCACGTGTAACACCCCACCTCCATTAAGGTCACTCGCAAAGGGAATGCCTTAACTTCAGTGGAGCGTTTTAAGTGAATATAGAACAGAAAATCACAACAAGACAGATATAAAGCAGTACTTGAAAATTTAAAACTTTATTTATTGCAGCAGAAGGTAAATATGTTTGGTTACATCATCAAAAACCATAAACCAAAGTCAAGTACATAATATCTATCTTGATAAAACAAAGTACATAATCCCACTACTACAAATAGCCATAAAGAAAATGATAGGCTGAACTTTACTCTAGCAATCCAAATCCAAGTGCTCCCAAGGAGATCCCAATCAAGCTCCACTAGTACTAGTCCCACCCTTAGAACCTGGGGGGGGGGGGGGAGAAGAAAAGAGGTGGAAACAAAAGGGGTCAGACATAAAGTCTGGCGAGTGCGATAACTCGAACAATCATAATTATTAAAGCAATATGATAAGATATAAGCTGGAGAATAAGGTAATGACTGTGTGAGCCACATGGGTATGGCAAGGCAAATCAAAGAAACAGAGATAACGTAAATGGCGTTTCCTAATCAATATAGGATAATTACTATACTCTACCGTACTGTACCATACTGTACTGTACTAACACTAACTGTACCCCTGCTAGTCACTCTAGAATTTTGATCCCCCTTGGCTAAATAGAACGATGATAGCTTTGTGTACTACTAGGTGTACCCACTATCCTCCACGTTTGACTGTATATCTCTAGTTGCTATCATAGGTACCCAGCGTGTACCTATCCCCACTAGATGCACCCCTTCAATAAGTAATAATGGTAATTCTATGTACTCCTAGCTGACGTCATAGGTGCCGCCTGCTCCTACCTCCACTAGGTGTACCCCCTTAATAATTATTAATAATAGTGGTAGCTTCGTGTACCCCTAGCTGACTACATAGGTGCCATCTGCTCCTATCTCCACTAGGTGTACCCACTACCCAGCCCCATTCGATCGGCTCCCTAACTCGTAGATACCCGTTCTGGCCCCACAGTTGGGTGTATCACTCCCCAAAGTGGCAACCCGATACTACCAATGATGCACGGCTTATACCTACACGATGCAACAACGTCTTACCTACCAGCCCGGGCCCACACACGCATATGAACCCGTTAGACTTGCGTTGCCACCGCTAACCCGGTTTGGCCTCTTACAGTCAATCCCAGTATGCGTGTCCCGTCCTGTACTTGGGTCGAGCCCACAAAGATACGTATGGGTTACTGGTTGAAACGGGCCCCCATTACTTGACACAAGCTATCCACCTAAGCTTGGTCCCCTCTAGTATTTCCCACTTAACGCACTTCTTATTCATGTTTCAATTACAAGTTTCACTTTTGGTTAAGGGTTTCTATTAGTAATTCCACATGCCACCCAAGGCACCCACTTAACCCCTATGTCCCACTTACATGTTTTACCTTGGTTAAGTGTTACTAATCGTATTTTCTCATGCCACCCAAGGCACCCACTAGATTCCACATGCCACCCAAGGCACCCACTTAACCCCCTCATGTCCCACTACATGTTTATCTGGTTAAGTGTTTCTTAATTCATTAAGACCGTAACCTCATAAAGACCTCTCACATTAGACTGGCATTTGTGACAGCTGGATTTGTCGGGCGGGTCCGGGCAGTCTTACACCACAAAAGAGCCTAACCTCGTGTCTTTACAATTGTTACGTATTTAATTTATGCCTAAGACCTCTCACATTAGACTGACATTTGTGGCAGCTGGATTTGCCGGGCGGGTCCGGGCAGTCTTACACCACAAAAGAGCCTAACCTCGTGTCTTAGACGATTAATTACTCCTAATTAATCATTCCCCAATTTGAATTACTTTCCCTATTCGAATTATCAATCAATTCCAAATTTAACGATGTCCATAATTGACTCAATTATTTATGGTATGTAAAATCATACCCATTTTCACCAATTATATTTTATACCTTTTAAGGCATTTATGCTCATCTATTTATGGTATATATATCATACCAATTTCATTACTAATTAATTTTATTTCTTAAAATTAATTACATGCCTTTTTAGGCCATTACATGACAAATTCACAATTTGTGTGTATCCAGTATTACCCCCATCGTACCCCCGTCATTCGTTCGCTTAACCTGACATATACATATTAGACTAGCAAATAGTCTAATACTAAAAAAAAGGGAATAAATGTCACAAAATCACATACACACAATAATAGATCTAATTTGCATCTAACTTGCAATTAAGAATTACAACATACTTGCATAGTCTTTGTATTATCAAGGATCAAAAATCATAGATCTAAAAGGTGTGAGCTTGCATGTATGAACATAGTTTTACACCCAACTAGCCTAGGTAATTATCTCAAACTTACATAAACTATGTATGTCGTCAACCTAAACATAAAGGTGTCATCGTGCATAACTATGGATCCAATAAATGTGTTAACTTGAGTAAACTATGGATCCACATAAAGGTGTAAACTTGCATAACTAGGCATGTCATAGATTCAACATAAAAATGTCAACTTGAATATGGATCTAAACTTTAAAGGTGTGAACTTGTATATATATGAATCCAATTATCACTTAAACTTGCATATGAACATAATACCTATACGAACTAGGATATGTTCCACATCCATATTCGCATAAAAACTAATGTTATAAACCTAGGTGATTGGATTATAAAAAGGGATTCATTGACACAAGTTAACATCATGAACTACTAGCATATATTTTAGATCCAAACTTACATAACATCATATACAAAACTTGCATAACATCATATATAAAACTTGCATAACATCGTATGTGAAACTGGCATAACATCATATATAAAACTTGCATAACATCATATGTGAAACTGGCATAACATCATATATAAAACTTGCATAACATCATATGTGAAACTGGCATAACATCACATATAAAACTTGCATAACATCATATGTACAACTTGCATAATATCATATAATATGAATCAAGTTAACATACATGATTAAACATATGAATTAGATTCACAACCACAACTTATAATCCAACATATATCACATCATAATTGATTTAGCAATAATTTTGTTAAGGTGATCGAACTCACTACTCAAAAGCGGTCTTGAGTTCTAAATTCTGATTTTTGGAGTTGCATTAGCTTTCTTTGAAGAAGATTCATTGTTAGGGTTGAATAGTTCTGATTTGATTTGTTGTTCTTTCTCTTTAATTTGGTGGCGGCTGCTCTAGGGTTCAAGACAACAGCATGACGACCATAGTTTTAGTTTTAATTCTGATTTAGGGTTTGAGTCTATGGGTCTTTTTATAGAGTTATGAATTAATTTAAGTCGTCGGATGATCTTAGGGTTAATCAAAACCATTCAATCATGATAGGGTGACAAGTCAGCTCTAATGACTCAGCAAGGAGTCAGAAAGGACTCAGCAATACGGGTCAGTCTGAACCAGAAAGTTGTGCAGGCTTTTGCCTCGGCCTGGGCGCACTTGGGAAGTGCGCCAATGTAAATTTGTACTGGCGCACTTCCCAAGTGCGCCAGTGCAATATTTTTTTCTCTTGTTTTGCCACCAATCTTCGTTCGTCCATAACTCTTTCATCCGGTACCCGTTTCCCGCAAACTCGGACTCTATTTCAACCAGAATTCCGAGACGAACACAATGGCGCAACCCCATTCCCATAATTCTCACGTATGAGATTAATTATTCTTTATTTTAGTTAATTTGATTATTCAAAAATCCGGGGTGTTACAATATCCATGGGTTCTTCATCCTTGTGTTGTGCTCCTTAGCCAAACCCCCTCATTCTCAACTTTTCCATCCTTGTGTAATTGTTGACATGTCTCTCGAAAGCTGCCTCCATCGCACGGAGAATCCTACAAAGCTCGAAAGAAAATTAGCCGTAGGTGATACTACTATGGCTATAGATGAAAGTTGGGCACTTATTTGCCCTTTGACAAGTGTCGTAGTCTCATCAAGCCTACAGAACCATGCCGTGAAGAGGTTACCTCCCAGAAAGCCAGGAGCCCCAGAGACACAGGAAAGAAGGAAACAAGGATTCAAATAGAGGATCAAAAGATAGTGCATATGGCTTTGGGGAATATGCCTTTAAAACAAAACTTTTCTTTTGAAAATGCTTCTTTTAAAATCGTTTGAAAATAATTTTTCAAATCTTTTTATCTGATCCGGTAACCTTCAGCTCTGATACCAAGTGAAACACCCCACCTCCGTTAAGGTCACTCACAAAGGGAATTCCTTAACTTCGGTGGAGCATTTTTAGTACAAGATGCAGAAAAATTATAAGACAGACAAATAAAGCAGTGGAAAATAAATAAAACTTTATTTCATTGATAAATAGCTTGTGCAAAGATTGTTTTACAATACCAAAGTATCCTGTCTTGTTTAAAAAAAATAAAGAAGCATAAAATGATTTCCCCAAATAAAGCATGAGCCAGCCATAGCAATAGGAGAGAGAGTCCAAGGCAACACGTCAAAGAGACTTCAAGCTAGGAAAGAGTAACGGTCCAAACAAACTTGAGCTATTCCGTCTCTGACTACCTAGGGGGAACGGAAGAAAAGAGGACGAGAGAAAACGGGTCAGACAATAAGTCTGGTAGGTTCAGTGATTACTAGCATTTAAACAAGGAAAAGGGATCATGACAAGAGTAACAGAACATAGGACAATACCCTAATATAAGACAAGATAGATTGAACATGTGATCGCACCCATTACTATAATCTCTGCACCACCTAACTCGTGTCTCAACTAGTAATCTGTATAATACGATCCCAATCCCCGCAGTGGTGGTAGCCTTCAGGTGTACATCTATATTTGAGGATTCCACCTCAATCAGCCCAATTGCCATGAATATGTTAGATGTACCCTTACTACCCTATCGATCGGCTCCCTACCTGTGTTAACTTGCCATGTGTCTGTGTCAATCGGCCCTCTCTTGCGTGTAGCTACCCTGTGTTGGTCCCAGCATAAGGTGTATCAATCCTTATGATAGCGACCCCGACACGATTCAAGAATGCACGGTGTAAAACTACTGGTACCCAGTGCCTGCTTTTTCCACTCCGGAGTACGTGCACGCCCGTAATCCGCCGGAACCTACACTGACGTACCCCCAGCCGCTATATCGACTGCTTATAATCAGCCCAGTAATCGTGCCCCACCCTGCCTAGCACAGGGTACCGTGATACATCTATGTGGGTTACTGCTGAAATGGGTCCCCGTTGCTAGGGTTTCCTACTGGTTAAGTTTATGAGTCTATATTTACTAATATTACCCACCAACCCGATATGTACTTAACCTTCCCACCGATTCAAGCACGTTTATATAATGGTTAAGTTTTGTGGGCCTATATTTACTAATATTACAACCAACCCGACATGTACTTAACCTTCCCACGGATTCAAGCATGTTTATATAATGGTTATGTTTTGTGGGCCTATATTTACTAATATTACCCACCAACCCGATATGTACTTAACCCTCCTACTTGTCATGTCATGTTGGTTAAGTGGTTCTTATTTACTTAACCTTTCTCACTTATCATGTTGGATTGGTTAAGTGTGACTTATTAACTTAACCCTGTTCATTCATCAGGTTATATTGGTTAAGTATTTCCCATTTAACTTAACCCCATTCGCTCATCAAGTTATATTGGTCAAGTGTCATTAACCAATTCAAGTTAACTTAACCCATCCACCCGTCACGTCATGTTGGTTAAGTGTTTCCTTCTGGTGTTGACTTGACCCTACCTCAAATCATGTTATACTGGTTAAGTGTTGCCCTCTCGTGTTAACTTAATCCTTCCCATACATCATGTTATATAATTGGTTAAGTGTTTTCCTCTTGTATTACTTAACCCCACCACATGTCATTATATATTTTGGTTAAGTGTTACCTTAGTTAACTTAACCCTATCATCTGCTTAATTAACATGTTACAACGGTTAAGTGTTCTAAATTTATTTAACCTCACCCACTTGTCTAATTAACATGTTGTAATCGGTTAAGTGTTCTAATTTTACTTAACCTCACCCGCTTGCCTAGTTAACATGTTATTATGGTTAAATGTTCTAAATTTACTTAACCTCACCCACTTGCCTAGTTAACATGTTATTATGGTTAAGTGTTCTAAATTTACTTAACCTCACCCACTTGCCTAGTTAACATGTTATTACGGTTAAGTGTTCTAAATTTACTTAACCTCAACCACTTGCCTAGTTAACATGTTATTACGGTTAAGTGTTCTAAATTTACTTAACCCTACCATTCAACTCTTGCCTTAGCATTAATTTATTCATTAAAGCACCAACCACTCACATTAGACAGGTATTGTTGCGGTCACTGGATGTGCCGGTCGTTTCCGGGCAGTTTTACACCGCAACTCAGTCTAACCTCGGGTTTTTATTGGGCTCAATGCGCTAACCTCTCACATTAGATAGGTATTGTTGTGGTCACTGGACAGCCGGGCGGTTCCGAGCAGTTTTACACCATAACTCAATCTAACCTCGGGTTAGGCATAATCATCTTTTCTACAATTTACATATTTCTTTTTTATAACAAATTCCATATGTAAATTATCCCTAAATTAATTATTCCATAATTATCCTTTTAATTATGCTCACAATTAATGGTATACTAAATATACCATTTCATGAACCAATCTATACCATGTAATTTTCATGTTTATCCTTCATATTTATATGTAAATTATAAATCAATTATTGTCATGGCCCACTTTCCCCCTAAATCATGTTCATAATCTTTGGTATATAAAAATTATGCCATTTAAATGCCACTAATCATTGGCATGTGCCAAACATGCCAATTACATATAATTTCATGTTTACCCCAACGATATCCCCCGTTTGTACGTTCGCAAAATTACAAGGAATGTTAGGCTCGATATTTTAGCCTAACTTATAACCACAAAAGAGAAAAGCGAAGAACATGAAATATTCTAACAGCATAAAAATATGTGACATATAGATTTGGCATAGGATAATGAACTTGCAAAATTTAGATCCGATTAACATGAATCATAGCATATGAATTTACATAGAACTTACACAAATTAAACTTGTCATGTAAAGGGGAACTTGTGACTAAGTTGGATCTAATTATCATGTAAGCATGGAGGTTTAACATATAAACACAATTTTAAACCACAACCTAGCATATTATCTTATGTATGTCAAAACATAAGAAAGCTACTATAAACATATTTAAATCACAACTTAGCATGATAACTTATGTGTGTTAAACATAAGAGAGCTATTATAAACATATTTAAATCACAACTTAGCATGATAACTTATGTGTTAAAACATAAGAGAGCTACAAATCCAATCTTGCAAAATAAACAGATTCAACTTAACATGGTTCTAAATATACATGAATGTTGATCTAACATGTAAGCATGTGCTTTAGATCATAAACTTGCAAGTAACCACCAAATTATAACATGACATGTTTCACCATTCAGTTGGCATAATACGTTCATTTCCCAATCATAATAGATCCCAATATATAAAATATGGTATGTTCATCATCACAAACATATAGGCATGATCAATCGCAATGGTAGTTTAAGATAAGTGAGAATCAAACTTTATTTATCTTATACATAAGCATCATTCTATATTCGAATTACAACATGTCATGATTCATTTAAAAGAACGTTTAAATCTACGTAATAACCAATTTACAAACTAAAAAGGAATTCTTGATTTCTGAAATCTGAATTCTGAAATTGGTATGCTCGCCTTTGATGTAGATCATTGAATTTGATTACTTTAATTTGATTTTGATTCAGGTTTTTATCTTGTCTTTGAATTGAAAGTGGTGACGGCTACTCCAAGTTCTCTATTGACGGCATGATAGTTCCAGGATTATTTTTGTGTGATTTTAGGTTGAGCATTGGGTTGTTTATATAGAATTTCAATTTAATTAGAGACGTCGGATGATCCTAGAGTTAACCACAACCATTCAGTCAGGATAGGGTGACACCTCAGCCCTAATGACTCAGCAAGGAGTCAAAAAGGACTCAGCAATGACTCACAGTATGGATCAGATCACACCAGAAAGCTGTGCAGGCTCTCAGCTTGGCCTGGGCGCACTTGGCAGGTGCGCCAACACAACTTTTGTACTGGCGCACTTCCCAAGTGCGCCAGTGCATTTTTTTCTTCTTTCCTTTAGTTTCTGCTTAACTTCGTTCGTCCATATCTCCTTCATACGTTGTCCGTTTTACGCAAACTCGGACTCTATCTTAAGCAGAATTCCGAGACGAACGCAATGGCATAACCCGTATCCCTTAATTCTCACATTTGAAATTAATTATTCTTTGATTCGTTATTATAACGTTAACTGAAAATACGGGGTGTTACAAATACCATTAATTGTTGTCTGAGATTAGTTTATGTTTAAATTCATTTTAAGTATTGAACCATATATGAAGTGATACATTAATATTGATTTAATTACGTTGTTTAATTTTGGTGTAGTTGAATTTAGGTAATCTTACCATCTAATAAATTGGACGAGCTTCTCTAATGACATCTTTTAGCAAAATAAGTATCATTCTGGTATAATATTAAATTGGATTGCCAATTTTAATTTTGACCAATGGTGCTAACTGTGATTTGCTAATTATTGATTTAATTACATACATGCTTGATTATGTAAACATAAGTGTTATGGATGGAAATTATATTGAATTGATGGTAGCTTGTATAAGTATCACTGTGACTGCTATGTCATATTTAAACAAATGTTTTAGGTCATAAATTATTACGATCCCTTCTAACACATCATTATAATTTACTGGTGAATCAAATATCGTAATTCGAAGGGTGCATATTGCCTATTATGTATTATGGATTCATTGAGATATTGACAAAACTGTTGCACAGACTGCAATCTATAATTTTTTCATATTTTAAATATAGGGTGTTGATGCCTACAGTTACATATGGTCTCTCGGAGATAGACACGTAACCTTCGGGTGACTACAATTGTTAAACCTATTCGAACAAATGTTTTAAATTTATTCTTTATTTCATTTATGATATTTTAAAAAGTAAAATCATAATTTAATAATATTTTAAAATAAGTTTAATACCTCATTTATGTTTAAAAATTCATTTTATTTTAGTAACGTTTAAAAATAAGTTATTTTTCACTTAAAGTGAATTAATTATTTTATTAATAATGTTTAAAGAATAATCATTATTTTAGTTATTAAATGTTTTTAAGGTTCATTTTAATTATTTACTAATGATGTTATAAAAGCTCCGAAAATATTTTATTATTAATACTTATTTTTAATTGAATATTATATTAAGTTGGCTTAATAATTATTTAAATATTTTGCTAGAAAATGTTTTACGTTTATTAATTTATTTATCTACGATGATTGAAAGATAATTAATTAGTCTAATAAAGTGTTTTAATTAATGAATTGTTTTTATAAAAAATTCTACTTTATAAGTAATATTTTGAAAAGAAGATTTATAAACAAATTTTACAAGGTAATTTAAAAGTGATATTTAATTTATATATTTATATTTCAAGGTTAAGAGAACCATGTTGTTAATATTAATGGGTATTTACCCATTTAATATGATTTGAAAATATGGAAGCCTTTTTTAATGCTTCGTGAGTGTACTTATATCATTGAGAAGTATGCGGAAATATATTCCAACTATATATAAGAGATTTAATTAACAAGCGATTTATCAAATGAGGCTTAGTGGTTGCTATGAGAAATTAAATCTTTGGTTTATTTACTTGTTTGTTTTATTTGATAGCTAAATAACAAATTATCAAATTGTGACAACCCAAATTTTTATTTACGTACATAGTATATAAGCTATTACATGGCAAGTGGGTTAGACCCCCCATGGAGGGAGCCTCTTGCACTATATCCAAGTGTCTTAACAGTTTAGTGATGACCATTTAATTAATTTTAAATATTAAAAAATTGATTTAAGAAGGTTTGATGATTTGAATTCAAATATAAAGATTATTTCAAGCTAGTAACCACAATCCAAATACTAAGATTATTTGATATTGTGAATTAATACTTGGCTAGTAATTCAGATGTTTGGATTCAGAATTGAGTATTAGTTTAATGGTTTAATTTTTTTTCTTTTTATTTACAAATGATAACGGTGAATTCAATCTGTAAATTTATTTACAGTAATAATTAGCTAGAAAATAAATAACCAAAAAAACAAATTATTATTTCTACGACACGATTTCTTTTGATGTATTTTTAATTAAAATTATTTTATTTTTCCATAATTTTTAATTTTAGGAATACTGTATTTAAATTTGATGATTTTTCAACAAATAACAGTGCTATAGATATTTTTATAATTCTTTGATTAGTGTATATTTTTATTGTTTAGAGATCCCATTGTGTTCTAAACACGATCATATTTTTGTTCCGTTGATCAAAGTTCATATGTGAAATAAAATCTATACAAAGTGATACCGAAAATCACAAATAAATGTTTGTCAACACTGATGAAATTTAGACAACTCATTCATATTGTATTAGGTTTTACTTCTACTTTTGGTCTATAATGCAGCGGTAAAGCTAAAGAAAAAAAAATGCTTCCTCATATAAGTACAAAAATCAATTCGAAGAAAAATAAGCTAAATGTGAAACTAGTATTGATGCCTAGTATTAATGCGCTCATTATGTCGTGATCTTCAGTTCATTATTTCATGATCTTCAATCCATTGTCTCAGTTTAGATAATGGTTCTTGTTGAGAAAAGCGATAGTAATATCATGAGTAGCTTCTATGCTATAGTTTAGTTTATTATAAAATTAAGGAGGAGATAAGACATTTTGATTATAGATTTGTGTTCATAGGAGGAAATCGCACCTCAAATGAAGAGATGGTAGGGTGCGACCATTCTTTGGGTGACGCAACATTTTTTTTGGCTATTATAACATCAGGCTAGGTTTTAAAGGAGGGTGCACGATTGGATTTGTAGATGTAGAATGGTGAAGCTCATAGGGAAGAAGTAGGAGTTGTCGGTTGGAAGAATCATTGAGTGTGGAGTGAAAGAGGGATGGAAGAAGGAGATCAGTGAAGGGTTTTTTCGGTCTCGACTATGTTTTAAGGGAAGAAGTATTAGTTTAAAGTGGTAATCAAGGTTTTGGCTAATGATGTGATTAGTATATAAACTGTTATGTAATAAACGTTATTTTATACGATCAATAACCTTTTAATAGGACATTCAACTGGGCTGTAGTTTTCGCCATTGCACTTGTATCTGGATTACGTTGGCAATGAAATTGGATTTTTCTAGTTTTGAGCTTAATGGAATTTTTGTCATAATAGAACGACGTTCGATTTAAGATTATTTGGAAATACATAAGCATTGATTAGAATTTTGGTGAGTAAAAATCACCTTTTTGATTTATCAACACATTATAGATTAGACAAAATTATCGATTATCTGCACAATTGTAAGAATCGTTACTTGTTTAGCTTGGTTAAATTACCATATTATCAATTGTCTGTTTGAATTGATCGAATTGATTAATAGTTTGAATTAAATTTAAGTTTGCGATATAGCATCTTGAAATGCTATTAGATTGGTTGAATCTGATTTAGGACCACGATATTGCATTTTGAATTACTGATAAATATTTTTGAGTTTATTTTGTATTCAAACTTGAATTGTTAAATAATACTGATTTGATTACGTTGTTTAATTTTTAACCAATTAATTTAAGTGACATGATTAGTGTTTTTTATTTGGCCATATGAATTCCCTTTAGAAAATTGATTTAACTTATTCTAAATGACATCAGGTTACTTGAATAAATCCCTGTTTTGCTACTATTTTGATTTGGATATATATGTTTATGTTAGTTAATTAATATAAAACAAGTGTATAACATTTTGAAATGATATTAAAATGTAGACTAAAAGTTATGTATTTCTACATAGATTGTTTAGTTGGACGACTTTTTGAATTGGATCTAGGGTAGCGGTATAACATTTTGAAATGCTATTAAAATGTTTGAATTTAATTTAGGATCACGATGTATCATCTTGAAATACCATTAATTATTTTCTGAGATTAATTTTATGTTTGAACTTATTTCACATATTGAACCATATGAGAAGTGATACATTAATACTGATTTCATTACATTATTTAATTATGGTGTAGTTGAATTTAGGTAATCTTACCATTTAATAAATTGGATGAGCTTCTCTGATGACATCTTTTAGCAAAATAAGTCTCGCTCTGCTATAATATTGAATTGGATTACCAATTTCAATTTTGACCAATGGTTGTAACTGTGATTTGCTAATTATTGATTTAATTACATACATGCTATATTATGTAAATATCAGTGTTATGGATGGAAAATATATTGGATTGATGGTAGCTTGTTTGAGTATCATTGTGATTGCTAAGCCATATTTGAATAAATGTTTTAGGTCATGAATTATTACGATCCCTTCTAAAACATCATTATAATTTACTTGGGAATCAGATGTCGTAATTTGAGGGGTGCAGATTGCCTACTGTGTACTATGGATTCATTGAGATGTTGACGAAACCATTGCATAGACTGCAATCTTTTAGTTTTTTCATATTTTAAATATAGGGTATTAATGCCTACAGTTACATATAGTCTCTTTGCGATAGAGACGTAACCTTCAGGTGACCGCAGTTGTTAAACCTGTTTGAACAAATGTTTTAAATTCATTCATTATTTCATCTATGATATTTTAAAAAGTGAAATCATTATTTAATAATATTTTAAAATAAGTTAAATACCTCATTTTTATTTAAAATTTTATTTTATTTTAGTAGTGTTTAAAAATAAATTATTGTTCACTTAAAGTGAATTAATTATTTTATTAATAATGTTTAAAGAATATAATTATTATTTTAGTTATTAAATGTTTTAAAGGTTCATTTTAATTATTTATTAATGATGTTATAAAAGCTCCTAAAATATTTTATTTTTAATTAAATATTATATTAATTTGGCTTAATAATTATTTAAATATTTTACTAGAAAATGTTTTAAGTTTAATAATTTATTTATCTACAATGATTTAAAGATAATAAATTAGTCAAATAAAGTGCTTTAATTAATGAATTGTTTTATAAAAATTCTACTTTATAAGTAATATTTGAAAAGAAGATTTATAAATAAATTTATAAGGAAATTTATAAATGATATTTTATTTACGTATTTCTATTTCAATGTTAAAAGAACCATGTTATTAATATTATGGGTATTTACCCATTTGAAATGATTTGAAAATATGGAAGCCTTCTTTAACGCTTTGTGGGTATACTTATATCGTTGAGATAAGTATGTGAAAATATTTTCCAATAATATATAAGAGATTTAATTAACAAGTGACTAATCAAATAAGGCTTAGTGGTTGCTATGAGAAATTAATTCTTTGGTTAATTTGCTTGTTTGTTTTATTTGATAGTTAAATAATAAACTATCAAATTGTAACAACCTAATTTTTTTTATTTGCATACATAGTATATAAGATACTACATTGCGAGTGGGTTAGACCCCGCACGACGGGAGCCTCTTGCACCGTATCCAAGTGCCTTAACAGTTTTGTGCTGAATATTTAATTAATTTGAAATATTAAAATATTGATTTAAGAAGGCTTAATGATTTGAATTCAAATAAAGAGATTATTTCAAGCTAGTAACTGCAATCCAAATAAGATTATTTGAAATATTTGGTATTGTGAATTAATACTTGGCTAGTAATTCAGATGTTTGGATTCAGAATTGAGTATTAGTTTAATGGTTTAATTTTTTTCTTTTTATTTACAAATGATAACGGTGAATTCAATATGTAAATTTATTTACAGCAGTAATTAGTCAGAAAATAAATAACCAAAAAACAAATTATTATTTCTACGACATGTTTTTTGACGTATTTTTAATTTAAATTATTTTATTTTTCCATAATTTTTAATTTTAGGAATACTGAATTTAAATTTGATGATTTTTCAATAAATAACAGTGCTATGGGTATTTTTATGATTTATTATCTCATGCATTCATTATGTCATGATCTTCAATTCATTATCTCATGTATTCATTATGTCATGATCTTCATCTCATTGTCTCAGTTGTCAGTTGACAAAAGCGACAGTATATCGCGAGCAGCTTCTAAGCTATAGTTTATTTTATTAAAAAATTAAGGAGGAGATAAGCCATTTTTATTGTAGATTTGTGTTCGTAGGAGGAAATTGCATGCATCTCCGATGAAGAGATGGTGGGGGCGACCATTCTTTGGGTGACGCAACTTTTTTTTGGCTATTATAACATCAGGCTAGGTTTTTAAGGAGGGTGCACAATTGGATTTGTGCATGTAGACTGGTGAAGCTCACAGGGAAGAAGAAGTAGGAGTTATTGGTTGGAAGAATCGTTGAGTGTGGAGTGAGAGATCAGGGATGGAAGGAGATCAGTGATGGTTTTTTTTGGGTCTCGACCATTTTAAGGGATGAAGTATTTAGTTTAAAACGGTAATCAGGGTTTTGGCTCGTGATGTGATTAGTATATGAAATTGTTATTATGTAATAAATGTTATCTTATACAATCAATAACTCTCTAATAAAGATTCAATTGGGTCGTAGTTTTCGCCATGGCACTCGTATATGGATTACTACGTTGGCAATGAAATTGGATTCTTCTAGTTTTGAGCTTTGTCATAATTGAACGACGTTCGATTTCAGACTATTTGGAAACACATAAGCATTGATTAGAATTTTGATGAGTAAAACTTACCTTTTTTATTTTACCGACATAGTATAGATTAGACTAATTATCGATTATCTGTTTGATTGTAAGAATCATTACTCGTTTAGCTTGGTTAAATTACCATATTATCAATTGTCTGTTTGAATTGATCGAATTGATTAATAGTTTGAATTAAATTTAAGTTTGCAATATAGCATCTTGAAATGCTATAAGATTGGTTGAATCTGATTTAGGACCACGATATTGCATTTTGAATTACTAATAAATATTATTGAGTTTATTTTGTATTCAAACTTATTGCAAGTATTTACGTGAATTGTTGAATAATGTTTATTTTATTAAGTTGTTTAATTTTTTAGGCAATTAATTTAAATGACGTGATTAGTGTTTTTTTATTTGGCCATATAAAGTCCCTTTAGAAAATTGATTTAACTTATTCTTAATGACATCAGGTTACCTGAATAAATCTCCATTTTGCTATTATATTGATTTGGATATATACGTTAATTAAGATAAAACAAGTGTTATATTAATTGTTGATTGCTAATTGTTTATCTATTTACATATTTGCTTACTTATGTAAATACCAACATTGTAGTTGGAAAGTGAATGAAATTATTAGTGACTAATTTGAGTACCGTTGCGATCGCTACGCCCTACTAAATAAATGTTTAAATTGTAAATTTTGGCTACAGTTACTTATGATATCTCTAAGATAAAGACGTAAACCATCACGTAACTACAAACACTAAGTACATTTTTGAACTTATGTTTTCGAACTATTTATTTATTTTATTATGATGTTTAAAAAGTAAATTAACCTTTTAGTTATGAAGTTTTGAAGTAAATTATTTTATCGAAAACGTTTTAAAGTTAATTTTTTTATATTTAAAATGAAGATTTAATAGTTAATGACTAGTAGTTTCGAATAAGATAGGTTGATCAATGTAATGTTACATCTTATTTGTACCAATGGCTATTTTCCTTATACTGGTTTTGTGTAATTTACTTATGTAATGCTGAACTTTTTCAATTTCATCCTCCTTGCCCTGCGTGGAAGGTTTCTTTTTGATGTAGTTGATATGCTTGTTGTATATCACCTGGATTTCATGTATTTATTATTTTGATATAATAAAAACTGTAACGGATCACTTTAAAAACAAGTCGGCCTAGCCAAAAGATTTAATATTTAATGGTAATTAGTATTTATCTAGAAGTTGATTTATTATTTGTTATTTTAGGTTTGAAGTTAAGTAATTACCTTATAAATAATGTTTTAAGTTTACTCATTGTTTTATAAATAATGATTATAATTATTCATTTATATTGTTTTATAAATAGGGCATTGTTATTGAAACTCCACTTTTTGTTAAGGGGGGCTATTTTTTTAAAAATAAAAAATTTGTTAAGGGAGGGATTAAACAATATGATTTTGATGCAGGAGAGCGAGTGGTTTGCTGGAATTCATACGGTACGGAATCGTAATTTTTTTTATTAACGTTACTTTAGGGTTTAAGCATGGGCACGTCATTTGACGATATTGGTGAGTTTGATATGCAGATATCGTTGGTATACTTGTTTTTTGATCCGACTATATCAGGGACTGGAAAACCTAATGGAGATGTCTATTCGGTATGGGTATGCCGAAGTTAGAAATTTACTTCGATACATCACTGACGATAGTAAACTTTCTGTTTTGTTTATGGGCGCCCTTGTTTATTACTTCAATTTTTTTTGAAAGGCAATTTTATTCTTTATTCACTCTGATCCAATTACAAAACATACATGATTCCACCACAAACAAACAAATTACAACACGCTCATTGACACATAACATACAATATTAAGAAAAAAACAAAATCATACATACAATTAACGGGAAAAACTCAACACTGCATGTCTTCAAAAATTTGCCATAAGAATAGTTTCTTATTGTATATCTTATCAAAAATCTTGAGTAAATTGCCAAATCCCTATATCAACATGTAGTAACAATAAACCAAGTGCACCAAAAACAACACATTACTTCAAATTTTTGTTTTGTTTATTACTCCAAATTTTTTTTTTGGGGACTAGAAAACCTAATGGAGGCGTCTGATTTTCGAAGTTGACATACACTTTCTGTTTTGTTTATTACTTCAAAATTTTCTTTTAATCTGACCTCATTATGTGCGCAGTTAGAAGAGACCAATAACAATCTGAATCAAGTGAATAATGGAATTGAAGCTGAGAATGATGGAAATATTGATTGAAATGAATCAAACGAAATTCACGAGAACGAAGGCATTGGAGTGGATAGCGAGAATGACAAGGAGAATGAACAACAAACCATGTCACCTATTGATTTTCCCGATCTAACTTCTCACTTCATGACTGACGGTACAGTAAAAATATATCAATATTTAGCCTATTATCATATTTGTTTATGTTTTCATTTGTAATGCAGTTGTTTGATTCAAAAGAAAAACTAAGAGGATGGTGCATGAACCGTGGAATGGAAGCAAAATGTGTTATTGTTACTAAAAGAACAAGAATGGGAAATGTGCTCTTAAATGGAAAAGGCACTTGGATGGTTCTTGTGTGTGAAAGAAGTGGCGATTATATAGATCATAAAACAAAAACTCATGCTCCAAAAACACAACAAAAGAGACGATGGCATGGTAGTAGAAAATGTGGATGTCCATTCACATTGAGTGCACATTGTAGAGATGATGGTAGATGGTTTTTAACTGTGAAGGATGGACGTCACAATCACATGCTTCCGAATGTACTTACTGCACATTCGTATGTAGCACGGTTGAAAGACGACGAAGTGAAAACCGTTGAAACAATGACAAATAGTGGTGTTAGGCCTTGGAATATTCCAACTGCTATCAAAATAAACAATCCGGAGAATCAATCAACCATTCGAAGTATTTACAACGCCAAGGTAAAAATGAAAGTACGTAGTACCGAAGGTAGATCGGTAATGCAACAATTTATGAAATTGGCAGTTATTCACCATTATTCCGTGCATTATAGAGTTGACAGTACAAATAACAAAGTTTCCAATTTATTCTTTAGCCACCCTAGGTATGATGTTCTTGCGTTGTGCTTTCATCAAGCCTTCTTGGATTGCACGTTCAAGACAAATTGATATAAGCTACCATGCTTTCATATGGTGTCACAAACATCAGTCGGGGCTTCATTTATTGTGGCACTTGCTTTTCTTAGTCATGAGACTTTGGAATTGTATATTTGGGCTCTTGAATGTGTGAGAATATGTTATAGAGGTAAAGAAATTTCAAGTGTTATCATCACCGATGCTGAAATTGCTCTAACCAATGCAGTCGCAAGTGTGTTTTCAATAGCACGCCACATTCTTTGCGCTTGGCATATTTCGAAGAATGTTCAAGCAAATTGCAAACTCAATTTCATAAAAAAGAAAAGGGTATTGATTGGTGATAAAGAAGTTATACTGGAGGACGAGGAAGGAAAACAAGAGTATGAGTTGTTTTTGGATGGTTGGATGAATGTGATTAATTCGTTGTTCGAAGAGGAGTACCATCGGAACTTAAAATTGTTTTGTGATGCATGGCAAGTGAAACAAAAAAATATCTTTCATGTACGTAACAAAAAACCGACTTAGTAAATATAGGGAGATGTTTGTGTAGGGATGGACCAATAAAATTAAACACTACAATAATGTGTCAACAAGTATAGTTGAAAGTGCACACCATCGGTTGAAATTGTATTTTGATTCGACCACAGGCAGTTTTATGCAATATTGGACTAGTGCTCATCTTTGCTGCGAGAAAGAGTTAGTTGCAATTGAACATGCATCAGAATGAGTACGTCTAGATCAATGCATAAGTTTCGAAGACCAATATTAAAAGCAATTTTGGGATTTGTGTCTCACAAAACACTTGATTTACTATTAGAGGAATTGCGTGGCATTTCGATCGTGGTATTGACTATCTAGAATTGTGGCTGTATTTTATGGAAGGTAAATGGAATACCATGTGGTCACATGCTTATGGAGTTCAGACACTCAAACAGTTTCATCCCTCCAAGCGTAGTTGATCCATATTGGAAGCAATTGTCATGTACTCTACCCACATTTCATCATTTAACCCTAGAGTTTCTAGACTTGCCTGAGTTACAAGCATTGAAAAACAGGTACGATGAATCTTTGGATAAGGTGTGACTTGATTTGCAACAACAGTTGAAAGTGCTAGCATTCCCCCAGATGACCACTATATTAGAACCTCCGGTGGCTACTATTAAAAGAGGAAGAGCGTCAAAAAAAGAAAAACCAACTAGAAGAGATCCTTCTTACATCGAACATGTTGAAGCATCACTGTCTTGAGGTTCTAATCTTACTCCAGTTAGTCGTTACTTGAACAAGCTTGGCGTAACGACGAAAGCATGCGAGAATAACCAAGTTGAAATGACTATTTGTTGCAAATGCCCGAAATTATGAGACCGTACATAATTGGAATAGATGATATGTCGAGTGATGGTAACTGTGGCTATTGGATTATGGTTAATAAATTGAATCTTTGTAACAAAAGACAGGAAATTCCATGTAAGCACGTACGTGAAGCAATGGTAGACAATTTAATGTTATACTCGGAAATGTACAAAAAAAATGGTGGGATAATTGTGGTTACGAAGAAATGAAGAAAAAGATACATTATCCTAATGTAATCGGGGTTAGCAAGTGGATGCAAATGTCAGAATCAGGATTTATAATAGCTGAAACATTTGGCATAGTTGTAGTCTTATTAAGCAAGCATATGAGTTGTACATTTCTTGCAACAACTGGTGGTGCAACTTTGTTGAACAATGATAGGATGATAGTTATGGGTCACGTGGATAATGCTCATTATGTTGACATCAGACTTAGTCCGGAATCTCCTTTGCCGCCTACTCCTTGTTTTTCATATTTTGAACAATGTTATAATATTAACGCGGAAGATTGGATCAAACCCTTCCAAGAACGTGTAAATAAATACGTCGCTTCAATGGACAACAATCAAGAGGAGCCCTCCGTAATTAAACTTTGAGTAGCATATTGAAGTATTTTTTCATCAAATCTTCAAATAATATGGTTGTAATTGTGCTCATGGAAGTACAACATTTCCCCTATTTTTGCTAATTTTGAAATTGTAAACATTTTCCATTATGTACGAAATTGGCTAAGTTGGTTAGACTAAGAAGTACAGTACGAAATTAAAGTATGTGTGTGTTGGTTTCAGATTATTTGGATGTAATTTGAAGTATTATACTTAATGTTGCTTTTTGTACATATTTTTATCTATTTTCACTTATGTCTTTTCTTACGAATGTTAATCAAGTAGTAGACTGAAAATTGCTTGTGAACTAGTTCATGTATGACCAAAGTTCTTTTTTTAAAAAACTGATTTCCAAATGAAGAAATCTTGAAACTATTGATAAAGCAATGTTCTGACTATGTTAGATGATAATAAGTATGAACTCATAATAAGTATGAACTTAAGTCTCATATGTTGTGATGGCCGCCCATAACCCCCGCACTAAACAAGAGGAATAATGCGCTGAAAGGTGTGCAAGGCAGCTATGGACGATCATCAGAGTAGGTAAACACAAGCGGAACCTGTCGTAAACTCACAGCGCAAGGATAAAATATAATAGAACATATACAATAGGTAGTGATAGTAAAGCAGAAAAACACTAAACTTTCATGACAATTAGAAAGTATTTCCCATACACGTGGATAGCATCAGTAGTGTTTGTACAATTTGCCTCACTACAATACTCATAGAAATAGCACACAGTGGAAACAGATACTAGATAGTAGTAACGATAGCACGCCAGCCTCCTGCGCGCCTTCGAACAGCAACACCGTCCTCACTTAAGCTACCTATTACCGAATACTTAGTCTGCCCATCCAACAATCGGATGAACAGCCCAAGGTAATAAGAGGAAACATAAAACCTTGAGTCAGACAACAGTCTTAGTGAGTGATAAAACAGCTAAAAAACTTCATCAATAAAGTATATGAGAATGGGTAAATAAACAAACTAATCTACCCAGCTCCAGAGAAGAACTTACACCTGCCTTTCCTATGACATGACATTGATAGCCTTTACAATCCATACATTCAAAGGAATAACAATCCAGCCATGGTAATAAGAACGACCAGTCACACATAGCAATATCAACTCAAACATAATCAGAAGAAGCAACCAAACATCCATGACTAGCTTTGGCTATCACCACCAACCTTGCTTTGAAACCACCGTTAATCACATGACTGGCTAACAGTTTGCCATCAATTGTGAAGGGCCATACAACGAAACCCCGGTTCTAGCCAAACCCCACGTACCATTCGACGAAATGTGTGTGGGTCATACCACGAAACCCAGGGTACTCGACCATACGACGAAATCGCGTAACCCTTACTATGAGCTGGCTAGATCTTGCGATAACGATAATCCCTCGGCCTTCACATCTCTAGTTGTTATCACTTACGACTATCTAAAAGCTCTGAACACTTTTGAGCAACCATTATTCCCCAAATCAAGGAACCTTTGAGTTGCCTCCTTTCTCGTTGGTCTACACCCATCAACGAACTCTTTCAACACTTCGAATATTCCCACTTGAATGCTCCTCGAAGTTATCACCATTGTCGACTCAAAACAAGCTTTATTCAATCGACATTCTTAAGCTCTTTAACCCCATAGATCTTACTCCTTAGGTCTTACTCCTTAGGTATTGCTCCTTAGGTCTTGCCCCTTTGGTTTTAAAACGACCCAAAGCCAAAAAAATGACCCAAAGCTAAGAAAAACTACCTAAGGCCAGGAAAAACGACCTAAAGCTAAATCTGACCAAAGTAACTCCAAAAATAACCCAAAGCTTGAAAAAAAACGACCCAAAGCTAAGAAAACAACCAAAAGCTAAATCTGACCAAATTAGCTCCAAAAACGACCCAAAGCTTGGAAAACGACCCAAAGCTAAGAAAAACGACCTAAAGCTAAATCTGACCAAATTAGCTCCAAAAATGACCCAAAGCTCGAAAAAACGACCCAAAGCTAAATCTGACCAAATTAGCTCCAAAAACGACCCAAAGCTTGGAAAAACGACCCAGAGTTAAAAAAAAGATTCAAAGCTAAATCTGATCAAATTAGCTCCAAACTTGACCAAATCTTTGCCAAACGACAACAACGATTCAAACAACTGATCTAAGTCATCCTAATCAGTCATAACCAACTCAACAAATCCATAACAACATCAAAATGACAATTTTCATCAAATAATACAAATTCACCAAAAATCATTATAAATGAACATATGATCTAAATTGCAAATCTAACTCGCATAAATTTGTAAAATGGTATAGGAATTACCGGTTTAAACATGCAAACTTAGATCATAGGGTGATTCATATGAAAATGGACTTAACAATGCATAGATCTATGGAAAAGCACTTGCACTTGATGAAAAACATGAACAAACACTCATATGCTTTATTGAATCCATGTGAGAGATGCATATCACTCACCAATTTGCCAAAACAAGCTAAAATGATAGAACTATGAATCCGAACAGCGAGCAATTCGAATCAAACTCCTCGATCCGATGAATTCACCTTTGAAATGATGTAGATCTAGCCCCTAATGGTGTAGATCTATGATTTCCCTCCTTAGATTTGGATTTTTAATGGTGGAAAAGTGTTAGAGGAAGAAGGTGATCAAGGGCTCCAAATGAGAGAATGGGAAAGTAAACTTTTTCCCTCCACTTTCACCCCCTATTTATAGGATTCCACCAGCCCACTAATAGGCCTCCCCAAATCAGCCTGCTAAGGCTCCAAAACCTGGGCAGCCAACTAAAAAACCTTAAAACAGCAATTCCTCCCAAACAGCTGAACCAAATCCTTAATGTTACCTCTCTACGGAAAGGGAAACATCAATTCCTTTCCAATGGCACATGTCTCACCCTCTGATTCGACCTGAGTCAAAAGTTATGCCCTATGCAAGACTGACAGGGGCAAAATGGTCACAAACAAAATTGGTAAAAATTATGGATATGTCTCACATCCCCATATGCAACATACTAGGAAATAAAATAAAAATATTTTATGATCTTCCGATACATAAAATGTGGGCTATTACATTCCCTCCCCCCTCTAGAATTTTGCCCCCGAAATTCCAAGCAAACACAAGTAATCACAATAATTCTGCATGCCTATCATCTATGAGAAGCCAATTCTATCACCCAAACTAGAAACCATCAAGTCATGCATCCATAGCCTTATCCTAGCACACGGAATTCTATCAAACAACAACAAGACATCAGCAAGTAATAATGATGGCGCGATATCAATGGGTCATACGGATGAAGAGTTTTGGATGGGTCGTCTTTATACTCTCCCCCGTCTCCCACGTAACATCGTCGCCATCCCCACTCCATTGTACCTTAACTAAATTAAACGTCTTTTCCCTAAGCTGTTTCGTGTCATTCGCCATAACACGAAGCGGCTTATGAGATTTCATAACTACGAACTCAACTATAAGCTCGACGTACTACTCCGGAGGTACTACCACGTCCGGACCATGCGAATATATTCACATAAATGACTCACAAAAACATTGTGCACACTCTACATCTCTCGCGTAAATTCAATCTATACGCGAGCTTTCCGATTTGCTCCTTTATTGGAAATGGTCCAACAACCTAGGAGCTAACTTTCCTTTACTTCTGGACCAAACCACATGCTTCAATGGAGAAATATTCACGAAAACCATATTGCCATCATCGAATTCCAGAAAAATTCGACGTTTGTCCGCATAACTCTTCTGACGATCTTGGGCCGCTTTCATTTCGTTGCCGAACGATATCGATACAATCTGAGGTCTCTCTAATCATCTCAGGCCCAAGTACCAACTTATCTCCAGTTTCTAACCAACATGCTGGAGAATTACACGGTCTTCCATACTACGTCTCGTACGATGCCATCCCAATGCTCGACTGGTAGTTATTATTATATGCAAACTCAACTAGATGTAGATGGTCTTCCCATGATCTTTCGAAGTCTAACACACAAGCCCTTAGGAGATCTTCCCAAACTCGGTTGACTCTCTCAGTCTGACCATCAATTTGGGGATGATATGCCGTACTCAAGCACAACTCGGTTCCCAAAGCTTCTGGATAAACTCGACAAGCTTCACATATCGCTTTTGGCTCTCACCAATCCTTTCAATAAGAGTAGATCTTATCGATAAGCTTGCCAACATTTCAGGTTCCAACTCACACCTTGGCCTGAAATCAAACTTTGCCAAATACTCAAGGCTCTTTCATTCTGAAAACATCGCTCCCAAACTTACGTGCCTTCGACTCAACGCATCCACAACTGCATTACCTTTGCCAGGAGCATAGGCTATATCAAAATCATACGATGCCAGAAACTCTAGCCATCGTTGCTGCCAAAGATTCAAATCCTTTTGGGAGAAAAGATACTTCAACGACTTGTGATCCGTGAACAACTCGAATCGAACTCCCAACAGGTAATGTCTCCACATCTTTAGAGCAAATTCAATTGCCGCCAACTCCAAATCATGAGTTGGGTAATTCTTCTCATGCGGCTGTAGCTGTTGACTCGCGTAGGCCACAACCTTATCCTTCTACATTAGCACTGCTCCAAGCCTAGTACCGCATGCATCAGTTTATACCACCATCTCTTCATTCCCACTTGGAATGGTCAACACAGGAGAACTCGCCAATCTCTCCTTCATGATTTCGAACGCTTGTTCACACTTCGCATCCCACGTGAACACTTGTTTCTTCTTCGTCAATCCTGTTAACGGCGCAGCTATCTTGGTAAAATCCTTGATAAACCGTCGGTAATATCCTGCTAACCCAAGGAAACTCCGAACATCCGTCACATTCTTAGGTTTATCTCAGTCCTGGGTAGCTGCCACTTTAGCGGGGTCAGCCACTATCCCATTTTCAGAAACTATATGGCCTAAGAATCTCACTTCATCCTTCCAGAAGTGACACTTTGAGAACTAAGCATTTAGCTGATGCTTTCGCAAGATCTCCAACACAACTGTTAAGTGTGTCTTGTGT
This sequence comes from Allium sativum, assembly GCA_030737875.1. Classification (NCBI taxonomy): domain Eukaryota; kingdom Viridiplantae; phylum Streptophyta; class Magnoliopsida; order Asparagales; family Amaryllidaceae; genus Allium; species Allium sativum. Next base: position 504,621,216 of record CM060921.1, on the reverse strand, counting down.
TCCTCCTCATTCCTGGAGTAAACCAGAATATCATCTATGAATATATGCACGGACATGTTCAACTGATCTCTGAACACACTGTTCATAAGATCAACAAAATTTGCTGGCGCGTTAGTCAACTCGAATGGCATCACCAACCATTCGAAGAAACCAGATGGTGTCCTAAAAGCAGTCTTTGGCACACTATCCCTAGCCGCCCTTAATTGGTGAAATCTCGTTGATAAATCCATCTGAGAAAACACTTTGGCTTCATGAAGCTGATCGAACAAGTCATTTATCCTTGGCAACAGATACTTGTTCTTCTTAGTCACCTTGTTCAGCTCACGATAGTCCACACACAATCTTAACGAGCCATCTGCCTTGGTTGTAAACACCACTGGTACACCCCATTCGGAAACGGTTCTCCGAATGAATCCTTTTCCCAAAAGGTCACGAACTTGCACCTATAACTCTCGCTGTTCCTTAGGCACCGTCCGACTAAGAGGCATAACGATTGTTCTAATACCCTCGACCAAATCGATTCTAAACTCGATCTCACGATGCGGTGGCAACCCTTTGACCTCGTCAAAGATATCCTCATTCTCATTAGCGATCAACACAGATGACAAGTCTTCTTGTGGAATCACAAGCGAATATAACAACTTACAAGAACACCGTATTCGGGTTACCCCGAATCAACACCTTCCACCCTTCCACATCCCCGACTGTCATCTCTATCTTTTCGCAACTCACTTTTGTCGCACATCTATTGGGCCAATCCATGCGCAAGATGATTTCAAACCCAGCGAAAGTTACAACTAAACAACCACTCATAAATGAGCATTCATGATCAACAATACTAGATCCACAAAGCTTGCATAGAGCAGATGAACACATACCAGATCAATTACGACTAAAGGTCTATTGCAACTTCAAGTTCCGAACCCATTCAACTTATTATAGGTAAAAGATGACGATTCTCTAGTACCAAAAAGAACTCAAACGACTTCACTGGCTGGAAGCACATCCAGACAACAACTTCTCCTAGTTCTCTTTAGGAATACAATAGGAAATTGGAATAGCTTCCACAATACATGCTTCCTCCGGTTTCCTATTCTTTGGAAAGTCCGGACAGTCTTTCTTCTTATGTCTAGGCTTGCCGCATTCAAAGCACTTCCTTTCGGTTTTCGGCTTCTCATAATTGTTGGCATAATGACCCTCCAATTGACAATTAAAGCAAGTGACATTCTTCTTAAATCTCTTCTTCTTGCTTTTCTTCTTATTAGCACTAGGCCAAATAAAGGTTTCTTCATCTGTAGGAGAATATTCCCTCTGTCGCTTAACATGATCCCTTTTGGGTACTTGCGTAGGAACACTACGCTCTACTGACGCTTCTGGAACGGGCATCCTTAACATGGCTACTGCCATCATGACCTCCCCAAACATAACTAGATATTCCGATGCAACAGCCAATGATTTCAACCGGCTCCTTCCATCTCCTACTCTTCCAATCTCAGGCTCACTCCTAGAGGTTTGACGACTCATTCTAAAACTAAAATAGAATGATTAGTCCACTTAAAAGATAAACTGCTAAAGGAAAACAACCGCTACTACTATATATGCTAATATATATATAGTAAACATCAAATGAAATCTACAAGTACGTCTCTCATACGTAATTATGTCTTCGAACTTTGGCCACAATCGTTGACCAGAGCTCTGATACCAAATATGACGACCGCCCATAACCCCGCACTAAACAAGAGGAATAATGCACTGAAAGGTGTGCAAGGCAACTATGGACGATCATCAGAGTAGGTAAACACAAGCGGAACCTGTTGAAAACTCACAGCACAAGGATAAAATATAATAGAGCATATACAACAGGTAGTGATAGTGAAGCAGAAAAACACTAAACTTTCATGACAATTAGAAAGTATTTCCCATACACGTGGATAGCATCAGTATTGTTTGTACAATTTGCCTCACTACAATACTCATATAAATAGCATACAATGGAAACAGATACTAGATAGTAGTAAAGATAGCACGCTAGCCTCCTGCTCGCTTCTGAACAGCAACATCGTCCTCACTTAAGCTACCTGTTACCTGCTACTTTTTCTGTCCATCCAACAATCGAATGAACAGCCCAAGGTAATAAGAGGAAACATAAAACCTTGAGTCAGACAACAGTCTTAGTGAGCGATAAAATAGCTAAAAAACTTCATCAATAAAGTATATGAAAATGGGTAAATAAACGAACTAATCTACCCAGCTCCAAAGAAGAACTTACACCTGCCTTCCCCATGACATGACAGTGATAGCCTTTACGATCAATACATTCAAAGGAATAACAATCCAGCCATGGTAATAAGAATGGCCATTCACACATAACAATATCAACTCAAACATAATCGCAACAAGCAACCAAACATCCATGACTGACTCTGGCTATCACCACCAACCTTGCTTTGAAACCACCGTTAATCGCATGACTGGCTAACAATTTGCCATCAATTGTCAAGGGCCATACAACAAAAACCCGATTCTAGCCAAACCCCACGCACCATTCGACGAAATGTGTTTGGGCCATACAACGAAACCCAGGGTACTCGATTATACGAAGAAATCGCGTAACCCTTACCCTGAGCTGGCTAGATCCTGCGATAATGATAATCCCTCGGCCTTCGCATCTCCAGTTGTTATCACTTACGACTATCCATAAGCTCAGAACACTTTTGAGCAACCATTATTCCCCAACTCAAGGAACCTTTGAGTTGCCTCCTTTCTCGTTGGTTTACACCCATTGACGAACCCTTTCAACACTTCGAATATCCCCACTTGAATGCTCCTCGAAGTTATCACCATTATCGACTCAAAACAAGCATTATTCACTCGACATTCTTTAGCTCTTTAACCCCTTAGATGTTGCTCCTCAGGTCTTGCCCCTTAGGTCTTAAAACGACCCAAAGCCAAGAAAAACGACCCAAAGCTAAGAGAAACGACCTAAGGCTAGGAAAAACGACCTAAAGCTAAATCTGACCAAATTAGCTCCAAAAACGACCCAAAGCTTGGAAAAAAACGACCCAAAGCTAAATCTGACCAAATTAATTCCAAAAGTGACCCAAAGCTTGGAAAAACGACCCAAAGCTTGGAAGAACGACCCAAAGCTAAATCTGACCAAATTAGCTCCAAAAACGACTCAAAGCTCGGAAAAACGACCCAAAGCTAAGAAAAACGATCCAAAGCTAAACCTGACTAAATTAGTTCTAAAAACGACCTAAATCTTGGAAAAACGACCCAAAGCTAAATCTGACCAAATTAACTCCAGACTTGACCAAATCTTCGCCAAACGATAACAACGATTCAAACAACTGATCTAAGTCATCCTAATCAGTCATAACCAACTCAACAAATCCATAACAACATCAAAATGACAATTATCATCAAATTATGCAAATTCACCAAAAATCATTATAAATGAACATATGATCTAAATTGCGAATCTAACTTGCATAAATATGTAAAATGGCATAGGAATTACCGGTTTATACATGCAAACTTAGATCATATGGTGATTCAAATGAAAATGGACTTAACAATGCATAGATCTATGAAAAAACACTTGCAATTGATTAAAAACATAAACAAACACTCATATGCTTTATTGAATCCATGTGAGAGATGCATACCACTCACTGATTTGCCAAAACAATCTAAAATGATAGAACTATAAATCCGAACAGCGAGCAACTCGAATCAAACTCCTCGATCCGATGAATTCACCTTTGAAATGATGTAGATCGAGCCCCCAACGCTGTAGATCTATGATTTCCCTCTTTAGATTTGGATTTTTAACGGTGGAAAAGTGTTAGGGGAAGAAGGTGATCAAGGGCTCCAAGTGAGAGAATGAGAAGTAAACTTTTTCCCTCCACTCTTACCCCCTTTTTATAGGATTCCACCAGCCCACTAATGGGCCTCCCCAAATCAGTCCACTAAGGCTCCAAAACCTAAACAGCTAACTGAAAAACCTTAAAATAGTGATTCCTTCCAAACCGCTGAACCAAATCCTTAATGTAACCACTCTACGGAAAGGCAAACATCAATTCCTTTCCAATGGCACAGGTATCACTCTCTGATTCGACCTGAGTCAAAATTTATGCCATGTGCAAGACTGACTAGGGCAAAATGGTCACAAACAAAATTGGTAAAAATTATAGACATGTATCACATCCCCATAAGCAACATACCAAAAGATGAGAATGATCCAACCCTCAAGAAATAAAATAAAAATATTTCACAATCTTCCGACACGTAAAATGCGGGTTGTTGCATATGTAATATATTAGATGATTTATACTCAAACCAAACATGTAGTCTGACCCTGTTTGCTTCCTTGCATGAATGGGTTGGCTCATTTATAATGAGGCAGTTTCAGATGCTCTTGCTGGCAATGATGAAACAAAGTGATTGACATAGGATGGATTGGATTCAGAAAGAAGTTATAATTGCATAGTTAATTGGACAGTTAAATTGCTAGAAAAATTGCTTAGATTATCCATGTTATGATGTATTGTTTTGCTTAAGTTTCGTGTTAAAGGCTTGGATACTTCCAGTGTTGTCAGCAATAAAATGTAAGGATTGTGACGTTAAATGCTTTTGTTATTAACTCTGAAATAAACTTGAATTGTATGAGTTAGGATGCAGTGAAATATATTTTGAAATTATATACATATTGTATGTGATGCCAAAATGCTTACATGCTAAAATAACTTGAGTATAAATGCATTAGAATTTCCTGAAGTAAGTAATAATGTATCATGACATTACATATATATGTATGTATTGATGTGAAATATCGGCATATGATATAAGCATGACCAAATACATGCTTATATACTCATGCAAAATGTATGTATGTGTTAGTCCTATTCATATAAGTAGAATAAGTGCTGAAACATAGAGTACAAACTATACATAATAAAATCTAAATATATGTGCACTAGGGAGACTCGTCAATACATAACTATGTCTTAATTTAACAAATACCTTAATATGTCAAGGGTAAATGAAGTTAGCTAGGGAGAATTATCGCTTGATATATATGTGCACTTGCAAGAAATGGCACAAATGTGTTAGCATATTCTTATAGAAATAAAAGAACAAGCTATATTTCAAATGCCTAGGAAGCCATGAAATTGTTATGTACGTGTGGAAATCCAAAAGACATAGTTACTATATTTCTACGTATAAATTTTCTAGTATAATGTATTTAAGCTTAAATGAAGACATACTTTTTTTGGAAATAAAAAACTCCTAGGTATAAAAGAAGCATATTATAATCCAACTTTATAATACAACAAAGTTTCAAAAACCTTTTGTAATTGTTTAATGACATACTCAAAGTGGCACAAATTATAATTTCGACATGAACCCATCGTTCCTGCAAGTTTTGTCAGTTTTCATCATCTGTTCATCGAAGTAAATTAGTTAGTTTGGAAGACCGAACATCGAAACTGCTTCCATAAAAAAATCATCCCCATCGAAAACTTACATTTCTGTTCAACCTTTATAAACTTCCATGCATTCGACGAATAGTTATCGTCTGAAATGCTTTTATTCGACAGAAGACCGTCGTTCTAGCAAGTTTATGTCTTTTCCGATATACGGATGTCGAAGTAAAATATTTATTTCGATATATGGACATTGAGTTAAAATATGACTATTTGGTGGTCAAAATTTCATAACATCCTGTGTATTGATCTTGTCATTAAGTCAAATTTTCTGCATGCAGTAAACATCACTGAAATTATTTTTGTAAACATTTTCTTAGGACATGGCAAAAAGAACTATCCTATATACTAAGGGACAAAACCATGCTCTCTGTTGTGCAATGTTTTTGTTGGATATCACTATATTTTAATATTTATGAGAGTTACTAGTATTCTTGTTATAATTGAGCATGTGTCTTCTGCATATTTCAATAACATATGCAGAAGCTTCATGCAATATCTACTTAGAAATTAAGAATCTACAGCCATCACTCTCAAACACAATCTACGAATAACCACAAGGTAACACTGGAAAAAACTGCTTGCCACTATTGTATATATAATACTTTCTTATTGACACTAATGCTTTAAACTAACAACACTGTGGAATAGCGTAAATGTAAATGTAAATGCAAGGTTCTATTGTTAACGCATGCAGCAGTTAAAACAATCAAACATGTAACATGATCCTACTCCATCTAATCACACTTACCCTATGACGATGTCATCATTTGATAACTCTTTCTTAAACACTACATGTGACGAAATACTTTTCAAAAAAAAAAAAAAAAATATAGCTGTCATCGTTCACCCACCCGACATAACCATACAAGTCGGTATGATTAGAGTAAATTAATATCATACATGGAGGATGATATTTCCTGATTATTCTTATAGTCCACAAGCACATGAAAACACTTCAGTCAAAATAATGGTAAACATTGTACGCAGTAAATTAACTAAACACAGTAAACAACCCATAATAAAACCACATAACATTATAAGACCACCAAATAGTCATAATAGTTATAACAACCAGAACCATAACAGCCATAACGACTACAAAACGATATCCAACACCATACTATTCATAAAAAAAACAACCAAACTTGCAAATTTAACAACCCACGGACTGACCAACATTGACAACCTACAAAACAATACTTCATTTTTGCTTCCTTTTTTTCTTCTTTGGGGCACCGTTTTTTTTTTCATTTGCCACATCCAATGCTTTCGCCATATTTTTTTCCTTTCTTGTAGATTATTCATTACCACCTGCATTTCTATTTGTCTTTGACTTTGACCCTTCTGTTTCTTCTTCCACATTAATATCTTCGCCATAGATTCTAAGTGGTTCGTCTTCTTCGATTCTTTCAACTCTTTCTAAGATTTACGACACTGTATCACTTGGCACACAAGATTTAATGAAATCAGATAAGTAATGAAGTCTCCGTTTCTACAAAATTAAAATCAAAACAATAAATTAAGTAAATTGTTGGTAGAGTAAGCACATGGAGGGTGAGACATCAATTGTAAGATTATTTATTTGTATATGTTTGGTACAGTAAGCACATAGGAATAATATAAAAGTTCAGTTCGTGCATTTGACGATTGTAAAGAGCATCCACTGTAATGTGGAATAGTATGAGCAGAAGTTCCATATTTTTGCATTATGTATTAGTCTCTTAACAAGTCTTTTCGGTGGCGAGTAGATTGACAAAATGATTATCATGCATATAATGTAATGAATTAGTGAAAAGCTGTTAGAAACTAATAAAATATAGTAGTCGGTTTGTGATTTATATAGTGGGGGATAAGCTGGTGGACAAAGTTAAAAAAATTAGGTTAATAGCCCTTTTGCATTAGTTAAACATATGATGCACGTTCAATTCAATGCAAAAAAGGATAAGCTAGATAAAGTTGTTTTCTATAGATTCCATATTTATGCAAAAGATGGGATCAGTGCATAATCATAGCAGAATGTTTCCTATAGATTCCACTTCAAACAACTACGTTACACATAGTATCTGTGATTCATACTTACCTATGTTCATCATCATTTTTAAAAAGGCTATATTATGTTTATCACAACATGATAACTGCATATGATCAACATAAAATTAAACTATCTGTTTTAAATCTAAGAAAAAGAAATATTAACTTACAATGCGAACCAAAAGCGAACTCTTCTCAGTTGTATGAAGCCGTTCAGTAACGCGTGACACGGGATTAGCTGTAAACGGATGTGACACAGATATATACCACTCCATATATTTTTCTTAGCAATCTGCAGGGTGTACTACTGGGTTGGATGTTACATTCTCATGCAATAGATGATTTCTCCATTCGTTCCATGAAAAATCTCCAACGTTGGAGTAAATAGCCTTGTATGCTTTTGCCGAAGATTTCAATTTATTTTTCTCGATTGTGAAAGGATTAGCCGGTATAGGCTGAACATATCCAAACTGACGAAGGAATCATTGCGGCATGTACAACTTCAGGACTTCAAAGCAAACAAGGGGACCATTATATAATGAATATCGCTGAATGGATAATTTTCTCTAATGTCTTTTAAAAAAATCCCAAATTACATTGGTAGCTTGAAGGTCATCAATCTTCTCCCGTATAGTGACCAAATCCAATGACAGATGGTTACTTGGATCCATCGCAAAGTAGAAAACAGACCTTGGTTCACCAATAACAGCACCAATACTTCGACTATGGCGCCTCAATATTGGAAAGTGCTCGTATATCCATACCTAATTGAATATAAATGAGATATATTATTAAGCAATATTGGAAAGTGCTCGTATATGTCAAATCGCCGGATTTACAAAGAAAGAGATATGCATGATATTGTTCAAATACATATATGCTTTTTCCATATGAAGTTGTTAATAGAGATTAGTAGTAGTTTAATTTAATCATGTACCAGTTAATGATAACAACAGTTTGTTTATACCGAATTGTATGATTTAATCATGTACAATTTTTTCTAGTTAACTATCTATTTACGAAAATATCCGGCAATATTGGAAAGTTCTCGTATACTCTGATTATATTATAAAGCAAAGACATACCAGAAGTAGAGTCATACATCCGGCAATTTGACGCACATTATTCCTAGTACCTTGAGCCAAGTTATAAAACGGCCAACTCAGACAAGCAGAACCCCATGAATATGTATGCACTTGTCTTAGTACACGTAAGCACTGCAAAAAATGTACAGACACTTTGTTGTCGGATTTATCGCCGCAAACTAAAACCCCAATGGTATACAGGAGATAAGCAATTCATATTATCTTTTTCTCTCTGCGGTATCTTGTTCTTTAGAGCTAGAAAACGTTGTTCGTAACCATTCCAACCTTACTTTTTTCTCTCCACTCAAGAGCTCATCCACCATATCTGAATCAACACCAAGATATTTATCCAACAACTCATACGCGTCATTATCGCTTATCCCTCTCGAACCTCCAAGTGGTCCAATAACGGCTTTTCCATCCACAGGAAGCCCAGTAATGTGACAAACTTCATCTATACTAATAATCATTTCGCCGAATGGAAGATGAAATGTATTGGTTTCGGGATGAAATATCTCTATAAAAGCATTAACCAATACCTTGTCAACTTTGTCTTGCGCGTATTTTATTATATTCTCAAATCCGGAATCAGCTACTGCACTCTTCACAAACTCACATTCCTTGCTTAGATCACACTGCTTTTGCATTCCAACATTACCGTGAAGCTTTACAGTTCTAGCTTCTTCTCTTGGATCCTACAATAAATTTGATGATAGTAAACACATGTTCCGTATAATTTTAGGATTATCATTCATAAGATTTTATACAAAGTTAACCTTCGCATTCCAAATAGAGTTGGATATATGATCTGCAAAAGCAAAAAAGCAATGTTGGTTGAGGTTCGGTTTGTGCACTATCAACTGAAGCTTGAGTTCTGACCTTCTTCCCTTTTCCCTTCTCTCCATTTCAACTTCTAGCTCTGGCTGGTCTTCGGTTTCCGCATTCTGATCTTCAATTTTCCCCTCAACTTGTTCCTAGTTTTCCTGCTCGTCATCTTCTTCCCTATCGTCTACATCGTCTCCATCATTGCTTTGTGATAGCGAGTTTTCGTCGCTAGATGTACTTCCACTGCTATTATTCCTATCAAGGCCTAATACTTGCTCATCAACTCTTGCCTTCAATCTTTTCAATGCTAACTGTTTCCGGTTTGAGGCCGTTGGAGGAACTCGACTACTACATTCGGCTTGTGCTTGCTTACTACAAAAAGGATAACACAAATGTAAGCAAAATGGTATTACACATTTATACATGTCACTTACAAAAAGAAGTATGGTGGAAAATGACTTGGCATCCTAAGAAAATGACTAAAGAATATGATAGCTGTGGATGTGCTCTTTTACCAACTGTCATCATAATCCATGTTTCTTAAAGTCTACAATTTCATACAAGCGTCCATCCTTGCACTTGAACCCATGAATGCATATATTTGCAAGATAGAAGTATTAATGAAATTACTCCATTAAAATGGAATGAATACAAACAAAACTAGAAACAACCATTTCTAGGTTACCTCTACAACATTAATAAATTTTTGAACAAATGACAATTGTTACTAGAAAAAAGTTAAGGTAGTTTTTTCTCTTAGAAAAGTGTTTTTGGGTCTGACCCAAAATAAGTTTTGATTACTGCTGCCTATTATCCAAGCACCTTCCACGATACACAAATATAAGCATGAACAATACACAAGTAATTTTCATCATTTAGCAGTTTATTATGTTACTATAAGCAATCTGAATTTACTTCCGATCAATTAAGCATAGATATTTGAAATTCAAATATATTTCTAAACTATGTTTTTAGATGTTAATTTAAACAACATTTGCTCATTTATGTAAACTGAGAGTTTGTCTAAACTAAGAATATGCACGGTTATGTGAACTCAGCAATGCTCGGTTTGTTTAAACAGATCATATACCTAGCTATGTTAGCAGAGCATATCCCCATTTTATTGAGCAATGCTAAGTTATACAATAAGCAGTAGCTCAGCTATATAGCTCGGTTATCTGGTTTGTTTATCTATGCATAATTATTACATACATAAATAATTATATGGGTAGGGTTTTCAAAGCGATGTTTTCATGTTTATCATCTTCTAAAAGTGATGATTTAATCAGATATAGGGACATCAACTAAGCATAAAGGCTATATAGGGAACTTAACCAAAGAGTGAGAACCTGATCCAAATGTTTACTGACCCAAATCAGTTAGTGAACTTGATTTAAATCTAAATAACATCGAATAATAAATTATTTTTCTAAAGCTATGACATGTCAATTATTTTTGTTCAAATTGATGTGTGGTAATGTTTCTTTCCATACATTGACTAATATAAACAATCCACTTTCGAAAAGAAAAAAAATTCGACACCCCACTTTCGAAATAAAATAAAATAAAATTCGACATCCCTCCAGCAAACTCGATAAACAATCCAGTACCTACATAAATTTTTCAAACATCAAACAGCCGCTTCGCTTAACTACCCCATACAGATACTTTGAACTCGAACAAATTGAACAAAAACATTCGAAACAAGGAAGAACGAGGATTCATATCACATACCTTCTTCACTATCCCACCATCTGGTGGAGAGGAGAGCGACGTTTTCTTGGTACTCACCATTTGCACTTCGAAGATTGCCTAAAGTTAATCAATTAAACGATTTAAGTTTTTTTTTTAGATTTAGGGTATTACGATTTTACAGTAGGCAAGTTTTTAAAATTAAGGGTAAAAACGTAAGCATTAAAATAAATTAGTTACCTACCGATGGACCCACTTAATATTTTTTAAAAGTGGAGTGTCCTTAAAATTTGACCCCCCTAATAACAAGTGTAGTGTCAATAAAAAATCCCTATAAATAAGATTGGAAGTTAAGTACTTGATAATGACGTAAAGATTTAGTATTATTATTATAAAAAAGACTGTTTATTTGTTTGGTTTAAATTTAATAATCGTTATTTTATAATGATTTGAATATGATTAACTATCTATTAAGGATGTTATGAAATAAAATAATTTATTTTATTTATATTAGTTCTAAAATAACAAATCATTTACTTTTTAGATTTGAAAGTGTTTTTATTATCTAAGATCTATTATCCAACAAGTTTAATATCAAGCAAAGACTTTAACGTCAATGGGACTAGGTTTTCCTTCGTCGCCTCTGTTCTTTTCACTAATCGTTCGCGATTTTTTTCTTCGTTTCCCTTGTATCTTGGCTCTCTTCTTCCACTTGTCTAGCTTTCCTCGTTGTTGCTGACTGTTTCTTCGTTTTTGCCTTGTCAGTACCTTCTTTTCTTAATTCCTATTACCACCTATTGCCTCGTGCTTCCAATCTTTGTAGTAGTGTTGTTTTTCTGTTCATCCCCATCTGATTTGTGTTTCCCCAAGTCATTTTCCTTCCCCTAATCCATTTGTGTTGAACCGTATATCTACTTTTTCAAAGACTGCTACATAACATAGCGAGACCATTCACATTTCACTGCATAGTTAGAATCTTTGTATTGGCCTTTTGATCGTTCTTCGACGACCTTGGCTAGTCTTTGGTTTCGGTAGTTCGTGGTCTCGCCTCACAACCGTTGGTCTTGGGGTTTGGCTTTGAACTTCTGATGCAGCTGCACCTTGGAAGTGTAAGCGACCCGATGGTACATTGCTTTTGTTTGCTAGTAAGGGTTGTTATTTGTGTCGTGGGAACGTTACTGCGTATGTCATTTTGCCATTTCTTCTGTTTTTGGTATTTGCCTTGGTTAGTTTCTACTGCCTGAGTTTCTTTTTTGGTTAGAGGTCACTGCCTCTGTGTAGCTTTTTTCTATTCAATCCCTTTGATCAAGTTCTTTCTGGTGATTGCGTCAGTTTATCGTGGCTTAGCTTGTGTTTTCCTCAGCAAGTCCTATATTTTTTGATGTGTTTTAGTCTGTTATGCACCTTGCCTGCTACTCAACTTTTCAGTAATACTCCTCGGGGATTGCTTTTGCAACGGAGGATTTTATATGTCTTCGGTTGTGGAATGTGATTTTGTTGGTGTCATACAGTTATTCTATCCATCCCGATGCTTGTTCTTATATTATAAAACTTTATGTGGAATACAAGTATGGAATCTCTAATCTATTTTATTTGGTGATAGTAGTTGTTTTGTAGTAAATTAATATGTCAGTTTTCTGGTTATGTTGATGATAAGAAATTTGGAAGGATGTGATATGTTGCTGCTTGGTTCTGGCTCTGTTTGAGTGATTTTGATAGTGTACACTTTACTCACCCAGCGTGGTGCTAGTCATTTGTATTGAGTAAGCTTCGTTGCAATTGTCTTTACAATGTATAAAGTGCTAGCCCTCAGGCAGATTAATAAGTAATGTCACTCCCTGTGTGGAGTAATGTTGTGTAATATGTAAAACCAGTTTAGACACCTTATCTAACTCTTATGCTTTAAGCTAGGTTAACTTTCTGCTTAGTGGTCGGTCCATTCTAGACACCCAGTCTATTCTCAGCCCTTAATGTATTTATTATTTGTTAAAATAAAAAAGTACAGTCCGCTATAAAAGCCGATCGGCCTTGCCGAATAGGCAATTTGCCAAAATAATAAATCACTCTTTTACTATGGTTTTAAGTTATGTTCTTACTTATTAATGTATTGAAAGCGATAAATCATGTAAGTAAATTACTTATAAACATAAATTGTTTTTGTGAATGAATTATTTGAAAGGGCTTTAAGAATGTAACGACTCGCATTTTCAAATCTCAAAAGTGTACAATAATACATTCACAATATTCATGTGTCGAATATTCAAGTACTAGAAAGACATATTATTAGGGGAAAAAGAAAGAAAATACATAGCAGAATGAATGATCTACAGTATACAATAATCTTTACCAAACAGAAGATTTTTTAATATACAACAAATAGACATTCATTAGAGTATTAAACTATGAATCAACTTGGATAGTTATAACAGCTCATCCTCACAAATGTCGATGAATAATAATACAGCAAAAGAATAAAGGAATATACGAGAGTACGCCTTAGGCCTTCAGCTCCTCTCCTGAAGCTTTAGAGTGAATCGTATCTAATTTGTAAATAACCTCGGTTTTATCTGAGCATTATAATAAAATTACACTCAGATCAATCTAGTAAACTACCATGAGAAAAAACACCTCAATTGTATTTTTATGCTGCAAAAATGCAAGAAATAAAAGATACTGTATGACCATGGTGCACATAAATACAGACTATTTTTACCTTACGATCACCAAATCATTTCATATCAAAATCCAGTGATATTATAATAATGTTTAAGGGCACAAATATGAATAATCAAGTAACTATGATGTTTGTGAGTGTACATCACAATAGTACTGGGTATATAATAAAAAAATGACACAACATGTTTTTCTAATTGTGTGTGATTTCCATTTAGGTTCCCTCAGTACCTCGAGAACGGTCCTCTTACACAAGATTCAGAGTAGTCCTTCTAAGGCATCGTACCCACCTAGCCGAGGTACTATAAGAAAAATGTAATTGGTTTTGCTAGGACCAAATGCATTGCTATAGGCATGCCTAGAAATCTAAAAGTATTGCTAGAAAAAGGAGCGGACTATACCCTATGGGTTTGCTAACCATACTGACCATTTTTCCTATCTTTGGTTTTAGTCATATTCGGCGATGAGGTTATGCATTGCATTCTAGCTTACGCACCGCATCCAAAGACTGATGACATTATCCATATGGACTCACATGCCTCATGTAACAACTCCGCCACTATACCTATGGTATTAAAGAACATTATAAATAATGTTGTCTTATAACACAGAGAATACAGTTTTGTAGGGGCGGCCGATGTGAATATAACTTTAAAACAACGCCAACACGTCGTACTTACTGTTTTGCTTAGTCTCAGAGTGAATTCTTGATGTGAACAGTCTTGGTCTAAAGCAATAAACACAACGGTTTTTCATATTAGAACAATATAACATATAAAATAATTATCACTGACTACAGTGGATTAGTGATTATCTATACAAATTTAGAGTTTATAATATACACTATGCCCACACAATATACATCAACTTCAAGTCATTATCTTTAATGGTACATCTTATAAATCTATACATGATCCTAAGGGAACTTTATTTAAATGTTTAATGACCTAAATCCTTGTTATCAAGCTTATCCAAATCCATGAGTCCTGTAACCCAAAAAATCTCGGCCTGACCCGAGTACACAAAATACACGGATCAGGCTATCTCTAAATTTCCAAAAGGTGAGATATATATATATATATATATATATATATATATAACTCAAAGTGGTAATTCTTCTCAATAGAGAAAGAACAACATAAATTCCAAATCAACAAAGGTACATGAGATAATTACAACTAAATCAATATTTATTGGTCTCATGTGTTAGGCTATGACAAAAAATATAAGTGTTTCCATCAATAACCTATCGCTTAAGCTCTAAGGCTAAGTTATCTAAACAAAAACCCCTAAATACAATGAAGCAAGATGGAAACCGGCATAACACCAACATATATAACTTGTGCAATATTTCAAATCAACATATATGTATTGACCTTATTATCCAACGTGATAGCTGTATGGCTATATACATATATAAAAATCAACGTTAATAATTTAAAATTCAACAACTCTAGTGTTAACGATATTTTTCGTCAACACCGGAGGTAGGCCTACGGAAGTGGACCTAAGGGGAAAATGGGGTTATTTAGCTTTTACAAGTATAAATTAGTTCACCATTTCTTAGATATCAAGGTTTTAGAGCCCGAAAGATTAGTTGTTGTTCCCTCAATAGGGTGAGCATCACGCTTAGGCAACTCTAAAACCAACAGCTATCTTGGGACAAGGGCTCCCTAAGCACAACCTCAACAAAAGGCTAAACGGATTATAGGAAGGGGTTTTGCAAGAACTTTGCGGAAGGGTCTAAATTTGAGTAGGAACCCGTGACCATGTAAGAAGGTTATAATAGGTTGTGTAGTAAATAGCTAGGAAATCACATAAGAAACTCATAAGAAAATATTCTAAGTGTCAATCCGCTCTTTATTGATCTTTGATTTGGAGTACATGAGTGATTACAAGAGAAATCCCCAAATTGATTTAGAAATTATGGTTTACTCTAGAGAAAAATGATACAAGAATAAGAAATGAGAAATCGGTCCCCAAAATGAGACCCTTAGGGTCTTATTTATAGATTAATCGGAGCCCCTTTTGCTATTGGGCCAGCAGAAGCCTCTGTCAGTCGCTTTTCCCTTTGGTTCCGGAAGTTTTGGCTCTCGGCCGCTTTTTCCTTTTGGTTCCAAAGGCCTTATTTATGACTTTTAAGATGCCGGTTTTGGATCTCGGAAAGCTGGTCTCTGTCTTTGGAGCTTTTTGTTGATGTTCTATCTATCTTCTTTGTATTGCTACTAAGCCTGGTAGGGTGAATAACTTTCGGAAGGTTTCGGCTTTCGGATGTAGGCTTCCAGATATGAGCTTCCGGTCTCGGGTTCTTGGTCTTGCTACTAACACTTTGTGGAGCTTGCCTTCATGATTCAAGTGAATGGTTGTCGAGTCTGTCACCCTTGTCGGTATCGACCCTAAGTAGATTAGTGCAGATAGCTTGTCTCTCTTCGGGGTTTCGTCTTGCCCTTTGGTAGATTTCTAAAGTGTATCTTCGTTTTTCTGGGAGGTTGCTTCCGGTGCTTTATGGGTTGTTTATTAAAATAACTTCCTGGTGACCATCTAATGGTGGTCTCGGTAGCTAGTTCCCGGATAATCTCCATATGCTTCAAACTCTGTATCTTTGATGCTTTCGTCTCTTGATGTATCAATATTAAGAAAGTTAATGCCGATAGCCTTTATGTCCTTCTAGGTTGCAGTTTGTAGGATTCTTGGTCTCTCTCTTCATTGAATTTTGGTTTTGGTTGATCCTCTGTTGTTTACCTATCGTGCTGGAACCACCCTGCCAGTATCATTTCTTTGTATAGAGTTTGAGCTCTTTTCTTTAGTGATGGTGTCGGTTGTGTAACTCTCGGATTTTTCCTTTATGCATTCGGCTTTACTTTGTGCTTGGCTTTTGCTGACGGAAGATTCCTTCATGCTAGTGGCGGTTCGCTACCCCTTCACCGCCATCCTGTTTTGGTGCTTTATTTTTGGTAGTAACATTTACCCCCTAGTGAAGGGGTAATTTCGACTTTTCAAGTCAAACTTCTACTGATGTTGATGTTGTACGGTTATGATCATGCAGGGTTTCCAACTTTTCGCCTTTTCAGGGCTGATCCGACTGGTTAATTCGATCCTACTTAGGCGGTTGAGATTAAAAGTGAGTCTTTTGTCAGACGTTCCTCCTTCTTCCTCTTTTTTCCTGCAGCATACATTGCTCAAACAAGATTATTGTTCATCGAAATTTCTCAAACTTTTTTAAGGTTTCAAACTCGATTCTTTATAGGTATTTTTAACTCAATCATAGGCGTAAGCTTGCATCATGCCTTTAAGCTACTTTAAGAAATTAATCATAGGTTAACGTATCTAATGTAGTTTAATCCTTGACGACAAATGGGATGATGCCTAATGGCGGATCCAATAAGTTATATCTTTTCCCCACACATTACCGGGGTTCAAAATGCAAAATTACATGTAGATGGCTGTTTTTGTCAATAAACAACATACTAGGTTGCTGGTACGAGTGAACCCTACATCTCTATTGTTTTCTCAATTAGCTTTTAATTTTCCTGACACCAAGGTTCATGTTTTATTTGGCTTCCGACCCAATGGGTGCCAGTTTAGTGGCGAAAATGCTATCAAAAGCTTTATTTCCTCCCGTTCCCAGTGCCAGCAAAATTCGAAGCTTTTAAATAAAACATTTTGCCTTAGAGTCTACTTGTATTAGGCTTTGAGATGAACTAGACTTTGGCAATGATCTAACTAATTGTTTCGTACCAAAGGCCTAGTTGTCCTCCAGCATAAGTGATTTATGCATAAACCTAGTTAATATTAACTCCCGCAGTTAGCTACGGTGTTTGATGGATCAAATCACGTACATTAGTAAGCTCCTATGTTATCTACTCAACTACACATGGCTCGTATGTACTTTTATTAAAAGAAAATGGAACTAAGTTATATATTATGGTATAATATCACCTGGCAGGATCATGTATGAGGATTCACGATCTGGTAGCTCCAATCCAGACAGGCCCATTAAATCTCTCCCAAAGAAGGCTCCCCTTCCTCAACGTTATTTTATTAATACCTAAGAGTAAGTAAATGCCATACTTAGAAGTTTTGGTAAGACTAATATTGACGCCCTTCTTGCTTCTCCACAAGATACTATTCAGAATCCATTGGAAGGGTACTTTGCCTATACTGTCATTCATATCTAGCATGGAGGTTTCTTCCCTTTTCTGGAGTTTCTTCTTAGGTTCCTGCATCACTTAGGGGTTGCCCCCATTCCGATTTCACCGAATACGTACACTCTCCTTTTATGCTTGGAGATCCTAGCGCTTAAGTCATGCCAAACTTCTCTCAATGCTATTCTCCTACAGTTCCTACTTCGTTTAGCCAAAGTGTCTGATTCACTCATTCTTCGTCCTAGCCTTGTGAAGAGATGGGTTAGCGACCCTATCAATAAGTCTAGAGATTGGGAAAACCGGTTTTTCTACATTAGGTGCCCCCTTGGCATATCGGGGACTTTTGTTGACCCTGGTAAGTGACCTTTTTTTCCTTTTTTTTATCTCTTATCGGTTGTTACTTCTTTTCAGCCTTCATTCCCAAAAAGGAGGAGCTTGAGGTAAGGGAGGTTCAAGTTGTTGATGCCCTCGGCAGGGTTCCTGAAGGATTGAAGAAGCGTTTTGTTCTATTGACTTTGGATAACTTTCGTAAACATGCCCTCTTGCCTCCTATACAAAAGATTCTGGGGTAGCCTCCAATCCACTTTCCGGGCGCTTCAAGATTGTCTCCTGGTTCTGATGACTTCAGCCTCTCATCTCCCTTACTCCTGGGTTCTAATGACCCAGTAACCTCGGGCACTAATGTACGCCTTGTTTCGGCCTTCTCTGCTAATTCTAGTGATCCGTCTGAGAAAAGACCATCTTCTGTAGTTGACGATGGTCCCTCTAAGAGATATAAAGATGCAAACTTTGCATCCTACTAATCTGGTGAAAGAACTGCGTTTGTGCCTAGTGGTCAACCTTATTTAGTCCCGTCGTCTCTTCTTTCAACAATACCCCCAACGTGGATTCTTCTCCAACTGAGACGATAGGAAGTTACTTCGTTGCAAGCTTTCTAGTATCTGGTTCTCAGGAAAATTCGGATACCTTTGAATCCTCCTTTGTCAACTTCTGACTTCAATAGTATCGTTAAATCAGTTTTTCCTTCTGTTAATGTTTCCTATATGCCAGAGTCTATCCTTTCGGACTAGTCAGATTTCTACTTTCACCTCATTAAGCAACAGCTCTCGGTTTAACCTTTTCTCTTTCTAATTTCTTTCTAGTCATTTTCGTATAGGGGTTGACATTTCTTTATTCTTTTCTAGATATCCAAAGGTTGGCATACTTCTTGCACGCTGGTTGCTTCATCCTCTCTTGAGGTGAGTAAGTTCTAAGAAGAAAATGTTGTGTTAGCATCCCAGGTACGTAACTTAACCATGGCAAAGAGAAAAAGCGAGGAGACATGTGAGTAGTTGAGAACATATTTTGGAAAAGAAAGAGAGGACAACCGTACTTTGGCCGTCAAAGTTTCGACTTTTGAAATTGAGCGGATGGATATACTGGTTGAGCATGTAGAGGGGTTGGGGATAAAGAAAAAAGCGCTTTCCATTGCTAAACGTATAATATATGAATCTCAGGATAGGATTTCTTTATTTTTGAAAGCATATCTCGCAAACGTGGTGACGAAGTATTATGAGAAGACCCTTTTCCTAGCTTATTGTGATAATTTTGAAAATTTTCTGGACATGGACTTCCCTTCTATTCATTCTTCTATCCGATCAGAATTATGGGAAGTATAAATTTGGCTCGGCAGGGTATTGAGGTTCCTAAGAAAAACATAGTGAAGCTCGAGGATCTCCTGTTCATTGAGGAATTGCTAGAAAACTCAGAATTTGGAGATGAAGAAGAATTGGTACCAGATTTTGGCGGCGATGATAGGGACTCCCAAAATAACGAACCTAACCTCGGGTGTAGAAGATGCCAGAGTAGCAAAGCTGATGGCACATCTTCTTTGCTCGTTGGCGACACCTTGGGCTTTGGGGATGCGAAGGTCCATTCTTCATGTTCCTCCATTACTCTATATAGTGATGATATACCTGCTAAAGAGATGGTTTTCTCAGAACCTGATGAAAGGGAGAAAATAGTGCAACATATCTCCCCTATTCCTCAGGTACAATTTTTTTGCCCTTGAGCCACTTTCTTTCCTACATTGGGTTAGTTTGCTATGTTTTGAAGCTTATTGATATCTTCCAAACATCACAGTATGACTTCATACATCTAGAAGTGATCTCTTGTTACTTATCATTATTATGACCAAAACTCTATTCTTACTAATGACACTACTTTCAAGGACGACTTGCGTTCTTTCTCTTGGTTAAGGAGGGAATTTCTTACAAAAACTCCCTTTAAGTCCAGAAGGGAACGCTTTTTAAAAGAACTTAAGCTTATTTATATGAAGTACCCCCAGCTCTCTTTTAATTTCTTGGGAGATGATAAGGAGATGATACTAAAGAAACTTAGAGCTCATCATGCAAAGCTGATATGCAATATGAATACCAAATGTAAAGGAAGGATTGATTAAACTGTTATGATTTCTGTAATTAACGCTCGTCTGTATGGACGTTGGGTGACATCTGTACTAGTTTCTTTGAACGAATAGTGTTATGGTTTATTATTTTTGTCTATTTTCTAGAAATAAGTCTTATGAGCAGTCGCTTATATGCTTATAAAACAAGAAAACTCGATCACGGACCTCCCCCTTCTACTGAGGAGGATACACGACTAACCACGAGTTCGGAAAACTTTTCAACGGGCCATCCCACTGATACTAATAACGGGTCTGTTTTGCTTGAGGAACCGTCTATGGAGCAGTTGAACGAACAAATAAGTGCTTTAGAGGATCTATTAAGGCAAAAGGATAAAAGTATCCTTGAGCCAAAGAGAGAGGTAAAGACGAATCCCTCCACTGATTTTGACTAAAAAGAGGACGAATTACACCGTTAAATTGTTGATTTATAAGTCAAATGCGACAATGTATTAATAGAATGCAAAGCTTGTGAATCTATTTTTGGATATACCACTAAAGTCTCTGCACTTGATCCTTTGCGAGTCTCAACAGAGTTTGAGGCTCCGAAGTTTGAAACAAGCCATAACATAAAGAACTTCCCCCCTAGGTTAGATGATTCCCTTGTTAATAGGTGGTACCGAAAATTTGAGGCCGACATGAAAAGTTTTTATGCTAAAAAATGTAATGAGGACACGCTCTGGCATATTGACTTTTACGTCTCCAAAGTTAAGCAGCTACGAAAAGAGAAACATGCTTTACAAAAGGATGCTCTTAGTTTGGAGTGGGAAAATAAAATTCTGTGTGCCATGGGTAAGGCCTACAACCGAGCTTTGAAATTACAACCCAATCCCTTAGTTGATACGTATAAAAATATGGAAAAGTGGCAGAAGATCAACGAACTTTTATTTACTGCAATTCGTCATGCTAACACCTCCTCCCTTTCTGAGGGTAGAGAGCTTTAGGAGAATGCACTAAGTATCTTTAATTGTCTAGCTATTTTTTTGAATAGCTAACAATATTACCTTGTAAATTAACTTATGAATGGGATGCATATTTACGTGATATATGATTCTCATCTTTGTTTTGCACGAATAATAGCAAGTTAAATGTAAGGAGTTGAGAAACTTTCCTGGTCGAGAAGAAAGATTGCAACCTTATTTTGAAGGCTTTTAAGTAGCAGAGCCATGCTATTGTCTTGGACATTGGCGGTTGATCCCTTCCTTAGGAATTAATAATTTGAATCTAGTACCCCATATTAGGTGGTTAAGGAAGGGAGGCTAGGATCCCCCTTCTGGTAGCAGCAAGGCTTTGGTCCATCTTGTAGACATGGGTGTAAGACTAGAAATCAGCTTCTGGTAGTAATAAAAGTTTGGAACCGTCCTAGATTCAGGTTATTCGGAGAACTAAACATCCTTCTTTGGCAATAATTGGAATCTCGAAATGACCCAGATTCGGGTATTTATATAGGACCGGATTCACTACCGGTATTAATTATGATTCGAACCTTCCCATATCAAGATGTTAAGATATGATCGAAAATCCACTTCCTGCAATTATTGAGATCTAGACCAACCCAGATTCAGATGTTAAAGATAGGACCAGAAATCCACTTTCGGTAGTAATAAATATCCAAACCAACCCAGATTCAGGTGTTAAGATAGAAGACTAGGGACCATCTCTAGTATTAGTTTTGTTACCCCTTTTTGGGTGTGGTTTTTGATGCAGAGAATGTACGTGCTTCTTAAGCCACTCTCTGGGCTTTTAGTTATCAAAGAAGAGGTTGTACGCGCTTTGTTGGCCACTCTCTGGGCCTGTGCGCTTGGTTAGCTTATCCACAAGCAAGGCCCAAGGACTTACCTGACCTCCCTCGAGGAGGCGCCTTATCCTGACCATTTTAGACGATGATAAGGTCTTAGATGCTTAAACCGAGCCATCCTAGATGCGGAATTAAGGCTTACTCTTTCGATGCTCTACCCTGGCCATCATAGGCTGTGATAGATACTTACACTCCACCCCGCTCCAAGGGATGCTCTATCCTGACCATCGTAGGCGATGATAGGGGTTTGCGCTCACTTCTGCTAGTAACGTGGAATATAAATAGAGGTAGGACGTGCTCTTCCGCGAGAAGACATAGGACGTGCTTAGTTCACAACAGAGGCAGGGCGTACTCTTCTACGAGCAGAGGCAGGGAGTACTCTTCTGCGAGCATAGACAGGGGGTGCTAATTGGATGCTCCATCATGACCATTTCTATTATGGGTCGGAGGCTTAAGCTTTTGATGCTTTAACCTATCCCTTTCTGATTCAGGCACGGAGAAAGGCTTACACGTCATCTCCCCTTCAGGGTGTGCCTTTCCCTGGCCAACTTAGCGGTGATAAGGGTTTTTATCCATTTGCGCTTTAACCCATTCTTGATCATTTTGAGTTTTGAGAGGGTTTCAATACCCTTAGTCATGTAGATAATCCTTTTCCTAAGGACCTTTATTGGACTTAGTTTGATCATTTGACAAAGTCTTGTAGCTAGCCTTGATTGAGGAACTTGTTGATCATTCCCTCGTAGGCTTTGCAATGGTTGGTTTCATGTTCGTTTATCATATGGTAATGACAGTATGGACCTCCTAATTTCCTTTCGTACTGGGGTTTCTTCTTTGCGAACGACCAATAATCGAGCTCTTGCTGAGTTAGGAAGTAAATGTTTTCCATTGAGGTGGTAAGGTAGTACTTATTAAGCATTATAGGTATAAAGTTACTTCCTTGTTGTTGGAGTTTTTCCCTTTTGTCATTAAATCCAGTTGTTGTATCTGTATCCTTGCCTCTTTCTTTCAAGGTGCCTGGAGAATGAAGCATTATCCGTTTAGTCCATTTTGAAGCAAAGTGCTTAAAATCCTTCATCATTTCTCGTTTGAATACTGTTCCTTTGGCTATATCATAGATAGCTTCTTTTATGTGAGAGAAGGGGTTATACTCCTTTACTGTAGAATCATTTGGAGTGAATATTGATGTTTGTCCTACGTAGAAAGGGTTATTGTTCCAACAACCAGAATCATATTGTTCTACTTCCTTTTTCTACTTGATTATTTGTAGAGCATCCATTCTTAACCTTTGTTCTTCCATCACTCTTGAGTCGGTAGTACCTAACATAGCCATTTGAGATCCAAAAGACTCTCGTTGGGACCTTTTTCCCATAATCTTGCTTCTTCTAAGCATAGTTCAACCTTGGAAAAAACAACACAGTTAGATATGAGATAAGGTTAACCACACGTTCGTAGGTTCAAGCCCTCCTTCTAGCGCCAAAATGTTAACAGTATTTTAAGTCAACACCAGAGATAGGTATACGGAAGTAGACCTAAGATGGAAATGGGGTTATTTAGTTTTCACAGGTTTGAGTTAGTTTGCCGTTTCCTAGATATCAAGGTTTTAGAGTCCGAAAGATTAGTTAATCTTCCCTCAATGTGGGGAGCATCATGCTTAGGAAACTCTAAAACCACTAGTTATCTTGGGACAATGGCTCTCTAAGCACAGCCCTCAACAAAAGGCTAAACGGCCTGTAGGAAGGGGTTCTACAAGAACTCTGCGGAAGGGTCTAAATTTGAGTAGGAACCCGTGACTGTGTAAGAAGGTTATAATTGGTAGTGTAGGAAATAGCTAAGAAATCACATAAGAAACTCACAAGAAAATATGCTAAGTGTCAATCCGCTCTTTATTGATCTTTGATTTGAAGTACATGAGTGATTACAAGAGAAATCCCCAAATTGATTTAGAAATTAGGGTTTACTCTAGAGAAAAAGGATACAAGAATAAGAAATGAGAAATTAGTCCCTAAAATGGGACCCCTGGGTTCTTATTTATAGACAAATCGGAGCCCCTTTTGCTATTGGGTCAGTAGAAGCCTCTGTCGGCCGCTTTTTCTTTTTGATTCCGAAGGCCTTGTTTATGACTTTTGAGGTGCCGATTTTGGCTCTCGGAAAGATGGTCCCGGCCTTTGGAGCTTTTTGTTGATGTCCTGTCTATCTTTTTTGTGTTACTACTATGCCTGGCGTGGTGAATAGCTTTCGAAAGGTTTCGTCTTTCGGATGTAGGCTTCTGGATATGGGCTTCCGGTCTCGGGTTCCCGGTCTTGCTAATAATACTTTATGGAACTTGCCTTTATGATTCAAGTGAATGGTTGTTGCGTTTGTCACCCCTATCGGTATCGACACCAAGAAGATTAGTGCAGATAGCTTGTCTCTCTTTGGGGTTTCGGCTTGCCCTTCAGTAGATTTCTGAAGTGTATCTCGATTTTATGGGAGGTTGCTTCCGGTGCTTTATTAGCTGTTTATTAAAATAACTTCCTGGTGAGCATCTAATGGTGGTCTCAGTAGCTAGTTCTCAAATAATCTCCGTATTCTTCAAACTATGTGCCTTTTATGCTTTCGTCTCTTGATGTATCGATATTAAACAAGTTAATATCGATAGCCCTTTTGTCCTTCTAGGTCCCGGTTTGTAGGATTCTTGGTCTCTCTCTTCATTTACTTCCGCTTTTGGGTGATCCTCCGTTGTTTACCCATCGTGTCGGAACCTCCCTGCTAGTATCCTTTCTTTGTATAAATTTTGAGCTCTTTTCTTTAGTGATGGTGTCGGTTGCGTAACTCTTGGATTTTTCCTTTATGCTTTCAGCTTTACTTTGTACTTGGCTTTTGCTGACGGAAGATTCCTTTATGCTTGTGGCAGTTCACTACCCCTTCACTGCTTACTTGTTTCGGTGCTTTTTCTGGTAGTAACATCTAGAAATCAAAATAATGAAATCTATAAATAACATCGTAAATTGGATCCAAAGCACCGAATAACAACAAAGTCAACAATAACAAAATAAAGTGGATCCAAAACAACAAATTTTCACGTGCATGAACAAAGAAGCTCCCCCGAGCTTAGCCAAGTACTGTATACGTATTCAAGCTCCTATCACTATAACCCCCGGCCGAGCGTAACTTGACGCCTCCGACCAAATGGATACGTATATGAGACTCCCCCTGAGTCTAGCTTCCTCCCAAAGCGAGTATTGGCTCAACAATAAACAACAATATGTGTTACAGACTCACAGTCAGTAACCCAAGAAGTGGTAACTTTGTGTCACATATCGCACGTTCTTTATATCGGTTTACTACCCACTAGTTAGCTTAACAATGGAAAACATCAGAAATAATCAATTCAACAGCTTTAATTTGTCGAATTTGGAATTAAGCGATTTCGTATACCGTCATGTCCTATACAGCGGGATTTACGATACCGTTTAATCTCCATCACGCCCTCGATGAGTACAGAAAACATGATTTTATATATGAAAAATATTCAATATTTGAGAAAACAAGATTATAAAACAATTTAGAAATCATTTGATATTTTCCTTGAAAACCCCAAATATTGAAAATATTATATATCATATAGCTTTAAGATAATTATACTTTTGAAACAAACTTAGAAAACATCTATCTCAAAGCATTAATTTATATCTAGAAAAAAAAAATCGATTTATAAAATTGTGTACAATGTCAACAAATTCACATAATTATTCATGAAATCGACATATGAAAATCACCTAAACCCCACCAATTTGAGGTACAAATTAGTGGTAATGTTGGCTCTTCTAATTTGTAGGAATTAGTCTTTTGAAAATAACTCAGAAAGGATACACAAAATCACAAAATATTGCACTTGAAGTTAGGAAAAGATGCAAGAAGGCCCATTTAAATACTCACCCCAGGGTCGAATAACTCATATTCAATCAATTCATCCATGAAACAAAGTGAATACCTAGCATGAAACATACTTCATATTACATATTTAACCAATTCATCCATCAAACAAAGTGAATCCATAACATGCGATATACTTCATTTAATTTTACACAATTGCTTCTAACATTCTATGTAATTTATAGGCGATTCATATGACATGCATGCAATAGGAATTTATATGGACATAATAATGTGAATTACGTTTACCTTCACCAATTCAATTATCAAACAAATTGAATACGTTAGCATGCGATCTATTTCAATTATTTTTATCTAATCATTACTAAAGCTCTATGCAAATTATAATCGATGCATAAACTACGCATGCAATATGGATACTTCTAATTAGAGATAGTAGAGTGAGTTACGAATAACTTACCGATTCGAGGAATTAAATAACACATGCTCGGGTCAAAGTGGATGATCAACAACCGTCATTTTCAAGATGTTCCCTTTCGAAATTCGTTTTCCTATGCCAATTGTGCCTCCCTAGGACCGATGACTACTCGAATAGATTGCTGTTATGTCCAAGCCTCGGTCATTTCCTTGACTACCTTTATGTCGCTTGCCAAATCACAATGCCCTCATATCAAACGCGAACTCCTTCTACAACGCATTCCAATGCTATCGCCTCCTTTAACTAAACGTGTGCGCCACCTCATCGCTGCTCCATTGGATGGCATTGCTCGAGTCACGACCAAGACCAGATCGTGCACAAATAAATGCGCTTCAGGTCAGGCATTAATTGCGAGCTCCCTTAGTAGTCTCGCGCTCCCCTCCTCATCTGAGTCTCCATTATCTTCGGTAGAGAAAGCAGGACATCCCTTTTTTGTGATTTTGGGTATGAGTTTAAAAAAGGGAATAAGTTTCTTTTCTTTTTGAGAATGATCGATTTTATAAGCAGTTTCCAGGAGGCAAATGATAAGGGATAAGGTATATTAGACAATGGGCTCGGTAAGGTTTGATCTAATAGCCCATAGATAAGTTCAGTTTAAATATATTTTTTCTAAGTTAGTATATAAATTTAATTTAATACTAATTTACCTTTCTATTCTTCAAAATATATTATATATGTCAATAATGATACAATGTCATTCATTTCAACACTAACACTATATCCGATTTGATATATTTCCAGAAAGGTACCTATTAGTTAATTCAAATTGTTAAAACAAATAGCTTTTATTGTTAAATAGATTTCAATTAATGTAAAAGTAAGTTTCAAATAATTGTTGTGAAAATCCAAACACGGATATTTCTATTTACTTACCTGTTAAAATAGGGTTGTTACACCTCAATACGTTTTGGAATTACACACAAATGTTTCCCACATCTCCAAAGATCTTGGAATCACACATAGATCCCAATACCCCAACAGCTCTTGGAATCTCACGTGGATTCCAACATCCAAAATAATATTGATCCTCCGTCAAAGAACATGTATATGGTTTTTGGAGTGATTTTATTTCAAGTCATCTCTTATGAGTACACTTCCTCAATTATGTAGCGCTCCACAAACTAACGATCTGATGAGCTCAACTTTGATTCTCTTTGATATAAGCACCATACACAAAAGCAGGGATCAACACCCATCTATATAAGTGGACGAACCTTCCTATCATTTTTCCTGAAAGATCTACCAGCTTATACATACAATATAACATCATCGTTGATAACTATACCATTTAATTCCTTTGTTTTGCAAAAATATCCCTTGAGTTAGAACCTTCAGTATTAAGTATGAAAAACGTCCCGCACCACTAGTTTAGAAGGGCTTGTCTTAAAGCCAAGATTTTGATAGTTGGTTGTTTAACTGTCAAACAAACAAGCAATTCATCCATAGATTTAATTCGTATGCAAATCACTAAACCCCATTTAATTAATCTTTTATTAATTAAGTCCATTTGTATACTTGGAAAATATTGAATTTATTTATCTCAATGGTACAAGTATATCTACAAATCTTTTAAGAAAGTTTTCTTAATATCAAATCAGTGTTAAATGGATCTAAATCCATTCTTATTCAAAAGCATGGTTTTCTAAACCCTTGAATAAAATACTTGAATACAAATATCATTTATAAATTTTCCTTTACAAAAATACTCTTTATTGAAATTATTTATAAATACTTTTTTAAATAAACATCTAAAAAGATAATATATAAATAATTTTTATAAAACCTTATTGGTAGATAATTTAATAGTTTTGAAACACCAAAGGTAAATAATAACAAATTACCTTTAAAACAATCATTACTTGGACGATAATTCATTAACCTTAAAATCTTATAGATTTAATAATTAATTTATTATGTAAAACAATTGTTAACTTTAAACATTATCAATAAGACAAATTATCAAATTATAAAACATAAGTAAGATACTTCACTTTTTTCCAAAACATTATAAATAAAGATGTCTACCTTTAAAAACGTCATAAATGAAATAATTAAAGAATAGAACACATTTGTTTGAATGAATTTAACGACTGCAGTTACTCGAAGGTTACATCTATATATCGGAGAATCCATAAGAAACTGTAGGTACCCTATGTTTAGGGATATGCATGTGCACAAAAATGTAGGAAACATGACACATCGCAGTCCTATGCAATGGTTACGTCGTTATCCCAGCGAAACCATAAGTAGACTATGGACATTAGCATCCCTCAAATTGTGCCATGAAACCCAATAGATCACAGCTACGTGAAGGGTACGTCGCTATCCAAACAAAACCATGTCTATAAGCAGTGTTTACCTTTTGGGTTACGTTATCCAAACAACAACCACATGGATGTAGTTACACGATGGCTTTGTCGTCGTAACAACGAAACCATAAGCAGCTATAGGTATAATACCCCATGGCTTACGCTAGTAGATTTCCCAATGATTTATGATAATGTTTTAGAATGATAATAATAATTCATGACTTTAAAACATTACTTAAATAAGACTCGGCACTCACAATGGTACTTGAATAAGCTACCATTAATTCAATTCACTTTCCAGTCATAACCGATATTACTAAGCAATCATACATGTAAATTGTAAATAAGTGAACAATCAGTTGTTAACAACTAATATATCTTATATCATAATTTATACTGGTAATCCAAATTCACAATATAACAAAAGAGGATTTCATTCGGTTAAATGAAGGTTATTGGATAAATTCATTCAATTTATTTTGACGATGTTTATTTGGCAAAATAGATAACACCAAACATTTATTTAAGCGAACTGCATTATAATTTAATAACATAATCATATCAACTCAATAAGATTTATCGCTTCAATTATTATAAATTTCATTAATGATAATTCAATTACCCAGCAAGTAGCAATGATAATAAATCAAGCAAACAATAAATATCAATCGACTAGCGATTTCAATCAATCAGATAATAATATAAATTATTCTACTTCAAAGTCCACCTTGGATGAAGCTTCTAAGGCCAATTGCTTCTCCTTCGGTCGACTGAATGTCATAATGTCACCTCCGCGGGTTGCCCCTCCCCAAGCTGCGTCACTCCATCACCATTGATTTCTCCTGAACAACGCCCCTAAAGCCCTACTTTCAGACCCTAGATGTTGTCGGAGGTCGACGCATTTCACATCGAGGCTCCACACAAC
The DNA here is from genome assembly GCA_030737875.1 of Allium sativum. Lineage (NCBI taxonomy): Eukaryota > Viridiplantae > Streptophyta > Magnoliopsida > Asparagales > Amaryllidaceae > Allium > Allium sativum. The sequence goes on along the minus strand of CM060921.1, from coordinate 504,591,441 downwards.
CCCAAAATCGGGGTACAAGTGCTCCTCCAAAAGACGATCACAACGATACCATCCATTTTTTCTATCTCCCCCTCAACTTCACAAGAACCCAAACACTAATCTCCAAACAACATATGGCATGAACTGCGAATTATTCCACCCACCATCGTAAGCAACAACCTACACCATCGATCGAAAACAAGGCTCTTACGATCTCGTTGGAATTTATTTTGCCACTCTCCCATTTTTATTTGATTATAAACTGAAAATGAAGGAGAATTTTTTTGTTATATTTATTTTCATCTTTGCCGTACTGGAGAAGGGTAAGGGAATGTATGGGAAAAGGCAATGAATTGATCGAAGTAGAGAAAATGAGAGAAAATGAGAGAAAATGAGGGTGTTGAGTTTGCTTGTTTTTTATGTCGAAGTCAACCGGTTTTTAAAATGACCTCAAACACTTTTATTATGACTAATAATAAATACAAGTATAACAGGAGGTTGGTGACCTACTACAAACCAGTTTTTAAGATGGACTATCCACCGTCGTCGGCATTTATTATGGGCTGTCAACCTACTACAACTCTGTTGAGTGTGCTTGTTATCTAAACTTGGATATATATATATATATGGGTGCGTTTTTGACGAACGGTAACAGAGTATTTTAACGTGACACCATTGTAAACGGGGAATACGTTTTTTTTTTGCTACGAACGGGGTATTGGAGTGTGGTATTTGAACGGGGTTTTGAATTAATTTACGTGTTTAATTTTAATTCATGTTTCTTATGTGAATGGCATCATTTTGGAAATATGTAATATTACTCCCACATTGCCAAAACATTATAAGCATCTTGGTACATATATGAGTATGAAAACTATGATATCAAATGAAATAAAATCAAATGGGCTTGAATAAGCATGAATGTTTGATAACCATACATATAGTAAGTGTTAAAGATGGGCACTTGGGGCACGTAGGCATGCGTGTGGTTTTTTGGTGGTGCCAACGCTTCATTTTCCAATGATCAGAATGATCGTTCTTGAACATGCTTAACCAAGTTCAGGCATCAAACGCGTCAGACGTGACCAAAATGGTAACGTGGCTGGAAAAAGGTGCGAACCGTACCTAAGTTAAATTCTTCAGTGTAATCAGCGAGATATGGAATTAAGAAGCCAAGTAAATATCTGAAGCCATTAATATTTCTTTCAATTATTCGTTAGGGTTTATGACAAGGAGGGAATTACAATTTAAATACATTGGACATAGTTCGAATGGGCTTAATACATACGGTTGGGCTTTCAGGGTAGGCCCAATATGCTCATAAATACAATACAAATAATCGAACATAGCCCATTACCAAACACATACATATATATCTTGTAACACTCCCCTTCAAGTTGGAGAATATATGCTCATCATTCCCAACTTGGTGCATAAGTATTTTACTCGCAAACCATTCAAAGATTTAGTGAATAAATATACAACCTGATCTCCAGTTCTTATGTACCCTGTCTCGATAATACCCTCATGAATTTTGTCTCTAATAAAATGGCAATCCACTTCCATATGTTTTGTTCTTTCATGGAATACAGGATTTGATGTAATATACAATGCAACTTGGTTGTCACAATATAACTTTGCTGGTTTTTCTGAATGTAAGCCAAACTTCTTCATTAAATGTAAGATCCACATTACATCACGTACTGCATTGGCCATGGCATGATATTCTGATTCAGCACTCGAGCGATATACTACATGTTGCTTTTTACTCTTCCATGACACTAGATTACCACCAACAAATACACAATATCCAGATGTTGACCTACTATCTTCCCATGATCCAGCCCAATCTGCATCGCAGAAGCTTTCTACATCAAGGTGACCATGATTTGTGTACATAAGTCCCTATCCTGCAGTACCTTTCAAATTACACAGAATTTGATTAAGAACATTCCAATGATGCATAGTTGGTTGTGCCATAAACTGACTTACTACACTCACAGAGTATGATATATCAGGCCTTGTAACACATAGATAATTCGGTTTTCCTACAAGCCATCTGAATCTCTTTGGATCACTCATAAATTCACCATCTTTGCTTATATTCTAGTTTGGTATCATTGGAGAACTGCTCGGCTTTGCAACAAGCTTACCAGTTTCCTTTAATAAGTCCAGAGTGTATTTCCTTTGTGACAAATGTATACGTTCTTTGCTCCTTGTAATCTCCACATCGAAGAAATATTTGAGTTCCCCCATGTCTTTAGTTTGAAGCTGAGTGTGTATAAACTCTTTTAGCTTATGAATGCCAGTATTCTCATCATCCCCTGTGATGACAATGTCATCAACATACACTATCAAGAGTATTATCTCTTCACTGGACCTCTGATAGAACACTGAATGGTCCGATTTGCTCCTCATTACACCAAATTTCTCTATAGCCATGCTGAACTTGCCGAACCATGCTCTTGGACTCTGCTTAAGTCCATACAGTGATTTACTTAGCTTATACACTAGATTTTTCTCCCTCTGAGAAACAAATCCAAGAGGTTGCTCCATATAAATCTCTTCAGACAAATCACCATGTAAGAAGGCATTCTTTATATCTTGTTGCCAAGGAGATGAAAAGTCTGATTGAAGACATTTTGGCTACAGGAGAAAATGTTTTTGAGTAGTTAATGCCATATGTTTATGCGTATCCCTTGGTTACTAACCGTGCCTTCTTCCAAGTTACACTACCATCTGGCTTCATCTTTATTGAGAAAATCCACTTATACCCTATTAATCTCTTGTTGGGAGGTACTTTAACAAAAGTCCATGTCTTATTGTGCTCTAATGCATTCATTTCCTCTATCATTGCTCACGCCAATGATGAGATAGGATATGTACAGGTTCTTTTCCCTTTTCTTAGAGAAATTGGCAAATCTAGATTACCATTATCTTCATTTTGCTATGTACTTCCTTCATTCTCATTCTCTGTTTGGGAATCATTCACATCTACACCAATTGTACACTAGGTATAGTTGAATACACCAGAAACTCTTCATTATCCTCTTGAACTGGTGGTGCGATAGAAGGGTATATCCTCCATTAATGTTACATCTATTGACACAACATATTTCTGCAAGCTTGGGCAATAACATTTGTATCCCTTCTGCACTTTAGAATATCCCACAAAAATGCATTTCCGAGATTTATGATCTAGTTTTCCTAGTTGTTGGCTTACATCTCTCAGAAAACAAGTACGTCCAAACACTCTAGGTTTAATAGGGAACAAGGCCTTATTGGGTAGTAAGACTTGATAAGGAATTTCATTATTAAGCACCATTGATGGCATTCTATTAATGAGGAAGCAAGAAGTAACCACTGCATTAGCCCAGCACCCCTTTGGAACATTCATCTGAAAAAGCAAAGCTCTAGCAGTCGCTAGTAAATGCCTATTTTTTCTCTCAACGGCCCCATTTTGTAATGGAGTATCAACACAAGAAGTTTCATGTATGATGCCATTTTGAACTAGATAATTACTAAAATCAGTAAATACGTACTCCTTAGCAATGTCACTACGCAAGGTTTTAATGGATGTGTTAAACTGTGTCTTAATTTCAGCATTAAACTAGCAAAAAATATGAAACAATTTAGTTCGAGATTTCATCAAAAACAACGCTGTTAAAGGAGTGTAATCATCAACAAACGTTACAAATTATTTATAACCAGTCTTAGATACAACAGACGACGATCCCCAAATGTCAGAATGAATTAAAGAAAATGGGCTACTTGCACGCTTATTAGTTCTAGGTGTAGAGGTGCTTATATGGTGTTTAGCATATTGACAGGCTTCATAGTTGATTGTATTTACATTATTGAACTGAGGACATAGCTGCTTGAACAAAGTAATAAAATGATGACCTAGTTGACAGTGGACTTTAAATATTGAATTCATAGTTGAACATGCTACTGGTTTGGAGAATGTATCAAGTGTATACAACCCACCAGACTCACTTCCATTACCAGTAGTCTGATTCGTCACTAGATCCTGAACCACACAATGATGAGGAAAAAAATGTAACACTGCAGTTCAAATTCTATGTATTTTGGTAACAAATAGGAGATTGAACAATAGCGATGGTTGATATAGTATAGACTTCATAGGGAGTGAAGAATTTGGAAGGAATTCAGTCAATACCCGCAATAAGTTATATAGAGCATATATTTAGGAAAATTGGTGCAGCAATAATCTAAGGTTACTGAAAAACAATATGGGATCAGTGCTCTTAAGAAAAATCCACTATTTCTTAAGTATCAAGATCTCCGTTCTGAAGATTAGTTATTCTTCCCTCAGGGGATCAATATCACGCTTACAGGACTAGGGAGTTCAGAAGTACCTTGAAGAAAGGTTTATTTAGTTTGGCACAACTGAAGCCTTGCGCAATTAGTTACCTTTTAGATCATGAGTAAAATGATATACATTGTGATAGGAGAAAAACAGGCTAATGCTTCCCAATATTCGTATGTTAGGTGTACTGCTACACTTGTTAACTTAAATGATCGTTCCGCATCGAGCCAACGCGAAGGGCTTTGGTTGCATCAGTGATCAAGTCATAAACTTGTAGTCAACCTCTTTTCAGGAGTTGAGTAGCACTAGGCTCATTATGAGAAGTCTAATTCACGTTGCCAACCCTCAAGATAAAGGGGGAAGGCTTCGGGTTTACACGAAGACCTTCCACTTTATGAAGGTGTCACGAACAACTCTTACATACAAAAGCTTAGTGTTAACTCCCTTTTTCATCATAAATGGCACAACATGATTATCAAATCACAAGATGTTTAAGTCTCGGACTTCTCCATTCATAAATTGTAGATGTATTACGAGAGTTGAAGAAATCCCTAATCCGATTTGAAAATTAGGGTTTGCTCATCAGAGAAGAAAAAAGATTGATAAATGAAGAATTCATCCCCCAAAATATGACCCCTGGGGTCTTATTTATAGAGAATTCGGGGCCTCTTCTGCTGTTTGGCTATTGGGCTTGCAGAAGCCTCTACCGACCGCTTTTCTCCTTGATCTCATATGTTTAGCTTCTGACCGCCTTTTTTGTGCTGATTATAACTTCCAGAGTAAGGGACCCGGTCAATTGAAGCTTCTTCAAGATAGATATAAGCTTGTTGATGTAATAGCTTTCGGAAGACATTTGTGCTCCCGGTTATGGCTTTTGGGTGTAAGCTTCTGGTTTTCTCATGAATACTTTAAGGAGCTTGCCCTCATGATGTATGTAAATAGCTGCCAGTTCGGAACCCCTGTCGGTGTCGGCACTAGGCAGATTAGTATGGATAGCCTGTATCCCCTTTAGGGTTTCGATTTGCCTTCCGGTGGAGGTTTCGGATGAAGTCTAGCCTTCCGGAGGTAGCTTCTGGTATGTTACCCATTGTTTAATAGAATGACCTTCCGGTGCTTGAATAATTCGGGGGATGTTTCCAGATAACTCTTGGCTGCTTCAGACTTGGTATCTTTAATGCCTTTATCTCTTGATGTATCGGTGTTAAGCAAGTTAGAATCGACAACCCTTCCGTCTTTCTGGGTTTTGATTAGCGGAGCTCTTGCCTCCCACTTTCTTAGCCTCTGACTTAAATGAACTTTCATAATAGAACCACCCTGCCGGATACGCCCTGTCGGATACCCCTACTGGATACATCCTGCCGGTATTCTGTAGCTTTTGATTTCTCTTTGGTGTTTGGCTTTGTGCTTTCGTAGGATTCTTCTATGCTTGTGTTCATCTGATACCCCTTCACTGTTAGCCTGTCTAGGAGTTAATTTTGATAGTAACATTTGTCCCCTCCCCCTACCCCTAGTGAAGGGGTGTTTTTGACTTTCCAAGTCAAACTTCTCTTTCTAGGTTCTTTTTCATTCTATTTGTGCATTATGTTTAACATTGGATTGCATATCGAAACCTCCAGGGTACTTTTTCCGTGTTAGTCTTTATTTGACCATTAAAGATTGGAATCTGATAACCGATTTCCTGTTTTGATAGTAGTTTTAACCAACCCTTACACGGATAACTTAAAGATTGAAGACCAGAAATTCACTTCTGGTATTAATAGAAGTCCTGAACCAATCCTCGTTCGGGTAATTAAAGATTGAAGACCAGAAATCCTCCTCTGGTATTAATAGAAGTCCCGAACCAACCCTTGTTCGGGCAATTAAAGATTGAAGTATAGAAATCCTCCTCTGGTATTAATAGAAGTCCCGAACCAACCCTTGTTCGGGTAATTAAAGATTGAAGACTAGGGATCCTCCTCTGGTATTAATAGAAGTCCCGAACCAACCCTTGTTCGGGTAATTAAAGATTGAAGACCAAAAATCCTCTTCTGGTATTAATGTTTCGGTATCCCCCTTGGATTTGATTCGTGAAGCAGAGGTTGTAAGTGCTTCTTCATCCACTCTCTGGGCTTTTGATGTCAAATCATAGGATGTACTTTCTTTGTTGGCCACTCTCTGGAACTGTGCGTCCGGCATGCTTTGTTAGCTTATCCACAAGCAGGGTCCAAGGACTTACCCGACCTCCCTCCAGGAGGCGCCTTATCCTGACCATCGTAGGCGATGACAAGTTCTTAGAAACTTAAAGTAGGCCATCGTAGGCACAGAATTAAGGTTTACTCTTTTGATTCTCTATACTGACTATCGTAGGTACTGATAGAGGCTTACACATCAGCCCCCCCCCTCCAAGGGAAGCCCTATCATGACCATCATTGGTGATGATAGGGGTTTGCGTTCCCTTCTGAGGGTAACACGGAACATAAGCTGAGGTAGGACGTGCTCTTCTACGAGTAGAGGTAGGATGTGCTTAGTTCATAGCAGAGGCAGGGCGTACTCTTCTGCTAGTAGAGGCAGGGCGTGCTAATTTTAGATGCTCCGCCATGACCATTTCTGGTGTGAAATGAAGGCTTACGCTTTTGATGCTTTAACCTAGCCCCCTTTGATTTTGGCATGGAGAAAGACTAACATACCATCCCCCTCCGAGGGATGCCTTGTGCTGACCAACTTTGGTGATGCCAAGGGATTTGATTAGTTTGTAGTTTTACCCATTTTGGGTTTCTTTAAGCTTTGAAAGGGTTTCCATTCCCTTAGTTATGTTATTATCCTTGGAGGAAAACTTTTTGCACTCATTTATCATTGAGAAGTATGGTATTAAATGTTCCGAGTTCCATGTTCTCGGAACGAGATCACCATTGGGTATGCATAATCGATATGTTCTGAGCATAACTTCTTGATGGACGATGAAAGGTCCTTCCTAATTTGGGCCAAGCGGGCCATCCACTGGGTTCTTTGTGTTATACATTACCCTCCGTAAGACTAATTATCCTTTTGCGAAGGTTCTAGTCTTGATCTTTATGTTGTATTATTTCATGATTCTCCTTTTATATTCAGCTGTTCTGATTGCAGCCTCGTCTCTTAATCCTTGTATTAGGTCTAGGGATTCCTTTCTTAACTCCCGATTGGGATTAAACACGTAAGATATACTTCTATGCGATGGGATTTCAACCTCAACCAGAAGCTTGGCTTCGCATCCATATATCAAGGAAAAGGGAGTGTGTCACGTTGCTGTTTCGGCTGAAGTTTTATATGCCTAAAGCACTAAGGGTAACTCTTCGGCCCAATTTCCTTTGACTTGGTTTAGGCGCTTTTTAATAATTGCCTTTTTGGTTTTGCTGGCAACTTCGACAGCTCTGTTTTCCCTTGGATGGGCTACCGAGGGAAAGCTTTTGATAATTCCATTTTTCTCACAAAACCGAGTGAATTGTTCACTCTCGAATTGTGTTCCATTAGCTGATATGATCTCGTAAGGGATCCCAAAGCAGGTAACAATATTATTTATTATGAATCATAACACCTTTTTAGATGTGATTGTTGGAAGGGGTTCTGCTTCTACCCATTTGGTGAAGTAATCAATGGCTACTACAACATACTTGGTAAGGGTCCGATTAGATCTATCCCCCACATATCAAATGGCCAGGGGCTTGAGATAGTGGTTAGCTTGCTAGGAGGAAGCCGGGGTATCTTAGAGTACCTTTGACATTTTTCACACTTTTTGACATATTCAATCACTTGATTAACCATCTGCGGACACTAATAGCCTTGTCGCATGATCCTTTTAGCTAGCTTAATTCCATTCTAATGGTCTCCACATAATCCTTCATAAGCCTCTATTAACAGATTAAGTCCATTTTCAAAGATTACACATCTTAAGTAAGGAAGTGAATGTCCTTTTTTATGGAGTATATTATCCATAATCACAAATGTAGGAGCTAGGTGTTTTATCCTTCTTGCGTCTTGCTTACTAGGGGTAAAGTTCCGCTTAGGAGGTAATCTACCATGGGAGTCATCCAGGTATTTTTATGATGGAAATTCGTCTCCGTTAAAGGAGGTTCCACATCAGAGTTTTCCTCTTTGTCCATTTCATCTCCCCTTTTCAAGGCTTGGGATCTAGTTAGGACTAATAATTCTTTTCTTGTTTCAGAGTATTCATGCTCGGTACTAGGTCTTTCTTGATAACCCAAGGGAATTACTCGAGTTTCGGGTGCCCCTCGGGAACTGGCTAATTTAGCTTGTGAATCTGCTTGGGTATTCTATCCTTGATGAATTGAAAAATCCTCAAATTCGGAAAGCATCTTCAGTATCCTTTTCACATATATGGTTATTCGTGCATCCTTGGTTTGATAGGTTTTCTTTATTTGGTTTACCGTTAGTTGCGAATCACTAAAGAATTCTATTTGAGGTATTTTCAACTGTAGTGCCAAATTCAACTCGGCTATCATTGACTCATATTCAGCTACATTGTTAGTTGCTGGGAATCCTAGCTTCATGGCGTAGTGCAAGCGATGTCCATAAGGTGTAATTATAATATAACCTACCCCTGCTCCCTATTCATTTCAGGCTCCATCTACAAAACGTTGCCACTTAGCCTTTAAGTCATTTTCTTTAGCTGACTGTTCAGTAATGAAGCTTGTGCACTCGTTCACAAAGTTTGTGAGAGCTTGTCCCTCAATTGCTGCTCGAGGATGAAACTCAATCTCGTATTGGCTAAGTTCAATTCCCCATTTGACTAACCTTTTTGAGGTTTCTTGCTAACTGAACACCTGCTTAAGCAGAAAGCTAGTTAAGACCTTAACGGGGTGTGCTCGGTAGTATCCTTTTAGCTTTCTGTGGTAAGTACTAGGCAATATGCTAGTTTTTCCATTATAGGGTATCGGGTTTTTGCGTCCTTTAGCCTTCTACTAATGTAGCAAATTGGGTGTTGAGTTCCATTACTTTCTCTTATAAGGACCGAGCTTACCGCATATTCTGAAACAGTCATATATAGATATAGATCTTCTCCTTTCTCAGGACTGGATAGAATCGAGGGTGTTCCCATATAAACTTCCAATTTTTGGAAGGCCTTTCTACATTCTTTGTTCCATTTGAAGTTCTTCTTTTTCTTTATAACATCAAAGAAATGAACGCATTTATTAATGGCTTTGGAAATGAACCTACTAAGGGCTGCTACTTTTTCATTCAAACTCATTACTTCTTTGCTTGTTCTAGGGTCTTCCATGTCTTTTATGGCCTGGATTTGGTCAGGGCTAGCTTCAATCCCTTGCTCACTTACCACATATCCTAGGAATTTTCCAAATTGGACTCAAAAAGAACAATTTTGTGGGTTTAATTTCATTTGGTAATTTCTTAAGACATTGAACATTTCTTCCAAGTCCTTTAAATGGCTTTCTGCCTTGATGGACTTTACTAGCATGTCATCCACATATACTTCCATGTTGTGCCCTATCTATTCTTGGAACATTCTATTTACCAGCCTTCAGTATGTTGCTCCCACATTTTTCAATCCAAAGGCATTACTTTATAGCAAAATGTTCCCTAATCAGTGATAAAGCTTGTATGCTCTTTGTCGGGTTAATGCATCATAATTTGGTTATACCCCAAGTAAGCATCCATAAGGGATAGTATCTTGTGACCATTTGTTGCATCGACCAACTGTTCTATCTACGGGAGGGGATAACAATCTTTTGGGCAAGACTTGTTTAAGTCTATGTAGTCAACACATGTTCTCCATTTTCCATCGGACTTCTTTACTAGCACATGATTGGCTAACCATTTTGGGTAAAGAACTTCTTGGATAAACCCGTTTGTTCCTAACCTTTTGACTTCCTCCTTTAAGGCTTCTAAACGGTCTCTATTGTATTGTCTCTTCTTTTGTTGAACCGGGATTACAGAAGGATCAATGTTTAAGGGATGAATCATAATAGAAAGATTGATCCCAACCATGTCCGAATGGGTTCAAGAGAAAACATCTTTGTTGAGTTGCATGAACTGAATTAGGTCGCTCTTAAGGGCTCCGTCAGCCTTTTCCCTATGTTGACAACTTTTGCCTTATCCTTTGAATCAATATTTACCTCTTCCAAATCTTCTATTGGTTTCATTCTTTCAATATCCCCTTCGGAATCCAAATCTATGATAATTTATCCTTCCTCGGTCAAGTTTACATCATCGACTCTCTTCCGTTTTTCTTTTCAAAGAAGAGTACCTACCATTTTCCCGCTTGTTAGCTTTATTAATTTTTACTTTAGGCTTCGAATGTGGGGTGTAAGAATCACCTATCCGAAGGCATAAAAACAGTAGAAGAACCAAAGTACAAAGAACACTCACTTTTGTATTTGTCAACCGTTGTGAAATACAACTCGCGAGAACTAAATAGTTCTCTTCTGATGGTACCCCATCCTTGCTTGGTCAAGAACTTTAGCATAAGATACTTGGAAAAAACAAAAGCATCCATCTCCTACAAAGCAGGTCGGCCAAAGAAGGCATTATGATAGGATGGCTAATCGATCACAATAAAGAGAGTTTCGAAGGTCCTATGGAGAGGAGACAACCCAACTTGAACCAGGAGGTTGATTTGTCCCACTGTAGTTGATCCTTTATTATTGAAGCCGAATATCGGTTCGTTGCTTGGCTCCAACTTCTTCTCAGAAATTCTCATTTGATCGGAAGCACGCTTGAAGATGACATTGACGGTACTCCCAGTGTTCACAAGGATCTTGGAAAGGACAGAGAGTCTGATTTGAGCTGTTATCATAAGGGGATCGTTATGTGGGTGGCGGACCCCTTTCTTCATCTCATTTGGAGAAACTACTAGGTTGTGCATTTTGAGAGTGTAACGTGCATTCTTCAACGATGGTTCCTCTCGAATGGAGAATATTCCTTCCATAGCTTCCTTCAGATATTCACCTGGCTCTTGGACAATTCCCAGCAGGGTATGGTCCACCATGGATCACATTGATTCGATTTATGGGCGGACCCAAGTCTAGGTTGCCCTCTTCCATAGTAGCTTCTATTGCATGTGCTGAAACCATTTGTTATCCATTTGTATGCTGAGCAGATATTGTCTTGTTCAAAACAAACTCTTTCAGATGTCCCTCTTGGATTAGCTTATGAATAATCCCATCCAATACCTTGCACTCCTCTGTTTTATGCCCGTTGGTTTTGTGATATTCACAAAACTTACCAACGGAATAAGGTTCATGCAATTCTTGGCTTTGAACGAGATATGGAAGTTGTTAACCCATTCTGTCTCAACAACATACACAACGGAGATGGGCTTACTTAGAGCAACCGAGTTGGTATTAGAATCTTCCCACCTTGATCTCTTTTGAGTTCCCTCCTGGGGCTTTCATATGAAGTTCGACCTTCCTCCTTCCCCTCGAGGTACGAACTTTCTCTTTATGAAGTAAAATTCGTCCATGCGAATAAACTTGTTAGCATGGAAGTGAAAGTCTTGTAAGTCTTTACAGCCATGAATGTATAACTCTTTCCAAAATGGGGTATTTTCAATGACCCCTAAATGCACAGCTATCAACTTGTCGCGATCATTCAAATCCTTTGCCTTTAATGCCTCGATGTTGAACCTTTTCAGGTAATCTCCTAGAGACTCTCCTTGCCTCTGCTTGATGTTAGCAATGACTGGGTAGTCAATTGTCGAGTCTTTGCAAATGCAGAATTGCACGGAAAAGTCATAGGAAAACTGCTTCCATGAGTAAATGGTGTTTTCCTTGTATTGACGATACCACTTTGCTGCCGCTCCCTAAAGGGTCATTGGGAAAAGACGACATCTGATGGCTCCTGAAGCATTATAGAGATACATTTGGCTATCGAAAGACATTAGATGATCATCAGGGTTATTTTTTTAAGGTATTTTATAGTTGGAACCTTCACCCTAGATGGTATTATGGTATTCATAATTTCATCAATGAAAGGAGCTACTATTTCATTATCATTAACCCTATCATCTTGGGTCCTCTTCCCTTTGCTTCCCAACAAGTCTTTGACAGTCTTCTGAGCAATGTCTTTAAGATAAACTTTTGTGTTGCCGTAATTTGCCTTTTTAGGATCATAACCTTTGGAAGTGGAACTCCCGGATTGCTCTTGTTCGCATTGATTTCCTTGATGGTTTACTTCTGTCAAAAGGGACATTTTCTTCTTAGAGGAAGTTGGTTTGAGCTTCTCCTTTACTTCAGAGTGTTGAATGGGAGTGTAACACCCCGTGAATTCTATAACTGTGAAACTCACAAATTAAAGTATAATTAATTTCAAATCAAAGAACTAAGGGAAACGGGATACGCCATTGCGTTCGTCTCGGAAAAATACGCGAAATAGAGTCCGAGTTTTCGAAAAACGGATATCGTATGAAGAAGTTATGGACGAACGAAGTTGGGCGAAAAACCGGAAAAACGGGTCAGAATGCACTGGCGCACTTGGGAAGTGCGCCAGAACAAAAATGCACTGGCGCACTTGGGAAGTGCGCCAGTACATTTTTGACCTGGCGCACCTGCCAAGTGCGCCCAGGTCAAAAATGACCTGCTGGCCAGGTCTGGTCTAGCCCTGGCTGGCCAGGTCTGTGTTTGGCCGATTTTCAGAAGCTTGCTTTGTCATTAGGGCTAGGTGGCAGGCTCTAATTGGTCTCTCTTTCGAATGAATGGCTACGATCAATCCAAGCAACATCGATGGTCCTAATCAGTTCATAAACTCTATAAAAATGACCATAGACTCAACCTAATCTATTCATTCAAAAATAAGAACAAAGCCATCATGCTGCTGAGGAACGACTAGGAGTAGCCACCAATTTGGGAGAAGACTAGGAGGAAAATTCTAAAGCATAAAGCAACTTAAAACAAATCAAATCAACAAGGAATCGCATCTCCAAATCCCTAAATTGGAGAATTCGCCACACAATTGTAAGTAGAGTATTATTTTGGTATGAACAAATAATTGTGTTGGTTTGTATACTTGATTTGTGGTGATAAAGTAATTCATATTTGTGCGTTACTATGATTCTTATCGATTTGGAATATTTTATACGTTTGGATATTCTCAAAGCATGTTATTCATTATAAAAACTACATGTTTGCGGTAGTTTTATGCAAGTATACGTTTGGAATATTCGTAAATTTTGTAATTCATGTTGAAGCTACATGTATGTAGTTGTTTAATCGAAATTTATGCAAGTTTGGGGTTTTGCTACTATGTCATCATAATGTGTATTTTTATACAAAAATCATTTTGTGAGTAATTGGAACAAATTTGGGTTATTATAATCCATATGAAATTATGTTGAAAATTTGGCATCATGATCTATGTATTAAGCCATACTTTTGTACTATAAAACCTCTTTGTGAACTTATGAACATGACTAGGCTATGATTGATATTTTGCATAATTGAAAACCATGTTAGGTCTATATTGTTAACAAGAATTATATGATGACATATGTGGTACATAGCTAGGTTAGATTCAAAATCCCATTTGCAAGTTTGCATGACTAAAGTAAAAATCATGACTTCATGTTAGAAATATCTATGCCATAAGTATATGTGTGCCATGGTTATGTGAATAGATTTAGAATCATGATTAAGTTGGATTAATTCTAGTTGAATTATACTTTTGTATTAGTCACAAAAGTAAGCACCTTTGTAAACATGTAGTAATCTTATAAACATGATTTGCTTATGTTTGACATTATGCCTAAATAAAATATAGGTTTATGTTGCAGTTAAGCCTATGTGTCGATTGTGATATTCTTAACTTAACTACAAGTTTACATGGGTTGATTCATGTCACTTATGCTTTATGACCAAAGTATATGTTACTACTATGCAAGTACACCAGTTTCTATTTTGTAGTTCCAACGTCACGTTGCAAGTTCATGCGTTCACATTCCCCCTTTTTGTGTATGTAATCACGCTTTAAGCCTCCCCTTTTTGCATGGCTAGGTTGGGCTTAAAAAGGCTAAGCCCAACATATATATATATAATAAACGGACGTATTAAACGGGGGAAAATAACGTTGGGTTAAATTTATTAATAAATGAAAATATATAGAAAAGGGGCCCAAATTCAAGTATGGGTTGGGCCCATGATTGGTGTAACCTTCACACCATTGATTTTTAATGGGCCGCAAATATTTACATATAAGAAAAATAAAGAAGAAAGACAAAATATGTAAATGTAGAACATACGATGTGTTTAACCCGAGGTTGGATTGAGTTGTGATGTAAACCTGCCCGGAACCGCCCGGCTGTCCAGTAGTCACAACAATACCTATCCAATGTGGGTGGTTAAACATGGAGCCCAATAAGGACCCGAGGTTAGACTGAGTTGTGGCGTAAGACTGCCCGGAACCAACCGGCAACAGGCAGCCACAACAATACCTGTCTAATGTGAGAGGTCAAGGCTTAATAAGACAACTAAGGCTGAGTCAGGATTGTTAGGATTAAGTGAACTAAAGACTTAATCAAAATGGAACATGCTAAACTAAACAGACTGATTGGGGGGGTTAGGTTATAAAACACTTAACCAACTTAGCATGTTGGCTAGAAATAGAAAACCTAGTAGCGGGGGACCCTTTTCAGCAGTAACCCTATAAGGTGTATCATGATACCCTGAAACTAGGCAGGGTGGGGCACGATTACTGGGCTGATTGTAAGAGGTCAAATCGACGGCGGTGGTGTAGCAGTGTAGGTTCTAATGGGGTGTGGGCGTGCACACACTCCGGCGCAGAAAAATAAAGCACTGGGCACCAGTAGCATACCTGTGCATTCTAAGGTTGTGTCGGGTCGCTGCCATGGGACTTGATACACCCCATGGTGGGACCAGCATAGGTAACTACAACATCGGGGGCCGTAAGACACATGTAACTATGCGAGTAGGAGCCGATCATCATAGAATGGATCACTTCACCCTGATTACGGGGTGCCAGTTGGGAACTAGTTTATATGGGTTCAGAGATTAATATGGGGTACGATAGTATATTCGACCCTAGACAACTTAACCAAGTTTATAGTGCTTTCCCCATTTCTTGTTTATACTTATCATACCCAGTTATTTATTCATAGACAGAATAGTCCTAGACTTACTCAGGCTTTATGTCTGACTCTACTTTTCTTTCGTCTTCTTTTCTTCCGTTCCCCCCCAGGTCCACAGGGAGGGAACACTGCAGCTTGACCAGCCTTCATATCATATCCAGCTTGAAGAGGAAAAATGTATTGCTTGGACCCTTTCGTTTTGAACTATGGCTTTGGACAACCACTATGGGGCTTTTGCAGTTTATTTATGTTTTTTTATGCTTCTTTAAATGATGTAATCAAGACAGATTATGAAAGTGTTATGTTATGTTTTTGGAAAGGATGTAAGACAGTCATGGTAATGTTGTTGTAACACGTATTTGCTTTTATGAAATAAAAGTTGCTGTTTTTCTGCTGTTTACAAATATGTGTTCTTATATCTGTCTTGTATATCTGTGACTTATACTTATAAACCTCCACCAAAATTAGGGCATTCCCTTTGAGAGTGACCCTAACGGAGGTGGGGTGTTTCACTTGGTATCAGAGCATAGGTTTACCTGATAAGATAAAAAGTTTTGGAAAATCTATTTTCAAAAAGGAAATTTAAAGAAGCATTTTTAAGAGATAAAATATTATTTTATTTTAAAAAGGCAAAGTCCACTCCCCAAAGCCATAGGTACTATCTCTTATCCTTCGTTTTGAATCTATCCTTTTTGTTTCAGCATGTCCGAAGATCTTAACTTGCCAGAAGGGGTACCAATACCTGGTTGGTTTAGACGGTTCTTAGAAGCAAGGGCCACTCAGCCAGGTCCTACCGTTCCTCCTTCCCCAGCTGCAGGAAATCATCCAGCTGCAGCAGCACCTTTTCCTCCACCTCCTCCACGGGGAAACACGTTTGCTAAGATATGTAAAGATTTTAAAGCTATGGGAGGAAAGGATTTCCATGGAACTGAGTCCTTCGTGGCAGCTAGAAATTGGCTGAAAGAAACGGAGGACCTATTCATCATCTTTGAGGTAGAAGATAGACAAAAAGTACAACTGGCAGTATGGCTACTAAAGGGCGAGGCTTCCTACTGGTGGGAAGTCACTAATGCAGAAAGACCAGTGGAGACATGGGAGGACTTTAGGGCAAGGTTTGAGACTAAATTTCTCTCAGATGCGGAAAGGAGTTTGCAGCTGGAAAAATTCTTATTTCTTAAGCAAGGGAACAAGACAGTCAGAGAGTATGTGAATCAGTTCAATGAGCTGGCTAGGTTTGGGCTGGACCTAGTCAACACCCCGCACAAGAAGGCTCTCCGTTTCGTCAAAGGGTTAAACGAGCCATTACACAGTTTGGCCATGACCCATATACCCATGGGGGCCACGTATGAAAGATTGGTGCAAATGGCATTGCTGAATGAGGAGGATAAGGGCAAGAAGGAGACAAAGGCAGAAAGCTCTCAAGGGAAGAAAGAGGGTTTGCAGCCTAAGAAGACAGACTTTAAGAAGGGCGGGAAAGGCAACAAAGAGAAGAGGAAGTGCAATTTCTGTGGCAAAGTGGGGCACTTAGTAAAGGACTGCCGGAAAAAGAAGGCCAAGGAGAATGGTGGGTGCTTTTCTTGCGGTGAGACGGGCCACAGGGCTAAGTATTGCCCAAAGAAACGAGGACAGGGGCAGAGGGCTGGATCCACCTCAGGGGCACAAGTTCATGTGCTAGAAGCGCCACCTTTGCAACAGCGAGGTATAAATACTTCTGTAGAAAGTGTAGTTTATCTTTATGATCACCCCGTTCGCACTTTATTTGATTCTGGCGCATCACACTCCTTTATCTCGTCTGCTTTAGTAGAATCTCTGCACCTAAAAACTAGTATGGTAGAGGACCCCTTAATTGTTTCAAACCGAATTGGGGGCCCAGCTCATTTGTCTATGATCTGTTTGGGATTGAAAATTTCTATTCTATGCGTAGAATTTCAATGTAGTGCCTTTGTTTTGGGCTTTTCGGGGTATGGTTTGATTTTGGGTATGGATTGGCTATCCGGTAATGGGGCCATCCTTGATTGTGAGAAAAGGGTTGTCAGGCTCCTAACCCAGCTCGGTAATACTTTGGAAATTTCTTGTAATCCCTTGTATGCGGTTATGCTTAGTTATCTTGAGTCGCTAGATGCCTCTGTTGAAAATTTGCAATCAGTTAGAGTGGTCCGGGAATATCCGGATGTCTTCGAAGAGGTGAAGGGCTTGCCTCCGAAGCGGGAAATAGACTTCCGCATATATCTTGTAGATAATGCAAAGCCGGTTGCGTTGCCCGTTAGACACATGGCTCCACGAGAAAGGAAAGAGCTCAGTAAACAGATTAAAGAGCTTCTAGAAAAGGGGTTCATTAGGAGGAGCATTTCAGAATGGGGCGCTCCAGTGGCGTTCGCTACAAAGGCGGATGGTTCACTCCGTCTATGTGTTGACTATAGGGAGCTCAACAAGCTAACGAAAAAGAATAGGCACCCTCTCCCTAGAATTGACGATTTATTTGACCAGCTTGTAGGAGCGTTTGTTTTCTCCCAGCTCGATTTAGCAACCGGTTTTCATCAGCTAAGGGTGGCTGAAGATAGCATCGATAAAACGGCATTCAGAACCCCAGACGGCTTCTTTGAATGGCTTGTCATGCCTTTCGGCCTGACAAATGCACCTGCTTACTTCGTAGACCTGATGAGTAGGGTATTCAGAGATTTCCTCAACAAGTTCGTAGTGGTCTTCATAGATGATATCCTTATTTTCTCAAAGAGTGAAGAGGAACATACTCAACACTTAAGGGCAATCATGGAAACTTTGCGAGTCCATCAACTAAAAGCCAAATTCTCCAAATGCCACTTTTGGAGAGAAGAGGTGAGGTTCCTTGGGCACATAGTATCCAAACAAGGGTTAGCAGTGGACCCTGCTAAGGTAGTGGCGGTACAAGATTGGAAGACACCAAGGAATGCGACTGAGGTCCGAAGTTTTCTAGGACTAGCAGGTTTCTATCGAAAGTTCATAAGGGATTTTGCGAAAATCTCAGCTCCGCTCACGAAATTAACCAAGAAGAATCTAGTGTTCAATTGGGACTTGGATTGCGAGTTTGCTTTCCAACGATTGAAAAGGGCTCTTACAACAGCCCCAGTTTTGACGCTGCCAGATGGGAGCAAGATGTTCACTGTTTATACGGATGCATGTAGGACAGGGCTAGGCGTCGTCTTAATGTAAGAAGGAAGGGTAGTAGCTTATGGTGGGAGGCAGTTGAAGGTGCACGAAAAGAACTACCCAACCCACGATCTTGAGTTAGCCGCCATCGTCTTTGCACTCAAGTCTTGGCGACACTATCTCCTAGGTGAGAAGTTCGAACTTTACACTGACCATAAATCATTGAAATATCTTTTCTCGCAGAAGGATCTTAACTTGAGGCAACAGAGATGGATGGAGTTTCTTGCCTCGTACGATTTCGAAATCTCCTACACTCCGGGCAAAGGCAACGTAGTGGCAGACGCGTTGAGCCAAAAGAAATTGACCCTAAGCCCGTTGTTTGTTGAAAGACAAAGCCTAGAGTTTATAGCCAGCTTCGACTTTAGGCCTTCCTTCGATTTTGTACCAGGCTTGCTAGCATCTCTCGAAGTGCGCCCAACTTTAGTGGATTCAGTAGGGACAGCGCAACGCGAAGACCCTCAGCTTGTGGAAATAATTGATAGGCTAATTAGGGGTGAGACTTCAAGTCACCTCAACAGATATTCCATCGACGATAAAGGTTTGCTAAGACGAGACGGAAGACTGTGCGTCCCACAGACAAAAGATTTAATAAAGAAGGTTCTCGAGGAAGCACATCACTCCAAGATGACGATACACCCAGGCGGAGATAAAATGTACAAAGATATAAAAAGGACTTTCTTTTGGAACGGCATGAAAAAGGACGTGGCAGAATTCATTTCAAAGTGTATGGTGTGCCAACAGGTTAAGGCGGAACAGAAAAAGCCTGGCAGACTGCTACATCCTCTGGAGGTCCCGCAGTGGAAGTGGGATAGCATCTCAATGGACTTCATCGATGGGCTGCCTAGGTCTAGGAGGGGCAACACTAGCATTTGGGTAATAGTGAATAGGCTTACTAAAAGCGCCCACTTTTTACCTGTCAAAAGTAAAAGAACTGCCTCATCCCTAGCATCACTTTACCTCAAGGAAATCGTTCGACTCCATGGAATACCATCTAGCATTGTTAGTGACCGAGACCCCATCTTCACCAGTGAGTTTTGGCGGAGTCTGCAAGAAGCAGTAGGAACGCAGTTATGCTTGAGCACAGCCTATCATCCCCAAACCGACGGCCAAACAGAGAGAGTGAACAGAGTTTTGAAAGACCTTTTAAGACTATGCGTCCTTGACTTCGGAGGGACATGGGAAGACCACCTTCCTTTGGTGGAATTTTCCTACAACAATAGTTATCAAGCAACCATCGGAATGGCGCCCTTCGAAGCTTTATATGGAAGACCGTGTCGATCGCCCACTTGTTGGTGGGAGTCTACTGATAAGCTCATACTTGGACCAGATATGATCCGAGAGACTTCAAAGAAAGTAGACTTAATACGAAGAAGGATGAAGACGGCCCAAGACAGACAAAAGTCCTATGCCGACAAGAGAAGGACCGACCTTGAATTTGAGGTTGGAGACAGAGTTTTTCTCAAGGTATCACCGCTAAGAAACGTTGTTCGTTTTGGAACCACAGGAAAGCTAGCGCCAAGGTTCGTAGGGCTATTCCCTATCATCGAGAAAATTGGGAAAATGGCCTATAGATTAGAGCTACCCGAGAAACTGGCCGGAGTTCACAACGTTTTTCACGTTTCACATCTCCGAAAATGTCTACATGAGTCTGCTGAAGTGGTAGAGCCAAATATCCTAGAAGAAGCAGAGGTGGAACGCGAAGCAACCATAAGGAAAGTTCCAACCCGCATATTAGGAACGGAAGTGAAAAAGCTACGCAACCGCGAAGTCAAACTCGTCAAAGTTCAGTGGAGCGACGCCGAGGGAGACGCGACTTGGGAAACTGAAGCTAGAATACGCACTGCCTACCCTTTTCTTTTCGAGGGTACATCCTTGATCTTTCTTTTTCCTTAAGTTGCGCTTTTATCTATCTTTTTAGGTATGTTTCCTCGACCTTATCTTTTAGGTAGAAACCCTTTGGATGAAAACATGTAATTGAAACATGTTATGGATGATGGTTGCAAGTGGTTGCTCGTGGTTGCATATACACACACAATCTAGGTTTTAGATCGGCTCAGTCACTTCATATTGCATATGCATATATGTTTGCATTCGTATATGGTTGAACTTTAATGTGTTGTCATATGGATGTTGCATTTTTATTGAATGATTGTGCACTCATGTAGAATCATGAATAGGAAAATTTGCATACATGATGGATTCATGGCACTTACATAATTCGCATTAAG
This sequence comes from Allium sativum, assembly GCA_030737875.1. Classification (NCBI taxonomy): domain Eukaryota; kingdom Viridiplantae; phylum Streptophyta; class Magnoliopsida; order Asparagales; family Amaryllidaceae; genus Allium; species Allium sativum. The sequence goes on along the minus strand of CM060921.1, from coordinate 504,570,653 downwards.
GAGGTCTACTGAATCAGTAGACCGCCTGATTTTGCATTAGATAAGTTCATGTACACACACACACTTCGCATATGATCATGAAGCATTAGAAGTCTTTTAAGGACAATGGATGCTCGTGTTTGATGGGTGAGTAGATGGATGATTGGACGTTAGGATATGCATTCCTCCTAACTTAAAGATTTCGGGGACGAAATCCTTTTAAGTGGGGGAGAATGTAACACCCCGTGAATTCTATAACTGTGAAACTCACAAATTAAAGTATAATTAATTTCAAATCAAAGAACTAAGGGAAACGGGATACGCCATTGCGTTCGTCTCGGAAAAATACGCGAAATAGAGTCCGAGTTTTCGAAAAACAGATATCGTATGAAGAAGTTATGGACGAACGAAGTTGGGCGAAAAACCGGAAAAACGGGTCAGAATGCACTGGCGCACTTGGGAAGTGCGCCAGAACAAAAATGCACTGGCGCACTTGGGAAGTGCGCCAGTACATTTTTGACCTGGCGCACCTGCCAAGTGCGCCCAGGTCAAAAATGACCTGCTGGCCAGGTCTGGTCTAGCCCTGGCTGGCCAGGTCTGTGTTTGGCCGATTTTCAGAAGCTTGCTTTGTCATTAGGGCTAGGTGGCAGGCTCTAATTGGTCTCTCTTTCGAATGAATGGCTACGATCAATCCAAGCAACATCGATGGTCCTAATCAGTTCATAAACTCTATAAAAATGACCCTAGACTCAACCTAATCTATTCATTCAAAAATAAGAACAAAGCCATCATGCTGCTGAGGAACGACTAGGAGTAGCCACCAATTTGGGAGAAGACTAGGAGGAAAATTCTAAAGCATAAAGCAACTTAAAACAAATCAAATCAACAAGGAATCGCATCTCCAAATCCCTAAATTGGAGAATTCGCCACACAATTGTAAGTAGAGTATTATTTTGGTATGAACAAATAATTGTGTTGGTTTGTATACTTGATTTGTGGTGATAAAGTAATTCATATTTGTGCGTTACTATGATTCTTATCGATTTGGAATATTGTATACGTTTGGATATTCTCAAAGCATGTTATTCATTATAAAAACTACACGTTTGCGGTAGTTTTATGCAAGTATACGTTTGGAATATTCGTAAATTTTGTAATTCATGTTGAAGCTACATGTATGTAGTTGTTTAATTGAAATTTATGCAAGTTTGGGGTTTTGCTACTATGTCATCATAATGTGTATTTTTATACAAAAATCATTTTTGAGTAATTGGAACAAATTTGGGTTATTATAATCCATATGAAATTATGTTGAAAATTTGGCATCATGATCTATGTATTAAGCCATACTTTTGTACTATAAAACCTCTTTGTGAACTTATGAACATGACTAGGCTATGATTGATATTTTGCATAATTGAAAACCATGTTAGGTCTATATTGTTAACAAGAATTATATGATGACATATGTGGTACATAGCTAGGTTAGATTCAAAATCCCATTTGCAAGTTTGCATGACTAAAGTAAAAATCATGACTTCATGTTAGAAATATCTATGCCATAAGTATATGTGTGCCATGGTTATGTGAATAGATTTAGAATCATGATTAAGTTGGATTAATTCTAGTTGAATTATACTTTTGTATTAGTCACAAAAGTAAGCACCTTTGTAAACATGTAGTAATCTTATAAACATGATTTGCTTATGTTTGACATTATGCCTAAATAAAATATAGGTTTATGTTGCAGTTAAGCCTATGTGTCGATTGTGATATTCTTAACTTAACTACAAGTTTACATGGGTTGATTCATGTCACTTATGCTTTATGACCAAAGTATATGTTACTACTATGCAAGTACACCAGTTTCTATTTTGTAGTTCCAACGTCACGTTGCAAGTTCATGCGTTCACATTCCCCCTTTTTGTGTATGTAATCACGCTTTAAGCCTCCCCTTTTTGCATGGCTAGGTTGGGCTTAAAAAGGCTAAGCCCAACATATATATATATAATAAACGGACGTATTAAACGGGGGAAAATAACGTTGGGTTAAATTTATTAATAAATGAAAATATATAGAAAAGGGGCCCAAATTCAAGTATGGGTTGGGCCCATGATTGGTGTAACCTTCACACCATTGATTTTTAATGGGCCGCAAATATTTACATATAAGAAAAATAAAGAAGAAAGACAAAATATGTAAATGTAGAACATACGATGTGTTTAACCCGAGGTTGGATTGAGTTGTGATGTAAACCTGCCCGGAACCGCCCGGCTGTCCAGTAGTCACAACAATACCTATCCAATGTGGGTGGTTAAACATGGAGCCCAATAAGGACCCGAGGTTAGACTGAGTTGTGGCGTAAGACTGCCCGGAACCAACCGGCAACAGGCAGCCACAACAATACCTGTCTAATGTGATAGGTCAAGGCTTAATAAGACAACTAAGGCTGAGTCAGGATTGTTAGGATTAAGTGAACTAAAGACTTAATCAAAATGGAACATGCTAAACTAAACAGACTGATTGGGGGGGTTAGGTTATAAAACACTTAACCAACTTAGCATGTTGGCTAGAAATAGAAAACCTAGTAGCGGGGGACCCTTTTCAGCAGTAACCCTATAAGGTGTATCATGATACCCTGAAACTAGGCAGGGTGGGGCACGATTACTGGGCTGATTGTAAGAGGTCAAATCGACGGCGGTGGTGTAGCAGTGTAGGTTCTAACGGGGTGCGGGCGTGCACACACTCCGGCGCAGAAAAATAAAGCACTGGGCACCAGTAGCATACCTGTGCATTCTAAGGTTGTGTCGGGCCGCTGCCATGGGACTTGATACACCCCATGGTGGGACCAGCATAGGTAACTACAACATCGGGGGCCGTAAGACACATGTAACTATGCGAGTAGGAGCCGATCATCATAGAATGGATCACTTCACCCTGATTACGGGGTGCCAGTTGGGAACTAGTTTATATGGGTTCAGAGATTAATATGGGTTACGATAGTATATTCGACCCTAGACAACTTAACCAAGTTTATAGTGCTTTCCCCATTTCTTGTTTATACTTATCATACCCAGTTATTTATTCATAGACAGAATAGTCCTAGACTTACTCAGGCTTTATGTCTGACTCTACTTTTCTTTCGTCTTCTTTTCTTCCGTTCCCCCCCCCCCCCAGGTCCACAGGGAGGGAACACTGCAGCTTGACCAGCCTTCATATCATATCCTGCTTGAAGAGGAAAAATGTATTGCTTGGACCCTTTCGTTTTGAACTATGGCTTTGGACAACCACTATGGGGCTTTTGCAGTTTATTTATGTTTTTTTTATGCTTCTTTAAATGATGTAATCAAGACAGATTATGAAAGTGTTATGTTATGTTTTTGGAAAGGATGTAAGACAGTCATGGTAATGTTATTGTAACACGTATTTGCTTTTATGAAATAAAAGTTGTTGTTTTTCTGCTGTTTACAAATATGTGTTCTTATATCTGTCTTGTATATCTGTGACTTATACTTATAAACCTCCACCAAAATTAGGGCATTCCCTTTGAGAGTGACCCTAACGGAGGTGGGGTGTTTCAGGGAGCCTTTCTTTTCAGATATTCATTCGTCTCTCTTTGACTGGACTTGGTGAGTCTTGAAGACTTCTGCGCTTGAGCAGCATTCATTTAATCTTGCATCTCTTGGATTTGCTTCTCCAAGGACATAATTCTTGCGACATTATCTTCCATGTGTTTGGATTTGGTGGTTTTATCGGGCTGGAAGTTGCCCTTTCTTCATTATTGTTCAGATTGATTGTCGGCTCCACGTTTTCTTTGGGAGTGGCTTTAGGAACTGGTTCCTTTACCAATTTCTTTGATTCCATCCTTTACTGCCATGGAGTAATAAGCTTACCAAGTTAATCTCTGACGGATTAACCACAAGGTTGGAGGTTCAGGGCCCTCCTTCTAGCGCCAAAATGTTAACGATATTTTCCGTCAACACCCACAATAAGTTATATAGAGCATATATTTAGGAAAATTGGTGCAGCAGTAATCTAAGGTTACTAAAAACAATATGGGATTAATGCTCCATAGCTGAATCCATTGTTTCTTAAGTATCCAGATCTCCATTCTAAAGATTAGTTATTCTTCCCTCAGGGGATAAATATCACGCTTACAGGACTAGGGAGTTCAGAAGTACCTTGAAGAAAGGTTTATTTAGTTTGGCACAACTGAAGCCTTGTGCAATCAGTTACCTTTTAGATCATGAGTAAAATGATATACATTGTGATAGGAGGAAAACATGCTAATCCTTCCCAATATTCAGATGGTAGGGGTACTGCAACACTTATTAACTCAAATAATCCTTCTGCATCGAGCCAGCCCGAAGGGCTTTGGTTTGTGATCAAGTCATAAACCTGTAGTCAACCTCTTTTCCACAGTTTAGTAGCATTAGGCTCATTATGAGAGGGATGATTCACGTTGCCAACCCTCAAGATAAAGGGGGAAGGCTTCGGGTTTACACGAAGCCTTCCTCTTTATGAAGGTGTCGTAAACAACTCTTTCATACGGAAGGTTAATGTTAACTCCTTGTTTCATCATAAATGGCACAACATGATTACCAAATCACAAGATGTTTAAGTCTCGGACTTCTCCATTCATAAATCGTAGGTGTATTACGAGAGTTGCAGAAATCCCCAATCCGATTTGGAAATTAGGATTTGCTCCTCAGAGAAGATGAAACAAGACTGAGAAATGAAGAATTCGTCCCCCAAAATGTGACCCCTGAGGTCTTATTTATAGAGAATTCAGGGCCCTTCTGTTGTTGGGCTATTAGGCTTGCAGAAGCCTCTGTCGGCCGCTTTTCTCCTTGGTCTCGGATGTTTAGCTTCCGACTGCCTTTGTGGTGCTGATTATAGTTTCCAGAGTGAGGGCCTCGGTCGATTAAATCTTCTCCAATATAGATATGAGCTTATTGATGTAAATGGCTTTTGGAAGACACTTGTGCTCCCGGTTGTGGCTTCCTGGTGTAGGATTTCGGTTTTCTCATGAATGCTTTGAGGAGCTTGCCCTCATGATGTATGTAAATAGCTACTGGTTCGAAACCCCTGTCGGTGTCGGCACTAGGCAGATTAGTATGGATAGCCTGTATCCCTTCTAGGTGTTCGGTTTTCCTTCCGGTGGAGCTTTCGGATGAAGTCTAGCCTTCCGGAGGGTAGCTTCGGGTGTTTTACCCATTGTTTAATAGAATGACCTTCCGGTGCTTGAATATTTCGGAGGCTGGTTCCAGATAACCCTTGACCGTTTTAGGCTTGGTATCTTTAAAGCCTTTATCTCCTGATGTATTGGTGTTAAGCAGGTTAGTACCGACAGCCCTTCCGTCTTTCTGGGTTTTGATTAGCGGAGCTCTTGCCTCCCTCTTTCTTAAGCTTCTGACTTAGATGACCTTTCATTATAGAACCACTCTGCCGGATAGACCCTGTCGGATACCCCCTGCCGGATAGACCCTGTCGATATTCTGTAGCTTTTGAGTTCTCTTTGGTGTTTGGCTTTTTGCTTTCGGAGGATTCTTCTGTGCTAGTGTTCATCTGATACCCCTTTACCATTATCTTTTTTAGGAGTTAATTTTGGTAGTAACACCACCCTTGAGTATTAGGTGTCCTTGTTGATATCCATGGTGGTACATATTGTGACACCCCACTTCCGTTAATATCACTAATAAATGGAATGCATTGAGTTTCGTGAAGCGTTATAGGTAAACAGAAACATAAATATTACAAGACAGACATAAAAATAGCAGCGGAAATAAAAACTTTATTTATCATAAAGTAGCATAGTCAAAACATCCTATGTCTGAAATATGTGAAAACCATTACATCATTAAAACATCTATCTTATTCTTGAACATCAGAGTACAAAATAGAAGAATCATAATCCCCAAGTGAGAACATAGCCATAGTAGCAAAGATAGAAGCTTGAGCAATACATCTAGCAACTCCAAAGCAAGACGATTGCAGAATCCTGACTAAGCCTGAGAATTCCCTACTTGAGAACCTGGGGGAAACGAAGAAAGAAGAGGAAACAAAAAGGGTCAGACATAAAGTCTAGCGAGTCCAGATACTTTTAGCAAGTAAATAAGTAAAAATATCATGACAGGCATACTAAGTGGATAAGAGAGATATCATCATAATAGGTAAGTGTGACAAGGTAAACATGATAGAGTATATCGCGCTTCTAGAGATTTCTCTGCACTAATACTAGTATATCCAGAATGAGATGATCCCCAACATGTATGAAATGGTAGACTTAGGCGTACTTCTGGTGATAGGTATTAACCCTATACAATCCACAGACAGACCCAATAATGGACTCCTAAACTTACCAGAGTCTAGATGTACCCTAACTACTACCCTAATCGATCGTCTCCCTACTCCGTAGATACCCTATGCCGGCCCCACGGTAGGAGGTATCACTTCCTAAATGGCAACCCTTCGTTGATGTGCACAACCATATCTACCGGTGTCACGACATCTTATCTTCCTCTGTCCGGACCATGCACGCACAGGACCCGTTCGGTATGCGCCACCCACACCGTCCTTCGCGTTTGGATCTCTTACAATCAGTTCAGTAAGCGAGCCCCAACTCCGACCTCGTTCGGAGTACTCGTTCGATACCTACATAGGGTTAGTAACTAAATTGGGTCCCACACAAGATGATGCAAGCTCTCCCCTTTGTCTTGCATCCCCACTATTAGGTTTTCCACTGGTTATGTTTACCTAACGGTGTCTTTAATTACATAACCCCAACAGGTTAAGTTTGTGGGCCTATATATACAAATATTACCCACCAACCCAAGATGTACTTAACCCTCCCACTGTTTCATTCATGTTTACTTAACCCTATTCAAACAAACATGTTTACACAATCCCTATGGATTCAACTAGGTTAAGTTTTCATCTTTATTACCATATTCAATTATGGTTAAAATGTGCTAGACCTCCCACATTTGGCCTACAACTTGTGGATGCTGGATATGTCGGTCGGTTCCGGGCAGACTTCTTCCACAAGTCGGGCTTAACCTCGTGTCATAGCACATCTCCTATTTGTGCACTTAGACCTCTCACATTATATTCACCACTTGCGGTCACTGGATATGCCGGTCAGCTCCAGGAAGACTTTAAGTGCAATCTAAGCTCGTGTTATAAGTGTCATTACAGTTTCTAATTACTGTAATCCTAGGCATTTCAATTATTAATTAATTATACCTATGTCTTTATAGGTGTTCATGCCTCTTTTTTCCCAGTTATGTTCATAATTAATTATATGCCCAAATTCATGTTCATAAACATTAAGTTATGCCAAACTTTCCATTTACAAGTTATGTCCAATTTTTATCCTTTTTCCCATCATTCCCATTTTAACGTATTCGCATAAGTTAACGTCATGCCCAGGCTAGAAAGTAGCCAGGCTAAAATAAAAGGGGCATGGTGACAGAAATGATTATTCTAACAAGATTTACATAAGCCTGTGGTGGCATAATCATATAACAACATAATGATAAGATGGACATATGTGAACAGATCTAGTGAACATGTGATATTAGAATCAATCTTAACATAATAGGATGTCATAACTGGCATGATAAGATCTAAATAATAATTTATATGACAAACTAATAATAGATCCTATTTAACTACAATGTGATAGGAACAAGGTAATCTAAACAGTGAAACCAAGGTAGACTTGTCATGACAATTAGATGAAAATGTAGATATAAATCTAAAACATGTCCAAATAAAGACAAATCCAAAATAATCACAACATGATAGGTACAAAATGATCTAAAAGGTGAATTACATCTATAATCAAAAGTAGGTCTAACATGATAACAGTTAAGATCCAAACCAACTACAACATGATAGGTACAAAATGATCTAAATAGAATTAGATCTATAATCAAAAGTAGATCTAACATGATAACGGTTAAGATCCAAATCAACTACAACATGATAGGTACGAAATGATCTAAATAGAATTAGATCTATAATCAAAAGTAAATCTAACATGATACCGGTTAAGATCCAAATCAACTACAACATGATAGGTACAAAATGATCTAAATAGAATTAGATCTATAATCAAAAGTAGATCTAGCATGATAAAGGTTAAGATCCAAGTCGTGGTTAGTTCAGAATTTCATAAATTCACAAATTACAATAGATCTGATATGATTCAATTCTAAGCATATACCCAAATTACAGTCATATCATGTCTTACTTTTAATTATTCAATTCTAAAGGTAACTTGAACTCACAATGAACAGATCTAGAAGAATAGGAGGAGAAAAGTGAAGTTTGGATCTCAGATCTACACTTGAATCTCTAAACTTGATTAATTGGATTGCAGAAGAAGAAAGAGATTTGATTCAGTTTAGCCACCAACAACATCTAAGCCTCCATTATTTCCAGTATAGAAAACAAGAGAAATGGAGCCATATATATAGCTTCCATCCCCCAGAATTCGACCTGCCACGTCAGCCCTAGGGGGGTTGGCCCATGGGTCGACACCGACTTGAAGGGGTCCGGATGCCGAAAATTAACATGGGCGCACTTTACAGGTGCGCCAGTGCAAAAATACCTTGGCGCACTTGTCAAGTGCACTAATTTTTCCTGCTCTCTTCGTCAAACTTCTACCATCCATAACTTCTTCACACATTATCCGTTTTACGCAAACCAGGTGTCTATCTTGACCAGAATTTCGAGACAGACGCAATGATGTAGTCCAATTCCATTAATTCTGAATATTTAATTAATTATTCTTTAATTTATCCTCTTTAGTGTAGTTAAAATATGGGGTGTTACATTCTTCCCTACTTCAAAGGATTTCGTTCCCCAAATCTCCAAGTTAAGAAGATTGTATCCTACGATCCATCATCCATCTACTCATCCAACAATCAGAGGCATCCATTATCCTTAAAATTTTCTAATTCTTATATGAACATATGCAAAGCTGTGTGTATATGTCCCAACACTAATGCAAAAGATCAGGCGGTCCACGATTCAGTTGACCTCCTTAATGCAATATATGTTAGTGTCATGAATCCAACATGTATGCAAATAATCATATTATAACATGTAAGCTCTATATGTGTACACAAACATCCGTCCAAATGCAACATCCATATGATGATACATCCATTTTCATTCATTAAAAGAAAGAAAAATGCATACACATCCATATGCAATATGAGAGCGATTGAGCCAATCTAGTGTCTAATGTGTGTGTATATGCATCCACGAGCAACCACTAGCAAACACTTGCATCCATCAACCATAACATGTTTCAAACACATGATTTCATCCATAGGATTCCTACCTAAAGGTCGAAGATTCGATCGATAGAGTAAACTTAAATGATAGAAACAAGCATGAATAAAAGCTTTGGAAAGGGAGTTAAGAACATACTCTCTAAAAGAAAAGGGTACGAAGCACGAATCTTGTCTTGGGTCTCACAAGTCACATCCTCTGGGTTGTCTCCCCATTGAACCTTCATCAATTTGAATTCTCTATTGCGTAGCTTCTTAACTTCAAATCCAAGAATACGGGTAGGAACTCGACCCACTGTCGCCTCCCGTTCCACTTCTACTTCCTCCAACATATTCGGTTCCACCACCTCCGCAGTATCATGCAAGCACTTCCTCAAATGGGAAACGTGCAAAACATCATGAATGCTAGATAGTCTCTTTGGTAGCTTTACTCTATAGGCCATTAGGCCAATCCTATCTGTTATAGGAAATGACCCTACAAATCTTAGTGCCAATTTCCCAACAGACCCAAAGCGAACCACATTTCTTAAGGGTGATACCTTAATGAAAACCATGTCTCCCACATCAAACTCGATGCCAGTCCTTCTCTTATTGGCGTAGGAATTCTGCCTATCCTGAGTTGTCTTCATTCGCCGTCTAATAAGATCAATCTTCTTGGACGTCTCCCTAACCATATCTGATCCAAGTAGTAGCCTTTCTGTAGATTCCCACCAACAAGTTGGTGATCAACAGGGTCGACAATATAATGCTTTGAAGGGTGCCATTCAAATGCTGGCTTGATAACTGTTGTTGTAGGCAAACTCTACTAAAGGAAGGTGCTCTTCCCAAGTCCCTCCGAAGTTTAAGATACACAACCTCAAAAGATCCTTTAAAACTCTATTCACCCTCTTTGTCTGTCCCTCGGTCTGAGGATGATAAGCGGTGGTCAGACACAACTGTGTACCCAATGCCTCTTGCAAGCTTCTCCAAAATTCACTGGTGAAAATAGGGTCACGATTACTTACGATGCTGGAAGGTACTCCATGAAGACGAACTATCTCACGAACATAAAGTGCTGCCAACCATGCTGTCGTCCTCTTGTTCTTCACTGGAATGAAATGAGCGCTCTTAGTCAGCCTGTCCACTACCACCCAAATACTGGTGTTGCCTTTCTTTTATCTAGGAAAACCATCCACGCAATCCATAGAGACGCTCTCCCACTTCCACTGCGGGACCTCCAAAGGATGAACCAAATCGTCGGGCTTCTTTTGCTCAGCTTTGACTTGGTGGAAAATTAGACATTGAGAAACAAACTCCACCACATCTTTCTTCATCCCAGCCCAAAAGAAAACCCTCTTCATGTCCCTTACATCATATCACCGCCTGGATGAATAGTCAATTTAGAATGATGGGCTTCCTCTAGGACTTTTTTAGCAAACTCCCAATTCGGGGAACACAAAGCCTTCCATCTCGTCGCAACCACCCTTTATCATCTGTGGAATATATACTGAGGTAAATAGAAGTCTCCCCTCTACTGAGCCTATCCAAGATATCTGAAATCTATGGATCCTATTGCTGCGAATCTCCTATTTGATCCGTAAGAGTAGGTTATATCCCCAGTGATGCTAATAAGGCAGGCAAAAGCTCGATGGAGGCTCTAAAGTCAAAAGTTGATATAAACTCCAAGCTTTTCCTTTCCACGAACAAAGGACTTAAGACCACCCTCTGCCTACTCAAAGCATCTGCCACTAAATTTCCCTTGTAGGGGTATATGCAATCTTGAAGTCATAAGATATTAGGAACTCCATCTACCTTTGCTGCCCTAAATTAAGATCCTTTTGCGAGAACAAGTACTTGGGAGATTTATGATCAGTGTATAACTCGAACTTTTCTCCAAGAAAATAATGACGACACATCTTAAGTGCGAATACTATGGCAGCTAGCTCTAGGTAGTGGGTAGGGGAGTTCCTCTCATAGACTCTTGGCTACCTACCTCCATAGCATACCACCCTTCCCTCTTGCATCAGAACTGCACCAAGCCATGTACCACATGCGTCAGTGTAACACTTTGTTCCCATCAGGCAAGGTTAAGACTGAGGCTGTTGTCAGAGCCCTCTTCAATCATTGAAAAGCAACGTCACAATCTATGTCCCATGAAAATGCCAGATTCTTCTTCGTCATCCTGGTGAGTGGGGCTGATATCTTTGCGAAGTCCTTAACGAACTTCCTATAATAGCCTGCTAACCCCAGAAATCTTCTCACCTCCATTGCATTCTTTGGGATTTGCCAATATTGAACTGCAACAACCTTCGCGGGGTCTACTGCTATGCCTTCTTTAAAGACCAAATGCCCTAAAAATCTTACCCCTTTTCTCTAGAAATGACATTTGGAGAACTTTACCTTAAGTCGGTGCGCACAGAGGGTCCTCAAAACCTCCCTTATATGTAAGGCATGCTCTTTCTCGTTCTTTGAGAAGATTAAGATATCATCAACAAAGACTACGACAAATTTGTTTAGAAACTCCCAAAATACCCTACTCATCAAATCAACAAAATAGGCGGGTGCATTCGTTATCCCAAAAGGCATAACGAGCCACTCAAAGAAACCGTCTGGAGTCCTAAAAGCAGTCTTATCGATACTGTCCTCGGCCACCCTCAACTGAAGGAACCCCATGGCCAAGTCTAACTGAGAGAATACTGATGCACCAACAAGCTGATCAAATAAATCATCTATCCTCAGGAGTGGGTGCCTGTTCTGCTTAGTGGGTTTGTTCAACTCCCTATAGTTCACACATAAGCGAAGCGAGCCATCCGCCTTAGTTGCGAATACTACCGAAGCACCCCATTTAGAAATGCTTCACGAATAAATCCTTTCTCAAGTAGCTCCCCTACTTGTTTACTGAGCTCCCTCCTTTCTCTTGGAGCCATATGGCGCACGAGCAATGCAACTGGCATTGCATTGTCCACCAAATATATGCGGAAATCGATCTAGCGCCTTGGGGGTAAACCCCGAACCTCCTCAAAGACATCAGGATACTCACGGACTACTAGAACAGATCGCAGATCATCGATAGATGCATCAAGTGACTCTAGGAAACTCAACATAACAGACCCCTTGGGGTCACAAGAAATCTCGAGGGTCCTCCCTTGGCATGTCAATAGTTAACTACCCTTCTTTCACAATCCAGAATGGCACCATACATGGCTAGCCAATACATCCCTAGAATCAACCCATAACCCATGAACCCGAGCACATACGCATCACACTCGAACTCGACGCCCAATAGAGATGTTCTCAAACCCCGAAAAATCGTGGATAAATGAGCCGAACCACCAACGGGGTTTGAGACCACAACGGGATCCACTACCATACTAGTATTTAAGTGCAAAGATTTAACCATAGAACTAGATATAAATAAATGTGAAGCGCCAGAATCGAAACGAGTTCTAATATGATGATTAGAAAGAGAAATCAAACCTTCCACGGAAACTTTCCTACCTCTATCTGGAGCACTGGTCGCGAGAGCATGAATCTGCCCTCCAGAAGTCCCTGCCCTTTGATCTTATCCTTGCTTCTTTGGGCACTCTCTAGAAAAGTGTCCAGTCTCTCCGCAAATGAAGCAAACGTTCTTCCTCTTCTTGCAGTCCTTGACCAAGTGACCCTCTCGCCCACAATTATGGCACTTCCTCTTATCCTTAGCCTTGTCATTCTTTTCTCCCTTCTTCTGTTGTTGTTGTTGTCCTTTCTTGGGTCATACCTTCTTATTTTTTATTATTTCCTCAGCTTTAACTTCCTTCTTCCCTCCTTTGTCTTCCTCATGCATTAGGGCCATATCCACGAGCCTCTCAAACGTCCCTCCATAGGAATATGGGTCATAGCCAACCCATGGAGGGGTTCATTCAATCCTTTAACAAACCGCAAAGCCTTCTTATGCGGGGTATCTACTAGCTCCAACCCAAACCTCGCTAGTTGGTTGAACTTGTTAACATATTCTTTTACAGTCATGTTTCTCTGTTTGAGCACCAAAAACCTTTCAATTTGCATGCTTTTCTCAGCTTGAGAAAGAAATTTCATTTCGAACCTCATCTTAAAATCATCCCAAGTCTCCACTGGACGCCCAGCCTGCATCACTTTCCACCTGAATGCAGCCTTATCTTTCAGTTGCCAAGCGTCTTTCAACTATCTTCAACTACAAAAATTCCGAAAAAATCTTCTGTCTCTTTCAGCCAGTTTCCTGCCTCTGCGAACATCTCAGTACCGCGGAATGGCTTTCCTCCCATGGAACAAAAATCCTTACATATCTTCGCAAAATTATCCACACACGGAGGAGGAGGAGGAACGACGAGTGCAGCTGGGGAAGGAACATCGGTTGACCCACGGCAGGCGCTGTGGCCTCTAAATACCTACAGAACCATCCTGGTATCGTAATGCCCTCAAGAATATTAGGAATGTTAGGTTCCCAGACATACTGAAAAGAAAAAGGAAAGAGATTCAGACAAAGGATCGAAAGATATTCCTTATGGTTTTGGGGAATATGTCCTTCAAAACAGAATTTTCTTTTGAAAATGCTTTCTTTTAAAATCTTTTAAAAAATAATTTTCAAAATCTTTTATACAATCTGGTAACCTTCGGCTCTGATACCAAGTGTGACACCCCACGTCTGTTAATGTCACTCACAAAGGGAATGCATTAAGTTTCGTGAAGCGTTATAGGTAAACAGAAACAGAAATATTACAAGACAGACACAAAAATAGTAGTGGAAATAAAAACTTTATTTATCATAAAGTGGCATAGTCAAAACATCCCATGTCTGAAATACATGAAAACCATTACATTATTAAAGCATCTGTCTTATTCTTAAACATCAGAGTACAAAATAGAAGAAGCATAATCCCCAAGTGAAAACATAGCCATAGTAGAAAAGATAGAAGCTTGAGCAGTACATCTAGTAGCTCCAACCAAGACAATAGCAGCATCCTGACTAAGCCTGAGAATTCCCTCCCTGAGAACCTGGGGGGAACAGAAGAAAGAAGAGGAAACAAAAGGGACAGACATAAAGTAAGGAGAGTCCAGTTACTTTTAGCAAGTAAATAAATAAAAGTATCATGATAGGCATACAAAGTGGATAAGAGGGATATCATCATAATAGGTAAGTGTGACAAGGTAAACATGACAGAGTATATTGCGCTTTTAGAGATTTCTCTGCACTAATACTAGTATATCCAGAATGAGATGATCCCCAATATGTATGAAATGGTAGACTTAGGCGTACTTCTGGTGAGAGGGTTTAACCCCATACAATCCACAGGCAGCCCCAATAATGGACTCCTAAACTTACCAGAGTCTAGATGTACCCTAACTACTACCCTAATTGATCGGCTCCCTACTCCGTAGATACCCTGTGCCGACACCACAGTAGGAGGTATCACTTCCTAAAGTGGCAACCCTTCATTGATGTGCACAACCATATCTACCAGTGTCATGGCGTCTTATCTTCCTTTGTAAGGACCATGCACGCATAGGACCCGGTCGGTATGCGCCGCCCACACCATCCTTCACGTTTGGATCTCTTACAATCAGTTCAGTAAGCGTGCCCCAACTCCGAACTAGTTAGGAGTACTCATTCGATACCTACATAGGGTTACTGACTGAAATGGGTCCCATACAAGATGATGCAAGCTCTCCCCTTTGTCTTGCATCCCCACTACTAGGTTTTCCACTAGTTATGTTTACCTAACGGTGTCTTTAATTATATAATCCCAACAGGTTAAGTTTGTGGGCCTATATATACAAATATTACCCACCAACCCAAGATGTACTTAACCCTCCCACTGTTACATTCAAGTTAACTTAACCCTATTCAAACAAACATGTTTACACAATCCCTGTGGATTCAACTAGGTTAAGTTTTCGTCTTTATTACCATATTCAATTATGGTTAAAATGTGCTAGACCTCCCACATTAGGCCTACAACTTGTGGACGCTGGATATGCCAGTCGGTTCCGGGCATACTTCTTCCACAAGTTGGGCTTAACCTCGTGTCATTGCATGTCTCGTATTTGTGCACTTAGACCTCTCACATTAGATTCACCACTTGCGGTCGCTGGATATTCTAATTGGTTCCGGGCAGACTTCCACCGCAAGTGCAATCTAACCTCATGTCATAAGTGCCATTACAATTTCTAATTACTGTAGTCGTAGGAATTTCAATTATTAATAAATTATACCTATGTCTTTATAGATGTTCATGCCTCTTTTTCCCCAATTATGTTCATAATTAATTATATGCCCAAATTCATGTTCATAAACATTAAGTTACGCCAAACTTTCCATTTACAAATTATGTTCAATTTATACCCTTTGCCCCCTCGTTCCCATTTTAACGTATTCACATAATTTAACGTCATGCCTAGGCTAGAAAGTATCCAGGCTAAAATAAAAGGGGCAGGGTGATAGAAATGATTATTCTAACAAGACTGACATAAACATGTGGTGACATAATCATATAACGACATAATGAAAAGATGGACATATATGAACGGATCTAGTGAACATGTGATATTAGAATCAATCTTAACATAATAGGGATGTCATAACTGGCATGATAAGATCTAAATAATAATTTAGATGTCAAACTAATAATAGAACCTATTTAACCGCAATGTGATAGGAGCAGGGTAATCTAAATAGTGAAACCAAGGTAGACTTGTCATGACAATTAGGCGAAAGTTTAGATCTAAATCTTAATCATGTCCAACTAATGACAGATCCAAAATAGCCACAACATGATAGGTACAAAATGATATAAAAAGTGAATTACATCTAGAATCAAAAGTAGATCTAACATGATAACGGTTAAGATCCAAATCAACTACAACATGATAAGTACAAAATGATTTAAATAGAATTAGATCTATAATCAGAAGTAAATCTAGCATGATAACGGTTAAAATCCAAATCAACTACAACATGATAGGTACAAAATGATCTAAATAGAATTCGATCTATAATCAAAAGTAGATCTAACATGATAATGGTTAAGATCCAAATAAACTACAACATGATAAGTACAAAATGATCTAAATAGAATTAGATCTATAATCAAAAGTAGATCTAACATGATAAAGTTAAGATCCAAGTCATAGTTAATTCAGAATTTCATAGATTCATAAATTACGATATATCTGATATGATTCAATCCTAAGCATATACCCAAATTACAGTCATATCATGTCTAACTTTTAATTATTCAATTCTAAAGGTAACTTGAACTCACAATGATCGGATCTAGAAGAATAGGAGGAGAAAAGTGAAGTTTGGATCTCAGATCTACACTTGAAACACTTGAATCTCTAAACTTAATTAATTGGATTACAGAAGAAGAAAGAGATTTGATTCAGTTCAGGCACCGACATCATCTAAGCCTCCATTATTTTCAGTGTAGAAAACAAGAGAAATGGAGTCATATATATAGCTGTCATCCCCTAGAATTCGACCTGCCATGTCAGCCCTAGGGTGTCGGCCTATAGGTCAACACCCACTTGAAGGGGTCCAGATGCCGAAAATTAACATGAGCGCACTTTACAGGTGTACCAGTGCAAAAATACCTGGGTGCCCTTGTCAAGTGTGCCGGTTTTTCCTTCTCTTCGTCAAACTTCTACAGTCCATAACTTCTTCATACGTTATCCGTTTTACGCAAACCAGGTGTCTATCTTGGCTAGAATTTTGAGATGGATGCAATGACCTAGTCTGATTCCCTTAATTCTGAATGCTAAATTAATTATTCTTTACTTTATCCTCTTTAGTGTAGTTAAAATACGGGGTGATACACATATTGTGGTGCACTTGCTCTTACCACATCAGGTTGATGAATTTGAGATGATCTCCCTCTGTTTCCAATGAATGCACTTGCACTACCCACTGCATTTGTACTATCATTCCCACTACTTGATCCATGTTTTGCGCTGAATAATCGAC
Source organism: Allium sativum (assembly GCA_030737875.1). Lineage (NCBI taxonomy): Eukaryota > Viridiplantae > Streptophyta > Magnoliopsida > Asparagales > Amaryllidaceae > Allium > Allium sativum. Next base: position 504,553,412 of record CM060921.1, on the reverse strand, counting down.
TATACACCTCAGGTAAGCTTGTAACATCAGAATTTGCAAGAATCTGGGATTTCACTCCTTCAAATTCATGTGTTAACTCGGCTAAAAAACTCATTACGACCATTTTTTCTCATTGCTTTTGTTGAACTTTGACATCACTACTCATTAGCAAAAGCATATTAAACTCTTCATACGTCTTCTTAAACTTCATAAAGTAATTCATAAGGCTCATGTCCTTCTTCTCTGCTCCATAAAATTCTTGGAAAACATCATACATTCAAGTTAAATTACCTTTTCCTGAATACAGGAACCCCAAATACTCCATCAACTCATTCACGGTCTCACAATGATTAATCAACCCATTAACTTTGTTTTCAACAAAATTTCGAATTTGCAAAAATAGTCTAACATCCTTTCGAAACCAATTTTGATCCTCCTTATGCTTTGAATCTGATTTAGGCGGCTCGCTAATTACGTGATTGTTCTTGTCCATACTCGTAATGTATAAGTGAGTTGTTTTACTCCAATCATGATAGTTTGTGCTATTCAATTTCCGATCTGTAATCTTTAGCACCATTGACATTGCATCGACCCCCTTTGATTCTGCCATGGTTCACGTAATTAACCGAGAAAATAAATTTGAACTGGTGAGGAAGAAAGCGCAGTCAGATATCTCTAATTACCACAATCGATGATCGATGGCTCTGGTACCATGTAATCAGCAAGACATGGAATTAAGAAGACAAGTAAATATCTGAAGTCATTAATATTTATTTCAATTATTCGTTAGGGTATATGACATGGAGGGAATTACAATTTAAATACATTGGATATAGTTCGAATGTGCTTAACACATACGGTTGGGCTTTCAAGCTAGGCTCAATATGCTCAGAAATACAATACAAATAATCGAACACGGCCCATTACCAAACACATACATATATCTCATAACATTCGGTATTCCACTGTGCATATTCTGATTGCGTACAAACTCCAATCGTCACATCAAAAATATGGATGCACTCGGAATTTCGATGTAGTCCCAAAACAATAATAATTTAGGTTACTTATTGGATGCTGAAAATGAAAAACCACTGTGATTTTGTTTAAAAAACATTGAGTTAAACTTTAATAATAAATCGCTATGCGTTTCTAGCACGTTGTTCGCATAATAAGTTTGATTGTCACAAAACTTAATATTATACAACGATTCACTATTTCAGATTCGATGATACTGGTTTCTTCGAAATCTGAGGCAACTTGCAAAAAAAGTGCTAATACACCCATGAATTAAAATGACTTATTAGTAAACAATTTTATTCTCTTAAATTCAACAATATTCCCTTTTTATTATCATTCTTATCTAACAAGATTTACTTTGACCATCACCATTCTAATTCATATTAAGTTCTAGATTCAGTTATTTGAAATCATTCAAATGTGTAAATCGCTATTCCACCATTCAAATAGATCAAATAACTCATGAAATTTCAATTCAAGTTATTTAATTCCTTAAAAAATGTCTTAATATTTTAAAATTAATTACATGTCTAACCACTAAAATTGCGGGTTGTTACAATCTTTCACTATTGAGAGAATTTTATCCTCAAATTTCATAGAGTAAGAAGAATGATTCCAGTCCCATTAGTTAATGCATTTTTAATCAAAATTGGATTTTTCGAAACATTCTTTAAATTTTCTAAGTTCTAATTTAAGAAATTTTTTGGTTGCATCTATTTTTGTGGCCCAATCAAATGCCCCCATAGGGCCCCAGTCAATAAAAAGAAAACAAATGTCAAGCGGCTACTCATATCTGAGACATAAAACCCACCCAATCCAGTAATTAAACAAATATGTACTATTAGACGAACAACAAAACTCTATTTGTGGAATCAAAAGCACCAGCGGCTTTTGCTTCCATAAACCTATATTTACTTACGGCAACATAAAGAGGATTATACACGATAATTAAACAATATGGTAGCATAACCAACATACAACATGAAACTAATCATTTCAACAAATGTAGAGCAAATTAACTACATAAATAGGTCAAAACAGATGATGTAGTTCATATTCTACATGTCAAGAGCGTACAATTTTTATTTAAAGCCTGAATCATGTGCTTCCATCATCCATACCTATGCAATCAAAGCGCTTGGCGATGAAGGTGTAACAAGGTGTAGCCGAGATAAAATGGGTGAATAACAGGAATATAATTGATGTGCAAAAAGGATCATTAGATGTTAAACCAAATATTTAAAATTAATTAATAATCTTTTTCATATTATTTATGTAGAAGAAACTAATATTAATTAATTTTAAATAACAAAATCAAAAAATATTATGGTTGTGCACACTAGATTTGATGACTATAATAGATTTCTACTATATATTGGACACTCTTGCCTTAAAATTAGCTATTTACACTATCTTTATGGTTTTTTTTTAAAGAGAAGTAATCAAATCAAGCTCAGTGTACTAATATTGCTAAGTGAATGCTAAAATTTCTTGATTAAACTGGCGCAGTGAAAAATAGCAGGAATTAAACTAGATTTACCATTCGTCAGCGCTAAATCAAAATAGCATAGCGGTTGAAGAGAGCTGTAGGCTATAACGGGGATTTTGCAGGGCTTTAGGGAGTTTTAACTGCATATATCCATACATGATATCCAATCTGATCGCTCGCTCGATGGCATCAACTTCTAACTAGTATCGCTCTCCTTATCACTCTAATGCAGACTTAGATCTTGTAACAACCCAGAAAATCTAAGCCAATTTAAAAAATTTATTTTGGCGAATTTAATGAACTTTGAATATTTAAAATGAATTATTTTAAAAAATGACGATGAGAAAATTATTTTTAATAAAATTAGAAAGTATATATTTATATAGATCGTCGTTAGAATATAATTATTTATTTTTAATTATAAAAGCAATTGAAAATGGCGCAGTAGTTCGAAAATTCGATTTCAAATTTCAAATGAATGTACAGGATTCAAAATAAACCGGATTTTAGCGAAACCAAAAACATTAGAATCTATTTGGGAATATCTTTCCAACGAATCCAAAAGATCAAAATTTCATTGCGGGAATCAAATGTTATGCCTAGTTGAAAATTCAGAATAGTTGCTACGGAATTTTGGCCCTTAAAAATGGAAATTTTGCAAATGACCTTCGTTTTCGACGAAACCACTTTTGTTGGATCCGTGATGTCAAGTTATTGCTAGGTTTTAAAATTCATAATTTTCTGAATCAATATGTGAGCATGGCGAAATAAAATGTGTTTTGTCAATTTCAATCAATTTCGATCGACCAGAAAATAGCCATTTTTTCAAACAGTCTAGGAATTTTGAGAAATTAGTTTTGTTAGAGCCGTATCGTCAATACGAAGCTAAAAAATATTTTTCGGGAATTTTTAGAGTTCGTATGTGGCCCCAGTAAATTGAAATATGCGTTCAAATTCAATATATAGATTTATATTTTGATTTTGACGGAAACTGATCGAGACAGTCGAATCGGCTTGCAGTACATATCCCATTGCATTCGAAATGGGGGTAATTAGCTATGGATGACAGTCGGTGGGTTCGATTTCGAGTTGAAAATAAAAAGTTGCTTTTAGAATTTAAATAATTAAATATATATATATTATATTATATAACACCCTCACCTCTCCCCTCTTCTACCTTCTCTCTCCCTCACATTCACCCCTCAGGCCCGACGAAGAAAATAAAAAAAATTGCAGAAAAGGGGGGCCGCCTCCATCGCCGTCGTGCGCCGCCGGAGGGTGGCCAGCGCCGCCTCTCGCCCTTCCTTCTCCCCCCTCCCCGCGCTTCCCTCTCCTCTTCATTAAAAACCGTGCCCTAGCCCCCTTCTTTTGCAGCAATCGCCGCGCCTAAGGGCCCCACGACCACAGCCCCTCTGCCTTCACCTATCATCGACGCCGTGACCTCCCACTCCGCCCCTTCCACGTTTAAAACCCCCCTCCACAGCCCAAATTGACCCCAAGCAGCCACCTCCGACCAATGTGGAGCCCGTCGCCGCTGCTACACCACTCGTCGACTCCGGCGCCGCCCTTCCTCAATCATCCCCTGCCTCCGATTTCGTCAGTGAGAGTTTATTTATCATTTTCATGTGTTTTTGAAATTAAACTTGCGATTTTTAAGTGGTGTAGGATATGAAAATATTTTTAGAAGGATAAAGATGTGATTTTTATCATATGTATACTATTTGCAAAATAGTTAAGCTAGGAAATTATTTTTAGAAGTATAAAAATTAGATTTTTATACCGGCAAAGTTAAGATTTTAATAACAGTAAAGTATAGATTTTTATAACGATGAAGTTATGACTTTTATAATGTAAGAAGCGAAGATAAAAATATCATCTTTGTCTAGATAAAAATACCATCTTTGTTTAGATAAAAATATCATCTTTGTTTAGATAAAAATATGATCTTTATTATACGAACAGCGGTATAAAAATAGAATTTTTATCTATATAGTAGCAGTATAAAAATGTGATTTTTATCCATATAGCATAGTTATAAAAATGTGATTTTTATATACATAGCAACAATATAAAGATGCGATTTTTATATATGTAGTGGATACGGACAACGAAAGTGACAAAAGGCAAGAACAGCGAAGATTTTTTACATATGAAGAGTCGCGGCGTTTGATTTAGCTCTTGGTGAGAACTTCTCACTTTAATTCTTGTTTTCTAGTTAAAATTATATACTAGGATGCAGACGGTGCTTAGCAGCACTCGACACCTGTTGTCCACAGACCATGGACGACTTGTCTGATTTTGTTATGTGGGGAAAATTGATTGTGATGTGGAATGAATGGAAATATATTCATGTGTTGAAATAAATTATTTATCGTTAAAAATATAAATTTAACGTGAATGTGAATAAATATTCATTTACAAATCAGACGATTTGTTTATGTACACCCATTTGAAGGATATTGATTGGGACGATAAATTTTACACATCGCCCAACTACACAAATAATATTCAGTGTTTGTTGATTTGAAACCCCGCACGGGTGTTGGGATGATATTTGATGTACACTAATCCTAATTATTTAGTTGTATGTCAATCGATAGGTTGACAGACAGTTGTGTGGTGCACTCTGGATGATGGTTGATTATTTATCATTGCTATTATATACATGTGTTGTATAGAATCCATATAAATAACATTATATTGTAATTGAGTGGGTCTCATTCCAATTTAGAAAATAAATCAGATTCATGTGTTGAATAAACAAAATAGTCATGTGTTGAGGATATTCATGGGTTGAAAACATTCATGTGTTGAAAATATTCATGTGTTGAATAAAATATTTATACAATATAATTCACATTTTTATTGTAAGTAAGAATGAATAAATATTCATGTGTTGAAAAAAATATATATTCATGTGTTGAAGAAAATATTCATTTGTTGAATAGAATAACAAAGTTATTGAAATATATAAAGCCGTGTTGATTAGCTTTCCGCCATTTTGACCCGAACGATATTTATATCGATTATATTTGTTTTTATAATGAATATAGTAAAGGAAGTGATTTCAAAATATAACATTTTGAAAAATTATCATTTATATATTAATGATATGGAATATTCAATTTTGATTTAAAATTGAATATGAAGTTGAAATCGTTTTTAAAACGAATTTAAACGATTTATAAAATACGTTTAGAATTGAAATCGACGAAATATATATAATATATATATTATATATATTAAATGGCCTGAATAGAATGGGCCGCGCCGCGGTAGTTCGCGAACTTTGACCATTGACTTCGAATTGACGTTACGGGAGATCCGACCGTTGGATTCTCCTGAAACTGGAACCGTTGGGTTCGTATCGAAAGAGCTTCCAATGAATATTAGAAATTTGAAATCTAACGGTTGGATTTGGAATTATGTCCAAATCAAATTTGGAAAAGGTCACTGTAAGTGCAGTTCGACGACCATTATTGGAAATCTATTGTACGAGCCTTGATAAAATTACTAAAATATCAATAATTTGTGTAAAATCATAATAAATGATTTAGAAAGAATAAGGGTGAAAAATTCCATATTTAAAAAGGATAAAAATATATTTTTATCGAAATGAACTAGTTATGAACTAGAATTATAATCCAATATTTTTGAATAAATAAATTGGATTTGAAGTGGTTTTAAAAATAATCAGAATTTCCAGTATACGAATTGGAATGGATTTGAATCGAAATTATATTCAGAATATTTGAATGTTGGATTTCGTGATTATACAGATATGGTTGTGGAAATTTTAAAGATTTATTTATATTGTTATTTCCAATATGATATTTGTTGGTTTCAAAATTTGATATTGAATATAAGCCAGTATATTTTCTATTCAGAGCCTTGTATTTAATGTCAAATGGGATTTTGGGTTCGTCGTGAATGGTGTCTTAAATAACACTGTTCTTGAACCCAGTTTAGAAAAGAATAAATCTTTTAATTAAGATTTAGTGAAATTGTCCAGTTAATTAGTATTTAATTGGAATTGAATTTAAATTGGTTTTTGGGGTTTATCGTGAGCGGTGTTTTGAATAACACATGTTCTTTAACCCGATTAACAATGGAATGTGATTTGGGTTTATCGTAAACCGTGTTTTATATGACATTGGTTCTTTAACCCAGTTAAAGAGAGGATATTGATTTTTGGGAAGATTAAAACTAAGTGGAGTTTTAATGAATCTTTAATTAGATTGAAATGATCGAGAATGGAGTATCACCAGTTTTGCTCCAAAGCGATAGTTAAATCTTTAATTAGATTTAAACGTGAAATGGTAATTAATATTTACCGATAACACCGTGGTGTTAGATATGGAGTATTACCAGTTTTGCTCCATGGGATGAATAGTTTGGGATTGGGAAATAAAATAAACAATTACTTCGGTGTGTTTCACTAATCCCGACTAGTTTGGAAAACCTTAACATGGTTTGAAATGATATCCAAAGGAAGATTAAAGAATAAATTTAGAAGAATTTATCTTTGATAAAATTAATGGGAACCTTTCCCTAAGAATGTGAATATTTGAATAAAAGAATACTCTTAATTGGAATGAGGCGTATGTTGTGTTTGTGTAACACTTGTTTATTATATACGCGGGTTATTCGGAAAGGCCAGGTTTATACCCATTCTGAATAACCGATTCGACGATAAGTAGAAGATGAATACGGTGGTTGAAGACCAGAGGTCTTCACATCGTTTGGATGATTATTGATGATCTTGATTGGGCTGTACACCCAATAGGAGGGAATCAGTTGGTGATCGTCCTGACGTACTTGGAGATTGATGGATATGCGAGGAATAAGTTTCCCCCGGTTTCGTTTAGAACCAGAACGAACTTGTAAATGGACTGTGTGTCTGACATTGGATTTTATTCTATGTGATTGATTTTTATTAAATATATATCTGTTCGGCAGCGAAGAATTTATTCTCGTGTTTAACGCCCTTCTCTGAGACGTACGAGCTTAGAGGTTATATATCGATAGATATCAGTCGCATGGCATGAATTGCCTGTGTGGCATGACTAAGGGGCAAATGATCAAGGCTTTTGTTGAAAAGCAAAGTCTTGTGGTTGATGATCATAGCATGGCCTATGTGGCACAACTTTGTGTATAGCGTTAATTCGCGAGCCTCACACCTCGGTATGAGTCAAAAATGGGATAGTGACTGCAGGGAGAGCACGACGTTTCTTTCTAGCTATGGGTGATGTCAGTGACCTACCAGCCCTGACATTTATATACTTTTTACTTGTGTGGTTGTTGGAATGTGAGGCGCCTCAGATATAGGTCTGATAGGACCGGGAAACGTGTGTTCAGGAATAACTAATCCTCAAAAGTAAGAGAGGACCGGCCCAGAAGATCCAGGATCGTTGTGTGTGGTCCTGAGATATTTGCTAGAGTGTCTCGAACGGAGAGGATCTTTCCCCTTGCCTCGACTCATGATGGAAATCCAATTTTCAATATGACCTTTGTAGTTTTAATTGTAGAACTAGTATGGCGACATGATATATGGTACCCATGCCGCCTAGGATTGATACATTTATATTTGAAGTTGTTTTCTTCACTTATAGTAATAATAAAAGATGAAATTTAGCATATCAAGCATTCTTTTGCTATTATAAGGTAAAACCCTATCCTCCGGCTTGCGTTGCATTGTGTGATGGGACCTGGGTCTTATAACAGCTTCATTTTTCTTTATTTAGCATTGCGCTGTTGTTATATGCAATGGTATTCTTGGGGTAAAAACCCGTTCCGTGTTATACGGCGTGGTCTCTTGATTTATCTAACTTTAAAAATGAAGATTAATAACTATTTTAGTTCTCACACCAGTCACATGACTGACCTAGAGTTTATTGTTTTAACCTAAACTCTGGGTGCCCCTATTTTCCACACGGGCGGCTAGTAGTTTTGGTTTTGCAGATTTATATTCACAGGATCCTGGTTTATAGCTGAAGTGATATTCGGAAAGCTCTGTATCCGCGTATTTCTTTCAGTTATGTTTTGTATTATTTTTCCGCTGCTATGTATTTGAATGTAATTTAAATCTCTGATATATGTCAAATGTGTAATATTTATTCATACTCTGTATATTCTTGTATTCTGATGGAATTGTTGTAATAAACAATGAAATGTTCTTTTGTTTATGTTCCGATTCGTCTTGTCCTCAAAGCAATCTGGGGTTTTGAACAGTCTTGGTCAGTTTAGCGATTGATTCGGATCAAGCGAAATTCTCAATTGTTACATTTGGTATCAGAGCTTTGGTTTACAGAGCTCGAGAACAAGACACGTTAGAACCAAACGAAAGAATTCATCAGAGATTGGACTAGTAGTGTCCAATAAGAATAACTCGTTAGAGATGGGATCAGTAGTATCCTAGAACGAGTGTGAAGAGTATATTTTTCTAAAATAAAAACGAAAACAAGTTTTGTTTTGAAAATTTAAACCATTTTGTACGTATTTGAATATTTTATTTGTATTGAATTTGGACAATCGATATAAAGATTTTGCATATACGCCTCATGAACGTATATTCAAAGTTTTAATATACTGGATAGATATAGAATCGCACTCTAGTAGCCCGGAGATGTTCTGATGGTGGTTCGAAACATCATCAACATTTATGTTCGAGCTTCGAAGGTGGGATATCTATATATTTCCATTACACTGGTGTGAGAACCAAAACTAGATAGGATCTATTGTTGTGATTTGGCATCAAAAACATGATTTTCTGTATACATATCAAAATTATGAATTTGAAACGATAATCCACTAATTGATTGTTGATTGTGTTGTTTGATTATTGGTTTCATTTATTAAAATTTTGAAACATTTAGCCTAATGGAACCAAATTTAGAACAAAATTGAAAATTGATTACAATTGCATGCATATACATTATATCCATTGAACAGGTCATAGCAAGGAGGCTAGAGCAGAGGAATAAAATTATTTGCCCGACAAATAGGTACATGTTTATCGTATTTTTGGGGTTTTTGATGATTTTATGAGCCGATTGGCTAGCCGCTTCGCTTTTTATTTTTCTTTTGGATTGGTGAGGGCCGTGAGAGGCTATTTGAAATATCCTGAAGCTCCCGGTGCAGGGGAGGTTATGGCGAAATTTTTGGAAAATTTAGGGTGTTGGCCAAATTTTAGAAAAATTTGAAAAGTTCTTAGAAACTGAAAAGCTGAAGAACTTAAGTTGTAAAGAAAATAATGGAAGTTGAGTTGGTTAGTTAAACAAATTTCAGCTTCGTTCCTTTTCGAGGATGAAAAGTTTTAAGTGGGAGAGATTGTAACAACCCGGAAAATCTGAGCCAATTTAAAATTTTTATTTTGGTGAATTTAATGAACTTTGAATATTTAAAATGAATTATTTTAAATAATGACGACGAGAAATTTATTTTTAATAGAATTAGAACGTATATATTTATATAGATCATCGTTAGAATATAATTATTTATTTTTAATTATAAAAGGAATTGAAAATGGCGCGGTAGTTCGAAAATTCGATTTCAAATTTCAAAGGAATGTACAGGATTCAAAATAAACCGGATTTTAGCGAAACCAAAAACATTAGAATCTATTTGAGAATATCTTCCCAATGAATCCAAAAGATCAAAATTTCATAGCAGGAATCAAAAGTTATGCCCAGTTGAAAATTCAGAATAGTTGCTACGGAATTTTGGCCCTTAAAAATGGAAATTTTGCAAATGACCTTCGTTTTCGATGAAACCACTTTTGTTGGATCCGTGATGTCAAGTTATTGCTAGGTTTTAAAATTCGTAATTTTCTGAATCAATATGTGAGTGTGGCGAAATAAAATGTGTTTTGTCAATTTCGATCGACCAGAAAATAGCCATTTTTCAAACGGTCTCAGAATTTTGCGAAATTAGTTTTGTTAGAGCCGTATCGTCAATACGAAGCTAGAATATATTTTTCGGGAATTTCTAGAGTTCGTATGTGGCCCCGGTAAATTGAAATATGCGTTCAAATTCAATATATAGATTTATATTTTGATTTTGACGGAAACTGATCGAGACAGTCGAATCGTCTTGCAGTACATATCCCAATGCATTCGGAATGGGGGTAATTAGCTATGGACGACAGTCGGTGGGTTCGATTTCGAGTTGAAAATAAAACGTTGATTTTAGAATTTAAATAATTAAATATATATATTATATTATATAACACCCTCACCTCTCCCCTCTTCTACCTTCTCTCTCCCTCACATTCACCACTCAGGCCCGACGAAGAAAAGAAAAAAAATTGCAGAAAAGGGGGGCCGCCGCCATCGCCGTCGTGCACCGTCGGAGGGTAGCCAGCGCCGCCTCTCGCCCTTCCTTCTCCCCCCCTCCCCGCACTTCCCTCTCCTCTTCATTAAAAACTGTGCCCTAGCCCCCATCTTTTTTAGCAATCGTCACGCCTGAGGTCCCCACGACCACCGACCCTCTGCCTTCACCTGTCATCGACGCCGTGACCTCCCACTCCGCCCCTTCCACGTTTAAAACCCCCCTCTACAGCCCAAATTGACCCCAAGCAGCCACCTCCGACCAACGTGGGCCCGTCGCCGCTGCTACACCACTCGTCGACTCCGGCGCCGCCCTTCCCCAATCATCCCCCGTCTCCGATTTCGCCGGTGAGAGTTTATTTATCATTTTCATGTGTTTTTGAAATTAAAAATGCGATTTTTAAGTGGTGTAGGATATGAAAATATTTTTAGAAGGATAAAGATGTGATTTTTATCATATGTATACTATTTGCAAAATAGTTAAGTTAGGAAATTATTTTTAGAAGTATAAAAATTAGATTTTTATACTGGCAAAGTTAAGATTTTTATAACGGTAAAGTATAGATTTTTATAACGATAAAGTTATGACTTTTATAATGTAAGAAGCGAAGATAAAAATATCATCTTTGTTTAGATAAAAATATCATCTTTGTTTAGATAAAAATATGATCTTTATTATATGAACATCGGTATAAAAATAGAATTTTTTTCTATATAGTAGCAGTATAAAATTGTGATTTCTATCCATATAGCATAGTTATAAAAATGTGATTTTTATATATATAGCAACAATATAAAGATGCGATTTTTATACATTTAGTGGATACGGACAACGAAAGTGACAAAAGGCAAGAACAGCGAAGATTTTTTACATATGAAGAGTCGTGGCGTTTGATTTAGCTCTTTGTGAGAACTTCTCACCTTAATTCTTGTTTTCTAGTTAAAATTATATACTAGGGTGCAGACGGTGCTTAGCTGCACCCGACACCCGTTGTCCACATACCATGGACGACCTGTCTGATTTTGTTATGTGGGGAAAATTGATTGTGATGTGGAATGAATGGAAATATATTCATGTGTTGAAATAAATTATTTATCGTTAAAAATATAAATTTAACGTGAATGTGAATAAATATTCATTTACAAATCAGACGATTTGTTTATGTACACCCATTTGAAGGATATTGATTGGGACGATAAATTTTACACATCGCCCAACTGCACAAATAATATTTAGTGTTTGTTGATTTGAAACCCCGCATGGGTGTTGGGATGATATTTGATGTACACTAATCCTAATTATTTAGTTGTATGTCAATCGATAGGTTGACAGACAGTTGTGTGGTGCACTCTGGATGATGGTTGATTATTTACCATTGCTATTATATACATGTGTTGTATATAATCCATATAAATAACATTATATGGTAATTGAATGGGTCTCATTCCAATTTAGAAAATAAATCATATTCATGTGTTGAATAGACAAAATAGTCATGTGTTGAGGATATTCATGTGTTGAAACCATTCATGTGTTGAAAATATTCATGTGTTGAATAAAATATTTATACAATAAAATTCACATTTTTATTGTAAGTAAGAATGAATAAATACTCATGTGTTGAATAAAATATATATTCATGTGTTGAAGAAAATATTCATTTGTTGAATAGAATAACGAAGTTATTGAAATATATAAAGCCGTGTTGATTAGCTTTGCGCCATTTTGACCTAAACGATATTTATATCGATTATATTTGTTTTTATAATGAATATAGAAAAGGAAGTGATTTCAAAATATAACATTTTGAAAAATTATCATTTATATATTAATGATATGGAATGTTCAATTTTGATTTAAAATTGAATACGAAGTTGAAATCATTTTTAAAATGAATTTAAACGATTTATAAAATACGTTTAGAATTGAAATCGACGAAATATATAATATATATATATATATATATTAAATAGCCTGAATAGAATGCACCACGCCGCGGCAGTTCGCGAACTTTGACCATTGACTTCGAATTGACGTTACGGGAGATCCGACCGTCGGATTCTCCTGAAACTGGAACCGTTGGGTTCGTATCGAAAAGAGCTTCCAATGAATATTAGATATTTTAAATCTAACGGTTGGATTTGGAATTATGTCCAAATAAAATTTGGAAAAGGTCGTTGTAAGTGTAGTTCGATGACCGTTATTGGAAATCGACTGTACGAGCCTTGATAAAATTATTAAAAATATCAATAATTTGTGTAAAATCATAATAAATGATTTAGAAAGAATTAGGGTGAAAAATACCATATTTAAAAAGGATAAAAATATATTTTTATCGAAATGAACTAGTTGTGAACTAGAATTATAATCCAATATTTTTGAATAAATAAATTGGATTTGAAGTGGTTTTAAAAATAATCAAAATTTCCAATATACGAATTGGAATGGATTTGAATCGAAATTGTCTTCGGAATATTTGAAAGTTGGATTTCGTGATTATACAGATATGGTTATGCAAATTTGAAAGATTTATTTATATCGTTATTTCCAATACGATATTTGTTGGTTTCAAAATTTGATATTGAATATTAGCCGGTATATTTTCTATTTAGAGCCTTGTATTTAATGTCAAATGGGATTTTGGGTTCGTCGTGAATGGTGGTCTTAAATAACACTGTTCTTGAACCCAGTTTAGAAAAGAATAAATCTTTTAATTAAGATTTAGTGAAATTGTCCAGTTAATTAGTATTTAATTAGAATTGAATTTAAATTGGTTTTTGGGGTTTATCGTGAGCGGTGTTTTGAATAACACCTGTTCTTTAACCCGATTAACAATGGAATGTGATTTGGATGACATTGGTTCTTTAACCCAGTTAAAGAGAGGATATTGATTTTTGGGAAGATTAAAATTAAGTGGAGTTTTAATGAATCTTTAATTAGATTGAAATGATCGAGAATGGAGTATCACCAGTTTTGTTCCACAGCGATAGTTAAATCTTTAATTAGATTTAATCGTGAAATGGTAATTAATATTTACAGATAATACCGTGGTGTTAGATATGGAGTATTACCTGTTTTGCTCCATGGAATGAATAGGTTGGGATTGGGAAATAAAATAAACAATTACTTCGGTGTGTTTCGCTAATCTCGACTAGTTTGGAAAACCTTAACATGGTTTGAAATGATATCCAAAGGAAGACTAAAGAATAAATTAAGAAGAATTTATCTTTGATAAAATTAATGGGAACCTTTCCCTAAGAATGTGAATATTTGAATAAAAGTATACTCTGAATTGGAATGAGGCGTATGTTGTGTTTGTGTAACACTTGTTTATTATATATGCGGGTTATTTGGAAAGGTCGGGTTTATACCCATTCTGAATAACCGATTCGACGATAAGTCGAAGATGAAGACGGTGGTTGAAGACCGGAGGTCTTCACATCGTTTGGATGATTATTGATGATATTGATTGGGCTGTACACCCAAGAGGAGGGAATCAGTTGGTGATCGTCCAGACGTACTTGGAGATCGATGGATATGCGAGGAATAAATTTCCTCCGGTTTTGTTTGGACCCAGAACGAACTTGTAAATGGACTGTGTGTCTGACATTGGATTTTATTCTATGTGATTGATTTCTATTAAATATATATCTGTTTGGCGGCGGAGAATTTATTCTCTTGCTTAATGCCCTTCTCTGAGACGTACGAGCTTAGAGGTTATATATCGATAGATATCAGTCGCATGGCATGAATTGCCTGTGTGGCATTCCTAAGTGGCAAATGATCAAGGCTTTTGTTGAAAAGCAAAGTCTTGTGGTAGATGATCAAAGCACGGCCTATGTGGCACAGCTTTGTGTATAGCGTTAATTCGCGAGCCTCACACCTCGGTATGAGTCAAAAACGGGATAGTGTCTGCAGGGAGAGCACGACGTTTCTTTCTAGCTATGGGTGATGTCAGTGACCTACCAGCCCTGACATTTATGTACTTTTTACCTGTGTGGTTGTTGGAATGCGAGGCGTCTCGGATATAGATCTGATAGGACCGGGAAACGTGTGTTCAGGAATAACTAATCCTCAAAAGTAAGAGAGGACCGGCCCTGAAGATCCAGGATCGCTGTGTGTGGTCCTGAGACATTTGCTAGAGTGTCTCGAACGGAGAGGATCTTGCCCCTTGCCTCGACTCATGATGGAAATCCAATTTTCAATACGACCTTTGTAGTTTTAATTGTAGAACTAGTATGGCGACATGATATATGGTACCCATGCCGCCTAGGATTGATACATATATATTTGATGTTGTTTTCTTCACTTATAGTAATAATAAAAGATGAAATTTAGCGTATCAAGCATTCTTTGGTTATTATAAGGTAAAACCCTATCCTCCGTCTTGTGTTACATTGTGTGGTGGGACCTAGGTCTTATAACAGCTTCATTTTTCTTTATTTAGCATTGCGCTGTTGTTATATGCACTGGTATTCTCGGAGTAAAAATTCGTTCCGTGTTATACGGCGTGGTCCCTTGATTTACCTAACTTTAAAAATGAAGATTAATAACTGTTTTAGTTCTCACACCAGTCACATGACTGACCTGGAGTTTATTGTTTTAACCTAAACTTTGGGTGCCCCTATTTTCCACATGGGCGGCTAGTAGTTTTGGTTTTGCAGATTTATATTCACAGGATCCTGGTTTATAGCTGAAGTGATATTCGGAAAACTCTGTATCCGCGTATTTCTTTCAGTTATGTTTTGTATTATTTTTCCGCTGCTATGTATTTAAATGTAATTTAAATCTCTGATATTTGTCAAATGTGTAATATTTATTCATACTTTGTATATTCTTGTATTCTGATGGAATTATTGTAATAAACAATGAAATGTTCTTCTGTTTATGTTTCGATTCGTCTTGTCCCAAAGCAATCTGGGGTTTTGAACGGTCCTGGTCGGTTTAGCGATCGATTCGGATCGAGCGAAATTCTCAATTGTTACATTTGGTATCAGAGCTTTGGTTTACAGAGCTCGAGAACAAGACACGTTAGAACCAAACGAAAGAATTCATCAGAGATTGGACTAGTAGTGTCCAATAAGAATAACTCGTTAGAGATGGGATCAGTAGTATCCTAGAACGAGTGTGAAGAGTATATTTTTCTAAAATAAAAACGTAAATAAGTTTTGTTTTGAAAATTCAAACCATTTTGTACGTATTTGAATATTTTATTTGTATTGAATTTGGACAATCGAGTATATAAAGATTTTGCATATACGCCTCATGAACGTATATTCAAAGTTTTAATATACTGGATAGATATAGAAACGCACTCTAGTAGCCCGGAGATGTTCTGATGGTGGTTCGAAACATCATCAGCATTTATGTTCGAGCTTCGAAGGTGGGATATCTATATATTTCCATTAGATTGGTGTGAGAACCAAAACTAGATAGAATCTATTGTTGTGATTTAGCATCAAAAAAATGATTTTCTGTATTCATATCAAAATTATGAATTTGAAACGATAATCCACTAATTGATTGTTGATTGTGTTGTTTGATTATTGGTTTCATTTATTAAAATTTTGAACCATTTAGCCTATTGGAACCAAATTTAGAACTGAATTGAAAATTGATTACAATTGCATGCATATACATGTATATCCATTGAATAGGTCATAGCAAGGAGGCTAGAGCAGAGGAATAAAATTGTTTGCCCGACAAATAGGTACATGTTTATCGTATTTCTTGGGGTTTTTGATGATTTTATGAGCCGATTTGCTAGCCGCTTGGCTTTTTCTTTTTCTTTTGGATTGGTGAGGGCCCTGGGAGGCTATTTGAAATATCCCGAAGCTCCCGGTGCAGGGAGGTTATGGCGAAATTTTTCGAAAATTTAGGTTGTTAGCCAAATTTTTGAAAAATTTAAAAAGTTCTTAGAAACTGAAAAGCTGAAGAACTTAAGCTGTAAAGAAAATAATGGAAGTTGAGTTGGTTAGTTAAACAACTTTCATCTTCGTTCCTTTTCGAGGACGAAAAGTTTTAAGTGGGGGAGATTGTAACAACCCTAAAAATCTGAGCCAATTTAAAATTTTTATTTTGGCGAATTTAATGAACTTTGAATATTTAAAATGTATTATTTTAAATAATGACGACAAGAAATTTATTTTTATTAGCATTAGAACGTATATATTTATATAGATCATCGTTAGAATATAATTATTTATTTTTAATTATAAAAGGAATTGTAAATGGCGCAGTAGTTCGAAAATTCGATTTCAAATTTCAAATGAATGTACAGGATTCAAAATAAACCGGATTTTAGCGAAACCAAAAATATTAGAATCTATATGAGAATATCTTTCCAACGAATCCAAAAGATCAAAATTTCATAGCGGGAATCAAAAGTTATGCCCAGTTGAAAATTCGGAATAGTCGCTATGGAATTTTTGGTCCTTAAAAATGGAAATTTTGCAAACGACCTTCGTTTTCGACGAAACCACTTTTGTTGGATCCCTGATGTCAAGTTATTGCTAGGTTTCAAAATTCGTAATTTTATGAATCAATATGTGAGCGTGGCGAAATAAAACGTGTTTTGTCAATTTCAGTCAATTTCGATCGACCAGAAAATAGCCATTTTTCAAACAGTCTCGTAATTTGGCGAAATTAGTTTGGTTAGAACTGTATCGTCAGTACGAAGCTATAAAATATTTTTTGGGATTTTTAGGGTCCGTATATGGCCCCGGTAAATTGAAATATGCGTTCAAATTCAATATATAGATTTATATTTTGATTTTGAAGGAAACTGATCGAGACAGTCGAATCGGCTTGCAGTACATATCCCATTGCGTTCGGAATGGGGGTAATTAGCTATGGACGACAGTCGGTGGGTTCGATTTCGAGTTGAAAATAAAAGGTTGCTTTTAGAATTTAAATAATTAAATATATATATTATATTATATAACACCCTCACCTCTCCCCTCTTCTACCTTCTCTCTCCCTCACATTCACCCCTCAGGTCCAACGAAGAAAAGAAAAAAAAAGAAATTTCACAAAAGGGGGGTCGCCGTCGTGCGCCGCTGGAGGGTGGCCAGCGCCGCCTCTCGCCCTTCTTTCTCCCCTCTCCTTGCGCTTCCCTCTCCTCTTCATTAAAAACCGTGCCCTAGCCCCCTTCTTTTGCAGCAACCGCCGCGCCTAAGGGCCCCATGACTACTGCCCCTCTGCCTTCACCTCCCCTCGACGCCGTGACCACCCACTCCGCCCCTTCCACGTTTAAAACCCCCCTCCACAACCCAAATTGACCCCAAGCAGCCACCTCCGACCAACGTGGGCTCGTCGCCGCTGCTACACCACTCGTCGACTCCGGCGCCACCCTTCCTCAATCATCCCCCGTCTCCGATTTCGCCGGTGAGAGTTTATTTACAATTTCATGCGTCTTTGAAATTAAAAATGCAACTTTTAAGTAGTGTAGGATATGAAAATATTTTTTGAAGGATAAAGATGTGATTTTTATCATATGTATACTATTTGCAAAATAGTTAAGCTAGGAAATTATTTTTAGAAGTATAAAAATTAGATTTTTATACCGGCAAAGTTAAGATTTTTATAACGGTGAAGTATAGATTTTTATAACGATAAAGTTATGACTTTTATAACGTTAGAAGCAAAGATAAAAATATCATCTTTGTTTAGATAAAAATACGATCTTTATTATATGAGCAGCGGTATAAAAATAGAATTTTTATCTATATAGTAGCAGTATAAAAATGTGATTTTTATCCATATAGCATAGTTATAAAAATGTGATTTTTATATACATTGCAGCAATATAAAGATGCGATTTTTATATATGTAGTGGATACCGACAACGAAAGTGACAAAAGGCGAGAACGGCAAAGATTTTCTACATATGAAGAGTCGCCGCGTTTAATTTTAGCTCTTGGTGAGAACTTCTCACTTTAATTCTTGTTTTCTAGTTAAAATTATATATTAGGATGCAGACGGTGCTTAGCAGCACCCGACACCCGTTGTCCACAGACCATGGACGACTTGTCTGATTTTGTTGTGTGGTGAAAATTGATTGTGATGTTAAATGAATGGAAATATATTCGTGTGTTGAAATAAATTATTTATCGTTAAAAATATAAAATTAACGTGAATGTGAATAAATATTCATTTACAAATCAGATGATTTGTTTATGTACACCCATTTGAAGGATATTGATTGGGACGATAAATTTTAAATATCGCCCAACTGCACAAATAATATTCAGTGTTTGTTGATTTGAAACCCCGCACGGGTGTTGGGATGATATTTGATGTACACTAATCCCAATTATTTAGTTGTATGTCAATCGATAGGTTGACAGACAGTTGTGTGGTGCACTCTGGATGATGGTTGATTATTTACAATTGCTATTATATACATGTGTTGTATAGAATTCATATAAATAACATTATATGGTAATTGAGTGGGTCTCATTCCAATTTAGAAAATAAATCATATTCATGTGTTGAATAAACAAAATAGTCATATGTTGACAATACTCATGTGTTGAGGATATTCATGTGTTGAAGCCATTCATGTGTTTAAAATATTCATGTGTTGAATAAAATATTTATACAATAAAATTCACATTTTTATTATAAGTAAGAATGAATAGATATTCATGTGTTGAATAAAATATATATTCATTTGTTGAAGAAAATATTCATTTGTTGAATAGAATAACGAAGTTACTGAAATATATAAAGTCGTGTTGATTAGCTTTGCGCCATTTTGACGCGAACGATATTTATATCGATTATATTCGTTTTTATAATGAATATAGAAAAGGAAGTGATTTCAAAATATAACGTTTTGAAAATTTATCATTTATATATTAATGATATGGGATATTCAATTTTGATTTAAAATTGAATATGAAGTTGAAATCGTTTTTAAAACGAATTTAAACGATTTATAAAATACGTTTAGAATTGAAATCGATGAAATATATATAATATATATTATATATATTAAATGACCTGAATAGAACGCGCCACGCCGCGGCAGTTCGTGAATTTCGACCATTGACTTCGAATTGACGTTACTGGAGATCCGAGTGTCGGATTCTCCTGAAACTGGAACCGTTGGGTTCGTATCGGAAAGAGCTTTCCAATGATTATTAGAAATTTGAAATCTAACGGTTGGATTTGGAATTATGTCCAAATCAAATTTGGAAAAGGTCGTTGTAAGTGCAGTTCGACGACCGTTATTGGAAATCGACTGTACGAGCCTTGATAAAATTATTAAAAATATCAATAATTTGTGTAAAATCATAATAAATGATTTAGAAAGAATTGGGGTGAAAAATCCCATATTTAAAAAGGATAAAAATATATTTTTATCGAAATGAACTTGTTATGAACAAGAATTATAATCCAATATTTTTGAATAAATAAATTGGATTTAAAGTGGTTTTAAAAATAATCAAAATTTCCAATATACGAATTGGAATGGATTTGAATCGAAATTATCTTCGAAATATTACGATGTTGGATTTCATGATTATACAGATAAGGTTATGGAAATTTGAAAGATATATTTATATCGTTATTTCCAATACGATATTTGTTGGTTTCAGAATTTGATATTGAATATAAGCCAATATATTTTCTATTTAGAGCCTTGTATTTAATGTCAAATGGGATTTTGGGTTCGTCGTGAATGGTGTCTTAAATAACACTGTTCTTGAACCCAGTTTAGAAAAGAATAAATCTTTTAATTAAAATTTAGTGAAATTGTCCAGTTAATTAGTATTTAATTGGAATTGAATTTAAATTGGTTTCTGGGGTTTATCGTGAGCGGTATTTTGAATAACACCAGTTCTTTAACCCGATTAACAATGGAATGTGATTTTGGGTTTATCGTGAACCATGTTTTAGATGACATTGGTTCTTTAACCCAGTTAAAGACAGGATATTGATTTTTGGGAAGATTAAAACTAAGTGGAGTTTTAATGAATCTTTAATTAGATTGAAATGATCGAGAATGGAGTATCGCTAGTTTTGCTCCAAAGCGATAGTTAAATCATTAATTAGATTTAAACGTGAAATGGTAATTAATATTAGCTGATAACACCGTGGTGTTAGATATGGAGTATTACCAATTTTTCTCCATGGGATGAATAAGTTGGGATTGGGAAATAAAATAAACAATTACTTCGGTGTGTTTCGCTAATCCCGCCAAGTTTGGAAAACCTTAACATGGTTTGGAATGATATCCAAAGGAAGATTAAAGAATAATTTTAAAAGAATTTATCTTTGAAAAATTAATGGGAACCTTTCCCTAAGAATGTGAATATTTGAATAAAAGAATACTCTGAATTGGAATGAGGCGTATGTTGTGTTTTCGTAACACTTGTTTATTATATACGCGGGTTATTCGGAAAGGCCGGGTTTATACCCATTCTGAATAACCGATTCGACGATAAGTCAAAGATGAAGACGGTGGTTGAAGACCATAGGTCTTCACATCGTTTGGATGATTATTGATGATCTTGATTGGGTTGTACACCCAAGAGGAGGGAATCAGTTGGTGATCGTCTAGACGTACATGGAGATCGATGGATATGCGAGGAATAAGTTTCCTCCGGTTTTGTTCAGACCCAGAACGAACTTGTAAATGGACTGTGTGTCTAACATTGGATTTTATTCTATGTGATTGATTTCTAATAAATATATATCTATTTGGCATCGGTGAATTTATTCTCTTGCTTAACGCCCTTCTCTGAGACGTACGAGCTTAGAGGTTATATATCGATAGATATCAGTCGCATGGCATGAATTGCCTGTGTGGCATGCCTAAGTGGCAAATGATCAAGGCTTTTGTTGAAAAGCAAAGTCTTGCGGTTGATGATCAAAGCACGGCCTATGTGGCACAGCTTTGTGTATAGCATTAATTCGCGAGCCTCACACCTCGGTATGAGTCAAAAACGGGATAGTGACTGCAGGGAGAGCACGACGTTTCTTTCTAGCTATGGGTGATGTCAGTGACCTACCAGCCCTGTCATTTATATACTTTTTACCTGTGTGGTTGTTGGAATGCGAGGCGCCTCGGATGTAGGTCTGATAGGACTGGGAAATGTGTGTTCAGGAATAACTAATCCTCAAAAGTAAGAGTGGACCGGCCCTGAAGATCCAGGATCGCTATGTGTGGTCCTGAGACATTTGCTAGAGTGTCTCGAACGGAGAGGAGCTTGCCCCTTGCCTCGACTCATGACGGAAATCCAATTTCCAATACGACCTTTGCGGTTTTAATTGTAGAACTAGTATGACGACATGTTATATGGTACCCATATCGCCTAGGATTGATACATTTATATTTGAAGTTGTTTTCTTTACTTATAGTAATAATAAAAGATGAAATTTAGCGTATCAAGCATTCTTTGGCTATTATAAGGTAAAAACCTATCCTCCGGCTTGCGTTGCATTGTGTGATGGGACCTAGGTCTTATAACAGCTTCATTTTTCTTTATTTAGCATTGCGCTGTTGTTATATGCACTGGTATTCTTGGGGTAAAAATCCATTCCGTGTTATACGGCGTGGTCCCTTGATTTACCTAACTTTAAAAATGAAGATTAATAACTGTTTTAGTTCTCACACCAGTCACATGACTGACCTGGAGTTTATTGTTTTAACCTAAACTCTAGGTGCCCCTATTTTCCACACGGGCGGCTAGTAGTTTTGGTTTTGCAGATTTATATTCACAGGATCCTGGTTTATAGCTGAAGTGATATTCGGAAAGCTCTGTATCCGCGTATTTCTTTCAGTTATGTTTTGTATTATTTTTCCGCTGCTATGTATTTAAATGTAATTTAAATCTCTGATATTTGTCAAATGTGTAATATTTATTCATACTCTGTATATTCTTGTATTCTGATGGAATTGTTGTAATAAACAATGAAATGTTCTTCTGTTTATGTTCCGATTCGTCTTGTCCTCAAAGCAATCTGGGGTTTCGAACGGTCTTGGTCGGTTTAGCGATCGATTCGGATCGAGCGAAATTCTCAATTGTTACATTTGGTATCAGAGCTTTGGTTTACAGAGCTCGAGAACAAGACACATTAGAACTAAACGAAAGAATTCATCAGAGATTGGACTAGTAGTGTCCAATAAGAATAACTCATTAGAGATGGGATCAGTAGTATCCTAGAACGAGTGTGAAGAGTATATTTTTTTAAAATAAAAATGAAAACAAGTTTTGTTTTGAAAATTTAAACCATTTTGTACGTATTTGAATATATTATTTGTATTGAATTTGGACAATCGAGTATATAAAGATTTTGCATATACGCCTCATGAACGTATATTCAAAGTTTTAATATATTGGATAGATATAGAATCGTACTCTAGTAGCCCGGAGATGTTCTTATGGTGGTTCGAAACATCATCAGCATTTATGTTCGAGCTTCGAAGGTGGGATAACTATATATTTCCATTAGACTGGCGTGAGAACCAAAACTAGATAGGATCTATTGTTGTGATTTGGCATCAAAAACATGATTTTCTGTATACATATCAAAATTATGAATTTGAAACGATAATCCACTAATTGATTGCTGATTGTGTTGTTTGATTATTGGTTTCATTTATTAAAATTTTGAACCATTTAGCCTAAGGGAACCAAATTTAGAACTGAATTGAAAATTGATTACAATTGCATGCATATACATGTATATCCATTGAACAGGTCATAGCAAGGAGGCTAGAGCAGAGGAATAAAAGTGTTTGCCCGACAAATAGGTACATGTTTATCGTATTTCTTGGGGTTTTTGATGATTTTATGAGCCGATTTGCTAGCTGCTTGGCTTTTTCTTTTTCTTTTGGATTGGTGAGGGCCCTGGGAGGCTATTTGAAATAACCCAAAGCTCCCGGTGCAGGGGAGGTTATGGCGAAATTTTTCGAAAATTTAGGGTGTTAGACAAATTTTTGAAAAATTTGAAAAGTTCTTAGAAATTGAAAAGCTGAAGAACTTAAGCCGTAAAGAAAATAATGGAAGTTGAGTTGGTTAGTTAAATAACTTTCAGCTTCGTTCCTTTTCGAGTACGAAAAGTGTTAAGTGGGGGAGATTGTAACAACACGGAAAATCTGAGCCAATTTAAAATTTTTATTTTGGCGAATTTAATGAACTTTGAATATTTAAAATGAATTATTTTAAATAATGATGACGAGAAATTTATTTTTAATAGAATTAGAACGTATATATTTATATAGATCATCGTTAGAATATAATTATTTACTTTTAATTATAAACGGAATTGAAAATGGCGCGGTAGTTCGAAAATTCGATTTCAAATTTAAAACGAATGTACAGGATTCAAAATAAACCGGATTTTAGCAAAACCAAAAATATTAGAATCTATTTGAGAATATCTTTCCAACGAATCCAAAAGATCAAATTTTCATAGCGGGAATCAAAGTTATGCCCAGTTGAAAATTCGGAATAGTCGCTTTGGAATTTTTGGCCCTTAAAAATGGAAATTTTGTAAACGACCTTCGTTTTCGACGAAACCACTTTTGTTCGATCCGTCATGTCAAGTTATTGCTAGGTTTCAAAATTCGTAAATTTCTGAATCAATATGCGAGCATGGCGAAATAAACGTGTTTTGTCAAGTTCAGTCAATTTCTATCGACCAGAAAATAGCCATTTTTCAAACAGTCTCGGAATTTGGCGATATTTGTTTTGTTAGAACCGTTGCGTCAATACGAAGCTAGAAAATATTTTTTTGGATTTTTAGAGTCCGTATGTGGCCCCGGTAAATTGAAATATGCGTCAAATTCAATATATAGATTTATATTTTGATTTTGATGGAAACTGATCGTGTCAGTCGAATCGGCTTGCAGTACATATCCCATTGCGTTCGGAATGGGGGTACTTAGCTATGGACGACAGTCGGTGGGTTCGATTTCGAGTTGAAAATAAAAAGTTGCTTTTAGAATTTAAATAATTAAATATATATATATATTATATAACACCCTCACCTCTCCCCTCTTCTACCTTCTCTCTCCCTCACATTCACCCCTCAGGCCCGACGAAGAAAAGAAAAAAAAGAAATTGCGGAAAAGGGCGGGCCGCCGCCATCGCCGTCGTGCGCTGCAAGAGGGTGGCCAGCGCCGCCTCTCGCCCTTCCTTCTCCCCCCTCCTTGCGCTTCCCACTCCTCTTCATTAAAAACCGTGCCCTAGCCCCCCTTCTTTTGCAGCAACCGCCGTGCCTGAGTGTAACGAACCGGGTTTTTCGACTCCGAAAATCAACATCAAACTACCATGTTGACCATTCAGACATCGAACATTCCAGATCATTAATAGAAAGAAGTTAGAGGGTGGGAATAGATAAGATAGAATTATTAGAATAGAAGAAGAAGAAGAAGAACACCACACAGAGTCTCACATCGCAGCGGAACAAAATATAATACAGAAATAATCTTTATTGAAAGCTTTAAAATACTTACAGTATCAGAGTACATCATACACTGGGACAGTTATACTAGCCTGTTCCCATATACAACACACAGCGGAATAGAAGCTATATAATATCATACGTCTGAACACCTCCAGCTCGTCTCTTCACAACCGTCGATAACCTGAACCTGTACAACCCGGCCTAACCCGAGCATTTACAAAACACCGGGTCAGTCTGGTGAACCAGAGTGAGATAAACTCGCACAGTAATAAGGGTGAATCATCCAATCATGATTTTAAAGTTCAAAACCTTTTCAAAAGAAAAGGATAATCGTAAGACCAAATCCACACATAAACACGGACGGTTTTTACCTTACGATAACCCAAAACAGTTTTACAATCAATATCTTGTCTGATATTATGATAATGTCTAAACACAAGTAAATAACAATCTAGTGGAACGCTTGCATCTCACGCTCCACATATATAGTATACAATCAAAACCCGCAGGCGCTTATTGGGAATTGGATTCCGACTTGACAAGGTATGGGTCCACCTTCCGATAGTGTATCTCTAGAGACGAATACACTGGGTTCAACAAGAACTTCTTGCAACCCGGCCCTCACATGACCGACCACTCATTTCGCTTGAGTGTATCGAATGTATATCACCGACGGTTGGGATCAGCAACCGTCTCCCGACAAGGGACAGCATCGAAACATAGATTTAAGAAGCAAAAAGGATTTCCTCTAGATAGGTGATCATACACCCTAATGGGAGCGACCCACATAGCCATGCTGCCTGCCCGATTTTTGTCATTTCCTGGTTGATGAGGCTTTAGGCCAGAATTAACTCTTGACATCTGGTCGCCATTTACTTTGAATGCCACATCGTCAGATCCGTCAGATATCACTAATTGACGTCCACAAAAATACTCTAGCTGAAAGCTAGAGAACGGCAATTCTCCGCCAACAACCATAGCACGTTTGAAGAAATCAACGTACGTGATCCTTTGGAAATACTCTGTCAGACATTCGTCCATATACGTCATCCAGGAACAGGATGAACCGAAGGCACTCTCCTACCGCATCCATATAGGAATCACCCCATGGATCAGTAGCGAGAAGTCCTTGCAACCCGTAGATTACAACTACGACAGAATCACAGCTCATCTCTGCTTGCCAGGCAGAGAATATTAGTGGTTCTTCCGTTTATGAAAATCAACGGTCTTCAATGCTCCATCTCGATCATCTTCTGAGGTCTTCACGTATTTGTTGGTCGGAATGGTTTTCGAATAAATTCGATCCCGGTCTTTCCGTACCAACAATCGTATTGGACAGATTTGATAGTCGGTGTTTTAACTATCAAAATATACAGTGTTTCAAACATGACACTCCAATGAGTTCACTGATTAAGTATTCAGCATCATTTGGCCTTTGACAAACTAATTTCCCTTTTTGTTAAATTGAAACTTCCAATTCTTTTAATATTCAAAAATACGATATTTGAATAACTCTAATTTATTAATTAACATTCGTCTTAACTCCATTCGCTTGACTCTAGATCACAGCGATCACAATGGTTACGCCTGATTCCCTCAGGAAACATCCGACCGCCGTAGGCTATCTGCAGCCCTGCGAATTACGCTAGCAGTCGTACGAGATGGCAACTTAGCCGAATAACTATGTTTTTATATACTAATGTCCTCAGAACCATTACGTTATAATACTTAGCAAAATACTTTATAACCATATACAATTTCCATTCTATTCCCCTTTCAAAACATTCGTTGTATTATCATGAACCTCTTTTACGATCGCCAACTAATATCATCTTCAGATAATCCCGATGTCGTTCAAGTTGGGGTATTTTAATTACCTCTCAGACCTTGATCAAACAACGTTCTTATCCTCAGATGAATATCAGTTGTAATCACCAAATCAATATTCCTATTTCCATCTCGAAATACATTCCATTATAACTGGGGTTTAGTTATACAACCCTATAACTCTCTTCTTTAACCATATTCATTTATTTCCAATCTTCTTTCAAATCTGTTCGACCATTTCCCACTTTTGAAATCTTATTCCAAATTTCCCTTTTTACTTGATCTCATTTTCAAATAACGTTAATTCAATATTAACGATTTACACTTTGAAACTCATTTATAAATCCTGGTTTATCTTAAACCCTTTTCAAAACCATATCTACATTTAAATGATATTTAATCCAAAAACACATTAATTCGATAATCAATTCAAATTCAAAATGGTCGATTTAATTCACTCAACTTGATTATCTCGTTAGCCCATTCCAAATAAATTCTCACTTTAAATTAATTAATTATATAATTAATTTAAACAAATCCCATTAATGGTTTTCTTAACAAAACGATTATCCAATTCTATCTATGCGATTTTATTTCCTATCTCGTACTTATCAATCTGATTTACATCGGAACTTGCTTTATAAAATCAATTTAAAATAATTTAAAGTCTTACATAAATAAAATGTTTATTTGTTTCTCTTGAATAACTTTTATTCAAAATAATATGTTCTAAAAATCTATTTCCAGTTATAAAATGCATTTTATTACTTCACCTCTATTGACTCACCTGACGGTGAATCAATATCTATAAAACGATTGATTTTATTGGCTATACGCTGCCAAATACCCAACCAATATCACCCATTGGTCTTAAACTAACCGATGTTGAACATTCAATAATCAACCATTAAATCAATCACACAAACAGATCAGTTCATATATGAGAATATGAAAATATAAATACATTTGAGGAATCCGGTTGGATCCCTCCAACCTGTTCTTCCCTGTATACAAAATGGTTATCTCAAATCAGACTGTTCAGTTTTGTTTAACTGATGAACTGAATAACGACCATTTAACATCAACCATAAGCAATTCAAACAATTCAACCATTTAAACATGTTTATAAATAAACATGACCAACCAAGGTGAGTTACCTTTATTGGAACCAAAAAATAACGGTTTGGTATTCACTGAAATTAAACACAGTTTAATTTCATCGGTTAAATCAACAGATAAATAACTAGCAAAACAGTCAACCATTGGCAAGCAGAGCATACAAAATAAAAATACCCAATTTATATAAAATATAAAAAGGGTAACTGAGTGAGTATAACTCACCTTATTTGATACCGTTGTTTGAACGGTTGATTTTAATTAAATTAAACGAGTGTTTAATTCAATTAAAAGAAATCCCGGTTGATTCCCATTTTTGTCCGGCACTGTTCCAGAATGTTCTGTTTGTCGATACGGTTCCAGCGTCTCTGTTCTGATCCAATTCTGACAATATAACCATGAGTTATTTATATTTTAATTTAGGAACCAATAAATTTCTTAATTAAGTTAATAATTTAACTAATTACATTTAATCAATCGGTGTCGGTCCCTTTTTCCTTTACTGGTTTGTTTGCTCTTCAACGTCCAAGATCCTGCCTGCAAGAGGTCCACGATTTAAGTTAATATGATTATACAATATATTTTCTAATTAGTTTTATTATTATTATACTAATTGTATTTAATCATTTTAACAAGTCCCCTTTTCCAATTTTACCTAGGCTAATGATTCAAGTAGGACCCAGGCACATTTTCACGAAGGCGTCACTCATGTTGGGATCAACAGGCTAGCTCCATCTTCTCGTAGCTACATGAAACCTTGAACCCGTCCTAACTCCATCATCCTGTTGTCTCGCTTCATACAGTGCCATGCTACCCAGTTTATGATCCAACTCCGCACTGCTTAATTTCCTACTTTCAAACAGTCTGCAATAATTCAAGTTTTAAGTCAAAAATCCTCTTAATTATATTAGTTAATTAAGAATCACGTGTTATGTTTTCTCACACAGATGTTGCTACTCAAAGAATCTGTTCGCTGCCTTCATGATCCCTTCTGTTCTTCCAAAAGCATCAGACTGATCCCCTTTGATCTTCCCGCAACTTGCCATTTCCGAGCCTTGAACGCAACCCTCTCCTTCCTTCAAATGAATACCAATACTTGCAGCACTCCCCCCCCCCAACGCTAACGCGTCCTTTTTTTTTCCTCTTTTTAAAAGCCTGCTACAACATCCTTCCTCACGCCCTCAGCTAATCCACCCTTCCCCGTGTACTTCGACGCCTCCCAAACTACCCCACTTCGCTATTCCCTCTTCTCGTCCCTCTCTTTTCTTCTTTTTTTTTTCTATTCTATCGAGAGGAGAGAAAAATGTAATGGGTTTATATAAGAAGGAGAAGTGTGGTGGTCACGTTACTTGGGGAGCACGGTTCTCTTTTTCCTTGGGTAGCACGGTTTTTCTTTTTCCTTGGGTAGCACGGTTAAGCAGGCTTACAGGAAAGAGGAAAGAAGCTATAGTAGAAAAAAATGGGATGTATTTACTAATATAATAATGATGTATGAAACTTCGTCATGGAGAAATCGAGGTAAAAATCACCATATAAAATTCCTGTTTTCTGATAAAAAGGCTAATCTTAGTGTAAAAAGATATTCCGGATCCAATGGGACAAGTTTCGTCGAAATCCGAGGTCATATGAAAAAATTTCCTTTATGAAACCAGAAATGAACACACGTTTAATTTTTCCACGGTCACTAGATAAATCAAATCAACTTGAAACTGCGAACATTGATAATAACTTTTCGATACGAACCCAACGACACTAATTTCGTCGCATTCTGAGACTGTTGCCCCGGTAGGCTGTTTTTACCCCGAACCGCTATATCCCTTTTAACACCAAATTTCTCGATCTCTAAAAACAACAAACTATATATCTATCCTGACTCTAATCGACGATACGAACTCAACGGAACTGGTTTCGTGGCCTAATTCGATCATCTGCTCAAGTTATGCCAAATATCCTTTTATTCATTTTAATACGCGCTATAGAAATTTGAACGGGCGTTTACGGCTACCGTGGTCACATACGATATCGGTTTTCCACGCAATTCACCACCGTACAATAATTTAGCGATACGGTTCTAATGAAACTGATTTTGTCGAAATCTGAGTCCGTTTGCAAAATGGCCATTTTAAAGGCCTATAATTTAATAACGATTTTCCATAGCGACTATTTCAAAATTTGATTTGGCCATAACTATCAAACTATAACACGAAATCTGGATTTTTCTCTTTCATATGAAAATTATCGTAAATACGGTTCCAACGTGTCTTGTTTCACAGAAATCCGACTTATATCGAACTCTGTATTCTCAGTTGAAGTTCAAAACTTCAATTTACGAACTGCACGCCATTTTCAAGCTCGAATTATATATATATATATAAATTATAACGTTCAACTTCGCTTTTAATAACGAATTAAATATTAAATTCCATTAATATTCCCAATATAATATATAAATTTAATTAAATATTTGATGGGCAAAAACACGGGTCGTTACATTCTTCCCCCCTTAAAATAATTTCGTCCTCGAAATTGCTAAGGTAAGAAAGAACGTTATAAACCCAATAACTTTCAAATCTAATTTTATATTAAATTAGAAACCAATTCAATACTGTAAATAAATATTTTCAAAAATATCGAAAATTTTCTAACACTTTAAATTTCCGAAAAATTTCGCCAGCACCTCCTCTGTACGGCTCAATCGGTACAACCACAACTCGCCCTTTCTAGGCCTTCTCCAATCCAAAAGAAAACAAAACAGCCAAGTGGCTTGCCAAATTGGCTCACAAATCTCCAAACCCATATAAAAATAAACGTGTACCTTTTTGTTGGGCATAACATTATATCCTTCCCGTCTGCTACCCTGTCAGCATATACAAATGTATTCTCCAGCCAAAATTCCAATTTTATCCTCTGAACTAAATCCTTCACGTGTCCAAGCCAAATCCCATTCTTAACTCAATCATCATCCATCATCAATTCCAACCAACACTATTTCAGATTCTTGTCTCACAAATTTCAAAATCTGATTCTACTCGATATATTATCTCCCGATTCAATTTCCAGTTAATTAGTTTCAATTCAATCCATATTTGCTTTCACAAACTTTTATTTAATTTTGCCTTGTTCAACAATTTCCCTGGGAGTTTTCAAACAGTAGCTCTTTCAAAAATCAAATAATCTTTTTCAGGATTCAAACAACTTGTTTTTCTCAAAGCAATTCAAAACAAAATCCTTGGTAGTAATTTGTCACTTACCACTCGAAAATGAACACCGATAATGGCGCGCACATCATCGGAATCTATTTTCCAGCTATCTAAGTGAGTTCAATACTATATTACTTTCAAAACCATTTCTAAACACTTTTATTTTGAAATCCATTTCAAAATATCCCTTTCAATGCTTGTAACAAGTTTAAAATCTCCCAGGATTTTTTTTTTTTAAATTCTCATATATTCAATCCAAGTTTATTTACAACACCTTTCCCACCTTTGGGAATTTTAATTCCAATTCTGATTTTAATTCCAGATTTAATTCATCTGATTCCATATTATACGAATTTTAATTGGTTATTTATATAACCATTCCAATTATAATCAACCAACACATCCAATATACTATAATACTTCAAATATATATCATTCTTTTATATTAAATATAATTTGGGTAAAATTATTTCATTTATCCTCTTTCAAAAACATACTGTGTCGAATTATTCTGTTCAAGAGTTTAGAAACACTTATCGACACAGTTTGCATTACTGTATCGACCAGAATTCATAAACTACTCGACAAACCAACCAACACAATATAAGACAGTTTTTATATCAATTTACAAATACGCGCTCATATATATACACTCAAACTCAATCTAGGGTATTACTAACCCCATCTCTACTGAGTCACGCCACAGAGCCAAGGAAATTACTTAACCAATAGCTCTGATACCACTGTAACGAACCGGGTTTTTCGACTCCGAAAATCAACATCAAACTACCATGTTGACCATTCAGACATCGAACATTCCAGATCATTAATAGAAAGAAGTTAGAGGGTGGGAATAGATAAGATAGAATTATTAGAATAGAAGAAGAAGAAGAACACCACACAGAGTCTCACATCGCAGCGGAACAAAATATAATACAGAAATAATCTTTATTGAAAGCTTTAAAATACTTACAGTATCAGAGTACATCATACACTGGGACAGTTATACTAGCCTGTTCCCATATACAACACACAGCGGAATAGCAGCTATATAATATCATACGTCTGAACACCTCCAGCTCGTCTCTTCACAACCGTCGATAACCTGAACCTGTACAACCCGGCCTAACCCGAGCATTTACAAAACACCGGGTCAGTCTGGTGAACCAGAGTGAGATAAACTCGCACAGTAATAAGGGTGAATCATCCAATCATGATTTTAAAGTTCAAAACCTTTTCAAAAGAAAAGGATAATCGTAAGACCAAATCCACACATAAACACGGACGGTTTTTACCTTACGATAACCCAAAACAGTTTTACAATCAATATCTTGTCTGATATTATGATAATGTCTAAACACAAGTAAATAACAATCTAGTGGAACGCTTGCATCTCACGCTCCACATATATAGTATACAATCAAAACCCGCAGGCGCTTATTGGGAATTGGATTCCGACTTGACAAGGTATGGGTCCACCTTCCGATAGTGTATCTCTAGAGACGAATACACTGGGTTCAACAAGAACTTCTTGCAACCCGGCCCTTACATGACCGACCACTCATTTCGCTTGAGTGTATCGAATGTATATCACCGACGGTTGGGATCAGCAACCGTCTCCCGACAAGGGACAACATCGAAACATAGATTTAAGAAGCAAAAAGGATTTCCTCTAGATAGGTGATCATACACCCTAATGGGAGCGACCCACATAGCCATGCTGCCTGCCCGATTTTTGTCATTTCCTGGTTGATGAGGCTTTAGGCCAGAATTAACTCTTGACATCTGGTCGCCATTTACTTTGAATGCCACATCGTCAGATCCGTCAGATATCACTAATTGACGTCCACAAAAATACTCTAGCTGAAAGCTAGAGAACGGCAATTCTCCGCCAACAACCATAGCACGTTTGAAGAAATCAACGTACGTGATCCTTTGGAAATACTCTGTCAGACATTCGTCCATATACGTCATCCAGGAACAGGATGAACCGAAGGCACTCTCCTACCGCATCCATATAGGAATCACCCCATGGATCAGTAGCGAGAAGTCCTTGCAACCCGTAGATTACAACTACGACAGAATCACAGCTCATCTCTGCTTATCAGGCAGAGAATATTAGTGGTTCTTCCGTTTATGAAAATCAACGGTCTTCAATGCTCCATCTCGATCATCTTCTGAGGTCTTCACGTATTTGTTGGTCGGAATGGTTTTCGAATAAATTCGATCCCGGTCTTTCCGTACCAACAATCGTATTGGACAGATTTGATAGTCGGTGTTTTAACTATCAAAATATACAGTGTTTCAAACATGACACTCCAATGAGTTCACTGATTAAGTATTCAGCATCATTTGGCCTTTGACAAACTAATTTCCCTTTTTGTTAAATTGAAACTTCCAATTCTTTTAATATTCAAAAATACGATATTTGAATAACTCTAATTTATTAATTAACATTCGTCTTAACTCCATTCGCTTGACTCTAGATCACAGCGATCACAATGGTTACGCCTGATTCCCTCAGGAAACATCCGACCGCCGTAGGCTATCTGCAGCCCTGCGAATTACGCTAGCAGTCGTACGAGATGGCAACTTAGCCGAATAACTATGTTTTTATATACTAATATCCTCAGAACCATTACGTTATAATACTTAGCAAAATACTTTATAACCATATACAATTTCCATTCTATTCCCCTTTCAAAACATTCGTTGTATTATCATGAACCTCTTTTACGATCGCCAACTAATATCATCTTCAGATAATCCCGATGTCGTTCAAGTTGGGGTATTTTAATTACCTCTCAGACCTTGATCAAACAACGTTCTTATCCTCAGATGAATATCAGTTGTAATCACCAAATCAATATTCCTATTTCCATCTCGAAATACATTCCATTATAACTGGGGTTTAGTTATACAACCCTATAACTCTCTTCTTTAACCATATTCATTTATTTCCAATCTTCTTTCAAATCTGTTCGACCATTTCCCACTTTTGAAATCTTATTCCAAATTTCCCTTTTTACTTGATCTCATTTTCAAATAACGTTAATTCAATATTAACGATTTACACTTTGAAACTCATTTATAAATCCTGGTTTATCTTAAACCCTTTTCAAAACCATATCTACATTTAAATGATATTTAATCCAAAAACACATTAATTCGATAATCAATTCAAATTCAAAATGGTCGATTTAATTCACTCAACTTGATTATCTCGTTAGCCCATTCCAAATAAATTCTCACTTTAAATTAATTAATTATATAATTAATTTAAACAAATCCCATTAATGGTTTTCTTAACAAAACGATTATCCAATTCTATCTATGCGATTTTATTTCCTATCTCGTACTTATCAATCTGATTTACATCGGAACTTGCTTTATAAAATCAATTAAAAATAATTTAAAGTCTTACATAAATAAAATGTTTATTTGTTTCTCTTGAATAACTTTTATTCAAAATAATATGTTCTAAAAATCTATTTCCAGTTATAAAATGCATTTTATTACTTCACCTCTATTGACTCACCTGACGGTGAATCAATATCTATAAAACGATTGATTTTATTGGCCATACGCTGCCAAATACCCAACCAATATCACCCATTGGTCTTAAACTAACCGATGTTGAACATTCAATAATCAACCATCAAATCAATCACACAAACAGATCAGTTCATATATGAGAATATGAAAATATAAATACATTTGAGGAATCCGGTTGGATCCCTCCAACCTGTTCTTCCCTGTATACAAAATGGTTATCTCAAATCAGACTGTTCAGTTTTGTTTAACTGATGAACTGAATAACGACCATTTAACATCAACCATAAGCAATTCAAACAATTCAACCATTTAAACATGTTTATAAATAAACATGACCAACCAAGGTGAGTTACCTTTATTGGAACCAAAAAATAACGGTTTGGTATTCACTGAAATTAAACACAGTTTAATTTCATCGGTTAAATCAACAGATAAATAACTAGCAAAACAGTCAACCATTGGCAAGCAGAGCATACAAAATAAAAATACCCAATTTATATAAAATATAAAAAGGGTAACTGAGTGAGTATAACTCACCTTATTTGATACCATTGTTTGAACGGTTGATTTTAATTAAATTAAAGGAGTGTTTAATTCAATTAAAAGAAATCCCGGTTGATTCCCATTTTTGTCCGGCACTGTTCCAGAATGTTCTGTTTGTCGATACGGTTCCAGCGTCTCTGTTTTGATCCAATTCTGACAATATAACCACGAGTTATTTATATTTTAATTTAGGAACCAATAAACTTCTTAATTAAGTTAATAATTTAACTAATTACATTTAATCAATCGGTGTCGGTCCCTTTTCCTTTACTGGTTTGTTTGCTCTTCAACGTCCAAGATCCTGCCTGTAAGAGGTCCACGATTTAAGTTAATATGATTATACAATATATTTTCTAATTAGTTTTATTATTATTATACTAATTGTATTTAATCATTTTAACAAGTCCCCTTTTCCAATTTTACCTAGGCTAATGATTCAAGTAGGACCCAGGCACGTTTTCACGAAGGCATCACTCATGTTGGGATCAACAGGCTAGCTCCATCTTCTCGTAGCTACATGAAACCTTGAACCCGTCCTAACTCCATCATCCTGTTGTCTCGCTTCATACAGTGCCATGCTACCCAGTTTATGATCCAACTCCGCACTGCTTAATTTCCTACTTTCAAACAGTCTGCAATAATTCAAGTTTTAAGTCAAAAATCCTCTTAATTATATTAGTTAATTAAGAATCACGTGTTATGTTTTCTCACACAGATGTTGCTACTCAAAGAATCTGTTCGCTGCCTTCATGATCCCTTCTGTTCTTCCAAAAGCATCAGACTGATCCCCTTTGCTCTTCCCGCAACTTGCCATTTCCGAGCCTTGAACGCAACCCTCTCCTTCCTTCAAATGAATACCAATACTTGCAGCACTCCCCCCCCCCCCCAACGCTAACGCGTCCTTTGTTTTTTTTTTTTTTCTCTTTTTAAAAGCCTGCTACAACATCCTTCCTCACGCCCTCAGCTAATCCACCCTTCCCCGTGTACTTCGACGCCTCCCAAACTACCCCACTTCGCTATTCCCTCTTCTCGTCCCTCTCTTTTTTTTTTTTTTTTTCTATTCTATCGAGAGGAGAGAAAAATGTAATGGGTTTATATAAGAAGGAGAAGTGTGGTGGTCACGTTACTTGGGGAGCACGGTTCTCTTTTTCCTTGGGTAGCACGGTTTTTCTTTTTCCTTGGGTAGCACGGTTAAGCAGGCTTACAGGAAAGAGGAAAGAAGCTATAGTAGAAAAAAATGGGATGTATTTACTAATATAATAATGATGTATGAAACTTCGTCATGGAGAAATCGAGGTAAAAATCACCATATAAAATTCCTGTTTTCTGATAAAAAGGCTAATCTTAGTGTAAAAAGATATTCCGGATCCAATGGGACAAGTTTCGTCGAAATCCGAGGTCATATGAAAAAATTTCCTTTATGAAACCAGAAATGAACACACGTTTAATTTTTCCACGGTCACTAGATAAATCAAATCAACTTGAAACTGCGAACATTGATAATAACTTTTCGATACGAACCCAACGACACTAATTTCGTCGCATTCTGAGACTGTTGCCCCGGTAGGCTGTTTTTACCCCGAACCGCTATATCCCTTTTAACACCAAATTTCTCGATCTCTAAAAACAACAAACTATATATCTATCCTGACTCTAATCGACGATACGAACTCAACGGAACTGGTTTCGTGGCCTAATTCGATCATCTGCTCAAGTTATGCCAAATATCCTTTTATTCATTTTAATACGCGCTATAGAAATTTGAACGGGCGTTTACGGCTACCGTGGTCACATACGATATCGGTTTTCCACGCAATTCACCACCGTACAATAATTTAGCGATACGGTTCTAATGAAACTAATTTTGTCGAAATCTGAGTCCGTTTGCAAAATGGCCATTTTAAAGGCCTATAATTTAATAACGATTTTCCATAGCGACTATTTCAAAATTTGATTTGGCCATAACTATCAAACTATAACACGAAATCTGGATTTTTCTCTTTCATATGAAAATTATCGTAAATACGGTTCCAACGTGTCTTGTTTCACAGAAATCCGACTTATATCGAACTCTGTATTCTCAGTTGAAGTTCAAAACTTCAATTTACGAACTGCACGCCATTTTCAAGCTCGAATTATATATATATATATAAATTATAACGTTCAACTTCGCTTTTAATAACGAATTAAATATTAAATTCCATTAATATTCCCAATATATTATATAAATTTAATTAAATATTTGATGGGCAAAAACACGGGTCGTTACACTGAGGGCCCAACGACCACCGACCCTCAGCCTTCACCTCCCCTCGACTCCGTGACTTCCCACTGCGCCCCTTCCACGTTTAAAACCCCCCTCCACAACCCAAATTGACCCCAAGCAGCCACCTCCGACCAACGTGGGCCCCGTCACCGCTGCTACACTACTCGTCGACTCCGGCGTCGCCCTTCCTCAATCATCCGCCGTCTCCGATTTCACCGATGAGAGTTTATTTATCATTTTCATGTGTTTTTGAAATTAAAAATGCGATTTTTAAGTGGTGTAGGATATGAAAATATTTTTAGAAGGATAAAGATGTGAATTTTATCATATGTATACTATTTGCAAAATAATTAAGCTAGAAAATTATTTTTAGAAGTATAAAAATTAGATTTTCATACCGGCAAAGTTAAGATTTTTATAACGGTAAAGTATAGATTTTTATAACGATAAAGTTATGACTTTTATAATGTAAGAAGCGAAGATAAAAATATCATCTTTGTTTAGATAAAAATATCATCTTTGTTTAGATAATATCATCTTTGTTTAGATAAAAATATGATCTTTATTATATGAACAGCGGTATAAAAATAGAATTTTTATCTATATAGTAGCAGTATAAAAATGTGATTTTTATCCATATAGCATAGTTATAAAAATGTGATTTTTATATACATAGCAGCAATATAAAGATGCGATTTTTATATATGTAGTGGATGCGGACAACGAAAGTGACAAAAGGCGAGAACGGCGAAAATTTTCTACATATGAAGAGTCGCGGTGTTTGATTTAGCTCTTGGTGAGAACTTCTCACTTTAATTCTTGTTTTCTAGTTAAAATTATATACTAGGATGCAGACGGTGCTTAGCAGCACCCGACACCCGTTGTCCACAGACCATGGACGACTTGTCTGATTTTGTTGTGTGGTGAAAATTGATTATGATGTGGAATGAATGGAAATATATTCATGTGTTGAAATAAATTATTTGTCGTTAAAAATATAAATTTAACGTGAATGTGAATAAATATTCATTTACAAATCAGATGATTTGTACACCCATTTGAAGGATATTGATTGGGACGATAAATTTTAAACATCGCCCAACTGCACAAATAATATTCAGTGTTTGTTGATTTGAAACCCCGCACGGTTGTTGGGATGAAATTTGATGTACACTAATCCCAATTATTTAATTGTATGTCAATCGATAGGTTGACAGACAATTGTGTGTGCACTCTTGATGATGGTTGATTATTTATCATTGCTATTATATACACGTGTTGTATAGAATCCATATAAATAACATTATATGGTAATTGAGTGGGTCTCATTCCAATTTAGAAAATAAATCATAATCATGTGTGGAATAAACAAAATAGTCATGTGTTGACAATAAACATGTGTTGAGGATATTCATGTGTTGAAACCATTCATGTGTTGAAAATATTCGTGTGTTGAATAAAATATTTATACAATAAAATTCACATTTTTATTGTAAGTAAGAATGAATAGATATTCATGTGTTGAATAAAATATATATTCATGTGTTGAAGAAAATATTCATTTGTTGAATAGAATAACGAAGTTACTGAAATATATAAAGCCACGTTGATTAGCTTTGCGCCATTTTGACGCGAACGATATTTATATCGATTATATTCGTTTTTATAATGAATATAGAAAAGGAAGTGATTTGCAAATATAACGTTTTGAAAAATTATCATTTATATATAAATAATATGAAATATTCAATTTTGATTTAAAATTGAATATGAAGTTGAAATCGTTTTTAAAACGAATTTAAACGATTTATAAAATACGTTTAGAATTGAAATCGACGAAATATATATAATATATATATTATATATATTAAATGGCCTGAATAGAACGCGCCACGCAGCGGCAATTCGTAAATTTCGACCATTGACTTCGAATTGACGTTACCGGAGATCCGACCGTCGGATTCTCCTGAAACCGGAACCGTTGGGTTCGTATCGAAAAGAGCTTTTCAATGAATATTAGAAATTAGAAATTTGAAATCTAATGGTTGGATTTGGAATTATGTCCAAATCAAATTTGGAAAAGGTCGTTGCAAGTGCAGTTCGACGACCGTTATTGGAAATCGACTATACGAGCCTTGATAAAATTTTTAAAAATATCAATAATTTGTGTGAAATCATAATAAATGATTTAGAAAGAATTGGGGTGAAAAATCCCATATTTAAAAAGGATAAAAATATATTTTTATCGAAATGAACTAGTTATGAACTAGAATTATAATCCAATATTTTTGAATAAATAAATTGGATTTGAAGTGGTTTTAAAAATAATCAGAATTTCCAATATACGAATTGGAATGGATTTGAATCGAAATTATCTTCGGAATATTTCGATGTTGGATTTCGTGATTATACATATATGGTTGCGGAGATTTGGAAGAAATATTTATATTGTTATTTCCAATACGATATTTGTTGGTTTCAGAATTTGATATTGAATATACGCCGATATATTTTCTATTTAGAGCCTTGTATTTAATGTCAAATGGAAATTTGGGTTCGTCGTGAATGGTGTCTTAAATAACACTGTTCTTGAACCCAGTTTCGAAAAGAATAAATCTTTTAATTAAAATTTAGTGAAATTGTGCAGTTAATTAGTATTTAATTGGAATTGAATTTAAATTGGTTTTTGGGGTTTATCGTGAGCGGTGTTTTGAATAACACCTGTTCTTTAACCCGATTAACAATGGAATGTGATTTTGGGTTTATCGTGAACCGTGTTTTAGATGACATTGGTTCTTTAACCTAGTTAAAGACAGGATATTGATTTTTGGGAAGATTAAAACTAAGTGGAGTTTTGATGAATCTTTAATTAGATTGAAATGATCGAGAATGGAGTATCACTAGTTTTGCTCCAAAGCGATAGTTAAATCTTTAATTAGATTTAAACGTGAAATGGTAATTAATATTTACCGATAACACTGTGGTGTTAGATATGGAGTATTACCAGTTTTTCTCCATGGGATGAATAGGTTGGGATTGGGAAATAAAATAAACAATTACTTCGGTGTGTTTCGCTAATCCCGACTAGTTTGGAAAACCTTAACATGGTTTAAAA
Organism: Allium sativum; assembly: GCA_030737875.1. Lineage (NCBI taxonomy): Eukaryota > Viridiplantae > Streptophyta > Magnoliopsida > Asparagales > Amaryllidaceae > Allium > Allium sativum. Next base: position 504,512,550 of record CM060921.1, on the reverse strand, counting down.
TGATATCCAAAGGAAGATTAAAGAATAAATTTAGAAGAATTTATCTTTGATAAAATTAATGGGAACCTTTCCCTAAGAATGTGAATATTTGAATAAAAGAATACTCTGAATTGGAATGAGACATATGTTGTGTTTGTGTAACACTTGTTTATTATATACGCGGGTTATTTGGAAAGGCCGGGTTTATACCCATTCTGAATAACCGATTCAACGATAAGTCGAAGATGAAGACGGTGGTTGAAGACCGGAGGTCTTCACATCGTTTGGATGATTATTGATGATCTTGATTGGGCTGTACACCCAAGAGGAGGGAATCAGTTGGTGATCGTCCAGACGTACTTGGAGATTGATGGATATGCGAGGAATAAGTTTCCTTCGGTTTCGATCGGACCCAGAAGGAACTTGTAAATGGACTGTGTGTCTGACATTGGATTTTATTCTATGTGATTGATTTCTATTAAATATATATCTGTTTGGCGACGGAGAATTTATTCTCTTGCTTAACGCCCTTCTCTGAGACGTACGAGCTTAGAGGTTATATATAGATAGATATCAGTCGCATGGCATGAATTGCCTGTGTGGCATGCCTAAGTGGGAAATGATCAAGGCTTTTGTTGAAAAGCAAAGTCTTGCGGTTGATGATCAAAGCGCGGCCTATGTGGCACAGCTTTGTGTATACCGTTAATTCGCGAGCCTCACACCTCGGAATGAGTCAAAAACGGGATAGTGACTGCATGGAGAGCACGACGTTTCTTTCTAGCTATGGGTGATGTCAGTGACCTACCAGCCCTTCCATTTATATACTTTTTAGCTGTGTGGTTGTTGGAATGCGAGGCGCCTCGGATATAGGTCTGAAAGGACTGGGAAACGTGTGTTCAGGAATAACTAATCCTCAAAAGTAAGAGTGGACCGACCCAGAAGATCCAGGATCGCTAGAGTGTCTCGAACGGAGAGGAGCTTGCCCCTTGCCTCGACTCATGACGGAAATCCAATTTCCAATACGACCTTTGCGGTTTTATTTGTAGAACTAGTATGGCGACATTATACATGGTACCTATGCCGCCTAGGATTGATACATTTATATTTGAAGTTGTTTTCATCACTTATAGTAATAATAAAAGATGAAATTTAGCGTATCAAGCATTCTTTGGCTATTATAAGGTAAAACCCTATCCTCCGGCTTGCGTTGCATTGTGTGATGGGACCTGGGTCTTATAACAGCTTCATTTTTCTTTATTTAGCATTGCGCTTTTGTTATATGCACTGGTATTCTTGGGGTAAAAACCCGTTCCGTGTTACCCAACTTTAAAAATGAAGATTAATAACTGTTTTAGTTCTCACACCAGTCACATGGCTGACCTGGAGTTTATTGTTTTAACCTAAACTCTAGGTGCCCCTATTTTCCACACGGGCGGCTAGTAGTTTTGGTTTTGCAGATTTATATTCACAGGATCCTGGTTTATAGTTGAAGTGATATTCGGAAAGCTCTGTATCCGCGTATTTCTTTCAATTATGTTTTATATTATTTTTCCGCTGCTATGTATTTAAATGTAATTCAAATCTCTGATATTTGTCAAATGTGTAATATTTATTCATACTCTGTATATTCTTGTATTCTGATGGAATTGTTGTAATAAACAATGAAATGTTCTTTTGTTTATGTTCTGATTCGTCTTGTCCTCAAAGCAATCTGGGGTTTCGAACGGTCTTGGTCGGTTTAGCGATCGATTCAGATCGAGCGAAATTCTCAATTGATACATTTGGTATCAGAGCTTTGGTTTACAGAGCTCGAGAACAAGACACATTAGAACCAAACGAAAGAATTCATCAGAGATTGGACTAGTAGTGTCCAATAAGAATAACTCGTTAGAGATGGGATCAGTAGTATCCTAGAACGAGTGTGAAGAGTATATTTTTTAAAAATAAAAACGAAAACAAGTTTTGTTTTGAAAATTTAAACTATTTTGTACGTATTTGAATATATTATTTGTATTGAATTTGGACAATCGAGTATATAAAGATTTTGCATATATGCCTCATGAACGTATATTCAAATTTTTAATATACTGGATAGATATAGAATCGCACTCTAGTAGCCCGGAGATGTTCTGATGGTGGTTCGAAACATCATCAGCATTTATGTTCGAGCTTCGAAGGTGGGATATCTATATATTTCCATTAGACTGGTGTGAGAACCAAAACTAGATAGGATCTATTGTTGTGATTTGGCATGAAAAACATGATTTTCTGTATACATATCAAAATTATGAATTTGAAACGATAATCCACTAATTGATTGTTGATTGTGTTGTTTGATTATTGGTTTCGTTTATTAAAATTTTGAACCATTTAGCCTAATGGAACCAAATTTAAAACTGAATTGAAAATTGATTACAATTGCATGCATATACATGTATATCCATTGAACAGGTCATAGCAAGGAGGCTAGAGCAGAGGAATAAAATTGTTTATCCGACAAATAGGTAAATGTTTATCGTACTTCTTGGGGTTTTTGATGATTTTGTGAGCCGATTGGCTAGTCTCTTGGCTTTTTCTTTTTCTTTTGGATTGGTGAGGGCCCTGGGAGGCTATTTGAAATATCCCGAAGCTCCCGGTGCAGGGGAGGTCATGGCGAAATTTTTCGAAAATTTAGGGTGTTAGCCTAATTTTTGAAAAATTTGAAAAGTTCTTAGAAACTGAAAAGCTAAAGAACTTAAGCCGTAATTAAAATAATGGAAGTTGAGTTGGTTAGTTAAACAACTTTCAGCTTCTTTACTTTTCGAGGATGAAAAGTTTTAAGTGGGGGAGATTGTAACAACCCGGAAAATTTGAGCCAATTTAAAATTTTTATTTTGGAGAATTTAATGAACTTTGAATATTTAAAATGAATTATTTTAAATAATGACGACGAGAAATTTATTTTTAATAGAATTAGAACGTATATATTTATATCGATCATCGTTAGAATATAATTATTTATTTTTAATTATAAAAGGAATTGAAAATGGCACGGTAGTTCGAAAATTCGATTTCAAATTTCAAATGAATGTACAGGATTCAAAATAAACCGGATTTTAACGAAACCAAAAATATTAGAATCTATTTGAGAATATCTTTCCAACGAATCCAAAAGATCAAAATTTAATAGCGGGAATCAAAAGTTATGCCCAGTTTAAAATTCAGAATAGTCGCTATGGAATTTTTGGCCCTTAAAAATGGAAATTTTGCAAACCTTCATTTTCGACGAAACCACTTTTGTTGGATCTGTGATGTCAAGTTATTGCTAGGTTTCAAAATTCGTAATTTTCTAAATCAATATGTGAGCGTGGCGAAATAAAATGTGTTTTGTCAATTTCAGTTAATTTCGATCAACCAGAAAATAGCCATTTTTTCAAACGGTCTCGAAATTTGGCGAAATTAGTTTTGTTAGAACCGTATCGTCAATATGAAGCTAGAAAATATTTTTTGGGATTTTTAGAGTCCGTATGTGGCCCCGGTAAATTGAAATATGCGTTCAAATTCAATATATAGACTTAGATTTTGATTTTGACAGAAACTGATCGAGACAGTCGAATCGGCTTGCAGTACATATCCCATTGCGTACTGAATGGGGGTAATTAGTTATAGACGACAGTCGGTGGGTTCGATTTCGAGTTGAAAATAAAAAGTTGCTTTTAGAATTTAAATAATTAAATATATATATATATATTATATAACACCCTCACCTCTCCCCTCTTCTACCTTCTCTCTCCCTCACATTCACCCCTCAGGCCCGACGAAGAAAATAAAACGAAATTGCAGAAAAGGGGGGGCCGGCGCCATCGCCGTCGTGCGCCACCGGAGGGTAGCCAGCGCCGCCTCTCTCCCTTCCTTTTCCCCCTCCTTGTGCTTCCCTCTCCTCTTCATTAAAAACCGTGCCCTAGCCCCCCTACTTTTGCAGCAACCGTTGCGCCTGAGGGCCCCACGACCACCGCCCCTCTGCCTTCACCTCCCCTCGACGTCGTGACCTCCCACTCCGCCCCTTCCACGTTTAAAACCCCCCTCCACAACCCAAATTGACCCCAAGCAGCCACCTCCGACCAACGTGGACCCGTCGCCGCTGCTACACCACTCGTCGACTCCGGCGCCGCCATTCCTCAATCATCCCCCGTCTCCGATTTCGCCGGTGAGAGTTTATTTATCATTTTCATGTGGTTTTGAAATTAAAAATGCGATTTTTAAGTGGTGTAGGATATGAAAATATTTTTAGAAGGATAAAGATGTGATTTTTATCATATGTATACTATTTGCAAAATAGTTAAGCTAGGAAATTATTTTTAGAAGTATAAAAATTAGATTTTTATACCGGCAAAGTTAAGATTTTTATAACAATAAAGTATAGATTTTTATAACGATAAAGTTATGACTTTTATAATGTAAAAAGCGAAGATAAACATATCATCCTTGTTTAGATAAAAATATCATCTTTGTTTAGATAAAAATATCATCTTTGTTTAGATAAAAATATGATCTTTATTATATGAACAGCGGTATAAAAATAGAATTTTTATCTATATAGTAGCAGTTTAAAAATGTGATTTTTATCCATATAGCATAGTTATAAAAATGTGATTTTTATATACATAGCAGCAATATAAAGAAGCGATTTTTATATATGTAGTAGATACGGACAACGAAAGTGATAAAAGGCGAGAACAGAGACAATTTTTTACATATGACGAGTCGCGGCGTTTTATTTAGCTCTTGGTGATAACTTCTCACTTTAATTCTTGTTTTCTAGTTAAAATTATATACTAGAATGCAGACGGTGCCTAGCAGCACCCGGCACCCGTTATCAACAGACCATGGACGACTTGTCTGATTTTGTTGTGTGGTGAAAATTGATTGTGATGTGGAATGAATGGAAATATATTCATGTGCTGAAATAAATTATTTGTTGTTAAAAATATAAATTTAACGTGAATGTGAATAAATATTCATTTACAAATCAGATGATTTGTTTATGTACACCCATTTAAAGGATATTGATTGGGACGATAAATTTTAAACATCGCCCAACTGCACAAATAATATTCAGTGTTTGTTGATTTGAAACCCCGCACGGGTGTTGGGATTATATTTGATGTACACTAATCCCAATTATTTAGTTGTATGTCAATCGATAGGTTGACAGACAGTTGTGTGGTGCACTCTGGATGATGGTTGATTATTTATCATTGATACTATATACATATGTTGTATAGAATCCATATAAATAACATTATATGGTAGTTGAGTGGGTCTCATTCCAATTTAGAAAATAAATCATATTCATGTGTTGAATAAACAAAATAGTCATGTGTTGACAATACTCATGTGTTGAAACCATTCATGAGTTGAAAATATTCATGTGTTAAATAAAATATTTATACAATAAAATTCACATTTTTATTGTAAGTAAGAATGAATAGATATTCATGTGTTGAATAAAATATATATTCTTGTGTTGAAGAAAATATTCATTTGTTGAATAGAATAACGAAGTTACTGAAATATATAAAGCCGTGTTGATTAGCTTTGCGCCATTTTGACGCGAACGATATTTATATCGGTTATAATCATTTTTATAATGAATATAGAAAAGGAAGTGATTTCAAAATATAACGTTTTGAAAATTTTTATTTATATATTAATGATATGGAATATTCAATTTTGATTTAAAATTGAATATGAAGTTGAAATCATTTTTCAAACGAATTTAAACAATTTATAAAATACATTTAGAATTGAAATCGATGAAATATAATATATATATATATATATATATATTATATATATTAAATGGCCTGAATAGAACGCGCCACGCCGCGGTAGTTCGCGAATTTCGACCATTGACTTCGAATTGACGTTACGGGAGATCCACCGTGGGATTCTCCTGAAACCGGAACCGTTGGGTTCGTATCGAAAAGGGCTTTCCAATAAATATTAGAAATTTGAAATCTAACGGTTGGATTTGGAATTATGTCCAAATCAAATTTGGAAAAGGTCGTTGTAAGTGCAGTCCGACGACCGTTATTGGAAATCGACTGTACGAGCCTTGATAAAATTATTAAAAATATCAATAATTTGTGTAAAATCATAATAAATGATTTAGAAAGAATTGGGGTGAAAAATCCTATATTTAAAAAGGATAAAAATATATTTTTATCGAAATGAACTAGTTATGAACTAGAATTATAATCCAATATTTTTGAATAAATAAATTGGATTTGAAGTGGTTTCAAAAATAATCAGAATTTCCAATATACGAATTGGAATGGATTTGAATTGAAATTATCTTCGGAATATTTCGATGTTGGATTTCGTGATTATACAGATATGGCTGTGGAAATTTGAAAGATATATTTATATCGTTATTTCCAATACGATATTTGTTGGTTTCAGAATTTGATATTGAATATAAGCCGATATATTTTCTATTTAGAGCCTTGTATTTAATGTCAAATGGGATTTTGGGTTCGTCGTGAATGGTGTCTTAAATAACACTGTTCTTGAACCCAGTTTAGAAAAGAATAAATCTTTTAATTAAAATTTAGTGAAATTGTCCAGTTAATTAGTATTTAATTGGAATTGAATTTAAATTGGTTTTTGGGGTTTATCGTGAGCGGTGTTTTGAATAACACATGTTCTTTAACCCGATTAACAATGGAATGTGATTTTGGGTTTATCGTGAACCGTGGTTTAGATGACATTGGTTCTTTAACCCAGTTAAATACAGGATATTGAATTTTGGGAAGATTAAAACTAAGTGGAGTTTTAATGAATCTTTAATTAGATTGAAATGATTGAGAATGGAGTATCACTAGTTTTGCTCCAAAGCGATAGTTAAATCTTTAATTAGATTTAAACGTGAAATGGTAATTAATATTTACCGATAACACCGTGATGTTAGATATAGAGTATTACCAGTTTTTCTCCATGGGATGAATAGGTTGGGATTGGGAAATAAAATAAACAATTACTTCAGTGTGTTTCGCTAATCCCGACTAGTTTGGAAAACCTTAACATGGTTTGAAATGATATCCAAAGGAAGATTAAAGAATAAATTTAGAAGAATTTATCTTTGATAAAATTAATGGGAACCTTTCCCTAAGAATGTGAATATTTGAATAAACGAATACTCTGAATTGGAATGAGGCGTATGTTGTGTTTGTGTAACACTTGTTTATTATATACGCGGGTTATTCGGAAAGGCCGGGTTTATAGCCATTCTGAATAACCGATTCGACGATAAGTCAAAGATGAAGACGGTGGTTGAAGACCGGAGGTCTTCACATCGTTTGGATGATTATTGATGATCTTGATTGGGTTGTACACCCAAGAGGAGGGAATCAGTTGGTGATCGTCCAGACGTACTTGGAGATCGATGGATATGCGAGGAATAAGTTTCCTCCGGTTTCGTTCAGACCCAGAATGAACTTATAAATGAACTGTGTGTCTGACATTGGATTTTATTCTATGTGATTGATTTCAATTAAATATATATCTGTTTGGCGGCGGAGAATTTATTCTCTTGGTTAACACCCTTCTCTGAGACGTACGAGCTTAGAGGTTATATATCGATAGATATCAGTCGCATGGCATGAATTGCCTATGTGGCATGCCTAAGTGGCAAATGATCAAGGCTTTTGTTGAAAAGCAAAGTTTTGTGGTTGATGATCATAGCACGGCCTATGTGGCACAGCTTTGTGTATAGTGTTAATTCGCGAGCCTCACACCTCGGTATGAGCCAAAAACGGGATAGTGACTGCAGGGAGAGCACGACGTTTCTTTCTAGCTATGGGTGATGTCAGTGGCCTCCCAGCCCTGATATTTATATACTTTTTACCTGTGTGGTTGTTGGAATGCGAGGTGCCTCGGATATAGGTTTGATAGGACCGGGAAACGTGTGTTCAGGAATAACTAATCCTCAAAAGTAAGAGAGGACCGGCCCTGAACATCCAGGATCGCTGTGTGTGGTCCTGGGACATTTGTTAGAGTGTCTCGAACGGAGATGAGCTTTCCCCTTGCCTCGACTCATGACGGAAATCCAATTTCCAATACGACCTTTGCAGTTTTAATTGTAGAACTAGTACGGCGACATGATATATGGTACCCATGCCGCCTAGGATTGATACATTTATATTTGATGTTGCTTTCTTCACTAATAGTAATAATAAAAATGAAATTTAGCGTATCAACTATTCTTTGGTTATTATAAGGTAAAACCCTATCCTTCGGCTTGCGTTGCATTGTGTGATGGGACCTGGGTCTTATAACAGCTTCATTTTTCTTTATTTAGCATTGCGATGTTGTTATATGCACTGGTATTCTTGGGGTAAAAACCCGTTCCGTGTTATACGGCGTGGTCCCTTGATTTACCTAACTTTAAAAATGAAGATTAATAACTGTTTTAGTTCTCACACCAGTCACATGACTGACCTGGAGTTTATTGTTTTAACCTAAACTCTGGGTGCCCCTATTTTCCACACGGGTGGCTAGTAGTTTTGGTTTTGCAGATTTATATTCACAGGATCCTGGTTTATAGCGAAAGTGATATTCGGAAAGCTCTGTATCCGCGTATTTCTTTCAGTTATGTTTTGTACTATTTTTCCGCTGCTATGTATTTAAATGTAATTTAAATCTCTGATATTTGTCAAATGTGTAATATTTATTCATACTCTGTATATTCATGTATTCTGATGGAATTGTTGTAATAAACAATGAAATGTTCTTATGTTTGTGTTTCTATTCGCCTTGTCCTCAAAGCAATCTGGGGTTTCGAACGGCCTTGGTCGGTTTAGCGATCGATTCGGATCGAGCGAAATTCTCAATTGTTACAGATCTAGTGCCTTGATCGTAAACCATCATTATCCTTGCATATCTACAATCTATAATAAAGAATTCTAAAATCATCTCAAAAATCCGAAATCAGAGTTTACTGGCAGGAATCGAGTGAAAAATCCTTTTTTGAACCGATATAAACCATTCCAAAATCATACGCTTGTTTCTAGATTGAAATCAGTTATATGAATAAAATATTCTATTCACATTATATGTACTTATTCAATCCATTTTCTTACTGCACCAAATCTCTTATTATTCATATTTAATCTTATATACAAGTTAACAATGTCGATTATATTTTTTTAATACTAATACTTTTGATGATCTATTTCAAAAACTTTTATTAAGTTAAACATGTCATGGAACTCCGTTTATAAAATATATTTATACAAATTCCAACATTTGAAACTCAAGCCCAAATTAAGTTTTATCTTAATAATATTCTAATACAACCAAGTCCATCATTGAAATAACCTATAAACATCATTTCTAGGTTTACACGTTTCACACTTAAGTTAATATTTGATTTTTAACTCAAATTTTACTACACCAAAACAGTCAGTTACCAACAATCATATTTTTGGTTTGCCAACGCTTATTCTGGTGGCTAGTTGACAATTGTATAATTCATTGTCCCGGTGCGGAATCCGTTGCCAAACAAGAAAATTTATTACAACGCGAAATGAAATGGCTTGTAATGCTTATACACATTATAACATATGTCGAAAATGAAAATACTTCGATACGAGAGGGTATAGTTGTAATATTATATTTCTATTTCCCAAAGACTTCTTATGTGCAGCATACCCACTTTTTTGTAATGTTTAAGTTGACATTTAACCTCATATGTCCAACTCAAGAGGCACAAGAAAGCGGGTAGTTAGGAGAAAGAAGTTAGAAAGTGAGAAGAAGAAAGAAAGAAATGTTAGAATAGAAGAAAACGAGGAAGAAAACTCCAACACAACAGAATCAAAGTAGAATAGAATCTCACAGCGGAGCAAATAAAATATAATATACCAATACTCTTTACACAAGGAGAAAACTCAATATATATGATTATAAAATCAGAGTACATATCTAAATCAGACTATAAAATCTGATCAAGACAATACACACAGCAGAAATAAATTAATAGCAGAAAATATGGGAATATGTCTTGACTCCCGCTTCTCTTATGAAGCTCCAAGTAAAACTTAACCTGACAAAATATACTCAGTCTGACCTGAGCACATTTTGAGGAAAGCTAAATCATCCGGATCAGTCTAGAATACTTTTAGCGATAAAACTCACAACACAAACAACTTGCTTAACTTTTGAAAATCTTTGAAAGAATGGAACTCTCGTAAGACAAGACCACACATAAACATGAAATGTGTTTTTACCTTATGATAACCAAATCACTTTTTATATCAAAATCCAGTGATATTATGATAATGTCCATCGATCCACAAATAAAATAAGAATAAAGCCAAAAACTTGCATCACTTTCCAGCATAGTTGGTATACAACTAAAAACGTTGGCTCTTATTGTGGATTTTCAACATGACAAGGTATGGAACCGCCTTTTGATCAGTGTCCTTTAGAGACAAAATACTGGGGTTCCATAAGAACATCTTGTAACCCAGCCACAAAGAACCGGCCACTCATTCAACTTGAGTGTAACGAATATATCATCACCACGGTTGGGATCAGCGACCATATCATTTTTAAGCATACAAAGAGGAATAACCAATTTCTCTAAATCATATGAAGATATACCATAATGGGTATGATCCACATATTCTTGCTGCATGCCCGATTTCAGTCATTTACCAATTGATGAGGCTTGAGCTCATGATTACCTTTTAAGAAACATCACATCAAACTTTGAATGCCACATGTTCAGATCCATCAAATCACTAATTGATTTGAACAAATATACTCTAGGTGTTAAACTAAAAAAAGTTGCCTTCTCCACCACCATACTCGGTATATTTGTAAAAAATCAACATATGAGGTCTTAGGAAATACTCTGTTCAGACATTCATCCATACAAGTTCGTCTGGGATTGAACGAAACTGAAGATACCCTGAAACATCAGAATTACTGCTACCAGTTTAATCCAGGTAATTAACCAGAGACAACAACAAGCATCCCTCTCGCTCCGAAGATATGCCCCCTTCAAATCATATCATAAGCATCCCTGAAAGTTAGTTTTCAAACGCAAAGTCGATTCGAAGTGATTTTTTGTCCAGTTCCCATCCCGGTCTCCTCAAACTAACACGTTAATAGTCAAAAGCAATATTTATTGATAGTTGGGGTTTTAATTATCAAATCAAAAAAGTACATATTAGTACATCAGCAACTCAGGCCCATTTAATTCAATCATTTCACCGATTTTTAAAAATCGATTCTATACACTTATCTCAACAAATCAGTCATGTTTTCGTTGCTTTGAAGACGATAACCAACATTTATATCTTCATAATAGGCATATTCACAAGATCCTCTTTTTGTTTCCCTTACTTTGGAAATATTGTTATCATTTCATAAAAACCCATTTTTTATTTCCTTTACTATGGAAAGATTCCTTTATAGACTTGACCGAATGGTATGAATCTAATTACCAATCTTATATTATTTATTATATAAACCCAAACTATTTTATTTAACTTCAACCATTACAAATTAAAGTTTAAAAACTTTACTTATGGAAATAATAATTCAATTTCCATATCCATTTCAATTTCAAACCCATATAACCTCTCGTTTACATTACCCCCAAAACCATAGCTATTCACTTAGTTCTTGGAAAAACTGTACTTACAAAACATACTATTTTAATTATTTAGAAAATAGAGCAATATAATTCATCAATTGATATAAGTATAGTTAGACTCATATCTGGGCCAAATAATGTCAAGTGATACATTCTTTCTTGTAAAACCTAATAGTTTAATTAAATCTCTAAATCTTTGCAAAATAAGTTGCAATATTTAGTATGGAAATAATAAACTATTTCCAGCATCTTACCATTTCAAACTAATGTCATCCCGTGATTTTAGTGAAGTCGTTCAAGTTGAGGTATTTTATTTACCTCTCAAACCTTGGCTCGACAACATTCTTATCTTAAGATAGATAAACGTTTGTAACCCCAAAAACTAATATTAAGTATAATATCATATCAATTTCATTTACACTTCATTTAAAATATGGTTATATAATCCATTTCTTATATTTGAAAATCTCCTTCCACTTTCAGTCACTTTTACTTAATTTATTTATTAAGTAAATACTTACTAAAAATTCACCTTTTAGCCTTAAACCGTTTTAATTCAATTTATTTACAACTTAGATTTAAAAATTCATTTATCAAATCCTTTACCCAAAGCCCATTAAGCATATGATTATAAAACTTAATTTGGATTTATTACCACAAATCCTTTTACTTCTTTACAAAATCCATTTAAACAACTTACCTTTGCACTTTGAAAATCTCTTTTCAATTTCAATCGGCTTTAGTTAATTCAAATATTAAGTAAATGCTTGTTTAAAATTATTGCATTAGCTTAAAGTTTATAAAGCTCGGATTTTATTCTAAAATCCCTTTACAAAACATTTTTTCCAAATTCAACTAAATCTGTCTACGAACTTGATTACTTCTTAATTGAATTTAAATTAAAAAGGTAATCACTTTTAATTATTATATTTAAAATAATAATTAACTTCACCATTAACCTAAGTAGAAGTAGTTAACTTCCTTATTAACTAAAAATAGAGTAGTTAATTCCTTTCAAAATATCATTAAATTGATAACTAACTTTATTAATTATAAACACATTGATAATTATCTCTATGTACAATTTATTAAAAGATTAATTAACTTTTGTAAACATTTTATAAGTTTATATAACTATTTTTCAAAACCATTTCTACTAGATTAATTGAAAACAAATTAATCTAATAACCAATTTCAATTCATATAGTTGACTTAGTCAACTTGAAAACATCAGTTGACTTGTTAACTGATTTCCACTAATTCTTCCTCTTAAATTAATTAATGATACAATTAAATTAATAATGTCACATTTAATTGTTTTCTTGAAAACAATTATATCAAATTATTAACCCTTAGGTTAATTTTTGCCTCACTACAAATTATTAAAAACATAAGAATTTGCTATATAAAATGTTTCATAATTACTACATAAAAAACCAATTATAAATATTGATATACTTATAAAATTATATTCTTATATAACTTATAAAAATATAATTGAAAATCTTGCTTCAGTTATAAAAAGAAATTTAGTTACATCAAATTAGTCAATTCGCCTGACAAAGAATCAACGTCTTAAAGAGATGGATTTTAGGCCATCTGTTGTCAATCACTGAATCAATACTGATAATTGATCAATAACACATAAATGTTGAATTCAATTCAACCAATCAACATTCAAACAAATTCCAATGTCAATTGGGTCAAACAGTTCATATATAAATAATATGAAAACAAGTAACATATAAAATATTGAGGAATCCAGTTGGATCCCTCCAATCAGTTTTTCTCTGCATCACAGCTCATAATATCATTATATAAACACATGTGAAATAAAAATCTATTCTAAATCATTTAAATGACGAAAATATAAATAACGTAAATCATCAACCAAACAACCATTATCAATCAAATAACAATCATCCAAATCACCCAAACATCCAATTTATGCTAATAATGATAAATTATAATTATATAAATTTTATCGTATCATAGTATTTCAAAAAGCGTAAGAGTTAACTCACATTTCATTTTTGATCGATGATTTCGGGTTGATTTATATAATTTCAAACGAGCATTTGAAATTATATAAAATTCCAGTTGGCTCTAAATAATTCCAAATTAGCTCCATCATGTAGTATTTGTTACCACGATTCCAACGTGATTTGTTTCATTGAATTTTGTCAATGAATGAACGAGTTATGCCTTTTACAAGATTTTATTTAAACAGAAAATTAATTTAAGCCACTAATTACATTTATTTCCTTAACTACCTTGGTTAAATATGTTAACCATGTCCTAATTCTTCTTCCCTAGTAAAATTCGAACCCTCTCCTTGTACATCATCACCAAAGTCGAGACTTCCAATGGCAACTTTCCTTCCACGCTTCACGAAAACCACTACCGTGACCACCAACCACTCCACCTTCCCAAACTCCATCAACCCATCACCTTCGTACCCAATTCGATGCTTCATCCATAAACGCGACCTCGGCCTCCCTCCTTCGCTCCCAATAGAACTACGATACTTTTAGTGTCAATATGTTGTAAAACTTCATCGCCCACCTCTCCTTGCTACCCTGAATCCAAACCCCACGTCGAGACTAGCCTCGGTCCTCCGTAGCGACGTCAAAGCCTAGCCCTAGCCGACACTGATCTAGTTCTTCATGACCAAAAATTTAGCCAAGCCCAAAATGAAATTTACTGACCTGTAGAGGAAGCTCACATGAGTTTGACAGATTAAGGATTGAGTAATTTCAATGTGTTTTCGATTTTATATTGATTTTAGAAGAATTATGGATGTGACGGCTCAAATCTGCTGAAGGAAGAATTGTCGGTAGGTTTAGAATGGCGAGGAGATAATTTATCGGGAAGGGTTATGATTATCTTATTAATTTATATATTTACATGAAACTTGCATTGGAAGTTTCACGCTCAAACGACCCATATGAACTTTGATCGCGATGAAACTTGAAATCCTATAATAACTTAATATTCCAAACCCGATGGAAATGGTTTCGTCGAATTCCGGGATTGTTGGAAAAACTCCTATTTTAATTTCATAATGTAAATCGATACATGTTTTATCGCGTGCAATCAACTAGTAACTTCAATTGACTTGAAACTGGAAATGTTATGGATTTTATAAAATTAGTTTCATTGAAACCCAAGGTCGTTTGAAAATAAGTTGTTCTTCTGTGCAGTTAAAGCGCTTAGCGGTTCTATAGCGGTGGAGGTGCAAAAATGTGTAGCGGGGATAAAGCGGGGAAATAACGGGGATATAGCGGAGGTGCAAAGAGGTTCATTAGATGTAAAATCAAATGGTTGAAAATTAATTAATCATCTTTCTCACAAAATATAAATACAAGAAACTAATATTAATTAATCTTATATAAAAAATCAAGGAATATAATAGTTCTACTTGCTAAATTTGATGATGTAATTAATTGTTACCATATATTAGGCACTTATACCTTGAATTTAGCAATTTACACTTAATTTAATGAATTTTTTAAAAAGAGAACTAGCCAAATCATGCTCTATATATTAATGCTAAATCGGACGATAAAAAGCCTTGATTTTTGCGGATGCAATGGAAAATAGCGAGGCTAAAAGCGAATCCACTGTTCATCAGAGCTAAATTGAAATAGCTTAACGGTTGAAGAGCGCTATGGGATATAGCGGGGATATTGGGTGATTTAGCGGGGCTTTAACTGCATAGCTATTCTTAAGTGTTAAATTAAATCGATTAAATATAAATTGATTTCAAAACAATCAAATCCATTGATAATAAATTATTATTATCGTATATATTCAAATAGAATTTTATATTACTTTTTAGTAAACTAATTTGGATTTTAAACTCAACATTTTAAATTTCGAGTAAAATCGATATTCAATTTATTATAATCCTTCCTTTTATTAAATAAATCGTTATAGTTTATAAACGATTATAGCGCAATTTTTTTGAAAGTTTGATTTAGATATAACTCAAAATCTATAAAATGAAATCTTGATTTTTCTCTTTCATTAGAAAACTATAATCCAATAAATCTGAAAGATTCTTGTTTCAAAGAATTCCGACTTATATTGAATCATATATACATAATTGAAGTTCAAATCGTAAAGCCACGAACTAAAGCGATGCTACGAGCTTGTTTTTAATTAATTTATATTAATACGATCAACCTTTTTTTAATTAATAAATTCCTTTTAAATTCAAATCTGAACTTAATTAGGTTTAATAAATCATTCAAATTGTAACAACCCGGAAAATCCGAACCAATTTAAAATTTTTATTTTGGCTATTTCAGTAAATTTTGAATAGTTAAAATAATTTATTTTAATAATAACGATTAAAATTTATTTTCATCGAAGCTAGAGCAAAAGTATTCATTTTGATTTCTAAAGAAATTAGAAATAGTATGGTAGTTTGAAAACACAAACCTGTACTTTGACCGAATGTACCGGATTCAAAATTTAATGGATTTTAGTGAATCTGTCTGAAAAAATCTTTTCAACGAATCCGAAAAATCAAAATTTCATAGCGGGAATCAAAAGATATAGCCAATTGAATATTAAGGATGGTTGTATAGCCCGTATAAAAGGCCATTTTTCAAACGACCTCCGTTTTTGATGAAACCACTTTTGTTGAATTCGGAATGTCAAATTATTTCTAGGTTTCAATTTCATAATTTTTCGAATTAATATATGAGCGTGGCAAACAAAAATGTGTTCTATCAATTTCAGTCAAATCTGATCGACTTGAAAATAGCCATTTTTCGAACAGTCTCAGAATTTGACAAAATTAATTTTGTTAGGACCGTATCGTCAAAACAAAGCCAGAAATAATTTTCCTGAATTTTTCTGAGTTCGTATGTGGCCCCGGTGAATTTAAATAGACGATCAAATTAATTATTTAAATGATTCAAATAATAAATTTAAGATTTCAGGCCATAGACAGTCGTTTGGGCTGACGAGGCCTAGCCCATTGGATCCGGAACATCGCTTATTGGTTAGGGTCACCTTCGGTTGGACTGAAATCGGAATAATTTAAGAGGTATGGTTTTATTTGTAAAAATCACATTAAAATATTATAAACAGTTCAAAGAAACCCTAAAAACACTATTCATCCTTCTTCTAGCTGCCGCCTTCATACAAAATCCATGGCCACCGTGCTCTCCTTTTCATTCCTTAAAATCCACTGATCCTCTCAATAAAATTCCTCACTCCAGTTCAAGCTTTTGAAGAGATTTTCTTGTTCTTCATTTTCATACGGCTGGATCAACCTCTGGTGGCCCAAACGACGAGACTCACGCACACAAACCCGCACAAATCACTTCGCCGCCGAGCCTCCATAGCACCACCGAGTGGGGCCCCCTTGTCGCCGTGAGTGCGTCTCCCCTAGCTGGACGAGGTGCCATCTTCTGATCGCTGTCCAACGGCTTGAGGTGTTCGGAAAATCTAAACCTAAGATCGAACCTATTTCGGAAAAACAACGGCCTTGCTCTGAGAAGAAGAGTATGGCATATTATTTTATTAATTTAAATTATTACAACCTTAAATAAATCTTAACTAATACATACGATATCGAAGCTGAACAATTTCAAATCCTATTCGATCGTGAAATTGAGATCTACGCTGTTGTCTAGACTAGATCGAACTCCGAGCAGTTCAAATTTTGGACCAATTTACGTTACGACAGTGAGAATTCTTCTATTTATAATTATTTAATTATTTAATTTAATTGTTAAGTGATGATTGAATGTGTATAATTCAGATCTGTATGTGATGATATTGTGGATGTTTTATCTGTTGTTGTTGATGTATAAACACAGATTTGGTTGTGTTTCAATGTAAATAATCATTATTGTTTATTTATTGATTTGGATTAGAATTTCCAAATCGATGAAAATAATCACCTTGTTTATTTATTGATTTGGATTAGAAGTTCCAAATCAATAAAAATAATCACCGTGCTATGTTGAATTTCATTGGATTAGAATTTCCAAATCAATAAAAATAATCACCTTGTTATGTTGAATTTCATTGGATTAGAATTTTTAAATCAATAAAAATAAATCATTTTGTTATGTTGAATTGCATTAGATTCCCAATTCAACATCAAAATATTATTTGGATTATTTTTGTTGAATTGAATAAAATTGTCAATTCAATATAAAATTATTATCTTGATCATATTTGTTGAATTGAATAGATTGTCAATTCAATATTTAAAATATATTTTTAACATTTTTGAGCATTGAAATAGGATTATCAATTTAACATAAAACATTATTTTATCATTTTTATTGTATTGAAATAGAAGTGTCAATACAATGGAAAATATATCATTTTTTTTATATCATTGAATTGAGAAAAGTTATTCCTTCATTTGCATTCTTTTATGCAAATATACATTGAAATAAAATTGTACTTCTATTTGCATTTCGCTAATTCAAATATACATTACAAAATAAAGAATGTTCTTTTACTTGCATTCTTTTATGCAAATATATTTAGAAAATTAAAATGTTCTTTTATTTGCATCCTTTTATGCAAATATACATAGAAATATAATTGATGTTTTATTTGCATCCTTTTATGCAAATATACATAGAAATATAATTGATCTTTTATTTGCATTTTCTTATGCAAATATACATAGAAATATAAAATGTTCTTTTATTTGCATTCTTTTATGCAAATATACATAGAAATGTAAAATGTTCTTTTACTTGCATTCTTTATGCAAATACACTTTGAAATATAAAATATTCTTTTATTTGCATTCTCTAAACGCAAATATGCGTTGTAATAATTAAAATCATATTTTTTGTTTCCAATTTTAGATGCAAACAAACCATTAGAATTAAAATCATGTTTTTGTTTGCAATTTTAGATGCAAAGAGAACATTAGAACTAAAATTACATTTTGCTTGCATTTTAGATGTAAACATAAACATTAGAATGAATATTACATTTTTATTTTGTATATTGGATAGAAATAAAAATATGATTTAAAAGTTACATTTTTATTTGTAAATTAAATTGCAAACGACATAGTTAAAAGATTATATTTTATTTGCATATTTAGATGCAAATAAACAACATAGTTAAAAGATTATATTTTACTTGCATATTTAGATGCAAATAAACAACATAGTTAAAAGATTATATTTTATTTGCATATTTAGATGCAAATAAACAACATAGTTAAAAGATTATATTTTATTTGCATATTTAGATGCAAACAAACACCATAGGAAGAAGTCGCATTTTTGTTTGCAAATTTAGTTGCAAACAAAACATTATAATAAAATGTTACATTTAATTACATTTTAGATGTAAATAAGGCCATGAATTAAATTGTTACATTTTTATTTGGAATTTGATATAATTGAAAAGCATAAAAATAAAAGGTCATGTTTTTATTTACATTTTAGATGTAAATAAAAGAATAGATTATATTGTCACATTTTATTTTACACTTTATCGACATCTCATATGAAATAAAAGAATGGTTTTGAATGTTAAAATATTTATTGACCCGAAACGTCATTTAACTATATAGAGCTATTTTTAAATAAATAAAAATAGTGGTAAATTGTTGTATATCGATATTAGCAATATTAAAAGGTTTAAATGATAATAATTCGAAAAATTATTTGAAAAGACCGAGTTCAACTCATTTCAAATAATTTTACGGCGATCTAAAGATATCGAAGACGGCGATTGAAGACCGGCGATCTTCACGTCGAAAGGATAATGTAACAACCCGGAAATTCTGGGCCAGTTTAAAATTTTTGTTTTGGCAACTTCGACGAATTTTGAAGATTTAAAATGGATTATTTTAAATAATAACAATGATAAATTTATTTTGAATATATTTAGAACGTATATATTATATACGCCGTCGTTAGAATATAAATAATTATATATAATTATTAAAAGGAATTGAAAATGGCGCGATAGTTCGATAATTCGATTTCAAACTTCTATTGAATGTACTGGGTGCAAAACAATCCGGATTTTAGTGAAACCAAAAACATTAGGATCTAATTGAGAATATCTTTCCAACGAATCCGAAAAATTGAGATTTCATAGCGGGAATCAAAAGATATGTCCAGTTGAAAATTCTGAATAGTCGCTATGGAATTCAAGCCCTGAAAAATGGAAATTTTGCAAACGACCTCGGATTTTGACGAAACCACTTTGGTTGGGTCCGTGATGTCAAGTTATTGCTAGATTCCAAATTTCATAATTTTTTGAATCAATATGTGAGCGTGGCAAAGGAAAACGGGTTTGACCAGTTTCAGTTGATTTTAATCGACTGGAAATTGGCCATTTTTCCAACGGTCTCAGAATTCGACGAAATTTGTTTTGTTAGGACCGTATCGTCAATACGAAGCTAGAAAATATTTTTCTGGGATTTCTAGAGTTAGTATGTGACCCTAGTAAATTGAAATGTGCGTTCAAATTCAATATATAGAGTTATATGTTGATTTTGATGAAAACTGATCGAAACGATCAAATCAGCATGCGATACATATCCCATTGGGTTCGGAATGAGGGTAATTAGCTATGGACGACAGGCGGTGGGCCTCGTTTCGAGGTTGAAATAAAAAGTCACCTTTTTGAATTAAATAAATTAATTAAATAATATATCTTCCCTCTTCCTTTATCTATCTCCTCAACCCCCCCTCCCCCCCCCCCCCCCCCCCGTTAAAAATTGATTTCGAAGTAAAAAAGAAGAAGAAGAAGAAGGCGCAGCCACGCCCTGGCGATCGCCGCCCGCGCCCCCCGTTCTGACCTCCGCCCCTCCCCTTCTTCTTCCCTCCTCCTCCTACTCCAGTCGCGAGAGCACCCCGCCAGCGCGCCCCGAGCCCCACTTCGCCCAAATCGCACCGCGTCGGCCAGTGTGGGCCCCCTCCGCAAGCGCCTGCTCCATCCTTGGCACCAGCGCAACCTGACGCCGCCCCTTTCCTCTACCAACGAACTCTTACAATCCCCCTCCTCTTTTCTAAAACCTGTAAGTATTTTTACTTTTATTTATTCTGATTTTTCTTGTTAATAAAATCTGATTTTGTATATGTATAAAAAAAATATGATTTTTTAGTAAATAAATATTTCAGTTTTAAATTATATAAAGATTTCATTTTTATTTAGTAAAGAGGAGATTTTTATAAGGAGAAAGGTGAGATTTTTATCCATAAAAAGATTAGACTTTTAGTTATGATTTTTATCATGGTGAAGAAGGGATTTCTATCATAGTAAAGAAGAAAAATCCGGTTTTAAAAATATAATTTTTACATATTGAAATTGAAAAGAAAATGAATTCGAATCGAATTAAAATCGATTTGAATTGAAATCAAATAGAAATGGAAGTAAAAAGGATTTATAATAGAAAATTCAATTTTGATTTGAATTTGAAATAAAGGTTAAAAATTCGATTTTTATATATTGAGTAGCGAAGTAAAAATTCGATTTTTATATAATGAGTAGCGAAGTAAAAATTCGATTTTTATATATTGAGTAGCGAAGTAAAATTTTGATTTTTATATATTGAATAGCGAAGTAAAAATACGATTTTTATATATTGAATAGCGAAGTAAAAATTCGATTTTTATATATTGAATAGCGAAGTAAAAATACGATTTTTATATATTGAATAGCGAAGTAAAAATTCGATTTTTATATATGTAGTGGCTACGGGCAACGAAAGTGACAAAAGGCGAGCACGGTGAAGATGTTCTACATAGGAAGTGCCGTGGAGTTAGGATAGCTATCGGTGAGAACTTCTCACCTTTTAAAATCTCTTTTTCTAGTTATATATATGTATATATACTAGGATGCAGAAGGTGCTAAGTAGCACCTGACACCCGTCATCCACAGACCATGGATGACTTGTTTGTTTGATTGATGTGTTGTGGAATTTGTTTGTGTTGTTGACGTGAAATCGATAATATTAATTAATGTGTTGAAAGGAAATAAAATATTTATATAGTTAAAAATATTTTATCGTTAAAAATATAAATTTTAACGTGAAAGTGAATAAATAAATATTTATAAACGAATCGGCCGATTTGTTTATATACACTGATTTGACTGATATTGATTGGGTCGATAAATTTTACACATCGCCCAACTGCACAAATAAAATTTGTGTTTGATTATTTGAAACCCCACACGGGTATTGGGATAATATATGACATACACTAATCCCAATAATTAGTTGTATGTCGATCGATGGATCGACAGGCTGTTATAAGCGTTAGATATCTATATTTGATGCTTATACAGTGTAGTGCACTTTGGATGATGGTTGATTATTTATCATTGCTATTATATACATGTGTTGTATGGAATCCATATAATTAACTTTATATGGTAATTGATTGGGCCTCATTCCAATTTAGAAAATAAAGAATATTATAAAATAAAGATTCATGTGTTGACAGTACTCATCCGTTGAGATTAGTCATGTGTTGAACGAAATATTTTAACAATAAAATTTACATCTTTATCTTTATAAAATAAAGGTTTATGTGTTGACAGTACTCATCCGTTGAGATTAGTTATGTGTTGAACGAAATATTTTAACAATAAAATTTACATCTTTATCATATAAAATTAGAAACTAACTAGAAAATAGATAAGATGAGTGGTCTCCTGGATATTGATCTGATGTTGGTTTCGGCCTTCGGGGTTAATATTTAGGGAATCGTTCTCTTACTAATTTACAGTTGGAGTCTGATTTGAAATCAAACGATAGATACCATAATTTTTATAAAATATATTGAATAACAAAAATAGTCACACGTGGACAGTACTCATTCGTTGAGATTAGTCATGTGTTGACAGAAGTATAGATTCACGTATTGAATAAAATAAATATTCATTTGTTGAATAGAATAACGGAATTATTGAAATATATAAAGTCGTATTAATTAGAGATGCGCTATTTTGACGCGAACGATATTTATATCGATTATATTCGTTTTTATAATTTGAATTGAATCGAACAGAAAACCAATTTGAATTTGAATAGAATAGAAAATGATTTGAATTTGAATAGAATAGAAAATGATTTGAATTTGAATAGAATAGAAAATGATTTGAATTTGAATAGAATAGAAAATGAATTGAATTTGAATAGAATAGAAAATGATTTGAATTTGAATAGAAAATGAATTGAATTTGAATTGAATAGAAAACGAATGGAATTTGAATAGAATAGAAAATGAATTTGATTTGAATAGAAAACCAATTTGAATTGAATCAAATAGAAAACCAATTTGAATTGAATTGAATATATAACGAATTTGAATTGAATTGAAATAGAATAAAAATCGATTTGAAATGAATTCAAATTGAATTAGAATTTGAATTGAATTGAAATGAATTAAAAAAAAAGAATTTATGAGGGAAAATTCAATTTTGATTTGAATTTGAAAGAAAGGTTGAAATTGATTTTGAAACAAATTTGAAATGATTTATAAAATTCGTTTTAAAAAGGAAATCGATGAAATATATATTATATATATAATATAATGGCCTGAATAGACGCGCCGCACCGCGGCAGTTCGTAAATTTCGACCATTGACTTCGAACGGACATTACGGGAGATCCGACCGTCGGATTCTCCTAAAACCAGAACCGTTGGGTTCGTATCGAAAAGAGCTTTCTAACAAATATTAGGAATTTGAAATCTAACGGTTGGATTTAGAGATACGTCCAAATCAAATTTGGAAAAGGTCGTTGTAAGTGCAGTTCGATGGTCGTTGATGGAAATCGACTGTACGGGACTTGATAAAATTATTAAAAATAGTAATAATTTATGTAAAATCATAAGAAATGATTTGGGAAAAATTGGGATGAAAAACTCCATATTTGAAAAGATAAAAATAGATTTTTATCGAAATGAACTAGTTTAGAAATAAAATAAAAACCCATTTATTTTAAATAAATAAATTGGATTTGAAATAGGTTTTAAATAGAATTGATTTGTGGGTTTATCGGGAACGGTGTTTTAAATAACACTTGTTCTTTAACCTGATAATAAATAGAATGTGATTTGGGTTTATCGTGAACTGTGTTTTAAATGACATTAGTTCTTTAACCCAGTAAAAGGAGTTTTAATGAATCTGTAATTAGATTGAAATGTGAATTGATAATTTAAATTATCAAATTTAGAATGTGAGCGAGAATGGAGTATCACCAGTTTTGCTCCAAAGCGATAGTCAAATCTTTAATTAGATTTGAACGTGAAATGGTAATTAAATTTATCGATAACACCATGGTGTTAGATATGGAGTATTACCAGTTTTGCTTCATGGGATGAATAGGTTGGGATTGGGAAATAAGATTAAAAAAAATTACTTTGGTGCGGTTCGCTAATCTCGACTAGTTTGGAAAACCATAATTTGGTTTGAAATGACATCCAATGGAAGATTCAAGAATAAATTTAAAGAATTTATCTTGGATAAAATTAATGGGAACCTTTCCCTAAGAATATGAAATTTAGAAACTAGCGGTAGGTTAGCTAAGAAGAATGGTTTCCTGGTATTGATCTGATGTTGGTTTCGGCCTTCGGGGTTAATATTTGGGAAATTGTTCTCTTGTTGATTTACGGTTAGTAGCTAATGAATTGGAATGAGGCGTATGTTGTGTTCGTGTAACATTTTTTTTAATATACGCGGGTTGTTCGGAAAGGCCGGGTTTACACCCATTCTGAATAACCGATTCGACGATAAGTCGAAGATGATGACGGTGGTCGAAGACCGGAAGTCTTCACATCGTTTGGGTGATTACTGATGATCTTGATTGGGCTGTACACCCAAGATGAGGGAATCAGTTAGTGGTCGTCCAGACGTACTTGGAGATTGATGGATATGCGAGGAAAGTGCCTCCGGTTTCGTTCAGACCCAGAGCGAACTTCTAAATGGATTGTGTGTCTGACATTGGATTTTATTCTGTGTTGATTGATTTCTGTTAAATATATATTTGTTTGGCGGCGGAGAATTCATTCTCTTGCTTAACGCCATTCTCTGAGACGTACGAGCTTAGAGGTTATATATCGATAGATATCAATCGCATGGCATGAATTGCCTGTGTGGCACGCTGAGTTGCGTGGATCATGGCTTCTGTTGAAAAGCAAAGTCTTGTGGTTGATGATCAAAGCATGGCCTACGTGGCAGTTTTGTGTATAACGTGAATTCGCGAGCCTCACACCTCGGTATGAGTTAAAAACGGGATAAGGACTGCGGGGAGAGCACGACGTTTCTTTCAAGCTTTGGTGGTGTCAATGACTTACCAACCCTGACATTTATATACTTTTCACCTATGTGGTTGTTGGATGAGGCGCCTCGATTTTAGGTCTGTAAGGACCGGGAAACGTGTGTTCAGGAATAATTAATCCTCAAACGTAAGAGAGGACCGGCCCTGAAGATCCAAGGATTGCCCAGAGTGTGTAGTCCTGAGACATTTGCTAGAGTGTCTCGAAAGCGGAGAGGAGCTTGCCCCTGGCCTCGACTCATGACGGAAATCCAATTTCCAATACGTGTATTGCGGTTTTAATTGTAGAACTAGTATGGCGACATGATATATGGTACCCATGCCGTCTATGATTTATATTTATGATTGAAATTGTTTTGACACTATACACTTATTATAGTATCAAATGATTTGTTTTAAACGTACCAAGCATGTTTGGCTATTATAAGGGAAAACCCTATCCTCCGGCTTGCGTTGCATTGTGTGATGGGACCTGGGTCTTATAATAGCTTCATTTTTCGAAAAAAGCATTGCGTTGTTTATTCTATGCACTGGAATTCTTGGGAGGAAACCCGTTCCGTGTTATACGGCGTGGTCCCTTGAATTACTCTCTTTTAAAGTAAAGTTTTAAATAACTGTTTTAGTTCTCACACCAGTCACATGGCTGACCTGGAGTTTATTGTTTTAACCTAAACTCTGGGTGCCCCTATTTTCTACACGGGCAACTAGTAGTTTTGGTTTTGCAGATTTATATTCATAGGATCCTGATTTACAGCTGCAACGATGCTCGGAAAGCTCTGTATCCGTGTATTACTTTCAGTTATGTTTTGTATTATTTTCCGCTGCTATGTAAATTATTGTAATCTCTGATATTTATCGAATGTAATTTATTCATTATACTCTGTATATTCTTGTATCTAATGGAATTGTTTTAATAGCAATGAAATGTTCTTCCGTCTGCGTTCATTTCTGTGTTGTTCTCAAAGTATCCGCTCTTTCCTTCACGGGGAAGTAACGGGTTCTCACAGTTGGTATCAGAGCTTTGGTTTACAGAGCTCGAGAACAAGACACATTAGAACCATACGAAAGAATTCATCAGATATTGGATTAGTATTATCCAATTAGAATGACTCGTTAGAGATAGGATCAGTTGTATCCTAGAACGAGTGTGAAGAGTATATTTTTCAAATGAAAACAATTTTGTTTTAAAAAAATTTAAATCGTTTTATACGTATTTGAATATTTATTTATATTGAATTTGGACAATCCGATATATAAAGATTTTGCATATACGCGTCATGAATGTATATTCGAAGTTTTAATATACTGGATAGATATAGAATCACATTCTAGTCGCCCGGAGATGGTACTGATAATTGTCATGACATCATCAGTATTTATGTTCGTGTTTCGAAGGTGTGATGTCTATATATTTCCATTTAGACTGGTGTGAGAACCAAAACTTATATAGATAGATTTATTTGTTGTGATTTGGCATCAAAAACATGATTTTTGACTGTATGTCAAATTTATGAATTTCAAACGTTAATCCACTAATTGATTGATGTTTGTGTTGTTTGTTTAGTTGTTTGATAATTTTTAACCATTTAGCCTAATTGAACCGAATATTGAATTATATTCAAAATTAGTCGCATTTGCTTGCATATACATGTACTTACATTGAACAGGTCATAGCAAGGAGGCTAGAGCAGAAAATAAAATTTGTTTGCCCGACAAATAGGTACATGTTTACTATAATTTACTGTTTTGTTTGGGTGATGATGATTTTATGAGCCTATTGGCTAGCCGCTTGGCTTTTTCTTTTTCTTTTTGAGATCAGACGGCCTATATGGCGATTTCGGGATTTTCCCGTGCTCCCGGTGCAGGGGAGGTTATGGCGAAATTTTTCGGAAATTTAGGGTGTTAGCAAAAATTTTGAAAAATTTGAAAAGTTTTTAGAAACTGAAAAGTTGAAGAACTTAAGCCGTAGTCAAAACAATGGAAGTTGAGTTGATTAGTTAAACAACTTTCGGCTTCGTTCCTTTTCGGGGACGAAAAGTTTTAAGTGGGGGAGATTGTAACAACCCGGAAATTCTGGGCCAGTTTAAAATTTTTGTTTTGGCAACTTCGACGAATTTTGAAGATTTAAAATGGATTATTTTAAATAATAACAACGAGAAATTTATTTTGAATATATTTAGAACGTATATATTATATACGCCGTCGTTAGAATATAAATAATTATATATAATTATTAAAAGGAATTGAAAATGGCGCGGAAGTTCGATAATTCGATTTCAAACTTCAATTGAATGTACCGGGTGCAAAACAATCCGGATTTTAGTGAAACCAAAAACATTAGGATCTAATTGAGAATATCTTTCCAACGAATCTGAAAAATTGAGATTTCATAGCGGGAATCAAAAGATATGTCCAGTTGAAAATTCTGAATAGTCGCTATGGAATTCAGGCCCTTAAAAATGGAAATTTTGCAAACGACCTCGGATTTCGACGAAACCACTTTGGCTGGGTCCGTGATGTCAAGTTATTGCTAGATTCCAAATTTCATAATTTTTCGAATCAATATGTGGGCGTGGCAAAGGAAAACGCGTTTGACCAGTTTTAGTTGATTTTAATCGACTGGAAATTGGCCATTTTTCGAACGGTCTCAAAATTTGACGAAATTAGTTTTGTTAGGACCGTATCGTCAATACGAAGCTAGAAAATATTTTTCTGGGATTTCTAGAGTTAGTATGTGACCCCAGTAAATTGAAATGCGCGTTCAAATTCAATATATAGAGTTATATGTTGATTTTGACGAAAGCTGATCGAAACGATCAAATCAGCCTACGATACATATCCCATTGGATTCGGAATGGGGGTAATTAGCTATGGACGACAGGCGGTGGGCCTTGTTTCGAGGTCGAAATAAAAAGCCACCTTTTTGAATTAAATAAATTAATTAAATAATATATCTTCCCTCTTCCTTTATCTATCTCCTCAGGCCCCCCTTTAAAAATTGATTTCGAAATAAAAAAAACAAGAAGAAGAAGGCGCAGCCGCGCCCTGGCGATCCCCCCCCCCCCGTTCTGACCTCCACCCCTCCCTTTCTTCTTCCCTCCTCCTCCTACTCCAGTCGCGAGAGCACCCCGCCAGCGTGCCCCGAGCCCTACTTCCCCCAAATCGCACCGCGTCGGCCAGTGTGGGCCTCCTCCGCAAGCGCCTGCTCCTTCCTTGGCACCAGCGCCACCTGACGCCGCCCCTTTCCTCTACCAACGAACTCTGACAGTCCCCCTCCTCTTTTCTAAAACCTGTAAGTATTTTTACTTTTATTTATTCTGATTTTTCTTGTTAATAAAAACTGATTTTGTATATGTATAAAAATATATATATGATTTTTTAGTAAATAAAGATTTCAGTTTTAAATTATATAAAGATTTCATTTTTATTTAGTAAAGAGGAGATTTTTATAAGGAGAAAGGTGAGATTTTTATCCATGAAAAGATTAAACTTTTAGTTATGATTTTTATCATGGTGAAGAAGGGATTTCTATCATAGTAAAGAAGAAAAATCCGGTTTTAAAAATATAATTTTTACATATTGAAATTGAAAAGAAAATGAATTCGAATCGAATTAAAATCGATTTGAATTGAAATCAAATAGAAATGGAAGTAAAAAGGATTTATAATAGAAAATTCAATTTTGATTTGAATTTGAAATAAAGGTTAAAAATTCGATTTTTATATATTGAGTAGCGAAGTAAAAATTCGATTTTTATATAATGAGTAGCGAAGTAAAAATTCGATTTTTATATATTGAGTAGCGAAGTAAAATTTTGATTTTTATATATTGAGTAGCGAAGTAAAAATTCGATTTTTATATATTGAATAGCGAAGTAAAAATACGATTTTTATATATTGAATAGCGAAGTAAAAATTCGATTTTTATATATTGAATAGCGAAGTAAAAATTCGATTTTTATATATTGAATAGCGAAGTAAAAATACGATTTTTATATATTGAATAGCGAAGTAAAAATTCGATTTTTATATATGTAGTGGCTACGGGCAACGAAAGTGACAAAAGGCGAGCACGGTGAAGATGTTCTACATAGGAAGTGTCGTGGAGTTAGGATAGCTATCGGTGAGAACTTCTCACCTTTTAAAATCTCTTTTTCTAGTTATATATGTATACTAGGATGCAGACGGTGCTTAGTAGCACATGACACCCGTCATCCACAGACCATGGATGGCTTGTTTGTTTGATTGATGTGTTGTGAAATTTGTTTGTGTTGTTGATGTGAAATCGATAATATTAATAAATATGTTGAAAGGAAATTAAATATTTAAATAGTTAAAAATATTTTATTGTTAAAAATATAAATTTTAACGTGAAAGTGAATAAATAAATATTTATAAACGAATCGGCCGATTTGTTTATATACACTGATTTGACTGATATTGATTGGGTCGATAAATTTTACACATCGGCCAACTGCACAAATAAAATCTGTGTTTGATTATTTGAAACCCCACACAGGTATTGGGATAATATATGACATACATTAATCCCAATAATTAGTTGTATGTTGATCGATGGATCGACAGGCTGTTATAAGCGTTAGATATCTATATTTGATGCTTATACAGTGTAGTGCACTTTGGATGATGGTTGATTATTTATTGTTGCTATTATATACATGTGTTGTATGGAATCCATATAATTAACTTTATATGGTAATTGATTGGGCCTCATTCCAATTTAGAAAATAAAGAATATTATAAAATAAAGGTTCATGTGTTGACAGTACTCATTCGTTGAGATTAGTCATGTGTTGAACGAAATATTTTAACAATAAAATTTACATCTTTATAAAATAAAGGTTCATGTGTTGACAATACTCATCCGTTGAGATTAGTCATGTGTTGAACGAAATATTTTAACAATAAAATTTACATCTTTATCATATAAATTAGAAACTAACTGGAAAATAGATAAGATGAGTGGTCTCCTGGATATTGATCTGATGTTGGTTTCGGCCTTCGGGGTTAATATTCAGGGAATCGTTCTCTTACTAATTTACAGTTGGAGTCTGATTTGAAATCAAATGATAGATACCATATTTTTTATAAAATATATTGAATAACAAAAATAGTCACACGTGGACAGTACTCATTCGTTGAGATTAGTCATGTGTTGACAGAAGTATAGATTCACGTATTGAATAAAATAAATATTCATTTGTTGAATAGAATAACGGAATTATTGAAATATATAAAGCCGTATTAATTAGAGATGCGCTATTTTGACGCAAACGATATTTATATCGATTATATTTGTTTTTATAATTTGAATTGAATCGAATAGAAAACCAATTTGAATTTGAATAGAATAGAAAATGATTTGAATTTGAATAGAACAGAAAATGATTTGAATTTGAATAGAATAGAAAATGATTTGAATTTGAATAGAATAGAAAATGATTTGAATTTGAATAGAATAGAAAATGAATTGAATTTGAATAGAATAGAAAATGATTTGAATTTGAATAGAATAGAAAATGAATTGAATTTGAATAGAATAGAAAATGAATTGAATTTGAATTGAATAGAAAACGAATGGAATTTGAATAGAATAGAAAATGAATTTGATTTGAATAGAAAACCAATTTGAATTGAATCAAATAGAAAACCAATTTGAATTGAATTGAATATATAACGAATTTGAATTGAATTGAAATAGAATAAAAATCGATTTGAAATGAATTCAAATTGAACTGGAATTTGAATTGAATTGAAATGAATTTTAAAAAAAGAATTTATGAGGGAAAATTCAATTTTGATTTGAATTTGAAAGAAAGGTTGAAATTGTTTTTGAAACAAATTTGAAATGATTTATAAAATTCATTTTAAAAAGGAAATCGACGAAATATATATTATATATATTATATATATATTATATAATGGCCTGAATAGAACGCGCCGCACCGCGGTAGTTCGTAAATTTCGACCATTGACTTCGAACGGACATTACGGGAGATCCGACCGTCGGATTCTCCTAAAACCAGAACCATTGGGTTCGTATCGAAAAGAGCTTTCTAACGAATATTAGGAATTTGAAATCTAACGGTTGGATTTGGAGATACGTCCAAATCAAATTTGGAAAAGGTCGTTGTAAGTGCAGTTCGATGGCCGTTGATGGAAATCGACTGTACGGGCCTTGATAAAATTATTAAAAATAGTAATAATTTGTGTAAAATCATAAGAAATGATTTGGGAAAAATTGGGATGAAAAACTCCATATTTGAAAAGATAAAAATAGATTTTTATCGAAATGAACTAGTTTAGAAATAAAATAAAAACCCATTTATTTTAAATAAATAAATTGGATTTGAAATAGGTTTTAAATAGAATTGATTTGTGGGTTTATCGGGAACGGTGTTTTAAATAACACTTGTTCTTTAACCCGATAATAAATAGAATGCGATTTGGGTTTATCGTGAACTGTGTTTTAAATGACATTAGTTCTTTAACCCGGTAAAAGGAGTTTTAATGAATCTGTAATTAGATTGAAATGTGAATTGATAATTTAAATTATCAAATTTAGAATGTGAGCGAGAATGGAGTATCACCAGTTTTGCTCCAAAGCGATAGTCAAATCTTTAATTAGATTTGAACGTGAAATGGTAATTAAATTTATCGATAACACCGTGGTGTTAGATATGGAGTATTACCAGTTTTGCTTCATGGGATGAATAGGTTGGGATTGGGAAATAAGATAAAAAAATTACTTCGGTGCGGTTCGCTAATCTCGACTAGTTTGGAAAACCATAATTTGGTTTGAAATGACATCCAAAGGAAGATTAAAGAATAAATTTAAAGAATTTATCTTGGATAAAATTAATGGGAACCTTTCCCTAAGAATATGAAATTTAGAAACTAGCGGTAGGTTAGCTAAGAAGAATGGTTTCCTGGTATTGATCTGATGTTGGTTTTGGCCTACGGGGTTAATATTTGGGAAATTGTTCTCTTGTTGATTTACGGTTAGTAGCTAATGAATTGGAATGAGGCGTATGTTGTGTTCGTGTAACATTTTTTTTAATATACGCGGGTTGTTCGGAAAGGCCGGGTTTACACCCATTCTGAATAACCGATTCGACGATAAGTCGAAGATGATGACGGTGGTCGAAGACCGGAAGTCTTCACATCGTTTGGGTGATTACTGATGATCTTGATTGGGCTGTACACCCAAGATGAGGGAATCAGTTAGTGGTCGTCCAGACGTACTTGGAGATCGATGGATATACGAGGAAAGTGCCTCCGGTTTCGTTCAGACCCAGAGCGAACTTCTAAATGGATTGTGTGTCTGACATTGGATTTTATTCTGTGTTGATTGATTTCTGTTAAATATATATTTGTTTGGCGGCGGAGAATTTATTCTCTTGCTTAACGCCATTCTCTGAGACGTACGAGCTTAGAGGTTATATATCGATAGATATCAATCGCATGGCATGAATTGCCTGTGTGGCACGCTGAGTTGCATGGATCATGGCTTCTGTTGAAAAGCAAAGTCTTGCGGTTGATGATCAAAGCACGGCCTACGTGGCAGTTTTGTGTATAACGTGAATTCGCGAGCCTCACACCTCGGTATGAGTTAAAAACGGGATAAGGACTGCGGGGAGAGCACGACGTTTCTTTCAAGCTTTGGTGGTGTCAATGACTTACCAGCCCTGACATTTATATACTTTTCACCTATGTGGTTGTTGGATGAGGCGCCTCGATTTTAGGTCTGTAAGGACCGGGAAACGTGTGTTCAGGAATAATTAATCCTCAAACGTAAGAGAGGACCGGCCCTGAAGATCCAAGGATTGCCCAGAGTGTGTAGTCCTGAGACATTTGCTAGAGTGTCTCGAAAGCGGAGAGGAGCTTGCCCCTGGCCTCGACTCATGACGGAAATCCAATTTCCAATACGTGTATTGCGGTTTTAATTGTAGAACTAGTATGGCGACATGATATATGGTACCCATGCCGTCTATGATTTATATTTATGATTGAAATTGTTTTGACACTATACACTTATTATAGTATCAAATGATTTGTTTTAAACGTACCAAGCATGTTTGGCTATTATAAGGGAAAACCCTATCCTCCGGCTTGCGTTGCATTGTATGATGGGACCTGGGTCTTATAATAGCTTCATTTTTCGAAAAAAGCATTGCGTTGCTTATTCTATGCACTGGTATTCTTGGGAGGAAACCCGTTCCATGTTATACGGCGTGGTCCCTTGAATTACTCTCTTTTAAAGTAAAGTTTTAAATAACTGTTTTAGTTCTCACACTGTAAATTTTTAAAGAATCTAGGAAGGGTGCATTATACTAGCCAAGAGACGGTGACGAAGTCGCAAGCATGGCTTAAGACGATGAAAATGATTTTGGGAGGATTAGAGCTCAAGGACCACAGAAAGCGGTTTATGGTAACTTGGTTTCTGAAAGACTAGGACCAAATTTGGTGGGAAACAACTATGGTTGGAGGTAATGAGGCCGATGTGACTTGGGGAAAATTCAAGGAGTTATTCAATGAGAAGTTCATTCCACCCCATGAAGTTGAGCTCCTCCACAATGAGTTCGCCCACCTCCCGCAAGGGAGCATGACTATTTCAGAGTATGTTAAGAAATTTGATGAGCTTTCCAGATACGCCCCAAAATTAGTCCAAGTCCCGCTACAGAAAATAAAAGGTTTATCAATGGTCTGGCAAGGAGATAACATAACAGGGTGACTGCACACATCGAGCGCCCATTTGCTAAGGTAATCAAGATGGCTTGCAGATTTGAAGAGATTGATCAGAAGGGTTCCCAGCAAGAGAAAGAAAAGAACCAAGCCAACAACAAGAAGAAGGAGTCGGACAAAAAAACTGAGGCGGGCAGCTCTTCCACCGCCAAGCCCCAAGAGAAGAAGAAGAAGAGGGACAGATCTAAAGTCAAGTGCTTTAATTGCCAAAGGATAGGACATTTTGACTACGAGTGCCGAGCTCCGAAGAGGCCCAAAAGGAATGAGTCTGGACCGAGTCAGAGCAGTGGACAGAATCCCCGTGGCCCAAAGGAATGCTTTAACTGCCACAAGACTGGACACTTTATCAGAAATTGCCCTCTGCTCAGGAAATATGAAGTGGCGCATATTTATGACGGAGCGGCTGCACCGGCTTCTTCTGAGGGAGCAGGTACACCTGATGTTTTAGGAGGTACACTTAACATTAAAAACATACCTATTACCGTTTTGTTTGACACGGGTGCATCTAGAAGTTTCATATCTGTTGACACTATTAAGAAGCTTGAATTGAAACCAAGAAAACTCAAAGAACCAATTAGAGCCCGTAGCCCGATAGGAGGCTTACTTATTCTCGAATAGTATTGTAGAGTGCCTGTTTCTTACTCTCACTTCCAGTTTCCTTTTGACTTAATTATTATGAGTTTTTCTGGATATGATATCATACTTGGAATAGACTGGCTAACGAAGTATGAGGTGGAGTTAATATGCGCTGATAGAGTGGTCAGAATTAAAACCAAATTCGGAAATACGATGACTATACGATGCCACGGCTCAGCCACAGATAGGAAAGAATTCTAGTCTTCTCTAGAAGTCACTCCTGCTTCTATTGAGGATATTCCTATCGTCAGAGACTATGAGGATGTGTTCGAAGAAGTAGACAGCTTACCTCCACGTAGGGAAATCGATTTCAGAATTGACTTAGTCCCTGATGCAAGGCCCGTCGTGCATCCCATTCGGAGAATGTCGCCAAAAGAAAGAGAAGAGCTGAGCAATCAAACCAAGCAGATCAGACCTAGCTTCTCAAGATAGGGTGCAGCGGTGGTTTTCGTCCAAAGTCAGACGGTACCCTCAGGCTATGCGTGGAATACCATGATCTAAATAAGCAGACTCTGAAAAATAAGTACCCACTGCCCTGCATTGATGATCTACTAGACCGACTGAATGGAGCACGAGTATTCTCTTGGATGGACCTAGCTACAGGTTTCCACCAACTACGCATTGCCGACGAATGTGTGCCTTTGACAACTTTCAGAGGACCAGATATATTTTATGAGTGGCTAGTAATGCCCTTCGGTCTATGCAATGCTCCAGCATACTTCGTAGATCTGATGAATAGAGTCTTCCGAGATGTTCTAAATAAATTTGTACTGGTGTTCGATATTCTCATCTTCTCTAAGTCCACTGCTGAACACGAAAAACATTTGAAGGAAGTCCTGAAGATTTTGCGTAGAAATGTGCTGAAAGCCAAATTCTCCAAATGCATATTTTGGCAAGAAGAGGTGAAATTCCTCGGCCATGTTGTATCTAAGGAAGGCATCTCTGTAGATTCAGGAAAGATCTCGGCCATCAAAGATTGGAAGCAGCCTACTACGCCCACTGAAGTCAGAAGTTTCTTAGGTCTGGTTGGTTGTTATCGGAAATTCGTTAAGGATTTCTCGAGAGTATCTTGTCCATTGACGAAGCTGACTAAGAAGCATACCAAGTTCAAATGGACACCTGAATGTGAGGCAGCTTTCCAAGAGCTGAAACAGAAATTAATCACTGCTCCTGTGTTGACCATCATTGATGGCAATCAGGATTTGAAAGTCTGGACTGACGCTTCCAGAGAAGGTTATCCTTTCCATCTAAATAAACATGTCGGAAATGACATTTTTCTAACATCAAATCTTATTTTAACATGTTATTCTTTTCCCTATTTAAGGTATTGGTGCAGTGCTAATGCAAAGAGGCAAGGTTGTCGCATATGCTAGCCGTCAATTAAAACAACATGAGAAGAATTATGCCACTCATGACCTTGAGCTAATGGCCATAGTATTTGCTCTAAAGATATGGCGGCACTATCTCTTGGGCGAGAAATTCGAGCTATATACGGATCACAAATCCTTAAAGCATCTATTCACCCAAAGAGATTTGAACCTGAGGCAGCAGCGTTGGGTTGAATTCCTTGCACCCTATGACCTGGACATCCTATATACTCCAGGGAAAGCCAATGTTGTGGCAGATGCTCTCAGTAGGAAGAATACGGCCGACACCAAACTTATCCTTGCCAATCTCATTATTACCCCTACTTTGATCGATAAGACCTCTGCTCTCCAGAAAGGTGATAGATTTATTCAAATGATCAGTGAGCGAGTTCGGAAGGGCGAAGCGCCAAGCTTCCAAATAGACATCAAAGGGACCCTCAGGCTACAAGGGCGGATATGCGTGCAAGATATCCCCGAGCTAACAAAGGAAGTTATGGATGAATGCCACAAGTCTAAGCTCAGCATCCATCCTGGTGCAAGCAAGATGTACCGTGATCTTAAGCGTACTTTCTAGTGGAAGGCGATGAAGAGATACATCTCCATTTATGTTTCTAGATGTCCTACATGCCAACAAGTTAAGAGCGATCAGCAAAATCTAGCAGGCCTATTGCAACCGCTAGGGGTTCCAAGTTGGAAATGGGACGAAATTTCTATGGACTTCATTGATGGCTTACCCCGGACTAGGAAGGGCAATGACAGCATATGGGTGATTGTATATCGCCTCATAAAGACTGCCCATTTCATTCCTGTCAAATCCAATAGAACAGCTCGGAGTTTGGCACGGCTTTATTTTAGAGAGATTGTCAGACTCCATGGAGTTCCCAGCAGCATTGTCAGTGACCGCGATCCGATATTTGCTAGCAAGTTCTGGGAAGCTTTCCAAGAAGAGCTAGGGACTAAGCTGAATATGAGCACTGCTTACCACCCTCTGACAGATGGCTAGACTGAGAGGGCGAACTGTATATAGGAGGACTTGTTGTGAGCGTGCATCTTAGATTTTGGAGGGTCATGGGAAGATCATTTGCACTTGGTCAAATTCTCTTATAATAACAGCTATCAAGCAAGCCTACAGATGTCGCCATTTGAAGCATTATATGGCAGGCCATGCCGATCTCCCGCATGTTGGGTGAAACCCGGTAATCGATTGGTATTGGGTCCCGACATGATTCGCGAAGCCTCAGAAAGAGTTGACTTTATTAAGAAGCGATTATTTGTTGCCCAAAGCCGACAAAAGAGCTATGCAGACACTCGAAGAAGGGATTTAGAATTCTCTGTTGGTGATCCTGTATACTTGAAGGTTTCCCCAGTGAGAGGTGTAATTCGATTTGGGAAGACTGGGAAATTGGTGCCGAGATTTATTGGTCCATTTCCTATTCTCGAAAGAATTGGAACTCTCGCCTATAGAGTGCAGTTTCCTGACTGGTTGCCAGGGGTCCACAATGTATTTCATGTGTCCCAACTCAGGAAGCATGTTCACGATCCAGATTTAGTTGCGGGGGAAGCAGCACAACAAGATTTGGAGATTACCCCGGCCCTAGCAGTGAGAAGGGAGCCAGTGGAGATTATGGGCAAAGAAACCCGAGAGTTGAGGAATAAGAGGATCCACCTGGTCAAGGTGCAGTGGAGCGGGGATCCTAGAGACTGTAATTGGGAGACTGAGGATAGCATCAAACAGGCTTATCCCGAGTGCAAATGAGACATCTCTGAATAGCTTTTATGTTGAGGTACATTTACAATACCTTGCATTTTCCGTTTATTTCCTACTTTATCATTATTTCCTTTTCGAGGACGAAAAGATTTTAAGTGGGGGAGATTGTAATAACCCGGAAAATCCGAACCAATTTAAATTTTTTATTTTGGCTATTTCGGTAAATTTTGAATAGCTAAAATAATTTATTTTAAATAATAACGATTAAAATTTATTTTAATCGAAGCTAGACCAAAAGTATTCATTTTGATTTCTAAAGAAATTAGAAATAGTATGGTAGTTTGAAAAGTCAAACCTGTACTTAGACCAAATGTACCGGATTCAAAATTTAACGGATTTTAGTGAAACCAAAAAGATCTAAATCTGTCTGAAAATATCTTTTCAACAAATCTGGAAAATTGAAATTTCATAGCGGGAATCAAAATATATGGCCAAATTGAATATTCAGGATGGTCGCTGTAGTATAATGTATAGCCCGTATAAAAGGCCATTTTCAAATGACCTCCGTTTTCGATGAAACCACTTTTGTTGGATTCGGAATGTCAAATTATTTCTAGGCTTCAATTTTCATAATTTTTCGAATTAATATATGAGCGTGGCAAACAAAAATGTGTTATGTCAATTTTAGTCAAATCTGATCGACTTGAAAATAGCCATTTTTCGAGCAGTCTCAGAATTTGACAAAATTAATTTTGTTAGGACCGTATCATTAAAGCAAAGCCAAAAATAATTTTTCTGGATTTTTCGGAGTTCGTATGTGGCCCCGGGGAATTTAAATAGACGATCAAATTAATTATTTAAATGATTTAAATAACAAATTAAAGATTTCAGGCCATAGACAGTTGTTTGGGCTAACGAGACCTAGCCCATCGGATCCGAAACAGGGGCTATTTGTTAGGGTCACCTTTGGTTGGACTGAAATTGGATTAATTTAAGAGGTATGGTTTTATTTGTAAAAATCACATTAAAATATTATAAATAATTCAAAGAAACCCTAAAAACACCATTCATCCTTCTTCTAGCTGCCGCCTTCATACAAAATCCATGGCCACCGTGCTCTCCTTTTCATCCCTTAAAATCCACCGATCCTCTCAATAAAATTTCTCACTCCAGTTCAAGCTTTTGAAGAGATTTTCTTGCTCTTAATTTTCATACGGCTGGATCAACCTCTGGTGGCCTAAACGACGAGACTCACACACACAAACCCGCGCAAATCACTTCGTCGCCGAGCCTCCATAGCACCACCGAGTGGGCCCCCCTTGCCGCCGTGAGTGCGCCTCCCCTAGCTGGACGAGGTGCCATCTTCTGATCGTTGTCCAACGGCTTGTGGTGTTCGGAAAATCTAAACCTAAGATCGAACCTATTTCTGAAAAACAGCGACCTTGTTCTGACAAGAAGAGTATGGCGTATTATTTTATTAATTTAAATTGTTACAACCTTAAATAAATCATAACTAATACATACGATATCGAAACCGAACAATTTCAGATCCTATTCGATCATGAAACTGAGATCTACACTGCTGTCCAGACTAGATCCAATTCTGAGCAGTTCAAATTTTGGACCAATTTGCATTACGACGGTGAGAATTCTTCTTTTTATAATTATTTATTTATTTAATTTGATTGTTATGTGATGATTGAATGTGTATAATTCAGATCTGTATGTGATGATATTGTGGATGTTTTATCTATTGTTGTTGATGTATAAACACAGATTTGTTGTGTTTCAATGTAAATAATCATTATTGTTTATTTATTGATTTGGATTAGAATTTCCAAATCAATGAAAATAATCACCTTGTTTATTTATTGATTTGGATTAGAATTTCCAAATCAATAAAAATAACCACCTTGCTATGTTGAATTTCATTAGATTTGAATTTCCAAATCAATAAAAATAATCACGTTGCTATGTTGAATTTCATTGGATTAGAATTTCCAAATTGATAAAAATAAATCATTTTGTTATGTTGAATTGCATTAGATTCCCAATTCAACATCAAAATATTATTTGGATTATTGTTGTTGAATTGAATAAAATTGTCAATTCAATATAAAATTATTATCTTGATCATATTTGTTGAATTGAATAGATTGTCAATTCAATATTTTAAATATCTTTTTAACATTTTTGAGCATTGAAATAGGATTATCAATTTAACATAAAACATTGTTTTATCATTTTTATTGTATTGAAATAGAAGTGTCAATACAATGGAAAATATATCATTTTTTTATATCATTGAATTGAGAAAAGTTATTCCTTCATTTGCATTCTTTTATGCAAATATACAATGAAATAAAATTGTTCTTTTATTTGCATTTCGCTAATGCAAATATACATTACAAAATAAAGAATGTTCTTTTATTTGCATTCTTTTATGCAAATATATTTAGAAAATTAAAATATTCTTTTATTTGCATCCTTTTAAGCAAATATACATAGAAATATAATTGATCTTTTATTTGCGTCCTTTTATGCAAATATACATAGAAATATAATTGATCTTTTATTTTCATTCTTTTATGCATATATACATAGAAATATAAAATGTTCTTTTATTTGCATTCTTTTATGTAAATATACATAGAAATGTAAAGTGTTCTTATACTAGCATTCTTTATGCAAGTACACTTTGAAATATAATATATTCTTTTATTTGCATTCTCTAAACGGAAATATGCATTGTAATAATTAAAATCATATTTTTGTTTGCAATTTTAGATGCAAACAAACCATTAGAATTAAAATCATATTTTTGTTTGCAATTTTAGATGCAAAGAGAACATTAGAATTAAAATTACATTTTGCTTGCATTTTAGATGTAAACATAAACATTAGAATGAATATTACATTTTTATTTTGTATATTGGATAGAAATAAAAATATGATTTAAAAGATTACATTTTTATTTGGAAATTAAATTGCAAACAACATAGTTAAAAGATTATATTTTATTTGCATATTTAGATGCAAATAAACAACATAGTTAAAAGATTATATTTTATTTGCATATTTAGATGCAAATAAAAAACATAGTTAAAAAATTATATTTTATTTGCATATTTAGATGCAAATAAAGAACATAGTTAAAAGATTATATTTTATTTGCATATTTAGATGCACACAAACACCGTAGGAAGAAGTCGCATTTATTTGCAAATTTAGTTGCAAACAAAACAATATAATAAAAGGTTACATTTAATTACATTTTAGATGTAAATAAGGCCATGAATTAAATGGTTACATTTTTATTTGGAATTTGATATAATTGAAAAGCATAGAAATAAAAGGTCATGTTTTTATTTACATTTTAGATGTAAATATAAGAATAGATTATAGTTTCGCATTTTATTTTACACTTTATCGACATCTCATATGAAATAAAAGAATGGTTTTGAATGTTAAAATTTTTATTGACCCAAACTATATAGAGCTATTTTTAAATAAATAAAAATAGCGATAAATTGTTGTATATCGATATTAGCAATATTGAATGGTTTAAATGATAGTAATTCGAAAAATTATTTGAAAAGAGCGAGTTCAACTCATTTCAAATAATTTTACGGCGATTTAAAGATATCGAAGACGGCGATTGAAGACCGACGATCTTCACGTCGAAAGGATAACTATTGATGTCTGGCATTGGCTAGCTACCAATAAAGGGTTAAAGTGGTAGTTGTCTGGACGTACTTGTTTATTGTCCGGATACGCTAGCACTTTGGTGACTCCGGTTTCGTTCAGACCCAGAACGGACTTGTAAATGGATGCATGTCCGACATTGAATTTTGTGTCATGTAATTTAATTGATACCTATTAATATATTTCTGGCGTGGCCGAGGATTTATCCTTTTTCTATACACCCTTCTTTGAGACGCACGAGCTCGAATATTATATATTGGTAGTTATCGATTGTATGGTATGGACTGTCAATGTGACACGCCAAGATGCAATTGATCAAGGCTTTTGTTGAAAACAAGAGTCTTGTGGATGATGATCAAAGCATAGCCTATTAAGGCATAGCTTTGTGTATTACGTTACCTCGCGAGCCTCTCACCCCGATAGAGTTAAAAATGGAGCAACGGAATGCAGGGAGTGCACACTTTTCTTTCTAGCTAGAAGTGGTGTTTGGGTTTAACACGGCCCGGCATTTTACTTATGTGGTTGATGGAATGAGGTGCCTCGGATTTTTGTTGGTCGCATTGGCCAATTTTATAGGTCCAATAGGATCGGGAAGCGTGTGTTCAGGAATTGCCAATCCACTAAAGTATTTGTGGACCGGCCCTGCTATATCCAAGGGTTGCCCGTAGGTGTGATCCTGAGACATTGCTAGAGTGTCTCGAATCGGTCAGGAGATCGTTCCTATCCTTGACTCATGATGGAAACCAACATCCAATATGACATTACGGTCTTGATTGTAAACCTATATATGGCGACATAGTAGGATGGGGTACTATGCCATCTAGGATTGATACATTTACTTTGAAGTATTTTTGAAACCTATTAGACACTAATAATAATATTTAAAAATATTATTTTCTACGTATCAAGCATTTTTTATCATTATAAGGTAAAACTCTATCCTCCGTTTGCGTTGCATTGTGTGATGGGACTTGAGTCTTATAATGATTTCATTTTCTAAAAAGCATTGCGTTGTTTTGACTTAAAAAATCTATAAAACTTATGCATTGGCGATCAAATGGTATCAAACCCGTTCCGCGATAGCGGCGTGGTCCAGCGATTAGCCATATTATTACTTTAGTAAGATTTCTCATACCATTCCCATGACTGACTCGTAGTTTGTTTCACTTTGCAAACTCGGGTGCCATCTTTCCACACGGGCATCCAATTGACAGGTTTCAGGTAGGGATGTTTTCTGGACTCAAGCTTGCTGCTGAGGATATTGGAAGATCTTTTCTTTTTATCTTTTATTTTCTTCTTGAGATTTGAGACAGTATTGGATATTGATGTATTTTGGGAGATTGAGACTTTATTTCTTTCCCTGTTTTGAGACAAATGTATTGCTAAGTGTATCCTCTACTGCGTACTCTAATGTTCTATGATGATGTTTGTGATGACATTTCATTTTCGCTGCAAATGATTTATATGTTCTGCTATGTAACTGTGATCTATTATTGTTTTAAATTCTGTTATACTCCTATGATTATCCTTACTTTCGTTCTACGGAAGTTTGGGTCATCACACAATTCATTTTATACCTCAAATCTAATTTATTCTCAATTAGTTTAAAATTAGATTTATTATTTTACTATTCAAATTAAATTAATATTCAGAATTATAGAATTCGAGTTATTTAAATTTCCAAATCAACATTTAAAACCAATTTTAAATGTTCAAAGGTCGATTCATTATGCTTCATTTTATCACCATTCCTCGCTATCTACATCAACAAAACGGCGAAAATTTTAGTGCATAG
Organism: Allium sativum; assembly: GCA_030737875.1. Classification (NCBI taxonomy): domain Eukaryota; kingdom Viridiplantae; phylum Streptophyta; class Magnoliopsida; order Asparagales; family Amaryllidaceae; genus Allium; species Allium sativum. Next base: position 504,469,655 of record CM060921.1, on the reverse strand, counting down.
CCTCCTACATTTGAATCTACAAAGGTATTCGTTAATCAAGTTTGCTTTTAGTCTATGGAATCAATCTAAATTCTCTTTCACACCGTATATTTTAAGTTTTTGATTTTATTTATTTATTAGTTAGGATCCGATCTGCATTGTAATGACCTAATAATTTTGGCGTTTAAATATGAAATTAGTTTTAAATATAATGTTAAAATAAATATTTATACTGGATATTTCATTTAGAATTTGAATCTAGTTTATTTGTGCTTGGTTTTTGAATAAAAATTTTTTAATTTGAATAAAATTTTGATATTTAAGTCTGAATAGTTTAGTCAAAAATCAAGCTTGTATTTACAGTACAACTAATTGATAAAAAAATTGTTTGAATATTTGAGTTTTGATTTCGAAATTTAAACCTGAGAATTTAGGGCTAATTTATTTTGAAATTGGTTCTGAATAAAACTTTGATATGTGTATTTGTTTCAATACAACAATTTAATTCGATATGTTGCACTTAAACTTGTGAATTTAAAATAAGCATGAAAATCAAGTGCGTAGATATATGAATTGTATCTATGTAAAATAATAATAGAAATAATGAAATAATAAAATAAACATAAAAACAAAAAAAACATGGAAGGAAATTTACACTAACAAGATATGGATTCATTTGTAAGTTAAACACTTGTAAAAATTTAAAACATGCAAATGATATTTATTAGAAGCTGGGCCTGAATGCCTACACGCATTCATTTTTCTCCCAATTACTCTTGCATCTCTTTCCTTATTTCTCACTTTGGCCGAAAGAAAAAATCTTCCCTAAAATTCGCATGTCTTCCTCCTCCTTGAAAATCAAAAATCGTTCCTCGAATCGAATCGTCGTCACCATCGAACCTCCTTCGACCCTTGTTCCTCCTCCAGCCTTGCATCTCGCTCCAACGTAAAACCTGAGGAAACTAACGAATTCAATTTCTCCACCAATCAGAAGCTCCAGCAACTCAAGTCACCTCTAAGTGAACCGCTGCCATCGCTGTTGAGTTCGGCGAAGCCGCTAAGCCCTTAATTATTGATGTGTAAGGCGAGTTTTTCATGATTACTTTTTTCAAGCACTTCAATATCAATATAAACCAAAGTATGATGGTTGAAACTTGGTTGTTGTTGGCGCCCTTGTGTTATTTTCTATTTTTCTCACCCTTGGCATTGTTGTGTGACCACTTGAAATTTGCAGACTTCACTAACTTCACTTAGGTATACATTTATTTATCATTGACATACTCTTAAGGCCATTTGTGTATTGATGTTTCTTGCCTGATTCACTTGATATATCTCCCATATTCATTCACATTTCAAGCAGTGAGTGTTGAATGGTGTAACAACCCGAAATATCAGAGATAATTTAAAATTTTTATTTTGGCAATTTTAATGAATTTTGAATACTTAAAATGAATTATTTTAAATGATAACGACTAGAAATTTATTTTTGAATAGAATTAGAATTTATGTATTTATTTGAATCATTGTTAGAATATAAATATTTATTTTTAATTATAAAAGGAATTGAAAATGGCGCGGTAGTTTGAAAATTCGATTTCAAATTTCAAATGAATGCACAGGATTCAAAATAAACTGGATTTTAGCGAAACCAAAAATATTGAAATATAATTGAAAATATCTTTCAACGAATCCAAAAAATCAAAATTTCATAGCGGGAATAAAAAGTTATGCTCAGTTGAAATTTCAGAATAGTCGCTATGAAAATATAGCCCTTAAATTTGGAAATTTTGCAAGTGACCTCCGTTTTTTATGAAACCACTTTTGTTGGATCCGGGATGTCTAAATATTGCTAGAACATAATTTTTGGGATTAATATGTGAGCGTGGCACAGGAAAACGTGTTTTGACAGTTTCAGTCAGTTTGGATCGACTAAAAAATGGCCATTTTTCAAACGGTCTCCAAATTTAACGAAATTAGTTTTGTTAGAGCCGTATCATCAATACGAAGTTAGAAAATATTTTTCGAGAATTTTTTGAGTCCATGTGTGGCCCCAATAAATTGAAACATGCGTTCAAATTCAATATATAGATTTATATTTTGATTTTGACGGAAACTGATCATAACAACCGAACCGACTTACGAAGCATATCCCATTGTGTTGAGAATGGGGGTAATTAGCTATGGGCAATAGTCATGGGATCTTGTTTGGTGGTCGAATGAAAAGTCTACACTGAAGAGAATTAAATAAAAATATAATATATATTTTTACATATAAACCCCCCATATACTTTCTGTAACGACCCGGATTTTCAGCCGTTGAATTCTGGATATTTAAATTTATTTTAAATATTTTATTTGAATTATATATAGGAATTTATTTATAAAACGAAGTTTGAATGTATAATATAATATAAAACGAGTTCGAAATGGCGCCGCAGTTCGTAATATGGAGTTTTGAACTTCAACTGAAAATACAGGATCCAATATAAGTCGGATTTCCGTGAAACAAGACAAATTGGAACTGTATTGATTATAATTTTCATATGAAAGAGAAAAATCTAGATTTTGTGTTATAATTTGTTAGTTATGGTCAAATCAAATTTTGAAATAGTCGCTGTGGAAATCGTTATTCAAAATATACACGTTAAAATAGCCGTTTTGTAAACGGACTCAGATTTCGACGAAATCAGTTTCATGGGGACCGTATCATTAAATTATTGTATGGTGGTGAGTGGCGTGGAAAACCGATGTCGTATGTAACCACGATAGCCGTAAACGCTCGTTCAGTGCAATTAAATTAATTCAACTGAATAAAGGGATATTAGAGTGTAACTTGAACAGACGATCGAATCAGGCCACGAAACCAGTTCCGGTGAGTTCGTAACGTCGGATATAGTCAGGGTAGGTATATAGTTGTTATTTTTAGAGATCGGCAAATTTGGTGTTCAGAAGGGCAGTGCGGTACGCGCCAAAAACAGTCTACCGGGGCAACAGTCTCCGAATACGACGAAACTAGTGCCGTTGGGTTCGTATCGAAAAGTTATTGTCGGTGTTCGCAGTTTCAAGTTGTTTTGATTTATCTGGTGATCGTGAAAAATTTAAACGCGTGTTGATTTCTGGTTTTATAAAGGAAATTTTTTCAAACGATGTCGGAATTCGACGAAACTTGTCCCATTGGGTTCAGAATACCTTTTTACCCCAAGATTAGCCTTTTTATCAGTAAACAGAAGTCAACTGTGGCTAATTTTATTTGATACTTCACCGCGAAGTTTCGTATGATAGAAAATAATGTAAACACAAACTAGTTGATAAAATCTTTGTGTGTGCAAGTCAAACACTGCGGCTAGGACTTCGAATCTACTCGTCCACTTGCGCATATTTTAAAATAGAAGGAAGAAAAGAAGAGAATCCAACGTACTGATACCTAAAGCTTAATAGAAACCTAAACTCTGACATGATGTAAGCTTTGTTTGTGCTTCACGCCATTACTAGAATCCTTGTCGACAAAGTAATTAAAATCACAAGCCTACCTTTTATTTTCAGCTAACCTATTTCCTATAAACCGTGCGTGGCAAGGAATCAAATATATAAATACAAAGCGTTCTTCTCCCATTCTTTCGTTTTACACAGGAAAAGAGAAATACAAAATAAAATCAAAACCGAGAATCCCCAAATTCCTGAGAACAAATCTCGTTGGCTTCGCAACTAAATTCTCTTCAATCTTATTTCCTAAAGTGCAAATCGAATTAACAAGGAGGCCGACGCGTTTAAGGGGGGCGGTGAGCATGGCTGTTCGATGGGTCAGATGGAGGACCGAAGCTGGCTTCTAGTGGGGTCGGTGGCCTCTAGCATCACCGGAGGTGGTGCAGTTACGGTGTGGAGGTGGAAGAATTCGTGAAGGGTGGAGAAATGTACGGGAGGAGACTGAAACGTAATTAAGGGGGAAAAGGATTAAGGGGATGGTTACACGCATTGAAGGGGTCACGTTGGGTTTCATGGCTTTTTGATGGGGCTCACGTTGGATTCCTGTGTAGTTCGAAAGGTGAAGCCGCGGAAATGGCAACAGTGAAGGGCGTGATTGACAAGAAGTAATAGGATTAATTTAGGGAAGCATGGTAAAGGGTAATACGGGGAGGTGGAAGTCGCATGTGGGTCTGTGTTTTTGAACGAGGAAGACCCCAGGTTTAAGAAGTCGGTTACCAGATTGATTGCAGTAGTGTTTCTACAGTTCGAATAAGGTAGTAGTGCAGTGCATCTAGTTCTTACTTGACAGGATGATGAATTGAGCACATTTATTTTTGAAGAAATTACGAACCTGGAGAAAAGAAATAGCATCGCGATTCTTATTCGTAGGCATTGTGTGGAGCAACGAACTATATTGAGAAGGAGGAGGATTGTGAGGAATGAGCGGTGACAGTTGGAACATAGGGAAGATTGACGTTTCCCTTATTGGAAAGGGAAACCTGAAGCATGATTTGGCCATGATAAATAGCGGCACAAGGCCGAAATGACTTGTAATTGGGCTTAGACAAAGTTAAGGTATGATTAATTTATAACTTTAAAAATTTAAGTTTTTTATATAATAAAAACATATAACGTCAATTATAGGTCATTTGTGAACGTAATTTCATGAGACAAATCACATTGGAATTGTAACGATACATCATGGAGCTGATGTTGCCGAGAACCGGGCTGTTGGAATTTTGCGATAAAATCGAACGATTGTTTGATTTTAAATCAAAACAAAAGAAGATTCATCAACTGCAAAACGAAGTGAGTAAACTCACTTACTCTGCCTCGTTTATATTTTTATATAAATGAGTTTTAAATTTATTTATAGCTATTTTATTCTGTGTTATGGTTGTTTGGATGAATTGGTTGAAATGGTTGATCGTTGATCGATTTATAAATACGGTTTACTATGATATTTCACATTTTATGTGAAATTAATATTATTGATGTTATTAACATCTGTGGATGCAGGGAAAACAGGTTGGAGGGGCCCAACTGGGTTCCTCAACATTTATATTATTGTTTGCATATAATTGTGTTATATGATGTGATATGTGTTCTATGATTGATTTTATTATCAACTGGCCCTAACATTTTGGTATTTAAATATCGTAAATATTCTAAAATATAGAAAATGAATTTGAAATTTAAAGGAAAATATATTTTTTCCAAAAATTTAAGTGAAATTTTCAAAGAGAGTTAAAAAGGAGAACTTGTTGATTAAAAACCAGGGGTTGATTTAAACGTGTTTATAAATAAAATGGATTTTAACATTGGATGAAAATATAAATTCAAATTTTGAATTTATATGGAAAAAGGGAGAATCAAATTTGAAAGAAAGATTTTTTTAATCCAAGTTGTTATAAAAGGATATTCAAGACTAATGCATTGGTTTAATTAATATTTATATTAAGTAAAAATGGGGTTTCGATTGGAAAGAGACGTCAAGTTTTGTAAAGAAAGGAAATGTTTGTCCGGTTTGGGTAATAGGATTGATAAAGGGATTTAGAGAAAAATCCAATTCATACAAATGAACTTGTGAAGAGGTTTCGAAACTAAAATGATGATTTTAAGGACAAACTTTTACTTGAGAATTGAATTAAGTAAAAAAATTGGAAATTTGATTAAATTAGGAAGTTCTCAAAAAGGGATATAAAATTTGATTAAGATTTGGTTAAAAGGATTTTAATCCAGTTTACAACCATAGTTTGCAAAAATGTGGCTCGTAAGAACAGATGAGAGTTCGAATAAGGATTTATTTAATCAACTAAAGGGAGTTGGTTAAAATAAGGCAAAAAGGGAGTTTTGAATACTTACTTGATAAATTAATTAAGTAAAGAGAGTCAACGGAAATTTCCGATGAAAGAAGGGGTTATAATACCATAGTTGAATCAAATGGCAAATAAGAGTTGTCGAGGAAGTTACCTAATTAAGGAGTGGGAGTAATCTATTAAGAGAATATTATATTTATCATAAGGATTTAGAAATGAGATCGAACTATTTGGGTTTAAAATGAGAAGAGGATTAAATTGGGGTCAGAGAATGAAATATGATTTTTCCTATATAATGTAATTAAAAGTATGACGATATTCCAATGCTAGTAGGAAGGGAAATGGATAATCGTTTAAAATGAAACGATGGATTTTATTCCAACATTTGGAATATAAATTGTAATAAATGTTTTGAAAATTCTAGATAGCGATTTTAACGCTACCGCTATAATAAGTGTTGGTAAATTCTAGACAGCGATTTTAACGCTGCTGTTATAAAGGATGTTTTGAAAATCTTAACAGCGATCTTAACGCTATTGCTATAATAAATGTTCTAAAATTTTAGACAGCGGTTGTAACGCTGTTGTTAAAAGCAATGTTTTATAAATCAAATATTTGCAGACAGCGATTATAACGCTATCGTTATAATCAACATTTTTCTGTAAAGGAAGTGTGTTTTTAGATTAGAATCCGAGAGTTACATAAGAAGTTGTTAAATATTTAAAAGATAAACTTTGACCATTTCAAAGTTAAAACGTTGTTCAGTTAAGGTCTGAGAGGTAATTATACCCCAACTTGATTGACTTCCTTCTTAACTAAGGAATGGTAAGGTTTGATCGTGAAGGAGTTTTGGAAATGTTTTCCAAACGAGAATCAGAAATGTTTTCTGATAATAGAAATAAGAATTTAGAATATATAGAAACATGAGATAAGTAAAATTATGAACTAAAGAGAAAAATGTTAAATGATGATTGATCGATATAATTTCCATTTGGAAATGATATCGTTGTTTGCACACTTGTTTTTCTTTGATAGTTAACTCACCGACTATCGAAGTTTCTGACCATTTTAACGTTGTTAATATGGAGAGACCGGTTGGATTATTATCCAAAGAACCACTCTGTATTGGCATAAGGGTTGCGAATCATATATGTCAAAGATAATTGAAGACGGAGTGAAATGCAAGGGCTATTGTATAAGTCTTAGATAACAGTGCCTAAGATGGATGTACGGAATAGTGCCTTCGGTTTGTCCAGTCCCAGGGCAACTTGTATGGACGAGCGTCTGACAGAGTATATCCAATAGATCGCGTAAGTTGATCTCTTCAAACGTACTTACGTTTGGTGGCGGAGGAATTCGTTTCTCTTAGCTGTTTACCCGTGGTATTTTTGGTGAAATCAATTTGTGATTTGGCGGGTATGACGATGTGGCATTCAAAGTGAATGGTGGCCAGATGTTCTGGAAGGTAATTCAAACCTCAAGCCTCATCAACCGGGAGTTGACAAAAATCGGGCAGGCAGCATGGCTAAGTGGGTCGCACCCATTAGGATGTATAATCACCTATCTAGAGGAATTCCATTTGTTCTTGAATCTATCGATGTTGTCCCTTTCGGGAAACTGTTGCTGATCCCAACCGTTGGTGATATACATTCGATACACTCAAGCGAAATGAGTGGTCGGTCATGTGTGGGCCGGGTTGCAAGACGTTCTTGTTGAACCCAGTGTGTTCGTCTCTAGAGATACACTATCGGCAGGTGGTCCCATACCTTGTCATGTTGGAAATCCAATCTCCAATAAGCGCCCTGCGGTTTTTGATTTTATATTATATATGGAGCGTGAGATGCAAGCGTTCCGCTAGATTCTAATTACTTGTATTTAGACATTATTCTAATATCAGAATAAGATATTGATTTCAAAAATATTTTTGGTTATCGTAAGGTAAAAACCATCCGTGTTTATGTGTGGATTGGTCTTACGATTACCATTTCTTTTGAAAGGATTTTGAAAGTTAAACCAATGGTTGGAGTTTACTCACACCAGTCCCATGACTGACCCAGAGTTTATTTTGTTTGTTTCCCTAAACTCTTGGGTGCCCAAATTTGTATGGGCAGTCAAGTAGTTGGGATTTTACAGATTTCACTTGGAGGAGCTCGAAGCAGGAGGCTTCACCAGTTAGCTATAGACTATTATATTTTCCGCTGTGTACTATGTTGTATCTGGAAACAGGTGTTTATAACTGTTGCAGGGATAACAGTTGTGCTCTGATAATGGTATGTATATACACTTACCGATTTGTATCTCAAAAGTTATATTATCTAATATATTTCATTCGTTCCGCTGTGAGTTTCTGATCTTCGTTTTCTTCTATTCTAATATTTCTTTCTTTCTATTTCTCATCCTCTAAATTCTTTCTAAAAATGATTCGTATTTATGTGCAATTTGGGTTGGACGTGCGGTGTTATTAGTCAGTCCAAAGGGCACGGATTTGCGGGTCGTTTCACTTTCTCTCTCCCCTCTTTCTTTCAGATCGAACCCAACCCAGGAAAAAAAACCGAGGCGGAAGACCCACCGCGCCTCCATCGCCGTGCAGCGACGCCCCACCAACCGGAGTTCGCCGCGACCTCCCCCCCCCCCCCTCCCAAGCTACAGCGCCGCTTCCCTCCTCCCTCCGATGAAGACAACCGCGCCCAAGTCCTGGAAACTCTGCTATAGTAAACCCCAGCCGCCCTACTAGGGGATCCGCTGCCTCCGGCCACCGCACGACTGGCGTACCCTCTTCCACCAACCTGAACCCGCGAGTAAACCCCCTCCTCCTCCGAAAGCAACAGTAAGTTTTCAGATTTTTTTTTAATTATATAAAATTCTGATTTTTCATGTATATAAAATCTGATTTCCATGTATATAAAATTCTGATTTTTATTTATAAAGACAAGATTTATATTATCGTAAGGAAAAGATTATATTTTTCGTAAGGAAAAGATTATATTTTTATAGTAGAAAAGGTTATATTTTTAAAGTGCTAAAGGTTTGATTTTTAAAATGATAAAAATATGATTTATATATATATATAGATTTGAAATAAAAATATAATTTTTAGCTATATAAAAATTTGATTTTTATATGTGTGAAGTAGCGGTAAAAATTTGATTTTTATATATGTGAAGTAGCGGTAAAAAATTCGATTATTATGTATGCATGAAAAGATAGGATTTTCATTTATATTTCTAGCGAATAAAAAATATAATTTTTATGTGAGTAACAAATTAAAAATATTATTTTTATATATGTATTGTAATAAAAATCTGATTTTTATTATATATATAGTGAAGTAGAAATGCGATTTTTATTTTAGATGAAGCGACAAAAATATGATTTTTATCTATTTGTATGAAACGATGAAAATATAATTTTTACTATGAATAGCGTGGAAAGGAGTGCGATGGAAAGGACTGAAATCAAAACAAAATTCGAACCGTTCAGAAATAGAGAATGGAGGAGTGGATCCAAAGGGTGCTTAGCAGCACCCGACACCCGTCGTCCACAAACCATGGATGACTTGTTTGTTTGTTTGACTATGTTATGAAAATTGATTGTGTGATGTGGAATGGAATAAAATATTTTACAGTTAAAAATATTTTGTAGTTAAAAATATAATTTTTAACGCGTATATGAATAAATAAATATTTATAAACAAATCGGATGATTTGTTTATATACACACATTTGACTGATATTGATTAGGACGATAAATTTTACACATCGCCCAACTGCACAAATAAATCTGTATTTGTTGATTGAAACCCCACATGGGTATTGGGATGATATATGACATACACTAGTCCTAATAATTAGCTGTATGTCGATCGTTTGATTGACAGGCTGTGTAAACGGTGAATACTTATATTTAATGCTTATGCAGATGATGGTTGAATGTGTTTGATTATTGTTGTGTACATGTGTTGTATGAAATTCATATAATCACATTATATGGTAATTGACTGTGTCTGATTCCAGTTCAGAAAGAATGAATATTTTAAAATAACGATTATTTTAAAATAATGAATATTTTAAAAAATAATATTCAGTAAAAGATCAAAATTTGATTTTGATGTCCGATTTGGGATGGACACAGATATATTTAAATATATAAAGCCGTGTTGATTAGATTGACGCCATTTTGATGTGAACGATATTTATATCGATTTTATTCATTTTTATAATGAATAGCGTAAAGGAAATGATTTCAAAATTAAATGTTTTGAAAATACTATCATTTATATATCGATGATATGGAATATTCAATTTTGATTTGAAATTGAATATGAAGTTGAAATCATTTTGAAAAACGAATTTAGAACGATTTATAAAATACGTTTTGAAAGGAAATCGATGAAATAAATATTATATATATTATATATATAATATAATGGCCTGAATAGAACGCGCTGCGGCAGTTCGCGAAGTTCGACCATTGACTTCGAATGGACATTACGGGAGATCCGACCGTCGGATTCTCCTAAAACCTGAACCGTTGGGTTCATATCAAAAAGAGATTTATAACGAATATTAGAAATTAGAAATCTAACAGCTGGATTTGGAATTATGTCCAGATCAAATTCGGAAAAGGTTGTTGTAAGTGCAGTTCGATGGTCGTTTATGGAAATCGACTGTAGGGGCCTTGATAAAATTATTAAAAATATCAATAATTAGTGTAAAATCATAATAAATGATTTGGAAAGAATCGGGATGAAAATTCCATATTTAAAAAGGTAAAAATAGATTTTTATTGAAATGAACTAGTTTTGAACAAGAATTATGATCCAGTGATTTTTAAAATAAATAAATTGGATTTGAAATGGTTTTAAAAATAACCAGAATTTCCAATATATGAATTGGAATGGATATGAATCGAAATAATCTTCGGAATATTTTGGTATTGGATTCCATGATTATACGGAAATTATGGAGGAATTTGGAAGATATATATATATATATATATATATATATCGTTACTCCAATACGATATTGGTTGATTTCAGAATTTGATATTGAATATAAGCCGATATATTTTCTATTCAGAGCCTTGTATTTAATATCAAATTGGATTTTGGGTTTGTCGTGAATGGTATCTTTAATAATACTATTCTTAAACCCAATGGAGTTAAGAAAATCAGAAACTGACTGGAGATTAGTTAAGTTGAATGGTTTCCTGGGTATTGATCTGATGTCGGTTTCGGCCTTCGGGGTTAACACTTAGGGAATTGTTCTCTTACTAATTTATGGTTAGAGATGATGGAATGTGAATTGGGTTTGTTGTGAACTGTGTTTTAGCGACATTCGTTCTTTAACCCGATTTACAGTGAAATGGGATTTGGAATTTATAAATCTTTTGTTAAGATTTAAAGGAGATTCTCCAAAGTAAAGTTTTCCAATTTAACATATTAAATTGGAAGGAATTCGATTTGTTAATATTCGAAGTAAGCTTCTGTAGAGGAAGACGGTTAATATATATGGAATTTAAAAGGCCTTATCGTTATTCTATTGATATTATCGGTTGGATATGGAAGTTTACATCGATTATATATATCGACTTGTTTTCCGTGAAGATTCCATTGTTAATGGAATGTGATTATGGGTTGTCGTGAATAGTATCTTTAATAATATTGTTCTTAGACCCAACAGAGTTAAGAAAATCAGAAACTAACTGGAGATTAGTTAAGTTGAATGGTTTCCTGGGTATTGATCTGATGTTGGTTTCGGCTTAAGGGGTTAATACTTAAGGAATTGTTCACTTGCTAATTTACGATTAAAGGCTGATGGAATGGAATGTGATTTTGGGTTTATCGTGAACCGTGTTTTATATGACATTGGTTCTTTAACCCAGTTAAAGACATGATATGATTTCCCATGTTAAACAATCGTTAATATTGATTTTTGGGAAGATTAAAACCAAGTGGAGTTTTAATGCATCTTTAATTAGATTGAAATGATATCCAAAGGAAGATTAAAGAATAAATTTAAAGAATTTATCTTTGATAAAATTAATGGGAACCTTCCCCAAAGTATAAGAATATTTCAATAAATAAATATTCTGGATTGGAATGAGGCATATGTTGTATTTTTATAGCACTTGTTTATTATATACGCGAGTTATTCAGAAATACCGGGTTTATCCCATTCTGAATAACTGATTCGACGATGTGTCGAGGATGAAGATGGTGGTTAAAGACCGGAGGTCTTCACATTGTTTGGATGATTACTGAGGTCTTGATTGGGCTGTACACCCAAGACAAGGTAATAAGTGGTGATCATTCAGACGTACTTGGAGATCGACCGGATATGCGAGGACCTCTCCCCTGTATTGGACATATGAGGGAGGAATAAGGTAGTTTCGTTCAGACCTAGAACGAACTTGTAAATGGATGTGTGTCTGGCATCGGATTTCATTCTATGTGATTGATAGACATCAGTTGCATAGCGTGAATTGCCTGTGTGGCATACTGAGATGCAAATGATCAAGGCTTCTGTTGAAAAGCAGAGTCTTGTGGTTGATTATCAAAGCACGGCTTTAATACAGCGTAACTTTGTGTAACGTTAATTTGCGAGCCTCACAGCCCGGTGTGGACCAGAAACGGCAAAGGACTGCGGGGAGGGCATGCGTTTCCTTCTAGCTAGAAGTGGTGTCAACGTTTTACAAGCCCAGACATTTTGCTTATGTGGATGATGGATAGCGAGGTGCCTTGGTTATATCGGTCATTCTAGGGCCAATAGTTTGGTCGGGATGTGACCAGTTTACGCCCCATAGGGCGGGGAAACGCATTGTTCAGGCATTTTAATCCACTCCGTGTGGACTGGCCCTGAAGACCCAAGGTGCAGTTGCGGTTATTCCTGAGACATGGGCTAGATAGTTTCGAAGCAATAAGGACGATCCCTTGCCTTGGTTCACAGATGGAAATCCAACTTCCAATACAACATATTGCGGTTTTGATTGTAGAGCCTAGTATGGCGACATAGTGGGATGGGGCACTTATGCCGTCTATGATTGATACTTATGATTGAAATTGTTTTGACACTATACACTTATAGTAATAATAAAAGATGAAATTTCCCCTACCAAGCATTTTTGGTTATTATAAGGTAAAAACTCTATCCTCCGGCTTGCGGTGCATTGTGTGATGGGACCTGAGTCTTATAATAGCTTCATTGTTCTTTATTTAGCATTGCGTTGTTTGTTTTATGCACTGGTTTTCTTGGGGGTAAACCCGTTCCATGTTATACGGCGTGGTCCCTTGATTTACCTAACTTTAAAATCAAATTTATAACAGTTTTAGTTCTCACACGAGTCATATGACTGACCTGGAGCTTATTATTTTAACCTAAACTCTGGGTGCCCCTATTTTTCGCACGGGCAGCTAGTAGTTTTGGTTTTGCAGATTTATGTTCATAGGATCCTGATTTACAACTGGAATGATATTCGGAAAGCTCTGTATCCATATATTCCTTTCAGTTGTGTTTTGTATTATTATTCCGTTGCATTGTAACTTGTAAATCTCTCATATTTAGTAAATGTGTAATATTTATTCATACTCTGTATATTCTTGTATTATGATGAAATTGTTGTAATAAGCAATGAAATGTTCTTCTGTTGGTGTTCTGATTTGTCTTGTCCTCGATACAATCCGGGATTTCCCGTAAGGGGGATTTCGGGTCGTTTCAAATGGTTATATCGATGTGGTCAGCACATGTATATACATATTTTTATGTGTATGTATACATGTATAGATACATCGATTTTGATCATTCACCATCTTGGTTTGCAGCTGAACCTGTATTGAATGTGCCATGCCATATTTGTTACCCTACTTTAACAACCCGTATTTTTCGACTATTTAAATTATTGAATTTAATATGATTTTTGAATAAATTATAGTTATAAATAAAATTTATTGATTTAATTATGTAAGTCTATGATGTATACTTAATTTAATTGTTTATGCAATAAATTCAACTTATGTTGATGATAGTAACTTGTATTGATTACAAATAAAATTATGATTTAGTTTATATTGATAAACATTGAAAATTGAAATTTAAATATCAAAACATTTGAATGAAATGGATTTGATTAATTTATAAATGAAATTCAAATTGAATTTGATTAATAATTAAAATTGGAATTCAAAATAATTGAAATTTGATTTATAAAGTTAATTTGAATTCTATTTGATTTGGAACAAAATTAATAAACTTTTGAAATTAATTTGAAGTTAATAAACAAAAACATAATATTTTATTATATTAATGAACCTGTTAAAATAGTCATTTTGTAAACGATCTCAGAATTCGATGAAACCAGATTCATTGGATCCGAAATTGTAAATTATTGTAAGATTTCATGTTTCATGTCAATCGAAGTTGTTATGTGATCGTGCACGATATAAACATGTATCGATTAACGTTTTGAGATTTAAAACAACTATTTTCTAAATGATCTCGGATTTCAACGAAACTAATTTCATCGAATATGAAATATTGAATTATCGTAAAGATTCTAGTTTCGTAGCTGTTACTACTAAATTCAACACTGGAGCTAAATACCGGACAAGGGGTATTAGAACACCACTGGCACCAAGAGTGTAATTCGAAAGCAGACAACCGACACCAGATCACTGAAGCAGCCGTTACCGAAAGCATAAAGTGGAAGATTTGATCAATGTGCTATCGGTACCAACACAGGGGCAAAGGCTTGGTGCCAATACAAAAGGAGATAGCGGCAAAGCAATGCCGACACCAGAAGCAACAAACATAAGTTTAGTTCTGAAAGCATGCACTTGAAACTGGAAGCAAATAAAAAGGGTTGACTGAAATCATATGACCCAAAACAAGACCATGAAAGAGAGACCTAAAGTCAAGCTAGGAGGAAGCAAAGGGCTATCAGTATCTGGTGACAGTACCGACACCAAGAAGTAACTTTGAAACTATCCGAAGGCATACCAAAAGCATGTTATTGCAAAACCTGAACTAAACCCAAGGATTCACCGACACAATCCGAAGTAATGAGAAGAGGGGCTATCCACACTAATTTACTTAGTGTCGATACCGAAACAGATGAAGATGACAAAAGGAACAGAAGCATGAAGGTAATATTCCTGAAGACTTACTGCCGAGACCGAAGCTTATCGCCAAAACCGAAAGCAACTCTTGAAGCTAACAATACCAATGGACTTGGTATCAGTACATTATGAAAGGGTAACACCAAAGCTAAGCTCTTAGATCCCAAAACCGACACTCTGAAAGAAGGATAGACCCGATAACAACACTCAATAGAGAAAGGCAGCCAAAACCATGTTGCCAGAACCGAAAGGCATAAAAGCGGCCGAAACCCTGTTGTCGCATCTGAAAGTGACTTCTACTGAGCTGTTGTCAAAAGGAGGCCCAATATGCTTAAAAATAAGACCCCAGGGGTCTTATTTGGGGGACTTTCTCATTCACTTATTCTTTTAATCATTTCTTAGAGAATAAATCCCAATTTCTAAATCAATTTAGGGATTTTACTTAGAAACTTCTATGTACTCAACAAAATGATAAATAAAGAGAGAATCGACACTTGAGACTAATTTTATGAATTTCTTTTATGCTTATAGTATGGATTTCTTTGATGCTTCTTCAAGGCAACGCTTACTACGCAAACCGAATTACCCAAATTACCCCTTTATAAGTTGTTTAACTTTCTAACTTACATTGTGCTTAGGCAACTATTATCCCAAGGTAACTGTTGGTCCTTGAGTCTCGTAAGCGTGATACTCACCTTTTGAAGGAAGAGTAACAATCTTAGGGCTTACGACCATGATATCTAGGAAATGGTGAACTTACTCAAGCTTGTAGGAACTAAATAATCCTTGTGGTTCCCTTAGGTCCACTTCCATAGATCAAATTCTGGTGTTAACGAAAAATATCATTAACATTTTAGTGCTAAAAGGAGGGCTTGAACCTTCGAACCTTTGGATAACCTTACCACATTCCTAGTCATGTTGTTTTGTCTCGGTTTGGACTAATATTTGAAGAAGCAAAAACATGAGTAAAGGATTACAAGTACGTTCTGGACCTCAAATGACTACGAAAAGCAACAGTGATCTAAGAGTTGTGGAAAAGAAAAGGCTTTGGTTGGAAACCCTACAAATCAGAAACAAGGATAAGGAAGTAAAACCTTATAACCCCAACTGTGGGTGCATTAACCCTTTCCACATAGGGTGAACCCCTATCTTTGCCTTAAGTGGTCTAGTCGAAGGAATACAACTTATTCCCTCACTTGAAAGAAACCATTTATGAACAAGCCAAGGGAACTATATTTGAACAAAGAACAGTGGAAAAGTTCAATCGATCTACACCAAGGTGGTCTAAGAAGGTTGCACTTCGATACTGGAACACAGTGAAAAGAAAGCCTGAAGATGAAGAGGAACCAATAAAATTAAGTAATAAAATGGTTAAGGTCCAACGTCGAATGGGGATCTTTGAGTCAAGATTACCAAAGGAGTGCAATCTCTCTACATCTATTGAGAATATCTATTTCCTCACCAAACATGAACTTAACTTTTGACCATCACAAAAGAAGAAACCCAAAAATGAAGTCAAATTGGGAGGATCCTATTGCTACTATCATATGATGAATGGGCATGAAACCAATCATTGCAGAGTCCTAGAAGGGACGATCATCAAATTGGATAATGTACAGATATGTAAAGAAAACATAGTCAACTACAGAGACGGGTTCCTTGAGGAAAGAGTGCCTACATAACTAAGGGTGTGGAAACCCTCCCAAAAATTGGAATAACCTGAAATGGGTCAAATGAATTACAATGGATAAAACACCCTTGTCATTGCTAAGATGGCCAGGGAAAGGCACCACTCGGAGGGGTGGTTGTGTATAAGCCTTTCTCCGCGCCTAAATCAGAAAGGGCCAGATTAAAACATCAAAAGTGGTAAGCCTCCGATCCACGCCAAAAATGGTCAGGACGGAGTATTTAATTTAGCACGCTCTGCCTCTGCTCGCAGAAGAGTACGCTCTGCCTCTGCTATGAACTAAGTATGTCCTGCCTCTGCTCGCAGCAGAGCACGTCCTACCTCTGCTTATGTTCCCATATCCCGCAGAAGAGAACGAAAACCTTTATCACCGCCAACGATGGCCAGGGTAAGGCACCCCTTGGAGGGTGGTGGAGTGTAAGCCTCTATCACCGCCTGTGATGGCCAGGGTAGAGCATCAAAAGAGTAAGCCTTTAAGTCGCGCTTTTGATGACCCGGTTAAAGCATCTAAGCCCTTATCATCGCCTTAAGGCACCTCCTAGAGGAAGGTCGGGTAAGTCCTTGGGTCCTGCTTGAGAATAAGCTAGCCAAGTGATACAGACGCACATGCCTAGAGAGTGTCCAACAAAGCACGTAAATCCTCAGCTTTGCTAAACAAAAGCCCAGTGAGTGGCTAAGTAAGTACGTACACCCTCTTCTTACATATAACCCCAAGGAAAGGGAACGAAAGCTCCGGAGGAGCACTCTAAGCACGCAGTTGCCTCTGCTAACACAAATACCCAAATTTGGGTTTTGTTCGAGACTTCTATTAATCACCAGAAGGTGAATTCGAGTCTTCTAACAAATACCCGAATCTGGGTTTTGTTTCGGGACTTGTATTATTACCAGATATGGAATTTCTTATCCTCTCTTAAATACCCGAATTTGGGTTATGGTTCGGGCCTTCTAATTAATAAGCCAAAAGTATATTTTTGGACTTTTATGGTTAATACCCAAATCTGGGTTACGGTACCGGCCTCCTAACTAATTTCAAGAAGTGAATTTCTAGTCTATTATTGAATACCTAAATTTGGGTTATTGTTCAAGACTTCTAATTATTGCCAGAGGCATAATTCTAGCCCTCTCTCAATTAAAACCCAAATCTGGGTTTCGAAGCTTCCAGTGACAATCGCTAGATATAAATTTCTAGTATGCTCTAATGGAATTCCCGAATATAGGTTCCAACCATCTTATCCATGCTCCCAGAAAAGTGATTATGGACTTCCAAAAAAGTACCCTAATCTGGGTCAAGAGACTCTAATTCTTGTCCTTGGGAAAAGGATCCACTATCAACACTTGGAATTGATATCATGAATCTACTATACAAAAACCATTGGACGAGGGATGTGATCCTCCATCTTCCTCAGGGAGATTTTCGTAACCCATATACACAGTGTTGATACTTGTTGCTCTGATAAAATATGTGGTCCAGATAATCACATAATTCTACTACAAAAGTAGTGTAAGGAGGGGTATCCAGACTCCGATTACTATACCCAGATAGGGGACTTGAAATTATTATCTCGTTTTTGAAAAGAGAAATTTCTTAATAAATACTCAAGCGGGTACCTCGCGTCTTTCAATTGGAACTTTACGACAAAGGTTATGTTTTCCTAAACACCTTGCATAATGAGGCTCTTTGAGGTCAGTTATTAAATAGAATGGTTATTCCCAAAATATGAAATGTGAATAAACAGATTATCTTACCGTATACTCGTCTATTACCAAACTACAATACGAGTACTGTCTCATAGAGAATAAACAGGTTATCATGTAACAACTAACACCAAATAATGTGTGTTAAGTTTATATAGATTAGTGCAATAAGACTACCGGAAGAGAGCATTCTCAGCACAAGCTCAAGACCATGTGTCAGGTGATATCCACACAAACTTGTTTACAAGATCATTCCTCAAGTTGCTATATACAAAATATCATCATATCAAGTATTTTACATTCTTATCATTCTAGCACTATGCCAGAGTTATCAAACTAGAAAAGTTAATAACTAGGCCTATTAATCCAAGTCGGGATGCTTTAAAGCATATTCTAAAGATTTATAATTTTCTTTAGTATCTTCCAATTTAACTCTAGCTCATCAATTCGTCGAAGCAATTTATTTATCTCTTCATTCGAATTGGTAGAAGGGTTGACCCTTGACTATCTTCTCAACCCAAGAATAGTCTCATCTTTCTCTTTCAGTTGATCTTCCATGATGGATATTTGCTCACCCTAATTTCTAATCGTCACCTTTTGAAGATAATACATCTTTTCCCATTTTGATGGGGGAGCATCTTTAAAAAATCTCTTTGGCTTTACAATTGCTAACGAGTCTTCTCCAAGTCGAGAAGGTGAAAATTTAGGTTGACCTCCCTATTCGCGCGAAAAACAAATCACAATCATTACTGTCTTACCTTAAAAGTGAAATACTGATCAATCATAGTTTTCATTATAAAAGGAGTTTGCTACAAAAGTAAGCGCACACTAGGAGTTACAATAATAATCCCATTGGTTGAAGTACATCTTACATATATTAAAATCGATAAGCTAGAGTTCTAAGTTTCTTTTGTAACAACTTCCCGTACATCGCCTAGAAAACCTAGGGGAGGTCCATATTTCACACAAATACGACTAAGGCTACATATTAAAGGATCCCTTTCAAATCCGGGTATTTCTTAAGGAATAGTTTGAGACAAACACCCACTCATAAGGCTAGAATACGAATGCAAAGCATCTATTTAAAATGCATCTTCGTGTGAAAAAAGTTTATGTCACAATACAAAATGAAATAGGGGATTAATAATATAAAGGGTCATTATCAGAAACATTTTAGTACTGTCAGCAACTTCACCTATTCAAAGTAGAGCTAAGTCATATCATTTTCGGGTTATTATTTAACTTTGCGTTACATTGGTGAGACATTATTTTGCTCTATTTATATGCTTTCAGAGGAAACAGACTACCTAAACCTTAAAGGGTAAGAAAAATCACTGCTAAAACAAGGGTCATACCCGAGCAGTAGATATTTCAGGTTGAGCAAATCGCACCGATCCTTTTTGACCTTGACATGAAGAATCATCATCTTTAGAAGAAATTTCAACTAAGTCCAGGCCGGGAGAAACATTCGAACGACCTGGAGATATTTCTGCAGAAGCGTGAACATCTCTTGTAGAAGGAGGAGAAATGGCTTTACCCCGTTTAAGTTCTCAGGAAGCTCCTTACCTTTGAGGCTATAATCACCGCCATCATCCAATCATCATATGAATCATCAGATTCACCTTCCTCTACGCCTGGATCGAGGTCGTTCGGAAGATCCTCAATACATAAAAGGTCTTCAAGCTTGGACTTGCTTTTCTTTGGGACTTTGGCTCCACGTTTGCCTAAATCAATTCTTTCCATGACTTTGCTCCAAATGGAGGGGTGGACAGAAGGAAATTCCATTCCAGGAAACTTTTGGAAGTTATTAGCAAATGCTAAGAAAAGAGCATCTTCGTAATACTCCAATACGGCCTTTTGGAAATGATCTTTCAAAAATTCAAAGATCATATTTTTGGCCTCATAAATTATGCGCCTAGAAGTGGATAGCACGTTCTGAACTTGGGAAAGTCGGTCATCCTTCACTTTTAGCCTTTTGGTATGACTAGCCACCATCCAGGTCTTCTCACCTTTGACCTTCTGCTTAAACAATTAGAGCGATATTACCTAGTTATTCAAAAGGAACCTAGCTTTCCTCTCATCCTCCAGCTCTGATTCAAACTTTTCAAGAGATATCTTCAATTCCGTACACTTTTTCTTATGCCCCTCCATCAAAGATTTAACTTTATAAGCTAAGGCATACTTCACTTCTTTGAGTGACGTAACTTCTAGAGAAAGTGGGGCAAGCATTTCTAGAAGAGAGAAACACTTCTTGAAAATATGAGGAAAAGAAAACAAGGGTCATTATAAAAGTAAAGCAAAATAAATTTATACCCGTAGTTGCTACTTGGTAAGTGATCGTGACAAACTCATTAAATCTGGAGATAAGGAGGGAAGCGAAAAGTTGACCAATTCAACAAGAGAAAGGGAAAGCCTTATGATTTCGTCGAAGCTTTGAGTCATTGTAGGAGATCCAGAGGAACTGGCATGCCTAGGTGAAGAATGCACCATTAACTCTTGTTCTGCCAAATTTAAAGATCTAGGAATATCAAGCACACGAATGTGGTGAAGAAAATCACTACCTAGAGTCGAAGTCTGAAAGAGAGTGGTGCTTTGGGTGACACCAGTAGAGGGAACAACATAAATAGGGGTATGATACTCACTAAGCCCAATAACAACAGCTCAAGAAAACAAAGAGGGGTTGAGGTCTCACCTTTGCGTTTCTTAGAAGCTGGTTCATCAATAATAGTAGCAAAACCTCTCTTAGCCGCAATGTTAGATCGGGACAAGGCATCCAGAGTAGATTTCCCATCAAGAGCTTGGGAAGCTAATCGAAACAGTCATTAAGTTAGATATACCGAATATGAAATAAAATTTCAGAGTCGCTTTGAAAAGTTGTTCTTACATGGAGATCCAGGAAATAGAGGGGACAGGTTAGTGATTACATCGGAACCCAAAAATATATGCTTAGTGCCGGGAAAGCGCAAGGGAGATCTTCCTAAAATCTTTTGTCCTGAAGGAAGGAAACCATACTTTTGAAGGTTGCCCAAAGTCAATACGAGGGATTGTTTTTCCAGTTTCTCGAAAGTCGTAAATATAGCATTAGCAACTCGAACCTCCTCGCCACTTAGGTATTTTCTTGTTGGAACGGAAACTGAAACAAGACAAAAGTTAAACAAAGCTTAAGAAAGAAGGTAATGAATACCGAGGAATACAACTCACCCGGAGTAGTAAAAGTGCCCGTGATACTCAGAGAGCATCTGATATAGAAGAATTGTGTATCCCAGTCCGAGAACTGGGTGAGATTGTCACTAATCAGCCTCTTCGGAAGATTAGCATGAAGAATAGGAAGATTTGTCCCTGTGACTGCTGGCAATTGTAGCAAGTAACGCAGAAGAAGAGAACTAAGAGAAGGCTGCCCCGACTTCAAAGCTAGAAGTTTAAGGCATAAAAGGCAAGTATATGTATTTAGAGTTAGTTGAATGGAAGCCAGCTTCAGATATTATAAGAACCTTATAATAAAATCTAGGAATGGGAAAAAACCGCCATGAAAGATATGAACGACGAAATATGCAAAGAATCCCTCTGAATAGTATCTTTCCTGGAAGTAGGAATGGTATTAACTCTAGTCATGCCATAACTCTCAAGAATGGCTTTCATCTCATCCTTAGTCCGAATAAGAGAATACCACGATGAGCTTTCCATCCTGGAATCTTAAAGAAAAGCGCTTGGGATTAGCATTCCAATACTTTGCTTTTTAATACGTGATGCTGCCAGGTAATATTATTCCACAAAAGTAAATTAGCACATTAGTTTTGCAAGTTTAAGATTGCCATATAATCTCAATAGCATAAGTTGCCCAATGTTCCCATAAAAATTTAGAAGCATGCCATGGATTATTAAAGTTGAAACCTTTAACATAATGCACATATGACCATGCATTATGCATACAAGACTAAAATATTGCTACGCATTCGGTTTTGGTCATACCAATCGTCTTAACATTAAAACCAAAAAATAAACAAAAAACTCCAATATCAGAATGATCAAGATCGAGATAACCAAAGTTCCCGGTGTCTACCTTACTAAGAATAAGTAATTTACTATCACTACAAAAAACAGGCATCGATTTCGGTGATAATAAAACCGAAACCAAAAGGAATTGGTAGTGTTAATGTTAAGTCCATCAGTACCACAAGGAAATTTCACTTTTATCCCCATACTGGAGATAAACCCCTCTGTACATAAGCCTTTCCTTTTTAAACCCTTGAAAATTTGGTAGAGGATAGATGATAAATTCACATAATCCTTCATTATTGATAATTACAATGGTTACATCTGATCCAATTCGTTATAGAAAAGACAAAAGAACTTATGGATCCTAATGAATTTCATAGTTAAATCGAGGAGATGTTTCCTCAAATTGTTAGTTCACTTGAAAATACTTACAGAAGGACGACTCAATTTGTGATCTTGAAAATATACAAAGAGCGGTGATCTTGTGTAAAACAATTACTTGCAGCTTATGAATTGAAGAACAAGAAGGACTCTATATCACAGAGCGCTTCTCGATTCCAGCCGAACAAGTAAGCAATGATCAACGACGCAGATAAAATCAAGAATACCAAAAGGTGGGAAATCAAAGTGCAAGAAGGGAAGTCAAAGTTTGACTTGAAAAGTTAAAAATACCCCTTCATAGGGGGCGAATGTTACTACTAAATTCTACACTGGAGTTGAACACCGACGAAGGGGTGTCGGAACACCATTGGCACCAAGAGTGCATTTCAGAAGCAGGCAACTAACACAGATCACCGAAGCAACCGTTACTGAAAGCAAAGAGTGGAAGATTTGGTCAATGTGCTATCGGTACCAACACAGGGGCAAAGGCTTGGTACTGATACAAAAGGAGATAGTGACAAATCAACACCGACACTGGAAGCAACAAACATGGGTTTAGTTCCGAAAGCATACCACTTGAAACCGGAAGCAAATAAAAAGGGTTGACCGAAAGCATATGACCTGAAACCCTGGACTAGGAAAGAGAGACGCAAAGTCAAGCTAGGAAGAAGCAAAAGGCTATCAGTATTTGGTGCCTGCACCGACACCAAGAAGAAACTTCGAAATTATTGGAAGGCATGCCTAAAGCATGTTATTGCAAAACCTGAATTAAACCCAAGGATTCACTAAAGTAATCCGAATTTATGAGAAGAAGGGTTATCCACACTAATTTTGTTTGAGGCAAAAGGTAGTGAGGTTCGAGAGCCTCATGCCATATTTAAATATAATAGCGTGCATACAAAGTGAGAGCTTAAAGTTACAGTCCAAAAAGAAACAAAGGATCGCATGGAGCAATATTTACAAACATCGTACCTACGCAGAGGCCAAAATACATGATATATCCATGCAAACTAACAGCAAGAAAAAAGCAACTTCTACATCCATCTGCTATGAGCTCGACCTCCCAAGCTGTCATCAAGCAAATCAGTGAAGTCCCAGTAATCAACCCCTACCCAGTTATAGAAATTTTTAACACTTGAAATAGAATTGCATTAGAAGACTTAGCAATACTATTAAAACATCTACTATTTCTCTCATACCATAACACCCAGCAAAACGAAAAATTAATGTATGCTAAATCTTTGGAGCAACATGAATCCCAAAAGGAAAGATGATCATGAATAGAGTTTTTCCAACATAGATCAATGTTTAGCGGAACCAAACATTTACTACACACATAGAAAGCTACATCAACATCACAAAAAAGATGCAAATAATCTTCCACATTTTCACCATAGAACAGGCATTTCTCTTCAATATTCAAACTCTTTCTTCTCAACATACTCAACGAGTTTAATTTTCTATGCATAAAAGTCCACATATGTATCTTAACTTCAGATGGGAATTTAGAAAAACTCCACATGTTCTCAAAACCAAACAATTTTCTACCAGAAAAGTTGATAATTTTATAGCGGTTGTTCACTGAAAAACTCTGCTTTTCTCCCTACGGAATAATGTCATTATCTTCATTAAACGTCACTGATTCCATCAATCTAAACAAAGAAAAAAGTTGATTAAAGCTCTTCCTTCGGTGATACGGTTAAAACTGGAAGTCCACTTGAAGCCTGGTAAAGAAGAATCATATACATCAGCCACCTTAGCACATTTATCTCTCGAAATCTCGAAAAAACATTCAAACTCTGATGCCAAAGCAATTGGTAGCAACCATTTATCAAAACAAAAAGAGCACCATTTGCCATTATTGACCTTTAGATTAATATTAAATCCAGAGACATGAATAGTACTAAGAACTCCTTTCCAAAATTCCGATGGATGCCTAGCATTTGCATATAAGGAGAAAAAACCAATATAGTAAGTTTTAGACACCCACTCACACCACAAAGCATTTTTGTGAGATGAAACACTCTATAACCATCTACATAACAAAGCATAGTTCATCTCTTTCAGATTTAGAACACCCAGACCACCTTGAGATTTTGATTTACAAACTTGATTCCAAGATACCAAACAAACAGCAACACTTACATTACTCTTTCCTGACCAAAGAAAACTTCTTCTTATACTGTCAATTTTATTTGTAACCCACTCTAGAAACTTGTAAAAGGATAACCAATACAAAAGAACCACATATAGCACTGAATTAATCAAAATCAGCCTACCAGCTTTTGACAATGAATTACCCTTCCATCTAGACAGCCACAAATCAACTTTATTAATCAAAGAATACCAATCATCTTTCAACAGTTTGCCTGGCCTAATACAAAGACCCAAGTAGTTAATAGGGAAAGAGATGACCTTACAATTCAACATATCAGCAATGTTATAGCTCACCCCTTCATCAACACCAATCGTAAACACTGAACTCTTATGAAAATTAATCTGAAGTCCAGACAAACTTTCAAAAGCATAAAGGATAAACTTCAATGAAGCAATGTATTTGCACTCCGGACTACTAAATACAATGGTACCGTCTGTATGGTGTAAGAAATAAATGCCTCCAGCTATGAAATTATTTCCAAACCTTTCAGCAGCCCACTAGCATAACTCACTCTCAAAATTTGAGTGAAAACATCTGCCGCAAGATCAAACAATAATGGCGACAAAGGATCACCTTGTCGCAGTCCTCTTTTCGAACTAATAGTTTTTCCAGCTACACCATTAACAAAAATATTGGCTTTGCTTGTAGCAAAAATACCTTTAATCCACGAAATCCATTTAACTCCAAAACCTATAGCAACCAGCAAATCAGTAATGAAATTTCAATCCACCATGTCAAAGGCTTTTGCAAAATCAAATTTTAAAATAGCACAAGGAAACTTATTATTGGAGCAATAAGAAACAAACTCCTGAACCAAAGCAGCACCCTCCAAAATATGTCTTCCTTTGATAAATGTTGTTTGAGATCTATCAACCAAATCACCCATCATCAATTTGAGCCTATTTGCCATCACCTTTGTAATCGGCTTATATGTGCAGTTGAGAAGATTAATGGTCCTAAAATCAGAAGGAGCCTAACAACCTTATTTTTTAGGAACGAGAACCACATTAGCATAGCTAATTTTTTCAAATTTGAGAAACCCATCCTCTAAATCTTTGAAAATCCTTAAAAAAATCTGCTTTAATCCATCTCCAATAGTTCTTGAAGAAGAAATTCAGTAAACCATCCGGTCCTGGAGCCTTTTCATTTGGCATATCATTCAAAGCAACCCATATTTCTTCTTCTGAAAAACTTGCATCAAGAGACGACAAACCCAAATTTACTGGATAAAAAAGGCTCCAGTTCACATTAACTCTCGAACCACTAAAGGATCCAAAAATCAGCTTATAATAATCAGTGAACACTTTGTAAGTATTCCTGCTTGCACACTTCAACATCATCAAGTACAATTCTACAGATCATATTAGACCTTCTCCTTCCATTAGCAATATGATGAAAGTAGCCAGTGCTTTTATCGCCTTCTTTAACCCATTGTTC
The DNA here is from genome assembly GCA_030737875.1 of Allium sativum. Taxonomy (NCBI): domain Eukaryota; kingdom Viridiplantae; phylum Streptophyta; class Magnoliopsida; order Asparagales; family Amaryllidaceae; genus Allium; species Allium sativum. Next base: position 504,443,427 of record CM060921.1, on the reverse strand, counting down.
TCTAGATCTCTGTTTCCAATAAATCACTTCTTGATCAATAAGCTTCAGCAATTCTCTCTCTTTATCTTTAAGAATGCAGGCTTCAGCAGCACTCAATGAACGTTGTTCAACCATGATATTCAAATTCAGAATCTCATCCTCCAAATTCTCCTTCTTCTTTCTAAGTGAACCAAAGACTTCTTTATTCCATTTCTTTAGGAAACATCTCAACAACTTCAAATTTTGACTAATAGAGCTAGCAGCTTCCTTGAGATTAGAAAATTCAGCCCACTTTGAAGAAATCAGATCATCAAAACCTTCTTCAATGCACCACATCTTCTCGAATCTGAAAACATCCTTAGTTCCATCATCCGAATCAAAGATAATAGGACAACGATAAGAAATTATGGAAGCATGGCCATGTTGAGATGAAAGTGGATGAATGTCTTCAAAAGCTGGGTTAATGAAAAATCTATCAAGTTTAACCAATGTTGAATCCTCCCTTCCACTACTCCATATATATTTTCTACTTGAAAGAGGCAGGTCAACCAGATTGCAGTTTCTAACAAAATCTAAAAAGTTATCCATATCTTCACCATATTCCTCCATCCTTCTATTCCTCTCGAAAGGGAATCTCGTAACATTGAAGTCTCCTCCAACCAGCCAAGGACCCTGGATTGAAGCTTCAAAGGACAAACATTCTCCCCATAGTAATTTTCTCTCATCTCTGGTGTGAGGATCATATACATTTGTGAAGCAGTAAACCACCCCTGAACTTTTCAAACATAATGCAATACTCAAAAAATGAATTCCTTTGCATTCTTGTTTCTACTCCTACTTGTTGCAATTCCAACCAACCAAAAAAGCACCGGCACTACCAATGGCGTTCAAAAAACTCCGGCCATCAAGGAAAGCACCTCCCAAAGAACAGAAAGAAAATTTATCATAGCAAGCTATCTTAGTTTCTTGAAAAAACACAATATCAGGGTTAAAAGATAAAAGAAGATTTTTAACCCTAAGGCATTTTTTGGGTTTTCCTAAACCCCTCACATTCCAAGACACTATAATCATTTTATCAAGCTAACTCTCTCTATTTCCTTCTTTTTAAAGTCAGCAATATCAGATTCAGCATTGTTAAGCACAAAACCAGAACTAACAGCTAAAGCATGCAACTGATCATTTGATAAGCTATTAAGAAAAGCAGGTACAAAAACACTACCTTCCAACGGGTGTCCAGAATCGATAGCAAAGCCACTCCAGAAGAACCCGCCACTTCTTTGCTCTTCCTGGACTTCAACTGAGAACTAGCCACCATAGCACGTCCAAATTTAGAAGCATACACATCAAGATCCGTCTGAGCAACCTCTGATCCAACCTCATCAGCTCCCTGAACTTTTTCATTACAAGCACTACTTCAACATCATCCAACATATCATCCTCTACATCAAGAAGCACTACCCCATCAGCCTCAGTATTACCCTCCTCTTCAATAAGATCTAAAAGAGCAGCAAAGGGTTTAGAGGAAGAAGCACCACCAACCACATTACAAGAGCCTCCAGACTTCTTCATCCTACTTTTTGGTTTCCAAACTTTTAGAAGACCATCGCTATCTCTTCTGAACACCCAATCTTTGAAATCAGTGGGTTCAAAAGAGACATTCGGATCTCCCAAAATTTACAAACCTCAACTTCATGATAAAAATTTCTGGTGTAAAGCCTTATGAGAGAAGGAATGTGAATCGGAGATGGAATAGCAACTTCCACATGAAGATAAGAAAAATCCGCTACATCCCAAGCATTACCCTGCATTCTTACAACCCTTCCCACCTTCGATAGAATGATCTTCACCATCTAAAGATTTCTGAAAACAATGGGAAGATTCTTTAAAATAATACACAAAGAAGTTTCCCCCTTTGGCTTTGTAGAACCAAAATTGAGACTCCATGGATGGATGTTAAGCATGCCTCTATTAGTAGAAATTGAGTAGAATCTCTCAAGAAGAAATCCCTAGGAAATTTCACCACAAAAACATTGATGAATTCCTTGACCTTCCACTCCCAAGCGTAAATATAATGGAATTCTTTCTTCAAAGCTTGTTCAATGTGATTGATCGAAAACTCACCCAAAGAAACAGAAATTGTTGACCAAGAACTAAAACACAGAATATCTTTACTCAAAAGAAACTGCGAAAGATCAATTTCATTCCCGGTTGCCATGTTTCTTTTCTTAGCAAGAAATGAGGAGCACTGATAACCTTTATGCCCAGTCTTTTTACATTTAAAACAAATGATCGGATTTCTACAATCCTTAATCCAATGGTCTGATCCTCCACAACGAAAACATTTTTTCTAGGATTTAACATCGTTCAAGATTTCAGAATATGAATGGACTTTGTGCGCATGTGTCGATAAAATTTGTTTCTCGATCTTTAGAGCCAGACTTTTAATTAATACTTCTTAAAAGAGGGAACGTGAGAATTATCTAAGGGCTTTGAAGTCGCACACTGAAATTTCAAATCAAATTGTATGAAATTTGAAGCGGATCTAACCAGAACATTGACGCCATTGATGAACGCGTAAGTAGAAGATGAAGCAAACACCATTTTTTAACCATCCACACTAATTTACTTAACATCCATACATAAACAGATAAAGATGACAAAAGGAACGTAAGAATGAAGGTAATGTTCTGAAGACTTACTACCGGGACTGAAGCTTATCGCCAGAACAGAAAGCAGCACTCGAAGCTATTAATACCAACGAACTTGGTATCGATACATTATGGAAGGGCAACACCAAAGATAACCTCCTAGATCCCGAAACCGACACTCTGAAAGCAGGATAGACCCGATAATAACACTCAATAGAAGAAAGGCGACCGAAACCATGTTGTCGAAACCGAAGGGCATAAAAGCGGCCAAAACCAAATTGTCGCATCCGAAAATGACTTCAGTTGAGTTGTTATCAAAAGGAGGCCGAATATGCCTATAGATAAGACCCAAATGGTCTCATTTGGGGGACTTTCTCATTCTCCAATTCTTGTAATCATTTCTTAGAGAATAAACCATAATTTCTAAATCGATTTGGGGATTCTACTTGGAAACTTCTATGTACTCAACAAAGTGATCAATAAATAGAGAATCATCACTTGAGATTAATTTCATGATTTTCTTTTATGCTTATAGTAATTGATTTATTCAATGCTTCTTCAAGGCAATGTTTCCTACACAAACCGAATTACCAAAATTACCCCTCTACAAGCTGTTTAGCTTTCTAACTTGCATTGTGCTTAGGGAACCCTTATCCCAAGGTAATTGTTGGTCCATGAGCCTTGTAAGCATGATACTTGCCTACTGAAGGAAGAGCAACTAATCTTCGGGCTTAAGACCTTGATATCTAGGAAATGGTGAACTAACTCAAGCTCATAGGAACTAAATAATCCTTTTGGTCTCCCTTGGTCCACTTCAGTAGACCAATTTCCGGTGTTGACAAAAAATATCGTTAACAGTAGTTATAAAACTTATCGTTTGATCATACGAATTTAAAACATGTACGACATTTATGTGTGCAATTCAATTAGAATAATTGCATTTTTAAGTGCAACTACTGTAGACTTCGGAATTGGGCCTCGCCACTAGTCCCATTGCGTTCAAGTGGCCTCTAAAATATAGTTAGGCTATAAGTAGCTCTGAATTGGACTTCGGCCTGTTTTTTGCTTTAAAACATGCTAATCAACACTAAAAAATAATAAAATATTCTGAAAACCCTCTTATTTTTCCATGGTCGGCCCTAAAATCTGAATGGCTAGAAACTTCACACCTTCCCATCGTTTTTCTTCCAATCCATTCAACGATTCGACGAACTTCCAACTAGAGAGTCATAGAACATTGCGATAGCTTCAAATCCATATGGTAGATGGTGGTTATTTGTATCTATATTCACCATATTTTACCCGTGAAGGAAGCACGTTCTCTTGGTGTTTGTGTTTGGAAGCCGAGATGGCCACCGAGTGGGGTCGAACCTTAGGCACAAGAGGAGTGGTGGATGGCGAACATCGTGGTGGTGTTGGATCAGAGTCCAATGGCATATATGAAGGTTCGTGATTTTGAGATAAACATGGTGTTGGGTTCGTTTTTGCCTATAGAGAACAAAAGAGAGGGAGATAAAAGATGGTGATGTGGAAGATAAGAGTTGGGTAAGGAATATTTAAATTATTTTATATTAATTTGAATTTCAAATGTTTACACATGTATAACTTCTTCATACGAACTTCGATTGACTCACTGTTTTTTCGTTAGGAAAGTCTTGGAATTCTGGACGATATGGAGTTGGTTTGCTTGGATTTGGAGTCTGTTAAATTTTGGGCCTCCTTTTAGATTTCAAAGGCGATCGAAATCAAAGGTGAGTGGTGAGTGATTAAATCCACTCACACTTAACTATAATATTCGATTGTTAGTTAAATTAAAATCATGTTATGATATGATTGTATTGATTGTTGTTTGGTAATTTAAATTGAATATTTATGTTGGTTGACATTGATAGTGTAATTTAATTTGACTGTTAGTTTAAATTTTACGGTTAAGTTAAATTTGACCTTTAATTACTAGTTTAAACCTAACACCTGATTACTAGTAAATTATTATGATATTCTGCTATTTGGATGGATAGATGTTGACGGAACCCTTGGATTGATATGTTTGATATATCAATGTTTAATTGCATGAATTTACTCGTTATTCACATTTATTGTATATGACTGTTTGTTTGTGTTGATTAGTCCCAACACAAAGTTATCTAAGTTCTATATGAATTAAATAATTTTATAAAATTAAACTATTTTTTATAGAAGTTAACTGAGTTTTATAGAAATAAAGTTTATAAAAAATTACTAAATTTACAAAATTTACCTAAGGTTTGATAATAAAAAAAGTTTAAAAAACAATGATGTTAATAAAGATTAACTAATTTTATAAAAGTTAACCAAGTTTATAAACACCTGACAAAATTATTTAAGTTTGTAAAATTTAACTAAGTTTTTATAAAAAATTAAAGCCAGTTTTTATAAATATTAATTAAGTGTTATGAACATTTGGCAAAGTTTATAAAATGTAACCAAGATTTTTTTATAAAATTAACAATATTTTTATAATGTTTAACTAAACTAACGAAAATCAAGTTTTAAAGAAGGTTAATAATTTTCTAAAACTGGTTAAGGTTTAGAAAACTTAAATAAATTTATAAAAATTAACTAAGTCGTATAAAATTTTATGTAATATAAATGAATTTTACATAAATTATATAATTATCCAAACATTGATAAAGTTTTAGGAAAAGTAAATAAATTTATAAAAAAATTTAACAAAGTTATATATTTTTTTAAAAATATTTTCTTATAAAATAATATATTTATAAAAAATAACAAAGTTTATAAAACTTAATTAAGGTTTGAAAATGGACTAGGTTTACAAAAATAACGAAGTTAAATAAGTTTAACTAATATATAAAAGTTAACCAATTTTTATTAACATCTAATAAAATTATTTAAGTTTGTAAAATTTAACTAAGTTTTTATAAAAAATTAACTATGTTATATAAAAATTAATCAAATTAATAGTTTTTGTATTATTAAGTATCATAAACATTTTGCAAAATTAGTCAAGTTTTTAAAAATTAAACAAATTCTATAAAAATAAATCAATTTTTATAAAATTAAATTAGTTTAAGAAAATTAGTGTTATCTGTATTAGTATAAACAATAATAATAGTTTATATTTGAATAAGTTTATGAGCATCATATATTATCATCTAAATGTGTCTCTATATATGCATGTTTTTCACGAATCATGTCTATTCCAACTAATTATTAAACTTTTTCTTTACAGATGTACATTTGGTGTAGACGAGTAGCGATAAGGTGATTTGAAGTAATATATTGTGTCGGTATATCTTTTGGATTTGAATATTTCTATGTATCATTTTTGCTGGAATGCTTGAGCATAATGTTAGTTTTGGTCACTCGCATCTGTGATCTTCATACTTTGCAATGAAATGTCGTATTTTGGTATAATTTTATTTGCTTAAATATAACGTATTGATTATGAATGTTATTAAATGTGGTCTTTATGGTATTTTAAGTTTGTAATATATATGTTGTGTAATGTAACAAAGAAGCACATAAAATTTATGTTGTAAGATGATAGCAATATAAAAATGCCATAATAGGCAATAACGGTGTTTTTGAAACGCTATCATAGGCAACATTTCATAACATTAACAAAACACTATCATTAAGATGTTTTCATAGCGTTTATATCATGTTTTCTACTAACCCATTCTAATAATAACATATATTCGTCAGCGCTATCAAAATATTTATACCATTTCAACTGCTGTTAAAGTGCTTATTTATATTGCTTTGTTTTGCTATTATAGTTCCTTGACTTATTACAAAATGTTGATATATGACATTCATAACCTTTAATGGTGTTTTTACAATGCTATTACAAGTCAATATTGTTGTAGTGTATTAGACTACCTATAACATAAACTATATCGGAAGACTATCTGCTTACAAGCTGTTGGAATCAATCTTTAAACATCTCCTCCCTTAGATCAGCCATCAGATAGACTCATATTACTCTCCAGTCAATCTTTATATTTGTGGTTCTCTCTACTTCAAATATTTGTACTCAAACTACTTGTAATAGGAAGTCAATGAATAAAAAATATTCATAGTGGACATATGTTTCGTTAACAACTAAACCACTCTAAAACCTTGTCTTCTTTTCTCTATAATTTTTCTTTTTAATTTATTTTATTCGGATTAGATCTACAACATAATCTACCACATACTGGTGAATTTATCTCTATCGGGTGTTAATTTAATTTTTGGAGTTAATATCATTCATAACCTTTGATAATTTTTTAATAGTAACTTGTTGGCCCTAAGAATCCTCATACTCTTTTCAAAAATTTCGGTTGTGGATTGCTTTTGCTTTGTTTGTTTCACTACCACACCATTATGGAAAATGTATGCCCTAAATATTCAACTGGTTGTTGACCAAATGAACACTTAGAAAACTTAACTATCAAGCTATCATCTTTAGGGACCTATATTATTGAAATAAATGAGATATATATTCTTGCCAATTAGCACCATAAATAAAAATGTCATCAAAATCACTAAAAGAAACTTCCACAAGCATTATTTTGAGTACAGTGTTCTATCTGTGCTTGAAAAGTTAAAGAAGCATCTATGAGACCAAAAGACATGACCACAGACTCATAGTGATCTTTATGTTCCCTAAAAGCTTTCTGGTAAAATGACTCCTTCAAACATTCTTACTTGATGGTGACACGATAATAAGTAGAGCTTTGTAAAAAAAGGACCATTGAAGTTCATCAAATAGATCATTGATTAACCGAATTGGTTTTTTTTCCTTTATAGATTTTTTTTGGAATAGAAATAAATGTATATAGCAAAAACGGAGAATCTAGCTATTATCCAATGGCACACAAAAACAGATTTGTAAAAAAGACTGCAAAATATCTATACACACAAATGAAATAAAAACTCAAAAAAGTAGAAAAACAAAGAAGGCCACAGAACAACGAAATCCAAAGTAGTGCAAGTGTTGACGGACACATAACCTCCGGTAAACTCAGAGACACCGCAGAAGCCTCCACTGCTCCGTTGAATGAGTCCGGACTTGGCAAGGAAGATCCAGTCTAAGAAGCCAAAAGCTTATATCAAAGAGATCCTCCTCTAATCTGCAGCTTCAGAACTACAAAGACAACAAGAAGCGACCCAAAAAACCTGAAGACCAGCTCCTGCAGAACTCGAAAACAATCGTCAGTCTAAAGGGTGGAATGAGTAGGAGGAAAAACAACCACACACACCTAAAAAAAGCAGGAAGAAGGGGGAAGTGTGCATGAGATAAACCAATCCCCATTCGAGGTGTTGGTGGAATAGAGGAAAAACCAAAGATGCCTGCCAACCTCCTTGAGCGGGAGCCTACCGTTCCTTTGAACGGTCTACCATGAAATGCAAGGAAAACATCGTTCCTTACCCTTCAGATAATAAAAGGAGGATCCACAGGAACGTCGTTGAAATTTGCCTTGTTCTGCCAGCACCAGATGTGCCAGTAGATAAGGCAAGGAATCAGACAGAACATAATTGAGCGAATGGATTTACCTGCGATGTCATCCCACCAGAATCTCAGAATTTCAGAAAGAGATGTGGCATTACCTCAGATACCAACCAAGTTCCCAAAGTAATTCCAAACCTCTTTGGCTGCAAAGCCATGGAAAAACAGATGAGATGTGGATTTCGTATCACCGGTTCCACAGCATCTACGACGGAACACAAGTGGAATGTCAATCCTCTTGAGGCTCTCATCAAACAGTAACCCATCATGTAGGGTTCTCCACAAAAATAGAGAAACTTTGAAGGAAGACGTACATCCCGAATGAAGGAAAACAAATGGAGACGCGGAGTTCGGATCCGAACCGTCTCCCATGCCGCCTGGATCGAGAAAGAAATGCTATCCCATCCCAATCCACCACCATGTGAATCATAAAGGTCTTCGTGGATTGCATATGTTTCCATGTCTCACCAGTGTAGGACGGGACGCCGTTGTTATTCAAGCCGCTAAGTCTGTGGTACTTGGCATGTAGGAACATCGCCCAAAGGGAGTCGTTCGCTCCAAACCGGGCCCAAATCTTACAAGCAAATGCAGTGCAGATGTCCTTTGGATTTTTGAGGCTTACACCTCCCTCACTTTTGGGATGACAATGATGTCCCAGGAAATCCAATGGTGGCGAAAAACAGTGTCCTTTTTACTCCAAAAAAAGGATGAAGCCAACGAGCGATAGGAGCGGAAAAAGTAGGAGTCACAGCAGCAAAGACATGCATTTCGATAGAGTCTAAAAAAGACTTTTTGAGGACCAGTCTTCCTTCCTAAGATAGAAGAGACGCATTCCACCGAGTGATCTTACCCCTTTCTTTGTTAGTAAGGAGGTCGAAAATGGAGTTAAGTTTCCGACCTTTATGTTGAACTATACCGAGATAGGGCAAAGGAAGGGAAGCTGCCTTGAAACCGGTGAAGGAAACGATCCAAGAAGATCTCTCCTGGGTCAAGTCCTTCGTGGGTACGACGCAACTTGTAGTCATGTTAACGAGTTATCCCGAGAACCTCTCATACTGCCGAATAAGGCTAAGAAGACAATGGACAGAAGATGACCACCATTAGTGAAAATGATAATGTCATTAGCAAAGGACAGAGAAGACACAAGAGGGCATCCTAAAGGGATGCTAAACCTAAGTATCTGATTCACTATCGTAAGTGAGTGCAACCTATGCATGAAAGCCTCAGCAATAATGACAAACAGAGAGGGGGAAAGTGGTTCTCCCTGATACAGTCCCATTCCTACCTTGAAAACCCATTGGTCGATCCGTTGATGAGAACGGAGAACCAACAGTTGGAGATAAGCCTCCAAATAATATCGATTAGAGGTTCCTAAACACCGAAAGCCCTAAGAACCTTAATGACAAAAAACCAGGAAATGCGATCATAAGTCATTGCCGTGTCCAGCTTAACGACCACATTAGAACCGTGGACCTTTCGGTCGATTAGGGAAATCAATTCTTGGGCTAAAAGGACGTTGTTCGTGATCATACGTCCTTTTACAACCCCCGCTTGAAAAGAAGAAATAATGTGATCCAGTCTTCCAGAAATGGCGCAAGACGGAAAGCAATAACCTTAGATATAACCTTATTAGAAAAGTTACACAAGTTGATCAGACAAAAATCCACGCACGAATGAGGATTTTCGCACTTGGGGATAAGAACTAGATTGGTGGAAGTCCAACCCTGAGGGAGAGCTCCACCACAGAAGAAATACCTAATAGTTAGACAAAAATCCGCCTGGATGATCGACCAAACACTCCGGTAAAAGACCTCATTAAAGTCATCAGGCCCACTCGCACTATCCTTACTAAGAGCAAAGACACAAGCATGTATTTCTTTCGAGGAAGGAGGGACGGCTAGATCAATATTCTCCAAAGGAAGAACCAATGTAACACCCTGCATTTTATAGCAATTAAATAATGCATATGTATATATATGCATTGACATAATGTATATATGAAGAATAAAGTAAATATTAATGCAAATAAAAATGTAATGCATGCATTAAAAGAAAGAAAAGATTGGTTGCATGTGGTGTAAACATGTTGCATGCACTGATTATGTATTAATAATAAAAGAGGAATAAAAGAAAAAGATTCATGCAATGGGTTGAATAAAATATTGTAACAAACATGAAAAAGAGAAGTAAGAAGAGAACAATAGTTATCATTGTTCTAAGCCTTGTTAACAATAGCTTTAGTAGCCCAGTTGATTAGATCATGTGACTTGCATACAAGAGGTACAAAGTTCGATCTTCGCCACTGTCATGTTTTTGTTTTAAGGGAACGGCTGAAGTGACACATGTTCATGAGAGGAAATATGTATAAACACACTTATAAGGAAAAATATACATATAAGGAAGTAAATAAAATATATGTATATACATATATTAGAATATACGCGTATATATGTGTAGGAATATATATATATACACACAAGAGATAAAATACAAGATAAGGCTGAAATCATAAAAATATGACAAGAATCAAATAACGGTGCAATACTGTTTGAATTTAGAAAACGAAACGAAAGTTGTGCGTATATATATACGCGTAAAATGATCATTACAAGTTTTGTATACATATAAGGGCCTTATATATGAACATAATTCAAATCAATTCAAACTAAAGAACATACGTAGAAAAGAAAAGAATATATATATATAGCCGGGGTCAACCCAGACATAGGTGGGTTGACCCATGTGTCGACCCACCCATAGGGGGTCGACCCCAACACAGGTCTTGTAACACCCCACCTCCGCTAGGGTCACTCACAAAGGGAATGCACTAGGTTTGGTGAAGCATTATCGAGGTAAACATGCACAGAAATATTACAAGACAGAACATATATATATAAAAAACAGCGGAAGTAAAACAAATTTTATTACCTTATAAAATAAGGTCTAAAGCCTTTTACATCAGAATACATCAAAACCTGTCTTGCAATAATAAAGAAGCATAAAACCATTTCATAAATTATTCCCCAAGTAAACCAGTAAAGTAGCCATATCCAAGAAAAGTCCAAGCCATGCGTGATGACCTTCAAACAGAAGAAGTCCAAACTAACAATAGCATTTCCTCCCTGTAATCTGGGGGGAAACGGAAGACAAGAGGCGAAACAAAACGGGGTCAGTCATAAAGACTGGTAAGCCCTATCTACTATCAGTATATAAACTAGTAAAGTTAACTGGCATGAGGAACTGAGATGAACATAAGTATGATGACAAGATAGATAAGCTAAACCAAAATAACAGGATGCACTACTGTACCAAGATACACGAGTGTGTCATGATAAACTACGGTGTCAAGATAAATCAAGGTATCATATTGTTAGGTTTCTATCAAGTATACTATCCCAAGGTATCTATCCTGTATAACATCCCACGGTATCTATCATGTATATTTCCCCTAGTTCTAACATGTATATTTGCTCTGCACCTTTCGTACTAATATCCCAACCCGCGTCATGTGTTAACTATGAATGTCCCTTGCCCAATGTCATGTAATGGTCCATGTCAACCTAATATATAGCATATGTAGGTTTTCCTAACTCGTATGTTTCTTTCCATGTATAAGTTCAGTCCTTTGCCGTAGGCCATACGGGCTTTCCCATGTGAACATTTTATCCTTGAGGTTATTTTGGACTGCTACCCTTGATCTAGTTATGTTTTCTTACCATGAACTATCGCGTGTCCACTTAGGATTTATGCCACCTAGGACCACTAGGGATTATGCTACCTAATGAACGTTTTCGTGTCTCGGTTTGGGTTCAGCCACCTAGGGCCACTAGGGATTATGCCACCCGTCAACCGCGCCCTTTATCCCACGTATGTATCGTGAATCGTTTTCCATGTCTAGATGCACATGTTCCTCAATGTGCCATCCGAGTTCCGTGCCAGGGCAAAACAAGAAATACGGAACTCGGTCGGGAGCTTTAAGTCGTCTGCTGATGCAGATATCAAGGTCTGTTTTTGTACCCGTGGCTATGGTCCCACGTGACCCCTCCCTCAACTACTGAAAGGAAATCCAAGAAAAATCATGTATGAGAACTACACTAAGGCCCATCGATGCCCACTTCCAGATAGCCAACCTCACCCATAACTTGATAGCTAGTATATGGTCTTTTGGGAGTTCCCTGCCTTTCCGTACGTACACGCTTGACTAAAGATGGTAGGTAGTCGGCGACCTGCTATCCCGGGGCAAAATCAAGTATCGTCGACTCCACGCTAACCCATCCTAGTCTTTAGGTCACTCGCATAGCAACCAAGGCATACTCTTGGCTCTTCTACCGCAGACCTTAACCTCTGTGAGGCCGGGTTTCATGGACCGCACGCCACCTCACAGAGGGATACCAAGAGCACCCTCACGTTCCCCGAAGCTTCCGCTTCGTTACCCAGTTCGCTGGAGCTTTTATCCAAGTCAGATAACTTGCTCCTCCTCGTATACTAAGCGATGACCTACCGTACCAGGTTACTCATCGCTTTATGAACTAGTCCCATGTCCTTAGCTAAGAATTATTACTTAGTTACCCTTGACTAAGGTTTACCACTTAGCCCCTCTTTCCGCTATCCTTGTTAACTACGATTTCCAACCTAGTCCCCTGAGCTAGGGTTTTGACAAATGGGTTAAGTGTTGTTATCCAAGTTCATGACTTAACCCGCCTACGAATCATGTCAAGATTGGCTAAGTACTCAAGTTCAAGGCTTATCCCTACAAGTTGGTTAAGTGTACCAAGAAGCTCGTGACTTAACCCTATCAAGTCAAATTGGTTAAGTATTTATTTGTCTTAACCCTATCAGATTATCATGTTAGATTGATTAAGCATAGATTATCTTAATCCCATCAGATTATCGATTCGGATTGGTTAAGTATGGGTTAGCTTAACCCCATCCACTAATCGTATTACAATGGTTAAGCCTAATTTTGAAAGGCCTTGTGACTTAATCCTATCAGGTCCACCTATTAGATTGGTTAAGTATAGGTTAAGTACTTAACCTCATCAAATCATCAGGTATAATTGGTCAAGTATAAGTTACTTAACCCCATTAAATTACCGTGTTAAGTTGGTTAAGTACTGGTTACTTAACCCCATTAAATTACCGTGTTAAGTTGGTTAAGTACTGGTTACTTAACCTCATTGAATTACCACGTTTAGATTGGTTAAGTGTTTAACTTAACCCCATCGAATTACCGTGTTTAGATTAGTTAAGTGAAGGTTACTTAACCCCATCTAATGACCGTGTTTAGATTAGTTAAGTGAAGGTTACTTAACCCCATCTAATTACCAAGTCGGATTAGTTAAGCGTAAATTACTTAACCCCATCCCCTAATTGTCTTGTATGGTTAAGTGTCATTAGTCAAACTTACTTAACCTTATCATGTGGCATTAATTTAATTAATGCACTCTCAACCTCTCACATTAGACTTTGTTGTGGTTACTAGTTAAGCCGGGCGGGTCCGGGTAGTTTTACACCACAACCTAGTCTAACCTCGGGTCTTAAGCGCGTCATGACCAACTTCTCATATTGGATCCTATTGTTTGTAGCCACTAGTTAAGCCGGGCGGGTCCGGGTAGATTTATGCTACAAACTCAACCCAACCTCGAGTTGGCCATTTTCATGTTTGGTCTAGTGTCTTATTACACTTACAACCCATACGTGTCAAGTTTTCATGTCCCATGCTCATAGCCAAAGTTACATGTTGTCATGTTTATACCCATTTACCCAAATCATGTTTCACGTCATTAAAGTTTTACCCATAACGTAACCCAACGCTTTTAAACTCGCATATACATTCGCAACAACGCATAATGGATTAAAAGAAGGAACTTGGCAAAGGCATGACAAAAAGGGGTATAAGGCCACAAGTTAAACATGGTGGCAAATGAGGTATAGACGTGTTCATTAACTTGCATATTACATTATTAGGCCTCAAAAACATGCACAACCTCAAACTTAGCACATAGGTGAATCATGGTGATAAATGACATAGAAAGATGACTAGAAGTTCGCATATGGCATTACATGTAAGCTATCATAAGGGACATGATAGTTCTCATGTTGCCAAAATGCAACATTCAACATAAAGTTTATATCTTTAAGCCCACAAGATCAAGATAATGACTTTTTAGTCATGATAGGATACATAACATGATAGCATGCAACATACTTAATGTTCAAACCCAACTTACAACATGTCACATTAAGTTTAAAGTTAATATCTAAGAGTAGGAAGAGGGATTACAATGCTATGAAGGCACAAATCAACATATAAAACAAAGATTGAGACGAAGTCATTCATGCTATCACCCAAAAACCCCAAAAGAACAAGCTCCAAATGAAACCCTTGAGCAAATATCAATAAAAATCCCTGCTTTGAAGAAGAAAGGTTTCAACTTTGGCTTTGAATGAAGCTTATGAGCTCTCATGCAAGATCCTTGCTTTTTGGTCAAGAAAAGGTTGCAACTTTGGCTAGAATGCAACTTATGAACTCTCATACAAACATGAAATCACTCAAATGATCATAGAATCTCTCATGAATGAAGAAAAGAGGCTCCTTTATTTTGAAACTAGCTTAGAACACTTAAGCTATCATGAAGAAGAAGATGGAGGCCATGGGTTGAAGTGGAGGCCATGATGAGGAATCATTTTGGCATAGTTTAGTTGTAGGATCAATTTATGAGGGTTTTAGGAGAGGGTTAGGGGTCTTTTTATAGAAGCCTAGGATAGTTTTAGCCATAGGATAAACCCTAGAACCAATCCTAGCCTTTAAAGCATGTCTTGGGGAAGAAGTCACATGTAGGAACCATTTAGGGCCTTTAGATTAAAGCTGAACCATGAGAACCATTCAAATGCAAAATCTGCATTCGAGCGAATCGGCCCACGGGTTGACAGCCAAACACCCTGGATTAACCCCTAGTCGACCCAGCGAGCTCGGGTCGACCTCAAAAATCGGCCGGTTCGGTTATTCCCCTCTCCCAATTCGCTGTTTTGAACATTTTTGCATATTTATTTATTAAATTTTCAATTATATATATATATCAATATATATATTTCTCTGCGCAACCCATTTCACTTAATTAAGTATACTTTAATTTGTGAATTTTTATGTTCAAATTACGGGGTGTTACATTCTCCCCTCCTTAAAGGATTTCGTCCCCGAAATCTCTAAGTCAAGAAGAACGTATCCTACCAACCAAACAACCATCTACTCAAACCATCAAACACTGGCATCATTGTCCTTAGACGATTTCTAATGCCATATGAACATATGCAGAACGTGTGTGTATATGCTCCTTAGCTAATGCTAATGATCAGGCCTGAATGATCTTTCTAATGCAAAATATGTTTAGTGCCATGAGTCCAACATGTATGCGAATAGTCCTAGTCATATAAGTACTATATGCGTGCACAAACCTTCATTCATATGCAACATCCGCATGATAACACATTCAATTTCATCCATAAACAAGTATAAATACTCGTGCATATGCAACATGAAACGTGACCGCGTCAATCTAGTATCTAATGTGTATTCGCGCATCCACGAGCAACCACTTGCAACCATTTGCAACCATATCAATCATAACATGTTTCAAATACATGTTTACATCCATAGAGTTCTATCTAAGGTTCCCAAGATAAGATCGAGGAGATAAACAAGACAAACTCCTTACGGGGTTTGTAACAGAAACAGGACCGAGAGGATACCCACCAAGCGATAGCATGTAAGTAAGCTCTACAGGAGAACCAGGGATCAACGATATACTCTTACAAAGAGACACGATGCGCGCGTCTAAGTCGCATTTCCTCGAGCTTAATTCTAGTGTGTCTTGACTGCCTTTGACTTCATGATTTCGTAGTTCCTTGATTCCTATTTCCAAGGTATGAGTCGGAACTATTTTCACTATCGCCTCTCGTTCCACTTCCATTTATTCTTTCCCTAGTATACTTGGCTCAACCATATCTACGTACTCATGCAAGCTCTCCAAAATTCACTAGTGAATTCTGGATCTCGTTTACCAATGCCAATCCATGTTACCACGTGCACTTACTAGGGTGGTTCCTGTAACCCATGCTCAAGCAGAATGAACCATCCGTCTTATTGGCGGACGTTACTCGATTGGATCAGAGATTTCCGATAAATGCATCAAGAGATTCTAGGTAACTAACCATGACAGAACCTAAAAGGTTACACGAGACTTCGAAGGTATTACCAAAGCAAGCCAAGAGTCCGACTGCCCTCTTTTCAAAACCGAGAATGGTATCCCTTACTGGATAACCACTTTACCCCTAGAATCCATCCATAGCTCAACAATAGAAGTATTGCTTCTAATCTCAACACTTGGCATAGACGTTCTCAAATCCAACAAGTCATGAATAAATGGACCGACTCTCCAACCAGATTTTGGGACAAAAACTGGGATCCTCTACCATGCTAGTACTAAGGTGCAGAGACTCAACTATCCAAGCAGACTTAAATGATACGATGGTCAAGACAAAGTCTGGACGGGATGATAGAAAAGAACGACTAAACCTTTACCAGAAACGGTACCATTTCTTTTAGGTACCCTAGAAATGGGAGTGTACAATTGCCCTCTCCGATGATCTTGTCCTTGTCCTCCTTGATGGACTAAGCCATAGCAACAGTTGCTTATCCTTAAGCTCGCGTCCTTTATCCTTGTTCTTATTATTCCTTCTTATAACTTCGGTAACCGGTCTCTCGAGAACTTCCTCCATCGCACGGGAAAACACTTACGTAGCTAGACAAGGATTAGTCGCAGTTAAAACTACTGTGACTCCAGATGGAGGAAAGAAAGGGAAAATAGATTCGATCAAGGGAACAAAGGATAGTGCTAATGGCTTTTGGGGAATAGCCTTTAAAAACTTTTCTTGAAAAATGCTTCTTTGTAAACGGTTTCTCAAATAGTTTTCAGAAGGTTCTTAAAAACTTTTGCCCAGTCTGGTAACCTTCTGCTCTGATACCAAATGTAACACCCCACCTCCGCTAGGGTCACTCACAAAGGGAATGCACTAGGTTTGGTGAAGCATTATCGAGGTAAACATGCACAGAAATATTACAAGACAGAACATATATATATATATATATATATATATAAAACAGCGGAAGTAAAACAAATTTTATTACCTTATAAAATAAGGTCTAAAGCCTTTTACATCAGAATACATCAAAACCTGTCTTGCAATAATAAAGAAGCATAAAACCATTTCACAAATTATTCCCCAAGTAAACCAGTAAAGTAGCCATAGCCAAGAAAAGTCCAAGCCATGCGTGATGACCTTCAAACAGAAGAAGTCCAAACTAACAATAGCATTTCCTCCCTGTAACCTGGGGGGGGAAACGGAAGACAAGAGGCAAAACAAAATGGGGTCAGTCATAAAGACTGGTAAGCCCTATCTACTATCAGTATATAAACTAGTAAAGTTAACTGGCAAGAGGAACTGAGATGAACATAAGTGTGATGACAAGATAGATAAGCTAAACCAAAATAACAGGATGCACTACTGTACCAAGATACACGAGTGTGTCATGATAAACTACGGTGTCAAGATAAATCAAGGTATCACATTGTCAGGTTTCTATCAAGTATACTATCCCAAGGTATCTATCCTGTATAACATCCCACGGTATCTATCATGTATATTTCCCCTAGTTTTAACATGTATATTTGCTCTGCACCTTTCGTACTAATATCCCAACCCGCGTCATGTGTTAACTATGAATGTCCCTTGCCCAATGTCATGTAATGGTCCATGTCAACCTAATATATAGCATATGTAGGTTTTCCTAACTCGTATGTTTCTTTCCATGTATAAGTTCAGTCCTTTGTCGTAGGCCATACGGGCTTTCCCATGTGAACATTTTATCCTTGAGGTTATTTTGGACTGCTACCCTTGATCTAGTTATGTTTTCTTACCATGAACTATCGCGTGTCCACTTAGGATTTATGCCACCTAGGACCACTAGGGATTATGCTACCTAATGAACGTTTCCGTGTCTCGGTTTGGGTTCAGCCACCTAGGGCCACCAGGGATTATGCCACCCGTCAACCGCGCCCTTTATCCCACGTATGTATCGTGAATCGTTTTCCATGTCGAGATGCACATGTTCCTTAATGTGCCATCCGAGTTCCGTGCCAGGGCAAAACAAGAAATACGGAACTCGGTCGGGAGCTTTAAGTCGTCTACTGATGCAGATATCAAGGTCTGTTTTTGTACCCGTGGCTATGGTCCCACGTGACCCCTCCCTCAACTACTGAAAGGCAATCCAAGAAAAATCATGTATGAGAACTACACTAAGGCCCATCGATGCCCACTTCCAGATAGCCAACCTCACCCATAACTTGATAGCTAGTATATGGTCTTTTGGGAGTTCCCTGCCTTTCCGTACGTACATGCTTGACTAAAGATGGTAGGTAGTCGGTGACCTGCTATCCCGGGGCAAAATCAAGTATCGTCGACTCCACGCTAACCCATCCTAGTCTTTAGGTCGCTCGCATAGCAACCAAGGCATACTCTTGGCTCTTCTACCGCAGACCTTAACCTCTGTGAGGCCGGGTTTCATGGACCGCACGCCACCTCACAGAGGGATACCAAGAGTACCCTCACGTTCCCCGAAGTTTCCGCTTCGTTACCCAGTTCGCTGGAGCTTTTATCCAAGTCAGATAACTTGCTCCTCCTCGTATACTAAGCGATGACCTACCGTACCAGGTTACTCATCGCTTTATGAACTAGTCCCATGTCCTTAGCTAAGAATTATTACTTAGTTACCCTTAACTAAGGTTTACCACTTAGCCCCTCTTTCCGTTATCCTTGTTAACTACGATTTCCAACCTAGTCCCCTGAGCTAGGGTTTTGACAAATGGGTTAAGTGTTGTTATCCAAGTTCATGACTTAACCAGCCTACGAATCATCTCAAGATTGGCTAAGTACTCAAGTTCAAGGCTTAACCCTACAAGTTGGTTAAGTGTACCAAGAAGCTCGTGACTTAACCCTATCAAGTCAAATTGGTTAAGTATTTATTTGTCTTAACCCTATCAGATTATCATGTTAGATTGATTAAGCATAGATTATCTTAATCCCATCAGATTATCGAGTCGGATTGGTTAAGTATGGGTTAGCTTAACCCCATCCACTAATCGTATTACATTGGTTAAGCCTAATTTTGAAAGGCCTTGTGGCTTGACCCTATCAGGTCCACCTATTAGATTGGTTAAGTATAGGTTACTTAACCTCATCAAATCATCATGTATAATTGGTCAAGTATAAGTTACTTAACCCCATTAAATTACCGTGTTAAGTTGGTTAAGTACTGGTTACTTAACCCCAATAAATTACCGTGTTAAGTTGGTTAAGTACTGGTTACTTAACCTCATTGAATTACCACGTTTAGATTGGTTAAGTGTTTAACTTAACCCCATCGAATTACCGTGTTTAGATTAGTTAGGTGAAGGTTACTTAACCCCATATAATTACCGTGTTTAGATTAGTTAAGTGAAGGTTACTTAACCCCATCTAATTACCAAGTCGGATTAGTTAAGCGTAAATTACTTAACCCCATCCCCTAATTGTCTTGTATGGTTAAGTGTCATTAGTCAAACTTACTTAACCTTATCATGTGGCATTAATTTAATTAATGCACTCTCAACCTCTCACATTAGACTTTGTTGTGGTTACTAGTTAAGCCGGGCGGGTCCGGGTAGTTTTACACCACAACCTAGTCTAACCTCGGGTCTTAAGCGCGTCATGACCAACTTCTCACATTGGATCCTATTGTTTGTAGCCACTAGTTAAGTCGGGCGGGTCCGGGTAGATTTATGCTACAAACTCAACCCAACCTCGAGTTGGCCATTTTCATGTTTGGTCTAGTGTCTTATTACACTTACAACCCATACGTGTCAAGTTTTCAAGTCCCATGCTCATAGCCAAAGTTACATGTTGTCATGTTTATACCCATTTACCCAAATCTTGTTTCACGTCATTAAAGTTTTACCCATAACGTAACCCAACGCTTTTAAACTCGCATATACATTCGCAACAACGCATAATGGATTAAAAGAAGGAACTTGGCAAAGGCATGACAAAAAGGGGTATAAGGCCACAAGTTAAACATGGTGGCAAATGAGGTATAGACGTGTTCATTAACTTGCATATTACATTATTAGGCCTCAAAAACATGCACAACCTCAAACTTAGCACATAGGTGAATCATGGTGATAAATGACATAGAAAGATGACTAGAAGTTCGCATATGGCATTACATGTAAGCTATCATAAGGGACATGATAGTTCTCATGTTGCCAAAATGCAACATTCAACATAAAGTTTATATCTTTAAGCCCACAAGATCAAGATAATGACTTTTTAGTCATGATAGGAAACATAACATGATAGCATGCAACATACTTAATGTTCAAACCCAACTTACAACATGTCACATTAAGTTTAAAGTTAATATCTAAGAGTAGGAAGAGGGCTTACAATGCTATGAAGGCACAAATCAACATATAAAACAAAGATTGAGACGAAGCCATTCATGCTATCACCCAAAACCCCCAAAAGAACAAGCTCCAAATGAAACCCTTGAGCAAATATCAATAAAAATCCCTGCTTTGAAGAAGAAAGGTTTCAACTTTGGCTTTGAATGAAGCTTATGAGCTCTCATGCAAGATCCTTGCTTTTTAGTCAAGAAAAGGTTGCAACTTTGGCTAGAATGCAACTTATGAACTCTCATACAAACATGAAATCACTCAAATGATCATAGAATCTCTCATGAATGAAGAAAAGAGGCTCCTTTACTTTGAAACTAGCTTAGAACACTTAAGCTATCATGAAGAAGAAGATGGAGGCCATGGGTTGAAGTGGAGGCCATGATGAGGAATCATTTTGGCATAGTTTAGTTGTAGGATCAATTTATGAGGGTTTTAGGAGAGGGTTAGGGGTCTTTTTATAGAAGACTAGGATAGTTTTAGCCATAGGATAAACCCTAGAACCAATCCTAGCCTTTAAAGCATGTCTTGGGGAAGAAGTCACATGTAGGAACCATTTAGGGCCTTTAGATTAAAGCTGAACCATGAGAACCATTCAAATGCAAAATATGCATTCGAGCGAATCGGCCCACGGGTTGACAGCCAAACACCCTGGATTAACCCCTAGTCGACCCAGCGAGCTCGGGTCGACCTCAAAAATCGGCCGGTTCGGTTATTCCCCTCTCCCAATTCGCTGTTTTGAACATTTTTGCATATTTATTTATTAAATTTTCAATTATATATATATATATATATATATCAATATATATATATATTTCTCTGCGCAACCCATTTCACTTAATTAAGTATACTTTAATTTGTGAATTTTTATGTTCAAATTACGGGGTGTTACAGGTCTGGGCAGATTTGCTAACGTACCTGGACTGTTTTCTTAAACAAGTTCAATGTTGACTCAGCGCTGCGTGTACGATAAGATCCTGAACACCTATAAATAGGCTAGCAAAGCCTAGCTAAACCTCATATTTATGAGACAACGCAGAAGCTCTGCCATTCTTCTTCCTCCTCAAATCTCTTCAGAAAATTAAGATTACTGGTTTAGAAAAAATTCTAAATCAAGATCTGAAAGAAAAAGAATTGATGTTAATAAAAAGGTGTTCAGAATCATATGCAAAGAGAGGTAATTTTCTAGATCTGGTTTATTCAATTTTCTTCCTTTTTCTTCCCTTTTTCTTTTAGTAAAAATTATGAATCCATGGTTGTTAGGTTCTGAATCCAATTAGGGGAAAACCATGGAATGCTAGATCTGAACCAGATCCAGGACTTGGAAAGCAAATGTGGTGAGTGAATTTAAGTTGTATCATTTTTGATAATGATATATTATCGTTTAACATTCCCCATTATCGTACAATGAGAATTTGCTAGAATAATTAAAAGTATTGAAATGTTATTACGACATGTTGAAATATGATATATTGAAGTGTTTAAACATTTTTTAAAAGAATTAAAGTGACGAATATGACATGTTGGAATATTAATATGTTGGAAAATTCATATGTTGAAATATAAACTTGTCAAAATATGTGTAGCGATTACTATTCCTTCAATTTCATGTTAATTTGTGACATTTATGTATCTGGACCATTAATGGTAGAAATTGAGAACATTACATGTTAGTTTGTTTGATTTGAACAATTACAAGATTAAATGATTACATGTTAGAATAAAATTTATTGTATGTTAAAAAAACATGCGACATAAAATTGGTTAATATGATGACATGTAAAACATAGACTTGAAAGAATGGAAACGCCTAAATTATATACAAAATTACAGTGAATAGGAAACTATAACCGCGCTTAGACATGAGGTTAGATTACACTTGTGGTAGAAGTCTTCCCAGAACCGCCCGGCATATATAGCATCCACAAGTGGTAAATCTAATGTGAGGGGTCTGAGTGAATAAATAAAACATGTAACGGTGCTAAGACATGAGGTTAAGCTAACTTGTGGAAGAAATTTTCCCGGAACCCCCCAGCAAATCCAGCATCCACAAGTGTAGGCTTAATGTGAGAGGTCTAGTGCATAAATATATACATATATGTAAATATATAGCAGGACTGATATACAACATTAGTTGTAATTAATGTAAAGAAATGGAATTGAATGGAAGATACAACAGTAAAAAGGATTGGAATGAATGGGGAATGATAATAACCTATTATAAATCACATTAATGAGAATGTTATATAATAGGTAGGCTCGTCCTAGGGACAAGTGAAGATTATAACTTAGGTTATAATAAACTAGTAATGAGATGAGATAACTAGTGAAATAAGATAAGTGGCACTTAATTGTAAATTAAGTAATCAGTAAATGGGGAACACTGAAACCAGTTATTTGTAATAAGTAAAGAAAAGGGGGAAATTTATGAAATGTAAGAAGTTGTACTTAATTATAAATTAAGTAATCTGTAAACTTGAAAATCTGAAATCTGCTAATAAGAATAACACATTAAAGCTTGTCGTGGGGACAAGAGGTAATTATAACATAGGTTATAATAAATGGAAAGGAGACTTATTAGTAAACCTTGGTTACAAGAACTAAGTCAAAAAGTAAACAACGATAAGTTGTAGTGACAATGTAAGATTTAATTATTATTAAATAGGAAAGAGTGAGGCAAACTTGTGAAATGACATTAGTTTTATTTAATCATAAATAATGACTGACATGTTAAACAGAAAACATGTGAATTGAGATATACTTAATTACATATTAAGTAGAACATGTTATTGTGACTATAAAATCAATAAAGAATATAAAAGGATTGTGGATTATAAACCTTGGATCACAATCTACTAAATAACATGTTGCAGAATTATTAATAAACCTGAATTGGTTAAGTTATATGACTGAAATTGATAAGCAAGAAGAACTTGGTAACTTGAATAAGAAGTTAATGTGAAATGGAATAACCAAGTTAAATGGAAAACTGATGAGGTAAAGCAAGCGCATAAAAAATGTTTAGACATAGGGTCTAATAACATATTAAAATGAGGCGCTTAGACCAGTCTGCACGTTTGAGGGTAAATAACCTAACGGGGTAGATCATTGTGGTGTCATGAGGCACGAGGGGAGCGCTCGTTCATCTGATTATTCTGTTGGCTCTGAAGGACTGGAAGGGGGAGCACGCAGCTTCTTGAGATACGTAAGGTGCTCCTGGTAGTCCTCTGTGCGGTGGCAGATGTTTAGGCTGTGCTCGCAGAGGTTGGGTCTACGCGTTACTACCAGATGGGTGGGCCTTGACTGCAAAAGTATCCTTGCAGTCAGAATGCTGTGACGAGGTAAACTAGGGTGATTCTGCGATCGCTTCAATGGGGGGCGAGCTCAGGACCAACAAGGATAGTAGATCGTCGGGTGCTCGTCGTCGGCAGCCAATGGGATGCGAAAAGACTAGAGCTTAACCCAATAGACCATTCACCTTTCACTATCGAGGTATGGTGGTTGAGGGGAGACGCCAACTGGATGTTTAGATTGTTTATTAGAGGCAAGTCGCTTAGCTCTTGTAGTCTTTACTAATTGAGGGAGGGGCCAAGGTGGGGCTATAGCCACCATGAAAAACAGACCCAAGGGATATCTGTATTTTGAGGCTCTTAATTGTGAGCCTGTACAAATATGGAAAAGCTCCCGACCGAGTTTTGGGTTTCTTGTATAGCCCTGCCACAGAACTCGGTGCACATTATGTGCGGTTAAGGCGTCGAATACGATTAACGATACGTACGTGGGAAAGTCTAGATACATGCATGTCTGCTCTGGGTGATTTATCGTAGACTTGAGGGCATTACTCTGGTATGAAATCTGATTCGATCGAAGGTGGCAATCTGTACGCTTACATAGCATAGTTATGACAGATATCTGCGGAACGTAACTTTGTTATGTAGAGATCCGTACATCACTCCGGCATAGGATAAGGGATTGCGTTCATTTCTGTGGCATTAGCGGAGATCGTGCGATTAGGGTACCATGGGGGTGTACCTCAATATTAGGGGGTAGGTACATGTATACTGTATTAGGTTAATCCACTGGGAAGTAAATGGGTATGACATGTGTGTAAGCCTCGAGTGCTTTTAACCCAAGTAACCTAATAAATAAGAAAATGTGATTGAATGGTATATGTATGGTTATCCAAAATGTATAGTTTAAATCCAGTCACCAGAACTTGTGTTCTGACCCCCTCCTCATAACATACTCGCAGGTTAGATTTGTCGCAAAGATATGATAGCTTTGGATACTGGCTAGGCAGTATTATTAATATGGTAAGGCTATATTTTGATTATATTATACTTTATCCATTCTGCTGTGAGATATTTTCTGAGCTCTGATATATTTTATATCTCTGTCTTTTCTGCAGGATACCAGAGCAACCGACACGGGTTTCGATGGATTAGAATTTTGAAAAATATTCGGTGTGTCAGAATTCGGTTGTTACAACCACAATGGGAATGAAAGCTAGTAGTGTCGAATCAGAGACTGACAGTGAGGGAGAGCCAAGAAAGATTAGAAACAAGACAGAATAGTCTCTTTGACTTCCACCGACGTAGAAGCCAACAAAAGATCAGGGCGTTGAATCTGACAAATCGTAAGAAGATTGTTCTGCTTACAAATAGAAGAATGGAAGAACTTGGAGTTTGTATTACCTTCGACTACCCATTGATCATAGCCTTTTTACGAAGATAGTCGTTTTTAATACGAAGTTCCGACGAGCCTCCTTGTTTGCACCAGAAGGAGCCTCATTAAAAGATGATTCGGCTAATATAAGAGTCTCTTCGACTACCCGGACACGGTCAAAGATATTCCTGAAAACTTCCACATTCCAAGCTTTAAGGCAAGCCTTGAGACGCTTCAGCTTACAGGAAAAAACAACAAAAGAGGATCTAACAAAAGGAGGGTTCCAAGACTCTCCCATCAAGCGATGGAACGAGTGGTGCGACCTCCACATACTCTAGAAATGGAAAGAAGGCCCAGAAAGAGAATGGGGGTGAGCTTCGAAAAATCATTGGGGCATGATCCGAGAAGGTGAGATGCAGATGCGTAACAAAGAACGAGAAGGGAAGCTTGAACCAACCTTTTGATCCAAAACTCTGTCAAGCCTAGAAATAATCTGATTAGGCCTATCCTGGTTATTACACCAGGTAAAAGCCAAACTGAAGAAATAAACTTCGAAAAGACCCGAACCAACGATGAAGGCGTTAAAATCCGCAGTCGCAGCATGGTTTACGACACTGTCTCCCCGGTTCTCAGCTTGGCAGATGACAATATTGAAGTCGCCTCCTAAAACTGAAACGTCGAAACCCAACTGGAAAAGAGAGAGGATGCCCCTACAGGTTAACCTCTCTATCCGATCACACCTGGCGTAAATCGCCGAGAACAGAAAAGAAAAGGAGATAGCAGAGACTGAATAGGCGACTGACAGGAGCTGAGCGGAATATAATACTGGGTGAACCACAACGTATTTGGACCAAAGGATCCAAATCTTCTCAGACACATTGGCTAATGCACCACCATAGCCAAGGGACAAAACCAACTTGGTGACCACCTCTGGACCCAAAAAAGGCTCCAGAAGCGCCACCAGACAGACATAATGCTTCCTAATGATGCGCTTCAGCACAGCTATCGGCGCATCGTTGCCTACATCGCGAACATTCCAAAACAAAAAATTCTCCATACCGACACACAAAGGAGGAACATAAATTCAAAAAAAAGAAAAAGCATAACCTCCCAAGAGACGGGACACCTGATCACCACTCAGATAAAATATAGCGTGTGTCGAGTCGATCTCACAATCTGCTTAGACGCGGCTATAGAGCATGTGCGAATGGTGCAAGGAGTGCGAGAAGAAGAGCACTGGTGACAACGCAAAAAGAGACGAGGAGGGGAACAAGAAAGGACTGTAACCTCTCCGGTCTCGGGGAATACTATCGATGTCCCGCGAATCCCACAAGGCGAAGCAGGAGAGAGACCAGACCTAGATGGACACGAGTTCTCAGTAAGACGAGATAGACGATCATTAATGATCGCTATATCCTACTTACTGAGAAGGGAATAAGAATAAGAGGCAACAGAAACGGGACAAACAATAGAAAGGGAAGGGCATATTGGGATAATAGAAACTCTGAGGGATGTGGGCAATGTAGTGTCAGTCATTTGGTGCAATGCTAGTCCTTGTGAGTTCTTTACCGAGGCCGAATTGTCATTAGATTGGCAGCCCCGCACTAAAGGTAAAGAACTGAAACTGAAGCTCATGACAACTGGGAGTGTCAGCGTAGAGCGATAATATCCAAGGTAGGCCGTATAGTGGCCAGAAAACGAACCACTATACGTCTACTACCAGGACACCATCCTACGTACCCTAGTCGACAATTCCTGAAAACACATCCCAAAAACCCTGAAAAAACCTGAAAACCAAACCCGTAAAACACGAATCGCAAATGACACTGAGCAGGCCTCGCTGCGACTCAACCAATCAGCCATCCCGATGTCCAAAACCACCTCAACCAAATGCCAAATAAGAGCCAACCAAATTGCAATCCAATAAGGAGAGCGAGGGTCAACAAACCCGAAAAAAAGCCAACAAACCAAAGTAGCCAAACCGAAACGCAAACCAAGCCTCAAAATGGTCGACGCCAGGGAACATAGCCCTTAGCGGCGATCGATCCAATCACGCAAAGAAAAACGATAACCGAAAATACGCCAAAACACTGGAGAGAAAAGATCACTCTAGTAAAGCACAAAAGCCAATAGGAAACTGACAACCCAAGCAACCCTCACACGCAAAGCAAAAAAAGGCTAACACACATGACCTGACAAACGATCTCAACAAATGAAATCGGTTTGGCAGGGAGAACACGCAACTACATGCCAAGGCTAAAAGCAGCACTCTCCAAACCAGCCATAAACCGAGAAGCAAAATCAAAATCCAACTGAATAGATACAAAGTAAGAAATGGAAAAAGATAGCCGAACCTGAGAACTTACCCATGAAGCCAACCATGAATCAACATCACAGAAGCCCGATACTGACCCCGGCTCAATCATTGGTGCAACAGAGAAGCCACCACTTTGAAAGACTGCCTCGATAAAGGTTCTCTCAAGACCAATCTCAGAGAACCAATGGCCTCAGAACCATCAAAACCCTCTACGTTTATGTTCGTTGCCATGCCAAGAGTGTCCAACTCTGGCCGCACACAAAGACAAACACTAGGAGATAAAACACTGCCAACAATAAACGAAACCACCTAGTGACGATGCCAATGCCTGTAAGACACGCCGTGAAGCCAAGACTTTTCAGAAACTAACACCACCGTCTGACCTGCTTGCTTCGAAATGGATGACGGAGCATGCCTAGTAAACTAAGGTACCTAATCAGCGATAGCAACAAAATTGTTGCAAACATCAATAGGAGGAAGAACTTAAGCTACTTCAGCCCCTAACAAACAATTTCAACTCGCTAGAAAGAAAATACAGAATAAGGGGACCGATCAGCAGCCTTGGGAGCTCGTTTTGAACATCACGAACGATGACGCCTTCGTGAAACTTCCCTTGGTTGTTCTATTGGACCTTGCTTCTGTAGCAACTACAAACCCGATGAAAAAGACTGCTTAGTACATAGCATCCACAGGTTTGGGTCATCACTTCCCCAAAGTGGACATGCAAAGCCAAAGAATCGGCACTAAGACCATCCACAAACGTAATACCACAACAAACATACCCCACTAGAAAACTCATAATAGGACCTACGACCTCATGGCCACCAATACCAACAAACGCCAAAACTTGGAACGAACAGGGTGCTGAAATCCTTGTTGACCGAGTCAGGCGCAAAACAACCAACAGGACCCACTAAGACAGGCAAAGGAGCGTCACCGGAAGAACGAATGGAGGTAATGCAAGGTTGCCAGTATATCTTGGATACATTTCCAAGAAAGAACCAGAGACAAATAGAAATTTATGGCGATTCAAAGTCATAAAATCGTCAAGAAAAACCACCCGAACCACAAATACAAATCCTTCACCATATAACACAGAAACTTGCCCAATGCAAAGGGGAGAAACCACCGAAAAAAGATCTGTGCATGTGGTTCCATATCTGGAGAAAGATCCAAAATGTTCGAATCCACTAACAGCAATCATACAGAAACCCTAGAGAACCAGATTAAGGCACATCACAATAAGTCGGAAGAGGCGAATAGAAAGCCTCGAATAATAGAAGCGAAAAGAAGAAGAGAGAACCAGAAAGAGCTCGCAGAAGAGAAGAAAAATTTCGATCGCAATAGAGCTTAGAAAGTTTTGGCCATTAGAGAGCAATGGTCGAATAACAAATCATAAAGTATGATATTTTGTTTTGAAAGTTGGAGTCTACAGATAATCTCCAACTGCTACCATGTTTCTTGACCATGACTACTGTAACATCCCGCCTTTTTGACAGCCTTAAACTGGTAACTAAACCAACTTAAAACGTCCAAATCGACGGTTCGTTATTTATCTTACCAAGTTAAAAATAGAATTCAACACTGAAGTACAAAATAAACAATAATAACACAGTATTAAATAGCAGGATAAAACTTTTATTTATAATCAGAAATTTTGAATACAATACTATTTTATATACAGCGGAATAAAGTTTAATACAAAGAAATATTTGTTGTTTTAAAAAGATTCAGAGTGCATCTCTCCTGGAATCCCTAGCTTTGCCAATCTTCGAATCCTAAGCTGTGATCTTTAAATCCGTACTGCTTGGGTCTGACCCAAGCGTTCCATGCAAAAACGTAAACCATCGAGTCAGGATTAAATCATAGTTCAAGTAAATTAACTTCAATATAAACTGAAGTATAATAGTCAATTCTAACTAATTATTAAATTTCGAGTACGGCAAAACCATGAGAAACTACCAATATATATGGCATAGCAACCTAGAATAAACCAATCCGAATAGCATATAAATATTTGTATACACGTATGTCCATGGTATATATACACATATGATATATGTATATACACATATACATCAGCCCCCACATATGTACAAAAATCAGGCTTCGAATAAACAAAATTTTGCATGATGGAGTACAAGACCCTTTATGCGGAATGCTAAATGAATGAGGAATGCTAACAAGTAACAATACATGGAGTATAAACAAAGGTGGCCAAGTGATCAACATATTGCAGTCTATAACATGCAGCCAAGCGATAACATATGCAAATTATAACATATATGTATATATCAAAGTGACAGCATATGTAGTTTAAAAATGACCAACATATGCCAATGACAGTATATGCAATTTATAAGTGACACTCGTTAAATCAGTAACATAAGCACCTGAGTTTTACACACCCTATAATATGATCTAGTTTACCATTTTGCCAAATAAGGCCATACAGTTGATGTTGTAATTTTGTATCTTTCAAAGAGAATATGCAGACGTGAACCCCAAATTATAAACCTCTCAGGTTAGCTAAAATTACAAGTTGTATATATAAAAAAATGGCAACAGCAGTTTGAGAATTAGTTCAAGGGTTAGTTCAGAATTTAAACATGGACACACTCAACCAGTTTGTACTGTATATATAACACAATAGGTCCTAACAATATTAAGAATCTAGCCCTAACTTTGTCAATGCAATATGAATATACTTGGAAGCAATAGATATGTTAACCCCAAAATCACTACATGGATATGTAACCAAGTGACAGTCGTTCATGTGGAGGTTGAGTATCATACATTATAGTACAAAATGCATGTGAAGTATGGTAATCAATACATTGTTGCTGGCTTTAGTTCACTAAAATAATTTCAACACTTTCCACTTGCTGTGTCAATGCAAATTTTAGACTGTTGAACAGGGCCAAGTCAACACATGGAAATATTCAGATTTTTCTCAAATGGTATAGCAACTTGCTGGAATGTATAAATTTACTTTTAAATCTTAAAACTCATGCATATGTACAAACCCAGGGACATAACACACACCCACATATGCATGGGCATCCACTTATATACACAGTAAAATTGTCAAATACTGACTATTCAGGTTAACGCAAAACATGAGATCAAATCTACACTAACTGATCGAGTGATAATTTATACTTTTAAAACTTTGACTGTGTGTTTAGCAAATATAGCCTCTGCATCAAGAGCAACAGGGAAGCATGGTGACTAAACTCAAGAGATTTATAGGTGCAGCAATGATAAAATACCAAGGATCGTTGAAATAGGAAAACAACACATGACCCAAACAATTCAAGATTTTCATAATTCAGAGACCTACTATTAGAAAACTCAGAAGCATGTATCATTTTATTTTATTTTATTCGGAAATTTATGCAAAATGTTATACACAGGATATATGAAGAAAAATGGTACTAGGAATTTTAACTGGTGTACGTTAAATTAGAGATTAATTAAATATTTACTGTACAGCGAATTACCACTGAGTGCACCAAATTTGTGTCGCAAACACACCCTCTAAATTCAATAAAAATTGTATGTATCTCTTCGTCTTTGCGTTCTGAATCCAATAAAATTAATTTAATTGTAATTCGACTCTATTTCTATACAACGTATTTTTAAAATTTTAAATTATTTAACCGTTAACAAATTTTATTTTGTTTGTTCAATAACAACTCCATTCGCTTCCAAAATTAAAACGTTAATTTCAATTTCTTAATATAAATAAATACACACATATCCAGGCCATTTTTCATATATTTGAACAAATAAAATTTCCAGTTCGTTTAACGTTGACTATGTTTATTTTTGAATTCAATCACTTATATTTTCCAATCGAATTCCAAATCTAATTCGAATGTTCAAACCAAATTCAATCCAAATATTCAACAGTAAATATTTGATTCTCAATCATCCATTATGAGTTAAATGTTGAATTCAATTTGTACAATAAATTTGATTTTAAATTTCTAATTCCTATAATATAAGATTGATCATTAATAGTTATTTTTTTAATTAATCACATATTCTAGTTGTCGAAATTTTTGGAACGTTACAATCTCCCCACTTAAAACTTTTCGTCCTCGAAAAGGAGAGAACGTTAGAGTTATCCCATGTATACTTCCAAATTTCCATATTTATGTGAAATTTCCACAATTGATTTAAATATTGATATTCATGTCATCGGTCTTCTTTATTTCCATCATATTCAATTTACTCGGATAATTAATTTTCCTTCCAAAACCAACCTCTTCTTAAATTTCAAAATTCGCATAAGTTGGGTTTACGCATCTCAAAATATTTCAAATTTCTTTATAAACCTCATCTGTCAAAGATTACTTATCCACTGTTGAACTTATTCTTTTCTATCCACGTTCAACCAAAATTCCTTATATTCAATCCATCAAATTTTCCCAACACTCATCGAAGAGTGTAAATAATACCTCTTCTTCAAGTTACAAATTATTGACTTGAAAATTTCTAAAATCGAAATCTTTTTATAACATTTATACATAACCTAAAATTCAGGCAGAAATATTTGTATTATTATTCTGAAATTCTCCTTTTTACTTATTAAATTAGATATATTTTAATTTCAAATTATTTATGTAAAAATATTTGATAATTCGAAGTTTGACAAGTTTACTGTCATTCTCACAGATGTTAGATATACGCTGACCATGCGCATGACTAAAATCTCCAAGTACTAGATATTCTTGTTTCAACTCACAGTGAAAAATATTTCAAAAATTCTTTTAAAAACAGATACAAAAAGTACCAATGTGATATTGATATGTTGACTGTTCATGAATCGCAGATACACAATGATTTCTTCTGGATCCCCCAGAAAACATATGTGTCCATAGGAAATCACTTCCCTGCGAATTTCGTCATGTACAGATCAACGATAGATACTTTAAGAATCAAAAGAGGAACTGAGGTCATTGAGCATTGACTGCTCTATCTCAAAGTCCCAAAACAAATCAGGAAATTATGAAGGTTCTTCAAGTCACGAGGACAAACACAGTCACAAAGATAAGTCGGGTCATGATGACCTATCAAGTCACGAAGACACAGTGTTGCATCAACTAGGTGGCTCACCATCACTAAGATATATCACACATTTCATGGCTCCATTCTACCTTTAGTAACACTAGTGGTTACATCTCTTTCACTTGTAGACATGACATGTGGACCGCAGGCACACAATGGTTACGCTTGGGTCCCCCAGGAAACATCCATACCCTAAGGCTTTCACAACTCTGCGGATTACGCCATTATCACGACTGTAGATCGCAACAGACACAATGGTTACACTTGGTTTCCCCAAGAAACATCCATCCATCGTAGTCCATCTACAGCCCTGCAAATTACGCTACACGGTTGTATTTTTCAAGGAACAATGACAACTCGACTTTTATGTCCGGACAACCTACTACCAGCAGCAGCATATCTTAACTAAGCTCGAAATTCAAAGAAGAAGGAAGGTACTTTCCTTATTTTTCTTTGAAAACGTATAATACTTCATAAAATTCTCATAATCGTACTTATGTCAATCTTACATAAGATTTTATTTCCAAATCATATCTCCAAACATCTCATTCTTATATAAACTTTGTTATATAAAATTCAAATTGATCACCTTCCAATTCGGTAATTTTCAAGTTCACCATGTTCTTATATATCTCTCAAATAAGTTTTAAAACTTCTATATCCAATGTCTAAAATCGAATATCCTCAAATTCCCATTCAAATTTCAAAATTCCAATTTTGATCTTTTAATCTATTTAGATATTCGTCATCCTTTCAACTCAGATCTATAAACTAAATTTTCGCCCAAAGCACCATTTAATAAGTCCATCACTTAATTCAATTTTTTATGCTCACAAAATTCCAAAAAAAAATCGTTTTTATTATGACTTCCTCATCCATGCGTTATTACTCCTCCACGTTCACATCCTTGGACAGTAAATTAGCAAGCGAACAATTCCCTAAGTATCAACCCCGAAGGCTGAAACCAACATCAGATCGGCACTCAGGAAACCATTCAACTTCACTAATCTCCAGTCAATTTTTAATTTTCCTTAACTCCGTTTATTAATTTCTTATCAAATCATTTCTTACGCAACTCTCAGAATCAATTTACGCAACTCTTAGAATCAATTTACAAATCCATTTCTCTTACGTTTTGCCGCCCTTTGTTCTCGACGTGCGACTTTTTGCTCTCCAGTTTTTGCCATTCTGATTTATGTTAGTCTCTCGCTTTCTTTTTTAAAAACATTTCCAGTTATCATATTTATTTCCTATAATTCTTATTGGAAAACATTTCCATATATTCACAAATCTTTATTTTCTATAGGAAATACACTTTATTCTCGGGGGGAACATTTCTACATTCGTCATTTGAATTAAAACGGATATTAAATAAAACATAATTATTGTTACTCAATTACCAACACTCATTTACTTACTTCACTTACCACTCTTGTTATTGAACATTAACCACTTCTTAGTCAACAGTGAAGTCAATCAAGTTGAGGTACAATTACCTCTCAGACCTTAACTGGACAACATTATTAACTTTGAAATGGATAAAATTCACAACTTCGATCACCACAAAACATTCATTCTCATAACTTTCGAACTCGAATTAAGAATTTTCTTCTTTTACCCTAATCACTGATTATTCATGCCTTCGAATATTTAACTTTAAAATTATACTTTATTCTTCAATCTGAATATATAAATGATTTATTAAATTTTTGATTAAACGGAAAGTAAATAGTACTTTCTAGATATTCGACATAGTCGACTCCTATGAGTAGCCTCTTCCGAATAATCTCTTATTTGATAATATATTTCAAACTTTGGAAAAATCTCATTTTACATTCTGTACTTCAGAATAGTTTCACCGCACTGGTTAACTCAATTTCCTATATTCCCAATTTCAATTGTAACATTTTGCTTTCAAGCGTTATTTACTTTAAAAAGTAAATATTATTCCTTTTATCAAAATCTGAGCTCGTCGCATCAAATTAACTTTGATTTCACTTAAACATCAGTTCAAATATCTTTAAAATCTTTATTCACCTTCCGCTCCATTTACAACTCTCGTTCACACTTCACTTCTTGATGACTAATTAACACGTTTATAACTTACTATCGGATTCATACATTGGATTATACCTTATTGGGTTGAAACCAATTATAAATTATCTTGCCAAGTTTTGAATAATCTAAATAAATTAGTAATGTAATTCGACATAATCGAATTCCAATTATAACTCTTTTCGATTTTATTTCCAAATATCGAAATAAAATTCATCATCTCATTTTCTTGAAACGATTTCGAAATTCCCCTTTTCATTCAAATCCTTATCTGAAATTCATTTCCACTAAATTTTTTAATCAACTAAAAATATACGATTAGAGTAATTTATTCGTCGATTCTCTTATATTTATCTCCCCTTGATACCATTCAGTGGCAGATTCAAGACTCAAAATCTAAGTGGACTTATCAAAAATGCTCTCACAGACCTGGATTTCGAAGACAGAGGATTCCGGAAAATTTTAAATCTCAAAATAATTTTTTTATTTCCATTGTATCAGTTCAAAATACTAATTTTCAAAATACATAATATTCCAAAATAATTTCCTTTTAAATTTTACTTTAAAATCATTTTCAACATTTGTATTTCAAAATCTGTTTATTTTCAAAATCCGCTTTTCTAGTGTCGATTCTACTTATTTCAAACTCGATAAGCCACGCTTTGAATAAACTAACTCTCTGATATCACTTGTAACGTCCCGCCTTTTTGAGCGCTTTAAATTGGTAACTAAACCAACTTAAAACGTCCAAATCGATGGTTTGTTACTTAGCTTACCGAGTTAAAAATAGAATTCAACACTGAAATACAAAATAAATAATAATAACACAGTATTGAATAGCAGCATAAAACTTTTATTTATAATCAGAAATTTTGAATACAATACTTTTATATATACAGCGGAATACAGTTTAATAGAAAGAAATATTTACTGTTTTAAAAAGCTTCAGAGTGCGCGTCTCCTAAAATCCCCAGCTTTGCCAATCTTCGAATCCTAAGCTGTGATCTTTAAATCTGTACTACTCGGGTCTGACCCGAGCGTTCCATGCAAAAACATAAAACACTCAAGTCAGGATTAAATCATAGTTCAAGTAAATTAACTTCAATGTAAACTGAAGTATAATGTCAATCCTAATTCAAACCCATGAGAAACTGCCAATATATATGGCATAACAACCTGGAATAGCCAATCCGGACAACATTTAAATATTTGTATACACATATGTCGATGGTATATATATATATACACACACATATGATATATATGTATATACACATATACATCAGCCCCAACATGTATACAAAAATCAGGCTTCGAATAAACAAAAATTTGCACGATGGAGCACAAGACCCTTTATGCGAAATGCTAAATGAATGAGAAATGCTAACAAGTACCCATACATGGAGTATAAACAAAGGTAGTCAAGTGATCAACATATTGCAGTCTATTACATGTAGCCAAGCGATAACATATGCAAATTATAATATATATGTATATAGCAAAGTGACAACATATGTAGTTTATAAATGACCAACATATGCAAATGACAGTATATGCAATTTATAAGTGAAACTCGTGAAATGAATAACATAAGCACCTGAGTTTTAAACACCCCCTAATATGATCTAGTTTACCATTTTGACAAATGAGGCCACACAGTGGATGTTGTAATTCTGCATCTTTCAAAGAGAATATGCAGACGTGAACCCCAAATTATAAACCTCTCAGGTTAGCTAAAATTACAAGTTGTATATATAAAAAAATGGCAACAGTAGTTTGAGAATTAGTTCAAGGGTTGGTTCAGAATTTAAACATGGCCACACTCAACCAGTTTGTATTGTATATATTACACAACAGGTCCTAACAATATTAATAATCTAGCCATAACTTTGTCAATGCAATATGAATATACTTGGTAGCACATAAATATGTTAACCCCAAAATCACTACATGGATATGTAACCAAGTGACAGTCGTTCATGTGGAGGTTGAGTATCATACATTATAGTACAAAATGCATGTGAAGTATGGTAATCAATACATTGTTGCTGGATTTAGTTCACTAAATTATTTTCAACACTTTCCACTTGCTGTGTCAATGCAAATTTTAGACTGTTGAACAAGGGACAGGTCAACGCATGGAAATATTCAGATTTTGCTCAAATGGTATACCAACTTGCTGGAATGTATCAATTTACTTTTAAATCTTAAAACTCATGCATATGTACAAACCCAGGGACATAACACCCACCCACATATGCATGGGCATCCACTTATATACACAGTAAAATTGTCAAATATTGACTATTCAGGTTAACGCAAAACATGAGATCAAATCTACACTAACTGATCGAGTGATAATTTATACTTTTAAAACTTTGACTATGTGTTTAGCAAATATAGCCTCAGCATCAAGAGCAACAGGGAAAGCATGGTGACGTAAACTCAAGAGATATATAGGTGCAGCAATGGTAAAACACCAAGGATCATTGAAATAGGAAAACAAAACATGACCCTATCAATTCAAGATTTTCATAATTCAGAGACCTACTATTAGAAAACTCAGAAGCATGTATCATTTTATTTTATTTAGAAATTTATGCAAAATGTTATACACGGGATATATGAAGAAAAATGGTACTAGGAAAGGAACTACAATCGCTTAACTGCATAATATTATATGAGTTGAACTGGCATTTCCATCTAGTATTATATATTATTGAATCTAGGCCAATTTGTTTTGTTTCCTCACTTCCAGTGCATAAGACATCTATGCAGATACTTTCAAATTGTTAAATAGCAGGATTGCCATTTTGATGTTACCTAGTATTATATACACTTCTATGAAGAAACACATGTAAATGGACAAATAGCTAGGGGCAATGCAGTGAGACCCAAAAAATCATGGCAGCTTATCCCCCGAAACAAATAAACCAATTCCCTTTCAAGTTCAGGTTAACCAAATTCACGAGACAAATGCCATGAATTTTTAACATATAGGACTAGTGTGCATGGATCAATACATCTGTTCAAATTATTTAATTGGATAAACGGATCAAATAAAAAGAGAGTGGATAGTGTCAAGAGATCAAGTGTAATACTTGGCAAATACAGCAACTAAATTAGAGGCGACGAAATCAAACATCAACGATTAGCCGCAAGCCAACAAAACATTCCAGCATCACTATTATACCCAGTTAACAATCGATGTTAAACTACTTGAAATCAGATAAATCGTGAGTCAAATAACTCACCTACACAACAAAAAGGGAACACAGCTGACAGATGGAGTAGCGAAGACGGCTTGCAGACAACTAATTTGAGGCGCAGGGTCTTCGTCTTAATTTGTGCAGCAAGCTTCAAATCTTTAAAGGAGACACAATTTGATTGTTGGTGGCTCAGATGCGATTTGATTTCGGCTTCGAATTAGAAACAACGATTTTGATTAGGGTTCACACGTGATGCTTCGAACGATGATGAAGGTGGCGACTTCGAGTTAAGGAAGAAAGCAATAGTGACGACGACTCGGGTTTAATCGAGAAGGAGACTATTAGGGTTTAGTGTCTTCGATTTGGAGGCGATGCGGTTTTGACTGGGAGCCATTAACAATGAATTTAGGAAAGTTTTTATCTTTATTTGAGGAAACTGTATTTCTGCTGAAGGGATGGAAACGAGCGTATGATTCTATAGAAGAAAATTACGGAGATAAGTACGATGTCCATTAGTGTAATAGTGTAGTGGCGTATATCAGAAGCTAGGTCAACGGAATTTCAACTAGTATACGTTATATCAGAGATTAATTAAATATTTACTGTACCGTGAATTACCACTGAGCGCACCAAATTTGTGTCACAAACACACCCTCTAAATGCGATAAAAATTATATGTATCTCTTCGTCTTTGCGTTCTGAATCCAATAAAATTAATTTAATTGTAATCCGACTCTATTTCTATACAACGTATTTTTAAAATTTTAAATTATTTAACCGTTCACAAATTTTATTTCGTTTGTTCAATAACAACTCCATTCACTTCCAAAATTTTAATTTCAATTTCTTAATATAAATAAATGCGTACATATCCAGGCCATTTTTCATATATTTGAACAAATACAATTTCCAATTCGTTTAACGTTAACTATGTTTATTTTTAAATCAATCACTTATATTTTCCAATTGAATTCCAAATCTAATTCGAATGTTCAAACCAAATTCAATCCAAATATTCAACAATAAATATTTGATTCTCAATCATCCATTCTGAGTTAAATGTTGAATTCAATTTGTACAATAAATTTGATTTTAAATTTATAATTCCAATAATATAAGATTGATCATTAATAGTTAATTTTTTAATTAATCACGTATTCTAGTTGTCAAAAATTTTTGGACGTTACAACCACTAGTGAGAAATGAACACTTTAGTTAGGTCTAATCACCTTTGAATGTAATATTTCTCTAAAAAAAACTTTTTAATTTCATGTTCCTAATGGTATGAATGTTTATGGGGTATAATGCAAACAAGTTTGGAATTTGGAAGGAAGGGTATCTAATGGTCCATTAGTCTTTTGGATGGTAAGGGGGTTCGTTTAGTGAATACTTGTGGGAATTTACAGATAACTTTGGTGATAGCCGGGTGTCGCTACGATAAGTGGGTGGCTGTAGCTGCTTGTTATGTTGTAGACGTGTATTAGATATTACATTGATTTATAGCCTGAAACTTAACCTACAGTTAACCAGAGTTCTAGAAGTAGAGTTTTACTTTAATATTTGATTATTTAGTACCGTACTATTTCCCTATGGCCCAATTGTATAAGAATTATAGTTGTAAAACATTGAAACTGAATGTGATATAATCTAATTTGCTAAGCCATCGAACCCCAAACACCATATGGAAACCTTCTAAAGGGAGTAAAAGTAAATCAACCGGCATGCTTCTTCCTTAAAAATGGAAAGGTATATTAGCGTGTTACCCATTTGATTTGTAAGTTGCCTACTAGCTATAAATACTTGAAACTCTAGTTGTTTGCTGATTGGCAAGTTTAGCTTATTGGCAAACTAGTCATTTAGGAAGTTATAGATGGAGCTTAAATCAAGAAGTGCATAAATTGGTGATCCTACTAATATGCCTTATACTTTTAATATTTGATCTGTTGTATAAGAATTATATTCGACTCGCCACACTTGAGTGCCATAACTAATTAGAGATTTTAGGGCATCCCAGATAATGGATCGTACCATTACTAAAAACAAAACTGCAAATGAAGGCTAATAGTTGTCGATCGTGCCCGATTCTCAATTATAGAGATGGAGTAATTATACTTATTTCTCACTATCTTGATCGTCTCAAATAGAATGACCAGTCACTAACAGAGAAAACTATACCTATAATACTCGTATGTAAAGTAACCCATACTATATATACCAATAATAAATAGATTTAAAAACCAAAAATGTACAAATACGTACTCTCTCGTATATATTAACTCTCGAATTCGATACGGCTTAGGTTAAACAACACAACCTAAGCTTTGATACCAAGTGTGATGAAACGCCTTACACCACAAGTGCTAAAACTAAAAATTCGCACTGAACAAGCACCCAATCGATGTAAAGCGATCATCAAGAGAAAAGAAATAATATAATAGAAGAGGAAAAGGAAAGGAAAGAAGGAAATGGAAGAGAAGAGAAAGAAGAAAACATAAACACAATCACAAAATATGTCGTATATCTCATAGTGCATCAGATAATATAAAGCAATCAAATCATAGATATAAAACATACAAGACAATAATAACTATATAAACCAGATAAACATCAAATAAGACTGGTGTGATAGGTGCCTAGGTACAAACAATGATAAATAAGTAAACATCCATAGCATCCATCATACATCCTTACATTCACTTACTCAATGCGTAAAGTATACGATACTCAATACTTTGGTCACCAAATCCATCGGGGCTATGGAGGGACCACACTGCTCTAGTCTCCACTCAACTATCGCTATGACCAACTTCCCTGGTCTCCACACAACAATCGCTATTACCAACTGCCCTGGTCTATAGTCGACAACCATACCCAGTCCATATTGCCCCGACTCTGGGGTTCGGTCCAATTCGTCCACGCTGCCCTCACTCTGATTCATCTACATTCCCCCTCTCTCAAATGTGTACAAAAATCATGAATATTGATAACTCCATTGCATACGACCTCCACAACATAATCCATCTCTAGACCGTCTTATGACTACCCGCTGCAGTCATCCGACAAATGGGTTATCTTTAGCAAACTGCACTACCGTGAGACCTCATCGATTGCCCTCCAAGTCGTAACAACTATGTGTCATCACATCCTCGAGTGACAGTCATCTCAACATGACTTAACGCCATCTTTACTGCATCTCGGAGAAAACAATCCATTGCAATAGCCTTGCTCCCCATCCTAGAATCCTCGTCGTCGAATGACGCATCATTGCATAGAAGCACCAAACCAAATCCATCAATTGAAGAGCCATCGTATCGAAACCGCTATTGAACAAACCATCATATCCTGCTCTCTGACGTCAAGTTGACCAGATGGCCAATAACAATAGTAATCGATATCGATCACTCGATAACAATCGATAACGACTACCCAGAACACATATTTAACCAAAAATTGGTTAAATACACATCTAAGGAAAAACGTTCGACATTCTTCATGGAATCTAGCTCATTGCCAAGAAGGAATACCACCATGAAGAACTCCTACTCCTGAGATCACCATCATATCGCCTTTCCCCGGATCGACCTAACTCCAGGTTGGCTCAACTCCTGTTCGACATAGCCGAACCTAATTTGGATCTGCTTTGCCAATCGAGGCTTGATCACGCCGATTACGGATCAACAATGTCGATTTGGACTTGGTCACTTCGTCGACCTGGATTCGGATAGGCATTGCCATTTCGACATTGTTCGAACCAGCTCCGGATTGACTATGTCGATCCGGACTTAGTCGAACCATGATCCACTCCGTCTTTCGACTTCTTTGCTTCATCCAAGTCTTAAGATCTGGTATTGAGCTCCAATGCTGCTCTATCGTAGAATCCATCCATGTGCTCTGAAGCTTCGTCGAAAATATCTCACCCGTCCGAGTCTACCATACTTGTGAGTTCTGTCGATATACACCAACATGTGTATTCAATCGATAAACACCCCAAACTCTCACGAACGAAAAATTTCCTAATATTAGATCGCCTTCGAATGACATTTTAAGTTATACTAACCAGATAGTTCAACCATACATCCAATAGTTACCAAATTTCTAAACTAGCATACAAGCATCCATAATAGTCATAACAAATCAATCAGAACCTATCTACAGTACTCAAGGTAAAATATACGTTCAAATAGTCCATATCTAGCTATATGGTCAAAATAGCATGCAATAGCATGTAAACGGGTAAATATCGCGCACAACAGCGCACAACTGGGTAAAATGTTTAATCATGGTCAAAACTACCCAAGTCATTTTCAAATATTTTTATTTATTATTTACTAGGTTCAACAATCCTAGATGCCACATTTTATAATCACAAGTCACCTTAGCCAAATTAATCCAAACCAACTCTAAAATGTAGAGCCCATCAATACGTGCCCATAGGAAGAAGCCCCGTCCAATTCCAACCTCGTATGCAAAAGTTACTGTAACACCCCGTAATTTTAAATATTAAAATTAACAATTTTAAGAACACTTAATTTTTAGGAGAAGAATTAATGGAAATGGGTTACGCCATTGCATTCGTCTCGAAATTCTGCTTGGAATAAAGTCCAAGTTTTCGTAAATTGGACTTCGTATGAGGAAGTTATGGCCCTCAGAAGTTTCAGGAATTTAAATAAATTAAAACCGCTCAGATTTAAATTCA
The DNA here is from genome assembly GCA_030737875.1 of Allium sativum. Lineage (NCBI taxonomy): Eukaryota > Viridiplantae > Streptophyta > Magnoliopsida > Asparagales > Amaryllidaceae > Allium > Allium sativum. Next base: position 504,400,737 of record CM060921.1, on the reverse strand, counting down.
AAATTCGAATTCAAATAGAGAAGCGGGCTGGGCGAGATTTTTCCCGCCCCAGGCCAGGTCGACCAGGGGGTCGACCTCCCCTATACAGGTCGACCTGGGAGTCGACCTACCCCCTCGGGCAGATATGAACAGTGACGATTCTGACTTGTTGACGAGTCTTTTCTGACCTGTTGCTAAATCACTAGGGCATAGGTGGCAATTCTGGATAACTCTATCTAGTCTGGACGGTTGTGATTGCTCCTAGGATGATCTAACGGCTCACATAAGTTTAAACTTCTATATAAGCATGCATAGACTCAAGCTCTAAACCTAAACTAAATTAATCTCTTGGTCTCCATGCTACTGCTGGAATAGTTCTTCTCCTTCTTTAAGCTTAGGAATTGCAAGTTAGGATTCTAATACAAACGACGAACGAATCATTCTCTTCTCTAATCCGTCTTTGTGAGTATAATTTCTTTCACAAAAAAATTAATAAATTAATTATGATGAGTTATAATTGGGATTATGAGAACATGCATGTTGAATCATGTGGCGTTACTTAACTTTGTTATCGTCTGTTGGTGAACATATGACAGTTTTGTTAACTTATGTTAGTAGATCTATTTCATATGTCCAATCACATATGTTTAACTTTATTCATTTTATGACATCAGTTTATATGCAAGTTTGGGATGTAAATCATATGCTAGTTTGTATGTGAATCATATGCAAGTCTGTATGCGAATTATACACAAGTTTATATGTGAATCAAGTATATATATACATATGCGAGTTTATAAGTAAAACATGTAATATTAGTTTACATGTTTAAATTCATATGCAAATTTGTAGGAATCCATATGCAAGTTCAGGTGAAAACCATATTCACATATGCAAGTTTAGTGAAAACCATATTCACATAAGCAAGTTTAGGTGAAAACCATATTCACATATGCAAGTTTAGTTGAAAACCATATTCATATTTGTAAGTTCACAATTTCATGTTTAGATCTATATTTAGATCCATGGCAGTACATAGTTTATGCAAATTTATGTTCTATATGTCCATTGCCTATGCAAGTTATTGGCTATGCAAATTTATGTTATAATTCTTATTTGCAAGTTAGATCTATTTTACGTGTTATGCAAGTTGTGATGTTTCTTTTCTTATGAGTTAGACTATTTTCGAGTCTAGCATACTTCATACTAAACGTACGAACGACGTGGGGAAAATGGGAAAATATTAAACATACATATTGTGAATTGGCATAAAATGGCTTTAAAGGCATATAATTAATTTGAGACACTAATTGGTATAATTTATATACCTGAAAATTATGGACATAATTTAGGTGACAATTATGGACATAGATTAATTTGGAAATTATTGAAAATTTGAATAGGGACAATTAATTCATATTGGGGTGAAATAATTATGTGTAATAATAAACGCCTAAGACACGAGGTTAGACTCGTTTGTGGTATAAGACTGCCCGGACCCGCCCGACAAATCCAGCAACCACAAACGGTAGTCTAATGTGAGAGGTCGAAGGCATAAATTAAATGCGTAACAATTTTAAAGACACGAAGTTAGACTCGTTTGCGGTATAAGACTGCCCGGACCCGCCCGGCAAATCCAACAACCGCAAACGGTAGTCTAATGTGGGAGGTCTTACAAAGTTACGGTTATAATGAATTAAGTAACACTTAACCAAGATAAACAAGTGGTGGGACATGAGGGTTAAGTGGATAACATGTGAAATACGATTAGAAACACTTAACCAAATTGAAACATGTAAAAAGACATGAATAAGAAGGCGTTAAGTGGGAAATCCTAGTGGGGACCAAGCATAGGTGGAAAGCTTATGTCAAGTATAGGGACCCTTTTCAAACCAGTAACCCATTAACTATCTTTGTGAGCTCGAGCTAGTTCGAGGACAGGACACGCTTACTGGGTTTGATTGTAAGAGGTCAAAATGGGTTAGCGGTGGCAACGCAAGTCCAACGGGGTTATGTGCGTGCGTGGGCCAGGGCTGGTAGGTAAGACGTTGTTGCATCATGTAGATATATGCTGTGCATCCTTAGTGGTATCGGTTTGCCACTTTGGGGAGTGATACACCCCACTGTGGGACCATCACGGGTATCTACGAGTTAGGGAGCCGATCGCATGGGGGTAGTGGGTACAACTAGTGGAGATAGGGGCAAGCGGCACCTATGAAGACAGCTAGGGGTATACGGAACTACCATTATCATTATTGTGATTATTATGTTCAGTAGGCCGGATCAACTTTTAGGGTGACTAGTAATGGTGCATTATAGTAATTATCGTATAGTGATTAGGAGCATGATTAACGACAGCATATTCCTTTAATTTGTTTTGTCTTCCCCATTTGCTTCACAGTCAATCCTTGTTTAACTAGTTTATGCCTTATCCTAATTACTTTAATAATTATATTGTTAAAGTTATTGGACTCGCCAGACTTTATGTCTGACCCCCTTTGTTTTCGCCTCTTTTCTTCCTTCCCCCCCCCCCTCAAGGTTCTCAGGGTGGGACTAGTTCTAGTGGAGCTTGATTTGGACCTCTTTCTCTCTCTTTTGGAAGTGCTTGGAATGCTGAAAGTAAAGTTCAGCTTATCTCTTTTATGGCTACTTATGTTGGGGTTATGCTTTTTTACTTTATGTACTCAGAAAACAATTTGTCAAGATGGATATTAAGTGTACTTGGTTTTATTGTTGGTTTTTGATGTTGTTGTAACCAAACTATTTCTCCACTGCAATAAAAGTTGTTTTAATTTTTCAAGTACCAATATATGTATCTGTCTTGTTATATTATGTTCTATACACCAATAATACTCCATGAAATTTAATGCATTCCCTTTGAGAGTGACATTAATGGACGTGGGATGTTACACGTGGTATCAGAGCTGAAGGTTACCAGAACAGATAAGAGATTTTGAAAAACTGTTTTTCAAAAGCATTTTATAAAGAAATACTTTCAAAAAATAGGTTTTAAGGAGATTATTTTCAAGAGAAAAGTTTATTTTAAAAACATAACCACCAAGAGCCATATATCTTTCCTTTGATTCTCCGTTTTGAATCTCTTCCTTTTTTTCAGCATGTCTGGGGTACCCGAGATACCCGAAGGCATACCGATACCAACCAGGTTCAGAAGGTATCTGGAGGCTAGGGCCACCGCCGCAGGCCCAGCAGACATTCCTCCTCCCCCAGCTGCAGCCGCTCCTCCTCCCCCTCCCCGCGTTGATACTTTTTCGAAGATATGCAAAGACTTTCGGGTAATGGGCGGGAAACCTTTTCACGGGTCAGAGACGTTTGTTGAAGCTCGAAATTGGCTTAAGGAGGTGGAAGATTTGTTTGGTATCTTCGAGATAGAAGATGGAAGGAAGGTCCAAAGCTGCTTTGTTAATGAAGGACGAAGCCTCGTTTTGGTGGGAGGTTACGAATGGAGAGGGTCCAGTGGAGACATGAATGGATTTCAGGCATAGGTTTGAGATGAAATTTCTCTCACGAGCAGAAGAGAATTTATACATGGAGAGGTTCTTGGTGTTGAAGCAGGGGAATTTATCAGTAAAGGAGTACGTCAACAAGTTCAATCAGTTGGCGAGATTTGGCTTAGACTTGATGAACACACCTGAAAAGAAGGCCCTGAGATTCGTTAAAGGTTTGAATGAGCCGCTACATGGGTTGGCTATGACCCACATTCCTATGGGGGCTACCTTTGAGAAACTGGTTGACATGGCACTTATGCATGAAGAGGAGAAAGGCGCTAATGCTAATAAGGCACCGGAAAAGAAAGGGGATCAAAAGAAGTCACAACAGCAACCTAAGAAAGTTGGTAAGGATAACAATAGAAAAGGAAAGAAAAGGTGCTTTAATTGTGGAACACCAGGCCATCTGAGCAAGGACTGTAGGAAGAAGAAGAAGACTGACTGTTTCAATTGTGGTGAGGCAAGACATCTGATTAAAGACTGCCCGAGAAGACAAGGGCAAGGGCAGAGGACAAGGTCTACTTCTGGAGGGTAGGTTTAGGCTCTCATGGAGCCAGGGCAGGCAAGAGGGCAGGTTCATGCTCTAATGGCACCAGGACAGGAGAGAGGTAGAAACATTTCTGTTGAAAGTTTGGTTTTTCTGTTTGATCATCCTGTTCGTACTTTGTTTGATTCTGGCGCTTCACACTCGTTTGTATCTGCTTCATTAGTTGAAACACTGCACCTAAATGCTAGTCTAGTTACGGATCCCATAGTAGTCTCAAATCATATTGGTGGCTCGGCTCATCTTTCAATGATTTGTCGGGATTTGAGAGTTGTTGTATATAACGGTGTTGTATACACAATTATATGATTTTTGTTTGATGATAACAAAAAAATATATATTAATATAAATCTGTTTGTTATTGTACTGTTATATAACATTACAGACAGAAATTTAATATTTATATTTAAACAGAATACGACTGTACAGAATTTCATACATTCACACAGTATTTTATTTAAAATAAATATCATATTCAAATAGTACAAATTATATGACTCCACTATTTGTACACATTCACAGATATTACACATGATATGGTACTTGTAAATAAATTAAATACGATAAATAAGTTTGTTTGAACACAATAAAATAATATTCTATTTCGTTCAAAACTTGTTTGTTACAAATATCAGTACAATTCTCTCTACAACACTCATACAGTCACTTTGTCTATACAAATCATATATATACAGACACATTTACTGACACTGCTTCATTCACTGTCTTCAGTCTTCTGTCTTCACAACATCTTCTCAGTCAGTCCAGTCATCATCTTCATACCTGTTATATACAGAAGCACACACACGGTATATGGAACAGAAATAATTTTCAAAATTTATGCAAATATAAATTTTATTTGCCTCAGTTTTCTGGTATGTTTCTCATCATTTTTCTGACTCGATCTGATTTATCCGACTGTGTCTAGATAGCTTGTGATATTCACAATGATTCACTGTAAATAACACAAGGCAGACAACATATATATATATATATCTCAATGCAAGGATAGTAAAACTTCACTGATGGCTGCATATACACACGTGTATATATATATACACGTGTGCACTGCCTCGCCAATCAGCAAGCAACTGAGGAGTAGTCATGTGGACCATCTCGATTCAGTGCACAAATGGTCAAGCAATAATGAGATGTTACACATGATATATGACAGTGCAAAGTCAAGGCAGAAAACATACAAAGCAATGGAGTATACATGATGCAAGTCAATGGAACAAGCAAGAGCATATATGGGTCAAGCCAGTGTGAAGTGGGAGTGTGCACAGCATGTTTCAAGAGGTTCAACACAAATACACAACAGGTTTCAAGTCAACATGGCAGTATAATACTAGAATGAGATGGTGGCACAAATATGGTTCAGCATAAAGTGTCGAAACAATTAAAGTAACAACGCAGCATATGTGTGAAACAACATGTCAGCATGCAACATGGATGAAGATGCATGATCAAGGCCAAGTATACAATGGTGTACAGCAGTTCAATATTGAGTATAAGCCATAGCAAGTACAAGAATATAGGGACATCTGCAAACATGGTGAAGCATGCAAGCATATAACATGTACATGTAAGATCAGTGCAAGATGCAAGTGCTCACAGCAGGTTCATAGTTGGGAAATGATAAAAGCCAACTCAAGTCAGGTGCAAAGGCATGTTGCCAAACATATGAGACCAGATCATTCAAAAGTAGGTGGACCAACATGGCAGAACAATTCCAGATCGAGTGCGAACATAACAGATCAATTCAAAAATGATGGTGCAGTCAAGTCTGGCTAACAGCATGGTTCAAAAGAAGCAAGTTTCAAAATTGACTACTTGTATGTGCCGAAGTCGGTGTGATTATGGCAAGTGACACATGCAGATGCTCAAAAATCATGGTCGAGCATTTCAGTTCAGGTTAATGTGCAAAAATAGTGCAAACAAGTACAGTAAACCAAGCAGTTAAACAAGCATAGTTCATGGCTAGATTAAAAGAAAATGTGAAGTGCACATAATAACAACAGTTTTAAAGTGGTGATGGAAATTTAAGTTATCAAGGCTTTTCAAAGTATTATGGAAGTGTAATAGTGAGATACATACATCAACAAACCAAGGCACAACATAGTAATGATACATGGTGGAGTACCAATGGACATGCACACACAAGAATATGCACAGGTTCTAAACACAAGGCAACAAATCATCAAACAAAGGAAATTTTGTGAAATCACATGTTTCCAGTTTTGGTTCAATCAAGAATTTCAAACAAGGCAAGAGGTATATGTTCATTTCATTCCAGGAAGTCATAGCATCAATTCAAATCAGTGAATACCATTTAAATTGGGATAGCAAATGGCAAGTTTTAAATTTGACAATTGTGGATAAATATAAGTTTCAAAATTCAAAAGCTTTCTAGGAATTAGCTTTTTAATTAAGGCATCATTTTAAGCCAAGTAATTTTAAAATGGGAAAGCAATGTTTTGGAATATCAAAGCCGAAATTTCTCAAAAAAAAAGGAAACCAATTAAACAAATTAGCAAAGCTATTTTTTCCAGAGAAATTCAATCAAGGAAATTAAAGGAGGAAACCGACCAATTTCAGATCGAATCATGTGCAAGAAATCAGAGTTATCATGGTTTTGTTTATAACCCTATAAATGTTACACAACCAATTCATCACTGGCAATATAGATCGAACCCACAAAAATCAACACTAAAATTCAGAGAAATCAATTTTAAATCAGAAGGAACTCACATATTTTTCTGGAGATTTTCGATCGCAACAAATAACCCCAAATCGGTGAGACGAAGAGCATCAGCACGCAACCCACTATAATATAGAGCCAAGAAGATTCCTTTCCACAAATTCAATCGATCGAGATTTGGATTCAGAAAACCCTCATCCCAAATTGATCGGCCGCCATTTTTAATTCTCAGAAGAAAAGAGATATCGGGTTAATAATGAAGAGAATGGGCCAGCCTTGGTTGACTTGAATTTACAAAGGGGATAACCCTTTCCTTTAAATCTAGGGTTTTTTAGTTGTTCTTATTTTTGTATTGTTTTTATTTTTGAATTTGTATTGTAAACCGTTTGATACGTTCTAGAGTCTGTAAAATCTAGGGTATACAGGTTACAGGTTTGTAATCTGGGAAATCTGATCGATGGGATATCGGCCAGTCTAGGGTTTTGAGTGTAGGGTTAGTACAGGAGCAGGGAGTGCGAGTTTACATGGTCTTGTAAGCGGGATCTATTCTATCACCTAGTAGAAACCTTAGGAATGCAGCAGTAGGCAGGATTTTTCCGAATCTGGGTATATCTTGTGTCATCTACTTTCTGCATTTCTGTTTCTGCTATATTCTGTGATTTGTTTATTATTATATATATATCTCGTCAGAGCTTTAATTCATCAAAAAACTGTGATAAACCCTATTCACCCCCTTTAGGGTTAACCTAGATCCAACAAGTGGTATCAGAGCAGGTATTTTTATTTAACTCTAGAGTTATGGTGATCCCTAGCTGTCAGCCTAGTGAGAGTCAGTCCAGTTCATCTCCAACTATTTTCAATGGAACAGATTTTTTAAACTGGAAATCCAAAATGGAATTTTATTTGAAATCTGTTAATATTAAATGTTGGGATACTGTTATCAATGGTTTGATATGTCTGATAAGAGAAATATTGTTTTCGATTCTCGTGCTATGAATATCATATTTGATTATCTCAGTACAGAACAGTTTATTCAAGTATCTCATTGTTTGACTGCGCAAGATATTTGGAAATCTCTCGACGCGCGGTATGGAAATTCTGACAACTACTCAAAACCCTCATCAGTCAACTCAGGTTTAGATCTATGCTTAAAAGGAGAAACTGATAGATCAAGTGATGGAGAATCAACAGATGCTGAAACTGAAAATCTCACATACGAAGACTTGGTTTACATGTGCATTGATTTAACTAAATCTATTAATAAACTTCAATTGAAAAACAAATCTCTAAAATCTATGAATTCTGAGTTGACCAGCAAAATAAATAATTTGGAAACAAAACTTGAATGTTCTAAAAATTCTTCAAACTCTGATTGCAAAAGTTGTTTAAATATGGAAAACAATCTTGTTCATCTAAATAAAAATATTCAAAAGCTTGTAAATGAAATTTTGATTTTAAAAGAGAACAAGATCGAACTTGAAAGTACTAACAATCTTCTGCAAAACGAATCTGAAAATTTTAAGATGTCTAAAGTATCCAAATCTGAAATGTTTGAAAAGGAAAGCTTATTGAAAACTGAATCCATTTTGAAAGTTCTTGAAAAGGAAATTGAAAATTTTAAGAGCTCTGAGAAACAACAACTTGGAAAACAAATTCAGTTTGAATATGAAATTTTAGAATCCAAGACCAAAATCAAACTGCTTGAAAACGAAAATTTGATTTTGAAACAGAATGATACTGAAAGGAGAAAGATAAGCATTAATCGTTGTTCGTATCTGATGAAAGAGAATTCTGACTTTAAATCTAAAATTCAACAACTTGAATCAACTCTGATCAAATTTTCTAATGGAGAAAAATCTTTAAATATGTTGTTGAAAAATCAACTCTTTTCTGGAAATAAAGTGGTCTTGGTTTTGGAAAAAACAATGCTTTTGAAAATCGAAATTCGAATGATTTGAAAAATCCTTCAATCAGCTTTGAAAAAAATCAATTTGAAAATTTAAACTCTGATAACTTCAAAGGATTTCTAAATCACAATCGAGATGAGAATTTGTTTTATAACAAACCATTTAAACATTCTTGGATCCCAAAAGGAAATAAAATGGGGTTTTTTAAATTCAAACAGATTTGGGTTCCTAAGGGTACAAAAGTTAATTCTAATGGTTTGTTGTACAAACAAGTTTGGGTACCAAAACATGTGAATAAAATTGTGAGTGGTTTTACAAACTTTGTTAGACCACTCGATTCTATAAACTGTTAGGTACCAAAGGTGGCTGAGGAGCTGCTGTGCTGAAAAGAAATTTGAAATCAGGCTGGTCTATAATTATGTATCATTTACAGTTCCTTTAGCCAAGATCTGATGAGTTAGAGATTCTATTGTTTACATCGATTTCAGGTATAACCTCTAAACTCATCTTTGTAAGTATTTTTCTTTTTCTTTATATCCTTCCTTCTACCTCTTCTGATTTTTTTTTTTTTTTTTGATTTGTCACTGTCATATCTTTGTAACTTTTTGGGCTTCATTAACTTCAAATTGTAGAATTCATATTTTTTCTGGAAATTCACTTCATTTAAATAGAACTCTGATGTTGTAATCTCTTCCAGAACTTGAATTTAAATTTGTAAATATCTGTAATTGTTTTGAAGTTTACTTCTGATTTATGAATTCCTAACAGTGTTGATGTATTCGTGTCATGTCTTGTACACTGTTAATATGAATTCTATTTTTTTTTAAGATCTGAAAAATAATTGAAATATCACACATCTCTGCTGTTCTGAGGTTCTTCTAATTCATCTTAGAAAAGCTTGAAATATTACACTCATTACAGCACACTGCTACTTCTCAGTCGTGATAATTTCATTGATTTTCAGATTGGCTAGGGCATTTTTGATCTGTCTTGAATCATTGCTTATACCTTGATATTCACTGTTATTCATGATCATCGGGTTTAGTTTTTTGTTTGTTTGAGATCATTTGAAATTTCTGATATGTTGAATCTCACACACCTCTCAGATCTGAAATTATTAACTCTGTGTGATTGATTCATTGTATCTTATGATCTACATCCATTCAAGTGATTTCAAATAAATAATTTTTATTTTTTGGATCATGAATATGTTGTCAAACTTGATGTAAATATTATGAAAAATTCCTTGTGCTTGTCAGAAATACTTATGGAAAATTCTTTGAAAATCCGGTCTTGAAACTCACTGTTATTTCATGATTTTTTTGATTTAAATATTTGATTGTTTAAAATCATTTGAAATTATTGATTTCTTGAATCCCACACACATCATGAATTTAAAATTTAAAATCTGGTGTGACTGATTCATTGAATCTCGATCTTTTCATATCCCTTCAAATGATTTAAAATAAACCATATATTTAACCACTGGATCATGAATCATTCTTTGACTATCTGAAATATCTTTGAAGCATCTTCTTGACAAGTTTGCATTGAAAATGATATTTGTACTGCTCTGATATTGTTTTTTTGAAAATATTTTGAAAATTGCTTGTTTATAATCTGTTTGCTGCTCCGATATTGTTCTTCAAATAACTGCTTGTTCTTGTCTGCAGCTCTGATGAATGTGCCAAATTTGTTGTTTTTGTCTGATTGGGCTTTGTGATTAAAATTTGTTAATAAGGACACCAATTGGTATCAGATGTGCTGAATTTTCTTTTGTATATATGTTTTTAATCCATCTTGACTTGTATAGTTTTGCATATCCCTCTTGTAATTGATTTTCAATTTTAATGTTATTTATTGATTATTCATTCAGAAAGTGAAATCTATATCCAAATTGAACTGTACTTATAATTCATCAAAATTATTATCAGATTTTGAAATTGTGATGAATTGTGACTGCAGTATATTTCACAACAAGAGGAGATTTTATTTGGATTTTCATGATGGTTGAATATTTATTATAATATCTTTGAACTAGCAATTATTTCACGACCATCTTCTTTATCTACCATTATTCTGTCACTCATCATGTTTTTTATATTAATGTGGAGAGTTTAATTATTATTTTTAAAAAAATCTTCTTGAATAAACCGTGGAAATATTTATGATAGAAATTGGACTATGTTATTATTCAGAATTAGTGATAATTGAAATTTTTTAATGAACCCAGTACAGTCGAGCATATTTAATAATATAATTAATTTAGAAATTTATTTCACACTTCATTTCTGTACCTACCACATTTCTATCATTCATATTGGTTTTATATATCGAGAAGCTTTTCTTTTGAAACTGAAAACGATAAATATATAATTAATATATAAGTATGTCTCTAACCTCATTTAAAAATCCAAGCTCTGGTCATGCATGGTTAAGAGACAACTTATAATTTAAGCTGCGACTGACCTCATTTAAAAATCCAAGCTCTGGTTATGCGTGGTCAGTGTGCTCTTAAATAAAAGAAAATAAAAGGGAATATTGTGCTATAAATTGAAATTTATCTGAAATTCCCCTTGGTGTATAAAAACCAACCTATCAATCCATCTTTCTAATCTGTGAAGTGTGTTAATATTTTATGACGTATTATGATTCATTGATTGATAACTATTGGGATCTGAGAGTATTTGATTTTGTCACTTAAATTGAATTATTAATTATAGTCCAAATCCGTCACTGTTTTTTGAACTTCATTTTTATAAAATCTTTTGAAAATAATTGAAATTCATATTTTTATAACTCTCCTCATTTTTTATAAAATTCATTGTAACTCCATCGTTCTACAATATGAAATATGCCACCTGTTCTCAGTTTATTATGATTTTTGTTTGACTGATTGAGATCTTTGATGACCGTTCTTCCTCTTAAGCTGAAATTATATTTTTTTTAGTCACTTTTCATCTATATTTTAATTTCTGTATCCTTTTGATGATAACAAAAGGGGGAGAATGGGTTGAGATTTTGATTTATGAGTGAATATTTTATAAATATTGTTAATTTTGAAAATTCATTCAATTTTCATGTTTCTTCACTCATGCACAGTTATAGGGGGAGTTTCTGTTGGAGAGGGGGCTTTCAAATAGGGGGAGTTCAGTTCTTCACTCTCAAACACATTTATTATATTCAAAATCTTCATATTTGCTTGTCATCATCAAAAAGGGGAGATTGTTGTATATAATGGTGTTGTATACACAATTATATGATTTTTGTTTGATGATAACAAACAAATATATATTAATATAAATGTGTTTGTTATTGTACTGTTATATAACATCATAGACAGGAATATAATATTTATATTTAAACAGAATACGACTGTACAGAATTTCATACATTCACACAGTATTTTATTTAAAATAAATATCATATTCAAACAGTACAAATTATATGACTCCACTATTTGTACACATTCATAGATATTACATATGATATGGTACTTGTAAATAAATTAAATACGATAGACAAGTTTGTTTGAACACAATAAAATAATATTCTATTTCGTTCAAACTTGTTTGTTACAAATATCAGTACAATTCTCTCTACAACACTCATACAGTCACTTTGTCTATACAAATCATATATATACAGACACATTTACTAACACTGCTTCATTCACTGTCTTCAGTCTTCTGTCTTCACAGCATCTTCTCAGTCAGTCCAGTCATCATCTTCATACCTGTTATATACAGAAGCACACACACAGTATATGGAACAGAAATAATTTTCAAAATTTATGCAAATATAAATTTTATTTGCCTCAGTATTCTGGTATGTTTCTCATCATTTTTCTGACTCGATCTGATTTATCCGACTGTGTCTAGACAGCTTGTGATATTCACAGTGATTCATTGTAAATACCACAAGGCAAACAACATATATATATATATATCTCAATGCAGGGACAGTAAAACTTCACTGATGGCTGCATATACACACGTGTATATATATACACGTGTGCATTGCCTCGCCAATCAGCAAGCAACTGAGGAGTAGTCATGTGGACCATCTCGATTCAGTGCACAAATGGCCAAACAATAATGAGATGTCACACATGATATATGACAGTGCAAAGTCAAGGCAGAAAACATACAAAGCAATGGAGTATACATGATGCAAGTCAATGGAACAATCAAGAGCATATATGGGTCAAGCCAGTGTGAAGATGGAGTGTGTGCAGTATGTTTCAAGAGGTTCAACACAAATACACAACATGTTTCAAGTCAACATGGCAGTATAATACTAGAATGAGATGGTGGCACAAATATGGTTCAGCACAAAGTGTCGAAACAATTAAAGTAACAAAGCAGCATATGTGTGAAACAACATGTCAGCATGCAACATGGATGAAGATGCATGATCAAGGCCAAATATACAATGGTGTACAGCAGTTCAATATTGAGTATAAGAAACAGCAAGTACAAGAATATAGGGACATCTGCAAACATGGTGAAGCATGCAAGCATATAACATGTACATGTAAGATCAGTGCAAGATGCAAGTGCTCACAGCAGGTTCATAGTTGAGAAATGATAAAAGCCAACTCAAGTCAGGTGCAAAGGCATGTTGCCAAACATACGAGACCAGATCATTCAAAAGTAGGTGAACCAACGTGGCAGAACAATTCCAGATCGAGTGCAAACATAGCAGATCAGTTCAAAAATGATGGTGCAGTCAAGTCTGGCTAACAGCATGGTTCAAAAGAAGCAAGTTTCAAAATTGACTACTTGTATGTGCCGAAGTCGGTGTGATTATGGAAAGTGACACATTCAGATGCTCAAAAATCATGATCGAGCATTTCAGTTCAGGTTAATGTGCAAAAATAGTGCAAACAAGTACAGTAAACCAAGCAGTTAAACAAGCATAGTTCATGGCCAGATTAAAAGCAAATGTGAAGTGCACATAATAACAACAGTTTTAAAGTGGTGATGGAAATTCAAGTTATCGAGGCTTTTCAAAGTATTATGGAAGTGCAATAGTGAGATACATACATCAACAAACCAAGGCACAACATAGTAATGATACATGGTGGAGTAGCAATGGATATGCCCACACAAGAATATGCACAGGTTCTAAACACAAGGCAACAAATCAACAAACAAATGAAATTTTGTGAAATCACATGTTTCCAGTTTTGGTTCAATCAAGAATTTCAAACAAGGCAAGAGGTATATGTTCATTTCATTCCAGGAAGTCAGAGCATCAATTCAAATCAGTGAATACCATTTAAATTGGGATAGCAAATGGCAAGTTTTAAATTCGACAATTGTGGATAAATATAAGTTTCAAAATTCAAAAGCATTCCAGGAATTAGCTTTTTAATTAAGGCATCATTTTAAGCCAAGAAATTTTAAAATGGGAAAGCAGTGTTTTGGAATATCAAAGCCGAAATTTCTCAAAAAAAAGGAAACCAATTAAACAAATTAGCAAAGCTATTTTTTCCAGAGAAATTCAATCAAGGAAATTAAAGGAGGAAACCGACCAATTTCAGATTGAATCATGTGCAAGAAATCAGAGTTATTAGGGTTTTGTTTATAACCCTATAAATGTTACACAACCAATTCATCACTGGCAATATAGATCGAACCCACAAAAATCAACACTAAAATTCAGAGAAATCAATTTTAAATTAGAAGGAACTCTCATATTTTCTGGAGATTTTTTATCGCAACAAATAACCCTAAATCAGTGAGACGAAGAGCATCAGCACGCAACCCACTAGAATATAGAGCCAAGAAGATTCCTTTCCACAAATTCAATCGATCGAGATTTGGATTCAGAAAACCCTCATCCCAAATTGATCGGCCGCCATTTTTAATTCTCAGAAGAAAAGAGATATCAGGTTAAACAATGAAGAGAATGGCCCGGCCTTGGTTGACTTGAATTTACAAAGGGGATAACCCTTTCTTTTAAATCTAGGGTTTTTTAGTTGTTCTTATTTTTGTATTGTTTTTATTTTTGAATTTGTATTGTAAACCGTTTGATCAGTTCTAGAGTCTATAAAATCTAGGGTATACAGGTTACAGGTTTGTAATCTGGGAAATCTGAAAGAGAGGATATCGGTCAGTCTAGGGTTTTGAGTGTAGGGTTAGTACAGGAGCAGGGAGTGCGAGTTTACATGGTCTTGTAAGAGGGATCTGTTCTATCACCTAGTAGAAACCTTAGGAATGTAGCAGTAGGCAAGATTTTGCCGAAGCTGGGTATATCTTATGTCATTTACTTTCTACATTTCTGTTTCTGCTATATTCTGTGATCTGTTTATTATTATGTATATCCCATCAGAGCTTTAATTCATCAAAAAACTGTGATAAACACTATTCACCCCCTCTAGGATTAATCTAGATCCAACAAGAGTGTCTATCTTGGGCGTTGGGTTTGAATGCAACGCCTTCGTTCTTGACTTCATGGGCTACGGCTTGATTCTAGGCATGGATTGACTGGCTAGATACAGTGCCATCCTAGACTGTGAAAGAAGGGTAGTTAGATTGTTGACTCGTTGTGGCAAGACCCTTGATATTTCTTGTGACCCTAGAGGTTCGGTGATGCTTAGCTACTTAGAATATCTTGACACATCCAATGATGACTTGGAATCCGTTCATGTGGTTCGTGAATATGGTGACGTCTTTGATGAAGTTCGGGGTTTAGCCCTGAGGCACGAGATAGACTTTCGAATATACCTAGTAGATAATGCAAAGCCAATTGCATTACCAGTGCGCCACATGGCTCCGAGGGAGAGAAGAGAACTCAGTAAGCAAGTGAAAGAGTTGCTTGAGAAGGGGTTCATAAGAAGAAGTATTTCGGAATGGGTTGCTCCAATTGTTTTTGCTAAGAACGCTGATGGTTCACTTAGATTGTGCGTGGACTATAGAGAGCTGAATAAGCTCACAAAGAAGAACAAACACCCACTGCCGAGGATAGATGATTTATTCGATCAGTTGGTTGGTGCTTCGGTTTTCTCGCAGTTGGATTTGGCTATAGGATTTCATCAGCTAAGGGTGGCTGAAGACAGCATAGATAAGACTGCATTTAGAACTCCTGACGGTTTCTTCGAGTGGCTCGTCATGCCTTTTGGTTTGACGAATGCACCCGCATACTTCGTTGACTTAATGAGTAGGGTGTTTAGGGAGTTTCTAAACAAGTTTGTGGTAGTCTTTGTGGACGATATCTTGATTTTCTCTAAAAGCGAGGAAGAGCATGCCCTACATCTTAGGGAAGTCTTAGAGACCCTACGAGTGCATCAACTCAAAGCTAAGTTCTCCAAATGCCATTTTTGGAGAAAAGAAGTGAGGTTCTTAGGACACGTGGTCTCTAAGGAAGGGATAGCTATGGATCCCGCAAAGGGGGTGGCAATCCAAGATTGGAAGATTCCTAAGAACGCAACAGAAGTAAGAAGCTTTTTGGGGCTGGCTGGTTATTATAGGAAGTTCATTAAGGACTTCGCGAAGATATCAGCCCCACTTACTCAGTTAACGAAGAAGAACTTGACTTTTACTTGGGATGTTGACTGTGACGATGCTTTCCAACGTTTGAAGAGGGCTTTGACGATAGCTCCAGTTTTAGTTTTGCCAGATGGGAGTAAGCCATTCACAGTATATGCCGATGCTTGCGGGACAGGGCTTGGCGCAGTTTTAATGCAAGAGGGAAGGGTGATATGCTATGGTGGAAGGCAGTTGAAAGTCCACGAGAAGAATTACCCTACCCACGACTTAGAGTTGGCTGCCATTGTTTTTGCGCTTAATTCATGGCGTCATTATTTGCTTGGCGAGAAGTTTGAGTTGTATACAGACCATAAGTCGCTAAAGTACTTGTTCTCTCAGAAAGATCTAAACTTGAGGCAACAGAGGTGGATGAAGTTTTTGGCATCCTACGAATCGCATATACCCCAGGCAAGGGTAACGTTGTAGCTGACGCCTTAAGTAGAAAGAGGTTGACTTTGAGTCCTTTATTCGTAGAGCGGCAGAGTTTGGAGTATATATATCTACCTTTGACTTCAGACCCTCTGTCAATTATGTACCCGGATTGTTGGCATTGCTAGAGGTGCAACCTACACTTTTGGGTCGGGTTGGAGAGGCACAACGAGATGATCCACAGTTAGCTGAGATAGTAGGCAAGCTTATAGGAGGGGAGTCTTCGAGTCATCTTAATAGATATGTTATAGATGAGATGTAACGACCCAGGTTTTTAAACAGTTTATTTTAAATATTTAGTATGGTTTTAAATATTGATTCGAATATAAATGGATTTTTATTATGGAATTTATCGGGTTAATAATCGATATATGGTTTAATATCAAATATATTGAATAATCGTATACGAAGAAGAAACCAATCGGATTTAGAGTTAAAACTATATTGAAAACAATTTAGCCGATTTATATGAATTTTATTGAATTAGAACTACAATAACAATTTGTTATCAATGAATTGAATTGCTTTGAAATCAATTTGTATTTCAATCAGCTGAATTTAATATTAGTTATCGATTTAAATTTGTTATCTTCTTCATACAACTGAATTAAAATTTAAATCGCATCTGTTAAGTTTAGAATAGCGGTATAACTGGAAGACGTCGGTCGCTAAGTTAATATAAGGGTTTGGGTTGGAGCTAGGGACCCTGAGATATTTTGGTACATATTATATTAAATCAAAATCAAAACAGCTCCAGCCGACCTAAAAACTGAAGTCGCTCAGCTATATCTCTTCCTCGAGCTGTAAAATTTGCTCCCTCCCTTCAACATAAAGTAAAACATGAAGTAATGGCTACGTACGAATTGTTTCCCCATCACGTCTATATATTCAGCCCATCGGCCTTATTTCCCTTCATTACCAAATCCAAGAAATAAACACCGAAGCCTATTTTTTCTTCTCAAATCCTTAAAATCGAAATCAAATATAAACCGCATTCATCAAGCTTCATAGGCTCATAGTTCTTCGCATAATTCAGATCGATCGCGAGCATGGAGTTTGAGGCAACTTAGGCGATTTAGGGTTTAGAAATGGGGATCGAAATTGGAAATCGTCGGTTCCTTGATGCTCGACTTGGACGCTGGAGCGATGTTGGCGTTGCCATAAGGGAAGCGTGGTGTTTTTAGGAGGTGCGAACTGGAGATGTTGTGATGAGGATTGAAATGGGCGCGACAGTAGGAAGGACGCAAGTTGGATGAGTTCAAGTGGGGTATTCAAACTCGCAACTCCCCTGGGCTTTCTAGTTCGTGTGTGTGATTTAAGGGAAGGTAAATATGGTGATTCGGCCACCTTCTTTTTACTGGGCAGTGCTGAGTGATTAACTGGGGAAGATTAAGCACTGTAGGAAGTTGGAATGCACACTGGAAGCGAGATGTAGTTCCTGGCAGAAGTGAGTTAGGGATGTCCTGTTGGGAATGTGAGGCGGGGAGTGTGATGGTTTGCTGACCGGGCAAAATTTGGATTAAGACAAAGAGATTAAGGTAATAAATTTATAATTTAATTTAGTTAATGATCAGTTTAAAAACATTTAAA
This sequence comes from Allium sativum, assembly GCA_030737875.1. Classification (NCBI taxonomy): domain Eukaryota; kingdom Viridiplantae; phylum Streptophyta; class Magnoliopsida; order Asparagales; family Amaryllidaceae; genus Allium; species Allium sativum. The sequence continues at coordinate 504,382,546 of CM060921.1, read as the reverse complement.
CTCAAAGTAGTTATAACCTTGTCATAGGATAACAGTTTTCGATGAACGAAATTTATTGGAATCATTCGTGTGAAGTCGAAGACTCGGAAATCGATGAATAGAAATTCTAAATGGGTACAAGTCGCAAATAAACCGAGGTGAGTAAATCTCACTCACCTTTAGAATTATTTTTATTTCATTTAAAAATAATTGCCTGTTGCTTGTGTGAATGTTTTATGGTTGTTTTATATATATATTAGTTATTTAGGCTATATATATATATATTGGGTTGATTGATTGGTTGGATTCCCGCAGTCTCATTAGCGGATGCCCGCAGTTTCATAGCGGATGATTACCCTATACGCCCCACGCTATGATTAGTGGATGACCTTCTATACCGCGATATTCTGCCACGAAGCAGAATTGGTATTATTTATGTGCTAACATCTGTGGATGCAGGAAAACAGGTTGGAGGAATCCAACTGGATTCCTCAAAAAAATATATTATCTGTTTGTTTATTTGTTTGCATATATATTGTTATATATGATGTGTTAGAAAAATAAATAAATAATTGGTTGCTTTGTGTGTTTTATCACTGGGCTTAAGTAATGATATTTTAAAATAGGACGTGAAAGGATATTGGCGATTTAAAAAGGGAAAATTCTATTTTAAAATAGAATTTGAATTTTAAATGGAAATAAAATATAAAACTTGTTTTGAAAATTATAACAAGTGGTTTCTTTTTTATAACGAAGTTATAAATGAAGTGAAAAGATTTATCATTTGATAATTCAGAAATAGGAATACAAGCATGGAAGTTGAATTTGAAATGGAATTTCAAAATAGGACGTGAAAGGAAATTTTTAAAATTTATAACTCAAATGAAATTTGAGTATAACATTTGAATTTTAAAAGTGGTTTAAATATTTGAAATTTAAGAGAAGATTGAATATTAGAAATTCAAATAAGAAGTTCCAATAGAATTTGAATAGACGGAATTAGATTGGAAAATAGAATTTGAATTCAAGGAATTAAAATAAAATTTGAATTCAAAGGAATTCGAATAAAGAAATTCAAAAAGAGATTTGAACGTAGAATTTCAAAATAGAATTTGAAATATAGAATTTCAAAGAAGAATTGAATAGAAGTTGAAATATAGTATTTCAAGGAAGAATTCAAATGTGAAATTTGAATAGAGATTTGAATGGAATTTAAATATGAAATTGGAATAGAGATTGAATGGAATTTAAATATAAAATTTGAATAGAGAAGTTGAAATAGCATTTCCAAATAGAATTTGAAATAGAATTTTCCAAATAGAATTTTCAAAAGAGAATTTGAAATAGACTTTGAAATAAAATTTCAAAAATAGTATTGAAATGAAATTTGAATTCAAATATAATTGAAAGAGTATTTGACTATAGAAATTCAAAGGGAATTCAAAGAATAGAACTTGAATTCAAAGTAATGTAAATGTGGGGTTCGAATTCAAGGAAATTGAAATAGGATTTGAATTCAAAGGAATTCAAATGAGATTGGGATAAAGGAAATTCAAAAATGGAATTTCAAATAAAAGAAGTGTAATTTGAAATATTGAGAATTTCAAAGAAGAGTAAATGGAATTTGAAATATATATGAATATATATATTAGATGAAGTTGAATCCATTTTAAAAGAAGTTTAAAGTTTAAAGTTTATATATAAATATAAATAAAACGAACTCGCCGCAGCGCTGCAGTTCGAAAAATAGCGATTCGAACTTCAATTGAATATACAGAACCCAATTGAAGTCGGATTTCTTTGAAACAAGAAACGTCAGGACCAGTTTGAAAATAGTTTTCTAATGAAAGAGAAAAATCTGAATTTCGTCGTATAGATTTTGAGTTATGTCAAAATCAAATTTTTAGAAAAACAGCGCCGGAACCATTATAAAACCATAACGGTTTATTTAGTTAAATTAAAGGATTTTAAGCAAATAAAAATCGAAATTTCTATTTAGAAAAAATCCAGATGCGAGTTGTAAAATATATGTGAACTCCAGTAGAGTAATGAGTTGATTTCTGAAATAGAAATCAGATTTTTGGTTTATCGAATAGAGTTAACTAATTCGAATAGGAATTAGTTAATGAGATTTCGAATGAATATTGAGCTTTAAATAAGTGAATTCGATTTGAGAATTTATATTCGAAATCAAAAAGGAAACTAGAATTGAAATTGAAATTCAATTTGATTATGAACGAGTTAAACATTTTGTTTAAACATGTTATGTTCAACAAAGAAGTGAAATAGGCAAAATGGCCGATTTAAAGAATAAATGGGCGAAACTGAATTCAAACAATTAGAGGTTATTGAATTGAATTGAAAACAGGTGAACAGGTGTTAGACAGGTATGGGATGAGGTGTATGAAGTATATAAAGTATATAATTTATGTGCTCGACAAAAAGGTACATGTTTAATTCATATATGAGATTTTATGCGCCGTATCGGCAGGCCGCTTGGCTTCTTCTTTTTCTTTTTGATTGAGGAAGATACCGGGATGTTATTTGGAATTTCCCGATGCTTCCGATACAGGGGAGGTTATGGCGAATTTTTCCGGGAATTTAAGGAGATAGAATATTTTTAAGAAATTTGACAATTAGAAATCTATATATCGATATATATAGAATTCGATAAGGGAACGAAATCAAAAATAGCGTAAAGGGCCAAGATTGATTATTGAAATATTTGGGTAACAAATATTGTTAAGGAAATGGAAAGGAGATTTAATTAATGAATATTAATTAAAGAGCCCAGTGATTTGTTTGATATGTTGATTGAACACTTGTTTTTATTCGATAGTTAAATCACAGACTATCGAAGTTTTTGACCATCGTTGTCAATATGGAGAGACCGGTTGGATTATTATCCGAAAAACCACTCCGTATCGGCATAAGCGTTGCGAACCAAGTATGCTGAATATATTGAAGACGGAGTGAAGTGCAAGGGCTTTTCTATTTAATAGAAATAGTGCCTTCGGTTTCGTTCAGTCCCAGAACGAACGTATATGGACGAATGTCTGACAGAGTATTTCCAATGATCAATGGTTTGGTCTGTATGAATGTATATGGTTGCAACGGATTTTATCCCTTAGCATAATATCCAGAATATTTGTGCAAACTTAACTAGTGATTAACGGATCTGACGATGTGGCATTCAAAGTGATTGTGTTATTGATGAATGGTAAGTATGCGTAGCCTCAAGCCTCAACAACCGGAAAAGGACAAAAATCGGGCAGGCAGCATGGCTATGTGGGTCGCACCCATTAGGGTGTATAATCACCTATCTAGAGAAATTTCTTTTGTTTCTAAATCTATCGATTCTGCCCATTCGGGAAACGGTGGTTTGAGTCCAACCGTTGGTGATATACATTCGATACACTCAAGCGAAATGAGTGGTCGGTCATGTGTGGGCCGGGTTGCAAGATGTTCTTGTTGAACCCAAGTGTATTTGCCTCTAGAGATACATCGTCGGAAGGTGGTCCCATACCTTGTCATGTTGGAAATCCAATCTCCAATAAGCGCCATGCGGTTTTTGATTTTATCATATATATGTGGAGCGTGAGATGCAAGCGTTCTGCTATTTGGTTATTTACTTGATGTAGACATTATTATAATATCACTGGATTTGATATCAAAGTGTTTTGGGTTATAGTAAGGTAAAAAGCCGTCCACGTTTATGTGTGGGCTGGTCTTACTATTATCTTTTCTTTCGAAAAGAGTTTTTGAAAGTTAAACAAGTAGTTGGAGTTTACTCACACCAGTCCCATGACTGACCCAAAGTTTGTTTTGTTTTGTTTTTCCTAAACTCTTGGGTGCCCAAATTTGTACGGGCAGTCAAGTGTTTCAGGCTTTTACAGATACACTTGGAGGAGCTTGAAGCAGGAGGCTTCAATGTTAGATATTTAGAGTTACTTCCGCTAAATCAAATGTTATGTGTACTCTGATGATGGTATGTATATATGTACCAAACAGATTTGTATTTCAAAGCTTATGTTATATAATATATTTTATTCGTTCCGCTGTGAGTTGTGATCTTTGTTTTCTTCTATTCTAATATTTCTTTCTTTCTATTTCTCATCCTCTAACTTCTTTCTAATAATGAGTCGTATTTCTGTGTTATTTGGGTTGGACGTGTGTTGTATTTAGTCCACTCGGATAGCTCGGATTTGCGGGTCATTACAGTGGTATCAGAGCCAGGTTGAGCGAATACCTAGGCTTGTGTGGCATGTGCTCATTAGAGATAGGGTCAGTAGTGCCCTAGAATGAGTTGAACGTATATATATACGAGAGAGCGTATTTGTTAGTTGATATAAAACTGTTTTATATTGTGTTGGCTAGTCTGTTGAGTGGTTTATGAATTCTAGTCGAATCGTGGGACGCCACGAAGTCGATGGGAATTTCTAAACGCTTAAACAGAAAATACGACATGATATTGTTTTTAAAGAGGGTAAATGAAATAATTTTACCCAAAATTTCTATTTTGATATAGAAAGAATAATTTTCTAGGATTATTATTATATGGATGTGTTGGATGTTGACTTTATAATCAATGAGATTATAAATTTAGAAGGGTTATTTATAACCAGAATAGAATTTGTATAGGGATTAAATATACAAATGAGATGAATTAGAATTAAATTCAAACCAGAATTAAGAATTCAAAATCCTGGGAAGTTTGAAAATATTTTTCAAAGTATATTAAAATAATATAAATTTGTTTTAGAAGGATTTAAATAAAAATCATTTTTAATGGATTTTGAAATAATAAAGCACTGAACTCACTTCAGTAGCTGGGAAATTATTCTGATGATGATTGCAACATCATCAGTGTTCATTTCCGAGTTTCTAAGTGATGGATTGCTACCTTAGAAAAACTTTTGATGGAATTTGTTTGAAAGAAAACAAAGTGGTTTGAAAATTCAAATGTTTTGAATTCGAAATGAAAATAAATATATGTATATATTTATGGGATTTCAAAAGAATTTGAAAGAAAACCCTGGGAATTGGATTCTGGAATTAAAATTTAACTTAAGCAAGTTAAATGGTTTAGGGTGAATCAATTGACTAGAATCAATTTGAATTAGTTTAATAGAACATAGATTGGGTATGAATGGATTGATCGTAGATCATTTAATTTTAATGAATGGGAACCAAAAGTTTTAGTGGAATTAAAATTTGCTAAAATATGGAGAGTTGAGTTTCAACATAAGTGAGATCTTGAAAGAAATGGATTTGTACCCTTTTTCCTACCTTAGCAATTTCGAGGACGAAATTATTTTAAGGGGGGAAGAATGTAACGACCCAGGTTTTTAAACAGTTTATTTTAAATATTTAGTATGGTTTTAAATATTGATTCGAATATAAATGGATTTTTATTATGGAATTTATCGGGTTAATAATCGATATATGGTTTAATATCAAATATATTGAATAATCGTATACGAAGAAGAAACCAATCGGATTTAGAGTTAAAACTATATTGAAAACAATTTAGCCGATTTATATGAATTTTATTGAATTAGAACTACAATAACAATTTGTTATCAATGAATTGAATTGCTTTGAAATCAATTTGTATTTCAATCAGCTGAATTTAATATTAGTTATCGATTTAAATTTGTTATCTTCTTCATACAACTGAATTAAAATTTAAATCGCATCTGTTAAGTTTAGAATAGCGGTATAACTGGAAGACGTCGGTCGCTAAGTTAATATAAGGGTTTGGGTTGGAGCTAGGGACCCTGAGATATTTTGGTACATATTATATTAAATCAAAATCAAAACAGCTCCAGCCGACCTAAAAACTGAAGTCGCTCAGCTATATCTCTTCCTCGAGCTGTAAAATTTGCTCCCTCCCTTCAACATAAAGTAAAACATGAAGTAATGGCTACGTACGAATTGTTTCCCCATCACGTCTATATATTCAGCCCATCGGCCTTATTTCCCTTCATTACCAAATCCAAGAAATAAACACCGAAGCCTATTTTTCCTTCTCAAATCCTTAAAATCGAAATCAAATATAAACCGCATTCATCAAGCTTCATAGGCTCATAGTTCTTCGTATAATTCAGATCGATCGCGAGCATGGAGTTTGAGGCAACTCAGGCGATTTAGGGTTTAGAAATGGGGATCGAAATTGGAAATCGTCGGTTCCTTGATGCTCGACTTGGACGCTGGAGCGATGTTGGCGTTGCCATAAGGGAAGCGTGGTGTTTTTAGGAGGTGCGAACTGGAGATGTTGTGATGAGGATTGAAATGGGCGCGACAGTAGGAAGGACGCAAGTTGGATGAGTTCAAGTGGGGTATTCAAACTCGCAACTCCCCTGGGCTTTCTAGTTCGTGTGTGTGATTTAAGGGAAGGTAAATATGGTGATTCGGCCACCTTCTTTTTACTGGGCAGTGCTGAGTGATTAACTGGGGAAGATTAAGCACTGTAGGAAGTTGGAATGCACACTGGAAGCGAGATGTAGTTCCTGGCAGAAGTGAGTTAGGGATGTCCTGTTGGGAATGTGAGGCGGGGAGTGTGATGGTTTGCTGACCGGGCAAAATTTGGATTAAGACAAAGAGATTAAGGTAATAAATTTATAATTTAATTTAGTTAATGATCAGTTTAAAAACATTTAAACTCAAAGTAGTTATAACCTTGTCATAGGATAACAGTTTTCGATGAACGAAATTTATTGGAATCATTCGTGTGAAGTCGAAGACTCGGAAATCGATGAATAGAAATTCTAAATGGGTACAAGTCGCAAATAAACCGAGGTGAGTAAATCTCACTCACCTTTAGAATTATTTTTATTTCATTTAAAAATAATTGCCTGTTGCTTGTGTGAATGTTTTATGGTTGTTTTATATATATTAGTTATTTAGGCTATATATATATATATTGGGTTGATTGATTGGTTGGATTCCCGCAGTCTCATTAGCGGATGCCCGCAGTTTCATAGCGGATGATTACCCTATACGCCCCACGCTATGATTAGTGGATGACCTTCTATACCGCGATATTCTGCCACGAAGCAGAATTGGTATTATTTATGTGCTAACATCTGTGGATGCAGGAAAACAGGTTGGAGGAATCCAACTGGATTCCTCAAAAAAATATATTATCTGTTTGTTTATTTGTTTGCATATATATTGTTATATATGATGTGTTAGAAAAATAAATAAATAATTGGTTGCTTTGTGTGTTTTATCACTGGGCTTAAGTAATGATATTTTAAAATAGGACGTGAAAGGATATTGGCGATTTAAAAAGGGAAAATTCTATTTTAAAATAGAATTTGAATTTTAAATGGAAATAAAATATAAAACTTGTTTTGAAAATTATAACAAGTGGTTTCTTTTTTATAACGAAGTTATAAATGAAGTGAAAAGATTTATCATTTGATAATTCAGAAATAGGAATACAAGCATGGAAGTTGAATTTGAAATGGAATTTCAAAATAGGACGTGAAAGGAAATTTTTAAAATTTATAACTCAAATGAAATTTGAGTATAACATTTGAATTTTAAAAGTGGTTTAAATATTTGAAATTTAAGAGAAGATTGAATATTAGAAATTCAAATAAGAAGTTCCAATAGAATTTGAATAGACGGAATTAGATTGGAAAATAGAATTTGAATTCAAGGAATTAAAATAAAATTTGAATTCAAAGGAATTCGAATAAAGAAATTCAAAAAGAGATTTGAACGTAGAATTTCAAAATAGAATTTGAAATATAGAATTTCAAAGAAGAATTGAATAGAAGTTGAAATATAGTATTTCAAGGAAGAATTCAAATGTGAAATTTGAATAGAGATTTGAATGGAATTTAAATATGAAATTGGAATAGAGATTGAATGGAATTTAAATATAAAATTTGAATAGAGAAGTTGAAATAGCATTTCCAAATAGAATTTGAAATAGAATTTTCCAAATAGAATTTTCAAAAGAGAATTTGAAATAGACTTTGAAATAAAATTTCAAAAATAGTATTGAAATGAAATTTGAATTCAAATATAATTGAAAGAGTATTTGACTATAGAAATTCAAAGGGAATTCAAAGAATAGAACTTGAATTCAAAGTAATGTAAATGTGGGGTTCGAATTCAAGGAAATTGAAATAGGATTTGAATTCAAAGGAATTCAAATGAGATTGGGATAAAGGAAATTCAAAAATGGAATTTCAAATAAAAGAAGTGTAATTTGAAATATTGAGAATTTCAAAGAAGAGTAAATGGAATTTGAAATATATATGAATATATATATTAGATGAAGTTGAATCCATTTTAAAAGAAGTTTAAAGTTTAAAGTTTATATATAAATATAATTAAAACGAACTCGCCGCAGCGCTGCAGTTCGAAAAATAGCGATTCGAACTTCAATTGAATATACAGAACCCAATTGAAGTCGGATTTCTTTGAAACAAGAAACGTCAGGACCAGTTTGAAAATAGTTTTCTAATGAAAGAGAAAAATCTGAATTTCGTCGTATAGATTTTGAGTTATGTCAAAATCAAATTTTTAGAAAAACAGCGCCAGAACCATTATAAAACCATAACGGTTTATTTAGTTAAATTAAAGGATTTTAAGCAAATAAAAATCGAAATTTCTATTTAGAAAAAATCCAGATGCGAGTTGTAAAATATATGTGAACTCCAGTATAGTAATGAGTTGATTTCTGAAATAGAAATCAGATTTTTGGTTTATCGAATAGAGTTAACTAATTCGAATAGGAATTAGTTAATGAGATTTCGAATGAATATTGAGCTTTAAATAAGTGAATTCGATTTGAGAATTTATATTCGAAATCAAAAAGGAAACTAGAATTGAAATTGAAATTCAATTTGATTATGAACGAGTTAAACATTTTGTTTAAACATGTTATGTTCAACAAAGAAGTGAAATAGGCAAAATGGCCGATTTAAAGAATAAATGGGCGAAACTGAATTCAAACAATTAGAGGTTATTGAATTGAATTGAAAACAGGTGAACAGGTGTTAGACAGGTATGGGATGAGGTGTATGAAGTATATAAAGTATATAATTTATGTGCTCGACAAAAAGGTACATGTTTAATTCATATATGAGATTTTATGCGCCGTATCGGCAGGCCGCTTGGCTTCTTCTTTTTCTTTTTGATTGAGGAAGATACCGGGATGTTATTTGGAATTTCCCGATGCTCCCGATACAGGGGAGGTTATGGCGAATTTTTCCGGGAATTTAAGGAGATAGAATATTTTTAAGAAATTTGACAATTAGAAATCTATATATCGATATATATAGAATTCGATAAGGGAATGAAATCAAAAATAGCGTAAAGGGCCAAGATTGATTATTGAAATATTTGGGTAACAAATATTGTTAAGGAAATGGAAAGGAGATTTAATTAATGAATATTAATTAAAGAGCCCAGTGATTTGTTTGATATGTTGATTGAACACTTGTTTTTATTCGATAGTTAAATCACAGACTATCGAAGTTTTTGACCATCGTTGTCAATATGGAGAGACCGGTTGGATTATTATCCGAAAAACCACTCCGTATCGGCATAAGCGTTGCGAACCAAGTATGCTGAATATATTGAAGACGGAGTGAAGTGCAAGGGCTTTTCTATTTAATAGAAATAGTGCCTTCGGTTTCGTTCAGTCCCAGAACGAACGTATATGGACGAATGTCTGACAGAGTATTTCCAATGATCAATGGTTTGGTCTGTATGAATGTATATGGTTGCAACGGATTTTATCCCTTAGCATAATATCCAGAATATTTGTGCAAACTTAACTAGTGATTAACGGATCTGACGATGTGGCATTCAAAGTGATTGTGTTATTGATGAATGGTAAGTATGCGTAGCCTCAAGCCTCAACAACCGGAAAAGGACAAAAATCGGGCAGGCAGCATGGCTATGTGGGTCGCACCCATTAGGGTGTATAATCACCTATCTAGAGAAATTTCTTTTGTTTCTAAATCTATCGATTCTGCCCATTCGGGAAACGGTGGTTTGAGTCCAACCGTTGGTGATATACATTCGATACACTCAAGCGAAATGAGTGGTCGGTCATGTGTGGGCCGGGTTGCAAGATGTTCTTGTTGAACCCAGGTGTATTTGCCTCTAGAGATACATCGTCGGAAGGTGGTCCCATACCTTGTCATGTTGGAAATCCAATCTCCAATAAGCGCCATGCGGTTTTTGATTTTATCATATATATGTGGAGCGTGAGATGCAAGCGTTCTGCTATTTGGTTATTTACTTGATGTAGACATTATTATAATATCACTGGATTTGATATCAAAGTGTTTTGGGTTATAGTAAGGTAAAAAGCCGTCCACGTTTATGTGTGGGCTGGTCTTACTATTATCTTTTCTTTCGAAAAGAGTTTTTGAAAGTTAAACAAGTAGTTGGAGTTTACTCACACCAGTCCCATGACTGACCCAGAGTTTGTTTTGTTTTGTTTTTCCTAAACTCTTGGGTGCCCAAATTTGTACGGGCAGTCAAGTGTTTCAGGCTTTTACAGATACACTTGGAGGAGCTTGAAGCAGGAGGCTTCAATGTTAGATATTTAGAGTTACTTCCGCTAAATCAAATGTTATGTGTACTCTGATGATGGTATGTATATATGTACCAAACAGATTTGTATTTCAAAGCTTATGTTATATAATATATTTTATTCGTTCCGCTGTGAGTTGTGATCTTTGTTTTCTTCTATTCTAATATTTCTTTCTTTCTATTTCTCATCCTCTAACTTCTTTCTAATAATGAGTCGTATTTCTGTGTTATTTGGGTTGGACGTGTGTTGTATTTAGTCCACTCGGATAGCTCGGATTTGCGGGTCATTACATGAGAGAGGCTGGTTGCGTAGAGATGGGAGACTTTGCGTGCCAAGACGAGAGCTTGAGGAAGACAATTCTTGAAGACTCACATCGCTCTAAGATGACCATACATCCCAGTGGTGACAAGATGTATAGGGATATGAAGCGAGTTTTCTTTTGGGCCAGAATGAAGAAGTACGTGGCTGAGTTCGTTTCTAGATGCATAGTGTGCCAGCAAGTCAAGGCGGAGCAAAAGAAGCCCGGTGGTTTGCTGCACCCTTAAGAGATTCCGCTGCGGAAATGGGAAAGTGTTTTCATGGATTTTGTAGACGGGTTGCCAAGATCAAGGAAGGGTAATACGGGGATTTGGGTAGTTGTAGACAGACTTACCAAAAGTGCCCATTTTATTACCGTTAAAAGTAGGAGGACCGTCGCATGGTTAGCATCTGTTTACCTTCGAGAGATAGTTCGTCTGCACGGCATACCCTCTAGAATTGTGAGCGATAGAGATCCCATTTTCACTAGTGAGTTTTGGAAGAGCTTACAAGAGGCGGTTGGAACACAATTGTGCTTAAGTACCGCTTACCACCCTCAGACGGACGGCCAGACCGAGAGAGTAAATCGGATTTTAGAAGATCTTTTGAGGCTATGCATCTTAGACTTTGGAGGAACATGGGAAGAACATCTCCCATTAGTGGAGTTCTCCTATAATAACAGCTTTCAGGCTAGCATTGGCATGACACCTTTTGAGGCTCTTTATGGACGACCATGCCGATCACCTATTTGTTGGTGGGAATCTACGGATAAGGTTTTGCTTGGACCCGACATGATTAGGGAGACTTCGGAGAAGATAGACTTGATTCGACGGCGAATGATGACAACGCAGGACCGACAGAAGTCATATGCTGATAAGAGACGAACCGATCTTAAGTTCGATGTTGGGGACATGGTTTTTATTAAGGTGTCACCGTTGAGAAACGTAGTCCGTTTTGGATCAGTAGGGAAGTTGGCACCAAGGTTCGTCGGACCCTTTCCAATTACAAAGAGGATTGGGCAGATGGCGTATAGAGTAAAGTTGCCAGAGAAGCTCAGTTGTGTTCATGACGTGTTTCACGTTTCGCATTTGCGTAAGTGTTTACATGATACAGCGGAAGTGGTGGAGCTGAGCACGCTCGAAGAAGTGGAAGTAGAACGAAATGCCACGGTTAGACGAGCTCCTACACGCATTCTCGGATCGGAGGTCATAAAGCTATGCAACAAAGAGGTCAAGTTAGTTAAAGTGCAATGGGGAGATGATCAAGGAGACGCGACTTGGGAGACGGAAGACAAGATGCGTACGCTGTACCCTTTCCTTTTTGAGGGTATGTTTTAACTTCTCGTTTTTCTACTGCTTTGTTGATACTTGTCTTATCGTTTAATATGTCTTTGCGATGATATCTTCGATCTTTAGTGTGACAGCCCGCCCCGCACCAGCCTGCATTTCCTCCAAAAGTGCGCTGTACACATGCCCGACTAGCACGAGACGGTCGTCATAAGAAAGGAAAGAAGGGAATGAACTAATCAAAGAACCTGTAGAATGTCTCACAGCACATGGAATAAAATATAATAATAACATACTTGACATAAAACAGGCGAGACAGTGCATAAGCTGATAACTAATAATCAATGTCAACATCAGAGCAGCGGAAATCCAAATACAGCTTATTACAATTTTCCAAATTTACTGTCTCTAAACAAAAGAAAGCTGAAGTAGAAGATACACCAACAATGCCCAAGCAGTGACCTTCAACAACACAGGGAGAATATTATGTATATAGTACGTGGAAGCCTCCTGCTCGTCTTCGGATCATCTACCCGTGCATCACCAGCTAACCTGTCTCTAGTCTGCTCGTGTGAGCACCCAGAGTAATAAGAGGAGACATAAAACTCTGGGTCAGACATAAAGCCTGGTATGAGCGATAAGCATCTAAACAGAATAATAACAGGTATACTAAACCATACCTGAACCTGGACCTGCAACCAAAGAGTTAGTACCACATACCGTACAATGCTCTAAGGTGCCATAATAAATAGTGTAAGAATACGGGGGTGGGGTGTGCATGTCACAATGATAGCAAGCAAGTCATCCATAGCAACCATCCTCACATCTCTCATTCAGTGCGTAAAGCATACAACATCTACCACTTTGGAACACTAGACAAACTGAGGTAACGACGAATCCCGACTTGTAGAAACCCTGCTGTGACCAAGCCAAACACTTGGAGTCATGACCAAACATTTCAATGACCCACTTCATTGGTCGTAGCCCTTGGTTCTACCGATGCCATAATGGCCCTGAATCCGCCTTCGTACCTCCTACCATAGTGGTCCAAAGCTATAGACGTCGATAACCCCTTGGCACGCGTCCCGCAGCAAAGCCCAATCATGAAGCGAACTCGCTGATTCCCATCTGAATCTTGAGCTCTAACTTCTCATTTGGACTTCCTTTGCATCTCGGGTTTGGTCGAATTGGAGTTGGTCTTCAGAAGAGTCATCACGAAGTAGTAAAAGTACACGTCCAGTTCCCCATGCTCGGTTCGGTTCGGATACGTTCCCCGGTTCGGTTCGGAGTGCCACCATCCTCTGGGTTCGGGTCCTTCTCCCTCATGCGGTTCGGTTCGGTGATTCTGAAGCGGTTCGGTTCGGATACGTTCCCCGGTTCGGTTCGGAGTGCCACCATCCTCTGGGTTCGGGTCCTTCTCCCTCATGCGGTTCGGTTCGGTGATTCTGAAGCGGTTCGGTTTGGATACCCCATAGCTTGAATGTCTCCGTCTCCGTCTCGTCAGCATCAGTTCGGTTCGGGTATTGCTCTCGGTTCGGTTCGGAATATGGTATCCATGCTCCTCTTTCTTCCACTTCAGTCCTCCTTGTTCCTTCCGATCCCACGCTACGCCCCTCCGATCCGACCAGGCCTTCCTTGTTGCCTCTTCACGTCATGCTCCAGAAAGTACCACGCCCCGGTCCGGTTCAGACATGTCTGATCCGATCCCTACCCGATCCGATCCCCTACCCGATCCGATCCGGATCTCTGTAGCATTTCCTGCAGCTTTCCTCGCGAGTGTTTTACGCCATACGACGGCGTTTTCGACCAATCTAACTATTCTAATCAATCATAAAACATACCAAAGAGTCATAGCAATATATAATAGCAACCACAAGCAACAAACAACAATTTAAATGAATCAAGATGGATCAAAAGTGGCCAAAACCTCACATTTTCCTATAATCCCTCTTAATCATGTTTAGGCATACGATTAGCAAAACACATCGAAATTAACTCAAATTTCTAACAGAGCCTTAAAACATTATTTTAGAATTTTAAGAATTTTTCCAGAATTTATTTACGTATAAATTTGCTAGCCTTCACTAATTACCCTTAATCACCGTAATTAGTGCGAAAACTATGCAAATCACTCACCTTTGCCACTATAAAACTTTCGGACCTGAAGTGAACCTCTGATTTGCACGAATTCCAATGTATAACAGCAGATCCACCTCGGTTCTTGTGCTAATCCCCCTGGATTTGATGCCTCTAAGCCTTAATCCTTGATTAGGAAGCGATTTTGGGTGTTTTAGAGAGATTTAGAGAGTGGAGGCCATGGCTAGGTTAAGAGGAATGAAAGTGGCGGCTGGAAAATGTCTAAAGAAATGTTTTCTAACCCTAATCAGCACCTATATCCCCCTAAACCCGAAATTCCCCTTGGGCCTAGCTGCTAATCACCCGCTTAAGCCCACTTAAGCTGTTTTTCACCATCTGAAACTTGTTTCAGCCATATCTCCCAAACGGTAAGTCCGTTTGGCTAATGTGACCACTCTACGGAAAGAGAAACCATCATCCGAAGCCAATGGAAGTGGTTTCAGGTCAAAATTCCTTTCCAGTCAAAAGTTATGTCCAAAACAGTGATAACTAGGGGTAAAATGGTCATTTAAAAATCGGGAAAAATCATGAACATGGGAAATGACCCCAATAGTCGTCTCCCAAAGTTACACGACCATACGACTTCGTATGTGACAGAAATAAATATTCTACGATCCTGTGATGCGTAGAATGCGGGTCGTTACACTCTCCCCCCCTTAAGAAATTTCGCCCCCGAAATTCCTTAACCCAAAACATACAAGGGATCCCGCATGCCTAACAACCATATACAACAATCAAATATGCAAAACAAGCAAACAAGCCTATCCTAGCATGCGGAAAAACTAAGTCGAAGTCAAAATCTTACAAGACAAAGAGTTCTGGATACTTCTTCCTTATGTCCTCCTCTGTTTCCCAAGTACAATCACTCTCGTCCTCGCTCCACTGTACCTTGACTAGCTTCACCGCCTTCCTTCGAAGTTGCTTCATGTCGTGTTCGACAATACGGGCCGGCTTACGGTTCCCAACCGCCTCGGGTTCTACTTCGAAGTCCTCTAACTGATCAGGTGAAATAGTCATATTTGAGTCGTGAACGAACTTCCTTAGTTGGGAAACATGAAATACGTTATGAACTCCCGCCATCTTCTCTGGTAAGTCAATTCTGTATGCCAAATTCCTGACTAGTTCAAGAACAGGGAATGGGCCAACAAACCTTGGTGCCAACTTGCCTCTCCTGCCAAATCGTATTACGCTCTTCAACGGAGAAATCTTGACAAACACCAAGTCGCCAACGGAGAATTTTAAGTCTCTTCTCCTCTTATCAGCATAACTCTTCTGCCTATCCTGGGCAGCCTTCATTCGTTGTTGAATGATCTTGATCTTATCCGACGTTTCTCTCACCACATCTGGTCCAAGCACAAACTTCTCGCCAGTCTCTATCCAACATGATGGTGAGTTGCATGGTCTTCCGTACAAAGCTTCAAACGGAGCCATACCGATACTGGATTGGTAGCTATTATTATATGCAAACTCTACTAGATGCAAATGGTCATCCCATGATCCACCAAAATCCAATATACATGCTCTCAAGAGATCTTCCAAAATACGGTTCACCCTCTCCGTCTGACCGTCGGTCTGAGGATGATATGCGGTACTGAGATGTAGCTCTGACCCTAGAGCCTCTTGTAAGCTCTTCCAAAACCCACTAGTGAACAACGGGTCTCGGTCGCTCACAATGCTTTTAGGTATTCCATGAAATCTCACTACCCACTTCATATACAATTCTGCTAACTTAGCTGCCGTTCTGGTCGATTTGACTGGTATAAACCTTGCGCTTTTAGTCAGTCGATCTACAATTACCCAAATGCTGTCATATCCCGATCTAGTCCTTGGTAAACCATCGATGAAATCCATCGAGACTTGCTCCCATTTCCATTCGGGAATTTCTAATGGTTGCAACAACCCACTAGGCTTCTTTTGCTCGGCTTTAACTAGCTGGCAATTCATGCACTTGGATATAAACTTCCCAACGTCTCTTTTCATCCCTTCCCAGTAGTAAGTCTGCTTCATATCTCGATACATCTTATTACCACCGGGGTGTATAGTTAGCTTTGAGTGATGACATTCTCTAAGCACTTCATCTCTCAATCCACTGACATTGGGTACAACAAGCTTTCCATTCTTTCTAAGCCATCCATCTCGATCAAGCCCATACTTGTTCATCTCCTCATCGATACCCATCTCTAACTTGGAGATGATTTCCAATAGGTTAGGATCGTCCCTCTGACTAGAGCCGATCCGCTCAATTAAAGTGGGTCTGATCGTCAAACTTGCTAACATTTCTGGATCCAATTCGCACTTTGGTCTGAAATCAAACCCCGCGATAAACTCCAGTTGCTTCCATTCAAGGAACATAGCCCCTAAGCTGGCATGTCTTCTACTCAATGCATCAGCCACCGCATTGCCCTTTCCTGATGTGTATGCAATGTCAAAATCATAGGAAGCTAAGAACTCTAACCATCTCTGCTGACGGAGATTCAGATCTTTCTGAGAGAAGATATACTTTAACGACTTATGATCTGTAAACAGCTCAAACCTTTCTCCCAAGAGATAGTGTCTCCACATCTTTAACGCGAACACGATCGCTGCCAATTCTAAATCATGGGTAGGGTATCTTCTCTCGTGCGGTTTCAATTGCCGACTTGCGTAAGCTACCACCCTACCGCCTTGCATCAATACAGCACCCAGTCCGGTACCACAGGCATCCGTGTATATCGTCATCTCTTCATCCCCCTTAGGAATGACTAACACTGGTGCACTTGTCAACTTGTCCTTTAGACATTTGAATGCATTCTCGCACCTTTCATCCCAGACAAAAGCTTGATCCTTCTTGGTCAACTGGGTCAATGGTGCTGCTATCTTGGAGAAACATTGGATAAACTTACGATAATATCCCGCTAACCCCAAGAAACTTCTTACATCTGTTGCATTCTTGGGCGTAGGCCAATCTTGTACCGTAGCCACCTTCGCTGGGTCCACGGCAATACCATTCTCTGATACAACATGGCCCAAGAACCTCACTTCCCTCTTCCAGAAGTGACACTTAGAAAACTTTGCTTTCAATTGGTGTTTTCTCAACACCTCCATCGCTACTCTTAAATGTTCCTTGTGTTCTTCCTCTGTCCTCGAATAGACCAAAATATCATCCACGAACACAAGAACAGACTTATTCAACTGATCTCTGAATACCCTATTCATAAGATCCACAAAATATGCCGGGGCATTAGTCAGCCCAAATGGCATAACCAACCATTCATAAAATCCAGACGGCGTTCGAAATGCCGTTTTAGCTATACTCTCAGCTTCCACTCTAAGCTGATGAAAACCTGTCGCGAGATCCAACTGAGAAAATACTCTCGCGCCACTCAACTGATCGAACAAATCATCTATCCGTGGTAGAGGATACTTGTTCTTCCTCGTCACTTTATTCAACTCGCGGTAGTCTACACACAAACGAAGGGAACCATCCGCCTTGGTAGCAAACACAACTGGTGCTCCCCATTCAGAAACACTCCTTCTGATAAATCCCTTCTTCAAAAGATCGCTGACTTGCACCTCGAGCTCTCGCTGCTCTCTTGGTGCCATACGACGAAGTGGCATCACTATAGGTCTGGCATCTTTTACCAAATCAATACGGAACTCAATCTCTCGGTGTGGTGGAAGTCCGGTCACTTCTTCGAAAACATCCGGATACTGGCCAACCACGGGCAAACCTGACAACTCACTATGCGGAATGTCGAGGGAGTTTAGAAAACTAGCCAATACCCCCTTACTGGGTAGACCACCAAACACTATCCTCCGCCCATCATCCGCTCTAGCTGTCACCAACAAGCCCTCACAGTCTACCAC
This sequence comes from Allium sativum, assembly GCA_030737875.1. Taxonomy (NCBI): domain Eukaryota; kingdom Viridiplantae; phylum Streptophyta; class Magnoliopsida; order Asparagales; family Amaryllidaceae; genus Allium; species Allium sativum. The sequence continues at coordinate 504,364,432 of CM060921.1, read as the reverse complement.
CACCCCGTATCTTTGGAGCCAACCTACTCCCAAAATAATGCCAAACCCAGTAAAGCCCAAAACAAAGCAATCACAAACAAACATGCATCCATGACTCGATAAGACCACATTGCGACAAATCATGCTAAGGCTAGTCGAGCCACCAATCGGGTTCGTCACCACTAAAGGTCTATCGACAATCTCGGGCTCCAATCCCAACCTATCTACCAGGTCACTAGATATGAAAGAACTGGAAGCTCCGGTATCAAACAAAACTCTAACAGGAACATCATAAACAGAAAGCATACCTTGAATGACGACATTCTTTTCCTTCTCCGCCGCTGTTGGGGCATTCGACGAAGAAGGAATAGCATTAAGAGCGTAGGCTTTCACCATTTGCTTTTCCTTAGGGGGTTGCAGACACTTGTCCTTGTGATGTCCCATTTGGCCACAGTTGAAGCACTTCCTATCCGCTGGCTTGGCCCGACAATTACTAGCATAATGGCCCTTCTTACCACAGCTGAAGCACTCAACATCTTGTTTATTCTTTTTCTTCTGGCCATCCTTAGTCTGACTCTGCTTTCTCTTATTCTGGGAACCACCCTTGCCTCCACCACTTGCTTGTGGCTTTGGCTCTTCTACAGATGCAACCTCAGTCTTCGACTTAGGGTAGAGACTTTCTGATCTTAATGCTATCCCCACAATCGATTCAAACGTCTCATCGATGTGGTTAATAAGCTTTTCCCCCAAGTACTGATCCAAACCAGTTATGAATTTCTCATTCTTTTTCTCGGCAGTATCAATAAGAGATAACCCATATTTTGACAAAGTGTCAAACTCAGAAATATATTCTGAGACAGCTCTGCCATTCCGCTTGAGCTCCAAGAATTTCTTAAACAGTATTGACTTCTGAGCAGCTGGAATGAACTTCTCACTAAAGCGAGCCTTAAACTGCTCCCAAGTAATCTGGTCTTCGGGAGTAGCTGCCTTTATAGCATTCCACCAATTCATTGCCCGCCCTTGCAGCTGACGGGACGCTAGCTTTCTCTTCATCGCATCCTCGATACCCAAATCCTCGAAGATACGTTCGCAACTATCCACCCAATCCTGAACATCCGTAGCCGACTCCGTTCCGTGGAACGGTTTCCCACCAAGGCTAGTATAATCCTTATTCAGCTTGGCGAAGTCGACTCTTGGCGCCTGCACCATTGGACCACCACCATTCCCACCATTGGGAGCTGCCCTCTGTACATCTCTAAGCATCTCTCTCATGAGGTCAGTAAACATCGTCCTCATGTCAGCAGCATTCCCATTATTGGCTCCTCTACCAGCACCTCTAGTATACCGGCTCATCGTCAATCTGAAAAAGGAAACGATTAACGACTCCATAGTGGTGCTAGTGTAGTACGACTTCATCCTTATACTAGTAATAGTATATGTATATATATAGCTTTTAAAAACCAAAGTAATCACAAATACGCTCTCTCGTATACGTATAATATCTCTCCCTGATAACTTCCCTAGGTTAACTACGCAACCTAGAGCTCTGATACCAAGTGTGACAGCCCGCCCCGCACCAGCCTGCATTTCCTCCAAAAGTGCGCTGTACACATGCCCGACTAGCACGAGACGGTCGTCATAAGAAAGGAAAGAAGGGAATGAACTAATCAAAGAACCTGTAGAATGTCTCACAGCGCATGGAATAAAATATAATAATAACATACTTGACATAAAACAGGCGAGACAGTGCATAAGCTGATAACTAATAATCAATGTCAACATCAGAGCAGCGGAAATCCAAATACAGCTTATTACAATTTTCCAAATTTACTGTCTCTAAACAAAAGAAAGTTGAAGTAGAAGATACACCAACAATGCCCAAGCAGTGACCTTCAACAACACAGGGAGAATATTATGTATATAGTACGTGGAAGCCTCCTGCTCGTCTTCGGATCATCTACCCGTGCATCACCAGTTAACCTGTCTCTAGTCTGCTCGTGTGAGCACCCAGAGTAATAAGAGGAGACATAAAACTCTGGGTCAGACATAAAGCCTGGTATGAGCGATAAGCATCTAAACAGAATAATAACAGGTATACTAAACCATACCTGAACCTGGACCTGCAACCAAAGAGTTAGTACCACATACCGTACAATGCTCTAAGGTGCCATAATAAATAGTGTAAGAATACGGGGGTGGGGTGTGCATGTCACAATGATAGCAAGCAAGTCATCCATAGCAACCATCCTCACATCTCTCATTCAGTGCGTAAAGCATACAACATCTACCACTTTGGAACACTAGAAAAACTGAGGTAACGACGAATCCCGACTTGTAGAAACCCTGCTGTGACCAAGCCAAACACTTGGAGTCATGACCAAACATTTCAATGACCCACTTCATTGGTCGTAGCCCTTGGTTCTACCGATGCCATAATGGCCCTGAATCAGCCTTCGTACCTCCTACCATAGTGGTCCAAAGCTATAGACGTCGATAACCCCTTGGCACGCGTCCCGCAGCAAAGCCCAATCATGAAGCGAACTCGCTGATTCCCATCTGAATCTTGAGCTCTAACTTCTCATTTGGACTTCCTTTGCATCTCGGGTTTGGTCGAATTGGAGTTGGTCTTCAGAAGAGTCATCACGAAGTAGTAAAAGTACACGTCCAGTTCCCCATGCTCGGTTCGGTTCGGATACGTTCCCCGGTTCGGTTCGGAGTGCCACCGTCCTCTGGGTTCGGGTCCTTCTCCCTCATGCGGTTCGGTTCGGTGATTCTGAAGCGGTTCGGTTCGGATACGTTCCCCGGTTCGGTTCGGAGTGCCACCATCCTCTGGGTTCGGGTCCTTCTCCCTCATGCGGTTCGGTTCGGTGATTCTGAAGCGGTTCGGTTCGGATACCCCATAGCTTGAATGTCTCCGTCTCCGTCTCGTCAGCATCAGTTCGGTTCGGGTATTGCTCTCGGTTCGGTTCGGAATATGGTATCCATGCTCCTCTTTCTTCCACTTCAGTCCTCCTTGTTCCTTCCGATCCCACGCTACGCCCCTCCGATCCGACCAGGCCTTCCTTGTTGCCTCTTCACGTCATGCTCCAGAAAGTACCACGCCCCGGTCCGGTTCAGACATGTCCGATCCGATCCCTACCCGATCCGATCCCCTACCCGATCCGATCCGGATCTCTGTAGCATTTCCTGCAGCTTTCCTCGCGAGTGTTTTACGCCATACGACGGCATTTTCGACCAATCTAACTATTCTAATCAATCATAAAACATACCAAAGAGTCATAGCAATATATAACAGCAACCACAAGCAACAAACAACAATTTAAATGAATCAAGATGGATCAAAAGTGGCCAAAACCTCACATTTTCCTATAATCCCTCTTAATCATGTTTAGGCATACGATTAGCAAAACACATCGAAATTAACTCAAATTTCTAACAGAGCCTTAAAACATTATTTTAGAATTTTAAGAATTTTTCCAGAATTTATTTACGTATAAATTCGCTAATCTTCACTAATTACCCTTAATCACCGTAATTAGTGCGAAAACTATGCAAATCACTCACCTTTGCCACTATAAAACTTTCGGACCTGAAGTGAACCTCTGATTTGCACGAATTCCAATGTATAACAGCAGCTCCACCTCGGTTCTTGTGCTAATCCCCCTTGATTTGATGCCTCTAAGCCTTAATCCTTGATTAGGAAGCGATTTTGGGTGTTTTAGAGAGATTTAGAGAGTGGAGACCATGGTTAGGTTAAGAGGAATGAAAGTGGCGGCTGGAAAATGTCTAAAGAAATGTTTTCTAACCCTAATCAGCACCTATATCCCCCTAAACCCGAAATTCCCCTTGGGCCTAGCTGCTAATCACCCGCTTAAGCCCACTTAAGCTGTTTTTCACCATCTGAAACTTGTTTCAGCCATATCTCCCAAACGGTAAGTCCGTTTGGCTAATGTGACCACTCTACGGAAAGAGAAACCATCATCCGAAGCCTATGGAAGTGGTTTCAGGTCAAAATTCCTTTCCAGTCAAAAGTTATGGCCAAAACAGTGATAACTAGGGGTAAAATGGTCATTTAAAATCGGGAAAAATCATGAACATGGGAAATGACCCCAATAGTCGTCTCCCAAAGTTACACGACCATACGACTTCGTATGTGACAGAAATAAATATTCTACGATCCTATGATGCGTAGAATGCGGGTCGTTACATTTAGTTAGGAAAAACCCTATGGTTGTAAACATGCGTTTGAGACATGTTATGTTTGGTGGATGCAAATGGATGCAAGTGGTTGCTAGTGGTTGCTCGTGGATGCATGTACACACACATTAGGCACTAGATCGGCTCAATCACTTTCATATTGCATATAAATATGTGTGCATATTTAAATTAATGGATGTATAATGGTTGTGTTATCATATGGATGCTGCATTTTGATGAATGGTTGTGCACACATATAGAAATAATATGTATCGTTAGGATTCTTTCGCATACATAATGGATGCATGGCACTATCATGATTTGCATTAAGGAGGTCAACTGAATCAGTAGACCGCCTGATTTTGCATTGGATAAGGAACATATACACACACTTTTTGCATATGTTCATACGGCATTAGAAATCTTGTAAGGACAATGGATGCCTGTGTTTGATGGTTGAATAGATGGATGATTGGATGTTAGGATATACATTCTCCTTAACTTGGAGATTTCGGGGGCGAAATCCTTTAAGGAGGGGAGAATGTAACACCCCGTAATTTTAAATATTAAAATTAACAATTTTAAGAACACTTAATTTTTAGGAGAAGAATTAAGAGAAATGGGTTACGCCATTGCGTTCGTCTCGAAATTCTGCTTGGAATAGAGTCCAAGTTTTCGTAAATCGGACTTCGTATGAGGAAGTTATAGCCCTCAGAAGTTTCAGGAATTTAAATAAATTAAAACAACTCAGATTTAAATTCAAAATTCGAATTTAAACAAAGAAGCGGGCTGGGCAGGATTTTTCCTGCCCCAGGCCAGGTCGACCTGTGGGTCGACCTACCCCCTCGGGCAGATCTGAACAGTGATGATTTTGACTTGTTGCTGAGTCTTTTCTAACCTGTTGCTGAGTTACTAGGGCATAGGTGGCAATTCTGGATAACTCTATCTAGTCTGGACGGTTGTGATTGCTTCTAGGATGATCTAACGGCTCACATAAGTTTAAACTTCTATATAATCATGCATAGACTCAAGCTCTAAACCTAAACTAAATTAATCTCTTAGCCTCCATTCTACTGCTGGAATAGTTCTTCTTCTTAAAGCTTAGGAATTGCAAGTCAGGATTCTAATACAAACGACGAACGAATCATTCACTTCTCTAATCTATCTTTGTGAGTACAATTTCTTTCACAAAATAATTAATAAATTAATTATGATGAGTTATAATTGGGATTATGAGAACATGTATGTTGAATCATGTGACGTTACTTAACTTTGTTATCGTCTATTGGTGAACATATGACAATTTTGTTAACTTATGTTAGTAGATCTATTTCATATGTCCAATCACATATGTTTAACTTGATTCATTTTATGACATCAGTTCATATGCAAATTTGGCATGTAAATCATATGCTAGTTTGTATGTGAATCATATGCAAGTCTGTATGCGAATTATACACAAGTTTATATGTGAATCAAGTATATATATACATATGCGAGTTGATATGTAAAACATGTGATATTAGTTTACATGTTTAAATTCATATGCAAGTTTGTTGTAACGACACGGATTTTGCCTGACCTTAATCGATCGCTAAATCGACCAAGACCTTTCAAAACTCGCATACGTTAACTTTGGGAATACAACAACATCAGAACAATAACAGCAGACTTTTATAACATCATAATAAATGTTACATCAGAGTACAGAATATCAGAGTACAAATAAAGTAAACTACAGCGGAAGATAAATTACAACAGATTTAATATATTAAATAAAATACAGTAAACAGCGGAAGACTACTAAGCTCTGGACACAGCTTTAGGCTTCGATCCAGGATCCTGCTAAAGAGAGAGATATCTGCAAAAAGCTACTCGACTGCCCGTGTGGAAAGAGGGCACCTGAGTTTGCAAAAAGTGGAAACAAACAACGAGCCAGTCATGGGACTGGTGTGAGAATTCTAAACTAATTTAAATAAGACAAATCCAAGGACCACGCCGCTAATGCGGAACGGGTTTTATTCCAATGGATTGTCGGTGCATAAACTAAAGTAAATCGAGAAATAACGCAATGTCTTTTTGGAAAAATGAAACCATTATAAGACCCAAGTCCCATCACACAATGCAACGCACACCAGAGGATAGGGTTTTACCTTATAATGGTCAAAAGATGCTTGATACGTATAAAACGGATTTGATATTATTATTAGTGTATCTATGTTTTAATAAAAAGATTTGAATCATAAGTATCAATCCTAGACGGCATGGTTACCATATAGCATGTCGCCAATACTAGTTCTACAATCAAAACCGCAAGGGCGTATTGGAAATTTGGATTCCATCATGAGTCGAGGCTAGGGGCAAGCTCCTCTCCGATTCGAGACACTCTAGCAAATGCCTCAGGATCCCCCGCAGTGAACCCTTGGATCTTCAGGGCCGGTCCCCGCCTATGGGCAGTGGATTAGTTATGCCTGAACACACGCTTCCCGGTCCCTTTGGACCTATAGTATGACCACCAACGGCCTATAAAAATAACGAGGCGCCTCAAAATCCATCATCCACATAAGTAAAATGTCAGGGCTGGTAGGTCACTGACACCACTCTAGCTAGAAAGAAACGTGTGCACTCCCTGCAGCCCATATCCCGTTTTTGACTCATACCGGGGTGTGAGGCTCGCGAAGTCACGCTATACACAAAGCTACGCCTAAACAGGCCGTGCTTTGATCATCAACCACAAGGCCTGCTTTTCAACAAAGGCCTTGATCAATGCATCTTAGCATGCCACCTTGTCAGTCCATACTATACCATTAATTTCTACCAATATATAACCTCTAAGCTCGTATGTCTCAGAGAAGGGTGTTAACCACCAAACAGATATATATTAAGAGAGATCAACGAATGTAGTATAAGGGACTACAACGTCAGACATACATTCCATTTATAAACCTATGCCCTGGGTCTGGGCGAAAGTCAAATCCGTGCAATCAACACTACGTCCGGACGGCTACTACTGTCGCCCCTTCAAGGTAGCTACTCCCATCATGGGTCTCAATAGCAACACACCCATTCGATGTGAAGATCGTCGGTCTTCAATCACCGTCTTCAACTCTTCGAACGTCGTATCATTATTTGGAATGAGAGTAAACTCGGACTTTCCAAATAATTCTCGCATATATAAATTTGCAAACCATTCTATATCGTTATTTATTCTTTTATAAATATAAATATCGTCTATTCATTTCATGTATATATATCGTCCATTCATTTCATATGCAGTAATACTACTCTAAACATGAATTTTTATATCATATGCGGTTTCTTGATTATGCATTTCATATGCGACTTCATGCTTTTTAAAACATGTTAAATTTTCATATGCGGTTCATGCTTCTAAATCATGTTTCATTTCATATTTTTATATTTTTATTCGCATGTGAAATGTAAATAAAAATTCCCTTCTTATTTTCATCTTTTTATTTACATGTGAAAAGTAAATAAAAGTTTCATTCTTATTTTCATCTTTTTATTTACATGTGAAAAGTAAATAAAAATTTCATTCTTATTTTCATTCTTTTATTCACATATGAAATGTAAATAAAAAGTTTCATTACTTTTATTTATATAAAATATATAAATAATATAACCATTTCATGTTTTCATTCATTTATTCATTTATAACATGAAAATATTCATTGCTTTATGGTTCATTTTCCATTTTCGATCACTTTCTTAATTCAGTTATCTTAACTACTTAATTCCCTTTCAATCTAATTAAAGATTTAATTAAAATCTTATTTAGTTTTAATCTTCCAAAGTCATTATTAAATGATTATTCAAATTTTAGGGAATTAATTCTATCATAAATTCGGGTTAAAGAATAAATGTTATTTAAAACATAATTCACGATAAACCCAAATTTAAATTTCATAAATTTCCCATTTAATATATATAATTAGACATCATTTATTTCAGAGTATTTCATTTAATCTTATATAAAATATTTATCATCTTCGATTTCCTTTATAAAATGTATAACATAATTTATACGGGTTAAAATGGAGTTACTATTTTAAAATGGACTGAATAGCCCAATTCATTTTCCTTATCCATTTATTATGTTTATCTTTACATTTTATTATTTAATAGCGGGCCAGACCTCTCACATTAGGCCTACAACTTGTGGATGCTGGATATGCCGGTTGGTTCCGGGCAGACTTCTACCACAGGTTGGGCTTAACCTCGTGTCTTGACCCAATTCGTATTTGCGCACTTGGACCTCTCACATTAGGCCCAACATTTATGGCTGCTGGATATGCCGGTTGGTTCCGGGCAGACTTCCGCCATAAATGTGACCTAACCTCGTGTCCAGGTACAATTAATAATTATCATTATAATTATCTCTTAAAAGTATTATTTTTAAACATTTCATATTTTAGAATATCTAATTTCTAAAATATCTTTCATTCTTTTACTTATCCTTTCATTTTCGTAAACATTAATCTTTCCATATTAATATCATAAAACTATTCCCAAAATGTTTCAATTTTTATATCAAAAACTTACCATTTTAATATTAAATGAAATCTTCCTCAATTGATCCATTTATGTTAAATTTTAAAATCAAATCTTCTAAATTTACAAGTTAACATAAAAACGAGATTTTTCAATTCAAATCTTCATTATTATAATTGTAATGAAATCTTACCAATTTAAACTTTTTATTTCATCCTTTTTAAATGTGCAATCTTCTTAATTAAATCGTCCATTAATTCCATTAATTGAGTAAATGATGAAAATATTTCAAGTTCCTCAATAACACTAATTATATATTCACATTCATGTACAACTTTCATGTGCAATATCCATATATAATTTTTTTTTATATTTTTAATCAGAAACACTACGAATATATTTATTTACATATTTTACTTAAAAATGCTTAAAATAAACTTGCATTCATGTTTTTGACATAACAATAAAAATAAAGTTGCATTCATATTTTTATGTAAATAAAAATAAAGTTTCATTCATATTTTTATCAAAACAATAAAAATAAAGTTTCTTTTCTATTTTTTTTTTCATTCTTTTTAACTTTTATTTCCTTTTACAAAGAAAATGTACTTTTTATCCCTTTATTTTCTTTTACAAAGAAAATGTACTTTTTATCCTTTTATTTCCTTTTATAAAGAAAATATATTTTCCTTTAAATTAGAAATATGTTTTCTTTTTCTTTAACATAGAAAAATGTTTGCTTTTTCTTTAACATAGAAAATGTTTGCTTTTTCTTTAACATAGAAAATGTTTGCTTTTTCTTTAACATAGAAAATGTTTTTCTTTTTAACAAAGAAAATGTTCTCCAAAGTTAATCTACCTTTCTATGTAATATTTGCATCGTAAAATGCAATAAAAAAGTGAATTTTATTTCTAATGTAGACGTCTTCTCTAGTGTCAACATTTCTAAAATAACAACATTTTCTAATGTAAGTTTTCGATTTATTTCTACACTATAAACATGACGGTGAAGTTTTGATTCATATCAACATTATAAACTTGACGGTGAAATTCAATGTCATTTCAACCAATTAACATCACATGGTTATTTGTGCCATTACACTAGATTAACACACAAAAAGGGGATTTGGTGTCATTGCACTAAATTAACACAACAAAAGGGATTTTGTGTCATTACGCTACATTAACACAACAATTAAATTGGTGTTGTCACAATACAGTTAACCCAACATATAAATTGGTGTCATCATAATACAGTTAACACAATGATATAGGTTTGGGTGTCATCTCAGTCTATATTAACATAGACATGATTTGGTGCAACTTTGATGAATCAAAATAAAGGCCTCATCTTTACTTTTATTTGTAAATAAAAATAAAGATTAAAACTTACATTTTATTTTATAAATAAAGATTTAACTTGCATTTATGAAATAAAGATAGAAATGGGTATTTTAATTTGTAGACAAGACAAGGATAAAAATTGTCCTTTTATTTGTTTTGACCAAATGAACCCAAAATTTGTTCTCTCACCTTGTTGACAAAATTAACACAAAACTTGCCCTTTTACTTTGTTGACAAAATTTACATAAAATTTGTCCTTTTACTTTGTTGACAAAATTTACATAAAATTTGACTTTTAATTTATAAAGAAAACCACATGTCAAAATTTGTCCTTTTTGTTTACAAAGAAAATAACATGAAATAATTCCTTTTTGTTTTGTTAACAAAATTTTGTCTTTTTCTTATGCATACAAAATAACACAAAAACTTGTCCTTTTATTAACAAAGTTAATGTTAGAACTTGTTAACCAAATTTATGTTAAAACTTAATCCTTTTTATTTTACTAACAAAATTAATGTTAGAAACTTTGTTCTTTTATTTTACTAACAAAATTGTGTTAAAACTTTGTCCTTTTCATTATGTAAACAAAAATTTGTTTTTCTATTATGTAAACAAAAATTGACCTTTTTTTTATGTACATAAAAATTTTGTCTTTTTATTTTACAACAAAATTACATATTAAAATCGTCTTTTATTTGTAAACAAAATAAACCAAACAAGATTAAATGTTTTAATTTTATTTAAGAAAATAAAATGAGAGTAAAAATCAAAGTAAAAACTTTATCATTTGTTTTGTAAACAAAAATTTATGTTAACAATTGGTGTTTTATTTTATAAACCAAATTCATGTAACAAGGATTTAATATTTAATAATTTAAGAAATAAAAAAAAATATAAAAAAACAAAACAATAAAGATGAGACTTTATCTTGAATACATCAAGAAATGGAGAACCAGAATAACATGGCTAATTCAACACAGCACAGAACATTATAGATCACAACAAATCAGCACTGCAACAATTTACATGCAACATCAACATACAACAAGCATACATCGCAGAACTAAATTAATCACCACACATACAACGATTTAAATCATCGATAAAAATAATTAAATTACTTAATTATTTAAAAGTAAGAAATCTCACAGTCGTATTTATCTGAATTTCCAACTGCTTCAGCATTTGTTATAGTCTGTTTCAAAAGAGAACCCAAAGCATCGCCACCTACATCCGAACATCGCATCACCTACAGGCCGTCGGACCACCATCCATGGCGCCAGCGTCGACCGCCTTCAGTCGCTCCTTCCACGCGCCGAGCCACAGGGAACTCGGATCCCTCCTTGCTTCGCGAATTGAACCCAAACCCAACGTCTTTGGCCTCCAAATCCTCATGATATTCGCCACTAAATTCGATCATAGCCATCCATTATAAAGAGCTTATCCACCTCTATAATTTCCTTTTGGAGTTTTTGATTTTCATTGATTATGTAGGAAGAAAAGTGGGGTTAAGATTCGGAGCTTTGTGGCCATTGTTTCAATGAAGTGGCGGCTGAAAGATTAGGCTTTGGGTTTGGTTTTTCTATTCTATTATAGTAAAATGTTATTAAATAACCTTAAAAGCCTGTTAATTTGTATGTTACAAAGGAAAATGAATTGAATAAATATTAAATATTGATTGATTGATCGTAAATAAATTTTATTTACATTATTTGGAAAGAAATTTCTCTTGATTGCAATTATGAAGGAAAGAAAATTATCTCATAAATTCTACACATTTTTCCTGCTATATATTATATAGAGGTTGTGGTTTTAAATAAAACCCCTTGCCTATTTTTATTTACATGCATTAATGACTCTTCACATATGGTAGGTTACGAAAGAAATAAATTAGCTGACTAGGCATGCGGTAATGGTCTAATTAATGTTTAATTATTATTTTATTAACTTAACATTTAACTCACAAAATAATTAACATTTCTTAATGTTCAATTTACAATTTTTTTTTATTCACAAAATATCATTAATTTAAGTGGTAATTAAGTTCAAAGTCAACCATTTACATTTTGAGCTACTTTAATATACATTATAATATCGCTTAAGGTTGATAATAATATGTTAATTGGTTTCCAAAAATCGAATTTACTTATAATATCATATTAACAATCTTTCAAATATTACTCAAACCATTATTTCCTTCCATAATTCAAATTTTTATTAACATAACTTAAATAACAAATCAATCTTATCAAATGTATTCAATGTCATAAAATGTTAATTAGAAAAAAATTATTCGCATAATCAGATATTACCTAATTAACAAGATGTTATCAAACCGAAGAATATTAGTATTAGTAAATCAACAAACACTATTAAGTCAATGCTACATATTCACTAAATTGTCATTTAGTTAATAAATCATTATATTTAGGAAGTTTTCCAAATTTTCCCTTGATAATTCATATAAATCGCAATGAGACCTATATGCATTCACCCATCAAGCAACCGTTTTATACATTCATTTCCTACATGCACAACAAATAAATTTTCGAATATGCGTTATACACTAACGCGCATTGAAATGCATTTATTGGCAACTATTACAACGTTATATACTATATTCATATGACAATATTGTTTCATAACCAGTAACTAATCACCTATGCAACCAATTACCATTCATTATCACATCCTTTAACTACGTATATCATAAATTTAAATCATATCAAGAAATAAAAATTAAATTGCAGTGTTCTCACAATTACATACATCTCCCTTATAGGAATTAGAATAGGAATACGGGAATTTCTTTATTTAGAATTAAACTACATATAAAGTTAAAATATTCTCCATTAGCAAAACGTTCACATTAAGAATTTAAATAAATAATCCATATATTTTATTACATGTGAATTGTTCACGCTCCGTATTTGCATTAAAAAGAATATTCTTGACATATTTTAAATATAAGTTTCTTTTCTCTTTTAGCAGTTAATTTCTAGCAATGTTAAAAATAATGTTTTTAACACTTTTATATTTTCTAACATATATCTTTCTTTACTTCAAATAAAATAAATTTTTAGTTCATACTAATTCAAAATAAATTATTTTAAACAACCAAAACTCATTAAAATAACTTAAAATAAATTTTAAATTTTGCCCCAAAATTCAGGGTTGTTACATTTGTAGGAATCCATATGCAAGTTTAGGTGAAAACCATATTCACATATGCAAGTTTAGGTGAAAACCATATTCACATATGCAAGTTTAGGTGAAAACCATATTCATATATGTAAGTTCACAATATTATGTTTAGATCTATATTTAGATCCATGGCAGTACATAGTTTATGCAAATTTATGTTCTATATGTCCATTGCCTATGCAAGTTATTGGCTATGAAAATTTATGTTATAATTCTTATTTGCAAGTTAGATCTATTTTATGTGTTATGCAAGTTGTGATGTTTCTTTTCTTATGAGTTAGACTATTTGCGAGTCTAACATACTTCATATTAAAAGTACGAACGACGTGGGGACAATGGGAAAATATTAAATACACATATTGTGAATTGGCATAAAATGGCTTTAAAGGCATATAATTAATTTAAGAACTAATTGGTATAATTTATATACCTGAAAATTATGGACATAATTTAGGTAACAATTATGGACATAGATTAATCTGGAAATTATTGACAATTTGAATAGGGACAATTAATTCATATTAGGGTGAAATAATTATGTCTAATAATAAATGCCTAAGACACGAGGTTAGACTCGTTTGTGGTATAAGACTGCTCGGACCCGCCCGACAAATCCAGCAACCACAAACGGTAGTCTAATGTGAGAGGTCGAAGGCATAAATTAAATGTGCAACAATTGTAAATACACGAGGTTAGACTCGTTTGCGATATAAGACTGCCTGGACCCGCCCGACAAATCCAACAACCGCAAACAGTAGTCTAATGTGGGAGGTCTTACAAGGTTACGATTATAATGAATTAAGTAACACTTAACCAAGATAAACATGTGGTGGGACATGGGGGTTAAGTGGGTGACATGTGAAATACGATTAGAAATACTTAACCAAATTGAAACACGTAAAAAGACATGAATAAGAAGGGGTTAAGTGGGAAATCCTAGTGGGGACCAAGCATAGGTGGAAAGCTTGCGTCAAGTATAGGGACCCTTTTCAAACCAATAACCCATTAAGTATCTTTGTGATCTTGAGCTAGGTCGAGGACGGGACACGTTTACTGGGTTTGATTGTAAGAGGTCAAAACGGGTTAGTGGTGGCAAAGCAAGTCCAACGGGGTCATATGCATGCGTGGGCCCGGGCTGGTAGGTAAGACGTTGTTGCATCGTGTAGATATAAGCCGTGCATCCTTAGTGGTATCGGGTTGCCACTTTGGGGAGTGATACACCCCACTGTAGGACCAATACAGTTATCTACGAGTTAGGGAGTCGATTGCATGGGTGTAGTGGGTACAACTAGTGGAGATAGGGGCAGACGGCACCTATGAAGACAGCTAAGGGTACACGGAACTACCATTATCATTATTGTGATTATTATGTTTAGTAGGCGGGATCAACTTGTAGGGTGACTAGTAATGGTACAGTATAGTAATTATCCTATAGTGATTAGGAGCGCGATTAACGCCAGCATATTCCTCTTGTTTGTTTTGTCTTGCCCATTTGCTTCACAGTCATTCCTTGTTTTACCAGTTTATGCCTTATCCTAATTACTTTAATAATTATATTGTTAAAGTTATTGGACTCGCCAGACTTTATGTCTGACCCCCTTTGTTTTCGCCTCTTTTCTTCCTCCCCCCCGGTTCTCTGGGTGGGACTAGTGCTAGTGGAGCTTGATTTGGACCTCTTTCTCTCTCTTTTGGAAGTGCTTGGATTGCTGAAAGTAAAGTTCAGCTTATCTCTTTTATGGCTACTTATGTTGGGGTTATGCTTTTTTACTTTATGTACTCAGAAAACAATTTGTCAAGATGGATATTAAGTGTACTTGGTTTTATTGTTGGTTTTTGATGTTGTTGTAACCAAACTATTTCTCCGCTGCAATAAAATTTGTTTTAATTTTTCAAGTACCAAGATATGTATCTGTCTTGTTATATTCTGTTCTATACACCAATAATACTCCATGAAAGTTAATGCATTCCCTTTGAGAGTGACATTAATGGACGTGGGGTATTACTGTTACACTTGTTATAAATTTGCGAATTTAAATGAGTATTATATAAATTAATCAACAAACTAATTATCTCTTTCTACCAACAACTCTTTTTCCCCAACTACTAAACTACCCAGGCTGTGCACATCAAAATTCCACCGCGCGTCTCGAATTGTGATACGCTCTAAATTTCAACGAAAAACAAACTGAAAACATCACTGTGATCCTCTTCGAAAATGGAGCGTACCTGTACCCGAGCCATTGAGCTCGCACCCATGAAAAATATGCGACATCTCTGTTTCCTCTACCCAACAAAAATCACGTAACCCCAAAGCTGAACCACAACCTTTAAAATTGACGCCGATGAAGCCCTACTCGATCACAAACCCAATGCTCATCTCCGTTTTCCCTCACGTCGATAGTAGCTCGCTGTAGGCCGAACCCTAGTTTAGGGGGCTCGAATTCCACCACCACCGAATGCAATGAGATGAATACATGCGTGAAGATCTCCTCGATGCGATTCCAACGAGCATAGAATCGGGATTTCAGGATGAGAGATGGAGGAGATCGAAATTTTTGAACATAAGAGAAATCATGACCATGAAAATGAAGCTACAATGTTTTGAAAATAAAGAGGAGAAGGGCCAACTACTTTATCTAACCAAAGGGTTATTATATTATTAAATTCTATTAATTTCTATTCCAACTTAAACCAAAACGACAAGCGCGTTTTATTTTTGCACGATCAAACGATAAGTCCGTTCACCATAAAACTTGACGGCGTGCATCACCATAATGATACGGTTCCGACGGTACAAGTTTCTTCGAAATCCGAGACCGTTGCCAAGAGCGATAAATTAATGCTTATTTCGAGATTAATATGACCGCCACTTGGTTCAAACTCGAAATATTACGATCCTTATATTGTTTATTAACGTAATAGACCATACGAACTCAACGAACTAGTCTCAAGTCCCGATTCAATTGTTTGTGAGAAATCATTATTTGGAACTACCAATCGAATAATTAAGGATCAATATTTAAATAAAATATTTACATATCTAATCGTTAAAATACGGGTCGTTACAGTATTGGATGGATCTTAAGGCTATTAAGAAAGTAGAAATGGTGAAATGTGTATTAACTACTTACTTATGAATATAAAATTATATTTACTTAAATTGCAGCAAAAACAAGTAATTAGAGAATAAGTAAGTAATAAAGTAAAATGCAGAAAAGTAAATAACACCAGGATTTTCATACTAGCTCGGATTAACCAATTCTACATTCAGTCCTTCACTCCACCGTGCAGAATTTACTATAACTGCTTGCTTTCCACAAGTGGCAAGAACACCTTTACAATCTTGATTTCATGGGCCATAAGATACCTTCTCCTTATCAACAACAACAAACTATGGCAAGTTGTCGTATCTTCAATATAGATTCTTGCAGATTTGGTACAATGATCGTATAAACCTCTAATGGAAATATATCTTTGAATTCTTTGAGGAAAAGGATGAAATCAAAGAGAAAATGATGTGAACTCGAGTACAACTCTATGATATTGTGTGGTTTGCTATTCTTTGAAGAATTAGAGTAAAGAGAGTGGTTTTGCAAAGATAATTGGAAATATTCGATGGATTTGTATTGCAAATGTTTGGAGAATAAGGAGCATGAGAAAATGAGAAATCTTGATGTTAAAATTCGTTTTGAAAAGCTTTTATATTGTTAATTAACATGAAAATGTGTTTATTTTATGCTCTTATATCTTATTTTTTGTGTATAAATAAATATTACTTGGGTATTATTTTTTTGTTTTTATAGATGTGTTGTCCAAACCTCATTCAACATTAAAAGTGAAGAATAGATGCCATATACATGAAGAATTGCATAAGAAGCTATCATTGGAGGCTAGTTATGTTCACATTGCTCACCTTGGAAGGAGATTGGTAGAAAAGATCTTAGGAAATCTTTTGTCAATCAAATGGACACATGAAAATAAGGATAAGAGAGGATCAAAGCATAATCTTTGATGAGGAGGCCCATTTAGATGATTAAGGTTTGCAACTTAGCTATAAATACACATGTATACCCATTGTAAACATAGGACTTTCTTCTGTACCTTCCTCTGCCATTAATCTAGTTTAATTTTCTTTTACTTTTCTGCGTTTTTATATTATTAGCAACTAGTGCTATCTACACAATTAGGTTTGGTAGAGTACTAGTTGTCTTTTGCACTTATTTTCATTAGTGATTGACCATTTGATTAGATTCAGCGGTAATCCTAATTTTATTTTCTATTAGTTATTTAATTTTTGCAATTTTAATTTCTGCTTTTTAATTGCTTTCCTAGGTTATATTGGATTGAATAAAGATTTGATTAGATTCAGATCTCATTCAATTCAATAATAGTTTAATTTGCAGTTTCAATTTTTTTTGTTTTAAAAAAAATCAATCTCCAAGTTTTGTCTAACTCGCCCATGAAATATATAAATAATAATTTTTCTCCCTGTGTTCAACCTGCATACTTCATACTTGTGCGCTTGCAGTTATTATTACAATATTCATGCTTTTCTAGTTCATAGAAAGCGCCGAACAAGTTTTTCGCACCATTATCGGGGAGGTAAACATTGATTTTATTATTTATTTAATTTTCGATTCGTGTTAGTTTTTATTTTATTTTTTCCTTTTGTTTTCTTGTATATATAGAAAAAAAAATCTTGATTGATTAGATTTGGTATTGTTCAATGATAACGTAATCTTTCAAACAAGAGAAAAAAATACTTTCCAAATTCCTCGATTCTGTTTCCCTTTTCCACCTATTTCCTTTCTTTTTTCTTTTCAAATTGTTTTTTTACAAATTCACAAAAAGAAAGTCAAAAAAAGAAAAAATACAAATTTTCCTTTTTCTTTTCCCTGCCTTGAACATCTACCTCACAATCCCTCTTCCACATGCCAGTAAATCATCACCATCCCACACAAGATGCAAACTTTATTTTTACAACCTTCTACCTCATACCATGAGCTTCAACACTATCCACAAACTCCATCGTCCCCCATAACCACGTTCAACAGCGATTCACGCAGTCACCAACAACCACAGTTCCTACCCTCATCCTTCACTATCATCACGCATCCATCTTCAACTAATTTTGACCATTTCCTTCACCATTCCTTGAACAAAAAATCACCACTATTCACAACAGACCATACTATGAACCAAAATTCAACACCAGTTGCTCGAATGTTCATTCCCCATCCCCCTCCCCCGACCGATTCCACATCATCACGTTCATCGCTCATCCGACCAGCAACAAAGAGAAACTCCTTCACCATCTCCACGAAATCATCTCCAACAACTTCTGCTAAAACGTTCAACAAAATCAGCCTTCCTCTTCAGTACGCTGCCTGCTTCAAGCCATCCTCATCCACCGTTCACCCGCACACCCAATTCCCTCATCATCACACCTCACCACTTCAAACAAGCTTTTGGATTCATTGTACGGAAGCACAAACAAGCTTCACAAACCCCAATTCGAAGGTCCAATAAGAACACAAATCAGATTCGAACCCGCACAATCAAATACTCAATTAGAAGCATATCCAAATTCGAAGCCTCAAATCCGCACCTAAATCAACCTAAACCCAGTTCGAAAATAAACAGGGGAAACTCGATTCGAATTCTCGTTTTTCAAATCTAAGATAATCAATACACAAGATTTGAATCTATTTTGAACTTGAAAATTAAGCCAGAAAAAAGGAAAAAAACCTGAATTGATTTTGTGTGTAATTTGTTTCCTTTATTGGTGCGTGACTGGTTCTGCAATATTGAGTAGTTTAGGTGTTATTGCGTGCTTGTTTTGGCGTGTGAATTGGGTGAGTACGTGGAATTTCTTTTGGGTGCGGGTATATTTGGCATGAATCATCCTTGCCGTGTATTTTGAGTGCCTGAGAATGTCTAGTTAGATTTTTTTAAGTCCAGTTTTATTTGATTAGTTTTTTGGTTTTAGTTCCGAGTCAGTTACCGTTTTCTTTTTGTTTGTTTTCTTCCCCTTTTCAAAAAAAGGAGACAAAAGGGAGGAAAACCAAAATCGAAAGAAAGATTTCAAGCAAAGCAAAAAAGGATTCCAAGGTCAAACAAATTGCAAACACTGGGATTTTAATCGCTGTACCTATTCAACTGCTCTCGACAGACTGTCATGCCTCACTGTAAAATTTTCTAAACTCTACAGGGTCTGCTGCTTGAAAAATATATAGAAATTGCTTGTAAAGATTTTCTATAGGTGTCGCGGTTCGCTTGTAAAAAAATTATTTCTGCAATTTATTATTCTGTGACTGTTTTATGATTGAAATTTCTTAATCTGTTTGTTAGGAATGAATTTCCATAACTTAAATCATCACTCTCATTAGTTTTCAACTTTAAAATTTATTAAATGTTGATTCTAGGAAAAACGAGCTCACATAAAATAATATAATTAAAAAATGGTGTTTTGTGAAGTTGACTGTCTCGTATAATTGGATCGCGGATATATAGTAGTTCAATTTATTGAACTATTATCAAAAGATATTGCATACTACCCGTAAAACATTGGTCTTATCCCTTAGTATTTATACTATACGTGAACAGCCATAAGACCCTCTTCCCCCTTCTAATTTATTCAGTTAATTAATAGAGGACAACTTAGTTTTTTATACTATTTGAAGTGAGAATAGTTTTTGTCTTGTCTTGGCTTCATTAAAATGTCTGATTCAAAAATATGCGTTAGAGAATTATGTGATAATAACCTGAGTAGACGTCCTCTTGAAGAGTATGAGTACAAATTACAGCTGAGGCAAAATTTCCGAAATTTCGTGAGCCCAATGCCAACAAGTTTCAAAATTTTCCAACTGACCAGCATTTTCACAATCATAAAAATGATCAAAATTGCGATTTCAATTCAAATTTCAATAATTTCGATTATGGGTCACATCCACATCAAAATAGCTTTGAATCCCAATATAGCTTTGATCCACATCAATATGGGGGTTGTAAACCAAAATTTTCAAAGTTATAGCCCATATCAACATCTTGAAAATAACCAAAAATTGCAATTTTCCCTCGAATTTCAACAGTTTTGGTTATGAATATAATTTTTATAATCAAAATGATTTCCAATATTATTGTCATTTTTCTGAAAATTAGAACAACTGCCACACTGAACATAATATTGATCGTGAAACTGATGTGGACTATAATTTTGAGAATCAAGAAATCCAAAACGAGAACTCCAAAATCAACGATTATGAAGAATATCATCTTAACATTCTTATAGAGAGGGTAGAAAGGCAAGACAGACAACTTGATGAACTTCTTTGTTTAATAACATCTTTTAAAGAACAACTCAAGCAACAAATTCAAATTCAAACATGCAATGAATCAGAAGATAATCCATTCTTTACTGATAGTGAAAATTTTCAATCAATAACTTTGGAAATTGAGAATAATGATCTAAATGAAGTTGTTCAGAATTCAGTAAATGATTTGGACTTCAACTCTTTTTAGGAAAAAAATTTAAGCTCAGATTTTGCTCTTGCTCTTTCAGACTGCGAGAAACTTGAAATTTTAGAAATTAAACAAAATAAAAATACTGAATTTTTCAAAAACTCAAAATTGGAGAAGGATTCTAATGAACATGAATTTTTTGGATTGTATGAGGATGAGTTGTTAAATGATGATGAAATAGAATCAAGCCACCAATCCAAGTCCAAAAATTTCAATTTTGAGGTTTCAAGCGAACTTGAAATTGTTAGTGTCGAAAATACGTTGTCAACTAATAAAATTGAGAAATGTGATCACATAGTCTTGAACAACACTCAAAATTTAAACTTCAAAAGATTGCAACTGAGTTTATATACGATCACAAATTTTTGAACAATTACGCTGATATATTTGTGGAACACATAAATCATCTTGAAAACATTATTTCTTTAGGAAAACTTCGGGTTAGGATGACACTGGACATTTATGTACTGGACTATAAATCTAGGTATAAATATGAGATGGTTTTTAAAAACCTTTGCTTAATAGAAAACAAGCCTAGACATAGTGGGAATGAGATTCATCAGGCTAGAACCAAGTGTGAGGAAAAAAGTTGGTGGTATTCTTTACATCGCAAACACATATATCATTGTACATATGATCCAATAATTAGATTGCATTTCATTCTACAAATAATTTTTCATCTCATCCATCTTTGGGTGCTATCTTTCACATTTAGAAAACATGTTTACAATGTTGACGCTGTTTAGATTAAGTGTGGGGGGAGGAGTCTGCAATACATCCTTTTATTTTTCTTTAGTTTTTTCTTTCTTTTCATATAGGACCATCATGCATTTTAGATCGTAGTAACATGTCATCTTTTTTTTGAAATATGACTCATTTTAGATTGATACAACAAATAAGTTAATAATTGTTAGTTAGTTGATAGTACTTTTCTCTCTCAACTAAAATTGAATAAGAAATATGTTGAAAAGTTGAATTACAAGTGATTATAGTGTAACCGGTACATAGGGAGAATCTTAGGTGATGGCTATGAAGTCTATTTTAAATTGTAGTCTTTGTTTAATGAGTGGAGGACTTAAAATACTTATATTGGCTTTTCGAATTTTCAAAACTAAGCTGTGTTAAACTGAATTCGCGTAACTCTTTCTTCTTCTTATATTCAATAATAATAGTAATCCAAGGGTATCCAACATTGCTTGTAAATCTAGCGTTGGTGTGCAAACCCGCCAAGCTCTTTCCGACATGTTGTTGACAATGTCAGCGTCGATATACCTTGGTCTTATTTTATGAGTTGGACACCTAAGGATTATCGACATCTTATTGACAAAGTTAGCATCGATCTGCATAATCCGCCAAGTTCTTTCCCAACACTCCGTCAGTCCACGAGGCAGTTCGATCATGGATGATATACCTTGATCTTTTAAGTTAGGTGTGTGTAATTAATCATAAATTTTAATTTTTATAAAGGTAGAGAATAAGGAATGATGTCCAAACACTTCTTGACCTTATTGATTTAACTAGCCATACACGAGAAAATAATAATACCACTTTGCAAACTGTGATAAACAAAGTAAGAGTTTATTTCATGGCTGCACTATGTTATCAACTGAACCAACCGGCCAAACTAGAATTTAACATTTGAAAACTTGAATTATGTTGAAAATTTGTGACAAGTCGATGTATCTAAAATAAAATCAGCTGACTAGAAATTGTCAATTTACCTTGTTGTACCACTTTTCTAAAACAAGTCGTGTTTTCATTTGCATTTGTCCATCACACTCATGTAGTTTCATTAGAACCACAATATACTGCATTTGAATTTTGTGGGTAGTATCCGCTGAAAACCCTCAGGAGAGACCACTCGTCCTACTAGGGACACCTAGAGGTTTAACGACTTGTTGCATTCGCTCAATGCAATCATGTTTCCTATGAAAGTGTGACCTATCTAGTTTAGTTTTTCATTTTTGTTTTACTCGAGGACGAGTAAAAGATAAGTGTCGGGGTATTTGATTAACATGCAAATGTGTTTATTTTATGCTCTTATATCTTATTTTTTGTGTATAGATAAATATTACTTGGGTATTATTTTGTTTTTTTTATAAATGTGTTGTCCAAACCTCATTCAGCCTTAAAAGTGAAGAATAGATGCCATATACATGAAGAATTGCATAAGAAGCTGTCATTGGAGGCTAGTTGTGTTCACATTAGTCACTTTGGAAGGAGATTGGCAGAAAAGACCTTAGAAAATCTTCTGTCAATCAAATGAACACATGACAAACAAGTATAAGAGGAGGATTGTAGCATACTCTTTGATGAGGAAGGCCTATTTAGATGATTAGGGTTTGCAACTCAGCTATAAATACATATGTATACCCATTGTAAACATAAGCTTTCTTCTGCCATTAATCTAGTTTAGTTTTCTTTTAGTTTTCTGCATTTTTATTTTATTAGCAACTAGTTCCATATATACAATTAGTTTTGGTAGAGTACTAGTTGTCTTTTACACTTATTTTCATTAGTGATTGACCGTCTGATTAGATTCAGCGGTAATCCTAATTTTATTTTCTGTTAGTTATTTAATTTCTGCAACTTTAATTTCTGCTTTTTAATTGTTTTCCTAGGTCATATTGGATTGAATAAAGATTTGATTAGATTCAGATCTCATTCAATTCAATAATAGTTTAATTTGCAATTTCAATTTTTTTTGTTTTAAAAAAATCAATCTTCGAATTCTGTCTAACTCGCCCACGAAATATATAAATAATAAATTTTAATTTTTCTCCCAGTGTTCGACCTGCATACTACACACATGTGCGCTTGTAGTTATTATTACAATATTTGATCTTTTCTAATTCATAGAAAACGTCGAACAGTCAAAGAGACATGTTTTTTGGTGCCTCTTCATTTAAAATTTGAAAATCTGAAAAACGGCTAGTATGTCGACTTGGTAGGATACCCATGCATGGGTGTTGCAAAAATGAACAACAACCCTAATAAGTGTTGTAAATTTTCAATTATTCAAATTTCCTTATATTTGTGGATTTTGGTGATTCGGTTGAGATCAGTGACTGATGAGATTTAAGTATTATTGCCCTGGGACCTTTAATAAGATATTCTAAGGTTCAACCAACTACTCATCATTTCAAACACCTCTTCCCTTCAGCATTCTTCTCTAATAGGTTTTGATCTTTAATTGCTCTGATTATCCTTCCTTTGTATTTCTTCTTTTGTACTCTTGTTTATCTCTATAAACATCTACATAATATATCTGATGTAACTGCATAACTTGAATATACGTTAGTAGTAATGTTTATATGGTTGTTGTCATCAAAATCAATACCTAAGGTATTAGCAGAAATTAGCGTATGTTTCTGGGTTAAATAACAAAATAAAAATTAAGAAAAGCGATGAGAAATATTGGTCTACGAACTGTAATTTTATTTTACAGCATACTTTTGTTACATACTACAATATACATACTCACTGTATCATTCTCTGGTTTGCCTTTCCAAAAATAATATAAAATAGATTGGCTTGTACTGTGTCACTTGACCTGGACCAATGCAATTCCAAAGGTTCAATTTTTATTAAGGACATTATTTTGGTCACTACAACATTGCTTCCTAAGTGGATGAATCATTGATGCCGCTCCATCTGTCCTGTAGGGGTGTTAATTATGAATGTTCATGTCATCCTATGCGAGCTTTAAACGTACACAGACCGGACGAGACATGACTTAGACATTCTTCGTATAAGCTAAAAACAAAAGGATGATGCTTGAATAATGGAAAATTTTAAACAATTTAAACGAATGAAATATCATATAATTCCTTTTGTTTTGACTTGTGTTTTAAAATGAAAAATGGACGAACACGAACGATCATATTTTTCATTCGAACTAAGTCGAACAACGGACACCCACATATACTTAACACCATGCTCTTTCGCTTCCATTGCTTCATCAAATTGTGGTGCAATTCCAACTTACAATATTATTTTGAATTAGCTCCTTTTTTTGGTAACATTCGTTGTATTATTATTTTTGGCGTCACTTGTGCATGTTGTGCATCATGCACGTTATTCCCTCCATCCTACTCTTGCTTTTCATTTCAATACCCATTTACAAGTGTAAACGAATCAGATTAGACTAGACAAATGTTAATTTTAAATTTATTCAGGAGGAAACCAACCGAAGTCATAAAACATCACTACTCTATTTAGCTTGATCTTAGGATCAAGCTCTCTTAGCATGTCTCATAAACACCGGTAAAAAAAAGTTTCTAGATATTACTTCCAGTGGCTCTTAAGTGTACTTCCTGTGTGTACTTCGAATGCTCTCTTCTTGCCCCCGCGCCTTGAGTGATCGTTGCATGCTGTGTGTGACAAGATATTTGAAATAAAAAAGGGTATGGTGTAAGCCAAATTATGTGATAGGATCCGCACGCATAGGTTCACCATTCAGACCAGTTGTTTGGTTGTCTAACTCAAATCCTAAATCCTAAACTCTAAACCCTCGAAAACCCTAAGTAATCGATATGGGTCGCCACCGGTATCTGACTGATGTTATAGCTCCCTCTAGTAACCAGAGGGTCAATGAATCGGAAGGTGATGTAACTATGGCAGAGAGCTCGAGTCTTGAGCAGCCCCTCGAGTCACTAGCCTTACCTGGAAGTGACCAGACCAGTGCTGATTATTATTTTGATTCTTATTCGCATTTTGGTAATCTTTACTCAATTATCAAATATATAATGTTTATATCTCTTATAATGGCACAACAGCTTCACCGGAGAAAAGATTGATATTCTTGCCAAACTTTTATTTTAGTGCAATGCACGCCAGTGCAAAATATAGCAAACATGCTTTTCAACTAGGTCAATTTCCACTTCATGTCATAAGCTTGATTTATCAATAGGGCTTTGTACACTAGGTCCATATTTCATAAGCTGTTACAAGAAAAGTCCAATATCAGTGAGTTTTTATTTATTTATTTTTTATTTATTTAAGAAATTCAGAAAGCTCAAACCAACTTGTAGTTATTGCATAAAATGCTCATCTTAACTTGTATATTTCAAAATTTAAAAGATCATTTTTTTTATTCATAAATAATAATAATTATTATTTAAATATAATTCTAGTAAATGACTGTAGTTTTTCACTATTATCGAATTTTGTAGATTTTTTTTAAGAACTGCAAGTTTTCTTGCATTATCTATCAAAACGATGCAAGTCTTCTTGCATTTTTTTGTTGTTTTAAAAAATAAGGATCTAACTTACAAAATTCTTTTTGCAGTGACTTTTTCACAACAACGTGAAAATCAAGCACCCATAACTTTTTTTTTTTTTCATGTTACCAATAATTTCTCAAGTCATCCAATTATTATAGTAACATTCGACACCATTCGTGTATTTAGGTTCCCCCACAACAAACAACAACTAAACCATTAACG
Organism: Allium sativum; assembly: GCA_030737875.1. Taxonomy (NCBI): domain Eukaryota; kingdom Viridiplantae; phylum Streptophyta; class Magnoliopsida; order Asparagales; family Amaryllidaceae; genus Allium; species Allium sativum. Next base: position 504,338,227 of record CM060921.1, on the reverse strand, counting down.
TAAAAAAGTCGGGGTTGGTTAGAGATGGAACCAAAAACCAAATGACAAAGTTAATTTGGTAAAAATAACAGCAAGAGATTCGAAGATGAAAACATAATAAAGATAAAACAAAACAAAATAATTAATTAACTAATAATAGTAATAATAACGAATAAATAAAGAATAAAAGACCAAGTTGATTATGGTGATGATAATAATACTAGTAGTAATGTATATTGAAGATAAACACTACGCCTTAAGCCCATATTCACTAATCCTATAATCATAACACTCTCCCCAAACTAACATAAGCTCACGGTTATGTGCTCTTCGGATATTTTCCAATTTATCAAATCTTTTTACCACTTTCTCATATGTCATCCTTGATCGACCTCTATTTTTATTCGAACTTACAGTGCGGTCTATAATTTCAACGCGCACAAGTGCATCGTGATGTCTTCGTTAGAGGTGACCAAACTATCTTAAGCGGTGTTGGACTAGCTTCTCTTCAATTTGTGCAACTTTAAGTTTGCCTTGAATATCATCATGTCTAATTCGGTCTCATCTGGTATGCCCGCAGCTCCGTTGCAGTATATACATCTTTGCTGCACTTACCTTCTATACTTGTTGCCTTTTAGTAGGCCGGTATTCTACACTATATAACATGTTGTTTTGTGGAATTCTAGCTTTTGAGGGAGTTTCCTGTCATAGAATTCCAGATACTAGTTGCCATTTCGCCCATCCCGCTCGAATTCTAAACCAAGACCTTCATCAATCTCACCATCAAAATGCAACATAGACTCTAAATATTGAAAGGATTATTTCTTGAGCACTACTTGTCCGGCCAGGGCGGCCGCTACGTCCTTTGACCTATCACCGTTGAATTCACACTTCATATACATTGATTTAGTTCTGAAAGCCTAAAACTCTTCGATTCTAAAGTCTTCCTTCACAACTCCGATTGTCTTTTAATCCATATCATATTTTGGTCAATTAACACAAGATTATCAACGAAAACATATATTAAGGAATTTCACCTTGTATACCCTTCGTGACTTCATCTATAGCTAAAGGAAAAATATAGGGGGTCAAAACCAACCTTTGATGTAATTTATGTTAATGGGAAAGTCACTAGTTTTTCCGTCACATGCTCTAACGTTGGTCACAATCTCATCGTACATACTACATATCCTTGATAAGGTGATGTACTTTGTTGGGATCCTCTTCCTTTCCAACGTCTACCACATAACCTTTCTCAGTAATTTGTCAGTTTTCTCTAAATCGATAAATATCATGTGTAGATCTTTCTTTTGTTCTCTAGATCTCTTCATAAATTGTCTTACCAAAAAAAACGGCTCTGTTGTAGACTTTTCAGGTATGAAATCAAATTGGTTTTTTGAAACATTTGTCAACCATCTTAATCGATGTTTGACCACTCTCTCCTAAAGCTTCATTGTATGAATCATAAGCTCAATTCCTGTGTAGTTTGTGCAATTTTAAATATCTCATTTATTCTTGAAGATTGAAACTAAAATGCTTCATTTCCACTCATCTGCCATTTTGTTTGATTTAAAAATATCATTGAACAACTAAGTTAGCCATGTTATCCCTGCATCTCCTTCCCTAATTGGGGATGTCATCAAACCCTACCGACTTGTTTGTTTTCATTCGTTTCCGCACTTTCTTTGTCTCAGATTCTTGAATTCTTCGAACAAAATGTCTACTGATGTCGTCAAAAAAGTCTTCCAAGCTCGACTGAAGAGCTACCACTTTTTTCGTTGAAAAATTTATCGATCATCTATTTTTTATCTCGTCATTTTTCATAAAAAATCTATCAATTCTCATCCTTGATGCATTTAACTTGAGTGAAGTCTTTTGTTTGTCTTTCGCGAAACTCGACTATCTTATAGACGTATCTTTCACCCTCCATCGTACTAAACTTTTGATCAAGACCTTCGTATTGCGGTCTTCTTTGCCACTTTTTACTTTACTGGTTCCTTAGCCGCACAATATTTCAGTTGCCCTTAGTACGAAAGCAACAACAATTTTAGGTATATATGTAAATAAGCTTGCTATTTCAAGTTGTTTGACATATGTTACACCGATTAGTCAAATTAATTAAGTATAGAAAGCCGATTATTGATTAAAGGTGGAATTTAACTAGAAGGGAAGTGTCAAAATATATTTTTAGTGTTTCAAGAGTTTGGCAGAATTTTGATAGATTATGCAAACGTGCAACTAGTTATTTTAGGTAAATGGAAAATAAAGAAAATTCTATTATTTTCATATGATATATGATACGTAGGGATAACAAAAAAATCAGTACCCGCGGTTATTCGCGGGTAAAATCCGTCATGGATATGAAACAGATAGTTAAATGAGTACCTGTGGGTAAAATAAACGGGTATTTTTAATATCCGTTAATTAATGGGGCGGGTACGGATAGTTAGATATCCATGTCCGTGGGTACCCGTGCCCATATTGTATATGATTTATTACCAATAGTCAATACAAAAAACATTGTTGTTGGCTGTTCGGTATTTGTGTGCATGCTTTTACTCAGCAATTTATAACCGATTGTTGATATTTTGATGGATACTTCTGTTGTTGTCTTTTCTTTTCTGGATGTTGGTTTAAATATGTATTGGTATTTTGAGGTTAGCATTTGAGCATTGGTCTAATTTTTTTTAACCGAATGTACTTTTGAATAATTTCAATAAACGGTTAAAAAATAAATTGAATAAATATAATGAATACCCACTATTACCCGCAACCTGTTTAAAACCCGTTTAATGGGTATCCATGCGGGTATGGAGCGGGCACAGAGCAAAAAATCACCCAACGGGGCGGATGATGGGGTGGTACTACCTGCGCCTGCCCTGCCCCATTGCCATCATTGATATGCTTATGAATGATGCTAGAGAACTTGAAATGGGAAGTCACGGAAGCATGGATCTCATTTTGAAAGGAGGAAAATAGTGGGCTCTGGTTTGTCATATGGCCACTATAGTTTTTTCACTCTTTCTGTCATAGTTTTTTGACCTGAAAGAATTGTTACATGTTTTTACATCATATTTTCTTTTCTTTAACATCTTCCCTTCATACTAAAAATATAAAAAGGAATTGTTTTTTTTCCTAAAAGTTAATGAAGTAGCTGTTATGTAACGATGGTCGGAACAAAGCCTCTCTTTCTTGCACACATATGAGCTGACACATAACTCTCATATAACAAAAAAAATCCTAATGTTACGTGCCTATTAGCACATGCGAGACAATCCTAACAGGATCCCCACTATTGTATTCAAATCATCATTCCTCCTTAAGAACATGCGAGACAATCCTAACAGTCTCCCCATTGACTCGCATCTTACGAGTATTTTTTGAGAGTACTGCCTTGCTCGCATGACCCAGTCCAAACCTTTGGCTCTGATACCACTGTTATGAAACGGCGGTCGGAACAAAGCCCCCTTTCTTGCACGCATATGAGTTGGCACACAACTCCCATATAACAAAAGGAATCCTAATGTTACGTGCCTACCGGCTCATATTTGTATACAACTTCTTCAATATATTCCGTGATGTGGGACTATTGTATCCAAATCATCATTCCTCCTTAAGAACATGCGAGACAATCGTAAAAGTAGCACCATTCTCAGTTACATTGATTTGGGAAATGGCCGGTGGAAAGATCCTTCCTTCACAGCATAATAAGCAGGAGGAAAACCAATTTTCTGTGCATGCTGTTGTAACCCACTTTTGAACATATAACAGATCTCTTCGCCTTCTTTAGACTATGCTTATTATCACTTTTGTTGTATTCTCTCTCTCTACGTTTGCTTGACATGGAGCATGAATGAAATTTTGCTTGTTCTTATGATCGAAAATAATCCCTTGTACCCAAACTTCCCTGTCACCCTATATCCAATCAATGAACACCCCCTGATTTCCACCTTTTGCATTTAAGCCCTTTTTTATTTCGGATTTAATTGCAAAACTGTGAAAATCAGAGGTTTTGATTGGATGGGGACATGGGTATAGGGGAATTTGGGGACAGAGGATTTGGTCTCATTTTCCAGAGACCGGATAACTTGCCTGGTATAAGTCATCTCATTTTCCCTAAACTACATTTACTTTCACAACTTCATCTTTAACATACCGATAGACCAGACTCGAACCAATTTTCTGACACCTTTATGTCTCCTCTCTAAATCTTCTGACCAAGCCCCTTCCTAAGTAGCAGGTTGTATGTATCATCGCTCTTCTTACACTTCACCGAAACTTCCAGCTAAACTCGAATCTTTTCTTCCCCGGGTGTGTGTGGGTTTAAACTTATCTAGCATCATTAAAATTGATCTTTTGCCGAACTCAAGCAGAGCAGATATGTTATTCCTGAACTTAACCTGGTCTTCAATTCAACCATATTCTTCACGAACCTGGAGGCCATCATTGTGTTTCTATCGTTTGCTACCTCCAACGAAGACACGTAAAAGTTGTTAGGTTGGGCCCCATCTCTCAACATATATTTGTAAATTTCAAATTCCTGTTTGACAGAGGAAAGGGAAAGGATACAACAAAAGAGCTGTATGGGGGAGTGCTTTAGATAGGATCATCAAACTCTGATTAACTTCCGAACAAACTAGATGCAATGCCTCCTAGTGAGATTTGGCAAATGACAACTTTCTATGTTGGCTACCACCGCTGGAAAATAACGCCCAAGATCAAAAAATTATAGTGAGCAGTGGCACTACGATTCTTATGCCAACTGATATAAACATTTATGAAGAGAATGTTATATTTTATTGAAACAGCTAGATATGTTTATAGGCTACTATAGATCGTTTGAAGCAAAAGTAAAGGAATGAAGTTGCCAAAATGCAAGATCACATGCACCACTTTTAAAATAAAGAAAGGCACATGTTTTGACTTGTTACAAAATTATTGAACATCTAATATAAGAAGTCTCAAGAAAATGTTCATTTAGCTACTAGCTGAGCAACTGTGCATTTAACCTAGGAATGTATAATAATTTTACCTATAAAACAAGGTGTTTAAATATTACATATGTATTTCCCCTTGTCAAATGAGGTTGCCAAACACACCTCGTATTGCCAGACTCACCTTTGAGTAAATAAGTAGATTCACCTGCGAGTAAATAAACGGATAATTTTTGACTTTTATAATATATTATTTTCTTCTGTATTATAGCATATTATGTTATTTTACCCTTTACTTATTTATCACAATAAAAAGTTCCTCGTCATTTGTATTATAACAGTTGACTCTGGACTAGCACGATCATACCTGAGAATTAAGGAGAAAATACATAGTTTGAACCAATGTTGATCAGATTACCATAAACAATAAATAATTGGTGTAAAAGCATTTCAATAATGCAAGCAAACTTCACCAAATCACCATATACTCTTTATAAATAGAGATCAAGATATACGGTCAAATTTTGATTGAAACTCCGTAGAGTTAATAAATCTATTTGACAAAAGATTTTCCTTTGTTAGGTTTTGAATCTGGATGAATATAACATCCATTTGTAGCCTTTCATTATTATAAATGCTGTTTGTTTTTCTCTGTACCTTTTATAGCTTACTAGATATTTTGGAACATTCCATGCACGTGCATATAAAGTCCTGTATTAAATTTGTAATTTCTACGTAGTTCGATAAAATTAATTGAAAATACAAAGGAAAAATTATGATTTTTTTAATTGAAATTATATTTGGACGTGTAATCCTATTTATATTTGAAAACTTATGCTTGAAGATATATATTAATTTTGTTCACGGTGGGATTCCTACACCTGACCTGTTGTTTATATGGAAGGGCATTCTGGGAATTTCATGGTCGGACCAAAAAATTGTGTTTTCAAACCCAATTATATATAGGATTTTTTTTCGATTTGGCCACCATTAGAAAACTAATCACTAAATTAGCCTGGTTTTAAAACTTGTTACGGTCATAGCCTGGTTTTGGCCTTGAAGGCAAAAATAGTTTTTTTATACTAGCGTCATTCGAGATGGCGCAGTACAATTTTTTTATTTTGTGCGGCATCTCAAATGGAGCACAATTTTTTTTATTTTGTGTGGCATCTCAAATGGAGAATCTTGTGCCATATTAAATGGAGCAAATAAAAATAACCGTTTTGGCTGATGTGACCAAAATCAGGCTACGGCCGTAATAAGTTTTAAAAGTAGGCTATTTCAGTAATAAGTTTTTAAAAGGTGGCCGAATCGAAAAAAAATCCTTATATACAAGATGTTATTAGAACACAACTGATATTCCTTTTCATATTTGCATTGTAAGTTGCTCTAACTAATGCGGCTAAATTTTCAATTTGATTTTGCAGTATATACACTACGGTAGTTCTGATTCGAATATTTCTCAATTTTTTCCGTTCCCTGGTAGAGAATTGCAGTCTGTAATCTTGCTCTTAAAGCCTTACAACCATCTCTTCTGAAGGCTAAATATGGTGTTGCAGAATATGGTGGACCACTCATGAAACTTCTATAGTCAGGCCATTACTTATACCCCATTCTATTAGATATCAGTAACAATTTATTCCGTGTAGTTTAAGTCTAAGTGTAGCATATTCTCATGACTTTAAAAAAAGGTAACACAATGCACGAGGCTCCGGTGCAATAGCGGGCTCTGGGGAGGTCGATTGTACGCAGCCTTTCCCTCATAGTGCGAAGAGGCTGTTTCCAGACTCGAACCTAGGCATCTAGATCACTAACCAAGTGACCTTACCGTTGCGCTAGGGCTCCACCTCGCATTGCGAAGAGGCTGTTTCATGACTTTAAAAATTCATAAAAATTCCTTATCATCTCACAGCAGCAAAAGCAACAATTAATTCTCCGAAGGACACACAGGGTGAAGGAAATGCCGTCTTTACTTGTACTTTTCTATTGTTCGTATTGACTTATTTTGCCTGATATTTTAGTTACTATTTACAATGGGAAAAATATGGTGCTTTATCATTGGATTTCACTTTGATAGCTACACTCGGCATTACATAACTGTTACATGATGGGCATGCACTATCTGATTGATGATTTTACAAAATCTAAACGCACGTGCTTACATGTTTGGATCCCTTTTTTTTTTTGCAGGAATCCATGAAGTGAGTATCTCCACCCTGTTATTTATATTTGCAAGTAGGGTTATTTCTTCGTGGACTTTTGAAGCATTCAGATATCAGGCTGAAAATTAAGTCACTTTTCATCTTTTTACTTGTATTTTAGAAAATTAAACACAAATTGATAGGCATAGAGTCTCGACCGTTGGATCTTTTTGTCCTTATATGGAGAGGTGTAATTCAGGGGACGATCCAATGGTGGTGATCAATTGTGTCAAAATGTTGTGTCTAAATAGACTTACCCTTTGGATATAAATTTGATATAATTGACCATGCTCTGCTTTCTTATAATATTAGTAAAGGTTGTATTATTTTCTCAGTCTCAGGTATGAGATTTTGCACTTTCATCTTCCTTTATCTATACCCGTTCTTATTTTAGATTTGTAGTTTATTATTATGCAGAAATTGTTTGCTTTGAGTTAAATATTTCCTGTTTCCTTTACATGTTCACCTATTTCCTTTACACCCTCTTCAAAATTATATACTATTGGAATGTGAATCTTTCATACTTTATTTTGCAACAAGACGTCCAACACCACTGGCCCAACGGTTAGGCGCTCCAACTTTGGTTCAATAGGTAATATGTTGGAAATGTGCGTAGCGTGATTCTGACTGCCGGACATATATCGATATATGTAATATGCTATATACTATCTAAGACTTGCAGTACTATTACGTATTATCACCTAAGTACTCAATTTCCAAAAAAAGAAAAAAGAAAAGAAAAGAATAGACAAAAAGACAATTACGATGGATTGCCTTTGAAAAATTATACACTACTCAACGTTTCCAAAATGACGTCTGTTCACCAACTATAAATATATCACATTTTATGTCACACTTAAAAGCCACTTTCTGACACTACAACATTAGACTATGTTGTTGTCCTACATTCACTAGTTAAGCATTTTCGCTCATTTGCATCCATATTGTAGTATGTAAGTATTTGAGTATTTAACGAAAACTTCCGCTGTTGTTCTGTATTGAGTGCTAAATAAAATATGTCAAACATTTATATCTGTGCAGGAAATGCTAAAAGACTCTATCAGAACAAAATCATATCAAAATGTCATTTATCAGCATAGCTTTCTCATCAAGGACAAGGTGGTTCTTGATGTTGGTGCTGGAACAGGAATCCTCTCGCTTTTCTGTGCAAAAGCAGGAGCTAAACATGTGTATGCGGTTAGTGTTCAGTATTCACTATGACAGTCAATTAACTGCCTTAATTTTGGATTTTTTTTCCCATTTACATTTACAATTCATACCATGCGACAGTGACAGTAGGCATTTTACATTACATGATAATATTTCTATTAAAGAATAGTAAAGCGGAAACATTTGCTCTGCTTTCATCAAATCTTCCACTGATTCTTTATTATTATCTAAATTCCTTTTATTTTCACATTCTTGACCACTTTCTCGTTGTCACTCAACGGTATTTTCACTTCTACGCATTTCCAAAATTCATTCTATTTGTATCGATATCAAAATTTTCAGTTATATCCTTCGGATTTTTTTTTTTAAAATCCTTTGAAATGTTGAAATTTTTACCATCTTATATACAAACATTTTACTGAAATACTTTGGGTCCATTTGGTTTTATTTTGAATTTTGTGTTTCGTATTTTCAACATTAATTATAAATATGAGAAGAATAAAGGGACGGTGGAGGGGATTGAAGGAAGATCAAGGGGATGGAGAGGCGATGAAAGTATGGATTGGTTTCTCATATTTTTGTTATTTTTCAAATCACAATACATAAAAAAATAAAAGTTGTTTTCTATTCAAATATTGACTTCAATTTCTGAAGTTGGTCATTTTCCACAATATATAAGCATCAGCAAATTTTTATATGTACGAAAACTAAAAATGACAAACCAACCGCATCCTTCATTTTTCAAAATTAACATCCACTTGAATTCAAACATTTCAGTTTCATACATCATTTGTTTAAGCTCCTTTTTTAGATATCTAACAAATTCGGCATTTATCTCAACTATATTTTTCCAACTTTTTTCAAATTAAATCAATAAACATGATCAAGTGCTTATTAATTCACATAATGAATATTAAATCAATAAAATCTAACAACGGTAATCTGTAACTCATTCACTTTAAGGAGGGTACAACTTTGTTTATGTTCAAAATTTTAAACATATAAGACACACCAACTATTGAATTTCTATACAAGTTATTCGATAGGTTAAGTTTTTCTTTTTACGACATCATCATGTGTAGCTCATGGTTACACACTCGTGTAAAGGTTGTTAATTTTAATGATTGATAATTATAAGTTAACCGGTAAAGCAAGCATGCATAGTTTATAAGCTAAGATAGGTTAAGGATGTGGCTATTTGAGTGCATTTGGAATATGTGGTTTAACACACAAGTGGAAGTGGTAGCTGCCTAAAACGATGCAGTTTGAGTTCAGTTAGATTCTGGATATGCAAATGACTCGCAGAGCAATCTTATATATGACCATTTGTCGGTAGTTATGGCTGCATTTTAATCTCTATTGCTAATAGGGTAGGATTATTTTGCCTAATATGACCATATAATTGGTAGTTATGACTTAATATGACCTTTTAGTTCTCTTCAGAGAGAATGCATCCCATCAACCGAAGTATGGTATAATTATGAATTCATGGTAGCCTGTATTTGCTAAAATTAACGTGTTGCTGCAAATTATTACTCCTAACGTGTAGCTAGAAAATAACGTGTTGCGAAGTGCTCGAATTGACTGTTTTTTAACTGGCTGGGTCACACTGCTAAGTAATAGAAGGATAAGGCTCTTGGAATTCTCCTTTTAATGTATATTTTTAAAAATATGCACCTTCTTACATTTTAACCAACATGTGAATGCTTCCTTTTCTTTTCTTCTAAAGTCTGTAATTTCTTAATGACATGATGCGGATATTGCCACACAATTGCTACCAGCAACCAAGGACATTATCTTGTGTTTCCTTGCAACTACAAGCACCAGACGCCTTATTTGAGTTTTTCTTGTACTAGTGTAACTTCATGGATTGCAAATGATTATGTACTGTTTAGAATTATGATGCCATGACATTACATATTTATGCTAACAACATCTCCAATGGTTTGGAGTGCACAAATTACATTTTATGCACTCTAAATTTCTGTACCTGGCATTCTCCCAACAGAATACCGGGTTAAGCGCTTGTTGAACATGCGTCCGAAATAAAAAAGTTCGAGTGCTTGTCAAATAGACGCCTGAAGCTCAGACGCCTGTTCAACAGGCACCTGACTTCGTCTGCCTATATCAGGCACAAACGTGGATTAAAAATTCACTTTTAACCTTTTTACCTCAACTTAGTATTCTTCTTTCGTTATTCGTCGAGACGTTGAGATGCTACCTTGTGCTGTAAAAGTTGGTTGACGTACCGTTCGTTACACATCGGAAGACAATGCCAGACTAGCTCATATTACTCCCAACGCTGACGTGACCAGAAATAACCTACTGGTATTGCATGAGCTGGCACTGACGTTATCACATTGTCTTACTTCGGCAGTAGTGACACCACAAGTATAATTTTAATTCTTAGCCAATAAATTAATATTTCTATGACATATGTTGTTAATTACTAGTATGATTAGTATACTGTTAACGTTAAATAATTACTCATTTAGGTTCGTCACATTAGCATGCACAATAGTTGACATAAGAGCATCTCCAACAGTAATCCATTATTACCTTTTTGTCATATATGCATCCATTTTTATCTCTAACAGAATACATATTAACATTTTCAGCTAAAACAATTACAAAAACGTAATCTCTTGGAGCAGCATTTGAATAGGCGCCTAGGGATGAGACGCCTGTTCAACAGCTACCTCATTTCCCTATCCCGACCGTTGCATCCAACGTTTACATTTGCAACGGCTTTTTTCTTGCATAATCGACTGTGTTATTAAAGCGTGCGCTATAGTGCCAAATAGCGCATAGCGCAAGCTCTACGCTATGAACCTAAAATAGCGCAAGGGTTCCCTATAGTGTGCTATTTTATCGAAGCACAGAATAGCGCGCTATTTGATTTTTTATTTTTGTATAGTAATTAAAGCCCAGACCCATTGAGATGCAACCATATATACAATGTTTTCTGATTCTGCATGCATGTTTTTTCCTTCTATGGTTTGCATATTGCTTTAGCTAGTATTCCATCAAGTTTTATCAATGCATTTCACAATTTTTTTAACCGACAACTTGACTTGGTATGACCGTTGTCTAGATACATCATTATATATCCATGTTCTTTGGTTTAGCCTATTAGATCCAATATCTAGAAACAACAGAGACTTTTGTTTGTTTGAGCATCATCAGAAAAAAGATGCATGCAATATCTAAAAGCAATTCCAATATGTTTAGTATGCTGGACAACAATTTTATTTGCTTCCCTTAAAGCATCAAAATATTTCATTCTCTTCTAAGTGAGATCTCTAAACACAAAATAACTTGCTTATAATTATAGTTTTTGACATTTTTTATTTTTACTTCGTTGCTTTTTGTTATTTATATTCTTACTTAATTCTTGTCATTAGAGAATATTTACAATTTATGCAAAATTGTATTTTTCATGCATTTTGTTTGTATAATTTTATGATCATTACTCACTAAACAAGAATAAATTTATCATAATTCACACATATAAGACTAGATTTTAAATTCTATAAGACAAATATATTATGAGTCATCAATTATTTTTAATGTATAATATGAAATTATTAAATTTTCTCTAATATAATTGCATTTTACGTCAACAAATATTTAGCACATGCATAAAGTATGATAGTTTTGTGCTTGGAGTATTGAAGGGTTTGGATATGACATGAAATATGCAAAAACATAGAATTAATTTTAGTTGGATATGATATACTTGATTAGTTATTAAAAAATGCAAAAAAAAGTAGACCAAATAGCACGTGCTATAGCGCATAGCGCAAGCCTTGCGCTATTCGCTATTGACTACACTGATAATCGATTGGTTTTTGTAGTGATCCATAACATTTTTTTATTATGACTAATAATAAAAATTACAATATAGTACATATGACTGTAGTTAACAGTCAGCTAATTCGATTTTTAAGGTGGACCGTCCACCGTCATCCTATCTAGGTTACAAATCAGGAGCTAGACATTTTTCCTAGACTACTATACATTCCAGTATGACCTAACTCTCCACGCAGGGAGAGTATGAATTACATTCTTTAATTAGAAGAGATTACATTTTGAATACATTACACGAACATCACAAGGCTGTACAAAGATAGACAAAGGTACTCAAATAGTTACATGACTAGACCGCAAAAGATACTAAAAAGCATGGAGCAATACCACAAGAACCATACTGCAGCTGTCAAATTTCTTGAGCTCAACAATCTGACATGAGGCCAGCGAGGTCACCATGAGTAAGGAAGGTTTCGATTTTCACTGAGAATGGATAGCAGCGTCGAGGGCAATGAGCTTCACCTGTGTCACTACCTACTACAATGAAACGAATAATCCAATAAGCCAAAACTCAAGAATGAACCCAGATAGATATCACCGTCGTGATTGTTCAGACTTTCCACCCCCAAACACAACAACTAAAATCCGTGGTAAGCATCCATGTATAGCTGAAGGTCATCGGAGATTGACCGACTAAGCAAAAACAACAATGATCGCACGAACATCCCAAACAGAATTCCATGGTTGCAGATCCATTCTCATGGTTCAAAAAACAACCAAGCACCACAGCAATACTGTAACGACCCGGATTTTCGGCGACTTTGGTTATCGACATAAGCACGATGTCGATAACCAAAACATCGAAAAATCCCGGTAATTAATGAAAGAAATTAGAGGGTGAGAATAGATAAGATAGAAACTTAGAATAGAAGAAGAAGAAGAACACAACATCAGAGTAACACGAACCTCACAGCGGAACGAATAACATATAATATATAACATAACTTTGAAATATAACAGTTATGTATACAATAGCACTTATCAGAGTACAACACTTACAACACAGCGGAAATAAACTATAGCTATATGATCCAGAAGCCTCCTGCTCCAGCTCTTCAAGTATATCTGTAAATCCCGACTACTTGACTGCCCGTACAAATTTAGGCACCCAAGAGTTTAGGGAAAACAACAAAGTAAACTCCGGGTCAGTCATGGGACTGGTATGAGTAAAATATTTTAACACAGTTTAACATATATATGATATCTCATAAGACCACGCCGTGAATACGGAACGGGTTTTTTCCTTATGAGAATCCAACATCTTTGACAAGCAATATCATTCTGATATTATAATAATGTCTAAGTACAAATATATATCAATCTAGCAGAACCGCTTTCATCTCACGTTCTACATATATAGTATAAAATCAAAACCGCAATCACGTATTGGGTAATGGGTTTCCAACTATGACAAGGTATGGAACCGCCTTCTGCTAGTGTACCTCTAGAGAGGAATACACTGGGTTCAACAAGAACATCTTGCAACCCGGCCACACATGACCGACCACTCATTTCGCTTGAGTGTATCGAATGTATATCACCAACGGTTGGGATCAGCAACCGTTTCCCGAATGGGACAACATCAACAATAATTTTTTAGAAATAAATGAAACTCTACATCAGGTGATTATACACCCTAATAGGTGCGACCTACATAGCCATGTTACCTGCCCGATTTCTGTCATTTACCGGATGTGAGGCTAGAAGCTACGCTTACCTTCACATCAGATTCACTTTAAATGCCACATCATCAAATCCATCCAATCACCGATTGACGTCCTCAACAATACATTATGTGTTAGCTAAAAAAAGTTTCCTTCTTCGCTTCCACTCTTGGTACGGTTGGAGAAATCAATGTACGTGATCGTCTGTAAATACTCTGTCAGACATCCATCTTCATTCACTTAGAAATGTCACATCGTCATACCCGCAAAATCACAAATTGATTTCCTCAAAGATACAACGGGTATACAGCTAAGAGAAACGAATTCCTCCGCCACCAACGTATATACGTTTGAAGAGATCAACTTACGCGATCCATTGGATATACTCTGTCAGACCTTCATCCATACAAGTTGTCCTGGGACTGGACAAACCGAAGGCACTATTCAGTATATCCATCTTAGTCACTGTTAACTAAGACTTATACAACAGCCCTTGCACTTTACTCCGTCTTCAATTATCTTTGGCATAAACGATTCACAACGCTTGTGCCAATACAGAGTGGTTCTTTGGATAATAATCCAACCGGTCTCTCCATATTAACAACGTTAAAAATGGTCAAAACTTCGATAGTCTGTGAGTTAACTATCAAAGAAAACAAGTGTGCAAACAACGATATTATTTCCAGATGGAAATTATATCAAACAAACATCATTTAACATTTATCTCTTTAGTTCATTTTACATCTCCTGTTTTCCTATATTCAACATTTGCTATTTTCTATATTTAGAAAATATACGTTATTAACACTGGAAACATTTCCATTCCTTGTTTTCTGTATTTAGAAAACATTTCTGATTTTTGTTTGGAAAACATTTCCAAACTCCTACGTTTGGATTAAACAGATGTTTAGATAAAACATCGCTATGCCAACTCAACCATTTTCTATAATTACTAAATTCACTTTACCATCCTTTACTGCCGAACCTTAACCATTCCTCAGTTAAAAACGAAACCAATCAAGTTGGGGTAGAACTACCTCTCAGACCTTAACTGAACAACACTTCTAACCTTGAAATAGGCAAAGTTCATTTTATATTTCTTTAACCAACTTCCTTACTTAACCTTTCTTTCGACTAACTATATTCGATTAACTCTTTTCAATTAACTCTATTGGACTGACCCTATTGGGTTAACTCTATTTGATTAACTCTATTTGATTAACCCCATTCACTTAACTCCTGTCGAATAAACTATATTCGATAACTCCTCTAACTCTATTCGAATAAACTATATTCGATTAACTCTTCTAACTCTATTCGAATAAACTATATTCGATTAACTCTTCTAACTCTATTCGAATAAACTATATTCGATTAACTCCTTTACTATATTCGAATAAACTATATTCGATTAACTCCTTTGATTTAACTCTAATCGATTAACTCCATCGAATAAACTATATTCGATAACTCCTTCGATTTAACTAATATTCTATAACTCACTTCGATTAACTAATAATCGATAACTCCTTCGAATAACTATATTCGATAACCTCCTCTCGAATAAACGATATTCGATAATCTTCCTTTTTGATTTAACAAATCGATAACTCCTTTTCGAATAACTAAATTTGACAACTCCTTTCGATTTAACTAATCGATAACTCTTTTCGATTAAACTATAATCGATAACTCCCTTCGATGAAACTAACATCGATTAACTTAACTCGACGAACTTAACTCGACTCACTTATCTCGATAATCTAACTCAAGAACTTAACTCGATTAACTTATCTCGACAATCTAACTCAAGTTGATTAACTCCTATCGAATAACTAATATTCGATTTAACTCCATTCGCTTGACTCTAGATCGCAGCGATCACAATGGTTACGCCTGACTTCCTCAGGAAACATCCGACCGCCTTAGGCTATTTACAGCCCTGCGAATTACGCTAGCAGTCGTACGAGATGACAACTCATTTGGATTAACACTTATTTGATTAACTCTAACTGGTGGTTAACTCTAACTGGTTAACTCTAACTCAAATAACTAATATTCGCTTTATAGAAGATTTCCTTTTAACAACGTTTATTCATTTTTAAAGATTTACTTTTAGTAACGGTTCTTCACTTTAAAAATGATTTTCCTCTTCAATTTGTCTATATTTATTTCCTATAAATATTTCCTTTATAACTTTATTTATTTTCACAAGCATTTCCTTTATATTTGGTTTTCCACAAATATCCCCCTTTTATTTGGTTTTCCCATTTATTCTTTAAATTTATTCTAACTCCTTAAATTTTCGGAAAAATTCGCCATAACCTCCTTTGTATCGGAAGCATCGGGAAAATCCCCAAACTCGCCACACAGGCCTTTCCATTCAAAAAGAAAATGGTTTGAAATTATTTCCTTTTTGAATATCTCCTATTTATAAATATTCCAAATTTATAAATATTCCTTATTTATAAATATTCCATTTATAAATATTTTTATTTCAATATCACTTTGAAATTATTCCTTACCAACATTCCGGTATGTTATGGTATTCAATCATATCAAATCACGATGTTCAATATCGTCCAAACACATATAATCGCCAACAGATTATGTATCACATTATATATCACAATATATAAATCACAGTAAAATAACTGTTGAGGAATCCAGTTGGATTCCTCCAACCTGTCTCCCTGCATCCACAGATGTTACACAATATGATTATCATCACTTTCAGTTCAATATAAATTATTCTGATAGCAGAATCAATATATAAATATTTAACGGTTTTTATATATATATAATTACATATATATATATAATTTTCACTAACTGACTAGCAGTTCAGTCAATCAACCAGCACACAACAATCAACAGATGATTAACAGTTCTAAAAATACATTATAAAAATATAACTGTTCAGAGTTGGTAAGTTTTACTCACATTGGCGCGTTAGCCGTTAAATAACAGTTTGCGTTATTTGATTCAGTCTGACAATTTATTTCGCCATAAATTGTAACTGTCTCCGATCCACTCCCGGTCAGTCTCATTGTGTTGCTCCCGTCCATACGATCCCAACGCAACTTACGGTTCGCGAATCCGACCTCGTATGAAATAGATATTGCGTTACGAAGTTTATACACATTATATAATTAAATAAAACATGGATTTTACTTTCATGGGCCTTAACCTTTTCACATGCCGGCCCATACCCTTTGATTTAAACCCGACCCGTACCAACACTTCTTCCCCAAATCATCAGAAGCGAGCTCCAGTATTTCGCTCCACCTATGACCGACGCTGAACTTCCACCGCCCCTCCTTTATCACCCCATTTCAAAAACAGAAATCACCATTCAACTCCTCATTTCAATCTCCTCCTCACCCATGCCGAAACAATCCACTCGCACCATCCTCGACATTTCCGTCGTTCATCCCATTTCGAGCCTGACGTGAGGACATCGTCACATATGGTGTCGGAATTTCACCAAACTCTCAGGGATGCTGCTAAATCGAACCACGAACTCAAATCAATACTCGAAACAAGCTAAAACTCTGCGTAATTCATACGATGTCGAACCCTAATCCCACTGACTGATTTCGAGCATGACCAAAACTGCATCGCACGTAGTAAAACCAGCATTGAAATGATCGGCAACTGACAAGGGATCCATATACATAACATTTCTAATTTATAGATTTTTTCTCGTTTCCTTTTGAAATATGAAGATCGAAAAAGCTTTCCTGAAGGAAAGTGTTACGGCGGAAATAAGTGGGTTGACCACAACTGAATTTAGGTTTAGAAATTTGATTTTAGGGTATTTATAGGCTTGATAAATATTTAGATATTTTCGTAGAGGGAATATTCCCGGTATATTCTGTTTTTTTATAAATTCGTTATTTCCTTCTAAAAATCGCTATGATCACACACAGTATTCAAAATCACCAAACTGAACATACTGCTAGAGTTTGACATCACGGTCCCAACAAAACTGTTTTCGTCGAATTCCGACTTTGTATGCTCACACAGCGTATTTTTAACTGTCAAAATACTGACTGTTTTTCACTCTAAAAATTCGTACGGCCACACAGTGATTCTAAAAATCATGAAACTGGAAATCTAACAACTATTTGATATTGCGGATCCAACAAAACTAGTTTTGTCGAATTCCGACTTCGTTTGCAAAAGTGGCTATTTTTAAAGCTCTGGATGATCCATTTAAATATATAAATATATTTAAATATAATTAAATTTAATATTTAAAATTAAATATTATCGTCTATATTCACAGTGGAATACCATACAGCTCTGCTGGGATTTATAACTCGATATTTCAAATCTGGGTCAACCCGATATTCGATTTATATTGAAATTCCTTTTTAAAATATAAATAATTCCTTTATAAATTATAAAGAAATTCCACAGCGACTTTTCTAAAATTTGATTTGGACGTAAATCAAAATCTACCCGACGAAATCTAGATTTTTCTCTTCCACTAGAAAGATATACTCCACCAGCTCCACGCGTTTCTTGTTTCACAGAAATCCGGCTTAAAACGAATCCTGTACATTCAGTTGAAGTACAAATCGCCAAATCGCGAACTGCAGCGCCATTTCAAGCTCGATTTTAATTATAATATAATTATACGTTTAAACTGTCGTCGATTGAATATATTCGTCAATATAATTCAACTCTAAGCTGAATTAAATCTAAGGGACGACCCCGTTCACAGAATATTGTGATTTCCCATATTTTTGATTATTTCTGAATTAAATATATATTATTTAATTATTTAATTTAATTAAATATTCCCTATTATTAAATTAACGACCGTTTGAATTCTCTAAACCACCATTTATATAATTAAATTAATTAATTATATACCGCAGAAAATGCGGGTCATTACAAATACAATAACAACTAGAAACACAAAAATGAAACAACACGATCTACCAGCAAGACACAAATTTAGAAAGCATTAAAGACCAAATATGCAAAATATACCATCACTAGCACAAGGCCGAGACGCGAAAACATATCCGCAGATGAGGGGTTGCTGCTATCCAAATAATTTCCACGTTAGTGCCGATACTCATCGCCTAAGAAATGACTATCAGTTGAATAACTCGAAAGGGTGTAGTTGCCTGAAATAGAACTTCTTAGATGAGGGGTCGATTTCAGGGAGTAAAGACTGAAGCAGTGAGGCGAAGAAAAGGGGAACCAGAGCACCGATCCGCTAGCTAGGGCAAAGCTTAGATATAGAATTGACAAGGGGGAAACACGGAGAAGGTCCACGCGTGGCGAACGCAGGCGAAAAAAAGGAAGAAATCGAGTTAATGAGGAGAAGGAAGTGGGTGTTTGACGGGTAGAGGAGTGCGAGATGAAGAAAAGGGATGCCTGTCGCCATTTGCAACAGCTTCTTCTTCCTCCTCTACATATACACTCTCCTCCCACACTCTACCTCACTCATTACCATCCTACTCTCCACCTTCAACATCAAGAATGTATTTTGAATTCGAAGTCGATTCCGCAAGATGTAGCTTTGAAAACTTTAATTTCGAAGATAATACAGTTTCGATTGATGGAGCGTTCACTTCATCTAGTCGGAGCTCGTCAGAGGATTACGATTTATGCTACATTTAGTGTACACTGTCTTATAATTCGATTCGAGGATATGGTCAAAGTGGTGGTACCTTCTGAAGCAGAATTACAAATTGCTTCAATCAAAAAAAATCTTGATCGTAAAAGATCGCTTTATTCATTAAAAGGTCGATTTGGAAAAATAACCGTTAGATGCAAACCTTTAATTCATAGGGGTTCAAGTCAAAGCAAACAAATTCTACTGAGTTTGGAAGTGAAACACATTTGGTTAATATATATAAAATTATTATATGTAAGTTTATTTATCAATTATTTAATTTATTTTCTTGAAGAGCATGGCGGCGAATAAATTGTTCAAGACTATTCAAAATAAAAAAATAAGCAAGCACATCATTTTTATCAATTCATGCACGTTTATGAACTTTTGGTTGAGCATCTTAAATAGAAATCATCCATTCAGAAAACTGTTCAAGACGTTCAATCTAATAGTTGCGCTCGAGGCAAAGCAGCTAGAATCGGGGAAAACTTTAGCCTAGGTGAATCTTTCAGTAGTCAAGGAACTACGTCAGATTAATGTACTCCTACAGAAGATGCATATGTGACACCCATAAGAGTCAAAGCAGCCAAAAAGAAGCAGGTTGCTAGTGGTGATCAAACAAAAATAATAGAATCCGAAGAGAGATACAGTCGTGCTGTTGAACTTTGAGTTGTTCAACACCAAGAAAAAAAAGTCAAAAAGGGAATGATTTCTGGCGGCAAACAAACAGAGAGACGAGGATGCAGTAATGTTCGTTGATACCTCGCATATGGCCGAGGAACAAAGAGAATATGCCGAATATAGAAGAGGAGAAATTATTAGACGTAGACGTGGAGAGAGTCTATAGTTGTATTAGCTACCTTTATTGCCTTGACTGTATCTTTTTGTTTATCTTAGTTGTATCATAATTGTATCTTTTAGATTTATGAATGATATCGTTTAATTAAATAACGGTCTTGGAACGAGTTAAACAATTCTGGTCGTCCTCTTTTTTATTTATTTTTAACGAATAAACTAAATGTTATTAACTTGACCCGTGGAAGAATAACATCGTTCATGCATGAATCGATTTTATGCATCTTGGCAATTATACACAATGTTATTACGACGCTCGACTTGTAATGTCCTGTATTTTTTTGTAGTCAATTATTTAATTTAATTTATTATTTCAAATATTTTACTTGGAATATTAGTGGATTTTTAATATTTAATTCGTTATTAAAAACGAAGTTTAAACGCTAAATATATATAATATAAAACGAGCACGAAATGGCGCGACAGTTCATTGTACCGAGTTTTGAACTTTAACTTGATATACATAATCCGTTTTAAGTCGGATTTCAGTGAAACAAGAAACGTTTGAATCTTTTTGATTATAATTTTCATATGAAAGAGAAAAATCTGGATTTCGTGTTATATATTGATAGTTATGTCCAATTCAAATTTTAAATTAGTCGCTATGGAAATCGTTATTAAAATATAGCGTTTAAAAAGAGTTTTAATATAATTTCGATACGATTTTAACTCGAAATTGATGATATTGAGTTATATAATTTATACTGGTTTATATTTGAAACCATATGACAAATTTATTTGGATATTTATGATAATAATTTATTATTATTTAATTCAATTATTTTGGAATATTATAATATTTTATTTATATTATATAAGCCTTTAAAATAACCATTTTGCAAACGGGCTTAATTTTCGATGAAATTAGTTTCATTGGAACCGTAACATTAAATTATTGTACGGTGTCAAATTTCATGGTAAACCGATGTCATATGTGACAACAGCAGCCGTAAACGCCCAGTTATTTTCTATAGCGTATAATTAATTTAATTTAATGGAGAGGTATTTATGTATAACTTGAGTATGCGATCGAATTAAGCCACGAAACCAATTCCGTTAAGTTCATATAGACGTTTGAGTCAAAATAGGTAGGTAGTTTGTTATTTTTGGACATCGGGTATTTCGGTGTCCAAAATAGCGTTGTTTGGCGTATAAAAATAGCGTACCGGGAAATAGTCTCGGAATGCGACGAAACTTGTGCCATCAGATTCATATTAATTATTTATCACATGATTTCAATTTTCGTGTCAATCGGACTTACCGTTTGATCATGGCAACGAAAAACGCCTTAAATCAATTATATTATTTTGGTCAATTTAGATAAGGGTAACTTTAGAGGAATAAATGACTGGTCAAATGAACTTCGATCTTAACGAAACAAATTTCATTGAATCCGTTAAGGAAAATATCAAGAAGAATTTCAAAGTTTCAAGTTGATTTAATTTATTTTGTGATTGTAGGAAATTTAAATGCATGATTTTTAACTTGCGATTTATAAAAGACTTTTCACAGACAACCTCAGAATTCGATGAAACATGTCCCATCTTGTCCGGAATATTTTTTTATGCTAGGATTATGATTTTCATCTCGATAGGTGGTCGTTTGTAGTGTTTTTAACGCATTACTTCAAGGGTAAGCATATATAATAATATTTTATTATTTGGTAATCTTATGTATACCCTTTAACCGATCAACAACCCTACCCTTTCGTTTTATTGGTCAACCCGAAATTTTTGCCGCCACTAACATCATTTAACGGCCGAAATGCTCCCAGTTAAATCCTTAAATTTCTACCAATCAGTTAATCGAATTCAAATCTCCACAACTACAAAAACCCTAAGCTTGGTGAGATCTTCGTGGTGATCGGTGATGATCGTTTTCTGGGTACTGTCGTGGCCGGAATCGCACCGTATAGCGCTGGTGTTTGGAGAGGTTTTGGATGTGATAGGGGATGTCAAACTACACCATTCTTAGGGTGTGAGCAAGTGGCAAAGAGGCGCAGGAGCTAGCGTCATCTGATCGGGGCTCAGGTGAATGGAAGGGCGACGCGGATCAAAGGAAGGCAGCGTGATGGGTTGTATTTGATGGAGCTGGGGAACAAAAGTATCCAGAATAAAGATAAAGGGCATGGCCTATCAAACTGTTAAATGATGTAATTAACACTGACTAATTATTAATTAAGTAATTAATTTTTGAATTAGATTATATAACTTATATACTATTTAATTATAATTTTTGAATAGGGGAGCAAAACCATGACTCGTGAGCAACAGAATGAAGAGGAGATAGAGAAGTAAACAGCCGGCCATGTTTCATGAATGTAATTGGTTTTAATTGTGTTAATTAGTAATTAGTTTATATTTAAACTAAGATTAGGAGATTAATGATTTAATTATTAATTAAATTTATATTAACTTATAATGTTAATAACTAGATCATATGTTGTCAGAATCGGACGGATCAAATAGTGTTGGAATCGGTATAACAAGCACAACGCCATGGAATAAATCTAGACTCTGATGGAATCAATTGGGTTTTCAGTTAAATTAAACACCTGTTTAATTTAACTGAAATAAGCCGTTTAAACAGCAAATCAAATCAAGGTGAGTTAAACTTACTCAGTTCTTCCCACTTATATTTTATAAAATAGGGTTTTTACAATTTGTGTATTATGGTTGATAATGGTTGATTGTTTGTTATATATATATATATATATTCATATATTGATTGAACCAATGAAATTAAACAATTTCAGTGAAAAACCAAATCGTTATTTTAACTGTTGGAACCAATGAAGGTGGCTTACGTTGTTGGTCACGTTTATAAAATAAACGTGTTAAATTTTGTGAATTGTTTGGTTGATGTTAAATAGCCGTTATTTACTGTTATAGAAATACTCGGTTAAATTGAATTGAATGAATTTATGTGAGATAATCTATTTTAATGCAGGGAAGAACAGGTTGAAGGGTTTTAACTAGATTCCTCAAATATATTAGATGTTAATTATTCTCCTATTATCATCATATGAACTGTTCTGATTGGGCGATTGATTTGGTTATTGACCATTGACTTGAAACTCAACATTTATTTTGTTTAAACCAATGTGTGATATTGGTAGAGTAATTGGCAGTATATGACCTATAAATCAATCGTTTTATAAATATCGATTTACCGTTATGTGAATCGACGGTAATGAAGTTATGAAATTTATTTATAACCGATGATAGATTTTTAAATCTATTATTTCGAATAAACGTTTATTAAAAGGAAATAAATAATTATTATTTATTATTTAAATTTATAATTAATTATTAAAAGCAAATTCTTATGTTAAGGATTTATAAACAAGTAAGCAGAAATTAACCAAACGGTTAGAATTTGAATAACTGTTTGTGAGAAATAATAGATAAAATTATTTAAATTAATTAATTTAAAAGGACTAATTGGAATTTGTTAAAGAATAATCGTGTTTTGGGTTAACTAAGTCAACTATATTAACTGAAATTAATTATTAAAATAGTTTATTTGAATTAATCTGATGAATAAGTTAACAAATATTTGTTTTAATTTTAATAAGATTTTAAAAAGGAATTTACTATTTATTTAGTTAATAAGGAAGTTAACAACTTTTACAGTAGATAATGATGGAGTAAATTATTATTTTAATAATTAATAATAATTTAAGTGTAGCTATAATGAAATCTAATTGAATTGTGGAAGGAGTTATGAATGAGTTTTATATTCAAATCCGAGTTTTTTTAACGAAGTTATAAAAGAAATTTTAAGCGAATACAATAGCTTAAAATAATTATTTACTTAATATTTGATTAAGTAAAAAGAAATTAAGATAAAGGGGTTTTATATTAAACCCGAGTCTTATAACCAAGGTTTATAAAAAGAGCTGTGAAGTAAAGGGTTAATTTCAAACTAACGTTATTAAATGATAGAATTGAGAGAAAATGAATGGAATCGAATTGAAAATTTCAAAAAAAGTATGATTAAAAGAGATTTATAATTGAATTTGATAAAGGAATTAGCAATGGGATTTGGTAATAATAACTCGAGTTATAAAATGAATTCTTGAAAGGAGTCAAGGTTAAGAATTGGGTTTATAAGGAATTACTTAATCAACATACTAAGTAATACTAGGTTATATTTAAAAAGAGATATTTCAAAAGTAAGAAGGTTTTATAAACCATGTTTTTAATAAAATAGTTTAATGAGATTTGTTGAATATTAGAATGAATATGGGTTTCGAGTTACAACTCATATCTATCTTAAGATAAAAGCGTTGTTGATCAAGGTCTGAGAGGTAAATAAATATCCCAACTTGAACGACTTCAGGATTATCTGAGGATATTAGTTGGTAACGGAAAAGAGGTTATGAATAATTATTTATTTCCATATGAGAAATAATAACGCAACGTTAATTTCAAGATCCGAGAATATAGAATGAAATTTCCAAAGTAACGGAAACGATAAGTTTAGAGAATATAAAATGAGATTTCCAAAGTAACGGAAATGACAAGATTTGAGAATATATAAATACTTATAATGATATTTCCAAAGTAAAAAGGAAATAAGAAGTTGAGTTTTTGGAATGAGTTTATTCAAAAAGAATAAAGGTTAATTATTGTTTTCAAATAATAAAACAAAAGAGATTTCATAACGTTATTTTACGAATAATAAGCCAAATTGATTTTTCCAATTATAGATAATGAGAAATGATATAGTAAAATAGTTTTGAAAATAATCTTATGTTAAATAAGAAGTGAAATGCTATGTGGATATATTGAAAAGATTTTTAAGTTTAAATTAACCATTCATTAATTGTTTTTAATTAAAGAGGCCAAGTAATGAATCAGTGAACCCATTTTATTTTGTTTTTATGATAGTTAAATAACCGACTATCAAATCTGATTCATACGTTTGTTGGTACGGAAAGACCGAGATCGAATTTATATTCGAAAACCATGCCGAACCAGCAAATACGTGAACATGCTGATTCAAGATTGAGTAATTGAAGTCCGTGGATCTTCATAAGCGGAATGATTACTTGTCGAATATTCTCTGGATCGTAAACAGAGATATTCTAACGTGATTCAGTCGTGGTTGGGAATTTACGAATTGCAAGGACTACTCGCTACCGATCCATGAGTTGACTTCTAGGATGTGGTAGGAGGGTGCCTTCGGTTCATCATGTTCCCGGATGACTTGTATGGACGAGTGTCTGACAGAGTATTTCCAAAAAGGTCACATACATTGATTTCTTCAAGCGTATTTTTGTTGATGGCGGAGAAGAGTACACTTCTCTTAGCTTAACAACTATATATTTTTGTGGATGTTAATGAGTGATTTGACGATGTGACGTTCAAAGTGAATGGTGACCAGATGTTTCAAGAAGATTAAATCTCAAGCCTCCTCAACCTGGAAATGGCAAAAATCGGGTAGGTCACATGACTATGTGGGTCGCACCTATTAAAAGGGTATATTATTACCTGATCTGGTGAAATTAAATGTCTTTGGTTGTTTCTTTATTGTGTATGCTATCGGTTCGGTTGGCTGGTCCCCAACTGTCGTAATGATATATTCGGTACTCTCAAGCGAAGTGAGGGACCAGTCATGTTTAGCCTGAGTTGCAAGATTTTCTTGTTGAACCCCAATGTATTAATCTCCAGAGGTACATTGTCGGAAATGTGGTTGCCCATACTTTGCCATGGAAATCCATTTTCCAATAAGAGCTCGCGGTTTTGATTGTATACTATGTATGTAGAGCGTGAGATGCTTCTGTTAGATTGATATTTATTTGTATTTAGACATTATTATAATATTAGAAAAGATATTGATTTAAAAAATGTTTTGAGTTACCGTAAGGTAAAAACCGTTCGTATTGATGTGTGGATTTGGTCTTACGATTATCATTTTCTTTCGAAAAGATTTTGACTTTAAAAATCAAGTTGTGTGATACCTTTAAACTTAGTGTGTTTTTCTCACTCTGGTTCACCAGACTGATCCAGCATTTGTAATGCTCAGGCTAGATCAGGTTGTATATGTTCAGGTTATCGAATGCTGTGAAGATACGAGCTGGAAGAGTTCAAACGTATGATATAGATATTATTCCCCTGTGTGATTGTATACGAGGACAGATTATTATAACTGTCCAAATGTGTGATGTACTTTGATGATTGTAAGTATTTTTAAAGCTCTCAGTAAAGATTTAATTTCATATTATATTTTGTTTCGATGCGATGCAAGCGTTCTATTAGATTTAATTTCATATTATATTTTGTTTCGATGCGATGTTTTCGGTGCTTGGAAGGTCGACATGTTATACGATAAATGTATTTATGTTGATTTTCGGGATCAAAAATCTACTGGGCCGTTACACGATTAGTCGGCAACTAGTCGATTAGTCGACATCGGAGCATCATTGGAAGAGTCAACTTGCCATTAGTCGAGCTCGAACCCTAAATTATGAAGTCGAACTCAAACTAGAACCCTAAATCACAAAGTCGAACCTTAATCACAAACTTGAACCCTAAATCACGAAATCGAAGTCGAAATCGACTCCAAATCGTGAAGTCGAAGTCGAAATTGAGAAGAATTCACCTGAAATCACGAAGTCGAATACGATCTGGAGAAGAATTAACCCGAAGTCGATTTATTTATACTTAGGATCTCATCTTAATTAACTCGAAACCGACCTCAAATCACGAAGTGGAATACGACCTGGAGAAGAAATAACCCGAAGTGGAATACGAACTGCAATTATCATGTAATAATATATACATACATATTTATTTATCGACTGGTATATGACTAGTCCGACTAGTCGACTAGTTGAACCTCTATCGACTTGACTCGATTTGCCGCTGTAACAACCATGATTATACATCATAAGCAATATACTTATTTCAGTATTTTAATTTTTTAGCACTAAGCAATTGCAATTTTGAAAAGAAAAAAATATATATAGTAAGGAGTATGCACTCATTGATGGAGCTAACTTTTACGAACTAATAGCATCTTCTAGGAGATGTATTGGAAGCAGTTAATGGTTACCAAAGAAAAAGAATTTGAAATTTTGTATTAGTGTTACTCTTAGGGCGTTGAAGTTGATTCATATTGAGGTTTTTAGAATGCAGTCTTTTGGATTCATGAATGAACATTTATATGGATGCATTTCTCGTGGAACACGAGTTTCCATGCGTACTTGAGTTACCAATTGTAGATCTAAATGAAATGCTTTTAGTTTTGATTTGTTTACTGAGAAAGATTGCATATTATTGGAAATGGGGAGATAAATGATATAAATTTTAGAAAAAAATGATGAATTATTATGCGAGGTTCTGAAATTAGGACAGCCTCATCAATTGCAAGTATTAAAAAATAGAAAGAAATGGTTTTATCTGCAAGCGTATCCATTTCATCTCTATTTAGTAAGGTGAAATTTTGTGTTCTATTTCATAATAAAAGCGAGATTTAAACAAAAAAGATCTACTATATTCTAGTTGGATAAAACATTTCAACTATATTTAGTATAATTGAAAACAGAATGCCAAGCATTGCGGTGGAATAAGAGAAATAAGTTTCTAAAAGATCAAAGAAGGTGATATATAATTTATTTTATGTTCAATGTATATAGCGTATTTTTATGTTTTTCGTAAGTACATGTGCACTCACCACTAAAAACTGTATATTGTCTAATAAATGATGGGTTATATTCGGCCTTGTCTTTCCTTCATCTTTTTGTTTAAAAAAACCTGCCACTATTATTCCTAACTTATTTACCATCAAATTTGTCTGATTGTTTGGATTGTCCAAATATTGTACTACTGCACCTTCAACTGAAATGCGCGATGTATAAGCAAGATTATCTTAATGCATTGTCATTCTACTAACTAATAAATGAAAATAACTGATTTGTACATACAATATTTGTTAATGTACAACAGTCATCACGAAGAGAATATAATTTTGAAGGTTCTATGTAACTCGAAACATTGATGTACTATTTTTTTAAAAAAAAAACAATTTAAAAGCTTAATTTCATGATTAACGCATATAAGAGTATTACATTGCAAGGAAACTACCATAACTTAAACTAATCTATTTTTTTTGGAAACAAACTATTTAGCAAATTTAAGCAATATGAGTATTGTAACTACTCTATTAAAGGGGTATGTTCACTATGACTTATAGGAGTATCAACTTTATCATGAGTGTGTTGCTCTACATTGATTTGTTTAACTTGTTCTTTGTGATTCATCTCTGTGCATTATATAATTTTGTGTTTCCCGATTCCTTGTTTCGACACGTTTGTTTCTTTCTGATGCAAAATAATGCATTTATGATGTTAATACTTCTGCAAGTTGTAGTGAAAATGTATCTGTAGGTGGGTTGAGAGTTGCTAGCGTGACTGGTAGTTACAATACCGATATTGCATCATTTGTATGAATAGAAATGGTGTGTTCTACCCATGTCTGTTAAGTAAAACTTTTTTGGAAATGTAGTTAAAATAATATTTGTGTGTAAGGAACAAGATATTGCTTCTCCATTACATATCCCGATTGAAGATGTCGCCACAGATACACTTTAACACTCTAAAAGACAAAAATGATTTGGAGATTCATAGCGACGAAGTGGATTTTAATATAAAAGACATTATTGGCTATAAACTATAAACTAACATTTTTATACTATTTTTCAATTTTTAACAGTGCATGCGCGATGTTGTGAAAGTTGAAAAAAATTTAAATAGACTACATGTATGTCTACCAAGAAAAAAAAAACCTTATATCAAATTTATAATATTACATGTATAAAAAACATTTATGCTAATTTACCTCTTTTGATCTTCGAACAACTTTTTTCCACCGCAAGACAAACATTAACCTTTTGAAACAACTGAACTAAACACTTTCCGTCAACTCAAATGTGCTACTCGTCGAAATATCACTTTTATTATGAGATTTAGTACCATGAGTTTTTCATTTATCCAAATGGGGATATAAAAGATGACATTTGTGGATAAACAAATTTTCTTATTTTTTTAATGCTTGTATTTGATGCAGTAATTTCATTTTCATTAACTTCACATAATATTCATCCTTTCCCCAGAATAGTTTTCTTTTCCCTAATAATGTGCAGTCTTGTTTAATGAACTCGAGTCAAATTTATAGGTACTTTTAGGACTTGTTTTTTCTAGTTCATGCGTTTTACGAAAAGCACATCCGATTATTTATTAACACAATGTTTTTGTAAGAAGCTTAGCATAAATAAACTCCAATTTTTGAAAACAGTACAACAATATAATTCTTATTTGAGGTAGATATGAACCACTTCTAATAAACGTGTTCAAAGTGTTTAGTTCCATAACTTTCCCTTAGAAGCGAGTGCCTACTCTTCCAATTTTTACTGACCACTTGTCTGATATTTTTTTAATTTAGGGTATGGTCTGATTTAAAGCATTAAAACAAAAATTTGCGTACAGGTAAAATATGCAAATACAAGTATAAATATATTATGTATTTAATGCATGGTTATCCACATGAAATAATCTATTCATTATCCATGAATGGGCTAACTAATCATTCCATGGACCAATTTGAATTTAGCGAACTTAATGTAAGTGATTTTTTGTACTTTTTATGTAAATCTTGTAAATTTAAGCTAAATGTATTGACATTTTGTGAGCAATGTAATTTTGTTATCTTGGAAAAAGACAAAACTTTTTTCTTTTCTTTTCATATTTTTCGATTTCCTTTGTATAAATATGGGAATGTTTATTTGAATATGCTACCTACATATCATACGATCTACTTGTGAAAAAAACAATTGTATTAGCATTTACGAAAGCTCAGTCTTTATCCATGACAATTGTATTTGACATTTCTATGTCACAATAAACCAACATTAATTGTATGTGCTTTGAAGTATTTCTAAGACAATAGTCTTTACACTTGGATTATATCAACTTCTAACAGTATATAAATTTTTATTTTTAAAATTCCAGCATATAAATTTGATAATAATAAAGAGCGATGACCTCAAATCATGAAACAATTGTTATTCAATAACGAGAATTTCAATGAACGCTACACCTTTAGAACACAATTATCATCGTTTGTATGTTGATTTTCATCCATTCTCCCTAAGACAAAAAGTAGAAAATTAAAAGATAATGTTGGGAATGTTTTTGCTAGGGTAAAATAGTAAAAAAATTCTAGTACTTTTTCTGAGGGATGTAAAGAAACCAATGTGGGTTTATAGAATTAGCCAATGGTATAATCTAGGGCTGTTGTGGTAATGGTTACCATTATCATTTAGCAAATACCGTTGCTGTATCGTTTTTACTGGTACATCAAAATTGCTTATCGTTACCAATCGACTGGTATACCGATAATCTGGTAACTGTTACAATGGTAATGGTAAAATACGTTTATCCATCAAAATTTTGTATCTTGATATGTTTTTTTGTACACATTGCATCTTTATTATATTATATATGCAGTGTTAGTTAATGAAAAACATAAATGAAAAAGAAAATAAGTGCATTTGGAATTATTTCACCTTATTATTGAACTAAATTTAATCATTTATTTGGTTCGAAATGCATGTTATAGAGCATGTCAAAATGTCAAATAAATATACATATGTTTTATATTGACTGGTAAAAATTACCGTTACCGCTGGTATTGAGGAAAAGTTACCGATAGTTTACCGTTAAAAATGGTAAATTTACCATTACCATACCGTTTAAACTGGTATACCGATTTCAATAAAAAAACATGATTACCGATCGGTTGGTAATTGTAAATTTAACATTAGCATAACAGCCCTACTATAATCGATATAAAATGGGATGTTGAAGAATGTGTAACATCACAAATTTTTTTTGGGGGAAAACTAACGGGGTGGAAAAGAAAATTTGCGGGTTGTAATAGATTTAGTCTTTTTGAAATTGCCCTTCGCCTACTTCTTCATACCACTCTAAAACATAACCCTAGCTTAAATTGCAAGGTAATATTCAACGTTGTTAACCTGTTCTTGTTGTTAAGTTGATTAAAAGCTCATATCTATTCTTCTTAATCCAATTGTAACTTTGGAATATTAGCTGCTGATTGCTGCATTAACTACTTGGCTTGAAGCCCCGTTTTATGTCAGTTTTCTTAATGGTGACTTCAACGTGGCTTGTGTTTAGTTGGAATTCCTTGACAACACAACCATGATTTTGTTTAGCGAGCTTTCACACTGAAATTTTTGGACACCGCAAAACATGCCCCTTTTTTTAAACTAAAAGAAGAGGGAAATCAGTGTAACCTCACTTTTTTACAGAAAAGGAGAGGGGTCTCATTGTAACCTCATTCTATTTTAATCTTGTGTTCTTCAAAATTCGCGATCAATGTACAGCAGTTTGATCATGTTTTGTTTTGTTTTTACTAACCTCAGGGTTTTAAATGTTGTTTAGAAAATTAAGAGACAATTCTTATAAAAGAAAGGAGTAATTTTGTTCCCGCGAAGAAAGAAAAAACAGCAGATAAACGTGGGTATTCTAGATAATTGTTGGAGTTCAAATATAATTTGCTTCACACAGTATCTTTCTTATACAATCAATTTTAACATATTTTCACCGTCGTGCATTACTGTGCACTCTA
This sequence comes from Allium sativum, assembly GCA_030737875.1. Lineage (NCBI taxonomy): Eukaryota > Viridiplantae > Streptophyta > Magnoliopsida > Asparagales > Amaryllidaceae > Allium > Allium sativum. The sequence continues at coordinate 504,306,259 of CM060921.1, read as the reverse complement.
TGCACTATCATTCTTATTCTGCTCAGGATTCAAATTCCTGATATTTATCGTTTTTCCAATGTTTTCTATATTAATTATATTTGGTCTATGCACTGATAACTCTGTGTGAAACTAATGTCTTCTTGCAGGTCGAGTGCTCTCTCATGGCTGATATGGCTAAAGAGATTGTAAAAGCCAATGGGTTTTCCAATGGTGAATCCTTATTCTCTGTCGATGATTCTATATGTATTAAGCGTAGCATCCTTATTAAACAATTTGTTGCTCTGTGTTATTGTAGTCATAACTGTTCTGAAGGGAAAGGTTGAAGAGATTGTGCTGCCAGTAACACATGTTGACGTCATTGTGTCTGAATGGATGGGCTATTTCCTGTTATTTGAAAATATGCTAAACACGGTCCTTTATGCCCGTGACAAATGGCTTGTAATTTTCTGTTACCTTTTATGTAACTTTTTGGTAGATATTTTGCTGAAGCACGTCTAATCACAGCTAGAATAATCGGTTGCACAGTTATATGTGTGGATAGGAAAATAGGATTGGTAATGACTAGGAACTTTTTACTGAAATTGAAGAGTAATCTAGCACACAACTGTCTGAAACATTCTTGCCGTCATTCATGAAATCAGAACAACTCTAGTATTTTTACTGACATCAAGATCCCAGTCTTAAGGTTATTTTCAATAGAGCAACATCTAATTTAGATGCCTCAATCCCAAAACTTTAGCGTGTACGCCGCATGTCCTACTACATTTTTGTGCATCATCATATATTGGTGTTGCTGTTAGTAAATATTATAACCTATTATGGTCGGTATTGTATTAATGCATCCAAAGTTATGATCCAGTCAAAGATGTCCTTGTGTGCTGTGTTGTATGATTCAACCAATGTAACAATTTTTTCTTACATACAGAGATATATATCCAACTTTTCACAGGCTTCACTTTCCATATAGATTAATGGGGGAGTCGTGCTACCAGATAAAGCTTCTATGTACTTAACAGCAATTGAGGATGCTGATTATAAGGAATCTAAAGTTGAATGTAAGTTTATATTATTGGGGATATGTGGTTATTAGTCAGTATTTCGACTTAACCTGCATCATTCTTGTCTGTACTCTTTATACAGTCTGGGACGATGTATTTGGCTTTGATATGAGCTGCATCAAAAAATTATCTATGACCGAACCTCTTGTTGACACAGTGGATCAACATCAACTAGTTTCAAAATGTCAACTGCTTAAGGTGATTTTTTTTTTAATTGACTGGGTACGTAGGTGGTGTGGTGCAAGTGTTAGGTAGTATGAGGTACAAGTCGCACTTCATAGGCTTTGAACTAGTGACCTCATGAACAAAACCAAAGCACCTAACCATTAGGACAATTGTGCTTGATTATTTGCTTCATTTTTTTTTTTTATCATCACCTTATTTATCTTCTCATGTTTAATTGCAGATTATGGACATTTCAAAAATGACTCCTGGTGACTCTTCATTCACAGCTCCATTTAAACTTGTGGCAGAGCGCAACGACTACATTCATGCACTTGTAGCTTATTTTGATATTTCATTTACGAAGTGTCACAAGCTAATGGGTTTCTCTACAGGTAAACGAGAGTTGAATTGCGTTCTAGCATAAATTACGATACTCGAAGTCATGCCGACACATTTATGTTATTCTAGGTATAATTTTCTCATGTAATATGTTTTGCCCTATGTTACCACAATTCACATCTTCGCTGAGGTATTCAGTTTTGGTATGTGCATTGCAAAACGCAATACATCAGCGTTCCAAAATACTATGCAGACATGATTTGGTATGCTAATATTGACGTCTCGAAATGTTGAATTTAACCTTCCAAAACGTTTGATCTATGTTACAAAATATTGATTTTGATGTTCTAGAATGTTTAGGTTGTCGATTTTAAATGTATTAATATGAATGAAATAATTATGCTTTCGAAAACGCCTCTCGAAAATCTGTGTGGCATGGCTAATCAACTATAATTGAAAGGAAAATGCTAAAAAAAAGCGAAGTTCAATGGATAGTTCTGTTAACGATATTTTTCGTCAATACCGGAGATAGGTCTAAGGAAATGGATCTAAGGGGGAATGAGATTATGTAGTTCGTACAAGCTTGAGTTAGTTCACCGTTTCCTAGATATCAAGGTCTTAAGCCCGAAGATTAGTTACTCTTCCCTCAAGGGGTGAATATCACGCTTACGAGGCTTAACAACCAACAGTTACCTTGGGATAAGGGTTACCTAAGCGCAACAAGAGATATAAAGCTAAACGGTTTGTAGAAAGGGGTTTCTCAATAATCTTGAGGAAGGGTTTAGACTTGTGTAAGAAACTTTTGTCGTATAGAAAACATAAGGTAGTATGTAAAGGAAGTAGCTAAACAACTCATATGAATAATGCTAAGTGTCAATTCACTTTTTATTGCTCAATGATTTGAGTACATAAGTGTTTACAAAGGGAAATCCCCAAATTGATTTAAGAAATTAGGGTTTACTCTATAAGAAAAGAGTACAAGGTTGAGAAATGAGAAATCGGGACTCTTTTTGCCACTGGGTCAGCTGAAGCCTCCTTCGTGTGCAACAACTATGTATCGGCCTCGTTTTCCCTTTTGGTTCTAGTTGCTTTGGCTTTCGGCCGTTCTTTTGGCCTTGTTAATAGAGATAATGGAGCTTTCGGCGTGTCGGTCCTAGCTCCCGGCAGGTTGGTCTTTGGAGATTTTCTTCGATGTTGCTTCCACCTTTTGTATCGATACCAAGCCCCTCGGTATGGATAGCTTTGGGAAAGGCTTTCGACTTTCGGTCATAAGCTGCCGGTCTTGTCTTCAAGCCTTCATGGTATTAGTTTTTGTGCTTCCACTTCCCATGCTCCGGAACTGTCACCCTTTTCAGTATGGACACTAAGTAAGTTAGTGTGGATAACTCTTTTCCCTAGAAGCTTTGGTTCGCTCTCGGTAGATTTTTGGAGTGAGTTTCGGTCTTCCGGAAGGATGCTTTCGGTGCATTACTTATTGATTTTTGAAGTTGTCCCTTAGTGATCATCAAACTTTGGTCCTGATAGCTTGCTTTCGGAAGGTTCTCTTATGCTTCAGTTTCTTGTGCCCTTGACGCCTTCATCTCCTTTCGTATCGACGTTAAACAAGTTAATGCCGTAGGTCCTTTACCATTCCTTTGGTTTTGCTTGATGCTTTTTGTCAAGTCATTGGTCCCGTCCTAGGCTTTCATCTTTTCTTTCTTATTTGCTTTCGGCTTGAGGTAATGGACTTCCGGGATTAACTTCACATTAGTTGTCTCTCGTTTCAGAACTACCCTGCCGGTATCCAAGCTTTCTTCTTCCAGGATGGTGGCGGTTACATGTTGTCCTAATTTCTCCTTTTATGCTTTCGGCGTTGTCCTGGTGCAGGGGTCGATACCCCTTCACCGACAGCCTGTTTCGGTGTTGAATTTTGGTAGTAACATTTGCCCTCTCCCCCTTTTGTAAAGGGGTAATTTCGACTTTTCAAGTCATATTTTGACATTCCTTCGGCACTATGACTTACTGCCTTTTGGTCTCCTTCAATCTGACTTGTTGATTTAATCCTATCTGTATGGCTAATTCATTGCTTAAACTAGATCACTGCTCTCCAAGAATTGCACAAGTTTTTCGGAATTTTGAATTCAACTTTTTGTAAGTATTTCTAGTTCAATTACAAGCAGAAACCCAAATTACGTTTTCAACCTGTCTAGGAAATCAATCAAGGTTTTCATGTATTAATCGTGGGTAAAGCAATAATGGTAGCTTAGGAGATTAATGGCGGATATGATAGGTTATCCACTTGCCTAATATACTTTTGGGGGTTTAAAATGTAAAATCTAACATACGTAAGGTTAATTTTATTATAAAGTGAGATGCTATGCTTCAGGTACGAGTGATCCAACACCACTGTTGTTAACTCATTTTGCTTCTGATTTTGCCGACACTAGTTTTTGTGTTAACTTAACTTTCGACCCCGTGGGTGTCGGCTCATTATGAAATTGATGCCGAAAGCTCTGTTGCCTTTCGGTTTTAGTGTTGGCAAATTTTTTGAAAATTTCATATTGAAGCATTTTGATTTTGGTTTCATCTGTGCCATTTCTCAAGACCAATTAAGCTTTTGGTGATGATGCCAGGTCATTTAGTTTTAGTTGAGCCGCTATCAAATGTGGCCGACAGTCTAATCCTTTCGATACCTGATTTTCATGCTTTTGACTTTGGTGTCGGGATAATTAATTTAATCATCACCAAAGATTTAACTGTTCCTAAGTGTACGTGATTTATGCATAAAAGCCTGTTGAGATTAATTCTTATGATCAACTTGATGTTTTACGGTTTCAAACCCTTGTATTAGCAAGTTTTCGTGTTGTTTACACATTCGTGTATGCTACACATATTTATGTAAAAGAATGTGATGCTAACTCATATGTTATGAAATGATATCATCTGGCAGCATCATGTCTGGTAGAAAGAGCTCTGATAAGTCAAGTCCAAGGATTCTAGTACTCCACGGACTAAGAAGGAGTTTACTCTAAAACAATCTCTAATCACTTCCTAAGAAGAGGTGAAGACTATCTTTGACAGTTTTCGGATAGCTGGTATAGACGCAATTGCAGCTACTGCCCAAGGTACCATCCAAGATCCCCCAGAGGGGTACTTTGCATACTCAACAATTCATATTTGGCATGGGGGCTTTTCCTTATTTTTCAACCTTTCATGCTCAGACTTTTGTGTGATTTGAGGATTGCCCCTATCCAGCTTTCACCCAACACTTATACTCTTCTCCTATGCCTTGAGATTCTGGCACTTGAGTCAGATCAGGTTTCCCTTAGTCCTAAGCTTATTCGTCATCTGATACGATTTTCCAAAAGTGCGGAATCATCTATCTTGCGTGCAAATCCTATAAGGAAGCTTATAAGTGATAGCATTAGCAAGTCTAAGCCCTGGGAAGACTAGTTCTTTTATGTTAGGTCCCCTTCCGGTATATCGGGAAAATTTGTTGATCTTGGTGAGTTTCTTGTCTTCTAAGAATGATTATGCCACATCACATTTTTGTTTGACTTTCGTTTTTGCTCAGATTCTTCTTCCAGAAATGTTACTTTATCAACTGAGGAGTCTCAAATTGTTGAACCATTTAAAGGCATCTGAGACAAAGGGTCATCGGTCATCCTTGCTCACTGTGAATAAACTTCGCCAATTCGGCCTTGTTCCTCCAGGGCAGAATATTTTGAGACAGTCACCTATCCATTTTTAGTGCCGAGGGCTTATCCCGGGGATACAATACTTTTAATGTAGCATCTCCCATATTTCCAGATATTGTGTATAAGACTATGTTTCTGTTTAAACATATGATTTCTCACTTTTTATTTATTAGTTTTCTTATTCTTCTAATATGGTTGTTTTCTGATCAGAAACTTCAGTTTTTGAAGATACTTCTGTCCTTGACATTTTAGCTCAGTTCGTTGGAAAGTAGATATTTTACATTGAAGTGGCAACGTGACATTCTTTTGGTAACCTTGATACAAAGTTTTCTCTATGTCGTTGGAACTTAGCCCTTTTGTTACTTAGCTTTGTTGCTTCATACATATCTTTGATCCCTCTTTTCAAAGTGCCATGAAACCGAAGTGTTATTCTTTTAAACCATTTGTGGGGGAAGTGGTCGAAATCCTCCACTATTCGTTGTTCAAATATGGTTCCTTTAGTTTGTGTACAGATAACTTTTCTAAGGTGAGGGAATAAGCTATATGATAGGGTGTACTCCGTTGATGTAGAACCATTTAGGGTGGAGATAGGTGTTGGTTTTATGTGGGAAGGGTTGTTGCTCTAACAATCAGGATTGTATTGTTCTATTTCCTTTATCCAATTGATGATTCGCAACTCTTCTATTCTTAATTTTTGTTCTTCCATCACTCTTGGGTCAGTAATATCTGACATAGCCACTTGAGATTCAGAAGATCCTTGTTGGGACCCTTTGCCCATGGTTTCACTTCTTTAAAGTTCTAGTCCAATCTGGGACGGAGCAACACAGTTAAGAGTGGTAAGGTTATCCAAAGGTTCGGAGGTTTAAGCCCTTCTTTTAGCGCGAAAATGTTAACGATATTTTTGGTCAACACCGGGATTAGGTTTACGGAAGCGGACCTAAGGGAACCAAAGGGTTTATTTAGTTTCTACGAGCTTGAGCTAGTTCATCGTTTCCTAGATATCAAGATTTCGAGCCCGAAGATTAGTTACTCTTCCTTCAAAGAGGTGAGTATCACGCTTACGAGACCTGAAAACCAACAGTTACCTTGGGATAAGGGTTCCCTAAGCACAACGCAAGTTAGAAAACTAAACAGCTTGTAGAAGGGTATTTTGGGTAAATCAATTTATGTAGAAAGCATTTCCGTGAAGAGGCATTAAAGAGATCACTAGCATAAGTATTAAAGAAATTCATGAAATTAATCTCAAGTGTCGATTCTCTCTTTATTGATAACTTTATTGAATACAAAGAAGTTTCTAAGTAAGATCTCCAAATCAATTTAGAAACTATGGTTTGCTCTCGAAGAAAATGATTACAAGAATTGGAAAAGAGAAAAGTCCCTCAAACTGAGACTCATGGGGTCTTATTTATAGACAAATTGGGCCCTTTTTTGGTTCCGATTCAGCAGAAGCCCGTTTGGAGCGCTTTCAACTTCGGAAATGAGGAAAGTGCTTGTTGTCGGCCGCTTCATTAGCTTTCGGCGCCGGTTATTGAGTTTCGGCTTTCTCACATTTTGGACGTCACTATCGGCTTTCGGTCCCGCTGATAAGATCCAGTTTCGATAGCCAATTTTGGACTTTGTCTTGCTCTCATGACATCTGATCTCGGTATCGACACTAAGTATGTTAGTGTTGATGATCTTTCCTTGCACCAGCTTTGACTTGCTTTACCATCTTCTAAAAGTTACTTTTGGACTTCAACCCTTGGTGTCAGTTTCCTTTCCACCTTTGAGCTTTGTTGTTGGATTTTCCTTGCTTTCGAAGTAGGGGTTTTGTCATTGGTGACTCATGACTAAAATCTTGCTTTCGATTGTGTATCAATACCAAGTAGATTGGTGTTGATAGCCTCGATAGCAAACCTTGGTTTAATAACTTCTGGATACTTTCTGATGTCGGTATCGATGCTAAGCAAGTTAGTATCAGTAGCGCCTTTCGCTTCGTCTTAACTTGCTTTCTGTTTTCTTTTCTTGGTTCCATATTTGGTATCGGGTCATCTACTTTCGGTTATCTCCCATTGGTTGCTCTCGGAGTTGATGCCATGTGAATTGTTTTTGATGCTGCGTTGTATGCTTTCGGATTCAACTCCCGATGGATCGCTTTTGGTGTTAAAACCGCTTTGCTGTCACCTTTAGGTATCAGTACCAAGCCTTCCTGCGGTAGCCCCTTCGTTTGCTTTTAAGTTGACTTCGGGCTAACTTCCCTTTTGGCGGCTCTATCAGTATGGACTTTCAGTTATTTCTTATGGTTCGCTTTCGATGTCATACCAACGTCTTTTATTTTCTTCCTCTTTCACTTGTCCTGAGCCATTTGCTTCCTCTTTGTTGGTTTCGGAACCAGATCAGCTGTCTTTTTTTTTATAGTATCGACACCAAGCTAAGTATTCCCAACGTGTTGGCACCGATAACATGCTTTCCTTTTTCACACTTTGGTGTCGACACCGAGAATTTGGCATTTCCACTATGCTTGCGTATACTATTAATACTCCTGCTCTTGATCATCAGCTATTGCTTTCGGTATCGACTTTGCACGATACCCTCTCACCTTGCTTGCCTTCGGTGTTGAATTATGTACTCTCAATGATGTGATGCCGGTTTCGTGTTTCCGAAACTATCACTTGTTGCTTGTGCTCTGATACCCCTTCGTCTTCATTTGGTTTCTGTGTCGAAATCTGGTAGTAACACTTCTCAATGAAGAAAGTGTACATAATGTAAAATTCGTTCAACAAATCAATGAAGATGCAATGCGTAGGGTTTAAATTTTCTTTTTGGATTTAGAGCAAAGGGCTTAAATTTTCTTTTTGGATTTGAACAACCACACTTTTCTGTAGCAACCATCAGGAGTTATTACAATGTTCGGACCTAAAGTTGGAGGAGATGATAAAATTTGAGTTGGGTAGAAGTTTATTTGAGTAGATTGCAAGATGGATAAAACAGGGAAAGTAAGTTTTATTTTATAATGTATGCGTACGTCTCATGGTGGGTTTTTATTTTAGTGGAGTAATTAAAAAAAAAAAAACCTTTTATATCCATTTTTAAAGTGTCCGTAACAATGCCTATATGTTAAACTAAAATATGTATCATTAGTTGATAATAATAAAAGACCCATGATATATATTTTATCTAAACTTCTGAATTTTAAGGGATGACTTTGAATTCATGCATTTAATTTGTCGGATTTCAATTTCATGACTACCGTCTACCCCAAATATGTAAAGCAGCTTTTTGCCCACACTCCACGTGCGTCCTTACTCAGTGTAAGGAACAAAATCAATAAATCTATTGCAGCCAGTTCCTAAGTTTAAATAAAAATCAGTCAATGCTGTTGCACTCTTTACATTTACAGTTATTAGTTTGTCAAGATTTTGAAAGTTACCAAGCAACTGGTGAGAAACTTATATTTCCGTTGCACTTTTACCAACTATATTTGTTATCACCATAAGACTTGTGATAAGATTTTTTTTTTTTTTTTTTCTTCAAATAATAATATTATCATCCAAAGAGCAGGGATTGACCTGTGCTTGGCTTGTGATAATATTTGAGTTGAACAAAGTTAAATTGAATATTTAGGATACTTTTGGGTATGCTTTGGCCTTTAGTTTTATAACAAATAGGCAGTTTATAAAGTAAATTCCATGAATACAATATTTCTATGGCAGCAGCATATTTTGATCTAAAATAATTCAATAGAAATTCTAGCAAAATATCAGCTGCTTACATTACTACCACTGACCATCCCATTTTTGCATCTTTTTGGTTTCCCTCGCCCCTTCAACCCCCTCTCCCTCTCTTTTTCCCTTTTTTTCCTCTCCCTTTAACCCTATTTGAGGTTACAAGTATTTACTGGACGGATTGCACTAGTATATGGCACGAATGTTTCCAAATTTTAACCTGGACTATGGTCCATGTACCTTTACAAGCACACCCATCTCTGGTTATCGATAGTCATTCTATCACTTTTTTATTTTCAAGAAAGCCTCGTGGCATTTCAGGCCTGTTTTGGTAACTAGGCTTCGTTTGTACCGTAAACATCTAGGTGATCAGTAAACGATGTTCTTAAAGTCTAATATTAAGAGGGTGAAGTTGCATTCTACTTATAAATCATATATGTTTACAAACTGCCAGTCAAAAAAATTCTGAATGTTCTATCCTTCAAAAATTGTGGAGGGAATAATTAGCCATATGTATGCTTGAGGCTAGGTCATTAGTCATGCAAGAAGGAGGAATATTAAAGGCAATAGACCGCTTTCTACATAATTTTTTTAACCAAATAATATTTTGTCATGCCTTGAGGCTTCATAGAAAGCTCTTCTCCTATCTGAATACGTGGATTGTAAAGAACCACCATCACTTTGGTAGTCATTTTATAAATGTTTTATTATAAGTTTACAACGGACTTTCTAGAAATACGTCTTATGTCTACTTCTATGCTTCAGGACCCAGATCCAAGGGCACCCATTGGAAACAGACAGTTTTGTACCTGGAAGACGTGCTAACCATTTGCAAAGGTGAAGCTGTGACAGGCACAATCACGGTGGAACAGAACGGAAATAACGCTAGAGATGTTGACATCACTATCACGTATTCATTGAATGGCCAACGCTGTCAAGTTTCCAGGACTCAACATTACAAGATGCGATGATTTTTCACTTGCACTCGTCAATTTATCTGGCTTACTCTACTTTAGAGTTTCTTCTTGTATTATTGAAGAGAGAATTGTTAGAGTGACGACGTAGTACGAGATTTCCAGCATGTAACATAGCGTTGTTCAAATGGTTTATCAAAATTTTCCGGGAAATTGAATCAGATGATTGTATGGCTTCCAAGTTCCTATTCCTTTGGTGATACACTGCTGGGTTTGTGTTAGTCTCCACGTCTGATGAATTGATTGTATATGACTTATGAATTGAAAGAATGGATGTTAGGATCTTCTTTTATTTACCGAATTTAGAATGTCAGCTCAACTACTCAATAAAACTTTGTGAACTATTTTTCTAGAACTATTCTTAATTATTTTCGTTTGTGTTTTTGTATTTAATCTCAAACTATTTCCACCTAAAGGTTAGGAAAGAAAATGGATTAGTGAATGGGAAAATTTGTGGAATATTAGCCAATCACATTGATTTTTTTGATCTATCTGATATTCATTTCAATTTTCTTTTTCATTCAGTAAGATTGAGCGAAGTAATATTAACATATTTAACTGATTTAGGTGAGTTTAGAAAAAAAACGTGTTAAGCTAAAACGTTTGCTCTATCTACATTTGAGCATCTTAGGTAATGGATTCAAACTTCCCTTTAAATGAATCATCCAAATTATAAGGTAAAAATTATAGTTGGCACCATGAAGACTTGAGTAAAATAGGAATAGCTGGACTCCATGATTTTTCCTCACGACTCCTTATCAATTTAACAAAAATAAATCAATTGGATCAAATAAGTTTAATCGGTTTATTTTGTAGGATAGTTGGTTAAGTTTGGTTTTTGTTTTCGTTTTATTTGGTTTTTCGGTTGGTTTTTGATTTCAATGTTTGAAAGGCAAACTAATTAATCAAATCAAAGATAAAAATTGTATCACTTAAAAAAACATAATTATCAATGTAATTTACACTATTATGTTAATGATTTGTTTTATGTTAATTTATTTTTAGAGGAGTTTGATCGTAATGTTATCGTATCGACTTGATCAATTATTTCAATCTTTGTATTGTATTGACGACTCGATTCAACTTATTTAATAACAAACTAGTTAAACAATTCAAATGAAAAAATTATTATTTGTTTGATTGATTCTACTTTTGAAAAATATTGACTCGGCTTAATTCAATTTTTATTTAATTAGTTATTTTTTGGGTAAATTTTGTATCCATTCACAAAAATAGTGTTTTTTTTCCAACCAAACTATCTTAAAAGTCAATCACATTATCCACCCATCATATTTCTTTTTTTCTTCCTTGACTTTTAGATTTAGCCTATTTGATATTTTCCTCTACTAAAACCCTACAGCGAACTCAAATTTTATGTACATGACATCAGCGGCCTGATCTATTAAATTAGATGAGATGGTTTTGTAATATCGGTTGTATAATTAATCTTTGAATTCAAATCATTGTACTATAAAAAACACTAAATTAAAGACTAAAAATTACAGTCTTTAACCTAGTAATTCGATATTTAAATTATACTTATAAACTTATCAAAGACTGAAATTTCAATTTTTGAATTTAAAGTCGTAAAATTATATTAAGACTGATGTTTCAATCTCAAAATGTAAAGACTGACATTGCAGTCTTAAACATACTTAAAACTGAATTGTGAAGACAGATTATGTCTTTTCAGTCTCAAATTTACATAATTGAAACACATACAATATCCAAAATAGTAAAATATGAATCATCGTAATGAATTTAATATACTAACATCACAATTTCATACATGCCAAAATACATTCAATTTTATATAAAAATTGCATAATATCTAACAACAATACACAAATGAAAAATTAATCAATTTACAATAACACATACATTCAGGAAGATGTGTATATATACAACACTTATACAAGAAAGTTAAGATAATAATTCCAAAACAGATTTTATTAAACAAAAAGATAATTCAACATGTTTTTTACACATGTTACTTCTAAAACAAAAAAGGTTGTTACAAGAAAGGCATGCAAATCAACTAATATATGTACATATATTGTTTCAACAAGGAAAACAAAGCAAACAAGTGAAGTTGGAAAGAAAATCAATCCATACTCTTATGATGTTGATGTTCTTCAACATTGCGAGATGACTGATAATGCATCGAAGCTCCTAAAAACTGCTGCATATGCGAATATTATTGCACAAACGGTAGTAGTCGTTGCATTAAATAAAAAAAGGGCATGTTTTGTTGTGTGGTCCCAAATGCATTGGAATGTAAAGGCGATTGCTGTGATGGATGTACTCCTAACTGATTCCGTGATACAATATTTCCATTTGTATAAGATTTGGAAGATATTATTGAGTATAGTGATACAATATTTCCATTTAGAAAAGATTTGGAAAACATTGTTAATCTAAGTAATATAATATTTCCAATTGCAAAAGATTTGGAAGATATCAGAAAATTTATTGGCTCTTTTGTAAAATTAGATAGGGTAATAAATTACCTACATAAGTGGAAGAATATGAAGAAGTTTTTTCTGGGGATATTGAAGTAAGGAATTAATTCTCAGGTTGGTTTATTAAACAAGGAATCTTATCAAGAGCAAATAAATTGGAGAATTAATTAGGCATTGAATTATAACCATAAATCAATTCTTACAACCCCAAGTATTTATTCTTATATAAGGATAGGGATAAGGTAAATGTATGAATCATCTCTCAAAGTTGTATTTCTTCTTCTTCCTCTCTATTATCAGTCTTGTAATATTTTCTTATTTAGAAAAGTAATAAAATCTTCTCTCCCCAAGTGAACGTACACTAATAAGACGTTAGTGGAACCACTATAAATCTCTTATGTTCTTTCTTTTATTGCTTGATCCGTGATTGTTTCGCTGGTGACTATATGTTATTTGTTTTGCCTCACCATCAATCTGTTCCTATTTGTTTTTCCGCAAGGTTGGGTTTTATTCCCAAGGCGTTTTTTTCCCTGACAATTGGTATCAGAGCTACGAGGTTGATTGAGAAAGGGTGTTAGGCGTTATGGCAGGAGATGAGGAGAATTCAACAATTGTATCAAAGCCATATGTCAAAGGGACATATATGGCAGCAGGATCTCAGTTAGCAATAGAAAGATGGAACGGGGATAAAGACATCGAGAAGTGACAATAGAGGATGAAATTGTTCTGATGAGGAACAATGTTCATCTTGTGATGTTTGCTTCTGAGGAGTTGACGGATGATATTTCAGCCGTGGAAAGGAAGGAGATGGAATGATGGGCATTTCCTACTTTACAATTAGTAATGGCAGAAAATGTCATTTCAAAGATTAGCGGTGAGACCATTGCTAAGGACATTTGGACCAAGATGGAAAAACTCTATTTAAAGAAGTCACTAACCAATCGTCTAATTTTGCTGAAGACGTTTTTCACCATGCGGATGAGAGAGGGTACTTCAGTGAAGGCACATCTAAGCTTCTTCGATGATCTCGTGATGAAGATGAAGATTATTGACTTGAAAGTGGATGAGGAGCAAATAGCAATGATTCTTTTGTGTTCTCTTCCGGAGCGATACACATGTTTTGCTAACAGTCTTATTTATGCTAGAGATACACTAACAGTAGATGATGTGAAGGCAAGTCTTCTATTTGAGAACTTGAGGGATCAGATGAAGGGGTTGAGTGAAGGTAGAGGAGGAAGCAGTACGGAAGCCTTATTAGCTGGTATGGAGAAAGGGGAGAAGAAGAAGAAAATAAAGTCAAAAGGATGGGAAGTGCTACATTTGCAAGAAACTAGGCCATTGGAAGAGATATTATCCGAACTTGAAGAAAAAATTGAAGATGGAAATTCATCGGTTGCGATGGAGAAATTTTTGTCTGATGACTTGTTGACAATGGTAGTATCATATGTATTAGACCATTGGGTGCTAGATATGGGGACGTCTTTTCATATGACACCTGATAAGAATTATTTCAGTTTTTTTTAAAAGAAAAAGAGGGGAACTGATTCTTATGGGAAATGATGCTAGTTGTAGAGTCACGGGCGAAGATATTGTGCAGATTCACATGTATGATGTGGTAATACGCACATTGACAGGTGTTCCTTATGTTTCAGGTTTTCGGAAGTCAATGATATCACTTGGGTAGTTGGCATCCAAAGGATGCGAGGTGACTATTGAGATGCGAGGTGACTATTGATAAGGATAGTCTAACGGTTTCTAAGGGTGCATTTGTAGTGATGAAGGGAGATATATTTCATAATTTGTATCTCCTGAGAGGAAGCACTGTACTTGGAGAGTCAGGGGTTAGAGTCTACAGTTCTCGTGAAAAAGATGTCAAAGCTAGACATACGAGAAGAGACTTTGAGTTTCTGCATAGGCAAAATATGACCAAAGGAGAAAGCTTCAACAAGGTGGGATTTTTCCAAAAGGGTGTGCTTGTTAAGCGGAAGAAGGTATCGTCTGAAGTTGGTCAGAGATCAAAAGAGAAAGTAGTGGATATGCATAAACCTTTTCAGACTGTTAAGTTCGGGCATTGCTCGAGCTGGAATTGCTTATCGAAATGCTAGATGCCACGCGGTGGCACAGTGTGGGGAGAGAGTTCAGTTGGTTCATGGAGACGTTTGTTTTCATGGTGAAGATTGATATGCCTTACAAGATGGGGGTATTTTTAACACTTTGTTGGCAGGCGGTGGCATTGTTGGAGTTTGTTGACAAAGTGCAATGGGTGATGGCCATGTCGAAGCTCATTGGGGGAAGTAACCATGGTGTCTTATCCGAGAAGATGCTTAGAGTAAGAGGATGTAGGTGGAGTTGGTATGCTTTCAAGGAAATATAGTATCAAGGTGGAGATTGTTAGATTCCGTGATACAATATTTCCATTTGCAGAAGATTTGGAAGATATTATTGATTATGGTGATACAATATTTCCATTTAGAAAGATTTGGAAAATACTGTTAATTTGAGTAACATAATATTTCCAACTGCAAAAGATTTGGAAGATATCAGAAAATTTATTGGCTCTTTTGTAAAATTAGATAAGGCAATAAATTACCTACATAAGTGGATGAATATGAAGAAGTTTTTTCTGGGGATAATGAAGTAAGGAATTAATTCTCTGGCTGGTTTATTAAACAACGAATCTTATCAAGAGCAAATAAATTGGAGAATTAATTAGGCATTGATTTTTAACCATAAACCAATTACTTCAACTCCAAATATTAATCAAGGATAGGGATTAGGTAATTGTATGGATCATCTCTCAAAGTTGTATTTCTTCTTCTTCCTCTCTATTATCAGTCTTGTAATATTTTCTTATTTAGAAAAGTAATAAAATCTCCTCTCCCCAAGTGGACGTACACTAACAAGATGTTAGTGGAACCACTATAAATCTCTTGTGTTCTATCTTTTATTGCTTGATCCGTGATTGTTTTGCTGGTGACTATATGTTGTTTGTTTTTCCTCGCCATTAATCCGTTCCTATTTGTTTTTCCGCAAATTTGGATTTTATTCCTAAGGCGTTTTTTGGGAAACTTTTCCCTAACACTAACAATGTAGATCTGTGACCTGATAATTAAAAAACATACAGATGTTATTAAAAATCTAACCTATAGAGAATGATAGTTAATAAAGCATGACTGCTATTATTATTATTTTCAAAAGGAAATTATTACCTATTCTTTTAGGTGCTCAACTATAGATGTATCATCAATCAGTGGCTTAGTAGGCATGTAATATATTGACGGATCTTCATTGGATGCTCTGCTTTTGTCTTATAGAACACGTAAAGGAGTAAAGAAAATCAGCATGAATTATATAATTAATAATGGAAAACAAAAATCAAGCAGTGCTTAAGGAAAGCTTGCATTGCATTGATCCCATTATCTTTCTAAGAAAAAAAAAAAATTATCCACAACTAAACTTGCTTATATGAGACCATAAAATGAACATCAGTTCCAATTTTTTCTACTCTACTTTGGCAGCAACACATGCACGTAAATTCTGCAAATGTCTAAATATGATTATGAATTGAAAGGAGGCATAATAATGGTTGTTAAAGTTAACTTTAACAAGGAGAGCTACCAGATCATGGTGTCATTTTTTAGTGAATGGCTCATGCTTTTTTATCTAAGCATTACCATTTACACTCAAAAATAATTTATACAGAAACCACTGTTCTCTTGTTTCTCAGCCGCCTTCGCCAGTTGACTCTGACTAAAGCTAGGTTAACTCAGTTATAAAAATTGAAACCACTACTACAAAATCTGATCAAAGCTTTTAAAACAGAGCAGGCTCGATTTTGAAACCGAGCTTAGATTAGTTTTAGAACTTAGCTTTAGCATAGTTCTAGAAGGGGGCAAACTGAGTTTTTAAACAGAGCTTCGGTCAGTTCTACAATAGTTTTCCAACTACAAATTACCACTTAGTTGGCGAAATTCCTTCAACAAATATGTGGCATTACGTCAACATACACTTAGAACACTCATGCAACTAATTCATGCATGCGCAGCTGCTGGCACCCTAAAACTCATGCATAAAGTTGCACAAAGTATGGATTGGGTCAGGTTAGACCAAATACTTGATTCGACCCGCATAGGTATGGGTTTAAGGTAGTTCAACCTGTATTCGACCCTATATGAGGTTGGAAACGAGTTGGGTTGAAGTATGGTTGGATCGGATTTAGTATGGTTGGGAAGGGTTGCATGAATCTAATAAAAATCGAGAATACAAGGGAATTTTTTTTAAGATAATATTAAAATATTCAACATAATATATTAGATTTTAGCTAGCATAATGCATTTAAATAACTAATTCATTATAACACATATTCTATTAAAATTTCACCGTGAAACACATCATATGAAATTAATTCACTATATAGTACAACAAGTGTTTTATCTTAAAATAAATTAAAATTCTTTTTAAAATAACATTGCCAAATTCTATCTTGTTTGGATTTAAATGAAATATTTTTTTTGGTATATGCTCTATAGAATACATAAACATTATTTTAAGATTAGACTATCCCAATTTTAAATGGATTGCTATAAAATTAGTTTTTTAATATAGGGTTGGGTCGGGTTAAAATAAGGTTGGGTAGAACAAAATATCACACCCAACCCATATATAGTATGGGTTAAAAATTGCAACTCGTATCCGATCCGAACTAGTATAGGTTGAGTTGGGTTTGGTTTATGTGGGTTGGGTCGGGTTGGTGGGTTGGGTTGTATATGGGTTGTGTGCAGCCCTACTCATGCATGCATTCACAACCATTTAACACTATTATAACTTAGAAAATCCATTCATATACATGCACATTTTTCTTAATCTTAGTTACCCATTTCTATAATATAATAACTAATATTAATAGGACAAGTAAAGGTAACCATCAAACTGAATTATGTACAAACATGCGCAATGCACACGTACAAATTCAATGTTGAAAACATTGAAACTTGCAGACACATGAATGTCTTTTCTTATATAAAATATGAGTGCACTAGAATAAAATGAGAATGCACTAGGTTATCTCCCTTTCCATAACTCAAATTTAATGGAGATGTGCAGAAAGATTGGAAAGTCTGAATTCAAGTACCAAATTGGTTTCCATCAAACGTAAAAAGGCTCATTTCCAAAATTCTCGATCCAAAAATAAACACTAGAATTTCAATGTCAAAAATAAAGGAGAATCCATGGGTTATAAAAGGATTTGACCATAAATTGATTAAAAATGAAGTGATAGCAAAAGATGCAGAACTCATGGAGTAGGATAGCATGAAAAGGTTGCCAATTCAGTATTAATAGTTTTAGTATTTGCCAATGAAACAATGAGTAAATAGGCTGATTTCATAATTGTCAACTCCATGTGCTCCATGCCCATTACTTTTTGAGATGTCAACAGATCTCAAATGATCCTATTGATCTTTACACAGAATTAGTTATAGGATGACTCTTAACCTCAGTTAAGAATCGTTTATGCTTGACTTTACATTATTGCCAGTGAACTTATAATTTTCTAATACGTGATAAAATGTCAACTTTTATACTTGAATTTAACTATAGCTCACTTTGGTTGTAGTGGCATGTTTGAAACTCATGTATGTCGATTTTTGCGCCTACTCAGAAATTTAGGTATTGTTTGGTTTACCATTTTAAATTTTGGGTTTTCGTCTGTACAAAAATGTGCACGGTGCATGTATATTACGAAAAACAACAATTTTAGAAAATAAAGTTAACATACAAAATAAAGAAACAACTTTTATCTATTTTTCATGTTTTGAGAAATAAGAGAAACTTCTTTCTTCCATAATTGAAACATCTCCTCCGCGGTCCCCTCCATCGTAATTTCATTCTACCAATCCTCCTTTCACACTTTTAATGTTTTGTAATTAATTTTGAAAACTCAAAACCCAAAATTCATTTTTACCCAAACGCACCCTTCCCTTTTATACCTATTTTTGTTTATATTTCAAATTTGAATAGAGTAAAGAAATTAATTTATTAACATATAATATGTGCACATACCTTGTCATTTGCCAAAAAAATGATAGTTTCCCAACCCTGAAATGGTTTGACTTGCTCCTCATACTGTTGCCTTCTCTTCCATTGCAATCTGAATATACACATTCTAGCTACGTGTCAGTGTCAGGAATGCAGCTACCGAGGATAATAAGTAACTGATTAATAAATAAGGTAATCTATGCACTTGAATGACACTAAACATCGATAAACTTTTTAGCATCAAATTCTATGATTGCAAAAGGCTCAGAGAACCCTATACACAAATAAACCTTAATTTAATCATACCTTAATTTAATCATACTCCCTAGTGCATCGTGTAATGATATTTTTACAAATCCCTTTACATAAGTACCCCATATAAAATATAGTTTGATCATGAAAAAACAAACATCAAAATACAAGAATCCTTGAAAACACTGTTAAGTACTCCAAACTATGAAATCTTCACTAACAAGAACACTATTAAGTTTACAGTAAGTCATTACTTTCCTTCAAGTGACTTTATCATATTATTAAAATTACATTCTTCCTGAATCTTCAATTTCTACTTCTTGATTTTATTCATATAAACGTTCTCGAATGCCTTTTCTTTCATGATCAGTGGCAGGAAAACAAACACATAGCAAGACTGGTGGATGTTGAGGCTTTTCATGGAAAATGTTGAGGCTTTTTGGCTGCTTCTGATTAATCCAGGCCCCAAATTCGGAAGTGGGAAGTATGCCTTTCGCTAGCTGGAATAGTACGGTACGAGAATCTGGGTCCTCGACCTCGGCGAGGGCGACATTAAACCGAGAGAAATAGCTTTTGAGGGACTCGGCGGGTCCTTGGTATATGACAAGGCGAGGGCACTCTTTGGAGTTGGAATATGCATTCTGAATTGTTTGACCAACTTTGTCGCTAACTGGCCGAAGTTGTCAATGGAATCAAGTGGGAGGCGAGAGAACCAAAGTAGAGCGGTTTCCGATAAGAAGACTGGAAAGCACTTGCATTTAACCGGATCGTTGCCCGGCTCGAGTCCATTTGCCATTGATACCGATTTAGGAAGGCATAGGGATCCGTGGTGCCGTCGTAGAGCGGCATCTGTGGCATGCTGAAGTGTTGCGGCCATTCATCTTCTTTCACCCTTCTTGTGAAGGGGTTGCACCTAATGTGCGCTTCCCATGAATCATGCACGTTCCCTTGCATTTCCCTCATTATTCTTCGGACCATGATGGGAAGGTAAGTTGGATGGGGAACCGCCATTGGGATCCATGTGTTTTGGCGAGGTTCCGGAGTCCTGTTGCGAGGTCGCTTTCTATGATGGATGTCCGGATCGTCTTCCTCCATCTCCTCGACATCTATGATTGGGTCTTGGTGTGGACAGTGAGGTGGAGTGGGGTGATGCGGATCCTGTTTTGGAGGAGCGTGGGCCGTTGGAATAGCAGGCCCATCACCCTGATTAGCGACCATTGAGTTGTGTCGAGGAAGAGGTTGGTTTGTAAGATCTGGTCCATCGTCGATAATCAAGCGAGAGCTCGGTACTGTCCCCCGTCACTATATGTGATTGTAGCTCGATCGTCGTTGCCATTCACATTGTAGTTGGCGTACCATTGCCGTTGTCGAGAGCGTTGGTGCAAACGGCGACGTTGTTAATGAGACTAAAACTCATTCTTTGTTGCGGGCCCCTTGATTCGAAAGATGAAGTTTCTAACACAGTTGGTCGAGGTCGAGCGTTGTTCCGAGTTAGTTGAAGTCGAGTGACGACACGCTGACTTTTTTGAAGTTGTCGCATAAGGTCAATGCTATTCTTCAATGCTTGGCTAAGCTCGATCGCCATGTTCTCATATCTTTCATTATGCGTGCGGATTTGAGCTTGTGTCACAGGCTTTTTGGGGTCCAAAATAGGAGGGATTTTACTAGTGGCCGGGACGTCCGTTGTTTTTGGTGATTGGGAGGTACCGACCTCGGCTGCGGCTGAAGAGCTGACCACTGCGTTCTTTGACTGTTTACCATCGTAAGCAGATTTGACAGCAGGTTGAGCAAGGAACTTAAGCTTGTCGAAATCGAGATGATAATGTGGAAGAAAGACGCAAATCTTGAGTTCAATTCTCAGTGAAAGCACCATATGTTGACGGCAAAAAATATCGTAAACACCAAAGATTCCTATTACTAGGAATAGTTAATTTTGTCGTAAGATTAAGTAAGAGAAAGCTGTAAATGACACGAGAATTTATAGTGGTTCGGCCGCGGATTAGGCCTACGTCAACTTTGGAAGGATATGGAACTTTTATTAGTCACTTAAGAATTACAAGGTAGAGCCATGCTCATTACATTCAATTTTATAATTGCCGTATGCTAGGTATTTAGGAAAAAGAATATTTAATTCTCCTTCTTCCACAAATAGGATATGCCATTAATGAGACTCATGAAGCTCTAGGAAGGCCTCAAGTGAAGAAAATCCGACCCCTTTGAAGTGTGAGGCTATGGGGTATTTATAGGAAGTGGTTAGGTGGGGGTTAGTTAGGAGTAGGTAGAAATAGGGACCACATGCACAAATTTCGAGCTCACCTGCACATATTTCGAACTCGCCTAGGTTGCGAATTTCGCAATCCTTGGGGTACGAAATTTCGAGCTTACCTGCACATATTTCGAACCCGCCTGGTGTGCGAATTTCGCACTCCTTGGGGCACGAAATTCGAACCCGGAGGGGTTCGAAGTTTGAACCGAGGGGGGGTGGGGTTTCGAAATTCGAACCCGGAGGGGGTTCGAATTTCGAACCCGGAGGGGTTCCAAGTTCGAACCGGCCGGGGGGGGGGGGGGGGGGTTCGAAGTTCGAACCCGGAGAGGTATGAATTTTGTATGCACTCGGACTAGGGGTTTGAGACTTGGACTTGCAAATCTTCGGGGTGCGAGGTCTTGGTTTGACAATGTTTGGAGGAGCGACGAGGTTCATGGAAGTTGTTGGCTGAATCCCCGACTTTGAGTTGATCTGGTAATTCTGGGCAACACACTTGTTGGCGGAAATCAAATGAATCGGGCGGTGCCCACAGTTTCGACCTAACCGGCTAGGTCGATCGTGTGAAAACCCGTAACTTCCCTGTAAAGGAAAGAGCGGATAGTTCGAGAACAAGCCACAACAGAACGCAGACGGAAGAACGTTTCATTGTATATTACAACAATTCCATCAGAATACAAGAATATACAGGGTATGAAGAAATATTACACAGAAATATCAGAGATTTAAATTATTTAAATACATCGCAGCGGAAAATAATACAATACACAACTAGAAGAGATATACGGATATAAAGCTTTCCGGATATCATTCCAGCTGTAAACCAGGATCCTGTGAATATAAATCTGCAAAACCAAAACTACTAGCTGCCCGGGTCAAAATAGGGGCACCCAGAGTTTAGGTTAAATCAATAAACTCCAAGTCAGTCATGGGACTGGTGTGAGAACTAAAACAGTTATTTATCTTTATTTTAAAGTTAGGTAAATAAAGGGACCACGCCGTATAACACGGAACGGGTTTCCTCCCAAGAATACCAGTGCATAAAACAAACAGCGCAATGCTAAATAAGAAAAAATGAAGCTATTATAAGACCCAGGTCCTATCACACAATGCAACGCAAGCCAGGAGATAGGGTTTTACCTTACAATAGCCAAAGAATGCTTGGTACGTTTAAAACAAATCATTTGATACTATTATAAGTGCATAGTGTATAAAACAACTTCAAATCATAAGTATCAATCATAGACGGCATGGGTACCATATGTCATGTCGCCATACTAGGCTCTACAAATAAAACCACAAATGTCACGTATTTGGAAGTTGGATTTCCATCTGTGAACCGAGGCCAGGGATCGTCCTCTACCGATTTGAGACAATCTAGCCCATGTCTCAGGCAAGTACTCAGTCAAGCCTTGGAGCGACAGGGCCGGTCCACCGATGTGGATTAAAATTCCTGAACACTGCGTTTCCCCGCCCTTTGGGGCGTAAATGAGCCAACGAATGGCTCCATCGGACCCGGATCGTCCGATCTAACCGAGGCGCCTCGCAACAGCAACAACCACACAGGTGAAAAGTATATAAATGTCAGGGCTGGTAGGTCACTGACACCACCTTAGCTAGAAGGAAACACATGCCCTCCCTGAGGTCCTCTCCCGTTTCTGGTTCACAACCGGGGTGTGAGGCTCGCGCATTCACGTTACATAAAGCTATGCCACACAGGCGGTGCTTTGATCATCAACCACAAGACTTTGCTTTTCAACAGAAGCCTTGATCATTTGCATTTTAGGCATGCCACACAGGCAATTCACTCTATGCGTTTGATATCCATCTGTATATAACCCCTGAGCTCGCACGTCTCAGAGAAGGGCGTTAGGCAAGAGAATAAATTCTCCGCCGCCAAACAGATATATATTTAATAGAAATCAATCACACAGACTAAAATCCAATGTCAGACACACAGACCATTTACAAGTCCGTTCTGGGTCTGAACGAAACCGGAGGCACCTAGTACCTCGCATATCCATCGATCCCCAAGTACATCTAGACGATCACCAACTGTTTCCATCTTCTTGGGTGTACATCCCAATCAAGATCATCAGTAGTCACCCAAACGACGTGAAGACCTCCGGTCTTCGACCACCGTCTTCATCTTCGACTTGTCGTCGTATCAGTTATTCAGAATGGGATAAACCCGGTCTTTCCGAATAACTCGCGTATATAATAAACAAGTGTTACACAAACACAACATACGCCTCATTCCAATTTATCAGTCACTAACCGTAAATTAACAAGAGAATAATTCCCCAAATATTAACCCCGAAGGCCGAAACCAACATCAGATCAATATCCAGAAAACCATTCTGCTTAGCTAACCGACAGTTAGTTTCTAAATTTCACATTCATAGGGAAAGGTTCCCATTAATTTTATCAAAGATAAATCATTAAAATTTATTCTTTAATCTACTTTTGAATTTCGATTCAACTAGTCGGGATTAACGAACCTTACCGAAGTAATCATTTGTTTTAATTTCCCAATCCTAACTTATTCATCCCATGAAGTAAAATGGGTAATACTTCATAACTAACACCACGGTGTTATCGGTAAATTCAATTACCATTTCACGTTCAAATCTAATTAAAGATTCAACTATCGTCCGGAGCAAAACTGGTGATACTCCATTCTCGATCATTTCAATCTAATTAAAGATTCATTAAAACTCCACTTAGTTTTAATCTGTGACTGGGTTAAAGAATCAGTGTCATTTAAAACACGGTTCACGATAAACCCAAAATCACATCACATTTCAGTCAGTCCCTAACCGTAAATTAGCAAGTGAGCAGTTCCCTAAGTATCAACACCGAAGGCCGAAACCAACATCAGATCAATACCCCAGAAACCATTCAACTCAACTAATCTCCAGTTAGTTTCTGAATTTTCTTAACTCCTTTGGGTCTAAGAACCGTATTATTGAAGATACCGTTCACGACAACCCAAAATCACATTTCATTAATTATCGGGTTAAAGAACAAGTGTTATTTAAAACACTGTTCACGATAAACCCAAAAATCAATATCCATTCAATTCCAATTAAATATTATTTAATTGGTACACTTCATTAAATCTAAATAAAAAGATTTAATCTTTTCTCAACTGGGTTCAAGAACAGTGTTAATGAAGACACCATTCACGACAAACCCAAATCACATTTGATATTAAATACAAGGCTCTGAATAGAAAATATATCGGCTTATATTCAATATCAAATTCTACGACTAACAAATGTCGTATTGGAAATAACGATATAAATATATATCTTTCAAATTTCCATAACAACATCTGTATAATCACGAAATCCAATGTAACGACCCAGCAGGTTCGACGCCCAGACTTCGACAATGATACATTAAACCCGTATCACTTGCCAAAATCGAAGTATCGAAAACACCAGATAGTTATGAGAAAGAAGGTAGAGGGTGAGATACGAGAGAAAGAAATATTAGAATTGAAGAAGAAGAACCAACACAGAGTCTCACATCGCAGCGGAACACAATATAATACATAAATGAATCTTTATTGAGAGCTTTTGAAAATACTTACAATATCAGAGTACAACACACATATGGACAGTTTTGATAATCTGTCCTCATATATATATAATCACACAGCGGAATATCATTCATCTGAACATCTTCAGCTCGTCTCTGGACTTCTCAGTACCTGATAACCTGAACCTGTACACCTCGGTCTAACCCGAGCATTTACAAAACACCGGGTCAGTCTGGTGGACCAGAGTGAGAATAATAACTCGCACAACATTAAGGTATCACACAGCTTGATTTTTAAAGTAAAAATCCTTTCGAAAGAAAAGAATAATCGTAAGACCGATCCACACATAAACACAGACGGTTTTTACCTTACGATAACCCAAAACATCTTTTGAAATCATAGATTGATCTGATATTATGATAATGTCTAGATACAGATAATTAGTAAATCTAGAGGAACGCTTGCATCTCACGCTCCTCGTATATAGTATACAATCGAAAACCGCGGGCGCTTATTGGATATTGGATTTCCAACTTGACAAGGTATGGGACCACCTTTCGCACGTGTATCTCTAGAGGCGAATACACAGGGTTCAACAAGAACGTCTTGCAACCCGGCCCTCACATGACCGACCACTCATTTCGCTTGAGTGTATCGAATGTATATCACCAACGGTTGGACTCAAACCACCGTTCCCGAATGGGCAGAATCGATAGATTAAGAAACAAAAGGAATTTCTCTAGATAGGTGATTATACACACTAATGGGAGTGACCCACATAGCCATGCTGCCTGCCCGATTTTTGTCATCTCTCGGTTGATGAGGCTTGAGGTCAGAATTTCCTTTACAGCACCTGGCCACCATCCACTTTAAATGCCACATCGTCAGATCCGCCAGATATCTCACTGATTGACGTCCACAAAAATACTCTAGTTTATTTGGCTAGAGAATAACCATTTCTCCGCCGTCAACTATGGTACGTTGGAGAAATCAACTCATGTAATTTCTTTGGAAATACTCTGTCATGCATTCGTCCATACAAGTCATCCAGGAACAGGATGAACCGAAGGCACTCTCCTACTGCATCTCATATAGGAATCACCCCATGGATCAGTAGCAAAAAGTCCTTGCAACCCGTGGATTCCAACCACGACCGAACCACAGCTTATCTCTAGGAGCTCACCAAAGATTATTAGCAGTCCTTCCGCTTATGAAGATCCCCGGTCTTCAATGCTCCATCTCGATCATCTTCTAATCTCTTCACGTATTTGTTGGTCGGAATGGTTTTCGAATATAAATTCGATCCCGGTCTTTCCATACCAACAAGCGAATTGATCAGGTTTTGATAGTCGGTGACTTAACTATCAAATAACACATGTGTCAATAAAATGATTTCACTGATTCAGTACTTGGCATGACTTGGCCTTTTAAAAATATTTTTAACAAAGTTGTTAATCAATTCTAATATTCGACTTAACTCTATTCGCTTGACTCTAGATCGCAGCGATCACAATGGTTACGCCTGGTTCCCTCAGGAAACATCCGACCGCCGTAGGCTATCTGCAACCCTGCGAATTACGCTAGCAGTCGTACGAAATGGCAACTCTTTCTGACTAACTACGTTTGACTAACTCTACTTTATTTGATCAACTCTAATTAAATAACAAATGTTCGATATAAATTTGAAATCAATATTCTTATTCCTTTTTAAACCAATATTGCAATATTCCTTAATTTCCCAAATCCTTGCATTAGAGTTCAGTATTTCTTGTATAACATAAAACCAAAA
Source organism: Allium sativum (assembly GCA_030737875.1). Taxonomy (NCBI): domain Eukaryota; kingdom Viridiplantae; phylum Streptophyta; class Magnoliopsida; order Asparagales; family Amaryllidaceae; genus Allium; species Allium sativum. Next base: position 504,280,011 of record CM060921.1, on the reverse strand, counting down.
ATTCACCTTTACTCACACCAAACTAATACCGTCCCTTGATAATAGTGAGGCCAACCAAGTTGGGGTATTTTAGTTACCTCTTAGACCTTGATCGACCCGTTCTTACCTCAGAGTAATATTAGCTTATCACATAACTATCGATACTAAATCTCGTTTCAAATCTTGATTTCAAATCTGGGTTATTCAACCTTTCTTATATTTGAAACCTTTGTTCGAACATCTCATCACTTCGCCCCTTTTAAAGTATCATTCCAATTCGGATTCGCCTTACTTAATTTGAAGCATTAAGTAAAACCCTTATTTAAATCTTTATACTTGCCTACCAACTTCATTTACCGAGTTCGTCGAACATTTGGGTCATAAAACACTCCATAATCTCTTAATCGAATTTTATCTCCACTAATTATTTCTTACTCGACTTTACATTGAATTCATTTCTTTAAATCATTTTAAATTAAAAGGATAATTAGTTTTACCATTAACCATATCAAAATATAGTTAACTTTGCCCAAACCAAAAATAGGGTTATTATTACTTTTACAAGCTTACTCAAAAATAATTTAGGTTATTAACAATAACCAGTTCAATATTCTCTTTAGATTTTAGTTAATCGAAGATTAACTAATACCTAACTCTACTCGTTACACTTTAATGAATATTTAAATCAATATCTGTCCCTTTGTCCATTTTACTCGAAACAGTGGATTTTACCAACCACATATATCAGTTAACAGTTAACTGAATTCCCTTTTGTCATTTCCCTTTCCTTAAATTTAACAAATAACTTAATTGATAAAAATCAGCTTTCAATTGTTTAAAACAAATTGTCTAAGTAACCAACCCATAGGTAAAACCTTGGGTTTTTCTCAGCTGCCAAACTTCTATAAACCCTTCTTTTATCACTTTTCTTTATAAAATCATTTAAAAACCAATTATAACTCAATTCGTAAATAATAAATATTTATTTCCTTTTTACAACTTTAATTCAAATAATAGATTTAAAAATCTATTTCCAGTTATAAAATAAATTTTATAACTTATCTCGTCGATTTACCTGACGGTAGATCGATATTTATAAAACGGTAAATTCGCAGGCCATGTACTGCCAACCACTCAACCAATAATACCCATTGGTTAAACCAACAAATGGTAAATCATCAGGTCAATATTCAATCGTCAAACCAATTCAATAATGGTCTCATAACAGTTTATAATGACAATTCAAGGTCGACCACAACAACCAATCAAACAATTCATTTACTAAAACACGTTTATTTTATAAACGTGACCAATGAGGTAACTTACCTCAATTGGAACCAATCGTTAAAAATAACGATTTGGATTTCACTGAAATTAAACGATGTTTAATTTCATCAATTCAACAATTATGAATATCCATCAGCAATCAGTCAATCACTAGCAACCATAGCACATACAAATAAAAACCCAACTTATAAAATATAAGCGGGAAATAACTGAGTGAGTTTAACTCACCTTTGAATTTGATTTCGTCGATAAATCAGCTTGTTTTCAGTTGAATTGACGATGTTTTATTTTTCTGAAAAATCCAGCTACTGCCTGCCTTGCTCAGTCCTCATCCATCGCGTAGTACTACTTTTCACGGTCCCGACGTTTTTCGTTTCGTTGAAATCTGATTTCGTGTGCATTCGAAATTAATATTTGAATCTTTATAAATCATTTAGAACTAAAAATAAAATAAAATAAACCGGGCCTTACTTGATCCATTCAGCCCATTACCACTCTAAACCCACCCGCACCCCTCTTATAACCCTAAAGAAAATCGATCGTTCATTCCTTTCAAACCCTCACTTTCAAAGATCCTCTGCCGCCACACAAAAAGAATTGGAGAAACCGAAACCCTAGATGCTGAAACCCCTTCCTTTTCGTCAACCAGATCTCCGACGCTCCTCGCCTCCCATCGTCTGACGCTTCGCCACCCCAAACTCCTCGACCTCCTTCAGCAACGGTCGCGCCACACCCCAAACGCTTCTAGTTCAAATAGATCGATCCCGAAACCTTCGGGGAAAATACTGTGTTGAGAGGCGCAAAAGCTAAGTATTTTTTTTCCAAATTTTTTTTCTGTTTTTGATTTTTCTGTTCTTTCTTTTCGTTTTCGAATTTGGTTATTGATTGTGCGTTGAAACAATGAACGTGGATGGGTATTTATACTAGGAAGGATCACTGTTATTCTTGAATTGTTAAATCCTAGCTTTTAGATTGAGCTGTTACTAGATTTTTAGGCGTTTACTTCTTCATTTCGGCTCTGCCATGAATTGTCGAACTGTGTGTGATTGATATGGTGATGGATGCATGATGCTTAACAGTAGAAATGGGGCGGGTTTTTGGTTGGTTTCCATGTGAAATCCCGCAACCCGAACTGTTCCTACAGCTTAAGCTATATGTATTGTCTGTCTGCTATAGGAAACCATTGGTTTGTTCTTCCTTGTTGTCAATTTATATAGTCTGTTCATCTATTAAATGTCTACTTCAGTTCAAATCTTTGGACTGCGAAATGTATATATGGCAGAGGGCTTTCATATGAGATTTCCTGAATGAAGATATGTTATCTGTTTTTTTATAGATTCGGTGTAAAGATTTGATATGGAAATCTACATATACTAGTTTTTCCTTAGCTGTGTATCCTATATTTCTTTAGCTGTTTACTGGTGATGCAAACCTTGCATTGTCTTGTCTCTTAGCTGTTCTTGTACGTTTTATAGCTGTTCACTACTTATTTATTTTTCATCTTCGAAATCTTTAACTTTATATATATTTACCTACTTTCTAGCTATACTCATAACTGTATATCTCCTTTTCAGATCAACCCTGTTGGTAATGAAGAAGTGACGCTGGGAGAGGATTTCATTTTAGATTTCTCTGCTATTATTTTCTCATTTGTCAATGTATATGTAACTGTTTACTTGTTTATTTCATTGAAAATTTTGAACTTTGTACTGTATCTTGTATATCAAACATGAGATTTTTACTGTGTAAAATATTTGGTTCATACGTCTGTTTTCATGTAGGCTTGACAAGGTATTGATGCTTTTTAAGGCAGGCTATTGAATGGTTATATCAAATGTGTAAAGTTTTGTTCTTTCCTGTTGGCAGAGAAATTTTACATATGTACTTGAACGGATTTGGAAAAATTTTGTTTACTGAAATCTCTGTTCTTAAATCATGTATCAAGTGGTGTTTGTCAACTGGTTTAGTACATACTTTGATCTTTAATATAAATATTTGTGCTACCGCCACTTGATATAGTTGAATATTAAAATAATTATTCTAAGTACTAGGGGGAACCATATTTAACTTTGAACAAAAATCACTCTTAAGCCAAAATAGTGTTATGAACATTACTTGAAAGTAACTGTTCATTTTTAGCGATCTTCTCAATGAGATATAAAGACCCAAGCCAAAGATTTTACTTCCTTACATTAATTAACCCCAAGTACACATTATTTAATTATACTGGAACTATAATTCTAGTCTTACGGTATCAACTAGACGACATGGAATTACTGAGCTTTAAGTTGGTTATTTAAAATCTTATGTAATGTCGATATGATATAAATTAAATCTCAAAACAGTTAAATTGAATAATAACCTGATATTATCGAATATTCAAACCGAAACACCGTATAACTTCAAATAAGATGAGGATTGATTTTTAACACAAATTTGGTTAAACGATATCAAACATATATATAAATTCTTATTTAATTGATTAAATAAACGTTATCGTTTATAAACGATTTCCATAGCGACTATTTCAAAAGTTTAACTGGACGTAACTAACAAATCATAACACGAAATCTCGATTTTTCTCTTTCATATGAAAATTATCGTCAATCCGGTTCCAACGTTTCTCGTTTCACAGAGTTCCGACTTAAAACGAATTCTGTATACTCAGTTGAAGTTCAAAACGAAATTTATGAACTACCGCGCCATTTCTAGTTCGTTTATAATATAATTATAATTTAAACGTTCTGACGTCGTTTTTTAATAACGAATATATTTATAATTCAATATAAACTATATTTAAACCACTTTAAACCGCTCGTTCACCTTATACAGTAAATTCACCATTTTCTCAATATCCCGAAATTAAAATGTTATTATATTATTAATAAAATTTAAATATTCAAATTAAAATGGTTAAATCCATTAATTAAACATAAATCAATATTTTAAATAAATAAAATATTTCAAATAAATGGTCAGAAAATACGGGACATTACATTCTTCCCCCCTTAAAATAATTTCGTCCTCGAAATTGCTAAGGTAAGAAAGGACGTTACAAACTCATTAATTTCTAATTATTCCATTCAAACAACTATCATTCAATAACAAACAATTCCAAATCAGCAATCAATCCACAATCAACCAAATCAACTGAATTCACGTTCAGTATTAATACTTTATTTTGGTTCACAGATTTGAACAACAATTGGTTAATACCCGATTTATTTCTGTTTGATTAATTCAAATTCCAAATTTAATTAATTTAATTAAATTTGACCAAGTAAAGTTTCAATTCAAATTTCAATCAAATTTGAATTTCATTCACATCAATCAAGCACACAAATCAATATCTCAATAATTTGATAAATTATTTCTTTTCTATACAAAATATAATTTGGGTAAAATTATTTCATTTACCCTCTTTTCAAAACCATATCGTATCCGTGGACAGTCCAATGCTTCTCAACACTTGAATCGACCAACAAACACAATACAAATCATTTGTATATAAAATTTACAAATACGCTCTCGTATATATATACACTCAACCTTGATCTAGGGTATTACTAACCCCATCTCTATCGAGTTACACCACAGAGCCAAGGTTATTACTAAACCAATAGCTCTGATACCACTGTAACGACCCAGCAGGTTCGACGCCCAGACTTCGACAATGATACATTAAACCCGTATCACTTGCCAAAATCGAAGTATCGAAAACACCAGATAGTTATGAGAAAGAAGGTAGAGGGTGAGATAAGAGAGAAAGAAATATTAGAATAGAAGAAGAAGAAGAACCAACACAGAGTCTCACATCGCAACGGAACACAATATAATACATAAATGAATCTTTATTGAGAGCTTTTGAAAATACTTACAATATCAGAGTACAACACACATCTGGACAGTTTTGATAATCTGTCCTCATATATATATAATCACACAGCGGAATATCATTCATCTGAACATCTTCAGCTCGTCTCTGGACTTCTCAGTACCTGATAACCTGAACCTGTACACCTCGGTCTAACCCGAGCATTTACAAAACACCGGGTCAGTCTGGTGGACCAGAGTGAGAAAAAATACTCGCACAGCATTAAGGTATCACACAGCTTGATTTTTAAAGTAAAAATCCTTTCGAAAGAAAAGAATAATCGTAAGACCGATCCACACATAAACACGGACGGTTTTTACCTTACGATAACCCAAAACATCTTTTGAAATCATATATTGATCTGATATTATGATAATGTCTAGATACAGATAATTAGCAAATCTAGAGGAATGCTTGCATCTCACGCTCCTCGTATATAGTATACAATCGAAAACCGCGGGCGCTTATTGGATATTGGATTTCCAACTTGACAAGGTATGGGACTACCTTTCGCACGTGTATCTCTAGAGGCGAATACACAGGGTTCAACAAGAACGTCTTGCAACCCGGCCCTCACATGACCGACCACTCATTTCGCTTGAGTGTATCGAATGTATATCACCAATGGTTGGACTCAAACCACCGTTCCCGAATGGGCAGAATCAATAGATTAAGAAACAAAAGGAATTTCTCTAGATAGGTGATTATACACACTAATGGGAGCGACCCACATAGCCATGCTGCCTGCCCGATTTTTGTCATCTCTCGGTTGATGAGGCTTGAGGTCAGAATTTCCTTTACAGCACCTGGCCACCATCCACTTTGAATGCCACATCGTCAGATCCGCCAGATATCTCACTGATTGACGTCCACAAAAATACTCTAGTTTATTTGGCTAGAGAATAACCATTTCTCCGCCGTCAACTATGGTACGTTGGAGAAATCAACTCATGTAATTTCTTTGGAAATACTCTGTCATACATTCGTCCATACAAGTCATCTAGGAACAGGATGAACCGAAGGCACTCTCCCACTGCATCTCATATAGGAATCACCCCATGGATCAGTAGCGAGAAGTCCTTGCAACCCGTGGATTCCAACCACGACCGAACCACAGCTTATCTCTAGGAGCTCACCAAAGATTATTAACAGTCCTTCCGCTTATGAAGATCCCCGGTCTCCAATGCTCCATCTCGATCATCTTCTAATCTCTTCACGTATTTGTTGGTCGGAATGGTTTTCGAATATAAATTCGATCCTGGTCTTTCCATACCAACAAGCGAATTGATCAGGTTTTGATAGTCGGTGACTTAACTATCAAATAACACATGTGTCAATAAAATGATTTCACTGATTCAGTACTTGGCATGACTTGGCCTTTTAAAAATATTTTTAACAAAGTTGTTAATCAATTCTAATATTCGACTTAACTCTATTCGCTTGACTCTAGATCGCAGCGATCACAATGGTTACGCCTGGTTCCCTTAGGAAACATCCGACCGCCGTAGGCTATCTGCAACCCTGCGTATTACGCTAGCAGTCGTACGCAATGTCAACTCTTTCTGACTAACTACGTTTGACTAACTCTACTTTATTCGATCAACTCTAATTAAATAACAAATGTTCGATATAAATTTGAAATCAATATTCTTATTCCTTTTTAAACCAATATTGCAATATTCCTTAATTTCCCAAATCCTTGCATTAGAGTTCAGTATTTCTTGTATAACATAAAACCAAAAATTCACCTTTACTCACACCAAACTAATACCGTCCCTTGATAATAGTGAGGCCAACCAAGTTGGGGTATTTTAGTTACCTCTTAGACCTTGATCGACCCGTTCTTACCTCAGAGTAATATTAGCTTATCACATAACTATCGATACTAAATCTCGTTTCAAATCTTGATTTCAAATCTGGGTTATTCAACCTTTCTTATATTTGAAACCTTTGTTCGAACATCTCATCACTTCGCCCCTTTTAAAGTATCATTCCAATTCGGATTCGCCTTACTTAATTTGAAGCATTAAGTAAAACCCTTATTTAAATCTTTATACTTGCCTACCAACTTCATTTACCGAGTTCGTCGAACATTTGGGTCATAAAACACTCCATAATCTCTTAATCGAATTTTATCTCCACTAATTATTTCTTACTCGACTTTACATTGAATTCATTTCTTTAAATCATTTTAAATTAAAAGGATAATTAGTTTTACCATTAACCATATCAAAATATAGTTAACTTTGCCCAAACCAAAAATAGGGTTATTATTACTTTTACAAGCTTACTCAAAAATAATTTAGGTTATTAACAATAACCAGTTCAATATTCTCTTTAGATTTTAGTTAATCGAAGATTAACTAATATCTAACTCTACTCGTTACACTTTAATGAATATTTAAATCAATATCTATCCCTTTGTCCATTTTACTCGAAACAGTGGATTTTACCAACCACATATATCAGTTAACAGTTAACTGAATTCCCTTTTGTCATTTCCCTTTCCTTAAATTTAACAAATAACTTAATTGATAAAAATCAACTTTCAATTGTTTAAAACAAATTGTCTAAGTAACCAACCCGTAGGTAAAACCTTGGGTTTTTCTCTGCTGCCAAACTTCTATAAACCCTTCTTTTATCACTTTTCTTTATAAAATCATTTAAAAACCAATTATAACTCAATTCGTAAATAATAAATATTTATTTCCTTTTTACAACTTTAATTCAAATAATAGATTTAAAAATCTATTTCCAGTTATAAAATAAATTTTATAACTTATCTCGTCGATTTACCTGACGGTAGATCGATATTTATAAAACGGTAAATTCGCAGGCCATGTACTGCCAACCACTCAACCAATAATACCCATTGGTTAAACCAACAAATGGTAAATCATCAGGTCAATATTCAATCGTCAAACCAATTCAATAATGGTCTCATAACAGTTTATAATGACAATTCAAGGTCGACCACAACAACCAATCAAACAATTCATTTACTAAAACACGTTTATTTTATAAACGTGACCAATGAGGTAACTTACCTCAATTGGAACCAATCGTTAAAAATAACGATTTGGATTTCACTGAAATTAAACGACGTTTAATTTCATCAATTCCACAATTATGAATATCCATCAGCAATCAGTCAATCACTAGCAACCATAGCACATACAAATAAAAAACCCAACTTATAAAATATAAGCGGGAAATAACTGAGTGAGTTTAACTCACCTTTGAATTTGATTTCGTCGATAAATCAGCTTGTTTTCAGTTGAATTGACGATGTTTTATTTTTCTGAAAAATCCAGCTGCTGCCTGCCTTGCTCAGTCCTCATCCATCGCGTAGTACTGGTTTTCAAGGTCCCGACGTTTTTCGTTTCGTTGAAATCTGATTTCCTGTGCATTCGAAATTAATATTTGAATCTTTATAAATCATTTAGAACTAAAAATAAAATAAAATAAACCGGGCCTTACTTGATCCATTCAGCCCATTACCACTCTAAACCCACCCGCACCCCTCTTATAACCCTAAAGAAAATCGATCGTTCATTCCTTTCAAACCCTCACTTTCAAAGATCCTTCGCCGCCACACAAAAAGAATTGGAGAAACCGAAACCCTAGATGCTGAAACCCCTTCCTTGTCGTCCACCGGATCTCCGACGCTCCTCGCCTCCCATCGTCTGACGCTTCGCCACCCCAAACTCCTCGACCTCCTTCAGCAACGGTCGCGCCACACCCCAAACGCTTATAGTTCAAATAGATCGATCCCGAAACCTTCGGGGAAAATACTGTGGTAAGAGGCGCAAAAGCTAAGTATTTTTTTTTCCAAATTTAATTCTGTTTTTGATTTTTCTGTTCTTTCTTTTCGGTTTAGAATTTGGTTATTGATTGTGCGTTGAAACAATGAACGTGGATGGGTATTTATACTAGGAAGGATCACTGTTATTCATGAATTGTTAAATCCTAGCTTTTAGATTGAGCTGTTACTAGATTTTTAGGCGTTTACTTCTTCATTTCGGCTCTGCCATGAATTGTCGAACTGTGTGTGATTGATATGGTGATGGATGCATGATGCTTAACAGTAGAAATGGGGCGGGTTTTTGGTTGGTTTCCATGTGAAATCCTGCTACCCGAACTGTTCCTATAGCTTAAGCTATATGTATTGTCTGTCTGCTATAGGAAACCATTGGTTTGTTCTTCCTTGTTGTCAATTTATATAGTCTGTTCATCTATTAAATGTCTACTTCAGTTCAAATCTTTGGACTGCGAAATGTATATATGGCAGAGGGCTTTCAAATGAGATTTCCTGAATGAAGATATATTATCTGTTTTTTTATAGATTCGGTGTAAAGATTTGATATGGAAATATACATATACTAGTTTTTCCTTAGCTGTGTATCCTATATTTCTTTAGCTGTTTACTGGTGATGCAAACCTTGCATTGTCTTGTCTCTTAGCTGTTCTTGTACGTTTTATAGCTGTTCACTGCTTATTTATTTTTCATCTTTGAAATCTTTAACTTTATATATATTTACCTACTTTCTAGCTATACTCATAGCTGTATATCTCCTTTTCAGATCAACCCTGTTGGTAATGAAGAAGTGACGCTGGGAGAGGATTTCATTTTAGATTTCTCTGCTATTATTTTCTCATTTGTCAATGTATATGTAACTGTTTACTTGTTTATTTCATTGAAAATTTTGAACTTTGTACTGTATCTTGTATATCAAACATGAGATTTTTACTGTGTAAATTATTTGGTTCATACGTCTGTTTTCATGTAGGCTTGACAAGGTATTGATGCTTTTTAGGGCAGGCTATTGAATGGTTGTATCAAATGTGTAAAGTTTTGTTCTTTCCTGTTGGCAGAGAAATTTTACATATGTACTTGAACGGACTTGGAAAAATTTTGTTTACTGAAATCTCTGTTCTTAAATCATGTATCAAGTGGTGTTTGTCAACTGGTTTAGTACATGCTTTGATCTTTAATATAAATATTTGTGCTACCGCCACTTGATATAGTTGAATATTAAAATAATTATTCTAAGTACTAGGGGGAACCATATTTAACTTTGAACAAAAATCACTCTTAAGCCAAAATAGTGTTACGAACATTACTTGAAAGTAACTGTTCATTTTTAGCGATCTTCTCAATGAGATATAAAGACCCAAGCCAAAGATTTTACTTCCTTACATTAATTAACCCCAAGTACACATTATTTAATTATACTGGAACTATAATTCTAGTCTTATGGTATCAACTAGACGACATGGAATTACTGAGCTTTAAGTTGGTTATTTAAAATCTTATGTAATGTCAATATGATATAAATTAAATCTCAAAACAGTTAAATTGAATAATAACCTAATATTATCGAATATTCAAACCGAAACACCGTATAACTTCAAATAAGATTAGGATTGATTTTTAACACAAATTTGGTTAAACGATATCAAAAATATATATAAATTCTTATTTAATTGATTAAATAAACGTTATCGTTTATAAACGATTTCCATAGCGACTATTTCAAAAGTTTAATTGGACGTAACTAACAAATCATAACACGAAATCTCGATTTTTCTCTTTCATATGAAAATTATCGTCAATCCGGTTCCAACGTTTCTCGTTTCACAGAATTCCGACTTAAAACGAATTCTGTATACTCAGTTGAAGTTCAAAACGAAATTTATGAACTATCGCGCCATTTCTAGTTCGTTTATAATATAATTATAATTTAAACGTTCTGACGTCGTTTTTTAATAACGAATATATTTATAATTCAATATAAACTATATTTAAACCACTTTAAACCGCTCGTTCACCTTATACAGTAAATTCACCATTTTCTCAATATCCCGAAATTAAAATGTTATTATATTATTAATAAAATTTAAATATTCAAATTAAAATGGTTAAATCCATTAATTAAACATAAATCAATATTTTAAATAAATAAAATATTTCAAATAAATGGTCAGAAAATACGGGAGATTACATCCAACATCGAAATATTCCGAAGATAATTTCGATTCAAAAACATTCCAATGCAATTATTAGAAATTCTGGTTATTTTCAAAACCATTTCAAATCCAATTTATTTATTTAAAAATAAACAGAATTTTAATCCTAGTTCAAAACTAGTTCATTTCGATAAAAATCTATTTTTATCTTTTCAAATATGGAGTTTTTCATCCCAATTCTTTCTAGATCATTTCTTATGATTTTACACAAATTATTACTATTTTTAATAATTTTATCAAGGCCCGTACAGTCGATTTCCATCAACGGCTATCGTACTGCACTTACAACGACCTTTTTCAAATTTGATTTGGACATAATTCCAAATCCAACCATTAGATTTCTAATTTCTAATATTCGTTAGAAAGCTCTTTTCGATACGAACCCAATGGTTCCGGTTTTAGGAGAATCCGACGGTCGGATCTCCCGTAATATCCGTTCGAAGTCAATGGTCGAAATTCGCGAACTGCCACGGCGCGGCGCGTTCTATTCAAGCCATTATATTATATATATAATATATATACTTCGTCGATTTCCTTTTAAAAAGTATTATATAAATCGTTTTAAATTCGTTTTCAAAACGATTTCAACTTCATTTCATATTCAAATCAAAATTGAAATTTTCCTTATAAATTCGTTTTAAATTCATTTCAAATTGATTTCTAATTCAAATTCAGTTCGTTTTCAATTCAATTCAATTTCAATTCGAATTCATTTATATTCAATTTCAATTCGAATTCATTTATATTCAATTTCAATTCGAATTCATTTCTATTCATTTTCAATTCGAATTCATTTCTATTCATTTTCAATTCGAATTCATTTCTTTTCGAAATATCAGATTTTGAAATCACTTTCGATATTCATTATAGAATGAATAAAATCGATATAAATATCGTTCACGTCAAAATGGCGTCAATCTAATCAACACGGCTTCTTATATTCCTATTTTCAAATATTACTATTTCAAATATTTCTTTTTTCAAAACTGGAATGAGGCCCAATCAATTACCATATAATGTTAATTATATGGATTTTTTTAAAACATATGTATACAATAACAACGATGAATAATCAACCATCATCCAAGGTGCATTTTACACTGTATAAGCATCAAATATAAATATTTAACGCTCATAACAGTCTGTCAATCAATCGATCGACATATAACTAACTATTGGGATTAGTGTATATCATATATCACCCCAATACCCGTGTGGGGTTTTCAAACAATCAAACACAGATTTTATTTGTGCAGTTGGGCGATGTGTAAAATTTATCGTCCCAATCTATATCAGTCAAATCAGTGCATATAAACAAATCTCCGATTTGTTTATAAATATTTATTTTATATACATGTTAAAAATTCTATTTTCAACTATAAAATATTTTCCACTATAAAATATTTTATTTCAACTATATAAATGTTTTATTTCATTTCACTTCACATCACACAATCAACTACACATCAAAATCAAACAAACAAGCATACAAGCCGTCCATGGTCTGTGGACGACGGGTGTCGGGTGCTACTAAACACCGTCTGCATCCTAGTATATATTATTAACTTAGAAAAAAAAGTTAAAAGGTGAGAAGTTCTCACCAAAGCTAATCCAACTCCACGACTCTTCATATGTAGGAAATCTTCATCGTTCTTCCAACGCAGTCTGTTTCACGAAGTATATGTTAAAAATTATATTTTTAACAACGCTACTTCTTATATAAAAATCAAATTTTTACCGCTAATTCATATTTATATAATCGAATTTTTATCTTCATTTCCTTATAAAAATCATGTTTTTAACTTCACTTCATTATAAAAATTATATTTTTAACTTCACTTCATTATAAAAATTATATTTTTATTACTCTACATAACCAAAAATCGTATCTTTCCTTCTTTAAAAATCTAACTTTTCTGTATATAAAAAAAATCGTATCTTTTCACCTTCAAAAATCATATCTTTTCTATAGAAAATTCATAGCCTTAGCTAATTAAAAATCAAACCTTTCCTATAGAAAAATCATATATTTTCCACATTAAAAATCATATATTTACTATATTAAAAATCGTATATTTCGTTTATGAATACCATACTTTGTTCATAGAAAATAAATAAACAAATTAAATTAAAGAACTTACTGTGTTTTCAGCGAGAGGGGGGCATGGCTGGTTCACCGGCATTCTCGGGGCGGAGGTGAAGTTGCCGGAGTCGTTCAGGTGGGTGGCGGGGTTGCTCAGGCCAGGGGAGGGGCGCTGATCTGCATTGGAGGGGGGAAATCGATTAGGATGGGGTCTACCGTGGCGGTGGGTGGTCTGTGCCAGGGGGCGGTGGGTTGTAGGTGAAGGGCTTTGGGGGACTGCGGTCTACAGCGGAGGAGGAGAGCGCGAGAGGATAGGGAGGGGGCGGCGGTGGGATGAACGGAGGTGGAGCGCCTCCGGTGGCGTCTTCGACAGTCCTCCGTCGCCCTCTTTCTCTCTCTTTATTTATTTATTTATTTATTTATTTATTTATTTCTGATCTGGTTTTAAGAATAAATGGGGGAGGAGGATAGATAAGAGGGAAAGAGGAAGGAATTAAAATATATATTATTTAATATTATTTAATTTACTTAAAAGTCGACTTTACATTCGAACACCAATCGAGGCCCAACGACTGTCGCCCCTAGCTAAATACCCCCATTCCGAACACAATGGGATATGTTTCGAAACCCAATTCGCTTGTTATGATCAGTTTCCATTGAATTTAAAATATAAATCTATATATATTCAATTTAAACGCACATTTCAAACTACTGGGGCCACATACAGCCTATAAAATTCCAGAAAAATTATTTCTAGATTCGTATTGACGATACGGTCCTAACAAAACTAATTTCGTCAAATTCCGAGACCGTTTGTAAATGGCCATTTTCCAGTCGATTAAGATCAACTGAAACTGGTCAAACGCGTTTTCCTTTACCACGCTCACATATTGATTCGAAAAATTATGAAATTTGAAACCTAGCAATAACTTGACATCCCGGATCCAACAAAAATGGTTTCGTCGAAATCCGAGGTCGTTTGCAAAATTTCCATTTTTAAGGGCCTGAATTCTATAGCGAATATTAAGAATTTTCAATTGGACATATCTTTTGATCCCCGCTATGAAATTTCAATTTTTCAGGTTCGTTGGAAAGTTATTATCAATTAGATCCTAATATTTTTGGTTTAACTAAAATCCGGTTTATTTTGCACCCGGTACATTCATTTGAATTTTGAAATCGAATTATCGAACTACCGCGCCATTTTCAATTCCTTTTATAATTATATATAATTATTTATATTCTAACGACGACGTATATAATATATACGTCGAATTCTATTCAAAATAAATTTTTCGTCTATACTATTTAAAATAATTCATTTTAAATATTCAAAATTCGCTAAAATTGCCAAAATAAAAAAATTTAAACTGGCCCAGATTTCCAGGTTATTACAATTTCCCCCACTTAAAACTTTTCGTCCCCGAAAAGGAACGAAGCCGAAAGTTGTTTTAAATACCAACTCCACTTTCATTATTTTGACTACGGCTTAAGTTCTTCAACTTTTCAGTTTCTAAGAACTTTTCAAATTTTTCAAAAATTTGGCTAACACCCTAAATTTTCGAAAAATTTCGCCATAACCTTCCCTGCACCGGGAGCACGGGAAAATCCCGAAATTGCCATACAGGCGCTCTGATCCCAAAAAGAAAAAGCCAAGCAGCTAGCCAATCGGCTCATAAAATCATCATCACCCAAACAAAACAGCAAATTATGATAAACATGTACCTATTTGTCGGGCAAACAAATTTTATTCTTTTGCTCTGGCCTCCTTGCTATGACCTGTTCAATGTAAGTACATGTATATGCAAGCAAATGCGACAAATTTCCAATATAATCCACTATTTGGCTCAATTAGGCGTAATGGTTCAAAATTTTCAAACAAATAACCAAACAACACAAACATCAATCAATTAGTGGATTATCATTTCAAATTCATAACTTTGATATATAGTCAAAAATCAGATTTTTGATGCCAAATCACAACAATAGGCCCTAACTAATTTTGGTTCTCACACCAGTCAATAGGAAATATATAGAAAGCCCACTTTCGTCACTCGAACATAAATTCTAATGATGGAGCTCCATCATCAAAATCATCTCTGGGCGATTAGAGTGTAATTCTATATCTATCCAGTATATTAAAACTTCAAATACACGTTTGCAAGGCGTATATGCAAAATCTTTATATACTGGACTGTCTAAATCAACACAAATAAATAATCAAATACGAATAATTGATTTAAATTTTCAAAACAATTATTGTTTTCATTTTTAAAAAAGAATACTCTTCACCCTCGTTCTAGGATACTACTGATCCTATCTCTAACGAGTCATTCCCATTGGATATTTGTGACGGCCCGCCCCGCACCAACCGACATTTACTCCATAAGTGCGCTGTACACATGTCCAGTTAGCACAAAACGGGTCGCCAGAAGGAAAAGGAAGAAGGAAATGAACATACGAAGAACCTGTAGAATATCTCACAGCGCATAGAACAAAATATAATAATAACATACTTGACATAAAACAGGAGAGACAGTGCATAAGCTGAAAATCAGAACTAAACATCATAGCAGCGGAAATCCAAAATACAGCTTATTACAACTTTCAAACTGTCTCAAAGCAAAAGTAAGATAAATGAGGTACACTACTAATGCCCAAGTAGCAACCACCAACGACACAGGGAGAATGTGTATATGTATATAAAACGTGGAAGCCTCATGCTCGCCTCCGAATCAGCTACTCGCGCATCACCAGCTAACCTGTCTCTAGTCTGCTCGTGTGAGCACCCAGAGTAATAAGAGGAGACATAAAACTCTGGGTCAGACATAAAGCCTGGTATGAGCGATAAGCACCTAAAGTGAACAATAACAGGTAGACTAAAACATACCTGAACCTGGACCTGCAACCAAAGAGTTAGCACTACATACTGTACAACACTCCAAGGTATCATATCAAACAGTGTAAAGATACGGAGGTGGGGGAGGTGTGCATGTCATAGGGATGGCAAACAATCAAACATAGCATCCATCCTCACTTCTCTCACTCAATGCATAAAGCATACGATATTCACCACTTCGATCACCCAACATCCCTTGCTACGATCACTTTGCCCCATGAAGTCATAAATGACTTCACTGCACTGATAACGTAGCCACAAATCCTTTGTTATGTCGACTTTGCCCCCATGGAGTTACAAGAACCCCACTGCACTGGCTCATAGCCTTATCAATCCTTACTATGTCCACTTTTCCCCATGGAGTCATAAGAACCCCACTGCACTGGCTCATAGTCTTACTACGCATCACCTTGCCCCTCGGGTCATAATGACCCTACTGCACTGATAACGTAGTCTTGCTACCATCACCTTGCCCCTCAGGTCATAATGACCCTACTGCACTGATAAGTAGCCATCCTTCATTTCTAGTGGTGGATCGAAGTTATGAACGTCGACAACTCCTTAGCACACGTCCCGCAGCAAAGTCCAACCATGAAGTGAACTCCTTGGTTCCCAACTGGATCCTGAGCTCTAACTTCCCTTATTGGACTACCTTTGCATCTCGGGTTATTGGTCAATACTGGGTCGGGTCGGGTTCCTTCTCAAGCCATCGGTTCGGGTCGGTGTCCTTCATCTGTTCGGGTCGGGTCTCCTTCTGGTGCGGTTCGGGTCGGGCATTCCTTTGGGTTCGAGTCAGATGCTTCTCTTCGGGTCGGGTCGGGTGCTTCCCTTCGGGTCGGGTCGGGTGTCCCTTCTTGGTTCGCGTTTTCCATCCGTCTTCATGTTCCCTTCATATGCTCCTATCCGATCCGCTTTCGTGCTCCTGTTCTAATTCGTCTTCGTGCTTCCGATCCGATCCGTCCTCCTCGATCCGATCTGTCCTTCTCGATCCGATCCGTTTTCCCCTATCCGATCCGATCACAGTTCAGCTAGCATGGCCTTCCTTTTTGCCACTTCTCCCAAGTGTGGGGTTCCAATCCGATTCGGATTCTTTGCTCAGTTCTACATATCCGATCCGAGCCCCCTTATCCGATCCGATCCGAACCCTGCACTGTTTTCTGAAACTGTTCCAGCAAGTGTTTACACCATTCGACGACGTTTTCGACCATTCTAACTATTGAAATCAATCACAAAGCATTTCATACAGTCATAGCAACATGCATAATCAACCACAAACATCATTCACATCAATATCATAGGTTAAAATGGATCAAACATACCCAAAATCCCATATTTCCCCTTAAGCATGTTTAGGTGAAACTAATGATAGGATTAGCAAAACTTAACCAAATTAACCCAAATTCATATCAGAGGTCTAAAACATCATTTAGGAATTTATGAACATTTTTCCCGAATTTTTATCATGCTTAAATTTGCTAATTAGCACTAATTACCCTTAACTAGCCATAATTAGTGTAAAACTATGCAAATCACTCAGCTTAGCCACAAAATAAACTAAGATCTGAAATAATTCTCTGATTTGATGTGAATCTCAATGCCAACAGCAGCTCCTATGTTGATTTGGTGAAGATCTTCCTTGATTAGGGGTTGCTAAGCCAAATCCTTGACCAAAAGATGATTTGGAGGTGATTTAGAGGTTAGAGGCCATTTTTAGGGATCCTTGGTGATAAGTGGAGGCTAGAAAACCGAAATGGAATGATTCTCCATCTCATTTCAGCCCTCCCATAACCCTAATCCCGAAATGAGTTATGGGCCTACTCACTAATCACCCGATTTGGCCTGGTTAAGCAGTTTTTCACCCTCCAAACCTTGTTTCAGCCATATCTACCAAACGGTAAGTCCGTTTGGCTATTATGACCACTCTACGGAAAGGTAAACCATCAAACGAATCAAATGGAAGTGGTTTCAAGTCAAAATTCCTTTCCAATCAAAAGTTATGGCCAAAACAGTACCAACTAGGGGCAAAATGGTCATTTAGCAATCGACAAAAATCATGAACATGGGAAATGACTCTAATAGATGTTTCCCAAAGTTACATGACCATACAACTTCACATGGGAAAGAAATAAATATTCTACAAATCTATGATGTGTAGAATACGGGTCATTACACTCTCCCCCCCTTAAGAAATTTCGCCCCCGAAATTCTCTAATCAAACACACAAAAAGGTCCTGCATGCCTATTAACCATAAAACAACCATCAAACATGCAAAACAAGTAAAATAAGTCTATCCTAGCATGCAGAATAACTAGATTGCAAAGTAAATCTTACCAGACAAAGAGTTCTGGATATGCCTTCCTAATGCTCTCCTCTGTCTCCCAAGTACAATCATTCTCGTTCTCGCCCCACTGAACCTTGACTAGCTTCACCGCCTTCCTTCGAAGTTGCTTCGTATCGTGCCCCACAATACGAATCGGCTTGCGGTTCCCAACCGCCTCAGGTTCTACTTCGAAGTCCTCTAACTGATCAGATGAAATAGTCATATCTGAGTCGTGAACGAACTTCCTTAGTTGGGAAACATGAAACACATTGTGAACTCCTGCCATTTTCTCTGGTAAGCCAACTCTATACGCTAAATTCCCGACTAGTTCAAGAACAGGGAATGGGCCAACAAATCTTGGTGTCAACTTGCCTCTCCTGCCAAATCGTATCACGCTTTTCAACGGAGAAATCTTGACAAACACCAAATCACCAATGGAGAATTTCAAGTCTCTTCTCCTCTTATCGGCATAGCTTTTCTGCCTATCTTGAGCAGCTTTCATTCGTTGCTGAATGATCTTAATCTTATCTGAAGTTTCTCTCACCACATTTAGTCCAAGCACAAACTTCTCGCCAGTCTCTATCCAACATGATGGTGAGTTGCACGGTCTTCCGTACAAAGCTTCAGATGGAGCCATACCGATACTGGATTGGTAGCTATTATTATATGCAAACTCCACTAGATGCAAATGGTCATCCCATGATCCACCAAAATCCAATATACACGCTCTCCAGAGATCTTCCAATATACGATTCACCCTCTCCGTCTGACCATCGGTCTGAGGATGATATGCGGTACTGAGATGTAATCTGGACCCTAGAGCCTCTTGTAAGCTATTCCAAAACCCACTAGTAAACAACGGGTCTCGGTCACTCACAATGCTTTTGGGTACTCCATGAAATCTCACTACCCACTTCATATACAATTCTGCCAACTTGGCTGCCGTTCTGGTCGATTTGACTGGTATAAATCTTGCACTCTTAGTCAATCGATCCACAATTACCCAAATGCTATCATATCCCGATCTAGTCCTTGGTAAACCATCGATGAAACCCATCGAGACTTGCTCCCATTTCCATTCGGGAATTTCTAATGGTTGCAATAACCCACTAGGCTTCTTTTGCTCGGCTTTAACTAGCTGGCAATTCATGCATTTGGATATAAACTTCCCAACGTCTCTTTTCATCCCTTCCTAGTAGTAAGTCTGTCTCATGTCTCAATACATGTTATTACCACCGGGATGTATAGTCAGTTTTGAGTGATGACATTCTCTAAGCACTTCATCTCTCAAACCATTCACGTTGGGCACAACTAATCTTCCATTCTTTCAAAGCCATCCATCTCGATCAAGACCATACACATCCATCTCCTCATCGATGCCCATCTCTAGCTTGGAGATGATTTCCAATAGATTAGGATCGTCCCTCTGGCTAGAACCAATCCGCTCTATCAAAGTAGGTCTGATCGTCAAACTAGCTAGCATAACTGGATCCAACTCGCACTTTGGTCTGAAATCAAACCCCGCGATATACTCCAGTTGCTTCCATTCAAGAAACATTTCCCCTAAGCTGGCATGTCTCCTACTCAAGGCATCGGCTACCGCATTACCCTTCCCAGGTGTATACGCGACATCAAAATCATACGAAGCCAAGAACTCTAACCATCTCTGCTGACGGAGATTCAGATCTTTCTGAGAGAAGAGATACTTTAACGATTTATGATCGGTAAACAGCTCAAATCTTTCTCCCAAGAGATAGTGTCTCCACATCTTCAGCGCAAATACAATCGCTGCCAATTCCAAATCATGGGTAGGATACTTCTTCTCATGCGGCTTTAGCTGTCGACTAGCATAAGCTACAACCCTACCTCCTTGCATCAATACAGCACCCAGTCCGGTACCACAAGCATCTGTGTATACCGTCATCTCTTCATTCCCTTTAGGAATGACTAACACTGGCGCACGCGTCAATCTCTCCTTTAGACTCTTGAAGGCATCCTCACACACTCCGTCCCAGACGAAGGACTGATTCTTCTTAGTCAACTGAGTCAACGGTGCTGCAATCTTGGAGAAGTCCTGGATAAACTTACGATAATATCCAGCTAATCCCAAGAAACTTCTTACATCTGTTGCATTCTTGGGTGTAGGCCAATCCTGTACCGTAGCCACCTTCGCGGGGTCCACGACAATACCACTCTCTGAAACAACATGGCCCAAGAATCTCACTTCCCTTCTCCAGAAATGACACTTAGAGAATTTCGCTTTCAATTGGTGTTTCCTCAACACCTCCATCACTATCCTCAAGTGTCCCTTGTGTTCCTCCTCTGTCCTTGAGTAAACAAGGATATCATCCACGAACACAAGAACAAACTTATTCAACTGATCTCTGAATACTCGATTCATAAGATCCACAAAATAGGCTGGTGCATTAGTCAACCCAAATGGCATAACCAACCACTCTTAAAATCCAGACGGCGTCCTAAATGCCGTTTTCGGAACACTCTCATCTGCTACTTGAAGCTGATGAAATCCTGTCGCGAGGTCCAACTGGGAGAACACTCTAGCTCCTTCCAGCTGATCAAACAAATCATCTATACGTGGTAGAGGATACTTATTCTTCCTCGTCACCTTATTCAACTCGCGATAGTCCACACACAACCGAAGGGAACCATCTGCCTTAGTGGAAAACACAACTGGTGCTCCCCACTCGGAGACACTCCTTCTAATAAATCCCTTCTTCAAAAGATTGCTGACTTGCACCCTGAGCTCTCACTGCTCCCTTGGTGCCATACGACGAAGTGGCATCACTATAGGTCTGGCATCTTTCACTAAATCAATACGGAACTCAATCTCTCGGTGTGGTGGAAGCCCGGTCACCTCCTCGAAGACATCCGGATACTGGCCAACCACGGGCACATCTGACAACTCATCCTACGGGATGTCGAGGGAATTTACAAAACTAGCCATAACCCCATCACTAGGTAGACTACCAAACACTACCCTCCGCCCATCATCCGCCCTCACTGTCACCAAAAAGCCCTCACAGTCTACCACCACCCCGTATCTTTGGAGCCAATCGACTCCCAATATAATGCCATACCCAGTAAAGCCCAAAACAAAGCAATCACATACAAACATACATCCATGACTCGATAAGACCAAATTCCTGCAAATCATACTAAGGCTAGTCGAACCACCAATCGGGTTCGTCACAATAAATGGTCTATCGACTATCTCGGGTTCCAGTCCCAACCTATCTACCAGGTCACTAGATATTAAGGAACGGGAAGCCCCAGTATCAAACAAAACTCGAACTGGTACATCATAAATAGAAAGCATACCTTGAATAACAACATTCTTTCCTTTCTCCGCCGCAGTTGTGGCATTCGACGAAGAAGGAACATCATCAATAGCATATGCTTTCACAATCTGCTTCTCCTTAAGAGGTTGCGGACATTTATCTTTCTGATGTCCCACTTGACCACAGTTGTAGCACTTCCTTTCCGCTGGTTTGGCCCGACATTCCTTAGCATAATGGCCCTTCTTTCCACAGCTGAAGCACTCAACATCCTTCTTGCTCTTTTTCTGGCCACCTTTAGATTGGTCCTGCTTCCTCTTATTTTGAGAGTTATTCTTGCCTCCACCGCCTGCTTGCGGCTTTGGCCCTTCTGCAGATGCACCCTCAGTCTTTGACTTAGGGTAAAGACTCTCTGATCTCAAAGCTTTCCCCACGATCGATTCAAAAGTCTCATCGATGTGATTATAAGTCTTTCCCCCAAGTATCCATCCAAACCAGTAATGAACTTCTCATTCTTCTTTTCAGGAGTATCAATGAGAGACAGTCCATACTTCGACAAGGTGTCGAACTCAGCAATATAATCAGAAACTGCCCTTCCGTTCTGCTTAAGTTCCAAGAACCTCTTGAACAACACTGACTTCTGGGCAGCTGGAATGAACTTCTTGCTAAAGCGAGCCTTGAAATGATCCCAAGTAACCTGATCCTCTGGAGTAGCTGTTCTAATGGCATTCCACCAATTCATCGCTCGCCCTTGCAGCTGACGAGACGCTAGCCTTCTCTTCATCGCATCCTCGAGACCCAAGTCATCAAAGATACGGTCACAGCTATCCATCCAGTCCTGAACATCCGTGGCCGACTCCGTTCCGTGGAACGGCTTCCAACCAAGATTAGTGTAATCTTTGCACAACTTGGCGAAATCGACCCTAGGCGCCTGCACTACTGGGCCAACACCAACTCCGGGATTGGGAATTGCCCCTTGCACTTCTCTAAGCATGTCTCTCATGAGGTTAGTAAACATCGCTCTCATGTCAGCGGCATTCCCTTGGTTGGTCCCTCTACCAGCACCTCTCGTGTCTCGGCTCATCGCCAATCTGAAAAAGGGAAACGATTAACGACCCCATAATAGTGCTAGTGCAGTGCGACTTCATCTTTATACTACTAATAATATATACATACATAACTTTTGAAAACCAAAATAATCATAAATACGCTCTCTCGTATACGTACTATCTCTCCCTTGTGTCTTTCCCTAGGTTAACTACGCAACCTAGAGCTCTGATACCAAGTGTGACGGCCCGCCCCGCACCTACCGACATTTACTCCATAAGTGCGCTGTACACATGTCCAGTTAGCATGGAACGGGTCGCCAGAAGGAAAAGGAAGAAGGAAATGAACATACGAAGAACCTGTAGAATATCTCACAGCGCATAGAACAAAATATAATAATAACATACTTGACATAAAACAGGAGAGACAGTGCATAAGCTGAAAATCAGAACTAAACATCATAGCAGCGGAAATCCAAAATACAGCTTATTACAACTTTCAAACTGTCTCAAAGCAAAAGTAATATAAATGAGGTACACTACTAATGCCCAAGTAGCGACCACCAACGACACAGGGAGAATGTGTATATATATATAAAACGTGGAAGCCTCCTGCCCGCCTCCGAATCAGCTACTCGCGCATCACCAGCTAACCTGTCTCTAGTATGCTCGTGTGAGCACCCAGAGTAATAAGAGGAGACATAAAACTCTGGGTCATACATAAAGCCTGGTATGAGCGATAAGCATCTAAAGTGAACAATAACAGGTAGACTAAAACATACTTGAACCTGGATCTGCAACCAAAGAGTTAGCACTACATACTATACAACACTCTAAGGTATCATATCAAACAGTGTAAAGATACGGAGGTGGGGGAGGTGTGCATGTCATAGGGATGGCAAACAATCAAACATAGCATCCATCCTCACTTCTCTCACTCAATGCATAAAGCATACGATATTCACCACTTCGATCACCCGACATTCTTTGCTACGATCACTTTGCCCCATGAAGTCATAAATGGCTTCACTTCACTGATAACGTAGCCACAAATCCTTTGCTATGTCCACTTTGCCCCATGGAGTCACAAGAACCCCACTGCACTGGCTCATAGCCTTATCAATCCTTACTATGCCCACTTTGCCCCATGGAGTCACAAGAACCCCACTGCATTGGCTCATAGTCTTACTACGCATCACCTTGCCCCTCGGGTCATAATGACCCTACTGCACTGATAAGTAGCCATCCTTCATTTCTAGTGGTGGATCGAAGTTATGAACGTCGACAACTCCTTAGCACACGTCCCGCAGCAAAGTCCAACCATGAAGTGAACTCCTTGGTTCCCAACTGGATCCTGAGCTCTAACTTCCCTTATTGAACTACCTTTGCATCTCGGGTTATTGGTCAATACTGGGTCGGGTCGGGTTCCTTCTCAAGCCATCGGTTCGGGTCGGTGTCCTTTATCTGTTCGGGACGGGTCTCCTTCTGGTGCGGTTCGGGTCGGGCATTCCTTTGGGTTCGAGTCAGATGCTTCTCTTCGGGTCGGGTCGGGTGCTTCCCTTCGGGTCGGGTCGGGTGTCCCTTCTTGGTTCGCGTTTTCGATCCGTCTTCATGTTCCCTTCATATGCTCCTATCCGATCCGCTTCCGTGCTCCTGTTCTGATTCGTCTTCGTGCTTCCGATCCGATCCGTCCTCCTCGATCCGATCTGTCCTTCTCGATCCGATCCGTTTTCCCCTATCCGATCCGATCCCAGTTCAGCTAGCGTGGCCTTCCTTTTTGCCACTTCTCCCAAGTGTTGGGTTCCGATCCGATTCGGATTCTTTGCTCAGTTCTACATATCCGATCCGAGCCCCCTTATCCGATCCGATCCGAACCCTGCACTGTTTTCTGAAACTGTTCCAGCAAGTGTTTACGCCATTCGACGACGTTTTCGACCATTCTAACTATTGAAATCAATCACAAAGCATTTCATACAGTTATAGCAACATGTATAATCAACCACAAACATCATTCACATCAATATCATAGGTTAAAATGGATCAAACATACCCAAAATCCCATATTTCCCCTTAAGCATGTTTAGGTGAAACTAATGATAGGAATAGCAAAACTTAATCAAATTAACCCAAATTCATATCAGAGGTCTAAAACATCATTTAGGAATTTATGAACATTTTTCCCGAATTTTTATCATGCTTAAATTCGCTAATTAGCACTAATTACCCTTAACTAGCCATAATTAGTGTAAAACTATGCAAATCACTCACCTTAGCTACAAAATAAACTAAGATCTGAAATAATTCTATGATTTGATGTGAATCTCAATGCCAACAGCATCTCCTATGTTGATTTGGTGAAGATCTTCATTGATTAGGGGTTGCTAAGCCAAATCCTTGACCAAAAAATGATTTGGAGGTGATTTAGAGGTTAGAGGCCATTTTTAGGGATCCTTGGTGATAAGTGGAGGCTAGAAAACTGAAATGGAATGATTCTCCATCTCGTTTCAGCCCTCCCATAACCCTAATCCCGAAATGGGTTATGGGCCTACTCACTAATCACCCGATTTGGCCTGGTTAAGCAGTTTTTCACCCTCCAAACCTTGTTTCAGCCATATCTCCCAAACGGTAAGTCTGTTTGGCTATTATGACCACTCTACGGAAAGGTAAACCATCAAACGAATCAAATGGAAGTGGTTTCGAGTCGAAATTCCTTTCCAATCAAAAGTTATGGCCAAAACAGTACCAACTAGGGGCAAAATGGTCATTTAGCAATCGACAAAAATCATGAACATGGGAAATGACTCTAATAGATGTTTCCCAAAGTTACATGACCATACAACTTCACATGGGAAAGAAATAAATATTCTACAAATCTATGATGTGTAGAATACGGGTCATTACAATATTACTAATCCAATTTCTGATGAATTCTTTCATATGGTTCTAATGTGTCTCGTTCTCTGAGCTTTGTAAACCAAAGCTCTGATACCAACTGTGAAAACCCGTAACTTCCCCGTAAAGGAAAGAGCGGATAGTTCGAGAACAAGCCACAACAGAATGCAGACGGAAGAACATTTCATTGTATATTACAACAATTCCATCAGAGTACAAGAATATACATGGTATGAATAAATATTACACAGAAATATCAGAGATTTAAATTATTTAAATACATCGCAGCGGAAAATAATACAATACACAACTAGAAGAGATATACAGATACAAAGCTTTCCGGATATCATTCCAGCTGTAAACCAGGATCCTGTGAATATAAATCTGCAAAACCAAAACTACTAGCTGCCCGGGTCAAAATAGGGGCACCCAGAGTTTAGGTTAAAACAATAAACTCCAGGTCAGTCATGGGACTGGTATGAGAACTAAAACAGTTATTTATCTTTATTTTAAAGTTAGGTAAATCAAGGGACCACACCGTATAACACGGAACAGGTTTCCTCCCAAGAATACCAGTGCATAAAACAAACAGCGCAATGCTAAATAAGGAAAAATGAAGCTATTATAAGACCCAGGTCATATCACACAATGCAACGCAAGCCGAGGGATAGGGTTTTACCTTATAATAGCCAAAGAATGCTTGGTACGTTTAAAACAAATCATTTGATACTATTATAAGTGCATAGTGTATAAAACAACTTCAAATCATAAGTATCAATCATAGATGACATGGGTACCATATATCATGTCGCCATACTAGGCTCTACAAATAAAACCGCAAATGTCACGTATTTGGAAGTTGGATTTCCATCTGTGAACCGAGGCCAGGGATCGTCCTCTACCGATTCGAGACAATCTAGCCCATGTCTCAGGCAAGTACTCAGTCAAGCCTTGGAGCGACAGGGCCTGTCCACCGATATGGATTAAAATTCCTGAACACTGCGTTTCCCCACCCTTTGGGGCGTAAATGAGTCAACGAATGGCTCCATCGGACCCGGATCGTCCGATCTAACCGAGGCGCCTCGCAACAGCAACAACCACACAGGTGAAAAGTATATAAATGTCAGGGCTGGTAGGTCACTGACACCACCCTAGCTAGAAGGAAACGCATGCCCTCCCTGAGGTCCTCTCCCGTTTTTGGTTCACAATCGGTGTGTGAGGCTCGCGCATTCACGTTACACAAAGCTATGCCACACAGGCGGTGCTTTGATCATCAACCACAAGACTTTGCTTTTCAACAGAAGCCTTGATCATTTGCATCTTAGGCATGCCACACAGGCAATTCACTCTATGCATTTGATATCCATCTGTATATAACCCCTGAGCTCGTACATCTCAGAGAAGGGCTTTAAGCAAGAGAATAAATTCTCCGCCGCCAAACAGATATATATTTAATAGAAATCAATCACACAGACTAAAATCCAATGTTACACACACAGTCCATTTACAAGTCCGTTCTGGGTCTGAACGAAACCGGAGGCACCTAGTACCTCGCATATCCATCGATCCCCAAGTATGTATGGACGATCACCAACTGTTTCCATCTTCTTGGGTGTACATCCCAATCAAGATCATCAGTATTCACCCAAACGACGTGAAGACCTCCGGTCTTCGACCACCGTCTTCATCTTCGACTTGTCGTCGTATCAGTTATTCAAAATGGGATAAACCCGGTCTTTCCGAATAACTCGCGTATATAATAAACAAGTGTTACACAAACACAACATACGCCTCATTCCAATTTATCAGTCACTAACCATAAATTAACAAGAGAATAATTCCCCAAATATTAACCCCGAAGGCCGAAACCAACATCAGATCAATATCCAGAAAACCATTCTGCTTAGCTAACCGACAGTTAGTTTCTAAATTTCACATTCATAGGGAAAGGTTCCCATTAATTTTATCAAAGATAAATCATTAAAATTTATTCTTTAATCTACTTTTGAATTTCGATTCAACTAGTCGGGATTAACGAACCTTACCCAAGTAATCATTTGTTTTAATTTCCCAATCCCAACCTATTCATCCCATGAAGTAAAACGGGTAATACTTCATATCTAACACCATGGTGTTATCGGTAAATTCAATTACCATTTCACGTTCAAATCTAATTAAAGATTTAACTATCACCTGGAGCAATACTGGTGATACTCCATTCTCGATCATTTCAATCTAATTAAAGATTCATTAAAACTCCACTTAGTTTTAATCTGTGATTGGGTTAAAGAATCAGTGTCACTTAAAACACGGTTCACGATAAACCCAAAATCACATCACATTTCAATCAGTCCCTAACCGTAAATTAGCAAGTGAGCAGTTCCCTAAGTATCAACCCCGAAGGCCGAAACCAACATCAGATCAATACCCCAGAAACCATTCAACTCAACTAATCTCCAGTTAGTTTCTGAATTTTCTTAACTCCTTTGGGTCTAAGAACCGTATTATTGAAGATACCGTTCACGACAACCCAAAATCACATTTCATTAATTATCGGGTTAAAGAACAAGTGTTATTTAAAACACTATTCACGAAAAACCCAAAAATCAGTATCCATTCAATTCTAATTAAATATTATTTAATTGGTACACTTCATTAAATCTAAATAAAAAGATTTAATCTTTTCTCAACTGGGTTCAAGAACAGTGTTAATGAAGACACCATTCACGACAAACCCAAATCACATTTGATATTAAATACAAGGCTTTGAATAGAAAATATATCGGCTTATATTCAATATCAAATTCTACGACTAACAAATGTCGTATTGGAAATAACGATATAAATATATATCTTTGAAATTTCCATAACAACATCTGTATAATCACGAAATCCAACATCGAAATCTTCCGAAGACAATTTCGATTCAAATCCATTCCAATGCAATTATTGGAAATTTTGGTTATTTTCAAAACCATTTCAAATCCAATTTATTTATTTAAAAATAAATAGAATTTTAATCCTAGTTCAAAACTAGTTCATTTCGATAAAAATCTATTTTTATCTTTTCAAATATGGATTTTTTCATCCCAATTCTTTCTAAATCATTTCTTATGATTTTACACAAATTATTACTATTTTTAATAATTTTAACAAGGCCCGTACAGTCGATTTCCATCAACGGCTATCCAACTGCACTTACAACGACCTTTTTCAAATTTGATTTGGACATAATTCCAAATCCAACCATTAGATTTCTAATTTCTAATATTCGTTAGAAATCTCTTTTCGATACGAACCCAACGGTTCCAGTTTTAGGAGAATCCGACGGTCGGATCTCCCGTAATATCCATTCAAAGTCAATGGTCGAAATTCGCGAACTGCCGCAGCGCGTTCTATTCAGGCCATTATATTATTTATTATATATATAATATATACCTCATCGATTTCCTTTTAAAATGTATTATATAAATTGTTTTAAATTCGTTTTCAAAACGATTTCAACTTCATTTCAAATTCAAATCAAAATTGAATTTTTCCTTATAAATTCGTTTTAAATTCATTTCAAATTGATTTCAATTCAAATTGATTTCTAATTCAATTTCAGTTCGTTTTCAATTCAATTCAATTTCAATTCGAATTCATTTATATTCAATTTCAATTCGAATTCATTTTATTCATTTTCAATTCGAATTCATTTCTATTCATTTTCAATTCGAATTCATTTCTTTTCGAAATATCAGATTTTGAAATCACTTTCGATATTCGTTATAGAATGAATAAAATCGATATAAATATCGTTCACATCAAAATGGCGTCAATCTAATCAACACGGCTTCATATATTCCTATTTTCAAATATTACTATTTCAAATATTTCTATTTCAAATATTTCTTTTTTCAAAACTGGAATGAGGCCCAATCAATTACCATATAATGTTAATTATATGGATTTTTTTACAACACATGTATACAATGACAACGATGAATAATCAACCATCATCCAAGGTGCATTTTACACTGTATAAGCATCAAATATAAATATTTAACGCTCATAACAGTCTGTCAATCAATCAATCGACATATAACTAACTATTGGGATTAGTGTATATCATATATCACCCCAATACCCGTGTGGGGTTTTCAAACAATCAAACATAGATTTTATTTGTGCAGTTGGGCGATGTGTAAAATTTATCGTCCCAATCTATATTAGTCAAATCAGTGTATATAAACTAATCTCCTATTTGTTTATAAATATTTATTTTATATACATGTTAAAAATTCTATTTTCAACTATAAAATATTTTCCACTATAAAATATTTTATTTCAACTATATAAATGTTTTATTTCATTTCACTTCACATCACACAATCAACTACACATCAAAATCAAACAAACAAGCATACAAGCCGTCCATGATCTGTGGACGACGGGTGTCGGGTGCTACTAAACACCGTATGCATCATAGTATATATTATTAACTTAGAAAACAAAGTTAAAAGGTGAGAAGTTCTCACCAAAGCTAATCCAACTCCACGACTCTTCATATGTAGGAAATCTTCATCGTTCTTCCAACGCAGTCTGTTTCACGAAGTATATGTTGAAAATTATATTTTTAACAACGATACGTCTTATATAAAAATCAAATTTTTACCGCTACTTCATATTTATAAAATCGAATTTTTATCTTCATTTCCTTATAAAAATCGAGTTTTTAACTTCACTTCATTATAAAAATTATATTTTTAACTTCACTTCATTATAAAAATTATTTTTTTATTACTCTACATAACCAAAAATCATATCTTTCCTTCTTTAAAAAACTAACTTTTCTGTATATAAAAAAAACGTATCTTTTCACCTTCAAAAATCATATCTTTTCTATATAAAATTCATAGCCTTAGCTAATTAAAAATCAAACCTTTCCTATAGAAAAATCATATATTTTCCACATTAAAAATCGTATATTTACTATATTAAAAATCGTATATTTCCTTTATGAATACCATACTTCGTTCATAGAAAATAAATAAACAAATTAAATTAAAGAACTTACTGTGTTTTCAGCGAGAGGGGGGCATGGCTGGTTAACCGGCATTCTCGGGGCGGAGGTGAAGTTGCCGGGGTCGTTCAGGTGGGTGGCGGGGCTGCTCAGGCCAGGGGAGGGGCGCTGATCTGCATTGGAGGGGGGAAATCGATTAGGGTGGGGTCTACCGTGGTGGTGGGTGGTCGGTGCCAGGGGGCGGCGGGTTGTGGGTGAAGGGCTTTGGGGGACTGCGGTCTATAACGGAGGAGGAGAGCGCGAGAGGACAGGGAGGGGCGGCGGTGGGATGAACGGAGGTGGAGCGCCTCCGGTGGCGTCTTCGACAGTCCTCCGTCGCCCTCTTTTTTTTTTTTTTAATTTCAGATCTGGTTTGAAGAATAAATGGGGGAGGAGGAGAGATAAGAGGGAAAGAGGAAGGAATTAAAAAATATATATATTATTTAATATTATTTAATTTACTTAAAAGTTGACTTTACATTCGAACACCAATCGAGGCCCAACGATTATCGCCCCTAGCTAAATACCCCCATTCCGAACACAATGGATATGTTTCGAAACCCAATTCGCTTGTTATGATTAGTTTCCGTTGAATTTAAAATATAAATCTATATATATTCAATTTAAACGCACATTTCAAACTACCGGGGCCACATACAACCTCTAAAAATTCCAGAAAAATTATTTCTACATTCGTATTGACGATACGGTCCTAACAAAACTAATTTCGTCAAATTCCGAGACCGTTTGTAAAATGGCCATTTTCCAGTCGATTAAAATCAACTGAAACTGGTCAAACGCGTTTTCCTTTACCACGCTCACATATTGATTCGAAAAATTATGAAATTTGAAACCTAGCAATAACTTGACATACCGGATCCAACAAAAGTGGTTTCGTCGAAATCCGAGGTCGTTTGCAAAATTTCCATTTTTAAGGGCCTGAATTCTATAGCGACTATTTAGAATTTTCAATTGGACATATCTTTTGATCCCCGCTATGAAATTTCAATTTTTCGGGTTCGTTGGAAAGATATTATCAATTAGATCCTAATATTTTTGGTTTCAGTAAAATCCGGTTTATTTTGCACCCGGTACATTCATTTGAATTTTGAAACCAAATTATCGAACTATCACGCCATTTTCAATTCCTTTTATAATTATATATAATTATTTATATTCTAATGACGACATATATAATATATACATCGAATTCTATTCAAAATAAATTTTTCGTCTATACTATTTAAAATAATTCATTTTAAATATTCAAAATTCGCTAAAATTGCCAAAATAAAAATTTTTAAACTGGCCCAGATTTCCGGGTTATTACAGATCGCCCCCAGGACTATGGGGCCCTGGACCCCCACCGGCGTTGTGCCCGGACCCATTTGAAAGCTCGTCTTCGGCTCAGATGCGGACGGATACTGATGGAGGTCGCGTTCGAGGGATACGACATCCTGCTAGTAGGCAGACTCGAGTCTTATGGTACCGGACCCCGGATGATATTGGCGACGCCTCTGGGCAGTAATATCACACGATATGTTGAGTCGAGCATGTCTTGCATACTTTTGGGAACCGGACCAATAGGCCTGTTAACAGGGATCCATACCATGACATCACTCGTTGCTAGAAACTAACATATGTCCAATTCCCTACAGTCTCTATCCCGTTTTTGGTTCACACTAGGGTGTGAGGTTCACGAATTAACGATATACACAAAGCTATGCTACTTAAAGTCATGCTTTGATCACCATCTGCAACGCCATGCTTTTCAACAAAAAACCTTGATCATTTGCATCTTAGCAAGCCACATTGTCAATTCATGCCATACAACTGATATCTATCAATACATAACCTCTATGCTCATATGTCTCAGAGAAGGGTGTTAAGCAAGAGAACAAATTCTCCGCCACCAAACAGATATATATATATATATATAATCGAAATCAATCAATACAGAATAAAGTACAATGTCAGACATAATCCATTCACAAATCCGTTTTGGGTCTGAGCGAAACCGGAGGCACCTCATTCCTTGTCCAATATGCCCAATA
Source organism: Allium sativum (assembly GCA_030737875.1). Taxonomy (NCBI): domain Eukaryota; kingdom Viridiplantae; phylum Streptophyta; class Magnoliopsida; order Asparagales; family Amaryllidaceae; genus Allium; species Allium sativum. The sequence goes on along the minus strand of CM060921.1, from coordinate 504,247,206 downwards.
TAGGAGAGAAATCCATGCATATCTGGTCGTTCTCCAAGTACGTATGGATGATCACCATTTACTACCTCATCTTAGATATACACCTCGAGTCAAGACATCAGCTATCATCGCGACGATGTGAAGATCTCCGGTCTTCAACCACAGTCTTCATATCCTTTACTTTTAATCGTCGTAACAGTTATTCAGAACATGCTAAACTTGGTCTTTCCGAATAACTAGCGTATCTTTATAATCATGTGATAAATACACAAAGATAGCACACATTTCATTCCAATCCAGAATATTCTTTTATTCAAATATTCACATTTTTAGTGAAAGGTTCCCATTAATTTTACCAAAGATAACTTCTTCTAAACTTATTGTTTAATCTCCCTTTGGAGATCATTTCAAAATATTTTATTATGTCTTTTCACCAATTAAACCAATTTAAGGTTTATCCACTAGTCAGGATTGATGAGCCTTACCGAAGTAATTATTCATTTCATTATCCCAATCCAAACATATTCATCCCATGGAGCAAAACTGGTGGTACTCCATGTTTAACACCCATCGTGTTTTTGGTAAATTAATTACCCCTTATCGTTCAAATCTAATTAAAGATTTAACCATCGCATGGAGTAAACTTGCGGGGGAAGGGAGGGGAGAGGGGTACTCCATATCGAACATTTCTTAAATTCCGTACATTTATTACCTTATTCACATTGAATCTAATTAAAGGATTATCAAAACTCTAATTCAAATTTAATCTTCAAAAATCATTATTTAATGATTATTCAACTTAGGAAATTAATCCTGTTTTTTTACTGGGATTAAAGAACAAATGTTATGTAAAAATACTGTTGACGGTAAGCCCAAAAATCATTCTCCGTTAATATGAAATCTTCACGGAAATTTGAATAATTTATAATCAATATAAATTTCTATATTAGACTAATACTATAAATTAAATAACGGTGAACTCTTTTAAATTCCATAAATAGTAAGGGCCTTCCTTTATAGAAGCTCATTTCGATTATTATTGGAATTCCATTCGTTTCCAATTTAATTAAATAAACTGGAAAACTTCTCTACATCCTATTTAAAAGATTTGTTCTTTCATTTATGGGTTCAAGAACATTATTATTTAAGATACCATTCACGAGAGCCCAAAATCCATTTTGATATTAAATATAAGATTTTAATGGAAATCATGTTGACTTACATTCAATACCAAATTCTGAAATTAACAGGTATCATTTTGGAATAACGATATCAATTTTTTCAAATTCCCATGACAATATCCATTCCAATTTATATGGTGGAATTCTTAGTTATGTAGAAACCCATTCGCAAATCCAATTTATTATTTCTAAAAATCATTGGATTTTTATTTTTATACTAGTTATTAACTAGTTCATTCGAATAAAAATATCTTTCATCTTTTCAAACTTGGAAATTTTCATCCAAAATCTATCCAAATAATTAAATATGATTTTACATAATTTTTCATATTTTTAATAATTTTAGTAGGGCACTTATAGTCGATTTCCAATATCAGCCTCCGAACTGCATCCATAGTGGCCTTTTTTTTATTTTGATTTGGACTTATTTTAAAATCTAACTGTTCAAATTTAAATCTCTTATATTCATCGAAAAGATCTTTTCGGTACGAACCTAACGGTTCCTGTTTTAAGAGAATCTGACGGTCAGATCTCCCGTTACATCAATTTGAAGTCAATGGTTGAAATTCACGAACGGTCGTTGCGCGGTGCGTTCTATTCAAGCCATTTAAATATATATAACATATTTCGTTGACTTTCTTTTAAAACATATTTTATAAAATGTTTATAAATTCATTTAAAAACGGTTTCACTTCCATTATAATTTTAAATTAAAATTGAAGTTCTCACATTATTATAATCTCAAAATAACAATATTTCCAAAATGTCAGATTTTCAAAATTCAGTCTTTTCGATATTCATTATAATAATGAATACAATCGATATAAAAATTCGTTCAAGTTAAAATAGCATTTATATAATTAACTCAGCTTTATATTTTTATATTTTCATGTCCATCCAAAATCGGCCATCAAAATCAACTTAAAATCTTCGTTGAACATTATATTATAAATATATTCATATTTATTCCGGATTGGAATAATATTCAACCAATATCCATAAAAATAAATTTATATGGATTCCATTCATCATATATATATATATATATATATATCCTACAATAGTCATTAAACGACTGTCAACATCCAAAATGACATCCAGTGTGTATTTTATTTTCATATAAGCTTCATTCAAATAATTGACGCTTATATAAATCTGTCAATTAATCGATTGACCGCGATTTCACACATAGGAAATGTGTGTGTCAAATATCATCCCAAAACCCATGTGGGGTTTTCAACCAACAAAAATAAATTTAAATTCATTCTGATTCATGAATTTAATCATAAATAGTTCAATTCAAGTTATTTTTCATATTAACTAATTTTGACTATTCAAACTATTAATGGATATCTGTATCCAATTTCAACTACCACCATAATATTAACATTATTTTAATATGTTCAAAATCACAATCAAAACATAATACAGTCAATCAGATCATCCATGGGTTTTCAAACAATAGTGAGGTGAGGTAACAGGAACCGTATAACATTTTGTGATAATCAAACAAATAAAAATCATCACTGGCAATCAATATATTCAGTTATAAAATAAATAACTGGTATAAATATTTTGAGTGAGAAAGTTCTAACATTGATTTCCACTCCGTCATCCTTTAATTGAGAATTTATTTTTAAACTAAATTAAAAGAACGTTTAATTTAGCTCAAAATTCAACTTGCTCCATTTCTGTTCTGGTCAGCTTCATGTTGTAGAGTTCGTCGTCACGGTTCAAATGGATCTAAAATCATCGAATTTCTTTTCTGTTTGAACAAGATATGATTATTTAAACATTTGAATAATTAAACCGGTCATTTATTTAATAATTAATTTTATTAAACCTTAACATTTCCTTAATCCTTCTCCACGTCGTATTTTTCCAGGTTCACCGTTCCAAACCATTCACGCGAACTTCAACCACCAAGCGCCGCCTCCACACACCGCCTTCCATTGATCGTCCACTACCAAATTGAAGCAACAGGCCAACTCCTCCATCGGCATGAACCTCGACGAACTTGACCCCCCTTTGCGTCAGAATTCGCCTTCGAATGATGAGGCTTTCAGCACCAAATTCGAACCAATATCAATGCTAAACCAAATCATTACCGTCCATCAACTTGAGCTCATCGAGCTCTTCGATTTTTCTTCTGGAAATTTCTGAAATTGTTGAATAGATTTTGAGTTATTGGAGGAGAAATATTGGAACGATATCGGCTATTCGAATTAGGGCCTGCGCGTTTTTCTGGAGTGATAGGGTTTAAAAGAGAAAATGATTATTTATACTATATTTAATCATTATTTAATTCCAATAATACTTGTATCTCGATCTGAACTCCAAATCAAACCCAATGACTGTCGTTCCTAACCAAATACCCCTATTCCGAACATAATGGGATATGTTCCATAAGCTAATTCGACTATTTCGATCAGTTTTCGCCAAAAATAAAATATAAATTAATATGTTAATATAACCTTTAATATTAAATTCCAACGTACATTTTAATTTATCGGGGCCACATATTGACTCCAAAAATTATGAAACGTGAAATCTAACTAGGTTTTGACGATATGGTCCTAACAAAATTAATTTCATTGAATTTGGAGACCGGTTAAAAAATGGCCTTTATAACTGGTTTATTAAATTTAAACTAAATTTACAAAATGCATTTAAATTTACTACGCTCACATACTAATTCCAAATGACTTGAAAATTTAAATCTAACAATAATTTGACGTTCTAGATCCAACAAAAGTGGTTTCATCAAAAACGGAGGTCATTTGCAAAATGGCTATTTTTAAGGGCTATATATATTAAAATATAAATAAATTCTGTAGCAACTATTTTAAATTTAAACTGGACATAACTTACAATTTATAAAGTGAATTCTAAATTTTCACATTCGTTAGAAAGATATAATTAAATATATTCTAACGTTTCTTATTTTACTGAAATTCGATATATTTTGAATTCTATACACTTATTCAAAGTTTAGAATCGAATTTTCAAATTACCGCGCCATTTCAAGCTTGTTTTATAATAAATATAAATTTATACGTTCTAACTTCGCTTTAAATAATTTTTTCGTCGTTTATTCTCAAAGTAAATTGATTAAAATATTTAATTTCTATCAGAATCAATTAAAAATAAATTTACTTTTTTTCCAAAAATACGGTTAGTTACGATCTCCCCCAGTTAAAACTTTTTCGTCCCCAAAAATGAACGGAGTCGAAAGTTGTTTAACTAACCAACTCAACTTTCATTCTGGCTTTAGTTCTTCAACTTTTCAGTTTCTAAGAACTTCTAAATTTCTCTAAAATTTGGCTAACACCCTAAATTTCTGAAAAATTTCGCCGTAACCTCCTTTGTATGGGTGGTCTGGAAAATTTATTAGGCCGTATTAGGCACCCAATAAATCAATATATTGCAAACAAAAAAATTATGCATACCATTATGATTTATACACCCTACTCCCCCCTCATACCCACGCATAGTACCTAAAACAAAAGAGACAAGTGTATTTTTTTCATCTCTCGACCTGTGTGCGGTTTGTTATTAAATCCTGCCATTTTCCCTTATAAGTTATTAAGTCCACAATCAGTCTCTGTTGAACCTGTAATTCAGTCCTCGCCAAATAAGCATTTTTCTCATATGGTAATCCAAACCTCGTCATATAAGCGCCAAATGCTTACATGGAAAATGATATGCTATGCTATGTTCAGTAGTATGTTATGCGATGTAGTTCATAATTTATTTGTTATTATCCTATGGAATACGTTTGATTTCACAGAGAGCAACCATCATAGTGCATCCAAGTCATTCACAACAGTTATAATAATAATAAAATTGTGCAATCAACTCATAAAGTTGCACCTGTTTTTTGGACATGCAATTTATTTCTCTACTCAGCATCAAATCAATAACCTTCTCAACAAATATATGTATATATATCCAGTTGCAAATGATTTCAAATTAATTCAACATTAAATTTAATTTGGCTCAATTTAGCTTCTCTACTCATATTGGTTTTATTCCAATTCTATTTAACTTCTCTTAAGTTAAATTTTTAATTCGTTTGATTTACTTACATAGTTTCAATATATTTAACTCGTTTCAGTTAAATTTTAAAGCTCAATTTATTTCCAAATGCTTTCCTAAATTAGTTTAAGTATAATTCGACGTTTAAATCGGAATTATATAGTCATCCCACTTTCAAAACTCGAAAATAAACCATTAATGTTGCGCAGTCATCAACAGAATCATCCTCAAGTGAATGTGATTCTGTATCAATCAAGTACATTCAAGACTTCGAATATACATTTGCAAGGCGTGTATGCAAAATCTTCTTATACTCGATAATCCGACTTCGACGTCAAAATAAAATACTTAAAATCATATTATGAGGTATAATATTTCTTAATCAAATTCATTTGTAATAAATAAACAAATTTATTCTTTCTACATATAATACTCCTCCAAATCATTCTAGGGCGTTACTAACCCCATCTCTAACGAGTTTCTCATTCTAGGATGCTACCGATCCTATGTCTAATGAGTTATTCTTTAATAGGATATTACTAATCCTATCTCTGATGAGTTATTTCATCTGGTTCTAATGTGTCTTGTTCTCAAGTTTTGTAAACTAAAGCTCTGATACCAAACTGTAACAGTCCGAAATCCACCGATCTCCGAAGAGACGAAAAAGCCTGAATTGTATGAGAACACGATGCATCGGAACATAGACAACAAAACTTTTCATTGCAATTCTAGCAATTTACATCATAGTTCAAGAATATCAGAGTACGAATAAATATTACACAGCGGAAAAATACAATTATCAGAGAATATAATACATAGCAGCAGAAATAAAACTGTATAAATACAACGCATAGCGGAAATACATCAACTACCTCAACTGAAAGAAATACATGGATACAAAGCTTTCCAAATATGTCTCCAGCAGTAAACCAAGATCTTGTGAAATCAAACAATCTGCAAAACCAAAACTACAATGAGACGACCCCATACCCCGTACTGACGGTGGCAAAGGTAATCTTTGGAATATAACACATAAACAGATAACAGCAGAACATAATTAAATAAATACACCAGATAATGTACAAATAATACACTGGATAAACAAAATCATCAGAGTTACACAGTACACAGGATCATACTTAGTACAAATATAGTTCAGCTATATATAAATGTCTACAGCGGAAAACAAACATAATATGTACAATAGGAGCTGAACAGCATAAAAAGAGATAAATGGTAGAATCCATCTTCAGCTCCAGCTATCCAAAAAGAGCCTGCTAAAACCTGAATACAAGGCTGCCCGTGTAGAAAGAGGGGCACCCAAGTTTGTAAGTGAAACAAACTAGGAGTCAGTCATGGGACTAGTATGAGAAATCTACTTAACACATTTACAATATGGCAAATCTCAGGACCACGCCACTTCCGTGGAATGGGTTTACTCCATTAGATTGCCAGTGCTTTAAAACAAATCATTCTTTTAAACATCGCAATGCTTTTTATAAAAATGAAACCATTATAAGACTTAATTCCCATCACACAATGCAACGCAAACCGGAGGATAGAGTTTTTACCTTATAACGGCCAAAATATGCTTGATACGAATAAAACAAAAGCATTTGATATTATTACTAGTGTTTATATGTTTCAAAAACAATTTAAAATCCTAAGTATCAATCATAGACGGCATTAATGACCCATACCACTGTGTCGCCATATATAGGTATACAATCAAAACCGCACGATGTCGTATTTGGAAATTGGATTTCCATCCTGAACCAAGGCAAAAGATAGTCCTTACCGAATTCGAGACTGCCTAGCCCAAGCCTCAGGCTCAGAGCTCGAGTGACCCTTGGATCGTCAGGGCCGGTCCACCAATGTGGATTAAAATTCCTGAACACTGCGTTTCCCCGCCCTTTGGGGCGTAAGTGAGCCAACGAAGGACTCCATCGGTCCCGGGTCGACCGATATAACCGAGGCCGCTCGCAACAGCAACAACCACATAGGTGAAAAATAATATAAATGTCAGCCAGTTTAAGCACCGACACCACCTCTAGCTAGGAAGAAACGCATACCCTCCCTGAGGTACTTCTCCCGTTTCTGGTTCATACCGGGGTGTGAGGCTCGCGAATTCACGTTATACACAAAGCTACGCCACACAGGCGGTGCTTCGATCATCAACCGCAAGACTTTGCTTTTCAACAGAAGTCCTGATCACTGCATCTTAGCATGCCACAAAGGCAATTCACGCCATGTAACTGATGACTATCAATTACAGAGAATAAATTCCAGTGTCAGACACACAATCCATTTAAAAGTCCGTTTTGGGTCTGAACGAAACCGGAGGCATTATATACCTTGCAAAACCATCGATCTCCATGTACTTCTGGACGATCACCACTCGTTATCCATATTTCGGGATGCCTTCCAATTAGGACATCAGTTACCATCCAAACGAGGTGAAGAACTCCGGTCTTCGACCATCGTCTTCATCCTCGATTTCTTATCGTCGATTCAGTTATTCAGAATGGGGTAAACCCGGTCTTTCTGAGCAACTCGCGTATATAATAAACAAGTGCAACACAAACACACATACACATCATTTCAATTCATTAGTCGCTAACCGTAAATCAGTAAGAGAACGATTTCCCAAATATTAACCCCGAAGGCCGAAACCAACATCAGATCAAAACCCAGGAAACCATTCGACTTAGCCAACCTTCAGTTAGTTTCTAAATTTCGCATCCATATCGTTTATAATATTTTATAACGATTTATCGCTATTTTTATTTATTTTAAAATAGCCAATTTATTCAAACGACGCTTCGGGCCATAACGCGGCCGTGACGCTGTTTTTCTTCAGATTTGATTTACACATATATGAAAATCTAACCATTGGATCTTCACAAAATTTATATCAAGATCTTTTCAAAACGAATCCAACGGTTCCAGTTTCGGGAAAATCCGATGGTCGGATCTCCCGGTATAATCATTTGAAATTTCAATTTCAAAATACGAACTGCAACGTCGTTATTCAATTTAATTTAATTATATATATATATATAAATATAATCGATTCTGGCGCTGTTTTTCTTCAGATTTGAATTAAACATTCCAGACAATCCAATCGTTGGATCTTCACAAAGTTGGTGTCGTTGGAAAGATATTTCCAAAGCGAACCCAATGGTTTCGGTTTCGGGAAAATCCGATGGTCGGATCTCCTGCACTAATCATTTGAAATCACGATTTCAAAACATGAACTGCAGCTTCGTTATTCGATATATTTCAATTCTATATATATATATCGATTCTTCGATTTCAAAACTATATTATTTTCATACATTTGATAAAAAATATCTTTTTATCCGACCGACAATTATTTCAACACTTCGCTATTTTTAACAATTCATGTATATAGTAAAAATGTGATTTTTATTGTAAAACAATTCATTTCAAAACACAATTATTTTATATAGTTCATATAGGTGATAAAAATATGGTTTTTATCATAAAAAGTTTATTACAAAACACGAATACCATTCAACACATGAATTTCTATTCAACGAATGAATTTCTATTCAACACATGAAGGTTTTCTATAGTTTGCATATATATAGTAAAAATGTGATTTTTATTGCAAAACAATTTATTTCAAAACTCTACTATTTTATATAGTTCATATAGATTGTAAAAATAGGATTTTTATTATAAAACAATTTCTTTTAAAACACGAATACCATTCAACACATGAATTTCTATTCAACGAATGAATTTCGATTCAACACATGAAGGTTTTCTATTGTTTGTATATATAGAGTAAAAATGTGATTTTTATTGTTAAAACAATTTATTTAAAACACGAATACCATTCAACACTTGAATTTCTATTCAACGAATGAATTTCGATTCAACACATGAAGGTTATTCAACATATGGAAATAATTTCAACAAATGAAAATTATTCAAACACATGAATATTACAGAAAATTTCGACAGCATAACGGCAGGGTAGTTAAAACCGGGACCGTCCTTAGTACGGCTCCTCGCTCTACCTTAAAGCCTCGCAGCTTTTGACAATGGGGATTCATGCATCTAGTTCGCACGTAGGCGGCATGTATATTTTTTTTTCATTTCCACAAACTAATCCTATGTGGTTTCAACCAAATAATTCTCAACCACAAACGAGTATTTTTCAACCACAATCAATCAATTTCAACCACAAACAATTCTAATCAACCATTCGCTATCAATCAATTTTCACACCAATCACAACCAATAAATATCGTCCATGGTTTGTGGACGAGGGGCGTATATATATTTATTCATTTTTGAAGTAAAAAAAGACTTTTTTATAAAAAAAAGAGATATGATCTTTTTCTATCATTGATCAGAGATTTTTCTTTGAAAAATACGAATCGGAGTTTGAAGAAGGGGAAGGAGCCCTCGACCCGCAACAGATAGAGGAGGATTTATTCAATCACATAGTTTGGGCTCCTAGAATATGGCGCCGAAAGATTTTTTTCAACAAAAATGTGAATTAGGAAGGATTGGTCGACGAAATATGAATCGGAGACTGCTTTTCGTGAAAAAAGACCAATTGAAGGGGAGGGTTTCTTCAAACAACAAGGAGCTGAGACAACAATCTCTTATGATAATCATCCACATCTTAAACGTATCTTGATGGCTGAAAGTTGGATAGGCTAGCCCTTAGTTCCTTTCCTTCTCCCTCTAAATAAGTAGTTCAGAGCTATAAGCATTTCACTTCTATTTCGACACATATATAATTTTTACAATGCATATATAACTTATATATCGATCGTACAACTTATACAACGCTTATACAAGAGGTGTACAACGCTTATATAACTCATACATTGACTATATAATTTATACATCGTCATTTTCCATATCGTTTATAAATTAGAAATCTCACGTTGCGTTTCGCGTTGCCAAAAATTGTAGAAGGCTCAGAAAAATATCCGGTCTCTTCTAGAATGTAGAAGGCGTCCTCACGGTCCCAGCGTCTCTTATTTCACTAAAATTCGACCACACATGAAAAAGATATGATTTTTATACGGTTAATCAAATTTGCAGCGCTTTAAAGTGTTGTTTTCCTTTAAATAAATTGAAACCGTACCTTTAGCTTATCAGTTCGAAACTAGGTTTGTAATTTTCTCTCGATCCGTGAAGCTTGTTTCAGATCAGGTCGCGCCCCGAGGTGGATCTTGGAACCACGCGCCCGGCGGTGGTGGTCTCCCTCAGATTGGTCAATGGTGGACGGAGGAATTCCCTCCGACGCGGGCGAACTTTGCAGGCCCAAAACTCGACGAACGCTCCACAATAACAAGCGAGACAAGGATGGATTCGAAGCTGGGAGGACGGGCTTCAAAAGTTGACCGGTGTTGGGGCTAACGGTGGACGGAATCGGTCGGGATTCGCCTGGGAAGTGGCGAAGTGGTTTCCGCCTTCAACGTAGCAGCGGGGAGAAAGAAACGATGAAGTGGAAGATTGTAATTGGCCGGGGTGTTTTATAATTATTTTTAATTTATTTTAAATCCGAAAATACCCCTCTTCACATACGAACTCCAATCCAAACCCAACGACTGTCGCCCCTAGCTAAATACCCCCATCCCGGACACAATGGGATATGTTCCATAGGCCGATTCGACTGTTAGAGTCAGTTATTCTTCAAATTAAAATATAAAACATTCAAATTCTATTTTGAACGTACATTTTAATTTGCCGGGGCCACATACTGCTTTTAAAAATTCCAGAAAAATTACATCTGGCTTTATTTTGTCGAGACGGTCCCAACAAAACTAATTTCGTCGAATTCTGAGACCGTTTTAAAAATGGTCATCTTCTAGTCGACCCGATTTGACTGAAATCAACAAAACACATTTTCCTTTGCCACGCTCACATACTAGCTTCAAAAATTTATGAAATTTGAAACCTAGCAATAATTTAACGTCCCAGATCCAACAAAAGTGGTTTCGTTGAATTCCGAGGTCGTTTGCAAAATGGCCATTTTCACGGGCTATATAAATTCCATAGCGAACTTTTAGAAAATTCTAGCCATAACTATTGCTTACCACTATGAAACTTCGATTTATCAGATTCGTTAGAAAGGTATTCACTAATAGATTTAAATATTTTTGGTTTTACTCAAATCCGTTTTGTTTTGCACCCGGTACAGTCAGTCAAAGTTTGAATTCAAATTTTGAAACTACCGCACCATTTCAGGCCTTGTTTATAATTAGAATTAATTATATTTATTTTCAAACATCGATTCAAACTCACTTTTCATTGCTATTATTTAAAATATTTATTTTAAATATTTAAAATCCACCAAAATAGCGAATTTAAAATTTTTAAATTGGTTCAGATTTTTCGGGTCGTTACAATCTCCCCCACTTAAAACTTTTCGTCCCCGAAAAGGAACAAAGTCGAAAGTGGTATGATTAATCTCCTCTACGTTCAATTTGGCTTCCATTCTCCAACTTTTTAGTTTCTGAGAATTTTCAAATTCTTCAAAAATTTGGCTAACACCCGGAATTTTCGAAAAAATTCACCATAACCTCCTTTGTACGGGGAGGGGTTTGGAAATTTATTGGGCCGTATTAGGTACCCAATAAATCCTATAAAGCATACAAATATTTATAGTGATATAACCTGGTGTTTACATGGGAGCGTGTGTAGATAATAACTCCCAATAATAAATTCTCGTCACCCTGTCAAAGCCTGAGGGAGTGTGTATTTTAATTGCTCCAGAGAATAAATTCTCGTCACCTCATCCCGTATGGGAAATAAATAATCCATGTGCCATATCTAATGACTAGAGAGACGTGATTATTGTCGACTCCAGACCCGTGTGGGGTTTTTATTAATCTGGCAATTTATCGTTACAATTTATATGGTCCATATCAGTCATCAGTTCAACCTGCAAAATATAGTCATTGCCATACAAGCCTCTCGCTCGTATGGTAAATCTTCCACCTCGTCACACAAGCTCCAAATGCTTATGTGGTATATAATGAAGTATACCTATCTTCGAGAAGTATGCCATGTAGTGTAGTTCAAAATTAATTGTTACTATTCTATGGCGATGTTTATTATTACACACAGAACAACCAGCACTCCGCATCCAATGGCATTCACAGGAGTTTATATAATAATATTTCGCATCCAACTCATTAAGGTTTACCTATTTGTCGGGCACGCAAATAAAATCTTTACTCAACAGCTATCCCAATTACCTGTTCAAACATATATAATGCACATGTATATATTTCTATTTATTTCTAAATCAGTTCAATGTGTGAGTTAATCGAATAAATCCTACTATTCATTCTCTTATTAATTAAATTAACTATCGTTTCAATAATTTAATTAATCGAATTTACTATCACACAATGCAAACAACAAGCAATTTGTTTTTAACTTTTCAAAAATGTCCTAATCAATTCATATGCTCTTTTAAAATCATTCAGACTATAGAATTAAAATTTTACATTCATGAAAGGAAAATAACAACAAAGTAGAGACTAAATGGTAATGCAAAGTATGGTAAATGTACCTTGCATCGAAGTCAATCAGAGATATCTACTCGACACTTAGGATAGGCTTTCTGAGTGCTCCCCTCAGTTTCCCAAGTACAATCCCGCGGATCTCTACTCCATTGCACTTTGACTAAATGAACCTTCTTGTTCCTCAGCTCTTTGGTTTCTTTGCCGATAATCTTTAGCGTCTCTCTTCTCACAGCCAATTCTGGAGTAATTTCAATATCCCGTTGAGCTGCTTTTTCCACGATCAAGTCTGGATCATGAACGTGCTTTCAAAGTTGAGATATGTGAAATACATCATGCACACCAGGCAACCAATCAGGTAATTGAATTCTATAGGCCAGAGTTTCAATCCGTTCAAGAATAGGGAATGGACCAATAAATCTGGGTGCTAACTTCCCAGTTTTGCCATATCGAATCACTACCCTCATTGGAGAGACCTTTATATACACATAATCACCAATAGAAAAGCCAAATCCCTTCTTCTCAAATCAGCATAGCTCTTCTGTCGGCTTTGAGCGGCGAGTAATTGTTTCTTAACGAAGTCGACTTTGTCGGTAGCTTCACGGATCATATCAGGTCCCAATACAAGTCTATTACCAGGTTCGACCCAACAAGCAGGGGATCGACACGGTCTACCATACAAGGCTTCGAATGGCGACATTGTCGGCCTCGCCTGGTAGCTGTTGTTATATGAGAATTCTGCCAAATGTAAATGGTCTTCCCATGATCCACCGAAATCTAGAACACAAGCCCGCAATAGATCTTCTAATATACGATTCACCCTCTCAGTCTGACCATCTGTCTGAGGATGATAAGCGGTGCTCAAGTTCAGCTTCATTCCGAGCTCTACTTGAAATGCCTCCCAGAATTTACTAGTGAATATTGGATCTCTATCACTAACTATACTGATCGGCACTCCGTGTAGTTTAACAATTTCCTTGAAGTATAGCTACGCCAGACTCTGAGCAGTTCTATTTGATCTAACAGGTATAAAATGGGCGGTCTTCGTGAAGCGATCTACGATCACCCAAATACTGTCATTTCCTTTTCTGGTTCTGGGCAAACCATCTATGAAGTCCAAGAAAATATGTTCCCACATCCAACCTAGAACGTCTAGCGGTTGTAACAATCCAGCTAGTTTCTGTTGGTCGCTTTTGACTAGCTGGCAAGTAGGGCATCATCTAACATATATTGAAACGTCTCTTTTCATAGCCTTCCACCAGAATGTTCGCTTGAGATCGTTAGACATTTTGGCCACACCGGGATGGATACTCAGTTTGGATTTGTGACACTCGTCTAACACTTCCCTTTTTAACTCGGGGATGTCGGGAACACAAATCCTTCCTTTCAATCTCAGGGTCCCATCGTTATCTATTTGAAAACACGAGGGTTCGCCTTTCTGAATCCTTTTGATCATATCCTTAATATAGTTATCATCCTTCTGAAGAATAGATATTTTGTCATTCAAGGAAGTCGTAATAATAAAGCTGGCGATCATTACATTCTTTCGGCTTAACGCATCGTCCACGACATTGGCTTTCCCTGGAGTGTATAGAATCTCAAAATCGTTTGCTGTAAGGAATTCTAGCCAACGTTGTTGCCTCAGATTCAAGTCTTTCTGGGTGAACAGATACTTTAGCGACTGGTGATCGGTAAACAGTTCAAATTTCTCACCCAGATGATAGTGTCTCCAGATTTTCACAGCAAATACTATAGCCATCAACTCAAGAACATGAGTGACGTAGTTTTTCTCGTGTGGCTTCAGTTGACGGCTAGCATAAGCAATCACTTGACCTCTTTGCATTAGTACTGCACCCAGGCCTTCTCTAGAGGCATCTGTCCAGATTTTCAAGTCCTGATTGCCGTCGATAATCGTTAACACTGGAGCAGTCGTTAATCTTAACTTTAGCTCTTCAAAAGCCTCCTCACATTCTGGAGTCCATTTGAATTTAGAGTGCTTCATTGTAAGCTTCGTTAAGTGACCAGATATCTTCGAAAAGTTTTTAACGAACTTCCGGTAATAACTAGCCAATCCAAGAAAACTGCGAACCTCTGTAGGAGTACTAGTCTGTTTCCAGTTTTGAATAGCCGTGATTTTACTTGGATCCACAGCAATTCCTTCTTTTGATACGACGTGGCCTAGAAAATTCAGTTCATCTTGCCAGAATATACATTTGGATAGTTTGGCTTTTAATATATTCCTTCTCAGAATTTCTAGAACCTGTTCCAAATGCTTTTCATGCTCGGCCTTTGTTTTAGAGAAGATTAGAATATCGTCAATAAAAACCAGAATAAATTTATTCAGGACTCCTCTGAACACTCTATTCATCAAATCGACGAAGTAAGATGGAGCGTTACATAAGCCGAACGACATTACTAACCACTCATGGAATAAGTCTGGACCCCTGAATGCTGTCAAAGGGACACACTCTTCGGCAATTCGAAGCTGATGGAAGCCTGTAGCTAGGTCTATCCTTGAAAATACTTGTGCTCCATTCAGACGATCCAATAAATCATCGATTCGCGGTAATGGATATTTATTCTTTACTGTCTGCTTGTTCAAATCACGATAATCCACACATAGTCGCAGAGTACCGTCAGATTTTGGGACAAACACCACTGCTGCTCCCCAATCAGAGAAACTGGGCCTGATCAGACCCTTCCAAACAAGCTGTCTTGTTTGATTGTCTAATTCCTCTTTCTCTTTCAAGGACATTCTTCGAATAGCGTGAGCTACTGGTCTTGCATTTGGGATTAAAGCGATCTTGAAATCAATTTCCTTCTGTGGAGGTAAGCGAACAACTTCTTCGAACACATCCGCATAATTCTTGACAACAGGAATATCTTTTACGAGGTCGGGAATATTCTCTGTGACTACAGGGGTATTTTCTATTTGGACAGGAGAAACATCCAAAGCTACCCAGAAGTCTTTTCTATTTGAATTTTGGCCTTCACAGGGAATGGTTATATAATCACCTGATTTTATCTTTGCCTTAACGACTCTGTCGGCGCATTTAACCTCAGCTTCATACTTGGTCAACTAGTCTAACCCCAAGATAAAATCAAACTCTGTAAAATTCATGACGGCTGCGATGGTAGGGAACCGATAACGAGAAAAAGAAACCGGCACTCCACATAACCAACTGAAATCGAGGGAACCCCCAACCGGATTTTGGACAGTCATTGGTTCTTTGAGTTTCTTCAAATTCAAATCCAGTTTCTTCACCGCATTCTTTGCAACAAAGCTTCGCGACGCGCCGGTGTCAAACAGTACTTTAACTGGGATATCTTTGACAGTTAGCGTGCCTTCTAAAACATCTGGCCCTTCCTGAATAGACGAAGATGCAGGAACTTCTGCCTCTTCGTTCACATGTACTGCTTCAGGTTTTCTGAATAGCGGGCAAGCCTTGGAAAGGTGACCGGCCTGATGGCATTGGTTGCACTTTCTATTCTCTTGAAATCCCTTCTTGGATTTGAACTCATCCTTTCTTCGTTTGTTTCTCAAAGCCTTACATTTCCTGGACAGATGACCTTTTTTATTGCAGTTAAGGCATATGGCGGTCATTACTGGTTCTTTCTCAGATCTGGCCCTTTTTCGATTGACTTTGGGCTTCTTACTCACCTCAGATATTGCACTGTCCTCAGGATTATCAGTTTCAAGCTCACCTTTATTACTAGGACTGACCACTTCTTCGTAACGCAACATACCTTTCTTGTCAAGATCCTTATATTGGTAAGCCATGTATATCATTTCAGAAAAAGGAAGCTTCACATTCCTCATTACACTATTCTGATATTTTCTTTGCAGGCCATGAATAAACCTCAGATTTTTCCTCTTTGGATCTTGAATCAGATGAGGAGCAAAGTGAGAAAGTTCATTGAATTTCTTATGATATTCTGGGATGGTCATATCACCTTGTATCAGATAAGAAATTCATCACATAACCGCTCAGTTGCTTCGGGAGGAGTAAATCTTTCTAGGAAAATCACTTTAAATCTATCCCAGGTGATATCACCTTCTGGATTATCTTTAATAACCGAATCCCACCAAAACAAAGCTTCTTCTTTGAGTGCCCAAGACGCCAGTAATCTTTTCTGATCGTCTCTCAGCTTTAAACCCTCAAAGATTTTCTTAGCAGAACGAATCCAAGCTTGTGTTTCCATAATGGACTCTTTGCCTGAGAATGGTGATCCACCCAGATTTCGAAATCTCTTGAATAGAACTTCTATATCTGATTCTGGCAGCGGGAGCACAATTGGCTCATTAGCTGGTCGAGCCATACAATTATTTCTTTTGTTCCTGTGATTCATTTTCTAGTGCGTCTGCAATTAGCAGACAAAGTATCAGGTCAATAGAAAAGATATTTCAAAACATAGAGACAAATACTTGAATGTAAATGCGTCTACTGGGGTGTATTTCATTCTGCTACTCATACTAGGATATTACTGATCCTTTCTGTAATGAGTCACTCGGCCCAGAACACTACTGGTTCTATTTCTGACGAGTTCGTTGATATGTTATATTCCAGCACAAAGCTCTGATACCAAAATGAGACGACCCCATACCCCGTACTGACGGTGGCAAGGGTAATCTTTGGAATATAACACACAAACAGATAACAGCAGAACAGAATTAAATAAATACACCAGATAATGTACAAATAATACACTGGATAAACGAAATCATCAGAGTTACATAGTATACAGGATCATACTTAGTACAAATACAATTCAGCTGTACATGAATGTCTACAGCGGAAAACAAACATAATATGTACAATAGGAGCTGAATAGCATAAAAAGAGATAAATGGTAGAATCCATCTTCAGCTCCAGCTATCCAGAAAGAGCCTGCTAAAACCTGAATACAAGGCTGCCCGTGTAGAAAGAGGGGCAGCCGAGTTTGCAAGTGAAACAAACTATGAGTCAGTCATGGGACTGGTATGAGAAATTTACTTAACACATTTACAATATGGCTAATCTCAGGACCACGCTACTTTCATGGAATGGGTTTACTCCATTAGATTGCTAGTGCTTTAAAACAAATCATTCTTTTAAACATCGCAATGCTTTTTATAAAAATAAAACCATTATAAGACTCAATTCCCATCACACAATGCAACGCAAACCGGAGGATAGAGTTTTTACCTTATAACGACCAAAATATGCTTGATACGAATAAAACAAAAGCATTTGATATTATTACTAGTGTTTATATGTTTCAAAAACAATTTCAAATCCTAAGTATCAATCATAGACGACATTAATGCCCCATACCACTATGTCGCCGTATATAGGTATACAATCAAAACTGCACGATGTCGTATTTGGAAATTGGATTTCCATCCTGAACCAAGGCAAAAGACAGTCCTTACCGAATTCAAGGCTGCCTAGCCCGAGCCTCAGGATCAGAGCTTGAGTGACCCTTGGATCGTCAGGGTCGGTCCACCGATGCAGATTAAAATTCCTGAACACTGCGTTTCCCCGCCTTTTGGGGCGTAAGTGAGCCAACGAATGACGGTCTCGGATCGACCGATATAACCGAGGCGCCTCAACAACAACAACCACATAGGTGAAAAATAATATAAATGTCAGCCAGTTTAAGCACCAACACCAACTCTAGCTAGGAATAAACGCATGCCCTCCCTGAGGTCCTTCTCCCGTTTCTGGTTCATACCGGGGTGTGAGGCTCGCGAATTCACATTATACACAAAGCTACGCCACACAGGCGGTGCTTTGATCATCAACCACCGGACTTTGCTTTTCGACAGAAGTCCTGATCACTACATCTTAGCATGCCACAAAGGAAATTCACGCCATGTAACTGATGACTATCAATCACACAGAATAAATTCCAGTGTCAGACACACAATCCATTTACAAGTCCGTTCTGGGTCTGAACGAAACCGGAGGCACTATATACATCGCAAACCAATCGATCTCTACGTACGTCTGGACAATCACCACTCATTATCCATATTTCGGGATGACTCCCAATCAGGACATCAGTTACCATCCAAACGAGGTAAAGAACTCCGGTCTTCGACCACCGTCTTCATCTTCGATTTCTTATCGTCGATTCAGTTATTCAGAATGGGGTAAACCCGGTCTTTCTGAGCAACTCGTGTATATAATAAACAAGTGCAACACAAACACACATACGCATCATTTCAAATCATTAGTCGCTAACCGTAAATCAGTAAGAGAACGATTTCCCAAATATTAACCCCGAAGGCCGAAACCAACATCAGATCAAAACCCAGGAAACCATTCGACTTAGCCAACCTTCAATTAGTTTCTAAATTTCGCATCCATATCGTTTATAATATTTTATAACGATTTATTGCTATTTTTATTTATTTTAAAATAGCCAATTTATTCAAACGACGCTTCGGGCCATAACGCGGCCGTGGCGCTGTTTTTCTTTAGATTTGATTTACACATATATGAAAATCTAACTGTTGGATCGTCACAAAATTTATATCTTTAGAAAGATCTTTTCAAAACGAATCCAACGGTTCCAGTTTCGGGAAAATCCGACGGTCGGATCTCCCGGTATAATCGTTTGAAGTTTCGATTTCAAAATACGAACTGCAGCGTCGTTATTCGATTTAATTTAATTAATTATATATATATATATATATATAATCGATTCTAGCGCTGTTTTTCTTCAGATTTGAATTAAACATTCCAGACAATCCAACCGTTGGATCTTCACAAAGTTGGTGTCGTTGGAAAGATATTTCCAAAGGGAACCCAATGGTTTCGGTTTCGGGAAAATCCGATGGTCGGATCTCCCGCACTAATCATTTGAAATCACGGTTTCAAAACACGAATTGTAGCTTCGTTATTCGATATATTTCAATTCTATATATATATATATATATATATATATATATCGATTCTTCGATTTCAAAACTATATTCTTTTCATACATTTGATAAAAGTGATCTTTTTATCCGACCGACAATTATTTCAACACTTCGCTATTTTTAACAATTCATGTATATAGTAAAAATGTGATTTTTGTTGTAAAACAATTCATTTCAAAATACGATTATTTTATATAGTTCATATAGGTGATAAAAATATGGTTTTTATCATAAATAGTTTATTTCAAAACACGAATACCATTCAACACATGAATTTCTATTCAACGAATGAATTTCTATTCAACACATGAAGGTTTTCTATAGTTTGCATATATATAGTAAAAATGTGATTTTTATTGCAAAACAATTTATTTCAAAACACTACTATTTTATATAGTTCATATAGATTGTAAAAATAGGATTTTTATTATAAAACAATTTCTTTTAAAACACAAATACCATTCAACACATGAATTTTTATTCAACGAATGAATTTCGATTCAACACATGAAGGTTTTCTATTGTTTGTATATATAGAGTAAAAATGTGATTTTTATTTGTAAAACAATTTATTTAAAATACGAATACCATTCAACACATGAATTTCTATTCAACGAATGAATTTCGATTCAACACATAAAAGTTATTCAACATATGGAAATAATTTCAACAAATGTAAATTATTCAAACACATGAATAGTACAGAAAATTTCGGCAGCATAACGGCAGGGTAGTTAAAACCGGGACCATCCCTAGTACGGCTCCTCGCTCAACCTTAAAGCCTCGCAGCTTTTGACAATGGGGATTCATGCATCTAGTTCGCACGCAGGCGACATGTATATTTTTTTCATTTCCACAAACTAATCCTATGTGGTTTCAACCAAATAATTTTCAACCACAAACTGGTATTTTTCAACCATAATCAATCAATTTCAACTACAAACAATTCTAATCAACCATTCGCTATCAATCAATTTTCACACCAATCACAACCAATAAATATCGTCCATGGTTTGTGGACGAGGGGCGTATATATATATAAGCATTTCACTTCTATTTCAACACATATATAATTTTTACAATGCATATATAACTTATATATCGAATGTACAACTTATACAACGCTTATACAAGAGGTGTACAACGCTTATATAACTCATACATTGACTATATAATTTATACATCGTCGTTTTCCATATCGTTTATAAATTAGAAATCTCACTTTGCTTTTCGCGTTGCCAAAAACTGTAGAAGGCTCAGAAAAATATCCGGTCTCTTCTAGAATGTAGAAGGCGTCCTCACGGTCCCGGCATCTCTTGTTTCACTGAAATTCGACCACACATGAAAAAGGTACGATTTTTATACGGTTAGTCAAATTTGCAGCGCTTTAAAGTGTTGTTTTCCTTTAAATAAATTGAAACCGTACCTTCAGCTTATCAGTTCGAAACAAGGTTTGTAATTTTCTCTAGATCCGTGAAGCTTGGTTCAGATTAGGTCCCGCCACGAGGTGGATCTTGGAACCACGCGCCCGGCGATGGTGGTCTCCCTCAGATCGGTCAACGGTGGATGGCGGAATTCCCTACGACGTGGGCGAACTTTGCAGGCCTAGAACTCGACGAACGCTCCACAACAACGAGCGAGACAAGGATGGATTCGAAGCTGGGAGGACGGGCTTCAAAAGTTGACCAGGGTTGGGGCTAACGGTGGATGGAATCGGTCGGGATTCGCCTGGGAAGTGGCGAAGTGGTTTCCGCCTTCAACGAAGCAACATGGAGAAAGAAACGATGAAGTGGAAGATTGTGATTGGCCGGGGTGTTTTATAATTATTTTTAATTTATTTTAAATCAGAAAATACCCCTCTTCACATACGAACTCCAATCCAAACCCAACAACTGTCGCCCTTAGCTAAATACCCCCATCTCGGACACAATGGGATATGTTTCGTAGGCCAATTCGACTGTTAGAGTCAGTTATTCTTCAAATTAAAATATAAAACATTCAAATTCTATTTTGAACATACATTTTAATTTACCGGGGCCACATACTGCTTTTAAAAATTCCAGAAAAATTATATCTAGCTTTGTTTTGTCGATATGGTCCCAACAAAACTAATTTCGTCGAATTCTGAGACCGTTTGAAAAATGGTCATTTTCTGGTCGACCCGATTTGACTGAAATTAACAAAACACATTTTCCTTTGACACGCTCACATACTAGCTTCAAAAAATTATGAAATTTGAAACCTAGCAATAATTTAACATCATAGATCCAACAAAAGTAGTTTCGTCGAATTTCGAGGTCGTTTGCAAAATGGCCATTTTCATGGGCTATATAAATTCCATAGCGACCTTTCAGAAAATTCATTTAGCCATAACTTATGCTTCCCGCTATGAAACTTCGATTTTTCAGATTCGTTAGAAAGGTATTCACTAACAGATTTAAATATTTTTGGTTTTACTCAAATCCGTTTTGTTTTGCACCCGGTACAGTCAGTCAAAGTTTAAATTCAAAATTTGAGACTACCGCGCCATTTCAGGCCTTGTTTATAATTAGAATTAATTATATTTATTTTCAAAAGTCGATTCAAACTCACTTTTCATTGCTATTATTTAAAATATTTATTTTAAATATTTAAAATTCACTAAAATAGCCAATTTAAAATTTTTAAATTGGTTCAGATTTTCCGGGTCGTTACATACTAGCTGCCCATGTGGAAAATATGGGCACTTAGAGTTTAGGAGTAAACAATAAACTTCGAGTCAGTCAGGGGACTGGTCTGAGAGCTAAAAACATTCATTAAACTTTTACTTAAAAATAGGGTAATTCACGGGACCATGCCGTATTATACGGAATGGGTTTACTTCTTGTAAATACCAAAGCTTGAAATAAAACAATTCATAAACAATGAAATGCTTTTTGGAAAAATGAAGCAATTATAAGACTCAGGTCCCATCGCATAATGCAATGCAAGCCGAATGATTGAGTTTTACCTTATAATAGCCAAACATGCTTGATACCTTTAGAAACAAATCATTTTGATATACCATAAGTGCATAATGTCAAACACAACTTCAAATATAAATGTATCAATCATAGACGACATAGATACCATATATTATGTCTCCATATAAGTTTACAAATAAAACTGAAAAGTCACGTATTGGAAATTGGATTACTTCTATGAACTGAGGCAAGGGATCTTCCTCACCGATTTTGAGACACTCTAGCAAATGCCTCAGGATCACACCTCTGGGCAACCCTTGGATCTTCAGTGTAATGACCCGAAAATCCAGACCAATTTGAGCTGACCAAAAACACAAGTCCAACCCCAAATTAAACTGGAAACCAGGAAACTAATAGAAAGAAGGTAGAGGGTGAGAATATATAAGATAGAAACTTAGAATAGAAGAAGAAGAAGAACACAACATCAGAGTAACACAGACCTTACAGCGGAACGAATAACATATATCATAAATTTGAAATATAAATCTGTACTTGAATATACATATCATTTCCAAAGTACAGCACTTACAACACAGCGGAAATAAACAAGAGCTATATGATCCTGAAGCCTCCTGCTCCAGCTCTTCAGGTATCTGTAAATCCCGACAACTTGATTGCCCGTACAAAATTGGGCACCCAACAGTTTAGGGAAAACAAAACAAAATAAACTCCGGGTCATTCATGGGACGGGTATGAGTAAAACAGTTTGGAACAGCTGGAACAAGTAAACGATATCTCATAAGACCATGCCGTATAACGGAACGGGTTTTTCCCTTATGAGAATCCAAAATATCTTTATATCAAAAACCTTTTGATATTATAATAATGTCTATCAACTACAATATAATAATCATCTAGCAGAAACGCTTTCATCTCATGTTCTACATATATAGTATACAATCAAAACCGCAAGCACGTATTGGGTAATGGATTTCCAACTATGACAAGGTATGGAACCACCTTCTGCTAGTGTACCTCTAGGGAGGAATACACTGGGTTCAACAAGAAAATCTTGCAACCCGGCCACACATGATCGACCACTCATTTTGCTTGAGTGTATCGAATGTATATCACCAACGGTTGGGATCAACAACCGTTTCTCGAATGGGACAGCATCAACAATAGATTTTTAGAAGTAAATGAAACTCTAGATCAGGTGATTACACACCCTAACAGGTGCGACCTACATAGCCATGCTGCCTGCCCGATTTCTATCATTTACCGGATGTGAGGCTAGAAGCTACACTTATCTTTTACATGCCACATCTTCATTCACTTAGAATGTCACATCGTCATACCCGCAAAATCACAAATTGATTTATTCAAAAATAACTTGGGTATACAGCTAAGAGAAACGAATTCCTCCGCAACCAAACATGAATACGTTTGAAGAGATCAACTTACGCGATCTATTAGATATACTGTGTCAGACATTCTTCCATACGGGTCGTCCTGGGACTGGACAAACCGAAGGCACTATTCAGTATATCCATCTTAGGCACTGTTATCTATGATTTATATAACATCTCTTGCATTTTACTCCGTCTTCAATTATCTTTGGCATATATGATTCGCAATGCTTATGAAAATACAGAGTGGTTCTTTGTATAATAATCCAACCGGTCTCTCCATATTAACAACGTTAAAATGGTCAAAAACTTCGATAGTCGGTGAGTTAACTATCAGGGAAAAACACGTGTGCAAACAACGATATTATTTCCAAATAGAAATTATATAGATCAATCATCATTTACATTTATCTCTATTTTCTATAATTAGAAAATATATGTTATAAACATTGGAAAACATTCCCATAGCTTATTCACGCATCACTACCATTCCACAACCATTAGTCCCTAACCGTAAACTAGTAGGAGAACAATTCTCTAAGTATAAACCCCGAAGGACGAAACCAACATCAGATCGATACTCAGAAAACTATTCAACTTAACTAATCTCTAGTCTGTTTCTAATCTTGTTTAACTCTATTTCGATTAACTCTTTTATATCTCATCAATTTCCTTTTTGTACTTCTATTTATTTTCTAAATAAATATTCCTTTTATAATTCTATTTACTTTCTAAATAAATATCCCTTTATTCTATTTCTTTTCTAATTACATATTCCTTTATTCTATTTATTTTCAATATACTTTGAAAATTCCCTTTTATACCTTCATGTATTTCTTACGGTATTTAAAAATACCAATTAACTGTGATCGATATCATTCAACACATAGAATCCACAACAGATTTTATATCACATCATATATTACAATATATGAACAAAACAGTATTATAAATATTGAGGAGTCTAGTCGGACCCCTCCAACCTGTTTCCCTGCTTCCACAGATGTTAAAAAATATGAATATAAAATATTCTGATAAACAAAATCAATACTCGATTAACGATTTATATATATATCGTTATCTATAATTTCAACCAATACATACACAATTCAACCAAACAGTTAACACACATCAATCAACTGCTAATTATCAGTTCTAAATAAACGTTAGAAAAATATAATTGTTCAGAGTTGGTGAGTTTTAGTCACATTGGACGATCATCGTTAATAACGATAACCATCACTTGATTCAGACGGACAATTTATTTTTCTATAAATTGTAACGAGCTCCAATTGACTCCTAATCAGTTCCAGGCTGTAGCCCTCGTCCATACGATCCCAACGGACCTTGTTTAGTCCAATTCTGATAATGTGTGAGATAGATAGCGCATTTACAAATTTATGTGACTATTTAAATTTAAAATAAACATAATATATCTAGAATTTTGATCAGTTGGGCCTTACCCAAAATTTAAACGGCTGGCCCATCATCCATTTCATTTCCATACGGTTTCCCTTTTTCCTTCATTGGGCCTTCTTCCCATTTTCTCATTTTATTTATTCTTTCCTTTTTGGGCTTTTAAATCCTTCACCGCACATTTCTTCACCAGCCTCTCCTTCTGTACACCACCGAAACAAACCAAAAATCATCACATGACTTGTGTTGTAACGTTCATCCTTTTCATACCCTTATTAAAAAAAAAATCCGACTACACCAGGTTCTTCCCAATTGAAAACTCTATTCATTCCGTTCACTAGGCCTTCTCACATGTTCACAGTAAGATAGTGCAATGGAAATACAACCATTATATTAATTAGAATGCTGCTCCTCCACTTTCTTCAGTCGCCCACCCTTCCTGTCTCACAAGTCCCCCAAATAAACCACTTCGCTCCAGAAAATATGCATGCCATTTCACCATTAAAAAACCCCCTTCCTCCTTTGCCATAACGTGCAATTCATCCATTTCATGCCAGCTTCCCTTTTATACATCTTTATTTTGTCTTCACCTTTTTGGACCTCACGTCCAATTCCGAACTACTACCTACCTTGTCCCCCACTTCGCAAGCACATGGACCCCAATCCCATGCCATCACCACTTCCTTTCCTTTAAATATACAAACGCCACCCTGTTTCTTGACCCACATACACACAGTACTTATTCCATCTTCTACAACATACGGAACCCGAGACCAGTACACTCACCATTTTCGATTAATACCATCCCTCGTTCTCCCCTTACAACCCCCCGTAACACTCAAAGTTTGTCCCAAACTCCTTCTCATTGCTTGCACACAAAACCGCAAACCTCCTGTTCTCCGACCCGTATACGACTCACGGCAGCCATCAAAACTCGTCCTCCTCCTCAAAACACAGTCGCACCCTAGTAGAAGCAATAGCGAACCACCTCAACGAATATTTATAAGGAAAGTATTTATTGATTTCTAATTTGGGTTTGAAGTTGGATTAATCTCCGTTGAGATGAGATATTGTGGCGGTTCCTCTTTTGTGTTTTGCTGAAGAAAACCGTTTTAGGTTTTAGAAAGTATCTTAGGGGTATTTATAGATTGATGTAGGAATGGTTGGCATAGATGCAGCCCTTCATTTTTCTGTGGTTGTTTCTACGTGAACGAATGGTGATTTTTGTGGCTATTCAAGTTTTGTTTTAAGGTTAGAAAAATAAAGGTATCCTTTTACGCAACCTCTGTATCCATACAAGCCATTACGGACAAAATTAAAGATACCGTTGTGTTCATCAATGTGCCACGATCCCAAAATTATAATAATATCGGTAGGTTAATTCATATTGTGAAACCCAAAAATATTGATATAGGGTGCAAAATACTTCAAATAAAAGTTGCATATTTAATTAATTAAAAATTATAGTAAAATTCTAAAAATTAAATTATCGTTATGTCCCAAAAGAACCTTGTCTAAATTCAAACCCGATATTCAAATATTTTTAAATAACTGTTATGGTCACGAACGAATATACCGCTATTTTTCTGAATATTTGATTTGGACATAAATCAAAATCTACATGACGAAATCCCCGTTTTTCTCTTCCACTAGAAAGAAATACTCCACCAGCTCCGTACGTTTCTTGTTTCACAGAAATCCAGTTTAAAACGAAACCTGTACATTCAGTTGAAGTTCAAATCGCCAAGTTACGAACTGCAGCGCCATTTTAAGCTTGATTTTAATTATAATATAATTATACATTCAAAATGTCGTTCAAATAATATATTCGTTATTCTAATTCAATTCTAAACTGAATTAAATATCACCGATGATCCAGTTCACACCATATCGCCATTTCAGCCAATTTTGATTATTTAAGAATTAAATATATTATTTAATTTATTATTTTAATTAATTATTCACCATTATTTAATTCCACGACCATTAAATCCTTTAATTCACTTTTTAAATAATTAAATAAATTAATTATTATATCGCTGAAAATGCGGGTCATTACATTCTTCCCCACTTAAAATAATTTCGTCCTCGAAATTGCTAAGGTAGGGAAAAACCCGATTAACTGGTTAGAACCTATTTGTTCACTTCTTAAATTCAGTTTCAACTGAACCAATTTAATTTCAATTAAAATATTAATTAATTCTTATTAACGAAATTTTCAAAAATCCTGAAAATTTTCTAGCGCCTTAACTTTTCGAAAAATTTCGCCAGCACCTCCTTTGTACTGGTCAATAGGTCAAACTCCAACTCGCCTCTCTAGGCCATCTTCAACCCAAAAGAAAATCAAACAGTCAAGCAGCTTGCTAAATTCGGCTCATAAATCTTATATCCAATAGAAATATAAACTTGTACCTTTTGTTGGCATATCATTATATCCTTTCCACCTGTTATCAATTCAGCGGATGCAAGGGTCATCCCAATCAAATTCCAATCTGCTTTTATCCACAACACAACCATTCGCTTGTATCTGAGCCAAATATCATTTTAACTCGAGTTTCTTCTCGATTCCCCACTCTTAACTTGATTATCCCATTACACTTCAAATTTGAATCTCACAATCCAATTTGTCTTAATATCATTCTAATTCAATCTCAGTTACCACTTTATTGGCTTTACTTTAATTCAAATTTGCTTTCACAAATTTCTGTTAAATTTGTTTTTAATTCAAACAGTCTTTCCCTGGGAGTTTTTAAACAGTTTACTCTTTTCAAAAATCAATTTTTCCTTTTTGAAATTCAACACAACTTGTCTTTCCCAAAATAAATTCAAAACAGTATCTCTGGTAGTAATTCGTCACTTACAACTCGAAAATGAATACTGATGATGCAGCTGTCATCATCAGAATCTATTTTCCAGTGATCAAAGTGAGTTCAATACTATAAAACCATTTCTAAACATTTCCACTTTGAAATTCATTTCAAAATATAATTCAGACGGCTTGTAAAACAATTTACAATCTCCCAGGATCTTAAATTTTCCTTATTTTTAATCCAAATCCATTTACAAAGACTTGTCCAATTCTCTAGAGTTTTAACTCAATTTCTAATTTAAATTCAGATTTAATTCATTTCGTAACACTTATACGAATTCTACTTGGTTATATATATATATATATATATATAACCATCTCCATTATAATCTTACTCGATTATAATAACAAATATACTTTGGGTAAAATTATTTTATTTACCCTCTTTTCAAAACATATCGTGTCGACCCATCGTATTTGAGTGTTTAGAAACTCCTACCGATACAGTGGACCAAACTGATCCACCAGAACCCATAAACAACTCAACCAATAAATCTCCACAATATAAAATTATTTTTATATCAAATAACAAATACGTTCAGTCGTATAGATACACTCAACTCAATCTAGGGTATTACTAACCCCATCTCTACTGAGTCACACGCCACAGAGCCAAGGTAATGCTTAACTTAAGCTCTGATACCAACTGTAATGACCCGAAAATCCAAACCAATTTGAGCTGACCAAAAACACAAGTCCAACCCCAAATTAAACTGGAAACCAGGAAACTAATAGAAAGAAGGTAGAGAGTGAGAATAGATAAGATAGAAACTTAGAATAGAAGAAGAAGAAGAAGAACACAACATCAGAGTAACACGAACCTCACAGCAAGACGAATAACATATTTCATAACTTTTAAATATAAATCTGTACTTGAATATACATATCATTTCCAAAGTACAGCACTTACAACACAGCGGAAATAAACAAGAGCTATATGATCCTGAAGCCTCCTGCTCCAGCTCTTCAGGTATCTGTAAATCCCGACAACTTGATTGCCCGTACAAAATTGGGCACCCAACAGTTTAGGGAAAACAAAACAAAATAAACTCCGGGTCAGTCATGGGACGGTTATGAGTAAAACAGTTTGAAACTGTTGGAACAAGTAAACGATATCTCATAAGACCACGCCGTATAACGGAACGGGTTTTTCCCTTATGAGAATCCAAAATATCTTTATATCAAAAACCTTTTGATATTAAAATAATGTCTATCATCCACAATATAAAAATCATCTAGTATAAACGCTTTCATCTCACGTTTTACATATATAGTATACAATCAAAACCACAAGCTTGTATTGGGTAATGGATTTCCAACTATGACAAGGTATGGAACCACCTTCTACTAGTGTACCTCTAGAGAGGAATACACTGGGTTCAATAAGAACGTCTTGCAACCCAGCCACACATGACCGACCACTCATTTCGCTTGAGTGTATCGAATATATATCACCAACGGTTGGGATCAACAACTGTTTCCTGAATGGGACAGCATCAACAATAGATTTTTAGAAGTAAATGAAACTCTAGATCAATTGATTATACACCCTAGTAGGTGCGACCTACATAGCCATGCTGCCTGCTCGATTTTTGTCATTTACCGGATGTGAGGCTAGAAGCTATGCTTATCTTTTACATGCCACATCTTCATTCACTTAGAATGTCACATCGTCATACCCGCCAAATCACAAATTGATTTATTCAAAAATAACACGGGTATACAGCTAAGAGAAACGAATTCCTCCGCCACCAAATGTGAATACGTTTGAAGAGATCAACTTACGCGATCTATTAGATATACTCTGTCAGACATTCTTCCATACGGGTCGTCCTGGGACTGGACAAACCGAAGGCACTATTCAGTATATCCATCTTAGGCACTGTTATCTAAGATTTATACAACAACCCTTGCATTTTACTCCGTCTTCAATTATCTTTGGCATATATGATTCACAACGCTTATGCTAATACAAAGTGGTTCTTTAGAAAATAATCCAACCGGTCTCTCCATATTAACAACGTTAAAATGGTCAAAAACTTCGATAGTCGGTTAGTTAACTATCAAATAAAAACACATGTGCAAACAACGATATTATTTCCAGATGGAAATTATATCGATCAATCATCATTTACATTCATCTCTATTTTCGATAATTAGAAAACATATGTTAATAACATTGGAAAACATTTCCATAGCTTATTCACGCATGACTACCATTCCACAACTATTAGTCCTTAACCGTAAACTAGTAGGAGAACAATTCTCTAAGTATAAACCCCGAAGGCCGAAACCAACATCAGATTGATACTCAGAAAACTATTCAACTTAACTAATCTCTAGTCAATTTCTAATCTTGTTTAACTCTATTTCGATTAACTCTTTTATATCTCGTCAATTTCCTTTTTGTACTTCTATTTATTTTCTAAATAAATATTCCTTTTATAATTCTATTTACTTTCTAAATAAATATCCCTTTATTCTATTTATTTTCTAAATATATATCCCTTTATTCTATTTCTTTTCTAAATACATATTCCTTTATTCTATTTATTTTCAATATACTTTGAAAATTTCCTTTTATACCTTCACGTATTTCTTATGGTATTTAAAAATACCAATTAACTGTGATTGATATCATTCAACACATAGAATCCAGAACATAATTTATATCACATCATATATTACAATATATGAACAAAACAGTATTATAAATATTGAGGAGTCCAGTTGGACCCCTCCAACCTGTTTCCCTGCATCCACAGATGTTAAACAATACGAATATAAAATATTCTGATAAACAAAATCAATATTCGATTAACGATTTATATATATATCGTTATCTATAATTTCAACCAATACATACGCAATTCAACCAAACAGTTAACACACATCAATCAACTGCTAATTATCAGTTCTAAATAAACGTTAGAAAAATATAATTGTTCAGAGTTGGTGAGTTTTAGTCACATTGGACGATCATCGTTAATAACGATAACCATCACTTGATTCAGACGGACAATTTATTTTTCTATAAATTGTAACGAGCTCCAATTGACTCCTAATCAGTTCCAGGCTGTAGCCCTCGTCCATACGATCCCAACGGACCTTGTTTAGTCCAATTCTGATAATGTGTGAGATAGATAGCGCATTTACAAATTTATGTGACTATTTAAATTTAAAATAAACATAATATATCTAGAATTTTGATCAGTTGGGCCTTACCCAAAATTTAAACGGCTGGCCCATCATCCATTTCATTTCCATACGGTTTCCCTTTTTCCTTCATTGGGCCTTCTTCCCATTTTCTCATTTTCTCATTTTATTTATTCTTTCCTTTTTGGGCTTTTAAATACTTCACCGCACATTCCTTCACTAGCCTCTCCTTCTGTACACCACCGAAACAAACCAAAAATCATCACATGATTTGTGTTGTAACGTTCATCCTTTTCATACCCTTATTCACAAAAAAAAATCCGACTACACTAGGTTCTTCCCAATTGAAAACTCTATTCATTCCATTCACTAGGCCTTCTCAAATGTTCACAGTAAGATAGTGCAATGGAAATACCACCATTATATTAATTACAACGCTGCTCCTCCACTTTCTTCAGTCACGCACCCTTCCTATCTCGCAACTCCCCTAACTAAGCCACTTCACTGCAGAAAATACGCATTCCATTTCACCATTTAAAAACCCCCTTCCTCCTTTGCCATAACGTGCTGTTCATCCATTCCATGCCAACTTCCCTTTTATACATCTTTTTTTTGTCTTCACCTTTTTGGACCTCACGTCCAATTCCGAATTACTACCTACCTTGTCCCCCACTTCATAAGCACATGGACCCCAATCCCATGCCATCACCACTTACTTTCCTTTAAATATACAAACGCCACCCAGTTTCCTAACCCCCATACACACAGTACTTCTTCCATCCTCTACAACATATGGTACCCGAGACCAGTACACTCACCATTTTCGATTAATACCATCCCTTGTTCTCCCCTTACAAACCCGTAACACTCAAAGTTTTTCCCAAACTCCTTCTCATTGCTCGCATACAAAACCGCAAACCTCCTGTTCTCCGACCCGTATACGACTCACGGCAGCCATCAAAACTCGTCGTCGTCCTCCTCAAAACACAGTCGCACCCTAGTAGAAGCAATAGCGAACCACCTCAACGAATATTTATGAGGAAAGGATTTATTGATTTCTAAATTGGGTTTGAAGTCGGATTAATCTCCGTTGAAATGAGATATTGTGGCGGCTCCTCTTTTGTGTTTTGCTGAAGAAAACCGTTTTAGGTTTTAGAAAGTATCTTTGGGGTATTTATAGATTGATGTAGGAATGGTTGGCATAAATGCAGCCCTTCATTTTTCTGTGGTTGTTTCTGCGTGAACGAATGGTGATTTTTGTGGCCATTCAAGTTTTGTTTTAAGGTCAGAAAAATAAAGGTATCCTTTTACGCAACCTCTGTATCCATACAAGCCATTACAGACAAAAATAAAGATACCATTGTGTTCATCAATATGCCACGATCCCAAAAATATAATAATATCGGTAGGTTAATTCATATTGTGAAACCCTAAAATATTGATATAGGGTGCAAAATACTTCATATAAAAAGTTGCGTATTTAATTAATTAAAAATTATAGTAAAATTCTAAAAATTAAATTATCTTTATGTCCCAAAAGAACCTTGTCTAAATTCAAATCCGATATTCAAATATTTTTAAATAACTGTTATGGTCACGAACGAATATACCGCAGTTTTTCTGAATATTTGATTTGGACATAAACCAAAATCTACACGACGAAATCCCGATTTTTCTCTTCCACTAAAAAGATATACTCCACCTGCTCCGTATGTTTCTTGGTTCACAGAAATTCGATTTAAAACGAAACCTGTACATTCAGTTGAAGTTCAAATCGCCAAATTACGAACTGTAGCGCCATTTTAAGCTTGATTTTAATTATAATATAATTATACGTTAAAATTGTCGTTCAAATAATATATTCGTTATTCTAATTCAATTCTAAACTGAATTAAATATCACAGATGATCCAGTTCACACCATATCACCATTTCAGCCAATTTTGATTATTCCAGAATTAAATATATTATTTAATTTATTATTTTAATTAAATATTCACCATTATTTAATTCCATGACCATTAAATCCTTTAATTCACTTTTTAAATAATTAAATAAATTAATTATTATATCGCTGAAAATGTGGGTCATTACATTCAGGGTCGGTCTGTTGACTCTGATTAGTTATACCATAAACAGTACGTTAGCCGGTTCTATCAAACCTCTCACAAGGTCAGTATGTAGACCAAATCAAGGACCTTTTAGTCGGCCCAGATCAAATCCGAGGTAGCTGTCTTTCCAGCATAATCCAACATTCACATAAGTAAAATGTTAGGGCTCCATACCATGACGTCACCCATAGCTAGAAACTAACGTATGTCCACTTCCCTACAGTCTCTATCCCATTTTTGGTTCACACAGCGGTGTGAGGTTCGCGAATTAACGCTATACGCAAAGCTATGCTACTTAAATCCATGCGACGATGTGAAGATTTCCGGTCTTCAACCACCATCTTCGTATATCTTTGACTTTTAGTCGTCGTAACAGTTATTTAGAATGGGCTAAATCTAGTCTTTTCAAATAATAAGCATATCTTTATAATCATGTGATAAATACAAAAAGATAACACACATCTAATTCCGATCCAGAATATTCTTTTATTCAGATATTACATTTTTAGGGAAAGTTTCCCATTAATTTTAACAAAGATAAATTCTTCTAAACTTATTGTTTAATCTTTCTTTGGAAATCATTTCAAAAGATTTTATTATTTCTTTTCACCACTTAAACCAATTTAAGGTTTATCCACTAGTCAGAATTGATGAGCCTTAGTGAAGTAATTATTCATTTCATTATCCCAATTCCAACTTATTCATCCCATGGAGCAAAAGTGGTGGTACTCCATATTTAACACCCATCGTGTTTTTGGTAAATTTAATTACCTCTTATCGTTCAAATCTAATTAAAGGTTTAACTATCACTTGGAGTAAAACTATGGGGGAAGGGAGGGGAGAGAGGAGAGGGGGAAGGGGGTACTCTATATCGAACATTTCTTGAATTTGGTAAATTTAATTACCATATTCACATTTAATCTAATTAAAGATTTATCAAAACTCTAATTCAAATTTAATCTTCAAAAATTATTTAATGATTATTCAACTTAGGAAACTAATCATGTTTTTTTGCTAGGGTTAAAGAACAAATGTTAAGTAAAATCACTGTTAACGATAAGCCAAAAAATCATTTTCCATTAATATGAAATCTTCACGAAATTTGAATAATTTATAATCGATATAAATTTCTGTATCGGACTAATACTATAAATTAAATAATGGCTAAGCCTTTTAAATTCCATAAATAGTATGGGCCTTCCTTTATAGAAGCTCATTTCGATTATTAATGAATTGAATTCCATTCAATTCCATTTTAATTAAATAAACTAGAAATCTTCTCTAAATCTTATTTAAAAGATTTATTCTTTTACTTATGGGTTCAAGAACCGTATTATTTAAGACACCATTTACAACGAGCCCAAAATCCAATTTGGTATTAAATATAAGAACTTAAATGGAAATCATGTCGACTTACATCCAATACCAAATTCTGAAATTAACAGGTATTGTTTTGGAATAATGGTATCAGTATCTATCAAATTCCCATAACAATATCCGTATAATTACATAATCCAATATCAAAATATCTGAAGATAATATCCACTCAAATCCATTCCAATTTATATGGCGGAATTCTTGGTTATGCAAAAACCCATTCGCAAATCCAATTTATTATTTCTAAAAATCATTGGATTTTTATTTCTATACTAAACTAGTTCATTCGAACAAAAATATATTTCATCTTTTCAAACTTGGAATTTTTCATCCAAAAATTATTCAAATCATTAATTATGATTTTGCATATTTTTTTCGTATTTTTAATAATTTTATTAGGGCACTTACAGTCAGTTTCCATTATCAGCCTCCGAACTGCATCCATAGGGACCTTTTCTGAAATTGATTTGGAGTTATTTTAAAATCTAACCATTAAATTTAAATCTCTTATATTCATTGGAAAGATCCTTTCGATATGAACCAAACAATACCTGTTTTAGGAGAATTCGACTGTCGGATCTCTCATTACATCAATTTGAAATCAATGGTCGAAATTCACGAACGGTCACTGCGCGGCGCGTTCTATTCAAGCCATTTAAATATATATAATATATTTCATTGATTTCCTTTTAAAACATATTTTATAAAACGTATATAAATTCGTTTAAAAACGATTTCACTTCCATTTTAATTTTAAGTTAAAATTTAAGATCTCACATTATTATAATCTCAAAATAATAATATTTCCAAAATGTCAGATTTTAAAATTTAGTCTTTTCGATATTCATTATAATAATGAATAAAATCCATATGAAAATTCTTTCAAGTTAAAATAGCATTTATATACTTAACTCGGCTTCATATTTTTATATTTTCGTGTCCATCCAAAATCGGACATCAAAATCAACTTACAATCTTTATTGAACATTATATTATAAAAATATTCATATTTATTTTGGATTGGAATAATATTCAACCAATATCCATATAAATAAATTTATATCGATTCCATTCATCATGGATATATATATATATATATATATCCAACAATAGTTGTAAAACGACTATCAACATCCAAAATGACATTTAGTGTGTATTTTATTTTCGTATAAGCTTCAATCAAATAATTGACGCTTATATAAATCAATTAATCAATCGATTAACCGCGATTTCACACAAGGGAGATGTGCATCCTAAGACCCATATGGGGTTTTCAATCAACAAAAATAAATTTAAATACATTTCTGATTCATGAATTTAATCATAAATAGTTCAGTTCGAGTTATCTTTCAGATTAACTAATTTCGACTGTTCAAATTATTAATGGATATTTATATCCAATTTCAACTACCATCATAATATTAACGTTATTTTAGTATGTTCAAAAATCACAATCAAAACACAATACAGTCAATCAAATCATCCACGGGTTTTCAAACAACAGTGAGGTGAGCTAATAGGCACTGTATAACATTTTTGTGATAATTAAACAAATAAAAATCATCATTGGCAATCGATATAATCAGTTATATAATAAATAACTGGTACAAATATTTTGAGTGAGAAAATTCTCACATCGATTTCCACTTCGTCAGTCTTTAATTGAGGATTTATTTTTAAACTTAATTAAGCAAATGTTTAATTTAGCTCAAAATTCAACTTGCTCCATTTCTGTTTTGGTCGGTTCCATGTTGTAGAGTTCGTCATCACGGTTCTAACAGATCTGAAATTGTCGAATTTAGTTTCTGTTTGAACAAGATATGAGTGTTTAAACATTTGAATAATTAAACCGGTCATTAGTTTAATAATTAATTTTATTAAACCTTATTATTCCCTTAATCCCTCTCCACATCGTCTTCTTCCATCTTCACCGCTCCAACCCATTCACGCAAACTTCAACCACCAAATACCACCTCCACGCACCTCCTGCCATTGATCATCCACTGCCAAATTGAAGCGCCGACTGAACTCCTCCATCGGCATGAACCTCGATGAACTCGACCCCCTTTACGTCATAATTGCCTTCGAACAGTGAGGCTTTTAGCACCAAATTCGAACCAATCTCAACATTAAACCAAATCATTACCGTTCGTCATCTAGAGCTCGTCGAGCTCTTCGATTTTTCTTTTGGAAATTTCTGAAATCGTTGAACATATTTTGAGTTATTGGAGGAGAAAGGTTGGAACAATATCGACCATTCGAATTAGGGCCTGTGCGTTTTTCTAGAGTGATAGGGTTTAAAAGAGAAAATGATTATTTATACTATATTTAATTATTATTTAATTCCAATAATACTTGTTTATCGATCCGAACTCCAAATCAAACCCAACGACTGTCGTTCCTAGCCAAATACCCTCATTCCGAACACAATGGGATATGTTTCGTAAGCTATTTCGACTGTTTCAATCAATTTTCGTTAAAATTAATGTATAAATTAATATAACATTCAATATTAAATTCCAACGTACATTTTAATTTACATATGCCACATACTGACTCCATAAATTATTAAAATTTGAAATCTAGCTATGTTTTGACGATACGGTCCTAACCAAATTAATTTCGTCGTATTAGGAAACCATTTGAATAATGGTCTTTTAGTTGTTTATTAAATATAAACTGACTTGAAAATTTAAACCTGACAATAATTTGACGTTCCGGATCTAACAAAAGTGGTTTCATCGAAAACAAAGGTCGTTTGCAAAATGACTATTTTTAAGGGTTGTATATATGTTAAAATATAAATAAATTCTATAGCGGCTATTTTAAATTTTAAACTGGACATAACTTATAATTTATAAAGTGAAATCTAAAAAATTTACATTCGTTAGAAAGATATAATTAAATAGATTCTAACGTTTTTTATTTTACTGAAATTCGATTTATTTTGAATTTTGTACATTCATTCAAAGTTTAAAATCGAATTTTCAAACTACCCTGCCATTTCAAGCTCGTTTTATAATAAATATAAATTTACACGTACTAACTTTGCTTCAAATAAATTTCTCGTCATTTATTCTTAAAATATATCGATTAAAATATTTAATTTCTATCAGAATAAATTTTAAATTTGTTCCAAAAATATGGGTTGTTACAAGTTATCAAAGTTAATTATTTAATATTAGTTACTAATTACTGGATATGTTTATTACAACCTTTAAAAAAAATAATTGCTGAATGTTTATAAGCAAAATTACTTGATGAAAAGTTATAAATCAAAATTTGCAACTTTTAAAAAATATTTTCGAGTAGAGTAAAAAAATTGTTACTTAAAGCGAAATAAATATGTGTATGTCAAATATATGGTAATAAAAAAATCATGGTTAGAACATTAAAAAATTGAATGTTACATGCTTATCATTAATACTTCTTACTAATTATTAAATATTTATCTTATTGTATGTGGCACAAAAATGCAGTTGATAAAAATATGTTTTAACCGGCAGGAAAATCCACTTGATAAGAATATGTATATTGCAGCTGGAAGGAAAATGTAACGATCTAAGATTTTTGATGTTTTAAAATATGTAATAATTTAAATATTGTATTGAATTTATGTTTATATTATAAGTTTGTTTAGTATTTTAAATCTAGACTATTTTAACTTGGTTTTGAATAAGTTTTGTAGGCATAAATTTAATTCTAATATTTGAATCTAAATGGTTTCATTAAATTTAAACATTATTAATATTGTAAACTTATTGAAATATAAATTTATCTCGAGAATTATAATTTAACTAGTTTGAATTTCTTTTTTTTCAATTTAAGATATGTATTTGAAAAATATAAAGTGCACTTGTATTTTTTTATATACTTAGGTATAATACAATAGTATATACCCTTTGAAAATGTAGTTCTTTAATAAATGGATACTTATAAAATACAAGCTGAAATGGTACACTTGTTAGTTTGTTAACAAGCTCTTGAAAAACACATGTAATGTTAACTTTGCTCTTCCTCCACGCATTGCCACTTCTCCCTCTTGTCCCCTATCTGTCCCTCTCCTTATCATTTTTTCCTTCAGCCAAAAGGAAATGCTCTTCTTGTAAAAAAGGCTATGAAACAGCCTTCCTCCTCTCTTCCATTTTCAATCAACATATACAAAATTAACTTCCCATTTTCCTCTTTTATTCAATTGACCAAAACCCATTTTCATTTTCCAATATCGACGCCCTTCTTCCTCAAAATCGGTAACCACCTCTCAAGCTTCGTTTCTTCTCATCGCTGCACTCTCCATATCTTAGTATAAGAGCGGTTGGGTTCTTCGAATCATTGTTGAGAGTTTTTTTAGTTCTTTTGGGCTGTGTAAGCATCAATAAAGTTCAAATCTATTTGGAAAACACGTTTGTATGGTGAGTTTAACCTCACTATTAACTTGTTTTCAAGTGATTTAACTTCGATAGAAACTAAAATAAAAAGTTGGTTGGTTTTTGATTCTTATGTTGGCTGTTGCATCTTGTTTCTGTCATGTTTTGTTTGTTGGACCTGTTAGAATCGGTTAATTTAGTTTCAAGTAAATTTAGACATCGAATTAACTTAAACACAGTAGCAAATCCTAGTGTTTGGCTGCTGTACTTTATCTTGTCGTTGTAACAACCCGGAAAATACGAGCCAATTTAAAATTTTTAAATTGGTCATTTCAAAGGAATTTGAACAATTGAAATAGAATATTTCAATAAAATAGTGAATTAGAAATAGTGAGTCAGTTTGAAAATTTGAATTCAAACTTTGACTGACTGTGCAGGGTGGAAAATATAACGGATTTTAGCGAAACCAAAAATATTTAAATCTGTTAGTGTATACCTTTCTAACGAATCTAAAAAATCGAAGTTTCATAACGGGAATCAAAAGTTATGGCCGAATGAATTTTCAGAAGGTCGCTATATAGAATATATAGCCCTGGAAAATTGATATTTTGCAAACGACCTCGGAATTCGACGAAACCACTTTTGTTGGGTCCGGGATGTCAAACTATTGCTAAGTTTCAAATTTCATAATTTTTGAAGCTAGTATGTGAGCGTGGCAAAAGAAAATGTGTTTGGTCAATTTTTGTTAAATTGGATCGACCAGAAAATGGCCATTTTTCAAATGATCTCAGAATTCGACGAAACTAGTTTTGTTGGGACCGTAGCGTCAAAACATAGCTAGATTTATTTTTCTGGAATTTTTCGAATCAGTTTGTGGCCCTGGCAAATTGAAATGTACGTTCAAAGTTAAAATTAAATGTTTTATACTTTAATTTGAAAAATAACTAACTGTAACGGTCGAATTGGCCAACGAAACATATCCCATTGTGTCCGGGATGGGGGTATTTAGCTAGGGACGACAATCATTGGGTTTGAATTGGGGTTCGTATGGAAAACCCTAATTTTCTGAATAATATATATATCGGCGAATAAGAAAATTCCTTTCATAAATTAAACTAAAAAAAAACCCGCTCTCTCTCGTTTAACGGCGGAAAACCGATCGCCACTTCCCCTCCAAATCGCCGCCGCCTCAGCCCCCTGCCGACGCCGCCTCAGCCCCCTACCGACGCCGCCACCTACCTCCGTCGACGCGCCTCCTCCTCCTCTTCAGATCCGACCAACCCTCACGCCCCCTCGACCACCATATCGCCTGAATCGAGCCCTCCAAGTCGCCGACTTCCCAGCGTCGCCCCGATCGCCCGAGACCACCGAACCACCTCCGACCACCACCGACCGACTCCCCTCTCCTCCCTCTTCCACGTCATCACCTCCGATCATCCCCTCGTGCCTCGGTTTTCGCGAAAACCGCAACCCTAGTTTTGAACCATCGTGAAAGGTGAGTTATTTTTGATGTTTTCACTTTGAAAAATCATATCTTTATGGTGTGTTGACGAAATTCGATGAAACGGGAAACATCGGGACCGCAAGGAAGCTCTCTACCACATAGAAGAGACCGCGGATTTTTCTGAGTCATCTACGATTTTTAGCACTCCGAAAACCAAGGTGAGAAATCTAAATTAAATGAATTTGAATGGAAAATGTCGTGTATAAATTATATAAGCGAAATATAAATTACACACGTGTTGTATACCTCATGTACATGCATGGTGTAAGCTATATAAGCGAAGTATGAATTATACATGCATAGTATACTTGATATATGTGTTGAAATGCAAGTGAAATATAGCAATAATATACATATACATATACATATACATATACATATACATATACATATACATATACATATACATATATATATATATACTCCCCTCATCCACAAACCATTGACGATATTTATTGTTGTGAATTGGTGTGAAATATTGGATGAAAAGTGCGAATGGTTGAATAACTGTTTGTCGTTGGTATTGTTTGGTTGTGGTTGAAAAATACCCATTGGTGATTGAAATGAATTGGAAAAAAATTGTGGAAATAAAAATAAAACATGCCGCCTGCGTGCTAATTAGATGCATGAATCCCCATTGTCAAAAACCGCGAGGTTTTAAGGTAGAGCGAGGAGCCATACTAGGGACGGTGCCGGTTTTAACTACCCTGCCGTTATGCTGCCAAAATTTTGAATAATATTCATGTGTTAGAATTATTTTCATATGTTGAAATTATCTTCATGCATTGAAATTAAAGTCATATGTTGAAACTATATCCATGTGTGGAATTGCTCATGTTTTGAAAGGTGATGTGTGAAAATTAAATTCATGTGTGAATGAATGAAGTGTTTAAACAATAAAAATCATATTTTTATAATATATATGAAGTATGTAAAATATTCGCCTTATATATAAATAGTTTCAACAATAAAAATTTCATCTT
Source organism: Allium sativum (assembly GCA_030737875.1). Lineage (NCBI taxonomy): Eukaryota > Viridiplantae > Streptophyta > Magnoliopsida > Asparagales > Amaryllidaceae > Allium > Allium sativum. The sequence continues at coordinate 504,205,442 of CM060921.1, read as the reverse complement.
CCTTATATGAACAACATATATAAAATATCCATGTGTGAAGGTGCTCATGTGTTGAGAAGTGTGTGTATTGGAAAAGTTCATGTGTTGAATAAAAAGATCGAACAATAAAAATTACATTTTTATTGAAATTATAAAGTGTTGAAAGCATTCATGTGTTGAGTAAATATTTTAAAGGATAAAAATATCATTTTTATCATATATGTGATATGCTGAAGATATGCGAGCGTTGAAATAAATATTTGTGAAAGGAATATTATTTTTAACATGCATAGGAACTAAATAAAATAGTCATGTGTTGAAATATATTTTAGTCCGCCAAAATTATCATCTTTGAAATGTGAAGTGTTAAAAATAGCCACTTGTTCAAATAAATATGCATGAGTTGAAATATTCATTAATTAGCTAATGATATGATTTTTGCTTATGCATGCAACATTAGAATGAATGGTGTTTTTAAACCAAATTGAATCAAATATGAAGTTGAATGGAAAATGATAAGTGATAAGAATTGTATATATGTACATGAATATTTATTGAACAGGTTATAGCAAAGGGGCCAGAGAAGAGGAATAAAATTTTGTGCCCGACAAATAGGTACACATTTACTGCTTTGTTTGGGTGATGATTTTATGAGCCTATTGGCTAGCCGCTTGGCTTTTTCTTTTTCTTTTTGACATGAGATGCCCGTGTGGCTATTTGAGAATTTTCCCAGCCCCTCCCGTACAAAGGAGGTTATGGCGAAATTTTCCAAAATATAAAGGCGTTAGTGAAATATTTGAAGTGAAAACGATATAGGAATTTTTGAATGAACTATATTTATATAAATATAAATAAAATTAAAACGAAACGTGGCCGTGTAGTTCGTGTTTTGAAACCGTGATTTCAAACGACGAGTGCGAGAAATCCGACCATTGGATTTTCCCGAAACCGCAACCGTTGGGTTCACCTTGGAAATATCTTTCCAATGGCACCAACTTTGTGAAGATCCGACGGTTGGATTGTCTGGAATGTTTAATTCAAATATGAAGAAAAACAACGATAGAAATGATTATATTTATATATATATATATATAAATATAATTAAATTAAATCGAATAACGATGCTGCAGTTCGTAAATTGAAATCGTAACTTTAAATGGCTGGTGTGGAAGATCCGACCGTCGGGTTTTCCCAAAACTGAAACCGTTGGATTCATTTTGAGATGATCTTTCTAATGACATAAAATATGTGAAGATCCAACGGTTAGATTTTCAGATATGTGTAAAACAAAATTAGTGAAAAACAACGCCAGTGCATCGGCACGACCTGAAACGTCGTTTAATTAAATATGGCCGTTTTAAATAAATAAAAATGGCGATATATCATTATAAAATACTATAGATGATATAGAGTGGAAATAAACCAATTTTGTTGTGTTTGCTTGATATGTGATGGTTGAAGGTATTTAACATGAAATTTATAACTAAAAAACTAAAATGTGAATGTTGAATAGTCCAGCCATGTGATAAATTGATTTGAAAATCTAAATGTATGTGGGTTATTTGAAAAGGCCGAGTTCATCTCATTTCAAATAATCGATCGACGTTGAGAAGTCGAAGAGTCGAAGACGGTTGAAGACCGACGATCTTCACATTGGATGGATGGGCGCTACTGATGCTCGTGATTGGAGTAGCTACCGTGAAGGAGATGAAGTAGTAGCCGTCCAAACATACTGTTGATTGTACGGATATGCAAGGAATTGGTGCCTTCGATTTCGTTCAGACCCAGAACGGACTTGTAAATGGACTGTGTGTCTGACATTGGATTTTGTTCTGTGCTGATTGATCTCTGTTAAATATATATCTGTTTGGCGGCGGAGAATTTATTCTCTTGCTTAACGCCCTTCTCTGAGACGTACAAGATCAGAGGTTATGTATTATTAGAAATCAGCCGCATGGAGTGGATTGCTTGTGTGGCACGCCTAAGTGGCATATGATCAAGGCTTCTGTTGCAAAGCAAAGTCTTGTGGTTGATGATCAAAGCATGGTCTGTGTGACATAGCTTTGTGTATAACGTGAATTCACGAGCCTTACATCCCGGTATGAGTCAAAAACGGGAGAAGGACCCAAGGAGTGCACGACGTTTCTTTCTAGCTATGGTGGTGTTAGTGACCTCCCAGCCCTGACATTTATATCTACTTTTCACCTGTGTGGTTGTTGGAATACGAGGCGCCTCGATTACAGGTCTGTAAAGACCGGGAAACGTGTGTTCAGGAATTGCCAATCCTCAAAAGTAAGAGAGGACCGACCTTGGAGGATCCAGGGATTGCTGTGTGCGGTCCCGAGGCATTTGCTAGAGTGTCTCGAACAGAGAGGAGCTTGCCCCTTGCCTCGACTCATGATGGAACCCAATTTCCAATACGAAATTTCGAATGTGATTGTATTACAAGTACGACGACATAGTGGTATGGGTCATTTATGCCGCCTATGATTGATATTTATGATTGAAATCGCTTTTGAAACATATATGCACTAGTAATAATATCAAACACTTTTGTTTTATTCGTATGAAGCATTTTTGGCCATTATAAGGTAAAAACTCTATCCTCCGTCTTGCGTTGCATTGTGTGATGGGACCTGAGTCTTATAATGGCTTCATTTTATAAAAAGCATTGCGATGATTTAATCATTTACTTTATTTCATGCACTAGCACTCATTGGAGTAAACCCGTTCCGCGAAAGTGGTGTGGTCCTTTGATTTGCCTTATTATTGTTGTTAATAAGTTAAGTAGATTTCTCATACCAGTCCCATGACTGACTCGTAGTTTGTTTCACCTTGCAAACTCGGGTGCCCTCATTTTCACACGGGCAGCCTAGTTACAAGTATCTGGCGCACTTTTGGCTCATGGCGAGGCTTGACTACACCGTGCTGACTTTGACTCTTTCCGCCATTATTGATATATATTATGATTCCGCCATTAGCGATGTAGACTGATATTTATTTTGTGTACTCTTTATGTATGATTCCGCCTCTGGCGATGGTGACTGATTATGTATTATTATGCACTAAGTTGTATCCTGCACTGTGTTCTCTGATGTGGTGATGTCTTTATGATTCCGCTGTCATATGTGTGTAAATTATCCTATTTTATGTTTATGCTATTATCTGTGATCTGCTAATGATGATTGATGTGTTATATTCCAATGATTATCCTTAACACCATGTCACGGGGTTTTGGGATCGTCATAGTCATGCTCTGTTAAATCAGCTGTTGAAGGTTTTGAACTTTGAGTGTATATGTATATATGTATCGGTAGCATACATATGTGTATGCAATTTTTTGGAAAAAAATGAATTCTATGAATTTGTTAGCCAAGATTTTATTGCGTGAGCTATTGCAAAAATTTGAATAGCCACCCCCGTCTTGAACACTCTATGCATATGCCTGACCTTAATGTAAATTTCTATGGTTTTGACAGATTTGTACTTGTTGCTTTGAGTCCCTTTGTTGAGACAGCTACATCTATGTTATTTGTAGTGCTTGATATTGTTCATTGTCTTAAATACTTACCACGTATTGAACATAGTTCTATTTTTGGAATTTGATGCATGGGCATGCACCTATGAATATATATATATGTGTGTGTGTATATATATATATATATATATATATATATATATGGACACACATAGTTATGTATGATTATACATGAATTTTATCACCTACTTTGTATATATATATATATATATATATATATGGACACACTTATACATGAATTTTATCACTTATTTTGTCATAAGTCATACTCTACATACACACATTCACTGGAATTTTGACCCTGTTGTGTTGCACTTGCTGTTGAATTGAGTTTGGCCGTTGTCATTGCTGTGATCATATTGTTGTGTTGGACTTGACCTGTATAATTTGTTGCATGCAATGACCACTGCCATGTATGCATGCTATGTTCACACATAACTACCTGTAACATTATCTGTGCAAAAACCGACCCTGGCCACGTGCTACCTCTAATTTTCCATAAATTATATATACTTAGACATCTGGTTTTGCTGTTAATTAAACTACTTGCTGCATGCAGTTATGTATGCGTATGCATATTTATTTATGTAAATACATGTACTATATGTCTTTTAGATGAAATAAGATTTAGCTGCATTTTTTAGTTCCAGCTATGTACATACATATTTATATGTATATACATGTGTATTGGTACGCTATGATTATGTACAAAGATTGTTCCATTGTGTGATGCTTATAGACAGTTGAGAAACCCTTGTTGGTAGCTCGAACATTGCTTTATTGTAAACCTTGGACATTTGTGGCTCAGTTTTGAATCCCTGAATGTATGTTGTTTTCATACCCTTCTTTGAAATATGAAACACTTTGTTCCATCTCTTGTATCTGCACCTAGAGTTATTGCTTCTCCAGTGATTCCTTTATAGAAGTCTTGAATGCATATTGGTCCATATACATACCCTGTTTGCCATGTTATCCTCTAGAGCAGACCCATGCATGTTTTGGTTGTAACTCATAGTAACTCAATTTCGTAAGTTAAAACAGACATATACACTGCTATTGTTAGCCTACTTTGTGACTAGGCCATCCATAGTCTGAACAACCATGATCACATGTGTTAGAAAGAGAGAATCATAGCTATTCAATGGTTAACAATCGGGTCGAGTGGAATGATGTGGCCTCGGGTCGAACGAGTCATAGTGCATTAGGGTCGAATGATACAAAGGGGAGAAAGGGTCGAATTTGATTGACCCGACCCAATTCCAACTGCCATATTATCTAAAGCAATATCCCACTACCTCCGTGATCTCCTGAATGTGTGGGATGATTGACACATGCCCCACTACCCGCGAACCATCAATGCTACAAACTACTTCCCACTTGAGAACAACAAATTTGAAGAGGCCGCCACATCATCTAACCATTCCCGCTTAGAGATACCACCCATTGTTCCATATATATACCTGGTCAGAACCAAATGGAAGGGATCTTTTGACAATCTGAATTTCTGAAAGCCCCACATACTGATGCTATTAACACTCGACCTGCCACCAATTCATTGTTTTTTCGAGTGAATTTCAATATTTTATAGAGGAAATCGACCATGTTTGAGTGTTCGAGTGATTCAAAACATTGTAATTGTAATTCTCTACTGAATATAAGAATTATAAAGTGGACGTAAGCTCGTGAACGCCGAACCATGCTTGCTTTTTCTTGTTTTCGGTTTATATTTCCTCATTATTCTCTTCAAAATCTAGTCTATTGGCTGTTTTTACCATTTTTTCGTCTAACATTTTGGTTCTTTCACTAAGAAGATTGACTTTCAGATTATTATTCTACTGTTTGGATCACCAAGTCCGAAGAAATAATCCTTGTTTTCATCACTTTCGACATGTTCAACGATTTCAGCAAGCCTGGTTATTATGGCTCCAAGAAGAGATAGGAACTAACAAACTTCTTAAAGAAATGAGGATGAGGAAAAGCGATAAGATGGCCAGTAGATCGTAGCAGGATCCCAGGCACACGGGTCGAATTCGACCCGACCCGATGAGGGTACTTTCGGAGCTGCTGATCCCGTTGTCAACCAACATTCTTCTTCAACGCCTCTATCCTAAAATGAATTCGCACGCTTGCTCGCTAAGTTGGAAGAGACCAATGCTACCCTAGAAGCTAAAAGGCCGGATAACTGTGCAATCTGGGATAATATGGATACGATAACTAGGCAGTGGAAAGAGTTCAGGAGACAGAGAACACAATCACTACCCATTGCCAAGCAGCCGAAGGTTCATCTTCTTTTGTGGAGAATGAAAGATATCCATGTCAGAGGAGGTCTTATGAAAGACCTGAGAACCTCCAACAAGTCTGATTCGGCTCACTGGGTTCTCAAGAGGATGTAGTAGTTAGTCTTGGTCCTAACGATCCAAGCCTAGCAGAATCTATGCTATTGCCAATGTGTGAAGCCAACGTTCTTCCTAGGGACCCAAACATTACCCTGACTACTCAAGCTCATTTCCTCCAACCCACTCGTCCTGTGACAGACCTAGATCGTAGGGGGCAAGAAAGCTCCATCCGGACAGTGATTCAGGTGACATTGCGTAAGACGGGAGCAGGAGGATCTCGAAGACCTAAAAGTGCTGAACCAGAGCATGCATTAACCAATGCGGAGGTAGCAGCGATGCTACGTCAAATAATGAATGACAGTCGAAGTTGTACCAATAAGACTGGGGCATAGACCGTAGCCATATACCTTTCACAAACGATATCTTGGAGGTACAATTCCTAAGGCAATTTAATTTGCCCACGATGAACCGTTATTCAGGAAGAACTAATCCACTACAGCATATATGAGCTACTCATGGTATATGAATGTCACTGCGGCTCCTGATGCTATACTGTTTAAAGCTTTCCCATTATACTATGAGGATGTTGCCATGATTTGGTTTACCAGACTTCCTCCCCGACCAGTTCCTACCTTCCAGGATTTAAGTGAGAATTTCCTGAATCAATTCTAACTACATGCCCAAAAGTCCAAAAGTGTCATAGAGCTACAGTGGTTAAGCATGCCCCTGGAGAAAACTAGAGGGGGTATTTAAATCGTTTTCGTATGGCTATTAATGAAATGAGCAACCCCAATCCCAAGACTATCCTGATGGCGATGATAGACGGGGTAGACAAAGACACTGAATTTGGAAGATACCTAGTTGGAAAACCTCCTCCAACCATTTAATTGTTTCATGAAAAAGAAAATATACGCCTACGACAGGACGAGGTCTATTTGAAGTGAAAAAGAAGATCAAGTGAGGTTGTAAGGGAGGAAATCCAAAGCAATGTTACCAAAAAGAAACCTGGCAATAGTTTCGGCAAGGTTGAAGTCAACGTCGGCAATCAGAACAAAGCAAATGATCGCCAAGGCGGGAAACGACAATAAAAGAAACAGAAATAAAAAAGTGAGATTCCAAGAAGTGACCCCGATTTAGTCTTATGAAAGCTACATACCGTTGAATTATACCATAGAGAACATGTGTTTGAATACTTGGAAAGTTATGCAATATAAGAAACCTCCGGCAAGGGATTCGACAGAGAAAGAATGTGAAACCAGAAAGTTTTTCTTGTTTCACTAGATCTATGGCCATTCAATCAATGAATGCCGAAACCTGAGAAATGTGATAGAAAGACTCATACATGAAGGAAAACTTGATGAATACAAAGTTACCCTAAGGGACAGGGGCCAAGGAGCCTCGATCCCAGGTCAAGGGCAGGTAGCTCCTAGAGCTATCGCCCAACAGCAGGGAAAAAGAATTGTCATCAACACCGTTGCCGGGGGGGCCTCACCCAGCAGTATTCAGTACCAGAACCATGGAACAATTGTCAACGCCACAAAGCATCTAGATGTAGGGGAGTGCAGTGTTCCCGAGGTAGCTTTGCCTATCAAACAACATAAAACAATAATGGATGACATTGTTTTCCACGATCGCGAGAGCGTAGGAGTGGAAACTCCAAGCATAGATCCTTCAGTAATATCAACTATAATTGGCCTGACAATGGTATGAAAAGTTTTATTGACCATGGAAGTTCAATCAACATTTTATTTAAAACAGCGTTTGACCAGATGAAGTTGGAAGCTAGAGAAATAAAACCGTGCACCGGATGGATACGTGGTTTTAACGGTTCAACGACTACACCTATGGGTGTGGTTGACTTACTAGTTGTAACACCCTGCATTTTCTATTTTTATTAAAGTAACAAATCAAAGAATACTTAATTTTAAAAGTGATAACTAAGGGAAACAGTTATGCCATTGCGTTCGTCTCGAAATTCATCTTGAGATAGAGTCCGAGTTTGCGTGAATCGGACTCCGTATGAAGAAGTTATGGATTTCAAAAGATTTCACGTTTAAATAGAAAATTAAATAATTAAATAAACAAAACAATTCGAATTTCAAAATCACGTAAATCAGCCGGGCGAGAAAATTCCCGCCCATAGGGGTCGACTCCCCCCAGGGGGTCGACATAGGTGTCGACCCCCCAAGAGGGGTGTCGACCCCCCAAGAGGGGTGTCGACCCCCTATAGGGGTCGACCCCCTTGCCCAGATCCGAACAGTGACGATTTTCGGACTTGTTGTTGAGTCACTAGGGCATAGGTAACGATTTCTGGATAGCTCTATCTAGTCTGGACGGTTCTGATTACTCCTAGGTCGATCTAACGGCTCATATAAGTCTAAACCTCTATAAAAGCAACCCCAACCTTCAACCTTAAATCACACAATTTCATTCCAAGGCGCCACCATGTTGTCCATGGTCAACCTAGCATAGCCACTATTCTTCTCTAACTAGGAAGCAAACTAGAAAGCAAGTTAGAAGCTACGAATCAAATCTAAATTAGAGAATCGATAGTCAACGTCAAGGGATAGCTTTTCAGTTTCAGAAAACAAATCCCAGAAAAGAAGTTTTTCTTTTGTTTGTAAGTTCTGTTATTATTTAGATGTGAACAATTAAAAGTTATGATTTGTAATAAAGTGAAAACTAGAGTTGTGCCTAGTTGTAAGATAATGGCGATGCTAATTCATGTCTATTCTTGTAACGATTCTATCATATATGCCTATAAGACTATTGTGGTTTATTGGACTTATTATGTTGTATGTTAAACCAATCGTGTATTATATAAATTTGGTGACTCTTTCATGTTATGATACATGCAAGTTTTTAGGCTAAGTCATATATTTGTTAGGATCTACATTCTCATATGTTTTGATCTATGTTAATTGGATCCAAAATACAAGTTCACATCAACATGCCTAATTGGATTTGTGTAATTCTATGTAAGTCCCTGTTCATATGCTTAAGATTCATGTTAATTGGATCCAAATTGCAAGTTCACATTTACATGCCTAATTGGATTTGTGTAATTCTATGTAAGCCCCCGTTCGTATGTTTAAGATTCATGTTAATTGGATCCAAAAATGCAAGTTCATTGTTTTATGCCAAATTTATGTGACACATGTTTAGTTAGATCCTTATTATTTTATGTTATAGAAATGGTACATGCTCCTTTCTTTCCCTTTTTGTATATAAGTTAGGCTAAGTTGCAAGCATAACATTCTATGTGAATTTTGCGAATGTATAACGGGGGTAACGTTGGGAAAAACCTTAAATTTCATATTATTGGCATAATTTGGCCCATAATCATGTGAATGATTCGTGGCATAAAATGGTATAATTTATATACCTGAAATTTATGAACATGATTTAGAGGGTAAATGGGGGCATGACTTGAATGGCAATAATTGTGGATAATTTACATATAAATATGAAGGGTAAATATGTATATGAAGTAAAAGACGAATATGCCTAACACGAGGTTTGATTGAGTTACGGTGTAAGACAGCCTGGAACTGCCCGGCATATCTAGCAACCGTAACAATATAGATCTAATGTGAGAGGTTAGCGCATCAAGCCCAAAAGAACCCGAGGTTAGATAGAGTTGCAGTGTAAGACTGTCCGAAGTCGACCGACACATCCAACGACCGCAACAATACATATCTAATGTGAGTGGTTGGTGCTTTAATGAATGAATTAAAGCTAAGACAGGAATGGTAGGGTTAAGTTAATTAAGGCAACACTTAACTAATACAACATGTTAACTAAACTGAGAGTGGGGTTAGGCTAATTTGAGAACACTTAACCATTTTAACATGTTGATTAGGAAACCCTAGTAACGGGGACCCATTTCAGCTGTAACCCACATAGATGTATCATGGTACCCTGAACTAGGCAGGGTAGGGCATGATTTCTAGGATGATAATAAGCAGTCAAATAACGGCGGGTGGTGCATCAGTGTAGGTTCCGACGAAGTGTGGGCATGCACGTACTCCGGAGTGGAAAAAGCAGGCACTGGGCATCAGTAGTTATACACTGTGCATCCTGAATTGTGTCGGGTTGCCACCATATGATTTGATATACTCCATGGTGGGACAAGCATAGGTATCTACAATCAAGTTAGGCCGAATGACACAAGTGGTAAACGTATACGAGTAGGAGTCGATCGATAAAGGGGATCATTTATCTTGAACACATGGTGCTAGTTGAAACACTAGTAAGTGGGTGCAGAGAAATAGTAATGAGTGCGATAGCATGTTCAGTTTTAATTATCTCATTTCTAGGGTGCTGTCCTAGGTTCAGTTTATTCATGTCATGATCCTTTTTCCTGTTTACATGCTAAATAATCACTGGACTTACCAGACTCATGTCTGACCCATTTTTTCTTTCGTTTTCTTTTCTTTCTATCCCCGCTGGTCCGCAGGGAGGGAATACTTCAGCTTAGTTTGGACCATTTCCAGCTTGAAGAGAGAGTAGATGTATTGCTTGGATTCCCTTTCCTTGGGCTATATGTAATAACCCGAAAATCTGGGCCAGTTTAAAATTTTTATTTTGGCAATTTTGGCGAAGTATGAATATTTAAAATGAATTATTTTAAATAAAATCAACGGAAAATTTATTTTGAATATAAATAGAAAAAGGTTAAAACTTTAAATAGAAAAAGGTTAAAACTTTAAATAGAAAAAGGTTAAAACTTTAAATAGAAAAAGGTTAAAACTTTAAATAGAAAAAGGTTAAAATTTTAAATAGAAAAAGGTTAAAACTGATTAGAAAAAGGTTAAAACTTTAAATAGAAAAAGGTTAAAACTTTAAATAGAAAAAGGTTAAAACTTTAAATAGAAAAAGGTTAAAACTTTAAATAGAAAAAGGTTAAAACTTTAAATAGAAAAAGGTTAAAACTTTAAATAGAAAAAGGTTAAAACTGATTAGAAAAAGGTTAAAACTTTAAATAGAAAAAGGTTAAAACTTTAAATAGAAAATATAAATTTGAAATGATTTTTAAATATAAAAATTAGCATTGTTGAAAATATATCTATATCGCAAGGTTTTGAAAATATATGGGAATGTTTTAAAAATATATATCATATAGTTTTTATATATTGAACTTCGAAAGAAAAATATAGTTTTTATATGTTGAACTTCGAAAGAAAAATATACTTTTTATATATTGAACTTCGAAAGAAAAATATAGTTTTTATATATTGAACTTCGAAATAAAAATATGATTTTTATATATTGAACATCGAAATAAAAATATGATTTTTATATATTGAACTTCGAAATAAAAATATGATTTATATATATTGAATAGCGTAGTAAAAATTCGATTTTTACATAGGTAGTGAAAGCGGGCGACGAAGGTAACAAAAAGGCAAGAACGAAGAAGATTTATATCAAAGAAGAGTCAAGATGATTGGATAGCTATCGGTGAGAACTTCTCACCTTTCAATTTCTTCTCTAGTTATATATATATACACTAGGATGCACACGGTGCTTAGTAGCACCCGACACAATCGTCCACAGACCATGGACTTGTTTGTTTGGCTGTGTTGTTAGTTAGATTGTTTGGGTTGATTTGGATTGTTTGGTGGAATAAGATTGATATGATTGATGTGTGAATGGCGTGGGCCTTCACTAGACCGGGGATAAGGCTAGGCCTCATCCCGTTTCTAGTATCGTGCCGTTATGCTGCCGAAATTTTCTAAAATAAGTTAGAAAAATAAAAATATCATTTTATTTAAAGAATGAACTGAATAGAAATTCATATGTTGAAATAAAATGTTTTATCGTTAAAAATATAATTTTTAACGTGAATGTGAATAAATAAAATATTCATTTACAAACCAGACGGTTTGTTTATGTACACTGATTTGACTGACATTGATTGGGTCGATAAATTTTACACATCGCCCAACTGCGCAAATAAAATATTTGTTTGATTGTTTGAAACCCTACACGGGTGTTAGGATGAGATATGCAGTTCACTCATCCTGATTGATTAAATATGTCGATCGATTGATTGACAGGCTGTTATAAGCGTTAGATATCTATATTTGATGCTTATACAGTGTAATGCACTTTGGTTGATGGTTGATTATTTTTCAATGTTATTATATACATGTGTTGTATGAAAATCCATATAATTAGCTTTATATGGTAATTGATTGGGCCTCATTCCAATTTAGAAAATAAAGAACAACATAAAATAAAGGTTCATGTGTTGACAGTACTCATCCATTGAGATTGGTCATGTGTTGAACGAAATATTTTGATAATAACAACTATTTTTGAAAACGATTTCGAAATGAAATGAATTGAAAACGATTTCTAAATGAAATGAATTGAAAACGATTTCGAAATGAAATGAATTGAAAACGATTTCGAAATGAAATGAACTGAAAACGATTTCGAATTGAATTGAATTGAAAACGATTTCGAAATGAATTGAATTGAAAACGATTTCGAAATGAATTGAATTGAAAACGATTTCGAAATGAATTGAATTGAAAACGATTTCGAAATGAAATGAATTGAAAACGATTTCGAAATGAAATGAATTGAAAACGATTTCGAAATGAAATGAATTGAAAACGATTTCGAAATGAATTGAATTGAAAACGATTTCGAAATGAAATGAATTGAAAACGATTTCGAAATGAATTGAATTGAAAACGATTTCGAAATGAATTGAATTGAAAACGATTTCGAAATGAATTGAATTGAAAACGATTTCGAAATGAATTGAATTGAAAACGATTTCGAAATGAATTGAATTGAAAACGATTTCGAAATGAATTGAATTGAAAACGATTTCGAAATGAAATGAAATGAATTGAAAACGATTTCGAAATGAAATGAATTGAAAACGATTTCGAAATGAATTGAATTGAAAACGATTTCGAAATGAAATGAATTGAAAACGATTTCGAAATGAAATGAATTGAAAACGATTTCGAAATGAAATGAATTGAAAACGATTTCGAAATGAAATGAATTGAAAACGATTTCGAAATGAATTGAATTGAAAACGATTTCAAAATGAAATGAATTGAAAACGACTTCGAATTCGAATTGAATTTAAAGCAAATTGAAATGAATTCAAATTGAAATTTGAATTGAATAGAAATGAATTTTAAAATGAATTTTAAAACGAATTTATAAAGAAGAATTCAATTTTGATTTGAATTGAAATGGAAGTTGAAATTGCTTTTGAAACGAATTTTAAAACTATTTATATAATTCGTTTTAAATAGAAATCGACGAAATATATATTATATATTATATATATAATATAATGGCCTGAATAGAACGCGCCGCGCCGCGGCAGTTCGTGAATTTCGACCATTTATTTCAAACGGACATTACGGGAGATCCGACCGTCAGATTCTCCTAAAACCAGAACCGTTGGGTTCGTATCGAAAAGAGCTTTCTAACGAATGTTAGAAATTTGAAATCTAACGGTTGGATTTGGAGATACGTCCAAATCAAATTCGAAAAAGGTCGCTGTAAGTGCAGTTCGATGGCCGCTGATGGAAATCGGCTGTACGGGCCTTGATAAAATTATTAAAAATAGTAATAATTTGTGTAAAATCATAAGAAATGATTTGTGAAGATTTGGGATGAAAAACTCCATATTTGAAAAGATAAAAATAGATTTTTATCGAAATGAACTAGTTTTGAACTAGAACTATAATTCTATTTATTTTTAAATAAATAAATTGAATTTGAAAAGGGTTTTAAAAATAACCAGAATTTCCAATGATTGCATTGGAGTGGATTTGAATCGAAATTGTCTTCGGAATATTTCGATGTTGGAATTCGTGATTATACAGATGTTGTTATGGAAATTTGAAAGATATATATTTATATCGTTATTTCCAATACGACATTTGTTAATCGTAGAATTTGATATTGAATATAAGCCGATATATTTTCTATTCAGAGCCTTATATTGAATATCAAATGTGATTTGGGTTTGTCGTGAATGGTGTCTTCACTAACACTGTTCTTGAACCCAGTTGAGAAAAGATTAAATCTTCTTATTTGGATTTAATGAAGTGTACCAATTAAATAATATTTAATTGGAATTGAATTGATATTGATTTTTGGGTTTATCGTGAACAGTGTTTTAAATAACACTTGTTCTTTAACCCGATAATTAATGGAATGTGATTTTCGGTTTATCGTGAACCGTGTTTTAAATGACACTGATTCTTTAACCCAGTCGAAGATTAAAACTAAGTGGAGATTTAATGAATCTTTATTTAGATTGAAATGATCGAAAATGGAGTATCACCAGTTTTGCTCCAGGCGGTAGTTAAATCTTTAATTAGATTTGAACGTGAAATGGTAATTGAATTTACCGATAACACCGTGGTGTTAGATATGAAGTATTACCAGTTTTACTTCATGGGATGAATAGGTTGGGATTGGGAAATTAAAACCAATGATTACTACGGTAAGGTTCGCTAATTCCGACTAGTTGAATCGAAATTCAAAGGAAGATTAGAGAATAAATTCAGGAATTTATCTTGGATAAAATTAATGGGAACGTTTCCCTATGAATGTGAAATCAGAAACTAACTGTCGGTTAGCTAAGCAGAACGGTTTTCTGGATATTGATCTGATGTTGGTTTCGGCCTTCGGGGTTAATATTTGGGGAATTATTCCCTTGATTAATTTGCGGTTAGTGACTGATGAATTGGAATGAGGCGTATGTTGTGTTTGTGTAACACTTATTTAAAATATACGCGAGCTATTCGGAAAGACCGGGTTTATCCCATTTTGAATAACTGATACGGCGATAAGTCGAAGATGAAGACGATGGTCGAAGACCGGAGGTCTTCACGTCGTTTGGGTGATAACTGATGATCTTGATTGGGCTGTACACCCAAGAAGATGGAAACAGTTGGTGATCGTCCAGACGTACTTGGAGATCGATGGATACGCGGGGTACTAGGTGCCTCCGGTTTCGTTCAGACCCAGAACGGACTTGTAAATGGACTGTGTGTCTGACATTGGATTTTAGTCCGTGTGATTGATCTCCATTAAATATATATCTGTTTGGCGGCGGAGAATTTATTCTCTTGCTTAACGCCCTTCTCTGAGACGTACGAGCTCAGGGGTTATATATTGATGGATATCACACGCATGGAGTGAATTGCCTGTGTGGCATGCCTAAGTGGCAATTGATCGAGGCTTCTGTTGAAAAGCAAAGTCTTGTGGTGATGATCAAAGCACGGCCTTTGTGGCGTAGCTTTGTGTAACGTTTAACTCGCGTACTTCACACCCGGTATGAACCAAAAACGGGAGACGGACCTCAGGGAGGACTTGCGTTTCTTTCTAGTTAGAAGTGGCGTCAGTGGTTTTACACGCCCTGACGAGTTTGACTTATGTGGTTGTTGCTGTTGCGAGGCGCCTCGGTTATATCGGTTTCGGCCGATGCATTCTGGTCGGCAGACGGACCAGACTTACACCCCATAGGGTGGGGAGACGTAGTGTTCAGGGTTTAAGTTTAATCCACATCGGTGGACCGGCCCTGACGATCCAAGGGTCGATGCGCTCTGACCCTGTGGCTCGGGCTAGAGAGTCACGAAAACGGTTGAGGACTATCTTTTGCCTCGGTTCATAGACGGAAATCCAATTTCCAAATACGTGACATTTGCGGTTTTATTTGTAGAGCCTAGTATGGTGACATAGTGGGATGGGGCGCTCATGCCGCCCATGATTGATACTTATGATTTGAAGTTGTTTTATACACTATGCACTTATTATAGTATCAAATGATTTGTTTTAAACGTATCAAGCATTCTTTGGCTGTTATAAGGTAAAAACCCTATCCCCCGGTTTGCGTTGCATTGTGTGATAGGACCCGGGTCTTATAACAGCTTCATTTTTCTTTATTTAGCATTGCGCTGTTTTGTTTTATGCACTGGTATTCTTGGGAGGAAACCCGTTCCGTGTTATACGGCGTGGTCCCTTGATTTACCTAACTTTAAAAAAACAAAGATTAATAACTGTTTTAGTTCTCACACCAGTCACATGACTGACCTGGAGTTTATTGTTTTAACCTAAATTCTGGGTGCCCTTATTTTGACACGGGCAGCTAGTAGTTTTGGTTTTGCAGATTTATATTCACAGGATCCTGGTTTACAGCTGGAACGATATCCGGAAAGCTTTGTATCCGTATATCTCCTTCTAGTTGTGTATTGTATTATTTTCCGCTGCTATGTAATGTAATTTAAATCTATGATATTTCTGTGTAATATTTATTCATTTATACTCTGTATATTCTTGTAATCTGGTGCATTGCTGTGATATACAGTGAAATGTTCTTTTTTATGCGTTCTGTTTTGTCATGTTCTCAAACGATAAGGCGTTTCGAACGGCCTGGATCGGTTTAGCGACTGGTTCGGATCGAGCGAAATTCCTTGCCGTCACAGTTGGTATCAGAGCTTTGGTTTACAAAGCTCAGAGAACAAGGCACATTAGAACTATACGAAAGAATTCATCAGATATTGGATTACTAATATCCAATTAGAATGACTCGTTAGAGATGGGATCAGTAGTATCCTAGAACGAGTGTGAAGAGTATATTTTTAAAATGAAAACAAATTTTGTTTTGAAAATTTAAATCAACTATTCGTATTTGATTATTTATTTGTATTGATTTGGACAGTCCAGTATATAAAGAATTTGCGTATACGCCTTGCAAACGTATATTCAAAGTTTTAATATATTGGATAGATATAGCATCACACTCTAGTCGCCCGGAGATGATTCAGATGATGAGGCCTCATCATCAGTGTTTATATTCGAGTGACGAAAGTGAGATTTCTATATATTTCCTATTGACTGGTGTGAGAACCAAAATTAGATAGGGCCTATTGTTGTGATTTGGCATCAAAAATATGATTTTTGACTATGTATCAAAATTATGAATTTGAAACTCTAATTCACTAATTGATTGATGTTTGTGTTGTTTGTTTATTTGTTTGCTAATTTTTAGCCATTTAGCCTAATTGAAACAAATATTGAATTGTATTGAAAATTGGTCGCATTTGCTTGCATATACATATACTTACATTGAACAGGTCATAGCAAGGAGGCTAGAGCAGAGAATAAAATTTGTTTGCCCGACAAATAGGTACATGTTTACTACGTAATTTCCTGTTTTGTTTGGGTGATGATGATTTTATGAGCCTATTGGCTAGCCGCTTGGCTTTTTCTTTTTCTTTTTGAGATCTGAAGGACCGGGGAAGCTATTTGAAATTCCCCGATGCTCCCGGTGCAGGGGAGGTTATGGCGAAATTTTTCAAAAATTTAGGGTGTTAGCCAAATTTTTGAAATTTTAGAAAATTCTCAGAAACTGAAAAGTTGGAGAATGGAAGCCAGATCGAAAGTAGAACTGAATAATCAAACCACTTTCGACTTTGTTCCTTTTCGGGGACGAAAAGTTTTAAGTGGGGGAGATTGTAATAACCCGAAAATCTGGGCCAGTTTAAAATTTTTATTTTGGCAATTTTGGCGAAGTATGAATATTTAAAATGAATTATTTTAAATAAAATCAACGGAAAATTTATTTTGAATATAAATAGAAAAAGGTTAAAACTTTAAATAGAAAAAGGTTAAAACTTTAAATAGAAAAAGGTTAAAACTTTAAATAGAAAAAGGTTAAAACTTTAAATAGAAAAAGGTTAAAACTGATTAGAAAAAGGTTAAAACTTTAAATAGAAAAAGGTTAAAACTTTAAATAGAAAAAGGTTAAAACTTTAAATAGAAAAAGGTTAAAACTTTAAATAGAAAAAGGTTAAAACTTTAAATAGAAAAAGGTTAAAACTGATTAGAAAAAGGTTAAAACTTTAAATAGAAAAAGGTTAAAACTTTAAATAGAAAATATAAATTTGAAATGATTTTTAAATATAAAAATTAGCATTGTTGAAAATATATCTATATCGCAAGGTTTTGAAAATATATGGGAATGTTTTAAAAATATATATCATATAGTTTTTATATATTGAACTTCGAAAGAAAAATATAGTTTTTATATATTGAGCTTCGAAAGAAAAATATAGTTTTTATATATTGAACTTCGAAAGAAAAATATAGTTTTTATATATTGAACTTCGAAATAAAAATATGATTTTTATATATTGAACATCGAAATAAAAATATGATTTTTATATATTGAACTTCGAAATAAAAATATGATTTTTATATATTGAATAGCGTAGTAAAAATTCGATTTTTACATAGGTAGTGAAAGCGGGCGACGAAGGTAACAAAAAGGCAAGAACGAAGAAGATTTATATCAAAGAAGAGTCAAGATGATTGGATAGCTATCGGTGAGAACTTCTCACCTTTCAATTTCTTCTCTAGTTATATATATATACACTAGGATGCAGACGGTGCTTAGTAGCACCCGACACAATCGTCCACAGACCATGGACTTGTTTGTTTGGCTGTGTTGTTAGTTAGATTGTTTGGGTTGATTTGGATTGTTTGGTGGAATAAGATTGATATGATTGATGTGTGAATGGCGTGGGCCTTCACTAGACCGGGGATAAGGCTAGGCCTCGTCCCGTTTCTAGTATCGTGCCGTTATGCTGCCGAAATTTTCTAAAATAAGTTAGAAAAATAAAAATATCATTTTATTTAAAGAATGAACTGAATAGAAATTCATATGTTGAAATAAAATGTTTTATCGTTAAAAATATAATTTTTAACGTGAATGTGAATAAATAAAATATTCATTTACAAACCAGATGGTTTGTTTATGTACACTGATTTGACTGACATTGATTGGGTCGATAAATTTTACACATCGCCCAACTGCGCAAATAAAATATTTGTTTGATTGTTTGAAACCCTACACGGGTGTTAGGATGAAATATGCAGTTCACTCATCCTGATTGATTAAATATGTCGATCGATTGATTGACAGGCTGTTATAAGCGTTAGATATCTATATTTGATGCTTATACAGTGTAGTGCACTTTGGTTGATGGTTGATTATTTTTCAATGTTATTATATACATGTGTTGTATGAAAATCCATATAATTAGCTTTATATGGTAATTGATTGGGCCTCATTCCAATTTAGAAAATAAAGAACAACATAAAATAAAGGTTCATGTGTTGACAGTACTCATCCATTGAGATTGGTCATGTGTTGAACGAAATATTTTGATAATAACAACTATTTTTGAAAACGAATTCGAAATGAAATGAATTGAAAATGATTTCGAAATGAAATGAATTGAAAACGATTTCGAAATGAAATGAATTGAAAACGATTTCGAAATGAAATGAACTGAAAACGATTTCGAAATGAATTGAATTGAAAACGATTTCGAAATGAATTGAATTGAAAACGATTTCGAAATGAATTGAATTGAAAACGATTTCGAAATGAATTGAATTGAAAACGATTTCGAAATGAAATGAATTGAAAACGATTTCGAAATGAAATGAATTGAAAACGATTTCGAAATGAATTGAATTGAAAACGATTTCGAAATGAAATGAATTGAAAACGATTTCGAAATGAATTGAATTGAAAACGATTTCGAAATGAATTGAATTGAAAACGATTTCGAAATGAATTGAATTGAAAACGATTTCGAAATGAATTGAATTGAAAACGATTTCGAAATGAATTGAATTGAAAACGATTTCGAAATGAATTGAATTGAAAACGATTTCGAAATGAAATGAAATGAATTGAAAACGATTTCGAAATGAAATGAATTGAAAACGATTTCGAAATGAATTGAATTGAAAACGATTTCGAAATGAAATGAATTGAAAACGATTTCGAAATGAATTGAATTGAAAACGATTTCAAAATGAAATAAATTGAAAACGACTTCGAATTCGAATTGAATTTAAAGCAAATTGAAATGAATTCAAATTGAAATTTGAATTGAATAGAAATGAATTTTAAAACGAATTTATAAAGAAGAATTCAATTTTGATTTGAATTGAAATGGAAGTTGAAATTGCTTTTGAAACGAATTTTAAAACTATTTATATAATTCGTTTTAAATAGAAATCGACGAAATATATATTATATATATTATATATATAATATAATGGCCTGAATAGAACGCACCGCGCCGCGGCAGTTCGTGAATTTCGACCATTTATTTCAAACGGACATTACGGGAGATCCGACCGTCAGATTCTCCTAAAACCAGAACTGTTGGGTTCGTATCGAAAAGAGCTTTCTAACGAATGTTAGAAATTTGAAATCTAACGGTTGGATTTGGAGATACGTCCAAATCAAATTCGAAAAAGGTCGCTGTAAGTGCAGTTCGATGGCCGCTGATGGAAATCGGCTGTACGGGCCTTGATAAAATTATTAAAAATAGTAATAATTTGTGTAAAATCATAAGAAATGATTTGTGAAGATTTGGGATGAAAAACTCCATATTTGAAAAGATAAAAATAGATTTTTATCGAAATGAACTAGTTTTGAACTAGAAATATAATTCTATTTATTTTTAAATAAATAAATTGAATTTGAAAAGGGTTTTAAAAATAACCAGAATTTCCAATGATTGCATTGGAGTGGATTTGAATCGAAATTGTCTTCGGAATATTTCGATGTTGGAATTCGTGATTATACAGATGTTGTTATGGAAATTTGAAAGATATATATTTATATCGTTATTTCCAATACGACATTTGTTAATCGTAGAATTTGATATTGAATATAAGCCGATATATTTTCTATTCAGAGCCTTATATTGAATATCAAATGTGATTTGGGTTTGTCGTGAATGGTGTCTTCACTAACACTGTTCTTGAACCCAGTTGAGAAAAGATTAAATCTTCTTATTTGGATTTAATGAAGTGTACCAATTAAATAATATTTAATTGGAATTGAATTGATATTGATTTTTGGGTTTATCGTGAACAGTGTTTTAAATAACACTTGTTCTTTAACCCGATAATTAATGGAATGTGATTTTCGGTTTATCGTGAACCGTGTTTTAAATGACACTGATTCTTTAACCCAGTCGAAGATTAAAACTAAGTGGAGTTTTAATGAATCTTTAATTAGATTGAAATGATCGAAAATGGAGTATCACCAGTTTTGCTCCAGGAGGTAGTTAAATCTTTAATTAGATTTGAACGTGAAATGGTAATTGAATTTACCGATAACACCGTGGTGTTAGATATGAAGTATTACCAGTTTTACTTCATGGGATGAATAGGTTGGGATTGGGAAATTAAAACCAATGATTACTACGGTAAGGTTCGCTAATTCCGACTAGTTGAATCGAAATTCAAAGGAATATTAGAGAATAAATTCAGGAATTTATCTTGGATAAAATTAATGGGAACGTTTCCCTATGAATGTGAAATCAGAAACTAACTGTCGGTTAGCTAAGCAGAACGGTTTTCTGGATATTGATCTGATGTTGGTTTCGGCCTTCGGGGTTAATATTTGGGGAATTATTCCCTTGATTAATTTGCGGTTAGTGACTGATGAATTGGAATGAGGCGTATGTTGTGTTTGTGTAACACTTATTTAAAATATACGCGAGCTATTCGGAAAGACCGGGTTTATCCCATTCTGAATAACTGATACGACGATAAGTCGAAGATGAAGACGATGGTCGAAGACCGGAGGTCTTCACGTCGTTTGGGTGATAACTGATGATCTTGATTGGGCTGTACACCCAAGAAGATGGAAACAGTTGGTGATCGTCCAGACGTACTTGGAGATCGATGGATACGCGGGGTACTAGGTGCCTCCGGTTTCGTTCAGACCCAGAACGGACTTGTAAATGGACTGTGTGTCTGACATTGGATTTTAGTCCGTGTGATTGATCTCCATTAAATATATATCTGTTTGGCGGCGGAGAATTTATTCTCTTGCTTAACGCCCTTCTCTGAGACGTACGAGCTCAGGGGTTATATATTGATGGATATCAAACGCATGGAGTGAATTGCCTGTGTGGCATGCCTAAGTGGCAATTGATCGAGGCTTCTGTTGAAAAGCAAAGTCTTGTGGTGATGATCAAAGCACGGCCTTTGTGGCGTAGCTTTGTGTAACGTTTACCTCGCGTGTTTCACACCCGGTATGAACCAAAAACGGGAGATGGACCTCAGGGAGGACTTGCGTTTCTTTCTAGTTAGAAGTGGCGTCAGTGGTTTTACACGCCCTGACGAGTTTGACTTATGTGGTTGTTGCTGTTGCGAGGTGCCTCGGTTATATCGGTTTTGGCCGATGCATTCTGGTCGGCAGACGGACCAGACTTACACCCCATAGGGTGGGGAGACGTAGTGTTCAGGGTTTAAGTTTAATCCACATCGGTGGACCGGCCCTGACGATCCAAGGGTCGATGCGCTCTGACCCTGTGGCTCGGGCTAGAGAGTCACGAAAATGGTTGAGGACTATCTTTTGCCTCGGTTCATAGACGGAAATCCAATTTCCAAATACGTGACATTTGCGGTTTTATTTGTAGAGCCTAGTATGGCGACATAGTGGGATGGGGCGCTCATGCCGCCTATGATTGATACTTATGATTTGAAGTTGTTTTATACACTATGCACTTATTATAGTATCAAATGATTTGTTTTAAACGTATCAAGCATTCTTTGGTTGTTATAAGGTAAAAACCCTATCCCCCGGCTTGCGTTGCATTGTGTGATAGGACCTGGGTCTTATAACAGCTTCATTTTTCTTTATTTAGCATTGCGCTGTTTTGTTTTATGCACTGGTATTCTTGGGAGGAAACCCGTTCCGTGTTATACGGCGTGGTCCCTTGATTTACCTAACTTTAAAAAAACAAAGATTAATAACTGTTTTAGTTCTCACACCAGTCACATG
The DNA here is from genome assembly GCA_030737875.1 of Allium sativum. Classification (NCBI taxonomy): domain Eukaryota; kingdom Viridiplantae; phylum Streptophyta; class Magnoliopsida; order Asparagales; family Amaryllidaceae; genus Allium; species Allium sativum. Next base: position 504,182,710 of record CM060921.1, on the reverse strand, counting down.
ACTGACCTGGAGTTTATTGTTTTAACCTAAACTCTGGGTGCCCTTATTTTGACACGGGCAGCTAGTAGTTTTGGTTTTGCAGATTTATATTCACAGGATCCTGGTTTACAGCTGGAACGATATCCGGAAAGCTTTGTATCCGTATATCTCCTTCTAGTTGTGTATTGTATTATTTTCCGCTGCTATGTAATGTAATTTAAATCTCTGATATTTCTGTGTAATATTTATTCATTTATACTCTGTATATTCTTGTAATCTGGTGCATTGCTGTGATATACAGTGAAATGTTCTTTTGTATGCGTTCTGTTTTGTCATGTTCTCAAACGATAAGGCGTTTCGAACGGCCTGGATCGGTTTAGCGACTGGTTCGGATCGAGCGAAATTCCTTGCCGTCACACTATAGCTTTGGATACACTCTTATTGGGGATTTATGCTATCTTATTGTTATTTTATGCTTCTTTATGTTTTAATCAAGACAGAAATTTTGTTGTAATGATTTGGAAGTTGGTTTGAGACAGTTGTTGTAATGTTTTGACTGAACCATGCACTTATGAAATAAATTTAGTTTTTCTGCTGTTTATAAGTCTGTCTTGTAAATTATCTGTCTCTTTTATCTAAAGCGCTCCACCGAATTTAAGACATTCCCTTTGTGAGTGACCTTAACGGAGGTGGGGTGTTTCACTTGGTATCAGAGCTGATGGTTGCCAGATCAGATAATTTTTTTTGGAAACTAATTTTCAAAAAGAAGTTTAAAAAAGCATTTTCAAGAAAAAGTGTTGTTTTTATTTTAAAAGTCATAATCCCCAAAGCTATATGCACTATATTTCTATCATTTGTTTTGAATTTTTTCCTTTTTCGTTGCAGCATGTATGGGAATCTTAACCTTCCAGAGGACGTACCGGTACCTGGCTGGTTCAGAAGGTACCTAGAGGCTAGGGCTAATGATGTAGGCCCACCAGACGTTCCTCCTCCCCCAGTTGCAGCTGTTCTTCCTCCTCCTCGTCCTCCTCGTGCAAATGCTTTCTCAAAGATATGTAGAGATTTTAGAGCCATGGGTGGAAAGAACTTTAATAGGACCGAGTCATTTGTAGAAGCAAGAAACTGGCTCAAAGAAACCGAGGACTTGTTTGTTATCTTCAAAGTGGACGATAGGAAGAAGATACAGTTGGCCGTATGATTGCTTAAAGACGAAGCCTCTTATTGGTGGGAAGTTACTAATGCTGAGAGACCAGTTGAAACTAGGGAGGATTTCAGAATGAGGTTTGAAATGAAATTCCTCTCACAAGCTGAACAAAGCCTACAGATGGAGAAGTTCTTAGCTCTCAAATAGGTAAGTATGTCGGTCAAGGAATACGTCAACTAATTCAACCAGCTGGCTAGATTCAGACTGGAGTTAGTGAACATTCCCCATAAGAAGGCTCCCTGTTTTGTTAAAGGGTTGAATGAGCCATTGCACAACCTAGCTATGTCCCATATACCTATGGGTGTGACTTATGAGAGACTGGTGGACATGGAACTATTACAGAAGGAAGATAAGGATGGCAAGAAAGAGGCAAAGGTGGAAGTACCTTGTAGTGTCCCGAAATTCCGGTCCAATTTGAGCTGACTAAATAGCACAAGTCCAACACACATTACATTGGAAATCAGAAAAACTAATAGAAAGAAAACATAGGGTGAGGAAAGAAAAGATAGAAACTTAGAATAGAAGAAGAAGAACAACACAACATCAGAGTAACACGGACCTTACAGCGGAAGGAATAACATATAATATATAACATAACTTTGAAATATAAATCTGTACTTGAATATACATATCATTTCCAAAGTACAACACTTATAACACAGCGAAAAAACCATAGATATATAATTCTGAAGCCGCCTGCTCTAGCTCTCCAAATATATTTGTAAATCCCGAATACTTGACTGCCTATACAAAATTGGGAACCCAAGAGTTTAGGGAAAACAAAACAAAATAAACTCCGGGTCAGTCATGTGACTGGTGTGAGTAAACTCAAATCATTTGTTTAACTTTAAAAGTCCTTTCAAAAGAAAGAATAATCATAAGACCGATCCACACATAAACACGGATGGTTTTTACCTTACGATAACCCAAATCATTCTTTATATCAAGTCTATTCTGATATTACAATAATGTCTAAATACAAGTACTTAGCAATCTAGTAAAAACGCTTGCATCGAACGTTCTACATATATAACATACAATCAAAACCGCGGGCTCTTATTTGGGGAATGGATTCCAACTATGACAAGGTATGGATCCACCTTCCGCTCAGTGTACTCTAGAAGCGATACACTGGGGTTCAACAAGAACATCTTGCAACTTGGCCACACATGACCGACCACTCATTTCGCTTGAGTGTATCAAATATATTGTTACCTTACAGTTGGTAAACCAACAAAACCATTCCCGGGAGATACTGAATTGAAAGAAGTAACAAATATGAATATTCTCTAGATGGTGACAATATACCCTAATTGGTTGCGAACCACTTAGCCATGCTGCCTACCCGATTTCTGTCATTTCCCAGTTGATGAGGCTGGAGGTCATTACGTATCTTTCAACCGATTACTCATTCATTCACTTTGAATGCCACATCGTCATACCCGTCAAATCACAAATTGATTTCCCCAAATACCACGGGTATATGCTAAGAGAAACGAATTCCTTTGCCACCAACGTAAATACATTTGAAATGATCAACTCACGTGATCCACCATATATACTCTGTCAAACATTCTTCCATACAGGTTGTTCTGGGACTGGACAAACCAAAGGCACTATTCTGTAAATAGGACAGCCCTTGCATAACTCCGTCTTCAATTTGTCTTCGATCTATTTGATTCGAAACGCTAATGCCCATACGGAGTAGTTCTCGGATAATAATCCAACCAGTCTCTCCCTATTGATGACGGAAAAATGGTCAAAACCTTCGATAGTCGGTGAGTTAACTATCAAAGAAAAACACGTGTGCAAACAACGATATTATTCCTTGATGGAAATTTTATCGATCAATCATCATTCATCATTTATCTCTTAAATTAATTTATAATTAATTTATTCATTCTCCATTTCCTGTTTCCGTATATATATACAGAAATTCTTATTTTCTAAATTTAGAAAGTATATGTTATTAATCATTGGAAAACACTTCCATCTCCTTTCCACGTATCACTGTCATTCCAGTATTCTTTACCATGCAACATTTCATTTTCTATGATTAGAAAATATCTCTGATTATATTTGGAAAACATTTCCAAAACTCATTCCTTAGATTTAAACAGATGTTTAAATAAAACATCGCTATGCCAATTCACCGTTACCTTCATTAACTATATTCAGTTAACCAACCTTCACTATCAAACCTTACCATTCCTTAGTTAAGAAGGAAGTCAATCAAGTTGGGGTATAACTACCTCTCAGACCTTAACTGAACAACGTTTTAACTTCGAAATAGTCAAAGTTTATCTTTTAAATCTTTAACAAACTTCCTTATGTAATTCCATTTCGAATAAATCTCTATTCGATAACTCTTTCCATCGAATGAACTATATTCGATAATCTTTCTTCGAATAGCCATATTCGATTAACTCTATTCAATTAACACTATTCGATTAACTCTAATCGATTTACTCTTATAAATTAGCTATATTTGATTAACTCAATTCTGTTAACTCTATTTGATTAACTCTATTGGATTAACTCTATTGGATTAACTCTATTCAGTTAACTCTATCTAATTTACTCTTATCAATTAATGCCTTTCGAATAAACTATATTTGATTAACTCCTTTCGAATAACTAATACTCGATTAACTCCTTTCGAATAACTAATACTCGATTAACTCCTTTCGAATAACTAATATTCGGTAACTCCTTTCGAATAACTAATATTCGATAACTCCTTTCGAATAACTAATATTCGATAACTCCTTTTGAATGACTAATATTCGATTAACTCCTTTCGAATGACTAATATTCGATAACTCCTTTCGAATAACTAATATTCGATAACTCCTTTCGAATAACTAATATTTGACTAACTCGATTAACTCTAATTGAATAACTCTAGTTCGTTTTAACTCCAATCGATCTATTCTAATTGATTAACTCTGACTAGTTAATTCTAACTGATTAACTCTAACTGGTTAACTCTAACTGATTATCTAACTAGTTAACTATAACAGATTCTCTAACTGGTTAACTCTAACTGATTCTCTAACTGGTTAACTCTAACAGATTCTCTAACTGGTTAACTCTAACAGATTCTCTAACTGGTTAGCTCTAACTGATTAACTCTAACTCTAATCGATTAATTCTAACTCTAATCGATTTACTCTAACTCTAATCGATTAACTCTAACTCTAATCGATTAACACTAATTCTATTAACTCCTCTAACTCGTTTTGATTTAACACATCTTGATTAACTCTACGTCCATATTCAGTTTCAATTATCGATGTTGAAATCGATTCTTGCTTCTCTATATAAGTCCTGACTTATATATTATATTTATCCAATGATAAATAATTTATTTAATTTATAAAATATTATTTATAAATTAGCCTTCTAAATCTATTGGCTATAACATATTCTATTTAAAATCTTTGCTTTAAATCCATATCATGTTATAACCGTGTGCGAAGCACGGGTCTAAACTTTCCTGATGTAAAATTCTATTCATTTGCTAAAATTTTCTTTTTATAACTCTATTTATTTTCTAAATAAACATTTCCTTTTTAATTCTATTTGTAAATGTTTTACAAATATTTCCTTTCCACTTCTATTTGTAAATGTTTTGCAAGTACTCCCTTTTCGATTCCGTTTGTAAATGGTTTACAAATATCTCCTTTTCAAATCTATTTGTAAATGTTTTACAAATACTCCCCTTTCTATTTTATTTTTAAATGTTTTATAAATATTTCTCTTTCTATTTTATTTGTTTTACAAATATCTTCCTTTATAAAATCCCTTGATTTTATAAATATTCCTTTATATAAAATCCTTTGATTTTATGAATATTCCTATTTCAATATACAGTTTGAAATCTTCCTTCTATATAAAATCTTTTGATTTTATATAATATTTTATTTCAATATAGTTATTGAAATTTTCCTTTTTCATCCCAAGGTTTTCTTACGATATTTAAAATACCAAACAACAGTGATCGATATTATTCAAACACACATGATCAACGCAGATTATATATCACATCATATATTACAATATATGAAAACAGTAAAATAAATGTTGAGGAATCCAATTGGATTCCTCTGACCTGTTTCCCTGCATCCACAGATGTTAAACACATAAATAACATCGATTTATTTCCATATGAAATATTCCGCTAAACTGAATCAATATTTGATTAACGATTTATATATATATATATATATATATATTGTAATCTATAATTTCAACCAATACCCAAGCAATTTAACCAAACATTAACACACAACAATCAACAGATGATTAACAGTTCTAAAAATACGTTATAAAAATATAACTGTTCAGAGTTGGTGAGTTTTACTCACATTGGACGATCATCGTTAATAACGATAACCATCGCTTGGTTCAGACAGACAATTTATTTCGCTATAAATTGTAACGAGCTCCAATTCACTCCCAGTCAGTTCCAGTACGTAGCCTGTGATGACACGATCCCAATGGTACCAAATTTACGAAATTCTGGTAACGGATGAGTAAATTATAAGCATTAATGTTTTATCATTATTTAGATTAAATTAAATTAAACAATCTTCTTTTAAATTTTTAGGCCTTACCCTCTTTTCTTCCCCATCGGCCCAGCACTCAAAACCAATCCCGCAAATGCCTTTCTCCTAACAAATATTACTCCTTCAGTTCACGTTGCCCTTTCCAGCTTTACCAAAACTAAAGATCTGGGATTCACACTTTCATTCCATTTGATTATCCCTCCTCTTCTCTTATTTCATCAATTTTCTCCAAACAATATCTGACTGAAACTACACTTCATGCATTTCTTCTCACCACCCAATACCCTACAGCTCCTCCTACTACTAACACTCATGACTTACGGCCCCCGTTCCTGCTGTTGTTAATTCCTTTACAAAATTTCAAACTCAAATATTCAAATGAAATCCTCAGCCCAAACCGCTAATTACTCACCTCCTTCCTTCTTCCGAAATATACTTAGTTCAAAACCCACCCTTTTCCATTTTTACCATGGTCGTATTTTCATTCCCGACCCCCTACAGGCAACAAAACATGGCCACAACAAGCTCCATTACCCTTCAAACTAAGCAGCCCATACCATTAACTAAAAAAACACTGAAATTAACTTAATCTATGTCATTAGCACCTTTAATAGCTCCCTCATCATCGTCCCAATTCGAACGGTCCAGTTCAGCTCCCCGTACCAACCTCTACACTTCAACGATGGCGACCAAGCTTCATACAAGGATTCAACTACCTTCCCTCTCAACGCGTCAACCGCCCGCTTTCTCGATGCTACAGGGAATTGCGACACCATTTTCAACAAAACAGACCCAAAACATTTGTGCTTGCTCGCCTCAAATCCCAGGAGCTCAAAAATATCATTTAATCCATGCATCGACGCTCCCATGTCACTGTTTCCGAACCTTAGGCACTGCTACGAATTTTCAGCGAACATGATGATTGCCGAACCCATGAAAACTTGTATGAGTGAGAACGGAACTATCTTAGGAGTTCGAAGAAAAATGAATATGGATTTATAGGTTTTGTTTGCTTTGTTTTGATTTTTCTAAGATTCGATTTTTGCTGGAAGAAAAGGAAGAAGCGACGGCTCGAATAAACGAAGGCATGGCCTTTCTTTTGACTGTGGAATGATTTTGTTAGGGTTAAGGTTATCGGTAGGATGGATTATTTATAGGATGGAACTTAATACTTACTGCTTACCAATATAGCTAGGCGTGGCCTCTTGGTAGCCTGGTATGAATTTCTGTTTTGTAGAAGGATAGATGACCAATCAAATTATATGTGTAAAAATCACCAACGCTTTGTTGTGTATTTATAATATAGGAATAGAGCATTTGGTTTGTTTTATGTTATAAAGTTTACCGTACCTTACTATATAAGATTCCGTTCACCTATGGACAGATATAAAAATGCAGTCGTGTCAAACAATATGTTATGACCCAAAAAATATAATAATATAGACAAGTTAGTTTATATTATGGAACCCCAAAACACTGGTTAAGAATGTAAAACACTTCAAATAAATAGTGTCTTATTTTCCAATTTAAAAATTACAGTAATTTTTTTAAAAAAATTAAATTATAACTACGTCTAAAAGGATTTGTCTAAATTCGCAATCAATATTTAATTATAATTAAATATATTCGTTATCGTAATTCAATTTTTAAACTGAATTATATATTTTGAATTGCCCAATTCACACCATATTGCCATTTCAACTAATTCTGATTATTTCAGAATTAAATATATTATTTAATTATTACTTTTAATTAAATATTCAAAGTTATTTAAATTAAATGACCATTTAAATCTCTAAAACATTATTAAATAATTAAATAAATTAATTATTACCCCGTAAAAATACGGGACATTACATACCTCAAGATAAGAAATTGGAGGGATCGCAGAATAAGAAGACAGATTCAAAGAAGGGCGGGAAGAACAACAAACCCTATGACAAGAGGAAGTATAATTTTTGTGACATTCCTGGACATCTGATTAAGGACCGCAGAAAGAAAAAGAGGAAGATGGGTGGTTGTTTTCACTGCGGCGAGACAGTACACATGGCTAAGGACTGCCCAAGAAAGCAAGGGCAAGGACAGAGGACTAGATCTACTTCTCGAGGGCAGGTTCATGCTCTCATAGCACCTCCGTAAGAACAAGGTAGAAATATTTCTGTTGAGAGTTTAGTTTATCTTTTTGATCATCCTGTTCGTACACTCTTTGATTCTGGCGCATCGCATTCTTTTATATCTACTGCTTTAGTTGAATCTCTACACTTAAACACCAGTATAGTAGAGGATCCCTTGGTTGTTTCAAATCCAATTGGGGGCTCGGCTTATTTGTCAATGATTTGTTTGAATTTGGATATTTCTATACTGAGCGTTGGGTTTAGATGTAATGCCTATGTTTTGGGCTTCACGGGCTATGGATTGATTCTAGGCATGGATTAGTTATCCAGTAATGGTGCCATCCTCGATTGTGAAAAGAGAGTGGTTAGACTTATGACTCACCTCGGTAACACTCCCGAAATCTCTTTCAATCCCATGCATTCTGTTATGCTTAGCTACCTAGAATCTCTTGATGTGTCTGTTGAAAACTTGCAGTCTGTTTGAATAGTCTATGAATACTCATATGTATTTGAAGAAGTGGAGGGCTTACCTCTGAAGAGGGAGATAGACTTACGCATATAACTTGTTGATAATGCTTAACCCGTAGCTCTACCCATTAGACACATGGATCCAAGGGAGAGGAAAGAGTTCAGCAAGCAAGTTAAAGAGCTTCTCGAAAAAGGGTTCATAAGGCGGAGTATTTCTGAAAGGGGTGCTTCAGTAGTATTTGCAACCAAAGCGGATGGTTCCCTTCGCCTATGCGTTGACTATACGGAGCTAAACAAGCTAACCAAGAAGAATAGGCAGCCACTTCCAAGAATAGACGATTTTTTTGATCAGCTTGTAGGTGCATTGGTTTTCTCCCAACTAGATCTGGCTACTGGGTTTCATCAGCTAAGAGTGGCTGAAGACAACATTGATAAGACCGCGTTCAGAACCCCGGATGGTTTCTTCGAATGGCTTGTCTTGTCTTTCGGCTTGACAAACGCACCCGCTTATTTCGTTGACTTGATGAGAAGGATGTTCAGGGAGTTCCTTAATGAGTTTGTGGCGGTCTTCGTAGACGACATTTTGATTTTCTCGAAGAATGAAGAAGAGCATGCTTTGCATTTAAGGAAAGTCATGGATACTCTTCGTGCACATCAGTTGAAAGCCAAATTCTCCAAACGTCATTTCTGGAGAGAAGAAGCAAGGTTTCTTGGACGTGTGGTGTCCAAAGAGGGGATAGCTGTGGACCCCGCAAAAGTAGTTGCGGTGCAAGATTGGAAGGTTCCACAGAATGCAACCGAAGTCCAAAGCTTTCTCGGGCTAGCGGGCTTTTACCGAAAGTTCATTAAAGACTTTGCGAAAATCTCAGCCCCACTCACAAGATTGACAAGAAGAACCTAACTTTCGCTTGGGATTTGGATTGCGATGTTGCTTTCCAACATTTGAAAAGGTCTCTAACAACAGCCCCAGTTCTGACATTGCCTGATGGGATTAAAATGTTTACCGTATACACAGACGCATGCGGTACAGGATTAGGCTCTGTCCTAAAGCAAGAAGGCAAGGTAGTTTGTTATGGGGGAAGGCAATTAAAGGTACATGAGAAAAACTACCCAACTCATGATTTGGAGCTAGTTGCCATTGTTTTCGCTCTTAAGTCATGGCGTCATTACCTGCTAGGAGAAAGGTTTGAATTGTTTATCGACCATAAACCGTTAAAGTACCTTTTATCGCAGAAAGATATAAACTTAAGACAACAAAGGTGGATGGAATTTCTAGCCTCATACATTTTTGAGATTTCCTATACCCCTGGCAAGGGCAATGTGATAGCAGATGCCTTGAGTAGAAAGAAGCTGAACTTAAGTCCTCTCCTTGTAGAAAGGAAAAGCTTAGAGTACATAGCAAACCTTGACTTTAGACCCTCCTTTGAATTTGTACCTGGTCTATTAGCATCGCTAGATGTGCGGCCTACTCTTTTGGACTCAATAGGAACCGTGCAACGTGAAGACCCTCAACAAGTTGATATGATGAATAAGCTAATTAGGGGTGAGACTTCTAGTCACCTCAATAGATACTCCATCGATGGTAGGGGTTGGTTGAGACGAGATGGAAGGCTATGCGTCCCACAAGAAAGGGATTTGGTGAAGACGGTTCTCGAAGAGGCACACCATTCTAAGTTGACCATACACCCAGGTGGAGACAAGATGTATAAATACATAAGAAGGGTTTTCTTTTGGAATGGCATGAAGAGGGATGTAGCTGAGTTCGTCGCTAAGTGCTTGATATGATAGCAAGTCAAAGCAGAGCAGAAGAATCCTAGTGGTCTGCTTCATCCTCTAGAGGTCCCATAGTGGAAATGGGATAACATTTCGATGGACTTTGTTGATGGGTTGCCTAGGTCAAGAAGGGGAAATACCAGTATTTGGGTAATAGTGGACACGCTCACTAAAAGCGCTCACTTTATTTCTGTTAAGAGTATAAGGACTACCTCGTCCTTAGCATCCATTCATCTTAAAGAGATAGTCTGACTCCATGGGATACCCTCCAGTATAGTGAGTGATTGAGATCCTATCTTTACGAGCGAGTTTTGGAGGAGTTTGCAAGAGGCTGTAGGCACACAACTATGCTTAAGTACGACCTATCATCCCCAAACCGATGGTCAGACGAAAAGGGTGAACAGAGTATTAAAATACCTCTTGAGATTGTGCATTCTTAACTTTGGAGTAACATGGGAGGATCATCTTCCTTTGGTGGAATTCGCTTACAACAATAGCTACCAAGCCACCACAGGCGTGGCACCCTTCGAGGCTTTATATGGAAGACCATGCTGATCACCAACTTGTTGGTGGGAGTCTACAGAATAGCTCGTACTTGGGCCAGACATGATTAGAGAAACTTCAGAAAAGGTGGACTTGATAAGAAGACGGATGAAGACTGTACAAGATAGACAGAAGTCCTACGCAGACAAAAGAAGGACCGACCTTGTGTTTGAGGTTGGAGATAGGGTGTTCCTTAAAGTATCTCCTTTGAGGAATGTTATTCGCTTTGGGTCCGTATGAAAGTTGGCATTAAGATTTGTAGGACGATTTCCTATCATTGAAAGGATTGGGACGATGGCTTACAGAGTAGAGCTACCCGAAAGACTGGTTGGAGTTCATAATGTTTTTCATGTTTCTTAACTACGAAAGTGTTTACATGAGTCTACGGAAGTTGTGGAGCTAAGTATACTAGAGGAAGTAAAAGTGGAACAAGAAACGACTGTGAGAAGAGTTCCAACTCATATCTTGGGTACAAAGTCAAAAAGAAACGCAACCATGAAGTCAAGCTTGTTAAAGTTCAATGGAGTAACACTGAAGAAGATGCAACTTGGGAGACTTAGAACAAGATACGTGCCGCCTACCCTTTTCTTTTTGAGGGTACATTCTTGATCTCTTTTCCATAAGTTTATGCATGCTTATATCTATCTTTTGAGTATATCTCCTCGGTCCTATTCTTGATCCTTAGGTAGAAACCGATGGATGTAAACATGTATTTGAAACATGTTACGGTGGATGGTTGAAAGTGGTTGCTAGTGTTTGCTCGTGGATGCATATACACACATTAGGAGTTAGATCGGCTCTGTCACTTTCATGTTGCATATGCATATATTTATTTGTATATGGATTGAAACCTGGAATGTTATCATTTGGACGTTGCATTTGTATGAATGACTGTGCACTCATGTAGAAAGTAGGATTAGGAATAATTGCATGCATAATGGGCTCATGGCACTAACAAAATTTGCATTAAGGAGGTCAACTGAATCAGTAGACTGCCTGATTTTGCATTAGATAAGGACATATATACACACATTATGCATACAATCATGAATGCATCAGAAATCTTTTAACGATAATGAATGTCGGTGTTTGATGGCTGAGTAGATGGATGATTGGATGGTAGGATATACATTCTTCGTGACTTGAAGATTTCGGGGACGAAATCCTTTAAGGAGGGGTGAATGTAACACCCTATATTTTCTATGTTTATTAAAGTAACGAATTAAAGAATACTTAATTTTAAAAGTGATAATTGAGGGAAACGGATTATTCCATTGCGTTCGTCTTGGAATTCTGCTTGAGATAAAGTCCTAGTTTGCATGAATCGGACTCCGTATGAAGAAGTTATGGAGTTTAGAAGATTTCATGTTTAAACAGAAAATTAAATAATTAAATAAACAAAACAGTTCGAATTTCAAAATCACGTAAATCAGCTGGACGGGAAAATTCCCACCCATTGGGGTCGACTCCCCCCGGGGGGTCGACATAGGTGTCGACCCCCCCAAGAGGGGTGTCGACTGGGTGTTGACCGGTCGACCCCCTCGCCCAGATCCAAACAGTGACGATTTTCTGACTTGTTGCTAGGTCACTAGGGAATAGGTGGCGATTTCTGGATAGCTCTATCTAGTCTGGATGGTTCTGATTGCTCCTAGGTCGATCTAACGGCTCACATAAGTCTAAACCTCTATAAAAGCAACCCCAACCCTCAACCCTAAATCACATAATTTCATTCCAACGAGCCACCATGCTGTCCATGGTCAACCTAGCATAGCCCCCATTCTTATCCAACTAGGAAGAAAACTAGAAAGCAAGTTAGAAGCTACGAATCAAATCTAAATTAGAGAATCAATAGTCAACGTCAAGGGATAGCTTTTCAGTTTCAGAAAATAGATCCCAGAAAAGAAGATTTTCTTTTGTTTGTAAGCCCTATTATTATTTAGATGTGAACAATTAAAAGTTATGATTTGTAATAAAGTGAAAACTAGAGTTGTGCCTAGTTGTAAGATAATGGTGATGCTAATTCATGTCTATTCTTGTAACGATTCTATCATATATGCCTATGAGACTATTGTGGTTTATTGGACTTATTATGTTGCATGTTAAACCAATCGTGTATTATATAAATTTGGTGACTCTTTCATGTTATGATACATGCAAGTTTTTAGGCTAAGTCATATATTTTTTGGATCTACATTCTCATATGTTTAGATCTATGTTAATTGGATCCAAAATACAAGTTCACATTAACATGCCTAATTGGATTTGTGTAATTCTATGTAAGTCCCCGTTCATATGCTTAAGATTCATGTTAATTGGATCCAAATTGCAAGATCACATTTACATGCCTAATTGGATTTGTGTAATTCTATGTAAGCCCCCATTCGTATGTTTAAGATTCATGTTAATTGGATCCAAAAATGCAATTTCATTGTTTTATGCCAAATTTATGTGACACATGTTTAGTTAGATCCTTATTATTTTATGTTATAGAAATGGTACATGCTCCTTTCTTTCCCCTTTTGTATATAAGTTAGGCTAAGTTGCGAGCCTAACATTCTATGTGAATTTTGCGAACGTATAACTGGGGTAACGTTGGGGAAAACCTTAAATTTCATATTATTGGCATAATTTGGCCCATAATCATATGAATGATTAGTGGCATAAAATGGTACAATTTATATAACTAAAAATTATGAACATGATTTAGAGGGTAAATGGGGCATGACTTGAATGATAATAATTGTGGATAATTTACATATAATTATGAAGGGTAAATATGTAAATTAAGTAAAGACGAATATGCCTAACCCGAGGTTAGATTGAATTACGGTGTAAGACTGCCCGGAATCGCCTGGCATAACCAGCAACCGTAAGAATATAGATCTAATGTGAGAGGTTAGCGCATCAAGGCCAAAAGAACTCGAGGTTAGATTGAGTTACAGTGTAAGACTGCCCGAAACCGACCGGCACATCCAGCGACCGCAACAATACATATCTAATGTGAGTGGTTGGAGCTTTAATGAATGAATTAAAGCTAAGACATGAATGGTAGGGTTAAGTTAATTAAGGCAACACTTAACCAATACAACATGTTAACTAAACTGAGGGTGGGGTTAGGTTAATTTGAGAACACTTAACCATTTTAACATGTTGATTAGGAAACCCTAGTAACAAGGACCCATTTCAGTAGTAACCCACATAGATGTATCATGGTACCTTGATATAGGCAGGGTGGGGCACGATTACTGGGCTGATTATAAGTGGTCAAAACAACGACGGGTGGTGCGTCAGTGTAGGTTCCGACGGAACGCGGGCATGCACGTACTCTGGAGTGGAAAAAGCATGCACTGGGCATCAGTAGTTATACACTGTGCATCTTGAATTGTGTCGGGTTTCCACCATAGGATTTGATATACCCCATGGGGGGGACCAGCACAGGTATTTACAATCAAGCGGGGTCGAATGATACAAGTGGTAAACGTATACGAGTAGGAGCAGATCAATAAAGGGGATCATTTATCTTGAACACATGGTGCTAGTTGAAACACTTGTAAGTGGATGTAGAGAAATAGTAATGAGTGTGATAGCATATTTAGTTTTAATTATCTTATTTCTAGAGTGTTGTCCAAGGTTCAGTTTATTCATGTCATGATCCTTTTTCCTGTTTACATGCTAAATAATCACTGGACTTACCAGACTCATGTCTGACCCATTTTTTCTTTTGTCTTCTTTTCTTTCGTTTCCCCCCAGGTCCGCAGGGAGGGAATACTTCAGCTTAGTTCGGACCATTTCCAGCTTGAAGAGAGAGTACATGTACTGCTTGGATTCTCTTTCCTTGGGCTATGGCTTTGGATACACTCTTATTGGGGATTTATGCAACCTTATTGTTATTTTATGCTTCTTTATGTTTTAATCAAGACAGAAATTTTGTTATAATGATTTGGAAGTTGGTTTGAGATAGTTGTTGTAATGTTTTGACTGAACCACGTACTTATGAAATAAATTTAGTTTTTCCGCTGTTTATATGTCTATGTAAATTACCTGCATCTTTTACCTAAAGCGCCCCACCGAAGTTAAGGCATTCCCTTTATGAGTGACCTTAATAGAGGTGGGGTGTTTCACTAGTCTAACCTGCTGAGGGAGATTGCATAAGAGTCTGAATCCTTCCATTTCTTGTCATGAATATAAATTCTCCATACATCGCCTTCTTGGTTTGACCAGCTCTAGCAGAATTTAGAGCTTGCATAGCGCCTTGGTGTCTACTAATAAAATTCCCAACCGAAGATGGAGTAGGAATGGTCCGTAGGGACCAAGTAACTGGAAGGGCTTACTATCTAGCAGAATGAAAGATGGTTCATGATGGAGTCGATGTAGAACCGAAAAGTGCATCCCCTCCTGCTAAGAATGTATCAACATAGCAAATAATGGAAACATCCCGGATGGAGTCGCTCGATTATCTATCTAAGGATATTAATCGCGAAGAGGACGAAGAGCAGGGAAGTAAATGGGCGACCCCAAATAAGATGACTGTGGATATTCCGATTGATAATGATGACCCAACCAATGTCTTGAAAATCATATCCCATTTTGATTCCCTCCGGACAGGGGAATTAACAGATTTCCGATGATCCAATTTGGATGTATTTGCGTGGACCCATGTTGACATGTGTGGGATTTCTCCATCTATTATGAGCCAATCTCTGAACATCAACCTGAAAAGTGTCCCAGTCAGACAGAAGAGCGTATCCTTGTCCCAGAAAGGTCGGTGGCTTTAAAAGAGGAAGTTGAAAAGCTAAAGAGCGATGGCTTTATTACAGATGCAACATATACCAATTGGATATCGAACCTCATTAAGAAAGCTAATGGAAAATGGTGAACATGCATTGACTTTTCAAATTTGACCAAAGCTTGCCCAAAAGACAGCTTTTCGCTTCCAAGAATCGACCAGTTGGTAGATTCAATAGTCGGACATGAACTTCTTTCATTTATGGATGCGTGTTCAGGATATAACCAGATTCGATGCATGTGCCGGATTAGAAGCATACCATTTTTATTACATACCTTAGGTTGTATTGTTATATAGTGATCCCTTTCGGATTGAAAAATAGTGGGGCGACATACCAACATTTAGTGAATTGAATGTTTCATAACCAGATTAAAAAGTCGATGGAAGTATACGTGGATGACATGCTTGTGAAGTCCAAAAAGTCGGCTGATCACGTCTCAGATTTGGCGGAAATGTTCAATATCCTTCGGCACTATGGGATGAAACTCAACCCCTTGAAATGCTCCTTTGGCATAGCATCAAGGAAGTTTCTGGGTTTCATCGTCAACTCTCGTGGAATTGAAATCAATCCAGACCAGATTGCAGCAATCAAGAATATTTGTGAACCACGAATAATTAAAGATGTGCAAAGCTTAGCGGGATATGTTACAGCATTAAGTCGATTCATATCCAGGGTCATAGACAAATGCATTCCTTTCTTCAACCAAATAAAGTGAGGAAAGCATAATTTCGAGTGGACTCCCGATTGTAATGAAGCTTTTCAGAACTTGCTAAGTCATTTGGAAAGGCCACCAACACTGTCCAAACCAATCGGTCCCGAAGATCATTTCATATACTTAGCGATATCATCGCATGCAATCATTTCAGCACTTGTTTGTGAGGAGAATAAGATCCAAAGACCGGTGTATTATGTGAGCAAAAAGTTAGCAGTTGCATAACGAAATCACCCGAAGATTGAAAAGCTCGTGCACAACCTATTGATCGCGTCTAGGAAGCTGCTACATTACTTCCAGGCTCATCCGATAATGATATACACCGACCAGCCGCTACGACAGGTCCTTCAACGACCTGAAGAGTCTGGAAGAATGCTCAAATGGAGCATTGAATTAAGACAATTCGATCTCACTTTCCTTCTGAGTAAATCCATCCACGGGCAAACATTAGCAGATTTTATTGCCAAATTCACCATACCTAAGGAAAATGAGTTGGATGAAGTGCCTGTCCCTTCGGAATCTAAGTTATAAATGAGCACCTGGAAGTTATATACAGACGGTGCTCACAATGATTGACGGTCCGATGCTGGTTGTATTGATAACTCCTGAAGGACGATCAATCTATTATGCTCTGCGATTGAATTTTCCGCTACTAATAATGACTCCAAATATGAAATCCTGATTATCGGGCTGAAACTTGTAAGAGAATTAGGAGTAGTTGTGTTGGATATTTATTATGACTCTTAGATTGTTGTGTTTCAGGTTCGTAAGGAGTTTTAGACGAAGGGGCCACGACTTGCAGCCTGCCTAGAATAGGTCGAGGATTTGCTAGACGGATTGAAACATTATACCATTTCGCATATTCTGAGAGCAGAAAACCTAAAGGCTGAGAAATTGGCCAAACTAGCAAGTTCCGACAACCAGAAGACACAGAAATGGTCCCGATTGAAGCAATGGATACTCCGAGAATTAATCAGATGGAAATTGACCAAGCCTTGGAGGTTGAGCCTGAAAGAGAGTCATGGATGACCCGCACGAAGAATTTCTTGCAGCATGAAATCAATCCAGAGAGGAAGAATCAAAGACATGCTCTTGTCCACAAAGCATCAAGGTACATTATGCAATGTTACGTGCTTTATAGAAAGGGGGTTCTCAATACCTTTGCTACGTGCATAGCCCGAGACGACGTCAAATGTGTATTGAAGGAAGTACATGAAGGAGATTGTGGTGATCACACTATAGGATGGATATTAGCAAAGAAGATACTATGGTACAACTACTTATGGCCTACCATAAATAAAGAAGCAGCTGATTATTCGCGACAATACGATAAGTGCCAAAATTTTCAAGGATTCCTAGAGTTACACCCAGCCAACTTTCCTTGATGGTGAGTCCGTGGTCGTTTGTCGTATGGGGAATTGACATTATTAGGAGCCTCCTAATCACCAAAGGAGGAGAGAAGTATGCTATCGTGGTTGTGGATTACTTTACAAAGTGGGTAGAGGCCGAACAACTAACCACAATCATGACCAAGCGCATGATCAACTTCATTGCCACAAATATTATATGTTGATTTGGAATCCTAAGGACTATCATAACCGATAACAGGACCCGGTTCACAGCACTGAGTTCAGGGATTTCCGTCAACGGTACCGTATCAAAAAGAGATACACTGTTGTGGCACATCGGTAATCGAATGGACAGGTAGAAGCTATGAATAAAATCATTAAGTCCATTCTGAAATAGTGATTGGCGCAGGCGAAGGCCATATAGGTTGATGAATTACCTTTGTCTTTATGGTTATACCGAACAACCTACAAGACATGAACAGGCCACAGTCCATTCTCACTATCATATGGCTCAGAAGTATTCATCCCGATAGAGATTAAAGTCCCCTTACACCGGAAAACCTACGACGACTCTTTGACGAATAAAGCTATTCTCCTACAGTCGTTGGATACGATCGACGAGAAGAGAAATGAAGCAGGTTTGCGTGCTTCGGAATACATACATCAGGTGGCCCAATATTGCAACCGAAAGGTTCGACCTAGAACTTCAGAATCTAGCAACCTAGTACTGAAGCTTGTCTTCCCGACCTCAACTTTTATAGGGTCAAAGTGGGAAGGACCATAAGTCACTCATAGAAGGCTTGATAACAGAGCTTTCAGGCCAACTACCGTTGATGGCAATCATCTCCCGAGAGCTTAGAATGTCGAATATCTACGACACTACTTGACTTAAGTTTGTGTTCATTCTTTTGTTTTTTAGGCTATGTAATGAGGCACGACTTACCCAAAACAATTTGATTGATAAAAACAAAAGATTATAAAGTGGACGTAGGCTAAGATTTGGACGAAGCACTATAAAAATATCGTGTGTTCCCTGTTATTTACTACATTTATTTCTCTATGCCTTGCATCTGTGAGAATGTCACAAATGTTAAAAATTCATTCCATGCTCTACGAATGTCTATGTATTTGATTGAATGTTGTGATGTGACCGGCTTGTGTCAAAACTATGGAAAAAGGGGATGACTCACCCCTTAACGACATTATCTTGATCGTGTTTCGGCGAGTGGACTCAAAATATGTGAATGATCAGATTTAGGTTCCTAAAACTAAGCTTAACGTCAACATTTGGTAGGATGATTCTCACTTCATAGACCAAAGTGAGAATGCAACGCCTAAACATCACACTTAGTCTTTCCCACGATTCGACGGGATGAGTGTAAATGGTAGGGATGTGATATGTCTATCCCTAACGACAACCTTTACCGTTGACTTAGGACTTAAGAGGTGAAGCCAGGGCTGGTATGACCTGACCACTCACCCGACCAGCTCAGTTTACCAGAGCGCGGAAAGGAGTAGGTATTGAATTCCAGTTCTATAATGACACTCGAGTCAGCAAATTCCCACTCTAAGGATTAGAGTGTTAACGGAGTGCCAATGCGAATGACGTAGTAATTCGCACGACTACATCAAACTCTCTCGATTTGAGAGTGAGTATAAAGAAATGGTAGGTGTGGAATGGTGCACCACTGTAACTCCCCACACTTTTCTACGCCCAATTTTTGACTAAAATCGAAACTTAAACACATCCAAAGCATGGAGCATGTATATCTGATACCTACAATAAAGGAGCATGAGCATAATCAGAGTACGATAATATAACTCACATCGGAACAAAATAGGATAACAAGTATTAACTCAAGTAACTACCTTTTTCAAAGTAAGTCACTTTGCCAATACCAAGCATGAGAGAGAAAGGGAACCGAAAGCCAAACTTAAACATTTATGAAAACCCGACCTTCTCTAGGAAACCTGGGAGGTTGTAATGAGCAGGGGGTCAGAATAACAAGTTCTGGTCACTAAGACATTTACAACACATGTTATAATACACACACACACATATATATCTCGTTTGGTTCAACCCAAGATGTGTGCCTAATCAGGTTCGTGACTCTAGCCCAACCTAGTAATTGTTTATGCATGACTTTACTACACTTTCCAAAGTATCATTCCCAATTTATAATACCAAGATAAAACATTTACGCACGTATTTCTGACGCCTTTATACCAGAACAGAACTAGTTATTTAATCAAGAGTGGGGCCCTAAGTTTCTATATATATCCTAATTTATTTATTTTTATTGCCCTTTATGACCATAAGGGTCATATTTTCCTAAGGCAACCATTTATCTTTAATTTCCATTGATTACAGTTAATGTCATTTATGAGCCTAACGACCATAATTTTCCTAAGGCATTAATTACAATGAATATCCCTATTTTATTAGTCCTGAATATATTTAATTGTTGTACCTCAACAAACATTTCTAATTCTATTTATTTATTTATTGCATGTTATAAATATATATGTATATATATCTATGCACCTAGCCTCTCACATTAAGTTGACTACTTGTGGATGCTGGATTTGCCAGTCGGTTCCGGGAAGGCTTCTACCACATGTTGAACTTAACCTCGTGCCTTAGTACATTTATATTAACGCATTAGATCCCTCACATTAAGCTGACTACATGTGGTTTCTGGATTTGCCGCTCGGTTCTAGGCAGGCTTCTACCACAAGTTGAACTTAACCTTATGCCTTAGTACATTTATATTAACACATTAGACCCTACACATTAAGCTGACTACCTGTGGTTGCTGGATTTGCCGGTCGGTTCCGGGCAGGCTTATACCACAAGTGAGCTTAACCTCATGCATAAATGTGATTATAATTCAAATTTCCTAGTTGGGGTGTACAGCATTTATCCTAAATGAATTTTCGGAATTGTAACCATTATCTTATCATGTTCATTTTCCGTATTCAACAATTGATTACAATTGTTATTTATTGATTTGCGGTCCTATTTATAGCAATTAATTATATTGATTGCCACAAATGTTCACCACAAATATATTCATTTAACATGGAATACAATTTACATATATGATTCCACAAACGAAAACCATTCAATACAATGTATGTTTTGCCGTTTTACGCTGATTTGGATAGATAATATGCATATATTTATATTTTATGTTTTCGGGCAATTGCCGTAGTTATTAATATTTTATTCTTCTTTTAAATTAATGATTTGGTCTAATCAATCAACCAAACATTCCATTTTGCATTCAATCTTGCCAAAAGGTTTCCAATCTTCCAAAGGAGATCATTCATAGTAATTATTGCAACTTAGCCAAATTTGTGGAATAGATGTAAGGAATAGGTCAACCCCGAAAATTGAAACAAAAACTCCATGGCAAACATTCAAGCATCGAAAACACAGGAACGTTATTAGAAAGAAATTAGAGGGTAAGATAAGAAAGAAAGAAATATTAGAATAGAAGAAGAAGAACCATCACAACACAGAGTCTCACATCACAGCGGAACAAAATATAATATAGAAATAAATATTTATTGAGAGCTTTGAAAATACTTACAATCATAAGAGTATATCAACACCTCTGGACAGTTATAATAATTTGTCCTTATATACAACACACAACGGAATACACACCATATATATATCATACGTTTGAACACCACCATCTCGTCTCCGGACTTAGCAGCATCCGATAACCGAACCTATTGAAAGCCAGTCTAACCCGAGCATTACATACGCCGGATCAGCTTGGTGAACCAGAGTGAAAAAAACCACTAAGTTTAAAGGTATCATCCATCTTGATTGTAAAGTCAAAATCTTTTCAAAAGAAAGGATAATCGTAAGACCGAATCCACACATAAATACGGACGGTTTTTACCTTACGTTAACCCAAAATATTTTTGGAATCAATATCTTTTCTGATATTATAATAATGTCTAAATACAAACAAATAGCAATCCAGAAGAACACTTGCATCTCACACCCTACATACATAGTATACAGTCAAAACCACGGGCACTTATTGGAGAATGGATTTCCTAGCAAGGTATGGGACCACCTTCCTGACAACATACCTTCGGAGTTGAATACATTGGGGTTCAACAAGAACATCTTGCAACCTAGGCTAAACATGACCAGCCCGGACTTCGCTTGAAAGTACCGAATGGATGGCTGAAATATCTCTGGCTACTAAACCTGAGAAATTCAACTAGTAGTTCTTCCGTTCATGAAGATCCACGGTCTTCAATTGCTCCATCTTCAGTTTGCATCTTCACGTATTTGCTAGTCCGATAGGGTTTTCGAACATAAATTCGATCTCGGTCTTTCCGTACCAACAATCGTATTGGCCTGATTTGATAGTCGGTTATTTAACTGTCAAATAAATAATCATGAGGGTAAAATGAGTTTACTGATTAAGTACTCTGCATTACTTGGCCTTGTTAATTAAACATTTGTTAATTATATTCTTATAATCTTCTAATATTTAGAGTTTAACTTTTACTTCTTATTATAAATAAGAATCATTTTATTCACTTATAACTTTTTAAATACAGTTTTAATATTATTTACGGAAATCATAACTTATGTTTTCCTCAATTTCTCTCGTTTATAAACTAATTCCATTCTTGGATAATAGTGAAGTCGTTTTAGTTGGGGTATTTTATTTATCTCTCAAACCTTGACTAACAACATTCATATCTTCAGAATAGATAGAACTTTATTAACCATACGTTTTCCTTTGAAAATCTTATTTAAATCTCAACAACATTTACATAATTATTTATTAAGTAAACTATTATTATACTTCTCTATTAATTTTTAATAATCCTTTATAATGTTAAACTCGAGATTCGATTCCATTATAAATTGAATCATTTATAAAATTTCCTCAGCGTCTCTTTATAAACATTCTTCAACTTGTTTGCAACAACAATACTATTTTTTTTTAAATCATATATAACCGCCTTTAGCAAGTCTAATATAAATATATTTACAAACCTAATATAAATATCTTCACAAATATTATATTAATATCTTTATAATTCTTACATTTATATCTTTTACAATTCTGATATTGATATCTCTTACGAATCCTTATATTTATTTTTATCAAAACAATTCATTTATCATCTATAAGAACATTACAAATTTCATTTCAAAACTTTTTATATTCTTATATTATACCTTTTTCAAATCATTTCGACAACTTATGCGTTGTCTAAAATCACATAGCGATCTTTTAGCGATCTTCAGTTTATAAATCAAACAATTCAATTTATTATTTGTAATACTTGTTACAAATTCATTTTTCAAAACTCTTACTTTATTTACAAATCCCATTTGTAAATTATTATCGACAACTAATATTTTGATTACATTTCTGGCTCTCAAATTTCATTTACAAAATTGTTTGTAAATCATTTATGACAACTTATATTCATTGCCATTTAGAAAACCTTTTACTTAGTTTTTGCTTTCACCTCGATTAACATTCCGAACTTCGGAACATAACATTCCGAACTTCGGAATAAATCTCACTTCGTTAACCACTCCGGACTTCAGAATATCATATTTCGATCCTCGGAATGAATCTCACTTAGCCATTTCATACCATTTTCGGATTTCTCAATTTCCTTTTTCTAACTTCAAATATTAAGTAAATATTTTATTTAAGCTATCATATTCGCTTAAACTCCTTTTTACAACTTCGTTATAAAAACTCGGTTTTAATATAAAACCCGTTCATAAACTCCTTTCACATTTCGATTAGATTCATTTCAACTTCGATCACCTTTTAAATGAATTTCAATTAAAAAGAAATCTCCTAATTTATTATTAATTAAAATAATAATTTACTTCAATCATTTACTACAGTAGCAGTAGATAACTTCTTAATTAACTAAAATAAATATTAAATTCCTTTTTAAAATCTTATTAAAATTAAAACAATTATTTGTTCACTATTTCATTAGATTAATTCAAAACAAATTAATTTAATAATCAATCAAGTTAAAACAGTTGAATTAGTCAACTCAAAACACGCTTGTCTCGTTAACATGTTCCAATTGGTCCTCACTTTAAATTAATTAATAATGTAATAAATTTAAATAATTTCATTAAATTATTTCTTAAAAACAATCATCCAACTCTTAACCACTAGGTTAATTTTCCGCTCATTTGCTTATAAATCTTCTTAACATAAGAATTTACTTTATAAAATCAATTAATGATTAATTATAGACTTAATTAATAATTAATAAATATTTATTTCCTTTTAACAAACTTTTATTTAAAATACAGATTTAAAAATCTGTCTTCAGTTATAAACTAAATTTTATAACTTCACTTATATTGATTAACCTGATGGTAAATCAATATTTAGAAAATGATTGATTTATAGGCCATATATTGCCAATTACTCAACCAATACTGCCCATTGGTTAAAATAAAACAAATGTTGAATTTCAGTTCAACGGTCGACAACCAAATCAATCATCCAATCAGAACAGTTCATATAATGATTATATGGGAATAAATAATATCTAATATATTTGAGGAATCTAGTTGGATCCCTCCAAAATGTTCTTCCCTACATTAAAATAGATTATCTCGCATAAATTCATTCAACTGATAATTTCTATAATAGTAAATAATGATTATTTAACACCAAACAATTAACAAAACAATTCAAACAATTTAACACGTTTATTTTATAAACGTGACCAACAAGGTAAGTTACCTCCATTGGTTCCAACCGTTAAAATAACAAGTTGGTTTTCACTGAAATTAAACATCGTTTAATTTCATGGTTTCAACCAACATATGAATATAAGCAACAAACAGTCAACCATTAGCAAGCATAACACACAATTTGTAAAACCCGACTTATATAGAATATAAGTGGGAAGAACTGAGTGAGTTTAACTCACCTTGATTCCATTTATTTCTGAAACGGTTCTGTTATAGTTAAATTGAAAAGTCATTTAGTTTAACTGTAATTTCCAGCCATCTCTATCACTGTCCAGAACAGTCTTTCTATGTTGAGCTCGTCCCCACGACTGCAACGTAACCGGTTTGGTTCCATTCTGATATTGCAACAAAAAGTTATTAACGTTTTTGCCCAATATAATTTAATTTAATTAATTAAGTCCTAAACCCTAAATTAACAAATTAATTAATTACTTAATTATAATAATCTTGAGGCTAATTACGTTTGTTTAATAGAAATTAGGTCCACCTCCTTTGTTTTCTTCTCGCTGCTTTGTTTCCAAAGTCACGATACATTATCCACCTGAACCACGCAAATAAAGGTTATAACATTTTCAATTACATTATTTATCGGAATTAGTATCTTAATTAACTTAAATTACATTCAAAATTTATAAACTGCGGCTGAACAGTTCTTTTCTTCCTCGTTTTCAAACTGGCTCATTCACTTATACTTTTAGAAAGTGGCTACCATGTTTTTGTCTTTGCTTCATTCCATTTTGCTTTGCTTGGTTTATTTAAAACAAATTAACACTAATCTAAGATTTACTTTAATAAAATACATTTATTTACTAATTACATACTATTAGAGAAAATCAGCCGCACAAATTTACTTTCTTCACTTTCGAACATCGACCCTTCTTCCTGTTTCCGAACCCACACACCATCAAATTCCAGCAAGCCACTTTCACCTTCAGCTCAACCAACTAGTTTTCCTCCTACTAGAACACCATTTCGAACCACCTCCTACCCACCAAATACAGACAACGTCTACTTTGTTTAAAGCAGTTCCATCCCGTTTCATACTGCATTGCTACAGAACCTATCACGCACCAAAATCAACACGCTGCCTCCCAGTCCAAGTCGCGCCTCCTCACGTTGATCGGAGAGTGATTAGAGTGGGCCATAAGATGCGCCCGAACCTTCTCAGCTACCGCCCTGAGCCACACCCTCCCAAGTGTCATCGTTCACCAGTTACTTTCTGATGAGAATACGGCCACCACGTTGAAGTTGAACAGATCCTGACCGTTGATCTGCTAAAACTCTCGTCCCTCTACACATTTGTAGTTAACGGGTTTGGCTAAAGATGAATGGATTTTAAGATTGGAAGAATGGAAGTTTCGAACATTATTGTTCGTTCATGTGGACCGGCGACCGAAAGAAAACATTGACTATACATTTGTTTTTGACCAGAGAAAACCTAGGTTTCGGTGATAAAGTGGTGTATATAGGTAGAATATATTAATAATTTATTTTAACGAAAATTCATCGTGAAGTATCATGTAAAAATCACCCCATACGATCTCCAATCGAGATGAAATTCCTAATCCTTGCATAGAAAATATTCTGTACATGAGGGGAAAGATTTCATCAAATTCCGAGGTTGTTTGTAAAAAGTCCTTTATAAATCACAGGCTAAAAATCACGCCTTTAAATTTCCCATGGTCACAAAACAAATCCAATCAACTTGAAACTTTGAAATTCGACTAGACCTTTTCCTTATGGATCCAATGAAATTTATTTTGTTAAAATTAGAGATTGTTTGGCCAGTCGTTTATTCCTTTAAAGCTACCCTTGTCTAAATTGGCCAAAAATATATAAACGATTAAGGCATTTACCGTTGTCATGATCAAATGGTAAGTCCGATTGACACGAAAATTGATATCTTATAATAATTAATTAATACGAATACAATGAAATAAGTTCCGTCGCATTCCGAGACTGTTTCCCGGTATGATATTTTATATGCCAAACAACGCTATTTTGGACACCAAAATACCCGATGTACAAAAATAACAAACTACCTAACTATACCGACTCTAAACGTCGATACAAACTCAATGGAATTGGTTTCATGGCTTAATTCGGTCATCTGCTCAAGTTATACACAAATATCCTTTTTTTTTAAATTAAATTACGCGCTATAGAAAATGACCGGGCGTTTATGGCTGTTGTTATCACATACGACATCGGTTTTCCATGAAATTTGTAAAGTACAATAATTTAACGTTACGGTTCCAATGAAACTAATTTCGTTGAAAACGAACTCTGCCTGCAAAATGACCATTTTTAAGGCTTATAATAATATCGATTAAAATATTATAAAAATCCAAAATAATCAAATAAAATAATAATAAATTATTATTATCATAAGTACCCAACTGGAAATATCATATAGCTTCAAATATAAATTATACAACTCAGTATCATAAATTTCGAGTTAAACGATGTCCAAATTATATTAAAACCCTTTTAAATATATTAAATAAACATTATTATTTAAATAACTATTTCCATAGTGACTATTTTAAAATTTGAATTGGACATAACTAACCATCTATAACATGGAATCTGAATTTTTCTCTTCCATATGAAAATTATAATCAACAAGATTCCAACGTTTCTTGTTTCACAAAAATCCGACTTATATCGGATCATGTATATCCAATTAAAGTTCGAAGCTCAATATTATGAACTACCATGATGTGACAAGCTCGTTTTATAATTATACAAATTAAACGTTTAAACTTCGCTTTGTAAACGAAATAAATATTAAAATCCATTAATATTCCAAATATAGTATTTAAAATAATAAATTAAATTAAATATTAGACTGCCAGAAATACAGGACATTACAATAGACATAATTCAAATTCACAATAAATATATATATGTTTATATATATTTTTAGAATAGTCGATGCAAACTATATACAAATATTTATTTTATATTTATACTTACATTTGCACCACTTTTCCTTTTGAGATTTTTTTGTCATACCTCTTGTGAATTCAAAATGACATCTTTTTGTTCGAAAAGAAGAAAATGGCATATTTACAATAATTAAGCCAAAACCCAACAATATTGAATGCAAATAGATACAATTATAATCACATAATTTAACAATCATATTGAGACGACCCCGAACCCCGTACTGACGGTGGCAAGGGTAATCTTTGGAATATAACACATAAACAGATAATAGCATAACAGAAATAAATAAATACACCAGATAATGTACAAATAATACACTGGATAAATGTAATCATCAGAGTTACACAGTATACAGGATCATACTTAGTACAAATACAGTTCAGCTATACATAAATGTCTACAGCGGAAAACAAACATAATATGTACAATAGGAGCCGAACAACATAAAAAGAGATAAATGATAGAATCCATCTTCAGCTCGAGTCATCCAGAAAAAGCCTGCTAAAACCTAAAGACAAGGCTGTCTGTGTAGAAAAGGGGCACCCGAATTTGCAGGTGAAATAAACTACGAGTCAGTCATGGGACTGGTATGAGAAATCTATTTAACACATTAAAATATGGCTAATCACAGGACCACGCCACTTTCGTGGAACGGGTTTACTCCATCGGATTGCCAGTGCTTTAAAACAAATAATTCTTTTAAACATCGCAATGCTTTTTATAAAAATGAAGCCAATATAAGACTCAGTTCCCATCACACAATGCAACACAAACCGAAGGATAGAGTTTTTACCTTATAACGGCCAAAATATGCTTGATACGAATAAAACAAAAGCATTTGATATTATTACTAGTGTTTATACGTTTCAAAAACAATTTCAAATCATAAGTATCAATCATAGACGGCATTAATGCCCCATACCACTATGTCGCCATATATAGGTATACAATCAAAACCGCACAGTCACGTATTTGGAAATTGGATTTCCGTCATGAACCAAGGCAAAAGATAGTCCTTACCGACTTCGAGACAATCTAGCCCATGTCTCCAGAACAACCGCAACTACCCCTTGGAGCGACAGGGCCGGTCCACACGGAGTGGATTATAGTGCCTGAACAATAC
Organism: Allium sativum; assembly: GCA_030737875.1. Lineage (NCBI taxonomy): Eukaryota > Viridiplantae > Streptophyta > Magnoliopsida > Asparagales > Amaryllidaceae > Allium > Allium sativum. The sequence continues at coordinate 504,154,345 of CM060921.1, read as the reverse complement.
GTTTCTCCGCCCTTTGGGGCGTAAATGAGCCAACGAATGACTCCATCGGTCCCGGATCGACCGATATATCCGAGGCGCCTCGCAACAGCAACAACCACACAGGTGAAAATAATATAAATGTCAGGGCTGGTAGGTCACTGACACTACCCTAGCTAGAAAGAAACGCATGCCCTCCTTGAGGCCCTCTCCCGTTTCTGGTTCATACCGGGGTGTGAGGTTCGCGAATTCACATTATACACAAAGCTACGCCACACAGGCGGTGCTTTGATCATCACCACAAGACTTTGCTTTTCAACAGAAGCCTTGATCATTTGCCACTTAGGCATGCCACACTAGCAATTCATGCCATGCGACTGATGTCTATCGATATACAATCTCTGAGCTCGTGCGTCTCAGAGAAGGGCGTTAAGCAAAAGAATAAATTCTCCGCCGCCAAATAGTTGTATATTTAATAGAGATCAATCAACATAGAATAAAATCCAATGTCAGACACACAGTCCATTTACAAGTCCGTTCTGGGTCTGAACGAAACCGGAGGCACTATATGCCTCACAAACCCATCGATCTCCACGTACGTCTGGACGATCACCACTCATTATCCATATTTTGGGATGCCTCCCAATCAGGACATCACTTACCATCCAAACGAGGTGAATGATTTCCGGTCTTCAACCACCGTCTTCATCTTCGATTTCTTATCGTCGATTTAGTTATTCAGAATGGGATAAACCCAGTCTTTCTGAGCAACTCGCGTATAGTGCTACACGAACACAACATACGCACATTTCAATTCATTAGTCTCTAACCGTAAATCGGTAAGAGAATGATTTCCCAAATATTAACCCCGAAGGCCGAAATCATCATCAGATCAAAATCCAGGAAACCATTCGACTTAGCCAACCTTCAGTTAGTTTTCTAAATTTCACATCCATATCATTTATAATATTTTATACTGATTTATCTCTATTTTTATTTTGTTTTAAAACAGCCAATTTATTCAAACGACGCTTCGGGCCATAACGCGGCCGTGGCATTGTTTTTCTTCAGATTTGATTTACACATATCTGAAAATCTAACCATTGGATCTTCACAAAATTTATATCATTAGAAAGACCTTTTCAAAACGAATCCAACGGTTCCAGTTTTGGGAAAATCCGACGGTCGGATCTCCCGGTATAATCGTTTGAAGTTTCGATTTCAAAATACGAACTGCAGCGTCGTTATTTGATTTAATATAATTATATATATATATATATATATATATATGTAAATATAATCGATTCTAGCGCTGTATATATATATGTAAATATAATCGATTCTAGCGCTGTTTTTCTTCAGATTTGAATTAAACATTCCAGACAATCCAACCGTTGGATCTTTACAAAGTTGATGTCGTTGGAAAGATATTTCCAAAGCGAATCCAACGGTTTCAGTTTCGGGAAAATCCGATGGTCGGATCTCCCGCACTAATCGTTTGAAATCACGGTTTCAAAACATGAGTTGCAGCTTTGCTATTCGATATATTTCAATTCTATATATATATATATATATATATATATATATATATATATATATATATCGATTGTTCGATTTCAAAACTATATTCTTTTCATACATTTGATAAAAATGATATTTCTATCCAACCGACAATTATTTCAACACTACGCTATTTTCAACTATTCGTGTATATAGTAAAAATGTGATTTTGATTGTAAAACAATTTATTTCAAAACATGATTATTTTATATAGTTCATATAGATGTTAAAATATGATTTTTATTATAAAACAATTTATTTCAAAACACTACTGTTTTATATAGTTCATATAGATGATAAAAATATGATTTTTATTATAAAACAATTTATTTCAAAATGCGAATACCGTTCAACACATGAATTTCTCTTTAACGAATGAATTTCTATTCAACACATGAAGGTTTTCTATAGTTTATATATATAGATAAAAAGGTGATTTTTATATTAAAACACGAATATCATTCAACACATGAATATGATTCAACGAATGAATTTCTATTCAGCACATGAAGGTTTTCTATAGTTTATATATATAGATAAAAAGGTGATTTTTATATTTAAAACACGAATACCATTCAACACATGAATTTCTATTCAACGAATGAATTTCAATTCAACACATGAAGGTTTTCATATAGTTTATATATGTAGATAAAAAGGTGATTTTTATATTTAAAAAACGAATACCATTCAACACATGAATATGATTCAACGAATGAATTTCTATTCAACACATGAAGGTTTTCTATAGTTTATATATATAGATAAAAAGGTGATTTTTATATTTAAAACACGAATACAGTTCAGCACATGAATTTCTATTCAACGAATGAATTTCAATTCAACACATGAAGGTTTTCCTATAGTTTATATATATAGATAAAAGGGTGATTTTTATATTTAAAACACGAATACCATTCAACACATGAATATGATTCAACGAATGAATTTCTATTCAACACATGAAGGTTTTCTATAGTTTATATATATAGATAAAAAGGTGATTTTTATATTTAAAACACGAATACCATTCAACACATGAATTTCTATTCAATGAATGAATTTCAATTCAACACATGAATATTATTCAAAATTTCGGCAGCATAACGGCAGGGTAGTTAAAACCGGGGTCGTCCCTAGTATGGCTCCTCGCTCTACCTTAAAGCCTCGCAGCTTTTGACAATGAGGAATCATGCATCTAGTTCGCATGCAGGCGGCATGTATATTTTTTTTCATTTCCACAAACTAATCCTATGTGGTTTCAACCAAATATTTCTCAATCACAAACGGTTATTTTTCAACCATAATCAATCAATTTCAACCACAAACAATTCTAATCAACCATTCGTAATCAATCAACTTTCACACCAATCACAACCAATAAATATCGTCCATGGTTTGTGGACGAGGGGCGTATATATATATATATATATATTTATATTTATATATAAGCATTTCAATTCTATTCAACACATATATAATTTTTGCAACGCATATATAACTTATATATCGAACGTACAATTTATACAACGCTTATACAAGAGGTGTACAACGCTTATATAACTCATACATTGACTATATAATTTATACATAATCGTTTTCCATACTGTTTATAAATTAGAAATCTCACATTGGGTTCTACTCCACTAAAAATAGCAGAAGACTTAAAAAAAATATGCAGTCTCTTCTAGAATGTAGAAGACATCCACACGAGTCCACTGTCTCTTGTTTTACTGAATTTCGTCAACAAGCGAAAAAGATATGATTTTTACAGTGAAATCAAAAATGGTAGCGCTTAGAAGTGCTATTATATAGTTAATTAATATGACAGCCGTACCTTTCTTCGAATTTTCGAAACTAGGTTTTAACTTTTCGCTCGATCCGTGAAGTGTTGCGTCAATCAGCCATTGCCACTCTGTAGAGGGGAGAGTAGCGCGGGGAACGATGGTGGCACGGTGGACTTCGGTGGTCGGAGATGACGGCGGCGGCGATTCGAACGGCGGATGTTCACGGCGGTGGATCTCCCTGATTACTCAATGAAAAAAATCCAAACTATACATGGATTTGAAAATCTTCTCGAGCTCTTCAAAATCTTCAACTGGAGGAGGGGTTAATTTTGCGTGGATTGATCAGAAAATGAACGGGAAGTGATGAACTCCTTTCCGTCGTCGATCGCGATATTATCGGGGAGAGAGAAACACTTCTGGCCAATGGGAAATTTTATTTTATAATTTTTTTTTTCAAAAATACCCCTCTTCACATACTAACACCAATCCAAACCCAACGACTGTCGTCCTTAGCGTTTTACCCCCATTCCGAACACAGTGGGATATGTTTCGTAGGCCCATTCGATTGTTTCAGTCAGTTTTCCTTCAAATTAAAATATAAAACATTCAATATTCGATTTGAACGTACATTTCAATTTGTCGGGGCCACAAACTGATTCGAAAAGTTCCATAAAAATAAATCTGGCCATGTTTTGATGATACGGTCCCAACAAAACTTGTTTCGTCGAATTCTGAGACCGTATGAAAAACGGCCCATTTCTGGTCGATCCAATTTAATTGTAATTGACCAAAACGCATTTTCCTTTGCCACGCTCACATACTAGCTTCAAAAATTATGAAAATTGAAACCTAGCAATAACTTCACATCCCGGATCCAACAAAAGTGGTTTCGTCGAATTCCGAGGTCGTTTGCAAAATGGTCATTTTCACGGGCTATATAATTTCTATAGCGACCTTTTTGAAAATTCATTTGGCCACAACTTTTGCTTCCCGCTATGAAACTTCGATTTTTCAGATTCGTTAGAATGGTATTCACTAACAGATTTTAATATTTTTGGTTTCACTCAAATCCGTTTTGTTTTGCACCCGGTACAGTCAGTCGAAGTTTGAATACAAAATTTGAAACTACCGCGCCATTTCAGGCCTTGTTTATAATTCAAAGTAATTATATTTATTTTCAACTTCGATTCAAACTTACTTTTCATCATTATTATTTAAAATATTTATTTTAAATATTTAAAATCCACTAATATAGCTAATTTAAAATTTTTAAATTGGTTCAGATTTTCCGGGTCGTTACACATATCTTCCCAAATTCACGTAATTTACCAATTTTATCTTTTTACTCAAATTCACATATTTTATTTTTCAACAATGAACTAAAGATCTAGAATGTAACTACATCTAATTTATGTTTAATGGGACTAATTTCCAGATACACAGTGTTATGCAATGTCTACAACATATTTTATAACATAATTGAAATATATTTCATGACTAATTATAGGAATAGGTGTAAACAAGTTTAAGAAATCCTATCATTAATTTTATGCATAGCCATAATGTACAATTCACAAGTTCTAATACTTTTTATAACTAGATCTGATGGGTGTCAATTGAAGTACTATAATTTATTCACCAGTTCTGATAGGTCTAGGCATAAAAATTGAATTCATTGCAAACGAGATAAATACTTTGTTACAAATGTATATATAAATTTCCCACTCACCTTATAGCCTCTAAATTCTAAGCTTTGATGCCTTTAGGCTTATAATCCCTAAATCCTTATAAATCTGCAATTTATCTAGAAAAGGGGAAAATTCTAGATCTATAGAAATGTAAGAAAAAGGGAAGAGAGCGAAGAATATATCGTTGAGCATCCTTTTCCATTGAGTCTAATAATCTTCCCAATTGCGTATGAATTTTATTTGATTTGATATATATGTGTATATATATATAAATATATTTTATTTAGAAATTAGGTTAGAAGAGGAAGAAAAATGGCAGAGCTCCACTGCCTCCATAGATTTGAATGGAAAAGAATGAGGCTCTACCTCTTTATTTATAGGGGTGGAAATAGCCTAGAACTTTCAGATTAGTTTTAAGTTATATCCGTTCATCCGTTATATATAAAAATTAACCTAACCCTTCAAGACCTAGCGTCCACTGGGTGAGTTGACGCCCAGTAGGTCGACTTGGGCAATCTACCGCTGGTCCACACCCATGTCGACCGCCTGGGCACTAGATTGCCCAGGTCAATTAGATTATATTAGGTAAATTATTAATTAAATATTCTATTTATTTAATTTTCCATCCTTTTTTGTATTTCGTCTGTAACTTTTTTATATGTACTCCATTCGCGAAACTCCAAACATAAAATTTGACTAGAAGTATGAGACGAACGCAATGGTTAATGTTTTGTGGTCAAATTCCATCATTTGCAGAAATTCCTATTTTTGAGCTTCTTTTTAAATAACTATTTATTATCAAAATTTAGTGTTGTTACCACCACGACTCGAGACCGCCTTAACCTAAACTCTAACCTGGGCTTACGATAGGAGAGTATGAAAGCACTCAGACCGAGTGCTCAAAGAACTTGGCTCCTACCACATAGAAGGATTGGGGGCATGTATTAGAGTCAAAATTCAAGTCCCTATTGACACTGGGGGAAATATTTTGTCGTTAATAATAAATCTCAAACAATCCCTGGCCAGACACTCTGTTCAAGAATGATTGGGGGCATATACACACATACACCCTTTAGATAGCTGCAATATGACTTGGTTTAGTACTTAGTTTAGTAATACTTTAATTGCAGGGATGTTGAATTGAAACCTTTAGCTAGTTGTGATGTGTTTTATTACTTAGATTAGTAATATTTTAATAATGAATACATCGTATTGAAGACAATAATAAACTTACATATATGTGACATTGCAGGAACATTAGCCTTTGACAATCGATGGCAAGGTGTTTAGCTGGTCATACGATTAACGATTGTTTCGAAGACGGATTGACAATGATAGCCAGAGTCATGGATGAATGGTTGTTTGCTTGTATCATCTTGTGTAGATTATTTGACATCGAAGGAGATATCTCTTGGGTGCTTGTCTGATGTTGGTTTAGGCCTTAGAGGATTGTGCTTGGGAGGTGTTGATATCGATTAGGATGGTCTACGCTTGATAACTAATTTCCATGAATGTACTGTTTGTTTCTACTTGGGTGTTTGTAAAGGCTATCACTATCAGATTTGAGAAAGACGGGTTTGGGTTCTTCTTTGGTGAGATGGTAGATTGGTTGATTAATCTGCCTATTCTCATATACTTTATTGATAATGTTAGATAGTTGTTTTATCGCTCACTAATACTATTTTCTGACTCAGGGTTTTACGATTCTCTCTTATTACCTTGGGTTGTTCGTTCATTACGTGGATAGGCAGACCGAGTAGCAGGTAACAAGTAGTAGATCTTAGTGGATGATGCTGCCGATTGATGAAGAGCTAGACGTTTGTGTACTAGTTTTCTACTATACATATTATGATGTTTTCCACTGTTTGATGTTTCTCTGAGCGCTTATACTGAGGCCTTTTGTACAGTGTTTGATGATGTAATCCAACAATGTTATGGATATTCCTTGATGATATGTAAGTTTAAAATTCTATGCAATTGTGCTTTACTATTATTTCCTGTTGTATATGTTCTATTATAATTTATCCTTGTGGTGTGTGTTATACGACAAGTTCTGCTTGTGTTATCTTATCTTGATGATCATCCATGGCTACTTGGCACAACTTTCAGTGCATTATTTCCCTTGTTAAGTGCAGCAGTTGTGGGCGGTCATCACATTTGGTATTAGAGCTCTAGTTATCAATGTTAGCCAAAGTTCAAGGACGTAATTACATATAAGAGACATATTTGTATATTTCTGATGGAAGTATACTATATATTAGTGTATAGTATAATAGCATTTGACTCCATTTGCAGTTTTTCTCGTACATGGGCTAATCATTCTACACTACAGATTTAGAATGAGTCGTCGACCATCGAGACACACTGCTAGGGAGGAGACTGTTCCTGTAAGGGGTAATGGCAGTATACCAGACTACCGAGTTATGTTCGAGGCCATGATGGCAGCGATCATGAGGAGGGTACCTACTTAGGAGATAGCCGCGGTAGATGTAGGAGTTCAAGTGCAGGTTCCTAGAGACGTGGACTTCGCAAAGCTTTGCAAATACTTCACCACTATAGGAGGGAAGCAGTTCAAAGGGACGGAGTCGATTTTAGAGATTTAGGGTTGGCTGGATACTTGCATTCAGATCTTTGTAGACTTGAAAATTGATGATGCGACGAAGAGGAAGCTTGCATTGAGACAACTACAGGGCAGAGCTATGGATCGGTGGAACTCTGTTACTCTAAAGACTCCGGAAGATGAGATTTCATAGGAGAAATTCCAAGTCAAGTTTGAGACAAAGTTTATCTCTACCATTCAGAAGTCTATTCTATTTAAGAGGTTTGTTGGGTTAAAGCAGAATGGTCAACCATTGCTTGAGTATTTTTCTGACTTCGAAGCTTTGTTTAAATATGCTCGTTCATATGTCGAGACTCGTTATCAGAAGAACGAGAAGTTCGTCATGGGCTTGGACAAATACCTTGGGAATCAGCTGGTTGATCATCTAAATGTGTGATAGCCCGCCCCACACCAGCCGACGTTTCCAATGAAAGTGCGTTGTGCCCATGTCCAACCAGCACGGGACGGTCGCCAAAGAAAGGGAATGAAAGCTTAACAGTACACTAACAAGGAACCTATAGAATGTCTCACAGCGCATGGAATAAAATATAATAACAACATACTTGACATAAAACAGGCGAAATAGTGCATAAGCTAAAACTAAAACTAAACATCATAGCAACGAAAATCCAAATACAGCTTATGTTCGATAACCGTCATTATTACAACTTTAAACTGTCTCTAAAGCAAAAGAAAGCAAAAGAAGGAGGTACACTACTAATGCCCAAGTAGTGACCTTCAACAACACAGGGAGAATATCTATATATCATACGTGGTAGCCTCCTGCTCGTCTCCGATATAGCTACTCGTGCATACCACCTAACCTGTCTCTAGTCTGCTCGTTTAGGAGCACCCAGAGTAATAAGAAGAGACATAAAACTCCGGGTCAGACAAAAGTCTGGTATGAGCGATAAGCAACAAAACACAATAACAGGTCTAACCCAATCATACCTGAACCTGGACCTGCAACCAAAGAGCAGCACAACATACCGTACAATACTCTAAGGTAACACTAGCATAGGGTGTAAAGAGTGTGGGGGTGGGGGTGTGCATGTCATAGTGAAAGCAAACAATCAAACATAGCAACCATTCTCACATCTCTCACTTAGTGCGTAAAGCATACGATACCCATTACTCTGTTCACCTAATCCTTCAGGCCATGATGGAGTCCAACCCCGTATAACTATCACTACAAGCCCCTAATCCATCTCTTAGCGGTGAACCAAAATTATGGATATCGATAACCCTTTTGCACACATCCCGCAGCAAAGTCCAACCATGAAGTTAACTCGTTGGTTCCCAACTGGATCCTGAGTTCTACTTCCCATTTGGACTACCTTTGCATCTCGGGTTCTGGTCGTCTCCAGATCGGTTTGGTCCATGTCAACTCCTCTGGTTCGGATCATAGGCACCCATTGGGTTCGGGTCGGATCGTGGTGCTCGCCCTCCATCGGATCGGTTCGTGCTTCCTCCGTCGGATCAGGTCGTGACACATGACCAGTTCGTGGCTCCTTCTCTCAAGCAGATTGGTTTAGATGAGTACACAGGTACGGAGGCGGGTCGGATCGTGACTTCGTGGCACACTCCAAGAGAACGGGTCGGGTCGGAGCTGCATGGTGCTCCACGGTTCGGATCGTGCTCCCCTTCACCAATCCGGTTCGGCTAATTTCCTGCACTTCTTTCCAGCGACTGTTTTACGCCATTCGACGGCGTTTTCGACCAATCTAACTTTTCTAATCAATCACAAAACATACCATACAGTTACAGCAACATGTATAATCAACCATTAACACCAAAGCAATAATTTTATAGGTAAAAACGGATCAAACATAGCCAAAAACCCATATTTTCCCCTTAAGCATGTTTAAACAAAGCTAATGACATGATTAACAAAACTTATCCAAATTAGCCCAAATTTCTATCAGAGCCCTAAAATAATATTTTAGAATTTTACAAATTTTTCCAGATTTTTCTGAGTTATAATTTCTATAATCTTCGCTAATTACCCTAATTAGCCGTGATTAGTGAAAAACAATGCAAAGCACTCACCTTTGCCACAAATTAAACTATAGATATAAAATATCCTCTGTTTTGGGTCGAATCCCAATGCTTAGCAGCAGCTCCAACTCTGATTTGACACTAATATTCCTTGATTTTGTGTAGATCTTCTTAATTAGTGATTAGAAGGTGATTTGGGGTGTTTTTAGAAAATGGAGGCCATGTCTAGGGTTAAAGATATGTTTGTGGTAGCTGGAAAATGACTAAAAACCGAAATTCCTAACCCTAGCAGCCTTTAAATACTTTTAATCGTGAAATCCCCCAATGGGCCTAGCTGTTAATCACCCGGTTAAGCCCGCTAATGCTGTTTTTCACCTTATGAACCTTAATTCAGCCATATCTCCCAAACAATAAACCCGTTTGGCCATTGTGACCACTCTACGGAAAGGTAAATCATCATTTGAATCTAATGGAAGTGGTTTCAGGTCAAACATCCTTACAAATCAAAAGTTATGGTCAAAACAAGATCAGCTAGGGGCAAAACGGTCATTTAAAAATCGACAAAAATCATGAACATGGGAAATGAACCCCACTAGTCGTTCCCCAATGTTACATGACCATACGAATTCATACGAAGAAGAAATAAATATTCTACGATCCTCCAATGCGTAGAACGCGGGTCATTACAAGATGATACCTATGAAAAGATCGTCAAGAAAGCTTTGAGGCATGAGAGTTTGTTTCCCAGGGACGAGACCGTAGTTGCAGGTAAGGAAGAACCAAAACCATAGCAGGATGGTAATAACAAGAAGAGGAAGCAGCAACAAAAACAGTAAAAGATGGTCAGAAAAAGCAGAAGGCTGAAGTGACTTTCTTTAACCGCTAGCAGATGGGCCTTTATTCCAAGGATTGTAAGAATCCAAAAGCTTAAAAGAAGTGCTTTAAGTGTGGAAAGCCGAGACATGACAAGAAGGATTATCCAGAACAAGCTAAGGGTAAGCAGGCTGTGAAGGCGTATGCTTTGGAAGTTGTGCCATCATTTTCAAGGGGTCATATTGCGTATGAGAAAGGGAAGGGTATTGTCGTTCAAGGTATTCTTTCCATTAGAGATGTTTTAGTTCTTGTGTTGTTTGATACTGGAGCATCGCAGTCATTTATTTTCAATGCGCTTGTGTGCCGCTTGGGTTTGGAACCTGAGATTTGCGATAGACCTTTTTTTGTGACTAATCCAGTTTGGTGTTCGTCTAGTTTGTGTATGATTTGTCGTGGTCTAGTGTTATCGATTCATGATTGCTACTTTGTGTATGATTGCTTTGTTTTTAACTTCGTTGGGTTTGGGATTATTTTGGGTATGGACTGGCTCAAGAGGTATGCGACAAAAGTGGATTGCGAGAAGCTGGAAGTGATAGTCGGGAATGTGGAAGGGCGAATGGTTGTGATTCAATGTAGGTCCGAAGATGGTGTCTTCATGAGCTATTTATATTCTCTTGTGATTCCATGGGAAGAGTTATCATCAATGCCCGCAAGTGAGTTTAAAGATTTCTTTGACTAGGTCAAAGGTTTGTCGGCGCATCGCGAGATTGAGTTCAGAATCGATTTGGTCAAAGATGCTAGATGATGGAATTTACGGTTCGATCTAATCAACTTCCATTTAACCAATTTAATAGTTTAAATTAAGGATCTTTGTAGGAACAATATATTAAAATTAATTCCAGTAAGGATTCATACTTGTCTTCACGATTCCATAGATGAACAAATTGATTTAGGGTTGTGCGGCTTCCAAATTCATGAATCCCTACGAAATTTGAGGTGGTCGAATCGATCTGAGCTCCCCGGATGTTGAGCTTCTGCAGGTAATCCATGAGAACGCATCCCTCTCGAATCAAATTGAAGAGGAAGAAGGGAAGGTGGTACTAGCTGCCGCCATTGGTTCCTTAGGGTTTTTGGAATTAGAAGTTAAGTAGGTCTGTTGAGATCAATAATCATATATATTGATCTGACGACTAAGCCTTATCATATATGGTTAGCCCTTTATTTTGAAAGGAAATAAAATATAAAACATCTCCTTTCAATATCAAATGTTAACTATAAATTTTAAACCAACCTTAAATACTAATTCCAACTTCAAAAGTTTTATTTTACCCAAAGAAACTAATTTCTCCTTGTTACGTTCTTTGTTGTGTGACCCTATAGGTTATTACAACGTTGGCAATAATTTAAATCATATTTAAATTATAAATAGTGAGTGGATCTAGTAATACATCGCTACTACCCAAGTCATAATAAGATCACTTAACGATTCGATACATCCTTTCCAACCAGTGTATCAATGTAATATAATCCTTTCAACCAATATATCCAGGATTAAACTCAAGGCATGGATCATACCATTCCTCTTTATAATTTAATCCGTTTTTCATGATCGATGAGTAGATTATTTAAAACAAACCAATATTTGAGCACGGCCATGCATTTCACAGTCTCACTCAATCAAGAGGCCTATGGATATCACTACGAATATATCATAGGGTTAAATTACATCTAGATCATTCATAATTTTCATTCGATTCGAGATGTATCCAACAATCACTGTTATCATTACTCTGTTACGAAATAACTTTAGATGATATCAAAACACAAATATCCTCGAATAAAATAATAATGATTTCAGGTTTGAGGACCATTACGTCACTGTCACTCTGAGAATAACTTATGATACTGTTAATCATATTCCATGTAGTTATCTCACGGTAGGTCAACCCAATACACTATTCTCCAATCTTTATTTATATCTTGACTTTAATATCACGTATATTAATGATCAATAAGTTGTGATCATTAGTCAATCAATATACTAGTCTCAACGCTTTATTGTTGTCATTTATAAACAATAAAACTCGACCAGGGACTTTTAAGAATTATAATACTTATCACATTATATAATCTCAAGTTTAGTCTTACTCGAATTGTATAATTCCATAATATTATTCTACGGACTTCTAATATATTAATATTTATATTACGCAGTAAATATAATATAATAGAATATTATTTTATTCCAAACAAAATAATAACAACAACATTGTTATCATTCTCATCAAATGGATTGCCTCTAGGGCGTAAACTCTTACAATCTTCCACTTGCACTAGAGTCAATCATTTTCGTGTCGCATACTCATGAAACTAATGTGACTATCAAATTTCTGCTGCGACAGAGTTTAATTCAGTAGGTCTGCAACATTACAACTTTTGTAACTTTGCAGATATGTTTATTTCTTCTGTGAACAACTTCACATGTTAATTATATTTCTTAAATATATGTTTGGATCGATGATGAGTTTAATGTTTTAGGCACGAGCAACAGCCATATTGTTATTGCAATGTGTATCATTCGATCAACAATGAATTAAGTTCAACCATGAACTTCTTAATCCAAACATTTCCTTTCTTAGAAACAGTATTTATTTCTTGTTTTTAAACTAACATTATTTACAATAATTAATGTGTTATCAAATAACATCAGAATTATTGTGTCACTCCCACTCAGTTTCTTGTCTATACAAGACTCAATGGTATTTTGTGGTTTCCGAGAGATTTCGAAATCTGTTTTATTACCATCGGTGTCTTAGAGACTGACTCTTCTTCAAAAGGATACCAAATCGAGCAATAAACATTTTATTCTCAGAAAATTTATATCCACAAAATAGTTATTTGATTTAGGTCTAATCTTATCAGAGGAAGGATATTTAATAAACGTCTTTACATCTAAATCATCGTATTAGACACACTAGGACATTTCCTAGTCCATATCTTATATAGTATCTTCATATCGTTTTAGTGGGATTTAATACAATTGTTCTAAATTTAATTTATTGGAAGATCTATATGACTTATCATTAATCATATTTTATTTTATAAGGTACGATGTCTCCTTTTAGACGCACCATTCCTATATGGTATTCTAGATGGAGTAAGTTATGAAACAATTTCAAACTCATATGGATAGTCATTAATTAATTGGCTTAAATATGTTATATTTGATCCTTTCAGAGAGAACTTATTTTCTATCAAAATTGGTTTCTAACTTCACTTTGAATTCTTTGAACTTTTCAAAGGATTCTGATATGTGTTTCATAAGATACACATATCTGTATCTATTGATATCATCAGTAAATATAATGAAGTAATATAACCGGCCTTTAGCTTATGTATTCTTTGCTCCATGTACATCATTATGTACGAGACCTAATACATATTGCTCATTCACTGTGTCAAGTGAAAGATGATTCAGTTATTTTTCCTAATAGACATGACTTGCATATGATTCAAAATCATATGGTCTCAAAATTCCATCATTATGGAGTTTTGATATACTCTCTTGTTTATACGGGCTAACTGTTAATGCTAAAGGTATGTTGGATTTAAATCACTAAATTTATTCCATTAATTATTTATGTCAAGTACATTATAGTTAATGATTTATAAAGTTCATTAACTATTTGTGAAATTCCATAGATATTTCATATAAATAAAATAAATAACAATTGTTCCTTTTATTACAAATCAAATTCAAACTTGTCTAACAAGATCTATTATAACATTTATCTTAAGTGGAATTTCGTTATAACAATTATTTTAGTTATTTAATTAAGCCAGTATAATCAACAAGAATCAACTTTCTAGGGATAATCTAGCAACATTTGCTTCATTTCTAATCATAAGTCCACTTTTCATTTTATCAGATTTCTACTTATTCTGCAATTTCTGTAAATCAACATACATTTATGTGATTTATATCTAGTATATAATACTAGAAATGTATAAGTAGATTATTATAACATTTATATCTTATTCAGTTGAAGTCACACTTTAACTTTTATTTTAGATCCTCTATATTTGTTAGAACGATTACGTTTTAATTTGTTTGAGGACAATCCTCAAATTTCAATGTTAGTCAAGAAATTTGATTTAATTCAATTTATCCTTCTTAAGGATTAATTTAAATTATAGAGTTATTTATTATTTAATATTTACATCGGATAATAAATATTAACTGATTCTATTATATTTATTTAATATAAATACAAAATTTTGACAATCAAACCTTATATTTATATTAATGTATAATTCAAACTAAAATATGCTCCTACTCAAATTAACATCCCTTTGTTTATATATATATATATATATATCAGTATATATATATATAATGGTGTTCCAGGACCCATATCTACTCATGCCTTGACCTAGCTTTGGCTAATCCACAAAACACAACCTTTAGGTAGACATCTTATGTCAATTATATCGTGTATATAATTCCTGGATCGCATGATGAACTTTTGTTCAGTATTATTTATTTGCTTAAATATAGAATAATTCATGTTGTTGTCTCTAAACCATAATCTTATTATGCAGCCTAGTTAAATCAAACCCAATAATACAGTTCAAGTATCACTTTTACTCCGTCGCATATAACCAAAATAAAATAATGCACAATGCTTTGGCATTACCTACATCCAGTGATTTTGGACATTGATGAGTGCATTATTGGAAGACTTCACCATGACTTAATATAACAAAATAATTTGCTTTAAAGGGAATTTATAATTCGTAATGGCGAACATTATTATAGTCATTTACATATATCAAAATATATGTATTTTATATTCATATATTTAATGGGATGTTTTTGTTAAATATATGTATTTAACACACGTTTCATAAATATTGAGGGTTTAATATATATTATATATATTGTGTGTGTATGTGTGTGTGTGTATATATATATGCATACATATCAACTTGTCCATTATCCATCACATCTCGTTTATCAATAGCATAAGCCATCAAATCGCTATGCTAATAATTTGCAAGTTTCAAATAAAAAAAATCAATTCAGTTTTAACATAGGTCCCTGTACAAAACAAAATAGCCATTCATGTTCGACATCAGTTCCTAACAAAATTAGGTCCATTGTTAAACATTATAAAGGGCCATTAATACAAGACATATATGATAATATACAATCCTATATCATATCATAACACATTGGCAGGCAACGTTTCTGGTATATAATAGATTTAACATATCTTGAAACAAATCAAATTGTAAACAAAAGATGATGTCTATAACTATGTATAGGGTTAGACCCTTTAATATAACAAATTAATATAAACTAGTTTGTATCACATTATGTACTGTTTTGATGTACATCGGTAATCATTATACATATATGTATAACAGCTTAAACATGTATATAATCTATTACAATTAATAGATAACAGTTAATATATATATGTATAAATTTGTATACATTATACAATGTATTCATATATATATATATATGATATATACATTGTATAATGTATATATTAAAACATGGGGTTAGGTAGACTGCAATACATCAAATGTATTTTGACATTAAGCAATGGTAATCAAAATTCATCTAATTACAGTAACTTGAATAACAATTTTAATGTCAAATTATTATCAAAATAATATCAGAAGTGGACGATGGATTAATCTGTGCATGTATTGATCATTGGTTTATGTATCTAATACAAAATGACCTATAATGAGCATTGTTTCCAACATGTGTGCATTTTATAAAAAAATGTCATAAGTAGTATGCATGTAAGACTAACTGAACAACTGTTTGTTCATGACTTTGATATTTTGCACTGTGAATTGTGGCATATATACATATACATATATAACTATTATATATATATATATATATATATATATATATATATATATATATTAAAACCAACATGTACATATATACACACCTTCTAAAGGGTACAACATCTAAAGCGTACAACATGTTACAATGACATGTACATAAGTAATATGGGGTTCTTCAAATCATATTTGAGGTGTTCTCATCCATCAAATAAACAATTTATAAAATGAGACGAACTTATAATTTCAATCATATTATATACATCCGTTAAGACATTCAGAAGCCCCTTATTTATGATTTATACATGCACTGACATGCATGAAATCAAACAATGAATTATAATAAATCATTGCAACAACTATATTTTGACCATCTAGTTAAAACAATGTGTTCGAAATTTACAAGAATACTATCACTTTACGTGCAGGATAAATTTTTCATCAATAAATTCATGCACATAACTATTTTATGCTAATAATTGTATCCACAAGTCTATAATAACTTACAATAGCAAATCTTATTTGCTGTTTCCAGAACAATTTAAAGGCAGCAATGTTCTTAAAACATATATATATATATATATATATATATATATATATAAAAGCTGAGTTTTAAAAGGGATGCAAAGGTTAAACAAAAGATCCAAATAAAATTTTGATCATGTCAGATTTTGATTTATATGTACGTATATATCAGCATATATACATATATATCTTAATGTTTCACACATTAAACCAAATTCTAAAACAAGTAAGAATGCTAAGGACTTCAAAATTGACTAATAATCTACCCAGAGATTGCCCACCATATATGATAAAACAATGCTAATGCATATCAATATAAATGTATAATCAAATTGTAGTAAATGTATGCAAACTGTTTGCATTAAATACATACAACAAATATGCTTATTTGTGAGGCATAAATATCAAACCAGTCTGTAATAAATCTTATAGTATTGTAGGAACATACATCTATAGATATCTGTCAGGATTATAATATTGACTATCAATATTATATGTAGCCTTATATGTATATTTGCATCAATAAATGCCGACTTATAACCAAGAAATGGTTACATTAACTATATGTTAACATGCTAAATCAAGTTTCCATCTGAATTTTATATATAGATAGATGTAAACATATGTAAGCTATAAGCAGTTTGAAATTGCTATAACTCTCATTTATGATTACATTGACGATGTATCATTATACAAGTGTATATATATGTATATAGAAAGTATTTCATAACTTACACAACTAAGGTGTGTAATAATCTGTAAATCATATTTACAAAATTTATACATCAAGATGTATGATCTGTTTCAGAGGAGATATTTCTAATAAATATATATAATAATAATTCATATATGAAAAATCATACTCTGTACATATCATATATATACTTATTAGAAAATGGTTATAGGATAATGGATTATACATATAATCGTTTTAAATTTTACTATAACAAACAAGGATAACTAAGTTAGGTTCAAAATGATTCATTTATTTATGTATATCTTGCCATGATTCGAAAACATTCAAGCAACAGTGGTTGTCCATCAAAACTATATAGGTGTGAGTCTGAATACTGATAAGTTTCATGTTCCCATAACTTAAACAATATCATAATACTGAATTACCATAAAAAGAGTACAGTAAAACATGTTAAATATGCTTAACATATACGTGTGGGTCAATAAAGAATTCTATAATGACTTAATTGTCATTCTGTCTGATCAATATCAGTATAACAAATGAATCTAATTGATTATTAAATTCAAACATAATCTGGGATGATTGTGTAAAAGCTATTTAATAATAAGAGATTTAAATCGAAAACAAACCCATAACTCCAGTTTGATCATTACTATTAATCCATTGATAAAGGACTAACAGGGCAGGAATTCGTAAACGAATTTATATCCAATATCAATCCTTGATTCATTTTCGAATTTAAATCAATTATAAATTATATACTGGATGAACTGCATTTATGTTTCGATCTTATCATATTGGTGTTCATAACATTTAACACATTATAGTCTGTTATCATATAAATAGATCGAAACATTGATGAACATCATTTCTGTATATATTTATGGTTTAATCGTAAATTTCATTAAACTGAATAAACATCTAATACTAATTCATACTAAATTGAGACAATCTAATTCTCAAATGAATCGATTCAACAGTTCCAACTTAACCAGTAAAAAAACCTTTTGTAAACTTGTTCAAATATACATCGATTCGAATAGGCATAAACCAAATAATAATCCAACATACTGTTTCAAGCAAACCCTAAAGCTCTGATACCACTGATGGAATTTACGATTCGATTTAATCGACATCCATTTAACCAATTTAACAGTTTAAATTAAGGATCTTTGCAGGAACAGTTTATTGAAGTTAATTTCAGTAAGGATTTATACCTGTCTTCATGATTCCATAGATGAACAAATCGATTTAGGGTTGTGCGGCTTCCAATCCCTATGAAAATTAAGCTGGTCGAATCGGTCTGAGCTCCCCAGATGTTGAGCCTCTACAGGTAATCCATGAGCACGCATCCCTCTCGAATCAAATTGAAGAGGAAGAAGGGAAGATGGTACTAGCTGTCGCCATTAGTTCCTTAGGGTTTTTGGAATTAGAAGTTAAGTTGGTCTATTGAGATCAATAATCATATATATTGATCGGATGATTAAGCCTTATCATATATGATTAGCCCTTTATTTTAAAAGGAAATAAAATATAAAATATCTCCTTTCAAAATCAAATGTTAACTATAAATTTTAAACCAACCTTAAATACTAATTCCAACTTCAAATAAAATATCAACAAATTGAAGTTTTATTTTACCCAAAGAAACTAATTTCTCCTTGTTATGTTCTTTGTTGTGTGCCCTATAGGTTATTACAACGTTGGCAATAATTTAAATCATATTTAAATTATAAACAGTGAGCGACATCTAGTAGTACACTACTGCTACCCAAGTCATAATAAGATCAATTAACGATTTGATACATCCTTTCCATGACCAGTGTATCAATGTAATATAAATCTTTCAACCAATATATCCAGGATTAAACTCAAGGCCTGGATCGTATCATCCTCTTTATAATTTAATCCGTTTTTCATGATCGATGAGTAAGCTGTTTAAAACAAATCAATATTTGAGCATGGCTATGCATTTCACAGTCTCACTCAATTAAGAGGCCCATGGATATCACTACGAATATATCATAGGGTTAAATTCCATATAGATCATTCATAATTTTCATTCGATTCTAGATGTATCCAATAATCACCATTATCATTACTCTGTTACGCAATAACTTTAGATGATATCAAAACACAAATATCCTCGAATAAAATTATAATGATTTCAGGTCTGAGGACCATTACATCACTGTCACTCTGAGAATAACTTATAATACTGTTAATTATATTCCATGTAGTTATCTCACGATGGGTCAGCCCAATATGCTATTCTCCAATCCATATTTATATCTTGACTTTAATATCACGTATATTAATGATCAATAAGTTGTGATCATCAGTCAATCAATATACTAGTCTCAACACTTTATTATTGTCCTTTATAAACAATAAAACTCAACCAGGGACTTTTAAGAATTATAATACTTATCACATTATATAATCTCAAGTTCGGTCTTACTCGAACTATATAAATCTATATTATTATTCTAGGGAATTCTAATATAATTAATATTTATATTACGCAGTAAATATAGTATAATAGAATATTATTTTATTCCAAATAAAATAATAATAACAACATTGTTATCATTCTCATCTAATGGATTGCCTCTAGGGCATAAACTCTTACACTAGACCTATCGTCATACCACTTAGGCGGATGGCACCTAAGGAACAAGGAGAGTTAGAGGTGCAATTACGTGACCTTTTGGGAAAAGGAATCATTCGGAGAAGTGTATCCGAATGGGGTGCACCAGTTGCGTTTGCAACCAAGGCTGATGGATCTTTGAGATCATTTGTGGACTATCGTGAGCTGAGCAAGGTAACCGAAAAGAACAAGTATCCATTATCGAGGATAGACGACTTATTTGATCAGCTTCACAAGGCCAAAGTGTTTTCTCAAATGGATTTGGCAATGAGATTCCACTAGTTGAGGGTGGCAACTGATAGTGTGCAGAAGACTGCTTTTAGGACTCCATCCGATTTCTATGAATGGTTCCTGATGCCATTTGGGTTGACTAACGCGCCAACATATTTCGTGGATCTTATGAATAGGGTGTTCAGGAATCAGCTGAACAAGTTCATGCTTGTGTTCATGGATGATATTATGGTTTTCTCCTAGAACGAGGAAGAGCATAAGACGCACTTGAGAGTTGTTTTCGAAATCTTGCGAAAGCATCTGCTGAGAGCTAAGTTTTCAAAGTGTCACTTTTGCAAGAGCGAAGTGAGGTTCTTAGGCCATGTTGTTGTTGGAAATGGAATAGCGGTTGACCCCGCTAAAGCAACAACAATCCAGGAGTAGGATAAACCTAAGAATGCGATGAATGTTCAGAGTTTTATTGGGTTGGCGGCATATTATCGGCGTTTTATAAAGGATTTCTTCCAGATAGCTGCGCTATTAATAGGATTGACGAAGAAGAATCAGGTGTTCACATGAGATGCAAAGTGTGAGCAAGCTTTTGGAATCCTGAAAGTGAAACTGACGAGTGCTCCTGTTTTGAGCGTTCCAAGTGGGAATGAAGAGATGGTGGTACACAATAATGCATGAAGTATTGGACTTGGACCAATGCTAATGTAGAAGGATAAGATTGTGGCCTACGCAAGTCGACAGCTGAAGCCGCATGGAAGGAATTATCCGACTCATGATTTGGAGTTGGAAGCGATCATTTTTGCTCTGAAAATGTGGAGACATTACCTGTTGGTAGTCGGATTCAATTTTTTTACGGATCACAAGTCATTGAAATTTCTTTTCTCCCAAAAAGATTTGAATCTTTGGTAGCAGTGGTGGTTTGAGTTTCTAACATCGTATGATTTTGGTATAGTCTATACTCCTGGTAAAGGTAACGTAGTGGCGGATGCGTTTAGTCGAAGGCATGCAAGTTTGGGAGTAATGTTTTCGAAATGGAAGCACCTCGAGTACTTGGAAGGATTTTATTTCAGACCATGGTGTGAGTTGGATCCTAAAATGTTGGAAAGCTTATCGATAAGACATACCCTTATTGAAAAGATTGGTGAGAGCCAAAAGCGTGATGCGAAGCTTATCGAGTTTCTCCAAAAGTTGGAACTAGAGGATAAGGAATTCGAGGTCGATCAAGAGGGTTGGCTTCAAAAGAAAAGACGACTAGTTGTGCCTAATATCGACAGACTGAGAGATGTGTTTATAAGGGAATGTCATCACTCAAAGTTGACGTTTCATCCTGGTGGTAATAAGATGTATCAGGACATGAAGCGAGCCTACTGCTGAGAAGGTATGAAGAGGGATGTTGGACAATTCATTTCCAAGTGCATGGACTGTTAGTTGGTGAAAGTTGAAAAAAGGAAGTCGAGTGGATTGTTTCAGCCATTGGAAGTTCCTACGTAGAAGTGGAAGCATATATAAATGGATTTTATCGATGCACTACCTAGAACCAAGGCAGAAAATGAAGGAATTTGGGTCATCGTGGATCTCTTGACCAAAAGTGCAAGGTTTATTCCTGTCAAATCGACTAGGACAACATCTAAGTTGGCTGAGCTTTATATAAAATGGATAGTTTGATTCCGTGGTATCCCAAAGAGTATAGTCAGTGACTGAGATCCATTGTTCACGAGTGGACTTTGGAAGAGTCTGCAAGAGACTTTGGGAACCGAGTTGTGTTTGAGCACGGCTTATAATCCCCAAACCGATGGCAAAAGGATTAACCAAGTTTTGGAAGATCTCCTAAGGGATTGTGTATTGGACTTTGAAGGATCATGGGAAGACCATCTACATTTAGGTGAATTTACATATAGAGTCGAGCATTGGGATGGCACCATACGAGGCGTTGTATGAAAGACCTTGTAATTCTCCGTCTTGTTGGTTAGAAACTGGAGATAAGTTGATACTTTGGCCAAAGATGATAAGAGAAACATCAGATTGTATCGAGGTCATTTGGCAACGAATGAAGGCAGCCCAAGACCTTTAGAAGAGTTATGCTGATAAACATCGAATTTTTTTGGAATTAGACATTGGTGACATGGTTTTTGTGAATATTTCGTCGTTAACGCATGTTATTCGATTCGGAAGTAAAGGAAAGTTAGCCCCAAGGTTTGTTAGATCGTTTTCGATAATTTAGCGGATAGGAAAGCTCACATATAGATTGGAGTTACCTGAGAAGATGTCGAATGTACACAATGTTTTCCATATGTCGTTTCTACTGAAGTGTGCATGATTCGAATGTGGTGGTATCTCTGAAACAGCACAAAGACCTAAAGTCAAGACCATAGTTAAGAAACCTTATAAGCCGCTTCACATTGCGGGGAATGACACGAAACAGCTTAGGAGGAAGAAGATTAAGCTAGTAAAGGTGCAATGGAGTGAGGATGATAACGATTGTATGTGGGAGGCAGAAGAGAGTATAAAGACGACTCATCCAGAACTCTTCGTCGGTATGACCCATTAATGTCGTGCCACCTTACATCATTGTAGCTTGTACTATCGTCGTCAGAATTCCGCATGCTAGGTTAAGGCTATAGATGCATGGCTTGATGGATGCTAATATGGATAGTAAATTGACTACACATGGATAATAGGCATGCGTAATTGTTTTGGTTGCTTGGGATTTCGGGGTTGAAACTCCAAAATGCGGGAGGGAAGAAATATAATAACACGCATTTTACATTTTGGAGGATCGTAAAATATTTTTATTTAATTCCCTGATAATTGGTCCATTCTCATATTTTGATATTTTGGTTATGGGGATGTGAGACATGTCCATAATTTTTACCAAATTTATTTGTGATAATTTTTCCCCTGTTAGTTTTTGTACAGGGCATAACTTTTTAATGTGATCGAATCAGGTGCTAAGATTGGTAACATTGGAAAGGAAACGATGTTTCCAATTCCGTATAGTGGTCACACTAAAGATTTGGTCTAGCGGTTTGGGAGAAATCGTTGTTTTAGTACTGCACATTTTATATTTAAGTTTAACAAGTCATTAATGGGACAATTTGGTGTGGCCCATTAGTGGGCTGGTTGAAGGTTATAAATAAGGGGATAGAGGCATGGAGAATAGTTTACTTTCTTCATTCTCTCGTTTAGTTGAGCTCATGATCCTCTTGCTCAATCATATACACTTTTTCACCATTAAAATTCTGGATCTACTTGTGAAGATTGAAGATCAACATCAAACAAAGCTAGATCTATATCGAGTGAAGAGAGATCACATCAAATTGAGAGGTTTGAAGATTATTCTTGCCGTCTGGATTAAAGGTTTAGCGATTTCAAGTTAATTCGAAGATTTGGTGGGTGATAAGCATATCTCACATGGATTCAATCAAGTATATGGGTTATTTGATCTTATTTTCATCATTTAAAATTGTTTTCACCTAGATCTACATCATGGTAAGTATATTTCCATTTGAATCACCATAAGATCTAATCTAGCAACTTAACTCGGTAAATTCTTATATTAGTTCATATGTTTATGCAAGTTTAAATCCATTATTTCGTTTATTCATTCATTTATCATGATTTAGTGAATTCTATTTGATTGTTGATGAATAATTGTCATTTTAGTGTTGACGATGATTTCATAAAGTGGTGACTGTTGAATTGGATGATTTGGATGAGTTATTCGCATCGATGCGGTCATTTGGTGATGATTTAGTCGAGATTGGAGCTAAACTGGTCAGATATGGAGTTGGGTCATTTTTGGATGGCTTGCTGGTTTGTGCTCCAAGAAATGAAGGTCGGGTCGTTAAAGAGCCTCAGGTCGTTGGTAACACAGTAAGTCGGGTCGTTGGTGATCCCAGGAGTCGGTCGTTGGTGACCCAAGGAGTCGGGTCGTTGGTGACCCAGGGAGTCGGGTCGTTGGTGACCTAGTGAGTCGGGTTGTTGGTGACCTTGTGAGTCAGGTCATTGGTGACCCAGTGTGTCGAGTCGTTGGTGACCCAATGAGTCAGGTCGTTTGTGACCTGATGAGTCGGGTTGGAACACTATGAATCGAATATTGACCAAATGATATAAGTTTTTGGCTCGATGGTGGTTGTGGTTTCCAAGTGAATTCAAGCAGGAATGTTTGAGGTGTTGTGAAGTGTTCGTTGATCATCGTAATGCAACGAAGTAAAGCCGACTCAAGGCGGTGAGCTTGTAGATAATGGTTGCTCAAGAAGGGGCTTGAGCTTATGAAAAATAATCTGGTTGGATGGCTAGAGATACCATAGGCCGAGGGATTATCGTTGTCATAGGTTCTAGCAGACTCAAAGCAAGGATATAATAGGGACGCCTAAAAGACTAGAAGTGACTGGTTGAGTACCCTGGGAATCTAGATGTGCCTAGATACGTTTCGTCGTATGGCGTATGAGGTTTTGCTAGAACTGGGGTTTACCATTAGCCCTTGACAGTCAATGGCAAGGTATTTATCCGGTCATGCGATTAACGATAGTTTCGAAGCAGGATTGATAATGATAGCCAGAGTCATAGATGAATGTTTAATTGTTTCTTCTTTTGTAGATTATCTGATGTCGAAGGAGATATCTCTTGGGTGCTTGTCAGATGTTGGTTTAGGCCTTCGGAGCTTGTGCTTAGGAGGTGTCAATATCAATTAGGATGGTCTACGCTTGGTAACTGATTGCCATGAATGTACTGTTTGTTTCTACTTGGGTGTTTGTAAAGGCTGCCACTGTTGGATGTAGAGAAGACGGGTTTGGGTTCTTCACTGGTGAGTTGGTAGATTAGTTGATTAACCTGCCTATTCTCATATACTTTATTGATGATGTTAGATAGTTGTTTTATCACTCAGTAAGACTGTTTTTTGACTCAATGTTTTATGTTTCCCTCTTATCACCTTGGGTTGTTCATCCATTATGTGAATGGGCAGAATGAGTAGTAGGTAACAAGTAGTAGTAGATCTTAGTGGACGATGCTACAGATCGATGACGAGATGGAGGCTTGTGTACCAGTTTTCTACTGTACATATCATGATGTTTTCCGCTGTTTGATGTTTCTCTGAGTGCTTGTAGTGAGGTCTTTTGTATAGAGTTTGATGATGTAATCCAATGATATTATGGATATTTCTTGATGATATGGGAGTTTAAAATTCTATGCAATTATGCTTTACTATTATCTCCTATTGCACAAGTTCTATTATAATTCATCCTTGCGGCGTGAGTTATATGACAGGTTTTGCTTGTGTTATCTTACCTGGATGATCGTCCATGGCTGCCTATCACACCTTTCAGCTCATTATTTCCCTTGTTAAGTGCAGGAGTTATGGGAGGTCGTCACAAATCATTTGGAGGGGATTAACTGAGACAGGAACTTCAAAATTTTAAGTCTTAACTTTCTAAAGTTGTTCATTCCTTACTTGTAGTTGTGCAACGGTTAGCTCCTTGGTCCCGACAGATGCTCTATTTACCACAACATCTGCATCCCCTTCGTTGTCCTTTCCATCAAGATCCTTCAAATCGTCAATCATTTCTCCTTTCTTGGGGGCATCGGCACTGAGGAGCGTGATAGGCTTGTCAGTTGACTCCTTTTGCTTTTTTTTGTGACGCCGACAGGCTTTGTCCCTAAAGTAGAGAGAGCAATAGTTTTTAACTCTGGAGAAAAAGTAGCCTCTCGATTGGAAGCTTCATAACACGACGACACGCTAGAACAGCCTTGACAAATTATGGAGAAAAGGTGGAAATACCTTTGACTGATTGGTCCCCAGGAGTAGCAGGAGTCGCAGCTTCAATTATAGGAAAAAGAAGTGCACTTTTGGTAATTCCCGAACGTTCGGGGTCATATTTCTCTACCTCCGCAACTTCGGGCATTGTGGAGAAGGGACTAAAGTCACCCTCAATGGCATCTTTAACCATTTTTTGGCGTTTAGTAGCCTCCATAACTTCTTTAATTATCCGTCTCCCCTCCGCTAAGCGCTCTGATTCCTCTCCCCTTAGATATGTCCTCATTAGGCCCTCCTCGTCGATAGTTTCAACCTTGAGCCTGCATTTCTCTTCGTCGACAAGCTCGCCCCATACATCGACTTAATTTGTGGGATAATATTGTATCCAGGAACCGTCACAAGTTCGAATAACTTGAGTGAAGAAAGATAAAAGTAGATGTCTGAAATCATTTATCTCTTCTTGGGCATTGATGAGATGTGCCTTGGAAGTAGTAGCAGATTCAAGGGCGTTGTTAGCATTGCCTTCAGCAGTTACGACCCTTTTCTCAACCTCCACCAACTTAGACTTTAGATTGGCAACCTCTCTCTCGAGCTCAATCTTTTCTTTCTCGAGACGAGTGCGTGACAGTTTAAAATCAACATTTTTGGTTGTGACACCATCAACTTGCTTCTTGAGGGATGTGCGTTCTCTACTGTTGGAGTAAAGCTCATCATGAAAGCATTGTTGCAACTCATCATGAAGTTTTTTATATTTTTCAACATCACGCTCCGCGAGCGCAAGCTTAGCCTGGACATCATCGTTCTCTTGCACAACTTATTTGATACATGATGTGTCGCGCTCCCACATTTGTCTCTGATTATCAAGGTCCAGCTGAAGTTCCCTGATAATTTTAAGCTTTCGAGCATATTTTCATGTCTCTTGATATTGCCGATCCACGAAGTCTATTTGAGCTTTGATGGGATCAGACCAATTGGTAGGGACTAGTTCACGGTTAGGTACAAAATGCATATTGCTAGAGTGGTGACACTACAACAAAATGACCATATTACAACGGTGGAACACTGTAATATACATTTTACAACAGTGGGAAAGCTGTCGTGTATTAAGAAGTTGTAATAGACTAAAATCTTTTACAACTTTTTTGCACCATTGCAACACCGTTGTAATATGTGTGTTTTACAACTTTTTTCCACCGTTGTAATAAATTTTATTACAACAGTCATGCACTGTTGTTGTTGTAATTTTTAGAACTATTTATAACCGTTGTGATATATTTTATTACAACTTTTTTGCACCGTTATGACTTCGTGTGTGTGTATGTATACATACATATATACATATACATACATACATACATATATATATATATATATATATATATAGAATTAACTTCGTAAAAATTGATATAAATTCAAATGAAATTTGCCTATTAACTGAAACAAACAAAACATTAAATATGATAATACTCCATAAGCAAATTAGACATTACACTTATTTGCAATCTAATTTATCAAAATACTCGAATTTTCAGTATTACAAACAATGAGTTTTAGAAAACATTTCATGCATTATTACATACTTGACCGATACAAAGCAACTTAGTACAAGCACAAGTTATCCACAAAAATGCATATCCGCAGGTTTGAAGAGATCTTTGAGTATCTCATGAGCTTGCATTAAGCGGGCATCTATGATATCAATAGATAGCTCTGCCTTGACCAGAATATGAACTGGCTCATTCAAGTGATATCCACCCTAGCTACATCCTCAATACTACCATGCCCTCCAATCAAAACCCAACAAACAGTGTTTGCTTCAACTCTCATATACATTGTGTACAACTCAAAGTTGTTGCATATTAAACAATGCAAGATAGGCAAGAGAAAATCAAAATTAAGAGGTAGTGGAAGCAAAACAAAGCAAATGCAAACAAAATATGTATGATATAATAAAATCTGAAACCCAAAAATAAAAACTTACACTGAAGAGAAATATGATAAATGATTTGGATATCATCCCTCCATTCTACCTAAAAATCAATGATTGAAAAAAGATTAAAACATACAATCAAATTGTACCTTGGACAAGGAACACAGCTCTACCTAAAAATCTATTGTAACAACCCTGAATTTTGGGGCCAATTTAAAATTTTAAATTTTAAATTTAGTAATTTTAATGAGTTTTGATATTTAAAATAATCTATTTTAAATAATAATGATCACAAATTTGATTCAAATCGAAGTTAGAATGAATAATTTAATTTTAATTATAAAAGGAGTAGAAATAGCGCTGTAGTTTGAAAAGTCAAACTTGAACTTTGACTGACCGTACAGGATGCAAAATTTAACGGATTTTAGTGAAACCAAAAATATTAGAATCTATTTAAAAATATCTTTCTAACGAATCCGAAAAATCGAAATTTCATAGCGGGAATCAAAAGTTATGCCCAGTTTAAAATTTAGAAAGGTCGCTATGAAATATATAAAGGTCAAAAATGCTACTTTTCACATACGAAGGAATTTGGACTCGAAACCACTTCCATTGAGTTCAGAATGACATTTCTGCATTGAAAAACAGTAAACACTTATATATTTCGAGTTTCAGAAATTATTGTTTAAAAATGTATTTTTAATATTAAATATATTGGCCTTAAAAATAGTCATTTTTCAAAACGACCTCTGTTTTCGACGAAACCACTTTTGTTGGAACCGGAATGTCAAATTATTGCTAGGTTTCAAGTTTCAGAATTTTTCGAATTAATATGTGAGCATGGTAAAATAAAATGTGTTTTGACTATTTTCAGTTAAATTTGAACGCCTTAAAAATAAACATTTTTCAAACAGTCTCAGAATTCGACGAAACTAATTTTGTTGGGTTCGTATCGTCAAAATAAAGCTAAAAATGATTTTTCGGTAATTTTTAGAATTAATTTATAATTATAATTGATTTTTCAGTGTAAACGGACAATTTTTGACTTTAAAAATTCATTAAAAATTCATATGAGCTCAGAATTGAACGAAATTAATTTTTCTAGGTCCGCAGCGTCAAAACATAGCTAAATATATTTTTCGAGAATTTTTGAAGTTAATTTGTGGCCCCGGCATATTTAAATATACGGTAGAAATTAAATTATTTATTTAATATTGCATTTTTAAATGAAAACCGAAAAAAACGTTACTGACTTCGAAATTGGAGCCCGGGACATAGCCCATCGCGTTCAGAAGGCCTCAAAACGTTAAGATCGACAGTAAGCAGGCCCAAATCCGACAAAGTCCAAAAATCCACCTTTTTAGCACAAATTTCGAGATTTATTAATAAAATAATATTTAATTTTCGGGCTGAAACCCTAATGGTCAGCCGCCACCAGTGTTCGATGGCCAGAATTGCTCCAGAATTCAAATGTTTATAACTTTCAATCCACTCAACGATAAATCGCATACCATATATCAAATCGAAGAGCTTTTCAAGAGCTTTCAATCGGTACGGGGATGATCGGATTTAGTGGAGCGTGGCGGCCAGAATTTGGTGACAAAGAGGCGGCGGTCGGGGGCGGATTTCCGGCGATGGGGACCACCAGGTCGGTCGGCGGTCACGGCGAAGGGAGGCGGCAGCATGGTGGTTCGGGTGGTGGCTTTTGATCGAAGTACGATGGTCCGGTTAGAGGTGGCTGCAGAAGCTTCTCAACGTTGGAGATGGGTTCTTCGTGACTGGAAGCAGCGTGAAACGAAGAAGAAGGAGGGGTGACGTGGCATTTCAGGATTGGTGAGAGGGATTTTATTTTATTTTATATAAATTAAATTTCCAATCTTTAAAAATACATAACTCTCTCATACGAGGTCCGTTTTACAAACCGTAAGTTGCGTTGGACTCGTCTTTCCGAGAGCTTCACGATGGCGTAGACCGCAGCTGAAACGGAGACAGTCAAATTTCGTCCAAAATTCAAGGTGAGAATTTTAATTTTAATTAATTAAATTAATTATTTTATCGCTGTTAGATAATTGTTTGTATCTTATTTAATTGGATTTGCGCTGTGATGAATTGTGATTGTGGTTCTGATGAATTGGATTGTATTGTGTTGTTTAAATATGTTGTTGTGTTGGAATTGACGACGAAATCAAATTATATTTTGTTGTGTTGGAATTGACGACGGAATCAAACTATATTTTGTTGTGTTAGAATTGACGACAAGACAAAATTAACAATATTTGCTAATTAAGTATGTAAGACAGAATTTACATTTTCTATGTAAATAGAATTAAAGAGAGAAAATTTACATTTTATGTAAATTGAATAATTAGAAAAGAAATTTAAATTTATGTAAATAAGATAATTGAAAAGGAAAATTTACATTTTATGTAAATAAACTATTGATTTACATTTTTTGTAAATAGAACAAATAGAAGGAAGAAAATTTACATTTTATGTAAATGGACAAATAAGAATGTTAAGAAGGATTTAGCATAAATTATTTATGTTAAAAGAAATTGGTAAGAGAGATTTAACATAAAATATATATTTTTATGTTAGGAAGAAATGTTTGGGAAGATTTAACATAGATTTTTTTTTTTTTTTTTTTTTTGTTAACAAGAAAAGCAAATAGAAGGATAAAGACTTCTTTTTATATATTCGCTATTTCTTTTTCTCGATAAAAAGAACATTTGTTCATTATTTTTCCTTGTTATTAAAAAGAACATTTGTTCATATTTTCTTTTGTTGTTAAAGAAGAACATGTTTGATCATATTTCTTTTTGTCGATAAAAAGAAACCCTTTTTGTCAATATTTCTTTTGTCAATAAAAAGAAACATTTTGTCGCTATTTCTTCTTAATGGTAAAAAGGAACATTTTTGTCGCTGATTCTTTTTAACATTAAAAAGAATCATTTTTATTGTTATTTCTTTTCAATAAAAAAAAAGTTAAAAAAAAAATCCTTTTTGTGTCATGATAGTTTAGATAAAAGTAGACACCTTTTTAGTGTCATAATTAATGGATTAAAGAGTTGCATTGTTTACTTACATTTTTGAAAAAAAATATATGAATTTAGCAGTAGCATTTTTACTTACCTTTTAGATGTAAGTAAAAGCATGTTTTAAAGAGTCATATTTTTATTTACATATCAGATGTAAATAAAAGTATAAATTGGAATGTTTATATTTTTATCAATATTTTGATGCGGTAAAAGAGAAAGGTTAATATCACATTTCTATCGATATTTCTGGTGCGAAAAAAATAGCGATGTTAACATTTCATTCTTATCGTCATTTGAGTTACGATAAAATGAATACATTTCAAAACTGCATTTTTGCTGCGTTTCTTTTGTTAATAAAAAGTTCATTGTTATGCTGCATATAAAGAAGATATATTTATTTGGTAATGTCATGTATTGCATATGAAGAAAATATATTTATTTGTTATATACTGCATATGAAATGAAATGCATGGTTAAGATCATATTTTTGTCAATGGAAAATGGTAACGATAAAATTTACATTTTTATTATGTAGGACAAAAATATGAACTCGCATTTTAAATAGAATTTGTGTTTTATATGTAAACAAAAGGAGGAATGTGCATTGATGATAAAGACTACATTTTTGTTATGTAACTTAGAAGGAGAACTTGCATTGCAAATAAAAATTACATTTTTATTTGAACTAAAGATATAATATTTGCTATGCAAATAAAAATTACTTTTTTATTTTGAAACTATGATATGCAATTGGCATTGAAAATAAAAATTATATTTTTATTTGTAACTATGGTATGAAATTTGGCAAGCAAACAAAATTTTACATTTTCATATGTAACTATAAGTGAGAATTTGCACTGTAAATTAGAATTATATTTTTATTATGTCATTAAAATATGATATTACATTGTAAATTAAAATTACATTTTTATGATGTCACCTAAGAATAGAATTTACATTGCCATTATAAAAAGTCAAGATCATTTTGGTTTTGCATTGAAAGAGATAGGAATTATTATTTTTGTTTGGCATTTAAAAGAATAGCAAAGTTATTATTTTTGTTATATTGAAATTAAGCAAACAAAAATATATTCATTTGTATAGAAATGAAGTGGACACCAAAATATGCATGGTTGTTGTAAGGGAAATGAAACACAAAAATACTTATTTTTGGTTGTAATTGAAATGATACACAAAACATACATTTTGTGTATAGTATATTTTTGAAAATTGAAAAATAGAAGAAAACATTGTTGCGTGTGATGATATATATATCAATATTGGATATAAATAAGAAGATTTGTTGTTAGCAAAATATAGTAAAATGAAATGGATGAGGAATTATATTTATATAAATTATATATATATAAATTAAAAGTACTTGATCCGAGCATGGTAGTTCACATTTTAGAATCGTATTTTTAATTGATTATACCGTATGATCCGACCGACGGATTTTCCCAAAACCGAAACCGGTAGGTTCGCCTTGGGAATATCTTTCTAATGATATAAAGTATATTAAAATCCAACGGTTAGATTTAGAGGAACGTGTAAAACAAATTTGGGTGAAAACAGCGCCAAAGTCGCCTGTTGACATGAGACGTCGTTAAATAGAATTTAATTAAAAATAAAAGTTGATCGTTATAAGTTAATTTTAACGATATGAAATTGCTTTCAAATTTATATATGCGAGAATTATTTGGAAAGTTCGAGTTTACTCTCATTCCAAATAATGATACGACGTTCGAAGAGTTGAAGACGGTGATTGAAGACCGACGATCTTCACATCGAATGGGTGTGTTGCTATTGAGACCTATGATGGGAGTAGCTACCTTGAAGGGGCGACAGTAGTAGCCATCCGGACGTAGTGTTGATTGCACGGGTTTGGCTTTCGCTCAAACCCAGAGCATAAGCACGTAAATGGATTGTATGTCTGACATTGTATTCCTTTATACTGTATTCGTTGATCTCTGCTAAACATATATCTGTTTGGTGTTTTACACCCTTCTCTGAGACGTATGAGCTCAGAGGTTATATGTTGGCAGAAATCAATGGTATGGTATGGATTGACGATGTGGCATGCTAAGATGCATATGATCAAGGCTTTGTTGAAAAGCAGGCCTTGTGGGATGATCAAAGCATAGCTGTTTA
The DNA here is from genome assembly GCA_030737875.1 of Allium sativum. Classification (NCBI taxonomy): domain Eukaryota; kingdom Viridiplantae; phylum Streptophyta; class Magnoliopsida; order Asparagales; family Amaryllidaceae; genus Allium; species Allium sativum. The sequence goes on along the minus strand of CM060921.1, from coordinate 504,121,085 downwards.
GGCATAGCTTTGTGTATAGCGTGACTTCACGAGCCTCACACACCGGCGGAGTCTAAAACGGGAGAAGGGAACACAGGGAGAGCAGCACGTTTCTTTCTAGCTAGAGTGGTGTCAGTGACCTACCAGCCCTGACATTTTACTTATGTGGATGATGGAATGAGGCGCCTCGGATAGGTCCTATAGGACCGGGGAACGTGTGCTTAGGAATTGCCATTCCTCTAAGCTGTATTTGAGGACCGGCCCTGCCATTTCCAAGGGTTAACTGCGGTTAATCCTGAGGCATCAGCTAGAGTGTCTCGAATCGGTAAGGAGCTCCTCCCTAGCCTTGACTCAGATGGAAATCCAAATTCCAAATACGACCCTTGCGGTTTTGATTGTATTACTAGTATGGAGGCATAGCATATGGTACCTATGCTTCCTAGGATTGATACATTTACTTTGAAATGTTTTAAAACATATACACACTAATAATAATATCGTTTTTATCGTATCAAGCATGTTTGACCATTATAAGGTAAAACCCTATCCTCTGGTTTGCGTTGCATTGTGTGATGGGACTTGGGTCTTATGATGGTTTCATTTTTCTACAAAGCATTGCGTTATTTAACGATTTACTTAAATTATGCACGACAATCCATTGGAATAAAACCCGTTCCGCTTTAGCGGCGTGGTCCTTGGATTTGCCTTATTACTATTAGTTATATTAGTTAAGAATTCTCACACTAGTCCCACGACTGACCCGTTGTTTGTTTCCACTATTGCAAACTCGGGTGCCCTCTTTTCCACATGGGCAGTCGAGTAGCTTTTTGCAGATATTTATCTCTTTAGCAGGATCCTGGAGTGAATCTCAAAGCTGTGTCCAGAGCATAGAAAAGTCTTCCGCTGTCTTAGTTATTTTATTTCCGTTGCACTTTATTAAAGTAATGTAAAATTATCTTCCGCTGTAAATTTATCTAATGTACTCTGATATATATTCTGTACTCTGATGTAACATTTATTATGATGTTATAAAAGTCTGCTGTTATTGTTCTGATGTTGTTGTATTCCCAAAGTTAAAGTATTCGTGGATTTCCGACCTTTGGGTCAGACTTGTGTGGTTTATGGTCGATCCAAAGAGCGGGAATTTACGGGTCTTTACAGTTGGTATCAGAGCTTTGGTTAGCTGAAATCTTTGGGATACAACTCATTAGAACTGAACAAAAGACTCGTCAGAGATTGGATTAGTAATATCCAATAAGAATACTCATTAGAGATAGGATCAGCAGTATCCTAGAATGAGAAAACTCATTAGAGATGGGGTTAGTAATGCCCTAGAATGAGTTGAGAGTAACAAGACTATAATATACGTATTTGTAATTATAATCTATTTTAGAAAATATGATTTTGAATGGATAAAAGATTATATATTTGAAAGTTAATCAACTATAAAATTATTTAAACCAATAAGAGTAGAAAATGGGGTAGGATAATTAAACACTTTTAGCTTCGTTCCTTTTCGAGGACGAAAAGATTTTAAGTGGGGGAGACTGTAACAACCCTGAATTTTGGGGCCAATTTAAAATTTTAAATTTAGTAATTTTAATGAGTTTTGATATTTAAAATAATCTATTTTAAATAATAATGATCACAAATTTGATTCAAATCGAAGTTAGAATGAATAATTTAATTTTAATTATAAAAGGAGTAGAAATAGCGCTGTAGTTTAAAAAGTCAAACTTGAACTTTGACTGACCGTACAGGATGCAAAATTTAACGGATTTTAGTGAAACCAAAAATATTAGAATCTATTTAAAAATATCTTTCTAACGAATCCGAAAAATCGAAATTTCATAGCGGAAATCAAAAGTTATGCCCAGTTTAAAATTTAGAAAGGTCGCTATGAAATATATAAAGGTCAAAAATGCTACTTTTCACATACGAAGGAATTTGGACTCGAAACCACTTCCATTGAGTTCAGAATGACATTTCTGCATTGAAAAACAGTAAACACTTATATATTTCGAGTTTCAGAAATTATTGTTTAAAAATGTATTTTTAATATTAAATATATTGGCCTTAAAAATAGTCATTTTTCAAAACGACCTCTGTTTTCGACGAAACCACTTTTGTTGGAACCGGAATTTTAAATTATTGCTAGGTTTCAAGTTTCAGAATTTTTCGAATTAATATGTGAGCATGGTAAAATAAAATGTGTTTTGACTATTTTCAGTTAAATTTGAACGCCTTAAAAATAGACATTTTTCAAACAGTCTCAGAATTCGACGAAACTAATTTTGTAGGGTTCGTATCGTCAAAATAAAGCTAAAAATGATTTTTCGGTAATTTTTAGAATTAATTTATAATTATAATTGATTTTTCAGTGTAAACGGACAATTTTTGACTTTAAAAATTCATTAAAAATTCATACGAGCTCAGAATTGAACGAAATTAATTTTTCTAGGTCCGCAGCGTCAAAACATAGCTAAATATATTTTTCGAGAATTTTTGAAGTTAATTTGTGGCCCCGGCATATTTAAATATACGGTAGAAATTAAATTATTTATTTAATATTGCATTTTTAAATGAAAACCGAAAAAAAACGTTACTGACTTCGAAATTGGAGCCCGGGACATAGCCCATCGCGTTCAGAAGGCCTCAAAACGTTAAGATCGACAGTAAGCAGGCCCAAATCCGACAAAGTCCAAAAATCCACCTTTTTAACACAAATTTCGAGATTTATTAATAAAATAATATTTAATTTTCGGGCTGAAACCCTAATGGCCAGCCGCCACCAGTGTTCAATGGCCAGAATTGCTCCAGAATTCAAATGCTTATAACTTTCAATCCACTCAACGATAAATCGCATAACATATATCAAATCGAAGAGCTTTTCAAGAGCTTTCAATCGGTACGGGGATGATCGGATTTAGTGGAGCGTGGCGGCCAGAATTTGGTGACAAAGAGGCGGCGGTCGGGGGCGGATTTCCGGCGATGGGGACCACCAGGTCGGTCGGCGGTCACGGCGAAGGGAGGCGGCAGCATGGTGGTTCAGGTGGTGGCTTTTGATCGAAGTACGGTGGTCCGGTTAGAGGTGCGTGCAGAAGCTTCTCAACGTTGGAGATGGGTTCTTCGTGACTGGAAGCAGCGTGAAACGAAGAAGAAGGAGGGGTGACGTGGCGTTTCAGGATTGGTGAGAGGGATTTTATTTTATTTTATATAAATTAAATTTCCAATCTTTAAAAATACATAACTCTCTCATACGAGGTCCGTTTTACAAACCGTAAGTTGCGTTGGTCTCGTCTTTCCGAGAGCTTCGCGATGGCGCAGACCGTAGCTGAAACGGAGACAGTCAAATTTCGGCCAAAATTCAAGGTGAGAATTTTAATTTTAATTAATTAAATTAATTATTTTATCGCTGTTAGATAATTGTTTGTATCTTATTTAATTGGATTTGCGCTGTGATGAATTGTGATTGTGGTTCTGATGAATTGGATTGTATTGTGTTGTTTAAATATGTTGTTGTGTTGGAATTGACGACGAAATCAAATTATATTTTGTTGTGTTGGAATTGACGACGGAATCAAACTATATTTTGTTGTGTTAGAATTGACGACAAGACAAAATTAACAATATTTGCTAATTAAGTATGTAAGACAGAATTTACATTTTCTATGTAAATAGAATTAAAGAGAGAAAATTTACATTTTATGTAAATTGAATAATTAGAAAAGAAATTTAAATTTATGTAAATAAGATAATTGAAAAGGAAAATTTACATTTTATGTAAATAAATTATTGATTTACATTTTTTGTAAATAGAACAAATAGAAGGAAGAAAATTTACATTTTATGTAAATGGACAAATAAGAATGTTAAGAAGGATTTAGCATAAATTATTTATGTTAAAAGAAATTGGTAAGAGAGATTTAACATAAAATATATTTTTTTATGTTAGGAAGAAATGTTTGGGAAGATTTAACATAGATTTTTATTTTTTTTGTTAACAAGAAAAGCAAATAGAAGGATAAAGACTTCTTTTTATATATTCGCTATTTCTTTTTGTCGATAAAAAGAACATTTGTTCATTATTTTTCCTTGTTATTAAAAAGAACATTTGTTCATATTTTCTTTTGTTGTTAAAGAAGAACATGTTTGATCATATTTCTTTTTGTCGATAAAAAGAAACCCTTTTTGTCAATATTTCTTTTGTCGATAAAAAGAAACATTTTGTCGCTATTTCTTCTTAATGGTAAAAAGGAACATTTTTGTCGCTGATTCTTTTTAACATTAAAAAGAATCATTTTTATTGTTATTTCTTTTCAATAAAAAAAAAGTTAAAAAAAAATCCTTTTTGTGTCATGATAGTTTAGATAAAAGTAGACACCTTTTTAGTGTCATAATTGATGGATTAAAGAGTTGCATTGTTTACTTACATTTTTGAAAAAAAATATATGAATTTAGCAGTAGCATTTTTACTTACCTTTTAGATGTAAGTAAAAGCATGTTTTGAAGAGTCATATTTTTATTTACATATCAGATGTAAATAAAAGTATAAATTGGAATGTTTATATTTTTATCAATATTTTGATGCGGTAAAAGAGAAAGGTTAATATCACATTTCTATCGATATTTCTGGTGCGAAAAAAATAGCGATGTTAACATTTCATTCTTATCGTCATTTGAGTTACGATAAAATGAATACATTTCAAAACTGCATTTTTGCTGCGTTTCTTTTGTTAATAAAAAGTTCATTGTTATGCTGCATATAAAGAAGATATATTTATTTGGTAATGTCATGTATTGCATATGAAGAAAATATATTTATTTGTTATATACTGCATATGAAATGAAATGCATGGTTAAGATCATATTTTTGTCAATGGAAAATGGTAGCGATAAAATTTACATTTTTATTATGTAGGACAAAAATATGAACTCGCATTTTAAATAGAATTTGTGTTTTATATGTAAACAAAAGTAGGAATGTGCATTGATGATAAAGACTACATTTTTGTTATGTAACTTAGAAGGAGAACTTGCATTGCAAATAAAAATTACATTTTTATTTGAACTAAAGATATAATATTTGCTATGCAAATAAAAATTACTTTTTTATTTTGAAACTATGATATGTAATTGGCATTGAAAATAAAAATTATATTTTTATTTGTAACTATGGTATGAAATTTGGCAAGCAAACAAAATTTTACATTTTCATATGTAACTATAAGTGAGAATTTGCACTGTAAATTAGAATTATATTTTTATTATGTCATTAAAATATGATATTACATTGTAAATTAAAATTACATTTTTATGATGTCACATAAGAATAGAATTTACATTGCCATTATAAAAAGTCAAGATCATTTTGGTTTTGCATTGAAAGAGATAGGAATTATTATTTTTGTTTGGCATTTAAAAGAATAGCAAAGTTATTATTTTTGTTATATTGAAATTAAGCAAACAAAAATATATTCATTTGTATAGAAATGAAGTGGACACCAAAATATGCATGGTTGTTGTAAGGGAAATGAAACACAAAAATACTTATTTTTGGTTGTAATTGAAATGATACACATAACATACATTTTGTGTATAGTATATTTTTGAAAATTGAAAAATAGAAGAAAACATTGTTGCGTGTGATGATATATATATCAATATTGGATATAAATAAGAAGATTTGTTGTTAGCAAAATATAGTAAAAATGAAATGGACGAGGAATTATATTTATATAAATTATATATATATAAATTAAAAGTACTTGAATCGAGCATGGTAGTTCACATTTTAGAATCGTATTTTTAATTGATTATACCGTATGATCCGACCGACGGATTTTCCCAAAACCGAAACCGGTAGGTTCGCCTTGGGAATATTTTTCTAATGATATAAAGTATATTAAAATCCAACGGTTAGATTTAGAGGAACGTGTAAAACAAATTTGGGTGAAAACAGCGCCAAAGTCGCCTGTTGACATGAGACGTCGTTAAATAGAATTTAATTAAAAATAAAAATTGATCGTTATAAATTAATTTTAACGATATGAAATTGCTTTCAAATTTATATATGCGAGAATTATTTGGAAAGTCCGAGTTTACTCTCATTCCAAATAATGATACGACGTTCGAAGAGTTGAAGACGGTGATTGAAGACCGACGATCTTCACATCGAATGGGTGTGTTGCTATTGAGACCCATGATGGGAGTAGCTACCTTGAAGGGGCGACAGTAGTAGCCATCCGGACGTAGTGTTGATTGCACGGGTTTGGCTTTCGCTCAAACCCAGAGCATAAGCGCGTAAATGGATTGTATGTTTGACATTGTATTCCTTTATACTGTATTCGTTGATCTCTGCTAAACATATATCTGTTTGGTGTTTTACACCCTTCTCTGAGACGTATGAGCTCAGAGGTTATATGTTGGCAGAAATCAATGGTATGGTATGGATTGACGATGTGGCATGCTAAGATGCATATGATCAAGGCTTTGTTGAAAAGCAGGCCTTGTGGGATGATCAAAGCATAACTGTTTAGGCATAGCTTTGTGTATAGCGTGACTTCACGAGCCTCACACACCGGTGGAGTCTAAAACGGGAGAAGGGAACGCAGGGAGAGCAGCACGTTTCTTTCTAGCTAGAGTGGTGTCAGTGACCTACCAGCCCTGGCATTTTACTTATGTGGATGATGGAATGAGGCGCCTCGGATAGGTCCTATAGGATCAGGGAACGTGTGCTTAGGAATTGCCAATCCTCTAAGCTGTATTTGAGGACCGGCCCTGACATTTCCAAGGGTTAACTGCGGGTAATCCTGAGGCATCAGCTAGAGTGTCTCGAATCGGTAAGGAGCTCCTCCCTAGCCTTGACTCAGATGGAAATCCAAATTCCAAATACGACCCTTGCGGTTTTGATTGTATTACTAGTATGGAGGCATAGCATATGGTACCTATGCTTCCTAGGATTGATACATTTACTTTGAAATGTTTTAAAACATATACACACTAATAATAATATCGTTTTTATCGTATCAAGCATGTTTGACCATTATAAGGTAAAACCCTATCCTCCGGTTTGCGTTGCATTGTGTGATGGGACTTGGGTCTTATGATGGTTTCATTTTTCTACAAAGCATTGCGTTGTTTGACGATTTACTTAAATTATGCACGGCAATCCATTGGAATAAAACCCGTTCCGCTTTAGCGGCGTGGTCCTTGGATTTGCCTTATTACTATTAGTTATATTAGTTAAGAATTCTCACACCAGTCCCACGACTGACCCGTTGTTTGTTTCCACTTTTGCAAACTCGGGTGCCCTCTTTTCCACATGGGCAGTCGAGTAGCTTTTTGCAGATATTTATCTCTTTAGCAGGATCCTTGATTGGAGCTCAAAGCTGTGTCCAGAGCATAGAAAAGTCTTCCGCTCTCTTAGTTATTTTATTTCCGCTGCACTGTATTAAAGTAATGTAAAATTATCTTCCGCTGTAAATTTATCTAATGTACTCTGATATATATTATGTACTCTGATGTAACATTTATTATGATGTTATAAAAGTCTGCTGTTATTGTTCTGATGTTGTTGTATTCCCAAAGTTAAAGTATTCGTGGATTTCCGACCTTTGGGTCAGACTTGTGTGGTTTATGGTCGATCCAAAGAGCGGGAATTTACGGGTCTTTACATCTATGCTCGATTGTAGTCTATGACTCGGCTGTTCTTAACAGATTGAAGACATTGCTCATAAATCGCTTTTATGTTGTGATATGTGTAATGCCCATCTACCTGTGTAGTTGTACCTAATTTACAAGTGGTGATATGCATCCAACTTTTTTATTTTCTGATTACAATTGGACGCAAATCTAAAATATGATAGTGACCTGTGTTGCACTTTAATCACTTTTGTGTTCCTTTGTGCTTTTTCCCCTCCTTTTATGCTCTATCTGTTCTTTAATTAATTATTGATCATATGCTTTTAATTTCATGGTGCCAAAGTTACGACAATCTTTTGAGTGTTATCTTTGAAATTGCCATGGAATCATAACTGTGCAGAATCTAAATATGCGATGGAATTTGCTTTTCTGGCGTTAGAGTTGGAATCTAATTTTAAGCTTGGTCTCTTTTCAAATTTAGTAGTCAATAGATATGCATTTATCAATTTTTATATTTGAGAAGCTTTTCTACCAAAGCAACTTTAAATGGAATAGCCAATAACATTCAACAAGCAAATCAAACATCAAGAAGCTAACTTACATGTAGATAAAACTTCAAAAAATTACAAATACTAACTGAAAATAAGGAGTATTAATTGATGTACTTACAAGGAACTCACTGTTCTAGATCCGTGACTCTCTGTTCCTGATCCAGTCCTCCCTGTGTTGCACTCGATATTTCCCTCTTTCTCCTATGACTTTGATAAACTCGAATACCAAAAACACCACAAAACCCTAAAACACATTCGATACTATCCCTCATACAACTGGAGCTACATTGACCTTCTCTTTCGTTTCCCCTTGGCTTGAGCTTGCTCCACCACCGACCATTTCACGCTTCAATGACCCCTTCATCGGAGTTGGGATCGATTTTGAGGGAATTAGCAATTGGAGTTTACTGAGGCATAGGTTTCTCAGAGGAAGGAAGAATTACGATCGATTTAGATATACGGAAGAGAGTGAATACATGTTGGGATCGATTTAAAAGGAGGAATTGGGATCGATTCGGAGGAAGGAGGAATTGGGATCCATTTTCTGGAAGATGCGAATTTAATAATAGGACAGGAGAACCAACTGGAAATACAAGACACAAATTTACTTTGGAGCCAAATTTTTAGTTTTGCCACCTTTGTTTCATCATTTTCCATTTCCGTGACCTCCAGTTTTCCATCGGTCGCATTATTAACTTTAACGCCTTTATTTCATTGTTTTGCATTATCATTGCTATGACCATCCGATTATTAAGTTTTAATTTCTAATAATTAATTATAATTAGTATTAATTTGTAAAGTTATTATTGAATATTAATTATCAATTATTCTTAAATGTTAATTTTATTAACCATTAAATATTAGTTGTTATTAAATTTAGTAAGTCTCTATTACAACAAATAGAAAAAAGAACTACTGAAAGTAAGTTTAAACAACTTTTTGATTAAATTATTAATTATCAAAAATTAATTACTAGATATTAGTTATTACTTCTTAATTTTTAATATTAATGACTAATTCTTAATCATTAATTGTTAAAATTTTATTTTTTAATAATAATATTATTATTATTTATTATACGAATTATTAATATTAATTATTAACAGTCATTTGTAGATTATTAAATATTTAAGTAAAATATTTAATATCATTGATTATTAAACATTTAATTAAAATATTTATATAATTGATTATTATTATTATTATTAATTTTTGAAAATTAATTTTTAATATTGGTTATTAACTGGTAATATTGATTGTTAATTGGTTATATTGATTATTAGACATTTATTGCAAGTGGCAAAATAAACTAGTAATTTTATTACTATTTTGAAAGTTATTTAATATGGTAAGTTAAATAATATATAATAGCTATTTATTAATCTTATGATTTTTCTTTTTTTCTCTTTTATGAAAAAATGTAATAGAATATTAAATAAATTACTTTAATTTTTATTAAAATATCTAAAAATAATTATTTAATTATTGCTTCTTAATTAGTGATTTTTACTTCTTATTTATTGGTTACTAAAATTAATTATTCATTACTAAAAAATAATTTTTATTTATTTTTAATTTCTAAGAATAATACATATTTATTGTTTATTAATTATTATATAGCGAAAAGAAATTATTAATATTAGTTATTACATATTTTCAAATAAACTATTTATTATTATTATTAAATAATAGTTATTGAGTATTAATATTTTTTTAATTATCGAATTTTTATTAATTATTAATTTGGTTTTTTTGTTGTAGTTTAGTCATATATTACAATAGTCAAAAAATAAAAGTTGTGATAGGCTTTTATTACAACTGTCAAAATAACATTGTTGTTAAAAATAAGTTTATTACAACTTTTTTGGAAAAAAGTTGTACTTTTTTTTATTACCACGGTGATTTTACCACCGTTGTAAAATTAAAGTTGTAATATGGTGTTTTTGTTGTAGTGTTCGGTTATAATATAAGAAGTATAAGCATAATAGTTAATATACATATATATACATAATTAATATATATCATTAAAAATTATATGATTTAGTAATTACTACTAGTATTTAATGATAAACAACTACTATATATATGTTTAGTACTCAATTACTGAATAATAATAATAATAATATAGAAATTAATATATTAGAAATTAATAATTAATTATTTATCATTGTTTAACAAATAATTTATAATTAAAATTCACTACTTATTAATAAAAAAATTAAATTCTTTATATAATCGTTATTTATAATTTACAAATTATAAACAAATAATTATTAGTAGTAAATAACTTATAATCTGTAAGTATAATTATTAATAAACCTTTAACAAATTTTAACCACTGATTATTAATAAATAATTTATAGTAACTAATTATAATTTATAGGTAATAAATATATTTTATATTTAATAAAATTTAAAGTTAATTATTTATAATCAAAAATAATAGTTAATATTCATTTTGTAATGACAAATCAATATGATTAATAATTAATTATCAAATAATTAATGTAAGTAATCAGTAATTAATAATTAACTTTTAATAAATAATAATAATTCATAAATAAGAATTTAATACTTTTAATAAGTATTTCTATTATTTAGTATTTAAAAAAGTCAAGAAATTCATATTATATTTAATGCACAATTTTCACTTTTTAATTCTAATATATAATGATTGTCATTGAATTGTTTTGATGATATTTAGCTATAGCACACGAAAATTTGGCCTCAGCTTATGAATTATAGGTAGTTAAAACTTGAAATTTAGGCAGAAAACGTTAGTGGGAAAGATAAAATTTCGAACATGAGCTTCAGACGCTACTCCAAAATCAGTTTGGACCCCTAAATCAGTTTAGACCACAATTCACTGTCAATCAAAAATGGCAGCTGCCCTTAAATCGCTTCCTCCGGTTCCCCTTTCTTCCACCCTCATCACACATCTTCCCTAACTCCCCTTTCTACCTTTCATGTTGCCTTGTTTAAACCTTCTGATCCCACCTAATGTTGTCTCATCAACGACTCGGTCTGGCCGTTCGTATGGTGAATCTATAGTCGTTCGTAGAAGCCCTAGTTCTTTATTTCTCTTGCCCATGTCAAATCGTCCTTTGCTATCTTATTTGCATGTCGTATCTACTGTTTCCCCTATCTCAAGCATCGTTTTAATTCAGGTACTTAATTTATCTTCAATTTTAGCTGCTGTGAATGGGTCAGTTGCTATGCCTTCTGTGATTGTTGTTTCTGTCAGTATTGCAAGTGAATGTAACAAAGGTCCAGCGCTTGCTCTGTTCACTGTTAATGCTTAAGTTCATAATGGAACCCAAAAAATCCTAAACAGTTAAATGATTCTTTTCAACAATTTCTCGAAAGATGAATGAATTAACAACATTTGTGGCATAGCGTTGGTTAGCATTGTGCTTAATGACCAGACCCTGGCGTAGGTTAGGTAGATGATTCTCCTCATGTTTGTTTGCATTGTGGTGATGAGACTACCGAGGAAGTGTGGCTGTTTGAGTGAGTATTTTTGGGTGGAAGAGGAAGATGAGTGTTATTCTTGTGTTTTCATATCTTTTTTGATGATAGGTTTATTGTGCTGATGTCAATTAATTGCACAAGTTGCTAGCTAATATCAAAATATCTTTATTCCGCAATATGATCCATTTAAACATTGAAAGTAGAAAACTACCTCATATCTTGTACTGTTTGCACTTTGTACTCTATAAAAACATGTCTACTTATCCATTAGATACCGTATTTAATTTAGATATATGCTTAGATTATTCTTAAAAATTGTTTTCTTCCCACAAATGGTGAAAATAAACCTTTTTCTATCTTTTTTATTATAAATCTATGGCTTATTCATTTCAAGAAGAGGCTTTCTCTCTCTCAATATGATTATGTATTCATAAAGTAACAACCAAAATTTTCATTGCAGCTTTGAAAACAAATTTACACTTAAACTGTTGTTCTTTAAATGCTAAAGACTTGCCTTTTTTATATTATATAAATTAATAACTGTCACTCATTTTACCAGCACAGAACTAGCGATACATGAAGAAATAGACTATAATGATCTTGTTCCTTCTGTTAAGCATGAGGATACATCAACTAGGTCTGATAATAAAGATAACCTTGATTGTAAGTGGATTTGTATTCAAATCTTGGTTCTACCCTTCTTCAAATTTACTATATTTTGTTCACATAGTAGCTGTGCATATTTTCAATTTTTATAAAGTTGTTAACCATACAGTTTCATTTATTATTCTATTTGTTATATAGGATGTCTTTGCAGTGAACCCAAACGGGGGTATTGGATGGGATATTGGTAAGGGTATTGGACATGATAAGTTGGTGAATTGGGTACACATTTGCAGCAATTGAGTGAAATATTTAATTCGTGATTTTTAACTTAATAGCAAGATGCATTTAATAGTTGCAGATAATAAAGTCATAAATTATTAGATTTTCCATTATACACTGCATATCATAGCTTTATTAGTAATTGTTGTTAGAATTTGTGATGCAATATTTCCATTCGTGGAAGATTTGGAAGATATTATTGATTATGGTGATAGAATATTTCCAGTTAGAGAAGATTTGAGAAATATTGTTAATTTAGGAATATAATATTTCCAATTTGCAGAAGATTTGGAAGATATCAGAAATTTATTGCTCCTTTATTTGTAAAAGGGATAGGAAATAAATTACCTACATAAGTGGAAGGATTTGAAGAAGGTTTTTTTTGGGATAGCGAAGTAAGGAATTATTTCCCTAATTGGTTGGTTAAACAAGGAAGCCTATCAGGAGAATTAGAGAATTAATTAGGCATCGATTTATATCATAAATCAATTACTTCAACCCCAAACATTAATCCTTATATAAGGATAGGGATTAGGTGAATGTATTATCATCTCAAAAATATGAGGTGTATCATCTCTAAAAGTTCTTCTTCTTCCTTACAATCAGTCTTGTAATTTTTCTTATTGAGAAAAGTAATAAAATCTCCTCTCCCCAAGAGGACGTACACTAACAAGAAGTTAGTGGAACCACTATAAACTTCTTGTGTTATTTCTTTTATTGTTAGATCTGTCATTGTTTTGCTGTTGACTATCTGTTTTTTGTTTTTCCTCACCATCAATCCGTTTCTATTTGTTTTTTTTCTTCGCAACAATTGGTATCAGAGCAACTAGGTTGATTGAGAAAGGGTGTTAGGCATTATGGCAAGCGATGAGGAGAATTCAACAATTGTATCAAAGCCATATGTCTAAGGGACATATATGGTAGCAGGATCTTAGTTAGCGATAGAAAGAGGGAATAGTAATAAAGACTTCGAGAAATGGCAATAGAGGAAGAAAGCTATTCTGATGAGAAACAGTGTTCATCCTGTGGTGTTTGCTCCTGAGGAGTTGACGGATGATATTTCAGCCGTGGAAAGGAAGGAGATGGAACGATGGGCATTTACTACTTTACAATTAGTAATAGGAGAAAATGTCATTTCAGAGATTAGCGGTGAGACCACTGCTAAGGACATTTGGACCAAGCTGGAAAAACTCTATTTAAAGAAGCCACTAATCAACCGTCTGATTTTGCTGAAGACGTTCTTTACCATGCGGATGAGAGAGGGTACTTCAGTGAAGGCACATCTTGATGTGAAGGCAGGTCTTCTATCTGAGGACTTAAAGGATCAGATGAAGGGGTTGAGTGAAGGTAGAGGAGGAAGTAGTACGAAAGCCTTATTAGCTGGTATGGAGAGAGGGGAGAAGAAGAAGAAAATAAAGTCAAGAGATGGGAAGCACTATACTTGGAGAGTCAAGGTTTGGAGCCTACAATTCTCGTGGAAAGATGTCAAAGCTAGGCATACGAGAAGAGACTTTGAGTTTATGCATAGGCAGAACATGATCAAAGGGGAAAGCTTCAACAAGGTGGGATTTTGCCAAGAGGAAGTGCTTGATAAGCGGAAGAAGGGATCGTCTGAAGTTGGTCAGAGATCAAAGGAGAAAGTGGTGGATATGCATAAGCCTTTGCAGACTGCTAAGTTTAGGTGTTGCTCGAACAGGAATTGCTTATCGAAGTGCTAGTTGCCACATGGTGGCACGGTGTGGGGAGAGGTTTGAGATGGTTCATGGAGACGTTTGTTTCATGGTGAAGATTGATAGGTCTTACTTAAGGGGGGTACTTTTAACACTTTATTGGCAGGCGGTGGCATTGCCGGAGTTTGTTGACAAAGTGCAATGGGTGATGTCCATACCGAAGCTCGTTGGGGGAAGTAACCATGTTGTCTTGTCCGAGAAGATGCTTAGAGTAAGAGGATGTAGGTGAAGTTGGTACGCTTTCAAGGAAATATAGTATCAAGGTGGAGATTGTTAGAATTTGTGATACAATATTTCCATTTGCAGAATATTTGGAAGATATTATTGATTATGGTGATAGAATATTTCTAATTAGAGAAGATTTGGGAAATATTGTTAATTTGGGAATATAATACTTCCAATTTACAGAAGATTTGGAAGATATCAGAAATTTTTTGCTCTTTTATTTATAAAAGGGATAGGCAATAAATTACCAACAAAAGTGGAAGGATTTGAAGAAGGTTTTTTTTTGATAGTGAAGTAAGGAATTAATTCCCCAACTGGTTGGTTAAACAAGGAAGCCTATCAAGAGAATTGGAGAATTAATTAGGCATTGATTTATATCATAAATCAATTACTTCAACCCCAAGCATTAATCCTTATATAAGGATAGAGATTAGGTGAATGTATTATCATCTCAAAAATATGAGGTGTATCATCTCTAAATGTTCTTATTCTTCCCTACTATCAATTTTGTAATTTTTCTTATTAAGAAAAGTAATAAAATCTCCTCTTCCCAAGTGGACGTACACTAACAAGACGTTAGTGGAACCACTATAAACCTCTTGTGTTATTTCTTTTATTGCTGGATCTATGATTGTTTTGCTGGTGACTATCTGTTATTTGTTTTGTCTCACCACTAATCCGTTCCTATTTGTTTTTTCGCAACAATTGCAGATAATAAAGTCATATTTGTCTAGGTTTCCCACCATTTGTGTAATGACCCGGATCCTTAGGGGTTAATTTTTGAATATTTAATATTTAATTTAAATATTGGGTGGATAATATAAATGGAATTTTATATTATGTTAGTAGTTTAATAATCAATTTCAATTTAAAATCGAATATATTAAATAACAGAATACGAAAATGGATTTAGTTGAATTCAAATTTTAATTCTGAATTAAATTACAGTTCAAATAATCAATAGAAAATTCTGTTTGAATTCAAATAAGAATATTAATTTATTGTCACAGAATTTATTGTTTTAAAATTTGATTTATATCAATTTAAATAGATATCTTCCACAGACGATCGAATTGGACTTCGTGACCTATCCCAGTGTGTCCGGAACAGAGGTATTACCCTAAGAATGCCAGTTACTGTGTTTAAAAAGGAGTTCGGAAATCACGGTGTATTTTTATTTAAAGGACACCGGATCTAAAATAATTAAATAAAATATATTCCTTTTATTGTATGGACCAGAACAGAACAAACACGTGCTCCCTTTTCCTTACCACAAACAAGAACAGGCCGTGCTCCCTTTACAACCACAAAGAAAATGGCCTTGCTATCCGAATTCAAAGCCACAACTTCCTTTATATAAACGCAAGTACCCCCCTTTCTATTTCCTTCCCAGTTTCCCCTTTTAATTTCAACGAGCAAAATCAAAGCTTCAACCGACTGGAAATGGGATAGTGGGACAACGTTCTGGGTAGCTCGAACACGAGCTTCGCGAGTTAAATCAGAGTTCCTTGTCGATGATTGGGGGAAACCAGAACCACGATTTTTTAAATCACGAGACCCCTTGAGTTGGTCGACCTAGCTGGAACCCTCACGTGCAGGAAGGAGCTCCGTCGTGGGTTTTACTAAGTACAGAAATGGATTTCGACATTTGTGAGATCTGCGATTTTGGGAGGAGGCTGTGGAAGTGCGATCTGGTGATGAACGCGATAAGCTGGAGTGGGTTGGAGTTAGATTCGGTTGTGGGTTTGTACTCGATGAAAAGGAGGAGATGTGAGGTGACGGAATGGCGTTCGATGGGGGTTCGAGATGTGGACACAGGTAGCGATGACAGTGGGTGATTGTAGGGTTGTTAATGTCAAGGTGGAAGGGGAAGTCCGAATGTGGCAAATGGAGGAGCAACACAGGAAGAAAGGAAATGGATTGGCAGTTGAATGCGAGATGTTCGATGAATTGCCGAACTAGGATAAGAGCAGCTTTGGGACTGATTTTAGTTGGAGTTGTTCGGAAATGGAATTAAGGTATTTATTCATTTATTTAAAATTCAAAATTTAAATAGGAAGAATAACTTAATTATTTATTTTAGTTAAATTTGATAATACCGTAATCGATTAATAAAATAAATAAATAATTGTAGGTGCTAAACAAATAAATTCGAGTTATTCATAGCTGCCACAGTTCATCAGCTAATCGGATATTTGGCAAACAAATAACGGTGAGTAAAATCTCACTCTTGAAATTATTTTCATCAGTTAAAAATAATTGTTTTGTTGATTGTTGGATGCTTTAAATATTTATTTATTTGCTGTTAAAAATATATTAGTTATCTAGGATTGGTTGACTACTATATATATTGGGTTGATGATTGGTTGGATTCCCGCAGTTTCATTAGCGGATGCCCGCGGTTTCATAGCGGATGATTACCCTATACGCCCCACGCTATGATTAGTGGATGACCTTCTATACCGCGATATCCTGCCACGAAGTAGTATGGGTATTACTATGTTGACTAACGTCTGTGGATGCAGGAAAACAGGTTGGAGGAATCCAACTGGATTCCTCAAAAATATATATTATCTGTTGTTTGTTTGATTTCACATATATTCATATATGATGTGTTAAAAATCAAATGATTGAAAATTGGTTGATTCGATTGTTTAAAATATCAATGGGGCTTGGGATATTGATTTATAAAATACCCTGAAAGGGTATTTGAGATTTAAAAAGTGAATTCTATTTTTATAAATAGAATTTGAATTTTTAATGAACTATAGGAAATATTTACTTGTTTTGAAGATATATAAAACGAGTATTGATTTTATAAACGTTGTTTATAAATGAAAATATGGGATTTGAATCGAATTTATAAACTCAGTTTATAAAGGAAAAATATGGGATTTGAATCGAATTTATAAACTCTGTTCATAAAGGGAAAATATGGGATTTGAATCGAATTTATAAACTCTGTTTATAAAGGAAAAATATGGGATTTGAATCGAATTTATAAACTCTGTTTATAAAGGAAAAATATGGGATTTGAATCGAATTTATAAACTCTGTTTATAAAGGAAAAATATGGGATTTGATTCGAATTTATAAACTCTGTTTATAAAGGAAAATATGGGAATTGAATTAAATTTATAAACTTTGTTTATAAATATTTAATGGGGGATTTTAAGTAAAGTTATAAACGTTGTTTATAAATAAATGCAGAGAATTCAAATAGAATTTGAATAGATTTGAATATAGGAATTCAAATGGACTTTAAACTATAGATTTGAATATAGAAATTCAAATGGACTTTAAACGATTTGAATATAGGATTCAAATGGAATTTAAACAATAGAATTTGAATAGATTTGAATAATAGAATTCAAATGGAGTTTAACTATAGAATATGAATATAGAATTCAAATGAAGTTTAAATATAGGGATGATAATAGAATTCAAATGAAGTTTAAATAAAGAGAATTCAAATAGAATTGAATTGGAATTTGAATAGAGAAGTCGACAAGGAAACGAGAGTATGAGTATAATTAGAATTTGTTAATATGCAGTTAAAATATATTTGAACATGTCATGTTCAAATAAGAAGGTGAAATAGACTGAAAAGTTAAGTAACAGATTTAATTAACAAATTGAGTTAAAACGATTGGTATAGTTAAAATAGATTGGACAGGCATAAATATACAGGAGACAGGTATGGAATAAAGTATAGAAGTGAAATAAATAGAATGCCCGACAAAAAAGTACGTATTTAATTCATATATGAGATTTTATGCGTCGTATCGGCAAGCCACTTGGCTTTTTCTTTTTTCTTTTTGAGATGAGAAGGACCGGGAAAGCTATTTGAAATTTCCCGATGCTCCCGGTACAAAGGAGGTTATGGCGAATTTTTCCGGGAATTTAAGGAGATAGAATATTTTTAAAATAATTTGATAGTTAGAAATTAACATATCAAAATATATAGAAGTCGATAAGGAAATGAACTTAGAAATAGAATAGTATAATCAAAAAGGAAGTATAAGAATAAAATCTCGAAAGAATAGAAGAGAAAGTTTATATGTGTTTAAAAGTGAATCAGTAGTTGTATGGTATTGATTATTCGAGTAAGTAGTTTTATCTGTTTTGACGTTATAAATGTTATTCAGTCAAGGTCTGAGAGGTAGTTATACCCCAACTTGATTGATTTCATTATTAGCAAATAAATAGTAAGATTCCAGGCTCGAAGATCAATGTTGGATAAAAGTTAGTTGAATATAGTATTTGGGTTGTCGTAACGATGTTTTACACAACATCCGTTTTAACCCAAATGAAATGTAAGCTTGGAAATAGAATATAGATTATTTTCTAAGTATAGAAATAAACGAGATCGGAAAGAGATAAGTAATTGGAATATTTTCCAATTATAAAATATCATATATTTTCTAAAGTTAGAAAATAACGTGAAAGGCCAATATAGTTATTGAAAATATTTGGTTAACAAATATTGATAAGAAATAGAGAAGAGATTTAATTAATGAAATATTAATTAAAGGCTCACTGATTGTTGGATGTTTGGATGAACACTTGTTTTATTCGATAGTTAAATCATCGACTATCGAAACACTTGTTTTTATTCGATAGTTAAATCACAGACTATCGAAGTTTTGACCATCGTTGTCTATATGGAGAGACCGGTTGGATTATTATCAGAAGAACCACTCCGTATTGGCAGTAGCGTGCGAATCAGATTATATAAAGATAATCGAAGACGGAGTAGAGTGCAAGGACTTTTTCTATTAATAGAAATAGTGCCTTCAGTTCATCCTGTTCCTGGGTGACTTGTATGGATGGATGTCTGACAGAGTATTTCCAGAAAGGTCACGTACATTGATTTCTTCAATCGTACCAAGAGTGGAAGCGGAGAAGGAAACTTCTTTTAGCTAACACGTAATGTACTGTTGAGGACGTCAATCGGTGATTTGATGGATTTGACGATGTGGCATTCGAAGTGAATCTGGTGTGATGATAAAGCGTAGCTTCTAGCCTCATCAACCGGTAAATGACAGAAATCGGGCAAGCAGCATGGCTATGTAGGTCGCACCTATTAGGCTGTATAATCACCTGATCTAGAGTTTCATTTACTTCTAAAAATCTATTGTCGATGCTGTCCCATTCGGGAAACGGTTGTTGATCCCAACCGTGGGTGATATACATTCGATACACTCAAGCGAAATGAGTGGTTGGTCATGTGTGGCTGAGTTGCAAGATGTTCTTGTTGAACTCGGTGTATTCTCCTCTAGAGATATACCAGCGGAAGGTGGTTCCATACCTTGTCATAATTAGAACCCAAATACCCAATACGTGCTTGCGGTTTTGATTGTATATTATATATGTGGAACGTGAGATACAAACGTTCCACTAGATTGTTATCTACTTGATTTAGACATTATTATAATATCAAAAGAGTTTTGATATAAAGATTATAGTTCCTTTCAAAGGGATTTTGAAAGTTAAATCAAGTGTTGGATTCTCATAAGGGAAAAACCCGTTCCGTGTTATACGGCGTGGTCTTATGAGATATCATTTAGTTTTCTGAAACTGTTTTAAACTGTTTACTCATACCAGTCCCATGACTGACCCGAAGTTATTTGTTTTGTTCTACCTAAACTCTTGGGTGCCTAAATTTGTACGGGCAGTCAAGTAGTTCAGGATTTTTCAGATATATCTAAAGGAGCTTGGAGCAGGAGGCTTCAGCGTTATCTAGTTATAGTATTGTTCCGTTGTGTTGTAAGTGTTGTACTCTGATAGGTGTATGTTATACAGTTAAAATTTTGTATTTCAAAGATGTGATATATTATATTTTGTTCCGCTGCGATGTGAGATTCTGTGTTGTTATTTCTATTCTTCTTCTACCTCTTTCTTCTAAAAAAAATGTTTCGTATTTTCGTGATATTTGGGTTGGACGTATGATGTATATAGTCAACTCCGATGTTGCGGATTTGCGGGTCATTACACTTGGTATCAGAGCTTAGGTTGAGCGAATACCAAGGCTTGTTGGAATGTGCTCATTAGAGATAGGGTCAGTAGTACCCTAGAATGAGTTGAGCGTATATATATACGAGAGAGCGTATTTGTTATTTGATATAAAAACTGTTTTATATTGTGTTGACTAGTCTGTTGAGTGGATTATAAATTTTGGTCGAATCGTGGGACGCCACGATGTCGATAGGAGTTTATAAACACTTGAACAGAAGATTGGACACGATATTGTTTTAAATAGTTGAGTTGATTGTTAGGATTATAATCAAATTAGATTATAAAAACAGAAATAGTTATATATAACCAATAGAATTTGTATATGAAATCAAATATACAAATGTGATAAATTGAAATTGAATTCAAACCAGAATTAAGAATTTAAAATCCTGGGAGTTTGGAAAATATTTTTCGAAATGGAGTTTGAAAGTAATATAGCACTGGACTCATTCAGTAGCTGGGAAATAATTCCGATGATGGTCGCAACATCATCAGTGTTCATTTTCGAGTTTCTAAGTGATGAATTGCTGCCTTAGAAAAGTTTTGATGGAAATTTGTTTGAAAAGAAACAAGTTGTTTGAAAATTCAAATGGTTTGAATTTGGGATATATATAAATATATGTATATATTTATATTACTTCAGAGGAATTTTGAAATGGGAATTGGAATATAGGTTTCAAATAGAAGTAAAATAAAGGAATTTGAATATATATATATATATATATATAATTCAAATAAATGAAAAGGTATAATTTGAATTCAAAGGAATTCAAATGAGTTTGAATTAAGAAAATTCAAATAGAAATTGTATAAGAAATTTGAAATGGAATTTGAATTCAAAGGAATTCAAATGGATTTGAATAAAGAAAAGTCAAATAGAGATTTGAATATTAGAATTCAAATGAAATTTGGTTAAATAGAATTTCAAAGAGAATATAAAGTGGAGGTTGAATATTTGAATTCAAAGAAAATATAAAGTTTGAAATAGAATTTGAATTCAAAGGAGTTAAAATAGAATTTAAATTCAAAGGATTTCAAATAGAAATTGAACAAAGGAATTTAAATAGAAATTGAATAAAGGATTTCAAATGAAATTTGAATAAGGGATTTGAAATGGGTTTTGAATAAAGGATTTCAAATAGAAATTGAAGATAAGAAATTTCAAATAGAAATTGAAGATAAGAAATTCAAATAGAATTTGAAGATAAGGAATTGAAATAGAATTTGAATAGAAGAGAAATTCAAATAGAAATTGAATAGAAGAGAAATTCAAATAGAAATTGAATAGAAGGAAATAATATAGAGTTTGAATAAAGAGATTCAAATGGAATTTGAATATTGTAAATATATAGGATTTGAATATTAGAAGTGTAATAGATCGGGAATATTATGTGAAATGGATTGGATATATATTAAAAATATATCAGAATGGAGTTGAATTTATTATAAACAAAGTTAAAACATTAATATTTATAAATTAATTAAAACGAGCTCGCCATAGCGCGGCAGTTCGAAATTTGGCGATTCGAACTTCAATTTAGTATACAGAACTCATTTGAAGTCGAAATTCTGTGAAACAAGAATCGTCGGGACCGGTTGAACAATAGTTTTCTAATGAAAGAGAAAAATCTGGATTTCGTCGTATAGATTTTGAGTTATGTCAAAATCAAATTTTTAGAAAAGCAGCGCCAGAACCATTATAAAACCGTAACGGTTTAATTAAATAAATAAAAGGATTTTTAGGAAATAAAATCCGAATTGGCATTAGAAAAATCCAGACTGGAGATATAAAATAAATATGAACTCCAGTGAAGTAAGTGAAAGGATTTTTAAGACAAAAATCATATTTTAAATGGTTAAATCGAATTAACTAAATGGGAAAATAATTAGTTAAAGGAAATTTGAGTCGAAATTGGGTTTTTGGATAAGTGAAAGAGGTTGAGAATTTATATTCGAAATCGAATATATAACTCGAGTTGAAAATGTAATTAGATTAGTTTATAATTAAGTTGACATATATTTGAACAAGTTATATTCAAATAAAAAGGGTGAAATAGGAAAACGGTTAATTAGCAACTAGTTAATGAGAATTTGAATGATTGAAAAAATTAACTTAAGTAAGTTAAATGGATCGAAATGAATAAATTGAGTAAAATCAATGTGAATGAAATATGAATTGGGAATGAAAAAAGGAAATGTATTTGTAAAACAAATACAAAAGGAAGTTATGTGCAAACAAATAGAAGGAGAAATATTTTTAAAAACATTTACAAATAGATTCAATGGAAATATTTATTTATAGAAAATAAATAGAATGTTATAGATGAGATATTTGTTAAATAAGTAGAATTTAATCAAAGGAATATATAGAAGATGAATAGAAAATGGAAATCTGTTTATAACAGATAAATAGAAAAGATTAATTTATAAATAATAGTTTATAAATTAAATTAAATATTTATCATTGGATAGATGGAATATATAAGTCTGAACTTATATAGAGAAGAGATATTGGTTTTTAACATCGATAGTTTTAAATAGAAGGGGTACACAACACTTGTGTAAGTGAAGTAACGTTATTAAAGAGAACATTTATAAAGTGAAGAACCGTTACTAAAAGTAAATCTTTATAAATGAATAAACGTTATCCAATAAGAGATATTCGAATAAGAAAAGTCGATTAGAGTTAGAAATAATCGATTAGAGTTAGAATAAATCGATTAGAGTAAGAGTTAACCAGATAGAGTAATTGAACATAGTCAATCGAATTAGGATTTAATTGAATGTTAGTTATTCAATTAAAGTTGATCGAATATAGTTATTGAGATAGAGTTGGTCAAACATAGTTACTCAGGATAAGTTACCATTTCATACGACTGCTAGCGTAATTCGCAGGGCTGCAGATAGCCTAGGACGGTCGGATGTTTCCTGAGGGAATCAGGCGTAACCATTGTGATCGCTGCGATCTAGAGTCAAGCGAATAGAGTTAAATTGAATATTAGTTTTTTCGAATAGAATTAAAGGAGTTATTGAATATTAGTTTTTTCGAATAGAGTTAAAGGAGTTATTGAATATTAGTTTTTTTCGAATAGCGTTAAAGGAGTTATTGAATATTAGTTATTCGAATAGAATTAAAGGAGTTATCGAATATAATTTATTCGAAAGGAATTATCGAATTTGGTTATTCGGAAGGAGTTATCGATTATTTGTTAATCGAAATGAGTTATCGATTATAGTTTAATCGAAAAGAGTTATCGATTAGTTTAATCGAAGTGAGTTATAGAATATTGGTTATTCGAAGGAGTTATCGAATATAGCTTATTCGGAAGGAGTTAAGTGAAAAGAGCTAATCAAATAGAGTTAATTGATAAAAGTAAATTGATAAGAGTAAATCGAATATAGTTTATTCGAAGAAAGGTTTTCGAATCTAGTTATTCGAAAGATAGATTATCGAATATAGTTATTCGAAGGGAGGAGTTATCGAATAGGGATTTATTCGAAAGAGGGTTACGTAGGGAAGTTTGAAATGTTGAGTATCAACATAAATAAGTTTTGAAAGAGATAAAAGGGTTTGTAGCACTTTTCCTACCTTAGCAATTTCGAGGACGAAATTATTTTAAGTGGGGAAGATTGTAATGACCCGGATCCTTAGGGGTTAATTTTTGAATATTTAATATTTAATTTAAATATTGGGTGGATAATATAAATGGAATTTTATATTATGTTATTAGTTTAATAATCAATTTCAATTTAAAATTGAATATATTAAATAACAGAATACGAAAATGGATTTAGTTGAATTCAAATTTTAATTCTGAATTAAATTACAGTTCAAATAATCAATAGAAAATTCTATTTGAATTCGAATAAGAATATTAATTTATTGTCACAGAATTTATTGTTTTAAAATTTGGTTTATATCAATTTAAATAGATATCTTCCACAGATGATCGAATTGGACTTCGTGACCTATCCCAGTGTGTCCGGAACAGAGGTATTACCCTAAGAATGCCAGTTACTGTGTTTATAAAGGAGTTCGGAAATCACGGTGTATTTTTATTTAAAGGACACCGGATCTAAAATAATTAAATAAAATATATTCCTTTTATTGTATGGACCAGAACAGAACAAAAACGTGCTCCCTTTTCCTTACCACAAACAAGAACAGGCCGTGCTCCCTTTACAACCACAAAGAAAATGGCCTTGCTATCCGAATTCAAAGCCACAACTTCCTTTATATAAACGCAAGTACCCTCCCTTTCTATTTCCTTCCCAGTTTCCCCTTTTAATTTCAACGAGCAAAATCAAAGCTTCAACCGACTGGAAATGGGATAGTGCGACAATGTTCTGGGTAGCTCGAACACGAGCTTCGCGAGTTAAATCAGAGTTCCTTGTCGATGATTGGGGGAAACCAGAACCGCGATTTTTTAAATCATAAGACCCCTGGAGTTGGTCGACCTAGCTGTAACCCTCACGTGTAGGAAGGAGCTCCGTCGTGGGTTTTACTAAGTACAGAAATGGATTTCGACATTTGTGAGATCTGCGATTTTGGGAGGAGGCTGTGGAAGTGCGATCTGGTGATGAACGCGATAAGCTGGAGTGGGTTGGAGTTAGATTCGGTTGTGGGTTTGTACTCGATGAAAAGGAGGAGATGTGAGGTGACGGGATGGCGTTTGATGGGGGTTCGAGATGTGGACACAGGTAGCGATGACAGTGGGTGATTGTAGGGTTGTTAATGTCAAGGTGGAAGGGGAAGTCCGACAGTGGCAAATGGAGGAGAAACACAGGAAGAAAGGAAATGGATTGGCAGTTGACTGCGAGATGTTCGATGAATTGCCGAACTAGGATAAGAGCAGCTTTGGGACTGATTTTAGTTGGAGTTGTTCGGAAATGGAATTAAGGTATTTATTCATTTATTTAAAATTCAAAATTTAAATAGGAAGAATAACTTAATTATTTATTTTAGTTAAATTTGATAATACCGTAATCGATTAATAAAATAAATAAATAATTGTAGGTGTTAAACAAATAAATTCGAGTTATTCATAGCTGCCATAGTTCATCAGCTAATCGGATATATGGCAAACAAATAACGGTGAGTAAAATCTCACTCTTGAAATTATTTTCATCAGTTAAAAATAATTGTTTTGTTGATTGTTGGATGCTTTAAATATTTATTTATTTGCTGTTAAAAATATATTAGTTATCTAGGATTGGTTGACTACTATATATATTGGGTTGATGATTGGTTGGATTCCCGCAGTTTCATTAGCGGATGCCCGCGGTTTCATAGCGGATGATTACCCTATACGCCCCACGCTATGATTAGTGGATGACCTTCTATACCGCGATATCCTGCCACGAAGCAGGATGGGTATTACTATGTTGACTAACGTCTGTGGATGCAGGAAAACAGGTTGGAGGAATCCAACTGGATTCCTCAAAAATATATATTTTCTGTTGTTTGTTTGATTTCATATATATTCCTATATGATGTGTTAAAAATCAAATGATTGAAAATTGGTTGATTCGATTGTTTAAAATATCAATGGGGCTTGGGATATTGATTTATAAAATACCCTGAAAGGGTATTTGAGATTTAAAAAGTGAATTCTATTTTTATAAATAGAATTTGAATTTTTAATGAACTATAGGAAATATTTACTTGTTTTGAAGATATATAAAACGAGTATTGATTTTATAAACGTTGTTTATAAATGAAAATATGGGATTTGAATCGAATTTATAAACTCAGTTTATAAAGGAAAAATATGGGATTTGAATCGAATTTATAAACTCTGTTGATAAAGGAAAAATATGGGATTTGAATCGAATTTATAAACTCTGTTTATAAAGGAAAAATATGGGATTTGAATCGAATTTATAAACTCTGTTTATAAAGGAAAAATATGGGATTTGAATCGAATTTATAAACTCTGTTTATAAAGGAAAAATATGGGATTTGAATCGAATTTATAAACTCTGTTTATAAAGGAAAATATGGGATTTGAATTAAATTTATAAACTTTGTTTATAAATATTTAATGGGGGATTTTAAGTAAAGTTATAAACATTGTTTATAAATAAATGCAGAGAATTCAAATAGAATTTGAATAGATTTGAATATAGGAATTCAAATGGACTTTAAACTATAGATTTGAATATAGAAATTCAAATGGACTTTAAACGATTTGAATATAGGATTCAAATGGAATTTAAACAATAGAATTTGAATAGATTTGAATAATAGAATTCAAATGGAGTTTAACTATAGATTTTGAATATAGAATTCAAATGAAGTTTAAATATAGGGATGATAATAGAATTCAAATGAAGTTTAAATAAAGAGAATTCAAATAGAATTGAACTGGAATTTAAATAGAGAAGTCGATAAGGAAACGAGAGTATGAGTATAATTAGAATTTGTTAATATGAAGTTAAAATATATTTGAACATGTCATGTTCAAATAAGAAGGTGAAATAGACTGAAAAGTTAAGTAACAGATTTAATTAACAAATTGAGTTAAAACGATTGGTATAGTTAAAATAGATTGGACAAGCATAAATATACAGGAGACAGGTATGGAATAAAGTATAGAAGTGAAATAAATAGAATGCCCGACAAAAAGGTACGTATTTAATTCATATATGAGATTTTATGCGCCGTATCGGCAAGCCGCTTGGCTTTTTCTTTTTTCTTTTTGAGATGAGAAGGACCGGGAAAGCTATTTGAAATTTCCCGATGCTCCCGGTACAAAGGAGGTTATGGTGAATTTTTTCGGGAATTTAAGGAGATAGAGTATTTTTAAGATAATTTGATAGTTAGAAATTAACATATCAAAATATATAGAAGTCGATAAGGAAATGAACTTTGAAATAGAATAGTATAATCAAAAAGGAAGTATAAGAATAAAATCTCGAAAGAATAGAAGAGAAAGTTTATATGTGTTTAAAAGTGAATCAGTAGTTGTATGGTATTGATTATTCGAGTAAGTAGTTTTATCTGTTTTGACGTTATAAATGTTATTCAGTCAAGGTCTGAGAGGTAGTTATACCCCAACTTGATTGATTTCATTATTAGCAAATAAATAGTAAGATTCCAGGCTCGAAGATCAATGTTGGATAAAAGTTAGTTGAATATAGTATTTGGGTTGTCGTAACGATGTTTTACACAACATCCGTTTTAACCCAAATGAAATGTAAGCTTGGAAATAGAATATAGATTATTTTCTAAGTATAGAAATAAACGAGATCGGAAAGAGATAAGTAATTGGAATATTTTCCAATTATAAAATATCATATATTTTCTAAAGTTAGAAAATAACGTGAAAGGCCAATATAGTTATTGAAAATATTTGGTTAACAAATATTGATAAGAAATAGAGAAGAGATTTAATTAATGAAATATTAATTAAAGGCTCACTGATTGTTGGATGTTTGGATGAACACTTGTTTTATTCGATAGTTAAATCATCGATTATCGAAACACTTGTTTTTATTCGATAGTTAATTCACAGACTATCGAAGTTTTGACCATCGTTGTCAATATGGAGAGACCTGTTGGATTATTATCCGAAGAACCACTCCGTATTGGCAGTAGCGTGCGAATCAGATTATATAAAGATAATCGAAGACGGAGTAGAGTGCAAGGACTTTTTCTATTAATAGAAATAGTGCCTTCAGTTCATCCTGTTCCTGGGTGACTTGTATGGATGGATGTCTGACAGAGTATTTCCAGAAAGGTCACGTACATTGATTTCTTCAATCGTACCAAGAGTGGAAGCGGAGAAGGAAACTTCTTTTAGCTAACACGTAATGTACTGTTGAGGACGTCAATCGGTGATTTGATGGATTTGACGATGTGGCATTCAAAGTGAATCTGGTGTGATGATAAAGCGTAGCTTCTAGCCTCATCAACCGGTAAATGACAGAAATCGGGCAAGCAGCATGGCTATGTAGGTCGCACCTATTAGGCTGTATAATCACCTGATCTAGAGTTTCATTTACTTCTAAAAATCTATTGTCGATGCTGTCCCATTCGAGAAACGGTTGTTGATCCCAACCGTGGGTGATATACATTCGATACACTCAAGCGAAATGAGTGGTCGGTCATGTGTGGCTGAGTTGCAAGATGTTCTTGTTGAACTCGGTGTATTCTCCTCTAGAGATATACCAGCGGAAGGTGGTTCCATACCTTGTCATGATTAGAACCCAAATACCCAATACGTGCTTGTGGTTTTGATTGTATATTATATATGTGGAACGTGAGATGCAAACGTTCCACTAGATTGTTATCTACTTGATTTAGACATTATTATAATATCAAAAGAGTTTTGA
Source organism: Allium sativum (assembly GCA_030737875.1). Lineage (NCBI taxonomy): Eukaryota > Viridiplantae > Streptophyta > Magnoliopsida > Asparagales > Amaryllidaceae > Allium > Allium sativum. Next base: position 504,092,245 of record CM060921.1, on the reverse strand, counting down.
TATAAAGATTATAGTTCCTTTCAAAGGGATTTTGAAAGTTAAATCAAGTGTTGGATTCTCATAAGGGAAAAACCCGTTCCGTGTTATACGGCGTGGTCTTATGAGATATCATTTAGTTTTCTGAAACTGTTTTAAACTGTTTACTCATACCAGTCCCATGACTGACCCGGAGTTATTTGTTTTGTTCTACCTAAACTCTTGGGTGCCTAAATTTGTACGGGCAGTCAAGTAGTTCAGGCTTTTTCAGATATATCTAAAGGAGCTTGGAGCAGGAGGCTTCAGCGTTATCTAGTTATAATATTGTTGTGTTGTAAGTGTTGTACTCTGATAGGTGTATGTTATACAGTTAAGATTTTGTATTTCAAAGATGTGATATATTATATTTTGTTCCGCTGCGATGTGAGATTCTGTGTTGTTATTTCTATTCTTCTTCTACCTCTTTCTTCTAAAAAAAATGTTTCGTATTTTCGTAATATTTGGGTTGGACGTATGATGTATATAGTCAAATCCGATGTTGCGGATTTGCGGGTCATTACAATTTGCCATGAGCGGTAAAAATATAATTATCACATTCCTGTGTCCGACGCATCGTCACTAACACGAACATGACATAATATGGCTGCGAACGGTACAATTGTTTATTTAGAACTTTCCTAAATTTTTGTTTATTCAATATTTCACTTTTTATATGAATCTAACTTGTAATGTTTGGGTATAAACTGTATATTGATTCAGTGGAAAAGACAAGCGATAGCGATTGTGGAGATCCTAATGATCCCCAAGTGAGATTGAAGCGTGATTGTGTTGGTGTACCTGCTGCATTTAAGCTTAACAACTCCTCTCAGCATGTAGTGATTGTGGCAAATACTCACATAAACTGTTCCTTGGCTTTTCATGCAAAGCAAAAGATCACCTTTTCTGCCTATACAAATATAAGCAATTCTGATTGATTTTTCCTTCGTATAGGGATCCTGAATGGATAGATGTGAAATTAGCTCAAGTGAAGTATCTTGTACTGCGATTGACACGATTTACGGAGCTTGTTGCAAATAAATTTAGTTGCTTGTCTTCCATAATTGTTGCTGGTGATTTTAATTCAACTCCTAGTGATAAGGTTTGTTATTTTAGCTTCTTTTGAATGAATTTCATCAGAGTGATCCATAGGATAGAGTAGAAATATGATTAGAAAATACTCTATTTGAAAAAAAATGTGTTGTGTGAGAGAAGAAATTGTTGTACATGAATGATGTATAAAAATTATAGAAATTTTTGTTGTAATTGTTTGTACTGTTAAAACTTTGTTAAAATAAATTTTTTATTTGTTTATTTCATTTTGTGGTATACACTAGTATAAAACAAATACATTTAATATGAAATATCTACAAGCTGTAATTTTTTTTAACGATTTCTGAATCTATTGCCATGGGCATATACTGTTGCAAAAGTATCGTTGCAACAACAAAAGCCCGTGGCAAAATAGTATACTGCACATCTTATTGCAATGGGCAAAAAATGTTGCAGAAAGGAACCGACCTTTTGCAACTTCGGCTATACAGATGGGCGCTGGCCTGTTCCAATAGGACTACTGCAGCAGATATGGCCTGTTGCGAAAAGTGTCTTTTGTTGTAGTGCTATAATCATTCTAACCAAGAGCAACACTAAGTATTATTGTCGGAAAGCACGGAGAATGGGATTCGAACGAGCTAAATGTTGCATTCATTCCTTTGAATGAATACTGGCACGAAAAATTTAAAACTTCTCAACTTACCATTTGTGCTCAGTCTAGGTTCAAAGCAATGGTACAAGAAAATTTCCCTAGTTACATAGTACAAAATATAATAGAATCAATCGCAGCACGTGACAATAGCGGAATACATAATACATATCACAATAGTAATGTCCGTAATACATCGTCCATAGTACATAATACCGCTCCCAAAATACATAATATCATACACTATAATAACTAGTAGGTACTGATAAATCCAAAGCTGCATAGCTATGCAGTTAAAGCCCCACTAAAGCCCTGCAATATCCCTGATTTATTCCATAGCGCTTTTCAACCGCTACGCTATTTTAATTTAGAGCTGATGAATAGAAGATCCGCTTATAGCCCCGCTATATTCCATTGCATCCATTAAATCAAGGCTTTTTAGCATTCGTTTTAGCAATTTTAATATATAGCTTGATTTGATTTGTTCTCTTTTTAAAAAGTCCAATAAATTTAGCGTAAAGTGATAAATTTAAGGCATAAATATCTAATATATGGTAACAGTCAATCACGCTCATCAAATTTAGCAGGAAAAACTGTGATATTCCACGATTTTGTTATATAAAATTAATTAATATTAGTTTCTTGTGCACGTATAATGTGAGAAAGATGATTAATTAATTTTCAATTTTTTTTACATCTAATGAACCTTTCTGCGGCTCCGCTATATCCCCGCTATACCTTTTTGCACCTCTGCCGCTATAGAACTGCTAAGTGCTTTGATTGCACTGCTGCGTAGTCCAAAACCCCAAAATTTGGAAAATGATAAGAATGCTTCTAGAATCCATGCAACCTATCTTGCAAACAATCATCAATCTTACCCGAGAATTGTAAAAACAAATCACACTGGTCATACTATTTCTAGTGTGAGTGAAGAAGGATCCATAGACGATGAACAGTAACACTTGTCTCATTAAATACATGATAGGAAAGAATAAAACTAAGTATTGTTTATATAAATCAATGTGACATAAATTTAAAATAATCACACAAGAGAATATGTCAACAAATAAATCCAACTATAATATCATATACAAATCAATATGTGATACATCGATAATTATCAATATGATGAAAATAAATTAAGGCAAGATATCGTATGTAAATAAATATGACACCAACAACAATCATAATATGAAAGAATAAATCTAGGCATAATATCATATATGAACCAATACAATACCCATAATCAATACCATATATAGAACAAAACGGCAAAAGAAAATCAACTCAAAGTACCATATATAAACCAATAAGATACCCGTAATAAATATCATATACAAAACAACATGATAATAAATGAAACCAAAGTATCATGTAAACTATTGCAAGCTGGAAGGCTTACCATTATTCAGTCCATCATTACTTCTATGACAACTTATTATACTAGGCATTTCATCCTTCAGTGAAATTGGTAAACATGGTCGTTAGTGCTATGAACAAATTTTTGTGGCATGGAGATCCTTTTGCAAAAGTGCTAATTCCAATATCTTTTTCCAAGCTGTATGATGGTAAGAAGAGTGGGGGTTTAGGCATTATTAATTTATTGTATTGGAATAAAGCTGCTATATCAGTTTATTTTCAAAAATTACTTTCTGATGATGGCAGTCTTTGGACAAAGTTTGTGAAAACGAACTCGATTGGAAAGAAGGAATTCTGGACTATGGCTATTCCTCAAAACTGTAACTGGAGCTAAAGGCACATTTTGAAATTAAGAGGTACTTTTCTTCCGCTAGTTCAATGTAATGCCATTGCCAATAAAAGGTTATCTTTTTGGAATTCTCCTTGGGCTGGTAGAGGTATCATTCTTAGTAATATAGTGGATTACAATATAAGGAGAAATAGTGGTATCCCTGAGGCTACTGTGGTTGATGATTATATTGTTGATGGTGTACTGATTCTGCCTTACAACAGTTCTTCTATTTTAAAGAATTTATGGACTGAGATTAAGGAAATTTTTAAGTTTAGAAATGATTTTAAGTTGGCTTGGATGGGAAAATTTCACACTATCAAACATGTTTATAATGTTTTGCAAGGTGAAAAGCCTACGTTTCCTTGGCACAACAGAATTTGGAACATGAAATCTTCAGCAAAATCTAATTTTTTTCTTATGGAAGGTCATGTCTAATGCTATAAATACAAAGGACAAGCTGTTCTCTATGGGTGTTATTTCAGATAGTGTTTGTGTATTATGTAGATCTGAATCAGAGACTAATACTCACCTGTTCTTTGAGTGCAATTATGTATATTTGATTGGAGTAGATTGCTAGCAACTGGACGATTCTACAGGCCTTCGAATGATAGTAAAATTGAATGGTTCAATGTTTTCAAAGCTACTAAATGGAGGACGAATAAAAGTATGGCGTTACTGAAAATTCTTAAGATTTTCTTGCTAGAAATTTGGGCTAAGCGTAGTAGCAGGATTTTTGGTGGAAGTTCTTTGAGTTATAATGAAGTTTACACAGTAATCCACAAGAAGATCTTAAGGATATTGAATATTGGTTGAAGATTTTATTTTGCTTTCTATTTTCAATCATATCTGGAAGTGATGAAGTGATTACGATTAGTTGTGGAATTGGTACTCACGGCGAGTATAGAGTTTTTTTAGTGCAGATTGTTTTATGCTACTGTTTTTTTCTCTATATTGGTTGTAGTATGTAGAGTTACTTGTACAGAACTTTGTATTGTTTTTGTTGTTAATAATATTTCTGTTGCCTTTCAAAAAAAACCAATATGATGATAACAAATCAACCTAGGGTATCATATATAAACTAATATGGTACTCATAAATTTTTATCAAATATAAAATAATAGGATGATAACAAATCAAAACAGAGTATCATATATGAACCAATATGATACTCATAACAATTATCATATATAAAAAATACGATAAAGTAATCAAGTCGGGGTATCGCATATGAACAAATACGATACTAATAACCATTATCATATGTAAAACAATATGATAACAATTATCAACAATTAAAATGTAATTAGGTAATAGTGGATTTTGCGGATAAGTATAACCCGACTCATAACATGTACCAAATGAACAAACGCTAGTGTTGTAAAATCATAGTAGTACAGCTCGAGCGTGCATCGAGACATCAACACTATAATCTACTCATAACGCCATAACACACCTGGTGATTAACCTAGGATAACCAAGACGGTCTAAGGCGAAGGCCGTAAGCTACCCGTTTATGACACTACACGTGGGACCCCATGCCTCCATCTATTGTAGTTCGTGACCCGACGATTGGGAATCCCGATTAAAAACAAAATTGCCCAATGAAGCAAATCGTTGACTTTTGGTGGTAGATGGGCGAATATGAAACCACTTATTCTGGTAATGATCCTGAATCTGGTCGACCAGGATGGAGTTTGGCCCATTGGTATAACAGAGTCCAATCTATCCCAACCAAAAATCAAAGAGAGGTCTAAAAATATTGTTACATATAAATAAATGGCATGAAACTCGATATGTTATGACTAGAATATATTCATTACTTGGAGAAATAAGCCAGCATTTCCAAAAAAACAACGTAGCAATCACAAAAAAAATAAAATCCAAATCGAGATAAAATCGATGTATAACTACTAATCTGATAGCCAAGTCATAAACAAGATCAAGCATGCCATATAACAATGGGAATTCATCACATTAAATCAAACCTCAATGGTTGCGATATAGAATAAAAAGTACCATTATAGGAATGACATATAAGCATGTCAACTTGATGACGAATTAAAGCACATCAATTCAAAAAAGGTTATATACTCCCAAATAGTAACTACTCAAATAATGCACATGCGTCGCATACCATATCGCATCACTTCAATATTTACTAAGTGGTAGTACACTCCACTTATTGAAAATTCACATAAATAAATATTCCATAAGGTTATAATATTATAAATCATACCTAAAAAGGTACTTATGTATAGATCTATAATTGTTTCAAAATCCCAAACTTGAAATTTAGTTCACAAGTCATGTCTCAAAATCCATATACACACACACACACACACACACACACACACACACACACATATATATATATATATATATATATAAGCCAAACTTTACAAATTCCAAAAACGTGTTTCCAAAAGTAGTTAATCAGTTATAATACAAATGCACTTTGTAAATAAATATATTTCCATCATAATCATTTATAAAAGAAACTAAACCAATGTAAAGATCCGCAACTTCCCCGTAAAGGAAGGCGTCGGATAGTTCGAGAACAAGCCACAACAGAACGCATATAAAAGAACATTTCATTGTATATTACAACAATGCATCAGATTACAAGAATATACAGAGTATAAATGAATAAATTACATTCGACAATTATCAGAGATTACAATAAATTACATAGCAGCGGAAAAATATACAAAACACAACTAGAAGTAGATATACAGATACAAAGCTTTCCGGATATCGTTCCAGCTGTAAACCAGGATCCTGTGAATATAAATCTGCAAAACCAAAACTACTAGCTGCCCGTGTCAAAATAGGGGCACCCAGAGTTTAGGTTAAAACAATAAACTCCAGGTCAGTCATGGGACTGGTGTGAGAACTAAAACAGTTATTAATCTTTATTTTTAAAGTTAGGTAAATCAAGGGACCACGCCGTATAACACGGAACGGGTTTCCTCCCAAGAATACCAGTGCATAAAAACAAACAGCGCAATGCTAAGTAAAGAAAAATGAAGCTGTTATAAGACCCAGGTCCTATCACACAATGCAACGCAAGCCGGGGGATAGGGTTTTCCCTTATAACAGCCAAAGAATGCTTGATACGTTTGAAACAAATCATTTGATACTATAATAAGTGCATAGTGTATAAAACAACTTCAAATCATAAGTATCAATCATAGGCAGCATGGGTACCATATATCATGTCGCCATACTAGTTTTACAATTAAAACCGCAAATGTCACGTATTTGGAAATTGGATTTCCGTCTATGAACTGAGGCAAAAGATAGTCCTCAACCGATTCGTGACTCTCTAGCCCGAGCCACAGGATCAGAGCTCGAGTGACCCTTGGAGCGACAGGGCCGGTCCACCGATGTGGATTAAAATGCCTGAACACTACGTTTCCCCACCCTATGGGGTGTAAGTCTGGTCCGTCTGCCAACCAGAATGCATCGGCCGAAACCGATATAACCGAGGCGCCTCGCAACAACAACAACCACATAAGTCAAACTCGTCAGGGCGCGTAAAACCACTGACGCCACTTCTAACTAGAAAGAAACGCAAGTCCTCCCTGAGGTCCGTCTCCCCTTTTTGGTTCATACCGGGTGTGAAACTCGCGAATTCACGTTACACAAAGCTGTGCCACACAGGCTGTGCTTTGATCATCACCACAAGACTTTGCTTTTCAACAGAAGCCTCGATCTATTGCCACTTAGGCATGCCACACAGGCAATTCACTCTATGCGTTTGATATCCATCAATATATAACCCCTGAGCTCGTACGTCTCAGAGAAGGGCGTTAAGCAAGAGAATAAATTCTCCGCCGCCAAACAGATATATATTTAATAGAAATCAATCACACAGACTAAAATCCAATGTCAGACACACAGTCCATTTACAAGTCCGTTCTGGGTCTGAACGAAACCGGAGGCACCTAGTACCCCGCATATCCATCGATCTCCAAGTACGTCTGGACGATCACCAACTGTTTCCATCTTCTTGGGTGTACAGCCCAATCAAGATCATCAGTAATCACCCAAACGACGTGAAGACTTCCGGTCTTCGACCATCGTCTTCATCTTCGACACCACGTCGAATCAGTTATTCAGAATGGGATAAACCCGGTCTTTCTGAATAACTCGCGTATATATTATAAAAGTGTTACACAAACACAACATACGCCCCATTCCAATTCAGAATATTATTTTATTCAAATATTCCTATACTTTGGGAAAAGTTCCCATTAATTTTATCCAAGATGAATTCTTTAAATTTATTCTTTAATCTTCTTTGAATATCAATTCAAACTAGTCGGGATTAGCGAACCACACCGAAGAAATCATTTATTTTATTTCCCAATCCCAACCTATTCATCCCATGAAGTAAAAATGGTTATACTTCATATCTAATACCACGGTGTTATCGGTAAATTCAATTACCATTTCACGTTCAAATCTAATTAAAGATTTAACTATCGCCTGGAGTAAAACTGGTGATACTCCATTCTCGATCTTTTCAATCTAATTAAAGGTTCATTAAAACTCCACTTAGTTTTAATATTTCTCTGGGTTAAAGAATCAGTGTCATTTAAAAACACAGTTCACGATAAACCCAAAATCACATTCATTAATTATCGGGTTAAAGAACAAGTGTTATTTTAAAACACTGTTCACGATAAACCCAAAAATCAATATCAATTCAATTCCAATGAAATCTCATTTAATTGGTACACTTCATTAAATCCAAATAAAAAGATTTAATCTTTTCACAACTGGGTTCAAGAACAGTGTTAGTGAAGACGCCATTCACGACAAACCCAAATCACATTTGATATTCAATACAAGGCTCTGAATAGAAAATATATCGGCTTATATTCAATATCAAATTCTACGATTAACAAATGTCGTATTGAAATAACGATATAAATGTATATCTTTCAAATTCCCATAACAACATCTGTATAATCACGAATTCCAACATCGAAATATTCCGAAGACAATTTCGATTCAAATCCACTCCAATGCAATCATTGGAAATTCTGGTTATTTTTAAAACCCTTTTCAAATTCAATTTATTTATTTAAAAATAAATAGAATTATATTTCTAGTTCAAAACTAGTTCATTTCGATAAAAATCTATTTTTATCTTTTCAAATATGGATTTTTTCATCCCAAATCATCACAAATCATTTCTTATGATTTTACACAAATTATTACTATTTTTAATAATTTTATCAAGGCCCGTACAGTCGATTTCCACCAATGGCCATCGAACTGCACTTACAGCGACCTTTTTCAAATTTGATTTGGACATAATTCCAAATCCAACCGTTAGATTTCTAATTTCTCACATTCGTTAGAAAGCTCTCTTCGATACGAACCCAACGGTTCCGGTTTTAGGAGAATCCGACGGTCGGATCTCCCGTAATGTCCGTTTGAAATCAATGGTCGAAATTCGCGAACTGCCGCGGCGCGGCGCGTTCTATTCAGGCCATTATATTATATATATATAATATATACTTCGTCGATTTCTATTTAAAACAAATTATATAAATAGTTTTGAATTCATTTCAAAAACCTTTTCAACTTCCTTTTCAATTCAAATCACAATTGAATTCTTCTTTATAGATTCGTTTTAAAATTCATTTCTATTCAATTCAAATTTCAATTCAATTTGAATTCGTTTTCAATTCAATTCATTTCGAAATCGTTTTCAATTCAATTCATTTCGAAATCGTTTTCAATTCACTTTGAATTCGTTTTCAATTCAATTCATTTCGAAATCGTTTTCAATTCACTTCATTTCGAGATCGTTTTCAATTCACTTTGAATTCGTTTTCAATTCAATTCATTTCGAAATCGTTTTCAATTCAATTCATTTCGAAATCGTTTTCAATTCAATTCATTTCGAAATCGTTTTCAATTCACTTCATTTCGTTTTCAATTCACTTTGAATTCGTTTTCAATTCAATTCATTTCGAAATCGTTTTCAATTCACTTTGAAATCGTTTTCAATTCAATTCATTTCGAAATCGTTTTCAATTCACTTCATTTCGAGATCGTTTTCAATTCACTTTGAAATCGTTTTCAATTCACTTTGAATTCGTTTTCAATTCAATTCATTTCGAAATCGTTTTCAATTCAATTCATTTCGAAATCGTTTTCAATTCAATTCATTTCGAAATCGTTTTCAATTCACTTCATTTCGTTTTCAATTCACTTTGAATTCGTTTTCAATTCAATTCATTTCGAAATCGTTTTCAATTCACTTCATTTCGAAATCGTTTTCAATTCAATTCATTTCGAAATCGTTTTCAATTCAATTCATTTCGAAATCGTTTTCAATTCAATTCATTTCGAAATCGTTTTCAATTCACTTCATTTCGTTTTCAATTCACTTTGAATTCGTTTTCAATTCAATTCATTTCGAAATCGTTTTCAATTCACTTCATTTCGAAATCGTTTTCAATTCACTTTGAAATCGTTTTCAATTCATTTTGAATTCGTTTTCAATTCAATTTATTTCGAAATCGTTTTCAATTCAATTCATTTCGAAATCGTTTTCAATTCAATTCATTTCGAAATCGTTTTCAATTTCGTTCACGTCAAAATGGCGTCAAACTAATCAACACGGCTTCATAAATTTCTATTTTCAAATATTCTATTTTCAAATATTCTATTTCAAATATTCTATTTCAAATATTTCCATTTCTAAACTGGAATGAGGCTCAATCAATTACCATATAAAATTAATTATATGGATTTTCACACAACACATGTATATAATAGCCTTGAAAAATGATCAACCATCAACCAAAGTGCACTACACTGTATAAGCATCAAATAAAGATATCTAACGCTTATAACAGCCTGTCAATCAATCGATCGACATATTTAATCAATCAGGATGAGTGAACTTCAAATTTCACCCCAACACCCGTGTGGGGTTTCAAACAACCAAACACAGATTTTATTTGTGCAGTTGGGCGATGTGTAAAATTTATCGTCGCAATCAATGTCATTCAAATAGTTGTACATAAACAAACCGTCTGGTTTGCAAATGAATATTTTATTTTATTCACTTTCACGTTAAAAATTATATTTTTAACGACAAAACATTTTATTCCAACATATGAATTTCTATTCAGTTCATTCTTTAAATAAAATGATATTTTTATTTTTCTAACTTATTTTAGAAAATTTCGGCGGCATAACGGCACGATACTAGAAACGGGACAAGGCCTAGCCTTATCCCCGGTCTAGTGAAGGCCCACGCCATTCACACATCAATCATATCAATTTCATTTCACCAAACTATTCAAATCAACCCAAACAATCTAACTAACAACACAGCCAAACAAACAAGTCCATGGTCTGTGGACGATTGTGTCGGGTGCTACTAAGCACCGTCTGCATCCTAGTATATATATATAACTAGAAAAGAAATAGAAAGGTGAGAAATTCTCACAGATAGCTATCCTAGCTCCACGGCACTTCATTGTAGAGATCTTCGTCGTTCCCGCCTTTTGGTCACCTTCGTTGTCCGCTTTCACTACATATGTAAAAATCGAATTTTTATTTCACTTTTCAATATATAAAAATCGAATTTTTACTTCGATGTTCAATATATAAAAATCATATTTTTCTATCGAAGTTCAATATATAAAAATTCTATTTTTCTATCGAAGTTCAATATATAAAAATCATATTTTTATGCCGAAGTTCAATATATAAAAATCATATTTTTATGCCGAAGTTCAATATATAAAAATCATATTTTTATGCCGAAGTTCAATATATAAAAATCATATTTTTATGCCGAAGTTCAATATATAAAAATCATATTTTTACTTCGATGTTCAACATATAAAAATTTCGCCTTTTCAATAATAAAGATTTCGCCTTTTCAGTAATAAAGATTTCGCCTTTTCAATAATAAAGATTTCTCCTTTTAAATTTAAAGATTTTGCCTTTTAAATTTAAAGATTTCGCCTTTTAAATTTAAAGATTTCGCCTTTTCAATAATAAAGATTTAATCTTTTCTATTACTTTTTAAAGTCTAAATCTTTTTCCTTTTAAAATTTAAAAATAAAATCAGTTTTTAAATGCTTTTTCAAAATCAGTTTTTACTTCTAATTAAAATTCAGTTTTTATCTTTTCAAATAATAATAAAAAAATAAAAAAAAATCAGTGTTTTTTTTCCTAATTAAAATCGGATAAAACTATATAAATAAAATAAAGAAATAAAATAAAAATAAAATAACTTACATGGGGGAGGTTTAGCGTCGGCGAGGTCTGGAAAGGGGGGGGGGGGGTAGCGTCGGTCGAGAGGAGGGGGGACTGTGCTGGTGGCGGCTCGCAGGTGGGGGTGCGGTTCGTGGGTCTCGCGTCGGAGCCGAAGATGGACGGAGGAGAGGGATTCGGGGCTAGGGGAAGATGGAGAGGATGGTCGGGAGGTGGAGGCGCCGGGGCACGTTCGGCCTCCGGTGGCGCGCGACGTCCAAGGGCGGGGCTCCGCCCTCTTTCTTTTTTTTTTTCCTGGAGAATGAAATTAATCTGGGGGGGGGGGGGGGGGGGGCAGAACGAGGTTAAAGGAGAGGAGGTTTTTTTTTTAATTATTTTATTTATTTTATTTTCAACCCTAAATGTTGACTTTTAATTCGAACACCTAACGAGACCCAACGACTGTCGCCCCTAGCTAAATACCCCCATTCCGAACACAATGGGATATGTATCGCAAGTTGATTCGATCGTTTGAATTAGTTTCCGTTGAATTTACATTTAAATCTCTATATTGAATTTCAAACGTACATTTCAAATTACCGGGGTCACATACTAACCAGAAAAATTCCCGAAAAATATTTTCTAGCTTCGTATTGACGATACGGTCCTAACAAAACTAGTTTCGCCGAATTCTGAGACCGTTTAAAAAATGGCCAATTTCCAGTCGATTAAAATCAACTGAAAATGGTCAAACGCATTTTCCTTTGCCACGCTCACATATTGATTCGAAAAATTATGAAATTTGAAACCTATCAATAACTTAACATCACGGACCCAACAAAACTGGTTTCGTCGAAATCCGAGGTCGTTTGCAAAACGGCTATTTTTAAGGGCCTTATATATATAAAAATATATATAAATTCCACAGCGACTATTTCTAATTTTAAACTGGACATATCTTATCATTTATAAAGTGAAATCTCAGTTTGTTAACTTCGTTGGAAAGATATTCACTATTAGATTCCATTATTTTTGGTTTCACTAAAATCCGGATTGTTTTGCACCCGGTACATTCAATTGAAGTTTGAAATCGAATTATCGAACTACCGCGCCATTTTCAATTCTATTTATAATTATATATAATTATTTATATTCTAACGACGACGCGTATATAAATATACGTCGATTTCAATTCAAAATAAATTTCTCGCCGATATTATTTAAAATAATTCATTTTAAATATTCAAAATTCGCTAAAATCGCTAAAATAAAATTTCAAACTGGCTCGCATTTTACGGGTTATTACAATCTCCCCCACTTAAAACTTTTCGTCCCCGAAAAGGAACAAAGTCGAAAGTGGTTTGATTATTCAACACTATATTCGATCTGGCTTGCATTCTCCAACTTTTTAGTTTCTGAGAATTTTCAAAATTCCGAAAATTTGGCTAACTCCCTAAATTTTCGAAAATTTTTGCCATAACCTCCCCTACACCGGGAGCATCGGGGAATTTCAAATAGCTTCCCCGGTCCTTCAGATCTCAAAAAGAAAAAGCCAAGCGGCTAGCCAATAGGCTCACAAAATCATCATCACCCAAACAAAACAGTAAATTATGTAGTAAACATGTACCTATTTGTCGGGCAAACAAATTTTATTCTCTGCTCTAGCCTCCTTGCTATGACCTGTTCAATGTAAGTACATGTATGCAAGCACATGCGACCAATTTTCAATAAAATTCAATATTTGTTTCAATTCGGCTAAATGGCTCAAAATTATCAAACAATTTAAACAAACAACACAAACATCAATCAATTAGTGAATTTAATGTTTCAAATTCATAATTTTGATACATATACAAAAATCATGTTTTTGATGTCAATTCACAACAACGTATTCTAGCTATATATAAGTTTTGGTTCTCACACCAGCCTAATGGAAATATATAGAAAATCACACCTTCGAAACACGAATATAAATACTGATGATGTCATGACTATCATCAGTACCATCTCCGGGCGACTAGAATGTGATTCCATATCCATCCAGTATATTAAAACTTTGAATATACGTTTGCAAGGCGTATATGCAAATTCTTTATATACTGAATTGTCCAAACTCAATATAAACAAATAATCAAATACGAATAGTTGATTTAAATTTTCAAAACAAAATTGTTTTCATTTGATAAATATACTCTTCACACCCGTTCTAGGATACTACTGATCCTATCTCTAACGAGTCATTCTAATTGGATATTACTAATCCAATATCTGATGAATTCTTTCGTAAGGTTCTAATGTGTCTTATTCTCTGCTTTGTAAACCAAAGCTCTGATACCACGTGTAAAGATCCGCAACTTCCCCGTAAAGGAAGGCGTTGGATAGTTCGAGAACAAGCCACAACAGAACGCATATAAAAGAACATTTCATTGTATATTACAACAATGCATCAGATTACAAGAATATACAGAGTATAAATGAATAAATTACATTCGACAATTATCAGAGATTACAATAAATTACATAGCAGCGGAAAAATATACAAAACACAACTAGAAGTAGATATACGGATACAAAGCTTTCCGGATATCGTTCCAGCTGTAAACCAGGATCCTGTGAATATAAATCTGCAAAACCAAAACTACTAGCTGCCCGTGTCAAAATAGGGGCACCCAGAGTTTAGGTTAAAACAATAAACTCCAGGTCAGTCATGGGACTGGTGTGAGAACTAAAACAGTTATTAATCTTTATTTTTAAAGTTAGGTAAATCAAGGGACCACGCCGTATAACACGGAATGGGTTTCCTCCCAAGAATACCAGTGCATAAAAACAAACAGCGCAATGCTAAATAAAGAAAAATGAAGCTGTTATAAGACCCAGGTCCTATCACACAATGCAACGCAAGCCGGGGGATAGGGTTTTCCCTTATAACAACCAAAGAATGCTTGATACGTTTGAAACAAATCATTTGATACTATAATAAGTGCATAGTGTATAAAACAACTTCAAATCATAAGTATCAATCATAGGCGGCATGGGTACCATATATCATGTCGCCATACTAGTTTTACAATTAAAACCGCAAATGTCACGTATTTGGAAATTGGATTTCCGTCTATGAACCGAGGCAAAAGATAGTCCTCAACCGATTCGTGACTCTCTAGCCCGAGCCACAGGATCAGAGCTCGAGTGACCCTTGGAGCGACAGGGCCGGTCCACCGATGTGGATTAAAATGCCTGAACACTACGTTTCCCCACCCTATGGGGTGTAAGTCTGGTCCGTCTGCCAACCAGAATGCATCGGCCGAAACCGATATAACCGAGGCGCCTCGCAACAGCAACAACCACATAAGTCAAACTCGTCAGGGCGTGTAAAACCACTGACGCCACTTCTAACTAGAAAGAAACGCAAGTCCTCCCTGAGGTCCGTCTCCCGTTTTTGGTTCATACCGGGTGTGAAACTCGCGAATTCACGTTACACAAAGCTGTGCCACACAGGCTGTGCTTTGATCATCACCACAAGACTTTGCTTTTCAACAGAAGCCTCGATCTATTGCCACTTAGGCATGCCACACATGCAATTCACTCTATGCGTTTGATATCCATCAATATATAACCCCTGAGCTCGTACGTCTCAGAGAAGGGCGTTAAGCAAGAGAATAAATTCTCCGCCGCCAAACAGATATATATTTAATAGAAATCAATCACACAGACTAAAATCCAATGTCAGACACACAGTCCATTTACAAGTCCGTTCTGGGTCTGAACGAAACCGGAGGCACCTAGTACCCCGCATATCCATCGATCTCCAAGTACGTCTGGACGATCACCAACTGTTTCCATCTTCTTGGGTGTACAGCCCAATCAAGATCATCAGTAATCACCCAAACGACGTGAAGACTTCCAGTCTTCGACCATCGTCTTCATCTTCGACACCACGTCGAATCAGTTATTCAGAATGGGATAAACCCGGTCTTTCTGAATAACTCGCGTATATATTATAAAAGTGTTACACAAACACAAGATACGCCCCATTCCAATTCAGAATATTCTTTTATTCAAATATTCCTATACTTTGGGAAAAGTTCCCATTAATTTTATCCAAGATGAATTCTTTAAATTTATTCTTTAATCTTCTTTGAATATCAATTCAAACTAGTCGGGATTAGCGAACCACACCGAAGAAATCATTTATTTTATTTCCCAATCCCAACCTATTCATCCCATGAAGTAAAACTGGTTATACTTCATATCTAACACCACGGTGTTATCGGTAAATTCAATTACCATTTCACGTTCAAATCTAATTAAAGATTTAACTATCGCCTGGAGTAAAACTGGTGATACTCCATTCTCGATCTTTTCAATCTAATTAAAGATTCATTAAAACTCCACTTAGTTTTAATATTTCTCTGGGTTAAAGAATCAGTGTCATTTAAAAACACAGTTCACGATAAACCCAAAATCACATTCATTAATTATCGGGTTAAAGAACGAGTGTTATTTTAAAACACTGTTCACGATAAACCCAAAAATCAATATCAATTCAATTCCAATGAAATCTCATTTAATTGGTACACTTCATTAAATCCAAATAAAAAGATTTAATCTTTTCACAACTGGGTTCAAGAACAGTGTTAGTGAAGACGCCATTCACGACAAACCCAAATCACATTTGATATTCAATACAAGGCTCTGAATAGAAAATATATCGGCTTATATTCAATATCAAATTCTACGATTAACAAATGTCGTATTGAAATAACGATATAAATGTATATCTTTCAAATTCCCATAACAACATCTGTATAATCACGAATTCCAACATCGAAATATTCCGAAGACAATTTCGATTCAAATCCACTCCAATGCAATCATTGGAAATTCTGGTTATTTTTAAAACCCTTTTCAAATTCAATTTATTTATTTAAAAATAAATAGAATTATATTTCTAGTTCAAAACTAGTTCATTTCGATAAAAATCTATTTTTATCTTTTCAAATATGGAGTTTTTCATCCCAAATCTTCACAAATCATTTCTTATGATTTTACACAAATTATTACTATTTTTAATAATTTTATCAAGGCCCGTACAGTCGATTTCCACCAATGGCCATCGAACTGCACTTACAGCGACCTTTTTCAAATTTGATTTGGACATAATTCCAAATCCAACCGTTAGATTTCTAATTTCTCACATTCTTTAGAAAGCTCTCTTCGATACGAACCCAACGGTTCCGGTTTTAGGAGAATCCGACGGTCGGATCTCCCGTAATGTCCGTTTGAAATCAATGGTCGAAATTCGCGAACTGCCGCGGCGCGGCGCGTTCTATTCAGGCCATTATATTATATATATATATATATATAATATATACTTCGTCGATTTCTATTTAAAATGAATTATATAAATAGTTTTGAATTCGTTTCAAAAACCTTTTCAACTTCCTTTTCAATTCAAATCACAATTGAATTCTTCTTTATAGATTCGTTTTAAAATTCATTTCTATTCAATTCAAATTTCAATTCAATTTGAATTCGTTTTCAATTCAATTCATTTCGAAATCGTTTTCAATTCAATTCATTTCGAAATCGTTTTCAATTTACTTTGAATTCGTTTTCAATTCAATTCATTTCGAAATCGTTTTCAATTCACTTCATTTCGAGATCGTTTTCAATTCACTTTGAAATCGTTTTCAATTCACTTTGAATTCGTTTTCAATTCAATTCATTTCGAAATCGTTTTCAATTCAATTCATTTCGAAATCGTTTTCAATTCAATTCATTTCGAAATCGTTTTCAATTCACTTTGAA
The DNA here is from genome assembly GCA_030737875.1 of Allium sativum. Lineage (NCBI taxonomy): Eukaryota > Viridiplantae > Streptophyta > Magnoliopsida > Asparagales > Amaryllidaceae > Allium > Allium sativum. The sequence continues at coordinate 504,074,738 of CM060921.1, read as the reverse complement.
ATCGTTTTCAATTCACTTTGAATTCGTTTTCAATTCAATTCATTTCGAAATCGTTTTCAATTCACTTTGAAATCGTTTTCAATTCAATTCATTTCGAAATCGTTTTCAATTCACTTCATTTCGAGATCGTTTTCAATTCACTTTGAAATCGTTTTCAATTCACTTTGAATTCGTTTTCAATTCAATTCATTTCGAAATCGTTTTCAATTCAATTCATTTCGAAATCGTTTTCAATTCAATTCATTTCGAAATCGTTTTCAATTCACTTCATTTCGTTTTCAATTCACTTTGAATTTGTTTTCAATTCAATTCATTTTGAAATCGTTTTCAATTCACTTCATTTCGAAATCGTTTTCAATTCAATTCATTTCGAAATCGTTTTCAATTCAATTCATTTCGAAATCGTTTTCAATTCATTTCGAAATCGTTTTCAATTCACTTCATTTCGTTTTCAATTCACTTTGAATTCGTTTTCAATTCAATTCATTTCGAAATCGTTTTCAATTCACTTCATTTCGAAATCGTTTTCAATTCACTTTGAAATCGTTTTCAATTCACTTTGAATTCGTTTTCAATTCAATTTATTTCGAAATCGTTTTCAATTCAATTCATTTCGAAATCGTTTTCAATTCAATTCATTTCGAAATCGTTTTCAATTTCGTTCACGTCAAAATGGCGTCAAACTAATCAACACGGCTTCATAAATTTCTATTTTCAAATATTCTATTTTCAAATATTCTATTTCAAATATTCTATTTCAAATATTTCCATTTCTAAACTGGAATGAGGCTCAATCAATTACCATATAAAATTAATTATATGGATTTTCACACAACACATGTATATAATAGCCTTGAAAAATGATCAACCATCAACCAAAGTGCACTACACTGTATAAGCATCAAATAAAGATATCTAACGCTTATAACAGCCTGTCAATCAATCGATCGACATATTTAATCAATCAGGATGAGTGAACTTCAAATTTCACCCCAACACCCGTGTGGGGTTTCAAACAACCAAACACAGATTTTATTTGTGCAGTTGGGCGATGTGTAAAATTTATCGTCCCAATCAATGTCATTCAAATAGGTGTACATAAACAAACCGTCTGGTTTGCAAATGAATATTTTATTTTATTCACTTTCACGTTAAAAATTATATTTTTAACGAAAAAACATTTTATTCCAACATATGAATTTCTATTCAGTTCATTCTTTAAATAAAATGATATTTTTATTTTTCTAACTTATTTTAGAAAATTTCGGCGGCATAACGGCACGATACTAGAAACGGGACAAGGCCTAGCCTTATCCCCGGTCTAGTGAAGGCCCACGCCATTCACACATCAATCATATCAATTTCATTTCACCAAACTATTCAAATCAACCCAAACAATCTAACTAACAACACAGCCAAACAAACAAGTCCATGGTCTGTGGACGATTGTGTCGGGTGCTACTAAGCACCGTCTGCATCCTAGTATATATATATAACTAGAAAAGAAATAGAAAGGTGAGAAATTCTCACAGATAGCTATCCTAGCTCCACGGCACTTCATTGTAGAGATCTTCGTCGTTCCCGCCTTTTGGTCACCTTCGTTGTCCGCTTTCACTACATATGTAAAAATCGAATTTTTATTTCACTTTTCAATATATAAAAATCGAATTTTTACTTCGATGTTCAATATATAAAAATCATATTTTTCTATCGAAGTTCAATATATAAAAATTCTATTTTTCTATCGAAGTTCAAAATATAAAAATCATATTTTTATGCCGAAGTTCAATATATAAAAATCATATTTTTATGCCGAAGTTCAATATATAAAAATCATATTTTTATGCCGAAGTTCAATATATAAAAATCATATTTTTATGCCGAAGTTCAATATATAAAAATCATATTTTTATGCCGAAGTTCAATATATAAAAATCATATTTTTACTTCAATGTTCAACATATAAAAATTTCGCCTTTTCAATAATAAAGATTTCGCCTTTTCAGTAATAAAGATTTCGCCTTTTCAATAATAAAGATTTCGCCTTTTAAATTTAAAGATTTCGCCTTTTAAATTTAAAGATTTCGCCTTTTAAATTTAAAGATTTCGCCTTTTCAATAATAAAGATTTAATCTTTTCTATTACTTTTTAAAGTCTAAATCTTTTTCCTTTTAAAATTTAAAAATAAAATCAGTTTTTAAATGCTTTTTCAAAATCAGTTTTTACTTCTAATTAAAATTCAGTTTTTATCTTTTCAAATAATAATAAAAAAATAAAAAAAAAATCAGTGTTTTTTTTCCTAATTAAAATCGGATAAAACTATATAAATAAAATAAAGAAATAAAATAAAAATAAAATAACTTACAGGGGGGAGGTTTAGCGTCGGCGAGGTCTGGAAAGGGGGGGGGGGGGTAGCGTCGGTCGAGAGGAGGGGGGACTGTGCTGGTGGCGGCTCGCAGGTGGGGGTGCGGTTCGTGGGTCTCGCGTCGGAGCTGAACATGGACGGAGGGGAGGGATTCGGGGCTAGGGGAAGATGGAGAGGATGGTCGGGAGGTGGAGGCGCCGGGGCACGTTCGGCCTCCGGTGGCGCGCGACGTCCAAGGGCGGGGCTCCGCCCTCTTTCTTTCTTTTTTTATTTTCCTGGAGAATGAAATTAATCTGGGGGGGGGGGGCAGAACGAGGTTAAAGGAGAGGAGGTTTTTTTTTTAATTATTTTATTTATTTTATTTTCAACCCTAAATGTTGACTTTTAATTCGAACACCTAACGAGACCCAACGACTGTCGCCCCTAGCTAAATACCCCCATTCCGAACACAATGGGATATGTATCGCAAGTTGATTCGATCGTTTGAATTAGTTTCCGTTGAATTTACATTTAAATCTCTATATTGAATTTCAAACGTACATTTCAAATTACCGGGGTCACATACTAACCAGAAAAATTCCCGAAAAATATTTTCTAGCTTCGTATTGACGATACGGTCCTAACAAAACTAGTTTCGCCGAATTCTGAGACCGTTTGAAAAATGGCCAATTTCCAGTCGATTAAAATCAACTGAAAATGGTCAAACGCATTTTCCTTTGCCACGCTCACATATTGATTCGAAAAATTATGAAATTTGAAACCTAGCAATAACTTAACATCACGGACCCAACAAAACTGGTTTCGTCGAAATCCGAGGTCGTTTGCAAAACGGCTATTTTTAAGGGCCTTATATATATAAAAATATATATAAATTCCACAGCGACTATTTCTAATTTTAAACTGGACATATCTTATCATTTATAAAGTGAAATCTCAGTTTGTTAACTTCGTTGGAAAGATATTCACTATTAGATTCCATTATTTTTGGTTTCACTAAAATCCGGATTGTTTTGCACCCGGTACATTCAATTGAAGTTTGAAATCGAATTATCGAACTACCGCGCCATTTTCAATTCTATTTATAATTATATATAATTATTTATATTCTAACGACGACGCGTATATAAATATACGTCGATTTCAATTCAAAATAAATTTCTCGCCGATATTATTTAAAATAATTCATTTTAAATATTCAAAATTCGCTAAAATCGCTAAAATAAAATTTCAAACTGGCTCGCATTTTACGGGTTATTACAATCTCCCCCACTTAAAACTTTTCGTCCCCGAAAAGGAACAAAGTCGAAAGTGGTTAGATTATTCAACACTATATTCGATCTGGCTTGCATTCTCCAACTTTTTAGTTTCTGAGAATTTTCAAAATTCCGAAAATTTGGCTAACTCCCTAAATTTTCGAAAATTTTTGCCATAACCTCCCCTGCACCGGGAGCATCGGGGAATTTCAAATAGCTTCCCCGGTCCTTCAGATCTCAAAAAGAAAAAGAAAAAGCCAAGCGGCTAGCCAATAGGCTCACAAAATCATCATCACCCAAACAAAACAGTAAATTATGTAGTAAACATGTACCTATTTGTCGGGCAAACAAATTTTATTCTCTGCTCTAGCCTCCTTGCTATGACCTGTTCAATGTAAGTACATGTATGCAAGCACATGCGACCAATTTTCAATACAATTCAATATTTGTTTCAATTCGGCTAAATGGCTCAAAATTATCAAACAATTTAAACAAACAACACAAACATCAATCAATTAGTGAATTTAATGTTTCAAATTCATAATTTTGATACATATACAAAAATCATGTTTTTGATGTCAATTCACAACAATGTATTCTAGCTATATATAAGTTTTGGTTCTCACACCAGCCTAATGGAAATATATAGAAAATCACACCTTCAAAACACGAATATAAATACTGATGATGTCATGACTATCATCAGTACCATCTCCGGGCGACTAGAATGTGATTCCATATCCATCCAGTATATTAAAACTTTGAATATACGTTTGCAAGGCGTATATGCAAATTCTTTATATACTGAATTGTCCAAACTCAATATAAACAAATAATCAAATACGAATAGTTGATTTAAATTTTCAAAACAAAATTGTTTTCATTTGATAAATATACTCTTCACACCCGTTCTAGGATACTACTGATCCTATCTCTAACGAGTCATTCTAATTGGATATTACTAATCCAATATCTGATGAATTCTTTCGTAAGGTTCTAATGTGTCTTATTCTCTGCTTTGTAAACCAAAGCTCTGATACCACGTGTAAAGATCCGCAACTTCCCCGTAAAGGAATGCGTCGGATAGTTCGAGAACAAGCCACAACAGAACGCATATAAAAGAACATTTCATTGTATATTACAACAATGCATCAGATTACAAGAATATACAGAGTATAAATGAATAAATTACATTCGACAATTATCAGAGATTACAATAAATTACATAGCAGCGGAAAAATATACAAAACACAACTAGAAGTAGATATACGGATACAAAGCTTTCCGGATATCATTCCAGCTGTAAACCAGGATCCTGTGAATATAAATCTGCAAAACCAAAACTACTAGCTGCCCGTGTCAAAATAGGGGCACCCAGAGTTTAGGTTAAAACAATAAACTCCAGGTCAGTCATGGGACTGGTGTGAGAACTAAAACAGTTATTAATCTTTATTTTTAAAGTTAGGTAAATCAAGGGACCACGCCGTATAACACGGAATGGGTTTCCTCCCAAGAATACCAGTGCATAAAAACAAACAGCGCAATGCTAAATAAAGAAAAATGAAGCTGTTATAAGACCCAGGTCCTATCACACAATGCAACGCAAGCCGGGGGATAGGGTTTTCCCTTATAACAACCAAAGAATGCTTGATACGTTTGAAACAAATCATTTGATACTATAATAAGTGCATAGTGTATAAAACAACTTCAAATCATAAGTATCAATCATAGGCGGCATGGGTACCATATATCATGTCGCCATACTAGTTTTACAATTAAAACCGCAAATGTCACGTATTTGGAAATTGGATTTCCGTCTATGAACCGAGGCAAAAGATAGTCCTCAACCGATTCGTGACTCTCTAGCCCGAGCCACAGGATCAGAGCTCGAGTGACCCTTGGAGCGACAGGGCCGGTCCACCGATGTGGATTAAAATGCCTGAACACTACGTTTCCCCACCCTATGGGGTGTAAGTCTGGTCCGTCTGCCAACCAGAATGCATCGGCCGAAACCGATATAACCGAGGCGCCTCGCAACAGCAACAACCACATAAGTCAAACTCGTCAGGGCGTGTAAAACCACTGACGCCACTTCTAACTAGAAAGAAACGCAAGTCCTCCCTGAGGTCCGTCTCCCGTTTTTGGTTCATACCGGGTGTGAAACTCGCGAATTCACGTTACACAAAGCTGTGCCACACAGGCTGTGCTTTGATCATCACCACAAGACTTTGCTTTTCAACAGAAGCCTCGATCTATTGCCACTTAGGCATGCCACACAGGCAATTCACTCTATGCGTTTGATATCCATCAATATATAACCCCTGAGCTCGTACGTCTCAGAGAAGGGCGTTAAGCAAGAGAATAAATTCTCCGCCGCCAAACAGATATATATTTAATAGAAATCAATCACACAGACTAAAATCCAATGTCAGACACACAGTCCATTTACAAGTCCGTTCTGGGTCTGAACGAAACCGGAGGCACCTAGTACCCCGCATATCCATCGATCTCCAAGTACGTCTGGACGATCACCAACTGTTTCCATCTTCTTGGGTGTACAGCCCAATCAAGATCATCAGTAATCACCCAAACGACGTGAAGACTTCCGGTCTTCGACCATCGTCTTCATCTTCGACACCACGTCGAATCAGTTATTCAGAATGGGATAAACCCGGTCTTTCTGAATAACTCGCGTATATATTATAAAAGTGTTACACAAACACAACATACGCCCCATTCCAATTCAGAATATTATTTTATTCAAATATTCCTATACTTTGGGAAAAGTTCCCATTAATTTTATCCAAGATGAATTCTTTAAATTTATTCTTTAATCTTCTTTGAATATCAATTCAAACTAGTCGGGATTAGCGAACCACACCGAAGAAATCATTTATTTTATTTCCCAATCCCAACCTATTCATCCCATGAAGTAAAACTGGTTATACTTCATATCTAACACCACGGTGTTATCGGTAAATTCAATTACCATTTCACGTTCAAATCTAATTAAAGATTTAACTATCGCCTGGAGTAAAACTGGTGATACTCCATTCTCGATCTTTTCAATCTAATTAAAGATTCATTAAAACTCCACTTAGTTTTAATATTTCTCTGGGTTAAAGAATCAGTGTCATTTAAAAACACAGTTCACGATAAACCCAAAATCACATTCATTAATTATCGGGTTAAAGAACGAGTGTTATTTTAAAACACTGTTCACGATAAACCCAAAAATCAATATCAATTCAATTCCAATGAAATCTCATTTAATTGGTACACTTCATTAAATCCAAATAAAAAGATTTAATCTTTTCACAACTGGGTTCAAGAACAGTGTTAGTGAAGACGCCATTCACGACAAACCCAAATCACATTTGATATTCAATACAAGGCTCTGAATAGAAAATATATCGGCTTATATTCAATATCAAATTCTACGATTAACAAATGTCGTATTGAAATAACGATATAAATGTATATCTTTCAAATTCCCATAACAACATCTGTATAATCACGAATTCCAACATCGAAATATTCCGAAGACAATTTCGATTCAAATCCACTCCAATGCAATCATTGGAAATTCTGGTTATTTTTAAAACCCTTTTCAAATTCAATTTATTTATTTAAAAATAAATAGAATTATATTTCTAGTTCAAAACTAGTTCATTTCGATAAAAATCTATTTTTATCTTTTCAAATATGGAGTTTTTCATCCCAAATCTTCACAAATCATTTCTTATGATTTTACACAAATTATTACTATTTTTAATAATTTTATCAAGGCCCGTACAGTCGATTTCCACCAATGGCCATCGAACTGCACTTACAGCGACCTTTTTCAAATTTGATTTGGACATAATTCCAAATCCAACCGTTAGATTTCTAATTTCTCACATTCTTTAGAAAGCTCTCTTCGATACGAACCCAACGGTTCCGGTTTTAGGAGAATCCGACGGTCGGATCTCCCGTAATGTCCGTTTGAAATCAATGGTCGAAATTCGCGAACTGCCGCGGCGCGGCGCGTTCTATTCAGGCCATTATATATATATATATATATAATATATACTTCGTCGATTTCTATTTAAAATGAATTATATAAATAGTTTTGAATTCGTTTCAAAAACCTTTTCAACTTCCTTTTCAATTCAAATCACAATTGAATTCTTCTTTATAGATTCGTTTTAAAATTCATTTCTATTCAATTCAAATTTCAATTCAATTTGAATTCGTTTTCAATTCAATTCATTTCGAAATCGTTTTCAATTCAATTCATTTCGAAATCGTTTTCAATTTACTTTGAATTCGTTTTCAATTCAATTCATTTCGAAATCGTTTTCAATTCACTTCATTTCGAGATCGTTTTCAATTCACTTTGAAATCGTTTTCAATTCACTTTGAATTCGTTTTCAATTCAATTCATTTCGAAATCGTTTTCAATTCAATTCATTTCGAAATCGTTTTCAATTCAATTCATTTCGAAATCGTTTTCAATTCACTTTGAAATCGTTTTCAATTCACTTTGAATTCGTTTTCAATTCAATTCATTTCGAAATCGTTTTCAATTCACTTTGAAATCGTTTTCAATTCAATTCATTTCGAAATCGTTTTCAATTCACTTCATTTCGAGATCGTTTTCAATTCACTTTGAAATCGTTTTCAATTCACTTTGAATTCGTTTTCAATTCAATTCATTTCGAAATCGTTTTCAATTCAATTCATTTCGAAATCGTTTTCAATTCAATTCATTTCGAAATCGTTTTCAATTCACTTCATTTCGTTTTCAATTCACTTTGAATTCGTTTTCAATTCAATTCATTTTGAAATCGTTTTCAATTCACTTCATTTCGAAATCGTTTTCAATTCAATTCATTTCGAAATCGTTTTCAATTCAATTCATTTCGAAATCGTTTTCAATTCATTTCGAAATCGTTTTCAATTCACTTCATTTCGTTTTCAATTCACTTTGAATTCGTTTTCAATTCAATTCATTTCGAAATCGTTTTCAATTCACTTCATTTCGAAATCGTTTTCAATTCACTTTGAAATCGTTTTCAATTCACTTTGAATTCGTTTTCAATTCAATTTATTTCGAAATCGTTTTCAATTCAATTCATTTCGAAATCGTTTTCAATTCAATTCATTTCGAAATCGTTTTCAATTTCGTTCACGTCAAAATGGCGTCAAACTAATCAACACGGCTTCATAAATTTCTATTTTCAAATATTCTATTTTCAAATATTCTATTTCAAATATTTCCATTTCTAAACTGGAATGAGGCTCAATCAATTACCATATAAAATTAATTATATGGATTTTCACACAACACATGTATATAATAGCCTTGAAAAATGATCAACCATCAACCAAAGTGCACTACACTGTATAAGCATCAAATAAAGATATCTAACGCTTATAACAGCCTGTCAATCAATCGATCGACATATTTAATCAATCAGGATGAGTGAACTTCAAATTTCACCCCAACACCCGTGTGGGGTTTCAAACAACCAAACACAGATTTTATTTGTGCAGTTGGGCGATGTGTAAAATTTATCGTCCCAATCAATGTCATTCAAATAGGTGTACATAAACAAACCGTCTGGTTTGCAAATGAATATTTTATTTTATTCACTTTCACGTTAAAAATTATATTTTTAACGACAAAACATTTTATTCCAACATATGAATTTCTATTCAGTTCATTCTTTAAATAAAATGATATTTTTATTTTTCTAACTTATTTTAGAAAATTTCGGCGGCATAACAGCACGATACTAGAAACGGGACAAGGCCTAGCCTTATCCCCGGTCTAGTGAAGGCCCACGCCATTCACACATCAATCATATCAATTTCATTTCACCAAACTATTCAAATCAACCCAAACAATCTAACTAACAACACAGCCAAACAAACAAGTCCATGGTCTGTGGACGATTGTGTCGGGTGCTACTAAGCACCGTCTGCATCCTAGTATATATATATAACTAGAAAAGAAATAGAAAGGTGAGAAATTCTCACAGATAGCTATCCTAGCTCCACGGCACTTCATTGTAGAGATCTTCGTCGTTCCCGCCTTTTGGTCACCTTCGTTGTCCGCTTTCACTACATATGTAAAAATCGAATTTTTATTTCACTTTTCAATATATAAAAATCGAATTTTTACTTCGATGTTCAATATATAAAAATCATATTTTTCTATCGAAGTTCAATATATAAAAATTCTATTTTTCTATCGAAGTTCAAAATATAAAAATCATATTTTTATGCCGAAGTTCAATATATAAAAATCATATTTTTATGCCGAAGTTCAATATATAAAAATCATATTTTTATGCCGAAGTTCAATATATAAAAATCATATTTTTATGCCGAAGTTCAATATATAAAAATCATATTTTTATGCCGAAGTTCAATATATAAAAATCATATTTTTACTTCAATGTTCAACATATAAAAATTTCGCCTTTTCAATAATAAAGATTTCGCCTTTTCAGTAATAAAGATTTCGCCTTTTCAATAATAAAGATTTCGCCTTTTAAATTTAAAGATTTCGCCTTTTAAATTTAAAGATTTCGCCTTTTAAATTTAAAGATTTCGCCTTTTCAATAATAAAGATTTAATCTTTTCTATTACTTTTTAAAGTCTAAATCTTTTTCCTTTTAAAATTTAAAAATAAAATCAGTTTTTAAATGCTTTTTCAAAATCAGTTTTTACTTCTAATTAAAATTCAGTTTTTATCTTTTCAAATAATAATAAAAAAATAAAAAAAAAATCAGTGTTTTTTTTCCTAATTAAAATCGGATAAAACTATATAAATAAAATAAAGAAATAAAATAAAAATAAAATAACTTACAGGGGGGAGGTTTAGCGTCGGCGAGGTCTGGAAAGGGGGGGGGGTAGCGTCGGTCGAGAGGAGGGGGGACTGTGCTGGTGGCGGCTCGCAGGTGGGGGTGCGGTTCGTGGGTCTCGCGTCGGAGCTGAACATGGACGGAGGGGAGGGATTCGGGGCTAGGGGAAGATGGAGAGGATGGTCGGGAGGTGGAGGCGCCGGGGCACGTTCGGCCTCCGGTGGCGCGCGACGTCCAAGGGCGGGGCTCCGCCCTCTTTCTTTCTTTTTTTTTTCCTGGAGAATGAAATTAATCTGGGGGGGGGGGGGCAGAACGAGGTTAAAGGAGAGGAGGTTTTTTTTTAATTATTTTATTTATTTTATTTTCAACCCTAAATGTTGACTTTTAATTCGAACACCTAACGAGACCCAACGACTGTCGCCCCTAGCTAAATACCCCCATTCCGAACACAATGGGATATGTATCGCAAGTTGATTCGATCGTTTGAATTAGTTTCCGTTGAATTTACATTTAAATCTCTATATTGAATTTCAAACGTACATTTCAAATTACCGGGGTCACATACTAACCAGAAAAATTCCCGAAAAATATTTTCTAGCTTCGTATTGACGATACGGTCCTAACAAAACTAGTTTCGCCGAATTCTGAGACCGTTTGAAAAATGGCCAATTTCCAGTCGATTAAAATCAACTGAAAATGGTCAAACGCATTTTCCTTTTCCACGCTCACATATTGATTCGAAAAATTATGAAATTTGAAACCTAGCAATAACTTAACATCACGGACCCAACAAAACTGGTTTCGTCGAAATCCGAGGTCGTTTGCAAAACGGCTATTTTTAAGGGCCTTATATATATAAAAATATATATAAATTCCACAGCGACTATTTCTAATTTTAAACTGGACATATCTTATCATTTATAAAGTGAAATCTCAGTTTGTTAACTTCGTTGGAAAGATATTCACTATTAGATTCCATTATTTTTGGTTTCACTAAAATCCGGATTGTTTTGCACCCGGTACATTCAATTGAAGTTTGAAATCGAATTATCGAACTACCGCGCCATTTTCAATTCTATTTATAATTATATATAATTATTTATATTCTAACGACGACGCGTATATAAATATACGTCGATTTCAATTCAAAATAAATTTCTCGCCGATATTATTTAAAATAATTCATTTTAAATATTCAAAATTCGCTAAAATCGCTAAAATAAAATTTCAAACTGGCTCGCATTTTACGGGTTATTACAATCTCCCCCACTTAAAACTTTTCGTCCCCGAAAAGGAACAAAGTCGAAAGTGGTTTGATTATTCAACACTATATTCGATCTGGCTTGCATTCTCCAACTTTTTAGTTTCTGAGAATTTTCAAAATTCCGAAAATTTGGCTAACTCCCTAAATTTTCGAAATTTTTTGCCATAACCTCCCCTGCACCGGGAGCATCGGGGAATTTCAAATAGCTTCCCCGGTCCTTCAGATCTCAAAAAGAAAAAGAAAAAGCCAAGCGGCTAGCCAATAGGCTCACAAAATCATCATCACCCAAACAAAACAGTAAATTATGTAGTAAACATGTACCTATTTGTCGGGCAAACAAATTTTATTCTCTGCTCTAGCCTCCTTGCTATGACCTGTTCAATGTAAGTACATGTATGCAAGCACATGCGACCAATTTTCAATACAATTCAATATTTGTTTCAATTCGGCTAAATGGCTCAAAATTATCAAACAATTTAAACAAACAACACAAACATCAATCAATTAGTGAATTTAATGTTTCAAATTCATAATTTTGATACATATACAAAAATCATGTTTTTGATGTCAATTCACAACAATGTATTCTAGCTATATATAAGTTTTGGTTCTCACACCAGCCTAATGGAAATATATAGAAAATCACACCTTCAAAACACGAATATAAATACTGATGATGTCATGACTATCATCAGTACCATCTCCGGGCGACTAGAATGTGATTCCATATCCATCCAGTATATTAAAACTTTGAATATACGTTTGCAAGGCGTATATGCAAATTCTTTATATACTGAATTGTCCAAACTCAATATAAACAAATAATCAAATACGAATAGTTGATTTAAATTTTCAAAACAAAATTGTTTTCATTTGATAAATATACTCTTCACACCCGTTCTAGGATACTACTGATCCTATCTCTAACGAGTCATTCTAATTGGATATTACTAATCCAATATCTGATGAATTCTTTCGTAAGGTTCTAATGTGTCTTATTCTCTGCTTTGTAAACCAAAGCTCTGATACCACGTGTAAAGATCCGCAACTTCCCCGTAAAGGAAGGCGTCGGATAGTTCGAGAACAAGCCACAACAGAACGCATATAAAAGAACATTTCATTATATATTACAACAATGCATCAGATTACAAGAATATACAGAGTATAAATGAATAAATTACATTCGACAATTATCAGAGATTACAATAAATTACATAGCAGCGGAAAAATATACAAAACACAACTAGAAGTAGATATACGGATACAAAGCTTTCCGGATATCATTCCAGCTGTAAACCAGGATCCTGTGAATATAAATCTGCAAAACCAAAACTACTAGCTGCCCGTGTCAAAATAGGGGCACCCAGAGTTTAGGTTAAAACAATAAACTCCAGGTCAGTCATGGGACTGGTGTGAGAACTAAAACAGTTATTAATCTTTATTTTTAAAGTTAGGTAAATCAAGGGACCACGCCGTATAACACGGAATGGGTTTCCTCCCAAGAATACCAGTGCATAAAAACAAACAGCGCAATGCTAAATAAAGAAAAATGAAGCTGTTATAAGACCCAGGTCCTATCACACAATGCAACGCAAGCCGGGGGATAGGGTTTTCCCTTATAACAACCAAAGAATGCTTGATACGTTTGAAACAAATCATTTGATACTATAATAAGTGCATAGTGTATAAAACAACTTCAAATCATAAGTATCAATCATTGGCGGCATGGGTACCATATATCATGTCGCCATACTAGTTTTACAATTAAAACTGCAAATGTCACGTATTTGGAAATTGGATTTCCGTCTATGAACCGAGGCAAAAGATAGTCCTCAACTGATTCGTGACTCTCTAGCCCGAGCCACAGGATCAGAGCTCGAGTGACCCTTGGAGCGACAGGGCCGGTCCACCGATGTGGATTAAAATGCCTGAACACTACGTTTCCCCACCCTATGGGGTGTAAGTCTGGTCCGTCTGCCAACCAGAATGCATCGGCCGAAACCGATATAACCGAGGCGCCTCGCAACAGCAACAACCACATAAGTCAAACTCGTCAGGGCGTGTAAAACCACTGACGCCACTTCTAACTAGAAAGAAACGCAAGTCCTCCCTGAGGTCCGTCTCCCGTTTTTGGTTCATACCGGGTGTGAAACTCGCGAATTCACGTTACACAAAGCTGTGCCACACAGGCTGTGCTTTGATCATCACCACAAGACTTTGCTTTTCAACAGAAGCCTCGATCTATTGCCACTTAGGCATGCCACACAGGCAATTCACTCTATGCGTTTGATATCCATCAATATATAACCCCTGAGCTCGTACGTCTCAGAGAAGGGCGTTAAGCAAGAGAATAAATTCTCCGCCGCCAAACAGATATATATTTAATAGAAATCAATCACACAGACTAAAATCCAATGTCAGACACACAGTCCATTTACAAGTCCGTTCTGGGTCTGAACGAAACCGGAGGCACCTAGTACCCCGCATATCCATCGATCTCCAAGTACGTCTGGACGATCACCAACTGTTTCCATCTTCTTGGGTGTACAGCCCAATCAAGATCATCAGTAATCACCCAAACGACGTGAAGACTTCCGGTCTTCGACCATCGTCTTCATCTTCGACACCACGTCGAATCAGTTATTCAGAATGGGATAAACCCGGTCTTTCTGAATAACTCGCGTATATATTATAAAAGTGTTACACAAACACAACATACGCCCCATTCCAATTCAGAATATTATTTTATTCAAATATTCCTATACTTTGGGAAAAGTTCCCATTAATTTTATCCAAGATGAATTCTTTAAATTTATTCTTTAATCTTCTTTGAATATCAATTCAAACTAGTCGGGATTAGCGAACCACACCGAAGAAATCATTTATTTTATTTCCCAATCCCAACCTATTCATCCCATGAAGTAAAACTGGTTATACTTCATATCTAACACCACGGTGTTATCGGTAAATTCAATTACCATTTCACGTTCAAATCTAATTAAAGATTTAACTATCGCCTGGAGTAAAACTGGTGATACTCCATTCTCGATCTTTTCAATCTAATTAAAGATTCATTAAAACTCCACTTAGTTTTAATATTTCTCTGGGTTAAAGAATCAGTGTCATTTAAAAACACAGTTCACGATAAACCCAAAATCACATTCATTAATTATCGGGTTAAAGAACGAGTGTTATTTTAAAACACTGTTCACGATAAACCCAAAAATCAATATCAATTCAATTCCAATGAAATCTCATTTAATTGGTACACTTCATTAAATCCAAATAAAAAGATTTAATCTTTTCACAACTGGGTTCAAGAACAGTGTTAGTGAAGACGCCATTCACGACAAACCCAAATCACATTTGATATTCAATACAAGGCTCTGAATAGAAAATATATCGGCTTATATTCAATATCAAATTCTACGATTAACAAATGTCGTATTGAAATAACGATATAAATGTATATCTTTCAAATTCCCATAACAACATCTGTATAATCACGAATTCCAACATCGAAATATTCCGAAGACAATTTCGATTCAAATCCACTCCAATGCAATCATTGGAAATTCTGGTTATTTTTAAAACCCTTTTCAAATTCAATTTATTTATTTAAAAATAAATAGAATTATATTTCTAGTTCAAAACTAGTTCATTTCGATAAAAATCTATTTTTATCTTTTCAAATATGGAGTTTTTCATCCCAAATCTTCACAAATCATTTCTTATGATTTTACACAAATTATTACTATTTTTAATAATTTTATCAAGGCCCGTACAGTCGATTTCCACCAATGGCCATCGAACTGCACTTACAGCGACCTTTTTCAAATTTGATTTGGACATAATTCCAAATCCAACCGTTATATTTCTAATTTCTCACATTCGTTAGAAAGCTCTCTTCGATACGAACCCAACGGTTCCGGTTTTAGGAGAATCCGACGGTCGGATCTCCCGTAATGTCCGTTTGAAATCAATGGTCGAAATTCGCGAACTGCCGCGGCGCGGCGCGTTCTATTCAGGCCATTATATTATATATATATATATATATAATATACTTCGTCGATTTCTATTTAAAACGAATTATATAAATAGTTTTGAATTCGTTTCAAAAACCTTTTCAACTTCCTTTTCAATTCAAATCACAATTGAATTCTTCTTTATAGATTCGTTTTAAAATTCATTTCTATTCAATTCAAATTTCAATTCAATTTGAATTCGTTTTCAATTCAATTCATTTCGAAATCGTTTTCAATTCAATTCATTTCGAAATCGTTTTCAATTCACTTTGAATTCGTTTTCAATTCAATTCATTTCGAAATCGTTTTCAATTCACTTCATTTCGAGATCGTTTTCAATTCACTTTGAAATCGTTTTCAATTCACTTTGAATTCGTTTTCAATTCAATTCATTTCGAAATCGTTTTCAATTCAATTCATTTCGAAATCGTTTTCAATTCAATTCATTTCGAAATCGTTTTCAATTCACTTCATTTCGTTTTCAATTCACTTTGAATTCGTTTTCAATTCAATTCATTTCGAAATCGTTTTCAATTCACTTTGAAATCGTTTTCAATTCAATTCATTTCGAAATCGTTTTCAATTCACTTCATTTCGAGATCGTTTTCAATTCACTTTGAAATCGTTTTCAATTCACTTTGAATTCGTTTTCAATTCAATTCATTTCGAAATCGTTTTCAATTCAATTCATTTCGAAATCGTTTTCAATTCAATTCATTTCGAAATCGTTTTCAATTCACTTCATTTCGTTTTCAATTCACTTTGAATTCGTTTTCAATTCAATTCATTTCGAAATCGTTTTCAATTCACTTCATTTCGAAATCGTTTTCAATTCAATTCATTTCGAAATCGTTTTCAATTCAATTCATTTCGAAATCGTTTTCAATTCAATTCATTTCGAAATCGTTTTCAATTCACTTCATTTCGTTTTCAATTCACTTTGAATTCGTTTTCAATTCAATTCATTTCGAAATCGTTTTCAATGCACTTCATTTCGAAATCGTTTTCAATTCACTTTGAATTCGTTTTCAATTCAATTTATTTCGAAATCGTTTTCAATTCAATTCATTTCGAAATCGTTTTCAATTCAATTCATTTCGAAATCGTTTTCAATTTCGTTCACGTCAAAATGGCGTCAAACTAATCAACACGGCTTCATAAATTTCTATTTTCAAATATTCTATTTTCAAATATTCTATTTCAAATATTTCCATTTCTAAACTGGAATGAGGCTCAATCAATTACCATATAAAATTAATTATATGGATTTTCACACAACACATGTATATAATAGCCTTGAAAAATGATCAACCATCAACCAAAGTGCACTACACTGTATAAGCATCAAATAAAGATATCTAACGCTTATAACAGCCTGTCAATCAATCGATCGACATATTTAATCAATCAGGATGAGTGAACTTCAAATTTCACCCCAACACCCGTGTGGGGTTTCAAACAACCAAACACAGATTTTATTTGTGCAGTTGGGCGATGTGTAAAATTTATCGTCCCAATCAATGTCATTCAAATAGGTGTACATAAACAAACCGTCTGGTTTGCAAATGAATATTTTATTTTATTCACTTTCACGTTAAAAATTATATTTTTAACGACAAAACATTTTATTCCAACATATGAATTTCTATTCAGTTCATTCTTTAAATAAAATGATATTTTTATTTTTCTAACTTATTTTAGAAAATTTCGGCGGCATAACGACACGATACTAGAAACGGGACAAGGCCTAGCCTTATCCCCGGTCTAGTGAAGGCCCACGCCATTCACACATCAATCATATCAATTTCATTTCACCAAACTATTCAAATCAACCCAAACAATCTAACTAACAACACAGCCAAACAAACAAGTCCATGGTCTGTGGACGATTGTGTCGGGTGCTACTAAGCACCGTCTGCATCCTAGTATATATATATAACTAGAAAAGAAATAGAAAGGTGAGAAATTCTCACAGATAGCTATCCTAGCTCCACGGCACTTCATTGTAGAGATCTTCGTCGTTCCCGCCTTTTGGTCACCTTCGTTGTCCGCTTTCACTACATATGTAAAAATCGAATTTTTATTTCACTTTTCAATATATAAAAATCGAATTTTTACTTCGATGTTCAATATATAAAAATCATATTTTTCTATCGAAGTTCAATATATAAAAATTCTATTTTTCTATCGAAGTTCAATATATAAAAATCATATTTTTATGCCGAAGTTCAATATATAAAAATCATATTTTTATGTCGAAGTTCAATATATAAAAATCATATTTTTATGCCGAAGTTCAATATATAAAAATCATATTTTTATGCCGAAGTTCAATATATAAAAATCATATTTTTATGCCGAAGTTCAATATATAAAAATCATATTTTTACTTCGATGTTCAACATATAAAAATTTCGCCTTTTCAATAATAAAGATTTCGCCTTTTCAATAATAAAGATTTCGCCTTTTCAATAATAAAGATTTCGCCTTTTAAATTTAAAGATTTCGCCTTTTAAATTTAAAGATTTCGCCTTTTAAATTTAAAGATTTCGCCTTTTCAATAATAAAGATTTAATCTTTTCTATTACTTTTTAAAGTCTAAATCTTTTTCCTTTTAAAATTTAAAAATAAAATCAGTTTTTAAATGCTTTTTCAAAATCAGTTTTTACTTCTAATTAAAATTCAGTTTTTATCTTTTCAAATAATAATAAAAAAATAAAAAAAAATCAGTGTTTTTTTTTCCTAATTAAAATCGGATAAAACTATATAAATAAAATAAAGAAATAAAATAAAAATAAAATAACTTACAGGGGGGGAGGTTTAGCGTCGGCGAGGTCTGGAAAGGGGGGGGTAGCGTCGGTCGAGAGGAGGGGGGGGACTGTGCTGGTGGCGGCTCGTAGGTGGGGGTGCGGTTCGTGGGTCTCGCGTCGGAGCTGAAGATGGACGGAGGGGAGGGATTCGGGGCTAGGGGAAGATGGAGAGGATGGTCGGGAGGTGGAGGCGCCGGGGCACGTTCGGCCTCCGGTGGCGCGCGACGTCCAAGGGCGGGGCTCCGCCCTCTTTCTTTCTTTTTTTTTTTTTCCTGGAGAATGAAATTAATCTGGGGGGGGGGGGCAGAACGAGGTTAAAGGAGAGGAGGTTTTTTTTTAATTATTTTATTTATTTTATTTTCAACCCTAAATGTTGACTTTTAATTCGAACACCTAACGAGACCCAACGACTGTCGCCCCTAGCTAAATACCCCCATTCCGAACACAATGGGATATGTATCGCAAGTTGATTCGATCGTTTGAATTAGTTTCCGTTGAATTTACATTTAAATCTCTATATTGAATTTCAAACGTACATTTCAAATTACCGGGGTCACATACTAACCAGAAAAATTCCCGAAAAATATTTTCTAGCTTCGTATTGACGATACGGTCCTACAAAACTAGTTTCGCCGAATTCTGAGACCGTTTGAAAAATGGCCAATTTCCAGTCGATTAAAATCAACTGAAAATGGTCAAACGCATTTTCCTTTGCCACGCTCACATATTGATTCGAAAAATTATGAAATTTGAAACCTAGCAATAACTTAACATCACGGACCCAACAAAACTGGTTTCGTCGAAATCCGAGGTCGTTTGCAAAACGGCTATTTTTAAGGGCCTTATATATATAAAAATATATATAAATTCCACAGCGACTATTTCTAATTTTAAACTGGACATATCTTATAATTTATAAAGTGAAATCTCAGTTTGTTAACTTCGTTGGAAAGATATTCACTATTAGATTCCATTATTTTTGGTTTCACTAAAATCCGGATTGTTTTGCACCCGGTACATTCAATTGAAGTTTGAAATCGAATTATCGAACTATCGCGCCATTTTCAATTCTATTTATAATTATATATAATTATTTATATTCTAACGACGACGCGTATATAAATATACGTCGATTTCAATTCAAAATAAATTTCTCGCCGATATTATTTAAAATAATTTATTTTAAATATTCAAAATTCGCTAAAATCGCTAAAATAAAATTTCAAACTGGCTCGCATTTTACGGGTTATTACAACCAATTTGGTATATATGTTTGATATTTATGACTTCAACAAACTGTCTTCATAATATTATTTGTGTGCAAACCTAATTTTTATTTTATTTTATATAATAGTAAATATGAGTTTATAATGTTCAAAACATTGATTAGAATGATTTAAGTATAAAATACACTAGATCTTACTACGACAAATGTTCACTCATTACAATATTTTCAAATTTGACATGTAATTTAGATTAAATAAATCTAGTAAACTTAGAAAACAACCTGAATAAAACATGTAAGAAAAAATATAAGCTTTTCAAAATATTAAAAACTATTCAATTTGAATAAGTAAAGCAAAACTCATGATGAAAACAGTTCTTAGATTTAACTTGGTTATCGCTGTCGTTTATTCTCGAGACGAGCACTAAAACACATTTTCGGCCTCGTTAAACATAAAATATTTCAAAACCCAAACACGAAACTTGTAGAATATTTTCTATGCTTTTCAAATCTTCAAGAATTATCAAAATCCGATAAGAAACCAAAAAGTAATACCCAAATCAATTTCTGTTTGCTTCTGAAAATCTCAATTTACATATACTGATTTTGTAAAATCATATAAATTCGAAATTTAATCTTTCAAAGCTAAAATTTTTACTATACCTTTGAATATTGGTCTAGTTTATATGTACCGAATTTGAAAACCAAACTCAGAACCATTTGGTACAGATATCATATACTTCACAATCCATTTTCTACTCAGGTTTAAACATCCTAGTTTGCATATACCCAATTAAAAAAAAAAACATAAAAACTGCAAATTTAATAATTTTAATTAAATTTTTTGCAGTAGCTTTGAATATGAATTTAGTTTATGTGTACAAAATTTCAAAGTTAGAGACCTTACCGATTGGTACAGATTTCATATTCTTCACAATCCATTTTCTGCTCAGAATTAAACATCTCAGTTTTCATATAGCCACTTCAAAAAAATCATAAAAAATCAAGTTTAATAATTTTAAATCAAAATTTTTGCAGTAGATTTGAATATGGATTTAGTTTGTGTATAAAAAAATTCAAAGTTAGAGATCTTACCAATTAGTACAGATTTCATATTCTTCACAGTCCCTTTTCTGCTCAGGTTTAAGCATCTCAGTTTTTATATACCCACTTTAAAAAAATCATAAAAAATAGAAATTTAATAATTTTAACTCAAAATTTTTGTTGTAGCTTTGAATATGGATGTAGTTTATGTGTACAAAATTTCAAAGCCAAATTTCTAATCAATTGGTACAGATCTTGTGTTCTTTGACAACTATTTTCAGCTCATATCTGAAAATCTTAATTTTCATGCCCCCACTTTGAGACAATTCAACATACATGAAACATGCATTTCAATTGCATTAGCAAAATCAACTCACTCTTCCATTACCTCATCATAAAATTATTTCCACAAAAATAAATTCAGAATTTATATCCAATTTTAATTGCCAATATTCCAACAACACAAAATGACATAGGGGAAGGAATATAACAATCAAACATACCTAAAGATTTCATCTTTAGGCCTAAGGCAATAATCTCAAACTATGAAATTGAAAAAAAAATTGAATCCTCACACATCTAAAACTCTAGAAGCAATCCTTGAAGCTCTGAAATGACTAGTTTTTGAATTGCTTATTTTCTTCATCAATTGTTATTTGAGAATTGGGAATCAAATCAGCAACTAGATTGCAAATTCTCCTTTTCCTTTGGATTTGAGATGAGGGTTTTGACTTTTCTTCTTTCTGTTTTTTTTTTCCTGAAATTTTTCAGGTTTAAGATAGAATATACGTATATTCAAAAAAGAGGAGAGATGAGGGGGAATTTTCATGTATAAGTCCTCATTTAGAACTCTCCTTCAAAATATCTTTCATTTATTTAATATTTTATTTATTTATTAATATAATTCAAACTTTTCTTTTTACATTTTTACAAATTCTAGATTCTTCATGGAATATGTACTCAACTATTATATATTTTATACACGTGCATTTTGTTTTCTATTTTTTTTCCCATTATTACAAAACACATTCAACTTATCGCATGAATGACATAAACCAAATAATTCATAAAATAATGCATTTTCCTCTCATCCTTAATAATATATTATTTCAAAAAAATTTCCTTTTCAAAATGTCTAAAAAAATACCAAATATGTTAATGGATTCCCAATTCAGTATCCCTAAAAAATGGGTTGTTACAATAAATATTTTTGTTTACTATATTTTTCGTCAACACCCGAACTAGAATGAACAATGCATATGCTTAGAAGTTTGATGAAAGAGTGATCTAAAGGTTATTGAAATATAACCCTAAATCAGTGCCCTTTAACTAACTCCACCTTTTCCTAGGCATCAAGTCCTTAAGTCCGAAGATTAGTTAATCTCCCCTCACTGGGGGTGAGTATCACACTTACGAGACTACGAGGTCATTGAAAACCTTGGAGAAAGGTTTCAAAAGTAGAATAAGACTAAACTTCCTAGCCACAATCACCTACAAATCCTGGATAAAATAATATATATTGTGCTAAGAGGAAACATGCTAATGCCTCATAACGCTCGGGTTATTTTCATGTCATAACACTTATTGACTCATATGACACTTCCGCATTGAACCGACCTGGAGAGGCCGTGGTTGCGTCATTTATCAAGCCACAAGCTTACAACAAATTCCCTCCCGAGGTTGGTTGCATTAGGCTCACTATGAGAGAGTTAAGTCACATAAGGGCCATTTGAAAGGGGAAAAGCCTTGGTTTTACCCAAGACTTTTCCTCCTATGAAAGAATCATGACTAACTCTATCCCAAGAAAGGTTAATGTTAACTCCATGTCTTACAGTTATAAACACAATATGATTATCAAATCAAGAAATGCTTAAGTCCCAGAATTCTCCTTTTTATTAATTGTGGATATACTACAAGAGTTAAAGAAATCCCTAATTCGATTTGGAAATTAGGGTTTGCTCCTAAGAGAATGAGAACAAGATTGAGAAATGAAAATTCGACCTCCCAAATGAGACCCCTGGGGTCTTATTTATAGACAAATCGGGGACCCTTTTGCTATTGGGCCTGCAGAAGCTCCTGCCGGCCGCTTTTCCCTTTGGTTTTGGAAATTTTAGCTTTCGGCCGCCTTTTAGTTGTTACTCTTTTAAGGTGCCGATTCCGGCTCTCGGACAGATATTTCTGGTCTTTGGAACTTCTTTCTGATGTCAAGCATATCTTCTTTGTATTGATGCTGAGTTTGGCGGTGAGGATAGCTTTCGGAAGGTTTAGGCTTCCGAACATGGGCTTTCGGTCACGAGCTTTCGGTCTTGCTATTAATTCCTCACGGAACTTGCCTTCATGATTCAAGTGGATGGCTAGCAGATCTGACACTGCTGTCGGTATCGACACTAAGAAAATTAGTGTGGATAGCTTGCCTCTCTTCGAGGTTTCGACATTCCTTTTGGTATGTTCCTGAAGTGTGTCTCGGCTTTTTGGAAGGGTGCTTTATGTTCTTTTTGTTTCTTAATGTATCGGCAGTAAGCAAGTTAATGCCGATAGCCCTTTCGTTCTTCCGGGTTCCGGGTTGCAGTGTCCTTGGTCTTACTCTTTATTAGCTCCTGCTGTTGAATGACTTCTTTTCGGTTATCTTTCCTGTCGGACTTACCCTACTGGTAATCTCTCTTTGTACTAGATTTGAGGTTCTTTCCTTGTTGGGGGTGTTGGTTGTTGGTCCTTCCAGATACTTCTTTTAGGCTTTTCGTTTTTACCCTGTGCTTAGATTTAGCTTACAGATTACCCTTCTTTGCTCGTTACGGTCCAATACCCCTTCGCCGTCAGCCTGTCTCGGTGTTAATTTTGGTAGTAACATTTGCCCTCCTCCTAGTGAAGGGGTGGTTTTGACTTTCCAAGTCAAACTTCTATTCTTGATTTCTTCTCATTTCTCCTGATTTCCAACTGTGAATGGATATTATCATAGTATCAGATTCCATAATGAAATGTCCATGGAACCGTCTCCACAGGGGGATTTTCCTGGTGTTGATCACTAACCCTCGATTAATCATTAAAGATTGAAGACCAGAAATCCACTTTTGGTATTAATAGAAGTCCCGAGCCAACCCTTACTCGGGTATTTAAACTTTGAAGACCAGAAATCCACTTCTGATATTAATAGAAGTCCCGAACCAACCCTTGTTCGGGTATTTAAATATTGAAGATCATAAATCCACTTCTAGTACTAATAGAAGTCCCGAACCAACCCTTATTCGAGTATTTAAAGATTAAAGACCAGAAATCCACTTCTGGTATTAATTAAAGTCCCGAACCAACCCTTATCTGGGTATTTAAAGACTGAAGACTGAAAATCCATTTTTATTATTAATTGAAGTCCCAAACCAACCCTTATTTGAGTATTTAAAGATTGAAGACTAGAAATCCACTTCTGGTATTAATAGAAGTCTCAAACCAACCTTTTTTCAGGAATTTAAAGATTGAAGACTAGAAATCCTCTTTCGGCTCGATTTATGAAGAAGAGGTTGTACGTGCTTCTTAAGCCACTCTCTGGGCTTTTATCGTCAAAGCTGAGGATGTGCGTGCTTTGTTGGCCACTATCTGGGCCTGTGCATCCGATGCCCTTAGCTACCTTATCCACAAGAAGGGCCCAAGAACTTACCCGAGCTCCCTCTAGGAAGAACCTTATCTTGACCATCGTAGGCGATGACAAGGTCTAAGATGCTTAAACCGGGCCACCGTAGACGTGTAATTAAGGCTTACTTTTTTGATGCTCTACCGTGGCCATCGTAGACGGTGACAGATGCTTACACTCCACCCCCCTCTAAAGGGTGCCCTGAAACACCCCACCTCCGTTAAGGTCACTCACAAAGGGAATGCCTTAATTTTGGTGGAGGTTTATAAGTAAAAACCACAGATAAACTCAAGACAGATATAAATACATATATTTTAAATAGCGGAAACCAAACAGATTTTTTATTTCATCAATACGTGTTCAAAACATAACATTCCATGATTGTCTCAAAATACTTCCATCATTACAACCTCATAACTGTCTTGATTATTAAAGAAGCATAAAACATAAATAAAGTGACAAAAATCCCCAAAGTGATATCCAAAGCCATAATCCGAGCAAAAGAGAACCAAATCATACATCTACGTTCTTGAGCTTGTAAAGAGCCTGACTGAGTTGAGCTGTTTCCTCCCTGTAGACCTGTGGGGGGGGGGGGGGAGGACGAAAGAAAAGAAGACGAAAAGGAAATAGGATCAAACATAAAGCCTGTGTAAATCTAGTAACTCTTCAGTATGTGAATAAGAAAAGGGGCATGATAGATATATACTGAAAATAGGAAAGTGTCACAAGCTAAGGGAGTGTCGAATGTACTATCGCACCCATACTATATCTCTGCATCAACTTGAGTTTATTCTAACTAGCACCCCATGGTGAGGGTGAAGTGATCCCCATCTTAATTTAAAGATCGGCTCCTACTCGCGTTAACATGTGTTATACGGCCCCCAAGAATTGTAGATACCTATGCTGGTCCCACCATGGGGTGTATCAAGACCCATGGTGGCGGCCTCGACACAAATTCTAGAAGGCATAGGTTATACTACTGGTGTCCCCAGTGCCCTGGTTGTCTGCTCTGGAGTGTGTGCACGTCCGCACCGTGTTAGACCTGCACTGTGCACCCACCGCCGTCGTTTGACCGCTTACAATCAGCCCAGTAATCGTGCCCCACCCTGCCTAGTTTCAGGGTACCGTTGATACCTAACTTGGGTTACGGCTGAAACGGGTCCCTCGTTACCAGGATTTTCTAGTCAAACATGTTAAGTGGTTAAGGGTCCGTATTAACCTAACCGCACCCATCAGTTCTTGTTAATATGTTGAATTTGGTTAAGTGTTATAGTTGACTTAACCCTACCATATGTCCTTAGCCTCTTAGGAGCACCTGACCACTCACATTAGACATGTATTGCTACGGTTACTGGATATGCCGGTCGGTTCTGGGCAGGTTTACACCGTAGCACAGTCCAAACTCGGGTCATTATTGGGCTCAATGCTTAACCACCCACATTGGATAGGTATTGTTGTGACTACTGGACAGTTGGGCGGGTCCGGGTAGGTTTACATCACAACTCAATCCAATCTCGGGTTAAGCATATCGTGTTTTCTAAATTTACATATTTTATTATTTCTCAAATATATATGTAAATGTCATGTCTTTTATTCTTGGGTATAACAATTCATACCGCTTTAAATGTCATTGTCATTAGCATGTGCCAAACATGCCAACATGTATTTTCAATGTTTTACACCCAACGTTATTACTCCCGTTTATACGTTCGCAACGTTATAACAAATGTTGGGCTCGACACAATTCGGCCCAACTTTATAAACGTGAGAAAAAGGGGGAAATCAATAACATGTAATATATAAAGGTGTGTGGCGCATGAACTTGCAATTTAGCGATTCAACTAACATACATGTTGAAACACCCCACCTCCGTTAGGGTCACTCTCAAAGGGAATGCGCTAATTTTGGTGGAGGTTTATAAGTATAAGTCACAGATATACAAGACAGATATAGGAACACATATTTGTAAACAGCGGAAGAACAACAAACTTTATTTCATAAAGCCAAATACGTGTTACAAAACATCACCATAATTGTCTTACATCCTTTCCAAAAACATAACATAACATTTTCATAATCTGTCTTGAGTACATTATTTAAAGAAGCATAAATAAAACGTAGATAAACCGCAAAAGCCCCATAGTGGATTGTCCAAAGCCATAGTTCAAAACAGGAAAGTCCAAGCAATACATTTCTCTTCTTCAAGCTGGATGTCAAGGCTGATCAAGCTGCTGTGTTCCCTCCCTGAGGACCTGGGGGGGGGGGGGAACGGAAGAAAGAAGACGAAAGAAAAGTAGAGTCAGACATAAAGCCTGAGTAAGTCTAGTACTATTTTGTCTATGAATAAAGAACTGGGTATGATAAGTATAAACAAGAAGTGGGCATGCATTATAACTTGGTTAAGTTGTCTAGGGTCGAATATACTATCGTACCCCATGATTAATCTCTGAACCCATATAAACTAGTTTCCAATTGGCACCCCATAATCAGGGTGATGTGATCCATTCTATGATGATCGGCTCCTACTCGCATAGTTACATGTGTCTTACGACCCCCGATGTTGTAGTTACCTATGCTGGTCCCACCATGGGGTGTATCAAGTCCCATAGTGGCGGCCCGACACAACCTTAGAGTGCACAGGTATGCTACTGGTGTCCAGTGCCTTATTTTTCTGCGCCGGAGTGTGTGCACGCCCGCACTCCGTTAGAACCTACACTGCTACACCACCGCCGTCGATTTGACCTCTTACAATCAGCCCAGTAATCGTGCCCCACCCTGCCTAGTTTCAGGGTATCCTGATACACCTTCTAGGGTTACTCCTGAAAAGGGTCCCCCGTTACTAGGTTTTCTATCTCTAGCCAACATGCTAAGTTGGTTAAGTGTTTTCTAACCTAACCCCCACCAGTCCGTTTAGTTTAGCATGTTCCATTTTGATTAAGTCTTTAGTTCACTTAATCCTAACAATCCTGACTCAGCCTTAATTGTCTTATTAAGGCCTTGACCTCTCACATTAGACAGGTCTTGTTGTGGCTGCCTGTTGCCGGTTGGTTCCGGGCAGTCTTACGCCACAACTCAGTCTAACCTCGGGTCCTTATTGGGCTCCATGTTTAACCTCCCACATTGGATAGGTATTGTTGTGACTACTGGACAGCCGGGCGGTTCCGGGTAGGTTTACATCACAACTCAATCCAACCTCGGGTTAAACACATCGTATTTTCTACATTTACATATTTTGTCATTCTTCTTTATTTCTTATATGTAAATATTTGTGGCCCATTATTAAGTTAATGGTGTAAAGATTACACCAATCATGGGCCCAACCCATACTTGAACTTGGGCCCTTCTATTTTATATTTTCATTCATTAGTAATTTTAACCCAACGTTATTTCCCCCGTTTTACACGTCTGTTTATTATATATATATTGGGCTTAGCCTTTTTAAAGCCCAATTTAGCCATGCGAAAAGGGGAGGCTCAAGGCGTTATTACATACACAAAAAGGGGAAGGTGAGCTCATGAACTTGCAATATGACATTGGAAATACAACATAGAAACTGGTGTACTTGCATAGTGATAACATATACTTTGGTCATAAAGCATAGGTGACATGAATCAAAGCATGTGAACTTGTAGTTGAGATAAGAGTCTAAATTGGGTATCATTATTGACACATAGTCATAACTACAACATGAACCTATACTTTTATTTATGCATAATGTCAAACATAAGCATGGCACAAATTTTTCTAACTTAAGCATGGCATAATGTCAAACATAAGCATGGCATAAATATTTCTAACATAAGCATGGCATAATGTCAAACATAAGCATGGCATAAATATTTCTAACATAAGCATGGCATAATGTCAAACATAAGCATGGCATAAATATCTCTAACATGAAATCATGATTCTTACTTTAGTCATGTAAACTTGCAAAAAGGGATTTTGAA
Source organism: Allium sativum (assembly GCA_030737875.1). Lineage (NCBI taxonomy): Eukaryota > Viridiplantae > Streptophyta > Magnoliopsida > Asparagales > Amaryllidaceae > Allium > Allium sativum. The sequence goes on along the minus strand of CM060921.1, from coordinate 504,046,326 downwards.
TCTAATCCTAACTATGTACCACATATGTCATCATATAATTCTTGTAAACGAGATAGACTTAATCATGGATTTCAATTATGCCAAATATCATTCATAGCCTAGCCATATTCATAAGTTTGCAAATAGGTTTTCTAGTACAAAAGCATGGCTTAATACATGATGCCCAAAATTTCAACATATTTTCATATGAACTATAACAACCAAACTTGTTCCAATTACTTGCAAAATGATTTATGCACAAAAATATACATCATGATGGCATAGTAGCAAAACCCCAAACTTGCATGAATTTAAATCAACTACATACATGTAGCTTCAACATGGATTACATAATTTGCGAAATATTCCAAACGTATACTTGCATAGAACTACCGCATGTAGTTCTTTATAACATGAATAACATAATTCAAGAATATCCAAACGTATATAATATTTCAAATTGATAAGAATGCACAAATATGAATAACTTTATTGCCACAATTCAAGCATACAAACCAACACAATTGTTTATTCATACCAAAGTAATACTCTACTTACAATGGTGTGATGAATTCTCTAATTTAGGGATTGAAGACGCGGTTTGATTTGATTGAGTTGCTTTATGCCTTAGAATTTTCCTCCTAATCCTCTCTCCAAATTTGGTGGCTACTCCTAGTCGTTCCTCAGCAACATGGCGGCTTTGTTCTTATTTTTGAATGAATAGATTAGGGTTTAGTCTAGGGTTGTTTTTATAGAGGTTAGGAACTGATTAGGACCATTGATGTTGCCTGGATTGATCGTAGCCATTCATTCGATAGAGAGACCAATTAGAGCCTGCCACCTAGCCCTAATGACAAAGCAGACCACAGAAAGTCGACCAAGATAGAATAGGCCAGCCGGGTTAGACTGGGCTCGACCTGGGTCTGGACCAGGTCGACATGCCTATCGACAGCCCTGTCGACCTGGTTAGACCAGGTCGACATGCCTGTCGACAGCCCTGTCGACAGCCCTGTCGACTTGGTTAGACCAGGTCGACAGCCCAGTCGACCTGGGTGTGTCAGGCGGCGTTTTTCCCCCTGGCCCATTGGGCCCCACATTCGAATTTAAATTTGAATTAGAAACTTCCGGAGGCCATATCTTCTTCATACGGACTCCGTTTTTCGAAAACTCGGACTCTATTTCGCGTATTTTTCCGAGACGAACGCAATGGCGTATCCCGTTTCCCTTAGTTCTTTGATTTCAAATTAATTATACTTTAATTTGTGAATTTCACAGTTATAGAATTCGCGGGGTGTTACATTCTCCCCCACTTAAAAGGATTTCGTCCCCGAAATCTTCAAGTTAGGAGGAATGTATATCCTAACATCCAATCATCCATCTACTCATCCATCAAACACGAGCATCCATTGTCCTTAAAAGATTTCTAATGCTTCATGATCATATGCGAAGTGTGTGTGTACATGTACTTATCTAATGCAAAATCAGGCGGTCTACTGATTCAGTTGACCTCCTTAATGCGAATTATGTAAGTGCCATGAATCCATTATGTATGCAAATTTTCCTATTCTTGATCCTACATGAGTGCACAATCATTCAATACAGATGCAACATCCATATGACAACACATTAAAGTTCAACCATATACGAATGCAAACATATATGCATATGCAATATGAAGTGACTGAGCCGATCTAAAACCTAGATTGTGTGTGTATATACAACCACGAGCAACCACTAGAAATCACTTGCAACCACTTGCAACCATCATCCATAACATGTTTCAACTACATGTTTCCATCCAAAGGGTTTCTACCTAAAAGATATGGTCGAGGAAATATACCTAAAAAGATAGATAAAAGCGCAACTTAAGGAAAAAGAAAGATCAAGGATGTACCCTCGAACAGAAAAGGGTAGGCAGTACGTATTCTAGCTTCAGTTTCCCAAGTCGCGTCTCCCTCGGCGTCGCTCCACTGAACTTTGACGAGCTTGACTTCGCGGTTGCGTAGCTTCTTCACTTCTGTTCCTAAGATGCGGGTTGGAACTTTTCTTATGGTTGCTTCGCGTTCCACTTCGGCCTCTTCGAGTATATTTGGCTCTACCACTTCAGCAGACTCATGTAGACATTTTCGGAGATGTGAAACGTGAAAAACGTTGTGGACTCCAGCCAACTTCTCAGGTAGCTCTAATCTATAGGCCATTTTCCCAATTTTCTCGATAATAGGGAATGGCCCTACGAACCTTGGTGCCAGTTTTCCTGTGGTTCCAAAACGAACAACGTTCCTTAGCGGTGATACCTTGAGAAAAACTCTGTCTCCAACCTCAAATTCAAGGTCGGTTCTCCTTTTGTCGGCGTAGGACTTTTGTCTGTCTTGGGCCGTCTTCATCCTTCTTCGTATTAAGTCTACTTTCTCTGAGGTCTCTCGGATCATGTCTGGTCCAAGTATGAGCTTATCCGTGGACTCCCACCAACAAGTGGGCGATCGGCACGGTCTTCCATATAAAGCTTCGAAGGGCGCCATTCCGATGGTTGCTTGATAGCTGTTGTTGTAGGCAAATTCCACCAAAGGAAGGTGGTCTTCCCATGTCCCTCCGAAGTCGAGGACGCATAGCCTTAAAAGGTCTTCCAAAACTCTGTTCACTCTCTCTGTTTGGCCGTCGGTTTGGGGATGATAGGCTGTGCTTAAGTATAACTGCGTTCCTACTGCTTCTTGCAGACTCCGCCAAAACTCACTGGTGAAGATGGGGTCTCGGTCACTAACAATGCTAGATGGTATTCCATGGAGTCGAACTATTTCCTTGAGGTAAAGTGATGCTAGGGATGAGGCAGTTCTTTTACTTTTGACAGGTAAAAAGTGGGCGCTTTTAGTAAGCCTATCCACTATTACCCAAATGCTAGTGTTGCCTCTCCTAGACCTAGGCAGCCCATCGATGAAGTCCATTGAGATGCTATCCCACTTCCACTGCGGGACCTCCAGAGGATGTAGCAGTCCGCCAGGCTTTTTCTGTTCCGCTTTAACCTGTTGGCACACCATACACTTAGAAACGAATTCTGCCACGTCCTTTTTCATGCCGTTCCAGAAGAAAGTCCTTTTTATATCTTTGTACATTTTATCTCCGCCCGGGTGTATCGTCATCTTGGAGTGATGTGCTTCCTCGAGAACCTTCCTTACTAAATCTTTTGTTTGTGGGACGCATAGTCTTCCGTCTCGCCTTAGCAAACCCTTATCGTCGATGGAGTATCTGTTGAGGTGACTTGAAGTCTCACCCCTAATTAGCCTATCAATCATTTCCACAAGCTGAGGGTCTTCGCGTTGTGCTGCCCCTACTGAATCTACTAAAGTTGGGCGCACTTCGAGAGATGCTAGCAAGCCTGGTACGAAATCGGAGGAAGGCCTAAAGTCGAAGCTGGCTATAAACTCTAGGCTTTGTCTTTCAACAAACAACGGGCTTAGGGTCAATTTCTTTCGGCTCAACGCGTCTGCCACTACGTTGCCTTTGCCCGGAGTGTAGGAGATTTCGAAATCGTACGAGGCAAGAAACTCCATCCACCTTTGTTGCCTTAAGTTAAGATCTTTCTGCGAGAAAAGATATTTCAACGATTTATGGTCAGTGTAAAGTTCGAACTTCTCACCTAGGAGATAGTGTCGCTAAGACTTGAGTGCAAAGACGATGGCGGCTAACTCAAGATCGTGGGTTGGGTAGTTCTTTTCGTGCACTTTCAACTGCCTCCCGCCATAAGCTACTACCCTTCCTTCTTGCATTAAGACGGCGCCTAGCCCTGTCCCACATGCATCCGTATAAACAGTGAACATCTTGCTCCCATCTGGCAGCGTCAAAACTGGGGCTGTTGTAAGAGCCCTTTTTAGTCGTTGGAAAGCAAACTCGCAATCCAAGTCCCAATTGAACACTAGATTCTTCTTAGTCAATTTCGTGAGCGGAGCTGAGATTTTCGCAAAATCCCTTATAAATTTTCGATAGAAACCTGCTAGTCCTAGAAAGCTTCGGACCTCAGTCGCATTCCTTGGTGTCTTCCAATCCTGTACCGCCACTACCTTAGCAGGGTCCACCGCTAACCCTTGTTTGGATACTATGTGCCCAAGGAACCTCACCTCTTCTCTCCAAAAGTGGCATTTGGAGAATTTGGCTTTTAATTGATGGGCTCGCAAAGTTTCCATGATTGCCCTTAAGTGCTGAGCATGTTCCTCTTCACTCTTTGAGAAGATAACGATATCGTCTACGAAGACCACTACGAATTTGTTGAGGAAATCTCTAAATACCCTACTCATCAGGTCCACGAAGTAAGCAGGTGCATTTGTCAAGCCGAAAGGCATGACAAGCCATTCAAAGAAGCCGTCTGGGGTTCTGAACGCCGTTTTATCGATGCTATCTTCAGCCACCCTTAGCTGATGAAAACCGGTTGCTAAATCGAGTTGGGAGAAAACAGACGCTCCTACAAGCTGGTCAAATAAATCGTCAATTCTAGGGAGAGGGTGCCTATTCTTTTTCGTTAGCTTGTTGAGCTCCCTATAGTCAACACATAGACGGAGTGATCCATCCGCCTTTGTAGCGAACACCACTGGAGCGCCCCATTCTGAAATGCTCCTCCTAATGAACCCCTTTTCTAGAAGCTCTTTAATCTGTTTACTGAGCTCCTTCCTTTCTCGTGGAGCCATATGTCTAACGGGTAACACAACGGGCTTTGCATTATCCACAAGATATATGCGGAAGTCTATTTCCCGCTTCGGAGGCAAGCCCTTCACCTCTTCAAAGACATCCGGATATTCCCGGACCACTCTAACTGATTTCAAATTTTCAACAGAGGCATCTAGCGATTCAAGATAACTAAGCATAACCGCATACGAGGGATTACAAGAAATTTCCAAAGTATTACCGAGCTGGGTTAGGAGCCTAACAACCCTTTTCTCACAATCAAGGATGGCCCCATTACTGGATAGCCAATCTATACCCAAAATCAAACCATAACCCGAAAAGCCCAAAACAAAGGCACTACATTGAAATTCTACACTTAGGATAGAAATTTTCAATTCCAAATAGATCATACACAAATGAGCTGGGCCCCCAATTGGGTTTGAAACAATTAAGGGGTCCTCTACCATACTAGTTTTTAGGTGTAGAGATTCTACTAAAGCAGACGAGATAAAGGAGTGTGATGCGCCAGAATCAAATAAAGTGCGAACGGGGTGATCATAAAGATAAACTACACTTTCTACAGAAGTATTTATACCTCGCTGTTGCAGAGGTGGCGCTTCCAGCACATGAACCTGTGCCCCTGGGGTGGATCCAGCCCTCTGCCCCTGTCCTCGTTTCTTTGGGCAGTCCTTAGCCCTGTGGCCTGTCTCACCGCAAGAAAAGCACCCACCATTCTCCTTGGCCTTCTTTTTCCGGCAGTCCTTTACTAAGTGCCCCACTTTGCCACAGAAATTGCACTTCCTCTTCTCTTTGTTGCCTTTCCCACCCTTCTTAAAGTCTGTCTTTTTAGGCTGCAAACCTTCTTTCTTCTTGCCCTTATCCTCTTCATTCAGCAATGCCATTTGTACCAATCTTTCATACGTGGCTCCCATGGGTATATGGGTCATGGCCAAACTGTGTAATGGCTCATTCAACCCTTTGACGAAACGGAGAGCCTTCTTGTGCAGGGTGTTGACTAGGTCAAGCCCAAACCTAGCCAGCTCATATTCACATACTCTCTGACTGTTTTGTCCCCTTGCTTAAGAAATAAGAATTTTTCCAACTGCAAACTTCTTTCCGCATCTGAGAGAAATTTGGTCTCAAACCTTGCCCTAAAGTCCTCCCATGTCTCCACTGGTCTTTCAGCATTAGTGACTTCCCACCAGTAGGAAGCCTCGCCCTTCAATAGCCATACCGCCAGTTGTACTTTTTGTCTATCTTCTACCTCAAAGATGATGAATAGGTCCTCCGTTTCCTTCAGCCAATTTCTAGCTGCCACGAAGGACTCAGTTCCATGGAAATCCCTTCCTCCCATAGCTTTAAAATCTTTACATATCTTAGCAAACGTGTTTCCCCGAGGAGGAGGTGGAGGAAAAGGTGCTGCTGCAGCTGGATGATTTCCGGCAGCTGGGGGAGGAGGAACGGTAGGACCTGGCTGAGAGGCCCTTGCTTCTAAGAACCGTCTAAACCAACCGGGTATTGGTACCCCTTCCGGCAAGTTAAGATCTTCGGACATGCTGAAACAAAAAGGATAGATTCAAAACGAAGGATAAGAGATAGTACCTATGGCTTTGGGGACTTTGCCTTTTTAAAATAATATTTTTCTTTTAAAAATGCTTCTTTAAAATTCCTTTTTGAAAATAGTTTTTCAAAACTTTTTATCTTATCTGGTAAACATATGCTCTGATACCAAGTGAAACACCCCACCTCCGTTAGGGTCACTCTCAAAGGGAATGCCCTAATTTTGGTGGAGGTTTATAAGTATAAGTCACAGATATACAAGACAGATATAGGAACACATATTTGTAAACAGCGGAAGAACAACAAACTTTATTTCATAAAGCCAAATACGTGTTACAAAACATCACCATAATTGTCTTACATCCTTTCCAAAAACATAACATAACATTTTCATAATCTGTCTTGAGTACATTATTTAAAGAAGCATAAATAAAACGTAGATAAACTGCAAAAGCCCCATAGTGAATTGTCCAAAGCCATAGTTCAAAACAGGAAAGTCCAAGCAATACATTTCTCTTCTTCAAGCTGGATGTCAAGGCTGATCAAGCTGCTGTGTTCCCTCCCTGAGGACCTGGGGGGGGGGGGAAACGGAAGAAAGAAGACGAAAGAAAAGTAGAGTCAGACATAAAGCCTGAGTAAGTCTAGTACTATTTTGTCTATGAATAAAGAACTGGGTATGATAAGTATAAACAAGAAGTGGGCATGCATTATAACTTGGTTAAGTTGTCTAGGGTCGAATATACTATCGTACCCCATGATTAATCTCTGAACCCATATAAACTAGTTTCCAATTGGCACCCCATAATCAGGGTGATGTGATCCATTCTATGATGATCGGCTCCTACTCGCATAGTTACATGTGTCTTACGGCCCCCGATGTTGTAGTTACCTATGCTGGTCCCACCATGGGGTGTATCAAGTCCCATAGTGGCGGCCCGACACAACCTTAGAGTGCACAGGTATGCTACTGGTGTCCAGTGCCTTATTTTTCTGCGCCGGAGTGTGTGCACGCCCGCACTCCGTTAGAACCTACACTGCTACACCACCGCCGTCGATTTGACCTCTTACAATCAGCCCAGTAATCGTGCCCCACCCTGCCTAGTTTCAGGGTATCCTGATACACCTTCTAGGGTTACTGCTGAAAAGGGTCCCCCGTTACTAGGTTTTCTATCTCTAGCCAACATGCTAAGTTGGTTAAGTGTTTTCTAACCTAACCCCCACCAGTCCGTTTAGTTTAGCATGTTCCATTTTGATTAAGTCTTTAGTTCACTTAATCCTAACAATCCTGACTCAGCCTTAATTGTCTTATTAAGGCCCTGACCTCTCACATTAGACAGGTCTTTTTGTGGCTGCCTGTTGCCGGTTGGTTCCGGGCAGTCTTACGCCACAACTCAGTCTAACCTCGGGTCCTTATTGGGCTCCATGTTTAACCTCCCACATTGGATAGGTATTGTTGTGACTACTGGACAGCCGGGCGGTTCCGGGCAGGTTTACATCACAACTCAATCCAACCTCGGGTTAAACACATCGTATTTTCTACATTTACATATTTTGTCATTCTTCTTTATTTCTTATATGTAAATATTTGCGGCCCATTATTAAGTTAATGGTGTAAAGGTTACACCAATCATGGGCCCAACCCATACTTGAACTTGGGCCCTTCTATTTTATATTTTCATTCATTAGTAATTTTAACCCAACGTTATTTCCCCCGTTTTACACGTCCGTTTATTATATATATATTGGGCTTAGCCTTTTTAAAGCCTAATTTAGCCATGCGAAAAGGGGAGGCTCAAGGCGTGATTACATACACAAAAAGGGGAAGGTGAGCGCATGAACTTGCAATATGACGTTGGAAATACAACATAGAAACTGGTGTACTTGCATAGTGATAACATATACTTTGGTCATAAAGCATAGGTGACATGAATCAAAGCATGTGAACTTGTAGTTGAGATAAGAGTCTAAATTGGGTATCATTATTGACACATAGTCATAACTACAACATGAACCTATACTTTTATTTATGCATAATGTCAAACATAAGCATGGCATAAATTTTTCTAACTTAAGCATGGCATAATGTCAAACATAAGCATGGCATAAATATTTCTAACATAAGCATGGCATAATGTCAAACATAAGCATGGCATAAATATCTCTAACATGAAATCATGATTCTTACTTTAGTCATGTAAACTTGCAAAAAGGGATTTTGAATCTAATCCTAACTGTGTACCACATATGTCATCATATAATTCTTGTAAACGAGATAGACTTAATCATGGATTTCAATTATGCCAAATATCATTCATAGCCTAGTCATATTCATAAGTTTGCAAATAGGTTTTCTAGTACAAAAGCATGGCTTAATACATGATGCCCAAAATTTCAACATATTTTCATATGAACTATAACAACCAAACTTGTTCCAATTACTTGCAAAATGATTTATGCACAAAAATATACATCATGATGGCATAGTAGCAAAACCCCAAACTTGCATGAATTTAAATCAACTACATACATGTAGCTTCAACATGGATTACATAATTTGCGAAATATTCCAAACGTATACTTGCATAGAACTACCGCATGTAGTTCTTTATAACATGAATAACATAATTCAAGAATATCCAAACGTATATAATATTTCAAATTGATAAGAACGCACAATTATGAATAACTTTATTGCCACAATTCAAGCATACAAACCAACACAATTGTTTATTCATACCAAAGTAATACTCTACTTACAATGGTGTGATGAATTCTCTAATTTAGGGATTGAAGACGCGGTTTGATTTGATTGAGTTGCTTTATGCCTTAGAATTTTCCTCCTAATCCTCTCTCCAAATTTGGTGGCTACTCCTAGTCGTTCCTCAACAACATGGCGGCTTTGTTCTTATTTTTGAATGAATAGATTAGGGTTTAGTCTAGGGTTGTTTTTATAGAGGTTAGGAACTGATTAGGACCATTGATGTTGCCTGGATTGATCGTAGCCATTCATTCGATAGAGAGACCAATTAGAGCCTGCCACCTAGCCCTAATGACAAAGCAGACCACAGAAAGTCGACCAACATAGAATAGGCCAGCCGGGTTAGACTGGGCTCGACCTGGGTCTGGACCAGGTCGACATGCCTGTCGACAGCCCTGTCGACAGCCCTGTCGACCTGGTTAGACCAGGTCGACAGCCCAGTCGACCTGGGTGTGTCAGGCGGCGTTTTCCCCCCCCTGGCCCATTGGGCCCCACATTCGAATTTAAATTTGAATTAGAAACTTCCGGAGGCCATATCTTCTTCATACGGACTCCGTTTTTCGAAAACTCGGACTCTATTTCGTGTATTTTTCCGAGACGAACGCAATGGCGTATCCCGTTTCCCTTAGTTCTTTGATTTCGAATTAATTATACTTTAATTTGTGAATTTCACAGTTATAGAATTCGCGGGGTGTTACACATGTGAACTTGCATTCAAATCAATGTATAACTAAGTAGGTGACATATGAAATGGCATAGTTTAGGCTTACACAAACTTGTGTTTAAACATGTTTAACTTGGCATAATGTCAAACACAAAACTAGCATGATGTATATTCACCAAAAGGTCCAATTATAACATTTAATCACATAGCCTATTTCAACATGAACTTGCATAGTTTTTGAAACCCAAACGATACTTAACATAGATCCAATTACACTTGCAAATAAACATGAACTTGCATAGTTTATGAAACCCAAACAATACTTAACATAGATCCAATTATACTTGCAAATAAACATGGAAGTGATATCATAGGTTTTGGGTCATGTAGGCATAAAAGGTTTCAAATCTAGAACATGTTTACATAAATTCTAATTTAGACTAAGGGAATATACATAGTCCATGCCATCGACATATACATAAATGGATCAATTTCTAGTTTTTACCACAAACTTGCAAGTGCCATTGTTTTCATATACAATTGTTTAATAGGCTTGCATCAATCAATTTATGCCACAAACATCAATACACAAGTCATGATAGAACCATTTCAATACACAGAATTTATACAATACACTAACACAATTCTATTTTCATTTACATCGAATCACATCACAATTTTTATTCATATTCTGAAAGGTCACTATACTTACAACGAATGCAGAATCTTGAATTCTGGATTCTGAATTCTGAAATTGAGATGCGCTTTTTTGGGTAGACTAACGTTGCATTGATAAATTTGATTAAACTATAATCTTCTTCTTAATTTGATTCGTCTCTAGGCTTTTCTCTTGACGGCTATGTTCAGTTCCTCCCTAGCAGCATGACGACTCCTTTCTCATTTTTTTGTGTGAATTTTCAGTTGAGACTTAGGGTGTATTTATAGATTTTTAAGTTGTTTTGAGCCATCAGATGAAGACAAAAGGAATGTAGACCATTCAGAGTTCAAAGAGCCAATCAAGCGGTGACACGTCAGCCCTAGTGACACACAGAGCCACAGAAATTCGAGCCAGAGCTAGAGCTGGCCAGCCAGGTCGACCAGGCAGGTCAACACCCAGGTCAACACTATGGGAGGACCAGGTCGACACTATGGTCGACCTGGGGTGACCAGGTCGACACCATGGTCGACCTGGTCTCTGGGCGGGAATTTTCTCGCCCAACCCAGTTTGAACCGGAAATTCGAATTTTGAAATTTAAACTGAGCTACTTGAATTTAAATTTGATTCTGAAACTTTCGAAGGCCATAACTCCTTCATACAGAGTCCGATTCGCGCAAACTCAGACTCTATCTCAAGCAGAATTCCGAGACGAACGCAATGGCATAACCCATTTCCCTTAACTCTTTCATTTAGAATTAATTATACTTTAATTTGTGAAGCTTAGCGTTACAGAATTCACGGGGTGTTACATTCTCCCCCCTTAAAAGGATTTCGTCCCCAAAATCTTCAAGTTAGGAAGAATGTATATCCTACCACCCAACAGTCCATCTACTCAACCAACAAACACAGGCATCCACTGTCCTTAAAAGACTTCTAATGCTTCGTGATCATATGCATAGTGTGTGTATATGTCCTTATCTAATGCAGAAATCAGGCGGTCTACTGATTCAGTTGACCTCCTTAATGCGAATCATGTAAGTGTCATGAATCCATTATGTATGCAAATTTTCCTACTCATAATTCTACATGAGTGCACAATTATTCATACAAATGCGACAACCATATGACAACATATCAAGTTTCAACCATATACAAATGAGAATACATGTATATATGCATATGCAATATGAAGTGACTGAGCCGATCTATATGCTAGAGTGTGTGTATATGCATCCACGAGCAACCACTAGCAACCATTTGCAGCCATCATCCATAACATGTTTTCAAATACATGTTTGCATCCATTTGTTTTCTACCTAAGGAGTTAGGAAAAGGACCGAGGAGATATACCTAAAAAATGATGGATAAAGCATAACTTAAGGAAAAGGGAGATCAAAGTGTACCCTCAAAAAGAAGAGGGTAGGCAGCGCGTATTCTGTCCTCCGTTTCCCATGTCGTGTCTTCCTCGGCGTCGCTCCACTGAACTTTAACGAGTTTGACTTCGCGGTTGTGTAGCTTTTTCACTTCAGTTCCTGAGATGCGGGTTGGAACTTTCCTCACAGTTGCTTCACGTTCCACTTCGGCTTCTTCTAGAATGCTAGGTTCCACCACTTCCGCAGACTCATGTAAACACTTCCGGAGGTGAGAAACATGAAAGACGTTGTGAACTCCGGCCAGTCTCTCGGGTAGCTCTAATCTATAGGCCATCTTCCCAACCTTCTCGATGATAGGAAATGATCCTACAAATCTTGGTGCTAGATTTCCTGTGGATACAAAACTAACGACGTTCCTTAAAGGTGATACCTTAAGGAAAACCCTGTCCCTAACCTCAAACTCAAGGTCGGTCCTTCTTTTGTCGGCGTAGGATTTCTGTCGGTCTTGGGCAGTCTTCATCCTCCTTCGTATCAGGTCCACTTTCTCCGAAGTCTCTCGAATCATATCTGCCCCAAGTATAAGCTTATCTGTAGACTCCCACCAACAAATTAGTGATTTGCACGGTCTTCCATATAAGGCTTCGAAGGGTGCCATATCGATGGTAGCTTGGTAGCTGTTGTTGTAGGCAAATTCCACTAAAGGAAGGTGATCCTCCCAAGTCCCTCCAATGTCAAGAACGCAAAGTCTCAAAAGATCCTCTAAAATTCTATTCACCCTTTCCGTCTGGCCATCGGTTTGGGGGTGATAGGCCGTGCTCAAACATAACTGTGTGCCTATAGCTTCTTGCAGACTCCGCCAAAACTCGCTTGTGAAGATAGGGTCTCGGTCACTAACAATGCTGGAGGGTATCCCATGGAGTTGAACTATTTCCTTGAGATAAAGAGATGCTAGAGATGAGGCGGTCCTTCTACTCTTGATAGGTATGAAGTGGGCGCTCTTAGTAAGCCTATCCACTATTACCCAAATGCTAGTATTGCCTCTTCTCGACCTAGGTAGTCCATCAATGAAGTCCATTGAAATGCTATCCCACTTCCACTGTGGGACCTCTAAAGGGTGAAGTAGTCCTCCAGGTTTCTTCTGTTCCGCCTTGACCCGTTGGCAGGTCATGCACTTAGAAACTAAATTTGCCACGTCTTGTTTCATGCCGCTCCAAAAGAATGTCCTTTTTATATCCTTGTACATCTTATCACCGCCAGGGTGTATGGTCATCTTGGAATGATGCGCTTCCTCGAGAAACTTCTTTGTCAACTCCCTTTCTTGTGGGATGCATAATCTTCCATCTCGCCTCAGCCAACCCTTATCATCGATGGCATACCTACTGAGGTGACTAGAAGTCTCACCCCTAATAAGTTTATCAATCACATCAACAAGCTGAGGGTCTTCACGTTGTGCATCCCCTATTGAGTCCAGGAGAGTAGGGCGTACTTCGAGAGATGCTAGCAAACCTGGTACAAAATCCGAGGAGGGCCTAAAGCTAAAACTGGCTATATACTCCAAGCTTTGCCTCTCTATGAAGAGTGGGCTTAAGGTCAGTTTCTTTCGGCTCAACGCGTCTGCTACTACGTTGCCTTTGCCGGGAGTATAGGAAATTTCAAAGTCATACGAGGCAAGAAACTCCATCCATCTTTGCTGCCTCAAGTTAAGATCCTTCTGCGAGAAGAGATATTTCAATGATTTATGGTTAGTGTATAATTCAAACTTCTCACCTAGGAGATAATGGCGCCACGACTTAAGCGCAAAGACGATGGCGGCTAACTCAAGATCGTGGGTTGGGTAGTTCTTTTCATGTACTTTCAATTGTCTTCCACCATAAGCTAATACTCTTCCTTCTTGCATTAGAATAGCGCCTAGTCCCTTTCCACACGCATCCGTGTATACTGTGAACATTTTGCTTCCGTCAGGCAGAGTTAGAACTGGGGCTGTTGTAAGAGCCCTTTTTAATCATTGGAAAGCAAACTCGCAGTCAAAATCCCAAGTGAACGCCAGGTTCTTCTTTGTTAGCCTTGTGAGTGGGGCTGAGATTTTCGCGAAATCCCTAATAAATTTTCGGTAAAAACCGGCTAGCCCAAGAAAGCTTCGAACTTCGGTTGCATTTCTTGGTGTCTTCCAATCTTGCATTGCCACCACTTTCGCGGGGTCCTCAGCCAACCCATCCTTGGACACTACATGCCCCAAAAATCTTACTTCTTTTCTCCAGAAGTGATACTTGGAGAATTTGGCTTTTAGCTGATGTGAACGGAGAGTTTCCATGATTTCTTTCAGATGCTGAGCATGCTCTTCCTCATTCTTTGAGAAGATTAAGATATCATCTACGAAGACAACCACAAATTTGTTGAGGAGTTCTCTGAACACCCTGCTCATTAGGTCTACGAAATAAGCAGGTGCGTTTGTCAAGTCGAAAGGCATGACAAGCCACTCGAAGAAACCGTCTGGGGTTCTGAACGCCGTTTTATCAATACTATCTTCAGCTACTATTAGCTGATGGAACCCAGTTGCCTGATCAAGCTGGGAGAAGACCATCGCACCAACAAGCTGATCAAACAAATCGTCGATTCGGGGAAGAGGGTGCCTATTTTTCTTGGTCAATTTGTTTAACTCCCTATAGTCGACGCAAAGGCGAAGTGAACCGTCCGCTTTGGTTGCGAACACCACTGGAGCACCCCATTCCGAAATGCTCCTTCTAATGAAACCTTTTTCGAGAAGTTCTTTAACCTGCTTACTGAGCTCCTTTCTCTCCCTTGGAGCCTTGTGTCTGACAGGTAAAGCTACAGGCTTTGCGTTATCCACAAGATATATGCGGAAGTCTATTTCCCGCCTCGGAGGTAAGCCTTTCACCTCCTCAAAGACATCCGGATCTTCCCGGACTACTCTTACTGATTGCAAATTCTCATCGGAAGCATCAAGCGACTCCGGATAACTAAGCATAATAACATTCAAGGGATTACAAGAAATTTCTAGAGTGCTACCAAGCCGAGCCAAGAGTCTAACTACTCTTTTCTCACAATCAAGAATGGCACTATTACTGGATAACCAGTCCATGCCTAAGATCAAACCATATCCCGAGAAGCCTAAGACAAAGGCATTACAGCTAAAATCAACGCTGAGAATAGAGATTTTCAAACCCAAACAAACCATTGACAAGTAAGCGGAGTCCCCAATTGGATTTGAAACTACTAAGGGATCTCTTACCATACTAGTGTCTAGTTGCAGAGATTCTACTAAGGCAGATGAAATAAAATAGTGTGATGCGCCAGAGTCAAAAAGTGTACGAACTGGATGATCATAAAGATAGACTACACTTTCTACAGAAATATTACTACCTTGTTCCTGCTGAGGTGCCACTAGCGCATGAACCTGACCCCCTGAAGTGGATCCGACTTTCTATCCCTGCCCTTTCTTCTTTGGGCAGTCCTTAGCTTGGTGCCCAATCTCTCCACAATGAAAGCAACCACCCATCTTCACCTTCCTTTTTCGGTAGTCCTTTGATATATGTCCCACAATGCCACAGAAATTGCACCTTCTCTTCTCACGGGGCTTATTGTTCTTCCCTCCTTTCTTGAAGTCTGTTTTCTTTGCTTGTAGACCCTCTTTCTTCTCTTCCACCTTAGTTTCTTTCTTGCCGTGGTCTTCCTCGTGTAGCAACGCCATGTCCACCAGGCTTTCATAAGTCGCTCCCGTTGATACATGGGTCATAACAAGGCTGTGTAGAGGCTCATTCAAACCCTTGACGAAGCGAAGTGCCTTCTTGTGTTGGGTGTTTACTAAGTCTAACCCAAATCTGGCCAGCTGATTAAACTGATTAACATATTCCCTGATTGTCATGCTCCCCTGTTTCAGAGTTAGGAACTTCTCCATTTGCATGCTTCTTTCAGCTTGGGAGAGAAATTTCATTTCAAACCTTGTCCTGAAATCTTCCCATGTTTCCACCGCCCTCTGAGCATTGGTAACTTCCCACCAATAGGAAGCTTCATCCTTAAGCAACCATAACGCTATTTGTATCTTCTGCTTGTCATCAACCCCGAAGATGAAAAACAGATCCTCAGTCTCCTTTAGCCAGTTTCTTGCCCCTACAAAGGATTCAGTCCCATAAAGGTCTTTTCCACCCATTGCCTTGAAATCTCTACATGTTTTTGCGAAGGCATTCCCATGAGGAGGTGGAGGAGGAGGAGGAACCGCGACCACTGGAGGAGGAATGTCTGCTGGGCCCACGCCATTGGCCCTTGCTTCTAAGTACCTCCAAAACCAGCCGGGAATCGACACTCCTTCCGGGAGGTTAAGGTCTCCAAACATGCTGAAACAGAAAGGAAAAATTCAAAACGAAGGATAGAGAGAGATAGATGGGGCACATAGCTTTGGGGGATTTTGTCTTTTATAAATATAACACTTTTTCTTGAAAAAACGCTTCTTTATTCTTCCTTTTTGAAAACAATTTTAAAAACTTTTATCTTATCTGGTAAACCTATGCTCTGATACCAAGTGAAACACCCCACCTCCATTAAGGTCACTCACAAAGGGAATGCCTTAATTTTGGTGGAGGTTTATGTTGTATATAACAGTGTTGTATACACAATTATATGATTTTTGTTTGATGATAACAACCAAATATATTTTATTATTGAATGTGTTTGTAACTGTACTGGTATATATACATCACAAACAGAAATATAATATGACTGTACAGACATTCATATATTCATACAGTATTTTATTTAAATTAAACATTATATTTCAAACATCAAACAGTACAACTATTTATAACTCCACTATTTACAAATTCACTCAAATATTTTTGAATATTTCGACATGACACATTACACATGAAAGAATTCAAATAAAAAACAGATAGATTGAATTGAACACAATAAAATAATATTTTATTTCAACCAAATCTGTTTATTACAATCAGTACAATTCTTTCACAGCTCCTCATTACAGTTCATTCATTACTTATACAATCACTTTATACATTGACACTATCACTCAGTTAACATTTCAAATACAGACACACACTAACACTGTTCTTGTCTTCATCTTCAATCTTCTGTCTTCACAGCCTTCAGTTAGTCCTGTCTTCATACCTGTCACAAATAGAAAAACACACACAGTAGACTGCAACAAAAATAAAATTAAATACAAACAAATAAAATTTTATTTTTTAAAATTTTATTTGCCTCAGAATTACGGTGTGTTTCTCATCATTTTTCTAGACTTTGGTCTGATATGCAGTGACAGGAAAAATTGTCTGATGGCTGCATGTACACACGTGTATAAATATACATGTGTGCACTGCCTCGCCAAGCAGCAAGCAACTGAGGAGTAGCCACGAGGACTGTCTCCACTCAGTGCACAGTTCATAATCAAGCCAAAATAGTCAAATGATTCAACTACAAACTCAAATATGTCAAAGAGTAAAATTTGTTCAGAGAAGTTTTGGTCAAAGCAAAATGGTGCATGATGTACAAAAGTAAAGTGGTTGAACAATATATCAATGCCGCAAATATGAACAAGTGGTCGAGGAACAACCCAAATGTAGTTCAACATGAATGATGTGGTGGTGCAACAACATAAAATGTGTCGGACATGTATACCAATACAAATACAAGCCAAGGCAAATGTAATTAGAGTGTGGATTTCAAATGTTACAGCAATGTATGTATGCATGGTGCATACACAGTATAATCATGGTAAGCCGGAGTGCAAACAAAATGGCAAAGTAGAGCTACTCAGATGTACAGAAAACTTTCAAGAACAGCTGCTAAAATAAACATGTAAAGATGACGTTATCACAAAACCAAGTGACCAAAGCCAACATGTAAAGCAAGAGGGTTCAGCATGAATATGGTCGAGACATGGTTCAGCAGTTTTCAAAGATGCTAAAGTAGACAACAAAACAGCAAATACCAACATGCATATGGTACAACAACAAAACTGGAGTAAACATAAGTGCTGAAGTACAAGTGCACAGGTCAAGCTATGGAGAAAACAATTTGGTCAAGGCAAATCAAATGATAGCATAATACGAGTATGTATGACAATTTATCACAGCAGCAAATGGTTGTTAAGTATACATTGGCAACTAGTCATGGATCGTTTCAAAGTTAAGGCAAGTAGTGGTAAATGGATCAGTTCTAAGAAAATAGAGCATACCAAGGTAGAATACACCAATGTAGCAGTAAAACAGACGTGATCAAGTTAAGGCAATGTCAAGAAAGGTATCTGCTCTTATCAGTTCAGAAAATTACTCAAGCATGTCTCAAGGAACAAGGATAGAGTGCACAAGCAGAAGATCACAACAACAAAACAAATTAGCTCGAACACAAGTCTGCTCGGGGTACAAACAATTCAAGTAGCATTAGCTCAACATTCATCTCAATCAAAATATAGTATCTGTTCTTATCAAATAAGTACTTCAAAGAAAAGGCGTGATCGTATCATAGTTTTTATGAAGCAGTATAAAAATGAATGGGAAGTTCTGTTAAAGCTTTGGCAAATCAAGTATAACATCTGTCAGTTTTTGATCAGCAGGAAGAAAATAAAATAAAATAAATAAATATTCAGTACAAAAGATTGCTGGAAGGTTTAAAATGGTCGATCCAGAGTCAAACAGATGGTGCATACAAGTTTGAACATCAACAAGTAGGACATGTAAGAAGCACAAGTATAATCAAAGTAGTATCTGTTCTTATATAAGTATGAAGCATCAGTTCAAATCTGTTTACAAGCATTGGCCAAACAAGTTTGTTCGAAGCAATACAAAATGGGATCAGGAAAAAACAAAGCAATTCACACTCTATCAAATCAGAGTTTAATTCTGGAGTATATATGAAAAATATTAGCAAGATTTAAATTCCAGAATTCACGCAAAAGCATTCCAGAAAATTCAGCAAGTGTAGCAAGGAAAGTTTTTTTTTTTTACTGTTTCCAGAAATAAAGGCATATATGGCAACAATTTCATGAATTAGTCACAGCAAAATTTAAGGGATTAACTCAAAGCTGAATCACTCTAGACAAATTCAAGGACGAAAAGAATTCAAGCCAAAATCTACTCAAATATCACCACCAAGTCATTCACGAAATCAGAGCACATATATCGGATTTTAATCCCTTATATATACACCTAACATCATCGGCTTAAAATCCATCCAAGTTCTAGCACCAATTAAAACTGAATCTCAAATTAAAATTCATACCAGAAAAGGAGAAAGCTTGGATCCAGAATTCAACATCAAATCGAAGAGGATAGACTCTGAATAACTCGAGACCATCACACGAGAGAGCCGCTGACTAAAATCAAAGGAGATTGAAAACCCTAGCTGGATCGCCATCGTGATTTGGACAGAAGAAGAAACCCTAGGCCGCCATATTTTTTTTCAAAGAGAAAAAGGAGATCGGGTCAAAGAATAAAGGGGCTAGGGCAAAAAGAAGAGGTCGGCCAAGTCTTTAAACCAAAGTGGATAACCCCTATTTAATTCCTAGGGGTTTTCAAAGTATTTTTTAAAGGGTTTTTTATTGTTTTGATTTTGTTCGTCTTTAATTTCAATTTGTTATCAAGTCTAGAGTTTTCTAGTTTGTCTATAAAACTAGGGAGACGAATTACAGAGTTTGTAATTCGGGGAAATCTGGTTTTGGGGATAAAAACCAGTGCAGGGTTTTGAGCGTAGGGTTAAGAACAGTTGGGAGCGAGTGTCGCGAGTTTACAGGGGATTGTAAGCGTAGAGATTGTTTTAACTCCTAGTAGAAACCTTGGGGAATGCAGCAGTAGGCAGGGTTTTGCCGAAGCTGGGTAAATCTGTGTGTTATTTATTTTCCGCATTTATTCTGTTTTTAATATGTGCTGTGATTATTTAATTACTCTGTGAAAATCTGTGATAAACCCTATTCACCCCCCCCTCTACGGTTAATTTTGATCCTACAGTGTGTAAGTAAAAGCCACAGATAAACTCAAGACAGATATAAATACACATATTTTAAACAGCGGAAACCAAACAGACTTTTTATTTCATCAATACGTGTTCAAAACATAACATTCCATGATTGTCTCAAAATTCTTCCATCATTACAACCTCATAACTGTCTTGATTATTAAAGAAGCATAAAACATAAATAAAGTGACAAAAATCCCCAAAGTGATATCCAAAGCCATAATCCGAGCAAAAGAGATCCAAATCATACATCTAAGTTCTTGGAGCTTGTAAAGAGCCTGACTGAGTTGAGCTGTTTCCTCTCTGTGGACCTGGGGAGGGGGAAACGAAAGAAAAGAAGACGAAAAGGAAATAAGGTCAGACATAAAGCCTGAGTAAATCTAGTAACTCTTCAGTATGTGAATAAGAAAAGGGGCATGATAGATATATACTGAAAATAGGAAAGTGTCACAAGCTAAGGGAGTGTCGAATGTACTATCGCACCCATACTATATCTCTGTATCTACTTGAGTTTATTCTAACTGGCACCCCATGGTGAGGGTGAAGTGATCCCCATCTTTATTTAAAGATCGGCTCCTACTCGCGTTAACATGTGTCATACGGCCCCCAAGAATTGTAGATACCTATGCTGCTCCCACCATGGGGTGCATCAAAACCCATGGTGGCGGCCCCGACACAAATTCTAGAAGACATAGGTTATACTACTGGTGTCC
Source organism: Allium sativum (assembly GCA_030737875.1). Classification (NCBI taxonomy): domain Eukaryota; kingdom Viridiplantae; phylum Streptophyta; class Magnoliopsida; order Asparagales; family Amaryllidaceae; genus Allium; species Allium sativum. The sequence continues at coordinate 504,025,988 of CM060921.1, read as the reverse complement.
CCAGTGCCCTGGTTGTCTGCTCCGGAGTGTGTGCACGCCCCCGCCCCGTTAGACCTGCACTGTGAACCCACCGCCGTTGTTTGACCGCTTACAATCAGCCCAGTAATCGTGCCCCACCCTGCCTGGTTTCAAGGTACCGTTGATACACTGCTGAAAAGGGTCCCTCGTTACCAGGATTTTCTAGTCAAACATGTTAAGTGGTTAAGTGTCTGTATTTACCTAACCCCACCCATCAATTCTTGTTAACATGTTGAATTTGGTTAAGTGTTATAGTTGAGTTAACCCTACCATCTGTTCTTAGCCTCTTAGGAGCACCTGACCACTCACATTAGACGGGCATTGCTACGGTTACTGGATATGTCGGTCGGTTCCGGGCAGGTTTACACCGTAGCTCAGTCTAACCTCGGGTCATTATTGGGCTCAATGCTTAACCACCCACATTGGATAGGTATTGTTGTGACTACTGGACAGCAGGGCGGGTCCGGGCAGGTTTACGTCACAACTCAATCCAACCTCGAGTTAAGCATATCGTGATTTCTAAATTTACATATTTTATTATTTCTCAATTATATACGTAAATGTCATGTCTTTTTCTTGGCTATAACAATTCATACCGCTTTAAATGTCATTGTCGTTGGCATGTGCTAAACATGCCAACATGTATTTTCAATGTTTTACACCCAACGTTATTACTCCCGTTTATACGTTCGCAACGTTATAACAAATGTTGGGCTTGACACAATTCGGCGCAACTTTATAAACATGAGAAAAAGGGGAAAATCAATAACATGTAATATATAAAGGTGTGTGACGCATGAACTTCCAATTTAGCGATTCAACTAACATATAATATGAGTCATGTGAAATTGCATTCAAATCAATGTATAACTAAATAGGTGACATATGAAATGACATAGTTTAGGCTTACACAAACTTGTGTTTAAACATGTTTAACTTGGCATAATGTCGAACACAAAACTAGCATGATGTATATTCACCAAAAGGTCCAATTATAACATTTAATCACATAGCCTATTTCAACATGAACTTGCATAGTTTTTGAAACCCAAACGATACTTAACATAGATCCAATTACACTTGCAAATAAACATGAACTTGCATAGTTTATGAAACCCAAACGATACTTAACATAGATCCAATTATACTTGCAAATAAACATGGAAGTGATATCATAGGTTTTGGGTCATGTAGGCATAAAAGGTTTCAAATCTAGAACATGTTTACATAAATTCTAATTTAGACTAAGGGAATATACATAGTCCATGCCATCGACATATACATAAAGGGATCGATTTCTAGTTTTTACCACAAACTTGCAAGTGCCATTGTTTTCATATACAATTGTTCAATAGGCTTGCATCAATCAATTTATGCCACAAACATCAATACACAAGTCATGATAGAACCATTTCAATACACAGAATTTATACAATACAATAACTCAATTCTATTTTCATTTACATTGAATCACATCACAATTTTTATTCGTATTTCGAAAGGTCACTATACTTACAACGAATGTAGAATCTTGAATTCTGGATTCTGAATTTTGAAATTGAAATGCGCTCCTTTGGTTAGACTAACGTTGCGTTGATAAATTCGATTAAACTATAATCTTCTTCTTATTTTGATTCGTCTCTAGGCTTTTCTCTTGACGACTATGTTCAATTCCTCCCTCGCAGCATAATGACTCCTTTCTCATTTTTTTTGTATGAATTTTCAGTTGAGACTTAGGGTGTATTTATAGATTTTTAAGTTGTTTTGAGCCGTCGGATGAAGACAGGAGGAATCTGGACCATTCAGAGTTCAAAGAGCCAATCAAGGGGTGACACGTCAGCCCTAGTGACACACAGAGCCACAGAAATTCGAGCCAGAGTGTAACAACCCGAAAATCTGAGCCAGTTTAAAATTTTTATTTTTGGCAATTTTAGCGAATTTTGAACATTTAAAATGAATTATTTTAAATAATATCAACGAGAAATTTATTTTGAATAGAATTCGAACGTATATATTATATACGTTGTCGTTAGAATATAAATAATTATAAATAGAATTGAAAATGGCGCGGTAGTTCGATAATTCGATTTCAAACTTCAATTGAACGTACCCGGTGCAAAATAAACCGGATTTTAGTGAAACCAAAAACATTAGGATCTATTTGAGAATATCTTTCCAACGAATCCAAAAAATCGAAATTTCGTAGAGGGAATCAAAAGATATGTCCAATTGAAAATTCTGAATAGTCGCTATGGAATTCAGGCCCTTAAAAATGGGAATTTTGCAAACGACCTCGGATTTCGACGAAACCACTTTTGTTGGGTCCGTGATGTCAAATTATTGTTAGGTTTCAAATTTCATAAATTTTCGAATCAATATGTGAGCGTGGCAAAGGAAAACGCATTTGACCAGTTTCAGTTGATTTTAATCGACTGGAAAATGGCCATTTTTCCAACGGTCTCAGAATTCGACGAAATTAGTTTTGTTAGGACCGTATCGTCAATACGAAGCTAGAAAATATTTTTCTGGAATTTTTAGAGTTCGTATGTGACCCTGGTAAATTGAAATGCGCGTTCAAATTCAATATATAGAGTTATATGTTGATTTTAACGGAAACTGATCGAAACGGTCGAATCAGCTTATGGTACATATCCCATTGTGTTCGGAATGGGGGTAATTAGCTATGGACGACAGGCGGTGGGCCTCGTTTCGAGTTCGAATTAAAAAGTCAACTTTTGAAATTAAAAATAATAAAAACTAAATAAATTAAACCCTCTCTCTCCTCCCTTTTAATTCCTCTGCCCCCCTTTTTGTTCTTCATTCATTCGAGGATTATATATAAAAAAAATAAAGCGACGGACCCAGGAAATCACGACGCCGCCTGCGCCTCAGGCCGCCATGCCTCCTCCTCGAGCTCCCCCTCCTCTCGCTCTCTCTCCGCTCTGAAACCCCCCCATCGATATCCCCTAAATCGAGACCACCCGCGCCCAAGCCCCCCTACAGCAAGACCGCCGCCGCCTGACGAGCCTAAGCGCCACTTCAGCCTCCACCTCCGGCGCAGCGCCACCGTTCTGGCGAACTCTTCCACCCTCCCACTTCTAACAGTAAGTTTTCTTTTTTATTTTAATTATTCTATTTCAGTTTTTTTATTTATTTTATGTAATAAGCTTTAAATAAAAACTGATTTGATTTAAGTTTAAAAATAAAAACTGAATTTTTATTCGATAGGAAAGTTAAAGATATGATTTTTTATATGATAAGAAGGTTAAAAATATAATTTTTATCGTATGTAAAGGTTGAAAATATAATTTTAATATTATATAGACAATAAAAATATAATTTTTATAAAGTAGGGAGTATAAAAAAATAATCTTTATTATAGGAACACCGTTGTAAAAATAGAATTTTTATCTATATAATAGCAATGTAAAAATAGAATTTTTATCTATATAGTAACGATGTAAAAATAGAATTTTTATCTATATAATAGCGATGTAAAAATAGAATTTTTATCTATATAATAGCGATGTAAAAATAGAATTTTTATCTATACAGTAGCGATGTAAAAATAGAATTTTTATCCATATGGAGTGATTATAAAAATATGATTTTTAAATTGTAAGTGAACAAATAAAAATGTGATTTTTATTTTAAAGACAACAGTATAAAAATGTGATTTTTATATGTGTAGTGGCTACGGACAGCGAAAGTGACAAAAGGCGAGAGCAACGAAGATTTCTACATAAGAAGAGTCGAGGCGTTTGGATTAGCTAATCAGTGAGAAATTCTCACTCTAAATTCTCTTTATATATATATATATATATATATATATATACTAGGATGCAGACGGTGCTTAGCAGCACCCGACACCCGTCGTCCACAGACCATGGACGGCTTGTTTGTTTGATTGATGTGTTGTGAAAATTGATTGTGTTGTGGAAAGATTAAATAATAAAATATTCTTGGGTTGAAAGGAAATAAAATATTTATATAGTTAAAAATATTTTATCGTTAAAAATATTTTGTCGTTAAAAATATAATTTTTAACGTGAATGTGAGTAAATGAATATTTATAAACCAATTGGCCGATTTGTTTATATACACTGATTTGACTGATATTGATTGGGATGATAAATTTTACACATCGCCCAACTGCACAAATAAAAATCTGTGTTTGTTGATTTGAAACCCCACACGGGTGTTGGGATGAAATTTGGCGTACACTAATCCCAATTATTTAATTGTATGTCGATCGATTGGTCGACAGGCTGTGTGAGCGTTAATTATTTATATTTGATGCTTATGCAGTTGTGTGGTGCACCTTGGATGATGGTTGATTGTTTATCGTTGCTATTATATACATGTGTTGTATGGAACCCAAATAATTAACGTTATATGGTAATTGATTGGGCCTCATTCCAATCGGGAAAATAATGAATATTATAAAAGAAAATTCATGTGTTGAATATAAAAATAGTCATGTGTTGACGATGTTCATGTGTTGAGTAAAATATCTTAAATAATAAAATTTACATCTTTATCATATTTAAAATTAGAACTACTTTACGGTGGAAGTCTAAATAAAAATCAAATGATAGATACCATAATTTTATAAAATATTTTACATAACAAAAATAGTCGTGTGTTGACAGTACTCATGTGTTGAGATTAGTCGTGTGTTGAAAGAAATAAAATATAGATTCATGTTTTGAATAGAATAAATATTCATTTGTTGAATAGAATAACGAATTTATTGAAATATATAAAGCCGTGTTGATTAGAGTTGCGCTATTTTGACGTGAACGATATTTATATCGATTATATTTGTTTTTATAATGAATATAGAAAAGAAGTGATTTCAAAATATAACGTTTTGAAAATATTATCATTTATATAGTAATGATATGAAATATTCAATTTAGATTAGAAATTGAATATAGTGTTGTAATGGTTTTGAAAACGAAGTTAAAACGATTTATAAAATATGTTTTAAAAGGAAATCGATGAAATATATATAATATATATGTATTATATATATATAATGGCCTGAACAGAACGCGCCGCGCCGCGGTAGTTCGTGAATTTCGACCATTGACTTCGAATTGACGTTGCGGGAGATCCGACCGTCGGATTCTCCTAAAACCGGAACCGTTGGGTTCGTATCGAAAAGAGCTTTCCAATGAATATTAGAAATTTTAAATCTAACGGTTGGATTTGGAATTATGTCCAAATCAAATTTAGAAAAGGTCGTTGTAAGTGCAGTTCGATGGCCGTTGATGGAAATCGACTGTACGGGCCTTGATAAAATTATTAAAAATATATATAATTTGTGTAAAATCATAAGAAATGATTTGGGAAAAATTGGGCTGAAAAATTCCACATTTGAAAATATAAAAATAGATTTTTATCGAAATATCGAAATGAACTAGTTTTGAACTAGAATTAAAATCAATTTATTTTTGAAATAAATAAATTGAATTTGAAAGCGATTTTGAAAATAATCAATATTCCCAATACGTGGATTGGACTGGAGTTGAATCGAAATTATCTTCGGAATATTTCGATGTTGGATTTCGTGACTATAGAGATATTGTTATGGGAATTTGAAAGATATATTTTATATCGTTATTTCCAATACGATATTTGTTAGATCCAGAATTTGATATTAAATATAAGCCGATATATTTTCTATTCAGAGCCTTGTATTTAATATCAAATATGATTTGGGTATTGTGAATCGTGTTTTAGATGACATTGGTTCTTTAACCCAGCTAAAGGCAGGATGTTGATTTTTGAGAAGATTAAAACTTAGTGGAGTTTAATGAATATTTAATTAGATTAAAATGTGAATTGATAATTTAAATTATCAAATCTGAAAGGTGATCGATAATGGAGTGCCACAAGTTTTGCTCCAAAGCGATAGTTAAATCATTAATTAGATTTGAACGTGAAATGGTAATTAATTTTACCGATAACACCGTGATGTTAGGTATGGAGTATTACCAGTTTTGCTCTAGGGGATGAATAGGTTGGGATTGGGAAATAAAATAAATAACTACTTCGGTGTGGTTCGCTAATCCCGACTAGTATGAAATGATATCCAAAGGAAGATTAAAGAATAAATTTAGAAGAATTTATCTTGGATAAAATTAATGGGAACCTTTCTCTAAGAATGTGATTTCGTGAATAAAAGGATATTCTGAATTGGAATGAGGCGTTTGTTGTGTTTGTGTAACATTTGTTTATCATATACGTGGGTTATTCAGAAAGGCCGGGTTTATACCCATTCTGAATAACCGATTCGACGAGATGTCGAAGATGAAGACGGTGGTCGAAGACCGGAAGTCTTCACATCGTATTGGGTGATTACTGATGATCTTGATTGGGCTGTACACCCAAGATGAGGGAAACAGTTGGTGATCGTCTAGACGTACATGGAGATCGATGGATATGCGAGGAAAGTGCCTCCGGTTTCGTTCAGACCTGGAGCGGACTTGTAAATGGATGGTGTGTCTGACATTGGATTTTATTCTGTGTTGATTGATTTATATTAAATATACATCTGTTTGGCGGCGGAGAATTTATTCTCTTGCGTAACGCCCTTCTCTGAGACGTACGAGCTCAAAGGTTGTATATCGATGGACATCAGTTGCATGGAGTGAATTGGCAGTGTGGCACGCGTAAGTGGCAATTGATCAAGGCTTCTGTTGAAAAGCAAAGTCTTGTGGTTGATGATCAAAGCATGGCCTGTGTGGCGTAGCTTTGTGTATAACGTGAATTCGCGAGCCTCACACCTCGGTATGAGTTAAAAACGGGATACAGAGCCAAGGAGTGCACGAAGTTTCTTTCTAGCTAAGGTGGTGTCAGTGACCTACCAGCCCTGACATTTATATACTTTTCACCTGTGTGGTTGTTGGATACGAGGCGCCTCAGATATAGGTCTGTAAGGACCGAGAAACGTGTGTTCAGGAATAACTAATCCTCAAAAGTAAGAGAGGACCGCCATTGGAGGTTCCAAAGGATCAGAGTGGGGTCCTGAGGCATTGCTAGAGTGTCTCGAACGCGGAGAGGAGCTTGCCCCTTGCCTCGACTCATGATGGAAATCCAATTTCCAATACGTGATAGTGCGGTTTTATTTGTAGAACCTAGTATGGCGACATAGTGGTATGGGTCATTCATGCCGCCTATGATTGATATTTATGATTGAAATTGTTTTGACACTATACACCTATAATAGTATCAAATAATGTGTTTTAAACGTATCAAGCATGCTTTGGCTGTTATAAGGTAAAAACCCTATCCTCCGGCTTGCGTTGCATTGTGTGATGGGACCTGGGTCATATAACAGCTTCATTTTTCTTTATTTAGCATTGCGCTGTTTGTTTTATGCACTGGTATTCTTGGGAGGAAACCCGTTCCGTGTCATACGGCGTGGTTCCTTGATTTACCGACTATAAAATAAAGATTAATAACTGTTTTAGTTCTCACACCAGTCCCATGACTGACCTGGAGTTTATTGTTTTAACCTAAACTCTGGGTGCCCTTATTCTCGACACGGGCAGCTAGTAGTTTTGGTTTTGCAGATTTATATTCACAGGATCCTAATTTACAGCTGGAACGATGCTCGGAAAGCTTTGTATCCGTGCATTACTTCTAGTTGTGCTTTTGTATTATTTTCTGTAACAACCCGAAAATCTGGGCCAGTTTAAAATTTTTAATTTGGCAATTTTATCGAATTTTGATTATTTAAAATGAATTATTTTAAATAATATCGACGAGAAATTTATTTTGAATATAAATCGAACGTATATATTATATACGTCGTCGTTAGAATATAAATATTTATATATAATTATAAATAGAATTGAAAATGGCGCGGTAGTTCGATAATTCGATTTCAAACTTCAATTGAATGTACCGGGTGCAAAACAATCCGGATTTTAGTGAAACCAAAAATCATAGGATCTATTTGATAGTATCTTTCCAACGAATCCGAAAAATCAAGATTTCATATCGGGAATCAAAAAAATATGTCCAGTTGAAAATTCTGAATAGTCGCTATGGAATTTATATATATATTTAATAATATATAACCCTTAAAAATGGACATTTTGCAAATGACCTCGGATTTCGACGAAACCAGTTTTGTTGGGTCCGTGATGTAAAGTTATTGCTAGATTTCAAATTTCATAATTTTTCGAATCAATATGTGAGCGTCGCAAAAGAAAACGCGTTTGACCAGTTTCTGTTGATTTTAATCGACTGGAAATTGGCCATTTTTCAAACGGTCTCAGAATTTGACGAAACTAGTTTTGTTAGGACCGTATCGTCAATACGAAGCTAGAAAATATTTTTCTGGAATTTTTCTAGTTAGTATGTGGCCCCGGTAATTTGAAATGTACGTTTAAAATTCAATATATTGATTTAAAAGAAATAACAAAAGGAAACTGATTGTAAGGATCGAATCAGCTTGCGATACGTATCCCATTGTGTTCGGAATGGGGGTAAAACGCTATGGACGACAGGCGGTGGGCCTCGTTTTGAGGTCGAAAATAAAGGTTGCTTTATAAAGTAAAATTTAAAATAATTAAATAATAATAAATAAAAAAAAAAATATCTCTCATCCCCTTTTAACCAGGCCCCCCCCTTAGTTTTTCCAATTGAGTTTTCGAAGAAAAAAAAAAAAAAAAAAAAGAAGAAGATCGAATCGAGACGAAACCCCACCTCCGTTCATCCCATCACCGCGCCTCAGGCGCGGCCTCCACTCTTCTCCGCCTGCTTCTCCTCCGCGACCCCCTTCTTCTCCTTCCCCTGACCATCGCCCCCCCCAAGAACGCGAAGACCGACGACATCGGTGGAACCCCCATCTCGCAACCGAACCTCCCCCCCCCCCCCCCCCCCGAAGCCCCTCAGCCGCCGACGATGCCGCCGGGCCTGGCCACCGCCCCCTTCGCTGGTATTTTTATTTTTACTTTTATTTTCTTATTTTATTTTATTTTAATTTCGTTCTCAGTAAAATACAGGAAAAAGGGGTTAAAAAGAAAAACTGAAATTTTTAAAGTATAAAAACTGATTTTATATAAAAGAAAAATTAAAACTGAATTTTATAAAAGGATTTAAACTGATTTAGTTTAAAGGAAAAAAAAACTGATTTTTATGTTTTTAAAACTGATTTAGTTTTAAAAGTAAAAACTGACTTTATTAGATTTTTAAACTGATTTTTAAAAAGATATAAAAAAACTGATTTTTAACAAAAGTAAAAACTGATTTTTAGGAAAAAGGTTTGAACTTTAAAAAATGAATTGAACTTTGAAATAAAAATTCGATTTTTATATATTGAACTTTGAAATAAAAATTCGATTTTTATATATTGAACTTTGAAATAAAAATTCGATTTTTATATATTGAACTTTGAAATAAAAATTCGATTTTTATATATTGAACTTTGAACTAAAAATTCGATTTTTATATATTGAACTTTGAAATAAAAATTCGATTTTTATATATTGAACTTTGAAATAAAAATTCGATTTTTATATATTGAACTTTGAACTAAAAATTCGATTTTTATATATTGAACTTTGAACTAAAAATTCGATTTTTATATATGGAACTTTGAAATAAAAATTCGATTTTTATATATTGAATAGCGAAGTAAAAATGGGATTTTTACGTATGTAGTGAAAACAGCAACGAAGGTGACAAAAAGGCGAAACGACGAAGACTTCTGCAAATGAAGTGCCGTGGAGCTAGGATAGCTATATGTGAGAACTTCTCACCTTTCAATTTATTTTCTAGTTATATATATATACTAGGATGCAGACGGTGCTTAGTAGCACCCGACACAATCGTCCACAGACCATGGACTTGTTTGTTTGGCTGTTTGGTTATTGATTGCGATATTGGTTTGAATGTGGTTTGTGGTGTGAAAAATCGAATCGATAAATTGGTTAGGATTAGACGTGCGCCGTTATAAGGCGAAGGAGTAAGGCTAGGTTAGACCCTTACTCCAAATTTTATGGTTTGCATAATGAAATTGATTTGATTGATGAGTGAATGGCGTGGGCCTTCACTAGACCGGGGATAAGGCTAGGCCTTGTCCCGTTTCTAGTATCGTGCCGTTATGCCGCCGAAATTTTCTAAAACATGTTAGAAAAATAAAAATATCATTTTATTGAATAAATGAATTGAATAGAAATTCATAGGTTGAAATAAAATGTTTTATCGTTAAAAATATAATTTTTAACGTGAATATGAAAATAGTGAAGTGAATAAATAAATATTCATTTACAAACCAGATGGTTTGTTTATGTACACTTATTTGAATGACATTGATTGGGACGATAAATTTTACACATCGCCCAACTGCACAACTAAAATCTGTGTTTGATTGTTTGAAACCCCACACGGGTGTTAGGATGAAATTTGAAGTTCACTCATCCTGATTGATTAAATATGTCGATCGATTGATTGACAGACTGTTATAAGCGTTGAATATCTATATTTGATGCTTATACAGTGTAGTGCACTTTGGTTGATGGTTGATTATTTTCAATGCTATTATATACATGTGTTGTATGAAAATCCATATAATTAATTTTATATGGTAATTGATTGGGCCTCATTCCAGTTTTGAAAAAGAAATATTTGAAAAAGAAATATTTGAAATAGAATATTTGAAAATAAAGGAATATATGAAGCCGTGTTGATTAGATTGACGCCATTTTGACGTGAACGATATTTATATCGATTTTAAAAACGATTTCGAAATGAATTGAATTGAAAACGATTTCGAAATGAATTGAATTGAAAACGAATTCGAAATGAATTGAAAACGATTTCGAAATGAAATGAATTGAAAACGATTTCGAAATGAAATGAATTGAAAACGAATTCGAATTGAATTGAAAACGATTTCGAAATGAATTGAATTGAAAACGAATTCAAAATGAATTGAAAACGATTTCGAAATGAAATGAATTGAAAACGATTTCGAAATGAAATGAATTGAAAACGATTTCGAAATGAATTGAATTGAAAACGAATTCAAAATGAATTGAAAACGAATTCGAATTGAATTGAAAACGATTTCGAAATGAAATGAATTGAAAACAATTTCGAAATGAAATGAATTGAAAACGATTTCGAAATGAATTGAATTGAAAACGAATTCAAAATGAATTGAAAACGAATTCGAATTGAATTGAAAACGATTTCGAAATGAATTGAATTGAAAACGATTTCGAAATGAATTGAATTGAAAACGATTTCGAAACGAAATGAATTGAAAACGATTTCGAAATGAATTGAATTGAAAACGATTTCGAAATGAATTGAATTGAAAACGAATTCAAAATGAATTGAAAACGATTTCGAAATGAAATGAATTGAAAACGATTTCGAAATGAAATGAATTGAAAACGATTTCGAAATGAATTGAATTGAAAACGAATTCAAAATGAATTGAAAACGAATTCGAATTGAATTGAAAACGATTTCGAAATGAATTGAATTGAAAACGATTTCGAAATGAATTGAATTGAAAACGATTTCGAAATGAATTGAATTGAAAACGATTTCGAAATGAATTGAATTGAAAACGAATTCAAAATGAATTGAAAACGATTTCGAAATGAAATGAATTGAAAACGATTTCGAAATGAATTGAATTGAAAACGATTTCGAAATGAAATGAATTGAAAACGATTTCGAAATGAATTGAATTGAAAACGATTTCGAAATGAATTGAATTGAAAACGATTTCGAATTGAATTGAAAACGATTTCGAATTGAATTGAAAACGATTTCGAAATAAAATGAATTGAAAACGATTTCGAAATGAATTGAATTGAAAACGATTTTGAAATGAATTGAAAACGATTTCGAAATGAATTGAATTGAAAACGAATTCGAATTGAATTGAAAACGATTTCGAAATGAATTGAATTGAAAACGAATTCGAATTGAATTGAAAACGATTTCGAAATGAATTGAATTGAAAACGAATTCGAATTGAATTGAAAGCGAATTGAAATGAATTCAAATTGAATTGAAATTCAAATTGAATAGAAATGAATTTTGAAACGAATTTATAAAGAAGAATTCAATTTTGATTTGAATTGAAAAGGAAGTTGAAATTGCTTTTGAAACGAATTTTAAAACTATTTATATAATTCGTTTTAAATAGAAATCGACGAAGTATATATTATATATATAATATAATGGCCTGAATAGAACGCGCCGCGCCGCGGGAGTTCGTGAATTTCGACCATTTATTTCAAACGGACATTGCGGGAGATCCGACCGTCGGATTCTCCTAAAACCGGAACCGTTGGGTTCGTATCGAAAAGAGCTTTCTAACGAAGGCTAGAAATTTGAAATCTAACGGTTGGATTTGGAATTATGTCCAAATCAAATTCGAAAAAGGTCGCTGTAAGTGCAGTTCGATGGCCGTTGATGGAAATCGACTGTACGAGCCTTGATAAAATTATTAAAAATAGTAATAATTTGTGTAAAATCATAAGAAATGATTTGTGAAAGTTTGGGATGAAAAACTCCATATTTGAAAAGATAAAAATAGATTTTTATCGAAATGAACTAGTTTTGAACTAGAATCATAATTCTATTTATTTTTAAATAAATAAATTGAATTCGAAAAGGGTTTTAAAAGTAACCAAAATTCCAATGATTGCATTGGAGTGGATTTGAATCGAAATTGTCTTCGGAATATTTCGATGTTGGAATTCGGGATTATACAGGTGTTGTTATGGAAATTTGAAAGATATATATTTATATCGTTATTTCCAATACGACATTTGTTAGTCGTAGAATTCGATATTGAATATAAGCCGATATATTTTCTATTCAGAGCCTTGTATTGAATATCGAATGTGATTTGGGTTTGTCGTGAATGGTGTCTTCACTAACACTGTTCTTGAACCCAGTTGAGAAAAGATTGAATCTTTTTATTTAGATTTAATGAAGTGTACCAATTAAATGATTTTAATTGGAATTGAATGGATATTGATTTTTGGGTTTATCGTGAACAGTGTTTTAAATAACACTTGTTCTTTAACCTGATAATTAATAGAATGATTTTTGGGTTTATCGTGAACAGTGTTTTAAATAACACTTGTTCTTTAACCTGATAATCAATGGAATGTGATTTTGGGTTTATCGTGAACCGTGTTTTAAATGACACTGATTCTTTAACCCAGTCGAAGATTAAAACTAAGTGGAGTTTTAATGAATCTTTAATTAGATTGAAATGATCGAGAATGGAGTATCACCAGTTTTGCTCCAGGCGATAGTTAAATCTTTAATTAGATTTGAACGTGAAATGGTAATTGAATTTACCGATAACACCGTGGTGTTAGATATGAAGTATTACCAGTTTTACTTCATGGGATGAATAGGTTGGGATTGGGAAATTAAAACAAATGATTACTTCGGTAAGGTTCGCTAATCCCGACTAGTTTGAATTGATATTCAAAAGTAGATTAAAGCATAAATTCAAGAATTTATCTTTGATAAAATTAATGGGAACCTTTCCCTATGAAGGTGAAATTTAGAAACTAACTGTCGGTTAGCCAAGCAGAATGGTTTTCTGGGTATTGATCTGATGTTGGTTTCGGCCTTCGGGGTTAATATTTGGGGAATTATTCTCTTGATTAATTTACGGTTAGTGACTAATGAATTGGAATGAGGCATATGTTGTGTTTGTGTAACACTTATTTAAAATATACACGAGTTATTCGGAAAGACCGGGTTCATCCCATTCTGAATAACTGATACGACGATAAGTCGAAGATGAAGACGATGGTAGAAGACCGGAGGTCTTCACGTCGTTTGGGTGATAACTGATGATCTTGATTGGGCTGTACACCCAAGAAGATGGAAACAGTTAGTGATCGTCCAGACGTACTTGGAGATCGATGGATATGCGGGGTACTAGGTGCCTCCGGTTTCGTTCAGACCCAGAACGGACTTGTAAATGGACTGTGTGTCTGACATCGGATTTCATTCTGTGTGACTGATATCGGTTGCATAGGATGGTTTGCCTGTGTGGCATGCTAAGATGCAAATGATCAAGGCTTCTGTTGAAAAGCAAAGTCTTGTGGTGATGATCAAAGCACGGCCTTTGTGGCGTAGCTTTGTGTAACGTTTACCTCGCGTGTTTCACACCAGGTATGAACCAAAAACGGGAGACGGACGTCAGGGAGGGCATGCGTTTCTTTCTAGCTAGAAGTGGCGTCAGTGGTTTTACACGCCCTGACGAGTTTGACTTATGTGGTTGTTGCTGTTGCGAGGCGCCTCGGTTATATCGGTTTCGGCCGAATGCATTCTGGTCGGCTGACGGACCAGACTTACACCCCATAGGGTGGGGAGACGTAGTGTTCAGGCATAATAATCCACTCCGTGTGGACCGGCCCTGAGGATCCAAGGGGCAGTTGCGGCTGTTCCTGAGGGGCGGGCTAGAGCGTCTCGAATCGGTTGAGGACTATCTTTTGCCTCGGTTCATAGATGGAAATCCAATTTCCAAATACGTGACATTTGCGGTTTTATTTGTAAACCTATATATGGCGACATAGTGGCATGGGACGCTCATGCCGCCTATGATTGATACTTATGATTTGAAGTTGTTTTATACACTTATAATAGTATCAAATGATTTGTTTTAAAACGTATCAAGCATCCTTTGGCTGTTATAAGGGAAAACCCTATCCTCGACTGCGTTGCATTGTGTGATGGGACCTGGGTCTTATAACAGCTTCATTTTTCTTTATTTAGCATTGCGCTGTTTGTTTCATGCACTGGTATTCTTGGGAGGAAACCCGTTCCGTATTATACGGCGTGGTCCCTTGATTTACCTAATGATTTAAAATAAAGATTAATAACTGTTTTAGTTCTCACACCAGTCACATGACTGACCTGGAGTTTATTGTTTTAACCTAAACTCTGGGTGCCCTTATTTTGACACGGGCAGCTAGTAGTTTTGGTTTTGCAGATTTATATTCACAGGATCCTGGTTTACAGCTGGAATGATATCCGGAAAGCTTTGTATCCGTATATCTCTTCTAGTTGTGTATTGTATTATTTTCCGCTGCTATGTATTTAAATGTAATTTAAATCTCTGATATTTCTATGTAATATTCATTTATACTCTGTATATTCTTGTAATCTGATGCATTGTTGTGATATACAATGAAATGTTCTTCTGTATGCGTTCTGTTGTGGCTTGTTCTCGAACTATCCGACGCTTTCCTTTACGGGGAGGTTGCGGGTCTTCACAGTTGGTATCAGAGCTTTGGTTTACAAAGCAGAGAACAAGACACATTAGAACCGTACGAAAGAATTCATCAGATATTGGATTAGTAATATCCAATTAGAATGACTCGTTAGAGATGGGATCAGTAGTATCCTAGAACGAGTGTGAAGAGTATATTTTTCAAATGAAAACAATTTTTGTTTAGAAAATTTAAATCAATTATTCGTATTTGATTATCTATTTATATTGAGTTGGACAATCCAGTATATAAAGATTTTGCGTATACGTCTGATCCACGTATATTTGAAATTTTAATATACTGGATAGATATAGAGTCACATTCTAGACACCCGGGGATAATTCTGATGATGTGGCCACATCATCAGTATTTATATTCGTGTTTCGAAGGTGTGATATCTATATATTTCCATTAGACTGGTGTGAGAACCAAATCTTATATAGCTAGAACACTTTGTTGTGAATTGGCATCAAAAACAAGATTTTCTGTATATGTATCAAAATTATGAATTTGAAACGTTAAATTCACTAATTGATTGATGTTTGTGTTGTTTGTCTATTTGTTTGCTGATTTTTAACCATTTTTGCCTAATTATATCAAATATTGAACTGTATTGAAAATTGGTTGCGTTTGCTTGCATATACTTGTACTTACACTGAACAGGTCATAGCAAGGAGGCTAGAGCAGAGAATAAAATTTGTTTGCCCGACAAATAGGTACATGTTTACTACATAATTTACTGTTTTGTTTGGGTGATGATGATTTTGTGAGCCTATTGGCTAGCCACTTGGCTTTTTCTTTTTCTTTTTGAGATCTGAAGGACCGGGGAAGCTATTTGAAATTCCCCGATGCTCCCGGTGCAGGGGAGGTTATGGCGAAATTTTTCAAAAATTTAGGGTGTTAGCCAAATTTTTGAGATTTTGAAAATTCTCAGAAACTAAAGAGTTGGAGAATGGAAGCCAGATCGAGCGTAGAGCTGAATAATCAAACCACTTTCGACTTTGTTCCTTTTCGGGGACGAAAAGTTTTAAGTGGGGGAGATTGTAACAACCCGAAAATCTGGGCCAGTTTAAAATTTTTAATTTGGCAATTTTATCGAATTTTGATTATTTAAAATGAATTATTTTAAATAATATCGACGAGAAATTTATTTTGAATATAAATCGAACGTATATATTATATACGTCGTCGTTAGAATATAAATATTTATATATAATTATAAATAGAATTGAAAATGGCGCGGTAGTTCGATAATTCGATTTCAAACTTCAATTGAATGTACCGGGTGCAAAACAATCCGGATTTTAGTGAAACCAAAAATCATAGGATCTATTTGATAGTATCTTTCCAACGAATCCGAAAAATCAAGATTTCATATCGGGAATCAAAAAAATATGTCCAGTTGAAAATTCTGAATAGTCGCTATGGAATTTATATATATATTTAATAATATATAGCCCTTAAAAATGGACATTTTGCAAATGACCTCGGATTTCGACGAAACCAGTTTTGTTGGGTCCGTGATGTAAAGTTATTGCTAGATTTCAAATTTCATAATTTTTCGAATCAATATGTGAGCGTGGCAAAAGAAAACGCGTTTGACCAGTTTCTGTTGATTTTAATCGACTGGAAATTGGCCATTTTTCAAACGGTCTCAGAATTTGATGAAACTAGTTTTGTTAGGACCGTATCGTCAATACGAAGCTAGAAAATATTTTTCTGGAATTTTTCTAGTTAGTATGTGGCCCCGGTAATTTGAAATGTACGTTTAAAATTCAATATATTGATTTAAAAGAAATAACAAAAGGAAACTGATTGTAAGGATCGAATCAGCTTGCGATACGTATCCCATTGTGTTCGGAATGGGGGTAAAATGCTATGGACGACAGGCGGTGGGCCTCGTTTTGAGGTCGAAAATAAAGGTTGCTTTATAAAGTAAAATTTAAAATAATTAAATAATAATAAATAAATAAAAAATATCTCTCATCCCCTTTTAACCAGGCCCCCCCCCCCCGTAGTTTTTCCAATTGAGTTTTCGAAGAAAAAAAAAAAAAAAAAAAAAAGATCGAATCGAGACGAAACCCCACCTCCGTTCATCCCATCACCGCGCCTCAGGCGCGGCCTCCACTCTCCTCCGCCTGCTTCTCCTCCGCGACCCCCTTCTTCTCCTTCCCCTGACCATCGCCCCCCCCCAAGAACGCGAAGACCGACGACATCGGTGGAACCCCCATCTCGCAACCGAACCTCCCCCCCCCCCCCCCCCCCCCCCCCGAAGCCCCTCAGCCGCCGACGATGCCGCCGGGCCTGGCCACCGCCCCCTTCGCTGGTATTTTTATTTTTACTTTTATTTTCTTATTTTATTTTATTTTAATTTCGTTCTCAGTAAAATACAGGAAAAAGGGGTTAAAAAGAAAAACTGAAATTTTTAAAGTATAAAAACTGATTTTATATAAAAGAAAAATTAAAACTGAATTTTATAAAAGGATTTAAACTGATTTAGTTTAAAGGAAAAAAAAACTGATTTTTATGTTTTTAAAACTGATTTAGTTTTAAAAGTAAAAACTGACTTTATTAGATTTTTAAACTGATTTTTAAAAAGATATAAAAAACTGATTTTTAACAAAAGTAAAAACTGATTTTTAGGAAAAAGGTTTGAACTTTAAAAAATGAATTGAACTTTGAAATAAAAATTCGATTTTTATATATTGAACTTTGAAATAAAAATTCGATTTTTATATATTGAACTTTGAAATAAAAATTCGATTTTTATATATTGAACTTTGAAATAAAAATTCGATTTTTATATATTGAACTTTGAACTAAAAATTCGATTTTTATATATTGAACTTTGAAATAAAAATTCGATTTTTATATATTGAACTTTGAAATAAAAATTCGATTTTTATATATTGAACTTTGAACTAAAAATTCGATTTTTATATATTGAACTTTGAACTAAAAATTCGATTTTTATATATGGAACTTTGAAATAAAAATTCGATTTTTATATATTGAATAGCGAAGTAAAAATGGGATTTTTACGTATGTAGTGAAAGCAGCAACGAAGGTGACAAAAAGGCGAAACGACGAAGACTTCTGCAAATGAAGTGCCGTGGAGCTAGGATAGCTATATGTGAGAACTTCTCACCTTTCAATTTATTTTCTAGTTATATATATATACTAGGATGCAGACGGTGCTTAGTAGCACCCGACACAATCGTCCACAGACCATGGACTTGTTTGTTTGGCTGTTTGGTTATTGATTGCGATATTGGTTTGAATGTGGTTTGTGGTGTGAAAAATCGAATCGATAAATTGGTTAGGATTAGACGTGCGCCGTTATAAGGCGAAGGAGTAAGGCTAGGTTAGACCCTTACTCCAAATTTTGTGGTTTGCATAATGAAATTGATTTGATTGATGAGTGAATGGCGTGGGCCTTCACTAGACCGGGGATAAGGCTAGGCCTTGTCCCGTTTCTAGTATCGTGCCGTTATGCCGCCGAAATTTTCTAAAACATGTTAGAAAAATAAAAATATCATTTTATTGAATAAATGAATTGAATAGAAATTCATAGGTTGAAATAAAATGTTTTATCGTTAAAAATATAATTTTTAACGTGAATATGAAAATAGTGAAGTGAATAAATAAATATTCATTTACAAACCAGATGGTTTGTTTATGTACACTTATTTGAATGACATTGATTGGGACGATAAATTTTACACATCGCCCAACTGCACAACTAAAATCTGTGTTTGATTGTTTGAAACCCCACACGGGTGTTAGGATGAAATTTGAAGTTCACTCATCCTGATTGATTAAATATGTCGATCGATTGATTGACAGACTGTTATAAGCGTTGAATATCTATATTTGATGCTTATACAGTGTAGTGCACTTTGGTTGATGGTTGATTATTTTCAATGCTATTATATACATGTGTTGTATGAAAATCCATATAATTAATTTTATATGGTAATTGATTGGGCCTCATTCCAGTTTTGAAAAAGAAATATTTGAAAAAGAAATATTTGAAATAGAATATTTGAAAATAAAGGAATATATGAAGCCGTGTTGATTAGATTGACGCCATTTTGACGTGAACGATATTTATATCGATTTTAAAAACGATTTCGAAATGAATTGAATTGAAAACGATTTCGAAATGAATTGAATTGAAAACGAATTCGAAATGAATTGAAAACGATTTCGAAATGAAATGAATTGAAAACGATTTCGAAATGAAATGAATTGAAAACGAATTCGAATTGAATTGAAAACGATTTCGAAATGAATTGAATTGAAAACGAATTCAAAATGAATTGAAAACGATTTCGAAATGAAATGAATTGAAAACGATTTCGAAATGAAATGAATTGAAAACGATTTCGAAATGAATTGAATTGAAAACGAATTCAAAATGAATTGAAAACGAATTCGAATTGAATTGAAAACGATTTCGAAATGAAATGAATTGAAAACAATTTCGAAATGAAATGAATTGAAAACGATTTCGAAATGAATTGAATTGAAAACGAATTCAAAATGAATTGAAAACGAATTCGAATTGAATTGAAAACGATTTCGAAATGAATTGAATTGAAAACGATTTCGAAATGAATTGAATTGAAAACGATTTCGAAACGAAATGAATTGAAAACGATTTCGAAATGAATTGAATTGAAAACGATTTCGAAATGAATTGAATTGAAAACGAATTCAAAATGAATTGAAAACGATTTCGAAATGAAATGAATTGAAAACGATTTCGAAATGAAATGAATTGAAAACGATTTCGAAATGAATTGAATTGAAAACGAATTCAAAATGAATTGAAAACGAATTCGAATTGAATTGAAAACGATTTCGAAATGAATTGAATTGAAAACGATTTCGAAATGAATTGAATTGAAAACGATTTCGAAATGAATTGAATTGAAAACGATTTCGAAATGAATTGAATTGAAAACGAATTCAAAATGAATTGAAAACGATTTCGAAATGAAATGAATTGAAAACGATTTCGAAATGAATTGAATTGAAAACGATTTCGAAATGAAATGAATTGAAAACGATTTCGAAATGAATTGAATTGAAAACGATTTCGAAATGAATTGAATTGAAAACGATTTCGAATTGAATTGAAAACGATTTCGAATTGAATTGAAAACGATTTCGAAATAAAATGAATTGAAAACGATTTCGAAATGAATTGAATTGAAAACGATTTTGAAATGAATTGAAAACGATTTCGAAATGAATTGAATTGAAAACGAATTCGAATTGAATTGAAAACGATTTCAAAATGAATTGAATTGAAAACGAATTCGAATTGAATTGAAAACGATTTCGAAATGAATTGAATTGAAAACGAATTCGAATTGAATTGAAAGCGAATTGAAATGAATTCAAATTGAATTGAAATTCAAATTGAATAGAAATGAATTTTGAAACGAATTTATAAAGAAGAATTCAATTTTGATTTGAATTGAAAAGGAAGTTGAAATTGCTTTTGAAACGAATTTTAAAACTATTTATATAATTCGTTTTAAATAGAAATCGACGAAGTATATATTATATATATAATATAATGGCCTGAATAGAACGCGCCGCGCCGCGGCAGTTCGTGAATTTCGACCATTTATTTCAAACGGACATTGCGGGAGATCCGACCGTCGGATTCTCCTAAAACCGGAACCGTTGGGTTCGTATCGAAAAGAGCTTTCTAACGAAGGCTAGAAATTTGAAATCTAACGGTTGGATTTGGAATTATGTCCAAATCAAATTCGAAAAAGGTCGCTGTAAGTGCAGTTCGATGGCCGTTGATGGAAATCGACTGTACGAGCCTTGATAAAATTATTAAAAATAGTAATAATTTGTGTAAAATCATAAGAAATGATTTGTGAAAGTTTGGGATGAAAAACTCCATATTTGAAAAGATAAAAATAGATTTTTATCGAAATGAACTAGTTTTGAACTAGAATTATAATTCTATTTATTTTTAAATAAATAAATTGAATTCGAAAAGGGTTTTAAAAGTAACCAAAATTCCAATGATTGCATTGGAGTGGATTTGAATCGAAATTGTCTTCGGAATATTTCGATGTTGGAATTCGGGATTATACAGGTGTTGTTATAGAAATTTGAAAGATATATATTTATATCGTTATTTCCAATACGACATTTGTTAGTCGTAGAATTCGATATTGAATATAAGCCGATATATTTTCTATTCAGAGCCTTGTATTGAATATCGAATGTGATTTGGGTTTGTCGTGAATGGTGTCTTCACTAACACTGTTCTTGAACCCAGTTGAGAAAAGATTGAATCTTTTTATTTAGATTTAATGAAGTGTACCAATTAAATGATTTTAATTGGAATTGAATGGATATTGATTTTTGGGTTTATCGTGAACAGTGTTTTAAATAACACTTGTTCTTTAACCTGATAATTAATAGAATGATTTTTGGGTTTATCGTGAACAGTGTTTTAAATAACACTTGTTCTTTAACCTGATAATCAATGGAATGTGATTTTGGGTTTATCGTGAACCGTGTTTTAAATGACACTGATTCTTTAACCCAGTCGAAGATTAAAACTAAGTGGAGTTTTAATGAATCTTTAATTAGATTGAAATGATCGAGAATGGAGTATCACCAGTTTTGCTCCAGGCGATAGTTAAATCTTTAATTAGATTTGAACGTGAAATGGTAATTGAATTTACCGATAACACCGTGGTGTTAGATATGAAGTATTACCAGTTTTACTTCATGGGATGAATAGGTTGGGATTGAGAAATTAAAACAAATGATTACTTCGGTAAGGTTCGCTAATCCCGACTAGTTTGAATTGATATTCAAAAGTAGATTAAAGCATAAATTCAAGAATTTATCTTTGATAAAATTAATGGGAACCTTTCCCTATGAAGGTGAAATTTAGAAACTAACTGTCGGTTAGCCAAGCAGAATGGTTTTCTGGGTATTGATCTGATGTTGGTTTCGGCCTTCGGGGTTAATATTTGGGGAATTATTCTCTTGATTAATTTACGGTTAGTGACTAATGAATTGGAATGAGGCGTATGTTGTGTTTGTGTAACACTTATTTAAAATATACACGAGTTATTCGGAAAGACCGGGTTCATCCCATTCTGAATAACTGATACGACGATAAGTCGAAGATGAAGACGATGGTAGAAGACCGGAGGTCTTCACGTCGTTTGGGTGATAACTGATGATCTTGATTGGGCTGTACACCCAAGAAGATGGAAACAGTTAGTGATCGTCCAGACGTACTTGGAGATCGATGGATATGCGGGGTACTAGGTGCCTCCGGTTTCGTTCAGACCCAGAACGGACTTGTAAATGGACTGTGTGTCTGACATCGGATTTCATTCTGTGTGACTGATATCGGTTGCATAGGATGGTTTGCCTGTGTGGCATGCTAAGATGCAAATGATCAAGGCTTCTGTTGAAAAGCAAAGTCTTGTGGTGATGATCAAAGCACGGCCTTTGTGGCGTAGCTTTGTGTAACGTTTACCTCGCGTGTTTCACACCAGGTATGAACCAAAAACGGGAGACGGACGTCAGGGAGGGCATGCGTTTCTTTCTAGCTAGAAGTGGCGTCAGTGGTTTTACACGCCCTGACGAGTTTGACTTATGTGGTTGTTGCTGTTGCGAGGCGCCTCGGTTATATCGGTTTCGGCCGAATGCATTCTGGTCGGCTGACGGACCAGACTTACACCCCATAGGGTGGGGAGACGTAGTGTTCAGGCATAATAATCCACTCCGTGTGGACCGGCCCTGAGGATCCAAGGGGCAGTTGCGGCTGTTCCTGAGGGGCGGGCTAGAGCGTCTCGAATCGGTTGAGGACTATCTTTTGCCTCGGTTCATAGATGGAAATCCAATTTCCAAATACGTGACATTTGCGGTTTTATTTGTAAACCTATATATGGCGACATAGTGGCATGGGACGCTCATGCCGCCTATGATTGATACTTATGATTTGAAGTTGTTTTATACACTTATAATAGTATCAAATGATTTGTTTTAAAACGTATCAAGCATCCTTTGGCTGTTATAAGGGAAAACCCTATCCTCGACTGCGTTGCATTGTGTGATGGGACCTGGGTCTTATAACAGCTTCATTTTTCTTTATTTAGCATTGCGCTGTTTGTTTCATGCACTGGTATTCTTGGGAGGAAACCCGTTCCGTATTATACGGCGTGGTCCCTTGATTTACCTAATGATTTAAAATAAAGATTAATAACTGTTTTAGTTCTCACACCAGTCACATGACTGACCTGGAGTTTATTGTTTTAACCTAAACTCTGGGTGCCCTTATTTTGACACGGGCAGCTAGTAGTTTTGGTTTTGCAGATTTATATTCACAGGATCCTGGTTTACAGCTGGAATGATATCCGGAAAGCTTTGTATCCGTATATCTCTTCTAGTTGTGTATTGTATTATTTTCCGCTGCTATGTATTTAAATGTAATTTAAATCTCTGATATTTCTATGTAATATTCATTTATACTCTGTATATTCTTGTAATCTGATGCATTGTTGTGATATACAATGAAATGTTCTTCTGTATGCGTTCTGTTGTGGCTTGTTCTCGAACTATCCGACGCTTTCCTTTACGGGGAGGTTGCGGGTCTTCACATTTTCCGCTGCGATGTATTTAAATGTAGTTTAAATCTCTGATATTATTCGAATGTAATTTATTCATTTATACTCTGTATATTCTTGTATCTGATGGAATTGTTGTAATATACAATGAAATGTTCTTCCGTCTGCGTTCTGATTTGTCCTGTTCTCAAAACGATCAGGGGTTTCGAACGGTCTTTGTCGGTTTAACGATCGATTCAGATTGAGCGAAATTCCTTGCCGTTAGACAGAGCCAGACCTGGCCTGCCAGGTCGACACTATGGTCGGCCTAGGGTGACCAGGTCGACACCATGGTCAACCCAATGGTCGACCTGGTCTCTGGGCGGGAATTTTACCGCCCAACCCAGTTTGAACCTGAAATTCGAATTTTGAAATTTAAACTGAGCTCTTTGAATTTAAATTTGATTCTGAAACTTCCGAGGGCCATAACTCCTTCATACGGAGTCCGATTCGCGCAAACTTGGACTTTATCTCAAGAATAATTCCGAGATGAACGCAATGGCATAACCTACTTCCCTTAATTCTTTCATTTAGAATTAATTATACTTTAATTTGTGAAGCTTAGCGTTACAGAATTCACAGGGTGTTACATGACATATCCTGACAATCATAGGCGATGATATGGGTTTGCGTTCCCTTCTGCGGGTGATGTGGAACATAAGCAGAGGTAGGATGTGCTCTTCTACGAGCAGATGTAGGACGTTCTTAGCTCATAGCAAAGGTAGAGGCAAGGCGTGCTAATTAGATGCTCCATCACGACCATTTCTGGTGTGGGTCGGAGGCTTACGCTTTCGATGCTTTAACCTGGACATTTCTGTTTTTAGCGCGGAGAAAGGCTTACATACCATCCCCCCTTGGGGGTGCGTGCCTTACCCTAGCCAACTTAGCGGTCACAAGGGTTTTCGTCCATTTACAGTTTGACCCATCTTGGGTTACTTTGAGCTTTGAGATGGTTTCCATACCCTTCGCTATGCGAACATTCTTGGAGAAGATCTTCCTTTACTTGTTTATCATTGAGAAGTATGGCCTTAAATGTTCCGAGTTCCATGTCCTTGGAACGAGATCACGTTCTAGGTATGACTTCTTGGTGGATGACTAAGGGTCCTACCCAATTTGGGCCAAGAGGACCATCTGACGGGTACTTTGTGTTGGCCATTACGCTTCATATGACCAAATCTCCTTTTGTGAAGGTTCTAGTTTTGACCTTTGAGTTGTAGTACTTTGTGAATCTCCTCTGGTATTCGGCTGTTCTGATCGTAGCCTCATCTCTTAATCCTTGTATTAGGTCTTAGGATTCCTTCTTTACTCCTTATTTGGATCAAAAGCATAGGCTATCCTTCTATGTGAACGGATTTCAACCTCAATCGGAAGCATGGCTTCACATCCATATGTCAAAGAAAATGGAGTATGTCCTGTCACCATTTTGGCGGAAGTTCTATATTCCCAAAGCACCAAGGGTAATTCTTCAGCCCCATTTCCCTTGGCTTCATTTAGTCGTTTCTTGAGGATTGTCTTTATTGTTTTGTTTTCAACTTCGATGGCTCCGTTTTCCATCTACAGAGGAAAAGCATTTGATAATTATATTCTTATCACAAAATCGAGTGAATTCCTTGCTCTCAAATTGTGTTCCATTGTCTAATATTATTTTGTAAGTAATCCCAAAGAGAGTAACAATATTTTTTATCACAAATCTCAACAACTTCTTAGATATAATTGTCGGAAGGGTTTGTACTTCTACCCATTTGGTACAGTAATCAATGGATACTACGACATATGTAGCTCCACCTTTGAAGAGTGTTAGGGGTCTGATCAAGTCTATACCACATACATCGAATGGCCAAGGGCTTGAGATAGTGGTTCACTCACTAGGAGGTAGCTAGGGTATTTTAGAGTACCTTTGACATTTCTCGCACCTCTTGACATATTCAATTGCTTGATTAACCATTTGTGACTAATAATAACCTTGTTGCATGACCTTTTTGGCTAGCTTAATCCCATAGGAATGGTCTCCGCACAACCTTTCATGTGTTTCTTTCAACAAATTAAGCCCATTCTCGAGGCTTACACATCTTAAGTAGGGGAGTGAATTCCCTTTCTTATAGAGTACCCCATTCGTACCTGAGAATGTAGGGGCTTAGTGTTTTACCTTCCACACGTCTTGCCTGCTAAGGGGTAGAGTTCCGTTCAGAAGGTAATCTGCAATAGGAGTCATCCAAGTGTTTTCATGATGGTAATTCATTTCTGTCGAAGAAGGTTCCTCACCAAAAGCTACCTCCTTATCCATTTTGTCTCCGTTTTTCAAAGCTCGGGATCTAGTTAGGACTAATAATTATTTCCCTCTTTCGGGCCCTTCATGCTCGATACTGGGTCTTTCTTGGTATCCTAAAGGGATTACTCGAGTTTCGGATGCTCCTCTTGAGCTGGCCAATTTGGCTAGTGAATCGGTTTGGGTATTCTACCCTCTGGGGATTTGGTGTATTGGGAAATCCTAAAATTGGGAAAGCATCTTTAATATCCTTTTTACATATAGGGCCAACCGTGCATCTTTGGTTTGATAGGTTTGCTTTATCTGATTTACCATTAGTTGTGAATCACTAAAGATCTCTATTCGAGGTATCTTTATCTGTAGTGCTAGATTCAATCCAGCCATCATTGACTCATATTCGGCCACATTGTTGGTAGCTAAGAATCCTAACTTCATTGCATTGTGCAAGCGATGCCCATCAGGAGTAATTATTGTGCAACCTGCCCCTGCTTCTCGTTCATTCAAAGCCCCATCTACAAACAGTTGACATTTAGCCTTTAATTCATTCTCTTCGGTTGACTGTACTGTAATAAAGCTCGTGCAATCATTCAAAAAATCTGCAAGAGCTTGTCCTTTGATTGCTGCTCGAGGTTGAAACTGAATTTCACATTATCTAAGTTCAAGCACCCATTTCACTAACCTTCCTGAGGTTTCTGGTTTGCTGAAAATTTGCTTAAGCGGAAATCTAGTCAAGACCTTAATAGGATGTGCTTCGAAGTAGCCCCTAAGCTTCTGTGCTGTAACTATTAGGAAATATGCTAACTTTTCCATCATGGGGTATCGGGTTTCTACATCTATTAACCTTCTGCTAACATAGTAAATTGGGTGTTGAGTTCCATCACTTTCTCTTATAAGGACTGAGCTTGCTGCATATTCTGAAATGAATATATAGAGATACAAATCTTCCCCTTTCTCGGGACTGGACAAAATTGGGGGTTTCCACATGTATTCTTTTAATTCTTGAAATCCCTTTCTACATCCTTCATTCCATTTGAAGTTCTTCTTTTTCTTTATAACATCAAAAAATGGACGCATATGTCAGTGGCTTTGGAAATGAATCTATTGAGGGCTGCTACCTTTCTGTTTAAGCTCATGACTTCTTTGCTTATTTTAGGTTCTTTCATATCTTTTATGGCTTGGATTTGGTCAGGACTAGCCTCAGAGCCATGCTCACTTACCACATATGCTAGGAATATTCCTGATTGAACCCCGAAAGAACACTTTTGTGGGTTTAACTTCATTTGTTAACTTCTTAATATGTTGAACATCTCCTCCAAGTCCTTTAGGTGGCTCTCTTCTTTGACGGACTTTACCAGCATATCATCTACATATACTTCCATATTGTGCCCTATCTTCTCTTGGAACATTCTGTTAACTAGACTTTAGTATGTTGCCCTTGCATTTTCAATCCGAAGGACATTATTTTGTAACAAAATGTCCCCAATTGGTGATAAAGCTCGTATGCTCCTCGTCAGTTTTATGCATTGGAATTTGATTATACCCTGAGTAAGCACCCATAAGGGATAGTGTCTTATAGCCACTTGTTGCATCAACCAACTGGTCTATCAACGAAAGGGGATAGTAGTCCTTTGGCCAGGCCTTGTTTAAGTCTATATAATCAACGCATGTCCCCCACTTTCCATTGGACTTCTTTACTAGAACAGGATTGGCTAGCCATTTGGGGTAAAAACTTCTTAGATGAACCCGTTTATTTCTAACCTTTTGACTTCCTCCTTTAAAGCCTCTAATCAGTCTCTATTGTATTGCCTCTTTTTTTGTCGAACTGGGATTACAGAAGGGTTAATGTTTAAGGCACGACTCACGATAGAAGGATTGATTCCAACCATGTTTGAATGAGTCCAAGTGGAAACATCCTTGTTGAGCTGCAAGAACCAAACTAGGTCACTCATCAAGGATTCTGTCAACCTCTTCCCTATATTGATGACTTTGGCCTTACTTCCAAATCATCTATTGGTTTTATCCTTTCAGTGTCCTCTATAGAATCTAAATCTATGACAATTTCTTCTTCTTTTTCCAAGTTTATGTCATCGACTCTCTTCCTTTTTCATCTCAAAGAAGTGACCTACCATTTGTATGCTCGTCAGCTTTATTGATTTTTACTTTAGTTTCGAATGTTGGATGTACGAATCCATCACCCGAAGGTTGAAATTAGTACAAGAATTAAAGTACGAAGAATACTCCTTTTTGTATTTGTCAACCGTTGCGAAGTACAACTCATGATAACTAAACTGTTCTCCCCTGATGGTGCCCTATCCCTATTTAGTCTAGAATTTTAGCATGAGATATTTGGAAGAGACAAAAGCATCAATTTCCTCCAGAGAAGGTCGACCAAAGAAGGCGTTGTAGTAGGATGGTTGATCAATCACGACAAAAGAGTTTCAAAGGTCCTATAAAGCGGAGGCAACCCAATTTGTACTAAAAGGTTGATCTGTCCCACTGCAGTTTATCCTTTGTTGTTGAATCTGAAGATTTGTTTGTTGCTTGGTTCTAACTTTTCCTCGGAAATATCCATTTGATCAAAGACATGTTTGAAGATGACATTAACTGCACTTCCGGTATCAACCAGGATCTTCACTACCAATTTTTTTCATCTCATCCGGAGAAATAACCAAGTTGTGCATCTTGAGAGTGTAACGGGTTTTCTTCAACGATGGTTCCTCTTAAATTGGGAATATCCCTTTGCGAGCCTCCTTTAGGTATCGGTTCCTGACTATCGGGCAATTTCCAGTAGGATGTGGCCTACCGTGGATCGCATTGATTCGGTTTATTGGTGGGCCTAAGACTTGGTGACCTTCATCCATAGTGGCTTCTATTGTGTTTTCTGAAACTTTCTGTTATCCAATCGTATGCTTGGGGAATGTTGACTTGTTCAAATCGAACTCTTTCATATGTCCCTCTCAGATAAGCTTCTGGATAATCCCATCCAAAACCTTGCACTTGTCGGTCTTATGTCCGTTTGTTATGTGATACTCACAATACTTTCCACCAGCATGGGGCTCAGTGGGCTTTGAACGAAACGAGGAGGTTATTGACTCTTTCTTTTGTGACAGCATACACAAAGAAAATGGGCTTGCTTAAGGCGACTGTGTTGGAATTAGAATCCTCCCACCTCGGCCTTTTTTATTTTCGTCCAACCCGAACCTTCCACTTTGATGCTTTCTACCAAAGATCGACTTTCCCCCTTCCCTTCAAGACTCGAACTTCTTCGTGGAGTACAATTCATCCATACGCATGAACTTGTCAGCTTTAAAGTAAAAGTCTTATAAGTTTTTACATCCATGGGTGTATAGTTCCTTCCAGAAAGGGATATTTTCAATCAGTCTTGAATGCACAACGATTATCTTATCACAGTCATTCATATCCTCTGCTTGATATTAGCAATAACTGTGTTTTCAACTATCGGTCATTACAAATGCAAAATTGTGTGGAAAATTCGTAGGCAAACTACTTCCTTGAGTAGGTAGTATTTTCTCTGTACCGACGATACCACTTACCTGCTGCTACCTGGAGGGTTACCAGAAAAAGTCTGCATCTAACGGCTCTTGAAGTGTTATAGAGATCCATTTGGCTATCGAAAGCCATTAGATGATCATCAGGGTCAGTTGTTCCAAGATATTCTATAGTTGGAACTTTCACCCTAGATGGTATTATAGTGCTCATGATTTCGTCAGTGAAAGGAGCTACCCTTTCGTTGTCATTAACCTTGTTATCCCGGGTTCATTTCCCTTTGTTTCCCAACAAATCTTTGATGGTCTTTCTAGCAATATATTTGAGATAAGACTCTGCATTTTCATAATTCATCCTTTTAGGAACACAGTCTTTAGACGTAGAGCTTCCAGATTGCTCCTGATTGATTCCCTTGATGACCTACGCCTGTTAAAAAGGGATCTTTTCTTCTTAGAGGAAGCAGCTTTGAGCTTTTCTTTCGCTTCAGAGTGGTAGACGGGAGCCTTTCTCTTTGAAGACTCATTCACCTCTCTTTGGCTGGACTTGGTGAGCCTTGAAGATTTCTGCATTTGAGTAGTGTTTATTTGAACTTGCATTTCTTGGATCTATTTCTCCAGAACCATGATTTTGGCGGCATTCTCCTCCATGGAATTTGGGTTCAGTGGATGCACAAGCTTGGAAGTTGTTCCTTCTTCATTGTTGTTTAGATTGAGCGTTAGACCTACGTTTCCTTCAAGGGTTGCATTGGGAGCTGGTTCCCAGTTTCAATCCTCCAATCCTTTTGATTTCATCTTCCCCTACCATGGAGCAATAAGTTTACCAAATTAATTTTTAACATGATAAATATGAAGTTGGAGGTTCAAGCCCTCCTTCTAGCACCAAAATGTTAACGATATTTTTCGTCAACACTCGAAATAGAATGAACAATGCATATGCTTAGAATTTTGATGAAAAGGTGGTCTAAAGTTTATTGAAATACAACCCTGAGTCAGTTCTCTTTAACTAACTCCACCTTTTCCTATGCATTATGTCCTTATGTCCGAAGATTAGTTACTCTTCCTTCGAGGAGTGAGTATCATGCTTACGAGACTACGAGGCCAATGAAAACCTTGGAGAAAGGTTTCACAATTTAAATAAGACTGAACCTCCTGACCACAATCACCTTCAAATCCTGGATAAAATAATATATATTGTGCTAAGAGGAAACAGTCTAATGCCTCACAACGCTTGCATTGTTTTCATGGCATAGCACTTATTGACTCATATGATACTTCCGCATCGAGCCGAGTTGGAGAGGCCTTGGTTGCATTAGTTATCAAGCCAAAAGCTTACAGTAAGTTCCCTCCCAAGGTTAGGTCGCATTAGGCTCACTATTAGAGAGTAAGGGCCATTCAAAAGGGGAAAAGACTTTGTTTTACCCAGGACTTTTCCTCCTATGAAAGAGCCATGATTAACTCTATCATAAAAAGGTTAAAGTTAACTCCATGTCTTATCATTGTAAACACAATATGTTTATCAAATCAAGAAATTCTTAAGTCCCGGACTTCTCCATTTTATTAATTGTGGATATATTACAAGAGTTGAAGAAATCCACAATTCGATTTGGAAATTAGGGTTTGCTCCTAAGAAAATGAGAACAAGATTGAGAAATGATAATTTGTTTTCCCAAATGAGATCCCTGAGGTCTTATTTATAGATAAATCGGAGCCCCTTTTGTTATTGGGGCAGCAGAAGCCCCTGCCGGCTGCTTTTCCCTTTGGTTTCGAAAGTTTTGCCTTTCGGCCACCTTTTAGGCTTTTCTTATTGCTCTTTTAAGGTGACGTTCCGGCTCTTGGATGGACGGTCCCGGTCTTTGTAACTTTTTTCTAATGTCAAGCTTATCTTCTTTGTATTGATGTTGAGTCTAGAGGTGAGGATAACTTTTGGAGGGATTAGACTTCCGGATATGGGCTTTCGGTCACGAGCTTTCGGTTTGATTATTAATTCCTCATGGAACTTGCCTTCATGATTCAAGTGGATGGCTACTGGATCTGACACTCCTGCCGGTAACGACACTAAACAAATTAGTGCGAATAGCTTGCTCTATTCGAGGTTTCAGCTTGCCTTTCGGTAGGTTTCTGAAGTGTGTCTCGGCCTTCCGGAAGGCTTCTTTCGGTGCTTTTTGTTTCTTAATATATCTACACTAAGCAAGTTAATGCCAATAGCCCTTTTGTTCTTCTAGGTTCCAGGTTGCATTATCCGTGGTCTTTCTCTTTATTAGCTCCCAATGCTGGATGAATTCTTGTTGGTTATTTTTCCTGCTAGAATTACCCTGCCGGTAATCAATCTTTGTACTGGATTTGATGTT
Organism: Allium sativum; assembly: GCA_030737875.1. NCBI lineage: Eukaryota > Viridiplantae > Streptophyta > Magnoliopsida > Asparagales > Amaryllidaceae > Allium > Allium sativum. Next base: position 503,993,897 of record CM060921.1, on the reverse strand, counting down.
TTTTCCTTGTTAGGGTTGTTGGTTATCGGTCCTTCCGGATACTTCTTTTAGGCTTTCGGTTTTACCTTGTGCTTAGCTTCAGTTAACGGATTACCCTTCTTTGCCCGTGACGGTCCAATACCCATTCACCGTCAGCCTGTCTAGGTATTAATTTTGGTGGTAACAATTTTTATAAAAGGGAAAAATAAAAAATTATTATCCTTTTCTAGAAAAAGAATATTGTTTTCTTCAAATTATTGGTTGTTTGTTGTCATAATATTTTATCATGGATAAAGTGCATAATAGAACTAAAAATGATTATGTTAAGTACAATAATATATAAGGGTAAATTTATCATTTTATTTTTGTACTTTTTAATGGGGTGGGTAAAGCAAAAGGCGGGGTGCTAATAGAATTGGCCATCACCAATAGTTAGATAAAAGAGTAACAACTAACAATTAAATCAACTTTCCCATGTAAGATATATATTTAATTTCGCAAATACACATATATGCTATATATGTTAATGCATTTCAATATTTAGAAAACAAAAACCAATCTAGAATTAATTCCTCACTGTTTGATGTCCATCCCATTTTCGTTTTTCGTGCATAAGAATTTTAAAAATATTAATATTTTTAACAACAATGCATTGATGTTGTTACGACTGCAAAAATTAATACTTATGTATGACCAAAATTTATGATTGAGTCTAAATGTTTTAACCTTTTGTATTTTATTTGGTTGGGCAATAATAATGAGCATTTCGCTCCTGTTGTACGCAATTAACGTCAATTGGAGCTACTATGTACCCATAGATGAGTTTAACAAACACCATATATTGTAATTGACATCTATTGGGCATCAACACAATTTCAATAGTTTCTCTCATTTTTGTTAATAATCTAAGGGCCTTTCCACTACCATCCATTTATTCTATCCTAATCCGCATCTCGCTTCTCAAAACCTTAAGAATAAGCCACCTAACATCGATTTAGAAGGATTCAAAATTGTTAAAAATAGAAGGAAAAATCCTTCATTTGCTAAAATTCATAGATCAACCTCTTTCTTAGGTAGAAATCAATCTAATTATGATAGAAATCAGATTGCTTCATCTCAATACAAAAATTTCTAGAATCAATAAAGTCAGATCGAAACAACTGAAAATTCATATTATCATAATTTTAATATACATAAAGCTCTAAGAGAGCAATCAGGATTCACATATCAGTTATACTTATCTAAAGATATACATATCTAAAGATATACATATCTAAAGATATACATATCTAAAGATATACATATCTAGAACTATAATATACTATGTTTTATATGTTGGAGGAAATTTGAAATAAAGAAAGGAAAGAAGGAAATGGGAAAAATCTTTTAGTCCCACATCGGAAAAAATTAACATATATATATATATATATATATATATATATATGTTAAGGCTTGATGTAGTATATCAAAAGAAAGAGAAGATGGAAGAGATGAGACAATAACATGGACCATGGCATGAACATTATTATTTAAGGGTCAAAATATGGGCCTTGGGGCTCTTGGGGTCTCTTGATCAGATGGCCCTCGTGAAACACCCCACCTCCGTTAAGGTCCCTCACAAAGGGAATGCCTTAACTTCGGTGGAGCATTATAGGTAAAAAATGCAGATAAATTACAAGATAGACAAATAAACGGCGGAAAAAAAAACTAACTTTATTCCATTAGTGCGGGGTCCAGTTAAAAATATTACGACAACTGTCTCAAACCAACCTCCAAATTATTACAACAAAATCTCTGTCTTGAATTAAAAACATAAAGAAGCATTAAAACAATAGTAACGCAGCATAAATCCCCAATAAGAGAGTATCCAAAGCCATAGCCCAAGGAAAAATATTCCAAGCAATACATCTACTCTTCAAGCTAGAAATGATCCGGTCAAAGATGAAGTGTTCACTCCCTGCAGACCTGGAGGGGGGGGGGGGGGGAATGGGAGAAAAAAAGATGAAAGAAAATGGGTTAGACATGAGTCTGGTAAATCCAGTGACTATTTAGTATGTAAACAAGAAAAAGGGTTTTGACATGAATAAACTGAATCTAGGACAACACCCTAGAAATAAGATAATAAGGCTGAATATGCTATCGCACTCATTTCACTTCTCTGCACCACCTAACTAGTGTCCCAACTAGTAATTGATATAAATCGATCATATTGTAATGTGATCCCAATCCCCGCAATGGTGGTAGCCTTCAGGTGTACATCTATCATGAGGATTCCACCTAAATCTGCCTAATTGCCATAAACATGTTAGATGTACCCTTACTACTCTATCGATCGACTCCTTACTCGTATTAATTTTTCCTTGTATTTGTGTCAATCGGCCCTCTCTTGCATGTAGATACCCTGTGCTGGTCCCATCGTAAGGTGTATCAATCCTTATGATAGCAACCCGACACGATTCAAGATGCACAATGTATAACTACTGGTACCCAGTGCTTGCTTTTTCCCACTCCGAAGTACGTGCACGCCCGTAAACCGTCAAAACCTACACTGACGTACCACCCTGCTATTGTTTTGATCGCTTATAATCAGCCTAGTAATCGTTCCCCACCCTTCCTAGTTCAGGGTGCCATGATACATCTATGTGGGGTAGTGCTGAAATGGGTCCCCGTTACTAGGGTTTCCTACTGGTTAAGTTTGTGGGACTATATTTACTAGTATTACCCACCAACCCGATATGTACCCCTCCCACTGGTTCAAGCATGTTTATTTAATGGTTAAGTTTGTGGGCCTATATTTACTAATATTACTCACCAACCCGATATGTACTTAACCCTCCCACTGAATCAAGCATGTTTATTTAATGGTTAAGTTTGTGGGCCTATATTTACTAATATTACCCACCTAACTTGATATGTACTTAACCCTCCTGCACATTATGCCATATTGGTTAAGTGTTGTCCATTCATGTTAACTTAACCCACCCATTCATCATGTCATGTTGGTTAAGTGTTTCTTATTAACTTAACCCTCCTCACTTATCATGTTGGATTGGTTAAGTGTTTCCTATTAACTTAACCCCGATCGTCCATCAAGTTGTATTGGTCAAGTGTTTCTTGTTAACTTAACCCCACGTGTTCATCATGTTGTATTGGTTAAGTGTCATCAATCAATTCAAGTTACTTAACCCACCTACTTGTCATGTTACTTTGGTTAAGTGTTGCCTTCTTGTGTCAATTTAACCCTACCATAAATCAAGTTATATTGGTTAAGTGTTGCCCTCTTGATTTAACTTAACCTTACCACAAATCAAGTCATATTGATTAAGTGTTTCCCTCTTGTTTTAACTTAACCTTACCACAAATAAAGTCATGTTGGTTAAGTTTTTTTTATTACTTAACCCTACCCATTCATCATGCTATGCTGGTTAAGTGTTTCCTATTAACTTAACCCTAGTCATTCATCTTGTTATATTGGTTAAGTGTTTCTCATTAATTTAACCCTAGTCATTCATCTTGTTATATTGGTTAAGTGTTTCTCATTAACTTAACACTAGTCATTCATCTTGTTATATTTGTCAAGTGTTTCTCATTAACTTAACCCTAGTCATTCATGTTATATTGGTTAAGTGTTCCTATTAACTTAACCCTACCATTCTTGTCTTAGCTTTAATTCATTCATTAAAGCACCAACCACTCACATTAGATATGTATGGTTGCGGTTTCTGGATGTGCCGGTCGGTTCCGGGTAGTCTTACACTGCAACTAAATCTAACATCGGGTTCTTTTGGGCTTGATGCACTAACCTCTCACGTTAGATATATATTGTTACGGTTGCTGGATGTGCCGGGTGGTTCCGGGCAGTCTTACACCATAACTCAATCTAACCTCGGGTTAGGCATATTCGTCTTTTTCTTAATTTACATATTTATCTTTCAAATTTATATGTAAATTATCGACAATTATTGCCATTCAAGTCATGCCCCATTTACCCTCTAAATCATATTTTCAATTTTCTTGGTATATAAATTTTACCATTTTTATGCGACTAATCATACATATATTTATAGGCCAAATTATGCCAATAATATAAATTAAAGATTTTTCCCAATGTTACCCCCGTCATACGTTCGCAAAATTCACATAGAATGTTAGGCTCGTAACTTAGACTAACTTATATACAAAAGGGAAAGAAGGGAACATGTGCCATTCATACAACATAATAAGAATCTAACTAAACATGTGTCATATAAATTTTGGCATAAAACAATGAACTTGCATTTTTGGATCCAATCAACATAAGTCTTAAGCATATGAAATTACCCAAATCCAACTAGGCATGTAAATGTAATCTTGCAATTTGGATCCAAATAAATATAAATCTTAAGCATATAGAATTTCACAAGTTCAACTAGGCATGTGAATGTAAATTTGAAATTTGGGTCCAACTAAATATGAATTTTAGGCATATAGAATTACACAAGTTCAACTAGGCATGTGTATGTAAACTTGCAATTTGGATCCAGTAAACATGAATCTTAAACATATGGAATTACACAAGTTCAACTAGGCATGTAAATATGAACTTTTATTTTAGATCTAATTTTCATGGATCTAAATGTAGATTTAAACATAATACATGTCTTGGCCTAACAACTTGCATGTAACATAACATGAATAAATCACCAGTTTTACATGATTCGTTTACATGAACATAATAATCACATAGCCTAACAACTTTCATGTAACATAACATGAATAAATCACCAATTTTACATGATTGGTTTACATCAATATAGTAACCACATAGCCTAACAACTTGCATGTAACATAACATGAATAAATCACCAATTTTTACATAATACATGATTGTTTTAACTTCAACATAATCACAACAATAATCTCATAAGCATGTACGATAGAATCGTTACAAGAATAGGCATGAAGTAGCATTATTATTATCTTACAACTTGGAATAACGCTAGTTTTCACTTTATTACAAATCATAACTTTTTAATCATTCACATCTAAATAATAACAGGACTTACAAACAAAAGAAAGTCTTGTTTTCTGGGATCTGTTTTCTGGATTTGAAAAGCAATCCCTTGAAGAAGACTATCAATTCTCTAAGTTAGTTTTGATTTGTAGCTTTTAACTTGTTTTCTAATTGAAGAAGAAATGGTGGCTAGGTTAGAACGATCATGGACGGCATGGTGGCTCATTGGAATGAATTTGTGTGTTTTAGGGTTTGAGGATTATGATTGCTTTCATAGAAGTTTAATCTTATGTGAATCGTTAGATTATTTTAGGAGCAATCGCAACCGTCCAGACTAGATAGAGTTATCCAGAATTGCCACCTAAGCCCTAGTGACTCAGCAACAGGTCAGAAAGGACTCAACAACTAGTCAGAATCTTCATATTTTTGGATTTGCGTGAGGGGGTAGGTCGACCCCCTGGTCGACCTGTATAGGGGAGGTCAACCCCATGGTCGACCCCCTGGTCGACCTGCCTTGGAATAGGTCAACCTCTGGGTCGACCTATCTGGGTTATTTTACTATGTAATTTTCTGAATTTCTCTCGAATCTTCCGAAGGTGATAACTCCTTCATATGAAGTCCGATTTACGAAAACTTGGACTCTATTCCAAGCAGAATTGCGAGACGAACGTAATGGCATAACCCATTTCCCTTAATTATCAATTTAAAATTAAGTATTCTATAATTTGTTCTTTTAATATTCTCAGAAAATACGGGGTGTTACACCTCCGAATGCTAATGGACTTGCACAGATCCGCTAAGTTTTTTGCGCGCGCAGATTTCGAATTCGTAACGCTTCAGAACCGTTGCAAATAAATGGACGCATCTATTCATCGTTCAACATCTGCAACGCTTCCGAATTGTTGCAAAATGAATAGATTTGACTGTTTGAATTCAAACACCCATAGCCGTTGGAAATAGTTATTTCTCTTCGTTGCATATATATAGGCCGCCCGGATTCATTTTTGAACATCTCGAAATTCTATATTCTTTTTCTCCTTCCTCCGTTTTTCTACCATTAAAATATTCTTGAACCTCTGCCAAATTTCTAATAAATTTTACGAGTTAAAGTTCTGTAGGCTATAATTCAATTATCTTGTCACTGTAGCGATCAGTTCAAATATAGTAAATCATCGTGTTTATGTAAACACACCAATTAAAAAGATATTCGGTATCTTCTCTGTTGTATCTTCGAACAGATTGCCATTACTTGTGCATAGAATTAAGAGGGAAAATACTATTTTATGATAGCGATCACCACATCGTGCCTCAGAGATTTGTATATTCAAAGATCAGAAAATCCATGAACGAATTCGACTTCCAACAATCTAAAATAGTATTTTTGCAATGGCTCCTCACAATTTCAAAGTGTTCGCCGCTGATTTTGCAAAACTAGAGCGCTTTGATGGTGTTAATTTTCTACGCTGACAGAAGAAGATGCATTTCTTATTGGTGGGTATGAAAGTTGTTTATGTTTTGATTATGCCAAAACCAATGGAGATAGAAGATGAAACCGTTTCACAAACACGAGATCGGATCAAATGGGAACATGATGATTATATTTGCAAAGTCCACCTCTGTAATGCGATGACGGACACAATTTTTGATATGTACTACAACAAGGCAACTAAAAAGGATGTTTTGGATGCATTAGAGGTGAAGTATTTGATGGAAGACGCAACAAGTAAGAAATTTTTAGCCACCATTTTTTTTAATTACAAAATGACCGATGTTCGTTCAGTAGTAGAGCAATTCAATGATATCATACACATACTAAATCAATTCAGTCAACATAAGTTAATATGGATGAGGAAATTAATGTTTCCTCGATAATAGACAAATTACCCCCTTCTTGGAAAGATCATAGGAAATTACTGAAACAAAAGAAGGAGGACGTGAGTCTAGACAGCCTTGCACAATATTTGCAAGTTGAACAACAAATGAGGCAAAAAGATACCCAAGATGAAAAAGTTGTTGATACATTAAAGGTCCATATGGTGGAAGAAAAGAAAGCAATCAATGTTTTAAATAACTCTTCTAATAAAAAAGGAAAGGGAAGAACAACAACAATTCCCAAAATCAGAACAAGAAAGGCAAAAATGGTGGTTGCTACTTTTGTGGTAAACCGGAACATTTCAAAAGGGATTGACGTTTCTGGAAAAAGAAGCAGCAATCTGAAAAAGAAAAGTTTACTGCAGTCATATCAGAAGTGAATATGATTGAAAAAGACAATTCTTGGTGGATCGATTCTGGCACTCAATTCAAGAAACTAGAGCCGATTGAAGATGAAGATTACCTTTATATGGGAAATTCAACAAAGGTAGCAGTTAAAGAGAAGGGGACTGTAGATTTGCAATTCACACCCGGAAAAGTTCTGACATTAAATGATGTATATTATGTACCTGAAATTAGGAAAAACCTTGTATTGGGAAGTCTTCTTAATAAGTTTGGTTTCAAACAAGTATTTGAGTCAGATAAATATGTGTTGGCCAAAGGCAGTTTATTTGTGGGAAAAGGGTACATGTGTGATGGTATGCTTAAACTGAATGTTGATATTAATGAAAGTATGAATTCTGCTTATATTGTTGATTCATTTTCATTATGGCACAATAGATTAGGACATGTTAATAATAAACGCATGCTTGATACTATATCTTTGAATCTGATTCCCAAACATCAAAACGGTATGCTAGATAAGTGTAGGATATGTTCATTAACTAAGATCACTAGGAAACCATTTTCGTATAAACAAGAAAGTACAACAAAATTGTTACAACTTACTTATAGTGATGTATGTGATATACATAGTACTCCTGCTAGAGGAGGAAAAGTATATTTTGTCACATTTATAGATGGTTACTCTAAATATTGTTATGTTTAACTTATGCATGCTAAAAGTGATGTGTTAAATTCATTTATTACTTATAAAACTAAAGTAGAAAACCAATGTGATACTAAAATAAAAACACTTAGGTCTGATAGGGGTGGTGAGTATCAATTTCCTAAATATTGCGAACCAGTAGGAATTATAAACGAGACATTTATTGCTTACACTCCACAACAAAATGTAGTAGCTGAAAGGAAAAAAAAAACTCTTACCGAAATGGTAAATGCAATGTTGTGTAATTCCGGTCTTAATACTAGTTTCTGGGGAGATGCCTTACTTACCGCATGTTATATTCTAAATAGAATACCTCATAAGAGAAGTAAAGTTACTCCTTATGAACTTTGGAAGAAACGGAAACCAAATCTTGATTATTACCGAATCTGGGGTTGTAGAACGATTGTTCGATTACATGAACCAAAAATCAGGAAATTAGGACAAAAGGCTATCGAGTGCATATTATTAGGATATGCTCAACATAGCAAAGGATATAGGTTTCTATTAATAGAACCTAACAACTCTATTGAAATAAATATAGTAATAGAATCAAGGTACACATTGTTTTATGAGAATAGATTTACATTTATTCAAAATAAACTGATTCATGAAAAGGTGGAGGTCAATGCACCTATTGGTGAAATGGTGTAGATTTTTGAACCTGCAGAAAACACCGATGAAAATATCGATTAAAATGGTGATTCTCTTAGGAGAAATAAATGAAGAAGGATAGAGAAATCCTTTGGACCATATTTCATCGTATATATGGTTGAAGGATCTAGAGATAATGTAGAGCATCAATTAACGATATCTACAAATATAGAATCTAACCCTTTAACATATGCTGAGGCAACGAAATCTCAAGATTCATCATTTTGGAAAGAAGCCATAAATGATGAAATGTATTATATTATGAAAAATAAAACATGGAAACTAGTAGATTTACCTCCTGGTTCTAAACCTATAGGATGTAAATCAACATTTAAGAAAAAATCAAAAGAAGATGGCAAAATCGAAAATTATAAAGCTAGATTAGTTGCCAAAGGATTCACACAAAAAGAAGGAATAGATTATTTTGACACGTATGCTCCACTAGCTAGAATTTCAACTATTAGGACTTTAATTTCATTAGCTTCTATCTATAATTTTGAAATTCATCAAATGGACATCAAGACAGCATTTTTAAATGGTGAACTTGACGAAGAGATATATGTGTCTCAACTAGAAGGTTTTGTAATGCCTGGACAAGAACGTAAAGTATGTAAACTTATCAAATCACTTTACGATCTTAAACAAGAACCAAAGCAATGGCGTGAAAAGTTTGATAAAACTATTATTTCTAATGGCTTTAGGATTTTTGAGTCTGACAAATGTGTCTATAGCAAGTTTCATTCAGGTAAACGTGTAATTATATTCCTTTACGTGGATGATATGCTTATATTAGGAACAAATACTTCAAGTATTGAAGAAACTAAAAGATATCTATCTTCATGTTTTGACATGAAAGATATGGGAGTAGTTGAAATGATTCTTGGAACTAGAATCATAAAAACAAAAGATGGGTTATAAATTACCCAGTCTCATTACATTGAGAAAATTCTGAAAATGTTCAATCTATTCAGTTGTAAACCTATGTCTACTCCGTTTGATCCAAATATGCGGTTATACACTAACACTGGAAGAGCTATAGAGCAATTGGAATATGCTAGAGTTTTTGGAAGTTTGATGTGTGCAATGACATGCACACGACCAGATATTGCCTATGCTATTGGTAAAATGAGTAGATATACTAGTAACCCTAGTCATATCAATTGGAATGCAATACATAAAATTTTAAAGTATCTAAAAGGTACCATAAATTATGTTATACATTACAACTGTTATCCGGGTGTAATAGAAGGATACACAAATGCTAGTTGGAACACTGGAATTGAAGATAATAAACAACTAGTGGTTGAATATTCACTCTTGGTAGGGAAGCAATATCCTGGGCCTCAAAGAAACAAACATGTATTGTTGATTCAACCACGGCTGCTGAGTTTATAAAACTGGCTTCTGGTAATAAAGAAGCATATTGGTTAAGGAATCTATTATTAGAAATTCCTGTGTGGCCAAAACCTATGCCACCAATATCTGTGCATTGTGGTAGTCAGTCTACATTATCAAAGGCATACGACCAAGTTTATAATGGTAAATCTAGACGTATTGGTCTAAGGCACAGTTTGGTTAGGCAAATGCTTACCGAAGGGGGTAATTACCATAGATTTTGTAGAATCTAGCCAGAATTGGGCAGATCCATTTACTAAAGGACTTGCAAAGGAACTTAGTGAGAAAAACATCACAGGGAATGAGTTTAAAGCCTATACAAGACAATCGCCAATGAAGGAAACTTAACTCAACATAATAAAGAAATTTGTTATCTTGAGTTCAAAGAGAAAAAGTACTTCATATGTTTGCGGTTGGAAGCACTATAATATTTAGTTTGAAAAACTAAGTATTATCATACATTCCAAGGAAAAGTGCTTGGTACTTATAATGACAAAGAGAGGATGTTCTGCTTAGAACCTAATACGTTTATAACAGATATGTTGTTGAGGTGTGTGTTATAAGGCACTTCTGATAAACCTACCTATATGAATGCATCGAAGGTGGTGCCACCTTCTGTGAGATTTTGGCTTAATCTCTAAGGGCATTCATGAAAGAAGATACTGACCCAAGGGTGATCCATGGGTCGAGCATATATACAATCTAGATAAAATGAAAATGAGTGTGTGATCACATCTGGTAGATCATATAAGATCGATGGTTCAATGCTTAGTCAACCAATCCATCTTGATATACTTTGATGGGTTTTCACTATGTGTAGATTCAAGTCTGTAAGACATCTATTCTTATGCATAAATTTTCTTGCAAATAAATGACAAGAGGAATTTATTTAAAATTAGGTGGAGGATTGTTGGAGGAAATTTGAAATAAAGAAAGGAAAGAAGAAGGAAATAGGAAAAATCTTTTAGTCCCACATCGGGAAAAATTAACAGTATATCTCTATATCTTTTAAGGCTTGATGTAGTATATCAAAAGAAAGAGAAAACGGAAGAGATGAGACAACAACATGGACCATGGCATGAACATTATTATTTAAGGGTCAAAATATGGACCTTGGGGCTCTTTGGGTCTCATGATCAGATGGGCCTCGGATTGCTAATGGACTTGCGCAGATCTGCTAAGTTTTTTGCGTGTGCAGATTTCGAATCCATAACGCTTCAGAACTGTTGCAAATGAGTGGACGCGTCTATTCATCATTCAAAATTTGTAATGCTTATGTGCTATTGCAAAATGAAAAGATGTGACTGTTTGAATTCAAACAGTCATAGCCATTGGAAACAGTTATTTCTCTTTGTTGCCTATATAAACGCTGCCTGAATTCAGTTTTTAACATCCCAAAATTGTATCTTCTTCTTCTCTTTACTCTGGTTTTCTGCCATTAAAATATTCTTGAACCTCTGCTGAATTTTTAATAAATTATACGAGTTATAGTTTGTAGGCTATAACTCTATTATCTTGTCACTGCTGCGATCAATTCCAAGATAGTGAATCGCCACGTCTGTGCAAACACGCTGATTAAAAAGATATTCGGTATCTGCTCCGTTCATTGCAATAAAAATACCCTATTGCAACTCGCTATTTGCAACAAGCGACAAATGAACATTGCAGTAAATGATATTTAGCAATAGACAAAATATAGCAGTTGTTAATCGGCCTTTTGGTCCGGTCACCAAAAGTACTCAAGACACGCTCGACTCAACATATCACGTGATATTACAGCCCGGAGGTGTCGCCAATATCATCCGTGGGCCAGTATCAGAAGACTTGAGTTTGGCCACTAGCAGGATGTCGCATCCCACGGACGTAACCTCCATCAATATCCGTCCGCATCCGAGCCAAAGGCGAGCCGTCAAGTGGGTCCGGGCACAGCACCTGTGGGGGTCCGGGGCCCCACAGTCCCGGCAGCGATCGACCTAACCGGTTTGGTCGAAACTGTGGGCACCGCCCGATTCATCCGATTTTCTCCATGCCGGAAGCTCAGATTCTTTCACTTCGGACCAGCTAAATGATAGATTCCTCACTTCGTGCTGAGGAGCTTCGACGCCCCAAAAGAACCAACATACGCGCCAACGAACCTCGGCCACGTCCCCTCTAAACAAACTTCGCACCTTGCCAAGGTGCGAAATTTCGTACCTCCTAGGTGCGAAATTTCGTACCTTGAAGGTGCAAAATTTCGTACCTTGAAGGTACGAAATTTAATACCTAGCAGGTACGAAATTTCGTACCTAGCTGGTACGAAATTTCATACCTGGGAGGTGCGAAATTTCGCACCTTGTAACGACAACGGGTTTCGCTCGGACCTAATCGATCGCTAAACCGACCAAGACCGTTCGAATCCCGCATACGCTAACTCTGGGTATACAACACATCAGAACAAATAACAGAATACTTCTATAAACATCATAATAATGTTACATCAGAGTACAGAATATCAGAGTATCGAAAATAATGCACAGCGGAAGGTAAATTTACATAAATGTAATACAGTGCACAGCGGAAATATAAACTACACAGCGGAAGACTGTGAATGTCTGGACACAGCTTAAAGCTTCAATCCAGAATCCTGCTCAAAACATCTGCAAAATAAAACTACTCGGCTGCCCGTGTGGAAAATAGGGGCACCCGAGTTTGCAAGGGAAAAGCAAACTACAGGTCAGTCATGGGACTGGTGTGAGAAACTCTAACAGTTATAATTAACTTATTTGATAATATGGTATATCACGGGACCACGCCGCTAACGCGGAACGGGTTTACCCCCATGAATACCAGTGTATAAACAACAATCAATATAGATATATGGATCTAATATGCATCAATCAACATGCAATATCCCAATCTACCCACATAGATTAATCACTACACTTAGATTTTCTAAATCCAATTCAATTTACAGAAATCATTCCTTTGGATTTTATTCCCGATTTCTTATTTCAAATCATTTGAAATACATATCTAACTTTCTATATCAAAGTAGATTTCACTTCGGGATTTCAAATCAAATCATTTGGAAATGTGAATTCCAAAACATAACAATGCATACAAACAAGTATGCAACCAAATATCGTGCTCCCCATCGACAAGGCAAAGGGTACGCACCTCGCAACTCGATATATATATGTGCACCTACCCCACGTAGGAGTAGGCTACACCGACGATGCACCTCCCACTCATGGAGAGCATACACCACCCTCTTACCCATACTTTTAGTCTCAGGGTTACCCGAATCTTTAGCCACATACTAAATCATTTCATATCCCGAAGTAGGGAAAATCATTTCACAACATAATAATCACAAGTACTTTCAAAATATAGTACTTCACATCAGTAATTCACGCATATGATCAGTCACTATTAATCACATAACCTTTGAGCTCGTACATCTCAAAGAAGGGTGTTAAGCAAAAGAATAAATTCTCCGCCACCAAACTGATACATCATCAATAGCAACTAATCGAATACGCGATGAACCACAATGTAACATATAATACATTTCTAAATCACTTTAGAAATCATCGGGTTTTGGGCCTCGAAATACTTTCTGTTTTATAAAACATTTTTATAAAACATTCCCTGTCCAAAATCGGGAATACATTTCTTTTCACTTAAGAAAAATATCATTTCACAATCATTCATTAAATTTGAAATGAACACAATATCGCTAAACATCTTATCGTCAAATCGTGAAGTGTTTCACAAGGCGTTAGCACACAGATATTTTCAACCCAACCCAATGCTAAATGTAAAAGCATATTTTGCTCATTAACTGGTCGAGCACAATCCATACAACCAATCAATCAAATTTGACATTAAATATAAGGTTTTGAATAGAGATAGTATTGACTTATATTCAACATCAAATCCTGAAACCAACAGATATCATATCGGGAATAACGATATCGATATCTTCCAAATTCCCATCACGATATCTGTATAATCACGGAATCCAATATCGAAAATATCCAAAGATAATTTCAAATCAAATCTAATCCAATTTATTTATTTATAACCATTGGATTATTTTTCTAGTTGATAACTAGTTCATTTCGATAAAAATCTATTTTTATCTTTTCAAATATGGAGTTTTTCATCCCAATTCTTCACAAATCATTTCTTATGATTTTACACAAATTATTACTATTTTTAATAATTTTATCAAGGCCCATACAGTCGATTTCCATCAACGGCCATCGAACTGCACTTACAGCGACCTTTTTCGAATTTGATTTGGACGTAATTCCAAATCCAACCATTAGATTTCAAATTTCTAATATTCCTTAGAAAGCTCTTTTCGATACGAACCCAACGGTTATGATTTCAGGAGAATCCGACGGTCGGATCTCCCGTAATGTCCGTTCGAAGTCAATGGTCGAAATTCGCGAACTGCCGCAGCGCGGCGCGTTCTATTCAGGCCATTATATTATATATATAATATATATAATATATATTTCGTCGATTTCCTTTTAAAAACGAATTTTATAAATCATTTCAAATTTGTTTAAAAAACAATTTCAACCTTTATTTCAATTTCAAATCAAAATTGAATTTTCCTTTATAAATTCTTTTTACATTCACTTCGATTTGATTTCAATTCAAATCGATTTCAATTTTATTTCAATTCGAATTCATTTTCTATTCAATTCAATTCGAATTCGTTTTCTATTCAATTCAATTCGAATTCGTTTCGTTTCAATTCAATTCGAATTCGTTTTCTATTCAATTCAATTCGAATTCGTTTTCTATTCAATTCATTTCGAATTCGTTTTCTATTCAATTCAATTCGAATTCGTTTTCTATTCAATTCAATTCGAATTCGTTTTCTATTCAATTCAATTCGAATTCGTTTTCTATTTAGTTCAATTCGAATTCATTTCATATACATCGTTTTCAATTCGAATATTTCATATACATCGTTTTCAATTCGAATATTTCATATACATCGTTTTAAATTCGAATATTTCATATACATCGTTATCAATTCGAATATTTCATATACATCGTTTTCAATTCGAATATTTCATATACATCGTTTTCAATTCGAATATTTCATATACATCGTTTTCAATTCGAATATTTCATATACATCGTTTTCAATTCGTGTATATATATATATATATATATTCACTTTTCACTATATATGATATTTTCATTTTCAATACATACGATATATTCATTTTTACTATATATTCGATATTTTCACTTTCAATATATATATTTCATACACTTCTAATATATATAATATTTTCACTTTCAATATATTCGATATTTTCACTTTTAATATATTCGATATTTTCACTTTCAATATATTCGATATTTTCACTTTCACTATATTCAATACTTTCACTTTCAATATATTCGATATTTTCACTTTCACTATATATAATATTTTCACTTTCAATATATTCGATATTTTCACTTTCAATATATTCAATATTTTCACTTTCACTATATATGATATTTTCACTTTCAATATATTCGATATTTTCACTTTCAATATATTCAATATTTTCACTTTCACTATATATGATATTTTCACTTTCAATATATATAATATTTTCACTTTCAATATATTCGATATTTTCACTTTCACTATATATAATATTTTCACTTTCAATATATTCGATATTTTCACTTTCACTATATATAATATTTTCACTTTCAATATATTCGATATTTTCACTTTCACTATATATAATATTTTCACTTTCAATATATTCGATATTTTCACTTTCACTATATATAATATCATTTCACATTACGATAAATTTTCACATAGAATACAATCAAACAAGTCGTCCATGGTCTGTGGACGACAGGGAATAGTTCATATATGCAGTTATGAAATAAATAACTGAACAGAAAATTTAAAGTGAGAGAATTCTCACCTAGGGATCCACTCCGCCATTTTATTTCTGAATTTCTGAATTTTTGTTTGGATTCGAAATTGTCTGAAATTCTAACTCGCTTCGTTTTGGTTGTAGTCTGTTCCATTGCAAAGCATTTTTCATCCCGATTCCAACGCACTTCGTTTTGTTGAAATCTGTTTTGATTTGAACGAGATATGGCATTTTAAACATTTAATACATTATTTTACAAAATTAAAATTTAATTTAATTCCTAATCATGTAATTAAGGGGCTAACCCCTTCTTTCTTCTTCGTTGACCCCCAGTAACCTGCCGAACCCATTCACAATGAAGAAAAGCCACTGTCGCTCCTCTTATGACCATCGAGACCCCAATCCACGAACCCCCCCGCGAAAGCCAACGTCGACCCATCCCTGCGCCAGTGGTGGCGCCACTTGCGATGGCCCCACAGCCTACAAAAACGCGATCGAACTTAGGGGACTTGAGCCCGAAAATCTCCCCATTCAGAAAGCCAGAAACGATCCCACCCGTTGATTGCCTAGAGGTCACGAATCTCTCCATTTTCCTTTTTGAAGTTTTGAATTTCATTGTAAATCTTAGGAGATCGGTTGTGAAGAAGGAGAGGAAACGAGAATCGTTCGTTCCCTGGGGTAAACGGCGACTCCTGAATTTGTGGTTAGGGTTTGAGATGTTTTGGGCTGTTTATATTAATATTTTAATATTTTAATTTAAAAATTATTTCTTTTATCGATACAAACTCCAAATCAAACCCAACGACTGTCGCCCCTAGCTAATTACCCCTATTCTGAACACAATGAGATATGCTTTGTAAGCCCATTCGGTTGTTACGATCAGTTTTCGTCTTAATTCACATTTAAATCATTATATTGAATTTTAAACGTACATTTCAAATTACCGGGGTCACATACTAACTAGAAAAATTCCAGAAAAATATTTTCTAGCTTCGTATTGACGATACGGTCCTAACAAAACTACTTTCGTTGAATTCTGAGACCGTTTGAAAAATGGCCAATTTCCAGTCGATTAAAATCAACTGAAACCGGTCAAACGCGTTTTCTTTTGCCATGCTCACATATTGTTTCGAAAAATTATGAAATTTGAAACCTAGCAATAACTTCACATCCCGGACCCAACAAAAGTAGTTTCATCGAAATCCGAGGTCGTTTGCAAAATGTCCATTTTTAAGGGCCTGAATTCCATTGCGACTATTCAGAATTTTCAATTGGACATATCTTTTGAGTCCCGCTATCAAATTTCGATTGGTCAGATTCGTTGGAAAGATATTCTCAATTAGGTCCTAATGTTTTTGGTTTCACTAAAATCCGGATTGTTTTGCACCCGGTATGTTCAATTGAAGTTTGAAATCGAATTATCGAACTACCGCGCCATTTTCAATTCTATTTATAATTATATATAATTATTTATATTCTAACGACGACGCGTATAAATATATACGTTCGAATTATATTCAAAATAAATTTCTCGTCGATATTATTTAAAATAATTCATTTTAAATAATCAAAATTCGCCAAAATTGCCAAAAATAAAAATTTTAAACTGGCTCAGAATTTCTTGGTTATTACAATCTCCCCCACTTAAAACTTTTCGTCCCCGAAAAGGAACAAAGTCGAAAGTGGTTTGATTAATCAACTCTACGTTCGATCTGGCTTCCATTCTCCAACCTTTCAGTTTCTGAGAATTTTTAAATTTTCAAAAATTTGGCTAACACCCTAAATTTTCGAAAAATTTCGCCATAACCTCCCCTGCACCGGGAGCATCCGGGAATTTCAAATAGCTTCCCCGGTCCTTCTAATCTCAAAAAGAAAAAGAAAAAAGCCAAGCGGCTAGCCAATAGGCTCATAAAATCATCATCACCCAAACAAAACAGTAAATTATGTAGTAAACATGTACCTATTTGTCGGGCAAACAAATTTTATTCTCTGCTCTAGCCTCCTTGCCATGACCTGTTCAATATAAGTATATGTATATGCATGCATTTGCAACCAAATTTCAATACAGTTTACTATTTGGTTCAATTTGTATACAATTTGGCCTAATTGGTTCCTTCAATTCAAATGTGGATTTTATTAGGCAACTAATAATCAAACAACACAACCAACAATCAATTAATTGATTAGATTTTTCAAATATATAACTTTATACGTTTAAAATCATATTTTCTAAAACCAGATTATATATATAATCACAAATTCGTTATTTATAAACAAATAACTCTCGACTCATTCTAGGGCACTTCTAACCCCATCTCTAACGAGTCACTCATCCTAGAATGCTACTGATTCTATCTCTAATGAGGATTCTTTTATAGGACATTACTAATCCTACCTCTGATGAGTCTTTTGTTCAGTTCTAACGAGTTGTACCCCAAAGATTTGAGTTTAACCAAAGCTCTGATACCACGTGTAACGACAACGGGTTTCGCCCGGACCTAATCGATCGCTAAACCGACCAAGACCGTTCGAATCCCGCATACGCTAACTCTGGGTATACAACACATCAGAACAAATAACAGAAGACTTCTATAAACATCATAATAATGTTACATCAGAGTACAGAATATCAGAGTATCGAAAATAATACACAGCGGAAGGTAAATTTACATAAATGTAATACAGTGCACAGCGGAAATATAAACTACACAGCGGAAGACTGTGAATGTCTGGACACAGCTTAAAGCTTCAATCCAGAATCCTTCTCAAAACATCTGCAAAATAAAACTACTCGGCTGCCCGTGTGGAAAATAGGGGCACCCGAGTTTGCAAGGGAAAAGCAAACTACAGGTCAGTCATGGGACTGGTGTGAGAAACTCTAACAGTTATAATTAACTTATTTGATAATATGGTATATCACGGGACCACGCCGCTAACACGGAACGGGTTTACCCCCATGAATACCAGTGTATAAACAACAATCAATATAGATATATGGATCTAATATGCATCAATCAACATGCAATATCCCAATCTACCCACATAGATTAATCACTACACTTAGATTTTCTAAATCCAATTCAATTTACAGAAATCATTCCTTTGGATTTTATTCCTGATTTCTTATTTCAAATCATTTGAAATACATATCTAACTTTCTATATCAAAGTAGATTTCACTTCGGGATTTCAAATCAAATCATTTGGAAATGTGAATTCCAAAACATAACAATGCATACAAACAAGTATGCAACCAAATATCGTGCTCCCCATCGACAAGGCAAAGGGTACGCACCTCGCAACTCGATATATATATGTGCACCTACCCCACGTAGGAGTAGGCTACACCGACGATGCACCTCCCACTCATGGAGAGCATACACCGCCCTCTTACCCATACTTTTAGTCTCAGGATTACCCGAATCTTTAGCCACATACTAAATCATTTCATATCCCGAAGTAGGGAAAATCATTTCATAACATAATAATCACAAGTACTTTCAAAATATAGTACTTCACATCAGTAATTCACGCATATGATCAGTCACTATTAATCACATAACCTTTGAGCTCGTACGTCTCAAAGAAGGGTGTTAAGCAAAAGAATAAATTCTCCGCCACCAAACTGATACATCATCAATAGCAACTAATCGAATACGCGATGAACCACAATGTAACATATAATACATTTCTAAATCACTTTAGAAACCATCGGGTTTTAGGCCTCAAAATCCTTTCTGTTTTATAAAACATTCCCTGTCCAAAATCGGGAATACATTTCTTTTCACTTAAGAAAAATATCATTTCACAATCATTCATTAAATTTTAAATGAACACAATATCGCTAAACACCTTATCGTCAAATCGTGAAGTGTTTCACAAGGCGTTAGCACACAGATATTTTCAACCCAACCCAATGCTAAATGTAAAAGCATATTTTGCTCATTAACTGGTCGAGCACAATCCATACAATCAATCAATCAAATTTGACATTAAATATAAGGTTTTGAATAGAGATAGTATTGACTTATATTCAACATCAAATCCTGAAACCAACAGATATCATATCGGGAATAACGATATCGATATCTTCCACATTCCCATCACGATATCTGTATAATCACGGAATCCAATATCGAAAATATCCAAAGATAATTTCAAATCAAATCTAATCCAATTTATTTATTTTTAACCATTGGATTATTTTTCTAGTTAATAACTAGTTCATTTCGATAAAAATCTATTTTTATCTTTTCAAATATGGAGTTTTTCATCCCAATTCTTCACAAATCATTTCTTATGATTTTACACAAATTATTACTATTTTTAATAATTTTATCAAGGCCCGTACAGTCGATTTCCATCAACGGCCATCGAACTGCACTTACATCGACCTTTTTCGAATTTGATTTGGACGTAATTCCAAATCCAACCGTTAGATTTCCAATTTCTAATATTCCTTAGAAAGCTCTTTTCGATACGAACCCAACGGTTATGATTTCAGGAGAATCCGACGGTCGGATCTCCCGTAATGTCCGTTCGAAGTCAATGGTCGAAATTCGCGAACTGCCGCTGCGGCGCGTTCTATTCAGGCCATTATATTATATATATAATATATATAATATATATTTCGTCGATTTCCTTTTAAAAACGAATTTTATAAATCATTTCAAATTTGTTTAAAAAACAATTTCAACCTTTATTTCAATTTCAAATCAAAATTGAATTTTCCTTTATAAATTCTTTTTACATTCACTTCGATTTGATTTCAATTCAAATCGATTTCAATTTTATTTCAATTCGAATTCGTTTTCTATTCAATTCAATTCGAATTCGTTTTCTATTCAATTCAATTCGAATTCGTTTCGTTTCAATTCAATTCGAATTCGTTTTCTATTTCAATTCAATTCGAATTCGTTTTCTATTCAATTCATTTCGAATTCGTTTTCTATTCAATTCAATTCGAATTCGTTTTCTATTCAATTCAATTCAATTCGAATTCGTTTTCTATTCAATTCAATTCGAATTCGTTTTCTATTTAGTTCAATTCGAATTCATTTCATATACATCGTTTTCAATTCGAATATTTCATATACATCGTTTTCAATTCGAATATTTCGTATACATCGTTTTAAATTCGAATATTTCATATACATCGTTATCAATTCGAATATTTCATATACATCGTTTTCAATTCGAATATTTCATATACATCGTTTTCAATTCGAATATTTCATATACATCGTTTTCAATTCATATATATATATATATATTCACTATATACGATATTTTCATTTTCAATACATACGATATATTCATTTTTACTATATATTCGATATTTTCACTTTCAATATATATATTTCATACACTTCTAATATATATAATATTTTCACTTTCAATATATTCGATATTTTCACTTTCAATATATTCGATATTTTCACTTTCAATATATTCGATATTTTCACTTTCACTATATTCAATACTTTCACTTTCAATATATTCGATATTTTCACTTTCACTATATATAATATTTTCACTTTCAATATATTCGATATTTTCACTTTCAATATATTCAATATTTTCACTTTCACTATATATGATATTTTCACTTTCAATATATTCGATATTTTCACTTTCAATATATTCAATATTTTCACTTTCACTATATATGATATTTTCACTTTCAATATATATAATATTTTCACTTTCAATATATTCGATATTTTCACTTTCACTATATATAATATTTTCACTTTCAATATATTCGATATTTTCACTTTCACTATATATAATATTTTCACTTTCAATATATTCGATATTTTCACTTTCACTATATATAATATTTTCACTTTCAATATATTCGATATTTTCACTTTCACTATATATAATATCATTTCACATTACGATAAATTTTCACATAGAATACAATCAAACAAGTCGTCCATGGTCTGTGGACGACGGGGAACAGTTCATATATGCAGTTATGAAATAAATAACTGAACAGAAAATTTAAAGTGAGAGAATTCTCACCTAGGGATCCACTCCGCCATTTTATTTCTGAATTTCTGAATTTTTGTTTGGATTCGAAATTGTCTGAAATTCTAACTCGCTTCGTTTTGGTTGTAGTCTGTTCCATTGCAAAGCATTTTTCATCCCGATTCCAACGCACTTCGTTTTGTTGAAATCTGTTTTGATTTGAACGAGATATGGCATTTTAAACATTTAATACATTATTTTACAAAATTAAAATTTAATTTAATTCCTAATCATGTAATTAAGGGGCTAACCCCTTCTTTCTTCTTCGTTGACCCCCTGTAACCTGCCGAACCCATTCACAATGAAGAAAAGCCACTGTCGCTCCTCTTATGACCATCGAGACCCCAATCCACGAACCCCCCCGCGAAAGCCAACGTCGACCCGTCCCTGCGCCAGTGGTGGCGCCACTTGCGGTGGCCCCACAGCCTAGAAAAACGCGATCGAACTTAGGGGACTTGAGCCCGAAAATCTCCCCATTCAGAAAGCCAGAAACGATCCCACCCGTTGATTGCCTAGAGGTCACGAATCTCTCCATTTTCCTTTTTGAAGTTTTGAATT
The DNA here is from genome assembly GCA_030737875.1 of Allium sativum. Lineage (NCBI taxonomy): Eukaryota > Viridiplantae > Streptophyta > Magnoliopsida > Asparagales > Amaryllidaceae > Allium > Allium sativum. The sequence continues at coordinate 503,971,472 of CM060921.1, read as the reverse complement.
TCATTGTAAATATTAGGAGATCGGTTGTGAAGAAGGAGAGGAAACGAGAATCGTTCGTTCCCTGGGGTAAACGGCGGCTCCTGAATTTGTGGTTAGGGTTTGAGATGTTTTGGGCTATTTATATTAATATTTTAATATTTTAATTTCAAAATTATTTCTTTTATCGATACAAACTCCAAATCAAACCCAACGACTGTCGCCCCTAGCTAATCACCCCTATTCTGAACACAATGAGATATGCTTCATAAGCCCATTCGATTGTTACGATCAGTTTTCGTCTAAATTCACATTTAAATCATTATATTGAATTTTAAACGTACATTTCAAATTACCGGGGTCACATACTAACTAGAAAAATTCCAGAAAAATATTTTCTAGCTTCGTATTGACGATACGGTCCTAACAAAACTAGTTTCGTTGAATTCTGAGACCGTTTGAAAAATGACCAATTTCCAGTCGATTAAAATCAACTGAAACCGGTCAAACGCGTTTTCTTTTGCCATGCTCACATATTTATTCGAAAATTATGAAATTTGAAACCTAGCAATAACTTCACATCCCGGACCCAACAAAAGTAGTTTCGTCGAAATCCGAGGTCGTTTGCAAGATGTCCATTTTTAAGGGCCTGAATTCCGTAGCGACTATTCAGAATTTTCAGTTGGACATATCTTTTGATTCCCGCTATCAAATTTCGATTGGTCAGATTCGTTGGAAAGATATTCTCAATTAGGTCCTAATGTTTTTGGTTTCACTAAAATCCGGATTTTTTTGCACCCGGTATGTTCAATTGAAATTTGAAATCGAATTATCGAACTACCGCGCCATTTTCAATTCTATTTATAATTATATATAATTATTTATATTCTAACGACGACGCGTATAAATATATACGTTCGAATTATATTCAAAATAAATTTCTCATCGATATTATTTAAAATAATTCATTTTAAATAATCAAAATTCGCCAAAATTGCCAAAATAAAAATATTAAACTGGCTCAGAATTTCCGGGTTTTTACACACCTAGCAAGTGCGAAATTTCGTACGTGAGAGGTGCGAAATTTCGTACCTCCACCCAGGTACGAATTTTCCGTGGCCGACAGCTGGAGGCGCGAATTTCCTAAAGATGGTCCCCATTTCTACCTACTCCTACCTAACAACTTCCTATAAATATCCCACTACCTCACACTTCAAAAGAGAGAGATTCTTGGGCTTTGAGCCATAAAGCTTCATTAATGGCATCTCCTCTTTGAGGTAGAAGTAGGGCAAACTTGTCCATTTTACTATTTCTTGCAAATATGACTATTGTAGCTTCATAGATCATAGTCAATGAATGTAATGAGAGGATATCAACCGTGTAATCTTTCAAGTGATCAATAAAATTCCTACAACTCTTCAAAGTGGACGTAGGCCCTCCCTGAGTCCGAACCACTATAAATCTCTTGTGTTATTTACTGTTTAAGTTCTGTAATATGTTCTTGTCTATGCAACCATATTTATAATTCCTAGTAATTAGGAATCTTTGGTGTTTACGACATTTTTTGACGTCAACATTTGGTTCTTTCACTGAGAAAACTCGGATTTTGCGCCTTTGTCGCACCTTGTCATCTCGACCCCCGACGAGCTTAAGGTTCCTTGCTAAACCTGCTGTCGAGTCCGCTTACGATGGCAAAGGGACCAAAGTACGCAAAGATCGTCTCTTCAGCCGCAGTCGAGGACCCGACATCCCAACAACCTGAACCTTGAGCCCCGAACCTCTCGCCTCGGCCTCGAGCCTCTCGCCTCGGCCTCGAGCCTCCCATGGGGTTCGAAACTCGCACCTCACGGGCTTCGAAGCTCAAACCCCACCAGGTTCGAAACTTGAACCCTACGAGGCTCGAAAACTCGAACCCCTATGGGATTCGAAACTCAAACTACTTTGGATTCCTCGACTCCACATCTTGCCTCACTCAGCCTCGTCTTCGTCTCACTTGGCCTTGACTCAGCCTCACTCGGCCTCGACTCCGCCCCACTCGGCTACACTGTAACATCGGCAACTCCTCGACCACTCTCGCCCAGCAAGGAAGATTAATCACAAGGAATAGGAGGCTCGGCCACTAATGAAATCGTCCCTCCTACTTTGCACCCGAAAGCGCTTGCAACACAAGCTCAAATCCACGCACTTAATGAAAAATATGAGAACATGGATGTCGAGCTCAACCCACCATTAAGGAATAATGTTGACCTTATGTGACAACTTCAAGAAAGTCAGCGCATCGTCGATCGACTTCAAATAGCTCGGAACAACACTCTACCTCGACCAATGGTCTCGGAAACTTCCTCTTCCAAGTCAAGGGGCCCGCGTCAAAGAAGGAGGTTAAGTCTTGGTAACGACGTTGCCGCTCGTACCAACGCCCTCGATAACGGCAACGGCGATGGTCACGACAATGACAATGGTGACCGAACTACAGTCACATATAGCGAGGGGGCACAATACTTAGACCGCTCTCGCTTGATTATCAATGACAGAACAAATCCTACAAACCCACCTCTTCCTTGACACAACTCGATGACCGCTAATAAGGATGATAGGCCCGCTATTCCAATGGTCTGCGCTTTTCCAGAACAGGATCCGCATCAATCCGTTCTTCATCAAGGTCCTCTTATAGATGTCGAGGACATGGAGGAAGACAATCCAGATGTCCATCATAGGAAACACCCTCGCAATAGGACCTCGGAGCCTCGCCAAAACCCATGGGTCCCGATGGTGGACCCCATCCAACATATCTTCCCGACATGGTCCGAAGGATCATGAGTGAGAGGCAAGGAAACATTCATGATTCATGGGAAGCACACATTAGGCGCAACCCCTTCACTAGGATGGCAAATGAATCTGAATGGCCATGCCGCTACAGCATGCCACAGACGCCGCTCAATGATGGCACAACTGACCCCTGTACCATCTTAAATCAATATGAATGGCAAATGGACTCGAGTCTGGGCAATGATCCGGTCAAATGCAAGTGCTTCCCAGTCTTCTTATTAGGAACCGCTTTGTTATGGTTCTCTCGCCTCCCACTCGATTCCATTAACAACTTCAAGCCAATTAGCATCAGAATTGGTCAAGCAATTCAGAGTCGACATCCCGACTCCGAAGAATGCCCTCACCTTGTATAACCTATGCCAAGGACTCGCCGAGTCGCTCAAAAGCTGCCTCTCCCGGTTCAATGTCACGCTCGTCGAGGTCAAGGATCCAGATCATTGCACCATACTCTGTCAACTAGCCATAGGTGTCCTCCCTACTTCCAAATTTGGGACATGGATCGATTGATAGTAGCCAAAAAGCCTCGACACTTTCCATTAAAAGGCTAGGCAATACTTATGTCAAGAAGAGGCGAGACGAAACCGATTCCCCGGGGCCGGTCTTCCCAACAATCCACATGCGAGTGCCATAAATGACAACGTCAAAGGAAACAGATAGTAAAGCTCTTTGATAAGGACACGGGGGCAGGCCCTTACAAACAAAGACCGAATGGCAGTAGGCAAGGCGGCCGCAACAACGGCCAAGTTTCTACGGAACCCAAAAAGCCCAGCTCTCACTGGACATACAAGATCTACACCCAGCTGAATGAAGACTTGGAAACAATCTACTGAAAAACGTGCAACACGCCTCAATACAAGAAACTATACAACAGGGAGTCCACTAATCATGAGAAGAAGACCGACAAGTACTGTCAGTACCACGGCATGTATAGGCACAATACCAATAATTACTATCAATTCAAAGATGTAATCGAAAGGCTTGTCCGCGAGAAGCGCCTTGAGCAGTACGTCCGAAAAGCATCATGACTCTCGCCGGCACTAAGAGGAATTCCGGAAAAACCTAATATTGACCACAATTGACAATGGTACATCTCACCCGCCCCGAGTGGCGGAGGACCCACTGGAAATGGATCTCCTTCCACTTATGGACCCCGAAGCTCCTGCGGCACAAGCACAAATTCACACACTTAATAAGAAATATGAGAATGCAGGCTCTCGCGCTAGGCGTTGAAGATCAACATCAACCTTATGCGCCAACTTCAAAAAAAATTCAATGCACCATCGTTCTACATCAGCTTGCTTAGAACTGCGCCCGCTAGCGGCATACCCATCAGAAATTTCCTCTTTCGAAGCTAATGGCCCACGGCTAGGAGGAGATTCAGACTCATTAAAAACATCGCCATCCACTCCAACATTCACATAGCGACAACAGTAATAACAGAAAGGAAATGATGATCAAACAATCATCACTTACGGCAAAGGAACATGGTAACAAACCGGGTTCATGTAACCAACTTTCTACTCGGAAGACCCCAACTGTCGCCGCTCGCAACCAAAGTCCCGCTCTTCCAGCAACTCATCTGACCAAAGTACCTCCGAATCCCGGTGCACACCAGCTCGCCCAAACTCGATAACTATACCAAAACCAGACCTCCATCGAATTACGTCACTCGAGGGGAGCATCAAAAGAATGATCAGGAATCCTGCCACCAATTTGAAAGCTTGAATCGAGCGGTAGGAGGAAGCTTTCAATACCTTCCTCGCCAGATAAGAAGCACTTCAGATCCGACTGGCCAAGCATACATTACGGAGGCAAGTACCGATGCTCCTCCACCATCGACCCAGGACTTGGGGGCAACCCCGCAAACTAACCGACTAGCCGACCTCACTCCTCGGAATGGTGCCAGTCTCGCTACACTCAGGGGCATCCCTAATACCGAAATCACTCCAGCTCGATGCGCTTCAATTGGTCAGGCTTTGCAGTTGGAAATGTTGCTCAAGCACCAACGCACGCAGCTTTGGATGGTACTCGTCCCATGGTTTCGTGAGTCAGAATTACGCTCGATGCGGCCACTCCAGTTGGAATCCAACATAACTTTCCTCTCAATCAACCGATTCCCAACTTGGACGTAAGCACTAGGGGCACCACTGCCACTATGGACAATCGAAATCAATTGCTTGCTATCGAAAATGGGCCAGAGATCGCAGGTGTCATCCGTCGGTACACTCCAGGAATTATCCATTCACTAGGATCGCACGCAAAGCTGAGTGGCCCTGACACTCCAACGCACCACATGTGGCATTCCATGAAGGCACGACTGACCTCTAATCTCGGCAATATCAGGGACACCACGAGAAATGGAACGCGTCATCCCGGCCGTCCCCGTCTTTGAAGCTCAAGCCTCCGCTAGGCGGACTCAGGCTGCTATGAGTCCGTACTTATCGCCTACGCTTCTAGCATCTAATTGGGCTCAAGTTCACTTCAACCGACTTCCACAACGTCATGCAACCGAAGTTAGAGACTCTCGGAGTGCCAAAGACCTTTCACCAAGAAGGTGCCCTAGGCTGCAAAGTCCTGGACTAGATCACGACCTCTATAATGCAGCGGGAGCCCAACCTCCGATTGTCGCCGACACGATCCATGGATCATAAGGGAATCGCGGGAGCACGCCCACGGCGTCTGCGAAAGTAGTACGAGGCATAACCCATTCACTTCGGCTAGCCATAATACCAAATGGCGCCGGTGGTGCCAGCACTCCGACATGCCGACGCCGTAAAATGCAAGTAGTTCCCCGTCCTTATCCAAGACTGCTCTATTATGGTTCCCTCGACTTCCACCGTGAACTATCTCAACTCTCGATTAAACCGCCAAAAGAATGGTCCCACAATCCAAGATGCACGTCGTGATACCCAGAGACACCTTCTTAGTCTCGAACGGTTACCAAGGCATCTGTGAACTCTTAAAGTCCACCTCGCAAAATTCAACACCGCCTTTTCCGAAGTCAAGGAACCCACTCCTCGAGTCACGCTCGTCCAGCTTACAAAGGGCATGCCACCTGGTTCCAAACTTGGGTCACGGACCAATCAAAAACAATCAAGGATTTAGAAGATCTTCCATACGAATGCCGAATACTTCCTATGCCAAAATCTAGCATAAAGGAATCAAGCTCCTACCCTCAACATCCTACCTCATGATGACGCCCAGAGCTCCAACAACTCTGATTCCACTGCTCTGCACAATCTTGCTCACGCCGGCAATGTCAAAGGTAGTCGCAATAGCAAGAGGAAGCGTCTTCGACCTCCGTCCTTCCATATCTATACTACTCTCAACAACACCCCCAAGAAACTCTATCTCGCAACCTACAACTCCCAACCGTGCAAAAGGCCCAGACCTGAATGTCCGCCGAACGCGCCAGGATATTGTCGGTTCTACACCGTCCGTAGATACAACACGAACATGTTTCGCCACTTACAGAGCAACATTGAGGAACTCATCCGCATGGAAACTCCGAGCCACTCAACGCTCATCAAAGATTCCAATTGCACAGGATCTCCGAGCCACTCGACGCTCAACGGGGGTTCCCACTACGCAGGACCTTCGAGCCGCTCGATGCTCATCGGAGGTCCGCACTACATAGGGTCTCTGAGCCACTCAACGCTCATCAGAGATTCCCACTAAACAAAAACTTGACCGACAATAAATCCCTCAAGATCATCCCTCTGGCTCGTCAGGACTGTGGCAACAATGAGCATCCATGCCTCATAACTCACCTCGCGCAGGTCGCCTTCTGCACCAATCTAGTTGTTATCAGGCCTCAAGTGCTGTAAGCCCTCCAAACGACTTCTGTCCGACCTAAAGTCAACCATTACAGCTAATTCGTGTACACGAGCGCACTACGCTGGATCAACATCTCCGACCCGGGAACCGGTCCCCTGGATCAAGCTTTAATCAGCAACGAGTAGCCCGATACTTCAACTCTAGAGTCCTCCATAAGGACCTCAACATCGGCAACCTCGTCTTACAACAGGTCCTTCCTCCACCAACAGGCTTCGCCCCTCGATAGGAAGGCCCACAGTCTTACAACAGAAGCTCAGCGATGGAACTTTCAAACCCTCAACACGAACGGAGCCGAACTCCCAAGGGCATGGAACAACGAACATCTTTACCTCTACTCTACATGACATAGTGTATAATCAATTCAGGCCTTTTAACGATGTTTTGCTTTCCTGCAATTCGAGGCATTGCTAAGGCTACTACTACCATAGATATCCGTAGGAGTGATGTTCAGTTTCCTGTCTCCCTTCCATGTTTGCTCCGTGCATGACAGGTTTGGTTAATCCTAACAACCAGCTTGCACTCAAACTTCCAACCGCCGTACCCACCCCTAACATTGGGGCCGGCACCGCCGTCTCAACCGCGAAACAACCCCGCGGCCTAACAAAATTGGCAATGACCGATGCACCGAGCACGGGAGTCGGCCACGCCGCTCGAGTCGCCGACCCACTGCACGACCGAGTATAAATAACCTCTGACTCGAATTGTTCGCCCAAGTCCCACTCGACTTGGGGTCGCCCAACATATAGCCGGGAGCGATGTACACTTCCCCCTGGCTACGGGTACCTGTTGAATCTCGGCACAGCACCCGAGACCAACGTTAAATCGTTTCCCCGAAGCCCTAAAGGCTTAGGTGCAACTCATGGCCACGATCGGACCGTACGCGCTGATGATCTTAGCTTTTCTTCGGCGAATAAATGACGTCGTCACACGCTCGAACCCGATGAACGATAGGAGAGCCACCTTCTGGACGGACCGCATAACGCGATGCCATATGCCTTCGCTACTCTTGAGTTTAATCCCGGGCAACCCAAGAAAAAACAGCAGGCGCTCTAGCCTGGCTTCACAAACTACGGGTTTCCTAAGCTGAAGGAAACTTACTAGAAGCCTGCGCTCAATCTCACCCCTGTGGAACAACAACCTAGAGCGCGGTCCTCTGTCTCGCACCTCTGGAACAATGACCCAGAGCGCGACACTCAGTTCCGCCCCTCTGGAACTACAACCTAGAGCGCGACACTCAATTTTGCTAAATGTAACGACAAGTATGCCCATGCAAGTACAGGATGCCCGAAAACATGGGAGGAACATCCGAACAGTTAACACAAAATGTGATCTTTACTAATTCATTTTCCATTTCGCACACACGTAAGACAGACTACATGTCTAACATCTCTTCTATCTGATAACAGGGTATTCATGAATACCACACCATGTCTTTAAGGACCAAAAGCGAGGACCGCACTCGCATATACTATTGGTTCACTTAACCCAAGGCATCTTTAATTCCTTTAACAATTACTGATGCTACTCATCCTGTTCTTTTCTTTTCTTTCGTCTATACAGGTTCGATACAGGCATGTCACCACCAATGACGAGCCCTTTCCTTCCATAACTACTTCCTCCTCCTCTACTCTACGCAAGAGTAATGGATTCATGAGGCATCAATGCGCGCCTTCTGCCATCATCTTCGCCACTTGTAATCATCATAGCCTCCCCGAGGGCAACACATGGCAACGGCTTAAGGACGATGTAAGAAGCAAGGACCAATCCAGCATAGGTGTCTCTCCAAGCCTTCTTGGTGCCTAACTCCGCTCTCTTCTCAGCATCTTCGACAGTCTTCCGATTAGCTAAGCTCCTGGCTCGAAGCCCCATAATGGTATCCGCTACAAGTGTGCTAAGGTACCTCTCGCCCTCTTCCAGCAGGCATCGCCGGTAGCTCTCCTTATTCCTAGCCTACTCAGAGGCCCTCTCCTTCCCCGCCTCAGTGTCGGCCTACCTTTTCGCCACCACAGCGGCAGATTTCTCCTCGGCATCCTGACTAGCGTTTGCCCGTGCATCTTGTATGGCAGCCTCATCCTGTACCTCTTCCCGTCCGTCTCCTCCAAATTTGCCACCAGCCGGGCTTCCTGATCTACCATCGTAACTTGCATTGTTCGCACACTTACACCAGCTACGCCCGTTGCATGAGCACTTCGACCAGCCACAACTTCTCCTCCTCCAAGGAGGATCATATAAACATGGGACCCCAAAGCCATGGGTTCTCCTACTTCTCCAGATTGTTCCCGCTGTGACTATAACTGGGACCCGAACGCTTGAAGAAATACAGGGCCAAAGCCTGGCGTCACCTCCGCTTAAAGGGCAAGTACACGAGCATGGGGGCAGTCTCCTACCCATCTCCACACCGGTTTACTCATCACAGGACCTGAGGAGGATCTCCGCCAGCTTCCGCGCTGGCATTTCCATCGCCACAGCCGTGGGGGCAACCATTCTAAGGAGGAACATACACCTCGCCACGAGAAGGATCCGAACCCAAAACCTTGGGTCTCAGAAACTTCTAACCTCCCGGTAGTACTAGGCAGACTAGGCATAGAGGCCCGAACCGAAGGGCAGAGGAAGCAATACGATCGTAGTTCCCTGAGGAACTGGATAACTTAGATAAATTCTTAAGACACAAATTAAAAAATCCATATTTCAGTGCAAGTTCTCGGGTTTCCATGGCCGGTTCATTGGGTTCGCAAGGTCTCAGCGCCCTGCCAGCAAACTCATACTTAAATGCAACATGAAGCTAACTCACACTCCTCGATGCATACCTACAAACGCATCGAAACGCGGTGACGACACCTAGTTTGGATAACTATGGAAGTAGATACCGGTAAACGTCAACACCATTTTCCGAATCGGATAACGACCCCGACATAATTGGGTTAGAGACTAACAACTCGAACATATGCCAGCACCATTTTCCGAATCGGATACCGACCCCGACATAATTGGGTTGGAGACTAACAACTCGAACATATGCCTGCATCTTGCGCACGTATCCGAGTAATCAGTTCGAATAAGTTCATTTCCAGAATCATTCGCCAATCAATTGTGTTAAGTTCAACTTCAATTACTGATCAGGCATGAAACATTGAGCAACGATCCGAGCCTGCTAGCTCGTATCTGACGTTGAGAAGAATCTGGCAGCTACCCAGGCCTGGGGCAACCCTCTACGGATTATCACACCGGCCTTGCAATCTCATGACCTGATCAAATTCCCTAAAGTCTCTACACTGGCATCACAACATCCTACGGAACCACCACCTTTAGAGCACCTTCACCTTGCAACGAAGGAAATTCGAAGCCAGAGTTCGGGCCTTGAAGGCTTCTCGGCTTCCATCATTACCCGGACTCAACAAAAAGCTGACGCTCCAGAACATCGTGGCAGCCTTAAGCCCCAACAACTGACGCCACGGCCATCACCAACCGCCAGTGCAACACCTAAGTTAAGATGCGACCGCATCATGGTTATGTTATTGATTGGATCCCAAGACTAACCGCTTAACCATGTGTCGATATCATACACAAGCATTCAAGCTGACAATCCAAGCAGGTCCATTCCTTGAGGACCACGTCGCGAGACCAAAAATCACTAATCACTGTCTGCTCATATGGCGCTATGCAAAGGTTCATGTTTACAAACTCAAGATCGAAGACAGGGTTCGACAAAGTCGTGGGAGTACGAAGTTATATCTCATGCTCCCGCGCGTCGGCTTAGTTGTCATCTCCTCAACCAGAATTCGAATTCCTAAAGAGCGTGAAAGATTTAATAAGCGTTTGGGACACAAAGCCCAATCCCGTATTCGCACATGCTTGGCAACCTTTATCCAAATTCCTAAACCTGTTTCCCAAGATCCGCCGCTCCACGTTCTTGGGTACCAGATCCGAAAGCCCTCTTACTTTCCACATCTCTTTTCCCTTCTCCCAAAAACCTAACAATAACTCGAACAACCAAAGTACAAAAGAAATATTTTTGCATCCTTCATGCCCTACAGTGATTTTCTATCCGGAGAAGAGGTGAAAGGAAGTAACTACAGTCAGGGGATCGGGATGCCCCAAACGAAAGTTCCAAGGTCGGAATTCAAGATCGTACACCTAAATACAGCTACATCCACTTATCTTTGAAGCACTGGCTACCAAGACAATCACGACTCAACGACCACTTGCATACTCACCATATGCTCAATTATCAAAGCGCCCGCGTACGCACATCCCCAGCAAGTGTAAGTCACCTAAAACGTGCGACGACAGCAATATGCGGCTACTAAGCAATGCGAGTGTGATACCAAATTAGCAGCGGCTCGCTCACGATTCCCCAACGAGCGTGCCCACTAACTAACATGTCTTTCCTATAACTTGCAGGATAAATACGCAACCCAACTATCATCTCAACTTTCATTCCAAAGCACATCATGTGAAGACAAGACGTACTTCGGGGGGCAAATGTTAACCGGCCTTTTGGTCCGGTCACCAAAAGTACTCAAGACACGCTCGACTCAACATATCGCATGATATTACAGCCCGGAGGTGTCACCAATATCATCCGGGGGCCAGTATCAGAAGACTCGAGTCTGGCCACTAGTAGGATGTCGCATCCCACAGACGCAACCTCCATTAGTATCTGTCTGCATCCGAGCCGAAGGCGAGCAGTCAAGCGGGTCCGGGCGCAGCGCCTTTGGGGGTCCGGGGCCCCACAGCCCCGACAGCGATCGACCTAGCCGGTTAGGTCGAAACTATGGGAACTGCCCGATTCATCTGATTTTCTCCATGCCGGAAGCTCAAATACCTTCACTTCGGACCAGCTAAATGATAGATTCCTTCACTTCATGCTAAGGAGCTTCGTCGGCCCAAAAGAACCAATATACCGTGCCAACGAAAATTTCGTACCTCATAGGTACGAAAATTCATACCTTGAAGGTGCGACTTGTACCTAGCAAATGCGAAATTTCGTACCTCCACCCAGGTACGAATTTTCCATGGCCGGTAGCTGGAGGCGCGAATTTCCTGAAGATGGTCCCCATTTCTACTTAACCCCTACCTAACCACTTCCTATAAATACCCCACTACCTCACACTTCAAAAGAGAGAGATTCTTGGGCTTTGAGACCTCCATAAAGCCTCACTAATGGTATCTCCTCTTTGAGTAAGAAGAAGGGCAAACTTGTCCATTTTACTATTTCTTGCAAATATGACTATTGTAGCTTCATAGATCATAGTCAATGACTGTAATGAGAGGATCTCAACCTTGTAATCTTTCAAGTGATCAATAAAATTCCTATAGCTCTTCAAAGTGGACATGGCCCTCCCTGAGGCCGAACCACTATAAATCTCTTGTGTTATTTACTGTTTATGTTCTATAATATGTTCTTGTCTATGCGACCATATTTATAATTCCTAGTAATTAGGAATCTTTGGTGTTTATGACATTTTTTGCCATCAACAGTAGTTGTAATAGATGAGAATTAGCAACAGGCATTTTCTTTCTATGCGAAATGCATAATTTTAGCAACTGCGCTTTCCTTCTTGTTGCAAAAGCATACTTTTAGCAACTATGCTTCCAGAACAGTTGCAACAAAGATATTATTTGCAACTGTACTTCCAAGCCTGTTGCAAAAAAATATCTTTAGCAACTGTTTTCGGCACTTGCTATAGCTGTATCTTTTTACAACTAATAAAGCCAATTGCGAAAAACATACTTTTAAAATTATTTTTCTTCCACCATTGAGGAACATAATTAATATTAAATACAAAAGTACGAAACAATAAGTAATATTTAGTTATAATACAATAATTATTAAATAATCAATATTAATTATCTAATAATTAGTAATAATTTTGAATAAGTAAAAGTAATAATTAATAACTAAGAGTTTTAATAATTGTATATGATAGTTAATGTTATTATGTATTTTTATTACTTACTAGTTAATAATTATAATCGGTAATTATATTAAATACTCAATAATTTACATAATTTTAAACTTATAACTAAAATAAAACTTTGAACTATTCATAAAATTTAATTTTTATATTAAATTAATATTTAAACTTATGTAAAATTATAAATTATTACTGAATATTAAATTCTATATAACTAATGTAATATTATAGACAAATAATGTCATTGTTTAGTAAAAAAATTATAAAAAATACAATAAAAATATAATAGTTCATTATCAATAATTAGTAAATTATAGTTAACAATTTATTGCTGTTTCTAAAAATTGTAAATTTGAATCTATAGTTGTTTCTGTATTAACTAATGTTGCTAATAAGTATTCAACAACTATTTTAAGAAAAACTATAATAAATATATTCAATAATAATAGAATATTATTAACTTCAATAATTAGTATTTAATCTTTTTCTAAAATGTGTTGTCTTTATATATATTCAAAAAATCAATTGCAGCATGCATATTTGACATTTTTTCTGGTTTCATACGCCAAAAATTTTGCTGCTTCCTTTCAAATTTTGGCTCGCTTTCAAATTTTTGGCTACATCCGCCAAAATTTCGCTACTTTTGGCTCTCCACCCAATTTGTTTCCTCCATCTGCTAAATTTTTGGTCCCTCTGTTCTCTTCCTTTTCCCTAAAAAAAACCTAGATCTGAGCAGTCTCCAAAATGAAAGCGGCTCCCTCCCAATCTAACGCAGCTCGTCTCTTGTTTGATCCGCTTTTCATTTTTGATTCAATTAAAACCTCAATCGAAAATAATTCGACCTCTCCCCAAATCAATTTCGACATGAAAATCAAATGCGGTGCTTCCTCCTTTGTCTAAGCCAAGACCATCGAGATGGCAAAAGCACTTGCTTGGAACCGTTGTTCGATTTGGAATTCACCTACTACCATAAACTGCTACCAAGACTTTGCCGTGATACGTGATGGGAAGGCAGACTTGCTAAAACAGGTATGCTCTATACATTGGTTTTTCCTTTTAATTTCAGTAGACATATCAAATACACTATTACTACGAAATTCACCATCTTTTTTCATTTTTCGCTCCTCTTCTTTATAGATATGAGCGATTGTTTTCAAAATTATTTGTTTTTAATAGTTGGCGATGAAGATTAATATAGGCCTCATTCGTCTTAATGGTAGTTAATCTACCTTGCCAACCATTCTGACATATTCTGAGCCCCTTTTATTACAAATTTTTTCTTGTTTAGGTTTTATTCAATTTTTAGTTGATCGATGATTAAAGAAGAATTAGACAAGCATATGTCTGAAGTTCAATCCGTGTTGTGCAACTATAATTTTCTTGTTGAGGTCATTTTGTTTCAGATTACGAATTTACCTTATGTTTTGTTTCATTAAGGCAACTTGAGGGTTGAATGCATGGTCAAAGCGTGTAATATCTTTTGAATACCTTGTTTAATTATTTCATCTGTTTTATCTTTCGTTCCTATGATTCTATCTCATTTAAATTGGTAGAATCTTATTAGAATCGATAAGATAAGTGTACTGCTGAAAGTTGTCTTTGATTTCTGTTTTTAACACGCTGATATGACAGTCAATTCTGTAGAAAAATTAATTTTAAAATCTCACTTAAATTAGAGTATATTGTTATAACTATTGAATTATTATTTTTTGGTACAGATCTCAAGTCCAATCTCATCATCTATGAATTTTCGTTTTTGCAACTTTTAATGTTTCTAGAATTTTTTAATCTTTTTTCTGGCCACTGTTACTAAGCCAAATCAAGCTCAAATCCATCTCAATCTTTTTTGCAATAAATTAAATAGAGCAAATAAAACTCACATTTTGTACTGTTATAATCTGCTGCTTAAATGCTTTACTGTTGATATGTTTTTGTTAACCATCTATGGTTATTTTTCCTTTTTTGGTTAACATATGTACTTTGGTTTTTGAAAAAAAAGGTTGATCTCTTAGCAGCATGCAACATCGGAAATTGTCTTGCATCATGCTTAATGCTTTGATTTTGTACAGTCTATTTGTTCATCAGTGTGCCACTTATTTCAGTTTGTTGCCTTTGTTGCATGTCATTCAATTGCTTGTTGCCTTAAAAATAAAGAACTAGTGCCTGGCATCTTGTCCTTACTGCCGTGAAAGTTGGTCATGCATTTTATTCTTTCTTACTGATATTTTGGTGCACTTAAAGCATCCTTATTCTGTAAAATGTAAGATGCAAGTCCATGATGATCAGCTAGCGCGGTATACAGGTCCATTAGGATCAGTTGGCGGCTCCTCTTCTCCATCACCTCACCTCTGCCTTGTTCGTTGGAAAACATAATGCAGACGATCAAAAACTGAGTACAAATCAAAACATAATGTATGTAAAACAAAAAAGTTTACTATGTTTATCCTTGAGGATCCGCAGCGTCAGGATCCGCAGATGCTATGCTTTAACCCTTCAGCCTCAAAATGAGGTTGCAGTACTGTCGGGGTTGTAGGTGGTTACTTTTACTAGGAAGGAAAAGACTTGTTCCCATCATCGTCATATAAGAATGACCGATAGAGTAGAAATATGATTAGAAAATACTCTATTCGAAAAATTGTGTTGTGTGAGAGAAGAAATTATTGTACATGAATGATGTATGAAAATTATAGAATTTTTTATTGTAATTTCTGTACTATTAAAACTTTTTTAAAATAAAAATTTTATTTGTTTATTTTGTTTGTGATATACAATATTACTAAAACGAATACATTTAATATGTAATATCTATATGTTGTATTTTTTTTAACGATTTATGAATCTATTGCAACGGGCATATACTGTTGCAAAAGTATTTGTTGCAACAATAAAAGCTCATTGCAAAAAAGTATACTCCAACATCTAATTGCAACTGGAAAAAACTGTTGCGAAAAGGGACCGACTTTTTGCAACTTCGGCTATACAGACAGGCTCTGGCCTGTTGCAATAGGTCGACTGCAACAGATATGGCCTGTTGTGAAAAGTATTTTTTGTTGTAGTGGTTGTATCTTCAAACAAATTTGTCATTACTCGTGCAGAGAATTAGGAGGGAAAATACTGTTTTAGGATAGTGATCACCACAGCGTCCCTCGGAGATTTGTGTATTCAGAGATCAGAAAATTCAGCGATTAATTCGACTTCCCACAGTATACACATACGAATTTGAAGTGTACATTGATTCGGCAGTTTATATAAATTATCGCATATCACGAGTAAAGAATATCTTATCTCGGTGATGATTTGTATGGTTTACCTTATGATGTAGTGCTCTCTTTTAATGGAAACTATCATGTAATAAATGGTCCATCTGCCACTTTTTTCTATTACTGTACTCGAATATAAATTTATATGTTTCACTCTTCTTTTTTTCAAGGTAGAAATAGCGATGGAATGAATGAAGAAACTCCCTAGATACACATGGAAAGAGAAGTTCGGTTTTATTACTCGTTGAAAAATGCAAATTGTTTTGAAAGTTAATGAGAGTGGAGCGTCGCTACATGTTTTGACATACAATTCTTAATATAAACTATGGTTCTCTAAAGGTGTAGTTACAGACTATTGATTTCACTGCCAAGAACAAACTCTAATTTATAATATATTTACTGTCAAGTAGCAAGTACTATTATGCTAACTAATACCTAACCAGTGTCAAAGATAGTATTTATCTATTTTTTGTTGTCATTGTTAGCACTTTATCAAGCATGTGAAGTGTGTGATGAAATATATTTTGTACCATTGTCGTTATTGTATTACCATGAAATGCAAGCAAGTGTTTGATCATTTGTATCATCTAATGTGATCAGCTGTTTTCTTAATGTGGTAAACTCAACTTGCACTTTGTTCCGTAGTTTCCAATAGTTCTACAAACAAGTGACTGAAATTTGGTCAAAAATTTTGTCACTCTTATTTTTTTGTTGTATGCTTATGTACTTTATACGTTGCACAAAATGGTAATCAATTTGCTAATTTTCTTCTTCAATAATGGAATTTTGATTTTTTATAGAAGCAGCAACACGCTTTTCCCTTTTGAGACAAAACAGAAACTTACGCAACATAAGTTCGGTTACATCTGTGTGCGAAGCATGATTCGCACTTACTTATATGAAGTCTGGTCACAATCGTATTTATTTTTCCAATGATTTATTATGTGTAACCGACTTATATGAAGTTACACAAGCTTATAAACTTAAGTGAACGTTCATGACTTCAAACTCTTCATTATTGGAAAGATAACATGTGTTGTCCTGTGCCAGCGCTAATATTGGGATTGTTTTTTAGTCCAAATGTTTATGATAAAATCAAATTCTTATATGCAACATTTATTGAAAAGTGGAAAATAGGAAGAAGGACAAAGTTAGCAAAAATTTTAACCAAAAGTATGGCAAGTTTTAAAATTGGGAAGAAGGATAAGTTATAGGGTAAAAGTAAAAAATGGGAGTTGGCTCTGCAGCGGTTTGACTCTGGATTATCGGCCATCACATTTATAATTTAAAGAAGAATATTAAAAGAAAAAGTAATAAATGTTCTCGAAGTTGAGTGGAACGATAATGTGCATTTAAAATCTACTATTTTGCACATTAATCCAACCGTTGTGAAATTGTTCATTTACCCTCATATGCATGGCACTTCACCATATTAGGGTGTGTTCGTAGTCAAATGTAGGCACGCTCAATTTTTTTTTCGCGTCCGACGCATCGCACGCAAGTACCTTTTCCCCTTCCAGATAGCGCAATTCTTGAACGTTGGAAAATCAACCGTTATCGTCCGACGCGTCGAACGCCAACGGTTGATTTCCAACGTACCCTTTCAGCATTTATAAAACCGCGCCCTTCCCCCCATTCCTCCCCATCTCAACCCGAATCCTCCCCTCTTTACCCACGAATATCGATATTTTGGTGCAATTTCGAGCTGCAAAAACGGTAATTTTTTATACCGTTGTGTTTCTTTTTCAATTTTCTACAACATATATTTTTTATGGATTTTTCTGGAATCTTTTTTTTTTGGATACGAAGATGGCTTCCTCTTCCACCGCTGCTACCTCGCAGCCTTTTGCGAATTGGACGGACGACCGGGAGTCCGCTTTCATAGATATTTGCGTTGAGTTCAGAGCCGCTCGCGATACAAGCGTCAGTGGGTTCTACGCAACAGTCACAGCAACAATGAACGACCGTTTTAATCTGGAGTTCACAGAAAACCAGATAAAAAATAAATGGGACAACATGAAGTGCATTTTTCGCGAATGGGACGCTCTACTAAGAACACCTGGCGGTGTATGGAATGCAGAGTTCGATTATCTGGACGGTCCTGATGATTTTTGGAGTACCGGCGGTGGCAGACCATTCTGAAAATTCAGGAAGAACTCGCCGGTGAAGTTCCGAGACCAAGACATTATGTTCGAGGGTTGTTTTCGCAAAGATACTTGTGTGTATCCGATTCCTCAGGTTGCGCCTCCTACTGCACCAGCACCTCCACCAGCGCCTTCAGCAGCTAGTTCTTTCTCCCCTACCGACGCGGGTTTCTATATTGGTTGGATGGATTCGGGCGATCCCCCTTCTGGTCAGTCCTCTAGGCGCAGACAGGTAGAGCGTGCTAGCTCGTGGGTGACCGACCATACGAGACAGCTTGCTGCTCGTTTTTTGGAGCTTGTTCGGAGATCGGGTACGCGTGTGGACCTTTGGGAGATTCTGACGATTTTACGCAATGATGAGCGGAATGTGGATATTGTTCAGGAGCTTACCGATGAGGGCATATGTGGGTTTATTTCAGTGGAGTTGAGCTTATTACCTCATCGTCGTTTATTGTAGATTTTCATGTATTTGTTTTAATTCCAGTACCGTTGTGTTCTTTATGTTTTATGAAAAACGTGGTCGTGTTATGAAATATGTTGTCGTTTAGTTTGATGCAATTAGAATTTAATTAAATAAAAACCATTAATTTAACAATTAAATACCACGCTCAATTACCACGCTCAAATACCCCGTTCGTAGCTAAAAACGCATTTCCCCTTCGCTATAGTACCACGCTCAAATGGCACGCTCGAATACCCCGTTCACGTTCGTTAAGAACGCACCCTTAAGCTCACATTCAATATTTCTCGTCATCCCACCACTTTGCCTTCTTTTTCTATTCACCTTCTTCCTTTTTTCCTATCCAAGCTTCAGGCTCCTATACTTAAAAAAAAAATCCTATTTGAAACTTATAGCCACCTAGCATATGCACCCTTCCTCTGATCTCTATCCATCCTCGATGTCGTCTACCTCCCCTCTTGCGCCACTCATCCAGTTTCCACCCTCTTCTCCAAAAGAATTCTCTCCTATCTAGTAGTTGTACTCCTTGTTCCCATCTCCACCTATACTCCTTTCTCGCCATAGATCCATACCCGACGACACATCCGAAAGCCTGCTCCACCTTCCCCTCAACCTTCCACCTTCTCCCTCTCGTAGCGAGTACCCACAACCTCTTTAACCATGGGACATAAGCTCCAGTGTCATGCCATTTATACACTGCTCGATCACCTACTCACCAACACAACAACCTTTTTCGCCATCTGCAACCCCTGTGGTTGTCGCACCCTCATTTCGTGTTGCTGCAGCTTCCGTGTTCGTGTCATATACGCACATGTACATCGGGTTTAGGTTGTCATTCATCGTCAAGGTGAGTGTTTTGACACTTACCCAAGTTAACACCTTCAAGTTGTTTTAAAATTTTAGGGGGCGTTTGGTTTATATTTTTTAATTATCGGTTTTTGTACATAGAAAAGTACGAACGCCGCACACATATTGTGAAAAAGGTCGTTTTACAAAACGAAGTTAACACACAGTACCAAAAACAACTTTTTATTATTTTCCGTAATTTGAGAAACAGTGGAAAAACGATAGCGCTCATCCATTAACCGTCCCTCCGACCCCTCCATCATCCACTCCGTCTATGGTCTGTCACCTCTGTTATCATTCAAATCTTTGCACCTTGAAATTAACGTAAAAAACTCAAAATGTAAAATAAACTAAGCACTACCTTATATTTTGAAATGTTTATTGCTAAAAAAGTAAACAAGTGTATTGCATGCTTTTGTTAACCTATATTTGTAAATTTTCCTTTGCATGTCTTCCTATCACTAGCCTTTCATTTTAGTTACATAAGGATGAACATAAATGATTTCATGAATTTATACAGAAATGCCTGAATATTTATATAGTGCCTGAAATGATTCTAGTCACCAATATACATACTTACATAGTTCCGGAATGCAGAGGATTGCCCGAATATTTCTATGGTACTTGAATATTATGCCAAGTTAGTATTTCTTTGCATGTTATACTAGTCATTTCTTTCCTGGTCATAAATATGTACATATATTTGATCAATATTTTTTGGTCATTTGAAAATCACAAATGGCTTCTATAATATTACTATGTAGAATTGCCTTAATGATAGTTCTTAAGTCATCCTAAACGGGCTGAAAAGATAAATATCCGTATTAAATTTACAGACAATTCACTTGGCCAACGTAGAAAAAATTAAATAATAAACTCCACTTGGTCAAAATAGATTATTTTATAAAAACTAAATTGATTGAAACCCATAAAATTACAAATTAGAATTTTTTTATTACTTGCCTTGGATATGCGATGCTTTCTTCCTAATTCAGTTCAGAGTTCATTTGCAGTTTCCAAGGTCCTATGAACATTGTATACAGGAGTAGACAATGCATTCAGAATGTGTCCTCTGCATAGAAAATCATCCTCTGTGCACTTTGCACGTGTCGTCTTTAGAGTGGCATCATCTTTAACGGTTTCCTCTAGTATCACTTTCATCTATCTTCCAAGATATAGAACAATTTGATGGTGATCAGAAAGAATTTCATCTCTCTTGCCAACAAGTGAAATTATCTCCCACAACACCAGAAAGGCCAGATTATCACGCTTATAACCGTGAGTAAGCGTTATACTCAGGATTATAACCGTTAAGCCAACGTGCGTTGGTGAATTTTACCACACATGGTATCATGGTTATAACCATGACAAATAACCAACGCCTATTATAACGGTTATAAGAGTGAGATTATTTAATGTCCTAATGCTTATAAGCGTGACTAATGTCAAAGTCATGGTTTTAACCATTATTATCATGTTATTTACTAACGGTTATAAGTATTGTATCAACATTGTTTCTAGTGGTTATAACCTTTACTTCATCGAAGTTCCAAATGACTATTCCCACTTTAACCACACTCATAATTGTGACAAATTGCGTATAGTACCATACTATTCCCACATTCACACAGATCAATAAATAAGACACCTATATTTCGTATCAAATATGCATAAATATATATTCAGTACCATTGTCGGTTACATGCACATTAATGACATTAGAATAGCAAGCAAGCTCTAACATAGTAACAGCATTAGAATAGCAAATATCATGTAGAACATACCGAATTTAGAATAGCAAACACATATAACAGTTTTAAAATAGCAAGAGTAATACACCGTGAGTAACATATATACATAACAAGTTTTAAAACAAGATTCAACATATTTATTCTCAATTCAGTCTTAGCAGTTTCAACATACATATCATCCACCAAGCTAACTCCAATCCTACCACTGAATTGATCGCCCGGACAGTTTCAACCTCAGTGCACCTTTGTACCCATGGACACCTAAGCAAGGAACACTTTATGTTTCTAATAAGCAAGGAATAATGCAATTACACTTCACAATAACCAATAAATATAACTGAAATAATTTTCAATTACATTAACTGATAAGAGATACACGGAGTTGTATTATGAAAACAACAGTAGAAACAAACATCTAATAATAAAAGTGGCCAAATTAACAAAGATAACTGCATGTACAAATAAATCAAAACAGTGCAAGTTCAATATCAAGTTTAGACCCTGCTGAAGTTAAAATATACGATAATAACCAAAATTCCATTACTTTAGAAGTGCACATATAAAACTTTGATTAACATCAATATGCCATCCATATCTCATGTCTCTCAGGTGACCATTCCTAATGGCCAAACAGAAAGTTGCCTACTGCTTTTAAGCTTTTTACTGGTATGTTACTTCATTGTAACAAGTATCTTGTTTATGCTCAAATTTATTTCTTTTGACATCTATCTTTTTGAAAAGTGCAATACCTTATCTGATATTATAGACTGCCAGTATAGATATAACCAACCACTCTACTTTTTTTGGAGCATGGCTTACTCGTTGTTAGTTTACTCATGAATTTACAATAATATTTGTTTACATGAGATAAAATTACTGGCGATGTTAGAAATATGGAATGTTTTTGAGCTTTTGCTGCAATTTTGTACATATTAGCAATCGGGCATCAATAAGATCCAAATACCAAGATAAAACAACACATATATAAAAATAAACAAGCAATGAATTGATGGGTTTTGGACATTTCAAAGAATTTTTACGTATAAAAGAAAAGAAAAGAGGACTTACTTGAAGTTGTCCCGGAATGCTGAGTTCCATAATTGAGTGGTAGTAGCGTGATAACTCGATGCCTACCATGTTGGCCTCATATAGTAGGCGGTGACTCAAAGAAAATAACTTGCAGTTTAGACAAAGATCTAGTTAATTTAGAATTAATCAATAGAATCTCCTAGCTCAACATCTCAGTGCCTCGATCGTAGTTTTAGTAGCCACCACCATCCTTTGGACCTTAGATTTGATGAGACCGAAACACTAAATAAAGGAAAACATTTCAGGTATGCCAGTCATTGTTGCTTCATTAATCAGTATTATAGTATTACAAATATTAAAAGGACTTTTTTACTATCTTAGGCTTGTTTTTAAAGTTTATTACATGATTATCCATGTTTTAGAAATAATAACAAATATAGACCTGTTTTGTCAAGGGAGGGATATAGGCGCGTTTTGAAACCTCGCCTTTTGTGCGCATTTTGAAAACTCGCCTATGTATTTGGTGTAGTTTCAAAACTTTATATATACTCATCAGTCTTCTTCATACTCAACCACATCTTCACAGCTCCGTAAATTTTCAAAATGACTTCTCAAACAATGGTTGAGCAATAGGTTAACTCGTTGCCAGTTTGCTGCCACTGTGGATATATGGCTGAAGTTGTCGTCTGTGATAATGGTGAAAACATTGGTCGTCGAAGTCTTCTTTGTTCTAATTATCCTCATAGATGCAATTTTTCAGAATGGATTGACGAACCGCTTTGTCCCAGGGGCATAACATATGCGATTGAGCTGGAGCAAGAAATTAGACATCTCAAAAAACTCCTAGAGGACTTGCAATTTAAACCTAACCACTAGTTTTCCTATTATCCGTCGTCGTTGTAGGCTTTTGAAGATTAGTTTGAATTATTGTATTATCCGTTGTCGTTGTAGGTTTCTGAAGATTAGTCTGAATTATTGTATTATCCGTTATCCGTTGTGTGTTTGTAGGAGTTGGAAGATCAACATGTAGTATTGTATGTTTGTGTTTTGCTAATGAATTATTTTATGCTTTTGAAGTTTGAATTAAAGATTTGTATTTGGCTGGTTCGTACAGTGTACATTATGACATAAATAAGAATTGACAACTCACTGCCAGAAATTAAAGCTGGGTCAGTCTATTTTTGTATAGTACGATCTGCCCAAATCAGATGATTTAACTAGACATGGGTAAAGTTGGCCCAATAGTTCAGAATAGTTGTGTTGACAAACATCTGCCAAATCCGATCCAACATTTGTACATTGTGATAAAGCCGTTGTAAGGACAAAGGAAAACACTTTATTTCAAATTCAATGACATGGTAAAAGCTCTTCCAATTCTGACGCATGGCTTGTTTTGTGTGATCAGTACGAGCATAGGACAATTGATTCTGCTTTATTTTGAAATGGGTGGCATGATTAAAGCTCTGCCAATTCTGACTTGAAAACGATCGCACACTGAGTTGAATAAAGTTGATTTAATGGTGATGTTGCTTAGTTGGTTTCCCTATTTCATAGCTCTTCAGCACATTATTTCTCATACATTCAATCTTGTCTTCAAAGAACTTCAAGAAAAATAAACACAGTCAACAATGGCGTCTGCTTTTATTACTGCACTTATCTACTACGACGGTGAATTGGTCATGGATGGGCACCAAAATGGAAGTTATGTCGGAGGATTCTGCAAACCAGAGAGAGTTAGAACAGGCTGCACACTTGGTGGGTTGAAAGACACAGTTTTCCAAGCAACCAAAATTAACCCTCTCGAATATGATATCGAGTTGTCGGTCAACTGGCCTACTGAATCGGGGTCGAGAGCAGTAGCACTTTTGGAGGATGAAGACGTACAAGTAATGTTTTCTGTTATGAAGAAATCGTTTGTAATAACCCGAAAATCTGGGCCAGTTTAAAATTTTTATTTCGGCAATTTTAGCGAATTTTGGGTATTTAAAATGAATTATTATAAATAATATCGACGAGAAATTTATTTTGAATATAATTAGAACGTATATATTATACGCGTCGTCGTTAGAATATAAATAATTATATATAATTATAAATATAATTGAAAATGGCGCGGTAGTTCGATAATTCGATTTCAAACTTCAATTGAATGTACCGGGTGCAAAACAATCCGGATTTTAGTGAAACCAAAAAAATTAGGATCTAATTGATAATATCTTTCCAACGAATCCGAAAAATCAAGATTTCATAGCGGAAATCAAAAGATATGTCCAGTTGAAAATTCTGAATAGTCGCTATGGAATTCAGGCCCTTAAAGATGGACATTTTGCAAATGACCTCGGAATTCGACGAAACCAGTTTTGTTGGGTCCGCAGTGTCAAGTTATTGCTAGGTTTCAAATTTCATAATTTTTCGAATCAATATGTGAGCGTGGCAAAGGAAAACGCGTTTGACCAGTTTCAGTTGATTTTAATCGACTGGAAATTGGCCATTTTTCCAACGGTCTCAGAATTCGACGAAACTAGTTTTGTTAGGACCGGATCGTCAATACGAAGCTAGAAAATATTTTTCTGGAATTTTTAAAGTTCGTATGTGGCCCCGGTAATTTGAAATGTACGTTTAAAATTCAATATAATGATTTAAATGTAAATTCAACGGAAACTGATTCAAACGATCAAATCAGCATGCGATACATATCCCATTGTGTTCGGAATGGGGGTAAAACGCTAGGGACGACAGGCGGTGGGTTTCGTTTGGAGATCAAAATTTAAAGTTGCTTTTTGAAGGATAAATAAAATAAAAACTCCCTCACCCCCTCTAACCGGTCAACGCTCCTTATCTCCCCCACCCTTATCGTTCAAACCCGATATTGATAAGATAAAAAAAAGAAAAAAAAAGGGGGAAACGCGCGAGGGAGGTAAGCCGTCGCTCCCCCCCCAGGCGGATCGCCAGCGCCGCCACCTTGGTGGTGCCCTCCACCGCGGCCACGCTCTTCCCCCCTTCCTCTCCAACCGCCCTCAGCCCTACAGTGCGAGCCCCCAAACCCAAATCGATGGAGGCTGTCACCTGAAGCCGACTCCGGCTTCCCCTTGGCTCCCCAGCTTCGACGAGCAAGCACCCCCCCCCCCCCCCCCACTGCGATTTGGACACTGCGAGCTCCACCAACATCCGGCGCCCGCTGCTCCGACCAGAACCCCCATCTCCGACACCTCCCTTCGCTGAAAACCAGTGAGCTTCCTCCTTCTTTTTCTGTTTTGATTAACAATATATATTTTAATTCAATTTAGTTTGATTTATATAAATTAAAAGCCTTGGTTAAAGGTCGGATTTTTATATGATGTTCATGAGGTTAAAAAAATAGATTTTTATGAGGAAAAAAAATGATTTCTATTATTTGAATGTCAATATAAAATTTTGATTTTTATAATAAAGAGACGAAATTTTTATTTAGCAGAAGGTTTAATTTTTATAGCGAAGTTGAATAAATAAAAAAAAAATACGATTTTTATGGCGAAGTTGAATACATAAAAATAGGATTTTTTAAAGTAATAATAATATGATTTTTATATTTTTAAAGTATTAAAAATATAATCTTTACTATATAGAAGTGGTAGAAATATGATTTTTGTTTCAGTAGAGAATTAAAAATATAACTTTTACATGATAGGAATATTAATAATATCATCTTTATATGTGTAGAAAAATAAAAATGAGATTTTTATAAAGATGAAATCTTTAAATTTGAAAAGGCGAAGTCTATATGTTTATAAAGGCGAAATCTTTAGGTGGAAAATAGCGTGATAAAAATATAATTTTTATCTATATAACATAGTAATAAAAATGTGATTTTTATATATTGAACATCGAAGTAAAAATTCGATTTTTACATATATAGTGACTACGGGCAATGAAGATGGCGAAGATGCGATAACGATGAAGATTTCTATCAAAGAAGAGTCAAGATGTTTGGATAGCTTTAGGTGAGAACTTCTCACTCTTCAATTTCTTTTTCTAGTTATATATATATATATATACTAGGATGCAGACAGTGCTTAGTAGCACCCGACACAATCGTCCACAGACCATGGACTTGTTTGTTTGGTTGCATAAAATTAGTTAGATTATTTGATTGAAATTGAATTGTTTGGTGAAATGAATTGATTTGATTGATGTGTGAATGGCGTGGGCCTTCACTAGACCGGGGATAAGGCTAGGCCTCGTCCCGTTTCTAGTATCGTGCCATTATGCCGCCGAAATTTTCTAAAATATGTTAGAAAAATAAAAATATCATTTTATTTAAAGAATGAACTGAATAGAAATTCATATGTTGGAATAAAATGTTTTATCGTTAAAAATATAATTTTTAACGTGAATGTGAATAAATAAATATTCATTTACAAACCAGACGGTTTGTTTATGTACACCTATTTGAAGGACATTGATTGGGTCGATAAATTTTACACATCGCCCAACTGCACAGATAAAATATGCGTTTGATTGTTTGAAACCCCACACGGGTGTTGGGATGAAATTTGAAGTTCACTCATCCTGATTGATAAAATATGCGTTAGATATCTATATTTGATGCTTATACAGTGTAGTGCACTTTGGTTGATGGTTGATTATTTTTCAATGCTATTATATGTGTGTAATGTATGAAAATCCATATAATTAACTTTATATGGTAATTGATTGGGCCTCATTCCAATTTGAAGAATAAAGAATATTATAAAATAAAAGTTCATGTGTTGACAGTACTCATCCATTGAGATTGGTCATGTGTTGAACGAAATATTTTAGTAATAAAATTTACATCTTTATCGATATAAAATAAAGGTTCATGTGTTGACAGTACTCATCCATTGAGATTGGTCATGTGTTGAACAAAATATTTTAGTAATAAAATTTATATCTTTATCAATATAAAATAAAGGTTCATGTGTTGACAGTACTCATCCATTGAGATTGGACATGTGTTGAACGAAATATTTTGATAATAACAACTATTTTGAAAAAGAAATATTTGAAATAGAATATTTGAAAATAGAAATTTATGAAGCCGTGTTGATTAGCTTGACGCCATTTTGACGTGAACGATATTTATATCGATTTTATTCATTTCGAAATGAATTGAATATAAAACGATTTCGAAATGAATTGAATTGAAAACGATTTCGAAATGAATTAAATTGAAAAAGATTTCGAAATGAATTGAATTGAAAACGATTTCGAAATGAATTGAATTGAATTGAAAACGAATTCAAATTGAATTGAAAGCGAATTGAAATGAATTCAAATTGAATTGAAATTTGAATTGAATAGAAATGAATTTTAAAACGAATTTATAAAGAAGAATTCTATTTTGATTTGAATTGAAAGGGAAGTTGAAATTTCTTTTGAAACGAATTCAAAACTATTTATATAATTCGTTTTAAATAGAAATCGACGAAATATATATTATATATATATAATATAACGGCCTGAATAGAACGCGCCGCGCCGCGGCAGTTCGTGAATTTCGACCATTTATTTCAAACGGACAATACGGGAGATCCGACCGTCGGATTCTCCTAAAACCGGAACCGTTGGGTTCGTATCGAAAAGAGATTTCTAACGAATATTAGAAATTAGAAATCTAACGGTTGGATTTGGAGTTACGTCCAAATCAAATTTGAAAAAGGTCGCTGTAAGTGCAGTTCGATAGCCGTTGATGGAAATCGACTGTACAGGCCTTGATAAAATTATTAAAAATAGTAATAATTTGTGTAGAATCATAAGAAATGATTTAGAAAGAATTGGGATGAAAAACTCCATATTTGAAAAGATAAAAATAGATTTTTATCGAAATGAACTAGTTTTGAACTAGAAATACAATTCTATTTATTTTTAAATAAATAAATTGAATTTGAAAAAGGGTTTTAAAAATAACCAGAATTTCCAATGATTGCATTGGAGTGGATTTGAATCGAAATTGTCTTCGGAATATTTCGATGTTGGAATTCGTGATTATACAGATGTTGTTATGGAAATTTGAAAGATATATATTTATATCGTTATTTCCAATACGACATTTGTTAATTGTAGAATTTGATATTGAATATAAGCCGATATATTTTCTATTCAGAGCCTTGTATTGAATATCAAATGTGATTTGGGTTTGTCGTGAATGGTGTCTTCACTAACACTGTTCTTGAACCCAGTTGAGAAAAGATTAAATCTTTTTATTTAGATTTAATGAAGTGTACCAATTAAATAATATTTAATTGGAATTGAATGGATATTGATTTTTGGGTTTATCGTGGACAGTGTTTTAAATAACACTTGTTCTTTAACCCGATAATTAATGAATGTGACTTTGGGTTTATCGTGAACCGTGTTTTAAATGACACGGATTCTTTAACACAGTTAACGATTAAAACTAAGTGGAGTTTTAATGAATCTTTAATTAGATTGAAAAGATCGAAAATGGAGTATCACCAGTTTTGCTCCAGGCGATAGTTAAATCTTTAATTAGATTTGAACGTGAAATGGTAATTGAATTTACCGATAACACTATGGTGTTAGATATGAAGTATTACCAGTTTTACTTCATGGGATGAATAGGTTGGGATGGGGAAATTAAAATAAATAATTACTTCGGTAAGGTTCGCTAATCCCGACTAGTTTGAATTGAGGTTCAAAAATAGAATAAAGAATAAATTCAAGGAATTTATCTTGGATAAAATTAATGGGAACCTTTCCCTATGAATGTGAAATTTAGAAACTAACTGTCGGTTAGCCAAGCAGAATGGTTTTCTGAATATTGATCTGATGTTGGTTTCGGCCTTCGGGGTTAATATTTGGGGAATTATTCTCTTGATTAATTTACGGTTAGTGACTGATGAATTGGAATGAGGCGTATGTTGTGTTTGTGTAACACTTATTTAAAATATACGCGAGTTATTCGGAAAGGTCGGGTTTATCCCATTCTGAATAACTGATATGACGATAAGTTGAAGATGAAGACGATGGTCGAAGACCGGAAGTCTTCACGTCGTTTGGGTGATTACTGATGATCTTGATTGGGCTGTACACCCAAGAAGATGGAAACAGTTGGTGATCGTCCAGACGTACTTGGAGATCGATGGATATGCGGGGTACTAGGTGCCTCCGGTTTCGTTCAGACCCAGAACGGACTTGTAAATGGACTGTGTGCCTGACATTGGATTTTAGTCCGTGTGATTGATCTCTATTAAATATATATCTGTTTGGCGGCGGAGAATTTATTCTCTTGCTTAACGCCCTTCTCTGAGACGTACGAGCTCAGGGGTTATATATTGATGGATATCAAACGCATGGATTGAATTGCCTGTGTGGCATGCCTAAGTGGCAATTGATCGAGGCTTCTGTTGAAAAGCAAAGTCTTGTGGTGATGATCAAAGCATGGCCTTTGTGGCGTAGCTTTGTGTAACGTTTACTTCGCAAGTTTCACACCCGGTATGAACCAAAAACGGGAGACGGACCTCAGGGAGGGCATGCGTTTCTTTCTAGTTAGAAGTGGCGTCAGTGGTTTTACACGCCCTGACGAGTTTGAATTATGTGGTTGTTGCTGTTGCGAGGCGCCTCGATTTGATCGGACGATCCTGGTCCGATGGAGTCATTCGTTGGCTCATTTACGCCCCATAGGGCGGGGGAACGCATGTTCAGGGTTTAAGTTTAATCCACATCGGTGGACCGGCCCTGTCGCTCCAAGGGCCCACCTGAGTCTGGGTCCTGTGGCTCGGGCTAGAGAGTCACGAATCGGTAGAGGACTATCTTTTGCCTCGGTTCATAGACGGAAATCCAATTTCCAAATACGTGACATTTGCGGTTTTATTTGTAGAGCCTAGTAAAGCGACATAGTGGGATGAGGCGCTCATGCCGCCTATGATTGATACTTATGATTTGAAGTTGTTTTATACACTATGCACTTATAATTGTATCAAACGATTTGTTTTAACCGTATCAAGCATTCTTTGGCTGTTATAAGGGAAAACCCTATCCTCGGCTGCGTTGCATTGTGTGATGGGACCTGGGTCTTATAACAGCTTCATTTTTCTTTATTTAGCATTGCGCTGTTTGTTTTATGCACTGGTATTCTTGGGAGGAAACCCGTTCCGTGTTATACGGCGTGGTCCCTTGATTTACCTAACTTTAAAATAAAGATTAACTGTTTTAGTTCTCACACCAGTCACATGACTGACCTGGAGTTTATTGTTTTAACCTAAACTCTGGGTGCCCTTATTTTGACACGGGCAGCTAGTAGTTTTGGTTTTGCAGATTTATATTCACAGGATCCTGGTTTACAGCTGGAACAATATCCGGAAAGCTTTGTATCCGTATATCTCATTCTAGTTGTGTATTGTATTATTTTCCGCTGCTATGTATTTAAATGTAATTTAAATCTCTGATATTTCTGTGTAATATTCATTTATACTCTGTATATTCCTGTAGTCTGATGTATTGTTGTAATAACAATGAAATGTTCTTCTGTATGTGTTCTGTTGTGGTTTGTTCTCGAACTATCCGCGACTTTCCTTTACGGGGAAGTTACGGGTTTTCACAGTTGGTATCAGAGCTTTGGTTTACAAAGCTTAGAGAACAAGACACATTAGAACCCTATGAAAGAATTCATCTGATATTGGATTAGTAATATCCAATGGGAATGACTCGTTAGAGACGGGATTAGTAGTATCCTAGAACGAGTGTGAAGAGTATATTTTTCTAATGAAAACAAATTTTGTTTTGCAAATTTAAATCAAATATTCGTATTTGATTATTTGTTTATATTGATTTTGGACAATTCAGTATATAAAGAATTTGTATATACGCCTTGCAAACGTATATTCAAAGTTTTAAATATATTGGATAGATATAGCATCACACTCTAGTCGCCCGGAGATATTATTGATGATAGCGATCGCATCATCAACATTTATGTTCGAGTTTCGAAGGTGTGATTTTCTATATATTTCCATTAGACTGGTGTGAGAACCAAAACTAATATAGCTAGAATACATTGTTGTGATTTGGCATCAAAACATGATTTTCTTTATATATATCAAAATTATGAATTTGAAACTTTAATTCACTAATTGATTGATGTTTGTGTTGTTTGCCTATTTGTTTGCTAATTTTGAACCATTATGCCTAATAGCATCAAATAATGAATTATATTGAAATTTGGTCGCATTTGCTTGCATATACATATACTTACATTGAACAGGTCATAGCAAGGAGGCTAGAGCAGAGAATAAAATTTGTTTGCCCGACAAATAGGTACATGTTTACTACATAATTTACTGTTTTGTTTGGGTGATGATGATTTTATGAGCCTATTGGCTAGCCGCTTGGCTTTTTCTTTTTCTTTTTTTGAGATCTGAAGGACCGGGGAAGCTATTTGAAATTCCCCGATGCTCCTATTGCAGGGGAGGTTATGGCGAAATTTTTCGAAAATTTAGGGTGTTAGCCAAATTTTTGAAAATTTGAAAATTCTTAGAAACTGAAAAGTTGGAGAATGGAAGCCAGATCGAACGTAGAGTTGATTAATCAAACCACTCTCGACTTTGTTCCTTTTCGGGGACGAAAAGTTTTAAGTGGGGGAGATTGTAATAACCCGAAAATCTGGGCCAGTTTAAAATTTTTATTTCGGCAATTTTGGCGAATTTTAGGTATTTAAAATGAATTATTTTAAATAATATCGACGAGAAATTTATTTTGAATATAATTAGAACGTATATATTATACGCGTCGTCGTTAGAATATAAATAATTATATATAATTATAAATAGAATTGAAAATGGCGCGGTAGTTCGATAATTCGATTTCAAACTTCAATTGAATGTACCGGGTGCAAAACAATCCGGATTTTAGTGAAACCAAAAACATTATGATCTAATTGATAATATCTTTCCAACGAATCCGAAAAATCAAGATTTCATAGCGGAAATCAAAAGATATGTGCAGTTGAAAATTCTGAATAGTCGCTATGGAATTCAGGCCCTTAAAGATGGACATTTTGCAAATGACCTCGGAATTCGACGAAACCAGTTTTGTTGGGTCCGCAGTGTCAAGTTATTGCTAGGTTTCAAATTTCATAATTTTTCGAATCAATATGTGAGCGTGGCAAAGGAAAACGCGTTTGACCAGTTTCAGTTGATTTTAATCGGCTGGA
Organism: Allium sativum; assembly: GCA_030737875.1. Classification (NCBI taxonomy): domain Eukaryota; kingdom Viridiplantae; phylum Streptophyta; class Magnoliopsida; order Asparagales; family Amaryllidaceae; genus Allium; species Allium sativum. The sequence continues at coordinate 503,939,233 of CM060921.1, read as the reverse complement.
AATTGGCCATTTTTCCAACGGTCTCAGAATTCGACGAAACTAGTTTTGTTAGGACCGGATCGTCAATACGAAGCTAGAAAATATTTTTCTGGAATTTTTAAAGTTCGTATGTGGCCCCGGTAATTTGAAATGTACGTTTAAAATTCAATATAATGATTTAAATGTAAATTCAACGGAAACTGATTCAAACGATCTAATCAGCATGCGATACATATCCCATTGTGTTCGGAATGGGGGTAAAATGCTAGGGACGACAGGCGGTGGGTTTCGTTTGGAGATCAAAATTTAAAGTTGCTTTTTGAAGGATAAATAAAATAAAAACTCCCTCACCCCCTCTAACCGGTCAACGCTCCTTATCTCCCCCACCCTTATCGTTCAAACCCGATATTGATAAGATAAAAAAAGGGGGAAACGCGCGAGGGATGTAAGCCGTCGCTCCCCCCCCCCAGGCGGATCGCCAGCGCCGCCACCTTGGTGGTGCCCTCCACCGCGGCCACGCTCTTTCCCCCCTTCCTCTCCAACCGCCCTCAGCCCTACAGTGCGAGCACCCAAACCCAAATCGATGGAGGCAGTCACCTGAAGCCGACTCCGGCTTCCCCTTGGCTCCCCAGCTTCGACGAGCAAGCACCCCCCCCCTCCCTCCCCGCACTGCGATTTGGACACTGCGAGCTCCACCAACATCCGGCGCCCGCTGCTCCGACCAGAACCCCCATCTCCAACACCTCCCTTCACTGAAAACCAGTGAGCTTCCTCCTTCTTTTTCTGTTTTGATTAACAATATATATTTTAATTCAATTTAGTTTGATTTATATAAATTAAAAGCCTTGGTTAAAGGTCGGATTTTTATATGATGTTCATGAGGTTAAAAAAATAGATTTTTATGAGGAAAAAGAAATGATTTCTATTATTTGAATGTCAATATAAAAATTTTATTTTTATAATAAAGAGACGAAATTTTTATTTAGAAGAAGGTTTAATTTTTATAGCGAAGTTGAATAAATAAAAAAAAAATACGATTTTTATGGCGAAGTTGAATACATAAAAATAGGATTTTTTAAAGTAATAAAAATATGATTTTTATATTTTTAAAGTATTAAAAATATAATCTTTACTATATAGAAGTGGTAGAAATATGATTTTTGTTTCGGTAGAGAATTAAAAATATAACTTTTACATGATAGGAATATTAATAATATCATCTTTATATGTGTAGAAAAATAAAAATGAGACTTTTATAAAGATGAAATCTTTAAATTTGAAAAGGCGAAGTCTATATGTTTATAACGGCGAAATCTTTAGGTGGAAAATAGCGTGATAAAAATATAATTTTTATCTATATAACATAGTAATAAAAATGTGATTTTCATATATTGAACATCGAAGTAAAAATTCGATTTTTACATATATAGTGACTACGGGCAACGAAGATGGCGAAGATGCGATAACGATGGAGATTTCTATCAAAGAAGAGTCAAGATGTTTGGATAGCTTTAGGTGAGAACTTCTCACTCTTCAATTTCTTTTTCTAGTTATATATATATATATATATATATATATATATACTAGGATGCAGACGGTGCTTAGTAGCACCCGACACAATCGTCCACAGACCCTGGACTTGTTTGTTTGGTTGCATAAAATTAGTTAGATTATTTGATTGAAATTGAATTGTTTGGTGAAATGAATGGATTTGATTGATGTGTGAATGGCGTGGGCCTTCACTAGACCGGGGATAAGGCTAGGCCTCGTCCCGTTTCTAGTATCGTGCCGTTATGCCGCCGAAATTTTCTAAATTATGTTAGAAAAATAAAAATATCATTTTATTTAAAGAATGAACTGAATAGAAATTCATATGTTGGAATAAAATGTTTTATCGTTAAAAATATAATTTTTAACGTGAATGTGAATAAATAAATATTCATTTACAAACCAGACGGTTTGTTTATGTACACCTATTTGAAGGACATTGATTGGGTCGATAAATTTTACACATCGCCCAACTGCACAGATAAAATATGCGTTTGATTGTTTGAAACCCCACACGGGTGTTGGGATGAAATTTGAAGTTCACTCATCCTGATTGATTAAATATGTCGATCGATTGATTGACAGGCTGTTATAAGCGTTAGATATCTATATTTGATGCTTATACAGTGTAGTGCACTTTGGTTGATGGTTGATTATTTTTCAATGCTATTATATGTGTGTAATGTATGAAAATCCATATAATTAACTTTATATGGTAATTGATTGGGCCTCATTCCAATTTGAAGAATAAAGAATATTATAAAATAAAAGTTCATGTGTTGACAGTACTCATCCATTGAGATTGGTCATGTGTTGAACGAAATATTTTAGTAATAAAATTTACATCTTTATCGATATAAAATAAAGGTTCATGTGTTGACAGTACTCATCCATTGAGATTGGTCATGTGTTGAACGAAATATTTTAGTAATAAAATTTATATCTTTATCAATATAAAATAAAGGTTCATGTGTTGACAGTACTCATCCATTGAGATTGGTCATGTGTTGAACGAAATATTTTGATAATAACAACTATTTTGAAAAAGAAATATTTGAAATAGAATATTTGAAAATAGAAATTTATGAAGCCGTGTTGATTAGCTTGACGCCATTTTGACGTGAACGATATTTATATCGATTTTATTCATTTCGAAATGAATTGAATATAAAACGATTTTGAAATGAATTGAATTGAAAACGATTTCGAAATGAATTAAATTGAAAACGATTTGGAAATGAATTGAATTGAAAACGATTTCGAAATGAATCGAATTGAAAACGATTTCGAAATGAATTGAATTGAAAACGATTTCGAAATGAATTGAATTGAAAACGATTTCGAAATGAATTGAATTGAAAACGATTTCAAATTGAATTGAAAGCGAATTGAAATGAATTCAAATTGAATTGAAATTTGAATTGAATAGAAATGAATTTTAAAACGAATTTATAAAGAAGAATTCAATTTTGATTTGAATTGAAAAGAAAGTTGAAATTGCTTTTGAAACGAATTTTAAAACTATTTATATAATTCGTTTTAAATAGAAATCGACGAAATATATATTATATATATATTATATATATAATATAATGGCCTGAATAGAACGCGCCGCGCCGCGGCAGTTCGTGAATTTCGACCTTTTATTTCAAACGGACATTACGGGAGATCCGACCGTCGGATTCTCCTAAAACTAGAACCGTTGGGTTCGTATCGAAAAGAGCTTTCTAACGAATATTAGAAATTAGAAATCTAACGGTTGGATTTGGAGTTACATCCAAATCAAATTTGAAAAAGGTCGTTGTAAGTGCAGTTCGATAGCCGTTGATGGAAATCGACTGTACAGGCCTTGATAAAATTATTAAAAATAGTAATAATTTGTGTAAAATCATAAGAAATGATTTAGAAAGAATTGGGATGAAAAACTCCATATTTGAAAAGATAAAAATAGATTTTTATCGAAATGAACTAGTTTTGAACTAGAAATATAATTCTATTTATTTTTAAATAAATAAATTGAATTTGAAAAAGGGTTTTAAAAATAACCAGAATTTCCAATGATTGCATTGGAGTGGATTTGAATCGAAATTGTCTTCGGAATATTTCGATGTTGGAATTCGTGATTATACAGATGTTGTTATGGAAATTTGAAAGATATATATTTATATCGTTATTTCCAATACGACATTTGTTAATCGTAGAATTTGATATTGAATATAAGCCGATATATTTTCTATTCAGAGCCTTGTATTGAATATCAAATGTGATTTGGGTTTGTCGTGAATGGTGTCTTCACTAACACTGTTCTTGAACCCAGTTGAGAAAAGATTAAATCTTTTTATTTAGATTTAATGAAGTGTACCAATTAAATAATATTTAATTGGAATTGAATGGATATTGATTTTTGGGTTTATCGTGGACAGTGTTTTAAATAACGCTTGTTCTTTAACCCGATAATTAATGAATGTGACTTTGGGTTTATCGTGAACCGTGTTTTAAATGACACGGATTCTTTAACCCAGTTAACAATTAAAACTAAGTGGAGTTTTAACGAATCTTTAATTAGATTGAAAAGATCGAAAATGGAGTATCACCAGTTTTGCTCCAGGCGATAGTTAAATCTTTAATTAGATTTGAACGTGAAATGGTAATTGAATTTACCGATAACACTGTGGTGTTAGATATGAAGTATTACCAGTTTTACTTCATGGGATGAATAGGTTGGGATGGGGAAATTAAAATAAATAATTACTTCGGTAAGGTTCGCTAATCCCGACTAGTTTGAATTGAGGTTCAAAAATAGAATAAAGAATAAATTCAAGGAATTTATCTTGGATAAAATTAATGGGAACCTTTCCCTATGAATGTGAAATTTAGAAACTAACTGTCGGTTAGCCAAGCAGAATGGTTTTCTGAATATTGATCTGATGTTGGTTTCGGCCTTCGGGGTTAATATTTGGGGAATTATTCTCTTGATTAATTTACGGTTAGTGACTGATGAATTGGAATGAGGCGTATGTTGTGTTTGTGTAACACTTATTTAAAATATACGCGAGTTATTCGGAAAGGCCGGGTTTATCCCATTCTGAATAATTGATACGACGATAAGTCGAAGATGAAGACGATGGTCGAAGACCGGAAGTCTTCACGTCGTTTGGGTGATTACTGATGATCTTGATTGGGCTGTACACCCAAGAAGATGGAAACAGTTGGTGATCGTCCAGACGTACTTGGAGATCGATGGATATGCGGGGTACTAGGTGCCTCCGGTTTCGTTCAGACCCAGAACGGACTTGTAAATGGACTGTGTGCCTGACATTGGATTTTAGTCCGTGTGATTGATCTCTATTAAATATATATCTGTTTGGCGGCGGAGAATTTATTCTCTTGCTTAACGCCCTTCTCTGAGACGTACGAGCTCAGGGGTTATATATTGATGGATATCAAACGCATGGAGTGAATTGCCTGTGTGGCATGCCTAAGTGGCAATTGATCGAGGCTTCTGTTGAAAAGCAAAGTCTTGTGGTGATGATCAAAGCATGGCCTTTGTGGCGTAGCTTTGTGTAACGTTTACTTCGCAAGTTTCACACCCGGTATGAACCAAAAACGGGAGACGGACCTCAGGGAGGGCATGCGTTTCTTTCTAGTTAGAAGTGGCGTCAGTGGTTTTACACGCCCTGACGAGTTTGACTTATGTGGTTGTTGCTGTTGCGAGGCGCCTCGGTTTGATCGGACGATCCGGGTCCGATGGAGTCATTCGTTGGCTCATTTACGCCCCATAGGGCGGGGGAACGCATGTTCAGGGTTTAAGTTTAATCCACATCGGTGGACCAGCCCTGTCGCTCCAAGGGCCCACCTGAGTCTGGGTCCTGTGGCTCGGGCTAGAGAGTCACGAATCGGTAGAGGACTATCTTTTGCCTCGGTTCATAGACGGAAATCCAATTTCCAAATACGTGACATTTGCGGTTTTATTTGTAGAGCCTAGTATGGCGACATAGTGGGATGGGGCGCTCATGCCGCCTATGATTGATACTTATGATTTGAAGTTGTTTTATACACTATGCACTTATAATAGTATCAAACGATTTGTTTTAACCGTATCAAGCATTCTTTGGCTGTTATAAGGGAAAACCCTATCCTCGGCTGCGTTGCATTGTGTGATGGGACCTGGGTCTTATAACAGCTTCATTTTTCTTTATTTAGCATTGCGCTGTTTGTTTTATGCACTGGTATTCTTGGGAGGAAACCCGTTCCGTGTTATACGGCGTGGTCCCTTGATTTACCTAACTTTAAAATAAAGATTAACTGTTTTAGTTCTCACACCAGTCACATGACTGACCTGGAGTTTATTGTTTTAACCTAAACTCTGGGTGCCCTTATTTTGACACGGGCAGCTAGTAGTTTTGGTTTTGCAGATTTATATTCACAGGATCCTGGTTTACAGCTGGAACGATATCCGGAAAGCTTTGTATCCGTATATCTCATTCTAGTTGTGTATCGTATTATTTTCCGCTGCTATGTATTTAAATGTAATTTAAATCTCTGATATTTCTGTGTAATATTCATTTATACTCTGTATATTCCTGTAGTCTGATGTATTGTTGTAATAACAATGAAATGTTCTTCTGTATGTGTTCTGTTGTGGTTTGTTCTCGAACTATCCGCGGCTTTCCTTTACGGGGAAGTTACGGGTTTTCACATCGTTTGAGTTGTTTGTTGGAAAAACAGCAAAAGAAATTGTGGAAGATGTCGTGGAAGAAATAATCACACCGCCTATAGTGGGTAGCAGTTTTGGTTATTTCACTGAAATGTTGCAAACTCATGATCCATCAGTCAACTTCAGTTCTCATTTATACACCAATCCGTATTGCCCACAAATGTGGCTGAGAAGCAACAACAGCAACAACAACAACAAGAAGAACAATAGACTGATCAGTCAGAATTGTTAGATATGAGCCAAAGGTATATGTTCCACATCAAGTTAGTTTTATAACGACTCATTGAAATATAAGATCTAACTGAAATGCATTTATTAGTAGATTGACTGTAGAAGCCGAAGAAGAATGGGGTGCAGGTCCTTCACAACAGGCCGGACATATTGACAGTATGGAGGTTGCCACGACAATAGTTAATGATACATGCTGGACCAGAGTCAACAATGAACCACTGAACAATGACTATGATACAAACACAGTAGATCCAGAAGAAGATGGTGATGAGGCTCAAATGGAAGTACCCATGGACGATGATCTCTGCACGGTGCAAATGATGGCCAGATCCGTAGTGGCTAATTTAGAGTTTTCTGGCGAAAAATTCTCGGCTTCCTGCGTACAAAATGGTTTTGTTGTTAGGATGGTATTCCAAAACAAGGAACAGTTTCTCCACCAACTTACGAAATGGTCTATTCTGCACAGTGTTTCATACAAGCCAATCAAGTCGAATAAAACAATATATACCGCTGTATGTAGTGTTGATGCTACTTGTCCATGGCGAATACATGCGATAATGTCGAAGAAATCAAAAAACGGATTATGGGAAATCTGAAAGCTGCCTCATGAACATAACCGTGTCAACCCTACGATTAATTCAAACCACAAGCAAGCCACTTCTGCGTTTCTTGTATCCAAAATCATGGCTTTTGTGAAAGCCAACTTGGATATCTCAGCTGGGATGGTGCAAGTGCTTGTCGACTAGCAACTTTTCATCAAAATCAGTTACATGAAAGCTTGGCAAATGTTGAATAAAGCTTTGGAAAAAAATATATGGTGACTGGGCCGAATCGTATTCGTATTTGTATCAGTATTTTGAGGAAATAAAAAGGCGCAATCCAGGTTCAGTAGGACATATAGTACACGATTAGTATGGGGTATTTCGTCGTGCTTTTTGGGCATTTGGTCCTTCCATTACAGGTTATGTACACTACCGTCCAGTGCTCTCTATTGACGGGACACATTTGTATGGTAAGTACAAAGGAATACTGCTTGTTGCTACCGCTGTAGATGCGGACGACTACCTTTACCCATTAGCTTATGGGGTGGTCGAGTCCGAATCATATGATAGTTGGGCTAGGTTCTTTTCATGCATGCGTGAGTTCATTTATAGCATACAAAATCGACACATTACATTTATATCTGATAGAATGAAATGGATTCCAAGTGCTTTGCAGGATAAATGGCGACAACCGCACAAACATAGGTTCTGTGCAAGGCATCTTAAAGCAAATTTTCAAGTTGCAGGTCATCGAGAGAAGCGACTTGTAGGCTTGTTTTACACTGCTGCATGTGCTTCAGAAGTGATTGAATATAATAAACTTAGAGAAGAGATCAAGACAACTAAACAGGAGGCGCATGACTGGATTGAATGAAGCCTAGGGAATTGCGAAGAAAACTGGGCTCTTTGCAAAGATGACGGCGACCGCTTCCATATTATGATGACCAACGCATCTGAAAGTTTTAATGGCGTACTAAAAGGCACCAGATCCTTGCCTATAAAGGCGTTAGTTGCAAGAACGTTCTTCCGATCAGTTGAGTATTTCTATAAGAGACGAGAAAAAGGGGCGGGTCTAAATTCAAAACTTACTCCAAAATGGGAAGCTGAAATTGAAGCTCGTGGTATTGACGCACGGCGTTGTAGGCTTGTTCGATTTGGTCAATATAAATGGAAAGTGATTAACAGTTACTGATATGAATATGATGTTGTGATCGACGGATCTAAAGCCACTTGTACATGCAGAGTCCCACTTCTGCAGAAGATACTGTGTGTTCATGTGATGGCGGCTTGTTCAACACAGGATTTTGGTAGTAATAAAGCACATCATGATTTTGCTTCTGAATGGTACTCCGTCGAAAGTTATGGAGCTACATACGACCCAGAGTTTAATCCTATACGCGATAAGAAATACTGGGACCCGTACAACGGTCCACTAATACTGGCTCCGCCTATAAGAAGACTAGCTGGACGACCCAAATCAACGAGGTTCAAAAAAGTTATGGACGAGCATCAAACACCCAAAAAAACAGGTGCAGAAAATGTGGATCGTTGGGCCATAACAGAAAGCAGTGTACTTCAGTAGGCTAAAATGGGGATGTATGTTTGTTGATGCAATGTCAGTGTGTTGCATTTCATGTATCTGTATTTCTTATGCTTCGAACTTATCTGTCCTTAACCGGACTATGTATCTCTCTTATATTTGAATATTAGAATTTGGTATTTGTTTTACGTTGTTTGGTTAAGCTATATATACTATTTAAATGTCGTGGTAGTTTGAAGTTTAATGTTTACACCTTCATTCGAATATATAGGAATCGTTATACATCGGTTTTCATTGAAACACAAAATGTTCGAATCTATCGAACTATATTTCAGTAATGAAACAGAAAAATGGGAATTTCATATTATAAATATCGAGTTATGTCCAAATCAAATTTCAAAAAAGTCGCTATGGAATTAACTACCAAAGAATATAGGAGAGCTTTGAAAACTCGCCTTTGTGCGCATTTTGAAAACACACTTTCGTTAATACAGAACAGGTCTTTTCCTATAATTGTTTCTAAAGCATGGCTAATCATGTAATAAACTTTAAAAACAAGCCTAAGATAGTAAAAAGTCCATATTAAAATGATGAATACCCTAAAGGTATTGGATGGAACTACCAAGCTACTTTTTTAAAACTGAAGTCTAGACTCAAACTCTGAAAGAAACAAAAACCTAAGAATTAGGAAAAAAACAATGATGTACAGTTATAATGTGATGATGCTTTCATTCTACTAGATCCAGACTGACTTAACCACTCTTTCACTAAAAACAACTATGAAGTCTAATATCAAATAAAGATGACTATTCAATAACTAGTTATATACATCAAGCTAATGGTTAAAGGAAAATGGTTGACTCAAGGAGATGAATTGTCAGAATTCTTTTACACTAAAATGATTTATAGGAAAAATTACAACAACCAATTAAACAATCTAGCAGACAATGGAGAACTGGTTCCAAGTATAATGAAACTGGAATAGAACCACCTTTTATTTTATACCCAATTACTTTATAAATAGTCAGGTAATAAGAAATAGTGGAGACTTGAATTGGGACAGGCTGATGGTTGCTAATATTCTCTGATAATGGATGAGGGGAAGATATAACTCATTTCAGATGTGTTTGACATTATCAAAACAAATCCTTATAGGGAGCATGTAAATGCAATCGGATGGCATATTAGTAAAAATTTCATGCATTTACAGTGAAAAATGATATAGGATATAACAGACTAATCAATGTGTAAAAGAAAATCTTAAATGAAGATTTTGTATTGCATAAGGTAACATTTCTAAATTTTTTACTAAACGAAGTGTTTACTTCAGTCATTGAATTTCTCACATTCCTATCACATTATATTTTACTACGTTAATATATGCTTATATTGTCCATGCATAAACCATTATATAATGTAAAAATTATAATTGGCTTCTACTATCGCATTGTTCCTAATACTACCATGCCCGCCTCAACAACTCATTTAACTTGCAATATAAATAATGCAATTGTGTATCATGAATAATTAGAATATAAAAGTGTATAAGAACCAATAGTGTCCGAATACAAAACTGTATGAAAACCATCATATTAAAGGACAAAACGTGTCAAAACATATCAGGAAAAAATTCAAAAACAAAATAAAATTTCGTTTTCACAACTTAAATATCGTAAAGTTAATACGTTTCTATTAGAATCAGCATCCAAATGCAACACGTCGATGTCATCCTTGTAACATCCCAGATTTTTAGTGATTGAATAATTAGTTTATTTAATTATTTAAAAGTTGATTTGGAGATTTAAATGACTCGAATTCAAATATTTTGAATACTTAATTAATGTAAATAGTAGAATAATAAATTAAATTCCAAAATAGTCGAAAAAAAAGTTGAATTTGCATTATAATGTGAATTGGGTAATTTTAAAGATTTATCAAGACAACTTTCGAATTATAATAACCAATTTATTTATTAAACGCTGTTTGAACGTATAAATTATATTTAAATTTAAAATGAGCTCGTAACGTCATGGTAGTTTGTAGTTTTACGTTTTAAACTTCAAATGAATGTATAAGATTCATTATAACTCGGAATTATTTTAGATAAGAAAAGTTTGAATCTATTGAACTATAGTTTTCTAATTGAAAGTGAAAAATTGTGATTTCAATTTGTAGATTATGAGTTTTGTCCAAATCAAATTTTTAGAATGTCGCTATGGAATCGTTTATAAACCATAATGATTTATTTAATAACATAAAAGGAATTTTATATAAATTAAATATCAATTTAACTTGAAAATGAAATTATCGAGTTATAAATCAAAGTATGTTTATTTTGGAGATATATGATATCCTATTTTAGATATATATGATAATATTTGACTTATTATTATTAAATTGAATTGTTTTTAATTTGTTAGTATTTGTTTGGTTTTATTTAAGACTTAAACAAACCAATTTTCAAATTATTTCGGATTTCAATGAAACAAATTTTATTAAATCCGTATGTTCAATTATTGCTAGATTTCAAATTTCGCGCCAATCAAAGTTATTTTGTGACCATGCAAAATTAAAATGTGAATTTATTAATAATTTGAATTTAAAACAATGTTGTTTCTGCAAACGGACTCGAATTTCGACGAAACAAGTTTCATTGGGTCTGGAATGTCAAACTATAGTTAGGGGTTCATTTTTATTGCAACTGGATTTCATATGTGATTATGAGAATTTATTAATGACTAATACAAGTAGCGATAACTAATAAATTATAAAATATACAAAGCTTCACCTATAACTAACCTACTCTATAAATATACCATCCCCTAACCTAAACCCTTAACTTTTCCATTCCTTTAGTCAATAGCATAATCTGCCGCCACCAACTAATTTACACCGCGACCTTTAAAAATTTGTATCAATCCAACAAAAATCAGTAAATCATGGAACAATTATATTTGAATTCGTGAGACGTTTATCTTTAATCTAGTATGGGCTTCAAGGGAGTTCGAACAAATTATTTTTGCACTATTAAGGACAGTAAACCCTAGGGTTCATGATTTCGTGTTATACAAGCATCGATTTGAGTTTTGGTTGTTGGTTTCAGGTTCGTAGCATCGAATAGAGTTACCATGCAAAGTTTTGGGATTTTCCATGATAAAAAAATTCATGACTTATATGGTTGCGTGAGAAGGCCTTGAAACGCGGATGGGGAAGGACCAGTGAAAGCTGTTCATATTTTGGGTGGAGGGGAAGAGAGTTTGGAGAGAAGAAGTTTGGTGACTTTAGTTCAGAAATATATGGAGAGGAGGAGGAGATGCTGGATTTAAAGGCTGCGCAATGGCCATGTCTTCTTTTGATTTACTGGAGCAGGAGTTTTAAGCGTGTGGGGAAGAAGGGTTTCACGGCTAATCATGGTTATTTAGATTTAAAAGGTAATTAAGGAAATTAACTAAATTATTAATTAACTTATGTTTATATAAAATGTGTTTAATCCTGAAAAAATCATAACTAGTTCATATGTTATCAGAATCTGACGGGATCGTACCAATGAAAGCTACACAATGAAACTGATTTAGAGCAATCTGGAGCTCATTAGAAATTATGGCAAGATAAAAATCCTGACTAAATTATCGATGATTAATCGTTATTCAACGATTAATTAACCAAAGTGAGTAAACTCACTAACTCTGTCCAGTTATAATTTTATAAATGCATTTTTGAATTGATATGTGATGGTTTAATGTTGTGTGATGATTGTTTGGATGAATTGATATATTATTATCAATCGTTGTTAATATATATATTTAAGATTGATAGTTGGATATTATCGCATATTTTAGCAGATGAGACCTTACGTACCTCGCAAAATAGAGGATGACCTTCTATACCGTGATATTCTGTCTTAAAGCAGGATTTGAATTATATATGTTGTCTAATATCTATGGATGCAGGAAAAACAGGTTGGAGGGATCCAACAGTGTTCCTCAAAATTATTATTATTATTTATTCTCATATTTAATGTGAAATATGATGTGTTAGATATTCTGTTATAGATTTTGTTGTGTTTGGATGTTTGAATAGCATTGGCCCTAAATATTGATATTTAAAATATCATAAGAAGAGATTTTGAGATCTGATAGGAAAAACTTTTTTTTTTAAATAGAAATTGAATTTTGAATGGGCTAGGAAAAAAATAATAACTTGTTTTAATAATAAAAACAAGTAGTTTAATTTATAAATAATGTGTATAAATTAAATGAAATAATTATCATTTGATAATTTGGTAATGTAAATTCAAGAGTAAATTTTAAAAGGGAAATTGGGAATCGTTTTAAGAAGGAAATGATGGAGTTTATTCCAATGTTCAGAATGTGAATGAAATTGAAATAAATCCATAAGGATTTATAATTGGAATTCGACTATGTCAAACTTTATAAAAATAATTTATTTTCAAAGATTAAATATTATGCAATTGGAAACTTGACGAAGAAATTTATATTTGGTTTTGAACTAATAATTTATAATCGAATATGAAGTTATAAAGTTGATAGACAATTAACAAGAAGTTTATTTGTAAACGAGATCTACAAATGATTTGGAATATGAATGTGAATGTATAAAGTGGCCCGATAGACAAGATTTGATCCTTTAATAGTGTTTACAATTGAAATGAAATTTGATTGATATAACGAGTCCAGAATCGTAACAGCCCGAATTTTTAACAAACAATAATTAATTAATGGATTAATTAATTGAGGAATAAACTGATAAAACAAATAATAATCAGAAAAACATTAAGAATTTAGCAAAATGGATTTTATTGTTACGTCCATTACAAATGAAACGACCCAAACTCGCCCTATGGGAAAGCCCGGATTGAGTTGAGAACAAGACAAATCAGAACACAAACAGAAGAACATTTCATTGCTATTACAACAATTTACATCAGAGTACAAGAATATAGCAGAGTATGAATAAATATTACACATTGAAAAATATCAGAGATTAAATTATATAGCAGCGGAAAAATAATACATAACACAACTGAAAGAAATACACGAATACAGAACTTTCCGAGTGTAGCTTCAGTTGTAAATACAGGATCCTGGGGAAATAATATTTGCAAAAACCCAACTAATAGTTGCCCATGTGGAAAATAGGGGCACCCAGAGTTTAGGTTAAAACAATAAACTCCAGGTCAGTCATGTGACTGGTGTGAGAACTAAAACATTTACTAACTTGATTTTAAATTAGATAAATCAAGGGACCACGCCATATAACATGGAACGGGTTTAAACCCAGGAATACTAGTGCATAAAACATACAGCGCAATGCTAAATAGAAAAATGAAGCTATTATAAGACTCAAGTTCCATCACACAATGAACGCAACCAAGGATAGAGTTTAAGTTATAATAGCCAAAAATGCTTGGTACGTGAAACTTCATATTTTATTATTTCTATAAGTGAAGAAATCAATTTCAAATATAAATGTATCAATCATAGGCGGCGTAGGTACCATAATATTACGTCACCAAGTATATATTTACAACTAAAATCATGAAATCACATATTGGAAAGTGGATTTCCATTTATGAACCGAGGCAACGGATCATCCTCAACGATTTCACGACACTCTAGCAAATGCCTCAGGATCCCCCGCAGTGAACCCCTTGGATCTTCATGGCCGGTCATTCGTCGATGATTGGTTATACCATAAACTATATATTAGTCGGTTCTATCGAACCTCTAAAATGGTCAGTATATCAACCATATCATCCATCGATCCTATAGTGACAGATATATCCATCGATCCCATAGTGACCGATAAATCCGAGGTGCCTCTCTATCCAGCAAGTAATAATAAGAAACATCCATATGAGTAAACAGTCAGGGCCCCATACCATGACGTTACTCGTAGCTAGAACTAACATATGTCCATTTCCATGCAGTCACTATCCCTTTTTTGGTTCATACCTAGGTGTGAAGATCGTGAATTAACTCTACACAAAGCTATGCTATTTAAAGTCGTGCTTTGATCATCAGCCACAAGACTCTGATTTTCAACAGAAGTCTTGACGATTTGCATCTCTGCATGCCACACAGGCAATTCACGCCATGCGACTGATGTCTATCGATATATAACCTCTGAGCTCGTATGTCTCAGAGAAGGATGTTAAGAAAGAGAATAAATTCTCCACCACCAAACAGATATATATTTAATAGAGATAAATCAACACATATTAAAATCCAATGCCCGACACACATCCGTTTACAAGTTCATTTTGGTTCTCGTCCCATATGTCCAATACTGGAGAGAGGTCCTCGCATATTCGATCGATCTCCAAGTATGTACGGATGATCACCACTTATTACCTTATCTTAGGTGTATAGCCCAACCAAGACATTAGTAATCATCTAAACGATGTGAAGATCTCCGGTCTTCAACCACCGTCTTCATCGTCGATTATCATCGAATCAGTTATTCAGAATGGGTATATATCCGACCTTTCCAAATAACCCGCGTATATTATAATCAAGTGATATAAACACACAACATACGCCTTATTCTATCCAGAATATTCTTTTATTCAAATATTCTTTTCACAATTTAAACCAAATTAAGGTTTTCCAACTAGTCGGGATTAGCGAACCTTATCAAAGTGATCATTTATTTTATTTCCCTATCCCAACCTATTCATCCCATGGAGCAAAACTGGTAATACTCCATATCTAACACCGCGGTGTTATCGGTATAATTAATTACCATTTCCCCTTTAAATCTAATTAAAGATTTAACTATCGCTTGGGGCAAAACTAGGGATACTCCATTCTCGACCGTTTCCCAAATTTGATAATTTAAATTATCACATTCACATTTCAATCTAATTAAAGATTCATTAGAACTTTACTTAATTTTAATCGTCCCAAAAATCAATATTAATGATTATATAACTTAGAAAAATCAAACCTGATGCATCGACAATTTACACGCACCATTGATTTCTTCCTATATATAACCTCTAAGCTCGTACATCTTAGAGAAGGGTGTTAAGCAAGATAATAAATTCTCCACCACCAAACAGATATATATATATATATTTAGCAGAGATCAACGAATATGGTATAAAGGAATCAATGTCAGACATGTAATCCTATCTTTAACTGGGTTAAAGAACTAATGTCATTTAAAACACAGTTCACAATAAACCCAAAATCACATTCCATTAACCATGGAATCTTCACGGAAAACAAATCAATATATAATCGATATCAATTTCCATATCCAAATAATAATATAAATGGAATTACGACAAGGTCTTTTAAATTCCATATATATTAACATTCTTCCTCCACAGAAGCTCACTTCGATTATTACTAAATCAAATTCCAATTTAATGTATTAAATTGGAAAACTTTACTTCGGAAAATTCCATTAGATCTTAATAAAAGATTTATAAACTCCAAATCATCTCTTCACTGTTAATTGGGTTAAAGAACAAGTGTTATTTAAAACACCATTCACGATAAACCCAAAAATCCAATTTCAGTTCAATGCCAATTAAATATTAATTAATTGGTAAACTTCTCCATATCTTAATTAAAAGATTTATTCTTTTCTCAACTGGGTTTAAGAATAGTGTTAATGAAGACACCATTCACGACAAACCCAAAATCCAATTTGATATGAAATATAAGGCCCTGAATAGAAATTATATCGACTTATATTCAATAACAAATTCTGAAATTAACTGATATCGTATTGAGAATAACGGTATTTGTATCATCCAAATTCCCATAATAATATCTATATAATCACAAAATCCAATACCAAAATATTCCCAAGATTATTCCCATTCCAAACCCTTCCAATTTATTTATTGGAAAATTACTGGTTATTTTAAACCCATTTCAATCCAATTTATTTATTTAAATATATTGGATTATTATTCTAGTTAATAACTACTTCATTTTGATAAAAATATTTTTTTATCTTTAAAAACATGGAATTTCTCATCCCAGTTCTTTCCAATCATTTATTATGATTTTACATAAATTATTAATATTTTTAATAATTTTATTAAGGCCCTTTCAGTCGATTTCCATAAACGGTCATAGAACTCCATTTACAACGACCTTTTTCAAATTTGATTTGGACATAATTCCAAATCCAACCGTTAGATTTCAAATTTCTTATATTACATGGAAAGCTCTTTTCGATACGAACCCAATGGTTCTGGTTTCAGGAGAATCCGACGGTCGGATCTCCCTAATGTCAACTCGAAGTCATTGGTCGAAATTCGCGAACAGTCGCAGCACGGTGCGTTCTATTTGGGCCATTAAATATATAATATATATATATATATTATATATTTCGTCGATTTCCTTTTTAAAACGTATTTTATAAATCATTTTTAAAAGGATTCCAACTTCATTTTCAATTTCAAATCAAAACTGAATATTCTATATCATTATAATATTAAAATGATAATATTTTCAAAATATCATATTTTGAGATCATTTCCTTTTTAATATTCATTATAAAAATGAATAAAATCAATATAAATATCATTTGCATCAAAATGGCGCATATCTAATCAATACGGCTTCATATATTTCAATATTTTCGTGTCCATTCAAAATCGGACATCAAAATCATATTTTGATCTTTTACTGAATATTGTTTTAAAATATTCGTTATCTTAAAATATTCATTATTTTAAAATATTCTTTATTCCTGAATTGGAACCAGACATAGTTAATTACCATTTAATGTTATTTATATAGATTTCAGGCAATATATGTATACAACAACCACGATACACAATCAACCATCATCCAAAGTGCATTACACAACTGCATAAACGTTAAATATAAATAATTAATGCTTACAACAGTTTGTCAACCCATCGATTGACATACAACTAAACAATTGGGATTAGTGTACGTCAAATATCATCCCAATACCCGTGTGGTGGGGTTTCAACCATCAAATAATTATTATTATTTGTGCACTTGGGCAATGTTTACAAATTATCATCCCATTCGGTATCACAAAAATAAGTGAGCATAGACAAGTCGTCCGACTTGTAAACGGATGCGTAAACTTATTTTTAGCTATCCAATAATTATTTTATTTATCGCAGTTATAAGTTAAAAATAATATTTTCAACTAACTTCTAACACTTTTTAGAAAATTTCGGCAGCATAACGGCACGATACTAGAACCGGAATAAGGTGTAGCCTTATTCCTCGCCTAATACTGGCTCGCGCCATACACAAACCAAACTCAATCAATTCCATTCACATCCCATACCAAATTCAAACCAAAAAATCAATCAAAACAAACAACCAAACATCCATGGTTTCAATCAAAGGTGTCGGGTGCTACTAAGCACCGTCTGCATCCTAGTATATATTTAACTGTAAACAAAATTAGAGTGAGAAGTTCTTACCGTTGGTTCCACTCCGTCATTCTTTATTGTACGGTGGTTTTGATTTATTTCCAGTGCATAGGGTTCTTCACCGTGCTTCTAACGCAGTCTGTTTCATGCAATTTATATTAAAAATCACATTTTTAAACAATGATATTTATAAATAAAAAAACACATTTTTAGATCGCTACTATATATATAAAATTCATATTTTTATACCGCTATTTTATATATATATATATATATATCATATTTTTATTATGATATTCACATAACAAAAATCATATTTTTATAACGATATTCATATAATAAAAATCATATTTTTATAATGATATTCATATAATAAAAAATCATATTTTTATATCTCTAAAAATATTTTCATGACATGCACTAATTGAAAATCATATTCTTAACTTGCCAAAAATATTTTCTTTCTTCGACAAAAATCCTAACATTTTGTAATTAAAAATCACAACTTCATGTAAATAAAAATCCTAAATTTTTATAATTAAAAATCATAAATTTATGTAAATAAAATTCCTAACTTTGTATGATTAAAAATTATAAATTTATTTAAATAAAAATCCTAACTTTATATAATTAAAAATCACATCTTTATGTAAATAAAAATCCTAACTTTATATAATTAAAAATTATAACTTTATATAAATAAAAATCCTAAATTTTTGTAATTAAAAATGATCAATCAGAGAATTAAAAAAAAAGCTCACAATTTTCTAGGGTCCTTGGCAATTGGGGAGGGGGCGGTCGGGGTAGCGGCGCCGGAGCTGACGTGGTGGCTGGAGGGTCGGGATGGTGGTAGAGGCAGCGGTTAGCTGGTTTTAAGGAGGCTAGGGCTTCTCTTCAAGAAATCGAGAGAGGAGAGGGAGGAAGGGGGAAGGATGGTGGCCGGAGGTGCTTTGGGGGGATCTTCGAGGGTGGGGGGAGGGAACGCCAGCGGCGGATCTAAAGAAAGGGCATCGGGTTTTTTTATTGAAAAACGGCATAATTTGCTGAGAGAAAAATTGGGAGGGGGGCAGTATATAATATATATTTTATTTATTTTATTTTATTTCCAAAAAGCAACATTTTAATTCGAACTCTAAATTGAACCCATTGACTGTCATCCCTAGCTAATTACCCCCATTCCGAACACAATGGGATATGTTTCGTAACCCAATTCGGCTGTTAGAATTAGTTTTTCTTTAAATTAAAATATAAATAAGTATATATTCAATTTAAACGTACATTTTAATTTACCGGGGCCACATACGGACTCCGAAAATTCCAGAAAAATTATATCTAGCTTTATTTTGATGATATGGTCCTAATTAAACTAATTTTGTCGAATTTGGAGACTGTTTGAAAAATGGTCAATTTTTGGTCGATCCAATTCAAACTGAAACTGTCAAACATGTTTTCTTTTGCCATGCTCACATATTAATTCCAAAAATTATGAATTTTGGAATCTAACAATAATTTGACATTTCGAATCCAACAAAAGCGGTTTCATAAAAAATGGAGGTCGTTTGCGAAATGGCTATTTTTAGGGGCTTTATATATATAATAGGGGATTTTTGTCACAAGGACAAACTCACCAAAAATTTTGCCCAAATGGACAAGAGACAAAAAACTTGCCTAAAAGGACAACTTTTAGTGCAAATGGTGAAATTCAGGGGAGTCCCATGTTTTTCCACTTTGCACTACAAACTGTCCTTTTTGGCAAGTTTTTTCCCTCTTGTCCTTTTGGGAATTTTTTTTAGTTTTTTTGTCCTTCACTATATTCCTGTATATAATATATATATATATATATATATATATATATATATATATATACACACACTCCATAGCGACTATTTTAAATTTTATACTGGATATGACTTTTTATTCCCGTTATGAAATCTGGATTTTTCGCATTCGTTAGAAAGATATAATTAAAAGATTTAAATATTTCTGGTTTTACCAAAATCCGGTTTATATTGTATTATGTATATTCATTCAAAGTTAGAAATCGAATTTTCAAAGTGCCGCACCATTCCAGGCTCGTTATATAATTAAAATAAATTTATACGTTCCAACTTCGATTAAAATAAATTTTTAGTCCTTTTTATTTGAAATAAATCATTTTAAATATTCAAAATCCATTAAAATAGCTAAAATAAAAAAAATTAAATTGGTTGATCTGAAAATCCAGGTTGTTACAATCTCCCCCACTTAAAATCTTTTCGTGCTCGGAAAGGAATGGAGTAGAAAGTATTTTAAGTAACCAACTCAACTTTCATTCTTCAACCTTTTCAGTTTCTAAGAATTTTCTAATTCTTCAAAGATTTGGCTAACACCCTAAATTTTCAAAAAAAATCGCCATAACCTCCTTTGTAAGGGGAGACCTTTGAAACCACAACTAGCCTTACAAGGCCTCATCAATCCAAAAGAAAAGGAAAAAGCCAAGCGGCTAGCCAATCGGCTCATAAAATCATCAAAACCGAATAAAATGGTAAACATGTACCTATTTGTCAGGCATACAATTTTATTCCTCTTCTTAGCTTCCTTTCTATGACCTGCTCGATATATATATATATATATATATATATATATATATATATATATATATATATATATATATATATATGCACGTACATGTACATGTATGCAATTTCAAATAATTTTCAATTCATTTCAAATTTTGATTCAACTTGGCTAAATTTATCGTTCTAATATTTTAGTTAGTTGGATTAATAATCAAACATCACAACCATCAATCAATTCGTCATTTAGCTTTTCAAAAGCATACCTTCAATATATATATATTCAGAATCATGTTTTTGATGCCAATTCACAACAATAACCCTATCTAAATTTTGGTTCTCACACTAGTCAATTGGAAATATATAGAAATCCCACTTTCGAAACTTAGACATAAATTCTGATGATGAGTACTCAATCATCAGAATCATCTTTGGGCTACTAGAGTGTGATTCTATATCTACCCAGTATATTTGAGACTTCGAATATACGTTCATGACGCGTATATGCAAAACCTCATATACAAGAATGTCCAAAATAAAATAAAACTATATCCTCAAATACGTATAATTAGATTAAATTTTCAAAACAAAATTTGTTTTCATTTTTATTTTAAAAATAACACACTTCCAATTCATTTTAGGTTACTACTGATCCCATCTCTAACGAGTCATTCTTTTTGTACATTACTAATACAATCTCTGATGAATTCTTTCATTTAGTTCTAATGTGTCTTGTTCTCGAGCTCTGTAAACCAAAGCTCTGATACCAAAATGAAACGACACAAACTCACCCTATGGGAAAGCCTGGATTAAGTTGAGAACACGACAAATCAGAACACAAATAGAAGAACATTTCATTGCTATTACAACAATTTACATCAGAGTACAAGAATATAACAGAGTATGAATAAATATTACACATTGAAAAATATCAGAGATTAAATTACATAGCAGTGGAAAAATAATATATAACACAACCAAAAGAAATGCACGGATATAGAGCTTTCCGAATATAGCTTCAGCTGTAAATCAAGGATCCAAGGAAAACAATATCTGCAAAAACCCAACTACTAGCTGCCTGTGTGGAAAATAGGGGCACCCAAAGTTTAGGTTAAAACTATAAACTCCAGGTCAGTCATGTGACTGGTGTGATAACTAAAACATTTATTAACTTGATTTTAAAGTTAGATAAATCAAGGGACCACACCGTATAACACGGAACGGGTTTAACCCTAAGAATACCAGTGCATAAAACATACAATGCAATGCTAAATAGAAAAATGAAGCTATTATAAGACTCAAGTCCCATCACATAATGAACACAGTCGAGGATATAATTTTACCTTATAATAGCCAAAAAAGCTTGGTACGTTATAAGACTCAGGTCCCATCACACAATGGACGCAGTCGAGGATATAGTTTTACCTTATAATAGCCAAAAATGCTTGGTACGTGAAATTTCATATTTTATTATTACTATATGTGAATAAATCAATTTTAAATATAAATGTATCAATCATAGGCAGCGTGGGTACCATAAGATTACATTGCCAAATATATATTTATAACTAAAATCGTGAAATCACGTATTGGAAAGTGGGTTTCCATCTATGAACCGAGGCAATGGATCATCCTCACCAATTTCGCGACACTTTAGCTAATGCCTCAAGATCCCCCGTAGTTAACCCCTTGGATCTTCATGGCCGATTATCCAGCGATGATTGGTTATACCATAAACTATATATTAGTTGGTTCTATCGAACCCCTAAAATGGTCAGTATATCGACCAAATCATCCAACGATCCTGTAGTGACCGATATATCCATCGATCCCGTAGTGACCAATAAATCCGAGGTGCCTCTCTATCTAAAAAGTAATAATAAGCAACATCCATATGAGTAAACAGTCAGAGCTCCTACCATGACGTTACTCATAGCTAGAACTAACATATGTCCATTTCCATGCAGTCACTATCCCGTTTTTGGTTCATACCTGGGTGTGAAGCACGCAAATTAACGCTACATAAAGTTATGCTATTTAAAGTCGTGCTTTGATCATCAACCACAAGACTCTGCTTTTCAACAGAAGCCTTGATCATTTGCATCTCGGCATGCCACACAGCCAATTCACGCCAAGCGACTGTTGTTTATCGATATATAACCTCTGAGCTCGTACGTCTCAGAGAAGGGTGTTAAGCAAGAGACTAAATTCTCTGCTACCAAACAGATATATATTTAATAGAGATCAATCACACAGAATAAAATCCAATGTCAGACACACATCCATTAACAAGATCGTTCTAGGTTTGAACGAAACCGGAGGAACCTTATTCCTCGTCCTATATGTCCAATACAGGAGAGATGTCCTCGCATATCCGGTCGATCTCCAAGTACATCTGGACGATCACCACCTATTATCTTGTCTTGGGTGTATTGCCCAATCAAGACATTAGTAATCATCCAAACGATGTGAAGATCCTCGGTCCTCAACCACTGTCTTCATCGTCGACATATCGTCAAATTAGTTATTTAGAATGGGTATAAACCCGGCCTTTCCGAATAACCCGCGTATATTATAATCAAGTGATGTAAACACAAAACAACGCCTCATTCCAATCCAAAATATTCTTTTTTTCAAATATTCTTTTCACAATTTAAACCAAATTAAGGTTTTCCAAGTAGTCGGGATAAGCAAACCTTATCGAAGTTATCATTTGTTTTATTTTCCAATCCCAACCTATTCATCCTATGGAACAAAACCGGTAATACTCCATATCTAACACCACAGTGATATCGGTAAAATTAATTAGTGTGACGGCCCGCCCCGCACCAGCCTGCATTTCCTCCGGAAGTGCGCTGTACACATGCCCGACTAGCACGGAACGGTCGCCAAAGAAAGGAAAGAAGGGGATGAACTAATCAAGGAACCTATAGAATGTCTCACAGCGCATGGAATAAAATATAATAATAATATACTTGACATAAAACAGGTGAGACAGTGCATAAGCTGATAACTAAAATCAACATCAATCATCAGAGCAGCGGAAATACAAAAAACAGCTTATTACAACTTTTCAAATTTACTGTCTCTGACAAAGGAAAGCTAAAGTAGAAGATGCACCACCAATGCCCAAGCAGTGATCTTCAACAACACAGGGAGAATACTATATATATATTACGTGGAAGACTCCTGCTCGTCTCCGGATCATCTACCCGAGCATCACCAGCTAACCTGTCTCTAGTCTGCTCGTGTGAGCACCCAGAGTAATAAGAGGAGACATAAAACTCTGGGTCAGACATAAAGCCTGGTATGAGCGATAAGCATCTAAACAGAATAATAACAGGTATACTAAACCATACCTGAACCTGGACCTGCAACCAAAGAGTTAGTACCACATACCGTACAATACTCTAAGGTGCCATAATAAATAGTGTAAGAATACGGGGGTGGGGTGTGCATGTCACAATGATAGCAAACAAATCATCCATAGCAACCATCCTCACATCTCTCACTCAGTGCGTAAAGCGTACGATATCTACCACTTTGGGACACTGGACAACTTGAGGTAACGACGAATCCCGACTTGTGGAAACCCTGCTGTGACCAAGCTAAACACATGGAGTCATGACCAAACATTTCAATGACCCACTTCATTGGTCGTAGCCCTTGGTTCTACCGATGCCATAATGGCCCTGAATCCGCCTCTGTACCTCCTACCATAGTGGTCCAAAGCTGTAGACATCGTAAACCCCTTAGCACGCGTCCCGCAGCAAACCCAACCATGAAGCGAACTCGTTGATTCCCATCTGGATCTTGAGCTCTAACTTCTCATTTGGACTTCCTTTGCATCTCGGGTTTGGTCGAATTGGAGTGGGTCTTCAGAAGAGTTGTCGTGCAGTAACAGTCCTAGAATTCGGTTCGGTAGTCATCACCCTCGTCGGTTCGGTTCGGTGGTCATCTTTTCATTCGGTTCGGGTCGGATACTCCACTTCGGGTCGGGTCGGTGTCCTTCTCCGGGTCGGGTCGGGTTACTGTCTTCCTTCCAGTTTTCTCCGATCAGGTTCCTCGTTTTCCATCTACTCCGATCCGATCCGCTCCCGTTCTCCATTTACTCCGATCCGATCCGCTCCCTTCGCCTTGCTCCAGTCGTAGCCTTCCATTCTTGAGTCGATCCGATCTGGTCTCCATTATTCTTCCGATCCGATCCCTTTTGTCCACTCCAACTCTAAGTAAACGGCCTTCCTTCTTGCCAAGCCTCCTCCAGTGACAAGTCCCAATCCAGTTCGGATTTCCTTGGTCAGTTCACTAATCCGATCCGACCCCTGCTCCGATCCGAATCGGTTCGGAACCTGCACATTTCTGCAACTTTCCAGCGAGCTTTCTACGCCATTCGACGACGTTTTCGACCAATTTAACTATTCTAATCAATCATAAAACATACCATAGAGTCATAGCAACATGTAAGAGCAACCACAAACACCAAACAACAATTCAAATGAATGAAAACGGATCAAAAGTGGCCAAAACTCCTTATTTTCCCTTAAGCATGTTTAAGTAAAACTAATCATAGGGTTAACAAAACTTAATCAAATCGAACCAAATTTCTAACAGAAGCATACAACATTATTTAAGAATTTCTAAACATTTTTCCAGAATTTATTAGTGTATAAATTCGCTAATCTTCACTAATTACCCTTAATTACCGTAATTAGTGCAAAAACTATGCAAATCACTCACCTTGGCCACAAATGAAACACCAAATCTGAAATACTCTCTGTTTGGGTCGAATTCCTATGTATAGCAGCAGCTCCAACCTTGCTCTGATGCTATTTGGCCTTGTTTTGATGTGGTTTAGGCTTAATCTTCACTAAAAATGTGTTTTAGAGGATGGAAGCCATTACTAAGGTCTCAAGAAGGTTTGTGGCGGCTCAAAACTGAAATGAAAGTGATTTCCTAACCCTAATCAGTCCTCCTATACCTCTAAACCCGAAATTCCTCTCTGGGCTTAGCTGCTAATCACCCGGTTAAGCCCAATTAAGTTGTTTTTCACCATCTGAAACTTGTTTCAGCCATATCTCTCAAATGGTGAGTCCGTTTGGCTAATGTGACCACTCTACGGAAAGAGAAACCATCATCCGGAGCCAATGGAAGTGGTTTCAAGTCAAAATTCATTTCCAGTCAAAAGTTATAGCCAAAATAGTGCCAACTAGTGGTAAAATGGTCATTTAAAAATCGGGAAAAATCATGAACATGGGAAATAACCCCAATCGTCGCCTCCCAAAGTTACATGACAATACGACTTTGTATGTGACAGAAATAAATATTCTACGATCCTATGATGCATAGAATGCGGGTCGTTACACTCTCCCCCCCTTAAGAAATTTCGTCCCCGAAATTCCTTAACCCAAAACATACAAAGGATCCCGCATGCCTAACAACCACATACAACGATCAAACATGCAAAACAAGCAAACAAGCCTATCTTAGCATGCGGAAAACTAAATCGAAGTCAAAATCTTACCAGGCAAAGAGTTCTGGGTGCGTCTTCCTAATGTTCTCCTCTGTCTCCCAAGTACAATCATTCTCTTCCTCGCCCCACTGAACCTTGACTAGCTTCACCGCCTTCCTTCGAAGTTGCTTCATGTCGTGCTCGACAATACGAGCCGGCTTGCGGTTCCCAACCGCCTCGGGTTCTACTTCGAAGTCCTCTAACTGATCAGGTGAAACAATCATATCCGGGTCGTGAACGAACTTCCTTAGTTGGGAAACATGAAATACGTTGTGAACTCCCGCCATCTTCTCTGGTAAGTCAATTATGTATGCCAAATTCCCGACTAGCTCAAGAACAGGGAATGGGCCAATGAATCTTGGTGCCAACTTGCCTCTCCTGCCAAATCGTATTATGCTCTTCAACGGAGAAATCTTGACAAACACCAAGTCACCAACGGAGAATTTTAGGTCTCTTCTCCTCTTATCAGCATAACTCTTCTGCCTATCTTGGGCAGCCTTCATTCGTTGTTGAATGATCTTGATCTTATCTGAAGTTTCACTCACCACATCTGGTCCAAGCATAAACTTCTCGCCAGTCTCTATCCAACATGATGGTGAGTTGCACGGTCTTCCGTACAAAGCTTCAAACGGAGCCATACCGATACTGGATTGGTAGCTATTATTATATGCAAACTCTACTAGATGCAAATGGTCATCCCATGATCCACCAAAATCCAATAAACACGCTCTCAAGAGATCTTCCAAAATACGATTCACCCTCTCCGTCTGACCGTCGGTCTGAGGATGATATGCGGTACTGAGATGTAACTCTGACCCTAAAGCCTCTTGCAAGCTCTTCCAAAACCCACTAGTGAACAACGAGTCTCGGTCGCTCACAATGCTTTTAGGTACTCCATGAAATCTCACTACCCACTTCATATACAATTCTGCTAACTTGGCTGCCGTTCTGGTCGATTTGACTGGTATAAATCTTGCACTTTTAGTCAGTCGATCCACAACTACCCAAATGCTATCATGTCCCGATCTAGTCCTTGGTAAACCATCGATGAAATCCATCGAGACTCGCTCCCATTTCCATTCGGGAATTTCTAAGGGCTGTAACAACCCACTAGGCTTCTTTTGCTCGGCTTTAACTAGCTGGCAATTCATGCACTTGGATATAAACTTCCCAACGTCTCTTTTCATCCCTTCCCAATAGTAGGTCTGCCTCATATCTCGATACATTTTGTTACCACCGGGGTGTATGGTCAGTTTTGAGTGATGACACTCTCTAAGCACTTCATCTCTCAATCCATTGGCATTGGGTACAACAAGCTTTCCATTCTTTCTAAGCCATCCATCTCGATCAAGCCCATACTTGTTCATCTCCTCATCGATATCCATCTTTAACTTGGAGATGATTTCCAATAGGTTAGGATCGTCCCTCTGACTAGAGCCGATTCGCTCAATTAAAGTGGGTCTGATCGTCAAACTTGCTAACATTTCTGGATCCAATTCGCACTTTGGTCTGAAATCAAACCCCGCGATATACTCCAGTTGCTTCCATTCTAGAAACATAGCCCCTAAACTGGCATGTCTTCTACTCAATGCATTAGCCACCGCATTGCCCTTTCCTGGTGTATACGCGATGTCAAAATCATAGGAAGCCAAGAACTCTAACCATCTCTGCTGACGGAGATTCAGATCTTTCTGAGAGAAAAGATACTTTAACGACTTATGATCTGTAAACAGCTCAAATCTTTCTCCCAAGAGATAGTGTCTCCACATCTTTAATGCAAACACGATCGCTGCCAATTCTAAATCATGGGTAGGGTACCTTCTCTCGTGCGGTTTCAATTGTCGACTTGCATAAGCTACAACCCTGCCACCTTGCATCAATACAGCACCCAGTCCGGTACCATAGGCATCTGTGTATACCGTCATCTCTTCATTCCCCTTAGGAATGACTAACACTAGTGCGCTTGTCAACTTGTCCTTTAGACTCTTGAATGCATTCTCGCACCTTTCATCCCAGACAAAAGCTTGATTCTTCTTGGTCAACTGGGTCAATGGTGCTGCTATCTTGGAGAAACCTTGGATAAACTTACGATAATATCCAGCTAATCCCAAGAAACTTCTTACGTCTGTTGCATTCTTGGGCGTAGGCCAATCCTGTACCGTAGCCACCTTTGCCGCGTCCACGGCAATACCATTCTCTGATACAACATGGCCCAAGAACCTCACTTCCCTCTTCCAGAAGTCACACTTAGAAAACTTTGCTTTCAATTGGTGTTTTCTCAACACCTCCATCACTACTCTTAAATGTTTCTTGTGTTCTTCCTCTGTCCTCGAATAGACCAGAATATCATCAACGAACACAAGGACAAACTTATTCAACTGATCTCTGAATACCCTATTCATAAGATCCACAAAATATGCTAGGGCATTGGTCAGTCCGAATGGTATGACCAACCACTCATAAAAGCCAGACGGCGTTCGAAATGCCGTTTTAGCTATACTCTCAGCTTTCACTCTAAGCTGATGAAAACCTGTCGCAAGATCCAACTGAGAAAACACTCTCGCGCCACTCAACTGATCGAACAAATCATCTATCCACGGTAGAGGATACTTGTTCTTCCTCGTCACTTTATTCAACTCGCGGTAGTCTACACACAAACGAAGGGAACCATCTGCCTTGGTAGCAAACACAACTGGTGCTCCCCATTCAGAAACACTCCTTCTGATAAATCCCTTCTTCAAAAGATCGCCGACTTGCACCTCGAGCTCTCGCTGCTCTCTTGGTGCCATACGACAAAGTGGCATTACTATAGGTCTGGCATCCTTTACCAAATCAATACGAAACTCAATCTCTCGGTGTGGTGGAAGCCCGGTCACTTCTTCGAAAACATCCGGATACTGGCCAACCACGGGCAAACCTGACAACTCACTATGCGGAATGTCGAGGGAGTTTAGAAAACTAGCCAATACCCCCTCACTGGGTAGACCACCAAACACTATCCTCCGCCCATCATCCGCTCTAGCTGTCACCAAAAAGCCCTCACAGTCTACCACCACCCCGTATCTTCGGAGCCAATCTACTCCCAAAATAATGCCAAACCCAGTAAAACTCAAAACAAAGCAATCACAAACAAACATACATCCATGACTCGATAAGACCATATTACAACAAATCATGCTAAGGCTAGTCGAACCACCGATCGGGTTTGTCACTACTAAAGGTCTATCGACAATCTCGGGCTCCAATCCCAACCTATCTACCAGGTCACTAGATATGAAAGAACTGGAAGCTCAGGTATCAAATAAAACTCTAACAGGAACATCATAAACAGAAAGCATACCTTGAATGATGACATTCTTTCCCTTCTCCGCCGCCGTTGGGGCATTCAACGAAGAAGGAATAGCATTAAGGGCGTAGGCTTTCACTATTTTCTTTTCTTTAGGGGGCTGTGGACACTTGTCCTTGTGATGTCCCATTTGGCCACAGTTGAAGCACTTCCTATCCGCTGGCTTGGCCCGACAATTACTAGCATAATGGCCCTTCTTACCACAGCTGAAGCACTCCACATCTTGCTTATTCTTTTTCTTCTGGCCATCCTTAGTCTGATTCTGCTTTCTCTTATTCTGGGAACCACCCTTGCCTCCACCACTTGCTTGTGGCTTTGGCTCATCTGCGGATGCAACCTCAGTCTTCGGCTTAGGGTAGAGACTTTCTGATCTTAATGCTTTCCCCACAATCGATTCAAACGTCTCATCGATGTGGTTAATAAGTTTTTCCCCCAAGTACTGATCCAAACCAGTTATGAATTTCTCATTCTTTTTCTCGGCAGTATCAATAAGAGATAACCCATATTTTGACAAAGTGTCAAATTCAGCAATATACTCCGAGACAGCTCTGCCATTCTGCTTGAGCTCCAAGAACTTCTTAAACAACACTGACTTCTGAGCAGCTGGAATGAACTTCTCGCTAAAGCGAGCTTTAAACTGCTCCCAAGTAATCTGGTCTTCGGGAGTAGCTGCCTTTATAGCATTCCACCAATTCATTGCCCGCCTTTGCAGCTGACAGGACGCTAGCTTTCTCTTCATCGCATCCTCGATACCCAAATCCTCGAAGATACGTTCGCAACTATCCAACCAATC
The DNA here is from genome assembly GCA_030737875.1 of Allium sativum. NCBI lineage: Eukaryota > Viridiplantae > Streptophyta > Magnoliopsida > Asparagales > Amaryllidaceae > Allium > Allium sativum. The sequence goes on along the minus strand of CM060921.1, from coordinate 503,909,070 downwards.
TTGAACATCTGTAGCCGACTCCGTTCCGTGGAACGGCTTCCCACCAAGACTAGTATAATCCTTATTCAGCTTGGCGAAGTCGACTCTTGGCGCCTGCACTATTGGACCACCACCATTTCCACCATTGGGAGCTGCCCTCTGTACATCTCTAAGCATCTCTCTCATGAGGTCAGTAAACATCGTCTTCATGTCAGCAGCATTCCCATTATTGGCCCCTCTACCGGTACCTCTAACATATCGGCTCATCGTCAATCTGAAAAAGGAAACGATTAACGACTCCATAGTGGTGCTAGTGCAGTACGACTTCATCCTTATACTAGTAATAGTATATATATATATATAGCTTTTAAAAACCAATGTAATCACAAATACGCTCTCTCGTATACGTATATTATCTCTCCTTGATAACTTCCCAAGGTTAACTACGCAACCTAGAGCTCTGATACCAAGTGTGATGGCCCGCACCAGCCTGCATTTCCTCCGGAAGTGCGCTGTACACATGCCCGACTAGCACGGAACGGTCGCCAAAGAAAGGAAAGAAGGGGATGAACTAATCAAGGAACCTGTAGAATGTCTCACAGCGCATGGAATAAAATATAATAATAATATAGTTGACATAAAACAGGTGAGACAGTGCATAAGCTGATAACTAAAATCAACATCAATCATCAGAGCAGCGAAAATAAAAATACAGCTTATTACAACTTTTCAAATTTACTGTCTCTAACAAAGGAAAGCTAAAGTAGAAGATGCACCACCAATGCCCAAGCAGTGATCTTCAACAACACAGGGAGAATACTATATATATATATTACGTGGAAGTCTCCTGCTCGTCTCCGGATCATCTACCCGAGCATCACCAGCTAACCTGTCTCTAGTCTGCTCGTGTGAGCACCCAGAGTAATAAGAGGAGACATAAAACTCTGGGTCAGACATAAAGCCTGGTATGAGCGATAAGCATCTAAACAGAATAATAACAGGTATACTAAACCATACCTGAACCTGGACCTGCAACCAAAGAGTTAGTACCACATACCGTACAATACTCTAAGGTGCCATAATAAATAGTGTAAGAATACGGGGGTGGGGTGTGCATGTCACAATGATAGCAAACAAATCATCCATAGCAACCATCCTCACATCTCTCACTCAGTGCGTAAAGCGTACGATATCTACCACTTTGGGACACTGGACAACTTGAGGTAACGACGAATCCCGACTTGTGGAAACCCTGCTGTGACCAAGCTAAACACATGGAGTCATGACCAAACATTTCAATGACCCACTTAATTGGTCGTAGCCCTTGGTTCTACCGATGCCATAATGGCCCTGAATCCGCCTCCGTACCTCCTACCATAGTGGTCCAAAGCTGTAGACATCGTAAACCCCTTAGCACGCGTCCCGCAGCAAACCCAACCATGAAGCGAACTCGTTGATTCCCATCTGGATCTTGAGCTCTAACTTCTCATTTGGACTTCCTTTGCATCTCGAGTTTGGTCGAATTGGAGTGGGTCTTCAGAAGAGTTGTCGCGCAGTAACAGTCCTAGAATTCGGTTCGGTAGTCATCACCCTCGTCGGTTCGGTTCGGTGGTCATCTTTTCATTCGGTTCGGGTCGGATACTCCACTTCGGGTCGGGTCGGTGTCCTTCTCCGGGTCGGGTCGGGTTACTGTCTTCCTTCCAGTTTTCTCCGATCAGGTCCCTCGTTTTCCTCTACTCCGATCCGATCCGCTCCCGTTCTCCATTTACTCCGATCCGATCCGCTCCCTTCGCCTTGCTCCAGTCGTAGCCTTCCATTCTTGAGTCGATCCGATCTGGTCTCCATTATTCTTCCGATCCGATCCATTTTGTCCACTCCAACTCTAAGTAAACGGCCTTCCTTCTCGCCAAGCCTCCTCCAGTGACAAGTCCAAATCCAGTTCGGATTTCCTTGGTCAGTTCACTAATCCAATCCGACCCCTGCTCCGATCCGAACCGGTTCGGAACCTGCACATTTCTGCAACTTTCCAGCGAGCTTTCTACGCCATTCGACGACGTTTTCGACCAATTTAACTATTCTAATCAATCATAAAACATACCATAGAGTCATAGCAACATGTAAGAGCAACCACAAACACCAAACAACAATTCAAATGAATGAAAACGGATCAAAAGTGGCCAAAACTCCTTATTTTCCCTTAAGCATGTTTAAGTAAAACTAATCATAGGGTTAACAAAACTTAATCAAATCGAACCAAATTTCTAACAGAAGCATACAACATTATTTAAGAATTTCTAAACATTTTTCCAGAATTTATTAGTGTATAAATTCGCTAATCTTCACTAATTACCCTTAATTACCGTAATTAGTGCAAAAACTATGCAAATCACTCACCTTGGCCACAAATGAAACACCAAATCTGAAATACTCTCTGTTTGGGTCGAATTCCTATGTATAGCAGCAGCTCCAACCTTGCTCTGATGCTATTTGGCCTTGTTTTGATGTGGTTTAGGCTTAATCTTCACTAAAAATGTGTTTTAGAGGATGGAAGCCATTACTAAGGTCTCAAGAAGGTTTGTGGCGGCTCAAAACTGAAATGAAAGTGATTTCCTAACCCTAATCAGTCCTCCTATACCTCTAAACCCGAAATTCCTCTCTGGGCTTAGCTGCTAATCACCCGGTTAAGCCCAATTAAGCTGTTTTTCACCATCTGAAACTTGTTTCAGCCATATCTCCCAAATGGTGAGTCCGTTTGGCTAATGTGACCACTCTACGGAAAGAGAAACCATCATCCGGAGCCAATGGAAGGGGTTTCAAGTCAAAATTCATTTCCAGTCAAAAGTTATGGCCAAAACAGTGCCAACTAGGGGTAAAATGGTCATTTAAAAATCGGGAAAAATCATGAACATGGGAAATGACCCCAATCGTCGCCTCCCAAAGTTAGATGACCATACGACTTTGTATGTGATAGAAATAAATATTCTACGATCCTATGATGCGTAGAATGCGGGTCGTTACAATTACCATTTCCCCTTCAAATATAATTAAAGATTTAACTATTGCTTGGAGCAAAACTGGTGATACTCCATTCTCGATCATTTCCCAAATTTGATAATTTAAATTATCAAATTCACATTTCAATCTAATTAAAGATTCATTAAAACTTTGCTTAGTTTTAATCTTACCAAAAATCAATATCATTGATTATTTAACTTTGGGAAATCAAACCTATCGCGTCGACAATCTACACCGTACCATTGATTTTTGCCTATATGTAAACTCTAAGCTTGTACGCCTTAAAGAAGGATGTTAAGTAAGAGAATAAATTCGCCACCACCAAACAGATATATATATTTAGCAGAGATTGACAAATACAATATAAAGGAATCAATGTCAGACATGTAATCATGTCTTTAACTGGATTAAAGAACTAATGTCATTTAAAACACAGTTCACGATAAACCCAATATCACATTCCATTAACCATGGAATCTTCATGGAAAATAGATCAATATATAATCGATATCAATTTACGTATCCAACTAATAACATAAATGGAATAACGACAAAGCCTTTTAAATTCCATATATATATTAATAGCCTTCCTCCATAGGAGCTCACTTCGATTATTACTTAATTGAATTCCATTCAATTCCAATTTAATATAATAAATTGGAAAACTTTACTTTGGAAAATTCCCTTAAATCATAATAAAAGATTTATAAATTCCAAATCATCTCTTCACTGTTAATTGGGTTAAAGAACAAGTGTTATTTAAAACACCGTTCACGATAAACCCAAAAATCCAATTTCAATTCAATTCCAATTAAATATTAATTAATTGGTAAACTTCTCCAAATCTTAATTAAAAGATTTATTCTTTTCTCAACTGGGTTTAAGAACAGTGTTAATGAAGACACCATTCATGTCAAACCCAAGATCCAATTTGATATTAAATACAAGGCTCTGAATAGAAATTATATCGGCTTATATTCAATACCAATTATGAAACTAACAGATATCGTATTGAGAATAATGATATATGTACCTTCCAAATTCCCATAATAATATCTGTATAGTCACGGAATCCAATACCGAAATATTCTGAAGATTATTTCCATTCCAAACCCTTCCAATTTATTTATTGGAAATATTCTGGTTATTTTAAACCCATTTCAAATCCAATTTATTTATTCAAATATATTGGATTATTATTCTAATTAATAACTAGTTCATTTTGATAAAAATATATTTTTTATCTTTACTAACGGAATTTTTCATCCCAATTCTTTCCAAATCATTTACTATGGTTTTATACAAATTAGTTTTAATAATTTTATTAAGGCCCTTTCAATCGATTTCCATAAACGGTCATCGAATTGCATTTACAGCGACCTTTTCCAAAATTTATTTGGACATAATCCCAAATCCAACCATTAAACTTCAATTCTCTTATATTCATTGGAAAGCATTTTTTAATACGAACCCAACGGTTCCAGTTTTAGGAGAATCTGACGATCGAATCTCCCGTAAAGTCAACTCAAACTCAATGGTCGAAATTCATGAACGGTCGCGGCGCAGCACGTTCTATTCAGACCATTAAATATAATATGTATATATATTTCATCGATTTCCTTTTTAAAATGTATTTTATAAATCATTTTTAAATTCGTTTTAAAAACGATTCTAAGTTCATTTTCAATTTTAAATCAAAATTGAATATTCTATATCATTATAATAATACAATGATAATATTTTCAAAATTTCATATTTTGAGATCATTTCCTTTTTAATATTCATTATAAAAATGAATAAAATCGATATAAATATCATTCGCGTCAAAATGGCACATATCTAATCAATACGGCTTCATATATTTCAATATTTTCATGTCCATCCGAAATCGGATATCAAAATCATATTTTGATCCTTTACTGAATATTATTTTAATATATTCGTTATTTTAAAATATTCGTTATTTTCAAATATTCTTTATTCCTGAATTGGATTCAGACACAGTCAGTTGCTATATAATGTTATTTGTATGGATTTCAGATAACACATGTATACAACAACCACGATACACTATCAACTATCATCCACAGTGCATTACACAAGTGCATAAGCGTTAAATATAAATAATTAATGCTTAAAACAGTCTGTCAAACCAGCGATTGACATACAACTAAACAATTGGGATTAGTGTGCGTCGAATATCATCCCAATACCCGTGTGGGGTTTCAACCATCAAATTATTATTATTATTTGTGCACTTGGGGATGTGAAAAAATTATCGTCCCAATTGGTGTCACAAAAATAGGCGAGCAAAAACAAGTCATCTGACTTGTAAATGGATGTGTAAACTTATTTTTAACTATCCAATAATTATTTTATTTATCGCAGTTATTAGCTAAAAATAATATTTTTAACTAACTAAATTTTTCTAACACTTTTATGAAAATTTCGGCAGCATAACGACATGATTCTAGAACCGGAATAAGGTCTAGCCTTATCCCTCGCCTAATACTGGCTCATGCCATACACAAACCAAATTCAATCAATTCCATTCACATCCCAAACCAAATTCAAACAAATAAATCAATCAAAACAAACAACGAAACATCCATGGTTTCAATCAAAGGTGTCGGGTGCTACTAAGCACCGTCTGCATCCTAGTATATATTTAACTATAAACAAAATTAGAGTGAGAAGTTCTCACCTTTGGTTCCACTCCATCATTCCTAATTGGACGGTGGTTTTGATCTATTTCCAGTGCGTAGGGTTCTTCACCGTGCTTCCAACGCAGTCTGCTTCACGCAGTTTATATTAAAAATCACAATTTTAAACAATGATATTTATAAATTAAAAAAATCACATTTTTAGATCGTTATTATATATATAAAAATAATATTTTTATATCGCTATTATATATATATCATATTTTTTATGCTATTTATATAATAAAAAACATATTTTTATAATGATATTCATACAATAAAAATCATATTTTTATAACGATATTCCTATAATAAAAATCATATTTTTATATCTCTAAAAATATTTTCATGACGTGCGCTAATTGAAAATCATATTTTTAACTTGCCAAAAATATTTTCTTCCTACGATAAAAATTCTAACTTTTTATACTTAAAAGTCACAACTTTATGTAAATAAAAATCCAAACATTTTGTAATTAAAAATCACGACTTTATGTAAATAAAAATTCTAACTTTATGTAATTAAAAATTCTAACTTTACATAGATAAAAATCCTAACTTTATATAATTAAAAATTATAACTTTATGTAAATAAAAATTCTAACCTTATATAACTAAAAATTATAACTTTATATAAACAAAGATCCTAACTTTTTATAATTAAAAATTATCAATCAAAGAATTTAAAAAAAATAAAACTCATAATTTTTTAGGGTCCTTGGCAAATAAGGGGGCGCACAGTCGGGATGGGGGTCGGGGTAGTGGTGTTGGAGCCTAATGTGGTGGCTGGAGGGTCGGGATGGTGGTAGAGGCGGCGATCACCGGGTTTTAAGGGGGTTAGGGCTTCTCTTCAATAAATCGAGATAGGAGAGGGAGGAAAGGGGGAAGAGCGGTGGCCGGAGCTGCTTGGGTGGTGGGGGGGGGGGGGAGGGGAGATTGTCGGAGGTGGGGGGAAGAGATCGCCAACGGTGGCTCTGAAGAAAGGTCATCGGGTTTTTTATTTAAAAGGGGCACGATTTTCTAAGAGAAAAATTGTGGGGGGGGAGTACATAATATATATTTATTTTATTTTTCTCCAAAAAGCAATTTTTTAATACGAACTCCAAATTGAACCCACTAACTGTCGTCCCAAGCTAATTACCCACATTCCGAACACAATGGGATATGTTTCATAACCCAATTTGGCTGTTACGATTAGTTTTTCTTTAAATTAAAATATAAATCCATAAATATTCAACATAAACGTACATTTTAATTTACCGGGGCCACATACAGGCTCCGAAAATTCCAAAAAAATCATATCTAGCTTTGTTCTGACGATACGGTCCTAACAAAACTAATTTCATTGAATTTGGAGACAATTTGAAAAATGGTCAATTTCTGGTCGATCCAATTCTAAATGAAACTGTCAAACACATTTTCTTTTGCCACGCTCACATAGAAATTCTAAAAATTATGAATTTTGGAGTCTAACAATAATTTGACATTTCGAATCCAAAAAAAGTGGTTTCATCAAAAACGAAGGTTGTTTGCAAAATGGCTTTTTTTAAGGGCTTTATATATATATATATGTGTGTGTGTGTGTGTGTGTGTGTGTGTGTGTGTGTGTGTGTGTGAGTGTATATGTATATAAATTCCATAGCGACTATTTTAAATTTTAAACTGGACATAACCTTTTATTCCCGTTATGAAATCTGGATATTTCACACTCGTTAGAAAGATATAATTAAACAAATTTAAATATTTCTAGATTTACTGAAATCCGATTTATATTGTATTCTATATTTTCATTTAAAGTTAGAAATCAAATTTTCAAACTGTCGTGCCATTTCAGGCTCGTTATATAATTAAAATAAATTTATACATTCCAACTTCAATTAAAATAAATGTTTAGTCATTATTTTTTAAAATGAATCATTTTAAATGTTCAAAATCGATTAAAATAGCTAAAATAAAATTGTTAAATTGGTTCTGAAAATCCGGGTTATTACAACGAAATTTTGATTCAGACATGCTTTTAGTTTGCCTAAATCGGATTTAAAATGAAGAAGTTGTAACTCTTTTATGATCAAATAAAAAAATTCAGAAAATAAAATAAGATAAGACCTAAGCTGAGTTGACCACTGGGTCGAACCAGGGCCCAAGTGGGTCGACCCCTGTATCGACCGACATAAGGGTGTCGGTCGACACAGTTTGAGCCAGGCACGAGCATGTGCCTAGCCGGTGACGCTTGTTTCTAGATTAATCTTTTGTTGACATATTGTTGATGTGTCTTCTATGGTTTTGTAGCGACCCGGGGAATTTGCAATCTTGGTATATCGATATAACCAAATGTCGACTACCAATCATCGGAAATACCGGATAGTCCATGAAAGAAATTAAAGGGTGAGAATAGATAAGATAGAAACTTAGAATAGAAGAAGAAGAACATACAACATCAGAATAAACACGAATCGCACAACGGAACGAACAATATATAATAGACACACAACTTTGAAATAAAATCAGTATATGTATACAGTAACATTATCAGAGTATAACACTTACGTTACAGCGGAATTAAACAATAGCTACAATAACGCTGCTGAAATGTAACGACCCGTATTTTATTGGTATATAAATAATTTATTTAATTATTTAAATAATGGTTTAGTTATTTAAAATGACCAGAATTAAATAATATTGAATATTTAATTAACATAAATAATATAATAATATATTTAATTTCTGAAATAGTCAGAAGCAGTGAAATTCACAAAATTGTGTGAATTGGATCACCTGTGATATTTAATTCAGTTTAGAATTAAATTAGAACAACGAATGTATTATTTTAACGGCGGTTTGAACGTATAATTATATTATAATTATAATCGAGCTCGAAATGGCACGGCAGTTCGCTATTCGGTGATTTTAACTTCAACTAAATATACAGGATTCGTTTTAAATCGGATTTCTGTGAAACAAGAAACGTTAAGAGTTGGTGGAATATATTTTTCTAGTGGAAGAGAAAAATCGAGATTTTGTCTTGTAGATTTTGATATATGTCCAAATCAAATTTTAGAAAAGTCGCTATGGAATTCCTTTATATTTTTTATTGATATATTTATATTTTAAAATGGATTTTTGAATATAAATCGAATATCGATGTAACACTAGATTTGAAATATCAAATGATAAATCCCAATTTAGCAGTATGATATCCTGTTGTGAATATATACGATAATATTTATTTCTAAATATTAAATTTAAATTTTTTTAAATATATTTATTATTTAAAGGGTTATTTAGAGCTTTAAAAATAGCCAGTTTTTCAAACGACCTCAGAATTCAGCGAAACCAATTTTGTTGGATCCACAATATTAAATTATTGCTAGGTTTCAATTTCCGTGATTTTTGAAGTAAGTATGTGGCCATACGAATTTTTAAAGTGAAGAACAATCAGTATTTTGACAATTAAAAATGCGTTGTGTGAGCAAATGGAGTTGGAATTCGAAGAAACCAGTTTTGTTGGGATCGTAATGTCGAACTGTAGCTGCATGTCCATTTTCGTGATTTTTGGGTATTGTATGTGATCATAGGGATTTTTATACACGAATGTAAAATAAATGATGATGGAATATACCGGGAATATTCCACTTTACTTCTATAAATACACACCCCATTTTTTTCCTAAACCTAATTTCACTCATCCTCCTAGTCAAACAAGGTCAAGCCGTCACCAGGAAGAATTCGGCAGTGAGATTCAAGGCTTAAAATTCATATAAACTCATATAAAATTCCTAAAATCGTCAAACAATGATATTTAAACTTCTTTAACCTCCCTCTTCAATTCTATGTCGGTTTTGATGGGTGAGATGCCTTTTTTAGCACTGTATTTTTCCGGCGTTGGTCGCAGCATAACTAGGGTTTGGGAAACAACAAGATAGAAGCTTTGATTTGTGTTTTAAGTATTTTTTTGGGTTGTGTGGCTCGAATGGAACTCGCTAGCGAAAATTAGGGAAAATCGTTGACAAAAGAGGTCGCGCCTGGGTGATGGGGGACGCAGATTTGCTCCTGATGTCGCGATCTTCATGAGAAGAGCGATTTGGGGCTTTTGGTAATGGAGCTGGAGTGGTTCCGAAGGGAAGTTCAACAGTGGTAGTGGTGGTTGTTTTCGGTATGTGTGGATGGAGTTTGAAGATGCAAAAGGTAAGGTAATGACCATTTGAAGAAGAGCAGTGGTTCGTTGTTTGAACGGGAAGATGGATTCAGAGTTGAACGGGTCTGGTTTTCTTAAGTAATGAAGTGGTCCGCAAAGTTGAGGTTAAGCCCAATTTTGATTAAGAGGAATTTAATTTGTTTATATTCAAAATAGTACAAAACTTGTATAATGTATAACTTGGTCCTACGTTATCGAAATTCAGCGAAACAAGATCCATTGAAATCGTATGAATGGGCACTACCCAATGGAACTGACCGGAAGTGAATTAGAGCTCGTTTGGATTTACGGTGAAATTAAACGCCTGAATCAAATCAATGACCAATTATCGTTATTTAACGATAACCATCCAATGTGAGTAATCTCACTAACTCTGACCAATTTATATTTTTATAAAGTATTTTTAGAATTGATAAATTTTGGTTGTTTGTTGTGTGTTGGTTGGTTGGTTGAACCGCTAGTTAGTTGATTGAAAATATAGATAACGATATAGATATGAATCGTTAGTCAAATATTGATTCTGTTTAGCAGAATATTCCACAATAAAATGAAATTGTTGTTAATATCATTGTTTAACATATGTGGATGCAGGGAAACAGGTTAGAGGGACCCAACTGGGTTCCTCAACATTTATTTTACTGTTTTTCATATATTATGTTGTATGATGTGATATGGAATCTGTTGTTGATTTTGTATGGTTAAATGATATTGATCATTGTTATATGGTATGTTGAATACCATAAAGAACACTAGAATGTTAAAAAGGAAATTTTCAATGTTATATTGAAAAAGAAAAATATTTTAAAAATAAAGGATTTTATAAAAAGAAAACTATTTATTTTGTAAATAAATAGATTAAAAAGGAATACTATATTGTAAATCAAATAGATGGGATTGAAGGAAAATATTTAGAAAGCATTTACAAATAGAATTGAATAAAAAGGAAATATTTGTAAACTATTTACAAATAGAATTGAAAAGGGAAATTTATTTGAAATGAATAGAATAGAAAGAGGAAATTTGTGTAAAATGAATAGAAATAAAATAGTTAGATTATCAAAGGAATTACTTATAAAATCAATAGATTTTATATAAAAAATATATTTTATAAATAAATAGAATTATCAAAAAGGGAATTTATTTTGTAAACAAATAGATTATAAAAAGGAATACTTGAAAAGTAACTAGAATTGTAGAAAAAGAGGATTTTATATTTGAAAAGATTTAAACCCGTGCTTCACGCATGAGTATAACACGATTTAAAGCAAAGATTTTAAGTAAAATCTATTCTGACCGACAGATTGAGAAGATAAATTTATAAATAATATTTTATAAATCAAATGAAATGTTTATCATCGGATAAATAGAATATATAAGTCAAGAGTTATATAGAGAAGTAAAATCGATTTCAACATCGATATTTGAAACTGAATAATTAGTTAGGGTTAATTAGATAGAGTTAATCAAATTAGAGTTAATTGAATATTAGTTATTCAATAAAAAGTTGATCGAATATATTTATTTGAGATAGAGTTAGTCAACATAGTTATTTAGGATGTGTTGCCATTTTGTGCGACTGCTAGCGTAATTCGCAGGGCTGTAGATAGCTTACGGCGGTTGGATGTTTCCTGAGGGAATCAGGCGTAACCATTGTGATCGCTATGATCTAGAGTCAAACAAATGGAGTTTAAATCAAGTATTAGTTAATCAATAGGAGTGAATAGGTCGAACTAGTCAAGTGGAGTTAAATAAATCGAGTTAGAGTTAATCAGTTAAAGTTAATCAGTTAGAGTTACCCGGTTAGAGTTAATCAGTTAGAGTGAACCAGTTATGGTAAGTCGAATTAGAGTTATCCAAATGGAGTTAAATAGTTCAAGTTAGTCGAGTATTGGTAAATTAAATAGAGTTAGTCCAAAGGAATTTATTGAATGTCACTTATTCGAGAAGAGTTATCGAATATGGTTTATTCGAAGAGAGATAATCGAATATACTTATTCGAAGAAAAGGATTATTGAATATTAGTTATTCGAACAAAGGAATCGAATATAGTTTATTCGAAAGAGAGTTATCGGATAGTGATTATTCGAGAGTGAATTGTTCATTGGAATTCGATTTATCGAATTGAGGGAAGTAATGTTTACTTTACGTTTCAAATCAAGTTTTACTTATTTGTTAATAAATTAGTTGTTTGTTTGTTCATCCAAATTAAGGTATAAAAGTTATAATTAAGCATGGAGTTATAACATTATAGTTATAATCAAATGACTTTGTAAAGGAAGTGGATTCATAAATAGAATCCGAGATTTTCGCAAGGAAGTTTCTTATGGATTTAAGGTTTGAACTTTGTCTATTTCAAGGTTAGAATTGTCGTTCAGTTAAGGTCTGGGAGGTAATTATACCCCAACTTGATTGACTTTAGTTTTAACTAAGGAATGGTTAAGGTTCGATAGTGAGAGTTGGTTAAGTAAATTGAGTTAATGACTGTAATGGGTTAGGTTGGCATAACGATGTTTTATTTAAACATCTGTTTCAATCCTGTAAAGGATATGTGGAAATGTTTTCCAAATAAGGATCAGGAATGTTTTCCAATATAGGAAATAAGAAATAGAAGTAAATATGGTGATGTAGTCCATGTGATTTATAAAGTATGTTTTTTTCCAAATTTAGAAAAATAGAATTTACAAAAATATAGAAAGGGGAAAATGTGTAAATTAATGATAATTTAATTAAAGGAAATAAACCTTTGAATGATGATTGGTCGATAGAAATTCCATCTGGAAATAATATCGTTGGTTGCACACCTATTTTTCTTTGATAGTTAAATCACCGACTATCGAGGCTTTTGACCATTTTATCATCGTCAATATGGAGAGACTGGGATCAGATGCATTATCTGAAAACCACTCTGTATGGACATTAGCATTGCGATCGAATATTAAAAATGGAGTTATGCAAGGACTATCCTGTTACAGAATAGTGCCTTCGGTTTGTCCAGTCCTAGGACAACATGAATGGATGAATGTCTGACAGAGTATACCAAATGTAACAACCCGTAAATTCTGGGCCAGTTTAAAATTTTTATTTTGGCAATTATAGCGAATTTTGATTATTTAAAATGAATTATTTTAAATAAAATCGACGAGAAATTTATTTTGAATATAATTCGAACGAATATATTTATACGCGTCGTCGTTAGAATATAAATAATTATATATAATTATAAATAGAATTGAAAATGGCGCGGTAGTTCGATAATTCGATTTCAAACTTCAATTGAATGTACCGGGTGCAAAACAATCCGGATTTTAGTGAAACCAAAAATAATGGAATCTAATAGTGAATATCTTTCCAACGAATCCGAAAAATCAAGATTTCATATCGGGAATCAAAAGATATGTCCAGTTGAAAATTCTGAATAGTCGCTATGGAATTCAGGCCCTTAAAAATGGACATTTTGCAAATGACCTCGGATTTCGACGAAACCACTTTTGTTGGGTCCGTGATGTCAAACTATTGCTAGGTTTCAAGTTTCATAATTTTTCGAATCAATATGTGAGCATGGCAAAGGAAAACGCGTTTGACCAGTTTCAGTTGATTTTAATCGACTGGAAATTGGCCATTTTTCTAACGGTCTCAGAATTCGGCGAAATTAGTTTTGTTAGGACCGTATCGTCAATACGAAGCTAGAAAACATTTTTCGGGAATTTTTCTAGTTAGTATGTGGCCCCGGTAATTTGAAATGTACGTTTAAAATTCAATATAGTGATTTAAATGTAAATTCAACGGAAACTAATCGAAACGATCAAATCAGCTTGCGATACATATCCCATTGTGTTCGGAATGGGGGTAAAACGCTATGGACGACAGGCGGTGGGCCTCGTTTCGAGGTCATAGGTAAAAGTCAACATTATGCAATTAAATTAATAAAAAAATAAATAAATAAAGAAATAAAAATAAAAAAATATACCTCTCTCCCCTTTTATCCTCCAGGCCCCCCCCCCTTTTTTTTTTTCAATCGATACCAGAAAGAAGAAATAAATAAAAAAAAAGCTGATGCTTCTCGTTCAGATCCAAATCGCGCGCCTCCTCCCCCGGCTGGCCATCGCGCCGCCTGACACGCGCCTCACCGCCTCCTCCTCCATCCTCCATGCGATGGTGACCGCACCCCTCCTTTCCGTCGCGTACCAACGCCAGCTCCATCCCTTCTCTTCGTTGAAGAAGACCACCGCGCCACCACGAGGGGGCCCGCCTCCGACTGCATGACCTCGCCGCACCTCCCCTTGTCTCCACCGACTCCCAAAACGACCCCTCCTCCAACGAAATCAAATTAGCTGTAAGCCCTCTTTCTTTCCCCCTTTTTTTTATTATGTTATTTCTGTTATTATATTTAAGTTTAAATACTGATTATATTTAAGTTCAAAAACTGATTTTTTAATAATGTTAAAAACTGATTTTTTAATAAAGTTCAAAAACTGATTTTTTAATAATGTTAAAAACTGATTTTTTAATAAAGTTCAAAAACTGATTTTTTAATAATGTTAAAAACTGATTTTTTAATAAAGTTCAAAAACTGTTTTTTTTATAATGTTAAAAACTGATTTTATCTTAACTTTGATATAAGAAAAAGGTTTTAACTTTGATATAAGAAAAAGGTTTTAACTTTAATATAAGAAAAAGGTTTTAACTTTAATATGACAAAAAGGTTTTAACTTTAATATAAGAAAAAGGTTTTAACTTTGAAATAAAAATTCGATTTTTATATATTGAATACCGAAGTAAAAATTCGATTTTCAAATATATGAAGTGATTATAAAAAAAATATGACTTTTAAATTGAAAGTGAAAAAAATTAAAAATGTGATTTTTATTTTAAAGACATCGAAATATAAAAATGTGTGATTTATATATATATAGTGACTACGGGCGCAAGAAGACGATAAAAAAGGCGATGATGAAGAAGATTTCTATCAATGAAGTGCCGTGGAGCTAGGATAGCTATAGGTGAGAATTTCTCACTCTTCAATTTAATTTTTCTAGTTATATATATATACTAGGATGCAGACGGTGCTTAGTAGCACCCGACACAATCGTCCACAAACCATGGACTTGTTTGTTTGGTTGCATAGATTAGTTTGATTATGTGATTGAATTGAATTGTTTGAGTGAAATTGAATGGTTTGATTGATGTGTGAATGGCGTGGGCCTTCACTAGACCGGGGATAAGGCTAGGCCTCGTCCCGTTTCTAGTATTGTGCCGTTATGCCGCCGAAATTTTCTAAAATATGTTAGAAAAATAAAAATATCATTTTATTGTGTAAATGAATTAAATAGAAATTCATAGGTTGAAATAAAATGTTTTATCGTTAAAAATATAATTTTTACCGTGAAGTGAATAAAATAAAATATTCATTTATAAACCGGACGGTTTGTTTATGTACACCTATTTGAATGACGTTGATTGGGTCGATAAATTTTACACATCGCCCAACTGCACAAATAAAATATGTGTTTGATTGTTTGAAACCCCACACGGGTGTTAGGATGAAATTTGAAGTTCACTCATCCTGATTGATTGAATATGTCGATCGGTTGATTGACAGGCTGTTATAAGCGTTGAATATCTATATTTGATGCTTATACAGTGTAGTGCACTTTGGTTGATGGTTGATTATTTTTCAATGCTATTATATACATGTGATGTATGAAAATCCATATAATTAACATTATATGGTAATTGATTGGGCCTCATTCCAATTTGAAAAATAAAGAATATTATATAATAAAGGTTCATGTGTTGACTATATTCATCCGTTGATATTAGTCATGTGTTGAACGAATTATTTTTATAATAAAATTTATATCTTTATCATTATATAATAAAGGTTCATGTGTTGACTATATTCATCCGTTGATATTAGTCATGTGTCGAACGAAATATTTTTATAAAATATAAAAATATAAAAAAAAAACAAAAAAAAATAGTCACACATGGACGGTACTCATTCGTTGAGATTAGTCGTGTGTTGACAAAAAGAAATATTTGAAATAGAATATATAAAGCCGTGTTGATTAGTGATGCGCCATTTTGACGCGAACGATATATATAACGATTTCGAAATGAATTGAATATAACACGATTTCGAAATGAATTGAATTGAAAACGAATTCAAATTGAATTGAAAGCGAATTGAAATGAATTCAAATTGAATTGAAATTTGAATTGAAATTTGAATTGAATAGAATTGAATTTTAAAACGAATTTATAAAGAAGAATTCAATTTTGATTTGAATTGAAAGGGAAGTTGAAATTTCTTTTGAAACGAATTCAAAACTATTTATATAATTCGTTTTAAATAGAAATCGACGAAATATATATTATATATATAATATAATGGCCTGAATAGAACGCGCCGCGCCGCGGCAGTTCGTGAATTTCGACCATTTATTTCAAGCGGACATTACGGGAGATCCGACCGTCGGATTCTCCTAAAACCGGAACCGTTGGGTTCGTATCGAAAAGAGCTTTCTAACGAATATTAGAAATCTGAAATCTAACGGTTGGATTTGGAGATACGTCCAAATCAAATTCGAAAAAGGTCGCTGTAAGTGCAGTTCGATGGCCGTTGATGGAAATCGACTGTACGGGCCTTGATAAAATTATTAAAAATAGTAATAATTTGTGTAAAATCATAAGAAATGATTTAGAAAGGATTGGGATGAAAAAACTCCATATTTGAAAAGATAAAAATAGATTTTTATCGAAATGAACTAGTTTTGAACTAGAATTATAATTCTATTTATTTTTAAATAAATAAATTGAATTCGAAAAGGGTTTTAAAAGTAACCAAAATTCCAATGATTGCATTGGAGTGGATTTGAATCGAAATTGTCTTCGGAATATTTCGATGTTGGAATTCGTGATTATACAGGTGTTGTTATGGAAATTTGAAAGATATATATGTATATCGTTATTTCCAATACGACATTTGTTAGTCGTAGAATTCGATATTGAATATAAGCCGATATATTTTCTATTCAGAGCCTTGTATTGAATATCAAACGTGATTTGGGTTTGTCGTGAATGGTGTCTTCACTAACACTGTTCTTGAACCCAGTTGAGAAAAGATTAAATCTTTTTATTTAGATTTAATGAAGTGTACCAATTAAATAATATTTAATTGGAATTGAATTGATATTGATTTTTGGGTTTATCGTGAACAGTGTTTTAAATAACATTTGTTCTTTAACCCGATAATTGATGAATGTGATTTTGGGTTTATCGTGAACCGTGTTTTAAATGACACTGATTCTTTAACCCAGTTAACGATTAAAACTAAGTGGAGTTTTAATGAATCTTTAATTAGATTGAAATGATCGAAAATGGAGTATCACCAGTTTTGCTCCAGGCGATAGTTAAATCTTTAATTAGATTTGAACGTGAAATGGTAATTGAATTTACCGATAACACTGTGGTGTTAGATATGAAGTATAACCAGTTTTACTTCATGGGATGAATAGGTTGGGATTGGGAAATTAAAACAAATGATTACTTCGGTAAGGTTCGCTAATCCCGACTAGTTCGAATTGAGATTCAAACATAAATTCAAGGAATTTATCTTGGATAAAATTAATGGGAACCTTTCCCTATGAATGTGAAATTTAGAAACTAACTGTCGGTTGGCCAAGCAGAATGGTTTTCTGGGTATTGATCTGATGTTGGTTTCGGCCTTCGGGGTTAATATTTGGGGAATTATTCTCTTGATTAATTTACGGTTAGTGACTAATGAATTGGAATGAGGCGTATGTTGTGTTTGTGTAACACTTATTTAAAATATACGCGAGTTATTCGGAAAGACCGGGTTTATCCCATTTTGAATAACTGATGCGACGATAAGTCGAAGATGAAGACGATGGTCGAAGACCGGAGGTCTTCACGTCGTTTGGGTAATTACTGATGATCTTGATTGGGCTGTACACCCAAGAAGATGGAAACAGTTAGTGATCGTCCAGACGTACTTGGAGATCGATGGATATGCGGGGTACTAGGTGCCTCCGGTTTCGTTCAGACCCAGAACGGACTTGTACATGGACTGTGTGTCTGACATCGGATTTCATTCTGTGTGACTGATATCGGTTGCATAGGATGGTTTGCCTGTGTGGCATGCTAAGATGCAAATGATCAAGGCTTCTGTTGAAAAGCAAAGTCTTGTGGTGATGATCAAAGCACGGCCTTTGTAGCGTAGCTTTATGTAACGTTTACCTCGCGTGTTTCACACCCGGTATGAACCAAAAACGGGAGACGGACCTTAGGGAGGACTTTCGTTTCTTTCTAGCTAGAAGTGGCGTCAGTGGTTTTACACGCCCTGACGAGTTTGACTTATGTGGTTGTTGCTGTTGCGAGGCGCCTCGGTTATATCGGTTTCGGCCGATGCATTCTGGTCGGCTGACGGACCAGACTTACACCCCATAGGGTGGGGAGACGTAGTGTTCAGGCATAATAATCCACATCGGTGGACCGGCCCTGACGATCGAAGGCTTGCCTGCGCGCTTGCCTGAGGGGCGGGCTAGAGCGTCTCGAATCGGTTGAGGACTATCTTTTGCCTCGGTTCATAGACGGAAATCCAATTTCCAAATACGTGACATTTGCGGTTTAAATTGTAATCCTATATATGGCGACATAGTGGGATGGGGCGCTTATGCCACCTATGATTGATACTTATGATTTGAAGTTGTTTTATACACTATGCACTTATAATAGTATCAAATGATTTGTTTTAAACGTATCAAGCATTCTTTGGCTGTTATAAGGGAAAACCCTATCCTCGGCTGCGTTGCATTGTGTGATAGGACCTGGGTCTTATAACAGCTTCATTCTTCTTTATTTAGCATTGCGCTGTTGTTTTATGCACTGGTATTCTTGGGAGGAAACCCGTTCCGTGTTATACGGCGTGGTCCCTTGATTTACCTAGCTTTAAAAATAAAGATTAACTGTTTTAGTTCTCACACCAGTCCCATGACTGACCTGGAGTTTATTGTTTTAACCTAAACTCTGGGTGCCCTTATTTTGACACGGACAGCTAGTAGTTTTGGTTTTGCAGATTTATATTCACAGGATCCTGGTTTACAGCTGGAACGATATCCGGAAAGCTTTGTATCCGTATATCTCTTCTAGTTGCGTATTGTATTATTTTCCGCTGCTATGTATTTAAATGTAATTTGAATCTCGAATATTTCTGTGTAATATTCATTTATACTCTGTATATTCTTGTAATCTGATGCATTGTTGTAATATACAATGAAATGTTCTTCTGTATGCGTTCTGTTGTGGCTTGTTCTCGAACTATCCGACGCTTTCCTTTACGGGGAAGTTACGGGTCTTCACAGTTGGTATCAGAGCTTTGGTTTACAAAGCTAGAGAACGAGACACATTAGAACCACACGAAAGAATTCATCAGATATTGGATTAGCAATATCCAATGAGAATGACTCGTTAGAGATAGGATCAGTAGTATCCTAGAACGAGTGTGAAGAGTATATTTTTTCAAATGAAAACAATTTTGTTTTGAAAATTTAAACCATTTTATACGTATTTGAATATTTATTTATTTTGAATGTGGACAATCTAATATATAAAGGTTTTGCATATACGCGTCATGAACGTATATTCGGAGTTTTAATATATTAGATAGATATAGAGTCGCACTCTAGTCGCCCGGACATGGTCCTGATGATGAAGTATACCATCACCAGCATTTATTTTCGAGTAACGAAAGTGTGATATCTATATATTTCCATTAGACTGGTGTGAGAACCAAAACTTATATAGCTAGATTTATTTGTTGTGATTTGGTATCAAAAATCTGATTTTTGACTATATATCATAGTTATAAATTTAAAACTCTAATTCACTAATTGATTGATGTTTGTGTTGTTTGTTTAGTTGTTTGATAATTTTGAACCATTATGCCTAATGTGATCGAATAATGAATTGTATTGAAATTTGGTTGCGTTTGCTTGCATATACATATATATCATTGAACAGGTCATAGCAAGGAGGCTAGAGCCAGAGAATAAAATTTGTTTGCCCGACAAATAGGTACATGTTTACTACATAATTTCCTGTTTTGTTTGGGTGATGATGATTTTGTGAGCCTATTGGCTAGCCGCTTGGCCTTTTCTTTTTCTTTTTGAGATCTGAAGGACCGGGGAAGCTATTTGAAATTCCCCGATGCTCCCGGTGCAGGGGAGGTTATGGCGAAATTTTTCGAAAATTTAGGGTGTTAGCCAAATTTTTGAAATTTTGAAAATTCTCAGAAACTAAAGAGTTGGAGAATGGAAGCCCGATCGAGCGTAGAGTTGATTAATCAAACCACTTTCGACTTTGTTCCTTTTCGGGGACGAAAAGTTTTAAGTGGGGGAGATTGTAACAACCCGTAAATTCTGGGCCAGTTTAAAATTTTTATTTTGGCAATTATAGCGAATTTTGATTATTTAAAATGAATTATTTTAAATAAAATCGACGAGAAATTTATTTTGAATATAATTCGAACGAATATATTTATACGCGTCGTCGTTAGAATATAAATAATTATATATAATTATAAATAGAATTGAAAATGGCGCGGTAGTTCGATAATTCGATTTCAAACTTCAATTGAATGTACCGGGTGCAAAACAATCCGGATTTTAGTGAAACCAAAAATAATGGAATCTAATAGTGAATATCTTTCCAACGAATCCGAAAAATCAAGATTTCATATCGGGAATCAAAAGATATGTCCAGTTGAAAATTCTGAATAGTCGCTATGGAATTCAGGCCCTTAAAAATGGACATTTTGCAAATGACCTCGGATTTCGACGAAACCACTTTTGTTGGGTCCGTGATGTCAAACTATTGCTAGGTTTCAAGTTTCATAATTTTTCGAATCAATATGTGAGCGTGGCAAAGGAAAACGCGTTTGACCAGATTCAGTTGATTTTAATCGACTGGAAATTGGCCATTTTTCTAACAGTCTCAGAATTCGACGAAATTAGTTTTGTTAGGACCGTATCGTCAATACGAAGCTAGAAAACATTTTTCGGGAATTTTTCTAGTTAGTATGTGGCCCCGGTAATTTGAAATGTACGTTTAAAATTCAATATAGTGATTTAAATGTAAATTCAACGGAAACTAATCGAAACGATCAAATCAGCTTGCGATACATATCCCATTGTGTTCGGAATGGGGGTAAAACGCTATGGACGACAGGCGGTGGGCCTCGTTTCGAGGTCATAGGTAAAAGTCAACATTATGCAATTAAATTAATAAAAAAATAAAAAAATAAAGAAATAAAAATAAAAAAATATACCTCTCTCCCCTTTTATCCTCCAGCCCCCCCCCTTTTTTTTCAATCGATACCAGAAAGAAGAAAAAAAAAAAAAAAGCTGATGCTTCTCATTCAGATCCAAATCGCGCGCCTCCTCCCCCGGCTGGCCATCGCGCCGCCTGACACGCGCCTCACCGCCTCCTCCTCCATCCTCCATGCGATGGTGACCGCACCCCTCCTTTCCGTCGCGTACCAACGCCAGCTCCATCCCTTCTCTTCGTTGAAGAAGACCACCGCGCCACCACGAGGGGGCCCGCCTCCGACTGCATGACCTCGCCGCACCTCCCCTTGTCTCCACCGACTCCCAAAACGACCCCTCCTCCAACGAAATCAAATTAGCTGTAAGCCCTCTTTCTTTCCCCCTTTTTTTTTTATTATGTTATTTCTGTTATTATATTTAAGTTTAAATACTGATTATATTTAAGTTCAAAAACTGATTTTTTAATAATGTTAAAAACTGATTTTTTAATAAAGTTCAAAAACTGATTTTTTAATAATGTTAAAAACTGATTTTTTAATAAAGTTCAAAAACTGATTTTTTAATAATGTTAAAAACTGATTTTTTAATAAAGTTCAAAAACTGTTTTTTTTATAATGTTAAAAACTGATTTTATCTTAACTTTGATATAAGAAAAAGGTTTTAACTTTGATATAAGAAAAAGGTTTTAACTTTAATATAAGAAAAAGGTTTTAACTTTAATATGAGAAAAAGGTTTTAACTTTAATATAAGAAAAAGTTTTAACTTTGAAATAAAAATTCGATTTTTATATATTGAATACCGAAGTAAAAATTCGATTTTCAAATATATGAAGTGATTATAAAAAAAATATGACTTTTAAATTGAAAGTGAAAAAAATTAAAAATGTGATTTTTATTTTAAAGACATCGAAATATAAAAATGTGTGATTTTTATATATATAGTGACTATGGGCGCAAGAAGACGATAAAAAAGGCGATGATGAAGAAGATTTCTATCAATGAAGTGCCGTGGAGCTAGGATAGCTATAGGTGAGAATTTCTCACTCTTCAATTTAATTTTTCTAGTTATATATATATATACTAGGATGCAGACGGTGCTTAGTAGCACCCGACACAATCGTCCACAAACCATGGACTTGTTTGTTTGGTTGCATAGATTAGTTTGATTATGTGATTGAATTGAATTGTTTGAGTGAAATTGAATGGTTTGATTGATGTGTGAATGGCGTGGGCCTTCACTAGACCGGGGATAAGGCTAGGCCTCGTCCCGTTTCTAGTATCGTGCCGTTATGCCGCCGAAATTTTCTAAAATATGTTAGAAAAATAAAAATATCATTTTATTGTGTAAATGAATTAAATAGAAATTCATAGGTTGAAATAAAATGTTTTATCGTTAAAAATATAATTTTTAACGTGAAGTGAATAAAATAAAATATTCATTTATAAACCGGACGGTTTGTTTATGTACACCTATTTGAATGACGTTGATTGGGTCGATAAATTTTACACATCGCCCAACTGCACAAATAAAATATGTGTTTGATTGTTTGAAACCCCACACGGGTGTTAGGATGAAATTTGAAGTTCACTCATCCTGATTGATTGAATATGTCGATCGGTTGATTGACAGGCTGTTATAAGCGTTGAATATCTATATTTGATGCTTATACAGTGTAGTGCACTTTGGTTGATGGTTGATTATTTTTCAATGCTATTATATACATGTGATGTATGAAAATCCATATAATTAACATTATATGGTAATTGATTGGGCCTTATTCCAATTTGAAAAATAAAGAATATTATATAATAAAGGTTCATGTGTTGACTATATTCATCCGTTGATATTAGTCATGTGTTGAACGAATTATTTTTATAATAAAATTTATATCTTTATCATTATATAATAAAGGTTCATGTGTTGACTATATTCATCCGTTGATATTAGTCATGTGTTGAACGAAATATTTTTATAAAATATAAAAATATAAAAAAAAAACAAAAAAAAATAGTCACACATGGACGGTACTCATTCGTTGAGATTAGTCGTGTGTTGACAAAAAGAAATATTTGAAATAGAATATATAAAGCCGTGTTGATTAGTGATGCGCCATTTTGACGCGAACGATATATATAACGATTTCGAAATGAATTGAATATATAACGATTTCGAAATGAATTGAATATATAATGATTTCGAAATGAATTGAATATAAAACGATTTCGAAATGAATTGAATATAACACGATTTCGAAATGAATTGAATTGAAAACGAATTCAAATTGAATTGAAAGCGAATTGAAATGAATTCAAATTGAATTGAAATTTGAATTGAAATTTGAATTGAATAGAATTGAATTTTAAAACGAATTTATAAAGAAGAATTCAATTTTGATTTGAATTGAAAGGGAAGTTGAAATTTCTTTTGAAACGAATTCAAAACTATTTATATAATTCGTTTTAAATAGAAATCGACGAAATATATATTATATATATAATATAATGGCCTGAATAGAACGCGCCGCGCCGCGGCAGTTCGTGAATTTCGACCATTTATTTCAAGCGGACATTACGGGAGATCCGACCGTCGGATTCTCCTAAAACCGGAACCGTTGGGTTCGTATCGAAAAGAGCTTTCTAACGAATATTAGAAATCTGAAATCTAACGGTTGGATTTGGAGATACGTCCAAATCAAATTCGAAAAAGGTCGCTGTAAGTGCAGTTCGATGGCCGTTGATGGAAATCGACTGTACGGGCCTTGATAAAATTATTAAAAATAGTAATAATTTGTGTAAAATCATAAGAAATGATTTAGAAAGGATTGGGATGAAAAAACTCCATATTTGAAAAGATAAAAATAGATTTTTATCGAAATGAACTAGTTTTGAACTAGAATTATAATTCTATTTATTTTTAAATAAATAAATTGAATTCGAAAAGGGTTTTAAAAGTAACCAAAATTCCAATGATTGCATTGGAGTGGATTTGAATCGAAATTGTCTTCGGAATATTTCGATGTTGGAATTCGTGATTATACAGGTGTTGTTATGGAAATTTGAAAGATATATATCGTTATTTCCAATACGACATTTGTTAGTCGTAGAATTCGATATTGAATATAAGCCGATATATTTTCTATTCAGAGCCTTGTATTGAATATCGAACGTGATTTGGGTTTGTCGTGAATGGTGTCTTCACTAACACTGTTCTTGAACCCAGTTGAGAAAAGATTAAATCTTTTTATTTAGATTTAATGAAGTGTACCAATTAAATAATATTTAATTGGAATTGAATTGATATTGATTTTTGGGTTTATCGTGAACAGTGTTTTAAATAACATTTGTTCTTTAACCAGATAATTGATGAATGTGATTTTGGGTTTATCGTGAACCGTGTTTTAAATGACACTGATTCTTTAACCCAGTTAACGATTAAAACTAAGTGGAGTTTTAATGAATCTTTAATTAGATTGAAATGATCGAAAATGGAGTATCACCAGTTTTGCTCCAGGCGATAGTTAAATCTTTAATTAGATTTGAACGTGAAATGGTAATTGAATTTACCGATAACACTGTGGTGTTAGATATGAAGTATAACCAGTTTTACTTCATGGGATGAATAGGTTGGGATTGGGAAATTAAAACAAATGATTACTTCGGTAAGGTTCGCTAATCCCGACTAGTTCGAATTTAGATTCAAACATAAATTCAAGGAATTTATCTTGGATAAAATTAATGGGAACCTTTCCCTATGAATGTGAAATTTAGAAACTAACTGTCGGTTGGCCAAGCAGAATGGTTTTCTGGGTATTGATCTGATGTTGGTTTCGGCCTTCGGGGTTAATATTTGGGGAATTATTCTCTTGATTAATTTACGGTTAGTGACTAATGAATTGGAATGAGGCGTATGTTGTGTTTGTGTAACACTTATTTAAAATATACGCGAGTTATTCGGAAAGACCGGGTTTATCCCATTCTGAATAACTGATGCGACGATAAGTCGAAGATGAAGACGATGGTCGAAGACCGGAGGTCTTCACGTCGTTTGGATAATTACTGATGATCTTGATTGGGCTGTACACCCAAGAAGATGGAAACAGTTAGTGATCGTCCAGACGTACTTGGAGATCGATGGATATGCGGGGTACTAGGTGCCTCCGGTTTCGTTCAGACCCAGAACGGACTTGTAAATGGACTGTGTGTCTGACATCGGATTTCATTCTGTGTGACTGATATCGGTTGCATAGGATGGTTTGCCTGTGTGGCATGCTAAGATGCAAATGATCAAGGCTTCTGTTGAAAAGCAAAGTCTTGTGGTGATGATCAAAGCACGGCCTTTGTGGCGTAGCTTTGTGTAACGTTTACCTCGCGTGTTTCACACCCGGTATGAACCAAAAACGGGAGACGGACCTCAGGGAGGACTTGCGTTTCTTTCTAGCTAGAAGTGGCGTCAGTGGTTTTACACGCCCTGACGAGTTTGACTTATGTGGTTGTTGCTGTTGCGAGGCGCCTCGGTTATATCGGTTTCGGCCGATGCATTCTGGTCGGCTGACGGACCAGACTTACACCCCATAGGGTGGGGAGACGTAGTGTTCAGGCATAATAATCCACATCGGTGGACCGGCCCTGACGATCCAAGGCTTGCCTGCGCGCTTGCCTGAGGGGCGGGCTAGAGCGTCTCGAATCGGTTGAGGACTATCTTTTGCCTCGGTTCATAGACGGAAATCCAATTTCCAAATACGTGACATTTGCGGTTTTAATTGTAATCCTATATATGGCGACATAGTGGGATGGGGCGCTTATGCCACCTATGATTGATACTTATGATTTGAAGTTGTTTTATACACTATGCACTTATAATAGTATCAAATGATTTGTTTTAAACGTATCAAGCATTCTTTGGCTGTTATAAGGGAAAACCCTATCCTCGGCTGCGTTGCATTGTGTGATAGGACCAGGGTCTTATAACAGCTTCATTCTTCTTTATTTAGCATTGCGCTGTTGTTTTATGCACTGGTATTCTTGGGAGGAAACCCGTTCCGTGTTATACGGCGTGGTCCCTTGATTTACCTAGCTTTAAAAATAAAGATTAACTGTTTTAGTTCTCACACCAGTCCCATGACTGACCTGGAGTTTATTGTTTTAACCTAAACTCTGGGTGCCCTTATTTTGACACGGGCAGCTAGTAGTTTTGGTTTTGTAGATTTATATTCACAGGATCCTGGTTTACAGCTGGAACGATATCCGGAAAGCTTTGTATCCGTATATCTCTTCTAGTTGCGTATTGTATTATTTTCCGCTGCTATGTATTTAAATGTAATTTGAATCTCGAATATTTCTGTGTAATATTCATTTATACTCTGTATATTCTTGTAATCTGATGCATTGTTGTAATATACAATGAAATGTTCTTCTGTATGCGTTCTGTTGTGGCTTGTTCTCGAACTATCCGACGCTTTCCTTTACGGGGAAGTTACGGGTCTTCACACCAAAAGGATCACGTAAGTTGATCTCTTCAAACGTACTTACGTTTGGTGGCGGAGGGATTCATTTCTCTTAGCTTTATACCCGTGGTATTTTTGGAGAAATCAATTTTTGATTTGACGGGTATGATGATGTGGCATTCAAAGTGAATGGTGGTCAAGTGTTCAAAAGATACGTAATGACCTCAAGCCTCATCAACCAGGAAATGACAGAAATCAGGCAGGCAGCATGGATAAGTGGGTCGCTCCCATTAGGGTGTATATCACCTATCTAGAGAAAATCCATTTCATTCTATTGTCTATTTCGATGCTGTCCCTTTTCGGGAAGACGGTGGGTAGCTCCCAACCGTTGGTGATATACATTCGATACACTCAAGAAAAATGAGTGGTCGGTCATGTGAGGGTCGAGTTGCAAGATGTTCTTGTTGAACCCAGTGTATTCGTCTCTAGAGATACAATATCGGCAGGTGGTCGCATACCTTGTCATAGTCGGAATCCAATCTCCAATAAGCGCCCGCGGTTTTGTTGTATACTATATATGTGGAACGTGAGATGCAAGCGTTCTGCTAGATTGTTAATTACTTGTGATTAGACATTATTCTAATATCAGAGGAATATTGATTTCCAAAACTATTTTGGGTTATCGTAAGGTTAAAGCCGTCCATGTTTATGTGTGGATCGGTCTTACGATTATCTTTTCTTTTGAAAAGAAAATTTGAAAAGTTAAACCAATGATTTGAGTTTACTCACACCAGTCCCATGACTGACCCAGAGTTTATCTTTGTTTTGTTTTCCCTAAACTCTTGGGTGCTTAAATTCGTACGAGCAGTCAAGAAGTTCAGGACTTTACAGGTATACTTGGAGGAGCTTGAAGCAGGAGGCTTCAGGATTATATAGCTATTTTTATTTCCGCTATGTGTAAGTGTTGTACTCTGATAATGTTATTATACTGTTATATTGCAAAGTTATGTTATACATTATATTTTATTCGTTCCGCTGTGAGATTCGTATTTACTCTGATTGTGTTCTTCTTCTTCTTCTATTCTAATTTTCTATTTTATCTATTCTCACCCTCTAACTTCTTTCTACTAATGATCCGGAATGTTCGATGTCTAAATAATTAACATGGATTTTATGTTGATTTTCTGGGTCGAAAATCTTTAGTTCGTTACAGTGGTATCAGAGCTGAAGGTTAAGTGATTACCTTGGCTCTGTGGCGTGACTCAGTAGAGTTGGGGTTAGTAATACCCTATATTGAGTTTGAGTGTATATATACGAGTGAACGTATTTGTAGATTGAATAAAAATTGTTTTATATTGTGGAGATTTATTGGTTAAGTAGTTTGTGAATTCTGATCGATCAGTTTGATCCACTGTATCGGTAGGAGTTTCTAAAGACTCAAGTACGATAAACTGACATAGTATGTTTTGAAAGAGGGTAAATGAAACAATTTTACCTAAAAATATATTTTGTTATAATAGAAGGTATATCTTGGAATTATTATCATCTATTGAATGTGTTGGTTGATTAAAATTGATATGGTTATATAAATAAAGAATTTGAGTTCGTATAATTTAAAAGCAGATTAATTAAATCAGAATTGGAATTAAAATTCTGAAACTGGGAAAAAGTGTTTGTAAGTGGATTTGAGTTAAGTATAAGAAAATTTTAAGATCCTGGGGGATTTTAAATTGTTTTACAAGTATCATGAATGATGTTTTGAAAAGATTCCAAAAAGAAAGTGTTTGAAATTTGAGTTTTGAAGAGATACAATATTGAACTCACTTCGATAGCCGGGAAATAACTCTGATGGTGCTGGCCACATCATCAGTGTTCATTTTCGAGTCCTAAATGACGGATTACTACCAAGATTTTGTGTTGGATTGTTTTGAGGAAAACGAGTTGTTTGAAATCCGAAAAGGAATACTTGGTTTAGAAAAGCAAAGTTATTTAAAACTCCTAGGAAAGGATTGTTGAGTCAAAAGCAAATTAAATAGAAATTTGTGAAAAAACAAGCTGGAATTGAATTGAAATAGAACGATATCGAATAAAGTTGGATTTGTAAATTATGAATTTGTTTAAGTATATTGGACGGGTAAGTAAGAGTTGAAATTAGTAATGGAATTTGAGATTGAGAATGAGATTTGGTTTGAAAATAGGATGATTGGATTTGAGAACAGATAATTGGAGATTGATTGGGATGACTTTGGTATATGCTGAATTGGCAGTAGAATAAAAGGATTTAATGATATGCCCGACAAAAAGATACACGTTTATTTTTATGGATTGGGTGATTTATGGGCCGATTTGGCAAGCCGCTTGGCTGTTTGATTTTCTTTTGGATTGGAGAAGGCCAAGAGAGGCGAGTTGGGGTTTGAACTATTGACCGGTACAAAGGAGGTGCTGGCGAAATTTTTCGAAAATTTCATGTGTTAGAAAATTTTCCGAATTTCAGAAAATTTTCCATGATAAGAATTAATTAATATTTTAACTGAAATTAAATTGGTTCAGTTGAAATTGAAGTTGATAAGTAAACAAATAGATTTGTACTAGTCAATAGGGTTTGTTCTCTACCTTAGCAATTTCGAGGACGAAATTATTTTAAGGGGGGAAGAATGTAACGACCCGTATTTTTTTCGGTATATAAATAATTTATTTAATTATTTAAATAGTGGTTTGGTTATTTGAAATAGCCAAAATTAAATAATATTGAATATTTAATTAAAATAAATAATATAATAATATATTTAATTTCTGAAATAGTTAGAAATAGTGAAATTCACAAAATGGTGTGAATTGGATCACCTGTGATATTTAATTCAGTTCAGAATTAAATTAGAACAACGAGTGTATTATTTTAACGGCAGTTTGAACGTATAATTATATTATAATTATAATCCAGCTCGAAATGGTGCCGGCAGTTCGCTATTTGGCGATTTGAACTTCAACTGAATATACAGGATTCGTTTTAAATCGGACTTCTGTGAAACAGGAAACGTTAGGAGCTGGTGGAATATATTTTTCTAGTGGAAGAGAAAAATTGAGATTTCATCGTGTAGATTTTGATATATGTCCAAGTCAAATTTTAGAAAAGTCGCTATGGAATTCCTTTATATTTTATATCGATTTATTTATATTTTAAAATGGATTTTTGAATATAAATCGAATATCGATGTAACACTGGATTTGAAATATCAAATGATAAATCCCAGTGTAGCAGTATGATATCCAGTTCTGAATATGTACGATAATATTTATTTTTAAATATTAAATTTAAATGTTTTTAAATATATTTATATATTAAAAGGGGTTATTTAGAGCTTTAAAAATATCCAGTTTTTCAAACGACCTCAGAATTCGGCGAAACCAATTTTGTTGGATCCGCAATATTAAATTATTGCTAGGTTGCAATTTCCGTGATTTTTGAAGTTAGTATGTGGCCGTACGGATTTTTAGAGTAAAGAACAGTCAGTATTTTAACAGTTAAAAATACGCTGTGTGAGCAAACGGAGTCGAAATTCGACGAAACCAGTTTTGTTGGGACCGTAATATCGAACTGTAGCTTCATGTCCAGTTTCGTGATTTTTGGGTATTGTATGTGATCACAGGGATTTTTATACACGAATGTAAAATAAACGATGATGGAATATACCGGGAATATTCCACTTTACTTCTATAAATACACACCCCATTTTTTTCCTAAACCTAATTTCACTCATCCTCCTAGTCAAACAAGGTCAAGCCATCACCAGGAAGAATTCGACAGTGAGATTCAAGGCTTCAAAATTCATATAAACTCATATAAAATTCCTAAAATCATCAAACAATGATATTTAAACTTTTATAACCTCCCTCTTCAATTCTATGTCGGTTTTGATTGGTGCGATGCCTTTTTTTGGCACTGTATTTTTCCGGCATTGGTTGCAGTAGAACTAGGGTTTGGGAAACAACAAGATAGAAGCTTTGGTTTGTGTTTTAATTATTTGTTTTGGGTTGTGTGGTTCGAATGGAACTCGCTAGCGAAAATTGGGAAAAATCATTGACAAAAGAGGTTGTGCCTGGGTGATGGGGGACATAGATTTGTTCTTGATGCCGCGATCTTCATGAGGAGGGCGATTTGGGGCTTTTGGTAATGGAGCTGGAGTGGTTGCGAAGGGAAGTTCAACGGTGGTAGTGGTGGTTGTTTTCGGTATGTGTGAATGGAGTTTGAAGATGCAAGAGGTACGGTAATGACCATTTGAAGAAGTGCAGTGGTTCGTTGTTTGAACGGGAAGATGGATTCAGAGTTGAACGGGTCTGGTTTTCTTCAAAGTAATGAAGTGGGCCGCAAAGTTGAGGTTAAGCCCAATTTTTATTAAGAGGAATTTAATTTGTTAATATTCAAAATAGTAAAAAAATTTGTATAATGTATAACTTGGTCCTATGTTATCGAAATTCAACGAAACAAGATCCGTTGAAATCGTATGAATGGGCACTACCTAATGGAACTGACCAGAAGTGAATTAGAGCTCATTTGGATTTACGGTGAAATTAAGTGCCTAGATCAAATCAATGACCAATTATCGTTATTTAACGATAACCGTCCAATGTTAGCAATCTCATTAACTCTGACCAAATTATATTTTTATAAAGTATTTTTAGAATTGATAAATATTGATTATTTTCTGTGTGTTGGCTGGTTGGTTGAACTGCTAGTTAGTTGATTGAAAATATAGATAACGATATAGATATGAATCGTTAGTCAAATATTGATTCTGTTTAGCAGAATATTCCATAGTAAAATGAAATTGTTGTTAATATTATTGTTTAACATCTGTGGATGCAGGGAAACAGGTTGGAGGGACACAACTGGGTTCCTCAACATTTATTTTACTGTTTTTCATATATTACGTTATACGATGTGATAAGAAATCTGTTGTTGATTTTGTTTGGTTGAATGATACTGATCATTATTATATGTTATGTTGAATACCATAAAGAATATTGGAATGTTAAAAAGGAAAATTTTAATGTTATATTGTGTAACACCCCACATCCGTTAGTGTCACTCACAAAGGGAATGCACTAAGTTCTGTGGAGCATTTAAGGTAAAAGATTCAGATAAATTACAAGACAGACAGAAATTAAACAGTGGAAAATAAAACTATGCTTTATTGATAAAATAGTTTGTACAACGATTTCTTTATAATATCAGAGTAACATCTGTCTTACAAAATAAAGAAGCATAAAACAACATTTATATTCCCCAATTTTAGCAAGAGCCAGCCATAGCATCTGAAAAGAGAATCCAAGCCAAACTTCGACAAATCTTCAAGCTGGGAAAGAGTGACAGTCCAACCTAACCTGAGCTATATTATTCCCTCCTTTACTAACTTGGGGGGGGGGAACGGAAGAAATGAAGACGAAAGAAAAACAGAGTCAGACATAAAGCATGAGTAAGTTCAGTAACTTCTAGCATGTGAACATGGAAAAACAAAACGACATGAATTAACTGAATACAAGATAACACCATGATGATAGAATCAGCAAGATTAACACAAGATATGCTAAGATAAGATTAACTGGATATGCTCTAATACTTTCGCCGCTTCTCTATTTCCTTGTTATACTGGTTTCTATATCTCTGCACCACCTAACTAATGTCCCAACTAGTAACGATAACGTGATCCCAATCCCTGTAGTTTTCGTTGCCTTCAGGCATACATTTATTATTTGTTACCTAGATCTAATCTAGGGTTTTCTACCAAGTGCCTTCTAGATTCAACTAGAGTTTACGCTATCTACTGAACGCTTCTCGGATTCAGGGTTTATGCCACCTAGTCCAACTAGGGATTATGCTACCTGACGAACGATGCCCCTAAGTGTAGGACACACTACCTAGAGTGGTATATGTTCCTATACTTCCCCACGCATGTATCGCGAATCGTTATCGCTTGTCTAGATGCACATGTCCTGTAATGTGCGGCCCGAGTCCTGTGTCAGGGAAAATCAAGAAATACAGAACTCGGCCAGGGGCTTTCAGATATCTGCCGATGCAGATGCTAAGGTCTGTTTTTATTTCAGTGGCTATGGTCCCACTTGACCCCTCCCTCAACTAATGAAAGGCACACCTTGAAAAATGAGAACTATACGCCGGCCCCCGGTGCCCCACTATCCTATGACCATCCTCACCCATAACTAGATAGCAAGTATATGGTCTTTTGGAGTTCTCTGCCTTTCCGCTTCACGTATCTCGATTGACTCAAGATGGATGGTAGACGACGAGTTGCTATCACAGGGCTACCGTTTTCTCGTCGAATCACGCCGGTCCATCCTAGTCTTTAGGTTGCCATGTATTGCAAACAAGGCATACCCCTGGTTCTTGTACGCAGACCTTAACCTCTGTGGGCCCAGGCGGATCATCTACAACCTCACAGAGGGATACCAAGAGTACCCTCACGTCCCCTCGAAGCCTCGGGCTTCGTAACCCAATTCGTTGGAGCCTTCTCTCTACTCAGACGGACATTCGCTCCTTCCGGTGTTATACTAAGAATTACTACTTAGTTTTACTAACTAAGATTAACCACTTAGTTTCCAGAATCGTTGTTTTCTTAACTAAGGTTTACTACTTAGTTCCCTTTCCCATCAATTTGGATTGGTTAAGTGTCATTAGTCAATTCTTAACCCTCTTCATTCATCCTATTATACTGGTTAAGTGTTATCAGTAATTCATGTTGACTTAACCCCACCACAAACCAAGTTATATTGGTTAAGTATTTCTTATTACTTAACCCTACCCATTCACCCTGTATTGGTTAAGTGTTCCTTTTTAACTTAACCTTCCCCGTCTGTCTTAACTAACATGTTATTAATGGTTAAGTATTATCCCTTCATGTTTTAGACTTAACCTCATTCCTTTATCACAACCTGATGGTTAAGTGTTCAGGTTTACTTAACCCTACAGTCTAGCCCAGCTAACATATCAAAATTGGCTAAGCATATTAGATTTTACTTAACCCCAACCTCTAATCTAGTTAACATATTAATTTAGCTAAGTGTATTAACTTTACTTAACCCTTACAAGCCTCGTTTTGCTACCTTGAGTTTGGTTAAGTGTCTCTATGGACGTAGCCCTCCCATTCTAGCTTAACTGTGTTAAGTTGGTTAAGTGTTCCTATGGACTTAACCCTCCCATTCTTGTTCTAGCTTTAACTAAATAAATTTAAGCCGCTACCACTCACATTAGACAGATATTGTTGCGAATACTGGATGTGCCGGTTGGTTCCGGGCAGGTTTACGTCGCAACTCAGTCTAACCTAGGGTTAGGCATATTCGTGTTTTCTAAGTTCAAAGGGGTTTTGATTAGTTTTTAAATCAGATTTTGAAAGTAACCATCCCGTCCGTCGGATCAGCTAGGGATAGCCAGGGAGAGCAGGAAACTTGTATTTTCCAAACTCAAGCCTAGACACTATCCTCTCTCTCACCCTAGAACTTTCTGGTTTATTATTAAAAGAGATGTCGTTAACAAACCTTTAATTTTTCTAAATTAACATTTCCTCATTTAGGAAAAATTCTATAAGTAAATTATTTCTAATTTACTTATTCCCTAATTACTCTTTTAATGTAAATTGTCTACATTTATTCCTATGGCCCATTTCCCATTCTAAATCACATTTATGCTTTTTGGTATGTGGACTATACCAAATTAAGTGTCACTAACCATGATTTTGCTAAACCTGCCAATTACTCCCAATAATGGCCAATTTCACATTTATGCCAATATACTTACCGTGCCAAATCAGCTAATCCAATTCCAATTCAATATTCTAATTCACGTCAAACTAGGCTTATTACTCTAGTTCACTATTCATGTAAATGCTAGATTTACACGTCAATACTAGATTCAAATTACACATCTTATAATTCATGTCAAATTTATCCAATTTGCATTTCTATGAACATGCCATAATACATGTTCCCAATTTATGCCAATTTCCAAGTTAAACTACGTTTCTAGTAAATTTCATATTTTGCCCAAACCACATTCCCACCGTTCGTATAATCGTGATTCAGTCTAGATTAAAGCTAGTTTCGTAGAAAATAGGGAATGAACCAAAGATGCTATGCGAAAGATGGACATACTAACTGGCATAAAAAGGGTTGAATAACGACGTCGGTTCAAGAACATGGTTAGACCTAACTTAATAGGTAAATTCCCAAGGTCTAAAACCAAGAATAGATAGAATAAAGGCGTAGGTTCAAGAACATGGGTAGACCTAACTTAATAGGTAAATTCCCAAGGTATAAAACCAAAGAAAACAAAGAACAGACAGGATAGATAATCGGGTTTAGACCCAATTTCATAGTCCCAAAACTTAAACACTTTCCTAGTCATGAACCATAGGTGCTTAATCACAGTTGTCCCATTTATGTCATAGACAGTAGTTTTGCTTCCTAATCAAAGGTATAGGCTTGTGTTCATAGTCATGGAAATCATTCTCCTAGTCACAGCCACAGTCATAGGCAATGTTCATAGTCATAGGCAATGTTCATAGTTATAGGCAATGTTCAAAGTCAAAGAGGCATATGGTTCTAAGGTCCATAGTTTCATAGTCACAGTCTTATCGGTCATCGAATCATAACAGTTCTTGATTAAGTCCAAAGATGTAGGCATAGATTTGAATAGAAAGATTTGGCATATTCTTTTATTCCTTTAATTCATGTCACGAACAGAGAGAAACGTTCAAATCTAAAAAGTAACCGACTTACAGAGATTAGATTAGATTCGTAGAAAAATAGCCGTTGCAGTCGTTTGAATCTTCACTTGAATTCTAGCTTGAATCTCTTTTTCTTGAATGTCTTTGAGCAGTATCTCCTCGTCTTGATTTATTTTATATATATTATTCTATTTATTATTTATTTAAGAGGTGGAGAAGAAGCCATGTTCACTAAGTATCTTTGCAGCATAAGGGTAGAGAAGAATTGTGAATAGAGAAGAAGACCAGGGCTGTTTATATAGTGTTAGGTGGACGAACCTGGTCAGAAAACGTAACCAGATACATCAGAACGAACCAGTGCAGAAAGCTGGAAAAAGCAGGGGGTTCGACCCCAGGTCGACTACCCAGTCGACCTGGGTGCCCAGGTCGACTACCCAGTCGACCTGGGTGCCCAGGTCGACTACCCAGTCGACCTGGGTGCCCTGGGCGGGAAAATTCCCGCCCAGCCCATTCTGGGTCCGATTTGAATTTTGAACCTGACCTGTTTTGAAATTTGAACTTCGCTGAATCTTCCGGAGGCTATTTCTTCCTCATACGGACTCCGATTTACGCAAACTCAGACTCGTTTTCATGCAGAATTCCGAGACGAACACAATGGCGCAGCCCATTTCCCTTGATTTTGATTTTAACTTTTAATTCTGCCCTGATTTGTGAATCCTAGTGTTATAGAATTACGGGGTGTTACATTCTCCCCCACTTAAAAGGATTTCGTCCCCGAAATCTTCAAGTTATGAAGAATGTGTCCTACCATCCAATCACCCATCTACTCAACCATTCACTCATAGGCATCCATTGTCCTTAAAATATTTCTAATGCTTTCATGTTCATATGCATAGCGTGTGTATATGTCTTTATCTATTGTAAAATCTGGCGGTCTTCTGATTCAGTCGACCTCCTTAATGCGAGTCATGTCAGTGCCATGCGTCCAATCATGTATGCAAGCATCCCTAGTTATGTAAATACTACATGCGTGCACATCCATTCATCCATATGCAACATCCATACGATAACATATCAAGCTCAACTTACCAACAAATACATATCTGTAAATGTAATATAAAAGCGTCCGAACTGATCTAGAGCATAATACGTATGCATATGCATCCACGAGCAACCATTAGCAATCACTTGCAACCACCAACCATAACATGTTTCAAACACATGTTTACATCCATTGGCTTCTACCTAAAGATCGAAGATACGACCTAGGTGATATACTTCGGAAAGGGAGAAACAATTATGCGTAAAGCTCCTACACAAAGAAATCAAGGATGCACCCTTAAGAAAAAGGGTATGACGCTAGTATCTAGCCTTCTTGAGCTTTACTCTGCTGTATCTTAACTAATTTAACTTAACGATTGTGAAGTTCCGGATCTCTATTTCCAAAATAAACAGATGTCAATCACGGTACCAAGTATATGTACTAAGATGATTAGAGGTTTCCCTCTTATCTGCCATGCCATAACTATAAGAGTCGAAAGGTCACTACGTGCTTTTTAGAGTGCCTGTCACAACTATTCATCTCTCACGCAAACCATCCTAGTCGAACTCGACATTCCTCAAGTACAAGCCCCAAAGGCCTAAACCAATATCAGACAAGCACCCAAGGAATATCTCCCCCGAATTTAGACGATCTACGTGAGATGATATAAGCAAACTCGATAGCTATTCTCAAATCCCTACTAACCAAAAATAAACTGGTCGGACCACCAATTGGATTTGAGACTCTAGTGGGATCTTTCTACTATACGAGTACTATGGTGCAGAGACTCAACTATGGAAGTGGATATGAACAAATGAGAAGCGCTAGAACCTAAGGAAATAGTACGAAAAGCGAAACTAGACTCTTCCAGCAGAACTTTACTACCTTTCTCCTAGGTATGCTTGGTGGTGAAAGTATATACTTTCCCTTCTGAAAATCTTGTTCCTTGTTCTTGCCCTTGTCCTTAATTATATGCCCTATCATTCCCTAGCAAAGATACTTCCTCTTAGGTTTTATAATTTCTTCCTCCTTCGTGTGCTAAGTCTACATCCATGAATTCCCCAACCTTGGGTTGTGCGCCTTAGCCAAACTCCTCATCCTCCTCCATGTGTAATCATGATGACAAATCTCTCGAAAACTGCCTCCATCGTCCGGAAAACCCTATAAGCTTCGAAAGAAAACTGCCCGTAGTTGAAACAACTACGGCTATGGATGGAAGCCGGGCACTACTTCGCCCATCGATGAGGTTACCTCCTAGAAAGCCAGGAGCCCCAGAGACTCAAGAAAGAAGGAGACACGAATTCAAACAGAGGAAGAGAAGATAGTGCGTATGGCTTTGGGGAATATGCCTTTAAAACAAATCTTTTCTCTTGAAAAATGCTTCTTTTAAAACCGTTTTGAAAATAATTTTTCAAATCCTTTATCTGATCTGGTAACCTTCAGCTCTGATACCACGTGTAACACCCCACATCCGTTAGTGTCACTCACAAAGGGAATGCACTAAGTTCTGTGGAGCATTTAGGGTAAAAGATGCAGATAAATTACAAGACAGACAAAAATTAAACAATGGAAAATAAAACTTTGCTTTATTGATAAAATAGTTTGTACAACGATTTCTTTATAATATCAGAGTATCATCTGTCTTACAAAATAAAGAAGCATAAAACAACATTTATATTCCCCAATTTTAGAAAGAGCCAACCATAGCATCTGAAAAGAGAATCCAAGCCAAACTTCGACAAATATTCAAGTTGGGAAAGAGTGACAGTCCAACTTAACCTGAGCTATACTATTCCCTCCTTTACTACCTGGGGGGGGGGGGAACGGAAGAAAAGAAGACGAAAGAAAAACAGAGTCAGACATAAAGCCTAAGTAAGTTCAGTAACTTCTAGCATGTGAACATGGAAAAACAAAACGACATGAATTAACTGAATACAGGATAACACCATGATGATAGAATCAGCAAGATTAAACAAGATTAACACAAGTTATGCTAAGATAAGATTAACTGGATATGCTCTAATACTTTCGCCGCTTTGCTATTTCCTTGTTATACTGGTTTCTATATCTCTGCACCACCTAACTAATGTCCCAACTAGTAACGATAACGTGATCCCAATCCCTATAGTTTCCGTTGCCTTCAGGCATACACTTATTATTTGTTACCTAGATCTAATCTAGGGTTTTCTACCAAGTGCCTTCTAGATTCAACTAGAGTTTACGCTATCTGCTGAACGCTTCTCGGATTCAGGGTTTATGCCACCTAGTCCAACTAGGGATTATGCTACCTGACGAATGATGCCCCCAAGTGTAGGACACACTACCTAGAGTGGTATATGTTCCTATACTTCCCCACGCATGTATCGCGAATCGTTATCGCTTGTCTAGATGCACATGTCCTGTAATGTGCGGCCCGAGTCCTGTGTCAGGGCAAATCAAGAAATACAGAACTCGGTCGGGAGCTTTCAGATATCTGCCGATGCAGATGCTAAGGTCTTTTTTTATTTCAGTGGCTATGGTCCCACTTGACCCCTCCCTTAACTAATGAAAGGCACACCTTGAAAAATGAGAACTATACACCGGCCCCCGGTGCCCCACTATCCTATGGCCATCCTCACCCATAACTAGATAGAAAGTATATGGTCTTTTGGAGTTCTCCGCCTTTCCGCTTCACGTATCTCAATTGACTCAAGATGGGTGGTAGACGACGAGTCGCTATCACAGGGCTACCG
Organism: Allium sativum; assembly: GCA_030737875.1. Lineage (NCBI taxonomy): Eukaryota > Viridiplantae > Streptophyta > Magnoliopsida > Asparagales > Amaryllidaceae > Allium > Allium sativum. Next base: position 503,869,878 of record CM060921.1, on the reverse strand, counting down.
TTTGCTCGCCGAATCACGCCGGTCCATCCTAGTCTTTAGGTTGCCATGTATTGCAACCAAGGCATACCCCTGGTTCTTCTACGCAGACCTTAACCTCTGTGGGCCCAGGCGGATCATCTGCAGCCTCACAGAGGGATACCAAGAGTACCCTCACGTCCCCTCGAACCCTCTGGCTTCGTAACCCAATTCGTTGGAGCCTTCTCTCTACTCAGACGGACATTCGCTCCTTCCTGTGTTATACTAAGAATTACTACTTAGTTTTACTAACTAAGATTAACCACTTAGTTTCCAGAATCGTTGTTTTCTTAACTAAGGTTTACTACTTAGTTCCCTTTCCCATCAATTTGGATTGGTTAAGTGTCATTAGTCAATTCTTAACCCTCTTCATTCATCCTGTTATACTGGTTAAGTGTTATCAGTAATTCATGTTGACTTAACCCCACCACAAACCAAGTTATATTGGTTAAGTATTTCTTATTACTTAACCCTACCCATTCACCCTGTATTGGTTAAGTGTTCCTTTTTAACTTAACCTTCCCCGTCTGTCCTAACTAACATGTTATTAATGGTTAAGTATAATCCCTTCATGTTTTAGACTTAACCCCATTCCTTTATCACAACCTGATGGTTAAGTGTTCAGGTTTACTTAACCCTACAGTCTAGCCCAGCTAACATATCAAAATTGGCTAAGCGTATTAGATTTTACTTAACCCCAACCTCTAATCTAGTTAACATATAAATTTGGCTAAGTGTATTAACTTTACTTAACCCCTACAAGCCTCGTTTTGCTACCTTGAGTTTGGTTAAGTGTCTCTATGGACTTAGCCCTCCCATTCTAGCTTAACTGTGTTAAGTTGGTTAAGTGTTCCTATGGACTTAACCCTCCCATTCTTGTTCTAGCTTTAACTAAATAAATTAAAGCCGCTACCACTCACAATAGACAGATATTATTGTGAATACTGGATGTGCCGGTTGGTTCCGGGCAGGTTTACGTCGCAACTCAGTCTTCGGGTTAGGCATATTCGTGTTTTCTAAGTTCAAAGGGGTTTTGATTAGTTTTTAAATCAGGTTTTGAAAGTAACCATCCCGTCCGTCGGATCAGCTAGGGATAGCCAGGGAGAGCAGGAAACTTGTATTTTCCAAACTCAAGCCTAGACACTATCCTCTCTGTCACCCTAGAACTTTCTGGTTTATTATTAAAAGAGATGTCGTTAACAAACCTTTAATTTTTCTAAATTAACATTTCCTCATTTAGGACAAATTCTATAAGTAAATTATTTCTAATTTACTTATTTCCTAATTACTCTTTTAATGTAAATTGTCTACATTTATTCCTATGGCCCATTTCCCCTTCTAAATCACATTTATGCTTTTTGGTATGTGGACTATACCAAATTAAGTGTCACTAACCATGATTTTGCTAAACCTGCCAATTACTCACAATTATGGACAATTTCACATTTATGCCAATATACTTACCGTTCCAAATCAGCTAATCCAATTCCGATTCAATATTCTAATTCACGTCAAACTAGGCTTATTACTCTAGTTCACTATTCATGTAAATGCTAGATTTACATGTCAATACTAAATTCAAATTACACATCTTATAATTCATGTCAAATTTATCCAATTTGCATTTCTATGAACATGACATAATACATGTTCCCAATTTATGCCAATTTCCTAGTTAAACTGCGTTTTTAGTAAATTTCATATTTTGCCCAAACCGCATTCCCACCGTTCGTATAATCGTGATTCAGTCTAGATTAAAGCTAGGTTCGTAGAAAATAGGGAATGAACCAAAGATGCTATGCAAAAGATGGACATACTAACTGGCATAAAAAGGGTTGAATAACGACGTCGGTTCAAGAACATGGGTAGACCTAACTTAATAGGTAATTTCCCAAGGTCTAAAACCAAGAATAGACAGAATAAAGGCGTAGGTTCAAGAACATGGGTAAACCTAACTTAATAGGTAAATTCCCAAGGTCTAAAACCAAAGAAAACAAAGAACAGACAGGATAGATAATCGGGTTTAGACCCAATTTCATAGTCCCAAAACTTAAACACTTTCCTAGTCATGAACCATAGGTGCTTAATCACAGTTGTCCCATTTATGTCATAGACAATAGTTTTGCTTCCTAATCAAAGGTATAGGCTTGTGTTCATAGTCATGGAAATAATTCTCCTAGTCACAGCCACAGTCATAGGCAATGTTCATAGTCATAGGCAATGTTCATAGTCAAAGAGGCATATGGTTCTAAGGTCCATAGTTTCATAGTCACAGTCTTATCGGTCATCGAATCATAACAGTTCTTGATTAAGTCCAAAGATGTAGGCATAGATTTGAATAGAAAGATTTGGCATATTCTTTTATTCCTTTAATTCATGTCACGAACAGAGAGAAACGTTCAAATCTAAAAAGTAACCGACTTACAGAGATTAGATTAGATTCGTAGAAAAATAGCCGTTGCAGTCGTTTGAATCTTCACTTGAATTCTGGCTTGAATCTCTTCTTCTTGAAAGTCTTTGAGCAGCATCTCCTCGTCTTGATTTATTTTATATATATTATTCTATTTATTATTTAATTAAGAGGAGGAGAAGAAGCCATGTTCACTAAGTATCTTTGCAGCATAAGGGTAGAGAAGAATTGTGAATAGAGAAGAAGACCAGGGCTGTTTATATAGTGTTAGGTGGATGAACCTGGTCAGAAAACGTAACCAGATACATCAGAACGAACCAGTGCAGAAAGCTGGAAAAAGCAGGGGGGTCGACCCCCTGGTCGACTACCCAGGTCGACTACCCAGTCGACCTAGGTGACCCAGGTCGACTACCCAGTCGACCTGGGTGCCCTGGGCGGGAAAATTCCCGCCCAGCCCATTCTGGATCCGATTTGAATTTTGAACCTGACCTGTTTTGAAATTTGAACTTCGCTGAATCTTCCGGAGGCCATATCTTCCTCATACGGACTCCGATTTATGCGAACTCGGACTCGTTTTCATGCATAATTCCAAGATGAACGTAATGGCGCAGCCCGTTTCCCTTGATTTTGATTTTAACTTTTAATTCTGCCCTGATTTGTGAATCCTAGTTTTAAAGAATTACGGGGTGTTACATATTGAAAAAGGAAAATATTTTTAAAATTAAAGGATTTTATAAAAAGAAAACTATTTATTTTGTAAATAAATAGATTAAAAAGGAATACTATATTGTAAATCAAATAGATAGGGTTGAAGAGAGATATTTAGAAAGCATTTACAAATAGAATTGAGTAAAAAGAAATATTTGTAAACTATTTACAAATAGAATTGAATAGGGATATTTATTTGAAATGAATAGAATAGAAAGAGGAAATTTATGTAAAATAAATAGAAAGAAACTAGTTAGATTATCAAAGGAATTACTTATAAAATCAATAGATTTTATATAAAAAGAAATATTTTATAAATAAATAGAATTATCAAAAAGGGAATTTATTTTGAAAACAAATAGATTGTAAAAAGGAATACTGGAAAAGTAACTAGAATTGTAGAAAAGAGGATTTTATATTTGAATAGATTTAAACCCGTGCTTCGCGCATGAGTATAACATGATTTAAAGCAAAGATTTTAAGTAAAATCTATTTTGAGCGACAGATTGAGAAGATAAATTTATAAATAATATTTTATAAATCAAATGAAATGTTTATCATCGGATAAATAGAATATATAAGTCAAGAGTTATATAGAGAAGTAAGAATCGATTTCAACATCGATATTTGAAACTGAATAATCAGTTAGGGTTAATTAGATAGAGTTAATCGAATTAGAATTAATTGAGTATTAGTTATTCAATTAGAGTTGATCGTTTACAGTTATTTGAGATAGAGTTAGTCAACATAGTTATTTAGGATGTGTTGCCATTTTGTGCGACTGTTAGCGTAATTCGCAGGGCTGTAGATAGCCTACGACGGTCGGATGTTTCCTGAGGAAATCAGGCGTAACCATTGTGATCGCTGCGCTCTAGAGTCAAAAGAATGGAGTTTAAATCAAGTATTAGTTAATCAGTATGAGTAAATAAGTCGAACTAGTCAAGTGGAGTTAAATAAGTCAAGTTAGAGTTAATCAGTTAAAGTTAATCAGTTAGAGTTACCCGGTTAGAGTTAATCAGTTAGAGTGAACTAGTTATGGTAAGTCGAATTAGAGTTATCCAAATGGAGATAAATAGTTCGAGTTAGTCGAGTATTGGTAAATTAAACAGAGTTAGTCCAAAGTAATTTATCGAATGTCATTTATTCGAGAAGAGTTATCGAATATGGTTTATTCGAAGAGAGATAATCGAATATAGTTATTCGAAGAAAAGGATTATCAAATATTAGTTATTCGAACAGAGGAATCGAATATAGTTTATTTGAAAGAGAGTTATTGGATAGTGATTATTCGAGAGTGAATTATTCATTGGAATTCGATTTATCGAATTGAGGGAAGTAATGTTTACTTTCCGTTTCAAATCAAGTTTTACTTATTTGTTAATAAATTAGTTGTTTGTTTGTTCATCCAAATTAAGGTATAAAAGTTATATTTAATCATGGAGTTATAAAATTATAGTTATAATCAAATGACACTGTAAAGGAAGTGGATTCGTAAACAGAATCCGAGAGTTTCGCATGGTAGTTTCTTACGGATTTAAGGTTTGAACTTCGTCTATTTCAAGGTTAGAATTGTCGTTCAGTTAAGGTCTGAGAGATAATTATACTCCAACTTGATTGACTTCAGTTTTAACTAAGGAATGGTTAAGGTTCGATAGTGAGAGTTGGTTAAGTAAATTGAGTTAATGACTGTAATGGGTTAGGTTGGCATAACGATGTTTTATTTAAACATCTGTTTCAATCCTGTAAAGGAGATGTGGAAATGTTTCCCAAATAAGGATCAGGAATGTTTTCCAATATAGGAAATAAGAAATAGAAGTAAATATGGTGATGTAGTCCATGTGATTTATAAAGTATGTTTTTTCCAAATTTAGAAAAATAGAATTTACCAAAATATAGAAAGGGGAAAATGGGTAAATTAATGATAATTTAATTAAAGGAAATAAACCTTTGAATGATGATTGGTCGATAAAATTTCCATCTGGAAATAATATCGCTGGTTGCACACCTGTTTTTCTTTGATAGTTAAATCACCGACTATCGAGGCTTTTGACCATTTTATCGTCGTCAATATGGCGAGACCAGGATCAGATGCATTATCTGAAAACCAATCTGTATGGACGTTAGCGTTGCGATCGAATATTGAAGATGGAGTTTTGCAAGGACTATCCTGTTTACAGAATAGTGCCTTCGGTTTGTCCAGTCCCAGGACAACGTGAATGGACGAATGTCTGACAGAGTATACCTAAAGGATCGCGTAAGTTGATCTCTTCAAACGTACTTAAGTTTGGTGGTGGAGGAATTCGTTTCTCTTAGCTTTATACCCATGGTATTTTTGGAGAAATCAATTTGTGATTTAACGGGTATGATGATGTGGCATTCAAAGTGAATGGTGGTCAAGTGTTCAGAAGATACGTAATGACCTCAAGCCTCATCAACCAGGAAATGACAGAAATCGGGCAGGCAACATGGCTAAGTGGGTCGCTCCCATTAGGGTGTATGTCACCTACCTAGAGAAAATCCATTTCATTCTATTGTCTATTTCGATGCTGTCCCTTTTCGGGAAGACGATGAGTAGCTCCCAACCGTTGGTGATATACATTCGATACACTCAAGCGAAATAAGTGGTCGGTCATGTGAGGGCCGGGTTGCAAGATGTTCTTGTTGAACCCAGTGTATTCGTCTCTAGAGATACACTATTAGCAGGTGGTCCCGTACGTTGTCATAGTCGGAATCCAATCTCCAATAAGCGCCTGCGATTTTGTTGTATACGATATATGTGGAACGTGAGATGCAAGCGTTCTACTAGATTGTTAATTACTTATGATTAGACATTATTCTAATATCAGAGGAGTATTGATTTCCAAAACTGTTTTGGGTTATCGTAAGGTAAAAGCCGTCCGTGTTTATGTGTGGATCGGTCCTACGATCATCTATTCTTTTGAAAAGAAATTTTGAAAAGTTAAACCAATGATTTGAGTTTACTCACACCAGTCCCATGATTGACCCAGAGTTTATCTTTGTTATGTTTTCCCTAAACTCTTGGGTGCCCAAATTCGTATGGGCAGTCAAGTAGTTCAGGACTTTACAGGTATACTTGGAGGAGCTTGAAGCAAGAGGCTTCAGGATTATATAGCTATTGTTATTTCCGCTGTGTGTAAGTGTTGTACTCTGATAATGTTATTATATTGTTATATTGCAAAGTTATGTTATATATTATATTTTATTCGTTCCGCTGTGAGATTCGTATTTATCTGATTATGTTCTTCTTCTTCTTCTATTCTAATTTTCTATCTTATCTATTATTACCCTCTAACTTCTTTCTATTAATAATTAACATGGATTTTATGTTGATTTTCTGGGTTGAAAATCTTCAGTTCGTTACATGAAACCTCCTGCTCCAGCTCCTTCTAGTGCATCTATAAATCCCGACTACTTGACTGCCCGTACAAAATTGGGCACCCAAGAGTTTAGGGAAAACAAAACAAAATAAACTCCGGGTCAGTCATGTGATTAGTGTGAGTAAACTCCAATCATTTGTTTAACATTTAAAATTCTTTCTAAAGAAATGATAATCGTAAGACCGATCCACACATAAACAAGGATGATTTTTACCTTACGATAACCCAAAACATTTCTTTAAAATCAATACTCTTCTGATATTATAATAATGTCTAAATCAAACAAATAACAATCTATTAAAACGCTTTCATCTCACGTTCTACATATATAATAAACAATCAAAACCACGGGCTCTTATTGGGATATGGATTCCAACTATGACAGGGTATGGATCCACCATCCGATCAGTGTACTCTAGAAGCGATACACTGGAGTTCAACAAAAACATCTTGTAATTCCGCCACACATGACTGGCCATTCATTTCGCTTGAATGTTCCGAATATACTATCACCTTATGGTTGGTATACCAACATAACCATTCCCGGGAGATATAGAAGCGAAAGAAGTAACAAATATGAATATTCTCTAGATGGTGACAATATACCCTACTTGGGTGCGACCCATTTAGCCATGCTGCTTGCCCAATTTCTGTCATTTCCTAGTTGATGAGGCTTGAGGTCAGAACGTATCTTTAACAGATCACTCCTTATTTACTTTGAATGCCACATCGTCATACCCGCCAAATCACAAATTGATTTCCCCAAAAATACCACGGGTATAAGCTAAGAGAAACGAATTCCTCCGCCACCAATGTAAATATGTTTGAAACGATCAACTTACATGATCTACCAGATATACTCTATCAGACACTCATCCATTCAAGTTGTCCTAGGAGTGGACAAATCCGAAGGCACTATCCTGTAAATCCATCTTAGGTAATTTCTACCTAGGATTTACTAAACAGCCCTTGCATATCTCTATCTTCAATTATCTTCATCGAATTTGATTCGCAATGCTAATGCCCATACAGAGTGGTTTTCAGATAATGAATCTGATCTCGATCACTCCGTTTTGACGACGGAAAAATGGTCAAAGACTTTGATAGTCGGTGAGTTAACTATCAAAGAAAAACATGTGTGCAAACAACGATATTATTTCCAGATGGAAATTCTGTCGATCAATCATCAATTAACATTTATTCATTTCCCCATTTCTCGTTTCCATATATTCATCAAATCCTTGTTTTCTAATTTTAGAAAATATATGTTATTAACTTTGGAAAATGTTTCTATTTCTGATTCACGCATCACTATCTTCTCACTTATATCAGTCTCTAACTATAAACTAGTAAGAGAACAACCCCCTATGTATTAACCCCGAAGGCCGAAACCAACATCAGATCGATACCCAGAAAGCCATTCAACTCAATTAATTTCAAGTCAGTTCTAATTTCAGTAATTCCATTTAAATTCCTAGTTCAAACCCCAAATTCCTTTATAATATTTTACTTGCAAAATATTTATTTTAAATCAATATCATGTTACACCCGTATGCGAAGCACAGGTCTAAACCTTCCTAATGTAAAATTCTCTTTTTATAAAACTCTATTCATTTTCCAAATATTTCCTTTTCTATTCAATATCCACTTCGAAATTCCATTTTATAAAATCTTTTGATTTTATATAAATATATTTTATTTTCAACATGCACATTGAAAATTCCCATTTTAATTCCAGTATTATATATGGTATTTAAAATACCAAAGAACAATGATCGATATCATTCAAACACACAAAATCAACAATAGATTTTATATCACATCATATATCACAATATATGAAAAACAATAAAATAAATGTTGAGGAATCCAGTTAGATTCCTCCGACCTGTTTCCCTGCATCCACAGATGTTAAACAATATAATAACATCGATTTCATTTTGATATGAAATATTCTAATAAACAGAATCAACATTTGATTAACGATTTATATATATATATCATTATCTATAATTTCAACCAATACATCAGAAGTTCAACCAACCAATCAACACACAGCAATCAATCATCATTTACACTAGATTATATTTATAAACATATAAACTATACAGAGTTAGTGAGATTTACTCACCATCCATTTGAACGACGATTTCGTGCTATTTTATCTAACTTCAAACTGACATTTGAAATTAGACAAAAATCCCAAACTTCTCAAAATGCATCCAAACCACTGCCTATGCGTAGTGCTTGGCGATAATGCAATTCACGGTTCGCGAATTCGACCTCGTATGAAATAATTATGGCGTTACGAAGTTAGCACGTGCTTCGTGCACAATTAATTAAACTTAACATAAACATTTTAATTAAAACTCCTTAACCCTAAATCACGTGATCTGCACATTCCTCCTTCCCCAATTCCATTTCTATTCCCTCATCCCTCCAGTATTATCATTTCAGCGTTGTCTGCCTGTTTGACCGTCCCTCTATTCCACCATGGCCATCTATCCCAGTCGCAACCAACACCACCCAACTCACTGGTTCATTTCACACCTAATGACCACCACTACACTCAGCTCGACCCCTTCCCAGAGAACCCGACCTGTAGCTTAACTATTCAAGTTCCACTGTCTCTTTTTATTTTCGACCACCGGAGTTCCTCCGAACCAATCGTCCTGGCCACCGCATCACCCTGAGTTCGTCCACCTCCTTGCTTTGGCCCAAAATTCCACTATGTCAAGGCCAAATGAAAGTCGTAGCCATGGGTCAGCTACTTCAAAAATCGTCCTCCCCCAGAAAGCATCGCACCATTTACTGTGTATACCACGAGATGCTCTCGCCTAGCCGATTCAAATGAATCCAACATCGCTCGTTTCTGTTGAGTATCTGATTTTATATAATTTGAGAGAAAATTAGAAACGGAGGTGACCTCTTTTGATTTTCTACGGAAAATATAAATTAGGTCTTAAGGATAGTAAAAGTGGTTATTTATAAGTAACAAAATTTAGATATTTTTAGTTAGATATTTGCTAGCATATTTTATATTATATTCACTTATATTCCAATCGACGTTCTAAGCTCGCAACGACCACAAAACAATTCCAAATGCGATGGAATTTGACATCCTACTATATTCCACTATTCCGAACTTAATGAATCTAGTTTCATCGAATTCTGAACCCGTTTGCAAAGTCACTATTTTTACGTGTAATTCAAATCGAATAAATTCCGATCGGTTTCCAAACACTTCTATTCTTCGATAATAAATTTATATTATTATATATATCTCAATAGAATATCATACAGCTCTAATATATTCCTATCTGGATTTATAGCTGAATATTTCAAAATCTAGTTGAATCGATATTCAATTTATATTGAAAATCCATTTATAATATAAATAAATTGTTATAAATTATAAAGGAATTCCATAGTGACTTTTCGAAATTTTGATTTGGAAATAACTCAAAATCTACACAATGAAATCTCGATTTTTCTCTTCTATTAGAAAAATATACTTCACCAGCTCCGAACGTTTCTTGTTTCACAGAAATCCGATTTAAAACGGATTCTGTATATCCAATTGATGTTTGAATCGCCAAATTATGAATTACAGCGCCATTTCGAGCCCAATTTAAATTATAATATAATTATACGTTCAACTGTCGTTTATATAATATATTCGTTAATATAATTCAACTCTAAACTGAATTATATATTATATACGATCAAATTCACATTATATTGTGAATTTTTTATTTTCGATCATTAAGGAAACGAATATATTATTCTATTATTTAATTTAATTAAATATTCACCATTATTTTATTAAATAGCTATTTAAATCTCTATATCACTATTTAAATAATTAAATTAATTAATTATTATCCGTAAAAATGCGGGTCATCACATTCTTCCCCCCTTAAAATAATTCCGTCCTCGAAATTGCTAAGGTAGAAAACAAACCCTATTGACTAGTTAAAATTTATTTGTTCACTTTTTAACTTTAGTTTCAACTGAACCAATTTATTTTAATTAAAATATTAATTCTTTCTTATTAACGAAAATTTTCAAAAATCCTGAAAATTTTCTAACACCTTAAAATTTCGAAAATTTTGCTAGCACCTCCTTTGTACGGCTCAATCGGTACAACTATCACTCGCGTCTCTAGGCCTTCTTCAACCCAAAAGAAAATCAAACAGCCAAGCGGCTTGCCAATTCAGCTCATAAAATCTCATACCCAATATGAAATATAAACTGGTACCTTTTTGTTGGGTATATCAATATATCCTTTCCATGTGTTACCAATTCTGCATACATTAATGTCATCTCAGTCAACTCCAATCAATTCATTCGCTTATATTCAAACCAGATCTCATTTCAACTCGAGTTTCATTCTTGGTTCCAAATTCTTAACTTATTAATCCAATACACTTACTTGATATCATTATTTTCTAATTCATTTTCTACTTAACAGACTTTATTTCAAATCTCAATTTGTTTCACAAACTTTTGTTTAATTTGTTTCTTTTTTATCCGTCTCTTCCTGGGAATTTTCAAACAACTTAGTTTTTCAAAAGTCAACCAATCTTGTTCGAATATTAAACAACTTGCTTTCGCAAAATATTTCCAAAACAAAATCTTTGGTAGTAATCCGTTACTTACTACCCGAAAATGAACACCGATGATGCTGCGCAGTCATCTTCGGAATCTATTTTCCAGCGATCGAAGTGAGTTCAATAATGTAGCACTTTCAAAACCATTTCTAAACACTTCCATTTTGAAATCTATTTCAAAATACTATTCCTAATACTTGGAAAACATTTCTAAAATCTCCCAGGATTTTAAAATTCTCTTTTACTTAATTCAATTCCATTTAAAAACACTTTTCATGTTTTCGGAATTTTAATTCCAAATTCTAATTTTAATCCAGATTTAATTCATCTGATTTCATATATTACACTTATATGAATTCTGATCGGTTATTTATATAACCATTTCAATTTATAATCTCATTCGATTATAATTACAACCAACACAACCTATATATTATATTAATTACAATATATAGATTCCTTTTATAACAAAATATATTTCAGGTAAAATTATTTCATTTACCCTCTTTTCAAAACATACAATGTCGGTTCATCGTATTCAAGTGTTTATTAACTCCTACCGATACAGTGGATCAAACTGATCGACCAGAACTCATAAACGACTCTACCAATAAATCTCTAAAATATAAAACCATTTTATATTGAACAACAAATACGCGCTCATATATATACACTCAAACTCAATCTAGGGTATTGCTAACCCTATCTCTACTGAGTCAGGCCACAGAGCCAAGGTAATAACTTAACCTTAAGCTCTGATACCACTGTAACGACCCGGGGAATTAGCGATCTTGGTATATCGACATATAACCAAATGTCGACTATCAAGCATCGGAAATACCGGATAGTCCATGAAAGAAATTAAAGGGTGAGAATAGATAAGATAGAAACTTAGAATAGAAGAAGAAGAAGAACATACAACATCAGAATAAACACGAATCTCACAGCGGAATGAACAATATATAATAGATACATAACTTTGAAATAAAATCAGTATATGTATACAGTAACATTATCAGAGTATAACACTTACATTAAAGCGGAATTAAACAATAATTATAAAAGCACAGCTGAAGCCTCCTGCTCCAGCTCCTTCTAGTGCATCTGTAAATCCCGACTACTTGACTGCCCGTACAAAATTGGGCACCCAAGAGTTTAGGGAAAACTAAACAAAATATACTCCGGGTCAGTCATGTGACTAGTGTGAGTAAACTTCAATCATGTGTTTAACATTTAAAATCCTTTCTAAAGAAATGATAATCATAAGACCGATCCACACATAAACAAGGATGGTTTTTACCTTACGATAACCCAAAACATTTCTTTAAAATCAATACTCTTCTGATATTATAATAATGTCTAAATCAAACAAATAACAATCTAGTAGAATGCTTTCATCTCACATTCTACATATATAATACACAATAAAAACCGCGGGCTCTTATTGGGGTGTGGATTCCAACTATGACAAGGTATGGATTCACCTTCCGATCAGTGTACTATAGAAGCGATACACTGGAGTTTAACAAGAACATCTTGTAACTCGGCCACACATGACCGGCCATTCATTTCGCTTGATGTTGCGAATATATTATCACCTTATGGTAGGTATACCAACATAACCATTCCCGGGAGATACAGAAGCGAAAGAAGTAACAAATTTGAATATTCTCAAGATGGTGACAATATACCCTACTTGGGTGCGACCCACTTAGCCATGCAACCTGCCCGATTTCTATCATTTCCCAGTTGATGAGGCTTGAGGTCAGAACGTATCTTTAACAGATCAATCCTTATTTACTTCGAATGCACATCGTCATACCCGCCAAATCACAAATTGATTTCCCTAAATATACCATGGGTATAAGCTAAGAGAAACGAATTCCTCTACCACCAACGTAAATACGTTTGAAATGATCAACTTACGCGATCTACCACATATACTCAATCAGACATTCGTCCATTCACGTTGCCCTGGGACAGGGCAAATCTGAAGGCACTATTCTGTAAATCCATCTTAGGCAATTTCTACCTAGGATTTACTGAACAGCCCTGGAATAACTCCATCTTCAATTATCTTCATCATATTTTATTCGCAACGCTAATGCCCATACAGAGTGGTTTTTAGATAATGAATCTAATCCCGGTATCTCCGTATTGACGACGGAAAAATGGTCAAAGACTTTGATAGTCAGTGAGTTAACTATCAAAGAAAAACATGTGTGCAAACAACGATATTATTTCCAGATGGTAATATTATCGATCAATCATCAATCAACATTTATTCATTTCCCCATTTCTTGTTTCCATATATTCATCAAATCCTTATTTTCTAATTTTAGAAAATATACGTTATTAACTTTGGAAAACGTTTCCATTTCTGATTCACGCATCACTATCTTCTCACATATATCAGTCTCTAACTGTAAACTAGTAAGAGAACAACCCCTACATATTAACTCTGAAGTCCGAAACCAACATCAGATCGATACCCAGAAAGCCATTCAACTCAATTAATTTCCAGTCAGTTCTAATTTCAGTAATTCCATTTAAATTCCTAATTCAAACCCCAAATTCCTTTATAATATTTTATTTTCAAAATATTTACTTTAAATCAACATCTTGTTACACCCGTGTGCATAGCACGGGTCTAAACCTTCCTAATGTAAAATTATGTTTTTATAAAACTCTATTCATTTTCCAAATATTTCCTTTTCTATTCAATATCCACTTTGAAATTCCATTTTATAAAATCATTTGATTTTATATAAATATATTTTATTTTCAACATACACATTGAAAATTCCCATTTTAATTCCAGTATTATATATGGTATTTAAAAGACCAAATAACAATGATCGATATCATTCAAACACACTAAATCAACAACAGATTTTATATCACATCATATATTACAATATATGAAAAACAGTAGACCTGTTTCCCTGCATCCACAGATGTTAAACAATATAATAACATCAATTTCATTTCGATATGAAATATTCTAATAAACACAATCAACATTTGATTAACGATTTTTATATATATATATATCGTTATCTATAATTTCAACCAATACATCAGCAATTCAACCAACCAATCAACATACAACAATCAATTATCATTTATAACCACTCAATTATATTTATAAAAATAAATTGTACAAAATTAGTGAGATTTACTCATCATCCATTTCAACGACGATTTCGCACAATTTTATCTAACTTCAAACTGACGTTTGAAATTAGACAAAAATCCCAAACTTCTCAGAATGCTTCCAAACCGCTGCATACGCGTAGTGCTTGGCGATACGAATCCAACGCAATTCACGGTTCGCGAATCCGACCTCGTACGAAATAATTATGGTGTTACGAAGTTAGCACGTGCTTCGCGCACAATTAATTAAACTTAACATAAACATTTTAATTAAAACTCCTCACCCTAAATCATGTGATCTGCACGTTCCTTCCCCAATTCCATTTCAATTCCCTCCTCCCTCAGTATTACCATTTCAGCGTTGATCGCCTGTTTGACCGTCCCTCTATTCCACAGCGGTCATCTATCCAGTCGCAACCAACACCACTCAACTCAGGGGACCATTCCGCACCTAATGACCACCACTACACTCATCTCGACCCCTTCCCAGAGAACCCGACCTGTAGCTTAACCGTTCAAGTTCCACTGTCGCTTTTTATTTTCGACCACCGGAGTTCTTCCTAACCACATCGTCCTGGCCACCGCGTCACCCCGAGTTCATCCACCTCCTTGCTTTGGCCCAAAATTCCACTATGTCGAGGCCAAATAAAAGTCGTAGCCATGGGTCAGCTACTTCAAAAATCGTCCTCCCACATAAAGCATCGCACCATTTACTGTGTATACCACGAGATGCTCTCGTCTAGCCGATTCAAATGAATCCAACATCACTTGTTTCTATTGAGTATCTGATTTTATAAAATTTGAGAGAAAATTAGAAACGGAGGCGGCCTCTTTTGATTTTCTACAGGAAATGTCAATTAGGTCCTAAGGATGGTAAAAGGGGTTATTTATAAAAAACAAAATTTAGATATTTTTAGTTAGATTTTTGTTCGGATATTTCATATTATATTCACTTATATTCCAGTCGACGTTCTAAGCTCGCAACGACCAGAAAACAATTCCAAATGCGATGGAATTTGACACCCTACTATATTCCACTATTCCGGACTCAATAAATCTAGTTTCATCGAATTCTGAACCCGTTTGCAAAGTCACTATTTTTACGTGTAATTCAAATCGAATAAATTCCAGTCGATTTCCAAACACTTCTATTCTTTGGTAATAAATTTATATTATCATATATATCTCAATAAAATATCATACTGCTCCAATATATTCCTATCTGGATTTATAGCTCGATATTTCAAAATCCAGTTGAATTGATATTCAATTTATATTGAAAATCAATTTATAATATAAATAAATCGCTATAAATTATGAAGGAATTCCATAGCGACTTTTCGAAATTTTGATTTGGACATAACACAAAATCTACACAATGAATTCTTGATTTTTCTCTTCCATTAGAAAAATATACTTCACCAGCTCCGAACGTTTCTTGTTTCACAGAAATCCGATTTAAAACGGATTATGTATATCCAACTGAAGTTCGAATCGCCAAATTACGAACCGCAGCGCCATTTCGAGCACGATTTAAATTATAATATAATTACATGTTCAACTGTCATTTATATAATATATTCGTTAATATAATTCAACTCTAAACTGAATTATATATTATATATGATCCAATTCACACTATATTGTGAATTTTGTTATTTCCGATCATTCCAGAAATAAATATATTATTCTATTATTTTATTTAATTAAATATTCACTATTATTTAATTAAATAGTTATTTAAATATCTATACCACTCTTTAAATAATTAAATTAATTAATCATTATCCATAAAAATACGGGTCGTTACAGGTTTAGATTAAAGCCTAAAATCTAATGGCCTCAAATATAAACATAAAATACAATGAACCTAGACATAATGTCCATTGATTCTTGACACCAATCTCTATTATAAATAGCCTCGAAAACCAAACCTGTTCTTCACTATTCGATTTCTCTACCTTTCTCAAATTACCTTCTTCTCAAATATAATTTTTATGGAGTATTGGGGGATTGGTTCTACACATATTTCTGGGGGATATTCATAGATAGAGAGGATCTACCAAAGCTTATTGGATTTGCTCCAATTTTATGTGAGTGTTACTGTGATTATTGGAATTCTTCTAAGTTAATGTTAAAATTGATACCATGGTTGTTACGGTAATTTCTAATCAAAAACTTTATGTTCATTTGTTGTTTATTTACAGATCCAGTTATATCTGATTCTTTTCTCTGTAAATAATTCTTTTAGATCCGATCTGTTCTTATTCTTCCCTTTTTCTTTTATCTATTTGAGTAAATCCATTAACGTAATATTCGGAAGATAATGAAAATTTGTAAAATAGTGGACTTTGGGCATATTTGATAATAATTTTGATAACATGTTCATTTGACTTTAATTTGGAAAACCTGTTAATTTTACATTGAACATGTTAGTTTGGCATTTATGCTCATTTGATATTAATTTGGAAAATATGTTCATTTAACATTAATTTGGAAAACCTGTTATTTGACGTTAAACTTGTTAATTTGACATTTATATTCATTTGACAATAATTTGGGAAACATGTTCATCTGACATTAATTTGGAAAACCTGTTAATTGGATGTTAATCTGGAAAACATGTTATTTGACTTTAGTTTAAACATGTTAATCTATGTTCATTTGATATTAATTTGGAAAACATGTTCATTAGACATTAATTTGGGAACCCGTTAATTTGACTTTAAACAAGTTAATTTGACATTAATTTGGAAAACCTGTTAATTTGACGTTTGTGTTCATTTGACATTAATTTGGAAAACAGGTTTCATTTAACATTAATTTGGAAAACCTGTTAATTTGATATTAAACATGTTATTTTGAAATTTATGTTCATTTTACATTAATTTGGAAAACCTGTTAATTTGACATTAATTTGGAAAATCTGTTAATTTGATGTTAAACATATTAATTTGTCAATTATTTTTATTTGACATTAAATTGGAAAACATGTACATTTAACAATAATTTGGAAAACCTGTTAATTTGAAGTTAAACGTGTTATTTTGGAATTAGTTTGGAAACATGTTCATTTAACATTAATTTGAAAAACCTATTAATTTGACGTTAATTTGAAAATCATATTAATTTGACATTTATGTTCATTTGACATTAATTTGGAAAACATGTTAATTTGATAGTAGTTTGGAAAACATGTTAATTTGACATTAATTTGAAAAACATGTTAATTGTACTAAATTTAACATTAAGTAAACTGTATCTAGAAAACGTGTCAGTTGGAACGAATTGTACTTAATTTAATTAAGTTATTTGTAATGGTAAAACTTCTAAACAGTTATGTATTGAATTCGATTTGACTTGACATGGGAAAGCGTTGTAGAGTACATTCGTTAATTGCAACTTGGAAATATAACAAATAGTTATATTGGGCTTGCTAAATGAACTTAAGCATGTTAAGTTAAACTTATCTAACTAATAAGCTAATCTTGAAAGGGGTCCGTTCTAATGGGATACAAGGGGCTAAGAGAAAACCTAGATATTACTTGTTTGTTTGCTTGCTTGGAACCCGTATCAATCAGTACCCTTCTGTCCTCATCTGAGTCCCGGGAGAGACGAAGGCACGCTTTACTAATGCTCGATTGTAAGAGGTGCAACGTTCTAATGGGATACAAAGGTCTCAAGGAAAACTTAGTTATTACTTGCTTGATTGGAATATGTATATATTAGTACCCTCCTATTATCATTTGAGTCTCGGGAGAGACTAAGACATGCTTTTCTGATGCTTGATTGTAGAGGTTCAAATTTTGAGGTAGGTACGGGCGCATTACGGTGGAACCATGAGCGTGCATTGTTCCGAACAAGAAAGATAAGATGTTGTAATGTTTGTGAATAAGGCTATGTCTTTTAAGTTGATGGGTTTGGGACTGACATCCCCGAATGTCATAGCTGGCACAGTTTATTCAAGTCTGTTTAGAAAGCCGATCGATGGGTAGCATTAGGAAATTCCTTCCTAATTACTTGTTCATGTCTGTATCTGTAGAAGTGCAAAACAGTCAATGTGCTCAATCTGATTATTATTATTATTACCATCATTGTCTTTTTCATAAGAATACCCAATCCTTATTATTAAGTCATAGCAGTTATTGTTCACCTTTAGATATGTACTGATGCTTATGCTTTAATGACACTAGAACCTATTTATCTGTTTTTCTTAACTTAGCAGTCGAGCTAGTAATCTTACAGCTCACTAGGCTTTATGTCTAACCCTTTTCCTTCCTTTTTCTTTTCTTTCTCTCATGCCTACAGGGAGAAAATGTATAGTTCAAATTTCTTTGTATATTTTGTCATAATGGATTTCTGCAAAAGATAGATTACTTCATATTCTCTTTCCAAGGTTAGGATGTATCTTTTTGACTATTTGGGGAAAAATATTATTTTACTTTGATATTGTTTTTGACTGAGAATTTACTTTGTAACTATTTGGTTAATCGAAACAAAGATGGGTTTTTATTTAGAAATGAAAGTGTCTTCTTCCACTGTAAATTTATTATTTTATGTCTTGTGAAATCTTAATATCTATGATGTTTTTGTCTTTATACCTACAATGCTCCATAATTTCTTACTGAAATTCTCATATAGGTGACATAAAGGAATGCGGGGTGTTATAAGAATTCTATAAAAGAAATAATACTCACATTTAAAGTGAGTAATGGTTTAAAGCAAACGTTCTGCAAAATGAAAATGAAAAATACCTAAAATGGTAATTTTATTCCGAAGTTTGGAACGTTAATTATTCGAAAGAGAGTTATACATTGGATTTCCACTATGTAGAATTCAAGGAAGTACTATTTACTTTATGTTTTAATCAAGATTTAATTATTTAATTATTTATTCAAAATAATAAATAAAATTATATTTTAAAATTAAATATTTCGAAAGCGGGATTACAACGCTATTGTTATAATCAATGATTTCCGGAAAAAAGTGGATTCTTAAACAGATTTCGAGAGTTACATAAACATTGTTTGTTAAATATGGAAATTGTGAGCTTTGACCATTTCAAAGTTTAGAATGTTTTTAAATCAAGGTCTGAGAGGTAATTATACCCCAACTTAATTGACTTCATTGTTGACTAAGGATTGTTTAAGTGTTGGTAGTAAGGACTGGTTAAAGATACGGGCAGTTGATGGGTGTTATGGTTTTGAATTGTCATAACAGTATTTTACACGATATTTTTGTAAATCCAAGTAAATGAGTTATGGAAACGTTTTTCCAAATATAATCAGAGATGTTATCTCAGTACAGAAAATAAAATGATTAAGTTGATGAGAAGTTAAGATATTGTGAATATATAGAAATGTTTTTTGATATCAATAACGTATATTTTCTAAATGTAGAAAATAAGGATTTATGAATATATGGAAATGTTTTCCGATGTTTATAAGAGATATTTTATGAAATATGGAAAATAAATAATTTATGATATGTGGAAAAGTTTTCCAAGAATAGTGAGATGCCAAACAGATTTTGAGGAATATCTGGGGAAAGATGGAAAACGGAAAAATGATAAATTAATAAGAAATTAATTTAAAGGGCTCAGCGTCTCTTGATGCTTAATAAACAAAATTTACTTTCGAAAATAGGATCATTGGTTGTATGGATGTTTCCTTTGATAGTTAAATAACCGACTATCAAAGTTTTGGCCCTTTTTTATATTTTCATTGTCAATACGAAGAGATCGGAATAGGGTTATGATCAGAAAACCACTCTGTATGGGCATAAGCGTTTCGAATCAAATTATGCTAAAGACAATTCAAGGAGGAGTAAAGTGCAAGGGTTGTTTTGTTAATCCAAGGTAGAAATTGCCTAATATGGATTTGTGGGATGGTGCCTTCAATTTTTCCTATCCTAGGACAACTTATATGGACGAAAGTCTGACAGAGTATTTCTAGATGTGTTGTATGCTTTCAGTTACGATTGCTGATCATAACCGTTGGTGATGGCACATTTGGTACACTCAAGCGAAATGAGTGGCCGGTCATGTGTGGCTTATGTTGCAAGATGTTCTTGTTGAACCCAATGTATTCCTTTTTAGAGATAAACTATCGGAAGACGGTTCTATACCTTGTTATAGTTGGAAATCCATTGACGAATAAGCACCCGTGGTTTTTTTTTGTATATTATGCATGTGGAGCATGAGATTCAAGCATTCCACTAGATTTCTGTTGATTTGATTAGACACTATTATAATATTAGAATAGTATTGATATAAAGAATATTTTGGGTAAGGTAAAAGTCATCCATATTTATGTGTGGATCGGTATTATGATTATCCTTTCTTTTAAAAGGGGTTTTAAAAGTTAAATCAAGCGGTTGGAGTTTAATCACAACAGTCTCATGACTGGCCCAGAGATTATTTTGTTTTGTTTTACCCTAATCTCTTGGGTGCCCAAGTTTATACAGGAAATCAAGTAGTCGGGATTTTACAGATACACTTGGAGGAGCTCGGAGCAGGAGGCTTCAACATAGATAAATACTATTTATTACTGCTGTGTTGTACTCTGATGATGGTATGTTATATAATATATTTTATTCGTTCCGTTATGAGATAGTATCTGCTATGATTCTATTGTGTTGTTGTTCTTTGTTTTCTTCTATTTTACTCTTTTCTTTCTTATCTCTTCTCACCTTCTAATTTCTTTCTTTGAATCTGGGTTTCTGTGCACTTTGGGTTGGACTTGTGTTATATTTGGCTGACTTAAATGGTACAGAAATTCGAATCGCCACAATCCTACTCTATGCTATTTTCACACAAGGCATCAATTATATTATAGTATGGACTTTAAGACATACTAAGGCTTAAGATTTGGATAAGTGACCATTAACAATCTGAAAATCTCGACTAACGCTTACTGGCTTGAAATCTGGATAAGCAATACAGTCATGTAGAATCATTCATTAGCTTTTCATTTATATAAATTTACTGACGCAAGCTGATTGCATTTTAGAAAGTACTAAAGGTCTTATAATTTTTTATGTAATGCATTTTTTCCAGATAACATTGGTTATTACTATTAACGAAATTAGATTTATTTCATTAATGGTCTAGCAAGACTTATTGATCCTTTTCCCATATTTTGAATTGGCAACACTGTAATAGTTTACAAAATTAACACAACAATCAATTATACAAAATAATCTGCATGTTTTAGTGTCTATCTATGTTATACTTTGTAAAATCATACAGATACATGAAAATAATGCTTTAATCATAATTATGTAACCGCGGCTGCTGTAACACCCCACGTCCATTAATGTCACTCTCAAAGGGAATGCATTAACTTTCATTGAGTATTATTGGTGAATAGAACAAAATATAACAAGCCAGATACATATATTGATACTTGAAAATTTTTAAAACAACTTTTATTGCAGCGGAGAAATAGTTTGATTATAACATCAACAGTAAAACCAAGTACAGTTAGTATCCATCTTGACAAATTGTTTTCTGAGTACAAAAAATAAAAAAGCACAACCCCAACATAAGTAGCCATAATAGAGATGAGCTGAACTTTACTTTCAGCAATCCAGGCACTTCCAAAGAGAGAGAAAGATCCAAATCAAGCTCCACTAACACTAGTCCCAGCCTGAGAGATTGAGGGGGAAATGGAAGAAAAGAGGGGAAAACAAAGGGGGTCAGACATAAAGTCTGGCGAGTACAATAACTTCAACAATATAATTATTAAAGTAATTAGGATAAAGCATAAACTGGTAAAACAAGGAATGAATGTGAAACAAGTGGGCAAGACAAAACAAACAAAAGGAATATTCTGGCGTTAATCTCGCTCCTAATCACTATAAGATAATTACTATACTGCACCAATATTAGTCACCCTAAAAGTTGATCCCGCCTACTGAACAAAATAATAATAATGGTAGTTTCGTGTATCCTTAGCTGTCTTCATAGGTGCCTCCTGCTCCTATCTCCACTAGTTGTACCCACTACCCTCCCCATTCTAATTACATTTATTCATAATATGGTAGTTGTACTCCTAGTTGTCTTCATAGGTGCTGTCTGCTCTTATCTCCACTAGTCGTACCCACTACCTTCCCCTTTCGATTGGCTCCCTAACTCGTAGATACCCGTGCTGGTCCCACAGTGAGGTTTATCTCTCCCCAAAGTGGCAACCCGATACCACTAAAGATGCACGGCTTATACCTACTCGATGCAGCAACGTCTTACCTACCAGCCCGGGCCCACGTACGCACATGACCCCGTTGGACTTGCGTTGTCACCTATAACCCGTTTTGACCTCTTACTAACAAGCCTAGTAAGCGTGTCCCGTCCTCGATCTAGATCGAGCTCACTTAGATACTAAATGGGTTACTGGTTGAAAAGGGTCCCCACGCTTGACACAAGCTTTCCACCTATGCTTGGTCCCCACTAGGATTTTCCACTTAACTCCCTCTTATTCATGTCTTCTTACATGTTTCAACTTGGTTAAGTGTTTATGATTATATCCCACATGTCACCTATGTTACCCACTTATCAAATCAACATGTGTTATTATTTAAGCTTATCTTAACCCTATCCGCTTATCAGATCAATATATATATTATTGGTTAAGCTGGTCTTAACCCTATCCACTTATATATTATTGGTTAAGTTGGTCTTAACCCTATCCACTTATATATTGTTGGCTAAGTTGGTCTTAGCCTTACCCACTTATCAAATTAATATATATTATTGGTTAAGATGGTCTTATCCCTACCCACATATATATTTTTGGTTAAGCTAGTCTTAACCTTACCCACTTATCAAATTAATATATATTATTGGTTAAGCTGGTCTTAACCCTATCCACTTATCAGATCAATATTGGTTAAGTTTGTCTTAACCCTATCCACTTATCAGATTAATATATTATTGGTTAAGCTGGTCTTAACCCTACCCACTTATATATTTATGGTTAAGCTGGTCTTAACCTTACCCACTTATCAAATCAATATTGGTTAAGTTTGTCTTAACCCTATTCACTTATCAAATCAATGTTGGTTCAGTTTGTCTTAGCCCTATTCACTTATCAGATTAATATATTATTGGTTAAGCTGGTCTTAATCCAATCCACTTATATATTTTTGGTTAAGCTGGACTTAACCTTACCCACTTATCAAATCAATATTGGTTAAGTTTGTGTTAACCCTATTCACTTATCAAATCAATGTTGGTTAAGTTTGTCTTAACCCTATTCATTTATCAGATTAATATATTATTGGTTAAGCTGGTCTAACCCTATCCACTTATTTATTTTATGTATCATATATATATATATATATATATATATATATATATATCGTATAACATGTCTTTACTTGATTTTGGATTAAGTACATCTTAGTTCATATATACATTGGTTAAGAGAATAACAACCTAAATATCAACCCCGAAGACCGAAATCAACATCAGATTGGTACTCGGAGGATTACTCAACTCAACCAAACTTTTATTTGTCATTTATATTCGTCTTTGATCAGCATTGATTAATTATTAATGCACAGACCTCTCACATTAAGCCGATTGCTTCTGGCCGCTGGATATGCCGTGCGGTCCCGGGCAGACTTCCACCACAAGCCAGACTTAACCTCGTATCTAAGCATCTTTTAATTATGCCTACGACCTCTCACATTAGACAGATGTTTGTGGTTGTTGGATGTGCCGGGCGGGTCCGGGCAGTCTTATACCACAAACGAGTCTAACCTCGTGTCTTAGACGTTTATTGCTCATTTAATTTATTCCTTTGACCTCTCACATTAGACTACCGTTTGTGGTTGCTGGATTTGCCAGGCGGGTCCGGACAGTCTTATACCACAAACGAGTCTAAAATCGTGTCTTAGGCATCTATTATTACACATTGTTATTCAACCCCAATTTAAATTAATATCCCTATTTCAAATTGTTAATAACTTCGAAATTAATCTATGTCCATAATTGTCACCTAAATTATGTCCATAATTTTTAGGTATAAAAGTTTAACCAATTAATGTCTCAATTTAATTATATGCTTTTAAAGCTATTTTATGCCGATTCACAATTTACATAATTAATAGTTTACACGCTATTCGTACGTTCAAATATGAAATATATTAGACTCGCAAATGGTCTAACTTACAAAAAAAGAAACATCATAACTTGCATAACACACAAAAATAGATTTAACTTGCAAATAAATTTGCATAGCCAATAATTTGCATAGACAATGATCATAAAGAATCATATATTTGCTTAAACTACCGTGGATCTAAATATAGATCTAAACATGAAATTGTGAACTAGCATATATGAATTATGGGTCTCACCTAAACTTGCATATGTGAATATAATTTTCCCCTAAAAATGTGAATATAGTTTTCACCTAAACTTGCATATGGATTTCTACAACTTGCATATGAATTTATCGCATGTTTTTGCATATAAACTAACATATGTATATACTTGATTCACATATAAACTTGTGTACAATTCACATATAGACTTTCATAAGATTCATATTCAAACTAGCATACGATTTAATATCCCAAACTTGCATAAAATTCACATAAGATTTAGCATATGATTTAACATCCCAAACTTGCATAAGATTCACATACGAATTAACATATATAAAAACAGACTTGCATAAGATTCGTATTCAAACTAGCATATGATTTAACATCCCAAACTTGCATACGGTTTCACATACGAACTAGCATATGATTTACATCCCAAACTTGCATAAAATGAATCAAGTTAAACATGTATAATTGGACATATGAAATAGATCTACCAAATAAGATAACAAAGTTAAACAACATAATGTGATTTAACAGACATGTTCTCATAATCCAATTATAATTCATCATAACTAATTTATTAATTATATTGTGAAAGAAATTGCACTCATAAAGATAGGTTAGAGAAGAGAATTATTTGTTCGTCTTTTGAATTAGAATTCTGACTTGCTAATCCCTAATCTTTAGGAAAGAGAACTATCCTAGAACCAGCATTGTGGCCAAGAGACAAATTTTGTTTAGGTTTAGGGTTTGAGTCTAGGCACTCTTTTATAGAAGTTTGAATCAACCTAAGCCATTAGATTATCATAGGAGCAATTCCAACCATCTAAACCAGATAGAGTTATCTAGAATAGCCACATTATCCCTAATGACTCAACAAAGAGTCAGAAATCGTCGCATTTCAGATCTGCCCGAGGGGGGTAGGTCGACCCCCAGGTCGACCTGTATAGGGAGGTCGACCTGGCCTGAGGTAGGTCGACCTCCAAGCCGACCTGCCTTTGTGTTTAATTTTCTGAATTTTGAATTTCTTTTCTTAACTGATTTAATTTATATAAATTTCTGAAACTTCTGAGGGCATAACTTCCTCATATGAAGTCTGATTCACAAAAACTTGGACTCTGTTCCAAGTAGAATTTCGAGACGAACGCAATGGCGTAACCCGTTTCCCTTAACTTTCAATTTAACAATTAAGTATTCTTTAATTCATTAATTTTAATATTTAAAATTACGGGGTGTTGTATTCTCCCCTCCTTGAAGGATTTAGCCCCCGAAATCTCTAAGTTAAGGAGAATGTATATCCTACCATCCAATCGTCCATCTACTCAATCAATAAACACATGCATCCATTGTCCTTAAAAGACTTATAATGTCGTATAAACATATGCAAAGTGTGTGTATATGTTCCTTACCTAATGCAAAATCATGCGGTCTGCTGATTCAGTTGACCTCCTTAACGCAAATCATTATAATGCCATGTGTCCATTATATATGCCAAAGAATCCTAATGACACATATTATTTCTACATGCGTTCACGACCATTCATCTAAATGCAACATCTATATATTAACATAACCATTATACATCCATTAAAATATGCACACATATTTATATGCAATATGACAGTGACTGAGCCGATCTAGTGCCTAATGTGTGTGTACATGCATCCACGAGCAACCACTAGCAACCACTTGCATCCATTTGCATCCACCAAACATAACATGTCTCAAACACATGTTTACAACCATTGGGTTTTTCCTAACTAAAGATCGAAGATATCATCGCAAAGACATACTAAATGATAGGACAAGTATCAACAAAGCGGTAGAAAAAGGAGAAGTTAAAAACATACCCTTAAAAAGGAAAGGGTACAGTGTAAGCATCTCGTCTTCCGTTTCTCAAGTCGCGTCTCCTTGATCATCTCCCCTTTTCACTTTGACTAACTTGACCTCTTTGTTGTGTAGCCCTAATACCTTCATCCCAAGGATGCATGTAGGAGCTTGTCTAATCGTGGCATCTCACTCTACTTCCATTTCTCTAAGCATGCTCGGCTCCACTGCTTCCGCGGTATCTTGTAACACTTCCGCAAATGCGATACGTGAAACATGTCGTGAACATCACTAAGATAGTTGCCTCTTCTCATGTCCCTCCAAAATCTAGGATACATAACCTCAAAAGATCTTCAAGGATTCTATTCACCCCTTCCTGTCCATCCATCCATCTGTGGATGATAAGCGATACTCGTACTTGCCTCCTTTTGCATATCACCTTTTCCTCTTGCATTGAAAACTGCTCCAAGCCATGTCCCGCAAGCACCGGTATACACTGTGAATGGCTTACTTCCATCTGGCAAACTTAAAGCTGGATCTGTTTTTGAAGCCCTCTTCAAATGCTGGAAAGCATCGTCACGGTCAACATCCCAAGCAAAAGTCAAGTTCTTCGTTAACCGAGTAAGTGAGGCTGATATCTTCGCAAAGTCATTAATGAACTTCCTATAATAGCCCGCCAGCCCTAAAAAGCTTCTTACTGTTGTTGCATTCTTAGGAATCTTCCAACCTTGGGTTGCCACCACTTTTGCGAGATCCACAGCTATCCCTTCCTTGGAGACCACGTGTCCTAAGAACCTCACTTCTTTCCTCCAAAAATGACATTTGGAGAACTTAGCTTTGAGTTGATGCGCTCGTAGGGTCTCTAAGACTTCCCTAAGATCTAGGGCATGCTCTTCCTTGCTTCTAGAGAAAATCAAGATATCGTCCACAAAGACTACCCTTCTTTCACAGTCTAGGATGGCACCGTATCTGGCTAGCCAATCCATGACTAGAATCAAGCCGTAGCCCATGAAGCCAAGAACAAAGTCGTTGCATTCGAACCCAACGCCCAAGATAGACACTCTCAAATCATGACAAATCATCGAAAGACGAGCCGAACCACCAATAGGATTTGAGACTACCATGGGATCCGTAACTAGACTAGTATTTTGGAGCATTGTTTCAACTAACAAAGCAGACACAAACGAGTGTGAAGCGCCAAAATTCAAACAAGGTGCGAACAGGATGATCAAAAAGAAAAACCAACCTTCCAACCAAGATATTTCTACCTCTATCAGGTATGCCAGCAGTGAGGGAATGCGTCTGCCCTCCAGAAGATCATGTACCTTGTCCTTACTCTTGCCTTTTGCTTCTTTGAAGGATCCTAGTAAGATGTCCTGTTCCTCCGTAATGAAAACAACCAATCTTCTTCTTCTTCTTTCTAACGTCTTTATTTAAGTAGTCAGGTATTTCATAGTGTGGCCCTTCCTTTTCTCTTGGCCCCTTGTTATCCTTACCGCCTTTCTTTGGATCTACTTTCTTATCGTGTGCCCTATCTTTGTCTCTCATATACATTTTCCATTCTTGACCTCCCACCAAAAATGAGGCTTCATCCTTTATTAACCAAACAGCTAATTGAACCTTCCTCCCATCGTCTATCGTAAAGGTACTAACAAGTCCTCCGTTTCCTTCTAGCTTTGACAAACGCCCCAGTCCCATGAAGCGGTTTTCCGCCAATCGTACGGAAGTTCTTACATATCTTAAAGAAAGAGTCTATACGTGGAGGAAGAAGTTCAAAAAGGGAAGAGGAAGACATTCAAAACAGAGAATCGAAGGAAAGATATATGGCTCTTGGGGGTTATGTTTTTAAAACAAACTTTTCTCTTGAAAATACTCTCCTTAAAACATATTTTTGAAAGTATTTCTTTATAAAATGCTTTTGAAAAATAGCTTTTCAAAATCTCTTATCTGTTATGTTAACCTTCAGCTCTGATACCATATGTAACACCCCACGTCCATTAATGTCACTCTCAAAGGGAATGCAATAACATTCATGGAGTATTATTGGTGAATAGAACAGAATATAACAAGAAAAATACATATATTGATACTTGAAAATTTTTAAAACAACTTTTATTGCCGCGGAGAAATAGTTTGATTACAACAACATCAACAGTAAAACCAAGTACACTTAGTATCCATCTTCACAAATTGTTTACTGAGTACATAAAGTAAAAAAGCATAACCCCAACATAAGTAGCCATAAAAGAGATGAGCTGAACTTTACTTTCAGCAATCCAGGCACTTCCAAAGTGAGAGAAAGATCCAAATCAAGCTCCACTAATAGTAGTCCTACCCTGAGAACCTGGAGGGAAAAAGGAAGAAAAGAGGCGAAAACAAAGGGGGTCAGACATAAAGTCTGGCGAGTACAATAAATTTAACAATATAACTATTAAAGTAATTAGGATTAGGCATAAATTGGTAAAACAAGGAATGACTATGAAACTAGTGGGCAAGACAAAACAAACAAAAGGAATATTCTGGCATTAATCTCGCTCCTAATCACTATAGGATAATTACTATACTGCACCAATACTAGTCACCCTAAAAGTTGATCCCGCCTACTGAACAAAATAATAATATTGGTAGTTTCGTGTACCCCTATCTGTCTTCATAGGTGCCGCCTGCTCCTATCTCCACTAGTTGTACCCACTACCCTCCCCATTCTAATTATAACATTTATTCATAAAATGGTAGTTGTACTCCTAGCTGTCTTCATAGGTACCGCCTGCTCCTATCTCCGCTAGTCGTACCCACTACCTTTCCCATTCGATCAGCTCACTAACTCGTAGATACCCGTGCTGGTCCCAGAGTGAGGTGTATCACTCCCCAAAGTGGCAACCCTATACCACTAAAGTTGCACGGTTTATACCTACGCAACAACGTCTTACCTACCAGCCCGGGCCCACGCACGCACATGACCCCGTTGGACTTGCGTTGCCACCGCTAACACGTTTTGACCTCTTACAATGAAGCCCAGTAAGCGTGTCCCGTCCTCGATCTAGATCGAGCTCACTTAGATACTAAATGGGTTACTGGTTGAAAAGGGTCCCCACGTTTGACACAAGCTTTCCACCTATGCTTGGTCCCCACTAGGATTTTCCACTTAGCCCCCTCTTATTCATGTCTTCTTACATGTTTCAACTTGGTTAAGTATTTATGATTATATCCCATATGTCACCTATGTTACCCACTTATCAAATCAACATGTGTTATTGGTTAAGCTTGTCTTAACCCTATCCGCTTATCAGATCAATATATATATATATATATATATATATTGGTTAAGCTGGTCTTCACCCTATCCACTTATATATTATTCGTTAAGTTGGTCTTAACCCTATCCACTTATATATTGTTAGCTAAGTTGGTCTTAGACTTACCCACTTATCAAATTAATGTATATTATTGGTTAAGCTGGTCTTATCCCTACCCACTTATATATTTTTGGTTAAGCTGGTCTTAACCTTACCCACTTATCAAATTACTATATATTATTGCTCAAGCTGGTCTTAACCTTAACCACTTATCAGATCAATATTGGTTAAGTTTGTCTTAACCCTATCCCCTTATTAGATTAATATATTATTGGTTAAGTTGGTATTAACCCTACCCACTTATATTTTTTTGGTTAAGCTGGTCTTAACCTTACCCACTTATCAAATCAATATTGGTTAAGTTTCTCATAACTCTATTCACTTATCAAATCAATGTTGGTTAAGTTTGTCTTAACCCTATTCACTTATCAAATCAATGTTGGTTAAGTTTGTCTTAACCCTATTCACTTATCAGATTAATATATTATTGGTTAAGCTGGTCGTAACCCTATTTACTTATATATTTTTGGCTAAGCTGGTTTTAACCTTACCCACTTATCAAATCAATATTGGTTAAGTTTGTCTTAACCCTATTCACTTATTAGATTAATATATTATTGGTTAAGCTGGTCTTAACCCTATCCCCTTATATATTTTATGTAGCATATATATATATACATATATATATATATATATCATACAACATGTTTTTACTTAATTTAGGATTAAGTACATCTTAGTTCACAGATACATTGGTTAAGAGAATAACTCCCTAAGTATCAACCCCGAAGTCCGAAATCAATATCAGATTGGCACTCAGAGAATTACTCAACTCAACCAAACTTTTGTTTGTCATTCATATTCGTCTTTGACCAACATTAATTAATTATTAATGCATAGATCTCTCACATTAAGTCAATTGCTTTTGGCCACTAGATATGCCGGGCGGTTCCGGGTAGACTTCCACCACAAGCCAGACTTAACCTCATGTCTAAGCATCTATTAATTATGCCTACGACCTCTCACCATAGACTAACGTTTGTGGTTGCTGGATGTGCCAGGCGGGTCTGGGCAGTCTTATACCACAAACGAGTCTAACCTCGTGTCTTAGGCATTTATTACTCATTTAATTTATGCCATTGACATCTCACATTAGACTACCGTTTGTGGTTGTTGGATTTGTCGGGCGGGTCCGGGCAGTCTTATACCACAAACGAGTCTAACCTCGTATCTTAGGCATTTATTATTACACATTATTATTCAACCCCTATTTGAATTAATATCCCTATTTCAAATTGTCAATAACTTCCAAATTAATCTATATCCATAATTGTCACCTAAATTATCCATAATTTTTAGGTATAAAAGTTTATACCAATTAATGTCTCAATTTAATTATATACTTTTAAAGCTATTTTATGCCAATTCACAATTTACATAATTAATATTTTCCCATTGTCCCCACGCAATTCGAACGTTCAAATATGAAATATGTTAGACTCGCAAATAGTCTAACTTATAAAAAATGAAACATCACAACTTACATAACACATAAAAATAGATTTAACTTGCAAATAAATTTGCGTAGCCAATAATTTTCATAGACAATGGTCATATAGAATCATATTTTGCATAAACTACCATGGATCTAAATATAGATCTTAACATGAAATTGTGAACTTGCATATATGAACTATGGGTCTCACCTAAACTTGTATATATGAATATAATTTTCACCTAAAAATGTGAATATAGTTTTCACCTAAACTTGCATATGGATTTCTACAACTTGCATATGAATTTATCACATGTTTTTGCATATAAACTAGCATATGTATATACTTGATTCACATATAAACTTGTGTACAATTCACATATAGACTTTCATAAGATTCATATTCAAACTAGCATACGATTTAACATCCCAAACTTGCATAAAATTCACATACGAATTAGCATATGATTTAACATCCCAAACTTGCATAAGATTCACATACGAATTAACATATATAAAAACAGACTTGCATAAGATTCATATTCAAACTAGCATATGATTTAACATCCCAAACTTGCATAAGGTTTCACATACGAACTAGCATATGATTTACATCCCAAACTTGCATAAAATGAATCAAGTTAAACATGTATAATTGGACATATGAAATAGATCTACCAACATAAGATAACAAAGTTAAACAACATCACGTGATTCGACAGACATGTTCTCATAATCCAATTATAACTCATCATAATTAATTTATTAATTATATTGTGAAAGAAATTGCACTCACAAAGGTAGGTTAGAGAAGAGAATGATTTGTTCGTCTTTTGAATTAGAATTCTGACTTGCTAATCCCTAGGCTTTAGAAGGAGAACTATCCTAGCAGCAACATGGTGGCCAAGAGACAAATTTTGTTTAGGTTTAAGGTTTGAGTCTAGGCACTCTTTTATATAAGTTTGAATCAACCTATGCCGTTAGATTATCATAGGAGCAATCCCAACCATCCAGACTAGATAGAGTTATCTAGAACAACCACATCAGCCCTAATGACTCAACAAAGAGTCAGAACTCGTCGCATTTCAGATCTGCCCGAGGGAGGTAGGTCGACCTGTATAGGGAGGTCGATCCCCTGGCCAACCTGGCCTGGGGTAGGTTGACCTCTAGGTCGACCTGCCTTTGTATTTAATTTTCTGAATTTTGAATTTCTTTTCTGAACTGATTTAATTTATATAAACTTCTGAAACTTCCGAGGGCCATAATTTCCTCATACGAAGTCCGATTCACGAAAACTTGGACTCTATTCCAAGCAGAATTTCGTGACGAACGTAATGGAGTAACCCATTTCCCTTAATTTTCACTTTAACAATTAAGTATTCTTTAATTCGTTAATTTTAATATTTAAAATTATGGGGTGTTATAGCTGCAAGATGCAACAAAAACGATAAAAAATCAAAAGGCAAAGCTAAACTTACACAGGAAAATTTGTACAAACAAATGCAATTTATGCATTACAATTCACTGCAAATTCAATATATAATGATATGAATATTCATTCACTTTCAAATCAAATTCAGGTATGATGGATATAATTTATTTGTTGTTTAAAGCTTAGTAGTTAAATGTTCTTTTGAATTTCAATTCACAAACCAAAACAAATTTTATTATTTCGTATAAAATCTATTCTAAATAATATACGCTATAACAGAATTCACAGTTGTCAAACATAATCCTCTTGAGATTAACAATCAAATAAAATAAATAAATTATCAACTTGAAAGTTTAATCTCTTTTTTTATCAAATTATTTTATTAGAATAGTTAATAGCTAGGACTTATTTCATTCAAAGTTGTCATTAAAAATTAATTAAATTAAATTAAATTAAATAATTGCCCCAATAATTCAATAAGAACTGCAATTTCAATTACCAAAATGTGGTAATGTTACTCGCAAAATAGAAACAATATAAAATAATTGCATCACAAATATTGGTAAATATATACAACTTTGGTAAGTCGATAAACAATTAATGAAAAAAGCACGAGAACACAAAGCTAATTTTGATACAAAATAAAGCAACAAACTTAAGTTCATCGGCTTACATAAAGTAATAGGATCTAAAAAAAGTAAATTCAAAATGGAGATCCTACGGTTAGTACTAATAACAATTAAGATTAGAAAATCAAAAGAATCACTGTCAAACTACATAGGAAATATGTAAGTACCAAGTAAACACACACACACACACTATAAGAATTTCAATTTTGTTTTGATTTTGCATCACACAAAGCAGTAATGAATGATGAGCTAAAATTGTAATCATAAGTATGGATATTCTAAACACCATTATTAAACAAAAAAATGATTACTTAATATCAAATCCAAGAAAGAAGAAGGTGGTGCTAGAACGATAATAATTATTTACAATCTAGGACAAAAGAAAATGAAATATACCTTGA
The DNA here is from genome assembly GCA_030737875.1 of Allium sativum. Taxonomy (NCBI): domain Eukaryota; kingdom Viridiplantae; phylum Streptophyta; class Magnoliopsida; order Asparagales; family Amaryllidaceae; genus Allium; species Allium sativum. The sequence continues at coordinate 503,836,106 of CM060921.1, read as the reverse complement.
TTGGAATAAGGTAGAAGCGGAGATGTTGATGAAGGCGGATCAAATTTGAGGCAACAAGTAAGGCTTGTCCTATGTGTTCTGGTACCTAAAGCCAATTGCAAAACCAATTTTTTAAACTATCGTGGTTTTATTTGCACATTTCTAAATCAGGGAAATATTTTGAAGGACAGATTGTTTGAAAATTTTAACCACAAGGACAAGAGACTAAAAATTTATTTAAAAGGACAAAACATAACCCAAATTTATTCAAAAGGACAAACCAGAGGACATTTAAATAAAAATAAGTTTTTTTTAAAAAAAATTTCCAGATTTTAGGTATTAGTTTTGTATGTCAGTAGGTATCAGTTTGCTCTCTGCAGCTAATAGGTAGCAGTTTTGTGCATATGAAGATATTAGGTTTTATCCTAAAACTTGTAGATAAGTGAGGTGTTGGTCGATATAGGCGCAAAAAAATTAGTGTATATAGCAATTCTTCAGATGAGAAAAATATAAGAGAATCAGTCGAGCTGAGATAATATAATTCATTGTAAATAATAACCTGGAGTTAGAGCTGCAGTCATGAGTTGTCCCCAAGCTTCATCTCCACATCCTCGTATGCATGAACAGCCTACCAACAAACCACCACTATACATCCATAAACAACCTCTCTTTGCAATCTCATTAGACATCAATAGTTAAGCATAAAAGCCTCAAATGTATCTACAATCTCATCACACTACCAAACAGCTCAGCTCCTATATTCTGACAAGTTTCCATCTTCCACTGTCATTCTCTGTAAAAAAAAAAAAAAAAAAAAAAAAAAAAAAAAAAGAAAACCATTACATGTAAAACTGATACCTGTTAGTATTAAAAACTGCTACCTATAAGCATTAGGCTAAAAACTGATACCTTCATACACACAAAACTGCTACCTATTAGCAGCAGAAAGCAAATTGATACCTACAGACATACAAAACTGATACCTAAAATCTGCAAAAAAAAAAAAAATCCCCTTTATTTTATCCTTTAAATAAATCTGGACTATGTTTTGTTCTTTTGAATAAATTTTTAGTCTCTTGTCCTTGCAGTTAAAATTTTCGATCAATTTGTCCTTGTGGTTAAAATCCCCTTTCTAAATACCGTAAAAGCAACATTAAATAATATTTAATATTAATATTTATTATAATAAAAATAATCAAATTATGAATGTCTAATCAACTTGTAATAAATTTTCAAAAATATCTTCAAATCAGATAATATAAATATTCATAATATAAGTTTGTATAAAAGATATATTTTATTACATAATAACATAAAAAAGGTGAAAATCAACTCAAAGATCAATGAAAAAGCAATACCTATGTGTAGTAAAAGAAAACATGCTTTTGAATTTCTTGTATGGGTATCCTCTTGTTTATCGCTCATTCGTTGCTCACATGAATAACAGTCTAGAAACAAAATGATGGGAATACGATATTTACTACCAAAAAACATATCAACTATGTAATAGGAGAAAACACACTCCTCATACATCATCCACTTACGAGTGATGTTTAACATAAAGAGCTAGTGATGTGTAACAACCAAAATTTCTAGTGTATTTTTATTTAATTATTTAATTTAATTTAATTTTATTTTATTCGTTTAAAACTCATTTTTTTGGATTTTGTTGAATAACTATTTAGATTTTGATATAAAACTAAATTTATTTTGGATTTTATATAACGAATGATTTTTGATTTTGATATGAATATAATTTAATAATTGAACATGATATTGGAAAATCTAAATCTTATTGTGAAGACCCGCAACTTCCCCGTAAAGGAAAGCGTCGGATAGTTCGAGAACAAGCCACAACAGAACGCATACACAAGAACCTTTCATTGTATATTACAACAATGCATCAGATTACAAGAATATACAGAGTATAAAAGAATATTACACAGAAATATCAGAGATTTAAATTACATTTAAATACATAGCAGCGGAAAATAATACAATACACAACTAGAATGAGATATACGGATACAAAGCTTTCCGGATATCGTTCCAGCTGTAAACCAGGATCCTGTGAATATAAATCTGCAAAACCGAAACTACTAGCTGCCCGTGTCAAAAATAGGGGCACCCAGAGTTTAGGTTAAAACAATAAACTCCAGGTCAGTCATGTGACTGGTGTGAGAACTAAAACAGTTATTAATCTTTATTTTAAATCATTAGGTAAATCAAGGGACCACGCCGTATAACACGGAACGAGTTTCCTCCCAAGAATACCAGTGCATAAAACAAACAGCGCAATGCTAAATAAAGAAAAATGAAGCTGTTATAAGACCCAGGTCCCATCACACAATGCAACGCAGTCGAGGACAGGGTTTTCCCTTATAACAGCCAAAGGATGCTTGATACGTTTTAAAACAAATCATTTGATACTAGTATAAGTGTATAAAACAACTTCAAATCATAAGTATCAATCATAGGCGGCATAAGCGCCCCATCCCACTATGTCGCCATATATAGGATTACAATTAAAACCGCAAAGGTCACGTATTTGGAAATTGGATTTCCGTCTATGAACCGAGGCAAAAGATAGTCCTCAACCGTTTTCGTGACTGCCTAGCCCGAGCCACAGGGTCAGAGCGCATCGACCCTTGGATCGTCAGGGCCGGTCCACACGGAGTGGATTAAAATGCCTGAACATGCATTTCCCCGCCCTATGGGGCGTAAACGAGCCAACTAAATGACTCCATCGGTTCGAGAACGACCGATCAATCCGAGGCGCCTCGCAACAGCAACAACCACATAAGTCAAACTCGTCAGGGCGTGTAAAACCACTGACGCCACTTCTAGCTAGGAAGAAACGCATGCCCTCCCTGACGTCCTCTCCCGTTTTTGGTTCATACCGGGTGTGAAACTCGCGAATCAACGTTACACAAAGCTATGCCACAAAGGCCTTGCTTTGATCATCACCACAAGACTTTGCTTTTCAACAGAAGCCTTGATCATTTGCATCTTAGCATGCCACACAGGCAAACCATCCTATGCAACCGATATCAGTCACACAGAATGAAATCCGATGTCAGACACACAGTCCATTTACAAGTCCGTTCTGGGTCTGAACGAAACCGGAGGCACCTAGTACCCCGCATATCCATCGATCTCCAAGTACGTCTGGACGATCACTAACTGTTTCCATCTTCTTGGGTGTACAGCCCAATCAAGATCATCAGTTATCACCCAAACGACGTGAAGACATCCGGTCTTCGACCATCGTCTTCATCTTCGACTTATCGTCGTATCAGTTATTCAGAATGGGATAAACCCGGTCTTTCCGAATAACTCGCGTATATTTTAAATAAGTGTTATACAAACACAACATACGCCTCATTCCAATTCATTAGTCACTAACCGTAAATTAATCAAGAGAATAATTCCCCAAATATTAACCCCGAAGGCCGAAACCAACATCAGATCAATATCCAGAAAACCATTCTGCTTGGCTAACCGACAGTTAGTTTCTAAATTTCACGTTCAAATCTAATTAAAGATTTAATTATCGCCTGGAGCAAAACTGGTGATACTCCATTCTCGATCTTTTCAATCTAATTAAAGATTCATTAAAACTCCACTTAGTTTTAATCATTATCTGGGTTAAAGAGTCAGTGTCATTTAAAAACACGATTCACGATAAACCCAAAATCACATTCCATTAATTATCGGGTTAAAGAACAAGTGTTATTTAAAACACTGTTCACGATAAACCCAAAAATCAATACCAATTCAATTCCAATTAAATATCATTTAATTGGTACACTTCATTAAATCTAAATAAAAAGATTTAATCTTTTCTCAACTGGGTTCAAGAACAGTGTTAGTGAAGACACCATTCACGACAAACCCAAATCACATTCGATATTCAATACAAGGCTCTGAATAGAAAATATATCGGCTTATATTCAATATCGAATCCTACGACTAACAAATGCCGTATTGGAAATAACGATATAAATATATATCTTTCAAATTTCCATAACAACACCTGTATAATCACGAATTCCAACATCGAAATATTCCGAAGACAATTTCGATTCAAATCCCCTCCAATGCAATCATTGGATATTCTGGTTATTTTCAAAACCCTTTTCAAATTCAATTTATTTATTTAAAAATAAATAGAATTATAATTCTAGTTCAAAACTAGTTCATTTCGATAAAAATCTATTTTTATCTTTTCAAATATGGAGTTTTTCATCCCAAATCTTCAAAAATCATTTCTTATGATTTTACACAAATTATTACTATTTTTAATAATTTTATCAAGGCCCGTACAGTCGATTTCCATTAATGGCCATCGAACTGCACTTATAGCGACCTTTTTCAAATTTGATTTGGACATAATTCCAAATCCAACCGTTAGATTTCTAATTTATCACATTCGTTAGAAAGCTCTTTTCGATACGAACCCAACGGTTCCGGTTCTAGGAGAATCCGACGGTCGGATCTCCCGTAATGTCCGTTTGAAATAAATGGTCGAAATTCACGAACTGCCGCGGCGCGGCGCGTTCTATTCAGGCCATTATATTATATATATAATATATATAATATATATTTCGTCGATTTCTATTTAAAACGAATTATATAAATAGTTTTGAATTCGTTTCAAAAACATTTTCAACTTCCATTTCAATTCAAATCAAAATTGAATTCTTCTTTATAAATTCGTTTTAAAATCCATTTCTATTCAATTCAAATTTCAATTCAATTTGAATTCATTTCAATTCACTTTCAATTCAATTCGAATTCGTTTTCAATTCAATTCATTTCGAAATCGTTTTAAATTCAATTCAAAATATTCGATTTCGAAATCACTTTTCAATATTCATTTTTAAGATGAATAAAATCGATATAAATATCGTCCACGTCAAAATGGCGTCAATCTAATCAACACGGCTTCATAACTTTCTATTTTCAAATATTCTATTTCAAATATTTCCTATTATCAAAATATTTGTTATTATCAAAATATTCTTTATTTTCACGATTGGAATGAGGCCCAATCAATTACCATATAAAATTAATTATATGGATTTTCATACAACACATGTATATAATAACATTGAAAATAATCAACCATCAACCAAAGTGCACTACACTGTATAAGCATCAAATATAGATATTCAACGCTTATAACAGCCTGTCAATCAATCGATCGACATATTTAATCAATCAGGATGAGTGAAATTCATATTTCATCCCAACACCCGTGTGGGGTTTCAAACAATCAAACACAGATTTTAGTTGTGCAGTTGGGCGATGTGTAAAATTTATCGTCCCAATCAATGTCATTCAAATAAGTGTACATAAACAAACCATCTGGTTTGTAAATGAATATTTATTTATTCACTTCACTATTTTCATATTCACGTTAAAAATTATATTTTTAACGATAAAACATTTTATTTCAACCTATGAATTTCTATTCAATTCATTTATTCAATAAAATGATATCTTTATTTTTCTAACATATTTTAGAAAATTTCGGCGGCATAACGGCACGATACTAGAAACGGGACAAGGCCTAGCCTAATCCCCGGTCTAGTGAAGGCCCACGCCATTCACATATCAATCAATTCACTTTCGTTATGCAAACCACAAAACTTGGAGTAAGAGTCTAACCTAGCCTTACTCCTTCGCCTTATAACGGCGCACGTCTAATCCTAACCAATTTATCGATTCGATTTTTTTTCACACCACAAACCACATTCAAACCAATATCACAATCAATAACCAAACAGCCAAACAAACAAGTCCATGGTCTGTGGACGATTGTGTCGGGTGCTACTAAACACCGTCTGCATCCTAGTATATATATATAACTAGAAAATAAATTGAAGGGTGAGAAATTCTCACATATAGCTATCCTAGCTCCACGGCACTTCTTTTGCAGAAAATCTTGTCGTTCTTGCCTTTCTTCACTTTCGTTGCCCAATGCCACTATATATATAAAAATTGAATTTTTATTTCAAAGTTCAATATATAAAAATCGAATTTTTACTTCAAAGTTCAATATATAAAAATCGAATTTTTACTTCAAAGTTCAATATATAAAAATCGAATTTTTAGTTAGCTATTCAATATATAAAAATCATATTTTTAGTTAGCTATTCAATATATAAAAATCATATTTTTAGTTAGCTATTCAATATATAAAAATCTGATTTTGACTTCGGCTTTCAATGTATAAAAATCTGATTTTTCTATCGAAGTTCAATATTTAAAAATCAAATTTTCTATTTCGACTTTCAACATATAAAAATCCTATTTTTATTTCGACTTTCAACATAAAAAAAAATCTGATTTTCTTTGCTTTTAAAATCAGTTTTTCCTCTATTCTAAAAATCAGTTTTTTTTTTCTTATTATTATTTTTTTTTCTCTATTTCAAAATCAGTTTTTACTCTATTAATAAAAATGATTTTTATCCTAGAAAGAAAATCAGTTTTAAACTAATTCAAATTTCAGTTTTAATTTAATATAAAAATCAGTTTTAACTGCTTAAAAAAAATCAGTTTTTAAATTTTAAACAAATCAGTTTTTATTTCCCTTTTTTTTTATCAGTTTAAAAATCATTTTCAAAATCAGTTTTTAAATGTTTTAAAATCAGAATTTAAAAACATAAAAAAAATCAGTTTTTTTTTACTTTTATTAATCAATTCGGTTTTTATACTAAAAAAAAACAATTCAGCTCTATACTTATTTTTCTAAAATAAAAATAAAATAAAAATATAAAGAGAATTACTTACCGATAGGGGGGGGGGGTTTCTGCAGTTCGTCGGCGGCAACTTCGAGGTGGCGGCGGTCGGGGTTCGAACGGGGTCTTCGTCGATGCAGGGGGAGGCGATGCTTCGGGGTTCGAGGGTTGCGTCGTCTTCACCGGGAGGAGGAGGTCGTGCGGTGGGGGCTTCGGCGACTTCGTCGGCGGGTTCGAAGACAAGGCGGCGGCGATTTAGGTTTCCTTTTTTTTTTTTTTTTTTTTTTCCTCTGGTTCTAATCGAATGAACGGGGGGGCCAAGCAGAAGATAAGAGGGAGGGAGGGAATAAAATATATTTTTTTTATTATTTATTATTTAATTATTCAAAAAGTTGACTTTTACATACGACCACTAAACGAGGCCCACCGCCTGCCGTCTATAGCGTTTTACCCCCATCCCGAACACAATGGGATATGTATCGCAAGCTGAATCGACCGTTTCGATCAGTTTCCGTTGCATTTACATTTAAATCAGTTTATTTAATTTTAAACGTACATTTCAAATTACCGGGGTCACATACTAACTCGAAAATTTCCCGAAAAATATTTTCTAGCTTCGTATTGACGATACGGTCCTAACAAAACTAGTTTCGTCGAATTCTGGGACCGTTAGAAAAATGGCCAATTTCCAGTCGATTAAAATCAACTGAAACTGGTCAAACGCGTTTTCCTTTGCCACGCTCACATATTGATTCGAAAAATTATGAAATTTGGAATCTAGCAATAACTTGACATCACGGACCCAACAAAAGTGGTTTCGTCGAAATCCGAGGTCATTTGCAAAATGTCCATTTTTAAGGGCCTGAATTCCATAGCGACTATTCAGAATTTTCAACTGGACATATCTTTCGATTCCGGCTATCAAATTTCGATTGGTCGGATTCGTTAGAAAGATATCATCAAATAGATCCCATTATTTTTGGTTTCACTAAAATCCGGATTGTTTTGCACCCGGTACATTCAATTGAAGTTTGAAATCGAATTATCGAACTACCGCGCCATTTTCAATTCTATTTATAATTATATATAAATATTTATATTCTAACGACGACGCGTATAATATATACGTTCGAATTATATTCAAAATAAATTTCTCGTCGATTTTATTTAAAATAATCTATTTTAAATAATCGAAATTCGCTAAAATTGCCAAAATAAAAATTTTAAACTGGCCCAGAATTTGCGGGTTGTTACACTTATTTAGTGAATAAATTTTTTCGAGTTTAGTTATTTGAATTTGAATTCATTCCTAAATTTAAGTTTAATTATTAAACTTGTATTATAATTTGTTTATTAATATTATCAAAATTTGATCTTTGATTTAATTTCAATATTATTTCTCTTGTATTATGTAGATCAGTCGTCTGTATTGATCATTGTTCTCGAAAACATCGTTTGGATTTCTATTTGTTGGATTCATTTTCTTTTGGTATTCCAAACCAATTCTTCTTCTAATTTGTTAATCTTGTTTTATCCATCCATCATTCCATATCAAAACTAAATCTCATTTGATATCGTCTACTATTTGATGTAAAATCATTCTTTAAATATATATATGCCAAACCGTTCATTCACTTCTTATTTTCAATTTTATTTAGAATAATATCTGTCCTAATTTTATTTTATTTCGTTGCCTAAAAACATCGTTAAACTCTCATTTGTCACAATCCATTTTCCATCTGTTCAAATTAAAACAATTCATTCCCTTTGATTTGCAAATCCATTTATTCCCTGATTTGTTTAAATTTTGAAAATTGTCTGTACCTTCTCAAACTTGAAATGTTAGTTCCCTTTTTATTCGGTAACACTTGTTATTTTTATTCAACTGTCCATCCGTTCACTTCTGTTTCCATTTACACGTTCGTTTTCCATTTTGAAATTAAAAAAAATCAAATGTTTTGTTTTTCTCAAAAGTCATTGTGCGTTTCCAAAGTTTGTCTGTCTTCAATGAAAACTTTACTACTTCGTATAAAAAAAAAGGAACAGCTGTTTCATTTCTTTTTCTAAACTATCCTGCTAAATCTCCTCCCTACCATTTCTTTTTCGTGCAAAAGGGGAATGGAAACGCAGCTGCTTACCTTTTACAGAACACCTTCCCATCTCATTTCCATCATCACATTTCATCCCATTTTCTTTCCTTCCCATCACAATAACCGATCATCTCCACAAACATCATCTGCCAATAAACCCCTGAAGTTCACCTTGTTGCTACGCATTCCTTCTCCCTACCGAGCCTTTTTTTACAACTAGAGCCTCTCTTGAAGTTGTGTCCCCTCCCAACAGCGGCCTGCGCCCTGCTCAGCGCCGAAGCCACGCGAAGCCCGGACTGAAAGCAGCGCCGAGCCCCACTCTCCCTCCTCGCCTCGCTAAAACGACCCAAACTTCCCTTTTCTAGAAACCCCGGATTGAGTTGAGAAAACAACGCATTAGAACACAAACAAAGAACATTTCATTGTTATTACAACAGTTTACATCAGAGTACAAGAATATAACAAAGTATGAATAAATAATACACATCATAAAAATATCAGAGATTTAAATTACATTTAAACAGCAGCGGAAAAATAATGCAAATCACAACTGAAAGAAATACACGAATACAGAGCTTTCCGAATATCGCTTCAGTTGTAAACTAGATTCCTATGAATATAGTATCTGCAAAACCAAAACTACTAGCTGCCCATGTGGAAAATAGGGGCAACCAGAGTTTAGGTTAAAACAATAAACTCCGGGTCAGTCATGTGACTGGTCTGAGAACTAAAACAATTATTAACTTGTAATTTGATAGTTAGGAAAATCATGGAACCACGCCGTAAAACACGGAATGGGTTTACTCCACATGGATCTTAGTTTAAAATAAAATAACGCAATGCTTTTTGATAAAATGAAGCTATTATAAGACTCAGGTCCCATCACACAATGCAACGCAAGCCGGAGGATAGAGTTTTACCTTATAATAGCCAAACATGTTTGGTACGTATTAAAACAAATCATTTTCATACTATTGTAAGTGCATAGTGTTTAAAAACAACTTCAAATATAAATGCATCAATCATAGACGGCATGGGTACCATATATCATGTCACCATACTAGTTCTACGATTAAAACCGCACAATATCGTATTGGAAGTTGGATTTCCATCATGAACCAAGGCAAGGGATCGTCCTTAGCGGATTCGAGACAATCTAGCCCATGTCTCAGGATCAGTCGCAACTACACCTCGGATCTTCAGGGCCGGTCCACACTTTAGTGGATTGGTAATTCCTGAACAATACGTTTCCCCGCCCTATGGGGAATAAAATCTAAGCCAATAGGGACTCAATATGTGAGGCGCCTCATTCCATCATCCATATAAGTAAAAATGTCTAGGCTCCATACCATGAAACCACTCCTAGCTAGAAAAAAACACATGTTCTCCCTGCAGTCCTCTCTTGTTTCTGGTTCATACTGGGGTATGAGGCTCGCGAAGTATCACTATACACAAAGCTATGCTAACTAAAGTCGTGCTGTGATCATCATTCACAAGACTCTACTTTTCAACAAAAGCCTTGATATTTTGCATATTAGCATGACACACTAACAATTCACGCCATGCAACTGATGTCTATCAATATATAACCTCTAAGATCGTACGTCTCAAAAAAGGGTGTTAAGAAAGAGAATAAATTCTCCACCACCGAACAGATATATATATATATATAATAGAAATCAATTAGCACAGAATAAAATCCAATGTCATACACACATCCATTTACAAGTCTATTCTGGGTCTGAACAAAACCGGAGTCACCTTATTCCTCGTCCCGTATGTCCAATTTAGGAGAGAGGTCCTTGCATATCCGTCAATCTCCAAGTACGTCTGAACGATTACTACTTATTACCTTGTTTTGGGTATACAGCCCAATCAAGACATCAGTAATCATCCAAACGTTGTGAAGATCTCTGGTCTTCAACCATCATCTTCATTGTTGACTTTTAATCGTCGTAGTAGTTATTCAGAATGGGTTAAACCTGGTCTTTCCGAATAATTCGCGTATTTTATAATCAATAATAAAGTGCTATAAAAACACATCATACGCCCTATTCCAATTCAGAATATTCTTTTATTCCAATATTCATATTTTTAGGGAAAGGTTCCAATTAATTTTATCAAAGATAAATTCTTTTAAATTTATTATTTTATCTTCCTTGGGATCTCATTTCAAAAGATTTTATTTTATCTTTTAACAATTCCAAACCGATTAAGATTTATAAAACTAGTCGGGATTAACGAACCATACTGAAGTAGTCATTTATTATTTGTTATCCCAATCCCAACCTATTCATCCCATGCAGCGCGGTAGCACTCCATATCTAACACCCACTATGCTATCCGTAAATTTGATTACCATTTCACGTTCAAACCTAATTAAAGATTTAACTATCTCCTAGAGTAAAACTGTTGGTACTCCATTCTCGATCTTCTCATGAATTTGATAAATTTAATTATCTCATTCTAATCTAATTAAAGGCTCTTTAAAACTCTAGTTCAGTTTTAATCTCAAAAATCATTATTTAATGATTATTAGAATTTAAGAAATTAATTTTATCTTTAACTGGGTTAAAGAACAAATATTATTTAAAAACATTGTTCACGATAAACCCAAAATCATCTTCCATCAAAATGGAATCTACACAGAAATCATTACAGTATATAATCAATATAAATTCCCGTATCAGACTAATAATATAAATGGAATAGCGGCAAGACCTTTTAAATTCCATATATAGTAACGATCTTCATTCACAGAAGTTCATCTCAATTATTACCAAATCGAATTCCATTCAATTCCAATTTAATACATCAAATTGGAAAACTTTACTTTGGGAAATTTTCCATTAAATCTTATCAAAAAGATTTATAAATTCCAAATTATGTTTTCACTGTTAATTGAGGTTAAAGAACAAATATCGTTTAAAACACAGTTCACAATAAACCCACAATCAACTTTCATTTAAATTCCAATTAAATATTAGTTAATTGGTAAATTTCTCTAAATCTTAATTAAAAGATTTATTCTTTCCTCAATTGGGTTTAAGAACAGTGTTATTTAAGACACCATTCACGAAAAATCCAAAATCCAACTTATTTATTCAATTCCAATTGAATACTAATTAATTGGAAAACTTCATTAAATCTTAATTTAAAGATTTATTCTTTTCTTATCGGGGTTTAAGAACAGTGTTATTGAAGACACCATTCACGATAAACCCAAAAATCCAATTTATTATTTTAAAAACCATTGGATTATTAATCTAGTTAACAACTAGTTCATTTCGATAAAAATATACTTTTATCTTTTCAAGTATGCAATTTTTCATTCAAAATTTTCCCAAATCACTTATTATGATTTTACATAATTTTCCCATTTTTTTATAATTTTATTAAGGCCCTTACAGTCGGTTTCCAATAATGGCCACCGAACTGCATCCATAGCGACCTTTCTCAAATTTGATTTGGACAGAACTATAAATCCAACCATTAGATTTAAAATCTCTTATATTCATGGAAAAGTTCTTTTTGATATGAACCCAAGGTTTTGGTTTAAGGACAATCCGACCGTCGGATCTCCCGTTACATCAGTTTGAAGTTAATGATCGAAATTCACGAGCGGTCGTTGTGTGGCGCGTTCTATTCAGGCCATTAAATACATATACATACATATATATATATATATATATATCGTAGATTTCCATTTAAAACATATTTTATAAATCGTTTATGAATTCATTTTAAAACGATTCCAACTTCTTTTTCAATTTTAAATCAAAATTGAATATTTTATATCTTTTTCATATTAAAATGATAATATTATCAAAATATTAGATTTTGAAAGCACTTCTTTTTTATATTCATTATAAAATGAATAACTCGATCAATAAAAAGGGCGTTTAACTGCATAACTATTTTTATTGTTCAAAATTTTTATTCAATACATGAATATTTTATATGGTTTATACATTCAATAAAAATGATACTTTTATTGTTCAAAACTTTTATTCAATACATGAATATTTTATTCATTTCATTAACATGTTAAAGATGACATTTTTTTATCTAACAAAAATGTATTTCAACAAATGATTATTCTCATTTTCATTAACATGTTAAAGATGACATTTTTTATCGAACAAAAAATATATTCCAACAAATGATTATTCTCATTTTCATTAACATGTTAAAGATGACATTTTTTATCTAACAAAAATGTATTTCAATAAATGATTATTATCATTTTCATTAGCATGTTAAAGATGACATTTTTTTTAATCTAACAAAAATGTGTTTCAACAAATGATTATTCTCATTTTCATTAACATGTTAAAGATGACTTTTTTTCTAACAAAAATGTATTTCAACAAATGATTATTCTCATTTTCATTAACATGTTAAAGATGACATTTTTTATCTAACAAAAATGTATTTCAACAAATGATTATTCTCATTTTCATTAACATGTTAAAGATGACATTTTTTTATTTAACAAAAATGTATTTCAACAAATGATTATTCTAATTTTCATTAACATGTTAAAGATGACATTTTTTATTTAACAAAAATGTATTTCAACAAATAATTGTTCTCATTTTCATTAACATGTTAACGATGACATTTTTTTATCTAACAAAAATGTATTTTAACATATGCTTCTTTTATTGGTTTATACATACAATAAAAATGTGATTTTCATTGTTTAAACATATTGTTTTAAAATATTCTTTATTTTAAAAGATTCTTTATTTTAAAATATTATTTATTTTATAATGTCCCTTATTTTAAAATGCTCTTTATTTCTAAATCGGAATGCGACTCAATCAATTACCATATAATTTCAGTTATATGGATTTCATACGTCGCATATATGAAACAAATATGATAAATAATCATCAAACTGTCCATTCACATCCAGAGTGAAATTTACAAATGTGTTAACATTAAAATAAATAAATAACGCTCATCATAGACTGTCAATCCATCGATTGACATACAACTAAATATTAGGACTAGTGTATGTCAAATATCATCCCAACACCCGTGCGGGATTTTCAAACAACAACAATTTATTTAAATAAATCGTTGGTTAATAAATTTAACCAATTCTAATTCAGTTTGAATTATTTTCTGTTTAACCATTTTCATTGTTCAAATTATAAATGAATATTTATAATTTAATTTCACTATCACATAAATATTAACATTATTTTTAATTTGTTAAACATTTCAACATCATAACAACACACAATATAGTCAATTTATGTCGTCCATGGTGTGTGCATGAGGAATATATAATGATTAAACTGATAAAAATCTACACTAGTATTTCTATATATTTTTATAGATGAATATAATAACATGATAATATATAATTTTGAGTGAGGAGGATTTCTCACCTTGATTGATTCAGAAATTGTTATAAACAATTATTTTCCAATAGTTCAATGAGACGTTTTATTTGACCATAAACTGTCACGAGCTCCAAATCTCTTCAAATTAGTTTCATTGTGAAGCTCTCGTCGATACGGTTCCAACGCATCTCGTTTCGCTGAATTCCGATAATGTATAAAGAAGTTATGGTTTTCACAAGGTTTTATACATATTCAAACAATAAAAATGTAATTAATATAATTATAATTACCCTAATCCATTCCTTAATCACCTTGTACATGCTTCTCATCATGTCTTCATCTCCAGATCGTTCTCATTTTCATGGCCATTGCCAGTTCTTCCTAGCTTCATTCTCCATCATTTTATCACGAAAATCTAGAAACCTTCATCATTCTTTTTCTCTTCACTTCCTTTTTCTTCCCAAAACAAATACACACAACTCAATCACTCCCCTAGAAAGCGACGCTAGCAGTTCCCCATGCATGCATGGATAGCAATGCACCAATTATTCCAGAAATTCACCAAATTTCACTATAAGGTGCTATTTTACATCCTAAACACAAATACAGACTCCAAAACATGAATTGAAGCTTCTACTATGCGAATTCGTGAGCACTAGCCTATCGTCCATTTTCGAGCTTCAGCAAATAGGCATCGCAATGTTCAAAATTGACATCAACATGAAGCTTTTCTCTTAAGGATCTCAATGTATTTTGTTTCATGAATTTAGGAGGCTTGTATGATTTCTAAAAAATGAAACAAGATTTGATTTTCACATTTTTCTGCTTTCCTGATGGCGGCATGAATTTTAACAGGGAAATGAAAGTAGGTTTAAGGATAGGAATGTTAAGGACAATTTATAGTGGGGCCAAAATATTTGTTTATTTATTTAATATTTTATTTTATTCAGTTCTACTCAATTTTTGCATGTTTTCATCGTTTAAAAATCCGTGTGATCACCT
Organism: Allium sativum; assembly: GCA_030737875.1. Classification (NCBI taxonomy): domain Eukaryota; kingdom Viridiplantae; phylum Streptophyta; class Magnoliopsida; order Asparagales; family Amaryllidaceae; genus Allium; species Allium sativum. The sequence continues at coordinate 503,820,932 of CM060921.1, read as the reverse complement.
ACGTATCTTGTTCTCGATGAAAATGACATGCCGCTACTCTCTAACATTACGGACCCAACGAAACAAGTTTCGACGAATTCCAAGTATGTATGCACGAACAACGAATTTTTAAATTCAAATTATTGTATGCTTTTCACTTAACCGGTCACATACCGATTCTAAAAATCATGAACTTTGGAATATTACCATTATTCGACATTACAAATCCAATAAAAAAATCATCAGATTCCGTGGTTGTCTTAATAATGTTCCTTTGTAAAATTACTTAAATTAGCTTCAAAATTGCGATTTTAGCGTACATTTTCTTCTTGTACGCCCAAACGCTAACTCCAAAAATCATGGCCTTTTGGGTTTAACCATTATTTGATGATACGAATCCCAAAAAAATTGGAATCGAATTCCGAGATCGTCTCAACAGCGTTCCTTGGTAAACTGATCACCTATTTTTGAACAAATGGTTTTGCCTCTCACGACCACATCCTAACTTCGTTCGACGCGCATTTTGGAACTCAACAATGATTTGTCATTATGATTCCAAAAAAATTCACCTTGTCGAATTTTGAGCTTCCTAGCAAAATTTCGTTTTTTAAGGGCTATGTGATGATTTTAAAAATCGAATTTTTAAAATTTTCAAAACAAAGTTTATAAATCAATCTAATAATTTTATTGAGTTTGTTTTAAGTCAAATAAAATATAAAAACTAAATTCAAAATTATTCTCAATTTAATTTAGCAAAAATAACCAATTTATATTCACAAATTCTTCAAAATAACTTAAATTAAAATTTTAAATTGGTTCTGAAATTCCGGGTTGTTACACTCGCCCACCATCCTTCCTTCTCCCCTGAGATGCACCTAAAGCGCCCACCGTCTTGATCAACTCTATGCACTTGAACTCGCGCCCTGCTCCTCCCAATGCCTCCAACCGAACCCAACAGTCCATGCAGACCCCTTCTCCCCAGACCTGGCGTGCATGTGTGCATGGGTATTGGGGGTGTGTGTGTGATTGCTGCTGCATGTGTATGTGCGTGAGTTGGCGTGCATGAGTTTAATTTGGTAAGTGCGGATTTTGAGTGTGGGTTTATAAATTTATGTTTATATATAAACAAAATATATATTTTAGATTGCACGTGAGTGAGTTTCTTGAGTACTATGTGCATGCGTGAGTATTGTTTCAGTGTAAGTTTATGTGCGTGTTATGTATTGTGGTGTTATATATATATATATATATATATATATATATATATCGTAGTATCTGTGTATGTGTGTATATATATTATTTTTGTAAAAAAATGTTGTGTTTAATTTGAGTCAAGTTTGGAGTTGAGTTCGAAAACTGTCCCAAAATCCCATAGCCATACCGATCTATTTAGAAATTCCCTAACCTCCCCTTATAAAAATAAAATATTGCGTGATTATCGAGTTGAATCCATTCTGAGTCATGCATGAATGTCGATGTTTCATTCCGTGTCCATCCGTTTGCCGTCTCCATTCTATGCCACAAAGGGTGAGTTTATCTCACACTTGATTTACATTGTTTCATGGATGTTAAATTCAGCATATAGGAATTGTTGTGAAATGTATATGATTGCTGGTAGAAATCATTTTATTTGGTATATAAACCTTTCATATATGACATGTAACAACTCGGAAATGCGAGCCAATTTAAAATTTTTATTTTGGCAATTTTAGTGAAGTTTGAATATTTAAAATGGATTATTTCAAATAAAAACGACGAGAAATTTATTTTGAATAGAGTTAGAACGTATATATTTATATACGTCGTCGTTAGAATATAAATATTTATTTATAATTATAAAAGGAATTGAAATGGCGCGGTAGTTCGATAATTCGATTTCAAATTTCAATTTAATGTACCGGGTGCAAAATAAAACGAATTTTAGTGAAACCAAAAATAATGGAATCTAATTGTGAATATCTTTCCAACAAACCCGAAAAATCAAAATTTCATAGCGGGGATCAAAAGATATGTCCAGTTGAAAATTCTGAATAGTCGCTATGGAATTCAGGCCCTTAAAAATAGAAATTTTGCAAACGATCTCGGATTTCAACGAAATCATTTTTGTTGGATCTGTGATGTCAAATTATTGCTAGGTTTCAAATTCATAATTTTCCGATTCAATATGTGAGCATGGCAAAGGAAAACGCATTTGACCAGTTTTAGTTGATTTTAATCGACAGGAAAATGACCATTTTTCTAACGGTCTCAGAATTTGATGAAATTAGCTTTGTTAGGACCGTATCGTCAATACGAAGCTAGAAATAATTTCTCTGGAATTTTTTGAGTTAGTATGTGACCCCAGTAAATTGAAATGCACTTTCAAATTCATTATATAGAATTATATTTTGATTTTGACGAAAGCTGATCGAAACGGTCGAATTGGCCTACGATACATATCCCCTTGTGTTCAGAATGGGGGTAATTATCTAGGGGCGACAATCGTTGGGTGTTGTTTGGAGATCGTATGAAAAGTCAATATAAATTGAAAATTAAAATATTAAAATATATAATTATATAAATTCTCTCTTATACCCCCCTCCCCGGTCAGTTCATTCAATCGAAAATAAAAAAAAGAGGGGAGGGGGGAATCGATGATCATCCACAGCCGCCCCTCTCTCTTGGGCGCCACCGCCACCACCAATCGCACCCCCCTCGCCATCGTGCGACCTCCTCCTCCATCGAAAACCCTAGCTCCTTCTTCAATCAGTCGCCGCTACCCCCAAACCCGCACCCACCACCTCACCCATCGCCAATCCAGGTACCACGCCGCCAACTCCAGGGACCAACCCCTCCCTAGCGTCGCTCCCCTCCATCCCAAGGCGCAGCAAACCTCCCCCTTTCGCCGATTCACTGTAAGCTTGTTATGATTATTTTATTACTTTTACTTATATAAAATCTGATTTATTTTCTTTATTTAAATCAAGTTTAGATTTTTTATGACATAAAAGTTCATGTTTTTATATAGATAAAGTTCAGATTTTTAATTAGTAAAGATGAGATCTTTGATGGAAGAAAAAAATATGATTTTTAACATATAAAGATTATATTTTTATAAAGGTAAAACTTTAATTTTTAATGCAAAGAGGGCTTTGGTTTTTAAAGTAAGGAAAGGAACGATTTTTATCATCTAGAAGGAGAAATAAAAATTCAGTTTTTATAATGAATATAGAAAGGTTAAAAATATAATTTTTATACTAGTGGCATATTAAAAATATAATTTTTATATTGTAATAATAATAAAAATTCAATCTTTATATTTGAAAGGCCGAGATCTTTATATTTGAAAAGGCGAAGTCTTTATATATAGAATAGCGTGATAAAAATATAATCTTTATTATATGAACATCGATGTAAAAATAGAATTTTTATCTATATAGTAGCGATGTAAAAATAGAATTTTTATCTATATAGTAGCGATGTAAAAATAGAATTTTTATCTATATAGTAGCGATGTAAAAATATAATTTTTATCTATATAGTAGCGATGTAAAAATAGATTATTTAGCTATATAGTAGCGGTGTAAAAATATAATTTTTAGCTATATAGTAGCGATGTAAAAATAGAATTTTTTTCTATATAGTAGCAGTGTAAAAATAGAATTTTTATCCATATGGAGTAATTATAAAAATATGATTTTTATACATAGCAAAAATATAAAAATGTGATTTTTATATATGTAGTGGCTACGGGTAACGAAAGTGACGAAAGGCGAGAACAGCGAAGACTTTTACATTTGAAGTTTCATGGTGTTGGGATAGCTTTGGTGAGAACTTCTCACTTTAAATTTACTTTTCTAGTTAGAAATATATACTAGGATGTAGACGGTGTTTAGTAGCACCCGACACCTGTCGTCCAAAGACCATGAACGGCTTGTTTGATTGATTGATGTGTTGTGAAAATTGATTGTATTGTGGAATGATTGAAAAGTAAATATTCATGTGTTGAAATAAATTAAATATCGTTAAAAATATAATTTTTAACGTAAATATGAATATAGTGAATGTGAATAAATAAATATTTATAAACCAATCTGCCAATTTGTTTATATACACTGATTTGACTGACATTGATTGGGATGATAAATTTTACACATCGCCCAACTGCACAAATAAAAATCTGTGTTTGTTGATTTGAAACCCCACACGGGTGTTGGGATGATATTTGGCGTACACTAATCCCAATTATTTAATTGTATGTCGATCGATTGGTCTACAGACTGTGTAAGCGTTGATTATCTATATTTGATGCTTATGCAGTTGTGTGGTGCACTTTGGATGATGGTGGACTGTTTATCGTTGCTATTATATACATGTGTTGTATGGAACCCATATAATTAACGTTATATGGTAATTGATTGGGCCTCATTCCAATCGGGAAAATAATGAATATTATAAAAGAAAATTCATGTGTTGAATATAAAAATAGTCATGTGTTGACGATGTTCATGTGTTGAAACTATTTATGTGTTGAGCAAAATATTTTAATAATAAAATTTACATCTTTATCATATTTAAGATTAGAACCACTTTACAGTTGGAGTCTGATTAAAAATCAAACGATAGATACCATAATTTTATAAAATATATTACATAACAAAAATAGTCGTGTGTTGACAGTACTCAAGTGTTGAGATTAGTCGTGTGTAGAAAGAAATATAGATTCATGTGTTGAATAGAATAAATATTCATTTGTTGAATAGAATAACGAATTTATTGAAATATATATAAAGCCGTGTTGATTAGAGATGCGCCATTTTGACGTGAGCGATATTTATATCGATTATATTCATTTTTAAAATAATTATAGAAAAAGATGTGATTTCAAAATATAACGTTTTGAAAATATTATCATTTATATAGTGATGATATGAAATATTCAATTTTGATTTGAAATTGAATATAGAGTTGAAATGGCTTTGAAAACGAATTTAAAACGATTTATAAAATACGTTTTAAAAAGGAAATCGACGAAATATATATAGTATATATACTATATATATATATATATATATATATATATATATATATATATATATATATAATGGCCTGAATAGAACGCGCCGCGCCGTGGCAGTTCGTGAATTTCGACCATTGTCTTCGAATTGACGTTGCGGGAGATTCGACTGTCGGATTCTCCTAAAACCGGAACCGTTGGGTTCGTATCGAAAAGAGCTTTCCAATGAATATCAGAAATTTGAAATCTAATGGTTGAATTTGGAATTATGTCCAAATCAAATTTGGAAAAGGTCGTTGTAAGTGCAGTTCGATGGCTGTTGATGGAAATCGACTGTACGGGCCTTGATAAAATTATTAAAAATATTAATAATTTGTATAAAATCATAATATGTGAATTAGAAAGAACCTGGGATGAAAAATTCCACGTTTGAAAAGATAAAAATAGATTTTTATCGAAATGAACTAGTTTTGAACTAGAATTAAAATCAATTTATTGTTGAAATAAATAAATTGAATTTGAAAGTGGTTTTAAAAATAATCAGGATTTCCAATACGTGAATTGGAATGGATTTGAATCGAAATTGTCTTCAGAATATTTCGATGTTGGATTTTGTGATTATACAGATATGGTGGTGGAAATTTGAAAGATATATTTATATTGTTATTTCCAATACGATATTTGTTGGTTTCAGAATTTGATATCGAATATAAGTCAGTATATTTCCTATTCAGAGCCTTGTATTTAATATCAAATGTGATTTGGGTTTATCGTGGATCGTGTTTTAGGTGACATTGGTTCTTTAACCCAGTTAAAGACAGGTTATTGATTTTTGAGAAGATTAAAACTAAGTGGAGTTTTAATGAATCTTTAACTAGATTGAAATGTGAACTGATAATTTAAATTATCAAATCTGAAAAGTGATCGAGAATGGAGTATCACCAGTTTTGCTGCAAAGCGATAGTTAAATCTTTAACTAGATTTGAACATGAAATGGTAATTAACTTTACCGATAACACCGTGGTATTAGATATGGAGTATTATCAGTTTTGCTCCATAGGATGAATAGGTTGGGATTGGAAAATAAAATAAATAATTACTTCGGTGTGGTTCGATAATCCCGACTAGTTTGGAAAATCATAATATGGTTTGAAATAATATCCAAAGGAAGATTTAAGAATAAATATAGAAGAATTTATCTTTGATAAAATTAATGGGAACCTTTTCCTAAGAATGTGAATTTGAATAAAAGAATGTTCTGAATTGGAATGAGGCGTATGTTGTGTTTGTGTAACACGTGTTTATTATATACGCGGGTTATTTTGAAAGGCCGGGTTTATACCCATTATGAATAGCCGATTCGACGAGATGTCGAAGATGAAGATGGTGGTTGAAGATCGGAAGTCTTTACATCATTTGGGTGATTACTAATGATCTCGATTGGGCTGTACACCCAAGATGGGGGAAACAGCTGGTGATCGTCCAGACGTACTTGGAGATCGATGGATATGCGAGGAAAGTACCTCCGGCTTCGTTCAGACCCAGAACGAACTTGTAAATGGATTGTGTGTCTGACATTGGATTTTATTCTGTGTTGATTGATCTCTATTAAATATACATCTGTTTGGCGGCGGAGAATTTATTCTCTTGCTTAATGCCCTTCTCTGAGACGTACGAGCTCAGAGGTTGTATATCGATGGACATCAATCGCATGGAGTGAATTGCCAGTGTGGCACGCGTAAGTGGCAATTGATCAAGGCTTTTGTTGAAAAGCAAAGTCTTATGGTTGATGATCAAAGCACGGCCTGTGTGGCGTAGCTTTGTGTATAGCGTGAATTCGCGAGCCTCACACCTCGGTATGAGTCAAAAACAGGATAGTGACTACAGGGAGAGCACGACGTTTCTTTCTTGCTAGGGTGGTGTCAGTGACCTACCAGCTCTGACATTTATATACTTTTCACCTATGTGGTTGTTGGAATGCGAGGCGCCTGGGATATAGGTCTGTTAGGACCGGGAAACGTGTGCTCATGAATAACTAATCCTCCAAAGTTAGGTGAGGACCGGCCCCGAAGATCCAAGGATCATAGTGGGGTCCTGGGACATTTGCTAGAGTGTCCCGAATCAGAGAGGAGCTTGCCCCTTGCCTCGACTCATAATGGAATCCAATTTCCAATACATGATATTTCGGTTTTATTTGTAGAACATAGTATGGCGACATAGTGGTATGGGTCATTCATGCCGCCTATGATTGATATTTATGATTGAAATTGTTTTGACACTATACACCTATAATAGTATCAAATAATGTGTTTTAACGTATCAAGCATGCTTTGGCTATTATAAGGTAAAATCCCTATCCTCCGGCTTGTGTTGCATTGTGTGATGGGACCTGGGTCTTATAATAGCTTCATCTTTCTTTATTTAGCATTGCGCTGTTTGTTTTATGCACTGGTATTCTTGGGAGGAAACTCTTTCCGTGTTATACGGCGTGGTCCCTTGATTTACCGAACTTTAAAAACCAATATTAATAACTGTTTTAGTTCTCACACCAGTCACATGACTGACCTGGAGTTTATTGTTTTAACCTAAACTCTGGGTGCCCCTATTTTCCACACGGGCAGCTAGTAGTTTTGGTTTTGCAGATTTATATTCACAAGATCCTGGTTAACAGCTGGAACGGTACTCAGAAAGCTCTGTATCCGTGTATTACTTTCAGTTGTGTGTTGTATTATTTTTCCGCTGCGATGTATTTAAATGTAACTTATTGTAATCTCTGATATTTATCTAATGTATATTCATTTATACTCTGTATATTCTTGTATCTGATGGAATTGTTGTAATATACAATGAAATGTTCTTCTTTTTCCGTTCTGATTCGTCTTGTACTCAATTCTATCCGGGCTTTCCTTACCGGGGAAGTTCGGGTCGTCTTAGTTTGGTATCAGAGCTTTGGTTTACAGGGCTCGAGAACAAGACACATTAGAACCATACGAAAGTATTCATCAGATATTGGGTTAGTAATATCCAATTAGAATGACTCGTTAGAGATAGGATCAGTAGTATCCTAGAACGAGTGTGAAAAGTATGTTTTTTTAAAATAAAACAAATTTTGTTTTGAAATTTAAATCGTTTTATACGTATTTGAATATTTATTTATTTTGAATTTGGACAATCCAATATATAAAGATTTTGCATATACGCGTAATGAACGTATATTCGAAGTTTTAATATACTGGATAGATATAGAATCACACTCTAGTCGCCCGGACATGATTCTGATGATGACGCGCCATCACCAGTATTTATTTTCGTGTTTCTAAGATGTGATATCTATATATTTCCATCAGACTGGTGTGAGAACCAAAACTTATATAGCTTGATTTATTGTTGTGATTTGGCATCAAAAACATGATTTTCTATATATGTATCAAAATTATGAATTTGAAACGTTAATCCACTAATTGATTGCTGGTTGTGTTGTTTGTTTATTTGTTTGATAATTTTGAACCATTTAGCCTAATATTACCAAATAGTGAATTGTATCGAAAATTGGTTGCATTTGCATGCATATACATGTACTTACATTGAACAAGTCACAGCAAGGAGGCTAGAGCACAAGAATAAAAATTGTTTGCTCGACAAATAGGTACATGTTTACCATAATTTACTATTTTGTTTGGGTGATGATGATTTTATGAGACGATTGGCTAGCCGCTTGGCTTTTTTCTTTTTCTTTTTGAGATCAGAGGGCCTGTATGGCAATTTCGCGATTTTCCCGGTGCTCCCGGTGCAGGGGAGGTTATGGCGAAATTTTTTGAAAATTTAGGGTATTAGCCAAATTTTTGAAAAATTTGAAAAGCTCTTAGAAACTGAAAAGTTGAAGAACTTAAGCCGTAATGAAAATAGTGAAAGTTGAGTTGATTTGTTAAACAACTTTCGGCTTCGTTCCTTTTCGAGGATAAAACTTTTTAAGTGGGGGAGATTGTAACAACCCGGAAATGCGAGCCAATTTAAAACTTTTATTTTGGCAATTTTAGCGAAGTTTGAATATTTAAAATGGATTATTTTAAATAAAAACGATGAGAAATTTATTTTGAATAGAGTTAGAACGTATATATTTATATACGTCGTCGTTAGACTATAAATATTTATTTATAATTATAAAAGGAATTGAAATGGCGCGGTAGTTCGATAATTCGATTTCAAATTTCAATTGAATGTACCGGGTGCAAAATAAACTGGATTTTAGTGAAACCAAAAATAATGGAATCTAATTGTGAATATCTTTCCAACAAACCCGAAAAATCAAAATTTCATAGCGGGGATCAAAAGATATGTCCAGTTGAAAATTCCGAATTGTCGTTATAGAATTCAGGCCCTTAAAAATAGAAATTTTGCAAACGACCTCGGATTTCGATGAAACCACCTTTTTTGGATCCGTGATGTCAAATTATTACTACGTTTAAAATTTCATCATTTTCCGATTCAATATGTGAGCGTGGCAAAGGAAAACGCGTTTGACTAGTTTCAGTTGATTTTAATCGACTGGAAAATGGCCATTTTTCTAACGATCTCAAAATTCGATGAAATTAGCTTTGTTAGGACCGTATCGTCAATACGAAGCTAGAAATAATTTCTTTGGAATTTTTCGAGTTAGTATGTGACTCCAGTAAATTGAAATGCGCGTTCGAATTGAATATATAGAGTTATATTTTGATTTTGACGAAAGCTAATCGAAACGGTCGAATTTGCCTACGATACATATCCCCTTGTGTTCAGAATGGGGGTAATTAGCTAAGGGCGACAGTCGTTGGGTGTTGTTTGGAGATCGTATGAAAAGTCAATATAAATTGAAAATTAAAATATTAAAATATATAAATTCTCTCTTATACCCCCCCCCCCGGTCAGTTCATTCAATCGAAAAAAAAGAGAAGGGGGAATCGACGATCATCCTCCACCGCCCCTCTCTCTCGGGCGCCACCGCCACCACCAATCGCAACCCCCTCGCCATCGTGCTCCGTCATGCGACCTCCTCCTCCATCGAAAACCCTAACTCCCTCTTCAATCAGTCGCCGCTACCCCCAAACCCGCACCCACCACCTCACCCATCGCCAATCCAGGTGCTGCGCCGCCATCTCCAGGGACCCACCCCTCCCTAGCGCCGCTCCCCTCCATCTCAAGGCGCATCGAACCTCCCCCTTTCGCCGATTCACTGTAAGCTTGTTATGATTATTTTATTACTTTTTTTTATATAAAATCTGATTTATTTTATTTATTTAAATCAAGTTTAGATTTTTTGTCACATAAAAGTTCATGTTTTTATATAGATAAAGTTCAGACTTTAATTAGTAAAGATGATATCTTTGATGGAAGAAAAAATATGATTTTTAACATATAAAGATTATATTTTTATAAAGGTAAAACTTTAATTTTTAATGCAAAGAGGGCTTTGGTTTTTAAAGTAAGGAAAGGAACGATTTTTATCATCTAGAAGGAGAAATAAAAATTCAGTTTTTGTAATGAATATAGAAAGGTTAAAAATATAATTTTTATACTAGTGGCATATTAAAAATATAATTTTTATATCGTAATTAAAATAAAAATTCAATCTTTATATTTGAAAGGCCGAGATCTTTATATTTGAAAAGGCGATGTCTTTATATAGAGAAAAGCGTGATAAAAATATAATCTTTATTATATGAACATCGATGTAAAAATAGAATTTTTATCTATATAGTAGCGATGTAAAAATAGAATTTTTATCTATATAGTAGCGATGTAAAAAAAGAATTTTTATCTATATAGTAGCGATGTAAAAATAGAATTTTTATCTGTATAGTAGCGATGTAAAAATAGAATTTTTATCTATATAGTAGCGAAGTAAAAATAGAATTTTTAGCTATGTAGTAGCGATGTCAAAATAGAATTTTTAGCTATATAGTAGCGATGTAAAAATAGAATTTTTATCTATATAGTAGCAGTGTAAACATAGAATTTTAATCCATATGGAGTAATTATAAAAATATGATTTTTATACATAGCAAGAACATAAAAATGTGATTTTTATATATGTAGTGGCTACGGGTAACGAAAGTGACGAAAGGCGAGAACGGCGACGACTTCTATATTAGAAGTGTCGTGGAGTTGGGATAGCTTTGGTGAGAACTTCTCACTTTGAATTTACTTTTCTAGTTAGAAATATATACTAGGATGCAGACGGTGTTTAGTAGCACCCGACACCCATCGTCCACAGACCATGGACGGCTTGTTTGTTTGATTGAAGTGTTGTGAAAATTAATTGTGTTGTGGAATGATTGAAAAATAAATATTCATGTGTTGAAATAAATTAATTATCGTTAAAAATATAATTTTTAATGTAAATATGAATATAGTGAATGTGAATAAATAAATATTTATAAACAAATCGGCTGATTTGTTTATATACACTAATTTGACTGACATTGATTGGGATGATAAATTTTACACATCGCCCAACTTCACCAATAAAAATCTGTGTTTGTTGATTTGAAACCCCACACGGGTGTTGGGATGATATTTGGCATACACTAATCCCAATTATTTAATTATATGTCGATTGATTGGTCGACAGACTGTGTAAGCGTTGATTATTTATATTTGATGCTTATGCAGTTGTGTGGTGCACTTTAGATGATGGTGGATTGTTTATCGTTGCTATTATATACATGTGTTGTATGGAACCCATATAATTAACGTTATATGGTAATTGATTGGGCCTCATTCCAATCGGGAAAATAGTGAATATTATAAAAGAAAATTCGTGTGTTGAATATAAAAATATTTATGTGTTGACGATGTTCATGTGTTGAAACTATTTATGTGTTGAGTAAAATATTTTAATAATAAAATTTACATCTTTATCATATTTAAGATTAGAACCACTTTACAGTTGGAGTCTGATTAAAAATCAAATGATAGATACCATAATTTTATAAAATATATTACATAACAAAAATAGTCGTGTGTTGACAGTACTCATGTGTTGATATTTGTCGTGTGTTGAAAGAAATATAGATTCATGTGTTGAATAGAATAAATATTCATTTGTTGAATAGAATAACGAATTTATTGAAATATATATAAAGTCGTGCCGTGTTGATTAGAGATGCGCCATTTTGACGTGAGCGATATTTATATCGCTTATATTCGTTTTTAAAATAATTATGGAAAAAGAAGTGATTTCAAAATATAACGTTTTGAAAATATTATCATTTATATAGTAATGATAAGAAATATTCAATTTTGATTTGAAATTGAATATAAAGTTGAAATGGTTTTGAAAACGAATTTAAAACGATTTATAAAATACGTTTTAAAAAGGAAATCGACAAAATATATATAATACATATTATATATATATATATATATATATATATATATAATGGCCTGAATAGAACGCGCCGCGCCGCGGCAGTTCGTGAATTTCGACCATTGACTTCGAATTGACGTTGCGGGAGATCCGACCGTCGGATTCTCCTAAAACTGGAACCATTGGGTTCGTATCGAAAAGAGCTTTCCAATGAATATCAGAATTTTTAAATCTAACGGTTGGATTTGGAATTATGTCCAAATCAAATTTGGAAAAGGTCGCTGTAAGTGCAGTTCGATGGTCGTTGATGGTAATCGACTGTACGGGCCTTGATAAAATTATTAAAAATATTAATAATTTGTGTAAAATCATAATATGTGAATTAGAAAGAACCTGGGATGAAAAATTCCACATTTGAATAGATAAAAATAGATTTTTATCGAAATGAACTAGTTTTGAACTAGAATTAAAATCAATTTATTTTTGAAATAAAGAAATTGAATTTGAAAGTGGTTTTAAAAATAATCAGGATTTCCAATACGTGAATTGGAATGGAATTGAATCGAAATTGTCTTCGGAATATTTTGATATTGGATTTTGTGATTATACAGATATGGTGGTGGAAATTTGAAAGATATATTTATATCGTTATTTCCAATACGATATTTGTTGGTTTCAGAATTTGATATCGAATATAAGCCGGTATATTTTCTATTCAGAGCCTTGTATTTAATATCAAATGTGATTTGGGTTTATCGTGGATCGTGTTTTAGGTGACATTGGTTCTTTAACCCAGTTAAAGACAGGTTATTGATTTTTGAGAAGACTAAAACTAAGTGGAGTTTTAATGAATCTTTAACAAGATTGAAATGTGAATTGATAATTTAAATTATCAAATCTGAAAAGTGATCGAGAATGGAGTATCACCAGTTTTGCTCCAAAGCGAAAGTTAAATCTTTAACTAAATTTGAACGTGAAATGGTAATTAACTTTACTGATAACACCGTGGTGTTTGATATGGAGTATTACCAGTTTTGCTTCATCGGATGAATAGGTTTGGATTGGAAAATAAAATAAATAATTACTTCAGTGCGGTTCGCTAACCCCGACTAGTTTGGAAAACCATAATATGGTTTGAAATGATATCCAAAGGAAGATTAAAGAATAAATTTAGAAGAATTTATCTTTGATAAAATTAATGGGAACCTTTTCCTAAGAATGTGAATTTGAATAAAAGAATGTTCTGAATTGGAATGAGGCGTATGTTGTGTTTGTGTAACACGTGTTTATTATATACGCGGGTTATTTGGAAAGGCCGGGTTTATACCCATTATGAATAGCCGATTCGACGAGATGTCGAAGATGAAGACGATGGTTGAAGACCGGAAGTCTCCACATCGTTTGGGTGATTACTGATGATCTCGATTGGGCTGTACACCCAAGAGGAGGGAAACAGTTGGTGATCGTCCAGACGTACTTGGAGATCGATAGATATGCGAGGAAAGTGCCTCCGGTTTCGTTCAGACCCAGAACGAACTTGTAAATGGATTGTGTGTCTGACATTCGATTTTATTCTGTGTTGATTGATCTCTATTAAATATACATCTGTTTGGTGGCGGAGAATTTATTCTCTTGCTTATCGCCCTTTTCTGAGACGTACGAGCTCAGAGGTTGTATATCGATGGACATCAGTCGCATGGAGTGAATTGCCAGTGTGGCACGCATAAGTGGCAATTGATCAAGGCTTTTGTTGAAAAGCAAAGTCTTATGGTTGATGATCAAAGAACGGCCTGTGTGGCATAGCTTTGTGTATAGCGTGAATTCACGAGCCTCACCCCTCGGTATGAGTCAAAAACAGGATAGTGAATGCAGGGAGAGCACGACGTTTCTTTCTAGCTAGGGTGGTGTCAGTGACCTACCAGCCCTGACATTTATATACTTTTCACCTGTGTATTTGTTGGAATGCGAGGCGCCTCGGATATAGGTCTGTTAGGACCGGGAAACGTGTGCTCAGGAATAACTAATCCTCCAAAGTTAGGTGAGGACCGGCCCTGAAGATCCATGGATTATAGTGGGGTCCTGGGACATTTGCTAGAGTGTCCCGAATCAGAGAAGAGCTTGCCCCTTGCCTCGACTCATGATGGAATCCAATTTCCAATACGTGATATTTCGGTTTTATTTGTAGAACCTAGTATGGCGACATAATGGTATGGGTCATTCATGCCGCCTATAATTGATATTTATGATTGAAATTGTTTTGACACTATACACCTATAATAGTATCAAATAATGTGTTTTAACGTATCAAGCATGCTTTGGCTATTATAAGGTAAAAACCCTATCCTCCGGCTTGCGTTGCATTGTGTGATGGGACCCCGGTCTTATAATAGCTTCATCTTTCTTTATTTAGCATTGCGCTGTTTGTTTTATGCACTGGTATTCTTGGGAGGAAACCCGTTCCGTGTCATACGGCGTGTTCCCTTGATTTACCGAACTTTAAAAACCAATATTAATAACTGTTTTAGTTCTCACACCAGTCACATGACTGACCTGGAGTTTATTGTTTTAACCTAAACTCTGGGTGCCCCTATTTTCCACACGGGCAGCTAGTAGTTTTGGTTTTGCAGATTTATATTCACAGGATCCTGGTTAACAGCTGGAACGATACTCAGAAAGCTCTGTATCCGTGTATTACTTTCAGTTGTGTGTTGTATTATTTTTCCGTTGCGATGTATTTAAATGTAACTTATTGTAATCTCTGATATTTATCGAATGTATATTCATTTATACTCTGTATATTCTTGTATCTGATGGAATTGTTGTAATATACAATGAAATGTTCTTCTGTTTGCGTTCTGATTCGTCTTGTACTCAATTCTATCCGGGCTTTCCTTACCGGGGAAGTTCGGGTCGTCTCATGACACGATTTATTTATATGGCACGTAGGTGCACTGATGATATATGATTTGCGATGTGATGATATTGATGCAACACGATAATTTATTTTGTTTATCTATGTCGCTAATTGGCATAGTTCTTGGAAAATCACTATGGGTTGAAGTGATACATACCCGAACGGACATCGGATTAGGAAAAAATAGTTATGGGTTGAAATGATAGAGTTGAAGGATTTTACTGAATTTGGGATTGCGGGTTGAAATGATAAATACCCGTAAAATTATAAATTGCTGATTGGAAAGATAAATATCCATATCACTTAAGCATATGGTAGAAAACTATATACGGACACCGTTGGTCGTGTTTACGAAGTAATCTGATTTGGAAATTTTGATTTTTAATTAATTACTTTAAGATTTAATGTTTTATATATTTAAAGATTTTAAAAACCTAAGAATTTGTTAGTTTTAAATTATATATTTTAAAATGATTTTATGAGTAAAAATGGATTTAAATATTTATTTAAGATTTCACTTATGATTTTATATTTTAAACCATTTAATTTAATAAAGGTAACCATGTAAGTATTTCAAACTTTAAATTTAATATATTATAATAAATAATTCTTTTACACCTATTTCTTATTTATTTTAAACTTATATATTTATAAACATATTTTCCATTAAATTTAATAAATCTATAAACTTATGTAAATATATTTCAAATTTTAATTTTAATATATTTTATTAACTTTAATAATAAAATTAAAGATGGATAGGTTGTGATTTTGCGATTTAAATTTAAGGTTTAAAGATTTAAATTTAATATTGATATTTGGTTAAAATGGTGAACTTATATAAGATGTGAATTTGGATTTTAAATTGGTTTAAAATATGAAATTTTACAAGAAATGAACATGAATTGGTTAAATTGATTTTCAATTTGAATTTAAAATTGATATGAAATGAATTTGATTTTAAAGTGACTGAATGTGAATTGGAATATAAAATTTTTATGTATGGAATTGATTTATAAATCATATGGCTTGAATTAAGAATTTGTTAAATCGAATTTATATGAATATTTTTAAATCATATGATTTGAATTTATATGTAATGAATTTGAGTTGTTCGACTTGAGTTATAAAATATGATATGATTTTTTGAAATTGAAATATATGTTTTGATTTGAATTATACAAACTAAATTTGAACCTAAGTGCTTGGATTTTTGAATCAACTTAAACGATTTCTTATAAAGGCAAAACTAGATTATATGAATTGTTTGAACTTTGATTTCTTTTACATATATAAATCAAACAAAATATCCTCGAAGTTAAATATTTGAGTACCGATTTAAATGGGAATTGAGAATTTTAAGGTATGATTTTATATGAGTCGATTTTGGATTGAAAGTTGTTGTGTGAACATTTTTGGAAATTAAAAAAAACCAAAGTTAAATATTATAGTATTGATTTATACTATATTTTGAAATCTTTACTACATTGTTTTCCAAATCAATTTATTTTAAAGTAAATTAAGTGAGTTGTTTCCAAAATTTAATATAATCAAAGTTAGATATTTAATTTTCATTTCAAATTTGAATATAAGAATTCATATGAACAATTTTATAAAGAGAGTTATAAAATAATAACCATTGTGTGAAAAATGTAAATGATTGGTTGAAAATGAGACCGGGATCAGCTATTGTTGTACTCCCTGCCAATACCGAAAACCACTTTAACAACTGTGTATGTAGTGGAGATCCAGAACGAAGTAGGATGGTTTGGTGAATGATTCCTATACATATCATCACCCTATCTCCCATGAGTCAGCTTGATGTGACTAAAATAAGAGCTACGCCAAGACCAGGTGAGGTCATTTCTTCTATCGAGCATACTTCTTCGATGCACTTGTATTACTTTTGTGATATGATTTGGTGTCCACCCTTCGATTTTGATTATGGGAGTATGTCTCGAGGTGGGAGGTAGTAGCTGTTATGCATTACCATCAGTCCGGCTCTACAAATGGTGTATCCACCCTAGCATTCCTTGTGTGCCTTGTCACATGCCATATATGAGCTCACTAGAGTTTGGTTTGTACCGTACCTATAGAGTGCTCCCTGAGTACCCTGCCGGTTTGGAGGGGGTTACAATACTGTATAGACTACAAGAATATATAGATGGCGCAAGGGTAATAATGGTAATCCCACTTACGCTATTTTGATACTTTACTTTACTGATAGACACTATTGTATATATCATATATTACTATATAGTATGTAGTTTAACGAATCCTTAGAGGATGGTGATCCCAAACATTCTTTACGTTACCGATGCATTTCGTTGAACATTTCATTTGAGTTGATTTACTGCCATGAGAATGATAGTCCTGATCCGAATGTTTTGTTTTGCATTGTTGCTCAACTGTATCTATTTGTTTGGTTGTTCTAGTTTTTCAGCTATTCCTGTCGTTTTTGTTTCATAGAGTTATCATTTATTTGTGTATTAGAAATTCATTGTATCAGATTTCCAATGTATTATTTATGTAAACTCTATTGTAAAATTTTATTTAGTAGCTTCATGAACTATTACTGTATTATTTGTTTTTCGCTGCGAGATATTGTATTGCTCTCTATGTGTGTGTGTCTATGATCTGTGATTCGGTAATTTATTCTATTTACCCTAGATGCTAATAATAATCTGTCGTTTTGGACGGTTCGAATTTGACATATTCTATCGATTCAGCGTAGTCAAAATGGCGGGTCGTTACAGTTGGTATGACATCTTTGGTTTATTAAAGCTTTATCCTATGGGGTAAAAGCTCATTAGAGATAGGGTGCAATACCCTAAAATGAATGGGATCAGCTGCAGAATCGTTCTTAAGAGAGAGGGCGTATTTTGAAAGTATAAACATTTTAAAATATTTCTAAACAAATATTTTTGGATTTAAATTTTGTATAATATATAAATCTTTTTCTCAAATTTTCTTTCCATTTGAATCCATCTTCCTTTGTAGATCTTTTTTGATTAGGTTCTTTCTTCGTTCAGCTTTTAACTCGAATCCTATAACTTATCCTTATCCATAACAAGGTAAGAAGTAGAAGGAAAGTACAAGTGTTCTAGCGAGTTCATTCTTATTGAATATTGGTTTGAAATAGGTTTTATAATATAAGATTTTCTTGATGCAATATTGAATTTTTGATATATATATATCTATGACATATATATTTGTAAATAACATTATGTTTTGGTAATACCAATATTTTGAAAAGATTTGATGAGATTTCATATTTTATAAACTATATATTTTAAATAAGATTTAAAGATAAAGATTTTCTAGGAAATTTGATTTTACCTATGTAGAAAAATATTTTGGAAAAGTTTGTATATTTTGGATGTTTTAAGTAGAAATTCTCCTAATTGTTGTGTGTTAACGATATATTTCGTCATCCGGAATAAGTTATATAGAACATGTATTTAGGAAAATTGATGCAGCCATGATCTAAGGTTACTGAAAGACAATCTAGGATTAGTGCTCTTTAGCTAAATCTATCTTTTCTTCAAGGGGTGAATATCATGCTTCCAGGATATGGAATTCTGAAGTACCTTGAAGAAGGGTTTATTTAGTTTGGCACAACTGAAGCCTTGCATAATCAGTTACCCCTAGATCATGGGTAAGATGATATACATTGCGATAAGAGAAAAAAATGCTAATGCTTCCCGATATTCGGATGGTAAGGGTACCGCAATGCTTATTAACTCAAATGATCCTTCCACATCGAGCCAGTTCGAAGGGCCTTGGTTGCGTCAGTGGTCAAGTCATAAGCCTCTAGTCAACCTCTTTTCCAGGGTTGTGTAGCATTAGGCTCATTATGAGAGGGTTGATTCGCGTTGCCAACCCTCAAGGTAAAAGGGGAAAGGCTTCAGGTTTCCATGAAGCCCTTCCTCTTTACGAGGGTGTTGTGAACAACTCTTTCATAAGAAGGTTAGTGTTAACTCCCTGTTTCATCATAAATGGCACAACAAGATTATCAAATCGCGAGATGTTTAAGTCTCGGAATTCTTCATTCATAAATTGTGGATATATTACAAGTTTTGAAGAAATCCCCAATCCGATTTGGAAATTAGGGTTTGCTCCTCAGAGAAGAAGAAATAAAATTGACAAATAAAGAATTCATCCCCAAAATGTGACCCTTGGGGTCTTATTTATAGAGAATTCGGGGCCCTTTCTGCTATTGGGTCATTGTGCTTGCAAAAGCCTCTATCGGCCGCTTTTCTCCTTGTTCTCAGATGTTTAGCTTCCGGCTACCTTCGTGGTGCTAATTATTGCTTCCAGAGAGAGGGTCCCCGTCAATTGAGGCTTCTTCGGGATTGAAATGATCTTGTTGATGTAAATGGCTTTTGGAAGACATTTGTGCTCCCGGTTGCGGTTTCCGGGTGTAGGCTTCTGATTTTATCATGAACACTTAGAGGAGCTTGCCCTTATGATGTATGTAGATGGTTGCCAGTTCGAAACCCCTGTCGGTGTCGGCACTAAGCAGACTAGTATAGACAGCCTATATCCCATTTGGTTTTTGGTTTGCCTTCCGGTTGGAGCTCTCGGATGATGTCTAGCCTTTCGGTGGGTAATTTTTGGTGTTTTACCTATTGTTTAATAGAATGTGCTTGGTCATTTCGGAAGCTAGTTGCGGGTATCCCTTAGATGCCTTAGGCTTGGTATCTTTAATGCCTTTATCTCCTGATGTGTCGGTGTTAAGCAGGTTAACACAGACAGTTCTTCTGTCTTTCTGGGTATTGATTAGTGGAGTCCTTTTGGCTTTTCCTTGCTTGTCTTATGTTCTAGGTGACCCTTCGTTACAGAACTCCTTGCCGGATATACCCTGTCGGATATACCTAGCTGGATATACTTGTTGTATATAACAGTGTTGTATACACAATTATATGATTTTTGTTTGATGATAACAACCAAATATATTTTTATTATTGAATGTGTTTGTAAATACACTGATACAGAAATTTGAACAATCACACAGTATTTTATAAAAATATTTTATTTCAATATCAAAAGTACATTTTTTTTACTCCACTATTTGACATATTACATTTCATTCATACAACTCTGTCACTCACTCTATACAACTGCACATACAAACACTTTCATACATTGACATTTTTTTACTGTCTTCTATCGTCCATCTTCTGTCTTCACAGCCTTCAGTCAAATCCTGACTTCATACCTGTCACAAAAAGAACACACAGTAGACTGCAACAAAAATAAAATAAAATAAAATAAAAGCAAATAAAAATTTATTTTTAAAATTTTATTTGCCTCAGAATTACAGTGTGTTTCTCATCATTTTTCTAGACTTTGTCTGATATGCAGGGACAGGAAAACTCGTCTGGATGGCTGCATATACACACGTGAATACACGTGTGCACTACCACACCAATCCAGTATCGCGACTGAGGAGTAGCCAAAAAGACCATCTCAACCCAGTGTACAATCAACAATAGGAAAATCAAATACAAGTCCAAGAAAGAAAATCAATGCAACATGAATGAAAAAGTGATCAAGTGCAAGGGTCAGACATAATGGTCGAACCAGCAAGCTACATACATGCATGATGGCAGAGGAGTCCACACAGAAATCTCAATGTACAAGTAGTTTGGGTCAAGTATTTTTTTTTTCAAGTCAAGAAAATCCATGTGGAGTATCTATTCAAACAGCAGCAAGGCTCAAACATAAGAAGTCATATAAGGAAGCAGCAAATGTAAGGAACAACTCAGGCTATAGTACAATAGTGATCAATCAAAAATGGTCAAGACAGTTTCAGTCATGGTTGAGCCGAAGCTCAACATCAATGGTCGAGCCGCAGCTCAACATCAATGGTCGAGCAATCATTCAACTTAAAGGGACAATGAAACTATTACAAATAAATCAAAAGGTGCATGCATGTATATCATGCAAGTGAATGTGCAGTGCAACAGTTTACAATGGACAAGATAGCCAAAGTGTACATGGTGAAGGCATGGCTACAACAGCTGTGTGCCAACCAAGCATAAATTTACATGGTGGCAATTCTTAATAACCGTATGTACATGATGCAAACAACTCAAGATTCAAATATAGTATGAATGGATGGTACAGCTACACTGTGTGCGTCAACATAAGAGTGCAGTGAAAAGTTCAAGTGGATAATAAAAGAGAAGAACACAACATAGATGTACAAGTCAGACATGCAAGGCCCAAGGGTGTGGTGCATTATACAAGTGGTAAACAAGAATGATCGAGCTCATAAACAAAGCAAATACTATGATGCATGCAATCACAATGATTCAAGACAACTGCAGATAAAACAGGTTCATGGAAACATGGAGTATCAATGGTGTATTTAAACTGGTTTGTGTATATGAAAACATGGGTATCAATGTTAAAAGGCAAACATCAAGTGCGACATAAATTAAAAAGTTTGGCAAGTTCAAGTATTGATTCTGTTCAAAGGAAGACTCAATTCAAAGTCCAGAGAGATCAACAAGAGATTAAAGTATCTAAAGATATTTTTTTCAGAACAATAAATAAACGAGATTTTATAAGACTCGATCAAAGTTCAAGAAGCTACCAAGATTTTTTAGAGCATACGGGGCCAAGTTAAAAAATTCAGAACAAGTTGAAGATTTTAAAACTCCAAAATTATTGTATTCAAAATTGAAAGATTCATCACTCAAAACTCATTCCAGAGAATTCGGCAATCACAAGAGTAAACAAGTTCAAATATAGCATCTGTTCAAATATAAGATCAATTAAAAATCTGACGGATTCGTACTCAAGTTTGAGGATTTCAAAGTCCAGAAATCACGCCAATTCAAAGCCAAAGACCAAGATTAAAGGAATATACTTCCTGGCCCCAAATAAAAGAAATAAACAGATCAATTCAAAGCCGATCGCAATATCATAGCCAAGTCTCAAGGTCGAAATCAGAGCAGAATTTTAGGGATTTTAACCCTATAAATAACACCCAATCGTCATCGGCACAGATAATCAAAAATCAAGCATATCAATATCAAAAATCGAATAGTAAAAACCATACCAGAAATCGAGAGAAGCCAGAAACCAAATCAGTTCCTACAAATTCGATCGCAAGAGATACAAGCCACCAGAGATTGAAGCTAAGGAGAATCGAGCAGCAGAAAACTGAGTTTCATCAATCAGCGATTGCAATTTAGCACCTTCAGAAACCCTAGTTGCTCTAAGCCGCCATTTCCATTTCCAGGAAGAGACAAAGGAGGCTAGGGCTAAATAGTATAAAGCGGTGGAGTGATAAAAAGGGAGCAGCCTTTTTATGTTAAAAGGGGATAACCCTAAATAGTTAAAACCTAGGGTTTCATTTTCTTTTTTATTTATTTTTTGTTTTAATTTTTTTTTATTCCTTAAAGTCAATAACTACTAGTGTGAGTAGCTTGAAAAATCACAACATAAGAGGTCGAGTTGTGTCAAGGTCTTGAGCGTAGGGTTTTAACAGTCGGGAGCGAAGGTCGCAAGTTTACAAGAGTCTGTAAGCGAAGAGATTGTTTAAAATTCCTAGTAGAAACCTTGAATGCAGCAGTAGGCATAGTTTTTGCCGAAGCTGGGTATTTTTTGTGTGTGATATTTTATTTCTGCAATTATTTTAAATATACTTAATTTGCAATAAACCCTATTCACCCCCCCTCTAGGGTTAATTTAGATCCTACAAGTGGTATCAGAGCAGGTTTTTTTAACTCTAGAGTCATGAATTTGTCTAACAACGCTTTTTCTGAGGGTCAGTCCATAGCTAGGCCACCAATGTTTAATGGAACTGATTATGCTTATTGGAAAGCTAGGATGAAAATTTACTTAAGTTCAGTTGATTATGATGTATGGGATATCGTTGAAACAGGCTATAAACCTCCAGTTACGATTATCAATGATATTGAAATTCCTAAACCAAAAGATAAGTGGGATGCTAATGATAAAAAATTATTCTCAACTGATGCCAAAGCAATGAATGCTTTAATTTGTGCTCTTGATAAAACTGAATTTAACCGTATATCTCACCGTTCAACTGCGCAGGAAATTTGGCATACTTTGGAAGTTACACTTGAAGGAACATCTCAGGTCAAGGAATCTCGTCTCGCACTACTCTGCAACGAATATGAAAATTTCACGATGCGAAAAGACGAAGATATAAAAGAGATGTATGGTCGATTCTCCACACTGATTTATAATGCAAGGGCTCTTGGAAAAGTCTACACTGAAGTAGAATTAATACGCAAGATACTGAGAGTACTGCCAATGAATTTCAAAGCCAAAGTAACTGCCATTCAAGAATCAAAAGATCTAAATAAGTTGAAAATAGAAGAATTGATTGGAAATCTGATTGCTTATGAAAAGGAGTTAAAAGCCAAAGAAGGACGCGATGATTCAGAATCAAAGAAAAAGACAATTGCTCTAAGCAACACTGTTGAAAGTAACGATGAAACTGAGAATCCTATCGAAGAGTTGGCCATGGTTCTTAAAAAGTGGACTAACAAAAAATACAAGTCACGAAAGAAGAGTTCAAAATCCAACAAATCCAAGAATTCCGACAATTCAGATGATGAAGTCATATGTTACAACTGCAATAAACCTGGCCATATCAAACCAAATTGCCCATTACTTCAGAAAGACAGAAAGAAGAAGAAGAAAAAGAAAGCTTTTGCAGCTACATGGGACGATGAAGAAGGAGAAGAAGAAGACTCTGACAGTGATAAAGAGGAAGCCAATTTATGCCTTATGGCACAGTCAGATCCAGACAGTAGCGAAGATGATTCCACTGAGGTACCAAATTACTCTTATAAAGATTTAATTTTAATGTGTCATAATCTCACCAAAACCGTTGATTCACTTGAACTAAAAATAAAGAAATTAAAATCTGATAGGTTAAAATTGGTCCACGAAAACAATAGGTTAGAAGATGAGCTTGGAAAAATGACAAACCTTGATTGTGAAAACTGCAAGTTATTAAAACAAGAGCAAACAGAATTTAAGGCAAATTTTGAAAAATTAAAACAAGAACACTTGGCTTTAAGAGAAAGTGATGACACAAAAAGAAAGAACTTTATTAACAGATGTACTTCTCTTGTAAATGAAAATGAAGCACTTAAAACCAAAGTAAAAAATCTGGAAATAACATTAAGTAAGTTTTCAAAAGGGGAAAAGTCATTTAGAATGCTGCTTGGAAACCAATTATATGCTAATAATAGAAAAGGATTAGGATTTGGGAAAACATACGTTAATATGAATGATAATGCAAAGGGTGGAAGTGTTTTTCCTAAATGTACAAAATGTGGAAAAATTGGACATAGCTATGAAAAATGTCAAAATAGGAACAATAATAAAAAATTCATACAAATTTGGGTTCCAAAAGGGTTGACGAGTGATTGTAATAGATTTGGATTTAATAAAAACAAACAAATTTGGATTCCAAAAGGATCTGTTGTTCAAAATCAAAATTTGTCAGTTACTAATTTTATTAGACCTATGAGTTTTTCTAGGTCATTCTCTTCTTCTTGTGTGTAGGTATGTTGGCGGGCTAAGGAACAACAAGAATTGTACTTGGATTCAGGTTGTTCCAAACATATGACAGGAGTTAAATCAAAGTTCCTTAGCCTTGAAAAATATGAAGGAGGAAGTGTGATAATGGGCGATAACTGAAAATGTAATATTATCGGTAAAGGTAAAGTAGGTAATAGTACCTTCTCCTTAACTGATGTTTTATATGTTGAAAACTTGCATCATAATCTAATTTCCATAAGCCAACTATGTGACAAAGGAATGAGTGTGATATTTGATAATGAATCCTGCAAGATTATTGAAAAATCCACAAACAATATTGTGTTCACGGGAAAAAGAAAAGGAAATGTTTATACTATTTCATTTGATGATTTGACTCTCTCACGATGTTTAGTAGCTACGGATGAAGAAGTATTCTTATGGCATAGGAGATTGGGTCATGCTAGTATGAGTCTCTTGGAAAAACTTGAATCAAAAGAATTGGTAAGAGGTCTACCACATCAGAAATATAAAAATAATAAAGTATGTAAATCATGTGCTATGGGAAAATTCAGTCGTTCATCATTTCGTCCCAAAAATGTTGTTAGCACTAATAGGGTACTTGAATTGATTCACATGGATTTATTTGGACCAAATGAAATCGCTAGCTTAAATGGAAAAAGATATTGTTACGTGTTAGTTGATGATTATTCTAGATTTACATGGGTTTATTTTCTAGCCAAAAAATCCGAAACTTTTGATTACTTTTCAAAGTTTGCAAAACTCGTTCAAAATGAAAAAGGTGTTTCAATAAAAACTTTAAGAAGTGATCATGGTGGTGAATTTGAAAATTTGGATTTTGAAAATTTTTGTGAAGAAAATGGTTTTAAACACGAATTTTCTGCTCCTCGAACACCCCAGCAAAATGGGGTAGTCGAAAGGAAAAATCGTACATTACAGGAATTGGCTAGATCTATGTTAAGTGAATATAATTTGCCTTTGACTTTTTGGGCAGAGGCAGTTAATACATCCTGCCATGTAATGAACAGAGTAATGATTAGACCAATACTTAACAAAACATCCTATGAATTGTGGTTTGACAGAAAGCCTAACATTTCATATTTTAGAGTGTTTGGATGCCCTTGTTATCTTCTTAATACAGGTGATCATCTTGGTAAGTTTGAATCAAAGGATGATGAGGGAATTTTCATGGGTTACTCGTCAAGAAGCAAGGCTTATCGAATTTTCAACAAACGATCAAAAATCATTGTTGAAACCATAAACGTGAAATTTGATGAATCAGATCTGGATACGATGGAAAAAGAGAAAAACGATGAGGAAATTACACATGAGGGTGAAAAAGAAAATAGCAAAGAGAAGACTGGAAGTGATGATCAAACAAAACAAACATTTGAAGTCGAAAAGTTGAAATTCAAAGCCAACCATCCTCCAGAATTGGTGATAGGAAATCCAACGGCAGGTATACGAACTCGTTCATCATTTAATAAAGATATCTGTACTTTTTGTATTCACAGTTGTTTCATCTCAGAAATCGAAACTAAAAATGTTGAAATTGCACTTAATGATGAAAGTTGGATTTTAGCGATGCAAGAAGAACTTAATCAATTTGAACGGAATAAAGTTTGGAAATTAGTTCCTCGACCGAATGACTATCCAGTAGTAGGAACTAAATGGGTGTTCAAAAATAAACTTGATGAATCCGGAAATGTAATTAGAAACAAAGCTAGGTTGGTTGCAAAAGGATATAATCAAATTGAAGGCATTGATTGTGATGAAACATTTGCACCAGTAGCTAGGTTAGAAGCCATTAGAATTTTGCTCAGTTTCGCGTGTTATAAAGGTTTCAAACTAAAACAAATGGACGTAAAAAGTGCATTTTAAATGGAGAATTAAAAGAAGAAGTTTTTGTGGAACAACCCCCCGGTTTTGAAAATTATGAATTTCCAAACCATGTATTCAAACTTGAAAAAGCATTATATGGTCTTAAACAAGCTCCTAGAGCTTGGTACGATTGTTTAAGTGCATATCTTTTGGAAAACGGATTTAAAAAGGGCAGTGCTGACACTACATTGTTTCTATTACATGAAGGTGATGATTTTTTAATTGTCCAAATTTATGTTGATGATATTATATATGGTGCTACTAACAATTGTTTGTGTGAGAAATTTGAAAAAGTCATGCAGGATAAATTCGAAATGAGCTTGGTAGGTGAATTAAAATATTTCCTTGGATTTCAAACTAAACAAAGCTCCAAGGGAATTTTCATATCACAAACAAAATACATTGCTGAATTGCTGAAAAAATTTGGACTAGAAAATGCAAAACCACTCAGAACACCGATGAGTCCTTCAACCAAGCTTGACAAAGACGAGAAAGGAGTTGCAGTTGATCAGAAGAAATATCGTGGAATAATTGGTTCACTTCTTTATCTCACTGCATCTAGGCCTGATATTATGTTTGCTGTTTGTTTATGTGCTCGCTTTCAATCCAACCCAAAAGAATCTCATTTAAAAGCCACAAAAAGAATTTTAAGATATCTTTTGCACACACACAAATTTGGTTTATGGTACCCCGCATGCAATAATTTCAAACTAATCGGATATTCTGATGCTGATTATGCTGGATCTCTTGTTGATAGAAAAAGCACTAGTGGAACTTGTTTTATGCTAGGACACTCGTCAGTCTCATGGTCAAGTCGGAAACAAAATTGTGTTGCTTTATCCACAACTGAGGCTGAATACATTGCTTTGGGAAGTTGTTGTGCATAAATACTATGGATGATGCAAACTCTTTCAGACTTTGGTCTAATTTATAAAAAAGTACCACTAAAATGTGATAGTAAAAGTGCTATAGACTTGTCTAATAATCCTGTTCACCATTCACGCACTAAACACATAGATGTGAGACATCATTTTATTAGAGATCACATTTCACGAGAAGATATTTGTATTGAGTTTATTACAACTGACGGTCAACTTGTTGATATCTTTACAAAACCTCTTCCCGAAGATAGATTTTCACGATTACGCTTAGATTTGGGAATTATAGAAATAGATTAATCATTATCCATAAAAATATATATATATATGTGTATATATATATATAATAATAATAAAATAAAATTTCTTAAATGGTTATTCAAAAGTTAAATGATTGATCATTTGAACTACTTTGGAATTCGTTGAAATTATGACAGATCTTGAAATTGTGATGAGTATTGACTATAATATATTTTCATCATAAGGAAATATTTTAAATCTCATGATGATTGGACAGATTTTATAATATTTTTTGAATTAAAGCTTATTTCACGACCATCTTCTATATCTACCATACTTCTGTCACTCATCATGGTTTTATTTAATTTGGGGAGTTCTAATTGTTCTCGAAATTTAGAAATAAATAAATAATAATATCCTTGGTACTCACTCCCATTTAAAAGTCCTCGCGGTTATGTGTGGGTGAAATACCTTAATCTCTATGTGCTTTCATTCTCACTTAAAAGACCTTCGGGCTGTGCATGGATGGAACTCATCAGAGAGGATAAAGTTAAGTTACTACTAACCCCATTTAAAAGACCTTTGGGTTATGCGTGGTTAGAAAGTGCTTAACATATTTTTTAAGCATATTTGAAACCTTTAAATTTTATATTCAAATATTGGACTCTCCTAATTCTATAAAATCCATAGTAAATCCATTCATTCTGAAAGTGAAATTTGTCTCTGACTCAAAGAATATTATGATTTTTGTTTGATTCAATGAGATTTACGATATATTATCCTCTTGATCCGAATTTATATTTCTAGTTTATATTCATCACTATTTTAATTTATTGTTATTCTTTTGATGATAACAAAAGGGGGAGAATGATCAAGATTTTGATGGATGAGTAAACATTTATAGAATATTTTAAAATTTGGGATTGATTAATTCATTTCAAAATTTTCAAATCTATGTGCATCAATAAGGGAAGCTTAGTTGTAGGGGGAGCATACAAATAGGGGGAGTAACATACCTCACGTTATCAAACACATTCACACATTCAAAATCTTTTATTTGTTTGTCATCATCAAAAGGGGGAGATTGTTGTATATAACAGTGTTGTATACACAATTATATGATTTTTGTTTGATGATAACAACCAAATATATTTTTATTATTGAATGTGTTTGTAAATACACTGATACAGAAATTTGAACAATCACACAGTATTTTATAAAAATATTTTATTTCAATATCAAAAGTACATTTTTTTTACTCCACTATTTGACATATTACATTTCATTCATACAACTCTGTCACTCACTCTATACAACTGCACATACAAACACTTTCATACATTGACATTTTTTTACTGTCTTCTATCGTCCATCTTCTGTCTTCACAGCCTTCAGTAAAATCCTGACTTCATACCTGTCACAAAAAGAACACACAGTAGACTGCAACAAAAATAAAATAAAAGCAAATAAAAATTTATTTTTAAAATTTTATTTGCCTCAGAATTACAGTGTGTTTCTCATCATTTTTCTAGACTTTGTCTGATATGCAGGGACAGGAAAACTCGTCTGGATGGCTGCATATACACACGTGAATACACGTGTGCACTGCCACACCAATCCAGTATCGCGACTGAGGAGTAGCCAAAAAGACCATCTCAACCCAGTGTACAATCAACAATAGGAAAATCAAATACAAGTCCAAGAAAGAAAATCAATGCAACATGAATGAAAAAGTGATCAAGTGCAAGGGTCAGACATAATGGTCGAACCAGCAAGCTACATACATGCATGATGGCAGAAGAGTCCACACAGAAATCTCAATGTACAAGTAGTTTGGGTCAAGTATTTTTTTTTCAAGTCAAGAAAATCAATGTGGAGTATCTATTCAAACAGCAGCAAGGCTCAAACATAAGAAGTCATATAAGGAAGCAGCAAATGTAAGGAACAACTCTGGCTATAGTACAATAGTGATCAATCAAAAATGGTCAAGACAGTTTCAGTCATGGTTGAGCCGCAGCTCAACATCAATGGTCGAGCCGCAGCTCAACATCAATGGTCGAGCAATCATTCAACTTAAAGGGACAATGAAACTATTACAAATAAATCAAAAGGTGCATGCATGTATATCATGCAAGTGAATGTGCAGTGCAACAGTTTACAATGGACAAGATAGCCAAAGTGTACATGGTGAAGGCATGGCTACAACAGCTGTGTGCCAACCAAGCATAAATTTACATGGTGGCAATTCTTAATAACCGTATGTACATGATGCAAACAACTCAAGATTCAAATATAGTATGAATGGATGGTACAGCTACACTGTGTGTGTCAACATAAGAGTGCAGTGAAAAGTTCAAGTGGATAATAAAAGAGAAGAACACAACATAGATATACTAGTCAGACATGCAAGGCCCAAGGGTGTGGTGCATTATACAAGTGGTAAACAAGAATGATCGAGCTCATAAACAAAGCAAATACTATGATGCATGCAATCACAATGATTCAAGACAACTGCAGATAAAACAGGTTCATGGAAACATGGAGTATCAATGGTGTATTTACACTGGTTTGTGTATATGAAAACATGGGTATCAATGTTAAAAGGCAAACATCAAGTGCGACATAAATTAAAAAGTTTGGCAAGTTCAAGTATTGATTCTGTTCAAAGGAAGACTCAATTCAAAGTCCAGAGAGATCAACAAGAGATTAAAGTATCTAAAGATATTTTTTTCAGAACAATAAATAAACGAGATTTTATAAGACTCGATCAAAGTTCAAGAAGCTACCGAGATTTTTTAGAGCATACGGGGCCAAGTTAAAAAATTCAGAACAAGTTGAAGATTTTAAAACAACAAAATTCTTGTATTCAAAATTGAAAGATTCATCACTCAAAACTCATTCCAGAGAATTCGGCAATCACAAGAGTAAACAAGTTCAAATATAGCATCTGTTCAGATATAAGATCAATTAAAAATCAGACGGATTCGTACTCAAGTTTGAGGATTTCAAAGTCCAGAAATCACGCCAATTCAAAGCCAAAGACCAAGATTAAAGGAATATACTTCCTGGCCCCAAATAAAAGAAATAAACAGATCAATTCAAAGCCGATCGCAATATCATAGCCAAGTCTCAAGGTCGAAATCAGAGCAGAATTTTAGGGATTTTAACCCTATAAATAACATCCAATCGTCATCGGCACAGATAATCAAAAATCAAGCATATCAATATCAAAAATCGAATAGTAAAAACCATACCAGAAATCGAGAGAAGCCAGAAACCAAATCAGTTCCTATAAATTCGATCGCAAGAGATACAAGCCACCAGAGATTGAAGCTAAGGAGAATCGAGCAGCAGAAAACTGAGTTTCATCAATCAGCGATTGCAATTTAGCACCTTCAGAAACCCTAGTTGCTCTAAGCCGCCATTTCCATTTCCAGGAAGAGACAAAGGAGGCTAGGGCTAAATAGTATAAAGCGGTGGAGTGATAAAAAGGGAGCCGCCTTTTTATGTTAAAAGGGGATAACCCTAAATAGTTAAAACCTAGGGTTTCATTTTCTTTTTTATTTTTTTTGTTTTAAATTTTTTTTTTATTCCTTAAAGTCAATAACTACTAGTGTGAGTAGTTTGAAAAATCACAACATAAGAGGTCGAGTTGTGTCAAGGTCTTGAGCGTAGGGTTTTAACAGTCGGGAGCGAAGGTCGCAAGTTTACAAGAGTCTGTAAGCGAAGAGATTGTTTAAAATTCCTAGTAGAAACCTTGAATGCAGCAGTAGGCATAGTTTTTGCCGAAGCTCGGTATTTTCTGTGTGTGATCTTTTATTTCTGCAATTATTTTAAATATACTTAATTTGCAATAAACCCTATTCACCCCCCCCCCCTCTAGGGTTAATTTAGATCCTACAATACTCTATTGGTATTCTGTTGATTTTGAGCTCCTTTCTCCTAAGTAGGTGTCGATTTATGCAGCTCTCGGATCATTCCTCCATGCCCTTGGTTCTCTTAGTATTTGGCTTTTGCTTTCAAAGAAATTTCTTGTGTTGATGATGACCCATTGCCCCTTCACTGTTAGTCTGTTTAGGAATTAATTTTGGCAGTAACATTTGTCCCCCTAGTGAAGGGGTGTTTTCAACTTTCCAGGTCAAACTCCTCTTTCTAGATTCTTTCTCATTCTATTTGCTAGTTATCTTTTACATTGGATTGCATAACGAAACCTCTTGGGTAACACATCCATGTTAGTCTTTGCTCGACCATTAAAGATTGAAAGCTGATAACCGATTTCCTATCTTGATAGTAATTTTAAACCAATTCTTATTCAAGTAATTTAAAGATCATAGATCAGAAATCCACTTATGGTATTAACAGAAGTTCTGAATCAACCCTTGTTCGGTTAATTAAAGATTGAAGACCAAAAATTCTCTTCTGGTATTAACAGAAGTCCCGAACCAACCCTTGTTTGGGTAATTAAAGATTAAAGACTAGAAATCCTCTTCTGGTATTAATAAAAGTCCCGAACCAACCCTTGTTCGGGTTTTAAAGATCGAAGACCATAAATCCTCTTCTGGTATTAATAGAAGTCCTACACCAACCCTTGTTCGGGTAATTAAAGATTGAAGACTAGAAATCCTCTTTTGATATTAATAGAAGTCCCGAACCAACCCTTGTTCAGGAAATTAAAGACTAAAGACTAGAAATCCTCTTTTGGTGATTTGATTTGTGAAACAGAGGTTGTACGTGCTTCTTGAGCCACTCTATGGGCTTTTGATGTCAAAGCAGAGGATGTACGAGCTTTATTAGCCACTCTCTGGGCCTGTGTGTCCGGTGCGCTTGGCTAGCTTATCCATAAGCATTGTCCAAGGATTTAACCGACCTCCCTCTAGAAGGCGCCTTATCCTGACCATTGTAGATGATGATATGGTCTTAGAAACTTAAACTGGGCCATTGTAGACACGAAATTAAGGTAACTCTTTTGATACTTTATACTAACCATCGTAGGTATTGATAGAGGCTTACACACCACCCCCTCTAAGGGGTTCCCTATCTTGACCATCATAGGCGATGATAGGGGTTTTCGTTCCCTTCCGCGGGTAACGCGGAACATAAGCATAGCTAGGACGTGCTCTTTTGCGAGCAGAGGTATAACGTGCTTATTTCATAGCAGAGGCATGGAATACTCTTCTACGAGCAGAGGGAGGGCATGCTAATTTTATATGCTCCGCCACGACCATTTCTGGTGTGAAACGAAGGCTTACGCTTTTGATACTTTAACCTAGACCCCTCTGATTTAGGCATGGAGGAAGACTAACACACCATCCCCTCCGGGGGATGCCTTGTCCTGACCAATTTTGGCGATGACAAGATATTTGATCCATTTGTGATTTGACCCATTTTGGGTTTCCTTATGCTTTGAAAGAGTTTATGTGCCCTTAGTCATGTGATTATCCTTGGAGGAATTCTTTCTTTTACTCTTTTATCATTGATAAGTATGGTCTTAAATGTTCCGAGTTCCATGTTCTCAGGATGAGATCGCTGTTGGGAATTCATAATTGATATGTTCCGGGCATAGCTTCTTGATGGACGACCAAGGGTCCTTCCCAATTTGGGCCAAGCAGGCCATCTGCTGGGTTCTTTGTCTTAGCATTACTCTTCGCAAAAATAATTCTCCTTTTGCGAAGGTTCTAGTCTTAACCTTTGTGTTGTAGTATTTCGTGATTCTCTTTTGATATTCAACTATCCTGATTGCAGCCTCATCTCTTAATCCTAGCATTAGGTATAGGGATTCTTTCCTTAACTCCCGATTGGGATTAATGGCATAAGCTACCCTTCTATGCGATTGGATTTCTACCTCAACCGAAAGCATGGATTCACATCCATATGTTAAGGAAAAGGGGGTGTGTCCCATTGCTGTTTTGGCGGAAGTTCTATATACCTAACGTACAAAGGGTAACTCTTCGGCCCAATTTCCTTTGGCTTGGTTTAGGAACTTTTTAAGAATTGTCTTTATGGTTTTGTTGGCAGTTTCGACATCTCTATTAGCCCTTGGATGGGGGACAGAGGAAAAACTTTTGATGATCTCATTTTTCTTGCAAAACCGAGTGAATTCTTCGCTCTCGAATTATGTTCCATAATCTGATATGATCTTGTAAGGGATTCCAAAGTAGGTAATAATATTCTTTATTATGAATCCTAACACCTTTTTAGATGTGATTTTTGGAAGGGCTCTGCTTTCACCCATTTGATGAAGTAATCAATGGTTACTACGACATACTTGACTCCACCTTTGGAGACTGGTAAGGGTCCGATTAGATCTATCCCCCACACATAAAATGGCCAAGGGAATGAGATAGTGCTAGCTCGCTAGGGGGAAGCTGGGGTATTTTAGAGTACCTTTGACATTTTTCACACTTTTTGACATATTCAATCTCTTGATTAACCATCTGTGGCCAATAATAGCCTTGTCGCATGACTCTTTTGGCTACCTTAATTCCATTGCAATGTCTCCACGTAATCCTTCATGAGCATTCTTAACAGGTTAAGTCCATTTTTGAAGCTAACACATCTTAAGTAAGGAATTGAATATCCATTTTTATAGAGTATATTATCCATAATAAAAAATGTAGGAACATGGTGTTTTATCTTTCTTGCATCTAGCTAACTAGGGTTAAAGTTCCATTTAGGTGGTAATCTACCATGGTAGTCATCCAGTATTTTTATGATGGCAATTCGTCTCCGTTACAGAAGGTTCTACATCAAAGTTTTCCTCTTTTTCCATTTCATCTCCCCTTTTCAAGGCTTAGGATCTAGTTAGGACTAATAATTCTTTTCCCACTTCCGATTCTTCATGCTCAATACTAGGTCTTTCTTGATATCCCACGGGAATTACTTGAGTTTCGAGGCCTCTTGGGAACTGGCTAATTTGGATAGTGAATCCGCTTGGGTATTCTCTCCTCGGGGTATTTGATGAACTAAAAAATCCTCAAACCCGGGAAAGCAACTTCAATATCCTTTTCACATATAGGGTTAGCCATGCATCTTTGGTTTGATAGGTCTGCTTTATTTGGTTTACCATTAGTTGTGAATCACTAAGGATTTCTATTTGAGGTATCTTCAACTGTAGTGCCAAATTCAAATTGGCCATCATCGACTCATATTCGGCTACGTTGTTAGGTTTTGGGAATCCAAACTTCATGGCGTAGTGAAAGCAGTGTCCACCCGGGCTAATTATAATATAACCTACCCCTACTCCCTGTTCGTTTGAGGCTCCATCTACAAAAAGTTGCCACTTACTTTAAGTCATTTTCTTTAAATGATTGCTCTATAATGAAGCTTGTGCACTCGTTCATGTAGTCTACAAGAGATTGTCCTTTAATTGCAGCTCGAGGATGAAACTCAATCTCATATTGGCTAAGTTCAATTCCCCATTTGACTAACCTTCCTGAGGTTTCTGGATTAATGAACACCTGCTTAAGCGGAAAGCTAGTTAAAACCTTAACAGGGTAAGCTTGGAAGTATCCTCTGAGCTATCGCGCGGTAAGTACTAGGCAATATTCTAGTTTTTCCATTATAGGGTATCGGGTTTTTGCATCTATTAGCCTTCTGCTAACATAGTAAATTTGGTGATGAGTTCCATTACTTTCTCTTATAAGGACCGAGCTTACCGCATATTCTGAAATGGCCATATATAAGTATAGATCTTCTCCTTTCTCGGGACTGCATAGAATCAGAGGCTTTCCCATATAAATTTTCAATTCTTGGAAGGCCTTTCTACATTCTTCGTTCCATTCGAAATCTTCTTTTTCTTTATAACTTCGAAGAAATGAACGCATTTGTCAGTGGCTTTGGAAATGAACCTACTAAGGGCTGCTACTTTTCCGTTCAAGCTCATGACTTCTTTGCTCGTTCTAGGTTCCTCCATGTTTTTTATTGCCTGGTTTTGGTCAGGGATAGCTTCAATCCCTTGCTCACTTACAACATATCTTAGGAACTATGTTGATTGAACTCCAAAAGAACATTTTTGTGGGTTTAACTTCATTTGGTAACTTCTTAGGACATTGAGCATTTCTTTCAAGTCCTTCAAATGGCTTTCTGCTTTGATATACTAGCATGTCATCCACATGTACTTCCATGTTGCACCCTATCTGTTCTTGAAACATTTTACTTACTATCCTTTGGTATGTTTCTCCCGCATTTTTTGATCCAAAGGGAATTACTTTATAGAAAAATGTTCCTCGGTCTGTGATAAAGCCTGTATGCTCTTCGTCTGGTTTACGCATCGAAATTTGGTTATAGCTCGAGTAAGCATCCATAAGGGATAGTATCTTGTGACCACTTGTTGCATTGGCTAATTGGTATATCCGCGGAAGGGGATAGCAATCTTTTGGGCAAGCCTTGTTTAAATCCATGTAGTCAACGCATGTTCTCCACTTTCCATTGGACTACTTTATTTGTACAAGATTGGCTAACCATTTTGGATAAAGAACTTCTCAGATAAACCTGTTTGTTTCTAAATCTTTGACTTCCTCCTTTAATACTTTTAATCAGTCTATGTTGTATTATCTCTTCTTTTGTCGGACCAAGATTACAGAAGGATCATTGTTTAAGGCATGATTCATAATAGAAGAATTAATCCCGATCATGTCTGAATGGGTCCAAGCGAAAACATCTTTGTTGAGGAAGGACCCCAATTAGGTCACTCTTGAGGGATTCTGTTAGCCTTTTCCCTATGTTGACAACTTTTGTCTTATCCTTTGAATCAACATTTATCTCTTCCACATCTTCTATTGGTTTTATTCTTCCAATATCCCCTCTAGAGTCCAAGCCTATGATAATTTCTCCTTCCTCAGTCAAGTTTACATCATTGACTCTCTTCCTTTTTCTTTTTAAAGAAGTGTACCTACCATTTGCATGCTTGTTAGCTTTATTAATTTTTACTTTGGCTTCAAATGTGGAATGTAAGAATCCCCTATCCAAAGGTATAAAAACAGTAGAAGAATCAAAGTATGAAGAACACTCCCTTTTGTATTTGTCAACCGTTGCAAAATACAACTCATGAGGACTCAATTGTTCTCCTATGATGGTACCCCCTCCTTGCTTGGTCAAGAACTTTAGCATAAGATACATGGAAGAAATAAAAGTATCCAACTCCTCCAAAGCAGGTCGCCCCAAAGAAGGCGTTGTAATAGGATGGTTGATCGATCACAATAAAGAGAATTTCGAAGGTCCTGTGGTACGGAGACAACATAACTTGAACTAGGAGGTTGATTTGTCCCACCGGAGTTGAACCTTTGTTATTGAAGCCGAAGATCAGTTTGTTGCTTGACTCTAACTTCTTCTCCAAAATTCCCATTTGATCAAAAGCATGCTTGAAGATGACGATGACGACACTTTCAGTATCCACACGGATCTTGGAGACAACAGAGAGTCCAGTTTTAGCTGTTATCATAAGGGGATCGTTATGTGGGTTGCAGACCCCTTTCTTCATCTCGTCTGGAGAAACTACCAGGTTGTGCATTTTGAGAGCATAATGCGCATTTTTAACGATGGTTCCTCTCAAATGGAGAATATTCCCTCCATAGCTTCCTTCATATATTGACTCCTGGCTCTTAGACGATCTCCGGCAGGGTGTTTCCCACCATGGATCACATTGATTCGATTTATGGGCGGACCCAGTTCTAGGTTGCCCCCTTCCATAGTAGCTTCTATTGCATTTGCTAAAACCTTTTGTTATCCATTTGTATGCTGAGCAGATGTTGTCTTGTTTAAAACTAATTCTTTCAGATGTCCCTCTCAGATTAGCTTTTGAATTATCCCATCCAATACTTTGCACTCATCAGTTTTATACCCGTTGGTTTTGTGAAATTCGCAATACTTACCACCGGAATGAGGTTCAGGGCAATTCTTGGCCTTGAACGAGATGGGGAAGTTGTTAAGCCTTTCTTTCGCGACAACATACATAAAGGAGATGGGCTTACTTAGAGCAACCGAGTTGGTATTTGAATCCTCCTACCTTGATTTATTTTGATTCCCTCTTGGAGTTTTCGTCTGAAGTTCGACCTTCTTACTTCTCCTTGAGGTCTGAACTTTCTCTTTGTGAAGTGCAATTCATCCATGCGAATAAACTTGTCATCTTGGAAGTGAAAGTCTTGTAAGTCTTTACAATCATGAATGTATAATTCTTCCTAGAAGGGGGTATTTTCAATTAACCATGAATGCACGACTATCAACTTGTCGCGATCATTCATATCCTTGGCCTTTAATGCCTCGATGTTGAACCTTTTCAGGTAATCTCCTAGAGATTCCCCTTGCCTCTGCTTGATGTTAGGAATGACTGTGTAGTCAACTGTCAGATATTTGCAGACGTAGAATTGCGTGGAAAACTCATAGGAGAACTCTTTCCATGAGTAAATGGTGTTTTCTCTGTACTAACGATACCACTTTGCTTCCTCTCCCTGAAAGTTCACTGGGAAAAGATGACACCTGACGGCTCCTGAAGTATTGTAGAGATCCATCTGGCTGTCGAAAGCAATTAGATGGTCATCAGGGTTAGTCTTTCCCAAATACTTTATAGTTGGAGCCTTCACCCTGGATGGTATTATGGTGTTCATAATTTCATTGATGAAAGGGGATACTCTCTCATTATCATTAACCTTATCATCCTGGGTTCTCTTCCCCTTGCTTCCCAACAAGACTTTGACAGTCTTCTGAGCAATATTTTTAAGATAGGCTTCTGTGTTGTCGTAATTTGCTCTTTTAGGATCATAACCTTTGGAAGTGGAACTCCCAGGTTGTTCTAGTTCACGTTGATTTTCTAGATGGTCTATTCCTGTCAAAAGGGACTTTTTCTTCTTAGTGGCGATCGCTTTGAGATTCTCCTTTACTTCAGAGTGTTGAATGGGAGCTTTTCTTTTTGGAGATTCATTCGTCTCTCTTTGACTGGACTTGGTGAACCTTGAAGACTTCTTCGCTTGAGTAACATTCATTTGAGCTTGCATCTCTTGGATTTTCTTTTCCAAGGCCATAATTCTTGTGACATTATCTTCCACGGTGTTCGGATTTGGTGGTTGTATCGTGCTGGGAGTTGTTCCTCCTTCATTATCGTTCAGATTGAACGTTAGATCCATGTTTTCTTTAAGAGTTGCATTAGGAGCTGGTGCCTTATTTCTCTCTTCCAATCTTTTTGATTTCATATTTCCTCCCATGGAGAAATAAGTTTACCAAGTTAATTTTTTATGGATTAACCGCAAGATCGGAGGTTCAGGCCCTCCTTCTAGTGCCAAAATATTAAGATATTTTCCATCAACACCCGGAATAAGTTATATATAACATATATTTAGGAACATTGATGCATCCATGATCTGAGGGTACTGAAAGACAATCTGGGATCAGTGCTCTTTACCTAAATCTATTTTTTCTTAAGTATCAAAATCTGTGTTCTGAAGATTAGTTATTCTCTCCTCAAGAGATGAGTATCACGCTTACAGGACTATGGAGTTATGAAGTACCTTGAAGAAGGGTTTATTTAGTTCGGCACAACTGAAGCCTTGCATAATCAGTTACCCCTAGATCATGGTTAAGATTATATACATTGTGATAAGAGGAAAACATGCTAATGCTTCCCGATATTCAGATGGTAAGGGTATCATAATGCTTGTTAACTCAAATGATCCTTCCGCATCGAGCCAGCCCGAAGGGCCTTGGTTGCGTCAGTGATCAAGTCATAAGCCTCCAATCAACCTCTTTTCCGGGGTTGAATAGCATTAGGTTCATTATGAGAGGGTTGATTCATGTTGCCAATCCTCAGGGTAAAGGGGGAAGGCCTCAGGCTTCCATGAAGCCCTTCCTCTTTATGAAGGTGTCGTGAACAACTCTTTCATATGAAAGGTTAGTGTTAACTCGTTGTTTCATCATAAATGGCACAATAAGATTATCAAATCGCAAGATGTTTAAGTCTCGGAGTTCTCCATTTATAAATTGTAGATGTATTACAAGAGTTGAAGAAATCCCCAATCTGATTTGGAAATTAGGGTTTTCTCCTCAGAGAAGAAGAAACAAGATTGAGAAATGAAGAATTCATCCCCAAAATGTGACCCCTAGGTTCTTATTTATAGAGAATTCAGGGTGCCTTCTGCAATTGGGCCATTGGGCTTGAAGAAGCCTCTGTCGGTCGCTTTTCTCCTTGGTCTCGGATGTTTAGCTTCTGGCCGCCATCGTGGTGCTGGTTATTGCTTACAAAGTGAGGGTCCCTGTCTATTGAGGCTTCTTTGGGATTGATATGAGGTTGTTGATGTAAATGGCTTTCGGAAGAAATTTGTGATTCGGTTGTGGCTTCTGGGTGTAGGATTCCGGTTTTGTAACACCCCGCCTCTATACCCACTATCGTCCAGTTCATTTCAGAGAAATGTCGTAGACCATAACGGAGAATGAGGTTTGTGAAGGGCGACCGATTGTATGGTTACTCCATACGAGGAATGCACATCGAATTCTAGTACCGATTAAAATTTCGACATGACCATTCGGTGAATAGGGAAACTACACGACGGCTATATGCAATCTGGAAAGCAGTATAAAATAGACAGCAACAATAATATAAATATGGTATATCTCAAAGCCAGACATAGAATAATCATATCACAAAGGCAGAATAGATATGAATAAACAAAGAATGTGTACAACAAGCTAGTGGTCAACAAAGATCCACTAATACATGTACCAAGATCTATATAAAAGAATATGTACACTACGATAGATAATGTCATAGGTACAAAAGTACATAAAACCGCAGAGACAGAGTAGCAAGTTGAAAGCGTAAGATCGATCCTGCGATGAGACCTAATGGAGCACTTAAAATGACTCGGTCTGACCCGAGTATTATTTATAAGGAAATAAACAATAAACGAATCAGTCTAGCTGTACTTATCAAATAAACTGAGATAACAAGAGATATAACACAGGATGACATGAACATGGCATGTCGACACAATCAGAAAATGACAATGGAATGTCAGCACACAAATATCTCTAAATAATCTCCTGGCTAATATAGAATGCAACATTCAAATAATAGCACACAACAGAAATTACAGGGGAATGCCAAATAAACTAAACACATGAATGACAACGGAATGCCAAATAAACTAAACACGTGAATGCCAGCGGAATGCCAAATACACATCAAATTGATGACCATCGCATCAAAGTAAATCATGAATCATAAATCATTTCTCAAATTGACGTGCATCGCGTCAAAGTAATCAAGAATCCTGAAATCACTTGAAATCCAGAAAACATCATAAAGGGGCAGACCTTGTTCATAAATATGATACGATCTCTAGGTAGCGAACCCATAGGTTTGAGACGAAGCTCCCCACGAAGCCAGGTCGTGACCCCGGAAGAGTGAAAACACATAAATTATGAAATCTCTAGAAAACATAATAAAGAGGGGGCAGGTCTGTTCATAGATGAGATACGATCTCTAGGTAGCGAACCTATTTGTTTGAGCCGAAACTCCCCACGAAGCCCGGTCGTGACCCAGGAGAGTGAAATCCAAGAAACGTAAATCCCTCTCGGGCGATCGAGGACCACAAAAACATAAATAATAAAGGTTGGACCGAAGTCCCAGAAGTGAAATCCAAGAGTCGTAAATCCCACTAGAGCGATCAAGGACCACAAAACACAAGTCATAAATGGACCGCATCGATCCTTTGAATAGAAATTACTCCAAGCTAGTTAATATAAGGAAATAGCGACATGTCCCATAACCACATGCTATTCTCGAATATTTACGAACTTGTAATTGGTTCCTATTCAAAACAGAGAAAATCATAGAAGGAGCATTGCCACGGTTTTCGATCAGACGAGTCCAAGAATTAACCATCGAAGCAAAAGTAAGGGTTCATAGTCCTTGATTTTACTAAAATGTTTAATTAGATTTCTCATAAGAACTAGAAAAGGTTTATAAAATATATTCTAGTAGATTTGAAGAAGGTTCATAAAACGATTTCGTAAATTATCTTCGTATAAGATCGAAGACCATTTTAGTACAGGAATTTGATATCTACTAATAACATAAGACCTCTTTATATAATTTCAAAGTGGCAATAAACAATAGTATGATTGCTAAGGCAAATCGATCAAGGGGATTCACGTCATAATGACATAAATCCAAATCATAAATCATCAAACGTAAATTTGATAAATCGCATATACATATAGCTCGTTAGTGAATCCAATGACGTTAAGAAACGGTTAGAAATCACCCTAGAGCGACATGAAACAAAGACACAAAGTCAGGTATCGTAGATCAAAGAGTGATCAAAAAGGTGATCGCTAATGTGTAATTCACATTGCGACAACATACAGGAAATCAAAGGGATAATGGCTGTAATTTCGATCAACGAACGAATCGAAATCCCAAACTAGCACCCAAAAGTTTTAAACTACATCGGAATAGACTTGAAGGATATTGAGTCAATGATCCACAATTTTAATGCCGTGAATCATCTTAACAAGAGTATCGAATAAATTCGATATCCTAAAAGGAGCATATGGCTTTACAATGATCTCCGGTGAATTCGAAGACCATCGACATGCACAGGAGAGCCAACTAGGAGTCCAGAAACCAACGAAATCGTACACGGAGGCGCACAATTGGAATTGGGATGGGACTGGGCAAAATGGCCCAGGTTTAGGGTGACCGATTGACCGGTCAAATAGGGCGGTTGACCGTTTTTGCCTAGAAGCAGAACCGGTAGACCGCCACATAATCGATCAGTTTGGGCCTGGGCTGTTGCCTAGGCCAAAACCAGGGGAATTCGTCCCCTGCGAGTGTCCGGCGCCGATCATCGAGGCTCGTGACTTCTTCGGGACATCAACAAGACCGCTCTGATTCTCCGTATCAACTCGCAAAGCTCGAATGCATTGGTTTGGATTATAGATTCCAAAACGGAAGAAATTCCAAACCAAAACGAATAAACACGGTATAAGCGGATTATGAAGTCTTAGAACTTGCCGGGTGCGACAATGGTACTTCACAACACCACTTAATCGATTCAAATCATATGTATTGATCGTGTGAATAATATATGTCATAATCTCTATTTCAAACGAACAAACAAAAGCATGATTCAAGTGACTTGTGAAGATTTAGAACATGTTGGGGGACAACGAAGCTTCACAACATCACTAAATCAACTCATATCATATACATTGGATCGTATGAATAATCCTTATCATAATTTGTCAACTCAATGAAACATAAAACATGGAATCGGCTAAGTTACACTAACATAACCAATTTACTAGTATATGCAAACTCAAATGAACACTAGGTTACAGTTTTACAAGCCAATGGCTTGTGGCATAGATGTGAGTTCAAAAAGAGCTCACTTTGGTTTCAAATGACGGAGAACAAGCTCCAATTCAAACAAAGAACCCTCCTTTCTTCATTAGCTCCTCCAAAATCACTTCATGAACATAATTGAAGACTCATGAGGGTTAAGGCACATTAAAAATACGAAATTTAGAGGAGTATAAGGTAGAGAGGGAGAGTA
The DNA here is from genome assembly GCA_030737875.1 of Allium sativum. NCBI lineage: Eukaryota > Viridiplantae > Streptophyta > Magnoliopsida > Asparagales > Amaryllidaceae > Allium > Allium sativum. The sequence continues at coordinate 503,777,596 of CM060921.1, read as the reverse complement.
GAGAGCTTACCCATGTCTTAGAATTGGATTTGCACAGATGGAAGCCCTAGCCTAGCGAATTTCTGTTTCCCTTTCCACTCTCCATTTTTATTTCTTTTGAAGGCTTGGAAGAGATTAGAGAAGGAGTGGGCTGATTTGGGGTTTATATGATAAGCTAGGTTAGCTCAACCAAGCCCTAGCCAAGGTGTAACGACTCGGATTTCGCCCGACCCGATCGATCGCTAAATCGACCAAGACCGTTCAAAAACCGAATACGTTAACTCTGGGAATACAACACAACAGAACAAATAATAGAAGACTATTAATACATCACGATAATGTTACATCAGTGTATAGAATATTTCAGAGTACATCGAATATAATAATACAATGGAAGATTAAATTAAAATAAATGGAATTCACTGCAGCAGAACAATTAAATTAACACAGCGGAACACTACCAATGCTCTGGACACAACTCTAAGCTTCAATCCAGAATCCTGCTCAATATATCTACAAAATAAGCTACTCGATTGCCCGCGTGGAAAAGATGGCACCTGAGTCTGCAAAGTGAAACAAACTACGGGTCAGTCATGGGACTGGTATGAAAGATCTTTCTTAACTTATCTAATAAGAAGGCTAATCATAGGACCACACCGCTAACGCAGAACGGGTTTACTCCATTGGATTGCCAGTGCGTGAAATAAAGTAAATCGTTAAACAATGCAATGCTTTTTATAAAAATGAAACCATTATAAGACTCAAGTCCCATCACACAACGCAACGCAAGCCGGAGGTTAGATTTTTACCTTATAATGGTCAAAAATGCTTGATACGATAAAACGGATTTGATAATATTATTAGTGTATATATGTTTCAAAAGCAATTTCAATCATAATCTATCAATCATAGACGGCATAGCTACCATATACTATGTCGCCATATTAGTTCTACAATCAAAACCGCATGATGTCGTATTGGAAATTAGGTTTACATCAAGAGTCAGGGCTAGGAACGATCTCCTTACCGATTCGGGACACTCTAGCAATGTCTCAGGATTCAGACGCTGGCGAACCCTTGGATCCTGCAAGGCCAGTCTACAAATACTTCACTGGATTGGCAATTCCTGAACACACGTTTCCCGGTCTTGTTGAACCTATAATACGGCCGTTGGCGACCGATAAATCCGAGGCCTCGAAAATTCCGTCATCCACATAAATAAATGTCAGGGCGTGTAAAACCCTTAAACCACTTCTAGCTAGAAAGAAACGTACGCACTCCCTGCGTTCCATTGCTCCGTTTCTGGCTCATACTGGGGTATGAGGCCCGCGAAGTCACGCTATACACAAAGCTACGCCAAAATAGGCTATGCTTTGATCATCAACCACAAGGCTCTGCTTTTCAACAAAATCCTTGATCATTTGCATTTTGGCATGCCACATTGACAATTCACGCCATGCGATCAATAACTACCAATATATAACCTTTGAGCTCGTGCGTCTCAGAGAAGGGTGTTTAGCAAGAGAATAAATTCTCCGCCACCATAGTTATATATTAAATAAATATCAATTTAATTTACATGGAATGAAATTCAATGTCGGACACATATCCATTTACAAGTCTGTTCTGGGTCTGAACGAGACCGGAGTCACCTTATTCCTCATCCCGTATGTCCAATACGGAAGTGAGGTGCTCGCATATTTGGACAATCAACAAGTATGTCCGGAAAAAATACCACTTTAACCCTTTACTAGGAGCTACCCAATGCTAGGCATCAGTAGTCGCCCATTCAATGTGAAGATCGCTTGTCTTCATCCACCATCTTACATGTCTTTGACTTTAATCGTCGTAATAATTATTCAGAATGGGTTAAACCCGGTGTTTCCGAATAACTCGCGTATTTTTATAATTAAAAATCAAGTGCTATAAAGACACATCCAACGCCTCATTCCAATCCAGAATGTTCTTTAAATAAAATATTCGCATTATTAGGGAAAGATTCTCATTAGTTCTATCAAAGATAAATTCTTTTAAATTTTTTCTTTTAATCTTCTTTTTAAAGATTCCTTAAAACCCTAATTCGGTTTTAATATCAAAAATCATTACTATATGATTATTCCAATTTAACAAATAAATCTTATCCTTAACTGGGTTAAAGAACAAATGTCCTTTAAAACACAGTTCACGATAAACCCAAAATCATCTTCCATTAAATATGGAATTTTCACAGAAATCAAATCAATATATACAATCGATATAAATTTCCGTATCAGACTGATAACATAAATGGAATAACGGCAAAGCCTTTTAAATTTCATATATAATAATAGCCTTCTTTTACAGAAGCCTATCTCGATTATTATCAAATTGAATTTTCACTCAATTCCAATTTGATATATTAAATTGGAAAACTTGACTTTGGGAAATTTCTTTTTAACTCTTAATAAAAAGATTTATAAATTCTAAATCATGTTTTTTTTACTGTTAATTGGGTTAAAGAACAAATGTCGTTTAAAACATAGTTCACGATAAACCCAGTTCACATATCATTTTATTTCCATTACTAAATATAATTGGAAAACTCTAATAATCTTAATTAAAAGATTTATTTCTTTTATACGGGGTTTTAAAAACAGTGTTACTTAAGATACTATCCACGACAACCCAAAATCTAATTCTTTTATTTAATTCCAATTAAATATTAATTAATTGGAAGACTTCATTAAATCTTAATTTAAAAGATTCTTTGTGTAAAATATTCTTTATATTCCAATATTATTTACTTTAAAATAATCTTTATATTACAATGTTCTTTACTTTAAAATAATCTTTATATTACAATGTCTTTATATTACAATATCCTTTAGTTTAAATATTCTTTATTCAAAAATATTTTTATTTAAAATATTCTTTATTTAAAATAAATCCTGAATCGGAATGCGACTCAATCAGTTACCATATAATTTCAGTTATATGGATTTCATACATCATATGTATATGACAACAAATGATAGATAATCATCAAACCATCCATTCAACATCCAGAGTGAAATTTTACAACTGTGTGAGAATTAAAATGAAATAATAACACTCATCGCAGCCTGTCAATCTATCGATCGACATACAACTAAATATTGGGACTAGTGTATGTTAAATATCATCCCAATATCCATGTGGGGTTTTTAGCCAACAACAGTTCATATAATTAAATAATTGGTTATGAATTTAACCAATTTCTAATTCTGCTAACAAAATGATGATAATGAACAAAACATGTTATTTTATTCCTAATGCCGAATAAAAATGTATTTTTCTCGTATCATTTTCCCTATACATTTCTAATGTATAATAAAATGTAATTTATTTATTTGACATTATTGCTCATGACAAATGAAAAGATAATTTTCATTTTCTTTATTTGTATGTAATTTATATTTTTGATTTTAACAAATAAAAAGAAATTATTTTATTTACATGTGTAGTCCCAAATCATAACTTATGAAATGCCTCTTTATTCCGTACACAAGTTCTAATGTAAATTTTGACAACACAACTGTCACTTGTATTTGCATACAATTTCTATTGCATGATTTAGCAATAAATGTCACTTTAATTCACATACAATTCTAATGTATGTTTTTGACAATGAAAATGATTCTTAAATTTACATACAAATTCTGATGTATGTTATGCAAATAAAAATGATTCTTATATTTGTGTATAAATTCTAATGTTTGTTATGCAAATAAAAGGGATTCTTATATTTGCATATAAATTCTAATGTATGTTATGCAAATAAAAGGGATTCTTATATTTGCATATAAATTTTATTTCAACAAGTTGTATAAGAAGTGATACATTCATTTTTTTGACAATTCTATTTCAACAAAATGATTTGAAGGCGATAATTTCATTTTGTTAACAGTTCTAGTTTAACAAGATGAATAAAATGTAGTAATTCATATCGTTAACCACTCTAATTTAACAAAATGAATATTTTGTTATAACAAAGACTATTTAACAAAAATGTTATTTGTGTTTAACTATTTATTTTAATCAAAAATGTAATTTTTGTTTTCAATCATCTCATTTTGGCAAAATGTACATTTTTATTTCAACTAATATATTTTGACAAAAATGTTTCTTTTTATCTCAGCTATTTGGTTTCAACAAATATGATGTATTTGTTTCAACCAATCTTTTTGGCTAAAATGTATATTTTGACAAAAATGTATATTTTGATAAAAATGTATATTTCTAATTCAACTATTGTAATTTGTCAAAAATGTTTATTTCAACAATTATACTTTGACAAAAGGGCCAATTTTGTTTCAACCATTACATTCGATAAAGTGACAAATTTAGTTCCAACTATTATATTTGACAAAAGTTGCAATCTTAGTTTCAACTTTTATAACTTGATAAAGTGACAATTTTTGTTTTAACTTTTATAACTTGACAAAAGTTACAATTTTAGTTTCAACTTTTATAACTTGATAAAGTGACAATTTTTGTTTTAACTTTTATACTTGACAAAAGTTACAAATTTAGTCTCAACTTTTATAACTTGATAAAAGTGAAAATTTTAATTTCAACTTTTCTTTTTGACACAAATGATAATTTGGTTTCAACTAACATGTTTGACAAAAATGACTATTTTTATTTTAACTAACATGTTTGGCAAAATTGACAATTTTTATTTCAACTAACATATTTGGCAAAATGACTATTTTATTTCAGCCAACATGTTTGATAAAAATGATGATTTTTATTTCAACTAACATGTTTGAAAAAAATGATTATTTTTATTTCAACTAACATGTTTGATAAAAATGACTATTTTTATTTCAACTAACATGTTTGATAAAAATGACTATTTTTATTTCATATAAAATGACAACAAAAATGATACTTTCAACTCTTCTATTTTTATTGCATATAAAATGTAAATAAAAATGTAACTTTAAAATCTATTCTTTTCATTACAACTAAAATGACAATAAAAATGTTCCTTTTGTATCAATTCTTTTTGTTGTAACTAACTTGACAATAAAAATGTTATTTTAAATCTATATTTTTTATTGTAACTAAATTGACAATAAAAATGTTACTTTTAAATCTCAAATCTATTTCATTGTAAAATTTGAAATCCTTTATTCCAATTCTAATCTTTGTAACTAATTGAAAATAAATAAAAATGACTCTTTTGTGTAACGAACTGGAATTTTCGACCCAGGAAATCAACATAAAACCCATATAAATTATTCAGGTATCGAACATTCCAGGTCATTAATAGAAAGAAGTTAGAGGGTGAGAATTGATAAGATAGAAAATTAGAATGGAAGAAGAAGAACACAATCAGAGTAAACACGAATCTCACAGTGGAACGAATGAAATATATTATAACATAACTTTGAAATAAAACAGTATATATATACAATAACATTATCAAAGTACAACACTTACACATAGTGGAAATAACAATAGCTATATATAATCATGAAGCCTCCTACTTCAAGCTCCTCAAAGTATATCTGTAAAGACCTGAACTACTTGACTGCCCGTACAAATTTGGGCACCCAAGAGTTTAGGGAAAAACAAAACAAAATAAACTCTGGGTCAGTCACGGGACTAGTGTGAGTAAACTCAAATCATTCGGCTTAACTTTTCAAAAAATCCTTTTCAAAAGAAAAGATAATCGTAAGACCGATCCACACATAAACACGGATGGTTTTTACCTTACGATAACCCAAAACACTTTTGGAAATCAATACTTCTCTGATATTATAATAATGTATAATCACAAGTAAATATCAATCTAGCAGAACGCTTGCATCTCACGTTCCACATATATAGTATACAAACAAAACTGGGGGCGCTTATTGGATATTGGATTCTGACAATGACAAGGTATGGGACCACCTGCCGATAGTGTATCTCTAGAGCCGAATACACTGGGTTTAACAAGAACATCTTGCAACCCGGCCCACGCATGACCGACCACACATTTCACATGAGTGTATCGAATGTATACCACCAACAGTTGGGAGCTACCCACCGTCTTCCCGAAAGGGACAACATCGAACATAGATAAAGAATGAAATGGATTTTCTCTAGATAGGTGATATACACCCTAATGGGAGCGACCCACTTAGCCACGCTGCCTGCCCGATTTCTGTCATTTCCCGGTTGATGAGGCTTGAGGTCATAACGTATCTTTTAAAACACTTGACCACCATTCACTTTGAATGCCACATCGTCATACCCGTCAAATCACAAATTTGACTTCCTCAAAAATACCACGGGTATAAAACTAAGAGAAACAAATTTCTCCGCCACCAAACGTAAGTACGTTTGAAGAGATTAACTTATGCGATCCGTTAGATATACTTTGTTAGACATTCGTCCATTCACGTTGTCCTGGGATTGGATAAACCGAAGGCACTATTCTGTAATAGGATAGTCCTTGTATAACTTCGTCTTCAATATTTGATCGCAACGCTAACGTCCATACAGAGTGATTTTCAGATAATGCATCTGATCCCGGTCTCTCCATATTGACGACGATAAAATGGTCAAAACTTCGATAGTCGGTGATTTTAACTATCAAAGAAAAACGGGTGTGCAAACAACGATATTTTTTCCAGATGGAAATTCTATCGATCTATCATCAATCCACATTTTTCTCTTTCTATTAAATTATCTTTAATTTATCCATTTCCCCATTTCTATATACTCAATATTTCTTATTTTCTAAATTTAGAAAATATACATCATCAATCATTGGAAAACATTTCCATCTCTATTTCACGTATTATTGACATTCTAGTATTCTTTCTCATCAATATTTCATTTTCTATGATCAGAAAATATCCCTGATTATATTTGGAAAATGTTTCCAAAATTTATTCAATAGATGTTAAATAAAACATCACTAAGCCAATTTAAACCATTACACTCATTAAATAAATTCACTTAATCAATCTTCACTACCGAACCTTACCCATCTTTTAGTTAAAAACGAAGTCAATCAAGTTGGGGTATAATTTCCTCTCAGACCTTAACCGAACAACCTTCCTAACCTCGAAATAGAAAAAGTTCACCCTTTAACCCTTTAACAACTTTCTTACGTAACTCGGATCCTATTTATGAATCCCCTTCTTTATTTTAAAACATTGATTTTACTATAGCGTTATAATTCCTTTCTTCTTAAATATCCCACTTCAAAATGTAACTTTTATCCTTAATTTAACTCAATAACTAAACCACTCATCTATAAATAAATAAGAAAATCTTGATTTAACCAGAAAGTAAATATTACTTTCCCGAATTTCGATATAATCGAATGCAATGTATAATTCTCCTTTTCGAATAATCTCTATACATAGCTCCTTTTCGAATAAACTATATTCGATAACTCTTTCTTCGAATAACTATATTCGAAAATCTCTCTTCAAATGATTTACATTCGATTAACCTTCCACGAATGATTTACATTCGATTAATCTCCTTCCGAATAAACTATATTCGATTAACTTCCTTAATTTTATTCGAATAAATTATTTTTGAATAACTCCTTTGGATTAACTCATTGGATTAACTCGGTTTGATTAACTCAACTTGATTAACTCAACTTGATCAGCTCAACTTGATTAACTTACTTATCTAACTCCACTTATCTAACTCAACTTATCTAACTCCACTTATTTAACTCAACTTATCTAACTCCACTTATTTAAGTCAACTTATCTAATAACTAATATTCGATTAATTTATATTCAAATAACTATGTCTGTTTTAACTTTATTTCGAATAGCTAACATTCGATTTAACTCCATTCACTTGACTCTAGATCGCAGCGATCACAATGGTTACGCCTGATTCCCTAAGGAAACATCCAACCGCCGTAGGCTATCTGCAGCCTGCGAATTACGCTAGCAGTCGTATGTAATGGCAACTCATCTTGAATAACTATATTCGATCAACTCTAATTGAATACTAATATTCAATAAATTCTAATTCGATTCACTTTATCTGATTAACTCTAACTGATCGACTCTAGTTTTATTCAGTTTCAAATATTGAGGTTGAAATCGATTTTTACTTCTCTATATAAGTCCTGACTTATACATTCTATTTATCTAATGATAAACATTTCATTTAATTTATATAATATTATTTATAAATTTATCTTCTCAATTTATCGGCCAGAATATATTCCACTTAAAATCTTTGTTTTAAATCCACATCATGTTATACCCGTGTGCAAAGCACGGGTTTAAATCTTTCAAATGTAAAATTATCCTTTTATACAATTCTAGTCACCTTTCAAATATTCCATTTTATAATCTATTTATTTAAAAAATAAATCCCTTTTGATGATTCTATTTATTCCATAAAATATTTTCTTTTTATACAAAATCTATTGATTTTATAAGTAATTCTTTTTGATAATCTAACTATTCCCTTTCTATTTATTTTACACGTAGTCCTTCTTCTATTCTATTTATTTTTCAAATAAATATCCCTTTTCAATTCTATTTGTAAATAGTTACAAATATTTCTTTTCAATTCTATCAGTAAATGTTTTACAAATATTTTCCTTCAATTCTATCTGTTTGATTAACAAATAAATATCCCTTTTTAATCTATTTATTTTCTAAATAAATAGTTTTCTTTTTATAAAATCTTTGATTTTATAAATATTCCTTTTTCAATATAACATTGAAATTTTCCTTTTTAACATTCCAGTATTCCCTATGGTATTTGTGATGGCCTGCCCCGCACCAACTGACACTTACTCCAAAAGTGCGTTGTACACATGTCCAGTTAGCACGGAACGATCGTCAGAAGGAAAGAAAGAAGATGAAGAATCAACAAGGAACCTGTAGAACGTCTCACAGCGCATAGAACAAAAAATAATAATAACATACTTGACATAAAACAGGTGAGACAGTGCATAAGCTGAAAACAAACTATCATAGCAGCGGAAAATCCAAATATAGCTTATGTTCCACATCATCATTATTACAACTTTTCAAACTGTCTCTAAAGGTAAAGGCAAGATAAGGGAGGTACACTACTAATGCCCAAGTAGTGACCACCGACGACACAGGGAGAATATCTCTCTCTCTCTCTCTCTCTCTATATATATATATATATATATATATATATATATATATATATATATATGTATATATCATACGTGGAAGCCTCCTGCTCGCACCCGAATCAGCTACTCGTGCATCACCAGCTAACCTGTCTCTAGTCTGCTCGTGAGAGCACCCAGAGTAATAAGAAGAGACATAAAACTCTGGGTCAAACAAAAAGTCTGGTATGAGCGATAAGCAGCTAAACAGAATAATAACAAGTATACTAAACCATACCTGAACCTGGACCTGCAACCAAAGAGTTAGCACTACATACTGCAAACGCTCAAAGGTGCCACTAACATATGGTGTCCAGATAATGGGGGTGGGGGTGTGCATGTCATAGTGATGGCAAACAATCAAGCATAGCAACCATCCTCACATCTCTCACTCAGTGCGTAAAGCATACGATATTCACCACTTCGATCACCCAATACTTTGCTATGATCACTCTGCCCCATGAAGTCACAACGGCTTCACTGCACTGATCCATAGCCACTAATCCTTCGCTATGTCCACTTTTCCCCATCGAGTCGTACACACCCCACTGCACTGGTTCATAGCCTTACTAATCCTTTACTATGTCCACTCTGCCCATGGAGTCGCAACGGCTCCACTGCACTGGCTCATAGTCTTACTACGATCATTTTGCCCCTCGAGTCATGATGACTCTACTGCACTGATACGTAGCCCATCATTCCTTTTCCGTGGTGAATCGAAGTTATGAACGTCGACAACTCCTTAGAACACGTCCCGCAGCAAAGCCCAACCATGAAGTGAACTCACTGGTTCCCAACTGGATCCTGAGCTCTAACGTCCATTTGGACTACCTTTGCATCTCGGGTTATTAGTCTTCCTCAAATCGGTTCGGATCGTCGCCTTCATGTCATAGCGGTTCAGATTGGCCTTCAGTATCCCCCACTGGATCGATTCGTGCCAAGCTTCTCCGGATCGGATCGTGGTCTTCATCTGGTGGCGGTTCGTCCTCCTCCAAAACACATCGGGTCAGATCGCAGCCTCCAAGTCCAATCATAGTACATCGGTTCGGGTCGGGGTACTATGGCGGATCGGGTCGGAGTACTTCTGGCGGATCGGGTCGGTCGTGATCTCGTCTAATTCTCAAGTCAGCTCGTGGCAGGCTGGCTCGGTTCAGGTGCAAGGGCGCAGATCGTGGATGGGTCACACGAACGGTTCGGTTCGGACCTCCCCATCCGATCCGATCCCTGTCCATTTCCTGCATTTTGTCTAGCGGGTTGTTACACCATTCGATGGCGTTTTCGACCACTCTAGCTATTCTAATCAATCACAAAGCATACCACAAATCATAGCAACAAATAGAAGTGACCTCAAACACCAAAACATCAATATGATAGGTTAAAATGGGTCAAACATTGCCAAAACCCCATATTTTCCCTTAAGTGTGCTTAAGAAAAACTAATGATATGATTAGCAAAACTTAATCAAATTAACCCAAATTTCTAACAGAGGTCTAAAACATCATTTAAGAATTTATAAATATTTTTCCAGATTTTATTTACGTTTAAAAACGCTGATTAACACTAATTAACACTAATTAGCCAGAATTAGTGTAAAAGCAAGCTAATCACTCACCTTAGCCACAAATGAACTTAGATCTAGAATAAATCTCTGATATTGCGCGAATACTAATGCTAATAGCAGCTCTAATCTTGATTTGGTGAAGATCTCCCTTGATTTGATGTTGCTAAGCTTAATCTTTAATTAGAAAGTGGTTTGGAGGTGATTTAGAGGTTGGAGGCCATTTTTAGGGTTTCTAAGAGGTAAGTGGAGGCTAGAAAACTGAAATGGAATGAAATCCTAACTCTTTTCAGCCTCCTCATAACCCTAATCCCGAAATGAGTTATGAGCCCGTTCACTAATCACCCTATTTGGTCCGGTTAAGCAGTTTTTCACCTTTCAAACCTTATTTCAACCATATCTCCCAAACGGTAAGTCCGTTTGGCTATTATGACCAATCTACGGAAAGGTAAACCATCAAACGAATCTAATGGATGTGGTTTTAGGTCAAAATTCCTTTCCAGTCAAAAGTTAAGGCCGAAACAAGATCAGCTAGGGGTAAAATGGTCATTTAAAAATCGGTAAAAATCATGAACATGGGAAATGACCCCAATTGTCGTCTCCCAGAGTTACATGACCATATGTCTCGTATAAGAAAGAAATAAATATTCTACGATCCTCCGATGCGTAGAATGAAGGTTGTTACATTCTCCCCTCCTTAAGAAATTTCGCCCCCGAAATTCCCTAACCAAAACACACAAAGGGTCCCGCATGCCTATCAGTCATAAGACAACAATCAAACATGCAAAACAAGCAAAACCAGTCTATCCTAGCATGCGGAATAACTAAATTGCAAAGTAAATCTTACCAGGCAAAGAGTTCTGGATACGTCTTCCTAATGCTCTCCTCTGTCTTCCAAGTACAGTCATTCTCGTTCTCGCCCCACTGAACCTTGACTAGCTTCACCGCCTTCCTTCGAAGTCGCTTCGTATCGTGCTCGACAATACGAATCGGCTTGCGGTTCCCAACTACCTCGGGTTCCACTTCGAAGTCCTCTAACTGATCAGGTGAAATAGTCATATCTGGGTTGTGCACGAACTTCCTTAGCTGGGAAACATGAAATACATTATGAACTCCCGCCATCTTCTCGGGTAAGTCAACTCTATATACCAAATTCCCAACTTGTTCGAGAACTGGGAATGGGCCAACAAATCTTGGTGCCAACTATCCTCTCCTGCCAAATCGTATCTCGCTCTTCAAAGGAGAAACCTTGACAAACACCAAGTCACCAACGGAGAATTTTAAGTATCTTCTCCTCTTATCAGCATAACTCTTCTGCCTATCCTGGGCAGCGTTCATTCGTTGTTGAATGATCTTAATCTTATCTGAAGTTTCCCTCACCACATCTGCTCCAAGCACAAACTTCTCGTTGGTCCCAATCCAACATGATGGTGAGTTGCACGGTCTTCCATACAAAGCTTTATATGGAGCCTTACCGAAACTGGATTGGTAGCTATTATTATATGCAAACTCTACTAGATGCAAATGGTCATCGCATGATCCACCAAAATCCAATATACAAGCTCTCAAGAGATCTTCCAATATACGATTCACCCTCTCTGTCTGACCATCGGTTTGAGGATGATACGTGGTACTGAGATATAATTCCGACCCTAGAGCCTCTTGTAAGCTCTTCCAAAACCCACTAGTAAACAAGGGGTCTCGGTCACTCATTATTCTTTTAGGTACTCCATGAAATCTCACTACCCACTTCATATACAATTTTGCTAACTTAGCTACCGTTCTGGTCTATTTGACTGGTGTAAATCTTGCATTCTTAGTCAATAGATCCACAATTACCTAAATACTATCATGTCCCGATTTAGTCCTTGGTAAACCATCATTGAAATCCATCAAGACTTGCTCCTATTTCCATTTGGGAATTTCTAATGGTTGCAACAAACCACTAGGCTTCTTTTGCTCGGCTTTAACTAGCTGGCAATTCATGCACTTGGATATAAACTTCCCAACGTCTCTTTTCATCCCTTCCCAGTAGTAAGTCTGCTTCATGTCTCGATACATCTTATCATCACCGGGGTGTGTAGTCAGTTTTGAGTGATGACATTCCCTAAGCACTTCATCTCTCAAACCATTCACGTTGGGTACAACAAGTCTTCCATTCTTTCGAAGCCATCCTTCTCGATCAAGCCCATACAAATTCATCTCCTCACCGTCGATATTCATCCCTAACTTGGAGATGATTTCCAATAGATTAGGATCGTCCCTCTGACTGGAACCAATCCGCTCAATCAAAGTGGGTCTGGTCGTCAAACTAGTTAATATCCCTGGATCCAATTCGCACTTTGGTCTGAAATCGTACCCTGCAATATACTCCAGTTGCTTCCATTCAAGAAACATAGCCCCTAAACTGGCATGTCTCCTACTCAAGGCATCGGCTACCGCATTGCCTCTCCCAGGTGTATATGCGATATCAAAATCATATGAAGCCAAGAACTCTAACCATCTCTGTTGACAGAGATTTAGATCCTTTTGAGAGAAGAGATACTTTAACGATTTATGATCGGTAAACAACTCAAATCTCTCTCCTAAGAGATAATGTCTCCACATCTTCAACGCGAACACGATCACCGCCAGTTCCAAATCATGGGTAGGATACTTTTTCTCATGCGGCTTTAGTTGCCGATTAGCATAAGCTACAACCCTACCTCCTTGCATCAATACAGCACCTAGTCCGGTACCACAAGCATCCATGTATACCGTCATATCTTCATTCCCTTTAGGAATGACTAACACTGGCGCATGCATCAACTTTTCTTTTAAACTCTTGAATGCATTCTCACACACTCCGTCCCAGATGAAGGCTTGATTCTTCTTAGTCGACTGAGTCAACGGTGCTGCTATCTTGGAGAAGTCCTGGATAAACTTATGATAATATCCAGCTAACCCCAAGAAGCTTCTCGCATCTGTTGCATTCTTGGGCGTAGACCAATCCTGTACCGTAGCCACCTTCGCAGGGTCCACGGCAATACCATTCTCTGTAATAACATGGCCCAAGAATCCCACTTCCCTCCTCCAGAAGTGACACTTAGAAAATTTTGCTTTCAATTGGTGTTTTCTCAACACCTCCATCACTATCCTCAAATATCCATTGTGTTCTTACTCTGTCCTCGAGTAAACAAGGATGTCGTCTACGAACACAAGAACAAACTTATTCAACTGATCTGTGAATACCTGATTCATAAGATCCACGAAGTATGCTGGTGCATTGGTCAACCCAAATGGCATGACCAACCACTCATAGAATCCAGACGGCATCCTAAATGCCGTTTTCGGAACACTCTCAGCCGCTACTCGGAGCCGATGAAATCCTGTCGCGAGGTCCAACAGGGAGAACACTGTTGCTCCTTCCAGTTGATCAAACAAATCATTTATCCGCGGTAGAGGATATTTATTCTTCCTCGTCGCCTTATTCAACTCGCGATAGTCCACACACAAATGAAGGGAACCATCTACCTTAGTGGCAAACAAAACTGGTTCTCCCCACTCGGAGATACTTCTTCTAATAAACCCCTTCTTCAAAAGATCGCTTACTTGCACCTAGAGCTCTCGCTGCTCCCTTGGTGCCATATGACGAAGTTGCATCACTATAGGTTTGGCATCTTTCACTAAATCAATACGAACTCAATCTCTCAGTGTGGTGGAAGTCCGGTCACTTTCTCGAAGACGTCCGGATACTGGCCAACCACGGGCACATCTGACAACTCATCATGCGGGATGTCAAGGGAAGTTATAAAACTAGCCATTACCCCATCACTAGGTAGACTACCAAACACTACCCTCCGCCCATCATCCACCCTAACTGTCACCAAAAAGTCCTCACAGTTTACCACCACCCCGTACCTTTAGAGCCAATCGACCCCCAATATAATGCCACACCTAGTAAATCCCAAATCAAAGCAATCACAAACAAACATACATCCATGACTCGATAAGACCAAATTTCGGCAAATCATACTAAGGTAAGTCGAACCACCAATCGGGTTCGTCACAACCAACGGTCTATCGACAATCTCGGGTTCCAGTCCCAACCTATCTACCAGGTCACTAAATATAAAGGAACGGGAAGCCCCATTATCAAACAAAACTCGAACAGGTACATCATGAATAGAAAGCATACCTTGAATGACGACATTCTTTCCTTTCTCCGCCGCAGTAAGGGCATTCGACGAAGGAATAGCACTGATAGCATATGCTTTCACAATTTGCTTCTCCTTAAGAGGTTGTGGACATTTATCCTTATGATGTCCCACTTGGCCATAGTTGTAGCACTTCCTATCTGCTGGCTTGGCCCGACACTCTTTGGCATAATGTCCCTTCTTACCACAGCTGAAGCACTCAACATCTTTCTTGCTCTTTTTCTAGCCATCCTTAGTTTGGTTGTGCTTCCTCTTGTTCTGAGTGTTATTCTTGCCTCCACCTCCTGGTTGCGGCTTCAGCCCTTCTGCAGAAGCAACCTCAGTTTTTGACTTAGGGTAAAGACTTTCTGATCTCAAAGCTTTCCCCACAATCGATTCAAAAGTCTCATCGATGTGGTTGATAAGCCTTTCCCCCAAGTATCCATCCAACCAGTAATGAACTTATCATTCTTCTTCTTAGGAGTATCGATAAGGGATAATCCATACTTCAACAAAGTGTCGAACTCAGCAATATAGTCTGAGACTGCCCTACCATTTTATTTAAGCTCCAAGAACTACCTAAACAATTCCGACTTCTGAGCAACTGGGATAAACTTGTCGCTAAAGCGACCCTTAAACTGATCCCAAGTAACCTGATCCTCTGGAGTGGCTGTCTTAATAGCATACCACCAGTTCATCGCTCGCCCTTGCAGCTGACGAGACGCTAGCCTTCTCTTCATCGCATCCTCGATACCCAAGTCGTCGAAGATACAATCACAGCTATCCAACCAATCCTAAACATCCGTGGCCAACTCCGTTCCGTGGAACGGCTTCCCACCAAGGTTAGTGTAATTCTTGCACAGCTTGGCGAAATCGACCTTAGGCGCCTACACTATTGGACCACCACCATTACCGGCATTGGGAGCAGCCCCCTGCACATCCCTAAGCATTTCTCTCATGAGGTCAGTAAACATCGTCCTCATGTTAGCAGCATTCCTATTATTGGCTCCTCTACCAGCACCTCTTGCGTATCGGCTCATCGTTCAATCTGTAAAGAGAAAACGATTAACCATCTCCCTAGTGGTGCTAGTGCAGTGCGACTTCATCCTTTGATATACTAATAGTACATATATATATATATATAGCTTTTGAAAACCAAAGTAATCACAAATACGCACTCTCATACACGTACTATCTCTCCCTGGTGTCTTTCCCTAGGTTAACTACACAACCTAGAACTCTGATACCAAATGTAACGGCCCGCCCCGCACCAACCGACACTTACTCCAAAAGTGCGTTGTACACATGTCCAGTTCGCACGGAACGGTCGTCAGAAGGAAAGAAAGAAGACGAAGAATCAACAAGGAACCTATAGAATGTCTCACAGCACATAGAACAAAATATAATAACAACATACTTGACATAAAACTGGTGAGATAGTGCATAAGATGAAAACAAACTATCATAGCAGCGGAAAATCCAAATACAGCTTATGTTCCACATCATCATTATTACAACTTTTCAAACTGTCTCTAAAGGTAAAGGCAAGATAATGGAGGTACACTACTAATGCCCAAGTAGTGACCACCAACGACACAGGGAGAATATCTATATATATATTATACGTGGAAGCCTCCTGCTCGCACCCGAATCAGCTATTCGTGCATCACCAGCTAACCTGTTTCTAATCTGCTCGTGAGAGCACCCAGAGTAATAAGAAGAGGCATAAAACTATGGGTCAGACAAAAAGTCTGGTATGAGCGATAAGCAGCTAAACAGAACAATAACAGGTATATTAAACCATACCTGAACCTGCAACCAAAGAGTTAGCACTACATACTGCAAACGCTCTAAGGTGCCACTAACATATGGTGTCCAGATAATGGGGGTGGGGGTGTGCACGTCATAGTGATGGCAAACAATCAAGCATAGCAACCATCCTCACATCTCTCACTCAGTGCGTAAAGCATACGATATCCACCACTTCGATCACCCAATACTTTGCTATGATCACTCTGCCCCATGAAGTCACAACGGCTTCACTGCACTGATCCATAGCCACTAAACCTTCGCTATGTCCACTTTTCCCCATCGAGTCGTACACACCCCACTGCACTGGCTCATAGCCTTACTAATCCTTTACTATGTCCACTCTGCCCATGGAGTCGCAACGACTCCACTGCATTGGCTCATAGTCTTACTACGATCATTTTGCCCCTCGAGTCATGATGACTCTACTGCACTGATACGTAGCCCATCATTCCTTTTCCGTGGTGAATCGAAGTTATGAATGTCGACAACTCCTTAGAACACGTCCCGCAGCAAAGCCCAACCATGAAGTGAACTCATTGGTTCCCAGCTGGATCCTGAGCTCTAACTTCCATTTGGACTACCTTTGCATCTCAGGTTATTAGTCTTCCTCAAATCGGTTCGGATCGTCGCCTTCATGTCATAGCGGTTCGGATTGGCCTTCAGTATCCCCCACTGGATCGATTCGTGCCAAGCTTCTCCGGATCGGATCGTGGTCTTCATCTGGTGGCGGTTCGTCCTCCTCCAAAACACATCGGGTCAGATCGCAGCCTCCAAGTCCAATCATAGTGCATCGGTTCGGGTCGGGGTACTATGGCGGATCGAGTCGGAGTACTTCTGGCGGATCGGGTCGGTCGTGATCTCGTCTAATTCTCAAGTCAGCTCGTGGCATGCAGGCTCGGTTCGGGTGCAAGGGCGCAGATCGTGGATGGGTCACACGAACGGTTCGGTTCGGACCTCCCCATCTGATCCGATCCGATCCCTGTCCATTTCCTGCATTTTGTCTAGCGGGTTGTTACACCATTCGATGGCGTTTTCGACCACTCTAGCTATTCTAATCAATCACAAAGCATACCACAAATCATAGCAACAAATAGAAGTGACCTCAAACACCAAAACATCAATATGATAGGTTAAAATGGGTCAAACATTGCCAAAATCCCATATTTTCCCTTAAGTGTGCTTAAGCAAAACTAATGATATGATTAGCAAAACTTAATCAAATTAACCCAAATTTCTAACAGAGGTCTAAAACATCATTTAAGAATTTATAAATATTTTTCCAGATTTTATTTACGTTTAAAAACGCTGATTAACACTAATTAACACTAAATAGCCATAATTAGTGTAAAAGCAAGCTAATCACTCACCTTAGCCACAAATGAACTTAGATCTGGAATAAATCTCTGATATTGCGCGAATACTAATGCTAATAGCAGCTCTA
Organism: Allium sativum; assembly: GCA_030737875.1. Lineage (NCBI taxonomy): Eukaryota > Viridiplantae > Streptophyta > Magnoliopsida > Asparagales > Amaryllidaceae > Allium > Allium sativum. The sequence goes on along the minus strand of CM060921.1, from coordinate 503,759,483 downwards.
ATCTTGATTTGGTGAAGATCTCCCTTGATTTGATGTTGCTAAGCTTAATCTTTAATTAGAAAGTGGTTTGGAGGTGATTTAGAGGTTGGAGGCCATTTTTAGGGTTTCTAAGAGGTAAGTGGAGGCTAGAAAATTGAAATGGAATGAAATCCTAACTCTTTTCAGCCTCCTCATAACCCTAATCCCGAAATGAGTTATGAGCCCGTTCACTAATCACCCTATTTGGTCCGGTTAAGCAGTTTTTCACCTTTCAAACCTTATTTCAACCATATCTCCCAAACGGTAAGTCCGTTTGGCTATTATGACCAATCTACGGAAAGGTAAACCATCAAACGAATCTAATGGATGTCGTTTTAGGTCAAAATTCCTTTCCTGTCAAAAGTTAAGGCCGAAACAAGATCAGCTAGGGGTAAAATGGTCATTTAAAAATCGGTAAAAATCATGAACATGGGAAATGACCCCAATTGTCGTCTCCCAGAGTTACATGACCCTACGTCTCGTATAAGAAAGAAATAAATATTCTACGATCCTCCGATGCGTAGAATGAAGGTTGTTACATTCTCCCCTCCTTAAGAAATTTCGCCCCCGAAATTCCCTAACCAAAACACACAAAGGGTCCCGCATGCCTATCAGTCATAAGACAACAATCAAACATGCAAAACAAGCAAAACCAGTCTATCCTAGCATGCGGAATAACTAAATTGCAAAGTAAATCTTACCAGGCAAAGAGTTCTGGATACGTCTTCCTAATGCTCTCCTCTGTCTCCCAAGTACAGTCATTCTCGTTCTCGCCCCACTGAACCTTGACTAGCTTCACCGCCTTCCTTCGAAGTCGCTTCGTATCGTGCTCGACAATACGAATCGGCTTGCGGTTCCCAACTGCCTCGGGTTCCACTTTGAAGTCCTCTAACTGATCAGGTGAAATAGTCATATCTGGGTTGTGCACGAACTTCCTTAGCTGGGAAACATGAAATACATTGTGAACTCCCGCCATCTTCTCGGGTAAGTCAACTCTATATACCAAATTCCCAACTTGTTCGAGAACTGGGAATGGGCCAACAAATCTTGGTGCCAACTATCCTCTCCAGCCAAATCGTATCACGCTCTTCAAAGGAGAAACCTTGACAAACACCAAGTCACCAACGGAGAATTTTAAGTCTCTTCTCCTCTTATCAGCATAAGTCTTCTGCCTATCCAGGGCAGCGTTCATTCGTTGTTGAATGATCTTAATCTTATCTGAAGTTTCCCTCACCACATCTGCTCCAAGCACAAACTTCTCGTTGGTCCCAATCCAACATGATGGTGAGTTGCACGGTCTTTCATACAAAGCTTTATACGGAGCCTTACCGAAACTGGATTGGTAGCTATTATTATATGCAAACTCTACTAGATGCAAATGGTCATCGCATGATCCACCAAAATCCAATATACAAGCTCTCAAGAGATCTTCCAATATACGATTCACCCTCTCTGTCTGACCATTGGTTTGAGGATGATACGTGGTACTGAGATCAGGCTTTTAAATCTCCCCGAGATCGCCGAGATGAAAAATCTGAGATATTGGCCAAAATCCGAGATTTGGCAGCTAGTTTAGTTATAAGTGTTTCAAATATCGCCCTAGATAGCCGAGATATTTTTTCGAGATATTGGCCAAAATCCGAGATTTAAAACCTTGACTGAGATATAATTCCGACCCTAGAGCCTCTTGTAAGCTCTTCCAAAACCCACTAGTAAACAAGGGGTCTCGGTCACTCATTATTCTTTTAGGTACTCCATGAAATCTCACTACCCACTTCATATACAATTTTGCTAACTTAGCTATCGTTCTGGTCGATTTGACTGGTGTAAATCTTGCACTCTTAGTCAATCGATCCACAATTACCCAAATACTATCATGTCCCGATTTAGTCCTTGGTAAACCATCATTGAAATCCATCAAGACTTGCTCCTATTTCCATTTGGGAATTTCTAATGGTTGCAACAAACCACTAGGCTTCTTTTGCTCGGCTTTAACTAGCTGGCAATTCATGCACTTGGATATAAACTTCCCAACGTCTCTTTTCATCCCTTCCCCGTAGTAAGTCTGCTTCATGTCTCGATACATCTTATCACCACCGGGGTGTGTAGTCAGTTTTGAGTGATGACATTCCCTAAGCACTTCATCTCTCAAACCATTCACGTTGGGTACAACAAGTCTTCCATTCTTTCGAAGCCATCCTTCTCGATCAAGCCCATACAAATTCATCTCCTCACCGTCGATATTCATCCCTAACTTGGAGATGATTTCCAATAGATTAGGATCGTCCCTCTGACTGGAACCAATCCGCTCAATCAAAGTGGGTCTGGTCGTCAAACTAGTTAATATCTCTGGATCCAATTCGCACTTTGGTCTGAAATCGTACCCTGCGATATACTCCAGTTGCTTCCATTCAAGAAACATAGCCCCTAAACTGGCATGTCTCCTACTCAAGGCATCGGCTACCGCATTGCCTCTCCCAAGTGTATATGCGATATCAAAATCATATGAAGCCAAGAACTCTAACCATCTCTATTGACAGAGATTTAGATCCTTTTGAGAGAAGAGATACTTTAACGATTTATGATCGGTAAACAACTCAAATCTCTCTCCCAAGAGATAATGTCTCCACATCTTCAATGCGAACACAATCACCGCCAGTTCCAAATCATGGGTAGGATACTTTTTCTCATGCGGCTTTAGTTGCCGATTAGCATAAGCTACAACCCTACCTCCTTGCATCAATACAGCACCTAGTCCGGTAACACAAGCATCCACGTATACCGTCATATCTTCATTCCCTTTAGGAATGACTAACACTGGCGCATGCATCAACTTTTCTTTTAAACTAGCACTACACACTGTACAACGCTCTAAGGTGCCACTAACATATGGTGTACAGATAACGAGGGTGGGGGTGTGCATGTCATAGTGATGGAAAACAACCAAGCATAGCAACCATCCTCACATCTCTCACTCAGTGCGTAAAGCATACGATATCCACCACTTCGATCACCCAATACTTTGCTATGATCACTCTGCCCCATGATGTCACAACGGCTTCACTGCACTGATCCATAGCCACTAATCCTTCGCTATGTCCACTTTGCCCCATGGAGTCATACACACCCCACTGCACTGGCTCATAGCCTTACTAATCCTTTACTATGTCCACTCTACCCCATGGAGTCGCAACGGCTCCACTGCACTGGCTCATAGTCGTACTATGATCACTTTGCCCCTCGAGTCATGATGACTCTACTGCATTGATACGTAGCCCATCATTCCTTTTCAGTGGTGAATCGAAGTTATGAACGTCGACAACTCCTTAGCACACGTCCCGCTGCAAAGCCCAACCATGAAGTGAACTCATTAGTTCCCAACTGGATCCTGAGCTCTAACTTCCATTTGGACTACCTTTGCATCTCGGGTTATTGGTCTTCCTCAGATTGGTTCGGATCGTTGCCTTCATGTCATAGTGGTTCGGATCAGCCTTCAGTACCCCCACTGGATCGATTCGTGCCAAGCTTCTCCGGATCGGATCGTGGTCTTCATCTGGTGGCGGTTCGGATCGTCCTCCTCCAAAGCACATCGGGTCGGATCGTAGCCTCCAAGTCCAATCGTAGTACATCGGTTCGGGTCGGGGTACTATGGCGGATCGGGTCGGAGTACTTCTGGCGGATCAGGTCGGTCATGATCTCCTCCAAGTCTCAAGTCAGCTCATGGCAAGCAGGCTCAGTTCGGGTGCAAGGGCGCGGATCGTGAATGGGCTACACGAACGTTTCGGTTCGGACCTCCCCATCCGATCCGATCCGATCCCTGTCCATTTCCTGCATTTTGTCCAGCGAGTTGTTTATGCCATTCGACGGCGTTTTCGACCACTCTAGCTATTCTAATAAATCACAAAGCATACAGTCATAGCAACAAATAGAAGTGACCTCAACCACCAAAACATCAATATGATAGGTTAAAATGGATCAAACATAGCCAAAACCTTATATTTTCCCTTAAGTGTGCTTAAGCAAAACTAATGATATGATTAGCAAAACTTAATCAAATTAACCCAAATTTCTAACACGGGTCTAAAACATCATTTAAGAATTTATAAATATTTTTCCAGATTTTATTTACTTTTAAAAACGCTAATTAACACTAATCAACACTAATTAGCCATAATTAGTGTAAAAGCAAGCTAATCACTCACTTTAGCCATAAATAAATCTCTGATATGGCACGAATTCTAATGCTAAACAACAGCTCTAATCTTGATTTGGTGTAAATCTCCCTTGATTTGATGTTGCTAAGTTTAATCTTTAATTAGAAAGTGGTTTGGAGGTGATTTAGAGGTTGGAGGCCATTTTTAGGGTTTCTAAGAGGTAAGTGGAGGCTAGAAAACTGAAATGGAATGAAATCCTAACTCTTTTCAGCCTCCTCATAACCCTAATCCCGAAATGGGTTATGGGCCCGTTCACTAATCACCCTATTTGGCCCGGTTAAGCAGTTTTCACCTTCCAAACCTTATTTTAGCCATATCTCCCAAACGTTAAGTCCGTTTGGCTATTATGACCACTCTACGGAAAGGTAAACCATCAAACGAATCTAATGAAAGTGGTTTCAGGTCAAAAAAAAATTCCAGTCAAAAGTTATGGCCAAAACAAGATCAGCTAGGGGCAAAATGGTCATTTAAAAATCGGCAAAAATCATGAACATGGGAAATGACCCCAATAGTCGTTTCCCAAAGTTACATGACCATACGTCTTCGTATAAGAAATAAATAAATATTCTACGATCCTCCGATGCATAGAATGCGGGTTGTTACAGTATTTAACATACCATATAACAGTGATCAACATCACTCCAACATATAAAATCAACAACAGATTTCATATCATATCATATACACAATATGTTAAAAATAGTAAAATAAATGTTGAGGAACCCAGTTGGGTCCCTCCGACCTGTTTCCCTGCATCCACAGATGTTAAACAATAAAATTAACAATGTGAGATATTCTGCTAAACAGAATCAATATTTGATTAGTGATGTATATCTATATCGTATCTATATTTTCAATCAACTGACTAGTAGTTCAACCAAACAACCAACACATAGCAAACAACCATCATTTATCATTTCTAAAAATACTTTAGAAAAATATAACTGAGAAGAGTTAGTGAGTTTACTCACATTTCGCGTTAACGTTAAATAACGATTTGCGTTAGTTGACTCTGATCAGACAATTTATTTCGCCATATTCACTACATAGCTACCATCCATAAGATCCCATCGGATATTTTTTCGTCTAATTCTGATAATGTATGATCAAGTTATTTAGTTTACAAGTTAGTACATGATTTAGAATAAATAAAACATGGATTAATAACTTTTGGGCTTAACTTAACTTCCCGGCCCACTAACTCCAGCCCACTTTCGATACTTCTTCTCCAAACTCAAAAATGTCGTAGCCTGCTCCTACCTCCAATGCCATTTCCAGGTGTTCAAACCGCAAACACTCCCTTTCCTCTCAACCGATCATCACGAAACCACCTTCAAAACTCTCCTCTTCCAATACTCTTCCACCTCCTACCCAAAACACAGAACTCGATGCAACCCCTTTCATTTTCCGTCGCACCGTTCTGCACGCAACCACACAGTGCGCGACCACTTTCAGGTGATCGAACTCCACCAAAATCCTCCAACACATCCTACTTCACCTCCCAAACCCATTGATCAATACAAATTTGCAGATTAAAGCACCAACACTCCAAAATCTGCAACGCTAGATAACGCTTGAAGAAAACAGCGAACCAAACCGTTGTTCGAACCACTTAAAACTCACCTAGGCTTGAGCGAAAACCACCCAGGAATTCAAATATGAAGGTTGTATGATTTATAGGATTTTAGTTGAATTGATTTCTATTTTTGAAGATAATTTTGATTTACTGTGAAGAGAAAATGGTGGCGGCGCATTTGACTACCGTATGAAGAAGTTTAGGGTTAAGGATGGTAAAGGGTATTATATAGGGTAGGTTTATTATTATTTTATTCGATTATTCTATTTTATTTTAAGCAATCGTTGTTTTTATTTGTCCTCTAAAATTCCTGTGATCACATACGGTACCTAAAAATCACGAAAACTAGCATGCAACTATAGTTCGACATTACGGTACCAACGAAACTGGTTTCGTCGAATTCCGACTCCGTTTGCTCACACAGCGTATTTTTAACACTCAAAATACTGACTGTTTTTCACTCTAAAAATCCGTACGGCCACCCAGGGACTCTAAAAATCATGAAACTCGGAATCTAGCAATAATTTAACATTGTGGATCCAACCAAAGTAGTTTCATCGAATTCCGAGGTCGTTTGCAAAATTGGTTATCTTTAAAGCTCTAAATAACCTATTTAAATATAGAAATATATTTAAAAACATTTAAATTTAATTTAATATTTAAAAATAAATATTATCGTATATATTCACAACAGAATATCATACTGCTCCACTGGGATTTATAACTCGATATTTCAAATCCAGTGTTACATCAATATTCGATTTAAAAATCCATTTTAAAATATAAATAAATCGATATAAGTTATAAAGGAATTCCATAGCGACTTTTCTAAAATTTGATTTGGACATAACTAAAAATCTACATGATGAAATCTCGATTTTTCTCTTCCATCTGAAAAATATACTTCACCCGCTCCTAGCGATTCTTGTTTCACAGAAATCCGGCTTAAAACGAATCCTGTACATTTAGTTGAAGTTCAAATCACCAAATAGCTAACTACCGCGCCATTTCGAGCTCGATTTTAATTAAAATATAATTATACATTCAAACTGCCGTTTAAATAATATATTCGTTATTCAAATTCAATTCTAACTAAATTAAATATCACCGATGATCCAATTCACACCATTTTGTGAATTCCACTATTTCTGACTATTTCAGAAATTAAATATATTATTATATTATTTATTTTAATTAAATATTCAATATTATTTAATTCTGGTCATTTTAAATAACCAAACCATTAATCAAATAATTAAATAAATTATTTATATACCGTAAAATACTGGTCAAATTACATTTTGTCTCTAATCCTTTTTTACAACCAAAAAAGTATATTCTTGTTTCATCTTTTTAAATTACAAAAATGAATATTTTTGGTCTATTCTCTTTAAATGGCAAAAATGAATATTTTGTCTCATTCTTCTTAATTGACCAAAAACGTATAATTTGGTTTCACTCTTTTTAAATGATAAAAATGTATGTTTTGTCTCATTCCTTTTTAATTGCAACTATTATGATAGTAAAAAATGTAACTTTTAATTCTATGATTTTTTTGCATGTAAAATGACTATTAAAATGATACTTTTAAATCCAATCTTTTCATTGTGAAAATTTGAAAATAAAATGTAACCTTTTTAGTTGGAAACAAATCGACACTAAAAATATGTTTCTTTTTGTTGAAACATCTTGACTCTAAAAATATGTTCTTTTTATTTGAACAGCTTTGACACTAGAAATATGTTTTATGTTCATGTAAACAATAAAAATGTAATTTTTTTAATTGTAAATCTAATCTTTATTGTTCATGTATTAAATAAATAAATAAAATTATCTTTATTGCAAAACAAAGCTATATTCTTGGGTCTAAATAAAGGTAAAGTCTTTATTTCAAATCCATTCAATATTCTTAGATCTGAAATAGAAATATGATTTTTGTTTCAAATCCAATCAATATTCATAGGTTTAAAATAAAAATATGCTTTTTATTTCAAATCCAAGACTAACAGTAAACTATAGATTCAGGAGAAAGAATTTTCAATGCAAATCTAAATCTAACCAAAAACATACATCACAATCATCATAATCAACAAGCAACAACTACAATATCATATATCGCAGATCTGAATTAATTAACATACATACATGGAATTTAAATAACGAGAGATAATTAAATTTTAACTATTTTTAAATATAGAAATCTCACAGTGATTTTTTTCTAAAATTTCAACATGCTCAATTTAAACTCTAGTCTGTTTCAGATTGTAGATCTCGTTGCTGCGATTATAACAAATCTGAAATCACACGATTCCAATCTCTAGATAAAAAGATATGATTTTTATTAGCGTTGATTACATAAATCGAGAATTAAATAATTATTAATTAAATAATTACTCCTCTTCCTCACGTTAATCCCTCTCTTCTTCTTCTTCTGTAAAGCATCGACTGTTGAACCCAAACGCAGCGTGTATCAGCACCAAATTCGAAGGGTACACGCAATGAAATACAATCATAGCCGATAGATCTTTAGATCTTGATGAGTGGAAGAGTTTTCATGTATCATGTTGTTGAGATTGTTGCGTGGATGAAGAAATAGGAGGGAAAGAATATGAGAACGTGGTGGCCATTGGTTTAGGAGAACGGCGGCTACATAGGTTTAGAATTAGGGTTTTCTGAATCTTAGGGTATATATATGTTAATACTATTTAATTCTTTTAATCCAAAAAGGCCCATTTATCCACATTTTATGTGTTATACGTTTACCAAGAAAAGGAATTGCTGACTAAGGCTAAGGTAGCATATTTACTTATCATTTATGTTTCCTTAAATCCCCTTTGATTACATGCTTTATTGACACATCTATCCTATTTTTTAATTCAAATTTCAAAAGTATCCGCAGTTTGTAATAAAGTGGATAGAGAGCAGATTACACACAAAATAAAGAACAGTTGGTTGGAGCATTACATGTCATTTATTTAAATTTGTTTATGTTGATAATACACCATGCACGTCCAGCAAATTGCATGCATGTTGCAAGCAAATTTAATGCATGCCATTTTTGCATGTTGATTTGGAAGAATCATGCTCACACGATCGTATTTGAAAAGAATAGGATGAAAAATGGTTCCACTTCTTTAATGCATGTTTTAATTACATGCAATTGTACTTCATTTTGTTATAGAAACCAAACATAAGACACGGTATATATGCAAATTTAAAGAATTGAAACCCTTTTTCATTTAAATTTGAAATAAAAACCGACAATAAATATTAGGTGGCAAAACGGAGATTTTACGTAAACATCAATCAAAGAATTAATTGAGCATTTAGAAGAAAAATCTATATAATAAGTTTAACCATATGCATTAAATGCGTGTTTTACATTAAGCATGTGATAGCGGAAAAATTTACACCGTTAGCTAAAGTTAATTTTTTGCTTAGGTGGACAAAGGAGAGACGTCAGATGTCTTTTTTGTTAATAGTTCTGAACCACTCTTTGTCTTTTGTTTGTCTTTCCGTTAAACCCAAACAATCTTATTTTATATATATATATATATATATATATATATATATATATATATATATATATTGTTAGAATTTATTTCATTTATAACCTACACATTATTTTCAATCAGTATTTTAATATAAATTAATAAATGTTATTAAAGTTCGTAAGGCATTTTTAATGTTAACATGTTTCAAGCTAGTATCTTTTTAAATGCATCATTCTACATTAAAAATGTAATTTTAAATGTAACAAAATATTTCAACTAGAATCATTTTAAATGATTCATCCCACATTAAAAATGTAATTTTAAATGTAAAAACATTTCATCAAAAAATGAATTTTTTACTTTATTGAACCATTCTTATATTAAAAATGTAAATTTTTAATGTGGCATTTTTTTAATCATTACTGCTCACATGCAATAAAAATATAAATTTTTATTGTTAAACTTTTCTATTCAAACCATGGTCATTTTACATCATTTCTTATAAATAATAAAAAATTTAATTTTTTATTGTTAACTCTTTTTTCTGATGAAATTTCCAAATTCTGACGCATTTTCTAACAAAATTTCCTTAAAATAAAATTTTAAATTGGTTCTGATTTTCCGAGTTGTTACAATCTCTCCCACTTAAAAAAATTTCGTCCTCGAAAAGGAACAAAGCTAAAAGTTGTTTAACTAACCGATTCAATTTTCATTCTTTTATTGGTTTCAATAATTTTATTAGTTGAACAAATAATCACACAACACAATCATCAATTAATTAGTTTATTAGCCTTTCAAATATATAATTTTATATATTCAAAAATCATATTTCCTAATATCGGATTATATATATAATCGCAAATACGTTAATTATAGACTTATCACTCTCGACTCATTCTAGGGCATTTCTAACCCCATCTCTAACAAGTTTTCTCATTCTAGAATGCTACTAATCCTATCACTAATGAGTATTCTTTTATAGGATATTACTAATCTTACCTCTGATGATTCTTTTGTTCAGTTCCAATGAGTTGTACCCCAAAGATTTGAGCTAACCAGAGGTCTAATACCAACTGTAACGACTCGGATTTCGCCCGACCCGATCGATCGCTAAATAGACCAAGACCGTTCAAAACCTGAATACGTTAACTCTGGGAATACAACACAACAGAACAAATAATAGAAGACTTTTAATACATCATGATAATGTTATATCGGAGTTCAGAATACATCAGAGTACATCGAATATAATAATATAGCGGAAGATTGAATTATAATAAATGGAATACACTGCAGCGGAACAATTAAATTAACACAGCGGAAGACTACCAATGCTTTGGACATAGCTATAAGCTTTGATCCAGAATCCTTCTCAGTATATCTGTAAAATAAGCTATTCGACTGCCCGTGTAGAAAAGAGGGCACCCGAGTTTGCAAAGTGAAACAAACTATGGGTCAGTCATAGGACTGGTATGAGAGATCTTTCTTAACTTATCTAATAAGAATGCAAATCATAGGACCACGCCGCTAACGTGAAACGGGTTTACTCCATTGGATTGCTCGCACATGAAATAAAGTAAATCGTTCAACAACGCAATGCTTTTTATAAAAATGAAACCATTATAAGACTTAAGTCCCATCATACAATGTAACGCAAGCCGGAGGATAGAGTTTTACCTTATAATGGTCAAAAATGCTTGATACGATAACATGGATTTGATGTTATTATTAGTGTATATATGTTTCAAAAACAATTTCAATCATAATGTATCAATCATAGACGGCATAGCTACCATATACTATGTTGCCATACTAGTTCTACAATCAAAACCGCATGATGTCGTATTGGAAATTGGGTTTCCATCAAGAGTCAAGGCTAGGAACGATCTCCTTACCGATTCGAGTCACTCTACCAATGTCTAAGGATTCGGACGCTGGCGAACCCTTGGATCCTGCATGGCCGGTCCACATATAATTTAATGGATTGGCAATTCCTGAACACACGTTTCCCGGTCCTATTGAACCTATAATACGGCCATTGGCGACCGATAAATCCGAGGCCTTGAAAATTCCATCATCCACATAAGTAAATGTCAAAGCATGTAAAACTCTGATACCACTTCTAACTAGAAAGAAATATGCGCACTGCCTACGTTCCCTTGCTCCGTTTTTGACTCATACAGGGGTGTGAGGCCCACGAAGTCACGATATACACAAAGCTATGCCAAAATAGGCTATGCTTTTAACATCAACCACAAGGCTCTGCTTTTCAACAAAATCCTTGATCATTTGCATCTTGGCATGCCACGTTGACAATTCACGCCATGCGATCAATAACTACTAATATATAACCTCTGAGCTCGTGCGTCTCAGAGAAGGGTGTTAAGAAAACGAATAAATTCTCCACTACCACAGTTATATATTAAATAGATATCAAATTAATTTACATGGAATGAAATGTAATGTCGGACATATCCATTTACAAGTCCGTTCTGGGTCTGAACGAAACTGGAGTCACCTTATTCCTCGTCCCGTATGTCCAATATGGAAGTGAGGTGCTCGCATATCTGGTCAATCAACAAGTACGTCCGGACAAACTACCACTTTAACCCTTTACTGGGTGCTACCCAATGCCCGGCATCAGTAGTCGCCCATTCGATGTGAAGATCGCTAGTCTTCATCCATAGTCTTCAATGTCTTTGACTTTAATCGTCGTAGTAATTATTCAGAATGGGTTAAACCTGATCTTTCCGAATAACTCGCGTATTTTTATTATTAAAAATCAAGTGCTATAAAGACACATCCAGCGCCTCATTTCAATTTAGAATATTCTTTAAATAAAATATTCGCATTATTAGGGAAAGATTCCCATTAGTTCTATCAAAGATAAATTCTTTTAAATTTATTCTTTTAATCTTCTTTTTAAAGATTCCTTAAAACTCCAATTCAGTTTTAATATCAAAAATCATTACTTTATGATTATTCCAATTTAAGAAATAAATCTTATCTTTAACTGGGTTAAAGAACCAATGTCCTTTAAAACACAGTTCACGATAAACCCAAAATCATCTTCCATTAAATATGGAATTTTCACAGAAATCAAATCAATATATATAATCAATATAAATTTCCGTATCAGACTGATAACATAGTTGGAATTACGGCAAAGCCTTTTAAATTCCATATATAACAACAGCCTTCTTTTACAGAAGCTTATCTTGATTATTATCAAATGAATTTCCACTCAATTCCAATTTAATATATTAAATTGGAAAACTTGACTTTGGAAATTTTCTTTTTAGCTCTTAATAAAAGATTTATAAATTCTAAATCATATTTTCTTTTACTATTAATTGGGTTAAAGAACAAACGTCCTTTAAAACATAGTTCACGATAAACCCAATTCACATATCATTTTATTTCCATTACTAAATATAATTGGAAAATTATAATAATCTTAATTAAAAGATTTATTTCTTTTATATGGGGTTTTAAGAGCAGTGTTATTTAAGACACTATCCACGACAACCCAAAATCTAATTCTTTTATTTAATTCCAATTAAATATTAATTAATTGGGAGGCTTCATTAATTCTTAATTTAAAAGATTCTTTATATAAAATATTCTATAGATTACAATATTCCTTACTTTAAAATAATCTTTATATTAAAATGTTCTTTACTTTAAAATAATCTTTATATTACAATGTTTTTTACTTTAAAATATTCTTTATATTACAATGTTCTTTATATTACAATATCCGTTAGTTTAAAATATTTTTTATTTAAAAATATTTTTTATTTAAAATATTTTTTATTTAAAAGAAATCCTGAACCGGAATGCGACTCAATCAGTTACCATATAATTTCAGTTATATGGATTTCATACATCGTATGTATATGACAACAAATGATAGATAATCATCAAACCATCCATTCAACATCCAGAGTGACATTTTACAACTATGTGAGCATTAAAATGAAATAATAACGCTCATCGCAGCCTGCCAATCTATCGATTGATATAAAACTAAATATTGGGACTAGTGTATGTTAAATATTATCCCAATACCCATATGGGGGTTTTAGCCAACAACAGTGCATATAAATAAATAATTGGTTATGAATTTAACCAATTTCTAATTCTGCTAACACAATGATGATAATGAACAAAACATGTTATTTTATTCCTAATGCCAAATAAAAATGTATTTTTCTCGTATCATTTTCCCTATACATTTCTAATGTCTAATAAAATGTAATTTATTTGTATGACATTATTGCTAATGACAAATGAAAAGATAATTTTCATTTTCTTTATTTGTATGTAATTTCCATTTTTGATTTTAACAAATAAAAAGAAATTATTTTATTTACATGTATAGTCCCAAATCATAACTTATGAAATGCCTCTTTATTCCTACACAAGTTCTAATGTAAATTTTGACAATACAACTGTCACTTGTATTAGCATACAATTTCTATGGTATGATTTAACAATAAATGTCACTTTAATACACATACAATTCTAATGTATGTTTTTGACAATGAAAATGATTCTTAATTTTACATACAAATTCTGATGTATGTTATGCAAATAAAAATGATTCTTATATTTGCATTTAAATTCTAATGTATGTTATGCAAATAAAAGGGATTCTTATATTTGCATATAAATTCTAATGTATGTTATGCAAATAAAAGGGATTCTTATATTTGTATATAAATTTTATTTCAACAAGTTGTATAAGAAGTAATACATTCATTTTGTTGACAACTCTATTTCAACAAAATGATTTGAAGGCGGTAATTTCATTTTGTTAATAGTTCTAGTTTAACAAAATGAATAAAAAGTAGTAATTCATATTGTTAACAATTCTAATTTAACAAAATGAATATTTTTGTTGTAACAAAGACTATTTAACAAAAATGCTATTTGTGTTTAACTCTTTATTTTAACCAAAAATTTAATTTTTGTTTTCAATCATCTCATTTTGGCAAAATGTACATGTAATAACCCGCAAAATCTGGGCCAGTTTAAAAATTTTATTTCGGCAATTTTAGCGAATTTTGAATATTTAAAATAGATTATTTTAAATAATATCGACGAGAAATTTATTTTGAATATAATTCGACGTATATATTATATACGTCGTCGTTAGAATATATATAATTTTATTTATAATTATAAATAGAATTGAAAATGGCGCGGTAGTTCGATAATTCGATTTCAAACTTCAATTGAATGTACCGGGTGCAAAACAATCCGGATTTTAGTGAAACCAAAAATAATGGGATCTAATTGATAATATCTTTCCAACGAATCCGAATAATCAAGATTACATAGCGGGAATCAAAAGATATGTCCAGTTGAAAATTCTGAATAGTCGCTATGGAATTCAGGCCCTTAAAATTGGACATTTTGCAAACGACCTCGGATTTCGACGAAACCAGTTTTGTTAGGTCCGGGATGTCAAGTTATTGCTAGATTCCAAATTTCATAATTTTTCAAATCAATATGTGAGCGTGGCAAAGGAAAACGTGTTTTGACCATTTCAGTTGATTTTAATCGACTGGAAATTGGTCATTTTTCCAACGATCTCAGAATTCGACGAAACTAGTTTTGTTAGGACCGTATCGTCAATACGAAGCTAGAAAATATTTTTCGAGAATTTTTAGAGTCCGTATGTGGCCCCGGTAAATTGAAATGTACGTTTAAAATTCAATATAATGATTTAAATGTAAATTTAAAGGAAACTGTTTGTAACAGTCGAATCAGCTTACGACACATGTCCCATTGTGTTCGGAATGGGGGTAATTAGCTAGGGGCGACAGTTGTTGGGCCTCGTTTGGAGATCGAACGAAAAATCAACTTTATGGATTATTAAATAATTAAATAAATTAAAATATATACCCACTTGGCCGTTGACTTCTCCTCTCCCTTCTCTCTTTATACAGAACGAAATCGAATGAAATAAAAAAAAAGGGCGACGGAAGCCCTAGCTGACAACCGCGCCGTCGACGTCCAGCACCCCCCCCCTCGAGCTCCCTTCTCCTCCTCCGCATCGATTCGCGAGCCTCCCCCTTCGAAACCCCTGCTCCGCGCCGCCCCTCCTTCTTCCCCCTCTCCTCTTCCATCGACAGCCGCACCCCCCCTCGCAATCCACCGTCGCAGCAAGCACCCCGAGCCCCCCCCTATAAGTTTTTTTTACTTATTTATTTTGTTAATTTATTTTTATGTAAATTAAACTGATTTGAAAATGATTTTTAAACTGATTTTTTTATAAAGGAAATTAAAAACTGATTTTATAAAGTAATTAAAAACCGATTTTTCTAAAGTATTAAAACAGATTTTTTTTAATTAGGTTTAGAAACTAAATATTTTTTTTAAGTATAAAAAATGAATTTTTATTAAGTATAAAAAACTGAATTTTAATTAGGTTGAAAACTGATTTTATTTTGAAAATGAAACTGATTTGAAAATGATTTTTAAACTGATTTTAAAACTGATTTGTTTAAAAAGGTTTTAAAAGATTTAAACTTTAAAAAAGTAAAAGATTTAAAAGAAGTAAGATATGGAAATTATATGTTTAAAGTATTAAAAATATAATTTTTACACCGTAGGAATATTAAAGATATAATCTTTATTTTTGAAAAGGCGGAATCTATATCTTTGAAATTCGATTTTTATATATTGAACTTTGAAATAAAAATTCGATTTTTATATATTGAATAGCAAAGTAAAAATTCGATTTTTAAATATTGAAGAGCAAAGTAAAAATTCGATTTTTACATATGTAGAGAATACGCGCGAAGAAAGTGATAAGAGACGAGAACAGTGAAGATTTTCTGCATTGGAAGTGCCGTGGAGCTAGATAGCTATAGGTGAGAACTTCTCACTCAAATTCTACTTTTCTAGTTATATATATATATATACTAGGATGCAGACGGTGCTTATTAGAAGCACCCGACACCCGTCCACAGACCATGGACTTGTTTGATTGGTTGTGTAGTTGGTTAGATTATTTGATTTGGATTTGATTGTTTTGGTGAAATGAAATTGATATGATTGATGTGTGAATGGCGTGGGCCTTCACTAGACCGGGGATAAGGCTAGGCCTTGTCCCGTTTCTAGTATCGTGCCGTTATGCCGCCGAAATTTTCTAAAATATGTTAGAAAAATAAAAATATCATTTTTATTAAATAAATGAATTGAATAGAAATTCATATGTTGGAATAAAATGTTTTATCGTTAAAAATATAATTTTTAACGTGAATGTGAATAAATAAATATTCATTTACAAACCAAACGGTTTGTTTATGTACACTTATTTGAATGACATTGATTGGGACGATAAATTTTACACATCGCCCAACTGCACAAATAAAATCTGTGTTTGATTGTTTGAAACCCCACACGGGTGTTGGGATGAAATATGAATTTCACTCATTCTGATTGATTAAATATGTCGATCGATTGATTGACAGGCTGTTATAAGCGTTGAATATCTATATTTGATGCTTATACAGTGTAGTGCACTTTGGTTGATGGTTGGTTATTTTTCAATGCTATTATATACATGTGTTGTATGGAAATCCATATAATTAATTTTATATGGTAATTGATTGGGCCTCATTCCAATTTGAAAAATAAAGAAAATTTGAAAATAGAAATTTATGAAGCCGTGTTGATTAGATTGACGCCATTTTGACGTGAACGATATTTATATCGACTTTATTCCTTTTAAAATGAATATTGAAAAGTGATTTCGAAATCGACGATTTCGAAATAAATTGAAAACGATTTCGAAATGAAATAAATTGAAAACGATTTCGAAATGAATTGAATTGAAAACGATTTCGAAATGAAGTGAATCGAAAACGATTTCGAAATGAAGTGAATCGAAAACGATTTCGAAATGAATTGAATTGAAAACGATTTCAAAGTGAATTGAAAACGATTTCGAAATGAAGTGAATCGAAAACGATTTCGAAATGAAGTGAATCGAAAATGATTTCGAAATGAATTGAATTGAAAACGATTTCGAAATGAATTGAATTGAAAACGATTTCGAAATGAATTGAATTGAAAACGATTTCGAAATGAAATAAATTGAAAACGATTTCGAAATGAATTGAATTGAAAACGATTTCGAAAAGAAGTGAATCGAAAACGATTTCGAAATGAAGTGAATCGAAAACAATTTCGAAATGAATTGAATTGAAAACGAATTCAAAGTGAATTGAAAACGATTTCAAAGTGAATTGAAAACGATTTCGAAATGAAGTGAATCGAAAACGATTTCGAAATGAATTGAATTGAAAACGATTTCAAAATGAATTGAATTGAAAACGATTTCGAAATGAATTGAATTGAAAACGAATTCAAATTGAATTGAAATTTGAATTGAATAGAAATGAATTTTAAAACGAATCTATAAAGAAGAATTCAATTGTGATTTGAATTGAAAAGGAAGTTGAAATTTTTTTTGAAACGAATTCAAAACTATTTATATAATTCGTTTCAAATAGAAATCGACGAAGTATATATTATATGTATTATATATAATATAATGGCCTGAATAGAACGCACCGCGCCGCGGCAGTTCGTGAATTTCGACCATTTATTTCAAACGGACATTACGGGAGATCCGACCGTCGGATTCTCCTAAAACCGGAACCGTTGGGTTCGTATCGAAAAGAGCTTTCTAACGAATATTAGAAATTAGAAATCTAACGGTTGGATTTGGAATTATGTCCAAATCAAATTTGAAAAAGGTCGCTATAAGTGCAGTTCGATGGCCATTGATGGAAATCGACTGTACGGGCCTTGATAAAATTATTAAAAATAGTAATAATTTGTGTAAAATCATAAGAAATGATTTGTGAAGATTTGGGATGAAAAACTCCATATTTGAAAAGATAAAAATAGATTTTTATCGAAATGAACTAGTTTTGAACTAGAATTATAATTCTATTTATTTTTAAATAAATAAATTGAATTTGAAAAGGGTTTTGAAAATAACCAAAATTTCCAATGATTGCATTGGAGTGGATTTGAATCGAAATTGTCTTCGGAATATTTCGATGTTGGAATTCGTGATTATACAGATGTTGTTATGGAAATTTGAAAGATATATATTTATATCGTTATTTCCAATACGACATTTGTTAGTCGTAGAATTTGATATTGAATATAAGCCGATATATTTTCTATTCAGAGCCTTGTATTGAATATCAAATGTGATTTGGGTTTGTCGCGAATGGTGTCTTCACTAACACTGTTCTTGAACCCAGTTGAGAAAAGATTAAATCTTTTTATTTAGATTTAATGAAGTGTACCAATTAAATAATATTTAATTGGAATTGAATTGATGTTGATTTTTGGGTTTATCGTGGACAGTGTTTTAAATAACACTCGTTCTTTAACCCGATAATTAATGGAATGTGATTTTGGGTTTATTGTGAACCGTGTTTTACACGACACTGATTCTTTAACCCAGTTAACGATTAAAACTAAGTGGAGTTTTAATGAATCTTTAATTAGATTGAAATGATCGAGAACGGAGTATCACCAGTTTTGCTCCAGGCGATAGTTAAATCTTTAATTAGATTTGAACGTGAAATGGTAATTGAATTTACCGATAACACCGTGGTGTTAGATATGAAGTACTACCAGTTTTACTTCATGGGATGAATAGGTTGGGATTGGGAAATTAAAACAAATGATTACTTCGGTAAGGTTCGCTAATCCCGACTAGTTTTGAATTGATATTCAAAATAGAATAAAGAATAAATTCAAGACATTTATCTTGGATAAAATTAATGGGAACCTTTCCCTATGAATGTGAAATCAGAAACCAACTGTCGGTTAGCTGAGCAGAATGGTTTTCTGGATATTGATCTGATGTTGGTTTCGGCCTTCGGGGTTAATATTTGGGGAATTATTCTCTTGATTAATTTACGGTTAGTGACTGATGAATTGGAATGAGGCGTATGTTGTGTTTGTGTAACACTTATTTAAAATATACGCGAGTTATTCGGAAAGACCGGGTTTATCCCATTCTGAATAACTGATACGACGATAAGTCGAAGATGAAGACGATGGTCGAAGACCGGAAGTCTTCACGTCGTTTGGGTGATTACTGATGATCTTGATTGGGCTGTACACCCAAGAAGATGGAAACAGTTGGTGATCATCCAGACGTACTTGGAGATCGATGGATATGCGGGGTACTAGGTGCCTCCGGTTTCGTTCAGACCCAGAACGGACTTGTAAATGGACTGTGTGTCTGACATTGGATTTTAGTCCGTGTGATTGATCTCTATTAAATATATATCTGCTTGGCGGCGGAGAATTTATTCTCTTGCTTAACGCCCTTCTCTGAGACGTATGAGCTCAGGGGTTATATATTGATGGATATCAAACGCATGGAGTGAATTGCCTGTGTGGCATGCCTAAGTGGCAATTGATCGAGGCTTCTGTTGAAAAGCAAAGTCTTGTGGTGATGATCAAAGCACGACCTTTGTGGCGTAGCTTTGTGTAACGTTTACTTCGCGAGTTTCACGCCCGGTATGAACCAAAAACGGGAGACGGACCTCAGGGAGGGCATGCGTTTCTTTCTAGTTAGAAGTGGCGTCAGTGGTTTTACACGCCCTGACGAGTTTGACTTATGTGGTTGTTGCTGTTGCGAGGCGCCTCGGTTATATCGGTTTCGGCCGATGCATTCTGGTCGGCAGACGGACCAGACTTACACCCCATAGGGTGGGGAAACGTAGTGTTCAGGGTTTAAGTTTAATCCACATCGGTGGACCGGCCCTGTCGCTCCAAGGCTTGACTGAGTACTTGCCTGTGGCTCGGGCTAGAGAGTCACGAATCGGTAGAGGACTATCTTTTGCCTCGGTTCATAGACGGAAATCCAATTTCCAAATACGTGATCTTGCGGTTTTAGTTGTAATCCTATATATGGCGACATAGTGGGATGGGGCGCTCATGCCGCCTATGATTGATACTTATGATTTGAAGTTGTTTTATACACTATGCACTTATAATAGTATCAAATAATCTGTTTTAAACGTATCAAGCATTCTTTGGCTGTTATAAGGGAAAACCCTATCCCCCGGCTTGCGTTGCATTGTGTGATAGGACCTGGGTCTTATAACAGCTTCATTTTTCTTTATTTAGCATTGCGCTGTTGTTTTATGCACTGGTATTCTTGGGAGGAAACCCGTTCCGTGTTATACGGCGTGGTCCCTTGATTTACCTAACTTTAAAAATAAAGATTAACTGTTTTAGTTCTCACACCAGTCACATGACTGACCTGGAGTTTATTGTTTTAACCTAAACTCTGGGTGCCCTTATTTTCGACACGGGCAGCTAGTAGTTTTGGTTTTGCAGATTTGTATTCACAGGATCCTGGTTTACGGCTGGAACGATATCCGGAAAGCTTTGTATCCGTATATCTCCTTCTAGTTGTGTATTGTATTATTTTCCGCTGCTATGTATTTAAATGTAATTTAAATCTCTGATATTTCGGTGTAATATTCATTTATACTCTGTATATTCTTGTAATCTGATGCATTGTGGTAATATACAATGAAATGTTCTTCCGTATGCGTTCTGTTTTGTCCTGTTCTCGAACTATCCGGCGCTTTCATTTACGGGGAAGTTACGGGCCGTTTCATTTGGTATCAGAGCTTTGGTTTACAAAGCTAGAGAACAAGACACATTAGAACCATACGAAAGAATTCCTCAGATATTGGATTAGTAATATCCAATTAGAATGACTCGTTAGAGATGGGATCAGTAGTATCCTAGAACGAGTGTGAAGAGTATATTTTTAAAATGAAAACAAATTTTTGTTTTGAAAAGTTAACTCAATTATACGTATTTGATTATTTATTTACATTGATGTGGACAATCCAGTATATATAGATCTTGCGTATACGTCTGATCCGCGTGTATTCGAAATTTTAATATACTGGATAGATATAGAATCACACTCTAGTCGCCCAGAGGTAATTTTGGTAATGCGGCCGCATTATCAATATTTATATTCGTGTTTCGAAGGTGTGATATCTATATATTTCCATTAGACTGGTGTGAGAACCAAAATTAGATAGGGCCTATTGTTGTGATTTGGCATCAAAAATCTGATTTTTTGACTATGTATCAAATTATGAATTTGAAACTCTAATTCACTAATTGATTGATGTTTGTGTTGTTTGTTTATTTGTTTGATAATTTTTGAACCATTTAGCCTAATTGAATCAAATATTGAATTATATTGAAAATTGGTCGCATTTTCTTGCATATACATATTCTTACATTGAACAGGTCATAGCAAGGAGGCTAGAGCAGAGAATAAAATTTGTTTTCCCGACAAATAGGTACATGTTTACTACATAATTTACTGTTTTGTTTGGGTGATGATGATTTTATGAGCCTATTGGCTAGCCGCTTGGCTTTTTCTTTTTCTTTTTGAGATCTGAAGGACCGGGGAAGCTATTTGAAATTCCCCGATGCTCCCATTGCAGGGGAGGTTATGGCGAAAATTTTCGAAAATTTAGGGAGTTAGCCAAATTTTTGAAATTTTGAAAATTCTCAGAAACTGAAAAGTTGGAGAATGGAAGCCAGATCGAACGTAGAGTTGATTAATCAAACCACTTTCGACTTTGTTCCTTTTCGGGGACGAAAAGTTTTAAGTGGGGGAGATTGTAATAACCCGCAAAATCTGGGCCAGTTTAAAATTTTTATTTCGGCAATTTTAGCGAATTTTGAATATTTAAAATAGATTATTTTAAATAATATCGACGAGAAATTTATTTTGAATATAATTCGACGTATATATTATATACGTCGTCGTTAGAATATATATAATTTTATTTATAATTATAAATAGAATTGAAAATGGCGCGGTAGTTCGATAATTCGATTTCAAACTTCAATTGAATGTACCGGGTGCAAAACAATCCGGATTTTAGTGAAACCAAAAATAATGGGATCTAATTGATAATATCTTTCCAACGAATCCGAATAATCAAGATTACATAGCGGGAATCAAAAGATATGTCCAGTTGAAAATTCTGAATAGTCGCTATGGAATTCAGGCCCTTAAAATTGGACATTTTGCAAACGATCTCGGATTTCGACGAAACCAGTTTTGTTAGGTCCGGGATGTCAAGTTATTGCTAGATTCCAAATTTCATAATTTTTCAAATCAATATGTGAGCGTGGCAAAGGAAAACGTGTTTTGACCATTTCAGTTGATTTTAATCGACTGGAAATTGGTCATTTTTCCAACGATCTCAGAATTCGACGAAACTAGTTTTGTTAGGACCGTATCGTCAATACGAAGCTAGAAAATATTTTTCGAGAATTTTTAGAGTCCGTATGTGGCCCCGGTAAATTGAAATGTACGTTTAAAATTCAATATAATGATTTAAATGTAAATTTAAAGGAAACTGTTTGTAACAGTCGAATCAGCTTACGACACATGTCCCATTGTGTTCGGAATGGGGGTAATTAGCTAGGGGCGACAGTTGTTGGGCCTCGTTTGGAGATCGAACGAAAAATCAACTTTATGGATTATTAAATAATTAAATAAATTAAAATATATACCCACTTGGCCGTTGACTTCTCCTCTCCCTTCTCTCTTTATACAGAACGAAATCGAATGAAATAAAAAAAAAGGGCGACGGAAGCCCTAGCTGACAACCGCGCCGTCGACGTCCAGCACCCCCCCCCTCGAGCTCCCTTCTCCTCCTCCGCATCGATTCGCGAGCCTCCCCCTTCGAAACCCCTGCTCCGCGCCGCCCCTCCTTCTTCCCCCTCTCCTCTTCCATCGACAGCCGCACCCCCCCTCGCAATCCACCGTCGCAGCAAGCACCCCGAGCCCCCCCCTATAAGTTTTTTTTACTTATTTATTTTGTTAATTTATTTTTATGTAAATTAAACTGATTTGAAAATGATTTTTAAACTGATTTTTTTATAAAGGAAATTAAAAACTGATTTTATAAAGTAATTAAAAACCGATTTTTCTAAAGTATTAAAACAGATTTTTTTTAATTAGGTTTAGAAACTAAATATTTTTTTTTAAGTATAAAAAATGAATTTTTATTAAGTATAAAAAACTGAATTTTAATTAGGTTGAAAACTGATTTTATTTTGAAAATGAAACTGATTTGAAAATGATTTTTAAACTGATTTGAAAATGATTTTAAAACTGATTTGTTTAAAAAGGTTTTAAAAGATTTAAACTTTAAAAAAGTAAAAGATTTAAAAGAAGTAAGATATGGAAATTATATGTTTAAAGTAATAAAAATATAATTTTTACACCGTAGGAATATTAAAGATATAATCTTTATTTTTGAAAAGGCGGAATCTATATCTTTGAAATTCGATTTTTATATATTGAACTTTGAAATAAAAATTCGATTTTTATATATTGAATAGCGAAGTAAAAATTCGATTTTTAAATATTGAAGAGCAAAGTAAAAATTCGATTTTTACATATGTAGAGAATACGGGCGAAGAAAGTGATAAGAGACGAGAACAGTGAAGATTTTCTGCATTGGAAGTGCCGTGGAGCTGGATAGCTATAGGTGAGAACTTCTCACTCAAATTCTACTTTTCTAGTTATATATATATATATACTAGGATGCAGACGGTGCTTATTAGAAGCACCCGACACCCGTCCACAGACCATGGACTTGTTTGATTGGTTGTGTAGTTGGTTAGATTATTTGATTTGGATTTGATTGTTTTGGTGAAATGAAATTGATATGATTGATGTGTGAATGGCGTGGGCCTTCACTAGACCGGGGATAAGGCTAGGCCTTGTCCCGTTTCTAGTATCGTGCCGTTATGCCGCCGAAATTTTCTAAAATATGTTAGAAAAATAAAAATATCATTTTTATTGAATAAATGAATTGAATAGAAATTCATATGTTGGAATAAAATGTTTTATCGTTAAAAATATAATTTTTAACATGAATGTGAATAAATAAATATTCATTTACAAACCAAACGGTTTGTTTATGTACACTTATTTGAATGACATTGATTGGGACGATAAATTTTACACATCGCCCAACTGCACAAATAAAATCTGTGTTTGATTGTTTGAAACCCCACACGGGTGTTGGGATGAAATATGAACTTCACTCATCCTGATTGATTAAATATGTCGATCGATTGATTGACAGGCTGTTATAAGCGTTGAATATCTATATTTGATGCTTATACAGTGTAGTGCACTTTGGTTGATGGTTGGTTATTTTTCAATGCTATTATATACATGTGTTGTATGGAAATCCATATAATTAATTTTATATGGTAATTGATTGGGCCTCATTCCAATTTGAAAAATAAAGAAAATTTGAAAATAGAAATTTATGAAGCCGTGTTGATTAGATTGACGCCATTTTGACGTGAACGATATTTATATCGACTTTATTCATTTTAAAATGAATATTGAAAAGTGATTTCGAAATCGACGATTTCGAAATAAATTGAAAACGATTTCGAAATGAAATAAATTGAAAACGATTTCGAAATGAATTGAATTGAAAACGATTTCGAAATGAAGTGAATCGAAAACGATTTCGAAATGAAGTGAATCGAAAACGATTTCGAAATGAATTGAATTGAAAACGAATTCAAAGTGAATTGAAAACGATTTCAAAGTGAATTGAAAACGATTTCGAAATGAAGTGAATCGAAAACGATTTCGAAATGAAGTGAATCGAAAACGATTTCGAAATGAATTGAATTGAAAACGATTTCGAAATGAATTGAATTGAAAACGATTTCGAAATGAATTGAATTGAAAACGATTTCGAAATGAAATAAATTGAAAACGATTTCGAAATGAATTGAATTGAAAACGATTTCGAAAAGAAGTGAATCGAAAACGATTTCGAAATGAAGTGAATCGAAAACGATTTCGAAATGAATTGAATTGAAAACGAATTCAAAGTGAATTGAAAACGATTTCAAAGTGAATTGAAAACGATTTCGAAATGAAGTGAATCGAAAACGATTTCGAAATGAATTGAATTGAAAACGATTTCGAAATGAATTGTAACAACCCGAAAATCTGGGCCAGTTTAAAATTTTTATTTTGGCAATTTTATCGAATTTTGAATATTTAAAATGAATTATTTTAAATAATATCGATGAGAAATTTATTTTGAATATAATTCGAACGTATATGTTATACGCGTCGTCGTTAGAATATAAATATTTATATATAATTATAAATAGAATTGAAAATGGCGCGGTAGTTCGATAATTCGATTTCAAACTTCAATTGAATTTATCGGGTGCAAAACAATCCGGATTTTAGTGAAACCAAAAATAATGGAATCTAATTGACGATATCTTTCCAACGAAGTTAACAAACTGAGATTTCACTTTATAAATGATAAGATATGTCCAGTTGAAAATTCTGAATAGTCGCTATGGAATTCAGGCCCTTAGAAATGGACATTTTGCAAATGACCTCGGATTTCGACGAAACCAGTTTCGTTGGATCCGTGATGTTAAATTATTCCTAGGTTTTAAATTTCATAATTTTTCGAATCAATATGTGAGCGTGGCAAAGGAAAACGCGTTTGACCAGTTTCAGTTGATTTTAATCGACTGGAAATTGGCCAATTTTCCAACGGTCTCAGAATTCGATGAAACTAGTTTTGTTAGGACCGTATCGTCAATACGAAACTAGAAAATATTTTTATGGGATTTATAGAGTCAGTATGTGGCCTCAGTAATTTACAATGTACGTTTAAATTAAATATATATTGATTTATATTTTAATTTTCAATGAAAACTAATTGTAACAGCCAAATCAGCTTACGATACATATCCCATTGTGTTCGGAATGAGGGTATTTGGCCAGGGGTGACGGTCGTTGGGATTCATTTGGAGTTCGAATAGGACATTCACCTTTTAAAAATTAAATTGAATTAAATAATAAAATATACCCTTATAAATACTTATTTGACCAGTCAAAAGAAACCCTAGCCCCAATCAAGCGCCTCCAGTCGCGATTTTTGGCTGATATCATCCGAATTTTGAACCCCAATTCCTCTCAAGTCAGATCGATTTAAATCAGGAAACCAAAACGAAAATGATAGTACTTTGTTAGATCTTCAAAATGGTATAAGCTTGGTCATCTATCGTGGAGTGGTGTTCGCGATTCCTGCGTTCAAAGTGGCCAGCTTCGGAGAGGGTTTTCACGCCGTATGGGCATGCGAGTGGACTGCGATTCCGGCCGACGGGGCGGTGGTAGATGGGCTCCGACGTGGCGCATCCCGATGAAGTTCTGGCGCCTCGAATGTTGCGCGATATGAAGCCCTAAGGATAGCTGATGGGTTCAGAAATGGAGCAACGGCCTGGAGTAACAAACAGATGAGGAAGAAGACAAGGTTATTTAATTTAATTTATGAATTAGCTTTGTAAATCAATTTGGCATTATTTTTGTAAATAAAATTAGCATTGGCATTATTTTTGAATGAAAAGCACGGTTAGAGTAAAAAAAGGAATTTTTATATATTGAACTTCGAGTTAAAAAAAGGAATTTTTATATATTGAACTTCGAGTTAAAAAAAAGGAATTTTTATATATTGAACTTCGAGTTAAAAATATGATTTTTAAATATTGAATAGCGAAGTAAAAATTCGATTTTTACATAGGTAGTGAAAGCGGACAACGAAGATGACGAAGATGCGGTAGCGACGAAGGTTTCTGCAAATGAAGTGCCGTGGAGCTAGGATAGCTAAAAGTGAGAATTTCTCACCTTTCCATTTCATTTCTATTTATATATATATACTAGGATGCAGACGGTGCTTAGTAGCACCCGACACAATCGTCCACAGACCATGGACTTGTTTGTTTGGTTGCATAGATTAGTTATATGATTTGATTTGAATTTGGTTGTTTGGTGATTTTGATTGATGTGTGAATGGCGTGGGCCTTCACTAGACCGGGGATAAGGCTAGGCCTCGTCCCGTTTCTAGTATCATGCCGTTACGCCGCCGAAATTTTCTAAAATATGTTAGAAAAATAACAATATCATTTTATTGAATAAATGAATTGAATAGGAATTCATAGGTTGAAATAAAATGTTTTATCGTTAAAAATATAATTTTTAACGTGAATATGAAAATAGTGAAGTGAATAAATAAATATTCATTTACAAACCAGATGGTTTGTTTATGTACACTTATTTGAATGACATTGATTGGGACGATAAATTTTACACATCGCCCAACTGCACAACTAAAATATGTGTTTGATTGTTTGAAACCCCACACGGGTGTTGGGATGAAACTTGAAGTTCACTCATCCTGATTGATTAAATATGTCGATCGATTGATTGACAAGCTGCTATAAGCGTTAAATGTCTATATTTGATGCTTATACAGTGTAGTGCACTTTGGTTGATGGTTGATTATTTTTCAATGCTATTATATACATGTGTTGTATGAAAATCCATATAATTAACTTTATATGGTAATTGATTGGGCCTCATTCCAATTTGAAAAATAAAGAATATTATAAAATAAAAGTTTATGTGTTGACAGTACTCATCCATTGAGATTGGTCATGTGTTGAACGAAATATTTTAGTAATAAAATTTACCTCTTTATCGATATAAAATAAAAGTTCATGTGTTGACAGTACTCATCCATTGAGATTGGTCATGTGTTGAATGAAATATTTTAGTAATAAAATTTACCTCTTTATCGATATAAAATAAAAGTTCATGTGTTGACAGTACTCATCCATTGAGATTGGTCATGTGTTGAACGAAATATTTTAGTAATAAAATTTACCTCTTTATCGATATAAAATAAAAGTTCATGTGTTGACAGTACTCATCCATTGAGATTGGTCATGTGTTGAACGAAATATTTTAGTAATAAAATTTACCTCTTTATCGATATAAAATAAAAGTTCATGTGTTGACAGTACTCATCCATTGAGATTGGTCGTGTGTTGAACGAAATATTTTAGTAATAAAATTTGCATCTTTATCGATATAAAATAAAAGTTCATGTGTTGACAGTACTCATCCATTGAGATTGGTCATGTGTTGAACGAAATATTTTGAAAAAGAAATATTTGAAATAGAATATTTGAAAATAGAAATTTATGAAGCCGTGTTGATTAGATTGACGCTATTTTGACGTGATCGATATTTATATCGATTTTAAACGATATCGAAATGAATTGAATTGAAAACGATTTCGAAATGAATTGAATTGAAAACGATTTCGAAATGAATTGAAATGAAAACGATTTCGAAATGAATTGAATTGAAAACGAATTCAAATTGAATTGAAAGCGAAGTGAAATGAATTCAAATTGAATTGAAATTTGAATTGAATAGAAATGGATTTTAAAACGAATTTATAAAGAAGAATTCAATTTTGATTTGAATTGAAATGGAAGTTGAAAATGTTTTTGAAACGAATTCAAAACTATTTATATAATTCGTTTTAAATAGAAATCAACGATATATATATTATATATATTATATATATAATATAATGGCCTGAATAGAACGCGCCGCGCCGCGGCAGTTCGCGAATTTCGACCGTTGATTTCAAACGGGCATTACGGGAGATCCGACCGTCGGATTCTCCTAAAACCGGAACCGTTGGGTTCGTATCCAAAAGAGCTTTCTAATGAATATTTGAAATTAGAAATCTAACGGTTGGATTTGGAATTATGTCCAAATCAAATTAGAAAAAGGTCGCTGTAAGTGCAGTTCGATGGCCATTGGTGGAAATCGACTGTACGGGCCTTGATAAAATTATTAAAAATAGTAATAATTTGTGTAAAATCATAAGAAATGATTTGTGAAGATTTGGGATGAAAAACTCCATATTTGAAAAGATAAAAAAATAGATTTTTATCGAAATGAACTAGTTTTGAACTAGAAATATAATTCTATTTATTTTTAAATAAATAAATTGAATTTGAAAAGGGTTTTAAAAATAACCAGAGTTTCCAATGATTGCATTGGAGTGGATTTGAATCGAAATTGTCTTCGGAATATTTCGATGTTGGAATTCGGGATTATACAGATGTTGTTATGGAAATTTGAAAGATGTAGATATTTATATCGTTATTTCCAATACGACATTTGTTAATCGTAGAATTTGATATTGAATATAAGCCGATATATTTTCTATTCAGAGCCTTGTATTGAATATCAAATGTGATTTGGGTTTGTCGTGAATGGTGTCTTTACTAACACTGTTCTTGAACCCAGTTGAGAAAAGATTAAATCTTTTTATTTAGATTTAATGAAGTGTACCAATTAAATAATATTTAATTGGAATAGAATTGATATTGATTTTTGGGTTTATCGTGAACAGTGTTTTAAATAACACTTGTTCTTTAACCCGATAATTAATGAATGTGATTTTGGGTTTATCGTGAACCGTGTTTTAAATGACACTGATTCTTTAACCCAGTCGAAGATTAAAACTAAGTGGAGTTTTAATGAATCTTTAATTAGATTTAGAAGATCGAAAATGGAGTACCACCAGTTTTGCTCTAGGCGATAGTTAAATCTTTAATTATATTTGAACGTGAAATGGTAATTGAATTTACCGATAACACCGTGGTGTTAGATATGAAGTATTACCAGTTTTACTTCATGGGATGAATAGGTTGGGATTGGGAAATTAAAACAAATGATTACTTCGGTAAGTTTCGTTAATCCCGACTAGTTTTGAATTGATATTCAAAAATAGATTAAAGAATAAATTCAAGGAATTTACCTTGGATAAAATTAATGGGAACCTTTCCCTATGAACGTGAAATTTAGAAACTAACTGTCGGTTAGCCAAGCAGAATGGTTTTCTGGGTATTGATCTGATGTTGGTTTCGGCCTTCGGGGTTAATATTTGGGCAATTATTCTCTTGATTAATTTACGGTTAGTGACTAATGAATTGGAATGAGGCGTATGTTGTGTTTGTGTAACACTTATTTAAAATATACGCGAGTTATTCGGAAAGACCGGGTTTATCCCATTCTGAATAACTGATACGACGATAAGTCGAAGATGAAGACGATGGTCGAAGACCGGAGGTCTTCACGTCGTTTGGGTGATAACTGATGATCTTGATTGGGCTGTACACCCAAGAAGATGGAAACAGTTAGTGATCGTCCAGACGTACTTGGAGATCGATGGATATGCCGGGTACTAGGTGCCTCCGGTTTCGTTCAGACCCAGAACGGACTTGTAAATGGACTGTGTGTCTGACATTGGATTTTAGTCTGTGTGATTGATTTCTATTAAATATATATCTGTTTGGCGGCGGAGAATTTATTCTCTTGCTTAACGCCCTTCTCTGAGACGTATGAGCTCAGGGGTTATATATTGATGGATATCAAACGCATGGAGTGAATTGCCTATGTGGCATGCCTAAGTGGCAATTGATCGAGGCTTCTGTTGAAAAGCAAAGTCTTGTGGTGATGATCAAAGCACGGCCTTTGTGGCGTAGCTTTGTGTAACGTTTGCTTCGCGAGTTTCACACCCGGTATGAACCAAAAACAGGAGACGGACCTCAGGGAGGACTTGCGTTTCTTTCTAGCTAAAAAGTGGCGTCAGTGGTTTTACACGCCCTGACGAGTTTGACTTATGTGGTTGTTGTTGTTGCGAGGCGCCTCGGATTGATCGGTCGTTCTCGAACCGATGGAGTCATTTAGTTGGCTCACCTACGCCCCAAAGGGCGGAGAAACGTATTGTTCAGGCATTATAATCCACATCGGTGGACCGGCCCTGACGATCCAAGGTACAGTTGCGGCTGTTCCTGAGGGGCGGGCTAGAGCATCTCGAATCGGTTGAGGACTATCTTTTGCCTCGGTTCATAGAAGGAAATCCAATTTCCAAATACGTGACATTTGCGGTTTTGATTGTAGAGCCTAGTATGGCGACATGATATATGGTACCCATGCCGCCTATGATTGATACTTATGATTTGAAGTTGTTTTATACACTATGCACTTATTATAGTATCAAATGATTTGTTTTAAACGTATCAAGCATTCTTTGGCTGTTATAAGGGAAAACCCTATCCCCCGGCTTGCGTTGCATTGTGTGATAGGACTTGGGTCTTATAATAGCTTCATTTTTCTTTATTTAGCATTGCGCTGTTTGTTTTATGCACTGGTATTCTTGGGAGGAAACCCGTTCCGTGTTATACGGCGTGGTCCCTGGATTTACCTAACTTTAAAATAAAGATTAACTGTTTTAGTTCTCACACCAGTCACATGACTGACCTGGAGTTTATTGTTTTAACCTAAACTCTGGGTGCCCCTATTTTCGACACGGGCAGCTAGTAGTTTTGGTTTTGCAGATTTATATTCACAGGATCCTGGTTTACAGCTGGAACGATATCCGGAAAGCTTTGTATCCGTATATCTCTTCTAGTTGTGTATTGTATTATTTTCCGCTGCTATGTATTTAAATGTAATTTAAATCTCTGATATTTCTGTGTAATATTTATTCGTTTATACTCTGTATATTCTTGTAATCTGATGCATTGTTGTAATATACAATGAAATGTTCTTCTGTATGCGTTCTGTTGTGGCTTGTTCTCGAGCTATCCGACGCTTTCCTTTACGGGGAAGTTGCGGGTCTTCACACATGGTATCAGAGCTTTGGTTTACAAAGCTTAGAGAACAAGACACATTAGAACCATACGAAAGAATTCATCAGATATTGAATTAGTAATATCCAATGGGAATGACTCGTTAGAGATGGGATCAGTAGTATCCTAGAACGAGTGTGAAGAGTATATTTTTAAAGTGAAAACAAATTTTGTTTTGAAAATTTAAATCAATTATTCGTATTTGATTATCTATTTATATTGATGTGGACAATCCAGTATATATAGATTTTGCGTATACGTCTGATCCGCGTGTATTCGAAATTTTAATATACTGGATAGATATAGAATCACACTCTAGTCGCCCGGAGATGATTCAGATGATGAGGCCTCATTATCAGTATTTATGTTCGAGTGACGAAAGTGAGATTTCTATATATTTCCTATTGACTGGTGTGAGAACCAAAATTAGATAGGGCCTATTGTTGTGATTTGGCATCAAAAATCTGATTTTTGGCTATATATATATCAAAGTTATGCATTTGAAAAGCTAATCAACTAATTGATTGATGTTTGTGTTGTTTGTTTAATTGTTTGATAATTTAGAACCATTATGCCTAACTGAATCAAATATTGAACTATATGGAAAATTGGTCGCATTTGCTTGCATATACATATATATCATTGAACAGGTCATAGCAAGGAGGCTAGAGCCAGAGAATAAAATTTGTTGCCCGACAAATAGGTACATGTTTACTACATAATTTACTGTTTTGTTTGGGTGATGATGATTTTATGAGCCTATTGGCTAGCCGCTTTGCTTTTTCTTTTTCTTTTTGAGATCTGAAGGACCGGGGAAGCTATTTGAAATTCCCCGATGCTCCCGGTGCAGGGGAGGTTATGGCGAAATTTTTCGAAAATTTAGGGTGTTAGCCAAATTTTTGAAATTTTGAAAATTCTCAGAAACTAAAGAGTTGGAGAATGGAAGCCTGATCGATCGTAGAGCTGATTAATCAAACCACTTTCGACTTTGTTCCTTTTCGGGGACGAAAAGTTTTAAGTGGGGGAGATTGTAACAACCCGAAAATCTGGGCCAGTTTAAAATTTTTATTTTGGCAATTTTATCGAATTTTGAATATTTAAAATGAATTATTTTAAATAACATCGACGAGAAATTTATTTTGAATATAATTCGAATGTATATGTTATACGCGTCGTCGTTAGAATATAAATATTTATATATAATTATAAATAGAATTGAAAATGGCGCGGTAGTTCGATAATTCGATTTCAAACTTCAATTGAATGTACCGGGTGCAAAACAATCCGGATTTTAGTGAAACCAAAAATAATGGAATCTAATTGACGATATCTTTCCAATGAAGTTAACAAACTGAGATTTCACTTTATAAATGATAAGATATGTCCAATTGAAAATTCTGAATAGTCGCTATGGAATTCAGGCCCTTAGAAATGGACATTTTGCAAATGACCTCGGATTTCGACGAAACCAGTTTCGTTGGATCCGTGATGTTAAATTATTGCTAGGTTTTAAATTTCATAATTTTTCGAATCAATATGTGAGCGTGGCAAAGGAAAACGCGTTTGACCAGTTTCAGTTGATTTTAATCGACTGGAAATTGGCCAATTTTCCAACGGTCTCAAAATTCGACGAAACTAGTTTTGTTAGGACCGTATCGTCAATGCGAAACTAGAAAATATTTTTATGGGATTTATAGAGTCAGTATGTGGCCTCAGTAATTTACAATGTACGTTTAAATTAAATATATATTGATTTATATTTTAATTTTCAATGAAAACTAATTGTAACAGCCAAATCAGCTTACGATACATATCCCATTGTGTTCGGAATGAGGGTATTTGGCCAGGGGTGACAGTCGTTGGGATTCGTTTGGAGTTCGAATAGGACATTCACCTTTTAAAAATTAAATTGAATTAAATAATAAAATATACCCTTATAAATACTTATTTGACCAGTCAAAAGAAACCCTAGCCCCAATCAAGCGCCTCCAGTCGCGATTTTTGGCTGATATCATCCGAATTTTGAACCCCAATTCCTCTCAAGTCAGATCGATTTAAATCAGGAAACCAAAACGAAAATGATAGTACTTTGTTAGATCTTCAAAATGGTATAAGCTTGGTCATCTATCGTGGAGTGGTGTTCGCGATTCCTGCGTTCAAAGTGGCCAGCTTCGGAGAGGGTTTTCACGCCGTATGGGCGTGCGAGTGGACTGCGATTCCGGCCGACGGGGCGGTGGTAGATGGGCTCCGACGTGGCGCATCCCGATGAAGTTCTGGCACCTCGAATGTTGCGCGATATGAAGCCCTAAGGATAGCTGATGGGTTCAGAAATGGAGCAACGGCCTGGAGTAACAAACAGATGAGGAAGAAGACAAGGTTATTTAATTTAATTTATGAATTAGCTTTGTAAATCAATTTGGCATTATTTTTGTAAATAAAATTAGCATTGGCATTATTTTTGAATGAAAAGCACGGTTAGAGTAAAAAAAGGAATTTTTATATATTGAACTTCGAGTTAAAAAAAGGAATTTTTATATATTGAACTTCAAGTTAAAAAAAAGGAATTTTTATATATTGAACTTCGAGTTAAAAATATGATTTTTAAATATTGAATAGCGAAGTAAAAATTCGATTTTTACATAGGTAGTGAAAGCGGACAACGAAGATGACGAAGATGCGGTAGCGACGAAGGTTTCTGCAAATGAAGTGCCGTGGAGCTAGGATAGCTAAAAGTGAGAATTTCTCACCTTTCCATTTCATTTCTATTTATATATATATATATATATATATATATATATACTAGGATGCAGACGGTGCTTAGTAGCACCCGACACAATCGTCCACAGACCATGGACTTGTTTGTTTGGTTGCATAGATTAGTTATAGGATTTGATTTGAATTTGGTTGTTTGGTGATTTTGATTGATGTGTGAATGGCGTGGGCCTTCACTAGACCGGGGATAAGGCTAGGCCTCGTCCCGTTTCTAGTATCGTGCCGTTATGCCGCCGAAATTTTCTAAAATATGTTAGAAAAATAACAATATCATTTTATTGAATAAATGAATTGAATAGGAATTCATAGGTTGAAATAAAATGTTTTATCGTTAAAAATATAATTTTTAACGTGAATATGAAAATAGTGAAGTGAATAAATAAATATTCATTTACAAACCAGATGGTTTGTTTATGTACACTTATTTGAATGACATTGATTGGGACGATAAATTTTACACATCGCCCAACTGCACAACTAAAATATGTGTTTGATTGTTTGAAACCCCACACGGGTGTTGGGATGAAACTTGAAGTTCACTCATCCTGATTGATTAAATATGTCGATCGATTGATTGACAAGCTGCTATAAGCGTTAAATGTCTATATTTGATGCTTATACAGTGTAGTGCACTTTGGTTGATGGTTGATTATTTTTCAATGCTATTATATACATGTGTTGTATGAAAATCCATATAATTAACTTTATATGGTAATTGATTGGGCCTCATTCCAATTTGAAAAATAAAGAATATTATAAAATAAAAGTTCATGTGTTGACAGTACTCATCCATTGAGATTGGTCATGTGTTGAACGAAATATTTTAGTAATAAAATTTACCTCTTTATCGATATAAAATAAAAGTTCATGTGTTGACAGTACTCATCCATTGAGATTGGTCATGTGTTGAACGAAATATTTTAGTAATAAAATTTACCTCTTTATCGATATAAAATAAAAGTTCATGTGTTGACAGTACTCATCCATTGAGATTGGTCATGTGTTGAACGAAATATTTTAGTAATAAAATTTACCTCTTTATCGATATAAAATAAAAGTTCATGTGTTGACAGTACTCATCCATTGAGATTGGTCATGTGTTGAACGAAATATTTTAGTAATAAAATTTACCTCTTTATCGATATAAAATAAAAGTTCATGTGTTGACAGTACTCATCCATTGAGATTGGTCATGTGTTGAACGAAATATTTTAGTAATAAAATTTGCATCTTTATCGATATAAAATAAAAGTTCATGTGTTGACAGTACTCATCCATTGAGATTGGTCATGTGTTGAACGAAATATTTTGAAAAATAAATATTTGAAATAGAATATTTGAAAATAGAAATTTATGAAGCCGTGTTGATTAGATTGACGCCATTTTGACGTGATCGATATTTATATCGATTTTAAACGATATCGAAATGAATTGAATTGAAAACGATTTCGAAATGAATTGAATTGAAAACGATTTCGAAATGAATTGAATTGAAAACGATTTCGAAATGAATTGAATTGAAAACGAATTCAAATTGAATTGAAAGTGAAGTGAAATGAATTCAAATTGAATTGAAATTTGAATTGAATAGAAATGGATTTTAAAACGAATTTATAAAGAAGAATTCAATTTTGATTTGAATTGAAATGGAAGTTGAAAATGTTTTTGAAACGAATTCAAAACTATTTATATAATTCGTTTTAAATAGAAATCGACGATATATATATTATATATATTATATATATAATATAATGGCCTGAATAGAACGCGCCGCGCCGCGGCAGTTCGCGAATTTCGACCATTGATTTCAAACGGGCATTACGGGAGATCCGACCGTCGGATTCTCCTAAAACCGGAACCGTTGGGTTCGTATCGAAAAGAGCTTTCTAATGAATATTTGAAATTAGAAATCTAACGGTTGGATTTGGAATTATGTCCAAATCAAATTAGAAAAAGGTCGCTGTAAGTGCAGTTCGATGGCCATTGGTGGAAATCGACTGTACGGGCCTTGATAAAATTATTAAAAATAGTAATAATTTGTGTAAAATCATAAGAAATGATTTGTGAAGATTTGGGATGAAAAACTCCATATTTGAAAAGATAAAAAAAATAGATTTTTATCGAAATGAACTAGTTTTGAACTAGAAATATAATTCTATTTATTTTTAAATAAATAAATTGAATTTGAAAAGGGTTTTAAAAATAACCAGAGTTTCCAATGATTGCATTGGAGTGGATTTGAATCGAAATTGTCTTCGGAATATTTCGATGTTGGAATTCGGGATTATACAGATGTTGTTATGGAAATTTGAAAGATGTAGATATTTATATCGTTATTTCCAATACGACATTTGTTAATCGTAGAATTTGATATTGAATATAAGCCGATATATTTTCTATTCAGAGCCTTGTATTGAATATCAAATGTGATTTGGGTTTGTCGTGAATGGTGTCTTCACTAACACTGTTCTTGAACCCAGTTGAGAAAAGATTAAATCTTTTTATTTAGATTTAATGAAGTGTACCAATTAAATAATATTTAATTGGAATAGAATTGATATTGATTTTTGGGTTTATCGTGAACAGTGTTTTAAATAACACTTGTTCTTTAACCCGATAATTAATGAATGTGATTTTGGGTTTATCGTGAACCGTGTTTTAAATGACACTGATTCTTTAACCCAGTCGAAGATTAAAACTAAGTGGAGTTTTAATGAATCTTTAATTAGATTGAAAAGATCGAAAATGGAGTACCACCAGTTTTGCTCCAGGCGATAGTTAAATCTTTAATTAGATTTGAACGTGAAATGGTAATTGAATTTACCGATAACACCGTGGTGTTAGATATGAAGTATTACCAGTTTTACTTCATGGGATGAATAGGTTGGGATTGGGAAATTAAAACAAATGATTACTTCGGTAAGTTTCGTTAATCCCGACTAGTTTTGAATTGATATTCAAAAATAGATTAAAGAATAAATTCAAGGAATTTACCTTGGATAAAATTAATGGGAACCTTTCCCTATGAACGTGAAATTTAGAAACTAACTGTCGGTTAGCCAAGCAGAATGGTTTTCTGGGTATTGATCTGATGTTGGTTTCGGCCTTCGGGGTTAATATTTGGGCAATTATTCTCTTGATTAATTTACGGTTAGTGACTAATGAATTGGAATGAGGCGTATGTTGTGTTTGTGTAACACTTATTTAAAATATACGCGAGTTATTCGGAAAGACCGGGTTTATCCCATTCTGAATAACTGATACGACGATAAGTCGAAGATGAAGACGATGGCCGAAGACCGGAGGTCTTCACGTCGTTTGGGTGATAACTGATGATCTTGATTGGGCTGTACACCCAAGAAGATGGAAACAGTTAGTGATCGTCCAGACGTACTTGGAGATCGATGGATATGCGGGGTACTAGGTGCCTCCGGTTTCGTTCAGACCCAGAACGGACTTGTAAATGGACTGTGTGTCTGACATTGGATTTTAGTCTGTGTGATTGATTTCTATTAAATATATATCTGTTTGGCGGCGGAGAATTTATTCTCTTGCTTAACGCCCTTCTCTGAGACGTACGAGCTCAGGGGTTATATATTGATGGATATCAAACGCATGGCGTGAATTGCCTATGTGGCATGCCTAAGTGGCAATTGATCAAGGCTTCTGTTGAAAAGCAAAGTCTTGTGGTGATGATCAAAGCACGGCCTTTGTGGCGTAGCTTTGTGTAACGTTTGCTTCGCGAGTTTCACACCCGGTATGAACCAAAAACGGGAGACGGACCTCAGGGAGGACTTGCGTTTCTTTCTAGCTAAAAAGTGGCGTCAGTGGTTTTACACGCCCTGACGAGTTTGACTTATGTGGTTGTTGCTGTTGCGAGGCGCCTCGGATTGATCGGTCGTTCTCGAACCGATGGAGTCATTTAGTTGGCTCACCTACGCCCCAAAGGGCGGAGAAACGTATTGTTCAGGCATTATAATCCACATCGGTGGACCGGCCCTGACGATCCAAGGTACAGTTGCGGCTGTTCCTGAGGGGCGGGCTAGAGCGTCTCGAATCGGTTGAGGACTATCTTTTGCCTCGGTTCATAGAAGGAAATCCAATTTCCAAATACGTGACATTTGCGGTTTTGATTGTAGAGCCTAGTATGGCGACATGATATATGGTACCCATGCCGCCTATGATTGATACTTATGATTTGAAGTTGTTTTATACACTATGCACTTATTATAGTATCAAATGATTTGTTTTAAACGTATCAAGCATTCTTTGGTTGTTATAAGGGAAAACCCTATCCCCCGGCTTGCGTTGCATTGTGTGATAGGACCTGGGTCTTATAACAGCTTCATTTTTCTTTATTTAGCATTGCGCTGTTTGTTTTATGCACTGGTATTCTTGGGAGGAAACCCGTTCCGTGTTATACGGCGTGGTCCCTGGATTTACCTAACTTTAAAATAAAGATTAACTGTTTTAGTTCTCACACCAGTCACATGACTGACCTGGATTTTATTGTTTTAACCTAAACTCTGGGTGCCCCTATTTTCGACACGGGCAGCTAGTAGTTTTGGTTTTGCAGATTTATATTCACAGGATCCTGGTTTACAGCTGGAACGATATCCGGAAAGCTTTGTATCCGTATATCTCTTCTAGTTGTGTATTGTATTATTTTCCGCTGCTATGTATTTAAATGTAATTTAAATCTCTGATATTTCTGTGTAATATTTATTCGTTTATACTCTGTATATTCTTGTAATCTGATGCATTGTTGTAATATACAATGAAACGTTCTTCTGTATGCGTTCTGTTGTGGCTTGTTCTCGAACTATCCGACGCTTTCCTTTACGGGGAAGTTGCGGGTCTTCACATGAATTGAATTGAAAACGATTTCAAAATGAATTGAATTGAAAACGAATTCAAATTGAATTGAAATTTGAATTGAATAGAAATGAATTTTAAAACGAATCTATAAAGAAGAATTCAATTGTGATTTGAATTGAAAAGGAAGTTGAAAATGTTTTTGAAACGAATTCAAAACTATTTATATAATTCGTTTCAAATAGAAATCGACGAAGTATATATTATATATATTATATATATAATATAATGGCCTGAATAGAACGCGCCGCGGTAGTTCGTGAATTTCGACCATTTATTTCAAACGGACATTACGGGAGATCCGACCGTCGGATTCTCCTAAAACCGGAACCGTTGGGTTCGTATCGAAAAGAGCTTTCTAACGAATATTAGAAATTAGAAATCTAACGGTTGGATTTGGAATTATGTCCAAATCAAATTTGAAAAAGGTCGCTATAAGTGCAGTTCGATGGCCATTGATGGAAATCGACTGTACAGGCCTTGATAAATTTATTAAAAATAGTAATAATTTGTGTAAAATCATAAGAAATGATTTGTGAAGATTTGGGATGAAAAACTCCATATTTGAAAAGATAAAAATAGATTTTTATCGAAATGAACTAGTTTTGAACTAGAATTATAATTCTATTTACTTTTAAATAAATAAATTGAATTTGAAAAGGGTTTTGAAAATAACCAAAATTTCCAATGATTGCATTGGAGTGGATTTGAATCGAAATTGTCTTCGGAATATTTCGATGTTGGAATTCGTGATTATACAGATGTTGTTATGGAAATTTGAAAGATATATATTTATATCGTTATTTCCAATACGACATTTGTTAGTCGTAGAATTTGATATTGAATATAAGCCGATATATTTTCTATTCAGAGCCTTGTATTGAATATCAAATGTGATTTGGGTTTGTCGCGAATGGTGTCTTCACTAACACTGTTCTTGAACCCAGTTGAGAAAAGATTAAATCTTTTTATTTAGATTTAATGAAGTGTACCAATTAAATAATATTTAATTGGAATTGAATTGATGTTGATTTTTGGGTTTATCGTGGACAGTGTTTTAAATAACACTCGTTCTTTAACCCGATAATTAATGGAATGTGATTTTGGGTTTATTGTGAACCGTGTTTTAAACGACACTGATTCTTTAACCCAGTTAACGATTAAAACTAAGTGGAGTTTTAATGAATCTTTAATTAGATTGAAATGATCGAGAATGGAGTATCACCAGTTTTGCTCCAGGCGATAGTTAAATCTTTAATTAGATTTGAACGTGAAATGGTAATTGAATTTACCGATAACACCGTGGTGTTAGATATGAAGTACTACCAGTTTTACTTCATGGGATGAATAGGTTGGGATTGGGAAATTAAAACAAATGATTACTTCGGTAAGGTTCGCTAATCCCGACTAGTTTTGAATTGATATTCAAAATAGAATAAAGAATAAATTCAAGACATTTATCTTGGATAAAATTAATGGGAACCTTTCCCTATGAATGTGAAATCAGAAACCAACTGTCGGTTAGCTGAGCAGAATGGTTTTCTGGATATTGATCTGATGTTGGTTTCGGCCTTCGGGGTTAATATTTGGGGAATTATTCTCTTGATTAATTTACGGTTAGTGACTGATGAATTGGAATGAGGCGTATGTTGTGTTTGTGTAACACTTATTTAAAATATACGCGAGTTATTCGGAAAGACCGGGTTTATCCCATTCTGAATAACTGATACGACGATAAGTCGAAGATGAAGACGATGGTCGAAGACCGGAAGTCTTCACGTCGTTTGGATGATTACTGATGATCTTGATTGGGCTGTACACCCAAGAAGATGGAAACAGTTGGTGATCGTCCAGACGTACTTGGAGATCGATGGATATGCGGGGTACTAGGTGCCTCCGGTTTCGTTCAGACCCAGAATGGACTTGTAAATGGACTGTGTGTCTGACATTGGATTTTAGTCCGTGTGATTGATCTCTATTAAATATATATCTGCTTGGCGGCGGAGAATTTATTCTCTTGCTTAACGCCCTTCTCTGAGACGTACGAGCTCAGGCGTTATATATTGATGGATATCAAACGCATGGAGTGAATTGCCTATGTGGCATGCCTAAGTGGCAATTGATCGAGGCTTCTGTTGAAAAGCAAAGTCTTGTGGTGATGATCAAAGCACGGCCTTTGTGGCGTAGCTTTGTGTAACGTTTACTTCGCGAGTTTCACACCCGGTATGAACCAAAAACGGGAGACGGACCTCAGGGAGGGCATGCGTTTCTTTCTAGTTAGAAGTGGCGTCAGTGGTTTTACACGCCCTGACGAGTTTGACTTATGTGGTTGTTGCTGTTGCGAGGCGCCTCGGTTATATCGGTTTCGGCCGATGCATTCTGGTCGGCAGACGGACCAGACTTACACCCCATAGGGTGGGGAAACGTAGTGTTCAGGGTTTAAGTTTAATCCACATCGGTGGACCGGCCCTGTCGCTCCAAGGCTTGACTGAGTACTTGCCTGTGGCTCGGGCTAGAGAGTCACGAATCGGTAGAGGACTATCTTTTGCCTCGGTTCATAGACGGAAATCCAATTTCCAAATACGTGATCTTGCGGTTTTAGTTGTAATCCTATATATGGCGACATAGTGGGATGGGGCGCTCATGCCGCCTATGATTGATACTTATGATTTGAAGTTGTTTTATACACTATGCACTTATAATAGTATCAAATAATCTGTTTTAAACGTATCAAGCATTCTTTGGTTGTTATAAGGGAAAACCCTATCCCCCGGCTTGCGTTGCATTGTGTGATAGGACCTGGGTCTTATAACAGCTTCATTTTTCTTTATTTAGCATTGCGCTGTTGTTTTATGCACTGGTATTCTTGGGAGGAAACCCGTTCCGTGTTATATGGCGTGGTCCCTTGATTTACCTAACTTTAAAAATAAAGATTAACTGTTTTAGTTCTCACACCAGTCACATGACTGACCTGGAGTTTATTGTTTTAACCTAAACTCTGGGTGCCCTTATTTTCGACACGGGCAGCTAGTAGTTTTGGTTTTGCATATTTGTATTCACAGGATCCTGGTTTACAGCTGGAACGATATCCGGAAAGCTTTGTATCCGTATATCTCCTTCTAGTTGTGTATTGTATTATTTTCCGCTGCTATGTATTTAAATGTAATTTAAATCTCTGATATTTCGGTGTAATATTCATTTATACTCTGTATATTCTTGTAATCTGATGCATTGTGGTAATATACAATGAAATGTTCTTCCGTATGCGTTCTGTTTTGTCCTGTTCTCGAACTATCCGGCGCTTTCCTTTACGGGGAAGTTACGGGCCGTTTCAGTACATTCTTATTTCAACTAATATATTTTGAAAAAAATGTTTCTTTTTATCTCAGCTATTTGGTTTCAACAAATATGATGTATATGTTTCAACCAATCTTTTTGGCTAAAATGTATATTTTGACAAAAATGACTATTTTGATAAAAATGTATATTTCTAATTCAACTGTTTTAATTTGTCAA
Source organism: Allium sativum (assembly GCA_030737875.1). Classification (NCBI taxonomy): domain Eukaryota; kingdom Viridiplantae; phylum Streptophyta; class Magnoliopsida; order Asparagales; family Amaryllidaceae; genus Allium; species Allium sativum. The sequence continues at coordinate 503,716,344 of CM060921.1, read as the reverse complement.
AAATGTTTATTTCAACAATTATATTTTGATAAAAGGGCCAATTCCGTTTCAACCATTACATTCGATAAAGTGACAAATTTAGTTTCAGCAATTATATGTGACAAAAGTTGTAATTTTAGTTTCAACTTTTATAACTTGATAAAGTGACAATTTTTGTTTTAACTTTTATAACTTGACAAAAGTTACAATTTTAGTTTCAACTTTTATAACTTGATAAAGTGACAATTTTTGTTTTAACTTTTATACTTGACAAAAATTACAAATTTAGTTTTAACATCTATAACTTGATAAAAGTGAAAATTTTAATTTCAACATTCCTTTTTGAAACAAATGATAATTTGGTTTCAGCTAACATGTTTGACAAAAATGACTATTTTTATTTTAACTAACATGTTTGACAAAAATGACTATTTTTATTTCAACTATCATGTTTGGCAAAATGACTATTTTATTTCAACTAACATGTTTGATAAAAATGATTATTTTTATTTCAACTAACATGTTTGATAAAAATGATTATTTTATTTCAATTAACATGTTTGATAAAAATGATTATTTTTATTTCAACTAACAAGTTTGATAAAAATGACTATTTTTATTTCATTTAAAATGACAACAAGAATGATACTTTCAAATCTTCTATTTTTATTGGATATGAAACGTAAATAAAAACGCAACTTTAAAATCTATTCTTTTCGTTACAACTAAAATGACAATAAAAATGTTTCTTTTGTATCAATTCTTTTTATTGTAACTAACTTGACAATAAAAATGTTATTTTAAATCTATCTTTTTTATTGTAACCAAATTGACAATAAAAATATTACTTTTAAATCTCAACACTATTTCATTGTAAAAAATGAAATCCTTTATTCCAATTCTAATCTTTGTAACTAATTGAAAATAAATAAAAATGACTCTTTTTTTTTCTAATCCTTTTTTATAACTAAAAATGTATATTCTTTTTTCATCTTTTTAAATGACAAAAATGAATATTTTTGGTCTATTCTCTTTAAATGGAAAAAAGAATATTTTGTCTCATTCTTCTTAATTACCAAGAATGTATAATTTGGTTTCACTCTTTTTAAATGATAAAAATGTATGTTTTGTCTCATTCCTTTTTAATTGCAACTATTATGACAGTAAAAATGTAACTTATAATTCTATGATTTTTATTGCATGTAAATGACAACAAAAATGATACTTTTAAATCCAATCTTTTCGTTGTGACAATTTGACAATAAAATGTAACCTTTTTAGTTGGAAACAAGTCGACACTAAAAATATGTTACTTTTTGTTCAAACATCTTGAAGCTAAAAATATGTTCTTTTTATTTGAACAACTTTGACACTAGAAATATGTTTTATTTTCATGAAAACAATAAAAATGTAATTTTTTTATTGTAAATCTAATCTTTATTATTCATGTATTAAATAAATAAATAAATACCTTTATTACAAAACAAAGTTATATTCTTGGGTCTAAATAAAGGTAAAATCTTTATTTCAAATCCATTCAATATTCTTAGATCTGAAATAAAAATATGATTTTTGTTTCAAATCCAATCAATATTCATAGGTTTAAAATAAAAATATGCTTTTTATTTCAAATCCAATACTAACGGTAAACTATAGATTCAGGAGAAAGAATTTTCAATGCAAATCTTAATCTAACCAAACACATACATCACAATCATCATAATCAACAAGCAACAAATACAATATCATACATCGCAGATCTGAATTAATTAACATACATACATGGAATTTAAATAACGAGAGAGAATTAAATTTTAACTATTTTTAAATATAGAAATCTCACAGTGATTTTTTATCTAAAATTTCAACATGCTCGGTTTCAACTCTAGTCAGTTTCAGATTGTATATCTCGTTGCTGCGATTCCAACGGATCTGAAATCGCACGATTCCGATCTCTAGATAAAAAGATATGATTTCTATTAGCGTTAATTACATAAATCGAGAATTAAATAATTATTAATTAAATGATTACTCCTCTTCCTCACGTTAATCCCTCTCTTCTATTTCTTGTTCTTCTTCTTCTTCTGTAAAGCATCGACTGTTGAACCCAAACGCAGCGTGTATCAGCGCCAAATTCGAAGGGTGCACGCAATGAAATACAATCGTAGCTGGTAGATCTTTAGATCTTGATGAGTGGAAGAGTTTTCATGTATCATGTTGTTGAGATTGTTGCGTGGATGAAGAGATAGGAGGGGAAGAATATGAGAGCGTAGTGGCCATTGGTTTAGGAGAACGACAGCTACATAGGTTTAGAATTAGGGTTTTCTAAATCTTAGGGTTTATATATGTTAATACTATTTAATTCTTTTATTTTAAAAAGACCCTTTTATCCACATTTTGTATGTCATACGTTTACCAAGAAAAGGAATTGCTGATTAAGGCTAAGGTGGCATATTTGCTTCTCATTTTTGTTTCCTTAAATCCCCTTTTATTGCATGCTACAATGACACATCTATCCTTTTTTTAATTCAAATTTCGAAATTATCCTCAGTTTGTAATAAAGTAGATAGAGAGCAGATTATACATAAAATAAAGAACAGTTGGTTGGAGCATTACATGTCATTTATTTAAATTTGTTTATGTTGATAATACACTTTGCACATCCAGCAAATTGCATGCATTTTGCAAGCACATTTAATACAAGCCATTATTTCATGTTGATGTTGAAGAATCATGCTCACACGATGGTATTTGAAAAGAATAGGATGAAAAGTGGTTCCACTTCTTTAATGCATGTTTTAATTACATGCAATTGTACTTCATTTGGTTATAGAAACCAAACATAAGACACGGTATATATGCAAATTTAAAGAATTGAAACCCTTTTTCATTTGAATTTGAAATAAAAACCGACAATAAATAGTAGGAGGCAAAAATGAAAATTTTATATAAACATCAATTAAAGAATTAATTGAGCATTCAAAAGAAAAATCTATATAATAAGCTTAACCATATACGTTAAATGCGTGTTTTACACTAAGGATGATATAGCGGAAAAATTTACACCGTTAGTTAAAGTTAACTTTTTGCTTAGGTGGGCAAAGGAGAGACATCGGATGTCTTTTTTATTAATAGATTTGAACCACTCTTTGTCTTTTGTTTGTCTTTCAGTTAAACACAAGCAATCTTATTATATAGATATATATATTGTTAGAATTTATTTCATTTATAACCTACACATTATTTTCAATCAATATTTCAATATAAATTAATAAATATTATTAAAGTTCGTAAGGCATTTTTAATGTTAACATGTTACAAGCAAGAATCTTTTTAAATGCATCATTCTGCATTAAAAATGTAATTTTAAATGTAACAACGTATTTCAACTAGAATCTTTTGAAATGATTCATCCTACATTAAAAATGTAATTTTAAATGTAAAAACATTTTCATCAAAAAATGAATTTTTTACTTTATTGAAGCATTCTTATATTAAAAATGTAAATTTTTAATCATCATTGCTCACATGCAATAAAAATGTAAACTTTTACTGTTAAACTTTTCTATTTAAACCATGGTCATTTTACACCATTTCTTATAAACAGTAAAAATGTAAATTTTTATTGTTAACTCTTTTTTTTAATGAAAATTTTAAATTCTGACGCATTTTCTAACAAAATTTCCTTAAAATAAAATTTTAAATTAGTTCTGATTTTCCGAGTTGTTACACAAGGTGCCAATTTTCACGAACTCGAAACATATCGATACTTATAGTCAAAAAGGTTGTAAACGATGATCCAGATTCAATGGAAGTGGTCCCGAGTCCTAATTTTATCGTTTGTGAAAAACGAATTTTTGAGTGACACATCAGATACGACGATATATTTAGAAAAAATATCTAAATCTAAAATCGTCGAATAAGCAAGTTGTTGCTGGTTTTCTCATGAATACTTAGAGGTACTTGTCCTTGCGATGTATGTAGATAGCTGTCGGTTTGGAACCCCTGTCGATGTTGGCACTAAGCAAATTAGTATGGAAAAACTGTATCCCCCCTTGGTTTTCGGTTTTCCTTCCGGTTGAAGCTTTCGGATGATGTCTAGCCTTGCAGTGGGTAACTTTCGCTGTTTTACCTATTATTTAATAGAACGATCTCCCAGTGTTTGCTCATTTCGTAAGCTAGTTCCTGATAACCCTTAGGTGTCTTAGTCTTGGTATCTTTAATGCCTTTATCTCCTAATCAGTGTTAAGCAGGTAAGGCTGACAGTTTTTTCGTATTTCTGGGTTTTGATTAGCGGAGTCCTTTTGGCTTTTCCTTACTTGTCTTCTGTTTTAGGTGACCCTTCGTTACGAATCTGCCTGCCAGATATACCCTGTCGGATATACCAATGCGGATATACTCTATGTGTATTCTATGGATTTTGAGCCCCTTTCTCCTAAGAAGGTATGGGTTTATGCATCTCTCAGATCATTCCTCCATGCTCTTGGTTCTTCTTAGTATTTGGCTTTTGCTTTTGAAGCCATTTCTTGTGTTGACGATGACCCATTGCCCATTCATTGTTAGCCTATTTAGGAGTTGATTGTGGTAGTAACATGATGGTACATATTTTGAGAATCTTGTTAAAATGGTTGAAGTCTATAATGGTATAGTTTATAAATGTATGTATGTATAGTAATTTATAAATTTAAATAGGTTTATAAAGATTTTAATTTATGATGTATATATATGTTAACTTATGGAATTAAACAAGTTTTATAAGTTTAAATATTGATAACATGAGTTTGAAAATATTCAGGTATAGTGTAGAATAATATTGATATGTGTTTGATTTAATAAAAATTGAATTTAATATACATAGAATAGTATATGAAATGATTTTGAATTTAGTTATTATTTTAATGTGAAGATTTAAAACTAAAGACAAATGAAATGTGGGTGCAACTTCTATAGAAATGAAAATGAATGTTTATTAAAAAAATAACTTAAAGTTAGTAGACGTTAATATAATATATTATTTTGAAATACATTTTGAAATATTATATGATTTACTTTGAAAACTCAAGAATGCTTATATTTATGAAAATTGAAGCTGAATTTTAATAAATGAATGAGTGAGGGAGAGTTAAAACTTTCCATACTCAAAATTTTAATAAATAAGTGACTTGAAATATATTATTTATAATACATGATTAGGAAGTTTGGTATATATTATGTTTTAAAAGAGAAAAGATGCTTTGATTACTTACTTGCATTAAAGTTGTCCTATCGAATACTTAGTGATTTGAGTATACGTCTGATCAACGTATGTGTTAACTCCTATATGTATAGATATAGAGTCACACTCTAGTCGCTTGAAAATGTTTCAGGTGATGACTGCAATATCATCGAGTTCTATCTTCATGTTATGAAAGTGGGATAAATATATATTGCCAATCAAGATGTCAAGTGAATACTTGAAATATTTGAAAATGTTTTAACTTTTGATTTATGTATATACATATTTCAAATTATATATAAGTGAGATGATAGATGTAAACAATTTGGTTTAAATATATTTATTATTTAATTTTTATTTCCTTGCCTCGTTCCTTTTCAGGGATGAAAAGGTTTGACTGGGGGAGATTGTAACAACCAGAATTTCAAGTGTATTTCTATGTAATTAATTAACTTAAATTTTGATTTTTTATTTTATTCGTTAAAACTTATTTTATTTGGATTTTATAGAATATCTATTTAGATTTTGATATAAAACTAAATTTATTTTGGATTTTATACAATAAATGATTTTCGATTTTGATCTGAATTTAATTTAATAATAGAATACGATATTGGAAATTCAAAATCTTATTTAGTGAATAAATTTTATAGTGTTTAGTTATTTCAATTAGAATTCATTCTTAAATTTAAATTCAAATATTAAGCTTTTATTATAATTGGTTTACTAATATTATCAAAATTGAATCGTTGATTTCAAAGTTATTTCTTTTGTATTAGCTAGATCAATCATCTGTGTTGATCGTTGTTCTCGCAAACAACATTCGGATTTCTATTTGTCGGATTTGTTTTCTTTTGGTATTCCAAACCCGTTCTTCTTCCAATTTGTTAATATCATTTTATCCATTCATCATTCCATATGAAAATTAAATCTCATTTTATATCATCTACTATTTGATTTGCAAAATTGTTCGTTAAATATATATACGCCAAACCATTCGTTCACTTCTTATTTCCAATTTTATTTAGAATAAGATATGTTATAATTTAATTTAATTTCGTTGCTTAAAAACATCGTTCAACTTTTATCTGTCAGAGTCTATTTTCCGTCTGTTCAAATTAAAATTGTTCATTCCCTTTTAGTTGATTTGTTTAAATTTTGAAAACGGTATATGCCTTCTCAAACTTAAAATGTTGGTTCCCTATTTATTTGGTAACACTTTGTTCTTTCCATCCAACTGTCCATCTATTCACTTCTGTTTCCATTTGAAATTAAAAAATCAAACGTTTTGCTATGTCCAAAAGTCATTGTGCGTTTCTATAATGTCCCGGATTTTTAGTGATTAAATAAATAATTAATTAATTTAAATGATGGTTTGGTAATTTAATGACTCGAATTAAATAATATTGAATGTTTAATTAATATAAATAATTAAATAATATATTTAGTTCCGAAATAATCGAAAATAGTAGAATTGATATTATTGTGTGAAATGGATAGTATAAGAGATTTGGTTAAGTTTAGAATCAAATTTTAATAGTGAATATATTTAATAAACGATGGTTGAACGTATTAATTATATTATAATTATAATCGAGCTCGAAATGGCGCGGTAGTTTGTAATATTGAGTTTTGAACTTCAATTGAATATATAGAATCCGTTTTACGTCGGATTTCTATGAAACAAGAAACTTTCGGATCTGGTGAACTATATTTTTTTAATGGAAGAGAAAAATTGAGATTTCGTATTGCAGATTTTTAGTTATGTCCAAATCAAATTTTTAGAAAGTCGCTATGGAATTCGTTTATAATTTATAATGATTTATATATATTATAAAAGGATTTTTAATATAAGTGGAATATCGATTTAACTTGGATTTGAGAATATCGAGTTATAAATTTAAGTGTGTTTATTTTATAGCTGTATGATATTCTATGTGAATATATATGATAATATTAATTTATTAATATTAAATTTAATTATCTTTAAATATATTAATATTTAATTGGTTTATTTAGAGCCTTAGAAAATAGCTATTTGTGTAAACAAACTCCGTTTTCGATGAAACTAATTTTGTTGGATCTGGAATATTAAATTATTGCTAGAATTTAATTTTCGTGATTTTTTGAGTCAGTATGTGGCCATATGGGATTTTAATGTGAAAAATAGTCAATAATTTGACTTTAAAAATACGCTGTGTAAGCAAACGGACTTGGAATTCGATGAAACAAGTTTTATGGGTCCGTAATGTCAAAATATGGCTGTATGTCCATTTTCGTCGAATTTGGATATTGGATGTGATCATAGCAATTTTAAAGTGATAAATTGAGTAAATTATCAAATATAAATTAATATAAAAATATATCTGAAGCTTCTTGAGCAAACAATACACTATAATTCTCCTAACCCTAAAATTTACATTTCCTCTGGTCAAATATTTTTTTGCCGTTACTCATCCTCTCTTCACAGTTAGATAGCAAGTTGTAAATTCCAAAATAAATCCAACAAAAATCTGTAAATTATAATACTTGCATATCTATGATCCCTGGGTCGTTCTCTTTGATTTGATATATATATATATATATATATATATATATTGAGGAACTCGACATCTTTTTCTGTTCGCTGTATTTAGTCAGCGTGCCCTAGGGTTCGAAGTTGTGGGTGAATAAAGTATTGATTCATGTATCGAGTATCGATTTTGATCTTATGATGGAGAATAACACACGATTGACTAAGTTTGGAGAATCACAGTTCCAATTATATTCGTTGTTGCACTGGGATTTCCAGAGGACCTGGGAGTCGCGGTTCGTAGATCAAGGACGAAGTGGAGAGGAAGTTAGCCAGGTCGAAGTATGTGCGAAGAGATGAGGCGTGGTGGGTTTTGTTTATGAATCGATAGCATGATAAGGGAGTACGAGCTGTAAGGATTATTGGCAATGGAAGGAATCAGTTTTTGAAACGAGAGGATATAATTGAGGAAGAAGTGATTGTACACATTGTGGGGTTGATATTGTATGGGCCATGATCGAATGAGTAGGGCCCATAACTAAATTTAATTAAGTTTAAATACAAAAGAAAATAACGTATTAACTTAACATTTTCATATCTCTGTCATACGATATCAGAATTTGACAAAACTGGATCCGTTGGGATCGTACGGACGAGCGCTACACAATGGAACTGATACGGAGTGAATTAGAGCTCGTTACAATTTATAACAAAATAAATTGCTTGATCTAAATCAATGACTGTTTATCGTTATTTAACGATAAACGAACAATGTGAGTAAAACTCACAACTCGGCCAGTTTATATTTTCATAAAGTATTTTTAGAATTGATAAATGATGGTTGATTGCTTTGTGTTGATTGTTTGAGTGAGCCGCTAATTGATTGGTTGACATTATAGATCTAGTAATATATATATATATATATATATATATCGTTAATCAAATATTGATTCTATTTATCAGAATAATTCATATTGAAATGAAACTGATGTTTTTTATATTGTTTAACACCTGTCATGCAGGGAAACAGGTTGGAGGGATCCAACAGGATTTATCAATATTTATAATACTATTTTTCATATATTATGATATATGATGTGATATATAATATGTGATTGATTATGATGGCATTGGCCTTGTTATTTGGTATTTTAAATACGATAAGTAATACTGGAATGTAAAAAGGGAAATTTCAAAATGTATATTGAAATAAAAATATTTATATTAAATCAAAGGAGTTAATAAAAAGGAATTTGTGAAGTGGATATTGAATTTTAGAATTTTATAAAATCAAATGGATTTTTTAAAAGAAGATATATATAAAGTTAGCAAAAGCTATATGGAAGTTTATAAGACAGATTTTGGTTAAAATACTTGATGGAAGTAATAAGAAGTAAATAAAGAACTTCAAGGAATAAATATAATTTTTGGAAAATAAATAGAGTTATAAAAGGAAATTACCAACTATAAAAGAATTATGGGAAAATTAGATATTTAATAGAAATCTGGTTTTAACAGATAAATTGAGTAGATAAATTTATAAACGATGTTTATAAATTAAATAAAACATTTATCACTGGATAAATTAAAATATAAGTCTGAATTTATATAGAGAAGCAGAAATCAGTTTAAACATAGATATTTTTAACAGAATTTGAACTTAGCATTTATAAAGGGAATTATAAATGAGATTTAAGTGTTAGAAGTAAAAAAAGAGATTTCGTTTGAATAATTCTATAAATAGAAGTATAAATAGAATTTGAAAATGCGATATGACTTTTAAAATATGAAATCAAACTGAATGGATTATATAAAAGAAATATTATTCACATTCGATGTGAATAATGGATTTAAGTAAATATTTTGCAGATAAAACATTTATAAAGGAAATTGGATTTTTGAAATAGGAATTCAAATAGAAATTTGAATAAGATAGGAAATTGTGTTAAAATATAATAGTGGATTCTGTTTGGGGAAAAAGGGATTAGTTGTGGATTTATAAAATGACTCGATAAATAGAAACTGAACCTGTAATAATATTTGTAAATTGAAATCAAGTTTTGATTTGATAAAACGATTCCAGTTTTCTATAAAGGAATAATATTCATGTTTCAAAGTTAATAATGATTTAAAACCAAATGTTTTGCAGAATTAAAATAGTTATATAAGGAAATTGGTAATTGTCGGGAAGTACTAAATTCAAAAATGAATTTATTAATTTAGTTGACCTGAAATGGTAAAATATTGTGGAGTTCATAACATAAATCGAATATAGTTTATTTGAAATAGAGTTAATCAAATATAGTTTATTCGAAAGAGTGTTATCGAATAGAGTTATCAAATAGAGCTATTCGAAAGAGAGTTATCGAATGGAGTTATTCGAAAGAGAGTTATTGAATATAGTTTATTGTAAAGAGAGTTAATCGAATATAGTTTATCCGAAAGAGAGTTAATCGAATATAGTTTATTCGAAAGAGAGTTAATCGAACAGAGTTATTCGAAAGAGTGTTAATCGAATATAGTTTGTTCAAAAGAGAGTTATCGAATAGAGTTATTCGAAAGAGAGTTATTGAATATAGTTAATTCGAAGAGAGTTATCGAATATAGTTAATTTGAAAGAGTTATGCATTGAAATTCAATTATATCGAATTCGGGAAAGTATTATTTACTTTTCGATTTTTAAACAAGATTTATTTATTTATAAATAAATTGTTTATTTAGTTATTTATTTAAATTAAGGAATAAAAGTTATATTTTTAAGTTAGATATTTCGAAAGTACGGATTATAACGCTTTCGTTATAATAAATGTTTTTCATAAAAGAATTGAATTCGTAAACTGAATCCGAGATTTGCGTAGCAATGATTTGTTAAGAAGATAAGAAACGAAGTTAAGGAAACTAGAAACTGACTGGAGATTAGTTATGTTAAACAACTTTCTGGGTATCGATCTGATGTTGGTTTCGGCCTTCGGGGTTGATACTTAGGAAGTTGTTCTCTTGCTAGTTTACAGTTAGAGACAGATAGATGTGGGAGGATAGCGGTGCGTGAATAAGGAATGGAAATGTTTTCCAAAGTTAATAAGGTATATTTTCTAAAGTTAGAAAATAAGAATTTATGAATATATGGAAACGGGAAATGGAAAATGAATAAATTAATGATAAATTAATTTAAAAGGAAAAAAAAGTTGATTGATAATTGATGATTTATCGATTAAATTTCTATTTGGAAATAAGATCATTGTGTGTATGGATGTTTTCTTTTGATAGTTAAATAACCGACTATTAAGGTTTTGACCATTTTTTCGTCGTCAATACGGAGAGACTGGGATTAAATTTATTATCTGAAAACCACACTGTATGGGAATTAGCATTGCGAATCAAATATGATGGAGATAATTAAAGACGGAGTATGCAAGGGCTGTTCTGGCAAATCCTAGACAGAAATTGCCTAAGATGGGTTTACAGAATAGTGCCTTCGGTTTGTCAAATCCTAGGACAACCTATATGGAAGAATGTCTAACAGAGTATATTTAATAGACTGTCTACGTTGATATCTTCAAAATGTATTTACGTTTGCCAGCGGAGAAATTCGTTAATCTTAGCTATATACCCGTGGTATTTTTGGAGAAGTCAATTTTTGATTTAGCGGGTATGACAATGTGACATTCAAAGTGAATAAAGGTGCGGAGAAATGGTATAAAATCGGGTAGGTCGCTTGGCTAAGTGGATAGCTCCTAATTAGGGTGTATTGTCACCTGATCTAGAGAAATTTCATTTACTTCTTTGACCTATTTCGATGCTGTCCTTTTCGGGAAACAGTTGCTAATCCCAACCGTTGGTGATAATACATTCGGTGCACTCAAGCAAAATGAGTGACCGGTCATGTTTAGCCTGGGTTACAAGATGTTCTTTTTGAACCCGATGTATTCCTCTCTAGAGATACACTATCGGAAGGTGGTCCCATACCTTGCCAATTGGAATCCATTACCCAATAAGCGCCCGCGGTTTTTGATTATATATTATATATGTGGAACGTGAGATGAAAGCGTTCCACTAGATGACTATTTATTTGAGTTAGAAATTATTATAATATCAGAAGAGTATGGATTTTTAAAAGAATGTTTTGGGTTATCGTAAGGTAAAAACCATCCGTATTTATGTATGGATCATTCTTATGATTATTCTTTCTTTTAAAAGGATTTTAAAAGTTAAAAAATGGTTGGAGTTTACTCACACCGGTCACATGACTGACCCAGATTTTATTTTGTTTTCCCTAAACTCTTGGGTGCCCAATTTTGTACGGGCAGTCAAGTAGTCGGGGTTTTACATATATACTTTGGGAGCTGGAGCAGGAGGCTTCAGGATTATATAGCTATTGTTTATTTCCACTGTGTTAGTTGTACTCCAATAATGGTATTTTTTACATATACTGGTTTTATTTCAAAGTTATGTTATAAAATAAATTTTATTCGTTCCGCTCTGAGATTTGGGTTACTCTGATTTTGATGTTATGTTCTTCACCTTCTTGTATTCTAATTTTCTGTCTTATCTATTCTCACCCTCTAACTTCTTTCTAATAATGATCTGGAATGTTTGATGCCTAAATAATTGACAGGGTTTTATGTTGATTTTCTGGGTCAAAAATTCCAGTTCGTTATACTGGTATCAGAGCTGAAGGTTAAGTGATTACCTTGGCTCTGTGGCGTGACTTGGTAGAGATGGGGTTAATAATACCCTAGATTGAGTTTAAGTGTATATATACGAGAGAACGTATTTGTAGATTTTATAAAAAAAATGTTTATATTGTGGAGAGTTATTGGTTGAGTTGTTTATGAGTTTTAGTCGATAAGTTTGATCCACTGTATCGATAGGGGCTTTTAAACATTTGAATACGATGAGCTGACACGGTATGTTTTGAAAAGATGGTAAACGGAATAGTTTTACCCGAAATATTTTTTTTATAAAATAAATATATATCTTGGAGTTATTATAGTATATTAGGTGTATTGGTTGTTATTATAGTGGAATGAGATTATAAAAAGTGAAATGGTTATAAATAACTAGTTAGAATTCGTATAATATAAAATCAGATGGATCAAATCTGAATTTAAATCAGAATTGAAATTAAAACCCAGGAAACCTGGAAAGGGTATTAGTAAATGGATTTGGATTAAATATATGGTAATTTTAAAGTCCTATGATATTTTTGAAATGTTTTCAAGCATTGTGAAGGATATTTTGAAATGATTTCAAAATGAAGTGTTTGAATATGAGTTTTTGAAAAGTGATATAGTATTGAACTCACTTCGTTCACTGGGAAATAACCCTGATGATGCGGGCCACATCATTAGTGTTCGTTTTTGAGTTCTAAGTGACGGATTACTACCAAAGATACAGTTTTGAATTGTTTTGAGGAAATAAGTTGTTTTGAATCCTGAAAAAGGATATTTGGTTTTTGAGAAAAGCAAAGATGTTTAAAATTCCTAGGTAAAGATTGTTTGAATTAAAACCAAGTTGAATTGAAATGTATGGAAGCAAGTTGAAATTGAATTGGATTAGAATGATATCGAGAAAATTGGATTTGTGAGATAGGAATCTGTACTGGTAGTGGATTGGTGGAATAAGAGTTTGGGATCGAGAATAGATCTCGAGTTTTAAATGGAATTTGACCTGGATATAAGCAAATATCTGTGTTGAGGATAAACTGATTAGAGATCGATTGGGATGACAATTATTTATGCTGAATTGATGGCAGATGGAAATGATAGAGTTAAATGCCCGACAAAAAGGTACAAGTTTACATTTTATATGAGTTTGGAAATTTATGAGCCGAACTGGAAAGTCGCTTGGCTGTTTGGTTTTCTTTTCGATTGGAGAAGGCCTAGAGAGGCGAGTTGCAGTTGTACCGATTGAGCCGTACAAAGGAGACGCTGGCGAAATTTTTCGAAAATTTAAAGTGTTAGAAAATTTTCAGAATTTCTGAAATTTTCATTAGTTAGAATAAATTAATATTTTAATTGGTAAAGTTTGGTTCAATTAAAACTGAAGTTAAGAAGTAAGCGAATAATTTTTGACCCAGTTAATAGGGTTTGTTTTCTACCTTAGTAATTTCGGGGACGAAATTTTTTTAAGGGGAAAAGAATGTAACGTCCTAGATTTTTAACAATTAAATAATTAAATAATTAATTTATTTAAATGATGGTTTGGTAATTTAATGACTCGAATTAAATAATATTGAATATTTAGTTAATATAATTAATTAAATAATATATTTAATTCCGAAATAATTGAAAATAGTAGAATTGACATTATTGTGTGAATTGGATAGTATAAGAGATTTGGTTAAGTTTAGAATCGAATTTTAATAATGAATTTATTTATTAAACGACAGTTGAACGTATTAATTATATTACAATTATAATCGAGCTCGAAATGGCATGGTAGTTCATAATTTTGAACTTCAATTGAATATACAGAATCCATTTTAAGTCGGAAATTCTGTGAAACAAGAAATGTTCGGATCTGGTGAACTATATTTTTCTAATGGAAGAGAAAAATCAAGATTTCATCTTGAAGATTGTGAGTTATGTCCAAATAAAATTTTCAAAAAACTCGCTGTGGAATTCCTTTATAATTTATTACGATTTATTTATATTATAAAAGGAATTTAATATAAATCGAATATCGATATAACTGGGAACTTTGAAATATCGAGTTATAAATCTCGTTATATTTATTTTGGAGCTGTATGATATTCTAATGTGAATATATACAATAATATTAATTTATTAATATTTAATTAAATTTGTTTTTAAATATATTAATATTTAATTGGTTTATTTAGAGCGTTAGAAATTAGCTATTTGTGCAAACGAACTCCATTTTTGAAGAAACTAATTTTGTTGAATCCGAAATATTAAATTATTGCTAGATTTCAATTTTCGTGATTTTTGGAGTCATCATGTGGCCATACGGGATTTTAATGTGAAAAATAATAAGTAATTTGACTTTAAAAATACACTGTGTAAGAAAACGGACTCGGAATTCGACGAAACAATTTTGGTTGGGTCCGTAATGTCAAAATATAGTTGTATGTCCATTTTCGTCGAACATGAATATTGTATGTGATTATAGGAATTTTTAAAGTGATAAATTGAGTGAATTATCAAATATAAATTAATACAAAAATATATATGAAGCTTCTTAAGCAAGCCAATCTACCCTATAAATACACTATAATTCTCCTAACCATAAAATTTACATTTCCTCTGGTCAAATATTTTTCCGTCGTTATTCATCCTCTCTTCACAGTAAAAATCGCAAGTTATAAAATCCAAAATAAATCCAACAAAAATCTATAAATTATAATACTTGCATATTTATGATCCCTGGGTCGTTCTCTTCGATTTGATATATATATTGAGGAACTCAACATCTTTTTCTGTTCGTTGTATATGGTCAGCTTGTCCTAGGGTTCGAAGTTGTGGGTGATTGAAGTATTGATTCATGTATCGAGTATCGGTTTAGATCTTGTGTTGGAGAATGACACACGATTGGCTAAGTTTGGAGAATCACGGTTCCAATTTTGTTCGCTATTGCATTGGGATTTCCGCGAGGACCTGGGAGTATGGGTAGTAAGGATTATTGGCAATGGAAGGATTCAGTTTCTAGAACGGGAGGATTTAATTGAGGAAGAAGTGATTGTGCACGTTGTCGGGTTGATATTGTTTGGGCCATGATCGAATGGGTAAGACCCATAACTAAATTTAATTAAGTTTAAATATAAAAGAAAATAGGATATTAACTTAACATTTTTGTATCTCTATTATACGGTATCAAAATCTGAGAAACTGGATCCGTTGGGTTCGTATGGACGAGCGCTACACAATGGAACTGATTCGGAGTGAATTGGAGCTCATTACAATTTATAGTGAAATAAATTACCTCATCTAAATCAACGACTGTTTATTGTTATTTAATGATAAACGAACAATGTGACTAAAACCCACTAACTCTACAAGCTTATATTTTTACAAAGTATTTTTAGAATTGATAAATGATGGTTGATTGCTTTGTGTTGATTGTTTGAATGAACTGCTAATTGATTGGTTGAAATTATAGATCTAGTAATATATATATGTGTGTATATATATATATATCGTTAATCAAATATTTATTATGTTGATCAGAATATTTCGTATTGAAATGAAATTGATGTTATTTATATTGTTTAACATCTATGATGCAGGGAAACAGGTTGGAGGGATCCAACTGGATTCCTCAATATTTATAATACTGTTTTTCATATATTATGCTATATGATGTGATATATAATCTGTGATTGATTATGATGGCATTAGCCTTGTTATTTGGTATTTTAAATGCCATAAGTAATACTAGAATGTAAGAAGGGAAATTTCAAAATGTGTATTGAAATAAAAATATTTATATTAAATTAAAGGAGTTTATAAAAAGGAATTTATGAAGTGGATATTGAATTTTATAATTTTATAAAATCAAATGGATTTTTTGAAAAGAAGATATGTATAAAGTTGAAAATAGTTATATGGATGTTTATAAGACCGATTTTGGTTAAAATACTTAATGGAAGTAATAAGAAGTAAATAAAGAACTTTATGGAATAAATATAATATTGGAAAATAAATAGAGTTATAAAAAGGAAATTACCAGTTATAAAAGAATTATGGGAAAATTAGATATTTAATATAAATTTGTTTTTAACATATAAATTGAGCAGATAAATTTATAAACGATATTTATAAATTAAATAAAATATTTATCACAGGATAAATTAAAATATAAGTCTGAATTAATATAGAGAAGTAGAAATCGGTTTTAACACCGATATTTTTAATAGAATTTGAACTTAGCATTTATAAAGGGAATTATAAATGAGATTTAAGTGTTAATGAGACGACGCCGAACCCCGTACTGACGGTGGCAAGGGTAATCTTTGGAATATAACACAGAAACAGATAATAGCAGAACAGAAATTAATAAATACACTAGATAATGCACAATAGAATATACTGGATAAACGTAATCATCAGAGTTACACAGTATACAGGATCATACATAGTACAAATACAATTCAACTATACATAAATGTCTACAACGGAAAACAAACATAATATGTACAATAGGAGCTGAACAGCATAAAAAGAGATAAATGATAGGATCCACCTTCAGCTCCAGCTATCCAGAGAAAGCCAGCTAAAACCTGAATACAAGACTGCCCATGTAGAAAAATGGGCACCCGAGTTTGAAAGTAGAACAAACTACGAGTCAGTCATGGGACTGGTATGAGAAATCTACTCAACACATTTAAAATATGGCTAATCACGTGACCACGCCATTTTCGTGGAACGGGTTTACTCCATTGGATCGCCAGTGCTTTAAAACAAATATTTCTTTTAAACATCGCAATGCTTTTTATAAAAATGAAGCCATTATAAGACTAAGTTCCCATCACACAATGCAACGCAAACTGGAGGATAGAGTGTTACCTTATAATAGCCAAAATATGCTTGATACGAATAAAACTAAAGCATTTGATACTATTACTAGTGTTTACATGTTTCAAAAACAATTTCGAATCATAACTATCAATCATAGGCGGCATGGGTACCATATATCATGTCGCCATATATATATATATATATATATATATATATATATATATATATATATATACACACACACACACAATCAAAACCGCACAGTCACGTATTTGGAAATTGGATTTCCGTCATGAACCAAGGCAAAAGATAGTCCTTACCGAATTCGAGACGCTCTAGCCTGTGTCTCAGGCAAGTACTCAGTCAAGCCTTTAGAGCGACAGGGCCGGTCCACCGATGTGGATTAAAATTCCTGAACACTGCGTTTCCCCGCCCTATGGGGCGTCAATGAACCAACGAATGACTCCACCGGTCCCGGATCGACCAATATAACCGAGGCGCCTCGCTATCCATCATCCACATAAGTAAAATGTCAGGCCGTGTAAAAACACTGACACAACTCCTAGCTAGAAAGAAACGCATGCCCCCCTGAGGTCCTTCTCCCGTTTCTGGTTCATACCGGGGTGTGAGGCTCGCGAATTCACGTTATACACAAAACTACGCCACACAGGCGGTGCTTTGATCATCAATCACAAGACTTTGCTTTTCAATAGAAGCCCTGATCACTGCATCATTGCATGTCACACAGGCAATTCACACCATGCAACTGATGGCCATCAATCACATAGAATAAATTCCAATGTCAGACACACAATCCATTTGCAAGTCCGTTCTGGGTCTGAACGAAACCGGAGGCACTATATACCTCGCAAACCCATCGATCTCCACGTACGTCTGGACGATCACCTCTCATTATCCATATTTCGGGATGCCTCCCAATCAGGACATCAATTACCATCCAAACGAGGTGAAGATCTCCGGTCTTTGACCGCTGTCTTCATCTTCGATTTCTTATCGTCGATTCGTTTATTCAGAATGGGACAAACCCAGTTTTTCTGAGCAACTCGCGTATATAATAAACAAGTTCTACACAAACATTACATACGCATCATTTCAATTCATTAGTCACTAACCGTCAATCAGTAAGAAAACGATTTCCCAAATATTAACCCCGAAGGCCAAAACCAACATCAGATCAAAATCCAGGAAACCATTTGGCTTAGCTAACCTTCAGTTAATTTCTAAATTTCACAACCATATTGTTTATAATATTTTATAACGATTTATCGCTATTTTTATTTATTTTAAAATAGCCAATTTGTTAAAACAACACTTCGGGCCATACCGCAGTCGTAGCGCTGTTTTTCTTTAAATTTGATTTACACATATCTGAAAATCTAACCGTTGGATCTTCACAAAATTTACATCATTAGAAAGATCTTTTCAAAACGAATCCAACGGTTCCAGTTTCGGGAAAATCCGACGGTCGGATCTCCTGGTATAATCGTTTGAAGTTTCGATTTCAAAATACGAACTACAGCGTCGTTATTCGATTTAATATAATTATATTTATATATATATAATCGATTCAGGCGCTGTTTTTCTTCAGATTTGAATTAAACATTCTAGACAATCCAATCGTTGGATCTTTACAAAGTTGGTGTCGTTGGAAAGGTATTTCCAATGCGAACCCAACGGTTTCGGTTTCGGGAAAATCCGATGATCGGATCTCCCGCACTAATCGTTTGAAATCACGGTTTCAAAACACGAACTACAGCTTCGTTATTCGATATATTTCAATTCTATTTATATATTTATCGATTCTTTGATTTCAAAGCTATATTCTTTTCATACATTTGATAAAAATGATGTTTTTATCCAACATACATTCACTTCGACACTTCACTATTTTTAACAATTCATGTATATACTAAAAATGTGATTTTTATTGTAAAACGATTTATTTCAAAACACGACTATCTTATATAGTTAATATAGGTGATAAAAATAGGATTTTTATTATAAAACAATTTATTTCAAAACAAGATTATTTTATATAGTTCATATTGATGATAAAAATAGGATTTTTATTCTAAAACAATTTCTTTCAAAATATGAATACCATTCAACACATGAATTTCAATTCAACGAATGAATTTCGATTCAACACATGAAGGTTTTCTATAGTTTATATATAGATAAAAAGGTGATTTTTATATTTAAAACACGAATACCATTCATCACATGAATTTCTATTCAACGAATGAATTTCGATTCAACACATGAAGGTTTTCTATAGTTTAAACATATAGATAAAAAGGTGATTTTTATATTTAAAACACGAATACCATTCAACACATGAATTTCAATTCAACGAATGAATTTCTATTCAACACATGAAGGTTTTCTATAGTTTATATATAGATAAAAAGGTGATTTTTATATTTAAAACACGAATACCATTCAACACATGAATTTCTATTCAACGAATGAAGTTCAATTCAACACATGATGGTTTTCTATAGTTTATATATATAGAGAAAAAGGTGATTTTTATTGCAAAACATGAATGTCGTTAAACAGATGAATTTCCATTCAACACACGGATATAGTTTCAACACATGAAAATAATTCTAACACATGAATATTATTCAAAATTTCGGCAGCATAACGGCAGGGTAGTTAAAAACGGGACCGTCCCTAGTACGGATCCTCGCTCTACCTTAAAGCCTCGCAGCTTTTGACAATGGGGAATCATGCATCTAGTTCACATGCAGGCGGCATGTATATTTTTTTCATTTCCACAAACTAATCCTATGTGGTTTCAACCAAATAATTCTCAACCATAAACGGGTATTTTTCAACCACAATCAATCAATTTCAACCACAAACAATTCTAATTAACCATTCGCTATCAATCAATTTTCACACCAATAACAACCAATAAATATCGTCCATGGTTTGTGGACGAGGGGCACATATATATATATATATATGTAACGACCCGGGTTTTCCAGTTATTTGAATTCAAATATTTAAATTGGTTTAAATATTTATTTGGAAATATGAATAGATTTAATATTGAATTCATTTATAAAACGAAGAATAAACGTTTATATTTATATTTAATATAAAACGAACTCGAAAATGCGCGGTAGTTCGTAAAATTTAATTTCAACTTCAATTGATTATACCGAATCCATGTTAAGTCGGATTTCGTCGAAACAAGAAGCGTCTGAATCTAATTGATAATAATTTTCTAGTAAAGCAGAAAAATCGAGATTTCATCGTGTATATTGTGTGATATGGCCAAATCAAAATTTAAAATAGTCGCTGTAGAATCGTTTATCGACAGTAATGGTTTATTTGATATAACTAGATATCGGTTTCGAATTTAGACAATGTTCTTTTGAGACGTAGTTATAATTTAATTTTTAGAATTTTACTGTAATTTTTATTTCGTAAAATAAGCAACTTTTTATTGGGAGTATTTTGCACCCCGTATCAATATTTTGGGGTTTCACAATATAAGTCAACCTACCGATGTTATTATATTTTTGAAGTCGTGAGGCAATGCTGAACACAACGGTGTTTTTATTTTTGTCCGTAGCGGCGTGAACATGAATGGAATTCTATGTAATAGGGTTATTTTGTTGGTAGACGAAATTTAACGGTAGAAACTAAATTTACCAAAATAAAAAGAAGTTTTACCCGAAGAAATTATACGCACACAAAAGAGAAAAGCTTGGAGTCAATGCCTACCCTATGCCTACCAAATACGGACTGACATGTACATTTTTGTTGAAGCCATAAATACTGTCGCTAGGGGAGATATTTCTTTAACGTATGGAAAAAAAAATCTATTAAACTATTCGATTTCTTGCCAACCAAACAAGAAGTTACTTGACTGCCAAACTATTATCACCGTGCTCCCCAAGTAAACGTGGATACCACGGTTCTCTTTCCTATATAAATCTTTTACTTCATTCATTTCCAGCGTATGAAGGACTTCACTTCTTTCCACTAAAAAAAAAAAAAAAAAAGTGGCGAAGGAGCCAATATGGGCGGTGAAGAGTGTGCTGGGTAATATAACGCAAGGTAGGAATGGTTTGTCTGTAGCAAGGGTATAAAGGAAGAAGCATTGGGTAGTCAGAACCGTAGGGATGTGCGGGTTTTAACTGGGGAGCGAACTGAGCAAATGGGCGTGGACCCAAAAGAAAAAAAAAAGAAAAAAAGAAAGAAATACGCAACTAGTGGGGAGGGACCTTGAGAACAAATGGAGCTAATGGGATTAGTTGGTGGAAGGAGAACATAAGAGGGAAGAGGAGAACGATACACAAATAAAGTAGCAGGTAAGAGTTTTGGAAAGTAAACAATGTGCCTAGTCATAATTTAGTATACCACATCACCTGTTTAAGTGTTAAATATTATATGCGGGCCAAATTAGTGTTAAACATGCCAAATCATTCTTAGCATGCCTAAACATTTATATAATAGAACTCATTACAAACCACGTATATATTAGGTGACTAAACATGCTCAATCATATATTTATATACGTGACTAATGATGCATATGTGTGTATCCCAGTGGTTAACTTTGTCTTTTCTAGTTGGCCTTAGTATGGCCGAAGTGGCGTAGACATGCATAATATCATCACTTCCCTTCCTAAAATGTGGATAATTTAGATTATAACAAATTAAAAATAAAATATCATTAGTCAATTAAATAAAGATTTAATTATTACCAGATAGTGATAACACTGTTGTAACGTGCTTCTATGTTATCAGAAGTCGACGAACCAGAGTACACTGGAGTCACCGGAACATAGGTTACTCGACTAAGCCAGTTTGATCAGAATCGGAAGCTACTGGGAATTTTTAATAAAATTAAACACATGTTTAATTTTATTAAACAGTCGTTCAAATTTCCGAAATAAACCAAGGTGAGTTAAACTCACTCAGTTCTCCACTTATATTTTATGTAAGTTGAGTTTACTATCTGTGTGCTATGTTTGCTAATTATTGGTTGAACTAATGATTGTTTGGATGTTGCTAAATATTTTAACATGATTATTTAAATTGAACGTTGTTTAATTTAAATTAAACGACATCGTTATTTTAACGATGATTTCCAAACGAGGTAATTTACCTTGTTGGTTACGTTTATAATATAAACATATTTGATTTAATTGTATGCTTGAACTGATGTTAGTAGTTGACCGTTATCAGTTAAATTTATTATCATCATCATGTGAACTGTTGAACCCATATGATTGGATGATTGAATTGGTTGTTGACTGTTAAACCCAAATTCAACATTTGTTTGGTTATTAACCAATGTGTGATATTGGATGAGGAATGGATAGCAGAAGGCCAAATATATAAACTGTTTTATAAAGACAGATCTACCTTTGGGTAAATCGACGGAAATGAAGTTATGAAATATATTTTATAACTGAATATAGATTTTAAATATATTATTTTAATTGAGTTTATAGAAAAGGGAAATTAAACCAACCACATATGGTTGTTTTGATCATTATTTTTATATCAAAATCTGCCGTGTGCGAAGCACGTGCTTCATCTTGATTATGATCTAGGAAACTAGTTCTCGTGTTTTGATAAGCAAGTGGACAAGAGTTAACGTAACGATTTATTATTTTTATAAACAATTAAAATGGGATTTTTTTGAATTGATTATTATTTAAATATCAAGTGGAATCATTTAAAATAAGCGGAAAGATGGATTAAAGACTTGATTAACAAAGTTAATCATGTTAAAGTCGACTAAGCCAGCTGTTTTGACTAAAATGGAATTTCTAAATTTATTTATTTAGTGGAAATGTCAAATGGTTAAGTAAAACATTTTTAAATGTTGATATTTGTTAAATAATGATCAAAGTGGTATCTTGGGATTGAAAAGGTATAAATGAATGGTTATGAAGTTTTAAACCATTGGTTATAATAAAGTGATGTTTCTAAGCAACTTTATTAACTAATAATAAGTTAAGTTTAATTCAAAGTTTTATTTAAACACTTAATGGGGTTTTATTTTGAATGGATTTATAAAACCCAAGCTTTATTGAATATTATTGGAAAGTGTATTAGAAATGACATATGAATGGGAACGAAATGGAAACGAAAATGGAAATCCAGGTTTGAATTAAAATGGTTAGACAAATTGAGTTACAATGGTGTAATACAAATTCGCCATATTGAATGAGAGATGGAGTTTTATCAAGATATAACTAAAAATGGAATGTATTTTGATAATGGAATGAGTGTGGGGTTTTGGTATTACATCTGATATCATCTTAAGATAAGACCGTCGTTGATCAAGGTCTGAGAGGTAATTAAATACCCCAACTTGAACAACTTCGGGATTATCGGAGGATAGTATTAGTTGTGATGGTAAATATGTTAGCGTAATTCATTTTGAAAATAATAGTGTAACATTATTTGGGAATATATAAATGGGGTTCCAAATAAAAGGGAATAAAGGGGACTTGAGATAGAAAATTATATTTCCATTGTTGAAAATATAACGATATTTTCAAAGAAGAGAAATGAGATTTGAAATGGGTTATCCTGAAAAGGAAAGTGGCGATTATAGTTTCAAATAACGAAACATAAGAGATATCGTAATGGTTATTCAAAATGATAAGTTAAAGGTTTTCCCAAGTATATTAGAGAATAAGTAACACTATAGAAATGTGTTGAAATGATAGAAAAGGGAAAACTGGACATGTCTTAAGATATTTCCCTATGTATATAATGAAATGATTTGAGAATAATTACATACTAAAATGATTTGAGAACATTGTGGATTAAAACTGATTTATTATTTTTAAAGGCCAAGTGATGTTGTATAAACCCATGGATTCATTTTATTTATATGTTTGTTTATTTTGATAGTTAAATAACCGACTATCAAAAACCATACCCAATGCGTTGTTGGTATGGAAAGACCGGGATCGAATTTATATTCGAAAACCATTCCAACCAATGAATACGAAAACTTGGAAGATACTGGTCGAGAGGGAGCAAGTGAAGACCGTAAATCTTCATGAATGGAAGGACTATTGTTGGGTTTCTCTAGCTGATCCCTAGAGATATTTTGACAATGATTCTGTCAAGAGTGAAATCTACGGATTGCAAGGACTGCTCGCTACTGATCTATAGGGTGATTCCTAGGATGCGGTAGGAGGGTGCCTTCGGTTCATCCTGTTCCTGGATGACGTGTAGGGATGATGTGCACAGTGACCAGATATTTCAAGTGTCGAAATTCTCGGGTCGCTACAGTTGGTATCAGAGCAATGGTTTAGGAATAACCTTGGCTCTGTGGTGTAACTCGATAGAGATTGGGTTAGTAATACCCTAGATCGAGTTGTGTGTGTGTATATGAGAGATCGTATTTGTAAATTTTATATATACAAATGTTTTGTATTATGTTATTTGATCGGTTCAAGTTGAACTGACAAATTTATACAATATTGTTTTGTAAAGAGGGTAAATGAAATAATTTTACCCAAAAATATATTTTTATATAGAAAAGAAATAAATTTTCTCAAAATTTCTGATATTGGCTTGTTGATTGATTTGAATGAGAATTCAAACGAGATTGTAAATTTGAAACCAGAAGAGAATTGAAATTATAGAATTTGTGAATGGAAATTTAAATATGGAATTGGATCAGGATTAACCTAAAAATAAGTTAAGAATGATTTGGTTACGTTTGTTGTGAATTGTTTGTTTTTTTGATGCTTGATTAATTCATCAATAGTTAAATACGAATTGAAAAAAAAAATCAATAAATTGAATAAATTGGAAATCTAGAAAATAAATTTCGGCATAATGAATTCGAATGAAATCAATATGAAATGAAATCGAATGAAATAACGTTGTATTGGTACTCGCATTGTATATTGAGTTGGTGCAGGTTGGAAGAAGAGAAAGCATTGTTGTTGATTTGCTGCATGACTAGAGCATGGGTTGCCCGGCAAATAGGTAAACCTTGATATAATTGATTTGGGTGATTGATTTTAAAACCCCTGAGTTGGGTAGCCGCTTGGCGTTGATTTTCTTTTGATCGATGGGAAGCCCGAAAGGCGAGTTGTAGTTGTTTGGATCGAACAGTACAGAAGAGGTGCTGATGAATTTTTCGGAAAATTTTAAACTTAGAAATTATTTTGATAATGTTTTAATGCTAATTATTTTGAAAATAATTGAGTTTGAACCATTCTTCTTTACTTAGCAATTTCGAGGACGAAATTTATTTAAGGGGGGAAGAATGTAACGACCCGGGTTTTCCAGTTATTTGAATTCAAATATTTAAATTGGTTTAAATATTTATTTGGAAATATGAATAGATTTAATATTGAATTCATTTATAAAACGAAGAATAAACGTTTATATTTATATTTAATATAAAACGAACTCGAAAATGCGCGGTAGTTCGTAAAATTTAATTTCAACTTCAATTGATTATACCGAATCCATGTTAAGTCGGATTTCGTCGAAACAAGAAGCGTCTGAATCTAATTGATAATAATTTTCTAGTGAAGCAGAAAAATCGAGATTTCATCGTGTATATTGTGTGATATGGCCAAATCAAAATTTAAAATAGTCGCTGTAGAATCGTTTATCGACAGTAATGGTTTATTTGATATAACTAGATATCGGTTTCGAATTTAGACAATGTTCTTTTGAGACGTAGTTATAATTTAATTTTTAGAATTTTACTGTAATTTTTATTTCGTAAAATAAGCAACTTTTTATTGGGAGTATTTTGCACCCCGTATCAATATTTTGGGGTTTCACAATATAAGTCAACCTACCGATGTTATTATATTTTTGAAGTCGTGAGGCAATGCTGAACACAACGGTGTTTTTATTTCTGTCCGTAGCGGCGTGAACATGAATGGAATTCTATGTAATAGGGTTATTTTGTTGGTAGACGAAATTTAACGGTAGAAACTAAATTTACCAAAATAAAAAGAAGTTTTACCCGAAGAAATTATACGCACACAAAAGAGAAAAGCTTGGAGTCAATGCCTACCCTATGCCTACCAAATACGGACTGACATGTACATTTTTGTTGAAGCCATAAATACTGTCGCTAGGGGAGATATTTCTTTAACGTATGGAAAAAAAAATCTATTAAACTATTCGATTTCTTGCCAACCAAACAAGAAGTTACTTGACTGCCAAACTATTATCACCGTGCTCCCCAAGTAAACGTGGATACCACGGTTCTCTTTCCTATATAAATCTTTTACTTCATTCATTTCCAGCGTATGAAGGACTTCACTTCTTTCCACTAAAAAAAAAAAAAAAAGTGGCGAAGGAGCCAATATGGGCGGTGAAGAGTGTGCTGGGTAATATAACGCAAGGTAGGAATGGTTTGTCTGTAGCAAGGGTACAAAGGAAGAAGCATTGGGTAGTCAGAACCGTAGGGATGTGCGGGTTTTAACTGGGGAGCGAACTGAGCAAATGGGCGTGGACCCAAAAGAAAAAAAAAGAAAAAAAGAAAGAAATACGCAACTAGTGGGGAGGGACCTTGAGAACAAATGGAGCTAATGGGATTAGTTGGTGGAAGGAGAACATAAGAGGGAAGAGGAGAACGATACACAAATAAAGTAGTAGGTAAGAGTTTTGGAAAGTAAACAATGTGCCTAGTCATAATTTAGTATACCACATCACCTGTTTAAGTGTTAAATATTATATGCGGGCCAAATTAGTGTTAAACATGCCAAATCATTCTTAGCATGCCTAAACATTTATATAATAGAACTCATTACAAACCACGTATATATTAGGCGACTAAACATGCTCAATCATATATTTATATACGTGACTAAAGATGCATATGTGTGTATCCCAGTGGTTAACTTTGTCTTTTCTAGTTGGCCTTAGTATGGCCGAAGTGGCGTAGACATGCATAATATCATCACTTCCCTTCCTAAAATGTGGATAATTTAGATTATAACAAATTAAAAATAAAATATCATTAGTCAATTAAATAAAGATTTAATTATTACCAGATAGTGATAACACTGTTGTAACGTGCTTCTATGTTATCAGAAGTCGACGAACCAGAGTACACTGGAGTCACCGGAACATAGGTTACTCGACTAAGCCAGTTTGATCAGAATCGGAAGCTACTGGGAATTTTTAATAAAATTAAACACATGTTTAATTTTATTAAACAGTCGTTCAAATTTCCGAAATAAACCAAGGTGAGTTAAACTCACTCAGTTCTCCACTTATATTTTATGTAAGTTGAGTTTACTATCTGTGTGCTATGTTTGCTAATTATTGGTTGAACTAATGATTGTTTGGATGTTGCTAAATATTTTAACATGATTATTTAAATTGAACGTTGTTTAATTTAAATTAAACGACATCGTTATTTTAACGATGATTTCCAAACGAGGTAATTTACCTTGTTGGTTACGTTTATAATATAAACATATTTGATTTAATTGTATGCTTGAACTGATGTTAGTAGTTGACCGTTATCAGTTAAATTTATTATCATCATCATGTGAACTGTTGAACCCATATGATTGGATGATTGAATTGGTTGTTGACTGTTAAACCCAAATTCAACATTTGTTTGGTTATTAACCAATGTGTGATATTGGATGAGGAATGGATAGCAGATGGCCAAATATATAAACTGTTTTATAAAGACAGATCTACCTTTGGGTAAATCGACGGAAATGAAGTTATGAAATATATTTTATAACTGAATATAGATTTTAAATATATTATTTTAATTGAGTTTATAGAAAAGGGAAATTAAACCAACCACATATGGTTGTTTTGATCATTATTTTTATATCAAAATCTGCCGTGTGCGAAGCACGTGCTTCATCTTGATTATGATCTAGGAAACTAGTTCTCGTGTTTTGATAAGCAAGTGGACAAGAGTTAACGTAACGATTTATTATTTTTATAAACAATTAAAATGGGATTTTTTTGAATTGATTATTATTTAAATATCAAGTGGAATCATTTAAAATAAGCGGAAAGATGGATTAAAGACTTGATTAACAAAGTTAATCATGTTAAAGTCGACTAAGCCAGCTGTTTTGACTAAAATGGAATTTCTAAATTTATTTATTTAGTGGAAATGTCAAATGGTTAAGTAAAACATTTTTAAATGTTGATATTTGTTAAATAATGATCAAAGTGGTATCTTGGGATTGAAAAGGTATAAATGAATGGTTATGAAGTTTTAAACCATTGGTTATAATAAAGTGATGTTTCTAAGCAACTTTATTAACTAATAATAAGTTAAGTTTAATTCAAAGTTTTATTTAAACACTTAATGGGGTTTTATTTTGAATGGATTTATAAAACCCAAGCTTTATTGAATATTATTGGAAAGTGTATTAGAAATGACATATGAATGGGAACGAAATGGAAACGAAAATGGAAATCCAGGTTTGAATTAAAATGGTTAGACAAATTGAGTTACAATGGTGTAATACAAATTCGCCATATTGAATGAGAGATGGAGTTTTATCAAGATATAACTAAAAATGGAATGTATTTTGATAATGGAATGAGTGTGGGGTTTTGGTATTACATCTGATATCATCTTAAGATAAGACCGTCGTTGATCAAGGTCTGAGAGGTAATTAAATACCCCAACTTGAACAACTTC
Organism: Allium sativum; assembly: GCA_030737875.1. NCBI lineage: Eukaryota > Viridiplantae > Streptophyta > Magnoliopsida > Asparagales > Amaryllidaceae > Allium > Allium sativum. The sequence continues at coordinate 503,687,483 of CM060921.1, read as the reverse complement.
GGGATTATCGGAGGATAGTATTAGTTGTGATGGTAAATATGTTAGCGTAATTCATTTTGAAAATAATAGTGTAACATTATTTGGGAATATATAAATGGGGTTCCAAATAAAAGGGAATAAAGGGGACTTGAGATAGAAAATTATATTTCCATTGTTGAAAATATAACGATATTTTCAAAGAAGAGAAATGAGATTTGAAATGGGTTATCCTGAAAAGGAAAGTGGCGATTATAGTTTCAAATAACGAAACATAAGAGATATCGTAATGGTTATTCAAAATGATAAGTTAAAGGTTTTCCCAAGTATATTAGAGAATAAGTAACACTATAGAAATGTGTTGAAATGATAGAAAAGGGAAAACTGGACATGTCTTAAGATATTTCCCTATGTATATAATGAAATGATTTGAGAATAATTACATACTAAAATGATTTGAGAACATTGTGGATTAAAACTGATTTATTATTTTTAAAGGCCAAGTGATGTTGTATAAACCCATGGATTCATTTTATTTATATGTTTGTTTATTTTGATAGTTAAATAACCGACTATCAAAAACCATACCCAATGCGTTGTTGGTATGGAAAGACCGGGATCGAATTTATATTCGAAAACCATTCCAACCAATGAATACGAAAACTTGGAAGATACTGGTCGAGAGGGAGCAAGTGAAGACCGTAAATCTTCATGAATGGAAGGACTATTGTTGGGTTTCTCTAGCTGATCCCTAGAGATATTTTGACAATGATTCTGTCAAGAGTGAAATCTACGGATTGCAAGGACTGCTCGCTACTGATCTATAGGGTGATTCCTAGGATGCGGTAGGAGGGTGCCTTCGGTTCATCCTGTTCCTGGATGACGTGTAGGGATGATGTGCACAGTGACCAGATATTTCAAGTGTCGAAATTCTCGGGTCGCTACAATATATATATATATATATATATAAGCATTTCAATTCTATTCAACACATATATAATTTTTACAACGCATATATAACTTATACATCGAACGTACAACTTATACAACGCTTATACATGAGGTGTACAACGCTTATATAACCCATACATCGACTATATAATTTATACATCATTGTTTTCCATTTCGTTTATAATTTAGAAATCTCACATTGGGTTCCACTCCACCAAAAATAGCATAAGGCTCAGAAAAATATGCGGTCTCTTCTAGAATGTAGAAGACATCCACACGAGTCCACTGTCTCTTGTTTCACTGAATTTCGTCAAAAAGGAAAAAGATATGATTTTTACATTGAAATCAAAAACCGTAGCGCTTTAAACTGCTATAATATAGTTTCAGCCGTTACCTCACTGATGTGTTCAAAACTAGGTTTTGAATTTTCTTTGAATCCGCGCAATGATACGTCGATCGGCCTTCGCCACAAGGAAGAGGGAGGTGAGGCGCGCCAGGGGGCATCAATCGCTGCCAACTCGCGCTTAGATCGGCGGAGAAATCGGGGCATGAACGGATGACCTTCGTGGCCGTGGATCACTTCGAATATCAAACGATAATTAACAAACTTCACATGGATTTGAAGCTCGTCCCGAGATCTTCAAAAAGTTCTAAAGGCGGGGGTGGTTTCATTGAGTCTGGGAGGAGAATACGAAAGAGGAAGGATTGAAGGATTGTCGCCGTCGACCTGGGGGGTTTCGGAGAGAAGACGGGGAGAGAGAAAGTGAGTTGGACCAATCACGTTTTTTCTTTAATTTATATATTTTTAAATTTCGAAAATACCCCCTTTCACACACAAACTCCAATCCAAACCCAACGACTGTCGTTCCTAGCTTTTTACCCCTATTTCGAACACAATGGGATATGTTTTGTAGGCCCATTCTACTGTTTCAGTAAGTTTTCCTTCAAATTAAAATATAAAACTTTCAATATTTGATTTGAACGTACATTTCAATTTGCCAGGGCCACAAACTAATTCGAAAACTTCCAAAAAAATAAATCTGGCTATGTTTTGACGATACAGTCCCAACAAAACTAGTTTCGTCGAATTCTGACACCGTTCGCAAAATAGCCCATTTCTGGTTGATCCAATTTAACTGTAATTGACCAAAACACATTTTCCTTTGCCACGCTCACATACTAGCTTCAAAAATTATGAAATTTGAAACCAAGCAATAACTTAACATCCCGAATCCAACAAAAAGTGGTTTCGTCGAATTCCGAGGTCGTTTGCAAAATAGCCATTTTCACGGGTTATATAAATTCCATAGCGACCTTTCAGAAAATTCATTTGGCCATAACTTTTGCTTTCCGCTACGAAACTTCGATTTTTCAGATTCGTTAGAAAGGTATTCACTAACAGATTTAAATATTTTTGGTTTCACTCAAATCCGTTTTGTTTTGCACCCGGTACAGTCAGACAAAGTTTGAATTCAAATTTTGAAACTACCGCGCCATTTCAGGCCTTGTTTATAATTATAATTAATTATATTTATTTTCAAACGTCGATTCAAACTCACTTTTCATTGCTATTATTTAAAATATTTATTTTAAATATTTAAAATCTACTAAAATAGCCAATTTAAAAATTTTAAATTGGTTCAGATTTTCCGGGTCGTTACAATCTCCCCCACTTAAAACTTTTCATCCCCGAAAAGGAACAAAGTCGAAAGTGGTTTGATTAATCAACTCTACATTCAATCTGGCTTCCATTCTCTAACTTTTCAGTTTCTGAGAATTTTCAAATTCTTCAAAAATTTGGCTAACACCCGGAATTTTCGAAAAATTTCGCCATAACCTCCTTTGTACGGGGAGGGGTTTGAAAATTTATTTGGCCGTATTAGGTACCCAATAAATCCTATGAAGCATACACATATTTATAGTGATATATTCTGGTGTTTACAGGGGAGCGTGTATAGATAATAACTCCAGAGAATAAATTCTCGTCACCCTGTCAAAGCTTGAGGGAGTGTGTATTTTTAATTTCTCCAGAGGATAAATCCTCGTCACCTCGTCCTGTGTGGGAAATAAGTAATCCATGTGCCGTATCTAATGACTAGAGAGACGTGATTATTGTCAACTCCAGACCCATGTGGGGTTTTTATTAATCTGGTAATTTATCGTTACATTTTAAATAGTCCATATTAGTCATCAGTTCAACCTGTAAAATATAGTCATCGCCATACAAGCCTCTCGCTCGTATGGTAAATCTTCCACCTCGTCACACAAGCTCCAAATGCTTATGTGGTATATGATGAAGTTTGCCTATCTTCCAGAAGTATGCCATGTAATGTTGTTCAAAATAAATTGATACTATCCTATGGCGACATTTATGATTACACACAGAACAACCATCACTCCGCATCCAATGGCACTCACAGGAGTTGATATAATAATATTTTGCATCCAACTCATTAAGGTTTACCTATTTGTCAGGCACACAAATAATTTCTTTACTCAACAGCTATCCGTTTACCTATTCAAACATATATAATGCACAAGTATATATTTCTATCTATTTTCTAATCAGTTCAATGTGTGATTTAATCGAACAAATTCTACTATTCATTCCATTATTGATTAAATTAACTATCATTTTAATAATTTAATTAATCAAATCTACTATCACACAACAAAAAAAACAATCAAATTGTTTTTAACTTTTCAAAAATATACTAATCAATTTCTATACTCTTTTAAAATCATTCAGACTATAGAATTAAAAGTGCACATCCATGGAAAGAAAATAACAACAGAGTAGAGAACTAATTGGTAATGCAAAGTATGGTAAATGTACCTTGCACCAGAGTCAATCAGAGATGTCTACTCGACACTTAGGAAAGGCTTTCTGAATTCTCTCCTCAGTTTCCCAAGTACAATCTTGCGGATCTCCACTCCATTGTACTTTGACTAAGTGAACCTTCTTGTTCCTCAGCTCTTTGGTTTCTTTACCGATAATCTTTTGCGGCTCTCTTCTCACAGCCAAGTCTGGAGTAATTTCAATATCCTGCTGAGCTGCTTCTTCCACGATCAAGCCTGGATCATGAACGTGCTTTCGAAGTTAAGATATGTGAAATACATCATGCACTCCTGGCAACCAATCAGGCAATTTAACCCTATAAGCGAGAGTTCCGATCCGTTCCAGAATAGGAAACGGACCAATGAATTTGGGTGCCAACTTCCCAGTTTTACCGAACCGGATAACTCCTCTCATCGGAGATACTTTTAAATATACATAGTCGCAAATAGAAAATGATATATCTCTTCTTCTCCTATCGTCATAGCTATTTTGTCGGCTTTGAGCGACGAGTAATCGTTTCTTAACGAAATCGACTTTGTCGGCAGCTTCTCGGATCATATCAGGCCCTAACACAAGTCTATCACCGGGTTCGACCCAACAAGCAGGGGATCAGCACGGTCTACCATACAATGCTTTGAATGGCGACATTGTCAGGCTCGCCTGGTAGCTGTTGTTATATGAGAATTCAGCCAAATGAAGATGGTCTTCCCATGATCCACCAAAATCTAGAACACAAGCCTGTAATAGATCTTCTAAAATACGATTCACCCTCTCAGTCTGACCATCTGTCTGAGGATGATAGGCGGTGCTCAAGTTCAGCTTTGTTCCCAGTTCTACTTGAAATGCCTCCCAGAATTTTCTAGTGAATATTGGATCTCTATCACTAACTATACTGACCGGCACTCCGTGTAGTCTAACAATTTCCTTGAAGTATATCTGCGCCAGACTCTGAGTAGTTCTGTTTGATCTGACAGGTATGAAATGGGCGGTCTTCGTGAAGCGATCTACGATCACCCAAATACTGTCATTCCCTTTTCTGGTTCTGGGCAAACCATCTATGAAGTCCATGGAAATATGTTCCCACTTCCAACCAGGAACGTCTAGTGGTTGCAATAATCCAGCAAGTTTTTGTTGGTCGCTTTTGACTAGCTGGCAAGTAGGGCATCGGCTAACATATAAAGAAATGTCCCTCTTCATCAACTTCCACCAGAAAGTGCATTTGCTTACTCCCGGATGGATACTAAGTTTTGACTTGTGGCATTCATCCATTACTTCCTCTCGGAGCTCAGGAATGTTAGGAACACAAATTTGACCTTTCAACCTTAGAATCCCCTCATTATCAACTTGGAAACTCGAGGGTTCGCCCTTTTGAATTATCTCTCTGATCTTCTGAATGAAGCGATCATCCTTCTGAAGAGCAGATATTTTATCTATCAACGAAGTCGTGATAATAAAACTGGCGATCATTTCATTCTTTCAGCTTAACGCATCGGTCACGACATTGGCTTTCCCTGGAGTGTGTAGAATTTCAAAATCATATGCTGCAAGGAACTCTAGCCAACGTTGCTGCCTCAGATTCAAGTCTTTCTGGGTGAACAGATACTTTAGCGACTGGTGATCTGTAAACAGTTCAAATCTCTCACCCAGAAGATAATGTCTCCAGATTTTCAAAGTGAATACTATAGCCAATAACTCAAGATCATGAGTGATGTAGTTTCTCTTGTGTGGCTTCAGCTGACGGCTAGCATAAGCAATAACTTGACCCCTTTGCATTAACACTGCACCAAGGCCTTCTCTAGAAGCATCTGTCCAGACTTTCAAGTCCTGATTGCCGTTGATAATTGTTAACAATGGAGCAGTCGTTAATCTTAACTTTAGCTCTTCAAAAGCCTCCTCACATTCTGGAGTCCATTTGAATTTTGAGTGCTTCTTTGTAAGCTTCGTCAAGTGACCAGATATCTTCGAAAAGTTTTTAACGAACTTCCGGTAATAACTAGCCAATCCAAGAAAACTGCGAACCTCTGTAGGAGTACTAGGCTGTTTCCAGTTTTTAATAGCTGTGATTTTACTTGGATCCACAGCAATTCCTTCTTTCGATACAACGTGGCCAAGAAATTTCACTTCATCTTGCCAGAATATACATTTGGACAGTTTGGCTTTTAATGCATTCCTTCTGAGGATTTCCAGAACTTGTAACAAATGCTTTTCGTGTTCGGCCTTTGATTTAGAGAAGATTAGAATATCGTCAATAAAAACCAGAACAAATTTATTCAGGACTCCTCTGAACGCTCTATTCATCAAATCGACGAAGTATGTTGGAGCGTTACATAAGCCGAACGGCATTACTAACCACTCATAGAATAAGTCTGGACCTCTGAATGTTTTCATAGGAACACACTCTTCGGCAATTCGAAGCTGATGGAAGCCTGTAGCTAGGTCCATCGTTGAAAATACTTGTGCTCCATTCAGACGATCCAATAAATCATCGATTCGCGGCAATGGATATTTATTCTTTATTGTCTGTTTGTTCAAATCACGATAATCCACACATAGCCGTAGAGTACCGTCAGATTTTGGGACAAACACCACTGCTGCACCCCAATCAGAGAAACTAGGCCTGATCAGACCCTTCCATACAAGCTATCTTGTTTGATTGTCTAATTCCTCTTTCTCTTTCAAGGACATTCTTCGAATAGCGTGAACTACTGGCCTTGCATTCGGAATTAAAGCAATTTTGAAATCAATTTCTCTCTGCGGAGGTAAGCGAACAACTTCTTCAAACACATCCGCATAATTCTTGACGACAGGAATATCTTTGATGAGTTCCGGAATATTTTCTGTGACTTCAGGGATATTTTCTATTTGAGCTGGAGAAACATCCAAAGCTGCCCAGAAGTCCTTTCTATTTGAATTCGGGCGTTCACATGGTATGGTTATAAAATTCCCTGATTGGGCATTTGCCTTAGCAACTCTCTCGGCGCATCTAACCTCTGCCTCGTATTTGGTTAGCCAATCCAATCCCAGAATAAGATCGAATTCAGTAAAATTCATGACGATAGAGATAGTAGGGAATTTATAGCAGGAAAAAGAGACAGGTACCGCACAAACCCAACTGCGATCGAGGGAACCCCCGACCGGATTTTGGACAGTCATTGGTTCTTTGAGCTTTTTCAATTCAAATCCAGTTTCTAAACCGCATTCTTTGCAATAAAGCTTCGCGACGCGCCTGTGTCAAACAGTACTTTAACTGGAATATTTTTGACATTAAGCGTGCCTTCCAAAACATCAGCCTTTTCTTGACTAGCTGAGGGCTCAGAAGCTTCTGCTACTTCATTTATATGTACTGTTTCAGATTCCTTTGATAGCTGGCACTCCCATGCAATATGACCTGCTTGGTGGCACTTATGGCATCTCCTTTCCCCATGTGGGTTCTTTTGTTTCTTAGTTGGCTTAGATCCACTCTTGATTCGTTTCTTTAAGGGTCCGCAATTTATCGACAAATGCCCTTTTTGATGGCAGTTATTGCATATGGCAGTCGTTACTGGTTCTTTTTCAGATCTGGCCCTTTTCCGATTTACTTTAGGCTTCTTACTGACCTCAGACAACGTACTGGCCTCAGGACGATCAGTTTCAGACCCATATTTATTACTAGTACTGACTTCCTCTTCGTAGCGTAACATACCTTTGCTGTCGAGATCCTCGTACTGGTAAGCAATGTATATCATATCATAAAAAGGAAGCTTCACATTCCTCATTGCACTATTCTGATATTTCCTTTGCAGGCCATGAATAAATCTCAGATTCTTCCTTTTTGGATCTTGAATCAGATGAGGAGCAAAGTGAGAAAGTTCGTTGAATTTCTTATGACATTCTGGGATGGTCATATCACCTTGTATCAGATAAGAAAATTCATCACATAACCACTCGATTACTTCGGGAGGAGTAAATCTGTGACGACCCTGATTTTCAGAACCAGTTTAAAATGTTTATTTTTGTTATATTTAATGAATTTTGAATATTTAAAATGATTATTTTAAATAATAATGACTAAAAATTTAGTTTAACTGAAGTTAGAACGTATAAATTTATTTTAATTATATAACGAGCCTGAAATGGTGCGGTAGTTTGAAAATTCGATTTTTAATTTCAAATGAATGCACATGATTCAAATTAAATCGGATTTTAGTAAAACCGAAAATATTTGAATCTGTTTAATTATATCTTTCTAACGAATGTAAGAAACTGAGATTTCACTTTATAAACTGAAAGTTATGTCCAGTTTAAAATTCAAAAAAGTCGCTATAGAATTTATATATTTTTTAATATAATATATTGCCCTTAAAAAATATCCATTTTGCAAACGACCTTCGTTTTCGACGAAACCACTTTTGTTGGACCCGGAATGTCAAATTATTGTTAGGTTTCAATTTTCATAATTTTCGAAATTAATATGTGAGCGTGGCAAAAGAAAATGTGTTTGTTCAGTTTTAGTCAAATTTAATCGATTGGAAATTGGCCATTTTTCAAACAAACTCAGAATTCGACGAAATTAATTTTGTTGGGACCGTATCGTCAAAACATAGCTAGATTTATTTTTCTGGAATTTTTAGATTCAGTATGTGGCCCCGGTAAATTAAAATGTACGTTAAAAATTCAATATGATGATTTATATTTTAATTGAAAGAGAAACTGACTGAAACAGTCGAATTGGCTTGCGGGACATATCCCATTGTGTTCGGAATGGGGGTATTTAGCTAGGGGCGACAGTCGTTGGGTTTGATTTGGTGTTCGGGAATTAAACAAGATATTTTCGAGTTAAATAATATTAAAATTTTATATAAATAAAGAAGAAAAAACCTCTCTCCCTCAGAACTATCTGCGTCGGCCCTAAGGGAATAGCGGCTGAAATGCTTCGATTTTCTACCCTCTATTTCTTCAAATTCACACAATAAAAACCGAAATTTCCAAAGCAAAAACGAAGAGATTCTTGAGGGCTATCAATCCATACAAACAAGATCGATTTTCTTGGAGTAATTTAGGGGTTCTCTGCGCTCAAAGGCGCGACATACGAACTCTGATTTCAGCGCTTGGGGGGTGGCGAGCTGAGCCTCGCTCAGGCCGTTGGGGGGTCTCGTGATGGCCGATGATGTGGTGACGGCCGATTGAAGTCCGGCGCTTGGGGTGCGTGCAGGGAGGAGAGAGGCGGATCGAGGAGTTGGGTTCGATGCTCCAGTAAATCAACAGGAAATGAACGATGAGTAAAGGAAGAACAGGCGGCCCAATTTCTTTAAGGTTAATTAAGGAATGTAATTAAGTTTAATAATTATATAATTATAAAATTAATGTATAAACATCAATATCTATTTCATACGAGGTCGGAATTCAGTGAAACAAGTTGCGTTGCACTCGTATCGTCGAGCACTACATTTCAGAACTGACTAGAGCTGAAACGAAGCAGATTAGAAATTCAGGCAAATTCAAATCCGAACCGTAATAAAACAGAATTTCAGAACTGACGGAGTGGAAACGAGTGTGAGTTTTCTCACACTGCAAAAATATTCACATTTTTGTGAAATTAAATTCTGTGATTGATTTGATTATTTGTTTGTTGATTTCTATTTTTAAATGAACATCAAATTTAAACTATAGAAATTGAGTTGACAGTTAGTTTATTTTTGAATTGAATTGCTAGTTAAACCCCGACATGTATAATCAGTTAATTATGGCAAACTGAACTGTTTTGGATGATGATTGTGATGGATGTTTATTTATGGATATACTTGAACTGTATGGATGTTGTCTATATTTTATATCAGTGTTATCACCTTGAATGTTGCGGGCATCATCATAAACAATCAATTCCAAAGTGAATTATATTGAAATATCGAAAGTGAATTATATTGAAATATCGAAAGTGAATTTTATCGAAATGTCGAAAGTGAAATATATTGAAATGTTGAAATTGAGTTATATTGAAATTGAAATTGAATTATATTCAAAATTGAAATTGAATTATATTGAAATTGAAACTGAATTATTTCAAAGGTTTAAATCTTTATTTGAACTTTGAAATAAAAATTCAAATTGAAATGATCTAAAATTTGTTATTTGAAATTTGAACTGAAATTGAATTATTTCAAAGGTTTAAATCTTTATTTAAACTTTGAAATAAAATTCAAATTGAAATGATCTAAAATTTGTTATTTGAAATTTGAATTGAAATTGAATTATTTCAAAGGTTTAAATCTTTATTTAAACTTTGAAATAAAATTCAAATTGAAATGATCTAAAATTTGTTATTTAAAATTTGAACTGAAATTTAATTATTTCAAAGGTTTAAATCTTTATTTAAACTTTGAAATAAAATTCAAATTGAACTGATCTAAAATTTGTTATTTGAAATTTGAACTGAAATTGAATTATTTCAAAGGTTTAAATCTTTATTTAAACTTTGAAATAAATTCAAATTGAAATGATCTAAAATTTGTTATTTGAAATTTGAACTGAAATTGAATTATTTCAAAGGTTTAAATCTTTATTTAAACTTTGAAATAAAATTCAAATTGAAATGATCTAAAATTTGTTATTTGAAATTTGAACTGAAATTGAATTATTTCAAAGGTTTAAATCTTTATTTAAACTTTGAAACAAAATTCAAATTGAATTGATCTAAAATTTGTTATTTGAAATTTGAATTGAAATTGAATTATTTCAAAGGTTTAAATCTTTATTTAAACTTTGAAATTAAATTCGAATTGAAATGATCTAGAATTTTTTATTTGAAATTTGAACTAAAATTGATCATAATTTAAATTATTTCAAAGGTTTAAATCTTTATTTAAACTTTGAAATTTAATTTGAATTGAATTTGAAAATTTGAAATTAAATTCGAATTAAATGGCTTAAATAAATATTATGAACTTGAACTTGAACTCGAATTTGATTTGAATCGAATAGATTCAAATAATATTTTTAAATGGGAAGTTATCCTTTAAAAATGGATTGTTCTCAAATGAATTTGATTGTGGAATCGATTTGGATTGGATTTTGGAAATCGATTTGGTTTGTTTTGAGATTTGAACTTTGGTTCATATTTATTTGAAATGGGAAGAAACAGTTGTTTTGAAAATTATTTCTATATAAACAAATTTATATATAAACTATTTTATGAAATTTATTCCTTTGATATATGGAGTACTTTATATAAATTGTTTTTCAAAACCTATTTTTCTATATATATATATAAGTAGTTTATTTTATAAAATATTTTAATGTATATAAAACCATTTCCAATACTCAAGCTGTTTTGATTTCCAAACTATTCCAAATCTCTTAACTATTTAAAAATTATTCAAAAATTTATTTAAACCCCAAAACTATTTCAAACTTATAGACTGTTTTAGAAGTGAAATTATTTACATTTAAATCTCTGATTTAAAAGTAAATATGATTATTTTGATGTTAAAATCGAAAATGAATTCAAAACTATTTCTGAAGTAAACTGAATGATTCGAATGAAATGTGGTTAATTGAAGTTATAACCAATTATTTAATTTGAAATTTATCTCAAAGCAAAATATGAATTGTGAAAGTAAATATTATAGTGATTAAAATAATGTGATATTTTAAAGTGAAAATTTGTTTAGTTGAATATGATATTTTGATATCATAACGATTCACTTTTGAAATATAAAATACCAATCGGTGTGTAACACGATGTTTTGTTGTTAAAGAGACCAGGGCCTCTTATTGACATACTCTCTGTCAATGTTGGAACCACTTTAACAACTGTGTACGTGTTGGAGTTCCAGAAATGAAGTAGGATGAATTTGGAGGCGATTACTGGATTTGAAGAAAGTGAACGATAAAGGATGACCCCGACACTTGTGTCGATTTGAAATGACTAAAACAGGAGCTGTGCCAGACCAAATGAGGCTTGACTACCTCTTAGTGGACATCTGCTCTTCGATTTTCCTGGGCCTCGGGTCTATACTATTACTATTCAATTGTTGTTGTTGTTTTGTTGGTGCACACCCTTGATGGGAGGAATTTCCCTTTGTTTCGATATGGGGCGGATGTCAACGGTGGGCCGTTAGGGGTAACCACCTGTCTGGATCAGGCAAACTAGTAGCATACTACTTTGGGTATAGCCTCATGTGCCTTGTCATACGTTTATCCTTATGCGAGACAACTACGATTTGGTTTTTGGCATAGGTCTATAGGGGACTCACTGGCTACCGACGTTACTGGTTGTGTTACAGGACCTGCATAGACCATGTGCTTATAAACTGTGTAAGGGTAATCAATGTAACCCCGCTTACGCTATTTTTCTGACAAGTATTTGTGAATAGACACTAGTATAATAGCGAAATTATATTATAGTATCTAGCTTGACGGATCCTTAAGAGATGGAATTTCCCGTAACATCTCTTGAGTTATGTGTGCGCATGTTCATATGATATCGATTTGACTTAGATGAGAATATTTTTTCCTGATCCGAGCTTGTTTTATTTTCACGCTATTACGCTCGGGTCAGACTTGAGCATTCCAGTTTCAAAGGTTATCTTCTGAAGGATGAAGACGAAGACGGTATACTATTATTTCTATTGTATCCCACTACTATTATGTTGCATTACTCTGTATTATCAGTTATGTATATAAATGTATAACTCTGATAAATGTTGTAAAATGATCAAATGTTTATTTTAAACAGCTTCATGAACTGTTATTTGATTATTATATTTTGTTCATTTCGTTGCGAGATTCTGTGTATGTTTTCTTCTTTCTTTCTAATTCTAAATTAATCCCCTTGATTATCTATATTTTTGACTATAATGGTTGAAGATGTGGATCGTCATTTAACAATCTGTAAATACATACAGTTTTGAGTTAGACATGTGTGGATTATTGTCGATTCAAAAGGTACGGATTTCCGGGTCGTTACAGTTGGTATCAGAGCTTATGGTTTAGCAGTAAACCTTGGCTCTATTGGGATTTACTCATTAGAGATAGGGTTAGTAACACCCTAGAATGAGTTCTGAGTGTGTGTATATATATATATATGAGAGAGCGTACTTGTATTTTGATATAAAATGATTTTTTTTATTGTGTTGTTTGGCTTGTTGAGTTTGAGTTTGGAGTTCTGGTCGATGCGTCTGGACAACGTTATCGACAGGAGTTCTAAAACACTTGAATAGGGTATTTTGACACAATATAGTTTTCGATTATATATTTTGTATACAAAGGATATACTTTGAAATTCAGAGAGTTAAATGGTTCAGTAATCAATATTTTTAACCTATTGATTACAATAAAAAAATCAAAATTTATATTTGATTTATAATTAATGAGGGAGTATAAATAAAATAAATTAAAATGGAGAATTTGAGATATTTAAATCCAATTGGTTTTAAATGATTTTCAAGACTTTGAAAAAAATTATAGTAGTAATATTTGAAGGATATTCAAATAGTAAAAAAAAATGGTTAAGTACTCTATTTTGCCACTGGAAAATAAATTTCGGTGATGAGATGATCATAGTCATCGACTTTCATTTTCGAGTCTCAAAGTAGGGGAGACCACTTGGTAGCATTGCTACCTATTCGTTTTTAAAATTATAAATTCGAAATTTGAAATCTTGAGTATGTTTTGATATAAAAAAAAATTATTTATGCATAATATATATTATTTCAAAATGTTTTGAAAAGAAACTAGTATTTAAGATTCTCAAGTCTCTGTTTATACAAATTACTCTCCTTGTTGATAATCAACGAAATAAATAATTGTCGGTATTAATATCAAATGAAATTTTGAATAGGTGAATAAAGAAATACGATAAATGAATAAGAGAAATATAAATGAAAAATATAATAGGATAGGAAAAAAAAATTGAAACATAAAGTAAGGAAAATGTTAAAGTAAAATAGAAACAAATACTCATGTTACTTTGATAATAAAAAGTAAGGTGTGAAATACTAAATTTCATTTGTAATATATACAAACCTACCTAAATGAAAAGTTTAAGAGTATATAAATATGTAATGAAATATTTTACCAATGAAATTTAAATGAATAACATGTTCCAAAATGATATGTTGAATCATAGAAGTGTTATGAAGATAAAGAAAAGTAAAGACGTTCAAAAATGGATTAGAACCAAAGAAATGTTTATTAAGGTTAATCGAGTGGTTGTAATAAAAATTTTAATTTGTTAATGTTCTGAAACGATTAACAAATGGATGGAATATTTGCAAAGGATTGGTAATAACTAAAATTGTAACCTCCTGAGATAATTGTAAACTTGAATAGAATTGAAAAAAGGAACGAGTCTTAATTAATGTACAAACTTAAGAAATTAAGTAACAAGTCATTTCATTGTAATAAATTTATAAAGTAACGTAAATAACAAAGGAACCAAAGTCTATAAGTTGTGAAATAATGTAAATTAACAAGAAATTACAAAATTTGGTTAGTTATGAATAAAGGAAAATGGACTTAGATTCTGATTGAATAAAATGTCAAAGAAAAGCTTAAGAAAATTTACAATAATATTTAAGCAAGTTAAATAAATAAATAAATAAATAACATAGAGAGCATAAGATGTAGATGAAATTAAAGTATTAACATATATAGAAATTGAAATGAGTAAGTATGTAAATTTCAAATATGTTGAGAATAAGTATAGATAAAACGAAATGCTAGCATATAGAAACTTTTAATATAGTTGAAATAAGTAGTATATATATAAAAAAACAACAGTTTTAAATAACAAAGTGAATTTTGGGTTGTCGTGAATGGTGTCTTAAATAACACTGTTCTTGAACCCATTCGAGGAGAAAAAAAATCTTTTAACTAAGGTTTAAAGAAGTATTCTAGTTAATAAATATAATTAGAATTAAGTGGAAGTTGGTTTTGGGTTGATTGTGAACATTGTTTTAAATGACATTAGTTCTTAAACCCCGATTAACAATGAAATTATGATTTGGAATTTATTAGTCTTTTAACTAAGATTTAATGGAAAAGCTTTGGTTTACAAAGCTCGAGAACCAAAACTTAGTTAGAGGTTAATGGTTGCGATTTGGCATCGAAAATATGATTTTTGAGTATACAGAAGTTATATGTTTTGGAAATTTAATTCACAAATTGATTGTTGGTTAAGATGTTTGATAATTAGTTCAACTAATTAAAGTATTGGAACGATAAAACCAATAAGAGAACAAAAGGTAAAATTTTGCCAAATAGAATCAAATTTGAACTGAATTGAAATTTCTTGAAATTTGCATGTATGTACATGTATATATATTGAGCAAGTCATAGCATGAAAGCTAAAG
The DNA here is from genome assembly GCA_030737875.1 of Allium sativum. Classification (NCBI taxonomy): domain Eukaryota; kingdom Viridiplantae; phylum Streptophyta; class Magnoliopsida; order Asparagales; family Amaryllidaceae; genus Allium; species Allium sativum. The sequence goes on along the minus strand of CM060921.1, from coordinate 503,672,387 downwards.
AGGAATAAAATTGTGTGCCCGACTAATAGGTACATGTTTATTATATTGATTGGGATTTGATGATTTTATGAGCTGATTGGCTAGCCGCTTGGCTTTTTCGTTTTCTTTTTGAGATGAAAGGGCCTGTGTGGCGGTTTGGGGATTTTCCCGATGCTCCCCGTACAAAGGAGGTTATGGCGATTTTTTTGAAAATTTAGGGCGTTAGCCAAATTTTTGAGAAATTTTAAATTTCTTAGAAACTGAAAAGTTGAAGAATGAAAGCCAGAATGGAAGTTGAGTTGGTTGGTTAAACGACTTTTGGCTTCGTTCCTTTTCGAGGACGAAAAGTTTTAAGTGGGGGAGATTGTGACGACCCTGATTTTCAGAACCAGTTTAAAATTTTTATTTTAGTTATTTTTAATGAATTTTGAATATTTAAAATGATTATTTTAAATAATAACGACTAAAAATTTAGTTTAATCGAAGTTAGAATGTATAAATTTATTTTAATTATATAACAAGCCTGAAATGGCGCGGTAGTTTGAAAATTCGATTTTTAATTTCAAATGAATGCACATGATTCAAATTAAATCGGATTTCAGTAAAACCGAAAATATTTGAATTTGTTTAATCATATCTTTCTAACGAATGTAAGAAACTGAGATTTCACTTTATAAACTGAAAGTTATGTTCAGTTTAAAATTCAAAAAAGTCACTGTTGAATTTATATATATTTCAATATAATATATTGCCCTTAAAAAAATAGCCATTTTGCAAACGACCTTCGTTTTCGATGAAACCACTTTTGTTGGATCCAGAATATCAAATTATTGTTAGGTTTCAATTTTCATAATTTTTTAAATTAATATGTGAGCGTGGCAAAAGAAAACGTGTTTGTTCAGTTTTAGTCAAATTTAATCGATTGGAAATTGGGCATTTTTCAAACGGACTCAGAATTCGACGAAATTAGTTTTGTTGGGACCGTATCGTCAAAACATAGCTAGATTTATTTTTCTGGAATTTTTACAGTCAGTATGTATCCCCGGTAAATTAAAATGTACATTAAAAATTCAATATATTGATTTATATTTTAATTGAAAGAGAAACCGACTGAAACAGTCGAATTGGCTTGCGGGACATATCCCATTGTGTTCGGAATGGTCGTATTTAGCTGGGGCGACAGTCGTTGAGTTTGATTTGGTGTTCGGGAATTAAACAAGATATTTTCGAATTAAATAATATTAAAATTTTATATAAATAAAGAAAAAAAACCTCTCTCCCTCAGAACTATCTGCGCCGGCCCTAAGGGAGTAGCGGCTGAAATGCTCCGATTTTCTACCCTCTTTTTCTTCAAATTCACACAATAAAAACCGAAATTTCCAAATCAAAAACGAAGAGATTCTTGAGATCTATCAATCCATACAAACAAGATCGATTTTCTTGGAGTAATTTAGGGGTTCTCTGCTCTCAAAGGCGCGATATACGAACGCTGATTTCAGCGCTTGGGGGCGGCGAGCTGAGCCTCGCTCAGGCCGTTGGGGGGTCTCGTGATGGCCGATGAAGTGGTGACGGCCGATTGAAGTCCGGTGCTTGGGGGTGCGTGAAGGGAGGAGAGAGGCGGATCGAGGAGTTGGGTTCAATGCTACAGTAAATCAACAGGAAATGAACGATGAGTAAAGGAAGAACAGGCGGCCTGATTTCTTTAAGGTTAATTAAGGAATGTAATTAAGTTTAATAATTATTTAATTATAAAATTAATGTATAAACATCAATATCTATCTCATACGAGGTCGGAATTCAGTGAAACGAGTTGCGTTGCACTCGTATCGTCGAGCACTACATTTCAGAACTGACTAGAGCTGAAACGAAGCAGATTAGAAATTCAGGCAAATTCAAATCCGAATCGTAATAAAACAGAATTTCAGAACTGACGGAGTGGAACCGAGTGTGAGTTTTCTGACACTGCAAAAATATTCACATTTTTGTGAAATTAAATTCTGTGATTGATTTGATTATTTGTTTGTTGATTTCTATTTTTAAATGAACATCAAATTTAAACTGTAGAAATTTAATTGACAGTTAGTTTATTTTTGAATTGAATTGCTAGTTAAACCCCGACATGTATAACTAGTTAATTATGACAAACTGAACTGTTTTGGATGATGATTGTGATGGATGTTTATTTATGGATATACTTGAACTGTATGGATGTTGTCTATATTTTATATCAGTGTTATCACCTTGAATGTTGCGGGCATCATCATAAACAATCAATTCCAAAGTGAATTATATTGAAATATCGAAAGTGAATTATATTGAAATATTGAAAGTGAATTTTATCGAAATGTCGAAAGTGAAATATATTGAAATGTTGAAATTGAATTATATTGAAATTGAATTTGAATTATATTGAAATTGAATTATATTGAAAATTGAAATTGAATTATATTGAAATTAAAATTGAATTATTTCAAAGGTTTAAATCTTTATTTAAACTTTGAAATAAAAATTCAAATTGAAATGATCTAAAATTTGTTATTTGAAATTTGAACTGAAAATGAATTATTTAAATCTTTATTTAAACTTTGAAATAAAATTCAAATTGAAATGATCTAAAATTTGTTATTTGAAATTTGAACTGAAATTGAATTATTTCAAAGGTTTAAATCTTTATTTAAACTTTGAAATAAAATTCAAATTGAAATGATCTAAAATTTGTTATTTGAAATTTGAACTGAAATTGAATTATTTCAAAGGTTTAAATCTTTATTTAAACTTTGAAATAAAATTCAAATTGAAATGATCTAAAATTTGTTATTTGAAATTTGAACTGAAATTGAATTATTTCAAAGGTTTAAATCTTTATTTAAACTTTGAAATAAAATTCAAATTGAAATGATTTAGAATTTGTTATTTGAAATTTGAACAAAAATTGAATTATTTCAAAGGTTTAAATCTTTATTTAAACATTGAAATAATATTCAAATTGAAATGATCTAAAATTTGTTATTTGAAATTTGAACTGAAATTGAATTATTTCAAAGGTTTAAATCTTTATTTAAACTTTGAAATAAAATTCAAATTGAAATGATCTAAAATTTGTTATTTTAAATTTGAACTGAAATTGAATTATTTCAAAGGTTTAAATATTTATTTAAACTTTGAAATAAAATTCAAATTGAATTGATTTAAAATTTGTTATTTGAAATTTGAATTGAAATTGAATTATTTCAAAGGTTTAAATCTTTATTTAAACTTTGAAATTAAATTCGAATTGAAATGATCTAGAATTTGTTATTTGAAATTTGAACTAAAATTGATCATAATTTAAATTATTTCAAAGGTTTAAATCTTTATTTAAACTTTGAAATTTAATTTGAATTGAATTAGAAATTTTGAAATTAAATTCAAATTGAATGGCTTAAATAAATATTATGAACTTGAACTCGAATTTGATTTGAATCGAATAGATTCAAATAATATTTTTAAATGGGAATTTATCCTTTAAAAATGGATTGTTCTCAAATGAATTTGATTGTGGAATCGATTTGGATTGGATTTTGGAAATCGATATGGTTTGTTTTGAGATTTGAACTTTGGTTCATATATATTTGAAATGGAAAGAAACAGTTGTTTTGAAAATTATTTCTATATAAACAAATTTATATATAAACTATTTTATGAAATTTATTCCTTTGATATATGGAGTACTTTATATAAATTGTTTTTCAAAACCTATTTTTCTATATATATATATAAGTAGTTTATTTTATAAAATATTTTAATATGTATAAAACCATTTCCAATACTCAAGCTGTTTTGATTTCCAAACTATTCCAAATCTCTTAACTATTTAAAAATTATTCAAAAATTTATTTAAACCCCAAAACTATTTCAAACTTATAGACTGTTTTAGAATAGAAATTATTTACATTTAATTCTCTAATTTAAAAGTAAATATGATTATTTTGATGTTAAAATCAAAAATGAATTCAAAACTATTTCTGAAGTAAACTGAATGATTCGAATGAAATGTGGTTAATTGAAGTTATAACCAATTATTTAATTTGAAATTTATCTCAAAGCAAAATATGAATTGTGAAAGTAAATATAATAGTGATTAAAATAATGTGATATTTTAAAGTGAAAATTTGTTTAGTTGAATATGATATTTTGGTATCATAACGATACACTTTTGAAATATAAAAGAAGAAGAACCAACAAAGAGAAACATAGTCTCACATCGCAGCGGAACAAAATATAATATAGAAATAAATCTTTATTGAGAGCTTGAAAAAAAATTACAATCATTAGAGTACATCACACATTTGGACATTTATAACAAGCTGTCCTCATATACAATCACACAGCAGAATAATAATTAGATAATATCATATGTCTGAACTCGTCCAGCCCGTCTCTTCACAATATCCGATAACCTGAACCTGCACCACCCAGTCTAACCCAAGCTTTACAAATGTTGGATCATTTTGGTGAACCAGAGTGAGGAAAACACACTAAATTTAAGATATCACACAACTTGATTTTTAAGTCAAAATCTTTTCGAAAGATAATGATAATCGTAAGACCAAATCCGCACATAAATACGGACGGTTTTTACCTTACGATGACCCAAAACATTTTTGGAAATCATATCTTTTCTGATATTATAATATTGTTTAAATACAAATAAATAATCATCTAGCAGAATGCTTGCATCTCACGCTCTACATATATAGCATACAATCAAAACTACAGGCGCTTATTAAAGAATGGATTTCCAAGGCAAGATAAGGGAAACCACCTTCCCGATAGTGTATCTTTAAAGAGGAATACACCGAGTTCAATAAGAACATCTTGCAACTCAGGCTAAACATGACCGGCCATTCACTTAACCTTGAATGTTCCGAATATATTATCACCTACAGTTGGATCCAACATAACTGTTCCCGGGAGATATAGAAGCGAAAAGAAGAACAAATATGAATATTCTCTAGATTGGTGAAAATACACCCTAATTGGAGTGACCCACATAGCCATGCGACCTACCCGATTTTAACATTTCCCAGTTGATGAGGCTTGAGGTCATAATTCATTTGGAACACTTGGCCACCACCCACTTTGAATGTCACATCGTCAGATCCTCTAGAAATCACCAATTGACATCCACAAAAATACTCTAGTGGTTAAGCTAAGGGAAGTGCGCTCTTCTCCGCCACCACCTGAAATACGTTTGAAGAAATCAACGTACGTGACCCCTTTGGAAATACTCTGTTAGACACTCGTCCATACAAGTCATCCAGGAATAGGACAAACCGAAGGTGCCCTCCTACCACATCCTTGGTATCACCCTATAGATCAGTAGCGAGTGGTCCTTGCAATCCGTAGATTCCAACCACGACAGAATCACTGGTTATCTTTAGGAGCTAACCAGAGATTATAAGTAATCCTTCCACTTACAAAGATCTACGGTCTTCAATGCTCCATCTTCAATCAGCATCCTCCATATATTTGCTGGTTCAGAATGGATTTCGAATATAGATTCGATCTTGGTCTTTCTGTACCAACAGTAGTATGGGTCAGATTTGATAGTCGGTTATTTAACTATCAAATAAACGATCATTCAATCATTAAAATAAAAAATAGGTATACTGGCTCAGTATTCAGCATCACTTGGCTTCTTTAATTAAAATAATTAATGAATAGTTAATTTAAAATATTCTTAATCATTTGATAATTCTAACCTAGTTGCCCACTTCTTATTTTAATATATATATATATATATATTAAAAATCATTTCCAATTTTATATACTTAGAAAAATATCTTAATCTTATCGTGTTTCGACTCTCATCTTACAATCTTTTGCAGAACATTTTCTACCTCATTATTCATTATTTAATACTAGAAAAATCAGTATAAATTATTATTCAAAAAATAATAATTACGGAAATCTCTTTGTTCCATTACTTGAAAAACAAAACTCGACACTTATCTTTTCCAAATAGTTCATTTTAAATTCACATCTCTTTATTTCTTTTCCATCTAAAAAATATTGTTATATTTTCACACAATTCCCTTTTATTTCCCTTCATTTTGGAAACATCATTCTATACCTATATATATACACACACACACACACAAAAGCTCGAGTCCTTTTCATTTCCGTCACTTTGGAAATCCCATTATATATATTCTCGAGTCCTTTTTATTAATGTTACATTATTATTTCTCTTATGAAAATAATAAATTATAGCTAATCTCTTTACATTGCAACAAATATCATCCTCAGATAATCCTGAAGTCATCCAAGTTAGGGTATTTTAATTACCTCTCTGACCTTGATCAACTCGTTTATATCCTAAGATAGATATGAGTTGTAATTCAACAACCGATATTCATTCTAATATCAGACACATCCCATTTAACTATTTTATTTAAAATATGGCTTTATAAAAGTTTCTTACTTTCGAAAATAATCTCCCTTTTCAAACATAACCATTATTCCTTAATTCGTTGATTTAGTAATTGTTTACAAAACATAACCTTTAACTTCTACTTATTTAACAATTCATTTTATAACACGGATTTTTTTGTTATAAAATTCCATTACTCGCTCCTTTACCAGATTCACTTTTAACAAAAAAAAAATTTATCTATTCAACAATTTTCCACTTGAAAATATCGTTTCAATTCCATTTTACTTAATTCATTAATAAGTATTACAAAATCAAAATCAACAGTTCGACTTCCCATTTCCTCTATAAACCTTGTTTGTAAGTCTCAGGTTTTGATACAGACCCCTGCTTATCTCAACTTCATTTTACTTAATTCAAACGTTAAGTAAATATTTAATTTAAGCTAGCGGTCCGCTTAAAATCCCTTTTAAACTTAATTCATAAAAATCAGGTTTTAATATAAAACCCATTCATAACCTCCTTTAATAATTTAACTATATTCCATTTCAACCTTGATTATTTTCATAAATAAGTATCACCTAAATAGTGATCTTTTAAATTATTATTAATTAGTATAATAATTTATTCATCATTAACTACTACATAAGTAGTTTAATTTTTTTATTAACTAAATTAAATAGTAAATTCTTTTATTAAATTTTTATTACAGTAAAACAAATATCCAATAAACCATTTCATCCGGTTAATGACGACAGTCCAATTTAATAATCAATTCCTGTTGGAACGGTCGACTTGGTCCACTCAAAACATGATTATTTCTTTAACCAATTCCAATTAATTCCTCTTTTAAATTAATTAATAATATAATTAATTTAAATAACTTTCATTTAATTGTTTCTTAGAACAATTAATTCAATTCTTAACTGTTACTTTAATTTCTGCTTAACTTCTTATAAATCTAATTACATAATAATTTGACTTATAAAGCATTTAATAATTATTTAAAACTTCAATACTAAATAAATATATTAATTTTATTTTAAATAAACTTTTATTCAAAATAAAATATTCAAAATTTTATTCAAATTACTAGATTTCAAGAAATTTATTTTAGTTAAAAAATAAATTTTATAACTTCATTTCAGTCCATTTACCTAGCAGATGAAACGACCCAAACTCAACTATAAGGGAAAGCCCGGATTGAATTGAGAACACGATAAATCAGAGCACAAAAAATATAACATTTCATTGCTGTAACTACAATTTTATCAAAGTACAAGAACATAACAGAGTATGAATAAATAATATACATCAGAAAAATAACAGAGATTTAAATAACAAAGCAGCGGAAAATTAATACAATGTGTAGCGGAAATACATTAACAAATACAACTGAAAGAAATACATGGATACAAAGCTTTCCGAATATAGCTCCAGATATAAACCAGGATCCTGTAAAATAGAAATCTGTGAAACCAAAACTACTAGCTGCTCATGCGGAAAATAGGGGCACCAGAGTTTAGGTTAAAACAATAAACTCCAGGTCAGTCATGGGACTGGTGTGAGAACTAAAACAGTTATTAAAACTTTACTTTAAAATAGAGTAAATCAAGGGACCACGCCCTATAACATGGAATGAGTTTTCTCCCAAGAACACCAGTGCGTAAAAGAAACAACGCAATGCCTTTTGGAAAAATGAAGCTATTATAAGACTCAAGTCCCATCACACAATGCAACGCAAGCCAAAGGATAGAGTTTTCGCTTGTAATAGCCAAACTTGCTTGGTACGTTTAAAACAAATCATTTTGATATTACTATAAGTGTATAGTGTATAAAATAACTTCAAATATAAATATATCAATCATAGACGACATAACTACCATATATTATGTCGCCATACTAGTTTTACAACTAAAACCGAAAGTCGCGTATTGGAAATTGGATTCCACCTATGAGTCGAGGCAAGGGATGGCTCCTCATCGATTCGAGACTGTAACGTCCCAAATTTTTTACAACATTAAAGAGAATAAATTAAATAATAATTAATTTAATATTCACAATTAGAAGAAATGGATTGCACCATTGCGTCCGTCTCGAAATTCTGGTCAAGATAGACATTTGGTTTGCGTAGAACGGACACCGTATGAAGAAGTTATGAAAGTTTAAGTTTATATACACATAGAAATATTTTATATATATGCATGAGTCAGAAGTGAGTCAGAGATGAGTCAGAATCCTATCAGAGGATTCAAATTCGAAAAATTCCTCTGAGTGGCAAAATTCCCACTCTATGGGGTCTACCCCCCTGAAGGGGTTTCGATCTAGGGGTCGACCCACCCACAGGGGTGTCGACACCCCTAGGGCTGAGGTGACACTCGGTTTAAAGGGGTCTGGCAGCTATATATACATGTCATATTTCTCATATTATCTTCATCGGGAGACATGGAGGCCATATGCTGCTGGAGTGCGAACTAAACCATTTCTACAACAACATATTCTACAAATCGAATTCAGAAATTCTAGATCCGTTCTTCCTAAATTTTCTAAACCTAAAGCTGTGAGATTCTAGATTACTTTTAGGTTTAAATAAATAAAAGTATACTTTGAAAGACTATGGATTGGATATGTTGTAAAGTATGATTCTGTATTAATGAGAAATTCTATACTATGTCATGACAGATCTATTTTCCTAGATCTAATATAATTGTGGTGATTCCATTATGATGCTTATGTGGATCTTGAATTGTAACCAAGTTATGGTAGATGTACATCTATTAATTTGGACAATTGAGACATTACTTAGATCCAGATCTTTATGATTAATCATCTTTCACTTGTCATATTGTGATACATTTAGATATGTTGTAAACTTGACATGTGAATGCACCTTTAGATCTAAACATTTTATTACGTCACCCTAACTATGCTAGATCTAAGTAATTGGACACCTAATGTTTAATCTGGATCTCATTATGCTTGCTTGAACATTATACTGATTGCCACAAGTTACCAGTTTGATGTCCACTTTATTATGATGTTAAGCACATGTCCATTCACTTTGTTATTATGCCAGTTTATGTTCATTTTTATGCCAAGACATGTTGAAACTATCACCCTTTTCATATTACCTTTTTATTGTTATAGGTAGGCTACTTTATAGCCTAGATGCCGCTAAAATACGTACGAATACGTTAGAGAGGAAACGGGGAAAAAGGGATTATAATTGGCATGATTCGTGTAATGTTTAATATGAAATGGGACATGTAATTCAAATGGGGAAAACATAGAAATAGTTACCTATAATGACATAAGTAGATTTGGGTTAATTTGGAATGTTTAGTAATTTACAATTAAGAGTTGTAAATTGTACTTATGACACGAGGTTAGGTTACATTAGTAGTGGAAGTCTGCCCGGACCCGATCGGCATGTCCAGCAGCCACTAATGTTGAACCTAATGTGGGAGGTCTAAGTATGAAATTATGAATCAGGCTAAGACACGAGGTTAGGCCCAACTATAGAAAAAGACTGCCCGGACCTGACCGGCATATCCAACATCCACACGTTGTAGGCCTAACATGGGAGGTCTAGCCCATTTTAACCATAATTGGACATGATAATGAAATAGACTACTTAACCTAATTTAATATAACTATGGACTTAAGTTAGGGTTAAGTAAAATTGGATGGGTAGTGGTGGGTTAAGCAAATTAGAGGGGGTGGTTAATATAGATATATATGTATGTATGTATGTATGTATGTGTGCCCACATACTTAACCCAATAAGGTTTTGTAATTAAAGACACCTAGTGGTATACATAACTGGTACATACTGTAATAAGGTTATGTAATTAAAGGCACCTAGTGGTATACATAACCGGTAGATAATGTACTGAAGTTATGTAATTAAAGACACCCTTTAGGGTAAGCATAGCAAATATAGGACTATGTAATTAAAGACACCCTTTAGGGTAAGCATAACTAATATAGGACTATGTAATTAAAGACACCTAAGGGTATACATAGTCAGTGGAAAACCTAGTGGGGATACAAGACAAGGGGAGAGCTTGTATCATATTGTGTGGGACCCATTTCATTCAGTAACCCAAAGTTGGTATCAAGTAAAGAACTTCGTACTTGGTGGAGAAGGGGCACGCTTACTGATTGATTGTAAGAGATCCAAATGAGGCGGATGGTGTGGGCGGCACAAACCGACCGGGGACATGTAAATACCCGAAAATCCCTACTCTTTGAATCGACCATAAACCGCACAGGTATGAACCAAAAGTTGGAAATCTTCGAATACTTTAGCTTTGGGAATACAATACATTAGAATAGATAACAGAAGACTTTTATTACATCATGATAATATAACATCAGAGTACAGAATATATTAGAATACATTGAAAATAATACAACGGAAGATAAATTTACAATGAATTACAATACATAGCGGAAGACTATCAATACTCTAGACACATCTTTAGGCTTTAATCCAGATTCCTGCTTAAAATGAACATCTGTAAAACAAGCTACTCGACTGCCCGTATGGAAAAGAGGGCACCCAAGTTTGCAAGAACAAACTACAGGTCAGTCATGGGACTGGTATGAGAAATCTTACTTAACTTATCTAATGATAAGGCTAATCACAGGACCACGCCACTAACGCGGAACTTGTTTACTCCATTGGATTGCATGTGCATAAATAAAGTAAATCGTTAAACAACGCAATGCTTTTTAGAAAAATGAAACCATTATAAGACACAAGTCCCATCACACAATGCAATGAAAACCGTAGGATAGAGTTTTACCTTATAATGGTCAAATGTAATAACCCGGAAATCTGGGCCAGTTTAAAATTTTTATTTTGTCCAATTTAGTATATTTTGATTATTTAAAATGAATTATTTTAAATAAAACCGATGGGAAATTTATTTTGAATAGAATTCGAACGTATATTTTCATTTGAATCGTCGTTAGAATATAAATATTTATTCATATTTATAAAAGGAATTGAAAATGGCGCGGTAGTTCGATAATTCGATTTCAAACTTCAATTGAACATATCGGGTGCAAAATAAACCGGATTTTAGTGAAACCAAAAATATTTGAATCTAATTGATAATATATTTCCAACGAATCCGAAAAATCAAAATTTCATAGCGGGAATCAAAAGATATGTCCAGTTGAAAATTCTGAATAGTCGCTGTGGAATTCAGGCCCTTAAAACTAGCCATTTTGCAAACGACCTCGGATTTCGACGAAACCACTTTTGTTGGATCCGGGATGTCAAGTTATTGCTAGATTCCAATTTTCATAATTTTTCGAATCAATATGTGAGCGTGGCAAAGGAAAACGCATTTGACCAGTTTCAGTTGATTTTAATCGACTAGAAAATGGCCGTTTTTCAAATGGTCTCAAAATTCGATGAAATTAGTTTTATTAGGACCGTATCGTCAATACGAAGCTAGAAAATATTTTTCGAGTTAGTATGTGACCCCGGTAATTTGAAATGTACGTTCAAATTGAATATATATAGATTTATGTTTTAATTTAAACGGAAATTGATCGAAATGATCGAATCAGCCTACGATACATATCCTATTGTGTTCGGAATGGGGGTAATTAGCTATGGACGATAGTTGGTGGGTTCGATTTCGAGTTGGAAATAAAAAGTTGCTTTTTGGTGTTAGAAATAAAATAAATATATAAAATATTATATAACCTAGGCCCCCCTTCCCCTCTTCTCTCTCTTCTTTCAACAGAAATTAAAAAAAAGGGGCGCGCTGTCGCGCAAACCCCCCAATCGTCGACACCGCCGCCGGAGGCCTACCCAACGCCGCCGCCTCCTCTTCTTCTTCCCCCCCCCCCCACCCCGAACCTCCGTGCCTCCCTCCTCCTCTTCTTTCCCCCAACCCCCAAAACCTGCGAGCCCAGTCCGCCCCGAAACCCTAGCCGCCGCCGCCCCAGCTCCATCGCACGATGTAACAACCCGTAAAATCTGGGCCAGTTTAAAATTTTTATTTTGGCAATTTTAGCGAATTTTGATTATTTAAAATGAATTATTTTAAATAATATTGACGAGAAATTTATTTTGAATATAATTCGAACGTATATATTTATACGCGTCGTCGTTAGAATATAAATAATTATATATAATTATAAATAGAATTGAAAATGGCGCGGTAGTTCGATAATTCGATTTCTAATTTCAAATGAATATACAGAATTCGTTATAAGTCAGAATTGAACGAAACAAGAAATATTTGAATCTGTATAACTATATCTTTGGAACGAAGTTAACAAACTGAAATTTCATTTTAGAAATGATAAGGTATGTCCAGTTGAAAATTAGAAATAGTCGCTGTGGAATTTATATATATTTTTATATATATAAGGCCCTTAAAAATGGACATTTTGCAAATGACCTCGGATTTCGACGAAACCAGTTTTGTTGGGTCCGTGATGTAAAGTTATTGCTAGATTCCAAATTTCATAATTTTTCGAATCAATATGTGAGCGTGGCAAACGAAAACGCGTTCGACCAGTTTCAGTTGATTTTCATCGACTGGAAATTGGCCATTTTTCAAACGGTCTCAGAATTCGTCGAAACTAGTTTTGTTAGGACCGTATCGTCAATACGAAGCTAGAAAATATTTTTCTGGAATTTTTCTAGTTAGTATGTGACCCCGGTAATTTGAAATGTGCGTTTAAAATTCAATATAGTGATTTAAATGAAAATTCAAAAGGAAACTGATTGTAACGATCGAATTGGCCTACGATACATATCCCATTGTGTTCGGAATGGGGGTGAAACGCTATGGACGACAGGCGGTGGGCCTCGATTCGAGGTCATATGTAAAAGTCAACTTATAAGGAATATAATAATTAAATAATAAAATAAAAAATAAAAAAAAAAAACTTTTCCCCTTAACCAGGCCCCCCCCCCCCCCGTTTATTCTTCATTCAAAACCGATTACCAGAGAAAAAAAATATGATCGAGCCCTAGCCCGCCGCCTCCCATCGCAACCCCACCCGCCGGCGGCGATGCTTCGCCGAACCTCCCCCCCCCCCCCCTTTCGGTCGATGCCAGCTCCGCCCTCGCCAAATCCCCTCGAGATGCCGGAAACCCCCAAAGCCCCATGACCCAAAACCCTACCGCCCCTCCACCGCGAATGGCCAGCCGCCACCACGGCAAGGACCCCCCCCCCCCCTGTGAGTTTTTTTTTTTTTCATTTATTTTATTTTAACAGTTTATTTTATTTTTATTTTACATTAACAGAAAATAAACTTTTTTTTTTAGGATTAATAAAACTGATTTCGATTTTTTAAAATAAAAACTGATTTCGTTTTTAAGGTATAAAACTGAAATGATTTTTTTTATATATAGTGTTTAAAAACTGACTTTTTAGTAGGTTTAAAACTGTTTTTATAAGTGTTTAAAACTGTTTTTATAAGTGTTTAAAACAGATTTTTATAAGTGTTCAAAAAACTGATTTTATAAGATTTTAAAAACTGATTTTTTTAAGAAAAAGGTTTGAACTTTAAAATTGAAAAGATCGGGTTTTTTAGAATAGGAAAGATCATATTTTTAAAACAGAAAAGGCGAAATTTTTATTGGGTAGAAGAAATAAAAATTCGATTTTTATATATTGAACTTTGAAATAAAAATTCGATTTTTATATATTGAACTTTGAACTAAAAAATTCGATTTTTATATATTGAACTTTGAAATAAAAATTCGATTTTTATATATTGAACTTTGAACTAAAAAATTCGATTTTTATATATTGAACTTAGAAATAAAAATTCGATTTTTATATATTGAACTTTGAAATAAAAATTCGATTTTTATATATTGAACTTTGAAATAAAAATTCGATTTTTATATATTGAACATTGAAATAAAAATTCGATTTTTATATATTGAACTTTGAAATAAAAAATTCGATTTTTATATATTGAACTTTGAAATAAAAATTCGATTTTTATATATTGAACTTTGAAATAAAAATTCGATTTTTATATATTGAACTTTGAAATAAAAACATGATTTTTATATATGGAATAGCGAAGTAAAAATGTGATTTTTACGTATGTAGTGAAAGCAGCAACGAAGGTGACAAAAAGGCGAAACGACGAAGACTTCTGCAAAAGAAGTGCCGTGGAGCTAGGATAGCTATACGTGAGAATTTCTCACCTTTCAATTTAATTTTTCTAGTTATATATATATACTAGGATGCAGACGGTGCTTAGTAGCACCCGACACAATCGTCCACAGACCATGGACTTGTTTGTTTGACTGTTTGGTGATTGATTGCGATATTGGTTTGAATGTGGTTTGTGGTGTGAAAAATCGAATCGATAAATTGGTTAGGATTAGACGTGCGCCGTTATAAGGCGAAGGAGTAAGGCTAGGTTAGACCCTTACTCCAAATTTTGTGGTTTGCATAACGAAAGTGAATTTGATTGATATGTGAATGGCGTGGGCCTTCACTAGACCGGGGACAAGGCTAGGCCTTATCCCGTTTTTAGTATCGTGCCGTTATGCCGCCGGAATTTTCTAAAATATGTTAGAAAAATAAAAATATCATTTTATTGAATAAATGAATTGAATAGAAATTCATAAGTTGAAATAAAATGTTTTATCGTTAAAAATATAATTTTTAACGTGAAGTGAATAAAATAGAATATTCATTTACAAACCAGATGGTTTGTTTATGTACACCTATTTGAATGACATTGATTGGGACGATAAATTTTACACATCGCCCAACAGCACAAATAAAATATGTGTTTGATTGTTTGAAACCCCACACGGGTGTTGGGATGAAATTTGAAGTTCACTCATCCCGATTGATTGAATATGTCGATCGGTTGATTGACAGGCTGTTTTAAGCGTTGGATATCTATATTTGATGCTTATACAGTGCAGTGCACTTTGGTTGATGGTTGATTATTTTTCCATGCTATTATATACATGTGTTGTATGAAAATCCATATAATTAACTTTATATGGTAATTGATTGGGCCTCATTCCAGTTTTAAAATAGAAATATTTGAAATAGAAATATTCGAAATGAATATTTGAAAATATCAATATATGAAGCCGTGTTGATTAGATTGACGCCATTTTGACGTGAACGATATATATATCGATTTTATTCATTTTAAAATGAATATAGAAAAGTAATTTTGAAATCGAATATTTCGAAATAAAGTGAATTGAAAACGATTTCGAAATGAATTGAATTGAAAACGAATTCAAAGTGAATTGAAAACGATTTCGAAATGAATTGAATTGAAAACGAATTCAAATTGAATTGAAAACGATTTCGAAGTGAATTGAATTGAAAACGAATTCGAAATGAATTGAATTGAAAACGAATTCGAAATGAATTGAATTGAAAACGAATTCGAAATGAATTGAATTGAAAACGATTTCGAAATAAATTGAATTGAAAACGATTTCGAAATGAATTGAATTGAAAACGAATTCGAAATGAATTGAATTGAAAACGAATTCGAAATGAATTGAATTGAAAACGAATTCGAAATGAAATGAATTGAAAACGAATTCAAATTGAATTGAAAACGATTTCGAAATAAATTGAATTGAAAACGATTTCGAAATGAATTGAATTGAAAACGATTTCGAAGTGAATTGAATTGAAAACGAATTCGAATTGAATTGAAAGTGAATTGAAATGAATTCAAATTGAATTGAAATTTGAATTGAATAGAAATGG
This sequence comes from Allium sativum, assembly GCA_030737875.1. Taxonomy (NCBI): domain Eukaryota; kingdom Viridiplantae; phylum Streptophyta; class Magnoliopsida; order Asparagales; family Amaryllidaceae; genus Allium; species Allium sativum. Next base: position 503,656,244 of record CM060921.1, on the reverse strand, counting down.
ATTTTAAAACGAATTTATAAAGAAGAATTCAATTTTGATTTGAATTGAAATGGAAGTTGAAAATGTTTTTGAAACGAATTCAAAACTATTTATATAATTCGTTTTAAATAGAAATCGACGAAATATATATTATATATATTATATATATAATATAATGGCCTGAATAGAACGCGCCGCGCCGCGGCAGTTCGCGAATTTCGACCATTTATTTCAAACGGATATTACGGGAGATCCGACCGTCGGATTCTCCTAAAACCGGAACCGTTGGGTTCGTATCGAAAAGAGCTTTCTAATGAATGTTAGAAATTTGAAATCTAACGGTTGGATTTGGAGATACGTCCAAATCAAATTCGAAAAAGGTCGCTGTAAGTGCAGTTCGATGGCCGTTAATGGAAATCGACTGTACGGGCCTTGATAAAATTATTAAAAATAGTAATAATTTGTGTAAAATCATAAGAAATGATTTGTGAAAGTTTGGGATGAAAAACTCCATATTTGAAAAGATAAAAATAGATTTTTATCGAAATGAACTAGTTTTGAACTAAAATTATAATTCTATTCATTTTTAAATAAATAAATTGAATTTGAAATGGTTTTGAAAATAACCAAAATTTCCAATGATTGCATTGGAGTGGATTTGAATCGAAATTGTCTTCGGAATATTTCGATGTTGGAATTTGTGATATTACAGGTGTTGTTATGGAAATTTGAAAGATATATATTTGTATCGTTATTTCCAATACGACATTTGTTAGTCGTAGAATTCGATATTGAATATAAGCCGATATATTTTCTATTCAGAGCCTTGTATTGAATATCGAATGTGATTTGGGTTTGTCGTGAATGGTGTCTTCACTAACACTGTTCTTGAACCCAGTTGAGAAAAGATTAAATCTTTTTATTTAGATTTAATGAAGTGTACCAATTAAAGGATATTTAATTGGAATTGAATTGGTATTGATTTTTGGGTTTATCGTGAACAGTGTTTTAAATAACACTTGTTCTTTAACCCGATAATTAATGGAATGTGATTTTGGGTTTATCGTGAATCGTGTTTTAAATGACACTGATTCTTTAACCCAGATAATGATTAAAACTAAGTGGAGTTTTAATGAATCTTTAATTAGATTGAAAAGATCGAGAATGGAGTATCACCAGTTTTGCTCCAGGCGATAGTTAAATCTTTAATTAGATTTGAACGTGAAATTTAGAAACTAACTGTCGGTTAGCCAAGCAGAAGGGTTTTCTGGATATTGATCTGATGTTGGTTTCGGCCTTCGGGGTTAATATTTGGGGAATTATTCTCTTGATTAATTTACGGTTAGTGACTAATGAATTGGAATGAGGCGTATGTTGTGTTTGTGTAACACTTTTATAATATATACGCGAGTTATTCGGAAAGACCGGGTTTATCCCATTCTGAATAACTGATGCGACGATAAGTCGAAGATGAAGACGATGGTGGAAGACCGGAGGTCTTCATGTCGTTTGGGTGATAACTGATGATCTTGATTGGGCTGTACACCAAGAAGATGGAAACAGTTGGTGATCGTCCAGACGTACTTGGAGATCGATGGATATGCGGGGTACTAGGTGCCTCCGGTTTCGTTCAGCCCCAGAACGGACTTGTAAATGGACTGTGTGTCTGACATTGGATTTTAGTCCGTGTGATTGATCTCTATTAAATATATATCTGTTTGGCGGCGGAGAATTTATTCTCTTGCTTAACGCCCTTCTCTGAGACGTACGAGCTCAGGGGTTATATATTGATGGATATCAAACGCATGGAGTGAATTGCCTGTGTGGCATGCCTAAGTGGCAATTGATCGAGGCTTCTGTTGAAAAGCAAAGTCTTGTGGTGATGATCAAAGCACGGCCTTTGTGGCGTAGCTTTGTGTAACGTTTACCTCGCGTGTTTCACACCAGGTATGAACCAAAAACGGGAGACGGACGTCAGGGAGGGCATGCGTTTCTTTCTAGCTAGAAGTGGCGTCAGTGGTTTTACACGCCCTGACGAGATTGACTTATGTGGTTGTTGCTGTTGCGAGGCGCCTCGGATTGATCGGTCGTTCTCGAACCGATGGAGTCATTTAGTTGGCTCATTTACGCCCCAAAGGGCGGAGAAACGTATTGCTCAGGCACTATAATCCACATCGGTGGACCGGCCCTGAGGATCCAAGGGGCAGTTGCGGCTGCTCCGGAGACATGGGCTAGATTGTCTCGAATCGGTTGAGGACTATCTTTTGCCTCGGTTCATAGATGGAAATCCAATTTCCAAATACGTGACATTTGCGGTTTTATTTGTAAACCTATATATGGCGACATGATATATGGTACCCATGCCGCCTATGATTGATACTTATGATTTGAAGTTGTTTTATACACTATGCACTTATAATAGTATCAAATGATTTGTTTTGAACGTATCAAGCATTCTTTGGCTGTTATAAGGGAAAACCCTATCCCCCGGCTTGCGTTGCATTGTGTGATAGGACCTGGGTCTTATAACAGCTTCATCTTTCTTTATTTAGCATTGCGCTGTTTGTTTTATGCACTGGTATTCTTGGGAGGAAACCCGTTCCGTGTTATACGGCGTGGTCCCTTGATTTACCTTTAAAAATAAAGATTAAAAACTGTTTTAGTTCTCACACCAGTCACATGACTGACCTGGAGTTTATTGTTTTAACCTAAACTCTGGGTGCCCCTATTTTTGACACGGGCAGCTAGTAGTTTTGGTTTTGCAGATTTATATTCACAGGATCCTGGTTTACAGCTGGAACGATATCCGGAAAGCTTTGTATCCGTATATCTCATTCTAGTTGTGTATTGTATTATTTTCCGCTGCTATGTATTTAAATGTAATTTAAATCTCTGATATTTCTGTGTAATATTTATTCGTTTATACTCTGTATATTCTTGTAATCTGATGCATTGTTGTAATAACAATGAAATGTTCTTCTGTATGCGTTCTGTTGTGGTTTGTTCTCGAACTATCCGTCGCTTTCCTTTACGGGGAAGTTGCGGGTCTTCACACGTGGTATCAGAGCTTTGGTTTACAAAGCTAGAGAACAAGACACATTAGAACCTTACGAAAGAATTCATCAGATATTGGATTAGCTATATCCAATGAGAATGACTCGTTAGAGATAGGATCAGTAGTATCCTAGAACGAGTGTGAAGAGTATATTTCTTTCAAATGAAAACAAATTTCGTTTTGAAAATTTAAATCAATTATTCGTATTTGATTATTTATTTATATTGATTTGGACAATCCGATATATAAAGATTTTGCATATGCGTCTTGCAAACGTGTATTCGAAGTTTTAATATACTGGATGGTTATAGAATCATACTCTAGTTGCCCGGGGATAATTCTGGTGATGGGGCACTGTCGCCAGTATTTATTTTCGAGCGACGAAAGTGAGATTTCTATATATTTCCTATTGACTGGTGTGAGAACCAAAATTAGATAGGGCTAATTGTTGTGATTTGGCATCAAGAATCTGATTTTTGTGTATGTATCAAAATTACGAATTTGAAACTCTAATTCACTAATTGATTGATGTTTGTATGGTTTGTTTATTTGTTTGCTAATTTTTAGCCATTTAGCCTAACTGAATCAAATATTGAATTGTATTGAAAATTGGTCGCATTGGCTTGCATATACATATACTTACATTGAACAGGTCATAGCAAGGAGGCTAGAGCAGAGAATAAAATTGGTTTGCCCGACAAATAGGTACATGTTTACTACATAATTTCCTGTTTTGTTTGGGTGATGATGATTTTGTGAGCCTATTGGCTAGCCGCTTGGCTTTTTCTTTTTCTTTTTGAGATCTGAAGGACCGGGGAAGCTATTTGAAATTCCCCGATGCTCCCGGTGCAGGGGAGGTTATGGCGAAATTTTTCAAAAATTTAGGGTGTTAGCCAAAATTTTGAAGTTTTGAAAATTCTCAGAAACTAAAGAGTTGGAGAATGGAAGCCAGATCGAGCGTAGAGTTGATTAATCAAACCACTTTCGACTTTGTTCCTTTTCGGGGACGAAAAGTTTTAAGTGGGGGAGATTGTAACAACCCGTAAAATCTGGGCCAGTTTAAAATTTTTATTTTGGCAATTTTAGCGAATTTTGATTATTTAAAATGAATTATTTTAAATAATATTGACGAGAAATTTATTTTGAATATAATTCGAACGTATATATTTATACGCGTCGTCGTTAGAATATAAATAATTATATATAATTATAAATAGAATTGAAAATGGCGCGGTAGTTCGATAATTCGATTTCTAATTTCAAATGAATATACAGAATTCGTTATAAGTCAGAATTGAACGAAACAAGAAATATTTGAATCTGTATAACTATATCTTTGGAACGAAGTTAACAAACTGAAATTTCATTTTAGAAATGATAAGGTATGTCCAGTTGAAAATTAGAAATAGTCGCTGTGGAATTTATATATATTTTTATATATATAAGGCCCTTAAAAATGGACATTTTGCAAATGACCTCGGATTTCGACGAAACCAGTTTTGTTGGGTCCGTGATGTAAAGTTATTGCTAGATTCCAAATTTCATAATTTTTCGAATCAATATGTGAGCGTGGCAAACGAAAACGCGTTCGACCAGTTTCAGTTGATTTTCATCGACTGGAAATTGGCCATTTTTCAAACGGTCTCAGAATTCGTCGAAACTAGTTTTGTTAGGACCGTATCGTCAATACGAAGCTAGAAAATATTTTTCTGGAATTTTTCTAGTTAGTATGTGACCCCGGTAATTTGAAATGTGCGTTTAAAATTCAATATAGTGATTTAAATGAAAATTCAAAAGGGAACTGATTGTAACGATCGAATTGGCCTACGATACATATCCCATTGTGTTCGGAATGGGGGTGAAACGCTATGGACGACAGGCGGTGGGCCTCGATTCGAGGTCATATGTAAAAGTCAACTTATAAGGAATATAATAATTAAATAATAAAATAAAATAAAAAAAAAAAAAACTTTTCCCCTTAACCAGGCCCCCCCCCCCGTTTATTCTTCATTCAAAACCGATTACCAGAGAAAAAAAAATATGATCGAGCCCTAGCCCGCCGCCTCCCATCGCAACCCCACCCGCCGGCGGCGATGCTTCGCCGAACCTCCCCCCCCCCTTTCGGTCGATGCCAGCTCCGCCCTCGCCAAATCCCCTCGAGATGCCGGAAACCCCCAAAGCCCCATGACCCAAAACCCTACCGCCCCTCCACCGCGAATGGCCAGCCGCCACCACGGCAAGGACCCCCCCCCCCCCCCCCCTGTGAGTTTTTTTTTTTTTCATTTATTTTATTTTAACAGTTTATTTTATTTTTATTTTACATTAACAGAAAATAAACTTTTTTTTTTAGGATTAATAAAACTGATTTCGATTTTTTAAAATAAAAACTGATTTCGTTTTTAAGGTATAAAACTGAAATGATTTTTTTTATATATAGTGTTTAAAAACTGACTTTTTAGTAGGTTTAAAACTGTTTTTATAAGTGTTTAAAACTGTTTTTATAAGTGTTTAAAACAGATTTTTATAAGTGTTCAAAAAACTGATTTTATAAGATTTTAAAAACTGATTTTTTTTAGAAAAAGGTTTGAACTTTAAAATTGAAAAGATCGGGTTTTTTAGAATAGGAAAGATCATATTTTTAAAACAGAAAAGGCGAAATTTTTATTGGGTAGAAGAAATAAAAATTCGATTTTTATATATTGAACTTTGAAATAAAAATTCGATTTTTATATATTGAACTTTGAACTAAAAAATTCGATTTTTATATATTGAACTTTGAAATAAAAATTCGATTTTTATATATTGAACTTTGAACTAAAAAATTCGATTTTTATATATTGAACTTAGAAATAAAAATTCGATTTTTATATATTGAACTTTGAAATAAAAATTCGATTTTTATATATTGAACTTTGAAATAAAAATTCGATTTTTATATATTGAACTTTGAAATAAAAATTCGATTTTTATATATTGAACTTTGAAATAAAAAATTCGATTTTTATATATTGAACTTTGAAATAAAAATTCGATTTTTATATATTGAACTTTGAAATAAAAATTCGATTTTTATATATTGAACTTTGAAATAAAAACATGATTTTTATATATGGAATAGCGAAGTAAAAATGTGATTTTTACGTATGTAGTGAAAGCAGCAACGAAGGTGACAAAAAGGCGAAACGACGAAGACTTCTGCAAAAGAAGTGCCGTGGAGCTAGGATAGCTATACGTGAGAATTTCTCACCTTTCAATTTAATTTTTCTAGTTATATATATATACTAGGATGCAGACGGTGCTTAGTAGCACCCGACACAATCGTCCACAGACCATGGACTTGTTTGTTTGACTGTTTGGTGATTGATTGCGATATTGGTTTGAATGTGGTTTGTGGTGTGAAAAATCGAATCGATAAATTGGTTAGGATTAGACGTGCGCCGTTATAAGGCGAAGGAGTAAGGCTAGGTTAGACCCTTACTCCAAATTTTGTGGTTTGCATAACGAAAGTGAATTTGATTGATATGTGAATGGCGTGGGCCTTCACTAGACCGGGGACAAGGCTAGGCCTTATCCCGTTTTTAGTATCGTGCCGTTATGCCGCCGGAATTTTCTAAAATATGTTAGAAAAATAAAAATATCATTTTATTGAATAAATGAATTGAATAGAAATTCATAAGTTGAAATAAAATGTTTTATCGTTAAAAATATAATTTTTAACGTGAAGTGAATAAAATAGAATATTCATTTACAAACCAGATGGTTTGTTTATGTACACCTATTTGAATGACATTGATTGGGACGATAAATTTTACACATCGCCCAACAGCACAAATAAAATATGTGTTTGATTGTTTGAAACCCCACACGGGTGTTGGGATGAAATTTGAAGTTCACTCATCCCGATTGATTGAATATGTCGATCGGTTGATTGACAGGCTGTTTTAAGCGTTGGATATCTATATTTGATGCTTATACAGTGCAGTGCACTTTGGTTGATGGTTGATTATTTTTCCATGCTATTATATACATGTGTTGTATGAAAATCCATATAATTAACTTTATATGGTAATTGATTGGGCCTCATTCCAGTTTTAAAATAGAAATATTTGAAATAGAAATATTCGAAATGAATATTTGAAAATATCAATATATGAAGCCGTGTTGATTAGATTGACGCCATTTTGACGTGAACGATATATATATCGATTTTATTCATTTTAAAATGAATATAGAAAAGTAATTTTGAAATCGAATATTTCGAAATAAAGTGAATTGAAAACGATTTCGAAATGAATTGAATTGAAAACGAATTCAAAGTGAATTGAAAACGATTTCGAAATGAATTGAATTGAAAACGAATTCAAATTGAATTGAAAACGATTTCGAAGTGAATTGAATTGAAAACGAATTCGAAATGAATTGAATTGAAAACGAATTCGAAATGAATTGAATTGAAAACGAATTCGAAATGAATTGAATTGAAAACGATTTCGAAATAAATTGAATTGAAAACGATTTCGAAATGAATTGAATTGAAAACGAATTCGAAATGAATTGAATTGAAAACGAATTCGAAATGAATTGAATTGAAAACGAATTCGAAATGAAATGAATTGAAAACGAATTCAAATTGAATTGAAAACGATTTCGAAATAAATTGAATTGAAAACGATTTCGAAATGAATTGAATTGAAAACGATTTCGAAGTGAATTGAATTGAAAACGAATTCGAATTGAATTGAAAGTGAATTGAAATGAATTCAAATTGAATTGAAATTTGAATTGAATAGAAATGGATTTTAAAACGAATTTATAAAGAAGAATTCAATTTTGATTTGAATTGAAATGGAAGTTGAAAATGTTTTTGAAACGAATTCAAAACTATTTATATAATTCGTTTTAAATAGAAATCGACGAAATATATATTATATATATTATATATATAATATAATGGCCTGAATAGAACGCGCCGCGCCGCGGCAGTTCGCGAATTTCGACCATTTATTTCAAACGGATATTACGGGAGATCCGACCGTCGGATTCTCCTAAAACCGGAACCGTTGGGTTCGTATCGAAAAGAGCTTTCTAATGAATGTTAGAAATTTGAAATCTAACGGTTGGATTTGGAGATACGTCCAAATCAAATTCGAAAAAGGTCGCTGTAAGTGCAGTTCGATGGCCGTTAATGGAAATCGACTGTACGGGCCTTGATAAAATTATTAAAAATAGTAATAATTTGTGTAAAATCATAAGAAATGATTTGTGAAAGTTTGGGATGAAAAACTCCATATTTGAAAAGATAAAAATAGATTTTTATCGAAATGAACTAGTTTTGAACTAAAATTATAATTCTATTCATTTTTAAATAAATAAATTGAATTTGAAATGGTTTTGAAAATAACCAAAATTTCCAATGATTGCATTGGAGTGGATTTGAATCGAAATTGTCTTCGGAATATTTCGATGTTGGAATTCGTGATATTACAGGTGTTGTTATGGAAATTTGAAAGATATATATTTGTATCGTTATTTCCAATACGACATTTGTTAGTCGTAGAATTCGATATTGAATATAAGCCGATATATTTTCTATTCAGAGCCTTGTATTGAATATCGAATGTGATTTGGGTTTGTCGTGAATGGTGTCTTCACTAACACTGTTCTTGAACCCAGTTGAGAAAAGATTAAATCTTTTTATTTAGATTTAATGAAGTGTACCAATTAAAGGATATTTAATTGGAATTGAATTGGTATTGATTTTTGGGTTTATCGTGAACAGTGTTTTAAATAACACTTGTTCTTTAACCCGATAATTAATGGAATGTGATTTTGGGTTTATCGTGAATCGTGTTTTAAATGACACTGATTCTTTAACCCAGATAATGATTAAAACTAAGTGGAGTTTTAATGAATCTTTAATTAGATTGAAAAGATCGAGAATGGAGTATCACCAGTTTTGCTCCAGGCGATAGTTAAATCTTTAATTAGATTTGAACGTGAAATTTAGAAACTAACTGTCGGTTAGCCAAGCAGAAGGGTTTTCTGGATATTGATCTGATGTTGGTTTCGGCCTTCGGGGTTAATATTTGGGGAATTATTCTCTTGATTAATTTACGGTTAGTGACTAATGAATTGGAATGAGGCGTATGTTGTGTTTGTGTAACACTTTTATAATATATACGCGAGTTATTCGGAAAGACCGGGTTTATCCCATTCTGAATAACTGATGTGACGATAAGTCGAAGATGAAGACGATGGTGGAAGACCGGAGGTCTTCACGTCGTTTGGGTGATAACTGATGATCTTGATTGGGCTGTACACCCAAGAAGATGGAAACAGTTGGTGATCGTCCAGACGTACTTGGAGATCGATGGATATGCGGGGTACTAGGTGCCTCCGGTTTCGTTCAGCCCCAGAACGGACTTGTAAATGGACTGTGTGTCTGACATTGGATTTTAGTCCGTGTGATTGATCTCTATTAAATATATATCTGTTTGGCGGCGGAGAATTTATTCTCTTGCTTAACGCCCTTCTCTGAGACGTACGAGCTCAGGGGTTATATATTGATGGATATCAAACGCATGGAGTGAATTGCCTGTGTGGCATGCCTAAGTGGCAATTGATCGAGGCTTCTGTTGAAAAGCAAAGTCTTGTGGTGATGATCAAAGCACGGCCTTTGTGGCGTAGCTTTGTGTAACGTTTACCTCGCGTGTTTCACACCAGGTATGAACCAAAAACGGGAGACGGACGTCAGGGAGGGCATGCGTTTCTTTCTAGCTAGAAGTGGCGTCAGTGGTTTTACACGCCCTGACGAGATTGACTTATGTGGTTGTTGCTGTTGCGAGGCGCCTCGGATTGATCGGTCGTTCTCGAACCGATGGAGTCATTTAGTTGGCTCATTTACGCCCCAAAGGGCGGAGAAACGTATTGCTCAGGCACTATAATCCACATCGGTGGACCGGCCCTGAGGATCCAAGGGGCAGTTGCGGCTGCTCCGGAGACATGGGCTAGATTGTCTCGAATCGGTTGAGGACTATCTTTTGCCTCGGTTCATAGATGGAAATCCAATTTCCAAATACGTGACATTTGCGGTTTTATTTGTAAACCTATATATGGCGACATGATATATGGTACCCATGCCGCCTATGATTGATACTTATGATTTGAAGTTGTTTTATACACTATGCACTTATAATAGTATCAAATGATTTGTTTTGAACGTATCAAGCATTCTTTGGCTGTTATAAGGGAAAACCCTATCCCCCGGCTTGCGTTGCATTGTGTGATAGGACCTGGGTCTTATAACAGCTTCATCTTTCTTTATTTAGCATTGCGCTGTTTGTTTTATGCACTGGTATTCTTGGGAGGAAACCCGTTCCGTGTTATACGGCGTGGTCCCTTGATTTACCTTTAAAAATAAAGATTAAAAACTGTTTTAGTTCTCACACCAGTCACATGACTGACCTGGAGTTTATTGTTTTAACCTAAACTCTGGGTGCCCCTATTTTTGACACGGGCAGCTAGTAGTTTTGGTTTTGCAGATTTATATTCACAGGATCCTGGTTTACAGCTGGAACGATATCCGGAAAGCTTTGTATCCGTATATCTCATTCTAGTTGTGTATTGTATTATTTTCCGCTGCTATGTATTTAAATGTAATTTAAATCTCTGATATTTCTGTGTAATATTTATTCGTTTATACTCTGTATATTCTTGTAATCTGATGCATTGTTGTAATAACAATGAAATGTTCTTCTGTATGCGTTCTGTTGTGGTTTGTTCTCGAACTATCCGTCGCTTTCCTTTACGGGGAAGTTGCGGGTCTTCACACACGACCTCCCCCTCTTCCTCCCATCTACACCCTCAATGCCACTACGGAAGCCCTCCCCTCTACAAAACTTCTAACTGTAAGTTTTATCTTATTTTATTTATTACTTTTATTAAAATAGAATCGGATTTTTTTTGTTCGCTAAAAGGATCGATTTTTCTTGTATGAACACCAGCGAAAAGAATGGATTTTTCTTATATGTTCAACAATGTAAATATTGGATTTTTACATGAATGATTTTATATAAAAATAAGATCTTTAAAATGAAAGTGATTAGAAAATATATATTTATTTGAAATGGAAAAAAATAGAATTTCTAGCAAAATAAAGAAGGTGATATTTTCATAAATAGAAAAATCGAGATTTTCAAAAATGAAAATGTCATATTTTTATAAGAAGTATATAATAGGGCGATAATAAAAATATGATTTTTATATAGTGGCGATAATAAAAATATGATTTTTATATAGTGGCGATAATAAAAATATGATTATTATATAGGGCGATAATAAAAATATGTTTTTTATATATTGAATAGCGAAGTAAAAATACGATTTTTATATAAATAGCAAAGTAAAAATTCGATTTTTATATATTGAATAGCGAAGTAAAAATTCGATTTTTATATATTGGATAGCGAAGTAAAAATTCGATTTTTATATATTGAATAGCGAAGTAAAAATTCGATTTTTATATATTGAATAGCGAAGTAAAAATTCAATTTTTATATATTGGATAGCGAAGTAAAAATTCGGTTTTTTATGTAGTGAATACGGGCAACGAAAGTGACAAAAGGCGAGCATGGCGAGATTTTCCTACATATGAAGAGTCGCGGCGTTGGATTTAGCTTTCTGTGAGAACTTCTCACCTTTTAATTTTATTTTTCTAGTTATAAATATATACTAGGATGCAGACGGTGTTTAGTAGCACCCGACACCCGTCGTCCACAGACCATGGACGGCTTGTATGCTTGTTTGTTTGACTTTGATGTGTAGTTGATTGTGTGATGTGATGTGAAATGAAATAAAATATTTATATAGTTAAAATATTTTATAGTTAAAATAGAATTTTAACGTGTATATAAAATAAATATTTATAAACAAATCGGAGATTTGTTTATATACGCTGATTTGATCGATATTGATCGGGACGATAAATTTTACACATCACCCAACAGCACAAATAAAATCTGTGTTTGATTGTTTGAAAACCCCACACGGGTATTAGGATGATATATGACATACACTAGTCCCAATAATTAGCTGTATGTCGATCGATTGATGGACAAACTGTTATGAGCGTTAAATATTTATATTTGATGCTTATACAGTGTAGAATGCACCTTGGATGATGGTTGATTATTCATCGTTGTTATTGTATACATGTGTTGTAGAAAATCCATATAATTAACATTATATGGTAATTGATTGGGCCTCATTCCATATTTGAAAAAGAAATATTTGAAATAGAAATATTAAAAATAGAAATATTTGAAATAGAAATATTTGAAATGGAATATCTGGAAATAGAAATATATGAAGCCGTGTTGATTAGATTGACGCCATTTTGACGTGAACGATATTTATATCGATTTTATTCATTTTATAATGAATATAAAAAGTGATTTCAAAATCTGATATTTTGAAAAGAATTGAAATTCGAACCGAAACTGAATAGAAATGAATTCGAATTGAAATTGAATAGGAAGGAATTCGAATTGAAATTGAATAGAAATGAATTCGAATTGAAATTGAATAGGAATGAGTTCGAATTGAAATTGAATTAATTTTAAATTCAAATTGAATTGAAAATGAACTGAAATTGAATTAAAAATCGATTTGAATTGAAATGAATTTAAAACGAATTTGCAGGGGAAAATTCAATTCTGATCTGAATTTGAAATAGAAGTTGAAATCGTTTTGAAAACGAATTAAAACGATTTATAAAATATGTTTTAAAAGGAAATAGACGAAGTGTATATTATATATATTATATATATATATAATATAATGGCCTGAATAGAACGCGCCGCGCAGCGACAGTTCGCGAATTTCGACCATTGACTTCGAATGGACATTGCGGAAGATCCGACCGCCGGATTCTCCTAAAACTGGAACCGTTGGGTTCGTATCAAAGAGAGCTTTCTAATGAATATTAGAAATTTGAAATCTAACGGTTGGATTTGGAATTATGTCCAAATCAAATTTGAAAAAGGTCGTTGTAAGTGCAGTTCGATGGCCGTTGATGGAAATCGACTGTACGGGCCATGTTAAAATTATTAAAAATAGTAATAATTTGTGTAAAATCATAAGAAATGATTTGTGAAGAATTGGGATGAAAAACTCCATATTTGAAAGGATAAAAATAGATTTTTATCGAAATGAACTAGTATTTAACTAGAATAGTAATTTATTTATTTTTAAAATAAATAAAGTGAGTTTGAAATGGTTTTGAAATATAACCAGAATTTCCAATAATTGAATTGGAATGGATGTGAATCAAAATTGTCTTTGGAATATTCGATGTTGGATTTCGTGATTATACAGATGTTGTTATGGAAATTTGAAAGATATATATATATATATATCGTTATTTCCAATACAATATTTGTTGGTCGTAGAATTTGATGTTGAATATAAGCCGATATATTTTCTATTCAGAGCCTTATATTTAATATCAAATGTGATTTGGGTTTGTCGTGAATGGTGTTTACATTAACACTGTTCTTAAGCCCCATTGAGAAAAGATTATATCTTTTTATTTAGATTTAATGAAGTGTACCAATTAAATAATATTTAATTGAATTGATATTGATTTTTGGGTTTATCATGAACAGTGTTTTAAATAACACTTGTTCTTTAACCCAATAATTAATGGAATGTGAATTTGGGTTTATCGTGAACCGTGTTTTAAATGACACTGATTCTTTAACCCAGTTAAAGATTAAAACTGTAACGAACCGGGATTTTCGACTCCGAAAATTAACATCAAACTACCATGTTGACCATTCAGACATCGAACATTCCAGATCATTAATAGAAAGAAGTTAGAGGGTGAGATAAGAAAGAAAGAAATATTAGAATAGAAGCAGAAGAAGAAACAACACAACCCAGAGTCTCACATCGCAGCGGAACAAAATATAATACAGAAATAAATCTTTATTGAGAGCTTTAAAATACTTACACTATCAGAGTACATCATACACTGGGACAGTTATACTAGCCTGTTCCCATATACAACATACAGCGAAATAGCAGCTATATAATATCATACGTCTGAACACCTCCAGCTCGTCTCTTCACAACAGTCGATAACCTGAACCTGTACACCCGGTCTAACCCGAGCATTTACAAAACACCGGGTCAGTCTGGTGAACCAGAGTGAGATAAACTCGCACAGTAATAAGGGTAAATCATCCAGTCATGATTTTAGAGTTCAAAAATCTTTTCAAAAGAAAAGGATAATCGTAAGACCAAATCCACACATAAACACGGACGGTTTTTACCTTACGATAACCCAAAACAGTTTTGAAACCAATATCTTTTCTGATATTATAATAATGTCTAAATACAAGTAAATAGAATCTAGTGGAACGCTTGCATCTCACGCTCCACATATATAGTATACAATCAAAATCGCAGGCGCTTATTGGAGATTGGATTCCAACTTGACAAGGTATGGGTCCACCTTCCGATAGTGTATCTCTAGAGACGAATACACTGGGTTCAACAAGAACTTCTTGCAACCCGGCCCTCACATGACCGACCCCTCATTTCGCTTCAGAGTATCGAATGTATATCACCGACGGTTGGGATCAGCAACCGTCTCCCGACAAGGGACAGCATCGAAACATAAATTTAAGAAACAAATAGGACTTCCTCTAGATAGGTGATTATACACCCTAATGGGAGCGACCCACATAGCCATGCTGCCTGCCCGATTTTTGTCATTTCCCGGCTGATGAGGCTTGAGGCCAGAATTTATCTTTGAACATCTGGTCACCATTCACTTTGAATGCCACATTGTCAGATCCGTCAGATATCACTAATTGACGTCCACAAAAATACTCTAGCAGTTAAGCTAAGAGAACGGCGATTCCCCGCCAACACTATAGCACGTTTGAAGAAATCAACGTACGTGATCCTTCGGAAATACTCTGTCAGACATCCGTCCATATACGTCATCCAGGAACAGGATGAACCGAAGGCACTTTCCTACCGCATCCAATATAGGAATCACCCCATGGATCAGTAGCGAGAAGTCCTTGCAACCCGTAGATTCCAACTACGACAGAATCACAGTTTATCTCTGCTTGCCAGGCAGAGAATATTAGTGGTTCTTCCGTTTATGAAGATCCATGGTCTTCAATGCTCCATCTCGATCATCTTCTGAGATCTTCACGTATTTGTTGGTCGGAATGGTTTTCGAATATAAATTCGATCCCGGTCTTTCCATACCAACAATCGTATTGGACAAATTTGAAAGTCGGTGTTTTAACTATCAAAATATACAGTGTTTCAATCATGACACTCCAATGAGTTCACTGGTTCAGTATTTTGCATCATTTGGCCTTTAACAAACTGATTTACTTTTTGTTAAATTTAAACTTCCAACTCTTTTAATATTGAAAATACGATATTTGAATAACTCTACTTCGATTAACTAACATTCGTCTTAACTCCATTCGCTTGACTCTAGATCACAGCGATCACAATGGTTACGCCTGATTCCCTCAGGAAACATCCGACCGCCGTAGGCTATCTGCAGCCCTGCGAATTACGCTAGCAGTCGTACGAAATGGCACTCCTCTTGGAAAAAACTATGTTTGACTAACTCTAGCTCGAATAACTATATTCGATTACCCACTTAAATCTTCTTTCAAATCATCTCTTAAATTCGGAAATCCATTAGTTTTAACAAAGAAATTTATAACACATATGTTATAACAATAGCGTTATAATTACTATTTAGATTTACAAAACAACAGCGCTATAATCGCTGTTTAGGTTTACAACCCATTTACTATAGCAAAAGCGCTACAATCGCTATATTAGATTTACAAAACATATATTATAACAACAGCGCTAAAATTGCTGTTTAGATTTTCAAAACATATCCACTAACGTCTCTTACGATTACCAACTAATACTATCTTCAGATAATCCCGATGTTGTTCAAGTTGGGGTATTTTAATTACCTCTCAGACCTTGATCAAACAACGGTCTTATCCTCAGATAAATATCATTTATAATCAATACCAAAATTCCATTTATAACTCTGGTTTATAATAAACCTTTTTATCTTCATTTTCTTTGACATAATTTAATAATTAAGCAACAATTTTAAATTCAAAGTTATCACCTTGCTTGAAATTCTCTTATAACTTCGTTATAAAAAGTTCGGGTTTAAATATAAAATCCGTTCATAACTTCTTTCACCATTCAACTGATTACATTTCACTTTGATCACTTTTAAAAATATTTTATTAAATAACTCCTCTAATTGTTTCCTCAAAACAATTATAAAATTTAAACCCCTCGGTTCAATTTTTTTTCTTATCCTTGCAAAATCTGACTCACAACAGAATTTACTTTAAAAATAAAGTATTAACCAATTGAAGTTCTAAATAAACGAAATATTTATTTATTCCTCTTAATAACTTTTATTCAAAATATTATATTCAAAATCTAACTCCAGTTATAAAATAAATTTTATAACTTCATCTCTATCGATTCGCCTGACGGTGAATCGATATTTATAAAGCGGTTGATTTTATAGGCCATACGCCGCCAACTACCCAACCAATATCACACATTGGTTTAAACCAAACAGATGTTGAACATTCAATAATCAACCATCAAATCAATCGCCCCAAACAGGACAGTTCATATATGGTAATATGAAAACAAACAATATTTTTGAGGAATCCGGTTGGATCCCTCCAACCTGTTCTTCCCTGTACTCGAATGGTTATCTCAAATCAGACCATTCAGTTTTGTTTAACTGATAACACTAAATAGCAACCATTCAACATCAACCACAAGCAATTCAAACAATTCAACCATTTAAACACGTTTATAAATAAACGTGACCAACCAAGGTGAGTTACCTTTATTGGAACCAATCGTTAAATAACGATTTGGTACTTCACTGAAATTAAACACAGTTTAATTTCATCGGGTAAATCAATAGATAAATATATCATTAGCAGAACAGTCAACCATTGGCAAGCAGAGCATACAAAATAAAAATACCCAATTTATATAAAATATAAAAAGGGTAACTGAGTGAGTTTAACTCACCTTGAGTTGCGTTGTTACAATAACAACTGATTTGATTAAATTAAACTCGCGTTTAATTTAACTAGGATTTCCAACTGCGCTCAACTTTGTCCGTTCCGGTTCCATGATCTAGTTTGTCGATGGTGTTCCATTCTGCTAACATATGAGATCGTTACAAAATTATACATAATACAAATTATATGATTTAATTTAAAGTTTGAATTTCCGTAATTAATAATTTGTTTAAACAAATTACTTGGATTAGGGACAAAAAGCATACGGCCTCGACTCTCCTTCTACTCCCCATTTCATCGTTCTTTGTCCGTTCAGGAAAGCACCAGACTTCAACTACTCCTTCTACTCAATACCATGCTTCCTTGTTTTTTTTTTCATGTCCGCCCATCCCATTTCTTCACTCTTTTCCACGTGCTACCCCTCCACTTCGCTACTTCCATTTCTCCACCTTGCTGCATGTTTCAATCCCCTACCACATTTGCTTTTTCTCCCCAACCGCTCCCCCTCCTGAAACATTAAACCCAACACCCCTTGTACACCCCTCACCTATACCACAAAACCCATGCTGCCACCTATTGTTCAACCACTCACGGTTTCCCCCTCCTCCACTTCGGTATTCCCTCTTCTCGTCTCTTTTTTTTTCCATCGAATGGAGAAAAAGTCCCATGTATTTATAACGAGTGGAACCGTGGCCATCAAGTAAAATATATATTAATATATGTTTAGGTCGTAGGTGAGCTGTCTATAGGTGGGATTACCCAAAACTTGGTCGGCACGGTGTTGTATATTTGAAGACAAAGAAAACTTTGTTTGAGCGCAAGAAAGGAACAGCGTGGCACGGGTGGAAAATTAGCAGACAAGAAAATAAAATAAAATAAAATTACATATGTTACTGAAAAGAAAAGCAAGGGTATAGGCTTGGAGTGCAAAGAATAGCGTACGGCAAAAATACAATATAAGGTTGCGTTGGTGCCTTATATAAAGAAGTGTACATATTTATATTATTATTATATTGTTCCATGTTTTGCATAGAGAAATTCGTCAAGTTACCTACATAAACCCTCCGTTTTTGCCAAACAAATAGGTAATCCTAGCAAAAAAAAATATTCCGGACCCAATGGGACAAGTTTCGTCGAATTCCGACACCGTTTGCGAAAATCCCTTAGAAAATATCGATGAAAAACACCGAGCAATAATTCCTAACAATTCCAGAAAAAATCCTAAAAATATGAGGCCTTGACGTTTCACTAGACCTCTTCCTAAGGTTTCGTATGAAACTTGTTTTGTTGAATTCTGAGTCCGTTTGACCAGTTAACCATTCAGTTTAGTTTGGTTTAAGTTAAAAACATAGCGTACCCCACTATGAAATATTCTGTTCACGTAGGGACTGTTATGGACAGAAACAAAAATACCATTTAAATGAGTGATGTGCTCTGGTCCCAAAAATGTAATAATACCGGTAGATGGACTCATATTGTGAAACCCCGAAATGTCGATACAGGGTGCCACATACTCCAAATAAAAAGTTGCTTATTAAATTAATTAAAAATTACAGTAAAATTCTAAAAATTAAATTATCGCTACTCCCCAAAAGGACCTTGTCTAAATTCAAACCCGATCTCTAATTATATCGAATAAACCGATACGGTCGATAAACGATTCTATAGCGACTATTCAAAAATTTGATTTGGACATATCTCAAAATCTACATGACGAAATCCTGATTTTTCTCTTCTACTAGAAAGATATACTCCATCAGCTCCACCCGTTTCTTGTTTCACAGAAATCCAATTTAAAACGAACTCTGTACATTCAGTTGAAGTTCAAATCGCCAAATAGCGAACTGCAGTGCCATTTCGAGCTCGTTTATAAATATATAAATAAATTAACGTTCAAACTCCGTTTAAATAACGAATTATATATTAAAATCCATTTATTTTCTAAATAAAATATTTAGAATAAATAAATTAAATTGAATATTTGACGGCCAAAAACGCGGGATATTACATTCTTCCCCCCTTAAAATAATTTCGTCCTCGAAATTGCTAAGGTAAGAAAGAACGCTACAAACCCGTTAATTTCCAAATCCGATTTAGTTTAAATTAAAATCAGTTCATTACCGTGAATAAATATTTTCAAAAATATTGCAAATTTTCTAACACCTTAAATTTTCGAAAAAAATTCGCCAGCACCTCCTCCGTATGGCTCAGTCGGTACAACTACACCTCGCCTTTCTAGGCCTTCTCCAATCCAAAAGAAGATAAAACAGTCAAGCGGCTTGCCAAATAGGCTCATAAATCACCAAACCCATATAAAATAAACGTGTACCTTTTTGTCGGGCATAACATCATATCTTTTCCATCTGCTACCCTGTCAGCATATATAAATGCATTCCCAAACAAAATTCCAATTTTATCCTCAAATTCAAATCCTTCACGCATCCAAACCAAATCTCATTCTTAACTCAATTTCCATCCACTATCAATTTCAATTCTAAACTTACCAGTCCGATACCATTTCAGACTCCTGTCTTAACATTTCAAAATCTGATTCTACTTGATATATTATATCTCGATTCAATTCCCAGTTACTTGGTTTCAATTAAATTCATATTTGCTTTCACAACTTCAATTATTATTATTTTTTCAAATAAATTCCCTGGGAGTTTTTAAACAGTTCAGCTCTTTTGAAAATCAAATATCCCCTTTTAGGATTCAAAACAACTTGTTTTTCTCAAAGCAATTCAAAACAAGATTTTTTTTGGTAGCAATCCGTCACTTAGAACTCGAAAATGAACACCGATGATGTCCGGATCATCATCGGAATCTATTTTCCAGCTATTGAAGTGAGTTCAATACTATATTACTTTCAAAACCATTTCTAAACACTTCCATTTTGAAATCAGTTCAAAATATCCTTTCCAAGGCTTGTAAAACAATTTAAAAACCTCCCAGGATTTTAAAATTCTCATATATTAAATCCAATTCCATTTTCAACCACTTGTCCAAATTTCCAAGTTTTAATTCCAATCCTGATTTAAACTTGGATTTAACTCCTCTGATTTTTCATATATTTCACTTATATGAATTCTGATTGGTTATATATATAACCATTTCGATTATAATCAACCAACACATCCAATATACTTAATACTTCCAATATATATTTTTCTTTATATCAAAATATAATTTGGGTAAATTATTTCATTTACCCTCTTTCTAAACATACTGTGTCGGTTTATCATACTCAAGCGTTTATAAATTCCTATCTATACAGTGGATCAAACTGATCGACCAGAATCCATAAACAACTCAGCCAATAAATCTCCACAATATAAAACAATTTTTATAAAATCTACAAATACGTTCACTCGTATATATACAATCAACCCAATCTAGGGTATTACTAACCCCATCTCTACTGAGTCACGCCACAGAGCCAAGGTAATCACTTAACCTTAAGCTCTGATACCACTGTAACGAACCGGGATTTTCGACTCCGAAAATTAACATCAAACTACCATGTTGACCATTCAGACATCGAACATTCCAGATCATTAATAGAAAGAAGTTAGAGGGTGAGATAAGAAAGAAAGAAATATTAGAATAGAAGCAGAAGAAGAAACAACACAACCCAGAGTCTCACATCGCAGCGGAACAAAATATAATACAGAAATAAATCTTTATTGAGAGCTTTAAAATACTTACAGTATCAGAGTACATCATACACTGGGACAGTTATACTAGCCTGTTCCCATATACAACATACAGCGAAATAGCAGCTATATAATATCATACGTCTGAACACCTCCAGCTCGTCTCTTCACAACAGTCGATAACCTGAACCTGTACACCCGGTCTAACCCGAGCATTTACAAAACACCGGGTCAGTCTGGTGAACCAGAGTGAGATAAACTCGCACAGTAATAAGGGTAAATCATCCAGTCATGATTTTAGAGTTCAAAAATCTTTTCAAAAGAAAAGGATAATCGTAAGACCAAATCCACACATAAACACGGACGGTTTTTACCTTACGATAACCCAAAACAGTTTTGAAACCAATATCTTTTCTGATATTATAATAATGTCTAAATACAAGTAAATAGAATCTAGTGGAACGCTTGCATCTCACGCTCCACATATATAGTATACAATCAAAATCGCAGGCGCTTATTGGAGATTGGATTCCAACTTGACAAGGTATGGGTCCACCTTCCGATAGTGTATCTCTAGAGACGAATACACTGGGTTCAACAAGAACTTCTTGCAACCCGGCCCTCACATGACCGACCCCTCATTTCGCTTCAGAGTATCGAATGTATATCACCGACGGTTGGGATCAGCAACCGTCTCCCGACAAGGGACAGCATCGAAACATAAATTTAAGAAACAAATAGGACTTCCTCTAGATAGGTGATTATACACCCTAATGGGAGCGACCCACATAGCCATGCTGCCTGCCCGATTTTTGTCATTTCCCGGCTGATGAGGCTTGAGGCCAGAATTTATCTTTGAACATCTGGTCACCATTCACTTTGAATGCCACATTGTCAGATCCGTCAGATATCACTAATTGACGTCCACAAAAATACTCTAGCAGTTAAGCTAAGAGAACGGCGATTCCCCGCCAACACTATAGCACGTTTGAAGAAATCAACGTACGTGATCCTTCGGAAATACTCTGTCAGACATCCGTCCATATACGTCATCCAGGAACAGGATGAACCGAAGGCACTTTCCTACCGCATCCAATATAGGAATCACCCCATGGATCAGTAGCGAGAAGTCCTTGCAACCCGTAGATTCCAACTACGACAGAATCACAGTTTATCTCTGCTTGCCAGGCAGAGAATATTAGTGGTTCTTCCGTTTATGAAGATCCATGGTCTTCAATGCTCCATCTCGATCATCTTCTGAGATCTTCACGTATTTGTTGGTCGGAATGGTTTTCGAATATAAATTCGATCCCGGTCTTTCCATACCAACAATCGTATTGGACAAATTTGAAAGTCGGTGTTTTAACTATCAAAATATACAGTGTTTCAATCATGACACTCCAATGAGTTCACTGGTTCAGTATTTTGCATCATTTGGCCTTTAACAAACTGATTTACTTTTTGTTAAATTTAAACTTCCAACTCTTTTAATATTGAAAATACGATATTTGAATAACTCTACTTCGATTAACTAACATTCGTCTTAACTCCATTCGCTTGACTCTAGATCACAGCGATCACAATGGTTACGCCTGATTCCCTCAGGAAACATCCGACCGCCGTAGGCTATCTGCAGCCCTGCGAATTACGCTAGCAGTCGTACGAAATGGCACTCCTCTTGGAAAAAACTATGTTTGACTAACTCTAGCTCGAATAACTATATTCGATTACCCACTTAAATCTTCTTTCAAATCATCTCTTAAATTCGGAAATCCATTAGTTTTAACAAAGAAATTTATAACACATATGTTATAACAATAGCGTTATAATTACTATTTAGATTTACAAAACAACAGCGCTATAATCGCTGTTTAGGTTTACAACCCATTTACTATAGCAAAAGCGCTACAATCGCTATATTAGATTTACAAAACATATATTATAACAACAGCGCTAAAATTGCTGTTTAGATTTTCAAAACATATCCACTAACGTCTCTTACGATTACCAACTAATACTATCTTCAGATAATCCCGATGTTGTTCAAGTTGGGGTATTTTAATTACCTCTCAGACCTTGATCAAACAACGGTCTTATCCTCAGATAAATATCAGTTATAATCAATACCAAAATTCCATTTATAACTCTGGTTTATAATAAACCTTTTTATCTTCATTTTCTTTGACATAATTTAATAATTAAGCAACAATTTTAAATTCAAAGTTATCACCTTGCTTGAAATTCTCTTATAACTTCGTTATAAAAAGTTCGGGTTTAAATATAAAATCCGTTCATAACTTCTTTCACCATTCAACTGATTACATTTCACTTTGATCACTTTTAAAAATATTTTATTAAATAACTCCTCTAATTGTTTCCTCAAAACAATTATCAAATTTAAACCCCTCGGTTCAATTTTTTTTCTTATCCTTGCAAAATCTGACTCACAACAGAATTTACTTTAAAAATAAAGTATTAACCAATTGAAGTTCTAAATAAACGAAATATTTATTTATTCCTCTTAATAACTTTTATTCAAAATATTATATTCAAAATCTAACTCCAGTTATAAAATAAATTTTATAACTTCATCTCTATCGATTCGCCTGACGGTGAATCGATATTTATAAAGCGGTTGATTTTATAGGCCATACGCCGCCAACTACCCAACCAATATCACACATTGGTTTAAACCAAACAGATGTTGAACATTCAATAATCAACCATCAAATCAATCGCCCCAAACAGGACAGTTCATATATGGTAATATGAAAACAAACAATATTTTTGAGGAATCCGGTTGGATCCCTCCAACCTGTTCTTCCCTGTACTCGAATGGTTATCTCAAATCAGACCATTCAGTTTTGTTTAACTGATAACACTAAATAGCAACCATTCAACATCAACCACAAGCAATTCAAACAATTCAACCATTTAAACACGTTTATAAATAAACGTGACCAACCAAGGTGAGTTACCTTTATTGGAACCAATCGTTAAATAACGATTTGGTACTTCACTGAAATTAAACACAGTTTAATTTCATCGGGTAAATCAATAGATAAATATATCATTAGCAGAACAGTCAACCATTGGCAAGCAGAGCATACAAAATAAAAATACCCAATTTATATAAAATATAAAAAGGGTAACTGAGTGAGTTTAACTCACCTTGAGTTGCGTTGTTACAATAACAACTGATTTGATTAAATTAAACTCGCGTTTAATTTAACTAGGATTTCCAACTGCGCTCAACTTTGTCCGTTCCGGTTCCATGATCTAGTTTGTCGATGGTGTTCCATTCTGCTAACATATGAGATCGTTACAAAATTATACATAATACAAATTATATGATTTAATTTAAAGTTTGAATTTCCGTAATTAATAATTTGTTTAAACAAATTACTTGGATTAGGGACAAAAAGCATACGGCCTCGACTCTCCTTCTACTCCCCATTTCATCGTTCTTTGTCCGTTCAGGAAAGCACCAGACTTCAACTACTCCTTCTACTCAATACCATGCTTCCTTGTTTTTTTTTTTTTCATGTCCGCCCATCCCATTTCTTCACTCTTTTCCACGTGCTACCCCTCCACTTCGCTACTTCCATTTCTCACCTTGCTGCATGTTTCAATCCCCTACCACATTTGCTTTTTCTCCCCAACCGCTCCCCCTCCTGAAACATTAAACCCAGCACCCCTTGTACACCCCTCACCTATACCACAAAACCCATGCTGCCACCTATTGTTCAACCACTCACGGTTTCCCCCTCCTCCACTTCGGTATTCCCTCTTCTCGTCTCTTTTTTTTTCCATCGAATGGAGAAAAAGTCCCATGTATTTATAACGAGTGGAACCGTGGCCATCAAGTAAAATATATATTAATATATGTTTAGGTCGTAGGTGAGCTGTCTATAGGTGGGATTACCCAAAACTTGGTCGGCACGGTGTTGTATATTTGAAGACAAAGAAAACTTTGTTTGAGCGCAAGAAAGGAACAGCGTGGCACGGGTGGAAAATTAGCAGACAAGAAAATAAAATAAAATAAAATTACATATGTTACTGAAAAGAAAAGCAAGGGTATAGGCTTGGAGTGCAAAGAATAGCGTACGGCAAAAATACAATATAAGGTTGCGTTGGTGCCTTATATAAAGAAGTGTACATATTTATATTATTATTATATTGTTCCATGTTTTGCATAGAGAAATTCGTCAAGTTACCTACATAAACCCTCCGTTTTTGCCAAACAAATAGGTAATCCTAGCAAAAAAAAATATTCCGGACCCAATGGGACAAGTTTCGTCGAATTCCGACACCGTTTGCGAAAATCCCTTAGAAAATATCGATGAAAAACACCGAGCAATAATTCCTAACAATTCCAGAAAAAATCCTAAAAATATGAGGCCTTGACGTTTCACTAGACCTCTTCCTAAGGTTTCGTATGAAACTTGTTTTGTTGAATTCTGAGTCCGTTTGACCAGTTAACCATTCAGTTTAGTTTGGTTTAAGTTAAAAACATAGCGTACCCCACTATGAAATATTCTGTTCACGTAGGGACTGTTATGGACAGAAACAAAAATACCATTTAAATGAGTGATGTGCTCTGGTCCCAAAAATGTAATAATACCGGTAGATGGACTCATATTGTGAAACCCCGAAATGTCGATACAGGGTGCCACATACTCCAAATAAAAAGTTGCTTATTAAATTAATTAAAAATTACAGTAAAATTCTAAAAATTAAATTATCGCTACTCCCCAAAAGGACCTTGTCTAAATTCAAACCCGATCTCTAATTATATCGAATAAACCGATACGGTCGATAAACGATTCTATAGCGACTATTCAAAAATTTGATTTGGACATATCTCAAAATCTACATGACGAAATCCTGATTTTTCTCTTCTACTAGAAAGATATACTCCATCAGCTCCACCCGTTTCTTGTTTCACAGAAATCCAATTTAAAACGAACTCTGTACATTCAGTTGAAGTTCAAATCGCCAAATAGCGAACTGCAGTGCCATTTCGAGCTCGTTTATAAATATATAAATAAATTAACGTTCAAACTCCGTTTAAATAACGAATTATATATTAAAATCCATTTATTTTCTAAATAAAATATTTAGAATAAATAAATTAAATTGAATATTTGACGGCCAAAAACGCGGGATATTACAAAAACTAAGTGGAGTTTTAATGAATCTTTAATTAGATTGAAAAGGTGTTAGAATGGAGTATCAGCAGTTTTACTCCAGGCGAAAGTTAAATCTTTAATTAGATTTGAACATGAAATGGTAATTGAATTTACCGATAACACTGTGGTGTTAGATATGAAGTATTACCAGTTTTACTTCATGGGATGAATAGGTTGGGATTGGGAAATAAAATAAATGATTACTTCAGTGTGGTTCGCTAATCCCGACTAGTTTGAATTGATATTCAAAAAGGAGATTAAAGAATAAATTTAAAGAATTTATCTTTGATAAAATTAATGGGAACCTTTCCCAAAATATAAGAATATTTGAATAAAAGAATATTCTGAATTGAAATGAGGCGTATGTTGTGTTTGTGTAGCACGTATTTATTATATACGCTAGTTATTCAGAAAGACCGGGTTTATCCCATTCTGAATAACTGATATGACGATAAGTCGAAGATGAAGACGGTGGTCGAAGACCGGAGGTCTTCACGTCGTTTCGGTGATTGCTGATGATCTTGATTGGGCTGTACACCCAAGAAGATGGAAACAGTTAGTGATCGTCCAGACGTACTTGGAGATCGATGGATATGCGGGGTACTAGGTGCCTCCGGTTTCGTTCAGACCCAGAACGAACTTGTAAATGGACTGTGTGTCTGACATTGGATTTTAGTCTGTGTGATTGATTTCCATTAAATATATATCTGTTAGGCGGCGGAGAATTTATTCTCTTGCTTAACGCCCTTCTTTGAGATGTACGAGCTCAGGGGTTATATAATGATGGATATCAAACGCATGGAGTGAATTGCCTGTATGGCATGCCTAAGTCGTAATTGATCAAGGCTTCTGTTGAAAAGCAAAGTCTTGTGGTGATGATCAAATCATGGCCTGTGTGGCATAGCTTTGTGTAACGTGAATTCGCGAGCCTCACACCCCGGTTGTGAACCAGAAACGGGAGAGGACCTCAGGGAGGGCATGCGTTTCCTTCTAGATAGAAGTGGCGTCAGTGGTTTTACACGCCCTGACGAGTTTGACTTATGTGGTTGTTGCTGTTGCGAGGCGCCTCAGATATATCGGTCGATCCGGGACCGATGGAGTCATTGGACTCATTGATACCCCATAGGGTGGGGAGACGTAGTGTTCAGGCATAATAATCCACATCGGTGCACTGGCCCAGACGATCCAAGGGGCAGTTGCGGCTGTTCCTGAGACACGTGCTAGAGCGTCTCGAATCGGTTGAGGACTATCTTTTGCCTCGGTTCACAGATGGAAATCCAACTTCCAATACGTGACTTTGCGGTTTTGTTTGTAGAGCCAAGTATGGCGACATAGTGGGATGGGGCGCTTATGCCGTCTATGATTGATACTTATGATTTGAAGTTGTTTTATACACTATGCACTAATAATATTATCAAATCATTTGTTTTAAACGTATCAAGCATTCTTGGCTATTATAAGGTAAAAACTCTATCCTCCGGCTTGCGTTGCATTGTGTGATGGGACCTGGGTCTTATAATAGCTTCATTATTCTTTATTTAGCATTGCGTTGTTGCTTTATGCACTGGTGTTCTTGGGAGGAAACCCATTCCGTGTTATACGGCGTGGTCCTTTGATTCACCTAGCTTTAAAAATAAAGATTAATAACTGTTTTAGTTCTCACACCAGTCCCATGACTGACCTGGAGTTTATTGTTTTAACCTAAACTCTGGGTGCCCTTATTTTGACACGGGCAGCTAGTAGTTTTGGTTTTGCAGATTTATATTCACAGGATCCTAGTTTACAGCTGGAATGATATCCGGAAAGCTTTGTATCCGTATATCTCTTCTAGTTGTGTATTGTATTATTTCCGCTGCGATGTATTTAAATGTAAATCTCTGATATTTCTGTGTAATATTGATTCATTTATACTCTGTATATTCTTGTATTCTGATGGAATTGTTGTAATATACAATGAAATGTTCTTCCGTCTGCGTTCTATTTTGTCGTGTTCTAAAAACGATCAGGCGCTTCGAACGGTCTAGATCGGTTTAGCTACTGATTCGGATCGAGCGAAATTCATTGTTGTCACATCAAAAGATGCTTGATACGATAAAATGGATTTGATATTATTATTAGTGTATATATGTTTAAAAACAATTTCAATCATAATTTATCAATCATAGATGGCGTAGTACCCCATCCTACTATGTCGCCATACTAGTTATACAATCAGAACCGCATGATGTCGTATTGGAAGTTGGATTCCATCATGAGTCAAGGCTATGGACGATCTCCTGACCAATTCGAGACACTCTAGCAATGTCTCAGGATTTGGACGCTGGCGAATCCTTGGATACAGCAGGGCCGGTCCACAAATACTTTAGTGGATTAGTTATGCCTGAACACACGCTTCCCGATCCTATTGGACCTATAAATTGGCCATTGCGACCAATAAAAATCCAAGGTGCCTCATAATCCATCAACCATATAAGTAAAAATGTCGAGCCGTGTAAAAACCCAAACATCACTTCTAGCTAGAAAGAAACATGTGCACTCCCTGCGTTACCTTGTCCCGTTTTTGACTCTACCAGGGTGTGAGGCTCGCGAGGTAACGTAATACACAAAGCTATGCCTAAATAGGCTATGCTTTGATCATCATCCACAAGGCTCTGTTTTTCAACAAAAGCCTTGATCCATGCATCTTAGTGTGCCACATTGTCAATCCCTACCATTGATTTCTACCAATATATAACCTCTGAGCTCATAGGTCTCGGAGAAGGGTATTAAACAAGAGAATGAATTCTTCGCTACCAAACAGATATATATTAGCAGAAATCAACAGATACAATGTAAAGGAATACAACGTCAGACATACCATCCATTTACAAGTCCGTTCTGGGTTTGAACGAAACCGGAGGAACCTTATTCCTCACATATCCGAACAATCAACATGTACGTCTGGACGGCTACCACTGTAGCCCCTTTCAAGGTAGCTACTCCAATCATGGGCATCGGTAGCCTCTCATCCATTCGACATGAAGATCATCGGTCTTGCACCATCTTCAATTTCTTCGAATGTTAGTCGTTATATTCATTATTCAGAATGGGTTAAACCGGTCTTTCCGAATAACTCGCGTAATTTAAAATCAAGTGTTATAAAACACATCCAACGCCTCATTCCAATTCAAAATGTTCTTTTAATAAAATATTCACAATATTAGGGTAGAATCCCCATTAATTTTATCAATGATAAAATCTTTGAATTTATTCTTAAATCTTTAAAAATCATTACTTAAATATTATTCAAATTTAAGAAAGTAATCTTTTCTTTAACTGGATTAAAGAGCCGATGTCATTTAAAACACAGTTCACGATAAACCTAAAATCATCATCCATTAAATATGGGTTTTTCATAGAAATTGAATTAATATATAATCGATATAAATTTCTATATCAGACCAATAATATAAATGGAATAACGACAAAGCCTTTTAAATTCCATATATAGTAACAGCCTTCTTTTACAGAAATTCATCTCGATTATTACCGAACCAAATTTCGTCCAATTCCAATTTAATGTAATAAATTAGAAAACTTCATTTTGGAAAATTTTCCAGTTAAATCCTAATAAAAGATTTATAAATTCCGAATTATATTTTCACTGTTAATTGGGTTAAAGAACAAATGTCATTTTAAAACTCAGGTCACGATAAACCCAATTCACATTTCACTTTATTCCAATTACAAAATATAATTTGAAAACTTTATTTATCTTAAATAAAAGATTTATCTTTTACACGGGGTTTTATGAATAGAGTTATTTAAGACTCCATTCACGATAACCCAAAATCCAATTTATTTTAAAACATTGGATTATCTTTTTAGTTAATAACTAATTCATTTTGATAAAAATGTATTTTACCGTTAAAAAATTTGAGTTTTCATCTTAAAATCTTTTTAAATCGTTTATTATGATTTTACATAATTTTTCTATATTTTAAATAATTTTATTAAGGCATTTGCTGTCGATTTCCATAAATGGTCATCGAACTGCACTTACAACGACCTTTTCTAAAATTGATTTGGACATATCTCTAAATCTAACCGTTAGATTTCAAAACTCTTATATTCATTGAAAAACTCTTTTCGATCGAATCCAACAGTTCCGGTTTTAGGAGAATCCGACGGTCGGATCTCCTGTTACGTAAATTTGAAGTTAATGGTCGAAATTCGCGAACGGTCGCTGCGTGGCGCGTTCTATTCAGGCCATTTTATATATATATTATATATCATCGATTTCTATTAAAACTTATTTTATAAAATATTTATAAATTCATTTTAATATGATTTTTATCTTTATTTTCAATTTTATAGCAAAATCAAATATTCTATATTTTTATCGTATTAAAATATTTATATTTCCAAAATATTAGATTTATAAATAACTTCTTTTTATATTTATTTTAAAATGAAATAAATCGATTGATAAACCCGTTTGGGTAAAAATAACGTTTGCTACATAATTCGGCTTCACATTTTATATTTTTATATTCGCCTAAAAGGGACATAAAAATCATAGTTTTATTTACACTGAATATTATTTTAAAATATTCATAATTTTAAAATATTCTTTATTTACAAAATTCTTTACTTCAAAATATTCTTTATATAAAGATGTTCTTCATTTTTAAAAATATTATTTTATTAAAAATACTCTGAATCGGGATGTGACTCAATCAATTACCATATAAATTCAGTTATATGGATTTCACATATTGCATATATTCAACGATAATGATAAACAATCATCAAGCAATACATTCACATCCAAAGTGAGAATTATAACTGTGTGAGCATTAGAATAAATAAATAAGTAATGCTCAACACAGACTGTCAATCCATCGATTGACAATTAATTAAATATTGGGGCTAGTGTATATCAAATGTCGTCCCAACACCCGTGTGGGGTTTCAACCAACAAACAATAATAGATTATTGTGCACTTGGGCGATGTGTGAAAAATTATCGTCGCAATCACATAAACAAGTCGGATGACTTGTGAATGGAAGTGTAATATTTCAACAATGAGAAAATTTAAATGATTCCTACATATGAAACAAAGATGTATATTTTTATTATTCACCTATTTCATTTAATATCTAATTCTTTTTAATGCATATAAAATGGCAATAAAAATATAACATTAAAATCTACTCTTTTTATTGTCTTTAAAATGACAATAAAAATGCAACTTTCAATTCTATTCTTTTTATTTCAACTAATTAAAATGTCACTTTTAATTCTATACTTTTTATTGCCTCTAATTTGACAATAAAAATGCAACCTTTCATTCTATCATTTTTATTACAACTAAAATGTAAATAAAAAAAGTAACTTTTAAATTCTATCTTTTATTTACATCTAAAATGTAAATAAAAAATGTAATTTTTAATCTATTATTTTATTTACATCTAGAATGTAAATAAAAATATAACTTTTTAATCAACTCTTTTATTCACGTCTAAATTGTAAATAAAAATGTAACTTTTATTTTAATATTTTGTCTGCATGTGAAATTGCAAACAAAAATGCAATTTTTATTTTAATGTTTTGTTTGCATCTAAAATTGCAAACAAAAATGCAACTTTTCCACGGTGTTTATTTGCATCTAAATATGCAAAAAGAAAAAAAAATGTAATTTTCTCTACGGTGTTTATTTGCATTAAAATATGCAAATAAAACGGAGATCTTTTTCTATGATGTTTATTTGCATCTAAATATGCAAATAAAAAAATGTAATTTTTAATAAAATGTTTTGTTTGCAACTAAATTTGCAAACAAAAATGCAACTTCATATTCCTAACTTTTTATTGTAATTCTAATTGACAATAAAACATAATATCATGTTTCTAACTTTTTACTAAAATCCAAGTGACAATAAATATATGTTCATTTTTGGTAACAATAACATGACACTAAAAATATTCATTTCTAATGCACTAACATGACATTTAAAAATATAATGTTCATCTCTAATGCATTAATGTGACACTTAAAAATATATACTCATTTTTCATGAAACTTAATGACACTAATATTAAGTTCATTTTTCAAGAAACATGACGACGCTAAAAATAAGATTATTTTACATGTAACTTAACGATGTTAAAATATGATTATTTTACATGTAACTTAGCGACGCTAAAAATATGATTATTTTACATGTTTCACAGCGACGCTAAAATATGATTATTTTACATGCAACATAACGACGCTAAAAATATGATTATTTTACATGTTTAATGTCTACACTAAGAATATGATTATATTCAGTTGAAACATGACGACGCTAAAAATATGTTTATTTTTAATAAATTAATACGGCACTAAAAATAATGTTCGTTTTCAATAAATTGAAATAACACTAAATTTATGTTCATTTTTAATGACATAACACAATGCTAAATTTATATTCGCTTTTCATGAAAATACACAATGCTAAATTTAAGTTCATTTACATAACGCTAAATTTAAGTTCATTTATGCAATAACATTAATTTTGGTGTCTACATAAGGTGTAATTTCTCATATGAATACATGTTATAACATCTAAATTTGGGTGTCAAACTATGGTGTCAATTTCATATTAACACATGTAATAACAACTAGACTTCGGTGTTAACATATAACGTCATAAATCAAATAAAAATGAATACTCTTATTTAAAACCACATCTAATCAAATTGGTGTTAATAGATCTAAATAAATAGGAAAATTTATTGCAAGACATAGATCTAAACAAACATGTATATGCCAAACCATCAAAATTCGCAAAACAACAATGTCCAAACACATGACATCGCAAATATGATTATAATCATATATTCATGAATATAAATAGTGATAAATAGTTAAATGTTTAATTATTCATTAAAACGGAAATCTCACAATTGCTTTTAATTCAGATCTGAAATTTCCTGAATTTTCAACGTACTCCATTTAAGCTGTAATCAGTTCCATGTTGTAGAATTCTCCGCCACGATCGCAACGCAATTCGTTTCGTCAGATACTGATTTCATTAATACATGATATGGTATTTTAAATACTAGTGACTTCATTTGAATAATTAATTAAAAATAAAATTCTGTAACCATCCTCTTAAACCCGTCATCTTCTTCCCAGGTATTCACGGCAGAAGTTCTCACTCATTTCGAAACCAGAGATGATTGTGACTATTGATATTGTAGCCTTCATCGAGCTCTACGATCTCGCGTTTGGAGTTTTTGAAAATCATTGAGAAATTGAGGAGATAGAAGTGGAATAAGATGGTTGCGTTTCAGCCATTGAAGATAAGGGGGCGGTGGCTCTGTTTTATTAGGGTTTAGGTTTTGTAAATTTTAAGGTATATACATATTAATACTATTTTATCCTTTTATTCCTCAAGGCCCATTCACATTTTGTATGTTATATGCTAAAAATTTTTTTTTGAATTGCTGAATAAGGCTAAGGTGGCATATTTACTTCTCATTTATGTTTCCTTACATCCCCTTTATTACATGCTATAATGAAACATTTATATTTTCTTTTACTATTCAAATTTAGATAACAATGAAAAAGAGAGAGAGAGAGGATAAAATGGAAAGAATTAATGCTAGATTAATGCTATTTGTTTATGAACATGTAGTCTACGTTTGGAATTTCTAAAAGTTAAATTTGAATTGATAGGGGAAATATTTAAGAGGACAGCCAAAGATATGTACATATATATACCTATATATATGTTGTCAAAATTTATTTTATTTATAACCTACACATTATTTTCAATCAATAAATTAGTAAATGTCATTAAAGTTCCTAAGACGTTGTTAGTGTTAACATATTTCAAACTAGAATCTTTTAAATGCATCATTCTACATTAAAACTGTAATTTTAAACGTAAAAACATATTTCAACTAAAATCTTTTTAGAATATGCATGCATACATAAATCTTTTATTAAGGTTTAAATGTTACATCAATTTAAACAAGCTATGAATCATTTTAATGAATCATTATTACATAAAAATGTGAATTTTTATGTTACAACAACTTTTCTATTTAAACAAATGTTCATTCTTCATATTTTCTTCTTTACAATAAAAATGTAAACTTTTTATTATTTAACATTATTATTATTATTATATATTTTTTTATAATAGAATTTCTAATTTCAGGTGCATTTTCTATTTAAAATTTTAAATTGGTTCTGATTTTCAGGGTTGTTACAGGACATGTGCGTGCATGGGCCAGGCAGAGGGGGCTAAGACGACAGTGACACCAGTAGATATGGTTGTGCACACCATAGGTTTCCACTTTAGGAAGTAATACCTCCTACTGTGGGGCCAGCACAGGATATCTATAGGGTAGGGAGTCGATCGATTAGGGTACTTGGACGTATGACCTAAGCCTACCAACTTATAATGGAAGGGATCATCTCATTTTAGTTATACTAGTAATAATGTAGAGTA
Organism: Allium sativum; assembly: GCA_030737875.1. NCBI lineage: Eukaryota > Viridiplantae > Streptophyta > Magnoliopsida > Asparagales > Amaryllidaceae > Allium > Allium sativum. The sequence goes on along the minus strand of CM060921.1, from coordinate 503,621,751 downwards.
ATCATTAGTGAGGCACATACACCTTAACTTGCTTACCCTGTCATACCTGCCAGTTATGCAGCGATCTCTCTTATCCACTTTATATGCATATCATGTTGCTTTTAATTATCTACTGGCTAAAATAGACTCGCTGGACTTTATGTCTGACCATGTTGTTACTCCTTCTTTCTACCGTCCCTATCCACTCCCCCTAGGTTCTCAGCGAGGAAACACTCAGACTTAATAAGGAATCAGATATCATCTTGCTAGGAGCTACTTTGGTTGTATGGCTCAAGTTCTTGTCTCTACTATGGATTAACTCTTTTTATTGGGGAAATGATGTTTTTTATTTACTTATGTACTCTGATGGTGCAAGACAAAAGTTATTTTATTGTAATGGTTTTTGTGACTTATGAAATTATGGACCATGGTATTATGACTTATGTTTGAAATAAAAGTTTAAATTTTCTGCTGCTGCCTTATTTATATCTGTCTTGTAATTATTTTGTGTCTGTTTACCTATAGCGTTTCACGAAACTTAATGCATTCCCTTAGTGAGTGACATTAATAGACGTGGGGTGTTTCACTTAGTATCAGAGCTAAAGGTTACCATATTAGATAAAAGTTTGGGAAATTATTTTCAAAAAGGTTATAAAAGAAAAGCATTTTCAAAAGAAAAGTCTATTTTGAAAAACATTCCCCAAAAAGCCAAATATAGTATCCTTCGGTCCTTTATCTAAATTTCTTCCTTTTCCTTTTTCGGCATGTCTGGGGAACAAAACATTCCTAATATCCTAGAGGGCGTCACAATACCCGAATGGTTCCATAGGTATTTGGAGGCCAGGCGCCTGCCGAAGGCCAAGAAAACGTTCCTCCCCAAGTTGCACCAGTCATTCCTCCTCCCCCTCCAAGAGTTGATAACTTTGCCAAGGTCTGCAAAGACTTCCGTGCTATGGGAGGAAAGCCATTCCATGGGAACGAGACATTCATAGAAGCTCGGAATTGGCTTAAGAAGACAGAGGAGTTATTTTTAATCTTTGAAGTGGAGGACCGAAGGAAAATTCAATTAGCTGCTTGGCTATTAAAGGACAAAGTTTCATTTTGGTGGGAAATCACTCAAGATGGACGTCCGATAGAAACTTGGGAAGACTTTAGGCAGAGGTTTGAAATGAAGTTTCTTTCCCAAGCAGAGAGAAGCATACATATGGAGAGGTTCTTAACTCTCAAACAAGGAAATCTGACGGTGAAGGAGTATGTGAACAAGTTCAACCAGCTGGCAAGCTTCGGGTTAGATTTGGTGGACACACCGCACAAAAGGGCTTTGCGGTTTGCTAAAGGACTGAATGAGCCTCTGCATGGTTTAGCCATGTCCCATATTCCAATGGGGGCCACTTTTGAAAATCTTGTAGATATGGCCCTAATGCATGAAGAGGACAAGGGAGAGAAGAAGGAAACAAAGACTGAGGGGACATCGCAGAATAAGAAGGTGTGGCCTAAGAAGGGGCAGCAACAACAGAAGAAAGGGGGAAAAGATGACAAAGGAAAGGATAAGATAAAATGTCACAATTGTGGAAGGAGGGTCACTTGATCAAAGATTGTAAAAGAAGGAAGGCCAGTTGCTTTAATTGCGGAGAGGTCGGACACTTCTCTAAAGAGTGCCCAAAGAAACAGGGATCGCAGGGACAAGGTTAAAGAGCAGGGACTTCTGGAGGGTAGGTGCATGCTCTCGCGATCAGTGCTCCTTAAAAAGGTTGAAAATTTTCCATAGAAAGTTTAGTTTCTCTTTCAAACTATCCAATTAGAACACTTTTTGATTCCGGTGCTTCACATTCGTTTATATCTAGTTATGTGGTTGAATCTCTGCATTTAATTACTAGTATGGTAGTAGATCCCATAGTTGTTTCAAACCCCATTGGTGGTTCGGCTCATCTATCGATGATTTGTCGGATATTGAAAATATCTGTGTTAGGCGTCAAGTTTGAATGTGACGCCTATGTGCTCGGATTTATGGGCTATGGGTTGATTCTAGGAATAACGTACGGGGCCATTCTGGATTGTGAGAGGTGTTAGACTTCTGACTTATCATGGAATGACCTTCGAAATCCTTGTGACCCCCAAGGGTCTGTTATGCTTAGCTTCCTAGAGTCTCTAGATGCATCCATAGATGACTTGCAATATGTTTCGGTGGCTCGAGATTATCCCGATGTTTTCGATGAGGTACGGGGTTTACCTCGAAGGCGTGAGATCGACTTCCGCATATATCTGGTGGACAATGCAAAGCTAGTTGCATTACCAGTGCGCCACATGGCTCCAAGAGAGAGGAGGGAGGTGAGTAAGCAAGTACGGGAGCTACTTGAAAAAGGGTTTATCAGACAAAGCAAATCTAAGTGGGGTGCTCCAGTAGTATTCGCAACTAAAGCGGATGGTTCGCTTCATTTGTGTGTTAACTATAGAGAGTTAAATATGCTCACCAAGAAGAATAGGCACCCACTTCCGGGGATTGATGATTTATTTGATTAGCTTGTTGGTGCCACAATATTTTCTCAATTGGACTTGGCTACGGGGTTCCATCAGTTGAGGGTGGCTGAGGACAACACAGAAAAGATTTCTTTTAGAACTCCAGACAGTTTCTTTGAATGGCTAGTTTTGAACTTTAGGTTGACAAATGCACCCACCTATTTTGTTGATTTGATGAGTAGGGTTTTTAGGGAGTTCCTAAACAAATTCGTCGTAGTCTTTGTTGGTGATATTTTGATCTTCTCCAGGAGTGAAGAAGAGCATGCCTAGCATTTAGGAGAAGATTTGAAAACTAAAGACCCTGTAGATCGCCAACCTATTGGTGGGAATCTACAGAAAGATTATTGCTTGGACCAGATATGGTTAGGGATACGTCTGAAAAGATTGACCTTATTCGACGGTGGATGAAGACAGCTCAAGATAGGCAGAAGTCCTATGCAGACAAGAGAAGGACTGATGTCGAACTCGAAGTGGGAGACTTAGTTTTTATTAAAGTATCACCTCTGAGGAATGTGGTTCGCTTCAGTTCAGTTGGGAATTTGGCACCTAGATTTACGGGACCATTTCCCGTAACCGAGAGGATTGGCCAAATGTCCTATAGAGTACAACTCCCAGAAAATCTATCTGGTGTTCATGACGTTTTCCATGTCTCTCATCTGCGAAAGTGCCTGCATGACACCGCGGAAGTTGTTGAGCCGAGCATGTTGGAAGAAGTCGAAGTGGAACGAGAGGCGACAGTCAGACGAGTCCCTACCCGTATTCTTGGGTCAGCGATTAAGAAGCTGCACAATAAGGAAATCAAGATGCTAAAGGTTCAGTGGGGAGATAACCCAGAAGATGTGACTTGGAAAATCGAAGACAAGATTCGTGCTTCGTACCCTTTTCTTTTTGAGAATATGTTCTTAACTCCTTTTTCCTAAGTTTTATCAATGCTTGTTTCTGTCAATAGAATATATCTTATCCATCGTATTTTCGACCTTTTGATAAGGATCCTATGGATGTAAATATGTGTTTGAAACATGTTATTTTTGATGGATGCAAGTGGATGCATGTGTTTGCTAGTGGTTGCCTATGGACGCATATACACACATTAGGCACTAAGATCGGCTGAATTGCTTTCATATTGCATATGGATGTGTGTGCATTTTCTATCCTTTTATGGATGGAAATGGATGAACTGGCATATGGATGTCGCATTTGGACGAATGGGTGTGCATACATATAGAACCTATATAATACAATAGGTTTATTTGCATACATATTGGATTCATGGCACTAGCATACATTGCATTAAGGAGGTCTACTGAATCAGTAGACCGCCTGATCTTCGCATTAGCGTTGGGACATATACGCACATCTTTGCATATATTCATATAAGAATTAGAAATATTTAATGACAATGGATGCCAGTGATTGGTGGATGATTAGAAGAATGATGGATGGTAGGATATGCATTCCTCTCGACTTAGAGATTTCGGGACGAAATCCTTTGAGTAGTGGAGAATGTAACACCCCGAATTTTTTACAACATTAAAAAGAATAAATTAAAATATAATTGATTTAATATTCAGATTTAGAGGAAACGGACTGCACCATTGCATCCGTCTCTAAATTCTGGTCAAGATAGATATTTGGTTTGCATAGAACGGACACCGTATGAAGAACTTATGAGAGTTTTTAAGTTTATATACGCATAAAAATATTTTATATATACGCATGACTGAGAGGTGAGTCAGAGATGAGACAGAATCCTATCTAGAGGATTCAAATTTGAAAAATTCCTTTGAGCGGCAAAATTACCGCTCTAGGGGGTCGACCCCCCTAGAAGGGTGTCGACCTAGGAGACGACCCCCCTGAAGGGGTGTCGACCTAGGGGTCGACCCACCCATAGGGGTGTCGGCACCCCTATGGCTGAGGTGCAACTCGGTTTTAGGGGTTCTGGAAGCTATATATACATGTCATATTTCTCGTATTCTCTTCATTGGGAGTCATGGAGGCCATATGTTGCTGGAGTGCGAACTGAACCGTTTCTACAATAACATATTCTAGTAATCCAATTCAGAAATTGTAGATCCGTTCTTCCTAAATTCTCTAAACCTAGCGCTGTGGGTTTCTAGATTACTTTTAGGTTTAGATAAATAAAAGTATGCTCTAAACGACTACGGATTGGATATGTTGTAAAGTATGATTTTGTATTAATGTAAAATTCTGTACTATGTTATGACAGATCTATTTTGCTAGATCTAATGTAATTGTAGTGATTCGATTATGATGCTTATGTGGATCTTGACTTGTAACCAAGTTATGGTGGATGTACATCTATTAATTTGGACAATTGAGACATTACTTAGATCTAAATCTTTATGATTAATCATCTTTCACCTGTCATATTGTGATACATTGAGATATGTCGTAAACTTGACATGTGAATCCACCTTTAGATCTAAACATATTATTATGTCACCCTAACTATGCTAGATCTAAGTAATTGGACACCTAATGTTTAATCTGGATCTCATTATGCTTGCTTGAACATTATAGTAGTTGCCACAAGTTACCAGTTTGATGTCCACTTTATTATGGTGTTAATCACATGTCCATTCACTTTGTTATTATGCCAGTTTATGTTCATGTTTATGCCAAGACATGTTGAAACTATCACCCTTGTCATATTCCCTTTTTATTGTTATAGCTAGGTTACTTTATAGCCTAGATGCCGCCAAAATAAGTACGAATATGTTAGAGAGGAAACGGGGAAAAAGGGATTATAATTGGCATGAATCATGTAATGGTTAATATGAAATGGGACATGTAATTCAAATGGGGAAAACATAGAAATAGTTACCAATAATGGCATAGGTAGATTTGTGTTAATTTGGAATGTTTAGTAATTTACAATTAGGAATTGTAAATTGCACTTATGACACGAGGTTAGGTTACATTAGTGGTGGGAGTCTGCTCGGATCCGACCGGCATATCCATTAGCTGCTAACGTTGAACCTAATCTGGGAGGTCTAAGTACGCAAATACGAATCAGGCTAAGACACGAGGTTAGTCCTAACTGTGGAATAGGACTGCTCCGACCGACCGACATATCCAGCATCCACAGGTTGTAGGCCTAATGTGGGAGGTCTAGCCCATTTTAACCATAAATGAAATGGTAATGAAATGGACTACTTAACCTAATTAAGTATGACTATGGACTTAAGTTAGGGTTAAGTAAAATTGGACGGGTAGTGGTGGGTTAAGTAAATTAGAGGGGGTAGGTAATATATATATATATATATATATATATATATATATATATATATATACATGCCCATGAACTTAACCCAATAAGGTTTTGTAATTAAAGACACCTAATGGTATACATAACCGGTAGATAATGTAATAAGGTTATGTAATTAAAGATACCTAGTGGTATACATAACTGGTAGATAATGTAGTTAAGTTATGTAATTAAAGACACCCTTTAGGGTAAGCATAACTAGTATAGGGCTATGTAATTATAGACACCTAAAGGTATACATAGTCAGTGGAAAACCTAGTGGGGATACAAGACAAGGGGGAGAGCTTGTATCATATTGTGTGGAACCCAATTAAGTTAATAACCCGGAGTTGGTATCAAGTAAAGAACTCCGTACTAGGCGGAGAAGGGGCACGCTTACTAATTGATTGTAAGAGATCTAAACGAGGCGGATGGTGTGGGCGGTGCAAACCGACCAGGGATATGCGCGTGCATGGGCCAAGCAGAGGGGGTTAAGACGACCGTGACACCAGTAAATATAGTTGTGACACCATAGGTTGCCACTTTAGGAAGTGACACCTCCTACGGTGGGGCCAGCACAGGATATCTACAGGGTAGGGAGCCAATCGATTAGGGTATACTTGGACGTATGACCTTAGCCTACCAACTTATAGTGGAAGGGATCATCTTATTTCAGTTATACTAGTAATAATGCAGAATAATCATTAGTGAGGCACATACAACTTAACTTGCTTATCTTGTCACACCTACTATTTATGTAGTAATCTCTCTTATCCACTTTATATGCCTATCATGTTACATTTAATTATCTACCGGCTAAAAGTAACTAGACTCTCTAGACTTTATGTATGACCCTGTTGTTTCTCCTTCTTTCTTCCACTCCCCCCACAGGTTCTCAGGGAGGAAACACTCAGACTTAGTTAGGAATCAGATATCAGCTTGCTAGGAGCTACTTCGGAAGTATGGCCCAAGTTCTTATCTCTACTATTTCTTAACTCTTTTTATTAGGGAAATGATGTTTTTTATTTACTTATGTACTCTAATGGTGCAAGATAGAAGTTATTTTATTGTAATGGTTTTTGTGACTTATGAAATTGTGGACCATAGTATTATGACTTATGTTTGAAATAAAAGTTTAAATTTTCTGCTGCTGCCCTATTTATATCTGTCTTGTAATTATTCTGTGTCTGTTTACCTATAGCGCTTCATGAAACTTAATGCATTCCCTTAGTGAGTGACATCAACGAACGTGGGGTGTTTCAGAGACATTCTAGCAAATGCCTCAGGATTCGGATGCTTTCGAATCCTTGGATCTTCAGGGCCGATCCACACATACTTTAGGGATTAATTATTCCTAAATAATATGATTCCCTATCCTATCAGACCTATCACTTAGCCAGTAGCGACCAGTATCTAGGGCCACTAGGGACTCAATCCGAGGGGCCTTGCAATCCATGATCCACATAAGTAAAAAAGTCTGGGCTTCATACCATTACACCACTTCTAGCTAGAAAGAAACGCATGCATTCCCTGTAGTCACGATCCCATTTTTGACTCCTACCGGGTGTGAGGCTCGCGAATTAACGATACACAAAGCTATGCTATTTAAAGCCATGCATTGATCATCAACCACAAGACTTTTCTTTTCAACAAAAGCCCTGATTATTTTCATCTTAGCATGCCACACTGACAATTCACGCCATGCAACTGATGTCTATCAATATATAACTTTTGTGTTCGTACGTATCAGAGAAGGGGGTTAAGCAAAAGAATAAATTCTCCGCTAACAAAACAGTTATATATATAATAGTAATCAATCAACACATAATAAAATCCAATGTCAGACACACATCCATTTACAAGTCCATTCTGGGTTTGAACAAAACCAGAGGAACCTTATTCCTCATCCCATATGAACAATACATGAGAGGGGTTCTCGCATATCCGGTCGATCTCCAAGTACGTCTGGACAGTCACCACTTATTACCTTGTCTTGGATGTACGACACAATCAAGACATCAGTAATCATCCAAATGATGTGAAGAACTCTGGTCTTCAACCATCGTCTTTATCGTCAACTTTTAATTATCATATTCATTATTCAGAATGGGTTAAACCCGGCCTTTCCGAATAACTCACACATTTTATAATCAATAATCAAGTGTTTTAAAAACACATCATACGCCTCATTCGAATTCAGAATATTCGTTTATTCAAATATTCACATCTTTAGGGAAAGGTGCCCATTAATTTTATCAAAGATAAATTCTTTTAAATTTATTATTTAATCTTCCTTTGGATATCCATTTCAAAAGATTTCATTTTATCTTTTCACAAATCTAAACCAAAATAAGATTTATAAAGCTAGTCGGGATTATCTAGCCTTACCGGAGTAATCATTTATTTATTAATCCCAATCCCAACCTATTCATCCTATGGAGAAAAACTGGTAGTACTCCATATCTAACACCCACGGTGTTATCGGTAAATTTAATTACCGTTTCACGTTCAAATCTAATTAAAGATTTAACTATCGCCTGAAGTAAAACTGGTGGTACTCCATTCTCGATCATTTCCTTTAAATTATCACATTCACATTGCAATCTGATTAAAGATTCATTAAAACTTTACTTAGTTTTAATCTCATAAATCATTACTCAATGATTATTTAACTTTGGGAAATCAAACATGCCACATTGAAAATCTATGACATACCATTAATTTATGCTGATAAATAACCTCTAAGCTGATAGGTCTCAGAAAAGGGTGTTAAGAAAGAGAATAAATTCTCTGCCACCAAAAAGATATATATTTAGCAGAGATCAACAATACAATTCGAAATACTATGTTTGACAGGTAATCATGTCTTTAACAGGGTTAAAGAACCAATGTCATTTAAAAATAGTTCATGATAAACCCAAATCCACATTCCATTAACCGTGAAAACTTCACGGAAAACAGATCAATGTATAATCGATATCAATTTCCATATCCGACAAATAATATAAATGGAATAACGGCAAATCCTTTTAAATTACATATAAAGTAACAGTCTTCCTCTATAGAAGCTCACTTCGATTATCACTAAACCGAATTCCATTCAAATTCAATTTAATATATTAAATTGGAAAACTTAACTTTGGAAAATTTCTGTTAAATCTAAATAAAAGATTTATATATTCCAAATCACATTTCACTGTTAATAGGGTTAAAGAATGAATGTCTTTAAAAACACAGTTCACAATTAGGGCAATTCACATTCCATTTTATTCCAATTACTAAATATAACTGGAACTCTAATAATCTTAATTAAAAGATTTATACTTTTCACACGGGTTTTAAGAACAGTGTTACTGAAGACACCATTCACGACAAACCCCAAAATCCACTTTGATATTAAATATAAGGCTCTAAAATGAAATTATATCGGCTTACATTCAATATCAAATTCAGAAACTAACACATATCGTAGAGGGAATAATGATATATATATATATATATATATATATATATATATCTTCCAAATTCCTCCATAATATTCATATAGTCATGGAATCCAATATCGAAATCTCCTGAAGATGATTTCTATTCAAATCCATTCTAATTCATACATTGGAAAATTCTAGTTAGATTCAAACCATTCACAAACCCAATATATTTATTTAAAAACATTGGATTATCTTTCTAGTTAATAACTAGTTCATTTTGATAAAAATATATTTTTATCTTTACAAATGTGGAAATTTTCATCCAAATTCTTTCCAAATCATTTATTATGATTTAACATAAATTATTAATATTTTAATAATTTTATCAAGGCCAAAACAGTCGGTTTCAAAAAACGGCCATTGAACTACATCCATGGCGACCTTTTCCAAATTTTATTTGGACATAATTCCAAATCCAACTGTTAGATGTCAAATCTATTATATACATTGGAAAGCTCTTTCTGATACGAACCCAACGGTTCTAGTTTTAGGAGAATCCGATGGTCGGATTTCTTGTAATGTCAACTCGAAGTCAATGGTCAAAATTCGCGAACGGTCGCGGCGCGGCGCATTCTATTCAAGCCACTAATATATATAATATATATTTCATTCAAAATGTATTTTATAAATCTATTTTAAAAAATATTACCACTTTAATTTCAATTTTAAATCAAAATTGAATACTCCTCATCATTATAATATTTTCAAAACACCAGATTTTGAAATCTTTTCCTTTTCGATATTCATTATAAAAATGAATAAAATCGATATAAATATCGTTCTGTTAAAATGGAGCGTATCTAACCAATAGAACTTCACATACTTCAATATTTTCGTGTCTATCCAAAATCGGACATCAAATTCACATTTTAATCCTTTACTGAATATTATTTTAAAATATTTGTTATTTCTGAACTAGAATCAGACCCAACCAATTACCATATAATGTTAGTTATATGGATTTCATACATCACATGTACACAACAACAATGATAAACAACAATCCATCGTCCAGAGTACATTACACAACTTCATAAGCATTAAATATAAATAATTAACGCTTACAATAGTCTGTCAACCAATCGATTGACTTACAACTAAACAATTGGGATTAATGTACGCGAAATATTATCCTAATACCCGTGTGGGGTTTCAATCAACAAATACTGATTTTATTTGTGCAGTTGGGCGACATGTAATATTTATTGTCCTAATCAATGTCAGTTAAATGGGTATACAAAAACAAATTGTCCAATTTGTAAATGAATATTTATTTTCATTTCAGGAAATTTTATGTTGTTCATATATACGTTAAACGTTATGTTTTAACGATAAAATATTTATTTCAACACTTGACTATTTTATATAGTTCGTACATTCAATAAAAATGGTATATTTATTGTTCAAACATTTTATTCAATATATGATGATTTTATATAGTTTATTTCAGAAAATTTCGGCATTATAACGGCGCGATATTAGAACCGGAGTAATGTCTAGCATTACCCCTCCCCAAATACTGGCTCGTGCCATAAACAATTGAAACACCCCACCTCCGTTAGGGTCACTCTCAAAGGGAATGCCCTAATTTTGGTGGAGGTTTATAAGTACAAGTCACAGATATACAAGACAGATATAAGAACACATATTTGTAAACAGCGGAAGAACAACAAACTTTTATTTCATAAAGTCAAATACGTGTTACAACAACATCCTTTCCAAAAACATAACACTTTCATAATCTGTCTTGAGTACATTGTTTAAAGAAGCAAAAATAAAACATAGATAAACTGCAAAAGCCCCATAGTGGATTGTCCAAAGCCATAGTTCAAAACAGGAAAGTCCAAGCAATACATTTCTCTTCTTCAAGCTGGATGTTAAGGTTGGTCAAGCTGCTGTGTTCCCTCCCTGTGGACCTGGGGGGGAAACGGAAGAAAGAAGACGAAAGAAAAGTAGAGTCAGACATAAAGCCTGAGTAAGTCTAGTACTATTTTGTCTATGAATAAAGAACTGGGTATGATAAGTATAAACAAGAAGTGGGCAAGCACAATAAACTTGGTCAAGTTGTCTAGGGTCGAATATACTATCGTACCCCATGTTAATCTCTGAACCCATTTAACTAGTTTCCAATTGGCACCCCATAATCAGGGTGAAGTGATCCATCCTATGATGATCGGCTCCTACTCGCATAGTTACATGTGTCTTACGGCCCCCGATGTCGTAGTTACCTATGCTGGTCCCACCATGGGGTGTATCAAGTCCCATGGTGGCGGCCCGACACAACCTTAGAGTGCACAGGTATGCTACTGGTGTCCAGTGCCTTATTTTTCTGTGCCGGAGTGTGTGCACGCCCGCACTCCATTAGAACCTACACTGCTACACCACCGCCGTCGATTTGACCTCTTACAATCAGCCCAGTAATCGTGCCCCACCCTGCCTAGTTTCAGGGTATCCTGATACACCTTCTAGGGTTACTGCTGAAAAGGGTCCCCCATTACTAGGTTTTCTATCTCTAGCCAACATGCTAAGTTGGTTAAGTGTTTTCTAATCTAACCCCCACCAGTCCGTTTAGTTTAGCATGTTCCATTTTGATTAAGTCTTTAGTTCACTTAATCCTAACAATCCTGACTCAGCCTTAATTGTCTTATTAAGGCCCTAACCTCTCACATTAGACAGGTATTGTTGTGGCTGCCTGTTGCCGGTTGGTTCCGGGCAGTCTTACGCCATAACTCAGTCTAACCTCGGGTCCTTATTGGGCTCCATTTTTAACCTCCCACATTGGATAGGTATTGTTGTGACTACTGGACAGCCGGGCGGTTCCGGGCAGGTTTACATCACAACTCAATCCAACCTCGGGTTAAACACATCGTATTTTCTACATTTACATATCTTGTCATTCTTCTTTATTTCTTATATGTAAATATTTGCGGCCCATTATTAAGTTAATGGTGTAAAGGTTACACCAATCATGGGCCCAACCCATACTTGAACTTGGGCCCTTCTATCTTATATTTTCATTCATTAGTAATTTTAACCCAACGTTATTTTCCCCCGTTTAACACGTCCGTTTATATATATTGGGCTTAGCCTTTTAAAGCCCAATTTAGCCATGCGAAAGGGGAGGCTCAAAGCGTAATTACATACACAAAAAGGGGAAGGTGAGCGTATGAACTTGCAAAATGACGTTGGAAATATAAACTAGAAACGGGTGTACTTGCATAGTGGTAACATAGGTGACATGAATCAAAGCATGTGAACTTGTAATTGAGATATCATTATTGACACATGAACCTATATTTTTATTTAGGCATAATGTCAAACATAGGCATGGCATAAATATTTCTAGCATAAGCATGGCATAATGTCAAACATAAGCATGGCATAAATACTTCTAGCGTAAACATGGCATAATGTCAAACATAAGCATGGCATAATATCAAACATAAGCATGGCATAAGTATAGTTAAATTTGTTCACATAACCATGGCATAAATATTTCTAACATGAAATCATGATTCTTACTTTAGTCATGTAAACTTACAAAAAGGGACTTTTTGAACCTAACCTAGCCATGTACCACATATGTCATCATATAATTCTAGTAAACAATATAGACTTAACATGAATTTCAATTATGCCAAATATCATTCATAGCCTAGCCATATTCATAAGTTTGCAAATAGGTTTTCTAGTACAAAAGCATGGCTTAATACATGATGCCAAATTCTCAACATAATTTCATATGGATTATAATAACCAAACTTGTTTTAATTACTTACAAATTGATTTATGCACAAAAATATACATCATGATGGTATAGTAGCAAAACCCCAAACTTGCATGAATTTAAATCAACTACATACATGTAGCTTCAACATGGATTACATAATTTGCGAAATATTCCAAACGTATACTTGCATAGAACTACCGCATTTAGTTCTTTATAACATGAATAACATAATTCAAGAATATCTAAATGCATATAATATTTCAAATTGATAAGAACTCACAAATATGAATTACTTTATTGCCACAATTCAAGCATACAAACCAACACAATTATTTGTTCATACCAAAGTAATACTCTACTTACAATGGTTGCGGCGAATTCTCTAATTTATGAACAAGAAGATGCGGTTTAATTTGATTTGCTTAGGTTGCTTGAATTGCTTTAGGCTCTTCCTCCTAATCCTCTCTCCAATTTGGTGGCTACTCCTAGTCGTTCCTTAGCAACATGGCGGCTATGTTCTTATTTTTGAATGAATAGATTAGGGTTTAGTCTAGGGTTGTTTATATAGAGGTTAGGAACTGATTAGGACCATTGATGTTGCTTGGATTGATCGTAGCCATTCATTCTAAGGAGAGACCAATTAGAACTTGCCACCTAGCCCTAATGACAAAGCAGACCACAGAAAATCGACTAACATAGAATAGGCCAGCCAGGTTAGACTGGGCTCGACCTGGTCTGGACCAGGTCGACACCCCTGTCGACAACCCTGTCGACAGGCCTGTCGACCTGGTTAGACCAGGTCGACAGCCCAGTCGACCTGGGTGCGTCAGGCGGGCGTTTTTCCGCCCTGGCCCATTGGGCCCCATTTTCGAATTTAAACCTGATTTATTCTGTTTGAATTTTAAACTTAATTCTCAAACTTCCGAAGGCCATATCTTCTTCATACGGACTCCGTTTTTCGAAAACTCGGACTCTATTTCGCGTATTTTTCCGAGACGAACGCAATGGCGTATCTTGTTTCCCTTAGTTCTTTGATTTGAAATTAATTATACTTTAATTTGTTAATTTCACAGTTATAGAATTTGCGGGGTGTTACATTCTCCCCCACTTAAAAGGATTTCGTCCCCGAAATCTTCAAGTTTAGGAAAATGTATATCCTAACATCCAATCATCCATCTACTCATCCATCAAACACGAGCATCCATTGTCCTTAAAAGACTTCTAATGCTTCATGATCATATGCGAAGTGTGTGTGTACATGAACTTATCTAATGCAAAATCAGGCGGTCTACTGATTCAGTTGACCTCCTTAATGCGAATTATGTAAGTGCCATGAATCCATTATGTATGCAAATTTTCCTATTCTTGATTCTACATGAGTGCACAATCATTCAATACAGATGCAACATCCATATGACAACACATTAAAGTTCAACCATATACGAATGCAAACATATATGCATATGCAATATGAAGTGACTGAGCCGATCTAAAACCTAGATTGTGTGTGTATATGCAACCACGAGCAACCACTAGCAATCATTTGCAACCACTTGCAACCATCATCCATAACATGTTTCAACTACATGTTTCCATCCAAAAGGTTTCTACCTAAAAGATACGGTCGAGGAAATATACCTAAAAAGATAGATAAAAGCGCAACTTAAGGAAAAAGGAAAGATCAAGGATGTACCCACGAACAGAAAAGGGTAGGCAGTGCGTATTCTAGCTTCAGTTTCCTAAGTCGCGTCTCCCTCAGCGTCGCTCCACTGAACTTTAACGAGCTTGACTTCGCGGTTGCGTAGCTTCTTCACTTCCGTTCCTAAGATGCGGGTTGGAACTTTTCTTATGTTTGCTTCGCGTTCCACTTCGGCCTCTTCGAGGATATTTGGCTCTACCACTTCAGCTGACTCATGTAGACATTTTCGGAGATGTGAAACGTGAAAGACGTTGTGGACTCCGGCCAACTTCTCGGGTAGCTCTAATCTATAGGACATTTTTTTCCAAATGTTCCTATCTAAAGGTATAGTCGAATGATAGAAGCAAGTAAAAACTTTGTGCCCATTAGGCAATGTCAAAACTGAAAACCTATGCCACATATATATTGATTAGGAGAAGAACTCTCTAAGCATCAGCCCCGAAGACCGAAATCAACATCAGACTGATACCCAAAGAGTTACTCAACCCAACCACCATATATGACTCTAGGAAACTAAGCATGATGGACTCCTTTTAGGTCACAAGGGAGTCCCTTCCTAAGACCAATCTGTATCCTATAAAACCCAAAAACTTTAGTCAAACCAATGAACACCCTCGAGCCCCAACATGTGTTACTAACAGATGAGTCATACTCCATATGTGGTTTGCAACAGAAATTGGATTGAGAATGGGACCGAGAGGATATACTCTTAAGAAGAGATATTATGCACGAATCTAGTCTTCAATCTTCTAAGTCGCATTTCTTGAGCTTAACTCCATTATGCTTTGTCTGTCTTTAACTTCACAATTTTGTAGCTTCTTAATTCTTGTTTCCAAAATATGAGTTGGAACCTATTTCTCGTTACTTATTCTCCTTCTAGTATACTTGGCTCAAGCCTAACTGCGTACTCATGGTTCCATGCAAGCTCTCCAAAATTCACTAGTGAATCTTGGATCTTGTTCACTTACTAGAAGGTATCCCACATAGATGAATTATCTCTTGAAAATAAACAATTGTCAACTTCGTGAGCGGAGCTGAGATTTTTGAAAAATCCCTTTTATACTTTCGATAGAAATCTGCTAGTCCTAGAAAACTTCGGACCTCAGTCGCATTCCTTGGTGTCTTCCAATCCTGTACCGCCACTACCTTAGCAGGGTCCACTGCTAACCCTTGTTTGGATACTATGTGCCCAAGGAACCTCACCTCTTCTCTCCAAAAGTGGCATTTGGAGAACTTGACTTTTAGTTGATGGACTCGCAAAGTTTCCATGATTGCCCTTAAGTGTTGAGCATGTTCCTCTTCACTCTTTGAGAAGATAAGGATATCATCTACGAAGACCACTACGAATTTGTTGAGGAAATCTCTAAATACCCTACTCATCAGGTCCACGAAGTAAGCAGGTGCATTTGTCAAGCCGAAAGGCATGACAAGCCATTCAAAGAAACCGTCTGGGGTTCTGAATGCCGTTTTATCGATGCTATCTTCAGCAACCCTTAGCTGATGAAAACCGGTTGCTAAATCGAGTTGGGAGAAAACAGACGCTCCTACAAGTTGGTCAAACAAATCGTCAATTCTAGGGAGAGGGTGCCTATTCTTTTTCGTTAGCTTGTTGAGCTCCCTATAGTCAACACATAGACGGAGTGAACCATCCGCCTTTGTAGCGAACACCACTGGAGCGCCCTATTCTGAAATGCTCCTCCTAATGAACCCCTTTTCTAGAAGCTCTTTAATCTGTTTACTGAGCTCTTTCCTTTCTCGTGGAGCCATATGTCTAACGGGCAACGCAACGGGCTTTGCATTATCTACAAGATATATGCGGAAGTCTATTTCCCGCTTCGGAGGCAAGCCCTTCACCTCTTCAAAGACATCCGGATATTCCCGGACCACTCTAACTGATTGCAAATTTTCAACAGAGGCATCTAGCGATTCAAGATAACTAAGCATAACCGCATGCGAGGGATTACAAGAAATTTCCAAAGTATTACCGAGCTGGGTTAGGAGCCTAACAACCCTTTTTTCACAATCAAGGATGGCCCCATTACTGGATAGCCAATCCATGCCCAAAATCAAACCATACCCCGAAAAGCCCAAAACAAAGGCACTACATTGAAATTCTACACTTAGAATAGAAATTTTCAATTCCAAACAGATCATAGACAAATGAGCTGGGCCCCCATTTGGGTTTGAAACAATTAAAGGGTCCTCTACCATACTAGTTTTTAGATGCAGAGATTCTACTAAAGCAGACGAGATAAAGGAGTGTGATGCGCCAGAATCAAATAAAGTGCGAACGGGGTGATCATAAAGATAAACTACACTTTCTACAGAAGTATTTATACCTCGTTGTTGCAGAGGTGGCGCTTCTAGCACATGAACCTGTGCCCCTGGGGTGGATCCAGCCCTCTGCCCCTGTCCTCGTTTCTTTGGGCAGTCCTTAGCCCTATGGCCCGTCTCACCGCAAGAAAAGCACCCACCATTCTCCTTGGCCTTCTTTTTCCGGCAGTCCTTTACTAAGTGCCCCACTTTGCCACAGAAATTACACTTCCTCTTCTCTTTGTTGCCTTTCCCGCCTTTCTTAAAGTCCGTCTTCTTAGGCTGCAAACCCACTTTCTTCTCTTGAGAGCTTTCTGCCTTTGTCTCCTTCTTGCCCTTATCCTCTTCATTCAGCAATGCCATTTGCACCAATCTTTCATACGTGGCTCCCATGGGTATATGGGTCATGGCCAAACTGTGTAATGGCTCATTCAACCCCTTAACGAAACGGAGAGCCTTCTTGTGTGGGGTGTTGACTAGGTCAAGCCCAAACCTAGCCAGCTCATCGAATTGATTCACATACTCTCTGACTGTCTTGTCCCCTTGCTTAAGAAATAAGAATTTCTCCAACTGCAAACTTCTTTCCGCATCTGAGAGAAACTTGGTCTCAAACCTTGCCCTAAAGTCCTCCCATGTCTCCACTGGTCTTTCAGCATTAGTGACTTCCCACCAGTAGGAAGCCTCGCCCTTCAATAGCCACATTGCCAATTGTACTTTTTGTCTATCTTCTACCTCAAAGATGATGAATAGGTCCTCCGTTTCTTTCAGCCAATTTCTAGCTGCTACGAAGGACTCAGTTCCATGGAAATCCCTTCCTCCCATAGCTTTAAAATCTTTACATATCTTAGCAAACGGGTTTCCCCGAGGAGGAGGTGGAGGAAAAGGTGCCGCTGCAGCTGGATGATTTCCTGCCGCTGGGGGAGGAGGAACGGTAGGACCTTGCTGAGTGGCCCTTGCCTCTAAGAACCGTCTAAACCAACCAGGTATTGGTAACCCTTCCGGCAAGTTAAGATCTTCGGACATGCTGAAACAAAAAGGATAGATTCAAAACGAAGGATAAGAGATGGTACCTATGGCTTTGGGGAGTGGACTTTGCCTTTTTTTAAAAAAATATTTTTCCTTTAAAAATGCTTCTTTAAATTTCTATTTTTGAAAAAAATTTCAAAACTTTTTATCTTATCTGGTGAACCTATGCTCTGATACCAAGTGAAACACCCCACCTCCGTTAGGGTCACTCTCAAAGGGAATGCCCTAATTTTGGTGGAGGTTTATAAGTACAAGTCACAGATATACAAGACAGATATAAGGACACATATTTGTAAACAGCGGAAGAACAACAAACTTTTATTTCATAAAGTCAAATACGTGTTACAACAACATCCTTTCCAAAAACATAACACTTTCATAATCTGTCTTGAGTACATTGTTTAAAGAAGCATAAATAAAACATAGATAAACTGCAAAAGCCCCATAGTGGATTGTCCAAAGCCATAGTTCAAAACAGGAAAGTCCAAGCAATACATTTCTCTTCTTCAAGCTGGATGTTAAGGTTGGTCAAGCTGCTGTGTTCCCTCCCTGTGGACCTGGGGGGGGGGGAACGGAAGAAAGAAGACGAAAGAAAAGTAGAGTCAGACATAAAGCCTGAGTAAGTCTAGTACTATTTTGTCTATGAATAAAGAACTGGGTATGATAAGTATAAACAAGAAGTGGGCAAGCACAATAAACTTGGTCAAGTTGTCTAGGGTCGAATATACTATCGTACCCCATGTTAATCTCTGAACCCATTTAACTAGTTTCCAATTGGCACCCCATAATCAGGGTGAAGTGATCCATCCTATGATGATCGGCTCCTACTCGCATAGTTACATGTGTCTTACGGCCCCCGATGTCGTAGTTACCTATGCTGGTCCCACCATGGGGTGTATCAAGTCCCATGGTGGCGGCCCGACACAACCTTAGAGTGCACAGGTATGCTACTGGTGTCCAGTGCCTTATTTTTCTGTGCCGGAGTGTGTGCACGCCCGCACTCCGTTAGAACCTACACTGCTACACCACCGCCGTCGATTTGACCTCTTACAATCAGCCCAGTAATCGTGCCCCACCCTGCCTAGTTTCAGGGTATCCTGATACACCTTCTAGGGTTACTGCTGAAAAGGGTCCCCCGTTACTAGGTTTTCTATCTCTAGCCGACATGCTAAGTTGGTTAAGTGTTTTCTAACCTAACCCCCACCAGTCCGTTTAGTTTAGCATGTTCCATTTTGATTAAGTCTTTAGTTCACTTAATCCTAACAATCCTGACTCAGCCTTAATTGTCTTATTAAGGCCCTAACCTCTCACATTAGACAGGTATTGTTGTGGCTGCCTGTTGCCGGTTGGTTCCGGGCAGTCTTACGCCACAACTCAGTCTAACCTCGGGTCCTTATTGGGCTCCATGTTTAACCTCCCACATTGGATAGGTATTGTTGTGACTACTGGACAGCCGGGCGGTTCCGGGCAGGTTTACATCACAACTCAATCCAACCTCGGGTTAAACACATCGTATTTTCTACATTTACATATCTTGTCATTCTTCTTTATTTCTTATATGTAAATATTTGCGGCCCATTATTAAGTTAATAGTGTAAAGGTTACACCAATCATGGGCCCAACCCATACTTGAACTTGGGCCCTTCTATCTTATATTTTCATTCATTAGTAATTTTAACCCAACGTTATTTTCCCCCGTTTAACACGTCCGTTTATATATATTGGGCTTAGCCTTTTAAAGCCCAATTTAGCCATGCGAAAGGGGAGGCTCAAAGCGTAATTACATACACAAAAAGGGGAAGGTGAGCGTATGAACTTGCAAAATGACGTTGGAAATATAAACTAGAAACGGGTGTACTTGCATAGTGGTAACATAGGTGACATGAATCAAAGCATGTGAACTTGTAATTGAGATATCATTATTGACACATGAACCTATATTTTTATTTAGGCATAATGTCAAACATAGGCATGGCATAAATATTTCTAGCATAAGCATGGCATAATGTCAAACATAAGCATGGCATAAATACTTCTAGCATAAACATGGCATAATGTCAAACATAAGCATGGCATAATATCAAACATAAGCATGGCATAAGTATAGTTAAATTTGTTCACATAACCATGGCATAAATATTTCTAACATGAAATCATGATTCTTACTTTAGTCATGTAAACTTACAAAAAGGGACTTTTTGAACCTAACCTAGCCATGTACCACATATGTCATCATATAATTCTAGTAAACAATATAGACTTAACATGAATTTCAATTATGCCAAATATCATTCATAGCCTAGCCATATTCATAAGTTTGCAAATAGGTTTTCTAGTACAAAAGCATGGCTTAATACATGATGCCAAATTCTCAACATAATTTCATATGGATTATAATAACCAAACTTGTTTTAATTACTTACAAATTGATTTATGCACAAAAATATACATCATGATGGTATAGTAGCAAAACCCCAAACTTGCATGAATTTAAATCAACTACATACATGTAGCTTCAACATGGATTACATAATTTGCGAAATATTCCAAACGTATACTTGCATAGAACTACCGCATGTAGTTCTTTATAACATGAATAACATAATTCAAGAATATCTAAACGAATATAATATTTCAAATTGATAAGAACTCACAAATATGAATTACTTTATTGTCACAATTCAAGCATACAAACCAACACAATTATTTGTTCATACCAAAGTAATACTCTACTTACAATGGTTGCGGCGAATTCTCTAATTTATGAACAAGAAGATGCGGTTTGATTTGATTTGCTTAGGTTGCTTGAATTGCTTTAGGCTCTTCCTCCTAATCTTCTCTCCAATTTGGTGGCTACTCCTAGTCGTTCCTCAGCAACATGGCGGCTATGTTCTTATTTTTGAATGAATAGATTAGGGTTTAGTCTAGGGTTGTTTATATAGAGGTTAGGAACTAATTAGGACCATTGATGTTGCTTGGATTGATCGTAGCCATTCATTCTAAGGAGAGACCAATTAGAACTTGCCACCTAGCCCTAATGACAAAGCAGACCACAGAAAATCGACCAACATAGAATAGGCCAGCCAGGTTAGACTGGGCTCGACCTGGTCTGGACCAGGTCGACACCCCTGTCGACAGGCCTGTCGACCTGGTTAGACCAGGTCGACAGCCCAGTCGACCTGGGTGCGTCAGGCGGGCGTTTTTCCGCCCTGGCCCATTGGGCCCCATTTTCGAATTTAAACCTGATTTATTCTGTTTGAATTTTAAACTTAATTCTCAAATTTCCGAAGGCCATATCTTCTTCATACGGACTCCGTTTTTCGAAAACTCGGACTCTATTTCGCGTATTTTTCCGAGACGAACGCAATGGCGTATCCTGTTTCCCTTAGTTCTTTGATTTGAAATTAATTATACTTTAATTTGTTAATTTCACAGTTATAGAATTTGCGGGGTGTTACAACAATAATCAATTACATTCAAAACACCACAATACAATCAATAACCACAGTACAGTCAATTTTCCCATAATACAATCCAAACAAATAAACAACTATGATTTGTACAAATAAATAGTGTCAGCAGCTACTAAGCCCCGTATGCAACCTAGGATATATTTAACTGTAAAATAATTTGAGTGAAAAGCTGTTCTCACATTGGGATCTATTCCACCGTTATTTTCTGACGCTCTGATTTGTTGTTCTAGTTCCAAAATTTGCAAATGAGCTCCATTCTTCACACGATCCTTTTTCTTAGCATAAATCACCATTCCAGACAACTTTCACCTAATGGCCTTTCTTCAGAAAATGCTCCAATTCGCCAGAATTCGCGAAAAGATAGTATCCGGACTACTGACTTTGGACGTGTCTTCCGGGAGGCTCAGAATTCCAAAATATGACTTCCATATGCCCAAATCGAAGAGAAAATCATGCTCTACGAATTTCGTATTGTGATGTTTTGGCTAGAAGTGCTTGAGTTGGAAGATATTGGCTAAAGAAGGTCAGGGTCCTATTTGCAAAGAGTGAAATTAGTGGAAATTGGTTACTTGAAGGTGGAGGGGCCCACAGTCGGACTGGGGGTAGGGGAGGCGGCGTGGGTTGCTGACGGCCAGGGGGTGGCACGGGTGGCCAGCGACGATGAGTGGTGGGCCAGGGGTACAGGTTTGTGTTGATTTGGGGTTATACAAGAAGGAGGAGAGAGGAGGGAGGGCGGCGGTGATGGCCGGAGCGGGTACGGTGCTGGGAGAGGGGCGACAACGGTGACACGGCGGTGGGGCGTCCGGCGGTGGGATCGACGAGGTTACAGTTTTTTTTTTATCATTTTCTCCTTTGAATGATAAAGAGAGAAAGGGGTTAGGGTTTGACTTTATATAATAATTTATATTATTATTTTAAATTCCAAAAAGTTAAATTTTCATTTAATCTCCAATTCAAACACAACGATTATCGCCCCTAGCTAAATACCCCCAGTTCGGACACAATGGGATATATCCCGTAAGCCAATTCGACTATTACGATCAGTTTTCGTTAAAATTAAAGTATAAATTAATATAACATTCAAAATTGATTTCAACGTACATTTTAATTACCGGGGCCAAATACTGACTCTGAAAATTCCAAAAAAATAAATCTAGTTATATTTTGATTATACAGTCCTAACAAAACTAATTTCGTCGAATTTGGAGACCATTTGAAAAATGCCCTTTTTCCAGTCGATTAAATTCAAAGTGAAATTACCAAACACGTTTAAATTCACTGCGCTCACATATTAACTCCAAAAATTATGAATTTTGAAACTTAGCAATAATTTGACATTCCAGATCCAACATAAGTGGTTTCATCGAAAACGGAGGTCGTTTGCAAAATGGCTATTTTTAAGGGCTATATATTTAATTAAAAAAATATAGATTCCATAGCGACTATTTCAAATTTTAAACTGAACATAACTTACAATTTATGAAGCGAAATCTCAATTTCTTACCTTCTAAGAAATATATAGTTAAATAGATTCTAATATTTCTTGTTTCATCCAATTCTGACTTATATTGAATTATGTATATTCAAGTGAAATTAGAAATCGAATTTTCAAACTTTCGCCCCATTTTAGGCTTATTGTATAACTAAAATAAATTATACGTTCTAACTTCTATTAAAATAAATTTTTAGTCGTTATTATTTAAAATTAATCATTTTAAATATTCAAAATCCATAAAAATAGCTAAAATAAAAAATTAATTGGTTCTGAAATTATGGGTTGTTACAATCTCCCCTACTTAAAATCTTTTCGTCCTCGAAAAGGAACGGAGCTGAAAGTTGTTTAACTAATCAACTCAACTTTCATTCTGGCTTTCATTCTTCAAATTTTCCTTTTCTAAGTACTTTCTAATTTCTCAAAAATTTGGCTAACACCCTAAATTTTCGAAAAATTCGCCATAACCTCCTTTGTATGGGTTGATATTTAAAACCGCAACTTGCCTCACAGGGCCCTCATCAATACAAAAGAAAAAAAAGCCAACCGGCTTGCTAATCGGCTCATAAAATCATCAAACCTAATGAATATAGTAAACATGTACCTATTTGTCGGGCATACAATTTTATTCTTCTTCTTAGCTTCCATGTTATGACCTGTTCATTATATACACATGTATATATATGCATTTACAATCAAATTTCAAATAAGTTCAATATTTGATTCGCTTTGGCTAAATTTTACCTTTCATTTTCTTATTGGTTTCAATAATCTCATTAGTTAACTAATAATCACACATCACAACCATCAATCAATTAGTTAATTAGCTTTTCAAACATATAACTTCTATATATTCAAAATCATATTTTTTTTAATGTCAAATCACAACAATAACCCTATCTAGTTTTGTTTCTCACACCAGTCAATTGGAAATATATAGATATCCCATCTTTGAAACTCAGAAATAAACTACTGATGCTACATAGTCATCAGTAGAATCATACCCGGACGACTAAAGTGTGATTCTATATCCATCCAGTATATTTGAGACTTCATATACACGTGGATCAGAAGTCTATTAAAATCTCTATATACCCGATAGTCCAAAAGCAATTTAAAATAAAATAATCAAATACTTATAATAAGGTTTAAATTTTTAAAACAATTTTTTTTTCATTTGTATTTTAAAAATAACACTCTTTTAAAATCATTCTAGGATATTATTGATCCCATCTCTAACGAATCTTTCTCATTGGATATTACTAATCCAATCTATGATGAATTCTTTTGTTCTGTTCTAACGTGTCTTGTTCTCAAGCTCTGTAAACCAAAGCTCTAATACCAAGATGAAACGACCCAAACTCACCCGTAAAGGAAAGCCCGGATTGAGTTGAGAACATGACAAAGCAGGACACAAACAATAGAACATTTCATTGCTATTACAACAATTTCATCAAAGTATAATAACATAATAGAGCATGAATAGATAATATACATCAGAAAAATAACAGAGATTTAAATTACAAAGCAGGGGAAAAGTAATACAATGCGTAGCGGAAATACATTAACAAATACAACTGAAAGAAATACACGGATACAAAGCTTTTCGAATATAGCTCCAGCTGTAAACAAGGATCCTGTAAAATAAAAATCTGCAAAACCAAAACTACTAACTGCCCGTGCGGAAAATAGGGCCACCCAGATTTTAGGTTAAAACAATAAACTCTAGGTCAGTCATGGCAATGGTGTGAGAAGTAAAACAGTTATTAAAACTTTACTTTAAAATAGAGTAAATCAAGGGACCACGCCATATAACACGGAATGGGATTTCTCCCAAGAATACCAGTGCATAAAACAAACAGCGCAATGCTTTTTGAAAATACGAAGCTATTATAAGACTCGGGTCCCATCACACAATGCAATGCAAGAAGGAGGATAGAGTTTTCCCTTATAACAGCCAAACATGCTTGGTACGTTTAAAACAAGTCATTTTGATATTACTCTAAGTGTATAGTGTATAAAAAAACATCAAATATAAATGTATCAATCATAAACGACATAGCTACCATATAGTAAGTCGTTATACTAGTTTTACAACTAAAAACAAAAGTCACGTATTGGAAATTGGATTCCACCTATGAGCTGAGGCAAGGGATGGCTCCTCACTGATTCGAGACACACTAGCAAATGCCTCAGGATTCGAACATTGGCGAATTCTTGGATCTTCAGGGCCGGTCCATGCATACTTTAGTGGATTAATTATTCTTGAAAAATACGTTTCCCCGTCCTATCGGACCTATCACTTGGCCAGTAGCGACCAATATTTAGAGCCACTAGGGACTCAATCCGAGGCGCCTCGCAGTCCATCATCCACATAAGTAAAAATGTCTGGGCTCCATACCATTACACCACTTCTAGCTAGAAAGAAACGCATGCACTCCTTGTAGTCACAATCATGTTTTTGACTCCTACCGGGTGTGAGGCTCACGAATTAACGCTATAAGCTATGCTATTTAAAGTCGTTCTTTGATCATCAACCACAAGACTTTTGTTTTCAACAAAAGCCCTGATCATTTGCATCTTAGCATGCCACACTGACAATTCAAACCATGCAACTGATGTCTATCAATATATAACCTCTAAGCTCATATGTCTCAGAGAAGGGTCTCCGCCACCAAACAAATATATATTTAATAGAAATCAATCAACACAGAATAAAATCCAATCTCAGACACACACATCCATTTACAAGTCCATTCTGGGTCTGAACAAAACCGAAGGCACCTTATTCCTCATCCCATATGTCCAATACAGGATAGATGTCCTTGCATATCTGGTCGATTTCCAAGTACGTTTGGACGATCACCACTTATTTCCATGTCTTCGGTGTACGGCCCAATTAAGACATCAGTAATCATCCAAACGATGTGAAGAACTCCAGTCTTCAACCACCGTCTTCATCTTCGACTTTTAGTTGTCGTATTCATAATTCAGAATGGGTTAAGCCCGGTCTTTCCGAACAACTCGCGCATTTTATAATCAATAATCAATTGTTATAAAAACACATCATACACCTCATTCCAATTAAGAATATTCTTTTACTCAAATATTCACATCTTTAGGGAAAGGTTCCCATTAATTTTATCAAAGATAAATTCTTTTAAATTTATTCTTTAATCTTCCTTTGGATATCCATTTCAAAAGATTTCATTTTATCTTTTCACAATTCTAAACCAAATTAAGGTTTAAAAAGCTAGTTGGGATTATCGAGCCATACCGAAGTAATCATTTATTTATTAGTACCAACTCAACCTATTCATCCCATGGAGCAAAACTGATAGTACTCCACATCTAACACCCATGGTGTTATCGGTAAATTTAATTACCATTTCACGTTCAAATCTAATTAAAGATAATTAAAGATTTAACTATCGCCTGGAGTAAAACTGGTGGTATTCCATTCTCGATCATTTCCCAA
The DNA here is from genome assembly GCA_030737875.1 of Allium sativum. Lineage (NCBI taxonomy): Eukaryota > Viridiplantae > Streptophyta > Magnoliopsida > Asparagales > Amaryllidaceae > Allium > Allium sativum. Next base: position 503,595,288 of record CM060921.1, on the reverse strand, counting down.
ATTTGATAATTTAAATAATCACATTCACACATCAATCTAATTAAAGATTCATTAAAACTTTACTTAGTATTAATCTCATAAATAATTACTCAATGATTATTTAACTTTGGGAAATCAAACATGCCACACTGACAATCTACACTGCACCATTGATTTCTACCAATAGATAACCTCTAAGCTCATACGTCTCAGAGAAGGGTGTTAAGAAAGAGAATAAATTCTCCGCCACAAAACAGATATATATTTAGCAGAGATCAACAATACAATTCAAAATACAATGTTAAATAGGTAATCCTGTCTTTAACTCTGTTAAAGAACCACTGTCAATTAAAACACAGTTCACGATAAACCAAAAATCACATTCCATTAACCATGGAATCTTCACGGAAAACAGATCAATATATAATCTATATTAATTTCTGTATCCGACTAATAATATAAATGAAATAATGGCAAAGCCTTTTAAATTCCATATATGGTAACAGTCTTCCTCCACTGAAGCTCACTTCGATTGTCACTAAACTGAATTCCATTCAATTCCAATTTAATATATTAAATTGGAAATTTTCCATTAAATCTAATTAAAAGATTTATATATTCCAAATCGCATTTCACTGTTAATCAGGTTAAAAACCGAATGTCTTAAAAAACACAGTTCATAATAAACCCAATTCACATTCCATTTTATTCCAATTACTAAATATAACTGGAACTATAATAATCTTAATTAAAAGATTTATACTTTTCACATGGGGTCCAAGAACAGTGTTATTGAATACATCATTCATGACAAACCCCAAAATCCACTTTGATATTAAATACAAGGCTGTAAACAGAAATTATATTGTCTTACATTCAATATCAAATTCAGAAACTGACACATATCATAGGGGGAATAACGATATATATCTACCTTCCAAATTCCTCCACAATATCCGAATAGTTACGGAATCCAATATTGAAATCTTCCGAAGTTGATTTCTATTCAATTCCATTCCAATTCACACATTGGAAAATCTTGGTTAGATTCAAACCATTCACAAATCCAATATATTTATTTAAAAACGTTGGATTGTCTTTCTAGTTAATAACTAGTTCATTTTGATAAAAATATAATTTTATCTTTAAAAACGTGGAATTTTTCATCCAAATTCTTTTCAAATCATTTATTATGATTTTACAAAAATTATTAATATTTTTTATAATTTTATCAAGGCTCGTACTGTCGGTTCCCGAAAATGGCCACCGAGCTGCATCCATGGCGACCTTTTCCAAATTTGATTTGGAAATAATTCACATTCCAACTGCTAGATTTCAAATCTCTTATATTTATTGGTAAGCTCTTTCCGATACGAACCCAAGGTTTCAGTTTTAGGAGAATCCGACGGTCGGATCTCCCGTAATATCAATTCGAAGTCAATGATCGAAATTCATGAATGATCGCGGCGCCGCGCGTTCTATTCAAGCCATTAATATACATAATATACATTTTGGTCAAAATGTATTTTATAATTTCGTTTTAAAAATGATTCCCACTTTCATTTCAATTTCAAATCAAAATTAAATACTCCTTATCATTATAATATTTAAATGATAATATTTTCAAAATATCAAATTTTGAAATCATTTCCTTTTCGATATTCATTATATAAACGAACAAAATCGATATAAGTCGTGTTAAAATGGCGCATATCTAACCAATACGTCTTCACATACTTCAATATTTTCGTGTCCGTCTAAAATCGGACATCAATTTCACATTTTAATCCGTTACTGAATATTATTTTAAAATATTCGTTATTCTTAAACTGGAATCAGACCCAACCAATTCCCATATAATGTTAGTTATATGGATTTCATACATCAAATGTACACAACAACAGTGATAATCAATAATCCATCTTCCAATGTGCATTACACAACTGCATAAACATTAAATATAAATAATTAATGCTTACAACAGTCTGTTAACCAATCGATTGACATACAACTAAACAATTGGGATAAATATACGCCGAATATCATCCCAATACCCGTGTGGGGTTTCAATCAACAAACACTGATTTTATTTGTGCAGTTGGGTGATGTGTAAAATTTATCGTCCCAATCAATGCCAGTTAAATGGGTGTACATAAATAAATTATCTGATTTGTAAATGAATATTTATTTTCATTTCAGGAGAATTTTATGATGTTCATATACACGTAAAAAATTATTTTTTTAACGGTAAAATATTTATTTCAACACTTGACTATTATATATAGTTCGTACATTCGACAAAAATGATATTTTTATTGTTCAAACATTTTATTCAACATATGAATATTTTATATAGTTTTTTTCAAAAAAAATAGGCATTATAACGGCGCGATATTAAAACCAGAGTAATGTCTAGCATTACCCCTCTCTTGATACTGGCTCGCACCATACACAATAATCAATCACATTCAAAACCCCACAATACAATCAATAACCACAATACATTCAATTTTCCCATAATACAATCCAAACAAACAAACAACCTTGGTTTGTACAAATAAATAGTGTCAGGAGCTACTAGGCCCCATCTGCAAACTAGGATATATTTAACTGTAAAATAATTTGAGTGAGAAGATGTTCTCTCATTGGGATCCACTCCGCCATTGTTTTCTGATGCTTTGATTTGTTTTTTTGGTTCCAGAATTTGCAAATGAGCTCCAATCTTCACACGATCCTTTAACTCAGGTTAAACGCGCCATTTCGGACAACTTTCACCTAATGGTCTTTCTTCTGAAAATGCTCCAATTCGCCAGAATTCGCGAAAAGACAGTATCCAATCTGCTGACTACTAACGCGTTTTCCGGGAGGCTCCGCATTCCAAAATATGACTTTTATATACCCAAATCGAAGAGAAAATCATGCTCTACGAATTTGGTACTGTGGAAATTTAGCTAGAAGTGCTCGAGTTAGAAGATATTGGCTAAAGAAGGTCAGGGTCCTATTTGCAAAACGTGAAATTAGTGGAAATTGGTTATTTGAAGGTGGAGGGGCCCACAGTCGGACTGGGGGTGCGGGAGGAGGTGTGGGTTGCTGACGGCCAGGGAGTGGCGCAGGTGGCCAGTGGCGGCGGGTGGTGGGCCAAGCCGGCGGGTTTGGGTTGATTTGAGGTTGTAGAAGGAGGAGAGAGGAGGAAGGGCGGCGGTGATGGTCGGAGGGGGCGTGGCCTGGGAGGGGGGTGATGATGGTGACGCGGCGTTGAGAGGAGGGTTGGCTTTTTTTTCGTTTTCTTCTTTGAACGATAAAGAGAGAAAGGGGGTAGGGTTTGACTTTGTATAATAATTTATATTATTATTTAAATTCCAAAAAGTTAAATTTTCATTTAATCTCCCATTCGAACCCAATGACTATCGACCCTAGGTAAATACCCCCATTACGGACATAACGAGATATGTCTGGTAAGCCAATTCGACTGTTACAATAAGTTCATTAAAATTAAAATATAAATTAATATAACGTTCAAAATTGATTTCAACGTACGTTTTAATTTACTGGTGCCACAAGTTGTCTCCAACAATTCAAGAAAAATAAATCTACCTATGTTTTGACGATACGGTCCTAACAAAACTAATTTCATCAAATTTGGAGACCATTTGAAAAATGGCCTTTTTCCAGTCGATTAAATTCAAACTGAAATTACCAAACATGTTTAAATTCACTGCGCTCACATATTAATTACAAAATTTATGAATTTTGAAATTTAGCAATAATTTGACATTCTGGATCCAACAAAAGTGGTTTCGTAGAAAACAGAGGTCGTTTGTAAAATGGCTATTTTTAAGGGCTATATATTTAATTAAAATATATATAAATTCCATAGCGACTATTTCAGATTTTAAACTGGACATAACTTACAATTTGTAAAGTGAAATCTCAATTTCTTACATTCTTAGAAAGATATAGTTAAACAGATTCTAACGTTTCTTGTTTCGTCCAATTCTGGCTTATATTGAATTTTGTATATTCAATTGAAATTAGAAATCGAATTTTCAAAACTAACGCGCCATTTTAGGCTCGTTTTATAATTAAAATAGAATTATACGTTCTAACTTTGATTAAAATAAATTTTTAGTCGTTATTATTTAAAATTAATCATTTTAAATATTCAAAATCCATAAAAATAGATATAATAAAAAAATTAAATTGGTTTTGAAAATCCGGATTGTTACAGCGGTAAATCTATATTTTAAAACGACTAGTTTTTTTAAGCCATTTGATGCCAATTACTCAACCAGTAATACCCATTGGATAAAACCACACAGCCGTTGAATTCCAATCAACAATTTAATCCATTTTCCAATCCATATTGGTTAAACAGTTCATATAATTGAAATATGAAATAATAATAAATTTGAGGAATTCAGTTGGATCCAACCTGTTATTTCCTACATCCAAATACAGTTAACTCGAATGCAATTATTCAAATTAAATTTAAACTAATAACAGTAAATATTGACTATTTAACATTAACCAATTATTTAACAAACAATTCAAACAATCAAATTAAACACGTTTATAATATAAACGTGACCAATAAGGCAAGTTACCTTAATTGGTTCCAATCATTAGAATTACAATTTGGTTTTTCATTGAAATTAAACACAGTTTAATTTCATTGGTTAAATCAACAAATGAATATGTAATAAACAAACAATAAACTATTAGCGAGCATAACACACAATTATAAAACCCGACTTATATAAAATATAAGTAGGAAATAATAAGTGGGTTTAGCTCACCTTAATTTACGTTCGTTGCTGAAACAATCCATTTTAATTGAATTAAACCATTTTAATTAAATTAAAAAAACGTTTAATTTGATTAAAATTTTCAACTGTGTCCAATCCTGTCCAGAACAGTTCCAAAATGCTATGCTCGTCGGCATGATTTCAGCGGTCCTAGTTTTGTTAGATTGTGTTAACATATGCAATACCATAAGTTATATTTTGATTTAAATAATAATTTTATACCTTAATAAATCTAAATTAACGTTAAACAATTTCGTCATATTCGTATAACTTACTTACTGTTCATTTTTCTTGTTTCTAGTCATACTTCCCACCCCTTCGTCATTTTCCTGTCTCACCACGTTGTATTCGAAAATGCATGAAGTCTATGTCTATCGCACATCAGAGCGTCCTTACATTTTCTTTTGTTTTATATTTGAACGGTCCATCTGCCCACTTGAAATAAAACAAAGCCCAGTACGTTAAAACAAGCTTCTCTCCTCCATCGAATTATACAACCTTCTTTCCCCTTTCAATTCTTGAATACCGGTCTCCCTCTCTACCTTCATTTTTTCTTTCTTCTCAGGTAACAGCCTTGTCCCCCTGTTTTTAACCTGACGCTTTGATTTTTCTTTTTCTTTCTTTTTGTTTAAAAGAAAAATCCCTCTCATAAAAACGACCCCCCCACTTCGACGCTATTTGCACCGCTGCCAAAACCCCGGACCATCGCTGAATGCTACCACCGACTCCGCCTCCTCATCTAAACCTAGGGCATCAGTGGATGAATGCACCTTCCGTCCTCCGTCTTTGAGTTGTTCACGATAGTTCCCTCATAACATTTTTTTACTTTTGCGGTTTCAATAGTGTACCCTCATCCTTAGCCACCGGAGCTCCACCTCCCCGTCCATCTCACTGCCATTTCATCGACGATGACCCTTCACGGTGGGAGTATGAAAGCATTTGGTAAAAGGGTGCTTGAATTCATTTTGTAGAAGAGGAGTTCTGTGTATATAGTTTATATTGTGCTGAAGATAAGAATGGGAAGTTCTCTTTTTGGGTTTTGTTTACATCGTGTACTGGAAAGGAAAAAATTGGGGAGGTACTAATATATATAGGGAAGGTAAAGTGTGCGAAGTGAAGTCACTGGGATTCACTCTCAATTGGGTATACATGGTCGGCAAGGTTCTATGGTTTAGGTCCATGTTCAATTGCTTAAGGTAGTTGTCTATATTTTCTTTTTTAGTTGTATGTGTAGGGACAGATATAGGTTATGCTTTTAGGTTAGGGTAATGTAGCATGTGGGTTTTCATCAGTACATATATTTATAGGCTCCATGAAAAATTTACACACATAGGGTAGACTAACACATATTTGTACTTTACTAGTTGCTTAGAACTTCAGGTAAAAGCTTATTTAGTTTATTCTTTTTAGGCTGCACGTGTATGGGTTTAGGTAGTATTTAACCTGGGTAGGCAAGTATTTCTTGACTTTGAAGAAACGGTTTGGATATATTATTTTCCATTTATTTTGGTACATTCGTTCATATACGGTTAGTAAGTTTCTACGGCTTATAACGTTGATACCCTTAACCATTTAATATACATACCGCCGCACATTAGCTTCAACCGAAATGAAAATGGATGTACTACTACATCCTGACATTCCGATCCAATGAAACTAACTTCGTTTAAAACCGACTTCGTTTACACAACAGTGTTATTTTAATTTAATTATATTAATCAGTTCGCATTTAAATTTCGTCTACCGACAAAACAATTCCATTAAACTCCAAATTGGAAATATAGCAATAACTAGTCATACGTATTTCAATAAAATTCGTTTTGTTGAAAACAGAGGTCGTTTGAGATGAAAATTATTTTTGAAGCCTGTATATTAACGGTAAACTATTAATTAAATTCCAAATAATTTATTTAAATAATAAAAAAGTATTATTATCGTAAACATCCAAATAGAATATATTTATAGCTCAAATATAAATTATACAACCAATTATCGTCAATTTCGAGTGGAACATTATCCAAATTATATTGAAACCATTATAAATTTACTAAATAAACATTATTGTTTATTAAGGAGATCCATTGCGACTATTTTAAAATTTGATTTGGACATAACTAATAATTTATAACATGAAATCTGGATTTTTTTATCTCTTCCATTAGAAAATTATAATCAGTTAGATTCTAACGTTTCTTATTTCATGGAAATCCGACTTATAATGGATCCTGTATATTCAATTGAAGTTCAAAACTTCATATTATGAACTACCACGCCATTTCGAGCTCATTTTAATTTTAAATATAAATTAACGTTCAAACTTCGTTTTTAAAAAACAAATTTAATATTAAAATCCATAAGTATTCCAAATTCAATATTTAAAATAATAAAATAATTTATATATCTGACCACTAATAATACGGGACATTACAATTTTCCCCCTTTAAAATAATTTCATCCCCGAAATTACTAATGTAGGAAAAATGGTACAAACCCAACAATTTTTAAAATCCAATTTATTACAAATAAAAAATCAATCCAATATCGTAAATAAAAATTTGCAAAAATATCGTAAATTTTCTAGCACATTAACATCCCGGAAAAATTCGGTAGAGTCTCTCCTGCATGGAGTGACATCTGCGACATCGTAGGAACAAATAATATATATAGATACATCGTCCCATACGGTCGGGAAATCAAAAAACCAATTTTTTTTGGCATACGCGTACCTTTTACGAGCGCTAATAAGCATACTTGCTCAATTTATGTGTAGTATACGCAACTAATACCAATCCTCAAAGCCATTTGGCACCTATACTTAGCCCAATCCAATATATACGTAACAGATATATAAAATTCTTAATTGATATATCATTAACCATACAAATTCCCAAAATCAAACATGAGTATCAATTTGTTTCCAAATGTAGGGTGAAATCATTTATTTCAATTCATATGCGGTTCCATTTCAATTTATAACCCTGGAATTAATTTTTAATTCATTGAAATCTTATTTAAATAATTGATTAATTTAACTTACAACCCATAATTAATCAGCAACCAACTTGTAACACCCCACATCCGTTAGTGTCACTCATAAAGGGAATGCACTAAGTTCTGTGAAGTACTATGGGTAAAAGATGCAGATAAATAAAGCAACAGAAAAGTGAATAAAAATTTATTTCATTTATAAACAGCTTATACAAAGATAAATGGATATTCCCCAATAAAACTTTATTTCCAACAACAAAGTATCTATCTTGTTTAACAAAATAAAGAATCATAAATATACAATGATATTCCCCAATAAAACATCAGCCAGCCGTAGCGGTGGAAAGGAGAGTCCAAAGTAGCACATCCAAGAGTCTTCAAGCTAGGAAAGAGTAACAGGTCCATACAAATCTGAGCTATTCCCTCCCTGACTACCTGGGGGGGAACAGAAGAAAAGAAGATGAAAGAAAACATAGAGTAAGACATAAAGCCTGGTAAGTCTAGTGGTGCTTCGGTATATGAATAAGGAAAAGGACATGACAGACATAAACTGAAAATGGGAAAATACCATAAACTAAGGCAAAGCAGTTTAGAATCGAAACTACTATCGCTCCCCATACTAATCTCTGCACCACCTAACTAGTTTCTCAACTAGTAATCTGCATAAAATGATAACGTGATCCCAGTCCCTGTAACTGTGGTTGCCATCAAGCGCACATTTATTTATTACCTAGATTTAACCTAGGGTTTTCTATCGAGCGTTCCCTAGATTCAATTAGGGTTTATGCGACTTGTCTAATACTTCTCGGATTCAGGATTTATGCCACCTAGGTCCACTAGAGATTATGCTACCCGTCGAATGATGCCCCTAGTCTAGGACACACTACCTAGAGTGGTATATGTTCCTAGACTTTCCCCACGTATGTGTCGCGAATCGTTTATCGTTGTCTAGATGCACATGTCCTGAAATGTGCGACCCGAGTCCCGTGGCAGGGCTATTCTAGAAACACGGAACGCGGTTGGGAGCTTTCAGATATCTACCGATGCAGATGCTAAGATCTGTTTTTCTACTAGTGGTTATGGTCCCATGTGACCCCTCCCTCAACTAATGAAAGGCAATCCAAGAAAATCAAGCACGAGAACTATACTCTTGCCACCCTATGCCCCCACTTTTCTATTGGCCAGCCTCACTCATAACTAGATAGAAAGTATATGGTCTGTTGGGAGTTCTCTGCCTTTCCGCATGCGTACTACAATTGACTCAAGATGGTAGGTAGACGACGAGTCGCTATCATAGGGCTACTGGTCTCGTCGAATCACGCTGGTCCATCCCAGTCTTTAGGTTGCCTTAAATTTCAACCAAGGCATACCCTTGGTTCTTCTGATGCAGACCTTAACCTCTATGAGCCCAGGCGGATCATCTGCAACCTCACAGAGGGATACCAAGAGTACCCTCATGTCCCCCGACGCTACGTGCTTCTAAACCCAGTCCACTGGAGCCTTTTTCAAAATCGGATAAACGTTTGCTCCTTCTCATGTACTTGTTAAGCGATGACCTACCATATCGGGTTATTCATCTATTATGGACCGGCTCAGATTTCTTGACCAAGAATTATTACTTAGTTGTTCTCAACTAAGGTTTACCACTTAGTTTCTTTCGCCATAAATCTGGTTAACTAAGGTTTATCACTTAGTTTCTTTAACTGGGGATTTCAACTTAGCTCCCATTCTCGATTGTTTCTTAACTAGGGTTTTCTACTTAGCCCTCTTTCTCGTCAAGTTGGATTGGTTAAGTTTCATTAGTCAATTCAGGTTAGCTTAACCCATTCCTTTGTCATATTAAACTGGCTAAGTGTTATCAGTAGTTCATGTTGACTTAACCCTATCACAAACCAAGTTATATTGGTTAAGTATTTCTTATTACTTAACCCTACCCATTCATCTTGTATTGGTTAAGTGTCCCTTTTAACCTATCCTTGCCCATCTGTTTTAACTAACATGTTATAACGGTTAAGTGTTCCCTTAGTTAACTTAACCCTAACATCTGTTTAATTAACAAGTTCTAATGGTTAGGTATTATCCCTTCATGTTTCAACTTAACCCTGTTCAATTTATCACACTATGATGGTTAAGTGTTCTAAGTTTACTTAACCCTACCCTCTAGTCCAGCTAACATATTAAATTGGCTAAGTGTATTTACTTAACCTTACCCACTTATCTAGCTAACGTGTTATAATGGTTAAGTATTCTAAATTTACTTAAGCTCACCTATATATCTAATTATCAGGTTATAACGGTTAAGTGTCCTGAATTTACTTAACCTCACCCTCTAGTTTAATTAATATGTTAAATTGGTTAAGTATATTAACTTTACTTAACCTCACCTTCTAGTCTAGTTAACATGTTAAATTGGCTAAGTATTTTCTTAGTTACTTAACCCCTACAAGTCTTGTCTTCTTAACATTTTAAGCTGGTTAAGTGTTTTAGTTAACTTAACCCTACCATCTGTCCTTAGCCTCTTAGAGCACCTGACCACCCACATTAGACAGATATTGCTACGGTTACTGGATGTGCCGGTCGGTTCCGGGCAGGTTTAACCGTAGCTCAGTCTAACCTTGGGTCATTATTGGGCTCAATGCTTAACCACCCACACTGGATAGGTATTGTTGTCACTACTGGACAGCCGGGTGGGTTCGGGCAGGTTTACATCACAACTCAATCCAACCTCGGGTTAAGCATACTCGTATTTTCTAGATTTACAATTTTACTTATGTAAATATTTCATGTCACATGTTTTATTCCAAACTAATGGTACATAATTTATATCATTTATGGCCTTAACCCATTTCATGGTTTTTAGGCCCACCGACATATTAACATACTTTAATTTAATAGTTAGTCCCAACGTTACCCTCGCTCGATTATTCATATTAATCGTATGAAGATATTGGGCCCGCTAATAGGCCCAATCCATAAACAAAGTAAAGAAAGGAGCATAGATTCAATGAACCTATACTATGAAATTTGGCCTAAACATAGCTATCGATTAGCGTGTGACATAAAGGTGTAACTAGATAAATAAGGTGATCTCGCATAACATGAATCATAACATTGCATAACATGTCACAAACTTTTACATGAATATTGGATCTAGTTAGATAGGTGTCATGTAAATCATAAATTCTGGACTATTATAAAGATATAACATGGTATAACATGGTATAGCATAATAGGTATCACATGAAATGGCGTACTTTTAGACTTGTTTAAACATGGTTTTATACACATATAACTAGGCATAATGTCAAACACCAAACTAGCATAAAAATGTACACTTTTTGACATAACCTAAAGGTGTAAACTAACTTTACATTAAGTAGCCTATTCCAACATGAAACTAGTATAATTTGTGTAACCAAAAGGTACTTACATAAACCCAATTATCACTTGCAAATAAACATAATAATGTAAACAAAGGTTTTGAGTCGTGTAGGCATAAAAGGTTTCATCTTGGAACATGTTTACATAAGTCTCAACTTTGGCCTAAAAAGAATGTAAGCTAACCATGTTAACGACATAACATAAAGATGTCAATTCTAATTTTTACTACAAACTTGCAAGTGATATTTATCTTCATATACAAATGTCAATAGGCTCGCCTCAACCAATTTATGCCACAAACACCCAATACAAAATATGACATAATCAATGCAATACACAGAATTTACATCAATATTTTACAATAGTAAAACCCCAATTTCAATTACATCGAATCACATCGCAATTTCTATTCATATTCAGATAACCACTATACTTACAACGGGCGCTGAAACTTGTTTTCTGGTTTCTGTTATTCTGAATTTGCAAAGCTTTCCCTTGGAGTAGAAAACATTGCGTAGAAATTAGATTAGAGTTTTGTTTCTTGAATCGTTGTTCGTTTCTTTTTGAGTGGAGGCTCTCCTTATTTTTCTTCTGGCATCATGGCGGCTCAAGTCCTCATTTTGTGTGAATTTTATTTGGAGACCTAGGGTGTTTTTATAGAGTTGCAAGTTAATTAGAGCCATCGATAGAGCCAGGGTTAATCAAAGCCATCCGTTCTAAAGAGAAGCCAATCAAAATAAGACAACTCAGCCCTAGTGACAAGGTCAGGCCCAGAAATTCGAGCCATGACCCAATCAGACAAACCAGGCCGACCAAGCAGGTCGACACTATGGTTGACCTGGAGGTGACCAGGTCGACACTATGGTCTACCTGGGGGTGACCAGGTCGACACTATGGTCGACCCTATGGTCGACCTGGTCCCTGGGCAGGAATTTTCCCGCCCAGCCCAGTTTGAGTTTATTTTCGAATTTTGAACATGAAACCGAGTTGTTTGAATTTTAAATTTTATTCTGGAACTTCGAAAGGCCATAACTCCTTCATACGGAGTCCAATTTATGCAAACTCGGACTCTATCTCAAGCAGAATTTCGAGACGAACACAATGGCGTAACCCTTTCCCTTAATTCTTCTTCTAAAATTTAATTATACTTTAATTTGTGAAATTTAATGTTATAGAACTATGGAGTGTTACATTCTCCCTCTCTTAAAAGGATTTCATACCCGAAATCTTCAAGTTAGGAAGAATGTGTCCTACTATCCAATCACCCATCTACTCAACCATTCAATCACAGGCATTCGTTGTCCTTAAAAATATTTCTAATGCTTTCATGTTCATATGCATAGTGTGTGTATATGTCTTTATCTAATGCAAAATCAGGCGGTCTACTGATTCAGTTGACCTTCTTAATGCGAATTATGTCAATGTCATGCGCCCAATCATGTATGCAAGCGTCCTAGTTATGTAAATACTACATGTGTGCATAGCCAATCATCCATATGCAACATCCATATGATAACATATCAAATTAAATCCGTTAAGCAAATACATATATGCGAATGCAATATGAAAGTGACTAAGTCGTTATAGCGCATATGGTGTGTATATGCATCCGCGAGCAACCGCTTGCAACCATCAATCATAACATGTTACAAATACATGCTTACATCCATTGGCTTCTACCTAAGCATCGATGATACGTCCTAGAGGATATACCTTAAAAGCTAGAAACAAGTAGGCATAAAACTCCTAGAGAAAGGATATACCCTTAAGAAAAAGGGTATGATGCATGTATCTAGTCTTCAGTCTTCTAAGTCGCATCTTCTTGAGCTTCTCTGTACCGTACCTTATCTGGTTAATCTTCACGATTGTGAAGCTTCTTGACCTCCATTTCCAAAACTGTCATTGATCGGATAGCTGGCTTTTCATTGTCAACTGGATATATGCGGAAGTCTATCCCGCATTTCAGGGGTAAACCCCTAACCTAATCAAAACATCTGCGTGCTCATGGACTATTCTAACGGATTGCAAATCGTCGATAAATGTATTAAGCGATTCTAAATAGCTAAGCCTAACTGATCCTTTTAGGATCACGTAATCTCGAGAGTATTTCCAAGGCAAGTCAAAAAGTATTACTAGCCAACCAACCCATGCCTAGGATCAACTCATAGCCCATGGAACCAAAACATTACGCTTAAACTCAACACTTAATGGGCCGTTCTCAGATCCCTACAAACCAAAGGTAAACGGGCCGAACCACCAATTTGGATCTGAGACTAATTGGATATTCTACTATACAAGTACCTAGGTGCAGAGACTCAACTATGAAAGCAGGTATAAACGAATGCGAAGCGCTAAGATCAAAAGAGTACTAACTAGTTGATCAAATGAAAAGATAAACTTTTCCAATGGAGACTTTTACTATCTCTCTCCCAGGTATTCTGGTGGTGAAAGCACGCACTCGTCCTCCTGAAAATCCTTTCCCTCATCCTTGCCCCTGTCCTTAAATATATGCCCTATTATACCATAGAAAAGCTACTTCCTTTTGTCTTAGGTTTTATAATTCCTTCCTCCTTCATGAGCCACGTACATATCCATGAATTCCTCATCCTTGGGTTGTTCCCCTTAGCCAAACTTCTCATCCTCTTCCTTGTGTAATCATGTTGACAAATCTCTCGAAAGCTGCCTCCATCATACAGAAAACCCTATAAAGCCTGAAAGAAAACTAGTCGCAGGTGAAACTATTACGGCTATAGATGGAAGTCGGGTACTACTTCACCCTTCGATGAGGTTACCTCCCAGAAAGCCAGGAGCCTCAGAGACTCAGGAAAGAAGGAAACAAGGACTCAAACAGAGAATCAAAAGATAGTGCATACGGCTTTGGGGAATATGCCTTTAAAACAAAACTTTACTTTTGAAAATGCTTCTTTTAATCCCGTTTTGAAAATAATTTTTCAAATCTTTTATCTGATCCGGTAACCTTCAGCTTTGATACCACGTGTAACACCCCACATCCATTAGTGTCACTCACAAAGGGAATGCACTAAGTTCTGTGAAGTATTATGTGTAACAACCCGAATTTTTATAACATGTTAAAACAAGAAATCAGGGCAGAATTAAATCATAAGTTAAGAATCAATGGGAACGGGTTATTCCATTGCGTTCGTCTCGAAATTCTGCTTGAAAACGAGTCCGAAATTTCGTAAATCGGAGTCCGTATGACCAAGTTATGGCCCATAGAAGATTTCAGAAAATTCAAAATTCAGCTCGAAATTCAAATCTAGCCAGAAATAGATTGGGCGGGAAATTTTCCCGCCCTACCCCAGGTCGACTAGGGGGTCGACTGGGGAGTCGACCTGCCTACCCCCCCCCCCCGGTCGACTGGGGTGTCGACCTGGGTGTGAACATGGGGGTCGACCTCCCCGGTCGGCCAAGTTTTCCCTGGTGCACATGTTTGCTCCTTTGGTCTGCTCAGCTAGCCTGTGACAGGATTTGATGGTTCAGATCTAAACTAGGGTTAATCCTATGGCCTAAACTAGTCTCTACGCCTTTTAAAACACCCTAATACCTAGCCTAAACCATCACAAATCATCCTAACAACTAAATTCTTCCAAAATGCTCCCTAATCATGGCCTCCATCTTCATCTTGAGAGCTTCTAAGGCAAAAAGGAGCCATCTTTCTTCATCAAATCAAAGGAGCTACTTATTCTCAGGGCTTCTAGTTTTGCTACATCATTCCTAGAGCTTCTACAACGTCTCTATCTTGTTCTATTTGGTTTCTAGTTCTCATAGCCACGCTTTGTAAGCCCCACTCTACTCTTAGATTTAAAATATGAAGTTAATATGATCATGTAGCAAGTTGAAATGGGACTTTTGGTATAATACTTGTCTTGGGGCTATATTTGTATGCATATATCCATTTATGACTCTTTTGATTTATGATTGTGGCACTATCATGAACCTAGTACCATTTACCATGATTTTTGGGTAGAAAGCTATGAGCTTTATGTGGGGATTATGCATAATGCAACCTAGAACCCCTCATAACCTTGATGTAAACTTGCCTATGATGTTGAACTACATGCTACCCACAAGTTTAACACCCTATTCCAACTATTATCATGTTTCACCTTTGCCTATGATGTTGAACTACATGTTACCCACAAGTTTATTTGCTAAGTTTGATGTCATACATGTTTTGAGGCCAATAATCTTATATGCTAGTTGTGATGAACACCTTTGCCTCAAATATCATCATGTTTAACTTATGACCAACTTTACCAACCTTATGCCCACCTTGGTCATATTTTTATGTTTCTTGATTCACTTGTGTTGATGCGAATTTACGTGCGATGGGGATACGTTATGGGTAGTTAGGCAAACTTGAAATGACATGAAAACATGACTTGAAATGTGACATGAAACTTTATTATGCTTGAAAACTTGAATATGCTCATGACATGTAGAAAACCATAAAGTGGCTAACTCGAGGTTGGGTTGAGTTTGTAGCGTAAATCTACCCGGAACCGCCCGGCAAATCCAGTGGCTACAAACAATAGGACCCAATTTGAGAAGTTGGTCATATCGTGCTTGAAACCCGAGGTTAGACTAGGTTGTGGTGTAAAGCTGCCCGGACCCACCCGGCATATCCAGTAACCACAACGAAGTCTAATGTGAGAGGGTGGGTGCATTAAATTAATTAATGCCACATGTTAGGGTTAAGTCATGAACCACTTGGAAACACTTAACCAACTTGATACATGATTGGATGGGGTTAAGTCATGAACCACTTTGGTACACTTAACCAACTTGATACATGATTGGATAGGGTTAACCACACTTAACCCGTTAGAAACCCTATTTACGTGGTCCTTTTCAGCAGTAACCCTCTTGGATGTATCAACGATACCCTAGGGACTAAGCTAGGGTGGGGCACGATTACTGGGCTGATTGTAAGCGACCAAAATGACGGCAGAGTTTGGTGCGCCATTATAGGTTCAGGCGGACTATGGTCGTGCACGTAGTCCGGAGTTGAAAAAGTAGGCGTGGGCACCAGTAGTTGTACACTGTGCGTGCTTGGAATGGTGTCAGTGGTTGGCACCCTAGGGCTTGATACACCATAGGGTGGACCTAGCATAGATTAACTACATTCGTGATTGGGCCGTATGACACCGACACTCGATGAGTTAGGCTTATAGGGAGCCGATCGATTAGACCGTGTAGTTGGACCTTGACTTGGGTCATCTCATGATATTGGACCAAGGGATCATTTCTTGTTTATACTTGTCATGGGTTGGAATACTAGTACTATTGGTGCAAAACTAAACCTTGTATATGCGATGCCACACTTGATCAACTTTGTTATCTAATTATCATGCAAGTTAGTTACCATCTTTATGTTTCATCTCAGTTTCTCATGTTTAGTTAACTTTATTAGTTTTTATACTAATAGTAGGTAGGACTTACCAGTCTTTATGACTGACCCTTTTTCTTTCGCCTCTTTTCTTCCGTTCCCCCCCCCTCCCCCCCCCCCCCAAGGTTCTCAGGGAGGGAACACTAGTGCTTAGCTTGGACATTTGGCTTGCTTTCTTGACAGCTCATGTACGGTTTGGACTTGAGCTTGCTATGGCTTCATCACATCTATCTTGGGGATAGTTTACTTTATGTTATTTCCAGTTTATGTTTTCTAGACTTGTGGTAGTTGGAAAATAATGACTAAGTACTTTGATGTAAGTTGACTATTTGGTTTTGAAATGATGGTTTTTAAATTTCTAACCGCTGCTTTACTTATTTATTTATCTATGTTCTGTCTTGTAATATCTCTGTGCATGTTTACCTAGACAACACCCCTCCAAAGCTAGTGCCAGCACTCGTGAGTGTAGCCCTGGCGGAGATGGGGTGTTACATTTGGTATCAGAGCGAGGTTTTACTAGACCGGACAAAAGTTTTAAAAACCCTTTTGAAAAACTATTTTCAAAACCAATAAAGTATTTTTCCAAGGAAAGTCTAGTTTATATTAAAAGGCTATTCCCCAAAACCCATTAGCACAATGCTTCGTTTCTTCGTTCTAAATCTATCTTTTCCTTTTTCAGCATGGCCGATCTTAACCTTCCCGAGGGAGTACCCATACCTGGATGGTTCCGAAGGTACTTGGAAGCTAGGGCCAACGATGTGGGCCCAGCAAACACTCCCACTCCTCCTCTCGTACCTGAGGTTCCTCCTCCTCCTCAGCGTCCACAAGCGGATTCCGCGAAGATTTGCAAAGACTTTAAGGCGATGGGTGGCAGGAATTTTGTTGGGACAGAGACTTGTGTGGAGGCAAGAAACTGGTTAAAGGAAACTGAAGACCTTTTTGCTATCTTTGATGTAGAAGACCGTAGGAAAGTTCTGTTGGCAGTATGGCTATTGAAAGAGGAAGCTGCTTATTGGTGGGAGGTCACCAACGCTACTAGGCCTATAGAGACTTGGGTCGACTTTAGGATGAGGTTTGGGCTTAAGTTTCTATCATCTGCTGAAGAGAATTTGCAATTGGAGAGTTTTATATCTTTGAAGCAAGAGGACATGACCGTGAGGGAGTATGTGAATAAGTTTAACCAGCTTGCTTGATTCCGTTTAGACATGGTTAACACACCTCAGAAGAAGGCTCTACGCTTTGCTTGAGGATTGAATGAGCCATTACAAGGTTTGGCCATGTCTCATATACCCATGGGAGCCACTTTTGAGAGCTTAGTGGATATGGCCTTGCTCCAAGGAGATGATAATAATGGCAAGAAAGAAGTTAAGCTTAATGAGACTCAAACCAAGAAGGCGGACTCCAAGTGGGGAGGCAATCAGAACAATCAGAGCAATCAGAACAACAAGAACAACAAGGGTAATAAGGCCAACAACAACAAGGCAAGGGAGACAAGGAAGTGCAACTTCTGTGGGATTACTGGACACATAGCCAAAGATTGTAGGAAGAAGAAGAGGAAGTTGGGAGAATGCTTTCATTGCGGGGAGTCTGGACACTTCAGTAAGGATTGCCCAAAGAAGCAAGGGCAGGGGCAAGGACAGACTCAGCGGGCAGGACCTTCTGGAGGGCAGATGCATGCTCTCAACACTACTCCAGCTCCGGACCAAGGTAGTATTTCTGTAGAAAGCCTTGTTTACATTTCTGGTTTTCCTGTTCGAACTTTATTTGATTCTGGCGCATCGCATACCTTTATTTCTTCTGACATTGTTGAAAGTTTGCACCTAAGTACTAGTCCAGTTGAGGATCTCGTTAGTGTTTCAAATCCAATTGGGGGTTCCGCCCATCTATCTATGATTTGTATGGATTTGAGGATTTCTATCTTGACCGTAGAATTCACATGTAATGCTTATGTTCTCGGGTTCATGGGATACGGGTTTATTTTGGGCATGGATTGGTTGTCCAGTTATGGAGCCATTCTCGATTGTGAGCATAGGGTAGTGAGGCTTATGACTCGCCTTGGCAATACCCTAGAGATTTCTTGTAACCCTCTGGATCCCGTCATGTTATGTTATCTTGAATCCCTCGACTCGTCTATTGACAATCTTCAATCTGTGAGGGTGGTCCGAGAATATCCTGATGTTTTTGATGAGGTGAAGGGGTTACCCCCTAAACGCGAGATAGACTTCCGTATTTATCTTGTTGATAATGCCAAGCCAGTTTCATTGCCTGTTAGGCACATGGCCCCGCGAGAAAGAAGAGAGCTTAGCAAGCAAGTCAAGGAGTTGCTTGAGAAAAATTTCATTAGGCGAAGCATTTCTGAATGGGGTGCTCCCGTGGTATTCGCTACTAAGGCGGATGGTTCGCTTCGTCTATGTGTTGATTATCGTGAGTTAAACAAGCTGACAAAAAAGAATAGGCACCTGTTATCGAGGATTGATGATCTCTTTGACCAGCTTGTAGGTGCTTCTGTTTTCTCTCAACTCGATCTAGCCACCGGATTCCATTAGCTTAGAGTGGCTGAGGACAATATTGACAAGACTGTGTTTAGGACTCCAGATGGATTCTTTGAATAGCTTGTCATGCCGTTCGGTTTGACTAATGCACCCTCATACTTCGTTGATTTGATGAGCAGGGTGTTTAGGGAGTTCCTTAATAAGTTTGTGGTTGTCTTTATGGATGATATTCTGATCTTCTCTAAGGACGAGGAAGAGCATGATACACACCTCAAGGAGGTTATGAATACGCTTAGAGCTCATCAGTTAAAAGCCAAGTTCTCCAAATGCCATTTCTGGAGAAGGGAAGTTCGGTTCCTTGGGCATATAGTTTCTAAGCAGGGCATAGCTGTGGATCCCGCTAAAGTGGTGGCGGTACAAGACTGGAAAGTTCCGAAGAACGCAACTGAAGTGAGAAGCTTTCTCGGCCTGGCAGGGATTTATAGGAAGTTCATTAAGGACTTCGCTAGGATTTCAGCCCCTCTTACTAAGTTAACGAAGAAGAACTTAGTCTTTGCATGGGACTTAAAGTGTGAGCTTGCTTTTCAAAGGCTCAAGAAAGCCCTCACCACAGCTCCAGTTTTAGCATTACCCAATGGAGGGAAGTTGTTTACCGTGTACACCGATGCATGTGCCACGGGATTAGGCGCTGTCCTGATGCAAGAAGGGAGAGTGATATGCTTTGGGGGTAGCCAACTCAAAGCTCATGAGAAGAACTACCCCACTCATGATTTGGAGTTGGCGGCATTGTCTTTGCACTCAAATCTTGGCACCGCTATTTTCTAGGCGAAAGGTTTGAGTTATATACTGATCACAAGTCACTCAAGTACCTCTTCTCGCAGAAAGATTTGAATCTAAGGCAGCAAAGGTGGATGGAATTCTTGGCATCATATGACTTCGAGATAGCTTATACCCCTGGCAAGGGTAATGTTGTGGCAGATGCGCTAAGTAGAAGAAGGTTGGCTTTGAGTCCCTTGTTTGTTGAGATGAAGAGCCTAGAGTTCTTGGCAACCTTTGATTTTACACCTGCTGTTGAGTCGATGACTGGTTCGTTAGCACCCTTGAGCTTAGACCTACACCTCTTGATCAAGTTGGGACTTCACAGGGGGAAGACCCGCAGATAGTCGAGATCATGGACAAGTTGATTCGGGGTGAGACGTCAAGTCACCTCGCTAGATATACTATTGATGACAAGGGATGGCTAAGGCGTGATGGAAGACTATGTGTCCCACGAGTGGGGGGCTTAGTAAATAAAGTTCTTGAGGAGGCGCATCACTCGAGGATGACCATACATCCCGGAGGGGACAAGATGTACTGAGACATGAAGCGCATTTTCTTTTGGGATGGGATGAAAAAGGATGTTGCAGAGTTTGTTTCTAGATGCATTGTTTGCCAACAAGTAAAGGCCGAGTCGAAGAAGCCCGGTGGGCTACTGCATCCATTGGAGGTCCCGCTATGGAAGTGGGAAAGTATCTCTATGGATTTTGTGGATGGATTGCCAAGATCAAGGAAGGGGAATACTAGCATATGGGTCATAGTGGATAGACTCACGAAGAGCGCTAATTTCATTCCAGTAAAGTGCAAGAGGACCGCATCATGGCTAGCATCTGTTTATCTTCGAGAGATAGTACGATTGCATGGAGTTCCTTCTAGCATAGTTAGCGATCGTGACCCAATCCTCACTAGCCAATTTTGGAATAGTTTGCAAGAAGCGAAGGGTACGCGATTGAATCTAAGTACAGCCTATCACCCACAGACGGATGGTCAGACCAAAAGGGTGAATAGGGTACTAGAAGATCTGTTGAGGCTATGCATTCTTGGCTTTGGTGGCACTTGGGAAGACCACCTTCCTCTCGTAGAGTTTGCTTATAATAACAGCTACCAAGCAAGCATAGGGATGGCACCATTCGAAGCTTTTGTATGGGAGGCCGTGCAAGTCACCAACATGTTGGTGGGAGACGACAGATAAGCTTACATGTGAGCCCGACATGATAAGGGACACATCCGAGAAGGTTGAGTTGATTCGAAGGCGGATGAAAACGGCCCAAGACAGACATAAATCCTATGCAGACAAGCGAAGGACAGACTTAGAGTTTGAAGTTGGAGATATGGTCTTTGTGAAGGTTTCTCCTTTGCGAAATGTGGTTCGTTTTGGAGCAGTTGGAAAGCTAGCACCAAGGTTCGTTGGACCCTTCCCTATCATCGAGAAGATTGGGCAAATGGCTTATAGGGTGGAATTGCCCGAGAAGCTGGCTGGAGTGCACAATGTCTATCATGTCTCGCATCTCCAAAAATGCCTACATAAATCGGCCGAAGTAGTTGAGCCTAGCATTCTTGAAGACGTGGAGGTAGAGAAAGAGGCAACCCTGAGGCGAGCTCCGATTCGTATCTTTGGAACGGAGATCAAGAAGCTGAGAAATCGAGAAGTCAAGTTGGTAAAGGTTCAGTGGAGTGAAGCCGATGAAGATGCAACTTGGGAAACCGAGGAGAAGATGCGTGGGCTTTATCCATTTCTTTTTTAGGGTACATTCTCAATCTCCTTTCATAGTTAGCATATCTTTCTTTCACTATCCATGTTTATCTTGTTATTTCGTAAATCTTGTCATGAGAACCTTAGGTAGAAACCCTTTGGATGAAACATGTATTTGAAACATGTTATGCTTGATGGTTGCAAATGGTTGCAAGTGTTTGCAAGTGGTTACTCGTGGATGCATGATACACGTTAGGCACTAAGATCGGCTCATACACTTTCATATTGCATATGCATGAGTGTTTATGCTTACTCATGAATGAAACTTGTTATGCTATCACGTGGATGTTGCATATGAATGAATGTTATGTGCACTCATGTAGAGATTATAAATTATGTTAGGAATTTGCATACATTTGGACTCATTGCACTAACATATTCTGCATTAAGGAGGTTTACTGGGTCAGTAACCGCTTGATTTTCGCATTAGATAGGTGCATACACACACACACTTTTGCATATGTTCATACAGCATTAGAAATCTTTTAAGGACAATGATTACTTGTGGATGATGTTTGAGTAGATGGATGATGGATGGTAGGATACGTTCTTCCTAACTTGGAGATTTCGGGGACGAAATCCTTTAAGGTGGGGAGAATGTAACAACCCGAATTTTTATAACATGTTAAAACAAGAAATCAGGGCAGAATTAAATCATAAGTTAAGAATCAATGGGAACGGGTTACGCCATTGCGTTCGTCTCGAAATTCTGCTTGAAAACGAGTCCGAAATTTCGTGAATCGGAGTCCGTATGACCAAGTTATGGCCCATAGAAGATTTCAGAAAATTCAAAATTCAGCCCGAAATTCAAATCCAGCCAGAAATGGATTGGGCGGGAAATTTTCCCACCCTACCCCAGGTCGACTGGGGAGTCGAACTGCCCCCCTCCCCCTTGGTCGACTGGGGTGTTGACCTGGGTGTCGACCTCCCTGGTCGGCCAGGTTTTCCCTGGTGCACCTATTTGCTCCTTTGGTCTGCTCAGCTAGCCTGTGACGGGATTTGATGGTTCAGATCTAAACTAGGGTTAATCCTATGGCCTCAACTAGTCTCTACACCTATAAAAACACCCTAATACCTAGCCTAAACCATCACAAATCATCCTAACAACTAAATTCTACCAAAATGCTCCCTAATCATGGCCTCCATCTTCATCTTGAGAGCTTCTAAGGCAAAAAGGAGCCATCTTTCTTCATCAAATCAAAGGAGCTACTTATTCTCAAGGCTTCTAGTGTTGCTACATCATTCCTAGAACTTCTACAATGTCTCTATCTTGTTCTATTTGGTTTCTAGTTCTCATAGCCACGCTTTGTAAGCCCCACTCTACTCTTAGATTTAAACTAAGAAGTTAATATGATCATGTAGCAAGTTGAAATGTGACTTTTGGTATAATACTTGTCTTGGGGCTATATTTGTATGCATAGATCCATTTATGACTCTTTTGATCTATGATTGTGGCACTATCATGAACCTAGTACCATTTACCTTGATTTTTGGGTAGAAAGCTATGAGCTTTATGTGGGGATTATGCATAATGCAACCTAGAACCCCTCATAACCTTGATGTAAACTTGCCTATGATGTTGAACTACATGCTACCCACAAGTTTATCACCCTATGCCAACTATTATCATGTTTCACCTTTGCCAATGATGTTGAACTACATGTTACCCACAAGTTTATTTGCTAAGTTTGATGTCATACATGTTTTGAGGCCAATAATCCTATATGCTAGTTGTGATGAACACCTTTGCCTCAAATATCATCATGTTTAACTTATGACCAACTTTACCAACCTTATGCCCACCTTGGTCATATTTTTATGTTTCTTAATTCACTTGTGTTGATGCGAATTTAGTGCGATGGGGATACGTTATGGGTAGTTAGGCAACCTTGAAATGACATGAAAACATGACTTCAAATGTGACATGAAACTTTATTATGCTTGAAAACTAGAATATGGTCATGACATGTAGAAAACCATAAAGTGGCCAACTCGAGGTTGGGTTGAGTTTGTAGCGTAAATCTGCCCGGAACCGCCTGGCAAATCCGTTGGCTACAAGCAATAGGACCCAATGTGAGAAATTGGTCATATCGCGCTTGAAACCCGAGGTTAGACTAGGTTGTGGTGTAAAGCTACCCGGACCCGCTCGGCATATCCAGTAACCACAACAAAGTCTAATGTGAGTGGTTGGGTGCATTAAATCATGAACCACTTGGAAACACTTAACCAACTTGATACATGATTGGATGGGGTTAAGTCATGAACCACTTGGGTACACTTAACCAACTTGATACATGATTGGATAGGGTTAACCACACTTAACCCGTTAGAAACCCTAGTTACGTGGTTCTTTTCAGCGGTAACCCTCTTGGATGTATCAACGATACCCTAGGGACTAGGCTAGGGTGGGGCACGATTACTGGGCTGATTGTAAGCGACCAAAATGACGGCAGAGTTTGGTGCGCCATTGTAGGTTCAGGCGGACTATGGTTGTGCACGTAGTCCGGATTTGAAAAAGCAGGCGTGGGCACCAGTAGTTGTACACTGTGCGTGCTTGGAATGGTGTCAGCGGTTGGCACCCTAGGGCTTGATACACCCTAGGGTGGACCAAGCACAGAGTATCTACATTCGTGATTGGGCCGTATGACACCGACACTCGACGAGTTAGGCTTATAGGGAGCCGATCGATTAGACCGTGTAGTTGGACCTTGACTTGGGTCATCTCATGATATTGGGCCAAGGGATCATTTCTTGTTTATACTTGACATGGGTTGGAATACTAGTACTATTGGTGCAAAACTAAACCTTGTATATGCGATGCCACACTTGATTTACTTTGTTATCTATTTATCATGCCAGTTAGTTACCATCTTTATGTTTCATCTCAGTTTCTCATGTTTAGTTAACTTTATTAGTTTTTATACTAATAGTAGGTAGGACTTACCAGTCTTTATGACCGACCCTTTTCTTTCGCCTCTTTTCTTCCGTTCCCCACCCCCCCCCCCCCAAGGTTCTCAAGGAGGGAACACTAGTGCTTAGCTTGGACAGTTGGCTTGCTTTCTTGACAGCTCATGTAAGGTTTGGACTTGAGCTTGCTATGGCTTCATCACATCTATCTTGGGGATGGTTTACTTTATGTTATTTTCAGTTTATGTTTTCTAGATTTGTGGTAGTTGGAAAATAATGACTAAGTACTTTGATGTAAGTTGACTATTTGGTTTTGAAATGATGGTTTTTAAATTTCTAACCGCTGCTTTACTTATTTATTTATCTATGTTCTGTCTTGTAATATCTCTGTGCATGTTTACCTAGACAACACCCCTCCAAAGCTAGTGCCAGCACTCGTGAGTATGTCCCTGGCGGAGGTGGGCTGTTACATTATGGGTATAAGATGCAGATAGATTACCAGACAGATAAATAAAGCAGTGGAAAAGTGAATAAAACTTTATTTCATTTATAAACAGCTTGTACAAAGATTTTTTTCCAACAACAAAGTATCTATCTTGTTTAAAAAAATAAAGAAGCATAAATATACAATGATATTCCCCAATAAAACATTAGCCAGCCATAGCGGTGGAAAAGAGAGTCCAAAGCAGCACATCCAAGAGTCTTCAAGCTTGGAAAGTGTAACAGGTCCATACAAATTTGAGCTATTCCCTCCCTGACTAACTGGGGGGGAGCGGAAGAAAAGAAGATGAAAGAAAACATAGAGTCAGACATAAAGCCTGGTAAGTCTAGTGGTGCTTCGGTATATGAATAAGGAAAAGAACATGACAGGCATAAACTGAAAATGAGAAAATACCATAAACTAAGGCAAAGCAGTTTAGAATCGAAATTACTATCGCACCCATACTAATCTCTGCACCACCTAACTAGTATCCCAATTAGTAATCTGTATAAAATGATAACGTGATCCCAGTCCCTGTAACTGTGGTTGCCATCAGGCGCACATTTATTTATTACCTAGATTTAACCTAGGGTTTTCTATCGAGCGTTCCCTAGATTCAACTAGGGTTTATGCGACTTGTCTAATACTTCTCGGATTCAGGATTTATGCCACCTAGGTCCACTAGTGATTATGCTACCCGTCGAATGATGCCCCTAGTCTAGGACACACTACCTAGAGTGGTATATGTTCCTAGACTTTCCCTACGTATGTGTCGCGAATCGTTTATCGCTGTCTAGATACACATGTCCTGAAATGTGCGACCCGAGTCCCGTGGCAGGGCTATTCTAGAAACACGGAACTCGGTCGGGAGCTTTCAGATATCTGCCGATGTAGATGCTAAGGTCTGTTTTTCTACCAGTGGTTATGGTCCCACGTGACCCCTCCCTTAACTAATGAAAGGCAATCCAAGAAAATCAAGCACGAGAACTATACTCTTGCCACCCTATGCCCCACTTTCCTACTGGCCAGCCTCACCCATAACTAGATAGCAAGTATATGGTCTGTTGGGAGTTCTCTGCCTTTTCGCATGCATACTACGATTGACTCAAGATGGTAGGTAGACGACGAGTCGCTATCACAGGGCTACTGGTCTCGTCGAGTCACGCTGGTCCATCCCAGTCTTTAGGTTGCCTTAAATTGCAACCAAGGCATACCCTTGGTTCTTCTGATGCAGACCTTAACCTCTGTGAGCCTAGGCGGATCATCTGCAACCTCACAGAGGGATACCAAGAGTACCCTCACGTCCCCCGAAGCTACGTGCTTCTAAACCCAGTCCGCTGGAGCCTTTTTCGAAATCGGATAAACGTTTGCTCCTTCTCATGTAATTGTTAAGCGATGACCTACCATATCGGGATATTCATCTATTATGGACCGGCTCAGATTTCTTGACTAAGAATTATTACTTAGTTGTTCTCAACTAAGGTTTACCACTTAGTTTCTTTTCCCATAAATCTTGTTAACTAAGGTTCATCACTTAGTTTCTTTAACTGGGGATTTCAACTTAGCTCCCGTTCTCGATTGTTTCTTAACTAGGGTTTACTACTTAGCCCTCTTTCTCGACAAGTTGGATTGGATAAGTGTCATTAGTCAATTCAAGTTAGCTTAACCCATTCCTTTGTCATATTAAACTGGCTAAGTGTTATCAGTAGTTCATGTTGACTTAACCCTATCACAAACCAAGTTATATTGGTTAAGTATTTCTTATTACTTAACCCTACCCATTCATCTTGTATTGGTTAAGTGTCCCTTTTAACCTATCCTTGCCCATCTGTTTTAACTAACATGTTATAACGGTTAAGTGTTCCCTTAGTTAACTTAACCCTAACATCTGTTTAATTAACATGTTCTAATGGTTAGGTATTGTCCCTTCATGTTTCAACTTAACCCTGTTCAATTTATCACACTATGATGGTTAAGTGTTCTAAGTTTACTTAACCCTACCCTCTAGTCCAGCTAACATATTAAATTGGCTAAGTGTATTTACTTAACCTTACCCACTTATCTAGTTAACGTGTTATAATGGCTAAGTATTCTAAATTTACTTAACCTCACCCATTTATCTAATTATCAGGTTATAACGGTTAAGTGTCCTGAATTTACTTAACCTCGCCCTTTAATCTAATTAATATGTTAAATTGGTTAAGTATATTAACTTTACTTAACCTCACCTTCTAGTCTAGTTAACATGCTAAATTGGCTACGTGTTTTCTTAGTTACTTAACCCCTACAAGTCTTGTCTTGTTAACATATTAAGTTGTTTAAGAGTTTTAGTTAACTTTAACCCTACCATCTGTCCTTAGCCTCTTAGAGCACCTGACCACCCACATTAGACAGATATTGCTACGGTTACTGGATGTGCCGGTCGGTTCCGGGCAGGTTTACACCATAGCTCAGTCTAACCTCGGGTCATTATTGGGCTCAATGCTTAACCACCCACATTGGATAGGTATTGTTGTGACTACTGGACAACCGGGCGGGTCCGAGCAGGTTTACATCACAACTCAATCCAACCTTTGGTTAAGCGTACTCGTATTTTCTAGATTTACACTTTTACTTATGTAAATATTTCATGTCACATGTTTTATTCCAAACTAATGGTACATAATTTATATCATTTATGGCCTTAACCCATTTCATGGTTTTTAGGCCAGCCGACATATTAACATACTTTAATTTAATAGTTAGTCCCAACGTTACCCTCGCTCGATTATTCATATTAATTGTATGAAGATATTAGGCCCGCTAATAGGCCCAATCCATAAACAAAGTAAAGAAGGGAGCATAGATTCAATGAACCTATACTATGAAATTTGGCCTAAACATAGTTATCGATTAGCGTGTGACATAAAGGTGTAACTAGATAAATAAGGTGATCTCGCATAACATAAATCATAAAATTGCAAAACATGTCACAAACTTGCACATGAATATTGGATCTAGTTAGATAGGTGTCATGTAAATCATAAATTCTGGACTATTACAAAGATATAACATGGTATAGCATAATAGGTGTCACATGAAATGGCGTACTTTTAGACTTGTTTAAACATGGTTTTATACACATATAACTAGGCATAATGTCAAACACCATACTAGCATAAAAATGTCCACTTTTTGACATAACCCAAAGGTGTAAACTAACTTTACATTAAGTAGCCTATTCCAACATGAAACTAGTATAATTTGTGTAACCAAAAGGTACTTACATAAACCCAATTATCACTTGCAAATAAACATAATAATGTATACAAAGGTTTTGAGTCATGTAGGTATAAAAGGTATCATCCTGGAATATGTTTACATAAGTCTCAACTTTGGCCTAAAAAGAATGTATGCTAACCATGTTAACGACATAACATAAAGATGTCAATTCTAATTTTTACTACAAACTTGCAAGTGATATTTATCTTCGTATACAAATGTCAATAGGCTCGCCTCAACCAATTTATGCCAAAAACACCCAATACAAAATATGACATAATCAACTCAATACACAGAATTTACATCAATATTTTACAATAGTAAAACCACAATTTCAATTACATCGAATCACATCGCAATTTCTATTCATATTCAGAAAACCACTACACTTACAATGGGCACTGAAACTTGTTTTCTGGTTTCTGTTATTCTGAATTTGCAAAGCTTTCCCTTGGAGTAGAAAACATTGCGTAGAAATTAGATTAGACTTTTGTTTCTTGAATCGTTGTTCATTTCTTTTTGAGCGGAGGCTCTCCTTAGTTTTTTTCTGGCATCATGGCGGCTCAAGCCCTCATTTTAGTGTGAATTTTAGTTGGAGACCTAGGATATTTTTATAGAGTTGCAAGTTAATTGGAGCCGTCGATAAAGCCCGGGTTAATCAAAGCCATCTGTTCTAAAGAGAAGCCAATCAAAAGAAGACAACTCAGCCCTAGTGACAAGGTCAGGCCCAGAAATTCGAGCCAGGACCCAACCAGACAAACCAGGCCGACCAGGCAGGTCGACACCCAGGTCGACACTATGGTCGACATGGGGGTGACCACCAGGTCGACACTATGGTCGACCTGGTCCCTGGGCGGGAATTTTCCCACCCAACCCAGTTTGAGCTTATTTTCGAATTTTGAACGTGAAACCGAGCTGTTTGAATTTTAAATTTTATTTTGGAACTTCGGAAGGTCATAACTCCTTCATACGGAGTCCGATTTACGCAAACTCAGACTCTATCTCAAGCAGAATTTCGAGACGAACGCAATGGTGTAACCCGTTTCCCTTAATTCTTCTTCTAAAATTTAATTATACTTTAATTTGTGAAATTTAATGTTACAGAACTACAGAGTGTTTCACAACTTAACCAATCTACCACCTTTTATTAATTATTAATATTCAATTTTAATATTTACTTTGGTTTCACGTGTTTGAACATCAATTAGTTAATATCAAATCTATTTTTATTTAATTATTATCCATTTGATTTCCAAATCCAAATATGTTTTATTATATTCCAGTATCATTTTCAATTCAATTCCTCTTAACCAGGTTAAGTTCCAATTCAAATTCGTAATCAAACTTAAATTTATCCAAATCAACAAACAAATCAAATACACCAATATTTTAATAAATTGAGAAAAATTATTTCTTTTCTATACAAAAATATAATTTGGGTAAAATTATTTCATTTATCCTCTTTACAAAATAATATTGTATCCATTGTCAATTCAAAAGCTTCTCAACCATTGAATCAATCAAACAGCACAATACAAAACATTTGTATATAAAATTTACAAATACGCTCTCATATATGTACACTCAACTCAATCTACGGTATTACTAACCCCATCTCTATCGAGTTATGCCACAGAGCCAAGGTTATTACTAAACCATCGCTCTGATACCACTTTAACGACCCAGTAAAAGAATTTGACGCCCGAATTCTGACAATAATACATATAACACGTATCACTTGCACCAGATAGTTATTAGAAAGAAATTAAAGTGTGAGATAAGAGAGAAAGAAATATTAGAATAGAAGAAGAAGAACCAACATAGAGAAACAGAGTCTTACATCGCAGCGGAACAAAATATAATACAGAAATAAATCTTTACTGAGAGCTTGAGTTAAAACTTACAATCATCAGAGTACATCACACATTTGGACAGTTATGAAAAATCTATCCTCATATAAAACCACACAGCGAAATAATAACTAGATAATATCATACATCTGATGTAATGACCCGGGATTTTGACGACTTTGGTTATCGACATAAAAACGATGACGACTAAACCAACATCGGAAAATACCGGTCATTAATGAAATAAATTAGAGGGCGAGGAAAGATAAGATAGAAATTTAGAATAGAAGAAGAAGAAGAACACAATATCAGAGTAACACGAATCTCACAGCGGAACGAATAACATATAATATATGTAGCATAACTTTGAAATATACATCTGTACTTGAATATACATCATTATCAAAGTATAACACTTACAACACAACGAAAATAACTATAGCTATATGATCCTGAAGCCTCCTGCTCCAGCTCTTCAAGTATCTATAAATTCATGACTACTTGACTACCCATACAAAATTGGGCACCCAAGAGTTTAGGGAAATTAACAAATAAATCCGGGTCAGTCGTGGGACTGGTATGAGTAAAACAGTTCGAAACAGTTCAAGCAGGTAATCGATATCTCATAAGACAACGCCGTATAACGGACGGGTTTTTCCCTTATGAGAATCCAAATTATCTTTATATCAAAAACCTTTTGATATTATAATAATGTCTATCAACCACAATAATAATAATCATCTAGCAGAACGATTTCATCTTACGTTCTACAAATATAGAATACAATCAAAACCGCAAGCACGTATTGGGTAATGGATTTCCAACTATGACAAGGTATGGAACCACCTTTCGCTAGTGTACCTCTAGAAAGGAATACACTGGGTTCACAAGAACATCTTGCAACCCGACCACACATGACCGGCCACTCATTTCGCTTGAGTGTATCGAATGTATATCACCAACAGTTGGGATCACCAACCGTTTCCCGAATGGGACAGCATCAACAATAGATTTTTATAAGTAAATGAAACTCTAGATCAGGTGATTATACACCCTACTTCGGAGCGACCGACTTAGCCGCGTTGCCTGCCCGATTTCGTTCATTTACCGGTTGATGAGGCTTGAGGTTACGCTTTATAATCACACCAGATTCACTTTAAATGCCACATCGTCAAATCCATCGAATCACTGATTGACGTCCTCAACCATACATTATGTGTTAGCTAAAAGAAGTTTCCTTCTCCGCTTCCACTCTTCGTACGGTTGGAGAAATCAATATACGTGATCGTCTGGAAATACTCTATCAGACATCCGTCCATACAAGTCATCCAGGAACAGGATGAACCGAAGGCACTATTCAATACATCCATCTTAGACACTGTTATCTAAGACTTATACAATAGCCCTTGCACTTTACTCCGTCTTCAATTATCTTTGGCATATATGATTCGCAACGCTTATGCCAATACAGAGTGGTTCTTTGGATAATAATCCAGCCGGTCTCTCCATATTAACAACGTTAAAATGGTCAAAACTTCGATAGTCTGTGATTTAACTATCAAATAAAAACAAGTGTGCAAACAATGACATTATTTCCAGGAGGAAATTATATCGATCAATCATCATTCAACATTTATCTCTTTATTTCATTAATTTACTTATCTCCTGTTTCCCTATATTCAACATTTCTTATTTTCTATATTTAGAAAATATATGTTATTACCATTGGAAAACATTTCCATTTCTTGTTTTCTATATCAGAAAACATTTCTGGTTCTTAGTTGGAAAACATTTCCAAAACTCCTTCATTGGACTTAGACAGATGTTTAAATAAACCATCGCGATGCCAACTCAAACCATTACGCTTATTAACTAAATTCCTTTAACCCACCTTCACTATCGAGCCTTAACCATTCCTTAGTTAAAAATGAAGTCAATCAAGTTGGGGTAATATTACCTCTCAGACCTTAACTGAACAACGTTTCTAACCTTGAAATAGACAAAGTTCACCCTTCTAATTCTTTAACAAACTTCCTTACATAACTCTTTTTCAAATCATTTCTATTCGATAATTCTTTCCTTCGATAAGGTATATTCGATAACTCTATTCAATTTATTCTATTCACTTAACTCCTTTGATTTAACTTTAACTCTATTCACTTAACTCCTATCGAATAAACTATATTCGATAACTCTTTTAAATCTATTTGAATAAACTGTATATTCGATTAACTCCTTTTACTCTATTCGAATAAACTATATTCGATTAACTCCTTTTACTTTCTATTCCAATAAACTATATTCGATTAACTCCTTTTACTTTCTATTCGAATAAACTATATTCGATTAACTCCTTTTAACTCGATTAAACTAACATTGATTAACTCCTTTTAACTCGATTAAACTATTCATTTATAAAGATTTACTTTTAGTAACGGTTCTTCACTTTACAAATGATTTCCCTTTTTTAATTCTATTCATGAATGGTTTTACAAATATCCCCTATTCAATCTCATTTGTAAATGGTTTACAAACATTTCTCTTTCTGATTGATTTGTAAATGGTTTACAAACCTTCCTCATTCAAATCTATTTGCTAATGGTTTTACACTATTTCATTTTCAATTCTATTCGTAAAAGGTTTACAAATATTTCCTTGTATATCTTTATTTATTCTACTCTAGTTATTTCCTTTTTTCTATTCTATTCATTTTATCAACATTTTTGCCTTTTATAAAACTCTATTCGTTTTATAAACATTTCCCCTTTTATTTACTTTCGAAATATTTCCTTTTATAAAATCTATTGATTTTATAAAATCCCTTTATTTCAATATACATTGAAATAATTCTTTTTACATCCCAGGGTCTTTTATGATATTTAAAATATCGAATAACAAGGATCAATATTATTCCAACACACATAATCTATAATAGATTATATAACACATCATATATCACAATATATGAAAAACAGTAAAATAAATGTTGAGGAATGCAGTCGGATTCCTCCAACCTGTTTCCCTGCATCACAGATGTTACACAATAAAATCAACATCACTTTCAGTTCCATATGATATATTCTGATAAATAGAATCAATATAGAAATTCAACTAACTGTCTAGCTGTTCAATCAAACGGTTAACACATAGTCAATTAGCCAATATCTAACATTTCTAAAAATACAACATGAAATTATAAACTATTCAGAGTTAGTGAGATTTACTCACATTTGCAGTTCATCGTTAAAGAACGATAAACTATTTATTTGATTTGAACCAAATAATTTATTTCGCCACTAATTCAAACGAGCACCGATCCACTTCCTGTCAGCTTCATGGTGTAGCCACCCTCCATACGATCCCAACGCAACTTACGGTTCGTCAATCTGATATCGTACGTAGAAGATACGACGTTACGAAGTTCAAACACTATTTAAATTAAATAAACATGAATTTCAAATGAATTGGGCCTTTACCATTAAAACAAGCCCATCCTCTTTTCAACATACCAGACCCGAACCCACTCATTTCCCTTTTCTTCCCCAATACACGTTTAACTGCAGGAAACCCAAAACGCAGCCACTTCCAATCCTTCCCCCACCTCGTTCTCCTTCATTTCAATATGAAAATTCAAACAGGAACCACCACCATTCTTCTCTTGACGTCCTCTTCCTTCCCGACGCAATTTCCAATAACTCGACGGCCCACATCATTTCCGTCGAACCACTCGACAGCTCTAGGTTGCGACAGCAACTACCTCCGAACCCCCTAAGACCACCATAAATCGAAACCTCACTCAGCCACAGAACCAAATCCAAACTCGATTTCAAGAATCATAGCCCCAAATTCACGAAACCGTGAACCTTAGGTTCACTGCTGAAAACCGACAAGTGTCATAATCGATCGCAACACTTCAAAATGACTCCAGATCGAAGAGCATCACCCATAGGATCCATGTATATACGTATTAGGATTTATATGAATTATATTTGAATTTTTATGAATTTATTTGTTGCGGTTTCTTTATTTTGAGGAATGGAAATTGTGATGTGTTTATAATGGAAGTGGTAGGTAAGGTGTGTGGTTGTAAACAGATGATGCGTGGCTTGTGTTTCCACCATACATAGATTAGGATATTTTTAAGTTGATTATTTTATTTTATTTTTTATCAACCGTTGTTCGTACTCATCCTCTAAAATTCCTGCGATCACATCCGATACCAAAAAATCACTAAACTGGACATACTGCTAGAATTCGACATTATGATCCCAACGAAACTGGTTTCGTCGAATTCCGACTCCGTTAGCTCACACAGCGTATTTTTAACCATCAAAATACTAACTGTTTTTCACTCTAAAAATCCGTACGGCCACACAGTGACTCTAAAAATCACGGAACTTGGAATCTAACAATAATTTGATGTTGTGGATCTAACAAAATTAGTTTTGTCGAGTTCCGACTTTGTTTGCAAAACCGGCTATTTATAAAGCTCTGAATGACCATTTAAATATATAAATATATTTAAATATAATTAAATTAAATATTTAAAAAATAAATATTATCATCTATATTCATAGTGGAATACCATACAGCTCTAGAATATTCCTATATGAATTTCTAACTTGATATTTCAAATCTGGGTCAACCTGATATTCGATTTATATTGAAATTCCTTTTTAAAATATTAAAATAATTCCTTTATAAATTATAAAGGAATTCCACAGCGACTTTTCTAAAATTTGATTTGGACGTAAATCAAAATCTACCCGACGAAATCCCGATTTTTTTCTTCCACTAGAAAGATATACTCCACCAGCTCCACACATTTCTTGTTTCACAGAAATCCGGCTTAAAACGAATTCTGTACATTCAGTTGAAGTTCAAATTGCCAAATTGCGAACTACAGCGCCATTTCAAGCTCGATTTTAATTATAATATAATTATACGTTCAAACTGTCGTTCTAATAATATATTCGTTATTCTAATTCAATTTTAAACTGAATTAAATATCGCTGATGATCCTGTTCACACCATATCGCCATTCCAGCCAATTCTGATTATTTTAGAATTAAATATATTATTTAATTTATTATTTTAAATTAAATATTCACCATTATTTAATTCTACGACCATTTAATTCACTAAACCACCATTTATATAATTAAATAAATTAATTATAATACCTCTGCCAATGCGGGTCATTACAATCTTCCCCACTTAAAATAATTTCGTCCTCGAAATTGCTAAGGTAGAGAACGACCCTATCGACTGGTTAGAACATATTTGTTCACTTTTTAACTTCAGTTTCAACTAAACCAATCTAAATTCAATTAAATTATTAATTAATTCTTATCAACGAAAATTTCCAAAACTCCTGAAAATTTTCTAACGCCTTAACTTTTCGAAAAGTTTCGCCAGCACCTCCTTTGTACTGGTCAATAGCTCAAACCCCAACTTGCCTCTCTGGGCCATCTCCAACCCAAAAGAAAATCAAACAGCCAAGCGGCTTGCCAATTCGGCTAATAAATCTCATGCTTATATGGAATATAAACTTGTACCTTTTTGTCGGGCATATCAACTCTATCACTTTCACCTGCTGTCAATTCAGCGGATACAAGGG
The DNA here is from genome assembly GCA_030737875.1 of Allium sativum. Lineage (NCBI taxonomy): Eukaryota > Viridiplantae > Streptophyta > Magnoliopsida > Asparagales > Amaryllidaceae > Allium > Allium sativum. The sequence continues at coordinate 503,559,545 of CM060921.1, read as the reverse complement.
TCATCCCAATCAAAATTCCAATCTGCTTTTATCCACCACACAACCATTCGTTATATCCGAGCCAAATATCATTTTAACTCGAGTTTCTTCTCGATTCCCAACACTTTACTTGATTATCACATTACACTTCAACTTTGAATTTCACAATCCAATTTGTCTTGATATCATTCTGATTCAACCTCAGTTACCACTTTACTGGCTTTACTTTAATTCAATTTTGCTTTCACAAATTTCTGTTAAATTTGTTTTTTAATTCAAACAGTCTTTCCCTGGGAGTTTTTAAATAGTTTACTCTTTTCAAAAATCAAATTTTCCTTTTGAACATGTCACTGAGCCCTTAATTAATATTCCATTAGTTAAATCACTTCTCTGTTTCTTTATCAATATTTGTTAACCAAATATTTACAATAACCATATTGGCCTTTTATGTTATTTCGAAAACATTTCCGAATATCGCCTTTCTTTATTTTCTAAACTTTAGAAAATATATGCTATTTATAATTGGAAAATATTCCAATTACTTATCTCTTTTCCGATCTTGTTTATTTCTATACTTAGGAAAATATTCTTTATTATATTTCCAAGCTTACAATTATTTGGGTTAAAACGGATGTTGTGTAAAACATCGCTACGACAACCCAAATACTATATTCAACTAACTCTTATTCAACATTGATCTTCGAGCCTGAAATCTTACTGTTTATTTGTTAATAATGAAATCAATCAAGTTGGGGTATAACTACCTCTTAGACCTTGACTGAATAACATTTAGAACGTCAAAACAGATATGACTACTTACTCGAATAATCAATACCATACAACTACTTATTCACTTTTAAACACGTATATGCTTCCTCTTTCTATTCTTACTAGATTTTATTCTTAGTCTTCCTTTTTTTTTTTACTATTCTATTTCTAAGTTCGTTTCCTTATCGACTTCTTCATATATATCGATACGTTGATTTTTAACTATCAAATTATCTTAAAAATATTCTAACTCCTTAAATTCCCGGAAAATTCGCCATAACCTCCTTTGTACCAGTGCATCGGGATATTTCAAATAGCCTCCCATGGCCCTCACCAATCCAAAAGAAAAAGAAAAAGCCAAGCGGCTAGCCGATACGGCGCATAAAATCTCATATATGAATTAAATACATACCTTTTCATCGAGCATTCTATTTATATACCTTCATACCTTATCCATACCTATCTCATGTATATTTATACCTGCCCAATCTATTTTAACTATACCTGATCGTTTTAATTAATTCATTAATTAATTTGTTAATTAACTCTTTAGTCTATTTCACTTTTATATTTGAACATGACATGTTCAAATATATTTTAACTTGCTTATTAACTAATTTGAATCCAAATTTCAAATTTAAGTTCTATATTCGATTTCGAATATCCATTTACAAAACCCAATTCACCTTTCAAAGTTCAACTTCAAATTCAAAACTCGATTAACTAATTCCTCTTCGACTTAGTTAATTCTATTCAAATTTTATATCACTTCTATTATTCAAATCTATATATCAAATTCTATTCAAATTCTATATTATAAATCCCATTTGAATTTTTATATAAAAATTCCATTTGAATTTCTATGTTCAAATTCTATATCAATTCCATTGAATTTCATATATTCAAACTCCCTTTGAATTTCTATATTCAATTTCTATTTCAATTCCATTGAATTTCATATATTCAAACTCCCTTTGAATTTCTGTATTCAATTTTATTTGAATTCTCTTTATTCAAATTCAATTCTATATTATAAATCCCATTTTGAAATTCAACACAACTTATCTTTCCCAAAACAAATTCAAAACAGTATCTCTGGTAGTAATTCGTCACTTACAACTCAAAAATGAATATTGATGATGCAGCTGTCATCATCAGAATCTATTTTCCAGCGATCGAAGTGAGTTCAATGCTATAAAACTATTTCTAAACATCATGTAACGACCCAGAAAATCTGAACCAATTTAAAAATTTTAAACTGGCTAAAATAATGGATTTTAAATATTTAAAATAAATATTTTAAATAATAGCAATGAAAAGTGAGTTTGAATCGACGTTTGAAAACGAATATAATTAATTCTAATTATAAACAAGGCCTGAAATGGCGTTGTAGTTTCAAAATTTGAATTCAAACTTTGTCGGACTGTACCGGGTGCAAAACAAAACGGATTTGAGTGAAACCAAAAATATTTAAATCTGTTAGTGAGTACCTTTCTAACGAATCTGAAAAATCGTAATTTCATAGCAGAAAGCAAAAGTTATGGCCAAATGAATTATCAGAAAGGTCGCTATGGAATTTATATAGCCCGTGAAATTGGCCATTTTGCAAACGACCTCGGAATTCGACGAAACCACTTTTGTTGGATCCGAGATGTGAAGTTATTGCTAGGTTTCAAATTTCATAATTTTTGAAGCTAGTATGTGAGCGTGGCAAAGGAAAATGTGTTTTGGTGAATTACAGTTAAATTGGATCGGCCAGAAATGGGCTTTTTTGCAAACGGTCTCAGAATTCAACGAAACTAGTTTTGTTGGGATTGTATCGTCAAAACATAGCTAGATTTATTTTTCGGGAATTTTTGGAATAGTTCGTGGCCCTGGCAAATTGAAATGTACGTTCAAATTGAATATTAAATGTTTTATACTTTAATTTGAAAAATAACTGACTGAAACAGTCGAATGGGCCTTCGAAACATATCCCATTGTGTTCGAAATGGGGGTATTTAGCTGGTGGCGACAGTCGTTGGGTTTGAATTGAAGTTCGTTCGTAAAAGCCCTAATTTTTGAAATTATTAAACCATCGGCCAATCAGAATTTTATATTCATTAAAATTTAAAAAAAAATCTCTCCAAACCAACCACCCCCCCCCCCCGTTATCCATGCTCGACAGCGGAAGGTTCTTCCTCCGTTCAAAGCCAGTTTCCGACCGATTCCTTCATCGTTGACCCTTGCCGCAGTTGAAACTTTCGAAGATCTCTTCCCCCTCTTCAAATCAAGACCAACCTCGTGTTTTCTAGTCGACCCAGCGTCGAGATCTACCAGCTCGAAGTTCGCAACTTCAAGGAGCCGCTGCCGTCGACTGGCACAGTCGAACTGGGCCCCACCTACCTCTTTGGGTGCGCGCCTCCAAGCTTTCCAACGTGGCAAGGTCTGATCGTCACCTCGAGCAACGGATTGATCGGATTTGCCAACCCTAGTTTCAAACTGATTAGTGAAAGGTACGGCCTTGTATATTTAAAACTGATTTCAACAGTTTTAAAGTGTTGCAAACTTTGAAAAATCATATCTTTTTCATACGGTAACGAAATTCGATGAAACAGGAAACATTAGACCCGTGAGGACGTCTTCTACATTTTAGAAGAGACTGCATATTTTTCTGAGCCTTCTGCTATTTTTGGTGGAGTGGAACCCAATGTGAGATTTCTAATTTATAAACGATATGGAAAACGACGATGTATAAATTATATAGTCGATGTATGAGTTATATAAGCGTTGTACACCTCTTGTATAAGCATTGTATAAGTTGTACGTTCGATGTATAAGTTGTATATGCGTTGTAAAAATTATATATGTGTTGGAATAGAAGTGAATTGCTATATATAAATATAAATATATATATACGCCCCTCGTCCACAAACCATGGACGATATTTATTGGTTGTGATTGGTGTGAAAATTGATTGATAGCGAATGGTTGATTGGAATTGTTTGTGGTTGATGTTGATTGATTGTGGTTGAAAAATACCCATTTGTGGTTGAGAAATATTTGGTTGAAACCACATAGGATTAGTTTGTGGAAATGAAAAAAAAATATACATGCTGCCTGCGTGCGAACTAGATTCATGATTCCCCATTGTCAAAAACCGCGAGGTTTTAAGGTAGAGCGAGGAGCCGTACTAGGGACGATCCCGGTTTTAACTACCCTGCCGTTATGCTGCCGAAATTTTGAATAATATTCATGTGTTTGAATTATTTCCATTTGTTGAAACTATATTTATTCATTGAATATAAAACCTTCATGTGAAATTCATTCGTTGAATAGAATTCATGTGTTGAATGGTATTCGTGTTTTTAAATATAAAAATCACCTTTATATATATATATATATATATATATATATATATATACAAACTATAGAAAACCTTCATGTGTTGAATCGATATTCATTCGTTGAATTGAAATTCATGTGTTGAATGGTATTCGTGTTTTTAAATATAAAAGTCACCTTTATATATATATATACAAACTATAGAAAACATTCATGTGTTGAATCGATATTTATTCGTTGGATAGAAATTCATGTGTTGAATGGTATTCGTGTTTTAAATATAAAAATCACCTTCTTATCTATATATACAAACTATAGAAAACCTTCATGTGTTGAATCGAAATTCATTCGTTGAATAGAAATTCATGTGTTGAGTGGTATTCATATTTGGAATAAATTGTTTTATAATAAAAATCATATTTTTATCATCTATATGAACTATATAAAATAGTCATGTTTTGAAATAAATTGTTTTATAATAAAAAACATATTTTTATCACCTATATGAACTATAGAAAATAATCGTGTTTTGAAATGAATTGTTTTATAATAAAAATCACATTTTTATTATATAAATGAATTGTTAAAAATAGTGAAGTGTTGAAATAGAAGACAGTTAGATAATAATATCATTTTTATCAAACGTATGAAAATAATATAGTTTTGAAATCGAAGAATCGATATATATATATATATATATATATATATATAGAATCAAAATATATCGAATAACGAAGTTGTAGTTCGTATTTTGAAACCGTGATTTCAAACGATTAGTGCGGGAGATCCGACCATCGGATTTTCCTGAAACCGCAACCGTTGGGTTCGCTTTGGAAATTTCTTTCCAACGGCACCAACTTTGTAAAAATCCAACGGTTGGATTGTCTGGAATGTTTAATTCAAATCTGAAGAAAAACAGCGCCAGAATCGATTATATTTATATATATATATATATATATACATATAAAATTATATAAAATCGAATAACGACACTGCAGTTCGTATTTTGAAATCGAAACTTCAAACGATTATACCGGGAGATCTGACCTTCGGATTTTTCCCGAAACTGGAACCGCTTGATTCGTTTTGAAAAGATCTTTCTAATGATGTAAATTTTGTGAAGATTAAACGGTTATATTTTCAGATATGTGTAAATGAAATCTGAAGAAAAACAGCGCCACAACCGCGTTATGGCCCGAAGCGTCATTTTGAATAAATTGGCTAGTTTAAAATAAATAAAAATAGCGATAAATCGTTTTAAAATATTATAAACGATATGGATGTGAAATTTAGAAACTGACTGAAGGTTGGCTAAGTCGAATGGTTTCCTGGGTGTTGATCTGATGTTGGTTTCGGCCTTCGGGGTTAATATTTGGGAAATCGTTCTCTTACTGATTGACGGTTAGTGACTAATGAATTGAAATGATGCGTATGTAGTGTTTGTGTAGCATGTATCTATTATATACGCGAGTTACTCAGAAAGACCGGGTTTATCCCATTCTAAATAACTGAATCGACGATAAGAAATCGAAGATGAAGACGGCGGTTGAAGACCGGAGATCTTCACCTCGTTTGGATGGTAACCGAGGTCCTGATTGGGAGGCATCCTGAAATATGGATAATGAGTGGTGATCGTCCAGACGTACGTGGTGATCGATGGATAATGATTGATGGCCATCAGTTGCATGGTGTGAATTGCCTGTGTGACATGCAAAGATGCAGTGATCAGGGCTTCTGTTGAAAAGCAAAGTCTTGTGATTGATGATCAAAGCACCGCCTATGTGGCGTAGCTTTGTGTATAACGTGAATTCGCGAGCCCCACACCGCGGTATGAACCAGAAACGGGAGAAGGACCTCAAGGAGGGCATGCGTTTCTTTCTAGCTAGGAGTTGTGTCAGTGTTTTTACATGGCCTGACATTTTACTTATGTGGATGATGGATAGCGAGGCGCCTCGATTATATCGGTCGATCCGGGACCGATGGAGTCATTCGTTGGCTCATTTACGCCCCAAAGGGCGGGGAAACGTAGTGTTCAGGCATAATAATCCACATCGGTGGACCGGCCCTAACGATCCAAAGGGTTGATGCGTTCTGATCCTGAGGCTCGGGCTAGGCAGTCTCGAATTCGATAAGGACTATCTTTTGCCTTGGTTCATGACGGAAATCCAATTTCCAATTACGTGACTGTGCGGTTTTGATTGTACATATATATGGCGACATGATATATGGTACCCATGCCGTCTATGATTGATAGTTATGATTGAAATTGTTTTTGAAACATATAAACACTAGTAATAATATTGAATGCTTTTGTTTTATTCGTATCAATCATATTTTGGCCATTATAAGGTAAAACTCTATCCTCCGGTTTGCATTGCATTGTGTGATGGGAATTGAGTCTTATAATGGCTTCATTTTTATAAAAAGCATTGCGATATTTAAAAGAATTGTTTGTTTTAAAGCACTGGCAATCTAATGGAATAAACCCGTTCCATGAAAGTGGCGTGGTCCTGTGATTAGCCATATTTGGAATGTGTTGAGTAGATTTCTCATACCAGTCCCATGACTGACTCGTAGTTTCACTTTCAAACTCAGGTGCCCCTTTTTCTACACGGGCAGCCTTGTATTCAGGTTTAACAGGCTTTATCCGGATAGTTGGAGCTGAAGATGAATTCTATCATTTATTTCTTTTTATGCTGTTCAGCTCCTGTTGTACATATTATGTTTGTTTCCGCTGTAGACATTTATGTATAGCTGAACTGTACTTGTACTAAGCAAGATCCTGTATACTGTGTAACTCTGATGTTTATGTTTATCCAGTGTATTATTGTTCATTATCTGGTGTATTTATTTAATTCTGCTCTGCTGTTATCTGTTTCTGTGTTATATTTCAAAGATTACCCTTGTCTCCGTCTGTACGGGAAATGAGGTCGTCACACATCATTGTCACTTTGAAATTCATTTCAAAAAATAATTCACACTACTTGTAAAACAATTTAAAATCTCCCAGGATCTTAAATTTTCCTTATTTTTAATCCAAATCCATTTACAAACGCTAACCCAATTTTCCAGAATTTTAATTCAATTATGGTTTAAAATTTCAGATTTAACTCATCTGATTTCACGTATTACGCTTATATGAATTATGATTGGTTATTTGCATAACCATTTAATTTATAATCTTACTCGATTATAATAACAACCAATATATCCACTATATTATAATTATTCCAATATAAATCCTTTATATCAAAATATAATTCGGGTAAAAAAATTCATTTACCCTCTTTCAAAACATACCATGACGGTTCATCATATTCGAGTGTTTACAAAATCTCTACCGATACAGTGGATCAAACTGATCGACCAGAAATCTTAAACGACTCAACCAACAAATCTCCACAACATAAAACAATTTTTTTATATTGAATAACAAATACGTTCACTCGTATGCATACACTCAAACTGAATCTAGGGTATTACTAACCCTATCTCCACCGAGTCACGCCACAGAGCCAGGGTATTTCACTTAACCTTATGCTCTGATACCAATTGTAATGACCCGGGATTTTGACGACTTAGGTTATCGACATAAACACGATGACGACTAACCAAACATCGGAAAATACCGGTCAATAATGAAAGAAATTAGAGGGTGAGGAAAGATAAGATAGAAATTTAGAATAGAAGAAGAAGAAGAACACATAGTCAGAGTAACACGAATCTCACAGCGGAACGAATAACATATAATATATGTAGCATAACTTTGAAGTATACATCTGTACGTGAATATACATCATTATCAAAGTATAACACTTACAACACAGGTGAAATAACTATAGCTATATGATCCTGAAGCCTCCTGCTCCAGCTCTTCAAGTATCTGTAAATTCCTGACAACTTGACTGCCCATACAAAATTGGGCACCCAAGAGCTTAGGGAAAACAACAAATAAACTCCGGGTCAGTCATGGGACTGGTATGAGTAAATCAGTTTAAAAAAGTTCAAGAAGGTAATCGATATCTCATAAGACTACGCCGTATAACGGAACGGGTTTTTCCCTTATGAGAATCCAAATTATCTTTGTATCAAAAACCTTTTGATATTATAATAATGTCTATCAACCACAATAATAATAATCATCTACCAGAACGCTTTCATCTCACGTTCTACATATATAGTATACAATCAAAACCGCAAGCACGCATTGGGTAATGGATTTCCATCTATGACAAGGTATGGAACCACCTTTCGCTAGTGTACCTCTATAAAGGAATACACTGGGTTCACAAGAACATCTTGCAACCCGGCCATACATGACCGACCACTCATTTCGCTTGAGTGTATCGAATGTATATCACCAACAGTTGGGATCAGCAACCGTTTCCCGAATGGGACAGCGTCAACAATAGATTTTTAGAAGTAAATGAAACTCTAGATCAGTTGATTATACACCCTACTTCGAAGCGACCGACTTACCCATGCTACCTGCCCGATTTCTGTCATTTACCAGTTGATGAGGCTTGAGGTTACGCTTTACCATCACACCAGATTCACTTTAAATGCCATATCGTCAAATCCATCGAATCACCGATTGACGTCCTCAACCATACATTATGTGTTAGCTAAAAGAAGTTTCCTTCTCTGCTTCCACTCTTGGTACGGTTGGAGAAATCAATATACGTGATCGTCTGGAAATACTCTGTCAGACATCCGTCCATACTAGTCATCCAGGAACAGGATGAACCGAAGGCACTATTCAATACATCCATTTTTGACACTGTTATCTAAGACTTATACAATAGCCTTTGTACTTTACTCCGTCTTCAATTATCTTTGGCATATATGATTCGCAACGCTTATGCCAATACAGAGTGGTTCTTTGGATAATAATCCAACCGGTCTCTCCATATTAACAACGTTAAAATGGTCAAAACTTCGATAGTCTATGATTTAACTATCGAATAAAAAAAAGTGTGCAAACAATGACATTATTTCCAGGAGGAAATTATACCGATCAATCATCATCCAACATTTATCTCTTTATTTCATTAATTTACTTATCTCCTGTTTCCCTATATTCAACATTTCTTATTTTCTAAATTTAGAAAATATATGTTATTACCATTGGAAAACATTTCCATTTATTGTTTTCTATATCAGAAAACATTTCTGGTTCTTAGTTGGAAAACATTTCCAAAACTCCTTCATTGGACTTAGACAGATGTTTAAACAAACCATCGCGATGCCAACACAAACCATTACGCTTATTAACTAAATTCCTTTAAACCACCTTCACTATCAAGCCTTAACCATTCCTTAGTTAAAAATGAAGTCAATCAAGTTGGGGTAATACTACCTCTCAGACCTTAACTGAACAACGTTTCTAACCTTGAAATAGACAAAGTTCACCCTTCTAATTCTTTAACGAACTTCCTTACGTAACTCTCTTTCAAATCTTTTCTATTCGATAATTCTTTCCTTCGATAAGGTATATTCGATAACTCTATTCAATTTATTCTACTCACTTAACTCCTTTGATTTAACTTTAACTCTATTCACTTAACTCCTATCGAATAAACTATATTCGATTAACTCTTTTAATTCTATTTGAATAAACTATATATTCGATTAACTCCTTTTACTCTATTCGAATAAACTATATTCGATTAACTCCTTTTACTTTCTATTCCAATAAACTATATTCGATTAACTCCTTTTACTTTCTATTCGAATAAACTATATTCGATTAACTCCTTTTAACTCGATTAAACTAACATCGATTAACTCCTTTTAACTTGATTAAACTATTCATTTATAAAGATTTACTTTTAGTAACAGTTCTTCACTTTACAAATGATTTCCCTTTTTTAATTCTATTCGTAAATGGTTTTACAAATATCCCCTATTCAATCTCATTTGTAAATGGTTTACAAACATTTCTCTTTCTGATTGATTTGTAAATGGTTTACAAACCTTCCTCGTTCTAATCTATTTGCTAATGGTTTTACACTATTTCCTTTTCAATTCTATTTGTAAATGGTTTATAAATATTTCCTTGTATATCTTTATTTATTCTACTCTAGTTATTTCCTTTTTTCTATTCTATTCGTTTTATCAACATTTTTCCCTTTTATAAAACTCTATTCGTTTTATAAACATTTCCCCTTTTATTTACTTTCGAAATATTTCCTTTTATAAAATATATTGATTTTATAAAATCCCTTTATTTTAATATACATTGAAATAATTCTTTTTACATCCTAGGGTCTTTTATGATATTTAAAATATCGAATAACAAGGATCAATATCATTCCAACACACATAATCCATAACAGATTATATAACACATCATATATCACAATATATGAAAAACAGTAAAATAAATGTTGAGGAATCCAGTCGGATTCCTCCAACCTGTTTCCTTGCATCACAGATGTTAAACAATAAAATCAACATCACTTTCAGTTCCATATGATATATTCTGATAAACAGAATCAATATAGAATTTCAACTAACTGTCTAGCAGTTCAATCAAACGGTTAACACACAGTCAATTAGCCAATATCTAACAGTTATAAAAATACAACATGAAATTATAACTGTTCAGAGTTAGTGAGATTTACTCACATCTGCAGTTCAGCGTTAAAGAACGATAAACCGTTTATTTGATTTGAATCAAACAATTTATTTCGCCACAAATTCAAATGGTCACCGATCCACTTCCAGTCAGCTTCATGGTGTAGCCACCCTCCATACGATCCCATCCCAACGCAACTTACGGTTCATCAATCTGATATCGTACGTAGAAGATACAATGTTATGAAGTTCATACACTATTTAAATTAAATAAACTTGAATTTCGAACGAATTGGGCCTTTACCATAAAAACAAGCCCATCCTCTTTTCAACATACCAGACCCGAACCCACTCATTTCCCTTTTCTTCCCCAATACACGTTTAACTCCAGGAAACCCTAAAAGCAGCCACTTCCAATCCTTCCCCCACCTCGTTCTCCTTCATTTCAATATGAGAATTCAAACAGGAACCACCACCATTCTTCTCTTGACGTCCTCTTCCTTCCCGATGCAATTTCCAATAGCTCGACGGCCCACATCATTTCCGCCGAACCACTCGATAGCTCCAGGTTGCAACAGCAACCACCACCAAACCCCCTAAGACCACCATAAATCGAAACCTCACTCAACCACAGACCCAAATCCAAACTCGATTTCAAGAATCATAGCCCCAAATTCACGAAACCGTGAACCCTAAGTTCACTGCTGAAAACCGAAGTCGATCGCACCACTTCAAAATGACTCCAAATCGAAGAGCATCACCCATAGGATCCATGTATATACGTATTAGGATTTATAGGAATTATATTTGAATTTTTATGAATTTATTTGTTGCGGTTTCTTTATTTTGAGGAATGGAAATTGTGACGTGTTTATAATGGAAGTGGTAGGTAAGGTGTGTGGCTGTAAACAGATGATGTGTGGCCTGTGTTTCCACCAGACATAGATTAGGATATTTTTAAGTTGATTATTTTATTTTATTTTTTATCAATTGTTGTTCGTACGCGTCTTCTAAAATTCCTGTGATCACACCCGATACCCAAAAATCACCAAACTGGACATACTGCTAGAGTTCGACATTACGATCCCAATGAAACTGATTTCGTCGAATTCCGACTCCGTTTGCTCACACAGGTATTTTTAACCATCAAAATACTAACTGTTTTTCTCTCTAAAAATCCGTACGGTCACACATGACTCAAAAAATCACGGAACTTGGAATCTAACAATAATTTGATGTTGTGGATCCAACAAAATTAGTTTCGTCGAATTCCGACTTCGTTTGCAAAACTGGCTATTTTTAAAGCTCTGAATGACCTATTTAAATATATAAATATAATTAAATTAAATATTTAAAAAATAAATATTATCGTCTATATTCACAGTGGAATACCATATAGCTCTAGAATATTCCTATATGAATTTCTAACTTGATATTTCAAATCTGGGTCAACCTGATATTCGATTTATATTGAAATTCCTTTTTATAATATAAAAATAATTCCTTTATAAATTATAAAGGAATTCCACAGTGGCTTTTCTAAAATTTGATTTGGACGTAAATCAAAATCTACCCGACGAAATCCCGATTTTTCTCTTCCACTAGAAAGATATATTCCACCAGTTCCATATGTTTCTTGTTTCACAGAAATCCGGCTTAAAACGAATCCTGTACATTCAGTTGAAGTTCAAATCGCCAAATTACGAACTGCAGCGCCATTTCAAGCTCGATTTTAATTATAATATAATTATACATTCAAACTGTCGTTCAAATAATATATTCGTTATTCTAATTCAATTCTAAACTGAGTTAAATATCACCGAAGATCCAGTTCACACCATATCGCCATTCCAGCCAATTCTGATTATTTCAGAATTAAATATATTATTTAATTTATTATTTTAAATTAAATATTCACCATTATTTAATTCTACGACCATTTAAATCACTAAACCACCATTTATATAAATAAATAAATTAATTATAATACCTCTGCCAATGCGGGTCATTACATCTGAACTCATCCAGCCCGTCTCTTCACAGTATCAGATAACCGGAATCTGCACCACCCGGTCCAACCTGAGCATTACAAACGTCGGATCAGTCTCGTGAACCAGAGTGAGGAAAACACACTAAGTTTAAGGTATCACACAACTTGATTTTTAAGTCAAAATATTTTCGAAAGAAAAGGACAATCGTATGACCAAATCACATTTTTGGAAATCATATCTTTTCTGATATTGTAATAGCGTCCAAATAGTTGTCTAGCAGAACGCTTGCATCTCACGCGGTACATATATAGTATACAATCATAACCGCGGGCGCTTATTAGAGAATGGATTTCCATGGCAAGATATGGGCAACCACTTTCTTGACAGTGTACCTCTAGAGAGGAATACACCGAGTTCAACAACAACATCTTGCAACTCGTGCTAAACATGACAGACCATTCACTTAAACTTGAATGTTCTGAATAAATTGCCACCTACGGTTGGATCCAACATAACCATTCCCGGGAGATACATAAGCGAAAAGAAAACAAATATGAATATTCCCTAGATTGGTGACAATGCACCCTAATGGGAGCGACCCCCATAGCTATGCGACCTACCCGATTTTTACCATTTCTCAGTTGATGAGGCTTGAGGTCATAATTCCTTTGGAACACCTGGACACCACCCACTTTGAATGTCACATCATTAGATCCTCTAGAAAATCACTAATTTACGTCCACAAAAATACTATAGTTATTAAGCTAAGGGAAGTGCGCTCTTCTCCGCCACCAACTGAAATACGTTTGAAGAAATCAATACACGTGACCCCTTTGGAAATACTCTGTCAGAAACTCGTCCATACAAGTCATCCAGGAAGAGGATGAACCGAAGGTACCCTCCTACCACATCCTAGGAACCACCCTATAGATCTGTAGCGAGTGGTCCTTACAATCCGTAGATTCCAACCACGACAGAATCACAGGTTATCTTTGGGAGCTAACTAGAGATTATAAGTAATTCTTCCACTTACGAAGATCTACGGTCTTAAATGCTCCATCATCAATCAGCATCTTCCACGTATTTGCTGGTTCGGAATGGTTTTCGAATACAGATCTGATCTCGGTCTTTCCATACCAACAGTCATATGGGTCAGATTTGATAGCCGGTTATTTAACTATCAAATAAACGATCATTCAATCATGAAAATAAAAAAACAGGTTTACTAGCTAAGTTTTCAGCATCACTTGGCATCTTTAATTAAAATAATTAACGAATGGTTAATTTAAAAATTTCTAAATCATTCGATAATTCGAACCTAGTTTTCCACTTCTTATTTTAATATATATATATATATATATATATTAAAAATCATTTCAATTTTATATACTTAGAAAAATTCTTAATCATATCGTGTTTCGACTCTCATCTTACTATCTTTTGCAAAACATTTGCGACCTCATTATTCATTATTTATAACTAGAAAATTAGTATAACTTATTATTCATAAAATAATTATTAAGGAAATCTCTTTTGTTCCATTACTTGAAAAATAAAACTCAACACTTCTATTTTTCAAATAGTTCATTTTAAATTTACATCTCTTTATTTCCTTTCCATCTCGAAAATATTGTTATATTTTCACACAATTCCCATTTATTTCCCTTCATTTTGGAAACATCATTCTATACATATATATATACACACACACACACACAATCTTGAGTCCTTTTCATTTCCGTTACTTTGGAAATCCCATTATATATATATATATATATATATATAAATTCTCGAGTCCATTTTATTAATGTTACGTTATTATTTCTCTTATGGAAATAATAAATTATAGATAACCCCTTTACATTACAACAAATATCATCCTCAGATAATCCTGAAGTCGTTCAAGTTGGGGTATTTTAATTACCTCTTAAACCTTGATCAACTCGTTCATATCTTAAGATAGATATGAGTTTTAATTCAACAACCGATATTCATTCTAATATCAGACACATCCCATTTAACTATTTTATTTAAAAATATGGTTTTATAAAATTTTCTTACTTTTGAAAATAATCTCCCTTTCCAGACATAGCCATTATTCCTTAATTCATTGATCGAGTGATTAGTTACAAAACATCACCTTTAACTTCTACTTCTTTAACAATTCATTTTATAACCCAGATTTTTTTGTTATGAAATTCCATTACTCACTCCTTTACCAAATTCACTTTTAACAAAAAAGAATTATCTATTCAACAATTTTCCACTTGAAAATACCGTTTCAATTCCATTTTACTTAATTCATTAATAAGTATTGCCAAACCAAAATCAACACTTCAACTTCTCATTTCCTCTACAAACCTTGTTTATAAATCTCAGGTTTTGGTACAAACCCCTTCTTATCTCAACTTCTTTTTACTTAATTCAAACGTTAAGTAAATATTTAATTTAAGCTATCGGGTCCGCTTAAAATCCCTTTTTAAACTTAATTCATAAAAATTGGGTTTTATATTAAAACTCGTTTGTAACCTCCTTTAACAATTTAACTATTTTCCATTTCAAACTTGATTGTTTTAATAAATAAATATCACCTAAATAGTGATCTTTGAATTATTATTAATTAGAATAATAATTTATTCATCATTAACTACTACACAAGTAGTTTAATTCTTTATTAACTAAATTTAATAATAAATTCTTTTATTAAATTTTTATTACAATAAAACAAATATCCATCAAACCATTTCATCCGGTTAATGATGACAATCTAATTTAAAAATCAATTCCAGTTGGAACGGTTGACTTGGTCCACTCAATACACAATTATTTCTTTAACCAATTCCAATTAATTCCTCTTTTAAATTAATTAATAATATAATTAATTTAAATAACTTTCATTTAATTGTTTCTTAGAACAATTAATTCAATTCTTAACTGTTACTTTAATTTATGCTCAACTGCTTATAAATCTAATTACATAAGAATTTAACTTATATAACATTTAATAATTATTTAAAACTTAAATACTGAATAAACATATCAATTTTATTTTTAAATAAACTTTTATTCAAAATAAAAGATTCCAAACTTTTATTCAAATTAATAGATTTTAAAAAATCTATTTCAATTGTAAAATAAATTTTATAACTTCATTTCACTCTGTTTACCTGGCGGTAAATCCATATTTTAAAACGACTGGTTTTTTTAAGCCAACTGATGCTAATTGCTCAACCAATATTACCCATTGGTTAAAACCACACAACCATTGAATTCCAACCAACAATCAACAACTAAATCTATTTGTCCAATCCATATTGGTTAAACAGTTATATTTGAAATATGAAATAATAAAAAATTTGAGGAATTCAGTTGGATTCCTCCAACCTGTTATTTCCTACATCCAAATACGGTTAACCCAAATCCAATTATTCAAATTAAATTTAAACTAATAACAGTAAATAACGACTATTTAACATTAACCAATTATTTAAAAAAACAATTCAAATAATCAAATTAAACGCATTTATAATATAAACATGACCAATAAGGTAAGTTACCTCAGTTGGTTCCAATCGTTAGAACAACGATTTGGTTTTTCATTGAAATTAAACACCGTTTAATTTCATTGGTGAAATCAACAAATGAAAATATATATAATAAACAAACAATCAACCATTAGCAAGCATAACACACAGTTATAAAATCCAACTTATATAAAATATAAGTGGGAAATACTGGGTGAGTTTAACTCACCTTAATTTCCGTTCGTTGCTGAAACAGTCCGTTTTAATTAAATTAAACAAACGTTTAATTCAATTAAAATTTACATATGCGTCCCACCCTGTCCAAAACAGTTCCAAAATGCTATGCTCGTTGGCATGATTTCAACGGTCCAAGTTTTGTTTAATTGTGTTAACATATGCAATACAATAAGTTGTATTTTGATTTAAATCGGCATATTCATATAACTTACTTACTGTTCAATTTTTTTGTTTCCATGCATACTTCCCACCCCTTCGTCACTTTCCTGTCTCACCTCCTTATATTCGAAAATGCATTAAACCCATGCTTACCGCACATTAGAGCTCCCTTTCATTTCTCTTTTTTATTTATTTGAAAGGCCTATCCTCCCTTTTGAAATAAAACAAAGCCCAGTACGTCAAAACAAGCTCTCCTCTCTATCAAATTATACAACCTCCTTTCCCCTTTCAATTCTTGAATACCGATCTCCCTCTCTGCCCTCATTTTTTCTTTCTTCTCACGTAATAGCCTTGTCCCCCTGTTTTGAACTTGACGCTCCGATTTTTTTCTTTGCGTTTAACAGAAAACTCCCTCATTCGACCCCCCAATTCGACACTACTTGCAACGCTCCCGAAATCCCAGACCACCGCCGACTTCTACCACCGGCTCCGCCTCCTCATCTAAACCCTGCGGCCATTAGTGGATGACTGCTCCTTCCATCCTCCGTCGTCGAGCTATTCACGATAGTTCCTTCGCAACATTTTTTTGCTATTGCAGTTTCAACAGTGTACCCTCATCATTACCCACCGGACCTCCGCCTCCCCGTCCATCTCACCGCAACTTCATCGACGATGACCCTTCATGGTGGGAGTATGAAAGCATTTCATAAAAGGGAGCTTGAATTCATTTTGTAAAAGAGGATTTCGGTGTATATGGTTATAATGTGCTGAATATAAGAATGGGAAGTTCTCTTTTTGGTTTTTGTTTACCTTGTGTACTAGAAAGGAAATAATGGGGAGGTACTAATATATATGGGGAAGGTAAAGTGTGGGAAGCGAAGTCACTGGGATGTCACTCATAACTGGGATTACTTGGTCGGCAAGGTTCTATGGTTTATGTAACACCCCACTTCCATTAAGGTCACTCACAAAGGGAATGCATTAACTTCGGTGGAACGTTATAAGTAAACAGAACAGAAATTTACAAGATAGATATGTTAAGTAGTACTTGAAAAAATTATACCTTTATTACAGCAGAAACAAAAATAATTTTGGTTACATCACAATACCAAAACCCAAGTACCTTATACAAAATCCTTCAGAATGCATAATTTTAAAGCCATAATCCCCAACAGAGAATGCCATAAATAGGTAGAATCAAAGCCAAGCAATATTTCAAGCAATTCTAGCATTTCAAGCAGACAGAACCTGAATCAAGCTCCTATGTTTCCACCCTGAGAACCTGGGGGGAAACGGAAGAAAAGAGGCAAAACAAACTAGGTCAGACATAATTTTGTTGAGTCTAGTGACTTTCAACATATAAACAGATAACAGTATCATGACATGTAAATAAAACTGGATGAGAGATAACCATAACAGGAGTAGCAGGTTAACAGAAGAGACATAATGATATAGGCTAAACTAAGCTTCTTACATGGTTTTCACTTCTCTGCTCTAATACAAGTATAACAGAATTAGGTGTTGTCCTAATGTCTAAATAGAAAACAGAACGATCTCTTTAGAAACATGATGCTAGTAATGGGCCTTTACCACCTTAACAGAGACAGATGGTACAGAAACAAAATGCAAGTAATGGGCCTTTACTACCCGAACAAAGACAGACGGTACAGAAATAGAATGCTAGTAATAGGCCTTTACTACCCGAACAGAGACAGACGGTACAGAAACAGAATGCCAGTAACAGACCTTTACCACCCGAACAGAGACAGAAACAGAATAACTCCTACGAAAACAGAATATTAGAATTAGGCGTACACTAGTAATGGGCCTTTACCACCCCAATAGACGGTACCACACAGAAAAAGACAGGTGTTACCACCCCAATAGAAACAGACGGTACCCCAACAGAAACGGACAGAACTAAGTGTACCCTAAATTCTATCCCGAGCGACCGGCTCCCTAATACATAAATACCCTGTGTCGGCCCCACAGGAGGGTGTATCACTCCCGAAAGTGGCAACCTATAGACACATACCTATTTACAGATGTAATGACCCAGAAATTTGAGTGATCTTGGTTATCCGATATACTACACATATCGAACATCAAAGGATCGAAAATACCGGACGATTAATGAAAGAAATTAGAGGGTGAGAAAAGATAAGATAGAACTTAGAACAGAAGAAGAAGAAGAAGAAGAACACAACATCAGAGTAACAAGAACCTCACAGCGGAACGAATAACATATAATATATATAAAATAACTTTGAAATATAAATCTGTGCTTGAATATACATCATTATCACAGTACAGCACTTACAACACAGCGAAAATAAACAATAGCTATATGATCCTGAAGCCTCTTGCTCCAGCTCTTCAAGTATCTGTAAATCCCGACTACTTGACTGCCCATACAAAATTGGGCACCCAAGAGTTTAGGGAAAACAAAACAAAATAAACTCTGGGTCAGTCATGAAACTGGTATGAGTGAAACAATTTAAAACAGTTCAAATAAGTAAACGATATCTCATAAGACCACGCCATATAACGGAACGGGTTTTTCCCTTATGAGAATCCAAAATATCTTTATATCAAAAACCTTTTGATATTATAATAATGTCTATCAACCACAATATAATAATCATCTAGCAGAAATGCTTCCATCTCACGTTCTACATATATAGTATACAATCAAAACCGCAAGCACGTATTGGGTAATGGATTTCCACCTATTACAAGGTATGGAACCACCTTTCGCTAGTGTACCTCTAGAAAGGAATACATTGGGTTCAACAAGAACATCTTGCAACCCAGCCACACATGACCGACCACTCATTTCGCTTGAGTGTATCGAATATATATCACCAATGGTTGGGATCAGCAACCGTTTCCCGAATGGGACAGCATCAACAATAGATTTTTAGAAATAAATGAAACTCTAGATCAGGTGATTATACACCCTACTTCGGAGCGACCGACTTAGCCATGCTGCCTGTCCGATTTCTGTCACTTACCGGATGTAAGGCTAGAGGTTACGCCTTATCATCACATCAGATTTACTTCGAATTCCACATTGTCAGATCAATCGAAAATCACTAATTGACGTCTACAACAGTACATTATGTGTTAGCTAAAGAAGTTTCCTTCTCTGCTTCCACTCTTGGTACGGTTGAAGAAATCAATGTACGTGACCTTTCTAGAAATACTCTGTCAGATATTCATCCATACAAGTCATCCAGGATCAGGATGAACCGAAGGCACTATTCAGTACATCCATCTTAGGCACTGTTATCTAAGACTTATACAATAGCCTTTGCACTTTACTCCGTCTTCAATTATCTTTGGCATATATGATTCGCAACGCTTATTCCAATACAGAGTGGTTCTTTAGATAATAATCCAACCGGTCTCTCCATATTAACAACATTAAAATGGTCAAAACTTCAATAGTCTATGATTTAACCATCAAAGAAAACAGGTGTGCAAACAACGATATTATTTCCAAATGGAAATTCTATCAATCAATCATCAATCATATATATATTTATATTTCCTTATTTTCTATGTTTAAAAAATATACGTTATTAACATTGGAAAACATTTCCGTGGCTTAATTTCGTATCACTATTCTTTTCACAACTATCAGTCCCTGACTGTAAACTAGTAGAAGAACAATTCTCTAAGTATAAACCCCGAAGGCCGAAACCAACATCAGATCGATACTCAGGAAACTATTCGACTTAACTAATCTCTAGTCAGTTTCTAATCTTGTTTAACTCTATTTCTTTTAACTATGTTCGATTAACTTCTTTTGAATAACTATGTTCAATTGAGTCCTTTTTGATGACTTTATTTGATAACTCCAATCGACTAACTCTTTTCTATCTTGTAAATTTCCTTTTATAATCCTATTTATTTTCCCAATAAATATTCCTTTATTTTATTTGTTTACTTTCTACGTAAATATCTTTCTTTATACTTCTATTTACTTGCTAAGTAAAAAAATCGTTTTATAAAATTCTTTGATTTTATAATTATTCCCTTTCTAAATATCTCGTATTTATAAATATTCCAATTTATAAATATTTTATTTTCAATATCACCTTGAAAATTCCCTTATCAACATTCCGGTATGTTATGGTATTCAACATATCAAATCAAGATGATCAATATTGTCCAAACACATATAATTGGCAACATATTATATATCACATCATATATCACAATATATGAAAAACAGTAAAATAAATGTTGAGGAATCCAGTCGGATTCCTCCAACCTGTTTCCCTACATCATAGATGTTGAACAATATAGATAACATCACTTTCAGTTCCATATGATATATTATGTTAAACAGAATCAATATAGAAATTCAACTAACTGACTAGCAGTTCAATCAAACAGTTAACACACAATCAATCAGCCAATATTTAACAGTTCTAAAAATACAACATGAAATTATAAACTGTTCAGAGTTAGTGAGATTTACTCACATTGGCAGTTCATCGTTAAAGAATGATAAACTGTTTTTGTTTGATTTGAATCAAACAATTTATTTCGCCGTAAATTCAAATGAGCACCGATCCACTTCCAACTAGTTCGTATGTGTAGTCCTTTTCGATACGATTCCAAAGTGACCTGTTTTGTTGAATTTCGTTTACATACAACAAAGTTATAACGTTTTAAAGTTACATATTTGATATAATCATAACATGAATAAAATAAAATCAGACGGGCTTTAACCTTACATCTCCCGGCCCAAGCCCAACTACCAGACCCGCTCCAAATACCCTTTCTTCCCCGATGGAAATTTCACGGTTCCAGTATACTTCCATCACTATTTTCGAATCTCTTCCAACCTCGTTGGTTTCCATTTCTTCAATAATTCAAAAGCCAAAACCGCCATAAATCTCATCGTAAATCCCTCTTCAACTTCCAACATTCCCACACCAGTTCACACCGTCGAGCGAAAATCCGTCGAGGACCATTTTCCAGCACCATATAGTATTCGCGCGACATCCTTCATCCCCAGAATCAAAAAAACTTGCAGACAGACTCGACTCCATCTGTAATGGCGCGTTTTGTTAGCTGTCGAATAATTAATTTATTTAATTATTTATATATCGATTTGGAGATATCGATAACATAAAGTAAAACGTTCGTACTTATCATCTATAATTATAATTAAAACGAACCTGAAACGTCGCGGCAGTTCGTAATTTGGCGATTTGAACTTCAACTGAATGTACATGATTCATTTTAAGCCGGATTTTTGTGAAACAAGAAACATGTGGAGCTGGTGGAGTATATATTTCTAGTGGAAGAGAAAAATCAAGATTTTGTCGTGTAGATTTTGAGTTATATCCAAATCAAATTTCAGAAAAGTCGCTGTAGAATTCCTTTATAATTTGTGACACTTATATATGTTATAAAAGAGAATTTCAGTATAAACTGAATACCGGGATAATCTAAAATCTGAAATATCAAACTGTAAATTCTGATATGATATTCTGGAGCTGTACGATATAATATGTGAAGATATACGATAATATTTAATTTTAAATATTTAATTTAATTATATTTAAATATGTTTATATATTTAAATAGGCTATTTAGAGCGTTAAAAATAGCCACTTTTGCATACGAAGTCGGAATTCGACGAAACCAGTTTTGTTGGATCCGCAATGTCAAATAGTTGTCAGATTCCAAGTTTGGTGATTTTTTTGAGTCACTGTGTGATCGTACGGATTTTTAGACTGAGAAATAGTCGGTATTTCGACGGTTAAAAATACGCTGTGTGAGCATACGAAGTCGGAATTTGACGAAACAGTTCCGTTGGGACCGTAATGTCGAACTCTAGCTACATGTCCAGTTTGGTGATTTTTAGGTATCGTATGTAGTCGTAGAGATTTTTAAAGGCTGGAGACAAACAGAAAAACGAGAAATAAAAATATAAAAATCAATAAAAAAAATATCCGAACATATTTCTTGGGTAATAGGAGGGCCACGCAGCTCCTCTTCTCAGCCACAAACTCTACCTACCAAGAACAACCTATATAACCCAAATTACACCGAACACAGCAAAGTTTGCACCAAAATAAAAATCAAAACAAACCAAAAATCAAATATATAAATTCATATGTTCATATATTTGGGATGCTGGAATCATGCTCTTCATTTTTGGATGCATTTTGGGGCATTCGAAGCATTGTTCCGTCGAGGGCTGGTGTAAACCGTGGACTAGGGTTCCACTTTCACTTCGATTGAGGCATCGATGAGTAGTTTAAGGTTTGGATTTGGGTTCAACATCAAGAATCGCACCTTGGGTATTGATTTGGATGGATTCGGTGGTCATTGGCTGTCGGAGGTCCCTGTAGCTGAGCTCGACGACGCGAGCTACTCTCGGGTGCGAGTCAATAAAGAAGGGGTCGGTTGGGTAGGGGATAAGGCGCTGAGTATTGTGGTGGAGGTGGCACCGGATATTTGTGGACGAGCGGGCGGAGGAGGAAGGTCAAAGTTGCGGTCAAAAGGAAAGGGGAGGAGCGATTTTTTTGTCTGGTGTTAATTGAAGAAGAAAGGGTACGGGTTTAAAAGAAGAGCGGGTGGGCTTTCTTTTGGATTGATGGGCCGGAGTGTTTGTGGTGAGGCCCTTTTATTTTATAATTGTTGGTTTAACTTAAATTTAAAACATCGTATAACTTGTTAACACGATATCTCGACCATATGGAATCAGAATCACGAACCGTCAGTCACGTTGGGATCGTAGGGACGAGAGCTTCACAATGAAGCTGACTGAAAGTGGATTGGGACTCGTCTGAATTTACGGCAAATTAAACTGTTTGATTCAGATCAAACAACAGTTTATCGTTCGTTAACGATGAACTGCAAAAGTGAGAAAAACTCACTAACTCTGAACAGTTTATAATTTCACGTTGTATTGTTAGAACTGTTAAAATTGTCTGTTTGACAGTGTGTTGATTGTTTGATTGAACTGCTAGTCAGTTAGTTAAATTTCTATATTGATTCTGTTTAACAGAATATATCATATGGAACTGAAAGTGATGTTATCTATATTGTCTAACATCTGTGATGCAGGGAAACAGGTTGGAGGAATCCGACTGGATTCCTCAACAGTTATTTTATTGTTTTTCATATATTGTTATATAATGTGATATATAATCTGTGGGCGATTATATGTGCTTGGACGATATTGAACATCGTGATTTGATACGATTGAATACCATAACATACCGAAATGTTGATAAGGGGATTTTCAATGTTTATATTGGAAATGAATCTTATTTATAAAATCGATAGGATTTTATAAAAGGAAAACATTTATTTAATTAGAAAATAAATAAATGAAAAAGGAAACATTTATTTAGAAAATAAATGAAATAAAATAGAAACATTTATTTAGAAAATAAATGAATTAGAATATAAAGGAATATTTATTTAGGAAATAAATAAAGGAACATTTATTTAGATTATAAATAAATGGAATAAAGGAATATTTATTTAGGGAATAAATAAAGGAACACTTGTTCGGAAAATAAATAGAATTATACAAGAATAGATTTAAACACGTGCTTCGCACACGGTATAACACGATATGGATTTAAATGAGATATTAAATAGGAAATCTGTTTTAAACAGATAAATTGAAGTAGATTAATTTATAAATAATGTTTTATAAATTAAATAAATTATTTATCATTGATAAATGGAATATATATAAGTCTGGACTTATATAGAGAAGTAGAAACGTTATTAAAAGGACATTTATAAAGTGAAGAACCATTACTAAAAGTAAATCTTTATAAATGGATAAACGTTGTAAAAAGGAAATCTTTTGAAATGAATAAACGTTATAAAAAGGAGTTAATCGAATTTAGTTATTCGAAATGAGTTATTCGAATTAGATATTTGAATAGAGTTAAACACATTAGAGTGATTCGAATTACTTATTCGAATAGAGTTAAACACGTAAGAGTTAATTGAATATTAGTCATTCAATTTGAGTTAATCAAATTTAGTTATTCGAGAAGAGTTAAATCGAATTTAGTTATTCGAAAGGAGTTAATCAATTTGAGTTAAGTTAATCGATTTGAATTAAGTTAAATCGAAATGGAGTAAATCGATTAGAATTAAGTTAATCGAGTTAGAGTAAATCGAATATTAGTTATTCGAAGGTAAGTTATTCGAATTAGTTATTCGAAGGAGTTAATCAATTAAGTTATTCGAATGTGTTATTCGAAGGAGTAAATCAAATTAAGTTAATCGATTAGAGTTGAGTTAATCGATTTGGCTTAAGTTAAGTTATCGAGTTAAGTAATCGAGTTAAGATTTATCGAGTTAAGTAATCGAGTTAAGAAATCGAGTTGAGATAATCGAGTTAAGAAAATCAAGTTAAGTTAATCGAAAAAGTTATTCGATAAGAGTAAATCCATTTAAGTTAAATCGGATGTTAGTTATTCGATAAGAATTGACACATTTAAGAAAATCGAATATTTGTTATTCGATAAGAGTTAATGAAATAGAGCCAACCAAGAAGAGTTATTCGAATATTAGTTATTCGATAGGAGTTAATCGAAATAGAGTTTATCGAATATCAGTTATTAAAAAGGGAGAGTTAATCGAATAGAGATTACTCGAAAGAGAGTTATACGTCGAATTCGATTATAGCGAATTCGGGAAAGTACTATTTACTTTCCAGGGTTTAAATCAAGATTTAGTTATTGATTTAGAAATTAGGTGTCTGTTAAATTATTCAAGTTAGGAGATAAAGTTATAATTTAGGTTAGATATTGTAGAAGTAGGAATTATAAAGTTATAGTTATAATCAAACGTTTTCATATGAGAAGTGGATTCGTAACCTGAATCCGAGAATTTGCGTAAACAGATGATTGGAAAATGTGAGTAATGAGCTTCATCTATTTCACAGTAAAGGACGTTGTTCAATTAAGGTCTGAGAGGTAATTATACCCCAACTTGATTGACTTCAGAATTGACAAAGGAATAGTTGTGGTTCGATCTAAAAGGTTGATTAGGAATAAAGTTAAGGAATAAGCGATAAATGGATTAAGCGAAACGATGTTTTATACAACGTTCATTGGAAATCCGTAAATGAGTTTTGGAAACGGTTTCCAAATATAGTCAGATATGTTTTCTAAACATAGAAAATGAAATGTTTTCATGATAAGAATTTAAGAAATAGAGTTAAGCAAATTAAGAAACTGACTGGAGAGGGTAAGTTGAACGGTTTTCTAAGTGACGATCTGATGTTGGTTTCAACCTTCCGGATTGATACTTAGAGAATTGTTCTCATACTAGTTACAGTTAGGGACTGATAGTTGCGAAATAATAGTGATGTGAAAATAAGCTATGGAAATGTTTTCCAATGATTAATAACATATATTTTCTAAATATATGAAATAAGGAAATATGAACATATGATGATTGATCGATCGAATTCCCATTTGGAAATAAGATCGTTGTTTGTACACCGACATGTTTTCATTTGATAGTTAAATCACAGACTATCAAAGTTTTGACCATTTTTACGTTGTTAATATGGAGAGACCGATTGGATTATTATCCGAAGAACCACTCCGTATTGACATAAGCATTGCGAATCAAGTATGCTGAAGATAATTGAAGACGGAGTAAAGTGCAAGGGCTATTGTGAAAAGCCTAGGTAGTATGGATTCACTGAATAGTACATTCGTTTTATTCAGTCCTAGAACAACGTATATGGACGAGTGTCTGACAAAGTATTCTTAACGAATCATATATGTTGATCTCTTTAAATGTATTACGTTGGTGGCGGAGAAATTCGTTTCTCTTAGCTTTTATACTCGTGATGCCTTGAGAAATCGATAATGATTTGGCGGGTATGACGATGTGGCATTCAAAGTAGTTGAAGAAATAATCTGTCAAAGTGATAAACGTGACCTTAAACCTCACAACCGGGAAATAACAGAAGTTGGGCTAGGCAGCATGGCTAGTTGGGCCATACCCAAGCAGGGTGTATTATCACCATCTAGAGAATATCCAATTGTACTTCTTTATAATCTATTTCAATGATGTCCCTTATCGGGAAGGATGGTTGCTGATCCCAACCATCGGTGATAATATATTCGTTACACTCAAGCTAAATGAGTGGACGGTCATGTGTGGCCGGGTTGCAAGACGTTCTTGTTGAACCCTAGTGTATCTCCTCTAGAGTACACTGATCGGGAGGTGCTCCCATACCTTGTCTGTTGGAATCCAATCTCCAATAAGCGCTCACGGTTTTATTTGTATACTATGTATGTGGAACGTGAGATGCAAGCGTTCTGCTAGATTGATATCTATTTGTATTTAGACATTATTATAATATCAGAAAGATATCCTTTATTTAACCAAGTGTTGGAGTTTTATTCACACCAGTCCCATGACTGACCCGGAGTTTATTTTGTTTGTTTTCCCTAAACTCTTGGGTGCCTAAATTTGTACGGGCAGTCAAGTAGTCGGGATTTTACAGATACACTTAGAGAACTTCGAGCAGGAGGCTTCAGGATTATAGCTATTATTATTCCGCTATGTTGTTAAGTATTGTACTTTGAAATGGTATGTATATACGAGTACTGATTTGTATTTCAAAGTTATGTTATATTTTATTCGTTCCGCTGTGAGATTCGTGTTTACTCTGATGATGTAAGTTCTTCTTCTTCTTCTATTCTATTAGTTCTATCTTTTCTTCCTCACCCTCTACTTTCTTTCACTAACGTCTCGGAATTTTCGACTCTCGAGGAGTCGAAAATTTCCAGCCGTTACACCATCCCACAAACTCAACCCTACAATCTAGACTTTGAATTAATGCCTCATACTCCACAAAAATCCGAGCCCTAAGCATTACCGTGAAAACCCCATACCCCCAAACAATCGTCGAATTCAATAATAACCACACAGGATCGAAGAGTAAGCTGATGTGAACTCAAATATATATGTTAGAGGATTGATAGCATTTGATTTTGATTTTATAGTGATTTTAGAAGATCGAAAGTTTTTACTGTAAGAAAGAGAAAAAAACGGCGGGTTTTCCCCTCTGTTGACTTCCGAGAAAAATAGATTTAGGGTTTAGGGATTTGTAGTGGTACTTATGAAAGAAATTAAATATCTAAATATTTTATAGAAGGAATATTCCCGGTATATTCTCATTTATATATTCATTTTTCTTTCTAAAAATTCTTGTGATTACATACGATATCCAAAAATCACGAAACTGGATATGCAGCTACATTTTGACATTACGGTCCCAATGAAACTGGTTTCGTCAAATTCCGACTCCGTTTGCTCACACAGCGTATTTTTAACCGTCGAAATACAGACTGTTTTTCACATTAAAAATCGGTACGGCCACACAGTGACTCTAAAAATCACGGAACTTGGAATCTAACAATAATTTAATATTGCGGATCCAACAAAATTAGTTTCGTCGAATTCCGAGTTCGTTTGCAAAAGTGGCTTATTTTTACAGCACTGAATGACCCATTTAAATATATAAATATATTTAAATATAATTAAATTAAATGTAGATAAATTTATATTATCGTATATATTCACAATGGAGTACCATACAGCTCTAGAATATCCCTATATGAATTTCTAACTCGATATTCACTTCTGGGTCAACCCGATATTCGATTTTTATTGAAATCCCTTTTTAAAATATAAATAATTCCTTTACAAATCATAAAGGAATTCCACAGCGACTTTTCTAAAATTTGATTTGGACGTATCTCAAAATCTATACGATGAAATCTTGATTTTTCTCTTCCACTAGAAAGATATACCCCACCAGCTCCACACGTTTCTTGTTTCACGGAAATCCGATAAAAACGAACCCTGTACATTCAGTTGAAGTTCAAATCGCCAATTAACGAACTGCCGCGCCATTTCGAGCTCGATTTTAATTATAATATAATTTATACGTTCAACCATCGTTAATTAAATATATTCGTTATTCTTATTCAATTCTAAACTGAATTAAATATCACAGATGATCCAGTTCACACCATATCGCCATTTCAGTAAATTATGATTATTTCAGAATTAAATATATTATTTAATTTATTATTTTAATTAAATACTCACCATTATTTAATTCCACGACCATAAAATCCTTTTAATCACCTTTTAAATAATTAAATAAATTAATTATTATATCGCAAAAAATGCGGGTCATTACATTCTTCCCCACTTTTCATCCTCGAAATTGCTAAGGTAGAGGACGACCCTATCGACTGGTTAGAACATATTTGTTCACTTCTTAACTTCAGTTTCAACTGAACCAATTTAATTTCAATTAGAAATTTATTTAATTCTTATCAACGAAAATTTTCAAAAATCCTAATAATTTTCTAACACCTTGACTTTTCGAAAAATTTCGCCAGCACCTCCTTTGCACTGGTCAAAAGGTCAAACTCAAACTCGCCTCTCTAGGCTATCTCCAACCCAAAAGAAAATCAAACAGCCAAGCGGCTTGCCAAATCGGCTCATAAATCTTATATCCAATAGAAATATAATCTTGTACCTTTTGTCGGCATTTCATTACATCCTTTACATCTGCTGCTAATTCAGCATATACTAATGTCATCCCAATCAAACTCCAATCTGCTTTTATCCACAATACAACCATTCGCTTATATCCGAGCCAAATATCATTTCAACTCGAGTTTCTTCTCGATTCCCAACTCTTAACTTGATTATCACATTCAGTTCAAATTTGAATCTCACAATCCAATTTGTCTTGATATCATTCTAATTCAGTCTCAGTTACCACTTTACTGGCTTTACTTTAATTCAACTTTGCTTTCACAAATTTCTGTTAAATTTGTTTTTTTTAGTTCAAACAGTCTTTCCCTGGGAGTTTTTTTTAAACACTTTACTCTTTTCAAAAATCAAATTTTCCTTTTTGAAATTCAACACAACTTGTCTTTCCCAAAACAATTTCAAAATAGTATCTCTGGTAGTAATTTTCACTTACAACTTGAAAACGAATATTGATGATGCAGCTGTCATCATCAGAATCTATTTTCCAGCGATCGAAGTGAGTTCAATACTATAAAACCATTTCTAAACATTTCCACTTTGAAATTCATTTCAAAATATAATTCACATTGCTTGTAAAACATATTAAAATCTCCCAGGATCTTAAATTTTCCTTAATATTAATCCAAATCCAGTTACAAACACATATCCAATTTTTTTCCAGAATTTTAATCCAATTTCTGGTTTAAATTCCAGATTTAACTCATCTGATTTCACGTATTTCACTTACATGAATTCTGATTGGTTATTTACATAACCATTTAATTTATAATCTTACTCGATTATAATAACAACCAATATATCCACTATATTATAATTTTGATATATATATCTTCTCTATATCAAGATATACCTTGGGTAAACTTATTTTAATTTACCCTCTTTTCAAAACATATCATGTCGATCCATCGTATTCGAGTGTTTAATAACTCCTACCGATACACTGGATCAAACTGGTCGACCAGAATGCAAAAACAACTCAACCAATAAATCACCACAATATAAAATAATTTTTATATCAATAACAAATATGCTCACTCGTATATATACACTCAACTCAATCTAGGGTATTGCTAACCCCATCTCTACTGAGTCACGCTACAGAGCCAAGGTAATTCTTAACTTTAAGCTCTGATACCAACTGTAATGACCCGAAAATTTGAGCGATCTTGGTTATCCGATATACAACACATATCGAACATCTAAGGATCGAAAATACCGGATGATTAATGAAAGAAATTAGAGGGTGAGAAAAGATAAGATAGAACTTAGAACAGAAGAAGAAGAAGAAGAAGAAGACAACATCAGAGTAACACGAACCTCGCAACAGAACGAATAACATATAATATATATAACATAACTTTGAAATATAAATTTGTACTTGAATATACATCATTATCACAGTACAACACTTACAACACAGCGGAAATAAACAATAGCTATATGATCCTGAAGCCTCCTGCTCCAGCTCTTCAAGTATCTGTAAATCCCGACTACTTGACTGCCCGTACAAAATTGGGCACCCAAGAGTTTAGGGAAAACAAAACAAAATAAACTCTGGGTCAGTCATGGGACACGTATGAGTAAAACAATTTAAAATAGTTCGAACAAGTAAACGATATCTCATAAGACCACAGCGTATAACGGAACGGGTTTTTCCCTTATGAGAATCCAAAATATCTTTATATCAGAAACCTTTTGATATTATAATAATGTCTATCAACCACAATATAATAATCATCTAGCAGAAACGCCTCCATCTCACATTCTATATATATAGTATACAATCAAAACTGCAAGCACGTATTGGGTAATGGATTTCCAACTATAAAAAGGTATGGAACCACCTTTCGCTAGTGTACCTCTAGAAAGGAATACATTGGGTTCAACAAGAACATCTTGCAACTCGGCCACACATGATCGACCACTCATTTCGCTTGAGTGTATCGAATATATATCACCAACGGTTGAGATCAGCAACCATTTCCCGAATGGGACAGCATCAACAAAAGATTTTTAGAAATAAATGAAACTCTATATCAGGTGATTATACACCCTACTTCGGAGCGACCTACTTAGCCATGTTGCCTGCCTGATTTCTGTCACTTACCGGATGTGAGGCTAGAGGTTACGCCTTATCATCACATCAGATTCACTTCGAATGCCACATTGTCAGATCCATCGAAAATCACTAATTGACGTCTACAACAGTACATTATGTGTTAGCTAAAGAAGTTTCCATCTCCGCTTCCACTCTTGGTACGGTTGAAGAAATCAATGTACGTGACCTTTCTGGAAATACTCTATCAGACATTCATCCATACAAGTCATCCAGGAGCGGGATGAACCGAAGGCACTATTCAGTACATCCATCTTAGGCACTGTAATCTAAGACTTATACAATAGCCCTTGCACTTTACTCCGTCTTCAATTATCTTTGGCATATATGATTCGCAACGCTTATGCCAATATAGAGTGGCTCTTTGGATAATAATCCAACTGGTCTCTCCATATTAACAACGTTAAAATGCTCAAAACTTCGATAGTCTGTGATTTAACCATCAAAGAAAAAAGGTGGGAAAACAACGATATTAGTTCCAAATGGAAATTCTATCAATCAATCATCAATCATATATATATATATATATATATATATATATTTACATATATATATATTTATTTATTTATATTTCCTTATTTTCTATGTTTAAAAAATATACGTTATTAACACTGGGAAACATTTCCATGGCTTAATTTCGTATCACTATTCTTTTCACAACTATCAGTCCCTGACTGTAACTAGTAGGAGAACAATTCTCTAAGTATAAACCCCGAAGGCCGAAACCAACATCAGATCGATACTCAGAAAACCATTCGACTTAACTAATCTCTAGTCAGTTTCTAATCTTGTTTAACTCTATTTCTTTTAACTATGTTCGATTAACTTCTTTTGAATAACTATGTTCAATTGACTCCTTTTTGATGACTCTATTTAATAACTCTAATCGACTAACTCTTTTCTATCTTGTAAATTTCCTTTTATAATCCTATTTGTTTTCCCAATAAATATTCCTTTATTCTATTTATTTACTTTCTACGTAAATATCTTTCTTTATACTTCTATTTACTTGCTAAGTAAAAAAATCGTTTTATAAAATTCTTTGATTTTATAATTATTCCCTTTCTAAATATCTCGTATTTATAAATATTCCAATTTATAAATATTTTATTTTCAATATCACGTTGAAAATTCCCTTATCAACATTCTGGTATGTTATGGTATTCAACATATCAAATCACGATGATCAATATCGTCCAAACACATATAATTGACAACAGATTATATATCACATCATATACCACAGTATATGAAAAACAGTAAAATAAATGTTGAGGAATCCAGTCGGATTCCCCCAACCTGTTTCCCTACATCACAGATGTTAAACAATATAGATAACATCACTTTCAGTTCCATATGATACATTCTGTTAAACAGAATCAATATAGAAATTCAACTAACTGACTAGCAGTTCAATCGAACAATCAACACACAGTCAATCAGCCAATATTTAACAGTTCTAAAAATACAACATGAAATTATAAACTGTTCAGAGTTAGTGAGATTTACTCACATTGGTAGTTCATCGTTAAAGAACGATAAACTGTTTTTATTTGATTTGAATCAAACAATTTATTTCGCCGTAAATTCAAACGAGCACCGATCCACTTCCAACCAGTTCGTATGTGTAGTCCTTTTTAATACGATTCCAATGTGACATGTTTTGTTGAATTTCTTTTACATACGACAAAGTTATAACGTTTTAAAGTTACGTATTTGATATTATCATAACATGAATTAATTAAAATCAAACGGGCTTTAACCTTAAATCTCCCGGTCCAAGCACAACTACCAGACCCGCTCCAAATACCCTTTCTTCCCCGATGGAAATTTCATGGTTCCAGTATACTTCCATCACTATTTTCGAATCTCTTCCAACCTCATTGGTTGCCATTTCTTCAATAATTCAAAATCCAAAACCGCCATAAATCTCATCGTAAATCCCTCTTCAACTACCAACATTCCCTTACCAGTTCGCACCGTCGAGCGGAAATCCGTCAAAGACCATTTTCCCGCACCATACAGTATTCGTGCGACATCCTTCATTGCCAAAATCACCAAAAACTTGTATACAGACTCGACTGGACTCCATCCCACAAACTCAACCCTACAATCTCAACTTTGAATTAATGCCTCATACTCCACAAAAATCCGAGCCCTAAGCATTACCGTGAAAACTCCATACCCCCAAACGATCGTCGAACTCAATAATAACCGCACAGGATCAAAGAGAAAGCTGATGTGAACTCAAATATATATGTTAGAGGATTGATTGCATTTGATTTTGATTTGATAATGATTTTAGAAGATCGAAAGTTTTTACTGTAAGAGAGAAAAAACAACGGCGGGTGTTTTTCCCTCTGTTGACTTCCGAGAAAAGTAGATTTCGGGTTTAGGGATTTGTAGTGGTACTTATGGAAGAAATTAAATATCTAGATATTTTATAGAAGGAATATTCTCGGTATATTCTCATTTATATATTCATTTTGCTTTCTAAAAATTCTCGTGATTACATACGATACACAAAAATCAGGAAAATGGACATGGAGCTACATTTTGACATTACAGTCCCAACGAAACTGGTTTCGTCGAATTCCGGCTCCATTTGCTCACACAGCTTATTTTTAACCGTCGAAATACTGATTTTTTTTCACATTAAAAATTGGTACGGCCACACAGTGACTCTAAAAATCATGGAACTTGGAATCTAACAATAATTTAATATTGCGGATCCAACAAAATTAGTTTCGTCGAATTCCGACTTCGTTTGCAAAAGTGGCTTATTTTTACAGCTCTGAATGACCCATTTAAATATATGAATATATTTAAATATAATTAAATTAAATGTAAATAAATTTATATTATCGTATATATTCACAGTGAAATACCATACAGCTCTAGAATATTCCTATATGAATTTCTAACTCGATATTCACTTCTAGGTCAACCCGATATTCGAGTTTTATTGAAATCCCTTTTTAAAATATAAATAATTCCTTTATAAATTATAAAGGAATTCCACAACGACTTTTCTAAAATTTGATTTGGACATATCTCAAAATCTATAGGACGAAATCCTGATTTTTCTCTTCCACTAGAAAGATATACTCCACCAGCTCCACACGTTTCTTGTTTCACAGAAATCCAATAAAAACGAACCCTGTACATTCAGTTGAAGTTCAAATCGCCAATTAACGAACTGCAGCGCCATTTCGAGCTCGATTTTAATTATAATATAATTTATACGTTCAACCATCGTTAATTAAATATACTCGTTATTCTAATTCGATTCTAAACTGAATTAAATATTACAGATGATCCAGTTCACACCATATCACTATTTCAGTAAATTCTGATTATTTCAGAATTAAATATATTATTTAATTTATTATTTTAATAAATATTCACCATTATTTAATTCCACGACCATAAAATCCTTTTAATCACCTTTTAAATAATTAAATAAATTAATTATTATATCGCTGAAAATGCGGGTCATTACAACAGATGTCACGGTGTCTTACATCCTCAGAGCAGACCGGATTCATGCACGCACATGACCCGGTTGGAATGCGCCATCAACACCCCTCGCCATTATCAGAGTGAACCTCTTACAAGTAGTTCAGTAAGCGTGCCCTGGACCCCTAACTAGTGTTGGGTCATAGTTTTGATACCAGAAAGAATTACTGACTAATATGGGTCCAAAACAATAGATGACACAAGTAATTACCCCTCCTAACCTTGTGTCCCCAGACTAACATATTTCAGCTTAACTTGCTTATAGATTTCAGAAGTTCAAAGTCCAGATTAATTAGTTCTCAGATCAGACATACAGGTTAACAAGTTTTCAGACTAACGGATCAGATAT
Source organism: Allium sativum (assembly GCA_030737875.1). Taxonomy (NCBI): domain Eukaryota; kingdom Viridiplantae; phylum Streptophyta; class Magnoliopsida; order Asparagales; family Amaryllidaceae; genus Allium; species Allium sativum. The sequence goes on along the minus strand of CM060921.1, from coordinate 503,524,403 downwards.
ACAGATTAACAAGTTTTCAGACTAACGGATCAGATATACAGATTAACAAGTTTTCAGACTAACGGATCAAATATACATATTAACAAGTTTTCAGACTAACGGATCAGATATACAGATTAACAGACTTACAGATTGTTTCACCTAACCTTGTATTAAGCCTACAGATTTTCAAATGGGTTTATTAGATTTATCAATCCAGTTGATTTAATCTTATCCACCCAACACATTTTAGGCATCATATTTACCTTAGATTTGCATTAATTAAATATTAATGCACAGACCTCTCACATTAGGTCGGTAGCTTGTGGCCGCTGGATGTACCGGGCGGTTCCTGGTAGACTTCTGCCACAAGCCATATGTAACCTCATGTCTGAGCATCTTTATGCCTATGACCTCTCACATTAGACTAATAGTTTGCGGTTGCTAGTTAAGCCGGTTGGGTCCGGGCAGGCTTCTACCGCAAATAGGGTCTAACCTCGTGTCACAGCATTCTTATTTTAGCTAAAGTATTCATTCACAGATTATGCCAATGTCAGACTAATTATACCAATTAAACTTCTGTACACATTACAGCAGATTATCCAAAGTTCTATTAACATGGTTTGCTCAATTTTAGATTGAGCCTACAGATTTTCATACCCCAAATTACCATATTCGGTTTCAACAGATTTAGCAGATTTAACAGATTTAATCATCCCTTAAAATTCCATTGACATACCTCGCTTAATCATAAAATTAAGCCTAATTTTACATGCCAAATTATGGTCATAATTCCCAATATAACATATGCCCCAAATTTTTAGTTAAATTTATCTAGCACAGAATATTCTCCAAAAACCCCAAATCATGATATACAATACAAATTATGCCAAATTATAGCCTTTGATTTCAGTGTGTGTCAAATATCCAAATCCTCATTTAGGCGTGTTCACGTTTAATAGTTATCCTATTTAATATAGATCTTTTACGCCTAAATCATATACAAAATAAATTCTCCTTCTTCCAAATCACATAATATCATACATATATATATAGTGTGCCCAGATCTAGATCTTAAATTACAACTTATGTTATTTTCTCAATTTAGTCACAAATCAGTCATATCCAATTATTCGCAATTTTCCCCAAATTTAGCGTTCGTGTGTCGATCACATATGAGATTTGGCTCAGGCTTGTGGTAGCTTGGCTATAGAACAAATGGAAGGAAGAGATACAGAATAGTTACAATTAATAAGATAGATCTACACAGAAAAACTGATCTGATAAACAAGAATAGGATAGATCTACACAGAAAAACAGATCTGATAAACAGGGATATGATAGATCTACACAGAAAAACAGATCTGACAAATAGGAATATTCATAATCTCCAATTCAGATTTATAACCATGTCAAGATCATCATTAAATTTCATATGTGAAAATAATTGTACTCACCTTGGTTGGATTTTAAAAGAAAAGGGTTATAGTTGTTCTCTTTTAATCCTATTCAGATTGGAAGAAGAAAGAGCACTTGTTCTAGCTTAGGTTTCAGCAGAGTAGCAACGCCATTGATTTATTTTAATATGAATTAGGGTACAGTACAGGCATAATAAAATTGTGTGGAGAGAAAGTGAGGTTTGGGGGTGTTTAAATAGCTTAGGAGCAACGAATCTGGTCAGAACAGGCGTGTAAATGCAGAAAAACGAATCTGTACACGGATCTGGAAAAGGGGGGAGGTTGACCCCTAGGTCGACTCCATTGTCGACCTGTTCTACCCAAGTCGACCCCCTGGTCGACCCGGGTCCTGGGCGGGAATTTTCCCGCCCAGTCCGGGTGTGTGTTTTGAATTTCTAACTTTGAATTTTGAATTCAAGCTGGTTTTTATTTTAAATTCCTGAAATTTCTAAGTGCCATAACTTCTTCATACGAAGTCCGATTTACGCAAACTCAGACTCTATCTCAAGAAGAATTCTGAGACGAACGCAATGACGCTACCTGTTTCCCTTAATTCTTCTCTTAAAAGTTTAGTATACTTTGTTTAGTTACTTTATGTTCAACGCCAAGAACCTCTCCATGTATAAATTCTCTTCTGCTCGTGAGAGAAATTTCATCTTGAACCTATGCCTGAAATCCATCTATGACTCCACCAGATGCTCTCCATTCGTGACCTCCCCAACAAAAAGAGGCTTCGTCCTTCATTAACCAAGCAGCCAATTGGACCTTCCTTCCATCTTCTATCTCGAAGATACCAAATAAATCTTCCACCTCCTTAAGCCAATTTCGAGCTTCAATAAATGTCTATGATCCGTGAAAAGGTTTCCTACCCATTGCCCGAAAGTCTTTGCATGTCTTCGAAAAAGTATCAATGCGGGGAGGAGGAGGAGGAATGTCTGCTGGGCCTGCGGCGGTGGCCCATGCCTCCAGATACCTTCTGAACCAAGTTAGTACCGGTATGCCCTCGGGTATCTCGGGTACCCCAGACATGCTGAAAAGAAAAAGGAAGAGATTCAAAATGGAGAATCGAAAGATAGATATATGGTTTTTTGGATTATATTTTTCAAAATAAACTCTACTTTTGAAAATACTTTCTTTTTAAAACCTTTTCGAAAATAGTTTTCGAAAACTTTTTATCAAATCTAGTAACCTTCAGCTCTGATAACAAGTGTAACACCCCACTTCCGTTAAGGTCACTTACAAAGGGAATGCCATAACTTTGGTGGAACGTTATAAGTAAATAGGACAGAAATTTACAAGACAGATATGTAAAGTAGTACTTGAAAATTTTATAACTTTATTACAGTAAAAACAGAATATCACAATACCAAAACCCAAGTACACAAATATCAGACTTAAACAAAATCCTTCAGAATGCATAATTTTAAAGCCATAATCCCCAACAGAGAATGCCAAAAATGGGTAGAATCAAAGCCAAGCAATATTTCTAGCACTTCTAGTACTTCAAGCAGATGGAACCTGAATCAAGCTCCTATGTTTCCACCCTGAGAACCTGGGGGGGAAATGGAAGAAAAGAGGCGAAACAAACTAGGTTAGACATAAGTCTGGTGAGTCTAGTGACTTTCAGCATATAAACAGATAACAGTATCATGACATGTAAATAAAACTCGATGAGAGATAACCATAACAGGAGTAGCAGGTTAACTGAAGAGACAGAATGATATAGGCTAAACTAAGCTTCTTACTTGGTTTTCACTTCTCTGCACTAATACTAGTATAACAGAATTAGTTGTGGTCCAAATGTCTAAACAGAAAACAGAACGATCTCTTCAGAAACACGATGCTAGTTATGGGCCTTTACCACCCTAACAAAGATAGACGATACAGAAACAGAATGCTAGTAATGGGCCTTTACTACCCGAACAGAGACAAACGGTACAAAAACAGAATGCTAGTAATGGGCCTTTACTACCCGAACAGAGACATAGGTACAGAAACAGAATGCCGGTAATAGGCCTTTACCACCCGAACAGAGACAGAAACAAAATAACCCCTAGGAAACAGAATATTAGAATTAGGTGTACACTAGTAATGGGCCTTTACCACCCCAACAGACGGTACCATACATAAACAGACAGGTGTTACCACTCCAACAGAAACAAATGGTACCCCAACAGAAACAGACAGAACTAAGTGTACCCTAAATTCTACCCAAAGCGATTGGCTCCCTAATACATAAATACCCTGTGTCGGCTCCACAGGAGGGTGTATCACTCCCTAAAGTGGAAACCTATAGACACATACCTATTTACAGATGTCACGGTGTCTTACATCCTCAGAGCAGACCGGATCCATGCAGGCACATGACCCGGTTGGAATGCGCCATCAAGACCCCTCGCCATTATCAGAGTGAACCTCTTACAATTAGTTCAGTAAGCATGCCCTGGACCCCTAACTAGTGTTGGGTCATAGTTATGATACCAGAAAGGGTTACTGACTAATATGGGTCCTAAATAACAGATGACACAAGTAATTACCCCTCCTAACCTTATGTCCCCCGACTAACAGATTTCATCTTAACTTGCTTATAGATTTCAGATGTACAAAGTCCAGATTAACTAGTTCTCAGATCAGACATACAGGTTAACAAGTTTTCAGACAAACGGATCAGATATACAAATTAACAAGTTTTCAGACTAATGGATCAGATATACAGATTAACAAGTTTTCAGACTAACGGATCAGATATACAGATTAACAAGTTTTCTGACTAACGGATCAGATATACAAATTAACAGACTTACAGATTGTTTCACCTAACCTTGTATTGGGCCTACAGATTTTCAAACGGGCTTATTAGATTCATCAGTCCAGTTGATTTAACCTTATCCGCCCAACACATTTTAGGCATTATGTTTACCTTAGATTTGCATTAATTAAATATTAATGCACAGACCTCTCACATTAGGTCGGTAGCTTATGGCCACTGGATGTGCTGGGAGGTTCCGGGCAGACCTCTGCCACAAGCCAGACCTAAACTCATGTCTAAGCATCTTTATGCCTATGACCTCTCACATTAGACTTACATTTTGCAGTTGCTGGTTAAGCCGATTGGGTCCGGGCAGGCTTCTACCGCAAACAAAGTCTAACCTCGTGTCTCAGCATTCTTATTTTAGCTAAAGTATTCATTCACAGATTATGCCAATTAAACTTCTTTACATGTTAAAGCAGATTATTCAAAGTTCTATTAACATGTTTTGCTCAATTTTAGATCGAGCCTACAGATTTTCATACCCCAAATTACTGTATTCAGTTTCAAATATTTAGCAGATTTAATCATCTCCTAAAATTCCATTAACATACCTTGCTTAATCATAAAATTAAGCCTAATTTTACATGCCCAAATTATGGTCATAATTCACAATATAACATATGCCCTAAATTTTTAGTTAAATTTATATAGCACAGAATATTCTCCAAAAACCCTAAATCATGATATACAATACGAATTATGCCAAATTATAGCCTTTGATTTCAGCGTATGTCAAATATCCAAAAATCCCCATTATGGCGTGTTCACGTTTAATAGTTATCCTATTTAATATAGATCTTTTATGCCTAAATCATATACAAAACAAATTCTCCTTCTTCCAAATCACATACTATCATATATATATATATATATAGTATGCCCAGATCTAGATCTTAAATTACAACATATGTTCTTTTCTTAATTTAGTCACGAATCAATCATATCCCATTATTCACAATTTTCTCCAAATTTAGCATTCGTGCGTCGATCTCTTATGAGATTTAGCTCAGGCTCGTGGTAGCCTGGCTATAGAACAGAAGGAAGGAAGAGATACAGAATAGTTATAATTAATAAGATAGATCTACACAGGAAAACTGATATGATAAACAGGAATAGGATAGATCTACACAGATAAACAGATCTGATAAACAGGGATAAGATAGATCTACACAGAAAAACAGATCTGATAAACAGGAATATGCATAATCTCCAATTCAGATTTATAACCATGTCAAGATCATCATTAAATTTCATATCTGAAAATAACTGTACTCATCATGGTTGGATTTTAAAAGAAAAGGGTTGTAGTTGTTCTCTTTTAATCCTATTCAAATTGGAAGAAGAAGGAGCACTTGTTCTAGCTTAGGTTTCAGTAGAGTAGCGACGCCATTAATTTATTTTAATATAAATTAGGGCAGAGTATAGGTGTAATGAAATTGTGTGGAGAGAAAGTGAGGTTTGGGGGTGTTTAAATAGCTTAGGAGCAAAGAATCTGGTCAGAATAAATGCAGAAAAACGAATCTATCCACGGATCCGGAAAAGTGGGGAGGTCGACCCCATGGTCGGATTGTTCTACCCAGGTCGACCCCCTGGTCGACCTGGGTCCTGGGCGGGAATTTTCCTGCCCAGCCCGGGTGTGTGTTTTGAATTTCGAACTTTGAATTTTGAATTCGGGCTGGTTTTTATTTTAAATTCTTGAAAGTTCTAAGTGCCATAATATCTTCATACGAAGTCCGATTTACGCAAACTCGGACTCTATCTCAAGCAGAATTCCGAGACGAACGCAATGGCGCAACCCGTTTATCTTAATTCTTTCCTTAAAAACTAAATATACTCTGTTTTGTTACTTTATGTTCACAGAAAAATATGGGGTGTTACAGTTTAGGTCTGCGTTCAATAGTTTAGGGTAGTTGTTTGTATTTTCTTTTCTAGTTGCACGTGTAGGGACAGATATAGGTTGTGCTTTTAAGGTAGGGTAATTTAGCATGTGGGTTTTCATCAGTACATATATTTATAGGTTGCATGAAAAATATACACACATAGGGTAGACTAACACAAATCTGTACTTTACTAGTTGGTAAGAACTTAAGGTAAAAGCTTATTTAGTTTATTCTTTTTAGGCTGCAGGTGTACGGGTTTAGGTAGTATTTAATTAGGGTAGGCAAGTATTTCTTGGATTTGAAGAAACGGTTTGGATATGTTACATTCCATTTATTTTGGTACATTCATTCGTATATGGTTAGGAAATTTCTACTGCTTATAACATTGTTACCCTTAACCATTTAATATACATACCGCCACACACTAGCTTCAAACGAAATGAAAATGGACGTACTGCTACGTCTTGACATTCCGCATCCAATGAAACTAACTTCATTTAAAACCGACTCCGTTTGCACAGCGGTGTTATTTTAATTTTAATATATTCATCGCTTCGCATTTAAATTTCGTCTACCGATGAAACAATTCTATTCGACTCCAAATTGAAAATCTAGCAATAGCTAGTCATACGTATTCCAATAAAATTAGTTTTGTTGAAAACAAATGTCTTTTGAGAAGAGAATTATTTTTAAAGCCTGTATAATATCGATAAACTATTAACTAAATTCCAAATAATTTATTCAAATAATAATAAATTATTATCGTAAATATCCAAACAAAATATATTTATAGCTCAAATATAAATTATACAACTCATTATCATCAATTTTGAGTTGAAGGTTATTCAAATTATATAAAAACCATTATAAATTTACTAAATAAACGTTATTATTTATAAAGGAAATCCGTAGCGACTATTTTAAAATTTGAATTGGACATAACTAATAATTTATTATGCGAAATCTAGACTTTTCTCTTCCATTAGAAAATTGTAATCAATTAGATTCTAAAAGTTTCTAGTTTCACGAAAATCCGACTTATAACGGATCATGTATATTCAATTGAAGTTCAAAACTCCATATTACGAACTACCGCGCCATTTCGAGCTCGTTTTAATTTTAAATATAAATTAATGTTCAAACTTCGTTTTTAATAAATGAATTTAATATTAAAATCCATAAATATTCCAACTTCAATATTTAAAATAATAAAATAATTTAAATATCTGACCACTAAAAATACGGGACATTATAGTTGTTTTCAAAATTTAATACAATTAATTAAATAATTAATTTTGATTTCAAATTCGAATATGAGAATTCGTATAAACGATTTTATAAGTAAGTTATAAAATAATGACTCCGGTGTGAAAAATGTAAACGATTGTGTTAGACCAAAAACTGGTTCTAACACCCAAATGAACTATGATTTTAATGAAATAGAACTAAAAAGCAACGAAGAACACACGATTTATACTGGTTCGGCGTTAAAGAGCCTACGTCCACTTTCTATTCCTTTAATTGATGATTTGAATGCAAATATGGCAATGATTCTCACTCAACTTCACAATTACAATGCATAAACTCACTCAAATCTCTCAAAAATAGACTTTAAGGGATGATTTTGATCTGAATGTAGTTATGAAATTCGGCTATGGAGGAAGTTAGAACTGAGAATTTGCCAAAAGATCCTTTTAAATGCCTCTAGATGGTGTATTTATAGGTGAAAAATCTCTTCGAAGTGGCTCCGGTTCGGAATTGCGTGGCACCCATCCCATAAGAGTCGGGTTTGGAGGCTTCCAGATGGTGACAGCGCATCGATTTAGTGGGAGATCGTGGGAGAAATGGTCATGCTTGGTCCGAGTCTTTAGGGAACGTGTGTAGCAACGGTCACAGGCTTAGAGAAAGGGGTTAAGATCGGCTGCTTCTGATCCGATCCGATGAGGCCACTTGCTATCTTCTGATGTTGCTGACGTACTTCTTCGAACCGAACTGATATTGTATCTGCGTCCTTGATCTCTACTTCCTTCCTACGCTATCTTCCTCTGATCTGAACCGGTTGGTGGCTTTCTCACTGCCTGCTCTTTGTGTAGCCTTGTTCACAAAGTAGGCTAACATTTTGCCCCCTCGAAGTACACTCTTATTTAAGATAAAGTGTGCTTCGAAGCAGTTTACGAAACATCCTTTGAATTAGAACCATTGAATGATCGCTTCCATTTACTTGTAGTGTTGTGTCACTTTATAAAGTCGAGCCCTTTGCTGCTTATATATACCCACAAACCATATGAATTACTTTGTTCATTTTCAAACAACTTTAAGAGCTCCTTTTAATGTCCAGTGATTCTTTCAGGTGAGCTTTTTCTTTACTTTTCATCAAATTCACCCTGTGTGGCAAATCTGTGTATATGATCCCCTTCAGTTCGGATCCCGATCCGAACGGATTTTCCTCCAGTGGCACACCCGGATAGGCCCTCCAGTATTGCTTCACCATGAACTAGCAGGCCAGAGTGCCTTTGTGGCCTGAATCCCGGTCCGAATGGGGCAGAAAGGCTAGGAATACGAGAGGTCCCCGCAAATTTATATAAGTTCTCCTCCCATATTTTCCTTTCTCTCCTTCTTCTATTGCTCTCACCCAATAGTTTTAACATTGAAATCCAAAAACTCTGAAACTCTCTCGTTCTTCTTTAAATTAAATATCTTGGTAGGTTTAAAATCTCGAATTGCCTTGCTGTAATCGTTTTCAGTTTAGATTTGTGGTAAAATTGAGCGATTCGAACATGTTATTTGTTTAATCCCAATGCCACCGCCTTCTCTCTCCTCGCCTTTGTCGTTGGTAGTTCTATCATCACCTCGAGGTGCCGGGAGAGGGGATTAGGAACTTAATGGATAGTTGAGCACGTAAGTGCTTGGTTTTAATTGGGGTTTGTGAGGTAGAGTTGGGTTCGGTATCGGCTAAGCGAGATGAAGAATGAAGGAGATGAAGGAGAGGAGAGGAACTGGGATTGGCTCTAGTGGAGGAACGTTGGAATGAAGGAAAGGGAAGATGTTCACAAGATCAGATCGGGTCGGAGCAAAAGAAAGAACAGGAAAGAAGTTTACAAGGTCGGATCGGGTCGGAGCAAAAGAAAGAACAAAAAAGGGAAAATAAAGCTTACCTAACCGGGTCGGGTCGGGGTAAAGACAAGGAGGGAAAGAGGCATGATCATTTAAGTCAATCTGAACCGATCCGGTCGCCTATGTCCGAACCGATCCGGTTGCCTACGTCCGAACCGATCCGGTTTTACTTTCTTGGTGTGAATACCTGCTTCAGATCGAAATATGACTTTGTTCTCCGATCCGATCCCACTACACATACCCGAACCAAACCGAAACAATCCATCTCAATGTGTGGGAATTTATCCAACTAGCTTAATCAATGCTCGACATAACCTTCAACTTGATGAACATTTAGGATAGCGCCTTACGAACATAACAAACATCAAGAACTATTCTGAAACATTATTACTTCTTTGAATCTTTATATCATGCTCTAATTTGTTTACTTTGCATCTTTGTTACACGTAGCACACACTTTAGTTCATATACACACACGGGGAACACAGACAACTTTACTCTAATTCTTGTTTCTTCAATAGTCTAGTGATCATGGCCGAGAGACGTTCATCTAGGTTACCAGAGAAGTTGGAAGTTGTGGAAACTTCTGAGAAAGTTACCATTGATGACATATCTTCTTCTTCAGACCCTGAATGGGACGATGAGGGCCCAGATTATGAAGTAGGAGCGCATAACAACGAAACGACTTCCGATAGTGAAGTTTCTCTGGGCGATGAAGAGGAAGGAGGGATTGGAGATAACCGAGCTCCTGATGAGTTTGAGTCTGCCATTATATTGGTGTAACGACCCGAGGATTTTCGACTCCGAAAATCGACACAAAACCCAGCGTCGACTGTTCAGACATCGAAAATACCGGACCATTAATAGAAAGAAGTTAGAGGATGAGATAGAAAAGATAGAACTAATAGAATAGGAGAAGAAGAAGAACACAGCTGAACATAATCAGAGTAAACACGAATCTCACAGCGGAACGAATAAAATATATATTACATAACATAACTTTGAAATACAAAACTGTATTGTATATACATACCATTATCAGAGTAAAATACATCATATCACAGCGGAAATAACTCTAAATAGTGAAGACTTCGGCTTCAAGCTCCTCCAAGTGTATCTGTACAAGCCTGAAACACTTGACTGCCCGTACAAATTTGGGCACCCAAGAGTTTAGGGGAAAACAAACAAAATAAAACTCTGGGTCAGTCATGGGACTGGTGTGAGTAAACTCCAATCATATGGTTTAACTTCAAAGATCTTTCGAAAGAAAAGGATAATAGTAAGACCAGTCCACACATAAATACGGATGGTTTTTTACCTTACTATAACCCAAATCATTATTGATATCAAAATCCAGTGATATTATAATAATGTCTAATCAAATAAATAATCAAATAGTAGAACGCTTGCATCTCACGCTCTACATACATAGTATAAAATCAAAAACCGCAGGGCGCTTATTGGAGATTGGATTCCAACTATAACAAGGTATGGGACCACCTTCCGATGATGTATCTCTAGAGGCGAATACACCTGGGTTCAACAAGAACGTCTTGCAACCCGGCCCACACATGACCGACCACTCATTTCGCTTGAGTGTATCGAATGTATATCACCAACGGTTGGACTCAAACCACCGTTCCCGAATGGGCAGAATCGATAGATTAAGAAACAAAAGGGATTTCTCTAGATAGGTGATTATACACCCTAATGGGAGCGACCCACATAGCCATGCTGCCTGCCCGATTTTGTCATTTCCCGGTTGTGAAGCTTGAGGCTACGTCTATCTTTTAAAACATCTGGCCACCATACACTTTGAATGCCACATCATCAAACCCTTCAAATCACTAGTTGATCTACCCAAAAATATTACGGGTATAAAAGCTAAGAGAAACGAATTCCTCCACCACCAGACGTAATACTTTGAAAAGATCGTCTTATGTGACCGTTAGGAATACTCTGTCAGACATTCGTCCATACAAGTTGACCTGGGACTGGACAAACAGAAAACACCATTCTGAAACAGGACGACCCTTGCATTTCACTCCGTCTTTAATTTTCTTTAGCATAATCAAATTCGCAGCGCTTATGCCTATACGGAGTGGTTTTCGATAATATATCCAACCGGTCTCTCCGTATTGACAACGATGGTCAAACACTTCGATAGTCGGTTATTTAACTATCGAAGTAAAAACAAACATCCAATCAAATGTATAATTATCATCACACAACCATGGGCACTTTTATTTAACATTCATCATCGTCGAATTATCGTTCCCATTTCTAATAGTGTTATTTAACTCTAATCATATTTCAAACATCGAAATGATGTCATCGTTTTCTGAAACGATTCTCCACTACTCGTTCTTATATTTCTTTAGACAATCATCGTTACTTATTACTTTAGAATAAGTGGATTTCAAAACAAACTATTTACATTCCCTAGGGAGTAGTGCTATATAAAAATCATGCTTAAGCTTAGCCAACAACGTTAATTTAACGTTATAGTTCAAAACTCGTCATACGCTGTGATATTCCCCTTTTTATAACAAATCTCGACATAACAGTCACGCTTAAGCCTAGTCAACAGCGTTGTTTTATCGCTATAGTTCAAATACTTGAAATACGCTGCTATATTCCACCTTATACTGATCTTTGACATCTCTTACCGTTACAAAAATCTTGATATCTCTTTCCGTTACCAAAAAATCTTGACATATCTTTCCGTTACAAAATATTGACATATCTTTCCGTTACAAAATATTGACATATTCTAAATATGCCATATCCTTATTTTGCAAACTCGGTTATTTACATTAGCTTCAACTTCCTTGTTCAAACCCATTTAAACGTTTTCCTCCGCTTCGTCTTCCTTAGACAAATCTCTTTTTAAACATTCCTCTTCGCTTTGTCTTCCTTAGACAAATCCCTTATACTTTAAAATCTTATTAAATCAACTATTCGTCAATTTTATTACATTAGATAAATCAACCCAATCTAACTTAATTAAATAACCAATTATTGATCAAAACAGTTTGCTTGGTAAATATTTAGCCATGCCTAACCCACTAATCAACTCTAACAAAGCTTTTCATTTTGAATAAATAGCATTTATTTATCCAAATAATTTCACTTGTATCGATTACTATAGAAAAATAATTTGTTTCTAAATAATCTCATTTACTATTAAATAACAATAATTGATTTTAACTAATCTTACTTAATATGAAATCAACCATAATCCATTTGTATATATCTCATTTACTTGTTCTTAAAACAATAAATACTTGTTATTAATCATCAAGTTCATCTCCGCCTACATACTTATTAATCTTATCAATATAAGAATCTTCTTACCAAAGCATTTAGTAAGTACGGTGAAACACGTGCTTCGCACACGGTGGGATTTGGTAAAACAATAGCGGTTTAAAACAAATGATACATTTATGGTTGGTTGTTGCCACTTTCTTAATCGATATCATCTATTGATTAAATCAAAATAACGTTTGAATTCCCATTCAACGCTAATATTAACACAAGGTTTCAAAAGTCATTTGGGTTCAAACAATGCATCTATATAAAACAAACAATACATATAAATACTGAGAAATCCGGTTGGATTCCACCAACCGGTTTCCTGCATCCACCGATGTTAGTCAACAATTAACACTGGTTCCATCCTAGGGAATATTAAAATCGATGAAATCAGTATCCAACCGGTGATGTGTACATATGCAACGATATGTAATATTTCAACCAATTTAACCATAATCTGCCTAAACAACCATCACACAGCATTCAACCATTATTTAAAATATAAATAAAATATTTTAAATAAAACAAAGTTAGTGAATTTACTCACCTTGGCGCGTTAACCGTTAAATAACGATTTGCGTCAATAGATTAGATCCGGCGTTTTAATTCCGTCTATAAAGGTAACGATCTCCAAATAGTTCCAGATTCTTTCATCGTGTAGCCCGCGCCCGGCTCCCTTTCCATCTTCAGGAAGAATGAAAACATGCTAGCTTTAAGTTTCCCTTTCCATGTTCAATGTTATTCTTTTATTTATTGGGCTTTCATTTCTTTATTGGCCTCACGTTCTTCTTCCTTTTTGCGAACTATGCATGTCCTCGGTCCACGATATTTACTTCCAGTTCACACCATTTCTTCCATCACACCTCAAATAAACCCACTTGCTGAACGCCCTTAGCTAGTCTCCACCATACGTGTGTACATATTTCTGTCCACTTTTTGTTTCAACACCCTCCTCCCCTGCTCAGTGAACCGCCAACCTTCAAAACGTAAGTCTAGCTCTTCCATGTAATAGTAAATCCTTCTTCCCTTATGCCCGCTCACGCTAGTACCCTCCTTCTTCCGCCAACGTCAGACTACCCCTCACCCTTGCATGGAACATGCATGCCACTTTTTCTTGCATCGGTACATGTAAACAAACTAAGCCTCCATTTCTTCTTTCGGTCCATTGCAGTGACCACCTCACGCACACAGCCTTTCCTCCTTCGAGCTGCTCTTGTTCACCTCCCTCTTCCTCCATATTTACAACCGCAAGTCAATCTGAAACACAAACATCATGCCACTTCTCTTCATTTACATATTCTTCCACCCACGCCACTCCCAGTTCACATCTCCTTGCGCCACACGCTCAGTCCTTGGACTGAAAAGATCGTCACCATGCAGCGTTGCGGTAAAAAGAAATGCAACAAACTTCGCCAGACCATATATATATTGATCTAAGTTATATATTGTGAATAGAAAAAGATAAGAAGAGGAGTTGTTGTCCATTCCTTTTCAAATCGTGTGTTTATATAGGCGTGGGAATACTTCAGCGCCAAGTAATAGAGATGTAGGCGAGGTACGTTGGCTATATTGATTAGATTGGGGTAAGCAGAGCATTTGATTAAGACAATTCGAGGACGGTTGCATATAGCGTAGGCTGCTATGATACTTCTCTTCACTACAGCTCATACACACGTCATATATAATACTACTTATTTGAATATACTTTGCCGGTGGAAGGAAGTTTAAGGGTATGCGTGTAATACTGTTTACTTTTGGCGATTGGTCACACAGCAGACATCTCATAGGTAGCTGTTTTGATATTTTTATTTGTGGTTGAGTGCTCCATGTCGTAGGTCTGCCTTAGGTTAGAAATAATCCAAGCACACGTCACCTTTGTTGCTTCAGTACACAAGGATTTAATTGCTGTAAAAATATTGATGAGTGACATGTCGAGATATCCACTTGGATATTTGAAAGGTTACAACAAAGTATGGCATGATTTATAAAATGAATTTATGGACAGGTTGCTTCCCACTCGTACAGGGTAGTGTGAATTTTTCCAAACTAGGTATGTGGGTAGGCAGGTGTTTTCGTTTCAGAGTTGTCACCAAGGTTATCATAGGATGTGCCGTTTCATCCCTTAGGCCAACACAACATGTATGTAGGAAGAAAAACTTCTCACTGAAGGAAGGAACGTACATATAGGTTATGGCCTAGGTACTGCGCAAAAGATTGATATATATACGTTTTTGTTTTATACTAGATACTTACTAAGGGTACATGTTGCGTAAATTTACATTTCCGTCCGAGCTGCTACGGACAGAAATAAGAATACGATCGTGTCCAGCAAGGTGTCATGATCCCAAAATTATAATAATATCGGTAGTTTAACTTATATTGTGAAACCTCAAAATATCGATACAGGGTGCAAAATACTTCAAATAAAAAGTTGCGTATTTAATTAATTAAAAATTTCAGTAAAATTCTAAAAATTAAATTATCATTACGCCTCAAAAGAACCTCATCCGAATTCAAACCCGGTATCTAATTATTTCAAATAAACCATTATGGTCGATAAACGATTTCATAGCGACTTTCTGAATATTTGATTTGGACATATCTTGCAATATATAATCCGAAATCTCGATTTTTCACTTCTGTTAGAAAGATACAGTTTAACAGATTCCAGTATTTCTTGTTTCGCAGAAATCCAATTTAAACTGGTTTCTGTACACTCAGTTGAAGTTCAGAACGTTAAATTACGAACTGCAGCATCGTTATGAGTTCGATTATATTGAATATATATTTTTATACGTTCAACTTCGTTTTAATTAATATTTAAATCTACTTATATTAAGAATTCAATATTTAAATTGATTTAAATATTCAAATATAAACCGATAAAACTGCGGGACATTACATTCCTTCCCCCTTAAAATAATTTCGTCCTCGAAATTGCTAAGAAGTGAAGATGCTCTAATTCTAACTCCACACACCCCGCTTGGTTGAAATTTCATACTTCACACCCCCATAACTCAATCCTTACGTCGAATCTTTTATCCTTATATCAATACCCGACCCTTTTTGGTTCGACATCCAACTCTATCCCTTTAGCATATATCCAGGCATACCCAATTGATTCCTAATCAATCCGTTCTCAAATCCAATTGTTCGCTTCTACCCAAGCCAAATTTCCTTTTGCGATTCCAATTTCGATCTCAACTTCAAATTCTTATTTCATAACCAGGTTTGGTTCCGTTCCAAATCTTAATTCACAACTCAACTACTTTGCCAAATCAAATCCTTATTCCAGTACGATTTCCACTTACATGGCTTCATTTCAACTCCAATTTTATTTGACTTATTTAAATTCGCTGTTTATTTACTTCATAAGTAAATTTTAAATTTCAGAATTCAAATTCCTAGGGTTTTTATTTCAAATCAGTTTGAAATCATATATTTATTTGAAACATAGAAATTCAAAATATTTGAATATTCGAACAACTTATTTCAAATAAAATCTTTGGTAGTAATCACTCACTTAGAAATTCGAAAATGAACACCGATAATGCCGCGGTTCATCATCGGAATTTATTTCCCAGCGATCAAAGTGAGTTCAATACTATACCACTTTCCAAAATTCATATTCAAATACTTTTATTTGAAATTTACGTCAAAAATATCTTTTCGAAACTTGGATAATATTTCAAAATTTCCCCAAGATCTTAAAATTCCATATATTTAATTCAAAATTTCATTTACACATTTTCATGTTTCAGAATTTTTTTATTCCAATTCTGGTTTAAATTTCAGATTCAGTTCATCTGATTTTACATATTATATTTATGTGAATGCTTATTGGTTATTTATAACCATATCAATTTCAATCTCATTTGATTTTTATAACGATCACCACACCCAATATATATCAAAATAATTCAAAATATATACTTATTTTTAAAAATATCATTTGGGTAAAATTATTCTATTTACCCGGCTTTCAAAACAATACTATGTCGAAATTCTCTATCCAAGCGTTTATAAATCCCTATCGACCTCGTCAGCTAAACGCGTCGATCTGGAATTTATATACCACTCACCAGATCAACCAACACAATATAAACAGTTTTTATATTGATTTACAAATACGCTCTCATATATATATACTCAAACTCAATCTAGGGTACTACTAACCCCATCTCTACTGAGTCACGCCACAGAGCCAAGGTAATCACTTAACTTTTAGCTCTGATACCACTGTAACGACCCGAGGATTTTCGACTCCGAAAATCGACACAAAACCCAGCGTCGACTGTTCAGACATCGAAAATACCGGACCATTAATAGAAAGAAGTTAGAGGATGAGATAGAAAAGATAGAACTAATAGAATAGGAGAAGAAGAAGAACACAGCTGAACATAATCAGAGTAAACACGAATCTCACAGCGGAACGAATAAAATATATATTACATAACATAACTTTGAAATACAAAACTGTATTGTATATACATACCATTATCAGAGTAAAATACATCATATCACAGCGGAAATAACTCTAAATAGTGAAGACTTCGGCTTCAAGCTCCTCCAAGTGTATCTGTACAAGCCTGAAACACTTGACTGCCCGTACAAATTTGGGCACCCAATAGTTTAGGGGAAAACAAACAAAATAAAACTCTGGGTCAGTCATGGGACTGGTGTGAGTAAACTCCAATCATATGGTTTAACTTCAAAGATCTTTCGAAAGAAAAGGATAATAGTAAGACCAGTCCACACATAAATACGGATGGTTTTTTACCTTACTATAACCCAAATCATTATTGATATCAAAATCCAGTGATATTATAATAATGTCTAATCAAATAAATAACCAAATAGTAGAACGCTTGCATCTCACGCTCTACATACATAGTATAAAATCAAAAACCGCAGGGCGTTTATTAGAGATTGGATTCCAACTATAACAAGGTATGGGACCACCTTCCGATGATGTATCTCTAGAGGCGAATACACCTGGGTTCAACAAGAACGTCTTGCAACCCGGCCCACACATGACCGACCACTCATTTCGCTTGAGTGTATCGAATGTATATCACCAACGGTTGGACTCAAACCACCGTTCCCGAATGGGCAGAATCGATAGATTAAGAAACAAAAGGGATTTCTCTAGATAGGTGATTATACACCCTAATGGGAGCGACCCACATAGCCATGCTGCCTGCCCGATTTTGTCATTTCCCGGTTGTGAAGCTTGAGGCTACGTCTATCTTTTAAAACATCTGGCCACCATACACTTTGAATGCCACATCATCAAACCCTTCAAATCACTAGTTGATCTACCCAAAAATATTACGGGTATAAAAGCTAAGAGAAACGAATTCCTCCGCCACCAGACGTAATACTTTGAAAAGATCGTCTTATGTGACCGTTAGGAATACTCTGTCAAACATTCGTCCATACAAGTTGACCTGGGACTGGACAAACAGAAAACACCATTCTGAAACAGGACGACCCTTGCATTTCACTCCGTCTTCAATTTTCTTTAGCATAATCAAATTCGCAGCGCTTATGCCTATACGGAGTGGTTTTCGATAATATATCCAACCGGTCTCTCCGTATTGACAACGATGGTCAAACACTTCGATAGTCGGTTATTTAACTATCGAAGTAAAAACAAACATCCAATCAAATGTATAATTATCATCACACAACCATGGGCACTTTTATTTAACATTCATCATCGTCGAATTATCGTTCCCATTTCTAATAGTGTTATTTAACTCTAATCATATTTCAAACATCGAAATGATGTCATCGTTTTCTGAAACGATTCTCCACTACTCGTTCTTATATTTCTTTAGACAATCATCGTTACTTATTACTTTAGAATAAGTGGATTTCAAAACAAACTGTTTACATTCCCTAGGGAGTAGTGCTATATAAAAATCATGCTTAAGCTTAGCCAACAACGTTAATTTAACGTTATAGTTCAAAACTCGTCATACGCTGTGATATTCCCCTTTTTATAACAAATCTCGACATAACAGTCACGCTTAAGCCTAGTCAACAGCGTTGTTTTATCGCTATAGTTCAAATACTTGAAATACGCTGCTATATTCCACCTTATACTGATCTTTGACATCTCTTACCGTTACAAAAATCTTGATATCTCTTTCCGTTACCAAAAAATATTGACATATCTTTCCGTTACAAAATATTGACATATCTTTCCGTTACAAAATATTGACATATTCTAAATATGCCATATCCTTATTTTGCAAACTCGGTTATTTACATTAGCTTCAACTTCCTTGTTCAAACCCATTTAAACGTTTTCCTCCGCTTCGTCTTCCTTAGACAAATCTCTTTTTAAACATTCCTCTTCGCTTTGTCTTCCTTAGACAAATCCCTTATACTTTAAAATCTTATTAAATCAACTATTCGTCAATTTTATTACATTAGATAAATCAACCCAATCTAACTTAATTAAATAACCAATTATTGATCAAAACAGTTTGCTTGGTAAATATTTAGCCATGCCTAACCCACTAATCAACTCTAACAAAGCTTTTCATTTTGAATAAATAGCATTTATTTATCCAAATAATTTCACTTGTATCGATTACTATAGAAAAATAATTTGTTTCTAAATAATCTCATTTACTATTAAATAACAATAATTGATTTTAACTAATCTTACTTAATATGAAATCAACCATAATCCATTTGTATATATCTCATTTACTTGTTCTTAAAACAATAAATACTTGTTATTAATCATCAAGTTCATCTCCGCCTACATACTTATTAATCTTATCAATATAAGAATCTTCTTACCAAAGCATTTAGTAAGTACGGTGAAACACGTGCTTCGCACACGGTGGGATTTGGTAAAACAATAGCGGTTTAAAACAAATGATACATTTATGGTTGGTTGTTGCCACTTTCTTAATCGATATCATCTATTGATTAAATCAAAATAACGTTTGAATTCCCATTCAACGCTAATATTAACACAAGGTTTCAAAAGTCATTTGGGTTCAAACAGTGCATCTATATAAAACAAACAATACATATAAATACTGAGAAATCCGGTTGGATTCCACCAACCGGTTTCCTGCATCCACCGATGTTAGTCAACAATTAACACTGGTTCCATCCTAGGGAATATTAAAATCGATGAAATCAGTATCCAACCGGTGATGTGTACATATGCAACGATATGTAATATTTCAACCAATTTAACCATAATCTGCCTAAACAACCATCACACAGCATTCAACCATTATTTAAAATATAAATAAAATATTTTAAATAAAACAAAGTTAGTGAATTTACTCACCTTGGCGCGTTAACCGTTAAATAACGATTTGCGTCAATAGATTAGATCCGGCGTTTTAATTCCGTCTATAAAGGTAACGATCTCCAAATAGTTCCAGATTCTTTCATCGTGTAGCCCGCGCCCGGCTCCCTTTCCATCTTCAGGAAGAATGAAAACATGCTAGCTTTAAGTTTCCCTTTCCACGTTCAATGTTATTCTTTTATTTATTGGGCTTTCATTTCTTTATTGGCCTCACGTTCTTCTTCCTTTTTGCGAACTATGCATGTCCTCGGTCCACGATATTTACTTCCAGTTCACACCATTTCTTCCATCACACCTCACATAAACCTACTTGCTGAACGCCCTTAGCTAGTCTCCACCATACGTGTGTACATATTTCTGTCCACTTTTTGTTTCAACACCCTCCTCCCCTGCTCAGTGAACCGCCAACCTTCAAAACGTAAGTCTGGCTCTTCCATGTAATAGTAAATCCTTCTTCCCTTATGCCCGCTCACGCTAGTACCCTCCTTCTTCCGCCAACGTCAGAGTACCCCTCACCCTTGCATGGAACATGCATGCCACTTTTTCTTGCATCGGTACATGTAAACAAACTAAGCCTCCATTTCTTCTTTCGGTCCATTGCAGTGACCACCTCACGCACACAGCCTTTCCTCCTTCGAGCTGCTCTTGTTCACCTCCCTCTTCCTCCATATTTACAACCGCAAGTCAATCTGAAACACAAACATCATGCCACTTCTCTTCATTTACATATTCTTCCACCCACGCCACTCCCAGTTCACATCTCCTTGCGCCACACGCTCAGTCCTTGGACTGAAAAGATCGTCACCATGCAGCGTTGCGGTAAAAAGAAATGCAACAAACTTCGCCAGACCATATATATATTGATCTAAGTTATATATTGTGAATAGAAAAAGATAAGAAGAGGAGTTGTTGTCCATTCCTTTTCAAATCGTGTGTTTATATAGGCGTGGGAATACTTCAGCGCCAAGTAATAGAGATGTAGGCGAGGTACGTTGGCTATATTGATTAGATTGGGGTAAGCAGAGCATTTGATTAAGACAATTCGAGGACGGTTGCATATAGCGTAGGCTGCTATGATACTTCTCTTCACTACAGCTCATACACACGTCATATATAATACTACTTATTTGAATATACTTTGCCGGTGGAAGGAAGTTTAAGGGTATGCGTGTAATACTGTTTACTTTTGGCGATTGGTCACACAGCAGACATCTCATAGGTAGCTGTTTTGATATTTTTATTTGTGGTTGAGTGCTCCATGTCCTAGGTCTGCCTTAGGTTAGAAATAATCCAAGCACACGTCACCTTTGTTGCTTCAGTACACAAGGATTTAATTGCTGTAAAAATATTGACGAGTGACATGTCGAGATATCCACTTGGATATTTGAAAGGTTACAACAAAGTATGGCATGATTTATAAAATGAATTTATGGACAGGTTGCTTCCCACTCGTACAGGGTAGTGTGAATTTTTCCAAACTAGGTATGTGGGTAGGCAGGTGTTTTCGTTTCAGAGTTGTCACCAAGGTTATCATAGGATGTGCCGTTTCATCCCTTAGGCCAACACAACATGTATGTAGGAAGAAAAACTTCTCACTGAAGGAAGGAACGTACATATAGGTTATGGCCTAGGTACTGCGCAAAAGATTGATATATATACGTTTTTGTTTTATACTAGATACTTACTAAGGGTACATGTTGCGTAAATTTACATTTCCGTCCGAGCTGCTACGGACAGAAATAAGAATACGATCGTGTCCAGCAAGGTGTCACGATCCCAAAAATATAATAATATCGGTAGTTTAACTTATATTGTGAAACCTCAAAATATCGATACAGGGTGCAAAATACTTCAAATAAAAAGTTGCGTATTTAATTAATTAAAAATTTCAGTAAAATTCTAAAAATTAAATTATCATTACGCCTCAAAAGAACCTCATCCGAATTCAAACCCGGTATCTAATTATTTCAAATAAACCATTATGGTCGATAAATGATTTCATAGCGACTTTCTGAATATTTGATTTGGACATATCTTGCAATATATAATCCGAAATCTCGATTTTTCACTTCTGTTAGAAAGATACAGTTTAACAGATTCCAGTATTTCTTGTTTCGCAGAAATCCAATTTAAACTGGTTTCTGTACACTCAGTTGAAGTTCAGAACGTTAAATTACGAACTGCAGCATCGTTATGAGTTCGATTATATTGAATATATATTTTTATACGTTCAAATTCGTTTTAATTAATATTTAAATCTACTTATATTAAGAATTCAATATTTAAATTGATTTAAATATTCAAATATAAACCGATAAAACTGCGGGACATTACATTCCTTCCCCCTTAAAATAATTTCGTCCTCGAAATTGCTAAGAAGTGAAGATGCTCTAATTCTAACTCCACACACCCCGCTTGGTTGAAATTTCATACTTCACACCCCCATAACTCAATCCTTGCGTCGAATCTTTTATACTTATATCTATACCCGACCCTTTTTGGTTCGACATCCAACTCTATCCCTTTAGCATATATCCAGGCATACCCAATTGATTCCTAATCAATCCGTTCTCAAATCCAATTGTTCGCTTCTACCCAAGCCAAATTTCCTTTTGCGATTCCAATTTCGATCTCAACTTCAAATTCTTATTTCATAACCAGGTTTGGTTCCGTTCCAAATCTTAATTCACAACTCAACTACTTTGCCAAATCAAATCCTTATTCCAGTACGATTTCCACTTACATGGCTTCATTTCAACTCCAATTTTATTTGACTTATTTAAATTCGCTGTTTATTTACTTCATAAGTAAATTTTAAATTTCAGAATTCAAATTCCTAGGGTTTTTATTTCAAATCAGTTTGAAATCATATATCTATTTGAAACATAGAAATTCAAAATATTTGAATATTCGAACAACTTATTTCAAATAAAATCTTTGGTAGTAATCACTCACTTAGAAATTCGAAAATGAACACCGATAATGCCGCGGTTCATCATCGGAATTTATTTCCCAGCGATCAAAGTGAGTTCAATACTATACCACTTTCCAAAATTCATATTCAAATACTTTTATTTGAAATTTACGTCAAAAATATCTTTTCGAAACTTGGATAATATTTCAAAATTTCCCCAAGATCTTAAAATTCCATATATTTAATTTAAAATTTCATTTACACATTTTCATGTTTCAGAATTTTTTTATTCCAATTCTGGTTTAAATTTCAGATTCAGTTCATCTGATTTTACATATTATATTTATGTGAATGCTTATTGGTTATTTATAACCATATCAATTTCAATCTCATTTGATTTTTATAACGATCACCACACCCAATATATATCAAAATAATTCAAAATATATACTTATTTTTAAAAATATCATTTGGGTAAAATTATTCTATTTACCCGGCTTTCAAAACAATACTATGTCGAAATTCTCTATCCAAGCATTTATAAATCCCTATCGACCTCGTCAGCTAAACGCGTCGATCTGGAATTTATATACCACTCACCAGATCAACCAACACAATATAAACAGTTTTTATATTGATTTACAAATACGCTCTCATATATATATACTCAAACTCAATCTAGGGTACTACTAACCCCATCTCTACTGAGTCACGCCACAGAGCCAAGGTAATCACTTAACTTTTAGCTCTGATACCACTGTAACGACCCGAGGATTTTCGACTCCGAAAATCGACACAAAACCCAGCGTCGACTGTTCAGACATCGAAAATACCGGACCATTAATAGAAAGAAGTTAGAGGATGAGATAGAAAAGATAGAACTAATAGAATAGGAGAAGAAGAAGAACACAGCTGAACATAATCAGAGTAAACACGAATCTCACAGCGGAACGAATAAAATATATATTACATAACATAACTTTGAAATACAAAACTGTATTGTATATACATACCATTATCAGAGTAAAATACATCATATCACAGCGGAAATAACTCTAAATAGTGAAGACTTCGGCTTCAAGCTCCTCCAAGTGTATCTGTACAAGCCTGAAACACTTGACTGCCCGTACAAATTTGGGCACCCAAGAGTTTAGGGGAAAACAAACAAAATAAAACTCTGGGTCAGTCATGGGACTGGTGTGAGTAAACTCCAATCATATGGTTTAACTTCAAAGATCTTTCGAAAGAAAAGGATAATAGTAAGACCAGTCCACACATAAATACGGATGGTTTTTTACCTTACTATAACCCAAATCATTATTGATATCAAAATCCAGTGATATTATAATAATGTCTAATCAAATAAATAACCAAATAGTAGAACGCTTGCATCTCACGCTCTACATACATAGTATAAAATCAAAAACCGCAGGGCGTTTATTAGAGATTGGATTCCAACTATAACAAGGTATGGGACCACCTTCCGATGATGTATCTCTAGAGGCGAATACACCTGGGTTCAACAAGAACGTCTTGCAACCCGGCCCACACATGACCGACCACTCATTTCGCTTGAGTGTATCGAATGTATATCACCAACGGTTGGACTCAAACCACCGTTCCCGAATGGGCAGAATCGATAGATTAAGAAACAAAAGGGATTTCTCTAGATAGGTGATTATACACCCTAATGGGAGCGACCCACATAGCCATGCTGCCTGCCCGATTTTGTCATTTCCCGGTTGTGAAGCTTGAGGCTACGTCTATCTTTTAAAACATCTGGCCACCATACACTTTGAATGCCACATCATCAAACCCTTCAAATCACTAGTTGATCTACCCAAAAATATTACGGGTATAAAAGCTAAGAGAAACGAATTCCTCCGCCACCAGACGTAATACTTTGAAAAGATCGTCTTATGTGACCGTTAGGAATACTCTGTCAGACATTCGTCCATACAAGTTGACCTGGGACTGGACAAACAGAAAACACCATTCTGAAACAGGACGACCCTTGCATTTCACTCCGTCTTCAATTTTCTTTAGCATAATCAAATTCGCAGCGCTTATGCCTATACGGAGTGGTTTTCGATAATATATCCAACCGGTCTCTCCGTATTGACAACGATGGTCAAACACTTCGATAGTCGGTTATTTAACTATCGAAGTAAAAACAAACATCCAATCAAATGTATAATTATCATCACACAACCATGGGCACTTTTATTTAACATTCATCATCGTCGAATTATCGTTCCCATTTCTAATAGTGTTATTTAACTCTAATCATATTTCAAACATCGAAATGATGTCATCGTTTTCTGAAACGATTCTCCACTACTCGTTCTTATATTTCTTTAGACAATCATCGTTACTTATTACTTTAGAATAAGTGGATTTCAAAACAAACTGTTTACATTCCCTAGGGAGTAGTGCTATATAAAAATCATGCTTAAGCTTAGCCAACAACGTTAATTTAACGTTATAGTTCAAAACTCGTCATACGCTGTGATATTCCCCTTTTTATAACAAATCTCGACATAACAGTCACGCTTAAGCCTAGTCAACAGCGTTGTTTTATCGCTATAGTTCAAATACTTGAAATACGCTGCTATATTCCACCTTGTACTGATCTTTGACATCTCTTACCGTTACAAAAATCTTGATATCTCTTTCCGTTACCAAAAAATATTGACATATCTTTCCGTTACAAAATATTGACATATCTTTCCGTTACAAAATATTGACATATTCTAAATATGCCATATCCTTATTTTGCAAACTCGGTTATTTACATTAGCTTCAACTTCCTTGTTCAAACCCATTTAAACGTTTTCCTCCGCTTCGTCTTCCTTAGACAAATCTCTTTTTAAACATTCCTCTTCGCTTTGTCTTCCTTAGACAAATCCCTTATACTTTAAAATCTTATTAAATCAACTATTCGTCAATTTTATTACATTAGATAAATCAACCCAATCTAACTTAATTAAATAACCAATTATTGATCAAAACAGTTTGCTTGGTAAATATTTAGCCATGCCTAACCCACTAATCAACTCTAACAAAGCTTTTCATTTTGAATAAATAGCATTTATTTATCCAAATAATTTCACTTGTATCGATTACTATAGAAAAATAATTTGTTTCTAAATAATCTCATTTACTATTAAATAACAATAATTGATTTTAACTAATCTTACTTAATATGAAATCAACCATAATCCATTTGTATATATCTCATTTACTTGTTCTTAAAACAATAAATACTTGTTATTAATCATCAAGTTCATCTCCGCCTACATACTTATTAATCTTATCAATATAAGAATCTTCTTACCAAAGCATTTAGTAAGTACGGTGAAACACGTGCTTCGCACACGGTGGGATTTGGTAAAACAATAGCGGTTTAAAACAAATGATACATTTATGGTTGGTTGTTGCCACTTTCTTAATCGATATCATCTATTGATTAAATCAAAATAACGTTTGAATTCCCATTCAACGCTAATATTAACACAAGGTTTCAAAAGTCATTTGGGTTCAAACAGTGCATCTATATAAAACAAACAATACATATAAATACTGAGAAATCCGGTTGGATTCCACCAACCGGTTTCCTGCATCCACCGATGTTAGTCAACAATTAACACTGGTTCCATCCTAGGGAATATTAAAATCGATGAAATCAGTATCCAACCGGTGATCTGTACATATGCAACGATATGTAATATTTCAACCAATTTAACCATAATCTGCCTAAACAACCATCACACAGCATTCAACCATTATTTAAAATATAAATAAAATATTTTAAATAAAACAAAGTTAGTGAATTTACTCACCTTGGCGCGTTAACCGTTAAATAACGATTTGCGTCAATAGATTAGATCCGGCGTTTTAATTCCGTCTATAAAGGTAACGATCTCCAAATAGTTCCAGATTCTTTCATCGTGTAGCCCGCGCCCGGCTCCCTTTCCATCTTCAGGAAGAATGAAAACATGCTAGCTTTAAGTTTCCCTTTCCACGTTCAATGTTATTCTTTTATTTATTGGGCTTTCATTTCTTTATTGGCCTCACGTTCTTCTTCCTTTTTGCGAACTATGCATGTCCTCGGTCCACGATATTTACTTCCAGTTCACACCATTTCTTCCATCACACCTCACATAAACCCACTTGCTGAACGCCCTTAGCTAGTCTCCACCATACGTGTGTACATATTTCTGTCCACTTTTTGTTTCAACACCCTCCTCCCCTGCTCAGTGAACCGCCAACCTTCAAAACGTAAGTCTGGCTCTTCCATGTAATAGTAAATCCTTCTTCCCTTATGCCCGCTCACGCTAGTACCCTCCTTCTTCCGCCAACGTCAGACTACCCCTCACCCTTGCATGGAACATGCATGCCACTTTTTCTTGCATCGGTACATGTAAACAAACTAAGCCTCCATTTCTTCTTTCGGTCCATTGCAGTGACCACCTCACGCACACAGCCTTTCCTCCTTCGAGCTGCTCTTGTTCACCTCCCTCTTCCTCCATATTTACAACCGCAAGTCAATCTGAAACACAAACATCATGCCACTTCTCTTCATTTACATATTCTTCCACCCACGCCACTCCCAGTTCACATCTCCTTGCGCCACACGCTCAGTCCTTGGACTGAAAAGATCGTCACCATGCAGCGTTGCGGTAAAAAGAAATGCAACAAACTTCGCCAGACCATATATATATTGATCTAAGTTATATATTGTGAATAGAAAAAGATAAGAAGAGGAGTTGTTGTCCATTCCTTTTCAAATCGTGTGTTTATATAGGCGTGGGAATACTTCAGCGCCAAGTAATAGAGATGTAGGCGAGGTACGTTGGCTATATTGATTAGATTGGGGTAAGCAGAGCATTTGATTAAGACAATTCGAGGACGGTTGCATATAGCGTAGGCTGCTATGATACTTCTCTTCACTACAGCTCATACACACGTCATATATAATACTACTTATTTGAATATACTTTGCCGGTGGAAGGAAGTTTAAGGGTATGCGTGTAATACTGTTTACTTTTGGCGATTGGTCACACAGCAGACATCTCATAGGTAGCTGTTTTGATATTTTTATTTGTGGTTGAGTGCTCCATGTCCTAGGTCTGCCTTAGGTTAGAAATAATCCAAGCACACGTCACCTTTGTTGCTTCAGTACACAAGGATTTAATTGCTGTAAAAATATTGACGAGTGACATGTCGAGATATCTACTTGGATATTTGAAAGGTTACAACAAAGTATGGCATGATTTATAAAATGAATTTATGGACAGGTTGCTTCCCACTCGTACAGGGTAGTGTGAATTTTTCCAAACTAGGTATGTGGGTAGGCAGGTGTTTTCGTTTCAGAGTTGTCACCAAGGTTATCATAGGATGTGCCGTTTCATCCCTTAGGCCAACACAACATGTATGTAGGAAGAAAAACTTCTCACTGAAGGAAGGAACGTACATATAGGTTATGGCCTAGGTACTGCGCAAAAGATTGATATATATACGTTTTTGTTTTATACTAGATACTTACTAAGGGTACATGTTGCGTAAATTTACATTTCCGTCTGAGCTGCTACGGACAGAAATAAGAATACGATCGTGTCCAGCAAGGTGTCACGATCCCAAAAATATAATAATATCGGTAGTTTAACTTATATTGTGAAACCTCAAAATATCGATACAGGGTGCAAAATACTTCAAATAAAAAGTTGCGTATTTAATTAATTAAAAATTTCAGTAAAATTCTAAAAATTAAATTATCATTACGCCTCAAAAGAACCTCATCCGAATTCAAACCCGGTATCTAATTATTTCAAATAAACCATTATGGTCGATAAACGATTTCATAGCGACTTTCTGAATATTTGATTTGGACATATCTTGCAATATATAATCCGAAATCTCGATTTTTCACTTCTGTTAGAAAGATACAGTTTAACAGATTCCAGTATTTCTTGTTTCGCAGAAATCCAATTTAAACTGGTTTCTGTACACTCAGTTGAAGTTCAGAACGTTAAATTACGAACTGCAGCATCGTTATGAGTTCGATTATATTGAATATATATTTTTATACGTTCAACTTCGTTTTAATTAATATTTAAATCTACTTATATTAAGAATTCAATATTTAAATTGATTTAAATATTCAAATATAAACCGATAAAACTGCGGGACATTACAATTGGAGTCACCCAAAGACTCTGTTGAATCAACGATTAACGACGACAGATTTGTTCGCATATGTTTAAAGCACGGGATACTGAAATGGGGTACCCTGGTGCCATCGAAAACTGGCCGTCCTCACAATCCCCCAGAAGGATTTATGGCAATTACCCGATTGATGTGTATGGTTGGGGCTATTCCATCGTTTCCGCCTTTTGTTGTCAACTTTCTGAGACATATGCGGATTGCTCCCATGCAGTTATATCCCAACTCCTATGCTTACTTATATACCTTATATATAGCATACAGAGAGATTTTAGGTACAGAGCTCACTTTCGACGACGTCCACTTTTTTATAATTTCAAGCATCGGACTCGGGAAACTCCTTCTTTCTCTTATTTCGAATCAGTCCCAAAAAGGAAAATTATTTCAGCTCCATTTAGCAGCAAGGTCGACGATTCCAAGCTAGAATTGTTTTATATAAGGCAGCAGCCGGGGTGCGCAAGGAGACGGACAAAATCAAGTAAGGCATCGATTTACTAGATCTCAATTTTGAATGTTCATGTCAACACATTAACCTGCTTTTTCTTTTGTTTGCAATTGATAACCCAAAACAAATATCAGATCAATTGTATTTTGATTGGATGCATCAGCTCCTCAATGGCGATCAAAAATTTCTAACCATCGATGAGGTTCTTAAGGATGAGTACCTCCATCATCACGGGTTATTATCCATTACCCATAGCATAGGTCATGGGTCAGGTCCATATGTATACATCCCCCCAGTGGACATAATTCCCGGTACGGGCGAGGGCTCGAAAAGTCCAACAATACCTCTTCGGACTTCACCTTCTCCATCTTCAACTCAGGACGATGATATGGCCAACATAGCCGAAAAGCACAGAGAAGGGTACACTGTCCCTGATGACGCTATTTCTCCTGAGAAGTCAGTGTCTCCTAAAGAACTGCCAATAACCGCTTCTCAAGGAGTTGTCCTCACTACCGATGATTCCACAAAGGTCTAGGAGATCTCCCCCTACCTGAAACCATCTACACTTCAGAGGATTTTGGCACAAATCCTTTAGTTTTCACTTCTTCAAAGGAGACTACTCCTGTTAAGACCAAAGAGCCCACTCGCGCTGGCCTGGCTTCGGATTCAGGTTTGTCGAGGGGAACACCACTTAGGATGCACTTAACACAATAGCACCACACTTCACAGCACTTACTTCTCATGAGGATACTGATTCTGAATTCCACTTACATTGTTGTGCAGGTACAATGTCTCGCCCTTACTACGACATCAGGAAAATACGTCGCAGCATGACTAGACCCCCTCCTGATGTCAAGCATGATCGCCGTGAAAGCCGGGGTAGAGAGGAAAGAAGGCCTCGTGATTCTTATCAGTCACACACCTCACGCTCTTGGCCCCATCCGGTCGGATTCAGACTAATATAAAAGTTATCAGAGTCGTCGAGGAGAAGACACATCGCAGCCCAAAGACCGAACTTCTCCTCAAGACAAACACAGTCGGGAAAAAAGTCCACCGAAACATTCTGACTCACGAGGCAAACATAAGGTTTCTGATAAGCGACCTGGAAGGGGTGATGCAGCCATCGTGCCCGCTAAACACAGGGACACTGAGCTAACATACTGCCAACCTCCACCGCTGGACGCTGAGTCTAAAGTTAAGCGAGCATATCTGGAGAAGCAATTCCCCGACCACTATTTTGAAAATCTGACTTTCTTACCTTCTCTCGAGCCTATTTCCTCAAGGTGGGCAGACGAGGCCAAAGCGAAGATTGACGCAGTCGAGAAGCAATATTCGGAGATGTTCAAGTATTCACGTAACCTCTCCAAAATCATTCGAACTTTAATTACAGATGTTAATACGATGAAAAAGACTACAGACATCGACGCAAAAGCCTTGAAAAATTTGGAGAAGGAACTTGAGGACACACAGGCCCAACTTGTCATCGCTCAACGAGATGCTACCAATTTCAAACAGCAATTTGAAGAGTTACAGAAGCGTTATCATGACTTGCTAGAATCTCATAGTCAAGAGCGCTTGGAGTTGAAGAAACAAGTAGTAGATGCTAAGTCGGATAACTCCAAAATGCAACTAGCTTACAATACTCTTGAGTGAGAAAAAGCCGAGTTAGCAAGAAAAAATGCTGAATTGGAGAAGCGAAACGCTGAGCGGAGGGGAATGTAGAAAATGTTATAAAGTATGCTGATGAGACCCACAAGCAGCTGTTAGAGGCTCAGGAAGAAGTGCACGGTTTCGGTGAATTACTGATTGAATTCTTCGCGCACATAATTCATCGCCGAAACATCTCTTGGATTGAAGATTGTCCAACTACCTTGGTTCACGTATGGAGTCAAATTATCGAATGGGAGAAAGAGGAACAAAAGGTAGACTTCGTTGACGAAGATAAGCTTATGAAAAAATATCTAAGAGATGATGAGCCGGCACGTATGGCCGAGGGGCATCGCCTCATCGCCGCTGCTCTGAAGGAAGAGAAGCGGATGGCCAAACAAAAGAATATCGCTAAGGCTGGTCCTTCTTCTACTACTGCTGAAACTTCTGAAGTCGAGGGATATGACCTAGAAAACCCGGGGATCCCTCGAGCATCTCTTTTATCTCCCATACCCAAGTCAGCGTCAGAGACGTCAGTCACTCTAGCTGAGAAATCATCGGAAGGTATTTCTACCTTTTCACCCCAATTCGTCAAGGCCATCTCTACTTTTCACCACATAATTAGGTAATTGATGGAGGATCCTTTATTTTCTCCTGAGTTGATAACTGTTGCTTCTTATTCTGTAGGTTGTTGAACTGACCGAGAAGACTGGCATGCTTCAGGGAACCACCACCGGAGCAAAATCCGCGGAGAAGGCTCAAGGAGAAAAGGATAAGGCTACCACTGTAGAGTCAGGAGGGGGATCTGAACTGTCTAAGACTGATGCTCCTCATGATGAAGAGATGATAAATGCCTTGAAAGACGATTGCGGTAGCGAGGGACATGAGGAAGACCCTGATGTGGCTATAGTTGGGGATTCAAAAAGCGCTGATGACATCACTTTAGCTGAAATGAAAGCCGAACAAGACAAACGTGTGTAGCTAAAAGTTGAAGAACTGAACCCTGAAAGCCTTAAGCTTCTTGTAGTGGTGGATCCTGGATCAAGGTTATTCGTTAAGCTTTCAACTAGGTATATTACAAAAGAGCTTGCTAAAAAGTCTTCTCTTGATTCCAGTGTTTCGACTCCTGGGAAAAAATCAACTGATTATAGCACTTCGGTGCCAGAGAAGAAAAAGCCAAAGTGCATTATGACTGATGCTGAAAAAGAAGCTAAGGCTACTCAGAAAGCTGCCAAAAAATCCAAGTCCGATCCAAAACCCAAGTGACGGAGTGCTTTGTTGTATTTTGG
Source organism: Allium sativum (assembly GCA_030737875.1). NCBI lineage: Eukaryota > Viridiplantae > Streptophyta > Magnoliopsida > Asparagales > Amaryllidaceae > Allium > Allium sativum. The sequence continues at coordinate 503,491,981 of CM060921.1, read as the reverse complement.
CACTTAACTGGTCCGCAATTGTTGCAGCGAGTGCGGCCCTCACATCTTCCTTTTTGCTTGTTTTCCCTGTACAAAATCACATGTTTATAAATAAAAATAGTTTATTTCCTGCAATGTCTAATAGTCGTTAGTTCAGCACTTAAGTAAAAATACAAAAGTATGTCATATTAAAGTTATATAATAAAGTCATCGTTGAGGGGAATATGTATGCACATATATGCCCCCAGTTAATCTTGGATAACCGAGCCAGCATTATTCAAGATTGATTAAATTAAAAAAATCCAATTGCCCCCCGATTCTCTGACGGGCCCATATTCCTTTTGCCATTGATGCCTATTCTTTCTAGCATCTTTATACTCTCATGTCTCATAACCAGGTTAGTGTTTCGTTGAGGCGGTCTCTCATCTGGGTGCACCTTCACGCCTCAGGGGACGTCGTCTTCCCGTCGTTTATACTCTCTCTCAATTCTTGAGAGTTAGAGTTAAGAATGCCATCTTCCCATTCTTCTGTGTTTTATCGCACAAACAGCCATTTTATTTGCTTCTGCACATAGGTCATTTCCAACTTTCCAAATTTAATTTGACATTTCATGTTTCACAGTCATGATGGAATAATTGTTGAAGATACAAATAATGCAGGAAAGTAAATGACACACGATATTTTTATAGTGGTTCAGCTAAGTCATAGCCTACATCCACTTTATAATCCTTTGTTCCCATAAACAGACGTTTTAAGGTAAGTCGTGCCTTTTTACATAGCTTATGAAAACAAAAGAGATGACATTTCATATTCAGCTAAGATATCGTCGTAAGTGCTGAGCGTTCCAAGCTCTGGGAATCTCCTCACAGTCCACGGTCGTTAGCTTGAATTCTCCTGTATCAAGCTTCCATTGGATGGTGTATGGCCCTTCCCATTTTGGACCCAATTGGGTCGAAGGCAGGAAGACTCGTTTCAATACTAAGTCTCCTGGTTCAAAAGTTTTGAAGCGAACTTTCCGGTCATAATAACGTGCTACTTGATGTCGATGTCTCGAGGCACGTAAGTCAGCTTCATCTCTTTTTTCTTTAATCATATTAAGAGATTCTAGGAGGAGTGCTTTATTTGTCATCGAGTCATAGTACGCAACTTGATGAGAAGGGACTTCCAATTCTACCGGGATCACTGCTTCTGACCCAAAGGAAAGTGAATAGGGAGTATGGCCGGTAGCCGTCTTAAAGGTCGTCTTGTAGGCCCATAAAGCTAATGGCAACTCGTCTACCTATCTAGCTTTGGCCAGCTCCAACCGCTTCTTTAGAATTGATTTAATGACTTTATTTACGGCTTCGACCTGGCCATTTGACTACGGGTGAGCTACTGCAGTGTATCGTTTATCAATCTTATATTTCTGGCAGAAGTTTTTGAACTCGATGCTATCAAATTGCGTCCCATTATCAGTTACGATGGTCTTCAGTATCCCAAATCGACAAATAATGTTTCTGACCACAAAACTGATCACCTTCCTTGCCGTGATGGTTGTTAGAGGTTTAGCTTCCACCCATTTTGTGAAGTAGTCCACGGCAACGATCGCTACTTAGCTCCTCCTCTGGCAATAAGTAGCACTCCAATAATGTCAATTCCCCACATGGCAAACGACCACGGACTTACCATCGACTTGAGCTGAGTCGGAGGCGCTCTGGGAACCTTGGCATATCTTTGACATCTATCATAGCGTGGTGAATAATCAGCCGCGTCTTTATTCACGGTAGGCCAGAAATATCCATACCGTAACACTTTCTTTGCTAGGGTTTGGCCCCCAGTGTGATCTCTGCACTCACCTTCATGCACCTCTTACAGTACGCGTTTGATGTCGTCGTGTGCGATACACCGTAATAGGGGCATTGAAAACCCTTATTGATAAAGGACGTCGTCCTGTAAAATGTATATTGCAGCCTTGCGTCTTACAGTTCGTCTTTCACTCTTTTTTAACGGGAGGGCTCCATTCTTGAGAAAATTCTTAATTGGTGTCATCCAGGATTCTCTTTCTGGTTCAACTTTCAAGGCTAGCTCTGCTTCCATTAGGTCGAAACTCGGTAATTCCAACACCTCTATCGGTACCATTTCGGTTTCTTTAGGATTATCAGAACTTGCTAACTTTGCCAGTCGATCTGCTTTATGATTTTCCGCTCTTGGAATGTGTGTTATGCTATAATTCTCCAAACCTTGCAATAACTCCTTTACCTTTTTGAGATAAGTGACGAGTTGAGGTCCTTTAGCAGCAAATTCTTCCCGAACTTGACATACAACTATCTTGGAATCACAATATATATCTATTGTCTTCACTCCCAAATCTTTGACGAGTTTCAGCCCGCCAATCAGGGCTTCATACTCGGAATCGTTGTTAGTAGTAACGAACTCTAACCGTAATGCATAGTAGATAGATCGTCCTTCAGGAGTTATCAAAACAACTCCGGCACTGGACTTTCTATCATTCTTGGCCCCGTCCGTATATAATTTCCATGGACTAAGCTCTAACTCTCGATCCAAAGCAACTACCTTGTCACACACCATTTCCTTTTCAGGGATTGTAAATTCAGCTATAAAGTCAGCCAAGGCCTGCCCCCTTATTGATCTTTGTGGTTGAAAGTTCAAATCAAACTAACTCAGCTCGATATTCCATTTAAGTAATCGCCCCGATGCTTCGGGTTTCTGGAAATAATGGCGAAGTTTGTGGGAAGCAATCAGGAGGCTATAAGCAAGCTTCTCTATCTTCGGATAGTTACGTTTTGCAGCAGCCATTTTTTTGCTTATGTAATACATAGGTTTCTCGACTTTATCTTCTTCACGTACCAATGCTGCGCTGACGGTGTGAGATGATACTGCCAAGTAGACGAACAAATCCTCATGTTTCACAGGCTTTGATAATATTGGAGGCTTTTCTAAGAAGTCTAATAGATTATGGAATGCCTCCACACAGTCGGAGTCCACTCAAAATTTCGCTTTCCCCGTTTTATGAGATCGAAGAAAGGTACGCACTTGTCCATTGCTTTGGAGATGAACCTGCCCAGTGTTGCAACCTTCCCAGCCAAGCTTTGAACATCCCTAATCTTTCGCAACTCCTCTATATTTCGGATTGTTGCTATTTGGTCCGGATTGATTTTAATTCCTCTATAACTCACGATAAAGCCAAGGAACTTGCCTGATGCCATTCCAAAAGAACACTTCAAGGGATTCAACTTCATCCCATACCTTCGTAGTATGCCGAACATTTCTGTTAAGTCCTTCGTATGATTGGGAGATTGCTTGGATTTCACGAGTATATCATCTACGTAAACTTCCATGGTTTTCCCGAATTGATTGTAAAACATGCGGTTGACTAAGCGCTGATACGTGGCTCCCGCATTTTTTAACACAAATGGCATTACCACGTAACAATACAATCCCAAGTCGATGATAAAGCTTATATGCTCTTTATCTGGTATGTGCATGGGAATTTGATTATACCCGGAATAGGTGTCCATAAAGGATAAAAGTTCATGCCCAGCAGTTGAATCTACTAGTTGATCAATTCTGGGGAGAGGAAAGCTATCCTTCGGGCAAGCCTTGTTCAAATCAGAAAAGTCAATACACGTTCTCCACTTCCCATATGACTTTTTGACCAGGACAGGATTCGATATCCAGTCGGGATATTTTTAATCCTTAATGAATTCATTACCTTTTAATTTCTCTACTTCTTCTTTCAAAGCTGCTGACCGCTCTGGGCCTAACATCCATCTCTTGTGCTTGACTGATGGGTTCTTTGGATTGATACACAAAGAGTGGCTCATGATGGTAGGCGAAATCTCATGCATGTCAGCGTGAGTCCAGGCAAACACATCCAGATTTGCCTTTAAGAAATCAGCCAATTCCCTCGCTCTAACTGGATCCAGTTGCGAGCCGATCTTTAGTACTTTTGTTGGATCTGTTTCGTCAATAGGAATATCAATTGTTATTTCGTTGGTAGTTGCCTTCCTGTCCCCAGGTTCTCTATCCTCTCTGGGATCTATATCCTCGAGCGCGTCTGAGGGCGACTCTTTTGGGACAGGACCCCTTAATTGCTATGTTGAGGACTCCTTAGCAGGGGAGGAATCATCCTTAGCATCTATATTCAACCCCTTCATTAACATCTTTAACTCTGTCACGTAACAAGCTCGTCCCGTAGCTTGGTCTCCCCTCATCACCCAAACTCCTGAGTCAGTTGGGAATTTAAGCAGCAAGCACCAAGGTGCAATACATGCCCTAAATTTGGCAAGGGCCGGTCGGCCTAAGAAGGCATTGTAAGGCGACTTCACATCCAAAACTACAAACGGCAGAATCCTTATTCTCTGGCAATCTCCCTGTCCTAGCGTGACTGGTAATTCCACGAAACCCATCGGAGTTGTAGATGTTCGTTAAAGCCACATATCCATCCTTCACATGGCTTTAAGTCTTTTGCTTCGAGTCTCATTTATTCGAAAGCTTTCTTGAAGAGGATATTAACCGAGCTCCCGTTGTCCACCAACACTTTATGGACTAAAGCAGGGCCAATTGTCGTGGTAATCACTAATGGATCGTCGGTTGGAGATTGAACTCCAGAATCATCTCTATTGTGGAATACGACATCATCTGACATCGTTTTTTGTTGTTTTATTGGAGTGATGTCTTCGAGACTACTGCATTCTCCTACTTCAAAATGCTTGGCGGCGTTGACATACTGGTCCATTGCTTTAAAACTACGACCAACTAAGTGAGGTCCGCCTATAATAGTATTAATGACGATCCTCTTACATCTTTGTTGAGCTGAGTTTTGAAGCAGGCGGGTCTTGGTTTGGGGCTTGTCCCCCTTGCCCCTTGTCCCTTGGGGCGACCTTGTACTCATCCAACTTCCCTTCTCGCAGCAATTTTTCAATGATATCCCTCAAATGACGGCATTCATTGGTGGAATGACCGTAGGTACCATGAAACAAGCAAAACTTTCCTGTTGCAATCTCTTTCTCAGTAGAATCTCTGGGTGGTGGTTTCTTGTACTGCAATATGCTATACGTATCTAAATAAATGTTCTCCAATGTATCATTTAATGACGTGTAATTTTCAAAAGTCTGAAATCTGGGTCTTTTATTAGAGCTATTCCCTCAGCTTCTGTTCCTTCTATTGTCGTTCCCATTTCTGTTGCTATTACCACCACTATGGTTGCCAACATTTATTTCCACCTTCCCTGAACTGTCACCAGATTGTTTCACAGCAACTTTACTCTGGACACCCTCCTTCGAGGCCCCTTCAGACTTTCTCTTCGATTTGCCTTAGCTTCTTCTCGCCTTAAGAGGACAGTAGACTTTTCATAGAACAATTCTCTAGTAGGAGGTGGTTTTCCAGCCATGTAATCCTCGAACTCTGTGTTAGGATCTACCCCTTATATCAAGGCCATCAGGATAGTGGGCTCATGGGGATCACTAACTCCAGTGACGGCCAGGTTAAAGCGATCCAAATATGACTTCAATGATTCTCCTGGGGCCTATTTAATAAGTAACAATTCTATGACGGTCTTGGACTTTTGGGCATGGAGTCGAAATTGATTCATGAAACGCCCAGTCAATTCTGTGAAATTTGATACCGACTGAGGAGGGATCGGGTGAACCACACTAAGGCTACATCTCTAAGATAGATTGGAAAAGCTTTGCATTTTACGGCACCTGGAGCTGCTGCTGCATTCATGAACCATGCATATCTCATCAGATGTTGCCCTGGGTCTGTTCTTCCTGAATATCGATCCATCTGAGGCAAGTTGAATCGCTGGGGGAATTGGAAATTCAGTATGTCATCTGTGAAGGGGGTATGACTTCGTTCAATGCCCCAATCTTCATTAGTATACCACCGGCTCTCAGACATAATCTGGCGCACCATTGCCCATACATCGGCGTTTGTTAATGTCTGCACAGACTCTCTAGATCTGATGTTCGGATTACCCCTGGGTTCCTGGTCAGGGGATAACCTCCTGTTTCTGGCGGCGGCTGCTCTACGTTGCTCTCTATGCTCCCGGTCGATCTCAGGATGTAGAGGTTGGAGAAGTTGTTGCTACGTGGGGTTGGTAATATTAGGATCCCTGGGTAAGAGGAGGGATCCGCGCATGGGTAGCAACATAGGCTGTTGTAGGCTCGGGTCATCAGGGCCCAATGCACGAGCAGCGTCTTCTCGGGATCCCAAAGATCCAAAAGTCAATTGATCAAGGTTCTGAGGTCGTTTAAGCGGCCTTCTCTCGCGAGGGCGTTCCTCGTCCGAAGAAGACGAATCATATGTAGCAAGGCGGCGCATTAGGAAAGGAGTCTTCTGCCTTCGGAGCTCCTGCAGTTCTCTACCCATAGTCATCATGTTTTCCTGCATGCGAATGTTGTCACGCCTTTGGACTTCCAATGCTTCTTTAGTGCTCTGTAGCATGTCAAGAAAACATAAAAAGTCTCCCTGGGTAATGGGTGCAGATGGATCAGGCTGAACATTAGTCATCGTAGCAGGAATCAGAGCGTTGGAGGGAGCTCGAGTAGAAGTTCCAGCTTCATTCTGGTTCGGATCGGTTCACAGCAGCCTGGTCAGGGCGGTTCGGATGGAGAGAGTGAGTGCTTTCGACCTCATCAGACCGGATTGGATCGGTGCCTTCCACCCGGTTCGGATCGGTGCCTCCCGATCGGTTCGGATCCTCCTGATCGGAGCGGTCTGCTCCAGAGCTTTGAGCGCGTGACCTTGTTCACACAATAGCTTGCTGATCTTCTCTAGAATCATTTCCCCTAACGCCTTGCACTTCTTTCCCTTTGGTCTTAGCCATAATACTTTATTCTTCGACGGTTAGTCAACAAGCACTGAAAGATGTCAGAGATAAGGGATTAACTTCTTTGAACTTGAATGTCCAAATAGTAGAATGATAATCCCAAAAATGCTGAGAATTCGAAGGCTCTCAATGAAAGCACCAAAAATGTTAGACCAAAAATTGGTTCTGACACCCAAATGAACTATGATTTTAATGAAATAGAACTAAAAAGCAACGAAGAACACACGATTTATAGTGGTTCGGCGTTAAAGAGCCTACTCCACTTTCTATTCTTTTAATTGATGATTCGAATGCAAATACAGCAATGATTCTCACTCAACTTCACAATTACAATGCATAAACTCACTCAAATCTCTCAAAAATAGACTTTAAGGGATGATTTTGATCTAAATGTAGTTATGAAATTCGTCTATGGAGGAATTTAGAACTGGGAATTTGCCAAAAGATCCTTTCAAACGCCTCTAGATGGTGTATTTATAGGTGAAAAATCTCTTCGAAGTGGCTCCGGTTCGGAATTGTGTGGCACCCATCCCATAAGAGTCGGGTTCGGAGGCTTTCAGATGGTGACAGCGCATCGATTTAGTGGGAGATCGTGGGAGAAATGGTCATGCTTGGTCCGAGTCTTCAGGGAACGTGTGTAGCAACGGTAACAGGCTCAGAGAAAGAGGTTCAAATCGGCTGTTTCCGATCCGATCCGATGAGACCACTTGCTATCTTCTGATGTTGCTGACGTACTTCTCCGAACCGAACCGATATAGTATCTGCGTCGTTGATCTCTACTTACTTCCTGCGCTATCTTCCTCCAATCCGAACTGGTTGGTGGCTTTCTCACCGTCTGCTCTTCGTGTAGCCTAGTTCACAAAGTAGGCTAACTGATTGGTTGTTAAAGAGACCGGGATCTGCTATTTTCATAATCTCTACCAATACTGAAAGCCACTTTAATAACTGTGTATGTGGTGGAGATCCAGAACGAAGTAGGATGGTTTGGCGAACGATTCCTTTACATATTATTTACGTGACCCTGACCCCTTAAGTCAGCTTGATCTGACTAAGACAGGAGCTATGCGGAGACCAAGTGAGATCATTTCTCATATCGAGCATATTACTTCGATACATTTCTATTACTTTTTTGATGTGATTTGCTGACCACCCTTCGATTTTGATTATGAGAGAATGTCTCGAGGTAGGCGGTTGTAGCTGTTATGTGTTACCACCAGTCCGACTCTACAAATGGTGTATCCACCTTGGCATTCCTTATGTGCCTTGTCACATGCCATATATGAGCCCACTATGAGTTTTGTTTGTATCGTGCCTATGGAGTGTTCCTTAAGTATCCCGCCGGTTTGGAGGGGGGTTACAGTACTGTATAGACTACGGGAATATACAAACGGTGTAAGGATAATAGTGGTAATCCCGCTTACTCTATTTTAATATTTTACTTTACTGATAGACATTATTGTATAAAGCATGTATTACTATATAGTATACAGTTTAACATATCCTTAGAGGATGGTGATCTCAATCTTTCTTTAAGTTACCGATGCATTTCATTGAATATTTCAATTGAGTTGATTTACTGCCATGAGAATGTTAATCCTGATCCAAGTGTTTTGTTTTGCATTACTGCTCGGGTCAGATCGAGTATTACAACTATTGAGATTCTCTCTAGGAGTTTGGAGGTTATATTAGGTTTTTCTCAACTGTATCTATCTATTCAGTTGTTCTAGGATTTTAATTATTCGTGTCGTTTCTGCTTCATACAGTTATCATTTAATTATGTATTAGACTTTTGCTGTATTGTTTATGTAAACTCTTTTGTAAAATTTTATTTAGTAGCTTCATGACCTACTACTATATTATTTAATTTCCGCTGCGAGATATTGTATTGCTCTGTGTCTGTGATATGTGATTATATGATTTATTTTATTTACCCTAGAAGCTAATAACAATCTGTCGTTTGGACGGTTCGAGTTGGACATGTTTTGTCGATTCGGCACATGATGGAAAAACTAATAACACTGCCTAAAATAATCGCTTGGTGCACTTTTAAAATTGGCTTGCCTATTTTTTTCTATATGTTTCATCGCAATATGATTTTTCTTTAATTGGGGATCTATTTGTAGTATATTACATGCTGTCTATGTATTATGATTATAATCGGGATAAGGTTGTAAACGATATATTTCAAATATTACCATAACACTAACAAAATTAAAACCACATTATAAATGGATATTATCTAATTGTAAATACAAATATTATTATAAAACTCATAATAGAATGAAAGATTATGAATACAGTTATAATCTAGCAGTCATACTTATAACTAAATTGAATTTGCATTATATTATAGAACATAGATGTTGTTTGTTGAATCATTTTGCAAATTGCTAAATGGGAAATAATATAAGTTACAAAATTATAACTAAACTAAGTCAATAAGTAAAAGTATAAAATATAGAAAATCTAAACTATAAAATTTACAGTACTAGTACCTTAAATTGAACTGAAGTAGCTTGTTGCTGCCTGGCTGAGCTATAGCTACTGATTGTCAAGATGGAGAAGCTTGTTACTGCCTGTTTATGCTCTAGTTTTCGAGATGAAGCCTGCCAGCTACTCTTTGGGGGGAGACGGAAAGATCATCCCTCGCCACTGCAGATCATCGCATTGCCAATTCCTTAATCATAGATTCACAATTTCAGGATTTTTCGCTCCCTTATTAATCGCTCCTAAATTTGCTGCCTCGGTTGTTTTGAGAACCTAAGAAGATGCTTCTTTGGCTTTAAGGAAGGGATAGGCTAGCAGAAGGCTGGAGGCAGTAATAAGCGAAAACCCAAGTTTGATTTCTGAGGTAGGAAAGACTTATGTGAAGCGTGAGAAGTAAGAACAAAAATGAAATGACTCTCTCATCCCTTGTACCCTTAATCATTGTCCAAAAGCTACAACGGTATGACGGAAATAACAGTGACAAGCTAACATCACACTAATAATCGAGGTAATCAACTAAAGATAATAACCATAAGAAAATGAAGCGCAAAAAGTGTTACAAGATAGCCTTGGTGTTGTGTCCATCAACTGCTCAAATCGAGTTAGATGCTTATTCATAACTTGTAGCGCACTCGAACCTTCCATGGTTAAAGACTATTGCCTGAAAAATCTTGGGAGATTTTGCAGTTCAAGACGACTTAGAGGAAAGTATTGTCGTACTTCAAAATTTAAGGATCTATATAATAGATTCTTTTAGACAATAGTTCAACCTATTAGGTACAAATAGGTTATCGAAATACCGACTTTCAGAATTCAATGAAGTCTTAGAACACTAAATCGAAATCAAAATTTGTACGGCTATAATCAGACCATGAACACTTTAAAACGTTGATTTTTGATGATGCAAACCGAGAAAGGAATGAAAAGGAAGAATATTGTGCTCTGCAATGGTTTAGAAGCGTTGCAAATTTGTTTCGGGTCTATAACAGGTCCGACCCGTTACTTTTCTCATAACTCGATCCAAAATAAGCTTGTTGGATCCGAAATCCGTACCCAGTCAGGTTCAAGCCGCTTGGACGACGGCGACAACGCGCGTGCGTGGAGTGGTGACGGATGACCTCCCTCAGAACATTTGGATCTGAAATCTGCACCCGATTCGGTTCAATCCGCTTGGATGACGATGGCGATGCGTGCATGTGTAGTGATGGCGGATTACCTCCCTTCTCACAACAAAGCATACATTTGGGAATCTCAACAAATTAAGAAAAAAATGAAATGGAAGATGATTGCACTCTGCAATAGTTCAGAAGCGTAGTAAATTCTTTTAGGGTCTGTTACAGGCCCGACTCATTACTGTTTTCATAACTCAATCCAAAATAGGTTTATCGGATCCAAAATCCATACGCAGTCCAATTCAAGTCCCTTGAATGACGGGGAGAGGGAGGGGGGGACGCGCATGTGTGAAGTGGTGACTTTCCTCCTCAGAACAAAGCATACATTTGAAAACCCGACACCCTTATGACAAAACACTTTAAGTACCTAGAAAGATTTTTCAACTTTCGTGGGACTAATCCCTTTCCTTTTTCTTTTCTTTCTTCCTTCTTCGAAAACAAACCTCAAACCCAAATCCATTTTGAGAATTTACAACAAATTCTGTGACTATAGTATTTCTATGGTAGAATCTTTCGACCCAAAATTTTATTCTGCGGAAATTCTACGAAATATCAGCTGCTATCATAACTATGCTCACCATCCCATTTTTGCATCTTCGAGTATTTTTCTGGTAGCTTATTTGGGATTTGAAGTATACTGAATTTAAATATATAATCAAAATGAGACGAGATGAGAATAAATTGGATGGGTTGTGCTAGTATATATATGGTACAAATGTTTTCAAATTTTAACCTGGGCTGTAGTGCATGTGCCTCCACAAATGCACCAATCTCTGGCTGGGAGAGATTAATACACTCATTATATCTTTCTTTCTTTTTCCATTATTTTCAAACAAGCCGCATGGCATCTCAGGCCTCGCTTGGTAATCAGGCTTTGTTTGTACAGTAAGCATCAAGGTGACCATCAAATGATGTTTTAAATTCTAATACTAAAGCCATTATTTGTGCATGATTGAGCCTGATTCATTATTTATAGCCGATATTAAAGTCTAATTCTTTATTCATTATTTGAGCCTAAATCATGTTTTGATGTATAATTCTGTATGTGCATGCTTGAGCCTAAGTCACTATTTGTGCAAGAGTGATGAATATTAAAGCCAACAGAAATCCCTTCATACCTTGAGGCTTTATATCAAGCTCCTCTGTCTGAATGAAATTCCACTTTAAAAGAACCCATCTTATGGTAGTCATGTTATGGAAATGTTATTATAAGACTGTCTAGAAATATGCCTTTATGTCTATTTTTATACTTTAGGACCTAAATCCAAAGGCACTCATTGGAAGCAGATGGTTTTGTACCTAGAAGACATGTTAACCACCTGCAAATTAGGTGAAGCCATGACAGGCGTACAATTACCGTAGAATAGAACAGAATGGAAAGAATGCAAGAGATGTTAATATCACTGTTATGTATCCGCTGAATGGCCAACGCTGTCAAGCTTCCAGGACCCAACATTACAAGATGCGATGATTTTTCACTTGTAGTCGTTAATTTATCTAGATCACTTCACTCTAGAGTCTAGAATTTTTTCTAGTAATATTTGAAGAGATAATTGTCGAAGTGACTAGTAGAAGATTTCAAGCATGTAACATATAGTTGTTTGATGGTTTAACCAAATTTTCTAGAAAATTGAATTAGATGACTGTATGCTGGTTTTCAATAATTGCCATTCTTTTGGTGATACCTTGTCGGGTTTGTCTTAGTACAACTTGGGCTTGGCGAATATTTGGATACAATATATAGTAATCTAGAATAATGATATTGTGGAGAGATAATTTACACATTGAAATTATAACATGTGATAAAGATGCTTAAAATTCAAAAGCAATACAAGTATACTGGAACTGAATTATACTTCCTTTTCCTCAACCAATAAAAAATAAACTTGGACGACCTTCGGTCAAATCCTACTACTAAAATACGCCATTAATTTTGGTGTTTAATACTCACTCGGTGAATGTGTTTTAGAAGAAAAAGGGAACCATATAGAACTCTAATGCAGGCGAACATGCAATGTAAGAGGAAGGGCATCATGTGAAGAAGGCAATGGTATCATATCCAATTTGCACTCCAAAGGCAGCACTTGTGCAGAAGCTTCAAAGGTCAACATGTTCTCAATAATCTTCAAAAGCACATTCTTGAGATCTTCTCCATTGCTCCATTCATGCACTTCTGCTTTCATCTCTTCAGGGTTGCTTATTATCAAATCCCAAACAGGATAGTTTTTCCTTGGCATTGCATAGTCTGTTTCACTTAGCTTTGACATCGGACAGTAGTCCCCTTTTCCATCTCCAAGGTATATGAACCTTTTTCCTCTGCATGATGCTTGGATTTTTTCAATGATTTTACCCTGTTCATATGAATACGAACTCCATAAGAAACATAGTTCAAATTATAACAGATTACTCATGGAAATTATTGCTTTCTAAGTACCTTGCACATATTTGGAGGGCAAAGGCTACAGCCATGGGAAGAAGACATAGCATCAAATTCATGGTACGGTAAAATCCGAAGCCTCCCTTCATGATCAACATAGCACGGATTTGTATTGATTTCCGTAAAGCAGTCGTAGATTCCATGATGTTTGAGAACTGTCTTTATGAAGAACAAGTTTGCATCGCTCACCACTCTCAAGTCACACCTGTTGAATTTTAATTTACCTTTTAAAAACAGAGACTACAAAATCTAAAAATGATCGGTAACATCATGGAGAGATAAAGTACCCAAGAGAATATGCTGTTTTGATTGCAGAAATGACATGAGGATCCAAAGGAGCGTTTTTCAACACCTTTGCAATATCATCCACGGTTTTGCCTTGTGAATGCAATTCTTGCATCATCCTATCCTGTAATCAAAATAAAATTTTGAACATGGCGCATTTGACAGTTCAATATCTAAAGATTCTAAACAATTTGAATCTTGCAAAAGAAATGATGAAAATAGTAAGTACCATGAGTGTATTCCAAGGCATTGTTGGAAGAAGCTGGTCAAAAAGCTGAGTAAAACCTAAATTATCAACAACCCAGTTATCGCTATCAATGTCGATGATGGTTTTGTCGAAATCGAAAACTATGATCGTTGATGAAGTCATCGGGATGTGAATGGTATACGTAGAAAAAAATAGCGTTCTTGATGTTTTGTGATTTGAGAAGGGGTTTAGGGAATGAGTAAGTTTATAGGGCGAGAAGATGAAGGAAATGGGAGGGGAATATTCGCATTCCAGGTAGGCATGTGCGAGTTGATCGGAATAACCGTGGAATAAACTCGTGTGCAAAAGGGGGTTAAAGGATGAGGTGAAGGAATATTCATGGCATTTCTAGCTTTCTTTTCTCACAAGTTTTCCGAAGGTTAGGCATTCCTTGTGAGTGGGCATGACTCAAACTCAACTCAGGCTTCAGCTTCATTTTAGTTAATTTATCAACACATTTTAATAGTGGAAGTTGGTATCAAATTTTCTTTTACTGTTCAAAAATAGATGCGCACCAATTTTTAAATTGTTTTTTTTCTTTTCATTCTTCCCCCTTTTTTGATCATTAATTTTCTTTTCAAATTAGTTGTATCTAAATCTAAGTTTCAAACCATTCAAATTTTGTCAATCAGTGTTATGCGAACAGTATAGTTAATTATTATGCCGCTAAATATTTAAAAAGCAACGAGGGGGGAACCTTATAAAGCACAAGTGTTAGCCATTATTTGAATTGAACAATTCATAGAAAATTCGAAAACTGAAGCGATCAAGAAATGGATCAAGGACTAAGGGCACACTTGAGATGATAAAGAAAACAGTAACAAAAATATAAAGATGAATAGAGTGGGCCAACATGGTTGATACCAATCACAATTTTGATCGATATTGAATTAATATTCGAGGCGGATCCATTTACGAACTTGGAATTTAGAACTTATGTATAAGATAACTTATGCCACACTGACAAGCAAACATGTTCGGTACCAACCATATTTTGTGCTAGAATAAAGATGACTAATTTCTGATGTTGACTAGCGATGTGATAGTGATGCGACGATAGTACGACGTCACTGAAATTACAATTGTCACTAAGACATCGCCAATTTACCATGTCTTCCTGACGTGATTTCTATTCTCAATGTTTGCACAATGACGTGCAAAAATGTAGAAAAGTACATATGCCTTTGCGACCCTACGCATCGTTGTGCACTCGTAGAATTGCAGTCGTTCAATTCAATCAAATCAAATGGTGGTGCGGGTTTCCACCTCACACATCTTGTCATTCAAATCTCAAGCATCTTCTATTTCGTCTTTTTTATTTTCATTCCAAGCCGACCATTTCCCAAATCTCAAACCCTAATATTAGTGATGCTGCTGAACTAAATAAAGGTGAAGAGCAAAAAGAAATCTTTTTAAATGCATCTTGTCGACTTTAATTTAATGGGGGGGGGGGGAGATCAAATAACTCGATCAATTAACCAATATCACATGGAATCATAATCATGTATTGCCCTATGCAGTTAAAGCCCCGCTAAAGGCGCAAAATCCCCACTATAGATCGTCCACCCTTCAACCGCTATGCTATTTCTGTTTGGCGCTGATGAATAGTAGATTTGCTTTAAGTCCCGTTATTTTCTGCTGAACCTTCAAAATCAACGCTTTATAGCACCTGCTTTAGCAATATTAATATACGAAGTTTGATTTGACTAGTTTTCTTTTAAAAAAGTTAATAAAGTCAGTGTAAAGAGATAATTTTAACACATTAGTGTCTAATATATGGTAGAAATCTATTATAGTCATCAATTCTAATGTTTGTAACTATGATATTCCTTGATTTTATTATATAAGATTAATAGATATTAGTTTCTTCTAAACAAATAATGTGAGAACGGTAATTAATTAATTTTAAATTACTTATTTTTACATTTAATGTATGTTTTTGCACCTCTGATGTATTCTCACTATTTTCCTGTTTTATTCCCGTCACACCTTTTTGCACTTCTATCACTACAGAACCGTTAAGCGATTTAACTGCACAGGTACTGTCAAATAGATTCATGACTATTAGACTGAGAAAGGAAAAGGAAGAGGAAGTGTAGATACGAAATTGAGTGGTATGTGTAATCTCTTTAATTAAGCTGCGACATGATATGAAATTAAGCGGTGATTTGATTATTAACTATAAATGCAATGGATTAAAATAAAATCCTTAAAAAGTCATGTCAGGAATCAGAATTTCATACTTGTTACAATGATTAAGATTCTTGGGAATTTGGTGTTTTTTTCATTTGCCCATATTGATATTATTAGTAAATAGTGTGCTTTTTCTGTAAATATTAATGATAATCTTAGCTATGATATTTACGAATTACTGGTGGATGCTTTGGTAAACGCCAGGACAATTGTTAGGTTAGACCTCAATACAAGCATGCTCAATCATTTGTTTTTTTCACAAATAATTTTGTTAGGTATGCAAGTGTTCTGTTTATTACACTGATTATTGATTTGGAAGGTTTTCCCTAAGATTCCAGTTACGGATGGAGTTCGCTTGTGGTGATGAAAACCAAGCTCTTTATTGTTGGGTATTCCAGCCCATATTTGGCATAATTTTATGCAGGCATATTTGGCATAATTTTATGCAGACATATTTGGCATAATTTTATGCAGGCATATTTAGCATATCTTTTTTATGCAGGCCATGTTTAATTTATGGGTGAAATTTATTGGTTTTGTCTTTTTCCCAGATTTGTTGTGCAAGCATGTCATTTGTGCAACAATATCTTTTCTTTTCAGCAAAGACATTTGGGAGATTACTCACATTTTTGGTATGCACATTAAAAGAAAAGAGTGTTAATATAATCAGATCTGGTCACATAAGCCAGTAGCAATTTTTGGTCATTTATCATCTTCTTCAAGGTGTTTTGGTCTTCAAGATTGAGCTTTATTCTTGCTCGATTCACCGCTGGCCTGAAGTGCACACATAGGGTGTTCTCTTACACCTTTTTCATCTATTATTGTTTTTGGATTCCGGTGATTAGAAGCAAATCTTTTGTAAACATTTTGGGACTGTTTTCCCTTTTTGGTTTATCAATAAGAGAAGAGGGTAGACTCCTTAAGAGGTCTCGTGGTTTTTACTCTTCACATCGAAGAGGTTTTCCACGTATAAAATCTTGTGTCTTGCTATTTTACTTTCATCGTATCTTTTTTTTTATTTGAATGGTGTGTTGATTGATTGTCTTGTGTGTGATATTGTGGGTGTAGTTTGAAGTAATCCCTAATCGATCCTATCAAATTGGTATCGGAGTTTGAGGTAGGTTATTTATCACACTATGGAGTCGAGCAGTCATAGCTCAATGATTAAGTTGACATCAACCAACTATTCTATTTGGAGACCTATGATGGAAGACTTGTTATATTGCAAGGATTTACATGACCCAATTGAAACCGTCACTAGTTCGAGTGGTATTATCTCTAAACCTTCTAAACCCGATAAAATGGAAGAGAATGAATGGATAAAGTTGAAAAGGAAAACTTTAGGAACCGTTAGACAATGGGTTGACATTAGCATTTTTAACCATGTGTCACAAGAGATCGATCCATATGATTTGTGGAAGAAATTAGAAGGTTTGTATGAGAGGAAAACCGCTCATAACAAAGCTTCATTGATTAAAAGGCTTGTTAATCTAAAGTTGAAAGGTGGAAAGTCAGTTTCTGAGCATCTTAGTGATTTCCAAGACATTATTAACAAGTTGACAACTACGAAGATCATTTTTGGTGATGAATTGCAAGCTTTGTTCTTATTGAGTTCTTTGCCAGATAGTTGGGAAACTTTAGTTGTGACTATTAGTAATTCAGCTCCAGATGGTGTGCTATCTTTGGATGTGATCAAAGAAAGCATGTTTAATGAAGAAACTAGAAGAAAGGGGATTGGAGTTAACAATTCACAAGCTCTTGTTGTGGAGAATAGAGGAAGAAGCAAGAGCAAAGGACCCAAAGGCCATGATAACTCAAGAGGAAGATCCAAGTCTAGTGATGGAAAGAATCACTTCATATGCAACTATTGCAAGAAGCCTGGCCATATTAAAAAGTATTGCTTTCGTCGGAAAAGAGAACATGGGAAGAAAATGATTTTCAGAAAGAAGGCGATGATAAAAACGTTGCAGCAGTAGCCTCTAAAAGTGATGATGATGTCACTTTAATTTGCGCAACTAGTGAATGTCATCATGTTAGCAGTACAGATTCTGAGTGGCTGGTTGATACAGGTGCTTCATATCATTCTGTTCCTAAGAGAGAGTATTTTTTGAATTATTAAGCAGGTGATTTTGGCAGTGTCAAAATGGGTAACCAGAGTTCAGCAAGCATAGTTGGGATTGGTGATATTCGTGTGAAGACTAATGTTGGATGCATGCTTACATTGAAAGGTGTACGTCATATTCCGGATTTGCGTCTTAATTTGCTTTCAGCTCATATTCTTGATCAAGAAGGCTTTCGTCACACATTTGAGAGTGGCAAATGGAAATTATCCAAGGGATCTATGACAATTGCAAGAGGCGAGTTGTGTTGTTCTTTGTACAAGACATATTTGACTGTATGTTTTGGTGAGCTCAATGCAGTGGAAGAAAAAGATTCTCCTAATTTGTGGCATCGAAGATTGGGACACATGAGTGAAAAGGGTTTGAAATGTTTAGCAGGTAAATCTCTTATTCCTGTCAATAATACAATTTCTCTTAACCCTTGTGATCATTGTTTAGCAGGAAAACAACATAGAGCTTCTTTTGCTAGAAAGTCTACAAAAAAGCAGGCTAAGTTGGAGCTTGTACATTCGGATGTATGTGGTCCTATTGAGGTTGAATCCAATGGTGGCAACAAATATTTTGTCACTTTTATTGATGATGCTACTAGAAATACATGGATTTACATTTTGAAGACTAAAAGCCAAGTGTTTGAAACTTTTCAGAAGTTTCATGTTATGGTGGAAAGGAAGACAGAAAGCAAGTTGAAGTGCCTTCGTTCAGACAATGGTGGAGAGTATACTTCACATGAGTTCAAGAATTATTGTGCGCAATATGGTATTCAACATGTGAAGACAGTTCTAGGCACTCCCCAACACAATGGTGTAGCTGAGAGGATGAATAGAACCATTGTGGAGAAGGTGCGATGCATGTTGAAGATGTCCGATCTACCAAAGTCATTTTGGGGTGAAGCAGTGAATACAGCAGTTTATCTGATCAACCGTTCTCCATCTATTCCATTGGGGCTTGACATTCCAGAGAGAGCATGGAAGGGATGTGATCCTGTATATACACATCTTAGAGTATTTGGATGCAAGGCATACATGCATGTGCCAAAAGACCAAAGATCAAAGATGGATTCCAAGACTAATCCATGTGTTTTTGTTGGCTATGATGATGAAGAGTATGGGTTCAGGCTATATGATCCAGAAAAAGGAAAGGTAGTAAGAAGCAGAGATGTAGTGTTCTTTGAGCATGAAAAAGGTGCAGAACTTTTGAGTGCAAGGTATCATACTAGCTCAGATTTTTTTATTGATACTACTGATGTTTCTTTGTCCCCTACTCGTGGTTCTGTTGAATAGCCAATACAGACTGATCTTGATGCAACACATGAAGGTGTTGATGATGCACAGCTTGATGATGCACATTTTGATGATGTTCATGATGAAGCTCAACCAAATGGAGAAGTGGCTTGTGCGCAGGGGGGCAAATTGCCCCATAAGTGGATGATGCTCAAGTTAGAAGGCCAACTTGAGAACATAAACCATCTACAAGATATCCAAGCACAGATTATGTCTTAGTTACAGCTGATGGTGAGCTCGAGAGCTTCCAAGAAGTGTTGTCTAGTCGAGACAAGAATCTTTGGCTTGAGGCTATGAAAGAGGAGATGGATTCTTTGATGAAGAATCAGACTTTTGAGCTAGTGAAACTTCCAAAAGGCAAGAAAGTTTTGAAAAACAAATGGGTTTTCAAGAACAAGAAAGATGGTGAGAAGATAGTAAAGCGCAAAGCTAGATTGGTAGTCAAAGGATGCAATCAGAAAAAAGGCATTGATTTTGATGAGATTTTTTCACCAGTTGTCAAGATGACTTCTATCAGAACCATTTTGGGTTTAGCAGCAAGTTGTGACCTTGAATTGGAACAACTTGATGTAAAAACCGCATTTTTACATGATGATTTGCAGGAAGAAATCTACATGGAACAACCTAAAGGATTTGAAGAAAAGGAAAAAGAAAAACTTGTTTGCAAGTTGAAGAAGAGTCTTTATGGACTTAAGCAAGCACCAAGGCAGTGGTATCACAAATTTGATTCATTTATGACAAGCAATGGTTACAAGAGAACTGTTGCAGATCCTTGTGTGTATTTTAGAAAGTTTCCTGGTGATATCTTCATTATTCTTCTTTTATATGTGGATAACATGTTGGTAGTTGGACAAAACTTAGAATTGATTAGCAACTTGAAGAAAGATTTGTCCAAGTCAATTGACATGAAGGACATGGGTCCTGCAAAGCAAATCTTAGGCATGGAGATTGTTTATGACAGAAAAGCTAGGAAGTTGTGGCTATCTCAAGAAAAATATATTGAACGTGTGCTTGAAAGGTTCGATATGAAGCATGCTAAGCCGGTCAGTACACCACTCGCATCTCATTTTAAGCTAAGTAAGAGGGATTGTCCAACAACGGAGAAGGAAAAAACAAGTATGTCTTCTATTCCTTATTCATCTGCAATTGGTTTATTGATGTATGCTATGGTGTGCACTAGGCCAAATATTGCACATTCTGTTGGTTTGGTGAGTAGATACTTATCCAATCCTGGTAAAGTTCGCTGGGATGCAGTAAAGTGGATTTTCATATATTTGCGTGGTACTTATAGACTTTGCTTATGTTTTGGAGGTAGCAAACATGTTCTTGAGGGGTATACAGATGCAGACATGGCTGGTGATATTGATAGTAGAAAATCTACCTCAGGTTACGTGTTCACATTTTCAGAGGGAGCCATTTCTTGGCAATCCAAGTTACAAATGTGTGTGGCTTTATCTACAACCGAGGCAGAGTATATAGCAGCTGTGGAAGCAAGTAAAGAGATGCTTTGGTTGAAGAGGTTCCTTCAAGAGTTGGGTTTGCAACAAGAAGAGTATATAGTATTCTGTGACAGTCAGAGTGCTATGGATTTGAGCAAGAATTCCATGTATCATGCACGCACTAAGCATATTGATGTTCGGTATCATTGGTTAAGAAATGTGATTGAAGAAAATATGCTCAAGTTAAAGAAAAATCATACAAACAAGAATGGTGCAGATATGTTGACTAGAGTGGTTCCAGGAAACAAGCTTGATGTTTGTAGCAAGCTTGTGGGAATGAGTTTCAAATGATATTGAAGCATGCACATCTTCCCCAAGTTGGGCTGGAGGGGGAGATTGTTGGGTATTCCAGCCCATATTTGGCATATTTTTATGCAGGCATATTTGGCATAATTTTATGCAGGCATATTTGGCATAATTTTATGCAGACATATTTAGCATATCTTTTTATGTAGGTCATGCTTAATTTGTGGGTGAGGTTTATTGGTTTTGTCTTTTCCCAAATTTGTTATGCAAGCATGCCTTTTGTGCAACAATATCTTTTCTTTTCAGGAAAGACATTTGGGAGATTACTCACATTTTTGGTATGCACATTAAAAGAAAAGAGGGTTAATATAACCAGATCTGGTCATATAAGGTAGTAGCAGTTTTTGGTCATTTATCATCTTCTTCAAGGTGTTTTGGTCTTCAAGATTGAGCTTTATTCTTGCTCGATTCACCGCTGCCCTGAAGTGCACACATAGGGTGTTCTCTTACACCTTTTTCATCTCTTATTTTTTTTGGATTCCGGTGATTAGAAGCGAATCTTTTGTAAACATTTTGGGGTTGTTTTCCCTTTTTGGTTTATCAATAAGAGAAGAGGGTAGACTCCTTAAGAGGTCTCGTGGTTTTTACTCTTCACATCGAAGAGGTTTTCCACGTATAAAATCTTGTGTCTTGCTATTTTACTTTCATCGTATCTTTTTATTTATTTGAATGGTGTGTTGATTGATTGTCTTATGTGTGATACTGTGGGTGTAGCTTGAAGTAACCCCTAATCGATCCTATCATTTATGTCATTGGAGTCGCAAATAAGCGATGATCTTAGTATTATATTGTATCTCAATTTTATAAATGCATTTCTACCATTAAAGGCAAAAACTTTGAAGATATGTGCGATGTAACTTTTTATATGAAATACCAGGAATAAGAATAGACAGAGTTTACCTTTTCTTGTCTTCAATAGGGAATGTGCAATTCATCTGCTCATGTCAATGTCATTTGTTTATTTAGATCATATCAAACCCAAGGAAACCCATATGAGTATATTAGTTTAAATTAGCTATTTTAATAATCTGCATGTTAGAAGGATGGGAGGCATGTTAGTTAGGGTGCCTCACACTTCTGAAATGATGCAGACATGCATATGAGCAGGTCGCAACTAATATTTGACGTTTCGCTTGAAGTGAAGAGGCCGTGCAAAAGTTTGGATATGTATGCCAAGTGGACATGCA
Organism: Allium sativum; assembly: GCA_030737875.1. Classification (NCBI taxonomy): domain Eukaryota; kingdom Viridiplantae; phylum Streptophyta; class Magnoliopsida; order Asparagales; family Amaryllidaceae; genus Allium; species Allium sativum. Next base: position 503,469,957 of record CM060921.1, on the reverse strand, counting down.
CCTGTGGAATGCTGAGTGGGATGCTATAAAGTCTGATTAAAGATGCTGCATGATATGAAATTGAGCGGTATGTGTAATCACTATAATTAAGTTGCAGCATGACATGAAATTTAGTTGTATTTTGATTATTATTGGGTTTTATGTACACAACACCAGAAAAGCAATATACTCACACTTATAAGCGTGAGTAATTACTTTTCTCACGCTTATTGCCGTATGTACAAAACGCGTGGGCAATTTTCGGATTATGCATATAATGACGGTTATAACCGTGATAATCACATTGATTTCCAACGGTTATAAGCATTATAATCTAAAGTCCTTACGTTTAAAACCATAATAAATTATTTATTTACTCACGGTTAAAACCATTAGAATATTATACTATACTAACAGTTATAACCGTTATAATTTCTTATGTTCTAACGATTAAAAGCGTGATAAACTGTCATTTACACCCTATTTTGTCACAGTTATAATTGTGATATACAATACTGCTATTCAAACCAGCTACACACCCCATCACAAACACAATCTTACAGATTTCATTACAGTATCAATATTTCATTACAACTGATACAAAATATTGCATTTAGAAGAACATTAAACATATATTGTTTCATACCAAATTTCACAGAGTATCTAACATACAAACATAACATAAGCAACAATTTTTAGAACACCACATCAATTAAAACTACATAATATTTAATAGCCTACTAACAACGCAAACGATTCTCGGGCCAAATCACAAAACCTCCTTCAACTAGTTCCGATAGCAAGTAGTGACCATATTGTGGGGCGTCATAAATTGAAGCTTCCGGATTGAAAACATCCTCCACCCAAACGACTTGTTCACCTTCAACTACCTTTCTACCATGACATATCTTTTGCGTCCCAATGTGTCCCTTCGCTACTTCTATCAAATCTGCGGACAAGAGCTTTACGGGTTGTTTTCCTCTAAAAGAAGATCCCCCTACTCCATTCACTGGAGCACCTAAGCCTACAGGGCTGTTCAGATTTGGTGCTGCAGTAGAAGATCCCCCTACTCCATTCACTGGAGCACCGAAGCCTACAGGGCTGTCCAGATTTGGTGCTGCAGTAGAAGCCTCTTCTGCTCTTGGTATTGTCGTCACATTACCTCCAATCTGATTAACAAGCATTTTCATGAATTGCCTCATTTCATTTATAGCTGAACTCATTGTTTTCATCTCTTCACGCATCCATTTTTGGTCACTTTGCATTTCCATTCTCCATTGTTGATTTGCATTCTCTTTGTAATTGTTTATGGCTTTTGACGCTTGAGTGATTTTCACTTGTCTCGCATTAGACGTAGAGCTAAAAGCGCGACAATAGCTTCTCTTTTTATCGTCCCCAAAAACTTCGGCAATAGGATCTTTTTCAAATTCTTCTAAGCCTCTAATGCCATCACCTCCATTGACACTAGCTTCCGATTTTTGTCGTTCTTCGGCTGCTTCTATCAATGCCTACAAAATTTATATGCAAGCATTAGCATACCCGAGTTAAAGATAAAAGTGACAAAATAATTTAATGAGACAAAAATATCATTTTCAGGTAAATCATTAAGAAAACACAGTATTTCTGATGGCTTTTGACTCAGTTTTTGACAATGGTCGGCAAGTGCATTTATAACCATAGAAAGAAGTAAAAATGTGTTTGGACCAGAAAGAAGTAGAAATGTGTTTGGATCCCCATATTGCTTTCCCCTATATATGCACCACAACACAAAAAAGTTTATGATTTTGTGATAGCAGGATTGTACTGGTCGACATATTAAGAAACCTGAAGCTTGGAATTGGCTGCATAACTCGTTTCATCACTTCCTTTTGTTACAGGGATCGATTTTTCTAATCGGACATATATGCAACATAACTTAGCTCAATGATTTTGTATGATTGCTTTAATATTAACTGAAACATCAAGTAATAAAAATTAATAGCAACAGTGGACGTGTTTTCGCCAAGATCGAATCACTCTGTTATTTTCTGATCATAAGCATCAGATATAATTTCTGTGTTTTACAATTTTTATTACCACATTAGTGAATTATATTTGCTGCAATCAACAACTATTCAAAATTGCAATATTGGCTAGAAATATGTCAACAGCACAGAATTGACACTGTAGTGTAAATATCAAGTGTTGTTGTGTATATATACCATAATGGTGCTCAATGGACACTGTAGTGTAAAGCGAGGAATGGTATGTACCTGGACAGGTTGATTTACCACATTTAGAATGGAAATCTAATAGATTTGGGATTAGAGTTATGTCATCATCGCTTACCCAAAGAAACCATTGATATAAAGCATATAAACATTCGGACGCTTTCGATATTAAGTTTGAACGGACCATAAAACTATATTATGTACTGTATGAAACTGATTTCCTTAGAAATAACACAATGATTAATCATAACATCAGAGTTAGCATGGTTTCTAATAACTCATCGTAGGAAATCAGCACTAAATATGACAAAAATAAAACTAAGCTCAGATCTGATTACTTGATCCATTCATTATCCATCAAACTGACAAATCTCATAATGAGCTGGGTACGTAATATCATCATGGCTAGGTAAACACATCAAAATGAAAAAAATAGAAAAAGGGAAACTTAAATAGCCCAGGGCCTAAAAAATCAACTGTTCCTGGATTCCTCATAGTGAGCTGAGTAAAATAGTTTCGGCATCGCCTCGAAAACTTTTGAAACAAAAAAGAAATGAGGATAAAAAACTGACGAACGGAACTAAATTGCAAAATAAATCATTTCAATATTAGCGTCGAGCGTAAAATTAACTGGCAAAGGAGTTCACAAAATGCTAAGTCAGATTAGAATCATCGGACCATGTCCACAAACGTCATAAGTTTTGTTGTTGTTTCGCTCTTAATTGGTCATAATTTCGCTCGGATAAATGACCAATTAAGAGGCAATGACCAAATAAATTAAAAGTGCTTATAAAATTGGTCAACGACCAAATAAATTAAAAGACCAAATAAATTAAAAGTGCTTATAGAATTTCCCTCTTAATTGGTCATAATTTTGCTCGGATAAATGACCAAATAAATTAAAAGTGCAAACGTCATAAGTTTACAGACATGTGTGAGGAATCATAGCTCACTATTTCACAAAGAAGAACTGTAGACAGTAAGATTTTTTTACAGTAGCCTTTGACTTGACATGATGCTTCACACATGGATTAAAAAGCAAGACAAAACATAGGTAATCTGAAAATCTGCAGCAATCTTTTAAATTGGTGAATATAGCATTAAAGAAATTTGGATAAAGGCCCAAAACAGTATGCATGTTATAAGTAAGTTCACAGTTTATCATTTACTAAATATGTGCATATCATTTGCCACTTTGTTAAGGAAAATATGGTTTAGAAAATTATTATTACTTAATATTTTGATGTATCACAGGTTCAAACTTTTGAGCACCATTATGTTGAACTATTCGTTACGCTGCTCAATTTTTATTCAGTTAAAAAAGCTTAACAATAAGCCTAACTTTTGTTGTTTATATATGCTTCCATTGGATATTTCAATCTTAGACAAAACTATTTAGAAACTGGAGCTATATGATAATTGTTAATCCATGAAAGATATTTGTTAATATATCTGAGAGAATGTGTACCTGAAAGATAAACTCAAATTAATCCTGATTTAAATATATAATGTGTAGATGTTGTAGACCTTTAACAGCAATAAGAATCATATTGAATAAAGGGTACTATGTTTCATTTTCATTATTTTTTCGAAAATAAATAAAACCAGAGGACGCTGCAAATGAACGTTAAGTAAATTACGTTCGGATTTAACTAGGAGACATCAAAATTTCAATGCTAAACAAAGTACGTGGTAAATATAATGTGTATTTGAACTTGCTATTTTATAAAACAAGAGTTTACTTCAGATTACACAAAACTGAAGTGGTCGTCCTCTCGTTGCATTATATTTGCACCCACGAAGGCATCATCATAGTAGGTCAACCACAAAAAATATCTTATCGGCTTTTTTTCAAACATAACATCAGAATAAATCCATTCAAAAATGTCCATGCAAAACTTAATGGTATAAATTACACGCCTGTTACATTACACATGACCTCATATTTTGAATTATTTTATAACTGGCATGTAACATATTTTTATATATTCAGCATGCGTATCTCTTTTACTCGAAATAAATTTATATAAAAAGCTTATGCTCATATATTATGTTGTATTTTTAAAGCAGATTGCATAAGTTAAATGTGATATGTAGCAGTTGTGTAAGCTATTTATTTTGTAACACGCATAACTTATTTGCCAGTTATCTACATATATGACTTTATATTTTTAATTATTTTGTACCCAGCATGTAACATACTTTTATATAGTATTTGTAACTTATTTTGTAACCGGCATGTAACATGCATGGACTCAGTTAAATGTCATATGTAACGGGTTGGAACTCAAAATAAATTAGAGCAAATTCTTTTCTTTTTATCATATTTATAATTTTTTTATTTCCGTAAGATTTTTCTATCCCTGAACATACCAAATTATCTGGTTTTAGAGACATCTGTGTAACGAGGAGCACATGATTTAATGTATACACTTTAGTATATCAAAACAAAAATTGAAGGCTTGATCTTCTAGCCTTATGGGATTGGCATGGTTTGGCACCATACGTATATTAAATTTCTGTGTGCTTACACAGTTCCCTTAAATATATCAGTTGTGCACCATACGTCTATTAAATTTCTGTGCGCTTACACCGTGAAAACAAACTTTTAAAAAACGTCAGGGAACCTTACATATTTTTCGGCAGCACAAGGAAGAACCTCCCCCGTTTTTTTGCTTGTGTGCGCCACTTTCCATGCCTTTGATCGTGTAAGTTTACATGCAGGATTATCCTTTTCCTACATGAATAAATATAAATATATTCATCAATTACCTAATATTATAACGGTTAATTGTGAAAGGCTTTAACTACGTACCAATTCTTCATATAGTGCAGAATAAGATTTTCTACCCAGTGTATGGTTTATAGTGTTCTTTGATCTATTATCAGCATTCGTCTTGCATTGTTTTTTCTTTTTATCAGTGTACTCGATGTCGATGAACTTCTCCCACTGAACTTTATCGATTTCTTCGGGTCGGTTATCAATTGCAAGACGTCTAGGCAAAGACTCTCCTTCCTTTGTTTTAAGAAATTTCTTTCTCAACGTCGCTTTTGCTGTTCTTAAGCATTGTGGAAACCCCTTCTCCAGTATTGGTCGAGCTATATCAGGGTTTATATTCAAATCGAACTCTTTCTGTAGAAAGGAAAAAGTATGAGATTATAAATGGATGCAATAACTACACTACACATGCACAAGTATAATTAGATATCCAGAGTGCAGTCAAAAAACATAAATGAACGTAATCTGTTGCACTTAAAATGCATGTGAATTTCTATATACAATTGAGAATAAATAATTGAATGGTACACGGTATACTTTAAAATATGATCAGCGCTTCTTTCATAATTAATAGAGACAATTTTCAGATGTTTATCATAATTCAATTTTACTACAAACTGCACTGTAAACCTTTGGAAGAAGATGGTTACTTTTGGTTAAAAGAAATAAAAAATTGAAAGTTTAACGGTACACTAGTTCAGTGTTTTATCCTGAAATATTTACCATGATTTGAAACTGAAATAGATAAAGAAATCCATAAAAATAAAAAATAAAAATAAAGCCCTTTGAAATTTCTAAGCCATCTAATGAAACCAAAACCAACATAGTTTTTACACTCTATATTTGGAAACCATTTATGCAAAAATTAGATATTTATGTAAGTGTGTTATTTTCTTATTCAAATTTACCAATGGTGTGCTGCAAGAGTAAATTTGGGACGGGGCAGGCGGAAAGTTGGTAGAGAAAAAAAAAAATCAAAGAAAGAGTGCTGGAAAAATACAAGAATTGGACACCAAAACCAAACAGCGGTGTCTCGTTGCCATTTAGCATAAAATGATATGAAAAAACATTATTACTGAGGAAAGCCTCAACTTTATGTTAATCGTTACTTAATTGCAGCATAGGCTAACCGAAGATATGGTATAGTATTTTCAGCATGTTTGATGCACTAATACTTGATTTCTTTTGGAATTTTATCAGCAATTATCTAATTTATCGTATTTTGTTCTCTTGTAGTTTGACTGAAAACTGTATAAAATGCTGGTTGATAGTGAATGCAACTAAACATAACAATCCTAATTCAATCTATATAAAATTTGCCTTATCCTACTTTTGACTTATCTTGAATTTCACTTGCTAATTAATGCTCTTAAAGCCAATGCGAAGAATAGGACAGTGGGTAAGGGACTTGTTCAGTTTGTTTTGGATATAATCAGAAATATATTGGCCTTTGTTATCGAATACCAGAATGAGAATGGAAAACTTCACTTTTGAAGTGGTGAAACTTGATAATCTTTATCTTCAATTGCTGGATAAGCGCTCAAATTTGGTGAGAAAAAATCTGCATAAATCAGAAATTCACATCCGTGATACAACTATGGATTTGTACCACCAAGTCATAATTAACGACAGTACATTATAGTTTATCCTACTTCATTTGCAACCGCATTCGCACTGAATCACTCAACACCATGAAAAAAAATCTGCATAAATCAGAAATTAAAAACTGATCCTTAAAAAAACAGCAAAAATTATGGCTATTTTGTTTAAGGCCAAAAAAAAATAAAAAAATAAAATAAAAGAAAAAACAGCTACAGAACTGATTTAATTGACGAGAGAGCATCCTTCTATGCAGTTTTATGGTAAAAAGCAACTAATCAGTGCCTTTTCTTTTTAAACTGATTTCGGATTAACCTTGCATACTTGAGACAAAAACTACTGTGAAACAAAAATTCACAAAAATTAAAAACTAACTTCAAATATCAGAGATAAATGATTCTTCATGCAAAGACATTTGTAAAGCCAATATCTGAATATTTGTAATGCCAATATCTGAATATTTGTAAAGCCTTTTTGGAATTATCATATAAACAAGGGAAAGTAAAGTACAAAGAACAACTTGCTGAATTTTCTCCTTTTAAATGCAAATATCATATGCTTTTGGTCAGTTGAACTTTTTTCCCCGGACTGAGACATTTACAGATTGTTAACGAACATGAGCTGTTCAGATCATTTCCAATGAGTGCAGATAATGTAATTGGTTACATTTCAAACCATAAATGTACAGAATTAGACCATGAATCTCATATGGAACTGTTACTGCGTGCTTAAAATAAGGTTAAACCATGAATGCCTTTTGCTTTAAAAAAACAGCAGAAAAAAAAATTCTAGAAAGGGTATAGTAAAATACCATTAGTGCTCTCCATAAATTGTCCTTGTAAAAAGCGTCAATTTTTCTCCAATCATCGTAGCTAATCGGGATGTGCCTTCGAATTAGAGCAACACAACGTGAACGCCACTTTGATGCATCTTTACCTTTTGCACCATCCATCTCAACGATTATCGAATATTTTTTTTCCGATGGAGGAGGAGGAACATCGTCTTCTGTAATTTCTGTATCTCTACTACAACTACTCGACATTCTACAAAAATATAACGCAAACAACAGATAATGCACAAAATATAGTGTATTAATATGTCATAAAACTGTCAATTTGAAACAACTAAAGACATAATTCCAATTACAAATACATGTATCAACAAGCATTACGTTTTGTTTGAACATTTAAAATAAATTGCTACTTGCATTGGGTTCGAGTTCACATGTATAATTTTGTGCTTGCATCAGCGACTTAACATCCGTTGCACATATCCATGCGACATGAATAAAGAAGACTCTAAGAACCAATAATTAGCCAGGAAGATAAAATCATTGTCCAGTTTAAGCTTCTACTCCTTATTTCTATATCACATAATTAACAAGCTGAATGATACAGAACTTATAAGTAAATTATGTGAATTTTCATAACTTATAAGTAAATTATCACAGTCCGGTTTAACCACTGTTACTCCAAATCAACTGTAAAAAGGGTGTGTATTTTCATAACTTATAAGTAAATTATGTGAATCAAAATGAATTGGAATGACCATATGATAAGCTGTTACTTGAAGGCCCAACATATTAGCAATGAAATATGAGAATGATACATATTATTTCCAGCTGAAAAACAAAAATCTCCAGCAGCTAACTAAGATATCAAAACTTGAAGACAAATTGCTTGTCATAGATTTTAAAGGACATGCATGCATATACCTAAGCATGGTAATTGGTCTGACAAAGTGGCATCACAATGGAAGAAGTTAGTACCAGTAAGCAATAAGAACCATATATATAACAGATGAATACGCAGTCTACATCTTAATATTTCTGAAAGCACTTTTGTTTCCAGGATTAATAATAACAATGTAATATATATAGCCTATGGAGCCTGCTTTGACATTGAGTTTGAGTTTCTTATTCATAAAGAACCTTTTAAGCATCGTAAGTAGCAAAATGTTATCATCTTGTTGTAAAACTAGAATTTACCATCCATGACAATTTATCAAAGACATGTATCATTATTTTTATATTAATACAACAGATAATGCACAAAAGGTGATTAAGAAAACAACTAACATCTTTATATTAATACCAATTACTAATATCTTGCAGTACTAGTTTTCAACATACATAATTCCAAAACAGTAAAATTTCAACTTCTTCCTCTATGAGCTTATAATGACAAGCTTGCAAAAAAACAACTACTACTCCAATAAAACTCAATTATTTTAATTCAATACATTTTAACAAGGGTTTTAAGTTGGAGTGCTCCTTTAAAATTGATGGGAAGTTTGTCGGCATCTCGTAATCATCTACCCTATCCGTCAAGCGTTTAGGTGAGCGTCGTACAATGGACCAGTCAGGATTTTGTATGTCTTTTATGTAAAAAACTTGACTTGCTTCGGATGCAAGAATGGCAGGCTCATCGTACTCTCCATCACTACTTTTAAGTTTTTGTAGATTAACCATCAACAAATTAGAGTCTGGACAAACCTTACAGCCATGCATTTTGTCAGCGATATTGACCCACTCGCAATAGAACACTACGTGTGAAAATTCATAATAATCAACTTCTATGATCTCCTTGATAATATCATACCAAGTAATATCATCATCCGTAGGATTCAAATCTTTTGCACTTGCTACAAAAGTTGTAATCGCATCCATACAAACACCGCTATCTTGCGTTGAATGAGTGTCATCATAATGCTGAGGAGAAAATACGTAACCATTGATTCTATACTTAAGATGAGTTTTGGCTTCCCATGTTGGTCCACTAACATAATACCATAATAGTGAATCCATACGTTTTTCATCCATTAGCTGTTAAAAATCATTTTAATAAGTTAAATAATATAAATTTGACTATTAATATCTTGCGGAATTTAACAAACCTTCTTGTGCAACCAATCAATGAACTCAGTTTGTACTACCACTTCTGTCATTGTCTGAAGCTTTTTTCTACTCCGCGGAGCGTTTTCCAATGTAGATCGGTATTCACTACATATTAAAATTATGGTAGCTTAAATAAATTTTGAAGTTACATCTTATAGTAAGTAAAAAAAACAAACCTATAATAATCATCTCGGTCTGGAATGTCCAATCTAAAAAGTATCCATCTTCGAATTTGAATACGTTGTATGCCAGATAATTTAATAGTTTTGCCCTCGATGATGGAACGTTCATAAGTGTCACCTCCGTACTCATCTAAAAATGGAGCTTGTTTAGAGATATGATTACCACTACGTGGATTTGGCATATATTCCATGGCGTATGTAACAGATTCTGAAACAAGATATGCTTCAGAAATTGATCCCTCTATATAACACTTATTGCTTGGTATGTCTTTGCATTCCTTCATAGCTCTAATTAAAGAAAACATTATTTTTCATTATCATTGAAAAAGGATCATGTAATTATCATATAAAAAATATGCAGTACCTTTCAAATGGATACATCCATGTATAACTAACTGGTCCACATAGCAATGCCTGATCAGCTAAATGCATCATTAGATGTATGCTTATGTCAAAGAATTGAGAAGGAAAATAGTGCACCAACACGCATAATGCCTCGGCAATCATATCTTTTGCAGCTTGTACATGCTCTCGAATTAAAACCTTCGAACAAATAATGTTAAAATACAAGCACACTTGTAATATGGCACGCCTTAAGTCACGATGCTTTGGATAGGCATGTTGAATCATGATGGGCAGAAAATATTGAATAATAACATGATAGTCGTATGACTTTCTAATATTCAAACAAGGCGGCTGAATGTTGACTAAGTTGCTTAACTTAGTCCCAAAGCATGATGGAAGTTTTGCATCTTTTAGAAGTTGACAAGATTGCAGCTTGTACGTTTTTTCAAATGCAAATTTGGAAGATTGCTTGGTTCTTTCAAACAACAAATTAATAAAATGCTCTGATACATTCTTCTCAGTGTGCATCACATCAATAGTATGTCGCACTTTATGACTGCTCCAATACTCTAAAGCAAACAGAATCGATTTCTTATACCATGCTGGTCTTTCATCATCGCTATTTTCATTTGTAAAATGTTCATCATCACAATCAACATCATTTACTACAGGTCTTTTGTTTTTTGGTATTTTACCTGGTACATATTTGATATGAGCAAGCTTTTCTAAAAGCATGGAGCCTGCTAATCGGGTTGGAGGTTCCTTATCTTCTATGTTTTTGTACCATCCATGTTTCAATGCCCTATATGGATGACCATTCTTCAAAAATCTTCTATACTTTGTGTATACAATCTTATTTCCAACACGTTCTGATTCAGTCTCCATTGCACAAACAGGACATGCTTTGTAACCATGTGTTACACATCCAGATAAATTCCCCAGTGCAGGTAAATCATGAATCCCCCATAACAGCATTGCTCTCAAAGTGAAACACTCTTTCTTATACATGTCAAATGCTGGCACTCCATCAGTCCATAGCTGCTTCAACTCATCCACAAGAGGTTCTAAATACACATCAATATCTTGACTTGGTGCTCTCGGTCTAGGAATCAACAAGCACAACATTTGAAACTCCGATTTCATGCATAATGAAGGGGGTAAGTTATAAGGAACCGTATACACAGGCCAACAACTATAACCACTTGATTGCATTGTATCAGGGTTAAACCCATCGGTGGCAATACCAAGCCAAACATTCCGCCCATTTCTACCAAACTCTGGCCACTTGTTCTTGAACGATCTCCATTCAGCTGAGTCAATAGGATGACGCATGGAATTCCAACAAGGTTTTGCTTCACTATGCCATGACATTTTTCGAGCTATCCATGGTATAGTGTACAACCTTGTTAATCTGGGAGCTAGTGGAAAATATTTCAAAACCTTTCGAGGTTGTTTTGTGATTTTTACTTCTCCTCCATGTTTTTTAACTTTAAATCTTGAAGTATGACAATGAGGACATTCCGATGCATCATTGTATTCCTTCCAAAACAATATGCAATCGTTTTCACAAGCATGTATACACTCGACTTTCATTCCCAAATCTTTTAACATTTGTTTCATTGTCGAATACTTCTCTGGTATTGTATTTTCTTTTGGAAGCCACCGTTTCAATCGCATCAACAATTCGGCCATACTATTTCCTAACCAGTTAAAATCTTTTTTTAAATTATGAAGCTCTATAATGACGCTTAATGTTGTAAGTCCATCTTCACAAGAAGGGTACAATTTTTCATTTGCTATTCTTTTGTACTTCTGATACTTTTTCCAGTGGTTACCATCATCCACACCTTCTATGCCGTCATAAGCCCCATATGCATCATTAACAAGGTCTTCAAGAGCTTCTCCTACATGGCTTTGCTCTCGAACTTGATTAGAATTGTAAGCCTCGTAAGAAACATGTCGTGTTGGATTAGCCATCATGTCATTGTCAATTCTTTCACCGTGAAAAAACCATTCATCGTATGTTGGATCCATACCATAAATGATCAAGTGTTTTTCTACTGTTTTAAAAGGCAACTTTTTAGAATTTCTACACTTTACACAAGGACAGCTGCATAACTCAAAGTCAGGTGGAGCATTACTCTTTGCGAATTCCATAAAATCTCGAACTCCTTGTATATACTCATTGGTGTTCCTATGTCGAATTCTAATCCACCCTCTCGATGTAGACTTTGACATTAGGAAAAACGTTTATTTACTCCTTTATTTGTTCCTCTTTAAAATCTAAAATAAAATTAATAAGAAAACATGTTATATTAAACTAACAGCACATAAAATACAATGCTAAATTAAACTAACATCATGTGAATTACATTAGATAACCTAGAAATAGCACTGATATTCAAAGTTAAAAAAGTGCCAAATTAATAAACACATATATCACTGAAAAATCATCGAATACATCATTGATTAGTAAAATGCTGAATCTACTCTTTATTCTTGCTTAACACTTGTGCTTATATATGGAAAAAAATGACATCATTTTAAAGATAAATATCTAATATGACTTCTTCCATACATTTGCACAATGGAAAGTACCGTGCTCATTTATATGTTTATATTTATGCTAAGTAACATCAGTTGCAATCGGACAGACCCATTTAAACACACAGGCACCACATATACATTAAAACACACGCTATAATCTTTATTTTAATTTACTTAGTAGGAAAATTTGTGTCATTTTAAATTTTCAGATATAAACTAGCCATGTTTAGCATACTTAATGATCAATTTTCATATTGGTGAAATTGAAACACATTTTTTTTTTGAACAAAATTAGTACCGCTGTATATATTTACAAAAAATCTTATTATGCTAAACAAAACACTTAGAACAAATGTTTAATGAACTATTCATGTTTCCTATGCATCCTAGTTTCCTATGTGAGGCATAATATCAACCAACAAGACTAAGCCCCTCAACCCATCTTCTCCATGTAAAAACCGAACACAAACCAAAAGGAATAGATCTGAGAGATAACTCAAAATAAAGACAGCTTTAATTGCATGTAAAACGACCAGTAAATCATCCATTATTGTGTAAAGCTAGCATATTTGTCATAATGATAAGACGTCGCATTACCTATACGCCCCACGCATGTCACGATTATGGTCCTTTTAGCCATTATTACTCCTACTTTAAAACTATATGCGCAGCCACAGGATCAGTGTTCAACGGAGAAACGGTGCAAAACGTACATTTATTGCATGGAAATCTTGATCACAAGCGGTGTGCGTATAAACAAGGGTCTACACTGTATATCGGTGGAAACTAATGTTTTGTTGACATAGAAGTATGATAATGGTTTGGTAGCTTAGGCTAAAGCTGTATATGTTACCATCACGTAACGTCAATAGTTTAATTATATGGTCATAATACTGCTTCATGAGGAGCAACAAAGAAGAAAAAGCTACAAATCCCCTGTTTCTTCTGTAGCAAAGGACGATGTTTATAGAGTAAACAGCAAACTGTTAGTTGTTTATAGAGTAAACAACACACTGTTTGTTGTTTAGTCTATAAACAGGAATTACTTTCTTGTTTATAGAAAATCACTCAGAAAAAAGGCACAGCCTCATTTTTAATCACTTTGGCACGCTGGAACTTATATTACAAGAGCGGAAAGTAAATTAAAAAGGGGACAAAACCCCATTTTAGAGCATTTCATTGCTGCCGGAGATACTCCAAGAAGCTACTGCTAATGGCTGATATGTAATGGCTATAGCTATTTCCATCTTTCTATCATAGATAAATTATGAGAGTCTCATGTCGGCTGTGCAAATGTTTAATGCTTTATATATTTTTATACATAAGTTGGTCGAATACTTTTATCCCACTATCCCTTGTACAAGTTTACATATTCATTGTATCTGCCAAAGCCGATGCAACTGTTTTTTATTTAGATATGAAGCATTTCATATTGCAATTCTCGCAACTATAATTTTTGAACCAAAAATCAAATTAAACAGTCTGCATTTCTAACTTGGTGTCAGATCCACCTTCAAGCTTAACAGTAATTTGTTGATTGTGATTTGTTAAGACAACTCATCAGATTATTCTATCATCATACGAGTTTTTCTTCTTTTTCATCAGAATCTTGCTTCACTTGTGAAAGATAGTTAATTCAGATCAGGTGTGCAAAGCCATTGCACAAATACTCGACTGTACAGTCATCCTCGAGAGTTTTTTAGTCAAAGATTCAAGAAAAAACATCTAAGAACTCAACAAAATCATCAGTTTAAATACTGTGACATGAGTTATATTTTTTTAACCCAGAAAATTGGAATATATCAACAATGAGTTATATTTTTTTGACACAGATCAGCACTCGGACAGACCCATTTAAATACTCGGACAGACCCATCAAAGAGTATAATTCAGACATAGAAGGTATACCCACTCAAGATTGAGTATGCACTACTCTTCGACTTACTGGTCACTTAAGCTTTTTAGGATCTTGGTCCTATTATTAAATGATTCTAGTGGATATTTTACGGGGACTGTCTTTTATAAGTCTACCGGCGTCACTTATGAATATCTCCCTGTGCATCCAAGAAGGATGAGATTTTGAAGAGTTCACGTGGAAAGTCTGCCGACATTCCTAGTGATTGCAATAATAGAAGTGAAAAGTTGGTGCATGAACAACTATAAAGCTCTCTTTTTCTTTCAGCATGTGTTTTGTGTTCTAAACAAATTGAAACTGGTGATATATTCCTAAAAATACAGTCAGTAGGCACTGTAAATGCAAATCTGAAACAAATCGAGCAAATCAAACAAATCTGAACCAAATCAAACACTGTAAATGCAAACGAGATATTATATTTTACACTGTAAACGCGCATAATAGCTAAATTATTCCGACATAATAGCTAAATTATATTTTACCCTAAAATCGAATTTAAGAAACAAGAGGAGGTAAAATATACCTTGTCTGAAACGAGACAGCAGCGGAGATGTTGATGAAGGCGGCTCCAATTTGAGGCAGAAGCGCGGAGGTCGATGGAAGCGGTTCACATCTGAGGCAAACGTAGAGGCGGTGATAAAGTGGAAAGCCCTAACTTGATTTACGAAGCAATAATGAACCGTGAGAATAAGAGAGAAAAAGGAAATGACAATTCTATCCACCCGTGTGAGTCAGTGTACGGCAAGTTCAGGTAATATGACGGATATAACCATGATAACTCAATATAACATTAATAACCGTTATTTTTTTATCACCATAATAACCGTGACTAACCTGAGCGCAAAAAGTGTGACAAATTGAGCCATTTGGTGTTGTGGTAAATGTTAAGGACTGAGAACAATTTAGGGTATGGTTTTGTCAATTTCACTTCTCCGATAGCGTCATGGCGATTGCATTATGAAAAGCACAAAAAAGATTGGTTGCCTTGAATAAGCCTCTTAGCTTTAATTTAAAATTTGATCATTTGATTACGTTTTACATGAAAATAGCACAACATATTTTATTTTACATATATATCGCAAATACTGTAATTTCCCAACAACTATTTCAACCCTTAGTGTCACATAATGTTCTTGTGTTGAATTTTTATTTTCCAACAAATTTATCTTCCCATTAACAATGAGTGCGTCAGTAGATATGTTAAAATGAGAATAGCACTATATTGGTGTCCATATTATAAAGCAGTTTTTCCCCCAATTTCACCATCCATTTACAAACCCAACACTTCATGGCCTTTTTTTAACTAAAGTGAATTACAAACTCTATCTATGAATTAATCGATCACCTAGGCCACATGGTCATCTTATATTATAGATATTTAATATTATTTAAGAAATCAAGCCTTACATATCATTCAAAAGCTGGCTATTTAAAAAGGAGAAATTTCATTTTTCAAAATTGTTTATTTTTCAATAGTACATGCGACGAACACGAATACGATCAGATGAAAACACAAAACTAAAAATGACAAGTCAAATGAATCCTAAGCTTCTTGCATTCATAAGTATAATCTTAGTGCGATAACACTCTATGATTTAACTTGGAATTTCCTTTAGTTCCTCTCCCCTAAATGTGCCATGTTGCTTACTTAATTAGAATATCTCTAAAGTCGGAGATAGCACTATGTTTGCGGCGGTTCGAAAAAAATTCTGGATCCTAGGACCGATTCAACTTTACTACTACGTGCGTTGAACGTTTGACAGAATTTCCATGGTTTGATTTGTTTCCAAATCATGTTTGGATACACACAATTTGAAAAATCGATGATTATTTGACTCCTCACCAAGGAAACGTAAGTAATACGTTATGGTTGATGTTAACTTGGGATTGTTAGGGGCCAAGTCTGTTTAATTTCGCTAAGTGCATAGTTAAGAAGACTTTAGGTGAACAACACTTATTCACACTATGTTAGTGCATTGTTTTCTTCCTTTGACGTTCATCAAATACCTTCCATTTTAATGAAAATTCCTTTTGGTCAGAATCCATTTCCAGAAATCCATAATAAGGGCGTCATGTTTTTTCCCCTCCTTGGTTGTATTGCAAATGTTTCTAGGCAAGTTAGCAGAGCCTAGATTCCACTGGATATTCCATATGATGTTACTTATTGCAATTATTTGTAGGTTTTTATTTAGTGCCAAAGATGTATATTTGTAGGCTTTGTGTAATAACCCAAAACTTTTAGAAAATTTATTTTAACATGGTTTAAAATGTTTGCTGAATTTTAACATGGAGTTAGTGAGGTTTTGGATTGTGTGCATGTATGAGTGTGTGCACATGTGTACAACAGGGGATATGCACAAGGCAACACCATAATTCCAGGATATATATATATATATACTATGATTCATGTGTGTGAGTAAACTTGTGTTTCTAGTGACCATTAAATTAAATCATATGGACTGATTTAGTGTATAATATAAGGAAGTTTGAGATAAAAAAATATACATGTACATGGCAAAGACAAGGGCACCAAGACTAATATAGTGCATAGCCATATTTAGAAAAGGAGGGATCACAATTTTTCATGACTTGTTTTGGAAGGAAAATGATTCTAAATATATTTTCTTTATTTCTGAAAAAGTAGTGCAGTTTTACACCCGAGCACTTTATATAAAATAAGGAAAATCATGTGAATAATACTCACACAAATAACATGATTTGTTAAAGGGTAAAACTGACTTTGTATAACCTTTGAAACCCTAGAAGTTGATACTCTAAATAGGGGTATCCGGGAAAAATTAAACTGCCCAGTATAAACAAGTAAAAATATACAAAACTTGTTTTGAAAAGAAGAAGAGATGTTTGGGGATAAAGCAAGAGTTTTATAATTTTTCTTTAGCATTAGATGAAGGAGTTTTGGTGAGTATTCTCACTTAAAACATATGGCATTAAGTCCTGATTCTAAAAGGGGCAGCCAATACTTTTATATGTTCATTTTACTTGAATTTGATCTTCTGATTATTTCATCGGCTTATATGTGATTGGAAATTTATTTATGATTTTATTTAAAATCATTGTTGAATTTAGCATTATGGATTTAAAGTCATCATTTAAAATCTGTTCAGTTTAGTGATCCTTTGGACACCTCTTTCTTGATACCTTTGAAATCTTTATAAATTTGGACATATAAATGATATGGGTCTATGGCAACCTTTCGTGAAACATATATATGGGTTGCAATATACTTATGTATAGGTGCTGCAGCTCTATAAATGACTGATTTAGGGAGCAACGAATTTTCTATGTGTTGATCTCTAATCAAGAATACAAACATTATGTTTCAGCTAGGTTTTGAAATTTATTTGAAACCAGTTTATGGATAGTGTGGAAACCTCTTTAATAATATATTCCTAAAGCCATAGATTAATGTCAGATCTATATCCAAATAATCATAATCATATTCATATGTATAAGTGGCTTTAATCAGACAGGATTCTTACCCTATTAAAATACCAAGATAAATTGATTTTCTGGAATGTATATACATACTGGATGGCTTATATTCATGTTTGAATGGTTGTTTTGATTGTTTGGGTGATTTCTATGAAATCCATGGCATTATGCAGTGAGTTTAACTATGTCAGTTTGCCTTATTTTAGGTAAGTAATCACTGGAAAAAATATATGAGAATACTTAGTAATTTAACTAAGATATTTTTGGTCAAGATGTTGTGGAATGGCTTACACTTGAGTTTGTGAGTCTGGCACATGGCCTAATTTTGGTCCTGAGATCTCTGTGTAGTAGTGTGAATTAGATTACTACAATGTGCCCCAGTGATTCCTTATCACAGATAAGACAAGGGAATTTAAATAAATTGATATATGCTAGGAAATAAATACAAGGAACTTGAGTTTTTCTGGAGGATTTCCTAGGGTAGTTATAAATGCAAATCATGATATTATCAGGATTGATTTACCTGTTGTGCATATATGTATGATTTATTGGCATGTTTTAACTTGAGTATTGATGTTAATTATTGAATAAATCAGTGGAAGTGCACTTGCACAAGATTATTTATCTATCATGAAAAGATATATATCTTTTGAAATAGAACTTCTTCATAGATTAAATCCCAGTTTGTATTCATCATGTTTTGATTGAGATGCTCATACCAGACACATTAGTCTGACCTTGTTTGCTCATGGAAAATGGGGTATCTCATTATTTCGTAAGGCAGTCTCTAATGCTTTTTCAGGAAATGATGGAGCTAAGTAAGATCTAGGTTAAGAGTTTGGCTGATTTTCATGGATATTAGCATGCTTAAGTAGAAAATAAAAGCTTTGAATTATGGTATCTGCGTGAATCCTCGAGGATAGCTGTTATGAGTCAGTTTTGTAAATATTAAGCTAGGTCCTAAAAATTATGCTTAGCTGATAGAAAATTAAGTGCAATATGTTATGTTAACGACTGAATTGATGCAATATTTTACATGATTATTTTACAAACCGAAATGGAGAAAACATATGTTTTGAGTTATAGAGATTACTAATATTACTTGTAATAGTCAATCTGGAGTCATTTTAGAATGGTAATGTGTATATGTACAAGTTTGTATGCTGGTTTATTGTGTATTCATCCAGTAAATTCAGATATAAGTGTAATGCACATGGAAACACTTGGTTCAGTTCAGATCAGAGATGCACTTACTAGGGGTGCAATGCTGACCTATGCACCAAGGATCAAAATAGTAAAGATGCACGTCAAAAGTATCATTTATGCATGCATAAGGTTATCAATTTTGATAATCCCCATTTTAAAAAGTATCATTTATATATGCTGGAGAATATCAGTTTTGACAATACCACGGGAAGCTATCACTTCTAGGAGTTTAAGAGTATCATTTTAGTAACACTATTTTAAAAGTATCATTTCTATGTTCACAAAAGTATCAGTTTTGGAAAGCATTGTTTCTATATGCACATAAGCATCATTTTTGTGGTCACCAGAGTATCATGTTTTTTTAGATCTTTGTTTAGCATTGATTCACACTGGAATCAATGGACCTGTTTTTTTCTCTCTACTCCGATTTAAAGCAATAGGTATATATATATATATCAAAACATTTTTTTGTATGAACTGGTATTTTTATATTGGTAAAACTTTAGGATCCTGGATTTTTGATTAGGAAAGAATGGCTCTGGCTTGTAACTTTGAAACTAGAGAACCATTTAAAAAAAATTGTATTAAAAAAACAGAATTCAAGTTATAAGTAGGGTCATTCCATTGTGGTATCAGAGCTGTGTTAATTGAAAACACAGATAATACCTTATTACTAGTGATAGAATAATTTATTAAATTTGTATGATTGGTTGCTTGTGTGTGTGCTTGATTTCTATATACATATATGGGGAAATAATACCATATAGGAGTAGGAATTTAGCTAACCCAAAGATTTCTTTTACTAAAGAAACATGGCAAGAAGGGGAAGAGGAACACCTATGGTGAATATGCAGGAATTAGTAGATGCTCTGAGAGAAGGAATAGGGCAAAGACCTGATAATCCTCATGAAGAGCTCTCCAAATTATTAAAGAATTATACTCATTTAGGAGGCAAAAGCTTTGAAGGGACTGAAAGTGTATTGGAAATCCAGGTTTGGCTTAAAACCTTGTAAAGGATTTTTGGAGACATGCAATTAGATGATGAAATGAAGAGGCAAGTAGCTTCTAGACAGTTGAAAGGAGCAGCTTTGAGTTGGTGGGAGTTAATCGTAGCTGGAAGAGTTAAAAATGATATTACCTGGAACCAATTCAAGGAATTAATTGAAGCTAGATTTGTGTCTACATCTGCTAAGGCAGGTTTGCTTGAAAATTTTATAAGACTCGGACAAGGGAATTTAAGTGTCACTGAGTACACTCAGAAGTTTGAAGAACAATCAAAGTATGGAGCTATGCTAATTGCTGATGAAGTTTCTAAAAACAGCACGTATATTAAGGGGTTAAGTCCAAGCTTAAGTAGAGCTATGATACCCTATGTAGACAAAACTTGGGACTAAGTCATAGATTTGGCTTTAAAACTTTGAGCAACATGATAAAAAGAGGGAGAAATTCAGGAATTTTAAGAACAACAATAATAAGAAAGGTAAGGGAAAGTTTCCATATGAAAAGAAACAGGAAGAGGCTGGAAGTAAGAAAAAACCAGTGATGCCAAAACTAGTGAAAATAAGCAGAAAATGGTGTGTCATCGCTGTGGAAAAGAGGGACATATCAAACCAAAGTGTCCAAAATTGAAGGGTGGAGCATTCAAGTGCTATACTTGTGGGAAAAAAGGCCATTAGAAGAAGAATTGGCCTGAGAATAAGCAGCAAGGAAAAGTGGCAACTCTAGAAACAAAAGGCAAATCCATTGTGGAATCTAATGTAGAAAACCTTGGACAAATGGAAGGTATATTATTTCTTTCCCAAGTGCCTATATCAGTAGTATTTGATACATACGCAACACACTCTTTGATATCCCACGATATAGTTAAAACCCTGAAACTGAATTGCATTTTTCTAGAGAGACCTTTACTTGTTAAAAGCCCTCTACGCGGTTCTTGTGCCTTGGATATGATGTGTGTGGATGCAGAATTAATTATAGGAGGAAATGTTTTCATTTCTAATTTATATGTCTTAAATTGCCCAGATGTAGGTATTATATTGGGTACAGATTAGTTGAAGCAACATAAGGCTATAATTAATTTAGAAACATCCACCATTTCATTCCAAAACAGTAAGAAACAAAGAATTACAATTCTTTATGAATCTTCTAAGGAAAGGAGGTTATTTCATTTATGTGGGTTAGGTGATGAAATTACTGAATTATCAATTGAGCACATACCCATAGTAAATGAATACCAGGATGTTTTTGGGGAAGTTAAGGGTTTCCCAAACAATAGGCCAGTGGAATTTCAAATTAATTTAATTCTAGGAGCATGTCCAATGATTTAAAAGCCTACAAGAATGGGGCCAAGAGAACTCATAGAACTAAAGAAACAGTTAGATGAGTTAGAAGAAAAAGATTTTATAAGATCAAGTAATTCTTGTTGAGGTGCACCAGTGGTTTTTGTGAAGAAACAAGATGGTTCTTTAAGGTTATGTATAGATCACATGGAATTGAATAACATAATCATAAAGAACAAATACCCTTTGCCTAGAATTAATGATCTTTTTGATCAATTGGCTGGATCCAAAGTGTTTTCCAGACTTGATTTAGCCTCTGGTTTTCACCAAATAAAAGTGGAGGAGTATAGCATCAAATACACAGCATTCAACACTAGATATGGGTTATATGAATTTTTAGTAATGCCCTTTGGGCTGACTAATGCACCATCTTATTTTGTTGACTTAATGAATAGGATATTCAGTGACTATTTGGATAAGTTTGTGTTAATCTTCATAGATGACATTTTGATTTATTCAAAAACAATGGAGGAACACAAAAATCATTTGCATTTAGTCTTGAGCAGATTAAGGCAAAATAATTAAAAGTCAAAATTTTCTAAATGTACCTTTTGGAGAAAGGAGGTAAACTTTCTTGGACATGTAATCTCTAAACAAGGGATTTCAGTAAATCTAAGTAAAGTAATAGCTGTATAAACATGGCAAAGACCTAAACAGTGAGTGAAGTTACATCATTCATGGGAATGGCTGGATATTATAGAAGATTTATTAAATATTTTTCCAAAATCTCAACACCACTAACTAGCCTAACTAGGAAGAATCAAGCCTGCGTTTGGACTGAAAAATGTGAAAAAGCTTTTGAAGAATTAAAGGAAGCATTAGTAAATGCACCTGTTCTGAGAGTACCAGAAGGAAACCATGATCTAACAATTTACACAGATGCATGTGGATATGTTTTAGGAGCAGTATTGATGCAAGAAGGTCAAGTAGTGGCATATGCATCAAGACAATTAAAAACTCATGAAATCAGATATGCAACACATGACTTGGAATTAGCTGCAGTTGTGTATGCCTTGAAGCTATGGAGACATTACTTGTTAGGAGCCAAATTTGAGTTCTACACATACCACAAATATTTGAAATATTTATTTTCGCAAAAGGATTTAAATATGAGGCAACATAGGTGGGTGGAAATTTTAGCTGCATATGATTTTGATATGCTCTATACACCAGGAAAGGCAAATAAAGTAGCTAATGCTTGAGTAGGAAACATGTTAAACTGAGTTTAATGATGATAGAAGAATTTAATGTTACTCACTGATTTGGAAATAAAAGAGAGTAATGATATGCACAAGAAAACATAGGAAAATTAAGCATGATCACCTTGAAGTCTGATTTAATTCTGAAGGTAGGAAACATGCAAAATCAAGATCTCATTATTTTAGAAAAGAAAGCCCTTTTAGAAACAGGAGAAGAAGTGAAAAACCTATACATTGATGAGAAGGGGTATGTGAGAAATAAAAATAAAATTTGGGTACTTGGAAATTTAGAGTTAAAGGAAGAGATATTAAATGAATACCATAGGAGCAAATACTCTATACACCCAGGAAACACCAAAATGTATCATAATCTTAAGAGGGATTATTGGTGGAAAGGAATGAAAAGTGATG
Source organism: Allium sativum (assembly GCA_030737875.1). NCBI lineage: Eukaryota > Viridiplantae > Streptophyta > Magnoliopsida > Asparagales > Amaryllidaceae > Allium > Allium sativum. The sequence goes on along the minus strand of CM060921.1, from coordinate 503,446,897 downwards.
TAGCAAAATTTGTGGCCAAATGTGTGATTTGCCAACGGATAAAGGCATAGACACAAAGACCCTCAGGCTTATTGCAACCTTTAAGTATACCTCAGTGGAAATAGGAGGATATCTCCATGGATGTTGTAGATGGTCTACCAAGGTCAAAAAAAGGGAATACTAGTATATGGGCAGTAGTTGATAGACTAACTAAAGTGGCACATTTCATTCCAGTCAAGTCAGATAGAAATGCACCAAAATTGGCGCAAATATTTATGAGGGAGATAGTAAAATTGCATGGCATACCCAAGACTATTGTGAGTGATAGAGACACTACCTTCACATCTAGATTTTGGAAAAGTTTTCAAGAGGCTATGGGGAGTGAGCTTTGCATGAGCACAGCTTAACATCCACAATCAGATGGGCAAACTAAAGTGGTTAAAAAAGTGCTAGAGGATCTATTAAGAGCCTGTATTTTAGACTTTGGGGGTAACTGGGAAGAACACATCCATTTAGCTGAATTTACATACAATAGCAGTTACCAAAGCACTATAGGAATGGCACCATTTGAAGCCTTATATGGCAGACCATGTTCATCTCCAGTATGTTAGGTTGAAACTAGGGAAAGAGCAATTTTAGGTCTTGAATATATAAAGGAAACAACTGAGAAAGTTGCATTGATAAGGAAGAGAATGGCAGCTACACAAGATAGACAAAAGAAATATGTAGATAAGAAGAGGAGGCAAGTTGAATACCAGGTAGGGGCTTCGTTTTCATCAAGATTTCACCAATGAAAAAGGTGTTAAGGTTTGGCAAGCAAGGCAAACTGATACCTAGGTATATAGGACCATACAAAATTCTGGAAAGGATTGGTTCCTTGGCTTATAAATTGGAATTACCTGAAGACATGCAGGGGATACACAGTGTTTTTCATGTATCACAATTGAGAAGGTGGGTTCATGATAAGCAAGATATTATTGAATCACTATCACAGGTTCACATAAATTCTGATTTGGTTTATGAAAAAGAACCAATGGGAATTTTGGCCAGAGAGGTAAAGAAATTGAGAAATAAAACTTTGAAGCTTGTGAAAGTGCAGTGGAGTATTGATCCAAATGATTGCACATGGGAATTAGAAGACAAGGTTAGGGTGAATTATCCTAAGCTGTTTGCAAACTAAAGGTATATTTATTTTTGAAATTATTCCATAAGCATATGTCTTACGTTTGGTTGGCCAATATAATTAATTGGATAAATAAGTTTAATCAGAGTTTATAATCTCTGTGTTAAGTTGAAAAATCCTATTCAATTATGAAGCAAATTGTGAGGAAACAATTCCTAAAAGGTGCGGTATTTGTAATGACCCAAAAACTTTTAGAAAAATTATTTTAACATGGTTTAAAATGTTTGATGAATTTTAACATGGAGTTAGTGGGGTTTTCGACTGTGTGCATGTATGAGTGTGTGTGCACATGTGTACAACAAGGGATATGCACAAGGCAACACCATATTTCCAAGATATATATATATATATACTATGATTAATGTATGTGAGTATATATGTGTTTCCAGTGACCATTAAATTAAATCATATAGACTGATTTAGTGTATAATATAAGGAAGTTTGAGATAAAATATATACATGTATATGACAAAGACAAGTGCACCAAGATTAATATAGTGCATAGCCGGATTTAGAAAAGGAGGGATCACCATTTTGTCATGACTTGTTTTGGAGGGAAAATGATTCTAAATGTAATTTCTTTATTTCTGAAAAAGTAGTGCAGTTTTACACCCAGGCACCACTACAACAAAATGAGACTTTCATAGCATTTGGAAAACGCTATTATAACCTAATATAGCATTTCAGAGAACGCTATGTAACGACATGCAATCTTAGACAGACACTTTGAATAACAGTAAAAAACGCTATTATAGATGGCCTTTATATAGCGTTTTTATATGCTATCAAACGAAAACGCTATAAAATATACTATATGATGCTGACTTCTTATAGCGTTTGTGTGTGTGTTTCTATAGCGCTTACTGTGATATTAGTATAGCGTTTGTTCTTAAAATAGTTAGCGTTTCTCATATTTTACTATAGCGTTTGTTTCATTATACTATAGCATTTCCAATATCTCTTTCTAGAGCGTTTTTTATTCAAGAGCGTTTCTGAAACGTTGTTGCCTATTATATTATATTATGAATTTCTAATCATTTCATTTTTTACATGTATATACACACATTTAAGCATTTCTTATCTACATATAAATATGATAAATTTTCGAATACAAATATATAAATTACAACACAATATTCATGCATCTCATTCAAACAACTTAGTGTTTCATACATACAGTTTATCAACTTTTCCATGTCCACACGTAATATGTCATACATGCTAATATTAATTACAAATTACTTACAAAACATACACACTATAGATTAGTCTTGCTCTGCTTCTGATATTTTCTTCTTAACATGAACATTAATGATCGTGTTAATATCAAATAAACAATCAATGTATTAGTACTTGTTATATCACCATATAGACAAAGTAAAGAAACCAAAGGGAAAAAACAAAAACAATCAAAACAAGAAAATATAACGCGTTTATATAAGGGATTATTGTTATGATGCATTCGAACATGCAGTAACTCTCTAAATAAAATTAACCTATTAGGTTTGATTGCATCCTAACATTACGAAAAAGCATCAAACCCAAAATTTTTGTAATTCGTTCTAATCAAGGTTTAAAGTTCTGCTAATAGTTTCACAAGACAATTCATCATTAAACTTAAAATGGTCATGAATCCTAATAAAACTCAAATATAAAGAATGGTCTGGCATTAAAGGTTCATATAAATGTTAGTTTTGCCAATGGTCTGCCATTAATAGCAATACTTAGAATGGTTAAAAAAAAAGTGTAGTTGTTTAATGTGAAATAAAGTAAAACATTCAAGTTTACATATTGTGACACTTATTCATGCACAATATGTATATACAATAATTCGGTTGTCCCACTTTTTTGCTATATTCTTATCAGTTTACAGTATTCCAACAATAATATAATATATAACTTTATCAGGTAAAATATATAGATTCAAACATATGAAGGAACAAAGCCTACCATATGCATTACCTATTGACAAAAATATATGTCAGACCCGAGAAGATGATAACTAAATGTCCATTTTCAAAGTTCACTTACAAAAAATGGTGCATCAAATACACTCCAGAAATTTCAGTTGAGGCTAAAAACCAAAATGGCTGGAGCTGAAGGGTGGAATGCACTGAAATACTGGAATAAGCCTTTTTCTTCTTTTTATTTTTTTAAAACACAAGCAAAATACACTGAAAACAATCTCTGAAAATAAAATCTGCAACATCACCATGTAGGTGAAGTTCAATTAAATATTAACTGTACGAACACATAAACATTACTTCTACAGAAACAAAGTTACAATGCTTACAGTATAAAATAATGTAAAAAAAACACCTCTTTCATGAGCGTTAATTTTCAATAAGCAATATAAAAATGAAATTATAACATATTTTTCTTCAAAAAATAGAAAATGCAAAACGTTGAAATAAGAAGTAACAAAACATAAAAGTGATTTAATGGTCATAATAAAATGTAAACATAACTACATAAAATTCAAAAGCATAGAAAACCCATTCCGAATTTGAACACTAGCACATACAAAAGCAAGCTTATAAGAAAGGTTGGGCAGATAATGAACCAAACATCCAACTTCTAACTACAAGAAACCACCTTAAACAAAACATCATATCCAAAAAGTAAAGCAGAACGTTATAATCTGCATTTGTGATAGTTATAAACACATCATGAACCAAAATTTATCTTATAACTAAAGTTAAAATGGACACCGAAAAATCACCTGTTAAAGTTTGTGTTACTGGCGTTGCAGGCTTCTTTGTATCATGGCTTGTCAAGCGCCTAGTTGAGCATGGGCACCAAGCACAGGCACAGCTAAAGATACAGGTTGATAAAGATTTTTGTACTACTTGAATGCATGTCTAGACTGATGAATTTAATACTTTATGATAATCAACTGCTTTATCATAATAGCAGATGTCATCCCAAAACCAGGCATTGTCCTTTTTACTCCATCGTCAATCACTTCTGTTTCATCCATCATCTCATAGCAACTTGCACATCACCTAGAACTATCTCGCACAATCACCAATCACAATCAAGCTACCTTAACTTACACTACAATCTCCCAAACACCACCCTAAACGTGACCCTTCTCCACCAAATTGCACATATAACCTCAACATCTCAGATCCCCTATACAGAGAACAATATATAAAACTTGTTTTGAAACTTATATAAAATAATGTATAAAGTCATTTACCTGCTCACATTGGATTGTAATTAAAATCTCTTTTGCCTTCTCACGTAGGATTTTAACCTGCTCAGAAAAACAGCGGAAGCAAAAAAGAAACACTTTTTAACATTAGCACAATAATTAAAGTTGCTTTCTAAACTATGGTCTGTTTGGTATTTGAAATAAGGACAGTTTACATTATAATGAAATGCTTGGAACATGAAGTATTGTTTTTATACTTAAATTTATCAAAAACTAGACCGCCAGACTTTATTTTCAATGAAATATGTACTTCATTTTTGCAAATTAGATGCACTGTTACAAATAAAAAAACATGAACCCTTATACAAACACCCACTAAAAAACTGTTAGGTGCTAAATGCTTCAATTATATGAAGCACAAGGGTGCATGGAAATCGTGTCTTTCCTAACAAAAAAGGATAATTAACACTGGAGCACAGTTATTGTCAAACACACACGCGCGCGCGCGCCGCCCGCGCGCACACACACAGATATAAAATAAAAATCGTATTATAAATTATAATCAAGGTAAGAGATAAAATAAAATAAAAATCCAAAAACCAAACCAATTCAAGTAAGCTTAGGTATAACTAGGGCTGTTACGGTAACGGTAAATTTACCATTACCATACCATTACCAGTTGATCGGTAACTATTTTTGATTGAAATCGGTATACCAGTTAAAACGGTATGGTAACGGTAAATTTACCATTTTTAACGGTAAATTATCGGTAACGTTTCTTCAATACCAGCGGTAACGGTAATTTTATCAGTTAATTCAAAACATAATTATACCCATCTGATATGCTTTATTACATGCACGTAGAACTAAATAAATGATTATATTTAGTTCAATAATCAAATGAAATAATTCCAAATACACTTATTTTCTTTTCCATTTATGTTTTTTATAAACTAACACCACATATAGTATAATAAAAATGCACGGTGTACAAAAAATATGTTAAGATATAAACTTTGATGGACAAACGGTAATTTACCATTACCAGTGTAACGGTTACCAGATTATCGGTATACCAGTCAACGGTATACCAGTCGATCGGTAATGGTAACGTAAGCAATTCTGGCTTACCAATAAAATCGATACGGTAACGGTATTAGCTAAACGGTAACGGTAACCATTACCATAACAGCCCTAGGTATAACTTGCAAGTGAGACTTTAGCTTGTGGGCCACCCTGCACATAGACAAAACTGAATTTTTCACCAGGTTTCACAAACTTTAACCAACTTGGAAGCACATATAAGCTTCTCTTTTTTGTCTTTACAACTCCCCATCTCTCTCCCGAAAGGTTCTCAATCCTAAGCTTAAGGCTTGTCAACATCTTCCCAGTTTTATTCATAACTGTAACTTTGTGCCTGTAGTAATTTTCTTCGTTTACCATCCATGTTCTGGGTATTGAGTGCAAGAACTTGACTGGTACCGTTCCCGGTTCATGTGTTGGCTTTGAGTCTTCAGAAAGATAACCTGTTTTGTTAACTTCGTTGTGGTTAATAAACTTTGGTTAATAATTGTAGTTTCAAACTATCTGGTCATAATCTAATTAGCAACTTATTTTGGCTGACAAAACATGCAGTTATAGTGTACCACTGTGTTTACCTTTTAATTAAAAGTTATTGTCGTTGAGTGACACTTGAGTAAAATCTTCGGAACAATGATAGAGCCTATCTTGCCTTACTTTCCAGGTTATGATAATGTTCTTTTAATTAAAGCTTTAACCATATTTTCCTGTTAATTACGTACGTGTTGGCCCATGAGTTGACATAATTAATGTAATCGTTGAATTGACACAAAAATTATTTATAGTCTAAAAAGGTGTTAATCGTGATTCGTATGTATTGCCTCAGTTGTGCAACTAACGTGGACGATGTGGACCATTGTTGGATGGCTCGCTAACTACTGCTCCTTTGGTGGACCAAAAAAATATTTTCGAATTATAGGTTTTGAACTTTTACGTGTCAGATTGGATTTTCTCATATGCGCAATGTTGGATATCAATGATCGGACAAGATTTTAAAAAATGATAAAAATTCAAAAATGAATATTAAGCACACATTCCTAAACCTTATTTCAAAATGCACCTACTAACTACAAAATACAAAAGGGGTCCTTGGAACTAGTTTACTACAGCAAATTTGTTTCGCACTTTCCCCTTTTGTTTAAAGAAAATTCATGAAATTGAATAAACTAGAGCGAGTAAGTGAAAAAATGTCAACAGTTATTAAGAAATATTGCAGACATATTGTTAGAGTTTATTAAACCCAAGTTATCACAAAACCAATTGGCAATGTGAAGGGTAAACTCTTAATGTTTATACTGATTTTATTTTATAAATTCCCCGGTGTGGGACTTGTTTCAACACGCCGCCGCACGTGTGGCAATCTCACACGTGATAATTATGTGTGACATATGGCAAGTGTGGCATGTGCGTACGAATTATTCCAGGCTCTGATACCATGTTAGCGTTTATTAAACCCAAGTTACACAAAACCAATTAGCAATGTAAAGGGTGACCTCTTAATGTTTATACTGATTTATTTTTTATAAATTCCTGGTGTGAGACTTGTCTCAACACGCCCTCGCACGTGTGGCAATCTCACACGTGATCATTAGGTGTGGCATGTGTAGCTTGTGCACACGAATTATTCCAAGCTATGATACCATGTTAAAGCTTATTCAACCCAAGTTACCACAAAAACAATTGACAATGTGAAAGATGAACTCTTAATGTTTATATTGACTTTATTTTATAAATTCCATAGTGTACAACATTTGTAAATCATGATACAACAATATTCCTTGTGTTTTCTCGGTTTATTTATGATGTTACCTTTGCCTTCCGATGAGCATAGTCGTTGATAGGAAAAGTTAGTCGCAATCCCGTGAAGTCAAACTCAGATTTATTAACATTGGAATTAAAAGTTATAGTATTAATTGAAAGTTATGTTTATGTTGATAGGAAACGCAGTTATGCATGATGGTCAAATATGTTCGGATCCATAACCTGTTGAAATCAAACTCATATTGGAGCTTCCAAGACATGCATAGGTCAAATATAATAACTACATACAATGAGTAAGTCGTTTATAACATTCTAAGATAAGGCATTTTTATACTCAAATAATTAATACCAGATTGTCTTTTAGATATTGCCTACCATCACAACACACCACAGCATGATTCAAACTTTGTTATTCGGCCAAACGATTGTTTAAAACAAGATGTGATAACACTGTCTTAATGCTTTTCCACTCCAGTAACACATTACTTCAAAAGCACACAAAAGACAACATTAAAACATAAAGTAGACACATAGACAATCAATATTATTTTACCCGGTTCAATCAACCCAAGCTCCGACCCAAACTTCGAAACCCCCAACATATCCTTCGGCCTATCGACCCTAACCGGACTCGGACCCACATTAACCAAACTCTCGCACTTACAACTAAGCAAGCCACCTTCATACTGGGTACCGTACCTTTCCTAACATACTGAACCTCTTCATAACCCAAGCCCCACTCGAGATATGTCCCACACTCGGCCTATCGAACTCAGATTAAGCTCTTGTCACGCTCCATTTAACACTTACTTGCTTTTATCGACCGATGTTATTATTTTCTCATATTTTTTTTCGTTAAGTGGTAGTACATCAAAAACCACACCCTCGCTAAGCAAATCATATTTAACAAGAAAAATGAATTAATTTAGAAATGAATGCCATGTATAACTAAAGACTAAAGGATTCATTATGCTTTCCCTAACAGCAAGCTCCAAACATTCTGTTGAGTGTCCCAAGTCAACCCATTTCCTCTGGTTATTTTTTTATTTTATTTTTTTAGTTTATTTGTCAAAATATTCGTTTAATTTTTCATCACTTTATAAATATTTTACTTTCTTTGAATTTTATTCCACAAGCTTGATATTCACATGTTGGTTCAATATTGGTTATTAATAGATCTACAAATTAAACTTGATTGTGAGCTAATATTTTATTTCTGTTTTTTCCTTCTCTTTGTTACTAAGTTAACTAAATTTATTGCATTGAATATGATATTTGAAAGATGCTAATGAGAAATTGAATAGGATAACAACAATGTACTGTATTAAACGGAAAATTCTGACAATGATGCATTTGTCATTGTTTAGTTGACTGTGATTATGTCTGAATTATCTATTAAACGAGGCTAAACAGCATAACCAAAGATTTTTAGAATATGTCCATTCAATTTTTCTTTTTGTGCACACATACACGAGCACGCATGTGAACACACATGCAATATATGTATACATAGACATACACATACAAAACATGTATCCACACAAAGACACACACAGTGTATGTAATATGCACGTATGTACATGTTAAGGAAAACTTATTAGATATTTTTTTTAGTAGATATTAATTTTGATTAAACACTAGATGTTAACATGTTCAATACTGAATTCCATTTGTATACAAAATTTATGCATTACTCAAGATTCATGCATACCGACTCCTATGTGTACAGCCGGATGGACATCGAAGACCACTTTTTATTCAATTGTTGACCACTAAACTTTTAATTAAGATGTTTTTGCTCACTGCCTTCCAAGTGTTTCTGAATTATAAAATATGGATATAAGTTCCCTGCTTGTTTTAGTTATATATGCATATAACTAGGGAAATTTGATACCAGCGTGTTTAACTATATAGATTTTATGATAGAAACGACTAATCTTGATATATTAATACGTTAATCTCTTATATGAGGATTAGCCTATAAAATCATGAACTTTGACTACTGCTTTAATCAAAATAGAAATCCACATATGTATTTATGCCGTAGAATAAAAATAATAATGAAATTATATGGTAATATCAATATCGGGAAACTGCCTTTTTGGTACTTGCTACTACTAAAAAGGGATTAGTTTTCGTAAACAGTACGATATAATAAAACTAGCTATGGAAAATAAAATGCAGTTTATTTATATCATTCTACTTGATTATTCCAGCCTCATGTATCCACTTTTAAACATTGACATTCCAAGGAATCGTACTTCAACATTCCACTTGGCAGAAAATCCTGATAGATTCACCCTGTCAGTGTAAATGGACTCATGCTATTAATTAGAAAATATGGACGTACGAAAGATTGAACATAGCTACCTACAACATATTTTTATATACGAACCTAAACATTAATCAAATAAGATTCTACGCAATCTGAATACAGCTGAACCATTTCTATATTCATAATTGCAATGAAACACAACTGTAAATCCAATAGCTATGTTTTGCACAATTAATTTTCTTGTTTACTCCCTTCCTATCTTTTCATCTATTTTGTCAAATTTATAAATAGAAAGACTAATTATAAAGATGATATGTCTTTTAAACTTTAACTTGAGACCATTAAAAATCTTTTGCGATAATATTAGTTGAATATTTTTTTGAAAGATTTTTGTCAAAGTTTTCATTCACACCTAATCTATATCGAGTAGACCTTGTTGTTGTAAGAATTCTTAATTCAGGAGTTGTAGGGAGGGACTTATGTCACCATAAACAGAAACTAAAGCAAGTGTTGGATTTAAAACTGGTGTTAAAGATTACAGATCACCACTAGAAAACATTCTAATTTCCTATGCAAAATTTTCTACGTCTTTCCTACGCCATAAGGTGGGGCGTAGGAATGGTGTAGGAAACTGGTAGGCGTAGTTCACGGCGTAGGAAATGCGTAAGTCTTCTCTTATGTGTTACCTACGCCTATAGAAGACGAAGAAATCTCTTACGTCATTTCCTCGCCATTGTAGAAAACATTCTAATTTCATATGCGAAATTTCCTACACCATAGGGCGGGACGTAGGAAGGACGCAAAATTTCCTACGCCTTTCCTATGCCATAAGGTGGGGCGTGGTAATGTGGTAGGAAACTGGCAATCTGCATCATCACTTAACTACTACCTTGAACCGTTCAGATTGAAATATCCAACACTTAGATTTGGTCATCCGCGTGCTAAATAATCAGCCTCTAAAATTGGAAAAAGAGCGTTCACAGCAACTCGAAAATGTAAATTACCCATCATTTCGTTTCTCCCTTTTCCTTTATCACTATTAAACCTAAATCAAAACGTTATCCCCAAAATTAAAACCTAATTTATCCTTCTCTTTTGCTTCTTCATCGGATTTCCCTCTCTCGATAACCAATTTGGCAACCTCGTCTTTTCAGCCATGGTCGAAATTTCCGATTCCCAATTCGAATCACGGAATTCAGTATCCTCTCTTCGGCTAAAAGTGAATCATCCGAACATCTATCGTTATCCTGTAAGCAGTTAGCAGTCGAGAACAGCTTGTACGTCGTTTCCCCAAAAGCTAATTGGTGTTCTTTTTCCAGTTGTTTTCCCGCTCCTTATTCTGCTCGTTACACGATTATCAGTGTAAGGTTTTACATGTATGATACTAAATTTAATTGGAGTAATCATCTGGATAGTTATCTCTGTTTTGAAAGGTATACAATATATTCACTGTTACGGTTTAGATAATACTTGAAAGTTATAGCTTTGTTAAGTCTTTCTAACACTAATAGACATCATTTAAGGGTTTAATGCTTACTAGTTATATATTATTAAAATGGTCCAAATGAAATTAAACATTTATTATGTAGACAAATATGTTTGGTATATAAGAACATGAGCAATACCTGAAAGTGATCACGTGATGGCTTGATATTGCCTGGAGTAGCCATTTGAAGCCACTAAGGCAAATTAGTGTCTGATATGGCTTGATATTGCTTTGTTATCATCGTTGCATCAAAAAAATTTGAGACTGGTCTCACTGAGAGAACGACCATACTCTTTGTCTGCTGTTAAAGCAAAACGTGTTTTGTATTTTCTCTACATGTTATTATATTCTTGTATTAATTTTTCTTTTTGTGGTTTATTAATCAGTTTCAAGTACAAACTTAGTTCCTATACTCACTCGGGTTATCACTCCATTGTTTATACTATATTGCTTCCACTTTGACATTGTAATCTAGCTTTGATTTATTGTTGCTTCGCAGGAAATATTGGGTTCCTATTACTCGCGTACACCATTTCAGATCGCATCATTATGCATGTAAGCCTACTGCACGCAAGCATTATTTACTTGAAAGATATATTCTTGCTTGTTATGTTATTTAACAGTTTAATCGGCATAGCAAAGCAATCACTCATATAGTTTAAGCCAACTCTCCAGGAAAAAGTAAAAACTATCACCTTTTTCTTCTAACTTGATAAGTCCACTTTCATTTGACAATCTTAAATCGTCATTAGTTTAGCATTGGGTAATTCCTCAAGTTGAGTATACATCAGAAAAATTATGTTGCTGGGAGGGATCCTATTTGTTGTTTTAGATGTAGGATTTCTGGCCGTAAATAAAAGTCATGTTCGATCTCTTCATAAATTTGATTTCTTTCCATAAACAAAAGTTGTACTTGATTTCTTCATACTGTTTGATATATGTTTTCCTCCCTTGCTGAAATCATTGACTGAGCATGACTATCACTTCCATTTGGAATTTATGAGATTATAATGTATTTTTGTTATGGATTAACAATAAAGGAGGAGAGGCTGTACATTTTGAACAAATTTCTTTGGTATTTTGATATGATTATGACTGTTATATCTAATTAAACTAATATATACAATCCACCTGGCATCCAAATTTACCTGCATATTCGTCGAATGACAAGATCAATAGCCGAGAGAAAATTTTATCCCTTTCCAGTGCAATTTCAGTTGTCCAGTTCAAATTCCAACATCTATGAATACAGCAAAAATGCACCTTTTATAATGTTTGAACATCTCAGGATTTTAAACACTCGTTTTCTTGTTATTGTCTCAAATAATCCAAATTATTATAAGAGAAACAAAATAATAAGAAAATTCTTAAGTTATACATAAACTATCACGTTGGTTAATTTTGTAATCATCAAGATCATTTCAAATTGAACATTTATGTTATATTATTTGCTTATTTTCAGTAGTTGTTTAATATCAGCAGAAATTAGTTCAATTTGAACGTAGTTTGTCTTTTCCTATTCGACTTAATGTTGTTTCTACTGTTACTTTCAGGTTCATAGGCTTCATGTGAACATGCAATTGCAAACAAACATATAACCATCTCAAACATAATAAATTCAAAGGACTGTAAGGTGCATGTGCTTCAAATTTAAATCCCTTGAATGTAGTATCATTAAATTGTAGAAAACCAAGTATAATTAGGCATCTTATTAATGCAGTTAATTCCTCCACGTTAGATACAAGCTAGTAGTGGTAGTCGAAAATCAGTGCTCATGTGGTGGAGGCAATATCATCAACCTACTAAGGGAGCTGCAGGTTTTTTTCAAACATTTCACGCTTTTCTTTCATTTCTTTTTCTTCTTGCAAAAAGGTGAACTCGTTTCTCTTTTTTTTTATAGTAATCTTTCCCTTTCGATCATTTCATTATTTTACAGAATTTTTAATGGGTTGAGATAATCCAATATTCTTGATATTTAATTTTTACTGGAATAGTTAACCATAATGTCTCAATATGTATGAATATAATGTGTGGTGCGGTCATCCATTTGATATATATATATATATATATATATATATATATATATATATATATGTATTCTTCCAGATAATTTCTTAATGAACATGAAATACTAGTTGACATACTCATGCATTATGGTCTATTAATTCGTCTTCATACTCTTGTCTCAAATAGATAATGGGAATTTGAACACTATTATATACTTTTGTTCCTCAGGAGTAACCTTGTAATCTTGGAGCTGCAAGCATAAATGTTTTCACGCCATTATATATCCCATAGGTGCCGGAATAGTGAATCCATTGTCTTTAATTAGCTGCAAAAATGTTCTATTGCTACTGTTTAAACACAAAACTTGATCAAACACGGAATCGATCTTATTGTTTCCACTAAGCCTGATTGTTAATTTGGTGAGAGTGCTGAATGAAAGTATCCTGGATTAGTTGCTCGGAAAAAATAAGTGTTTTGTTGGCTTGTTGGTTAGCTTAGATGACCTGCACTTAATTAGTATCTAATGTCAAATGTGAAGTTCCAATAATTATATTCCTTCTAAGCCAAAGAATTCCTGCATATTGATGATTAAAGGGGATAGATTGTATTTGTTGAGTTATATGAGGGAGGAAGACCAGAGATATCTTCTCTCAGATGTCCATTAAATATGAGAGAAGATACCTTCCTTGAGATCTCCGATGATTGCATTTGCCTGGAAACATTTTGGCTGGCTATAATTTTTGTGCCAGTACCTTTGAATGTAGATGTCACCTTTTGATAAAATTTAATACATAATGCATGTTTAATAAAGGTAGTAACAAAATGACAGACAGCTAGAGTTTGATTCCCCTAGCGGCCTGCGTAATACACATTAATAGCTGGGACTAGTAATTTGCTTTGCATTTTAATTTATGAGCATTTTATTTTATTTTGTTGTGGTTAATTTTCTTTTAAAAATTGGTTAGAGAATAAATATGTGAAAATTTGTAGGTAATTTTCTGGTCATTATGTAAGCTACGTGAAAAGTGCATATGGAAAATGTTATAAAACTGATGATAGCAAGGTTTTTTTTTTCCCCTTGTGATCATCATGTTTTTTCATAATAAGCATATTTTCTTATTGCTATTTCCGTTTGCTTAAACCTGGCTGATATTTGCTATAATTTTATCTCAGGTTAAACCTGTGGACTTAGCACATGTGTTGTCCAAAAGTGCATATATGCTCTTTACACAAGGTAAGCTACAAATTTGAGGTTTTTTTCTTCTTCTGTTCACTTTTTATAAACTCCGAAATTGATCTCTCTCTATATGAGCGGGTTCTCGCCTCGTGCCCCAAGCTTGATTTGTAATGTTATACGCAATGATTTGAAGGCTTCTAGAAGCATAAGGTTAACTGAGAAACTCCCTTTTCAAAGGACAAGCTTATACAGTGACACCTCGTTTGTCTTTAGCTACTCAGACGAAGGATCATGTAGCACGAGAGATTCCAGCACAAGCACAGCGGAGTTGTTTGAAGATTCAGGTCGATTTTATATCAACTCCGATATCTATGGTGAACAAAATGTTGCTAGTAATGGCTAGAGTTTGGGTTAGGGAAGGAGTAGAGATACTCATCAGTTTTCACGTATTGATGGGAGCAGCGGTGGTAATGTTGAGAGTATGATTTCTTTTTCAGTGTTTAAAAATCTAGCGTGTTGGTAATTAGATGGAGATTCATATTTGTTTTATGTTATGTATGATTTTTTTTAGTGCATATGTGTTGTTTATTTATGCCATTTTGATTTAAGGATGTAGCAGTATTTGAGTTTACCTAAATATATGTTATAAAGTATTATTTGTCATGTTTAATGAGTGTGATATTGTACTTTTTTTTCTATATATTAATAACATTGTTGATTTAGTTCCATATGATTTTCTTGCATTGATTCAAGTGATTTAAAATATAGCATAGTAGTATAGTAGAAATTATTTAAAATTTCGTGGCTATAGCATATAGAAATTTAAAATTGTATTCACTAGTACAGCGTATGCACGGCGTAACTAATGCGTAACACGTAGGAAATTTGGGAGTAGGCAAGGCATAGGGAATTTTGTTATGTAGGAAACATCTGGCGTAGGAAGGGCGTAGGAAACGTCTGGCGTAGGAAGGGCGTAAGAAACATCTGACGTAGGAAGGGCATAGGGAAATTATCTGGCGTAGGAAGGACGTAGAAAACCGTACAACGCATGGAGTAGGAAAAGCGTGGAAAATATTTTTACCACGTTTGAATTTCCGACGTCATGTTTGGCGTAGGTACGGCGTAGGTACGGCGTAGGAAACTAATATTTCCTACGCTTTACCTACGTCAAACAGGCGTAGGAAAATCGGAAAATTCTTGTAGTGGATTGACTTATTAGAGTTTTTATGTCCAGTTGTCTAAAGCTAAAACAAAACTTTGCCAAGCATGGGAGGCCCTCGTACAAAGCCTTTTCTTTCCCGCATGGAAAAGGAAACATCAATCAAAATAAGTAGAAAAGTAGCTTGCACAATAGTTAGGGGTGAAGTACGCAATTGATTTCGTTCTTTTTAAGAAATGTATTCCCTTTTAAGGGAGCTGCGGTCCACCCATTATCTATTTCTACGACATGCTGTTGTCGTCACCATATTCAATATGCCACTTATAAGTCATATCTACTGCCTCATTACGGGTCAGCACCTCCGAAAGAAACGGAGGACTTCACTCAGTGACTCCACGATCGCCCTCTGAACGATCAAAATAAGGTAGAGCTTGAAGATAAGTTTTGTACTCTATTTATTTCTCAGTTCCTCTAGTCGTGTGGGCGCCGGCTGGCCTTTCGGCCGGATACCCCTGAAAACCGTACGTGTGGGTCTCCCCGTATGCGGCTCACGCCATTCGAGATGGCCTAGCATTCATTTGAAAATCCTTTTTCAAATTGAGACTGCTCAATCTCGGAAGCGAATTCGTGTGTAGGCAGCGCTGAAAGACCTTATTACGTATTGCAAAAGCTACCGTTGACATTTAGAATATAAAATAAAAGCTTAATATATCACAATATAAAGTATATGTAGCTTGGATTAAGGGAAAAATAATGAGGATCTTCAGATTATTATGTATGAGAAATTAATATATCATCAATCATCTTGCACTATGATGCACTTTCAAAGATATTTTACCTTGTGTTAATGAGTAATATTATGTGGTTGGAGCAGAAAGATCTTCCCCATGTGTATGCATCAAGTACTTTCTTTAATATTCATATTGGCTTTGCAAACTTATATCAAAGGTAGCATTTAAAAAAAAAGTAACCCAGAGGATTATCCATAGTGATATTGTCTTTCTTACTCCCATTCAATAATCCACTATATACACTTCACAATGGACTACTGTAATAATATACATATTCACGTGTGATGATCTTTTTCAAGTTTTGTCCACCAAGTTGGCAGTACTAATTAAGGATGGCTAATGTGCCTTTTAGCATGTATCTTAATATTAAACACAACTAAGCTACATTTTAATATGCAGTGAATTTGGAAATATTATAAAATTATCGCGTCTATCCATCAAAAGATGCAATAAAGAAGCCATAAATAACAGTGTTACTTGCTCCATCCCTAATCATTTCTTTATTTGGAAGATATAGACACAAAATAAGTAAAACAAAAAGAGCAAGTTAATGCCATCATTGAGCCGCATGCTAATTATATTTGTAATTAAGAATGATATTGCTAACAAGAAATACAAGGGCTGCAACAGCTTTAACTCCTACTTAATGTCTAGCTGCGCATCTCTCTCCACGAGTGAACCAATGTCCATAACCTCTAATTTCTTCAACATAGAAATACTGGATATGCTGAAAATATGCATAATGGACAAGGCATCCATAATCACGTATGCTATGTATCCATTCTTATATATAGGACCTACATTACCATCCAGTAGAGGCAAATCCACAAACATCATCTCAGCATGCATATTATCTTAGTAATTAGGACATCTGATGTGGGAAGCATTGGTTACATAACTACTACATTTTTGGTAAGTGATAACCATTATTATTGCCATATGGGATTCTTAGTACTGCTTAATGATAGTTTCTGCTCTTTTTGCAACATCAGTGAGCCAACAATATATCCTTTGTTAACTATTTGTCATTACATACATAATTTCTTAATTCTAATAAAATACACAAACAGTTATAACGCAACCAAAGAAATAAGCTTTAAAGTTAAGGAATTAAACATCTTTCTGCATCACATATTTATTTTTCTCAAATGCCAAAGAAAAAGAAGTTGCTTCACTTGCACCATTTCTATTTATACAGACATTTCTTACTTCAAGCAACTGCAGTTTGCTTGAAAAATGAATCCTCAATAGTTCACAAACACTCAAATGCAAATGGTCTGCTTATAAAAACAAGCTACATATATAAAAACTACTGTCATACCGAAATAATGAAACAATTAAAAATCCAGGTAAAATAGATAGAAAATAACATAAAAGTACCATAAAGGTTAATCCAGATGATATATGTGATCTTGTAGGATACTGCTCAAGCTCAGTTTGAGAATTTTGATCCAAAATAAGACCAATCATTGAATTATAACATTCAAGTCAAAAGAATATCATAAAAAAAAATGGTAAGGAATAAGTTTCAAGAATATAACGGGTGAAAATAAGTAAAAGAATTACCGTTTGGATTGAATATTGCTTGAGCTCTCCTACAATCTTCTAGTTGCTTAAGCTTTGCTTCATATTATTTATACCCAATGCCTCAAAACTCAAAATAACATAATGTCCTCAACCAAATTTTTATCATCAGAGTCGAAGCTATTGTCTTCTAAAAAAATATTGAGAGGTAGATTGGTGCAGAAGGGAAGGGGGAGTGAAAGAAAGAGGCAAAAATGAAGGGAAAGCTTGTGGATAGTAAGGCGGTAAACAGGAAGAGGAAAGATTTAGTGTACTGCTGAAAGCACCCAAGTTTGTGTTTCCTAGTGTGGTAGCCAAAAGCACAAAACATCGTGCCATTAGCATTACACCACCATGTGAAACTAAAAACACCCAATTTTATGTTTTTGGCTACCATGCCATGGTGTTAGGAAGCACAAACTTGGGTGCTTTTAGCAGTACACAAGATTTATTTAGGGCTTCGATTGTTGATTTTTGGGCAAAAGGGAAAGGCAATTACGAGTGGGAATGAAATAACGAGATAAGGCGGCAAAAAATTATTTTATCCCGCCCTCTGATTTGTTCCTTATTCAGCGTTTTATATTTCGTTTTATTCAATGTACGTTGTTTCCATGCGAAATATTTTAGCGTTGAACGTTAAAACGCTAACTTTTGATGTTTTTGAATGCTATAAATAATCACTTTTCTTGTAGTGCACTTTATATAACATAAGGCAAATCATGTGAATATTACTCACACAAATAACATGATTTGTTAAAGGGTAAAACTGACTTTGTATAACCTTTGAAACCCTAGAAGTGGATACTATAAATAAGGGTATCTGGGCAAAATTAAATTGTCTAGTGTAAACAAGTAAAAATATACAAAACCTGTTTTGAAAAGAAGAAGAGAAGTTTGGGGATAAAGCAAGAGTTTTCTGATTTTTCTTTAGCATTAGAAGAAGGAGTTTTGGTGAGTATTCTCACTTAAAAAATATGGCATTGAGTTCTGATTTTAAAAGAGGCAGCCAATACTTTTATATGTTCATTTTACTTTAATTTGATCTTCTGATTATTTCATCTGCTTATATGTGACTGGAAATTTATTTATGATTTTATTTAAAATCATTGTTGAATCTAGCATTATGGATTTGAAGTCATTATTTAAATCTGTCCAGTTTTATGATCCTTTGAACACCTCTTTCCTGATACTTTTGAAATCTTTATAAATCCGGACATATAAATGATATGGGTCTATGGAATCTTTCATGAAACATATATATGGGCTGCAATATACTTGTGTATAGGTGCTGAGGCTCTATAAATGAATGATTTAGCGAGCAATGGATTTTCTATGTGCTGATCTCTAATCAAGAATACAAACATTATGTCTCAGCTAAGTTTTGAAATTTATTTGAAACCAGTTTATGCATAGTGTGGAAACCTCTTAAAAATATATTCCTAATGCCATAGATTAATATTAGATCCATATCCAAATACGCATATTCATATGTATAAGTGGCTTTTATCAGACAGGGATTTTACCTTATTAATATACCAAGATAAATTGATTTTCTCGAATGTATATACATAGTGGATGGCTTATATTCAGGTTTGAATGGTTGTTCTGATTGTTTGGGTGATTTCTATGAAATCCATGGCATTTTGCAGTGAGTCTAACTATGTTAGTTTGCCTTATTTTAGGTAAGTAGTCACCGGAAAAAATATATGAGGACACTTAGTAATTTAACTAAGGTATTTTTGGTCAAGATGTTGTGGAATGGCTTACACTTGAGTTTGTGATTCTGGCACATGGCCTAATTTTGGTCCTGAGATCTTTGTGTAGTGGTGTGAATTAGATTACTACAATGTGCCCAGTGATTCTTATCACTGAAGAGACAAGGGAATTTAAATAAATTGATATATACTAGGAAATAAATACAAGGAACTTGAATTTTCTTGGAGGATTTCCTAGGGTAGTTATGAATGCAAATCATGATATTATCAAGATGGATTTACCCGTTGTGCATATATGTATGATTGATTGGTGTGTTTTAACTTGAGCACTGATGTTAATTATTGAATAAATCAGTGGAAGTGCACTTGCATAAGATTATTTATCTATCATGAAAAGAAATATATCATTTGAAATAAAACTTCTTCATAAATTAAATCTCAGTTTGTATTCATCATGTTTTAATTGAGATGCTCATACCAGACACATTAGTCCGACCTTGTCTGCTCATGGCAAATGGAGTGTCTCATTATTTGGTGAGGCAGCCTCTAATGCTTTTTCAGGAAATGATGAAGCTAAGTAAGATCGTTAAGAGTTTGGCTGATTTTCATGGGTACTAGCATGCTTAATTAGAAAATAAAAGCTTTGAAGTATTGTGTCTGCATGAATCCTTGAGGATAGTTGTTATGAATCAGTTTTGTAAATATTAAGCTAAGTCCTAAAAATTATGCTTAGCTGATAGAAAATTAAGTGCAATATGGTATGTTGATGATTGAATTGATGCAGTGTTTTACAAACTGAAATGGAGAAAACATATGTTTTGAGTTATGGAGATTACTAATATTACGTGTAATAGTCAATATGGAGTCATTTTAGAAAGGTAATATGTATATGTACAAGTTTATATGCTGGTTTATTGGTGTATTCAGCCAGTAAATTTAGATACAAGTGTGATGCACATGGGCACACTTGGTTCAGTTCAGAACAGAGATGCACTTACCAGGGGTGCAATTTTGACCCATGCACCAAGGATCAAAATAGTAAACATGCACATGTTATGCACAATGTGTCAAAAGTATCATATATGCATGCATAAGGTTATCAGTCTTGATAATCCCCATTTTAAAAAGTACCATTTATATATGCTGGAGAATATCAATTTTGATAATACCATGGGAAGGTATCACTTTTGGGAGTTTGAAATATCATTTTAGTAACATTATTTTAAAAGGATCATTTCTATGTGCACAAAAGTTTCAGTTTTGGAAAGCATTATTTCTGTAAGCACATAAGCATCATTTTTGTGGTCACCAGAGTATCATTTCTTTTTAGATTTGTGTTTAGCATTGATTCACACTGGAATCAATGGATCTCTTGTTTTCTCTCTACTCTGATTTAAAGCAAGAGGGATATATATATATATATATCAAAATATTTTTCTGTATGAACTAATATTTTTATATTGTTAAAACTTTGGGATCCTGGGTTTTTGATTAGGAAAGAATGGCTCTGGCTTGTAACTTTGAAACTAGAGAACCATTTATAAACATTTGTATTCAAAAAAAAACTTATTAGAATTCAAGTTATAAGTAGGGTCATTCCACTTTGACTCCCATTGTCCTGATTGGGCACTGTGGCAAAAGGAGAAAAAGATTACATTTGGAAGTGAGAAAGGCTGAAGTGGTTTGCAAAGTCTTGCAAAAAAGCGAGTGTGGGATAAAAATGACTAAATTGGCCTTAAGTATTGTTATATTTAATAGGATTAATTTTCTAACTCTAAAAGCTTCAGTTGAGGGTACTGCTATAATCCTACTATCTGTAAATATATATATATATATATATATATATATAAGCAATAAGTACTATCTTTTTTATGAAATATAATACGTAAAATGCAACAAAAGATTTGCCTACTCATTCTTCTAATGTACTGATTCCCTGTCACCTCGTATGATTTACACAAGGTTTTCATCTAATTTACATTTCTTTTATCTTTGTTAGACCTTGTTTCCTGAGTTTGAAGTTCTGAATGCGAACATTATATAAAATAATCCAATGTGTAGCGAAAGTTCAAGTTGTTTAAGCAATTTTTTAAACTACTTTTGTTGTAGACATAAAGAAGCTGTGAAAGGACAAAGAGCAAGATCTGAAAGAAAAGGATCAAAAATACATAGGAGAAAAGTACGCAAAATATAAAAGATGTCTAGATAATCAAATGTTTAAACATTGACAAACTCATGTATACTGACATATATTATAACAACTGTATTTATTTTGTGAAGCAGAAAAGGCCAAAGAACAAAAGTTCGAGCAAGAAATAAATCTAATAAAGGACAGTGCTGAAGGATTTTCAATAGAGCCACCATCGATGGATCATAGTTATCCACGTGTTGGAAGCACTATGCATCTAGGTCCGCATGGAAATTCAATAGTAAACATAGAAGAGAATTTGTGACGGCCCGCCCCGCACCAACCGACATTTACTCCAAAGGTGCGTTGTACACATCTCCAGTTAGCACGGAACGGGTCGTTAGAAGGAAGGGGAAGAAGGAAATGAACATACAAAGAACCTGTAGAATGTCTCACAGCGCATAGAACAAAATATAATAATAACATACTTGACATAAAATAGGAGAGACAGCGCATAAGCTAAAAACCAGAACTAAGCATCATAGCAGCGGAAATCCAAAATATAGCTTATTACAACTTTTCAACTGCCTTAAAGCAAAAGCAAGATAAAGGAGGTACACTACTAATGCCCAAGTAGCGACCACCAACGACACAGGGTGAATGTGTATATATATATCATACGTGGAAGCCTCCTGCCCGCGTCCGAATCAGCTACTCGCGCATCACCAGCTAACCTGTCTCTAGTCTGCTCGTGTGAGCACCCAGAGTAATAAGAGGAGACATAAAACTCTGGGTCAGACATAAAGCCTGGTATGAGCGATAAGCATCTAAAGTGAACAATAACAGGTAGACTTAACCATACCTGAACCTGGACCTGCAACCAAAGAGTTAGCACTACATACTGTACAACACTCTAAGGTGCCATATCAAACGGTATAAAGATACGGAGGTGGGGGAGGTGTACATGTCATAGTGATGGCAAACAATCAAACATAGCATCCATCCTCACATCTCTCACTCAGTGCGTAAAGCATACGATATTCACCACTTCGATCACCCACCCTTGCTACGATCACTTTGCCCCATGAAGTCATAAATGGCTTCATTGCACTAATAACGTAGCCACTAATCCTTTGCTATGTCCACTTGCCCCATGGAGTATTCACCCCATCTGCGCTGGCTCATAGCTTTACCAATCCTTACTATGTCCACTTGCCCCATGGAGTTATTCACCCCATCTGCGCTGGCTCATAGTCTTACCAATCCTTACTATGTCCACTTGCCCCATGGAGTTATTCACCCCATCTGCGCTGGCTCATAGTCTTACTACGCATCACCTTGCCCCTCGAGTCGTAATGACTCTACTGCACTGATAATGTAGTCTTGCTACCATCACCTTGCCCCTCGAGTCATAATGACTCTACTGCACTGATAAGTAGCCCATCATTCATTTTTAGTGGTGAATCGAAGTTATGAACGTCGACAACTCCTTAGCACACGTCCCGCAGCAAAGCCCAACCATGAAGTGAACTCATTGGTTCCCAACTGGATCCTGAGCTCTAACTTCCCATATTGGACTACCTTTGCATCTCGGGTTATTGGTCAATACTGGGTCGGGTTGGATTCCCTTCAAGCCATCGGTTCGGGTCTTCCTCCGGTACGGTTCGGGTCGGGTGTCCCCCTTCGGGTCGGGTCGGGTGTCTCCCTTCGGGTCGGGTCGGGTGTCTCCCTTCGGGTCGAGTCGGGTGCCATCTCCCATCTAGTTCGTGCCTCCGCTCCGATTCGCTCCCTCGTTCATCACGTGCTCCGATCCGATCCCTCCTTCTCTATCCGATCTGATCCCAGTTCAGTTAGTGTGGCCTTCCTTTTTGCCAATTTCCTCAAGTGTCAGGTTCCGATCCGATCGAATCCCTTGCCCAGTTCAACTTATCCGATCCGAGCCCCCATATCCGATCCGATCCTGCACTGTTTCCTGAAGCTTTTCCAGCAAGTGTTTATGCCATTCGACGACGTTTTCGACCATTTTAACTATTGAAATCAATCACAAAGCACATCATACAGTCATAGCAACATGCATAATCAACCACAAACATCAAAACATCAATATGATAGGTTAAAATGGATCAAACATACCCAAAATCCCATATTTCCCCTTAAGCATGTTTAGGTGAAACTAATGATAGGATTAACAAAACTTAACCAAATTAACCCAAATTCATATCAGAGGTCTAAAACATCATTTAGGAATTTATAAACTTTTTTCCAGAATTTTATCACGTTTAAATTCGCTAATTAACACTAATTACCCTTAATTAGCCATAATTAGTGCAAAACTATGCAAATCACTCACCTTAGCCACAAATAAACTAAGATCTGAAATAAATTTCTGATTTGATGCAAATCCCAATACTAAACAGCAGCTCCAATGTTGATTTGGTGTAGATCTCCCTTGATTAGATGTTGCTAAGCTTAATCCTTGACCAAAAGATGATTTGGAGGTGATTTAGAGGTTGGAGGCCATTTTTAGGGTTCCTTGGTGATAAGTGGAGGCTAGAAAACTGAAATGGAATGATTCTCCATCTCATTTCAGCCTTCCCATAACCCTAATCCCGAAATGGGTTATGGGCCTACTCACTAATCACCCGATTTGGCCCGGTTAAGCAGTTTTTCACCCTCCAAACCTTATTTCAGCCATATCTCCCAAACGGTAAGTCCGTTTGGCTATTATGACCACTCTACGGAAAGGTAAACCATCAAACGAATCCAATGGAAGTGGTTTCAGGTCAAAATTCCTTTCCAATCAAAAGTTATGGCCAAAACAGTACCAACTAGGGGCAAAATGGTCATTTAAAAATTGACAAAAATCATGAACATGGGAAATGACTCTAATAGATGTTTCCCAAAGTTACATGACCATACGACTTCATATGGGAAAGAAATAAATATTCTACGATCCTCCGATGCGTAGGATACGGGTCGTTACACTCTTCCCCCCTTAAGAAATTTCGCCCCCGAAATTCCATAATCAAAACACACACAAAGGTTCCCGCATGCCTATCAACCATAAAACAACAATCAAACATGCAAAACAAGTAAGGCAAGTCTATCCTAGCATGCGGAATAACTAAATTATGAAGTAAGTCTTACCAGGCAAAGAGTTCTGGATACGCCTTCCTAATGCTCTCCTCTGTTTCCCAAGTACAATCATTCTCGCTCTCGCCCCACTGAACCTTGACTAGCTTCACCGCCTTCCTTCGAAGTTGCTTCGTATCGTGCCCCACAATACGAGTCGGCTTGCGGTTCCCAACCGCCTCGGGTTCTACTTCGAAGTCCTCTAGCTGATCAGGTGAAATAGTCATATCTGAGTCGTGAACGAACTTCCTTAGTTGGGAAACATGAAATACATTGTGAACTCCCGCCATCTTCTCTGGTAAGCCAACTCTATATGCCAAATTCCCGACTAATTCAAGAACAGGGAATGGACCAACAAATCTTGGTGCTAATTTGCCTCTCCTGCCAAATTGTATCCCGCTTTTCAACGGAGAAATCTTGACAAACACCAAGTCACCAACGAAGAATTTTAAATCTCTTCTCCTCTTATCAGCATAACTCTTCTGCCTATCTTGGGCAGCTTTCATTCGTTGTTGAATGATCTTGATCTTATCGGAAGTTTCCCTCACCACATCTGGTCCAAGCACAAACTTCTCGCCAGTCTCTATCCAACATGACGGTGAGTTGCACGGTCTTCCGTACAAAGCTTCATATGGAGCCATACCGATATTGGATTGGTAGCTATTATTATATGCAAACTCTACTAGATGCAAATAGTCATCCCATGATCCACCAAAATCCAATATACAAGCTCTCAAGAGATCTTCCAATATACGATTCACCCTCTCCGTCTGACCGTCGGTCTGAGGATGATATGCGGTACTGAGATGTAATGCTGACCCTAGAGCATCTTGTAAGCTCTACCAAAACCCACTAGTGAACAACGTGTCTCGGTCACTCACAATGCTTTTAGGTACTCCGTGAAATCTCACTACCCACTTTATATACAATTCTGCCAACTTGGCTGCCGTTCTGGTCGATTTGATTGATATAAATCTTGCACTTTTAGTCAATCGATCCACAATTACCCAAATGCTATCATATCCCGATCTAGTCCTTGGTAAACCATCGATGAAATCCATCGAGACTTGCTCCCATTTCCGTTCGGGAATTTCTAATGGTTGCAACAACCCACTAGGCTTCTTTTTCTCGGCTTTAACTAGCTGGCAATTCATGCATTTGGATATAAACCTCCCAACGTCTCTTTTCATCCCTTCCCAGTAGTAAGTCTGCTTCATGTCTCGATACATCTTATTACCACCGGGATGTATAGTCAGTTTTGAGTGATGACATTCTCTAAGCACTTCATCCCTCAAACCATTCACGTTGGGCGCAACTAGTCTTCCATTCTTCCGAAGCCATCCATCTCGATCAAGCCCATACACATTCATCTCCTCACCGTCGATGTTCATCTCTAACTTGGAGATGATTTCCAATAGATTAGGATCGTCCCTCTGGCTGGAACCAATCCGCTCTATCAAAGTGGGTCTGATCGCCAAACTAGCTAGCATGACTGGATCCAATTCGCACTTTGGTCTGAAATCAAACCCCGCGATATACTCCAGTTGCTTCCACTCAAAAAACATAGCCCCTAAACTGGCATGTCTCCTACTCAAGGCATCGGCTACCGCATTACCTTTCCCAGGTGTGTATGCGATATCAAAATCATACGAAGCCAAGAACTCTAACCATCTCTGCTGACGGAGATTCAGATCATTCTGAGAGAAAAGATACTTTAACGATTTATGATCAGTAAACAACTCAAATCTTTCTCCCAAGAGATAGTGTCTCCACATCTTCAGCGCAAACACGATCGCTGCTAATTCCAAATCATGGGTAGGATACTTCTTCTCATGCGGCTTTAGCTGTCGACTAGCATAAGCTACAACCCTACCTCCTTGCATTAATACAGCACCCAGTCCGGTACCACAAGCATCCGTGTATACCGTCATCTCTTCATTCCCTTTAGGAATGACTAACACTGGCGCACGCGTCAACTTCTCTTTTAGACTCTTGAAGGCATCCTCACACACTCCGTCCCAGACGAAGGACGGATTCTTCTTAGTCAATTGAGTCAACGGTGCTGTTATCTTGGAGAAGTCCTGGATAAACTTACAATAATATCCAGCTAACCCTAAGAAACTTCTTACATCTGTTGCATTCTTGGGCGTAGGCCAATCCTGTACCGTAGCCACCTTCGCAGGGTCCACGGCAATACCACTCTTTGAAACAACATGACCCAAGAATCTCACTTCCCTTCTCCAAAAGTGACACTTAGAGAATTTCGCTTTCAATTGGTGTTTCCTCAACACCTCCATCACTATCCTCAAGTGTCCCTTGTGTTCCTCCTCTGTCCTTGAATAAACAAGGATATCATCCACGAACACAAGAGCAAACTTATTCAACTGATCTCTGAATACTCGATTCATAAGATCCACAAAATAGGTTGGTGCATTGGTCAACCCAAATGGCATGACCAACCACTCATAAAATCCAGACGGCGTCCTAAATGCCGTTTTCGGAACACTCTCATCCGCTACTCGTAGCTGATGAAATCCTGTCGCGAGGTCCAACTGGGAGAACACTCTTGCTCCTTCCAGTTGATCAAACAAATCATCTATCCGCGGTAGAGGATACTTATTCTTCATCGTCGCCTTATTTAACTCGCGATAGTCCACACACAAACGAAGGGAACCATCTGCCTTAGTGGCAAACACAACTGGTGCTCCCCACTCGGAGACACTCCTTCTAATAAATCCCTTCTTCAAAAGATTGCTGACTTGCACCCCGAGCTCTCGCTGCTCCCTTGGTGCCATGCGACGAAGTGGCATCACTATAGGTCTGGCATCTTTCACTAAATCAATACGGAACTTAATCTCTCGGTGTGGTGGAAGCCCGGTCACCTCCTCGAAGACGTCTGGATACTGGCCAACCACGAGCACATCTGACAACTCATCCTGCGGGATGTCGAGGGAATTTACAAAACTAGCCATAACCCCATCACTAGGTAAACTACCAAACACTACCCTACGCCCATCATCCGCCCTCACTGTCACCAAAAATCCCTCACAGTCTACCACCACCCCGTATCTTTGGAGCCAATCGACTCCCAATATAATGCCATACCCAGCAAAGCCCAAAACAAAGCAATCACATACAAACATACATCCATGACTCGATAAGACCAAATTTCTGCAAATCATACTAAGGCTAGTCGAACCACCAATCGGGTTCGTCACAACCAATGGTCTATCGACTATCTCGGGTTCCAGTCCCAACCTATCTACCAGGTCACTAGATATGAAGGAACGGGAAGCCCCAGTATCAAACAAAACTCGAACTGGTACATCATAAATAGAAAGCATACCTTGAATAACAACATTCTTTCCTTTCTCCGCCGCAGTTGGGGCATTCGACGAAGAAGGAACATCATCAATAGCATATGCTTTCACAATCTGCTTCTCCTTAAGAGGTTGCGGACACTTATCCTTGAAATGTCCCACTTGACCACAATTGAAGCACTTCTTGTCCGCTGGCTTGGCCCGACAATCTTTAGCATAATGGCCCTTCTTACCACAGCTGAAGCACTCAACATTCTTCTTTCTCTTTTTCTGGCCACCTTTGGATTGGTCCTGCTTCCTCTTATTCTGAGAGTTATTCTTGCCTCCACCGCCTGCTTGCGGCTTTGGCCCTTCTGCAGATGCAGCCTCAGTCTTTGACTTAGGGTAAAGACTCTCTGATCTCAAATCCTTCCCCACAATCGATTCAAAAGTCTCATCGATGTGATTGATAAGCCTTTCCCCCAAGTATCCATCCAAACCAGTAATGAACTTCTCATTCTTCTTCTCAGGTGTGTCAATGAGAGACAATCCATACTTCGACGAAGTGTCGAACTCAGCAATATAGTCAGAAACTGCCCTTCCGTTCAGCTTGAGTTCCAAGAACCTCTTGAACAACACTGACTTCTGGGCAGCTGGAATAAACTTCTCGCTAAAGAGAGCCTTGAACTGAACCCAAGTAACCTGGTCTTCTGGAGTAGCTGCTCTAATGGCATTCCACCAATTCATCGCTCGCCCTTGCAGCTGACGAGACGCTAGCCTTCTCTTCATCGCATCCTCAAGACCCAAGTCATCAAAGATACGATCACAGCTATCCATCCAATCTTGAACATCTATGGCCGACTCCGTCCCATGGAACGGCTTCCCACCAAGGTTAGTGTAATCCTTGCACAACTTGGCGAAATCAATCCTAGGCGCCTGCACACTGGGCCAGCACCAACTCCGGGATTGGGAGCTGCCCCTTGCACTTCTCTAAGCATGTCTCTCATGAGGTCAGTAAACATCGCCCTCATGTCAGCAGCATTCCCATGGTTGATCCCTCTACCAGCACCCCTCGTGTCTCGGCTCACGTCAATCTGAAAAAGGGAAATTATTAACGACCCCATAGTGGTGCTAGTGCAGTACGACTTCATTCTTATACTACCAATAGTATATATATATAGCTTTTGAAAACCAAAGTAATCACAAATACGCACTCTCATATACGTACTATCTCTCCCTAGTGTCTTTCCCTAGGTTAACTACGCAACCTAGAGCTCTGATACCAAGTGTGACGGCCCGCCCCGCACCAACCGACATTTACTCCAAAGGTGCGTTGTACACATGTCCAGTTAGCACGGAACGGGTCGTCAGAAGGAAAGGGAAGAAGGAAATGAACATACAAAGAACCTGTAGAATGTCTCACAGCGCATAGAACAAAATATAATAATAACATACTTGACATAAAACAGGAGAGACAGTGCATAAGCTAAAAACCAGAACTAAGCATCGTAGCAGCGGAAATCCAAAATATAGCTTATTACAACTTTTCAACTGTCTCACAGCAAAAGCAAGATAAAGGAGGTACACTACTAATGCCTAAGTAGCGACCACCAACGACACAGGGAGAATGTGTATATATATATCATACGTGGAAGCCTCCTGCCCGCGTCCGAATCAGCTACTCGCGCATCACCAGCTAACCTGTCTCTAGTCTGCTCGTGTGAGCACCCAGAGTAATAAGAGGAGACATAAAACTCTGGGTCAGACATAAAGCCTGGTATGAGCGATAAGCATCTAAAGTGAACAATAACAGGTAGACTAAAACATACCTGAACCTGGACCTGCAACCAAAGAGTTAGCACTACATACTGTACAACACTCTAAGGTGCCATATCAAACGGTATAAAGATACGGAGGTGGGGGAGGTGTACATGTCATAGTGATGGCAAACAATCAAACATTGCATCCATCCTCACATTTCTCACTCAGTGCGTAAAGCATACGATATTCACCACTTCGATCACCCACCCTTGCTACAATCACTTTGCCCCATGAAGTCATAAATGGCTTCACTGCACTGATAACGTAGCCACTAATCCTTTGCTATGTCCACTTGCCCCATGGAGTTATTCACCACAACCACGCTAGCTTATAGCCTTACCAATCCTTACTATGTCCACTTGCCCCATGTAGTTATTCACCCCATCTGCGCTGGCTCATAGTCTTACCAATCCTTACTATGTCCACTTGCCCCATGGAGTTATTCACCCCATCTGCGTTGGCTCATAGTCTTACTACGCATCACCTTGCCCCTCGAGTCGTAATGACTCTACTGCACTGATAATGTAGTCTTGCTACCATCACCTTGCCCCTCGAGTCATAATGACTCTACTGCACTGATAAGTAGCCCATCATTCATTTTTAGTGGTGAATCGAATTTATGAACGTCGACAACTCCTTAGCACACGTCCCGCAGCAAAGCCCAACCATGAAGTGAACTCATTGGTTCTCAACTGGATCCTGAGCTCTAACTTCCCATATTGGACTACCTTTGCATCTCGGGTTATTGGTCAATACTGGGTCGGATCGGATTCCCTTCAAGCCATCGGTTCGGGTCTTCCTCTGGTACGGTTCGGGTGTCCCCCTTCGGGTCGGGTCGGGTGTCTCCCTTCGGGTCGGGTCGGGTGTCTCCCTTCGGGTCGAGTCGGGTGTCATCTCCCATCTAGTTCGTGCCTCCGCTCCGATTCGCTCCCTCGTTCTTCACGTGCTCCGATCCGATCCCTCCTTCTCTATCCGATCCGATCCCAGTTCAGTTAGCGTGGCCTTCCTTTTTGCCAATTTCCTCAAGTGTCAGGTTCCGATCCGATCGAATCCCTTGCCCAGTTCAACTTATCTGATCCGAGCCCCCATATCTGATCCGATCCGATCCTGCACTGTTTCCTGAAGATTTTCCAACAAGTGTTTACGCCATTCGACGACGTTTTCGACCATTCTAACTATTGAAATCAATCACAAAGCACATTATACAGTCATAGCAACATGCATAATCAACCACAAACATCAAAACATCAATATGATAGGTTAAAATGGATCAAACATACCCAAAATCCCATATTTACCCTTAAGCATGTTTAGGTGAAACTAATGATAGGATTAACAAAACTTAACCAAATTAACCCAAATTCATATCAGAGGTCTAAAACATCATTTAGGAATTTATAAACATTTTTCCAGAATTTTATCACGTTTAAATTCGCTAATTAACACTAATTACCCGTAATTAGCCATAATTAGTGCAAAACTATGCAAATCACTCACCTTAGCCACAAATAAACTAAGATCTGAAATAAATTTCTGATTTGATGCAAATCCCAATACTAAACAGCAGCTCCAATGTTGATTTGGTGTAGATCTCCCTTGATTAGATGTTGCTAAGCTTAATCCTTGACCAAAAGATGATTTGGAGGTGATTTAGATATTGGAGGCCATTTTTAGGGTTCCTTGGTGATAAGTGGAGGCTAGAAAACTGAAATGGAATGATTCTCCATCTCATTTCAGCCTTCCCATAACCCCAATCCCGAAATGGGTTATGGGCCTACTCAGTAATCACCCGATTTGGCCCGGTTAAACAGTTTTTCACCCTCCAAACCTTATTTCAGCCATATCTCCCAAACTGTAAGTCCGTTTGGCTATTATGACCACTCTACGGAAAGGTAAACCATCAAACGAATCCAATGGAAGTGGTTTCAGGTCAAAATTCCTTTCCAATCAAAAGTTATCGCCAAAACAGTACCAACTAGGGCAAAATGGTCATTTAAAAATCGACAAAAATCATGAACATGGGAAATGACTCTAATAGATGTTTCCCAAAGTTACATGACCATACGACTTCATATGGGAAAGAAATAAATATTCTACGATCCTCCGATGCGTAGGATACGGGTCGTTACAGAATTTGAAAACCAAATAGCGCTTGGAACCTTAGTAAGCAGCTCGACGAAAACAATGCAGTTGAGGACTCAAAGGTCATATATATCTCAATATAACAATTTTGGTGACTTATTATGCATCATATATGTATTATGTTATTAGATATTGCTTGGGCACGTTGGGTTAGAAGTGTAGTTATCATGCGACTTTGTAATCTTGTTTTACCGATTATGATGTTGTTTGTACTCAGACAGAATTTGTATATTTTTTCTCATATTTTATTTGTTATATAAATTAATTAGACTACTTATTTGGTTGTTTGTGACGATGCATATTAATTAGCTAAGCATATTGTAACAACCCGGAAAATCTGAACCAATTTAAAATTTTTATTTTGGTTATTCATTGAATTTTGAATATTTAAAATGAATTATTTTAAATAATAACGACGAGAAATTTATTTTGAACAGAATTGGAACATATATATTTATTTGAATCGACGTTAAAAGATAAATATTTATTTTAATTATAAAAGGAATTGAAAATGGCGCGGTAGTTTGAAAATTCGATTTCAAATTTCAAATTTCAAATGAATGTACAGGATTCAAAATAAACCGGATTTTAGCGAAACCAAAAATATTTGAATCTATTTGAAAATATCTTTCCAACAAATCCAAAAAATAAAAATTTCATAGCGGGAATAAAAAGTTATGCCCAATTAAAAATTCAGAATAGTCGCTATGGTATTTTGGCCCTTAAAATGAAAATTTTGCAAATGACCTCCGTTTTCGACGAAACCACTTTTGTTGGATCCGGGATGTTAAGTTATTGCTAGATTCCAAAATTCATAATTTTTGGGATTAATATGTGAGCATGGCACAAGAAAACGTGTTTTGACAGTTTCAGTCATTTTGGATCGACCAGAAAATGGCCATTTTTCAAACGGTCTTCAAATTTGACGAAATTAGTTTTGTTAGGACCATATCGTCAATACGAAGCTAGAAATAATTTTTCTGGAATTTTTAGAGTATGTATGTGGCTCCGATGAATTAAAATGCACATTTGAATTGAATATATATATAGATTTATATTTTAATTTAAATGAAAACTGATCAAAACGTTAGAATTAGGTTACAATACATATCCCATTGAGTTAGGAATATGGGTAATTAGCTACGGGCGACAGTTCTTGGGCCTCGATTGGAGTTCGAGAGGGAAGATAACTTTTCGGGAGATTAAAGTAATTAAATATTTAAATAAATTAAAAGGTCAACCCTTTTCTCCTTATACCCCCCCTCCGTTCAGATCTGAAATCAGATCGAAGAAAATAAAAGAAAAGAAAAAATCGCTCCATTATCTCGTCGTTCCCTCCTCCTCCACCGCGACTTCGCCGCTGGGGCCCCATCTCCGTCGCATCACCAGTCCGCCCTCCCCCCTCTTGCATCCTTCGCCATCTCGACACAACCCCCGCGAGCCTAACTCGCGCAGCCGCCATCGACGAAACCCCTCCCCACTGCCCTTCCAAACCTTCGACGCAGCCGCCGTAGCCCTAGTGCCACTACCCACCGGCTCTGGTGGGACCCACCAACCTACGCACCCCTCATCCACCCACGACCAGCGAAAACACCTCCTCCCTCTTTGAAAGGTGATTTTCTTTTCTGTTTTTATTTAATAGCATTGTTTCTTTTTATTATTCAGTATTTATATAAATTAGAAGCATTATATGAAAATTAGATTTGATTTTTGAACATATGAAAGATTTAATTTCTTGAATATATGAAATATTTGTTTTTTCAACAATATGAAAAGACATGATTTATTTTTAGAAAAGCCAGGATTTTTATGAAAGAAAGCTAGGATTTTTTTATAAAAGAAAGTTAGGATTTTTATAAAGAAAGATTGGATTTTTATACTCAAAAAAAGGTTAGATTTTTAATGATATAAAAATATGATTTTTAATTATGAAGGGTAATAAAAATATTTTTTTATATATGTAGCATAATAAAAATATAATGTTTATTATAGGAGAAGTGAAATAAAAATATAATCTTTACAGGATATGAAGTGAAATAAAAATTTGAACTTTATTTTTTTCATAAGGTAGTAAGAATAAAGATTCGATTTTTATATGAGTACCGGATTAAAAATATAATTTTTATATAATGGAGAATGTAAAAATATGATTTTAATATATATGAAGCAAAATAAAAATTCGATCTTTATATAAGAAGTAGAGATATAAAAATATAATTTTTTATATAGAAGAAGCATTGTAAAAATATATGAAGTGGAAATAAAACTATGATTTTTATTTATTGGAATGAAGCGATAAAAATGTGATTTTTATCTACGAACAGCATGAAGAAGATTGCGTTGGAATTTTGAACAGAATCCAAACCATCGCCCGTTAAAGCACGGTGGAGTGGAACCCAAAGGTGAGAACTTCTCATTTTAACTTATTTTCTAGTTAAAAATATATATACTAGGATGTAGACGGTGCTTAGCAGCACCTGACACCCATCGTCCACAGACCATGGACGACTTGTTTGTTTGTTTGATTGTGTAGTGGAAAATTGATTGTGTGATGTGGAATGAATAAAATATTTTATAGTTAAAAATATAATTTTTAATGTGTATATCAATAAAATAAATATTTATAAACAAATCAGATGATTTGTTTGTAATCACACATTTGATTGATATTGATTGGGATGATAAATTTTTACACATCGCCCAACTGCATTAATAAAACCTGTGTTTGATTGTTTGAAACCCCACACGGGTATTAGGATGATATTGGACATACACCAGTCCCAATAATTAGTTGTATGTCGATCGATTGATTGACAGACTGTTATAAGCGTTAAATATTTATATTTGATGCTTATGCAGTGTATAATGCACTTTGGATGATGGTTGACTGTGTTTGATTTTTGTTATATACATGTGTGTATGAAATCCATATAATAACATTATATGTTAATTTGCTGTGACTGATTCCAGTTCAGAATGAACGAATATTTTAAAATAACGAATATTTTAAAATAATGAATATTTTAAAATAATATTCAGTAATGGATCAAAAATGTGATTTTGATGTCCGATTATTTAAATATATATAGCCGTGTTGATTAGATAACGCCATTTTGACGTGACCGATAGTTATATCGATTTTATTCATTTCTACGATGAATATAGAAAAGGAACTGATTTGAAATTCTGATGTTTTGAAGATACTATCATTTACATATCGATGATATAGAATATTCAATTTTGATTTGAAATTGAAATCATTTTGAAATCGAATTTAAAACGATTTATAAAATGCGTTTTAAATGGAAATCGACAAAATATATATTATATATATAATACAATGGCCTGAATAGAACGCGCCGCGCCACGGCAGTTCGCGAATTTCGACCATTGACGTCGAATGGACATTACGGGAGATCCGACCATCGGATTCTCCTAAAAACAAAACCGTTAGGTTCGTATCGAAAAGCGATTTCTAACGAATATTAGAGATTTGAAATATAACGGTTGGATTTGGAATTATGTCCAAATCAAATTTTGAAAAGGTCGTTGTAAGTGCAGTTCGATGGCCGTTTATGGAAATCGACTATACGAGCCTTGATAAAATTGTTAAAAATATCAATAATTTGTGTAAAATCATAACAAATGATTTGGAAAGAATTGGGATGAAAAATTCCATATTTGAAAAGATAAAAATAGTTTTTTATCGAGATGAACTAGTTTTGAACTAGAATTATATTCCAATTATTTTTAAAAATAAATAAATTGGATTTGAAATGATTTTGAAAATAACCAGAATTTCCAATATCTAAATTGGAAATGGATTTGAATCGAAATTGTCTTTGAAATATTTCAATGTTGGATTTCGTGATTATACGATATTGTTATGGAAATTTGAAAGATATATTTATATCATTATTTGCAATACGATATTTGTTGGTTGTGGCATTTGATATTTAATATAAGCCGATATATTTTCTATTCAGAACCTTGTATTTAATATTAAATGTGATTTTGGGTTGTCGTGAATGGTATCTTTAATAATACTGTTCTTAGGCCCAATGGAGTTAAGAGAATCAGAAACTAACTGGAGATTAGTTAAGTTGAATGGTTTTCTAGGTATTGATCTGATGTTGGTTTCGGCCTTCGGGGTTAACACTTAGGGAATTGTTCTCTTACTAATTTACGGTTAGAGACTGATGGAATGTGAATGGGGTCTATTGTGAACTTTATTTTTAACGACATTCGTTCTTTAACCTGATTTACAATGAAATGTGATTTGGAATTTATACATCTTTTTATTAAGATTTAACGGGAATTTTCCAAAGTAAAGTGTTCCAATTTATTATATTAAATTGGAATGGAATGGAATTCGATTGATAATAATCGAAGTGAACTTTTGTGGAGGAAGACTGTTAATACATATGGAATTTAAAAGGTTTTGCCGTTATTCCAATTATTTTATTGGTCGGATACGGAAATTTATATCGATTATATATATCGATTTGTTTTCCATGAAGATTCCATTGTTAATGAAATGTGATTTGGGTTGTCGTGAATGGTATCTTTAATAATACTATTCTTAGACCCAATGGAGTTAAGAAAATCAGAAACTAACTAGAGATTAGTTAAGTTGAATGGTTTCCTGGGTATTGATCTGATGCCGGTTTCGGTCTTCGGGGTTAATACTTAGGGAAACTGTTCACTTGCTAATTTATGGTTAAAGGCTGATGGAATGGAATGTGGTTTTGGGTTTATCATGAACCGTGTTTTAAAGGACATTGGTTCTTTAACCCAGTTAAAGACAGGATACGATTTCCCAAGTTAAACAATCGTTAATATTGATTTTTAGGAAGATTAAAACCAAGTGGATTTTTAATGCATCTTTAATTAGATTTAAATGATATCCAAAGGAAGATTAAAGAATAAATCTAAAGAATTTATCTTTGATAAAATTAATGGGAACCTTTCCCAAAGTATAAGAATATTTGAATAAAGGAATATTCTAGATTGGAATGAGGCGTATGTTGTGTTTTTAGAGCACTTGTTTATTATATACGCGAGTTAGAAAGACCGGGTTTATCCCATTCTGAATAACTGATTCGACGATGTGTCGAGGATGATGACGGTGGTCGAAGACCGAAGGTCTTCACATCGTTTAGATGATTACTGATGTCTTGATTTGGGCTGTACACCCGAGACAAGGTAATAAGTGGTGATCGTCCAGACGTACTTGGAGATCGATGGATATGCGAGGGCCTCTCCCCTGTATTAGACATATGGGGGAGGAATAAGGTGCCTTCGGTTTCATTCAGACCTAGAATGAACTTGTAAATGGATGTATGTCTGACATCGGATTTCATTCTTTGTGATTGATAGACATCGGTTGCATAGCGTGGATTGCCTGTGTGGCATGCTGAGATGCAAATAATCAAGGCTTCTGTTGAAAAGCAGGGTTTTGTGGTTGATGATCAAAGCACGACTTTAATATAGCATAGCTTAGTGTAGCGTTAATTCGGCGAGCCTCACACACCGGTGTGAACCAGAAACGGGAGAGGACCTCAAGGAGGGCATGTGTTTCCTTCTAGCTAGGAGTGGTGTCAGCGTTTTGGACGGCCTGGCATTTTACTTATGTGGATGATGGATAGGAGGCGCCTCAGTTATATCGGTCGATCTAGGGCCGATGGAGTCATTTGACTCATTGACGCCCCATAGGGCGGGGAAACGCAGTGTTCAGGCATTTTAATCCACATCGTGTGGACCGGCCTTGACGGTCCAAAGGCTTGAATGAGTACTTGCCTGAGACACGGGCTAGAGCGTCTCGATGCGGTAAGGACGATCCCTTGCCTGGGTTCACAGATGGAAATCCAACTTCCAGTAAGTGACTTTGCGGTTTTGATTGTAGAGCGTAGTATTGGCGACATGATATATGGTACCCATGATGTCTATGATTGATACATTTATATTTGAAGTTGTTTTATACACTATGCACTTATAATAGTATCAAATGATTTATTTTAACGTACCAAGCATGTTTGGCTATTATAAGGGAAAACCCTATCCTCCGGCTTGCGTTGCATTGTGTGATGGGACTTGGGTCTTATAATAGCTTCATTGTTCTTTATTTAACATTGCGTTGTTTGTTTTATGCACTGGTATTCTTGGGAGGAAACCTGGTCAGTGTTATACGGCATGGTCCCTAGATTTACCTAACTTTAAAATAAAGATTAATAACTGTTTTAGTTCTCACACCAGTCACATGACTGACCTGGAGTTTATTATTTTAACCTAAACTCTGGATGCCCTTATTTTCCACATGAGTAACTAGCAGTTT
This sequence comes from Allium sativum, assembly GCA_030737875.1. Taxonomy (NCBI): domain Eukaryota; kingdom Viridiplantae; phylum Streptophyta; class Magnoliopsida; order Asparagales; family Amaryllidaceae; genus Allium; species Allium sativum. The sequence goes on along the minus strand of CM060921.1, from coordinate 503,408,708 downwards.
TAGTTTTGCAGATTAATATCCACAGGATCCTGGTTTACAGCTGGAATGATATTCGAAAAGCTTTGTATTCGTATATTCTTTTCAGTTGTGTTTTGTATTATTTTTCCGCTGCATTGTAACTTGTAAATCTTTGATATTTAGTAAATGTGTAATATTTATTCATACCCTGTGTATTCTTGTATTCTGATGTAAATTGTTGTAATAACAATGAAATGATCTTTTGTTTGCGTTCTGATTCGTCTTGTTCTCAAGGCAATCCGTTCTTTCCTTCACGGGGAAGTTCGGGTCGTCTCAGTTTGGTATCAGAGCTTTGGCTTACAGAGCTCGGAGAACAAGACATGTTAGAACCGAATGAAAGAACTCATCAGAGATTGGATTAGTAATATCCAAAGAGAATGACTCGTTAGAGATGGGATCAGTAGTATCCTAGAACGAGTGTGAAGAGTGTTGTTTTCAAATAAAGATGAAAGCAATTTTTGTTTTGAAAATTTAAAATCTGCTATACGTATTTGAATATTATTTTTATATTGATTTGGACAATCAAGTATATAGAGATATGTCTGATCCACGTGTATTGAAGCCTCGAATGTACTGGATAGATATAGAATTACACTCTAGTCGCCCGGGGGTGATTCTGATGATTGATATATCATCATCAGAATTTATATTTGAGTGCCGAAAGTGGGGTACCTATATGTTTCCATTTGACTAGTGTGAGAACGAAAATTCGATAGGGTTATTGTTGTAAATTGGCATCAAAAACAAGATTTTCCGCATGTAATGTCAAGAAAATTATGAATTTGAAACGTTAATCAACAAATTGATTACTGATTGTGTTGTTTGATTGTTGTTTTGATTAATTAGAATTTGGTACATATAACCAAATTGTATCAAATGTTGAACTGAGTTGAAAATTTATAGAAATTGCATGCATATACATGTATATACATTGAATAGGTCATAGCTGGGAAGCTAAGCAGAGGAATAAAATTGTTTGACCGACAAATAGGTACATGTTTATTGTATTTCTTGGGGTTTTTGATGATTTTATGAGCCGATTCGCTATCCGCTTGGCTGTTTCTTTTTCTTTTTGGATTGGAGAGGCCTGTATGGCGCTTTCGGGATTTTCCCGGTGCTCCTGTACAAAGGATGTTATGGCGAAATTTTTCGAAAATTTAGGGTATTAGCCAAATTTTAAAGAATTGGAAAATTCTTAGAAACTGAAAAGTTGAAAAACTTAAGCCATAATGAAAATAATGAAAATTGAGTTGATTAGTAAAATAACTTTCAGCTCCGTTCCTTTTCGAGGACGAAAAGATTTTAAGTGGGGGAGATGGTAACAACCCGGAAAATCTGAACCAATTTAAAATTTTTATTTTGGTTATTTTAATGAATTTTGAATATTTAAAATGAATTATTTTAAATAATAACAATGAGAAATTTATTTTGAATAGAATTGGAACGTATACATTTATTTGAATCGACGTTAAAATATAAATATTTATTTTAATTATAAAAGGAACTGAAAATGGCGCGGTAGTTTGAAAATTCAATTTCAAATTAATGTACAGGATTCAAAATAAACCTGATTTTAGCGAAACTAAAAATATTTGAATCTACTTGAAAATATCTTTCCAACGAATCCGAAAAATCAAAATTTCATAGTGGGAATAAAAAGTTATGCCCAGTTGAAAATTTAGAATAGTCGCTATGGAATTTGGGCCCTTAAAAATGGAAATTTTGCAAATGACCTCCGTTTTTGATGAAACCACTTTTGTTGGATCCGGTATGTCAAGTTATTGCTAGATTCAAAAATTCATAATTTTTAGGATTAATATGTGAATGTGGCACAAGAAAATGTGTTTTGACAGTTTCAGTCAATTTGGATCGACCGGAAAATGACCATTTTTCAAACAGTCTTCAAATTTGGTGAAATTAGTTTTGTTAGGACCGTATCGTCAATACGAAGCTAAAAGTAATTTTTCTGGAATTTTTAAAGTACGTATGTGGCTCCGGTAAATTAAAATGTACGTTTGAATATATATATATATATATATATATATTTATATTTATATTTTAATTTAAACGAAAACTGATTGACACGTTAGGATTGGTACGATACATATCCTATTGAGTTCGGAATATGGGTAATTAGCTATGGGCGACAGTCGTTGGGCCTCGATTGGAGTTTGAGTGGGAAGATAACTTTTCGGGAGATTAAATAAATTAAAAGGTCAACCCCTTTTCTCCTTAGCCCCCCCCCCCCCCCCCCCGCGTTCGGATTTGAAATCAGATCGAAGAAATAAAATAAAATAAAAAACCACTCCTTTATCTCGTCGTTCCCTCCTCCACCGCGACTTCGCCGCTGCGGCCCCATCTCCGTCGCATCGCCAGTCCGCCCTCCCCCCTCTTGCCTCCTTCGCCACCTCGACACCACCCCCGCGAGCCCAACTCGCACAACTGCCATCGATGAAACCCCTCCCCGCTGCCCTTCCAAACCTTCGACGCAGCCGCCGTAGCCCTAGCGCCACCACCCATCGCCTCTGGCGGGTCCCACCGCCCTGCGCACCCCTCATCCACCCACGACCAGAGAAAACACCTCCTCCCTCTTTGAAAGGTGATTTTCTTTTCTGTTTTTATTTAATAACATTGTTTCTTTTTATTATTCAGTATTTATATAAATTAGAAGCATTATATGAAAATCAGATTTGATTTTTGAACATATGAAAGATTCAATTTTTTGAATATATTAAAGATTTGTTTTTTTAACAATATGAAAAGTCATAATTTTTTTTTTGAAAATCCAGGATTTTTATAAAAGAAAGCTAGGATTGTTTTTATAAAAGAAAGTTAGGATTTTTATAAAGAAAGATTGGATTTTTATACTCAAAAAAAGGTTAGATTTTTAATGATATAAAAATATGATTTTTAATTATGAAGGGTAATAAAAATATAATTTTTACATATGTAGCATAATAAAAATATAATTTTTATTATAGGAGAAGTGAAATACAAATATAATCTTTACTGTATATGAAGTGAAATTAAAATATGAACTTTATTTTTATCATTAAGTAGTGAGAATAAAGATTCGATTTTTATATGAGTAGCGGATTAAAAATAGAATTTTTATATAATGGAGAATATAAAAATATGATTTTGATATATGAAGCGAAATAAAAATTCGATCTTTATATAAGAAGTAGAGATATAAAAATATAATTTTTATATAGAAAGACGCGTTGTAAAAATACATGAAGTAGAAATAAAAATATGATTTTTATTTATTGGAATGAAGCGATAAAAATGTGATTTTTATCTATGAACAGCGTGAAGAAGATTGCGTTGGAATTTTAAATAGAATCCAAACCATCGCCCGTTAAAGCACGGCGGAGTGGAACCCAAAGGTGAGAACTTCTCATTTTAGTTTATTTTCTAGTTAAAAATATATATACTAGGATGCAGATGGTGCTTAGCGGCACCTGACACCCATCGTCCACAGACCATGGACGACTTGTTTGTTTGTTTGATTATGTAGTGGAAAATTGATTGTGTGATGTGGAATGGAATAAAATATTTTATAGTTAAAAATATAATTTTTAACGTGCATATCAATAAAATGAATATTTATAAACCAATCGGACGATTTGTTTATAATCACACATTTGACTGATATTGATTGGGATGATAAATTTTACACATCGCCCAACTGCACAAATAAAACCTGTGTTTGATTGTTTGAAATCCCACACTGGTATTGGGATGATATTGGACATACACTAGTCCCAATCATTAGCTGTATTTCGATCGATCGATCGACAGACTGTTATAAGCGTTAAATATTTATATTTGATGCTTATGTAGTGTAGAATGCACTTTGGATGATGATTGACTGTGTTTGATTGTTGTCATATACATATGTGTATGAAATCCATATAATAACATTATATGGTAACTGGTTGTGACTGATTCCAGTTCAGAAAGAATGAATAATTTAAAATAATGATTATTTTAAAATAATGAATATTTTAAAATAATATTCAGTAATGGTTAAAAAATGTGATTTTGATGTCCGATTTTGGATGGACATGAATATATTTAAATAAATATAGCCGTGTTGATTAGATAACGCCATTTTGACGTGACCGATAGTTATATCGATTTTTTCATTTCTATGATGAATATTGAAAAGGAATTGATTTCAAATTCCAATGTTTTGAAGATACTATCATTTATATATCGATGATGTGGAATATTCAATTTTGATTTGAAATTGAATTTGAAGTTGAAATCGTTTTGAAACCGAATTTAAGACGATTTATAAAATACATTTTAAATGGAAATCGACGAAATATATATTATATATATTATATATATATAATATAATAGCCTGAATAGAACGCGCCGCGCCGCGGTAGTTCGCGAATTTCGACCATTGATGTCGAATGGACATTACGGGAGATCCGACCTTCGGATTCTCCTAAAACCAGAACCGTTGGGTTTGTATCGAAAATAGCTTTCTAAGAATATTAGAGATTTGAAATCTAATGGTTGGATTTGGAATTATATCCAAATCAAATTTGGAAAAGGTCGCTGTAAGTGCAGTTCGATGGCCGTTTATGGAAATCGACTATACGGGCCTTGATAAAATTATTAAAAATACCAAATCATAACAAATGATTTGGAAAAAATTGGGTTAAAAAATTCCATATTTGAAAGCATAAAAATAGATTTTTATCGAGATGAACTAGTTTTTAACTAGAATTATATTAAAATTATTTTTAAAAATAAATATATTGGATTTGAAATGGTTTTAAAAATAACCAGAATTTCCAATATCTAAATTGGAAATGGATTTGAATCGAAATTGTCTCCGAAATATTTCGATGTTGGATTTTGTGATTATGCAGATATTGTTTTGGAAATTTGAAAGATATATTTATATCGTTATTTCCAACACGATATTTGTTGGTTGTGGCATTTGATATTTAATATAAGCCGATATATTTTCTATTCAGAACCTAGTATTTAATATTAAATGTGATTTTGGGTTTTCGTGAATGGTATCTTTAATAATACTATTCTTAGACCCAATGGAGTTAAGAGAATCAGAAACTAACTGGAGATTAGTTAAGTTGAATGGTTTCCTAGGTATTGATCTGATGTTGGTTTCGGCCTTCGGGGTAAACACTTAGGGAATTTGTAACAACCCGGAAATGCGAGCCAGTTTAAAATTTTTATTTTGGCAATTTTAGCGAATTTTGAATATTTTAAATGAAATATTTTAAATAATATCGATGGAAAATTTATTTTGAATAGAATTAAAACGTATATATTATATACGTCGTCGTTAGAATATAAATAATTATATATAATTATAAATAGAATTGAAAATGGCGCGGTAGTTCGATAATTCGATTTCAAACTTCAATTGAATGTACCGGGTGCAAAACAATCCGGATTTTAGTGAAACCAAAAATAATAGAATCTAATTGAGAATATCTTTCCAACGAATATGAAAAATCGAAATTTCATAGCGGGAATCAAAAGATATGTCCAGTTGAAAATTCTAAATAGTCGCTATGAAATTCAGGCCCTTAAAAATGGGAATTTTGCAAACGACCTCGGATTTCGACGAAACCACTTTTGTTGGGTCCGTGATGTCAAATTATTGCTATGTTTCAAATTTCATAATTTTTCGAATCAGTATGTGAGCGTGGCAAAGGAAAACGCGTTTGACCAGTTTTAGTTGATTTTAATCGACTGGACAATGACCATTTTTCCAACGGTATCAGAATTTGACGAAACTAGTTTTGTTAGGACCGTATCGTCAATACGAAGCTAGAAAATATTTTTCTGGAATTTTTCTAGTTAGTAAGTGACCCCGGTAATATGAAATGTACGTTTAAAATCCAATATAGTGATTTAAATGTAAATTTGACGAAAACTGATCGAAACGATCGAATCAGCTTGCGATACATATCCCATTGTGTTCGGAATGGGGGTGAAACACTATGGACGACAGGCGGTGGGCCTCGTTTCGAGGTCGAAATAAAAAAGTCAACTTTTCTTGAAATTAAATTAAAAAAAAACTCTCCCCTTAAATCCCTCTGCCCCCCCCCCCCCCGTTCACGTTTTTAATTCAGACGAAATAAAAAAAGGAGGGGAATCGCGATCTCCCCCAGGCGATCGATCGCCTCGACGCCGCCCAGCCACCAGGAGGCGGTCGCCTCCGACCAGGCCCCCCCCCTCTCCTCCATCGAAGAACCGCAACCCCCCTGCCTCATTCCACCTCGCCGCCACAGCAGCGTCAGCCACCCCAGGTCGATCTCGATCGAAGAAACCGCCCCCCTTCTTCCTCCTTAGACCGATGGTACCCCGCCCGAACCCCAGACCCGTAAACCCCCTCCCCCTTCCAGTTCGAGACTGGCGGACCTCAACTCCGCCCCGACCACCTCCGTACAGACCTCTGAGCCTCCACCACCTCTGAAAATGCAAAAGTGAGCCTTCTTCCTTTTATATGATTTTCTTTTTCAGTTTTAAATTTTATATATGATAAAAGGTTTAATTTTTATATGATAAAGGATATGATTTTTAGATTGAAAATATATATGATTAGCTTTAAAAATAAAGAGGGAAATCAGTTTTCTATAGTAAATTAAAGACTGGATTTTTATAAACATAAAGTTTAGATCTTTGATAAGGAAAAGATGATATTTTTATTTGAACAAAGGTGATATTTTTATTTGAACAAAGGTGAGATTTTTATTTAGTAAAGATAAGATTTTTTATTTAGATAACCATAAAAAAAGTTTATATTTTAATAGGAAAAAAATAGATTTTTCTATATTGAATAACAAGCTAAAAATTAGATTTTTCTATATTTGAATAGCGAAGAAAAAAATTCGATTTTTATATATTGAATAGTAAAGTAAAAATTCGATTTTTACATATGTAGTGGCTACGGGCAACGAAAGTGACAAAAGGCGAGAACAGTGATGATTTCCTGCATATGAAGAGTCGTGGCGTTTGGATTAGCTTTGGTGAGAACTCCTCACTTTAAATTTCTTTTCTAGTTATATAAATATATACTAGGATGCAGACGGTGTTTAGTAGCACCCGACACCACTGTCCACAGACCATGGACTTGTTTGTTTGGTTGCATAGAATAGTTAAATTATTTGATTGGGAGTTGGTTGTTTGGTGAATTGAAATTGATTTGATTGATATGTGTATGGCGTGGGCCATCACTAGACCAGGGATAAGGTTAGATAAGATGTGTTGACTGTACTCATCCGTTGAGATTAGTCATGTGTTGAACGAAATATTTTAACAATAAAATTTACATCTTTATCATATATAAAATTAGAAACTAATTGGAAAATAGATAAGAAGAGTGGTCTCCTGGATATTGATCTGATGTTGGTTTCAGCCTTCGGGGTTAATATTTAGGGAATCGTTCTCTTACTAATTTACGATTGGAGTCTAAGTTGAAATCAAACGATAGATACCACAATTTTTATAAAATATATTAAATAACAAAAATAGTCACACGACAGTACTCATTCGTTGAGATTAGTCATGTGTTGACAAAAATATAGATTCATTTGTTGAATAGAATAATGGAATTATTGAAATATATAAAGCCGTATTGATTAGAGATGCGCTATTTTGACGCGAACGATATTTATATCGATTATATTCGTTTTTCAATTTGAATTGAATAGAATAGAAAACCAATTTGAATTGAATCGAACAGAAAACCAATTTGAATTGAATCGAATAGAAAACCAATTTGAATTGAATCGAATAGAAAACCAATTTGAATTGAATCGAATAGAAAACGAATTTGAATTGAATTGAATATAAAACGAATTCGAAATGAATTGAAAAGAAAACCAATTTGAATTGAATCGAATAGAAAACCAATTTGAATTGAATCGAATAGAAAACCAATTTGAATTGAATCGAATAGAAAACCAATTTGAATTGAATCGAATAGAAAACTAATTTGAATTGAATCGAATAGAATACGAATTTCAATTGAATTGAATATAAAACGAATTCGAAATGAATTGAAAAGAAAACGAATTTGAATTGAATTGAATATAAAACGAATTCGAAATGAATTGAAAAGAAAACGAATTTGAATTGAATATAAAACGAATTCGAATTGAATTGAAAACGAATTCGAATTGAATTGAAAACGAATTGAAATGAATTCAAATTGAATTGAAATTTGAATTGAATAGAAATGAATTTTAAAACGAATTTATAAGGAAAAATTCAATTTTGATTTGAATTGAAATGGAAGTTGAAATGTTTTTGAAACGAATTTAAAACTATTTATAAAATTCGTTTTAAATAGAAATCAATGAAATATATATAATATATATATATATTATATATATAATGGCCTGAATAGAACGCGCCGCGGCAGTTCGTAAATTTCGACCATTAACTTCGAACGGACATTACGGGAGATCCGACCGTCGGATTCTCCTAAAACGGAACCGTTGGGTTCGTATAGAAAAGAGCTTTCTAACAAATATTAGAAATTTGAAATCTAACGGTTGGATTTGGAGATACGTCCAAATCAAATTTGGAAAAGGTCGCTGTAAGTGCAGTTCGATGGCCGTTGATGGAAATTGACTGTACGGGCCTTGATAAAATTATTAAAAATAGTAATAATTTGTGTAGAATCATAAGAAATGATTTGGGAAAAACTGGGATGAAAAACTCCATATTTAAAAAGATAAAAATAGATTTTTATCGAAATGAACTAGTTTTGAACTAAAATTAAAACCCATTTATTTTTAAATAAATAAATTGGATTTGAAATGGATTTTAAATAGAATTGATTTGTGGGTTTATCGTGAACGGTGTTTTAAATATCACTAGTTCATTAACCCGATAATAAATAGAATGTGATTTGGGTTTATCGTGAACTGTGTTTTAAATGACATTAGTTCTTTAACCCAGTAAAAGGAGTTTTAATGAATCTGCAATTAGATTGAAATGTGAATTGATAATCTAAATTATCAAATTTAGAAAGTGAGCGAGAATGGAGTATCACCAGTTTTGCTCCAAAACGATAGTCAAATCTTTAATTAGATTTGAACGTGAAATGGTAATTAAATTTAGCGATAACACCACGGTGTTAGATATGGAGTATTACCAGTTTTGCTTCATGGGATGAATAGGTTGGGATTGGGAAATAAAATAAATAATTACTTCGGTGTGGTTCGCTAATCTCGACTAGTTTGGAAAACCATAATTTGGTTTGATATGACATCCAATGGAAGATTAAAGAATAAATTTTAAAGAATTTATCTTTGATAAAATTAATGGGAACCTTTCCTTAAGAATTGAAATGTAGAAACTAGCTGTAGGTTAGTTAAGAAGAATGGTTTCCTGGGTATTGATATGATGTTGGTTTCGGCCTTCGGGGTTAATATTTGGGGAATTGCTCTCTTACTGATTTACGGTTAGTGACTAATGAATTGGAATGAGGCGTATGTTGTGTTAGTGTAACATTTGTTTACTATATACGCGGGTTGTTCGGAAAGTCCGTGTTTATACCCATTCTGAATAACCGATTCGACGATAAGTCGAAGATGATGACGGTGGTCGAAGACCGGAAGTCTTCACATCGTTTGGGTGATTACTATTGATCTTGATTGGGCTGTACACCCAAGATGAGAGAATCAGTTGGTGGTCGTCCAGACGTACTTGGAGATCGATGGATATGCGAGGAAAGTGCCTCCGGTTTCGTTCAGACCCAGAACGAACTTGTAAATGGATTGTGTGTCTGACATTGGACTTTATTCTGTATTGATTGATCTCTATTAAATATACATCTGTTTGGCGGCGGAGAATTTATTCTCTTTCTTAACGCCCTTCTCTGAGATGTACGAGCTCAGAGGTTGTATATCGATGGACATCAGTCGCATGGCATGAATTGCCTGTGTGGCATGCTGAGTTGCATGGATCAAGGCTTCTGTTGAAAAGCAAAGTCTTGTGGTTGATGATCAAAGCACGACCTACGTGGCAGTTTTGTGTATAACGTGAATTCGCGAGCCTCACACCTCGGTATGAGTTAAAAACGGGATAAGGACTGCAGGGAGAGCACGACGTTTCTTTCTAGCTTTGTTGGTGTCAGTGACTTACCAGCCCTGACATTTATATACTTTTCACCTATGTGGTTGTTGGATGAGGTGCCTCGATTTTAGGTTTGTAAGGACCGGGAAACGTGTGTTCAGGAATAATTAATCCTCAAACGTAAGAGAGGACCGGCCCTGAAGATCCAAGGATTGCCCAGAGTGCGTAGTCCTGAGACATTTGCTAGAGTGTTTCGAAGCAGAGAGGAGCTTGCCCCTTGCTTCGACTCATGACGGAAATCCAATTTCCAATATGTGTATTTCGGCTTTATTTATAGAGCCTAGTATGGCGACATAGTAGCATGGGATGCTATGCCGTCTATGATTGATATTTATGATTGAAATTGTTTTGACACTATACACTTATTATAGTATCAAATGATTTGTTTTTAAACGTACCAAGCATGCTTGGCTGTTATAAGGTAAAACCCTATCCTCCGGCTTGTGTTGCATTGTGTGATGGGACCTGGGTCTTATAATAGCTTCATTTTTCGAAAAAGCATTGCATTGTTTATTCTATGCACTGGTATTGTTGGGAGGAAACCCGTTCCGTGTTATACGGCGTGGTCCCTTGAATTACTCTCCTTTAAAGTAAAGTTTTAAATAACTGTTTTAGTTCTCACACCAGTCACATGACTGACCTGGAGTTTATTGTTTTAACCTAAACTCTGGGTGCCCCTATTTTCGACACGGGTAGCTAGTAGTTTTGGTTTTGCAGATTTATATTCATAGGATCCTGGTTTACAGCTGGAATGATATCTGGAAAGCTCTGTATCCGTATATCTCCTTTAGTTCTGCTTTGTATTATTTTCCGCTGCTATGTAATTTATTGTAATCTCTGATATTTATCGAATGTAATTCATTCATTTATATTCTGTATATTCTTGTATTCTGATGGAATTGTTGTAATATACGATGAAATCTTCTTCTGTTTGTGTTCTGATTTGTCCTGTTCTCAAAACGATCAGGGGTTTCGAACGGTCTAGATCGGTTTAACGACTGATTCGGATCGAGCGAAATTTACGGCCGTCACATTTGGTATCAGAGCTTTGGTTTACAGAGCTCGAGAACAAGACACATTAGAACCATACGAAAGAATTCATCAGATATTGGATTAGCAATATCCAATTAGAATGACTCGTTAGAGATAGGATCAGTAGTATCCTAGAACGAGTGTGAAGAGTATATTTTTCAAATGAAGGCAATTTTGTTTTGAAAATTTAAATCGTTTTATACGTATTTGAATATTTATTTATTTTGAATTTGGGCAATCGAGTATATAAAGATTTTGCATATACGCGTCATGAACGTATATTCGAAGTTTTAATATACTGGATAAATATAGAATCATACTCGAGTGGCCCGAAGATGATTCTAATGGTTGAGTACTCGTCGTCAGAATTTATATTTGAGTGACGAAGGTGTGATTTCTATATATTTCCATTAGACTGGTGTGAGAACCAAAACTTATATAGATAGATTTATTGTGTGATTTGGCATCAAAAACATGATTTTCGACTATATATCAAATTTATGAATTTGAAACGTTAATCCACTAATAGATTGATGTTTGTGTTGTTTGTTTAGTTGTTTGATATTTTTTGAACCATTATGCCTAATTGCATCAAATATTGAATTGTATTGAAAATTAGTCGTATTTGCTTGCATATACATGTATATCCATTGAACAGGTCATAGCAAGGAGGCTAGAGCAGAGAATAAAATTTGTTTGCTCGACAAATAGGTACATGTTTACTATAATTTACTGTTTTGTTTGGGTGATGATTATTTTATGAGCCGATTGGCTTTTTCTTTTTCTTTTTGAGATCAGATGGCCTGTATGGCAATTTCGGGATTTTCCCGTGGCTCCCGGTGTAGGGGAGGTTATGGCGAAATTTTTCGAAAATTTAGGGTGTTAGCCAAATTTTTGAAGAATTTGAAAATTCTCAGAAACTGAAAAGTTGGAGAATGGAAGCCAGATCGAACGTAGAGTTGGTTAATCAAACCACTTTCGACTTTGTTCCTTTTCGGGGACGAAAAGTTTTAAGTGGGGGAGATTGTAACAACCCGGAAATGCGAGCCAGTTTAAAATTTTTATTTTGGCAATTTTAGCGAATTTTGAATATTTAAAATGAAATATTTTAAATAATATCGACGGAAAATTTATTTTGAATAGAATTAGAACGTATATATTATATACGTCGTCGTTAGAATATAAATAATTATATATAATTATAAATAGAATTGAAAATGGAGCGTTAGTTCGATAATTCGATTTCAAACTTCAATTGAATGTACCGGGTGCAAAACAATCCGGATTTTAGTGAAACCAAAAATAATAGAATCTAATTGAGAATATCTTTCCAACGAATCTGAAAAATCGAAATTTCATAGCGGGAATCAAAAGATATGTCCAGTTGAAAATTCTGAATAGTCGCTATGAAATTCAGGCCCTTAAAAATGGGAATTTTGCAAACGACCTCGCATTTCGACGAAACAACTTTTGTTGGGTCCGTGATGTCAAATTATTGCTAGGTTTCAAATTTCATAATTTTTCGAATCAGTATGTGAGCGTGGCAAAGGAAAACGCGTTTGACCAGTTTCAGTATATTTTAATCGACTGGAAAATGGCCATTTTTCCAACGGTCTCAGAATTTGACGAAACTAGTTTTGTTAGGACCGTATCGTCAATACGAAGCTAGAAAATATTTTTCTGGAATTTTTCTAGTTAGTATGTGACCCCGGTAATATGAAATGTACGTTTAAAATCCAATATAGTGATTTAAATGTAAATTTGACGAAAACTGATCGAAACGATCGAATCAGCTTGCGATACATATCCCATTGTGTTCGGAATGGGGGTGAAACGCTATGGACGACAGGCGGTGGGCCTCGTTTCGAGGTCGAAATAAAAAAGTCAACTTTTCTTGAAATTAAATTAAAAAAAACTCTCCCCTTAAATCCCTCTGCCCCCCCCCCCCCCCCCCGTTCACATTTTTAATTCAGACGAAATAAAAAAAAGGGGGGGGAATCGCGATCTCCCCCAGGCGATCGATCGCCTCGACGCCGCCCAGCCACCAGGAGGCGGTCGCCTCCGACCAGGCCCCCCTCTCCTCCATCGAAGAACCGCAACCCCCCCCCCCCCGCCTCATTCCACCTCGCCGCCACAGCAGCGTCAGCCACCCCAGGTCGATCTCGATCGAAGAAACCGCCCCCCCTTCTTCCTCCTTAGACCGATGGTACCCCGCCCGAACCCCAGACCCGTAAACCCCCTCCCCCTTCCAGTTCGAGACTGGCGGACCTCAACTCCGCCCCGACCACCTCCGTACAGACCTCCGAGCCTCCACCACCTCTGATAATGCAAAAGTGAGCCTTCTTCTGTAACGACACGGATTTCGCCCGGACCTAATCGATCGCTAAACCGACCAAGACCGTTCGAATCCCGCATACGCTAACTTTGGGTATACAACACATCAGAACAAATAACAGAAGACTTCAATAAACATCATAATAATGTTACATCAGAGTACAGAATATCAGAGTATATCGATAATAATACACAAACATCAATCAATTAATTGATTATATTTTCAAATATATAATTTTATATATTTAAAATCATATTTTCTAAAATCAGATTATATATAATCACAAATACGTTATTCATAAACAAATAACTCTCGACTCATTCTAGGGCATTTCTAACCCCATCTCTAACGAGTCACTCACTCTAGAATGCTACTGATTCTATCTCTAATGAGGATTCTTTTATAGGACATTACTAATCCTACCTCTGATGAGTCTTTTGTTCAGTTCTAATGAGTTGTACCCCAAAGATTTGAGTTTAACCAAAGCTCTGATACCAAATGTGAAGACCCGCAACTTCCCCGTAAAGGAAAACGTCGGATAATTCGAGAACAAGCCACAGCAGAACGCATACAGAAGAACATTTCATTGTATATTACAACAATGCATCAGATTACAAGAATATACAGAGTATAAACGAATATTACACAGAAATATCAGAGATTTAAATTACATTTAAATACATAGCAGCGGAAAATAATACAATACACAACTAGAATGAGATATACGGATACAAAGCTTTCCGGATATCGTTCCAGCTGTAAACCAGGATCCTGTGAATATAAATCTGCAAAACCGAAACTACTAGCTGCCCGTGTCAAAATAAGGGCACCCAGAGTTTAGGTTAAAACAATAAACTCCAGGTCAGTCATGTGACTGGTGTGAGAACTAAAACAGTTATTAATCTTTATTTTTAAATCATTAGGTAAATCAAGGGACCACGCCGTATAACACGGAACGGGTTTCCTCCCAAGAATACCAGTGCATAAAACAACAGCGCAATGCTAAGTAAAGAAGATGAAGCTGTTATAAGACCCAGGTCCTATCACACAATGCAACGCAAGCCGGGGGATAGGGTTTTCCCTTATAACAGCCAAAGAATGCTTGATACGTTTAAAACAAATCATTTGATACTATAATAAGTGCATAGTGTATAAAACAACTTCAAATCATAAGTATCAATCATAGGCGACATGAGCGTCCCATGCCACTATGTCGCCATATATAGGATTACAACTAAAACCGCAAGGTCACGTATTTGGAAATTGGATTTCCATCTATGAACCGAGGCAAAAGATAGTCCTCAACCGATTCGAGACAATCTAGCCCATGTCTCAGGTCCCAGACTCAGGTGGGCCTTGGATCGTCAGGGCCGGTCCACACGGAGTGGATTATTATGCCTGAACAATACGTCTCTCCGCCCTTTGGGGCGTAAACGAGCCAACGAATGACTCCATCGGTTCGAGAACGACCGATCAATCCGAGGCGCCTCGCAACAGCAACAACCACATAAGTCAAACTCGTCAGGGCGTGTAAAACCACTGACGCCACTTCTAGCTAGAAAGAAACGCAAGTCCTCCCTGAGGTCCGTCTCCCGTTTTTGGTTCATACCTGGTGTGAAACACGCGAGGTAAACGTTACACAAAGCTACGCCACAAAGGCCGTGCTTTGATCATCACCACAAGACTTTGCTTTTCAACAGAAGCCTTGATCATTTGCATCTTAGCATGCCACACAGGCAAACCATCCTATGCAACCGATATCAGTCACACAGAATGAAATCCGATGTCAGACACACAGTCCATTTACAAGTCCGTTCTGGGTCTGAACGAAACCGGAGGCACCTAGTACCCCGCATATCCATCGATCTCCAAGTACGTCTGGACGATCACTAACTGTTTCCATCTTCTTGGGTGTACAGCCCAATCAAGATCATCAGTTATCACCCAAACGACGTGAAGACCTCCGGTCTTCTACCATCGTCTTCATCTTCGACTTATCGTCGTATCAGTTATTCAGAATGGGATGAACCCGGTCTTTCCGAATAACTCGCGTATATTTTAAATAAGTGTTACACAAACACAACATACGCCTCATTCCAATTCATTAGTCACTAACCGTAAATTAATCAAGAGAATAATTCCCCAAATATTAACCCCGAAGGCCGAAACCAACATCAGATCAATACCCAGAAAACCATTCTGCTTGGCCAACCGACAGTTAGTTTCTAAATTTTACATTCAAATCTAATTAAAGATTTAACTATCGCCTGGAGCAAAACTGGTGATACTCCATTCTCGATCTTTTCAATCTAATTAAAGATTCATTAAAACTCCACTTAGTTTTAATCTGTGACTGGGTTAAAGAATCAGTGTCATCTAAAAACACGGTTCGCGATAAACCCAAAGTCACATTCCATTAATTATCGGGTTAAAGAACGAGTGTTATTTAAAAACACTGTTCACGATAAACCCAAAAATCATTCCATTAATTATCGGGTTAAAGAACGAGTGTTATTTAAAACACTGTTCACGATAAACCCAAAAATCAATATCAATTCAATTCCAATTAAATATCATTTAATTGGTACACTTCATTAAATCTAAATAAAAAGATTTAATCTTTTCTCAACTGGGTTCAAGAACAGTGTTAGTGAAGACACCATTCACGACAAACCCAAATCACATTCATTAATTATCGGGTTAAAGAACAAGTGTTATTTAAAACACTGTTCACGATAAACCCAAAAATCAATATCAATTCAATTCCAATTAAATATTATTTAATTGGTACACTTCATTAAATCTAAATAAAAAGATTTAATCTTTTCTCAACTGGGTTCAAGAACAGTGTTAGTGAAGACACCATTCACGACAAACCCAAATCCCATTTGATATTCAATATAAGGCTCTGAATAGAAAATATATCGGCTTATATTCAATATCAAATTCTACGATTAACAAATGTCGTATTGGAAATAACGATATAAATATATATCTTTCAAATTTTCGTAACAACATCCGTATAATCACAAATTCCAACATCGAAATATTCCGAAGACAATTTCGATTCAAATCCACTCCAATGCAATCATTGGAAATTTTGGTTATTTTCAAAACCATTTCAAATTCAATTTATTTATTTAAAAATAAATAGAATTATAATTCTAGTTCAAAACTAGTTCATTTCGATAAAAATCTATTTTTATCTTTTCAAATATGGAGTTTTTCATCCCAAACTTTCACAAATCATTTCTTATGATTTTACACAAATTATTACTATTTTTAATAATTTTATCAAGGCCCGTACAGTCGATTTCCAACAACGGCCATCGAACTGCACTTACATCGACCTTTTTCGAATTTGATTTGGACGTATCTCCAAATCCAACCGTTAGATTTCAAATTTCTAACATTCATTAGAAAGCTCTTTTCGATACGAACCCAACGGTTCCGGTTTTAGGAGAATCCGACGGTCGGATCTCCCGTAATGTCCGTTTTAAATAAATGGTCGAAATTCGCGAACTGCCGCGGCGCGGCGCGTTCTATTCAGGCCATTATATTATATATATAATATATATAATATATATTTCATCGATTTCTATTTAAAACGAATTATATAAATAGTTTTGAATTCGTTTCAAAAACAATTTCAACTTCCTTTTCAATTCAAATCAAAATTGAATTCTTCTTTATAAATTCGTTTTAAAATTCATTTCTATTCAATTCAAATTTCAATTCAATTTGAATTCATTTCAATTTGTTTTCAATTCAATTCGAAATCGTTTTCAATTCAATTCATTTCGAAATCGTTTTCAATTCAATTCATTTCGAAATCGTTTTCAATTCAATTCATTTCGAAATCGTTTTCAATTCAATTCATTTCGAAATCGTTTTCAATTCAATTCATTTCGAAATCGTTTTCAATTCAATTCATTTCGAAATCGTTTTCAATTCAATTCATTTCGAAATCGTTTTCAATTCAATTCATTTCGAAATCGTTTTCAATTCAATTCATTTCGAAATCGTTTTCAATTCAATTCATTTCGAAATCGTTTTCAATTCAATTCATTTCGAAATCGTTTTCAATTCAATTTGAATTCGTTTTCAATTCAATTCATTTCGAAATCGTTTTCAATTCAATTTGAATTCGTTTTCAATTCAATTCATTTCGAAATCGTTTTCAATTCAATTTGAATTCGTTTTTAATTCAATTTATTTCGAAATCGTTTTCAATTCAATTCATTTCGAAATCGTTTTCAATTCAATTTGAATTCGTTTTTAATTCAATTCATTTCGAAATCGTTTTCAATTCAATTCATTTCGAAATATTCGATTTCGAGATTACTTTTCAATATTCATTTTAAAATTAATAAAATCGATATAAATATCGTTTACGTCAAAATGGCGTAAATCTAATCAACACGGCTTCATAAATTTATATTTTCAAATATTCTATTTCAAATATTTCCTATTGTCAAAATATTTGTTATTATCAAAATATTCTTTATTTTCACGATTGGAATGAGGCCCAATCAATTACCATATAAAATTAATTATATGGATTTTCATACAACACATGTATATAATAACATTGAAAATAATCAACCATCAACCAAAGTGCACTACACTGTATAAGCATCAAATATAGATATTCAACGCTCATAACAGCCTGTCAATCAATCGATCGACATATTTAATCAATCAGGATGAGTGAACTTCAAATTTCATCCTAACACCCGTGTGGGGTTTCAAACAATCAAACACCGATTTTTATTCGTGCAGTTGGGCGATGTGTAAAATTTATCGTCCCAATCAATGTCATTCAAATAAGTGTACATAAACAAACCATCTGGTTTGTAAATGAATATTTATTTATTCACTTCACTATTTTCATATTCACGTTAAAAATTATATTTTTAACGATAAAACATTTTATTTCAACCTATGAATTTCTATTCAATTCATTTGCTCAATAAAATGATATTTTTATTTTTCTAACACATTTTAGAAAATTTCGGCGGCATAACGGCACGATACTAGAAACGGGACAAGGCCTAGCCTTATCCCCGGTCTAGTGAAGGCCCACGCCATTCACTCATCAATCAAATCAATTTCATTATGCAAACCACAAAATTTGGAGTAAGGGTCTAACCTAGCCTTACTCCTTCGCCTTATAACGGCGCACGTCTAATCCTAACCAATTTATCGATTCGATTATTCACACCCCAAACCACATTCAAACCAATATCGCAATCAATAACCAAACAGCCAAACAAACAAGTCCATGGTCTGTGGACGATTGTGTCGGGTGCTACTAAGCACCGTCTGCATCCTAGTATATATATATATATAACTAGAAAAATTAAATTGAAAGGTGAGAAGTTCTCACATATAGCTATCCTAGCTCCACGGCTCTTCATTTGCAGAAGTCTTCGTCGTTTCGCCTTTTTGTCAGCTTCGTCGCCCGTTTTCACTACATATACAAAAATCCCATTTTTACTTCGCTATTCAATATATAAAAATCGAATTTTTATTTCAAAGTTCAATATATAAAAATCGAATTTTTATTTCAAAGTTCAATATATAAAAATCGAATTTTTATTTCAAAGTTCAATATATAAAAATCGAATTTTTAGTTCAAAGTTCAATATATAAAAATCGAATTTTTAGTTCGAAGTTCAATATATAAAAATCGAATTTTTAGTTCGAAGTTCCATATATAAAAATCGAATTTTTAGTTCGAAGTTCAATATATAAAAATCGAATTTTTAGTTCAAAGTTCAATATATAAAAATCGAATTTTTAGTTCGAAGTTCAATATATAAAAATCGAATTTTTAGTTCAAAGTTCAATATATAAAAATCGAATTTTTAGTTCAAAGTTCAATATATAAAAATCGAATTTTTAGTTCAAAGTTCAATATATAAAAATCGAATTTTTAGTTCGAAGTTCAATATATAAAAATCGAATTTTCAGTTCGAAGTTCAATATATATAAATTCTATTTTTCTATCGAAGTTCAATATATAAAAATTATATTTTTCTATCGAAGTTCAAAACATAAAAACTATATTTTTCTTTCGAAGTTCAAAACATAAAAACTATATTTTTCTTTCGAAGTTCAAAAGATAAAAACTATATTTTTCCTTTCGAAGTTCAAAATCAGTTTTCTATTTCTTATAAAATCAGTTTTCTAATCTAAAAAAAAAAAAAAAAAAAAAAAAAATCAGTTTTCTTAACTAAATAAAATCAGTTTTCTAAACTAAAAAAAATCAGTTTTTATTTTCTTTTCAAAACCGTCTTTAAATTATTTTCAAAACAGTTTTTGAAACTCTTTTATAAAAAATCTGTTTCTCTTTTATTAAAAATGCAGTTTTAAATTTCTATTCTTTTAAAAATGGTTTTAAATTTCATTTAAAAATAGTTTTTGTTTTCTTTTAAAAACAGTTTTCAATTTTCTTTTCAAAAATTCTGTTTTCTAAAATTCTTTTAAAAATTCTGTTTTTAAAACTAAAAGAAATCGGTTTAAACTCTCTTTAACAAAATTCTGTTTTTTTTTCAAAACTAAAAGAAATATACAGTAATTAATTTTAAATCGTTTTATAAATCAGAAATCATAAAACAAAAATGAAAATAAATATGAAGTAAATGCTTACCGGCGTTCGTCGATTTGGGTCTCTCGAGGGTGGCGTCGCGACTGGATTCGACGGGGGGTGGGGCGACTGCTTCGCGAGCTTCGAGGGGGGGTGGTGGCTCTGCGTCTTCGCGAGCTTCGAGGGGGGGGTTCGAAGTACGAGGAAGAGGGGGGGGTACGGTGAGGGCGGCGGCTTCGCTTCAGGGGGGGGGCTCTTCGTCGGCGTTCGAGGTTGGGGGGGGGGGGGGGCGGCTCTGGCGATTCGATTTAGGTTTTTTTTTTTTTTTTTTTCCTTCTGAAAATAAAAGGGAACGGGGGGGCCAGTGAAGATAAAGGGAGGGAAAAGGAAATTAAATAATATTTTTTTTTTTTTTATTTAATTTGTAAAAAGGTTGACTTCTACATACGACCTCGAAGCGAGGCCCACCGCCTGTCTTCCATAGCGTTTTACCCCTATTCCGAACACAATGGGATATGCATCGCAAGCTGATTTGATCGTTACAATCAGTTTCCTTTTGTTCTTTCTTTTAAATCAATATATTGAATTTTAAACGTACATTTCAAATTACCGGGGCCACATACTAACTAGAAAAATTCCAGAAAAATATTTTCTAGCTTCGTATTGACGATACGGTCCTAACAAAACTAGTTTCGTCAAATTCTGAGACCGTTTGAAAAATGGCCAATTTCCAGTCGATTAAAATCAACAGAAACTGGTCAAACGCGTTTTCTTTTGCCACGCTCACATATTGATTCGAAAAATTATGAAATTTGAAATCTAGCAATAACTTTACACTGCGGACCCAACAAAAATGGTTTCGTCGAAATCCGAGGTCGTTTGCAAAATTACTATTTTTAAGGGCCTTATATATATAAAAATATATATAAATTCCACAGCGACTATTTCTAATTTTAAACTGGACATATCTTATCATTTCTAAAATGAAATCTCAGTTTGTTAACTTCGTTACAAAGATATAGTTATACAGATTCAAATATTTCTTGTTTCGTTCAATTCTGACTTATATTGAATTCTGTATATTCATTTGAAATTAGAAATCGAATTTTCGAACTACCGCGCCATTTTCAATTCTATTTATAATTATATATAAATATTTATATTCTAACGACGACGTATATAAATATATACGTCGAATTCTATTCAAAATAAATTTCACGTCGATATTATTTAAAATAATCTATTTTAAATATTCAAAATTCGCTAAAATTGCCAAAATAAAAATTTTAAACTGGCCCAGAATTTGCGGGTTGTTACATCTTCCTTTTATATGATTTTCTTTTTCAGTTTTAAATTTTATATATGATAAAAGCTTTAATTTTTATATGATAAAGGATATGATTTTTAGATTGAAAATATATATGATTAGCTTTAAAAATAAAGAGGGAAATCAGTTTTCTATAGTAAATTAAAGACTGGATTTTTATAAACATAAAGTTTAGATCTTTGATAAGGAAAAGATGAGATTTTTATTTGAACAAAGGTGAGATTTTTATTTGAACAAAGGTGAGATTTTTATTTAGTAAAGATAAGATTTTTTATTTAGATAACCATAAAAAAAGTTTATATTTTAATAGGAAAAAAATAGATTTTTCTATATTGAATAACAAGCTAAAAATTAGATTTTTCTATATTTGAATAGCGAAGAAAAAAAATTCGATTTTTATATATTGAATAGCAAGGTAAAAATTCGATTTTTACATATGTAGTGGCTACGGGCAACGAAAGTGACAAAAGGCGAGAACAGTGATGATTTCCTGCATATGAAGAGTCGTGGCGTTTGGATTAGCTTTGGTGAGAACTCCTCACTTTAAATTTCTTTTCTAGTTATATAAATATATACTATGATGCAGACGGTGTTTAGTAGCACCCGACACCATTGTCCACAGACCATGGACTTGTTTGTTTGGTTGCATAGAATAGTTAAATTATTTGATTGGGAGTTGGTTGTTTGGTGAATTGAAATTGATTTGATTGATATGTGTATGGCATGGGCCATCACTAAACTGGGGATAAGGCTAGACCTCGTCCCGTTTCTAGTATCGTGTCGTTATGCCGCCGAAATTTTCTAAAATAAGTTAGAAAAATAAAGATATCATTTTATTTAATAAATGAACTGAATAGAATATTCGTAGGTTGAATAAAATAATTTGGTCGTTAAAAATATATTTTTTAACGTGAATGTGAATAAATGAATATTTATAAACAAATCGGCCGATTTGTTTATATACACCTATTTGAAGGACATTGATTGGGACGATAAATTTTACACGTCGCCCAACTACACAAATAAAAATCTGTGTTTGTAGATTTGAAACCCCACACGGGAATTGGGATAATATATCACATACACTAATCCCAATAATTAGTTGTGTGTCGATCGATTGATTGACAGGCTGTTATAAGCGTTAGATATCTATATTTGATGCTTATACAGTGTAGTGCACTTTGGATGATGGTTGATTATTTATCGTTGCTATTATATACATGTGTTGTATGAAAATCCGTATAATTAACTTTATATGGTAATTGATTGGGCCTCATTCCAATTTAGAAAATAAAAAATATTTATAAAATAAAGGTTCATGTGTTGACAGTACTCATCCGTTGAGATTAGTCATGTGTTGAACGAAATATTTTAACAATAAAATTTACATCTTTATCATATATAAAATTAGAAACTAATTGGAAAATAGATAAGATGAGTGGTCTCCTGGATATTGATCTGATGTTGGTTTCGGCCTTCGGGGTTAATGTTTAGGGAATCGTTCTCTTACTAATTTACGATTGGAGTCTAATTTGAAATCAAACGATAGATACCACAATTTTTATAAAATATATTAAATAACAAAAATAGTCACACGGGGACAGTACTCATTCGTTGAGATTAGTCATGTGTTGACAAAAATATAGATTCATTTGTTGAATAGAATAATGGAATTATTGAAATATATAAAGCCGTATTGATTAGAGATGCGCTATTTTGACGCGAACGATATTTATATCGATTATATTCGTTTTTCAATTTGAATTGAATCGAATAGAAAACCAATTTGAATTGAATCGAATAGAAACCAATTTGAATTGAGTCGAATAGAAAACCAATTTGAATTGAATCGAATAGAAAACCAATTTGAATTGAATCGAATAGAAAATGAATTTGAATTGAATTGAATATAAAACGAATTCGAAATGAATTGAAAAGAAAACCAATTTGAATTGAATCGAATAGAAAACCAATTTGAATTGAATCGAATAGAAAACCAATTTGAATTGAATCGAATAGAAAACCAATTTGAGTTGAATCGAATAGAAAACCAATTTGAATTGAATCGAATAGAAAACCAATTTGAATTGAATCGAATAGAAAACCAATTTGAATTGAATCGAATAGAAAACGAATTTGAATTGAATTGAATATAAAACGAATTCGAAATGAATTGAAAAGAAAACGAATTTGATTGAATTGAATATAAAAAGAATTCGAAATGAATTGAAAAGAAAACGAATTTGAATTGAATTGAATATAAAACGAATTCGAATTGAATTGAAAACGAACTCGAATTGAATTGAAAACGAATTGAAATGAATTCAAATTGAATTGAAATTTGAATTGAATAGAAATGAATTTTAAAACGAATTTATAAGGAAAATTTCAATTTTGATTTGAATTGAAATGGAAGTTGAAATGTTTTTGAAACGAATTTAAAACTATTTATAAAATTCGTTTTAAATAGAAATCGACGAAATATATAATATATATATATATATATATATATTATATATATAATGGCCTGAATAGAACGCACCGCGGTAGTTCGAAAATTTCGACTATTAACTTCGAACGGACATTACGGGAGATCCGACCGTCGGATTCTCCTAAAACCGGAACCTTTGGGTTCGTATCGAAAAGGGCTTTCTAACAAATATTAGAAATTTGAAATCTAACGGTTGGATTTGGAGATACGTCCAAATCAAATTTGGAAAAGGTCGCTGTAAGTGCAGTTCGATGGCCGTTGATGGAAATCGACTGTACGGGCCTTGATAAAATTATTAAAAATAGTAATAATTTGTGTAAAATCATAAGAAATGATTTGGAAAAAACTGGGATGAAAAACTCCATATTTAAAAAGATAAAAATAGATTTTTATCGAAATGAACTAGTTTTGAACTAAAATTAAAACCCATTTATTTTTAAATAAATAAATTGGATTTGAAATGGATTTTAAATAGAATTGATTTGTGGGTTTATCGTGACGGTGTTTTTAATAACACTAGTTCTTTAACCCGATAATAAATAGAATGTGATTTGGGTTTATCGTGAACTGTGTTTTAAATGACATTAGTTCTTTAACCCAGTAAAAGGAGTTTTAATGAATCTGCAATTAGATTGAAATGTGGATTGATAATCTAAATTATCAAATTTAGAAAGTGAGCGAGAACGGAGTATCACCAGTTTTGCTCCAAAACGATAGTCAAATCTTTAATTAGATTTGAACGTGAAATGGTAATTAAATTTAGCGATAACACCACGGTGTTAGATATGGAGTATTACCAGTTTTGCTTCATGGGATGAATAGGTTGGGATTGGGAAATAAAATAAATAATTACTTCGGTGTGGTTCGCTAATATTGACTAGTTTGGAAAACCATAATTTGGTTTGATATGACATCCAGTGGAAGATTAAAGAATAAATTTTAAAGAATTTATCTTTGATAAAATTAATGGTAACCTTTCTCTAAGAATTGAAATGTAGAAACTAGCTGTAGGTTAGTTAAGAAGAATGGTTTCCTGGGTATTGATATGATGTTGGTTTCGGCCTTCGGGGTTAATATTTGGGGAATTGCTCTCTTACTGATTTACGGTTAGTGACTAATGAATTGGAATGAGGCGTATGTTGTGTTAGTGTAACATTTGTTTACTATATACGCGGGTTGTTCGGAAAGTCCGGGTTTATACCCATTCTGAATAACCGATTCGACGATAAGTCGAAGATGATGACGGTGGTCGAAGACCGGAAGTCTTCACATCGTTTGGGTGATTACTAATAATCTTGATTGGGCTGTACACCCAAGATGAGTGAATCAGTTGGTGGTCGTCCAGACGTACTTGGAGATCGATGGATATGCGAGGAAAGTGCCTCCGGTTTCGTTCAGACCCAGAACGAACTTGTAAATGGATTGTGTGTCTGACATTGGACTTTATTCTGTGTTGATTGATCTCTATTAAATATACATCTGTTTAGCGGCAGAGAATTTATTCTCTTGCTTAACGCCCTTCTCTGAGACGTACGAGCTCAGAGGTTGTATATCGATGGACATCAGTCGCATGGCATGAATTGCCTATGTGGCATGCTGAGTTGCATGGATCAAGGCTTCTGTTGAAAAGCAAAGTCTTGTGGTTGATGATCAAAGCACGACCTACGTGGCAGCTTTGTGTATAACGTGAATTCGCGAGCCTCACACCTCGGTATGAGTTAAAAACGGGATAAGGACTGCAGGGAGAGCACGACGTTTCTTTCTAGCTTTGGTGGTGTCAGTGACTTACCAGCCCTGACATTTATATACTTTTCACCTATGTGGTTGTTGGATGAGGCGCCTCGATTTTAGGTCTGTAAGGACCGGGAAACGTATGTTCAGGAATAATTAATCCTCAAACGTAAGAGAGGACCGGCCCTGAAGATCCAAGGATTGCCCAGAGTGCGTAGTCCCGAGACATTTACTAGAGTGTTTCGAAGCAGAGAGGAGCTTGCCCCTTGCCTCGAATCATGACGGAAATCCAATTTCCAATACGTGTATTTCGGCTTTATTTGTAGAGCCTAGTATGGGGACATAGTAGCATGGGATGCTATGCCGTCTATGATTGATATTTATGATTGAAATTGTTTTGACACTATACACTTATTATAGTATCAAATGATTTGTTTTTAAACGTACCAAGCATGTTTGGCTGTTATAAGGTAAAACCCTATCCTCCAGCTTGTGTTGCATTGTGTGATGGGATCTGGGTCTTATAATAGCTTCATTTTTCGAAAAAGCATTGTGTTGTTTATTCTATGCACTGGTAATCTTAGGAGGAAACCCGTTCCGTGTTATACGGCGTGGTCCCTTGAATTACTCTCCTTTAAAGTAAAGTTTTAAATAACTGTTTTAGTTCTCACACCAGTCACATGACTGACCTGGAGTTTATTGTTTTAACCTAAACTCTGGGTGCCCTTATTTTCGACACGAGTAGCTAGTAGTTTTGGTTTTGCAGATTTATATTCACAGGATCCTGGTTTACAGCTGGAATGATATCCGGAAAGCTCTGTATCCGTATATCACATTCAGTTCTGCTTTGTATTATTTTCCGCTGCTATGTAATTTATTGTAATCTCTGATATTTATCGAATGTAATTCATTCATTTATATTCTGTATATTCTTGTATTCTGATGGAATTGTTGTAATATACGATGAAATGTTCTTCTGTTTGTATTCTGATTTGTCCTGTTCTCAAAACAATCAGGGGTTTCGAACGGTCTAGATCGGTTTAATGACTGATTCGGATCGAGCGAAATTCACGGCCGTCACAGAATTTTTCTCTTACTAATTTACGGTTAGAGACTGATGGAATGTGAATGGGGTTTATTGTGAACTGTGTTTTTAACGACATTCGTTCTTTAACCCGATTTACAGTGAAATGTGATTTGGAATTTATAAATCTTTTTATTAAGATTTAACGGGAATTTTCCAAAGTAAAGTTTTCCTATTTAATATATTAAATTGGAATGGAATGGAATTCGATTGATAATAATCGAAGTGAACTTCTATGGAGGAAGACTGTTAATACATATGGAATTTAAAAGGCTTTGCCGTTATTCCATTTATATTATTGGTCAGATACGGAAATTTATATCGATTACATATATCGATTTGTTTTCCATGAAGATTCCATGGTTAATGGAATGTGATTTTAGGTTGTCGTGAATGGTATCGTTAATAATACTGTTCTTAGACCCAGTGGAGTTAAGAAAATCAGAAACTAACTGGAGATTAGTTAAGTTGAATGGTTTCCTGGGTATTGATCTGATGTTGGTTTCGGCCATCGGGGTTAATGCTTAGGGAATTGTTCACTTGCTAATTTACGGTTAAAGGCTGATGGAATGGAATATGATTTTGGGTTTATCGTAAACCGTGTTTTAAAGGACATTGGTTCTTTAACCCAATTAAAGGCAGGGTATGATTTCCCAAGTTAAACAATCATTAATATTGATTTTTGGGAAGATTAAAACCAAGTGGAGTTTTAATGCATCTTTAAATAGATTTAAAT
The DNA here is from genome assembly GCA_030737875.1 of Allium sativum. Taxonomy (NCBI): domain Eukaryota; kingdom Viridiplantae; phylum Streptophyta; class Magnoliopsida; order Asparagales; family Amaryllidaceae; genus Allium; species Allium sativum. Next base: position 503,381,219 of record CM060921.1, on the reverse strand, counting down.
GATATCCAAAGGAAAATTAAAGAATAAATCTAAAGAATTTAACTTTGATAAAATTAATGGGAGCCTTTCCCAAAGTATAAGAATGTTTGAATAAAGGAATATTTTGGATTGGAATGAGGCGTATGTTGTGTTTTTAGAGCACTTGTTTATAATATACGCGAGTTATTCAGAAAGGTCGGGTTTATCCCATTCTAAATAACTGATTCGAAGATGTGTCGAGGATGACGACGGTGGTCGAAGACCAGAGGTCTTCACATCGTTTGGATGATTACTGATGTCTTGATTTGGGTTGTACACCCGAGACTAGGTAATAAGTGGTGATCGTCCGGACGTACTTGGAGATCGACGGATATGCGAGGGCCTCTCCGCTGTATTAGACCTATAGGGGAGGAATAAGGTGCCTCCAGTTTCGTTCAGACCCATAATGAACTTGTAAATGGATGTGTGTCTGATATCAGATTTCATTCTGTGTGAATGATTGACATCGGTTGCATAGCGTGGATTGCCTGTGTGGCATGCTGAGATGCAAATGATCAGGGCTTCTGTTGAAAAGTGGGATTTTGTGGTTGATGATCAAAGCACGGCTTTAATATAGCATAGCTTTGTGTAGCGTTAATTCGCGAGCCTCACACACCGGTGTGAACCAGAAACGGGAGAGGACCTCAGGGAAGGCATGCATAACAAGCATGCTTGGCTATTATAAGGGAAAACCCTATCCTCCGGCTTGTGTTGCATTGTGTGATGGGACTTGGGTCTTATAATAGCTTCATTGTTCTTTATTTAGCATTGCGCTGTTTGTTTTATGCACTGGTATTCTTGGGAGGAAACCCATTACGTGTTATACGGCGTGGTCCCTAGATTTACCTAACTTTAAAATAAAGATTAATAACTGTTTTAGTCCTTACACCAGTCACATGACTGACCTGGAGTTTATTGTTTTAACCTAAACTCTGGGTGCCCCTATTTTGCACACGGGCAGCTAGTAGCTTTGGTTTTGCAGATTTATATCCACAGGATCTTGATTTACAGCTGGAATGGTATTCGGAAAGCTCTGTATCTGTATATTCTTTTCTGTTGTATTTTGTATTATTTTTCCGCTGCATTGTAACTTGTAAATCTCTGATATTTAGTAAATGTGTAATATTTATTCATACTCTGTATATTCTTGTATTCTGATGTAAATTGTTGTAATAACAATGAAATGTTCTTCTGTTTGTGTTCTGATTCGTCTTATCCTCAAGGCAATCCGTTCTTTCCTTCATGGGGAAATTCAGGTTGTCTCACATATTTGATATATTTGTGATGATATGTATTAATTAGCTATGCATTTATTGGTTATTTCAAATTTTAGACAAACAGATGAATCCAACAAATTATTATTAAATATTATAATAGTGTGCCAACATAAGATGTGACTCGCTAAAAGTTTATTAGTGCCACTGCGATGACTATCTTGAATAAAAACTACGGTCATTGCTATGGAGTTATTACGTTTTTAACAATGTAGTGGCGACAATTTTTTTGCATAAAGGTAGGGAGTTACAACGGCATCGCTAAATATTAGCGATGCCATCGTGATACCATATTTAAAATAAGCAACTGGTTTAAGGCATCGCTAAAATTTAACGATGCCAATTTTAGGATGTGTTAGTGACACCATACAATTTAGTGATGTTCCTTTTTCTGTCGCCCATCCGACATCGTTGTGGCGTCATTAACAACATTAGCTTAGATCCTTCATCGTTGTAATAGTGTTGATTGATTTGTAGTAGTGTTAGTTGGTATTGATATGAATTTTTTTTACATGATTTTGACTAGTTCTTCAACATTGGCTTTGTGTATCAGATTCCTGCTTAGCATTCTATGATTTAGCGACTATAACGGAGGATTTCAACTATAGATATGAGAGTTGGAACGAAATGAAAACAACTTTTGACTTTATATTCTTCAATCATTAAGCTTAGATCCTTCGTACTCTAGCCTCCATAATGTCTACTTTATCATGAGTTGCTATGAAACTTGAGGTTATTTTGTTTCTAAAATTGAAATCATTGTAGATCGTTTGCATTTGTGAAAGGTCTAAAAGTAATAGGACTAAATAGATATGAGCACTTGATTTGACCGAATAACCATAAAATCTTTCTTTGTTATTATTTTCACAAACTTGAATGTTAACCTGGATTTTATCCAAATACAAGTCCAAAAGAACTAGAACATTCACAAGAAGGTAAGTATGGGTCAGAATCACTTGAAACTTGGTCAAAACACTCGAAAGAAGGTAAGCACGAACATCAAGAAAAATAAATCGAGAATACATTAGTTATTTTGGTTGGCAATGACCCATGCAGCACCGACTCGAACTAACACAGTGCAGCCCATCATAGTTTTTCTACCATGTTCCACGTAGTCTTAATCGCTTATACCTAAAGTTTGCTAGTAATCAAATATGTTACACTCAAGTTATAGATAGCACATCCAATCTAAAATATAGGTTGAACCAGTCCGAGTATGAAGTACTACTAAATAGAGTCCAAAAGCTAATAAATTTCACACGTAGCATCACAAGGAGATAAAAAGGCCACAGAAAAGATGAAAACTCCCCAAAAATCCAAGATTTTAGGTCAGTACCAGCTCATGGTCGACAACGACCCGAATCAAGGACTCATATGGAGTCCAAACTTCTAGCATGATATCTGGGTTTTGATATTAGCTCTCGTGTCGTGGTCTGGTCCAGTCCATTTCTAAACTGTTAAAAATACCATATTACCTACAATGTAAAGAGGATCTGAACACTACCTAGTTACATGTTTTTGGAACAATATTCAGGTTTCTCTTCCCTCAGATCAATCACCAGAAGGACTACTGTGATTCCTTAGTCGGTCTTTGTATTTTTGGTATCTTCTTTTTCTTCAACCAGTTGTAATTTAAACATCGGTAATACGCAGTTAGTGAATAAAAAAATCTTCATAGTGGAAGTTGGCTTCTTTAATAGTTGAACCACTATAAAATCTTATATTCTATCGATTGTTTTCTTTCTTTTTAATCTATTTTCACTATTTAATTATTATTCAAATTTGATATACAATGAAATGAACTCAATTGTCTAAATAGGCTGATGCTTTCATACCCACCGAGTGTATGCTGTGACAACTCGCTATATTAAACTACATAACATGCTCAAACTGATAGATAAATAATGATGTATAATAAGAATCAATCACAAAATCATATACACAAAAATTATCTTAGAATCGTGCGGCGGAAATAAATACATACATAAGTAGCTCACGAAGCTACTGCATAAGTTTACATTTATTTTTCTGAAGTAAAACAACAAGAAATAACAAAGTCTAACAACTACATAACTAAACTACAATTACGAACTAAGCTGTACAAAGATGGAGTCACAGCAATACCTTTGTCTCTAAAAGAGCACTCCTCAACTATAATACTTAGCCTGACCCAAGCATAATGGAAACACAATACTTGAATTAGAACTAAGATTCTCATGAATGTTAACAAAAGAAAGTGCAAAGTTACTTAAGAGATGTTATAGGATTTTACATCTCTTAAGGATTTGTTAACCATCTATATATAATAGGATATAAGATACACTATATATATGATGCCTATCAGCTAAATAAATATTAAAACTGCATTAAGGCTTTTCATTAATCTACATCAATACATTTTAAAGCATGTAGTCTATGCGGGTCATGTACATAATCGATAATGTCGGTAGCCAGTGAGTTCCTTATTGGTACAATGCAAAAATAAAATTATAGTGGACTTGTATAAACATAAAATATAATAAGGCACATGGTACGATTCTACCAGTTTACTCTTTTTAGTTGGTTACAACCCCTAAGACTGACTGCGTATAACACCCCCAAATCAATTAAAATATAGTAATTGTAAGAGGTATGCCTGCTAGAGGTAGCTAGCCTCAATGGCCAGACATTAGCTTCTGTTTTTTTTTCATTGTAATTTTGACATAAATGTCAAGGCTATCCATCGCCGTTCACGTACCTTATTCTAGTAAATATCCGAAAATTCCACCACTTCATTTCAGAACGTCTTCCATCTGTATAGTTCTCAAAGTGGTTCCAGTATTGACAATTAGTATATTAATATCCATTCCCAGTCTCTTAAACAATTAATTTCCATACTACATGTCATGGTCATTTTATATTTCAATAAAACATCATATTTTCGTATCAAAAATCAATTTAGCTCAAATTTTAATTTCACATCATCATACCCTAAACTAGTTCAATATTGGATTCAAGTTCCAGTTTCATATTTTCTTATCACAAATCAATTCGTTATCAGGTCCCAACTTCAATTTAATCTTTCATGTTATAAATATCAGTGTTCAAAAGTAATCATTTGCATGTAAAATAGTTTTAGCCTCGAACAACTTGGATTAAAAAATATAATTTTAGTAAAAATATTATATATATGATAGTTGAGTTTAAAATAGTTTAGTTGATATATTTTAGGTTTAAAAATACTTTTAATTGAGAATAGTTGGAAAAAACAGTATAATGAAGATTAATTATAATAGAAAGAGAAAATAATACTAATTTAAAAACAGTCTTTAATGTAATAGTTTGGAACAAAATAGTTTATTTTTCTTTATACCATATGGACTTAATCTGAAATTCTCAAAATTTCACTTTAAACCATTTTGAATCTCCCATTTCCATGTAAAACAAATTCTAAATCATTTCAAGTTTCAATTTATAACCAATTAAAATTTCAATTTCCTGGTCCTAAATCAGCTTCAATTTAAATGTTTTTGATCTTAATTTCCAATTTAAAAATATTTACATTAAATTGGCTTTAAAACTTAGATTCAGTTTTTAATCCCGTTTACATAAAATTGGTTTAAATCTTAAATTTCAAATTTCATCTTTTGCATTTGAAGTAATTCAATTTCGATAAATTCATATTAAATTTAAACTTTAAAGATTTAAACCCAACAAATTTAAGTCCAAATGGTTTATTTATTAAATTTATAAATTTGAATATTTCATTTATTTCATATCACACAACAAAAAAGGCCTTTGACAACTCTAAAAAATAACTGTAGTATGTATTTTACAACATTCCTTGAAGGTTGATTTAGCCGCAGTTATAATAGGGCATATGTATTACAATTATTCAAAAAAAATTGCGGTAAAATGTTGAAATTTAGTATATTATAACTATTATTTAAGGGATTAAAATGTTATCAAATGGTTTGTTACAATTATTAGCGAGATTTGTAATATATTAAAGTACAATTATTTACCCTTGTAAAATATAATTCAACCACCATTTAAAGCTATTGTCTATATATTTTACAACCATTTTGAAATATTGTGAAGTATTTACTATAGATTTTTAACACTACATAGATTTTTGACACATTACAAACACATAAATGAAGAAATTTCAAATTTTCAAATAAAGTTCAAAGATTAAACAATAAACAACACCATTCAAAATTACTCCCTTTCAAAATAAGTCAATTTCTTTTTTATTAAATAAAATATTTAAATATTCAATTTCTAAAATATAAATGGTTGCATTAGCCATTTGCGAATATGAAGCTGTGACATGCGCAAGACTATTGTCGAATAGAATATAGAAAAATGCAAAAGATGTTGATACCATTGTTGTGTATTCGTTGAGTGACCAACATTGTCAAGTGTCAAGGACTCAACATTACATGATGAAATGATTTTTGCTTGTAGTCATTAATTAATCTGGATCACTTCACTTTAGAGTTTTTCTTGCACTATTTGAAGAGATAACTCCCTAAGGGTCGACGTAGTACAAGATTTCAAGCATGTAAGGTAGCGTTATTTGATGGTTTAACAAAATTTTCTAGAAATTTGGATTAGACGATCCTATGGTTTTCAATTTGCCATTTTTTGGTGATACCCTGTTGGGTTTGTCTTGGTACACTTGATCATAACATATTTCCATCTATTAGATAAGGGAACACCTAATAAATAGATCCATAAACTACTAGAAAATCAAAGCATCCCAACGCCCATTTTCCAATGGCCGCCTACGTTTATAAAGGGGTCGTTGGAAGCCGACGAAACAAAAGCCGTTGATGACCATTAGCAACCGTTGGAAATTTTCGGGTATCACCTGAACCAACAAGCCAAGAATCATTATCTTCCCTAAATAACGTTTTTCCCCTTTTCACCAAATTTTCACCTTCAAACTTGCTGCCAACACTCCTACTACCAATCCAACCACCTCCGATGCCATCTAGGAGCTTCTCCAACCCGTCTCTACCTTTCTTGCTCTTAGAATTAGGTAATTTCCCTAAACCTAATTTTTAGGTTTTAATAGAATTCGGGTTTAATTTGAAGTTTGCTTGATTCCTAGTTGTTTGTATATGTTAACCACATCATGTTACACCCTAATTGCTATTATTATCACCATCGTGATCGAATTGTTAGGAATTAAAAAAAAAAATAGTTTTGTACAGTATGTGTGTTTAGCTTGCTTCGGTCAGCGAACGATATGTGTGTGATAGAGTTTGCTAATAATATAATTTATGTAAACACGAAGTATATATTATGTTGAGTGATCGTAGTTTTGGAAAATTTGTGTGAACATGAGTTTTGTGCTTTTGCGAAATGATTTGGTGTATAAATGATTTTAACAGTAATTGTCGAAGTTAGAATTCAATAAATTGTAAAAATACATAATTTAGTATACATGTAAGAAAACGGTAAAATATAAACCAATTGTATATTTAAATTATATATAGACAAATATTTAAACCCTTAGATATTATTTGGCCCTGTCTGGCAAGTGTTGTATATGATCGTTATATGGATATTCGTTTTTTCTACAAAATGGACATTGATACATCATTTGTCGGATTTGTCCCTGTATTGGACAAGTTTTTTTTTTCTTTTCTGAAAGTTAAGTGCAAAATTTTATTTCACTATATAAACTGATTACAATGTGAACTTCTCTATAAACAAAAATACAAAAACAACCACATGAAAATCACGTATATTCTACTACAAAAAAAGAAACAAGTCTAAATAAACTAATACGATCACTGCATAAGCAATATTAAACTCCAAAATGGTTTCCGCAGTATAGAACCATTGAATCTCGACTACAACTGAGATCATGATTATGCACTGCAGAGAAAATATCCATAGATGTCGAAATATCCACAAACCAGCAATCTGTATAAACTTCAGAGAAAAAAACTCCAATATGAGTCAAGCGTGCATTCCCATTCACCACTGAGCTAACTAATAACAAGGACCAGTAAAAGTTTCGTGTAAACCCAGAATCAACTAGAACTGCATCAAGATAAAGAAGGGTCATACATAGGGTTGCTTCTTGTATGCCTTCTAGAAGATTCATATTTGAATTTAAAGGATAGACGTCCTCTGGCGAATAATCAACACCCTCGTCTAAATCTTCCCAAAATTTGCCTATCAGTTTCTTGGATTTTGAAGAGGGCTTTGAATTCTTCGGAATTGCAGTGGGCACTAAGGCTAGATCAATTGCAGGAAAAATTAAGCCACAACCAGACACAACAGGAGGAGGAGGTAATTGGATGTTGGGTGGGAGCATCAAATGGGTATAAGGAGAAGAATTAGCCTTAGAAGAAGAAGCAATACCCACAGAATTGTTGTTGACAGTAGAAGAGCCAGGCACTTTAGCAAATTTAGCTTTAGAAGCTTTCGAAGATGGTCTCGTAACAACGTTATTCTCTTCATTAAATAATGAGTTCAACCCAAAATCACCTTCAAATTCATTACCAACTATATTACCAGTATTTGCATTATTAACTTCATTACCATCCTTTGCTTTACTAACTTTATCACCACCCTTTGCATTACTAACTTTATAACCATCCTTTGCATTACTAACATTGTTTCCATCATTTGCACAACTAACTTCATTACCATCACGTGCATTACTAACATTACCATCTGTCTTACCACTATTATCCTTGACAGCAGCATCAACCCTATTCAAATTCTCATCTACGACGTCTTTATTCAAATTATTCTCCTCTGTATTAGAATTTGCAATATTCTTTCTTTGCCAGACCATCTTCCTTTTCGATATTACCCTCGTCCAACATTTATCATTATTTTTAGCCTTATTTCCTCCTTTACCCTGGTTACTAAATCTATAACCATGATTATGCTCACCAATATCTTCATTTTGCACTTCATATGACTCATCATTATTATCCCCTAAAACACAATCTGATGTTCTATGCCCAAAATATTTACAAGTAACACAAATACTCGGCTTCCATGTATATGATAGATTCACAGTGGGATGATCACTTAAGCATGATAACACAATAGAATCAGGTAATTCAACCTCAGGATTGATTTCAACAAGTGCTTTTGCATAACTAAAGCGCTGCAGCTTCTCAGTACTATAATCAAAACATATTAGCCTTCCTACGTGGCACGATAACCAGTTTATACCCACCAAAGTCCACAAAATTAATGGAATGTTAAAATTGAATCCAGATAGGAACCCTCTTGATAAGCCTATGTGGATTACCAATGGTGGGATCCCATTGAGATAAGATGAACATTCGGCCCCTTATGAATATAGGATCAAAATGAAGAATCTTACTCTGTCAATATCATTTGTGAATTGTATATAAAAATGGAAACCATCTAACCTGATAGTAAAATCCCCTAATAATTTCCATCGTGATTTCAGAAAGCCAACAACAATGGAGAAAGAAAGCGTACCATCGAGAAAGAATTCAATTAGAATATTATTCCAGTATTTCAATCCCTCCTCCTTAACTAGATCTGGAAGGGAGCCATCCTTTTTGATGTCAAAATGAATTGGTTTGTAGAGCCCAGCGTTCCTTGGAAGAGATCGAAATAACAAAGCAAAATCAGGTTTATCAGCAGATCTACAATCATCAGTAGATCGAATATCAGCAGATCGAAAATTATCAGATCGATTATCAGCAATTATAGCAGCGGATCTATTATCTAGAGCAGTAGCAGAATTATCCCGATTCCCAGTATCATCAGAATCCACACCAGTATGATTAACATCATCACAAAATTCATCAGAAGAAGCGGAGGGGATAGGATGTGGACGAGGGGATGAAAGAGGGGGAAAGGAAGAAGAATCAAAAGCAAAAGAGGAAATAGAAGATGAATTCGCCATTATCGATTGCCGTCATCAGAAGATCAATTGTATTGGACAAGTTACAAACACTATAAAGTAATTATATTTCGTAGATCATATCACCTTAAACGGTTAACAAAATTTTGACGGCATTTCCTTTATGTTCCTTGTGTACATGCATGCGTGTAAGATACAAAGAACACGGGGGAAATGCTGCCGAAATTTTGTGAAATCGTCTAAAATGATATGATTTACGAAATATAATTACTATTATGTTTGTAATAGGAAGTATGATGATCGACCATCAAAGAAGACACATAAGCGTCAATGAACCAATAGTTGTTTACTTAAAAAAAATTTATAAAAAAAATATAAAATTAATCAGTATATATTTACTAAATTAGTAAATAAAATTTAAACAACATATAAAATTAATGATTAATTTTCTTTACTTCATCATAAGTTTTAAAGTAGGAAAAAATGGTCAATTACTTTATCAATCGGAGCTGGATGTATCAAAGAAAGAAAATTAGTGGTGCAATAAGTGAACATTTTGAAAATGGGGTAAAAATATTCATCAAATTTGCAATAAGTAATATTGGAAATAGTACCGAAATTCGTTGTCCATATAGTAGGTGCAAATTGTTAAACTATTTAATACCAAATATGGTTAAGATTCATTTGCGCCAATATGGTTTACTATCCAATTATTTGTCGTGGGATCATCATGGAGAAACTGTAGTCCTAATAATGAAGAACACTCGACGGAGGTTAATAGTGTTGAAGTTAGTACGAATCTCATAGAAAATATGATCGAAAATGTTGCACGATCAATGTTCCCTAACGTTGAAATTGGTAACGACGATATTAACATCGAAGAGGAACCAAATGTTGAACATAAAAAAAATATGATTTATTGAATAATGCTAAAAAAACTTTGAAATGGATGTGAAAGCGGCACTCAGTTATCAGTAATTGTAGAATACATTGTAATAAAATCAAAATATAACCTTACGGAAGCTAAATTTACGGCTGTTGTTCAAGCTGCTAAACGCCATATGCCATCCAATAATTTAATGTGTGAAAATTCTTATAAGTGAAAAAATTTATGTCATCTTTTGGTTTGCTGTGTCAGAAAGTAGATACATTTTAAAGAGTTGCATGTTGTATCGGAAAGAAGACAACAATCTTAGAAAATGTAAGTATTGTAATCAAGAAAGATACAAACCAAGGAAAAAGAAGGGAAAAGAAGTTCCATACAAGTGTATGCATTATTTACCCATCACCCTAGACTTCAAAGATTATATGCATCATCTGTAACAGCGCATCATATGAGATGACACAGTGTGAGAACACCTCAAGAAGGTACATTGACACACCCATCGAATGGAGAAACCTGGAAAGATTTTAACAAGAAATATTCCGATTTCGCAGCGGAGAGCCGCAACGTTATACTAGGTTTATATACAGATGGCTTCGCACCATTTTCTTAGTTTGGTTCAAAATATTCATCTTGGCCTATAATAATCACACCTTACAATCCACCCCCGTGGATGTGTATGAAAACTCCATACACGTTTCTCACAGTTGTCGTCCCTGCCCCTGACCCTGATGATCTGACACAGGGCATTGATGTTTACTTACAACCGTTAATCGAAGAATTGAAAAAATTATGGTACGAATAAGTTGAATCATACGACGTATCAAAAAAGAAATTTTTTCGTATGTTCGATCTTTGTTATGGACCATTAGTGATTTTCCTACATATGCAATGTTTTCGGGTTGGAGTACGGCCGGTCGTTTTGCTTGTCCTTATTGCATGGAAGAAACACGAGCATTTTCGTTACCATATGGAAAGAAAATTTCATGATTTGATTGTCATCGATGTTTTTTTCATACTAATCATCCTTCTATAAGAGTCAAAAAAACTTCACGTTAAATAGACATAAGACTCTACGACCACCAACGGTTTGGTTAAGTGAGGAAATATATGAACTTGTAAAAGATATCCAGTATTTTTTGTTAATGGATATAAATTCAACACCAAAGTATACAGTGCTGAAAAAATAACAAACAATACTGGTGTGTTAAAGGCATAGAAGATACATATAATCATATAAATGATTTTTATGGCGTGTTAATTCAGATTTTGCAATTGACATATTTTACAAGGTCCGTAGAGGATGTTTATTTGTTTAGATGCAACTGGTACAACAATGTTCTAGGTTATGCTATTAACGTGCATCCAAATTATAATCTTATAGAAATTAAACATACATCACGTTATCAAAAGTACGACCCTTTTGTAGTAGCCAAACAAGCTCTACAAGCTTATTATGCCCCTTATCCATCTCTAAAAAGGGATAAAGTAGATTGGTCTGTGGTTTTTAAAACCAAGGCAAGATTTACGTTCGGTGGACAGAATATTCCTGATGAACAAGCCTATCAAGCAGAGCTGAAGGAAAATGTTGAAATAACAATTGCAGACGATCAAATTGATTTTGGACCGTTAAATGATGGGACAAATGTATTAGTCGATGCGTTTGAGAGTGTAGGGGAAAACGACATAGAACACGAAACCGAGTCTGAATCAGAAAACGATGAAGACTGAGTAAAATCTGGTAATTTTCATAATTATTCACATTACATTTACCTATGTTTAATTTGCATTTGTCCAAGTTATCCAATTTTAACGACAATAATTGTATAATTACACACACAACACATACATGACATGAAAAATGTGTAGCATGTATTACTTTTTTAACAGTTCATCACTTCATAATTATTATGAATTGTATATGTATCTATGTGGCAAGTACATTATGTCTCGCTCTAGCTCTCGACGACGTGGCGGTGAGAGTAGTGGCTTCGGTTACCTAACGGTAATGAATCCTTTTGCATACATACAATAAATAACATTTAAATATATAGTGTTATAATATTTTATATGCTGACGTAACCTTTTTGTTATTCATCCTGTTTGCATATTCGACAAGCTAAGAAGGCCCAAGACAAAGAAGAAATTCAAGAGCTTAGAACCATGATTGAGCAGCTACAGGAGCAGAGTTGTCATCAGACTCTGCAGGTGGAGCAGCTAAATCAAAAGTTTGCGGAGTATGTGCAGTGCCGGTCCCATGCATTGGGTTGCCCAAGGCAGATGGATGGAAATTAAAAAATAGTAGGGAAAATTTGTTGCCCCCCCCCCCCACCAAACTTGAACCTCCCACCTAGCACAACCAATTTGCATCCCAAACCAACTACACCAAGGACTCTTTTCACTAATTGTTAGGTAACGAATTTATTTGAAATATATTTTTTACTATCAGCATCCTTCTCCTCCTCCTCCTTGTTGCCCACCTCAAGGAGGGTTGCCTGGGGCTGATGCCTGGTGGGCCTTGCCCTAGGGCCGGCATTGAGTATGTGCACAATCATAGTAGTTTTCCTTCATCATCAGGTGGTTCCGGAGGTGATGCTTGAGGTATATGTTTTCTATGACTTGGAGATGGTGACATTTTGTTTGAATGTTGTATATATCGGCACGAAGTGGGTGAGGATGATACTTCTGATATGTTTTGATGGTTTGTGGACATGTAACTTTGATGTATTGATTTGTGGACATGTATATGTTGATTTTTTGGATGTTTGGATGGTTTTTTTTTTTTTTTGTATATATTGATGTTTCTTTGATTTATTTTGGTTGCTTATATTGTTATTGGTATATATGTGTTGTATATATGTGAAACTGATTGGAATTGGATCAGAAATGGATTGGAAATGGGGTGGCTACCTGGCTGGAAGGTTATTTGCTTGCTATTATAAAAAAATAACCCGGTTTTTCCAACGGCCCCCAATGGCTTATTGGTCATTGTTTTTAAACAATTCCCAACGGCATGAAACTGTATGAAGAAGTTGAAAAAAACCATTGGAAAGAGTCCGTTGGAAATCGTAAACTCTATTCCAACTGCTATTCCAATGACTTCAAACGGTCGCCAACGACTTTGAGTCGTTGAATAGCCATGTATTCTAGTAGTGATATTTCCACCTGTTAAGCAATCCATGAATCTTACGGATACTATCTTATGACTTTTATTCCTACATTGCTTATGATGATGCTCCTAAAGTTTCTTGTTACCACATTCCAACTGTTGGCATCCATGTATTAGAAAACGCCTTCACACCTTTATCAATAATAGCTGATGAATTGATTGTACATGACCTATTGTATTGAAAAGAATGGATGTTAATATCTTATCTAATTTTCCAAATTCAATATATCAGCTCAACTTCTCAATACAACTTTGTGAAATATTTTTCTAGAATTATTCTCGGTTATTTTTGTTTGTGTTTTTGTCTTTAATCTCCAACTATTTCCACCTAAAGGTTAGGAAAGAAAATAGATTAGTGAATGGTAAAATTTGTGGTGTATTTGCAAATTACATTTTTTTTTTTTTTTTTTTGACCTATTTGATATTCAATTATCTTTTTACATTCGGTAGGATTGAGTAAATAATATTGACATATTTAATTGATTTGGGTGAGTTTAGAGAAACATGTTTGTCCTATCTACATTTACGCTTCTTAGGTAAAGGATTCAAACTTCCCTTAAATGAATCATCTAAATTAGGAAGTAAAAATTATAGCTAGCACCATGAAGACTTCTGTTAACTAGGAATAACATATAGTTGCACTCCATATTTTTTCCTCATAACTCAATAGGGGTAAGCTGTTATTTGTTTAACAGAAATAAATCAGCGGAATCAAATAAGTTTAATCATTATTTTGTAGGATAATTGGTTGAGTTTGGTTTTTGTTTTAATTTTACTTGGTTTTTTAGTTGGTTTTTGTTTTCAATGTTTGAAAGGCAACTTAATTAATCAAACCAAAGATAAAAATTAAATCACTCAAAAATACGTAATTATCAATGTCAGAATTAAAATTTACACTATTATGTTAGTGATTTTTTTTTTTTTATGCCAATATTTGTAGAGGAATTTGATCATGCATCGACTAGACAAATCATTTCAATCTTTGTATTATAACTCGATTTACCTTTATATAGCAACAAACTTGTTGAACAGGCCAAACAAATTATTTATTTGTTTGATTGATTCTGCTTTTGAAAAATATCGACTCCATCTAATTCAATCTTTTGTTCTTTATCTGGTTTGCTGTGATTGTAATATTATCTATCATCAATTCCAAACGTAACTAAACATTTGCTTGCTTCACTACTTTAGCTCTGAATGCAGAGGAATATTTCTATACAATATAGTAGTAATCCACAATAATGATATTGTGGAGAGATGATTACAAGTTGAAATTATGATATGTGATAAAGATTCGAACGCAATACAAGTACACAGGAACTGAACTATACTTCTTTTTCCTCAACCAATAATAATTAAACTTGGACGACCTTCGGTCAAATCCTACTATTAAAATAAGCCATTAATTTTGGTGTTTTATACTCAGTAAATGTGTTTTAGAAGAAAAAGGGAACAGTATAGAACTCTAATGCAGCCGAACATGCAATGCAAGAGGAAGGGCATCATGTGAAGAAGGCAATGGTACCATATCCAATTTGCATTCCAAAGGCAACACTTGTGCAGAAGCATCAAAGGTCAACATATTCTCAACAATCCTCAAAAGCACATTCTTGAGATCTTCTCCATTGCTCCATTCATGCACTTGTGCTTTTATCTTTTCTGGGTTGCTTACTATCAGATCCCAAACAGGGTAATTTTTCCTTGGCATTGCATAGTCTGTTTCACTTAGCTTTGACATTGGACAGTAGTCCCCTTTTCCATCTCCAAGGTAAATAAACCTTTTTCCTTTGCTTGAAGCTTGGATTCTTTCAATGATTTTACCCTGTTCATATGAATACGAACTCCATAAGAAACATAATTCAAGTTGTAACTGGTTTGCTATGGAAATTATTGCTTTCTAAGTACCTTGCACATATTTGGAGGGCAAAGGTTGCAACCATGGGACGAAGACATAGCATCAAACTCATGGTAAGGTAAAATCCAAAGCTTTCCTTCATCATCAACATAGCTCGGATTTGTATTGATTTCCGTAAAGCACTCGTAGATTCCATGATGTTTGAGAACTGTCTCTATGAAGAACAAGTTTGCATCGCTCACCACTCTCAAGTCACACCTGTTGAATTTTAATTTACTTTTTAAAAAATAGAGACTACAAAATCTATATATAAATGATCGGTAACATCATGGAGAGATAAAGTACCCAAGAGAATATGCTGTTTTGATTGCAGAAATGACATGAGGATCCAAAGGAGCGTTTTTCAACACCCTTGCAATGTCATCCACGGTTTTGCCTTGTGAATGCAATTCTTTCATCATCCTATCCTGTAATTAAAATTAAATTTTGAACAATTCAATATCTTAGAAAACTTGAAAAAACCAAAAAGTCTGAATCTTGTAAAAGAAATGATGAAAATAGAAAGTACCATGAGTGTATTCCAAGGCATTGTTGGAAGAAGCTGGTCGAAAAGCTGAGTAAAACCTAAATTATCGACAACCCAGTTATCGCTATCAATGTCGATGATGGTTTTGTCGAAATCGAAAACTATGATTGTTGATGAAGTCATCGGAATGTGAATGGTATATGTAGAAGAAAATAGCGTTCTTGATGTTTTGTGATTTGAGAAGGGGTTTAGGGAATGAGTAAATTTATAGGGCGAGAAGATGAAGGGAATGGGAAGGGAATATTCGTATTCTCGGTAGGCTTGTGCGAGTTGATCGGAATAACTGTGGAATAAACCTGTGTGCAAAAGGGGATTAAAGGATGAGGTGGAGGAATATTCATGGCATTTCTAGCTTTCTTTTCTCAAAAGTTTCCCGAAGGTTGGGCATTCCTTAGTTAGTGGGCATGAGTCAAACTCAATGCAACCCACGTGCACATTCAGCTTCATTTTAGTTAAATTATCAATATAATTTGATTGTGGAAGTTGACATCAAAGTTTTTTTTTTTTTTTTTTTTTTTTTTTTTTTTTTTTTTTTTTAACTGTTCCAAGGAAGGGTGAACAATATTCGGTTCAAATCGAATTAACCGACCAAATCGGTTCATTTCGGTCGGATTGATTCGGTTTTAAAACTAAATCGATTTGGTTCGATTTGTAAATTATATTTTTTTGGTTATCGATTTAACTGAATTAACCGAACATTTAATTTATTAACTAATTTTATGTTGTTGTGGTACTTCAGATAATTAGCTTAGTGATAAAACACAAAAGCATGTGTAGCAAATATGTTAAATTTTATTACAAGCATAAAATTTACTACTTAAAATTTCTCCGACTATGAATATGTGTCTTATTTTTGAGTGAATTTATCATTTAAATATTAACATATCTTTCAAGTTCGGTTAAATCGGTTACCGACCGATCAACCGAAATTAATTTGGTTCGGTTCGGTTTGAAAAAAATTTGGTTACAATTTGGTTTGAGCTTTTTTACCTTCAAATCAATCGAACAACCAAACGCTCACCCCTAGTTCGAAATAGACGCACCAATTGTCTTTGTTTTCCCCCCTCTTTTCCTATCATCAATTTTTTTCTCATATTAGTTGTATCTAAATCCAAGTTTCAAACTATTCAAATTTTGTCAGTTAGTGTTATGCGAATAGTGCTGCTAATTAATATACCACTAAATATTTAAAAAGGCAACGAACAGGGGGGATATTTCAAAGCACAAGTGTTATTCAGTATTTGTATGAAATAATTTCTAGTAAATTTGAAAGCTGAAAGGAAGAAGAAATGGATCAAGAACTAAGGGCAAGCTCAAGATGATAAAGCAAACAGTAACAGAAATATGAATATAAACAGGGTGGTCCAGCATGGTTAATACTGATCGCACTTTTGATCGATATAGAATTGACATTCAAGGTGGATCCATTTATGAACTTGGAAGTTTGAAACATATGTAAGTATGAGATAACTTATGCCACAGTGACGAGCAAACATGTTCGGTACCAACCATATTTTGTCGGTATTGACATGAATTTATTACTTGTTTTTGGCTAGTTCTTCATCGTTGGCTTTGTGTTTCTAAATTCTTGCTTGGTATTGTATTATCGAGCGATTACAACAGACGATTTTGACTTTAGATATGAGAGTTGGAACGAAATGAAAATCGATTTTGACTTTATACTCTTCAATCATTAAGCTCACATCCTTCATACTCTCGCTTCCATAATGCCTATTTTCTCGACAGTTGCTATCAAACTTGAGATTGTTTTGTTCTTAAACTTGAAATCATTGTAGATCGTTTGCATCTTGAAAGATCTAAAAATAACAGGATTAAATGGATGTAAGTGCTTGGTTTGGTCGAATCACCATAAAATCCTTCTTTGTTCTTTTCCCATACTTGAATGTTAATCCAGATTTATATGAATAGAAGTCCGGAAGAACCAGGACATTTAGAAGAAGATAAGTGTGGATCAGAATCACTTGAAGTTTGGTCCAAGTACTCGGAAGAAGGGAAGTGTAGACATTAAGAAAAACAAGTCAAGAATACACTAAGTATTTTGGTCGGCACTGACCCATGTCCTATGGGTCGGTGTCGGCTCGAACTTACAAAGTGCGACCCATCATGGGTATATGCATCATGTTCCATGTAGCCTTAATCACTTATACCCAAAGTTTGTTGATAATCCAATGTGTTTCGCTCAAGTTATAGATGGTTCATCTAATATGAAATGTAGGTCGAAGCCAATCCAAACATGAAGTAATACTAAACAAAGTCCAACAGATATGAAATTTCACATGTAGCATCTTCAGGGGATAAAAAGGCCATAAAAAGATGAAAACTCCCCAAAAGCGAAGATTTTGGGTTGGTACTTGCTCATGGTCGACAACGACCTGAATCAATGACTCATATGGAGTCCAAACTTCTAGAGTGGCATCTGCGTTCCGATATAAGCTCTCTTTTATCGTAGTCTGGTCCAATCCATTTCTAAACTCTTAAAAATAGCATATTACCTGCAATATAAAGAGGATATGAACACTATATAGTTACACGTTGTTTAAACAATATTCAAGCTTATCTTCCCTTTAACTAGTCACCAAAAATACTATTGTGACAGTTAGTCAGTCTTCGTACTAGTGGTTTATTCTTTTTCTTTAATGCAACTATAATTCAAACACTGGGAATTGGCAGTCTGTGAATACAAAATCTTCATAGTGAAAGTTACTTCTTTAACAGCTAAACCACTCTAAAATTTTATCTTCTATCCATTGTTTTCTTTCTTTTTAATTTATTTTTACTATTTAATTGCTATTCGGGTTTGATTTACAATGAAATCAAATCAGTTGTCTACATAGACTGGTGCTTTCATACCCATCAGGTGTATACTGTGAAAAATCGCTATTTTAAACTACATAACTTGCTCAAAATAATAGATAAATAATGGGGTATAATAAGAATCAATCATAGAATCACAGACACAAAAATTATCATAGAATCTCGCAGTGGAAATAAATACATACATAAGTAGTTCACGAAGCTACTACTTAAGTTTACATTTTATTTTCTGAAGTCTATCAACTACATAGCTAAACTGGAATGATGAACTAGGCTAGACAAAGATGGAGTCTTCAACAATACCATCATCTCTAGAAGACCACTCATCAACTATAGTACCTAGGCTAAACTAAGCATAATGAAAACACAATACTTGAGTCAGA
Organism: Allium sativum; assembly: GCA_030737875.1. NCBI lineage: Eukaryota > Viridiplantae > Streptophyta > Magnoliopsida > Asparagales > Amaryllidaceae > Allium > Allium sativum. The sequence goes on along the minus strand of CM060921.1, from coordinate 503,362,358 downwards.
TCTGAGACTCTCATGAAAGTTAACAATAGAAAGTGCAACGTAACTTAAGAGATGTTATAGGATTTTCCATTTCTTGAGGATCTATTATATGTATATATATGTGTGTATATATATATAATAAGATATAAGATACACTATACATATGATGCGTATCAGTTGAGTAAATATTAAAATTGCATTAAAGCTTTACATTAATCCCATCAGTACATTTTAAAGCATTTAGTCTATGTTGGTACAATGCCAAAATAAAATAATCATGGGCTCGTATAAGGATAAAATATAATAAGACACGTGGTAGGGTTCTACTAGTTTACCATTTCTGGTTGGTTGTAACCCCAAACGACCGAATGCGCATAGCACCTCCAAATCAATCAAGGTGCACCAGTCGAATTACAAGTCAAGATTGTAATTGCAAGATGCATGCATGCTAGAGGTAGCTATCCTCAATGGCTAGATGTAAGCTTTTGTTTTATTTATTGTAATTTCGACACAAATGTCAAGGTTACCACCATTGTTCACTTACTTTATTCTAGTAAACGTCAGTAAATTCCACCACTTCATTCTAGAACATCCTCCATCTGTATAGTTGTCAAAATAGTTCTAGTATTGACAATTAGTATACCAATATCTAGTCTCAATCTCATTAACAATCAAACGTCATTTTACACGTCATTCTCATTTTATATTTCAGTAAAATATCATATTATCATATCACAAATTAACTCAGCTCAAAATTTAATTTCACATTACCATATCCCTAACTAGTTCAATATCCACTTCACCAAAACAGAGGATTCTCAACGAGTATAAATGACGCTAGTAATTTCAGTGACACTTATACATATCAATGTAGAGGCATCTGGAACCATTTAAAACACTTATAAGTGTTACTAAATTCTATCGGCAAATGCTTATAAGCGTACACAAATGTTCATTCACAACGCTTAAGCGTTGGTAGCATTATATTCGCAGCACTTATATCCGTTACTCAACAATATTTTAATGAAATGTTGATAACATGCAACAAATCAACTAGAAAAAAATCCATATTCATGACAACATCAAAGTATGAACTATAAAAAAAAAATCAATACATAAAGGTTTTAAATTCAATACATATGCAAATTATAATCAAATAAACATCAAGAAATGACATCCACTTCCATAGTAATAACGACATAGAATTAACAAAATGCAAGAGTTTTTCATATTTGAAGTCTACAAATACCAAATGTGAAACTTCAGCCACATACCTTACATCCAAAATTTTGCGTAGCTTGTACCATCAGATTTTTTCTTTTTCTCCGCTTCTTCTACTGCTTACTGCATGCATTTATTTAAATGACATCAATTATGTTTCAAACAGTTCTAAGAAATTATTACCTTATATTGAAAGATAAAGTAATAAATGATAGTAAATGTTATTAGCTCAAAGTCATACCTTTTTAATTTTGATACATCTTTTGTCTATTGAACTCGATGGAGTCTTGCAATTTAAGCTCATTTTTAAGCCTTATGTTTTCTTCAAGAATCTCTAATGCAAATTCCACACCACAATCACATAGTGGTTGGTTCATCTAGTGGATGAATCCACAATTTCTAAGGGTTTCAGTCTTTGCACAAATAAAATATCGACGAACAACGTTTTTATTCATAGCATGTTCTGAATATTGGCTCAATGTTGCAATGACCTAGCAATCTTTGAGATTTTACTTCTCCAACGTAAAATTTTAGCAAAGGTGGAAATCTTGTTGGTGTTGTCGTTGGCCAAGGTGTCAATTTTCTTGGTGTTGTCGACCTGGTGGGAGGTCATATCATTCTGAACACTTAATAATGCCAAATCTCTTTCTAAGCCCAACTCTATTATCTCGAAGATGCTAAACGGAGTTGATGTCTGAGATCCGACCGAATCGCCCAAAGCATCTGAATAAACCGACGAATAATGCCATAGGAAGTAATCATGATAATCGGTCAAGGGCCTTGAGTATGAGGACATCTTTGATAAATAAATGAGCAGCAACACTATCAAGATGTAAAGACCTTAATTTAGAACCATGTAAATTGAATCTCATTTCAAATTTGAGTCCTATGTTAACATCAAAGCGTAGAGTTATCTCATCCAAATATCTAAATTAGGAAAAACTCAGAAACTCAGTTCCAAACTATGTTAACAACTAAGCAAAACTCAGAAACTCAATTCCAAACTAAGTTCCTAAACTCAGTAGCATACTGACTCCGTAAACTCAGTATGAAACTGGTTTATAAACTCAGTGTGAAGCTGGGTTTATAACCTCATTTTGGTACTAAGTTTATAAATCTAGTTTTGAACTAAGTTAAGCTCAGTTTAACTGAGTTTGTAAACTTAGTTGGAACTCGGTTTCATGCTAAGTTTGTAACCTCGATTGATACTAAGTTTATAAACTTATAATTTCTTACTATGTTTACAAATTCATTATGAAACTGAGTTTACAAACTTAGTTCCTACTGAGTTTATAAACTCAGTTTGGTTAAATGCTAGAATATAACATAAATCTTTAGTCACATAAGAAGGCAATAAACACGCACATTTGTTATCTCAACCCCACATTAGGCATGGATGCCACACAAACATAAGTTACAAAATTAGAACTACAATAGAAACAATCAAACAAGCAAAATAAGCAACAACCAATCAATAAAAAATAATGATATGGAACAATAATTAGTTCACAAACTATAAAACATGAAAATGAGCAACTAAATCAATAACAATCAAAATCATTCGACCATAAAATTAAATTAAAACAAACAAACAACATTAATAATAACTAGCATATATAAGCAATGGAAAATAATAGGCAACCAAATCCACAGCAGACGGTACTAAACAATCATCAAATCAACATGCAATAAGAAGCATACAAAGAAAATAGAAAATCCCAAAAGAGTTTATACCTTAATAGTAAAATGTGCACGCCAAATTATAAAACCCAGTGATCCTATTCGACGACTAGAAAGGAAAACTGCCTAAGTGGTGAAACGCCCTTTATTACCATGACATATGGAAGCCTATCACCGGGAAAATTATCTAAGTTACCAAAAAAAACTAGTTTAAGAATCCTTTGATAACATGATTTCCTATGAATAGTTTGTTTTATGTTAAAATATTACCCCAAAACTAATTATTATGTATTGATCCTTCTCATCACTCATATAAGAAGATGAAATCATGTAGCTAAAATTAGAAAATAAGGCTATTTAACTATCCAAGGAAGACGACCTTAACACCCTTGATGTTGAAAACTGTTATATGATTGACCTAGTGGTGTAAAGTTAGACTAAAATTTCTCCATCTACATTTTACCCGTTTTCAAAAAAAATACTAAAAGAACAAAACCAAAGGGCTTGGATGATTTTCAACGTGTGCGCAATACAACCATAGAATAGACTGACTGTTTTAAAGAATAGGTATTGCTCTCAGTTCTATCAAAAACCTTAGCAACGTCTTCCTCCCATTCGGCTTCACTTACATATGCCAAATATGATTTGGTTTGGATGCTTAAAGAAGAAAGATTTCCCTAAAATGTGTAGCTGACAACATTAGATCCTTCATACCGACCTTTGACCCAAGTTTTCTCTATAATCAGCCTGATTATGAATTGAATAGATCTCTATTACCACTTATTAGTGGCCAACTATGATCCCCATGCCACATTTGGTAGCATTCAAAATTTCTCTTCAACAATCATTTCATGTCCAATATTTCTCCCCCGTTTTCTAACCCTATAAGAAAATTTACGAGACATTCTGCCTATCCACTTAAAGACAAGCCTTTATTGAATCCAGCAGTTTTCTTTCTCTTTAGAACATACTCGCTCTCAAGAAATAAATTTCTATGAATTAAATTTTCATTTGATGATGATCTAATAATGCCAAGTTATCACAAAGCTCATTACCCATGAAATATTGGAATGAAGCTTTCTACACATCTGTATTCCTCATTAACAAGTTGCCAACTAAAGTCTTAAACAATAAAAGCCCACATGAAATGATATACAGTGTTAGACCAGAATATGGTTTTCTGAAAGCCTATGGGTGTCTATGTTTTCCATGTTTGATAGACTATAACAATCATAAACTAAGTATGAGATCAAGCCCATGCACATTCATTGGGTATGCACAAAACCAAAAAGGTTATAAGTGCATGGACAAAAATGGAAAAATATATATTTCTAGGCATGTGATATTTGATGAAAACAAGTTTCCTTATGCAGAAAAGCAAATCGGCAAAAAGGATGGGGAACAAAGCATAAACAATAACATACGGTTCGAGCCATTCATTACTGAACCACCTTCAATCGATAGCAATGAAGAGAAACAACGCACAAGCAATTTAAACACCCAGGAAGAAACTATGGATCAAACAAACGAGCAAACCAATGAGACACACAATGACTTAGAAGATACAAACATACATCAAAACATGCAGCATAGTGAAGATACAGAAAACAACAACAATGTTGACAATACCAGCAACAATGATACACAGCAGCAAACACCACCACAATCAACTGGACATCACATGATCACCAGGTCAAAGAGAGGCATCTTCAAACCCAAAGCATATAATATTTCTGCCAATGAGATCGAACCATTGAATTTCACTCAGGCTATAAGATCAAACAAATGGAAGGAGGCAATAGACACTGAATATAAAGCTCTCATAAAAAACAACACTTGGAGCTTAGTGACTCAACCAAAACACAAAAATGTGATTGGTTGTAGGTGGACATACAAAATAAAAAGAAAAGAAGATGGATCTATTGACAAATACAAGGCCAGACTGGTTGCAAAAGGTTACGCGCAACAATTTGGTTTTGATTTCAATGAAACTTTTTCCCCAATCATAAAACCCACAACCATCAGAATTATACTGACCATTGCTCTAAATAAAGGGTGGAATGTGAGGCAACTGGACGTCAACAATGCTTTTTTGAATGGGGAATTGACTGAAGAGGTATACATGCAACAGCCTGAAGGATATGGTACTGGTGATAAAGTATGCAAACTACACAAAGCAATATATGGCTTAAAACAAGCTTCGAGAGCTTGGTATGAAAAGCTAAAGTCAACTTTGTCTAACATGGGTTTCTCACAAGTTAAATCGGACAATTCTCTATATATGAAGAAGGGCATACATGGAACTGTGTTCATTCTAGTATACGTTGACGACATGCTAATAACAGGAGACAACAACGAAGAAATAAACAGAATCGTTCACAAGCTGGATCAAAATTTCTCCATTAAAGACTTGGGGGAACTAAAATATTTTCTTGGAATACAAGTGATTAGGAAAAACAATGGTGAATTAATATTATCCCAACAAAATTATATCACTGAAATACTGCAAAGGGCAAATATGCACAAGGCAAACTCATTACCTACGCCTATGATTAGTAACCTAAGACTATCTAAGCATAAAGGAGAAGCTATCGACAATGCCAAACAATATAGAAGCATAATAGGAGTGTTACAATACGCCACTATTACTCGACCAGACATATGCTACAGCGTCAATAAACTCAGTCAATACATGCAGAACCCTTTATCAGAACATTGGACGGCATTAAAGAGAGTGTTACGATACTTACAAGGCACAAAACATTACGGTATACGCCTAAATTCAGAAAAGGAACTTAACCTACAGTGCTTTAGCGATGCCGATTGGGCCAACGATATTGACGATCGAAAGTCTGTCTCAGGATACTGCGTTTACCTCGGTTCCAATATCATTTCCTGGTGTACGAAGAAACAACATACCACATTAAGATCTAGCACAGAAGCTGAGTACCGTGCACTGGCAAGCGCTACAGCCGAAATCATGTGGATAGAATCACTGATGGAGGAGCTTGGTTTCACTCCAAGACGAAAGCCGGTCATTTGGTACGATAATAAGAGCACAGTATCTTTATCTCTAAACCCTATTCAACATTCAAGGACGAAACATCTTGAAATTGATCTCCACTTTGTGAGAGAAAGAACGCAATCAGGAAGACTTGCAATATGTCATGTGCCCGCATACTATCAGAGAGCAGATGCTCTCACAAAGGCCCTTTCGACCAAAAAATTTATCAGAATGAGAGAGGAACTTCGCGTTATCAGTGCAGGCGGAAGCCAGAATGAGCAAGGAAACCCCAGTTCGAACTGAGGGGGCATAATGAAGACAATAGAGCTGTTACAATAGAGCCGTTAGAGTGTGAACACGTTTTTATCATATTTAGCATGCTTTGTCATTATCTACTAGCCGTTAGGCTCATGCATACTTGGTATATTTAATACTAGCCGTTATGCTCATACATATTTGGTATATTTTGTACTAGTCGTTGGGCTCATAGCACTATATATATGTGCACTTTGTATCATGTTTTGCATCAATAAAAATTGCAATTGTTCCTCTCTAATAACTCTCCTTCTCATCCCTTAATAATATCAACCACGCAAACATAAATTACAAAATTAGAACTACCATAGAAACAATCAAACAGGCAAAATAAGCAACAACCAATCAATAAAAAATAACGATAAGGAACAATAATTAGTACACAAACTATAAAACATGCAAATGAGCAAGTAAATCAATAAAAATGAAAATCATTCGACCATAAAATTAAACAAAAACAAACAAACAACATTAATAATAACTAGCATATATAAGCAATGGAAAATAATAGGCAACCAAATCCATAGCAGTCGGTAATAAACAATCATTAAATCAACATGCAATAAGAAGCATACAAAGAAAGTGGAAAATCCCAAAAGAGTTTATACCTTAATAGTAAAATGTGCATGCCAAATTATAAAACCCAAATATCCTATTCGACGACTAAAAAGGAAAACTGCCTAAGTGGTGAAACGCCCTTTATTACCATGACATATGGAAGCCTACCACCGGGAGAATTATCTAAATTACCGAAAAAACGATAACACAATTTCTTATGAACAATTTGTTTTATGCTATAAAATTACCACAAAACTAATTATTAAGTATTGATCCTTCTCATCACTTATATAAGAAGATGAAATCATGTAGCTACAATAAGAAAATGGAGAAAATAAGGCTCTTTAAGTGTCCAAGGAAGACGATCTTAACACCCTTGATGAGTTGAAAACTATTATATGACTGACCTAGTGGTGTAAAGATAGACTGAAATTTCTCCATCTACGATTCATTTTACCCGTTTTCAAAAATACTAAAAGAACAAAACCAAAGGGCTTGGATGATTTTCAACGTGTGTGCAATACCGCCATTGAATAGACTGGCTATTTTAAAGAGTAGGCATTGCTCTCAAATTCAATCAAATAAACCTTAGCTACGTCTTCCTGCCATCTAGCTTCACTTACATATGCCGAATATTATTTGGTTTGGACGCTTAAAGAAAAAAGATTTTCCTAAAATGTGTAGTTGAGATCAGTAGATTCTTCATACCGACCTTTAACCCGAGTTTTCTCTGTAATCTGCCCATTATGCATTGAACAGACAACATCTCTGTTACCACATATTAGTGGCCAACTACGATCCCCATTTCACATTTCGTAGCATTCAAAATTTCTCTTCAACAATCATTTCTTGTCCAACATATCTCCCCCGTTTTCTAACCCTATAAGAGAATTTACGAGTCATTCTGTACTATCCACTTAAAGACAAGTCTTTATTGAATCCAACGGTTTTCTTTCTCTTTAGAACACACTCACTCTCAAGAAATAAATTTCTATAAATTAGATTTTCATTTGATGATGATCTACTAATGCCAAGGTTTCCGAGGTTCAGACTTATCTCAATTGCACAATGTTAATATAGTTAATATATTATGTACACTATGATGCTTTCCTGGGCTGATGTCTTCTTATCACTTAGAAAATTATGTAAATTACTACAAAACTAGTTTAAAAATCCTGAGATAACATGATTTCCTATGAACAATTTGGTTTATGTTATATTCTAGTAATTAAACCTTGATTAATGAAAATTAATTTATAGTTAAATACTTAATTAATAATTAATTAATTAATTAATAACTAGTTACTAATTAAACTTTCTTTAAGTGATAACTAATTATTAATTAAACTGACTTAAATAATAATTAATTAACTGACTAACCCTTATGTAGTTAAAAACTACATTAACTTTCATAAATACATAATTACTTAATAATTATTAATGATTAGTTAATTATTATATACTTAACAAGTACTTAATTAACTAACTTAATACACATACTATGTTCTAGAAAACAGTTTCCAAAGGTTTACTATGGTATAATGATCTTTAATTTACCAACAAACACAAACTATTTATTAAGGCATCTGTAACAACCATCTTTAAGGATCCCGTAACCTAGAGGTAGTACTTTTAAGTTAGATTCAAATTTCAACTCTTGAAAAACATTACTTGCTATAAACCATAGCAATAAATCTGAAAACTAAAATAAAGTTTGAAACTCAAAATGTTTATAATGAGATTAAAATAGTAAGACATTATCGAGTTTAAGGGATCTCAGGTTAATTTTAACAAGTGAAGATGCTAACTTTATTATCATATACAGCACATATATGATTATACCTCTGTTTATATATCACAACCACAAACCATAATCAAGATCACATCATTTCAACCATTTATAGTTTATAAATTTCAAATCTCAAGTTAATCTAACTTCGCATATGGGTATTCATATGTAAATTCAAATTTTCACAACTAATCCATCAAATCGACACAAAATTTATAGTAATAATGGTAAACAAAATAAAAATAATATCTTTCCAAAGATTATAAATTTTTACTCACCAAAGTTATAAAGTCAAACCAAACTATTAATAAAATGATAGCCAAAATTGTGGGAATCACTTGAACTTGAGATCGAGTTTCGCTTCCTTGCCTCGATTCTGATTGTCGAACTTGAAATCACCAAGGTCGAAACCGAAAACGCTGAAGTCGATCTGGAAATCATGTTTTCCTAAATCACCTAATTCCCCTTTGTAATTCTTTTTAATGAGGCCGAAGTAGTAAAAAGCGTTTGACACTGCGCCATAAACGTCCTAATGCAACACAAAAAAGGTGTTGGCTCAAGCCCAAAAAATGATGCCATAGGTCTTTGAAAACACTTTTTTTGTAATACAATTTTTGCCATTGCTATAGATCTCAAAGGCAACATTTTGACTATCTAAGACAATCTAATAAATGTTGTTGCAATAGAACCCTATTTGGGTCTATAGCAACATCCTTAGTTGTCTACAACAACATTCCAAAAATGTTGCTATAGATTTTTTTTTAATATGTAATATAACAGAAAGAATAATTAAATGCTACTACATATAATTAAATATTGAAACAGTAGTTTTATTCAAATAAATATTTTATTTCATAATTTGAAATAGTACATATTTCTAACTCCACTATTTGCAATTCACTGTTAATAACATAGTCAATCACATATATAAATGTTCCTCACTACATTCCACTCAATTCACTTAGTTATACATACTCAACTACATATACATTCACTGACACTGACACACTAACTCTTCTTGTGCTCCAATCTAGTCCAGTAATCTGTATATCTGTCACAAAAACACATAGAGTAAATTAGAACAAAAATAGATTTAAATACAAGCAAATATAAATTTATATAAGTTTTATTTGCCTCTAAATTTTTGTGTGTTTCTCATTATTTTTATAGACTTGGTCTGATATATACTCAAGTGCTAATAGATTAACCCCGACACATCTATATTAGTTTGTTGATTAGAACCAACTTTTAAAATTAGTTGATTCTGAACAACCACAACTCAGATTTAGTGGTATGCTGATAGAAATTTCATGTCTTCCATTCAAACAACTTACGTATATAGGTTACACATGCACGATACATGTATACACATACATATGTATGTATACACACATATATATCAATGTGCAGACCATGTGAAAATGGCAGTTTCAAATGCCAATTACTCAGCAGCATGTCAAGTGCATCAAGATGGCACACAGTGACAATGCTAAAAGGACCAAAGGCACAGGCTAATAAATAAATGTATATGTAAACAAAAAGATTTGGTTCAAAGGCATATATCAGGAGTTGATCAAACTTGTACATGGCTCCGCAGTTTTATATACAACATTATGGACAAGCCAGTATGACATAATGGACAATTCACAAGGTTCCAAGTCCAAATATTGACAACACCTAGATGCATGCACATGATCCGGGTTTAGGCGCAAGCACATGGAGAGCATAGGCATGCACAAAAATTACAAGTGATGACAGCAAACATGAAGTAGTACATGGTGTACCAAGAAAATGATACATGTGTGCATGATGTCTAAACAATCAACAAATGGTTAAAGAGAAAATATACACAAGGTCAACCAACAGCTCTCGTAAATAAAAAAATGCAAATGGAGCAAAAAATTTGGTTCAGGTGCCGATGATATACGAGGAATAAAGGCTAGTATACATGAATTTACATATGCATCTATGTGAATATGGACAACAAGAGCATCCCAGTGTATACAAAACAAGATGCAACTCAAAAGCAACAATATACAACAACTCAGACAAGTTCAAGTGTTTAGATGTTGAAATATGACATAAGAGAATAATCTGGACAACGACATGGAAATAGGCAACCAAGAAAATCAATGCACAAACATCCAAGTTCAAGATAAAGCCAGGGACTGGCAATATAGATTAATGACGAGCAACGCACACAACAATATACACAAGTATGAATCTATTTCAACTCATCAATGATATCAAACACAAGGGTTTTGATGTAACATCAAAGTTACCATGGTTAAGTATTCATCCAGTACAGTATCAGCAATGACATACAAAAGTATGAAGATATTGCAGTACTCCAATGCACAAGGCAATAACACAATTAGTCACATGCAACAAAGCATAGTAAGCAAGAACAGTAAAACATCTGTTCTTAAAATTCTCAAGTGAAGCATATGTTCTTAATCAAATGAAGAAACTGTTCTTAGCAAATCAATAATGCATTGGAGTAATAACAACAGATTAATTTCAATTACAAGATAGAATATTTGTAGAAGTAATCATTTTTAAAATGATGTTGAAAGTGTCAATAAAAGGGAATAAAAGTTCCATAAATCACCGAGCATCTTTTCCAGAAAGATAAATGAATATACAGCACTGTTTTTTTCAAATCAATATTTTTCAAAGGGACCAATTCAAAGAAGTAAGATTCATACGCAAAAATCATAGCAAATATTATGATCAAATCTAATATTGAAATCAGAGATGATTTCGGGATCGAAACTCTATAAATTCACATATAGTTCATCGTTAGCACTCATCCAAGTTCGAACATAAATCAAATCATAATTCGAGTTGAAAAATCATGCCAGAGAATGAAAATTGCTTGGATCCAACTCAAAGTATTTCACTCAAATAAACCAAAATGAAGATAGCTACTGGAAATTCGAAAGCATTTTCAAAGAAGCTGTAACGACCCGCATTCTACGCATCGAAGGATCGTAGAATATTTATTTCTTTCACATACAGAGTCGTATGGTCATGTAATTTTGGGATACGGCTATTGAGGTCATTTCCCATCTTCATGATTTTTGTCGATTTTTAAATGACCGTTTTACCCCTAGTTAATCTTGTTTTGGCCATAACTTTTGATTGGGAAGGAGTTTTGACCTGAAACCACTTCCATTGGCTCCGGATGATGGTTTACAATTCCGTAGAGTGGTCACAATAGCCAAACGGACTTACCGTTTGGGAGACATAGCTGAAACAAGTTTATGATGGTAAAAAACAGCTTAATTGGGCTTAACCGGGTGATTAACAGCTAGGCCTAAAGGGGGATTTCGGGATTTGGAGTATTTAAGGGCTGTTAGGGTTAGGGATTTCGGTTTTTCTCATTTCCTAGCCGCCATATACATCTTAGAAAACCCTAACAATGGCCTCCAACATCTAGAATCATCCCTAATCACTTCTTAATCAAGTTTTGGCTTAAACTACATCAAATCAAGGAGAAATAGCACCAAATCAGAGTTGGAGCTGTTGCTAGGCATTGGAATTCGACCCATACAGTAGATTATTTCAGTTCTAAAGTTTAATTGTGGCAAAGGTGAGTGATTAGCATTGTTTTGACACTAATTATTGTTAATTAGGGTGATTAGTGAAAATTAGCGAATTTATACACTAATAAATTCTGGAAAAATAATTATAAATTCGAAAATAATGTTTTAGACCTCTGTTAGAAATTTGGTTTGATTTGATTAAGTTTCGCTAATCATATCATTAGTTTTACCTAAACATGCTTAAGGGAAAATATGGGATTTTGGGTATGTTTGATCCATTTTACATGATATAGTTGTTGTTTTGATGTTTATGATTGATTGTACATGTTGCTATGACTGTACAGTATGATTTGTGATTGTCTAGAAGTGTTAGATTGGCCGAAAACGCCGTCAAATGGCGTAAACAGTCGCTGGAAGAAGTGCAGGAATCTGGCCGATCCGGATCGGATCGGAAGAAGGAGCCCGAACCGAACCGCCCCTCCAAGCTTTTGAATCCACAAGGCGATATGGACCTGAACCCACGACCCGATCCTCCTATCGTGTGCCACTCCGACCCGAACCGATGCACCATGGAGAAGCTTGAGAGTCCCGACCCGACCCGGAGTGCTTGGGGAGAAGGACCGAACCAGAGGAGTTTTCCACGAAGCCAGGAGGTGTGGACCCCGATCCGAACGCTGGAGGAAGGTTACCCCGATCCGAACCGCTGGAGGAAGGTTACACCTATCCGAATCGATCTGGAGAGGGTGCTACGAACTGATATGAACCCGAGCCTATATGATGATCACGAACTGAATGAAGACCGATCCGAAGATGGTGACCAATAACCCGAGATGCAAAGGTAATCCAGTGGGAAGTTTGTACTCAGGATCCAGTTGGGAACCAACGAGTCGACTTCATGAGTTGGGCTTTGCTGGGATGTGTGCTAAGGGGTTGTCGATGTCTATAACTTTGGATCATTATGTGTAGGGAGTACATGAACAGATTCAGGGCCACAGTGGCCTAGGTACGACTAAAGAGCTATAGACCAATGAAGTGGGGTCATTTGTAAAGGTTTAGTCATGACTCCATGTGGTAAGCTTGGTAGTAGTAGTAGTTGTACAAGTCGAACTCCGTCACTACTTCGATGGGTCTAGTGATTGACAGTGGTGGACATCGTATGCTTTACGCACTGAGTGAGAGATGTGAGGATGATTGCTATGGTTGATTTGTTTGCCATCATTATGATATGCACACCCCCACCCCCGTTATCTTTACACCATCTGTTCAATGGCAGCTTAGAGTATTGTACGGTATGTAGTGCTAACTCTTTGGTTGCAGGTCCAGGTTCAGGTATGGTTTAGTATACCTGTTATTATTCTGTTTAGCTGCTTATCGCTCATATCAGACTTTTTGTCTAACCCAGAGTTTTATGTCTCTTCTTATTACTCTGGGTGCTCTCACGAGCAGACTAGAGATAGGTTAGCTGGGTACGCACGAGTAGCTGATCCGGAGATGAGCATGAGGCTTCCACGTATGATACATATAGTATTCTCCCTTTGTTGAAGATCACGGCTCGGGCATTAGAATTGCATCTTCTACTTTAGCTTTCTTTTGCTTTAGAGACAGTTTAAAGTTGTAATAATGATGTTGGATCATAAGCTGTATTTGGATTTCCACTGCTATGTTGGTTTAGTTTTCAGCTTATGCACTGTCTCGCCTGTTTTATGTCAAGATTATATTATTATTATATTTTGTTCCATGCGCTGTGAGACATTTTACAGGTTTTCGATTAGTTCATTCTCTTCTTTCCTTTCTTTGGCGACCGTTCCGTGCTAGTCGGGCATGTGTACAATGCACTTTCGGAGGAAACGCCGGCTGGCGCGGGGCGGGCTGTCACACTTGGTATCAGAGCTCTAGGTTGCGTAGTTAACCTGGGGAAGTCATCAGGGAGAGATAGTATACGTATATGAGAGCGCGTATTTGTGATTATTTTGGTTTTCAAAAGCTATATATATAGTATAGTTAAGATGAAGTCGCACTGCACTAGCACCACTATGGAGATGTTTAATCGTTTTCTCTTTACAGATTGAACGATAAGCCGATACGCAAGAGGTGCCAGTAGATGAGCCAATAATGGGAATGCTGCTGATATGAGGACGATGTTTACTGACCTCATGAGAGAGATGCTTAGGGATATGAAGGGGGCATCTCCCAATAATGGTAATGGTGGTGGTCCAATAGTGCAGGCGCCTAGGGCCGATTTCACCAAGCTGAATAAGGATTATACTAGTCTTGGCGGGAAGCCGTTCCATAGAACGGAATCGGCTACGGATATTCAGGATTGGTTGGATAGCTACGAACGTATCTTCGAAGATTTGGGTATCGAGGATGCGAAGAATAGAAGGCTAGCATCTCGTCAGCTGCAAGGACGGGCAATGAATTGGTGGAATGCTATAAAGGCAGCTACTCCCGAAGATCAGATTACTTGGGAGTAGTTTAAGGTTCGGTTTAGCGATAAGTTCATTCCAACTGCTCAGAAGTCAGTGCTATTTATGAAATATTTGGAGCTCAAGCAGAATGGCAGAGCTGTCTTGGGGTATATTGCCGAATTCGACACTCTGTCGAAGTATGGGTTATCTCTTATTTATACTGCCGAGAAGAAGAACGAGAAGTTCATAACTGGCTTGGATCAGTACTTGGGGGAAAGGCTTATTAACCACATCGATGAGACGTTTGAGTCGATTATGGGGAAAGCATTGAGGTCCAAGAGTCTTTACCCTAAGTCGAAGACTGAGGTTGCATCTACAGAGGAGCCAAAGCCGCAAGCAAGTGGTGGAGGCAGGAGTGGTTCTCAGAATAAGAGGAAGCAGAACTAGAATAAGGATGGCCAGAAGAAAAAGAATAAGCAAGATGTTGAGTGCTTCAGCTGTGGTAAGAAGGGCCACTATGCCAAAGAGTGTCGGGCCAAGCCAGCGGATAGGAAGTGCTTCAACTGTGGCCAAGTGGGACATCACAAGGACAAGTGTCTGCAAACCCCTAAAGAAAAGCAGGTGGTGAAAGCATATGCCCTTAATGTTATTCCTTCTTCGTCGAATGCCCCAACTGCGGCGGAGAAAGGAAAGAATGTTGTTATTCAGGGTATGCTTTCTGTTTATGATGTTCCTGTTAGAGTTTTGTTTGATACCGGGGCTTCCAGTTCTTTCATATCTAGTGACCTGGTAGATAGGTTAGGATTGGAGCTCGAGATTTTCGATAGACCTTTAGTAGTGACGAACCCGATTGGTGGTTCAACTAACCTTAGCATGATTTGTCATAATGTGGTCTTATCAAGTCATGGATGCATGTTTGTTTGTGATTGCTTTGTTTTGGGCTTTATTGGGTTTAGCATTATTTTGGGAGTCGACTGGCTCCAAAGATACGGAGTGGTGGTAGACTGTGAGGGCTTTTTGGTGACAGCTAGGGCGGATGATGGGCAGAGGGTAGTGTTTGGTGGTCTGCCCGGTGATGAGATAATGGCTAGTTTTCTGAATTCCCTCGACATTCCGCATAGTGAGTTGTCAGGTTTGCCCGTGGTTAGCCAGTATCCAGACATCTTCGAGGAAGTGCCTGGGCTTCCACTACACCGAGAGATTGAGTTCCGTATTGATTTAGTGGAAGATGCCAGATCTATAGTGATGCCACTTCGTCGTATGGCACCAAGGGAGCAGCGAGAGCTCGGGGTGCAAGTCAGCGATCTTTTGAAGAAGGGATTTATCAAAAGGAGTGTTTCTAAATGGGGAGCACTAGTTGTGTTTGCTTCCAAGGCGGATGGTTCCCTTTGTTTGTGTGTAGACTACCGCGAGTTGAATAAAGTGACGAGGAAGAACAAGTATCCTCTACCGCGGATAGATGATTTGTTTGATCAGTTGAGCGGCGCGAGAGTATTCTCTCAGTTGGATCTCGCGACATGTTTTCATCAGCTTAGAGTGGAAGCTGAGAGTATAGCTAAAACGACATTTCGGACGCCGTCTGGATTTTATGAGTGGTTGGTCATGCCATTCGGGCTGACCAATGCCCCAACATACTTTGTGGATCTTATGAATAGGGTATTCAAAGATTAGTTGAATAAGTTTGTCCTTGTGTTCGTGGATGATATTTTGGTATATTCGAGGATAGAGGAAGAACAAAAGGAACATTTGAGGATAGTGATGGAGGTGTTGAGAAAACACTAATTGAAAGCAAAAATTTTTAAGTGTCACTTCTAGAGGAGGGAAGTGAGATTCTTGGGCCATCTTGTTTCAGAAATTGGTATTGTCGTTGATCCTGCGAAGGTGGCTACGGTACAAGATTGGTCTAGCCCAAGAATGCAACGGACATAAGAAGTTTCTTGGGGTTAGCTGGATATTATCGTAAGTTTATCCAAGACTTCTCCAAGATAGCAACACCGTTGACTCAGTTGACCAAGAAGAATCAAGCTTTCGTCTGGGATGAAAAGTGAAACGACCCGCAAATCCGTACCCTTTGAGTCGACTAATAACACCACACGTCCAACCCAAATTGCACAGAAATACGCATCATTTTTAGAAAGAAGTTAGAGGATGAGAAATAGAAAGAAAGAAATATTAGAATAGAAGAAAACGAAGATCACAATCTCACAGCGGAACGAATAAAATATTAGATAACATAAACTTTGAAATACAAATCAGTAACTTTGTATACATAACATTATCAGAGCACAGCAGTTACTTTTGGAATAGTTATAAACCCTGTTTCCAAATACAACAAAATACACAGCGGAAATATGATAGTCTATAGCTAACTGGTGAAGCCTCCTGCTTCGAGCTCATCCAAGTGAATCTGAAAAATCCTAACTACTTGACTGCCCGTACAAATTTTGGGCACCCAAGAGTTTAGGGAAAACAAAACAAAATAAACTCTGGGTCAGTCATGGGACTGGTGTGAGTAAACTCCAACCATTTGTTTAACTTTCAAAAATCCTTTTCAAAAGGAAAGATAATCGTAAGACCGATCCACACATAAACATGGATGGTTTTTACCTTACGATAACCCAAAACACTTTGGAAATCATATATTATCTGATATTATAATAATGTCTAATCACAAGTAATTAAAATCTAGTAGAACGCTTGCATCTCACGCTCTACATATATAATATACAATCAAACTCGCAGGTGCTTATTGGAGATTGGATTTCAACTTGACAAGGTATGGGACCACCTTCCGAACGTGTATCTCTAGAGACGAATACACTGGGTTCAACAAGAACGTCTTGCAACCCGGCCCACACATGACCGACCACTCATTTCGCTTGAGTGTATCGAATGTATATCACCGACGGTTGGGATCAGCAACCGTCTCCCGATAAGGGACAGCATCGATAGATTTAAGAACAAAAGGAATTTCTCTAGATAGGTGATCATACATCCTAATGGGTGCGACCCACATAGCCATGCTGCCTGCCCGATTTTTGTCCAATTCCGGGTTGATGAGGCTTGAGGTTTTAATTATCTTCCAGAACATCTGGCCATCATTCACTTTGAATGCCACATCGTCAGATCCATCGGAAATCACTAATTGATTCCCACAAAAATACTCAGATTGTTAGGCTAAAGAAGTTTCCCTTCTATGCCACCAACTGCGTACGTTTGAAGGAATCAACGTACGTAACCCCCTTTGGAAATACTCTGTCAGACACTCGTCCATACAAGTTGTCCTGGGTCTGGACAAACCGAAGGCACTAACCCGTAAACAGGATAGCCCTTGCATAACTCCGTCTTCGAGATATTCAGCATACTTGATTCGCAACGCTTATGCCAATACGGAGTGGTTCTCTGGATAATAATCCAACCGGTCTCTCCATATTAACAACGTTAAAATGGCCAAAACTTTGATAGTCGGTGATTTAACTATCAAATGAAAACATGTCGGTGTGCACACAACGATATTATTTCCAGATGGAAATTCTATCGATCAATCATCATTCAACACTGGCCCCTTTTATATTAGTTCTTTATTACATTATCATTTCCCATTCACATTTCCCATCTTTAGTTTCCTTTCAAAGCACTATTTTCTCTCTCGATCATTTGAAAACATTTCCAATATTATAATTCCTTTCTTGAGAAAATATCTTTTACCCAGTTAGAAAACATTTCTAAATCCTTTGAATTAAACTGATGTTATAAACATCGTTATTATAATATAAATCATTCGTTAACTAACGATATCACTAACCAATCCTTGCTGTCGAGCCTTAACCATTTCTTCGTTAATCATGCAGTCAGTCAAGTTGGGGTATAATTACCTCTCAGACCTTAACTGAATGACATTCTTAACTTTGAATTAGTCAGAGCTCACAACTTTAAACCAAACATTGCTTTCAACAACAGCGTTAAAACCGCTATCTAGCATTATAAAACACTTATCATAACCATAGCATTAAGATTGCTATTAAAACAGTTATTATAACGGCAGCGTTAAAATTGCTATTTAGACTTACCAAGACATTTATTATAACAGCAGCGTCTAAAATTGCTGTATAGATTTACAACATCTATTATAACAACAGTGCTATGATTGTTGTTTTGAATAAAATACCGTGTGCGACGCACACGCTTCCATTGTTCATTTATAAACTCTGTTTATTTTAGACAATTCAAGTTCTCCTTTAACATATTTATAAACTATACATTCTTCTAACCACTTAATTCGATTTCTATAAATCTCCTTTTCATATACATTTTATTTGCAAAATATTTCCTTGTTTTAAACTATTATTCTTTTAATTTAAAGCATTTGGAAATCTTTCTTTAAACTTTCCTCTGTACTTTGCTAAATTCGGATCCATTTCCAAATATTGGTTTCAAAACCGATACTCACTTTCAAATATACCTTCATATTTGAACTCACCTTTTAATTTATCCAATGGTTAATGATCCACTTCATTTATATCTTTATTTATAACATTTTTCTTGGTTTACCCAATGGAATAAGTTTCCATTTGCAATTCAATGAAAAAGAAATTATTTCTAATTTGGAAATAAACTCTGCTTTTAAATTCTAATTCCCTTTTTCACATTCGATGATATTTTACGGTATTTAAAATACCAGGTTCCTAAGGCCAGGGTAACCAAACACACAAATTTAACCATGGATAGTGTAGCATAACATATATCACCATTAAATAAAACAGTAAATAAAATGTTGAGGGATCCAGTTGGATCCCTCCAACCTGTTTCCCTGCATCCACAGATGTTAGTAACATCAAAAATATCGCATTAATGGAAAAATCAATCAACGATGTGATTATATCAACCAATTTATCAACTATTCAATCAAGCAACCATTTTCACATTATAAAATAATTTAAAAATCGTTTATATATAAAAATATAAACGAGAGGGAGTTAGTGAGTTTACTCACCTCGGTTCGCATTTTGACGGTTCCGCTGTTTGTTTCGTTTAAAATCAAACGAGCGTTTGATTTTACTGGGGAAATTCCAAGACTCATTTCTTCACGGAAATAGTTCACGGCTTAGCCTTCATCATTGCGAATCCAACGTGGTTCGTTTCGTCTCGAGTGAACCAGGTCTCCTCCGATATGATTCCTCCCTGCTCTCTAGGAGACCAACCTGCTGACTTATCCTCGACCGCTTTAACCACTTCCTTAGTTGTACTCGGAAGCTCAAGAAATGTAGCAGTGGGGCCTGTATCAATTTCCTCGTTGATTATGGGATCAATGCTTCGTGAAGTAGCAAATCCGAACACTGAGGCACTTCTATTTCTTTGGCTTTCTTTGACGTCCACTTTGTTTCCCAACATCACCCGAACCTCACCAAAACTACATTCGACCCTCTCCTATCCATTGTGTTAACCAGACGTACTCATGAACTCCTACACCTCGTCAGCCTTTCCTAAATCATGCGTTATAACATGGTTTGAGAGTTATTACCGCTAATCACTCCAGCTCCCCCACATAAAAACTCTCTACAGCATCACTTTCTACCCATATCTGTGGCCTCATGCAATCCAATCTTCACCAAATACTTTAGAAAAACACGCTGTCAGTAGCATCGGTCCACCCATTTCCAACAACACCAACCGCATGTATCCCCCTTACAGCAAGAAGAAACCGCAAACTTCCTTTATCCCCCGTGCTAATACGTGATTAACTTCATATTAATTTCTTCTTCCCAAAAATTACTCCCCTGTTCATTTTCCTCTCGCCCATGAAACTGCTTAACCCGGGACCTCCGATCCCCCCACCGTCCACTACTCCATGAAGTCCCCTAGCACCATCACCATTAAGTCCACCCTTTCGAGCTCCATCTGACCGCCCTGACAGTCCCCAACTCGAACTCCTTCAGGTTAGTGCGACGTCAGACCCCAAACCACAACAATTGTGACCCTATCGATGGTCATAACCACGAAAATCCTCCAATTGTTTCCACCAGCTCCTTATCTACCTCATAATCCCAAAAAAAAAATTACCAAAGTCGATTCTTAAATCCAAAACCCGAAATTGAAAAACCTAGGTTAGCTGTCCTCCTTTTCCAGCGAAGACGGTTGACATCTAAAACCATAAACCGACATGAAATGGAAGCTTATCGAAATGGGAACACAACGCATCAAACGGATTTTGATTTGGTTAAGAAATTGATTAAATACGAATTTATAAAATTGATTTCTTATGGTGGATGGGAAGAAATGGCTTCTGTTCTTTCTGAAAGTGAACCATTATTTATAATGGGAATGACTTGACGGTCACGGTGCTGGAATGGCTTGGGAGGCACGGAGATGAAATGGCGTGGTAGGCACGGCTTTGAATTACTTGGAAAACACAGTCTTGAAAACTTGTAAAGCACGGGTTGTCTGATTAGATTGTCACGCTGGTTTTAAACGTACAGGAAAAGTAAAGATTTACATTATATTATGTTATATGAAACTTCACGGTGAAGTATCAAATAAAACTAACCACAGTCGACTTCTGTTTTCTGATAAAAAGGCTAATCTTGGTGTAAAAAGGTATTCTGAACCCAATGGGACAAGTTTCGTCAAATTCCGACATCGTATGAAAAAATTTCCTTTATAAAACCAGAAATCAACACGCATTTAAATTTTTCACGATCACCAGATAAATCAAATCAACTTGAAACTGCGAACACTGACAATAACTTTTCGATACGAACCCAACGGCACTAGTTTCGTCGCATTCTGAGACTGTTGCCCCGGTAGACTGTTTTTGGCGCGTACCGCACTGCCCTTCTGAACACCAAATTTGCCGATCTCTAAAAATAACAAACTATATACCTAATCTGACTATATCCGATGCTACGAACTCAACGGAATTGGTTTCGTGGCTTAATTCGATCGTCTGTTCAAGTTATACTCTAATATCCCTTTATTCAGTTGAATTTATTTAATTGCACTGAACGAGCGTTTACGGCTACCGTGGTTACATACGACATCGGTTTGACACGCAATTCAACACCGTACAATAATTTAACGATACGGTCCCAATGAAACAGATTTCGTCGAAAACAGAGTCCGTTTGCAAAACGGCTATTTTAACGCGTATATTTTAAATAACGATTTCCACAGCGACTATTTCAAAAATTTGATTTGACCATAACTAACAAATTATAACACGAAATCTAGATTTTTCTCTTTCATATGAAAATTATAATCAATACGGTTCCAACGTGTCTTGTTTCACAGAAATTCGACTTATAACGAATCATGTATTCTCAGTTGAAGTTCAAAACTCTATATTACGAACTGCCGCGCGATTTCGAGCTCGTTTTATAATTATATTATAAATTAACGTTCAAACTTCGTTTTTAATTAATAAATTCCTATATGTAATTCAATTAAAATTCTTAAAACAAATTTAAATATTCAGAATTCAATGGCCGAAAATCCGGGTCGTTACATTCCTTCCCCCTTAAAATAATTTCGTCCTCGAAATTGCTAAGTAGGGAAAATGCCACGTATCCTATTAACTAGGTTTAAAATTCCTTTTTGTTCACTTCTTAACTTTAGTTTAATTGGGCCAATTTTTTCCAATTAAAAATATTTATTTATTCTTACTAACGAACATTTTCAAGAATTCTAAAAATTTTCTAACACTTTAAATTCTGAAAAATTTCGGCAGCATCTCCTCTGCACGGCTCAATCGGTACAACCATAACTCGCCTTTCTAGGCCTTCTTCAATCAAAAAGCCAAGTGGCTTGCCTCATAGGCTCATAAAATCATCAACCCAAACAATATTGTAAACATGTACCTTTTTGTCGGACATAATTCTATCTCTTGCACTTGCTTCCATTCAATATCTGCCCAGCATACATATATCCATTTCCAGCTGGTTTCAAATCAATCCAACTTCCAGTTTGAAATCTCAAATCAACTTCTGATTAGTTTACTTCCATTTTATCAATTCAAATCTGATTTCTATTCAAATCAATCCACTTATTATCCTTGAATCCAATTCAATCCCATTCAACAACATCCAAAATATTCACTTGCTTCTTCATAAGTCGAATTCATGTTAATAATTCGAATCTCAACATTTCTCTTTGTTAAATTTCAATTTGGATTATCCCTAATCTAGTTTGATTTCATTTAACTTAAGTTAAATTTCAATTCCCTTGATACATTTTGACCCATTCCAATCTATTCAACTTTTACAAGTTAAACAAATTTTAGAATTCAAATTCCTGGGTTTTATTTCAACTAGTTTGAAATCATATATATTTGTACACATATATTTATAATCGACTCAATTCAAAACATTTGAATTTCTAAAACAACTTGTCCTTTGCAAACAAATTTTTCATTTTCAAATTACTATGGTAGCAATCCGTCATTCAGAAACTTGAAAATGAATACCGATAATGTCGCGACCCATTATCAGTACTATTTTCTCGCCACTGAAGTGATTTCAGTGCTTAATTACTTTCAAATCCATTTAAACCTTTCTAATTCAAAAATCTCTTCAAACCAATGCTATATCACCTTTAAAATACTTCAAGGAATATTTTCAAAATATCCGGGATTTAAATTCCAACTTATGGTTTGAATTAAATTTTAGTTCGGCTTATTTGTATATCCTATTCTTATACAAATTCAATTTGGTTTTATACAACCATTTCAATATTTTATAATTTCCTTTGATTTTAATAACAATCAACACATTCGATAATTTCAGAAAATTCTCCCTTTATATCAAAATAACTTTTGGGCAATTTATATCACTTACCCACTTTAAAACAATACTGAGTCGAATTGTTTTGTTCGAGAATTTAGAAACACCTATCGATACAGTTGTCCATCCTGTATCGACCAGAATTCATAAACCACTCAACAAACCAGTCAACACAATATAAACAAATTTATATCGAATTTACAAATACGCGCTCATATATATACACTCAAACTCAATCTAGGGTATTACTAACCCCATCTCTATTGAGTCACGCCACAGAGCCAAGGTTATCACTCAACCTTCAGCTCTGATACCAAATGAAACGACCCGCAAATCCGTACCCTTTGAGTCGACTAATAACACCACACGTCCAACCCAAATTGCACAGAAATACGCATCATTTTTAGAAAGAAGTTAGAGGATGAGAAATAGAAAGAAAGAAATATTAGAATAGAAGAAAACGAAGATCACAATCTCACAGCGGAACGAATAAAATATTAGATAACATAAACTTTGAAATACAAATCAGTAACTTTGTATACATAACATTATCAGAGCACAGCAGTTACTTTTGGAATAGTTATAAACCCTGTTTCCAAATACAACAAAATACACAGCGGAAATATGATAGTCTATAGCTAACTGGTGAAGCCTCCTGCTTCGAGCTCATCCAAGTGAATCTGAAAAATCCTAACTACTTGACTGCCCGTACAAATTTTGGGCACCCAAGAGTTTAGGGAAAACAAAACAAAATAAACTCTGGGTCAGTCATGGGACTGGTGTGAGTAAACTCCAACCATTTGTTTAACTTTCAAAAATCCTTTTCAAAAGGAAAGATAATCGTAAGACCGATCCACACATAAACATGGATGGTTTTTACCTTACGATAACCCAAAACACTTTGGAAATCATATATTATCTGATATTATAATAATGTCTAATCACAAGTAATTAAAATCTAGTAGAACGCTTGCATCTCACGCTCTACATATATAATATACAATCAAACTCGCAGGTGCTTATTGGAGATTGGATTTCAACTTGACAAGGTATGGGACCACCTTCCGAACGTGTATCTCTAGAGACGAATACACTGGGTTCAACAAGAACGTCTTGCAACCCGGCCCACACATGACCGACCACTCATTTCGCTTGAGTGTATCGAATGTATATCACCGACGGTTGGGATCAGCAACCGTCTCCCGATAAGGGACAGCATCGATAGATTTAAGAACAAAAGGAATTTCTCTAGATAGGTGATCATACATCCTAATGGGTGCGACCCACATAGCCATGCTGCCTGCCCGATTTTTGTCCAATTCCGGGTTGATGAGGCTTGAGGTTTTAATTATCTTCCAGAACATCTGGCCATCATTCACTTTGAATGCCACATCGTCAGATCCATCGGAAATCACTAATTGATTCCCACAAAAATACTCAGATTGTTAGGCTAAAGAAGTTTCCCTTCTATGCCACCAACTGCGTACGTTTGAAGGAATCAACGTACGTAACCCCCTTTGGAAATACTCTGTCAGACACTCGTCCATACAAGTTGTCCTGGGTCTGGACAAACCGAAGGCACTAACCCGTAAACAGGATAGCCCTTGCATAACTCCGTCTTCGAGATATTCAGCATACTTGATTCGCAACGCTTATGCCAATACGGAGTGGTTCTCTGGATAATAATCCAACCGGTCTCTCCATATTAACAACGTTAAAATGGCCAAAACTTTGATAGTCGGTGATTTAACTATCAAATGAAAACATGTCGGTGTGCACACAACGATATTATTTCCAGATGGAAATTCTATCGATCAATCATCATTCAACACTGGCCCCTTTTATATTAGTTCTTTATTACATTATCATTTCCCATTCACATTTCCCATCTTTAGTTTCCTTTCAAAGCACTATTTTCTCTCTCGATCATTTGAAAACATTTCCAATATTATAATTCCTTTCTTGAGAAAATATCTTTTACCCAGTTAGAAAACATTTCTAAATCCTTTGAATTAAACTGATGTTATAAACATCGTTATTATAATATAAATCATTCGTTAACTAACGATATCACTAACCAATCCTTGCTGTCGAGCCTTAACCATTTCTTCGTTAATCATGCAGTCAGTCAAGTTGGGGTATAATTACCTCTCAGACCTTAACTGAATGACATTCTTAACTTTGAATTAGTCAGAGCTCACAACTTTAAACCAAACATTGCTTTCAACAACAGCGTTAAAACCGCTATCTAGCATTATAAAACACTTATCATAACCATAGCATTAAGATTGCTATTAAAACAGTTATTATAACGGCAGCGTTAAAATTGCTATTTAGACTTACCAAGACATTTATTATAACAGCAGCGTCTAAAATTGCTGTATAGATTTACAACATCTATTATAACAACAGTGCTATGATTGTTGTTTTGAATAAAATACCGTGTGCGACGCACACGCTTCCATTGTTCATTTATAAACTCTGTTTATTTTAGACAATTCAAGTTCTCCTTTAACATATTTATAAACTATACATTCTTCTAACCACTTAATTCGATTTCTATAAATCTCCTTTTCATATACATTTTATTTGCAAAATATTTCCTTGTTTTAAACTATTATTCTTTTAATTTAAAGCATTTGGAAATCTTTCTTTAAACTTTCCTCTGTACTTTGCTAAATTCGGATCCATTTCCAAATATTGGTTTCAAAACCGATACTCACTTTCAAATATACCTTCATATTTGAACTCACCTTTTAATTTATCCAATGGTTAATGATCCACTTCATTTATATCTTTATTTATAACATTTTTCTTGGTTTACCCAATGGAATAAGTTTCCATTTGCAATTCAATGAAAAAGAAATTATTTCTAATTTGGAAATAAACTCTGCTTTTAAATTCTAATTCCCTTTTTCACATTCGATGATATTTTACGGTATTTAAAATACCAGGTTCCTAAGGCCAGGGTAACCAAACACACAAATTTAACCATGGATAGTGTAGCATAACATATATCACCATTAAATAAAACAGTAAATAAAATGTTGAGGGATCCAGTTGGATCCCTCCAACCTGTTTCCCTGCATCCACAGATGTTAGTAACATCAAAAATATCGCATTAATGGAAAAATCAATCAACGATGTGATTATATCAACCAATTTATCAACTATTCAATCAAGCAACCATTTTCACATTATAAAATAATTTAAAAATCGTTTATATATAAAAATATAAACGAGAGGGAGTTAGTGAGTTTACTCACCTCGGTTCGCATTTTGACGGTTCCGCTGTTTGTTTCGTTTAAAATCAAACGAGCGTTTGATTTTACTGGGGAAATTCCAAGACTCATTTCTTCACGGAAATAGTTCACGGCTTAGCCTTCATCATTGCGAATCCAACGTGGTTCGTTTCGTCTCGAGTGAACCAGGTCTCCTCCGATATGATTCCTCCCTGCTCTCTAGGAGACCAACCTGCTGACTTATCCTCGACCGCTTTAACCACTTCCTTAGTTGTACTCGGAAGCTCAAGAAATGTAGCAGTGGGGCCTGTATCAATTTCCTCGTTGATTATGGGATCAATGCTTCGTGAAGTAGCAAATCCGAACACTGAGGCACTTCTATTTCTTTGGCTTTCTTTGACGTCCACTTTGTTTCCCAACATCACCCGAACCTCACCAAAACTACATTCGACCCTCTCCTATCCATTGTGTTAACCAGACGTACTCATGAACTCCTACACCTCGTCAGCCTTTCCTAAATCATGCGTTATAACATGGTTTGAGAGTTATTACCGCTAATCACTCCAGCTCCCCCACATAAAAACTCTCTACAGCATCACTTTCTACCCATATCTGTGGCCTCATGCAATCCAATCTTCACCAAATACTTTAGAAAAACACGCTGTCAGTAGCATCGGTCCACCCATTTCCAACAACACCAACCGCATGTATCCCCCTTACAGCAAGAAGAAACCGCAAACTTCCTTTATCCCCCGTGCTAATACGTGATTAACTTCATATTAATTTCTTCTTCCCAAAAATTACTCCCCTGTTCATTTTCCTCTCGCCCATGAAACTGCTTAACCCGGGACCTCCGATCCCCCCACCGTCCACTACTCCATGAAGTCCCCTAGCACCATCACCATTAAGTCCACCCTTTCGAGCTCCATCTGACCGCCCTGACAGTCCCCAACTCGAACTCCTTCAGGTTAGTGCGACGTCAGACCCCAAACCACAACAATTGTGACCCTATCGATGGTCATAACCACGAAAATCCTCCAATTGTTTCCACCAGCTCCTTATCTACCTCATAATCCCAAAAAAAAAATTACCAAAGTCGATTCTTAAATCCAAAACCCGAAATTGAAAAACCTAGGTTAGCTGTCCTCCTTTTCCAGCGAAGACGGTTGACATCTAAAACCATAAACCGACATGAAATGGAAGCTTATCGAAATGGGAACACAACGCATCAAACGGATTTTGATTTGGTTAAGAAATTGATTAAATACGAATTTATAAAATTGATTTCTTATGGTGGATGGGAAGAAATGGCTTCTGTTCTTTCTGAAAGTGAACCATTATTTATAATGGGAATGACTTGACGGTCACGGTGCTGGAATGGCTTGGGAGGCACGGAGATGAAATGGCGTGGTAGGCACGGCTTTGAATTACTTGGAAAACACAGTCTTGAAAACTTGTAAAGCACGGGTTGTCTGATTAGATTGTCACGCTGGTTTTAAACGTACAGGAAAAGTAAAGATTTACATTATATTATGTTATATGAAACTTCACGGTGAAGTATCAAATAAAACTAACCACAGTCGACTTCTGTTTTCTGATAAAAAGGCTAATCTTGGTGTAAAAAGGTATTCTGAACCCAATGGGACAAGTTTCGTCAAATTCCGACATCGTATGAAAAAAATTTCCTTTATAAAACCAGAAATCAACACGCATTTAAATTTTTCACGATCACCAGATAAATCAAATCAACTTGAAACTGCGAACACTGACAATAACTTTTCGATACGAACCCAACGGCACTAGTTTCGTCGCATTCTGAGACTGTTGCCCCGGTAGACTGTTTTTGGCGCGTACCGCACTGCCCTTCTGAACACCAAATTTGCCGATCTCTAAAAATAACAAACTATATACCTAATCTGACTATATCCGATGCTACGAACTCAACGGAATTGGTTTCGTGGCTTAATTCGATCGTCTGTTCAAGTTATACTCTAATATCCCTTTATTCAGTTGAATTTATTTAATTGCACTGAACGAGCGTTTACGGCTACCGTGGTTACATACGACATCGGTTTGACACGCAATTCAACACCGTACAATAATTTAACGATACGGTCCCAATGAAACAGATTTCGTCGAAAACAGAGTCCGTTTGCAAAACGGCTATTTTAACGCGTATATTTTAAATAACGATTTCCACAGCGACTATTTCAAAAATTTGATTTGACCATAACTAACAAATTATAACACGAAATCTAGATTTTTCTCTTTCATATGAAAATTATAATCAATACGGTTCCAACGTGTCTTGTTTCACAGAAATTCGACTTATAACGAATCATGTATTCTCAGTTGAAGTTCAAAACTCTATATTACGAACTGCCGCGCGATTTCGAGCTCGTTTTATAATTATATTATAAATTAACGTTCAAACTTCGTTTTTAATTAATAAATTCCTATATGTAATTCAATTAAAATTCTTAAAACAAATTTAAATATTCAGAATTCAATGGCCGAAAATCCGGGTCGTTACAAAAAGTGCGAGAATGCATTCAAGAGTCTAAAGGAAAAGTTGACGTGCGCACCAGTGTTAGTCATTCCTAAGGGGAATGAGGAGATGACGGTATACACGGATGCATGTGGTACCGGACTAGGTGTTGTATTGATGCAAGGAGGTAGGGTTGTAGCTTATGCAAGTCGGCAACTGAAACCGCATGAGAAAAGGTACCCTACCCATGATTTGGAATTGGCAGCGATCGTGTTTGGTGTGGAGACATTATCTCTTGGGAGAAAGATTTGAGTTGTTTACCGATCATAAATAGTTTAAGTATCTCTTCTCCCAAAAGGATCTAAATCTCCGACAACAAAGATGGTTAGAGTTCTTGGCTTCCTATGATTTCGACATCGCATATACACCAGTAAAGGGCAATGCGGTGGCTGATGCATTGAGTAGGAGACATGCCAGTTTAGGGGCTATGTTTCTAGAATGGAAGCAACTGGAGTACATCGCTGGGTATGATTTCAGACCAAAGTGTGAATTGGATCCAGAAATGTTAGCAAGTTTGACGATCAGACCCACTTTGATTGAGCGGATTGTTTCCAGTTAGAGGAACGACCCTAACCTATTGGAAATCATCTCCAAGTTAAAGATGGGTATCGATGAGGAGATGAACAAGTATGGTGTAACAACTCGGAATTTTGGGGCCAATTTAAAATTTTTATTTTTAGAAATTTAATGGATTTTTAATATTTAAAATAATGACGGGAAAGGGAATTTTTTTTATTTAAATCGAAGTTAGGACGAATATATTTATTTTAATTTTAAGAGGAGTTGGAAATAACGCGGTAGTTTGAAAATTCTGGAATTGTAAGTTTGATTTAGGATTTGGACGTAGAGATTTATACTTGAATTTCTAGTTTGCCTAATTTAATTTATTCTTGAAAGATTGAATTAAGTTTTAACAATTAAATGATTAAATTTATATTTTAATTTAATATTTAAGTTTGATTGTAAGATTACATTCATTGATGGAAAACTTAAATCCTAAGATTTAACTGTTGATGGACATAATTCATGTAGGCGCTTGTTTAATGCACATTCTAAATATACAAAGAGGAGAAAAAAAATATAACTTTAAAATATTTCCTCAATTAAATGTTAATAGCAAGGATGTTATCCTTGTATTAAAATTCTTTGACTACATGCCAAGGGAAGAATAGGCCTTAGGGACTTTAATAAAATTTATTAATTTATATTAAAATATTAATTGAAAATAATGTGTAGGTTCTAAATGAAAAAAAACTTCTGACAATATATGTATATATATGTGTATATATATATATATATATATATATATCTTTGGCTATTCTCTTTAATACTTTCCCCTATCTATTCTAATTGTATCATTCATTTATTAACAAATTTCCAAATGTGAATTACTCCCTTGAATTTTGAAAGGAAATAAATAATTATCCAATCAATGCACCAATTATGCGCATTAAATGAAGAATGACACACTACAATAAATTTCATGCATTGTTATATCTTCGTATGCATGCAATTTAATTCTATGCACATTTATTTTTCTTCCTTCTTTGCATTAAATTGTCATGTTGGAGACATGCATGCGTTTCTTAAAACGTGTGATCATGTTCTCTATATTCCTTCATTATTTTCAACGTATGTAAATTCTCCCTCATTTTGAATTCTTCGTATATATAAAAAAAATGTTCAACTAAAATTTGTTGAATAACTTAAATTGTTGTTTTATTATGTAATTGATAAATTTGTATATAGTAGTTAAGGATATTAATTAGGGGCTCCTCATTTGATTTATAATCATGCATTGAATACTTTTCCAATTTTCTCTTTCTTATTTTATTCTTTATTTTGAATAAGAAATAAATATCCTATCTCATGCCTAGTCAGCTAAATTAATTTTTTTTCGTAACCTACTATATAATATATGAAAGGACACATTAGAGAGATAAATATAATACCCTTCTCAATTTCCTTAACATTCTTTTCTCTGCAATTGTCTTCTACAAATGTCAGAACTTCCTCCTCCTCTCCATATAAAAAAAAGTAACATTTTTTTCTCTGCAATTGTCTTCTACAAATGTTAGAACTTCCTCCTCCACTCCCCATAAAAAAAAGTAAATCTTTCTACCTTCATCAATGTCATCTTCCCTAAAAAATATATATATATATATATATTCATGGTGTCCTCTTCTTAAAATTTTATCCATACTCCTTATCAAAAGAAACAAAGGATCTTCAATTTGCAAATTTGTTGCACGGCGGTTGATGGTGGTGCGATTTGGAGAGAGGGTGCTGGAGCGTATGAGTTCAGTGAGGTACATCAGGAATGAAGAAGAAACATGGAAGGTAGCGCTTTAAGGAACGTTATTATAAATTAATTAATTTAATTAATTTTATTAATTACTTAACGATGTAATCAACATATAAAAGAGCATATCTTTTGCAATCGAAATCAGAAATCAATGAAATCAGTTGCGTTGGATTTGCAACGAAAAATACTACAACATGGGACAAACTAGAACCAATTCTGAGCAAATCAAGATTTGAGGAAAGTTTCAGATCTGAATTGATTGGTGAGAATTTCTAATTTTAATTTATTTAATTAATTATTTTATCGCTGTTAAATAATTGTTTGTATATTATTTAATTAGATTTGCGCTATGATGAATTGTGATTGTTGTTGTGATGAATTGGATTCTATTGTGTTAGTTAGATCTGTTATTGTATTATTTTCTGATGAATCCAATAAAAATCATCATTGTTTGTAAATTGGACTAAACTAGAATTTTTAATCCAATTAAAAATATTATCTTGTTTGTGGATTGGATTAGATTAGAATCTTTAATCAAAATAAAATATAATATTTTGTCATGTTTATTTTATTGACATTAAACTGCTAAAATACCATCTTGTTTTTACTGTTGAATTGAATTAGTTGCCAATTCAAAAATTTGTTGTTATAATAAAATGTTGAAAATGTCTTATTAGATTTAAAATAATAGTTTTGTTATGAATAGAATTGCATTTAAATGTAATTTACATCGTATGATAAAAATTACATTTTTATCTGTAATTTAGACACGAATTTATACTGTATGATAAAGATTACATTTTTATATGTAATCAAGACATGAATTTACATCGTATGATTAAAATTACATTTTTCTATGTAATTAAAATGGGAATTTGTACCGTATGATTAAAATTACATTTTTCTTTGTAATTAAGACGTGGATTTACACCGTATGATAAAAATTACATTTTTCTATGTAATTTATCTATGAATTTACATCGCATAATAGAAATCACATTTTTATATGTAGTTAAAGCATGAATTTGCATTGTAGG
Organism: Allium sativum; assembly: GCA_030737875.1. NCBI lineage: Eukaryota > Viridiplantae > Streptophyta > Magnoliopsida > Asparagales > Amaryllidaceae > Allium > Allium sativum. Next base: position 503,329,950 of record CM060921.1, on the reverse strand, counting down.
ATAAAAATTACATTTTTACATGTAATTTAGATATGAATGAGAATGGTAAAATAAAAATTACATCTTTATATATAATTAAAGGATGAGATTTTGCAATACAAAATAAAATTTACATTTTTATATGTAATTAAGGTATGAATTTGCAAAGTAAGACAAAAATTACATTTTTATGTGTAATTACAGTATGAATTTACAATGTAAATTAAACATTACATTTTTATATTAAACTTAGAATGAGAGATTTACAATGTAAATTAAAATTACATTTTTATATGAAGTTAAGAATGAGAGATTACATTGTAAATTAAAATTACATGAAGTCAATAATGAGGATTTACATTGAAATACAAAAAAAATTACATTTTTATAATGTAATAAAGAAGTAGGATTCACATTGAAATAAAAAAAATTACATTTTTATTATTATGTAATTTAAGAATAGATTTGCATTGAAATAAAGAGACAAAGCTATAGATTACATTATTATATACAAACAAAAAGGCAAAGTTATAAAATACATTTTTATATGTATTTTATGTACAAATAAAAGGATAAGATTATTAAACTTATTTTTATTTCCATGTTATGTGTAAATAAAATGGCAGAACTAAGGACCGTATTTTTATCTACATTTCACATGTATATAGAGGTTCATATTTTGCTGTTAGATTTAAAATAATGATTTTTATCGTCATTTGAGATGCGGTAAAAAGATTGTATTAAAATTTATATTTTTGTTTTATATTTTTATATTAAACTAAAAGGTAGGTTTTAAGAAGAGATTTTCATCATCATGTAAAATTTGAGGAACATTTATGTGAAATTAGCAAGAACATTTATGTTAAAAATTTGAAGAACATTTATGTGAAATTAGCAAGAACATTTATGTTAAAAATTTGAAGAACATTTATGTGAAATTAGCAAGAACATTTATGTTAAAAATTTGAAGAACATTTATGTGAAATTAGCAAGAACATTTATGTTAAAAATTTGAAGAACATTTATGTGAAATTAGCAAGAACATTTATGTTAAAAATTTGAAGAACATTTATGTGAAATTAGTAAGAACATTTATGATATAAATTTGAAAGAACATTTATGTCAGATTTAAAAGGGAATTCATTAAAATATTCAAATCAAGGTGGAATTGTGTTAACATAAAAATGAATGTCTTTTTAATTGTGTCCCTTAACACAAATATAACTTAGAAAAATAAACAATCTTTTATTTATGTTCTCTAATGTAATTAAAAGTAGATTTGACATGTATCAAAATCACATTTTTTATGTGTAAGTATAGAAATTGAGAAAGTACCAAGTTTTATTAAGATTTGAAAGGGGTAAGTTATAGTATCTGAAATCAAGTTATTTTGGAAATATAGATTATTCCAAAATCAATATATTTTGAAATAAGAAGCATTTTAAAATAATATTTTTAGTAGAACAATTATATAATTAATTAAAATTGTACTTGGACACGAGGTTAGGTCACATTTGTGGTGGAAGTCTGCCCGGACCCGACCGGCATATCTAGCAGCCACAAATGTTGGGCCTAATGTGAGAGGTCCAAGTGCACAAATACGAAACGGGCCAAGACACGAGGTTAGGCCCAACTTGTGGGAGAAGTCTGCCCGGAACCGACCGGCTATCCAGCATCCACAAGTTGCAGGCCTAATGTGAGAGTTCTGGCCCATATTAAAATATAAATGGATAACTTAGAAATGGACGTTATTTTCACACCGTTAAGTGTTAATAATGAAATGAGTATTTTCACCTCCAAGTTTGTTATAAAAGAAAGTTACATTTTTAATAAAATAATATAAGGTTATAAAAGTTTTACATTTTTCTTAATGTAAATAAGAATTAGAAAAGTTACATTTTTCTTAATGTAAATAAAAGGAAAATAGGAAGTTACGTTTTTATATGTAATTGGTGTAATATAGAAACCTACATTTTTCAATGTAAATAAGGATGAAATAGAAATTATATTTTTATATGCAAATAAAAGAGTTTACATTTTTCAATGTAAACAAAGGAATGATTAGGAATTTACACTTCCCAATGTAAATAAAATATGAAATAAATGTTACATTTTCAATATAATAATATATTGAAGTATAAGTTTACATTTCTCAATGTAAATATTATAGGAATAGGAATTTACATTTTTCAATGTAAATAATAAGATTAGAAATTTACATTTCTAAGGAATGGATTTTCATTAGAATAATACGAAACCAAATATACATTTGGTGTAATTGAAAAATGGAAGAGGAAAATATACTGTTATGTTTAGGATGTGTATGTAAAGTAAAAATAGCGACAGATCGTTATAAATTATTAACAATGATATGAAATGGTTTTCAAATTTATATATGCGAGAGTTATTTGGAAAGTCCGAGTTTACTCTCATTCCAAATAATGATACGACATTCGAAGAATTGAAGACGGTGATTGAAGACTGACGATCTTCACATCGAATGGGTAACTAGTGTTGAGGCCTTGGATTGATTTGCTCCTAAGACGGGGCTAAGATGGTCGTTGTCCGGACGTAGTATTGATTTGTACGGATTTGGCTTTCGCTCAGACCCAGAGCATAAGCTTATAAATGGAATGTATGTCTAACATCGTACTCCTTTATATATTGTACTTACTGATTTCCTACTGAATGTATGAATGCTTGGTGGCGGAGAAGTTATTCTCTTGCTTAACACCCTTTCATATATTTCGGCAAAGGATTGGTAGTGTGATATGCAGTGACGATGTGGCATGCTAAGATGCGTATGATCAAGACTTTGTTGAAAAGCAGGCCTTGTGGGATGATCAAAGCATAGCCTGTTTAGGCATAGCTTTGTGTATAGCGTGACTTCGCGAGCCTCACACACCGGCGGAGTCTAAAACGGGAGAAGGGAACGTAGGGAGAGCAGCACATTTCTTTCTAGCTAGAAGTGGTGTTTGGGCTTTAACACGGCCCGACATTTTACTTGTGTGGATGATGGAATGAGGCGCCTCGGATGATAGGTCCTATAGGACCGGGAAACGTGTGTTCAGGAATAACTAATCCGCAACTCGTATGGTGGACCGGCCCTGCAGCTATCCAAGGGTTCACTGCGGGGGATCCTGAGACATTAGCTAGAGTGTCTCGAATCGGTAAGGAGCTCCTCCCTAGCCTTGACTCATGATGGAAACCCAATTTCCAATATGACCTCATGTGGATTTGATTGTATTACTAGTATGGAAGCATAGTATTATGGTATCTATGTGTCCTAGGATTGATACATTATGATTGAACTGTTTTTGAAACTTATATACACTAATAATAATATCAAATCCATTTTTATCGTATCAAGCATTTTTGACCATTATAAGGTAAAATCCTATCCTCCGGTTTGCGTTGCATTGTGTGATGGGACTTGGGTCTTATGATGGTTTCATTTTTCTAAAAAGTATTGCGTTGTTTAACGATTTACTTTAAGTTATGCACGGCAATCCATTGGAGTAAACCCGTTCCGCGTTAGCGGCATGGTCCTTGGATTTGCCTTATTACTATTAGTTAAATTAGTTAAGAATTCTCACACCAGTCCCATGACTGACCCGTTGTTTGTTTCCACCTTTACAAACTCGGGTGCTCTCTTTCCACACGGGCAGTTGAGTAGTTTGTCTACAGGTTCTTACCTCGAGCAGGATTCTGGATTGAAGCCTAAAGCTGAGTCCAGAGCATAGTTGTCTTCCGCTGCCTTAGTTATTTTATTTCCGCTGCAATGTATTAAAATAATGTAAAATTATCTTCCGCTGTAATTATTAGTCAAGGTACTTTGATATTCTGTACTCTGATGTAACATTTATTATTGATGTTATAAAAGTCTGCTGTTGTTGTCCTAATGTATTGTATTCCCAAAGTTAAAGTATTCGTGGATTTCCAACCTTTGGGTCAGACTTGTGTGGTTTATGGTCGATCCAAAGAGCGGGAATTTACGGGTCTTTACATATGGGCTTGATCGAGATGGATGGCTTAGAAAGAATAGAAGACTAGTTGTACCCAATGTCAATGGATTAAGAGATGAAGTGCTTAGAGAATGTCATCACTCAAAACTGACTATACATCCCGGTGGTAACAAGATGTACCAAGACATGAAGCAGACCTACTACTGGGAAGGGATGAAAAGAGACATTGGGAAGTTTATATCCAATTGCATGAATTGCCAGCTAGTTAAAGCTGAGCAAAAGAAGTCTAGTGGTTTGTTGCAACCATTGGCAGTTCCAGAATGGAAATGGGAACAAGTGTCAATGAGTTTCACTGAAGGGTTACCAAAGACTAGATCGGGCCATGATAGTACTTGGGTGATTGTGGACCGATTGACTAAGAGTGCAAGGTTTATACCCGTCAAGTCAAATAGGACGGCAGCTAAGTTAGCGGAACTGTATATAAAGTGGGTAGTTAGATTTCATGGAATACCCAAGGGCATTGTGAGTGACCGAGATTCGTTGTTCACTAGTGGATTTTGGAAGAGCTTACAAGAGGCGTTAGGATCAGAATTACATCTCAGTACCGCGTATCATCCTCAAACTGACGGATAGACAGAGAGGGTGAATCGAGTGTTAGAAGACCTCTTGAGAGCTTGTGTACTGGATTTTGGTGGATCATGGGATGACCACTTGCATCTAGTAGAGTTTGCATATAATAATAGCTATCAATCCAGTATCGGTAGGGCTCCATTTGAAGCTTTGTACGGAAGACCGTGCAACTCACCGTCATGTTGGGTAGAAACTGGTGAGAAGTTTGTACTTGGACCCGATTTGATAAGAGAAACTTCAGCTAAGATTAAGGTTATCCAACAATGAATGAAGGCTGCCCAAGATAGACAGAAGAGTTATGCTGATAAGAGGAGAAATGTAACACCCCGTAATTTGAACATAAAAATTCACAAATTAAAGTATACTTAATTAAGTGAAATGAGTTGCGCAGAGAAATATATATATATTGATATATATATATATATATAATTGAAAATTAAATAAATAAATATGCAAAAATGTTCAAAACAGCGAATTGGGAGAGGGGAATAACCGAACCGGCCGATTTTTGAGGTCGACCCGAGCTCGCTGGGTCGACTAGAGGTTAATCCAGGGTGTTTGGCTGTCAACCCGTGGGCCGATTTGCTCAAATGCAGATTTTGCATTTGAATGGTTCTCATGGTTCAGCTTTAATCTAAAGGCGCTAGATGGTTCCTACACTTGACTTCTTCCCCAAGACATGCTTTGATGGCTAGGATCTAAATAAGGTTTATCCTATGGCTAAAACTATCCTAGTCTTCTATAAAAAGACCCCTAACCTAAACCTAAATGCTCATTATTCAATCCTATAGCTAAACTATGCCAAAATGTTCTCTCATGGCCTCCACCCTCATCCTCTTGTCATAATCTCCATCCCTAATCATATGAGAGAGTTTCTAAAGAAGTATAAGAGTTCCTAAGCTTATTTAAGTGTTTCTAAGTTTGATTCAAGGCTTTTCTTCATCAAAGCTAGGATCTTTATTATTGATTTGGCTCAAGGGTTTTCATTTGGAGCATTCTTATTTGGAGTTTTTGAGTTGATAGCTTAGTGGCTTCGTCTCAGTCTTTTAATATATTCATAAGAAGGCTAATCAACAAGTTGTGAGTTTTCTATAGCCTTAATGACCAATTATTGAAATGATTATGATAGGATATAATGAGGTTATGGCTATGAATGTGGATCAATGCATGTTATGCAAGTTATATGCTATGTGTTAATGATGTTATGCATGTTATGCAAGTTATATGCTATGTATTAATGATGTTATGCAAGTTATATGCTATGTGTTAATGATGTTATGCAAGTTATGCAAGTCATATGCTACATGTTCATGATGTTATGCAAGTTATGCAAGTCATATGCTATATGTTAGTGATGTTATGCAAGTTATGCAAGTCATATGCTATATGTTTGTGATGTTATGCAAGTTATGCAAGTCATATGAGAAACATTGATCCATTATGAAACCATGATATGCAAGTTTGGTGTATGATTATATGCAAGTTTATATATGATATGTTATGCAAGATTGGTGTATGATTATATGCAAGTCCATATATGACATGTTATGCAAGTTTGGTGTTTGATGATATGCAAGTAACATGTGCAAGTTTACACCTTAGAATGATATGCATACATATGCAAGTTAACCCCTTTGTATGTCATACATACATATGCAAGTTTACCCCTTTGTATGACATAAATAACTTATGCAAGTTAACCTCCTTATGACATATGTGATTCATGCAAGTTTGGGTTGATTATTTATGCTAGTTGGGTTGATGCTATATGCATGTTGACACCTTTAAACCCATGATGACGCTAATGCTATTCAAGTTGAACCCATTATATTATTGATGAATCTTCCCTTTTATGTCATGTTAGCGAATTACGTGGGGAACGATGGGGTTAATATACATGTTAATGAAATGGTGTGAAGTGGGTATGATTATGCATACCATAAAGTGATGGACATAATTGAGTCAATTATGTACATCGTTAAAATTGGAATTAATTAGGGAAAATTAATTTGGGGGTGATTAATTAGGTGTAATTAATCGACTAAGACACGAGGTTGGACCCTTTTGTAGCGTAAGACTGCCCGGAACCGACCGGCAAATCCAGTGGCTACAAATGATTGGCCCAATGTGAGAGGTCTTAGGCACAAACTATATACGTGACAAGTGTAAAGACACGAGGTTAGACTCGGTTATGGCGTAAGGCTGCCCGGACCCAACCGGCAAATCCAGCTGCCATAAGAGATAGTCTAATGTGAGAGGTCTCTACAACGGTTGCGTTCTTAATCAATTAAGAAACACTTAACCATATTAGCATGTAGAGGACATGAGGGGTTAAGTGGGTGCCTTGGGTGGCATGTGGAAAAATCTAGTAGTTGCCTTGGGTGGCAATAGAAAATACGATTAGAATACTTAACCGAAGTGGAACATGTAATTAAACATGATTAAAGGGTTAAGTAAGTGCCTTGGGTGGCATGGGAAAATCTAGTGGTTGCCTTGGGTGGCGATAGAAGATAAGATTAGAATACTTAACCAAAGTGGGACATGTAATTAAACATGATTAAAGGGTTAAGTGGGTGCCTTGGGTGGCATGTGGAAAAATCTAGTGGGTTGCCTTGGGTGGCAATAGAGAATACGACAAGAATACTTAACCAAAGGGGAACATGTAACTAAACATGATTAAAGGATTAAGTGGGTGCCTTGGGTGGCATGTAGGAATCTAGTGGGTGCCTTGAGTGGCAATTGAAATATGATTAGATGACTTAACCAAACCTTAACATGTAAGTAGGCATGATTATGAAAAGGGGTTAAGTGGGATGCACTAGATTAAATGACAAGCTTAAGTAGTAGCTTGTGGGGGCCTTAAGTGGCAATTGAAATATGATTAAATGACAAGCTTAAGTAGTAGCTTGTGGGGGCCTTGAGTGGCAATTGAAATATGATTAAATGACAAGCTTAAGTAGTAGCTTGTGGGGGCCTTGAGTGGCAAGTGAAATATGATTAGATGACTTAACCAAACCTTAACATGTAAGTGGGCATGATTATAGAAAGGGGTTAAGTGGGATGCACTAGATAAAATGACAAGCTTAAGTAGTAGCTTGTGGGGGCCCATTTCAACCAGTAACCTATATGTATCTTAGTGGGCTCGACCTATGTCGAGGACGGGACACGCGTACTGGGTTTGACTATAAGAAGCCAAAACGGGGTAGCGGTGGCAACGCGAGTCCAACGGGTTTCATATGCGTGTGTGGACCCGGGCTGGTAGGTAAGACGTTGTTGCATCGTGTAGATATAAGCAGTGCACCATTGATATTATCGGGTTGCCACTTTGGGGAGTGATACACCCCACTGTGGGGCCAGCACGGGTATCTACGTTGGGGAGTCGATCGCTTGGGGAGTAGTGGGTACACCTAGTGGAGATAGGGGCAGACGACACCTATGTAGTTAGCTAAGGGTACACGAAACTACTATTAAAATAACTAAGTACACTTAGTGGGATCAACCTTTAAGTAGGAATTACCCTTGGGTGGGTAGAACTGGTGTGGTGCAGTGTAGGAATTACCCTTGGGTGGGTAGATCTGGGGTGGTGCAGTGTAGTATTTATCCTTGGGTGGATAGGCGCATCTTTACCGTTATCTTAGTTCATCCTAAGTCTAGTTGGCTGCTTAGTGTAGTCATTTATCCCCAGTCGTACCGTACCAGGTTTATATCATACCCTAAATACTTTAATGATTGTATTGTTAAGGTTATAGGGCTCACTCAGACTTATGTCTGACCCCGTTGTTTTTATCTTTTTCCCCCAACCCTCAGGTTCTCAGAGTGGGCCTAGCACTAATGGGCTTTGATCAGATTGCTTTATCTATCTTTTGGAGCTTGGACTCTTGAAGAAAAGCTCGGTTATCTTTTCTAGTATGGCTATTGGTATGTAGTGGGATTATGTACTTATGTTTTAACGAGATTGATATTTTGTACTTGACTCTTGTTGGTTTTTGAGATGTAACCAAACATGTTTACCTTCTGCTGCAATGAAATGATGATTTAAATTTCAAGTATTACTTATATCTGTCTTGTTGTAATTTTCCAGTTCTATATTCACTTAAATACTCCACCGAAGCTAAGGCATTCCCTAAGTGAGTGACCTTAGCGGGTGTGGGGTGTTACACGTGGTATCAGAGCGAAGGTTACCAGAACAGATAAAATTTTTAGAAAACTATTTTTCTAAAAACATTTTTGGAAGAAGTATTTTCAAAAACATCTTTTAAGAGAAAAGTTTTTGAAAGAAAAGCATAATCCCCAATAGCCATATATCCTTCCTTCGATTCTCCGTTTTGAATCTCTTCCTCTATCTCTCTTTGAATTTCCCCTTCGCGTATAGATGTCTTTTTATGATAAATAAGGACTTCCGTATGAAGGACGGAAGAACTACTTCAAGGGACTAAGACGTTTGCCAGGCCAAGAAGTTAGTCCAAGGAGGTGGAGGGCTTATGGGTACCTTTAAGATGGACGAGAGAGGAAGGTTCAAATAGCTATTAGGTAAATAAAGGACGAAACCTCATCGTGGTAAGAAGGCCACGAAAGGAGAATGTGAAGGGGAAGGCTAGTTGTTTTGGAGAAATAGGACACCTTGGGGTTGTCTAAAGAGGTAAGGACGAAGTACAGGATCTTCTGGAGGATAGATGTATTCCCTCGCGACGGGTATACCTGATGGGGGTAGGACCGTCTAAGTTGAAATTTGATTCTCTCGACCATCTTGTTCAAACTTTATTCGACTCTAGTGCACCACATTCGTTTATCTCATCATCATTAGTTGAGTCACTGCACCTAGACACCAGTTGAGTAGATGATCCCGTGGTTGTTTCAAACCCAATTGGGGGCTCCACTTATTTGTCCATGATATGTTTGGGTTTGAAGATTTCTATACTTAGCATTGAGTTTAGAGGTGATGCTTTTGTTTGGGCTTCACGGGCTATGGGTTGATTTTGGGCATGGACTGGTTATCCAGTAATGGTGTCGTTCTTGATTGCGAAAGGAGAGTTGTTAGGCTCATGACCCGTTTGGAGGACACTCTCGAGATCTCTTAATCCCATAGGTTCTGTTATGCTAAGTTATCTTGAATCGCTTGACGCTTCGGTCGAGAGTTTGCGATCTATTTGAGTGGTCCGGGAATACTCGGATGTGTTTAAGGAGGAGAAGGACTTACCTCCGAAGCGGGAGATAGACTTCCGAATATATCTGGTGGATAACGCTAAACCAGTATCTTGACCAGAGCGCCACATGGCTCCTCGTGAGAGGAGGGAACTCCATAAGCAAGTAGGGGAGTTGCTTGAGAAGGGGTTCATAAGACGAAGTATATCGGAGTGGGGAGCTCCAGTAGTTTTTGCCACGAAGGCGGATGGGTCCCTCAGACTTTGTGTAGACTATAGAGAACTCAACAAGCTCACAAAGAAGAACAGACACCCATTGCCAAGGATTGATGATCTTTTTGATCAGTTAGTTGGCGCCTCGGTGTTTTCGCAGTGGGACTTGGCCACGAAATTTCATCAGTTGGGAGTGACTGAGGATAGTATAGAGAAGACCGCCTTTAGGACTCCGGATGGTTTCTATGAGTGGCTGGTGATGCCATTTGGTTTGACGAACGCCCCCGCATACTTTGTTGATTTGATGAGTGGAGTGTTCAGGGAGTACCTAAATAACTACGTAGTGGTCTTTGTGGATGACATCTTGGTCTTTTCTAAAGAGCGAAATAAGTTTTCGTGCGCGCTTAATGGGTTAAGCAAAGCCAGTTATTTGATCAACGGTGGTTTTGGAGCGAGACTGGCAAGGACATCCAGAGTTGGACAAGGGCTTAATTATTTAGCCGTTTTACTTGTATCATCTCACGTAGGTCGTCTGAATTCGAAGGAGGTATCCCTTGGGTGTTTGTCTGATATTGGTTTAGGCCTTTGGGGCTTGCACTTGGGGGATGTCGAGTTCGACTAGGATGGTCTGCGTGAGAGATGGGTAGTTGTGACGATTTTGTATGGGAGAATATCCTGGCTTTCTCCAGAAGTGGAGAAAAGCATGCCCTACATCTTAGGGAAGTGTTGGAGACTCTTCGAGCGCATAGTCTTGAGACAGCAAAGGTGGATGGAGTTCTTAGCATCCTATGATTTTGAGATAGCGTATACCCCTGGCAAGGGTAACGTGGTGGCGGACGCCTTGAGCGGAAAAAGGTTGTCCTTGAGTTCATTGTTCGTGGAACGACGAAGCTTGGAATTTATCTCGATGTTTGATTTCAGACCTTCCGTTGACTTTATACCCGGTTTGCTAGCATCCTTGGAGGTCGGACCTACTCTTTTGAGACGGATTAGCGAGGCACAGAGGGACGACCCACAGTTGGTTGAGTTGGTATAGAGGCTCATAAAAGGGGAGTCGTCCAGCCATTTGAGTAGGTATACCTTAGACGATAAGGGGTGCTTGCGTACAGACGGTAGACTTTGTGTACCACAAGACGAGGGTTTGAGGAAGGCTATTCTTGATGATGCACACCGTTCTAGGATGACCATCCATCCCGGTGGGGATAAGATGTACCAAGACATGAAGCGAGTTTTCTTTTGGGCCGGTATGAAGAAAGATGTGGCCGAGTATGTCGCTAGATACTTGGTGTGCCAACAGGTGAAAGCGGAACAAAAGAAACCCGGTGGGTTGCTTCACCCATTGGAAGTTCCGCAATGGAAGTGTGATAGCATCTCGATGGATTTTATTGATGGGTTACCGAGATCGAGGAAGGGTAATACGGGAATTTGGGTTGTAGTAGACAGACTTACTAAGAGTGCCCATTCCATACCCGTAAAGAGCAAGAGGACTGCTCCATGGCTAGCTTCGGTTTATCTTCGAGAGATAATTCAGTTGCATAGGGAACATGACATATTCCATGTGTCACATTTGAGGAAGTGCCTACATGAGACCGCAGAGGTGGTAGAGCCGAGCTTGCTTAAAGAAATGGAGGTAGAGCGTGATGCGACTATTCGACGAGCTCCTACCCGCATCCTTGGGTCAGAGATTAGGAAGTTGAGAAACAGAGAGGTTCGACTAGTCAAAGTGCCAAAGGGAGAAGATGAGAGTAATGCTACTTGGGAGACAGAAGCGAAGATGCGTTCATTGTACCCATTCCTTTTTGAGGGTATGTCTTTTAACTTCTCCTTCATCGTTTGTCTAGTACTTATCTTATCTTTAGAATGTCCTCTCATTAGTACCTTTGACCTTTAGATAGCGAAAACCTAGTTGAAACATGTGTTTGAGACATGTTATGTTTGATGGATGCGTGTGGATGCAAGTGGTTGCTCGTGGATGCATATACACACACTCTAGGCACTAGATCGGCTCAATCACTTCATATTGCATATTGCATAAAATTGTGTGTAGGTAACTATATTAATGGATGTATAATGGTTGCGTTATCATATGGATGATGCATTTTGGTGTATTGTTGTGTACACATGTAGAAATAGTATGTGTCGATAGGGATCTTTCGCATACATATTGGATGCATGGCACTATCATGGTTTGCATTGAGGAGGTCAACTAAATAAGTGGACTGCCTAATTTTGCATTAGACAGGGGGCATATACACACACTTTTTTGCATATGTTCATACGTCATTAGAAATTTTAAGGACAATGGATGCCAGTGTTTGATGGTTTAGTAGATGGTTGTTTGGTTGGTAGGATACGTTCTTCTTGACTTAGAGATTTCGGGGACGAAATCCTTTAAGGAGGGGAGAATGTAACACCCCGTAATTTGAACATAAAAATTCACAAATTAAAGTATACTTAATTAAGTGAAATGGGTTGCGCAGATAAATATATATATATATATATTGATATATATATATATATAATTGAAAATTAAATAAATAAATATGCAAAAATGTTCAAAACAGCGAATTGGGAGAGGGGAATAACCGAACCGACCGATTTTTGAGGTCGACCCGAGCTCGCTGGGTGGACTAAGGGTTAATCCAGGGTGTTTGGCTGTCAACCCGTGGGCCGATTCGCTCAAATGCAGATTTTGCATTTGAATGGTTCTCATGGTTCAGCTTTAATCTAAAGGCCCTAGATGGTTCCTACACTTGACTTCTTCCCCAAGACATGCTTTGATGGCTAGGATCTAAACTAAGGTTTATCCTATGGCTAAAACTATCCTAGTCTTCTATAAAAAGACCCCTAACCTAAACCTAAATGCTCATTATTCAATCCTATAGCTAAACTATGCCAAAATGTTCTCTCATGGCCTCCACCCTCATCCTCTTGTCATAATCTCCATCCCTAATCATATGAGAGAGTTTCTAAAGAAGTATAAGAGTTCCTAAGCTTGCTTTAAGTGTTTCTAAGTTTGATTCAAGGCTTTTCTTCATCAAAGCTAGGATCTTTATTATTGATTTGGCTCAAGGGTTTTCATATGGAGCATTCTTATTTGGAGTTTTTGAGTTGATAGCTTAGTGGCTTCGTCTCAGTCTTTTAATATATTCATAAGAAGGCTAATCAACAAGTTGTGAGTTTTCTATAGCCTTAATGACCAGTTATTGAAATGATTATGATAGGATATAATGAGGTTATGGCTATGAATGTGGATCAATGCATGTTATGCAAGTTATATGCTATGTGTTAATGATGTTATGCATGTTATGCAAGTTATATGCTATGTGTTAATGATGTTATGCATGTTATGCAAGTTATATGCTATGTGTTAATGATGTTATGCAAGTTATGCAAGTCATATGCTACATGTTCATGATGTTATGCAAGTTATGCAAGTCATATGCTATATGTTAGTGATGTTATGCAAGTTATGCAAGTCATATGCTATATGTTTGTGATGTTATGCAAGTTATGCAAGTCATATGAGAAACATTGATCCATTATGACACCATGATATGCAAGTTTGGTGTATGATTATATGCAAGTTTATATATGATATGTTATGCAAGATTGGTGTATGATTATATGCAAGTCCATATATGACATGTTATGCAAGTTTGGTGTTTGATGATATGCAAGTAACATGTGCAAGTTTACACCTTAGAATGATATGCATACATATGCAAGTTAACTCCTTTGTATGTCATACATACATATGCAAGTTTACCCCTTTGTATGACATAAATAACTTATGCAAGTTAACCTCCTTATGACATATGTGATTCATGCAAGTTTGGGTTGATTATTTATGCTAGTTGGGTTGATGCTATATGCATGTTGACACTTTTAAACCCATGATGACGCTAATGCTATGCAAGTTGAACACATTATATTATCGATGAATCTTCCCTTTTATGTCATGTTAGCGAATTACGTGGGGAACGATGAGGTTAATATACATGTTAATGAAATGGTGTGAAGTGGGTATGATTATGCATACCATAAAGTGATGGACATAATTGAGTCAATTATGTACATCGTTAAAATTGGAATTAATTAGGGAAAATTAATTCGGGGGTGATTAATTAGGTGTAATTAATCGACTAAGACACGAGGTTGGACCCTTTTGTAGCGTAAGACTGCCCGGAACCGACCGGCAAATCCAGCGGCTACAAATGATTGGCCCAATGTGAGAGGTCTTAGGCACAAACTATATACGTGACAAGTGTAAGGACACGAGGTTAGACTCGGTAATGGCGTAAGGCTGCCCAGACCCAACCGGCAAATCCAGCTGCCATAAGAGATAGTCTAATGTGAGAGGTCTCTACAACGGTTACGTTCTTAATCAATTAAGAAACACTTAACCATATTAGCATGTAGAGGACATGAGGGGTTAAGTGGGTGCCTTGGGTGGCATGTGGAAAAATCTAGTAGTTGCCTTGGGTGGCAATAGAAAATACGATTAGAATACTTAACCGAAGTGGAACATGTAATTAAACATGATTAAAGGGTTAAGTAAGTGCCTTGGGTGGCATGGGAAAATCTAGTGGTTGCCTTGGGTGGCGATAGAAGATAAGATTAGAATACTTAACCAAAGTGGGACATGTAATTAAACATGATTAAAGGGTTAAGTGGGTGCCTTGGGTGGCATGTGGAAAAATCTAGTGGGTTGCCTTGGGTGGCAATAGAGAATACGACAAGAATACTTAACCAAAGGGGAACATGTAACTAAACATGATTAAAGGATTAAGTGGGTGCCTTGGGTGGCATGTAGGAATCTAGTGAGTGCCTTGAGTGGCAATTGAAATATGATTAGATGACTTAACCAAACCTTAACATGTAAGTAGGCATGATTATGAAAAGGGGTTAAGTGGGATGCACTAGATTAAATGACAAGCTTAAGTAGTAGCTTGTGGGGGCCTTAAGTGGCAATTGAAATATGATTAAATGACAAGCTTAAATAGTAGCTTGTGGGGGCCTTGAGTGGCAATTGAAATATGATTAAATGACAAGCTTAAGTAGTAGCTTGTGGGGGCATTGAGTGGCAACTAAAATATGATTAGATGACTTAACCAAACCTTAACATGTAAGTGGGCATGATTATAGAATGGGGTTAAGTGGGATGCACTAGATAAAATGACAAGCTTAAGTAGTAGCTTGTGGGGGCCCATTTCAACCAGTAACCCATATGTATCTTAGTGGGCTCGACCTATGTCGAGGACGGGACACGCGTACTGGGTTTGACTATAAGAGGCCAAAACGGGGTAGCGGTGGCAACGCGAGTCCAACGGGTTTCATATGCGTGTGTGGACCCGGGCTGGTAGGTAAGACGTTGTTGCATCGTGTAGATATAAGCCGTGCACCATTGATATTATCGGGTTGCCACTTTGGGGAGTGATACACCCCACTGTGGGGCCAGCACGGGTATCTACGTTAGGGAGCCGATCGCTTGGGGAGTAGTGGGTACACCTAGTGGAGATAGGGGCAGACGGCACCTATGTAGTTAGCTAAGGGTACACGAAACTACTATTAAAATAACTAAGTACACTTAGTGGGATCAACCTTTAAGTAGGAATTACCCTTGGGTGGGTAGAACTGGTGTGGTGCAGTGTAGGAATTACCCTTGGGTGGGTAGATCTGGGGTGGTGCAGTGTAGTAATCCTTGGGTGGATAGGCGCGTCTTTACCGTTATCTTAGTTCATCCTAAGTCTAGTTGGCTGCTTAGTGTAGTCATTTATCCCCAGTCGTACCGTACCAGGTTTATATCATACCCTGATTACTTTAATGATTGTATTGTTAAGGTTATAGGGCTCACTCAGACTTATGTCTGACCCCGTTGTTTTTATCTTTTTCCCCCAACCCTCAGGTTCTCAGAGTGGGCCTAGCACTAGTGGGCTTTGATCAGATTGCTTTATCTATCTTTTGGAGCTTGGACTCTTGAAGAAAAGCTCGGTTATCTTTTCTAGTATGGCTATTGGTATGTAGTGGGATTATGTACTTATGTTTTAACGAGATGGATATTTTGTACTTGACTCTTGTTGGTTTTTGAGATGTAACCAAACATGTTTACCTTCTGCTGCAATGAAATGATGATTTAAATTTCAAGTATTACTTATATCTGTCTTGTTGTAATTTTTCAGTTCTATATTCACTTAAATACTCCACCGAAGCTAAGGCATTCCCTAAGTGAGTGACCTTAGCGGGTGTGGGGTGTTACAAGAAAGGAATTAAAATTCTCCATCCGCGACTTGGTGTTTATCAAGATTTCTCCGTTAAAGAGCGTAATGCGGTTTGGCAGGAGAGGCAAGTTAGCACCAAGATTTGTTGGTCCATTCCCATTTCTTGAGCAAAATGGGAGTTTGGCATACAAAGTTGAATTACCAGAGAAGATGGTAGGGGTTCATAAGGTATTTCATGTTTCCCAGTTAAGGAAGTTCATACACGACCTAGATGTGACTATTTCACCTGATCAGTTGGATGATATCGAAGTTGAACCCGAGGCAGTTGGGAACCGCAAGCCTGTGCATATTGTTGGGAACGATACGAAGCAACTTCGAAGGAAAGCGGTGAATCCATTCAAAGTTCAGTGGGGCGAGAATGAGAATGACTGTACTTGAGAGACAGAGGAAAACATTAGAGAGACATATCCAAAACTCTTCGCCTGGTAAGATTTTAACTTTGATTTAGTTTTTCCGCATGCTAGGATAGACTTGTTTTGTTTGTTTTGCATGATTGACTGTTGTATACGGTTGGTAGGCATGCGGGATCCTTTGTATGTTTTGGGTTAAGGAATTTCGAGGACGAAATTTCTTAAGGGGGGAGAGTGTAACGACCCGCATTCTACGCATCAAAGGATCGTAGAATTTTATTTCTTCCACATACAGAGTCGTATGGTCATGTAACTTTGGGAGACGGCTACTGAGGTCATTCCCCATGATTTTTGTCGATTTTTAAATGACCGTTTTGCCTCTAGTTAATCTTGTTTTGACCATAACTTTTGATTGGGAAGGAGTTTTGACTTGAAACCACTTCCATTGGCTCCGGATGATGGTTTACAATTCCGTAGAGTGGTCACATTAACCAAACGGACTTACCGTTTGGGAGACATGGCTGAAACAAGTTTTAGATGGTGAAAAACAGCTTAATTGGGCTTAACCGGGTGATTAACAGCTAGGCCCATAAGGAGATTTCGGGATTTGGAGTATTTAAGGGCTATTTGGGTTAGGGATTTCGGTTTTTCTCATTTCCCAGCCGCCATATACATCTTAGAAAACCCTAACAATGGCCTCCAACATCTAGAATCATCCCTAATCACTTCTTAATCATGTTTTGGCTTAAACTACATCAAATCAAGGAGAAATAGCACCAAATCAGAGTTGGAGCTGCTGCTAGGCATTGGAATTCGACCCATACAGTAAATTATTTCAGTTCTAAAGTTTAATTGTGGCAAAGGTGAGTGATTACCATTGTTTTGACACTAATTACAGTTAATTAGGGTGATTAGTGAAAATTAGCGAATTTATACACTAATAAATTCTGGAAAAATAATTATAAATTCGAAAATAATGTTTTAGACCTCTGTTAGAAATTTGGTTTGATTTGATTAAGTTTCGCTAATCATATCATAAATTTTTCCTAAACATGCTTAAGGGAAAATATGGGATTTTGGGTATGTTTGATCCATTTTACATGCTATAGTTGTTGTTTTGGGGTTTATGATTGATTGTACATGTTGCTATGACTGTATAGTATGATTTGTGATTCTCTAGAAGTGTTAGATTGGTCGAAAACGCCATCGAATGGCGTAAACAGTCGCTGGAAGAAGAGCAGGAATCTGGCTGATCCGGATCAGATCGGAGGAAGGAGCCCGAACCGAACCGCCCCTCCAAGCTGTTGCATCCACGAGGCGATCTGGACCTGAACCCACAACCCGATCCTCCTATCGTGTGCCACTCCGACCCGAACCGATGCACCATGGAGAAGCTTGAGAGACCCGACCCGACCCAGAGTGCTTGGGGAGAAGGGCCGAACCAGAGGAGTTTTCCACGAAGCCAGGAGGTGTGGACCCGATCCGAACCGCTAGAGGAAGGTTACCCCGATCCGAACCGCTGGAGGAAGGTTACCCCGATCCGAACCGCTGGAGGAAGGTTACACCGATCCGAACCGATCTGGAGAGGGTGCTATGAACTAATATGAACCCGAGCCTATATGATGATCACGAACTGAATGAAGACCGATCCGGAGATGGTGACCAATAACCCGAGATGCAAAGGTAGTCCAGTGGGAAGTTTGTACTCAGGATCCAGTTGGGAACCAACGAGTCGACTTCATGAGTTGGGCTTTGCTGCGGGACGTGTGCTAAGGGGTTATCGATGTCTATAACTTTGGATCACTATGTGTAGGGAGTACGTGAACGGATTCAGCGCCACAGTGGCCTAGGTACGACTAAAGAGCTATAGACCAATGAAGTGGGGTCATTTGTAAAGGTTTGGTCATCACTCCATGTGGTAAGCTTGGTAGTAGCAGTAGTTGTACAAGTCGAACTCCGTCACTACTTCGATGGGTCTAGTGATTGACAGTGGTGGACATCGTATGCTTTACGCACTGAGTGAGAGATGTGAGGATGATTGCTACGGTTGATTTGTTTGCCATCATTATGATATGCACACCCCACACCCATGTTATCTTTACACCATCTGTTCAATGGAACCTTAGAGTATTGTACGGTATGTAGTGCTAACTCTTTGGTTGCTGGTCCAGGTTCAGGTATGGTTTAGTATACCTGTTATTATTCTGTTTAACTGCTTATCGCTCATACCAGACTTTTTGTCTGACCCAGAGTTTTATATCTCTTCTTATTACTCTGGGTGCTCTCACGAGCAGACTAGATACAGGTTAGCTGGGTATGCACGAGTAGTTGATCCGGAGACGAGCAGGAGGCTTCCACATATGATACATATAGTATTCTCCCTGTGTTGTTGAAGATCGCTACTCGGGCATTAGTAGTGCATCTTCTACTTTAGCTTTCTTTTGCTTTAGAGACAGTTTAAAGTTGTAATAATGATGTTGGATCATAAGCTGTATTTGGATTTCCGCTGCTATGTTGGTTTAGTTTTCAGCTTATGCACTGTCTTGCCTGTTTTATGTCAAGATTATATTATTATTATATTTTGTTCCATGCGCTATGAGACATTCTACAGGTTTTCGATTAGTTCATTCTCTTCTTTCCTTTCTTTGGCGGCCGTTCCGTGCTGGTCGGGCATGTGTACAGCGCACTTTCGGAGGAAACGGCGGCTGGTGCGGGGCGGGCTGTCACAGAAGCGGCAACATATCACTTCACTAATCTAAGGAGATTTGAAACCCTAGTTTATATCGCCATTGCCAAGTTTGATTTCCAGAGCCAAGGAGCACTTAGGGTTACAAAATGAAAAGGTTTAGCGATTTGGGGAGAGAACAAAATGAAAAGGAAGCACGTGAATGAAAATATTAGCAGGAAATAGAGGAAACATATTAGATCTTGGATGGATGGTTGAGATTTTGCTTTAACTAATGGTGTGGATCACACGTAAGACATGAAAACGTATTCTATAAAACCACCATATTAAAATATTGCATCGTGTTTGTTGGGGAATGTAGAATGGATTGTTAAGGCAAAATAAACACTAGAGGGGAGGTGAATAGTGTTTTTGAGAACTTAAACAAAATCGAAAATTTATATGATCTATATATGAATCAAACACTACAGAAACAGTCATTGACGCAGAATCAAGCACAAACACAAAGATAAACAAAAATAAAATGCTGAAAAAGAAAGGACACACTGGATTTTATACTGGCTTGGAATTACTTCTATGTCTAGTCCCACGAAACGCTGGATTGCGCAGAGTTTTATTACTATATCAATATCCAATTACAACCCTCCTTGATTTCACGGCTACAAGGAATACCACCAATTCAACACACACTTGATCAAGTATACCCGTCCTTGATTTCACGGCTACAAGGGATACCACTGATTACCTATCCTTGATTTCATGGATACAAAGGATACCACCGATTCCTTTACTCAACCCAAAAAATTACAAACAGCCCTATAACTCTTCAATAGCACTTGATTAAGAGAATAATGAGTAGAGAGTGTTGAGAGAAGAAGAATAGTAAAAACATTATTGAATTCAGCAGAGTATAGGTCTAATAATCATAAAAATGATAAGAAATAATGGTGTAATGAAAGAGAGTGGAAATGGAGAAGAAGAAGTGTTAAAAAATCAAAATCTGCCCCTTTTTATAGTGTGTGAAAGGTTGCAGAGCTTCAAAACCGTCACAAATAGTGAAAAGACATTTCCTTTCAAATTTAAAAAAATGACAGTTATATGTCAACGTGTATATATATATGTATTTCGACATATATATGTGTAAAATTGAAATTTGAACATTTTTCAAGTGTTTTGATATATATATATATATATGTATGTATGTATATATATGTATGTATGTATGTATGTATGTATATAATTTTGGAAATTCTTGAATTAAAATATAGTGTTATAAATGAATATTATAAAGTAGAAAATCATATAGAAACGTAAATATAAACTATGTAAACATATTTATAAACTTATAGAGTTTAAAACTATATAAATATAAAGTACATAAAATATAAATATATAAGATGATAAAGTATAAATCTATAAAACTTAAGTTCAAACTCAAACAAAAATAGAAAGTAAAATAGAGAAGAAAGAGATTGAAGATAGAATTTGAAAACAAAATTTGAAATTATTTTGAATTTGAACCTAGAGTTCTATTCAAAGTCTTACATAATCTAGATTCTATAACTGTATTTATCTCTTGAACTCTTGAATACTCATGACTCTTGAAATATCTTTGAATTCTGAATCTCTAACTTCTTTGAACTGTACAGTTTTCAGTAATAATTCCTGTATATAAATCCTATATATATATATATTGTAGATAAAGGTGTTAGTATATATTTTATAATAAATTAATATTGAAATAAGGTTGTTTTCATCAAAAATCCATTCTCCAACAATCTCCCCCTTTTTGATGATGACAACCTTAGTTTATAAAATATCATACATGTATATACCTGTTGATGATGATCTTTCAAATACTCCCCTTGTCTATATGAATCCTGTAAACTATGTCTATATTTTATAATCTCTCCCCCTTTGGCATTATCAAAAAGAAATTCTAAAACAACTCCCCCTAAATCATATAACTCTCTAAGTAAAAAACTTATAAGAAACTTAAGTAACTTCTAATTCAAAGTAGAATACACCCCCCAAGTAAAATTTCCTTCTAATAATTCTTATACTCCCCCTTAATTTTGTATCCATATTACTTTATGCTAGGATGTAGAACTATTTACTTAACTTAAACATAATCAACTATTTTACAGAACTTGTATTTGTACAAGCGATTGTACATGGATTTTTTCAAGCGTGATATATCGTAAGAACGAAAAAATGAGAGAAACTTTAAATACTAATTATTCTTGACAATGGGATATTTGTGAATTGGACAATTTGGATAATTGAGACAAAAATCCCCATTCTGTTCAATCGCATTCCCATTTTGGTCGAATAAAACCTCTCCTACACATACAACCTTATCGTCTTCTTCCGTAATCGTTGGTTGATTCTCCTGAGGTTCTTCGTCCTCCATCATTTCTTCTTCCTCTTCTGGTTCTTCCTCCTCTTCCATGGCTTGATTATCATCGTCGATGATAATCAGATTAGCCTGATTATCCAATATGAATTTAAAAAGACTCCTTATTACTTTACCTTTCCTATTTTACTCTTGACTCATTCTAATATGAAGTACTTGTATTTCAACCATCATTTGCAGAGCATACTCCATCTTTTCTTCAATTTTAATGATACGAAAAAGCGTAGATGGTTGAAAAGGACCTTCGGATGGTCCAGCAGACGAATCAGAGTTGATCTGGGTGTTTAAATTAGTGGAAGCCATTGTATATTTTAATTTAGAGTTTTTACAGAGAAGAGAAATGAAAATGAAGAAAAAAGTCGAAATAGAATGTTTAAATAATTGAAATAACTAATTTTTTGTGGGAATTAAGTTTAAAATTTTGGCAGTTATATGTCAACACATGCATAAATTATGTCGACATACCTATGTTTTAAATTTTATTTTTTTGATTTTTTATGCTATTTTTATATATAATAGTATATTTAATTATTCTAACTCACTTAATGGATATATGCCTATTTCTCTTCTAAATTTAGTAAATGTTGCTTTGTTTAATGGTTTTGTTAATATATCCGCTATTTTTTTTTATCTGTTTCCATAAATTCAAGCGAAATTTTCTCTTTACTTACGTTATCTCTTAGAAAATGGTGTCATATATCGATCTGTTTAGTTCTTGAGTGATGAGTTAGATTTTTAGAAATATCTATAGCACTCATATTATCGCAGTATATCGGTGATTTATTTATTTTTAATCCAAAATCATTTAGACTTTGTTGCATATATATATATCACTTGTGAACAAGCCAAAGCAACAGAGGTATATTCTACTTTAGTTGTTGACAAAGACATAGTATTTTTCGTTTTACTAAACCATAACACCAGTGAATGTCCTAAAAGTGACATGTTTCACTAGTACTTTTACAATTGGATTTACATCTCGCCCAGTCAGCATCATAGTGAAACTAAATTGAATGAATCATCCTTAGGGTAAAATAAACCAAAGTCTGATGTATACTTTACATACATTAGAATACGTTTTTTTGGCTTTTAAATGTGTTTCCTTAGATTGCGATTGATATCTTGCATAGAGACATGCACTATGAATTATATCTGATCTACTAGTAGTGATATATAATAACAACCCTATCATTCCTTTATATAGTTTTTGATCCACTTCTTTAGATGTATCATCTTTACTTAATGCTATATTAGTTGCCATAGATGTTGGTCTCCCATTTGTTATTGTTAAATTATATTTAATAATTAGATCTTTTGCATATTTTTCTTGATTAATAAATATTTCATTCTTTAGTTGACGAATTTGTAGTCCTAGAAAGAATGTTAGTTCTCCTATTTGACTCATTTCAAATTCTTGAGTCATAATATCTGAAAATTCCTTATTCATCTTCTCATTTGTTAATCCGAAAATAACATCGTCAATGTATATTTGTACAAATTGAATTTCCTTTTTATTTTTCTTAATAAACAAAGTATTATCTAATTTTCCTATTTTAAAACTTGATTGTAATAAATAATTTCTTAATCTATCATACATATCCCTAGGAACCTATTTTAATCATATAATGCTTTTTTAACCTCTATACGTGATCTGATAATTTTTCGTCTTCAAATAGAGGTGGCTGCTCTACATATACGTCTTTTTTGACAAATCCATTTAGAAAATCACTTTGACATCCATTTGATATAGTTTGAAATTATTATGGTTTACAAAGGCTAGTAAAATCCTAATAGCTTCTAGTCTTGCCACGGGGGAAAAAATTTCATCGTAACCTATTCCCTATTCTTGAATATAACCTTGTGCTACTAATAGTGCCTT
This sequence comes from Allium sativum, assembly GCA_030737875.1. NCBI lineage: Eukaryota > Viridiplantae > Streptophyta > Magnoliopsida > Asparagales > Amaryllidaceae > Allium > Allium sativum. Next base: position 503,306,410 of record CM060921.1, on the reverse strand, counting down.
ATTTCTTACGACCTCACCATGATCATTCATTTTATTTTTATAAACCCATTTGTTTCCTATTATAGTTTTATCCTCTGGTCTAGGAACAGGTTGATTCAATTCTTCTTGCATAGCAAATATCCATGAATCATATGAAGATGCTTCCTTTGGATTTTTAGGTTCAATAGTCGAAATAAATGTAGTATTACTCATTACGAGTTTGTAACGACCCGCATTCTGCGCATCATAGAATCGTAGAATATTTATTTCTGTCACATACGAAGCCGTATGGTCATGTAACTTTGGGGGATGACTATTGGGGTCATTTCCCATGTTCATGATTTTTCCCGATTTTTAAATGACCATTTTACCCCTAGTTGGCACTGTTTTGGCCATAACTTTTGACTGGAAAGGAATTTTGACCTGAAACCACTTCCATTGGCTCCGGATGATGGTTTCTCTTTCCGTAGAGTGGTCACATTAGCCAAACGGACTCACCGTTTGGGAGATATGGCTGAAACAAGTTTCAGATGGTGAAAAACAGCTTAATTGGGCTTAACCGGGTGATTAGCAGCTAGGCCCAAGGGGAATTTCGGGTTTAGGGGTATATAGGTGCTGATTAGGGTTAGAAAACATTACTTTAGACATTTTCCAGCCGCCACTTTCATTCCTCTTAACCTAGCCATGGCCTCCACTCTCTAAATCTCTCTAAAACACCCAAAATCACTTCGTAATCAAGGATTAAGGCTTAGAGGCATCAAATCAAGGAGGGTTAGCACAAGGACCGAGGTAGAGCTGCTGTTATATATTGGAATTCGTGCAAATCAGAGGTTCACTTCAGATTTGGAAGTTTTATTGTGGCAAAGGCGAGTGATTTGCATAGTTTTTGCACTAATTACGGTAATTAAGGGTAATTAGTGAAGATTAGCGAATTTATACACTAATAAATTCTGGAAAAATGTTTAGAAATTCGAAAATAATATTTTATGCCCCTGTTAGAAATTTGGTTCGATTTGATTAAGTTTTGTTAACCCTATGATCAGTTTTACTTAAACATGCTTAAGGGAAAATAAGGAGCTTTGGCCACTTTTGATTCATTTGAGTGATTGTTTGCTGTTGTGGTTGCTATTACAAGTTGCTATGACTCTATGGTGTGTTTTGTGATTGCTTAGAAGTGTTAGTTTGGTCAAAAACGCCGTCGAATGGCGAGAAACTGTCGCTGGAACGAAGTGCAGGAATTTATCCGGATCGGATCGCCCCCATGCCCACGAACCGACCCGCCTGCTCGAACCGCGCCACGTGCCAGAGCTCGGAGCCACGAAGGGAAGACCACGATCCAACTTGGAGAGGAAGCACCACGAGCTGATGAGGCGCCACGATCCAGATGGGTAGCTCGACCCGAACCAGTGGATTGCCACGAACTGATAAGCCCGAACCGACCCGATAAGGCGCCACGAGCTGACGAGGTGCGATCCATATGGTGCGACACGATCCGACGCTGGCGAACCGAACCAGGAAGGCTTCCACGATCCGACCCGAGCGTGAAGGATGATCCGAACCGATCCGAGGTTGATGGTTACGAGCTGGTGACTACGAACCGAACCAGGAAGTTACGAACATAATGAAGACTGATCCGGAGGGTGATGACAGAAACCCGAGATGCAAAGGAAGCCCAAATGAGAAGTTAGAGCTCAAGATTCAGATGGGAATCAACGAGTTCGCTTCATGGTTGGGTTTTGCTGCGGGACGCGTGCCAAGGGGTTATCGACGTCTATAGCTTTGGACCACTATGGTAGGAGGTACGAAGGCGGATTCAGGGCCATTATGGCATCGGTAGAACCAAGGGCTACGACCAATGAAGTGGGTCATTGAAATGTTTGGTCATGACTCCAAGTGTTTGGCTTGGTCACAGCAGGGTTTCTACAAGTCGGGATTCGTCGTTACCTCAGTTTGTCTAGTGTTCCAAAGTGGTAGATATCGTATACTTTACGCACTGAGTGAGAGACGTGAGGATGGTTGCTATGCTTGATTGTTTGACATGCACACCCCAACCCCGTATCCTTACACTATTTATTATGGCACCTTAGAGCATTGTACGGTATGTGGTACTAACTCTTTGGTTGCAGGTCCAGGTTCAGGTATGGTTTAGTATACCCGTTATTGTTCTGTTTAGATGCTTATCGCTCATACCAGGCTTTATGTCTGACCCAGAGTTTTATGTCTCCTCTTATTACTCTGGGTGCTCACACGAGCAGACTAGAGACAGGTTAGCTGGTGATGCACGGGTAGATGATCCGGAGACGAGCAGGAGGCTTCCACGTAATACATATACATAGTATTCTCCCTGTATTGTTGAAGATCACTGCTTGGGCATTGGTGGTGTATCTTCTACTTTAGCTTTCTTTTGTTTAGAGACAGTAAATTTGGAAGATTGTAATAAGTTGTATTTGAATTTCCGCTGCTCTGATGATGGATGTTGATTTTAGTTATCAGCTTATGCACTGTCTCACCTGTTTTATGTCAAGTATGTTATTATTATATTTTATTCCATGCACTGTGAGACATTCTACAGGTTTCTTGATTAGTTCATTCCCTTCTTTCCTTTCTTTGGCGACCGTTTCGTGCTAGTCGGGACATGTGTACAGCGCACTTTCGGAGGAAATGCAGGCTGGTGCGGGGCGGGCCGTCACACTTGGTATCAGAGCTCTAGGTTGCGTAGTTAACCTAGGGAAGCTATCAGGGAGAGATAATATACGTTAACGAGAGAGCGTATTTGTGATTATTTTGATTTTTAAAAGCTATATATACTATTACCAGTATAAGGATGAAGTCGTACTGCACTAGCACCACTATGGAGTCGTTAATCATTTCCTTTTTCAGATTGACGATGAGCCGATATACTAGAGGTGCTGGTAGGGGAGCCAACAATGGGAATGCTGCTGACATGAGGACGATGTTTACAGACCTCATGAGAGTGATGCTTAGAGATGTGCAGAGGGCAGCTCCCAATGGTGGAAATGGTGGTGGTCCAATAGTGCAGGCACCAAGAGTCGACTTCGCCAAGCTGAATAAGGATTATACTAGCCTTGGTGGGAAGCCGTTCCACGGAACGGAGTCAGCCACAGATGTTCAGGATTGGTTGGATAGTTGCGAACGTATCTTCGAGGATTTGGGTATCGAGGATGCGATGAAGAGAAAGCTAGCGTCCCGTCAGCTGCAAGGGCGGGCAATGAATTGGTGGAATGCTATAAAGGCAGCCACTCCCGAAGATCAGATTACTTGGGAGCAGTTTAAAGCTCGCTTTAGCGAGAAGTTCATTCCAGCTGCTCAGAAGTCAGTGCTGTTTAAGAAATTCTTGGAACTCAAGCAGAATGGCAGAGCTGTCTCGGAGTACATTGCTGAATTCGACACTTTGTCGAAGTATGGGTTATCTCTTATTGATACTGCCGAGAAGAAGAATGAGAAATTCATAACTGGTTTGGATCAGTAATTAGGGGAAAAGCTTATTAACCACATCGATGAGACGTTTGAGTCGATTGTGGGGAAAGCATTAAGATCAGAAAGTCTCTACCCTAAGTCGAGGACTGAGGTTGCATCTGCAGAAGAGCCAAAACCACAAGCAAGTGGTGGAGGCAAGGGTGGTTCCCAGAATAAGAGAAAGCAGAACAAAGCTAAGGATGGCCAGAAGAAAAAGAATAAGCAAGATGTTGAGTGCTTCAGTTGTGGTAAGAAGGGCCATTATGCTAGTAATTGTCGGGCCAAGCCAGCGGATAGGAAGTGCTTCAACTGTGGCCAAATGGGACATCACAAGGACAAGTGTCCACAGCCTCCTAAGGAAAAGCAAATGGTGAAAGCATATGCCCTTAATGCTATTCCTTCTTCGTCGAATGCCCCAACTGCGGCGGAGAAGGGAAAGTATGTCGTCATTCAAGGTATGCTTTCTGTTTATGATGTTCCTGTTAGAGTTTTGTTTGATACCGGAGCTTCCAGTTCTTTCATATCTAGTGACCTGGTAGATAGGTTGGGATTGGAGCCCGAGATTGTCGATAGACCTTTAGTAGTGACGAACCCGATTGGTGGTTCGACTAGCCTTAGTATGATTTGTCGTAATGTGGTCTTATCGAGTCATGGATGCATGTTTGTTTGTGATTGCTTTGTTTTGGGCTTTACTGGGTTTGGCATTATTTTGGGAGTAGATTGGCTCCAAAGATACGGGGTGGTGGTAGACTGTGAGGGCTTTTTGGTGTCAGCTAGAGCGGATGATGGGCGGAGGATAGTGTTTGGTGGTCTACCCAGTGAGGGGGTATTGGCTAGTTTTCTAAACTCCCTCGACATTCCGCATAGTGAGTTGTCAGGTTTGCCCGTGGTTGGCCAGTATCCGGATGTTTTCGAAGAAGTGACCGGACTTCCACCACACCGAGAGATTGAGTTCCGTATTGATTTGGTAAAAGATGCCAGGCTTATAGTGATGCCACTTCGTCGTATGGCACCAAGGGAGCAGCGAGAGCTCGAGGTGCAAGTCAGCGATCTTTTGAAAAAGGGATTTATCAGAAGGAGTGTTTCTGAATGGGGAGCACCAGTTGTGTTTGCTACTAAGGCGGATGGTTCCCTTCGTTTGTGTGTAGACTACCGCGAGTTGAATAAAGTGACGAGGAAGAACAAGTATCCTCTACCGCGGATAGATGATTTGTTTGATCAGTTGAGTGACGCGAGAGTATTTTCTCAGTTGGATCTCGCGACAGGTTTTCATCAGCTTAGAGTGGAAGCTGAGAGTATAGCTAAAACGGCATTTCGGACGCCGTCTGGGTTTTATGAGTGGTTGGTCATGCCATTCGGGTTGACCAATGCCCCAGCATATTTTGTGGATCTTATGAATAGGGTATTCAGAGATCAGTTGAATAAGTTTGTCCTTGTGTTCGTTGATGATATTTTGGTCTACTCGAGGACAGAGGAAGAACACAAGGGACATTTAAGAATAGTGATGGAGGTGTTGAGAAAACACCAATTGAAAGCAAAGTTTTCTAAGTGTCACTTCTGGAAGAGGGAGGTGAGGTTCTTGGGCCATGTTGTATCAGAAAATGGGATTGCCGTGGACCCGGCGAAGGTGGCTACGGTACAAGATTGGCCTACGCCCAAGAATGCAACAGAGGTAAGAAGTTTCTTGGGATTAGCTGGATACTATCGTAAGTTTATCCAAAGTTTCTCCAAGATAGCAGCACCATTGACCCAGTTAACTAAAAAGAATCAAGCTTTTGTCTGGGATGGAAGGTGCAAGAATGCATTCAAGAGTCTAAAGGACAAGTTGACAAGCGCACCAGTGTTAGTCATTCCTAAAGGGAATGAAGAGATGACGGTATACACGGACGCCTGTGGTACCGGACTGGGTGCTATATTGATGCAAGGCGGTAGGGTTGTAGCTTATGCAAGTCGGCAATTGGAACCGCACGAAAGAAGATACCCTACCCATGATTTAGAATTGGCAGTGATCGTGTTCGCGTTAAAGATGTGGAGACACTATCTCTTGGGAGAAAGATTTGAGCTGTTTACAGATCATAAGTCGTTAAAGTATCTATTCTCCCAGAAGGATTTAAATCTCCGTCAGCAGAGATGGTTAGAGTTCTTAGCTTCCTATGATTTTGACATCGCATATACACCAGGAAAGGGCAATGCGGTGGCTGATGCATTGAGTAGAAGACATGCCAGCTTAGGGGCTATGTTCCTTGAATGGAAGCAACTGGAGTTTATCGCGGGGTTTGATTTCAGACCAAAGTGCGAATTGGATCCAGAAATGTTAGCAAGTTTGACGATCAGACCCACTTTGATTGAGCGGATCGGCTCTAGTCAGAGGGACGATCCTAACCTATTGGAAATCATCTCCAAGTTAGAGATGGGTATCGATGAGGAGATGAACAAGTATGGGCTTGATCGAGATGGATGGCTTAGAAAGGATGGAAGACTAGTCGTACCCAATGTCAATGGATTGAGGGATGAAGTGCTTAGAGAATGTCATCAATCAAAGCTGACTATACACCCCGGTGGTAATAAGATGTATCGAGGTATGAAGCAGACTTACTACTGGGAAGGGATGAAAAGAGACGTTGGGAAGTTTATATCCAAGTGCATGAATTGCCAGCTAGTTAAAGCCGAGCAAAAGAAGCCTAGTGGGTTGTTACAACCCTTAGAAATTCCCGAATGGAAATGGGAGCAAGTCTCAATGGATTTCATCGATGGTTTACCAAGGACTAGGTCGGGACATGATAGCATTTGGGTGATTGTAGATCGATTGACTAAAAGCGCAAGGTTTATACCAGTCAAATCGACCAGAACGGCAGCTAAGTTAGCAGAATTGTATATGAAGTGGGTAGTGAGATTTCATGGAGTACCTAAAAGCATCGTGAGTGACCGAGACCCGTTGTTCACTAGTGGGTTTTGGAAGAGCTTACAAGAGGCTCTAGGGTCAGAGCTACATCTCAGTACCGCATATCATCCTCAGACCGACGGTCAGACGGAGAGGGTCAACCGTATTTTGGAAGATCTCTTGAGAGCATGTATATTGGATTTCGGTGGATCATGGGATGACCATTTGCATCTAGTAGAGTTTGCATATAATAATAGCTACCAATCCAGTATCGGTATGGCTCCGTTTGAAGCTTTGTATGGAAGACCGTGCAACTCACCATCATGTTGGATAGAGACTGGCGAGAAGTTTGTGCTTGGACCAGATGTGGTGAGAGAAACGTCGGATAAGATTAAGATCATTCAGCAACGAATGAAAGCTGCTCAAGATAGGCAGAAGAGCTATGCTGATAAGAGGAGGAGAGACTTGAAATTCTCCGTTGGCGACTTGGTGTTTGTCAAGATTTCTCCGTTAAAGAGCGTAATACGATTTGGCAGGAGAGGCAAGTTGGCACCAAGATTTGTTGGCCCATTCCCTGTTCTTGAACTAGTCGGGAATTTGGCATACAGAATTGACTTACCGGGGAAGATGGCGGGAGTTCACGACGTATTTCATGTTTCCGAACTAAGGAAGTTCGTTCACGACTCAGATATGACTATTTCACCTGATCAGTTGGAGGACTTCGAGGTAGAACCCGAGGCGGTTGGGAACCGCAAGCCGGTCCGTATTGTCGAACACGACATGAAGCAACTTCGAAGGAAGGCGGTGAAGCTAGTCAAGGTACAGTGGAGCGAGAACGAGAATGATTGTACTTGGGAGACAGAGGATAACATTAGGAAGTCACACCCAGAACTCTTTGCCTGGTAAGATTTTGACTTCGATTTAGTTTTCCGCATGCTAGGATAGGCTTGTTTGCTTGTTTTGCATGTTTGATTGTTGTACGTGGCTGTTAGGCATGCGGGATCCTTTGTATGTTTTGGGTTAAGGAATTTCGGGGACGAAATTTCTTAAGGGGGGGAGAGTGTAACGACCCGCATTCTACGCATCATAGAATCGTAGAATATTTATTTCTGTCACATACGAAGCCGTATGGTCATGTAACTTTGGGGGATGACTATTGGGGTCATTTCCCATGTTCATGATTTTTCCCGATTTTTAAATGACCATTTTACCCCTAGTTGGCACTGTTTTGGCCATAACTTTTGACTGGAAAGGAATTTTGACCTGAAACCACTTCCATTGGCTTCGGATGATGGTTTCTCTTTCCGTAGAGTGGTCACATTAGCCAAACGGGCTCACCGTTTGGGAGATATGGCTGAAACAAGTTTCAGATGGTGAAAAACAGCTTAATTGGGCTTAACCGGGTGATTAACAGCTAGGCCCAAGGGGAATTTCGGGTTTAGGGGTATATAGGTGCTGATTAGGGTTAGAAAACATTTCTTTAGACATTTTCCAGCCGCCACTTTCATTCCTCTTAACCTAGCCATGGCCTCCACTCTCTAAATCTCTCTAAAACACCCAAAATCACTTCGTAATCAAGGATTAAGGCTTAGAGGCATCAAATCAAGGAGGGTTAGCACAAGGACCGAGGTAGAGCTGCTGTTATATATTGGAATTCGTGCAAATCAGAGGTTCACTTCAGATTTGGAAGTTTTATTGTGGCAAAGGTGAGTGATTTGCATAGTTTTTGCACTAATTACGGTAATTAAGGGTAATTAAAGAAGATTAGCGAATTTATACACTAATAAATTCTGGAAAAATGTTTAGAAATTCGAAAATAATATTTTATGCCCCTGTTAGAAATTTGGTTCGATTTGATTAAGTTTTGTTAACCCTATGATCAGTTTTACTTAAACATGCTTAAGGGAAAATAAGGAGCTTTGGCCACTTTTGATTCATTTGAGTGATTGTTTGCTGTTGTGGTTGCTATTACAAGTTGCTATGACTCTATGGTGTGTTTTGTGATTGCTTAGAAGTGTTAGTTTGGTCAAAAACGCCGTCGAATGGCGAGAAACTGTCGCTGAAACGAAGTGCAGGAATTTATCCGGATCGGATCGCCCCCATGCCCACGAACCGACCCGCCTGCTCGAACCGCGCCACGTGCCAGAGCTCGGAGCCACGAAGGGAAGACCACGATCCAACTTGGAGAGGAAGCACCATGAGCTGATGAGGCGCCACGATCCAGATGGGTAGCTCGACCCGAACCAGTGGATTGCCACGAACTGATAAGCCCGAACCGACCCGATAAGGCGCCACGAGCTGACGAGGTGCGATCCATATGGTGCGACACGATCCGACGCTGGCGAACCTAACCAGGAAGGCTTCCACGATCCGACCCGAGCGTGAAGGATGATCCGAACCGATCCGAGGTTGATGGCTACGAGCTGGTGACTACGAACCGAACCAGGAAGTTACGAACAGAATGAAGACCGATCCGGAGGGTGATGACAGAAACCCGAGATGCAAAGGAAGCCCAAATGAGAAGTTAGAGCTCAAGATTCAGATGGGAATCAACGAGTTCGCTTCATGGTTGGGTTTTGCTGCGGGACGCGTGCCAAGGGGTTATCGACGTCTATAGCTTTGGACCACTATGGTAGGAGGTACGAAGGCGGATTCAGGGCCATTATGGCATCGGTAGAACCAAGGGCTACGACCAATGAAGTGGGTCATTGAAATGTTTGGTCATGACTCCAAGTGTTTGGCTTGGTCACAGCAGGGTTTCTACAAGTCGGGATTCGTCGTTACCTCAGTTTGTCTAGTGTTCCAAAGTGGTAGATATCGTATACTTTACGCACTGAGTGAGAGACGTGAGGATGGTTGCTATGCTTGATTGTTTGACATGCACACCCCAACCCCGTATCCTTACACTATTTATTATGGCACCTTAGAGCATTGTACGGTATGTGGTACTAACTCTTTGGTTGCAGGTCCAGGTTCAGGTATGGTTTAGTATACCCGTTATTGTTCTGTTTAGATGCTTATCGCTCATACCAGGCTTTATGTCTGACCCAGAGTTTTATGTCTCCTCTTATTACTCTGGGTGCTCACACAAGCAGACTAGAGACAGGTTAGCTGGTGATGCACGGGTAGATGATCCGGAGACGAGCAGGAGGCTTCCACGTAATACATATACATAATATTCTCCCTGTATTGTTGAAGATCACTGCTTGGGCATTGGTGGTGTATCTTCTACTTTAGCTTTCTTTTGTTTAGAGACAGTAAATTTGGAAGATTGTAATAAGTTGTATTTGAATTTCCGCTGCTCTGATGATGGATGTTGATTTTAGTTATCAGCTTATGCACTGTCTCACCTGTTTTATGTCAAGTATGTTATTATTATATTTTATTCCATGCGCTGTGAGACATTCTACAGGTTTCTTGATTAGTTCATTCCCTTCTTTCCTTTCTTTGGCGACCGTTTCGTGCTAGTCGGGACATGTGTACAGCGCACTTTCGGAGGAAATGCAGGCTGGTGCGGGGCGGGCCGTCACAGAGTTCTAACAACATATTCTATATCTCCTAATATATTTTCTATAGGATGATATCTAAGTAATCTAATTCTTTTATTTGGTTGATTATCTTCATGATTTATTTCATTTTCACATTCATTTTCATTGTTTTGAGTTGTGCTCTTATAGTTTTCTTTGAAAGATACGTTTAAAGTTTCTTCTATGGTATTGGTTTGAGTATTGAACACTATATATGCCTTACTTCTTTCTGAATATCCAATAAATATTCCTTTATCAGATTTTAAGTCAAACTTGTCTAAGTTATCTTTAGTACTACGTATAAAACATTTACTTCCAAATATTTAGAATATGATACTTTTGGTTTCTTGTTATACAAAAGTTCATATGGGGTTTTATGAGTTAAAGGTCTAATTGAAATTCTATTTATAATATATGAAGTTGTTGCAACTACCTCAACCCGAAAATTCCTTGGTAAATTACTATCGGATAACATATTACTCGCACACTCTTGTATCATCCTATATTTACGTTCGACTACTCCATTTTGTTGAGGGGTTCTCGAAATTGAAAAATTATGTGTTATCCCCTTTTTATTACAATATCGTTCAAAATTTTCATTTTCGAATCCTCTGCCAGGATCACTTCGTATTGTTTTGATTTTTAATGATAATAAATTTTTAATTCTTTTAGAGAATGTTTTAAATTGATCAAAAGCATTAGTTTTATTTTTAAGAAATAAAGTCCAAGTAAATCTAGAAAAATCGTTGACTATCACGGAAACATATCTATAGTGACTTATTGATTGAACTTGAAATGGACCAAATAAATCCATGTGAATTAAATCTAATAGTTTTGATGTAGTGATTTCCTCTTTTGATTTAAATGAAATTTTCTTTAATTTTCCGAGTTGACAAGCGTCACATAAATTGTTAACTTTAAATTTCATTTTGGGTAATCCTCTGATTGAATCTAATTTAGAAATCCAAGAAATATGTTTGAAATTTATATGACCAAATCTCTCTATGCCAGATCCGGGGGTCACTTATATTATCCATAAGACATAAGTTATCGCTGGAGATTTTCATACTCAATATATAATTATTTTTCTTTCTATATCCTTCGAATATTAATTTTGAATTACTATCTTCTATAAAACATTTATCCTTTTCAAAGTTTATTTTATAACCCATATCACAAAGTTGACTTATACTTAGCAAGTAGTGTTTTAAATTCCGAACTAATAAAACATCAAAAATAGTAGGAGCTTCATAATTACCGACATTGTCGATTCCAATAATGTACCCTTTAGAGTTATCTTCGAAGTTCACCATTCCACCATCTTCATATTTCAGATTATTGAGCAGTTATGGATTTCCCGTCTTATGTCTCGAACAGCCAATATCCAATATCCATTTGTCCTTTTTCATTTCCATTAATTGCTTTCTAGAATTTGAATTCTCAACAGCCATGTAATACACCAGTTCGAATTTGAATTTCCAACAGCCACCTTTTCATAATTTGAATTTCCAAAAGCCACCATTTCGGAATTTGAATTGCCAACAACCACTTTACCCATCTTTTCAACTTTTGAATTTTCAAAATTCATAGAACACATCTTTTCCTAAATTGAAAAATGTTTCAGTAGATCACATACCTTTTCAACATGATTATATGCAGACTCTTTCAATATTGATACAATGAATGAATTGACACTAGTGTTAACAGAGATTCCAAAATTGGCCATTTAAAAATTTTCAAAAATCAGATTATGAACTTTTTGAAAGACCTTGCTCTGATACTGTAATAACCCGGAAATCTGGGCCAATTTAAAATTTTTATTTTGGCAATTTTAGCGAATTTTGATTATTTAAAATGAATTATTTTAAATAATAACGACGATAAATTTATTTTGAATGAAATTCGAACGTATATATTCGTTTGAATAGACGATAGAATATAAATATTTATTTATATTTATAAAAGGAACTGAAAATGGCGCGGTAGTTCGATAATTCGATTTCAAACTTCAAATGGATGTGCAGGATTCAAAATAAACCGGATTCTAGTAAAACCAAAAATATTTGAATCTAATTGAGAATATCTTCCCAACGAATCCGAAAAATCAAGATTTCATAGCGGGGGTCTAAAGTTATGCCCAGTTGAAAATTCTGAATAATCGCTATGGAATTCTAGCCCTTAAAAATGGGAATTTTGCAAACGACCTCGGATTTCGATGAAACAACTTTTGTTGGATCTGCGATGTCAAGTTATTGCTATATTCCAATTTTCGTAATTTTTCGAATCAATATGTGAGCGTGGCAAAGGAAAACGCGTTTGACCAGTTTCAGTTGATTTTAATCGACTGGAAAATGGCCATTTTTCCAACAGTCTCAGAATTTGACGAAATTAGTTTTGTTAGTACCGTATCATCAATACGAAGCTAGAAATAATTTTTTGGGATTTTTTAGAGATTGTATGTGGCCCTGATAAATTGAAATGTACGTTTAAAATTCAATATAATGATTTAAATATTAAATCTAATGGAAACTGATCGTAACAATCGAATTGGCCTACGTGGCATATCCCATTGTGTTCGGAATGGGGGTAATTAGCTAGGGACGACAGGCGGTGGGTCCTGTTCTGAGATCGAAATTTAAAGTTACTTTTTGGAATATAAAACTAAATAAATAAATAAATTATAAAGGTCCCCATTCCCTTTCCCCTTCATTTACCCAGTCAACCCTCCCCTTTAACGTTCAAACCCGAAATCGATTTCCCCAAATCAAATCGTTTTTTCCTCCACCTAATCGCTGCTCCGCCGCTACTTCACCGTTGCTCCACCGCAGGTCCGCTTCCCCCTCCTTCCGCTTCCTCCCCTTCCTCCGTGACCCCGCTCCTCTTGTCGATCTCCAACTCCACCGCAACCTGAAACCCTACACCGCGAGACCACCCTCCGCACCGCTGTTGTCAAGCCGCCACCACCGCACGGAGGCGCACCCCCTCGCCACCGCCGCCCCTGTAGGACCCACCTCCGCCAGTCACAACTTCCCCCGCCTCCACCGTTTGCTGTGGGACTTCCTCCATCAAGGAAAGTCAATTTTTGCAAAGGAGGGGGTGAGCTTTTACTCCTTTACTTTGATTTAATGTTAATGAGGTATTTAAATTATATATAACGTTGTATAAGATAAGAAAGTTTGAACCTTTTTTTATATAGATAGAAATTAAAAATATGATTTTTATCATATGTGAAATATAAAAATATAATTTTTATATAAGTAGAAGTATTAAAAATATGATTTTTATATAATAGAGAATATAAAATTATTATCTTTATATATATAGCGAAATAAAATTCTGATTTTTATTATATATATGTTGAAATAAGAATGGGATTTTTATAGAGATGAAATGAAAATCCGATCTTTGTATAAGAAGTAGAAATAAAAATATAATTTTTATTTATTGAAATGAGGTGATAAAAATATAATTTTATCATGAACAGCGGGTTAAGAACTGCATAGGAATTTCAAGCTGATCCAGGCGATTCAGCAGTTCAACAGCAAAGCACGGCGGAGTGGAACCCTCTATGAGAACTTCTCACCTTTAATTTAATTTTTCTAGTTAAAATATATATTAGGATGCAGACGGTGTTTAGTAGCACCCGACACCCGCCGTCCACAGACCATGGACGACTTGTATGCTTGTTTATTTGATTTTGATGTGTAGTTGATTGTGTGATGTGATGTGAAATGAAATTAAATATTTATATTGATGAAATAGAATATTTTATAGTGGAAAAATATTTTATAGTTAAAAATAGAATTTTTAACGTGTATATGAAATAAAATAAACAGATCAGACGATTTGTTTATACACACACATTTGACTAATATTGATTGGGACGATAAATTTTACACATCGCCCAACTGCACAAATAAAATCTGTGATTGATTGTTAGAAACCCCACACGGGTATTGGGATGATATTTGACGTACACTAATCCCGATTGTTTAGTTGTATGTCGATTGATTGATTGGCAGACTGTTATGAGCATTAAATATTTATATTTGATGCTTATACAGTGTAGAATGCACTTTGGATGATGGTTGATTATTCATCGTTGTTATTGTATACATGTGTTGCAGAAAATCCATATAATTAACATTATATGGTAATTGATTGGGCCTCATTCCAGTTTTGAAATAGAAATATTTGAAAAAGAAATATTTGAAATAGAATATTTGAAAATAGAAATATATGAAGCCGTGTTGATTAGATTGACGCCATTTTGACGTGAACGATATTTATATCGATTTTATTCATTTTATAATGAATATCGAAAGTGATTTCAAAATCTGATATTTTGAAAAGAATTGAAGTTCGAACTGAAATTGAATAGAAATGAATTCGAATTGAAATCGAATAGAAATGAATTCGAATTGAAATTGAATTGAATTGAAAACGAACTGAAATTGAATTAGAAATCAATTTGAATTGAAATCAATTTGAAATGAATTTAAAACGAATTTATAAGGGAAAAATTCAATTTTGTTTTGAATTTGAAACGAAGTTGAAATCGTTTTGAAAACGAATTTAAAACGATTTATAAATTACGTTTTAAAAAGGAAATCGACGAAGTATATATTGTATATATTATATATATAATATAATGGCCTGAATAGAACGCGCCGCGCTGCGGCAGTTCGTGAATTTCGACCAATGACTTCGAATGGATATTGCGGGAGATCCGACCGTCGCATTCTCCTAAAACCGGAACCGTTGGGTTCGTATCGAAAAGAGCTTTCTAATGAATATTAGAAATTTGAAATCTAACGGTTGGATTTGGAATTATGTCCAAATCAAATTTGAAAAAGGTCGCTGTAAGTGCAGTTCGATGGCCGTTGATGGAAATCGACTGTACGAGCCTTGATAAAATTATTAAAAATAGTAATAATTTGTGTAAAATCATAAAAAATGATTTGTGAAGAATTGGGATGAAAAACTCCATATTTAAAAAGATAAAAATAGATTTTTATCGAAGTGAACTAGTTTTGAACTAGAATAATATTTTATTTATTTTTAAAATAAATAAATTGGATTTGAAATGGTTTTGAAAATAACCATAATTTCCAATAATTGAATTGGAGTGGATTTGAATCGAAATTGTCTTTGGAATATTTCGATGTTGGATTTCGTGATTATACGGATATTGTTATGGGAATTTGACAGATATATTTATATCGTTATTTCCAACACGATATTTGTTGGTCGTAGAATTTGATATTGAATATAAGCCGATATATTTTCTATTCAGAGCCTTGTATTTAATATCAAATGTGTTTTGGGTTTGTCGTGAATGGTGTCTTCATCAACACTGTTCTTAAGTCCAGTTGAGAAAAATGATTAAATCTTTTTATTTAGATTTAATGAAGTGTACCAATTAAATAATATTTAATTAGAATTGAACTGGTATTGATTTTTGGGTTTATTGTGAACAGTGTTTTAAATAACACTTGTTCTTTAACCCGATAATTAATGAATGTGATTTTGGGTTTATCGTGAACCGTGTTTTAAAATGACACTGATTCTTTAACCCAGTTAAAGATTAAAACTAAGTGGAGTTTTAATGAATCTTTAATTAGATTGAAAAGATCGAGAATGGAGTATCACCAGTTTTTCTCCAGGCGATAGTTAAAACTTTAATTAGATTTGAACGTGAAATGGTAATTGAATTTACCGATAACACCGTGGTGTTAGATATGAAGTATTACCAGTTTTACTTCATGGGATGAATAGGTTGGGATTGGGAAATAAAATAAATGATTACTTCGGTGTGGTTCGCTAATCCTGACTAGTTTGAATTGATATTCAAAGAAGATTAAAGAATAAATTTAAAGAATTTATCTTCGATAAACTTAATGGGAACCTTTCCCAAAGTATAAGAATATTTGAATAAAAGAATATTCTGAATTGGATTGAGGTGTATGTTGTGTTTGTGTCACACGTGTTTATTATATACGCGAGTTGTTCAGAAAGACCGGGTTTATCCCATTCTGAATAACTGATTCGACGTGGTGTCGAAGATGAAGACGGTGGTTGAAGACCGGAGGTCTTCACGTCGTTTGGATAATTACTGATGATCTTGATTGGGCCGTACACCCAAGAGGAGAGAATCAGTTGGTGATCATCCATACGTACTTGGAGATCAATGGATATGCGGGGTACTAGGCGCCTCCGGTTTCGTTCAGACCCAGAACGAACTTGTAAATGGACTATGTGTTTGACATTGGATTTTATTCTGTGTGATTGATTTCTATTAAATATATATCTGTTTGGCGGCGGAGAATTTATTCTCTTGCTTAACGCCCTTCTCTGAGACGTACGAGCTCAGGGGTTATATATTGATGGATATCAAACGCACGGAGTGAATTGCCTGTGTGGCATGCCTAAGTGGCAATAGATCGAGGCTTCTGTTGAAAAGCAGAGTCTTGTGGTGGATGATCAAAGCACAGCCTGTGTGGCATAGCTTTGTGTAACGTTGATTCACGAGCCTCACACTCTGGTGTGAACCAAAAATGGGAGACGGACCTCAGGGAGGGCATGTGTTTCCTTCTAGCTAAAAAGTGGCGTCAGTGGTTTTACACGCCCTGACGAGTTTGACTTATGTGGTTGTTGCTGTTGCGAGGCGCCTCGGTTTGATTGGATGATCCGGGTCCGATGGAGTCATTTATTGGCTCACTTACGCCCCAAAGGGCGGGGAAGCGCAGTGTTCTGGAATTTTAATCCACATCGGTGGACCGACCCCGACGATCCAAGGGTCACTCGAGCTCTGATCCTGAGACATGGGCTAGATTGTCTTGAATCGGTAGAGGACTATCTTTTGCCTTGGTTCACAGACGGAAATCCAATTTCCAAATACGTGACATTCGCGGTTTAAATTGTAGAACTAGTATGACGGCATGATATATGGTACCCATGCTGTCTATGATTGATACTTATGATTTGAAGTTGTTTTACACACTATGCACTTATAGTAGTATCAAATGACTTGTTTTAAACGTATCAAGCATGCTTTGGCTATTATAAGGGAAAACCCTATCCCCCGGCTTGCGTTGCATTGTGTTATAGGAATTGGGTCTTATAATAGCTTCATTTTTCTTTATTTAGCATTAAGCTGTTTGTTTTATGCACTGGTATTCTTGGGAGGAAACCCGTTCCGTGTTATACAGCGTGGTCCCTTGATTTACCTAACTTCAAAAATAAAGATTAATAACTGTTTTAGTTCTCACACCAGTTCCATGACTAACCTGGAGTTTATTGTTTTGACCTAAACTCTGGGTGCCCTTATTTTGAAATGGTTTACAGCTGGAATGATATCCGGAAAGCTTTGTATCGTATATCTCTTCTAGTTGTGTATTGTATTATTTTCCGCTGCTATGTAATTTATTGTAATCTCTGATATTTTTCTGTTGTATAATATCTGTTTATACTCTGTATATTCTTGTATTCTGATGGAATTGTTGTAATTTACAATGAAATGTTCTTCCGTCTGCGTTCTATTTTGTCGTATTCTCAAAACAATCAGGCATTTCGAACGGTCTGGGTCGGTTTAGCGACTGATTCGGATCGAGCGAAATTCCTTGTTGTCACATTTGGTATCAGAGCTTTGGTTTACAAAGCTCAGAGGACAAGACACATTAGAACCGAATGAAAGAATTCATCAGAAATTGGATTAGTAATATCCAATGGGAATGACTCGTTAGAGATGGGATCAGTAGTATCCTAGAATGAGTGTGAAGAGTATATTTTTGAAAATGAAAACAAATTTTGTTTTGAAATTTAAATCAATTATTCGTATTTGAATATTTATTTTAAATGAATTTGGACAATCCAATATATAAAGATTTTGCATATGCGTCTTGCAAACGTGTATTCGAAGTTTTAATATACTGGATAGTTATAGAATCATACTCTAGTTGCCCGGGGATAATTCTGGTGATGGGGCACCGTCGCCAGTATTTATTTTCGAGTAACAAAAGTGGGATTTCTATATTTCCATTAGACTGGTGTGAGAACCGAAATTAGATAGGGCTTATTGTTGTGATTTGGCATCAAAAATGTGATTTTTGACTATATATCAAAGTTATGATTTTGAAAAGCTAATCAACTAATTGATTGATGGTTGTGTTGTTGATTATTGGTTGATTTATTAAAATTTTGTACCCTATAACCAAATTGAATCAAATAGTGAAATGTATTGAAATTTGGTCACATTTGCTTGCATATACATGTACTTACATTGAACAGGTCATAGCAAAGAGGCTAGAGCAGAAGAATAAAATTTGTTTGCCCGACAAATAGGTACATGTTTACCATAATTTACTGTTTTGTTTGGGTGATGATGATTTTATGAGCCGATTGGCTAGCCGCTTGGCTTTTTATTTTTCTTTTTGAGATCAGAGGGCCTGTATGGCAATTTCGGGATTTTCCCGTGCTCCCGGTGCAGGGGAGGTTATGGCGAAATTTTTCGAAAATTTAGGGTGTTAGCCAAATTTTTGAAGTTTTTGAAAAGTTCTTAGAAACTGAAAAGTTGAAGAACTTAAGCCGTAAAGAAAATAATGGAAGTTGAGTTGGTTTGTAAAACAACTTTCGGCTTTGTTCCTTTTTGGGGACAAAAAGTTTTAAGTGGGGGAGATTGTAATAACCCGGAAATCTGGGCCAGTTTAAAATTTTTATTTTTGCAATTTTAGCGAATTTTGATTATTTAAAATGAATTATTTTAAATAATAACGACGATAAATTTATTTTGAATGAAATTCGAACGTATATATTCGTTTGAATCGACGATAGAATATAAATATTTATTTATATTTATAAAAGGAATTGAAAATGGAACCGTAGTTCGATAATTCGATTTCAAACTTCAAATGGATGTGCAGGATTCAAAATAAACCGGATTTTAGTGAAACCAAAAATATTTGAATCTAATTGAGAATATCTTTCCAACGAATCCGAAAAATCAAGATTTCATAGCGGGGGTCAAAAGTTATGCCCAGTTGTAAATTCGGAATAGTCGCTATAGAAATCTGGCCCTTAAAAATGGGAATTTTGCAAACGACCTCGAATTTTGACGAAACCACTTTTGTTGGATCCGCGATGTCAAGTTATTGCTAGATTCCAATTTTCGTAATTTTTCGAATCAATATGTGAGCGTGGCAAAGGAAAACGCATTTGACCAGTTTCAGTTGATTTTAATCGACTGGAAAATGGCCAATTTTTTCCAACAGTCTCAGAATTTGACGAAATTAGTTTTGTTAGGACCGTATCATCAATACGAAGCTAGAAATAATTTTTCGGGAATTTTTAGAGATTGTATGTGGCCCTGATAAATTGAAATGTACGTTTAAAATTCAATATAATGATTTAAATATTAAATCTAACGGAAACTGATCGTAACAATTGATTTGGCCTACGTGGCATATCCCATTGTGTTCGGAATGGGGGTAATTAGCTAGGGATGACAGGCGGTGGGTCCTGTTTTGAGATCGAAATTTAAAGTTACTTTTTGGATTATAAAACTAAATAAATAAATTATAAAGGTCCCCATTCCCTTTCCCCTTCATTTACCCGGTCAACCCTCCCCTTTAACGTTCAAACCCGAAATTGATTTCCCCAAATAAAATCGTTTTTTCCTCCACCTAATCGCTGCTCCGCCGCTACTCCACCGTTGCTCCACCGCAGGTCTGCTTCCCCCTCCTTCCGCTTCCTCCCCTTCCTCCGTGACCCCGCTCCTCTTGTCGATCTCCAACTCCACCGCAACCTGAAACCCTACACCGCGAGACCACCCTCCGCACCGCTGTTGTCAAGTCGCCACCACCGCGCGGAGGCGCACCCCCTCGCCATTGATCAACACCCCCTCCTCTCCTTGTAACACCCCACCTCCGTTAAGGTCACTCACAAAGGGAATGCCTTAACTTTGGTGGAGCATTTTAGTAAACAGAAAAGAAACTTACAAGACAGATAAAACAGTACTTGAAAAATTTATAACTTTACTTCAACAGAAACGAAATAAGCTTGGTTACATCCTTTCAAATCACAGAATTCAAGTACAAAATATCAGTCTTGTACAAAAGCCTTCAGAATGCATAGTTTAAAATCATAATCCCCATTAAAGAAGACAAGCCATACATTAAGCACTTCAAGCAGAAGGAATCCGGATCAAGCTAGAGTATTCCCTCCTTAGAAAACCTGGGGGGGGGGGACGGAAGAAAAGAGGCGAAACAACAAGGGTCAAACAAAAAGTCTGGCAAGTCTAGTGATTTTCACTTATGAACAGATAATAATAACATGAGATGAAAATAAAACTGGATGAGAGATAACTGTAACAGGTGCAACAGATATAACAGAAGAACAGAATGGTATAATTTATTGCTTTACACTTCTCTGCACTAATACTAGTATAATAGAATTAGGTGTCACCCTAAAACCTAAACTGAAACAGAAGCGGGTACAGAATAATTTCCGCAGCAGAGAGTGCTAGTAATGGGCCTTTACCACCCCAACAGAAACGGACGGAAACAGAATGCTAATAATGGGCCTTTACCACCCGAACAGAAACAGACAGAAACATAAACAGATTAATCCCTACGGAAACAGAATGTAGAATTAGGTGTACACTAGTAAATGGGCCTTTACCACCCGAACAGGCGGTACCACGCAGAAACAGACAGGTGTTACCACCAAACAGAAACAGACGGTACCAACAGAAAAAGACAGAACTAGGTGTACCCTAAAACCCTACCCCAAGCGATCGGCTCCCTAATGCATAAATACCCTGTGTCGGCCCCACAGTAGGGTGTATCACTCCCTAAAGTGACAACCAATTGGCACAGACCTATTTACAGGTGTCACGGCGTCTTACATCCTCAGAGGCAGGCCGGGATCCATGCACGCACATGACCCGGTTGGAACGCACCATCAACACCCCTCGCCATTATCAGAATGAACCACTTATAATTAGTTCAGTAAGCGTGCCCGGACCCTACCTACTATTGGGTCAAAGTTTTGATACCAGAAAGGGTTACTGACTAATATGGGTCCCAAACAACAGATGACACAAGTAATTCCCCTCCTAACCTTGTGTCCCCAGACTAACAGATTTCAGATTAACTTGTTTACAAGTTCGGACATACAGAATTCAGATCAACCAGTTCACAGACAAGTTTTCAAAATAACGGATCAGATATACAGATTTAACAAACTTACCGATTAACCCGTTACAGACTAACAGACTTACAGATTTTTCTAACTTTGTAATTGGGCCTACAGATTCACAGAACAGATTTATTAAATTCATCAGTCTAGTGGGTTTAACCTTATCTGCCCAACACGTTTTAGACATCATTTTTATCTTAGATTTTCATTAATTAAATATTAATGCCCAGACCTCTCACATTAGACTGACGGTTTGCGGCCACTGGTTAGGCCGGTTGGTTCCGGGCAGATTTCTGCCGCAAACTGAGTCTAACCTCGGGTTTCAAGCATGTTATGACTAACTTCTCACATTAGAACCTATTGTTTGCGGCCACTGGATGTGCTGGGCGGTTTTGGGCAGAATTACGCCGCAAACTCATTCTAAACTCGAGTTAGCCATGTTCATCTTTGCAGCCAATTAATTAATAATTTACCATTTATGCCCACGCCTAATATTGATGCCAATTATTCATAACTATAGCCAATTCAGATTATGTCAATAACAGACTAATTATATCAACTCAGCAGATAACAGATTTTGCAGATTAGGTGACTTAACGGATTTAGCAGATTAAGCAAACTTGTAGATTTATAAGATAACAGATTAGGCATCTCAACAGAATTAGCAGTTTAGGCATCTCAACAGATTTAGTTTAGCAGATTTGGCATTTTCAACAGACTTAGAAGATGACAGATTTGGCAGATGAACAGATCTAGCAGACTAGGCAGTAGAGCAGAACTAGCAGATTAAGCAATATAACAGAACTAGCAGATTAGGCAATATAACAGAACTAGCAGATTAGGCAAATATAGCAGAACTAGCAAATTAGGCAAATATAACAGATTTAATCATTCCTTAAAGTTTCACAAACATATCCTACCTAATTATAAATTCGGCCTAAGTTTGCATGCCTAAATATTTGTTATGATTCACACTATGATCATATACTCCACGTTTGCATTGAATTTACATGTCACAGATTATGGTCATAATTCACATGTCCTAATTTAGTTCAACTTGCCTAGTACAAAAGATTCACATATAAATTATACCAAATATAGCCATCGATTTCAATGCATGTCATATATTCAAAAATCTCCTACTTAGGTGTTATTCACATTTGATAGTTATGAAATCTTAATATAGATCATCACACCTAAGTCATATTCTCTTTCAAATCATGAATTGTTATATAAACAATATGCCCAACAATCTAGTTATAACAGATCTTAATTCAAAATAGGCGTTATGTCCAATGTCTCAAGTCACATGTTAACATACCATGGTTCCTCTTCTTCCAATTCACAGAATATGCATAGATCTAAATCTAGTTTACAACCTATGTCCTTTTCTTAAATCAGTCACAGATTAGCCATCTCCAATTATGCCACATTCGTTATTTGTCCCAAACATTTTAGCGTTCGTGCGTTAATCTCTTAGGAGATTGGCGCAGGCTCGTAGTAGCCTGGCTATAGATTAGAAGGAAGAAGAGATACAGAATAAAATAGATCAGAACAGAACATACACAATCTCAAATTCAGATTTACAATCATGTCACAATTATGATTAAAGTTTATATCGGAAAATAACTGCACTTGCCTTTCGTGGTTTAAGAAAGGAAATAAACCGGTGTTGATGCAGAAAGGCTGAATTACTCTTCTTTAATTGTTGTCGTAGCTCTAAACTCTGATTTGAGATTTGATTTAGCTTTTAATTCTAATCAGGTTGGAAGAAGGTGCTTTAGTCCTAGTTCCAGTTCATATTTTAGCAGAGTAGCGACGCCATTATTTTATTTAATTAGAACAAAGGCAGAGTACAGGCAGAATGAAATGGTGTAGAGAGAATGAGGCTAGAGGGCTGTTTATATAGGGTTAGGCGGACGAACCTAGGCAGAAAACGTGACCAAATACATCAGAACGAACCAGGTTCAAAAACTGGATTTGGGGAGCAGGTCGACCCCCAGGTCGACTACCCAGTCGACCTGGTCAGGGGGGGGGGGGGTCGACTACCCAGTCGACCTGGGTCCTGGGCGGGAAATTTCCCGCCCAGCCCGCTTCTGGGTTTGAATTCGAATTTTGAATTCGAATTTCGAGCTGTTTTCGATTCTGAAAATTCCTGAAACTTCGGAGGGTCATATCTCCCTCATACGGACTCCGATTCTTGCAAACTCGGACTCGTTTCCAAGAAGAATTCCGAGACGAACGCAATGACGCAACCCGTTTCCCTCGATTCTTATTTTAAAAATTAATTATCCTCTGATTTGTTACTTATACGTTCACAGAAAATACGGGGTGTTACATTCTCCCCTCCTTAAAGGATTTCGTCCCCGAAATCTTCAAGTTAAGAAGAATGTGTCCTACCATCCAACATCCATTTACTCAATCATCAATCACTGGCGTCCATTGTCCTTAGAATCTTCTAATGTTGTATGAACATATGCAAAAGTGTGTGTATATGTTCCTTATCTAATGCAAAGATCAGGCGGTCCACTGATTCAGTTGACCTCCTTAATGCGAATTATGCCAGTGCCATGAGTCCAACATGTATGCAATTTTCCTACTCGATACATATCATTTCTATATGAGTGCACAACCATTCAGTCATACACAACATCCATGTGCTGAGTCAATCATTTTGCATCCACAAAAATTGAAAATGCTCACACATCCATATGCAGTATGAGAGTGTTTTCGAGCCGATTTAGTGCCTAGTGTGTGTATATGCATCCACGAGCAACCACTATCAACCACTTGCATCCACTTGCAACCATCAAACATAACATGTCTCAAACACATGTTTACACCCATTAGTTTCTACCTAAAGTTCGAAGATTCGATCGATAGGATACAGTCGAATGATGGAAGCGAGTACAGATAAAACAAAAACTTGGTTCCCATTAGACATGGGTCCTAAGTATCGGCCCCGAAGACCGAAACCAACATCAGATTGACACCCAGAGGATTACTCTCTTTAGATAATGTCAAAACTGGAAATCTTAACATTATCAGAAATATTCAGATATTTACAGATTAGTGGTATAGATCAGATTACGGAATGATTCTTAGGAAACTAAGCATGATAAATCCCAGAATGTATGCGTCCTACTTGATGCCTAACACGAAAATCTCTCAAACCCCAATCTATCACAACAGATGAGTCATAACCCTTATGGGTCTGAGTCTACAGCGGAATCAGAAATAATACTAGTATTAAAGTGCAGAGTATCGATTACAAAATCAGAATGCCAGAATCAGAAAGAGTCTTAACTCCATAATCAGATAAAGAAATTAAACCTACTATAGGAATTTTCCTATTTCTATCCTAGCCACTAGCCTCAAGAGTGTTCGTCTGCCCTTCAGAAGTTGGTCCTGCCCTCTGCCCTTGCCCTCGTTTCTTCGGGCAGTCCCTGGTGAAGTGTCCCATCTCACCACAGTTGAAGCAAGTGCCCTTCCTCTTTCGGCAATCCTTGTTCAGATGAGTCGATCTCCCACAAGTAAAACACTTTTTCTCCTTCTTATCTTCAGACTCCTTATCTTTCTTTTGGGTTTCCTTTTTGGGCCATGCCTTCTTGTTCGGTGGCTCTTCCTTCTTTGCCCCTTTCCTCTCGGGTGCCTTATCAGCTTTAGCGCCTTTCTCCTCGTGCATGAGTGCCATGTCTACCAGCTTCTCAAAGGTGGCCCCCATAGGGATGTGGGTCATAGCTAACCCCTGCAATGGCTCATTCAAGCCATTAACGAACCTCAGAGCCTTCTTCTCCTGCGTGTTCACCAAATCTAATCCAAACCTTACCAATTGGTTGAATTTGTTGACGTACTCTTTCACTGATAGATTTCCCTGCTTCAATGTCAAGAACCTTTCCATGTATAGATTCTCTTCTGCCCTTGAGAGAAACTTTTTCTCAAACCTACGTCTGAAATCCGCCCAAGAATCAACAGGACGCTCCCCATTAGTGACCTCCCACCAAAACGAGGCCTCTTCCTTCATTAACCAAGCTGCTAATTTGACTTTCCTCCCTTCTTCTACTTCAAATATTTCTAGCAATTCTTCCACCTCCTAAAGCCAATCTCTAGCTTCCACAAACGTTTCTGACCCTTGAAAAGGTTTTCCACCCATAGCCTTAAATTCCTTGCATATCTTTGCAAAAGTATCAGCGCGAGGAGGGGGAGGAGGAGGAGGAGCGGGTGCAACTGGTGGTGGAGGAACATTGGTTGGACCTGCAGCGGCCCTAGCCTCCAATAACCTCCTATACCATCCTGGTATCGTTACACCCTATGGAAGGTTAAGATCTTCAGCCATGCTGAAACGAAAAAGGAAAGATTCAAAATGGAGAATTCGAAAGATAAAGATATATGGCCATTGGGGATTATGTTTTTCGTAAAAACTTTCCTCTTTAAATTACTCATCAAGACATGTTTTTGAAAACACTTCTTCCAAAATACTTTAGAAAAATAGTTTTTCTAAAAAAATTATCTGCTCTGGTAACCTTATGCTCTGATACCAAGTGTAACACCCCACCTCCGTTAAGGTCACTCACAATGGGAATGCCTTAACTTTGGTGGAGCATTTTAGTAAACAAAACAGAAACTTACAAGACAGATAAAACAGTATTTCAAAAATTTATAACTTTATTTCAGCAGAAACCAAAATAAGCTTGGTTACATCCTTTCAAATCACAGAATTCAAGTACAAAATATCAGTCTTGTACAAAAGCCTTCAGAATGCATAGTTTAAAATCATAATCCCCACAGAAGAAGACAAGCCATACTTTAAGCACTTCAAGCAGAAGGAATCCGGATCAAGCTAGAGTATTCCCTCCTTAAAAAACCTAGGGGGTGGGGGAACGGAAGAAAAGAGGCGAAACAACAAGGGTCAGACAAAAAGTCTGGCAAGTCTAGTGATTTTCAGTTATGAACAGATAATAATAACATGACATGAAAATAAAACTGAATGAGAGATAACTGTAACAGGTGCAACAGATATAACAGAAGAACGGAATGGTATAAGCTATTGCTTTACACTTCTCTGCACTAATACTAGTATAACAGAATTAGGTGTCACCTTAATATCTAAACTGAAACAGAAGCGGGTACGGAATAACTTCCCTAGAAGAGAGTGCTAGTAATGGGCCTTTACCACCCCAACAGAAACGGACGGAAACAGAATGCTAATAATGGGCCTTTACCACCCGAACAGAAACAGACAGAAACAGACAGAAACAGAAACAGATTAATCCCTACGGAAACAGAATGTAGAATTAGGTGTACACTAGTAAATGGGCCTTTACCACCCAACAGACGGTACCACGCAGAAACAGACAGGTGTTACCACCCAACAGAAACAGATGGTACCAATAGAAACAGACAGAACTAAGTGTACCCTAAAACCCTACCCCAAGCGATCGGCTCCCTAATACATAAATACCCTGTGTCGGCCCCACAGTAGGGTGTATCACTCCGTAAAGTGACAACCAATTGGCACAGACCTATTTACAGGTGTCACGACGTCTTACATCCTCAGTGGCAGGCCGGGATCCATGCACGCACATGACCCGGTTGGAACGCACCATCGACACCCCTCGCCATTATCAGAATGAACCACTTATAATTAGTTCAGTAAGCGTGCCCGGACCCTACCTACTGTTGGGTCAAAGTTTTGATACCAGAAAGGGTTACTGACTAATATGAGTCCCAAACAACAGACGACACAAGTAATTCCCCTCCTAACCTTGTGTCCCCAGACTAAAAGATTTCAGATTAACTTGTTTACAAGTTCGGACATACAGAATTCAGATCAACCAGTTCACAGACAAGTTTTCAAACTAACGGATCAGATATACAAATTTAACAGACTTACCGATTAACCAGTTACAGACTAACAGACTTACAGATTTGTCTAACTTTGTAATTGGGCCTACAGATTCAAAGAACAGATTTATTAAATTCATCAGTCTAGTGGGTTTAACCTTATCCGCCCAACACATTTTAGACATCATTTTTATCTCAGATTTTCATTAATTAAATGTTAATGCCCAGACCTCTCACATTAGACTGACGGTTTGCGGCCACTGGTTAGGCCGGTTGGTTCCGGGTAGATTTATGCCGCAAACTGAGTCTAACCTCGGGTTTCAAGCATGTTATGACTAACTTCTCACATTAGAACCTATTGTTTGCGGCCACTGGATGTGCCGGGCGGTTCCGGGCAGAATTACGCCGCAAACTCATTTTAACCTCGAGTTAGCCATGTTCATCTTTGCGGCCAATTAATTAATAATTTACCATTTATGTGACAACCCGCGTTTTCTGAATAATCCAAGTTGACAATATAACCACACATGTCGAACTCGAACGATTCAAAACTGACAGATAATCAATTTAGGGTGTATAATAGAATCAGATCATAGAATCACATATACAGAATAACACAGAATCTCGCAGCGGAAATGAAATAATATACATAAGCAGTTCATGAAGCTACTTAAACAGTTACAATTTAATTTTTACAATATAGCGACTCATAAAGTTCGCAAATACAAGCCAAACGAAAATAGGAACTAATACTGGATAGGATGGAGTCTTCGACTAGGTCTTCGGCTCCATATAAAGTGCTCCTCGAGAACACTGCAATACTCAGTCTGACCCGAGCGAAATGAGAAAAACGCAAAACACTCGAGTCAGGTCTAAATATTCTAATGTGATTAGATCTAAACTCAGATGCAAATAACTCAAGAGATGTTACGGTATTTTCCATCTCTTAAGGATCCGTTAAACTATCTATATATAGTATGATACGCTATTATATGTAATGTCTAACAATAATATAAAATATTTAAAATAGCGTTAAGGCTTTACATTGATCCCCCTTAACACGTTTTAAACAATGTGGTCTGTGCAGGTCCTGTAACACAACCAGTAGAACGTCGGTAGCCAGTGAGTCCCCTATAGGCACATGTTAAATAGAAACTCGTAGTGGTCGCGCATAAGGATAAAACGTATGACAAGGCACGTGAGGCAATGCCCAAGGTAGGATACTACCAGTTTGCCTGATCCGGACTAGTAGTAACCCCTAACGGCCCACCGCAACACAACACTTCCAAAATCAAGGTGATCAACAAATAATAAAAAAATAGAATACACGAAGAAGTGTGTCTGCTAGAGGTAGCTAGCCTCAATGGTCCGGCACGGCTCCTGTTTTAGTCATTTCAAATTTGACACAAGTGTCGGTCATCCATTATCGTTCACTTTCTTAAATCCAGTAAACGTACACCAAAAACAACCACTTCATTCTGGATCCTCACTTCATGAACATAGTTATCAAAGTAGTTCCAGTATTGACAGAGAATGTGTCCATAACTGGCTCCGGTATCTTTGACAACTAACGTCATTCAATTTTATTTTTCATTGATTAATTTCGAATAGATCAAACCATAATTGTATTTCAACTTCCTTATATAAACTTGAACTATCAAATATTCCACTTTGAAATATTAACAATATTTTGTTATTTACAATTATATACTTAACCTTGTGTCTAATTCCAAAGTTCCAAATCAATAAACTAAAGTTGTATTTTTCTTTTATAAAATTTAAAATTTTCGAATATTGAATATTTCACTTAAGTTCACTTTCAAATTTTAAAATTTTACTTCATTTAGCTAAATTGTTTTTCTCAACTAAATTATATCCAAAATTAACAATTTTGAAATTTATTTCCTTAAATATTTAGGCTAACGTTTTTTTTTTTTCAATAAGAGGTTCAACATAGGTTATTTCAATAAGTTTAAATAAAATTTAAATCACTTAATATTTCATTTATCAATTAAAATCAAATTTTCATGTATCTAATTTAAACCAAAGTTTAATCTTCGAATTTTGAAACAATTATATTTTTTTTTCAAATGGGAATTTGAAATTTGAAATACGTATAGTGAAATGTAGAAGCTGTGAAAATTTCGTCGGAAAATTTGAATGTCGTCGGTCGCGTAATTTTCAGTGCAAAGCTGCGCGTAACAGTTCAAATTTTAGCGATTTTAAAATCTCTTCAAAACAAGTTCGGATAAACGTGAAAAATATTCTATTCGTTGACAGTAATCCAATAGTGGAATTTGTTTCGCGAAAATCGGACGTTTTGACCTCTGTTTCACATCCGTATTTTTTACGTCAAAGGGGTCCGTAACGCGTTTTTGAACGGAGCATGCAGACACTGCAAATTATATACCGTTGTGTCCGTCTCGTCGCACTGATCACCAAAATATATTCGTTTGTTAGTTTCAGTGTTCGGTTTGCGCTGAAACGGTGAAAAAGCTTGCACAGTTCATTTTTGAAACAGAGCCATTTGAGTTTGATGTGTCCATTTTACGATCTTACATATTTTTCTAAATATTTTGGGTCTGCAAAAGACGTATTTTTATTTTATTAATCTACTTAATTTTTCTTTTTTTCTCAATATGGTGAATGGAACACATTGAAACTCACACAATACATTTAACCACATGTATATGAATACACACGTACACTCATGCATAACATATACACGGCTCACACAAACATTTAAAACACATGCACCGCATATACATAGTTGGGAACACAACACACACGTATATATTTGCCTAAGAAAAAATGAATGGATAAATAAATAAAAGGTAGCTCTCCTTTCATTTTGCAGGCGCATGGATCTTTCTTTCTTTCTTCTTCTTCTTCTTTTTTTTTTCCTGAGCAATAACTCATTTGTAGGAGGGAACCAAATGAAGTTGGACAAAAATGAGGTTTCCTCTAAACATAAATCCCATGCACTTCAATATACTTCTCACGCATGCATGCTTGCATGCCACATTTAAACACACACGCACACTTTTAAACACACATGTATACACATGCATGAACTCATTTATACATACCACACGCGCTCATACACATATAAGTATATATACGCACATGAAACATATATATAATACACGCACATACATGAAACATATTTACGCATACAAGGGCGCGCACACCCAAACTTCATGCAACACCAACATACATAATTCACGCAAGACGTGGAAAGCAAGGAATAGAAAAAGGGAAAGGGGAGGGAAGGAAAACAATGTTTGAGAAAATGGAAGTTCATGTTGCCTGGGAACAAAGAGAAAGCAAACATGCATTCCATATATTAAAAAAACAAGAACTAGAGCTTCTTTTTTTCATATTTTTTTTATGCATGAATCCTGCATGCTTCCTTTCTATGCACATGTGATTGAAGAAGGGAATAAGGAATGTAGAAAGTGGGGTGGTGGAGAAGTATATTCATTACACAGAGAATAAAATGTGTGTTAGAGGGGAGATGGAAGGTGGAAATGTTGTAGTTTCCCAGCTTCTGTTGCCCGTGGTTAGCAAACAGAGAAAAGAACGGCTGTCATGGTGAAGGAAGAATGGAAAAATGGAAAAGTGAAGGAACGTTTTGTCTGAGAGAAAAGAGAAGTGAATCACCCATTCTTCCATGAATAAAGAAGTATACTCTCATGCTCGCCACCATTAAAAGATAAAAGGTGGAAAAGTAAACCGTCGGAACAAAGGGAAGAAGAAGAAAATGTATTATTGTGTCATGTTTTTCTGCATTCACTGGGAATAGAAAAAAATATGAGTGAACCAAAAAAACGTTGCTCACTGTCTTCCATGCTTGGTATATCAAAATCATACACTAACACATACATGCACACAAACAACATATTTTTACCACATGTATATACCTAATACACACACAGTGACTCTCATATAACATAGACATATATATTTTAACACATTAGAAAAGTTTAGACATGAGTAACGACTCACCTTCGGGTTCCGAGAGCTAGCGACGTGAGAACGGAGTTGTCGAAGGTTGGTGCGGGGTGTCGGGAGAAGGCGGAGGAGAGAGTGTGGGCTGAGGACGCAAGCAAGAGGGCGTGAGCAAGAAAAGGATTGGAGCGGCTTCACTTCATGCGTGCGGCTCTGTCATTCTCTTTTGGTTTTTTTTTTCTTTGTTTTTTTTTATATACGAAACAAATGTGCTGAAGCAAGAAAGTAATTTACGAAAGAGACTAAGAAATGGAGAGAGAGTGAAAAATGGAGAGGGATAGGATGAGTTTGGTAAGCTAATATATATAAGACGGGGGTAGGTGAATTATTATGTCTCTGCCAAATGATGTCCTCCTATCATCCATTTAATGCAATGAAGAAAAAAAGATCGTGGCAAGCACCACTCATTTAATGCACCTTATCTCTCTTGGAGACATTTTCTTTTGTTTTGTCTGTAAAATTTGTAGATCGCATATATTTCGGTCACATTTTATGGTTCACTACCTTACAGGGTCACCTGTATGGAAATAACTGTCTACCCATTTGTCTTTACAGACACCAAAATATTAGTATAAATATACCATTGGAATCAGGTCGACGAGACGAACACAACGGCACACAGTTATCAGTGCATTGAACATTTCATAAAAAAGTCTATTTTTATATTTAATTGCACTGATTTTAATTAGCGGTCATTTAAATTTATTTAGTTTAAATTACCGGAATTCTATGGAACGAACTTATAACGTTTTGATTACAAATTTGTCTTCAAATTCTTTGTATACAAATATTTATTTTTTATTTATAAATTCAATAAACTTTTAATGTATTCATTTTAATAACTAAATTTAATCGTTTTATTTTATTTGCTTGTTTGTTTCTAGGAATTTATTGTTAAATTTTTTTTTTTTCCGATTTGAAAACCCAGGTCATTACATTCTCCCCTACTCAAACCTTTTCGTCCTCGAAAAGAACGAAACAAGGAAAAATAAAGAAATAAGAAGAAATATAAGAATGATTAAAGATGAATTGGATACCTTATACAAACAATTCAGGATTTGAGGTCCGGATACTCTCCTCAGTTTCCCAAGTGCAATCTCGATCATCTCTACTCCACTGAACTTTGACGAGATTAACTATCTTCCTTCTAAGCTGCTTCGTATCTTTTTCAACTATACGAAGTGGTCTTCTTTCGATAGTAAGATTTGGCTCAACATGTATATCTTCAAATAAAGCAGGCTGGACTACAGCTAACGGGTCATGTACATATCTGTGAATATGTGAAACATGGAATACATTATGCACACCCGATAGTTTCTCCGGTAAATCAACTCTATAAGCTAAACCGCCAATCTTTTCTAAGACAGGAAAAGGACCAACAAATCTCGGAGCAAGCTTCCCTTTCTTTCCAAAACGAATCATGTTCTTCAAAGGTGAAATTTTCAGAAATACAAGATCACCAACAACAAATTCCAAATGTCTCCTCTTTCCATCAGCATACTTCTTTTGCCTATCCTGAGAAATCTTCATCCTCCTTTTGATTTCTCCAACTTTTTCAGAAGCTTCCAAAATCATTTTGGGGCCTAGAACAAGTCGATTCCCAGATTCAATCCAACAAGATGGAGATTTACATGGTCGTCCATATAGAGCGTCGAACGGTGCCATTTTAATACTCGCCTGAATTTCAAAGATTTATTCAAGATTTACATTTATTTAAACATGAATTTTAATTTGAATTAAATTAGCTGATAGCTATTATTATAGGTGAATTCAACGAGATGGAGATGATATTCCCAAGATCCCCCAAAATCTAAAGCACAAGTACGAAGCAAATCCTCCAGAATCTGATTTACTCTTTCCGTCTTACCATCTGTTTGAGGATGATAGGCGGTGCTCAGATTCAATTGAGTTCCCAAAGTTATCTGGAAAGCTTTACAGAATTTGCTAGTAAAAATGGGATCTCTATCACATACTATGCTAAATAGAACACCATGAAGTCGGACTATATCCTTCATGTAGAGCTCGGCTAAACTTGAAGCAGTTCGAGTTGTCTTTACAGGAATAAAGTGGGCTGATTTGGTTAGTCTATCAACAATAACCCAAATGCTTTCATTTCCCCTCCTGGTCCTTGGTAATCCATCTATGAAATCCATAGAAATTTGATCCCATTTCCAGTTAGGAATCTCTAAAGGCTGTAACAAACCTACAGTCTTCTGATGGTCGGCTTTTACTTGTTAGCAAGTGGCGCATCTACTGATATGAATAGAAATGTCTCTCCTCATTCCACTCCACCAATAAAGCTTCTTCATATTCTGATACATCTTGGTGACCCCAGGATGAATAGAAAGTTGGGACTGATGATTCTCCCTAAGCACCACCTGTCTTAGACCATTCACATTCGGAACGCAAATACGATTGTTGATCCTCAAAATTCCATTGGTACCAATTTCAGTGCCCGCTGGATGTGCCGGGCGGTTCCGAGCAGAATTACGCCGCAAACTCATTCTAAACTCGAGTTAGCCATGTTCATCTTTGCGGCCAATTAATTAATAATTTATGATTTATGCCCACGCCTAATATTCATGTCAATTATTCATAACTATAGCCAATTCAGATTATGTCAATAACAGACTAATTATATCAACTCAGCAGATAACAGATTTTGCAGATTAGGCGACTTAACGGATTTAGCAGATTAAGCAAACTAGCAGATTTAGCAGATAATAGATTAGGCATCTCAACAGATTTAGCAGTTTAGACATCTCAACAGATTTAGTTTAGAAGATTTGGCAGTTTCAACAGACTTAGCAGATGACAGATTTGGCAGATGAACAGATCTAGCAGACTAGGCAGTAGAGCAGAACTAGCAGATTAAGCAATATAATAGAACTAGCAGATTAGGCAATATAACATAACTAGCAGATTAGGCAAATATAGAAGAACTAGCAAATTAGGAAAATATAACAGATTTAATCATTCCTTAAAGTTTCACAAACATATCCTGCCTAATTATAAATTTGGCCTAAGTTTGCATGCCTAAATATTTGTCATGATTCACACTATGATCGTATACCCCACGTTTGCATTGAATTTACATGTCACAGATTATGGTCATAATTTACATGTCCCAATTTAGTTCAACTTGCCTAGTACAAAAGATTCACATATAAATTATACCAAATATAGCCATCGATTTCAATGCATGTCATATATTCAAAAATCTCCTACTTAGGTGTTATTCGCATTTGATAGTTATGAAATCTTAATATAGATCTTCACACCTAAGTCATATTCTCTTTCAAATCATGAATTGTTATATAAGCAATATGCCCAACAATCTAGTTATAACAGATCTTAATTCAAAATATGCGTCATGTCCAATGTCTCAAGTCACATGTTAACATACCATGGTTCCTCTTCTTCCAATTCACAGAATATGCATAGATCTAAATCTAGTTTATAACCTATGTCCTTTTCTTAAATCAGTCACAGATTAGCCATGTCCAATTATGCCGCATTCATTATTTGTCCCAAACATTTTAGCGTTCGTGCGTTAATCTCTTAGGAGATTGGCGCAGGCTCGTAGTAGCCTGACTATAGAACAGAAAGAAGAAGAGATACATAATAAAATAGATCAGAACAGAACATACACAATCTCAAATTCAGATTTACAATCATGACACAATTATGATTAAATTTATATCGGAAAATAACTGCACTTGCCTTTCGTGGTTTAAGAAAGGAAATAAACTGGTGTTGATGCAGAAAGGCTGAATTACTCTTCTTTAATTGTTGTCGTAGCTCTAAACTCTGATTTGAGATTTGATTTAGCTTTTAATTCTAATCAGGTTGGAAGAAGGTGCTTTAGTCCTAGTTCCAGTTCAGATTTCAGCAGAGTAGCGACGCCATTATTTTATTTAATTAGAATAGAGGCAGAGTATAGGCAAAATGAAATAGTGTAGAGAGAATGAGGCTAGAGGGCTGTTTATATAGGGTTAGGCGGACGAACCTAGGCAGAAAACGTGACCAAATACATCAGAATGAACCAGGTTCAAAAACTGGATTTGGGGTGCAGGTCGACCCCCAGGTCGACTACCCGGTCGACCTGGTCAGGGGGGGTCGACTACCCAGTCAACTCCCCAGTCGACCTGGGTCCTGGGCGGGAAATTTCCCGCCCAGCCCGATTCTGGGTTTGAATTCGAATTTCGAGCTGTTTTCGATTCTGAAAATTCCTGAAACTTCGGAGTTTCATATCTCCCTCATACGGACTCCGATTCTTGCAAACTTGGACTCGTTTCCAAGCAGAATTCCGAGACGAACGCAATGGCGCAACCCGATTCCCTTGATTCTTATTTTAAAAATTAATTATCCTCTGATTTGTTACTTATACGTTCATAGAAAATACGGGGTGTTACACTGCTCGCCCTCCTCCTCTCTCCTCTTCCACGAAGACCAAAACACCCCCAAACCCGTTCAAACAGCCACCGCCGCCCCTTTAGGACCCACCTCCGCCAGTCACGACTTCCCCCGCCTCCACCGTTTGCTGTGGGACTTCCTCCATCATGGAAAGTCAATTTTTGCAAAGGAGGGGGTGAGCTTTTACTCCTTTACTTTGATTTAATGTTAATGAGGTATTTAAATTATATATAACGTTGTATAAGATAAGAAAGTTTGAATCTTTATTTATATAGATAGAGATTAAAAATATGATTTTTATCATATGTGAAATATAAAAATATAATTTTTATATAAGTAGAAGTATTAAAAATATGATTTTTATATAATAGAGAATATAAAAATATTATCTTTATATATATAGCGAAATAAAAATCTGATTTTTATTATATATATGTTGAAATAAGAATGGGATTTTTATAGAGATGAAATGAAAATCCGATCTTTGTATAAGAAGTAGAAATAAAAATATAATTTTTATTTATTGAAATAAGGTGATAAAAATATAATTTTTATCATGAACAGCGGGGTAAGAACTGCATAGGAATTTCAAGCTGATCCAAGCGATTCAGTAGTTCAACAGCAAAGAACGGCGGAGTGGAATCCTCTGTGAGAACTTCTCACCTTTAATTTAATTTTTCTAGTTAAAATATATACTAGGATGCAGACGGTGTTTAGTAGCACCCGACACCCGTCGTCCACAGACCATGGACGGCTTGTATGCTTGTTTGTTTGATTTTGATGTGTAGTTGTTTGTGTGATGTGATGTGATGTGAAATGAAATATTTATATAGATGAAATAAAATATTTTATTGCGGAAAACATTTTATTGTTAAAAATAGAATTTTTAACGTGTATATGAAATAAAATAAACAGATCGGACGATTTGTTTATATACACACATTTGACTGATATTGATTGGGATGATAAATTTTACACATCGCCCAACTGCACAAATAAAATCTGTGATTGATTGTTTGAAACCCACACGGGTAATGGGATGATATTTGACGTACACTAATCCCGATTGTTTAGTTGTATGTCGATCGATTGATTGACAGACTGTTATGAGCGTTAAATATTTATATTTAATGCTTATACAGTGTAGAATGCACTTTGGATGATGGTTGATTATTCATCGTTGTTATTGTATACATGTGTTGTAAAAAATCCATATAATTAACATTATATGGTAATTGATTGGGCCTCATTCCAGTTTTGAAATAGAAATATTTGAAAAAGAAATATTTGAAATAGAATATTTGAAAATAGAAATATATGAAGTCGTGTTGATTAGATTGACGCCATTTTGACGTAAACGATATTTATATCGATTTTATAATGAATATCGAAAGTGATTTCAAAATATGATATTTTGAAAAGAATTGAAGTTCGAACTGAAATTGAATAGAAATGAATTCGAATTGAAATCGAATAGAAATGAATTCGAGTTGAAATTGAATTGAATTGAAAACGAATTGAAATTGAATTAGAAATCAATTTGAATTGAAATCAATTTGAAATGAATTTAAAACGAATTTATAAGGGAAAAATTCAATTTTGATTTGAATTTGAAACGAAGTAGAAATCGTTTTGAAAACGAATTTAAAACAATTTATAAATTACGTTTAAAAAGGAAATCGACGAAGTATATATTAAATATGTAATATATTACATATATAATATAATGGCCTGAATAGAACGCGCCGTGCTGCGGTAGTTCGTGAATTTCGACCAATGACTTCGAATGGATATTGCGGGAGATCCGACCGTCGGATTCTCCTAAAACCGGAACCGTTGGGTTCGTATCGAAAAGAACTTTCTAACGAATATTAGAAATTTGAAATCTAACGGTTGGATTTGGAATTATGTCCAAATCAAATTTGAAAAAGGTCGTTGTAAGTGCAGTTCGATGGCCGTTGATGGAAATCGACTGTACGGGCCTTGGTAAAATTATTAAAAATAGTGATAATTTGTGTAAAATCATAAGAAATGATTTGTGAAGAATTGGGATGAAAAACTCCATATTTGAAAAGATAAAAATAGTTTTTTATCGAAGTGAACTAGTTTTGAACTAGAATAATAATTTATTTATTTTTAAAATAAATAAATTGGATTTGAAATGGTTTTGAAAATAACCATAATTTCCAATAATTGAATTGGAGTGGATTTGAATCGAAATTGTCTTTGGAATATTTCGATGTTGGATTTCGTGATTATACGGATATTGTTATGGGAATTTGAAAGATATATTTATATCGTTATTTCCAACACGATATTTGTTGGTCGTAGAATTTGATATTGAATATAAGCCGATATATTTTCTATTCAGAGCCTTGTATTTAATATCAAATGTGATTTGGGTTTGTCGTGAATGGTGTCTTCATCAACACTGTTCTTAAGCCCAGTTGAGAAAAATGATTAAATC
This sequence comes from Allium sativum, assembly GCA_030737875.1. Lineage (NCBI taxonomy): Eukaryota > Viridiplantae > Streptophyta > Magnoliopsida > Asparagales > Amaryllidaceae > Allium > Allium sativum. The sequence continues at coordinate 503,268,612 of CM060921.1, read as the reverse complement.
TTTTTATTTAGATTTAATGAAGTGTACCAATTAAATAATATTTAATTGGAATTGAACTGGTATTGATTTTTGGGTTTATTGTGAACAGTGTTTTAAATAACACTTGTTCTTTAACCCGATAATTAATGAATGTGATTTTGGGTTTATCGTGAACCGTGTTTTAAAATGACACTGATTCTTTAACCCAGTTAATAACTAAGTGGAGTTTTAATGAATCTTTAATTAGATTGAAAAGATCGAGAATGGAGTATCACCAGTTTTGCTCCAGGCGATAGATAAATCTTTAATTAGATTTGAACGTGAAATGGTAATTGAATTTACCGATAACACCGTGGTGTTAGATATGAAGTATTACCAGTTTTACTTCATGGGATGAATAGGTTGGGATTGGGAAATAAAATAAATGATTACTTCGGTGTGGTTCGCTAATCACGACTAGTTTGAATTGATATTCAAAGAAGATTAAAGAATAAATTTAAAGAATTTATCTTTGATAAAATTAATGGGAACCTTTCCTAAGGTATAAGAATATTTGAATAAAAGAATATTCTGAATTGGATTGAGGCGTATGTTGTGTTTGTGTCACACGTGTTTATTATATACGCGAGTTGTTCAGAAAGACCGGGTTTATCCCATTCTGAATAACTGATTCGACGTGGTGTCGAAGATGAAGACGGTGGTTGAAGACCGGAGGTCTTCACATCGTTTGGATAATTACTGATGATCTTGATTGGGCCATACACCTAAGAGGAGAGAATCAGTTGGTGATCGTCCAGACGTACTTGGAGATCAATGGATATGCGGGGTACTAGGTGCCTCCGGTTTCGTTCAGACCCAGAACGAACTTGTAAATGGACTGTGTGTCTGACATTGGATTTTATTCTGTTTGATTGATTTCTATTAAACATATATCTGTTTGGCGATGGAGAATTTATTCTCTTGCTTAACGCCCTTCTTTGAGACGTACGAGCTCAGGGGTTATATATTGATGGATATCAAACGCATGGAGTGAATTGCCTGTGTGGCATGCCTAAGTGGCAATAGATCGAGGCTTCTGTTGAAAAGCAGAGTCTTGTGGTGGATGATCGAAGCATACCCTGTGTGGCATAGCTTTGTGTAACGTTGATTCGCGAGCCTCACACCCCGGTGTGAACCAAAAACGGGAGACGGACCTCAGAGAGGGCATGCGTTTCCTTCTAGATAAAAAGTGGCGTCAGTGGTTTTACACGTCCTGACGAGTTTGACTTATGTGGTTGTTGCTGTTGCGAGGTGCCTCGGTTTGATCGGACGATCCGGGTCCGATGGAGTCATTTATTGGCTCACTTACGCCCCAAAGGGCGGGGAAACGCAGGGTTTAGGAATTTTAATCCACATCGGTGGACCGGCCCTGACGATCCAAGGGTCACTCGAGCTCTGATCCTGAGACATGGGCTAGATTGTCTCGAATCGGTAGAGGACTATCTTTTGCCTCGGTTCACAGACGGAAATCCAATTTCCAAATACGTGACATTTGCGGTTTTAATTGTAGAACTAGTATGGCGACATGATATATGGTACCCATGCCGTCTATGATTGGTACTTATGATTTGAAGTTGTTTTACGCACTATGCACTTATAGTAGTATCAAATGACTTGTTTTAAACGTATCAAGCATGCTTTGGCTATTATAAGGGAAAACCCTATCCCCCGGCTTGCGTTGCATTGTGTGATAGGAACTGGGTCTTATAATAGCTTCATTTTTCTTTATTTAGCATTGCGCTGTTTGTTTTATGCACTGGTATTCTTGGGAGGAAACCCGTTTCGTGTTATACAGCGTGGTCCCTTGATTTACCTAACTTCAAAAATAAAGATTAATAACTGTTTTAGTTCTCACACCAGTCCCATGACTGACCTGGAGTTTATTGTTTTGACCTAAACTCTGGGTGCCCTTATTTTGACACGGGAAGCTAGTAGTTTTGGTTTTGCAGATTTATATTCACAGGATCCTGGTTTACAGCTGGAATGATATCCGGAAAGCTTTGTATCTGTATATCTCTTCTAGTTGTGTTTTGTATTATTTTCCGCTTCTATGTAATTTATTGTAATCTATGATATTTTTCTGTTGTGTAATATTTGTTTATACTATGTATATTCTTGTATTCTGATGGAATTGTTGTAATTTACAATGAAATGTTCTTCCGTCTGCATTCTACTTTGTCGTGTTCTCAAAACAATTAGGTGTTTCGAACGGTCTGGGACGGTTTAGCGACTGATTCGGATCGAGCGAAATTCCTTTTTGTCACATATACCAATTGTTAGGGAATGTGGAATGGATCGTTAAGGCAAAACAAACACTACAGGGGGTGAAAAGTGTTTTTGAGAATTTAAACAAAATCTAAAACTTATATGATCTACCATATGAATCAAAAACTACAGAAACAGTCACAGAATGAAACACAAACACGAAGATAAACAAAAATAAAATGCAGAAAAGTAAAGAACACACCAGATTTTATACTGGTTTGGAATTGCTCCTACTTCTAGCTCCACGCAACGCTAGATTGCGCCGAGTTTTATTACTATATCAATATTCAATTACAACCCTCCTTGATTTTACAGCTACAAGGGATACCATTGATTCCACATACACTTGATCAAGTATACCCGTCCTTAATTTCACCGCTACAAGGGATATCACCGATTACCCGTCCTTGATTTCACGGCTACAAGGGATACCACCGATTCCTTTACTCGACCCAAACAATTACAAACAACCTTATAACTCTTCAGTATCACTTGATTCAGAGAATAATGAGTAGAGAGTGTAGAGAGAAGAAGATTAGTGGACCTAGAATTGAATTCGGCAGAGTATAGGTGTAGAAATCATAAAAATGATAAGAAATAATGGTGTAATGAAAGAAAGTGGAAAGGGAGAAGAAGTGATTAAAAATTCGAAATCAGCCCGTTTTTATAGTGTGTGAAAGGCTGCAATGCTTCGGAACCGTCACAATTAGTGAAAAGACAATTCCTTTCAAATTTGAAAAAATGATAGTTATATGTTGACATGTATATATATGTATGTCGACATATATATGTTGTGTTAGATTGAAATTTGAACATTTTTCAACTGTTTTGATATATATATATATATATATAATTTTGGAAATTCTTGAATTAAAATATAGTGTTATAAATGAATATTATAAAGCGGAAAATCATATAGAAACATAAATATAAACTATATAAACTTATTTATAAAATTTTAAAGTTTAAAACTATATAAATATAAAATATATAAAATATAAATATATAAAACTTATAAAGTATAAATCTATAAAATTTAAGTTTAAACTCAAATAAAAATAGAAAGTAAAATACAGAAGAAAGAGATCGAAGATAGAATTTGAAAACAGAATTTGAATACAGAATTTGAAATTATTTTGAATTTGAACCTGGAGTGCTTTTCAGAGTCTTACATAATCTGGACTCTATAACTATATTTATCTCTTGAACTCTTGAATACTTATGAGTCTTGAAATATTTCTGAATTCTGAATCTCTAACATCTTTAAACTGTAAAGTCATCAGTAACAATTCCTGGATATAAATCCTGCATATGTGTGTGTGTGTATATATATATTCTAGATAAAGGTGTTAGTATATATTTTATAATCAATTAATATTGAAATACGGTTGTTATCATCAAAACTCAATTCTCCAAAAGCGTTACACTTATTTAACTAGAGCAACACATTTTTATGGCTATGGTAGCACAAAAAACAGAATGTTGCAGTAGGACCAAAACTTAATAGCTGCCACCACATTTTAGCTGGCAACATCTTGCAAATCTATTGCAATAGACCATTTATTGTGTAGTATGAGATGGGGGAGTATAGGGTGATGACAGAAAATGAAGTGTTTACGTTTTTGCCCTCGTGAACCAAGCTTACCAACGTAAATAAGTGTTAGCAATAAAAAACTATAAATTTGTATTTTTAGTAATACATTTATAGTATAGAAACACATATTACTATGACTAATCTATAGCACAAATAAGTTTTGGCAATCAAAAAAAATAAAGGTTACCAAATGCCCATTATGGTGTTGTGATTGGATTCAAGTTTTAGTTTCATATTATGTTATCACAAATCAATTCATTATCAGGTTCCAACTTCAATTTCAGACCTTCATGTCACAAGTATCATTGTTCAAACATTATCCACTACATTCAAAATAGTTTTAGGCTCAAACAACTTGGATTTAAAAATAAAATTTAGTTAAAATATTTTTTATATAAAATAATTGAGTTTAAAATTGTTTTAGTTGAAATAGCTTAGGTTTAAAAGTAATTTTAGTAGAGTATAGTTGAAATAAAATAGTATAAGGGAAAATAATTTTAATACACAGAGAAAATAGTACTAATTTGAAAATAGTCTTTAATATAATAGTTTGGAACAAAATAATCTATTTTTCTTTATACCATTTGGACTCAGTTTCAAATTCTAAAAATTCACTTTAACATATTCTGAATCTCATATTTCAATTTAAAACAAATTTCGAATCATTTCAAGCTTCAATTTATAATCAATTCAAAATTTAATTCCAAGTTGGCTTCAATTTAAATGTTTTCAATCTTAATTTCCAATTTAAAAATATTTATGTTAAATTGGCTTCAAAAACTTAGATTTAAATTTTAAACCCATTTACATTAAATTGGTTTAAAGCTTAAATTTCAAATTTCATTTTCAGCATTTGAAGTAATTTAATTTTGGTAAATTCAAATTAAATTTTAATTTTTATAATAACTAACAAATTTAAGTCCAAGTTTAATTTATGAAATTTGTGAATTTGAACATTGTTAGGGACTGAAGAATGGATCGTTCAGGAAAAGCAAACACTAGAGGCGGGGTGAACAGTGTTTGTTAGAATTTAAACAAAACTTAAAAATAAAGAGAATTATGGAATGAATCAAACACCACAAACACAATCACAGACACAGATTGAAACGCAAATGCAAGATAAATAGAAATAAAAATACAGAAAAAGGAAAGAACACACTAGATTTTATACTAGTTCGGATCACTCCTACGTCCAATCCCGCACAACGCTGCAGAGTTTTACTACTATTTCCAATAGTCAAATACAACCCTCTTGATTTCAGGGCTCAACAAGGAGACACTGACTACTATCCCTTGATTTCACGGCTCAACAAGGGCATATCGACGCCTATTCCTTGATTTCACGGCTAAAAGGATACACTGATTCTTCTTTGACTTACAAACAGGGTTTATTCAACCTAAACAATTACAAAACAGCCCAAAAAACTCTTTAATAGCATTTGATTCAGAGAGTAGAGAGAAGAATTTTGATCAAAATAGAATTGAATTTAGCAGAGTATAAGTGTAAGAATCACAAAAATGATTAAGAATAATGGTGGGATGAAAGAGTATGGGGTTAGAGAAGAAGATGTGTTAAAAAATTTGGTTTTAACCTCTTTTTATAGAATACGAAGGATTGCAACGGTTCTGAAGCATTTCAAACAGTGAAAAGACACTTCCCTTCAAAATTAGAAAAAATAGCAGTTATATGTCGACATACACTTTTTGCTATGTCAACATACTCATGTGTATTTTTCATTTTCAAAACTTTTTTCAAGTATTTTGATATAAAACTAATTCTGGAAATTCTTGAGTGAAATTCTAGTGTTGTAAATTAATATTATATGGTAGAAAATCATATGAAAACATAATTTCAAACTATATAAATAAATTTATAAAATTATAATATTTTAAACTATATAAAGTACAAATATAAAGTATATAAAAAAATTTAAGTTTGATAATCAAGAATATAACGACCCAGAAATTTCGACAACTAGGAAATGAAATTAACTCAAAAATTAACTATCAATAATCAATTTTATATTGATATTGGAGTAAAAATCAAATATATTGCTTGAGTAAGAAATGAATTCAATATCTAATTCGGAATGGCTGGTCGGGAATCAAATATTTATTATTGAATATTTTAATTGAATCTGATTGGATATTTGAATCAGATTTGAAATTCAGACGGAAAATATAAATGTTTGGATTAAAAAATAAAACATTATTAACATTAATAATTTTTTTTTAAATATTTGGAAATTTGGTTAGATACGTATGTATACTGGAGTGTATAAAGGTAGGAAATTCAACGTTTCAAATTTTGAATTAAACGATGTTGTTTTGTGAACAAACAGGATAAAATCGATATACCGATAAATAATCTAAAAATTAGAGCAACGTCGTTAAGTACAACCAGATTAATTTTATTTGATTCAAAAGGTTGAAATATAGAAGTACATTAAATTTCGTCGTGTTTGGAAAGTGTGTTGGCGGTACAAATTTATGGGGTTACGGGGTATTTCGCGGCACTTAGAAAAGAGTTTTGATTTCCCTGTTGCCCATTGACATTGAAGTATGCGGACGATTCCAAGCCATAGGCTACCCCTACAGAAGTTCAAATGAGTGACTTTTTGCTATAGTGATGGACCACGGGTCTTGTACACACTTCGACCTGCTAAAATACTGGAACTGCTTTGAGATATTTACATTAGACTGTACATATATGTGGTGGCCAATAATACGTGTATATATGTATATACATCATGGTATGTGTATATATGTATCGTGGCATACATATATGTGCTGCGTTGCTAGGTTTCCATGTTTGTTTTTGGTTTGGTAATATTTATGCATAATTTAAATGCAAGTTGACTAATTTGTGCTTATAAAATTTTTGAATCAGGAGAGAGCTCATGCAACACGTAAGAAAATAACACATCCATCTTCTTAGAAATAAATGAAGAGGCCCAAATAGATATCGAAACATATAATAAAGTGAAAATGTGGAATTGGTTTACATATTACATTTTAATCCGTAAAGCAATTATAAAAGTTTGCATTGTATTGTAAAGTGAAAGAATAGGTTTAGAATTCTTATGATAATATCAGAAAGCACAAATTCCTATTCCAAATAATTAAGTCCTAGATAAGCAATCACTATGTACCATATAACAACAAAATAGTTGTCTGATTATAGTGTAGGAGAGCACTTGCTCTTTATTTCTGCTACTATAAAGTGTAGCATGAGATGTTCCCTTTTAGTTATTGGTAGTTTGGTTACATTTGGATTTTATGTTGATTTACATTCGGCTTATATGTTAAACATGAAGTATTTTGTTGGACCTAAAGTATTTTGGTTATACTCGACAAGGATGCTGGAACTAAAAACAGTTGGTTGATTTACAAAATATCAGCAGTTTTGAGCAATGGAATTCTCTTTTTTTGTTTGGATGCTAATTGTTTTCAAAATACTATTACAGTGCCACTCATTCAAAAAAAAAAGAGCTAATAGAAATAGTATTGTGGGGCTTACAACTCTTCAGCAGAAATGGATATATAAATGATATCATCCACCCTTACAATATTTGGTTAAAGTTGATTTATGAAGCTATATTAACAAAGAAAGTTTATCCTGTAAAGTTGATTTTTTTTCTTTTTTCTTCAGCCAAGAAACATCACAAACTTGATTTTTCCATAAAACACTGTTTTCAGTTTTGTACATCTGAATTCTTTTATCTGACGTGTTATTGTGATAGTTTTATGAAATGTTGTGTTATGGAATCATGAAAACAGGTTGTTGTACATCTATTCTTCATCCATGTGCATGGGTTTGTTCTCGTGTCTGTTCTAACTGTGTGTGGGAAGAGTGTGAGTGTTTGTGTGGAGATATTTATATACATGTTCATTTGACGTGTCTGTATCTTCTAAAATGGTCTGTGAACCCTATTTTAGTAGCTTGGCAAAACTTAAATATTACATGTTTTGTTTTTACAAGATTTCAGTTTTTATTGACCTGTTTGGCTTTTATTTGATGATTGGATAGGGTCCAGTTGCATTAATATTTGAGATATACCGAAGATGGGAAAAAAACCTGAGTAACATGTTGATACCCAGTGATTTCATACACCATATATATATATATATATACATATATATATTGATTTTGGAAATTTAATAATGACTTTATGAAAACCTGTGTTCATGTATATTCATTTAAAATAGGGAGTCTAGTTCCTTGTCTTCTGTATGTTGTATTCGGCCTTCCGGCAGTAGTATATACATCCCGACAGCTCCTTCCCCTTTATCAGTCTAAGTGAATAGTGTGGGGGTGATTAGTTTAAGTACTAAGGACATTTTTTTTATATACACTGCAAGTTAGCAATTTGAAAAAAAACATGGATATATGTGCTTCATCTTGAGATATTTGGTCACCAACTTGCAGTCGTTATCATGGACCTAACAAATGGACACCCCACTTTCTGCTCTGTAAATTGCATGCTAAACACTTCATTTTCATTAGAGGATAAATGGCACTTTGTATTTCCAATGAAATATGCTCTTGTTTTCTCAACATGTTAAAAGTTGTTGCAAATTTTACTTGCGCAGGGTGGTTAAGACCCATGCATTTGTTGTACTTTGTTGTTGCACCCTAGCTGACCATGTTTATATGTACTTATTATTTCGTTTTAGCTTTGCATCTCTTACTAGTTGAATTGGCACTACATAGCTTCACCACTTGACATGAGTTCCTGTTGTAGTAAATCTCATACCATAAATATATCGCTTTTGATATGCTTGTTCTGGAAAAGTTGTGGCAGTATGCACATGTATTTGTTTGCGTGTATAACCGCATGCGTCCGTGATCATTTGAAAATTAACTGACATACATAGATAGTACCCTTGAAATTAAATCTAATACTTGATACAACGGATATTATACTTTATCGTTGACTGGTACCACACTAGATTTGTATCTAGTTAAACCAAGTTGAACAGATACTATACTGAAATATAATTGATAAGGATTGATACTACATTTGAAGCTGATATAGAACGGACACAGTATACTAATGAAAACTAGATACTACACAACTATTGCTTTTCATTCGATGCTAGGATTAATTAGTATATTCAGTTTCTATTGAAGTTAGTTTACTTGAACTACGGTTAATCCTGACTCGAGTGTTTTGTGTTTTTGCATGAAACGCTCGGGTCAGACCCGAATGTTACAGATTTGAAGATTACAGCTTAGGATTTGAAGGTTGGAGAAGCTGGAGATTTCAAGAGACGGGGCACTCTGAAGTTTTATACAATAAAGATTTTTTTTGTATATAAATTGTTTCTAAATTCCACTTTATTGAAAATTTTGTATCAAAAATTCCAATTAATATATATAAGACTTATTTCGATGTTCAAATACGTGCTATTTATTTATTTTGTGTTTTTTTCTGAATTGATTTTATTTTAAACTCGGTAAGCTAAATAACGATCCGTCGATTTGAACATTTTTAGTTGGTTTAATTACTGATTTGAAGTGATCAAAAGGGCGGGACGTTACAAGTGGTATCATAGCTTTGGTTTATTCAAAGCGTAGCTTATCGAGTTTAAAACGAGAAGAATCAACACTAGAAAAAAGGATTTAAAAATAAAAAAAGGTTTCTGGATTTTTTTTTTTGAATGGCAAATTATTTTGAAAATATATTTTGGAAGCTGGTATTTTAAAAATGATACAGCGGAAAATAAAAATTATTTTTGGGAACTAAAATTTGTTCGGAATCGCCAGTCTTTGAATCTAGAGAGCTATTCTTCGATGAGGTACCCTTAGATTTGAATGTTGAATCCATTATCGAATGTTATATAAGGAAGATAGGTATAAATGGTTCAATTGTGTATTTTATTGGAAGAATTCAGATAAGAATGTCAATGAAAAAGAAAAATTGAAATCGTTTCAAGAAGGGAACAGTGGTTACCTCGATATTCGGAATATAAATTAATGAAATAAATCGAAAAAGTTATAATTGGTATTCAATTTTGTCAAATTACATTACTAATTCATTTAGATTATCAGAACTTGGCAAGATAAACTGTAATTGTTTTCAAACCAATAAGGTATAATCGAATGTATGAATTCGATGGTAAGTATAAACCTGTTAATTAATCAACGAGAAGTGAAGTGTAATATGAATGAAGAGATATTTGAATACATATGGAATCAAATTAATTTGATGTGACGAATTCAGATTTCGATCAAAGGAATAATATTTACCTTTTAGAAGTAAATAATGTTTGGAAGCGAAAATGTTGAAAGTGGAATTGGGGATAAAGAAAATAGAGTTGACCAGTACGATGATATCATTCTAAAGTGCAGAATCTAAATCAAATGAGACTTTCCGATGTTTGGAATATATTAGCGAATAAGAGATTCGAAGGAAGTTATTCGTGGAAATCAATTATGTTGAATTTCAGGAGAGTACTATTTACTTTTCGTTTTAATTTAACATTTAATTTATTAATAATAATTTTTTTATTTAGAAACAAATATATTTTTAAGTTAAATATTTCAATGGCATGAATTATTGTTAGAATCAACGATTTTCATAAAAGAAGTAAATTCTTAATTTAGAATCGGAAATTACGAGAATGAATGTTTTGTTAGTGTTCGAAGTTTTGAATTTTATCTATTTCAAAATTAATAATGTTTTTCAGTTAAGATCTGCGAGGTAAATATACCGCAACTTGTGACTTCATGGTTGACTAAGAAATGGTAAATATTTGATGGCAAGAATGGTTAAGTGAAGTAAGTAAATGAGTGTCAACGGTTAAGTGAAAATTATGGTGTTTTATTTAATATTTGTTTTAATCCAAATAACGAATTTAGAAATAGTTCTCCTTGGAAATAAAGTGTATTTCCAATAAGAATTATAAGGAATAAATATGATAATTGGGAATGTTTTCAAAAGACCGTAGAGGCTAACGAATGGCGAGAATTGAAGAATAAAAAAAGTCGCACGTCGAAACAAAGGGAGGCAGAACGTAAGAGGAGTGGATTCGTAAACTGAATTCGAGAGGTGTGTAAGAATTGATCTGGTAAGAATTAAAGAAATGAAGTTAAGGAATTTAGAAACTGATTGTAAATTAGTTAAGTTGAATAATTTCCTAAATGTTGATCTGATATTGGTTTCGGCCTTTCGGGTTGATACTTAGGAAGTTTTTCACTTGCCAATTGATAGTCAAAGGAGGAGAATATAGGAGAGTAATACTATGTAAATGATAAATTTGTTATAAGAATGGAAAATTTTGAAATTTTGAGAGCATAAATGGAGAGCTGGAAAAAAATTGGGTTTATAGCCTATAGATTCAGATGCCTGAGTCTGAAAAGTTATTAAATAGCTGAATTGATTAAGAGATCAAAAACTGAAAAATTGATATTGGAATAAAATTTGAGGATATTTGATTTGAGGTACTAGATATGGAAATTTTCGTAACTTACATGGAAAAATATATAAAAATTCAGTGAATTGGAAAACTAGTGATTTGGAAGGTAATCAGTTTGAAATGAAATTTTATGTAGTTTATACGAGATATTTGAAATTTGATTTGGAAAGAAAATTTTATGTATGTTTTATGTGAAGCTTGGAAGGAAATATAATATGTATGTAGTATTATGTATTTTCAAAGCAAAATATGGAAAGTACCTTCCTTCTCCTTTGAATTTCGAGCTTAGTAAGATGTGCTGCTAGTGGTAGTAGGTTGTCCAGACATAAAACTTGAGTTGTTTGAAAGAACGCGACCGTGTAGCGTAATTCGTAGGAGTGTAGATGGCCTACGACGGATAGATGTTTCTTGGGAGAATCAAGCGTAATCATTGTGTCTACTGCGATTTACAGTCGTGATAAGGGCGTAATCCGCAGAGCTGTGAAAGCTTACGGGTATGGATGTTCCCTGAGGGATTCAGGCATAACCATTGTATACCTGCGGTCCCCATAGTATATCTACAAGTGAAAGAGATGTAACCACTAGAGTTATTAAAGATAGAATGGTGCCATGAATGTGTGGAATATCTTAGTAATGGTGAGCCACCTGTTTGATGCAGCGCTGTGTCTTCATGACTTGATTGGTCTTCGTGACCTGATTTGTCGTTATGACTTGGTTTGTCCTCGTGTCTTGAAGTATCTTCATAATTCCATGATTTGTTTTGTGATTCTGAGAGAGAGAGAGCAGTCAACCCTTAGTGACCTCGGATTTTCTTTTGATCCTTAAATATCTTCCGTTGATCTGTCCATGACGAAATTCGCAGGGAAGTGATTTATTACAGATACGAATGTTTTCTGGGGGATCCAGACGAAACCATTGTGTATCTGCGATTCATGAACAACATATCAATATCACATTGGTACTTTCCGTATCTGTTTTTAAAAAGGAAATTTTTAATATTTTCACTAGGAGTTGATGCAAGAATATTTAGTACTTGGGGATTTTAGCCGTGCGCCTGGCCAGCATATGCCTAACATCTTTGAGAATGACAATAGACTCGTCAAACTTCAAGTTATATAGTATTTTCAAATAAATAATTTGAGATTTAAAATATATCTAACTTAATAAGATAAAAAAGAGAATTTCGGAGTAATAATATAAGAATTTTGGCATGAATTTCGTGTTATAATTGTAAAAGATTTCGAATTTTGAAAATTTACAAGTCGACACTGTGTAACTTGAAGAGGAGATGTTATTTACACTCTTCAATGGGTGTTGGAATAGATTAAATGGATTGAAGGTAAGGAGATTCGGTTGAGGGTTGTTAAGCCTAGACCTATTACAGTTAAGTAATGTTGACGAATGATGTTTATAATGAAATTTCGAATGGTTTGAGATGTATAAATCGAAATTATGCAGAAATTGGAATTTAGAACAAGATTGATTTTTAAAAGAAATTACCTGACTTTGAATTTGTTAGAAAATCGGATAATATAAGAATGGGGAGATATCTCAAAATAACTGGAGATAGAAAATGGGTCTAAGAAAATTGATTGGAATTTAAAGAGCATGGAAAGAAATAAAATCGAGTTTGATCAAAATTGATCCCGACTATAAGAAATAAAAATTGATTTTCCAAGTTAATTGAGTATGATGGATAAACAGAGAGGATTGATGACTTAAATATAGTTATGGGAAAATTTCATACATATATGAAATCTGAAATATACGTTGATATAACCCTAACAATATCTCGTTTTTGGGGACGAAAAGTCTTAAGGGGAGGAGATTGTAATGACCCAGAAATTTTGACAACTGGGAAATGAAATTAATTCAAAAATTAACTATCAATAATCAATTTTATATTGATATTGGAGTAAAAATCGAATATATTGTTTGAGTATGAAATGAATTCAATATCTAATTCGGAATGGTTGGTCGGGAATCAAATATTTATTGTTGAATATTTTAATTGAATCTGATTGGATATTTGAATCAGATTTTAAATTCAGACGGAAAATATAAATGTTTGGATTAAAAAATAAAACATTATTAACATAAATATTTTTTTTAATATTTGGAAATTTGGTTAGATACGTATCTATACTGGAGTCTATAAAGGTAGGAAATTCAACGTTTCAAATTTTGAATTAAATGATGTTGTTTTGTGAACAAACAGGATAAAATCGGTATACCGATAAATAATTTAAAAATTAGAGCAACATCGTTAAGTACAACCAGATTAATTTTATTTGATTAAGAAGGTTGAAATATAGAAGTACGTTAAATTTCGTCGCGTTTGGAAAGTGAGTTGGCGGTATCGCGGCACAATTAATATTTAATGAAAACATATGTAACCCACCTTAAATATATCTACGCCGACCAAACTGCTGCTAACCTAACCTAGTGATGTTACGTGGTTCTTATTTCTATTTCGTCCTCTATATAAAAATACCCCTTTTACCAAATTCATTCAGCAACAAAATCGTTTTCCCCTTTTTAATTTTAATGGCTTCTTCCCAAAATTTAATTTCACTTTCTCCTCCTTGCACATATGCACTCCATCTTCCACTTCACCAACGGCACCGCTCTCATGTCACCACTAGAGCTTGGCATCTCCATTCATCATGTTCCCTTGTAGTTCCACGATTTTCAGTAGTCCCTCTTCATTAAAAAAAATTAAAAAAATGGAATTTTCCTCGTCAAATCAGCGATTCACCTCCTTGACTTCCGATTTTCCTTTTGCGCAAGCTTCAGAGAGAGCAGAGTTGATCATAGCCACCCCACCGAACCCTGCAGCCAAGCCTGAATGCTGGTTGAAGACCGCCTTCTCCTTCATGAAATAAATCCCTGCTGCACCAATTTAAGGTGGGTTTCACTCATGATTAATCTTGTTTAAGTGGATTAACCTCAGTTTAAACTAAGTATAATAGAGTAGGCCTTGCCATGTTTACAATCGAATTTAATGTCGTGACCTATGTTTGTTGACTACCACGACGTTATAATGTCATTTACTTGAGGGATTGACACTTTGAGTTTGCGTTACTGACTTGCCTTAAAACTCATTGTCTAAAAAAAGAGTTCTGATTTCCCTGTTGCTCATTGACACTGAAGTATACGGATGATGTCAAGCCATAGGCTACCCCTACAGAAGTTAAAATGAGTCGTTTTTTGCGGTAGTGATGGACCAGGGATCTTGTACACACTTCGACCTGCTGAAATACTATAACTGTTTTGAGATATCTACATTAGACTGTACATATATGTGGTGGCCAACAATACGTGTATATATATGCATCATGGTATGTGTATATACGTATCTTGGCATACGTATATGTGCTGTGTTGCTTGGTTTCCATGCTTGTTTTTGGTTTGGTAATATTTACGCATCATTTGAATGCAAGTTGACTGATTTGTTCTTATAAAATTTTTGAACCAAGAGAGAGCTCATGCAACACGTAAGAAAATAACACATCCATCTGTGTAACGACCCGGGGAATTTGCAATCCTGGATATCGGCATAAAACACTATGTCGACTATTCAAGCATCGGGATTACCGGTTAGTCCATGAAAGAAATTAGAGGGTGAGAACAAATAAGATAGAAACTTAGAATAGAAGAAGAAGAACATATAACATTAGAGTAACACGAATCTCACAGCGGAACAAACAACATATAATAGATAACATATCTTTGAAATAAAATCCGTATATGTATACAGTAACATTATCAGAGTACAACACTTACAACATAGCGGAAACAACAATAGCTATATATTCCCGAAGCCTCCTGCTCCAAGCTCTCCAAGTATATCTATAAAAATCCTGACTACTTGACTGCCCATACAAAATTAGGAACTCAAGAGTTTAGGGAAAACAAAACAAAACAAACTCTGGGTCAGTCATGGGACTAGTGTGAGTAAAACAGTTTAAAACAATTTGATCAATTAAATGATATCTCATAAGACCACGCCGTATAACGGAACGGGTTTTTCCCTTATAAGAATAAAAAACATGTGATTTAACTTTCAAAATCATTTTGAAAGTTATGATAATCTTTATATCAAAACTCATTGATATTATAATAGTGTCTATCAACCACAATATAATAATCATCTAGCAGAAACGCTTTCATTTCACGTTCCACATATATAGTATACAATCAAAATCGCGCACACTTATTGGATAATGGATTTCCAACTATGACAAGGTATTGAACCACCTTCTGATAGTGTACTTCTAGAGATGAATACACTGGGTTCAACAAGAACATTTTGCAACACGGCGAACATGACCGACCACTCATTTTGCTTGAGTGTATCGAATGTATATCACCAACGGTTGGGATCAGCAAATGTTTCCCGAATGGGACAACATCGAATAGATTAAAGAATGAAATGAATATCTCTAGTTAGGTGATAATACACCCTACTTGGTACCTAACCACTTAGCCATGCTGCCTTCCTGATTTTTGTCATTTCCGGTTGTGAGGCTAAAGGCCACACTTATCTCTGATAGATCACACAATTATTCACTTTGAATTTCACATCGTCATACCCGCCAAATCACAAATTGATTTCCCCAAAAATACAACGGGTATACAACTAAGAGAAACGAATTCCTCCTCCACCAAATGTACATACGTTTGAAGAGATCAACTTACGTGATCCATTAAATATACTCTGTCAGACATTCTTCCATATAGGTTGTCCTGGGACTGGACAAACCTAAGGCACTATTCTGTAAACAGGGCAGCCCTTGCATGACTTCATCTTCAGTTATCTTCATCATATTTGATTCGCAACGCTAACGCCCATACAGAGTGGTTTTCAGGTCATGAATCTGATCCCAATCTCTCTGTATTGTCGATGGAAAAATGATCAAAAACTTCGATAGTTGGTGAGTTAACTATCAAAGAAAAACATGTGTGCAAACAACGATATTATTTCCAAATGGAAATTATATCGGTCAATCATCATTTAAAATTTATCTCTTTAGTTCATTGATTTATTTATTTCCTGTTTCCATATATTCAACATTTCTTATTTTCTAAATTTAGAAAAATATACGTTATTAATTGTTGGAAAACATTTCCATCTCTTTTCCACTTATCACTTTCATTCCAGTATTCTTTATCGTCAAACATTTCATTTTCTAAGATTAGAAAATATCTCTGATTATATTTGGAAAATGTTTCCAAAACTCAATCATTGGATTTAAATAGATGTTTAAATAAAACATCGCTATGCCAACTCGAACTGTTAACACTTATTAACTAAACTCAATTGACTCCTTCACTATCGAACCTAAACCATTCCTTAGTTAAAAAAACGAAGTCAATCAAGTTGGGGTATAACTACCTCTCAGACCTTAACTGAACAACATTTCTAACCTCGAAATAGACAAAGTTCACCCTTCAAATCTTTAACAAACTTCCTTCTCTCGGATTCTGTTTACGAATCCACTTCTTTATTGAAAATCATTGATTATAACTATAGCATTATAATCCATACTTCTAAAATATCCAACTCCAAAATATAATTCGATTAACTTTAATTCATTAACTCTAACTCCATTAACTTTAACTCGATTAATTTTTATTCATTAACTCTTATCACTTAACTCCTTTCGAATAAACTATATTCGATTAACTCCTTTCGAGTAAACTATATTTGATAAATCCTTTAACTCTATTCGGATAAACTATATTCGATTAACACCTTTAACTCTATTCAAATAAACTCTATTCAATTAACTCTTATCACTTAACTCCTTTTGAATAAACTATATTAGATTAACTCCTTTCGAATAAACTATATTCGATAACTCCTTTAACTCATTTGAATAAACTCCATCCGATTAACTCCTTTTGAATAAACTATATTCGATAACTCCTTTAACTCTATTCGAATAAACTATATTCGAGTAACTCCTTTAACCCTATCTGAATAAAATCTATCTGATTAACTCCTTTAACTCTATTCGAATAAACTCTATCTGATTAACTCCTTTAACTCTATTCGAATCAACTCTGTTCGATTGACTAATATTCGACTAACTCCTATTCGAATAACTAATATTCGATTAACTCTCTTCGAATAACTAATATTCGATAACTCTTTTTCGAATAACCAATATTCGATAACTCTTTTACAAATAACCAACATTCGATAACTCTTTTTCTAATAACCAATATTCGATAACTCTTTTTAGAATAACCAATATTCGATAACTCCTTTCCGAATAACCAATATTCGATAACTCCTTTCGAATAAACTATATTCGATTAATTCCTTTCGAATAAACTATATTCGATTACTCCTTTTTAATTAACTCTATTCGATTTACTCTACTCGATTAACTCTATCAATTGACTCTATTTGATTAATTCCACTTCGATCAACTCTATTCAATTAACTTTGTTCAATTAACTCTATTCAATTAACTCTATCCTTTAACTCTAATCGATAACTCTTTTATATCTCGTTAATTCCCTTTTATAATCCTATTTATTTTCCAAATAAATATTCGTTTTATAATTTTATTCATTTAACAAATAAATATTTCTTTTTCAATTCCTTTTCAATTCTATTTGTAAATGTTTTACAAATATTTCTTTTTCAATTCTATTTGTAAATGTTTTACAAATATTTCCTTTTCAATTTTATTTGTAAATGTTTTACAAATATTTCCTTTTTCTATTATATCATATTTATTTCCTATAAATATTTCCTTTATAATTCTATTATAATTTTTAAATAAATTTTCCTTTTATCTTTTATAAAATCCTTTGATTTTATAATTATTTTTCTTTTATATAATCCTTTTCCATTTATATATAAAATCCGTTGATTTTATATAAATTTCAAAATACACTTTGAAAATCCCCTTTTCTACATCCCAGTATTTCTTACGGTATTTAAAATACCAAATAACAACGATCGATATCATTCAACACACATAACCAACGACAAATTATATATATCACATCATATATTACAGTATATGAAAAGAACAGTATTATAAATATTGAGGAATCCAGTTGGATCCCTCCAACCTGTTTTCCTGCATCCAAATATGTTAAACACTATGATATAACATCAACTTTATTTCAGTATGAAATATTCTGATAAACAGAATCAATATTTGACTAACGATGTATATATATAACTATATCGATATTTTCAACCAATCAATTGGCAATTCAACCAAATAATCATTACACTGCAGTCAATCATCAATTATCAGTTCTAAATATACGTTATAAAAATATGAACAGGTAGAGTTGGTGAGTTTTACTCACATTTGTTTTTAAGTTGGCGATTCTGCTTTGGTTCTGTTTAAAATCAAACAACATTTGATTTTTCTATGTAATTCCGTTAGTCCTTTCCCAGTGAAATCAGTCCTACAGTGTAGATTTCTTCGTCACGATTCCAACTTGACCGGTTTCGTCCGATTCTGTTTTCATATGGCAGAGTTATGGCATTTTCAATTATATATATATATATATTACATATAAATTAAAGCATTATTAATAACACTAATTATTACTTAAGCCTTAATTACCATGATTAGTGTTTTTAAGCCACATGTTTACAACATCCAGGAAAAAGGATCCCAGCTTTCTCCTTCCTTTGAAACCCGATACCTCGATGTCAAACTTTAACCTCATTGGCCCACTGTCAGAGGCCATCAGACTGGCCTTCAACATTGTTGTTGCCTCGGCCACTCAGAGACACACCATTTCCCAAAAGCTCCGCCTCTCAGGCCAACCAGAATCACCAAAAAACTCAGCTAACTCGAAACCCTTCAACAACTGATTGCCGCCTTCTCCGATCATCGGGGGTGACCGCGCCGGCACCGTTGGGTATGCCTCCTCCTCTACTTCCATTTCTCTTCAGACATCACCCACCAACTCTCCCCCTAGCCACGCCCAAAACGAAGCCCTAGGCATTGTTGTTAAAACATTAACGAACTAAAAGTAGTTCGAACTAAAAATTTCCTATACCAGAATGAAGAGGGACTCAACAAGGATTCAAACATATATGATACATGATTTTTAGAATTTTCTTCCATTTGTTTTGAATTTACAAACTCTCCTTTTGCTGAAAAGAAAATAAATGTACCGGCGGAAAATGCCTTGACTACCGAAGAATGAAAATAGGGTTAGAGATCTACTGGTACTTATTGGGTAGATTTTATAATATTTTATTCGAATATTATATTGAATTATATCCAATCGCTATATGTATTTGTCTTCTAAAAATTTGTACGACCACATATAATACCCAAAAATCATGAAAACTGGCATGCAGCTACAATTCGACATTACGGACCCAACGAAACTGGTTTCGTCGAATTTCGACCCCGTTTGCTCACACAGTGTATTTTTAACCGTTAAAACACTAACTGTTTTTCACATTAAAAATCCGTATAGCCACGTACTGACTTCAAAAATCACGAAAATTGAAATCTAGTAATAATTTAATATTGCAGATTCAACAAAATTAGTTTCGTCAAAATCGGAGGTCATTTGCAAAACTAGCTATTTTTAAAGCTCTAAATAATCCATTTAAATATATAAATATATTTAAAAACAATTAAATTAAATATTTATAAATAAATATTATTGTATACATTCACAATAGAATATCATACATCTCCAATTGGATTTATAACTCAATATTTCAAATCCCGGTTAAATCGATGTCCAGTTTATATTAAAAATCCTTTTAAAATATAAATAAATCGATATAAATTATAAAGGAATTCCGTAGCGACTTTTCTAAAATTTGATTTGGACATAAATCAAAATCTACATGATGAAATCCCGATTTTTCTCTTCCATTAGAAAAATATACTTCATCAGCTCCGAACATTTCTTGTTTCACATAAATCCGATTTAAAACGGATTCTGTATATTCGTTTAAAGTTCGAATCGCCAAATAGCGAACTGCCGGGCCATTTCAAGCTCGATTTTAATTATATTATAATTATACGTTCAATTGCCATTTATATAATATATTCGTTATTCGAATTCAATTCCAAACCGAATTATATATATTTTGAATTGTCTAGTTCATATTATATCGTCAATTAACTATTTCCGACTATTTCGAAATTAAATATATTATTCTATTATTTATGTTAATTAAATATTCAACATTTCTTAATTAAAAAACCATTTAATTCTTTGAATCACTATTTAAATAATTAAATAAATTAATTATAATACTGTAAAAATACGGGACATTACATTCTTCCCCCCTTAAAATAATTTCGTCCTCAAAATTGCTAAGGTAGAAAACAAATCCTATTGACTGGTTATTTGTTCACTTCTTAACTTCAGTTTCAACTGAACCAATTTAATTTCAATTAAATTATTAATTTATTCTACTAACGAAAATTTCCAAAAATCCTGAAGTTTTCTAACACTTTAACTTTTCGAAAAATTTCGCCAGCACCTCCTTTGTACTGGACAATAGCTCAAACTCCAACTCGCCTCTCTAGGCCTTCTCCAACCCAAAAGAAAATCAAACAGCCAAGCAGCTTGCAAATTCAGCTCATAAATCACCAAACCTATATATAAATAAACTTGTACCTTTTTGTCGGGCTTATCATTATCCCATTTCCATCTGCTGCCAATTCAACATATACCAATATTGTCCAATCAAATTCCAATCTGTTTTTATCCACAAATCCAACCATTCGCTTATACCTAAGTCGAATTTCATTTCAAACTTAAGTTTCATTCTCGATTCCAATTCTTAACTTATCACTTCAACGTAATTACAGATTATCTCTAATCCAGTCCAATTCTATTTCAATTCAATTTCAATTTATTCCCACAAATTTTTATTTAAATTTGTTATTAATTCAAACAACCTCTTCCTAGGTTTTAAACAACTAAGCTTTTCAAAAATCAAATATCCCTTTTGGAATCAAACAACTTGGTTTCCACAAAATAATTCAAAAACAAAATCTTTGGTAGTAATCCGTCACTTAACAACTTGAAAATGACACTGATGATGTGGCCATCATCATCAGGGTTCTTTTCCAGTTTATCGAAGCGAGTTCAATACTATAACAATTTCAAAACCAAATTTAAACACCTTCATTTTGAAATCACTTTCAAAATATCTTTCACAATGCTTGTAAACAATTTAAAATCTCCCAGGATTTTAAAATTCTCTTATATTTAATCCAAATCCAATTACAAATACTTTTACAAATTTCCATAGTTTAAATTTCATTTCTAACTTAAATTCAGATTTAATTCACTTCGTAAGACTTATACGAATTTTATTTGGTTATTTACATAACCGTTTCAATTATATTCTTTTCGATTAATATAATCAACCAACACATCCAATATATTATAATAATTCCAATATAAATCCTTTATATCAAAATATAATTTGGATAAAATTATTTCATTTACCCTTTTTTCACAACATACTGTGTCGGTTCATCGTATTCTAGTGTTTATAAACCCCTACCGATACAGTGGATCAAACTGATCGACCAGAACTCATAAACAACTCAACCAATAAATCTCCACAATATAAAACAATTTTTATATTAAATAACAAATACGTTCACTCGTATATATACACTCAACTCAATCTAGGGTATTACTAACCCCATCTCTACTGAGTCATGCCACAGAGCCAAGGTAATTACTTAACCTTGCTCTGAATACCACTGTAACGAACCGGGGAATTTGCGATCCTGGATATCGGCATACAACGCTATGTCGACTAATCAAGCAACGGAAATACTGGATAGTCCATGAAAGAAATTATAGGGTGAGAATAGATAAGATAGAAACTTAGAATATAAGAAGATGAAGAACATACAACATCAGAGTAACACGAATCTCACAGCGGAACGAACAACATATAATAGATAACATAACTTTGAAATAAAATCCGTATATGTATACAGTAACATTGTCAGAGTACAACACTTACAACACAGCGGAAATAACAATAGCAATATATTCCTGAAGCCTCCTTGAGATAACCCGGAAATCTGGGCCAATTTAAAATTTTTATTTTGGCAATTTTAGCGAATTTTGATTATTTAAAATGAATTATTTTAAATAATAACGATGAGAAATTTATTTTGAATTGAATTTGAACGTATATATTCGTTTGAATTTACGATAGAATACAAATATTTATTTATAATTACAAAAGGAATTGAAAATGGCGCGGTAGTTCGATAATTCGATTTCAAATTTCAAATGAATGTACAGGATTCAAAATAAACCGGATATTAGCGAAACCAAAAATATTTGAATCTATTTGAGAATATCTTTCCAAAGAATCCGGAAAATTGAAATTTCATAGCGGGGATCTCCCCCACTTAAAACTTTTCGTCCCCGAAAAGGAACAAAGTCGAAAGTGGTTTGATTAATCAACTCTACGCTCGATCTGGCTTCCATTCTCCAACTTTTCAGTTTCTGAGAATTTTCAAAAATTTGGCTAACACCCTAAATTTTCGAAAAATTTCGCCATAACCTCCCCTGCAATGGGAGCATCGGGAAATCTCAAATAGCTTCCCCGGTCCTTCAGATCTCAAAAAGAAAAAGCCAAGCGGCTAGCCAATAGGCTCATAAAATCATCATCACCCAAACAAAACAGGAAATTATGTAGTAAACATGTACCTATTTGTCGGGCAAACAAATTTTATTCTCCGGCTCTAGCCTCCTTGCTATGACCTGTTCAATGTAAGTACATGTATATGCAAGCAAATGCGACCAAATTTCAATACAATTCATTATTCGATCAAATTAGGCATAATGGTTCAAAATTTAACCAACAACTAAACAAGCAACACAAACATCAATCAATTAGTGAATTAGAGTTTCAAACTCATAATTTTGATACATATACAAAAATCACATTTTTGATGCCAAATCACAACAATAGGCCCTATCTAATTTTGGTTCTCACACCAGTCTAATGGAAATATATAGATATCACACCTTCGAAACTCGAACATAAATGTTGATGATGCGATCGCTATCATCAATAATATCTCCGGGCGACTAGAGTGTGATGCTATATCTATCCAATATATTAAAACTTTGAATATACGTTTGCAAGGCGTATATGCAAAATCTTTATATACTGGACTGTCCAAATAAATACAAATAAATAATCAAATACGAATAATTGATTTAAATTTTCAAAGCAAAATTTGTTTTCATTTGAAAAATATACTCTTCACGCTCGTTCTAGGATACTACTGATCCCATCTCTAACGAGTCATTCCCGTTGGATATTACTAATCCAATATCTGATGAATTCTTTCGTACGGTTCTAATGTGTCTTGTTCTCTAGCTTTGTAAACCAAAGCTCTGATACCAACTGTAAAAACCCGTAACTTCCCCGTAAAGGAAAGCGCCGGATAGTTCGAGAACAAGCCACAACAGAACACATACAGAAGAACATTTCATTGTATATCACAACAATGCATCACATTACAAGAATATACAGAGTAAAAATGAATATTACACAGAAATATCAGAGATTTAAATTACATTTAAATACATAGCAGCGGAAAATAATACAATACACAACTAGAAGAGATATACGGATACAAAGCTTTCCGGATATCATTCCAGCTGTAAACCAGGATCCTGTGAATATACATCTGCAAAACCAAAACTACTAGCTGCCCGTGTCAAAATAAGGGCACCCAGAGTTTAGGTTAAAACAATAAACTCCAGGTCAGTCATGTGACTGGTGTGAGAACTAAAATAGTTATTATTCTTTATTTTTAAGTTAGGTAAATCAAGGGACCACGCCGTATAACACGGAACGGGTTTCCTCCCAAGAATACTAGTGCATAAAACAAACAGCGCAATGCTAAATGAGGAAAAATGAAGCTGTTATAAGACCCAGGTCCTATCACACAATGCAACGCAAGCCGGGGGATAGGGTTTTCCCTTATAACAGCCAAAGAATGCTTGATACGTTTAAAACAAATCATTTGATACTACTATAAGTGCATAGTGTATAAAACAACTTCAAATCATAAGTATCAATCATAGGCGGCATGGGTACCATATATCATGTCGCCAAATATAGGTTTACAAATAAAACCGCAAATGTCACGTATTTGGAAATTGGATTTCCATCTATGAACCGAGGCAAAAGATAGTCCTCAACCGATTCGTGACTCTCTAGCCCGAGCCACAGGACCCAGACTCAGGTGGGCCCTTGGATCATCAGGGCCAGTCCACCGATGTGGATTAAACTTAAACCCTGAACATGCGTTTCCCCGCCCTATGGGGCGTAGGTAAGCCAACTAAATGACTCCATCGGACCAGATCGTCCGATCAAACCGAGGCGCCTCGCAACAGCAACAACCACATAAGTCAAACTCGTCAGGGCGTGTAAAACCACTGACGCCACTTTTAACTAGAAAGAAACGCATGCCCTCCCTGAGGTCTGTCTCCCGTTTTTGGTTCGTACCGGGTGTGAAACTCGCGAATCAAACGTTACATAAAGCTACGCCACAAAGGCCGTGCTTCGATCATCAACCACAAGACTTTGCTTTTCAACAGAAGCCTCGATCAATTGCCACTTAGGCATGCCACACAGGCAATTCACTCCATGCGTTTGATATCCATCAATATACAACCCCTGAGCTCGTACGTCTCAGAAAAGGGCGTTAAGCAAGAGAATAAATTCTCCGCCGCCAAACAGATATATATTTAATAGAAATCAATCACACGGACTAAAATCCAATGTCAGACACACAATCCATTTACAAGTCCGTTCTGGGTCTGAACGTAACCGGAGGCACCTAGTACCCCGCATATCCATCGATCTCCAGGTACGTCTGGACGATCACCAACTGTTTCCATCTTCTTGGGTGTACATCCCAATCAAGATCATCAGTAATTATCCAAACGACGTGAAGACTTCCGGTCTTCGACCACCGTCTTCATCTTCGACTTATCGTCATATCAGTTATTCAGAATGGGATAAACCCGGTCTTTCCGAATAACTCGCGTATATTTTAAATAAGTGTTACACAAACACAACATACGCCTCATTCCAATTCATCAGTCACTAACCGTAAATTAATCAAGAGAATAATTCCCCAAATATTAACCCCGAAGGCTGAAACCAACATCAGATCAATATCCAGAAAACCATTTTGCTTGGCTAACCGACAGTTAGTTTCTAAATTTCACATTCATAGGGAAAGGTTCCCATTAAATTTATCCAAGATAAATTCCTTGAATTTATTCTTTAATCTATTTCTGAATATCAATTCAAACTAGTCGGGATTAACGAACCTTACCGAAGTAATCATTGGTTTTAATTTCCCAATCCCAACCTATTCATCCCATGAAGTAAAACTGGTAGTACTTCATATCTAACACCACGGTGTTATCGGTAAATTCAATTACCATTTCCCGTTCAAATCTAATTAAAGATTTAACTATCGCCTGGACAAAACTGGTGATACTCCATTCTCGACCATTTCAATCTAATTAAAGATTCATTAAAACTCCACTTAGTTTTAATCGTTAACTGGGTTAAAGAATCCGTGTCATTTAAAACATGGTTCACGATAAACCCAAAGTCACATTCATTAATTATCGGGTTAAAGAACAAGTGTTATTTAAAACACTGTTCACGATAAACCCAAAAATCAATATCAATTCAATTTCAATTAAATATTATTTAATTGGTACACTTCATTAAATCTAAATAAAAAGATTTAATCATTTCTCAACTGGGTTCAAGAACAGTGTTAGTGAAGACACCATTCACGACAAACCCAAATCACATTCGATATTCAATACAAGGCTCTGAATAGAAAATATATCGGCTTATATTCAATATCAAATTCTACGACTAACAAATGTCGTATTGGAAATAACGATATAAATATATATCTTTCAAATTTCCATAACAACACCTGTATAATCACGAATTCCAACATCGAAATATTCCGAAGACAATTTCGATTCAAATCCACTCCAATGCAATCATTGGATATTCTGGTTATTTTCAAAACCCTTTTTAAATTCAATTTATTTATTTAAAAATAAATAGAATTATAATTCTAGTTCAAAACCAGTTCATTTCGATAAAAATCTATTTTTATCTTTTCAAATATGGAGTTTTTCATCCCAATTTTTCTCAAATCATTTCTTATGATTTTACACAAATTATTACTATTTTTAATAATTTTATCAAGGCCCGTACAGTCGATTTCCATCAACGGCCATCGAACTGCACTTACAGCGACCTTTTTCAAATTTGATTTGGACATAATTCCAAATCCAACCATTAGATTTCTAATTTCTAATATTCGTTAGAAAGCTCTTTTCGATACGAACCCAATAAGATTCGTAATATGTATACCTTTACGCTTTGCAGAAATGTAAGGGGCCATTCTAGGATTCCATTTCTTAGTACCATGATCAAAACGAACTCCCGACTCCATCATCTCTTCCAAATGGATGTTCCAATACCTTCTTGTCATTTTTCCCGCGCTTTCTCTTTTGTTTTAGAAATAACTAATTGTTCCTACGGAACCTTATAACGAGGTTGACCATTGATACATAGTCCGTAATTAAAAGGTTCCGGTTTTAGGAGAATCCGACGGTCGGATCTCCCGTTATGCCCGTTTGAAATAAATGGTCGAAATTCGCGAACTGCCGCGGCGCGGCGCGTTCTATTCAGGCCATTATATTATATATATATATATAATATATATAATATATATTTCGTCGATTTCTATTTAAAACGAATTATATAAATAGTTTTAAATTCGTTTCAAAAACAATTTCAACTTCCATTTCAATTCAAATCAAAATTGAATTCTTCTTTATAAATTCGTTTCAAAATTCATTTCTATTCAATTCAAATTTCAATTCAATTTGAATTCATTTCAATTCGCCTTCAATTCAATTTGAATTCGTTTTCAATTCCTTTCGAAATCGTTTTCAATTCAATTCATTTCGAAATCGTTTTTAATTCAATTCATTTCGAAATCGTTTTCAATTCAATTCATTTCGAAATCGTTTTTTAATTCAATTCATTTCGAAATCGTTTTCAATTCAATTCATTTCGAAATCGTTTTCAATTCAATTCATTTCGAAATCGTTTTCAATTCAATTCATTTCGAAATCGTTTTCAATTCAATTCATTTCGAAATCGTTTTCAATTCAATTCATTTCGAAATCGTTTTCAATTCAATTCATTTCAAAATGAATAAAATCGATATAAATATCGTTCACGTCAAAATGGCGTCAATCTAATCAACACGGCTTCATAAATTTCTATTTTCAAATATTCTATTTCAAATATTTCTTCTTCAAAATAGTCGTTATTATCAAATTATTTCGTTCAACACATGACCAATCTCAATGGATGAGTACTGTCAACACATGAACCTTTATTTTATATTATTCTTTATTTTCTAAATTGGAATGAGGCCTAATCAATCACCATATAATGTTAATTATATGGATTTTCATACCTTACACACATATGATAGCATTGAAAAATAATCAACCATCAACCAAAGTGCACTACACTGTATAAGCATCAAATATAGATATCTAACGCTTATAACAGCCTGTCAATCAATCGATCGACATATTTAATCAATCAGGATGAGTGAACTTCAAATTTCATCCCAACACCCGTGTGGGGTTTCAAACAATCAAACACAGATTTTTGTTGTGCAGTTGGGCGATGTGTAAAATTTACCGTCCCAATCAATGTCAGTCAAATCGGTGTACATAAACAAACCATCCGGATTGTAAATGAATATTTATTTATTCACATTCACTATATTCATATTCACGTTAAAAATTATATTTTTAACGATAAAACATTTTATTTTAACATATGAATTTCTATTCAGTTCATTCTTTAAATAAAATGGTATTTTTATTTTCTAACTTATTTTAGAAAATTTCGGCGGCATAACGGCACGATACTAGAAACGGGACAAGGCCTAGCCTTATCCCCGGTCTAGTGAAGGCCCACGCCATTCACACACCAATCAAATCATTCAATTTCACCAAACAATTCAATTCAATCAAATAATCTAACTAATATTTGCAATCAAACAAACAAGTTCATGGTCTGTGGACGATTGTGTCGGGTGCTACTGAGCACCGTCTGCATCCTAGTATATATATATATAACTAGAAATAAAATTGAAGAGTGAGAAATTCTCACCGAAAGCTATCCAAACATCTTGACTCTTCTTTGATATAAATCTTCTTCGTTCTCGCCTTTTTGTTACCTTCGTTGCCCGCTTTCACTACCTATGTAAAAATCGAATTTTTACTTCGCTATTCAATATATAAAAATATGATTTTTACTTCGACTTTCAATATATAAAAATCTGATTTTTACTTCGACTTTCAATATATAAAAATCTGATTTTTATTTCGACTTTCAATATATAAAAATCTGATTTTTATTTCGATGTTCAATATATAAAAATCACATTTTTATTTCGATGTTCAATATATAAAAATCACATTTTTATTTCGATACTATATAGATAAAAATTATATTTTTATCACGCTATTTTTCATATAAAGATTTCGCCTTTTTTTTATTTTTAAAATCTAACCTTTTCTATTTTAAAAATATCGTCTTTTCACTTTTAAAAATATCGTCTTTTTGTTACCATTCAAACAATAGAGATCCAATTTTCATCGGCCATTTATATGAATAAAAATCTAATTTTTACTTTACTAACATATATGGAAAAATCGAATTTTTATCGTTACTCTTCAAATAAAAAAAATCCGAGCTTTTTAAAATATAAAAATTCTATTCTTTTAAATATAAAAATTCGATTCTTTTAAATATAAAAATTCGATTCTTTTAAATTATGCCTTTAACATATAAAAACAAAGTATAAAATAAAATTAGAAACTAAGGGAACTCACCGAATTGTAGGGGGGGAAAGTCTGCTACCGTCGTCTGCAGGAGGGGCTCGCAGATCGGTGCTCTGGAGGGGCTGCAGGAGGCAAGGGAGGCGGTCTGTTGCACTTTGGATTGGAGGAGGGGGGTTGCGCTCGCTGGTCTGGTGGCGGGGAGACTGCGGTGGGTGAAAGCGACGGGGGGGGGGGGGGGGGGGGTTTGCGTCGCGATTTGAGGAGGAGAAGAGGAGGGCGTCTCGAGGTAGGAGGAGGTTGGCGGAGCAGAGGGGAGAAGGGGAGGAAGAAGAAGAAGGGAGGACGGCGCAGCAGGAGGTAGTGGAGGGGGGATGTCGGTGGCGGCGGCTCCGTCGAAGGACTAGGGCAGCGTTTTTTTTTTCCTTTCGTTTTGAAATGAACGGGGGGGGGGGGGGGGGTCGGCTGATAAAAGGAGAATTATATATATATATATATATTTATTTATTTAATTTATCACTAAAACGCAACTTTTTTTTTGACCTCTAAACGAGGCCCACCGCCTGTCGTCCATAGCGTTTTACCCCCATTCCGAACACAATGGGATATGTATCGTAGGCTGATTCGACTGTTTGAATCAGTTTCCGTTAAATTTACATTTAAATCACTATATTGAATTTTAAACGTACATTTCAAATTACTGGGGTCACATACTAACTCTAAAAATTCTCAAAAAATATTCTCTAGCTTCGTATTGACGATATGGTCCTAACAAAACTAATTTCGTCGAATTCTGAGACCGTTTGAAAAATGGCCAATTTCCAGTCGATTAAAATCAACCGAAATTGGTCAAACGCGTTTTCCTTTGCCACGCTCACATATTGATTCGAAAAATTATGAAATTTTAAACCTAGCAATAATTTAACATCACGGACCCAACAAAAGTGGTTTCATCGAAATCCGAGGTCGTTTGCAAAATTTCCATTTTTAAGGGCCTGAATTCCATAACGACTATTCAGAATTTTCAACTGGACATATCTTTTGATTCTCGCTATGAAATCTTGATTTTTCGGATTCGTTGGAAAGATATTCATGAATGGATCCTAATGTTTTTGGTCTCACTAAAATCCGGATTGTTTTGCACCCGGTATGTTCAATTGAAGTTTGAAATCGAATTATCGAACTACCGCGCCATCTCAATTCCTATTTATAATTATATATAAATATTTATATTCTAACGACGACGCGTATAATATATACGATCGAATTCTATTCAAAATAAATTTTTCGTCGATATTATTTAAAATAATTCATTTTAAATATTCAAAATTCGTTAAAATTGCCAAAATAAAAATTTTAAACTGGCCCAGATTTTCCTGGTTATTACAGAATCAAAAGATACGTCCAGTTGAAATTTCAGAATAGTCGCTATGGAATTCTGGCCCTTAAAAATGGAAATTTTGCAAACGACCTCGGTTTTCGACGAAACCACTTTTGTTGGATCTGCGATGTCTAGTTATTGATAGGTTTCAAAATTCGTAATTTTTCGAATCTATATGTGAGCATGGCTAAGGAAAACGCGTTTGACCAGTTTTAGTTGATTTTAATCGACTGGAAAATGGCCATTTTTCAAACGGTCTCAGAATTCGATGAAACTAGTTTTGTTAGGACCGAATCGTCAATAAGAAGTAAAAAAATATATTTTTGGAAATTTTTAGAGTCCGTATGTGGCCCCGGTAAATTGAAATGTGCGTTCAAAATCAATATATAGAGTTATATTTTGATTTTGACGGAAACTGAACAAAACGATAGAATTGGCCTATGATACATATCCCAATGTGTTCGGAATAGGGGTAATTAGCTAGGGGTGACAGTCGTTGGGGTTCGTTTGGTGTTAGGGGTCCATTTTAAATGGAAATTAAATATTATTTAAATTTATATTTTATAAACCTAGTCAAACCCCCCTCATTCTTCTCAGTCAACAAAAAAAGGAAATAAAAAAACCCGATCTGCTCAGATCGAGTCTCCTCCGCAACCGTCGATATCCGCCTCTGCTTCACCTCCTTCGCACCGCCGACCTCCGACGCTCGCCCCCCCATCCATCACAGGCGCGCCGCTTCTCCAACCCCCCTCTGACGCAAACCCTACCTTCCCCTTTTCAATTGAACCCACGGGACCCCCAAAACCCCCTTCCTCCACCGGAAAGCAGCAGCCGCCGCCACGAGCTGATGCTACCCCCCTCCGCGCAGTTCAATGGTGAACTCCCTCACGACCACCACTTCTCCCCCCTTTAATGCAGTAAGCTTTTGCTTATTTATTTTATTCCCTTTCTTCTTCTAGTTTTATTATTTATATATACATTAAAACGTTGTTATTAAAAACTGAACTGATTTTTATGTATAGGAAAAAGAAAAAAAACGGAAATATATATATATATTATTGTTTAAAGGATTTGATTTTTAATGAACAAAAAAGTGATTTTTATTTGTTTGAATATAAACATAGGGTTTTTAGATAAGTAAAAATTATATTTTTATTAGGTAGAAGATATCAAAAAATTATATTTTTATAAGGTAGAAGATATAAAAATTATATTTTTATAAGGTAGAAGGTATAAAAATATAATCTTTACAATATATGAAGTGAAATAAAAAATATGAACTTTATTCTTATCAAGAGGTCGTGAGAAATAAAAATTCGATTTTTATATATGTGACGAATTAAAAACATGATGTTTATACCCTAGAGAATAAAAAAATGTGATTTTTATATATGTAGTCAATACAAACGACGAAAGTGACAGAAGGCGAGCACGACGAAGATGTCCTACATATGAGGAGTCGTGGTGTTTGGTTTAGCTTGGGTGAGAACTCCTCACCTTTAATTTAAATTTCTAGTTAAAAATATATACTAGGATGCAGACAGTGTTTAGTAGCACCCGACACCTGTCGTCCACAGACCATGGACGGCTTGTATGCTTGTTTGTTTGATTTTGATGTGTAGTTGATTGTGTGATGTGATGTGAAACGAAATAAAATATTTATATAGTTAAAAATATTTTATAGTTGAAAATAGATTTTTTAACGTGTATTTAAAATGAAATAAATATAAACAAATCGGACGATTTGTTTATATACACACATTTGACTGATATTGATTAGGACGATAAATTTTACATATCGCCCAACTACACAAATAAAACCTGTGTTTGATTGTTTGAAACCCCACACGGGTATTGGGATGATATATGACATACACTAATTCCAATAATTAGCTGTATGTCGATCGATTGATCGACAGGCTGTTATAAGCGTTGAATATTTATATTTGATGCTTATACAGTGTAGAACGCACTTTGGATGATGGTTGGGTGTTTATCATCATTGTTGTATATATGAATTTGATGAAATTCATATAACTGAAATTATATGGTAATTGACTGTGTCTGATTCTAGTTCAAAATTATTGAATAATTTAAAAATAATATTCTTTGAATATTGAAATGTGAAGCCGTGTTAAGTAGTTACACGCCATTTTATCACGAACGGGAATTTTGTCGAATTTTATAATGAATATTGAAAGTGATTTCAAATTCGAATTAAATTGAAAAGAATTGAAATTTGAATTAAATTGAAAAGATTTGAAATTGGAATTAAATTGAAATAGAATTGAAATCTTTTTGAATTGAATTTAAAATGGATTGAAAATGAATTGAAATTGATTTGAATTGAAATCGATTTGAAATGAATTTAAAACGAATATATATTTGAAAATTCAATTTTGATTTGAATTTGTGATGGAAGTTGAAATCGTTTTGAAAATGAATTTAAACGATTTACAAAATTTGTTTCGAAAGGAAATCGACGAAGTATATATTATATTATATATATATATATATATATAATGGCCATAATAGAAAGCGCCGCGCCGCGGCAGTTCGCGAATTTCGACCATTCACTTCGAATGGATATTGCGGAGATCCGACCGTCGGATTCTCCTAAAACCGGAACCGTTTGATTCGTATCGAAAGAGCTTACTAAAAAATATAAGAAATTAGAAATCTAACAGTTGGATTTGGAATTATGTCCAAATCAAATTTGGAAAAGGTCGTTGTAAGTGCAGTTCGATGGACGTTGATGGAAATCAACTGTACGGGCCTTGATAAAACTATTAAAAATAGTAATAATTTGTGTACAATCATAAGAATTGATTTGTGAAGAATTGGGATGAAAAACTCCATATTTGAAAAGGTAAAAATAGATTTTTATCGAAATGAACTAGTTTCGAACTAGAATTATAATTCTTTTTATTTTTAAAATAAATAAAGTGGATTTTAAATGGTTTCAAAGGTAACCAGGATTTCCGATAATTGAATTTGAATGGATTTGAATCGAAATTGTCTTTGGGATATTTCGATGTTGGATTTCATGATTATACAGATATGGTTATGGAAATTTGAAAGATATATTTATATCGTTATTTCCAATACGATATTTGTTGGTCGTAAAATTTGATATTGAATATAAGCCGATATATTTTCTATTCAGAGCCTTGTATTTAATATCAAATGTGATTTGGGTTTGTCGTGAATGGTGTCTTCATTAACACTATTCTTAAACCCAGTTGAGAAAAAGATTAAATCTTTTTATTTAGATTTAATGAAGTGTACCAATTAAATGGTATTTAATTGGAATTGAATTTGAATTGATTTTTGGGTTTATCGTGAACGGTGTTTTAGATAACACTGGTCCTTTAACCCGATAATTGATGGAATGTGATTTTGGGTTGTCGTGAACAGTATCTTCAATAATACTGTTCTTAGACCCAAAGGAGTTAAGAAAATCAGAAACTAACTAGAGATTAGTTAAGTTGAATGGTTTCTTGGGTATTGATCTGATGTTGGTTTTGGCCTTCGAGGTTAATACATAGGGAATTGCTCACTTGCTATTTTATGGTTAAAGGCTGATAGAATGGAATGTGATTTTGGGTTTATCATGAATCGTGTTTTAAATGACATTGATTTTTTAACCCAGTTAAAGATTAAAACTAAGTGGAGTTTTAATGAATCTTTAATTAGATTGAAAAGATCGAGAACGGAGTATCACCAGTTTTGCTCCAGGAGATAGTTAAATCTTTAATTAGATTTGAACGTGAAATGGTAATTGAATTTACCGAAAACACCGTGGTGTTAGATATGAAGTATGACCAGTATTACTTCATGGGATGAATAGGTTGGGATTGGGAAATAAAATAAATGATCACTTCGGTGTGGTTCGCTAATCCCGACTAGTTTGAATTGATATTCCAAAGGAAGATTAAAGAATAAATTTAAAAGAATTTATCTTTGACAAAATTAACGGGAACCTTTCCCTGAGAATGTGAAATTTAGAAACTAACTGTAGGTTAGCTAAGAAGAATGGTTTCCTGGGTATGGATCTGATGTTGGTTTCGGCCTTCGAGGTTAATATTTGGGGAATTATTCTCTGGCTTATTTACAGCTAGTGACTGATGAATTGGAATGAGGCGTATGTTGTGTTTGTGTAACACTTGTTTAATATATACGTGAGTTATTCGGAAAGACCGGGTTTATCCCATTCTGGATAACTGATACGACAATAAGTCGAAGATGAAGACGGTGGTTGAAGATCGGAGGTCTTCACGTCGTTTGAGTGATTACTGATGATCTTGATTGGGCTGTACACCTAAGAGGAGGGAATCAGTTAGTGGTCGTCCAGACGTACTTGGAGATCGATGGATATGCGAGGTACAAGGTGCCTCCGGCTTCGTTCAGACCCAGAACAGACTTGTAAATGGATTGTGTGTCAGACATTGGATATCATTCTGTGTGATTGATGGATATCGATTGCATGGAGAGGTTTGCGTGTGTGGCATGCTAAGATGCAAATGATCAAGGCTTTTGTTGAAAAGCAAAGTCTTGTGGTTGATGATCAAAGCACGACCTGTGTGGCATAGCTTTGTGTAGCGTTAATTCGCGAGCCTCACACCCCGGTTGTGAACCAAAAACGGGAGAGGACCTCAGGGAGGACAAGCGTTTCTTTCTAGCTAGAAGTGGCGTCAGTGGTTTTACACACCCTGACGAGTTTGACTTATGTGCTTGTTGCTGTTGCGAGGCGCCTCAGATATATCGGTGACTATATGAAGCCGATGGAGTCATTCGTTGGCTCATTTACGCCCCAAAGGGCGGGGAAACGCAGTGTTCAGGAATTTTAATCCACATCGGTGGATCGACCCTGTCGCTCCAAGGGTCACTCGAGCTCTGACCCTGAGGCTTGGGCTAGATAGTCTCGAATCGTTAGAGGACGATCCCTGGCCTCGGTTCATAGATGGAAATCCAATTTCCAAATACGTGACTTTGCGGTTTTGATTGTAGAGCCTAGTATGGCGACATAGTGGGGTGGGGCGCTTATGCCGTCTATGATCGATACTTATGATTTGAAGTTGTTTCATACACTATGCACTTATAATAGTATCAAATGATTTGTTTTAAACGTATCAAGCATTTTTGGCTATTATAAGGTAAAAACCCTATCCTCTGGCTTGCGTTACATTGTGTGATGGGACCTCAGTCTTATAATAGCTTCATTGTTCTTTATTTAGCATTGCGCTGTTGTTCTGGTATTCTTGGGAGGAAACCGGTTCCGCGTTAGCGGCGTGGTCCCTTGATTTACCTAACTTTAGAATAAAGATTAATAACTGTTTTAGTTCTCACACCAGTTACATGACTGACCTGGAGTTTATTGTTTTAACCTAAATTTTGGGTGCCCCTATTTTCCACACGGGCAGCTAGTAGTTTTGGTTTTGCAGATTTATATTCACAGGATCCTGGTTTACAGCTGGAATGATATCCGGAAAGCTTTGTATCCGTATATCTCCTTCCGTTGTGTTTTGTACTATTTTTCCGCTGCTATGTAATGTATTGTAATCTCTGATATTTTCTATGTAATATTTATTTTTTTATACTCTGTATATTCTTGTATTCTGATGGAATTGTTGTAATAAACAATGAAATGTTCTTCTGTCTACGTTCTGGTTTGTCGTGTTCTCAAAACAATCAGGCGTTTCGAACGGTCTTGGTCGGTTTAGCGACTGATTCGGGTCGAGCGAAATTCCCGGTTGGTACATTTTGGTATCATAGGTTTGGTTTACGAATCTCAGAGAACAAGACATAGTAGTACCATACGAAAGAATTCATCAAATATTGGATTAGTAATATCCAATGGGAATTACTCGTTAGAAATGGGATCAGTAGTATCCTAGAACGAGTGTGAAGAGTGTTGTTTTGAAAAACAAAAATGGAATTTATTTTTGTTTTGAAAATTTAATTCAATTATTCGTATTTGAATATTTATTTATATTGATTTGGGCAATCCAATATATAAAGATTTTGCATATACGCCTTGCAAACATGTATTCGAAATTTTAATATACTGGATAGATATAGAAGCACACTCTAGCCACTCGAGGATAATTCTGATGATGTCCGGACATCATCAGTATTTATTTTCGTGTTTCGAAGGTGGGATTTCTATATGATTCCAATTGACTGGTGTGAGAACCAAAATTAGATAGGGCTTATTGTTGTGACTTGGCATCAAAAACGTGATTTTTGACTATATATCAAAGTTATGAATTTGAATTGATAATCAACTAATTGATTATGGCTGTGTTGTTTGATTATTGGTTAATTAATTAAATGTTGAACCTATAACCAAATTGAATCAAATAGTGAATTGTATTGAAAAATTCGTCACATATGCATGCATGTACATGTACTTACATTGAACAGGTCATAGCAAGGAGGCTAGAGCAGAAGAATAAAATTGTTTGCCCAACAAATAGGTACATGTTTACCATAATTTACTGTTTTATTTGGGTGATGATGATTTTATGAGCCGATTGGCTTTTTCTTTTTCTTTTGGATTGAAGAAGGCCATGGGAGGCTATATGAAATATCCCGAAGTCCCCGGTGTAGGGGAGGTTATGGAGAAATTTTTTGAAAATTTAGGGTGTTAGCCCAATTTTTTGAAAAATTAGAAAAGTTCTTAGAAACTGAAAAGTTGAAGAACTTAGGCCGTAATAAAAATAATGAAAGTTGAGTTGGTTTGTTAAACAACTTACGGCTTCGTTCCTTTTCGGGGACGAAAAGTTTTAAGAGGGGGAGATAGTAATAACCCGGAAATCTGGGCCAATTTAAAAATTTTATTTTGGCAATTTTAGCGAATTTTGATTATTTAAAATGAATTATTTTAAATAATAACGATGAGAAATTTATTTTGAATTGAATTCGAACGTATATATTCATTTGAATTGACGATAGAATATAAATATTTATTTATAATTATAATAGGAATTGAAAATGGCGCGACAGTTCGATAAGTCGATTTCAAATTTCAAATTTCAAATGAATGTACAGGATTCAAAATAAACCGGATATTAGTGAAACCAAAAATATTTAGATCTATTTGAGAATATCTTTCCAACGAATCCGGAAAATTGAAATTTCATAACGGGAATCAAAAGATACGTCCAGCTGAAATTTCAGAATAGTCGCTATGGAATTCTAGCCCTTAAAAATGGAAATTTTGCAAACGACCCTGGTTTTCGACGAAACCACTTTTGTTGGATCCGCGATGTCTAGTTATTGCTAGGTTTCAAAATTTATGATTTTTCTAATCAATATGAGAGCGTGGCTAAGGAAAATGCGTTTGACCAGTTTTAATTGATTTTAATCGACTGGAAAATGGCCATTTTTCAAACGGTCTCAGAATTCGATGAAACTAGTTTTGTTAGGACCGTATCGTCAATACGAAGTAAAAAAATATTTTTTCGGGAATTTTTAGAGTTCGTATGTGGCCCCGGTAAATTGAAATGTGCGTTCAAAATCAATATATAGAGTTATATTTTGATTTTGACGGAAACTGATCAAAACGATAGAATTGGCCTACGTTACATATCCCAACGTGTTCGGAATAGGGGTAATTAGGTAGAGGCGACAGTCGTTGGGGTTCGTTTGGTGTTAGAGGTGTTAAACATTTTAAATGGAAATTAAATATTATTTAAATTTATATTTTATAAACCTAGTCAAAGCCCCCCTCATTCTTCTCAGTCAACAAAAAAAAAGGAAATAAAAAAAACCCCGATCTGCTCAGATCGAGTCTCCTCTGCCACCGTCGATATCCGCCTCTACTCCACCTCCTTCGCACCGCCGACTTCCGATGCTCGCCCCCCCATCCATCACTGGCGCGCCGCTTCTCCAACCACCCTCTGACGCAAACCCAGACCCTCCCCTTTTCAATTGAACCCACGGGACCCCCAAAACCCCCTTCCTCCACCGGAAAGCAGCAGCCGTCGCCGCGAGCTAACGCCAACCCCCTCCGCGCAGTTCAATGGTAAACTCCCTCACGACCACCACTTCTCCCCCCTTCAACGCAGAAAGCTTTTGCTTATTTATTTTATTCCCTTTCTTCTTCTTGTTTTATTATTTATCTATATATTAAAACGTTGTTATTAAAAACTGAACTGATTTTTATGTATAGGAAAAAGAAAAAAAGAAAAATTAAACTGAAATTTATATATATATTATTGTTTAAAGGATTTGATTTTAATGAACAAAAAAGT
Source organism: Allium sativum (assembly GCA_030737875.1). Classification (NCBI taxonomy): domain Eukaryota; kingdom Viridiplantae; phylum Streptophyta; class Magnoliopsida; order Asparagales; family Amaryllidaceae; genus Allium; species Allium sativum. The sequence continues at coordinate 503,229,737 of CM060921.1, read as the reverse complement.
GATTTTTATTTGTTTGAATATAAACACAGGGTTTTTAGATAAGTAAAAATAATATTTTTATTAGGTAGAAGATATAAAAAAATTATATTTTTATAAGGTAAAAGATATAAAAATTATATTTTTATAAGGTAAAAGGTATAAAAATATAATCTTTACAATATATGAAGTGAAATAAAAATATGAACTTTATTTTTATCAAGAGGTAGTGAGAAATAAAAATTTGGTTTTTCTATATGTAGCAAATTAAAAACATGATTTTTATACACTAGAGAATATAAAAATGTGATTTTTATATATGTAGTGGATACCAACGACGAAAGTGACAGAAGGCGAGCACGATGAAGATGTCCTACATATGAAGAGTCGTGGCGTTTGGTTTAACTTGGGTGAGAACTCCTCACCTTCAATTTAAATTTCTAGTTAAAAATATATACTAGGATGCAGACGGTGTTTAGTAGCACCCGACACCCGTCGCCTATAGACCATGGACGGCTTGTATGCTTGTTTGTTTGATTTTGATGTGTAGTTGATTGTGTGATGTGATGTGAAATGAAATAAAATATTTAAATAGTTAAAAATATTTTATAGTTGAAAATAGAATTTTAACGTGTATTTAAAATGAAATAAATATAAACAAATTAGACGATTTGTTTATATACACACATTTGACTGATATTGATTGGGATGATAAATTTTACACATCGCCCAACTGCACAAATAAAACCTGTGTTTGATTGTTTGAAACCCCACATGGGTATTGGGATGATATATGACGTATACTAAACCCAATAATTAGTTGTATGTCGATCGGTTGATTGACAGGCTGTTATAAGCGTTGAATATTTATATTTGATGCCTATACAGTGTAGAACGCACTTTGGATGATGGTTGGGCGTTTATCGTCATTGTTGTATATATGAATTTGATGAAATCCATATAACTGAAATTATATGGTAATTGACTGTGTCTGATTCCATTTCAGAATTATCGAATAATTAAAAATAATATTCTTTGAATATTGAAATGTGAAGCCGTGTTAAGTAGTTACAAGCCATTTTAACACGAATGGGAATTTTGTCGATTTTATAATGAATATCGAAAGTGATTTCAAATTTGAATTAAATTGAAACGAATTGAAATTCGAATTAAATTGAAAAGATTTGAAATTGAAATAGAATTGAAATAGAATTGAAATCATTTTGAATTGAATTTAAAACGGATTGAAAATGAATTGAAATCGATTTGAATTGAAATCGATTTGAATTGAAATCGATTTGAAATGAATTTAAAACGAATATATATTGGAAAATTCAATTTTGATTTGAATTTGTGATGGAAGTTGAAATCGTTTTGAAAACGAATTTAAAACAATTTATAAAATTCGTTTCGAAAGGAAATAGATGAAGTATATATTATATATATAATATATATAATATAATGGCCAGAATAGAACGCGCCGCGCCGCGGTAGTTCTCGAATTTCGACCATTGACTTCAAATGGATATTGCGAGAGATTCGACCGTCAGATTCTCCTAAAACCAGAACCGTTGGGTTCTTATCGAAAAGAGATTTCTAACGAATATAAGAAATTAGAAATCTAACGGTTGGATTTGGAATTATGTCCAAATCAAATTTGGAAAAGATCGTTGTAAGTGCAGTTCGATGGCCGTTGATGGAAATCGACTGTACGGGCCTTGATAAAATTATTAAAAATAGTAATAATTTGTGTAAAATCATAATAAAGGATTTGTGAATAATTGGGATGAAGAACTCCATATTTGAAAAGATAAAAGTAGATTTTTATCGAAATGAACTAGTTTCGAACTAGAATTATAATTCTATTTATTTTTAAAATAAATAAAGTGGATTTGAAATGGTTTGCAAGGTAACCAGGATTTCCGATAATTGAATTGGAATGGACTTGAATAGAAATTGACTTTGGGATATTTCGATGTTGGATTTCGTGATTATACAGATATGGTTATGGAAATTTGAAAGATATATTTATATCGTTATTTTCAATACGATATTTGTTGGTCGTAGAATTTGATATTGAATATAAGCCGGTATATTTTCTATTCAGAGCCTTGTATTTAATATCAAATGTGATTTGGGTTTGTCGTGAATGGTGTCTTCATTAACACTGTTCTTAAACCCAGTTGAGAAAAAGATTAAATCTTTTTATTTAGATTTAATGAAGTGTACCAATTAAATGGTATTTAATTGGAATTGAATTTGAATTGATTTTTGGGTTTATCGTGAACGGTGTTTTAGATAACACTGGTTCTTTAACTCGATAATTAATGGAATGTGATTTTGGGTTGTTGTGAACAACATCTTCAATAATACCGTTCTTAGACCCAAAGGAGTTAAGAAAATCAGAAACTAACTGGGGATTAGTAAAGTTGAATGGTTTCTTGGGTATTGATCTGATGTTGGTTTCGGCCTTCGTGGTTAATACTTAGGGAATTTCTCACTTGCTATTTTACGGTTAAAGGCTGATAGAATGGAATGTGATTTTGGGTTTATCTTGAATCGTGTTTTAAATGAAATTGATTCTTTAACCTAGTTAAAGATTAAAACTAAGTGGAGTTTTAATGAATCTTTAATTAGACTGAAAAGATCGAGAATGGAGTATCACCAGTTTTTCTCCAGGCGATAGTTAAATCTTTAATTAGATTTGAACGTGAAATGGTAATTGAATTTACCGATAACACCGTGGTGTTAGATATGAAGTATGACCAGTTTTACTTCATGGGATGAATAGGTTGGGATTGGGAAATAAAATAAATGATCACTTCGGTGTGGTTCGCTAATCCTGACTAGTTTGAATTGATATTCCAAAGGAAGATTAAAGAATAAATTTAAAAGAATTTATCTTTGATAAAATTAATGGGAACCTTTCCCTGAGAATGTGAAATTTAGAAACTAACTGTAGGTTAGCTAAGAAGAATGGTTTCCAGGGTATTGATCTAATGTTGGTTTCGGCCTTCGGGGTTAATATTTGGGGAATTATTCTCTGGCTAATTTACGGTTAGTGACTGATGAATTGAAATGAGGCGTATGTTGTGTTTGTGTAACACTTGTTTAATATATATGTGAGTTATTCGGAAAGACCAGGGTTATCCCATTCTGGATAACTGATACGACGATAAGTCGAAGATGAAGACGGTGGTTGAAGACCGGAGGTCTTCACGTCGTTTGGGTGACTACTGATGATCTTGATTGGGCCGTACACCTAAGAGGAGGGAATCAGTTAGTGGTCGTCCAGACGTACTTGGAGATTGATGGATATGTGAGGTACAAGGTGCCTCTGGCTTCGTTCAGACCAAGAACGGACTTGTAAATGGACTGTGTGTCTGACATTGGATATCATTCTATGTGATTGATGGATATCGGTTGCATGGAGTGGTTTGCCTGTGTGGCATGCTAAGATGCAAATGATCAAGGCTTTTGTTGAAAAGAAAAGTCTTGTGGTTGATGATCAAAGCACGGCCTGTGTGGCATAGCTTTGTGTAGCGTTGATTCGCGAGCCTCACACCCCGGTTGTGAACCAAAAACGGGAGAGGACCTCAGGGAGGACATGCGTTTCTTTCTAGCTAGAAGTGGCGTCAGTGGTTTTACACGCCCTGACGAGTTTGACTTATGTGGTTGTTGCTGTTGCGAGGCGCCTCGGATATATCGGTGACTATGTGAAGCCGATGGAGTCATTCGTTGGCTCATTTACGCCCCAAAGGGCGGGAAAACGCAGTGTTCAGGAATTTTAATCCACATTGGTGGACCAACCCTGTCGCTCCAAGGGTCACTCGAGCTCTGACCCTGAGGCTCGGGCTAGGCAGTCTCGAATCGGTAGAGGACGATCCCTGGCCTCGGTTCATAGATGGAAATCCAATTTCCTAATACGTGACTTTGCGGTTTTGATTGTAGAGCCTAGTATGGCGACATAGTGGGATGGGGCGCTTATGCCGTCTATGATTGATACTTATGATTTGAAGTTGTTTCATACACTATGCACTTATAATAGTATCAAATGATTTGTTTTAAACGTATCAAGCACTTTTGGCTATTATAAGGTAAAAACCCTATCCTCCGGCTTGCGTTGCATTGTGTGATGGGACCTGGGTCTTATAATAGCTTCATTGTTCTTTATTTAGCATTGCGCTGTTGTTTTATGCACTGGTATTCTTGGGAGGAAACCCGTTCTGCGTTAGCAGCGTGGTCCCTTGATTTACCTAACTTTAAAATAAAGATTAATAACTGTTTTAGTTCTCACACCAGTCACATGACTGACCTGGAGTTTATTGTTTTAACCTAAACTCTGGGTGCCCCTATTTTCCACACGGGCAGCTAGTAGTTTTGGTTTTGCAGATTTATATTCACAGGATCCAGGTTTACAGCTGGAATGTTATCCGGAAAGCTTTATATCAGTATATCTCCTTCAGTTGTGTTTTGTATTATTTTTCCGCTGCTACGTAATGTATTGCAATCTCTGTTATTTTCTGTGTAATATTTATTTGTTTATACTCTGTATATTCTTGTATTCTGATGGAATTGTTGTAATAAACAATGAAATGTTCTTCTGTCTGCGTTCTGGTTTGTCGTGTTCTCAAAACAATCAGGCGTTTCGAACGGTCTTGTTCGGTTTAGCGACTGATTTGGATCGAACGAAATTCCCGGTCATTACACTCCTGCTCTAAGTTGTCCAAGTATATCGGTAAAAAACAAGACTACTTGACTGCCCGTACAAAATTGGTCACCCAAGAGTTTAGGGAAAACAAAACAAAACAAACCCTGGGTTAGTCATGGGACTGGTGTGAGTAAAACAATTTAAAACAGTTTGAGCAATTAAACGATATCTCATAAGACCACGCCGTATAATGGAACGGGTTTTTCCCTTATGAGAATCCAACACATTTGATTTAACTTTCAAAATCATTTTAAAAGTTATGATAATCTTTATATCAAAACTCATTGATATTATAATAGTGTCTATCAACCACAATATAATAATCATCTAGCAGAAACGCTTTCATCTCACATTCTACATATATAGTACACAATCAAAATCGCGAGCACTTATTGGATAATGGATTTCCAACTATGACAAGGTATGGAACCACCTTCTGATAGTGTACCTCAAGAGAGGAATACACTGGGTTTAACAAGAACATCTTGCAACCCGACCACACATAACCGACCACTCATTTCGCTTGAGTGTATCGAATGTATATCACCAACGGTTGGGATCAGCAACTGTTTCCCGAATGGAAAAACATCGAATATATTAAAGAATGAAATGAATATCTCTAGATAGGTGATAATACACCCTACTTGGCAGCCCACCACTTAGCCAAGCTGCCTGCCCGATTTTTGTCATTTCCCGGTTGTAAGGCTAAAGGCCACGCTTATCTCTGACAGATCACACAATTATTCACTTTGAATGTCACAACGTCATACCCGCCAAATCACAAATTGATTTCCCCAAGAATACAACGGGTATACAGCTAAGAGAAACGAATTCCTCCGCCATGAAACGTACATACATTTGAAGAGATCAACTTACGTGATCCATTAAATATACTCTGTCAGACATTCTTCCATACAGGTTGTCCTGGGACTGGACAAACCAAAGGCACTATCCTGTAAACAGGCAGCCTTTGCATAACTCCATCTTCAATTATTTTTATCATATTTGATTCGCAACGCTAACGCCCATACAGAGTGGCTTTCAGGTCATGAATCTGATCCCGGTCTCTCCGTAATGACAACGGAAAAATGGTCAAAAACTTTGATAGTTGGTGAGTTAACTATCAAAGAAAAACACGTGTGCAAACATCGATATTATTTCCAGATGGAAATTATATCGGTCAATCATCATTTAACATTTATCTCTTTAGTTCATTGATTTATTTATTTCCTGTTTCCATATATTCAACATTTCTTATTTTCTAAATTTAGAAAATATACGTTATTAATCATTGGAAAACATTTCCATCTCCTTTTAACATATCACTATCATTCCAGTATTCTTTATCATCAAACATTTCATTTTCTAGGATTAGAAAATATCTTTGATTATATTTGGAAAATGTTTCCAAAACTCATTCATTGGATTTAAACAGACGTTTAAATAAAACATCGCTATGCCAACTCAAACCATTAACACTTATTAACTAAACTCAATTAACTCCTTCACTATCGAACCTTAACCATTCCTTAGTTAAAAAAACGAAGTCAATCAAGTTGGGGTATAACTACCTCTCAGACCTTAACTGAACAACATTTCTAACCTCGAAATTGACAAAGTTCACCCTTTAGTCTTTAACAAACTTCCTTACGTAACTCTCGGATTCTATTTACGAATCCACTTCTTTATTGAAAAACATTAATTATAACTATAGCGTTATAATCCCTGCTTCTGAAATATCTAACTTCAAAATATAACTCGATTAACTTTAATTCATTAACTCTAACTCCATTAACTTTAACTTGATTAACTTTTATTCATTAACTCTTATCACTTAACTCCTTTCGAATAAACTATATTCGATTAACTCCTTTTGAATAAACTATATTCGATAACTCCATTAACTCTATTCTAATAAACTATATTCGATTAACTTCTTTAACTCTATTCGAATAAACTCTACCCGATTAACTCTTATCACTTAACTCCTTTCGAATAAACTATATCCGATTAACTCCTTTCGAATAAACTATATTCGATAACTCCTTTTACTCTATTCGAATAAACTCTATCCGATTAACTCCTTTCGAATAAACTATATGTAATAACCCGGAACTCCGAGCAAATTTAAAATTTTTATTTTGGCAATTTTGATGAATTTTGAATATTTAAAATGAATTATTTTAAATAATAACAATGAGAAATTTATTTTAATAGAATTAGAATATATAAATATTTATATAGATCATCGTTAGAATATAAATATTTTATTTTAGTTATAAAAGGAATTGAAAATGGCGCGGTAGTTTGAAAATTCAATTTCAAAGTTCAAATGAATGTACAGGATTCAAAATAAACTGGATTTTGGTGAAACCAAAAGTATTAGAATCTATTTGAGAATATTTTTCAAGCGAATCTGGAAAATTGAAATTTCATAGCGGGAATCAAAAGGTATGCCCAGTTGAAAATTCAGAATAGTCGCTATGGAATTCTGGCCCTTAAAAATGGAAATTTTGCAAACGACCTTCGTTTTCGATGAAACCACTTTTGTTGGATCCGGGATGTCAAATTATTGCTAGATTTCAAAACTCGTAATTTTTCGAATCAATATGTGAGCATGGCAAAGGAAAACGTGTTTTGACAGTTTTAGTTTATTTCGATCGATTGGAAAATGGCCATTTTTCAAACGGTCTCAGAATTTGAGGGAATTAGTTTTGTTAGGACCGTATCGTCAATACGAAGCTAGAAAATATTTTTTGGGAATTTTTAGAGTTAGTATGTGGCCCCGGTAAATTGAAATGTGCGTTCAAATTCAATATATAGATTTATATTTTGATATTGACGAAAACTGATCGAAACAGTCGAATCACCCTATGATACACATCCCATTGTGTTCGGAATGGGGGTAATTAGCTAGGGGCGACAGTCATTGGGCTCGATTTAGTGTTCGAATAAAAAAGTTACCTTTTGAAATTAATTAAATAATTAATATATATATATATTATATGCTTTCCCTCTCCTCTCTCCTTTCATTACCCTGTTAGAAAAGAAAAGAAAAAAAGGGGATCGGGCCCCCCATACCGCCGCCGCCGCCAGCGCGAGGAACCCCCCTCCTCCGCCGCTTCCTCTATCCGCACCACCCTCCCCATCTTCAAATCGAGATTGCAAACCCCCAACCCTCAAACGCAGCCGCCGTGTGCCCAGCGCCCCCAACCGCCACCCTCCTGCACCCATGCGCCACCGCGAGCAACCCCCGGTCGAACTACTACGCCAGCAAAAACCCCTTCGTCCGTCAGCTCTCCACCCCATCCGGTGAGCGTTTCAATTCAATTTTCGTTTCAACTTCTTTACATAGATAAAGACCTGTCTTTTTATGCAAGTATGCACTGTTTCGAAAGCGGATTTTTTTATATATAAATAGATTTGATAACAAAGAAAAGTGAAAGAAAAAAATATGATTTTGTTCATTGTAAGAGATGATTTTTAAATTAGTAAAGAAATGATTTTTGTTTATGAAATATAAAGTAATGATTTTTAGCAACGTAAAGATTATATTTTCCTTTTATATCATAAAGATTATATTTTTATGTATGTAAAGATTATATTTTTATTTATATATATAGAAATTAGCAAGGTAAAAATTCGATTTTTATATATGTAGAATAGCGATGAAAAGATTATATTTTTATCATAGTAAAGACGATATTTTTACATATAGAAAGACGATGTTTTTATATATGAAAAGGCGAGTTTTTTTATATGAAGCGAAATAAAAATTCAATCTTTATATAAGAAGTAGAAATTTAAATATATAATTTTTATATTGAAAGAAGCGTTATAAAAATATATGAAATTGAAATAAAAATATGATGTTTATTTATTTGGATAAAGAGATAAAAATATGATTTTTATATTTGAACAGCGGGAAGAGGTCGCATTGGAATTGTAGACAAGTCTGAACCGTTCAGAAAGAAAGAATGGCGAAGTGGAACCCTCGATGAGAACTCCTCACTTTTATTTTGATTTCTAGTTGAAATATATACTAGGATGCAGAAGGTGCTTAGCAGCACCCGACACCCGTCATCCACAGACCATGGATGACTTGTATGCTTGTGTGATTGTTTGTGTTGGGAAGTAAAATATATATCCATGTGTTGAAATATAATATATATTCATGTGTTGAAATCAAATATATATTCATGTGTTGAAATCAAATATATATTCATGTGTTGAAATAAAATATATATTAATGTGTTGAAGTAAAATATATATTCATGTGTTGAAATAATATATATATATTCATGTGTTGAAATGAAATATATATTCATGTGTTGAAATAAAGTATATATTCATGTGTTGAAGTAAAATATATATTCATGTGTTGAAGTAGAATAAATAAATATTCATTGACAAATCGAACGATCTGTTTATGTACACCGATTTGACTGATATTGATTGGGACGATAAATTTTACACATCGCCCAACTGCAAAATAAAATATGTGTTTGATTGATTGAAACCCCACACGGGTGTTGGGATGATATTGACGTACACTAATATCAATTATTTAGTAGTATGTCGACCGATAGGTTGACAGACTGTGTAAGCGTTACTTATCTATATTTAATGCTTATGCAGTGGTGTGGTGCACTCTGGATGATGGTTGATAATTTATCGTGGTCATTATATACATGTGTTGTAGGGAATCCATATAATTAACATTATATTGTAATTGATTGGGCCTTATTCTAATTTGGAAAATAAAGAATAGAATGAAAATTCATGTGTTGAATAATATAAATTCATGTGTTGAATAGAATGAAAATTCATGTGTTGAATAATATAAATTCATTTTTTGAATAGAATGAAAATTCATATGTTGAATAATATAAATTCATGTGTTGAATAGAATAAATATTCATGTGTTGAATAAAATAAATATTCATCTGTTGAATAGAAGGAAACGTTCATGTGTTGAATAAAGCCGTGTTGATTAGATTGACGCAATTTTGACGTGAACGATATTTATATCGATTTTATTCATTTTTATAATGAATAGAAGGAAACGTTCATGTGGAATATTCAAAAACGAATTTAAAACGATTTATAAAATACGTTTTAAAAGGAAATCGATGAAATATATATAATATATATATTTTATATCTATAGAATGGCCTGAATACAACGCGCCGCGCAACAACAGTTCACAAATTTCGACCATTGACTTCGAATGGATATTACGGGAGATCCAACCGTCGGATTCTCCTAAAACTGGAACCGCTGGGTTCGTATCGAAAAGAGCTTTCTAAGAATATTAGAGATTTGAAATCTAACGGTTGGATTTGGAATTATGTCCAAATCAAATTTGGAAAAGGTCGTTGTAAGTGCAGTTTGATGGCCGTTGATGGAAATCGATTGTACGGGACTTGATAAAATTATTAAAAATAGTAATAGTTTGTGTAAAATCATAAGAAATGATTTCTGAAGATTTAAGATGAAAAATTCCAAATTTGAAAAGATAAAAATAGATTCTTATCGAAATGAACTAGTTTTGAACTAGAATAATAATTTATTTATTTTTAAATAAATAAATTGGATTTGAAAGGGTTTTAAAAGTAACCAGAAGTTTCAATAATTGAATTGGAATAGAATGTGATTTTGGGTTTATAGTGAAACATGTTTTAAATGACATTGGTTCTTTAACCCAGTTAAAGACATGATATGATTTCCCAAGTTAAATAATCATTGATAGTGATTTTTGGGAAGATTAAAACCAAGTGGGGTTTTAATGAATCTTTAATTAGATTTAAATGAGCGAGAATGGAGTATCAACAGTTTTGCTCTAGGCGATAGTTAAATTTTTAATTAGATTTGAACGTGAAATGGTAATTGAATTTACCGATAACACCGTGCTGTTAGATATGAAGTATGACCGGTTTTACTTCATCGAATGAATAGGTTGGCATTGGGAAATAAAATATATGACTTCGGTGTGGTTCGCTAATCCCGACTATTTTGTATTGATGTTCAAAAGAAGATTAAAGAATAATTTAAAGAATTTATCTTTGATAAAATTAAGGGGCACCTTTCCCAAAGTATAAGAATATTTGAATAAAAGAATATTCTGAATTGGAATGAGGCATATGTTGTGTTTGTGTAACACTTGTTTATTATATACGTGAGTTATTCAGAAAGACCGGGTTTATCCCATTCTGAATAACTGATTCGACGTGGTGTCGAGGATGAAAACGGTGGTCGAAGACCGAAGGTCTTCACATCGTTTGGGTGATTACTAATGATCTTGATTGGGTTGTACACCCAAGAGGAGGGAATCAGTTGGTGATAGTCCAGACGCACTTGGAGATCGATGGATATGCGAGGTACAAGGTGCCTCCGGTTTCGTTCAGACCCAGAACGAACTTGTAAATGGACTGTGTGTCTGACACGGGATTTCATTCTGTGTGATTGATTTCTATTAAATATATATCTGTTTGGCGGTAGAGAATTTATTCTCTTGCTTAACGTCCTGCTCTGATACGTACGAGCTCAGGGGTTATATATTGATGGATATCAATCGCATGAAGTGAATTGCTTGTGTGGCACGCCTAAGTGGCAAATGATCAAGGTTTTTGTTGAAAAGCAAAGTCCTGTGGTTGATGATCAAAGCACCGCCTGTGTGGCATAGCTTTGTGTAGCATTGATTCGTGAGCTTGTGAACCAGAAATGGGAGAGGACCTCAGGGAGGGCATGCGTTTCCTTCTAGCTAGGGTGGTGTCAGTGACCTACCAGCCCTGACATTTATATTATTCTCACCAGTATGGTTGTTGATGTGGCGAGGCGCCTCGGATATATCGGTGACTGTGTGGAGCCGATGGAGTCATTTGGCTCATTTACGCCCCAAAGGGCGGAGAAACCTAGTGTTCAGGCATTTTAATCCACATCGGTGGACCGGCCCTGACGATCCAAGGGCTCACCTCTGTCTGGGTCCTGAGGCTCGGGCTAGACAGTCTCGAATCGGTAGAGGACGATCCCTGGCCTCGGTTCATAGATGGAAATCCAATTTCCAAATACGTGACTTTGCGGTTTTGATTGTAGAGCCTAGTATAGCGACATAGTGGTATGGGGCACTTATGCCGTCTATGATTGATACTTATGATCTGAAGTTGTTTTATACATTATACACTTATAGTAATAATAAAAGATGAAATTTAGCGTATCAAGCATTCTTTGGCTATTATAAGGTAAAAACCCTATCCTCTGGCTTGCGTTGCATTGTGTGATGGGACCTGGGTCTTTTAATAGCTTCATTGTTCTTTATTTAGCATTGCGCTGTTGTTTTATGCACTGATGTTTTTGGGAGGAAACCCGTTCCGTGTTATACGGCGTGGTCCCTTGATTTACCTAACTTTAAAATAAAGATTAATAACTGTTTTAGTTCTCACACCAGTCACATGACTGACCTAGAGTTTATTGTTTTAACCTAAACTCTGGGTGCCCTTATTTTGACACGGGCAGCTAATAGTTTTGGTTTTGCAGATTCATATTCATAGGATCCTGATTTATAGCTGGAATGATATTCGGAAAGCTCTGTATCCGTATATCTCTTTCAGTTGTGTTTTGTATTATTTTTCCGCTGCGATGTATTTAAACGTAATTTAAATCTCTGATACTTTCTGTGTAATATTTATTCATACTCTGTATGTTCTTGTATTCTAATGGTATTGTTGTAATAAGCAATGAAATGTTCTTCTGTTTGCTTTCCGATGTGGCTTGTCCTCAACTCAATCTGTGATTTCCCGTAAGGGGGATTTTGGGTCATTTCACTATATTCGATAACTCCTTTAACTCTATTCGAATAAACTATATTCGATTAACTCCTTTAACTCTATTCGAATAAACTCTATCCGATTAACTCCTTTAACTCTATTCGAATAAACTCTATCCGATTAACTCCTTTAACTCTATTCGAATAAACTCTATTCGATTAACTCCTTTAACTCTATTCGAATAAACTTATTCGATTAACTCTTATTCGATTAACTAATATTCGACTAACTCTTATTCGAATAACTAATATTCGATTAACTCTCTTCAAATAAATTAAATACCATTAACTCTTTTTTGAATAACCAATATTCGATAACTCTTTTTCGAATAACCAATGTTCGATAACTCTGTTTTGAATAACCAGTATTCGATAACTCTTTTTCAAATAACCCCTATTCGATAGCTCTTTTTCGAATAACCAATATTCAATAACTCCTTTCGAATAAACTATATTCGATTAATTCCTTTCGAATAAATTATATTCGATTACTCCTTTTTAATTAACTCTATTCGGTTTACTCTAATCGGATAACTCTATCAATTAACTCTATTTAATTAATTCCATTTCGATCAACTCTATTCAATTAACTCTATCCTTTATCTCTAATCGATAACTCTTTTATATCTCGTTAATTCCCTTTTATGTAATAACCCGGAAATGCGAGCCAATTTAAAAAATATATTTTGGCAATTTTAATGAATTTTGATTATTTAAAATGAATTATTTTAAATAATATCGACGAGAAATTTATTTTGAATAGAAATAGAACGTATATATTTATTTGAATCGTCGTTAGAATATAAATATTTATTTTAAATTATAAAAGGAATTGAAAATGGCACGGTAGTTCGATAATTCGATTTCAAAGTTCAAATGAATGTACCGGGTGCAAAATAAACCGGATTTTGGCGAAACCAAAAATAATAGGATCTATTTGAGAATATCTTTCCAACGAATCCAAAAATCAAAACTTCATAGCGGGAATCATAAGTTACGTCCAGTTGAAAATTCAGAATAGTCGCTATGGAATTCTGGCCCTTGAAAAAGGAAATTTTGTAATCGACCTCTGTTTTCGACGAAACCACTTTTGTTGGATCCGGGATGTCAAATAATTGCTAGATTTCAAATTTCATAATTTTTGAAGTTAATATGTGAGTGTGGCAAAGGAAAATGTGTTTGGTCGACTTTTGTTAAATTGGATCAACCAGAAAAGGGCCATTTTTAAAATGGTCTCAGCATTCGACGAAACTAGTTTTGTTGGGACCGTATCGTCGAAACATAGCTAGATTTATTTTTCTAAAATTTTTGGGATCAGTATGTGGCCCCGGCAAATTGAAATGTATGTTCGAAACAAATATTGAATGTTTTATATTTTAATTTAAAGAGAAAACTGATTGAAACGATAGAACTGGCTTACGAAACATATCCCATTGTGTTCGGAATGGGTGTATTTAGCTAGGGGCGATAGTCGTTGGGTTCGATTTGGAGTTCAGAACTGTGTTGGAATAATTTTTGAATAAAATAATATTAAAATTATATATAAATATAAAATTTTAAAACCCTAACCCTTGCACTAGTTCAGAGCGGCCGCTCTATCGAAGCCGACGGGCGATTGGTTCCCGATTTCCCCAAAAACTTTCTCCTAATTCTCGCAGTAAAAATCGAAATTCATTGAAGGAAGATTAAAGAGCTCGTCGAGCTCTAGAAGACTGACGGTGGTGATGTATTTTCATTGATCGGATAGCTCAAATTTCGAGCCTGAAAGTGTCGTCGTCGAGCTCGATTTGTGAGCCATGTAGACCACTGAATGGGCCCCAATTCCAGGCGAATGTGGCGCAGGGGGGCAGCGCTCCTCAAGGCGTCATCCAATCCCCTTCAAGTCGCTCCAGGCGGCAATGGTTTGAAACCCTAGAAGTCAGCCAGGTTCTGAAAGAGGAAGAACGATTACAGAAGAAGGATTAAGGTGGGGGATTAGTGTTAACTAATTATTGAATTATTTTAATTCTAATTTATGAAATACAACGCATTAAAATCCATATCTTTTGCATGCGAGCATGGAATTGGGCAAACCCGGGCTCGTTGGAACTGTCTCGACAAGATCTATGCAATGAAACTGACTAGATCGGAAACAGAGCACGTCAGAAATTCAGGCAAATTTCAATGCAAACTGTACTGGAACTGCTAGATAAAACTTATGGAGTGGATCCCACTGTGAGAATTATCTCACTTCAAATTTTCTGTACAGTTATTTATTTTGTAACAGCATATATGAACTGCTCCCCGTCGTCCACAAACTATGGATGACTTGTTTGATTGTATTCTGTGTGAAAATTGATCGTGATGTGAAATGAAATAAATAAATATAAGGTATATATTAAAAGTGAAAATATCGTATATATATTGAAAGTGAAAATATCATAAATATATTGAAAGCGAAAATATCGTATATATATTGAAAGTGAAAATATCGTATATATTGAAAGTGAAAATATCGTATATATATTGAAAGTGAAAATATCGTGTATATATTGAAAGCGAAAATATCGTATATATTGAAAGTGAAAATATCGTATATATTGAAAGTGAAAATATTGTATATATATTAAAAGTTAAAATATCGTATATATTGAAAAGTGAAAATATTATATATATATATATATATATATATATATATGAAAGGTTGAAATAATATATATATATGAAGTGAAAACGATGTATAAATGAAATGAAAACGATATATATATGAAATGTGAAAACGATATATATATGAAATGAAAATGATATATATATATATATGAAAAGTAAAAACGATGTATATATGAAATGAAAACGATATATATATATATATATATATATATATATATATATATGAAATGTGAAAACGATATATATATGAAATGAAAATGATATATATATGAAAAGTGAAAATGATGTATATATGAAATGAAAATGATAAATATATATATATATGAAATGTGAATGAAATAAATATTGATTGGTTAAAAATATATTTTTTAACATATATATACACTGTATAAAATTATCGTGTATACGGAATATTCAATTTTGATTAGAAATTGAATATGAAGTTGAAATCATTTTGAAAACGAATTTAAAACAATTTATAAAATACGTTTTAAAAAGGAAATCGATGAAATATATATTATATATATAATATAATGGCCTGAATAGAACGCACCGCGCCGCGGCAGTTCGCGAATTTCGACCATTGACTTCGAATGGATATTGCGGGAGATCCGACCGTCGGATTCTCCTAAAACCGGAACCGTTGGGTTCATATCGAAAAGAGCTTTCTAACAAATATTAGAAATTAGAAATCTAACGGTTGGATTTGGAGATACGTCCAAATCAATTTAGGAAAAGGTCGTTGTAAATGCAATTCAATGGCCGTTATTGGAAATCGACTGTATGCGCCTTGATAAAATTATCAAAAATATCAATAATTCGTGTAAAATCATAAGAAATGATTTGTAAAGAATTGGAATGAAAAACTCCATATTTTAAAAGATAAAAATTGATTTATATCGAAATGAACTAGTTAGTAACTAGAATAATAATTTATTTATTTTTAAATAAATAAATTAGATTTGAAATGGGTTTTAAATAACCAGAATTTACAATATATGAGTTGGAATGGATTTGAATCGAAATTGTCTTTGGAATATTTTGATATTAGATTCCGCGATTATACAGATATTTTGGAGGAAATTTGGAAGATATATTTTATATCGTTATTTCCAAAGCGATATTTGTGGGTTTCAGATTTTGATATTGAATATAAGCCGATATATTTTCTATTCAGAGACTTGTATTTAATATCAAATGGGATTTGGGTTTATCGTGAACTGTGTTTTAAATGACATTAATTCTTTAACCCGCGTAAAAGCAGGATTAATTTCCAAAAAGTAGAACAATCAATATGAAATGATTTTAGAGATGAAACCAATTGGGGTTCGAATAAATCTTTAATTAGATTTAGATGAATGAATGGTGATTAAATTTACCAAAACACGTGCTGTGATTAAACCAAATTTACTTAGTTGTTGATATTGATTGTGGTTGGTTGACTATTTGGATGGTGCTCGACCAGTTTATGAGCAGAATATGCCTTTTCATTTAGCACTCTGTGTGCTAACACCTTGTGAAACACTTCACGATTTGACGATAAGGTGTTTAGCGATGTTGTGTTCATTTCAAATTAATGAATGATTGTGAAATGATATATTTTTCTTAAGTGAAAAGAAATGTATTCCCGTTTTTGGGCAGGGAATGTTTTATAAAACAGAAAGGATTTCGAGGCCTAAACCCGATATTATCGAAGAGATTTTGAAATGTATTATGTGTTACATTGTGGTTCATCACATGTTTGATTAGTTGCTATTAATGATCTATCTATTTGGTGGCGGAGAATTTATTCTCTTGCTTAACACCCTTCTTTGAGACGTACGAGCTCAAAGGTTATGTGATTAATAGTGACTGATCATATGTGTGTATTACTGATGTGAAGTACTATATTTTGAAAGTACTTCTGATTATTATGTGGTGAAATGATTTTCCCTACTTCAAGATATGAAATGATTTAGTATGTGGCTAAAGATTCGGGTAACCCTGAGACTAAAAGTATGGGTGAGAGGGCGGTGTATGCTCTCCATGTGTGGGAGGTGCATCGTCGGTGTAGCCTGCTCCTATGTGGGGTAGGTGCACATTTATATATATCGAGTTGCAAGGTGCGTACCCTTTGCCTTGTTGATGGGGAGCACAATATTTGGTTGCATACTTGTTTGTATGCATTGTTATGTTTTGGAATTCATATTTCCAAACGATTTGATTTGAGATCCCGAAGTGAAATCTACTTTGATATAGAAAGTTAGATGTGTATTTCAAATGATTTGAAATGGAAATCGGGAAATAAAGTCCAAAGGAATAATTTCTGTAAATTGAATTGGATTTGGAAAATCTAAGAGTAGTGATTAATCTAAGTGGGTAGATTGGGATATTGCATGTTGATTGATGCATAGTAGATCCACATATCTATATTGATTGTTGTTTATATACTGGCAATCATGGGGGTAAACCCGTTCCGCGTTAGCGGCGAGGTCCCGTGATATGCCATATGATTTATATAAGGTTTTGACTGTTTAGAGTTTCACATACTAGTCCCATGGCTGACCTGTAGTTTGCTTTTCCCTTGCAAACTCGGGTGCCCCTATTATCCACATGGGCAGTCGAGTAGTTTGTTTTGCAGATACTTGTTTTGAGCAGGATTCTGGATTGAAGCTTAAAGGTGTGTTCTGAGTATTGATAGTCTTCCGTTGTGCATTGTATTACATTTATTGTAAAATCATCTTCCACTGTATTGATTATATTTCGATATACTCTGATATTCTGTACTATGATGTAACATTATTATGATGTTTATAATAGTCTTCTGTTATTTGATCTGATGTGTTGTGTACCCATAGTTAGCGTATGCGGGATTCGAACGGTCTTGGTCGATTTAGCGATCAATTAGGTCCGAGCGAAATCCGTGTCATTACAGATGGTATCAGAGCTTTGGTTAAACTCAAATCTTTGGGGTACAACTCGTTAGAACTGAACAAAAAACTCATCAGAGGTAGGATTAGTAATATCCTATAGAAGAATCCTCATTAGAGATAGAATCAGTAGCATTCTAGAATGAGTGACTCGTTAGAGATGGGGTTAGAAATACCCTAGAATGAGTTGAGAGTAATATGATTATATAATGTATTTGTGATTATATATATAACCCGGTCTTAGAAAATTTGATTTTTGATTATATAAAATTATATGTTTGAAAATTTAATCAACAAATTGATTGTTGGTTATGTTGTATGATTATTAGTTCAACTAATCAGAATATTGAATTGATAATACCAATAAGAGAATGTAAGGTGAATTGGCCAAATCGAATCAAAATATTGAACTGTATTGAAAATTGATTGCAAATGCATACATGTACATATATATGTGTGAACAGGTCATGGCAAGGAGGCTAGAGAAGAGGAATAAAATTGTTTGCCCGACAAATAGGTACATATTTATCGTATTTCTTTGGGTTTGGATGATTTCATGAGCCGATTGGCTAGCCGCTTGGCTTTTTCTTTTGGATTGAAAAAGGCCATGGGAGGCTATATGAATATCCCGAAGTCCCCGGTGCAGGGGAGGTTATGGCGAAATTTTTCGAAAATTTA
Source organism: Allium sativum (assembly GCA_030737875.1). Classification (NCBI taxonomy): domain Eukaryota; kingdom Viridiplantae; phylum Streptophyta; class Magnoliopsida; order Asparagales; family Amaryllidaceae; genus Allium; species Allium sativum. Next base: position 503,210,989 of record CM060921.1, on the reverse strand, counting down.
GGGTGTTAGCCAAATTTTGTGAAAAATTTGAAAAGTTCTTAGAAACTGAAAAGTTGAAGAACTTAAGCCATAATGGAAATACTGAAAGTTGAGTTGATTTGTTAAACAACTTTCAGCTTCGTTCCTTTTTGGGGATGAAAAGTTTTAAGTGGGGGAGATTGTAATAACCAAGAAATGCGAGCCAATTTAAAATTTTTATTTTGGCAATTTTAACGAATTTTGATTTTTTAAAATGAATTATTTTAAATAATATCGACGAGAAATTTATTTTGAATATAAATAGAACATATATATATTTATTTGAATTGTCGTAGAATGTAAATATTTATTTTAAATTATAAAAGGAATTGAAAATGGCGCGGTAGTTCGATAATTCGATTTCAAAGTTCAAATGAATGTACCGGGTGCAAAATAAACTGGATTTTGGCGAAACCAAAAATAATAGGATCTATTTGAGAATATCTTTCCAACGAAACCGAAAAATCAAAATTTCATAGCGGGAATCAAAAGTTACGTCCAGTTGAAAATTCAGAATAGTCGCTATGGAATTCTGGCCCTTGAAAAAGGAAATTTTGCAAACGACCTCTGTTTTCGAAGAAACCACTTTTGTTGGATCCGGGATGTCAAATAATTGCTAGATTTCATATTTCATAATTTTTGAAGTTAACATGTGAGCGTGGCAAAGGAAAATGTGTTTGGTCGATTTCTGTTAAATTGGATCGAACAGAAAAGGGCCATTTTTCAAATGGTCTTAGAATTCGACGAAAATAGTTTTGTTGGGACCGTATCGTCGAAACATAGCTAGATTTATCTTTCTGGAATTTTTGGGATTAGTATGTGGCCCCGACAAATTGAAATGTACGTTCAAATCAAATATTGAATGTTTTATATTTTAATTTGAAGAGAAAACTGGTCGAAATGATAGAATTGGCTTACGAAACATATCCCATTGTGTTCAGAATGGGTGTTTTTAGCTAAGGGCGACAGTCGTTGGGTTCGATTTGGAGTTCAGAATTGTGTTGGAATAATTTTTGAATAAAACAATATTAAAATTATATATAAATATAAAATTTTAAAACCCTAGCACTAGTTCAGAGCGGCCTCTCTATCGAAGCCGACGGGCGATTGGTTCCCGATTTCCCCAAAAAATTTCTCACAATTCTCGCAGTAAAATCGAAATTCATTGAAGGAAGATTAAAGAGCTCGTCGAGCTCTAGAAGACTAACGGTGGTGATGTATTTTCATTGATCCGATAGCTCAAATTTCGAGCTTGAAAGTGTCGCCGTCGAGCTCGATTTCCGAGCCATGTAGACCACCGAAAGGGCCCCAACTCCAGGCGAAGGTGGCGGAGGGGGCGGCGCTCCTCGAGGCGTCATCCAATCCCCTTCAAGTCGCTCCAGGCGGCGATGGTTTGAAACCCTAGAAGTCGGCCAGGTTCTGAAAAAGGAAGAACGATTACAGAAGAAGGATTAAGGTGGGGAATTAGTGTTAACTAATTATTTAATTATTTTAATTCTAATTTATGAAATCCGACGCAATAAAATCCATATCTTTTGCACGCGAGCACGGAATTGGGCAAACCCGGGCTCGTTGGAACTGTCTCGACAAGATCTACGCAATGAAACTGACTAGATCGGAACAGAGCACGTCAGAAATTCAGGCAAATTTCAATGCAAACTGTACTGAAAATGCCAGATAAAACTGATGGAGTTGATCCCACTGTGAGAATTCTCTCACTTCAAATTTTCTGTACAGTTATTTATTTTGTAACTGCATATATGAACTACTCCCCGTCGTCCGCAGACCATGGACGACTTGTTTGATTGTATTCTATGTGAAAATTGATCGTGATGTGAAATGAAATAAATAAATATATCATATATATTAAAAGTGAAAATATCGTATATATATTGAAAGTGGAAATATCGTATATATATTGAAAGCAAAAATATCGTGTATATATTGAAAGTGAAAATATCGTATATATTGAAAGTGAAAATATCGTATATATATTGAAAGCGAAAATATCGTATATATATTGAAAGCGAAAATATCGTATATATATTGAAAGTGAAAATATCGTATATATTGAAAGTGAAAATATCGTATATATTGAAAGTGAAAATATCGTATATATATTGAAAGTGAAAATATCGTATATATTGAAAAGTGAAAATATCGAATATATTGAAAAGTGAAAATATTATATATATATATATATATATATATAAATATATGAAAGGTGGAAATAATATATATATATATATATGAAGTGAAAACGATGTATAAATGAAATGAAAACGATATATATATGAAATGTGAAAACGATATATATATGAAATGAAAATGATATATATATGAAAAGTGAGAACATGTATATATGAAATGAAAACGATATATATATATATATATATATATATATATATATATATATATATGAAATGTGAAAACGATATATATATGAAATGAAAATGATATATATATGAAAAGTGAAAACGATGTATATATGAAATGAAAACGATATATATATATATATATGAAATGTGAATGAAATAAATATTTATTGGTTAAAATTATAATTTTTAACATATACATATACACTGTATAAAATTGTCGTGTATATGGAGTATTCAATTTTGATTAGAAATTGAATATGAAGTTGAAATCATTTTGAAACAAATTTAAAACAATTTATAAAATACGTTTTAAAAAGTGAATCGATGAAATATATATATTATATATATAATATAATGGCCTGAATAGAACGCGCCGCACCGTGGCAGTTCGCGAATTTCGACCATTGACTTCGAATGGATATTGCGGAAGATCCGACCGTCGGATTCTTCTAAAATCGGAACTGTTGGGTTCGTATCGAAACTTTCTAATGAATATTAGAAATTAGAAATCTAACAGTTGGATTTGGAGATACGTCCAAATCAATTTCAGAAAAGGTCGTTGTAAATGCAGTTCGATGGCCGTTATTGGAAATCGACTGTACGGGCCTTGATAAAATTATCAAAAATATCAATAATTCGTGTAAAATCATAAGAAATAATTTGTGAAGAATTGGGATGAAAAACTCCATATTTGAAAAGATAAAAATAGATTTTTATCGAAATGAATTAGTTAGTAACTAGAATAATAATATATTTATTTTAAATAGATAAATTAGATTTGAAATGAGTTTTAAATAACCAGAATTTCCAATATATGAATTGGAATGGATCTGAATCAAAATTGTCTTTGGAATATTTCGATATTAGATTCTGCAATTATACAGATATTTTGGAGGAAATTTGGAAGATATATTTTATATCGTTATTTCCAAAGCGATATTTGTGGGTTTCAGAATTTGATATTGAATATAAGCCGATATATTTTCTATTCAGAGCCTTGTATTTAATATCAAATGGGATTTGGGTTTATCGTGAACTGTGTTTTAAATGACATTAGTTCTTTAACCCAGTAAAAGGAGTTTTATTGAATCTGTAATTAGATTGAAATGTGAATTGATAATTTAAATTACCAAATTTGGAAAGTGAGCGAGAATGGAGTATCACCAGTTTTGCTCCAAAGCGATAGTTAAATCTTTAATTAGATTTGAACGTGAGATGGTAATTAATTTTACCGATAATACCGTGGTGTTAGATATGGACTATTGCCAGTTTTTCTTTATGGGATGAATAGGTTGGGATTGGGAAATGAAATAAATAATTACTTCGGTGTGGTTCGCTAATTCCGACTAGTTTGGAAAACCTTAACATGGTTCGAAATGATATCCAAAGGAAGATTAAAGAATAAATTTAAAAGAATTTATCTTTGATGAAATTAATGGGAACCTTTCCCTAAGAATGTGAAATTTAGAAACTAACTGTAGGTTAGCTAAGAAGAATGGTTTCCTGGGTATTGATTTGAAGTTGGTTTCGGCCTTCGGGGTTAATATTAGGGGAATTGTTCTCTTGCTAATTTACGGTTAGTGATTGATGAATTGGAATGAGGCGTATGTTTGGTTTTTGTAACATTGGTTTATTATATACGCGGGTCATTCAGAAAGGCCGGGTTTATACCCATTCTGAATAACCGATTCGACGGTATGTCGAAGATGAAGACGGTGGTTGAAGACCGGAAGTCTTCACATCGTTTGGGTGATTACTGATGATCTTGATTGGGCTGTACACCCAAGATGAGGGAATCAGTTGGTGATCGTCCAGACGTACTTGGAGATCGATGGATATGCGAGGAAAGTGCCTCCGGTTTCGTTCAGACGCAGAAGAACTTGTAAATGGACTGTGTGTCTGACATTGGATTTTATTCTATGTTGATTGATCTCTATTAAATATACATCTGTTTGGCGGCGGAGAATTTATTCTCTTGCTTAACACCCTTCTCTGAGACGTACGAGCTCAAAGGTTGTATATCGATGGACATCAGTCGCATGGAGTGAATTGCCTGTGTGGCATGCCTAAGATCCAGTGATCAAGGCTTCTGTTGTAAAGCAAAGTCTTGTGGTGATGATCAAAGCACGGTCTGTGTGGCGTAGCTTTGTGTATAGCGTGGATTCGCGAGCCTCACACCTCGGTATGAGTCAAAAACGGGATGAGGACCCAAGGAGTGCACGACGTTTCTTTCTAGCTATGGGTGGTGTCAGTGCTTAAACTGGCTGACATTTATATACTTTTTACCTATGTGGTTGTTGGATGCGAGGCATCTCGATTATAGGTCCTATAGGGTCGGGAAACGTGTGTTCAGGAATAATTAATCCTCAAACGTAAGGGAGGACCTGTCTTGGAGGATCCCAGGGGTTACTCAGAGTGTGTAGTCCCGAGGCATTTGCTAGAGTGTCTCGAAGCGGAGAGGAGCATGCCCCTTGCCTCGACTCATGATGGAAATCCAATTTCCAATACGTGAATTTGCGGTTTTAATTGTAGAGCCTAGTATGGCGACATAGTAGCATGGGATACTATGTCGTCTATGATTGATATTTATGATTGAAATTGTTTTAACACTATACACTTATAATAGTATCAAATGATTTGTTTTAAACGTACGAAGCATGTTTGCCTATTATAAGGGAAAACCATATCCTCCGGCTTGCGTTGCATTGTGTGATGGGACCTGGGTCTTATAATAGCTTCATTTTTCGAAAAAGCATTACGCCATTTATTCTATGCACTGGTATTCTTGGGAGGAAACCCGTTCCGTGTTATACGGCGTGGTCCCTTGAAATACTCTCTTTTAAAGTAAAGTTTTAAAATAACTGTTTTAGTTCTCACACCAGTCACATGACTGACCTGGAGTTTATTGTTTTAACCTAAACTCTGGGTGCCCTTATTTTCGACACGGCAGCTAGTAGTTGGGTTTTTGCAGATTTATATTCAAAGAATCCTGATTTACAACTGGAACGATGCTCGGAAAGCTCTGTATTCGTGTATCGCCTTTAGTTTTGCGTTGTATTATTTTTCCGATGTTATGTAATTTATTGTAATCTCTGATATTTTCTGTTGTATAATATTTATTCATACTCTGTATATTCTTGTAATCTTATGGGATTGTTGTAAATAACAATGAAATGTTCTTCTGTTTGGGTTCTGATTCGTCTTGTCCTCAATTCTATCTGTGCTTTCCTTCACGGGGAAGTTCAGGTCGTCTCATTTTATAATCCTATTTATTTTCCAAATAAATATTCCTTTTATAATTTTATTCATTTAACAAATAAATATTTCCTTTTCAATTCTATTTGTAAATGTTTTACAAATATTTCCTTTTTAATTCTATTTGTAAATGTTTTACATATATTTCCTTTTTCTACTATATCATATTTATTTCCTATAAATATTTCCTTTATATATATTTTCTAAATAAATATTCGTTTTATCTTTTATAAAATCCTTTGATTTTATAATTATTTTCTTTTATACAATCCTTTTCCTTTTATATATAAAATCCGTTGATTTTATATAAATTTCAAAGTACACTTTGAAAATCCCCTTTTCTACATCCCAGTATTTCTTATGGTATTTAAAATACCAAATAACAATGATCGATATCATTCATCACACATAACCAACGACAGATTATATATCACATCATATATTACAATATATGAAAAGAATAGTATAATAAATATTGAGGAATCCAGTTGGATCCCTCCAACCTGTTTTCCTACATCCACATATGTTAAACACTATGATATAACATCAACTTTATTTCAATATGAAATATTCTGATAAATAGAATCAATATTTGACTAACGATGTATATATATAACTACATCGATATTTTCAACCAATCAATTAGCAGTTCAACCAAACAATCATTACACAGCAGTCAATCATCATTTATCAGTTCTAAATATATGTTTTAAAAATATTAACTGGTAGAGTTAGTGAATTTTTCTCACATTTGTTTTTCAGTTGGCGATTCTTCTTTGGTTCTGTTTAAAATCAAATAGCATTTGATTTTTCTATGTAATTCCATTAGATTTGTTCTCAGTGAAATCAGTTCTACAGTGTAGATTTCTTCGTCATGATTCCAACGTGACCGGTTTCGTCCGATTCTGTTTTCATATGGCAGAGTTATGGCATTTACAATTATATATATTATTATATATAAATTAAAGCATTATTAATAATACTAATTATTACTTAAGCCTTAATTTCCATGATTAGTGTTTTTAAATCACGCGTTTTCAACATCTAGGAAAAAGGATCCTGGCTTTCTCCTTCCTTTGAAACCCGATACCTCGATGTCAAACTTTAACCTCATGGGCCCGCTGTCAGAGGCCATCGGACTGGCTTTTAACATTGTTGCTGCCTCGGCCACTCAGAGACACACCACTTCCCAAAAGCTCCGCTTCCCACGCCAACCAGAATCGCCAGAAAACTCAGCTAACTTGTAACGACAAGGAATTTTGCTCGATCTGAATCAGTCGTTAAACCGATCTAGACCGTTCGAAACCCCTATTCATTTTGAGAACACGACAAAATAGAATGCAGACGGAAGAACATTTCATTGTTATTACAACAATTCCATCAGATACAAGAATATACAGAGTATAAATGAATAAATTACATTCGATAAATATCAGAGATTACAATAAATTACATAGTAGCGGAAAAATATACAAAACACAACTGAAAGTGATACACGAATACAGAGCTTTCCGAGCATCGTTCCAGCTGTAAATCAGGACCCTATGAACATAAATTTGCAAAACCAAAACTACTAGCTGCCCGTGTCGAAAATAGGGGCACCCAGAGTTTAGGTTATAACAATAAACTTCAGGTCAGTCATGGGACTGGTGTGAGAACTAAAACAGTTATTTAAAACTTTACTTTAGAAGAGAGTAATTCAAGGGACCATGCCGTATAACACGGAACGGGTTTTCTCCCAAGAATACTAGTGCATATAACAAAACAGCGCAATGCTTTTTGGAAAAATGAAGCTATTATAAGACCCAGGTCCCATCACATAATGCAACGCAAGCCGGAGGATAGGGTTTTCCCTTATAATAGCCAAACATCCTTGGTACGTTTAAAACAAATCATTTGATACTATTATAAGTGTATAGTGTCAAAACAATTCAATCATAAATATCAATCATAGACGACATGGGTACCATATATCATGTCGCCGTACTAGTTCTACAATTAAAACCGCAATATCACGTATTGGAAATTGGATTCCATCATGAGTCGAGGCAAGGGGCAAGCTCCTCTCCGTGTTCGAGACACTCTAGCAATGCCTCAGGACCCCACTCTGATCCTTTGGAACCTCCAAGGCCGGTCCTCTCTTACTTTTGAGGATTAGTTATTCCTGAACACACGTATCCCGGTCCTTACGGACCTATATCTGAGGCGCCTCGTATCCAACAACCACACAGGTGAAAAGTATATAAATGTCAGGGATGGTAGGTCACTGACACCACCCTAGCTAGAAAGAAACGTCGTGCACTCCTTGGGTCCGTATCCCGTTTTTGACTCATACCGAGGTGTGAGGCTCGCGAATTCACGTTATACACAAAGCTACGCCACACAGGCCGTGCTTTGATCATCAACCACAAGACTTTACTTTTCAACAGAAGCCTTGATCAATTGCCACTTACGCGTGCCACACTGGCAATTCACTCCGTGCGACTGATGTCCATCGATATACAACCTCTGAGCTCGTACGTCTCAGAGAAGGGCGTTAAGCAAGAGAATAAATTTTCCGCCGCCAAACAGATGTATATTTAATAGAGATCAATCAACACAGAACAAAATCCAATGTCAGACACACAATCCATTTACAAGTTCGTTCTGGGTCTGAACGAAACCGGAGGCACTTTCCTCGCATATCCATCCATCTCCAAGTACGTCTGGACGATCACCAACTGTTTCCCTCATCTTGGGTGTACAGCCCAATCGAGATCATCAGTAATCACCCAAACGATGTGAAGACTTCCGGTCTTCAACCACCGTCTTCATCTTTGACATCTCGTCGAATCGGTTATTCAGAATGGGTATAAACCCGGCCTTTCTGAATAACACACGTATATGATAAACAAATGTTATACAAACACACCGAACACCTCATTCCAATTCAGGATATTCTTTTATTCACAAAATCACATTCTTTGGGAAAGGTTCCCATTAATTTTATCCAAGATAATCTCTTTTAAATTTATTCTTTAATCTTCCTTTGGATATCATTTCAAACTAGTCGGGATTAGCGAACCACACCGAAGTAATTATTTATTTTATTTCCCAATCCCAACCTATTCATCCCATGGAGCAAAACTGGTAATACTCCATATCTAACACCACGGTGTTATCGGTAAAATTAATTATCATTTCACGTTCAAATCTAATTAAAGATTTAACTATCGCTTTGGACCAAAACTGGTGGTACTCCATTCTCGATCACCTTTCAGATTTGATAATTTAAATTATCAATTCACATTTCAATCTGATTAAAGATTCATTAAAACTCCACTTAGTTTTAATTTTTTCAAAAATCAATATCCTGCCTTTAACTGGGTTAAAGAACCAATGTCATCTAAAACACGATTCACGATAAACCCAAATCACATTTGATATTAAATACAAGGCTCTGAATAGAAAATATACCGGCTTATATTCAATATCAAATTCTAAAACCAACAAATATCGTATTGGAAATAACGATATATAATATATCTTTCAAATTCCCATAACAATATCTGTATAGTCACGAAATCCAACATTGAAATATTCCGAAGATAATTTCGATTCAACTCTAGTCCAATTCACGTATTGGGAATACTGATTATTTTTAAAATCACTTTCAAATTCAATTTATTTATTTCAAAAATAAATTGATTTTAATTCTAGTTCAAAACTAGTTCATTTCGATAAAAATCTATTTTTATCTTTTCAAATGTGGAATTCTTAAGCCCAATTTTTCCCAAATCATTTCTTATGATTCTACACCAATTATAGATATTTTGAATAATTTTATCAAGGCCCGTACAGTCGATTTCCATCAACGGCCATCGAACTGCACTTACAGCGACCTTTTCCAAATTTGATTTGGACATAATTCCAAATCCAACCGTTAGATTTCAAATTTTTAATATTCATCGGAAAGCTCTTTTCGATACGAACCCAACGGTTCCGGTTTTAGGAGAATCCGACGGTCGGATCTCCCGCAAAGTCAATTCGAAGTCAATTGTCGAAATTCACGAACTGCCGCGGCACGGCGCGTTCTATTCAGGCCATTATATATATAATATATATATATTATATATATTTCATCGATTTCCTTTTAAAACGTATTTTATAAATCGTTTTAAATTCGTTTTCAAAACCATTTCAACGCTACATTCAATTTCAAATCGATTTGATTTCAATTCAATTCGAACTCATTTCAATTTGATTCAATAAAATTTCAATTTGAATTTTAATCTAATTTAAATTTGAATTTCATTTCAAAATATTAAATTTTGAAATCACTTTTCAATATTCATTATAAAACGAATAAAATCGATATAAATATCGTTCACGTCAAAATAACGCATCTCTAATCAACACGGCTTTATATTTCAATAATTCGTTATTCTATTCAACAAATGAATATTTATTCTATTCAACACATGAATATATAATTCTTTCAACACACGACTATTTTTGTTATAAAATATTTTATAAAACTATGGTATCTATCGTTTGATTTTAATTAGACTCCACTGTGAAGTAGTTCTAATTTTAAATATGATAAAGATGTGAATTTTATTATTAAAATATTTTACTCAACACAAAAATATTTTCAACACATGAACATCGTCAACACATGACTATTTTTATATTCAACACATGAATTTTCTTTTATAATATTCATTATTTTCCCGATTGGAATGAGGCCCAGTCAATCACCATATAACGTTAATTATATGGCTTCCATCCAACACATGTATATAATAGCAACGATAAACAATCAACCATCATCCAAAGTGCACCACACAACTGCATAAGCATCAAATATAAATAATTAACGTTTACACAGCCTGTCGACCAATCTATCGACATACAATTAAATAATTGGGATTAGTGTACCCAAATATCATCCCAACACCCGTGTGGGGTTTCAAATCAACGAACACATATTTTTATTCGTGCAGTTGGGCGATGTGTAAAGTTTATCATCCCAATCAATATCAGTCAAATCAGTGTATATAAACAAATCGGTCGATTTGTTTATAAATATTTATTTATTCACATTCACATTAAAAAAAATATTTTTAACGATAAAATATTTATTTCAACCATCTACATTTTATTATCGATTTCACATCAACATCACAAGCAATTTTCACAACACATCAATCTAACAAAAAAGTCATCCATGGTTTGTGGATGACGGGTGTCGGGTGCTGCTAAGCACCGTCTGCATCATAGTATATATATATATATATATAACTAGAAAAGGGGATTTGAAGAGTGAGAAATTCTCACCGATAGCTATCCCAACTCCACGACACTTCATTTATAGAAATCTTCGTCGTTCTCGCCTTTTTGTCACCTTCGTTGCCCGTATTCTCTACATATGTAAAAATCGAATTTTTACTTTACTATTCAACACATAAAAATCAAATTTTTACTTCACTATTCAATATATAAAAATCGAATTTTTACTTCGCTATTCAATATATAAAAATTGAATTTTTACTTCGCTATTCAATATATAAAAATCGAATTTTAACTTCGCTATTCAATATATAAAAATCGAATTTTTACTTCGCTATTCAATATATAAAAATCGAAATTTTACCTTGCTATTCAATATATAAAAATCGAATTTTTACGTTGCTATTCAATATATAAAAATCGAATTTTTACCTTGCTATTCAATATATAAAAATCAAATTTTTATAATTACTCCATATGGATAAAATTCTATTTTTACATCGCTACTATATAGATAAAAATTCTATTTTGATATCGATGACATCTAGATAAAAATTCTATTTTTATATCGATGTTCATAAAATAAAGATTATATTTTTATCACGCTATTCTCTATATAAAGATTTCGCCCTTTCAAATATAAAGATTTTATTTTATATTTTCTATTTTATAGAAATTATGTTTTCAATACACTACTTATATCAAAATAGTATTTTTTATATCTTCTACTATATAAAGGTCATATTTTTGATTCACTACATATATAAAGATCCAATTTTTAACACTTCTATAATGTAAAAATCATATTTTTATCCTTTTACAATATAAAAGATTGTATTTTTATAATTCCTTTCAAACTGTAAAAATCCGATCTTTCTACTTATAAAAATCCGTTCTTTTCTATAACAAGAATCTCGGCTTTCACTTAAAAAAATATGGTCTTTTCATATAGAAAAATCAAATCTTTTCTATTTTAAAAATTCTAACTTTTTCCTATATAAAAGTCTAACCTTTTCTATATGATAAAAATATAACCTTTATATCATGCTATATATAAAAAAAACTGATTTTTATAATTTGCTAATACCAATTACATAGGAAAAAAAGAAATAAAATAAAAGTAAATAAGGAAAAAGGGGTCTTACAGTCGAAATTGAAGGCTGGGGGACGAGGCTGAGGCGGAAGAGGGGGAGGGGTTTCGCCAGAACGGCGGTCGGAGGCTAGAGTGTCGGCGGTTTGGATTGGGGGTCGCGGGTCGATGAGAAGAGGAGGAGAAGGAGGAAGGGCGCGAGGTGGAGAAGGGGGAAGGGTACGGTGTGGCGGCGCCGCCCTAGGGCGCGGCGGCTCATCAGGGGTGGGCGGCGATCGATCGCGTCCCCCCTTCTGTTTCTTTTTTTATCTTTTGCCTCGATTTTGAAAGGGGGGCCAGAGAGAAAGAGATAGGGAGAGGGAAGTTTTATATATATTTTTAATTTTTTTAATTATTTAATTTACAAAAAGTTGGCTTTTTTATACGACCTCTAAACGAGGCCCACCGCCTTTCGTCCATAGCTAATTACCCCCATTCCGAACACAATGGTATATGTATCGTAAGCTGATTCGATCATTTCGATCAGTTTCCATTAAAATCAACATATAACTCTATATATTGAATTTGAACGCGCATTTCAATTTACTGGGGTCACATACGAACTCTAAAAATTCCCAAAAAATATTTTCTAGCTTCGTATTGTCGATACGGTCCTAACAAAACTAGTTTCGTCGAATTCTGAGACCGTTGGAAAAATGGCCATTTTCCAGTCGATTAAAATCAACTGAAATGGTCAAAACGCATTTTCCTTTTCCACGCTCACATATTGATTCAGAAAATTATGAAATTTGGAATCTAGCAATAATTTGACATCACGGACCCAACAAAAGTGGTTTCGTCGAAATCCGAGGTCGTTTGCAAAATTTCCATTTTTAAGGGCCTGAATTCCATAGCGACTACTCAGAATTTTCAACTGGACATATCTTTTGATTCGTGCTATGAAATTTCAATTTTCCGTGTTCGTTGGAAAGATATTCACAAATAGATTCCATTATTTTTGGTTTCACTAAAATCCGGATTGTTTTGCACCCGGTACATTCAGTTGAAGTTTGAAATTGAATTATCAAACTACCACGCCATTTTCAATTCCTTTTATAATTTAAAATAAATATTATTATATTCTAACGACGACGTATATAACATATACATTCGATTTCTATTCAAAATAAATTTCTCGTCGATATTATTTAAAATATTCTATTTCAAATGTTCAAAATTCGCTAAAATTGCCAAAATAAAAATTTTAAACTGGCCCAGATTTTCGGGTTGTTACAATCTCCCCCACTTAAAACTTTTCGTCCCCGAAAAGGAACAAAGTTGAAAGTGGTTTGATTAATCAACTCTACGCTCGATCTGGCTTCCATTCTCTAACTTTTCAGTTTCTGAGAATTTTCAAATTCTTCTAAAAGTTGGCTGACACCCTAAATTTTCGAAAAATTTCGCCATAACCTCCCCCGCACCGGGAGCCACGGGAAAATCCCGAAATTGCCATACAGGCCTTCTGATCTCAAAAAGAAAAAGAAAAAGCCAAGCGGCTGGCCAATCGGCTCATAAAATCATCATCACCCGAACAAAACAGTAAATTGTAGTAAACATGTACCTATTTATCGGGCAAACAAATTTTATTCTCTGCTCTAGCCTCCTTGCTATGACCTGTTCATTGTAAGTACATGTATATGCAAGCAAATTCGACCAATTTTCAATACAATTCAATATTCGGTTCAATTAGGCTAAATGGTTAAAAATGATTAAACAAATAAACAAACAACACAAACATCAATCAATTAGTGAATTAAAGTTCAAATTCATAATTTTGATACATATACAGAAAATCATGTTTGATGCCAATTCACAACAATGTATTCTAGCTATATTTGTTTTGGTTCTCACACCAGTCTAATGGAAATATATAGAAATCACACCTTCGAAGCACGAACATAAATATTGATAATGCGGCAGCATTACCAGAATTATCTCTGGGCGACTAGAGTGTGACTCTATATCTATCCAGTATATTAAAACTTCGAATATACGTTCATGACGCGTATACGCGAAAACTATATATACTCGATTGTCCAAATTCAAAATAAATAAATATTCAAATACATATAAAGCGATTTAAATTTTCAAAACAAAATTATTTTCATTTGAAAAATATACTCTTCACACTCGTTCTAGGATACTACTGATCCTATCTCTAACGAGTCATTCTAATTGGATATTGCTAATCCAATATCTGATGAATTCTTTCGTTCGGTTCTAATGTGTCTTGTTCTCGAGCTCTGTAAACCAAAGCTCTGATACCAACTGTAACGGCAAGGAATTTTGCTTGATCTGAATTAGTCGTTAAACCTGTCTAGACTGTTCGAAACCCCTATTCGTTTTGAGAACACGACAAAATAGAACGCAGACGGAAGAACATTTCATTGTTATTACAACAATTCCATCAGATACAAGAATATACAGAGTATAAATGAATAAATTACATTCGATAAATATCAGAGATTACAATAAATTACATAATAGCGGAAAAATATACAAAACACAACTGAAAGTGATACACGGATACAGAGCTTTCCGAGCATCGTTCCAGCTGTAAATCAGGACCCTATGAATATAAATCTGCAAAACCAAAACTACTAGCTGCCCGTGTCGAAAATAGGGGCACCCAGAGTTTAGGTTATAACAATAAACTCCAGGTCAGTCATGGGACTGGTGTGAGAACTAAAACAGTTATTTAAAACTTTACTTTAGAAGAGAGTAATTCAAGGGACCACGCCGTATAACACGGAACGGGTTTTCTCCCAAGAATACTAGTGCATATAACAAAACAGCGCAATGCTTTTTGGAAAAATGAAGCTATTATAAGACCCAGGTCCCATCACACAATGCAACACAAGCCGGAGGATAGGGTTTTCCCTTATAATAGCCAAACATGCTTGGTACGTTTAAAACAAATCATTTGATACTATTATAAGTGTATAGTGTCAAAACAATTCAATCATAAATATCAAACATAGACGGCATGGGTACCATATATCATGTCGCCATACTAGTTCTACAATTAAAACCGCAATATCACGTATTGGAAATTGGATTCCATCATGAGTCGAGGCAAGGGGCAAGCTCCTCTCTGCGTTCGAGACACTCTAGCAATGCCTCAGGACCCCACTCTGATCCTTTGGAACCTCCAAGGCCGGTCTTCTCTTACTTTTGAGGATTAGTTATTCCTGAACACACGTTTCCCGGTCCTTACAGACCTATATCCGAGGCACCTCGTATCCAACAACCACACAGGTGAAAAATATATAAATGTCAGGGCTGGTAGGTCACTGACACCACCCTAGCTAGAAAGAAACGTCGTGCACTCCTTGGGTCCGTATCCCGTTTTTGACTCATACCGAGGTGTGAGGCTCGCGAATTCACGTTATACACAAAGCTACGCCACACAGGACGTGCTTTGATCATCAACCACAAGACTTTGCTTTTCAACAGAAGTCTTGATCAATTGAAACTTACGCGTGCCACACTGGCAATTCACTCCATGCGACTGATGTCCATCGATATACAACCTCTGAGCTCGTACGTCTCAGAGAAGGGCGTTAAGCAAGAGAATAAATTCTCCGCCGCCAAACAGATGTATATTTAATAGAGATCAATCAACACAGAATAAAATCCAATGTCGGACACACAATCCATTTGCAAGTTCGTTTTGGGTCTGAACGAAACCGGAGGCACTTTCCTCACATATCCATCCATCTCCAAGTACGTCTGGACGATCACCAACTGTTTTCCTCATCTTCAGTGTACATCCCAATCGAGATCATCAGTAATCACCCAAACGATGTGAAGACTTCCGGTCTTCAACCACCGTCTTCATCTTCGACATCTCGTCGAATCGGTTATTCAGAATGGGTATAAACCCAGCCTTTCTGAACAACCCACGTATATGATAAACAAATGTTATACAAACACAACGAATGCCACATTCCAATTCAGGATATTCTTTTATTCACAAAATCACATTCTTTGGGAAAGGTTCCCATTAATTTTATCCAAGATAAATTCTTTTAAATTTATTCTTTAATCTTCCTTTGGATATCATTTCAAACTAGTCGGGATTAGCGAACCACACCGAAGTAATTATTTATTTTATTTCCCAATCCCAACCTATTCATCCCATGGAGCAAAACTGGTAATACTCCATATCTAACACCACGGTGTTATCGGTAAAATTAATTACCATTTCACATTCAAATCTAATTAAAGATTTAACTATCGCTTTGGACCAAAACTGGTGGTACTCCATTCTCGATCACCTTTCATATTTGATAATTTAAATTATCAATTCACATTTCAATCTAATTAAAGATTCATTAAAACTCCACTTAGTTGTAATCTTTTCAAAAATCAATATCCTGCCTTTAACTGGGTTAAAGAACCAATGTCATCTAAAACACGACTCACGATAAACCCAAATCACATTTGATATTAAATACAAGGCTCTGAATAGAAAATATACCGGCTTATATTCAATATCAAATTCTGAAACCAACAAATATCGTATTGGAAATAACGATATATAATATATCTTTCAAATTCCCATAACAATATTTGTATAGTCACGAAATCCAACATCGAAATATTCCGAAGATAATTTCGATTCAACTCCAGTCCAATTCACGTATTGGGAATACTGATTATTTTTAAAATCACTTTCAAATTCAATTTATTTATTTCAAAAATAAATTGATTTTAATTCTTGTTCAAAACTAGTTCATTTCGATAAAAAATCTATTTTTATCTTTTCAAATGTGGAATTCTTCAGCCCAATTTTTCCCAAATCATTTCTTATGATTTTACACCAATTATAGATATTTTTAATAATTTTATCAAGGCCCGTACAGTCGATTTCCATCAATGGCCATCGAACTGCACTTACAGCGACCTTTTCTAAATTTGATTTGGACATAATTCCAAATCCAATCGTTAGATTTCAGATTTTTAATATTCATTGGAAAGCTCTTTTCGATACGAACCCAATGGTTCCGGTTTTAGGAGAATCCGACGGTCGGATCTCCCGCAACGTCAATTCGAAGTCAATGGTCGAAATTCACGAACTGCCGCGGCGTGGCATGTTCTATTCAGGTCATTATATATATAATATATATATTATATATATTTCATCGATTTCCTTTTAAAACGTATTTTATAAATCATTTTAAATTCGTTTTCAAAACCATTTCAACGCTACATTCAATTTCAAATCGATTTGATCTCAATTCAATTCGAATTCATTTCAATTTGATTCAATAAAATTTCAATTTGAATTTTAATCTAATTTAAATTTGAATTTCATTTCAAAATATTAAATTTGGAAATCACTTTTCAATATTCATTAT
Organism: Allium sativum; assembly: GCA_030737875.1. Classification (NCBI taxonomy): domain Eukaryota; kingdom Viridiplantae; phylum Streptophyta; class Magnoliopsida; order Asparagales; family Amaryllidaceae; genus Allium; species Allium sativum. The sequence continues at coordinate 503,193,575 of CM060921.1, read as the reverse complement.
AAAACGAATAAAATCGACATAAATATCGTTCGCGTCAAAATAACGCATCTCTAATCAACACGGCTTTATATTTCAATAATTCGTTATTCTATTCAACAAATGATTATTTATTCTATTCAACACATGAATCTATATTTCTTTCAACACACGACTATTTTTGTTATGTGAAATATTTTATAAAACTTTGGTATCTATCGTTTGATTTTAATTAGACTCCACCGTGAAGTAGTTCTAATTTTAAATACGATAAAGATGTGAATTTTATTATTAAAATATTTTACTCAACACATAAATATTTTCAACACATGAACATCGTCAACACATGACTATTTTTATATTCAACACATGAATTTTCTTTTATAATATTCATTATTTTCCCGATTGGAATGAGGCCCAGTCAATCACCATATAACGTTAATTATATGGCTTCCATCCAACACATGTATATAATAGCAACGATAAACAATCAACCATCATCCAAAGTGCACCACACAACTGCATAAGCATCAAATATAAATAATTAACGCTTACACAGCCTGTCGACCAATCGATCGACATACAATTAAATAATTGGGATTAATGTACCCAAATATCATCCCAACACCCGTGTGGGGTTTCAAATCAACAAACACATATTTTTATTCGTGCAGTTGGGCGATGTGTAAAATTTATCATCCCATTCAATATCAGTCAAATCAGTGTATATAAACAAATCGGTCGATTTGTTTATAAATATTTATTTATTCACATTCACGTTAAAAATTATATTTTTAACGATAAAATATTTATTTCAACCATCTACATTTTATTATCGATTTCACATCAACATCACAAGCAATTTTCACAACACATCAATCTAACAAACAAGCCATCCATGGTCTGTGGATGACGGGTGTCGGGTGCTGCTAAGCACCGTCTGCATCCTAGTATACATATATATAACTAGAAAAGGAAATTTGAAGAGTGAGAAATTCTCACCGATAGCTATCCCAACTCCACGACACTTCATTTATAGAAATCTTCGTCGTTCTCGCCTTTTTGTCACCTTCGTTGCCCGTATTCTCTACATATGTAAAAATCGAATTTTTACTTTACTATTCAACACATAAAAATCGAATTTCTACTTCGCTATTCAATATATAAAAATCGAATATTTACTTCGCTATTCAATATATAAAAATCGAATTTTTACTTCGCTATTCAATATATAAAAATCCAATTTTTACTTCGCTATTCAATATATAAAAATCGAATTTTTATCTTGCTATTCAATATATAAAAATCGAATTTTTACCTTGCTATTCAATATATAAAAATCTAATCTTTACCTTGCTATTCAATATATAAAAATCGAATTTTTACCTTGCTATTCAATATATAAAAATCGAATTTTTACCTTGCTATTCAATATATAAAAGTCGAATTTTTATAATTACTCAATATGGATAAAATTCTATTTTTACATCGCTACTATATAGATAAAAATTCTATTTTGATATCGATGCTATATAGATAAAAATTCTATTTTTATATCGATGTTCATAAAATAAAGATTATATTTTTATCACGCTATTCTCTATATAAAGATTTCGCCCTTTCAAATATAAAGATTTTATTTTATATTTTCTATTTTATAGAAATTATATTTTCAATACACTACTTATATAAAAATAGTATTTTTATATCTTCTACTATATAAAGGTCATATTTTTGATTCACTACATATATAAAGATCCAATTTTTAACACTTCTATAATGTAAAAATCATATTTTTATCCTTTTACAATATAAAAGATTATATTTTTATAATTCCTTTCAAACTGTAAAAATCCGATCTTTCTACTTATAAAAATCCGTTCTTTTCTATAACAAGAATCTCGCCTTTCACTTATAAAAATATGGTCTTTTTATATAGAAAAATCAAATCTTTTCTATTTTAAAAATTCTAACTTTTCCTATACAAAAGTCTAACCTTTTCTATATGATAAAAATATAACCTTTATATCATGCTATATATAAAAAAAACTGATTTTTATAATTTGCTAATACCAATTACATAGGAAAAAAAGAAATAAAATAAAAGTAAATAAGGAAAAAGGGGGCTTACAGTCGAAATCGAAGGCCGGGGGACGAGGCTGAGGCGCAAGAGGGGGAGGGGTTTTGCCAGAACGGCGGTCGGAGGCTGGAGTGTCGGCGGTTTGGATTGGGGGTCGCGGGTCGATGAGAAGAGGAGGAGAAGGAGGAAGGGCGCGAGGTGGAGAAGGGGGAAGGGGGAAGGGTGCGGTGTGGCGGCGCCGCCCTGGGGCGCGGCGGCTCATCGGGGTGGGCGGCGGTCGATCGCGTCCCCCCTTCTGTTTCTTTTTTTTTTATCTTCTGCCTCGATTTTGAAAGGGGGGCAGAGAGAAAGAGATAGGGAGAGGAAAGTTTTATATTTTTTTTTAATTATTCTAATTATTTAATTTACAAAAAGTTGGCTTTTTTATACAACCTCTAAACGAGGCCCACTGCCTGTTGTCTATAGCTAATTACCCCCATTCCGAACACAATGGTATATGTATCGTAAGCTGATTCGATCATTTCGATCAGTTTCCGTTAAAATCAACATATAACTCTATATATTGAATTTGAACGCGCATTTCAATTTACTGGGGTTACATACGAACTCTAAAAATTCCCAAAAAATATTTTCTAGCTTCGTATTGACGATACGGTCCTAACAAAACTAGTTTCGTCGAATTCTGAGGTCGTTGGAAAAATGGCCATTTTCCAGTCGATTAAAATCAACTGAAATGGTCAAAACGCATTTTCCTTTGTCACGCTCACATATTGATTCAGAAAATTATTAAATTTGGAATCTAGCAATAATTTGACATCACGGACCCAACAAAAGTGGTTTCGTTGAAATCCGAGGTCGTTTGCAAAATTTCCATTTTTAAGGGCCTGAATTCCATAGCGACTATTCAGAATTTTCAACTAGACATATCTTTTGATTCCCGCTATGAAATTTCAGTTTTCCGAGTTCGTTGGAAAGATATTCACAAGTAGATTCCATTATCTTTGGTTTCACTAAAATCCGGATTGTTTTGCACCCGGTACATTCAATTGAAGTTTGAAATTGAATTATCGAACTTCCACGCCATTTTCAATTCCTTTTATAATTTAAAATAAATATTATTATATTCTAACGACGACGTATATAAAATATACGTTCGATTTCTATTCAAAATAAATTTCTCGTCGATATTATTTAAAATAATCTATTTCAAATGTTCAAAATTCGCTAAAATTGCCAAAATAAAAATTTTAAATTGGCCCAGATTTTCGGGTTGTTACATAACTCGAAACCCTTCAAAACCAATTGCCACCTTCTCCGATCATCAGGGGTGACCGCGCCGGTACCGTTGGGTGTGCCTCCTCCTCTACCACCATTTCTCTTCAGACATCACCCACCAACTCTCCCCTAGCCTCGCCCAAAATGAAGCCCTAGGCATCGTTGTTAAAACATTAACGAACTGAAAGTAGTTCGAACTAAAAATTTCCTATAACAGAATGAAGAGGGACTCAACAAGGATTCAAACATATACGATTCATGATTTTTAGAATTTTCTTCCATTTGTTTTGAATTTACAAACTCTCCTTTTGCTGAAAAGAAAATAAAAGTAGCGGCGGAAAATGCCTTGACTACTAAAGAATGAAAATAGGGTTAGAGATCTACTAGTACTTATAAGATAAATTTTATAATATTTTATTCGAATATTATATTAAACTATAACCAATCTCTATATGTATTTGTCTTCTAAAAATTCGTACGACCACATATAATACCCAAAAATCATGAAAATTGGCTTGCAACTACAGTTCGACATTATGGACCCAACGAAACTAGTTTCGTTGAATTTTGACTCCGTTTGCTCGCACAGCGTATTTTTAACCGTCAAAACACTAATTGTTTTTCACATTAAAAATCCGTACGGCCACATACTGACTTCAAAAATCACGAAAATTGAAATCTAGCAATAATTTAATATTGCGGATTCAACAAAATTAGTTTCATCGAAAACGGAGGTCATTTGAAAAACTGGCTATTTTTAAAGCTCTAAATAACCCATTTAAATATATAAATATATTTAAAAACAATTAAATTAAATATTTATAAATAAATATTATCGTATATATTCACAATAGAATATTATACATCTCCAATTGGATTTATAACTCGATATTTCAAATCCCGGTTAAATCGATATCCAGTTTATATTAAAAATCCTTTTAAAATATAAATAAATCGATATAAATTATAAAGGAATTCCATAGCGACTTTTCTAAAATTTGATTTGGACATAAATCAATATCTACACGAAAGCCCGATTTTTCTCTTCCATTAGAAAAATATACTTCACCAGCTCTGAACATTTCTTGTTTCATAGAAATCCGATTTAAAACGAATTCTGTATATTTGTTTGAAGTTCGAATCGCCAAATAGGGAACTGTCATGTCATTTCAAGCTCGATTTTAATTATATTATAATTATATCAACTGTCATTTATATAATATATTCGTTATTCGAATTCAATTCCAAACTGAATTATATATATTTTGAATTGTCTAGTTAACATTATATCCTCAATTCACAATTTCTGACTATTTCAAAATTAAATATATTATTCTTATATTTATATTAATTAAATATTCAACATTATTTAATTAAACAACCATTTAATTCTCTGAATCACTATTTAAATGATTAAATTAATTAATTATAATACCGTAAAAATACGGGATATTACAATTTGCTTAGAAGTAAATAAAGAGGCCCAAATGGATATGGAAATATATAATATAGTGAAAATGTGGGGTCGGTTTACATATTATATTTTAATCCGTAAAGCAATTATAAAATTTTGCACTGTATTGTAAAAGTAAAAGCATAGGTTTAGAATTCTTATGCTAATATCAGAAAGCACAAATTCCTATTTTAAATAATTAAGTCCCAGATAAGCACTATGTACCATATAACAACAAAATAGTTGTCTGATTATAGTGTAGGAGAGCACTTGCTCTTTATTTCAGCTACTATGTAGTACAGCATAAGATGCTCCCGTTTAGTTAATGGTAGTTTAGTTACATTTGGATTTTATGTTGATTTACATTTAGCTTATATGTTGAACATGAAGTATTTTGTTGGACCTAAAGTATTTTGGTTATACTCGACAAGGATGTTAGAACTAAAAACAGTTAGTTGATTTACCAAATATCAGCAGTTTTGAGCAATGGAATTCTCTTTTTTTCGGATGCTAACAGTTTTCAAAATGTTGTTACTATGCCACTCATTCAAAAAAAACAAGAGCTAATAGAAATAGTATTGTGGGGCTTACAACTCTTCAGTAGAAATGGCTATATAAATGATATCATCCACCGTTACGATATTTGGTTAAAGTTGATTAACGAAGCTATATTAACAAAGAAAGTTTAACCTGCAAAGTTGATTTTTTTTCCTTTTTTCTTCAGCCAAGAAACTTCACAAAACTTGATTTTTCCGGAAAACACTATTTTCAGTTTGGCACATCTGAATTCTTTCATCTGACATGTTATCGTGATAGTTTTATGAAATGTTGTGTTATGGAATCATGGAAACTGGTTACTGTACATGTATTCTTTATCCATGTGCATGGGTTTGTTCTCGTGTCTGTTCTAACCGTGTGTGCGAAAAGTGTGAGTGTTTGTGTGGAGATATCTATATACATGTTCATTTGATGTGTCTGCATCTTCTAAAATGGTCTGCAAACCCTATGTTTGTAGCTTGGCAAAACTAAAATATTACATGTTTTGTTCTTACAAGATTTCAGTTTTTATTGACCAGTTTGGCTTCTATTTGATGACTGGACAGGTTAACACGCATTAGTCCCTGTTGTCACCCTAGTGCTTTCGTTGCTAATTACTTAAATGAAATCATAAAAAATGGAGTATCTAATTACATAAATGAGAATCCTTTAATTTTGTTGCTATTTAGTGATCCTGGGAACCAAGTAAGTTCAACATGCAGATTTCGAACATTCTTTGTTCTAGGTATGTTTTTTTTATGTACATGGTAAACCATCATCGATCAAAATAACTATTTTTATTGAGAGGCATTAACGTATTTTGTCAGCTTTGTTACTCATCTGCCCCTTCTCCTTTTTCTAATTTGGGAAGAAAAATGAGGATCAAGAAGGGAGAAAATAGAGTATGCACTTATTCAAACAGTAGAGGTTCTTTTACAATTATTTTCGTTTATAGCAGTAGACTCTTTTTTTCATGTTTCTACTCCTAAACATCCAGAGGTGAAAGGTAATAAAAAAATGTTTATTACTATATTGAAAAAAAAATCAATATATAGTCCCAATGTCACCATTTAAATGAGACATTAGGTTCCTAAGGTGATCTCAGAGTCAGTCATTCGAAAATTTGGACTGAATATACATGATGTTTGCATCTTTGCTTTTGTTATTTCTATGCAAAGCAAGTAACAGGCATCTTTGCATCATTTCAAGGATTATGATGGCATGAAATTGTGTAATGTTTTGTAAATACCAAACATAGAATTTAGATATTAGAATATTATATTAATTAGATTTCTTTGGCTAGCAAATTCAAAGTCTCAGACTATCAATTCTTAGAAAGAAAAATTTAGTTAACTATCAACATCTCTAACATAAATTTTGAAATTCCCAACTCCTATGGTTACTAGATAGAAGTAACATTTATTTTAAGGAAACTAAACCAAACGACAAACAATAAGCAATGTTCAGCTTGCTGGTTCTGTGACTTCTGTCGCTGCCTGTAATCCGAAGTTGTAAACTAGTGGAGTAGAAAATTAATTATAAAAATATTCACAAGAACAAGTCTCAGCAGATTACTTCATTTGGAGCCAACAATAACAAGGCTCAGTAGATTAACAAGAAGATTCAAAACTGGTGTCTTGAATTAGAAATAACTTGATGCAGTATGAAGAGAAATTAAGTAATTAACAAATGGACTAAAAACGTAGTAGCATACCATTAATTTCTGATTGCGATACTTGAATGAGAGAATCTTCAGATGGATTGTGAAACATAATCGGCAAGAGTGAACGAATTATAAGGGGGAGAATTGGATAACGTCTGCTCCTCAAATTAGACTTTATGGGGTGTACTGAGTGGACGAGATTGTTTCTAGTTTTACGTCGATGGCTCCAAATCAGCAACGAGAAACCCTAATTTTCCATCGACGGTGGAAATCAGGTGGTATGGTTAGCCGTCGGTTTTGAAAATTTCCACCATTTCCGCCTTTTGAGTGCTACGGTATGGAGAACCATACCACATTTAATGATACAGAGACCATATGAAGATGATTTTAGCGATTACCGAATGCATTTTTTGTGTTGTCATACGGTTTAAAGTTGAACCGGTACAGCCCTAATTTGAAGAGTTAATGGCCTAACGGTCGACGTACAAGATTTCAAGCATGTAACGTAGGTTATTTGATGGTTTAACAAAATTTCCTAGAAAATTGAATTAGATGATCCAATGGTTTTTAATTTTCAATCTGCCATTCTTTTGGTGATACACCATTGGATTTGTCTTAGTACCACTTGGATATAATATATCTCCATTTGTTAGAAAGGGAACACTTGATAAATAGATAGATCCATATTTACACCTTTAAGCCATCCATAAATCTTATGGATATTGTATTATGACTTTTATTCCTACATTGCTTTTGATGAAGCTCCTACAGTTTCTTATTATTATATACCAAACGATATTCCAACTGTTGGCATCCACGTATCAGCAAACGCCTTCACATCTTTATTAATAATAGCTGATGAATTGATTGTACATGACTTACTGTATTAACAAGAATGGATGTTTGGGTCTTCTGTTATTTTCCAAATTTAATATATCAGCTCCACTTCTCAATACAACTTTGTGAACTATTTTTCTAGAATTATTCTCATGCCACATTTGGTAGCATTCAAAATTTCTCTTCAACAATCATTTCTTGTCCAACATATCTCCCTCATTTTCGAACCCTATAAGAGAATTTCCGAGACATTCTGCACTGTCCACTTAAAGACAAGCCTTTATTGAATCCAGCAGTTTTCTTTCTCTTTAGAACACACTCGTTGTAAAGAAATAAATTTCTGTGAATTAGATTTTCATTTGATGATGATCTACTAATGCCAAGGTTTCTTAGGTTCAGACTTATCTCAACCGCATAATGTTAATATAGTTAATATATTATGTACACTATGATGCTTTCCTAGGAAAATGCCTTCTTATCACTTAGAAAATTATTTAAATTACTACAAAACTCATTTAAAGATCCTGAGATAACATGATTTCCTATGAACAATTTGGTTTATCTTATATTCTAGTAATTAAACCTTGATTAATAAAAAAAATATTTTTAGTTAAATTTTAATTAATTAATACTTAATAATTAGTTAAATGCTTAATTAATAATTAATTAATTAATAACTAATAACTAATTAAACTTTCTCTAAATGATAACTAATTATTAATTAAAACTTACTTAAATAATAATTAATTAACTGACTAACCCTTACGAAGTTAAAAACTACTTAACTTTCATAAATACATAATCAATTAATAATTATTAATACTTAGTTAATTATTATATAATTAACAAGTACTTAATTAACTAACTTAATACACATACTATGTTCGGGAAAATAATTTCCAAAGGTTTACTATGGTATAATGATCTTTAATTTACCAAAGAGTTCTACTAAAAGCACCTAGATTTCTTCTTCTTAATACCATAAGTGGTATTAGAAAGTGCAATCAGGTGCTTTTAGTTTCACATGGTAGTGTAATGCTAAAAGCACCCAGTTTTACACTTTCTAACACACTCATGGTGTTAGGAAGAAATAATTTGGGTGCTTTTAGCAACACACTTACCAAAAAACAAAATCTATTTATCAAGGCATCTGTAACAACTATCTCTAAGGATTCCTTAACCTAAAGGTTGTATTTTTAAGTTAGATTCAGATTTTAACTCTGGAAAAACATTACTAGCTATAAACCATAGAAATAAATCTGAAAACTAAAATAAAGTTTGAAACTCAAAATGTTTTTAGTGAGATTAAAATAGTAAGACTTATCTAGATTAAGGGATCTCAGGTCATTTTTAACAAGTCAAGATGCTAACTTTATTATCATATACAACACATATACGATTATGCCTCTATTTATATACCACAACCACAAACCATAATCAAGATCACTTCATTTCAACCATTTAAAGTATTTAAACTTTAAATCTCAAGTTAATCTAACATCACATACGGGTATTCATATGTAAATTCAATTTTTCACAACTAATCCATCAAATCGACACAAAGTTTTACAGCAATAACGTTAAACAAAAACAAAATTATATCTTTCCAAAGAATATAAATTTTTTTACTCACTAAAGTTATAAAGTCAAACAAAACTATCAATAGAATGATAGCCAAAATTGTGAAAATCACTTGAACTTGAGATCGAGTTTTGCTTCCTTGCCTCGAATTTGACTGTCGAACTCGAAATCACCAAGGTCGAAACGGAAAATGCCGAAGTCATTCTGGAAATCGTATTTCCCTAAATTACCTTATTCCCCTTTGTAATTCTTTTTAATGCGGCCGAAGTAGTAAAAAGCATTTGACACTGCGCCATAAATGGCCTAATGCAACAAAAAAAAAATTGTTGGCTCAAGCCCAAAAAATGTTACCATAGGTCTTTAGCAACACTTTTGATGTAATACAATTTTCATAGTTGCAGCAGACCTCAAAGGCAACATTTTGACTATCTAAGACAACCTAATAAATATTGTTGCAATAGAATTCTATTTGGGTCTATAGCAATATCCTTAGGTGTCTGTAGCAACATTCCAAAAATGTTGCTATAGATAATTTTTTTTAATATCTAATGTAACAAAAAGGAGAATTAAATGCTACTACACATAATTAAATATTTAAATATATATTTTTCCAGATAAATATTTTATTTCAATATTTGAAATAGTACATATTTCTAACTCCACTATTTACAATTCACTATTAATAACATACAGAATTACCTCACTACATTCAACTCAATTCACTCAGTTATTCATACTCAACTACATATACATTCACAGACACTGACACGCTATCTCTTCTTGTGCTCCAATCCAATCCAATCACCAGTATATCTATCACAGAAACACGCAGAGTAAACTGGAACAAAAATAGATTTAAATACAAGCAAATATAAATTTATTTAAATTTTATTTGCCTTAGAATTTTGGTGTGCTTCTTGTCATTTTTCTAAACTTGGTCTGATATATATACTCGAGTGCTAACAGATCAAACTCGACACATCTATACTGGCTTTTTGGTCAGAACCAGCATTTAAAATTAGTTGACCCTGAGCAACCACAACTCAGATTTAGTGGTTTGCTGATAGTAAATTCATGTCTGCCATTCAAACAGCTCACATATATAGGTTACACATGCATGATACATGTATACACATACATATGTATGTATACACACATATATATCAATGTGCAGACCACGTGAAAATGGCAGTTTCAAATGCCAATTACACATCAGCAGGTCAAGGGCATCAAGATGACACATAGTGATAATGCTAAAAGGACCAAAGGCATAAGCTAATAAATAAATGTATATGCAAACAGAAATATTTGGTTCAAAGACATATATCAGGAGTTGATCAAACATGTAAATGGCTCTGCATTTTCATATACAATATTATGGACAAGCCAGTATGACACAATGGATAATTCACAAGTATCTAAACAACTTCTAGATGCATGCACATGATCTGGGTTTAGGCACAAGCACATGGAGATCATAGGCATGCACAAAAGTTACAACTGATGACAGCAAACATGAAGTAGTACATGGTGTGCTAACAAATGACACATGTGTGCATGATGTCTCAACAGTCAACAAATGGTTAAAGCGCAAATATACAAAAGGTCAACCAACAGCTCTTGTAAATAAAAAAATGCAAATGGAGCAGCAAAATTGGTTCAGGTGCCGATGATATATGAGGAACCAAGGCTAGCATACATGAATTTACATATGCATATATGTGAATATGGATAGCAAGAGCATCTCAGTGTATATAAAACAAGATGCAACTCAAAAGCAACAATATAAAACAGCTCAGACAAGTTCAAGTGTTTAGAGGTTTAAATATGACACAAGACAATAATCTGGACAACAACATGGAAATAAAAAACCAAGAAAATCAATGCACAAACTTCCAGGTTCAAGACAAAGCCAGGGTCTGGCAATATAGATTAATGACAAGCAATGCACAAAATAGTATACACAAGTATGAATCTATTTCAACTCATCAATGATATCAAACACAAGTGTTTTGAGGTAACATCAAAGTTACCAAAGTTTAGTATTCATCCAGTATAGTATCAGCTATGACATACACAAGTATGAAAACATGGTAGTACTGCATTGCACAAGGCAGTAACACAAATAGTCGTACGCAACAAAGCACAGTAGGCAAGAACAATGAAGCATCTGTTCTTAAAATTCTCAAGTGAAGCATATGTTCTTAATCAAATGAAGAAACTGTTCTTAGCAAATCAATGATGCAATGGAGTAATAACAACAGATTAATTTCAAGTACAAGACAAAATTTGTAGAAGAAATCATTTTTAAAATGATGTTGAAAGTGTCAACAAAAGGGAATCAAAGTTCCAGAAATCACCGAGCATCTTTTCTACAAAGATAAATGAATACATGACATTTTTTTTCAAATCGGTATTTTTCGAAGGGACAGTTTCAAAGCAGTAAGATTTATACGCAAAAATCATAGCAAATATCATGACCAAATCTAATATTGAAATCAGAGATTATTCCGGGATCAAAACTCTATAAATTCACAAGCAATTCATCATTAGCACTCATCCAAGTTCGAGCATAAATCAAATCATAATTTGAGTTGAAAATTCATACCAGAAAACGAAAGTTGCTTAGATCCAACTCAAAGTATTTAACTCGAATAAACCAACCGAAGATAGCCACTGAAAATTCGAGAGCATCTACAAAGAAGCGGCTATATATCACTTTACTAATCTAAGGAGATTCGAAACCCTAGTTTATATCTCCATCACCAAGTTTGATTTCCAGAGCCAATGAGCACTTTGAGTTACAAAATGAAAAGGGTTAGCGATTTGGGGGGAGAAAGAAATGAAAAGGAAGAGCATGAATTAAAATATTTGTGGGAAATAGAAGAAACGTAGTAGATAGTGGATGGACAGTTGAAATTTTTGTTTTAACTAGTGGTGCAGATCGCCACGTAAGACATGAAAAGGTCTGCTATAGCAACACTATATTAAAATTTTGCATTGTGTTACACTTGTTTAGCTAGTGCAACACATTTTTATGACTAAGATAAAACAAGAAATAGAACGTTGCAGTAGGAACAAAATTTAATAGCTGTCGCCACATTTTAGCTGGCAACACCTTGCAAATCTGTTGCAATAGACCGTTTATGGCGTAATGTGAGATGGGGGAGTATAGGGTTACAACAGAAAAAGGACGGAAGTGTTTACATTTTTGCCCTCGGGAACCAAGTTTACCAACGCAAATAAGCGTTAGCAATATAAAAACAATAAATTTGTATTTTTAGTAGTACATTTTTAATATGGCAACACATATTACTGTGGCTAATCTATAGCACAAATAAGTGTTGGCAATCGAAAAAAAATAAAGGTTACCAAATGGCCATTATGGTGTACTGATTGGATTCAAGTTTTAATTTCATATTTTCTTATCACAAATCAATTCTTTATCAGGTTCCAACTTCCATTTCAGACCTTCGTGTCACAAGTATCATTGTTCAAATGCAATCCTCTACTTTCAAAATATTTGTAGCCTCAGACAACTTGGATTTAAAAATAAAATTTTATTTAAAATATTTTATATATTAAATAATTGAGTTTAAATTTGTTTTAGCTTTAATAACTTAGGTTTAAAAATAATTTTAATAGAGAATAGTTGAAATATAGTAGTATAATGGAAAATGGTTTTAATAGAAAGAGAAAATAGTACTAATTTGAAAATAGTTTTTAATGTAATAGTTTGGAACAAAATAGTCTATTTTTCTTTATACCATTTGGACTCAATTTCAAATTCTCAAAATTTCACTTTAAATTATTCTAAATCTCATATTTCAATTTAAACCAAATTTCAAATCATTTCAAGCTTCAATTCATAATTAATTCAAAATTTAATACCCTGGTTCCAAGTCGACTTCAATTTAAATATTTTCAATCTTAATTTCCAATTCAAAGATATTTACGTTAAATTTGCTTCAAAACTTAGATTCAATTTTTAAGCCCATCTATATTAAATTGGTTTAAAGCTTAAATTTCAAATTTCACTTTTAGCATTTGAAGTAAGTCAATTCCGATAAATTCAAATTTAATCTTAACTTTAATAATAACCAATAAATTTAAGTCCAAATTTTATTTATCAGATTTGTAAATTTGAACATTTCATTTATTTCATATCACACAACATAAAAGGCCTTTAACAACTCAAAAAAATAACCGTAGTATGTATTTTACAACGTTCCCTAAAGTTTGATTTAGCCACAGTTATAATAGAGCATACATATCACAACTATTCTAAAAAGTTGCGATAAAATGTTGAAATATATTATATTATAAGTATTCTTGTAAGGGATTAAAATGTTACCAAAAGGTTTATTACAACTATTCACGAGAGTTGCAATATATTAAATTACGGTTGTTTGTCCTTGTAAAATATAATTCGACCATTATTTAAAGCTATGTATATATTTTACAACTATTTTGAAATGTTGTAAAATATTTACTATAAATTTTTAATGCTATGTAGATTTTTCACACATTACAAGCACAATGATGAAGCTATTTCAAAATTGTAAATAAAATTTAGTGATTAAACAATGAACTATACTATTCAAAATTACTCTCTTTCAAAATAAGTCAATTGCTTTTTTTTTAAATTAAATAAAATATTTAAATATCCAATCGCTAAAATATGTGTTGTTGCATTAACCATTTGCAAATGTAAAGTCGTGACAGACAGAAGATTAATGTGGAACATAATGGAAAAACTGCAGAGATGTTGATATCGTTGTTGCATATTTGTTGAGTGTCCAACGTTGTCAAGTTTCTAGGACTCGGCATTACAAGATGCGATGATTTTCACTTGTAGTCATTAATTAATCCGGATCACTTCACTATAGAGTTTTTCTTGCACTATTTGAAGAGTTAACGGCCTAAAGGTCGACGTAGTACAATATTTCAAGCACGTAACATATCGTTATTTGATGGTTTAACAAAATTTCCTAGAAAATTGAACTAGATGATCCAATGGTTTTTAATTTTCAATTTTCAATTTTCAATCTTCCATTCTTTTGGTGATACACCGTTGGGTTTGTCTTGGTACCACTTGGGCATAATATATCTCCATTTGTTAGAAAGGGAACACCTGATAATTAGATAGATTCATATTTACACCTGTTAAGCCATCCATAAATCTTATGGATACTGTATTATGACTTTTATTCCTACATTGCTTATGATGAAGCTCCTACCGTTTCTTACTACAAAACTGCTAAATCCACTCGCCTATAAGCAACTGTATTATTTAGTCGCGGCTGCTATTGGTCCATGCAGTACAACGGATCTCACAGTCAAATTAAAAAATTGTAAAACTGCATTAATTTATGACCAGCCAACCAATAAGAGAGCGAGTGAGTAAACAGTCGCTTCTAGGCGACTGATCCTAGCAAACCTCTTCTTACTATTAAATACCAAACCACATTCCAACTGTTGGCATCCACGTATCAACAAACGCCTTCACATCTTTATTAATAATAGCTGATGAATTGATTGTACATGACTTACTGTATTAAAAAGAATGGATGTTTGGATCTTCTGTTATTTTCCAAATTCAATATATCAGCTCCACTTCTCAATACAACTTTGTGAACTATTTTTCTAGAATTATTCTCATTTATTTTCGTTTGTGTTTTTTGTCTTTAATCTCTAACTATTTCCACCTAAAGGTTAGGAAAGAAAATGGATTTGTGAATGGTGAAATTTGCGGAATATTTGCCAACCACGTTTTTTTTTTTTCCTTACCTATTTGATATTCATTTAATTATCTTTTACATTTAGTAGGATTGAGTAAAGTAATATTGACATATTTAATTGATTTAGGTGAGTTTAGAAAAATATTTTTAAGTTAAAACATTTGTTTTATTACATTTAAGCTTTGGATTCAAACCTCCCCTTAAATGAATCATGTAATTTAGGAAGTAAAAATTATAGCTGGCACTATGAAGACTTCAGTAAAATAGGAACAACATATAGCTGCACTCCATTTTTTGTCCTCATAACTCAATAGGAGTAAGCTGTTATTGGTTTAGCATAAATAAAGCAGCTGAATCAAATAAGTTTAATCATTATTTTGTAGGATAACTCGTATAGTTGGTTGAGTCTGGTTTTTGTTTTAATTTTACTTGTTTTTTTAGTTGGTTATTGTTTTGAATGTTTGAAAGGCAAACCAATTAATCAAACCAAAGGTAAAAATTAAATCACTTAAAAAACATAATTATCAATGTCCGAATTAAATTCTACACTATTATGTCGGTTAATTTTTTTATTTAGGCTAATATTTGTAGAGGAATTTGATTGTGCATCGACTAGACCAATTAAATTTTACACTATAAGTTGAACGAGCCAAACATAAAAATTATTTGTTTGATTGCTTTCGAAAAATATAAATTCCGTCTAACTCAGTTTTTTCTTTCTAAACTGGTTACTTTAATTTTAGTATTATCTATCAATTCCAAGTGTAATTAAACATTTGCTTGCTTCTATAACTCAATGCTTTTATAGCTGTGAATGCAGATGAATATTTGGATACAATAGAGTAGTAAACTACAATAATGATGTTGCGAAAAGATAATTACACATTGAAATTATAACGTATGATAAAGATACTTAAAAAAAAAAGCAGTCCCCCTGTTGTGGAACTGAACTATACTTCCTTTCCCTCAACCAACAAAAAATAAACTTTGGACGACCTTCAGTCAAATCCTACTACTAAAATAAGCCATTAATTTTGATGTTTTATACTCAGTAAATGTGTTTTAGAAGAAAATGGGAACGGTATAGAACTCCAATGCAGGCCAACACGAGGAAGGGCATCATGTGAAGAAGGCAATGGTATCATATCCAATTTGCACTCCAAAGGCAACACTTGTGCAGAAGCTTCAGAGGTCAACACTATCTTCAAAAGCACATTCTTGAGGTCTTCTCCATTGCTCCATTCATGCACTTCTGCTTTTATCTTTTCTGGGTCGCTTATTATCAGATCCCAAACAGGATAGTTTTTCCTTGGCATTGCAAAGTCTGTTTCACTTAGCTTTGACATCGGACAGTAGTCCCCCTTTCCATCTCCAAGGTATATGAACCTTTTTCCTTTGCTTGAAGCTTGGATTCTTTCAATGATTTTACCCTGTTCATACAAATACGAACTCCATAAGAAACATAGTTCAAATTGTAACCGGTTTGCCATGGAAATTATTGCTTTCTAAGTACCTTGCACATATTTGGAGGGCAAAGGCTACAACCATGGGAAGAATACATAGCATCAAACTCATGGTATGGTAAAATCCGAAGCTTTCCTTCATCATCCACATAGCTCGGATTTGTATTGATTTCTGTAAAGCACTCGTAGATTCCATGATGTTTAAGAACTGTCTCTATGAAGAACATGTTTGCATCGCTTACTACTCTCAAGTCACACCTGTTGAAATTTTCGTTTATTTTAAGAAATAGAAACTGCAAAATCTTAAAATGGGTGATAAGATCATAAAGAGATAAAGTACCCAAGAGAATATGCAGTTTTGATTGCAGAAATGACATGAGGATCCAAAGGAGCATTTTTCAGCACCTTTGCAATATCATCCACGGTTTTGCCTTGTGAATGTAATTCTTTCATCATCCTATCCTGTAATCAAAATTAAATTTTGAACAATTCAATATCTTAGAAAACTTGAAAAAACCAAAAAATCTGAATCTTGTAAAAGAAATGATGAAAATAGAAAGCACCATGAGTGTATTCCAAGGCATTGTTGGAAGAAGCTGGTCGAAAAGCTGAGTAAAACCTAAATTATCGACAACCCAGTTATCGCTATCAATGTCGACGATGGTTTTGTCGAAATCGAAAACTATGATCGTTGATGAAGTCATCGGGATTCGGGATGTGAATGGTATATGTAGAAGAAAACAGCGTTCTTGATGTTTTGTGATTTGAGAAGGGTTTAGGGAATTGGTAAATTTATAGGGCGAGAAGATGAAGGAAATGGGAAGCGAATATTCGTATTCCAGGTAGGCATGTGCCAGTTGATCGGAATAACTGTGGAATAAACCCGCGTGCAAAAGGGGATAAAACGACTGGTTGAAGTAATATTCAAGGCATTTTTAGCTTTCTTTTGTCACGATGTTAAAGAAGGTTAGGCATCCCTTGTTTGTGGACACAAGTCAAAACTTAATTTAATCCATGTGCACATTTTGATCAGAATTGAAGCACCACCGAACTATCAAAAAAGCATCGTTGTTTTTATTTGTTTGTTCTTCAACGATATTCTTTCTCGTATTAGCTGAATCTAAATCAAAGTTTCAGCCAAATCAATTTTGATCAATTAGTTAATGTCATGTGAATATTATGCTAAATTTATATACTGCTATATTAAAAAATTAGACAAAAATTTAAATTATGAAAGCCAAAACGAAGAAGAGATGGATAAAGACCTTAGGGGAAGATGACAAGAAAAACAACGCTAAAAATTTGAAGTCGGATGCAACGGGACCAACGTGATCGATGTTAGTCTCAATTGCGGTTGGTTTCAAATTGATTTTTGAAGTGGACCCACCTATGAACTTGGAAGTTTGAAAACTGTGTAAGTAATGGATGACTTAATGAGCAAACTTTCTCGGTAATGGTCATATTCTTGCTCGTGCCGTCATGATTTTTGAGATGACCCAGACTTTCCCAATCCCCGAAGAGACGGAACGACCCGTATTGCTTTGAAAAAACGACACATCGGAACACAAACTTGAGAACATTTCATGGCGATTACAATAATTTACATCAAAGTACAAAATGTCAGATTTCAAATAAATAATATTACACAGCAGAAATAAAATAATAACAGAGATTAAAATACAAAGCAACGGAAATTTTAAATGTATAAATACAATGTATAACGGAAATACATCAACTACCACAACTGAAAGAAATACACGGATACAAAACTTTCTGAATATAGCTCCTGCTGTAATTCAGGATCATGTGAAAAGAAATATCTGCGAAACCAAAACAACTAGCTACCCGTGTGGAAAATATGGACACCCAGAGTTTATGTGGAAACAATAAACTCTGAGTCAGTCAGGAGATTGGTGTGAGAACTAAAACAGTTATTAAAACATTACTTTAAAATAGGGTAAATCAAAGGAGCACGCCGTATAACACGGAACGCTTTTACTCTCATGAATACTCTGAAATAAAACAGTTTATAAACAATGCAATACTTTTGGAAAAATGAAGCTATTATAAGATCGAGGTCCCATCACACAATTCAACGCAAGCCAGGCGATAAAGTTTTACCTTATAATAGCCAAACATGCTTGATACGCTTTCAAACAAATCATTTTTGATATCACTATAAGTGCATAGTGTCAAAAACAACTTCAAATATAAATGTATCAATCATAGACGACATAAGTACCATATATTATGTCGCTATACATAGGTTTACAACTAAAACTGAAAAGTGTCGTATTGGAAATTGGATTTCCATCATGAGTCAAGGCAAGGGATGACTCCTTCCAATTCGAGACACTCTAGCAAATGCCTCAGGATCACACCTATGGGCAACCCTTGGTTCCTGTAGGGTCGGTCCACACATACTTTATTGGATTAGTTAATCCTGAACACACGTTTCCCCAGTCTTATCGGACCTATCACTTGGCCAGTAGCAACTATCTGAGACGTCTCGCAATCCATCATCTACATAAGCAAAAATGTATGGGCTCCAAGCCATGGCACCATTTCTAGCTAGAAAGAAACGTCATGCACTCCCTACGTCCCTGATCCCGTATTAGACTCATATCAAGGTGTGAGGCTCGCGAATTAACGCTATACACAAAGCTATGCTATTTAAAGTCGTGCTTTGATCATCAACCACAAGACTCTGCTTTTCAACAAAAGCCTTGATCATTTTCATATCAGCATGCGACATTGACAATTCATGCCATACAACTGATGGCTATCATTATATAACCTCTAAGCTCGCACATTTCAGAGAAGGGTGTTAAGCAAGAGAATAAATTCTCTGCCACCAAACAGATATATATTTAGTAGAATTCAATCAACACGGAATGAAATATAATGTCAGATACACATCCATTTAAAAGTCCGTTCCGGGTCTGAACGAAACCGGAGGCACCTTATTCCTCGTCCAATATGTCTAATACAGGAGAGAAGCCCTCGCATATCCAGTCGATCTCCAAGTACGTTTGGACGATCACCACTTAGTACCTTGTCTTGGACCCAATCAAGACATCAGTAATCATCCAAACGATGTGAAGATCTCCGGTTTTCAACCACAATCTTCATCGTCGTCTTTTAGTCGTCATATTAGTTATTCAGAATGGGTTAAACCCTGTCTTTCCAAATAATTCGCGTATTTTATAATCAAATAATCAAGTGCTATAAAAACACATCCTATGCCTCATTCCAATTCAGAATATTCTTTTATTCAAATATTCACATCTTAGGGAAAGGTTCCCGTTACTTTTATCAAAGATAATTTCTTTTAAACTTATTCTTTAATCTTCATTTGGATATCGGTTTCAAAATATTTTAATTTATCCTTTAACAATTTTAAATCAAATTAAGGTTTATAAAACTAGTCGGGATTATCGAGCCTTACCGAAGTAATCATTTACGATTTTATTTTATTTTTCCAATCCCACCTTATTCATCCCATAGAGCAAAACTGGTAGTACTCCATTCCTATCACCCACAGTGTTATCAGTAAAATTAATTACCATTTCACGTTCAAATCTAATTAAAAATTTAACTAACGCATCGAGTACAACTGGCGGTGCTCCATTCTCGAACATTTCTTGAATTCGGTAAATTTAATCAACTCATTCACTTTCAAATATAATTAAAGATTCATTAAAGCTCCATTTAGTTTTAATCTCCAAAAATTATTGCTTTATGATTATTCAACTTTAAGAAATCAATCTTGTCTTTAACTGGGTTAAAGAACCAATGTTATTAAAAACACAGTTCATAATATACTCGAATCAACTTCCATTAATTATGAAATCTTCACGGAAAACAGATCAATATATGATTGATATAAATTTTCGTAACAGACTAATAATATAAATGGAATAACGGCAAAGCCTTTTAAATTCCATATATTGTAAAGGTCTTCCTTTACAGAAGCTCATCTCGATTATTACCAAATCGAATTCCGTTCAATTCCAAATTAATATATTAAATTGGAAACTTTACTTTGGAAAATTACCATTAAAACTTAAAATAAATATTTATAAATTCCAAATCATATCTTCAGTGTTAATTGGGTTTTAAGAACAAATTTTATTTAAAACATCGTTCACAATGAACCCAAAATCATCTTCCATTTAATTCCAATTTATAATTACAAATTGGAAAACTACATTTATCTTAATTAAAAGATTTATTCTTTTCTCAACGGGGTTTAAGAACAATGTTATTTAAGACACCATTCACGACAAACCCAAAACCCTATTTGATATTAAATACAAGGCACTGAATAGAAATAATATCGGCTTATATTCAATATCAAATTCTAAAACCAACAAATATCGTATTGAGAATAACGATATCTATATCTTTCAAATTCCCATAACCATATCCGTATAATTACGGAATCCAATATCGAAATATTCTGAAGATTATTTCCATTCAAATCCATTCCAATTTATTCATTGGAAAACTCTGGTTATTTCAAAACCCATTTACAAATCCAATTTATTTATTTAAAAAACATTGGGTTATTATTCTAATTAATAACTAGTTCATTCAGATAAAAATATCTTTTATCTTTTCAAATATGGAATTATTATCCAAAAATCTTTTCAAATCATTTATCGTGATTTTACATAATTTATTCATATTTTTAATAATTTTATTAAGGCCCTTACGGTCGGTTTCCAATAACGGCCATCGAACTGCATCCATAGCGACCTTTTCTAAAATTGATTTGGACATAATTTGAAACCCAATCGTTCAAATTAAAATTCCCTATATTTATTGGAAAGATCTTTTCGATATGAACCCAACGGTTTCGGTTTTAGGAGAATCCGACGGTCAAAATCTCCTATGTTCAATAAAAATGGCGTATATCTACTTAATGAGGCTTCACATATTTCAATATTTTCGTGTCCATCCAAAATCGGGCATCAAAATCATATTTTGATTTTTACTGAATATTATTTTAAAATATTCATTATTTCTGAATTCGAATCAAACTCAATCAGTTACAATATAATTTTATTTATATGGATTCCATACATCGCATGTATACAAAAATCTTGATGAACAACTATTAAGCATTCAATGCACATCCAAAGTGCAATTTGCAACTACATGAGCATTAAATAATTAAATAACGCTTATAACAGTCCGTCAATCAATCGGTTGATATACAACTATATATAAGGGCGATATGTAAATTAATTATCATCCCCAAATCGGTTTGGGGTTTTCAACCAACAACAGTGAATTCAAATTAATCACCGGTTAATAAATTTAACCAATTCTAATTTGATTCGAATTATTTTTCTAATTAACAAATTTTCACTGTTTGATTTATAAATGGATATTTATAATTTATTTTCAACTACCACAATAATATTAACATTATTTTTAATTTGTTAATCATCACAATCACAACACAATACGGTCAGTTAAATCATCCATGGTTTTCAAACCACATTGAATGTGAGCTAACAAGCACCGTGCAATATTTGTGATAATTAAAACCGATAAAAATCAACATTGGCAATTTATATATTTTTAGTAATAAAATAAATAACTGTACAAATATTTTAGTGAGAGAATTATCACTTTGGTTTCCACTCTGTCAGCCGCTATTTCTGAATTTCTATTTTTAAACTAAATTAAACGATCGTTTATTTTACCTTAAAATCCAACTTGTTCCGTTTTCGTTTTGGTCAGTTCCATGTTGTAGTGTTCGTAGCCACGATCGCAACGCAACTGAAATGGTCAGATTCCGAATTTCATAGTGTGGATTTGGAGCAAATTAGGGGAGAAGGAATCGACGTTTTCCGTCGTTCGAACAAGGGCAACGACAGATTTTTAAGTGAATGGGAAAATTAAGTTTTAATTTATATTTTTACATATTTTTAATATTATATTAATTCAAAAATATCTTGTTTAATTCCCGAACTCCAAATCAAATCCAACTACTGTCGTTCCTAGCTAATTACACCCATTCCGGACACAATGAGATATGTTTCATAAGCCAATTTGAGTGTTTCAATCAGTTTTCGTCAAAATTAAAATATAAATTAGTATAACGGTCAATATTGAATTTGAATGTACGTTTTAATTTACCGAGGCCACACACTGACTCCACAAATTATGAAATTTTAAATCCAGCTATGTTCTGATGATAAGGTCCTAACAAAATTAGTTTCATCGAATTTGGAGACCGTTTGAAAAATGGTCTTTTTCTAGTCGATTAATTTTAAACTGAAATTCAAAACGCATTTAAATTTACTACGCTCACATATTAATTCAAAAAATTATGAAATTTTAAACCTGATAAAATTTGAAATTCCTGTAACAACCCGGAAATGCAAGCCAGTTTAAAAATTTTATTTTGGCAATTTTAGCGAATTTTGCATATATAAAATGAATTATTTTAAATAATATCGACGATAAATTTATTTTGAATAGAATTAGAACGTATATATTTATATACGTCATCGTTAGAATATAAATAATTATTTATAATTATAAAAGGAATAGAAAATGGCGCGGTAGTTCTATAATTCGATTTCAAACTTCAATTGAATGTACCGGGTGCAAAATAAACCGGATTTTAGTGAAACCAAAAATAAGGGAATCTAATTGTGATTATCTTTCCAACGAATCTGAATAATCAAAATTTCATAGCAGGGATAAAAAGATATGCCCAGTTGAAATTTCAGAATAGTCGCTATGGAATTTCAGCCTTTAAAAATAGCCATTTTGCAAACGATCTCGGATTTCGATGAAACAACTTTTGTTGGATCCGTGACGTCAAATTATTGCTAGATTCCAAATTTCATAATTTTTCGAATCAATATGTGAGCGTGGAAAAGAAAAATGCGTTTGATCAGTTTCAGTTGATTTTAATCGACTGAAAATGGCCATTTTTCCAACGGTCTCAGAATTTGACGAAATTAGTTTTGTTAGGACCGTATCGTCAATACAAAGCTAGAAAATATTTTTCGGAAATTTATAGAATTAGTATGTGACCCCAGTAAATTGAAATACGCGTTCAAATTCAATATATAGAGTTATATTTTGATCTTGACAGAAACTGATCGAAACGATCGAATCAGCTTACGATACATATTCCATTGTGTTTGGAATGAGGGTAATTAGCTATGGACGACAGGCGGTGGGTTCGATTTCGAGTCCGAATTATATGGGTACTTTATAGAATTCAAAACTCAATTAAATAAAAATATATTATATAAGCTCTACAACTTCTCTCTCTCCCTTTATTAGTCAAACCTGCTGCTAGGTCAAAATAGAAAAAAGAAGGGGAAAATGACGGAACACCATCGCGCCGCCTCCTTGTGACCATCGCCACCCACCTCCCTCTGCTCCGCCCTCGTTTCCCTCTCCTCCGCTCGTCTTTCTCCCCTCCTACTCGCGAGTTCGATTAGCCCTAGCCCTGATTGGTCCCTGCGTCGCCATACAGGAGATTGCCCACCTCGTCCTCCGCCATGCCAGGCCCCACGTCGGCGTCCAAGGCTGCGCCCTCCTCGCGCAGCGCACCTCCAGCGCGATCCCCCTTTCTCCCTCCTCTACGCCACCAGTTCATGAACGAGTCTCTCCCCTTTAAAATAATACTGTAAGTTCTTCCTCCTTCAATCTTTAATTTATAAAACTGATTTTGTATTGTGTAGAAAAAACTGATTTTTGTTAACTTAAAAAAACTGTTTTTTTTTTTTGCATAGTTTAAATAAGTAATAAAAAAAACTGAAAAAAAATATGATTTTGAAAACAATAAAAATCTGATTTCGAAAGCAATAAAGATATGATTTTTGATGAATATAAAAATATGATTTTTACAATATGAACTTCACGTTAAAAATATGATTTTTATGATATGAATTTCGTGTTGAAAATGTGATTCTCATTTTAAAGTAGCAATATAAAAATATAATTTTTATAAAGTAGAATTATAAAAATACGATTTTTATATTATATGGATAGTAAAGATTAAATCTTTATATTTGAAAAGATTAAATCTTTATATTTGAAAAGATTCAATCTTTATATTTGAAAAGGCGAAATCTTTATATGAAGAATAGCGTGATAAAAATATAATCTTTATTATATGAACATCGTTGTAAAAATAGAATTTTTATCTATATAGTAGTGATGTAAAAATAGAATTTTTATCTATATAGTAGTAGTATAAAAATGTGACTTTTATATACATAGCAACAATATAAAAATATGGTTTTTATATATGTAGTGGCTACGGACAATGAAATGGACAAAAGGCGAGAACAGCGATGACTTCTACACCAGAAGAGTCGAGGCGTTTGGATTAGCTATTAGTGAGAATTTCTCACTCTAAATTTCTTTTTCTAGTTATATATGTATATACTAGGATGCAGACGGTGCTTAGCAGCACCCAACACCCGTCGTCCACAAACCATGGATGGCTTGTTTGTTTGATTGATGTGTTGTGAAAATTGTTTGTGATGTTGATGTGAAATCGATAATAATTGTAGATGGTTGAAAAAAATTAATTATCGTTAAAATTATAATTTTTGACGTGAATGTGAATAAATGAATATTTATAAACAAATCGGCTGATTTGTTTATATACACTGATTTGAATGATATTGATTGGGACGATAAATTTTACACATCGCCCAACTGCACAAATAAAATCTGTGTTTGATTGTTTGAAACCTCACACGGGTGTTGGGATGATATTTGGCATACACTAATCCCAATTATCAAATTGTAAGTCGATCGATGGGTCGACAGGCTGTGTAAGCGTTGATAATTTATATTTGATGCTTATGCGGTTGTGTGGTGCACTTTGGTTGATTGGTTATCATTGCTATTAAATACATGTGTTATTTGGAATCCATATAATTAACTTTGTATGGTAATTGATTGGGCCTCCTTTCAATTTAGAAAATAAAGAATATTATAAAATAAAGGTTCATGTGTTGACAGTACTCATCCGTTGAGATTAGTCATGTGTTGAACGAAATATTTTAACAATAAAATTTACATCTTTATCATATAAAATTAGAAACTAACTAGAAAATAGATAAGATGAGTGGTCTCCTGGATATTGTCCTGATGTTGGTTTCGGCCTTCGGGGTTAATATTTAGGGAATCGTTCTCTTACTAATTTACGGTTGGAGTCTGATTTAAATCAAACGATAGATACCATGATTTTTATAAAATATATTGAATAACAAAAATAGTCACACGTGGACAGTACTCATTCGTTGAGATTAGTCATGTGTTGACAAAAATATAGAGTCATGTATTGAAAGAAATATAGACTCATTTGTTGAATAGAATAATGAAGTTATTGAAATATATAAAGTCATGTTGATTAGAGATGCGCTATTTTGATGCGAACGATATTTATATCGATTATATTCATTTTTATATTGAATTGAATTGAATAGAAAACGAATTTGATTTGAATGGAATTGTGACGATCCCAAAGTCCGAGGGGCGGTATTAAGGATATTTGGCTATTATAAGGTAAAACTCTATCCTTCGGCTTGTGTTGCATTGTGTGATGGGACCTGAGTCTTATAATAGTTTCATTCTTTCTAAAAGCATTGCGTTGTTTTAAAAGAATTTACTTTGTTTTAAATGCACTAGCAATCACTGGAGTAAACTCGTTCCGCGAAAGTGGCGTGGTCCTATGATTTGCTATTACTGTTGTTTAACTGTTAAATAGATTCCTCATGCCAGTCCCCATGACTGACTCGTTGTTTGTTTCACTTTGCAAACGCGGGTGCCCCTATTTTCACACGGGCAGCCTAGTACACAGGTGACAGGTTGTTTTTGGCTCTGCACTGCTGCATAGGGTGCATTTTTGGCTCATGGCGAGGCTGACTTCACAGAGACGACTTTGACTTTTTCCGCCATTACTATACTTAAATTATGATTCCGCCACGGGCGATGCAGACTGATTTACTTTCCGTATTTCTTATTGTATGTATATGTACCACCTTCGGCGATGTAGACTGATACCCTTGTTATGTCTCACTGCATGTATGTATTCCGCCTTTGGCGAAGATGACTGATCACTTTCCTTTTATTTACTAAGTTATATCCCACGCTATGTTATTCTGATGTTATTACATGTTGTGATTCCGCTGTCATATCCATGTAAAATTATTCTATTTATTGTTTCTGCTATTATCTGTTCTCTGCTATGATGATTAATGTGTTATTTCCCAATGATTATCCTTAATACCGCCCCTCGGATTTTGGGATGGTCACAGTTGGTATTAGAGCTTTATAGGAAATTTTAAATAGTGTTTTTGCAAATGGACTCCTTTTTAAACCCAACGACTGTTGCCCCTAGCTAAATACCCCCATTCCGGACACAATGGGATATGTTTCGTTGGCCATTTCGACTGTTACAGTCAGTTATTTTTCAAATTAAAATATAAAACATTCGATATTTAATTTAAACGTACATTTCAATTTGCCAGGGCCACAAACTGAATCGAAAAATTCCAGAAAAATAAATCTAGCTTTGTTTTGATGATACGGTCCTAACAAAACCAGTTTCGTTGAATTCTGAGCTCGTTTGAAAAACGGCCATTTTTAGGTCGACCCTTTTTAACAGAATTTGACCAATCACATTTTCTTTTGCCCCGCTCACATACTAGCTTGAAAAATTATGAAATTTGAAACTTAGTAATAATTTGACATCCCGGACCCAACAAAAGTGGTTTCGTCGAATTCCGAGGTCGTATGCAAAATATCAATTTTCAAGGGCTATATATACTATATAGCGACCTTTTTGAAAATTCATTTGGCCATAACTTTTGATTTCCGTTATGAAACTTCGATTTTTCGGATTAGTTAGAAAGGTATTGATAAACAGATTTAAATATTTTCAGTTTCGTTAAAATCCGTTATATTTTCCACCCGGTACAGTCAGACAAAGTTTGTATTCAAAATTTCAAACTGCTATACCATACCAAATTCTATATTTTATTGAAATAGGCTATTGCAACTATTCAAATTTCTTGGTAATAACCTGATTTAAAAATTTTAAACTGGTTCACATTTTCCGGGTTATTACAATCTCCCCCACTTAAAACTTTTCGTCCTCGAAAAGGAAATAACAGTTAAGCAGGAAATAAAATGTAAATGCAAAGTATTGTAAGGGTACCTTGCACCGGAGTTAGTCAGAGATGTCCACTCTGCATTTGGGATAAGCTTGTTTAATGCTTTCCTCAGTCTCCGAAGTACAGTTTCTAGGATCACTACTCCACTGCACTTTGACTAAATGAATCTTTTTCCTCCTCAGCTCTCTAGTTTCTTTGCCAACTATCTTTAATGGCTCTCTTCTGAGTGCTAATTCTGGAGTTATGTCGATATCATGTTGCGCTGCTTCTTCCACAACAAGATCGGGATCATGAACATGTTTTCTGAGTTGAGATACGTGGAACACATCATGTATACCTGGCAACCAATTAGGTAATGAAACCCTATATGCAAGAGTTCCAATCCGTTCAAGTATAGGAAAGGGACCAATAAATCTCGGTGCCAACTTCCCAGTCTTGCCAAATCTGATTACTCCTCGCATTGGAGAAACTCTTAAATAAACATAATCGCCAACGACAAACGATATATCCCTTCTTCTCGCATCAGCATAACTTTTCTGTCGGCTTTGCGCGGTTTTTAATCGCTTCTTAATGAAATCGACTTTATCCGATGCTTCTTGAATCATATCGGGCCCTAACACAAGTCTGTTGCCAGGTTCTACCCAACATGCGGGAGATCTGCACGGTTTACCGTATAATGCTTCAAATGGGGACATTCCCAAACTTGCTTGATAGCTATTGTTGTAAGAGAATTCGGCTAAATGTAAGTGATCTTCCCATGAGCCTCCAAAATCGATAACGCAAGCCCGTGGTAAATCTTCTAGAATTCTATTCACCCGCTCAGTTTGGCCATCTGTCTGAGGGTGATAAGCAGTGCTTAAATTCAATTTGGTTCCCAATTCTTCCTGGAATGCTTCCCAGAATTTGCTAGTAAACAGGGGATCCCTATCACTGACTATATTGAGTGGCACTCCATGAAGTTTAACTATTTCTTTGAAGTAAATCCGTGCTAGACTTTGAGCCGTTCTATTGGATCGGACAGGTATGAAATGGGCAGTCTTCGTGAAGCGATCTACGATTACCCATATACTGTCGTTTCCTTTTCTAGTTCGAGGCAAGCCATCAATGAAGTCCATCGAGATTTGTTCCCATTTCCATCCTGGAATTTCTAATGGTTGCAATAATGATGATGTACTGGTCAAATTGTTTTGCTAATCTGCTTAGCTCATTCTAGGACATTGCTAATCCTATCTCTAATGAGCTACTCGCATTAGAACACTACTGATTCTATTCTGACAAGGTGTTTAATGTGTTAGATCCCGGAACTAAGGTTAACCAAAGCTCTGATACCAACTGTGACCATCCCAAAATCCGAGGGGCGGTATTAAGGATATTTGGCTATTATAAGGTAAAACTCTATCCTCCGGCTTGCGTTGCATTGTGTGATGGGACCTGAGTCTTATAATAGTTTCATTCTTTCTAAAAGCATTGCGTTGTTTTAAAAGAATTTACTTTGTTTTAAATGCACT
Organism: Allium sativum; assembly: GCA_030737875.1. Classification (NCBI taxonomy): domain Eukaryota; kingdom Viridiplantae; phylum Streptophyta; class Magnoliopsida; order Asparagales; family Amaryllidaceae; genus Allium; species Allium sativum. Next base: position 503,164,290 of record CM060921.1, on the reverse strand, counting down.
AGCAATCACTGGAGTAAACCCGTTCCTCGAAAGTGGCGTGGTCCTATGATTTGCTATTACTGTTGTTTAACTGTTAAATAGATTCCTCATGCCAGTCCCCATGACTGACTCGTTGTTTGTTTCACTTTGCAAACGCGTGTGCCCCTATTTTCACACGGGCAGCCTAGTACACAGGTGACAGGTTGTTTTTGGCTCTGCACTGCTGCATAGGGTGCATTTTTGGCTCATGGCGAGGCTGACTTCACAGAGACGACTTTGACTTTTTCCGCTATTACTATACTTATATTATGATTCCGCCACGGGCGATGCAGACTGATTTACTACCTGTGTACTAGGCTGCCCGTGTGAAAATAGGGGCACCCGCGTTTGCAAAGTGAAACAAACAACGAGTCAGTCATGGGGACTGGCATGAGGAATCTATTTAACAGTTAAACAACAGTAATAGCAAATCATAGGACCACGCCACTTTCGCGGAACGGGTTTACTCCAGTGATTGCTAGTGCATTTAAAACAAAGTAAATTCTTTTAAAACAACACAATGCTTTTAGAAAGAATGAAACTATTATAAGACTCAGGTCCCATCACACAATGCAACGCAAGCTGGAGGATAGAGTTTTACCTTATAATAGCAAAATATCCTTAATACCGCCCCTCGGATTTTGGGATCGTCACAGTTGGTATCAGAGCTTTATAGGAAATTTTAAATAGTGTTTTTGCAAATGGACTCCTTTTTAAACCCAACGACTGTCGCCCCAAGCTAAATACCCCCATTCCGGACACAATGGGATATGTTTCGTTGGCCATTTCGACTGTTACAGTCAGTTATTTTTCAAATTAAAATATAAAACATTCGATATTTAATTTAAACGTGCATTTCAATTTGCCAGGGCCACAAACTGAATCAAAAAATTCTAGAAAAATAAATCTAGCTTTGTTTTGACGATACGGTCCTAACAAAACCAGTTTCGTCGAATTCTGAGCTCGTTTGAAAAACGTCCATTTTTAGGTCGACCCTTTTTAATAGAATTTGACCAATCACATTTTCTTTTGCCCCGCTCACATACTAGCTTCAAAAATTATGAAATTTGAAACATAGTAATAATTTGACATCCCGGACCCAACAAAAGTGGTTTCGTCGAATTCCGAGGTCGTATGCAAAATATAAATTTTCAAGGGCTATATATACTATATAGCGACCTTTCTGAAAATTCATTTGGCCCTAACTTTTGATTTCCGTTATGAACTTCGATTTTTCGGATTCGTTAGAAAGGTATTGATAAACAGATTTAAATATTTTCAGTTTCGTTAAAATCCGTTATATTTTCCACCCGGTATAGTCAGACAAAATTTGTATTCAAAATTTCAAACTGTTATACCATACCAAATTCTATATTTTATTGAAATAGGCTATTGCAACTATTCAAATTTCTTGGTAATAACCTGATTTAAAAATTTTAAACTGGTTCACATTTTCCGGGTTATTACAGGAATAGAAAACGAATTTGATTTGAATGGAACAGAAAACGAATTTGAATTGAATCGAATAGAAAACGATTTTGAATTGAATAGAAAATGAATTTGTATCGAATTGAATAGAAAACGAATTTGATTTGAATGGAATAAAAAATGAATTTGATTTGAATGGAATAGAAAACGAATTTGATTTGAATGGAATAGAAAATGAATTCGAATTGAAATGAATTTGAAATTTGAATTGAATTGAAATGAATTTAAAACGAATCTATAAGGGAAAATTCAAATTTGATTTAGATTTGAAATGAGGGTTAAAATTGTTTTTGAAACGAATTTAAAACTATTTATAAAATTCGTTTTAAATAGAAATCGACGAAATATATATATATATATATATATAATATATATATATATATTATATATATAATGGCCTGAATAGAACGCGCCGCGCCGCGGCAGTTCGTAAATTTCGACCATTGACTTCGAACGGACATTACGGGAGATCCGACCGTCGGATTCTCCTAAAACCGGAACCATTGGGTTCGTATCGAAAAGAGCTTTCCAAAGAATATTAGAAATTTGAAATCTAACGGTTGGATTTGGAGATACGTCCAAATCAAATTTGGAAAAGGTCGTTGTAAGTGCAGTTCGATGGCCTTTGATGGAAATCGACTGTACGGGCCTTGATAAAATTATTAAAAATATCAATAATTTGTGTAAAATCATAAGAAATGATTTGGGAAAATTTGGGATGAAAAAACTCCATATATGAAAAGGTAAAAATAGTTTTTTATCGAAATGAACTAGTTCTGAACTAAAATTAAAATCCAACTAGTTTTAAATAAATAAATTGGATTTGAAATGGGTTTAAATAGAATTGATTTGTGGGTTTATCGTGAAGGGTGTTTTTGAATAACACTTGTTCTTTAACCCGATAATAAATAGAACGAGGTTTGGGTTTATTGTGAACTGTGTTTTAAATGACATTAGTTCTCTAACCCAGAAAAGGGAGTTTTAATGAATCTGCAATTAGATTGAAATGTGGATTGATAATTTAAATTATAAAACATAGAAAGTGAGCGAGAACGGAGTATCACCATTTTTGCTCCAAAACGATAATCAAATCTTTAATTAGATTTGAACGTGAAATGGTAATTAATTTTACCGATAACACCGTGGTGTTAGATATGGAGTATTACCAGTTTTGCTTCATGGGATGAATAGGTTGGGATTGGGAAATAAAATAAATAATTACTTCGGTGTGGTTCGCTAATCCCGACTAGTTTGGAAAACCATAATTTGGTTTGAAATGACATCCAAAGGAAGATTAAAGAATAAATTTAAAGAATTTATCTTGGATAAAATTAATGGGAACTTTCCCCTAAGAATGTGAAATTTAGAAACTAGCTGTAGGTTAGTTAAGAAGAATGGTTTCCTGGGTATTGATCTGATGATGGTTTAGACCTTCGGGGTTAATATTTGGGGAATTGCTCTCTTACTGATTTACGGTTAGTGGCTAATGAATTGGAATGAGGCGTATGTTGTGTTTGTGTAACATTTGTTTATAATATACGTGGGTTGTTCGGAAAGGCCGGGTTTATACCCATTCTGAATAACCAATTCGACGACATGTCGAAGACGAAGATGGTGGTTGAAGACCAGAATTCTTCACATCGTTTGGGTGATTACTGATGATCTTGATTGGGCTGTACACCTAAGATGAGGGAATCAGTTGGTGATCGTCCAGACGTACTTGGAGATCGATGGATATGCGAGGAAAGTGCCTCCAGTTTCATTTAGACCTAGAACGAACTTGTAAATGGATCGTGTGTCTGACATTCGATTTTATTCTATGTTGATTGATTTCTGTTAAATATATATCTGTTTGGCAGCGGAGAATTTATTCTCTTGCTTAACGCCCTTCTCTTAGACGTATGAGCTTAGAGGTAATATATCTATAGATGTCAATCGCATGGCTTGAATTGTCTGTAGAACACTAAGTTGCATGGATCAAGGCTTCTGTTGAAAAGCAAAGTCTTGTGGTTGATGATCAAAGCACGACCTTTGTGACGTAGCTTTGTGTATAACGTGAATTCGCGAGCCTCACACCTCGGTATGAGTCAAAAACGGGATAAGGACTACAGGGAGAGCACGACGTTTCTTTCTAGCTTTGGTGGTGTCAGTGACTTACCAACCCTGACATTTATATACTTTTCACCTATGTGGTTGTTGGATGAGGCGCCTCGATTTTAGGTCTGTTAGGACCGGGAAACGTGTGTTTAGGAATTGCCAATCCTCAAACGTAAGAGAGGACCGGCCCTGAAGATCCAAGGGTTGCCTAGAGTGTGTAATCCTGGGACATTTGCTAGAGTGTCTCGAATCGGAGAGGGGCTTGCCCCTTGCCTCGACTCATGACGGAAATCCAATTTCCAATACGTGTATTTCGGTTTTATTTGTAGAGCCTAGTATGACGACATGATAGATGGTACCCATGCCGCCTAGGATTAATATTTATGATTGAAATTGTTTTGTCACTATACACTTATTATAGTATCAAATGATTTGTTTTAAACGTACCAAGCATGTTTGGCTATTATAAGGGAAAACCCTATCGTCCGGCTTGCGTTGCATTGTGTGATGGGACCTGGGTCTTATAATAGCTTCATTTTTCGAAAAAGCATTGCGTTGTTTATTCTATGCACTGGTATTGTTGGGAGGAAACCCGTTCCGTGTTATATGGCGTGGTCCCTTGAATTACTCTCTTTTAAAGTAAAATTTTAATGACTGTTTTTAATTCTCACACCAGTCACATGAATGACCTGGAGTTTATTGTTTTAACCTAAACTCTGGGTGCCCTTATTTTCGACACGGGCAGCTAGTAGTTTTGGTTTTGCAGATTTATATTCATAGGATCCTGATTTACAGCTGGAACGATGCTTGGAAAGCTCTGTATCCATGTATTACTTTCAGTTGTGTTTTATATTATTTTTCGGCTGCTATGTAATTTATTGTAATCTCTGATATTTATCGAATGTAATTTATTCAATTATACTCTGTATATTCTTGTATCTGATGGAATTGTTGTAATAGTAATGAAATGTTCTTCCGTCTGCATTTTGGTTTGTCCTGTTCTCAAACGATCAGGGGTTTCGAACGGTCTAGATCGGTTTAACGACTGATTCGGATCGAGCGAAATTCCTTGTCGTCACATTTGGTATTAGAGCTTTGGTTTACAAAGTCGAGAACAAGACACATTAGAACCATACGAAAGAATTCATCAGATATTGGATTAATAATACCCAATTAGAATGACTCGTTAGAGATAGGATCAGTAGTATCCTAGAACGAGTGTGAAGAGTATATTTTTCAAATGAAAACAATTTAGTTTTGAAATTTAAATCGTTTTACACGTATTTGAATAATTTATTTATATTAATTTGGACAATTGAGACGACCCGATTTCCCGTTCTCACGGAAACAAGGTTATCTTTTGGAATATAACACAGAAACATAAAATAGCAGAACAGAATTAAATAAATACACCAGAATGAACAACAAAATATACTGGATAAAAGTAATCATCAGAGTTACACAGTATACAGGATCTTACTTAGTACAAATACAGTTCAGCTATACATAAATGTCTACAGCGGAAATAAACAAAATATGTACAATAGGAGCTGAACAGCATAAAAAAGAAATAAATGATAGAATCCATCTTCAGCTCCAACTATCCAGAAAGAACCAGCCAAACCTGAATACAAGGCTGCCCGTGTAGAAAAAGGGGCACCCGAGTTTGAGAGTGAAACAAACTACGAGTCAGTCATGGGACTGGTATGAGAAATCCACTCAACACATATATATAATTGGCTAATCACAGGACCACGCCACTTTCGTGGAACGGGTTTACTCCATTGGATTGCCAGTGCTTTAAAACAAATCTTTCTTTTAAACATCGCTATGCTTTTTATAAAAATGAAGCCGTTATAAGACTCAGTTCCCATCACACAATGCAACGCAAACCGAAGGATAGAGTTTTTACCTTATAACGGCCAAGATATGCTTGATACGAATAAAACAAAGGCATTTGATATTATTGCTAGTGTTTATATGTTTTGAAAAACAATTTCAAATCATAACTATCAATCATAGACGACATGAGCGTCCCATGCCACTATGTCGCCAAATGTATATATACAATCGAAACCGCATCGTCACGTATTTGGAAATTGGATTTCCGTCATGAACCAAGGCAAAAGATAGTCCTTACCGAATTCGAGACGCTCTAGCCCGCCCCTCAGGATCAGAACGCATCAACCCTTTAGATCGTCAGGGCCGGTCCACCGATGTGGATTATTATGCCTGAACACTACGTCTCCCCGCCCTTTGGGGCGTAAACGAGCCAACGAATGACTCCATCGGACCCGGATCGTCCGATCAAACCGAGGCGCCTCGCAACAGCAACAACCACATAGGTGAAAAGTATATAAATGTCAGGGCTGGTAGGTCACTGACACCACCCTAGCTAGAAAGAAACGCAGGCCCTCCCTGATGTCCTCTCCCGTTTTAGGTTCATACCGGGGTGTGAGGCTCGCGAATTTACGTTATACACAAAGCTACGCCACACAGGCGGTGCTTTGATCATCACCACAAGACTTTGCTTTTCAACAGAAGCCCTGATCACTGCATCTTAGCATGCCACACAGGCAATTCATACCGTGCAACTGATGGCTATCAATCACACAGAACAATTCCAATGTCGGACACACAGTCCATTTACAAGTCCGTTCTGGGTCTGAACGAAACCGGAGGCACTAAATACCTCGCAAACCCTTTGATCAACACGTACGTCTGAACGATCACCACTCATTATCCATATTTCGGGATGCCTCCCAATCAGGACCTCGGTTACCATCCAAACGAGGTGAAGATCTCCGGTCTTCGACCATCGTCTTCATCTTCGACTTTCAATCGTCGGTCTATTATTCGAAATGAGAATTAACTCGGCCTTTTCAAATAATTCACGTATATTTAGAATTTTAAATCGATTTATTTCGATGGTTAAATTATTCGACAACACCAATTGTGTTCTTTAATGTAATTTTCACACCAACCACATTCAACCATCAAACATCACATAAATCAAGCAAATTCAGTTTATTTCCATTCCATATCGCTTACGATATTTAATAACTATTTATCGCTATTTTTATTTATTTTAAAATAGCCATTTTATTTAAAACGACGCTTCGGGCCATAAGGCGGCCGTGGCGCTGTTTTTCTTCAGATTTGATTTACACATATCTAAAAATCTAACCGTTGGATCCCCACAAAATTTACATCATTAGAAAGGTCTTTTCGAAACGAATCCAACGGTTCCAGTTTCGGGAAAATCCGACGGTCGGATCTCCCGGTACAATCGTTTGAAGTTTCGATTTCAAAATACGAACTGCAGCGTCGTTATTCGATTAAATATAATTTTATTTATATATATAAATAAATATAATCGTTTCTGGCGCTGTTTTTCTTCAGATTTGAATTAAACATTCCAGACAATCCAACCGTTGGATTTTTACAAGGTTGGTGCCGTTGGAAAGATTATTCCAAGGCGAACCCGACGGTTGAGGTTTCGGGAAAATCCAATGGTCGGATTTCCCGTACTAGTCGTTTGAAATCACGGTTTCAAAATACGAACTGCACGGCCTCGTTTCGTTTTAATTTTATTTATATTTATATAGTTATATAAATATAGTTCATTCAATGATTTCTATATCGTTTTCACTTCAAAAAATTTTCTAACACCTTAAATTTTGGAAAAATTTCGCCATAACCTCCCCTGCACCGGGAGCGTCGGGAAATCGCAAATAGCGTCCCGGTCCTTCTAATCTCAAAAAGAAAAAGAAAAAGCCAAACGGCTAGCCAACAGGCTCAAAATCATCACCCAAACAAATCAGTAAATGTGTACCTATTTGTCGGGCACAAATTTTATTCCTCTTCTCTAGCCCCTTTGCTATAACCTGTTCAATGAATATGCATGTACATATATATACAGTCCATATCATTTTTCATTTTCTATTCAACTTCATATTTGATTTCTATTTGGTTTAAAAACACCATTCATTCTAACGTTACATAAATAGGTGCAAATCATTTCATTAGCTAATTAATGAATATTTCAACTCATATATGTTTATTTTGAACCAGTGGCTATTTTTAACACTTCACATTTCAACGATTTATGCATACAATAAAAATGCGATTTTTATTGTAAAACGATTCATTTCAAAACACTATTTTTCTATATAGTTCATATAGTCGATAAAAGGTGATTTTTATTATCAAACAATTTATTTCAAAATATGAATACCATTCAACACATGAATTGCTAAACAACGAATGAATATCAATTCAACACATGAATGTTTTCTATAGTTTTTATATATAGATAAAAATGTGATTTTTATTATCGAACTATTTATTTCAAAATATGAATACCATTCAACACATGAATTTCTAAACAACGAATGAATATCAATTCAACACATGAATGTTTTCTATAGTTTTTAGATATCGATAAAAATGTGATTTTTATTATCGAACTATTTATTTCAAAATATGAATACCATTCAACACATGAATTTCTAAACAACGAATGAATATCAATTCAACACATGAATGTTTTCTATAGTTTTAAGCATATGAAAATAATTCAAACACACAAATATTATTCAAAATTTCGGCAGCATAACGGCAGGGTAGTTACACCGGCACCGTCCCTAGTACGGCTCCTCGCTCTACCTTAAAACCTCGCGGTTTTTGACAATGGGAAACATGCATCTAGTTCGCACGTAGGCGGCATGTATATATATTTATTTCATTTCCACAAACTAATCCTATGTGGTTTCAACCAAATATTTCACAACCACAAATGGGTATTTTTCAACCACAATCAACCAATATCAATCACAAACAATCCCAAACAATCATTCAATTTTCACCACAATTTCAACCAATAAATATCGTCCATGGTTTGTGGACGAGGGGGCGTATATATATATATAGATATATATTTATAGATAGCAATTCACTTTCATATTCACTCACATATATTTATATTTTTAAATCAGAAGTCTCACCAATAGCTATCCAACTGCACGATACTTCTTAATAGAAATCTTCGCCTATTTTTCGCTTTCACCCGTATTCTCTGCATATGTAAAAATCGAATTTTTACGATGTTATTCAATATATAAAAATCTGATTACTACCTCGACTTTCGATAAATAAAAATATGATTTTTACTTTCGACTTTCGATATATAAAAAAATATGATTTTTACTTTTGCTTTCAACATATAAAAATATGATTTCTACTTTTCTAAAAGAAATCAGTTTTATTCTTTTACAAAATCAGTTTTTATCTTTTTAAAGAAATCAGTTTTCACTTTTAAAACAATTCAGTTTTCTACCTTTCTAAAAGAAATCAGTTTTAATTTCTTTTTAAAATATCAGTTTTAAAATTCCTTAAAAGAAATCAGTTTTAAAAATTCTTTTATAAAAATCTGTTTTATACTTTTAAAACTTTCAGTTTTTATACTTTTAAAAATATTCAGTTTTTACTTTATAAAAATTTCTGTTTTCTATATTCTTTCAAAAATTCTGTTTTTATAATCTTTTAAAAATTTCTGTTTTTAAAATCTTTTAAAAATTCTGTTTTAAAATCCTTTTAAAAATTCTGTTTTAAAATTCTTTTAAAAATTTCTGTTTTTAAAATCTTTTAAAAATTTCTGTTTTTAAAATCTTTTAAAAATTTCTGTTTTTAAAATCTTTTTAAAAATTCTGTTCTGTTTTTTTTTTTTATAAAAATATTCAGTTTTAAACTTTATAAAAATTTCTGTTTTAAACTTATAAAAAAAATTCAGTTCTAAACTTTATAAAAATTCAGTTTTTAATTCTTTTATAAAAAATCTGTTTTTAATTCTCAGTTTTTAAACCTAATTTTATAAATTCAGTTTTTAAATTACGTTTAAATAAAATAAAAATAAAATAATAAAAATAAAGGAAATACTTACAGGGGGGGAAAAGAAGATCGGCGGCAGGGTTCGAACGGTGGTGTTGCTTCGTCGGTGCGGTCTCGAGGGGGAGGGGGGGCTGCTTCGTCGGTGCGGCGGTCTTGAGGGGGGCGACGGCGCTCCAGGGGGCTTCGTCGGAGTTCGTGCGAGGGGGGCTGGCGATTTAGGTTTTAGGGTTTTTTTTTTCTTTTTTTTTTTCTTTCGTCTGAATCGAAATGAAAGGGGGGGCCAAGCGGGAGATAAGGAGGGAGGGAGGGAAATTAAAATATTATATTTTTTTTTTATTTAATTATTCAAAAAGTTGACTTTTACTTACGACCTCGAAACGAGGCCCACCGCCTGTCGTCCATAGCGTTTTACCCCCATTCCGAACACAATGGGATATGTATCGCAAGCTGGTTTGATCGTTACAATCGGTTTCCCTTTGAGTTTTCATTTAAATCACTATATTGAATTTTAAACGTACATTTCAAATTACCGGGGCCACATACTGACTAGAAAAATTCCAGAAAAATATTTTCTAGCTTCGTATTGACGATACGGTCCTAACAAAACTAGTTTCGTCGAATTCTGAGACCGTTTGAAAAATGGCCAATTTCCAGTCGATTAAAATCAACAGAAACTGGTCAAATGCGATTTCCTTTGCCACGCTCACATATTGATTCGAAAAATTATGAAATTTGAAACCTAACAATAACTTGACACTGCGGATCTAACAAAAGTGGTTTCGTCGAAATCCGAGGTCATCTGCAAAATATCCATTTTTAAGGGCCTGAATTCTATAGCGACTATTCAGAATTTTCAACTGGACATATCTTTTGATTCCCGCTATCAAACTTCGATTGGTCGGATTCGTTAGAAAGATATCATCAATTAGATTCCATTATTTTTGGTTTCACTAAGATCCGGATTGTTTTGCACCCGGTATATTCAATTGAAGTTTGAAATCGAATTATCGAACTACCGCGCCATTTTCAATTCTATATATAATTATAATTAATTATATTCGTTTTCAATTGTCGATTCGAACTCAGTTTTCATCGCCATTATTTAAAATATTTATTTTAAATATTTAAAATCCATTATTTTAGCCAATTTAAAATTTTTAAATTGGTTCAGATTTTCTGGGTCGTTACAATCTCCCCCACTTAAAACTTTTCGTCCCCGAAAAGGAATAAAGTCGAAAGTGGTTTGATAAATCTACAATCCCACAATACAACAACCAATTTGTTTTTAATATTCAGAGTATAGAATAAACAATGCACATCCATGGGAAGAAAATAGCAACAGAATAGAGAATTAAATGGTAATGCAAGGTAAAGTAAATGTACCTTGCACCAGAGTCAATCAGAGATATCCACTCGGCATCTGGGGTAAGCTTTCTGAATGCTCTCCTCAGTTTCCCAAGTACAATCTCGCGGATCTCCACTCCATTGCACTTTGACTAAGCGAACCTTCTTGTTCCTCAGTTCTTTGGTTTCTTTGCCGATGATCTTCAGCGGCTCACGCCTCACAGCTAATTCTGGAGTAATTTCAATGTCCTGCTGAGCTGCTTCTTCCACGATCAAGTCTGGATCATGAACGTGCTTTCGAAGTTGAGATATGTGAAATACATCATGAACTCCAGGCAACCAGTCAGGCAGTTTGACCCTGTAAGCGAGAGTTCCGATCCGTTCCAGAATAGGAAACGGACCAATGAATTTGGGTGCTAACTTTCCAGTTTTACCAAACCGGATAACTCCTCTCATCGGCGATACTTTCAAATATACATAGTCGCCAACTTCAAAGGATATATCTCTTCTTCTTTTATCGGCATAGCTCTTTTGTCGGCTTTGAGCGGCGAGTAATCGCTTCTTAATAAAATCAACTTTGTCGGCCGCTTCTCGAATCATATCGGGACCCAACACAAGTCTATTTCCAGGCTCGACCCAACAAGCAGGAGATCGGCACGGTCTACCATACAATGCTTCGAATGGCGACATTGTCAGACTCGCCTGGTAGCTGTTGTTATAAGAGAATTCAGCCAAATGCAGATGGTCTTCCCATGATCCACCGAAGTCTAGAATACAAGCCCGCAATAGATCTTCTAAAATGCGATTCACCCTCTCAGTCTGACCGTCTGTCTGAGGATGATAAGCGGTGCTCATGTTTAACTTCGTTCCCAGTTCGACTTGAAATGCCTCCCAGAATTTACTAGTGAATATCGTATCTCTATCACTTACTATGCTGAGCGGCACTCCATGTAGTCTAACTATTTCCCTGAAGTATATCTGTGCCAGACTCTGAGCAGTTCTATTTGATCTGACAGGTATAAAATGGGCGGTCTTCGTGAAACGATCTACGATCACCCAAATACTGTCATTCCCTTTTCTGGTTCTGGGCAAACCATCAATAAAATCCATGGAGATATGCTCCCACTTCCAGCCAGGAACTTCCAGTGGTTGTAATAATCCAGCCAATTTCTGTTGGTCGCTTTTAACTAGCTGGCAAGTAGGGCATCGACTAACATATATTGAGATGTCTCTTTTTAACGACTTCCACCAGAACGTGCGTTTGATGTCGTTATACATTTTATTCACACCTGGATGGATACTGAGCTTAGATTTGTGGCATTCATCAAGCACTTCTCTTCTTAGTTCAGGAATTTCTGGAACGCAAATTCGTCCTTCTAACCTCAGAATCCCTTCGCTGTCTAACTGGAAATCCGAAGCATTGCCTTTACGAATTCGCTGACTTATTCCTTTGATAAATTGGTCGTCTTCTTGGAGAGCCGATATCTTATCAATTAACGAAGTCGCAATGATGAAACTGGCGATCATTTCATTCTTTCGGCTTAACGCATCAGCCACGACATTGGCTTTCCCTGGAGTATATATAATTTCAAAGTCATATGCTGCAAGAAACTCCAGCCAACGTTGCTGCCTCAGGTTTAAATCCTTCTGAGTGAACAGATACTTTAATGACTGATGATCGGTAAACAGTTCGAATCTCTCACCGAGAAGATAGTGTCTCCAGATTTTCAAAGAGAATATGATAGCCAATAACTCAAGATCATGAGTTACATAGTTCTTCTCGTGTGGCTTAAGTTGACGGCTAGCATAAGCAATTACTTGGCCTCTTTGCATTAACACTGCGCCGAGGCCTTCTCTAGAAGCATCAGTCCACACTTTTAAATCCTGGTTGCCATCTATAATGGTTAACACTGGAGCTGTAGTTAATCTCAACTTTAGCTCTTCGAAAGCCTCCTCACTTTCCTGAGTCCATTTGAACTTAGAATGCTTCTTTGTAAGCTTTGTTAAGTGGCCAGATATCTTCGAAAAGTCTTTAACGAACTTCCGGTAATAGCTAGCCAATCCAAGAAAACTGCGGACTTCAGTGGGAGTACTGGGCTGTTTCCAATTTTGAATAGCTGTGATTTTGCTTGGATCCACAGCGATTCCATCTTTCGATACGACATGGCCCAGAAATTTCACTTCATCTTGCCAGAATATACATTTGGAAAACTTGGCTTTCAATACATTCCTTCTGAGGATTTCTAGAACCTGTTCCAGATGCTTTTCATGTTCGGCCTTTGATTTAGAGAAGATTAGAATATCATCAATAAAAACCAGAACAAATTTATTCAATACTCCTCTGAATACTCTGTTCATCAGATCGACGAAATAGGCTGGAGCGTTACATAAGCCGAACGGCATTACTAACCACTCGTAGAATAAGTCGGGGCCTCTGAACGCTGTCATTGGAACACACTCTTCGGCAATTCGAAGTTGATGGAAACCTGTAGCTAGGTCCATTCGCGAAAATACTTGTGCTCCATTTAATCGATCCAACAAATCATCAATCCGCGGCAAAGGATATTTGTTCTTTATTGTCTGTTTATTTAGATCACGATAATCCACACATAGACGTAGAGTACCGTCAGATTTTGGGACAAACACCACTGCTGCACCCCAATCGGAGAAACTAGGCCTGATCAGACCTTTCCATACTAGCTGTCTTGTTTGATTGTCTAATTCCTCTTTCTCTTTCAAGGACATTCTTCGAATAGCGTGAACTACCGGCCTTGCATTTGGAATTAAAGCAATTCTGAAATCTATTTCTCTCTGCGGAGGTAAGCGAACAACTTCCTCGAACACATCCGCATAATTCTTGACGACAGGAATATCTTTGATGAGGTCAGGAATATTTTCAGTGATTTCAGGGATATTTTCTATTTGGGCTGGAGAAACATTCAAAGCTGCCCAGAAGTCTTTTCTATTAGCATTCTGACCTTCACAGGGAATGGTTATATAATTCCCTAATTTGATCTTAGCTCTAACAACTCTCTCGGCGCATCTAACCTCTGCTTCATATTTGGTTAGCCAATCCAATCCCAGAATAAGATCGAATTCATCAAAATTCATGACTACAGAGATAATAGGGAATTTATAGCAAGAAAAGGAGACAGGTACTGCACAAATCCAACTGAGATTGATAGAACCCCCGACCGGATTCTGGACAGTCATTGGTTCCTTAAGCTTCCTCAAGCTTAAATCAAGTTTCTTTGCGGCACTCTTTGAAATAAAGCTTCGCGACGCACCTGTGTCAAACAGTACTTTAACTGGAATGTTTTTGACAGTAAGCGTTCCTTCTAAAACATCAGCCCTTTCTTGGCTTGCTGAGGGATCAGAAGTTTCTGCCAATTCATTCACCTGAACTACTTCAGGCTTCCTCAAGAGCCAGCAATCCTTTGCAAGATGACCAGTCTGCTTGCATTTACTGCAACCTCTTTTCTCTTGAAATCTCTCTTTGGATTTAGATCCCTTCTTTCTTCGTTTGTTCCAAGATCTACAACTTACCGCCAAATGTCCTTTTCTATTGCAGCTTGAGCACGTGGCGGTTGTTATTTGTTCGTTCCCAGATTCAGCCCTTTTTCTCTTGGCACTGAGCCTCTTATTGACCTCAGACTTTGTACTGGCTTCAGGAATATCAGCTTCTGACTTTGCTATGTCACTAGAACTGACTTCTTCTTCGTCGCATAACATTCCTTTCTTATGGAGATCTTCATACTGATAGGCCATATATATCATTTCAGAAAAAGGAAGCTTCACATGCCCCAATACTTTATTCTGATATTTCCTTTGAAGCCCGTGAATAAATCTCATATTTTTCCTCTTCGGATTTTGAATTAGGTGAGGAGCAAAGTGAGCAAGTTCATTGAATTTCTTATGATATTCGGGAATGGTCATATCACCTTGTATTAGATAAGAAAATTCATCACATAATCTCTCGGTTACTTCGGGAGGAGTAAACCTTTCTAGGAAAATCACTTTAAATCTGTCCCAGGTGATATCACCTTCTAGATTATCTTTGATGATTGATTCCCACCAGATTAAAGCTTCTTCTTTAAGCGCCCAAGATGCTACTAACCGTTTCTGGTCATCTCTCAGCTGGATATGCTCAAAGATTTTTTCGACAGAACTCAACCAAGCTTGAGTTTGAATAATAGATTCATTGCCCGAGAATTTTTCTCCACCCAGATTTCGATATCTCTTGAATAGAGCCTCTAGATCGGGTTCGGTATTCCTTCTGTTTCTGGCACTCATTTTTCTAGTACTTCTGCAATTAGCAGATCAAGTGTCAGGTCACAGAAAAGGTATTTTAAAACATAGAAACACATACTTCAATGTAAATGTGTCTATCAAGGTGTAATTTCATTCTGCTTTACTCATACTAGGATATTACTGATCCTATCTGTATAGAGTTGCCCGTCCTAGAACACTACTGGTTCTATTTCTGACGAGTTCATTCAAATGTTATATTCCAGAACTAAGCTTAACCAAAGCTCTGATACCACGTTGAGACGACCCGATTTCCCGTTCTCACGGAAACAAGGTTATCTTTTGGAATATAACACAGAAACATAAAATAGCAGAACAGAATTAAATAAATACACCAGAATGAACAACAAAATATACTGGATAAAAGTAATCATCAGAGTTACACAGTATACAGGATCTTACTTAGTACAAATACAGTTCAGCTATACATAAATGTCTACAGCGGAAATAAACAAAATATGTACAATAGGAGCTGAACAGCATAAAAAAGAAATAAATGATAGAATCCATCTTCAGCTCCAACTATCCAGAAAGAACCAGCCAAACCTGAATACAAGGCTGCCCGTGTAGAAAAAGGGGCACCCGAGTTTGAGAGTGAAACAAACTACGAGTCAGTCATGGGACTGGTATGAGAAATCCACTCAACACATATATATAATTGGCTAATCACAGGACCACGCCACTTTCGTGGAACGGGTTTACTCCATTGGATTGCCAGTGCTTTAAAACAAATCTTTCTTTTAAACATCGCTATGCTTTTTATAAAAATGAAGCCGTTATAAGACTCAGTTCCCATCACACAATGCAACGCAAACCGAAGGATAGAGTTTTTACCTTATAACGGCCAAGATATGCTTGATACGAATAAAACAAAGGCATTTGATATTATTGCTAGTGTTTATATGTTTTGAAAAACAATTTCAAATCATAACTATCAATCATAGACGACATGAGCGTCCCATGCCACTATGTCGCCAAATGTATATATACAATCGAAACCGCATCGTCACGTATTTGGAAATTGGATTTCCGTCATGAACCAAGGCAAAAGATAGTCCTTACCGAATTCGAGACGCTCTAGCCCGCCCCTCAGGATCAGAACGCATCAACCCTTTAGATCGTCAGGGCCGGTCCACCGATGTGGATTATTATGCCTGAACACTACGTCTCCCCGCCCTTTGGGGCGTAAACGAGCCAACGAATGACTCCATCGGACCCGGATCGTCCGATCAAACCGAGGCGCCTCGCAACAGCAACAACCACATAGGTGAAAAGTATATAAATGTCAGGGCTGGTAGGTCACTGACACCACCCTAGCTAGAAAGAAACGCAGGCCCTCCCTGATGTCCTCTCCCGTTTTAGGTTCATACCGGGGTGTGAGGCTCGCGAATTTACGTTATACACAAAGCTACGCCACACAGGCGGTGCTTTGATCATCACCACAAGACTTTGCTTTTCAACAGAAGCCCTGATCACTGCATCTTAGCATGCCACACAGGCAATTCATACCGTGCAACTGATGGCTATCAATCACACAGAACAATTCCAATGTCGGACACACAGTCCATTTACAAGTCCGTTCTGGGTCTGAACGAAACCGGAGGCACTAAATACCTCGCAAACCCTTTGATCAACACGTACGTCTGAACGATCACCACTCATTATCCATATTTCGGGATGCCTCCCAATCAGGACCTCGGTTACCATCCAAACGAGGTGAAGATCTCCGGTCTTCGACCATCGTCTTCATCTTCGACTTTCAATCGTCGGTCTATTATTCGAAATGAGAATTAACTCGGCCTTTTCAAATAATTCACGTATATTTAGAATTTTAAATCGATTTATTTCGATGGTTAAATTATTCGACAACACCAATTGTGTTCTTTAATGTAATTTTCACACCAACCACATTCAACCATCAAACATCACATAAATCAAGCAAATTCAGTTTATTTCCATTCCATATCGCTTACGATATTTAATAACTATTTATCGCTATTTTTATTTATTTTAAAATAGCCATTTTATTTAAAACGACGCTTCGGGCCATAAGGCGGCCGTGGCGCTGTTTTTCTTCAGATTTGATTTACACATATCTAAAAATCTAACCGTTGGATCCCCACAAAATTTACATCATTAGAAAGGTCTTTTCGAAACGAATCCAACGGTTCCAGTTTCGGGAAAATCCGACGGTCGGATCTCCCGGTACAATCGTTTGAAGTTTCGATTTCAAAATACGAACTGCAGCGTCGTTATTCGATTAAATATAATTTTATTTATATATATAAATAAATATAATCGTTTCTGGCGCTGTTTTTCTTCAGATTTGAATTAAACATTCCAGACAATCCAACCGTTGGATTTTTACAAGGTTGGTGCCGTTGGAAAGATTATTCCAAGGCGAACCCGACGGTTGAGGTTTCGGGAAAATCCAATGGTCGGATTTCCCGTACTAGTCGTTTGAAATCACGGTTTCAAAATACGAACTGCACGGCCTCGTTTCGTTTTAATTTTATTTATATTTATATAGTTATATAAATATAGTTCATTCAATGATTTCTATATCGTTTTCACTTCAAAAAATTTTCTAACACCTTAAATTTTGGAAAAATTTCGCCATAACCTCCCCTGCACCGGGAGCGTCGGGAAATCGCAAATAGCGTCCCGGTCCTTCTAATCTCAAAAAGAAAAAGAAAAAGCCAAACGGCTAGCCAACAGGCTCAAAATCATCACTCAAACAAATCAGTAAATGTGTACCTATTTGTCGGGCACAAATTTTATTCCTCTTCTCTAGCCCCTTTGCTATAACCTGTTCAATGAATATGCATGTACATATATATACAGTCCATATCATTTTTCATTTTCTATTCAACTTCATATTTGATTTCTATTTGGTTTAAAAACACCATTCATTCTAACGTTACATAAATAGGTGCAAATCATTTCATTAGCTAATTAATGAATATTTCAACTCATATATGTTTATTTTGAACCAGTGGCTATTTTTAACACTTCACATTTCAACGATTTATGCATACAATAAAAATGCGATTTTTATTGTAAAACGATTCATTTCAAAACACTATTTTTCTATATAGTTCATATAGTCGATAAAAGGTGATTTTTATTATCAAACAATTTATTTCAAAATATGAATACCATTCAACACATGAATTGCTAAACAACGAATGAATATCAATTCAACACATGAATGTTTTCTATAGTTTTTATATATAGATAAAAATGTGATTTTTATTATCGAACTATTTATTTCAAAATATGAATACCATTCAACACATGAATTTCTAAACAACGAATGAATATCAATTCAACACATGAATGTTTTCTATAGTTTTTAGATATCGATAAAAATGTGATTTTTATTATCGAACTATTTATTTCAAAATATGAATACCATTCAACACATGAATTTCTAAACAACGAATGAATATCAATTCAACACATGAATGTTTTCTATAGTTTTAAGCATATGAAAATAATTCAAACACACAAATATTATTCAAAATTTCGGCAGCATAACGGCAGGGTAGTTACACCGGCACCGTCCCTAGTACGGCTCCTCGCTCTACCTTAAAACCTCGCGGTTTTTGACAATGGGAAACATGCATCTAGTTCGCACGTAGGCGGCATGTATATATATTTATTTCATTTCCACAAACTAATCCTATGTGGTTTCAACCAAATATTTCACAACCACAAATGGGTATTTTTCAACCACAATCAACCAATATCAATCACAAACAATCCCAAACAATCATTCAATTTTCACCACAATTTCAACCAATAAATATCGTCCATGGTTTGTGGACGAGGGGGCGTATATATATATATAGATATATATTTATAGATAGCAATTCACTTTCATATTCACTCACATATATTTATATTTTTAAATCAGAAGTCTCACCAATAGCTATCCAACTGCACGATACTT
Organism: Allium sativum; assembly: GCA_030737875.1. Classification (NCBI taxonomy): domain Eukaryota; kingdom Viridiplantae; phylum Streptophyta; class Magnoliopsida; order Asparagales; family Amaryllidaceae; genus Allium; species Allium sativum. The sequence goes on along the minus strand of CM060921.1, from coordinate 503,145,191 downwards.
CTTAATAGAAATCTTCGCCTATTTTTCGCTTTCACCCGTATTCTCTGCATATGTAAAAATCGAATTTTTACGATGTTATTCAATATATAAAAATCTGATTACTACCTCGACTTTCGATAAATAAAAATATGATTTTTACTTTCGACTTTCGATATATAAAAAAATATGATTTTTACTTTTGCTTTCAACATATAAAAATATGATTTCTACTTTTCTAAAAGAAATCAGTTTTATTCTTTTACAAAATCAGTTTTTATCTTTTTAAAGAAATCAGTTTTCACTTTTAAAACAATTCAGTTTTCTACCTTTCTAAAAGAAATCAGTTTTAATTTCTTTTTAAAATATCAGTTTTAAAATTCCTTAAAAGAAATCAGTTTTAAAAATTCTTTTATAAAAATCTGTTTTATACTTTTAAAACTTTCAGTTTTTATACTTTTAAAAATATTCAGTTTTTACTTTATAAAAATTTCTGTTTTCTATATTCTTTCAAAAATTCTGTTTTTATAATCTTTTAAAAATTTCTGTTTTTAAAATCTTTTAAAAATTCTGTTTTAAAATCCTTTTAAAAATTCTGTTTTAAAATTCTTTTAAAAATTTCTGTTTTTAAAATCTTTTAAAAATTTCTGTTTTTAAAATCTTTTAAAAATTTCTGTTTTTAAAATCTTTTTAAAAATTCTGTTCTGTTTTTTTTTTTATAAAAATATTCAGTTTTAAACTTTATAAAAATTTCTGTTTTAAACTTATAAAAAAAATTCAGTTCTAAACTTTATAAAAATTCAGTTTTTAATTCTTTTATAAAAAATCTGTTTTTAATTCTCAGTTTTTAAACCTAATTTTATAAATTCAGTTTTTAAATTACGTTTAAATAAAATAAAAATAAAATAATAAAAATAAAGGAAATACTTACAGGGGGGGAAAAGAAGATCGGCGGCAGGGTTCGAACGGTGGTGTTGCTTCGTCGGTGCGGTCTCGAGGGGGAGGGGGGGCTGCTTCGTCGGTGCGGCGGTCTTGAGGGGGGCGACGGCGCTCCAGGGGGCTTCGTCGGAGTTCGTGCGAGGGGGGCTGGCGATTTAGGTTTTAGGGTTTTTTTTTTTTCTTTTTTTTTTCTTTCGTCTGAATCGAAATGAAAGGGGGGGGCCAAGCGGGAGATAAGGAGGGAGGGAGGGAAATTAAAATATTATATTTTTTTTTTATTTAATTATTCAAAAAGTTGACTTTTACTTACGACCTCGAAACGAGGCCCACCGCCTGTCGTCCATAGCGTTTTACCCCTATTCCGAACACAATGGGATATGTATCGCAAGCTGGTTTGATCGTTACAATCGGTTTCCCTTTGAGTTTTCATTTAAATCACTATATTGAATTTTAAACGTACATTTCAAATTACCGGGGCCACATACTGACTAGAAAAATTCCAGAAAAATATTTTCTAGCTTCGTATTGACGATACGGTCCTAACAAAACTAGTTTCGTCGAATTCTGAGACCGTTTGAAAAATGGCCAATTTCCAGTCGATTAAAATCAACAGAAACTGGTCAAATGCGATTTCCTTTGCCACGCTCACATATTGATTCGAAAAATTATGAAATTTGAAACCTAACAATAACTTGACACTGCGGATCTAACAAAAGTGGTTTCGTCGAAATCCGAGGTCATCTGCAAAATATCCATTTTTAAGGGCCTGAATTCTATAGCGACTATTCAGAATTTTCAACTGGACATATCTTTTGATTCCCGCTATCAAACTTCGATTGGTCGGATTCGTTAGAAAGATATCATCAATTAGATTCCATTATTTTTGGTTTCACTAAGATCCGGATTGTTTTGCACCCGGTATATTCAATTGAAGTTTGAAATCGAATTATCGAACTACCGCGCCATTTTCAATTCTATATATAATTATAATTAATTATATTCGTTTTCAATTGTCGATTCGAACTCAGTTTTCATCGCCATTATTTAAAATATTTATTTTAAATATTTAAAATCCATTATTTTAGCCAATTTAAAATTTTTAAATTGGTTCAGATTTTCTGGGTCGTTACAACAATCGAGTATATAAAGATTTTGCATATACGCGTCATGAACGTATATTCGAAGTTTTAATATACTAGATAGATATAGAATCATACTCTAGTGGCCCGAAGATGATTCTGATGGTTGAGTACTCGTCGTCAGAATTTATATTCGAGTGACGAAGGTGTGATATCCATATATTTCCATTAGACTGGTGTGAGAACCAAAATTACATAAGTTTATTGTTGTGATTTGGCATCAAAACATGATTTTTTGTATATATATCAAAATTATGAATTTGAAACGTTAATCCACTAATTGATTGATGTTTGTGTTGTTTGTTTATTTGCTTGATAATTTTGAACCATTTAGCCTAATTAAACCAAACGGTGAATTGTATTGAAAATTGGTCGCATTTGTTTGCATATACATGTACTTACATTGAACAGGTCATAGCAAGGAGGCTAGAGCAGAAGAATAAAATTTGTTTGCCCGACAAATAGGTACATGTTTATCATAATTTACTGTTTTGTTTGGGTGATGATGATTTTATGAGCCGATTGGCTTTTTCTTTTTCTTTTTTGAGATCAGAAGGCCTGTATGGCAATTTCGGGATTTTCCCGGTGCTCCCGGTGCAGGGGAGGTTATGGCGAAATTTTTCGAAAATTTAGGGTGTTAGCCAAATTTTTGAAAAATTTGAAAAGTTTTTAGAAACTGAAAAGTTGAAGAACTTAAGCCGTAATCAAAATAATGGAAGTTGAGTTGAATTGTTAAACAACTTTCGGCTTCGTTCCTTTTCGAGGACGAAAAGTTTTAAGTGGGGGAGATTGTAACAACCCGGAAATGCGAGCCAGTTTAAATTTTTTATTTTGGCAATTTTAGCGAATTTTGCATATATAAAATGAATTATTTTAAATAATACCGACGAGAAATTTATTTTGAATAGAATTAGAACGTATATATTTATATACGTCGTCGTTAGAATATAAATAATTATTTATAATTATAAAAGGAATAGAAAATGGCACGGTAGTTCGATAATTCGATTTCAAACTTCAATTGAATGTGCCGGGTGCAAAATAAACCGGATTTTAGTGAAACCAAAAATAAAGGAATCTAATTGTGACTATCTTTCCAACGAATCTGAAAAATCAAAATTTTATAGTAGGGATAAAAAGATATGTCCAGTTGAAATTTCAAAATAGTCGCTATGGAATTTCAGCCCTTAAAAATAGTCATTTTGCAAACGATCTCGGATTTCAACGAAACCACTTTTGTTGGATCCGTGACGTCAAATTATTGCTAGATTCCAAATTTCATAATTTTTCGAATAAATATGTGAGCGTGGCAAAGGAAAATGCATTTGACCAGTTTCAGTTGATTTTAATTGACTGAAAAATGGCCATTTTTCCAGCGGTCTCAGAATTTGACGAAATCAAATTTGTTAGGACCGTATCGTCAATACAAAGCTAGAAAATATTTTTTGGGAATTTATAGAATTAGTATGTGACCCCAGTAAATTGAAATGCGCGTTCAAATTAAATATATAGAGTTATATTTTGATCTTGACGGAAACTGATCGAAACAATCGAATGAGCTTACAATACATATTCCATTGTGTTTCGAATGGGGGTAATTAGCTATGGACGACAGGCGGTGGGTTCGATTTCGAGTCCAAATTATAAGGGTACTTTATAGAATTCAAAACTTAATTAAATAAAAAAATATATAAGCTCTACACCTTCTCTCTCTCCCTTTATTAGTCAAACCCGCTGCTAGGTCAAAATAGAAAAAAAAAGGGGAAAACGACGGAACGCCAATGCACCGCCCCCTGGTGACCATCGCCACCCACCTCCCTCTGCTCCGCCCTCGTTTCCCTCTCCTCCGCTCATCTTTCTCCCCTCCTACTCATGAGTTCGATTAGCCCTAGCCCAGATTGGTCCCTCCGTCGCCATACAGGCGATTGCCCACCTCGTCCTCCGCCGTGCCAGGCCCCACGTCGGCGTCCAAGGCTGCGCCCTCCTCGCGCAGCACACCTCCAGCGCGATCCCCCTTTCTCCCTCCTCTACGCCACCAGTTCATGAACGAGCCTCTCCCCTTTAAAATAATACTGTAAGTTCTTCCTCCTTCAATCTTTAATTTATAAAACTGATTTTGTATAGTGTAGAAAAAACTGATTTTTGTTAACTTAAAAAAAAAACTGTTTTTTTTGTATAGTTTAAATAAATAATAAAAAAAACTGAAAAAAAAATGATTTTGAAAACAATAAATATATGATTTCGAAAACAATAAAAATATGATTTTGAAAGTAATAAAGATATGATTTTTGATGAATATAAAAATATGATTTTTACAATATGAACTTCACGTTAAAAATATGATTTTTATGATATGAATTTCGTGTTGAAAATGTGATTCTCATTTTAAAGTAGCAATATAAAAATATAATTTTTATAAAGTAGAATTATAAAAATACGATTTTTATATTATATGGATAGTAAAGATTAAATCTTTATATTTGAAAAGATTAAATCTTTATATTTGAAAAGATTCAATCTTTATATTTGAAAAGGGGAAATCTTTATATGAAGAATAGCGTGGTAAAAATATAATCTTTATTATATGAACATCGTTGTAAAAATAGAATTTTTATCTATATAGTAGTGATGTAAAAATAGAATTCTTATCTATATAGTAGTAGTATAAAAATGTGACTTTTATGTACATAACAATAATATAAAAATATGGTTTTTATATATGTAGTGGCTACGGACAATGAAATGGACAAAAGGCGAGAACAACGATGACTTCTACATGAGAAGAGTCGAGGCGTTTGGATTAGCTATTGGTGAGAATTTCTCACTCTAAATTTCTTTTTCTAGTTATATATATATACACTAGGATGCAGACGGTGCTTAGCAGCACCCGACACCCATCGTCCACAAACCATGGATGGCTTGTTTGTTTGATTGATGTGTTGTGAAAATTGTTTGTGATGTTGATGTGAAATCGATAATAAATTGTAGATGGTTGAAATAAATTAATTATTGTTAAAAATATAATTTTTGACGTGAATGTGAATAAATGAATATTTATAAACAAATCGGCCGATTTTTTTTATATACACTGATTTTACTGATATTGATTGGGAGATAAATTTTACACATCGCCCAACTGCACAAATAAAATCTGTGTTTGATTGTTTGAAACCCCATACGGGTGTTGGGATGATATTTGGCATACACTAATCCCAATTATCAAATTGTAAGTCGATCGATGGGTCGACAGGCTGTGTAAGCGTTGATTATTTATATTTGATGCTTATGCAGTTGTGTGGTGCACTTTGGATGATGGTTGATTGGTTATCGTTGCCATTAAATACATGTGTTTTATGGGATCCATATAATTAACTTTGTATGGTAATTGATTGGGCCTCATTTCAATTTAGAAAATAAAGAATATTATAAAATAAAGGTTCATGTGTTGACAGTACTCATCCGTTGAGATTAGTCATGTGTTGAACGAAATATTTTAACAATAAAATTTACATCTTTATCATATAAAATTAGAAACTAAGTGGAAAATAGATAAGATGAGTGGTCTCCTAGGTATTGACCTGATGTTGGTTTCGGCCTTCGGGCTTAATATTAAGGGAATCGTTCTCTTACTAATTTACGGTTGGAGTCTGATTTAAATCAAACGATAGATACCATGATTTTTATAAAATATATTGAATAACAAAAATAGTCACACGTGGACAGTACTCATTCGTTGAGATTAGTCATGTGTAGACAAAAATATAGTCATGTATTGAAAGAAATATAGACTCATTTGTTGAATAGAATAACGAAGTTATTGAAATATATAAAGTCGTGTTGATTAGAGATGCGCTATTTTGACGCAAACGATATTTATATCGATTATATTCATTTTTTTATTGAATTGAATTGAATAGAAAATGAATTTGATTTGAATGGAATAGAAAACGAATTTGATTTGAATGGAATAGAAAACGAATTTGAATTGAATTGAATAGAAAACGAATTTGAATTGAATTGAATAAAAAACGAATTTGAATTGAATTGAATAGAAAACGAATTTGATTTGAATTGAATAGAAAACGAATTTGATTTGAATGGGATAGAAAACGAATTTGATTTGAATGGAATAGAAAATGAATTCGAACTGAAATGAATTTGAAATTTGAATTGAATTGATATGAATTTGAAACGAATCAATAAGGGAAAATTCAATTTTGATTTAGATTTGAAATGAAGGTTAAAATTGTTTTTGAAACGAATTTAAAACTATTTATAAAATTCGTTTTAAATAGAAATCGACGAAATATATATAATATATATATTATATATATAATGGCCTGAATAGAACGCGCCGCGCCGCGGCAGTTCATAAATTTCGACCATTGACTTCGAACGGACATTACGGGAAATCCGACCATCGGATTCTCCTAAACCCAGAACCGTTGGGTTCGTATCGAAAAGAGCTTTCTAAAGAATATTAGAAATTTGAAATCTAATGGTTGGATTTGGAGATACGTCCAAATCAAATTTGGAAAAGGTCGCTGTAAGTGCAGTTCGATGGCCGTTGATGGAAATCAACTGTACGGACCTTGATAAAATTATTAAAAATATCAATAATTTGTGTAAAATCATAAGAAATGATTTGGGAAAATTTGGGATGAAAAAACTCCATATTTGAAAAGGTGAAAATAGATTTTTATCGAAATAAACTAGTTCTGAACTAAAATTAAAACCCAACTATTTATAAATAAATAAATTGGATTTGAAATGGGTTTAAATAGAATTGATTTGTGGGTTTATCGTGAAGGGTGTTTTTGAATAACACTTGTTCTTTAACCCAATAATAAATAGAACGAGGTTTGGGTTTATCGTGAACTATGTTTTAAATGACATTAGTTCTTTAACCCAGAAAAGGGAGTTTTAATGATCTGCAATTAGATTGAAATGTGGATTGATAATTTAAATTATCAAATATAGAAAGTGAGCGAGAACGGAGTATCACCAGTTTTGCTCCAAAACGATAGTCAAATCTTTAATTAGATTTGAACGTGAAATGGTAATTAATTTTACTGATAACACCGTGGTGTTAGATATGGAGTATTACCAGTTTTGCTTCATGGGATGAATAGGTTGGGATTGGGAAATAAAATAAATAATTACTTCAGTGTGGTTCGCTAATCCCGACTAGTTTGGAAAACCATAATTTGGTTTGAAATGGCATCCAAAGGAAGATTAAAGAATAAATTTAAAGAATTTATCTTGGATAAAATTAATGGGAACTTTCCCCTAAGAATGTGAAATTTAGAAACTAGCTGTAGGTTAGTTAAGAAGAATGGTTTCCTGGGTATTGATCTGATGATGGTTTCGGCCTTCGGGGTTAATATTTGGGGAATTGCTCTCTTACTGATTTACGGTTAGTGACTAATGAATTGGAATGAGGCGTATGTTGTGTTTGTGTAACATTTGTTTATAATATACGTGGGTTGTTCGGAAAGGCCGGGTTTATACCCATTCTGAATAACCGATTCGACGACATGTCGAAGACGAAGACAGTGGTTGAAGACCAGAAGTCTTCACATCGTTTGGGTGATTACTGATGATCTTGATTGGGTTGTACACCCAAGATGAGGGAATCAGTTGGTGATCGTCCAGACGTACTTGGAGATCGATGGATATGCGAGGAAAGTGCCTCCAGTTTCGTTCAGACCCACAACGAACTTGTAAATGGATTATGTGTCTGACATTGGATTTTATTCTGTGTTGATTGATTTCTGTTAAATATATATCTGTTTGGCGGCGGAGAATTTATTCTCTTGCTTAACGCCCTTCTCTGAGACGTATGAGCTTAGAGGTTATATATCGATAGATATCAATCGCATGGCATGAATTGCCTGTGTGGCACGCTGAGTTGCATGGATCAAGGCTTCTGTTGAAAAGAAAAGTCTTGTGCTTGATGATCAAAGCACGGCCTTTGTGGCATAACTTTGTGTATAACGTGAATTCGCGAGCCTCACACCTCGGTATGAGTCAAAAACGGGATAAGGACTACAGGGAGAGTACGACGTTTCTTTCTAGCTTTGGTGGTGTCAGTGACTTACCAGCCCTGACATTTACATACTTTTTACCTATGTGGTTGTTGGATGAGGCGCCTCGATTTTAGGTCTGTTAGAACCGGGAAACGTGTGTTCAGGAATTGCCAATCCTCAAACGTAAGAGAGGACCGGCCCTGAAGATCCAAGGGTTGCCCAGAGTGTGTAATCCTGGGACATTTGCTAGAGTGTCTCGAATCAGAGAGGAGCTTGCCTCTTGCCTCGACTCATGATGGAAATCCAATTTTCAATACGTGTATTTCGGTTTTATTTGTAGAGCCTAGTATGGCGACATGATAGATGGTACCCATGCCGCCTAGGATTAATATTTATGATTGAAATTGTTTTGTCACTATACACTTATTATAGTATCAAATGATTTGTTTTAAACGTACCAAGCATGTTTGGCTATTATAAGGGAAAACCCTATCCTCCGGCTTGCGTTGCATTGTGTGATGGGACCTGGGTCTTATAATAGCTTCATTTTTTGAAAAAGCATTGCGCTGTTTATTCTATGCACTGGTATTCTTGGGAGGAAACCCGTTCTGTGTTATATGGCGTGGTCCCTTGAATTACTCTCTTTTAAAGTAAAATTTAAATGGCTGTTTTTAATTCTCACACCAGTCACATGACTGACCTGGAGTTTATTGTTTTAACCTAAACTCTGGGTGCCCTTATTTTCGACACGGGCAGCTAGTAGTTTTGGCTTTGCAGATTTATATTCACAGGATCCTGATTTACAGCTGGAACGATGCTCGGAAAGCTCTGTATCCATGTATTACTTCCAGTTGTGTTTTATATTGTTTTTCCGCTGCTATGTAATTTATTGTAATCTCTGATATTTATCGAATGTAATTTATTCAATTATACTCTGTATATTCTTATATCTGATGGAATTGTTGTAATAGCAATGAAATGTTCTTCCGTCTGCATTCTGGTTTGTCCTGTTCTCAAACGATCAGGGGTTTCAAACGGTCTAGATCGGTTTAACGACTGATTCGGATTGAGCGAAATTCCTTGCCGTCACAATTCCGGACCTAATGAATGTGGTTTCATCGAAAACGGAGGTCGTTTGCAAAATGGCTATTTTTGAGGGCTATATATTATTTAAAATATATATAAATTCCATAGCGACTATTTGGAACTTGAAACTGGACATAACTTATAATTAATAAAGTGAAATCTCAATTTCTTACATTCGTTAGAAAATTATAGTTCAAAATATTCGAACGTTTCTTGTTTTACTGAAACCCGATTTATATTGAATTCTGTATATTCATTTGAAGTTTAAAATCGAATTTTCAAATTACCGCACCATTTCAAACTCGTTTTAATTAAAGTTTAAATTTATACATTCTAACTTCAATTTAAATAATTTTTTAGTTGTTATTATTTAAAATAAATCATTTTAAATAATCAAAATGCATTAAAATAGCTTAAACTAAAATTTTAAATTGGTTCTGAAATTCTGGGTTTGACAATCTCCCCTACTTAAAACTTTTTCATCCTCGAAAATGAACAGAATTGAAAGTTGTTTAACTAACCAACTCAACTTTCATTCTGACTTGAGTTATTCAACTTTTTAGTTTCTAAGAACTTTCAGATTTCTCAAAAAATTGGCTAACACCCTAAATTTTCGAAAAATTCGCCATTACCTCCTTTGTATGGGGAGGGTTTGAAAAATTTATTGGGCCGTAGTAGGAACCCAATAAATCAAATAAAAGCATACACAAATTTTGTGACCTATCTATGCCAAGGGAGACGTATAAAAAGTCAAAATCTCATACCTTGCCCAGTGTTGGAAATAAAATAATCCATGTGTCATAATTAAAAACAAGAGAGACGTGAATCTTTTGTTATCTCCAGACCTGTGTAGGGTTTTTATTAAATTCTGCCCTGAGCACCTTTATATGTATTTAATTAAGTCCATAAACTGTCTTCTGTTCAGCTTGTAATTCAGTCCTCGCCATACAAGCATCTAGCCCGTATGGAAATCCAAACCTTGTCATATAAGCGCCAAATGCTTATATGGAATATGATATGCTATGGCCTCTATATAGGTCTTCGGTTCAACCTGTAATTCAGTCATCGCCATACAAGCATCTTGCTTGTATGGTAATCCAAACCTCGTCATATAAGCACCAAATGCTTATATGGAATATGATATGATATGCTATCTTCATGAAGTATGTCGTGTGGGATAGTTCACAATTTATTTGTTGCTATCTTATGGCGTACATTGTATTTCACACAGAGCAACCATCACAGCGCATCCAAATTCATTCACAGGTGTTGATATAATAATAAAATTGCGCAATCAACTCATTAAGGTGCACCTATTTTTCGGACATGCAATTTATTTCTTTACTCAACATGAAGCCCTTAACCTGCTCAACATATACATACATACATATATATATATATATATATATACACACACACAAACACACACAAGTCTATGTACGCAATTCCAATCGATTTTCAATTTAGTTCCATATTTGACTCGATTTGGCTAAATTTTACCTTTCATTCTCTTATTGGTTTGATCATTCTAATATTTTATTACTTAACTAATAATCACACATCACAACTAACAATCAATTAGTTGATTAGCTTTTTCAAATATATAACTTTTATATATAGTCAAAATCATATTTTCGGTGTCAAATAACAAACAATAAATTCTAACTAAGTTTTAGTTTTCACACTAGTCAATTGGAAATATATAGATATCCCATTTTCGCAACTCGAAATAAATGCGGGTGATGGAGCTCCATCATCAGAATCATCCCGGATGACTAGAGTGTGATTCGATATCTACCCAGTATATTTGAGACTTCGGATACATGTGGGTCAGACGTATATTAAAAATCTCCTTATACCCGATAGTCCAAAATCAATATAAAATAAAATACTCAAATATGTATAATAAAATACAGTTTAAAATTAAATTCATGTTTATAAATAACACTTTTCCAACTCATTCTTGGGTATTACTAACCCTATCTCTAACGAGTCATTCTTATAAGATATTACTAATCCTATCTCTGATTAATTCTTTCATTCGGTTCTAAGTATCTTGTCCTCTAGCTTTGTAAACCAAAGCTCTGATACCAACTGAGACGACCCAGACTTCCCTGATCCCCGAAGAGACGGAACAACCTGGATTTCTTTGAGAACACGACGCATCGGAACACAAACATGAGAACATTTCATTGCTATTACAACAATTTACATCAGAGTACAAGATGTCAGAGTTCAAATAAATAATATTACATAGCGGAAATAAAATAATACCAGAGATTAAAATACAAAGCAGCAGAAATTTAGATGTATAAATACAATGTATAGTGGAAATACATCAAACACCACAACCGAAAGAAATACACTGATACAAAGCTTTCCGAATATAGCTCCATCTGTAATCCAGGATCCTGTGAAAAGAAATATCTGCGAAACCAAAACTACTACCTGCCCGTGTGGAAAATATGGGCATCCAGAGTTTAGGAATAAACAATAAACTCTAAGTCAGTCATGGGACTAGTGCGAGAACTAAAACAGTTATTAAAACTTTACTTTAAAATAGGGTAAATCAAAGGACCGCGCCATATAACATGGAAAGGGTTTACTCTCATGAATACTCTGAAATAAAACAGTTCATAAACAACGCAATGCTTTTGAAAAAAAGAAGCTATTATAAGACCCAAGTCCCATCACACAATTCAACGCAAGCCGGAGGATAGAGTTTTACCTTATAATAGCCAAACATGCTTGATATGCTTTAAAACGAATCATTTTTGATATTACTATAAGTGCATAGTGTCAAAAACAACTTCAAATATAAATGTATCAATCATAGATGGCATAGGTGCCATATATTATATTGCCATACATATGTTACAACTAAAACCGAAAAATGTGGTATTGGAAATTGGATTTCCATCATGAGTCAAGGAAAGGGATGGCTCCTTCCGACTCGAGACACTCTAGCAAATACCTCAAGATCACACCTAAGGGCAACTCTTGGTTCTAGTAGGGTCGGTCCATACGAATAGTTATTCATGAACACACATTTCCCCGGTCCTATCGAACCTATCACTTGGCCAGTAGCGACCAATATATCTGATTCGCCTCGCAATCCATCATCCGTATAAGCAAAAATGTCTGGGCTCCATACCATGACACCACGTCTAGCTAGAAAGAAACGTCATGCACTCCCGGCGTCACTGATCCCGTTTTAGACTCATACCGGGGTGTGAGGCTCGTGAATTAATGCTATACACAAAGATATGCTATTTAAGCTGTGCTTTGATCATCAACCACAAGACTCTGCTTTTCAACAAAAGCCTTGATCATTTGAATAAATTCTCCGCCACCAAACAAATATATATTTAATAGAAAACAATCAACACGGAATGAAATACAATGTCAAACACACATCCATTTAAAAGTTCGTTCTGGGTATGAACGAAACCGGAGGCACCTTATTCCTCGTCCCATACGTCCAATACAGGAGTGAGGTCCTCGCATATCCGGTCGATCTCCAAGTACGTTTGGACGATCACCACTTATTACCTTGTCTTAGGTGTACAACCCAATCAAGACATTAGTAATCATCGAAACGATGTGAAGATCTCCGGTCCTCAATCACCGCCTTCATCGTTATCTTTTAGTCGTCGTATTAGTTATCCAGAATGGGTTAAACCCAATCTTTCTGAATAAATCGCTTATTTTATAATCAATAATCAAGTGTTATAAAAACATATCCTACGCCTCATTCCAATTCAGAATATTCTTTTATTCAGATATTCACATCTTAGGAACGGTTCCCGTTAATTTTATCAAAGATAGATTCTTTTAAACTTATTCTTTAATCTTCATTTGGATATCGGTTTCAAAAGATTTTATTTTATCCTTTAACAATTTCAAATCAAATTAAGGTTTATAAAACTAGTCAGGATTATCGAACCTTGCCGAAGTAATCATTTATGATTTTATTTTATTTTTCCAATCCCACCTCATTCATCCTATGGAGCAAAACTGGTAGTACTCCATTCCTAACACCCACGGTGTTATTAGTAAAATTAATTACCATTTCACGTTCAAATCATATTTTGATTTTCACTGAAAATTATTTTAAATATTTTTTATTTCTGAATTGAAATTAGACTCAATCACTTGACATATAATATTATTTATATGGATTCCATACATCGCATGTATACAAAAATAGTGACGAACAACTATTAAACATTCAATTCACATCCTGAGTGCAATTTACAATTGCATGAGCATTAAATAATTAAATAACGCTTATAACAGTTTGTCAATCAATCGGTTGAAATACAACTATATACAAGGGCAATGTGTAAATTAATTATCATCCCCAGACCCATGTGGGGTTTTTCAACCAACAACAATGAATTCAAATTAATCACTGGTTAATAAATTTAACCAATTCTAATTTGATTCAAATTATTTTTCTAATTAACAATTTTTCACCGTTTAAATTATAAATGGATATTTATAATTTAATTTCAACTACCACAATAATATTAACATTATTTTTAATATGTTAATCATTACAATCACAACACAATACAGTCAATTAAATCATGCATGGTTTTCAAACAACAGTGGATGTAAGCTAACAGACACCGTACAACATTTGTGATAATTAAAACTGATAAAAATCTATACTAGCAATTTATATTTTTTTAGTTATAAAAAAATAACTATACAAATATTTTAGTGAGAGAATTCTCATATTGGTTTCCACTCCTTCAGTCTTTATTTCTGAATTTCAGTTTTTAAACTAAATTAAACTACCATTTAATTTGGCTCAAAATCCAACTTGCTCCATTTCTGTTCTGGTTAATTCCATGTTGTAGTGTTCATCACAACGATCGCAACGCAACTGAATGGTCGGATTCCGACCTCGTATGAAAAAGATATTGCATTTTATATGTTAATTACAAAAATTAATTAATGAAATAATTAATCAGTTCATTAATTATATCATTAAGGGTTTTAATACCCTTTCTTTCTTCGTTCTAGGCCAATAAAATGAACCCCTTCTTCGATTTGAATACCTCGTCGTCGCTTCGCCTAGGGGCCACCGGAGCTCCATCGCCATAGCCCACGTCGGAGCCCTTTCCGGCATCTCCCTCCCCCCTGAATGATGCGCCACTTGGTGGGGCCTCCACCTCGAAATCCGTGTCCAAAGTCGGCTGGATAGATATAGAATCACACTCTGGGCGCCCGAAGATGATTCTGGTGATGCCGCGGCATCATCAGTATTTAGGTTCGACTTTCGAAAGTGGGATATCTATATATTTCCAATTGATTGGTGTGAGAACCAAACTTAGATAGGGTCTATTGTTGTAAATTGGCATCAAAAACCTGATTTTCTGTATATATGTCAAAATTATGAATTTGAAATGTTAACTCGCTAATTGACTAATGGTTGTATTGTATGATTATTTGTTACCTAATAAAAACATTATGTGAAAGAATGGTACATATAACCCAATTGTATCAAATATTGAACTGAATTGAAAATTGGTTGGAATTGCATGCATATACTGCAAGTATATACATTGAACAGGTCATAACAAGGAGGCTAGAGAAGAGGAATTAAATTGTATGCCCGACAAATAGGTACATGTTTACTAATTTATTGGGTTTAGATGATTTTATGAGCCGCTTGGCTTTTTCTTTTTCTTTTTGAGATGAGAGGGCATGTGTGGCGGTTTGGGAATTTTCCCAGTGCTCCCCGTACAAAGGAGGTTATGGCAAAAAAATTCAAAAATTTAAGGTGTTAGCCAAATTTTTGAAAAGCTAGAAATTCTTAGAAACTGAAAATTTGAAGTATGAAAGCCAGACTAAAAGTTGAGTTGATTAGTTAAACAACTTTCAGCTTTGCTCCTTTTCGAGGACAAAAATATTTTAAGTAGGGAAGATTGTAACAACCCGGAAAATCAGAACCAATTTAAAATTTTTATTTTGGCAATTTTAATGAATTTTGAATATTTAAAATGATTTATTTTAAATAATAATGACAAGAAATTTACTTTGAATAGAATTAGAACGTATAAATTTATTTGAATCGAATTTAGAATATAAATATTTATTTTAATTATAAAAGGAATTGGAAATAGCGCGGTAGTTTGAAATTTCGATTTCAAATTTCAAATGAATGTATAGGATTCAAAATAAACCGGATTTTAGAAAAACCAGAAATATTAGAATCTATTTGAAAATATCTTTCCATCAAATCTAAAAAATTGAAATTTCACAGTGGGAATAAAATGTTATGCTCATTTGAAAATTCAGAATAGTCGCTATGGAAATATGGCCCTTAAAAATAGCCATTTTGCAAACGACCTTCATTTTCGATGAAACCACTTTTGTTGGATCCGGAATGTCAAGTTATTGCTAGATTCCAATTTTCTTAATTTTTGGGATCAATATGTGAGTGTGGAGGATTTAAACGCATTTGACCGATTTCAGTTTGAATTTAATCAACTGGAAAATGGGCATTTTTCAAACGGTCACCAATGACGAAATTAGTTTTGTTAGGACCGTATAGTCAATACGAATCAAGAAATATTTTTTTGGAAATTTTTAGAGTTAGTATGTGGCCCCGGTAAAATGAAATGTACATTTTATAATGATTTATATTTTAAATTTAACAAAAACTGATCGTAAAAGTCGAATGGGCTTATTAAACATATCCCATTGTGTTCGGAATGGAGGTAATTAGCTAGAGGCAACAGTCGGTGGGTCTCGTTTGGAGATTGAATGAAGAAGTTACTTTTTGGAGATAAATTAAAATAAATATATATTTTTTATTATATAAAAACTCCCCTTGTGTACTCTCTCTCTCTCCACTCAGCAAAAGACACGAAGAAGAGAAAACCACCGCATCTAAAACCCGTCGCCTTCCACTTCCACGTCCACCATCGCCAACACCCCACGTCGGGGGACTGCCACTACAACCCTCTTCCTGCGCTCCACCCTCTCCTCCCTCCTCCTTCTCTAAACTGAAAATGCTAAAACTTAGCCTCCAAATCAGAGCCGCCACGGCCTTTAGCACCACCAGACCGGCCATCGTGCCTCCCCCGCCACCAGCAGTCCCCAGCGCGCCCCCTTAGACCCCACCCTGACGCCCCTTGCTCGATTCAATGTGAGTATTCCAATTTGAATTTTATTTTCAGATTTTTTTTTTTAATTATATATATGATGACATTATGAAGGTCGGATTTTTCTATATACAATGACATGATAAAGGTTGGATTTTTCTATATGCACTGACATGATAAAGATCAGATTTTTCTATGTACAATGACATGATAAAGATCGGATTTTTCTTTGTGTGATTTAAGTATAAAAAATAGGATTTTTATTTCTTTGAATGGCATATAAAAATATGATTTTTATATATGTAGAATAAATAAAAATATGATTTTTATATATGTAGCAAAATATAAAAAATGAGATTTTTATTTATATAAAGACGTGATTTTTATTTTGTATGAATAACATATAAAGATGTGATTTTTATTTATATGACTAACATATAAAAATGAGATTTTTAGTATCATGAAAGCTAAGTAAAAAAATATGATTTTTATAATATAAACATCGAATAAAAATGTGATTTTTTAAATATATATATATATATATATATATACAGCGTCGTTAAAAATATGATTTTTAATATAATAATCGTATGAAGCAGATAGCGTTGGGATTATGGTAAAGAACATAACGCGATGGAAGCGAACCAAACCCAAACCGTTCTGAAATAAAGAATGGCGGAGTGGAAACCCAAGGTGAGGACTTCTCACCAAAATTATTTTTGTACAGTTATTTATTTTATAACTGCATATATGAACTGCTCCCCGTCGTCCACTGAAGCGACCCGAACTTCCCCGGTCTCCGAAGAGATGAGAAAGAACGAATTACTGTGAGGACAAGACAAAACAGAACGCAGACGGAAGAAATTTTCATTGCTATTACAACAATTCCATCAGATACAAGAATATACAGAGTATAATGAATAAATTACATTCGATAAATATCAGAGATTATAATAAATTACATAACAGCGGAAAATAATATAAAACACAACTGAAAGTAATGCACGGATACAGAGCTTTCCGAGCATCGTTCAGCTGTAAATCAGGATCCTGTGAATATAAATCTGCAAAACCAAAACTACTAGCTGCCCGTGTCGAAAATAGGGGCACCCAGAGTTTAGGTTAAAACAATAAACTCCAGGTCAGTCATGTGACTGGTGTGAGAACTAAAACAGTTATTTAAAACTTTACTTTAAAAGAGAGTAATTCAAGGGACCACGCCATATAACAAGGAACAGGTTTCCTCCCAAGAATACCAGTGCATATAGATAAACAACGCAATGCTTTTTCGAAAAATGGAGCTATTATAAGACCCAGGTCCCATCACACAATGCAACGCAAGCCGGAGGATAGGGCTTTCCCTTATAATAGCCAAACATGCTTGGTACGTTTAAAACAAATCATTTGATACTATAATAAGTGTATAGTGTCAAAACAATTTCAATCATAAATATCAATCATAGACGGCATAGCATCCCATGCTACTATGTCGCCATACTAGGCTCTACAAATAAACCCAAAATATCTCGTATTGGAAATTGGATTTCCGTCATGAGTCGAGGCAAGGGGCAAGCTCCTCTCCGCTTTCGAGACACTCTAGCAAATGCCTTGGGACTACACACTCTGGGTAACCCCTGGATGCTTCAGGGCCGGTCCTCTCTTACGCTTGAGGATTGGCAATTCCTGAACACACGTTTCCCGGTCCTTACAGACCTAAAATCGAGGCGCCTCATCCAACAACCACATAGGTGAAAAGTATATAAATGTCAGGGCTGGTAAGTCACTGACACCACCAAAGCTAGAAAGAAACGCCGTGCTCTCCCTGCAGTCCTTATCCCGTTTTTAACTCATACCGAGGTGTGAGGCTCGCAAATTCACGTTATACACAAAGCTATGCCACAAAGGCCGTGCTTTGATCATCAACCACAAGACTTTGCTTTTCAACAGAAGCTTTGATCTATGCAACTCAGCGTGCCACACAGGCAATTCATGCCATGCGATTGATATCTATCGATATATAACCTCTAAGCTCGTACGTCTCAGAGAAGGGCGTTAAGCAAGAGAATAAATTCTCCGCCGCCAAACAGATATATATTTAACAGAAATCAATCAACATAGAATAAAATCCAATGTCAGACACACAATCCATTTATAAGTTCGTTCTGGGTCTGAACGAAACCGGAGGCACTTTCCTCGCATATCCATCGATCTCCAAGTACGTCTGGACGACCACCAAATATTTCCATTCTCTTGGGTGTACAGCTCAATCAGGATCATCAGCAATCACCCAAACAATGTGAAGACTTCCGGTCTTCAACCACTGTCTTCATCTTCGACATATCGTCGAATCGGTTATTCAGAATGGGTATAAACCCGGACTTTCCGAACAACCCGCGTATATAGTAAACAAATATTACACAAACACAACATACGCCTCATTCCAATTCAGCAGCCACTAACCGCAAATTAGCAAGAGAACAATTTCCCAGCTATTAACCCCGAAGGCCGAAACCAACATCAGATCAATATCCAGGAAACCATTCTTCTTAACTAACCTACAGCTAGTTTCTAAATTTCACATTCTTAGGGAAAGGTTCCCATTAATTTTATCCAAGATAAATTCTTTAAAATTTATCCTTTAATCTTCCTTTGGATGTCATTTCAAACCAAATTATGGTTTTTCTAACTAGTCGAGATTAGCGAACCACTCCGAACTAATTATTTATTTTATTTCCCAATCCCAACCTATTCATCCCATGAAGCAAAACTGGTAATACTCCATATCTAACACCACAGTGTTATCGGTAAAGTTAATTACCATTTCATGTTCAAATCCAATTAAAGATTTAACTATCGCTTTGGAGCAAAACTGGTGATACTCCATTCTCGCTCACTTGCCAATTTTGATAATTTAAATTACCAATTCACATTTCAATCTAATTGCAGATTCATTAAAAACTCCTTTTACTGGGTTAAAGAGCTAATGTCATTTAAAACACAGTTCACGACAAACCCAAATCACATTCTATTTATTTATCGGGTTAAAGAACAAGTGTCATTTTAAACACCCTTCACGATAAACCCACAAATCAATTCTATTTACAACCCATTTCACATCCAATTTATTTATTTTAAAATAAATGGGTTTTAATTTTAGTTCAAAACTAGTTTATTTCGATAAAAATCTATTTTTATCTTTTCAACTATGGAGTTTTTTTCCCAATTTTCCCAAATCATTTCTTATGATTTTACACAAATTATGGATATTTTTAATAATTTTATCAAGGCCCGTACAGTCGATTTCCATCAACGGCCATCGAACTGCACTTACAGCGACCTTTTCCAAATTTGATTTAGACGTATCTCCAAATCCAACCGTTAGATTTCAAATTTCTAATATTTGTTATAAAGCTCTTTTCGATACGAACCCAACGGTTCCGGTTTTAGGAGAATCTGACGGTCGGATCTCCCGTAATGTCCGTTCGAAATCAATGGTCGAAATTCACGAACTGCCGCGGCGTGGGGCGTTCTATTCAGGCCATTATATTATATATATAATATATATAATATATATTTCGTCGATTTCTATTTAAAACGAATTTTATAAATCGTTTTTAATTTGTTTCAAAAACATTTCAACTTCCATTTCCAATTCAGTTCAAATCTCGATTCATTCTATATTCAATTCAATTCGAATTTGGTTTATATTCAATTCAATTCGAAATTTGTTTTATATTCAATTCAATTCGAATTCGTTTTATATTCAATTCGAATTCGTTTTATATTCAATTCAATTCGAATTCATTTTCTATTCTATTCAAATTCACTTCATTTTCTATTCTATTCAAATTCAATTCATTTTCTATTCTATTCAAATTCAATTCATTTTCTATTCTATTCAAATTCAATTCATTTTCTATTCTATTCAAATTCAATTCATTTTCTATTCTATTCAAGTTCAATTCATTTTCTATTCAAATCAATTCAAATTTAAAAACGAATATAATCGATATAAATATCGATTGCGTCAAAATGGCGCATCTCTAATCAACACGGCTTTATATTTTTCACTAACTTCGTTATTCCATTCAACAAATGAATTTATATTTCTTTCAATACATGATTCTATATTTTTGTCAACACACGACTAATCTCAACGAATGAGTACTGTCCACGTGTGACTGTCTTTGTTATTTAATATATTTTATAAAAATTATGGTATCTATCGTTTGATTTCAAATTAGACTCCAATCGCAAATTAGTAAGAGAACGATTCCCTGAATATTAACCCCGAAGGCCGAAACCAACATCAAATCAATATCCAGGAGACCACTCATCTTATCTATTTTCCGGTTAGTTTCTAATTTTCTATATGATAAAGATGTAAATTTTATTGTTAAAATATTTCGTTCAACACATGACTAATCTCAACGAATGAGTACTGTCAACACATGAACCTTTACTTTATAAAGAAATTAGTTTCTAATTTTATATATAATAAAGATGTAAATTTTATTGTTAAAATATTTCGTTCAACACATGACTAATCTCAACGGATGAGTACTGTCAACACATGAACCTTTATTTTATAATATTCTTTATTTTTCAAATTAGAATGAGGCCCAATCAATTACCACATAAAGTTAATTATATGGATTCCATTCAACACATGTATATAATAGCAACGATACATAATCAACCATCATCCAAAGTGCACTACACTGTATAAGCATCAAATATAGATATCTAACGCTTATAACAGCCTGTCAATCAATCGATCGACATATAATTAAATTATTGGGATTAGTGTACCCAAATATCATCCCAACACCCGTGTGGGGTTTCAAATCAACAAACACAGATTTTTATTTATGCAGTTGGGCGATGTGTAAAATTTATCGTCTCAATCAATGTCCTTCAAATAGGTGTACATAAACAAACCGTCCGGTTTGTAAATGAATATTTATTTATTCACATTCACGTTAAAAATTATATTTTTAATGACCAAACTATTTTATTCAACCTATGAATATTCTATTCGGTTCATTTATTAAATAAAACGATATCTTTATTTTTCTAACTTATTTTAGAAAATTTCGGCGGCATAACGGCATGATACTAGAAACGGGACAAGGCCTAGCCTTATCCCCGGTCTAGTGATGGCCCACGCCATACACATATCAATCAAATTCATTTCAATTCACCAAACAACCAAATTCAAATCAAATAATCTAACTAATCTATGCAACCAAACAAACAAGTCCGTGGTCCGTGGACGATTTTGTCGGGTGCTACTAAACACTGTCTGCATCCTAGTATATATTTATAACTAGAAAAGGAAATTTAGAGTGAAAAGTTCTCACCGAAAGCTATCCCAACTCCACGACACTTCATTTATAGAAATCTTCATCGTTCTCGCCTTTTTGTCACCTTCGTTGCCCGTAGCCACTACATATATAAAAATCAAATTTTTACTTCGCTATTCAATATATAAAAATCGATTTTTACTTCGCTATTCAATATATAAAAATCGAATTTTTACTTTGCTATTCAATATATAAAAATCGAATTTTCATAATCACGCTATATGGATAAAAATTCTATTTTTACATCGCTACTATATAGATAAAAATTATATTTTTATACCGCTACTATATAGATAAAAATTCTATTTTTATCACGCTATTCTTCATATAAAGATTTCACCTTTTCAAATATAAAGATTTCGCCTTTTCAAATTCAAAGATGATATTTTTAACCTTTCTATATTATAAAAAGTTTATTTTTAAACATCACATATAATAAAAATCATATTTTTATTATGTTATTCATATAAAAAGCCGACCTTTACTTTGCTAGAATCATCACTTTAACATCGTAACTATATACAAATAAATACCATGACATTGAATAAATAAAAAATTAGATTTTTTTTCCTAATCAACTAAATAAATAACATTTTTAAAACTGATTTCAAAACCAATTTAATATGAATGAATGCAAATAAATAAATTGGAGATGCTTACAGTGTTCGACTACGAAGGGGGGGGGGGGTTCATCGTCGGTTTTGGATCCAGGGGGGGCTGTTGTCTTGCATCGGTCTTCAAATCGAGGGGGACTATGGGGTTGCGCGTCGGGTTTTGGTGGTAGGGGGGCTGCGGTGTCGCGAGGGAGGAGAAGGAGAAGAAGGGGACGGGGCTGGGAGGGTGGTCGACGGAGGAGGGGGGGGGCGACTGGTGGCAGGCGGCGCGGCGTTCGAAGGGCTCCGCCCTTTTTTTCTTTTTTTCTTCTGTTACGATTTTGAAAGGGGGGCCAGAGGGATTTAAGGAGAAGAAAGGGGGATTTAATTTTTTATTATTTTAATTTCAAAAAGCTGACTTTTACGTACGACCTCTAAACGAGGCCCACCGCCTGTCGTTCATAGCGTTTCACCCCCTTTCCGAACACAATGGGATATGTATCGTAAGCTGATTCAACCGTTTCGATCAGTTTCCGTTAAAATCAACATATAACTCTATATATTGAATTTGAACGCGCATTTCAATTTACTGGGGTCACATACTAACTCGAAAAATTCCAGAAAAATATTTTCTAGTTTCGTATTGACGATATGGTCCTAACAAAACTAGTTTCGTCAAATTCTGAGACCGTTTGAAAAATGGCCAATTTCCAGTCGATTAAAATCAATTGAAAATGGTCAAACGCGTTTTCCTTTGCCACGCTCACGTATTGATTCGAAAAATTAAGAAATTTGGAATCTAGCAATAATTTGACATCACGGACCCAACAAAATTGGTTTCGTCGGATTCCGAGGTCGTTTGCAAAATTTCCATTTTTAAGGGCCCGAATTCCATAGCGACTATTCAGAATTTTCAACTAGACATATCTTTTGATTCCCGCTATGAAATCTTGATTTTTTGGATTCGTTGGAAAGATATTCTCAATTAGATTCCATTATTTTTGGTTTCGCTAAAATCCGGTTTATTTTGCACCCAGTACATTCAATTGAAGTTTGAAATCGAATTATCGAACTACCGCGCCATTTTCAATTCCTTTTATAATTATATATAATTAATTATATTCTAACGACGACGTATATAATATATACGTTCGAATTCTATTCAAAATAAATTTCTCGTCGATATTATTTAAAATAATTCATTTTAAATAATCAAAATTCGCTAAAATTGCCAAAATAAAAATTTTAAACTGGTTCGCATTTCCGGGTTATTACATCCACAGACCATGGACGACTTGTTTGTTTGATTGTGTTGTGTTGTTGAAATTGATTGTGATGTGAAATGGACTGTATAAAATATTCATATGTTGAATAAAATATTTGAAGAATAAAAATATCATTTTTATTGTATAAATGGACTGTATAAAATATTCAGGAGTTGAGAAAAATATTTATTGTTAAAAATATAATTTTTAACATGTATATGAATGAGAATAAATATTCATTTACAAATCGAATGATTTTTTTGTGTACATCCATTTGACTGATATTGATTAGGACGATAAATTTTACACATCGCCCAACTGCACAAATAATGTTCAGTGTTTGTTGATTGAAACCCCACACATGTATTGGGATGATATTTTACGTACACTAATCCCAATTGTTTAGTTGTATGTCGATCAATTGGTTGGCAGGCTGTTGTAAGTGTTAAATATTTATATTTAATGCTTATGTAGTATAGAATGCACTTTGGTTGATGGATGATTATTTGTCACTATTGTTGTGCACATGTTTTGTATGAAATCCATATAAATAACATTATATGGTAATTGACTGTGTCTGATTCCCATTCAAAAAGAATGAATATTTTAAAATAACGATTATTTTAAAATGGAGAATATTTTAAAATAATATTCAATAAAAGAATCAAAATATGATTTTGATATCCGATTTGGGATGGACACGAATATATTTAAATATATAAAGCTGTGTTGATTAATTTAACGCCATTTTGACGTGAACGAAATTTATATTAATTTTATTCATTTTTATAATGTATATTGAAAAGGAATTGATTTCAAAATCTAATGTTTCGAAAATATTATCATTTATATATTAGTGACATGGAACATTCAATTTTGATTTGAAATTGAATATGAAGTTGAAATCATTTTGAAAACAAATTTAAAACGATTTATAAAATATGTTTTAAATGGAAATCGACGAAATATATATTATATATATAATATAATGGCCTAAATAGAACGCGCTGTGCCGTGGCAATTCGCGAATTTCACCATTGACTTCGAATGGACATTACGGGAGATCCGTCCGTCGGATTCTCCTAAAACCAGAACCATTAGGTTCGTATCGAAAAGAGCTTTCGAATGGATACAAGAGCTTTGAAATTTAACATATGAATTTGGAATTACGTCCAAATCGAATTTGGAAAAGGTCGTTGTAAGTGCAGTTCGATGACCGTTTGTGGAAATCGACTGTACAGGCCTTGATAAAATTATTAATAATTTGTGTAAAATCATAATAAATGATTTGGAAAGAATTGGGATGAAAAAATCCATTTTTGAAAAGATAAAAATATATTTTTATTGAAATGAACTAGTTATTAACTAGAATTATAATCCAATTATTTTTAAATAAATAAATTGGATTCGAAATGGTTTTAAAAATAACCAGAATTTCCAATATATGAATTGGAATGGATTTGAATCGAAATTATCATCGAAATATTTCTATATTGGGTTTCGTGATTATACAGACATTATGGAGGAATTTGGAAGATATATATATATATATATATATATATATATATATATATCGTTATTCCAATACGATGTTTGTTGAGTCCAAAATTTGATATTGAATATAAGCCGATATATTTTCTATTTAGAGCCTTGTATTTAATATCAAATGAGATTTTGTGTTTGTCGTGGACGGTGTCTTCACTAACGCTGTTCTTAAACCCAGTCGAGAAAAGATTAAATCTTTTTATTAAGATTTAATGAAGTTTGCCAATTAATTGATATTTAATTGGAGTTGAATTGAATTGAATTTTGGGTTTCTCGTGAATGGTATCTTTAAAGATGTTGTTCTTAAACCAATGGAGTTAAGAAGATTAGAAACTAACTAGAGATTAGCTAAGTTGAAGGGTTTTCTGGGTATTGACCTGATGTTGGTTTCGGCCTTCGGGATTAATACTTAGGGAATTGATCTCTTATTAATTTACGGTTAGAGACTGATGGAATGTGAATTGGGTTTATCGTGAACAATGTTTTAATGAGATTCATTATTTAACCCGATTTACAGTGAAATGTGATTTGGAATTTATAAATCTTTTGTTAAGATTTAAAGGAGAATTTCCAAAGTAAAGTTTTCCAATTTAATAAAATAAATTGGAATGGAATGGAATTCGATTCGGTAATAATTGAAATGAACTTCTATGGAGGAAGACTGTTACTATATATGCAATTTAAGAGGCTTGGCCGTTGTTCCATTTACATTATCGGTTGGATATGGAAGTTCATATCGATTATATATATTGATCAGTATTCCGTGAAGATTCCATTGTTAATTGCAATGTCCTAAATTTTTCGGCCATTTAAATTTGAATCTTTAAATCTGTTTTAAATGTTTTTTTGAAATTTTATATAGATTTTTTTTTTAAAAAAAGATGACTAAACGTATAAATTTATATTTAATTTAAAACGAGCTCGAAATGGTACGGTAGTTCGTAATACTGAGTTTTGAACTTCAATTGAATATACTTAATCCGTTTTAAGTCAGAATTCTGTGAAACAAGAAATGTTGAAATCGATTAGATTATAATTTTCAAATGAAAGAGAAAAATTGGAATTTCGTGTTATAAATTGAAAGGTATACCCAAATCAGATTTTCAAATAGTTGCTATAGAAATCGCTAATAAATTATATCGTTATTAATTAATTTAAAAGGAACTCCTATATATTTTGCATATCGTTAAACTCGAAAATGTGAACGTTGAGTTGTATAATTCATATTGTTTATATGTGAAGCTATATGGAAATTTTATTTCGATATTTACGGTAGTAATAATGTATTATTATTTAAATATAATTTATTTTGGGTTTAATTAAATTATATCGATAGTACATAGGTGAGATGACCCAAACTTCCCCGTTAAGGAAAGCACGGATTGCTTTGAGGACAAGACGAATCAGAACATAAACAGAAGATCATTTCAATGCTTATTACAACTATTTCATCAGAATTCAAGAATATACAGAGTATGAATAAATATTACACATTAAATATCAGAGATTTACAATACATTACATAGCAGCGGAAAATAAAACAAAATACAACTGAAAAGAATATACGGATACAGAGCTTTCCGAATATGACTCCAGTTGTAAACCAGGATCACCAAAACTACCAGCTGCCCCGTGTGGAAAATGGGGCACCCAGAGTTTAGGTTAAAACAATAAACTTCAGGTCTGTCATGTGACTGGTGTGAGAACTAAAATAGTTATTAATCTTTATTTTAAAGTTCGGTAAATCAAGTGACCACTCTGTATAACACGGAACGGGTTTCCTCCCAAGAATACCAGTGCATAAAACAACAGCGCAATGCTAAATAAAGAACAAGGAAGCTATTATAAGACTCAGGTCCCATCACACAATGCAACACAAGCCGGAGGATAAAGTTATCACCTTATAATAGCCAAAAATGGTTTGTACGTGAAATTTCATCTTTTATTATTACTATAAGTGTGTAGTGTCAAAACAATTTCAATCATAAGTATCAATCATAGACGACATAAGTGCCCCATACCACTATGTCGCCATATATAGGATTACAACTAAAACTAAAATGTCTCGTATCGGAAACTGGATTTCCATCTATGAACCAAGGCAAGGGATCGTCCTTACCGCTTCGAGATGCTCTAGCCCGTGTCTCAGGATCAGAATGCATCGACCCTTGGAGCGACAGGGTCGGTCCACTCGATGTGGATTAAAATGCCTAAACACTGCGTTTCCCCACCCTATGGGGCGCAAATGATCCAAATGACTCCATCGGTCCCGGATCGACCGATATAACTGAGGCGCCTCGCTATCCATCATCCACATAAGCAAAATACCAGGGCGTGCAAAATGCTGACACCACTCCTAGCTAGAAGGAAACGCATGCCCTCCCTAAGGTCCTCTCCCGTTTCTGGTTTACACCGGTGTGTGAGGCTCACGAATTAAATCTGCACAAAGCTATGCCACAAAGGCCGTGCTTTGATCATCAACCACAAGACTCTGCTTTTAGACAGAAGCCTTGATCATTTGCATCTCAGCATACCACACAGGCAATTAATGCTATGCAACCGATTTAATCAATCACACAGAATGAAATCCGATGTCAGACACACATCCATTTGCAAGTTCGTTCTGGGTCTAAACGAAACCGGAGGCACCTTATTCCTCCCCTATATGTCCAATACAGGGGAGAGGCCCTCGCATATCTTTCGATCTCCAAGTACGTCTGGACGATCACCACTTATTACCTCGCCTTGGGTGTACAGCCCAATCAAGACATCAATAATCATCCAAACGATGTGAAAACCTCCGATCTTCAACCACCGTCTTCATCCTCGACACATTGTCGAATCAGTTATTCAGAATGGGATAAACCGGTCTTTCTGAATAACTCGCGTGTATAATAAACAAGTGTTATAAAACGCAACATACGCCTCATTCCAATCTAGAATATTTCTTTATTCAAATATTCTTATACTTTGGGAAATGTTTCCATTAATTTTATCAAAGATAAATTCTTAAAATTTATTCTTTAATCTTCCTTTGGATATCATTTCAATCTAATTAAAGATTCATTCAAACTCCACTTGGTAATAATCTTCCCAAAAATCAATATTAACGATTGTTTAACTTGGGAAATCATATCCTGTCTTTAACTGGGTTAAAGAACCAATGTCATTTAAAACACGGTTCACGATAAACCCAAAATCACATTCCGTTCCATCTGCCTTTAACCGTAAATTAGCAAGTGAACAATTCCCTAAGTATTAACCCCGCAGGCCGAAACAAACAACAGATCAATACCCAGGAAACCATTCAACTTAACTAATCTCCAGTTAGTTTCCCATTTTCTTAACTCCATTCGGTTCAAGAACAGTATTATTAAAGATACCATTCACGACGAATCTAAAATTCAATTTGATATTAAATACAAGGCTTTGAATAGAAAATATATCGGCTTACATTCAATATCAAATTCTGAAATCAACAAAAATCGTATTGGAAATAACGATATATATATATATCTTTCAAATTTCCATAACAATATCTGTATAGTCACGAAATCCAACATCGGAATATTCGGAAAACAACTCTGATTCAAATCCATTCCAATTTATATATTGGAAATTCTGGTTATTTTTAAAACCATTTCAAATCCAATTTATTTATTTTAAAATAATTGAATTATAATTCTAGTTCAAAACTAGTTTATTTCAATAAAAATATATTTTTATCTTTACAAAATTGGAATTTTTCATCCAAATTATTTCCAAATCATTTATTACGATTTTACACTAATTATTGATATTTTTAATAATTTTATCAAGGCCCGTACAGTCGATTTCCATTATTGGCCATCGAACTGCACTAACAGCGACCTTTTCCAAATTTGATTTGGACATAATTCCAAATCCAACAGTTAGATTTCAAATCTCTAATGTTCGTTAAAATCTCTTTTCGATACGAATTCAACGGTTCCGGTTTTAGGAGAATCCGACAGTCGAATCTCCCGTAATGTCCGTTCGAAGTCAATGGTCGAAATTCGCGAATTGCCGCAGCGCGACACGTTCTATTCAAGCCATTATATGTATATATAATATACTTCGTCGGTTTCCATTTAAAATGTATTTTATAAATCGTTTTAAATTCGTTTTCAAAACGATTTCAAATTCATATTCAATTTCAAATCAAAATTGAATATTCCATATCATCGATATATAAATGATAATATTTTCAAAACATTAGATTTTGAAATCAATTCCTTTTCAATGTTCATTATAAAAATGAATAAAATCGATAAAATATCGTTCACGTTAAAACGACGTCAATTTATTCAACACGGCTTTATATATTTATATATATTCGTGTCCATCCCAAATCGGACATCAAAATCATATTTTGATCTTTTACTGGATATTATTTGAAAATATTCGTCATTTTAAAATAATCGTTATTTTAAAATATTCATTCTTTCTGAACTGGAATCAGACACAGTTAATTACCATATAATCTGATTTATATGGATTTCATACACATATGTACACAACTACAATCAAACACAATCAACCATCATCCAGAGTACATTCTACACTGCATAAGCATCAAATACAAATATTTAACGCTTACACAGCTTGTCAACCAATCGATTGACATACAAATAATTATTGGGATTAGTGTATGTCCAATATCATCTGAATACCCATGTGGGGTTTCAAACAATCAAACACAGGTTTTATTTATGCAGTTGGGCGATGTGTAAAATTTATCGTCCCAATCAATATCAGTCAAATGTGTGTACATAAACAAATCGTCCAATTTGTTTATAAGTATTTATTTTATATACACGTTAAAAAATGTATTTTTAACTATAAAATATTTAGTCATACCACATCACACAATCAATTTTCACAACACATCAATTAAACAAACAAGTCATCCATGGTCTGTGGACGACGGGTGTCGGGTGCTGCTAAGCACCGTCTGCATCCTAGTATATATTTTAACAAGAAAATAAAATAAAAGTGAGAAGTTCTCACCTTTGGGTACCACTCCGTCATTCTTTCTTTCTGAACTGTTTTGATTTGCCCTATTTTCCAATGCGATCTTTTCCCGCTGTTCATAGTAAAAATCGCATTTTTAATATGATGTTCATATATTAAAAATCATATTTTTATAATGGCACTTCATATATAAAAATCATATATTTTTACAATGCTTCTTTCTATATAAAAATTATATTTTTTATATCTTTACTTCTTATATAAAGATCGAAATTTTATTTCAAAACCATGGATGTCAAAATCGAATTTTTATTTCTCTTTCATATATATAAAAATCGTATCTTTTTATTTATAAAAATCAAATCTTTCCTTGTTTAAAAATATAAACCTTTCTTGTTTAAAAATCTAAATTTTTCTACAATAAAAATCTATTTTTTCTAATGAAAAATCTATTCTTTATATAATGAAAATAAAAATCAGTTTTTGCTATAATAGAAATTAAATTTTTACTATAATAAAAATCACAGTTTTTACTATTAAAAAAATAGTTTTGCTATGAAATAAAATATAAAACTTACTATTTTTCGAAGAAGTGAAGTCGGTGGTCATTGGTGGCGGAGGGATGAGGCTCGTCGGAGGTGCAGTGAAGTGGGGGGGGGGAGCGATGGAGGGAGGTCGTCAACTGCGGTGGGGGTCTCGGCAGGGAGGGCGCGGGCTTTTATTTTCCCCGATTGGAGAAATCGAATTGGGGGTCGGGGGGGCATCGAGGGAGATGATCGATGGAGGAGAGAGTGGGGTGGCGCGAAGTGGCGATCGCTACAGGCACGGGGAGCGGCGACAACTCCATCTTGGGGCAGCGCGATGGCGTCAGGTGGCTGACGAGGCGGGGGGTAGCGGGTTTCTTCATTTTTTTATTTGAGAGGGGGGCGGGATTTGACCAACAGATGAAGGGTTAGACTAGGGCTAGTAGGAGATAGGATTATATAATTTAATTTAATTATTATTTAATTTCCACTTAATACATGTCTTTACAATCGAACACCAATTCAAACCCAACGACTGTCGCCCCTTGCTAAATACCCCCATTACGAATGCAATGGGATATGTCCCATAAGCCAATTCATCAGTTATGATCAGTTTTCGTTAAAATTACAATATACATTAGTGTTCAAGTCAATATTGAATTTAACGTACATTTCAGTTTACCGGGGCCACATACAGACCCGAAAAATTCCAGAAAATTATTTCTAGCTTCGTATTGATGATACGGTCCTACCAAAACTAATTTTGTCAAATTTGAAGACCGTTTGAAAAATGGCCATTTTCTGGTCGATCCAAATTGACTAAAACTGACAAAACATGTTTTACTTCGCCACGCTCACATATTGCTTTCAAAGCTTATGAATTTTGGAATCTACCAATAATTAGACATCCCGGATCCAACAAAAGTGGTTTCATCGAAAAAGGAGGTCGTTTGCAAAATGGCTATTTTTAAAGGCCAGAATTCCATAGCGACTATTCTGAATTTTCAACTGGGCATAACTTTTTATCCCTGCTACAAAATTTCAATTTTTTCTGATTCGTTGGAAAGATATTTTCAATTAGATTCTAATATTCTTGGTTTTGTTAAAATCTGATTTATTTTGAATCATGTACTTCATTTGAAATTTGAAATTTGAAATCGAATTTTCAAACTACCGCGCCATTTTCAATTCCTTTTATAATTTAAAATAAATATTTATATTCTAATGACGATCTATATAAATATATACGTTCTAATTCTGTTCAAAATAGATTTCTCGTCGTTATTATTTAAAACAAATCATTTTAAATATTCAAAATTCACTAAAATTGCCAAAATAAAAATTTTAAGTTGGTTCGGATTTTCCGGGTTATTACAATAGGCCTTAAGAAATATTTTTCTTTTCGAATGGCCTCTGTTTTCAACGAAAACGAGTTTTATTGGAATGTGTATCACTAAATATTGTTAGATGTCCAGTTTGGAGCCAATCGGAGTTGTTTTGTCGGTAGATGAAATTTATAAGTGAACCGATTGATATAATTAAAATTAAAATGTTGCGGTTGTACAAACGAAATTGGAATTTAACGAAATTAATTTTATTGGGTCTGTAACATAAAAATGTAGCGGTATGTATGTTTTCGTGGCATTTGAAGTTGGTATGTGACGGTGCGCTATTTAACGTTCGACGTTAAGTAACGATATAAGTTTGATTAATCATATTAAATTTTAAATAAATATTGGACCAACCCTTCCCTTACAAGCTATTTAATTACTTTTTACTAAATCAAGGAAGCTAATAAAAACGCACTCTAGCATCTATAGACGTTAGGACATGGACTCTAATCACGAACCTACCACTGTCTAACACTTATAAGTATATTTATATTATGCCTTTGCTGCCAAGTTTTGGTACAGCAAACCCTTTCAACAGAAAATTGTACATGCCACCTTTAATGCCAGCTTTACTCGACATGAAAGAAAAAGGATAAACAAATATCCATGCTTAATCTAAAAGCTATATGCTATATGAAAATACAACGCAGTCTATAAAATATAAATACGATGCCTTGGACATCAAACCATCCATGTCGTGCACCCCACGTTTACTTGGCCTCCACGGTGATTTCACCTTATAAATACGCAACTTCGCCATTTGTTTATTCCTATTCATCCAGAAATAAAAAGAATAGAATTCCATCAGCGAAAATAAATACAAACAACTTGTATTCAAAACTTTTAGATCTCGAATAAAATTTCCTTGGCATCACCTTGTTGCGAACTTCCAATTCGCATGTGTTTCTAGGCGTTCAGACGCCATTTTGTTTGGCACAGTGAACTGCTGTGAAGATGCAGTGGAGTGTACTCTTTTCTGGAGGTGTGAGGGGGAGATAGAGAGAACACGGATGTCCTGTGACTGCATGTTCGTGTTTGCCTGTAGTGGGAGGGAGGCATTATCAACTCGTTTTTCGGAAAGGCATGGCGTGGTGTTGGAGTGATCACTGGTGAGTTCCAATGTTAAAACCGGTGAAGCAGAGTGGAGGTTGAGGTGTTGTGATTCGGGGCATGGGGAGGGCACGGAATATTTTCGGATCTGCGGCTATGGGGAAAGTTAAAAAGTGGAGAGGCTAACGCTTGCGAAATGAAGGAACATGGAAATGGTTGCGTGCGTTCGTGAGGTGGAGGGCTCAAGGTATGGCCATACTTTTGGAATGGTCTATGCATGCGAAATGGAGAAGGAAAGACGTCGTCGCGGCATGGAGATATGTTGTAGCAGTCCATTTATTTAGAAACGAGATAAGATAAGAAGGAAAAAACGAGAAGGGTGGGGAAGAAAAGTAAGCTAGAAGCATATGGGAATACATGGCATGAGACTGTTTAGTATGGGGAAGGATATTGTATGGTTTCGATGTGCTGTAGCGAAGGATATTAGGCAGAAGGAGGGGCGGATGGGCCGAGTACTGCTGCATGGGCTACAATCCTTTATTACTTAAAAAAAAGGTGGAAGAACGTTGTGAACTGAGAACAAAGTGGGGAGGGGTGGCAATGCGTGAGCGGGGAGTATTAACCGGAGTAAAATTTAAACTGTACAGATCATGCGGCATGTCTCTTTTTTTTGGATGGTGCAAGGCATTTTGAAGAATACCAGGAAAGATGGCTTTAAGGTATAAATGAAAATTGAAAGAAATGGGTTGTTGGATTATTGAAAGGGTGCGAATTTATCACATGATAATAATCAGAAAGGTAAGATTCTTGGGTTTGCAAATTCTCATATATAATAGTTATAATTTTTATAAGAATAAAATATGGGCTGTTGTGTGAGCTGAAAAGGCTAGATTAAATTGATGAACGGTAATAGGTAGCGTGGAAGACGGTAGTATTTTAAGGAACTGATAAATATAAACCGATTTATATATCACTTTAAAATTAATTATAAGTAATTTAGGAATGGGCTTAAATAGACACATACATAATTATGTGAATGCTTTAGGTCTTACAAGCATAGATTAAGGATGACCTATGGTTCTCAATACCATTTTGAAAATACACAGTGGCTACTGCTACCCATAAAATAAGTAAACCCGTGTTTGATGTGTACACGACTTTGTGCATTTGATATTTAGTTTTGTTAATTTAAAAAAAATAACTGAATTATAGTAGGATTCTCATTATTTCAATTTGAACCGTAACTTATAATCTTATAACGTTGTGACGATCCCAAAACCCCATGACACGGTGTTAAGGATAATCATTGTAATATAACACATTAATCATCATTAGCAGATCACAGATAATAGCATAAACATAAAATAGAATAATTTACACACATATGACAACGGAATCATATAGATATCACCACATCAGAGAGCACAGTGCAGGATACAACTTAGTGCGTAATAATACATAATCAGTCACAATCGCCAGAGGCGGAATCATCCATAAAGAGTACACAAAATAAACATCAGTCTACATCGCCAATGGCGGAATCATAATACATATACTATAATGGCGAAAAGAGTCAAAGTCAGCACGGTGTAGTCAAGCCTCGCCATGAGCCAAAAGTGCACCAGATACCTGTAACTAGGCTGCCCTTGTGAAAATGAGGGCACCCGAGTTTGCAAGGTGAAACAAACTACGAGTCAGTCATGGGACTGGTATGAGAAATCTACTTAACTTATTAACAACAATAATAAGGCAAATCAAAGGACCACGCCACTTTCGCGGAACGGGTTTACTCCAATGAGTGCTAGTGCATGAAATAAAGTAAATGATTAAATCATCGCAATGCTTTTTATAAAATGAAGCCATTATAAGACTCAGGTCCCATCACACAATGCAACGCAAGCCGGAGGATAGAGTTTTACCTTATAATGGCCAAAAATGCTTCATACGAATAAAACAAAAGTGTTTGATATTATTACTAGTGCATATCTGTTTCAAAAGCGATTTCAATCATAAATATCAATCATAGGCGGCATAAATGACCCATACCACTATGTCGCCGTACTAGTAATACAATCACATCTGAAATGTCGTATTGTAAATTGGATTCCTTCATGAGTCGAGGCAAGGGGCAAGCTCCTCTCCGATTCGAGACACTCTAGCAAATGTCTCAGGACCCCACTATGATCCTTGGATCTTCAGGGCCGGTCCTCTCTTACTTTTGAGGATTGGCAATTCCTGAGCACACGTTTCCCGGTCCTTACAGACCTATAATCGAGGCGCCTCGTATTCCAACAACCACACAGGTGAAAAGTATATATAACGTCAGGGCTGGTAGGTCACTGACACCACCTTAGCTAGAAAGAAACGTCGTGCTCTCCTTGTAGTCACTATCCCGTTTTTGACTCATACCGAGGTGTGAGGTTCGCGAATCCACGTTATACACAAAGCTACGTCACACAGACCATGCTTTGATCATCAACCACAAGACTTTGATTTGCAACGGAAGCCTTGATCATATGCCACTTAGGCGTGCCACACAAGCAATCCACTCCATGCGACTGATTTCTATCAATACATAACCTCTGAGCTCGTACGTCTCAAAGAGGGGCGTTAAGAAAGAGAATAAATTCTCCGCCGCCAAACAGATATATATTTAACAGAGATCAATCAGCACAGAACAAAATCCAATGTCAGACACACAGTCCATTTACACGTCCGTTCTGGGTTTGAACGAAACCGGAGGCACCAAATTCCTCGCATATCCGTACAAACAACAGTATGTTTGGACGGCTGCTACCTCAGCTCCTTCATGGTAGCTACTCCAATCACGAGCATCAGTAGCGCCCATCCATCCAATGTGAAGATCGTCGGTCTTCAACCGTCTTCGACCCTTCGACTTCTCAACGTCGATCGATTATTTGAAATGAGATGAACTCGGCCTTTTCAAATAACCCACGTATATTTAGATTTTCAAATCAATTTATCACATGGTTAGACTATTCAACATTCACATTTCAGTTCTTTAGTTATAATTTTCATGTTAAATACATTCAACCATCACATATCAAGCAAAACACTACAAAATTGGTTTATTTCTACTCTATATTGTCTATAGTATTTTATAACGATATATCGCCATTTTTATTCATTTAAAACGACCATATTTAATTAAACGACGTTTTAGGTCGTGCCGATGCACTGGCACTGTTTTTTACTAAATTTGTTTTACATATATCTGAAAATCTAACCGCTGGATCTTCACAAATTTTATATCGTTGGAAAGATCATTTCAAAACGAATCCAACGGTTCCAGTTTTGGGAAAATCCAACGGTCGGATCTTCCACATTAGTCGTTTGAAGTTACGATTTCAAATTACGAACTGCAGCGTCGTTATTCGATTTAATTTAATTATATATATATATATAGATATAATTGTTTCTGGCGCTGTTTTTCTTCAGATTTGAATTAAACATTCCAGACAATCCAACCGTCAGATCTTTACAAAGTTGGTGCCGTCGGAAAGATATTTCCAAGGCGAACCCAACGGTTGCGGTTTCAGGAAAATCCAATGGTCGGATTCCCCGCACTAGTCGTTTGAAATCACGGTTTCAAAACACGAACTGCACGGCCACGTTTCGTTTTAATTTTATTTATATATTTATATAAATATAGTTCATTCAAGAATTCCTATATCGTTTTCACTTCAAATATTTGACTAATGCCTTTAAATTTTGGAAAATTTCGCCATAACCTCCTTTGTACGGGAGGGGCTGGGAAAATTCCCAAATAGCCACACGGGCGTCTCATGTCAAAAAGAAAAAGAAAAAGCCACGTGGCTAGCCAATAGGCTTATAAAATCATCACCCAAACAAAACGGTAAATGTGTACCTATTTGTCGGGCACAAAATTTTATTCCTCTTCTCTAGCCCCTTTGCTATAACCTGTTCAATAAATATGCATGTACATATATACAATTCTTATCACTTCTCATTTTCCATTCAACTTCATATTTGATTCACTTTGGTTTAAAAACACCATTCATTCTAATGTTGCATGCATAGGCAAAAATCATATCATTAGCTAATTAATGAATATTTCAACTCATGCATATTTATTTGAACAAGTGGTCATTTTTAACACTTCACATTTCAAAGATGATAATTTTGGCGAACTAAAATATATTTCAACACATGACTATTTTATTTAGTTCCTATGCATGTTAAAAATAATATTCCTTTCACAAATATTTATTTCAACGCTCGTATATCTTTAGCATATCACATATATGATAAAAATGATATTTTTATCATTTAAAATATTTATTCAACACATGAATGTTTTTAATACTTCATAATTTCAATAAAAATGTAGTTTTTATCGTTCGATCTTTTTATTCAACACATGAACTTTTCCAATACACACACTTCTCAACACATGAGCACCACCACACATGGATATTTTATATATGTTGTTCATATAAGAAAGATGAATTTTTTTTTTGTTGAAACTATTCATATATAAGGCGAATATTTTACATACTTCATATATATTATAAAAATGTGATTTTTATTATTTAAACACTTCATTCATTCACACATGAATTTAATTTTCACACATCGCTTCTCAACACATGAGCATTTCCACACATGGATATAGTTTCAACACATGACTTTAATTTCAACGCATGAAGATACTTTCAACATAAGAAAATAATTCTGACACATGAATATTATTCAAAATTTCGGCAGCATAACGGCAGGGTAGTTAAAACCGGCACCGTCCCTAGTACGGCTCCTCGCTCTACCTTAAAACCTCGCGGTTTTTGACAATGGGGATTCATGCATCTAATTCGCACGCAGGCGGCATGTTTTATTTTTATTTCCACAATTATTTCCAATTCATTTCAATCACCAATGGGTATTTTTCAACCACAACCAATTAATATCAACCACAAACAATTATTCAACCATTCGCCTTTTTCATCCAATATCTCACACCAATACACAACAATAAATATCGTCCATGGTTTGTGGATGAGGGGAGTATATATATATATATATATATATATATATATATATATATATATATATACACACATATAATTGCTATATTTCACTTGCATTTCAACACATATATCAATTATTCTATGCATGTATAATTCATACTTCGCTTATATAGCTTACACAACGCACGTACATGAGGTATACAACACATGTGTAATTTATATTTCGCTTATATAGTTTATACACGACATTTTCCATTCAAATTCATTTAATTTAGATTTCTCACTTTTATTTTCGGAGTGCTAAAAATCGTAGATGACTCAGAAAAATCCGCGGTCTCTTCTATGTGGTAGAGAGCTTCCTTGCGGTCCCGATGTTTCCTGTTTCATCGAATTTCGTCAACACACTAAAAAGATATGATTTTTCAAAGTTCAAACATCAAAAAGGACTCACCTTTATTGTTGGTTCAAACAAGGGTTTAGGATTTTCTCGAAATCCGCTGCGTATTGGGACGATCGAAGGTGATGACGTGGAAGAGGGAGGAGTGGGGAGTCGGCGCAAGGTGGTTTGAGGTGGTTAGGTGGTCTCTGGCGATCGGGGCGGTGATGGGAAGTGTCGACGTTCGTGGCCGTGGATCTCGTCGATGCAGTGATGGGAAGCGTCGAGGTGGGGTCGGATTTGAAGAGGGGAGGGAGGCGCTTCGAGGTAGGGGGTGGCGAAGGCTGGAATCGCCTGTGGCGGCGGCGATTTGGAGGAGAAGAATCGAACGACGTGAATCGTCGGTGGGAGAGAGGCGGCTAGGTTTTCTGATGTTTTTTTTTATTTTTAAAATAATGAAAGGAAAATTCTGATTGGCCCATAATTTTAATAAAATTTTAAATAGTGTTTCTCCACCCGGACACCAATTCAAACCCAACGACTATCGTCCCTAGTTAAATACCCCCATCCCGGACACAATGGGATATGTTTCGTTGGCCAATTCGACTATCACAGTCAGTTATTCTTCAAATTAAAATATAAAACATTTAGTTTTTAACTTTGAACGTACATTTCAATTTGCCAGGGCCACAAACTGATTCGAAAAATTCTAAAAAAATAAATCTAGCTATGTTTTGACGCTACGGTCCCAACAAAACTAGTTTCGTCGAGTTCTGAGATCGTTTGAAAAATGGCCATTTTTTGGTCGATCCAATTTAACAGAAATTGACCAAACACATTTTATTTTGCCATGCTCACATACTAGCTTCAAAAATTATGAAATTTAAAACCTAGCAATAGTTTGACATCCCGA
Organism: Allium sativum; assembly: GCA_030737875.1. Taxonomy (NCBI): domain Eukaryota; kingdom Viridiplantae; phylum Streptophyta; class Magnoliopsida; order Asparagales; family Amaryllidaceae; genus Allium; species Allium sativum. The sequence continues at coordinate 503,105,880 of CM060921.1, read as the reverse complement.
ACCCAACAAAAGTGGTTTCGTCGAATTCCAAGGTCTATATATTCTATATAGCGACCTTTTTGAAAATTCATTTGGCCATAACTTTTGATTCCCGCTATGAAACTTCGATTTTTCACATTCGTTAGAAAGGTATTGATAAACAGATTTAAATATATTTGGTTTCACTAAAATCCGTTATATTTTCTACCCTGCACAGTTAGTCAAAGTTTGAATTCAAATTTTCAAACTGACTCACTATTTCTAATTCACTATTTTATTGAAATATTCTATTTCAATTGTTCAAATTCCTTTGAAATGAACAATTTAAAATTTTTAAATTGGCTCGTATTTTCCGGGTTGTCACAAACATTCTCGTTGGTTGTTAGCATTCGACAAGGCATTGAAAACCATATCAGAGAACACCACATTATGGAATTGGAACGAACAAAGTTGATAGCAGCTGAAATCTTTAATGAAATTAAACATATGTTTAATTTTATTAAATCGAAGCGATCTAACAACCAATGGGAACCCAAGGTGAGTTCAACTCACTCAGTTATCCCACTTATATTTATTATAAGTCGGATTTATTGCTTGTATGCTGTGGCCGCTAGTTGTTGATTTTTTTGCTGATCATTTGGATATATGCTAGTAATTTTATAACCGATTTAAATTAAATGTTCGTTTAATTTAATCGAAACAAATCGTTATTTTTAATGATTATTTCCAATAGAGGTAACTTACCTTGTTGGTTATGTTTATAATAATATGAACATATATTATTTAATTGGATGCTTGAAGTGTTATTATTAGTCGACCAATTGAATGAATTGTTCATGTTATCATCAAATTTATTGTTTATCATCACATGAACATGATTGAATTATTGAATTGATTGTTGATCTGTTGAATTTAAATTCAACATTTGTGTGTTATTAACCAATGGGTAATATTGGTTGAGGAATTAAAAGCAGGTGGCCCCAAATATACACCGTTTTTATAAGAACCGATTTTCCGTTAGGAGAACTGAGAAAAATGAAGTTACAAATTTTATTTGTAACTGAGGATATGTATGTTGAAATATATTATTTCGAAAAGAAGTTTTAAAAAAGAGAAATAAATGGTTATTGTTTATCATTTAATTTAAAGGTAAATTATTTAATGGTTTTATAATTAAAATTCTTATGTCATTAAGTTTTTTGAAAACAAATGGAAATATATTGAAAGTGATTATTATTTACTTAATAATCAAAGTAAATGGATTTATTTAAATTAAATATATTTAATTTAAATGGTAAAAAACAAATTGGAATTAATTAACGAATTAATCGTGTTCGAATTGATTGAGTCATCTGAGTTAACAAATTTGAATATTAAATTAGTTTACTAATTTAATGGAGATGTTAATGGAGAAGTAAACAACATTTATTTTTAATTAATGTTGATATTTGATTATTATTTAATACTAATCAAAATAGTAAATCTTGGGATATAAAATATATGAGTGGGGATTTATAAAAATATAAGTCATATTTAAAATTAAATGAAGTTTAAAAGTAAATTATGTTAATAGTAATACAATTTAAGTTTGAATTAATGTTTGAATTTGGTTCTTATTAGAATTCTAATTACTTGGATTTTGTAAAACTCAAGTTGAATGAAGTTTTTATAAATCCCAAGTTTTATTTAAGATATGATTGGAACAAGTATTTGAAATGGTTTATGAATGTAATAAAGACCCAAGATGTGAAAGTAAAGAATTGGAACCTAACAGGAGATTGGTTGAGTTAAATGATCTTCTGAATATTGATCTGATGTTGGTTTCGGCCTTCGGGGTTGATACTTAGAGAATCTTTTTTTTTTACTGATTTACAATTAGGGACTGATAAAGGTATGAAATGGAAATCGAATTGGAAACCCAAGTTGGATTAAATGGTGAGACGAGTAAGTTATTAAGATGCGATTTAAATTCGTGATATTTAATAGGAAGTGAGGTTTAATCGAAATATAACCAAATGAATTTGAAATAAACTTATCAGAAGTTTATAAAGGAATTCTAATTATAATAGAATTAAGATGTGTATAGAATGTTTCAAAGACTATGAAGTTAATAGAGGAGGTTAATAATAGTTTACTAAAAATTAAGTAAACGCGTTAAGATTGAAATGGGATTTCCAATAGGAAGTGTGATATTAAAACTATGTTTTAAATCGAATGGTAAATGGAATATGTGGTATATTAGTTAAGTGAGATTTCTTTGATAAACTTCTATTTATTCTAAAGATAAAAATGTTGTTACTCAAGGTCTGAGAGGTAAATAAAATACCCCGACTTGAACAACCTCATGTTTATCCAAGAATGATATTAATTTAGAAACGAGTGTGGTCGGGAGAAGTAAAACTAGAATTTCGATGAATGGTATTGTATAATAAAGTTTGAAATGGTTTAAATCAAATAAGATGATCTTAAGTATAATAGAATTTTTGAAATAAGAAATATAAAAAAAGGATTTGTATCAAATATTGGAAATATAAAAGTTTTGATAAACAAATGGAAATATGAAAAAGGGCCAAGTAACGCTAAGTACTGAACCAGGGAACTTGTTTTATTTCGTGGTTTAATGATTGTTTATTTTGATAGTTAAATAACCGACTATCAAAATCTGACCCATACGGTTGTTGGTACGGAATGACCGAGATCAAGTTTATATTCAAAAACATTCTGACCAACAAATACGTGAATATTGAAGATATCAAGATGATGATCGAATCAGAGCACTAATGTAACACCCCACACCCGCTAAGGTCACTCACTAAGGGAATGCCTTAACTTCGGTGGAGCATCTTAAGTGAGTATAGAACAGAAAAATTACAACAAGACAGATATAAATACTTGAAAATCTAAAACATCATTTCATAGCAGCAGAAGGTAAACATGTTTAGTTACAACACCATAAAGAGTCAAGTATTAAATATCCATCCTGATAAAAACATAAGTACATAATCCCACTACATAACAATAACCATAAAAGAAAAGATAAGCTGGGCTTTACATCACGGTCCAAGCTCCAAAAGATAGATAAAGAAATCTGATCAAAGCCCACTAGTGCTAGGCCCAACCTGAGGACCTGAGGGGGAAAAAGATAAAAACAATGGGGTCAGACATAAGTCTGAGTGAGCCCTATAACTTTAACCACACAATTATTATAGTAATTAGGGTATGATATAACTTGGTACGGGATGACTGGGGATAAATGACTACACTAAGTAGCCAACTAAACATAGGATGAACTAAGATAACGGTAAAGACGCGCCTATCCACCCAAGGATAAATACTATTCTGCACCACACCAGATCTACTCACCCAAGGATAATTCCTACACTGCACCACACCAGTTCCACCTACCCAAGTGTAATTCTTGCTTAAAGGTTGATCCCCACTAAGTGTACTTAGTAATTTTTAATAGTAGTTTCGTATACCCCTAGCTGACTACATAGGTGTCGTCTGCCCGTATCTCCACTAGGTGTACCCGCTACTCCCCAAGCGATCGGCTCCCTACCGTAGATACCCGTGCTGGCCCCACAGTGGGGTGTATCACTCCCCAAAGTGGCAACTCGAAAATGGTGCACGGCTTATATCTACACGATGCAACAACGTCTTACCTACCAGCCCGGGTCCACACACACATATGAAACCCGTTGGACTCGCGTTGCCACCGCTACCCTGTTTTGGCCTCTTATAGTCAAGCCCAGTACGCGTGTCCCGTCCTCGACATGGGTCGAGCCCAATAAGATACATATGGGTTACTGGTTGAAATGGGCCCCCACAAGCTACTACTTAAGCTTGTCATTTTATCTAGTGCATCCCACTTAGCCCCTTTTTATAATCATGCCCACTTACATGTTAAGGTTTGGTTAAGTCATCTAATCATATTTCAATTGCCACTCAAGGCCCCCACAAGCTACTACTTAAGCTTGTCATTTAATCTTATTTCAATTGCCACTCAAGGCCCCCACAAGCTACTACTTAAGCTTGTCATTTAATCTTATTTCCATTTGCCACTCAAGGCCATGTAACACCCCGAATTTTCTATTAACACTAAAGTTGCTAAAAATATTAATAAGTGTGTGAGAGAGGGGATGTATCTAATATGTATATAAAAATAAGAATAAGTAAAGGGGGATGTATCTAATATGTACATTGTAGAAAATATATATATATTTATGACATGAATAGAAGTTTATTAATATGCTGAGTGTTTGCTGAGTCACTTCTGACTCATTGCTGAGTCAACAAGATAAACCCCATCTTGTCTGAACGGCTGCGGTTATTTCTAGGTTAAATCTAATGGCCTAAATGAATTCTAAAATCTATAAATAAGTGGGTAGACCTTAGACCTAAATCACTTGTAAAATTAGAGAAGCTACCGTCATGCTGCTGCCATGGAGTTCAGCATAGCCGTCACAAACTAAGAAGAGGAAGCCTAATCATCTACAACTAAATCTACACAAATCAAATCAAAAGATCTCTCTTTCTCTAATTCTTTTCTTTTGTTGGTGAGTATGATGATTCTCACAAGACTATTACAAACTAATTTGACTCAGTTATGAATGGATAACAAAAAAGTGATGTGATTTGTAATTGTAAATTCTATATATTGTGGATCTCTTATTATGTTATTATGTTGTCGTATGATGTAAATTATATATGCTATGTCATGCTATGTTGTAAATTCTCTTATGCTATTTCGTGCTATGTTGAGAATCATGTCAAGCTATGTTATACTATCATACTATGCCATGTTATAAATCATGCTATATTATGTTGAAAAATCATGCTGTTGGATCATGCTTAAAGTTATGTTTTTTTTTCTTAATTTAAATGGATCTTGTTTATGGGAATTTGCCTATTAGGTTAGGTGTACCCATAAACTTGAAACTATAATTAAATAAAACTTGATTACGGGAATTTGCCTATTGAGTTAGGTGTACCCATATAAAACCATGTTGTTAAAAAATTAGATGATGTTGATTCACACATGTTCATATGTAAGTTTATGAAAATTGATTGAGATTATATTAGGTGAATTTTGAACAAGTTGACACCTTTAGGTCCATGACATGTATAATCTATGCAAGTTGGACATATGCAAGTTTCACCCCTTATTATGATTCATTTGGTCACATATACATGTTGTTATTATGATAATCTCTTTTATGCTATGAGTTAGGCTATTCGAGTCTAACATATATTTTGCGAATAAACGTTCAAACGTGGGGTAGGGGTAATATTAGGAATTAATAAATTGGGTGCAATTTTGTAAGATTTTGCATACCATGAATGGATGTCCATAATTGAGTCAATTATGGACATTGTTAAAAATTGGAAGTAATTAATAATTCAAGTAGGGAATTATTAAAATTGGGGGAAAGTGGATTATTATTAATAATCAATGCTTAGGACACGAGGTTGGACCCGTTTGTGATGTAAACCTGCCCGGACCCGCCCGGCAAATCCAGTAGTCACAAATGTCGGCCCAATGTGAGAGGTCCTAGGCCCAAACTAAAGCATAACAGTTGTAAAGACACGAGGTTAGACTCTTTTATGGTGTAAGACTGCCCGGACCCGCCCGGCAAATCCAGCTGCCATAAATGCCAGTCTAATGTGAGAGGTCTTTATGAGGTTATGGCCTTAATGAACTAAGAAATACTTAACCAGATAATCATGTAAGGTGGGACATGGGGGTTAAGTAGGTGCCTTGGGTGGCATGAGGAATCTGGTGGTTGCCTTTAGAGGCATTTGAAATACGATTAGACTTAACCAAACACACATGTAAATGAACATGACTAAGTGGGTTAAGTGGGATGGACTAATGGGGACAAGCTTAGGTGGAATGCTTGTGGTAAATAGTGGGGGCCCATTTCAACCAGTATCCCAAAACGTATCTTTGTGGGCTCGACCCAAGTCGAGGACGGGACACGCATACTGGGTTTGACTATAAGAGGCCAAAACAGGGAGCGGTGGCAACGCAAGTCCAACGGGTTTCATATGCTTGTGTGGACCCGGGCTGGTAGGTAAGACGTTGTTGCATCGTGTAGGTATAAGCCGTACATGTCCGTTGTATCAGGTTGCCACTTTAGGGGAGTGATACACCCCACTGTGGGGCCAGCACGGGTATCTACGAGTTAGGGAGCCGATCGAATAATGGGAAGTAGGGTACACCTAGTGGAGATAGGGGCAGGCGGCACCTATGTAGTCAGCTAGGGGTACGTAAAGCCATTGGGAAAGTTTCTAAGTGAAGCTAAGTGGGATGAATCTTTAGGGTGACTGGTGTGGTGCAGTATAGTGTTTATCCTTTAGTATTTAGGAGCGCCTATAACGTTGCCTTTAGCGATTGTCTATGTCCTTAATCTGCTCTTCATAGACATTTTCTTGTTTTCCAGCTTATGCCTTAGTCCAGTTATTTTGGTAATAGTATTGTAGAATTATCATATTCACCAGACTTTATGTCTGACCCCCTCTTTTCCATCCTTTTTCTCCCTTCAGGTCCGCAGGTTGGGCCAAGTTCTAGTGGAGTCTAGTTGGATCGCTTATCTTCTGGAAAGCTTGGACTGCTGAAGTAAAGTCCAGCTTGTTATCTTTCTTTTTAATGGCTATTCATGTAATGGGATTATGTACTTGTTTTATCAAGATAGATATTGTACTTGACATTGAATATGGTGTTATGATGTAATCAAACATGTTTTGACTTCTGCTACAATGAAATAAAGTTTTTGAATTTCCAAGTACTATTTTATATCTGTCTTGTTGTAATTTTACTGTTCTATATTCACTTAAAACCTCCATGGAAGTTAATGCATTCCCTTTGTGAGTGACATTAATGGACGTGGGGTGTTACACGTGGTATCAGAGCATAAGGTTACCAGAACAGATAAAATATATTTTTTCTAAAGTATTTTTGGAAGAAGTGCTTTCAAAAAAAAAACATGTTATTTAAAGAGAGTTTTTATGAAAAACATAATCCCAAATAGCCACATCCTTATCTTTATCTTTCGAATTCTCCATTTTGAATCTTTCCTTTTTCGTTTCAGCATGGCTGAAGATCTTAATCTCCCAGAAGGTGTGACGATTCCAGGGTGGTTTAGGAGATACTTGGAGGCTAGGGCCACCACTGCAGGCCCAGCGGATACTCCTCCACCCCTAGTTGCACCCATTCCTCCTTCTCCTCCTCCTCGTGTTGACACTTTTGCAAAGACGTGCAAGGAATTCAAGGCTATGGGAGGAAAAACTTTTTAAGGGACTGAGACGTTTGTGGAGGCCAGAGATTGGCTTAAGGAGACTGAGGAATTGTTGGATATCTTTGAAGTGGAAGATGGGAGGAAAGTCCGTTTAGCTGCTTGGTTAATGCAGGGAGAGGCCTCGTTTTGGTAGGAGGTCACTAACGGGGAACGTCCAGTTGATTCATGGGCGGATTTCAGACGAAGGTTTGAGGCAAAGTTTCTTTCAAGGGCAGAGGAGAACTTAGATATGGAAAAATTCCTGGCACTAAAGCAAGGGAGCTCATCAGTAAAGGAATATGTCAATAAATTTAATCAGTTAGCAAGGTTTGGCTTGGAGTTGGTGAACACGCCAGAGAAGAAAGCTTTGAGGTTCGTTAGAGGCTTGAATGAACCGTTGCAAGGGTTGGCTATGACCCACATCCCTATGGGAGCCACCTTTGAAAAGCTAGTAGAAATGGCACTTATGCATGAGGATAAGGCAGTTGAAAAGAAAGGGGATCGGAAGAAACCCCAACAGCAAAATAAGAAGGGTGGTAAAAACAATAATGGCAAAGGGAAGAAGAAATGCTTCAATTGTGGGACGCCTGGCCATCTCAGCAAAGATTGTAGAAAGAAAAAGAAGACTGGTTGTTTTCATTGTGGAGATGCGGGACATTTAGTGAAGGACTGTCCAAAGAAGGGGCAGAGGGCAGGGTCTACCTCGGGAGGACAGGTGCAGGCTCTTATGGCACCAGGGCAGGCAAGGGGGCAAGTTCAGGCTATTGCGGCCCCACCGCTGCAAGAAAGAGGTAGAACAATTTCTGTTGAAAGCTTAGTTTTTCTGTTTGATCATCCTGTCCGTACCTTATTCGATTCTGGCGCATCTCATTCGTTTATCTCTGCATCATTAGTTGAATCACTGCACTTGAACACCAGTTTAGTAGAGGATCCCTTGGTCGTTTCAAATCCAATTGGGGGTTCGGCTCATTTGACCATGATATGTTTGGATTTGAAAATCTCTATACTTAGCGTTGAATTTAGATGTGATGCTTATGTATTGGGCTTCACGGGCTATGGGCTAATTTTAGGAATGGATTGGTTGTCTAGAAATAGGGCCATTCTTGATTGTGAAAGGAGAGTAGTTAGGCTTGTGACTCGTCTTGGTAATGCTCTCGACATCTTTTGTAATCCCATAAATTCCGTTATGCTAAGTTATCTTGAATCGCTTGACGCGTCTGTAGAGAACCTGCGATCGGTAGAAGTGGTCCGGGAATATCCGGATGTGTTTGAGGAGGTGAAGGGCTTACCTCCAAAGCGGGAGATAGACTTTCGAATTTATCTTGTGGATAATGCTAAACCCGTATCTTTGCCAGTGCGCCACATGGCTCCTCGTGAAAGGAGGGAACTCAATAAGCAAGTAAAGGAGTTGCTTGAGAAGGGGTTCATAAGATGTAGTATATCGGAGTGGGGTGCTCCAGTAGTTTTTGCCACAAAGGCGGATGGGTCTCTTAGACTTTGTATGGACTATAGAGAACTAAACAAGCTTACTAAAAAGAACCGACACCCACTGCTGAGGATTGACGATCTCTTTGATCAGTTAGTTGGCGCCTCAGTGTTTTCGTAGTTGGACTTAGCCACTGGCTTTCATCAACTGAGAGTGGCTGAGGATAGTATAGATAAGACTGCTTTTAGGACTCCTGACGGATTCTATGAATGGCTAGTGATGCCCTTTGGTTTGACAAACGCCCCTGCATATTTTGTTGATTTGATGAGTAGGGTGTTTAGGGAATACCTTAACAAATTTGTGGTAGTCTTTGTGGATGACATCTTAGTCTTTTCTAAGAATAAAGAAGAGCACTCCCTACATCTTAGGGAAGTGTTGGAAACCCTTCGAGCACATAACCTTAAGGCAAAATTTTCTAAGTGTCACTTCTGGAGGAAGGAAGTACGGTTCTTAGGGCACGTGGTTTCCAAAGAAGGGATAGCAGTGGATCCCGCAAAGGTGGTGGCCATCCAAGATTGGAAGGTCCCTAAAAATGCAACCGAAGTAAGAAGTTTCTTGGGGTTGGCTGGCTATTATAGGAAGTTTATCAAAGACTTCGCAAAAATATCAGCTCCATTAACACGGTTAACGAAGAAGAACCTGGTTTTTACGTGGGACAAAGATTGCGATGATGCGTTCCAACGTTTAAAGAGAGCCTTAACTTCAGCCCCAGTCTTAGTGCTGCCAGACGGGAATAAACCGTTTACCATCTATACTGATGCTTGTGGGACGGGACTTGGCGCGGTCCTCATGCAAGAGGGAAGAGTAATAGCCTATGGTGGAAGGCAGTTGAGGGTTCATGAAAAGAATTACCCTACGCATGACTTAGAGCTAGCCGCAATTGTTTTCGCGCTTAAGTCTTGGCGTCACTATCTTCTTGGTGAGAAATTCGAACTGTTCATTGACCACAAATCATTAAAATACTTATTCTCTCAGAAGGATTTGAATTTAAGGCAGCAACGGTGGATGGAATTCTTAGCCTCCTACGATTTTGAAATAGAATATACCCCGGGCAAGGGTAACGTGGTGGCAGACGCCTTAAGTAGGAAAAGGTTGTCCTTGAGTCCGTTGTTTGTTGAACGACAAAGCTTAGAATTCATCTCTATGTTTGACTTTAGACCCTCCGTTGACTTAGTACCCGGTCTGTTAGCATCCTTGGAGGTTAGACCTACACTTCTAGGACGGGTTGGTGAGGCACAGCGAGACGACCCACGGTTGGTTGAGATAGTAGAAAAGCTCAAAGGGGGGGAGTCGTCAAGTCATCTTCGTAGGTATACCCTAGACGATAAGGGTTGGTTATGAAGGGATAATAGACTTTGTGTACCGCAAGACGAAGACTTAAGGAAGGCCATTCTTGATGATGCTCATCGCTCAAAAATGACCATTCATCCCGGCGGGGATAAGATGTACAAAGATATGAAGCGGGTTTTCTTTTGGGCCGGTATGAAAAAGGATGTGGCCGAGTACGTCGCTAGATGCTTGGTGTGCCAACGAGTTAAAGCAGAACAAAAGAAACCCGGTGGGTTGCTTCACCCATTAGAAGTTCCACTATGGAAATGGGAAAGCATCTCAATGGATTTTGTGGATGGATTACCAAGATCAAGGAAGGGTAACACGGGGATTTGGGTTATAGTAGATAGACTTACTAAAAGCGCCCATTTTATTCCCGTGAAAAGTAAGAGGACTGCTCCGTGGTTGGCTTCTGTATACATTAAGGAGATAGTTCGTTTGCACGGTATTCCTTCTAGTATAGTAAGCGACCGTGACCCCATCTTTACTAGCGAATTTTGGAAGAGTTTACAAGAGGCGGTAGGGACTCAGCTATGTTTGAGCACCGCATATCATCCTCAGACAGACGGCCAGACCGAGAGGGTGAATCGCATTCTAGAGGATCTTTTAAGGCTTTGTATCCTAGACTTTGGGGGTACATGGGAAGAGCACCTTCCGTTAGTAGAATTCGCATATAACAATAGCTTTCAGTCTAGTATTGGCATGGCACCTTTCGAAGCTCTTTATGGAAGGCCTTGCCGTTCGCCTACATGTTGGTGGGAATCTACCGATGAAATCCTACTTGGGCCCGATATGGTTAGGGAAACCTCGGAGAAGATTGAGTTGATTCGAAGGAGGATGAAAGCGGCACAAGATAGGCAAAAATCGTATGCTGATAAGAGGAGGACAGATCTTGAGTTTGACATTGGGGACATGGTTTTTATCAAAGTATCTCCGTTACAGAATGTTGTTCGCTTTGGGTCCGTGGGGAAATTAGCACCAAGGTTTGTAGGGCCGTTTCCTGTAAAAAAAAAAAACAGGATTGGGAAGATGGCATATAGGGTGGAGTTGCCTGAGAAACTTAGTGGAGTACACGACGTATTCCATGTATCACATTTGAGGAAGTGTTTGCACAAGACCGCGGAGGTGGTAGAGCCGAGCTTGCTTAAAGAGGTGGAAATAGAGCGTGACGCAACAATTAGACGAGCTCCTACATGCATTCTTGGGTCGGAGATCAAAAAGTTGAGGAATCGAGAGGTCAGACTGGTCAAAGTGCAATGGGGAGATGATGAGAGCAACGCAACTTGGGAGACAGAAGAGAAGATGCGTTCGTTGTACCCTTTTCTTTTTGAGGGTATGTCTTTTAATTTCTCCTTTATCGCTTAGCTTATCTTATCTTATCTTTAGTATGTCCTCTCATTAGTATCTTTGACCTTTAGTTAGGATAATCCTATGGTTGAAACATGTGTTTGAGACATGTTATGTCTGATGGATGCAAAATGGATGCAAGTGTTTGCTAGTGGTTGCTCGTGGATGCATATATACACACACTTTAGGCACTAGATCGGCTCAGTCACTTCATATTGCATATTGCATATATATGGATGTATTTAGTATAATGGATGTATAATGGTTGTACCATCATATGGATGCTGCATTCGGTTGAATGGGTGTGCACGCATATAGAAGTAGTATGTAAGCAATTAGGATCTTTTGCATACATAATGGATTCATGACACTTACATAATTTGCATTAAGGAGGTCAACTGAATCAGTAGACCGCCTGATTTCGCATTAGGTAAGGACATGTACACACACTTGCATATGATCATAAAGCATTAGAAGTCTTTTAAGGACAATGGATGCCTGTGTATGATGGATGAGTAGATGGACGTTTGGATGGTAGGATATACATTCTTCCAGACTTGAAGATTTCGGGGACGAAATCCTAAAAGGAGGGGAGAATGTAACACCCCGAATTTTCTATTAACACTAAAGTTGCTAAAAATATTAATAAGTGTGTGAGAGAGGGGATGTATCTAATATGTATATAAAAACAATAATAAGTAAAGGGGGATGTATCTAATATGTACATTGTAGAAAATATATATATACTTATGACATGAATAGAAGTTTATTAATATGCTGAGTGTTTGCTGAGTCACTTCTGACTCATTGCTGAGTCAACAAGATAAACCCCATCTTGTCTGAACGGCTGCGGTTATTTCTAGGTTAAATCTAATGGGCTAAATGAATTCTAAAATCTATAAATAAGTGGGTAGACCCTAGACCTAAATCACTTGTAAAATTAGAGAAGCTACCGTCATGCTGCTGCCATGGAGTTCAGCATAGCCGTCACAAACTAAGAAGAGGAAGCCTAATCATCTACAACTAAATCTACACAAATCAAATCAAAAGATCTCTCTTTCTCTAATTCTTTTCTTTTGTTGGTGAGTATGATGATTCTCACAAGACTATTACAAACTAATTTGACTCAGTTATGAATGGATCACAAGAAAGTGATGTGATTTGTAATTGTAAATTCTATATATTGTGGATCTCTTATTATGTTATTATGTTGTCGTATGATGTAAATTATATATGCTATGTCATGCTATGTTGTAAATTCTCTTATGCTATGTCGTGCTATGTTGAGAATCATGTCAAGCTATGTTATACTATCATACTATGCCATGTTATAAATCATGCTATATTATGTTGAAAAATCATGCTGTTGGATCATGCTTAAAGTTATGTTTTTTTTTCTTAATTTAAATGGATCTTGTTTATGGGAATTTGCCTATTAGGTTAGGTGTACCCATAAACTTGAAACTATAATTAAATAAAACTTGATTATGGGAATTTGCCTATTGAGTTAGGTGTACCCATATAAAACCACGTTGTTAAAAAATTAGATGATGTTGATTCACACATGTTCATATGTAAGTTTATGAAAATTGATTGAGATTATATTGGGTGAATGTTGAACAAGTTGACACCTTTAGGTCCATGACATGTATAATCTATGCAAGTTGGACATATGCAAGTTTCACCCCTTATTATGATTCATTTGGTCACATATACATGTTGTTATTATGATAATCTCTTTTATGCTATGAGTTAGGCTATTCGAGTCTAACATATATTTTGCGAATAAACGTTCAAACGTGGGGTAGGGGTAATATTAGGAATTAATAAATTGGGTGCAATTTTGTAAGATTTTGCATACCATGAATGGATGTCCATAATTGAGTCAATTATGGACATTGTTAAAAATTGGAAGTAATTAATAATTCAAGTAGGGAATTATTAAAATTGGGGGAAAGTGGATTATTATTAATAATCAATGCTTAGGACACGAGGTTGGACCCGTTTGTGATGTAAACCTGCCCGGACCCGCCCGGCAAATCCAGTAGTCACAAATGTCGGCCCAATGTGAGAGGTCCTAGGCCCAAACTAAAGCATAACAGTTGTAAAGACACGAGGTTAGACTCTTTTATGGTGTAAGACTGCCCGGACCCACCCGGCAAATCCAGCTGCCATAAATGCCAGTCTAATGTGAGAGGTCTTTATGAGGTTATGGCCTTAATGAACTAAGAAATACTTAACCAGATAATCATGTAAGGTGGGACATGGGGGTTAAGTAGGTGCCTTGGGTGGCATGAGGAATCTGGTGGTTGCCTTTAGAGGCATTTGAAATACGATTAGACTTAACCAAACACACATGTAAATGAACATAACTAAGTGGGTTAAGTGGGATGGACTAATGGGGACAAGCTTAGGTGGAATGCTTGTGGTAAATAGTGGGGGCCCATTTCAACCAGTATCCCAAAACGTATCTTTGTGGGCTCGACCCAAGTCGAGGACGGGACACGCATACTGGGTTTGACTATAAGAGGCCAAAACAGGGAGCGGTGGCAACGCAAGTCCAACGGGTTTCATATGCGTGTGTGGACCCGGGCTGGTAGGTAAGACGTTGTTGCATCGTGTAGGTATAAGCCGTGCATGTCCGTTGTATCAGGTTGCCACTTTAGGGGAGTGATACACCCCACTGTGGGGCCAGCACGGGTATCTACGAGTCAGGGAGCCGATCGAATAATGGGAAGTAGGGTACACCTAGTGGAGATAGGGGCAGGCGGCACCTATGTAGTCAGCTAGGGGTACGTAAAGCCATTGGGAAAGTTTCTAAGTGAAGCTAAGTGAGATGAATCTTTAGGGTGACTGGTGTGGTGCAGTATAGTGTTTATCCTTTAGTATTTAGGAGCGCCTATAACGTTGCCTTTAGCGATTGTCTATGTCCTTAATCTGCTCTTCATAGACATTTTCTTGTTTTCCAGCTTATGCCTTAGTCCAGTTATTTTGGTAATAGTATTGTAGAATTATCATATTCACCAGACTTTATGTCTGACCCCCTCTTTTCCATCCTTTTTCTCCCTTCAGGTCCGCAGGTTGGGCCAAGTTCTAGTGGAGTCTAGTTGGATCGCTTATCTTCTGGAAAGCTTGGACTGCTGAAGTAAAGTCCAGCTTGTTATCTTTCTTTTTAATGGCTATTCATGTAATGGGATTATGTACTTGTTTTATCAAGATAGATATTGTACTTGACATTGAATATGGTGTTATGATGTAATCAAACATGTTTTGACTTCTGCTACAATGAAATAAAGTTTTTGAATTTCCAAGTACTATTTTATATCTGTCTTGTTGTAATTTTACTGTTCTATATTCACTTAAAACCTCCATGGAAGTTAATGCATTCCCTTTGTGAGTGACATTAATGGACGTGGGGTGTTACAGGCCCCCACAAGCTACTACTTAAGCTTGTCATTTAATCTAGTGCATCCCACTTAACCCCTTTTCATAATCATGCCCACTTACATGTTAAGGTTTGGTTAAGTCATCTAATCATATTTCAATTGCCACTCAAGGCACCCACTAGATTCCTACATGCCACCCAAGGCACCCACTTAACCCTTTAATCATGTTTAGTTACATGTTCCCCTTTGGTTAAGTATTCTAATCTTATCTTCTATTGCCACCCAAGGCAACCACTAGATTTTCCCATGCCACCCAAGGCACTTACTTAACCCTTTAATCATGTTTAATTACATGTTCCACTTCGGTTAAGTATTCTAATCGTATTTTCTATTGCCACCCAAGGCAACTACTAGATTTTTCCACATGCCACCCAAGGCACCCACTTAACCCCCCCATGTCCTCTACATGCTAATATGGTTAAGTGTTTCTTAATTGATTAAGAACGTAACCGTTGTAGAGACCTCTCACATTAGACTATCTCTTATGGCAGCTGGATTTGCCGGTCGGGTCCGGGCAGCCTTACGCCATAACCGAGTCTAACCTCGTGTCTTTACACTTGTCACATATATAGTTTGTGCCTAAGACCTCTCACATTGGGCCAATCATTTGTAGCCGCTGGATATGCCGGTCGGTTCCGGGCAGTCTTATGCTACAAAAGGGTCCAACCTCGTGTCTTAGTCGATTAATTACACCTTATTAATCACCCCCATATTTCGAATTAATTTTCCCTAATTAATTCCAATTTTTAACGATGTACATAATTGACTCAATTATGTCCATCCTCTTTATGGTACGCATAATCATACCAATTTCACACCATTTCATTAACATGTATATTAACCCCATCGTTCCCCACGTAAATCGCTAACATGACATAAAAGGGAAGATTCATCACAAATACAATGGGTTCAACTTGCATAACACATTAGCATCAACATGGGTTTAAAGGTGTCAACATGCATATAGCATCAAACCCAACTAGCATAAATAATCAACCCAAACTTGCATGAATCACATATGTCATAAAGAGGTTAACTTGCATAAATTTCTTATGTCATACAAAGGGGTAAACTTGCATATGTATGTATGACAGGTAAAGGGGTTAACTTGCATATGTATGCATATCATACTAAGGTGTAAACTTGCACATGTTACTTGCATAAAATCAAACACCATACTTGCATAACATATCATATATGGTCTTGCATAAAATCAAACACCAAACTTGCATAACATATCATATATGAACTTGCATATAATCATACACCAAACTTTCATAACATATCATATATGAACTTGCATATAATCATACACCAAACTTGCATAATCATGGTGTCATAGTGGATCAATGTTTATCATAGCAACTAGCATCATGAACACTTGCATAACTTGCATAACATCATGATCATATAGCATATAGCTTGCATAACTTGCATAACATCATGGACATGTAACATATGACTTGCATAACTTGCATAACATCATGAACATGTAGCATATGGCTTGCATAACTTGCATAACATCTCAAACTCATAGCATATAACTTGCATAACATGCATAACATCTCAAACACATAGCATATAACTTGCATAACATGCATAAAATCATTAACACATAGCATATAACTTGCATAACTTGCATTGATCCACATTCATAGCCATAACCTCATTATATCCTATCATAATCATTTCAATAATTGGTCATTAAGGCTATAGAAAACTCACAACTTGTTGATTAGCCTTCTTATGAATATATTAAAAGATTGAGACGAAGCCACTAAGCTATCAACTCAAAAACTCCAAATAAGAATGCTCCAAATGAAAACCCTTGAGCCAAATCAATAATAAAGATCCTAGCTTTGATGAAGAAAAGCCTTGAATCAAACTTAGAAACACTTAAGCAAGCTTAGGAACTCTTATACTTCTTTAGAAACTCTCTCATATGATTAGAGATGGAGATTATGACAAGAGGATGAGGGTGGAGGCCATGAGAGAACATTTTGGCATAGTTTAGCTATAGGATTGAATAATGAGCATTTAGGTTTAGGTTAGGGGTCTTTTTATAGAAGACTAGGATAGTTTTAGCCATAGGATAAACCTTAGTTTAGATCCTAGCCATCAAAGCATGTCTTGGGGAAGAAGTCAAGTGTAGGAACCATCTAGGGCCTTTAGATTAAAGCTGAACCATGAGAACCATTCAAATGCAAAATCTGCATTTGAGCGAATCGGCCCACGGGTTGATAGCCAAACACCCTGGATTAACCCCTAGTCGACCCAGCGAGCTCGGGTCGACCTCAAAAATCGGCCGGTTCGGTTATTCCCCTCTCCCAATTCGCTGTTTTGAACATTTTTGCATATTTATTTATTTAATTTTCAATTATATATATATATATATCAATATATATATATTTCTCTGCGCAACCCATTTCACTTAATTAAGTATACTTTAATTTGTGAATTTTTATGTTCAAATTACGGGGTGTTACATTCTCCCCTCCTTAAACGATTTCGTCCCCGAAATCTCTAAGTCAAGAAGAACGTATCCTACCAACCAAACAACCATCTACTAAACCATCAAACACTGCCATCCATTGTCCTTAAAATTTCTAATGACGTATGAACATATGCAAAAAGTGTGTGTATATGCCCGTATACTAATGCTAAATCAGGCGGTCTACTGATTCAGTTGACCTCCTTAATGCAAACCATGATAGTGCCATGCATCCAATATGTATGCGGAAGAACCCTATCGACACATACTATTTCTACATGTGTGCACAACCATACACCAAAATGCATCATCCATCTGATAACACAACCATTATACATCCATAAATATAGCTACCTACACACAATTTTATGCAATATGCAATATGAAGTGATTGAGCCGATCTAGTGCCTAGAGTGTGTGTATATGCATCCACAAGCAACCACTAGCAACCACTTGCATCCACACGCATCGATCAAACATAACATGTTTCAACCATAGGTTTTATCCTATCTAAAGGTCAAAGGTACTAATGAGAGGACATACTAAAGATAAGATAAGTACTAGACAAACGATAAAGGAGAAGTTAAAAGACATACCCTCTAAAGAAATGGGTACAATGAACGCATCTTCACTTCTGTCTCCCAAGTAGCCTTACTCTCACCTTCTCCCCTTTTCACTTTGACTAGTCGAACCTCTCTGTTTCTCAACTTCCTAATCTCTGACCCAAGGATGCGGGTAGGAGCTCGTTGAATAGTCGCATCACGCTCTACCTCCACTTCTTGAAGCAAGCTCGGCTCTACAGCCTCTGCGGTCTCATGTAGGCACTTCCTCAAATGTGACACATGGAATACGTCATGTTCCCTATGCAATCGAACTATCTCTCGAATATAAACTGAAGCTAGACATGGAACAATCCTCTTGCTCTTCACGGGTATGAAATGGGCACTCTTAGTAAGTCTATCTACCACAACCCAAATTCCCGTATTACCCTTCCTCGATCTTGGTAACCCATCAATAAAATCCATCGAGACGCTATCCCACTTCCATTGCGGAACTTCCAATGAGTGAAGCAACCCACCCGGTTTCTTTTGCTTCGCTTCCACCTGTTGGCACACCAAGCATCTAGCGACATACTCGGCCACATCTTTCTTCGTACCGGCCCAAAAGAAAACTCGCTTCATGTCTTGGTACATCTTGTCCCCACCGGGATGAATGGTCATCTTAAAACGATGCGACTTATCAAGAATAGCCTTCCTCAAACCCTCGTCTTGCGGTACGCAAAGTCTACTGTCTCTACGCAAGCACCCCCTATCGTCTAGGGTGTACCTACTCAAATGGCTGGACGACTCCCCCCCCCCCCTTATGAGCCTCTCTACTAACTCAACCAACTGTGGGTCGTCCCTCTGTGCTTCTCCAATCTGCCCCAAAAGAGTAGGTCTAACCTCCAAGGATGCTAGCAAACCGGGTATATAGTCAACGGAAGGTATGAAATCAAACATCGAGATAAATTCCAAGCTTCGTCGTTCCACGAACAATGGACTCAAGGACAACCTTTTTCCGCTCAAGGCGTCCGCCACCACGCTATCTCGCAATCATAGGATGCTAAGAACTCCATCCACCTTTGCTGTCTCAAGACTAAGCGCTCGAAGAGTCTCCAACACTTCCCTAAGATGTAGGGCATGCTTTTCTCCACTTCTGGAGAAAACCAGGATATTCTCTCATACAAAATCGTCACAACTATCCATCTCTCACGCAGACCATCCTAGTCGAACTCGACATCCCCCAAGTGCAAGCCCCAAAGGCCTAAACCAATATCAGACAAACAGCCAAGGGACACCTCCTTCGAATTCAGACGACCTACGTGAGATGATACTAGTAAAAACGGCTAAATAATTAAGCCCTTGTCCAACTCTGGATGTCCTTGCCAGTCTCACTCCAGAACCACCGTTGATCAAATAACTGGCTTTGCTTAACCCATTAAGCACACATGAAAACTTATTTCGCTCTTCTTCACTCTTAGAAAATACTAAGATGTCATCCACAAAGACCACTACGAAGTTGTTTAGGTACTCCCTGAACACCCTACTCATCAAATCAACCAAATATGCGGGGGCGTTCGTCAAATCAAATGGCATCACCAGCCACTCATAGAAACCATCCGGAGTCCTAAAGGCGGTCTTTTCTACACTATCCTCGGTCACTCTCAACTGATGAAACTCTGTGGCCAAGTCCCACGGCGAAACACTGAGGCGCCAACTAATCTGATCAAAGAGATCCTCAATCCTCGGCAATGGGTGTCTATTCTTCTTTCTAAGCTTGTTGAGTTCTCTACAGTCTACACAAAGTCTGAGGGACACATCCGCCTTCGTGGCTAAAACTACTGGAGCGCCCCACTCCGATATACTTCGTCTTATGAACCCCTTCTCAAGCAACTCCCCTACTTGCTTATGGAGTTCCCTCCTCTCACGAGGAGCCATGTGGCGCACTGACACAGATACTGGTTTAGCATCGTCTACCAGATATATTCGGAGGTCCATCTCCTGCTTTAGAGGTAAGCCCTTCACCTTCCCAAACACATCCGAGTATTCCCGGACCACTCTAACATATCGCAAACTCTCGACCGAAGCGTCAAGCGATTCAAGATAACTTAGCATAACAGAATCTATGGGATTTCAAAAGATCTCGAGAGTGTTACCCAAGCGGGTCATAAGCCTAACAACTCTCCTTTCACAATCAAGAACGGCACCATTACTGGATAACCAGTCCATGCCCCAAAATCAACCCATAGCCCGTGAAGCCCAAACAAAAGCATCACCTCTAAACTCAACGCTAAGTATGGAAATCTTCAAACCCAAACATATCATGGACGAATAAGTGGAGCCCTCCCAATTGGGTTTGAAACAACCACGGGATCATCTACCAAACTGGTGTCTAGGTGCAGTGACTCAACTAATGATGATGAGATAAACGAATGTGGTGCGCCAGAGTCGAATAAAGTTCGAACAGGATGATCGAGAGAACCAAATTTCAACTTAGACGGTCCTACCCCCATCAGGTATACCCGTCGTGAGGGGATACATCTACCCTCCAGAAGATCCTGAACTTCATCCTTACCTTTTTGGACAACCCCAAGGTGTCCTATTTCTCCAAAACAACAAACCTTCCCCTTCACATTCTCCTTTCGTGGCCTTCTTACCACGATGAGGTTTTGTCCTTTATTTACCTAATAGCTATTTGAACCTTCCTCTCTCGCCCATCTTAAAGGTACCTATAAGCCCTCCACCTCCTTGGACTAACTTCTTAGCCTGGCAAACGACTTAGTCCCCTGAAGTGGTTCTTCCGTCCTTCATACGGAAGTCCTTATTTATCTTAAAAAGACATCTATACGAGGAGGGGAAATTCAAAAAAAGAAAGAGGAAGAGATTCAAAACGGAGAATCCGAAGGATAAAGATATGGCTATTGGGGATTATGCTTTTCTTTCAAAAACTTTTCTCTCAAAAAACATGTTTTTGAAAATACTCCTTCCAAAAATGTTTTTAGAAAAATAGTTTTCTAAAAAATTTATCTGTTCTGGTAACCTTGAGCTCTGATACCACGTGTAACACCCCACACCCGCTAAGGTCACTCACTAAGGGAATGCCTTAACTTCGGTGGAGCATCTTAAGTGAGTATAGAACAGAAAAATTACAACAAGACAGATATAAATACTTGAAAATCTAAAACATCATTTCATAGCAGCAGAAGGTAAACATGTTTAGTTACAACACCATAAAGAGTCAAGTATTCAATATCCATCCTGATAAAAACATAAGTACATAATCCCACTACATAACAATAGCCATAAAAGAAAAGATAAGCTGGGCTTTACATCACGGTCCAAGCTCCAGAAGATAGATAAAGAAATCTGATCAAAGCCCACTAGTGCTAGGCCCAACCTGAGGACCTGAGGGGGAAAAAGATAAAAACAACGGGGTCAGACATAAGTCTGAGTGAGCCCTATAACTTTAACCACACAATTATTAAAGTAATTAGGGTATGATATAACTTGGTACGGGATGACTGGGGATAAATGACTACACTAAGTAGCCAACTAGACATAGGATGAACTAAGATAACGGTAAAGACGCGCCTATCCACCTAAGGATAAATACTATTCTGCACCACACCAGATCTACTCACCCAAGGATAATTCCTACACTGCACCACACCAGTTCCACCTACCCAAGTGTAATTCCTGCTTAAAGGTTGATCCCCACTAAGTGTACTTAGTAATTTTTAATAGTAGTTTCGTATACCCCTAGCTGACTACATAGGTGTCGTCTGCCCCTATCTCCACTAGGTGTACCCGCTACTCCCCAAGCGATCAGCTCCCTACCGTAGACACCCGTGCTGGCCCCACAGTGGGGTGAATCACTCCCCAAAGTGGCAACTCGAAAATGGTGCACGGCTTATATCTACACGATGCAACAACGTCTTACCTACCAGCCCGGGTCCACACACGCATATGAAACCCGTTGGACTCGCGTTGCCACCGCTACCCCATTTTGGCCTCTTATAGTCAAGCCCAGTATGCGTGTCCCGTCCTCGACATGGGTCGAGCCCAATAAGATACATATGGGTTACTGGTTGAAATGGGCCCCCACAAGCTACTACTTAAGCTTGTCATTTTATCTAGTGCATCCCACTTAACCCCTTTTTATAATCATGCCCACTTACATGTTAAGGTTTGGTTAAGTCATCTAATCATATTTCAATTGCCACTCAAGGACCCCACAAGCTACTACTTAAGCTTGTCATTTAATCTTATTTCAATTGCCACTCAAGACCCCCACAAGCTACTACTTAAGGTTGTCATTTAATCTTATTTCCATTTGCCACTCAAGGCCCCCACAAGCTACTACTTAAGCTTGTCATTTAATCTAGTGCATCCCACTTAACCCCTTTTCATAATCATGCCCACTTACATGTTAAGGTTTGGTTAAGTCATCTAATCATATTTCAATTGCCACTCAAGGCACCCACTAGATTCCTACATGCCACCCAAGGCACCCACTTAACCCTTTAATCATGTTTAGTTACATGTTCCCCTTTGGTTATGTATTCTAATCTTATCTTCTATTGCCACCCAAGGCAACCACTAGATTTTCCCATGCCACCCAAGGCACTTACTTAACCCTTTAATCATGTTTAATTACATGTTCCACTTCGGTTAAGTATTCTAATCGTATTTTCTATTGCCACCCAAGGCAACTACTAGATTTTTCCACATGCCACCCAAGGCACCCACTTAACCCCCCCATGTCCTCTACATGCTAATATGGTTAAGTGTTTCTTAATTGATTAAGAACATAACCGTTGTAGAGACCTCTCACATTAGACTATCTCTTATGGCAGCTGGATTTGCCGGTCGGGTCCGGGCAGCCTTACGCCATAACCGAGTCTAACCTCGTGTCTTTACACTTGTCACATATATAGTTTGTGCCTAAGACCTCTCACATTGGGCCAATCATTTGTAGCCGCTGGATATGCCGGTCGGTTCCGGGTGGTCTTATGCTACAAAAGGGTCCAACCTCGTGTCTTAGTCGATTAATTACACCTTATTAATCACCCCCATATTTCAAATTAATTTTCCCTAATTAATTCCAATTTTTAACGATGTACATAATTGACTCAATTATGTCCATCCTCTTTATGGTACGCATAATCATACCAATTTCACACCATTTCATTAACATGTATATTAACCCCATCGTTCCCCACGTAAATCGCTAACATGACATAAAAGGGAAGATTCATCACAAATACAATGGGTTCAACTTGCATAACACATTAGCATCAACATGGGTTTAAAGGTGTCAACATGCATATAGCATCAAACCCAACTAGCATAAATAATCAACCCAAACTTGCATGAATCACATATGTCATAAAGAGGTTAACTTGCATAAATTTCTTATGTCATACAAAGGGGTAAACTTGCATATGTATGTATGACAGGTAAAGGGGTTAACTTGCATATGTATGCATATCATACTAAGGTGTAAACTTGCACATGTTACTTGCATAAAATCAAACACCATACTTGCATAACATATCATATATGGTCTTGCATAAAATCAAACACCAAACTTGCATAACATATCATATATGAACTTGCATATAATCATACACCAAACTTTCATAACATATCATATATGAACTTGCATATAATCATACACCAAACTTGCATAATCATGGTGTCATAGTGGATCAATGTTTATCATAGCAACTAGCATCATGAACACTTGCATAACTTGCATAACATCATGATCATATAGCATATAGCTTGCATAACTTGCATAACATCATGGACATGTAACATATGACTTGCATAACTTGCATAACATCATGAACATGTAGCATATGGCTTGCATAACTTGCATAACATCTCAAACTCATAGCATATAACTTGCGTAACATGCATAACATCTCAAACACATAGCATATAACTTGCATAACATGCATAACATCATTAACACATAGCATATAACTTGCATAACTTGCATTGATCCACATTCATAGCCATAACCTCATTATATCCTATCATAATCATTTCAATAATTGGTCATTAAGGCTATAGAAAACTCACAACTTGTTGATTAGCCTTCTTATGAATATATTAAAAGATTGAGACAAAGCCACTAAGCTATCAACTCAAAAACTCCAAATAAGAATGCTCCAAATGAAAACCCTTGAGCCAAATCAATAATAAAGATCCTAGCTTTGATGAAGAAAAGCCTTGAATCAAACTTAGAAACACTTAAGCAAGCTTAGGAACTCTTATACTTCTTTAGAAACTCTCTCATATGATTAGAGATGGAGATTATGACAAGAGGATGAGGGTGGAGGCCATGAGAGAACATTTTGGCATAGTTTAGCTATAGGATTGAATAATGAGCATTTAGGTTTAGGTTAGGGGTCTTTTTATAGAAGACTAGGATAGTTTTAGCCATAGGATAAACCTTAGTTTAGATCCTAGCCATCAAAGCATGTCTTGGGGAAGAAGTCAAGTGTAGGAACCATCTAGGGCCTTTAGATTAAAGCTGAACCATGAGAACCATTCAAATGCAAAATCTGCATTTGAGCGAATCGGCCCACGGGTTGACAGCCAAACACCCTGGATTAACCCCTAGTCGACCCAGCGAGCTCGGGTCGACCTCAAAAATCGGCCGGTTCGGTTATTCCCCTCTCCCAATTCGCTATTTTGAACATTTTTGCATATTTATTTATTTAATTTTCAATTATATATATATATATATATATATATCAATATATATATATTTCTCTGCGCAACCCATTTCACTTAATTAAGTATACTTTAATTTGTGAATTTTTATGTTCAAATTACGGGGTGTTACAACTAAAGACCGTGGATCTTCATAAGCGGGAGAATTACTAAAATTCTCTGACTTGTAACCAGAGAAAAACTGTGATTCTGTCATGGTTGGAGTCTATGGATTGCAAGTACCACTCGCTACCAATTTATAGAGTCATTCCTAGGATGTGTTAGGAGGGTATCTTCGGCTTGTCCAGTCTAAGGATAACGTGTATGGACGGATCTGATGATGTGGAATTCAAAGCGAATGGTGGCCAAATGTTCAAAAGATGATTATAACCTCAACCCTCACAACCGAGAAATGACAAAAATCGGGCAGACGGAATGGCTATGTGGGTCGCACCCATTAGGGTGTATTGTCACCATCTAGAGAATATTCATTTTGTTACTTCTTTTCATTTATGTATCTCCCGGGAAAAAGGTAGCTGTGCAGCCGTGAGGTGACAATATATTCGATCCACTCAAGAGAAATGAGTGGCTGGTCATGTGTGGCTGAGTTGCAGGACGTTCTTGTTGAACCTAGTGTATTCCTCTCTAGGGATACACTATCGGCAGGTGGTTCCATACCTTGTCATAGTCGGTATCCAATCTCCAATAAGAACCTGCGGTTTTGTTTGTATACAATATATGTGGAGCGTGAGATGCAAGCGTTCTGATATATTGATATTTATTTGTATTTAGACATTATTATAATATCAGAATAATAACGTTTTCAAAAAAATGTTTTGGGTTATCGTAAGGTAAAAACCGTCCTTATTTATGTGTGGCTTTGGTATTATGATTGTCCTTTTCTTTCAAAAAGATTTTTAACTTTAAAATAAAGTTGGATGATCCCACTTAAACTATGCGAGTTTTTCTCACTCTGGTTCACCAGACTGACCCGGTATTTGTAATGCTCGGGTTAGACCGAGTTGTGCAGGTTCAGGTTATTGGCTGCTGTGAAGAGACGAACTGGACAAGTTCAGAAGTATACGGATATTATTCCGTTGTGTATTGTAAATGTGGACAGGTTATTATAACTGTCCAAATGTTCTAATGTACTCTGATGATTGTAAGTATTATTTCAAGTTTTCAATAAAGATTTGTTTATATTTATTCCGCTGCGATGTGAGACTCTGCGTTGTGTTGGTTCTTCTTCTTCTTCTTCTTCTTCTATTCTAATATTTATTTCTTTCTTCCCTCACCCTCTAACTTCTTTCCTTAACAGTCACGATTTTCAGTACTTGAGTTTGGACACAAGATGTATTTGTGTCGAAAATTCGAGCATCGAATTTTTCGGTTCATTACAGTGGCATCAGAGCTACTGGTTTAGTAATAACCTTGGCTCTGTGGCTATAGTGTCCCGAAATTCCGGTCCACTTTGAGCTGACCAAATAACACAAGTCCAACCCCAATTACACTGGAAAATCAGAAAACTAATAGAAAGAAAACAGAGGGTGAGGATAGATAAGATAGAAACTTAGAATGGAAGAAGAAGAAGAACATCAAAGTAACACGAACCTCACAGCGGAACGAATAACATATAATATATAACATATCCTTGAAATAAAATCAGTATATGTATACAATAACATTTTCATAGTACAACACTTACAACACAGCGGAAATAACTATAGCTATACAATCCTGAGTCTCCTGCTCCAAGCTCTTCCAGTATATTTGTAAATCCTGACTACTTGACTGCCCGTACAAAATTGGTCACCCAAGAGTTTAGGGAAAACAAAACAAGATAAACTCCGAGTCAGTCATGGGACTGGTATGAGTAAAACAGTTTAAAACAGTTTGAACAAGTAAATGATATCTCATAAGACCACGTCGTATAACGGAACGGGTTTTTCCCTTATGAGAATCCAAAATAATCTTTATATCAAACTCATTGATATTATAATAGTGTCTATCAACCACAATATAATAATCATCTAGCAGAAACGCTTTCATCTCACATTCTTCATATATAGTATACAATCAAAACCGCAAGCACGTATTGGGTAATGGATTTCCAACTATGACAAGGTATGGAACCACCTTTCGCTAGTGTACCTCTAAAAAGGAATACACTGGGTTCAACAAGAACATCTTGCAACCCAACCACATATGACCGACCACTCATTTCGCTTGAGTGTATCGAATGTATATCACCATCGGTTGGGATCAGCAACTGTTTCCCGAACGGGACAGCATCAACAATAGATTTTTAGAAGCAAATAAAACTCTAGATCAGGTGATTATACACCCTAATAGGTGCGACCTACATAGCCATGCTACCTGCCCCATTTCTGTCATTTATCGGTTGATGAGGCTTGAGGTTACGCCTTATCATCACATCAGATTCACTTCGAATGCCACATTGTCAGATCCATCGAAAATCACTAATTGACGTCTGCAACAGTACATTGCGTGTTAGCTAAAGAAGTTTCCTTCTCCGCTTCCACTCTTGGTACGGTTGAAGAAATCAATGTACGTGACCTTTCTGGAAATACTCTGTCAGACATTCATCCATACAAGTCATCCAGGAACAGGATGAACCGAAGGCCCTATTCAATACATCCATCTTAGGCACTGTTATCTAAGACTTGTACAATAGCCCTTGCACTTTACTCAGTCTTCAATTATCTTTGGCGTATATGATTCGCAATGCTTATGCCAACACAGAGTGGTTCTTTGGATAATAATCCAACCGGTCTCTCCATATTAACAACGTTAAAATGGTCAAAAACTTCGATAGTCGGTGAGTTAAATATCAAAGAAAAACACGTGTGCAAACAACGATATTATTTTCAGATGGAAATTCAATCAATCAATCATCAATCATATATATATATATATCTACATATATATATATATATATATATTCATATTTCCTTATTTTCTATGTTTAGAAAATCTACGTTAATGATGGAAAACATTTCCATAACTTATTTACGTATCACTATTCTTCTACAACTATCAGTCTTTGATTGTAAACTAGTATGAGAACAATTCCCTAAGTACCAATCCCGAAGTTCGAAACCAACATCAGATAGACACTTAGGAAACCATTCAACTTAACTAGTCTCCAGTCAATTTCTGATTTAGCTTAACTCCATTTCTTAACTCCTTATACATGAACATTTCCTTTTCTAATTCATATTTCAAATTTCAATATTTGATTATGTTTCTGATTCTATTTGGAAAACATTTCAAATCTTCTTTACTTGGATTTAACAAAGGTTTAAATCAACATCGCGATGACAACTTGTAACACCCCACGTCCATTAATGTCACTCACAAAGGGAATGCATTAACTTCCATGGAGGTTTTAAGTGAATATAGAACAGTAAAATTACAACAAGACAGATATAAAATAGTACTTGGAAATTCAAAAACTTTATTTCATTGTAGCAGAAGTCAAAACATGTTTGATTACATCATAACACCATATTCAATGTCAAGTACAATATCTATCTTGATAAAACAAGTACATAATCCCATTACATGAATAGCCATTAAAAAGAAAGATAACAAGCTGGACTTTACTTCAGCAGTCCAAGCTTTCCAGAAGATAAGCGATCCAACTAGACTCCACTAGAACTTGGCCCAACCTGCGGACCTGAAGGGAGAAAAAGGATGGAAAAGAGGGGGTCAGACATAAAGTCTGGTGAATATGATAATTCTACAATACTATTACCAAAATAACTGGACTAAGGCATAAGCTGGAAAACAAGAAAATGTCTATGAAGAGCAGATTAAGGACATAGACAATCGCTAAAGGCAACGTTATAGGCGCTCCTTAAATACTAAAGGATAAACACTATACTACACCACACCAGTCACCCTAAAGATTCATCCCACTTAGCTTCACTTAGAAACTTTCCCAATGGCTTTACGTACCCCTAGCTGACTACATAGGTGCCGCCTGCCCCTATCTCCACTAGGTGTACCCTACTTCCCATTATTCGATTTATATTTGTTAACTTTAAAATTTGAAAATAGATTTCAAAGGGAGATTTGAAATAGAATTTGAATTCAAAGGAATTGAAATCGAATTTGAATTCAAAGGAATTCAAATGGATTTGAATAAAGAAAGTTCAAATGAAATTTAAAATATAAACTTTGAATATAGATATTCAAATGAAATTCAAATATAGAATTTGAATATAGAGCTTCAAATAGGATTTAAATATAGAAATTGAATATAGAAATTCAAATGGTATTCAAATAGAATTTGAATATAGAAATTTAAATAGATGTTGAATATCAAAAATATAAAGGAAATTCAAATATAGAATTTGAATAGAATTTGAACATAGAGGATTCAAATAGAATTTGAATATGGGGAATTTGAATAGAAAATTCAAATAGAATTGAAATAGATTTGAATATAGAAATTCAAACGAAGTTGAAAATAGATTTGAATAGAAATTCAAATGGAGATTGAAAAGGAATTTGAATTTAGAATTCAAACAGGAGTGAAATGAAAATTTGAATATATAATTCAAATAAAAGTGAAATGGAATTCGAATATAGAATTTCAAATGGAAGTAAAATAGATCAGAAATATTATGTTGAAATGGATTGAATATATATTAAAAATATATCAGAATAGAGTTGAAACTATTTAAACGAAGTTTAAACGTTTTTATTTTTAAATATAATTAAAACGAACTCGCCGCAGCGCTGCAGTTCGTAAATTGGCGATTCGAACTTCAATTGAATATACAGAACTCAATTGAAGTCGGAATCCTTTGAAACAAGAAACGTCAAGACCGATTTGATAATAGTTTTCTAATGAAGGAGAAAAATCGGGATTTCGTCGTATATATTTTGTGTTATGTCAAAATCAAATTTTCAGAAAAACAGCGCCATAACCATTTAAAAACCACGACGTTTTATTTAATTTATAAAAGGATTTTAAGCGAATAAAATTGAAATTTCTATTTATAAAAATCCAGATTTGAGTTATAAAATATATCTGAACTCAAGTAGAGTAATGAGTTGATTTTTGAAACAGAAATCAGATTTTGATTATTGACTAAAATTAACTAATTTGAATAGTAATTAGTTAATGGGATTTTGAATTAATATTGGGCTTTGAATAAGTGAATTCGATTTGAAAATTTATATTTGAAGTCGAAAAGGGAACTAGAATTGAAATTTTAATTTGGTTATGAGCAAGTTAAATATTTTATTTTGAACATGCTATGTTCAAACAAAGAAGTGAAATAGGCAAAATAGCTAATTAAAGAATAAATGAGCGAAACTGAATTCAAACGATTGGATGGTGGTTAATTGAATTGAAAACAGGTGAGCATATGTTAGACAGGTATGGGATGAAGTATATGAAGATTTTAATTTATGTGCCCGACAAAAAGGTACATGTTTAAATTCATATATGAGATTTTATGCGCCGTATCGGCAAGCCGCTTGGCTTTTTCTTTTTCTTTTGGATTGGAAAGGGCCATGGGACGCTATTTGAAATATCCTGAAGCTCCCGGTGCAGGGGAGGTTATGGCGAATTTTTCCAGAAATTTAAGGAGTTAGAATATTTTTAAGATAATTTGATAGTTAGAAATCAATGTATCGATATATTTATAATTCGATAAGGAAACGAATTTAAAAAAGAATATTGTAAACAAAAAGGGAAATCTATAAATTAGAAATGGAAAGAGAACCATATACATGTTTTTGAAAATGAATAATTTGGTTTTATAGTGTGTTTATTCGAGGTAAGTGGTTTTACCGTTTTGAAGTTGAGGATGTTTTCAGTCAAGGTCTGAGAGGTAATTTTACCCCAACTTGATTGATTTCATTTTTAATCGATAAATAGCATCCAGTCTTGAAGAGAAGTGTTGAACAAGAGTTAGTTGAATAAAATATTTTGGGTTGTCATAACGATGTTTTACACAGCATTTGATTTAACCCAAGTGGTGGAAATTTTGGAAATATAAAAATAAATATTTCCTGAGTATAATTAGAGTTGTCGAGAAAGAGATAAGTGATTGAAATTGTTTTCAATTGCAAATAGAGATATTTTCTAAATATAGGAAATAAAAGGGGTTGATATTTGGAAACATTTTCCAAATGACGTAAGAGGCCAAGATGATTATCGAAAATATTTGGTTAGCCAATATTGATAAGGAAATGGAGAAGAGATTTAATTAATGAAATATTAATTAAAGTGCCCAGTGATTTGTTTGATATGTTGAATGTACACTTGTTTTTATTCGATAGTTAAATCACAGACTATCGAAGTTTTGACCATCGTTGTCAATATGGAGAGACCGGTTGGATTATTATCCGTGAACCACTCTGTATTGGCAGTAGCGTTGCGAATCAGATGATATGAAGATAATCGAAGACGGAGTAAAGTGCAAGGGATTTTTCTATTAATAGAAATTGTGCCTTCGGTTTCGTTCAATCCCAGAACGAACGTAAATGGACGAATGTCTGACAAAGTATTTCCAATGATCTAACGGATTGGTATGTATAAATATATATGGTTGCAACGGATTTATTCCCTTAGCATAACATCCAGAATATTTGTGCAAATCAACTAGTGATTAACGGATCTGACAATGTGGCATTCAAAGTAATTGTGTTATAAATGAATGGCAAGTGAGCGTAGCCTCAGGCCTCAACAACCGGGAAATGACAAAAATCGGGCAGGCAGCATGGCTATGTGGGTCGCTCCCATTAGGATGTTTAATCACCTATCTAGAGATTCATTTAATTCCTTATTCTATTCGATGCTGTCCCAGTCGGGAGACGGTTGTTGATCCCAACCGTTGGTGATATACATTCAATACACTCAAGTGAAATGAGTGGTCGGTCATGTGTGAGCCGGGTTGCAAGATGTTCTTGTTGAACCCAGTGTATTCCTATCTAGAGATACACTAGCGGAAGGTGGTTCCATACCTTGTCATGTTGGAAATCCAATCTCCAATAAGCGCCATGCGGTTTTTGATTTTATACTACGTATGTGGAGCGTGAGATGCAAGCATTCCGCTAGATTATTATTTATTTGATTTAGACACTATTATAATATCATTAGATTTTTGTATTAAAGTGTTTTGGGTTATAGTAAGGTAAAAACCGTCTGTGTTTATGTGTGGCCTGGTCTTACTATTATCTTTTCTTTCGAAAGGATTTTGAAAGTTAATCAAATGGTTGGAGTTTACTCACACCAGTCCCATGACTGGCCCAGAGTTTATTTTTTTTGTTTTCCCTAAACTCTTGGGTACCCAAATTTGTACGGGCAGTTAAGTAGTCGGGATTTTACAGATTCATTTGGAGGAGCTGGAAGCAGGAGGCTTCACCAGTTAGCTATAGACTATCATATTTCCGCTGTGTACTATGTTTGTAACTGGAAACAGGTGTTTATAACTGTTCCAGGAATAACTGTTGTGCTCTGATGATGGTATGTATATAAAGTTACTGATTTGTATTTCAAAAGTTATGTTATATAATATATTTTATTCGTTTCGCTGTGAGATTTGTCTTCTTCGTTTTCTTCTATTCTATTATTTCTTTCTATTTCTCATCCTCTAACTTCTTTCTAATAATGATTCGTATTTCTGTGCAATTTGGGTTGGACGTGTAGTGTTATGAGTCAACTCAGACGGTACGGATTTGCGGGCCATTACACTTCCACTATATGTACCACGAGTGAGCGTCACCAGGTTGAAGAGCCGAGACTTATACGTGGGTTTCGATTTATTTTATAATTTAGATGAGTACTTGAGTAGAAATTTATTTTTGTTCACTGTGTGGGATGCGGAAAACAAACAGGAAGAAAGAATAAAGAATGCTCCTTATTTTATAGCGTGGAAAACCCTACATCCTTAAGTAAACACGTTCACTAATTTATGGCCAAAGGAAACATGTAGAGAGTATAAATGGGAATAAGCTATAGACGTGTGTTTGTTATGTCCTAACGAGAGTAGTAGGTGAGGTGATAATCCATGCTGGCAGTACACGGTAGGATTGTCTTAGCTATAATATTGCGTGTACCCCATTAAGTAGAATTCCAGTTATTTATCGACTGTTACAGACAAAAATGAAAATACCATCGTGCTCAGTGATGTGTCACGATCCCAAAAATATAATAATACCGGTAGTTTAACTCATATTGTGAAACCCCCAAAATCGCTGATTAAGGGTGTTAAATACTCCAAATAAAAAATTTGCTTATTTAATTAATTAAAAATTACAATAAAATTCTAAAAATTAAATTATCTCTACGTCTCAAAAGAACCTTATCTAAATTCAAACCAGATATCTAGTTATATCGAATAAATTGTTACGGTCGATAAACGATTCTATAACGACTATTTTAAATTTTGATTTGGACATATCTCAAAATCTACACGATGAAATCCTGATTTTTCTCTTCCACTAGAAAGATATACTCCACCAGATCCACACGTTTCTTGTTTCACAGAAATCCGATTTAAAACGAACTCTATACATTCAATTGAAGTTCAAATCGCTAAATAGCGAACTACCGCGCCATTACGGGCTCAATTATAATTATATTATAATTTATACGTTCAACTGTCGTTTATATAATATATTCGTTATTATAATTCAACTCTAAACTGAATTATATACTTTGAATTGTCCAGTTCACATTATATTGTCAATTCACTATTTTCGACAATTTCAGAATTAAATATATTATTTAATTATTATTTTAATTAAATATTCACTATTATTTAATTCAACGACCATTATATTCACTAAATCACTATTTATATAATAAAATAAATTAATTATAATACCCCTGAAGATGCGGGTCATTACATTCTTCCCCACTTAAAATAATTTCGTCCTCGAAATTGCTAAGGTAGAAAACAAACCCTATTGACTGGTTAGAACTTATCTGTTCACTTCTTAATTTCAGTTTCAACTGAACCAATCTAATTTCAATTAAAATATTAATTAATTCTTATCAACGAAAATTTTCAAAAATCCCGAAAATTTTCTAACGCCTTAACTTTTTGAAAATTTTCGCTATAACCTCCTTTGTACTGGTCAATAAGTCAAACTCTAACTCGCCTCTCTAGGCCTTCTCCAACCCAAAAGAAAATCAAACAGCCAAGCGGCTTGCCAATTCGACTCATCAAAATCTCATACCATATGAAATATAAACTTGTACCTTTTTGTCGGGCATATCAACTCTATCACTTCCATATGCTATCAACTCAGCATATACCAATGTTATCCCAATCAAATTCTGAAATCACTTTTATCTCCAACACAACCATTTGCTTTTTACCAAGCCAAATTTTCATTTCAAACTCAAGTTTCGTTCTTGATCCCGAATCCTTAACTCACCAATCCAGTATACTTAACCAAGTTAAGTTCCATCCACATTTTTCATTAACTGGTTAATTTCTCTTGCCAGTTACTTTTATCTCATAACTAAGATTTTCATTTTCATTTCAAAAATCAATCCATTTACACACCTAAGTCCAAGTATATTCAAAATCCATTTTACTGGATATCGTTCCATTTCAATTCAATTTCTATTACCACTTAACTGGCTTTATTTTAATCTCAATTGTTTTTCACAAATTTTTATTTAAGTTTGTTTTTAATTCAAACAATTTTCTTCCTGGGAGTTTTTAAACAGTTTACCTCTTTCAAAAATCAACTTTTCCTTTTTGGAATTCAACACAACTTGTTTTTCCCAAAACAAATCAAAAAACAATCTCTTTGGTAGTATTCTGTCACTTATAAACTCGAAAATGAACACTGATGATGCTGCGCAGACATCATCAGAATTATTTCCCAGCGATCAAAGTGAGTTCAGGAGACGACCCGAACTTCCCCGGTAAGGAAAGCACAGATTGCTTTGAGAACATGACAAAATAGAATGCAAACAGAAGAACATTTCATTGTCTATTACAACAATTCCATCAGAATACAAGAATATACAGAGTATGAATAAATATTACACAACAGAGAATATCAAAGATTTAAATTACATTTAAATACATAGCAGCGGAAAAATAATACAATGCACAACTGAAGGCGATACACGGATACAGAGCTTTCCGAGCATCGATCCAGCTGTAAATCAGGATCTCGTGAATATAAATCTGCAAAAACCCAACTACTAGCTGCCCGTGTCGAAAATAAGGGCACCCAGAGTTTAGTTTAAAACAATAAACTCCAGGTCAGTTATGTGACTGGTGTGAGAACTAAAACAGTTATTTAAAACTTTACTTTAAAAGAGAGTAATTCAAGGGACCACGCCGTATAACACGGAACGGGTTTCCTCCCAAGAATACCAGTGCATAGAATAAACAACGCAATGCTTTTTCGAAAAATGAAGCTATTATAAGACCCAGGTCCCATCACACAATGCAACGCAAGCCGGAGGATAGGGTTTTACCTTATAACAGCCAAAGAATGCTTGATACGCGAAATTTTATCTTTTGATTCTTAATCAGACTCCAACCGTAAATTAGTAAGAGAACGATTCCCTAAGTATTAACCCCAAAGGCCGAAACCAACATCAGATTAATACCCAGGAAACCACCCATCTTAGCTCATTTCCCGTTAGTTTCTGATTTTATACACAATCATAAATATCAATCATAGGTGGCATGGGTACCATATATCATGTCGCCAATACTAGGCTCTACAATCAGAACCGAAATGTCACGTATTGGAAATTGGATTTCCGTCATGAGTCGAGGCAAGGGGCAAGCTCCTCTCCGCTTCGAGACACTCTAGTAAATGCCTCAGGACTACGCACTCTGGGTAACCCTTGGAATCGGCTGGGCCGGTCCTCCCTTACGTTTGAGGATTAGTTATTCCTGAAAACACGTTTCCCGGTCCTTATAGACCTATAATCGAGGCGCCTCGCATTCCAACAACCACAAAGATGAAAGTAATATAAAGTCAGCTAGTTTAAGCATTGACACCACCATAACTAGAAAGAAACGTCGTGTTCTCCCAGCGGTCCTTATCCTATTTTTGACTCATACCGAGGTGTGAGGCTCGCGAATCCACGCTATACACAATGCTATGCCACGTAGGTAGTGCTTTGATCATCAACCACAAGACTTTGCTTTTCAACAGAAGCCTTGATCATTTGTCACTTAGGCATTCCACACAGGCAATTCACTCCATGCGACTGATGTCCATCGACATACAACCTCTGAGCTCGTACGTCTCAAAGAAAGGCGTTAAGAAAGAGAATAAATTCTTCGCCCCCAAACAGATGTATATTTAATAGAGGTCAATCAACACAGAATAAAATCCAATGTCAGACACATAGTCCATTTACAAGTTCGTTTTGGGACTGAACGAAACCGGAGGCACTTTCCTCGCATATCCATCCATCTCCAAGTACGTCTGGATTATCACCAACTGATTCCCTCATCTTATGTGTACAGCCCAATCAAGATCATTAGTATTCACCCAAACGTTGTGAAGACTTCCGATCTTCAACCACCGTCTTCATCTTTGACTTATCGTCGAATCGGTTATTCAAAATGGGTATAAACCCGGCCTTTCCCAATAACCCGCGTATATAATAAATAAATGTTACACAAACACAACATACTCCTCATTCCACTTCATCAGTCACTAATCGTAAATTCGCAAGAGAACAATTCCCTAAATATTAACCCCGAAGGCCGAAACCAACATCAGATCAATACCCAAGAAACCATCCTTCTTAGCTAACCTACAGTTAGTTTCTAAATTTCACATTCTTAGGGAAAGGTTCCCATTAATTTTATCAAAGATAAATTCTTCTAAATTTATTCTTTAATCTTCCTTTAGATATCATTTCAAACCATGTTATGGTTTTCCAAACTAGTTGGGATTAGCGAACCACACTGAAGTAATTATTTATTTTATTTCCCAATCCCAACCTATTTGTCCCATGGAGCAAAACTGGTAATACTCCATACCTAACACCACGGTATTATCGGTAAAATTAATTACCATTTCACGTTCAAATCTAATTAAAGATTTAACTATCGCTTTGGAGCAAAACTGGTGATACTCCATTCTCGATCATTTTCCAAATTTGATAATTTAAATTATCAATTCACATTTCAATCTAATTACAGATTCATTAAAACTCCTTTTACTGGGTTAAAGAACTAATGTCATTTAAAACACAGTTCACGATAAACCCAAATCACATTCTATTTATTATCGGGTTAAAGAACAAGTGTTATTTAAAACACCGTTCACGATAAACCCACAAATCAATTCTAATTCAATTCTAATTAAATATATTAGAAATTCTGGTTATTTAAACCCATTTCAAATCCAATTTATTTATTTAAAAATAATTGGATTTTAATTCTAGTTCAAAACTAGTTCATTTCGATAAAAATTTATTTTTATCTTTTCAAATATGGAGTTTTACATCCCAATTCTTCACAAATCATTTAAAATGATTTTGCACAAATTATTGATAATTTTGATAATTTTATCAAGGCCCGTACAGTCGATTTCCAATAACGGCCGTCGAAGTGCACTTACAGCGACCTTTTCTGAAATTGATTTGGACGTATCTCCAAATCCAACCATCAGATTTCAAATCTCTTGTATTTGTTAGAAAGCTCTTTTCGATACGAATCCAAGATTCCGGGTTTTGGAGAATCCGACGGTCGGATCTCCCGTAATGTTCGTTCGAAGTCAATGGTCGAAATTCACGAACTGCCGCGGCGCGACGCGTTCTATTCAGGCCATTATATATATAATATGTATATATTATATATATTTCGTTGATTTCCTTTTAAAACGAATTTTATAAATCATTTCAAATTTGTTTCAAAAACAATTTCAACCTTCATTTCAAATTCAAATCAAAATTGAATTTTCCCTTATAAATTCTTTTTACATTCATTTCTATTTTATTTCAATTCAATCACAATTCGATTTGAATTCATTTCAATTCGAATTCATTTTTTATTCAATTCAATTCGAATTCATTTTATTTTCAATTCGAATTCATTTTATATTCAATTTTTAAATCTCTTATCAATATTCATTATAAAAACGAATATAATCGATATAAATATCGTTCGCGTCAAAATAGCGCATCTCTAATCAACACGGCTTTATATTTTTCAATAATTTCGTTATTCTATTCAACAAATGAATATTTATTCTATTCAACACATGAATCTATATTTCTTTCAACACATGACTAATCTCAACAAATGAGTACTGTCAACACGTGACTATTTTTGTTATTTAATATATTTTAAAAAATTATGATTTCTATCGTTTAATTTCTAATCCCACTCCAACTGTAAATTAGTAAGAGAACGATTCCCTAAGCATTAACCCCGAAGGCCGAAACCAACATCAGATCAATACCCAGGAGACCACTCATCTTATCTACATTCCATTTAGTTTCAAATTTTATATATGGCAAAGATGTAAATTTTATTGTTAAAATAATTTACTCAACACATGAATCGATATTTCTTTTAACACATGACTAATCTCAACACATGAGTACCGTCATCACATGAATCTTTATTTTATAATATTTTTTTATTTTCCCAATTGGAATGAAGCTCAATAAATTACCATATAATGTTAATTATATGGATTCCATACAACACATGTATATAATAGCAACGATAAATAATCAACCATCATCCAAAGTGCACACACAACTGCATAAGCATCAAATATAAATAATTAACGCTTACACAATCTGTCGACCAATTGATCGACATACAACTAAATAATTGGGATTAGTGTACGCCAAATATCATCCCAACACCCGTGTGGGGTTTCAATCCACAAACACTGAATATTATTTGTGCAGTTGGGCGACGTGTAAAATTTATCGTACCAATCAACGTCCTTCAAATAGGTGTTCATAAACAAACCGTCCGGTTTGTAAATGAAAATTTATTTATTCACATTCACATTAAAAATTATATTTTTAATGATAAATTCCTTTATTTCAACACATGAATTTCTACTCAGCTCATTTATTCAATAAAATGATATTTTTATTTTTCTAACTTATTTTAGAAAATTTCGGCGGCATAACGACACGATACTAGAAATGGGACAAGGCCAAGCCTTATCCCTGGTCTAATAATGGCCCACGCTATACACATACCAATTTAATCAATCCAATTAATCAACCAAACAAATAAATCAATCACCAAACAATCAACTAAACAAACAAGTCGTCCGTGGTCTGTGGACGACGGGTGTCGGGCGCTACTAAGCACTGTCTACATCCTAGTATATATTTTTAACTAGAAAAGAAGAGTTAAAGTGAGAATTTCTCACCTATAAACTAAATCAATTCGTCGTGATTCTTCTAATGTAGAAAATCTTTGTCGCCGCGCTCGCTTTTGTTGTTCTCCGCACTTGAATTCGCCTCTTTGGCTCTAGAACTTGCATACAGCCTCCAAACTTCACCAAACTTGGTCACTAGCCTAAACGCGCCATTTCGGACAACTTTGGTCTAGGGGGCTTTCTTCCAAAACTGCACCAATTCGCCGGAAATCGCCAAAAATTGCAGCAGGTCTATCGACTTCGGACGCATTTTCCGGACAGGCCCGCAATCCAAAATGTGACTTCCATATAGCCAAATCGAAGAATAGAGAGTGCCCTTCGACTTCAGTCTAGATGATTTTTGGCTAAAATTGCACGGTTTGGGAGTTATTGGCAAAATAGTGATAGGGTTTTATTTGCAAAGCGGAATTTTTGGTGAATATGGGATTTTGGGTGTAGCGGGGCCCACGGCCAGAGCTGGGCTGGGGGGTGGGTGGCGTTGGACCTGATTGGAGGTGGGGAGACCGCTAGTGGTGGCGGTGGGGCGCGGGAGGTGGTGGTGGCCGGAGGAGCTAGGGTTTGGAGAAGGGTTTGTAGAAAAGGAGAGAGAGAAGGAGGAGGAGGAGGAGGAGAGGAAGAAGGGGGCGCTGATGGAGGCCGACGGCAGTGGTAGGGCAGGAGGGAGGAGCGGCAGCCCTCTTAGAGGAGGAGGAGCCCATTTTTGAAAAAGAGGAAGAAAAGAGGAAGAGAGAAAGGTGAATGAATAGAAGGAGGAAAAGTGATTATATGCTCGTTTCTCGCATATCGTCTGAATGCAAACGATCTCTGATTGCCGCGGATTTCGGACACGACATAGTAGACGTGAAGACGAGTCCAACGAAACAAGTTTCGTCGAATTCTGAGTTCGTTTGACCGTTCGTTAAAATTCTCAAAAACGCTCAGATAAGCTCTAAAAATGCGATTTTGGCGCACTATTTCTTGCACGCTCACATGCTAACTCCAAAGATCATGCCCTTTTGGATTTAACCATTATTAGACGATACGAATCCAGAAAAAAAAGTAGAATCAAATTCTGAGGCCAAATCAATAATGTTCATTTGTAAAATGACTGCCCATTTTACCCTGAATGGTTTTAGCTCGCACGGTCACGTACTAACTCCGTTCGACGTGCCCTTTGAAACACAACAATGATTCGTCATTATGAATCCAAAAAAATTTATCTCGTCAAATTCTTAGCTCTTATGCAAAATTTCACTTTTTAAGGGCTATGTTTTGCTAACCGAAAAGCTCCAGCCAATTGCCACTATTCCGGATATCGGAATATATCGAATCTTATACTTTTCGGAGTTCTAAACGGCATTTTGAACTCAATGGAAGTGGTTTCGAGTTCAAATTCACCCGTATGAAAAATATGACTTTTTGGTCCATGTATAATTTCCATAGCGACTATTTTGAATTTTCAACTGGGCATAACTTTTTATCCCCGCTATGAAATTTTGATTTTTCGGATTCGTTGGAAAGATATTCTCAATTAGATTCTAATATTTTTGGTTTCGCTAATATCCTATACACTCATTTGAAATTTGAAATCGAATTATCGAACTACCACGCCATTTTCAATTCCTTTTATAATTAAAATAAAATATTTATATTCTAACGACGATCTATATAAATATACACATTCTAATTCTATTCAAAATAAATTTCTCGTCGTTATTATTTAAAATAATTCATTTTAAATAATCAAAATTCATTAAAATTGCCAAAATAAAAATTTTAAATTGGCTCAGAATTTCCGGGTTGTTACAATCTCCCCCACTTAAAACTTTTCTTCCCCGAAAAGGAACGAAGTTGAAAGTTGTTTAACTAACCAACTCAACTTCCATTATTTTCTTTACGGCTTAAGTTCTTCAACTTTTCAGTTTCTAAGAACTTTTCCATTTTTTCAAAAATTTGGCTAACACCCTAAATTTTCGAAAAATTTCGCCATAACCTCCCTTGCACCGGGGACTTCGGGATATTTCAAATATCCTCCCATGGCCCTCATCAATCCAAAAAGAAAAAGAAATAGCCAAGAGGCTAGCCAATCGGCTCATAAAATCATCCAAACCCAAGAAATACAATAAACATGTACCTATTTGTCGGGCAAACAATTTTATTCTCTGCTCTAGCCTCCTTTCTATGACCTGTTCAATGTAAGTACATGTATATGCATGTAATTGCAATCATTTTCAATACAATTCAATATTTGATACAATTTGGCTAAATGATTCAACATTTATTTTATCAAACAATAATCAAACAACACAACCAGCAATCAATCAGTGGATTATCGTTTCAAATTCATAATTTTGACATATATACCGAAAATCATGTTTTGGATGTCAAATCACAACAAATAGTCCTATCTAATTTTGGTTCTCAAACCAGTCTAAGGGAAATATGTAGATATCCCACCTTCGGCACTCGAACATCAACTCTGATGACGATGCATCAATCATCAGAATCATCTCCGGGCGACTAGAGTGTGATTCTATAT
The DNA here is from genome assembly GCA_030737875.1 of Allium sativum. Lineage (NCBI taxonomy): Eukaryota > Viridiplantae > Streptophyta > Magnoliopsida > Asparagales > Amaryllidaceae > Allium > Allium sativum. The sequence goes on along the minus strand of CM060921.1, from coordinate 503,064,348 downwards.
CTATCTAGTATATTAAAACTTCGAATATATGTTCATGACGCGTATATGCAAAACCTTTATATACTAGATTGTCCGAATTCAATACAAATAAAATATTCAAATACGTATACTTGATTTTAATTTTCAAAACAAATTTTTTTTATTTAAAAACATACTCTTCACACTCGTTCTAGGATACTATTGATCCTATCTCTAACAACTTATTCTAATTGGATATTACTAATCCAATTTCTGATGAATTCTTTTGTTCGGTTCTAATGTGTCTTTTTCTCGAGCTCTGTAAACCAAAGCTCTGATACCAAACTGAGACGACCCGAACTTCCCCGGTAAGGAAAGCACAGATTGCTTTGAGAACACGACCAAATAGAACGCAAACAAAATAACATTTCATTGTCTATTACAACAATTCCGTCAGAATAAAAGAATATATAGAGTATGAATAAATATTACACAACAAAGAATATCAAAGATTTAAATTACATTTAAATACATAGCAGCGGAAAAATAATACAATGCACAACTAAAGGCGATACACGGATACAGAGCTTTCCGAGCATCGTTCCAGCTGTAAATCAGGATCCTGTGAATATAAATCTGCAAAAACCCAACTACTAGCTGCCAGTGTCGAAAATAAGGGCACCCAGAGTTTAGGTTAAAACAATAAACTCCAGGTCAGTTATGTGACTGGTGTGAGAACTAAAACAGTTGTTTAAAACTTCACTTTAAAAGAGAGTGATTCAAGGGACCACGCCGTATAACACGGAACGGGTTTCTTCCCAAGAATACCAGTGCATAGAATAAACAACGCAATGCTTTTTCGAAAAATGAAGCTATTATAAGACCCAGGTCCCATCACACAATGCAACGCAAGCCGGAGGATAGGGTTTTACCTTATAACAGCCAAACAATGCTTGATACGCAAAATTTTATCTTTTGATTCTTAATCAGACTCCAACCGTAAATTAGTAAGAGAACGATTCCCTAAGTATTAACCCCGAAGGCTGAAACCAACATCAGACCAATACCCAGGAAACCACCCATCTTAGCTCGTTTCCAGTTAGTTTCTGATTTTATATACAATCATAAATATCAATCATAGGTGGCATGGGTACCATATATCATGTCGCCAATTTTAGGCTCTACAATCAAAACCGAAATGTCACGTTTTGGAAATTGGATTTCCGTCATGAGTCGAGGCAAGGGCAAGCTCCTCTCCGCTTCGAGACACTTTAGGAAATGACTCAGGACTACGCACTCTGGGTAACCCTTGGAATCGGCTGGGCCGTTCCTTCCTTACATTTGAGGATTAGTTATTCCTGAACACGCGTTTCCCGGTCCTTACAGACCTATAATCGAGGCGCCTTGCATTCCAACAATCACAAAGATGAAAGTAATATAAATGTCAGCCAATTTAAGCACTGACACCACCATAACTAGAAAGAAACGTCGTGTTCTCCCAGCGGTCCTTATCCCGTTTTTGACTCATACCGAGGTGTGAGGCTCGCGAATCCACGCTATACACAAAGCTATGCCACGTAGGTCGTGCTTTGATCATCAACCGCGAGACTTTGCTTTTCAACAGAAGCCTTGATCATTTGCCACTTAGGCATGCCACATAGGCAATTCACTCCATGCGACTGATGTCCATCGATATACAACCTCTGAGCTCGTACGTCTCAGAGAAGGGCATTAAGAAAGAGAATAAAATCTCTGTCGCCAAACAGATGTATATTTAATAGAGATCAATCAACACAGAATAAAATCCAATGTCAGACACATAGTCCATTTACAAGTTCGTTATGGGTCTGAACGAAACCAGAGGCACTTTCCTCGCATATCCATCGATCTCCAAGTACGTCTGGATGATCACCAACTGATTCCCTCATCTTATGTGTACAGCCCAATCAAGATCATCAGTATTCACCCAAATGATGTGAAGACTTCCGATCTTCAACCACCGTCTTCATCTTCGACTTATCGTCGAACCGGTTATTCAAAATGGGTATAAACCCGGCCTTTCCGAATAACCCGCGCATATAGTAAACAAATGTTACACAAACACAACATACGCCTCATTCCAATTCATCAGTCACTAACTGTAAATTAGCAAGAGAACAATTCCCCAAATATTAACCCCGAAGGCCGAAACCAACATCAGATCAATACACAGGAAACCATCCTTCTTAGCTAACCTACAGTTAGTTTCTAAATTTCACATTCTTAGGGAAAGGTTCCCATTAATTTTATCAAAGATAAATTCTTCTAAATTTATTCTTTAATCTTCCTTTGGATATCATTTCAAACCATGTTATGGTTTTCCAAACTAGTCGGGATTAGCAAACCACACCGAAGTAATTATTTATTTTATTTTCCAATCCCAACCTATTTGTCCCATGGAGCAAAACTGGTAATACTCCATACCTAACACTTCGGTGTTATCGGTAAAATTAATTACCATTTCACGTTCAAATTTAATTAAAGATTTAAAGCAAAACTGGTGATACTCCATTCTCGATCATTTTCCAAATTTGATAATTTAAATTATCAATTCACATTTCAATCTAATTACATATTCATTAAAACTCCTTTTACTGGGTTAAAGAACTAATGTCATTTAAAACACAGTTCACGATAAACCCAAATCACATTCTATTTATTATCGGGTTGAAGAACAAGTGTTATTTAAAACACCGTTCGTGATAAACCCACAAATCAATTCTAATTCAATTCCAATTAAATATATTAGAAATTCTAGTTATTTAAAACCCATTTCAAATCCAATTTATTTATTTAAAAATAATTGGATTTTAATTCTAGTTCAAAACTTGTTCATTTCGATAAAAATCTATTTTTATCTTTTCAAATATGAAGTTTTTCATCCCAATTCTTCACAAATCATTTCTTATGATTTTGCACAAATTATTGATAATTTTGATATTTTTATCAAGGCCCGTACGGTCGATTTCCAATAACGGCCGTCGAAGTGCACTTACAGCGACCTTTTCTGAAATTGATTTGGACGTATCTCCAAATCCAACCGTAAGATTTCAAATCTCTTGTATTCGTTAGAAAGCTCTTTTCGATACAAACCCAACGGTTCCAGTTTTAGGAGAATCAGATGGTCGGATCTCCCGTAATGTCCGTTCGAAGTCAATGGTCGAAATTCATGAACTGCCGCGGCGCGGCGCGTTCTATTCAGGCCATTATATATATAATATGTATATATATATATATTATATATTTCGTCGATTTCCTTTTAAAATGAATTTTATAAATCGTTTCAAATTTGTTTCAAAAACAATTTCAACCTTCATTTCAAATTCAAATCAAAATTGAATTTTCCATTATAAATTCTTTTTACATTCATTTCTATTTGATTTCAATTCAAATCGATTTCAATTCAATCACAAATCGATTTGAATTCATTTCAATTCGAATTCGTTTTTTATTCAATTTAATTCAAATTCATTTTATATTCAATTCAATTCGAATTCATTTTATATTCAATTTTTAAATCTCTTATCAATATTCATTATAAAAACGAATATAATCGATATAAATATCATTTACGTCAAAATAGCGCATCTCTAATCAACACGGCTTTATATTTTTCAATAACTTCGTTATTCTATTCAACAAATGAATATTTATTCTATTCGACACATGAATCTATATTTCTTTCAACACATGACTAATCTCAATAAATGAGTACTGTCAACACGTGACTATTTTTGTTATTTAATATATTTTATAAAATTATGATTTCTATCGTTTAATTTCTAATCAGACTCCAACCGTAAATTAGTAAGAGAACGACTCCCTAAGCATTAACCCCGAAGGCCGAAACCAACATTAGATCAATACCCAGGAGACCACTCATCTTATCTACTTTTCAGTTAGTTTCTAATTTTATATATGACAAAGATGTTAATTTTATTGTTAAAATATTTTACTCAACACATGAATCATATTTCTTTCAACACATGACTAATCTCAACACATGAGTACCGTCAACACATGAATCTTTATTTTATAATATTTTTTTATTTTCCCAATTGGAATGAGGCCCAATCAATTACCATATAATGTTAATTATATGGATTCCATACAACACATGTATATAATAGCAACGATAAATAATCAACCATCATCCAAAGTGCACCACACAACTGCATAAGCATCAAATATAAATAATTAATGCTTACACAGTCTGTCGACCAATTGATCGACATACAACTAAATAATTGGGATTAGTGTATGCCAAATATCATCCCAACACCCGTGTGGGGTTTCAATCCACAAACACTGAATATTATTTGTGCAGTTGGGCGACGTGTAAAATTTACCATGCCAATCAATATCCTTCAAATAGGTGTTCATAAACAAACCGTCCGGTTTGTAAATGAATATTTATTTATTCACATTCACATTAAAATTTATATTTTTAACGTTAAATTCCTTTATTTCAACACATGAATACTCAGTTCATTTATTCAATAAAACGATATTTTTATTTTTCCAACTTATTTTAGAAAATTTCGGCGTCATAACGACACGATACTAGAAACGGGACAAGGCCTAGCCTTATCCCCGGTCTAATAATGGCCCATGCCATACACGTACCAATTTAATCAATCCAATTAATCAACCAAACAAATAAATCAATCACCAAACAATCAACTAAACAAACAAGCCGTCCATGGTCTATGAACGACGGGTGTCGGGTGCTACTAAGCACCGTCTGCATCCTAGTATATATTTTTAACTAGAAAAGAAGAGTTAAAGTGAGAAGTTCTCACCCATAAGCTAAACCAATTCGTCGTGATTCTTCTAATGTAGAAAATCTTTGTCGTCGTGCTCGCTTTTGTTGTTCTTCGCACTTGAATTTGCCTCTTTGGCTCTAGAACTTGCATACGTCCTCCAAACTTCACCAAACTTGGTCACTAGCCTAAACGCGCCATTTCGGACAACTTTGGTCTAGGGGACTTTCTTCCAAAACTGCACCAATTCGTCGGAAATCGCCAAAAACTTCAGCATGTCCGTCGACTTCGGACACGTTTTCCAGACAGCCCCGCAATCCAAAATGTGACTTCCATATAGCCAAATCGAAGAGGAAAGAGTGCTCTTCGACATTGATCTAGATGATTTCTGACTAAAATTGTACGGTTTGGGAGTTATTGGCGAAATAGTGACAGGGTGTTATCTGCAAAATGGGATTTTTGGTGAAAATGGGATTTTGGGTGTAGCGGGGCCCACGGCCGGAGCTGGGCTGGGGGTGGGCGGCGCCGGACCTGATTGGAGGTGGGGAGGCCGCTGGTGGTGGCGGTGGGGCGCGGGAGGTGGTGGCGGTGGCCGGAGGAGCTAGGGTTTTGGAGAAGGGTTTGTAGAAAAGGAGAGAGAGAAGGAGGAGGAAGAGGAGGAGGAGGAGAGGAAGAAAGGGGCGGTGATGGAGGCCGACGGCGGTGGTACGGCAGGAGGGAGGAGCAGCAGCCCTCTTGGAGGAGGAGGAGCCCATTTTTGAGAAAAGAGGAAGAGAGAAAAGTGAATGAAGAGAAGGAGGAAAAGTGATTATATGCTAGTTTCTCGCATATCGTCTGAATGCAAATGATCTGTGATTGCCGCAGATTTCAGACACGACATAGTAGACGTGAAGGCGAGTCCAACGAAACAAGTTTCGCCGAATTCCGAGTTCGTTTGACCGTCCGTTAAAATTCCCAAAAACGCTCAGATAAGCTCTAAAAATGTGATTTTGGCGCACCATTTCTTCTTCCACGCTCACATGCTAACTCCAAAAATCATGCCCTTTTGGATTTAACCATTATTACATGATACGAATCCAGAAAAAATAGTAGAATCGAATTCTGAGGTCGTATCAGTAATGTTCCTTTGTAAAATGACTGCCCGTTTTACCCCGAACTGTTTTAGCTCGCACGGCCACGTATTAACTCCGTTCGACGCACCCTTTGGAACACAACAATGATTCATCGTTATGAATCCAAAAAAAATTTATCTTGTCGAATTCTAAGCTCGTATGCAAAATTTCACTTTTTAAGGGCTATGTTTTGCTAACCGAAAAGCTCCAGCCAATTGCCACTATTCCGAATATCGGAATATATCGAAGCTTATACTTTTCAGAGTTCTAAACGACATTTTGAACTCAATGGAAGTGCTTTCGAGTTCAAATTCACCCGTATGCAAAACATGACTTTTTGGGCCATGTATAATTTCCATAGCGACTATTTTGAATTTTCAACTGGGCATAACTTTTAATCCCCGCTATGAAATTTTGATTTTTCAGATTAGTTGGAAAGATATTCCCAATTAGATTCTAATATTTTTGGTTTTGCTAAAATCCGGTTTATTTTGAATCCGGTACACTCATTTGAAATTTGAAATCGAATTATTGAACTACCACGCCATTTTCAATTCCTTTTATAATTAAAATAAAATATTTATATTCTAACGACAATCTATATAAATATACACGTTTTATTCTATTCAAAATAAATTTCTCGTCGTTATTATTTAAAATAATTCATTTTAAATAATCAAAATTCATTAAAATTGCCAAAATAAAAATTTTAAATTGGCTTAGAATTTCCGGGTAGTTACAGTTTTATACAATATCACCTTCAAAATCATTCTTAAACAATTTTATTTTGAAATCAGTTCAAAATATCATTCACTAATGCTTGGAACACAATTTAAAATCTCCTAGGATCTTAAAATTTACATATATTTTTAATCCAAATCCATTTACAAACACTTATCCAATTTTCCAGAATTTTAATTCAATTTCGATTTTAAATGCAGATTCAATTCAATTGCTTTCGTATTTCTTTCTTATATGAATTCTGATTGGTTATTTACATAACCATTTCACATTTTTATAATCTTACTCGATTATAATAACAACCAATATATCCACTATATTATGATTTTGATATATATATATTCTCTATATCAAGATATACCTTGGGTAAACTTATTTTAATTTACCCTCTTTTCAAAACATATCGTGTCGACCCATCGTATTCGAGTGTTTACTAACTCCTACCGATACAGTGGATCAAACTGATCAACCAGAACTCATAAAAAACTCAACCAATAAATCACCATAATATAAAACAATTTTTATATTAATAAGAAATACGCTCACTCGTATATATACACTCAACTCAATCTAGGGTATTACTAACCCCATCTCTACTGAGTCATGCCACAGAGCCAAGGTAATTCTCTTAACCTTAAGCTCTGATACCAACTGTAGTGACCCGAAATTCCGGTCCAATTTGAGCTGACCAAATAACACAAGTCCAACCCCAATTACACTAGAAAATCAGAAAACTACTGGAAAGAAAACAGAGGGTGAGGATAGATAAGATAGAAACTTAAAATAGAAGAAGAAGAACAACATCAGAGTAACACGAACCTCACAGCGGAATGAATAACATATGATATATAACATATCCTTGAAATAAAATCAGTATATGTATACAATAACATTTTCAGAGTACAACACAGCGGAAATAACTATTGCTATATAATCCTGAGTCTCCTACTCCAAGCTCTTTCAGTATATCTGTAAATCCCGACTACTTGACTGCCCATACAAAATTGGGCACCCAAGAGTTTAGGGAAAACAAAACAAGATAAACTCCGGGTCAGTCATGGGACTAGTATGAGTAAAACAGTTTAAAACAGTTTGAACAAGTAAATAATATCTCATAAGACCACACCGTATAACGGAACGGGTTTTTCCCTTATGAGAATCCAAAATAATCTTTATATCAAACTCATTGATATTATAATAGTGTAATCAACCATAATATAATAATCATCTAGTAGAAACGCTTTCATCTCACGTTCTACATACATAGTATACAATCAAAACCGCAAGCACGTATTGGGTAATGGATTTCCAACTATGACAAGGTATGGAACCACCTTTCGCTAGTGTACCTCTAGAAAGGAATACACTGGGTTCAACAAGAACATATTGCAACGCGACCACACATGACCGACCACCCATTTCGCTTGAGTGTATCGAATGTATATCACCATCGGTTGGGATCAACAACTGTTTCCCGAATGGGACAGCATCAACAATAGATTTTTAGAAGTAAATGAAACTCTAGATCAGGTGATTATACACCCTAATAGGTGCGACCTACATAGCCATGCTACCTACCCCATTTCTGTCATTTACCGGTTGATGAGGCTTGAGGTTACGCCTTATCATCACATCAGATTCACTTCGAATGCCACATTGTCAGATCCATCGAAAATCACTAATTGACGTCTACAATAGTACATTACGTGTTAGCTAAAGAAGTTTCCTTCTCCGCTTCCACTCTTGGTACGGTTGAAGAAATCAATGTATGTGACCTATCTGGAAATACTCTGTCAGACATTCATCCATACAAGTCATCCAGGAACAGGATGAACCGAAGGAACTATTCAATACATCCATCTTAGGCACTGTTATCTAAGACTTATACAATAGCCCTTGCACTTTACTCCGTCTTCAATTATCTTTGGCATATATGATTCGCAACGCTTATGCCAACACAGAGTGGTTCATTGGATAATAATCCAACCGGTCTCTCCATATTAACAACGTTAAAATGGTCAAAAACTTCGATAGTCGGTGAGTTAACTATCAAAGAAAAACACGTGTGCAAACAACGATATTATTTCCAGATGGAAATTCTATCAATCATATATATATATATATATATTCATATTTCCTTATTTTCTATGTTTAGAAAATATACGTTAATGATGGAAAACATTTCCATAACTTATTTACGTATCACTATTCTTCTACAACTATCAGTCTATGATTGTAAACTAGTATGAGAACAATTCCCTAAGTACCAATCCCGAAGGTCGAAACCAACATCAGATAGACACTTAGGAAACCATTCAACTTAACCAGTCTCCAGTCAATTTCTGATTTAGCTTAACTCCATTTATTAACTCCTTATACATGAACATTTCCTTTTCTAATTCATATTTCAAATTTCAATATTTGATTACATTTCTGATTCTATTTGGAAAAAATTTCCAAATCTTCTTTACTTTGATTTAACAGAGGTTTAAATCAACATCGCGACGACAACTCAAACCACTATACTTATTTACTAAATTCACTTAACCACTTTCACTCTCGAACCTTAACCATTTCTAAATTAAAAACAAAGTCAATCAAGTTGGGGTATAACTACCTCTCAGACCTTAACTGAACAACATTTCAAATCTCGAAATAGGGTAAGTTCATCTTTTAACTCTTTAACACTTCCTTACGTAACTTCCGGATATAATTTACGAGTCTAACTCCTTTACAGAATCATTTGATTATAACAGTGGTGTTATAATTTCCTGCTTCTGAAATATAACAACTTTAATCTAACTCTTATTTCCTAACTCGAATAAATAATGAACAACTTATCTATCAACTCTTATTTGGTTAACTCTTATTCTATAACTCTTATTCGAATAACTCCAATCTAATAATTCTCATCCGATTAACTCTAACTCTATTTAACTCTTACTGGATTAACTCTTATTCGAATAACTTACATCTGAATAACTTATATTCGATTTGCTTTCTTTCGGATACTTATATTCGATAATCATTTTCTTCGATTAAATCTTATTCGATTTAACTCCAATCGAATACTAGATTCGATCAACTCACTTCGAATATTTGTGATTCGATTATCTCACTTCGAATATCTCTAATTCGATTATCTCACTTCGAATATCTACTATTCGATTATCTCACTTCAACTCTATTTGAATAAACTAAATTCGATTAACTCCATTTGAATAACTCTAGTTCAATTTAACTCTATTCAATAACTCTAGTTCGATTTAACTCTGTCGATTAACTCTAACTGATTAACCCTAGTGGTTTTACTCTTTTCACTTAACTCCATTCAAATAACTAGATTCGATAACTCATTTAACTCTATTCGAATGAACTATATTCGATTAACTCCTTTAATTCTATTCGAATAAACTATATTCGATTTACTCCTTTAATTCTACTCGAATAAACTATATTCGATTTACTCCTTTCGATTTACTCTTTTGAATAACTCCTTTGATTCTATTCCTGTTTTTATTTGTTTACTTAACAAATAACTATCCCCTTTTCAATTCTATTTATTTAACAAATAAACATTTCTTTTATCTTTCCTATTTATTTAACAATTAAATATCTTATTTATAACATTCTGTTTATTTCCTATAAATAAATATTTCCATTTATACTTCTTTCCACAAATGATTCCCTTTATATTTGTTTTACAAATATTTCCCCTTTGATATTTGTTTACAAATATTTCCCCTTATATTTGTTTTACCAATATTTTCCCTTATATTTGTTTACAAATATTTCTCTTTCTAACTCTTTGATTTTTTATAATTATTTCCTTTTATAAAACCCTTTTTCTTCTATATATAAAATCCCTTGATTTTATATAAATAATTTATTTTCAAAATATACTTTGAAAATCCCCTTGTCTACATCCCAGTATTTCTTACGATATTTAAAATACCAAACCCAGTGATTGATATCATCCAAACACACAGAATCATCAACAGATTATATATCACATCATACATCATAGTATATGAAACAAACAATATTTTATATAATTGTGGAACCCAGTTGGGTCCCTCCAACCTATTTCCCTGCATCACAGATGTTAAATCATATAATTAACATCAACTTCATTTCAGCATGAACTGTTTTGATAAACAACATCAATATATATATATATATTTGACGGTTTATATATATATATATATATATATAATTTCAACTAACTGACTAGCAGTTCAATCAACCAAATCAACACACAACAATCAATCATCATTTATCAGTTCTAAATATACGTTATAAAAATAGAACTGTTCAGAGTTGGTGAGTTTTACTCACATTGGCAATTCATCGTTCAAGAACGATAAACTGTTTGTTTGATTTGAATCAAACAATTTATTTCTCCATAAATTCAAATGAGCTCCAATCCACTCTCAGTCAGTTCCATTGGGTAGTGTCCGTCCATACGATCCTAATGGATCTAGTTTCGCTGAAAACCGACTTCGTATGATAAAGTTATTCAACTTCGAAGTTTACATACATTTAAACTAAATTTAAACTTAAATATTATTAAATGAATCGGGCCTCACCCCTTATTACATTGGCCCAGCCCATTCTTCAGATCCGACCCGCAACCGTTTAAAAGCCAACCCGCATCTCTTCTTCCCTCAAACCAACAGATCGAAAACGATTAATGTCCAAACTCCATTACAGCCTTAAACATCGATCCATCCTCATCGTATACTCCACCAAATCAACCGAGACAACCACCATTGAACTCTTCATCATACTCTCTTCCTTCCCATAGCCACCATATCATGCTCGACGCCTTCATTTAGATTCCGTCCTTCGGTTGCTCACGCGTCCACACAGCAGGTATCGAACCCTTTTCTTCCTTGCGGCCCATCAACTCCTCACAAACTAACCCACCAGACTTCATCAGTTTTGCTCATCCCGTCACTCAACTCTCCTCACGTCCGCCCTCTAGTTAGTAACTGATCCTCACTTCCACTATACGTACCACGAGCGAGCATCACTAGTTTGAAGAGCCGAGACTTATACGTGGGTTTTGATTTATTTTATAATTTAAATGAGTACTTGAGTGGAAATTTATTTTTGTTCACTGTGTGGGATGCGGAAAACAAACAGGAAGAAAGAATAAAGAATGCTGCTTATTTTATAGCGTGGAAAACCCTACATCCTTAAGTAAACACGTTCACTAATTTATGGCCAAAGGAAACATGTGGAGAGTATAAATGGGAATAGGCTATAGACGTGTATTTGTTATGTCCTAACAAGAGTAGTAGGTGAGGTGATAATCCATGCTGGTAGTACACGGTAGGATTGTCTTAGTTATAATATTGCGCGTACCCCATTAAGTAGAATTCTAGTTATTTATCGATTGTTACAGACAAAAATAAAAATACCGTCGTGCTCAGTGATGTGTCACGATCCCAAAAATATAATAATACCGGTAGTTTAACTCATACTGTGAAACACCCAAAATCGTTGATTAAGGGTGGAAAATACTCCAAATAACAAATTTGCTTATTTAATTAATTAAAAATTATAATAAAATTCTAAAAATAAAATTATCACTACGTCTCAAAAGAACCTTGTCTAAATTCAAACCAGATATCTAGTTATATCGAATAAACCGTTACGGTCGATAAACGATTCTATAGCAACTATTTTAAAATTTTATTTGGACATATCTCAAAATTTACACGACGAAATCCTGATTTTTCTCTTCCACTAGAAAGATATACTCCACCAGCTCCACATGTTTCTTGTTTCACAGAAATCTGATTTAAAACGAACTCTGTACATTCAGTTGAAGTTCAAATCGCCAAATAGCGAACTGTCGTGCCATTACAGGCTCGATTATAATTATATTATAATTTATACGTTCAGCTGTCGTTTATATAATATATTCGTTATTATAATTCAACTCTAAACTGAATTATGTACTCTGAATTGTCCAGTTCACATTATATTGTCAATTCACTATTTTCGACTATTTCAGAATTAAATATATTATTTAATTATTATTTAAATTAAATATTCACTCTTATTTAATTCAACGACCATTATATTCTCTAAATCACTATTTATATAATTAAGTAAATTAATTATAATACCCCTGAAGATGCGGGTCATTACAGTGGCGTAACTCGATAGAGATGGGGTTAGTAAGACCCTAGATTGAGTTGGAGTGTATATATACGAGAGAGTATTTGTAGATTTTATATACAAATGTTTTGTGTTGTGTTTTTTGTTCGATTCAATTTTGAATTGACAATGAATGCGATATTGTTTTATAAATAGGGTAAATGAAATAATTTTACCCAAATTATATTTTAGTATAGAAAAGCAATAATTTTATTTAAATTATTGAGATATTGTGGTTTGATTGATTTATTTGAATATAATTCAAATGGAAACTTGAATTTGAATGGTTGAAATAAACAAAAGATTTCACATATAAAGTTTGTGAATGAGAATTTTAATATGAAATTGAAAATCAGGATATAACTTAAGTTAAGTTAAAATTGAATGAACTAGAATGATGGCTTTTGAAAATAAATCAAATCAGAAATATTAAATGAAAAGTAAACTAATTAGAGAAACAAATAGTTAAATGAATATGGAAATAAAACTTAACTTAGTTAAATGAAATTAATGGATATTAGAATTAAAATGAATTATGGGTTGAAATTGTTCAAAAATCAAATAGTAAATTGAATATGGGAATTGAAATTGAACTTAGTAAGGTTGATTAATGTGTATTGTTTATTGTTTGGATGATTCGTTGAAATAAAATTCATTAACAGTCAAAGAAGTTGAACGAACTGGAAACTGAGAAAATGAATTCAAATATAATCAAATTTGAAATAAAAAAATAATAATAATGAGATCATGTATTTGTTATCATGTTGAAAATGGAGTTAAGAACAGTTTGGAAGAGCTGGTTGTAGCTTTACTTGGTTATCGGAATATGATGCCCGACAAGTAGGTATGCCTTGATATTATTGACTGGATGGTTGATTTTATACATCTAATTTGGATAGCAGTTTGGTTTCTATTTTCTTTGGATCGCTATGAGGCTCGGAGTGGCGTTTGTAGTTGTTCAGATCGACCCGTGCAGAGGAGATGCAGTCGATTTTTTCGTAAATTCTAAAACTTAGAAATTTTAAGGATGATTATTAAAATAATTATTTTGAATATATAATCGGGCTTAGAGCATTTTTTCTTACTGAGTAATTTCGAGGACGAAATTATTTTAAGGGGGGAAGAATGTAATATCCCAGATTTTTTGGCCATTTAAATTTGAATCTTTAAATCTATTTAAATGTTTTATTGAAATTTATATAGAATTTTTTTAAAAAAAGATGATTGAACGTTTAAATTTATATTTAATTTAAAACGAGCTCGAAATGGTGCGGTAGTTCGTAATATTGAGTTTTGAACTTCAACAGAATATACAGAATCCGTTTTAAGTCAGAATTCTGTGAAACAAGAAACGTTGAAATCAATTAGATTATAATTTTCTAATGAAAGAGAAAAATCGGAATTTCGTGTTATAAATTGAAAGGTATACCCAAACTAGATTTTTCAAATAGTCACTATAGAAATCGTTAATAAATTATATCGTTATTAATTAATTTATAGGGAACTCCTGTATATTCCGCATATCGTTAAACTCGAAAATGTGAACGTTGAGTTGTATAATTCATATTGTTTATATGTGAAGCTATATGGCAACTTTATTTCGATATTTACGGTAGTAATAATGTATTATTATTTAAATAGAATTTATTTTGGGTTTAATTAAATTATATCGGTAGTACATAGGTCGTAAGAAATAGTTTTCTTTTCAAACGACCTTTGTTTTCGACGAAAACGAGTTTTATTGGAATGCGTATCGCTAAAAATTGTTAGATGTCCAGTTTGGAGCCAATCAGAGTTGTTTTGTCGGTAGATGAAATTTATAAGTGAACCGATTGATATAATTAAAATTAAAATGTTGCGGTTGTACAAACGAAATCGAAATTTAACGAAATTAATTTTATTGGGTCTATAACATAAAAACGTACCGATATGTATGTTTTCGTGGCATTTGAAGTTGGTACGTGACGGTGCGCCGATTTAACGTTCGACGTTAAGTAACGATATAAGTTTGATTAATCATATTAAATTTTAAAATAAATATTAGACCAACCCTTCCCTTACAATCTATATAATTATTTTTACTGAAGCAAGGAAGCTAATAAAAACGCACACTAGCATCTATAGACATTAGGACATGGACTCTAATCACGAACCTACCCCTGTCTAGCACTTATAAGTATATTTATATTACGCCTTTGCTGCCAAGTTTTGGTATAGCAAACCCTTTCAACAGAAAATTGTACATGCCACCTTTAATGCCAGCTTTACTAGACATGAAAGAAAAAGGATAAACAAATATCCATGCCTAACCTAAAAAGCTATATGTTGTACGAAAATACAACGTAGTCTATAAAATATAAATACGATGCCTTGGACACCAAACCATCCATGCCGTGCGCCCCACGTTTACTTGGCCTCCACGGTGATTTCACCTTATAAATACGCGGCTTCTCCATTCGTTTATTCCCATTCTTCCAGAAATAAAAAGAACAGAATTCCACCAGCGAAAATAAATACAAACAACTCGTATTCAAAACTTTTAGATCTCGAAATAAATTTCCTTGGCATCACCTTGTTGCGAACTTCCAATTCGCATGTGTTTACGGGCGTTCAATGCCATTTTGTTTGGCATAGTGAACTACTGTGAAGATGCAGTGGAGTGTACTCTTTTCAGACGGTGTGAGGGGGAGACCGAGAGAATGCGGATGTCCTGCGACTGGATGTTCGCATTTGCCAGTAGTGGGAGGGAGGCATCATCAACTCGTTTTTCGGAAAGGCATGGCGTGGTGTTGGAATGATTGCTGGTGAGTTCCAATGTTAAAACTGGTGAAGCAGAGTGGAGGTTGAGGTGTTGTGATTCGCGGCATGGGGAGGGCGCGACATATTTTCGGATCTACGGCTAAGGGGAAAGTTAAAATGTGGAGAGGCTAAATCTTGTGAAATGAAGGAATAGGGAAATGGTTGCGTATGTTCGGGAGGCGGAAGGCTCAAGGTATGGTCATACTTTTGGAGTGGTCTGTGCATGCGAAATGGAGAAGGAAGGACGTTATCGTGGCATGGAGATATGTTGTAGCAGTCCATTTATTTAAAAACGAGATAAGATAAGAAGAAAAAGCGAGAAGGGTGGGGGAAGAAAAGTAAGTTAGAAGCATATGGGAATACATGGCGTGAGACTGTTTAGTACGGGGAAGGATATTGTGTGGTTTCGATGTGTTGTAGCGAAGGATATTGGGAAGAAGGAGGGGCGGATGGGCCGAGTACTGCTGCATGGGCTATGGGCCTTTATTACAAAAAAAAGAGAGGAAGTGTAACACCCCACCTCCGCTAGGGTCACTCACTAAGGGAATGCACTAGTTTTGGAGGAGCGTTATCGAGGTAAACAAACACAGAAATATTACAAGACAGAACATAAATAAAACAGCGGAAGATTCAAGAGCTAAATTTCATTACTTTCAGAAAGAGTCAAAACCTTTTACATCAAATAGCCAAGGTCATTATTTTCCATTACAACAAATTTTGTCTTGCATAAATAAAGAAGCATAAACTTAAAACATCAAAAGTAGCTTAATTCCCCAAAGGTAGCTGAAATGCAGCCATAGCATAGCTCAAGATCAAACCGTACATGAGCTGAACCGAAAGCAAGCGAAATCCAAGCTAAGTGCTAGAGATTCCTCCCTGAGAACCTGGGGGGAACGGAAGAAAAAGAGGCGAAAGAAAACGGGTCAGTCATAAAGACTGGTAAGTCTTAGTGACTTTCAACATAAAAATAGGTAAAGGTAACATGACATGTATAAACTGAACGTAAACATAAGGATGCTATCAAGATTGGCAAGATGGACTAAGATAACATGATAAATCAAGTATAAATCAAGTATAACATCACATATTCACGATTCTCTGCATCAACTGTACAAGAATCCCAAACCCTTGTCTTATATAAATCCTGAAATGATCCCTTGGCCCAATATCATGAAATGACCCATTAGTAGGTCCAACGGAACGCTCCACTAATCGTTCGGCTCCCTACAGGTTCTAGCTCGTTGTGTGTCTATGTCATACGGCCCTATCACGAATGTAGTCACCTGTGCTAGGTCCTCCAGAGGGTGTATCAAGCCCTATGGTGCCAACCACCGACACAAATCAAGCATGCACAGATAAACCTACTGATGCCCAATGCCAGCTTTTTCAACTCCGGACCACATGCACGACCATAGCTTGCCTGAACATACACTGGCGCACCAACACAGCCGTCATTCTGGTCGCTTACAATCAGCCCAGTAATCGTGCCCCACTCTGCCTAGTTCCAGGGTACCATGATACATCTAGTGGTTACTGCTGAAATGGACCGCGTAACTAGGGTTTCTGTCCCATAGGTTAAGTGTTGTCATTTAAATTTGTGACTTAACCCCTATCAGTCTAGCATGGCAAGTTGGTTAAGTGTTGTCATTCAAGTTTGTGACTTAACCCACCTACGGATCTTGTATCAAGTTGGTTAAGTGTTGTCTTTCATGTTCATGACTTAACCCTATCATGTGGCATTAATTCATTAATGCACCCCAACCTCTCACATCGACCTGTTGTTGTGGTCACTGGATATGCCGGGCGATTCCAGGCAGAATTACACCATAAGTCAGTCTGACCTCGGGTTTTCAAGTGTGATATGACCAACTACCCACATTGGATCCTATTGTTTGTAGTACTTGGATTTGTCGGGCGGTTCCGGGAAGAATTACACTGCAAACTCAACCCAACCTTGAGTTGGCCATTTTCAAGTTCATTCTAGTGTCATGTCCATGTCCAAATTTTCATGTCAAGTTTGTGTCAAGTTTTCAAGGCATGTTTCATGCCCACATCCAGATTCAAGTCATAGCAATGTTCTTGTTTCAAGATTCATGTCAAGTTTCATGGCGAGTTGCATACCAAATTTCCTATAATTACCAATTTTTTCCAACGTTACCCCGTCTAAATATTAGGCTAACAATCTTTGCCTAATTTTCTGTCCATGTGATATTTGACATATAATATTAGGCTAAAAACTTAGCCTAATTTAACTTATGCAAAATTTGCATAAAGAAATTCATTAAGATGACATAGGTGTAAACTTGACATCCTTGGCATAGTCAATATGAACACCATAGGTGTGTACTTGCAAAATAATCAACATGAATATCATAGGTGTGATCTTGCAACGTAGACTAAATCAACATACATATATGTGAATTTGCAACATAGACTAAATCAACTTACGTATATGTGAACTTGCAAATCAATCACGAGCACATGAATAAGTGTAATCTTGAAATATGACATAGGTTTAACATATACACATAAACATGTAGATCTAACATGTGGTCACATATGTGATATGATTTTACAACCTAAAACTTGCATAACATGATAAACTACACAGCTTGTCATAAGAGGTTATACTCCCATATACATATGAATAGGCTTATTCATTAATTCCCAATTCAACATGATAATAAAATAGAATACCATTCAATTTCACATATAACATAATAAACGTTGTTCTATTATCAATTTATTTCCAAGGCATAACATAACTGAATAAATTGAGTTAAACATCGCAGGCATATAGATCTGATAACATTATGAACATGAAAAGGTTTGAATAATAATCTAGGTTCGAGAACATGGATAGATCTAACTTAAATAGAAAAATCCCCAAAATCAAGATCTAAGGATAAATAAAGAAAATAGGTCTGAATAGAAAGTCAAGCTTAGATCCAATTTCATAGTCACAATCCTAGGCAATAACCTCATGGTCATGAATCATAGGTGATTAGCCGCAATTGTCCTTGTCATAGTTATAGGCAATAGTCTTATGTTCACAGTCATAGGCATAGGCATAGTCTTATGTTCACTGTCATAGGCATAAGCATAGTCTTATGTTCACCGTCATAGTCATAATCTTAGGCCACTAACAGTAGTTTCAACGTCACAGGCAATATTCCCAATAGTCAAGATCCAAGAAGAAAACAAGAATAGATATGAATCATACATAAATCAATTCCAATTTATAACATGCCCATATTAAGTTTATAGTTTTTATCTAAAAATAACTGGAACTTACAGATCATGGTCTAAGAAATTTAGATGCAGAAGTCAAGTCTAGAAATTTATCGTTGAATTGCTAAATCGTTGAATCTTGCTTTGATTGTAGAAGAAAATCCCCAATAAGAAATTCCTAGCCATAGTCTTCAAGAAATAATCTTCGCTTTTTATTTTAATTTAATTTATTTTAGAGGAAGAAGAAGAAGCCATGATCATCCAGAGTTTATGCAGCATAAGGTTAGAGAAGAATGGTGTAAAGAGAATGAGGCTAGGAGACTGTTTATATAGGAGTACGAAACTAGTTTAGGCCCTTAGATAAACCCAAAAACTGATCTGAGCCATCAAAAACGTCACAGGCCCGCAAACAGAACCACCCAGCCAACCAGTCACATTCAGGCCGACCAGGGAGGTCGGCCCCCAGGTCGACCTGGTTCTTGAATTCGAATTTGAATTCGAATTCCTAAGCTGTTTTCAATTCCGAAAATTCGTGAAACTTCTAGAGGTCATAAATTGGTCATACGGGCTCCGATTTTCGAAAAGTCGGACTCGTTTCCAAGCAGAATTTCAAGACGAATGGAATGGCCTAATCCGTTTCCCTTGATTCTTATTTTAAAAATTTATTCTGCCTTGATTTATGGTTTTAACACGTTATTAAAATACGGGTTGTTACATTCTCCCCTCCTTAAAGGATTTCGTCCCCGAAATCTTCAAGTTAGGAAGAATGCATCCTATCATCCAATCAACCATCTACTCAACCATCATCCACAAGAAACCATTGTCGTTAAAATATTTCTAATGCTATATGAACATATGCAGAAAGTGTTTGTATATGTTCCTTATCTAATGCAAATGATCAGGCCTGATTGATCTTCCTAATGCAAAATATGTTTAGTACCATGAGTTTCAACATGTATACGAATAGTCCTAGTCACATAAACACTATATGTGTGCACAAACATCCATCCATATGCAACATCCACATGATAACACATTCAATTTCATCCATAAACAAGTATAAACACTCATGCATATGCAATATGAAAATGTATCTGAGCCGATCTAGTGCCTAATGTTTGTTATGCAACCACGAGCAACCACTTGCGACCACTTGCAACCATTTGCAAACATCAACCATAACATGTTTCAATCACATTTTTACATCCAAAAGGTTTCTACCTACGGTTCTCAAGATAGAATTGAGAAGATAAGCAAGATAAAACAAAGCGTCTAGGAGAAGAAGTTAAAGATGTACCCCCAGGAGGTCCTGCCTGCGAACCTTGCCCTTGCTTCTTAGGGCAGTTCTTCCTGATATGTCCAGTTTCACCACACTGGAAGCATGCTCCCATCTTCGTCTTCTTCTTTCTACAATCCTGGACTATATGCCCCTCAATACCACAGAAGTGGCATTTTCTTTTCTCACGTGTCTTGTTATCCTTATTGTTGTTGTTCTTGCCTCCTTTCTCAGAGTCTACCTTCTTGTTTTGAGATTCATTCGCCTTGACCTCCTTCTTGCCATTCTTGTCTTCTTCACTTAAGAGCGCCATGTCTACTAACTTTTCGTAAGTAGCCCCCATAGGTACGTGGGTCATAACCAAGCTGTGAAGTGGCTCATTCAATCCTTTGATAAAACTGAGGGTCTTCTTATGACGGGTATTCACTAAGTCTAGTCCAAATCGAGCCAACTGATTGAATTGATTGACGTACTCCTTGACCGTCATACTTCCTTGCTTAAGAGATAAGAATTTTTCTAGCTGTGGACTTCGTTCAACTTGCGAGAGGAATTTCATCTCGAACCTTGTTATGAAATCCATCCATGTTTCAACCGGCTTCTCAGCGTTAGTTACTTCCCACCAATAGGAAGCTTTGTCTTTGAGCAACTATACCGCCAACTGTACCTTCTGCCTATCGTCCACCTCGAAGATAATGAACAGATCCTCGGTTTCTTTGAGCCAGTCCCCGCTTCTACGAATGATTTAGTTCCCTTGAAATCCTTTCCGCCCATGGCCCTAAAATCTTTATAGATCTTTGAGAAAGCAATTGCATGAGGAGGGGGAGGAGGAGGAGGAATCGCTGCTGCTGGAGGAGGATTATCCGCTGGGCCTGCATCGTTGGCCCTGGCCTCTAAGTACCTCCTGAACCAGCCAGGTATTGGCACGCCCTCTGGAAAGTTAAGATTCCCAGACATGCTGAAATGAAAAAGAAGAGACTCAAACGAGGAAACAAAGGATAGTGCTAATGGCTTTTGGGGAAAGGCCTTTAAATAAAACAAGACTTTTCTTGAAAAATACTTCTTTGTAAACGGTTTTGAAAAGAGTTTCAAAAGGTTTTTAAAAACTTTTGCCCAGCCGTGTAACCTTCTGCTCTGATACCAAATGTAACACCCCACCTCCGTTAGGGTCACTCACAAAGGGAATGCACTATTTCTGGAGGAGTATTATCGAGGTAAACAAACACAGAAATATTACAAGACAGAACATAAGTAAAACAACGGAAGATTCAAGAGCTAAATTTCATTACTTTCAAAAAGTGTCAAAACATTTTACATCAAATAGCCAAGGTCATTATTTTCCATTACAACAAATTTTGTCTTGCATAAATAAAGAAGCATAAATTTAAAACATCAAAAGTAGCTTAATTCCCCAAAGGTAGCTGAAATGCAGCCATAGCATGGCTCAAGATCAAATCGTACATGAGCTGAACCGAAAGCAAGCGAAATCCAAGCTAAGTGCTAGAGTTTCCTCCCTGAGAACCTGGGGGGGTGGGGGAACGGAAGAAAATGAGGCGAAAGAAAACGGGTCAGTCATAAGGACTGGTAAGTCCTAATGACTTTCAGCATAAAAACAGGTAAAGGTAAGATGACATGTATAAACTGAAAGTAAACATAAGGATGCTGTCAAGATTGGAAAGATGGACTAAGATAACATGATAAATCAAGTATAAATCAAGTATAACATCACATATTCAAGGTTCTCTGCATCAACAGCACTAGAATCCCAAACACATGTCTTATATAAATCATGCAATGATCCCTTGGCCCAATATCATGAAATGACCAATTACTAGGTCCAACGTAACACTTCACTAATCGATCGACACCCTACAAGTTCTAGCTCGTTGTGTGTCCGTGTCATACGGCCCTATCACGAACGTAGTCACCTTTGCTAGGTCCACCATAGGGTATATCAAGCCCTATGGTGCCAACCACCGACATGAATAAAGCATGCACAGATAAACCTACTGATGCCCAATGCCTGCTTTTTCAACTCCGGACCACGTGCACGACCATAGCCCGCCTGAACCTACACTGGCGCACCAACACAGCCGTCGTTCTGGTCGCCTACAATCAGCCCAGTAATCGTGCCCCACCCTGCCTAGTTCCAGGGTACCGTGATACATCTAGTGGGTTACTGCTGAAACGGACCGCGTAACTAGGCTTTCCATCCCATAGGTTAAGTGTTGTCATTTAAATTCGTGACTTAACCCCTATCAGTCTAGCATGTCAAGTTGGTTAAGTGTTGTCATTCAAGTTCGGGACTTAACCTGCCTACGAATCATGTATCAAGTTGGTTAAGTGTTGTCTTTCATGTTCATGACTTAACCCTATCATGTGGCATTAATTCATTAATGCACCCCAACCTCTCATATTAGACCTGTTTTTGTGGTCACTTGATATGCCGGGCGGTTTCGGGAAAATTACACCACAACTCAGTCTGACCTCGGGTTTTCAAGTGCGATATGAACAACTACCCACATTGGATCCTATTGTTTGCAGTAATTGGATTTGCCTGGCGGTTCCCGGCAGAATTACACTGCAAACCCAACCCAACCTCGAGTTGGCCATTTTCAAGTTCATTCTAGTGTCATTTCCATGTCCAAATTTTCATGTCAAGTTCGTGTCAAGTTTTCAAGGCAAGTTTCATGCCCACATCCAGATTCAAATTATAGCCATGTTCATGCTTCAAGATTCATGTCAAGTTTCATGGCGAGTTGCATACCAAGTCTCCTATAATTACCAAATTTTCCCAACTTTACCCCGTCTAAATATTAGGCTAACGATCTTAGCCTAATTTTCCGTCCACATGATATTTGACATATAATATTAGGCTAAAAACTTAGCCTAATTTAACGTACGCAAAATTTGCATAAAGAAATTCATTAACATGACATAGGTGTAAACTTGGCATCCTTGGCATAGTCAATATGAACACCATAGGTGTGTACTTGCAAAATAATCAACATGAATATCATAGGTGTGATCTTGCAACGTAGACTAAATCAGCATACATATATGTGAATTTGCAACATAGACTAAATCAACTTACATATATGTGAACTTGTAAATCAATCACGAGCATATGAATAAGTGTGATCTTGAAATATGACATAGGTTTAACATATACACATAAACATGTAGGTCTAACATGTGGTCACATATGTGATATGATTTTACAACCTAAAACTTGCATAACATGATAAACTACACGGCTTGTCATAACAGGTTATACTTCCATATACATATGAATAGACTTATTCATTAATTCCCAATTCAACATGATAATAAAATAGAATATCATTCAATTTCACATATAACATAATAAACGTTGTTCTATTATCAATTTATTTCCAAGGCATAACATAACTGAATAAATTGGGTAAAACATCGCAGGCATATAGATCAGATAACGTTATGAACATGAAAAGGTTTGAATAATAATCTAGGTTCAAGAACATGGATAGATCTAACTTAAACAGAAAAATCCCCAAAATCAAGATCCAAGGATAAATAAAGAAAATAGGTCTAAATAGAAAGTCAAGCTTAGATCCAATTTCATAGTCACAATCCTAGGCAATAACCTCATGGTCATGAATCATAGGTGATTAGCCGCAATTGTCCTTGTCATAGTTATAGGCAATAGTCTTATGTTCATAGTCATAGGCATAGGCATAGTCTTATGTTCACTGTCATAGGCATAGGCATAGTCTTATGTTCACAGTCATAGGCATAGTCTTTTGTACACTGTCATAGTCATAATCTTAGGCCATGAACAATAGTTTCAACGTCACAGGAAATATTCCCAGATCCAAGAAGAAAACAAGAATAGATATGAATCATACATAAATCAATTCCAATTTATAACATGCCCATATTAAGTTTATAGTTTTTATCTAAAAGTAATTGGAACTTACAGATCGTGGTCTAAGAAATTTAGATGCAGAAGTCAAGTCTAGAAATTTGTCGTTGAATTACTAAATCATTGAATCTTGCTTTGATTGTAGAAGCAAATCCCCAATAAAAAATTCTAGCCGTAGTCTTCAAGAAATAATCTTCGCTTTTTATTTTAATTTAATTATTTTATAGGAAGAAGAAGAAGCCATGATCAACCAGATATTATGCAGCATAAGGTTAGAGAAGAATGGTGTAAAGAGAATGAGGCTAGGAGGCTGTTTATATAAGAGTCGGAAACTAGTTTAGGCCATTAGATGAACCCTAGAACTGATCTGAGCCGTCAAAAACGTCACAGGCCCGCAAACAGACCCACCCAGCCAACCAGTCACATTGAGGCCGACCAGGGAGGTCGACCCTATGGTCGACCTGGTCTGGCCAGGTCGACCCCCAGGTCGACTCTATGGTCGACCTGGGCTCTGGGCGGGAATTTTCCCGCCCAGCCCGCTTCTGGGTCTTGAATTCGAATTCCTAAGCTGTTTTCGATTCTCAAAATTCGTGAAATTTCTAGAGGTCAAAATTCGGTCATACGGACTCCGATTTTCGAAAACTCAGACTCGTTTACAAGCAGAATTTCGAGATGAATGCAATGGTGCAACCATTTACCTTGATTCTTATTTTAAAAATTAATTCTGCCTTGATTTATGGTTTTTACACGTTATTAAAATACGGGTTGTCACAGGAAGAACGTTGTGAACTGAGAACAAAGTGGGGAGGGGTGGCAATGCGTGAGCAGGGAGTATTGATAGGAAGGAAATGTGAACTGTACTGATCATGCGACATGTCTGTTTTTTTTGGATGGTGCAAGGCATTTTGAAGAATACCTGGAAAGATGGCTTTAACGTATAAATGAAAAGTGAAAGAAATGGGCTGTTGGATCATTAAAAGGGTGCGACTTTACCATGTGATAATAATTAGGAAGGTAAGATTCTTAGGTTTGCAAATTTTCATATATAATAGTTATAATTTTTATAAGAATAAAATATGGGTAGTTGCATAAGCTGAAAAGGCAAGATTGCATTGATGAACGGTAATAGGTAGCGTGGAAGATGGTAGTATTTTAAGTAACCGATAAATATAAACAAATATATATATCACTTTAAAATTAATTATAAGTAATTTAGGAATGGGCTTAAATAGACACATACATAATTATGTGAATGCTTTAGGTCTTACAAGCATAGATTAAAGATGACGTATGGTTCTCAATACCATTTTGAAAATACACAGTGGCTACTGCTACCCATAAAATAAGTAAACCCGTGTTTAATGTGTACGCGACTTTGTGCATTTGATAATTAGTTTTGTTAATTTAAAAAATAAAAAATGTATAACTGATTTATAGTAGGACTCTCATTATTTCAATATGAACCGTAACTTATAATCTTATAACGTTCTCGTTGGTTGTCAGCATTCGACAAGGCATTGAAAACTGTATCGAAGAACACCACATTATGGAATTGGAACGGACAAAGTTGATAGCAGCTGAAATCTTTAATGAAATTAAACACATGTTTAATTTTATTAAATCAAAGCGATCTAACAACCAATGGGAACCCAAGGTGAGTTCAACTCACTCAGTTATCCCACTTATATTTATTCTAAGTCGGATTTATTGCTTGTATGCTATGGTCGCTAGTTGTTGATTTATTTGCTGATCGTTTGGATATAAGCTAGTATTTTTATAACTGATTTAAATTAAACGTTCATTTAATTTAATCGAAACAAATCGTTATTTTTAACGATTATTTCCAATAGAGGTAACTTACCTTGTTGGTTAGGTTTATAATAATATGAACATATATTATTTAATTGGATGCTTAAAGTGTTATTATTAGTCGACCAGTTGAATGAATTGTTCATGTTATCATCAAATTTATTGTTTATCATCACATGAATATGATTGAATTATTGAATTGATTGTTGATCTGTTGAATCTAAATTCAACATTTGTCTGTTATTAACCAATGGGTAATATTGGTTGAGGAACTAAAAGCAGGTGGCCCCAAATATACACCGTTTTTATAAGAACTGATTTTCCGTCAGGAGAACTGAGAAAAATGAAGTTACAAATTTTATTTATAACCGAGGATATGTATGTTGAAATATATTATTTCGAAAAGAAGTTTTAAAAAAGAGAAATAAATGGTTATTGTTTATTATTTAAGTTGAAGGTAAATTATTTAATGGTTTTATAATTAAAATTCTTATGTCATTAAGTTTTAAAAAAACAAATGGAAATATATTGAAAGTGATTGTTATTTACTTAATAATCAAAGTAAATGGATTTATTTAAATTAAGTATATTTAATTAAATGGAAAAAATAAATTGGAATTAATTAATGAATTAATCATATTCGAATTGATTGAGTCATTTGAGTTAACAAATTCGAATATTAAATTAGTTTACTAATTTAATGGAGATGTTAATGGAGAAGTAAACCACATTTATTTTTAATAAATGTTGATATTTGATTATTATTTAATAATAATCAAAATTGTTAGTCTTGGGATATAAAATATATGAATGGGGGTTTATAAAAATATAAGTCATTTAAAATTAAATGAAGTTTAAAAGTAAATTATGTTAATAGTAATACAAGTTAAGTTTGAATTAAAGTTTGAATTTGGTTCTCATTAGAATTCTAATTAATCGGATTTTGTAAAATTCAAGTTGAGTGATGTTGTTAAAAATCCCAAGTTTTGTTGAACAAGTATTTGAAATGGTTTATGAATGTAATAAAGACCCAAGATGTGAAAGTAAAGAATTGGAACCTAACAGGAGATCAGTTGAGTTAAATGATCTTCTGAATATTGATCTGATGTTCGTTTCTTCCTTCAGGGTTTATATTTAGAGAATCGTTTTTTTTACTGATTTACGATTAGGGACTGATAAAGGTATGAAATGGAAATCGAATTGGAAACCCAAGTTGGATTAAATGGTCAGGCGAGTAAGTTATTAAGATGCAATTTAAATTCGCGATATTTAATAGGAAGTGAGGTTTAATCGAAATATAACCAAATGAGTTTGAAATAAACTTACCAAAAGTTTATAAAGGAATTCTAATTATAATAGAATTAAGATGTGTATAGAATGTTTCAAAGACTATGAAGTTAATAGAGGATGCTAATAATAGATTACTTAAAATTAAGTAAACGCGTTAAGATTGAAATGGGATTTCCAAAAGGAAGTGTGATATCAAAACTATGTTTTAAATTGAATAGTAAATGGAATATGTGGAATATTAGTGAAATGAGATTTTATTGATAAACTTCTATTTGTTCTAAAGATAAAAATGTTGTTACTCAAGGTCTGAGAGGTAAATAAGATACCCCAACTTGAACAACTTCATGTTTATCCAAGAATGATATTAGTTTAGAAACGAGTGTGGTCGAGAGAAGTAAAATTAGAATTTCGATGAATGGTATTGTATAATAAAGTTTGAAATGGTTTAAATCAAATAAGATGGTCTTAAGTATAATAGAATTTTTGAAATAAGAAATAAAAAAGGCTTTGTGTCAAATATTTGAAATATAAAGGTTTTGATAAACAAATGGAAATATGAAAAAGGGCTAAGTAATGCTATGTACTGAACCAGGGAACTTGTTTTATTTCATGGTTGAATGATTGTTTATTTTGATAGTTAAAAAACCAACTATCAAAATCTGACCCATACGGTTGTTGGTACGGAATGACCGAGATCGAATTTATATTCGAAAACCATTCCGACCAACAAATATGTGAATATTGAAGATATCAAGATGATGATCGAATCGGAGCACTGAAGACCATGGATCTTCATAAGCGGAAGAATTACTAAAATTCTCTGACTTGCAACTAGAGATAAACTGTGATTAAGTCGTGGTTGGAGTCTATGGATTGTAAGGACCACTCGCTACCAATCTATAGGGTCATTCCTAGGATGTGTTAGGAGGGTACCTTCGGCTTGTCCAGTCCCGAGACAACGTGTATAGATGGATCTGATGATGTGGAGTTCAAAGCGAATGGTGGTCAAATGTTCAAAAGATGATTGTAACCTCAAGCCTCACAATCGAGAAATGACAAAAATCGGGCAGGCAGCATGGCTACGTGGGTCGCACCCATTAGGGCGTATTGTCACCGTCTAGAGAATATTCATTTTGTCACTTCTTTTCATTTCTGTATCTCCCGGGAAAAACTGTAGCTGCGCAGCCGTGAGGTGACAGTATATTTGATACACTCAAGAGAAATGAGTGGTCGGTCATGTATGGCCGGGTTGCAAGACGTTCTTGTTGAACCTAGTGTATTCCTCTCTAGAGATACACTATCGGCAGGTGGTTCCATACCTTGTCATAGTCGGAATCCAATCTCCAATAAGAGCCCGCGGTTTTGTTTGTATACTATATATGTGGAGCGTGAGATGCAAGCGTTCTTCCAGATTGATATTTATTTGTATTAAGACATTATTATAACATCAGAATAATATCGTCTTCAAAAAAATGTTTTGGGTTATCGTAAGGTAAAAACCATCCGTGTTTATGTATGGATTTGGTCTTATGATTATCCTTTTCTTTCAAAAAGATTTTTTACTTTAAAATCAAGTTGGATGATCCCCCTTAAACCGTGTGAGTTTTTCTCACTCTGGTTCATCAAACTGACCCGGTATTTGTAATGCTCGGGTTAGACCGAGTTGTACAGGTTCATATTATCGACTGCTGTGAAGAGACGAACTGGATGAGTTTAGAAATATGATGTTATACAGATATTATTCCGTTGTGTATTGTATATGTGGACAGGTTATTATAACTGTTCAGATGTTTTGATGTACTCTGATGATTGTAAGTATTATTTCAGGATTTCAATAAAGATTTATTTATATTATTCCGCTGCTATGTGAGACTCTGTGTTGTGTTGGTTTTTCTTTTTCTTCTTCTTCTATTCTAATATTTCTTTCTTATCTCACCCTCTAACTTCTTTCCTTAACGTTCACGATTTTCGGTACTCGAGTTTGGACACAGGATGTATTTGTGCTGAAAATTTGTTCGTCGAATTTTATGGTTCGTTACATTAATGGAATGTGAATTTGGGTTTATCATGAGTTGTATTTTAAATGACATTAGTTCTTTAACCCAGTTAAAGATAAGATTAATTTCTTAACTTTGAATAATCATTAAGCAATAATTTTTGGAGATTAAAACTAAACTAGAGTTTTAATGAATTTTTAATTAGTTTGAAATGAGAATTGATAATTTAAATTATCAAATTTGGAAAATGATCGAGAATGGAGTATCACCAGTTTTGCTCCAAGCGATAGTTAAATCTTTAATTAAATTTAAACGTGAAATGGTAATTAATTTTATCGATAACACTATGGTGTTAGATATGAAGTATTACCAGTTTTACTTCATGGGATGAATAGGTTGGGATTGGGAAATTTAAAAAATGATTACTTTGGCAAGGTTCACTAATCCCGACCAGTTTGGATAAACCATTATTTGGTTTCAATTAATATCCAAAGGAAGATTAAAGAATAAATCTAAAGAATTTATCTTTGATAAAATTAATGGGAACCTTTCCCAAAGTATAAGAATATTTGAATAAAAGAATATTTAGAATTGGAATGAGGCGTATGTTATGCTTTTATAACACTTGTTTATTATATACGCGAGTTATTCAGAAAGACCGGGTTTATCCAATTTTGAATAACTGAATCAGCGATGAGTCGACAATGAAGATGGTGGTTGAAGACAAGAGGTCTTCACATCGTTTGGATGATTTCTTGATTGGGTTGTACACCCAAGACGAGGTAATTAGTGGTGATCATCCAGACGTACTTGGAGATCGACCAGATATGCGAGGACCTCTCTCCTGTATTGGACATATGCGACGAGGAATAAGGTGCCTCTGGTTTCATTCAGACCTAGAACGAACTTGTAAACGGATGTGTGTCTGACATCGGATTTCATTCCGTGTGATTTACAGACATCGATTGCATAGCGTGAATTGCCTATGTGGCCTGCTGAGATGCAAATGATCAAGACTTCTGTTGAAAAGCAGAGTCTTGTGGTTAATGATCAAAGCACGGCTTTAATAGAGCATAGCTTTGTGTAGCATTAATTCGCGAGCCTCGCACCCCGTTGTGAACCAGAAACGGGAGAGGACATCAGGGATGGCATGCGTTTCCTTCTAGCTAGGAGTGTTGTCCAGGTTTTGCATGCCCAAACATTTTACTTATGTGGATAATGGATAGCGAGGCGCCTCGGTTATATCGGTCTCTGTGGAGCCGATGGATGGTATGGCTACAAACCAATTTTACGCCCCATAGGGCAGGAAAACGTAGTGTTCGGGCATTTTAATCCACATCGAGTGGACCAGCTCTGATGGTCCAAGGTGCAGTTGCGGCTGTTCCTGAGCATGGGCTAGATTGTCTCGAAGTGGTAAGGACGATCCCTTGCCTTGGTTCACAGACGAAAATCCAACTTCTAATACATGACATTTCAGTTTTATTTGTAAAGCCTAGTATGGCGACATAGTGGGATGGGGCACTATGCCGTCTATGATTGGTACAATTATAGTTGAAGTTGATTTCTTCACTTATAGTAATAATAAAAGATGAAATTTCACATACCAAGCATATTTGGATATTATAACGTAAAACTCTATCCTTTGGCTTGTGTTGCATTGTGTGATGGGACCTGAGTCTTATAATAGCTTCATTGTTCTTTATTTAGCATTGCGCTGTTTGTTTTATGCACTGGTATTCTTGGGGGTAAGCCCGTTCCGTGCTATACGACGTGGTCCCTTGATTTACCTAACTTGAAAATCAAAATAATGATCGTTTTAGTTCTCACACCAGTCACATGACTGACCTGGAGTTTATTGTTTTAACCTAAACTCTGGGTGCCCTTATTTTCCACTTAGGGAGCTAGTAGTTTTGGTTTTGTAGATTTATATTCGTAGGATCCTGGTTTACAGCTTGAATGATACTCGGAAAGCTCTGTATCCGTATATTCCTTTCAGTTGTGTTTTGTATTATTTTCCGCTGCATTGTAATTTGTAAAGCTCTGATACTTTTTTGATGTGTAATATTTATTCATACTCTGTGTACTCTTGTATTCTGATGAAATTGTTGTAATAAGCAATGAAATGTTTGTCTGTTTGTGTTCTGATTCGTCTTGTTCTCAAAGCAATCCGGGCTTTCCTTCACGGGGAAGTTCGGGTTGTTTCATTGAACCTAATTAATGATACCTTTATACCGAAATTGTACTAATTAATAGTGCAAAATATCCGAAATTGTATAATTTATTATTACAGTTAATGGTTGCAGAAGGTTCAATAAATAGATATATTTGATCCAAGAAAATGTTCCGCATTAATAGGCCTATTTTCTTATGTAGGAGGCCAATGTGCTTGATCTTAAACTAATTGAATCAACCTCATTATATGATATAGTAGGACAATATGTCTTCAAGTATTGACAAACAATGGATGACAGAATCCGATCGAAGAACTACACGATATGTGGAAGAAGTGCGGAAATTTATTGAATTCGTTGAGCAAAATGGTGGTAATAAAGAAATATATTCTTGTCCTTACACACAGTGCAGAAATATGAAATTGAAGATTAAATTAGATGATATTCATTATCATCTTCTTAGATGGGGAATTGTTCAAACATATACCGTTTGGCATTTTCATGGAGAAGAGTCGACGATGATGCAAAAACAACTCATTATTCAAGCCATAAGTACTAATGAGTCTGAACATCCTAGGATGGAAGATCTGGTCAATGATGCTGATAGATCTCATCATTTTCAACCTATAATTCCACCATTTGATAATATTGGAGATCCATTTATGGTGTATGTCGATGGGCAGACTAATCAAAGTAAGAAGTATAAATCAGTTGTTGATAGTGCAAAAGAGCCATTGTATCCTTCATGTCCAAAATGGATAACAAATTTGTATGCCATAGTGAAACTTAATAGCCTGAAAACTCAGTATGGATTTTCCGACAATGGTGTGACTGCACTTCTTGAACTTATAAAGGAGTTACTCCCTGAAGGTAACAAGCTACCGACAAAGTATACCGACATGAAGAAGATGATTAAACAAGTTGGAATGGATTACAAAACTTATGATGCATGCATTAATGATTGCATCTTATACTGGAAAGTTAACGCGAAAAAAGTTTCTTGTATAATTTGCAATGAACCAAGATATAAGACATTATTCAACGAATAGAGAAGAGCCACCAAAGCACCTCAAAATACATTAAGACATTTTCCTTTAATACCTAGACTGATGAGACTATATAGCGTACCATGGATAGCAAATGCTATGCCTTGGCATTGGCATTCCATGTCTGATCAAATTGTAATGCGTCATCCATGTGATTCTTCTCAATGAAGAGCTGTAGATTCTTTTGACAAAACATTTGCTGATGAACTACAAAATGTCATGCTTGGAATAGCAACTGATGGTTTCAACACACATGCTTCTCTATCTGCTCGATATAGTTGTTGGCCATTAATTGTAGTACCATATAATCTTCCTCCATCCATATGCATGAAAAAGGAGTTCTCGATGTTGACATTGTTGATTTCTGGATCAAAACAGCCTGGGAAAGATACTGATGTTTGCTTGCAAACCATCGATAGAAGAGTTAAAGCAGTTATGGGAAGGGGTCGCTGCATTTGACTGATTTAATAAATCAGAGTTCACAATGAGAGCTAGGATGTTATGGGCAATTCATGATCATCCTGCATTCGAGACATTATCAGGATGCTCTACTCATGGCTATTTTGCATGTCCTATTTGTGGGGAAGACACTTGTTCTTATTATCTTCCTGCAAGTAAGAAAATGTGCTATATAGGACATCGAAGATTTCTTTCTTCCAAACATAAGTTTCGAGAAGATAAGACAAACTCAATAACGAACAAGAATATAGTCATCCTCCATAGCCATTGAATGGCTATAAGATTGAAGAAAAGTAGCAAATATCAAGATGAAAGTTCGTAAAAACAAACAAGAGATTGGCCAAAAATGAAAAAAGAAAACCAAAGAAGAGCTTGCTAACGTTCCTGCATAGTACAGGAGGTCCATTTTCTTTGATTTGCCATATTGGATCAAATTTGGTTCGACATAATGTTGATGTAATGCATACGGAGAAGAACGTTACTGAGCATCTCATCAACACAATTATGAGTCATAAAGAGAAGTCAAAGGATGGCATAAATGCATGCAAAGATTTGAAAATAATGGGAATAAAATAAAAATTATGGCTGAAGGAAGATTCTGAAATAAATAAAATAACCATACCAGAGGCAACTTTCATATTAAGCAAAGAAGAAAAAAACAAGGTTTTGCACTGTTTTGAAAAACCTAAAAGTGCCTAGCAAATTCTCTTCTAATTTCCAAAACAATGTGAGCATCAATCCTCTTGAACTATTAAATATGAAGTCGCATGATTACCATGTCATAATGCAATAGTTACTTCCGGTATTGCTTCAACATTCGTATCCACAACATAAGGATCTGCGTAATGCTATACATCGTATAAGTCTATTCTTCAACATTTTGTGCTCAAAGGTGATCAATAGGGAACATCTTTTAAAAGCAAAGGCTAATTTGGTAGAAGCATTATGTGTGTTTGAAAAACATTTTCCACTGGCTTTTTTTGATATGAGTATTCGTCTTATGGTTCATTTAGCCAATGAAGCATTGACTTGCGGCCCTATTAGGTATAGGTGAATGTATCCTTTTGAAAGGTAATTGTTAATTTCACTTTTGTTAATTATCATTCGATTTAAATAGTTATGGTTATTTACAATTGACTACCTTCTTAGGTTGATGAAAACATACAAAGGATATGTACGCAATAAAAGATATATTGAAGGGTGTATCGTAGAAGGATATATCGTACAAGAAGCTAGTCTTTACTGCATGGAGTATATGCCGAAAGGAGGTGATGGCACTCATAAACATAACCGTGAATCATTTTTAGACGAGGATGATGAATTTGCTGATGAGATGGCTCTAGATAATGGTAAAGATATAACATTAACCCAAGTGCAGTTTGAACAAGTTCGTAGATGGGTTCTTAACAAGTACGGCGGATTGGATGAATGGGAGATGTAAGTTCACGAATTTGTCTTGAATTCTCATTGTTGTAAATTAATTCATACGTATATTTTGAAACATGTGTTGCAGGAGGTATAATGCCTATGTGAAACGTACTAAATCTCAACCTTGAAGTGCCGCGGATGTTTTCCAAAATTTTACTTTATGGTTACGTAATGAGGTATTACTTCTTAAGTATTTCATGTGTATTTAAGCAGATCATACACCATGACCATACTTTTACTAATTGTGCTTTCAGTTGGTGAAGGCCAACGATGTTGATTCAACTCCTTAGCGGAGGGTGAATGGACCAAAATTCAAGGTGCGTAGTTATATGAAATATCAAGTGAATGGGTTTATATTTTCTTCCAAAACTTACGAAGAGCGGATGGTAACACAAGACAGTGGTGTATACATGAAAACAATCACAAAATTTAGAGCAAGTGGGAAGGATAAAAAATATAAAGAAGCAGAAACAGTGTACTATGGAGTCATTCAACATATAATTGAATTGGATTACATCGATTTCAAACAAACTATTTTTCATTGTGATTGGGTAAAGGTCGAAGATAAGGTCAATGGTTGCAAGATGGATCCTATTTCAAACTTGATAACCATTAATTTAAGAAAATTAAAGAGCAATGATAGAGCGAATGATGAGTCATTTATTCTTGCATTGGAAGTGGGTAAAGTTTTTTTATTCCAAAGATCTAAAAAATGACGGATGGTTTGTGGTTTTGCATACATCAAAATGGTTGACTACAAGTGTGGATGATATTGATTTTCCTACTACATATCAATCAGCTTTTGAAGACAATAAAAAATTAGAAGACCTTATCAAATGCACATGTTAATATGAAATGTATCTTAGTTTGGTTCAATTGTACATCAAGTCTTATTGAATTTAGAATTAATTTGCAATGGGTATTTTGTACTATTTTTGAACCTGATCAAGGTGGTGGTTGCGTCAATAAAGATGATATTATGCTTGTTTCTTTGCTTGTTCATTACTTAGCATGTATTCAACAAAAATTTCTGTATTCCTCGCTATTCCTTCAAATTATAATAATTTTGTACTAAATTTAGCTTAAACAACAAAACACAAAAATGATTTCAAAGTGATATCGCATGCAAAAAACAAGTGCATTTTGTTCAATTACCAGTAAAAAAAAGTCCATTGCTAACAGAGTCATGAATTCACAAGCTTGTTTAATTTACAATTATTAAAAGTCCATTGCAAACAGAGTCATGAATTCGCATTACAATCAGGCTGCAATAAATTTGCATTAATTATTAGTTTATGATGCACAGACCGGATTGTTAGTTTTCGATTTCTAGACAAACTGTTATAATTCAAGCTCTCTAGGGAGAAGCAAAGAAAATTTGGTTAGTATTTTACAATATAATTATGGAAAACTTGTAGCAATCCACTAAGCTACATACATTTGAAAAACGTAAAACGAAAATAAACTAAAAATGTTATATTATATAAATATTGAGCATTGCTATTTCTTTTTACCCAAAATTTTCTCCAAGTTACCAGTTGGAAAAAAAAGGATCTGATATGACCAATACAGAGTCATGAATTCGCATTACAATCAGGTTGTAATAAATTTACATTAATTATTAGTTTATGATGCACATACCGGATTGTTAGTTTTCGAATTCTAGACAAATTGTAATAATTCTAGCTCTCCCAGGAGAAGCAAAGAAAATTTGGTTAGTATTTTACAATATAATTATGGAAAACTTGTAGCAACGTGCTAAGCTACACACATTTGAAAAATGTAAAATGAAAATAAACTAAAAATGTTATATCATATAAATATTGAGCTTTGCTATTTCATTTTACCCAAAATTTTCTCCAAGGTACCAGTTGGAAAAAAGAACCATCAATTCTGTATTTGATATGACCAATACAATCAAAGATTGTTGACTTTTGCTAGCCAAACAAATGTGTTCATAAAAGGGAAAAAAGTCAACAATTGGGTGGTTCTATATTAGATTTTGAAATTGCATGTTTAAATTAAAATTTTAATTGGCTCAAACAAAAATTTGAATTTCAAGTTCCATTAGGGATACGTAATGAAACTCTAGTCTCAATGTACACTAGGGGTCATTTTTTTAAAGTAAATTCGAGCTTAAGTTTTGAGAAAATAACATGTACAATCTTATATGTACCAAATTTAATATTATACTGATATTTCACATACCAGAAATGTGCATGGCTTACAAACTGTGTTACCTTTGCAATATTATTTTCTACAAGTTTGAACTTTGAAAAAAACTAAAAAAAAAAAAGAAACTATTTTTTTTTTCTGCAGCCATGTGGGTTGTCTGCCGCATGGACTTGATATGTTGCCACCATTACTCAGAAACACAAAAGATGAAATTCAACTTATGTTGAAAGGCAAATATACTTGACCTCCAACTGAGATCATACACAAGCAAGATAATGAATACATGAATAAGCATATTATCTATACGGTCAGCAAGAGACTCCGCAGTTTCAAACATCAATGAAAATTTATAATGTCAGTGAGTATGTGCACATTAATAGTTTTGCATATACAAGTGTATATTGCAACGAAAACCCGGTTTCCGGTTCCGTTCCGTTCATGCAAAAAAATTAAAATTCTGGTTCCGTTTCGGAAACTCCGGAAGTTCCGGTTTTCCAATTCCGGAAGCGAAAACGTATCTATGTTCCCTCTAAGATAAAACTGCTGTTATTTAAACTAAGTTTTGTTCTGTTCCTGATGTTTCAGAAATTCCGTTATAATTCTGATCTTTTTGCTTCGGTCTTTTTATTCTACAAATATACAAAATACAGAATATTAGCATAAATCACACTGCATTATAAAAAATACTATAATATATATAGGGTTAATCATTCCTTATCAAAATTAACAATACAGGTCACAAGTTCAACTTTAATAATCATTTTACTAAAATTTGCTGCCAAAGTCACGTGATACTAGAAGAAAGAGAAATTGTGTACAGTTAAATATATTATAAAATTTCATACGTACCAACAATAATTAAGAAGCTGCACTATTTGCAGCAACCCGTACACATGGGAGCCCACCTGACCAAATTAAACTCAAAAGCGAACAACACTCTATAATGTAAAAACTAAAAAGTGCTTCTTCCACGAACCAGATCTAGTTTCTCAACACAAAGGGATATTTAAAATGCAGAAGCAAGCAGAAGGTGATTCAGTATAGGGAGCATAAATAAGCACTTTCCCTCCGGTCTGACAAATCTGAACAAAGAAAACAGTTCTCCATCAACAAACCCGATATACAGCTACTACTTCTTCTTCTTTTAACATTTTCCCTATGCTTTATGGCCGGAACTAGATTTTAGCCCTGATTCTGTTCTGGTTTTGACCGGAACCGGAACGGGATGGGTGGAATCCCAGGTTTCCGGCTGGATTCTCAAACCTGGGTATATTGGATAGGAGCACGGTTGATATGTCCAATGTGGAGACAAGGTATGTTTGTTATACCCTTCATGACTCGTTTAGGAATAACCAATTCATGGGGTGGTTGGAGTATTTCAGGAGGAACTGTAACGAATTCGGGTATTTGGAGCTATGAAGGCGTGGTCGGAGCACATATTGTGTTTTCTGGCTTATGTTTTTTAGCGGCCATCTGGCATTGGGTGTATTCACTTTAAAACGTGATGGTGGAGCCAATTCAAACTGTTATGTTTATGTTTAAGTATATTACCTGCTTGTTATCTCTAGGGCCAAGATGTGGCATGACATGCATTATAAAATTCATTGCTTCAAGACTGCAAACGTTTCTTAAACGTTTATCAGATTCATCATAAATATAAGCATCACGGAGTCTAAGTATGGAAAACCGACCTGCTGTATATCTAGGACAAGTCCACCGACCGAATGGACAGCAAATCAAATTTTCTTCAGTTTAGGTCTTTATTTACTAGTTCAATCGCTTGTTAATATAAAATTAAATAGTGATACTGTATTGAATACAAATACACTGTCTTGTTTGTAAGAGAACATTCCTGCTTCAAATAATAGTGTGTTTTAGAACCACTCATTGTGAGATTGTAAATTTCGTCAATTCATTTGATTATATAATTGGCAATCCCTATTTTGATGCAGTAATATTTACTTGCTAACATATGTTGAATGTTCTTGATTCCATAACTAGATAAAAAGTATAAAAACCACTACATCTGCAGGATTATGTTCTTCTGAAATATACATTATTATGTAAAGAAAGGAAATGCGCTAACATGGGACTGATGTGCTATGAATTTTTTACTCAGCACCTGTAAATTATTAGTCCAATAGTTAATAGTTTTACCTAATGCTTTGCTTTATTGTTCTAGGTCTATTTCAAATTAGGTTTAGTACGTATTGTTCTAGGTCTGTTTCATTAATACATTATTTGCTTTAATATCACATATGCACCAGATTTTTATGTCCACTGATCATTGGGTTTACTCTTAATTTCTCTTCCAACTTAAAGCTACAAATTTTCAGTTCACTTTTCCGTAGTCAACATTGTGCTTCAGATTTAATAACCAAAAGCCATGTCAACTTTTCGTATGTTCTTCACTAAGTTTACATATTAATGCTGTTGTTAATCTCTTTGGCTGCCTTTCCCAAACCAATCCTAATTGAATCAACTTTTACTTACAGGCTGCAAATATCTATCTAGTAGGTTGCAGATAAATAATGGTAGAACACACAGAAGCATGATACGGCTCATTAGGTAGAACTCACCCCCAAAAGCTAGCTTGTAAGGGGAGGGTGCCTAATGACCTATATACTAGGCAATATTCCCATATTTTATGGTATGGGACATATCATTTCACCGCTCTTCGAAAGTCCGACGTCCGCGTCGGCCTACTCTATCGACACTGACCCGACGGTAGCCCTTTTCTCTTTGGACGGCTTTCACTCGCCTATCAGTATTTTAATCCAGCCTATAGGTCGCCCCTTCTCACGGCTCGAACTTTCCGTCAAGCGGCTCTCAATGAAAGCACCAAATGATACGGCTCATTAGGTAGAACTCACCCCCAAAAGCTAGCTTGTAAGGGGAGGGTGCCTAATGACCTATATACTAGGCAATATTCCCATATTTTATGGTATGGGACATATCAAAGCATCAACTCATTCAATTACGCAGTCCTCCGCGACACAACCTGAAAAGTTGACGTAAACACAAATGGTCCTCCCGTTTCAAAAAATGCTGCAAAAATAAGCAGTGGAGTTGGCAAATTAGTAAAAAGTCATGTGCCGATCTCATATGAAAGTTGGGTTAAGGTACCCTCAAAATATAAGGATGACATTTGGGATGAATTGCTGGTAAGCTACAATTGATATATGTCGGTTGTAGTTTTCTTTATAATTATATTTTGCTATTTTGCTATTTTTTAAAGCAAGCAACTTCTACTTTCACAGAAAGAATTCGAAGTAGAGTCCGGTGCGAAAGATCTTTTTCTTAAAAAAAAAGGGCTGAATCGTTTAGGAGATACAAGAGCGAGTTGAGGGTGAAATATTATGACAAATTCGACACTGACGAAGATCGACTGAAAAATTGTCCACCTTGCATTAGACAAGAAGATTGGGAGGTTTTTTTGAAAAACGATGCAAAACATGGTGCAAGAGAAAGAAGAAGTATAGGAAAAAGAAATAGAATGGTGTACAACCATGGTCCTCATACTGAACGTACAAGCCACACTGTAGTAGAACATGAAATGGTATGTTCGTTTCATCTTTTTGGCAACAATATTAAGCTCAGTTAACATATATAATGCATGAATTAATTATGACCACTTGCTTTTACTCGTTCCAATCTTTCAACATGTTAGTTTACATTTAACATTGCCAAAACCTTTAACTTAGGTTTTTCAGATTCTCATCTTGTTTTGGTTTCAGCGTATAGTTTCTCAAACTGTCACCAAACAGAGTGTACATGCCTGCATATATCCAGTAATTTATGCTTGGCACAAACACCACTAGTAACTCATTTGAAACTCCAAAACCCATGGTTTATGTCTGGCTATATTAAATTAGAGTAAGACATGTTCGAACATCAGAATGTTTTTTAAAAACGACGATTAAAAAAAATACGTGTAGTTGAAAGATACGAACCAGAGATTCAAATTTTCCAGTTGCTTTCTGTCTACAGGCTTTATTTGTAAAGTGATATTGCTTTATGCCTACAGGCTTTATTTGTAAATTGCAAGCGATATACTACCGAACCACTGAGTTTATACTAATAAAGGGTTGATTGATTGATCAGTATATCTGGAAAATTGTCCTAATATGATTTATTAGCCATAGTACTATTCATACTATTCAAATGGCGCGTTTGTTTTTCACATTACTCTAGGTTATAAAATTGTTAAAAAAGAACAGTATACCTTATGAAACAAATTCTGAAGACCAACTTAAAAGGCATAGGGTAGATTTTGTTTTTCCATGTAAACAAAAAAGGCATTACTCAAATAATTGTCAATAGAAGAATTCAACATTGAAAATGGAGCTGATATGAGTGGAAATTCGACTCAGCAACTTTTCCATTAAGCGACTTCTTTTGCAGTTAATATGTGTACACCCTGCACCTTAAGTGAGCCTTCATCTTAAAAAATTGCAATCTTTTTTAATAATTCTGTCTAGTTTGGTGAATAAATTGATAAACAAGCTTAGGAAAATTCTTGTGGAATTCAACTCCTTGGAATAGTTTTTCATTGCTATTTGTTAATTCGTATGAGTTTGTACTCAGTTCTAATTGGAATTACAAGGCGGGTCATGCTGCAAAAAATGA
This sequence comes from Allium sativum, assembly GCA_030737875.1. Classification (NCBI taxonomy): domain Eukaryota; kingdom Viridiplantae; phylum Streptophyta; class Magnoliopsida; order Asparagales; family Amaryllidaceae; genus Allium; species Allium sativum. Next base: position 503,023,353 of record CM060921.1, on the reverse strand, counting down.
AGCTGATTCCCAGAAATAACAGACCAACAATATATATTATGTTTGCTTATAGCCTTGATTCTCAGGAGGAGTTTCTATGTGAATGAAGCGTTAATTGTTGTCTCGATTGATACCTTCTGAGAATGCTTCACACCAATGCTTCATAATATATATTGTTGCAACAAAATTTCCTATTATAATTGCACCTTTTGTATTCGAACAATATATACTATATATTGTTTAATCACTTTTCCTACAGAGTGTCCTATTATAAAAAATTCAGTGATAGTTTTATTTCATAAGCCTCCTCCAGTTCTGGTAATTTCCTTACACCCAGGAAACCTTCTTTTTGTTTACAAACCATATACTGGCTTATTTTGTGATGTTTACCTTTCATAGGAGGCATTCAATTTTTTGATAGATAGCCTCAAGGAAATGGCATATTTGCATCTAGAATTGAATCGTAGGGTAAATCGGTTTAAAGCATACGTATGCTCAGTATTGTGGTAATTAATGGCACAACATACATATGCTGATTTTGTTGAAGTATGTGATACTATGTTTAGATTGAGGAGGAAATTTCGGATCTGGAGGATATTTTGGGATTTTTCGGATATTTAGGATCTTGAGGATATTTCGGATATTTAGGATCTAGAGGATATTTTCAGATCTGGAGGATATTTAGGATCTGGAGGATATTTTGGATCTAGAGGATATTTCGGATCTAGAGGAAATTTTGGGAATTTCCATATACTTCCCTATGCCTATATAAGCTACATCGGATCCAAAAGGAGGAGGTACAACAAAATCACGAGATTAGATCAAGGTTTATTATAATTAGGTTTTAGGCAATCCTAATCTTATTCAATTCCTTTCTCCACAAAAATCAAATTTTTCTAGTAAATTTGATCATTGTAATCTATCTCTTATACTCTTCTATTGATGTTAATAAAGGTTTCCCTCTCAAAGTGGACGTACACTGACAAGACGTCGGTGGAACCACTATAAATCCCTATGTGATTTGTTTTTTCATTATTTCTCTATTATTTCCATTGTTTGGTGATTGCGATTGGCTTGGATAAGATTGAGATTGTTCAATTGGTTGTTTTTGCACTATTACCATGATCTCGTTTTCTGTGGCTTGGGGATTTTTGATTTAAGCAGTCTTGAATCAAAATTTCTCCACAACATTTGGTACTAGAGCATTGGTGTTGGTAGACAGTTGTAGAAATGCCGGAATCAGGTTCAAACAATCCATCAACAGTTGGTCCAAGTGGTGTAGCTCCTTATGTACGTGGGTCGTATGCAGCTGCTGGTTCACAATTGGTTATCGACAAGTGGAATGACGATAATGATTTCGAAAAGTGGCGATGGAAGATGAAAGCGGTTCTTAGGCGGAATTTGTACATCGGGTGGTGTTCAATACACATTTATTGCCAGAAGACATCTCAGATGTGGAGAGAGAAGAAATGGAAGAGTGGGCATTCACTACACTTCAACTTGCCATGGGGAGAATGTTATTTCCGAAATTAGTGGTGAGACGACTGCTAAAGGTATTTGGAACAAGTTGGAGGAGTTGTATATGAAGAAGTCACTCAAAAATCGACTGATCTTGTTGTGGACTTTCTTTACCTACAAGATGAAGGAAGGAACTTCGCTAAAGACGCACTTAAATGTGTTTGATGATTTGCTAATGAAGATGAAGGCGGTAGATTTGAAGATTGAGGAGGAGCATAAGGCGATGATAGTGTTATGTTCCATTCCTGAGCGCTTTACTGGGTTCTCAAACAGTTTGATCTATGCCCGGGATACATTGACTCTAAATGATGTCAAGACGGGTCTTAGTGAGGAATTGCGAGATCAGATGAAGGAGCTGAGTGATGGTAGTGGTGGTGCTGGTAATAGTCAAGGTTTATTTGCGGAGAAAGAAAAGTCAGAGAAGAAGGGAAACCGGGGGCGTTCTAAGTCTAAGAAGCCCGGAGGAAGAGGAAAATCAAAAGAAAGAAATGGCAAGTGCTTTATATGTAAGAAACCTGGTCACTAGAAGATTGATTGTCCAAACAAGGGGAAGAAGGAAGTAGCATTTTCATTAGTTTCGGTGGAGAGAGATGTTAGTGAGGGAGACGTAGATGTTTTGTCGGTAGTAGCATCAGATGTTTCGGGCAGCGATTGGTTGATTAGTTCGGGGGCTTCATATCACATGACGCCTAATAGGAATTGTTCTTCTTCTTATGTTGAATGGGAAGGAAAACCAATTGTTATGGGAAATGGTGCAGTTTGCAAGTCGAAGGGCATTGGATCCTTGCAAATTCAGATGTTTGAAGGAGTGGTTCGTACTCTCACTAATGTGCGCTATGTTCCGAGACTACGGAAGTCACTTATCTCTTTAGGACAGTTTGATTCTTTGGGTTGTAAGATCACCATTGAGAGTGATAGCTTGAGGGTTCCGAAGGGTGCGCTTATGGTTATGAAGTGTGCTAAAACTCATGGTATCTATTTGCTTTAAGGAGTGACCGTGGAAGGCGAAACTTGTGTCAGTGTTGATAGTTCTCGTGGCTTAGATGCTACACGGCTGTGTCATTTGAGATTGGGTCATGTTTCGTAGAAGAGTTTATATGTTCTTCGTCGAAGGGAGATGATTGATGGTGAGAGTTTCAGCAAGTTGGAGTTTTGTGAGGAATGTGTCATGGGGAAGCAAACTAGAGAATCGTTCGGTGAAGGAAAACATGATTCAAGAGATATTCTTTAGTATGTGCACACGGATGTTTGGGGACCAGCGCCTGTAGCTTCTTTGGGAGGAGCAAGATATTATATTTCTTTCATTGATGATTTTTCTTGGAAGGTTTGGGTATATGTAATGAAGGCCAAGTTGGAGGCATTTGCAAGATTCAAAGAATGGAAGGCTCTTGTTGAGAACGAGAGTGGAAAAACTTCGAAGGTTCTTAGGTCCGATAATGGCGACGAATATGTTTCTGGAGAATTTCTGAATTTTTGCAAGCATCATGGTATTCGGAGGCATTTTACTACACTGGGAGATCCGCAATCTAATGGAGTGGCGGAGAGAATGAACCGAACTCTACTAGAGAAAGCTCGATGCTTGAGATTGACATCGGGTTTTTCTTTGGGATTTTAGGCTGAAGCGTTGTCAACCCGGTGCATATTATTAATCGAATTCCGTGCTCGACTACTGATAACAAAATTCCTGAGGAAGTGTGGAAGGAGAAGAGCATTGACTTGAGTTATCTTCGTGTATTTGGCAGTCCTGTTTATGTGCATGATCCGGGGAATGATAAGCTCTCTCCTAGAGCTTTCAAAGGGATTTTTCTCGGTTATATGGATGGCGTCAAAGGCTATCGGATTTGGAATCCGGAAACAAAGAAGGATATGGTTTCTCGTCATGTTACTTTTGATGAGTCGGCTATTTCAAGGAGAACGAAGGCTCATCAGATGTTCCGGATTTGGTTCATGGTGAATCAAAAGAGAAGGAAGTTATTCCCACTTTTAGTCCTAGAGAGAGTAGAGTTGTTGGAGGTGCTTGCGAGGTGAATGCGGTTGATGTTACATCATATAGTCCGGAGGATTCCTCTGGTAGTGTTGGTGATGTGCACGAGCCTAGAGAAGATTCAGTTCAAGGTGGAGCTGAAGGAAAACCAGGTGATGACATTGCTACTCGGGTTGGTCGTCATGCTATAAGGCCACCCAAAAGATATGGTGATTGGAACTATCTTAGCTTTTGTGAGAATTCGGACTATGCTCTTCATGTAGTCTAAGTTGTGCCGATGGACCTTGATGACGTCATGGATTCGAATGATCGCTCGAAGTGGATTTGCGCCATGGAGGAAGAGATGCAATCGTTGATGAAGAACCAGACTTGGGAGTTGGTTCCATTTCCTCAAGGAAACCGTGCTATTGGGTGCAAATGGATATATAGGGTGAAGGACGATGGAAGATATAAAGCTAGGCTAGTGGATAAGGGGTTTGCACAGAGGAAAGGAAAGAAGTATGATGAGATCTTAGCACTGATTGTGAGGCATACTTCTATCCGGATATTACTTGCATTAGTTGCTATTTACGACTTGGATTTGGAGCAACTAGATGTGAAAACTTCCTTCTCGCATGGAGACTTGGATGAAGACATCGATGTGGAGCAACTAGAAGGGTTTGTTGTATAAGGTAAGTCAGAACTAGTTTGCAGGTTGAAGAAATCACTATATGGTTTGAAGCAATCACCTAGGCAATAATACAAGAGATTTGATCATTTCATGCTTGAAAGTGGCTTCCATCGAAGCATCAAGGATGCTTGCGTTTATTTCAAGAGGTTAGGAAATGATTATTGTGCGTATTTACTCTTGTATGTGGATGATATGCTCATTGCTTCTAAGGACAAGGCAGAAATCAACAAGTTGAAAGAGAAATTAAAGGCGGATGAAAGACCTTGGAGAAGCAAAGAAGATTTTGGGCATGGAAATTGAAAGAGATCGAAAGCATTTTGAGTTGAAATTAACTCAAAAGGAGTACATCAAGAAAGTGTTTTGCCGGTTTAGCACGGAGGATGCAAAGGCGTCAAATACACCTTTACCTTTGTGTATAAACCTTTCGAGTAAGGGATCACCTATCGAGGAGAAAGACAAGGCTTATATAGCAAAGGTGCCATATGCTAGTGCGGTTGGAAGTTTGATGTATGCCATGGTGTGTACAAGACCCGATATTGCAAATGCCATCGGGGTGGTTAGTCGGTATAAGGCTAATCCGGGGAAATCGCATTGGGAAGCCGTGAAGGCTATATTGAGATACTTGAAAGGAACAACATCTCATGGTCTTGTTTTTGGTGGTATTGATGGATTGAGTTGCAAGTTAGTTGGTTATTGTGACTCGGACTATGCCAGTGATAGGGATCGGAGGAAATCAATTTCCGAGTATGTCTTCACACTAGGTGGTACGGCCATTAGTTGGAGATCGAGATTGCAAACTGTAGTTGCTTTATGCACTACGGAGGCGAAGTTGATAGCCGCTGTGGAAGCGGCAAGGGAGGCACTCCATTTGAAGCGACTATTGTGTGACTTGGGTTTCGAACATGAGAGTATCGATGTTCGATGTGATAGCCAAAGTGCTATACATTTGGCAAAGAATTTGGCATTTAGCTCACGAACGAAGCATATTGAAGTGAGAGAGTCATTTCTAGTAGCCATGGACGAAGACAAGCAAGTATGCCTTTGGAAAGTGCACATAAAGGATAACGCGGTAGACATGTTCACTAAGGCATTGCCGATTGGAAAGTTCGAGCATTGCTCGAACTTAATTCACTTGGAGAGATGCTAGGTGCCACGTGGTGGCACGGTTGAGAGAGAAAATTGGATGTAGAAGAGTATCGGTGAGAGGTTGGTGTTCTATCTTCATGGTAAGTACTCGTTTTCACTCCCAAATATATTGCCTTTTGGTGAGACTGGTTTAGGAGTTGGATGTTTCAACACTTCATTGACGAGTGGGGGCTATGCCTGAACTTGTTAGTGAAGTGCAATGGGCGGTAGCTATGCCATAGTTCATTGGGGAAACATTCAAGCTTTCTTGATTGAAGATAGAAGGAAATGCTTGGGTGCATTGAAGTTTGTGATGTAGATGGATATAGTATCGAGGTGGATTGTTGAAGAATGGCATATAATGTGTTAGATTGAGCAGGAAATTTCGGATCTGGAGGATATTTTGGGATATTTTGGATATTTAGGATCTGAAGGATATTTCAGATATTTAGGATCTGGAAGATATTTTCAAATCTGAAGGATATTTAGGATCTGGAGGATATTTTGGATCTGGATGATATTTCGGATCTAGAGTAAATTTTGGGAATTTCCATATACTTCCCTATGCCTATATAAGCTACATCGGATCCAAAAGGAGGAGGTACAACAAAATCAAGAGATTAGATCAAGGTTTATTCTAATTAGGGTTTAGGCAATCCTAATCTTCTTCAATTCCTTTCTCCACAAAAAAAAAAATTCTAGTAAATTTGATCATTTTAATCAATCTCTTGTACTCTTCTATTGATATTAATAAAGGTTTCTCTCTCAAAGTGGACGTACACTGACAAGATGTTGGTGGAACCACTATAAATCCCTGTGTGATTTGGTTTCTCGTTATTGCTCTATTATTTCCATTTTTTGGTGATTGTGATTGGCTTGGATAAGATTAGAATTGTTCGATTGGTTGTTTTTTCACTATTACCACGATCTCGTTTTCCACGGCATTGGGGATTTTTGATTTAAGCGGTCTTGAATCAAAATTTCTCCACAACAGATTTCACTGTAATTCTGTATGGAAAGTATTCTCACGTCATCAAAATTAAGCTTGAATTTTGCAATGCAATAAAAATATCAACTCATTTGTTCAAACAGACAAACATCTGCGTGTTGAGATCGGGGACCATATGACGGAGATGTTATGGTTGACACAATATTTATGATGTTTGCATTTCTAGGTTATTACAGTCACTAAACAAGTAAATTGCTGATCAACTTAGAAAATGAATACCATTTCTATTATGTTATATATATATATATATATGCACACACTTATATATATATATATATATATTAGTATTTAAGAGAAAAGGTTTAGCAAACACGCTATAAAATTTAAATAACTGCAAACTGAATGGGTAGGTTTTTTGTGCATCAAGTTTATCACTGTGAAACACATAACCTTTCGCGAACATATTTGCCTAGCTACCATTGTGACCAGTACATGTAAATGATAAAAGCAGAGGCTTGTGGTGTAAAAGTTCAGTTCGTAGACCTATTTTTACAACATATATATATTCAACCGAAGTACCTCGTGGATGATCTGTTTAAAGCACTTTAGTTTGTACTGCAAACTGAGTGCAAACTCATTTTTCAATGCAAAATCAGAATGTTTGCAACGCTAACTGATTGAATTTGCACTCAGTCTGCAACAAAAATCCGAGTTTGCATTAGCTTGCAAAAACTCAGTATGCGTTGCGAACACAATGGAAACTACAAATTAATATTCGACATTCTATAAGCTAACCTTCGCTTTCTTGTAGACCGATGGTGTAGAGAACAACTGCTATGTGTCATTAAAATAGCCAACGGGATATAACTTCTATAGTCGAAATCCCATCTGATTATGATGCGGAGACATGGGCATACTGAAAGTGATTTAGGCATTCGTTTGGGTTCATCTTTGTACTGCTTTGACATTGATTATGTGAACTATAAAATTAATTTGTTGTTTAGTTATATTTTTTGGATGTAAAGGAACAAGCTTAGTTTATAGTAAAACTGTTTTACAACTTTTTTTTTTGAATGTAAAACAGCTGTTGTTTCACTAGCTCAAATGTCACGGAGTTTGGTGTTTAGATAGAAAGACCACAGTTGTCAAAATGAAATATAAAGGCACTTTTGTCACTGGAATTTCATATGAGTGTTTATGTACTAAATGCTTGTATTAACCTTTTCTCATTTTGCTAACTTGATTTTGTTAGAATTTTAAAGTATATAACTCAAAATATAAAGATGTGCTATGAACGATTTTTTTTGAAAGTGCCTACTTGCGGACAAAACAATCATGTGAAATCACACTTTTATCTGCATTTTTTCAGGCTAGCGCAAATCAAGCAAAGGAAATCACGCGCCGTCAAGTATGGGAGAAAACTCATATGAAAAAGGATGGTACCATATCCGATGCGGCTTCGGCGTACTTCGTAAGTTAAATAAATAATAATTCATATATTCAATAAATTTTCCATATTACATAATATCTCAAATATTATCATTTTTCAGGATAAAATTGCAAAAATAAAGGAAATAATAATTGATAGTGATGAAGAAGTTTTACCACTAGATGAGGATATCTTATCCCAAGTTTTTGGCAAGGATAAAAAAGGTCGAACTCGAAGTATTGGAGCCAACATATCACAAACCCAATTTAAGGCTTCTACTATAGCACGTAAACAACTCAAACGGTCTCATGGAGACTCGCAAGACTTAAAATTCAGGATGGACAATATGGAGGGTACATTAAAGACGTTGGTTGATATGTTCAAGGGATACTTAAGTTAAGGAAATTTCATATCGGGCAATGCTTCAAACGAGGGAGGAAATGGTACACCTCGAGTAAGTGTGGGGAGAGTGGTGAATAATGACATTGCTAATCCGGTAAATTTTTCCAACTCGAGCAATCAAAAATGCGAAATCCTGAATTGAACCACAGGTCATTGCAACCGTAACTATTTGTAGAGATTCAACAACATGCATTATACATGGAAAACCCGTACCTCCAACACATGAGAAATTGGTTGTGGACAACATACTACTATCAGAAGAGAAGACAACCAGTCAAAATCATCCTCTTGCTACGACCTTCGGTGAAGTTGGAATCGGTGGTTTTGTGTGTCATCCAAAGAACTCTATTCGATATCTTAAAAGCAAAAGCAGGTATGTACTTTTATTATACTTTCATAATTTCAACGTACTGGTACACTCACTACACCAGAAATACTATTATATTGTGTGCACCACTGACCTAAGAGGTCACTAGTTCGAGCCAACTACTGGAATTCAATTTTTTGACTTTTTTGGACAAAACACATTTGTGTTTTAATCGTGCCTTAGATTTTGTTTGATGGTTGTTTGGTTCATAGTTGTTAGTGTCATCAATCTTGTGTGGCTTTCTGTTGCTTCAGGTTATTATGTTTGTTGTTTAGATTTAAATCCATTAAATGCATTGGTTTTACCAATATAGAGCCATTTGATTTTGAAAATAAATCCAATAAATGCATTGGTTTTACCAATATTGAGCCATTTGAGCTGAAAATCCATTCAATTTAATGCACTGATTGTTTGTTTACTTTTTTTTAAAAAAAAACTGTTGTGTTGTGTATACGATTAAATTTGTACGATAACTTCAATATTAGCAATCGATCACTACCCAAATATAAATTTTGTATATTAAATAAAAATCTTTTTAAATTGTTTTATGGGACAATAAAACAGCCTGTATTTGGGCCTTTAACCAACTGGTCCTGTGAAGGATCATGCAGTGGTCTTAAAGAAACTTTGTGGAATGGAAGTTTTTCTAGTGACTAAATTTCACGCATTTTTATACGTTGTCCTATAATGCTTTGAGGTCTGTTTGAATTGATTTATGGTTTGGGCCTTGGAACGAGCAAACTACGGTCGTAAAAAACTCATTGGAATGGTAGTTATTATAGTTGACTTTATATCACGACCAAGCATTGATGTGAAAATAAGAAAATTCCACTTGTCTATTCATTTGATTTCAATTATCAACTTAAAATTATTCATTATTCATGTTCTAAGGTTGGAGGGTTTTGGAACTCAAAGCAGATAAGGCAATCATTTAAAAATCAACGTTTACTTGGGTGGTTATAAAATAAAAATGTAGAGTCGGCAAAGAAGTCACGTAGTTAAGGACAACATTGTATACAAGCATATAAATAATACATCATGCATAGATACCATATGGGTTATTACTATTAAATATAAAGTTATGTCCAATGTAACATAGTCTACTTGGATTGGGATTGGATTAGTATTCAGGAAGCATTTTGCATCTTTTTAAGTTTGTTTTTTTAATTGATGAAAAACAACAAGGCTACCTTTATTTGGTAGCGTCTTTCTGGTGATGTTCAGAGACAAACTAGACAGCTGGACAACTTTTTTTAAAACACATTCTTTATGAAATGGGTACTTACTTCCAAGTATCGGTTTATAATTTGATGCAGCTTCATGTACTTTCTTCTGGTTTCATTTTGTTTTGTTCAAATGTCATTTTAATCTTTAGAGTTGAGATAGGTAATCATTATATTTGAATCAATCACATTCGAATCTTTTGAATCCAAATAAAACTATTTGTATCCATTAAAAATATGATTTGAAATTGGAAAATTGTATTGTTCTGATATTCCCATTTGGGTTTGCATCGTGCATAGGGTTGTAATTTCTTAATATTTATGCTACCGTAACAGATCTACGCTAATATCAAAAAATTCAGCACAAGGCTTTTATAGCAGCTACACAACTTAAACGTTAGTCTACTTGGATGAAAATATAGAGAACTGTCATTTACCAATATAGTACAAATAAAATAACATTATGACATAAGTAAATCGACTATCTAATTAATGAAACTGGACTGATCAGAGGTAGAGAAGCAACTATAAATTTAGGTGAAAAACAAACCAAAACTTTTAATGATTTCTTATAAATAAAGAGCAATCTAGTCTCTGTCATAACACTTAGAGTTGTATGTGGTATGGCACGATCAGTTACATTCATGCCCATGAACCAAAGTTTAATTAAAGTACAACAACATATGGATGATATGTGATGTTTTGGAAATATCAGATTAATATGGAGTGATCAATGTAATGTTAACATTTTTGTTAGAGATTTTTAAATGTATGGTATTAATTATTATTTTATATGTCCTTTTTTTTAGCACTTTCAGCAATATCATCCAGGTGTTTTGAGCTGGAAAGTAATATAACATATAGAATGAACATATTTACTTTACAATATTGTTGAAATATATGATGCATATTTTATCTGCAATTTGGTGATGTTTGATTATTTTATATGATATTTTCTGATAAGAAGAGTACCTTTTTGTTGAAGCAGAGTACTCAGATTATTTTAGCCGATCAAGCATAGCTTTTATATTATTAATATATCAAACATAGCTTTGATGCTGTAAGTTCATCGTAGGAACTTGGATAGGTTTGAATGTAGATTATTGAAAGTTGCTCAAGCCTACAACTTCTCAAGCTTGCATACAATCAAATTTAAAATCTCTTACGTAACTGTGGTATGTTCTAGTTTAGCTTGAATTAAAAGTATGTATTGTTGAACTTGTGCAACATGAATCATACATTGTTGAACTTTGTGTGTAATATGTATTACTATACCGATGTTTTTTTGGTGAATGTTTAATATTTTATTGTCGAGCTTTGTATTATAATGGTATCACATAAACTTCAATTATTGTAATGTTGCAGTGCTCCATTTCAAAGTTTGTATGGTTGAATAATATATATTGATATTATACTTTTTAAAATGAAACTAGAAAATTAGCAACGGTTAAAACCCGTGGCAAAAACAGGCTAGCCACGGACTAAGACTATGGTAGAAAAATTGTTTGCCATGGTCCGTACCCGTGGTTTAGTGACATTTTCCCAATGTTATAGACCGTGGCTACATGAATTTTAGCCACGAATCTTTATACAATTAGCCACGAACTTTGACCATGGCTAAATTTTAGCCATAGGGAATTTTGCCAGTCTTAAGCCATGGCAAAAGTGCTTTTCTGGTGTAGTGATAACAATCACCATTAGACTACCTAGATCAATGAAGAGTATATTAGATATATGATTCTACGAGTAATGACATAGGGTGTTTGACACTTAGTCGAATTCTTTCATCATAGATATACTGTGGGAAAGTCACCAAAGGAAACTTGTTATGACAAATTGTTTTATAATGTGATGATAAGTCCACGATATCATCTATTGAGGCATGAACAACACGTGGATGTCGCTCATGCTACTAATGCGATGTAACACATATGTTTCCCCATAATCTCAGATGGCTAACCACACCGTGGTTTACTTGGCTTGCGTCAAGGTCTATATCATCATTTGATCAACCAACAAAGAAGTTTATGAAGCATTTCAGGCTCTAGCAGCTCAACCAAAGGATGTGGGTGTCCTGTAGAGCGTACATTAGAGTTCAAGAGGCCCTGTGAATTATTTCTTGAAGCAATTCAATTATGCAAACACTAACAAGTAATCTGAAGAAAGATATAGTACTTGCTCGTACATCTTGCAAGAAAAATACAGATAGACTCGTATCATGCCAACAACCTGTTTAGACTCTAGATACATGTATATTTCTTTGTTGTGTAACACAATGCACCAACACTTCAACTAGATCAACTCAGGTTACAATGAACGACATATACACTACACGTATCCAAAATGTGGCTTGCCTACTTTGATTGTCCACCGGCCAATCTTATCCAACAAAGCTTTTTAAGGAACACCTCCCCCTTTTCCACATGAATAACATGTTTACTTTACCCGCAAGCATCGGACGTTGAGGTCATTGTAAAACAATATAGTATCCAAGAAACTACCATATTGTTATTACGAATCCAAGAATCAATCAGATCCAAATTTATCTCATTTGGTTTTTGAATTGAACTATCAACAACCCTACAATATTCTTCATCAAGGTCAGATGAAGTATCTAGGTTACCCAAGGAAACTTGAAATTTAGGGGCAATAAATTTAAAAAAGTTTGCTTGAAGGAGAACTCAAACTCTAAACTCGATGTAAGGAGACGAGAAAGGCGGGGTATGCTCACAACCAGTGCATCAATATAAACTTTATGAATGCGAAAAACAATATCATAATTAAAAAATAAGATTATATCAACGACCTACTGCCCTTGAATTTCAACTATTATTATATCACACTTCACAAACACTTAATGGCCTCTCTCTCTCCTCTAATAGCGATTCTTTGTTGTATTTTTTCCTTAGCTTTGTTCTTTTGAACTTATCCTCAATTCTTCTCCATCGCTTTTGGATTTTCTGGTTTATTATTTGTTCATTAGTTCGGGTTCCCGAGGCTTTGTGTCATTCTCATGGTTGTGACTCAACCAGATCTAGGGTTGTCGCTTTTGGGCATTTTTGTGTCTGATTTCTTACATTGCCTTTGGTTTGTGACGCAGTTGTTTCTACCTCAGGTGATTGCGTTGTTGCAGCCGCTATTGGTCCGTCTTCGATGAGCTTTAGGGTATCGCAGCTTCACGATTTTCTTGTGCTGATTCGGCATAGGTTTGTTCTGGTTGATGATGCTTTCAAGGTCATCAACCCTTGTGAGTTCTGTAGCCATGGATTTGACAACCATGTGATTGAAGAGAATTTTTTTTGTAAAAATGTAACATCCCAAGTTTTAGTAACACGTTATTCGTAAATTTAATTAAAAGTAATTTAATTGGAATAATGTGGTGGATTAGGTAATGAGATATGTAGTTAATAAATTAATTAGAAGGTTGGCCATTATAACCAAATAAACATATATAAGAAAGGAAGACATGAGGAGGGCATTATTGGCATTCGTCCTATGATATGGATATATGTCGTGTTCTCCAATAGTTCACTCATAATATTCATTCTAAAACCTAAATAAAAACTAAATAAAAACCTAAAAAGGTCAGCCATCACAAGTAAGAAAAGAAGAAGAATATAAAGCTAGGAAACTTAGAAGCTTGGAACAAATTAACGAATCTCATCATCTCTATCGGATCAAGATGAATAATATACTTACCCATGTGGTTTCAATTATTATGTTGTAACCGAAAGTTGTATAGAATGTTAAGTTTGGTTTCATGTTGATTTTGATTTATTATGTGTTGTTGTGAATCGTTCATATTTAGATAAGATTGGTTTCAGATGTTTAAGATTGAGATATATGTTGGTCTGAATTGAATATGGTTTTTTATATCATCATCATATGTGAATATGATGTTTTGTATGTTAAATATCAATATAAATGAAAATGATTAAGTAGGGCGAAACCATTAGGTATCTCCAAATCTTATGAAATTAATGTATAACATGTCTTGAATGTTTTCGGAGATGGATTTCGAATTTCATGAATTGTTATGCTTGTATGAATTTCCTAAGGGTCCATGCTTTACGAAAGATTGTGCATTAATTCTAGTATTAACGTAGAAGTTATTAGACCCAAGTATTTGTTATTTTTGTATGGTATAAAGCACTTGGGAAATTGTATAACTTTATTCAGAATAATTTTTGTATCCCAATAGATTTTCGACAAAATATAGTGAAGTTCGTGAAAAGAAATACTTTCTATAGAAATAAATCAATTTTGTATAATATTACTATCAGTGCCACTTTTGAAACCGGAAGTCGTTTTGATATTGGTTAGAACCAACCTTCGGATGCACTAAATAGTTGAAATATCATATGTGATGCTTAAATTATTTAGGCTTCCGCCTCTCACCTTTCGGGTATAGGATTCGGTGTGATAATTATAGCTATATTTTGGTTTTAATGATAGCCATCCGCTAAAGACTATTACCTTGACTCTTTCCGCTATGCCAAAGGGGTGCTTCTCTATAAAAAAAACCTGTTTTACCTATATTATGCACACACACGCGCGCACACACACATATATAGACACACACACACACACCTATGAAAGATTCCAGTGATGCTTCCGAAAGAAATGTGGTTGAATGCCTCTAAGTCTTTCGCTGGCACTAGAGGGGGATTACTAATTGAAGCCTATGCTTTTTAAGGATTATATATCCTTTGATTCATTACCTCTGTAGACATGCCTCTATAAAATTGTTCTCATAAAACTCTTCCTTAGGCACTGTTGGTGCCTTTAGGGAAGTTTTCCGTAATTAAATGTTTTAAAGCTTTTCCTGTATGGATGTCAGCATCAGTGATGACAACGAGAAAATCTAAATAAAAATATCTATATATATTTTCTAAATGGAATAAAGGATTTCCCTTTATTGTTTGTTGTCGTTGAAGGGAGACATGCAATAGTTGATTGTTGAGCAATCGAAGTCGAAAGGACTACCTCTTTCTGGATATCTTGGGAAATGGACTTCAATGTCATTGCAGGATTCGAAGCAAATTGGAGCCGAGACCGGTGTCGGTTCCAATGTGATGTATGCATGATTTACTTCCCTTTGAAATGTTGTGTATGGGTTGTTTCCATTATTAAACCATTGCATTATGGGGAATGATGGGAGGGGCCCAGGGATGGGGAAATTGAAACCCATCAGTTAATAAACTAATGTTAAATGGAAGTAATTTCATTGCTTCACGTAGTATGGAAGGGTTTAGCAAAGAAACCTTTGGTTTCCTGTTAGTCTGGATGAACTTTTCGAAGCATTGTAGGGAACTGGAGGGGATGTTGTTTCCGTGTAGATGCCTCGTGATTCCATAAATAACCGGAAAGGAACCAATAATAGAATGAAGGTTTGACTCCATTTCTTAACAAAGAAGATCTTTGCGAAAGCAAAGAAGAGAACATAATTAGGGGGAATCCATTATGTGTTGCATGATAAATATCTATGTATGTTTTAAAGTTAAGTTGTGATAAATGGACTAACCATTGTGGTGCAGGGGATACAGGGTTATATGCTTTCGTATACGATACTAAAGAGAGGGAAACCCATCCTTCTATGCGGCATGGTCTCGTTAAATGTCGTCTGTGTCGAGTTATAAGTTAGTATTCATACTAGTCTTTTTTACTAACCTGTAGTTTATGTTGTCCCCTTAAACTCCCGGGTGCTCAATTAAGTAGGCTCGGGGTTTGGGTGTTTCAGGTGTTAGCTACGAATAAAGTTCCGAAAGAGAAGATGGCGATAGCTATTTAGGGAAGGCTGTTGTGTTTTATTTTGCTATTGGTTTTATGTATCACACATGTTACTAATGTCTTTACCTATATACGTTAATCACCCTATATGGCACCTTTATATGTCGCTCTCAGCGTTATTTTGTAATAATTTATATTTTCTATAAACGGGTTCTGCATTAGGAGTATGAATGAATTAATTATATGAATGAATGTTTGTGAAATTTCATACTTCCGTGTTATCTGATGTTGAGATTGAATAACATTCGATTTCTATCATCGAAAGTTAAAACTAGAGGTGTCTGCAGCATCTGTACCATTTTGCTTCCGGCCTTAAAGAATGGGTGTTAATTTTTAGTATTAGAGCTTAGGTTCATGCAAACTTAATAACTTTTTTCAAGAAGGATTTTCTAACTAAAAGCCTAAAGAATAAAGGAAAATATTAAGTGATTGGGATGGCAAAACTATAACATATTTGTATATTTTTATATATGTATGTATATTCCCCACAATCTTTGGGTCATCCTCTGGTATTTTAGTAAAAAAATTCTACAAAGAGGAAGTAAGATATAAAGAGAAGGAGTGCAAGGCTGAACATTGGTGATGGACGCATCACAACTGATGAAAATGCTAAACCTGGTGTTAGCGGAGGTCGGGGCCGAAGAAAAAAATGAGAATCAGAGTTTGCTGCACCACTAGTATATTTGGGGAACTTATTCTTGACGTTTATTCAGATGTTGTGGTTGGTCCCAAAGGAGTAAATCCTAGAGCACAAGTTGGAGAGAAAGATGTGAAATTGAATAGGATTATGTTAGCCTGGGAGGAAGATTATTCGTTGAAACAAAATATGTTGCTGCTACGGGTACCTAGTTGTTACACTATGAAAGGATATTTAGAGACTTAGGCTTGATAGATGAGTAGAAGTGGAATTGTCTTTGAGGCAGCTGCAGGATAATTCTTTACACTGGTGGAATGGAGTTACAGTAAGAACTCCTGAGGATAAAATCACTAAAGAAGACTTTCAGAGGATGTTTAGGGAAAGGTTTGGTTTGGAAGCGGTTCAGTTTGTGATGACAAGGAGCTGTGATGAATTGTGGAAGAACAAGATGTCGTTGTGGAGGATACTGCTTAGTTTGACGAGCTTCTTGCTATGCATGTAGATTGATAGGTATTGTTATCTTCAAAAATGAGAAGTTCATAAGGGGACATCGCTTTGATATCATGAAAGCCACTATGCCCCCACCTTCGAGACCCCAACGATGTTGTTGTTGAAATTTCTATCATTAATGAAGAAGTACTAAGAGAGTTTGTGAAGCCCAAGAGAAATCAAAATTTTCACAGCAAGAAATGAAAATTCTTCAAAGGAAAGAATGCTCAAGAAGGAGGAAAGCCATGAAAGAACAAAGTTGAAGTTGTATGCTTTAAATGCCATCAGAAAGGTCATTACTCTACCAAATGCAAGGACAACGATGTTGTACCCGAGATCACGGTCGGAAGGCAGAATATAAGGTGCTTTAATTGTTATCAGCTTGGGCACTATAAGAAGAAGTCTCGAGAAGCAACGAAGGGAAAGGTGCTTGCTATGGAGCCTTAGACCTCTGGACCTATTACTGCTGAAAGAGGGAAGATAATATTAGAAGGTCCAATTCTGCTTTGTAACATGCATGTTAAAGTTTTGTTTGACACTGGTGCAACCCATTCATGTGTGGCTAGACATGTAGCGGATAAGTTATCCTTAGAACCATCATATCTTATTACATCCTTTAGAGTAGCAAATCCTATCAGAGGCTACGTTATACTTATGATGAGTTGTGAAAACTTAGAAATTCATTTTCTAGGTTATGATTTCGTTTGTAGTTTGTATGTGTTTGATATTAATGGGTTCATAATTATTTTGAGGATGGATTTTCTAAGGCGATATGATGTTAGAATACTTTGTCAAAATAGGGCGGTGTCGTTGAAACATCTTGAAAGCGATGAAAGAGTTGTGTTCCTAGTAGAAAAGGAGGTGACGTGAGTGTTTCCATTATCAAGTGTTTTGGTGTTGGAGGAAGAGGTGAGTGATGTTCCTGTCATAATAGAATTTGTTATTATCTTTGAACCAATAAAGGGTTTGCCATTGGAGAGGCTTATTGAGTTCCACATTGATTTAGTACCAAGAGCAGAGCCATGAATTTGTCGCCTGACCGAATGACCCTTACGAAAATAAAGGAATTGAAGAAACAACTTGTTGATTTGGAAGAAAGAAATTTTATTTGTCCCAGTAGCTCACCTTGGGGAGTCGTTGTTGTATTTGTGAAGAAGGCCAATCGAACGTTGTGGATGTGTATTGAATATCAGAAGCTCAACGAATGGAAGGTGAAGGCTATGTACCCTCTACCACATATTGATGATCTATTCGATCAGTTAAGTTATGAAAAGGTGTTGTCTCGGTTGGACTTGGCTAGCGGCTTTCACCAACTAAGGATGGCGGAAGATAGCATTCCATTGACAGCCTTTCATACCAGATATGGATCGTATGAATGATTGGGCATATCGTTTGGATTAACAAATGCACCTCCATTCTTTGTGGATATGAAGAAACGAGTATTTCGGGAATACTTAGATAAATTTCTATTTTCATTGATGATATACTGGTGTACTTGAAGGATATGAAAGAGCACGAGTGCCACCTTCCAATTGTTCTTAAGACCCCGCAGAAGCATTTCTTGAAGGATAAATTTTCAAAATGTCAGTTTTAAGGAAAGAAAGTAAAATTTCTTGAACACATAGTTTCGAGTAAAGGACCGTCGGTGGATCTACAGAAGACCGTAAGTTGGAAAAGGAAAGGAAGAGTTATGGAAGTCCGAATCTTGTTTGGATTGGCTGGATATTATCAAAGGTTTATCAAAAATTTCTCGGGAATTGCATCGCCACTTGCTAGGTTGACCCAAAAGGATGTTAGGTTTGTATGGTCAAAAAAGTGTGATGAAACTTTTCGAAAGTTGAAGCCATTATTGTCCAATGCTTCAGTTTCGGTGGTGCTGGATGGAAACCAAGATTTAGTAGTTTATATGGATGCTTGCGAAACAAATTTAGGGTCTATTCTTATACAGAAGGCAAGATATTTTTCCTACGCTTCCCGATAGTTAAGGCCACATGAAATAAGATACTCAACTCATGATCTTGATTTAACTACTGTGGTTTTTTCCTTAAAATTTGTAAGCATTGTTTATTGGGTGAAAAGTTTGATTTGTTTACGAAACATTAGTCTTTTCGATACATGTTTTTTCAAAAGAAATTGTATATGTGACAACAGAAATGGTTGGAATTTTTGGCCACTTATGATTTTAGTATTGAGTATACCCCAGGCAAAGTAAATAAGGTCGCCGATGCCCTTAGTCGGAAGCACCAAATGATGGTGTAAGCCATGTTAATTGGTAAAGATTTAGAAGCTTTGGAAGTGTGTAACATAAGGAATTGGTTGGCAGAAGGTTCTAGTGGAAGTACACCTATGGTGTCGTGTTTGGAAGTTCGACCTATTTTGATTGAGAAGATTGCTGGTAAGCTGGAGGAAGATCCCTAGTTAATCGAAAAGATCCGAAATCTCAGAGTTGCAGTGGAAGGAAATAGCCTGGAAGGTTTTACTCTTGACCAAAATGGATGGTTGGGGAAGAAGGGAAGGTTATATGTTTCGAATATTTATGACTTAAGGAAAGAAGTGCTTATGGAGTGTCATCATTCTAAGTTTATGATACACCTTGGTGGTACCAAGATGTACCAGGATATGAAGAGAACTTTTCATTGGAAAGACATGAAGAAGGGTGTAGGCTTATGGGTAAAGAAGTGTCGAAACTGCATGTAAGTATAAGCCGAATATCAAAAGCTTAGTGGTTTGCTTCTGTCATTAGATATTCCAATTTGGAAGAGGGGTTCGATAACATTGGATTTCTTTAATGGTTTACCAAGAAAAAAGGAAATGAAAGCATTTGCATTGTTGTCGATAGGTTAACCAAATATGAGTATTTTATTCCTGTAAGGACCAATATGCAAGCACCTGTTTTGGAAGAGTTATTTGTGAAGAACATTGTAAGACTTCATGAAATTCTGGGTAGTATCATAAGTGATAGAGACTCACTGCTTACTAGCGAATTTTGGATGAGCCTGTAGAAGGCATTGGGAACGAAGCTTAAGATTAGTACAACTAACCATCCACAGATGGATGGGCAGGCCGAAAGGGTAGATAAGGTGTTATATGATTTATTAAGAGCTTGTGTTTTAGATTTTGGTGGTACATGGGAATTTCATTTTCACTTAGTAGAATTTTTCTCTCACAATAATTTTCAGACTAGTATAAGAATGACGCCTTTTGGAGCTTTATATGGAAGATCGTGTAAATCACCATCGTGTTAGTTGGAGATCGATGACAGATTAATTCTTGGTCCCGAATTATTAAGAGAAACTTTTAAAAAGGTTGATATTATCCGAAAGAGAATGAACGAAGCTCAATCCATGTAGAAGAGTTATGCAGATGAAAGGCGTAAGGACGGGGAGTTCTCTATTGGAGATGAAGTTTTAAATAGGATATCACCAATGAAGGGTGTTGTTCATTTCTGGAAGTCACGTAAGCTAACCCAAAGGTATGTTTGACCTTTCTCTATATCAGAAAGGACTGGGAAGCTTTCTTATAAAGTGTAATTACTGGAAATTTTGTGGGAGTTCATAATGTATTTCATATATCGTGCTTACAAAAGTATGTGCGTGATCCGAATGCTACTCTGGATCTGAAGGTGTCGGAGGAGATGGTTATAGAGCCTGATCTAACTATTGTAAGAAACTAGTAAGAATTGTGGAAAGTAACCAAAGAAAATTGAGGAGTGAATTGGTTAAGCTGGTGAAATTCCAATGGAGTGTGAACGAAAGAGATTGTACTTGGGAAACAAAAAGCAAGATTAGAGAATCTTATCCTGATTTGTTTTTGGTATGACCTTTATTATTTCGATTGTTTGTTTCTATATTTGGTTAAGTCCTTTTCTAAATTTCGAGAACGAAATTTGTTAAAGGGGGAGGATGCAAGATCCTAAATTTTAGTAACACATTATTCGCAAATTTAATTAAAAGTAATTAAATTAGAATAATGTGGTGGATAAGGTAATGAGATTTGTATTTAATAAATTAATTTGAAGGTTGACCATTATAACTAAATAAACATATATAAAAAAGGAAGACGTAAGGAGAGAAATATTGGCATTCGTCCCATGATATGTATATATGTCGTGTTCTCCAATAGTTCACTCGCAATATTCATTCTAAAACCTAAACTAAAACAAAAGAATAACCTAAGAAGGTCAGTCATTACAAGTAGGAAAAGAAGAACAAGATAAAAGGGAACTTAGATGCTTGGAATACATCAACAAATCTCACCACTCTATCCGATCAAGCTGAATAATATACTTGCCTTATCTTTTCGGTTATTATGTTGTTACCGTTAGTTGTGTAGAAGGTTAAGTTTGGTTTCTTATTGATCTTGATTGTTTATGTATTGTTGTGAATTATTCGTGTTTAGTTATATGGTATAAAATTAGTTTTGGATGTTTAGGATTGAGATATTGTTGGTTTGAATGGAAGATAGTTTTATATATCATCATTATATGTGAATATCCTATTTTTGATTTAAAATGTCAATATAAGTAAAAATTATTAAATAGGATAAATTCCCTCGGTATCTCCAAATCTTATGAAATTAATATATGATGTGTGCTGAATATTTTTGGAGATAAGTTTCGAATTTCATTAATTTTTATGCTTGTATGAGTTTGTTATCAATTTTCTAAAGGTGATACTTTAGGAAAGATCATGCGTTAATTCTAGTATCAACGTATAATTTATTAGATGGTATAAAGTACTTGATAAATTGTATAATTTTATTCAGAATATTTTTTCTAAACCAATAGATTTTCGAAAAAAAACAGTGGAGTTGGTGAAAAGAAATACTTTATATAGAAATAAACCAGTATCGTATAAAATTACTGTCAGTGCCATTTCTAGAAGTGGAAGTCGTTCTAATATTGGTCAGAACCAACCTTCGGATACATCGAATAGTTATAATATCATATGTTATCCTTGAAGTATTTAGGCTTTTGCCTCTCACATTTCGGATGTAGTGTAACACCCTGTATTTTTAAATATATACTTAAATTGTTATTGACAAATATCGATGTTTTATGGCTTCAAATCTTGGCCTCGAAACAAGTATCATTGTGTTCAGGGAAATTTTCTAATTTGTTTAAATATTTGACTTGTCCCAAACAGAGTTCATATGGGGAAGTAATTAGTGAATAAAAGTTTTTGAAGTTACGCGTGAATATATATGCGCAAGTTTGAATTTGAAATCTAAAACCTGCATTATAAGTGGAAAAAATTAATATAAGGAAGAATAACAGGCAAGAATAGCGACATTGAGTGTAAGGTTAAATAAGAAATAAAGAGGAGCAAAATTAACGTTCACGACCCAGCAAATGGGTCAACCCATACTCTAAGTGGGTCTACCCAAGGGTCGACCCATCTTGGGAATGGGTCGACCCAGGGGCCAACCCACCTAGTGCTTTATTCGACCCAATATTGGGAAAAGTGACGCGTTTTGGACATTTTGTATGGATCTGATTTGTTTTATTCGATCCAACAAACGAGATTCTTTTGTACACCTATAAATAGACTAGAGAAGCCTAGCTTTCAACTCCGACGCAAAGGCTTTGCCTTTTTTTCCTCCAAATCCTTCAGAAATAAGAGTATATTAATTTTAGGTTGCTGATTCAATATTAAGAGACAAAGAATATAAATCTAAGCTATAGGTGCTCTGGTTTCTCGTTTTCTTCAAGTAAGTTCTTTAAATCTTGATTTTTGTGATTCTTCTCCTTCTTTTAGCATCAGATTTGTGAGTCCGTGGTTATTTTAATAATAGATCCTGTTTGGAAGACCACAGGTCGCATACCTGAATCAGATTCGAAAATTGTATATAGTTAGTTTAGTGGATTTAAAATTTATTTTCCAGTAATGATATAATATATCATTTGATTCATGTTAAAAATAATGACATGCACTTCTTTTTCTTTTTCCCATGTTCTATGTAAAAACAAACAATCAATGTTAAATTTCAATCATGCGCTGACTAATGGAAATCATGACTGCGTGCTAATTTTATGGAATTGTGGTTATGTGTAAACTTAGTTGAAATATTATTATTAAGTGCAAATCAAGTGAGATGCCGTTTTGTGCAAAATAAGAAAATAGTGGTTGGACACAAATTAATTCAATCATAGTTATGCACAATTTTTTTGAGTAGAACGGATGTGTAGCGTGATACTACACAGCCGATTAAACATATTATATATATATACATATATATATATATATATATTAACCAGTTGACAAGCCCAACTGGTGGCTAATAGTTCGAAGAGAAAGTATTAAGATCCCACAAAAACCATCAAACCCAGAACTTATAAATACTACATCATAGAAACATAAAGCAAGAACTATAGACATTGAAAGACATATATCGACAAAAAAAAATAAACCACCGAAGACAGTAACTACCCATGAAGGAATGACCAAACTTAGTGCAGATTTGGTCTCGAACCACCTTGATTAGAACCCGCTAATTCTGCATGGTTATTATTCAGGGGCAAAGCAAGCCTGAATCTAGCTGAAGACAATTGACCTATCCATGATTGAAAGAAGTATAGGATATGTCTACATAATCCTTCAAAAAATTTCATTGGTTTGTTAAAAATTACTACATTTCTCTCCCTCCAAATGCACCGGCAATAGATAGGTAAAAAGATGTCAAAAGCAACATTAACTGAACTATATTGCTAGTAATCAAACACATAAGAAATGTCAGGAATGAAGCCAAGTAAATGAATACTAGTGGAAACCAGTATGGGGTATGAGACATCACATTAAAAGAACAAGTGGTGAAAAATTTCCTCGTGCCTTAAGAAAAATGCACAGTAGGGGTCATTAACCAGATTAAGCTTATGTAATCTTGCTCGGGTATTAACACTTCCATGAATAAGACACCACTGAAGAAAAAGAACTTTAGGTGGCAAGCGAATTTTCCATAGCCTAGAAAATGAGAAAGATCTTCCAACATAGTTGAAATAATGATATAAAGAAGCAACAGAAAAACCACTCCTTGGTGATAATGCCCAGATATAACTATCAGAGATTTCCAAAATTTGAGTTTGAATAAGAAGATTGGAAATATCCAAGAGATTGAGAAAAACTTGAACATAAAATAAGAGGAAGGGCAAAGACTAAATGGGCCATTATTAAGAAAACTAGCAATAGAAGTGCGCACATTAGAGATCAAAGGGAAAAGAGAAGGAAAGACATGAGACAGAGGAAGCTAGCCATGCCAAATATCAAAGCAAAGTAAACAGGGTTCATCATTCCCTAGTCTGACATGAAACGAATTTTTAATAAGTGGAATAACTGAAATTACACTAGACCGGAAAGGAGAAGGCTTAATAGAAGGTGGAAAATGATTAACAAGATGAGAGTTATCAGAATAGTAAAGGGAAAGAATCCAGTCTTTCCAAATGAAAGCACCTAGAGTGACAATACGCCATAACCATTTTAATAATAAAGCCATATTGAAATTCCAGAAATTAACTATGCCCAAACCTCCCAGATTAGGATGCAAACAAACAGTCTGCCAATTAACCAATCTTTCGGCATTTTTCCCATTCCATAAGAAAGCACTTCTAATTGAATCAATTTTTGAAATTACTAATTTAGGGAGTTTATGAAATGACATCCAATATGTTGGGATAACAGATAATACAGATTTAACCAACACCAACCTACCAGCTGAGGAAAGGGATTTAGCCTTCCACAATGCTAATCTCTTTTCAATCCTACGAATAAGTGGTAACCAATCAGATTTGTGGAGTTTAGTGGGTCTAAGGGGAATACCCAAATAAACAATTGGGAAATTGTGAATAGGACAGTTAAGGAAAGAAGAAATAAATGGCCCAAGGTGATCCGACTTACCTAACATAATTATGGAGCTCTTAGAAAAATTAATAGAAAGGCCAGAGATGAGCTCAAAGACATATAAAATAACTTTGAGGCAGTGGATGTGGTTAAGGTTAGGAGATGAGAAGATGATGTTATCATCAACAAACTATAAATTTGAAATTGAAAGAATTAAATTTGGAAGATGAATACCATCAAAAAAATTATTTGCGATTGCTCTCCTCACCGTTTGATTGAACACATCTGCGATGAGAACAAAAATAAGGGGAGATAGTGGATCTCCTTGCCAAAGCCCTCTATTAGATTTAATTAAACCTCCAGTGTTTCCATTAATAGAAATGGATGAATAACTGGTCTTTAAAATACAATTAATCTAATTGCACCATCGTTGAGAATATCCTTTGTGCCTAAACAGTTGTAAAATGAATTCCCAGTTCACAGAATCAAAGGCTTTAGAAAAATCTAACTTGAGAAGAACTCCTGGTGTTGAAGAATGATGGAAAAAAGAAATTACCTCTTGTGTAGCTGCAATACAATCGAGAATGCTACGTCCGTGAATGAAAGCAGATTGTTCAAAGCCGATAAGAGGAGAGATCACATATTGAAGACGATTAGCAAGGGTTTTTGTAATGATTTTGAAGGTGGTATTGAGCAAGCTGATAGGACTAAAAGAAGAGAGAGAATTTGCTCCAGCAAATTTGGGAAGGAGGAAAATATTTGCGTAATTTTATCGAGAAATCAGGCTAGGATTATCATAGAATTCTTTACACATATCCACAATATCATGTTTCACTTCAGCCCAAAAAGATTTAAAAAATGAAGGCACAAAACCATATGGGCCAAGGGCTTTGTCATCATGCATTTCGTTTAAAGCAGCCCAAATTTACTTTCTGAAAAAGGATGATCAATGGAAATAGAGGCAAGATTAGGATATAACAAATTCTAATCGATAACCGGAAGGGCAGTGGGCAAACAACCAAGGATTGAACGATAAAAATTAGAAAAAAAGATGAAGAATGTCAGCTAGATTTGTGTAAGATTGGCCTTCATGGGATATTTCTGGAATATAAGTTGCTATTCGTCTTCCATTTGCAATTTGTTGAAAGTAAACTGTGTTTTTATCCTCTTCCTCAATCTATTTTGATTTGGCTCTTTGTTTCCAGCCTATTTCTTCTTGTTTGAATAGTCTGTCTAATCCAGATTCAAGATTTTTTAAAGTGTTACTCTCTTCATCATTCAAGGGACGATATTCCTGTACGATGTTAAGATTCAAGATAGCATCTTGTAAATTGGAAATGCAAGTACGAATTGATCCCCAAATAGATTTAGCCCATGGTTTAATCAATTTTCTTAAAGATCTCAACATCAGAATGATTTTGTGAGTAGCAGACTGAGATTGGACAGGTTATTTCCAAACTGTTTTGATAAATTTCTTAAATGATGGTTCTAGAGACCACAATAGTTCAAATCTAAAAGGCTTATTAAAGTTAGAAAGAGAACCAGAATCAAGAATAATGGGACAATGGTCAGAAATGATTGAGGCAAGACCAGAAACATAAGATAATGGGTGAAGCTCCTCCCAGGTAGGATTGAAAAGAAAACGATCAAGCTTAGCAAGAGAAGGATCGGATCTGTGACTTGAACATGTGAATGAATAATTACAAATAGGAGGGTCAATAAGGCAGCAATCAAAGACAAAAGAATTAAATGCATCAGTGTCTGCCAAAATTTACGGGGAGTTTTAATAAAATGAAGAAAATAAGATAAAAATGGGAATCAATTTATATCAAATTAATTAGGAAATTAGTAGTAGCCTAAATTGATTGGTTTGTGAAAATAGAATATATTTCCAAGGTTTGGTTCTTAAGAAATAAAGGAAAACATAATTGCGAGTTTAAACTAGATGGAGAAATGTAACAGTGCGGAATATGGATTTTATCGTATTGCGCACTGTTCAATAGCCTAAAATAATTGAAAAAGAAATGTCTTGCAATTATGGGTTCTCATTATTGCAATTACCATAAGCTATGAAAATATATTTTTGTATATTTTTTAATAACCAATAAATTAAGAATAAGTCTAACTTCCTAAAGGATAAACTGTAAAAATGAAAATAAAAAGGAAATGAATGAAGTAGGCTTGTTGTAAATAAACTTATGATTTAGGAATTAAGTTTAATAAATATAATAATAAGTGGTCAACTAAAGCTAATAAGTAAATATCTTGAATATAGAATAAACAAGTGAAATGTTCAAGTTAATTAGCAATGCGGTAAGTAAAATAAGCGCGCAGTTGAAGATTGGAGATATGGTTTGATAAGGTAATGGTGAGATGTGTTTGGACCAACCCGTACCTTTTAGGATGAAGAGCTCAACGGGAAGATCATCATGGGTATCTGGAGACACGAGAATAGCACTCCTAGTTTATTATTCGACGAGACTGAAAGGAAGTGTAGGAATTCTATGAGACGTAAGGATACTCCATGATGGACCTCTGTGGTAGGCCTAATGAAGCTATACCCACAGAGGCATGGTCTATATAGTTCCATCCGGTGAGTATTACTTGGCTGCATCTTAGATGATGGACAACCTAAAGACTGATAAGAGGGTGATTTTAGGATGATTCGGTGGCTGCCTCAAGGGGGAGGTTTCGTGGTCGGGACCCAACAAGGATAGTAGGTCGTCAAATACCTGTCATCGTCCGTCAAAGCATGTACGGGAAATAATGGAGCTAAGCCAACAGCTAATGATCTTTTACTATAGGGTCGAAGGATGAGGGACCATATGTTTTTTTAGATTGGATTGTTGGGCAGTCATTTAGCACTTCTGAATAGTCTTTCATTAGATTGGGGGTGGGCTGGAGTATGGCCTTGGTGATCCACCGAAGAGAGAGACCTAAATTTGGATATTTGTCCTGTATGCCTAATGATGTTGTCCTTTACAGGTGTGGGTAAAGCCCCCGACTGAGTTTCGCAGAGAAACTCAAGGATTAGGGCGCCTTTATGGCACATCGATAACGACCTATTCACTTATGTAGCATAGCCTTGTACGCCTTCGTAGCGTGGAGATGGAGGTCCCGTACGTTTCCGTAGCACAACGATGGGGACCACTCAAGGAGGGTACTATGGAAAGTATCTCGATATTGGGTATATAGCTACATATATAATTTATTATATTAGTGTACTGGGGAGTAGATGGGTAGGATTTATGCAGGAAAAACCCAAAGTGTATTGTGGAATAAACCCGGATAACTAAATAAATATGCACTAGTGATAGAATAGTATATGTAGTGTTATTTGTAGAAATGCTGATTTATCCATTCGCAAGAACTTTTGTTCTGACCCCCTCCTCATAACAAACCCGTAGGTCGGACAGGTGGTTAACATTCTGTAGCTTAGAGACACTTATTAGATAATGTCATGATATTGGTGAGTATTTACTTATTATTGTATTTTATTCCCTTCCGCTGTGAGATCTCTATTATGAGCTTTGATATATTTATCTTTGATTTCTGCAGGATACCAGATAAACCAGTTCGAGCTTCAATAGATTTGGATTTATTTAAAAAAAACGGTCTGTCAAAATTCGATTTTGTTACATTTGTATTAGATCTTGTTTCTGTTGTGCGTTATAATGGGTTCTCTCCTTGTGATATGTAGCGAAGCATTGACTCTTACCCCTACACGTCTCGGTTGGGGTTGGTACAGTCGAGAGGCTGGCCGTAAACTAGCGCTGAGGTACTTGTGGTGGCCATCAGAAGGACAGACACCGTCACATTTGGTATTAGAGCTTAGGTTTAGGATTCCTATATAAATAGTGAGTGAACATATTTTTATTTTTCAAATAAATAAATAAATATTATAGATACCTAGATCCGTAGAAGCACCTATTAGATTTGAAGATTAACACATGGAAAGAACTGAGATATTGGATTTGTACACTAAATAAATGGTTAAAGAAATCTGAGAAGAATAGGCCATCGAGCGGTTGGAATAAAAAGCATACAAAATATTTCATAATTAAAAGTAGACTCTATATGTTGGTACTCGAAATTTCGGTATTTCAGATTAGTGGGATTGGTCAGTAAAATCTTATGAATTTGGAAAGAAGAGGATGGACGAGGAATATATATATATATATACACACACACAAATTTTGCACAAAACTTAGTGTTACACATGACACGGATGGTTTGAAGATTTGATTGAGGCATGAAAGGCGAATAAGGTGTAAGTTAGCAAAGATAATTGGGTAAGAAAAGGTTAAGGAAATTTAAAAGATAGTTTTAAAGGATTTTCATGGACACGGATTTGAAAATTTAATGATTGGACAAATGAAAAAAATGGATATTAGAATTTACTTTTGGAAAGATAGGAAAGGAAAAAGAAAGAACGACAGTTATTTCGTAATTATATTTAAAATTTTAGGGAAAAACATCGATAAAATGGTGAACGGATGTAAGAGAATTTATCTGGCCTAAAACAAAACCTCAATCGGCCCATGTATTATATTTTTAGGTTACAGCAAAGTGAACGGTCAACCAGAAATTGGGGATAAGAAATGCAAACATAAATAAAAAAATATTCGTTCAAGTCGACCACTATGTCGACCCATCCTGAAGATGGGTCAACAAAGGGGTCGACACACCAGAAAGAGTAGGTCGATCCACTTGTGTATTTCGTGCAATATAGAAGGGACGAAGCCTGTAGGCTTCTTCACTTTGTTTTTGCACCCGCAAGCTTTGTTTTCCCTAGCCAACCCAATTTCCACCACCTGCAACCAACCCCGTCGCCTCAAAACTGCACCGTTCTATGCAAGATTACTACCATATCGAAGCTTGTCCTCTCCTCTATCCATATCTAAGCTCCTTTTTTGAGAATTCCAAGATTTTTCTCCATGCCTCCATGGAAATTCTTATTTTCCATTTTTTCCCCAATTATCACCCCCAAGAGATCACTTGGTGCAGGAACATCAAGAAGATAACTCAAGCTTATGTGGATTCAGTAGGGTACCAGATCTTGCTTGGAAAATCGGTAAAGTTTGGGATTTTCTAGGCCCTACATTGGAGCAGCTTTTTAAGGATACGGGGTTGCAATGAATCCCCGACCATACTACCGTTGGGCAGATTGCTTACCCTGAGTTAGTCCGTCTTTTTATTCTAACTTGAGTTATATATAGGAGAATGATGAGGATGTCTTTGAGTTATAAGTGAAAGGAGTGAGTATAGTTTTTATTGAGAAACAGTTGGGGGGACGTTAGGCATTAGCGGCCAGGGTCTTAGGCTATACCATGTACAAATGACGGACGAGGCCTCTTAGGCCATTTTTTATTGACATGCTCATAGGTCTTGGGATATGGGGCATTTTCACCCCTTGGCTAGGTTGGTTATACGCATCTTGTAGTATAACAAAGTTACTCGGACTGGTAGTCATGATAGGATCACTAGCAGTGTTAAGCGTGCCACATATGCTATTTTTCCTAGACTTCAGAT
This sequence comes from Allium sativum, assembly GCA_030737875.1. NCBI lineage: Eukaryota > Viridiplantae > Streptophyta > Magnoliopsida > Asparagales > Amaryllidaceae > Allium > Allium sativum. The sequence continues at coordinate 502,993,427 of CM060921.1, read as the reverse complement.
TAATTGGGCAAGAGAGATTACGACACAGTTTGTGACTGCATTAGATAGGAGGCAGTCTATGATTTTTTTAGGTCATTTGCGGACAGTGGTGTTTCGATAGTTTGATGTGTCATTAAGGAATGAGAACTATATTGAGGAGACAAACCCTTTGATAGATGCATCCACCTTGACTAGGATGCATATTCAATTGGCTCAGTTACATGAGGCTCAACCTATGTTGCATGAGAATGAGCACGATGATGATGATGATGAGGATCACAATCAGGAGGACCAGCCGGGTTATCAACTCGTGTATAAGCCCCTGTATCAGCTAGAGGCAGGGTTTAAGGATGAGTTTCTTCATAAGGAGGGGCAAGGCATGGATCAACCATATCATTATTTCGATCCCCTAGTAGATCAGGGATATCCGAGTACTGAGCATCCATATTAGGGAGGCACTGGGTCTTCCTAGTCATCATAGTGAGGCCCATAGCTTGGATAAGAGCCATGGGATTTGAGGAAAGAGGTCAGGTCCTTATCTGAGAGGCAGGACCAATTAGCTAAGGAACATCAGGAGATCTTGCTTGGACAGCAAGATATGGCTCGTACACAGCTCGATTTCGCTCAGATGCAGCAACAGTCTTTACAGGAGATACTTTCAGCCCAGCAATGCTTTGAGTAGATGCAGCTAGTGGTGCGAGATATTACTAGGCGTTAGGAGGAACGCCTAGGTGGATTAGATTCCTTCATCAGATATATTTTCGGATAGGGACCCCAACCTCCTTTTTGAGAGAGGATTAGTATTATTACTGCTTTTTGTAGGACTTTTTCCTATTGTTTTAGAATTTAGTTATCCTTTGTTGTAATGGTGTTGTATTAGAAACTTGTACTAGAATGCTATCTTTTAGTTTGTGTTAATATTTTTACTTTATCATAATAGTTTTGTGCAATCTTTCTATGTTAGTTAAAGCTCGGGATAGGTTAAAATAAATAAGATAAAACAACAAAAGAAAGTGACAAACAAAATTAATATAAAAGTAAAAAAAACTACAAAACAAAATTAATTTGAAAATTGATTCTTGGAAATACAAAATTAAGAAGAAAATCTTTTATGTAAATTTTTTCTTGGGAAATAATGGAATTTGTATAGTATGAGACGAAGGATTTCCAAGCGCAAAGGGAAAGGGGGCGAAGATTTACCATTTCCGCCTTTCTTTAACATAAGGAATCGAATTTAGAAAATTAGACTTTTTTGAAATTTGAAAATTTAGAAGTTGTTTAGTAGGATTTAAGTGCAAAAATTAGATGAATTACACTCTTACTCCGTAAGAATGTGAGAAAAATTGGATGAAAAGGTATTTTTGATTTTCCAACTATTGTATTCATATAGAATTTGCTAGTATATTTAGGATGTGTGATTCATGTTTTAAAAAGAATTTCAAAAAAATTGCATTTATATAGGAGGTACCGTGTAGACATTTATTTGATTCAAATATTTTTGTAGTGTGTTACACTTTGCACTAGCACACAAATGGTTGAAAAATAAGATGAACACATTACAGTTGCAAATTACATGAGGAATTACATAGTTCTACCCTTGTCAAATTTTGAGAATGAAATTTCCTAAAGGAGGGAGAATGTAACACTCCATGTTTTTAGAAATATACCTCAATAGTTATTGACAAATATCGATGTTTTATGGTTTCAGAACTTGGCCTCGAAACAAGTACCATTGTGTTTGTAGCAACTTTCTGATTCGTTTACATATACGACTTACCCCAAACTGAGGTCGTATGGGGAAGTTATTAACGAACAAAAGTTTATGAAGTTACGCGTGAATATATACGCATAGGCTTGAATTTGAAATCTAAAACGTGCTTTATAAATGGAAGAAATTAATATAAGTAATAATAACATGCAAGAAAAGTAATGTTGAGTGTAACGTTAGATAAGAAATATAAAGGAGAACAATTAACATCCACGACCCAATAAATTGATCGACCCATACTCTAAGTGGGTCGACCCAATACTAGGCAAAGTGACATGTTTTGAACCTTTCATATGGCCCTGATTTTATTTTATTCGATCCAACGAAAGAGATTCTTTTGTGCACCTATGAAAAGACTAGAAGGCATAACTTTCAACCCATATTTTCTGGAACGACGCCAAGGCTCTGCCATTTTCTTTCTCCTCCAAATCCTTCAGAAATAAGAATATATTAGTTTTAGGATTCAGATTCAAGATTTGAAAACTAAGATTATAGATCTAAGCTATAGGTGCTCCAAATTCTCTACTGCTTGAGGTTAGTTCACTAAATCAAGATTTTTTTTGTATTCTCCTCCTTCTTTTAGCATCATATTTGGTAATCCATGGTTATTTCAGTAAAGGTACTTTTTGGAAGACCAAGGGTCGCAGATCTGAATCAGATTCAAGAATTGTACGTAGTAAGGTAAGTGGATTTAAATTATATTTTCCAATAACGATATAATATCGTTTGATTCCTATTGAAAATTATGATATACTCTTCTTCTTTTCCCCTCTTTAATGTCAAAATTAAACATACGATCAATTTTAAATTTCAATCGTGCACCAATTAATGGAAATCATGACTATTTTCTAATTTTATGAAATTGTAGTTATGTGTAAACTTAATTGAAATATTATTAAGCACAAATCAAATGAGATGCAGTTATGTGCAAAATAAGAAAATAGTGGTTAGGAACAAATTAATAATCATAGTTGTGCGCAAATTCATAGAGATTTGTAATAAAATGGGTAGAATAAGATAAAAATGGGAATCAATGTATATCAAATTAATTAGGAGTAGCCTAAATTGATTGGTTAGCAAAAATAGAATATATTTCCAAAGTTTGGTTGTTAGGAAAAATATGGAAAACGTAATTGCAAGTTTAAAATAGATGGAGATGTGTAACAGTGCGGAATAAGGAGTTTATCATATTGCGCACTATTCAATAATCTAAAATAATTGAAAAAGAAATGTCTTGTAATTATGGGTTCCCATTGCTACGATTAGCCTAAGCTATGAAAATAGATTTTTGTATATTTTTTAATAACCAATCAATTAGGAATAAGTCTAACTTCCTAAAGGATAAATTGTAAAGACTGAAATAAAAAGGAAATGAATAAAGTAGGCTTGTTATAAATAAACTTATGATTGAGGAATTAAGTTTAATGAATATAATAATAAGTTGTCAAATGAAGCTAATAAGTAAATAACTATAATACAGAATAAAAAAGTGAAATGGTCAAGTTAACTAGCAATGAAGTAAGTAAAACAAGAGAGCAGTAAAAGATTAGAGATAGGATTTGATAATGTAATGATGAGATGCTCTAGGACTAGTCCCTACGTTTTGGGATGAAGAGCTCGATGGGGCAGATCATTGTGGGTGTCTAGAGACATGAGAGGAGCATGTCCAATTCATTATTCGATGGGACTGAAAGGAAGTGCGGGACTTCTACGGGACGTAAGGATACCCCCATGATGGCCCTTTGTGTTAGGCCTAATGAAGCTGTACCCATGGAGGCATGATCTGTGCAGTTCCATCCGGTGAGTATGAATTGGCTGCATCTTGGATGATGGACAACCTAAATACTGATAAAAGGTTGATTTTAGGATGATTCAGTGGCTGCCTCAAGGGGAAGGCTTCGTGGTCAGGACCCAACAATGATAGTAAGTCGTTGGACACCTGTCATTGTCAATCGAAGCGCGTGCGAAAAAGACTGGTGCTAAGTAAAGAGGCTAATGATCTTTTACTAATGGGTCATTGGATGAAGGACCGCATATTTTCTTAGACTTGATGGTAGGGCGTTGATTTAACTCTTTTGAATAGTCCTTCGCTATATTAGGGTTAGGCTGGAGTGGGGCCTTGGAGAACCACCGAAGATACATACCTAAATTTGGACATCTATACTGTAGGCCTAACGAGGATGTCCTTTACAAGTATGGGTAAAGTCCTCGATTGAGTTTCATAGAGAAACTTAGGGATTAGGGAGCCCTTTTGGTGTAACAATAAAGGCCTATTCGCTTTAGCATCATAGCCTTGTACGCTTTCATAGCATGGAGACAGAGGTCCGGTGTGTTTTCATAGCACGATGTAGGGGACCACTCGAGGAGGATACTGTGGGAAGTATCTCGTATTGGGTATATATATATATATATATATATATATATTGTTCATTAGATTAGTCTACTAGGAGTAGATGAGTATGATTTATGCGGAAAAAAATTCAAGCGTATTATGGAATAAACCTGAATAACTAAATAAATATGAATTAGTGATAGAACGACATATGTAGTGTTATGTGTAGAAAGTATGATTTATCCATTCACCTGAATGATCCTATCCTTATAACAAACTTACAGGTTAGACAGGTGGTTAATATTCTACAGCATAGAGACACTTGTAAGATAGTGTCATGATACTGGTGAGTAATTACTTAGTATTATACATTCTTCTTGTAACAACCCGAAAATCTGGGCCAGTTTAAAATTTTTATTTTGGCAGTTTTAGCGGATTTTGAATATTTAAAATAGATTATTTTAAATAATATCGACGAGAAATTTATTTTGAATATAATTCGAACGTATATATTTATACGCGTAGTCGTTAGAATATAAATATTTATATATAATTATAAATAGAATTGAAAATGGCGCGGTAGTTCGATAATTCGATTTCAAACTTCAATTGAATGTACCGAGTGCAAAACAATCCGGATTTTAGTGAAACCAAAAACATTAGGATCTAATTGATAATACCTTTCCAACGAATCCGAAAAATCAAAATTTCATAGCGGAAATCAAAAGATATGTCCAGTTGAAAATTCTGAATAGTCGCTATGGAATTCAGGCCCTTAAAAATGGGAATTTTGCAAACGACCTCGGATTTCGACGAAACCACTTTTGTTGGGTCCGTGATATCAAATTATTGCTAGATTTCAAATTTCATAATTTTTCGAATTAATATGTGAGCGTGGCTAAGGAAAACGCGTTTGACCAGTTTCAGTTGATTTTAATCGACTGGAAAATGGCCATTTTTCCAACGGTCTCAGAATTCAACGAAACTAGTTTTGTTAGGACCGTATCGTCAATACGAAGCTAGAAAATATTTTTTTGGAATTTTTCGAGTTAGTATGTGACCCCGGTAATTTGAAATGTACGTTTAAAATCCAATATAATGATTTAAATGTAAATTCAGCGGAAACTAATTGTAACGATCGAATCAGCTTGCAGTACATATCCCATTGTGTTCGGAATGGGGGTAAAACGCTATGGACGACAGGCGGTAGGCCTCGTTTAGAGGTCGTATGTAAAAGTCAACTTTTTAAATTAAATAATAAATTAAATAATATAATTTTTATAAACCCCCCCTCTCTCCATTCGATTTTTCCAAATTCAGAAGATAAAAAAAACAGCGACTGCGATAACCCGCCGCCACCCTCGGAGGACCACCGTCGCCTCGAGAAGACCCCCCCCGCCCTCGTCGGATCGAGAGCCCCCTCCCTCTGAAGCCCGACGAACCCTCCTCCCTGTCCGATCGTGCACCCCCCCCTGAACCCGAAACCCACCACCGCCCCTCCAGAAGCTCCACCCCCTAGCCTCCACCGCCTGCTCCTCTTCTCTCCCCTCCTCTAGCTGAATCGAATGCCGCCAGCGCCCCAAGACCCACCAGACCCCCCCCCCCTTAGCGATGCAGTGTAAGTTTTCTTTTCTGATTGTTTGTTATAATTGATTTTAAATATTTAGTTTAGTTTAATCAGTTTAAAAATCTGATTTCTTTTGAGTGAATAAGAGTGTACATTGTTTTTCAAAATTGAAAAAGCTTAGATTTTTAATTTGATAAAACTTGGATTTGTATGATAGAAAGATCTGAATTTTAAAAATAGAAAGGAGATGTTTTTAAAATAGAAGATACGATTTTTAGAATTGTAAAGATATGGAATAATTTTTAAAGGAATAAAAATATGATTTATATATTTTTAAAGTATTAAAAATATAGTCTTTACTATATAGAAGAAATAAAAATATGATTTTTATATTTTTAAAGTATTAAAAATATAGTCTTTACTATATAGAAGAAATAAAAATATGATTTTTATATTTTTAAAGTATTAAAAATATAGTCTTTACTATATAGAAGAAATAAAAATATGATTTTTATATTTTTAAAGTATTAAAAATATAGTTTTACTATCTAGATGATATAAAAATATGATTTTTGTTTAGGTAGAGAATAAAAAATATAATTTTTACATGATAGGAATATTAAAAATATCATCTTTATACAGGTAGCATAATAAAAATGTGATTTTTATAGTGATGAAATAGAAAGGACGATATTTTGAGATGAGTAGTGAAGTAAAAATATGATTTTTACTTCGGGAAAAATATAGATTTTTGCAACAAGGAAGTTATAATTTTTATTATCCATAACGAGTTATAAAGATTTGATTTTGAAGGGAAAAAGAAGAAAGGCGAAATCTATATTTTTAAAATGGAATTTTTATCTATATGATAGCCAAGTAAAAATTCGATTTTTATATATTGAACAACGAAGTAAAAATTCGATTTTTATATATTGAATAGCGAAATAAAAATGTGATTTTTACATATGTAGTGGCTACGGGCAATGAAGATGACGAAGATGCGATAACGATGAAGATTTCTATCAAGAAGAGTCAAGATGATTGGATAGCTATTGGCGAGAACTTCTCGCCTTTCAATTTATTTTTCTAGTTATATATATATACTAGGATGCAGACGGTGTTTAGTAGCACCCGACACAATCGTCCATAGACCATGGACTTGTTTGTTTGATTGCAAAAATTAGTTAGATTATTTGATTGAAATTGAATTGTTGGGTGAAATGAATGGATTGATTGATGTGTGAATGGCGTGGGCCTTCACTAGACCGGGGATAAGGCTAGGCCTCGTCCCGTTTCTAGTATCGTGCGGTTATGCCGCCGAAATTTTCTAAAATAAGTTAGAAAAATAACAATATCATTTTATAGAATAAATGAATTGAATAGAAATTCGTATGTTGAAATAAAATGTTTTTTCATTAAAAATATAATTTTTAACGTGAATGTAAATAAATAAATATTCATTTACAAACCGAACGGTTTGTTTATGTACACCTATTTGAAAGACATTGATTGGGTCGATAAATTTTACACATCGCCCAACTGCACAAATAAAATATGCGTTTGATTGTTTGAAACCCCACACGGGTGTTGGGATGAAATTTGAAGTTCACTCATCCTGATTGATTAAATATGTCGATCGATTGATTGACAGGCTGTTATAAGCGTTAGATATCTATATTTGATGCTTATACAGTGTAGTGCACTTTGGTTGATGGTTGATTATTTTTCAATGCTATTATATACATGTGTTGTATGAAAATCCATATAATTAATTTTATATGGTGATTGATTGGGCCTCATTCCAATTTAGAAAATAAAGAATATTATAACATAAAAGTTCATGTGTTGACTGTACTCATCCGTTGAGATTAGTCATGTGTTGAACGAAATAATTTAACAAAAATTGTCACACGTGGACAGTACTCATTCGTTGAGATTAGTCGTGTGTTGACAAAAATAAATATTCATTTATTGAATAGAATATTTGAAATAGAAATATATGAAGCCGTGTTGGTTAGATTGACGCCATTTTGACGTGAACGATATTTATATCGATTTTATTCATTTTAAAATGCATATTGAAAAGTGATTTCGAAAACGCATATTTTGAAATGAAATCGAAATGAATTGAATATAAAACGATTTCGAAATGAATTGAATATAAAACGATTTCGAAATGAATTGAATATATAATGAATTCGAATTGAATGGAAAACGAATTTGATTTCAATTGAATAGCAAACGAAACGAATTCGAATTTAATTTAATATATAATGAATTCGAATTGAATGGAAAACGAATTTGATTTCAATTGAATAGCAAACGAAACGAATTCGAATTTAATTGAATAGATAACGAATTCGAATTGAATTGAATATAAAACCAATTCGAATTGAATTGAAAACGAATTCGAATTGAATTGGAAACAAATTGAAATGAATTCAAATTGAATTGAAATTTGAATTGAATAGAAACGAATTTATAAAGAAGAATTCAATTTTGATTTGAATTGAAATGGAAGTTGAAATTGCTTTTGAAACGAATTTAAAACTATTTATATAATTCGTTTTAAATAGAAATCGACGAAATATATATTATATATATTATATATATAATAAATGGCCTGAATAGAACGCGCCGCGCCGCGGCAGTTCGCGAATTTCGACCATTTATTTCAAACGGACATTACGGGAGATCCGATCGTCGGATTCTCCTAAAACCGGAACCGTTGGGTTCGTATCGAAAAGAGCTTTCTAATGAATATTAGAAATTTGAAATCTAACGGTTGGATTTGGAGATACGTCCAAATCAAATTTGAAAAAGGTCGCTGTAAGTGTAGTTCGATGGCCATTGATGGAAATCGACTGTACGGGCCTTGATAGAATTATTAAAAATAATAATAAATTGTGTAAAATCATAAAAAATGATTTAGAAAGAATTGGGATGAAAAACTCTATATTTGAAAAGATAAAAATAGATTTTTATCGAAATGAACTAGTTTTGAACTAGAATTATAATTCTATTTATTTTTAAATAAGTAAATTGAATTTGAAAGGGTTTTAGAAATAACCAGAATTTCCAATGATTATATTGGAATGGATCTGAATCGAAATTGTCTTTGGATTATTTCGATGTTGGATTTCGGGATGAATACAGATATTGTTATGGGAATTTGAAAGATATAGATATATATATCGCTATTTCCAATACGATATTTGTTAGTCGTGGAATTTGATATTGAATATAAGCCGGTATATTTTCTATTCAGAGCCTTGTGTTTAATATCAAGTTGATTTGGGTTTGTCGTGAATGGTGTCTTCATTAACACTGTTCTTGAACCCAGTTGAGAAAAGATTAAATCTTTTTATTTAGATTTAATGAAGTGTACCAATTAAATAATATTTAATTGGAATTGAATTGATATTGATTTTTGGGTTTATCGTGGACATTGTTTTAAATAACACTCGTTCTTTAACCCGATAATTAATGGAATGTGATTTTAGGTTTGTCGTGAATGGTGTCTTCATTAACACTGTTCTTGAACCCAGTTGAGAAAAGATTAAATCTTTTTATTTAGATTTAATGAAGTGTACCAATTAAATAATATTTAATTGGAATTGAATTGATATTGATTTTTGGGTTTATCGTGGACAGTGTTTTAAATAACACTCGTTCTTTAACCCGATAATTAATGGAATGTGATTTTGGGTTTGTCGTGAACTGTGTTTTAAAAGACACTAATTCTTTAACCCAGTTAAGATTAAAACTAAGTGGAGTTTTAATGAATCTTTAATTAGATTGAAATGATCGAGAATGGAGTATCACCAGTTTTGCTCCAAGCGATAGTTAAATCTTTAATTAGATTTGAACGTGAAATGGTAATTGAATTTACCGATAACACCGTGGTGTTAAATATGAAGTACTACCAGTTTTACTTCATGGGATGAATAGGTTGGGATTGGGAAATTAAAACCAATGATTACTTCGGTAAGGTTCGTTAATCCTGACTAGTTGAATCGAAATTCAAAAGATGATTAAAGAATAAATTCAAGGAATTTATCTTGGATAAAATTAATGGGAACCTTTCCCTATGAATGTGAAATTTAGAAACTAACTGCCGGTTAGCCAAGCAGAATGGTTTTCTAAATATTGATCTGATGTTGGTTTCGGCCTTCGGGGTTAATATTTGGGGAATTATTCTCCTGATTAATTTACGGTTAGTGACTGATGAATTGGAATGAGGCGTATGTTGTGTTTGTGTAACACTTATTTAAACTATACGCGAGTTATTCGGAAAGACCGGGTTTATCCTATTCTGAATAACTGATACGACGATAAGTCGAAGATGAAGACGGTGGTCGAAGACCAGAAGTCTTCACGTCGTTTGGGTGATTGCTGATGATCTTGATTGGGCTGTACACCCAAGAAGATGGAAACAGTTGGTAATCGTCCAGACGTACTTGGAGATCGATGGATATGCGGGGTACTAGGTGCCTCCGGTTTCGTTCAGACCCAGAGCGGACTTGTAAATGGACTGTGTGTCTGACATTGGATTTTAGTCCGTGTGATTGATCTCTATTAAATATATATCTGTTTGGCGGCGGAGAATTTATTCTCTTGCTTAACGCCCTTCTCTGAGACGTACGAGCTCAGGGGTTATATATTGATGGATATCAAACGCATGGAGTGAATTTCCTGTGTGGCATGCCTAAGTGGCAATTGATCGAGGCTTCTGTTGAAAAGCAAAGTCTTGTGGTGTTGATCAAAGCATAGCCTGTGTGGCACAACTTTGTGTAACGTGAATTCGCGAGCCTCGCACCCCGGTTGTGAACCAAAAACGGGAGAGGACCTCAGGGAGGGCATGCGTTTCCTTCTAGCTAGGGTGGTGTTAGTGACCTACCAGCCCTGACATTTATATACTTTTCACCTGTGTGGTTGTTGCTGTTGCAAGGCGCCTCGGATTGATCGGTCGTTCTCGAACCGATGGAGTCATTTAGCTGGCTCATTTACGCCCCAAAGGGCGGGGAAACGTAGTGTTCAGGCATTTTAATCCACATCGGTGGACCGGCCCTGACGATCCAAGGGTCACTCGAGCTCTGATCCTGAGACATGGGCTAGATTGTCTCGAATCGGTTGAGGACTATCTTTTGCCTCGGTTCACAGACGGAAATCCAATTTCCAAATACGTGACATTTGCGGTTTTAATTGCAGAACTAGTATGGCGACATGATATATGGTATTCATGCCGCCTATGATTGATACTTATGATTTGAAGTTGTTTTACACACTATGCACTTATAATAGTATCAAATGATTTCTTTTAAACGTATCAAGCATTCTTTGGCTGTTATAAGGTAAAAACCCTATCCCCCGGCTTGCGTTTCATTGTGTGATAGGACCTGGGTCTTATAATAGCTTCATTTTTCTTTATTTAGCATTGCGCTGTTTGTTTTATGCATTGGTATTCTTGGGAGGAAACCCGTTCCGCGTTAGCGGCGTGGTCCCTTGATTTACCTAACTTTAAAAATAAAGATTAATAACTGTTTTAGTTCTCACACCAGTCCCATGACTGACCTGGAGTTTATTGTTTTGACCTAAACTCTGGGTGCCCCTATTTTCCACACGGGCAGCTAGTAGTTTTGGTTTTGCAGATTTATATTCACAGGATCCTGGTTTACAGCTGGAACGATATCCGGAAAGCTTTGTATCCGTATATCTCTTCTAGTTGTGTATTGTATTATTTTCCGCTGCTATGTATTTAAATGTAATTTAAATCTCTGATATTTCTGTGTAATGTTTATTCATTTATACTCTGTATATTCTTGTAATCTGATGCATTGCTGTGATATACAGTGAAATGTTCTTTCGTCTGCGTTCTGTTTTGTCTTGTTCTCAAACGATAGGGCGTTTTGAACGGTCTGGGTCGGTTTAGCGACTGGTTCGGACCGAGCGAAATTCCTTCTCGTCACATTTGGTATTAGAGCTTTGGTTTACAAAGCTCAGAGAACAAGGCACATTAGAACCATACGAAAGAATTCATCAGATATTGGATTAGTAATATCCAATGGGAATGACTCGTTAGAGATGGGATCAGTAGTATCCTAGAACGAGTGTGAAGAGTATATTTTTAAAATGAAAACAAATTTTGTTTTGAAAATTTAAATCAACTATTCGTATTTGATTATTTATTCTATATTGATTTGGACAATCCAATATATAAAGATTTTGCATATATGTCTTGCAAACGTGTATTCCAAGTTTTAATATACTAGATAGTTATAGAATCGCACTCTAGTGCCCGGGGATAATTCTGGTGATGGGGCACCGTCCCCAGTATTTATTTTCGAGTTTTGAAAGTGAGATTTCTATATATTTCCTATTGACTGGTGTGAGAACCGAAACTAGATAGGGCTTATTGTTGTGATTTTGCATCAAAAATCTGATTTTTGACTATGTATCAAAGTTATGAATTTCAAATGATAATCAGCTAATTGATTGATGTTTGTGTTGTTTGTTTATTTGTTTGATAATTTGGAACCATTATGCCTAATTGAATCAAATATTGAACTGTATTGAAAATTGGTCGCATTTGCTTGCATATACATGTACTTACATTGAACAGGTCATAGCAAGGAGGCTAGAGCAGAGAATAAAATTTGTTTGCCCGACAAATAGGTACATGTTTACTACATAATTTACTGTTTTGTTTGGGTGATGATGATTTTATGAGCCTATGGGCTAGCCGCTTGGCTTTTTCTTTTTTAGATCTGAAGGACCGGGGAAGCTATTTGAGATTTCCCGATGCTCCCGGTGCAGGGGAGGTTATGGCGAAATTTTTCGAAAATTTAGGGTGTTAGCCAAATTTTTGAAATTTTGAAAATTCTCAGAAACTGAAAAGTTGGAGAATGGAAGCCAGATCGAACGTAGAGTTGATTAATCAAACCACTTTCGACTTTGTTCCTTTTCGGAGATGAAAAGTTTTAAGTGGGGGAGATTGTAACAACCCGAAAATCTGGGCCAGTTTAAAATTTTTACTTTGGCAGTTTTAGCGGATTTTGAATATTTAAAATAGATTATTTTAAATTATGTCGACGAGAAATTTATTTTGAATATAATTCGAACGTATATATTTATACGCGTAGTCGTTAGAATATAAATATTTATATATAATTATAAATAGAATTGAAAATGGCGCGGTAGTTCGATAATTCGATTTCAAACTTCAATTGAATGTACCGAGTGCAAAACAATGCGGATTTTAGTGAAACCAAAAACATTAGGATCTAATTGATAATACCTTTCCAACGAATCCGAAAAATCAAAATTTCATAGCGGAAATCAAAAGATATGTCCAGTTGAAAATTCTGAATAGTCGCTATGGAATTCAGGCCCTTAAAAATGGGAATTTTGCAAACGACCTCAGATTTCGACGAAACCACTTTTGTTGGGTCCGTGATATCAAAGTATTGCTAGATTTCAAATTTCATAATTTTTCGAATCAATATGTAAGCGTGGCTAAGGAAAACGCGTTTGACCAGTTTTAGTTGATTTTAATCGACTGGAAAATGGCCATTTTTCCAACGGTCTCAGAATTCGACGAAACTAGTTTTGTTAGGACCGTATCGTCAATACGAAGCTAGAAAATATTTTTCTGGAATTTTTCGAGTTAGTATGTGACCCCGGTAATTTGAAATGTACGTTTAAAATCCAATATAATGATTGAAATGTAAATTCAGTGGAAACTAATTGTAACGATCGAATTAGCTTGCAGTACATATCCCATTGTGTTCGGAATGGGGGTAAAACGCTATGGACGACAGGCGGTAGGCCTCGTTTAGAGGTCATATGTAAAAGTCAACTTTTTGAATTAAATAATAAATTAAATAATATAAATTTTATAAACCCCCCTCTCTTCATTCGATTTTTCCAAATTCAGAAGATAAAAAAAAAAGCGACTGCGAAAACCCGCCGCCACCCTCGGAGGACCACCGCCGCCTCGAGAAGACCCCCCCCCCCCTCGTCGGATCGAGAGCCCCCTCCCTCTGAAGCCCGACGAACCCTCCTCCCTGTCCGATCGTGCACCCCCCCTGAACCCGAAACCCACCACCGCCCCTCCAGAAGCTCCACCCCCTAGCCTCCACCGTCTGCTCCTCTTCTCTCCCCTCCTCTAGCTGAATCGAATGCCGCCAGCACCCCAAGACCCACCAGACCCCCCCCCCCTTAGCGATGCAGTGTAAGTTTTCTTTTCTGATTGTTTGTTATAATTGATTTTAAATATTTAGTTTAGTTTAATCAGTTTAAAAATCTGATTTCTTTTGAGTGAATAAGAGTGTAGATTGTTTTTCAAAATTGAAAAAGCTTAGATTTTTAATTTGATAAAACTTGGATTTGTATGATAGAAAGATCTGAATTTTAAAAATAGAAAGGAGATGTTTTTAAAATAGAAGATACGATTTTTAGAATTGTAAAGATATGGAATAATTTTTAAAGGAATAAAAATATGATTTTTATATTTTTAAAGTATTAAAAATATAGTCTTTACTATATAGAAGAAATAAAAATATGATTTTTATATTTTTAAAGTATTAAAAATATAGTCTTTACTATATAGAAGAAATAAAAATATGATTTTTATATTTTTAAAGTATTAAAAATATAGTCTTTACTATATAGAAGAAATAAAAATATGATTTTTATATTTTTAAAGTATTAAAAATATAGTTTTACTATCTAGATGATATAAAAATATGATTTTTGTTTAGGTAGAGAATAAAAAATATAATTTTTACATGATAGGAATATTAAAAATATCATCTTTATATAGGTAGCATAATAAAAATGTGATTTTTATAGTGATGAAATAGAAAGGACGATATTTTGAGATGAGTAGTGAAGTAAAAATATGATTTTTACTTCGGGAAAAATATAGATTTTTGCAACAAGGAAGTTATAATTTTTATTATCCATAACGAGTTATAAAGATTTGATTTTGAAGGGAAAAAGAAGAAAGGCGAAATCTATATTTTTAAAATGGAATTTTTATCTATATGATAGCCAAGTAAAAATTCGATTTTTATATATTGAACAACGAAGTAAAAATTCGATTTTTATATATTGAATAGCGATGTAACACCCCGAATTTTCTATTAACACTAAAGTTGCTAAAATATTAATAAGTGTGTAAGAGAGGGGATGTATCTAATATGAATATAAAAATATTAATAAGTGTGTAAGAGAGGGGATGTATCTAATATGAATATAAAAATATTAATAAGTGTGTAAGAGAGGGGATGTATCTAATATGAATATAAAAATATTAATAAGTGTGTGAGAGAGGGGATGTATCTAATATGTATATAAAAACAATAATAAGTAAAGGGGGATGTATCTAATATGTACATTGTAGAATATATATATATATATTTATGACATGAATAGAAGTTTATTAATATGCTGAGTGTTTGCTGAGTCACTTCTGACTCATTGCTGAGTCAACAAGATAAACCCCATCTTGTCTGAACGGCTGCGGTTATTTCTAGGTTAAATCTAATGGCCTAAATGAATTCTAAAATCTATAAATAAGTGGGTAGACCCTAGACCTAAATCACTTGTAAAATTAGAGAAGCTACCGTCATGCTGCTGCCATGGAGTTCAGCATAGCCGTCACAAACTAAGAAGAGGAAGCCTAATCATCTACAACTAAATCTACACAAATCAAATCAAAAGATCTCTCTTTCTCTAATTCTTTTCTTTTATTGGTGAGTATGATGATTCTCACAAGACTATTACAAACTAATTTGACTCAGTTATGAATGGATCACAAGAAAGTGATGTGATTTGTAATTGTAAATTCTATATATTGTGGATCTCTTATTATGTTATTATGTTGTCGTATGATGTAAATTATATATGCTATGTCATGCTATGTTGTAAATTCTCTTATGCTATGTCGTGCTATGTTGAGAATCATGTCAAGCTATGTTATACTATCATACTATGCCATGTTATAAATCATGCTATATTATGTTGAAAAATCATGTTGTTGGATCATGCTTAAAGTTATGTTTTTTTTCTTAATTTAAATGGATCTTGTTTATGGGAATTTGCCTATTAGGTTAGGTGTACCCATAAACTTGAAACTATAATTAAATAAAACTTGATTATGGGAATTTGCCTATTGAGTTAGGTGTACCCATTAAAACCATATTGTTAAAAAAATTAGATGATGTTGATTCACACATGTTCATATGTAAGTTTATGAAAATTGATTGAGATTATATTAGGTGAATTTTGAACAAGTTGACACCTTTAGGTCCATGACATGTATAATCTATGCAAGTTGGACATATGCAAGTTTCACCCCTTATTATGATTCATTTGGTCACATATACATGTTGTTATTATGATAATCTCTTTTATGCTATGAGTTAGGCTATTCGAGTCTAACATATATTTTGCGAATAAACGTTCAAACGTGGGGTAGGGGTAATATTAGGAATTAATAAATTGGGTGCAATTTTGTAAGATTTTGCATACCATGAATGGATGTCCATAATTGAGTCAATTATGGACATTGTTAAAAATTGGAAATAATTAATAATTCAAGTAGGGAATTATTAAAATTGGGGGAAAGTGGATTATTATTAATAATCAATGCTTAGGACACGAGGTTGGACCCGTTTGTGATGTAAACCTGCCCGGACCCGCCCGGCAAATCCAGTAGTCACAAATGTCGGCCCAATGTGAGAGGTCCTAGGCCCAAACTAAAGCATAACAGTTGTAAAGACACGAGGTTAGACTCTTTTATGGTGTAAGACTGCCCGGACCCGCCCGGCAAATCCAGCTGCCATAAATGCCAGTCTAATGTGAGAGGTCTTTATGAGGTTATGGCCTTAATGAACTAAGAAATACTTAACCAGATAATCATGTAAGGTGGGACATGGGGGTTAAGTAGGTGCCTTGGGTGGCATGAGGAATCTGGTGGTTGCCTTTAGAGGCATTTGAAATACGATTAGAATTAACCAAACACACATGTAAATGAACATGACTAAGTGGGTTAAGTGGGATGGACTAATGGGGACAAGCTTAGGTGGAATGCTTGTGGTAAATAGTGGGGGCCCATTTCAACCAGTATCCCAAAACGTATCTTTGTGGGCTCGACCCAAGTCGAGGACGGGACACGCATACTGGGTTTGACTATAAGAGGCCAAAACAGGGAGCGGTGGCAACGCAAGTCCAACGGGTTTCATATGCGTGTGTGGACCCGGGCTGGTAGGTAAGACGTTGTTGCATCGTGTAGGTATAAGCCGTGCATGTCCGTTGTATCAGGTTGCCACTTTAGGGGAGTGATACACCCCACTGTGGGGCCAGCACGGGTATCTACGAGTTAGGGAGCCGATCGAATAATGGGAAGTAGGGTACACCTAGTGGAGATAGGGGCAGGCGGCACCTATGTAGTCAGCTAGGGGTACGTAAAGCCATTGGGAAAGTTTCTAAGTGAAGCTAAGTGGGATGAATCTTTAGGGTGACTGGTGTGGTGCAGTATAGTGTTTATCCTTTAGTATTTAGGAGCGCCTATAACGTTGCCTTTAGCGATTGTCTATGTCCTTAATCTGCTCTTCATAGACATTTTCTTGTTTTCCAGCTTATGCCTTAGTCCAGTTATTTTGGTAATAGTATTGTAGAATTATCATATTCACCAGACTTTATGTCTAACCCCCCTCTTTTCCATCCTTTTTCTCCCTTCAGGTCCGCAGGTTGGGCCAAGTTCTAGTGGAGTCTAGTTGGATCGCTTATCTTCTGGAAAGCTTGGACTGCTGAAGTAAAGTCCAGCTTGTTATCTTTCTTTTTAATGGCTATTCATGTAATGGGATTATGTACTTGTTTTATCAAGATAGATATTGTACTTGACATTGAATATGGTGTTATGATGTAATCAAACATGTTTTGACTTCTGCTACAATGAAATAAAGTTTTTGAATTTCCAAGTACTATTTTATATCTGTCTTGTTGTAATTTTACTGTTCTATATTCACTTAAAACCTCCATGGAAGTTAATGCATTCCCTTTGTGAGTGACATTAATGGACGTGGGGTGTTACACGTGGTATCAGAGCATAAGGTTACCAGAACAGATAAAAAAAAAATTTTAGAAAAATATTTTTTTTGCTAAAGTATTTTTGGAAGAAGTGCTTTCAAAAAAAAAAAACATGTTATTTAAAGAGAGTTTTTATGAAAAACATAATCCCAAATAGCCACATCCTTATCTTTATCTTTCGAATTCTCCATTTTGAATCTTTCCTTTTTCGTTTCAGCATGGCTGAAGATCTTAATCTCCCAGAAGGTGTGACGATTCCAGGGTGGTTTAGGAGATACTTGGAGGCTAGGGCCACCACTACAGGCCCAGCGGATACTCCTCCACCCCTAGTTGCACCCATTCCTCCTCCTCCTCCTCCTCGTGTTGACACTTTTGCAAAGACGTGCAAGGAATTCAAGGCTATGGGAGGAAAAACTTTTCAAGGGACTGAGACGTTTGTGGAGGCCAGAGATTGGCTTAAGGAGACTGAGGAATTGTTGGATATCTTTGAAGTGGAAGATGGGAGGAAAGTCCGTTTAGCTGCTTGGTTAATGAAGGGAGAGGCCTCGTTTTGGTGGGAGGTCACTAACGGGGAACGTCCAGTTGATTCATGGGCGGATTTCAGACGAAGGTTTGAGGCAAAGTTTCTTTCAAGGGCAGAGGAGAAATTAAATATGGAAAAATTCCTGGCACTAAAGCAAGGGAGCTCATCAGTAAAGGAATATGTCAATAAATTTAATCAGTTAGCAAGGTTTGGCTTGGAGTTGGTGAACACGCTAGAGAAGAAAGCTTTGAGGTTCGTTAGAGGCTTGAATGAACCGTTGCAAGGGTTGGCTATGACCCACATCCCTATGGGAGCCACCTCTGAAAAGCTAGTAGAAATGGCACTTATGCATGAGGATAAGGCAGTTGAAAAGAAAGGGGATCAGAAGAAACCCCAACAGCAAAATAAGAAGGGTGGTAAAAACAATAATGGCAAAGGGAAGAAGAAATGCTTCAATTGTGGGACGCCTGGCCATCTCAGCAAAGATTGTAGAAAGAAAAAGAAGACTGGTTGTTTTCATTGTGGAGATGCAGGACATTTAGTGAAGGACTGTCCAAAGAAGGGGCAGAGGGCAGGGTCCACCTCGGGAGGACAGGTGCAGGCTCTTATGGCACCAGGGCAGGCAAGGGGGCAAGTTCAGGCTATTGCGGCCCCACCGCTGCAAGAAAGAGGTAGAACAATTTCTGTTGAAAGCTTAGTTTTTCTGTTTGATCATCCTGTCCGTACCTTATTCGATTCTGGCGCATCTCATTCGTTTATCTCTGCATCATTAGTTGAATCACTGCACTTGAACACCAGTTTAGTAGAGGATCCCTTGGTCGTTTCAAATCCAATTGGGGGTTCGGCTCATTTGACCATGATATGTTTGGATTTGAAAATCTCTATACTTAGCGTTGAATTTAGATGTGATGCTTATGTATTGGGCTTCACGGGCTATGGGCTAATTTTAGGAATGGATTGGTTGTCTAGAAATAGGGCCATTCTTGATTGTGAAAGGAGAGTAGTTAGGCTTGTGACTCGCCTTGGTAATGCTCTCGACATCTTTTGTAATCCCATAAATTCCGTTATGCTAAGTTATCTTGAATCGCTTGACGCGTCTGTAGAGAACCTGCGATCGGTAGAAGTGGTCCGGGAATATCCGGATGTGTTTGAGGAGGTGAAGGGCTTACCTCCAAAGCGGGAGATAGACTTTCAAATTTATCTGGTGGATAATGCTAAACCCGTATCTTTGCCAGTGCGCCACATGGCTCCTCGTGAAAGGAGGGAACTCAATAAGCAAGTAAAGGAGTTGCTTGAGAAGGGGTTCATAAGACGTAGTATATCGGAGTGGGGTGCTCCAGTAGTTTTTGCCACAAAGGCGGATGGGTCTCTTAGACTTTGTATGGACTATAGAAAACTAAACAAGCTTACTAAAAAGAACCGACACCCACTGCCGAGGATTGACGATCTCTTTGATCAGTTAGTTGGCGCCTCAGTGTTTTCGCAGTTGGACTTAGCCACTGGCTTTCATCAACTGAGAGTGGCTGAGGATAGTATAGATAAGACTGCTTTTAGGACTCCTGACGGATTCTATGAATGGCTAGTGATGCCCTTTGGTTTGACAAACGCCCCTGCATATTTTGTTGATTTGATGAGTAGGGTGTTTAGGGAATACCTTAACAAATTCGTGGTAGTCTTTGTGGATGACATCTTAGTCTTTTCTAAGAATAAAGAAGAGCACTCCCTACATCTTAGGGAAGTGTTGGAAACCCTTCGAGCACATAACCTTAAGGCAAAATTTTCTAAGTGTCACTTCTGGAGGAAGGAAGTACGGTTCTTAGGGCACGTGGTTTCCAAAGAAGGGATAGCAGTGGATCCCGCAAAGGTGGTGGCCATCCAAGATTGGAAGGTCCCTAAAAATGCAACCGAAGTAAGAAGTTTCTTGGGGTTGGCTGGCTATTATAGGAAGTTTATCAAGACTTCGCAAAAATATCAGCTCCATTAACACGGTTAACGAAGAAGAACCTGGTTTTTACGTGGGACAAAGATTGCGATGATGCATTCCAACGTTTAAAGAGAGCCTTAACTTCAGCCCCAGTCTTAGTGCTGCCAGACGGGAATAAACCGTTTACCATCTATACTGATGCTTGTGGGACGGGACTTGGCGCGGTCCTCATGCAAGAGGGAAGAGTAATAGCCTATGGTGGAAGGCAGTTGAGGGTTCATGAAAAGAATTACCCCACGCATGACTTAGAGCTAGCCGCAATTGTTTTCGCGCTTAAGTCTTGGCGTCACTATCTTCTTGGTGAGAAATTCGAACTGTTCACTGACCACAAATCATTAAAATACTTATTCTCTCAGAAGGATTTGAATTTAAGGCAGCAACGGTGGATGGAATTCTTAGCCTCCTACGATTTTGAAATAGCATATACCCCAGGCAAGGGTAACGTGGTGGCAGACGCCTTAAGTAGGAAAAGGTTGTCCTTGAGTCCGTTGTTTGTTGAACGACAAAGCTTAGAATTCATCTCTATGTTTGACTTTAGACCCTCCGTTGACTTAGTACCCGGTCTGTTAGCATCCTTGGAGGTTAGACCTACACTTCTAGGACGGGTTGGTGAGGCACAGCGAGACGTCCCACGGTTGGTTGAGATAGTAGAAAAGCTCAAAGGGGGGGAGTCGTCAAGCCATCTTCGTAGGTATACCCTAGACGATAAGGGTTGGTTACGAAGGGATAATAGACTTTGTGTACCGCAAGACGAAGACTTAAGGAAGGCCATTCTTGATGATGCTCATCGCTCAAAAATGACCATTCATCCCGGCGGGGATAAGATGTACAAAGATATGAAGCGGGTTTTCTTTTGGGCCGGTATGAAAAAGGATGTGGCCGAGTACGTCGCTAGATGCTTGGTGTGCCAACGAGTTAAAGCAGAACAAAAGAAACCCGGTGGGTTGCTTCACCCATTAGAAGTTCCACTATGGAAATGGGAAAGCATCTCAATGGATTTTGTGGATGGATTACCAAGATCAAGGAAGGGTAACACAGGGATTTGGGTTATAGTAGATAGACTTACTAAAAGCGCCCATTTTATTCCCGTGAAAAGTAAGAGGACTGCTCCGTGGTTGGCTTCTGTATACATTAAGGAGATAGTTCGTTTGCACGGTATTCCTTCTAGTATAGTAAGCGACCGTGACCCCATCTTTACTAGCGAATTTTGGAAGAGTTTACAAGAGGCGGTAGAGACTCAGCTATGTTTGAGCACCGCATATCATCCTCAGACAGACGGCCAGACCGAGAGGGTGAATCGCATTCTAGAGGATCTTTTAAGGCTTTGTATCCTAGACTTTGGGGGTACATGGGAAGAGCACCTTCCGTTAGTAGAATTCGCATATAACAATAGCTTTCAGTCTAGTATTGGCATGGCACCTTTCGAAGCTCTTTATGGAAGGCCTTGCCGTTCGCCTACATGTTGGTGGGAATCTACCGATAAAATCCTACTTGGGCCCGATATGGTTAGGGAAACCTCGGAGAAGATTGAGTTGATTCGAAGGAGGATGAAAGCAGCACAAGACAGGCAAAAATCGTATGCTGATAAGAGGAGGACAGATCTTGAGTTTGACATTGGGGACATGGTTTTTATCAAAGTATCTCCGTTACAGAATGTTGTTCGCTTTGGGTCCGTGGGGAAATTAGCACCAAGGTTTTTAGGGCCGTTTCCTATAAAAAACAGGATTGGGAAGATGGCATATAGGGTGGAGTTGCCTGAGAAACTTAGTGGAGTACACGACGTATTCCATGTATCACATTTGAGGAAGTGTTTGCACAAGACCGCGGAGGTGGTAGAGCCGAGCTTGCTTAAAGAGGTGGAAATAGAGCGTGATGCAACAATTAGACGAGCTCCTACATGCATTCTTGGGTCGGAGATCAAAAAGTTGAGGAATCGAGAGGTCAGACTGGTTAAAGTGCAATGGGGAAATGATGAGAGCAACGCAACTTGGGAGACAGAAGAGAAGATGCGTTCGTTGTACCCTTTTCTTTTTGAGGGTATGTCTTTTAATTTCTCCTTTATCGCTTAGCTTATCTTATCTTATCTTTAGTATGTCCTCTCATTAGTATCTTTGACCTTTAGTTAGGATAATCCTATGGTTGAAACATGTGTTTGAGACATGTTATGTCTGATGGATGCAAAATGGATGCAAGTGTTTGCTAGTGGTTGCTCGTGGATGCATATATACACACACTTTAGGCACTAGATCGGCTCAGTCACTTCATATTGCATATTGCATATATATGGATGTATTTAGTATAATGGATGTATAATGGTTGTACCATCATATGGATGCTGCATTCGGTTGAATGGGTGTGCACGCATATAGAAGTAGTATGTAAGCAATTAGGATCTTTTGCATACATAATGGATTCATGACACTTACATAATTTGCATTAAGGAGGTCAACTGAATCAGTAGACCGCCTGATTTCGCATTAGGTAAGGACATGTACACACACTTGCATATGATCATAAAGCATTAGAAGTCTTTTAAGGACAATGGATGCCTGTGTATGATGGATGAGTAGATGGACGTTTGGATGGTAGGATATACATTCTTCCAGACTTGAAGATTGCGGGGACGAAATCCTAAAAGGAGGGGAGAATGTAACACCCCGAATTTTCTATTAACACTAAAGTTGCTAAAATATTAATAAGTGTGTAAGAGAGGGGATGTATCTAATATGAATATAAAAATATTAATAAGTGTGTAAGAGAGGGGATGTATCTAATATGAATATAAAAATATTAATAAGTGTGTGAGAGAGGGGATGTATCTAATATGTATATAAAAACAATAATAAGTAAAGGGGGATGTATCTAATATGTACATTGTAGAAAATATATATATATTTATGACATGAATAGAAGTTTATTAATATGCTGAGTGTTTGCTGAGTCACTTCTGACTCATTGCTGAGTCAACAAGATAAACCCCATCTTGTCTGAACGGCTGCGGTTATTTCTAGGTTAAATCTAATGGCCTAAATGAATTCTAAAATCTATAAATAAGTGGGTAGACCCTAGACCTAAATCACTTGTAAAATTAGAGAAGCTACCGTCATGCTGCTGCCATGGAGTTCAGCATAGCCGTCACAAACTAAGAAGAGGAAGCCTAATCATCTACAACTAAATCTACACAAATCAAATCAAAAGATCTCTCTTTCTCTAATTCTTTTCTTTTGTTGGTGAGTATGATGATTCTCACAAGACTATTACAAACTAATTTGACTCAGTTATGAATGGATCACAAGAAAGTGATGTGATTTGTAATTGTAAATTCTATATATTGTGGATCTCTTATTATGTTATTATGTTGTCGTATGATGTAAATTATATATGCTATGTCATGCTATGTTGTAAATTCTCTTATGCTATGTCGTGCTATGTTGAGAATCATGTCAAGCTATGTTATACTATCATACTATGCCATGTTATAAATCATGCTATATTATGTTGAAAAATCATGTTGTTGGATCATGCTTAAAGTTATGTTTTTTTTCTTAATTTAAATGGATCTTGTTTATGGGAATTTGCCTATTAGGTTAGGTGTACCCATAAACTTGAAACTATAATTAAATAAAACTTGATTATGGGAATTTGCCTATTGAGTTAGGTGTACCCATTAAAACCATGTTGTTAAAAAAATTAGATGATGTTGATTCACACATGTTCATATGTAAGTTTATGAAAATTGATTGAGATTATATTAGGTGAATTTTGAACAAGTTGACACCTTTAGGTCCATGACATGTATAATCTATGCAAGTTGGACATATGCAAGTTTCACCCCTTATTATGATTCATTTGGTCACATATACATGTTGTTATTATGATAATCTCTTTTATGCTATGAGTTAGGCTATTCGAGTCTAACATATATTTTGCGAATAAACGTTCAAACGTGGGGTAGGGGTAATATTAGGAATTAATAAATTGGGTGCAATTTTGTAAGATTTTGCATACCATGAATGGATGTCCATAATTGAGTCAATTATGGACATTGTTAAAAATTGGAAATAATTAATAATTCAAGTAGGGAATTATTAAAATTGGGGGAAAGTGGATTATTATTAATAATCAATGCTTAGGACACGAGGTTGGACCCGTTTGTGATGTAAACCTGCCCGGACCCGCCCGGCAAATCCAGTAGTCACAAATGTCGGCCCAATGTGAGAGGTCCTAGGCCCAAACTAAAGCATAACAGTTGTAAAGACACGAGGTTAGACTCTTTTATGGTGTAAGACTGCCCGGACCCGCCCGGCAAATCCAGCTGCCATAAATGCCAGTCTAATGTGAGAGGTCTTTATGAGGTTATGGCCTTAATGAACTAAGAAATACTTAACCAGATAATCATGTAAGGTGGGACATGGGGGTTAAGTAGGTGCCTTGGGTGGCATGAGGAATCTGGTGGTTGCCTTTAGAGGCATTTGAAATACGATTAGAATTAACCAAACACACATGTAAATGAACATGACTAAGTGGGTTAAGTGGGATGGACTAATGGGGACAAGCTTAGGTGGAATGCTTGTGGTAAATAGTGGGGGCCCATTTCAACCAGTATCCCAAAACGTATCTTTGTGGGCTCGACCCAAGTCGAGGACGGGACACGCATACTGGGTTTGACTATAAGAGGCCAAAACAGGGAGCGGTGGCAACGCAAGTCCAACAAGTTTCATATGCGTGTGTGGACCCGGGCTGGTAGGTAAGACGTTGTTGCATCGTGTAGGTATAAGCCGTGCATGTCCGTTGTATCAGGTTGCCACTTTAGGGGAGTGATACACCCCACTGTGGGGCCAGCACGGGTATCTACGAGTTAGGGAGCCGATCGAATAATGGGAAGTAGGGTACACCTAGTGGAGATAGGGGCAGGCGGCACCTATGTAGTCAGCTAGGGGTACGTAAAGCCATTGGGAAAGTTTCTAAGTGAAGCTAAGTGGGATGAATCTTTAGGGTGACTGGTGTGGTGCAGTATAGTGTTTATCCTTTAGTATTTAGGAGCGCCTATAACGTTGCCTTTAGCGATTGTCTATGTCCTTAATCTGCTCTTCATAGACATTTTCTTGTTTTCCAGCTTATGCCTTAGTCCAGTTATTTTGGTAATAGTATTGTAGAATTATCATATTCACCAGACTTTATGTCTGACCCCCCTCTTTTCCATCCTTTTTCTCCCTTCAGGTCCGCAGGTTGGGCCAAGTTCTAGTGGAGTCTAGTTGGATCGCTTATCTTCTGGAAAGCTTGGACTGCTGAAGTAAAGTCCAGCTTGTTATCTTTCTTTTTAATGGCTATTCATGTAATGGGATTATGTACTTGTTTTATCAAGATAGATATTGTACTTGACATTGAATATGGTGTTATGATGTAATCAAACATGTTTTGACTTCTGCTACAATGAAATAAAGTTTTTGAATTTCCAAGTACTATTTTATATCTGTCTTGTTGTAATTTTACTGTTCTATATTCACTTAAAACCTCCATGGAAGTTAATGCATTCCCTTTGTGAGTGACATTAATGGACGTAGGGTGTTACAAGCGAAGTAAAAATGTGATTTTTACATATGTAGTGGCTACGGGCAACGAAGATGACGAAGATGCGATAACGATGAAGATTTCTATCAAGAAGAGTCAAGATGATTGGATAGCTATTGGTGAGAACTTCTCACCTTTCAATTTATTTTTCTAGTTATATATATATACTAGGATGCAGACGGTGTTTAGTAGCACCCGACACAATCGTCCACAGACCATGGACTTGTTTGTTTGATTGCAAAAATTAGTTAGATTATTTGATTGAAATTGAATTGTTGGGTGAAATGAATGGATTGATTGATGTGTGAATGGCGTGGGCCTTCACTAGACCGGGGATAAGGCTAGGCCTCGTCCCGTTTCTAGTATCGTGCCATTATGCCGCCGAAATTTTCTAAAATAAGTTAGAAAAATAACAATATCATTTTATAGAATAAATGAATTGAATAGAAATTCATATGTTGAAATAAAATGTTTTGTCGTTAAAAATATAATTTTTAACGTGAATGTAAATAAATAAATATTCATTTACAAACCGAACGGTTTGTTTATGTACACCTATTTGAAGGACATTGATTGGGTCGATAAATTTTACACATCGCCCAACTGCACAAATAAAATATGCGTTTGATTGTTTGAAACCCCACACGGGTGTTGGGATGAAATTTGAAGTTCACTCATCCTGATTGATTAAATATGTCGATCGATTGATTGACAGGCTGTTATAAGCGTTAGATATCTATATTTGATGCTTATACAGTGTAGTGCACTTTGGTTGATGGTTGATTATTTTTCAATGCTATTATATACATGTGTTGTATGAAAATCCATATAATTAATTTTATATGGTGATTGATTGGGCCTCATTCCAGTTTAGAAAATAAAGAATATTATAACATAAAAGTTCATGTGTTGACTGTACTCATCCGTTGAGATTAGTCATGTGTTGAACGAAATAATTTAACAAAAATTGTCACATGTGGACAGTACTCATTCGTTGAGATTAGTCGTGTGTTGACAAAAATAAATATTCATTTATTGAATAGAATATTTGAAAATAGAAATATATGAAGCCGTGTTGGTTAGATTGACGCCATTTTGACGTGAACGATATTTTTTTCGATTTTATTCATTTTAAAATGCATATTGAAAAGTGATTTCGAAAACGCATATTTTGAAATGAAATCGAAATGAATTGAATATAAAACGATTTCGAAATGAATTGAATATAAAACGATTTCGAAATGAATTGAATATATAATGAATTGGAATTGAATGGAAAACGAATTTGATTTCAATTGAATAGCAAACGAAACGAATTCGAATTTAATTGAATATATAATGAATTCGAATTGAATGGAAAACGAATTTGATTTCAATTGAATAGCAAACGAAACGAATTCGAATTTAATTGAATAGATAACGAATTTGAATTGAATTGAATATAAAACCAATTCGAATTGAATTGAAAACGAATTCGAATTGAATTGGAAACAAATTGAAATGAATTCAAATTGAATTGAAATTTGAATTGAATAGAAACGAATTTATAAAGAAGAATTCAATTTTGATTTGAATTGAAATGGAAGTTGAAATTGCTTTTGAAACGAATTTAAAACTATTTATATAATTCGTTTTAAATAGAAATCGACGAAATATATATTATATATATTATATATATAATATAATGGCCTGAATAGAACGCGCCGCGTCGCGGCAGTTCGCGAATTTCGACCATTTATTTCAAACGGACATTACGGGAGATCCGATCGTCGGATTCTCCTAAAACCGGAACCGTTGGGTTCGTATCGAAAAGAGCTTTCTAACGACTATTTGAAATCTAACGGTTGGATTTGGAGATACGTCCAAATCAAATTTGAAAAAGGTCGCTGTAAGTGCAGTTCGATGGCCATTGATGGAAATCGACTGTACGGGCCTTGATAGAATTATTAAAAATAATAATAAATTGTGTAAAATCATAAGAAATGATTTAGAAAGAATTGGGATGAAAAACTCTATATTTGAAAAGATAAAAATAGATTTTTATCGAAATGAACTAGTTTTGAACTAGAATTATAATTCTATTTATTTTTAAATAAGTAAATTGAATTTGAAAGGGTTTTAGAAATAACCAGAATTTCCAATGATTATATTGGAATGGATCTGAATCGAAATTGTCTTTGGATTATTTCGATGTTGGATTTCGGGATGAATACAGATATTGTTATGGGAATTTGAAAGATATAGATATATATATCGCTATTTCCAATACGATATTTGTTAGTCGTGGAATTTGATATTGAATATAAGCCGGTATATTTTCTATTCAGAGCCTTGTGTTTAATATCAAGTTGATTTGGGTTTGTCGTGAATGGTGTCTTCATTAACACTGTTCTTGAACCCAGTTGAGAAAAGATTAAATCTTTTTATTTAGATTTAATGAAGTGTACCAATTAAATAATATTTAATTGGAATTGAATTGATATTGATTTTTGGGTTTATCGTGGACAGTGTTTTAAATAACACTCATTCTTTAACCCGATAATTAATGGAATGTGATTTTGGGTTTGTCGTGAATGGTGTCTTCATTAACACTGTTCTTGAACCCAGTTGAGAAAAGATTAAATCTTTTTATTTAGATTTAATGAAGTGTACCAATTAAATAATATTTAATTGGAATTGAATTGATATTGATTTTTGGGTTTATCGTGGACAGTGTTTTAAATAACACTCGTTCTTTAACCCGATAATTAATGGAATGTGATTTTGGGTTTGTCGTGAACTGTGTTTTAAATGACACTAATTCTTTAACCCAGTTAAAGATTAAAACTAAGTGGAGTTTTAATGAATCTTTAATTAGATTGAAATGATCAAGAATGGAGTATCACCAGTTTTGCTCCAAGCGATAGTTAAATCTTTAATTAGATTTGAACGTGAAATGGTAATTGAATTTACCGATAACACCGTGGTGTTAGATATGAAGTACTACCAGTTTTACTTCATGGGATGAATAGGTTGGGATTGGGAAATTAAAACCAATGATTACTTCGGTAAGGTTCGTTAATCCCGACTAGTTGAATCGAAATTCAAAAGATGATTAAAGAATAAATTCAAGGAATTTATCTTGGATAAAATTAATGGGAACCTTTCCCTATGAATGTGAAATTTAGAAACTAACTGCCGGTTAGCCAAGCAGAATGGTTTTCTAAATATTGATCTGATGTTGGTTTCGGCCTTCGGGGTTAATATTTGGGGAATTATTCTCCTGATTAATTTACGGTTAGTGACTGATGAATTGGAATGAGGCGTATGTTGTGTTTGTGTAACACTTATTTAAACTATACGCGAGTTATTCGGAAAGACCGGGTTTATCCCATTCTGAATAACTGATACGACGATAAGTCGAAGATGAAGACGGTGGTCGAAGACCAGAAGTCTTCACGTCGTTTGGGTGATTACTGATGATCTTGATTGGGCTGTACACCCAAGAAGATGGAAACAGTTGGTAATCGTCCAGACGTACTTGGAGATCGATGGATATGCGGGGTACTAGGTGCCTCCGGTTTCGTTCAGACCCAGAGCGGACTTGTAAATGGACTGTGTGTCTGACATTGGATTTTAGTCCGTGTGATTGATCGCTATTAAACATATATCTGTTTGGCGGCGGAGAATTTATTCTCTTGCTTAACGCCCTTCTCTGAGACGTACGAGCTCAGGGGTTATATATTGATGGATATCAAACGCATGGAGTGAATTGCCTGTGTGGCATGCCTAAGTGGCAATTGATCGAGGCTTCTGTTGAAAAGCAAAGTCTTGTGGTGTTGATCAAAGCATAGCCTGTGTGGCACAGCTTTGTGTAACGTGAATTCGCGAGCCTCGCACCCCGGTTGTGAACCAAAAACGGGAGAGGACCTCAGGGAGGGCATGCGTTTCCTTCTAGCTAGGGTGGTGTCAGTGACCTACCAGCCCTGACATTTATATACTTTTCACCTGTGTGGTTGTTGCTGTTGCGAGGCGCCTCGGATTGATCGGTCGTTCTCGAACCGATGGAGTCATTTAGTTGGCTCATTTACGCCCCAAAGGGCGGGGAAACGTAGTGTTCAGGCATTTTAATCCACATCGGTGGACCGGCCCAGACGATCCAAGGGTCACTCGAGCTCTGATCCTGAGACATGGGCTAGATTGTCTCGAATCGGTTGAGGACTATCTTTTGCCTCGGTTCACAGACGGAAATCCAATTTCCAAATACGTGATATTTGCGGTTTTAATTGTAGAACTAGTATGGCGACATGATATATTGTATTCATGCCGCCTATGATTAATACTTATGATTTGAAGTTGTTTTACACACTATGCACTTATAATAGTATCAAATGATTTCTTTTAAACGTATCAAGCATTCTTTGGCTGTTATAAGGTAAAAACCCTATCCCCCGGCTTGCGTTGCATTGTGTGATAGGACCTGGGTCTTATAATAGCTTCATTTTTCTTTATTTAGCATTGCGCTGTTTGTTTTATGCATTGGTATTCTTGGGAGGAAACCCGTTCCGCGTTAGCAGCGTGGTCCCTTGATTTACCTAACTTTAAAAATAAAGATTAATAACTGTTTTAGTTCTCACACCAGTCCCATGACTGACCTGGAGTTTATTGTTTTGACCTAAACTCTGGGTGCCCCTATTTTCCACACGGGCAGCTAGTAGTTTTGGTTTTGCAGATTTATATTCACAGGATCCTGGTTTACAGCTGGAACGATATCCGGAAAGCTTTGTATCCGTATATCTCTTCTAGTTGTGTATTGTATTATTTTCCGCTGCTATGTATTTAAATGTAATTTAAATCTCTGATATTTCTGTGTAATGTTTATTCATTTATACTCTGTATATTCTTGTAATCCGACGCATTGCTGTGATATACAGTGAAATGTTCTTTCGTCTGCGTTCTGTTTTGTCCTGTTCTCAAACGATAGGGCGTTTCGAACGGTCTGGGTCGGTTTAGCAACTGGTTCGGACCGAGCGAAATTCCTTCTCATCACACTTCTCTTCCGCAGTGAGATTTCTATTATGAGCTCTGGTATATTTATCTTTGACTTCTGTAGGATACCAGATAAACTAGCTCGAGCTTTAATATATTTGGATTTTTGTAAAAAAAAAATCGATCTGTCAAAATTCGGCTTGTTACATGTAGAATTCGGTGTTGAAATTTATAGCTATATCTTGGTTTTAAAGATAGTCACTCCACTAAAGGCTACTGTCTTGACTCTTTTGGCTATCCCAGAGGGGTTTTCCTCTATAAAAGACCTATTTTACTTATATTATATATATAACTATAAAAAATGCTAGTGGTTCTTCCAAAAGAAATGGGGGTGAATGCTTCCAGGTCTTTCATTAGCATCAGAAGGGGATTGTTAATTGAAGCCTGTGCTTCTGAAGGATTAGATATCCTTGGAATCGTTGCCTCCCCAGACATGCCTCTATAAAACTATTTTCATAAAACTCTTCCCAAGGCATTGTTGGAGCCGTTAGGGAAATTTTCCCAAATCAAGTGTTTAGAGGCTTTACCTCCATGGATGTCGGCATCAGTGGTCACAACAAGGAACTTATATATATATATATATATATATATATATATATATATATATATATATATTCTAAATTATATATAGGCTTTGTATTTATTGCTTGCTGTCATTGTAGGACTACAGGAATAGGTTGATTGTTGAGCAAGTGATGTCGGAAGGAATCCCCCTTTTGGAATGGCTTAGGAAATGGACTTCGATATCATTGCGGGATTTGAAGCAGATTAGCCGACACAGGTGCCGGGCCCATTGTTATGTATGTATGTATGTATGTATGTTTTACTTTCCCTTAAAATGTTATATGTGGGTTATTGCCATTGTTAAGGCATCACATTTGTATGGGGAATGATGGAAAGGACCCAAGGTTGGGGAAATTGACACTCATCAGCTAATAAACTATTGCTAAATAGAAGTGATTTTTTGCTTCATGTAGTACATAAAGGTTTAGGAAAGGAACCTTCGGTTTCTTGTTAGTGGGCAGGAACTCTACAAAGCACTTTAGGGAACTAGAGGGGATATTAATTCTGTGTAATAGGCTTGCGATACCATAAATTACCGGGAGAGAACCAGTAATAGAATGAAGGTTTGGCTCCATTGCCTAGGAAAGCAAATCTTTCCGAAAGCATAGATATGAGCATAATTGCAGAGGAAATCCATTATGATTTGCATGATAAATATTATTGTACGCTTTTAAGTTAAGTTGTGATTCATGTACTAACCATTATTGTGCAAGGGTTGTAGGGTTATACACTTTCGTATAAGATACTAACGAGAGGGAAACCCGCTCCGCTATGCGGCGTGGTGTTGTTAGATATCATCAGTGCCGATAAATAAGTTACTATCCATACCAACCTTTTTGACTGACCCATAGCTTATGTTTTTCCCTTAAACTCTCGGGTGCTCAATTGGGCAGGCCGAGGGCTTGGGTGTTTCAGTTGTTAGCTAAGAAAGTTCCGGAGGAAAAGATGGCAATAACTATTTAGGAAGCGCTATTGTGTATTGTTTTGCTGTTGGTTTTATGTATCAGCACATGTTTCTAATGTCATTATCTATATACTCTGATCACACGAGGGGGGATCTTTATATGTCTCTTTGCGTGTTATTTTATAATAATTTATATTTTCTATGAACGGGTTCCAGTTTGATTATATGAATGAATTATTTATATGAATTAATATTTGTGAAATTTCCATACTCCCCTTTTATCGAATGTTGAGATTGAAGAACATTTGATTTTTATCACCGAAAGTTAAAACTAGAGGTGACTGCAGCACCTGTAGCGTTTAACTTCCGACCTTGGAGAATGATGTGTTACCTCCCCATATTTGCTTTCTTTCGAGAGTTGTGTCTTGCTACCTACTGGACGCCTCTCATTGGTCGCAGTTGGATTCTGACTCGAGGAAGAAGGCAAAGGATGGCTTTGGCTTGTTGCCAGCTCGCAAACCACAAACTCTTTCGCGTTCTTCGAAGTTGCTTATATCCACCGTCTCCTTGTTGTCCTTTATTGGAAATCACGTATCATTAGAGGTTGTTGGTGCACGTGCCCTGCCATCTCTCCATACCAGTAAACCCTTCGCCCCTTTGGAGTCTGTAGAGAAGTGAGAGTGTTCTCAACCCATTGGCCATTGTGTGGAAACTGCTGCTCATCTTCATTATCCTCCTGCTAGTCGTGTTTGGTTGAGGGACCTTTCAGCATTTTCTAGCGGAGAGGCATACGTTAGGTTTCCAAGGCAATCACCCATTGTAAGGATGCATCCAACGACTTGGTGAACTGGCGTGGCAACTTGCTTTTTTTCATTTGGTGTTGGTTGGGAGGTCCGTGATTCAGTCTGTTGTATGTTGCCTTGTCGTGGTTTTGATTTTCGATTGCACTATGGTGTTGGGCTATGGCTTTGGGATTGGTTGTTTGATCAGATGTTTTTTCTAAAGGGTCGTTTTTGTTGAGGGTTGGGCGTGGTTTCGCTTATTGGTTGCAGCCATTTTTTGTTGGCAGGACAATCAAATTGTCTTTGGCTTTGGAAGTGCTTGTAGCTTCTCCGCTGGTATGGTATTCTTTTCGTTCTGATTATGCTTGCATTTATGTTTCCATTCCATTTTGTTTCGGGGGTTGTTTGCTATTGCTTTGTTGTTGAGCATTTTGTTGGCTCGCTGGTTTTGGTTC
Source organism: Allium sativum (assembly GCA_030737875.1). Classification (NCBI taxonomy): domain Eukaryota; kingdom Viridiplantae; phylum Streptophyta; class Magnoliopsida; order Asparagales; family Amaryllidaceae; genus Allium; species Allium sativum. The sequence goes on along the minus strand of CM060921.1, from coordinate 502,959,874 downwards.
GAACTAGGATTTTCGGTCTCGAACGTGTTTTATGTTTGCTTTTTGTCTATCATTGTATTTTTCCTACTGGTTTGTTTGTTTGGTGTATGGTTGCGCCTTATTTTGTACTTCGTCTAATCTGTCCTACATGTGCTCGTCTGCCTCACCAGCTTTGTGGTGGGTGATTTTTATTTTGTTGTCGTATGTTCATCATTTACAGTTAACTATTAGCTATGTTGTGATTTTCTTGGTGTTGTGCTTTGTGGGTTCTTTACTATTGGGGCAGTTGAATTAATTTTGAGGGTTGCGTTGCATTTCATTATGACCCCCTTGTGTGGCTTGTTGTTGCCTTGTTCTTCATCTTACTGTCCTTCATGTAGCAGTCGCTTGGCTTCTAATCGACATGTTTATTGGTGGCACTCGGTGAATGTGGTCGCCCTTCGTGTTTAGTTGTCTCCTCAGTTGTGCGCTATATCGCATACTACTCAATCTTATAAGTGTAGCGCGTTAGCCAAAATCGAACAACCAAATGGTACGTTAATGGAAGGCGTTCTGACATTAACCCCCTCTCCTCCTGCCCCCGAATCTCCTTCTTTTCTTAGCGTTGAAGAGATTAAGCTAATCAACTCTCGGTTAGCTTAACTTGAAGATAACTCTTCCTACTTTCTTGTCTTCTATGATTCTAATTTTTCTCCTCTATCCTTGTCGGGTAGTGCAGAGACCTCCTCCTCGGCAGTCGATACCATTCCCCTTTTTTCTTTATCTAGTTCTCGTCCCTGTGCTAACTCGTTCAAAGTCAAGAAATCCAAAAGGAAGAACATTTTTACTCCTCGAACAATTCATACCTGGTCCTTCATGGGGAAAGAAACTAATGCTTGAATCACTAGGCGTAACCTTTATCTTACCAGAGTTCCTATGGATAACGGTTTTTTTGGAATATTCATGGGATTGGGAACGATGCATCATTCCCTCTCCTCAAGAAAATAATCTCTAAGCACTCCATCCGAATTGTATCACTCCACGAATCTTTGGTGGGACCTGATGAGATATCTAATCTTATCTTTCAGCTGAATTTTGGAGGAGGCTTTCACAGTGTCTTTGACAAGATTTGGATTCTTTGGGACAAGGACACCGAAGCCCATTTTGTAGTAAATCTTCCTCAGCTCCAGTCTGTTGCAAGCTCTTCCTCTTATTTATCATCCCCTTCCTCTTCTTGGAGATCTACGCCAGGGATAACCACCTTGAGCGCCTTGCAATATAGCAAGATATACTCTCTTTTTCGGGGAATAAGAACGATGCATCTGTTATTAGGGGTGATTTCAATGTCATTACCTGTTAGGTAGAGAAAGTAGGTGGTTCATTGATTCATCGCCTAGTGGTTGAGTGAGGATTTCAACGCCTTCATCCTTCACTCGGGTCTAGCTGAGGTTTCATTCATTGGCTCGGCTTCCACTTGAACTAACAACCACGAGGGTCCTAGAGGATTGTATCTCTCCTTGATCGCATCTTCGGAAAAGATCAGTGGTTTGCAATTTCCTTTGTTTCCTCGGTTGAACATCTCCATTGCACCAACTCGAATCATGCGCCCATGATTCTGAAGTGTGCACCCTTTTCGGCTTTGGAGCCTACTTTGTTCCATTTCCAGTCGATGCAGACGTCATATCACTTGCTTTTTCATGCGGTGTTGGATTCCTGGGCCGAATCGGTTATTGGGAATCATATTACTCCTTTCTATCTAAAACTGAAGGGTTTGAAATGGTGGACTCTTCGTGTTTTAAAAACATATTTGACCATGTCTTCTCTACTGAAGTTGTTCTTGTTCTGGGTGAGGCTAATTATATGCAGACCCGTCTACATTGAATAAAGCTCTTCAGCATCAGCTCAACTCAAATTCAATTCGGAGTTGAGTATTGTGACTAAATTTCCCCATCAAAATGCCATGATTAAGCGGGCCATTGATAGTGACACTAACTCAATTTTTTCCACATCTCGATCAAAAAGAAAAATAAATTTCTATCTATTAACAAGATTCATCATCTTAATCTCTCTCCGCTACTCTCCCCACAAGAAGTTGAACAAATCATGCTTTATCATTTTCAGTCTCTTCTCCTGTGCCCTTCGGTTAATTCCCTTGATCCTAAAGTTCTACATTATATACCTCCGCTCATACTCCCACCTGAATCGTTTGGTCTCTACTCTCCCCTTTCAGTTGAGAAAATCCGGGCGGTTGTTTTTATTAGATAAAGGACAATGCTAGTGGTCCGGATGGGTTTAATGGTGTTTTCTACCGTTTTACTTAGGAAGTCATCCAACTGGACCTTTCCTACATGATTTAATATTTCTTTTCTAGACGTGTGCTTCCCAATAGTTGGACCTCTATTAATCTTGTCCTTATCCCAAAGATCGAAATTCCTCTTTCGTGTTTGGATTTTCGTCCCATTAGTCTCTGTAATTTCTCCAACAAAGTGCTCTCTAAAATTATGGCTAATAAGATTACACCCTTCCTTGATCGTGACATTTCTTCTTCTCAAGTTGGTTTGTCAAAGGTCGTCTTATCTCTAAAAATGTTCATCTTGCGTAGGAGTTGCTTTCTCAAATTGGCAAAAAGGTATGTGGTTCCAACGTGGCCATCAAGTTATACGTGTGAAAGCTTATGATCGTATGTCTTGGTTCCTCAACATTTGGGTTCTTCATGCTTTTGGGTTCCCTGAAACCATGATTTATCTTATCTGGCGCCTCATTTCAAATTGTTGGTTCTTTATCCTTATTAACGGATCAACCAAGGGTTTAATCCAATTAGGAAGGGGATTATGGCAAGGAGATCCCCTTTCTCCTTTACTATTTTTTATTGCGGTGTAAGCACTAGTGCGAGGGATTCACTCTCTCACGATTGCTAGGCATATCAAGCGTTTCCGCACTCTTAGTGGGTGTTCTGTCATTTCTTCTCTATCCTTTGTTGATGACATTATTATCTTTAGTAATGGGCATTGTTAGTCCATTTGTTGCCTTATCTCATTTCTCCGCCTTTACGAACTTCGTTCGGGACAGATGGTCAATATCTCGAAGAGTTGTTTCATAGTTTCCCGATTTACCGTCAACCAGAAGATTAGGCGGATAGCTCTTTCACTGGCTATTCGCTTTCGTCTCCGCCTCTCCCGTATCTTGGTATTTAGCTTTATCGTGGACATAATTTTACTTCCATTTTCGACTTCCTCACTAAGAAAGCGAGGGGAAGATTAATAGGTGGAACTCTGTCCTTCTTTCCTAAGCTGGCCAACTAGTTCTTATCAAGTCGATGCTTGATTCTCTTTGCTCCCATGTTTTCGGTGCTGTGAACCCTACTAGGTCCTTCTTTCGGTCCTACAACTCGCTTGCTTCTTCCTTCTCTTTAGGGTAGATGTGGTGACAATCACAAACATCACTTGATTTCTTGGAAGACAATTTGTCTCCCTTGGCGCGAGGGTGGTCTTGTCCTTCATAAGACTCAAGATGTTTGCAAGGCCTACGCTTGTAAACTTTAAGCTAGATTCAAATCTAACAGTTCTCTGTGGTCTTCCTTTTTGCATGCAAAATATAGGCATCCGTAACCTTCCAACTTCTCTGGGGTATCTTCTTACGTGAGTGAGACATGGAAGTGTATGCAATCGGTTAAGTTTTCTTCTAACCGTTTGTTCATGGTTTTGGTTGGAATGCAAGTAATTCACTCTCAGGACGACATAGAATTCCGTTAGGTTCCTAGTGCTTATGAACCTAATTTCTATTCATTTTGGGTCAAACACATTGCTCTCAAGGTTTCTATTCTAATGTGGAAAGTCCTTCATAAGGCACATCCTTTAGATGAGAAACTTATGAGGTTTGGCTTTCCGATTGTGTCCTGATGCCATTATTGTCGAACCAGCTCCATAGAGACGATTTCGGGGGACTGCTTGGGATTCAGTCCTCGATCCCAACTTTTCTTTGCTCACTCCGCGATTGCTTGTCGAGGGGTAAGGGCAAAGATCTCAAATCCATTCTTTTCTGTCTCATTGATTGTCTTGTTTGTTGACATCTATGGTGTGCTAGGAACAAGTTGGTATCCGAAGAATCGCATATGGCCTCTGAGCCTATTATTAGGCGGGTACTGGCGGAAACGCATTTCGCTTTCCGTGGTCGGCCTTTATTAGGTTCTCTCAACCCTTTGTCTTCCCTCCTCGCTCGTGAACTGGATATCCGTAGTGACTCTAGACCTCGAGCTGGAGTCAGATGATTTTTTTCACTTACACACCTTGTTCATATCTAGAGTGAGAATGATGTGTTTATTATTATGTTGTGATTTTCAGGCTTGAGATTCCTGGAGATTTATGGTTGCTTGGGTGGTTGTCGCTCTCGACTATGAGAGCTTAGTATTTGCATGGATTGTAGTGTTTGTGGAGGGATGATATGTTTGGTTCTTTGGGCGTCGTCGTTTGTTTTCCTCAGTGTCAGTCTTTGGTTTCTTTGTCCTGGATCATGTCCGTTTCAATGCAATTGTTTTTTCGGGATCTCATTTTTGTTTTTTCGGGATCTCATTTTTTATTTCGAGTGTTTTATGTTTTTGGTGTATTGTTGTTGGACTTTTTGATTGTATAGTCGAGTGGTCTCAAGGCATACTGATAATGTTTTTGTGAGCCATCGGAGAAAGACATGTTTCTTCTCTTTTGCTATGTATTTCTTTATTGATTTTCGTAAAATAAGAATCTATTTATAAAGTTGAAGAAAAGAGTTTTTTTTTTTTTCTTTTTTTTTGGTATTTTAAAACCTAAATTGGACCTGAGTCAAACTGTCCTTAATTTTTACAATACATCAATTTTCAGCATGGACCGGAGCCAGCTGAAGCCATTTACCTCCTTGCAGTGATTCTTTAGCCCGCCGTTAACATAAGCTGCCAGCTACTACCAGTATCACCTACACCACTAAGTTTCCTTTTTGTTAAACAGTCCCTTGCTTCTCAGAGCACTCAGTTATAGGTCAGATTCAAGTTCAACATTTCAAATAAGGACTTATTGTTGACATCATGAAAGCAATTCCTACTACTTCACATTTTGAGTTGAATATCTAATTTCTTTTCACCACATAAGTCAAAGAAATTAGAACACCCTTTCGAAATTTCTGTAGTGAAGAAGCACACTGAGTAAATAAGCGCTGAACAATTTTTTGTTGGGCACCACAAATTTACTTTATTGTATACAACCTTTACTCCAGTGAAACTAATCAGATTATGTAAAGAATTGAAGTATGTTGCCATCAGTCTGAATCAAGGTATTCCTTTCCAAATATTTCTTGATTACTATAACAGTACCACCAAAGCATTCCCTATGATTAATATGACATCAACATTCCCTTTTAATGCAAATAACATTGTACATGTTTGTTGAACTATTTCAGTTCCATTATCAGATTTGATTATTTTAACAGATTTCTGAAACAAATTTTCAACATATGCTAAAAATTCAGTTATTATTTTGGGGTACTTGGTCTTTTGTGATGAATCAAATGAATCCATGTAGCTCTTGAGTGATCATCTAAAATGGTCAAAAAATATCTTGCACCAGATATAGTAGGTACTCGATATGATCCCCAAAGATCAATGTGAACTAAATCAAAACATGCATTATGTTATTTGCATATATCTGAGCACTGAAATTTTTTTGGCTGAGCATTGCTTAGGTAACACAAAAAGGTATACTTTTGAGTTTTGACATGTTTTAATCCGAGCATTTCTGCATAATTAAGGTTCTTTCAAACCAGTACCCCCACAAATATTGGGCTTCAATTTAGCATAAACCTTGCACTCCCACAAATTAACTTTATTGAATTCGTCCTTTACTCTAGTGAAACTAATCAGATTATGTAAAGAACTGAAATATGTTGCCAGTTTAAATCAAGGTATTCCCTTCCAAATATTTCTTACATCCATACTAAAACGCCTGCTTGACTACTATAACAATATCACCAATGCATTCCGTTTAGTATGACAACACAACATTCTAGAAAAGGAATCAACCGTAAAATTAAAATACTCAGGAAAACCAAAACAGTTTTATTTTCCAATAATCCCATCAAGTACAAACTAAATTTGGATGGCCTTTGGTCAAATCCTAACTAAGCCATTGATTTTGTTTTTTAAAATCCAGTATATTGCTTGGAAGAAAAAATAACGGATGGAAAACATTAATGCAAGTGAACATGCAATGTATGAGGAAGGGCATCATGTGAAGAAGGCAATGGTATCATATCCAATTTGCACTCCAAAGGCAGCACTTGTGCAGAAGCTTCACAGGTCAACATGTTCTCAATAATCTTCAAAAGCACATTCTTGAGATCTTCTCCATTGCTCCATCCATGCACTTTTGCCTTTATCTTTTCTGGGTGGCTTAGTATCAGATCCCAAACAGGATAGTTTTTCCTTGGCATTGCATAGTCTGTTTCACTTAGCTTTGACATCGGACAGTAGTCCCCTTTTCCATCTCCAAGGTATATGAACCTTTTTCCTTTGCTTGAAGCTTGGATTCTTTCAATGATTTTACCCTGTTCATATGAATATGAACTCCATAAGAAACATACTTCAAAATATGATAGAATTGCCACTTTGTTTTTAAGTACCTTGCACATATTTGGAGGGCAAAGACTACAACCATGGGAAGAAGAAATGGCATTAAATTCATGGTAGGGTGAAATTCGAAGCTTTCCTTCATCATCAAAATGGCTTGGATTTGTATTGATTTCTGTAAAGCACCCGTAAATCCCATGATGTTTGAGAATTGTCTCTATGAAGAACACGTTTGCATCACTGACTACTCTCAAGTCACACCTATTAAATTTCACTTTATTTAATATAAAAGAAGGGTACATGATCGAAAAATAATCGGTAAAGTTATTGAGAGAGAAAAAGTACCCAAGAGAATGCGCGGTTTTGATCGCAGAAATGACATGAGGATCCAAGGGAGCTTCTTTCAACACCTTTGAGATATCATCCACAGATTTACCTTGTGAATGCAACTCTTTCATCATTGTATCCTGTAATCAAAATGAAATTTTGAACATAACCCATTTGATAACTCAGTTTAAACAATCTGAAAACCTAAAAAAGTCTTAAATTTGTAAAAGGATAATAAATGCAAGATTAACTACCATGAGTGTATTCCAAGGCATTGTCGGAAGAAGCTGCTCGAAAAGCTGAGTAGAACCTAAATTATCGACAACCCAGTTATCGCTATCAACGTCGATGATGGTTTTGTCAAAATCGAAAACTATGGTTGTTGCTGAAGCCATTGTTGTGCGTTTAACGTGCTGCGATTTGAGAAAGGTTTAAAGAATAGGTGAATTTATAAGGCGAAGTGATGAAGTAAATGCAAAGGGAATATTTGTATTCGCTGAAGGTTTGTGCGAGTTGATAGGAATTAATCCGAAATAACTGCTGAATAAATTCGCGTGCAAAATGGTATAAAAATAGGAACAATATAACATTAAGGATTTTGTAGCTTTCTTTAGTCATAAGTTTCTCATGAGGTTAGGCATCCATCGATCATGGACATGAGTCTTTTGTGATTCATCTATTTAACTATAACTATTAAAATTTAAAATTTTTAATACTTTCATTGTGTTCAGACTATGACGGTCAATGGATGCTTTCGTATGTGAATAAAGTCGTATCCGCATCTGTATTCAAAATCATTTTCGATATCCAATATATGCATTCGTAAATACTGATAAATATCAAATAATTATCCAATTTGCTAATGATCGGTAAATCAAGGAACATATATGAGAAATTTTAGTTTAACATAAATATTACAATCCAATTGATTATTAAATAGCTAATAATAAACAAATATGATGATAATAAGTAACTTTTAACAATTAATATGCATTTGGTGTAAATAATATTTCAACTTGATAAGATAATAAATTATTATATTTTACTATTGTAACAACCCGTATTTTCAATAACCTGTTATAACATAAATGGAGGCAGAATTAAACTGTAAAATCTGAATCAAGGGAAACGGGCTATGCCATTGCGTTCGTCTCGGAAAAATACGCGAAATAGAGTCCGAGTTTTCAAAAATCGGAGTCCGTATGACCAAGATATGGCCTCGCGAAGTTTCACGAAAAATTCCCAAATTAAAGTATACTTAATTAAGTGAAATAGATTGCGCAGAGAAATATATATATATATTGATATATATATATATATATAATTGAAAATTAAATAAATAAATATGCAAAAATGTTCAAAACAGCGAATTGGGAGAGGGGAATAACCGAACCGGCCGATTTTTGAGGTCGACCCGAGCTCGCTGGGTCGACTAGGGGTTAATCCAGGGTGTTTGGCTGTCAACCCGTGGGCCGATTCGCTCAAATGCAGATTTTGCATTTGGATGGTTCTCATGGTTCATCTTTAATCTAAAGGCCCTAGATGGTTCCTACACTTGACTTCTTCCCCAAGACATGCTTTGATGGCTTGGATTGAATCTAGGTTTAATCCTATGGCCTAAAACTCTTGCCTAATCTATAAATAAGACCCTAACCTATCCTAAATCCTCATTATTCATTCATGCAACTAAACTATGGCAAAATTGCTACTCTCATGGCCTCCACTCAACTATCCTAGCCTCCACTTCATTTCTATGAGAAGTTTCATGATCATGAGAGTATTAGAGAGTCCCTATGTTAGTATGAGAGCTTCTCAAGTTGATTTCAAGGCTAAAGTTTTGATCTTTGTTCATAAAGATGGTTTTTTTTTTTATTGATTTGGAGTGTTCATTTTTGGGTTTTTGGGTGATGGCATGCATAGGCTTCATCACAAGCTTTAATTTAATCGATTTAGGCCTTCATAGCAATGTAAGCCCTTTCCCTACTCTTAGGTATTAACTATGAAGTTAAATGTTCATGTAGAAAGTTTGGGTTTGATCATTGAGAATGATGCATGCTAACATGTTATGCAAGTTTATGAAGTCATTATCTTGATCTTATGAGCAAAAAGCTACAACCTTTATGTTGAAATGTTGCATTATGCAACATGAGAACCTTCATAATCTTCTTGTCAACTTGCATATGAAATCATAACCCTTATATGATGATATATGCGAGTTACTAGTCATCATTCTATGTCTTTAGTCACCATGATTCGTTTATGTGCCAAGTTTGGGTTTATGCATGTTTTTGAGGTGTAAGAATGTAACATGCAAGCTAATGAACACATTTGTGCCTCATTTGCCACCATGATTAACTTGTGGCTTAATACCCATTTTTGTCATTCCTTTGCCAAGTCTCTTCTTTTAATCCATTACGTTGTTGCGAACGTATATGCGAGTTTAAAAGCGTTGGGTTATGTTATGGGTAATTTCTAATGACATGAAAATACAACTTGAAAACATGACTTGAAGTATAACATGGAAGTTGACATGTAAGTATGCATAAAAACATAAGCTTGGGAATTTACCTATTAAGTTAGGTCTACCCATTGGGAATTTATCTATTAAGTTAGGTCTACCCAATTGCTTGAAAACTTGACTATGAACATGACACTAGACTAAACATGAAAGTGGCCAACTCGAGGTTGGGTTGAGTTTGCAACGTAAAACTACCCGGAACCGACCGGCCTAACTAGTAGTTGCAAACAATAGGACCCAATGTGAGAAGTTGGTCATGTTGTGCTTGAACCCGAGGTTAGACCAAGTTGTGGTGTAAAGCTACCCGGAACCGACCGGCTTAACTAGTAACCACAACAAAGTCTAATGTGAGAGGTTGGGGTGCATTAAGTAATTAATGTCACATGATAGGGTTAAGTTAATTTGATTAATAACTCTTAACCAAATATGACATGGATAAAGGGGTTAAGTAAATTGGTTAGGCTAATGATACTTAACAAAACATGACAAGGTTGGGTAGGTTAAGTGATTTGATTTGCCTAATGACGCTTAACCATTTTTATACGACTAGTGGACGGGGATTAAGTTAACCAACACTTAACCAATCCACCATGATAATTTGGCAAGGTTAAGTAAGTTTTCTTAATGACACTTAACCATACAAGATGATTAGGGGATGGGGTTAAGTAATTTGCACCTAACTAATCCGACACGGTAATTAGATGGGGTTAAGTAATCCACACTTAACTAATCTAAACACGGTAATTCGATGGGGTTAAGTTAAACACTTAACCAATTTAAACTCGGTAATTCAATGAGGTTAAGTAACCAATACTTAACCAACTTAACTTGATAATTTAATGGGGTTAAGCAACTTATACTTAACCAATTATACATGATGATTTGATGGGGTTAAGTAACTTACACTTAACCAATCTAATACGCGGACCTGATAAGGTTAAGTCACAAGACCTTTTTAGAATATACTTAACCATTGTAGTACGATTAGAGGATGGGGTTAAGCCAACCTATACTTAACCAATCCGACTCGATAATTTGATGGGATTAAGATAATCTATGCTTAATCGATCTAGCAAGATAATCCGTTAGGATTAAGGTAAGCTAGTACTTGACCAATTTGACTTGATAGGGTTAAGTCATGAGCCTCTGGGTACACTTAACCAACTTGTGGGACTAAGTCTTGAACTTAAATACTTAGCCAATCTTTGACGTGATTCGTGGGCGGGTTAAGTCATGGACTTGAATGATAACACTTAACCCAATAGACAAGCCCTAGCTAGAAGAACTAGGTAGAAAACCGTGGTTAATCAAGGATAACGGGAAAGGAAGCTAAGTGGTAAACCTTAGTTAAGGGTAACTAAGTAATAATTCTTAGCTAAGGACATAGGGCTAATTCTCAAAACGATGAGTAACCTGATACGGTAGGTCATCGCTTAGTATACGAGGGGGAGCAAGTTATCTGACTTGGATAAAAGCTCCAGCGCACTGGGTGCCGAAGTGGAAGCTTCGGGGGACGTGAGGATATTCTTGGGATCCCTTTGTGGGCTGCCAGGTAATTATACTAGGCCCATGAGAGGTTAAGGTCTGCGTTAGAAGGACCAAGAGTATGCCTTGGTTGTTATGCGAGCAACCTAAAGACTGGGATGGATTAGCGTGGAGTCGACGATTCTTGTTTTTGCCCTGGATAGCGCATCGCCGACTACCTACCATCTTTAGTCAATCGTGTACGTGCGGAAAGGCAGGGAACCCCCAACAGACCATGTGCTTGCTATCGAGTCATGGGTGAGGTTGGCCCGTAGGAAAGTGGGCTATAGTGGTTGAGGGAGGGGTCACGTGGGACCATAGCCACGGGTACAAAAACAGACCTTGATATCTGCATCGGCAGACGATTTAAAGCTCCCGACCGAGTTCCGTATTTCTTGATTTGCCCTGGCACGGAACTCGGATGGCACATTGGGGAACATGTGCATCTAGACATGGAAAACGATTCACGATACATACGTGGGATCAAGGGCGCGGTTGACGGGTGGCGTAATCCCTAGTGGTCCTAGGTGGCCAAAACCCAAACCGAGACACGGAAACGTTCATTAGGTAGCATAATTCCTAGCGGTCCTAGGTGGCATAAATCCTAAGTGGACGCGCGATAATTCATGGTAAGGAAACACAACTAGATCCAGGGTTGCAGTCCAAAACAACTTCAAGGATAAACCGTTTACATGGGAAAGCCCGTATAGCCTACGGCAAAGGACTGAACTTATACATGGAAAGAAACATATGAGTTGAGTAACCTATATATGCGGCATATTAGGTTGACATGGACCATTACACGACTTTTGAGTAAGGGTCATTCACGGATAACTCGTAATACAGTTGGGGTACTAGTACGGTAGGTGCAGAGCGGATATACAGGATAGATGCCATGGGACGTTATACGCAATAGATATCTTGGGATATTATACTTGATAGAAACCTGACAATGTGATACCTTGTTTTATCTTGACATCGTAGTTTATCACGACACCCTAGTTTATCTAAGTTCAGTAGTTCATCCTGTTATTTTGATTTGGCTTATCTATCTTGTTATCATGCTTATGTTCATCTCAGTTTCTCATGTCAGTTAACTTTACTAGTTTTTATACTAATAGTAGATAGGGCTTACTCAGTCTTTTTGACTGACCCGTTTTGTTTCGCCTCTTTTCTTCCGTTCCCCCCCCCAAGGTTACAGGGAGGAAACACTGCTGTTTAGTTCGGACTTCTGCTGCTTGAAGGTCATCATGGATGGCTTGGACTTTTCCTGGCTATGGCTACTTTACTGTTTTTACTTGGGGAATAATTTATGAAAATGTCTTTATGCTTCTTTACTATTGCAAGACAGATTTTGATGTACTCTGATGTAAAAGGCTTTAGACCTTATTTATTCATGTTATGAAAGTTTGATTTTACTTCCGCTATTTTTATATGTTCTGTCTTGTGATATTTCTGTGCATGTTTACCAATAATGCCCCTCTAAAGCTAGTGCATTCCTTTGCGAGTGACCCTAGCGGAGGCAGGGTGTTACAACTATTATGTTCAAATACACGTAATTAAACCTATAATTAAACCGACCTTTAGGGAGGTTTCCCTACTTTAAGAGACACTAAATAAATTTGTCTGTGCAAATAAATTTCGGCCGTTTAATCTCAGTTCCGCGTTTCCTTCCCTCTTTGTTCTCCGTTTCTTTCCCCGCAATCCAAATCAACGCCAGAATTTCTCCTCTTTTCTCACCGTTTCCATTTAATCCGCTAATTTACTATTCGTGACACCTCCAAACATACAATTCATTTCAAAAGCAGGTACATATAATTCATTTCATAATATATTGCATCCAAACTAATTTAAATTATAAATAATATACTGTTGAATATCTACCTGTGTACTTTTCTACTGTTTACTTACAAGGTATAGTAGAAGTATGTCCAACCATGTTTGCCTCCTTGTTTGAATGATTTCACCAAATTTATCGCCATTCCTACTAGAATGAAGCACTATAATTTTGGTTTACTTGAAAGAAAGTCCGGTATTAGATAGAAAATTATTTCATACGAATTTGAGTACTCTTGGTTTTCTAGTGGCATGTAACAACTATCAAATGAATTAATATCTGACGGCAGGCGTTTTGTAATTAGGTGTTTTTGGCATGTTTCTTTAAATATAGATAAGTAAACTTGCCACACTTGTAAATTATACTGACTTTCAAATTTCTGATGTTGCGTTCAGTTTGATTTGAGATTAAAATAAGATTATAACATCCTTATTCAGTTTCGACTATTAACATAATGAGTTACATGGTCAAAAAAGGGTATTTATAATTAATTTAACTGATGTATGATTAGCGTTGTTGCAATATATTTAATCTCTTATCTTCCTGAAAAGAACAAAAAAAGAGCACGAACACGTTTAATCACCTATTTACTGGAATTTATTGATAAAAAGATTTTGAAACTGTACAGCTAACAATCAATTGGTTGGTGCCCTGCTACATTCAATTTTTACATTTATCAACGTATGTAGGACATAGTTTCCTCTGCTCATTGTCACTGCACATGTCTATGTTTCTCTATGCATATGATGTCTACTAATATATTCACAAAGATTTTGCTGATCAACATACAAGTTTTACAGCTTCACTGAAATTCATTAAGGAAGAGAGATCAAATATTAATTGGCTGGTGCTGTATAGCATCTATACATTCAGTGTTGACATTCATCAGCATGTGTAACACACGATTATCTCTGCTCATTGTCACACTGTATATTGTTAAATTTCTATATGCATATTGCATATAGTGTACTGGTAAATTCACAAAGATTTTGTTGATCAGTTCACAACTTTTTACAACTTCAATAAATATGTATGTCTTGTCATATGTGCATTAATGTTGAATACTGCTCTCTGTAGCTTATGGGGTAGACATGTTAAACACGATTGGGTACATATATGAAAGGCAGGCAGTAAAGGAACTCGGCAAGAAAGCATTATATCTAGGCAATCCCTTTGTTGCTGAATGGTTCGGAAAAAAGGGACACATCATCAAGTCACATGTAACTGCTACACCAGATGTGTTGTATGATCATTTCAAAGTACAATGCTTATGTTGCCTCTTAAATTTGCCCTCAGTTTCTTTTTCCTTTTTTCAATTCATGCTGGTTAATTTGCATTATATACAAGTGATTGTCAGAAATCCTTTAATAAATGTATTAAACTACAATAAGATGTACATTTTGGGAATTCAAAAATTTCGAAGTTTTAAATTTTTGTTGAAAGAACTAATAAAGTAACAAACTCCTTATAGAGCATTTTGATAGTTATGGTGGAGATCAGCTCCCAGACTGAAAATGCATTCTGTTTATGTTTCATTAATTACTTAAGATTTGTTGCAGTAGTTGCAGTGAAGATTTATTATAATCTTTTTGGCACTTCTCTAGTTGCAGTATTTTTAATTGTTGCTTTGCTAAATCATACTGGTTGCTTATTCTATTTTGTATAGTTTAAAAATATTTCAGCATGATTTTTTCTGCTTTTCACCGACCATTGTTTGCAAATCATAGGAAATTTAGTATTTTTCCGAACTCTGTTAGAAGATTTACTGCTTGAGAAAGAATCCTTGCGCTTGAGTATTATTATTTTGTAATATTGCCGAAGGAAATTTGATAGGCAGAACCCAAAAACGGGAGATTTTTTTTCATATTCCATAAAGATTAGTTTAACTTAAATTAATTTTAGTAACTTGTGTACTTGTTTACTGGACATGTTAAAGTCCACAAAGTTTTTGATGAATTTAAAAGATAAAACATATGGGCGTTGTTCTACTTTAAAACCTAAATTACTTGTTCTAATCATAAACTAGAAAATATTGCTTGTTTGAAAACATATTAGCAATTCATGACTAATTTTATCACCCATATTAGATGCATAGAGGTACCTGCAGCTTACATGTTTCTTTGACTTTTATGTGGAACATGTTTAAATTGTAATCAGTAGTCTCTTGTAGACGGTGATGCCCAGTTATTCATTTGGGTATTATCTTTAAATTCCCATGCTTTAAGCACTTCAATTTCAATTTTACTATGTATATTTGCAAGTTGTCTGCTCTTAATTGCTACTCAAAATTTTGTTAGTTCAGTTTTTATTTTGATTAAGGAGAAGGTTCTTTAATTTTTAGACGAAATTGTTTAGATTTTACTTCCATCTCACGGGGGATAAAGGACTACAGGTTATTTCTATATCATTGACTTCACTATTCTTGACTCTAATTTTTTTTTTAAATTTATCAGCTTCTTTCTGCAGCCTGCTATCTTGTCTAAGTGCAGAGAATCTCCTATTTGTTTGATAGCAATCTTCTCATGTAAGAATAAATACTTCATTGTGAACTTGCTCTATCTTGA
The DNA here is from genome assembly GCA_030737875.1 of Allium sativum. Taxonomy (NCBI): domain Eukaryota; kingdom Viridiplantae; phylum Streptophyta; class Magnoliopsida; order Asparagales; family Amaryllidaceae; genus Allium; species Allium sativum. The sequence continues at coordinate 502,944,557 of CM060921.1, read as the reverse complement.
CTATTGTTATTACAATTTTTTTGTTGTATTGCAGCATATTTGTTTGTCCTTGTTCTAACATAAACAGTATTTACGTTTGCATGCTGGTTTTCTATTGAACTTGTGAGCTTAATTATGCACGTAATGTACCTACAATTAGTTTTTTTTTTCACAGTTCCTGAAAGCTTACAAGTGGATTTGTTATTTTATTATATCATAATGACTTTTAAATCAATTCTATAGGACATGGAACTGAGTACTTGTTCAGACCAGTGGCTCAACTGGAGGAGGAAGAAGATGCAAGCGATTTTAAGCCAGAAGACGTAGACGAGGAAATCAAGGAAGAAGATGATGACATGGCTAGGGAAGCTTCTAGAAAGGGCAAATCATCCGTGAAAAGGAAGCTTGATTGTGATGAAGAATATCTTAGGGCATATTTAACTTGTTTTTAGTTGGAAACAGTTTTTTTTGGTTATATTTAAACAATAATTGACACATGTAGTCAATCAAATTATGACAAATAATATATTTCATTCAATTAGTTATATTTAGTTAATTGTGATTGGTTTCACATTGCGAAATACAATGTCTACAACTAGACATTGCAATTGATAATGTCTACTGTTTTGTTTGTCACATCATATCAACAATCTATTACATATTAACATCGAAGATAATATTTACTTCAAATTATTAAATGCTTATCTGTAATGTATATAACATGACAATCACAATAGCATAGAAGATGCTTTTAGTCTTAAGTTGTTTTACATGTACAATTCAGTGTAATTGGATCTGCATTGTTTTTAAATATTTTCATTTTCTCTTAAATTACTACATTATAATTTTTTATTATAATTCGACTTAAAATAAAATTCATTAAATATTTTTTCATTTCATATTATACACTTTAACGGTCGGCTGTCCCACCATTGTGCGGTAATACTAGTCATAAAAAAGCAGATGGATAATTATTGAAGGTAGATGTGTCTATATCAACATGTGTATCCGTTCTTAGGGATATCGAATATTTATTTGTTTTTCGGATATGGATGCAGACGAATTTCAAAATTTTCTAGTATCAATCGAAATCCCTAGTTCAAACACAACATGTGTATGAAATTCAAAGATCATTTATCCAAAAATATTGAATTTAAGGGGCAAATTTTTAATTCTCAATTTTAGGGATTTCAGTATAAAAAAATACATTGAATTTCCAAAAGTGATAAACCCTAAGTATGATTTTTAGCATATAAAATTGTGAATATTTTTTTTCCATAGTTTCACTTCCGCTTAATTTGTTCTTTGCACACATCATTCACATCCTCCCATGCCCTACACTTCTTCCACCAAAGTACTCTTATTCCATAGCTTCTAAGCATATATTGAAAATGCAAAACTTAAAGTTCTCTTTTCAAACCAAACAAAACATAGCATTTTAACCATTTTTATACAACATCATGTTATAATTATGTCATTTGATCTTTAAGCAAAATAAACCTAGTCATTCGGTAACACTATGCATCAAATTTGTTCTGGTAAGTAATAAGTGGTTATTGCTCACATTTGAATTTGTAAATCAATTTTGTAACGTTCTTATAATTATTTGTCAAACGCAAGAACCGAATGAAGATAGTTATAAGTAGCTTTGACTGTTTATTATAAGTTGTCAAACATGCATTTCCAATGTTCAAAATTAAGCACTATGAAGGTAACAATGTTTTGAAAAGAAGATTTTGGCAACTATTTTACCATGAAGAGGGAATTTATTAGGTAACATTTAGTTTAACAATTTTAGTTTTGAATTTTTATTTATACAAAAGTACGAACAACGCATGTATATCACAAAAAAACCACCATTTTATAAAACGAAGTTAACACACAAAACAAAAATAATTTATTTTTAATTTATTATATTTCAAGAAATAATGGAAAAACGAAAGAAAATCCATCAATCTTCAATTCATCCCCTCCGTCGTCCGTTCACACTTATCATATTTTGGAATTAATGTTGAAGACTCAAAACAAAAAACACAAGACAAATCAAACTTCCCCTTAACTTTTAACTTCATTCTTAAAATATGAATAATTTATTTTCCTATACCAACATGTATAACACATTGTATATACAATTAATCAACCATTAAATATTGGAAAAGAAGTAATCCATGATGAATTTTTATCCCTTAATTACACTTAGGTCGTACAGATATTCCAACCAGATTAAAAGGTCTATACAAGTGTATGATTTGAAGTTAGGAATATAGAGAGTACTGAATAAATAAGATCGACAATGTTTGCATTTCTACCAAAGGAAAAATGTTCGATTATGTAATTAAAGAAAATCAAAAGGTATTTTGAGACACCAAATACAACAGTTTATCTATATTTCTCTTCCGTTTTTTTAAACTTAATATTTATTGTTTAATTTATAGGGTGACGTCAAAATGGCGTCAAAACCCAATAAGGATAAAAATTAAAGAACATAAATTGAAAATAATAAGAAACTAACACATAAGAACACCTACCTACATTCACATTTTCATAATTTTTTTTAATTTTTAGAACCATAACTTGGCTTCTCCTCTCTCCTTTCAAAAATGGAACCAAAATTTCTCCACAGTCGGTTTTTTATTTCCAGCTAGCATTTCATTATTAGATATGAATCAAAATAATTTGATTGTGATTAACTGTTGTCAACTTTCATTATAAGAATATTTTCCATTTTTGTAATTGTGTAACCTAATTAAGACCAATATAGTAAAAAACACAGTTTGTAGTAAACATTTGTTGCTATGATATATAGAGCATAGTCAAAAGCCTTCATTACTACTATGATTAAAAAAAATTATTACATTTGTCTCAATAACTTATAGTGGTTTGGTGTACTCTAATCAAGATCCACTCAACAATGTTTCCCTTTTATTTATATTGTAGATTTAAAATTTAAAATTACTATCCATTGGAATATGTGAAATAAAAATGACAAAGTGTAAGGCAAGTGAAAAAGAAATGATCATTTACGATGAGTTAATCGTCATGTATTTATAGACAAAGGCATTCAAATATTCATGAAACAGCCCAAACCTCCCTGTAAAAGAAAGCCCAGATTGCTTTGAGAACACGACAAATCAAAACACATACAGAAGAACATTTCATTGTATATTGCAACAATTCCATCAGATTACAAGAATATAACAGAGTATGAATAAATAATATACATTTGATAAATATCAAAGATTTAAACTACATTTAAATACATAGCAGCGGAAAAATAATACAAAACACAACTGAAAGAAATACACAGATACAGAGCTTTTCGAATATCCCTTCAGCTATAAACCAGGATCCTGTGAATATAATATCTGCAAAACCCAACTACTAGCTGCCCTTGTGGAAAATATGGGCACCCAGAGTGTAGGTTAAAACAATAAACTCCAGCTCAGTCATGTGACTGGTGTGAGAACTAAAACAGTTATTATTCTGATTTTAAAGTTAGGTAAATCAAGGGACCACACCGTATAACACGGAACGGGTTTCCTCCCATGAATAACAGTGCATAAACAAATAGCGCAACGCTAAATAAAGAACAATGAAGCTATTATAAGACCCAGGTCCCATCACACAATGCAACGCAAGCCGGAGGATAGGATTTTACCTTATAATAGCTAAATAATGCTTGATACATGAAATTTAATCTTTTATTATTACTATAAGTGGAGAAAACAACTTCAAACATAATTGTGTCAATCATAGGCAGCATGGGTACCATCTATCATGTCGCCACACTAGGCTCTACAAATAAACCGAAATACCACGTATTGGAAATTGGATTTCCGTCTATGAACCAAGGCAAGGGATCGTCCTCACCGCTTCGAGACAATCTAGCCTACCATGTCTCAGGAACAGCCGCAACTACACCTAGGAGCCACAGGGTCGGTCGACACTTACGTTAGTGGATTATAATTCCTGAACAATGCGTTTCCTCGCCCTATGGGGCGTAAATGAGCCAGATGACTCAATTTCCATCGGCACCGCAGTGACCGATATGTCCGAGGCGCCTCGCATTCCAAAAACCACATAGGTAAAAATATAAAAATGTCAGGGCATGCAAAACCCTAACACCACCTCTAGCTAGAAAGAAATGCATGTTCTCCCTGGATCCTCTCCCGTTTCTGGTTCATACCGGGGTGTGAGGCTCACGAATTAACGCTATACACAAAGCAGCGCTATATTAAAGCTATGCTTTGATCATCAACCACAAGACTCTTCTTTTCAACAAAAGCCTTGATCATTTGCCACTCAGGCATGCCACACAGGCAATTCACGCCATGCGACTGATATCTATCGATATTCAACCTTTAAGCTCGTACGTCTCAGAGAAGGGTGAAGTAAGAGAATAAATTCTCCTTCACCATACAGATGTATATTTAATAGAAATCAATCAACATAGAATAAAATCCAACGTCAGACACGCAGTCCATTTAAAAGTTTGTTCTGGGTCTGAACAAAACCGAAGGCACCTTATTCCTCGTCCCGTATGTCCAATACAGGAGAGAGGTCCTCGCATATCCGGTCGACCTCCAAGAACGTCTAGACGATCACCACTAATTATTACATTGTCTTCGGTGTACAACCCAATCAAGACATCAGTAATCATCCAAACAATATCCGGTCTTCAACCACCGTCTTCATCGTCGACTCATCGTCGATTCAGTTATTCAGAATGGGATAAACCCGGTCTTTCCGAATAACTCGCGTATCTAATAAACAAATGCTATAAAAACACAACATACGCCTCATTCCAATTCTGAATATTCGTTTATTTAAATATTCATATCCTTTGGGAAAGGTTCCCATTAATTTTATCAAAGATAAATTCTTTAAATCTATTCTTGAATCTTCCTTTGGATATCAATCCATACTAAATTAAGGTTTATCCAAACTATTCGGGATTAGCGAACCTTGCCGAAGTAGTCATTTATTATATTTCCCAATCCCAACCTATTCATCCCTTGAAGCAAAACTGGTAATACTTCATATCTAATACCGCGGTGTTATCGGTAAAATTAATTACCATTTCACGTTCAAATCTAATTAAAGATTTAAGTATCTCTTGGAGTAAAACCGGCGATACTCCATTTTCGATCATTTCTCAGACTTGATAATTTAAATTATCAAAACCTCATTTCAATCTAATTAAAGATTCATTAAAACTCCACTTAGTTTGACTCTTCCCAAAAATAAATGTTAATGATTATTTAACTTTGGGAAATCATATCCTGTCTTTAACTGGGTTAAAGAACCAATGTCATTTAAAACACGGTTCACGATAAACCCAAAATCACATTCCATTAATTATGGAATTTTCACAGAAAACAGATCAATGTATAATCGATGTCAATTTTCGTATCCGACTAATAATATAAATGGAATAACTACAAAGCCTTTTAAATTCTATATATATTAACAGTCTTCCACCACAGAAGCTCATTTCGATTATTACCAAATCGAATTCCATTCCATTCCAATTTATTTTATTAAATTGGAAAACTTTACTTCGGAAAAATTCCATTAAATCTTAATAAAAGATTTATATATTCCAAATCCCATTTCACTGTAAACCGGGTTAAAGAACAAGTGTTATTTAAAACACAGTTCACAATAAACCGAATTCACATCCCATTTTATTCCAATTAAATGTTAACTAATTGGTAGCTCTCCTTTAAATCTTAATTAAAAGATTTATTCTTTTCACACGGAGTTTAAGAACAGTGTTAAAAAAGACAACATCCACGACAAACCCAAAATTCAATTCAATTCAATTCCAATTAAATGTTAATTAATTGGTAAACTTCATTTAATCTTAATAAAAAGATTTATATCTTTTCTCAACTGGGTTTAAGAACAGTGTTAGTGAAGACACCGTCCACGACAAACCCAAAATCCCATTTGATATTAAATACAAGGCTCTAAATAGAAAATATATCGGCTTATATTCAATATCAAATTCTGAAAATCAACAAATATCGTATTGGAATAGCGATATATATCTTCCAAATTCCTCCACAATGTCCGTATAATCATGGAATCCAATATCGAAATATCCCGAAGATAATTTTGATTAAAATCCATTCTAATTCATATATTGGAAATTCTGGTTATTTTTAAAACCATTTCAAATCCAATTTATTTATTTAAAAATATTTGATTATAATTCTAATTCATAACTAGCCCATTTTGATAAAAATATATTTCTATCTTTTCAAATATGGAATTTTTCAGCCCAATTCTTTCCAAATCATTTATTATGATTTTATATAAATAATTAATATTTTTAATAATTTTATCAAGGCCCGTACAATCGATTTCCATAAATGGTCATCTAACTGCACTTACAGCGACCTTTTCCAAATTTGATTTGGACATAATTCCAAATACAACCATTAGATTTCAAATCTTTTATATTCGTTGGAAAGCTCTTTTCGATACGAACCTAACGGTTTCGGTTTTAGGAGAATCCGACGGTCGGCTCTCCCGTAACGTCAATTCGAAGTTAATGGTCGAAATTCGCGAACTACTGCGGCGCGGCGTGTTCTATTCAGGCCGTTAAATATATAATATATATATATATATATATTTCGCCAATTTCCATTTAAAACGTATTTTATAAATCGTTTTAACTTCGTTTTAAAAATGATTTCAACTTCATATTCAATTTTAAATCAAAATTGAATATTCCATATCATTAATATATAAATGATAATATTTTCAAAATATCAGATTTTGAAATCAATTCCTTTTCAATAATTCATAATAAAAATGAATAAAATCGATATAATTATCATTCGCGTCAAAATGGCGCATATCTAATCAACACGGTTTTATATATTTTAATATTTTCGTGTCCATCCAAAATCGGACATCAAAATCAGATTTTGATTCTTTTCTGAATATTATTTTAAAATATTCGTTAATTTAAAATATTCGTTCCATCTGAATTGGAATCAGACACAGTCAATTACCATATAATGTTATTTATGTGGATTTCATACACACATGTACACAACAATAATCAAACACTGTCAACCATCATCAAGAGTGCATTTTTCAACTGTATAAGCGTTAAAATTAAATAATTAACGCTTATTATAGCTTGTCAACCCATAGATTGAAATACAACTAAACAATTGGGATTAGTATACGTCAAATATCATCCCAATACCCGTGTGGGGTTTCAATCAACAAACACTGAATATTATTTGTGCAGGTGGGCAATGTGTAAAATATATCATCCCAATCAATATCAGTCGAATGGGTGTACATAAACAAATCGTACGATTTGTAAATGAATATTTATTTTATTCATATACACGTTAAAAATTATATTTTTAACGATAAAATATTTAATTCAACTCATGAATATTTTATACAGTCCATTCCACATCACAATCCATCACAATGACACAATACAATCAAACAAACAAGTCATCCATGGTCTGTGGATGACAGAGAGCAGTTCATATATGCAGTTATAAAATAAATAACTGTATAAAGAAAATTATAGTGAGGGGCTTTCACCTAGGAGCTAAACCAAACATCGCGACTCTTTATATGTAGAAAATCTTCGCCGTGTTTCCAATGAGATCCGTTTCACGCGGTATATGTTAAAAATCATGTCTTTAAGATCGCTACCTCATTATAAAGATCAAAAATTTATATTTGCTATGCATATGATAAAAAATTTATTTTTATTTCAAATCAATTTAAATAAAAATCGTATTTTTATTTTACTAATCATACGATAAAAATCATATTTTTATTATGCTAAGAATATAAAAATCATATTTTTACTTCCTGCTGTATAGATAAAAATCACATTTTTACCGTGTTAAAAATCATATTTTTTTAATGATTTCATTTATATAAAAATCCTGTCCTTAAAACGATTTTATTTATATAAAAACTGAAAATGAATTCAATGTTATTTATATTTTAATAATCCATGTATTTTTATTTTTAAAACAATGCTAACTTTATTTTCAAAACAATTTCTATTTATATATTTTAAAACGACGCAAATTTTTAAAGCAAAGTTATTTATATAAATCATATTTTTATATACCTTATTATAAATTATAAATCATATTTTTTATATTTTATAAAAACAATGCTATTCTTTATCTAAAAACAATGTTATTATATTTAAAAACTGAAATTTAAATCAATGTTAATTACCTTTCCTGATTAATACCTCAGCACGTCGAGCAGTGCTCGCCTCCTAGGGCTTCGAACTGCGCCTTCATCCAACGACCGGAGCTGGATCATAGAGCCACACGCGAAGCGCCGCCACGACGCCGACCCTTTCCCCTAGCAACGGCAAACTCGCTCCACCCACGACGCCTCAAATCGCGAAAGAACAACGCCACTTCATGGCCAGAATCCGTGAAAACTACCCCTCTATTTTCAGTTGTCCGTATAGCTTTGAAGAGAATGAAATTCTCTTTGATTTTTGTTTTGGAGTTCAGAAAATTAGGGCGTGGATCGATTGGGATTTGTGGAGAAAGTTTTGAACATTCGGATCGTCGGTTTGGTTTGGGGAGCGGCTGTTATGGTTGACCGCGGGTTTGCTTTGACTTAGGGTTGGAAAGAAAATCCTTTTTATATATAATATATTAAATATTATTTTAATTTGCTTTAAAACTCTAAATCAAAACAAACTCCAAATCGAATCCAACAACTGTTGCCTCTAGCTAAATACCGCCATTCCAGACACAATGAGATATATTCGGTAAGCCAATTCGACTGTTACGATCAGTTTTCCTTTGAATTTAAAATATAAATAAATATATTTCAAATTCAAACGCACATTCTAATTTACCGGGGCCACATATGGACTCCAAAAATTACAGAAAATAAATCTAGCTATGTTTTGACGATGTGGTCCTTACAAAACTAATTTCGTCGAATTTGGGGACCGTTTGAAAAACGGTCATTTTTCAGTCGATTAAATTCGAACTGAAATTAACAAACACGTTTAAATCCGCCACGCTCACATATTGATTCCAAAAATTATGAAAATTGGAATCTAGCAATAACTTGACATTCCGGATCCAACAAAAGTGGTCTCATCAAAAACGGAGGTCGTTTGCAAAATGGCTATTTTTAACGGCTAAAATTTTATAACGACTATTCTGAATTTTCAACTGGGCATAACTTTTTATTCCCGCTATGAAATTTGGATTTTCACATTCGTTGGAAAGATATTTTCAAACATATTCAAATATTTCTAGTTTCACTAAAATCCGGTTTATTTTGAATCCTGTACATTCATTTGAAATTCAAAATCGAATTTTCAAACTACCGCGCCATTTCCAATTCCTTTTATAATTAAAATAAATATTTATATTCTAAATTTATTTATACATTCTAATTCTATTCAAAATAAATTTCTCATCGTTATTATTTAAAATAAATCATTTTAAATATTCAAAATTCACTAAAATTGCTAAAATAAAAATTTTAAATTGGTTTTGATTTTCCAGGTTGTTACAATTCAACTTAAGTTTCTCCACTACAACCTTCAGGATATGACCAAGTCTTATAGAAAATTGGAGTCTCGAGTTCCCATTAGTTAGATATCTCCGCCAATCACGAATATTTACGAATCCCTAATAGTTGATGTTGAGGGTACGATGCCTTTTGCTATGGTTCAGCCCTATACTGCCTTCGTGTTTCCATACCTATTTTGAGTAGTTGCCTAAGTGTTTTTCAATCCAAGCAGTGAATTGGCGATTCAATGAAGTATTTGAATCGAATGTTGATGGCAAGAAATTATGGAAGTGTGTAATTTATCAGTGGAGTATGAAAGTGAAACTACGCTATAGATGCCCTACTACAACGAAAATTCAAGGGGTTGCTAGCTATAATGTTACGATACATATGCTGCTTTTCGTCAATTGCAACGCACGCTTCAAGGTGTTAGCATAGATATCGGCAAGATGTTGCGATATCTCTAGATATATTCTAATTTAAAAAAAAATTGACACCTTAGTAGTCCAAACCATCGTTTTAAACAAAATCTCCACCGTTAATCAACACCATCAATCCACTCTAGGGGTATTTCTATTTTCCACTTTTATTTTTATTTTCCCGCCATCTTTTTCACTTCGTTTCACCAAATTTCCAAATCTAATCCCTAATTGTGATTTCGATTCAAAATCCAAATTACACCTTCAATCCAAATCGCACAAACCGCTATCGAGATCTATTGCGTCTCTTCTTTCCAGTTCGAACCTCGAAATCGGCAGTTTCCTCTCTCCGTTCGAACTCACTCGAACCCAGAAATCTCCATCGCTGGATTTCCTCACCGCCTATCCCTGTTCGGACCCAGAAATCAGCTCAAATCTTGTCGTCGATTCCTGGCTCACCCAATCTTGATAATTTATTTACAAGGCAAGTATTGAATGTTAATTTTCATTGATAGATTCCTATTTAACTCAATCAGTTTATTACCACAGAACTTCCTGTTTACCCGTGGGTAGTGCTGCCAATATAAGGTAAATAATATTTGGAAAAGGCACGCTCACTGAATTTGACCAAAATAATGATGAGGTAAAGGTTCCACTTTTCTCCTTCATACATGAATTGTTTGCTTGTTTTTGTGTTTATATGGTTTGTCTTATACAGTATACTAATAAATAGAGTAACTAGTTTTATAGATATTAAAGGCAAGAAATAACTTGTATTCTTGGCTAAGATAATCAGTTTTACAGAAAAAGCAGTAATAAGTTTTATTGGCGTTATTTTTAGATTAATTAAATTTCGGGAAACAATAATTGTAGTAATTAGCTTGTTTGACTTGTTTATTAACTCATGAGTTACTTTTTTGTTTTGCTTCCAAAGGAGTCACTAGTGCATTAACCATGCAGGAATATTGTCTATGTACAATAAATAGGCATAAGTGAAAGAAACATGTATAATAGTATTCAATAAATTATATAAAGTGATAGGGACGGATAAAGAGCAAATTAATTCAACAAATTATATAAAATGATATAGAAGGATAGTGTATATTAATGTACATTCAACAAATATTCATTGTTGCTGTTGTGACGACCCAAACTTCCATGTGAAGGAATGCCCGGATTGCTTCGAGAACAAGACAAACCGGAACATAAACAGAAGAACATTTCATTGCTATTTACAACAATTCCACCAGAATACAAGAATATTCAGAGTATGAATAAATATTACGCAGAAAAATACCAGAGTTTAAAATACATAGCAGTGGAAATAAAATGTAGAAATACAATGCGTAGCAGAAAATAACAACTGACACAACTGAATGAGATACACGGATACAGAGCTTTCCGAATATCACTTCAGCTGTAAACCAAGATCCTGTGAATATAATATCTGCAAAACCCAACTACTAGCTTCCCGTGTGGAAAATAGGGGCACCCAGAGTTTAGGTTAAAGCAAGAAACTCCAGGTTAGTCATGTGACTGGTGTGAGAACTAAAACAGTTATTAATCTTTATTTTAAAGTTAGGTAAATCAAGGGACCACGTCGTATAACATGGAATGGGTTCCCTCCCAAGAATACCAGTGCATAAAACAAACATCGCAATGCTATATAAAGAACAATGAAGCTATTATAAGACCCAGGTCCCATCACACAATGCAACGCAAGCCGGAGGATAGGGTTTTCCCTTATAATAGCCAAATATGCTTGATACGTGAAATTTCATCTTTTATTATTACTACAAGTGAAGAAAACAACTTCAAGTATAAATGTATCAATCATAGACGGCATAAGCGCCTCATCCCACTATGTCGCCATACTAGGCTCTACAGTCAAAACCGAAAAATGTCGTATTTGGAAATTTGGATTTCCATCATGGTGGCTCTTGATCCGAAAGATCGATCGAGTAGTGCAATCCACAACGGCTTACATCCCAGCGGGAGAAAACACCGTAATGCATATCCGCACTTTTAGGAATGGCTTACGTCCCTACGAGAGAAAACACCGCTTACTCTATCCCTTAGGGAATCGGTGGGTGTGCCCTATCCATCCTGAGCGTGGAGCGACCACACTCAGCTCATCTCGACCGACCGAATCCACGACACCACTAAGGTGTCCATCCTCTAAAAAGGATACTGATCTAACCATTAGTTTACCACCATACCGGGGTATGAGGCTCGAGAATTAACGCTACACAAAGCCATGATATATTAAAGCTGTGCTTTGATCATCAACAACAAGACTCTTCTTTTCAACAGAAGACTTGATCTTTTGCCACTTAGGCATGCCACATAGGCAATTTACGCCATGCGACTGATGTCTATCGATATACAACCTCTGATCCTGTACGTCTCAGAGAAGGATGAAGTAAGGGAATAAATTCCCGTTCACCAGGCAGATGTATATTTAATAGAGATCAATCAGCACAGAATAAAATCCAATGTCAGACTCACAATTCATTTACAAGTCCGTTCTAGGTCTGAACGAAACCGAAGGCACCTTATTCCTTGTCCCGTATGTCCAATATTGGAGAGAGGCCCTCGCATATCCGTACAATCAACAAGTACGTCCGGACGACTACCGTTGTAGCCCCTTCAAGGTAGCTACTCCAATCATGAGCAACAGCAGCAACCCATCCATTCGATGTGAAGATCGTCGGTCTTGCACCGTCTTCAATCTCTTCGACTTTTCGTCGTATCAGTTATCCAGAATGGGATAAACGCGACCTTTCCGAATAACTCGCGTATCTTATAATCCAGTGCTATAACAACACATCATACGCCTCATTCCAATCCAGAATATTCTTTTATTCAAATATTCTTTCCTTTTGGGAAATGTTCCCATTAATTTTATTAAAGATAAATTCTTTAAATTTATTCTTTAATCTTCCTTTGGATATCAAACCATATGAAGGTTTTCCAAACTAGTCAGGATTACTGAACTACACCGAAGAAATCATTTATTTTATTTCCCAATCCCAACCTATTCATCCCATGGAACAAAACTGGTAATACTCCATATCTAACACCACAGTGTTATCGGTAAATATCAATTACCATTTCACGTTCAAATCTAATTAAAGATTTAACTATCGCTTGGAGCAAAACTGGTGATACTCCGTTCTCGATCATTTTCTTGAATTGATAATTTTAATTATCACATTCACTTTTCAATCTAATCAAAGATTCATTAAAACTCCATTTAGTTTTAATCTTCCCAAAAATCAATATTAATGATTATTCAAAGCTAAGAAATTAATCTTATCTTTAACGGGGTTAAATAACCAATTTCATTTAAAACACGGTTCACGATACACCCCAAAATCACATTCAATCAGTCTCTAACCGTAAGTTAGTAAGAGAACAATTCCCTAAGTATTAATCCCGAAGGACGAAACCAACATCAGATCAATACCCAGGAAACCATTCAACTTAGCTAATCTCCAGTTAGTTTCTAATTTTATTAACTCCATTCTGTTTAAGAACGGTATTTTTGAAGATACCATTCACGACAAACCCAAAATCCCATTTCCATTGTTAATCGGGTTAAAAAACAAGCGTTATTAAAAAAACACCATTTACGACAAACCCAAAAATCCAATTCTATATTCCATTCCAATTAAATATTAATTAATTGGAAATTTTCACTAAATCTTAATAAAAGATTTATTCTTTTCTCAACTGGGATTAAGAACAGTGTTAGTGAAGACACCTTTCGCGACAAACCCAAAATCCCATTTGATATTGAATACAAGGCTCTGAATAGAAAATATATCAGCTTATAATCAATATCAGATTCTAAAATCAACAAATATCGTACTGGAATAACGATATATACACCTTCCAAATTCCTCCACAATGCCCATATAATCATGGAATCCAATATCGAAATATCCCGAAGATAATTTTGATTCAAATCGATTCCAATTCATATATTGGAAATTCTGATTATTTTTAAAAACCATTTCAAATCCAATTTATTTATGTCTAAAAATAAATAAATTATTTTCCTAGTTAATAACTAGTTCATTTCGATAAAAATATATTTTTATCTTTTCAAAACCGGAATTTTTCATCCAAAATCTTTCTAAATCATTTATTATGGTTTTACATAATTTTTCCATATTTTATAATTTTATTATCGCCCAGTACAATAGGTTTGCAATAACGGCCACCGAACTGCATCCATAGCGACCTTTTCTGAAATTTATTTGGACATAATTCCAAATCCAACTGTTAGATTTGAATTCTCTTGTATTCATTGGAAATCCCTTTTCGATACGAACCCAATGGTTCCGGTTTTAGGAGAATCTGACCGTCGGATCTCCCGTAACGTCCATTTGAAGTTAATGGTCGAAATTCGCGAACTACCGCTGCACGGCGCGTTCTATTCAGGCCATTATAATATATATAATATATTTCGTCGATTTCCATTTAAAACAAAATTTATAAATCGTTTTAAATTTGTTTCAAAAACGATTTCCACTTCCATTTCAAATTCAAATCAAAATTGAATATTCCATTATAAATCCATTTAAATTCATTTCAAATCGATTTCAATTCAAATCGATTTCAATACAATTCCAATTTGTTTTAAATAATTCAAGTCAAAATTGAATATTCTATATCATATCAATATTAAAATGATAATATTTTCAAAATATCAGATTTTGAAATAACTTTCGATATTCATTATAAAATGAATAAAATCGACCAAATTCCCTTTCGTGTTAAAATGGCGTTTAACTACTTAACACGGATTCACATTTCAATAATTACTGAATATTATTTTAAAATATTTGTTAATCCTGAACTGGAATCAGACTCAACCCATTACCATATAATTTTAGTTATACGGATTTCAACATCACATATATACAACGATAACGATAAACAATCATTAAAAATTCATACAACATCCAGAGTGCATTCTACTACTGTATAAGCATTAAAATCAATAAATAACGCTTATACAGTCTATCAACCCATTGATTGATATACCACTAATTATTGGGATCAGTGTATGCCCAATACCCGTATGGGGTTTTCAAACAACAAATGCTGATTATTATTTGTGCAGTTGGGCGATGTGTAAAATTTATTGTCTCAATCAATATAAGATAAATAAGTGTACATAAACAAACCGTCCGGTTTGTAAATGAATATTTATTTTATTTTCATTTCACAATAATTTATATATTTATTTTATATAAATAATTTTTATATACAACACATCAATACATGACAATCCAATCACAACAAACAAACAATACAATCAAACAAGTCGTCCATGGTCTATGGACGACGGGGAGCAGTTCATATGTGCAGTTACAAAATAATTTAAATAACTATACAAAAATAATAGTGAGAAGTTGTAACAACCCGAAAATCCGAGCCAATTTAATTTTTTTTATTTTGGCAATTTTAGCGGAATTTGAATATTTAAAATGAATTATTTTAAATAATAACGACGAAAAATTTATTTTGAATAGAAATAGAACATATATATTTATATAGATCGTCATTAGAAAAAAAATATTTATTTTAAAATTATAAAAGGAATTGAAAATGGCGCCGTAGTTCGATAATTCGATTTTAAATTTCAAATGAATGTACCGTGTGCAAAATAAACCGGATTTTAGGGAAACCAAAAATATTAGAATCTGTTAATGAATATCTTTCCAACGAATCCGAAGAATTGAAATTTCATAGCAGGAATCAAAAGTTACGTCCAGTTGAAATTTCAGAATAGTCGCTATGTAATTCTGGCCCTTAAAAATGGAAATTTTGCAAACGACCTCGGTTTTCGACGAAACCACTTTTGTTGGATCCGTGGTGTCAAGTTATTGCTAGATTTCAAAATTCGTAATTTTTTGAATCAATATGTGAGCGTGGCAATGGAAAACGTGTTTGACCAGTTTTGGTTGATTTTAATCAACTGGAAAATGACCATTTTTCAAACGGTCTCAGAATTTGACGAAATTAGTTTTGTTAGGACCGTATCGTCAATACGAAGCTAGAAAATATTTTTCGGGAATTTTTAGAGTTCGTATGTGGCTCCAGTAAATTGAAATGCGCGTTCAAATTCAATATATAGAGTTATATGTTATTTTGACGGAAACTGATTGAAATGATCAAATCAGCATATGATACATATCCCATTGTGTTCGGAATGAGGGTAGTTAGCTAGGGACGATAGGCGGTGGGTCCCGTTTTGAGGTCGAAATAAAAAGTTACTTTTTAGTGGATTAAAACAAATTAAATAATATAATAATTATATATACTTACCCCTCTCTCCCTTTTCTTTTTTCATCAGATCGAGACAAACAGAAAAAGAAATAAAAGAAAAAAAACTGCCTTCCTCGATTAGCCCGTCGCCCCACGATCGCACCCCTCTCCTGGCGCCATTACCACCGAAAACCTCCCCCTCCACCTCCGCTAGGCCACGTCCCCCTCCCCTCTTCTTCGAGATCGAACTCCCAAATTGAGACACATCGTGCATCGTCTTCCACCGTGCCACCCTTACCCTTTCTGCCCTCCGGCGCGACAGCACCCGACGCCCTATCCACCTGCGACGGCGTGGGCAACCCCCCTTCTCCCCGTATACAGTAAGCTCTCCTTTATTATATATATTTTTTTATATAATTTCGCTCTTCCTTTTTCTTCTGTTGTTAGTTTTTATATGATAGGGGAAATGAAAAATATAGTTTTTATATGATAGGGGAAATAAAAATATAGTTTTTACATGATAGGAGTAATAAAAATATGATTTTTATACTATAGTGATAATAAAAATATGATTTTTATTGAAGGGTTTAAATAAAAATATGATTTTTAAGAAAGGGTTTAAGGCAAAATATAATTTTTAGCGAAGTGAAAATATAATTTTTATTCACATGAATGACATGTATAAATTGGATTTTTATTGTTTAAATGAAAATATAAAAATATAGTTTTTATATGATAAGAATAATAAAAATATGATTTTTTATATATAGAAGTTAGCGATAAAAAGATTATATTTTTATAAGTGAAAAGTTAGAATTTTTAAAAAATAGAAAGACGAGATTTTTAGAAATATATAAACATCATATTAAAAATGTGATTTTTAATATGAGCAGCGTGAAAAGGAAGGCGTAGAAATTTGGGGCAAATCCAATCGATCGGAAATTCAGGATAGATAATGGAGAAGTGGATCTCCAAGGTGAGAACTCCTCACTTTTATTTCAAATTTCTACTTAAAATATATACTAGGATGCAGACGGTGCTTAGCAGCACCCGACACCCGTCGTCCACAGACCATGGACGGCTTGTTTATTTGATTGTATGTTATTGTGAAAATTGGTTGTGTTGTAGAATGAAATAAAATATTTATATAGTTAAAAATATTTGATATCGTTAAAAATATAGTTTTCAACGTGAATGTGAATAATTAAATATTCATTTACAAACCAGACGGTTTGTTTATGTACACCTATTTGAAGGATATTGATTTTGACGATAAATTTTACACATCGCCCAACTGCACAAATAATATTCAGTGTTTGTGGATTGAAACCCCACGCGGGTGTTGGGATGATATTTGGCGTACACTCATCCCAATTATTTAGTTGTATGTTGATCTATTGGTCGACAGACTGTGTAAGCGTTAATTATTTATATTTAATGCTTAGGCAGTTGTGTGGTGCACTTCGGATGAAGGTTGATTATTTATCGTTGTTATTATATACATGTGTTGTATGGAATCCATATAATTAACATTATATGGTAATTGATTGGGCCTCATTCCAATTGGGAAAACAAAGAATATTATAAAATAAAGATTCACGTGTTGACAGTACTCATTTGTTGAGATTAGTCATGTGGTGAAAGAAATAAAGGTTCATGTGTTGAACGAAATATTTTAACAATAAAACTTACATCTTTATCATATATAAAATTAGAAACTAAATGGAAAATAGATAAGATGAGTGGTCCCCCGGATATTGATCTGATGTTGGTTTCGGCCTTCGGGGTTGATATTTAGGGAATTGCGCTCTTGCTAATTTACGGTAGAGTCTGATTAAAAATTAAACGATAGAAATCATAATTTTATAAAATATATTAAATAACAAAAATAGTCACGTGTTGACAGTACTCATTTGTTGAGATTAGTCATGTGTTGAAAGAAATATAGATTCATGTCTTGAATAGGATAAATATTCATTTGTTGAATAGAATAACGAAGTTATTGAAAAATATAAAGCTGTGTTGATTAGAGATGCGCTATTTTGATGCGAACGATATTTATATCGATTATATTCATTTTTATAATGAATTCGAAATTGAATTGAAATTGAAATTGAATTGAACTGAATAGAAAATGAATTCGAATTGAAATGAATTCGAATTGAATTGAAATGAATTCGAATTGAATTGAAATGAATTTATAAGGAAAAATTTAACTTTGATTTGAATTTGAAATGGAAGTTGAAATTTTTTTTGAAACGAATTTAAAACAATTTATAAAATTCATTTTAAATAGAAATCGACGAAACATAAATTATATATTATATATATAATATAATGGCCTGAATAGAACGCGCCGCGCCGCAGCAGTTCGCGAATTTCGACCATTGACTTCGAACGGACATTGCGGGAGATCCTGCCGTCGGATTCTCCTAAAACTGGAACCGTTGGGTTCGTATCGAAAAGAGCTTTCTAACGAATATGAGAAATTTGAAATCTAATTGTTGGATTTGGAGATATATCCAAGTCAATTTCATAAAAGGTCGTTGTAAGTGCAGTTCGATGGCCGTTAATGGAAATCGACTGTACGGGCCTTGATAAAATTATTAAAAATATCAATAATTAGTGTAAAATCATAAGAAATGATTTGGAAAGAACTGAGAGGAAAATTCCATATTTTAAAAGATAAAAATATATTTTTGTTGAAATGAACTAGTTATTAACTAGAATAATAATTTATTTAATTTTAAATAAATAATTTGGATTTGAAATGGTTTTCAAAAACAACCAGAATTTCCAATATACGAATTGGAATGGATTTGAATAAAAATTGTCTTCGAAGTATTTCGATATTGGATTCCGTGATTATACGAACGTTGTGGAGGAATTTGGAAGATATATATATATATATATATATATATATCGTTATTCCAATACGATATTTGTTGATTTCAGAATTTGATATTGAATATAAGCCGATATATTTTCTATTCAGAGCCTAATATTTGATATCGAATGTGATTTGGGTTAGTCGTGAACTGTGTTTTAAAAGAAATTAGTTCTTTAACCCAGTTAAAGATTAGAACTAGGTGTAGTTTTAATGAATTTTTAATTAGATTGAAACGATCGAGAATGGGGTATCGCCAGTTTTCTCCAAGCGATAGTTAAATCTTTAATTAGATTTGAACGTGAAATGGTAATTAAATTTACCAATAACATCGTGGTGTTAGTTATGGGGTACTAACAGTTTTGCTCCAGGGGATGAATAGGTTGGGATTGGGAAATAAAATAAATAATTACTTCGGTGTGGTTCGCTAATCTTGACTAGTTTGGAAAACTATAATCTAGTTTGAAATGACATCCAAAGGAAGATTAAAGGATAAATTTTAAAGAATTTATCTTTGATAAAATTAATGGGAACCTTTCCCTAAGACTATGAAATTTAGAAACTAGTTGTAGGTAAGTTAAGAAGAATGGTTTCCTGGGTATTGATCTGATGCTGGTTTCGGCCTTCGGGGTTAATATTTGGGGAATTGTTCTCTTACTAATTTACGGTTAGTGACTGATGAATTGGAATGAGGCGTATATAGTGTCTTATAGCACTTGTTGATTAAGATACTCGAGTTATTCAGAAAGTCCGGGTATAACCCATTCTGAATAACTGATTCGACGATGAGTTGAAGAGATTGAAGACGGTGCAAGACCGACGATCTTCACATCAAATGGATGGGTGCTACTGATGCTCACGATGGGAGTAGCTACCTTGAAGGGGGCTAAAGTGGTAGTCGTCCGGACGTACTTGGAGGTCGACGAATATGCGAGGAAAGTGCCTCCGGTTTCGTTCAGACCCAGAACAAACTTGTAAATGGACTGTGTGTCTAACATTGGATTTTATTCTGTGTGATTGATTTCTATTAAATATATATCTGTTTGGTGGCGGAGAATTTATTCTCTTGCTTAACGCCATTCTCTGAGACGTACGAGCTCAGAGGTTATATATTGATGGATATTAATCGCATGGCATGAATTTCCTGTGTGGCATGCATAAGTGGCAAATGATCAAGGCTTCTGTTGAAAAGCAAAGTCTTGTGGTTAATGATCAAAGCACAACTTTAATATAGCACCGCTTTGTGTATAGCGTTGATTCGCGAGCCTCACACCCGGTATGGTGGTAAACTATTGGTTTGATCAGTATTCTTTTTAGAGGATGGCCACCTTAGTGTTGTCATGGATTCGGTCGACCGAGATTGAGCTTAGTGCTCAGAGGGATAGGGTTCACCCTCGATTCCCTGAGGGATAGAGTAAGCGGTGTTTTCTCTCGCCGAGACATAAACTGCAGTGATACTCGATTTCCCAAAAGTGCGGATGTGCATTACGGTGTTTTCTCTCGCTGAGACGTAAGCCGTTGTGGATGGAACTACGCGATCGATTTTTTGAATTAGGAGCCACCATGATGGAAATCCAATTTCCAAATATGACATTTTGCGGTTTTGATTGTAGAGCCTAGTATTGGCGACATGATATATGGTACCCATGCCGTCTATGATTGATACATTTATATTTGAAGTTGTTTTCTTCACTTATAGTAATAATATAAGATGAAATTTCACGTATCAAGCATATTTGGCTATTATAAGGGAAAACCCTATCCTCCGGCTTGCGTTGCATTGTGTGATGGGACCTGGGTCTTATAATAGCTTCATTGTTCTTTATTTAGCATTGCGCTGTTTGTTTTATGCACTGATATTCTTGGGAGGAAACCCGTTCCGTGTTTACGGCATGGTCTCTTGATTTACCTAACTTTAAAAACAAAGATTAATAACTGTTTTAGTTCTCACACTAGTCACATGACTGACCTGAAGTTTATTATTTCGACCTAAACTCTGGGTGCCCCTATTTCTACACGGGCAGCTAGTAGTTTTGGTTTTGCAGATTTGTATTCACAGGATCCTAGTATACAGCTGAAGCGATATTCGGAAAGCTCTGTATCCATGTATCTGTTTTCAGTTGTGCTTTGTATTGTTTTCCGCTGTGATGTATTTAAATGTAATTTAAATCTCTAATATTTTTCTATGTAATATTTATTCATACTCTGTTCTATTCTTGTATTCTGATGGAATTGTTGTAATAAGAAATGAAATGTTCTTCTGTTTGTGTTCTGATTTGTCGTGTTCTCGAAGCAATCCGGGCTTTCCTTCACGGGGAAGTTTGGGTCGTCACATTTTGGTATCAGAGCTCTGGTTTACAGAGCTAAAGAACATGACACATTAGAACCAAACGAAAAAATTCATCAGAGATTGGATTAGTAATATCCAATGAGAATGACTCGTTAGAGATGGGATCAGTAGTATCCTAGAACGAGTGTGAAGAGAGTAATTTTTAAAATAAAAATGAAAACAAATTTTGTTTTGGAAATTTATGTAAAATTATATGTAACGACCCGGAAAATCTGAACCAATTTAAAATTTTTAAATTGGCTATTTTAGTGGATTTTAAATATTTAAAATAAATATTTTAAATAATAGCAATGAAAAGTTAGTTTAAAATCGACGTTTGAAAACGAATATAATTACTTTGAATTATAAACAAGGCCTGAAAAGGCACGGTAGTTTCAAAATTTGAATTCAAACTTCGACTGACTGTACCGGGTGCAAAACAAAACGGATTTGAGTGAAACCAAAATATTCAAATCTGTTAGTGAATACCTTTCTAACGAATCTGAAAAATCGAAGTTTCATAGCGGAAAGCAAAAGTTATGGCCAAATGAATTTTCAGAAAGGTCGCTATGGAATTTATATAGCCCATGAAATTGGCCATTTTGCAAACGACCTCGAAATTCGACGAAACCACTTTTGTTGGATCCGGGATGTGAAGTTATTTCTAGGTTTCAAATTTCATAATTTTTGAAGCTAGTATGTGAGCGTGGCAAAGGAAAACGTGTTTTGGTCAATTACAGTTAAATTGGATCGACCAGAAATGGGCCATTTTTCAAACGGTCTCAGAATTCGACGAAACTAGTTTTTTTGGGACCGTATCGTCAAAACATAGCTGGATTTATTTTTTTGGAATTTTTCGAATCAGTTTGTGGCCCTGGCATATTGAAATGTACGTTCAAATCAAATTTTGAATGTTTTATATTTTAATCTGAATGAAAACAGACTGAAACAGTCGAATGGGCCTACGAAACATATCCCATTGTGTTCAGAATGGGGGTAAAATGCTAGGGACGACAGTCGTTGGGTTTGAATTGGTGTTCGGGTGTGACACGGGGTATTTTCGGATTTTTAAAACTTTATAAATAAAAAAATATCACTGGTCCACATCAGCCCCCCCTGACTTTCTCTCTCCCCGTAGCTCAATCGAAGGCGGAAAACCATTCCATCGTTCCCATCCATTTTCTGATCAATCCACTCACTAATATCAAAAGCTCCAGTTGAAGATTTTGAAGAGCTCGAGACGAGCTTCAAATCCATACCTGGTTTCGATTTTTTTCATTGAGTAAATTCAGAGATCCAGCGCCCCGAAGTTCATCAGTTTGCGCCGCCGCCAGGAGCTGAATTCGCCGTCGAGCTGGACGAGACAGGTGGCGCAAGGAAGCTCTCTCGGAGCCCTTCGACGCTGTATAATCTGATCGGGCAATAGCTTCATGGATTAATCGAAAAGGCTAAATCTAGTTTTGAACATCGAAAGAAAGGTAACGACTGATTTTAATTAAACGATATTATAGCACTTTAAAGCGCTACGGTTTTTGATTTCACTGTAAAAATCATATCTTTTTCGTTTCTTGATGAAATTCAGTGAAACAAGAGACAGTGGACTCGTGTGGACATCTTCTACATTCTAGAAGAGACCGCATATTTTTCTGAGCCTTCTGCTATTTTTGGTGGAGTGGAACCCAATGTGAGATTTCTAATTCATAAACGATATGGAAAACGACGATGTATAAATTATATAGTCGATGTATGAGTTATATAAGCATTGTACACCTCTTGTATAAGCGTTGTATAAGTTGTACGTTCGATGTATAAGTTGTATATGCGTTGTAAAAATTATATATGTGTTGAAATAGTAGTGAAATGCTATATAAAAAAAATATATTTATATATACGCCCCTCATCCACAAACCATGGACGATATTTATTGGTTATGATTGGTGTGAAAATTGATTGATAGCGAATGGTTGATTGAAATTGTTTGTGGTTGGAATTGATTGATTGTGGTTGAAAAATACCCGTTTGTGGTTGAGAAATACTTAGTTGAAACCACATTGGATTAGTTTGTGGAAATGAAAAAAATATACATGCCGCCTGCGTGCGAACTAGATGCATGATTCCCCATTGTCAAAAGCTGCGAGGCTTTAAGGTAGAGCGAGGAGCCGTACTAGGGACGGTCTCGGTTTTAACTACCCTGCCGTTATGCTGCCGAAATTTTGAATAATATTCATGTGTTAGAAATATTTTCATTTGTTGAAACTATATTTATTCGTTGAATAGAAAACCTTCATGTGTTGAATAGAAATTCATTCGTGTAATTGAAATTCATGTGTTGAATGGTATTCGTGTTTTAAATATAAAAATCACCTTTTTATCTATATATACAAACTATAGAAAACCTTCATGTGTTGAATAGAAATTCATTCGTTGAATTGAAATTCATGTGTTGAATGGTATTCGTGTTTTAAATATAAAAATCACCTTTTTATCTATATATACAAACTATAGAAAACCTTCATGTGTTGAATCGAAATTCATTCGTTGAATTGAAATTCATGTGTTGAATGGTGTTCATATTTTGGGAAAAATTGTTTTATAATAAAAATCATATCTTTGTCATCTATATGAACTATATAAAATAGTCGTGTTTAGAAATAAATTGTTTTACATTAAAAATCACATTTTTATTATATACATGAATTGTTAAAAATAGTGAAGTGTTGAAATAGAAGATAGTTAGATAAAAATATCATTTTTATCAAATGTGTGAAAATCATATAGTTTTGAAATCGAAGAATCGATATATATATATATATATATAAATAGAATTGAAATATATCGAATAACGAAGCTGCAGCTCATATTTTGAAACTGTGATTTCAAACGATTATACAGAAAGATCCGACCATCGGATTTTCCCGAAACCGCAACCGTTGGGTTCGCTTTGGAAATATCTTTCCAACGGCACCAACTTTGTAAAAATCCAACGGTTGGATTGTCTGGAATGTTTAATTCAAATCTGAAGAAAAACAACGTCAGAATCGATTATATATATATGTATATTAATATAATTATATATAATCGAATAACGACACTGCAGTTCGAATTTTGAAATCGAAACTTCAAACGATTATACTAGGAGATCCGACCGTCGGATTTTCCCGAAACTGGAACCGTTAAATTCGTTTTGAAAAGATCTTTCTAATAATGTAAATTTTGTGAAGATCCAACGGTTCGATTTTCAGATATGTGTAAGTCAAATCTAAAGAAAAACAGCGCCACGGCCGCGTTATGGCCCAAAGCGTCGTTTTGAATAAATTGGCTATTTTAAAATAAATAAAAATAGCGATAAATCGTTATAAAATATTATAAACGATATGGATGTGAAATTTAGAAACTAACTGAAGGTTGGCTAAGTCGAATGGTTTCCTGGGTGTTGATCTGATGTTGGTTTCGGCCTTCGGGGTTAATATTTGGGAAATCGTTCTCTTACTGATTGACGGTTAGTGACTAATGAATTGAAATGATGCATATGTATGTTTGTGTTGCACTTTTTTATTATATACGCGAGTTGCTTAGAAAGACCGGGTTTATCCCATTCTGAATAACTGAATCGACGAAAAGAAGTCGAAGATGAAGACGGGGGTTGAAGACCGATCTTCACCTCGTTTGGATTGTAACTGATGTTCTGATTGGGAGGCATCCCGAAATATGGATAATGAATGGTGATCGTCCAGACGTACGTGGGGATCGATGGATATGCGAGGTATTTAGTGCCTCCGGTTTCGTTCAGTCCCAGAACGGACTTGCAAATGGACAGTGTGTCTGACATCGGAATTCATTCTGTGCGATTGATAACCATCAGTTGCGTGGTGTGAATTGCCTTTGTGGCATGCTAAGGTGCAGTGATCAGGGCTTCTGTTGAAAAGCAAAGTCTTGTGGTGATGATCAAAGCACCGCCTGTGTGGCGTAGCTTTGAGTATAACGTGAATTCGCGAGCCTCACACCCCGGTATGAACCAGAAACGGGAGAGGACCTCAGGGAGGACATGCGTTTCTTTCTAGCTAGAAGTGGCGTCATTGGTTTTACATGCCCTGACGAGTTTAACTTATGTGGTTGTTACTGTTGCGAGGCGCCTCGGTTAAATCGGATGATCCGGGTCCAATGGAGTCATTCGTTGGCTCATTTACGCCCCAAAGGGCGGAGAAACGTAGTGTTCAGGCATTATAATCTACTCCGTGTGGACCGGCCCTGTTGCTCCAAGGGTCGATGCGCTCTGACCCTGAGACATGGGCTAGATTGTCTCGAAGTCGGTAAGGACTATCTTTTGCCTTGGTTCATGACGGAAATCCAATTTCCAAATACGTGACTGTGCGGTTTTGATTGTATACCTATATATGGCGACATAGTGGTATGGGGCATTAATGCCGCCTATGATTGATACTTATGATTAGAAATTGTTTTTGAAACATATAAACACTAGTAATAATACCAAATGCTTTTGTTTTATTCGTATCAAGCATTTTTGGCCGTTATAAGGTAAAAACTCTATCCTCCGGTTTGCGTTGCATTGTGTGATGGGAACTGCGTCTTATAATGGCTTCATTTTTGTTGAAAGCATTGCGATGTTTAAAAGAAATGATTTTTTTTAAAGCACTGGCAATCCGATGGAGTAAACCCGTTCCACAAAAGTGGCGTGGTCCTGTGATTAGCCATATTTTAAATGTGTTGAGTAAATTTCTCATACCAGTCCCATGACTGACTCGTAGTTTGTTTCACTTTCAAACTCGGGTGCCCATTTTTCTACACGGGCAGCCTTGTATTCAGGTTTTAGTTGGCATTCTCTAGATAGCTGGAGCTGAAGATGGATTCTATCATTTATCTCTTTTTATGTTGTTCAGCTCCTATTGTACATTATGTTTATTTCCGCTGTAGACATTTATGTATAGCTGAACTGTATTTGTACTAAGTATGATCCTATATACTGTGTAGATCTGATGATTATGTTTATCCAGTGTATTATTTGTTCATTATCTGGTGTATTTATTTAATTCTGTTCTGCTATTATCTATTTCTGTGTTATATTCCAAAGATTACCCTTGCCGCCGTCAGTTCGGGGTTTGGGGTCATCACAAGGTGGTATCAGAGCTTTGGTTAAGCTTAGTTCTGGAATATAACATATTAACGAACTCGTCAGAAATAGAACCAGTAGTGTTCTAGGACGGGTAACTCTATACAGATAGGATCAGTAATATCCTAGTATGAGTAAAGCAGAATGAAATACACCCCACTAGACACATTTACATTTGAAGTATATGTTTCTATGTTTTAAAATACCTTTTCTGTGACCTGACACTTGATCTGCCATTTGCAGGAGTACTAGAAAAATGAGTGTCAGAAACAGAAGAAATGCAGAACCAGATCTAGAGGCTCTATTAAAGAGATATTGAAATCTGAACGGAGCACAGTTCTCTGGCAATGAATCTATAATTCAGACTCAAGCTTGGATGAGTTCTGTCGAAAGAATATTTGAACGTATCCAGTTGAGAGATGATCAGAAAAGATTAGTAGCATCTTGGGCGCTCAAAGAAGAAGCTTTAATCTGGTGGGAAACAATCATTAAAGGTAATCCAGAAGGTGATATCACCTGGGATAGATTCAAAGAGATTTTCCTAGAAAGATTTACTCCTCCTGAAGCGACTAAGCGATTATGTGATGAATTCTCCTATCTGATACAAGGAGATATGACCATTCCAGAATATCATAAGAAATTCAACGAACTTTCTCACTTTGCTCCTCATCTGATTCAAGATTCAAAGAGGAAGAATCTGAGATTTATTCATGGCCTGCAAAGGAGATATCAGAATAGTGTGATGAGGAATGTGAAGCTCCCTTTTTCAGAAATGATTTATATGGCTTATCAATATGAAGATCTCCATAAGAAAGGTATGTTGCGCGACGAAGAGGAAGTCAGCTCGAGTAACAAAGTGGAGTCTGTGACTGATAGTCTTGAGGTCAGTAAGAAGCCCAGTGCCAAGAGGAAAAGGGCCAGATCTGAGAAAGAACCAGTAACGACAACCGTATGCAATAACTGTCATAAGCAAGGGCATTTGCAAGGAAAGTGCAGATCTTTAAAGAAACAAAGAAAGGAGGGATATAGAGCTAATCGAAAGAAAAGGAAGAAGAGATTTAGATCTGACGAGGAGTTTCAAGAGAATAGGGAGTGCAAACAGTGCCATAAGGCTGGTCATCTTGCAAAGGACTGCCCGCTCTTAAACAAGCCTGAAATAGTTCAGGTAAATGAAGTGGTAGGAACCTCAGTACCCTCAGCTAGTCAGGGAAAATCTGATGTTTTAGAAGGCATGCTTACTGTCAAGAACATTCCAGTCAAAGTACTGTTTGACACAGGCGCGTCCAAAGAATGCGGTCAAGAAGTTGGACTTGAAATTAAGGAAGCTCAGAGAACCCATCACTGTCCAAAATCCGGTTGGGGGTTCTCTAGATCTTAGCTGGATTTGTGCGGTACCTGTCTCTTTTTCCTGTTATAAGTTCCCTACCATCTCTATCATCATGAATTTTACTGAATTCGATCTTATTCTGGGATTGGATTGGTTAACCAAATATGAGGCAGAGGTCAGATGCGCCAAGAGGGTTGTTAAGGCAAAGGCCCAATTAGGGAATTATATAACCATTCCCTGTGAAGGTCAGAATAATAATAGAAAAGAATTCTGGGCAGCTCTCGATGTCTCTACAGCTCAAATAAAAAATATCCCTGAAGTCACAGAGAATATTCCTGACCTCATCAAAGACATTCCTGTTGTCAATAACTATGCGGATGTGTTCGAGGAAGTTGTTCGCTTACCTCCGCAGAGAGAAATTGATTTCAAAATTGCTTTAATTCCGAATGCAAGGCCGGTAGTTCACGCTATTCGAAGAATGTCCTTGAAAGAGAAAGAGGAATTAGACAATCAAACACGACAGCTAGTATGGAAGGGTTTGATCAGGCCTAGTTTCTCTGATTGGGGAGCAGCAGTGGTGTTTGTCCCAAAATCTGACGGTACTCTACGGCTATGTGTGGATTATCGTGATTTGAACAAGCAAACAATAAAGAATAAATATCCATTGCCGCGAATTGATGATTTATTGGATCGTCTGAATGGAGCACAAGTATTTTCAAGGATGGACCTAGCTACGTGCTTCCATCAACTTCGAATTGCCGAAGAGTGTGTTCCTATGACAACATTCAGAGGTCCATACTTATTCTATGACTGGTTAGTAATGTCATTCGGCTTATGTAATGCTCCAGCTTACTTCGTCGATTTGATGAATAGAGTGTTCAGAGGAGTCCAGAATAAATTTGTTTTGGTTTTTATTGACGATATTCTAATCTTCTCTAAATCAAAAGCCGAACATGAAAAGCATTTGGAACAAGTTCTAGAAATTCTAAAAAAGAATGTATTGAAAGCCAAACTGTCCAAATGTATATTCTGGCAAGATGAAGTGAAATTTTTGGGCCACGTTGTATCGAAAGAAGGAATTGCTGTGGATCCAAGTAAAATCACAGCTATTCAAAATTGGAAACAGCCCAGTACTCATACAGAAGTCCGCAGTTTTCTCGGATTGGCTAGTTATTACCGGAAGTTCGTTAAAAACTTTTCGAAGATATATGGTCACTTAACGAAGCTTACAAAGAAGCACTCAAAATTCAAATGGACTCCAGAATGTGAAGAGGCTTTTGAAGAGCTAAAGTTAAGATTAACGACAGCTCCAGTGTTAACCATCATCGATGGCAATCAGGATTTGAAAGTTTGGACTGACGCTTCTAGAGAAGACCCTGGCGCAGTGTTAATGCAAAGAGGTCAAGTGATTGCTTATTCTAGCCGTCAGTTGAAACCACATGAGAAGAACTACGTAACTCATGATCTTGAGTTGTTAGCTATCGTATTCTCTTTGAAAATCTAGAGACACTATCTTCTGGGTGAGAAATTCGAACTGTATACAGACCATCATTCATTGAAGTATTTGTTCATTCAGAAAGACTTGAATCTGAGGCAGCAACGTTGGCTGGAGTTCCTAGCAGCATACGATTTTGAGATTCTATACACTCCAGGGAAAGCCAATGTTGTGGCCGATGCGTTAAGCTGAAAGAATGTAATGATCGCCGGCTTTATTATTACGACTTCCTTGATTGAAAAAATATCTATTCTTCAGAAGGAGGATAACTTTATTAAGGATATGATCAAAAGGATTCAGAAAGGTGAACCCTCGTGTTTTCAAATAGATAACGATGGGACTCTGAGATTGAAAGGGAGGATTTGTGTTCCCGACATCCCCGAGTTAAAAAGGGAAGTGTTAGACGAGTGTCACAAGTCCAAGCTGAGTATCCATCCCGGTGTGGCCAAAATGTATAATGATCTCAAGCGAACATTCTGGTGGAAGGCTATGAAAAGAGACGTTTCAATATATGTCAGCCGATGCCCTACTTGCCAGCTAGTCAAAAGCGACCAACAGAAACTGGCTGGATTGTTGCAACCGCCGGACGTTCCAGGCTGGAAGTGTGAACATATTTCCATGGACTTCATTGATGGTTTGCCCAGAACCAGAAAAGGAAATGACAGTATTTGGGTGATCGTAGATCGCTTCATGAAGATCGCCCATTTCATACCTGTCAGATCAAACAAAACTGCTCAGAGTCTGGCGCAGATATACTTCAAGGAAATAGTTAGACTACATGGAGTGCCGCTCAGTATAGTCAGTGATAGAGATCCAATATTTACTAGCAAATTCTGGGAGGCATTTCAAGTCGAACTGGGAACGAATTTGAGCTTGAGCACCGCTTATCATCCTCAGACAGATGGTCAAACTGAGAGGGTGAATCGTATACTAGAAGATCTATTGCGGGCTTGTGTTCTAGATTTCGGTGAATCATGGGAAGACCATCTACATTTGGCTGAATTCTCTTATAATAACAGCTACCAGGCGAGCCTGACAATGTCACCATTCGAAGCGTTGTATGGTAGGCCATGCCGATCTCCTGCTTGTTGGGTCGAACCCAGTAATAGACTTGTATTGAGACCTGATATGATCCGAGAAGTTGCCGACAAAGTCGATTTTATTAAGAAACGATTACTCGCCGCTTAAAGCCGACAAAAGAGTTATGCGGATAAGAGAAGAAGAGATATATCATTTGCTATTGGCGACTATGTATATTTGAAAGTATCGCCGATGAGAGGAGTTATCTGGTTCGGTAAAACAGGGAAGTTGGGGCCCAAGTTCATTGGTCCGTTTCCTATTCTTGAACGGATTGGAACTCTCACTTATAGGGTTAAATTGCCTGATTGGTTGCCGGGAGTACATGATGTATTTCACATATCTCAACTTCGAAAGCACGTTCATAATCCAGACTTGATCGTGGAAGAAGCAGCTCAACAGGATATTGAAATTACCCCAGAATTGGCTGTGAGAAGAGAGCTGCTAAAGATCATTGGCAAAGAAACCAAAGAGCTGAGGAACAAGAAGGTTCACTTAGTCAAAGTGCAATGGAATGGAGATCCGCGAGATTGTACTTGGGAAACTGAGGAGTGCATTCACAAAGCCTATCCTAAGTGTTGAGTAGATATCTCTGATTGACTCCGGTGCAAGGTACATTTACCATAATTTACATTACCAATTAGTTCTCTACTTTGTTGTTATTTTCTTTCCATGGATGTGCACTTTTAATTCTATAGTCTGCTTAATTTAAAAAGAGTGTATGAATTAATTTGTATGATTTTGAAAAGTTAAAAACAAGTTGATTGCTGTTTGTGTTGTGTGATAGTAGATTTGATTAATTAAAATTATTGAAACAATAGTTAATTTAATCAATAATAGAATGAATGGTAGAATTTATTCGATTATATCACACATTGAACTGATTAGAAAATAGATAGAAATATATATACATGTGCATTATATATGTTTGAACAGGTAAATGGATAGTTGTTGAGTAAAGAAATTATTTGTGTGCCCGACAAATAGGTAAACCTTAATGAGTTGGATGCGAAATATTATTATATCAACTCTGTGAATGCCATTGGATGCGGAGTGCTGGTTGTTCTGTATGAAATAATAAACATCGCCATAGGATAGTAACAATTAATTTTGAACTACACTGCATGGCATACTTCTGAAGATAGGCATACTTCATCATATACCACATAAGCATTTGGAGCTTGTGTGACGAGGTGGAAGATTTACCATACGAGCGAGAGGCTTGTATGGCGATGACTTTATTTTACAGGTTGAACTGATGACTGATATGACCATATAAATTGTAACGATAAAATTGCCAGATTAATAAAAACCACACGCGGGTCTGGAGTTGACAATAATCTCGTCTCTCTAGTTATTAGATACGACACATGGATTATTTATTTCCCACACGGGACGAGGTGACGAGGATTTATCCTCTGGAGCAATTAAAATACACACTCCCTCAGGCTTTGACAGGGTGACGAGAATTTATTCCCTGGAGTTATTATCTATACACGCTCCCCTGTAAACACCAGAATATATCACTATAAATATGTGTATGCTTATTAGGATTTATTGGGTACCTAATACGGCCCAATAAATTTCCAAACCTCTCCCCGTACAAAGGGGGTTATGGCGAAATTTTTCGAAAATTCCGAGTGTTAGCCAAATTTTTGAAGAATTTGAAAATTCTCAGAAACTGAAAAGTTGGAGAATGGAAGCCAGATTGAACGTAGAGTTGATTAATCAAACCACTTTCGACTTTGTTCCTTTTCGGGGACGAAAAGTTTTAAGTGAGGGAGATTGTAACGACCCAGAAAATCTGAACCAATTTAAAATTTTTAAATTGGCTATTTTAGTGGATTTTTAATATTTAAAATAAATATTTTAAATAATAGCAATGAAAAGTTAGTTTAAATCGATGTTTGAAAACGAATATAATTACTTTGAATTATAAACAAGGCCTGAAAAGGCGCGGTAGTTTCAAAATTTGAATTCAAACTTCGACTGAGTGTATCGGGTGCAAAACAAAACGGATTTGAGTGAAACCAAAAATATTTAAATCTGTTAGAGAATACCTTTCCACCGAATCTGAAAAATCGAAGTTTCATAGCGGAAAGCAAAAGTTATGGCCAAATGAATTTTCAGAAAGGTAGCTATGGAATTTATATAGCCCGTGAAATTGGCAATTTTGCAAACGACCTCGGAATTCGACGAAACCACTTTTGTTGGATCCGGGATGTAAAGTTATTGCTAGGTTTCAAATTTCATAATTTTTTAAGCTAGTATGTGAGCGTGGCAAAGGAAAACGTGTTTTGGTCAATTACAATTAAATTGGATCGACCAGAAATGGGCCATTTTTCAAACGGTATCAGAATTCGATGAAACTAGTTTTGTTGGGACCGTATCATCAAAACATAGCTGAATTTATTTTTCTGGAATTTGTCGAATCAGTTTGTGGCCCTGGCAAATTGAAATGTACATTCAAATCAAATATTAAATGTTTTATATTTTAATCTGAATGAAAACCGACTGAAACAGTCGAATGGGCCTACGAAACATATCCCATTGTGTTCGGAATGGGGGTAAAACACTAGGGACGACAGTCGTTGGGTTTAAATTGGTGTTTGTGTGTGACAAGGGGTATTTTCGGATTTTTAAAACTTTATAAAAAAAATCACTAGTCCACATCAGGCCACCCCCCCCCCCCCCCCCGACTTTCTCTCTCCCCGTAGCTCGGTCGAAGGCAGAAAACCATTCCATCATTCCCATCCATTTTCAGATCAATCCACTCACTAATATCAAAAGCTCCAGTTGAATATTTTGAAGAGCTCGAGACGAGCTTCAAATCCATACCTGGTTTCGATTTTTTTCGTTGAGTAAATTCAGAGATCCAACGCCCCGAAGTTCATCAGTTCGCGCCGCCGCCAGGAGCTGGATTCGTCGTCGATCTGGACGAGACAGGTGGCGCAAGGAAGCTCTCTCAGAGCCCTTCGACGCAGTATAATCTGATCGAGCTATAGCTTCATGGATTAATCGAAAAGGCTAAACCTAGTTTTGAACATCAAAAGAAAGATAACGGCTGATTTTAATTAAACGATATTATAGCACTTTAAAGCGCTACGGTTTTTGATTTCACTGTAAAAATCATATCTTTTTCGTTTCTTGACGAAATTCAGTGAAATAAGAGACAGTGGACTCGTGTGGACGTCTTCTACATTCGAGAAGAGACCGCATAATTTTCTGAGCCTTCTGCTATTTTTGGTGGAGTGGAACCCAATGTGAGATTTCTAATTCATAAACGATATGGAAAACGACGATGTATAAATTATATAGTCGATGTATGAGTTATATATGCGTTGTACACCTCTTGTATAAGCGTTGTATAAGTTGTACGTTTGATGTATAAGTTGTATATGCGTTGTAAAAATTATATATGTGTTGAAATAGAAGTGAAATGCTATATAAAAATATATATATATTTATATATACGCCCCTCGTCCACAAACCATGGACGATATTTATTGGTTGTGATTGGTGTGAAAATTGATTGATAGCGAATGGTTGATTGAAATTGTTTGTGGTTGGAATTGATTGATTGTGGTTGAAAAATACCCATTTGTGGTTGAGAAATATTTAGTTGAAACCACATAGGATTAGTTTGTAGAAATGAAAAAAATATACATGCCGCCTGCGTGCGAACTAGATGCATGATTCCCCATTGTCAAAAGCTGTGAGGCTTTAAGGTAGAGCGAGGAGCCGTACTAGGGACGGTCCCGGTTTTAACTACCCTGCCGTTATGCTGCCGAAATTTTGAATAATATTCATGTGTTAGAATTATTTTCATTTGTTGAAACTATATTTATTCGTTGAATAGAAAACCTTCATGTGTTAAATAGAAATTCATTCGTTGAATTGAAATTCATGTGTTGAATGGTATTCGTGTTGTAAATATAAAAACCACATTTTTATCTATATATACAAACTATAGAAAACCTTCATGTGTTGAATAGAAATTCATTCGTTGAATTGAAATTCATGTGTTGAATGGTATTCTTGTTTTAAATATAAAAATCACCTTTTTATCTATATATACAAACTATAGAAAACCTTCATGTGTTGAATCGGAATTCATTCGTTGAATTGAAATTCATGTGTTGAATGGTATTCGTGTTTTAAATATAAAAATCATCTTTTTATCTATATATACAAACTATAGAAAACCTTAATGTGTTGAATCGAAATTCATTCGTTGAATTGAAATTCATGTGTTGAATGCTGTTCATATTTTGAAAGAAATTGTTTTATAATAAAAATCATATCTTTATCATCTATGTGAACTATATAAAATAGTCGTGTTTAGAAATAAATTATTTTACATTAAAAATCACATTTTTATTATATACATGAACTGTTAAAAATAGTGAAGTGTTGAAATAGAAGATAGTTAGATAAAAATATCATTTTTATCAAATGTATGAAAATCATATAGTTTTGAAATCGAAGAATCGATATATATATATATATATATATATATATAAATAGAATTGAAATATATCGAATAATGAAGCTGTAGTTCGTATTTTGAAACTGTGATTTCAAACGATTATACTGGAAGATCCGACCATCGGATTTTCCCGAAACCACAACCGTTGGGTTCGCTTTGGAAATATCTTTCCAACGGCACCAACTTTGTAAAAATCCAACGGTTGGATTGTCTGGAATGCTTAATTCAAATATGAAGAAAAACAGCGCTAGAATCGATTATATATATATATATATATATATATATATATATATATATATATATATATATATATATATATATAAATATAATCGAATAACGACGCTGCAGTTCGAATTTTGAAATCGAAACTTCAAACGATTATACCGGGAGATCCGACCGTCGGATTTTCCCGAAACTGGAACCGTTGAATTCGTTTTGAAAAGATCTTTCTAATAATGTAAATTTTGTGAAGATCCAACGGTTCGATTTTCAGATATGTGTAAATCAAATCTGAAGAGAAACAACACCACGACCGCGTTATGGCCCGAAGCGTTGTTTTGAATAAATTGGCTACTTTAAAATAAATAAAAATAGCGATAAATCGTTATAAAATATTATAAACGATATGGATGTGAAATTTAGAAACTAACTGAAGGTTGGCTAAGTTGAATGGTTTCCTGGGTGTTGATTTGATGTTGGTTTTAGCCTTCGGGGTTAATATTTGGGAAATCGTTCTCTTACTGATTGACGGTTAGTGACTAATGAATTGAAATGATGCGTATGTATGTTTGTGTTGCACTTGTTTATTATATACGCGAGTTGCTCAGAAAGACCGGGTTTATCCCATTCTGAATACTGAATCGACGATAAGAAGTCGAAGATGAAGACGGGGTTTGAAGACCGATCTTCACCTCGTTTGGATGGTAACTGATGTCCTGATTGGGAGGCATCCCGAAATATGGATAATGAGTGGTGATCGTCCAGACGTACGTGGGGATCGATGGATATGCGAGGTATTTAGTGCCTCCGGTTTCGTTCAGACCTAGAACGGACTTGTAAATGGACTGTGTGTCTGACATTGGAATTCATTCCGTGCAATTGATAACCATCAGTTGCATGGTGTGAATTGCCTTTGTGGCATGCTAAGGTGCAGTGATCAGGGCTTCTGTTGAAAAGCAAAGTCTTGTGGTGATGATCAAAGCACCGCCTGTGTGGCGTAGCTTTGTGTATAACGTGAATTCGCGAGCCTCACACCCCAGTATGAACCAGAAACGGGAGAGGACCTCAGGGAGGACATGCGTTTCTTTCTAGCTAGAAGTGGCATCAGTGGTTTTACACGCCCTGACGAGTTTGACTTATGTGGTTGTTACTATTGCGAGGCGCCTCGGTTAAATCGGACGATCCGGGTCCGATGGAGTCATTCGTTGGCTCATTTACGCCCCAAAGGACGGAGTAACGTAGTGTTCAGGCATTATAATCCACTCCGTGTGGACCGGCCCTGTCGCTCCAAGGGTCGATGCGCTCTGACCCTGAGACATGGGCTAGATTGTCTCGAAGTCGGTAAGGACTATCTTTTGCCTTGGTTCATGACGGAAATCCAATTTCCAAATACGTGACTGTGCGGTTATGATTGTATACCTATATATGGTGACATAGTGGTATGGGGCATTAGTGCCGCCTATGATTGATACTTATGATTAGAAATTGTTTTTGAAACATATAAACACTAGTAATAATACCAAATGCTTTTGTTTTATTCGTATCAAGCATATTTTGGCCGTTATAAGGTAAAAACTCTATCCTCCGGTTTGCGTTGCATTGTGTGATGGGAACTGCGTCTTATAATGGCTTCATTTTTAAAAAAAGCATTGCGATGTTTAAAAGAAATGATTTTCTTTAAAGCACTGGCAATCCGATGGAGTAAACCCGTTCCATGAAAGTGGCGTGGTCCTGTAATTAGCCATATTTTAAATGTGTTGAGTAGATTTCTCATACCAGTCCCATGACTGACTCGTAGTTTGTTTCACTTTCAAACTCGGGTGCCCCTTTTTCTACATGGGCAGCCTTGTATTCAGGTTTTTGCTGATTTTCTCTGGATAGCTGGAGCTGAAGATGGATTCTATCATTTATCTCTTTTTATGATGTTCAGCTCATATTGTACATTATGTTTATTTCCGCTGTAGACATTTATGTATAGCTGAACTGTATTCGTACTAAGTATGATCTTGTATACTATGTAGCTCTGATGATTATGTTTATCCAGTGTATTATTTGTTCATTATCTGGTGTATTTATTTAATTCTGTTCTGCTATTATCTGTTTCATTGTTATATTCCAAAGATTACCCTTGCCGCCGTCAGTTCGGGGTTTGGGGTCATCACATTATACGTACTTGAATATTTATATATATTGAATTTGGACAATCTAGTATAGGGAGATTTTGATTATAGGCCTGATAGGGCGTATATTCGAAGCCTCGGATACTAGATGGATATAGAATCACACTCTAGTCGCCCGAAGATGATACTGATGATTGGGATCCCATCATCAGTGTTTGTGTTCAAGTCTCAAAAGTGAATATATATATATATATAATTTCCAATCGACTGGTGTGAGAACAAAAACTTAACTAAAATTTACTGTTTGTGACTTGACACTGAAATATGATTTTTGAGTATATAAAAATTATATATATTTGAAAATCTAATCAACAAATTGATTGATGGAGGTGATGTTTGATTATTGATTCAACTAATAAAAATACTGGAATGATAAATAAAGTATAATCAAGATGATTGTTAAGTGAAAAATAATGCAAACTCTATTGACAAAAATCCTAAAAATATTATACAGGATATGGACGACTATGGCTTATCTCATACTGAATTCTGGATGACCCCGAAATAAGCAAGGAGAGCTCACCAGAAAGCAGAAAAAGAACGTGAGTTGAACTTAGGAACGTACGTGGGTATTAACTGCCGTATATGCAGAAAAGAAGGACATTATGCCGCTCGGTGCCCTGAGAGAAAGAAAAGCAGGGAGAAAATGATGAGAATGGACATAGTTTGTTTCAAGTGCAAAGAGACGGGGCATTTCGTACATAAGTGTCCGAAGGTAAAGAAGAAACCCACAAATCTAGGAAAAGAAAAGAAATGCTTTCGATGCAAAGAAGTAGGGCATCTAGCCCGAGATTGCCCGTTAAAGAAGGATGATAAGAAATCCAAGGGAAAGGAGCTATCAACTTTGGAAATTATGCAAGAAGAAGGCACGACTTCCTAGAAAGTTGGGTTTTAATGTAGTGAACTAGCGTTTTGGATATATGTATGTGTATGTATGATGCTTGTACGAACGTAATTATGCTTTTTGTTTTAAAAAAATGTATTGGTATTGTAGAAGATAACTAAGGTAAGAAAAATGTTGAACCAAGTTGAATTTAGCACCAAACATCGAACTGTATTGAAAATTTTTCGCATTTGCATGCATATACATGTCTATACATTGAACAGGTCATTGCAAGGAGGCTAGAGCAGAGGAATAAAATTGTTTGCCCGACAAATAGGTACATGTTTACTAGTTTCTTGAGTTTGGGCGATTTTATGAGCCGATTGGCTAGCCGCTTGGCTTTTTCTTTTTCTTTTGGATTGAAGAGGGCCATGGGAGGCTATATGAAATATCCTGAAGTCCCTGGTGCAGGGGAGGTTATGGCGAAATTTTTCGAAAATTTAGGGTGTTAGCCAAATTTTTGAAAAATTTGAAAAGTTCTTAGAAACTGAAAAGTTGAAGAACTTAAGCCGTAGTGAAAATACTGGAAGTTGAGTTGATTAATTAAACAATTTTCAGCTTCGTTCCTTTTCGGGGATGAAAAGTTTTAAGTGGGGGAGATTGTAACAACCCGGAAATCCAAGCCAATTTAATTTAATTTTATTTTGGCAATTTTAGCGGAATTTGAATATTTAAAATGAATTATTTTAAATAATAACGACAAAAAATTTATTTTGAATAGAAATAGAACGTATATATTTATATAGATCGTCGTTAGAAAATAAATATTTATTTTAAAATTATAAAAGGAATTGAAAATGGGGCGGTAGTTCGATAAATCGATTGCAAATTTCAAATGAATGTACCGGGTGCAAAATAAACCGGATTTTAGCGAAACCAAAAATATTAGAATCTGTTTATGAATATTTTTCCAAAGAATTTGAAGAATTGAAATTTCATAGCGGGAATCAAAAGTTACGTCCAGTTGAAATTTCAGAATAGTCGCTATGTAATTCTAGCCCTTAAAAATGGAAATTTTGCAAACGACCTCAGTTTTTGACGAAACCATTTTTATTGGATCCGTGATGTCAAGTTATTGCTAGGTTTCAAAATTTGTAATTTTTCGAATTAATATGTGAGCGTGCAAAGGAAAACGTGTTTGACCAGTTTTAGTCGATTTTAATCGACTGGAAAATGGCCATTTTTCAAACGGTCTCAGAATTTGATGAAATTAGTTTTGTTAGGACCATATCATTAATACGAAGCTAGAAAATATTTTTCGGGAATTTTTAGAGTTCGTATGTGGCCCCAGTAAATTGAAATGCGCGTTCAAATTCAATATATAGAGTTATATGTTATTTTGACGGAAACTGATTGAAACGATCGAATCAGCTTACGATACATATCCCATTGTGTTCGGAATGGGGGTAATTAGCTAAGGATGATAGGCGGTGGGTCCTGTTTTGAGGTCGAAATAAAAAGTTACTTTTTAGTGGATTAAAACAAATTAAATATTATAATAATTATATATACTCACCCCCCGCTCCCCTTTCTTTCTTCACCAGATCGAGGCAAACAGAAAAAGAAATAAAAGAAAAAAACCGCCTTCCTCGATTAGCCCGTCGCCCCACGATCGCGCCCCTCTCCTGGCGCCGTAACCACCGGAAACCTCCCCCTCCACCTCCGCTAGGCCACGTTCCCCCCCTCTTCTTCGAGATCGAACTCCCAAATCAAGAAACATCGTGCATCGTCTTCCACCACGCCACCCTTACCCCTTCCGCCCTCCGGCGCGACAGCACCCGACGCCCCATCCACCTGCGACGGCGTGGACAACCCCTCTTCTCCCCGTTTACAGTAAGCTCTCTTTTATATAATTTCGCTCTTCCTTTTTCTTCTATTGTTAGTTTTTATATGATAGGGGAAATAAAAATATAGTTTTTATTTGATATGGGAAATAAAAATATAGTTTTTACATGATAGGAGTAATAAAAATATGATTTTTATACTATAGTGATAATAAAAATATGATTTTTATTGAAGGGTTTAAACAAAAATTTGATTTTTAAGAAAGGGTTTAAGTAAGAATATAATTTTTAGCGAAGTGAAAATATAATTTTTATTCATATGAATGACATGTATAAATTGGATTTTTATTGTTTAAATGGAAATATAAAAATATAGTTTTTATATGATAAGAATAATAAAAATATGATTTTTTATATATAGAAGTTAACGATAAAAAGATTATATTTTTATAAGTGAAAAGTTAGATTTTAAAAAAAATAGAAAGACGAGATTTTTAGAAATATATAAACATCATATTAAAAATGTGATTTTTAATATGAGCAGCGTGAAAAGGAAGGCGTAGAAATTTGGGCCAAATCCAATCGATCAGAAATTCAGGATAGATAATGGAGGAGTGGATCTCCAAGGTGAGAACTCCTCACTTTTTTTTTAATTTCTAGTTAAAATATACACTAGGATGCAGACGGTGCTTAACAGCACCCGACACCCGTCGTCCACAGACCATGGACGGCTTGTTTGTTTGATTGTATGTTATTGTGAAAATTGGTTGTGTTGTGGAATGAAATAAAATATTTATATAGTTAAAAATATTTGATATCGTTAAAAATATAGTTTTCAACGTGAATGTGAATAAATAAATATTCATTTACAAACCGCATCGGGAAAATCCCCAGACCGCCGCACAGACCCTCTCGTCTCAAAAAGAAAAAGAAAAAGAAAAAGCCAAGCGGCTAGCCAATCGGCTCATAAAATCACCAAAAACCAATAAAATGGTAAACATGTGTCTATTTGTCGAGCATACAATTTTATTCCTCTTCGCTAGCCTCCTTGCTATGACCTGTTCAATATATGTACATGTATGCAATTCTAATTAATTTTCAATTATGTCGAAAATTTGATTCCATTTGGCTAAATTTACCTTTCGTTCATACATTGGTTAAATTTGGTTCAATTCAACTTTTCATTCTCATATTGGATTTATTATTCCAACATTTTTGTTAGTCAAATAAATAACCAAACAATGCAACCAACAATCAATTTGTGAATTAAATTTCCAAAACATATAACTTTTGTATATATATTCAAAAATCATATTTCTAGTGTCAAATTCCAAACAATGAATTCAAAGTAAGGTTTTGGTTCTCACACCAATCGATTGGAAATATATAGATATTTCACTTTCGAAACTCGAACATACATGCTGATGATGCCATGGCAATTATCAGAATCATCTCCAGGCGACTAGAGTGTGATTCTATATCTACCCAGTATAGTTGAGACTTCGAGTACACGCTTGCAAGGCATATATTCAAATTATTCTTACACTTGATAGTCCAATTTCATATGAAATAAATATTGACATACGAATAATAAAATTTAAATTTTCAAAACAAAATTTGTTTTAAATTTTATTTTAAAAATAACTCTCTTCTCACTCGTTCTAGGATACTGCTGATCCTATCTCTAACGAGTCATTCCCATTGGATATTACTAGTCCAATCTCTGATGAATTCTTTCGTTAGGTTCTAATGTGTCTTATTCTCGAGCTCTGTAAACCAAAGCTCTGATGCCAAATGTGATGACCCAAACTTCCCCGTGAAGGAAAGCCCAGATTGCTTCGAGAACAAGACAAATCGGAACATAAACAGAAGAACATTTCATTGCTATTTACAACAATTCCATCAGAATACAAGAATATTCAGAGTATGAATAAATATTACACAAAAAAATTTCAGAGTGTAAAATACATAGCAGCGGAAATAAAATGTAGAACTACAATGCGTAGCAGAAAATAACAACTGACACAACTGAATGAGATACACAGATACAGAGCATTCCGAATATTGCTTCAGCTATAAACCAGGATCCTGTGAATATAATATCTGCAAAACCCAACTACTAGCTGCTCGTGTGGAAAATAGGGGCACCGAGAGTTTAGGTTAAAACAATAAACTCTAGGTCAGTCATGTGACTGGTGTGAGAACTAAAACAGTTATTAATCTTTATTTTAAAGTTAGGTAAATTGAGGGGCCACGCCGTATAACACGGAATGGGTTTCCTCCCAAGAATACCGTGCATAAAAACAAATAGC
This sequence comes from Allium sativum, assembly GCA_030737875.1. Taxonomy (NCBI): domain Eukaryota; kingdom Viridiplantae; phylum Streptophyta; class Magnoliopsida; order Asparagales; family Amaryllidaceae; genus Allium; species Allium sativum. Next base: position 502,902,215 of record CM060921.1, on the reverse strand, counting down.
GCAATGCAAAATAAAGAACAATGAAGCTATTATAAGACCTAGGTCCCATCACACAATGCAACACAAGCCGGAGGATAGGGTTTTCCCTTATAATAGCCAAATATGCTTGATACGTGAAATTTTATCTTTTATTATTACTATAAGTGAAGAAAACAACTTCAAATATAAATGTATCAATCATAGATGGCATAAGCGCCCCATCCCACTATGTCGCCATACTAGGCTCTACAATCAAAACAGAAAAATGTCGTATTTGGAAATTTGGATTTCCATCATGGTGGCTCTAGATCCGAAAGATCGATCACGCAGTGCAATCCACAGCGGCTTACGTCCCAGCGAGAGAAAACACCGTAGTGCACATCCGCACTTTTGGAAAATCAAGTATCACTGCGGCTTATGCCCCAACGAGAGAAAACACCGCTTACTCTATCCCTCAAGGAATCGGGGAGTGTGCCTTATCCCTCCTGAGCATGGGGTAACCACACTCAGCTCATCTCGGTCGACCGAATCCGCGACACCACTAAGGTGTCCATCCTCTAAAAGCATACTAATCTAACCATCAGTTTACCACCATACCGGGGTGTGAGGCTCGCAAATTAACGCTACACAAAGTTGTGCTATATTAAAGCTGTGCTTTGATCATCAACCACAAGACTCTGCTTTTCAACAGAAGCCTTGATCATTTGCCACTTAGGCATGCCATACATGCAATTTACACCATGCGACTGATGTCTATCGATATACAACCTCTGACACTGTACGTCTCAGAGAAGGATGAAGTAAGGGAATAAATTCCCCTTCACCAGGCAGATGTATATTTAATAGAGATCAAACAGCATAGAATAAAATCCAATGTCAGACTCACAATCCATTTACAGGTCCGTTCTAGGTCTGAACGAAACCGAAGGCACCTTATTCCTTGTCCCGTATGTCCAATACAGGAGAGAGGCCCTTGCATATCTGTACAATCAACAAGTACGTCCGGACGGCTACCGTTGTAGCCCCTTCAAGGTAGCTACTCCAATCATGAGCAACAGCAGCAACCCATCCATTCGATGTGAAGATCGTCGGTCTTGCACCGTCTTCAATCTCTTCGACTTTTCGTCGTATCGGTTATCCAGAATGGGATAAACCCGAACTTTTCGAATAACTCGCGTATCTTATAATCCAGTGCTATAACAACACATCATACGGCTCATTCCAATCCAGAATATTCTTTTATTCAAATATTCTTTTCCTTTGGGAAAGGCTCCCGTTAATTTTATCAAAGATAAATTCTTTAAATTTATTCTTTAATCTTCCTTTGGATATCAAACCATATCAAGGTTTTCCAAACTAGTCGGGATTAGCGAACTACACCAAACTAATCATTTATTTTATTTCCCAATCCCAACCTATTCATCCCATGGAGAAAAACTGGTAATACTCCATATCTAACACCACGGTGTTATCGGTAAATAATAATTACCATTTCACGTTCAAATATAATTAAAGATTTAACTATCGCTTGGAGTAAAACTGGTGATACTCCGTTCTCGATCATTTTTTTGAATTGATAATTTTAATTATCACATTCACTTTTCAATCTAATCAAAGATTCATTAAAACTCCATTTAGTTTTAATCTTCCCAAAAATCAATATTAATGATTATTCAAAGCTAAGAAATTAATCTTATCTTCAATGGGGTTAAAGAACCAATGTCATTTAAAACACGATTCACGATAAATCCCAAAATCACATTCCATCAGTGTCTAACCGTAAATTAATAAGAGAACAATTCCCTAAGTATTAATCCCGAAGGCCAAAACCAACATCAGATCAATATCTAGGAAACCATTCAACTTAGCTAATCTCCAGCTAGTTTCTAATTTTCTTAACTCCATTGGGTTTATGAACAGTATTTTTAAAGATACCAATCACGACAGACCCAAAATCCCATTTCCATTGTTAATCAGGTTAAAGGACAAGTGTTATTTAAAACACCATTCACGATAAATCCAAAAATCCAATTCCTTTATTCCATTCCAATTAAATATTAATTAATTGGGAATTTTCACTAAATCTTAATAAAAGATGTATTCTTTTCTCAACTGGGCTTAAGAACAGTTTTAGTGAAGGCACCGTTAACGACAAACCCAAAATCCCATTCAATATTAAATAAAAGGCTCTGAACAATATTAAATTCTGAAATCAACAAATATCGTATTGGAATAACGATATATATACCTTCCAAATTCCTCCACAATGCCCGTATAATCACAGAATCCAATATCGAAATATCCCGAAGATAATTTTGATTCAAATCCATTCCAATTCGTATATTGGAAATTCTAGTTATTTTTAAAACCATTTCCAATTTATTTATTTCTAAAAATAAATAAATTATTTTTCTAGTTAATAACTAGTTCATTTCGATAAAAATATATTCTTATCTTTTCAAAACTGGAATTTTTCATCCAAAATCTTTCCAAATCATTTATTATGATTTTACATAATTTTTCTGTACTTTTAATAATTTTATTATCGCCCGTGCAATCGGTTTCCAATAACGGTCACCGAATTGCATCCATAGCGACCTTTTCTGAAATTGATTTGGACATAATTCTAAATCCAACTGTTAGATTTCAAATCTCTTGTATTCATTGGAAAGCTCTTTTCGGTACAAACCCTACAGTTCTCGTTTTAGGAGAATCCGATGGTCGGATCTCCCATAACGTCCATTTGAAGTTAATGGTCGAAATTAGTGAACTACCGCTGCGCGTTCTATTTAGGCCATTATAATATATATATTATATATTTCTTCAATTTTCATTTAAAACAAAATTTATAAATTGTTTTAAATTCGTTTCAAAAACGATTTCCACTTCCATTTCAAATTCAAATCATAATTGAATATTCCATTATAAATCTATTTAAATTCATTTCAAATCTATTTCAATTCAATTCCAATTCATTTTAGATCATTTCAATTCGTTTTAAAATTCATTTCAAAATGATTTCAATTCTATTTTTCAAATTCAGATCAAATTGAATATTCTATATCATTTCAATATTAAAATGATAATATTTTCAAAATATCAGATTTTGAAATCACTTTTTGATATTCATTATAAAATAAATAAAATCGACCAAATTTCCATTCGTGTTAAAATGGCGTTTAACTACTTAACACGGCTTCACATTTCATTAATTACTGAATATTATTTTAAAATGTTCATTAATTCTGAACTGGAATCAGACTCGACCCATTACCTTATAATTTTAGTTATATGGATTTCAACATCACATATATACAACGATAACGATAAACAATCATTAAAAATTCATGCAACATCCAGAGTGCATTCTACAACTGTATAAGCATTAAAATCAATAAATAACGCTTACGTAGTCTGTCAACCCATCGATTGACATACCACTAATTATTGGGATCAGTGTATGTCAAATATTATCCCAATACCCATGTGGGGTTTTCAAACAACAAACACTGATTATTATTTGTGCAGTTGGGCGATGTGTAAAATTTATCGTCCCAATCAATATCAGATAAATAAGTGTACATAAACAAACTTTCCGGTTTGTAAATGAATATTTATTTTATTTTCATTTCACAATAATTTATATATTTATTTTATATAAATAATTTTTATATACAACACATCAATACATGATAATCCACTCACAACAAACAAACAATACAATCAAACAAGTCGTCCATGGTTTGTGGACGATGGGGAGCAGTTCATATGTGCAGTTACAAAATAATTTAAATAACTTTACAAAAATAATAGTGAGAAGTTCTCACCTTTGGTTTCCACTCCGCCAGATTTTTTTTTGAATTTCTGAACGGTTTGAATTCTATTCGCTTCCAGTCGGTTCCATCACAATTTTAATACTATACTATGTATTTAAAAAATTACATTTTAAAATCATCGTTATTTCAAATATTTGAAAATCATATTTATAAAAATCTAATTTTTATTTCTAAAAATCATTTTTTTAAACAATGCAGAAAAAAATCTCATTTTTAAAACAAAGTTATTCATATAAAAATTATATCTTCATAACTTCTATTTCATATAAAATCAAAATTATAACATCCTTATATACATAGATAAAATCACATTTTTATAATTAAAAATCAAATTTTTATTCATGCTATATATAATAAATAATCAGATTTAAAATCAATGGTATTTTCATTAATAAAATTAACAACTCAACTAACCAAGGTAATTAGTTTAATTACCCTCTTCTTCATCGTTTACATTCAGAACGCCCGAACCCATCATTTGAGTTAGGGTTCGCTCATGCGCCATCCACCGTCGCCATGACCCACATCAGGACCTGCCCCTTCGAAACCGCCGACACCTCCTCCCTCTTCCTGGAACTGGAGCAAACTCAATTGCCTCTAATGGCATTAAAACGACTGCGAACGCCACTCATTTGAGCTCAAAATTCGAGCTCATTTCTCCACTAGAAATTGTGAAACCCGTCTAGATTTCAAGATCTCACGAAGATCTTTATTTTTCGTTTTGATTTCTCCTTCTACTAGTGTGTAACCCGTGCATTGCACACGATAGTATTAAAAATAATATTCATTATTTTAATGTTAAAAAGACAACTTTGTTATACAATATATGATGTTTAATGTGAAATACACAAACTATTAATCAAAATTATTACTATTATTTGTGTCTTTATGTTCTATAGCATACATAAATATATATATATGTATGTATGTATGTATGTAAGCATGTGTATTTGAGAATATTTTTATTCATTTTTGTTAACATAGACATGCATGTTGAAATTGATGAATGTTAGTAACCTATTTGATGAATTAACAAATATTTTTTAATATAATTTTTTTAAATAAGTTAAATGTAAAATTACGAAGTTAGTTTAACTATATAGCATAGCAAGAAGAATTAAATATATTCTTTGCAAAAGATGTAAAAAATTATTGTGGATTTATTGACGTTCAATTTTTTATGATATAATATAAATATGATAAATAATTGATATAAATGAATCATAACTAATTTACAAATTAAATTTGTCATTGTTGTAGATATACGTAGTTTATGTTATGCAATTTATACATCTTTACAGTTGCATGGAAAACTATCACTTGTAATATGAATATATTATATAGTATATACATAACAAAATTGATGTATATTTTTAAGAACTATTAGAACAATGGACTATATATACTCTAAAGATTATTAAATAAATTTAAGATTTCATGAGTAGTTTAAATATATGAAATAAAATACAAAATATCACGAAAGAATTGATGAATTCAGCAAATAAATGTAAAAATGTTAAAATGCATGTATTTAATATAGATTTTTTTTTTCAATTTATGACATATCTATTGAGATAAATGTATAATATGTCAAAAAAAATTATTATTGTTTACTTATATTATGTAAACTATGTAACTTATTTAACTTTATATTTGAAAAAAAAACTAATTTTTCCATTTTTGTTAATATGAACATGGTGTACGTTTTAAAATATCACACTTGACGTTAATTAGATGAATTAACAACAATTCATTGATTAACTTTATTTATTAAATTCAAAATCACATAAGTAATTTAAACATATTGACTTAGATGTACAATGTTAAGTGATATTGTGAACTATTTTGTAAACGACTAAATAAAGTTTGAAATGTGCGTAAGTGTTTGACATTAATATTACAATGCAATACACGACAAATATATTAATGTAAATGAGTTTAATTTTGAACTTGTGATAGTTAATTATGTATATAATTTATGTTATGTGATTGACATATTTATATATTTGATTATTTTTTTCATTTTTGTTAATATGAATATGGTTAAACTTTATGTGATTTATTAGGCGAATCAATGAATATATAATAGTCTGCTAAAGCTATTTAATTGTTTTAATAGTATGTAATTAACTGTAAAAATATGGTACTAAATGTAAAATGTTAAAAAAGACTTAAATAATTAACGAAAAACTGAAGTGTTTGTATTTAGAGCCAAACAACTTAATTTTGTCACTTTTAGTATTTAAAAGAAACATTATCTAATTAAATTTATCTAAATTACTTAAATTTTGAATTTTGTAATTAGTTTAAATGCTTGGATTTAAATGTAAAATGTTAGAAGCTAATTTTGGTAAATAATTGTGTAAACTTTGAAATGTCCATATCAAAATGTTAATGTGACAGAAATAATAAATAAGTGTAAACTGGTAAACTAATTTGAAAATAAAATATCTTTAGAGAATTAAGGAGAAGAGAGAAAACTCCTAGAAATTAATGATGGAGCTTTAAAAGGTTCCGCTTTACTATTATTTAATAGATACAGCTGCTGTTAATATTAATATCCATTTTCAAATGTCTCTTGCCAGCAACGTCCTGGTTTATAGGATTAATATTGTGGCCATGGATTTTCATCGTTAATTACCAGTGCAAGCAAATTTTTTGATGCTAAATTAATTTTAACGACCTGCCTTTTTGCCCGTCCAAAATCGGTATTTAAACCAACTCTAGACGTCCAAAATGACAGATTGTTATTGGTTTACACGGTTTAAACAAAATTAACACAGAATCACAGAGTACAAAATTTGCAGCGGACTAAAATTTCTCATAAATATCAGAGTTTACAATTTGTACAGCGGAAGTTAAAAATAAAATATGTGTCTTTACATAAATTTAGACAAATAAAAATGTACACTTTACGGTCGAGCTTAGCGCGCGCATGCATCTCCACATCTTCACGTTCCTCTCCTCTTTGCGAGCTGTAAACTTTAAGCCTGAAAGACTTAGGGCCTGACCCGAGTGTCCCATGCAAAATACACAAAACACCCGAGTCAGGATTAAACTTATTTCAAGTAAGTCACTTCGTATAATCACATAAATATAATTGTTAATCCCAAATATATATTAAATAATTTAGTACCCAAATCAAAGAACTGCTGAAAGACTTACTAATTCGGGACCGATATGCACGTGCATCACATAAGATGACATGGTAAATATATGTTCGAAGTTGCAGTAAAAAAAATTCAAAGGACTGTATGCCTGCGAATGGATGGTATATATATATATATATAACGAAATGGGACTACAAGTAGGTAAGCAAAATGCCAAAAGTTTAGGTTCTAAGCAACAACCTATAGAAGGAGTATGGCAGGTAGATATGTGAAACTCAAGAGCTAACGCAAGCCTCAAGGGTCCAACTACATGTAAGTATACAACATAACAACATATCACCCCAAATGTCTTTCTAATTGTAGAAGTCAGTAGGACTAAATTTCTAAGTTTTATGTTTATGTAAGCTCCCGGGTCCATTTCTTAGCAACCATATACTCAAATTATGCTGTCACTATATGTTCATACTTCTAGCAATGAATCATTTTCACATCTAATATTAGGGTCACAGGCAATTTTAACATGAATCATGAAATGATTAAATTAGATGGATAAATACTAGGCAAGTATCACATGCAAATAGCCAGAAGCAGGGTATACGGCAGAACAGTGTGTCTTTTCTTTTCTCACCCAAAATGGTCAGTGCAACTGCGGAAATCAGCAAGGATATTGCATGCATCACTAAGGCGGTCGGAATTAAAAGAGTAACACGTTGAATGACTAAAATAAGGCGTAGAACAAGTGCGGATTCAATCCATGCATGAGAAAATGATAGGATGACCATATATGGATCATGCAAATTGTGGATGGTTAAACAAATGGCTAAAATATGGAAAATTCAAGTACCAAAAACATGCATGTAAATAAAGATGGTTTATTTATTTTATTTCAACATAAAACATTTTTTAGGCATGTTTCCCTTGCCAGCAAGACACAATAGAACTTTGTACACACAATTCTTTAGTTCTAGACGGGATAAGAACTTAGTCCCCAATAGGGTATCAAGTATCAACATATTTACACGTTCCTAGTGGAATCAAAAGTCTTCGATGTTCTTTTATTACTTTCTTTCACATTACTCTATTTACCCTTCCCATTAAATCACCGCATATCTTATTGGTACCCATTTGTTAATTTACCAACATCCATGTCACTATTAAGCAGTAAGCTGTAAGTTAAGTAATTAATAGCCCAAAAGAAGGAACAGTGAGCATTTGTGTGACTGCATGCTACATGGATCAATACGCATAGCAAAACAAACAAAGGGATGAACAGAAAGGGGAGCAACTCCATGCAAAATTGTCAACAGCAACATAATAATAGCAGTGAAATGTGCATGCAAAAAGTGAAAACAACAGTAGCAAGGCATAATAAACCATTATACTCAGTGAACGATGTGGCGAACTTGAAAACGGTTTAATAGTAAGAAAACTTACGATCGTTGAAGGCGCGGCTTCCTAGCAGAGGAGGTAGCAGCGGGCTCCGATGCGGTTTAACTTTATCAGAAGGAGAAAGAAGACCAAGAGCGCGGGTAAGCATCACGTCGGTCAGCTGGAAGGCAACGAGATGGTGCCAGGGCGTCGCCTGGAGGAGCCGACAATTAGCAGATGGGTGTGTGTCCTCGATGGTGGGGTGGACATCGCCTGATTGGATGAGGAAAAGGGGAAACACGGCAGCCATAGGACTTGCGATTTGAAGAAGGAAAGGGTAAAGGAAAAAAAATTCTGATCTAAACCCGAATTGGTGAGGAGTGGTCTGAGGCCATTTCGATTTTGGGTAGAATGAATTTTGGGAATAAGGGATTTAATTCTGGGAAATAAAAAGAGAAAGGGGCCGTGGATAAAATGAAATTAGGACACTATAGAAGAGAAAAAGAAGACACGCGGAAGACAAATTCAGTAGAGAACGGACAAGTGACAACAAATATTCAGCAAAGGAAAGACAGGTGTACATGAATTGCAGCCAAATGTTTGCTTAAAATTCTCAGTTACGGTTGGACATAAACGTGGATTGAGCAAAGAACGTGAGTTGAGCGCATGACACTAGATAAAAAGAATAGATTGGAAGAGTAGATTGAACGAAGGTATATAAACAATGTCACTTTGTTTTTTTTTCATGGTTTAAGTTCAACAACTTGTTAACCGATAAATTGAATTAAATCTCTCAATTAAATTATAAGATCCATATCTTAAAGTTAAATTCATTTACAAAGTTGATTTTTAGTTTCATCGCTAAATTTCAACAAATCAACTTGATTGTAATAACGTTCGCTTATATAACGTTCATAAAAAAATAAAAGAATTCCAATGTTTAAATATTCAAATTTATTAATGATGTAAATTTCAGCAAAACGTTTATACAAATTTGCAGAGCATTTTCATTTTTTAAAGGCGATTGCTACGTTCAAAATGGCTTAAGCCCAGATTCAATGTTGGAAATCTCATATAAATATTTATTTCCCTGTTAAACCTTACTTTAAATTATATTTTGGATGTCAAAACTCGTGGGCCGTTACAATCTCCCCCACTTAAATCTTTTCGTCCTCGAAAAGGAGAGTTGTAGAATTTATACTTAAGCAAAACAAACCTCCCTTATAAAATTTTAGTGGACAAACACTTATCATTTCTAGCAAGTTTGAAAGTGTATCAAATAAAACATAAGAGTTCTAAACACAAAATTTTACATACTTGAATTCGTAAAGCTTTTATATCACCTTTATTTATAAAAAGCTTAAATTATTGCATTGAAAAATTAGATAAGGAAATTTGTTATATTTCAGAATCAGATTTTGCAAAACATTTGAGAATCTAAAAATGATTTCTTTGAGCTTAGAATCCCATTTTCATTTCAAACCATAAAAATACTACATATTTTTTTTATAAAGAATGATACTTTACTTCGGAATTTCAAAATCAAAATCACTTTTTAAACATATATGATAAACACTTGATACTCGAAGCCTAACAAGTCCATCGTCGTTCTTGCAAACTTTAGACATGCGTTAATTAGGCGCATGGCTAAAATGTACAAGTTCTAAATATACTTGTTTCAACTCCCAGTAAAAAAAAATCTGTTTCATTTGCTCGAGAAGTTTTCCCCATGACAAGGCATAGGGATCGCCTAACGTACGCAATAATATAAATAATTAAGGTCGCTCCGGACACCTAAAGCAGACCATCGTCGAGGGTTCTCAAGCGAAGTGTACATCACGGTTTTCGTCCAGACACGGACCCCCAAGCACAAAAATCGCGGAGCACATCTATCTCTCGGTTTTCGCCCAGACACGGACACCGTATATGCCTAGGTTGCTCTTCCCAAATACCATCATCGAGGGATCCCAAGCGAAGTGTACATCACAGTTTTCGTCCAGACACGGACCCCCAAGTACAACATCGCGGAGCACATATATCTCTCGATTTTTCATCCAGACACAGACACCGTATATGCCTAGGTTGCTCACCCTAAATCACACACGTCCTTCTTTTAGTCACGGGTCCCCCGAATCCATGAAGATATATCAAATCAATTCATTTCCCGAAGTCGTAAATTATTTTGAAACAATAATTCGCAAATACTTTTAATCATAGTATTGTTGTTTCTCAATCATTTCAAATATTGGGATTCAAGTCGTCGAACTTTTCTTAGTTCATAAATCAGTTTATAAACTATTCATCATATCCAAAATAATTGGAAAACAATGTTGATCAATTGAAAAATACAATTTCAACTTCCAAACATTCAATTTATGTTTCATATTCCGAAATCACTGATCTTATTCAACATTTCCGGCCTTTCCAAGACTTTTAAGAATCATTATAATCATATCGAGCTTTACAAATTTCAATTCATATCGGAATACATTTCGACAATTATACATAAATTGATTCATATTGCCATAAAATTTCCTTTCAATAATTGGAAATCAAATTGGATCAATACGATTTTCTTGCCCTTTTTTTCAATTCAAATAAGCTCTTCAAATTTTAAAGCTTAGGAAAATTCGTTCATATTCTATATTTAAGACAAAACAGTCTTTCTTTAGATCAAATTTCCATTTTCAAATTGTTTTCGAAACATTTCTATGATTTCTAAATAACTTTCATATTCTCATAATATAAAATTTTCAAGAACTTCAAGTCAACGTCCTAGAATCATTTACAATTCATAATCGAATTCTTCCCTTTCCAAACATTATTTTCAAAATAATTCCCGCATATCTTGTTTCAAAATCCTTTACACCTCCATATAGGATTTATATTTATTCTTATTTCAAATATCACATCTTGTTTGAAAAGTTCACATTTTCCAACCGTTGGGAAAATCTCTTGTAATATTTTTATTCAAAATACCATCTCGCTTTCGCTATGCACTCTGATTATGCATATATTCAAACTAGTATTGGTGAAACATTCCAAAACATCGGTTTCCAATTTTCCGAAACCAAATCCTCAAATTTATATTTCAAAAATCCAATTTTTCTCGCATAAGTTGGATCTATTTTCCCACACTTTCAATTACTATGAAAAACTCATTTATTGGGGTTCCATTACATAATATCTTGGACAAATTAACGTCATCTAGTTCGAATTCAAACTCGGTTCCACACGGCACGAAGTGATATACATGGATCAAGCCAAAATTCCATGTACTCAAGTGGAGATGGACTAATAGAAGTTCACTATCAAATGAATATCACAAGGTATGACGGAAGGTGCAGGGTACAAGAACAATAATTCAAATCCAAATGATGAGCTTAATCGAGGCCACAATAGGAAGGTCAAATGCACACAAGGATGCAAATATTAGCAATTCAATCATGGGATACTCGATTACTTATTCTTGAGTAAATTTTACTTTAAAACTCATTTTCTTCCTTTGTATCTCAAGTGAATACTTGTTGAGAAATTCTCATTCAACTTATTCGTTCTTGTCGGTTTCTTTTAACAAAGGAAGCATACAATTCAATTGTTTTATTCACTCTGTTTCGCTCATTTTATCGTATTAACCCCATTGCTCAAATTTCGGTATTGCTTCAAGTGAGGAAAATCAGTCTTCTCCCCCACTTATGACATTTACCATAATTTGATTGTATTGTCAAAACCGAAATATAGGGTGATATGATTTCTTAATACTCAAGCTCACTTACGTGTATTTTCGAAAATTCACTTTCCGGGTTTTAAGTGAGATTAGTTTCTAAATTATATCCTTGCGGTTTGACAAAATAGTTTGATTCACGCTTATTATTATCAAGTTTGTATGTATTTAACTTAACTACCTTACGTTAAACTTCCTTAACATTCCAAACCTTTTAAATTCATTTTTGCATATCCCATTTCATAACATAATACCGTCAATACTTCGAAAGTCAATTGCAAAACCAACTTATATTTTACAACTGTAAGAACGTCGCAAAACCTTTCCAATTGCTTATCTAAGCAGAGTTAAGTATTCATCGACGTCTCAATCAAAAATATATAGTCATCCCACTTTCGAAACTCAAAAATAATACTGATGATGTTGCAATCATCATCAGATCATCCTCAAGCGACTAGAATGTGATTCTATATCTATCTTGTACTTATCGGACTTTGTATATACGTTAGCTAAGCATATATGCAAAATCGTTACATACTTGATAGTTCAACCTTGACGTCAAATAAATACTCACAATTGTTTTCATTATACATAGATTATCCCTCAAATCTATAATTTTTATTCTTGTAAAATCTTTTATTAACAAATCTTGAGAACTTTTATGTCGAACATCTTGAAATTTCATTTTAATTCAATGCCATTTTTGTTTCTAAATCGATTCGATTTTTAATATCATTTCAATTTAACTTGACTCGGGCATTCTCTTTTTCTTCAAGGAAAATCCCTTTAATATCAAATGTCATAAAATTTCCAACTCACGTTTCGTATGTATAAGATTCCATCTCATATTAGCAAACAATAGTTTCGAGTTAACTGCTTCCTTATGTTCATAAGTTCGAAAACTTGTATCTTGATCCCTATTTGAGTTTCTTACTTCAATCTTAACTCTCTTGAAACTTTTATCTCAACTCAACATTTTATTTTGACATATTAATCAATTCGCTTCGATATCTTTATAGTTTAACTCTATCCAAATATTCTCTCATTTTCCAGATTCATATTTGCAAATCGACTTTTCAAAATTTTAATTTGATTTGGATTACATGTCACTACTGACATTAATTAAATTTTTACTCTAACCAGTTTGGACCAAATTCGTTCGGATCTTTATCAATAGTAAATAAAATAGCGAGTTAAAATAAAATAAGTTTGAATAAGAAAATAAGATAAAATGTTTATATAATATAGGTTAAATAATTAAATACAAAATGATTAGGGAAAATAGTTTAAGTAAATAGTAAAATAGAAATATAGATAGTTTAGTATAAAATAGATTTGAGTATATATTAGTAAAACAAAATTTGGTATAGACTAGGGTTTTAAAATAAAAGTATTCGAATAAAATGAAAATAATATATTGGTTATAATGGAAGTAATTTTTTTTTTAAACTAGATCCAAGTCAAATTCAGGACCAATTCAGTTCACGTTTCATCAACCATCGTTTCTCAAGTCGAGTATCATCAAATTCAGCTACATCAAAATTTTAATTTCTACCAAGTTTCAAGATATTTCCGCCAATCTACACTTAGTACTCGCCTTGATTTGTCTTCAGTAAAATCCCTTTTCTAACAATGATTTTCGAATTAATCACCGCCCCTATATAGATCGTTCATAATTAAGCTTCGAAAACTCGCATTTGAATTTTTCTTATTTCGTCCTGAAATCTTCTTTTTTTTTCCTTTCCACAAAATTCTTTTCATAATAATTGGAAGATTTCAAAATATTTGGAAAATTGATTCATTATTCACCTATATTTTCTTGGTAATTTCGAACAACTCAACGACGGCTTTACGAAACGATATCGCAAGGCTTCCATGTAGGGAATATGAAAAGGAGCTTATCTTTTCCGAAAATATTTTATTTTAACTTCCGCTGTACAAATTTGTATATAGCTTTCAAAAACACTTTATTTTTCTTTCTTCGAAAGTCCTTTCTAAATATTTTTTTTTTCAAGTTCCGCTGATTCTAGCATTAATTCCACTCATTCTAAGGTATTTCTACCTATCTCTAATGAGATTTTAAACCGAATAAACCAAGCTTTGTACGAACCAAAAGCTCTGATACCAACTTTAACGACCTGCCTTTTTGCCCGTCCAAAATCGGTATTTAAACCAACTCTAGACGTCCAAAATGACATATTGTTATTGGTTTACACGGTTTAAACAGAATTAACACAGAATCACAGAGTACAAAATTTGCAGCGGACTAAAATTTCTCATAAATATCAGAGTTTACAATTTGTACAACGGAAGTTAAAAATAAAATATGTGTCTTTACATAAATTTAGACGAATAAAAATGTACACTTTACGGTCGAGCTTAGCGCGCGCATGCATCTCCACGTCTTCACGTTCCTCTCCTCTTTGCGAGCTGTAAACTTTAAGCCTGAAACACTTAGGGCCTGACCCGAGTGTCCCATGCAAAATACACAAAACACTCGAGTCAGGATTAAACTTATTTCAAGTAAGTCACTTCGTATAATCACATAAATATATTTGTTAATCCTAAATATATATTAAATAATTTGAGTACCCAAATCAAAGAACTGCTGAAAGACTTACTAATTCGGGACTGATATGCGCGTGCATCACATAAGATGACATGGTAAATATATGTTCGAAGTTGCAGTAAAAAAAAATTCACAGGACTGTATGCCTGCGAATGGATGGTATATATATATATATATATATATATATATAACGAAATGGGACTACAAGTAGGTAAGCAAAATGCCAAAAGTTTAGGTTCTTAGCAACAACCTATAGAAGGAGTATGGCAGGTAGATATGTGAAACTCAAGAGCTAACGCAAGCCTCAAGGGTCCAACTACATGTAAGTATACAACATAACAACATATCACCCCAAATGTCTTTCTAATTGTAGAAGTCAGTAGGACTAAATTTCTAAGTTTTATGTTTATGTAAGCTCCCGGGTCCATTTCTTAGCAACCATATACTCAAATTATGCTGTCACTATATGTTCATACTTCTAGCAATGAATCATTTTCACATCTAATATTAGGGTCACAGGCAATTTTAACATGAATCATGAAATGATTAAATTAGATGGATAAATACTAGGCAAGTATCACATGCAAATAGCCAGAAGCAGGGTATACGGCAAAACAGTGTGTCTTTTCTTTTCTCACCCAAAATGGTCAGTGCAACTGCGGAAATCAGCAAGGATATTGCATGCATCACTAAGGCGGTCGGAATTAAAAGAGTAACACGTTGAATGACTAAAATAAGGCGTAGAACAAATGCGGATTCAATCCATGCATGAGAAAATGATAGGATGACCATATATGGATCATGCAAATTGTGGATGGTTAAACAAATGGCTAAAATATGGAAAATTCAAGTACCAAAAACATGCATGTAAATAAAGATGGTTTATTTATTTTATTTCAACATAAAACATTTTTTAGGCATGTTTCCCTTTCCAGCAAGACACAATAGAACTTTGTACACACAATTCTTTAGTTCTAGATGGGATAAGAACTTAGTCCCCAATAGGGTATCAAGTATCAACATATTTACACGTTCCTAGTGGAATCAAAAGTCTTCAATGTTCTGTTGTTACTTTCTTTCACATTACTCTATTTACCCTTCCCTTCAAATCACCGCATATCTTATTGGTACCCATTTGTTAATTTACCAACATCCATGTCACTATTAAGCAGTAAGCTGTAAGTTAAGTAATTAATAGCCCAAAAGAAGGAACAGTGAGCATTTGTGTGACTGCATGCTACATGGATCAATACGCATAGCAAAACAAACAAAGGGATGAACAGAAAGGGGAGCAACTCCATGCAAAATTGTCAACAGCAACATAATAATAGCAGTGAAATGTGCATGCAAAAAGTGAAAACAACAGTAGCAAGGCATAATAAACCATTATACTCAGTGAACGATGTGGCGAACTTGAAAACGGTTTAATCATAAGAAAACTTATGATCGATGAAGGCGCGGCTTCCTAGCAGAGGAGGTAGCAGCAGGCTCCGATGCGGTTTAACTTTATCAGAAGGAGAAAGAAGACCAAGAGCGCGGGTAAGCGTCACGTCGGTCAGCTGGAAGGCAACGAGATGGTGCCAGGGCATTGCCTGGAGGAGCCGACAATCAGCAGATGGGTGTGTGTCCTCGATGGTGGGGTGGACATTGCCTGATTGGATGAGGAAAAGGGGAAACACGGCAGCCATAGGACTTGCGATTTGAAGAAGGAAAGGGTAAAGGAAAAAAATTTCTGATCTAAACCCGAATTGGTGAGGAGTGGTCTGAGGCCATTTCGATTTTGGGTAGAATGAATTTTGGGAATAAGGGATTTACTTCTAGGAAATAAAAAGAGAAAGGGACGGTGGATAAAATGAAATTAGGACACAATAGAAGAGAAAAAGAAGACACGCGGAAGACAAATTCAGTAGAGAACGGAAAAGTGGCAACAAATATTCAGCAAAGGAAAGACAGGTGTACATGAATTTGTTGTTATATGTATACACAATTATATGATTTTTGTTTGATGATAACAACCAAATATATTTCTATTATAAATGTGTTTGGTACTGTACTGTTATATATATACATCACAGCAATGAATATAATATTTATATTTAAATAAAATACGCCTGTACAGAAATTCAAATATTAACACAGTATTTTATTTAAATAGAATATTTTATTTCAATATTCAAACAGTACAAATTTTATACTCCACTATTTGTACATCTCAGCATTGCAATACGTTTCACACTCACAGTTTCTCATTCAACACTCATACACATTTTACACTCAGTTGTACATTTTTCATCTATACATACACTGTTACAAACACTCTTTAACTGACACTGTTCTTGACTTCATTCTTCAGTCTTCTGTCAGTTCAGTCCAGTCATCCCCGCTTACCTGTCACACATGAAACAGAAACACACAGTATACTGCAATAGAAATAATACTGAATATATGCAAATATAAATTTTATTTTTAAAATTTTATTTGCCTCAGATTTCTGGTGTGTTTCTCATCATTATTCATGACTTGATCTGTTTTATAAAAACCATCAATCTGTGTCTAGACAGCTTGTGATATTCACAGTGATACACTGTAAATACCACAAGGCAGACAACATATATATATATATATATATCAATGCAGGGACAGGAAATCTCTTCTGATGGCTGCATATACACACGTGTATAAATATACACGTGTGCACTGCCTCGCCAATCAGCGAGCAACTGAGGAGTAGCCACATGGACCTGCTCGACTCAGTGCACAATCAACAGTGGGACAGCTCAAAACAAAATGTACAAGTCAAAATCCAACTAGCAAGGAACTTGGTCGAAGCATGTTTCAGCTCAAAATTACGAGTCAAACCAAGTCAAGCATAAACATGTTCAGTTTTTTTTGGCAACAGAAAAAAAAAAAAACCATTTTGACTCAAGAAGGTGGTGTACACAGTCAGCAAGTGGTCGAGCAAGCAAAAAGGAATGATCAACATACAATCAAGTGATGTACATGTGAGCAAAATCAAGTTTTGTCGAGTCTGGTGTACAAGTGATCAAGCACATGCACATTGTTTACAAGTGATATGTACAAGGCAGACCACGCTGGGGCAAATCACTCCAATTCACAAATACCAACGTATATAACAGATATGCAACACTATAGCATTTGGCTCAGCACGACAAACAAGTGACAAAGTGGACAAATCGATGTGAACATGCAATCATATCAATATGGAGGTGCACAAGGCAACTGCACATATATGTGTGCACAGTTTCATTTGTGCTAAGCCAGATTTTCTCAAGTGCAGCATGGTGATAAAATCCAGGGGCAAAGGCTATAACACAAGTGCAACAAGCAAAAGTGGAACAGATGAGAAACATGGTCGAGCCATTCATGTTCATATCAAAAAAAAAATTGATCAAATCAGACAGCATATTCAAGTCTACAGCAAAGGGGTTCAACCATATCATGTTTGTTCGAGTATACACATATGGGATGTGTTTGAGATGCCAAATAATAATTTATGAAACAGCAAAGCAAACAGCATGGTTTGTTAGACAAGACAAAAGTTTAAATGGAGCATAAAATCATTTCAGATTTCAGCATATACAGAAATTTGTTTGTCAAAGTTTTAATGCCTTGCAGAAATCACCTTCATATTTATGGAAGGAGTTTACTCGGTTTCAAAATGCAGAAATTCATATTTAGCAGGCAATAAATATCTTCTGAAAATGGTATAACCACTCAACAGGTTCTGGCATGAATTTATATCATCCCAGTATCAGTTCGAAGAAAGTAAAAGGAGAAAATCTGTTTTCGGCAAGAGATTATTTGGAAAGTGTTTAAAACACTTGCAGAAATTACACAATCGATTTCAAGACAACATTATTCTCTGCAATGACAAATGGATGAATCAAATATTTTGTTTCCTGTTTTAAATTCAAGACAACAACAATTCCAGGAACCAAAAATGGCAAGTGTTTAATAGTTTCCAGAAATCAGAGGAGAATATATTTGGCAACATTTCTCATTAATGTATATCACGCAAGGGATTTGAAGTTACCCTCAGAAAACATTACAGGATTCACGGCTTGTAATTCAAAATTCAGAAGAACTTTTTTTTAGGGCAATCAAAGATTCCAGATTCATTGAACATTTAATTCAAGTCCAGGTTCTTTTCAATCGCAGAAACAAACGAGGAAAGCCATAAATCACGCAATTCTTTTTCCAGCCGAAAAAACAAAAGGGGCAAAATCAATTCAAGCCAAGAATCATAAGGGGAAAGTACAAAAATCATCAGCAAGTCATTAAGCGAAATCAGAGAGAGGAATTAAGGATTTGATAATCCTATTTTTACACCTACTTCATCACTGGCAAAGGTGTATCGAATCCACAGCAACAATCGAGAAATAAAATTCCGAGAAACTCACGATTTTTCCATTTTGCTTTCGATCTCCAGAACCTTAAATCAGTGAGACAAAGAGCATCAGCACTCAACCGCGAAGCAACGCACAAGAACACAAAGCCATCAAGATCTTTTTCAGCTGAACAATTGATCGATTTGGGGATTATAGAGCAAACCCTAGAAATATTTCCAGAGAAGCCGCCACTTTTCAGAGACAAAGGAACGGGCCAGATAAAATGAAGAGGGTGCACCAAAATGAATAATGGCCGGCCTACTTGTTTAAAGGGAGAAGGGCTTTCTTTTTAATTCATTCTATCTCCTTTTAACTCTAGGGTTTTAGATTTAATTTTTGTTGTTGTTTTTTTATTTCGAGTTATAAAACCGATCTGAACAGTTTTCTAGTTCTGTAAAATACTAGGGGGATCAGTCAGGGTGTTGACTGACAGTTCACAGAGTCTGTAAAATTCTGGGTTACTGGTTACGGGGTTGTAATCAGAGGAAATCTGGTCAAGGGGATATTGGCCAGTCTAGGGCTTTGAGCATAGGGTTAGAATAGGAGCAGGGTTTGCGAGTGTACATGGTCTTGTATGCGGGATCTGTTCTATCACCTAGTAGAAACCTTAGAAATGCAGCAGTAGGCAGGGTTTTGCCGAAGCTGGGTATATCTGTGTGTGATTTATTTTCTGCATTTCTGTTTCTGCTATATTCTGTGATCTGTTTATTTTTATTTATCTCGTTTGATTTTTAATTCAGTTAAAAACTGTGAAAAACCCTATTCACCCCCCCTCTAGGGTTATTCTAGATCCAACAGTGGTATCAGAGCCAGGTATTCTGTTAACTCTAGAGTAATGGTGATTCCTAGTTGTCAGTCGATAGAGAGTCAGTCCAGCTCATCTCCAACTATTTTCAATGGAACAGATTTTTTAAACTGGAAATCCAAAATGGAATTTTATTTAAAATCTGTTAATATTAAATGTTGGGATGTCATTATCAATGGGTTTGATAGTGTAGATATTAATTTCAATGCTCGTGCTATGAAAATTATATTTGACTATCTTTGCACTGAACAGTTTAATCTTATCTGTCATTGTTTTTCTGCACAGGAAGTTTGGAGAACTTTCAACAAGTTGTATGGAAAATCTGACAACAGCTCAAAACCCCATAATGTCAACTTTGATTCAGATCTGTGCTTAACAAGCCATGCAGACGAAACTTCAGATGGAACAGATGATGGAGAATCAACAAATGCTGAAACAGAAAATTTCTCATATGAAGATCTGGTTTACATGTGTCTTGATTTAACAAAATCTGTTGATAAACTCCAACTGAAAAATAAGTCTCTGAAATCTAGGAATTCTGAGTTGATCAGCAAAATTGATTATTTGGAATCACAACTTGAACATTTTAAAAATTCTTCAAATTCAGATTGCAAAAATTGTTTAAAATTGAAAACCAATCTTGATCATCTCAATAAAAATATCCAAAAGTTTGAAAAGGAAATTCTGATCTTAAATGAGAACAAGACCGAGTTATCAAATTTAAATAATCTTTTGCAAAAGGAATTTGAAAGTTTTAAGACTGATATATATTCCAAATTTGAAATGGCTAAAAAGGAAAATTTATTGAAATCCAATTTGATTTTGAAATAACTGGAAAACGAGATTGAAAAATCCAAGAATCTTGGGTTTGAAAAACAAAAACTTTTTGAATCTGAGATTGTTGAGTCCCAAACCAAAATTAATTTTCTTAAAGATGAAAATTTGATTTTGAAGTCTGGCTTTGAAAAATATAAGATCACTGAAAATCGTTGTTCAGATTTATTAAAAGAAAACCGTGATCTCAAAACAAAACTTCAACAACTTGAAACAATCTTAGCAAAATTTTCAAACAGTGAAAAATCTTTAAATATGTTGTTGAAAAATCAATTTTCATCAGGAAATGGAATTGGACTTGGTTTTGGGAAATCTGAGTTCTTTGAAAAGAGAAGTTCAAACGATTTTAAAAATCCTTCAATCTTCTTTGAAAAGTATCGTCTTGATAATATGAACTTTGATAATTCAAAAGGATTTTTGAATCGAAAGCAAAATGCGAATTTGTTTTGTAATAATCCATCTAAGAAATCCTGGATCCCAAAAAGAGATAAAACAAACGTCGTTAAATTCAAACAGATATGGGTTCCAAAGGGAACAAAGGTAAATTCAGATGGATTGGTTTACAAACAAGTTTGGGTACCAAAACGAGCAAATACAACTGTGAGTGGTTTTACTGTTTTTGTTAGACCACTCAATCCTCTAAACAGCTAGGTACCAAAGGAGGCTGAGGAACAACTGTGCTAAAAACTGAATTCAAACTGCGTCATATCATCAGGTTATTCACAGTTCCTTAGCCAAATCAGTTGAGTTAGAGATTCTGCTTTACATTGGATTCTGGTATGATCTCTAAACTCACCTTTGTATATTCTTTTTGTTTGTCTTTTATTTTCTGTTGTTATTCCTTTCTCTATCTCCTTCTGTTTTTTTTGTTTTGACACTGCCATATTCTTCTTTGTCTGTACTTCTTAAATTTCCAGTTGCAGAATTCATAATCTTTCTGGAAATATGCTTTATTTGTATATAATCATCGTGTGTTAATCATTCTCATATCCTGAATTTAATCTTGTAAATATCTGCAATTGTTTCGAGGTTTATTTTTCTGATTTCTGAATTCATAACAGTATTGATGAATTCTTGTCATATCTTGAACACTGTTAATTTGAATTCTAAATTTTTGAAGATCTGAAAGTTTAATGGAAATTCACACATCGTTGCTGTTTTGAGATTCTTCTAATTCATTTTAGAAAAGCTTGAAATATTACACTCATTACAACACTCTATTATTTATCAGTAGTGATATTTTCATTATTTTTCAGACTGGCTTGGAAATTTTAAAATTGTCTAGAATCTCAGTGATACATCTTGAAAATCATTGTAATTCATGATCATCATGGTTAGAATTTGTTTGTTTGAAATCATCTGAAATTATTAATATTTTGAATTATCACACACCTCCTAAATTTGAAATTATCAACCTTGTGTGACTGATTCATTATATTTCAAAACTTGACATTGATTCAAGTGATTTCAAATAAATTATTTTGGATCATGAATATCTATCAAACCTGATGTAAATGATCTGATTTTTTTTCTATGGGTTTGTCAGAAATACTTGTGAAAATTTCTTTGAAAATGTGGTCTTACAATTCTCTATTATTTCATGGTTATTTGATTTTAATATATGTTTGTTTAAAATCATTTGAAATTATTGATTTATTGAATCGCACACATTTCTTGAATCTGAAATATAATATTGTGTGGTTGATTCGTTAAATCCTGATATATTCACATTTCTTCAAATGATTTAAAATAAACTAAATTTTATAATCATGGATCATGGAATATATTGTTTTTGTGACCTTCAGAAACATCATCTTGACAAGTATGGTTTGAAACTATGTTCTGTGTTGATCTGATACTGTTTTGAAGAATGTTTGTTCTGGAATCACATGCTTGCTGCTCTGATACATGTGCATAATCTATTATCTCATCTGTTTGGGCTTGGTACTTAATAATTCTTTTGTCTATGACATTCTTGTTCAGTATCATGTTAAAATTCCTCGTAAATAGAGACACCAAGTGGTATCAGAAGCACTTATTTTTGTCTCACCCATCTGTACTTAGATTCAAATCTTCACCATGTATAAATCCACATTTTTTTGTCTTGTACACATTTTTTTCCCTCTTGTCGTGTATAGATCAACATATTTCTCTAGTATTTGATTTTCAATTTTAGAATTATTTATTGATTATTCATTCAGAAATTGAAATCAATATCCAACTTGAGCTGCATTTATAATTCATCAAAATTATTATTAGATTTCGAAATTATGATGAACTGTGACTGCAATATATTTCACAACAAGAGGAGTTTTTATTCATATTTTCATGATGGTTGAACAGTTATTATAATATCTGTGAATTGGCAGTTAATTTCACGACCATCCTCATTATCTATCATCAATCTGCCATCCATGATAATTTTTTTTATAAATGTGGAGAGTTTAATATTTTTTTTTTAAAATCATCTTGAATAAACAGTGAAAATATTTGTGATGGAAATGTGATTGGTTTATTATTCAGAATTAGTGAAATTGAGAATTTTCAATGATCCCAGTACAGTTGGTCATATTTCATAATATAATTAATTTAGAAATTTATTTCACAGTCCATTTCTGTACCTACCACTTTTCAATCATCCATATTGATTTTATATATCGAGGAGTTTTTCTTTTTGAAACAGAAAAAGATAATAATATAATAAGTATTTCTCTAACCTCATTTAAAAATCCAAGCTCTGGTTATGCATGGTTACGAGATTACTTATATTTAAGTTGCAACTGATCTCATTTAAAAATCCAAGATCTGGTTATGCGTGGTCAGTGTGCTCTTAAATTAAAAAGAAAAAGAAAAGAAAATAATTTGGATAAAATAAAGATTTATATGAAATTCTCCTTGGTGTTTATAAAAACCAACCTATCAATCCATCTTCTATCTGTGAAATGTGTTGAAATATTATGACGTCTTATGATTTATTGATTGATAGGTATTAGGATTTGAGATTATTCGATTTTGTCACTTAAATTGAATTATAATTATAATCCAAATCCATCACCGTTTTTTTTTTAAGCCTTATTTTTATAAAAAAAATTCGTTTGAACATTAATTGAAATTCATTTTTTTTTTATATAACTCTCCTCATTTATATAAATTTCGTCGTAAATCGGTCATTTTCTGCAATGTGAAATATGCCACTAGTTCTCAGTTTATTATGATTTTTGTTTGACTAATTGAGATTTATGATGATCATTCTTCCTCTTATGCTGAATTATACTTTTAGTCAATTTTCATCTGTATTTTAATTTCTGTATCCTTTTGATGATAACAAAAGGGGGAGAATGGGTTGAGATTTTGATTTATGAGTGAATATTTTATAAATATTTTCAATTTTGAAAATTCATTCAATTTTCATATGAGTGAATATTTTATAAATATTTTCAATTTTGAAAATTCATTCAATTTTCATGTAAGTAATGGGTTGAGATTTTGATTTATGAGTGAATATTTTATAAATATTTTCAATTTTGAAAATTCATTCAATTTTCATGTTTCTTCACTCAAGCACAGTTATAGGGGGAGCTAATAAATAGGGGGAGTTCAATATTCACTGTCAAACACATTTATTATATTCAAAATCTTCATGTTTGTTTGTCATCATCAAAAGGGGGAGATTGTTGTTATATGCATACACAATTATATGATTTTTGTTTGATGATAACAACCAAATATATTTCTATTATAAATGTGTTTGGTACTGTACGGTTATATATATACATCACAGCAATGAATATAATATTTATATTTAAATAAAATACGTCTGTACAGAAATTCAAATATTAACACAGTATTTTATTTAAATAGAATATTTTATTTCAATATTCAAACAGTACAAATTTTATACTCCACTATTTGTACATCTCAGCATTGCAATACGTTTCACACTCACAGTTTCTCATTCAACACTCATACACATTTTACACTCAGTTGTACATTTTTCATCTATACATACACTGTTACAAACACTCTTTAACTGACACTGTTCTTGACTTCATTCTTCAGTCTTCTGTCAGTTCAGTCCAGTCATCCCCGCTTACCTGTCACACATGAAACAGAAACACACAGTATACTGCAATAGAAATAATACTGAATATATGCAAATATAAATTTTATTTTTAAAATTTTATTTGCCTCAGATTTCTGGTGTGTTTCTCATCATTTTTCATGACTTGATCTGTTTTATAAAAACCATCAATCTGTGTCTAGACAGCTTGTGATATTCACAGTGATACACTGTAAATACCACAAGGCAGACAACATATATATATCAATGCAGGGACAGGAAATCTCTTCTGATGGCTGCATATACACACGTGTATAAATATACACGTGTGCACTGCCTCGCTAATCAGCGAGCAACTGAGGAGTAGCCACATGGACCTGCTCGACTCAGTGCACAATCAACAGTGGGACAGCTCAAAACAAAATGTACAAGTCAAAATCCAACTAGCAAGGAACTTGGTCGAAGCATGTTTCAGCTCAAAATTACGAGTCAAACCAAGTCAAGCATAAACATGTTCAGTTTTTTTTTGGCAACAGAAAAAAAAAACCATTTTGACTCAAGAAGGTGGTGTACACAGTCAGCAAGTGGTCGAGCAAGCAAAAAGGAATGATCAACATACAATCAAGTGATGTACATGTGAGCAAAATCAAGTTTTGTCGAGTCTGGTGTACAAGTGATCAAGCACATGCACATTGTTTACAAGTGATATGTACAAGGCAGACCACGCTGGGGCAAATCACTCCAATTCACAAATACCAACGTATATAACAGATATGCAACACTATAGCATTTGGCTCAGCACGACAAACAAGTGACAAAGTGGACAAATCGATGTGAACATGCAATCATATCAATATGGAGGTGCACAAGGCAACTGCACATATATGTGTGCACAGTTTCATTTGTGCTAAGCCAGATTTTCTCAAGTGCAGCATGGTGATAAAATCCAGGGGCAAAGGCTATAACACAAGTGCAACAAGCAAAAGTGGAACAGATGAGAAACATGGTCGAGCCATTCATGTTCATATCAAAAAAAAATTTGATCAAATCAGACAGCATATTTAAGTCTACAGCAAAGGGGTTCAACCATATCATGTTTGTTCGAGTATACACATATGGGATGTGTTTGAGATGCCAAATAATAATTTATGAAACAGCAAAGCAAACAGCATGGTTTGTTAGACAAGACAAAAGTTTAAATGGAGCATAAAATCATTTCAGATTTCAGCATATACAGAAATTTGTTTGTCAAAGTTTTAATGCCTTGCAGAAATCACCTTCATATTTATGGAAGGAGTTTACTCGGTTTCAAAATGCAGAAATTCATATTTAGCAGGCAATAAATATCTTCTGAAAATGGTATAACCACTCAACAGGTTCTGGCATGAATTTATATCATCCCAGTATCAGTTCGAAGAAAGTAAAAGGAGAAAATCTGTTTTCGGCAAGAGATTATTTGGAAAGTGTTTAAAACACTTGCAGAAATTACACAATCGATTTCAAGACAACATTATTCTCTGCAATGACAAATGGATGAATCAAATATTTTGTTTCCTGTTTTAAATTCAAGACAACAACAATTCCAGGAACCAAAAATGGCAAGTGTTTAATAGTTTTCAGAAATCAGAGGAGAATATATATGGCAACATTTCTCATTAATGTATATCACGCAAGGGATTTGAAGTTACCCTCAGAAAACATTACAGGATTCACGGCTTGTAATTCAAAATTCAGAAGAACTTTTTTTTAGGGCAATCAAAGATTCCAGATTCATTGAACACTTAATTCAAGTCCAGGTTCTTTTCAATCGCAGAAACAAACGAGGAAAGCCATAAATCACGCAATTCTTTTTCCAGCCGAAAAAACAAAAGGGGCAAAATCAATTCAAGCCAAGAATCATAAGGGGAAAGTACAAAAATCATCAGCAAGTCATTAAGCGAAATCAGAGAGAGGAATTAAGGATTTGATAATCCTATTTTTACACCTACTTCATCACTGGCAAAGGTGTATCGAATCCACAGCAACAATCAAGAAATAAAATTCCGAGAAACTCACGATTTTTCCATTTTGCTTTCGATCTCCAGAACCTTAAATCAGTGAGACAAAGAGCATCAGCACTCAACCGCGAAGCAACGCACAAGAACACAAAGCCATCAAGATCTTTTTCAGCTGAACAATTGATCGATTTGGGGATTATAGAGCAAACCCTAGAAATATTTCCAGAGAAGCCGCCATTTTTCAGAGACAAAGGAACGGGCCAGATAAAATGAAGAGGGTGCACCAAAATGAATAATGGTCGGCCTACTTGTTTAAAGGGAGAAGGGCTTTCTTTTTAATTCATTCTATCTCCTTTTAACTCTAGGGTTTTAGATTTAATTTTTGTTGTTGTTTTTTTATTTCGAGTTATAAAACCGATCTGAACAGTTTTCTAGTTCTGTAAAATACTAGGGGGATCAGTCAGGGTGTTGACTGACAGTTCACAGAGTCTGTAAAATTCTGGGTTACTGGTTACGGGGTTGTAATCAGAGGAAATCTGGTCAAGGGGATATTGGCCAGTCTAGGGCTTTGAGCATAGGGTTAGAATAGGAGCAGGGTTTGCGAGTGTACATGGTCTTGTATGCGGGATCTGTTCTATCACCTAGTAGAAACCTTAGAAATGCAGCAGTAGGCAGGGTTTTGCCGAAGCTGGGTATATCTGTGTGTGATTTATTTTCTGCATTTCTGTTTCTGCTATATTCTGTGATCTGTTTATTTTTATTTATCTCGTTTGATTTTTAATTCAGTTAAAAACTGTGAAAAACCCTATTCACCCCCCTCTAGGGTTATTCTAGATCCAACAGAATTGCAGCCAAATGTTTGCTTAAAATTCTCAGTTACGGTTGGACATAAACGTGGGTTGAGCAAAGAACGTGAGTTGAGCACATGACACTAGATAAAAAGAATAGATTGGAAGAGTAGATTGAACGAAGGTATATAAACAATGTCACTTTGTTTTTTTTTCATGGTTTAAGTTCAACAACTTGTTAACCGATAAATTGAATTAAATCTCTCAATTAAATTATAAGATCCATATCTTAAAGTTAAATTCATTTACAAAGTTGATTTTTAGTTTCATCGCTAAATTTCAACAACTCAACTTGATTGTAATAACGTTCGCTTATATAACGTTCATAAAAAAAATAAAAGAATTCCAATGTTTAAATATTCAAATTTATTAATGATGTAAATTTCAGCAAAACGTTTATACAAATTTGCAGAGCATTTTCATTTTTTAAAGGCGATTGCTACGTTCAAAATGGCTTAAGCCCAAATTCAATGTTGGAAATCTCATATAAATATTTATTTCCCTGTTAAACCTTACTTTAAATTATATTTTGGATGTCAAAACTCGTGGGCCGTTACATTAATGAGAGAAAATCCCTCTGTACTCAAATTCTCTACCCCTATACCCAACCAATCAAGTCCTCCTGATTTCCATCTTTTTGCAATTAAGAAGAGAGAAAAATTGGACTTAAATGCAAAAAAATGAAAATCAGGAGACTCTGATTGGTTGAATACAAGAGAATAGAGGATTTTGGGTATAGGGGATTTGATTCCTCAAATAATATAATGATAGTCATGAATATCCATTTTCAAATAAAAATAAATGAGTAATCAATAGTTGGCAATTCGATTATCAACAACATAATGACCACTATTGGGGTTAATATGGTTGTTGTTAATATCAGTAGTTAGAAAACATCCATTTTCAATGTACCCTGCTGTTTAAGTAATTTTTTTCAGTTTACGGTGGAATTTTTAAGAGTGATCACTAATAAATTGAATTTTTTTCTGTTAATTTAGTCCATCTTCACAAACTTGTTGAGCAAATAACCCGATATCAAAATAAATTACGGATGTTGCTCAATTTTGACCAACTCAAAGTTAAATTGACCAAAACACACTGATGTTATTCAAAATGACAGCAGCATTTATTTATTTTTTAGAATTTATACCGACTGTATCTGAAATGTAGTCAATGCAAATGTTGAAAAAAAAATGCATCGACACCATTTGAAATGATGTCAATGCATTCCATCATCCGTTATTGTTATTTTTTAGTTGTCACATAAATTAAAAAAGAATATTAAACTGACGTCATTTGAAATGAAAACAATTCGATTTGACCAATTCAATATTGAGTTGATTAAAATTGAGCTATACTTGAAATGACATCAGTGTTATTTGCATATAAAAAAATCTGTAAAACTTGATCAAATTGGAGAAAATCATAATAATTTGGATGAAGAACGGAATAGTCAACTTTTATAGTGCTCGCCATCGATGCAAAAAAGCCATTAGTTTAATTTTAAAATATTACGACACTTCTATCTCTACAATAATTATCCAATAACTCATCTTCATCAATGTGAGAAAAATATAGCTTTAAGGATTTGACTAACATTCTGTCAGACATTAGCATTAAAAAAAATCATTTCGCTATTTTTAGACAAAAAATACATATATAAAAAAGTTACAAAGTAATAATATATAAGAGAAAACCACTGTATTGGTTAAAGTAAGATCCTCCAAGTTTTGAATCTGAAGACTGCAACCCACAAAAAAATAAATACAAAACCACTTTGCTAGCATTCATAACGCTGAGATAGGCTGCTTAACTTATTTGGATTGATACGAAACCTTGACACGTGTTGAACATGATTATTACAATTGTTGAACATGATTTCATATAACATTATGACAAATGTTCTCTGAGGGTTGAAGCAACAGATTATGATTATTACAACCAAACATGATACCATACATGATAGCAAAGACCCAACGAATGGACGTTGAAAGGACTGCAATGCAAGCGGCAACATTTTTCTGTAGTAATAATGAAACATATTATGTGTACTCTATTTTTAATTTAGCCTTACAGTTTAAAGCCCTAGTAATTGGAAGGCAACTTACTTGACACCTTCATATACTTATTTCGTGCTATCATTGCATCTGTACACTATATATTTGTAACATAATTAGAATATTAAATCAGTTTGATATATTCTCATGAAATATTTCGAAAATTAAGACTTCTAATATCATAATACAAAATGCATATGAAAAAGCTCACTAAATATATAGGCGCTAGGATTTATTAATCCTTCGAGAAGGTTGTCCTTCAAATTTACCGTGTTATTGTTGAAGCATACCCAATCTAAAGCATCATTCTTACATGTTTCCTTTTCGTTTAAAGGTCTAACTTCGAACTAAAACAAAAACTCTCTCTTTTCCACCACCACCATCATTAGTCGGCACATGGAGACTGAACCCATTTTATCAAATAAATGCTCCTATATATAGTTTATCAAAATCCAAAAATTCTAAGCATCTAGAAATAGAACTACATCACCTTTGCTCGAACTCGCATGAACAAAATTCATTTGTGTAGAAGTGAAATAAAATAAATGATTGGTAAATTGTGTTTAATTATATTCATAAATAAATCAATTAAGTTGATTAAAATTTATTTCCATTTACTTGGTTACCAGGTTTACTCATTCAATGATCAAAATTTGGCATTATATTAGCGGAATGTACTTTTAGTAGTTGTAACATAAAATTATGGAATGACCAAACTGTCATTAACAATCATTACCAGTTCCAGTTTTGCAAACGTCTGGGGATAAAGTACGGCATAAACAAAACATAATCATGTGCGAAAACATGGCCTTTTCTTTTATGTTAAAATGATCAAACTACGAACATTCTGACTGTAATGGTAATAAGAACATATGTCAAAATGAGTACGATTTTGTCGTTAACAAAATTCAAAATAAAAGGAGGTAAAATGGCAACTGCAGATATCTCTAGCATATTGTACTAAATGTAAAAGGAGAGCTTGTAAAATAAAATAATATTAGCTTTGTTACCTAGTTAAAGGCTATGTAAAATTAATTTTACAATAGAATTTAGTTCATGCAAATAACTAATTCAATTAGACAAAAATTAACTCACTCACTATAAGTTACTATTCAGGTATTTTTCTTCTGCTAATCTCTTTCCCCTTTCCTATTTTCGGCCATTCATTAGTTTTTCTCGATTTGCTCATCTCCCGATCTTGGCATTCATCCTCCTTGCTGCTCAAAGCCTTCATTTATCCTGGTGCATTTCTCAAACTTTTGTACGCCTTCTTCTCATGGTAAATGTCCTGCATAAGTTGGAACGCTTCCAGGGATTCAATGCTCATTTCTTTCTAGTCCATTAATTGTCCCTAAAGTTTAAACCTATTTTGGATTTTTTTTAACTATACTACTATTAAACAACCATAAAACTTTAGTCTATGCTTGAAATTTCAAGTCTAGAAAAGGTAAATGAGAGTTGAGAATGCACAAAGTTGAAGAATGTGGGCTGCAGCCTATACAATTTAATTTTATGTAAATGCAGTTATAAGCATAAAGGAAAATGTCACCATAACCACCTTTTAATGTATGCATGCCATTTAATATTGTTAAATCAAGAAACCAAGTCATAACCTCTTGTTGTATACTTTATGGAAATTGGAAAATACAGAACAACACTTAAAATCTTTTAATAAACATAAAAACAGCAATGTCAAACTTAGGATTAGACTCATGCATATGTAAGAAAACTTAGATATATGAGTTGAACATTGTACACAAACTATAATGTTCGAAAATTTCAAATATTAAACTACCTAAAAAGTCTAATTAGCCGAAATATGGTCTCTTCTTTTATGTCAAAATGATCAAATTATAATTTTTTTCTATAATAGTAATAAGAACGTATATGCAAATGAATACGATCTTGTCGTTTGTTGATATTAGACTATTAGAGAGACGTCAGACCTTTGGGAAAAAGGAAAGGAAACAGACAGTTATATGTATCTTATGTGTTTCATCTCACTTCAAACACATTCTAAAATGTATTTGATGTTCGTGCTTTAAAGGATTTCAACCTTGTATAAAAGTGCAATTATAGAAAACTAAAACGACATAAAATAAAGATTAATAGAAAAACGAACCACAATTGTTGAAATCTAATATCATAATTGTATATTCAAAACAAAATACAAATACTCATTTAACCACATATTATAACCATATAATCAAAACAAATAGCTAATTTTCAACAACTTGGTTATAATCCCAGTTTGGCAGTAAAGCTATCATCCGACCCAAATGTTGCAACCAACGTAGAGTATCAGTACTGAAATGAAATAATGTGGAAAATCAAGCTCAGAACAACAAAGTAAATAAAGAGAAATAATAATAGTTCGGCTTGAAACATTGAAGTTGAATCTGTAAATGTTGGAATATTTTGTGTATTTAATAAAAAAATTAAAAATAAATAAAAAATTGAGCCGTTGTAAGTTAATAACGGTAACATATATTTGAGCCATTATTGTAATGCAATTAATGCAATAGAGCCGTTGAAATTCTCTAACTGTAATATATTTACATACATATAAATATATTTATGAGCCATTAATGCGTAGTAGAGCCGTTGGAAGTTATAAACGGTATTATATTTTGTATCAGTAATTTTATTTTGGAGTTGTTACATTTGCATAACAGTTATGGGTGTGTGTAGATATATACATATATACATGTATATGATTGAGCTGTTACAAAATATAAATAGAATTAACAAATTGCAATGAATGGTAATAAATTAATATTTATTAACATTCATCTCTTTTTTGAAACGTATGCAATTTACATATTGCAAATTTCTTTGAACGTTTCTTTCATTTAATATGGCATTAATTGCAGTCCAATTCTCCTCCAACTAGAATAGCTACAGTTTCTTCTATATAAGAACTTGGTTATAGACCAGGAAATATACAGAACATAGAATACAGAATATAGAAGGGAAAAAAAATCTCTCTCTCTTCCTCTTCCACAGAAAGAATTTTTTTCTATTTTTTCTATCTTCTACTCTACCATTCTTTGACAAAAATAGAAAGAAAAATATACATGAGCAGTATTATTTTTAGAGTGCAAACTGAATCGGATTCATATGTGCAAATGATCCGATATAGAAAGAAAAACAAGGAAAAGTTGTTTTATCCCAGAGGCGGCGACGAACAGTACGAACTACTTTGCACCTTGAGTAGATCGCCGAAACGTCTTCAAGAAAGTGACCTAGTCCACGACTTAGCCGAACCATTGTTTCCAACAATTTGAAGACGTTACAAGAAAAACAATGGCTTCGACTGCAAATCTTGACGATGCTGCCCCATCATACAAGTTTCAATTTTCAATGGTCAATGCTGCTCTTTTCTGATTTAAAGGACCGCACTTTAATCACTAGAATTGGAAAAAAAATGACGAATGACAGGTCAGTAGAGATGCATCACATAAGCTTTGTAATAGCTTTTGAGATCATCTCCGAAGGTATGACTTTATATGAACAGTTATATTGCTGTTATAATTGAAAAACTGCTCTAAGTTTGAAAAGGATTTGTCTATTATTATTATTATTATTATTATTATTATTATTATTTTAGATTACGCATCGATTTGCTAATTGAAAAAAAAACAATTAATAGACTTTTGGGAAACAAAAGTAAATCTTGTAAGTTCTGAAATTGATTGTGGATGGAACAAATTTGTTCATAGAATGATTAAGATTAAGAAAACAATATAAGTATAATTATATTGTTAACTACAAATTATAATGTTATATTCATTCATGTTAAGCTAAAACAACTGTTTGAGAACCATGTGAAAGTACTTGTATGATCTATTAAGGTGCATATTAATAGTTTACTAATATGTTAAATTAGTAAAAGGAAAAACTTTTACAAGAAGCATATATTTAGAAATTTGCCCTTTTTGTATAGAGAATTTTAAATGAGGCAATACATGTTTGTAAGAACATTTAATTGCATGATAAATGTTATTAAACAACGTTTAATGATATAGTGAATGAGATAGTAATCACATTTGATGGGTCAATAACTTTGTAGTAAAATTCGATCAGTGAGTTTAAAGTTGAAATAAACTTCAAGTATTGGTATAAGATTAGCTATTTACATTTGATCATATGTGATAATTTTGGAAGATTACTTTTTATTAGAGAATCTGAATTAGATTTATTTCATATGAGAGCTAATTGAAATAATGAGTTTTGTTTATATACACTCAAATTTAGTACCATATTACAATTATTGATGATTGTTCCAATGTTGCATTTACAACCTATGAACAATAGTAATTAAAGGGAATTTGTTTTGAAAGTGTCATTAGAATAGGCACTATTTGACTGTAAATTTTGGAAAATGTCTTTATTATAAATTGACATTAATTAAGTGCATATTTATTTGGAAAATGTCATTAAAATTTTGGCATTATTGAAATGCATATATTTATTTGGAAATGTCAAAATAAATTAACATTAATAGAACGCATATATTATTTGAAAATGTCATTAAAAATTTTGACGTTAATAGAATGCGTGTGTTATTTGAAAATATCAGTAAGAATTGACATTAATAGAACGCATATATTTGGAAATGTCACTAAATATTTGACATTAATAGAATGCGTATGTTATTTGATAATGTCATTAAGAATTGACATTAATTTGATGAACAAGTTCTTGCATCAAAATATATTGACATACTTTATATGCATAAATTTAGAAAATGTCACTAATAAAAAATTGACATTAATTAAATGTGAATTTAGAAAATGTTATAGGAAATAACATTAATTGTAATGACATTTATTTAACAATAAATGCATATACAATTGAAGAATCATATATTGTGGTTTTTAGTTTGAGAAAAATAGTGGGGGTTTCTCTTAATAGTGAGGGTTTCTTTTAATAGTGGGGGTTGCTTTCAACTATTCGAGAATAACATTTATTTAGGTATTAATTTGACTTGCTACTTTCCTGCTTTTGTAATGCCCTATATAAATGTTAATTTTTTCTTAATGATGGCTCTAGAAAGAGAAAAGAAAGGCAAAAGATCTTGGTTTATATTAATTTTTTGTTCCTTCACTCTAAAAAAGAATCCCCTAAAACCTCCAAGAGGACTATATAATTTGGATGTCAATTCTTTGGCAATGGGCTATAAATGATGAGTTAGATTTTTTGGAATCTAATAAGACTTGACACTTAGTGAATTTACCACTTGGTGTAAATCTAGAAAAATAATGAGTGCTTAAAAAGAAATTAAAATATGATGGCATAATTGATAAATATATTGCCTATTTAATAGGTAAATGATGAAGATATAATATATAATTTATTGGCATCATTTCTCCTGTAATTGGAACTACATCCATTTGAGCATTACTTCACTTGCATAAATTCAAAATTTTAAAAATGGATGTTAAAATTACATTTTTTTAGATGATGAATTGAAACAGGAAATTAATATGGGCCAATTTGAATAATTTATAATTCATGGTAAAGAACGTAAAATTTACGAATTAGATAAATCATTATTTGGTTTAAAACTAACACATAAGAAATGGCATGAAAATTTTGATAACTTTATAATCCCACATGGATTTAAAGTTAATGAAAGTGACAAATGCATTTATTATAAATCTGAAAATGACATTTGTACTATTATATATTTATATGTAGATGATCTATTTATTTTTAGGTCAAACATTCATGCCGTAAACATTGTTAAATCCATACTAAGTGTCAACATCGATATAAAAGATATAAGTGAAGCGAATGTAATCCATGGTATTTAGATTACTAGGTTCGAAAAAGGACTTTCTTTGGATCAATCTCATTATTTTGAGAATATTCTAAAGAAATACAATTACATTGACTGTAAACCTGCATGAACACCAATGAGTGTATTAGACCCGACACTGCCAATGTCGTGATATTATTATGCAGGTTTATTAGTAGACCTAGTATAGAGCATTA
Organism: Allium sativum; assembly: GCA_030737875.1. Taxonomy (NCBI): domain Eukaryota; kingdom Viridiplantae; phylum Streptophyta; class Magnoliopsida; order Asparagales; family Amaryllidaceae; genus Allium; species Allium sativum. The sequence goes on along the minus strand of CM060921.1, from coordinate 502,866,619 downwards.
ACATGTTATTGAGAGGGTCATGAGATACCTAAAATAAACCATGAGCCTTGGATTACAACTAAAATAAATCATGAACATTGGATTACATTCTGAAAGTTTCCAGCTATACTTGAAGGATATTCCGATGCAGACTGGAATACTTAATCTGATGATTCAAAAATGACCAGTGGCTATATATATATATATATATATATATAGCATTGTTGGAGGAGTTGTTTCTTGAAAAATCCAGGAAACATATTATTTTGACTCAGTATATTATATAGAGACTGAGATAATAGCACTAGCCACAACTAGTGAAGAAGCAGAGAACTAAAGAAATCTGCTATTGGAGATCTCCATATGGAAAAACTGACATCGTGGTGTAATCTATTGCGATAGTTCTGCGGCTATTGCAAAAATTTCAGAACCGTTATTACAACGGTATAAGACGACAGTCGTAAGTACAATACTGTAAGAGAACATCACATACATAGTGATGAAAATTTGACAACTATTGAAAGAAGGACAGAACCGATATTACAATGGTAAGAAATAACAGTCGTATGCACAGTATTGTTAGAGAACGTCACATATGAAGTGATGATAATTTGGCAGATCCTTTGACGAAAGGACTGACGAGAAAGAAAGTCCTTAATGATTTTGAAAAATGGGACTATTGCCCTTGGATTGTGGAATCACGCACAATGGTAACCCAACCTAAATGACTGGAGATCCCAAGAACTAGGTTCAATGGGAAAAAAACAAGTTGTGTAGTGATAATAGATGAACATGCTAAATTTATATATTAAGAAGCATGTATTCCTGAAGTGATTAGAGGATGAGTTAATAGAAACTCTTAATCGGATCTATACTCTATTTGGAGTGGAGTACCTACCTTCAAGAGTACTCTTGATAGACTCACCTGTGTGAATGTGGAAATGTGGTCATTTCCTATGGAGTTTTGGGCAAGATTCCTAGAGCGTTCACTAAACTGGGATAGACGTACATGGCCATAAATGCACGGGCTTATTTGATTGCACTCTAGAAACGTTGTGTGTGGTTTGATGTCAGGAATAGAGTTCAAGACTACGTGTCACTCTAGTAAAAAAAGAATCTTACTCACTATGCAAAGGTTCAAGTCGGATGACACCTTTGTTTATGCACAATCTTATATATTTTTAATGATCTTCTCAAAAATATTTTTTAAGAAATTCAAGTGGGGGATTATTGGAATATTTTGTGAATTTATTAAAAAAAAATAAGAATAAATAAAAAATTGAGCTGTTGTAAGTTAATAACGGTAACATATATTTGAGCCATTATTGTAATGCAATTAATGTAATAGAGCCGTTGAAATTCTCTAACGGTAATATATTTACATACATATAAATATATTTATGAGCCATTAATGCATAGAGCCGTTGGAAGTTATAAACGGTATTATATTTTGTATCAGTAATTTTATTTTGGAGCGGTTACATTTGCATAACAGTTATGGGTGTGTGTGTATATATATATATATATATATATATATACACACATGTATATGATTGAGCTGTTACAAAATATAAATAGAATTAACAAATTGCAGTGAATGGTAATAAATTAATATTTATTAACATTCATCTCTTTTTTGAAACGTATGCAATTTACATATGGCAAATTTCTTTGAACATTTCTTTCATTTAATATGGCATTAATTGCAGTCCAATTCTCCTCCTACTAGAATAGCTACAGTTTCTTCTATATAAGAACATGGTTATAGACCAGGAAATATACAGAACATAGAATACAGAATATAGAAGGAAAAAAAATCTCTCTCTCTTCCTCTTCCATAGAAAGAAATTTTTTATATTTTTTCTATCTTCTACTCTACCATTCTTTGACAAAAATAGAAAGAAAAATATACATGAGCAGTATTATTTTTAGAGTGCAAACTGAATCGGATTCATATGTGCAAATGATCCGATATAGAAAGAAAAACAAGGAAGAGGCTGTTTCAGAGGCAGCGGCGAACAGTACGAACTACTTTGCACCTTGAGTAGATAGCTGAAACGTCTTCAAGAAAGTGACCTAGTCCACGACTCAGCCGAACCATTGTTTCTAACAGTAAATGTTAAGCATAAATGAGTGATGTGCTCAAATCAAGCAATCATTACTGGTGCAAAATAAAATAAAACAAATGAGTAATTTTTGACTACATGACTATACATATTAGTAAATTACATCGAATCAAGATAGAAAAGATAAAATATATGAAGTTGTCCATAACTAATATATCTATACTACAAGAATAAATATGTGGTACTCGTTTCCACATAAATCCCACAAAGACCCTGCCGCAATATGCAAATCAAAACAAACAAAATATTATGTAAAAATTAACATAAACTTTATGGAAAAATAGAAGAATGAATGAAGCTAGAAATTAAACTTACAATATTAAGCAATCGGAATGTCCTTTTCCTTTTCTTTCAGAAGATTTATAGTAAATTATACCCTAAAAAACAATTCAAACTTCAAAATGCAGGTTCAGTCATTTATAAATTCATTTTGTAGCAAATAGCTTATAAAAACAAAATAACAGTTTACATGGAACGGTGAAGGAAATTGCAAAATTAAAGTTGGCAAATCAATAAATGACTCACATTCGAGCAGAAAGTTTTGGCAAAATTTGTGGCACGGTAGAACCACTTTGAAAGCTCTTCTCGACGATCAACACTGAGATGGAAATGCCTGAGCGAATGTAAGAGGAAGAATGGGGAAGATGGTTTTTGGTTGAAACTGTTGTAGATTTGGACCTCGGAACCCATCACATATGTATTTTATTCTCTTTTGATCGATTCCCCGTCTAGGTAATTTGTTTTTTTCTTAGTAATTGGGGAAGAGAAAGTTAGTTGTGAAGAAAGCAGAAAGCGGTAATTGTGGAAAACGTGGGTGGAACGTGGATTAAGGTGGAACAAATGGTACATAAAAGATGTAAGTACCCTTATAGCTACTTCTAGTTAAAATTTGAGAAAGGGATTTTTTTAGCAAGCGAGAAAAAAAATTGTAAGACAAACAGTAAGTAGATGTAAAATGGTAAGCTAATTTAAAAATAAAATATCAAAGAGCATTAAGGATGAAAGAGAAAACTAAAACTGCTAAAATCAAGGAGAGATTTTAAAAGTTCCGATTTACATTATTTAATAGATTTAAATTTTTGTATTATTTTGATTTAATAAAAGTATCTTTAGAGTTTTAAGGAGAATTGAGAGAACTGAGATAATTAAGGGGAATTGAGAGAATCAAGGAGAGAGCTAGAAATTCTTCTACTTTACTATTATTTAATAGATTTCGTTGTAATTTGTGAGAATTCGAGGCCCAAAATCCTAAAAATTCTGGACGTCGAACTAATGAGAGGCGGCTAGGGTTTTGTTGTGAATAAAGGGGTTATTATATAATTAATATTTTATTATTTTTAATTCTTTTAATTTCAAACATATATGTTTACCGATACGAACTCCAAATCAAACCCAACGACTGTCGCCCTAGCTAACTACCCCATTCCGAACGCAATGAGATATGTTTTGTAACTCAATTCGGATGTTACGATCAGTTTCCGCTAAATTTAAAATATAGATCATTATATTTTAAATTCAAACGCACATTTCAATTTATTGGGGCCAAATAATGACTCTAAAAATTCCAGAAAAATTATTTCTAGCTTCGTATTGATGATACGGTCCTAACACAACTAATTTCATCAAATTTGGAGACCATTTGGAAAATGGTCATTTTCTAGTCGATCAAATTTGACTGAAATTAACCAAACACGTTTTCCTTTGCCACGCTCACATATTAATTCTACAAATTATGAATTTTGGAATCCAGCAATAATTCGACATCCCAGATCCAACAAAAGTTGTTTCGTCGAAAACGAAGGTCGTTTGCAAAACGTCTATTTTTAAGGGCTATATTTTCCATAGCGACTATCCTGAATTTTCAAATGGCCATAACTTTTGATTCACGCTATGAAATTTCAATTTTTCAAATTCATTAGAAAGATATTTTCAAACAAATTTAAATATTTCTGGTTTCACTAAAATCAGGTTTATTTTGAATCCTGTACATTCAGTTGAAATTTGAAATCGAATTTTCTAACTACCGCGCCATTTCAGGCTCGAATTATAATTAAAATAAATTTATTCATTTTAACTTTGTCGAAAATAAATTTTCCGTCATTATTATTTAAAATAAATCATTTTAAATATTAAAATTAATTAAAATTGCCAAAATAAAAATTTTAAATTGGTTCTTATTTTCCGGGTTGCTACAGTGTTATCATGGAAGGATCTATTTGACTTTGGCATTGATGCTTTTGTTTGTGATTTTGGTTGGTTTGGTTGGAATCCATGTATTTGTAATAAGTTTCAGTCAGTTCATATAATACTAGGATAAGATATTTTCTATTCGGAATCCAGGACACTTACCTGATCAAGTAAGATAGGGATCCTTCGCTCGTTCTTATTTACAGCATCAGATCTTATGGAGATTGCTGTAAAAATGGCGACATGCACTACTTCTTTCAGACAATACAGTATAATAATAAATAATAAATATTTAATGTAGGTTAACTAATTATCACAGAACATATTTGGAAAATTTCGATATGTAGTCGGAAGTGAAATCTGTTGTCAGTTTGGATCGAAATTTTAACGTGAATCAAGATAATTTTGTCTTCATTTTAAATGAAGTAAATTACAATGAATCAGAAGTTTGAAAATGATTTGATTTATTGTGGTACTTTGGAGTGTGGTCATGGTCACTAAAAAGACTATTTTTCTATGGATCCGATTTTGTAGCTGTCTCCAAGTCCGAGGAATAATGGATTTTTATACATCTGGAAATCCTCTTTTTCTTGATTCCAAAACTGCATCTTCTATGAATACGGCTATACAGTAGGTACGGAATTGGTACTTGAACTTTGATTTTTCACTCAACACTTTTCATACTATGTTCTGTTATATATGTACCCAGGCTACTAATCTTGTTATTGGGTTTACTTGGTTCATCATGTTCCATTGTTGACAGAATACATGTAGTGCAATTGAGTAATGTTATACATTTTTACACCTGATGATGTTATCCGACAGATCAAAAAATAGCACAGCATTTGTTTTTATTTTAATATAAGTATATTGCCTGAATTTTTTTTGATAGATGATGTATTCAATTTTGTTCGTACTACCTTTTTGTTAATAAGCATTGATCATTTTCCAAGATAGCTGCTTCTAAGAGCAACTCCAACTGGTAGGGGATCATATGTTTACATGAATCCAAATGGTTAAAGCAAAGGAAGTAGTTTATTTCATTAGTTTTTATGTTTGTCTTTTAGGAGTGGAACATACGCAGTTGTGATTGGTTTCATAAAAGAATTTCAAGGAAAAAAGACAGTTTGGTGCCTTCTCTATGTGGTATGTTAATTTGTTGCATTCGTGGTTTCTATATTATCTTAAATCATGCTTATAGTGTTTGCGGGGAGAACAATCTTCATGTTTATGTTGTATTCAATTTACTGTATAAGTCCTGCATGATATAAGCTATCATGTGCTCATTTTGAACAAGTGACAGTTCAAATTTTTGGAAGTTTGACTCACCATGTATATGAACATGCAAATTGTGGAATTTCATGCAGCTCTAGCCTATCTCTGTCCTTTGTACTGCATGACTATAATCTTTGTAGTTATTTTTGTATGATTTCTTGATAACTGATCTCAGAGCTTCACCGTGATCTTAGTTCACCATGATTGCTGCTTTTTTAGCACTAGATGCCATGGAGCTGGTGCAGACAGCCTCCTTTTTACCTTTCCAGATACTGCTTCTTCTCAGTTAGCGTCCCAACAATATTTCACATAGAAGATTTCATGTTGCATTTTCAGGTTACTGCTTCTGTATGACATTCCCAGCTGGTAAATGGTAATGGAGGTAATGTTATACATCTTTGATTTAGGAGCTAAAAGGAATTGTACATTTATTTAATTATTTAGAAGTGAATTGTACAGGACAAAATGCCTTGCCAACAATACATGAACATGCCTGTGTTGGAAGACTGTTGGTGCAACTGGGAGTGAACATGCCAGCATAAGCAAACCCGAAACTCGTACACAACGACGATGACCTGGCCTTAGAAAGTGATCTGTTTGAGGTATACGACATAGCTCTTTATTTTGGAATCATCGAGTGACAATGTAGTGATGAATGATTGTGTAATATACGAGTGAATATACAATGGTGTAGTCAAAAAATTTATACCATTCAAAATGTTGAAATAAAATATTTATTTGAATAACTATGTTATAATAATATATATTATAATATTATGAAATCTGTGATTAATAGCAGTTGAGGTGTAATTACTTTTAGCAATTGTAAAACAAATTTTAATAAGTGCTGGAAACAGTTGTAAAAAAGGTTGGCTTTACTATGATTGTCAGCTGTACTGGACATATTACAACTGTTTTTGGCAGTTGTGAAAGGGTATTTTTTTTGTTGTAGCTGTACCTGTGGCAACATCTGTACTGATGTTACCATAGGATCACAAAGGTGTTGACTTTGACTCTAAGGCAATGCGACAAAAGGCAACACCGAAAAAGTGTTGCCACAGATCATTTTTTTCCTATAGCAACACTTTTTGGCACCTATTGCGTCGCTTCTCTGGGTTTGTCGTAGGCCATCTATGGTGTAGTATGAGATGTAGATGTCATGAAGGAGTTATGCAAGAAATTGGAGCACCGTGGGAAGTAAGACTAGGGATCGACACCGACCACTATGGCAGGATCAACACTTATCCAAGTACATAGGTATTTTGAGTTTAAGTTTTTTTGGTTTGCATTGCCTTAGTTTTGCGACCTTAGCATCTTCGAGTTTCCGAGCTTCATGGTTGCATCTCCGGATTTCATATAACATTTCTAATTTTATGGTCATATCATTAATATATTTAATTAGATAAATTAGACATGGTAATGTGTAATGATGGGAAAAAAATGAGATTTGATTAATATTTTGGCCAAAGCATTAATGAATGATCTAATGGGTTATATTAGAAAAGATAAATAAGAAATTAACGAGTGGGATGATTATGAGAGAGGCAGATAAGAAAAGACTATTTCCTAACACCTTAACTCTTACTACCTTTTATATTCTCATCGCTTTAGTCTCACAAACTAAAGAAAATTACTAAGGCCAACTGCTCTAGGAAGAAAAGAGGAAACCAAAAGCTTAGGGTTTATCAACTCAAATATCATGCTTTCACTCACCAAAACAAGGTGAATAATGATATTGTATTGTTCAAACGCTATGTTGGTTCGACTCTAGTTCATAGATATAAATTGAATGACGTGTTATGTCATCGCTGGATGTTATATAATGATATATGCTTATTGTTGATTCATGTAATTGTTCATGAATTTATCATGCAAGTCCGATTTGAAGCCCTCGTATATGTCATCCAAATGACTTTAAAATTTAATATGATGTGGACAACAATATTTTAGAAGTGAGTTTCAAATTTCATAATTTTCCAAATAAGTATAAATACTTGGTGAATTTTATAAGATTAGAAAATAATTTAAATTGGATTTAATTATTTTAGATTTGAAATTATTATATGTTGGAATATGCATGGAAAGGGATTTATCATGATTTTTTGGACTTTTCCCATAATTTTCAGAATTAATATGAACTTTTAAGCTAGGAAAATTCAAGTATTTAATTAACTAAATGGTTTCAAATTAAGGGCTTGCTTATATTTTGAATATTTTAATTCTCAGTTTTGTGATAGAAATCTAAAAAGAAATTTTATTGACCATTTAGATTTTGCTTAATAATAAAGGGTGAAAAGTATTTCTTTATCTAGCAAAATTGACATTTTTATCATAATAACGGCTTTGCTATTGTCGAAACAACGCTTCACTTTGCATCCCCTTTCTTCGCTTTGTTTCGTCTTGTCATTCCTTAGAGAAGCAAATGATATTAAGGAACTTATTATGGAGTTCTCGAATCAAGGATGATGCGAAGGAGTGTGTCACTTCGCACGATGGAGGCTTCCTTTTTATAAATAGTTTCGAAGTGAAAGAACTCCCTAGTTTTACTGCGCTCTAGGGAAGTTTGATTCGAACCGCTTTTATAAAATTGGTGTCAAAATAGTTTGTGTTATTCTTTTTCATAGATCTAAAATGCTTTAGGATCGAAGCACCTTTGTCATTCGAAGCGTTCTTATGTTTTGTTTTGTTTCGATACCATATAGGTGCAAAGTCAACTTTATTTCGCTTAAAACTTTAATCCCATATGTTTTCATTCATTTCGACGTTATAGTAAAGCGCGAAGAAATTCGAAGCAATATAGATTATGTCGTAATATTTCAGGTAGTTGTTTAAATGGTTTTGGCTTGACTACCATATGTTTTGAAGTATGTTTACTTCTAAGAAATTTTCATTATCATCAAAAAAGAATTAAAAACATATATTTTGGCATACAGATTTATATAGTAAAGGGTTATAAAAATCATTGTTTTAATAAATGATTTTAAGTGGATTGAAATATTATTGGCCATTGTTTTCAAGGAAATATTAGGTATAATTAACCCGGAATTTTACAATAAATGTGTGTTCCTATCACTATTGGGTAGATAGGGCATGGATAGAACTGAATTAGAATATTACAATACCAGATGCGACTGGTGAATGGTCACGTTGTATGCTTCACTTATCGCTCCTTACTGGAATTGTCCAAGATCGCAGTGCATAGGGAAGAATTAGGTTATATCTAAAATTAGGTTATGCATAGAAAGAAATACTTATTGAGATAAGGCTATTTTTAAGTCCGCAAACCATTACGTTCTTAGCCAGCCTAGCAAGACTAAGAGGTAGACGAAAATTTAAAAGGAAAGGATATGTGGATGGTTAGTGCTATTTGATTTCAATGGATTGTTAGATAAATTTGGTGAATCTGATAGGCCCGAGTCAGCCATGATGGTCTGTAGCGACCACAGGAAAACTACCAAGATAGACTGATAGTTGAGATTTCCCATGAGACAAATAGGAGTATAACCATGGGAGCATATGATTGTTTATGATTATAATATTTAGTAACCATTGCGATTGCAGATGTAACATTAATGTGCGGGAAGCAACTACTAGCTATTTAAGAGCTTTATTTTGGAGTTTGTTGAGTTTATTCTTGATAATGTTACAATTGTTAATCTCAGTTATTGGAGAATAAAGCTTTGCAAAGATGTGCAGAAGGCACTGTAACATCCCACCCGGGACCTATGTTAGTAAAGGGAATTAACGAATAATTCTATCTTCTAATGCAGAGAATAGGGTTGGATAAGGGCGACTAATCATAGCATACTATGGTTAAGAACTAAACATGTCAAGTTGGTGCTATTTTTTTTTCTCATATGGGGTTGACACATCTAGTACATAACTATTTCACACTATGGTGGCTATTAAATATTTTGAAAATAATGTAATATGTTAGGCAGAAGTAAATACAGTCACAGAACAGCAAACCCAGACTAGACATATACAAATATGTTCTCCACCATACATCCATACATAATACATCATAAGTACATAGCATAAAGGTAGATAAATATCAAAATATACATCCCAAAATATACACATGATCTTACTAAAGACAACTCAAAAGACGAGATATGAACAATCCAAAATATGCAAGTGTCCCATAGAATATCAAGTTGAATCCAAAAGATAGAGCAACCCAATCTAACCTGCAACTCGGTCTGACCCGAGTGAAGAACACGTGGGCCAGGCAACTAAACTCATCAGTAGATATGGATCTCGAGGATAATAAGTAAAGATGAGGTATACATTCCATTGTCTCCAACAGAATGGGTGTAAGGTTCATCGTGGTAATCCTGAGATGTGTATATAATATTCAATCTAATGCACTAAGGAGTAAGGATGTTAATAAGCCTAATAAATCATAAATAAACATCAAAGAAATCGTATAATCTCATAAATGTCAATAAATTTCAAGCAAATCATGAAATGAACTAAATAATCATGAATCATAATATAATGTCGCCTTAATCTTAAATAAGGCTATAGAAATCATAAATCTTTATCAATCTAATGCATCAATAGGAATTCTGCACGTGCTTTAAATAATCCACTAGTGCTATACTTTGGTACCAATAATCGTAATGATCGGGATTATGTAATCTAGATAAATCTTGACAATCTTTTCGACTACGTTGCCTATAATTTAATCAATCCCAATTGGTGATGTCAAAGACCCGAGCAATAGTAAATCAATGATTTGGGGTTTAGTCTCACATCTTGATTCCCCAATTAACTCGTGGTCTCATAGTACTAGTCCAGTCTTGAATGGTTATCAACATCGAGAATATGATCCCATAAGGGTATAACCCATGTCCCATACCATGAGTTATCACCTAATGGTTTACTAATCCCTCGTTGGTTCCACATTAGGAAAATCATAAATCAATAAAATCACATTGCCTCATCTCATCGGCGAATGTAAATATTCAGTTTGTAGCAATTATGCCACGGTAAATCTAAAATAAACCCATACTTGTCTCATTTCATCGACAAGTAAAACCTCAATCAAAATCATAATCAACCAAATAATGGTTTCGCCTCATCTCATCGGGGGGTGCATTACAATCGTGATAGTCCATTATCAAATATACTCCAAATCGGGTGTTATTGGACTACATTAACATATTAGCTAATTGTGCTAATATAAGAATAATGTTATAAATCAATCTCGATGTACCACATAGTGTTTAATAATCTTGGAGGAAATCAATTGATTCCTCGAAACTATTTTGATCGTATAAGTTTGTATTTATCGATGAAGCAAACACACACGAGTCCCATACCTTGTGGTTTTTACTAAACCGATTAATATACTTTCTCATACGTCTGAATATTCATGAAAATGATAAAAATAATTAAATTTACTATAAAAACATTTTATAAGAGAAAGTGGGATTTTTTTTCTTTTTTAAACTAATTATAGTAATTCATACAAAGGATTGTATAAGAAAACTCGTTATTTTAATGGATATAAAACCATTTCTAAAAGTCCTAATATATGTAATAATTGCTTAAAATCATAGAAAAATGCTTTAACTAATTTATTACCATAAACCATAAATTTTAGAAAGTTTTCAGGAAATTACATAGATTTTCAAACTCGAGAAGATCTAAATTTGCAATATAATCAACATAAACTGATATTTACACTTAAATCGAATTTAAATTAAATTCAAATTCAAATTTCATCATAACTTGACCATTCCATTGCTGGACATCATGATTAAACATTATTATCAAACTTCATGCAGAAATTTTGCAAAAAAATGCAAATGGAACTGTCAAAATCGAACAAACACATAAACATTGTGATTGTTAATGACAGACCAGCTGTAAAAACATCAGTTTTTCTCCATTTAAACGTCAAAATCATACTAAAGTAAAAACTCAAAAATTGTAGATTATCTTTTGGGATTTCCGGAATGACCAAGATCATCAAAATCTGATAAATAGTTCAAAAATTATGACTGTTTGCTAACAAGTACATACTCAGCCTGAATTGATAAAGGCATAATCGAACTCCTATTTTCAACCCTGTTTCAGGTCATTCAAATGGTAGAATATCGAGATACAATATGAAGAGAACTTATTCCTTACTGAGTCTAGTTTCCACTCTAAAAATTTGAGCCAAGTCGGATTAGAAACGTGAAAGTTATGCTAGTTTTACTAACAAATATATACTCAGCCTAAATTGTTAAAGACAGAATCGGACTTCTGTCTTCAACCATGTTTCAGGTCATTCAAATTGCAAAATATCGAGATACTATCTAAAGAGAACTTATTCCTTACTGAGTCTCGTTTCCGTACAAAAACTTTGAGCCAAATCGGATTAGAAACGTGAAAGTTATGTCCGTTTTACTAACAAATACATATTCAGCCTAAATTGTTAAATACAGAATCGGATTTCTGTCTTCAACCATGTTTAGGTCATTCAAATGGCAAAAAATCATGATACAATCTGAAAAGAACTTGTTCCTTACGGAGTCTAGTTTCCACACAAAAAGTTTGAGTCAAATCAGATTAGAAAGGTAAAAGTTATGTCCGTTTTACTAAGATGCATTTTCAGAAAAATGAAGTATAAACAAAACCCAAAAAGCAACTACGGTTCTCACCAAATCCAAGCAAAATTCAATTGATAGCTTGCTGTAAGTTATATACTTACCTCCACCAGTAAATGAAGATGATCTAGGGGCAAAAGATGGAGCTTTTGGTTGCAAGAAGGAGACTTTTAGCAAGATTTAGCACCTATATCACCTGTAGATGCTGAGAAAAAGATATGCAAGAAGATCTTTCAATAAAAAAGAAAAAATAACAGCAAAATAAAATTTGATCTCTTATGGATGGTAGATGGGTTTATATTGGGAGATTACCTGAGAATGACTTTAACTTGAATTTACTCTAGAATTAGCGAATTATAGCTTGGATTTAACAGAGAATTGGCTAGGAGTACATTATTGACTTTCTCGAGGTTTTTCTTTCTTTTATTTTCCCTTTTATTTTACAATATATAAGGAGAATATTGGTATAAATTGCCAATAATCCTTTATTAATTTAATAACTTTCGCCAATGATTATTATCAGCCCAAACATCAATATAAAGTATTTAACTTGAAATAAGCCTCGTTTTATTTTACTCACCCAAGATTTATTCAACCAAAATTGTTTATTACAAATAAAATTCACCTTCTTCTTCGAATTAAATTAATTAATCTAATATTAAATTATGACCAACATTGTAATTTAATATTAGTGGTAATCTCCAACCAGGATTGTTACAAGGCAATCGCTAGCTATTTAGGAGTTTTATTTTAGAGTTTGTTGTGTTTTGTTCTTGATATTGTAATATTTGTTGATGGTAGTTATTATCAGTACTCCAATCAATCAAGGTGGCATCTTCATATATTGCTTTTGAAGCCTTCATGTATTTATGTTTAATCAGAATCATAAGAAAAAACTACATGAGTTTATATGCAATGAACATGAAATGAGAAATGATTCTGGAAATTGTGTTTAAATCGCATTTCATATTCATGTGTTATTGTTATTAATATCACTAACACATTCATGTTCAGTCGTCAAAAATTAATAAACAGATGACTACAACATATGTAACGTTTAGTTTCATACCTCAGAATGGAGGATATTACCCTTCCTACTTTTATAACTTTGAAGTATTGTCAGCTAAATATGTCATTTCCTTGCAAACAGGCAGGTTAACATTCATGCCTTGCGATGGAAGGCGTTGTTTATAAAAGAATTGGTTCCAGATCCATCCATGGTTGAATTTTCGAGACGATGTCCATATAGCTCATTGTGAATCATCAATTTCCACTTGGAAGTCAATAACTGCACGTTAAAGCCTTGATCTCTAGATCGTCGATTGAAAGCTGCGACTATTCTGAGCCAATAACCTGAAACATGATCCTCTGCATTGTTTTCTGAATCTATATATAGTTGTTTAAAGCTAGTAGACAAATATGTGGTTTCATCAAATCATTGTCAAGTTCATGATCCCTCCGAACTGATTGCCAAGTTCAGGGTGTCTCCGGACCGATTATGTTTTCGTGGACTATTTGAGGTGATAAGTAGTTTATGGCCTGTTCGGACTGTTAATAAGTTTCTTAGCCTTTCCAACCCAGTCCACAGTCTCTATAGACCCATGCTAAGCCTTGGGCAATTGCTCTTGGAAAAATGGAGCTCATGAAGAGTAGGTTGATCCAGTTGCTCTCTAACACAATGACTTACCTCCTGCACTTTGGTGGGACATATAGCAATGGTTGCTTAACCCAATCCCTCTCCAATAAAAGAACCCAACCATAGTAAGATGAAAATGTCTCTCTCCAGCAGCAATTTACTTCTTCCTCTATGGCTCTTCTACTCTAAACATAACATAATGCAATCAACATCATGCGAGTCCATCCTCCCACTCTCTAATGAGCGGGCACACATTCTATACCCCGACCCTGACTCATTGGCATGGGGTTTAATATAAGTTTCACAAGCTCTACCACTCGTCCTTCGGCGAGATAAATTGCATTTATTTTGTCCTATATTGGCCTTAACTTTTCGATCATGGCCTTTTAGTTATCCAAATTGTATGAGTCCGTCCACTCGCACTCTAGTAAGGGGACTTGCACCTTATGATTGCTGCCCTATCTCTTCGATCAGGGATACCACAACCTAATTTTTTTGATTACGGTGTTGTGAATTTAAATGTTTGGAGATCCTTTTATTCGATTTGTGTTTAACAACTATAAAATCAAATAAACTATGCACTAACTCATAGGGCATTGCAGCTCACTTCATCTCAGACCATGCCTAGGGACAAATAGAAATTCTATAAACTTGCAAGTGACTAAACTATTTTACCGTAGAATTTATATTTTGTTTAATTTATGTCACATCAAGAGATGATGATTTATGACCTTGAGTTTGAATTGCTTCAATTTGTTGTAGATGATGGATGCTTTTGTTTCATTACCATATTCTAGTTTCTCATATACAATGGTAATTGATTCTTCATACGTACACTTCAACCATATCTTGTAAATGTATGTATTTTTTGTATCATGGATGAGCATCTAATAAAATAGGTAGCATTAAAATGTCTGCTCTCTTGTTCTATGTGATCCCTTTTGGCAGACCTCTAGTAAAAGAGTTGTCCCTAAGTTCTAAAGTAGAAATGCTCTAAAATCTCATTCAGATCAGTACAAGAAAAGAATTTGGTTCCAACCTCTGTCCCTTTGAGCTATCGTATCCATCTTTCACTACACTTATCCTTATTAGATCTCGCTTCACCAACCAGTGCAATGACCTCTAATTTTTCTCTTTCAACATCCTTCTCTAGCAGAAACATTTCATCCTCATGATAATATTCCGTAAGATCCATTTGTGGATCTTACTCCTGTGCAGCTTTGAAATCGGTTTTAACTGCTATGCTTGGAACTTTTTCCATCAAAATCAATGATAGACACAGCTTATCCTTTGCGGTTGTCATAACTTGAAACCTCGTACGAAAACTCCTGAAGGAATCTTCGATCATTTATTTTATCGTTGACTAAGTCATTATGTCGTGGTATATGGACCTGAAACTGCCTCATAAACCTATCAACCAACTTGACCCACGTCCTTATAAACCAGTTCTCCAACCGACTAAACAAAAGTACTACCAAATCCATTAAATATAAGGGAAATACATCCCCATAACTTTTTCTAATGCCCCAAGTATCTTTGTGAGATATATTACATCAAGCAGGTTATAGGGTCTGATTTTCTGTCATACACTTCCGTTGTTGGTAATTTGAATTCCAACGGCTTACTAGCTTATTTGATCTTTAGACTAAACATACTCCTCTATGTGTCCTCTAAATTCCTATGAGGCAATCCACCTCTTAGAGCTCGTTTGATCATCTCTGCAAGCCCATCCTTATCTTCTAGTGGTAGTCTCCGCTCTCTAGTTAGCATTCTCAATATGTCCCCCAGATCCACCGATGAGCTCTGATATATATTTCTCTTGGTAAGCATCCATACTCTGATTTGAATTGACGTGTCTATGATCAGTTTTAAGATGAACAACATCCCTTCTGAGGTGGAGTAGACCAATATTGTAACAATCCGGAATTTTGGAACCAATTTAAAATTTATTTTAATTGATTTTAATTGAATTTAAATTATTTAAATGAATTATCCTAAAAATTAATGATTTAAAATTTATTTAAAAATGAAGTTTGAACGTAAGAATTTAAATTTTAATTAAAACGAACTCGTAACATCGCGGTAGCTCATAATAATACGTTTTGAACTTTAAATGACTCTATGGAATTCAATGTAAGTCGGATTTCAATAAAACAAGAAACGTTAGAATATTTTGAACTATATTTTTCTAGTGAAAGTGAGAAATCAAGATTTCAAATTATAAGATGTAAGTTATGTCCAATTCAAAATTTAAAATAGTTGTTATGGAATTTATTAATATTTTAATATTACGTAGCCCTTAAAATTGAATATATTGCAAACTATC
This sequence comes from Allium sativum, assembly GCA_030737875.1. NCBI lineage: Eukaryota > Viridiplantae > Streptophyta > Magnoliopsida > Asparagales > Amaryllidaceae > Allium > Allium sativum. The sequence continues at coordinate 502,850,488 of CM060921.1, read as the reverse complement.
TCCATTTTCGATGAAACTAATTTTGTTGAATTTGGACTATTAAATTATTGCTAGATTTCAAATTCTGCGCCAAACGAAGTTAGTATGTGGTCGGGCACGATAAAACCGTTCGGTGTAATAATTTGAGCAGTTTAATAAGGAACATTACTGGGACGACCTCGGAATTCGACGAATTTTTTTTATTGAATCCATAGCATCGAATAATGGTAGAATTACAAATTTTATGACTTTTAGAGTTAATACGTGAACGTACGCAATTTTTTTATGTGAAAAACAATCGATATTTTAACCTTAAAAATTTTCTATTTGTGCAAACGGACTCGAAATTGAACGAAACATGTTTCGTTGGGTCCATAATGCCATAGAGTAGCTGCATGCCAATTTTTTTTGAAAACGTGACTCGTATGTGATCATAAGAACTTTTAAACGATGAAAATAAGGGAAATTTAGATATAATCAAATATAAAAATAATAAAAAATTCTTTGGTTCCACTATATAACATCTTAAACACATTTTAACCTAACCCTAAAACCCAAATTTCATGCCTCCACTTCCTTACGTGAAAATGAGAGATTTCCAATCTTTAGAAAATCAGAACAAATCCAAAACAAATCAATAAATCTCAATACATCTCAGAGAAAGGGTTATAGTTGTAGTGGTCCGGACGTACTTATTCATTGTCCAGATATGCGAGGGCCTCTCTTATATTGGACATATTGGACGAGGAATAAGGTGCCTCCAGTTTCGTTTAGACCCCGAACACTTGTAAATGGATTGTATGTATGACATTGTATTATGTGATATATTCGTTGATCTCTGCTAAATATATATCTGATTGGTGGCGAAGAATTTATTCTCTTAGCTTAGCTCCCTTCTCTGAGATGCATGATCTTAGATGTTATATATTGGTAGATATCAACGATATGGTATGGACTGACAATGTGGCAGCTAAGATGCATGGATCAAAACCTTTGTTAAAAAAAGAGATTTGTGGATGATGATAAAGCATAGCTTTAATTTAGCGCAACTTTGTGTATAGCGCTAATTCGCGAGTTTCACGTCCGGTATGAGTTAAAAACGGGATGAGGGACTTTAGAGAGAACAGGCGTTTCTTTCTAGTTAGGAGTGATGTCATGGCATGGAGTCCAGATATTTTACTTATGTGGATGATGGATAGTGAGGTGCCTTAGGGCTGTAAAAGGATCATATGGCCGACGTACGTACTGACCAGGTTCTCGAACCGGGAAACATAAGATTCAGGCATAACCATTCAACAACGTGAAGGCTGACTAGCATCCAAGGGTCACATGTGTGTTCTCCTAGGCATCCTGCTAGAGATAGCCTGAATTCGGTGAGGAGAGATCTCTTGCCTCGACACATAGATGGAATCCAATTTCTAATAGACAACTTTACCGTTTTAGTTGTATAATTATGTCGACATAGTAAGATGGGGTACTATGCCATGTACGATGGATTGATACATTTATAATCAAAGTTGTTTTCTACACTATGCACTTATAATAGTACCAAAATATTTGTTTTAAGCCGTACCAAGCATGTTTGGCGATTATAAGGTAAAACTCTATCTTCCGGCTTGCGTTGCATTATGTGATAGGACCTGAATCTTATAATAGCTCCATTCTCCCAAAAAACATTGTGTTGTTTATTATTTGTTTTATTTCAAAGTATTCATGGGAGTAAACTCGTTCCGTGTTATATGACGTGGCCCTGTGTTTTACCCTATTTTAAAATAAAGTTTAATAACTATTTCTAGCTCTCATACCTGTCCCATGACTAATCAAGAATTTATTGTTTTCGCCTAAACTCTGGGTGCCCATATTTTCCACACGGGCAATCGGTAGTTTTGGTTTTGCAGATTTTTTTTCATAGGATCCTGGATTACGGTTGGAACTGTACTTTGGAAAGTTGTGTATCCATGTATTTCTTTCAGCTGTGTTAGTTAATGTTTTCCGCTGCACATTGTACTTGTATTACATTTTCTACTGCTATGTAATTTATTTGTTCTCTGATAATTGTATTTCCACTGTGTATTTATTTTCCATACTATGATATTCTTGTTCTCTGATGTAAATTGTTTAATAGTAATGAAAAATTCTCTTGGTTTATGTTCCGATGCGTCATGTTCCCAAACAATTCGGGTTCCTGTTTGTCAAGGTCGAGCGGGGGTTTCGGGTCGTGTCAGCCTTGTATCAGAGCTTTTGTTTACAAAGCTCGAGAACAAGACACATTAGAACCAAACAAAAGAATTCATCAGAGATAGGATTAGTAATATTCTATTAAAAGAATATTCATTAGAGATAGGATTAGTAACATATTAGAATGAGAAACTCATTAGAGATGGGGTTAGTAATGCCCTACGATGAGTTGAGAGTGACACATTTATAAGTAACGTATTTACGATCATATATATAATCCCATTTTTTTGAAGAAATATTTTTGAGTATATAAAAGTTATATGTTTGGAAAGTTAATTAACCAATTGATTGCTGGTTGTGATGTGTGATAATTAGTTTAACTAATAAAAATATTGTAGTAATAAAACCAATATAAGAATGAAAGGTAAATCAAGCCAAATCAAATATAATGTGGATCTGAATTGGAAATTAGTTTAGATTAGACATATGTACATGTCGAACAGGTTGTTGCATAAAAGTTAAGCAGAGGAATATAATTGCATTCCCGACAAAAAGGTACATATTTATTATATTGGTTGCGCAATTTAATTATTATTATTCCTCTGAGTGAATTGGATGCGCTGTGATGGTTGCTTATGTGAAATTAAACATACTCCATTTAGTGAACAATAATTATAGAGTACACCGCATAGCATAAATTGTGGGCTACATAGCATAGCATATCCATATAAGCATGTAACTGTTTGATACTTATACGAAGAGAGCCTAGACGGGCGTGTTGTGGCTGATGAATAGAGCCTAGACGGGCGTGTTATGACTGACGTAGAGAGCCTAGATGGGAGATTTGTGACTGATGAATAGAGCCTATACGGGCATATTGTGGACTGATTTTGGACCTAATAAACTTATAACGATAAATCGCAAGATTTAATAATAAATCACACACAGGTTTTGAGATGATAGAAATATACATGTCTCTCTTGTGTGTTGATCACAGGATCAAGGGATGATAATTTTTACACATCTTCTTTGGGTGTAGATAAGTCACAATTCTTTTGTTTGGTTTGTATATTGATATATTGATTTATGAGTGCCTACAGAGGCCATTTATATTTGTAAAGTCAACCCGTACAAAGGAGGTTATGGCAAAAAAAATTAAAAATTGAAGGCGTTAGCCAAATTTCTAGAAATTCGAAAGTTCTTAGAAATTGAAAAGTTGAAGAACTAGAGTTAGAATGAAGGTTGATTGGTTAAGTAAATGACCTTCAGTTCCGCCTCCCTTTTCGGGGACAAAAAGTTCTAATTAGGAAAGTTTGTAACAACCTGAAATTTTGGAACCAATTTAAAATTTATTTTTTAATTGATTTTAATGGAAATATTTTAAATTAACTATTTTGAAAATTAACGACTTAAAATTTATTTAAAACAAAATTTATATGTAATAATTTAAATTTTAATTAAAACAAACTCGTAATGTCGTGGTAGTTCGTAATAATATGTTTTGAACTTTAAATGACTGTATAGAATTCAATATAAGCCGGATTTCAGTAAAACAAGAAATATAAGAATATTTTGAACTATATTTTTATAATGAAAGTGAGAAATTAAGATTTCATATTATAAAATGTAAGTTATGTCCAATTCAAAATTTAAAATAGTCGCTATAGAATTTATTAACATTTAAATATTACATAGCCCTTAAAAATGAACATTTTGCAAACTAGCTCCGTTTTCGACGAAACTAATTTTTTTGGATTTGGAGTATTAAATTATTTCTAGGTTTCAAATTTCGCACCAAACGAAGTTATTATGCAGCCGGGTGCAATAAAACCGTTCGATGTAATAATTTAAGCAATTTTACAAAGGAACATTATTGAGATGACCTCGTAATTCGACGATTTTTTTTATTGAAGCTGTAGCGTCAAATACTGGTAGTATTCCAAATTTCGTGATATCTAGAGTCAGTATGTGACCGTGTGTGAATTTTTAATTTGAAAAGAAATCAATATTTTGACTTTAAAATTTCGTTGTTTGTGCAAATGGACTCAGAATTCAACAAACAAGTATCACTGGGTCCATAATGTTAGAAAGTAGTTGCATGTCATTTTTCATTGAAAACGGGATTCATATGTGATCATATGATTTTTTTAATGTTGAAAATAAGCGAAATTTAGGTATAATTAAATATAAAAGTAATACAAATTACTTTGGCTCCACTATATAACATCTTAAACACGTTTTAACCTAACCCTAAAACCCAAATTTCATGCCTTCACTTCCTCTCATGAAAATGAGGGATTTCCAACCTTTAGAAAAAAAAAAAAAAAAAACAAGTTCATAAATCTCAAAACAGGTATCCTTGCGATCCTTGGAGTATGCTCTTCGATTTGGTATGAAGTTTGTGGGTTTAGATGAAGGTCTTGTGCGCTGCAAATTTTTACAATAAAGAAAACATTAGCTTTAACGTGCTAGGGCTCGGATTTTTGGCAATTGGAAGCGACGATGCTTGTTTTGGCTTATTTTTTGGAGTTCGTGAAGTAGAATAGCACTTGTACGCAAGTTTTGGGGAGATTCGGAGACAAAGAATGTCGAGACTTGTGATGAAGTCGTGCATGTTACCGTGGGAGGCGAGATTTTGGGACGAGCTTAAGTGTGTGTTGGTATGTATGAGATGGAAGAGGAGAAGAATAGATGGAGAGTTGTATTTATTTCATGGATTTTCATGAAGAAACGGAAGAGAGATGGAGGAAGGATGGGGCATGAATAGGAGCTTGGGCTGCCGTATTTGTGTGCTGGAAATGGAGAAGGTGAAGATTAGAGGAGTGATTAGCAAGAAATTAACATTAATTAAGTACTTATTTTAAATGTTAATAACATATATATGTACATCAAACTCGTAAAATGCATAACTTCTTAATACGATCTCGGAATTCAGCGAAACGGAATCCATTGAAGCCGTATAGACGAGAGCTTCACAATGAAACCAATTTGGAGAGATTTGGAGCTCGTCTCAATTTTTGGCGGAAGAAAACTTCTGATTCAGTTAATCGACCGTTTGTCGTTATTTAGCGAAAACGACCAATGTGGGAGCTTCTCACTTAAACTGAATTTTTTAGTTATTATAATCATAACTGAATATATATTGACTGCCTTTATTGATTTTTATCCGATTAATTATCACAAATTTGTTATACGGTATATGGTAGCTCACTTACCAAATTGTCTGAAAACCATATGGATGAATCGATGATTGATTGTATTATGATTTGGATGCAATTTTGAGTCATTTAACATGCTAATATGATGTTAAAATATTTGTGGTCGTTGAAATTGGATTTAATATCCATTTATAGTTCAAACGATGAATTTATCATTGCTTGTTTAAGTGAAATAGGTTAGATTGAAAATTTATTTGAATTGAACTAGTTATGATTAAATTTATGAATTAATAGTTGATTTAAATTGATTATTTTTTGGTTGAAAATCCCATATGGGTCTCAGGATGATATTTGACTTTCACATCTCCCTTGTATGTAGTTTGTATGTTGATCGGCTGATTGATAGACTGAAATAAGCGTCAATTATTTGATTGAAGCTTATATGAATATAGGTGCACACTGGATGTTATTTGGATGTTTGATAGTTGTTTACAACTATTGTTGGACGTATAAAATTCATGCCAATGAAATTATATGATATTTGATTGAATTTCTTTCCAATCCAGAATAAATAATTAATATTTTAATAATAAAATTATGTGAGAAAATGAAGTTTGATTTCGATGTCCGAATTTGGATGGATACGTAGATAAGATTTTGAAAATAAACAATTGAAACGAGTTTTCAAAGATGAATACATACATTTTATATAATTTATACAATTGGTTTGGAAGTATATCAATTATTTTTAATTTTATAAATCGAATTAGGGTTTGAATAGGACGTGTTGCACAACGAAAATTAGTGAAGTTCAACTCATAACTTCGAATGGACGTAACTGGAGATCCGACCATCGGATTCTCCTAAAATCGGAGCCGTTGGGTTCGTATCGAAATGAACTTTCAAACAAAAATAAGAGATTTAAATTCAAACGGTTGGATCTTTTAATATGTCAAAATCAAATTTGGAAAAGGTCGCTATGATGTCGTTCGATGGCCGATATTGGAAACCAACTGTAAGGCGACTTAATAAAATTATTAAAAGTATGAATAAATTATGATAAATCTTAATAAATGATTTGGAAAGAGTTTGGATTAAATATTCCGAGTGTTGAAAGATAAATTTTATTTTTATGTGAAAGTGTTATTTTACAACTAGAAAGGAAAATCCAAAGTTTTAATATAATGAAATGGATTTAAAAATTGCTTTTAGTATAATCAAAGATATTATTTTCCAACATATAAATTGGAAATGATATGGATAGAAATTATCTTTGGATGTTTCAGTATTGGATCCCGTGATTATACAGATATTGTTGAGGAATTTTGGAAGATATAGATATCGTTATTCCAATACAATATTTGTTGGTTTCAAAATTTGATATTGAATATAAGTCAATATGATTTTTATTCAAAAGCTTGTATTTAATATGAAATTGGATTTTGGGTTTGTCGTGAATGGTATCTTCAATAATGTTGTTCTTGAACCCATTTGTGAATAGAATAAATCTTTTAATTAAGATTTCGTGATGTTTTACAATTTATCTAATTAAATTGGAATTGAATGAAATTCAATTTAATAATAATAATCAAAATGAGCTTCTGTAAAGGAAGGCCTTTACTATTTATGGAATTCAAAAGGCTTTGTCGTTATTCCACTTATAGTATTAGTCTGATACGGAAATTTATATCGATTATAAATTGTTCAAATTTCCATGAAGAATCCATATTAATGGAAGTTGATTTTGGGTTTCTAGTGAGCAGTGTTTTAAAGGACATTTGTTCTTTAACCCAGTTAAAGATAGGATTAATTTCATAAAATTGAATAATCCTTAAATAATGATTTTTTAGATTAAAACTAAGTTGAAGTTTTAATGAATCTTTCATTTGATTGAAAATTAAATGGTAATTAAATTTACCAAACACGAGAAGTATTCGAGATGGAGTACCACCAGTTTTACTCCATGCGATAGTTAAATCTTTAATTATATTTGGAACGATAAATGGTAATTAAATTTACTGATAACACGATGGGTGTCAGTTGTGGAGTACTACCTGTTTTGCTCTATGAGATGAATAGGCTGGGATTGGGTTAATAAAATGAATGACTACTTCGATAAGTCTCAATAATCCCGACTTGTTTTATAAACCATATTCTGGTTTAATTTGTGAAAAGATATTATAAAATCTTTTGAAATGATTTCTAAGGAATGAATTAAACAACAAGTTTAAATGAGATTATCTTTGATAATATTTATGGGAATGATTCCCAGTATACAGAATATTTGAGTAAAAGAATATTCTGGATTGGAATAAGGCGTATAATGTGTATATATATATATCATTTGATTATAAGACGCGCAAGTTATTCGAAAAGAGCGGGTTCAACCCATTCTGAATAACTAATACGACGATTAAGAGTCGAAGATATTGAAGATGGTGTAAGACACGTCAAATGGATTACTACTGATGCCTTGGATTTGAGTTATTTCCTTGAAAGGGTTATAGTGGTAGTAGTCCGGACGTACTTGTTGATTACCGGACATGCGAGGGCCTCTCTCCTATATTGGACATAAGGGACGAGGATTAAAGTGCATTTGGTTTTGTTCAGACCTAGAACAAACTTGTAAATGGATTATATGTCTGACATTGTATTATGTGCTATTTTCGTTGATCTTTGCTAAATATATATCTGTTTGGTGGCGGAGAATTTATTCTCTTAGCTTAACACCCTTCTCTGAGGCGTATGAGATTAAAGGTTATATATTGGTAGACATCAATGATATGGTATGGAATGATAATGTGGTATGCTGAGTTGCATGGATCAAAGATTTTGTTAAAAAGTAGAGCTTTGTGGATGATGATCATAACATTGATTTAATATAACGCAACTTTGTGTATAGCATTAATTCATGAGCTTCACACCAGATATGTGTCATAAACGGGATGAGGGACCGTAGGGAGAACAAGCATTTCTTTCTAGCTAGGAGTAATGTCATGGTATAGAGCCCAGACATTTTACTTATGTGGATAATGGATAGCAAGGCGCCTCAGATATAGGGCCGTAAAAGACTCATATGGTCGATGTACTGACTAGGTTATAGGCTCGATAGGACCGAGAAACATATGATTTGGGCATAACCATTTAACAATGTGCAGGCTGACCATTCCTGGAAATCCAAGGGTCACATGCATATGCTCCTGGGAATCCCGCTAGAGATGGCCCAAATTTAGTGAATAGAGATCCCTTGCATCAACTTATATATGGAATCCAATTTCCAATACGCGACATTACGGTTTTAGTTGTATATTTATGGCGACATAGTAGGATAGGGTACTATGCCATCTATGATTGATACATTTATATTCGAAGTTATTTTCTAAACTATGCACTTATAATAGTACCAAAAGATTTGTCTTAAGGTGTACCAAACATATTTGGCGATTATAAGGTAAAACTCTATCCTTCAGCTTGCGTTGCATTGTGTGATGGGATGTGAGTCTTATAATAGCTTCATTCTTCCAAAAAGCATTACGTTGTTTATTATTTATTTTATTTCAAAGTATTCATGGGAGTAACCCCGTTCTATGTTATACGGCGTGGTCCTATGTTTTGCTCTATCTTTGAAATAAAGCTTTAATGATTGTTTTTAGCTCTCGTACCAGTCCATTGACTAACCTAGAGTTTGTTGTTTTCGCCTAAACTTTGGGTGCTCATATTTTTCACATGGGCAGTCGGTAGTTTTGATTTTGTAGATCTTTTCTTTTCACAAGATCCTGGATTACGGCTTGAGCTACACTCTCGAAAGCTTTGTATCCGTGTATTTCTTTCTGCTGTGTTAGTTGATGTTTTTTAGCTGCACATTGTACTTATATTACATTTTCCGCTGCTATGTAATTTATTATTCTCTAATAATTGCATTTCTGCTATGTATTTATTTCCCGTACTCTGAAATTCATGTACTCTGATGTAAATTGTTGTAAGAGAAATGAAAAATTCTCTTGTTCTTTGTTTCGATGCATTGTGTTCTCAAACAATCTGTTTTCCAGTTCGGTCTAGGCCGGGCAGGGGTTTTGGGTCATGTCAAATATCACCGGTCTGTTAAGAATTGGTACTAACCCCTGAGGGATCGGTAGTGATTGGAATAGTTGATCTGGGGTGTTTGAGGTTGCTCCTTCCCTAACTCCTTGCCTATCAGTTTCGGCTTCATGCCCGTGATTCTAGTTTGTTGTAGCACTTATTGTTTTATCTTTTCCTTTCCTTCTAGGAAATCTTCCATCATCTCCTTTTTCTTTGCAATCATTTTAGTTTGCACTTCATCCATCATCATCATCTATATTTCCTTTCTGGTTATGTCGTTTGATGAGGTGTTAACTCCTAAGGACACCTCTTGGGTGCCCCTTGTCAAGCTTTTTTAGTAATAGCTTCCCCAGTAGATTGTATAGTCATCCTTAATCTATACAAGCCTTTAGCAGGTGCTAGTATTTCTCAGTGAGAAAACAAAAATGTTGATGTCAGAAATGATGCCAATACCCTGTAGTATAATGTAGGGAATAAAAAGTAAAGAATATAAGTTCAAAATTGTAAGAAATGAGCATATAAGATTTTACAGTGGTTTGGTGTAACAACCCGGAAAATCAGAACCAATTTAAATAATTTATTTTGGCAATTTTAATGAATTTTGAATATTTGAAATGATTTATTTTAAATAATAACGACTAGAAATATATTTTGAATAGAATATGAATGTATAAATTTATTTAAATTGAAGTTAGAATATAAATATTTATTTTAATTGTAAAAGGAATTGGAAATGGCGCGGTAGTTTGAAAATTCGATTTCAAATTTCAAATTTCAAATGAATGTACAGGATTCAAAATAAATTGGATTTTAGCGAAACCAAAAATATTTGAATTTGTTTGAAACACCTTTCCAATGAATCTGAAAAATCCATATTTCATACCAGGAATAAAAAGTTATGTCTAGTTGAAAATTCAGAATAGTCGCTGTGGAAATATAACCCTTAAAAATAGCAATTTTGCACATGACCTCCGTTTTCGACGAAACCACTTTTGTTGGATCCGGAATGTCAAATTATTGCTAGATTCCAAAATTTATAATTTTTGGAATTAATATGTGATCATGGCAAAAGAAAACGTGTTTTGTCAATTTCATTTGAATTGGATTGACCAGAAATTGATCATTTTTCAAACGGTCTCCAAATTCGACGAAATTGGTTTTGTTAGGACGGTATCACTAAAACATAGCCAGATTTTTTTTTTGGAATTTTTGGAGCCCGTATATGGCCCAGGTAAATTAAAATGTGCGTTAAAGTTAATATTGACTGTAATATTAATTTATATTGAAATTTTAATGAAAACTGATCGTAATAGTCGAATCAGCTATAGGACATATCCTATTTTGTTCGGAGTGGGGGTAAATATCTAGGGGCGACAGTCATTGGATTTGAATCGGAGTTCGAATGGAAAGATAACTTTTTGGAGATTTAATTAATATAATATATAATTAAATATAAAAAGTTAACCCTCCATTTTATCTCTCCCCTCCCCTCTACATCTATTTCAGATCAGATCGAAAATTGGAAAAAAGAAAAAAAATGCAAGATCGAACCCTCGTCGCCCCCCCCCCCCAAGCGGTTGCCGCGCCACCGTGCCGCCCTCTGGTGCCGCACCTCCTTCCATCGCACCCTTTCCCTTCTCTTTCCTCTCTTCTCCTTCAGTGAAAACTGCAGCGCACCTATCCGACGCAACAAAGCCCATAGCTGCCACCATCCCTGAGCCGGCACCACCCCATGCCACACACGCGACTCCCCTCCTTCCGCCCTCCGGAAAACTTCGACGCACCCCCCTCCTCTTTGTGAAACGCACGCAGCCCCCCCAGTGAGTTTTTCTATTTTTACTTTTTTATTTATTTTAGTATAAAATATGTGTTTTATATAGATAATTTCATGTAAGAAAAGGTTTGTTTTTATAATGAAAAGTTTAGTTTTTTATTTATACGAAAGATTAGATTTTTATTTATATGAAAGACATGATTTTTATTATATCCATAGCGTTATAAAAATTCAATTTTTAATATATAGGTAGCAAGATAAAAATCCAATTTTTATATATATTATAGCTAGATAAAAATTCAATTTTTGCCTATACGGGAGCAAGAAAAAAATTCGGTTTTTCTATATATAATATTGAATTAAAAATGTGATTTTGATGGTGTAAACATCATGTTAACGATTTGATATTTATTCGTATGAAGTAGCGAGAAAGATATGATTTTAAAAATAAAGAGATGATTTTAAAAATAAAGATATGATTTTAAAAATAAAAATATAATAACGTCGTAAATAAAAATATTATTGTGTTGTAAATAAAAGTATAATAGCATTGTAAAAAGATATGATTTTTAACACTATAAAAATATGGTTTTTATATATAATGTTTGAAATAAAAATATAGTTTTTATATAGAAACATCGAAGTAAAAATATGATCTTTGGTGATGTAAAGATTAGATATATATATATAGCAAAGATAAAAATATGATTTTTATATAAGATGTAGCTATAGAAAAATATGATTTTTTTATAAATTTTAGCAAAATAAAAATGTGATTTTTATAGCATTAATATAAAAATGTGATTTTTATAGTGTTGATATAAAACTGTGATTTTTATAGCATTGAAATAAAAATGTGATTTTTAATATGAACAGCGTAGAAAAGACTGCGTTGAATATCGGGATAAACTAAGCTATTCAGAAATTCAGAAATGAAACGGCGGAGTGGATCCCAAAGGTGAGAACTTCTCACTTTAATTTTATTTTCTAGTTAAAATATATACTAGGATGCAGACGGTGCTTAACAGCACTCGACACCCATTGTCCACAGACCATGGACGACTTGTTTGATTGTGTTGTGAATATTGATTGAGATTGTGATGTGAAAGGAAAATAAAATATTCATGTGATGAAATAAATATTTTATAGTTATAAATATAATTTTTAACGTGTATAGGAATAAAATAAATATTCATTTACAAATCAGACGATTTCTATTTGTACACTCATTTGAGTAATATGGTTGGGGACGATAAATTTTACACATTGCCCAACTGCATAAATAAAATCTATGTTTGTTGATTGAAACCCTACATGAGTATTGGGATGATATATGACATACACTAGTCCCAATTGTTTAGTTGTATGTCAATCGATTGGTTGACAGGCTGTATAAGCATTAATTATTATATTTAATGCTTATGTAGTTATGTAGTGCACTTTGAATGATGGTTGATTATGTATCATTATTGTTGTATACATGTATTGTATGAAATTCATATTATCAACATTATATGGCAATTGACTGTGTCTAATTCCAGTTTAGAAAGAATGAATATTTTAAAATAACGAATATTTTAAAATAATGAATATTTTAAAATAATATTCAGTAATGGATCAAAATATGATTTTGATGTCCGATTTGGGATGGACACAAAAATATTGAAATACATAAAGCTGGGTTGATTAGATTAATGCCATTTTGGACGTGACCGATATCTATATCAATTTTATAATGAATATCGAAAAGGAAGTGATTTCAAAATCTAATGTTTTGAAAATATTTTCATTTATGTATTATTGATATGGAATATTCAATTTTGATTTGAAATTGAATATGAAGTTGAAATAGTTTTGAAAACGAATTTAAAACGATTTATAAAATACGTTTTAAATGAAAATCGACAATATATATATATATATATATATATATAATGGCCTGAATAGAACGCGCCGCGCCGCGGCAGTTCGCGAATTTCGGCCATTGACTTCGAATGGACACTACGGGAGATCCGACCGTCGGATTCTCCTAAAGCAGGAACCGTTGGGTTTGTATCGAAATGATCTTTCCAAAGAATATTAGAGATTTGAAATCTAATGGATGGATTTGGAATTATTTCCAAATCAAATTTGGAAAAGGTCGTTGTAAGTGCAGTTCGATGGCTGTTTAGGGAAATCGACTGTACGGGCCTTGATAAGATTATTAAAAATATCAACAATTTGTGTAAAATCATAATAAATGATTTGGAAAGAATTGGGATGAAAAATCCCATATTTGAAATGATAAAAATATATTTTTATTGGAATGAAATAATTATGAACTAGAATTATAATCTAATTATTTTTAAATAATTTGAATTTGAAATGGTTTTAAAAATAACCAGAATTTCCAATATACGAATTGGAATGGATTTAAATCGAAATTATCTTCAGAATATTTCGATATTGGATTCCTTGATTATACGAATATTGTGGAGGAATTTGGAAGATATATATATATATATATATATATATATATATATATATATATATATATATCGTTATTCCAGTATGATATTTGTTGGTTTCAGAATTTGATATTGAATATAAGTCGATATATTTTCTATTCAGAGCCTTGTATTTAAGTTGGAATTGGATTTTGGGTTTATCGTGAACGGTGTCTTAAATAACACTTGTTCTTTAACCCGATTAACAATGGAATGAGATTTTGGGTTTGTCGTGAGTGGTATCTTTACTAGTACTGTTCTTAAACCCAATGGAGTTAAGAAAATTATAAACTAACTAGAGGTTAGCTAAGTTGAATGGTTTCCTGGGTATTGATATGATGTTGGTTTCGGCCTTCCGGATTAATACTTAGGGAATTGTTCTTTTACTAATTTACGGTTAGGGACTGATAGGATGGGGTCTTTAGTAACACTGTTCTTAAACCCCGTGTGAAAAGAATAAGTATTTTAATTAAGATGTAGAGAAGAATTACTAATTAATTATCATTTTATTGGATTGGAAAAGGAATGTGAATTGGGTTTATTGTGAACTGTGTTTTAACGACATTTGTTCTTTAACCCGATGCACAATGAAATATGATTTGGAATTTATAAATCTTTTAATTAAGATTTACGGGAAATTTCCAAAGGAAAGTTTTCCACTTTAATAAAATAAATTGGAATGGAATGGAATTCGGTTCAGTAATAATCGAAGTGAACTTCTGTGGAGGAAGACTGTTACTATATATGGAATTTAAAAGGCTTTGCCGTTATTCCATTTATATTATTAGTTAGATATGGAAGTTTATATCGATTACATATATATATATATATATTGATTTGTTTTCCGTGAAAATTTCATAATTAATGGAATGGGATTTTGGGTTTATCGTGAACTGTGTTTTAATGACAATAGTTCTTTAACTCAGTTAAAGATAAGATTAATTTCTTAACTTGGGATACTCATTAAGTAATGATTTTCGAGATTAAAATTGAATTGGAGTTTTAATGAATCTTTAATTAGATTGAAATGTAAAAGTGATAATTTAAATTATAAAATTCGGGAAATGATCGAGAATGGAGTACCACCAGTTTTACTCCAGGAGATAGTTAAATCTTTTAGTAGATTTGAACGTGAAATGATAATTAATTTTACCAATAACACTGTGGTGTTAGATATGGAGTATTACCAGTTTTACTTCATGGGATGAATAGGTTGGGATTGGGAAATTAAACAAATGATTTTTTCAGTAAGGTTCGCTAATCACGAGTAGTTTGGATAAACCATAATTTGGTTTGAATTGATATCCAAAGGAAGATTAAAGAATAAATTTAAAGAATTTATCTTTGATAAAATTAACGGGATCCTTTCCCAAAGGATATGAATATTTAAATAAAAGAATATTCAGAATTGGAATGAGGCATATGTTGTGGTTTTATAGTGCTTGTTTCTTATATACGCGAGTTATTCAAAAAGACCGGGTTTATCCCATTTTGAATAACTGAATCGGCGACGAGTCGACGATGAAGACGGTGATTAAAGACCGGAGGTCTTCACATCGTTTGGATGATTACTGATGTCTTGATTGGGCTGTACACCCAAGACGAGGTAATAAGTGGTGATCGTCCAGACGTACTTCGAGATTGATGGATATGCGAGGGCCTCTCTCCTGTATTGGACATATGGGATGAGGAATAAGGTGCCTCCGGTTTCGTTCTGACCCAGAATGAACTTGTAAATGGACTGTGTGTCTAACACCAGATTTCATTCGGTGTGATTGATAGACGTTAGTTGCATGGCGTGAATTGCTAGTGTGGCATGTTGAGATGCAGATGATCAAGGCTTGTGTTGAAAAGCAGAGTCTTGTGGCTGATGATCAAAGCACGGCTTTAATATAGCGTAGATTTGTGTAGCGTTGATTCGCGAGCCTCACACCCCGGTGTGAACCAAAAATGGGAGAGAGTCTCAGGGAGGACATGCGTTTCCTTTTAGCTAGGAGTGGTGTCTGGGTTTTGCACGCCCAGATGTTTTACTTATGTGGATGATGGATAGCGAGGTGCCTCGGATATATCGGCACCGCGGGGCCGATGGATGGATGGTCTTTATATAAACCAGTTTTCGCCCCGTAGGGCAGGGAAACGTAGTGTTCAGGCATTTTAATCCACATCGAGTGGACCGGCCCTGACGATCCAAGGGTCACTCGAGCTCTGATCCTGAGACATGGTAGGCCATATTATCTCGAAGCGGTAAGGACGATCCCTTGCCTTGGTTCACAGATGGAAATCCAACTTCCAATACGTGACATTTCGGTTTTGATTATAGAGCCTAGTATTGGCGACATGATATATGGTGCCCATGCCGTCTAGAATTGATACATTTATATTTGAAGTTGTTTTATACACTATGCACTTATAATAGTATCAAATGATTTGTTTTAAACGTACTAAGCAGGTTTGGCTATTATAAGGGAAAACCCTATCCTCCGGCTTGTGTCGCATTGTGTGACAGGACATGGGTCTTATAATAGCTTCATTTTTCCAAAAAGCATTACGCTATTTTTTTATGCACTGGTATTCTTGGGAGGAAACCCATTCCATGTTGTACGGCGTGGTCCCTTGATTTATTTCATTTTAAAGCAAAGATTTATAACTGTTTTGAGTTCTCACACCAGTCACATGACTGACCTGGAGTTTATTGTTTTAACCTAAACTCTGGGTGCCCCTATTTTCCACACGGGCTGCTTGTAGTTTTGGTTTTGTACATTTAGAGATCCTGGTTTACAGCTGGAATGATATTCGGAAAGCTCTGTATCTTTGTATCTCTTTCAGTTGTGTTTTGTATTATTTTCCGCTGGGTTGTAAATTTGTAAATCTCTAATATTTATCAAATGTATATTATTTATTCATACGCTTTTATATTCTTGTATTCTGATGGAATTGTTGTAATAAGAAATGAAATGTTCTTCTGTCGTGTTCTCAAAGCAATCCGGGCTTTTCCTTCACGGGGAAGTTCAGGTCGCTTCATTTGGCATACTATGACATACGCCCATTACATAAATAACTTTTATTTATATTGTAAATTACAATTATAGTCTGTTAGAACCTAAGAAATCAAAGTGGCAGAGTGTAGGCAAGAGAGAAGAAGAAATGTTTCTTATAATGAGCCATTCATCCAGTATTTATAACATAAGACATCTAAACATCTAGCTAAAATTTCTTAGTTAGAACCTCTATGATATAAATAAGTCCTTTAGAAAATATGAACACTGAATCACCATAGGTTGGGGGTCGACAATGACCCTTATAAATGGATTGGTATCGATCCCTAATAGTTTATGGCGAGGGTTTGGCGCCTTTTTTTCCCTAGTTCTCCTCCTTATTGATTTTGTGTTTATATAGTTGTTTTGAATAGTTTCTTGAGTGTTTTTTTGATCTAAGTGGTGAAGTGGTGATTGAGTAAACTTATTGAATTTAATGTTGAAGGCAAGTTATCCTTGTGATACGTAATCTATCAAAAGAGCATGGAAGTAGGAAGTAGATGTGAAGGAGTTATTTAAGAGATTGGAGCTCCATATGAGATAGATCCCGGGATCGACACCTGTTGGTTTGTAGAATATGGATCATAAGGCTAAATTAAAAGTAGAAGGAGGTGAATAGTTTTTCCTATTTTATACGAATTGTTTTGAAATCTTTTAAGATTATATTTAGAATGATGCAACTAATGAACATAGACACAACCACAAAATCAAAGCACATAAGAAAAAGTAAAAGGAAAAAATACGCTAGGATTTTATACTTGTTCGAAGTTACCTTACATATAGTCCGGTACAATTCCTTATAGGGAGTTTCTTTAATATAATACCAACATACAATCAATTACCTATTGGTTCAGCAACTGAGCAGAGCTTCAAGAAAATGGCGACAAATAATATTCTTTCTTCGTCTTTTTTAGACAGATTAAGACCAAATCCTCTTTTCTTCCAACCTTTCTCTGAAAAATCTCACTCTTTTGCTGAGGTTCTGAAGGCGAAGCCTCGTTATCAAATTAAGTCTTGTTTCATGAATTCTTATCCAATTAGGGTTTAATTGAAGAACAAAAGGTGGAGAAATATCATAGAGAATCATTGTTATCGGTGTGGAGATCTTAATCATTTCACAAAAGACTGTAGGAGCCTGATTAAATGCTTTCAATGCAGTGTTTTATGATCTCGAAGAATGGAGTGTGATGTTTCTTATAGAGGCAATTCAACTATAGAGTCGGTGCTCTATAACTGCTTGATGTTTTGCCATAAAATCCTGTTATTCTTGTATATATTTGATGAAGCTAGATCTTTTTAGAAAAAAGAGGGGTCTTATATCTTACTAGTCTTAGGTTGGCATATTAGTGGGTTGGTAGAAGGTATTCTGTGGAAAATGGGATCGTTTGTTGATAGGAGCGATGTGTATCCACCATTGCCGAAGCCTTTAAATAAAAGGAGCATGCTTTCTTATTTAGCATCAGCTTTCTAAAATTGAAGAATATTTTTGCAAATTAGTATTCAGCTAATAAGGCAATGGGTGTGAAGATGTTGGATGAACTGCTGAAGCATTTTGATGTTATAAATTCTGCCATTATTTTTAAACATATGCTTAAGGGATTTTCTACTCTTCGACAGCAATATAGCAATCTTTCTGGTACGAGGAATCATTGAAAACAAATTTTTTTGAGGAGGGTATGGTGGCTACAGAGGGTTTATCAAAGAGGGATATGGTTGATGACTGTATATTGTTGGATCCATATGTGCAAAAATGTATGGAGAACACGTTTAATTGTGGGTCAGCGAATGGTTTTGAGCATGAATTTATGGGATGTTCAGTGGATATTGATAATGTTGATTCAGAATTGTTGTTGAGAAATGTTGACGGTTTTGAGCAGAGTGTAAACTCTAATGTTGAGCGAAGTCTACTGAGTGAATAATGTGATGGGGGAGTGGATAACATGTTGTGATAGTGTGGAATTTCAATACAAGGAAATAGGCGAATATATTGAGTATTCTCATATGCATAAAGAGGGTTTTAATGAATGGCAAGTTGCAGATGACATTAGTCTTTTTAACATCTTTGGGATTTGGGGAGAATTTGGTTATAGTGAGGTGTGTAGTGTGTATGGCGATGGTTTTGGACTACCTAAAATGAATAACGAGTATTATCATTATTCAGGAGCGAAAGAAAAGGGTATAGGAATGATCCATAAATCAAAAATTTATTGGGAAGAGGGAGAATTTATTCAGCAAGGAGGCAGTACCGGGTTTAAAAGATAAGATGGATGGGCTTGTTAATATTGTTTTTTCTATTGTGGATTCACGTGACATAGAGGAAGTTTTGGGCTGTGGTGCAGAGGGTAGGCTTATGGGTATAAGTCTGGAATGGCTGATAAGTGTACTATGGGATCGAATTCCGTTAACAAGACTTTGAAGTTAGTAAACATTGAGGGGATGAAAGAGATAGAGTATAATATGGACTCAGTGGTCAGTGGCAATTTTAATTCGTCTGGAATGTTATACTGGCTAACTAATCATAATATTCTTTCTAACAGTAATGGTGATATTTCGTTGTACAAGAAAAATAAGAGAAATCATGAGAGTTTATTATCAAATCATGTAATGGTGCTGAAGGGTTGTAGGGGTATGAATGCTTTAGATAGGATTGTTAACATATATTCAGGAGGTGTGAATGATTTTGTGGATAGTTCGTTTGTTGATATTAGAGGAATGGATGGTGTTGATGTTAGTAGGAGTATGGTCAATGACAGTTTAGTTGTTAGTTTTGAGAGAGAAAGTGTGAATAGAGGTGGTAGTTTTTTGCTGCAGTATACAGTATTGGTTGGGAGGATGTGTGGAAGTTTAAAGGGGTTGAATGGATGTGAGATAGTGATAGATATTTTCGGTTGTACTTTGTATTTGGGAAAGATGGGTTTGAGAGTTATATCTTCGTTATCGAGGCCTTTTTTAGTTTATCTCAGTTTAGAGAGATGGGCATAATGTAGTAGACTCAAGTAGTCAGGTAAGTGATACAGAAGATGTGGGTTTCTTAAAGGAAATAAGGGAACATGCTACTATTAGAATTGTGACTCCTACATCGACTAGAAGGGGAAGACAGAAGAAGGAGATTCCAGTGACAGGGGTTGCTCGTAGAAGTGCAAGGATTAAATCTAACAGCTCATCATTTTTTGGTAGGTCCCCGATTTCGAGTGCTAATAGTAGCGCTTCGAACTCGGGCTCAGGTATGATTTCTAGTTATGGTAGTAACTACACACCATTTGCTTTGGGTAGTTTATCTACATGTCAGTTATGTATTTAGCTGATGATACAACATTTATTTTTACTGATATAGAGTTAGATGTTGAGTTCATTGAAAGTAGAGAAATAGAGAGGGTTAACAGTTTAAGATGATGAAGTTAGTTAGTTGGAACATTAGGGGTCTTAATGACCCAACAAATGTGAGGAAGTAAAAACCTTTTTTAAGGATTTCCATATTGATATTGCTTTATTGCAAGAGACTAAAATTGATAACCCTGGCTTAAGATTTTATGGAGGGTTGGGGGATCTCATTTCCGTAACTAGACTTACCTTCTAGGTATTGGTAGTTCAGGGGGTTTAATGATTGGTTGGAGGGAAAATCAATTTAGGCTTCTTCAGGAAATTCCTAAGAAGCATTCCCTCCGTATCTTATTATCCTCCATAGTAGATAATTCTAGATTGGGAATTTCTAATGTATATGGTCCTCACACAAAAATAGAGAGGAGAATCTTGTGGTAAGAATGTACAGAATTCAGAAATCTAGTTCCAAATCTGTGGATTATAGGGGGAGATTTAGTGTCATTAGATTTTTGGGGGAGAGATCGCCTTGGGAAGGTGATATATCTTATATGGAAGAATTCAATGATTTTGTTTAGGTTAATAATTTAATTGAAATACCATTAAATAATAGATCGTTTACTTGGTCAAATGTGAGAGATGAACCATCTTTTGCACTTTTAGATAGATTTTTCATAAGTAAGGAGATGAAAGATAGTTCTCTTTTTGTGGAGTTAAATGTTTTCAATTTTTATATTCGGACCATTGTCCTATTATCCTTTCATGTGAATCTAATTTAACCATTTTTAATAGTTTCGAATTCGAAAAAAATGTGGCTATTGGATTTTAGCTTTTCTGATTTAGTTGTTTTTAAATGGAATTCTTTATTTTATTTAATTAATTTGTATGTGGGAAATTCAGCTAAGTTTTTTTATTGCAAAGTTGTTTAAACTCAGATTTTTTTTCTTAAACGTTGGAATAAGTATGTTTTTGGTAATGTTAGAATTAGGAAAGATAAGATTATGTGTCAGTTGTTTGATTTAGATAAGATTAGTGAGAGCATGATTCTTAATCGTAATGAGAGTGAAAAACTTTGCAGCCTTAAGAATGATCTTAAGTTGATATTAGAAAAAGAGGAGGTCATGTGGAAGCAAAGGGCTTGTATGCAATGGATTAAAGTGGGAGATAGCAATATGAATTATATTTTTCCCTAACATGGCCAATAAGAGAAGATGTAATAATTTCATTCATTCTACTTTTGTGAATGACGTAGAATTGACTACTCAAAAAGAGTTAAATGATGCTTTTATTAATTATTATATGCAAATTTTTGGATCTAAAAATAAGAGAAGGATAAATGTTAGACGGAATGAGATCTATCCATCTTATACAAGATTGATTTAGTTGATTTAGATAAGCCATTTTATGAACAAGAGATTTGGAAGGCTGTCAATGATATGTGTAACGGACCAAGGATTTTCGACCCCGAAAAACGACATAAAAACACTATGTCGACTATTCAAGCATCGAAAACACAAGAACGTTAAATGAAAGAAGTCAGAGGGTGAGATAAGAAAGAAAGAAATATTAGAATAGAAGAAGAAGAAGAACCAAACACAACACAGAGTCTCACATTGCAACGGAACAAAATATAATATAGAAATAAATCTTTACTAAGAGCTTTAAAATACTTACAATCATCTGAGTACATCACACATCTGGACAGTTATAATAAACTGTCCTCATATGCAACACACAGTGGAATAGTATCTATATAATACCATACATCTGAAATCTTCCAGCTCATCGCTTCACAGCATTCGATAACCTGAACCTGTACAACACGGTCTAACTCGAGCATTACAAAAGTCGGATCAGTCTGGTAAACCAGAGTGAGAAAAACACACTATGTTTAAAGGTATCACAAAACTTGCTTTTTAAATTCAAAATCTTTTCGAAAGAGAAGGATAATCGTAAGACCAAATCCACATATAAATACGGATGGTTTTTACCTTATGATAACCCAAAAGATTTTTGAAATCAATATATTTCTAGTATTATAGTAGTGCCTAAATACAAATAAATATCAATCTAGAAGAACGCTTGCATCTCACGCTCTACATACATAATATACAATCAAAACCGCGGGCACTTATTGGAGAATGGATTTCCATGGCAAGGTATGGGCAACCACATTTCCGACAATGCACCTCTAGATATGAATACATTGGGGCTCAACAAGAACATCTTGCAACCCAGGCTAAACATGACTGGCCCTTCACTTTCTCTTGAGAGTATCGAATATATCGTTACCACAGTTGTGGGCCAGCCAACCGAATCGATAACAAACATATAAAAATAAAAGGGACAACCAAAGGCATCTGATTTCACCAAATCAGGTAATGATATACCCTTTTGATGGGTGCGACCTATATAGCCATGCGACTTATCCGATTTTGTGCCATTTCCCGGTTAATGAGGCTTGAGGTTAACTTACCTTTTAGAACATCTGGCCACAATTCACTTTGAATGCCACATCGTCATATCCTCCATAAATCACTAATTGAATCCCACAAAAATACTCTCGTTGTTTAAGAGAAAGGCCTTATCTCCGTCACAACTATGAGAAGAAATCAACGTATGTGATCCCTTTGGAAATACTTCGTCAGACATTCGTCCATACAAGTCATCCAGGAACAAGATGAACCGAAGGCATTCTCCTACCACATCTATATAGGTATCACTTAAGGATTAGTAGCGAGTAGTCCTTGCACTCCTAAAATTTCACTCACGACAGAACCACTATCGAAATATCTCCAGCCGCTAAATCAGAGAAATTCAACAAGTAGTCCTCCAGCTCATGAAGATCAATGGTCTTCAATTGCCCTATCTTCAATCAGCATCTTCCACGTATTTGCTGGTTCAGAATGGTTTTTGAATATAATTTCGATCCCGGTCTTTCCGTACCAACAATCGTATTGGCCAGATTTGATAGTCGGTTATTTAACTATCAAATAATTAATCATGAGAATAAAATGAGTTCACTGATTCAGTACTCGGCATTACTTGCCTCTTTAATTAAACATCTGTTATTGATATTCTTTAACTTCCAATATTTGGGGTTTATCCTTTTCTTCTTATTATAAATAACAATATTCTTAAAAATCATTTCATTCACTTATAAACTTTTCGAATACAATTTTCAATATTCTTTACGGAAATCATAACTCATGTTTCCCTCAATTTCTCTCATTTATAAACTACTACCATTCTTGGATAGTCGTGAAGTCATTCAAGTTGGGGTATTTTATTTACCTCTCAGACCTTGACTAACAACATTCACATCTTCAAAATAAATAGAAGTTTATTAACCACACGTTTTCCTTTGGAAATCTTCTTTAAATCTCAACTTTGTTTACTTAATAAATTATTAAGTAAACTATTTTTATAGTAATTCTCTATAAATCTTTAATGATCCTTTATAATATTATACCCGAGTTTCGATTCCATTATAAATAGAATCCTTTAAAAAAAAATCTCTACAAACTTGTTTACAGTACCATATTTATTTTAAATCATATGCAACTGACTTTTATAAATCTTACATAAATATCTTTATAAATCTTACATAATATCTTTTAAAATTATGATAATTGACATCTCGTCTGAATCCTTATATTTATTTTTATCAAAATATTTTAGATTATCGTCAGTAACAAACGTTACGGATTTCATTTCAAAACTTCTTACTTATATCATACTTTTCAAATCATTCTGACAACTTACACGTTGTTTAAAATCACATGGCGATCTTTTAACGATCTCTAGTTTATAAATCAAATAGTTTAATTTATTATTTGTTACAATTGTTACAGATTCCTTTTTCAAAATTCTTATTTCATTTACTAATCCCATTTGTAAATTATTATTGACAACTAATATTTTGATTAAATTTCTAAATTCTTAACTTCCATTTACAAAATTGTTTGTAAATCATTTACGAAAACTTATATTCATTGCCATTTCCAAAAAAAATTACTTAGCTTATGCTCTCGCCTCGACTAACAATCTGAAGTTCGGAACATAACATTCCGAACTTCGGAATGATTTCAACTCCGCTTAACATTACTAAATCTGGAATATTACAGTCCGAACCTCGGGATAAATCTCACTTTGTTAGACATTTCATACCATTTTCCAATTTCTCAATTTCCTTTTCTAACTTCAAATATTAAATAAATATTTAATTTAAGGTATCATATTCGCTTATAATACTCTTTATAACTTCATTATAAAAATCTCGGCTTTAATATAAAACCATTCGTCAACTCCTTTCGCCATTCAATTCGGTTTCATTTCAACTTCGATTACTTTTTAAATGAATCCCAATTAAAAAGTAATCTCTTAAATTATTATTAATTAAAATAATAATTTACGTCATCATTAACTACTGTAACAGTAGTTAATTTCTTTATTAACTAAAATAAATAGTAAATTTCCTTTTTAAAATCTCATTAAAATTAAAACAATTATTCATTAAACTATTTTATTAAATTAATTCAAAACAAATTAATTTAATAATCAATCCTTGTTAAAACGGTTGACTTAGTCAACTCAATACACGATTATCTCATTAACCGATCCCAATTAGTCCTTCCTTTAAATAAATTAATAATATAATTAATTTAAATAATTATATTTAATTGTTTATTAAAAACAGTTATTCAAATCTTAACCGTTATGTTAAATTTCTACCCTCTTACTTATAAATCCGATTAACATCAGAATTTGTTTTAAAAAAATCAATTACTAATTATTTATAAACTTAATTAATAAATAATAAATATTTATTTTCTTTTTATAAATTGTTATTCAAATTAACAGATTTAAAAAAATCCTTTTCAGTTATAAATTTATAACTTCATTACTGTCGATTCACTGGACGGTAAATCAATATTTGGAAGACGATTGATTTATAGGCCAAATACTGCCAATTACTCAACCAATGTTACCCATTGGTTTAAATAAAACAAATGGTGAATTTCAGATCAACGGTCAATAACCAAATCAATCATAGATATAGAATAGTTCAAATAATGATAATATGAAACTAAGTAATATTAAATATATTTGAGGAATCTCATTAGATCCCTCCAACCTGTTCTTCCCTGCATCCCAGTCGGTTATCTCAAATAATATCATTCAATTCAATTTAACTGATATAACAGTAAATAACAGCCATTTAACAACAATCAATTTATTTAACATTAACAAAACAATCCAAACACTTCATTAAATTTAACACATTTATTTTATAAGCGTGACCAACAAGGTAAGTTACCTTAATTGGGACCAATCGTTAAAATAACGATTTGGTTTTTCATTAAAATCAAACAACATTTAATTTCAACGGTTCAATCAATATATAAATATATAATTAACAAACAACCAACCATAGCAATCATAGCACACAATTATAAAAAACCAACTTATATAAAATATAAGTGAGAGGAATTGAGTGAGTTTAACTCACCTTGATTTCATTTATTTCTGAAACTGCTCGGTTACAGTTAAATTAAAAAGTTATTTAATTTATTTGTAAATTCCCACTGTCCCCAGTTCTGTCCAAAATAGTGCCCTGCGATGCAGTCCCAGCACAACTAGTTTGGTCCAATTCTGATCATAGATGCACAATTTAGGACCACTATAATTGTAACACCCCTAAGTCCCACATCGTGGAATCATGTGTGAAGTGGGTACTTATATAGTAGAGGCCATCTCTTACTAACGCCGAGGCCTTTTGAGGAACAAAACCCCATACCTATACGGTGGCTAAGTTGGGGACAATATCTTGCCTGAACGGAGGTGCGGGCTGTTACAGTGGTATCAGAGCCAATACCCAGTCGGAATTGTGGCTCGTGTGTGGACCACAGCGCCTGTGTGAGGTGTTTATGAGCCAACGGGGACGTTGGGCTCTGTAAGAGGAGAGAATGTAACACCCCTAAGTCCCACATCGTGGAATCATGTGTGAAGTTGGTACTTATATAGTAGAGCCCATCCCTTACTAACACCGAGGCATTTCAAGGAACAAAACCCCATACCTATACGGTGGCTAAGTTGGGGACAATATCTTGCGTGAACGGAGGTGCGGGCTGTTACAATAATTATACGAATCTAAATGAAAAAATAATTCCTTAATTAAATAATTATTAAACAAATTACATTTGTTTTAAATTTACGGTCGACTTCTGTTTCATCGTTCCAGTTCGAATCGCGTCTGTCGTTCATGATCCTAGGCAGACACTGCTCAATCCTTATCTTGAATTAAACATGATACAGTTTACTCAATAATTTATAATAAAATTAACTAATTATCTTTTAGTTAAGGCCTAACTAAAATCAATTATTTTTAGTCTGTTAACAGGCTGTGACCTGAATTCTTCATCGCGCCTTATCCACGAATATTTCCTTCTACACCAAGCATTTGTTTCCATCGTTCTGCACCTGCGATAACAACTAGATTATACGATGTTTGATTTAATAATTAGCCTTGGTTATTTTTAATTAAATGTTACTGTTAATGTAAAAGGGTACGGGCCGAATACCCTTCTTGCGTATGCTTCACGTTCCACTTCCAGTACTGCTTCAAAACCGACTCGCGTGAACATCATCTCGTCGCACCTCCTTGCCATCACCGGACAAGGATCAGTTGCTGCCAGTAGGAGCTCTAGAACCTCGGCAACCATCGCCCCAAGCCTGGGCCCGCTCGATCTCGCCTAGCATCGCCAGTTCACCCATGAACGCTGACCATTCCAGCGTCAATTCTGGCCATCTCGATTCCCCAAATCCCATCGTGACCGGTCAGAGTTAAGAGCTCAACAAGCTCGACAATTTTTCTTTTGAGAGTTTAGTGAAATACATATCGGATTGCAAGATGTAAACCGAGAAATATGGAGTGATTTCCACCGTTCAAGAGGTTAGTGGTGGCATGACAAAAGGTTGACCGTGTAAAAATGTTTAACCGCAAAGCAAGGGTTTTGTTGACCATTTATATAGAGAATGGGAAGATTTTAATATTATTTTATTAAGTGAAACTAACCTATGAAGTATCATCTCAAAACACTTCCATACGATCTCTGTTTTTGACAAAAAATGTAATCCTAACATAAAAAAATATTCCGGACCCAATAGGATTGGTTTCGTCAGATTCTGAGGTCGTTTGGGAAAAGTCCTTTCTAATTACCGATGAAAAATCATGCATTTAAAATTCCTGCAATAAAAAAATAAAAAAAAATTTGAAACCTTAACATTCTACTAGACATTTTCCTAACGGATCCAATGAAATTTGTTCTTTTAATTTTGGAGTTTGTTTGGCCAGTCGTTTGTTCCTCTAAAGTTACCCCTGTCTAAATAATATAAACGACCAAATAGAAACGGAGACGTTTTTAGCTACTGAAGTCACAAACGACACTCATTTGCCACGAAATCTGTATTTCTTACGATAATTTAATGATACGGTTCTAATGAAACTAATTTCATCGAAAACTGAGACCGTTTGCAAAAATGGCTATTTTTAATGCTTATATAATATCGATTAACATATTATTAAAATTTCAGAATAACCAAATAAAATATTAATAAATTATTTTCACCATATATATCTAAACAGAATATATATACAACTTCCAAAATAAATTATACAACTCAATATCGTCAATTTTGAGTTAACCGTTATCCAAATTATATAAATGCCCATATAAATTTAATAAATAAATGTTATATCGAATCCTGAATATCCAGTTAAAGTTCAAAACTCAATATTATGAATTGCCGCGCCATTACAAGCTCTATTTATAATTAAATGCATATATATATATATTCAATCATCGTTTTACTAATGAACCCGGTATTAATATTCCAAATATAATATTTAAATCAAGTTTAAATATTCGAATTTAAATGACCAAAAATCTGGGTCGTTACAATACGCCTAGTGATTAAGCTCCTAGTCCGGGTGGTTTGTCTATTCTTTTTTATAAACAATTTTGCGATGTTTTGAAATCTGATTTAATTAACTTACTTGATAATTTTTATAATCGAAATGTGCAGATTGGTAGATTTAACTTTGCAAATGTTATCCTTATTCATAAGAAATTAGGGGCTAATTTTCTTAGGGGCTAATAAATTAAAATATTTTAGATATATATCCTTAATCAACTGTTCAGTTAAGATTATTACAAAAATAATAGTGAATATACTTAGTCATAAGATGAATGATCTAACTGATTGTTCACAAACTGCATTTATAAAAGGTAGGAATATAGTTGATAGTGTGGCTGCGGTCCAAGAATATATTAACTTATGTTGCAAGAATAATTTTACTTGTGCTATTTTGAAAAGGCTTTCGATTCAATTGATTGGGATTTTATTTGCGAATTATTATTAGCTAGAGGTTTTACTATAAGATAACTAAATTGGATTATGCTTTTACTCAGATCCAGTTGCTCTAAAATTATAGTTAATGGGTTATAGGTAAGAAAATTCAATCTAAAAGTGGTCTTAGGCAAGGTGATCCATTATCGCCGCTTCTATTTAATCTAGTTGTTGATGTTTTCACCAAAATTATAAAGAGAGCGGAGAGGAAAGGAGTTTTAGGTTATGTAGGTAATAGGGTTTTTAATAATGAAATATTTATTCTTCAATTCACAGATGATACACTACTATTTTCCACTCATCTTCCTAAGCATATTTGTAACAACCTGCATTTAACGCATCGGAAGATCGTAAAATATTTTTTATTTTGTTCCCTGAGGGTTGGATCATTCTCATCTTTTAATATGTTGCTTATGGGGATGTGAGACATGTCCATATTTTTTACCGATTTTGTTTGTGACCATTTTGCCCCTGTTAGTTACTTGGCATAACTTTTGATTCAGGTCGAATCAGAGTGTGAGACCTGTGCCATTGGAGAGGAATTGATGATTGCCTTTCTGTAGAGTGGTTACATTAAAGATTTGGCTCAGCGGTTTGGGAAGAATCGCTGTTTTAAGGTTTTTTAGTTGGCTGCCCAGGTTTGGTAAGCCATAATGGGTTGAATTGGAGAGGCCCATTAGTAAGCTGATGGGAGGGTATAAATAGGGGGTGAGGGATATGGGAAATGGTTTAGTTTTCCATTTCCTCATTGGGTGGCCTTGTGCTCCTCCTTCCCCTAATACCTTTCCACCATTAAAAATCAAAATCTATGTAGGGAATCATAGATCTACACCATTGGAGGCTAGATCTACATAATTTTAAGGGCGAATTCATCGGATCGAGGAGTTTGGGTTGAATTTCTTGCTGTTCGAATCCATAGTTCTATCATTTTAGCTTATTTTGGAGAATCGGTGTGTGATTTACATCTCTCACATTAATGCAGTGAAGTATATGAGTGTTTGTGCATGTTTTTCATCAATTGCAAGTGTTTTACCGTAGATCTATATCATTATATGGACATTTTCATATGAATCACCCTATGATGTAATTTAGCAAGTTTAACCGGTTGATTTCATACCATTTCATATGTTTATGCAAGTTAGATCTCTCATTTTGATCATATGTTCATTTTAATGGTTTTTGGTGAAATTTACATCATTTTTGTGATAATCGTCAAATTCGTGTTGATAAGCAATGTTATGACATGTTTATGTTTGTTTTGATGATTTGGTTGAGTTGGTTTTGTCTGATTCATCGTTTGGCGAAGATTTTGGTCGAAATCGGAGTTGAATTGCAATATGCAGGTTTTGGGTCGGCCATAAGTTGGATCGGCCTAATTTTGGATCGACCATAAGTTGGGTCGGCCTAGTCAGAAATAGTGGGTCGACTTCGTCAGAAAATGTGGGTCAACCTAGTCATTCAGTGGTTGGTCGGCCTAGTCAGAAGAAGTTGGGTCAGCCATAGGTTGGGTCGGACTAAAGTTGGGTCGGCCTATTCTGGTCAGCCATTTTTGCCATTTCTAGTTGGCTATTTCTAGTCGGATATTTCTGATGATGATGTGACTTCCAAGTGAATTCAATTGGGAAGTTTGGAAGTGTTCAGTGGTGTCCAAAATGGGTTGATAATGCTGTAGACTATATTGAACCTTATATTGAAGTTGTTTGGTTCTATGGTGATGGTGGCTTCGACGAGAGTCCAGATGAGGATGTTCGAAGTGATCTGACATGTTCATTGACCGGTGTAGAGCAATGAATGGGAAGTCGACTCAAGGATATATTGAGTTTGTGGATAATGGATACTCAGGGCGGACTTGAGTTAATAAATAGTCATTGGAGTTGATGGCTAGAGATGCGAAGGCTGATAGATTGTCGTTATTGTAAGTTCTAGCAGACTCAAAGCAGGGGTACTTTGGGTAGTCATAAAGGGCCTCGTACCTTGGGCAGTCGTGAAGGGCCTAGTGACGAGATTTGAGAAGACAAACATACAGGTCATGATGGCGTATGGAGTTATGCTAGAACTGCGGTTACCATTAGCCCTTGACATATGGTAGTTATGATGGGTCGTCATACGATTAACGATGGTTTTAAAGCAGGATTGGTGGTGATAGCCAGAGTCAGTCGTGGATGATTGGTTGTTCGGTTTGTACCATCTCTGTAGCTTGTCCAAAGTCGAAGGAGATGTTTCTTGGGTGCTTATCTAATATTGGTTTAGGCCTCTTGGGCTTGTACTTAAGGGTTGTTGAATTCAATAAGGATGGTCTACATGAGATATGTATAATCTGGATGTTATGAGTGCTTTACCATGATTGAATGAGTGTTCTGATTTCCATGGATGAATGGTTGAATTTCTTAATGTAATGGCTATCACTGTCTGATGTGGGGGAAGACATGAGTAGAATTCTTCTCTAATGGTTGGTAGATTGGTTTGTTAATCTTCCTATTCTCATATACTTTATTGATGAAGTTTGTTGGCTATTTTATTGCTCACTCAGACTATTTTTTGACTCAAGGTTTTATGTTTCCTCTTATTACCTTGGGCTGTTCATCCGGTTGTGGATGAGTAGACTAAGTAGCATGTTACAGGTTACTAGTGAGGTCGATGATGCTGTGCGGAGGCGAGCAGGAGGCTGGCGTACCAGTTTTATTACTATCTAGTATTTCTATTTTCGTTGTTGAGTGCTCTATGAGGGTTGTAGTGAGGCCTTATGTATAAACTTTGGTATTTGTTGGATAATCTTTCTGTATGCTGTTAAAGTTTGCTATATGATGCTTCATTACTATTACCTGTTGTATAAGTTATATTATATTTTATTCTTGCACTGTGAGTTCTACGATTGGTTCTGCTTGTGTTTACCTACTCTATTGATCGTCCATAGTTGCCTGGCACAACTTTCAGCGCATTAATTCTCTTGTTTAGTGCAGGGGTTATGGGCGGTCGTCACATTTGGTATCAGAGCTCTGGTTATCGATTTTAGCCAAGGTTCTAAGACGTAATTACGTATGAGAGACGTACATGTAGATTTCAGTTGGATGCTTAGTATATATATTAGCATACATAATAGTAGCGGTTGTATCTCTTTAGCAGTTATTCTTGAAAGTGGCTAATTATTCTAAATTGCAGATTTAGAATGCGTATACGGAATCAAGACACACTACTAGGGGAGCTAATACTGGAGGGGGAAATGGCGGTGAACCTAATTACCCGGCCATGTTTGAAGCCGTGGCAGAAGCAATTATGCAAAGGGTACCCGCTCCAGTGGCAACAACAGTAGATGTTGGTGTGCGAGTTCCTATAGTAGTAGATTTTGCAAAGCTGTGCAAGGACTTTACATCTCTAGGGAGAAAACCATTCAAGGGAACTGAACCAGCTGAAGAGGTTCAGAGGTGGATGGATTCATGTGTCCGAATCTTTGTAGACTTGGGTATTGAGGATGCAATAAAGAGAAAGCTTGCATCAAGGCAACTGCAGGGCAGGGCCACGGAATGGTGGAATTCTGTCACACTCGAGACTCCAGAGGAAGAGAATTCATGGAGCAATTCCAAGCTAAGTGTGAAGAAAAATTTATCTTCACTGCTCAGAAGTCCATTCTCTTCAAGAAGTTTATGGAATTGAAGCTGAATGGCAGATCAGTTCTTGACTATATCTCTGACTTTCAAGCTTTGTCTAGATATGCTACTTAATACATTGATACACCCTGTCAGAAGAATGAGAAGTTTGTCTTGGGTTTGGACACTACTACAAAACAGGTATATTGCTTCGCCTCATTTGCTTCGGTTGTCCATATAACAGAAGCAAATAGTATCATTTGCTTCTGTTCTGTTAACAACAGAAGCAAATGCAGCAAAGCAAATGGTATTAATTGCTTCGTTTATGCCAATAATAGGAGAAAATAGTATAATTTGTTTCTATTGTATCAAAAACCGAAGCAATTTCACCAAAACAAATTGTGTTATTTGCATCGGTTGCTTAGAAATTGAAGCAAATGCACCGAAGCAAATAATGTATTTGCATCAGTTCCATAAGAACAGAAGAAAATAATGTATTTGCATCGCTTCCATAAGAACAGAAGCAACTACACCAAATCAACAACGAATTATTTTACCAAAGCAAATACAAATATCAATAATCATAGACAACCTTACATATATCAATGTTTATACTTTATTTTAACGAATGATTGTTAACAAATAATTTATAGTTATAGATTATTAAAAATATTCAATAATTATATTTTATATTCAATAGTTTATTGCAGTTAATTGACTAATATTTAGTAGATTTTGTAGTTAACATTTATTAACTTCATTTAATAATTAATAAATGAATTAATAATTAATACTATATAATTAACAAATAATATTTAATATCGAATGTTTAACATTTATCATTAAATTAATTAGTATTATTTAGTTAAGAAGTAATATCTAATAATCAATTTTTGATAATTATTATTTAGTAATTACTATTAAATAATAAATTATTAATAATTATATAATTAAGACTAATCAAACCGACTTTGTCGGTTTTTCTTAATACTACCGAGCCTTCGAAAACTTGTGTCCGTCTGAAGTTTTTTAACAATACCCATTTTGTCCTCCTTTGAATGATGCATTAATTACAATGTCTATTGAATAATCATGAATTATTAAAGCCTTATATATCAGTTCCTTGTATTTTCTTTCTTTATGTGCATTTATGACTAGTTTTAACGTTAATGTTAATTAATGTAAATAATTTTCATCGGTTTCATTTTCCGTTATTTCGTAACATTTTTTTCTAATCCAATTAACGTACAAGTATATACTAACTTTAATTTTTTACCATTTATTATTTCTTTTAATATATATATATATATGTATAGCTTAATATTATTGACTTTTTATTTCTTTTATCGTAGCTAATCTTAAATGGAATACTGATTCCCTTTAACTTAGGCAATATTCGTAGTTTTCTTTTATAATTCATTTTTTATTTTTATTTTTGAAAATGAACTCAAATGAAATATTAATCTCTCTTTATCTCTAAGAAATTTTGCAGA
Source organism: Allium sativum (assembly GCA_030737875.1). Classification (NCBI taxonomy): domain Eukaryota; kingdom Viridiplantae; phylum Streptophyta; class Magnoliopsida; order Asparagales; family Amaryllidaceae; genus Allium; species Allium sativum. The sequence continues at coordinate 502,816,991 of CM060921.1, read as the reverse complement.
TTTCCCCTTCAGTTCAATTTTTCCGCACAAATCTTGTTTAATCGACTTTAAAAAATACCAAAAGACTTAAATGTAAACAAATTTTTGTCATATATTTCAAGGATCATTTATACTCTTATCACATTTCTTTCTACATTGGTGAGTATTATTACATCTCTGTCTTATTATTTCTTTCTTCTACGATTACATTTCATTATGGATTAGATTTCATGGTTAGATATAAAGTTGATAAACTTATTTTTTAGAAAATAATTTTATTGAATTTTCACCTTAATTTTTCCTAACGTGCCTTTTTAATGCTACATGATGGGTATTGTTTCCCCTTCAGTTCAAATTTTCCACAACCAATCTTGTTTAATCTACTTCAAAAAATACCAAAACACTTAAATGTAAACAAATTTTTGTCATATATTTTAAGGATCATTTATACTCTTATCACATTTCTTTCTATAGTGGTGCGTATTATTACATCTTTGTCTTATTATTTCTTTCTTCTACGATTACATTTCATTGTGGATTAGATTTCATGGTCAGATTAAAAGTTGATAAACTTTTTTTTTTTTTAAATTATTGAATTTTCACCTTAATTTAAATTTAAAATTTCAATAGTGAATTATAGTTGTAATTTTGTAGATCAATCTAGTTTTGTCCATAGGTTTGGTTTCGATTTGCATCTCTTAATTCTTAGTAAATTTCAGCTATATAATAAGGTATTTGCCTACCAACTGTTCTATTTTATATAATATTTTAAGTTTCAACCTTTGGAACTATCAATAAGCTTTGAAAATGTTTGAATTAGCTAGCAATTTTTCAAATAGAAAATGTACAACTTTTTTGCTTTGAAATCCTTCATATGTAATTGATAAATTTCACTAATTAAATGCGACATTTTTCATGAATGTTTATTTATGTATTAAATCTTTGTGTTTGCATGATTGCTTAAAATAATTATTTTAAGTTTTTAATAATATATGTAGTTTTTCTTCTATATACAACGATTCATGTGTAGTTTTAAAGAATTAAAAAACATGAGCAAAATTAATTCTTTTATCTTGTGGCATTACAAAGTCGGCTTTCTAACCATTATGCAGTTATACTAGTTAATATTTAGCAATTAATGTTATACTTTTATACTTATGAAATGATATTTAGTATTTCATTGTTAATTTTATATAATTATTTGTTGGTAACGACATGTCAATAATCATAAACAACCTTAAATAATTATTAACTAATAATGACATATTAATAGTTATTATCAAATTATTTTAATCAAAGCAAATTGCACATATTAATAATCACCTACATAAGTCATTATTCATAATTTATTATCATAAGCAACCTCGTACATGTCATTTATTCATAATTTATTATAATCAATTATTATCAATAATTAATTTATAACTACTAATTATTCTCAATAATCAATAATTAAATTTTATATTTAATAACTTGTTGTAGTTAATTACTAAAATTTAATAAATTATACTTAATTATTATAAATTTCACTTAATAATTAATAAAGGAATTAATAATTAATTTCTAATAATGTCTATTTAACATTTAATTATGAAATAATATTAATATTAAGAAAATCTAAATTAATAAATAATAATTAATATTTAATAATTAATATCTATTGTATACTATGATTATGAAGAAATTAATATTGATTATTTCAAACATTAACAATAACTATTATGATTATAAATTATTAATAAGTCAAATTGTTCTCTATAACCAGCAATTTTTATTTGCATATAAAACTATTACTGTTAGTTATTAATAATCAGTAAATTGTTGCTAATATTTATTAATAATTGAATATCAAAATACAATTAATATTTATTAATAATTAACAAAAATATAGTAAAATATAATTAGTGTTAAATAGTTAATGTTTATGATTCAATTATTAATAAGTAATACTTAAACAGTCAAGAGATGCATGTTAAACACGTTCAAAGCCCTCACTATGTTGCAGTTCTATCTACCTCGATATACACGTTACGCAAACAGGTCATGACCCAACCCGATATACACGTTTGAAGCCCTCACCGTGTTGCAGTTCTCGCCGGCTCCTAATCTATCTAATAAAACCCTAGCAACAAAAATAATGGTGGCGTAAATCGTCGAATTCACTCACTTCTAGCCCTCATCGCGTTGCAGCTCAAATCGACTTCGCTCGATACTGAGGGTAATGATTCAAATGATTGTAATCGGATCCATCTTCGCAGTGGAATGTATTAGTAAAAGGATGATTCAGGTATTTTCTTGCTTCCTTTTTCCTTTTCTTTCGTAGGATTATTTGTTCGGATATGTAGTAACTAATCGTTTTTTTAAGTCTGGGGACATGCTGATTGGTTGTGTTTCGTAGATTTACTTTTTAATCATCTAATTATTTGTGTTTTATTAATCTAGGATTTTTGGTTGAACCTTTGAAAACAATTCCAGTGTTTAATTTGGTTGCTGTAGCCAAGGCACCGAAACTATCTGCTAATGTAATGTCTCTCTGCTATTATCCTCTACCTCCAGTTTCTCTAATAGCTCTGCTCACAACTTCTATGCTGGAATGCTATTTTTCTCTCAATCAAATATCTTTTTGTTATTATATCATAAAATCAGAAAACAAGACTATGGAAAAAGATGAATTTTAGCAATAGTACATAAACTCAAAACTTAATCTATTTTAAAATAATTAGAATGATCAACAATTTAATTATATGGTTGTTCATCTTAACTTAGTTCATTATCTTCGTCCCTTAGTAAAAGAAAGATGGATGTTCATAATACAATACAGAAGCAGAAGTACGTTTATTGGGTGATTACAGACCCTGTAAAAGTTGAGTTATAGTAGTAATGTATTGTGTGCAAGTGTAATTTGGTTGTTTGGAATGGGCAAAAGTTTATAGTGTAAATGTAAAATTTGAAGCATCTTTTTCTAGTTTCCTGTAAAAAGAAAGCAGCAGCACTATTTGCTCAGATTCTCATTATATTTTTTGCTTCTTTTGAATTTTTTTCTTGATTGCTTTCCAGCTTGAAATTTCTGTAAATGGGATACCTAGATATCTAATGACATGTCTACTAAATTTATATATATTTTTCTTCTATAATGGGGTATTTACGTTATTCTATTTGTACAAAGAGAGAATTAAGGGTCATTTAAGTTTATAGCTCAAACTCTGTTTTTGATCAAGCATGAGTTTTGCACTTTATTCCAGTGGACTAACTGGAAGATGCGACCAGATATTTTTGTGTAAGGGCAGACAACAATATAAATAGTATTAGTAAATGGAACCATTCCTTTTATTTCAATCTGTGCTTACATCTTTGCATACGCATTTTGGATTCTATCAAAAAAACTACTGTTTCTTTTTCTCTCCAAGTACTTCATGTTTTTTTTATTTAGAAGTATTGCTTTGTGAGCAAAAATTGAAACAGACATAGTAAAAGATGAAATTCATTTTAAGTAGAAATGCTTGTGTTCTATTCGTCGAACATCATTATTTTAGTTGTTCTAATTTCCTTTATTTCCTTACAACTTTGTGTCTATGTACTAGGTCATTAGAAACAAGATATCACATATCGTTTAAACTTGAATATTCAAGATATGTGTGGAATATAATTAAGCAATATTTCAGTATAGCTCAGTTGCGGTGTTTCAGCTTACTGGAGATTATAAGTTCACTTTCCAGTCATAATTATTATAATAAACATGATAAAATGTTTTGTATGTATGTCTAACTTCTATAGTTTGCTACTTTGCACATCGTGATGATTTTTCACATGGTAAACAATTAGTAATGTAAAATCTACACCATTTTTATTCTTCTTGTATGGGCTTTGATGGCAGTATTTTGTAAGTAGTTATCGGAAATCGAGACATAATTTCTTGTTTGTTGTTTGAATGGATCAGTTTAGGGGACGTGTTATATATCTCCCTTTATCGTTTGTTTGTTGTTTGTTCTGTGTAGTTTGTACAATGTTTTAACTTTTGTTTATATTCTATTTGAACACTCTTTGTTGCCTAATTATGTAACTCCATAAGCACGTCTTTATCTATAGATTTTCCATGGAGTCAATCAAATCAGGTGCTAGAAGTGAAGCGATGAAATACAATTAGAAGAGGATGTTGAATTGTTCATGGATATGAGGGCACTTTGTGAAGGTAAAAAATTATCTAACAATATCATATCAACCAGAAGTTTTGACATAAAAGCGGTGATATTAAGCTTTTTGATTAGGGATAACTTTGGTGTTCCTTTCATTATAGGTTACTAAAACTGTTGACGTAGAGCATACTCGCATTTCAGATTTCTTTTCTGCTTTTGCTATCAGGTACACATGATGTTGTTGTTAGGTACGCATGATTATACTTTAGGGTTATTTTAGCAGCAAACATGAGAATACTTCAAGGAATTCCCAATTTTTTTATTAATAGTACATTCCTACTACTCTTCAGAATAATGCACAAGTTTTTATTCATATTAAAAAATTATTTCACTTTGCATGTAAATAAGAAGAGGCCTTAATTTAGAGATGATTTTAGGGAGGTTACATGGAATTCGTTTAGTAACCAGACTTCGGTGAATTCAACAGAAAAAAGTATCAGTTTATATTTTCAATATCTTAATATATCTACAATTCACAATATATAAACAAGTTGCAATATTGAACCTTTTACATTTAGAAATGAATAAAATGTGCTAGTTTTCTATTAAAAAACTTCATATAAGTCACCTGAATATAAATTTTTATGATCAAGAGCATATTTAGTTAACATACTTGAGTTAACCAATTTATTTTACTAATAGAATTTTGATCTTACGAATTTTCCATGTTATTTCTCTTCTCATTTTTATCATGCTTTCAACTTGTTGCGCTCATTGTTTTGCAAGCATGCCACTTTAGGTGCTCCTGCTAAACACCAAACCCAGTGGCTTTGGTTAATTATGTGCATGTGACTAAGGATGAATAAAATATTATAAACTGTCACCACATTAAGTGCGCCTGCTATACTATCACCACATTTTATAAACAACTGCATCCATGTGACTAAGGATAAATAAAATATTATGTGCTGCAACCCATTAGAGCATGTCGGGAAATTCAACTGAATATTTGCCGGAATGTTCAGAGATCAATTCAAATTCTAAATTGATCAAAACGTTGATTAAATCAACGCCGAATGGAAATCATTGATTTAATCAATGCTCAAGTTAACAGAAAAGAATAGTGAATTCATAATATTTTTGATGAGTTCGCACATTGATTTAATCAACACTGAATATATCAATGCCCTATATATGAGTACCGAATAAATCAATGCACACGTTAGAAGTTGATTTAATTAGTGTTTTTCTGTTGGGTTTGACTTATATTTACTTATATGGTTACAAACTTGATTCCCATGTTTAGAAGAATTGGAAAAAGCATCCAGTTTTGCTTATATTTGATTATTATATGTGCACAACCTGTTTCCATTTACACTTGTTAATATTGTCTATTTGTACTTGATTGAATATGATTTGCCTTGATGCTCTGGTTCGTTGAAACGTCTGCATATGTTTGGCTTGAACATGATGCTATCTCTATAGTTTTATTTCTTATTGTTGCTCAAGTTACATGAATTTATTGAACCTTTCTTGATCTACTTGAACCATCAGATAATACTTGTAAATTTAATTTCCTATTACTAAAAGTATTTCTCAAATATTGTAAATATTGAACTAATAAAACCAGAAGCTTCACTCAAAAATATTTAGAGCCGGATGACTGTTAATGACTGTAGGGAAACATTTTCTGCATCTAATTTATGTAATATTTTCACATTTATATTGCAGCTTATATACAAACCACGTTTGACCTGGGTGTGTATACCTATCTAATATAAAAATATTTAGAACTTGGAGCTATTACCTCCTATTTCGCATAGCTTCTGCATTTAGAACTTGCAGCCATGAACAACGGTAGCTATCATATATAATCTATAAGTATAATTGTTTTAATATAAATGAATGTAATAGCTATACGTTTTGTAGCAGACCACTGTTCCAGAACTTCCAAGGCAAACAACAAAAGGATGGATTAAAAAAGGCTTTTAATTCATTTTGTGTAAGTTTCTTAGAATTTCAAAGTACGCAGTGTATTGTGTACTATTTTATTTATTTACATGCAGTCATTCACAATGTGCAACAACCAAATGTTCTTTCTATATGCACGTTTTTTCTTCTAGCTGAAGTGCCAAATTTTATGTTGGAATTTGAATTTTCACTATTAACTGAATTTTTGGAAAATAAAATAGAATTCCATCTTCCGTACAAACTTTTCCAACGTAGTGTTTATCTTTATCAATATTATTTATAATCACACGGCATAATGTTATTTTTAATAATATTGAGGTAATTTGTCTTGTTTCTTGCATCCTAAACCGATAATTCACTATTGTTTGTCTTTTTAGAGAAATTCTATAGCACAATGGAATTTAGGCACTACGGTGGAAGCTTGGTTTGTTTTTGGTAGTTTACCTTTTAATTACATAAAGAACTTCTTTGGAACTCAATAAAATCTATACACAATAGCACAATGGAATTTCGGCACTACGGTGGAAGCTTGGTTCGTTTTTGGAAGTTCTTACTACTTATTTACAAGAGTAAATATGTGATAGAATAATAATTCATTCAGGAAAATAGTTTGAAGGACAAAACTAAAGAACAATTTAAGCACAAGGATAAGAGGCCAAAATTTTAACCACAAGGACACTTTTTAGTGTAAAATGGAAAATGATAGTGGACCCCTGAATTCCATGATTTACACTAAAAAATGTCCTTATAGCTAAATTTTTGGCCTTCTGTCCTTATGCATAAGATTTTCTCTAATTTTGTCCTGGTGGATAAAAACCCCTAATTCATTTTTTTAATTTGTTTTCTATTACAAACGCATTTGGTTTTGGAATATGCACCAAGCTTGAGTATGCGAGTTGTCGATGTGTATGAGAGTGCTCCTTATTTGTACAGAGTAATCAAGTATATTCCGAGTGTTCTTAAATTCTAAGTATCTCAAGTATGTTATCTTAGAAATAAATATAGTTGCAGTATGATTTTCTTTTAACAATCAGTCAAATAGTTTTAATTGCATTTGTACTCATCTTACGTTTATATTCACTGCATTAAGCTCATAATTGTTTTATTTGCATTTGTGGAACATACGATGCTCTTAACTTTCACATGCTTATACCCTTAATTTATTTTTCTATTTTCAGCAAATAACAATGCGATGTGTGTTGTGTATTGGGTGAATTTGATACTGCAATTAGTCTTATTTCACTTTGCTATACTATTTAGTTTTATTTCATTGCGTAACATTGACATTTAGTTAGAGTTTAGTATTACATGTAGATTTAGTATTGATATTTAGTTTTATATTGATATTGCAGTCAGGTTTAGTGATATTATTGCGCTTTCTATTCAGACTTAAAAAGCAATTTGATGTTGCTTTAGGTTTTAATTAAAACCTGAAGCAGTATTATTATTTTTCTGGTTCAGCCACTTTTTTGCTTCAGTTGTTTGGAGCAACTGAAGCAAAATATTGGCCATTTGCTTCTAACGTAGAACGAAAGCAACAGGTGTAGAGCTGTTGCGTCTTCTTAATTTGCTTCGGTTATTGAACTGAAGCAATAGAAGATAAAAAACCAAAGTAAAAAAATATTGTTTTCTTCGGTTGTTTGTCTAAAGCAACAAATTTTGGTCTGCTGCATCGTCTGTAGTTGCTTCGGTTCAAGAACGGAAGCAACGTAGGGAAAATAACCAAAGCAACTGACCTGTTTTGTAGTAGTGGATGCTTATATCGGAAAGTCGTTAGTGGACCATCTTGATGATTCATTTGAGAAGATTGTGGAAAAATTTATTCGCCATGAGAGCTTGTTTCCCAAGGAAGCAAATGTTGTCGTTGCAAACAAAGAGGCTCAGAAACCACAGCAAGGTGGTAACAATAAGAAGAGGAAGCAACAATAGCAAAAGGGAAAAGATGGCTAAAAGAAACCTATAGTTTGCTTTAACTGCCAACAGAAAAGCCATTTTGCTAATGAGTGTAAGAATCCAAAGGTTGAGAGGAAGTGTCACAATTGTGGCAAGACTGGGCATCTTAAAAAGGACTGTCCGGAACCGGCTAAAGGGAAGCAGATTGTGAAGGCATATGCTTTCGAAGCCATGCCATCTTCTTCAAGGGCTCCTACTGCTGAGGAAAAGGGAAAGGGTGTCGTGGTGCAAGGTACTCTTTTTGTTAATGGTGTTTCAGTTTGTGTGCTTTTTGATACTGGAGCATCACACTCTTTTATTTGCAATGAGCTTGTGTGTCTCTTGGGTTTGGAACTTGAGATTTGTGATAGACCCTTCGTAGTGACTAATCCAGTTGGGGGTTCGTCAAATCTTTGCATGATATGTCGTGGTATAGTGTTGTCGAGTCATGGTTGCTCTTTTGTGTGTGATTGCTTTATTCTTAACTTCGCTGGGTTTGGGATTATCTTGGGCATGGATTGGCTCAAGAGGTATGTGGCAAGGGTGAATTGCGAGAAGCTAGAGGTGAGGGTCGGGGATGTGGAAGGGCGAAAAGTATTGATTAGATATAAGCGCGAAGAGGGTGTTGTCGTTAGATATCTATATTCACATGGGATTCCACTAGAAGATTTGTCATATGTGCTGATCGCTAATGAGTATGAGTATGTCTATGATGAGGTCAAAGGGTTGTCGCCGCATCGTGAGATCGAGTTTAGGATCGATTTGGTCGAGGATGCAAGACCATCGTTATGCCTCTTAGGCGAATAGCGCCTAAGGAACAGAGAGAGTTGGATGTGCAAGTTCGTGACCTTTTGGGAAAAGGATTCATTCAGAGGAGTGTATCCGAATGGGGTGCATCGGTCGTGTTTGCAACCAAAGCAGATGACTTGTTAAAATTGCGTGTGGACTATCGTGAGCTAACCAAGGTGACTAAAAAGAACAAGTATCCATTGCCAAGGATAGATGACTTGTTCGATCAGCTTCACGAGGCCAAAATATTTTCTCAGATGGATTCAGCAATGAGATTTCACCAGTTGAGAGTGGCTAAGGATAGTGTACTGAAGACTGCTTTAAGGACACCATCCAATTTCTTTGAATGGTTGGTGATGCCATTCGGGTTGACTAACGCACCAGCGTATTTTGTGGATCTTATGAATAGAGTATTCAGAGAGCAGTTGAACAAGTTTGTGCTTGTGTTCGTGAATGACATTCTGGTTTACTCCAGGAATGAGGAAAAACATAAGATGCACTTGAGAGTTGTGTTAGAGATCTTGCGAAAGCATCAGCTGAGAGCTAAGTTTTCAAAGTGTCACTTCTGGAAGAATGAAGTGACGTTCTTAGGTCATGTTATTTCTGGAAATGGAATAGCGGTTGACCTTGCTAAAGTGGCAACAATCCAAGACTGGGATAGACCTAAAAGTGCGATGGATGTTGGAGTTTCCTTGGGTGGGTAGGATATTACCGACGGTTTATAAAGGATTTCTCTAAGGTAGTTGCACCGTTGACAGGATTGACAAAGAAGAACCAAGTGTTCACATGGGATGCAAAGTGTGAACAAGCGTTCGGGATCCTGAAGGAGAGACTGACGAGTGCTCCTGTGTTGACCATCCCGAGTTAGAATGAAGATATGGTGGTATATACCGATGCATGTTGTACTAGACTGGGAGCAGTATTGATGCAAAAGGATAAGGCTGTGGCCTACGCGAGTCGACAACTAAAGCCTCATGCAAAGAATTACCCAACTCATGATTTAGAGTTGGCGGCAATTGTATTTGCTCTGAAGACGTGGAGACATTACCTATTGGGAGTTCGATTCAAGTTGTTTACGGATCACAAGTCATTGAAGTATCTTTTCTCCCAAAAGGATTTGAATCTTCAGTAGCAAAGATGGTTAGAGTTTATGGCATTATATGATTTTGATACAGCCTATACTCCTGGCAAAGGCAACGCAGTTTCAGATGCATTGAGTTGAAGACACGCAAGTTTAGGAGCGATGTTTTCGGAATGAAAGAGCCTCGTGTACTTGGCAAGGTTCGATTTCAGGCCAAGGTGTGAGTTGGAACCTGAGATATTGGCAAGCTTGTCGATAAGACCTAATCTTATCGAACGGATTGGAGAGAGCCAAAAGAAAGATGTGAAGCTTATCGAGTTCATTCAGAAACTGTAACCAGAAGATAAAGAGTTCGAGGTCGATTGGGAAGGTTGGCTTCGAAAGCAAGGGCGATTAGTTGTTCTTGATATCGACGGATTGAGAGATGAGGTTCTGAGAGAATGTCATCACTCGAAGTTGATGATTCACCCCGGTGGCAATAAGATGTATCGGGGCATGAAGAGAGTCTACTACTGGGAAGGGATGAAGCGAGATATTGGAAAGTTCATTTCCAAATGCATGAACTATCAGTTGGTGAAAACTGAACAGAAGAAGCCGAGTGGTTTGCTTCAGCCATTGGAAGTTCCTACAAAGAAGTGGGAGCATATATCAATGGATTTTATTGATGGACTGCCTAGAACCAGAGCAGGAAATGAAGGAATTTGGGTCATCGTGGATCGCTTGACCAAAAGTGCAAGGTCCATTCCTGTCAATTCAACTTGGATGGCATCGAAATTGGCTGAACTTTATGTGAAATGGATAGTTCGATTCCATGGTATCCCAAAGAGTATAGCGAGTGACCGAGATCCATTATTCACGAGTGGATTTTGGAAAAGTTTGCAAGAAGCTTTGGGAACCAAGTTGTTCTTGAGTACATCATATCATCCCCAAACTGATGGTCAGACCGAGAGAGTCAATCGAGTTTTAGAAGATCTCCTAAGGGCTTGTGTGGTAGACTTTCGAGGATCATGGGAAGACCATCCACATCTAGTTGAGTTGGCATATAATAATAACTACCAATCTAGCATTGGGATGGCACCATACGAAGCATTGTATGGGAGGCTGTGCAATTCTCCAGCATGTTGGTTAGAAACTGGAGATAAGTTGGTACTGGGGCCAGAGATGATTAGAGAAACCTCGGATTGTATCGAGGCAGTTCGGCAATGAATGAAGGAAGCTCAAGACCATTAGAAGAGTTACGCTGACAAGCATTATAAGGACTTGAAATTCAATGTGGGTGATATGGTTTTCGTGAAAGCTTCGCCGTTAAAGCACATGGTTAGATTTGGTAAGAAAGGAAAGTTAGCTCCAAGGTATGTTGGACCATTTCTGATAGTCGAGCGAATTGGAAAGCTTCCATATAGATTGGAGTTAGCCGAGAAGATGTCGAGTGTGCATAATGTGTTCCATGTGTCGTCTCTATGGAAATTCGTGCATGATTCGAATGTGGTGATATCTTTAGAGCAGTATGAAGACTTAGACGTAGAGAGCGCATTTCCGAAATCCCGTAAGCCGCTTCACATTGTGGGAAATGACACGAAACAGCTTAGGAAGAAGATGGTTAAACTAGTTAAGGTACAATGGAGTGAAGATGGAAATGATTGTACATGGGAGATGGAAGAGAGCATGAGAGCGGCTCATCCAGAACTCTTCGTCGGTAGGACCCTTTGATATCATCGTATCTTATTGTTATTTGTTAGAATTCCGCATGTTAGGATAAGGTTATGGATGCATGGCTTGATGGTTGCTAGTTTAGATGATAAAAATTTGCTTCTCATGGATGGTAGGCATGAAGAATTGTTGCAGTTGCTTTTGTTACTTGGAATTGCGGGGGCGAAATTCTTAAGCGGGAGAGAATGTAACAGCCCGCATTATATGCATTGGAAGTTCTTAAAATATTTTTATTTTATTCCCTGAAGGTTGGATCATTCTCATCTTTTAATATGTTGCTTATGGGGATGTGAGACATGTCCATAATTTTTACCGATTTTGTTTGTGACCATTTTTCCCCTGTCAGTCTTGTACAAGGCATAACTTTTTACTCAGGTCGAATTAGAGGGTGAGACTTGTGCCATTGGAAAGGAATTGATGATTGCCTTTCCGTAGAGTGGTTACATTAAAGATTTGGCTCAGCAGTTTAGGAGGAATTGCTGTTTTAAGGTTTTTCAGTTAGCTATATAAGTATGGTAAGCCATAATGGGTTGAATTGGAGAGGCCCATTAATGGGCTGATGGGAGGGTATAAATAGGGGGTGAGAGATATGGGAAATGGTTTAGTTTTCCATTTCCTCATTGGGTAGCCTTGTGCTCCTCCTTCCTCTAACACCTTTCCACCATTAAAAATCCAAATCTAAGGAGGGAAATCATAGATCTACACCATTGGAGGCTAGATCTACATCATTTCAAGGGCAAATTCATTAGATCGTGGAGTTTGGGTTGAATTGCTCACTGTCCAGATTCATAATTCTATCATTTTAGCTTGTTTTGGAGAATCGGTGAGTGATTTACGTCTCTCACATGAATGCAATGAAGTATATGAGTGTATGTGCATGTTTTTCATCAATTGCAAGTGCTTTATCGTAGATCTATATCATTATATGGATATTTTCATGTAAATCACCCTATGATCTAATTTAGCAAGTTTAACCGGCTGATTTCATACCATTTCATATGTTTATGCAAGTTAGATCTCTCATTTTGATCATATGTTCATTTTAAAGGTTTTTAGTGAATTTTACATCATTTTTTGTGATAATCATCATATTCATGTTGATTAGCAATGTTATGATTGTGTTTGATGATTTGGTTGAGTTGGTTTCGTCGGATTCTTCGTTTGGCAAAGATTTGGTCGAAATCGGAGTTGAATTGCAATATGCAGGTGTTGGGTCGGCCATAAGTTGGATCGGCCTAATGTTGGATCGGTCTAATGTTGGATCAGCCTAATCTTGGATCGTCCTAATGTTGGATCGAGCATAAGTCGGGTCGGCCTAGTCAGAAACAATGGGTCGGCCTAGTCAGAAAATGTGGGTCGGCCTAGTCATTCAGAGGTAGGTCGGCCTAGTCAGAAGAAGTTGGGTCGGCCATACGTTGGGCCGGCCTATTCTGGTCAGCCATTTCTAGTCATCCATTTTTGCCATTTCTGGTCGGCTATTTCTAGTCGGACATTTCCAGTGATGATGTGACTTCAAAGTGAATTCAATTAGGAAGTTTAGAAGTGTTCAAAAGTGTCCTAAATGGGGGTGATAACGCTATAGACTATATTGAACCATATATTGAAGTTGTTTGGTTTAATGGTGATGGTGGCTTCGACGAGAGTCCAGATGAGAATGTTTGAAGTGATGTGATATGTTCGTTGATCAGTGTAGAGCAACGAATGGGAAGTCGACTCAAGGATGTATTGAGTTTGTAGATAATGGATACTTTATAACGACGCGGATTTTCAACCATTGAATTCTAAATATTTAAAATTGTTTTAAATATTTTATTTGAATTATATATAGGAACTTATTTAATAAAACGATATTTAAATGTATAATTTATAATATAATTTAAAATGAGCTCGTAAAGTCGTTTCAGTTCGTAATTTAACGTTTTGAACTTCAATTCGATATACAGGATTCAAAATAAGTCGGATTTCTTTGAAACAAGAAACGTTTGGTTCTGTTTAACAATATTTTTCTAACGGAAGAGAAAATTTGAGATTTCGTCTTATATATTGGGAGTTATGCCCAAATAAAATTTTCAGAAAGTCGCTATGGAGTCGCATATAGACCATAACGGTTTATCTAATATATTTAAATATCGGTCTTGAATTTAGACAAGCCCTTTGAGACGTAGTTATAAATTAATTTTTAGAATTTTACTGTAATTTTTAATAAATTAAATACACAACTTTTTATTTAGAGTATTTTGCACCCTATATCAATATTTTGGGGTTCCATAATATAAGTTAAACTACCGATATTATTATATTTTTAGGTTCATGGCTCATCGCTCGACATGACCGTACTTTTATTTTCGTCCATAACAATTCGTTCGTGATTAAAGTAAAATAAGAAAGAAATCTCTAACTATGTTTCTTCCATCATATTAAAATATATATTGGCCATATACATATTTTCATCAGTCCATCTTTCTGTCGAAATATTTAAAAATATCTTCTCTACCATGTTTTATTCTGCCTCGCATCTTTGTTTGTCTTGTTGCATCCGAAACAACAATATAACAGTCCAGTCACCATGTTCTATTCACTGGATTTAAACAAATAAATTATAATACCCTTGCCTACCACGTTTTCTTTAGTTTGTGTTGCCCAAGCTGTTATAAGCCGTACATTCCACGCTATCCTATTTCCGTGCAAGCCAAGTTACTTTATCCCTTTAAATACTGCTATTATCCTCAATTCTGTTTTTTTTAACACCCATAACTAGCCGTGAAAAGATCCAACTTCGTAGATCCAATAAAAATAGAAATTCAAACAATTTTTTTCGAAAGTGGATTCCTTGATTTCGTGAAGACCATCGCACCCTTTTTAAACCCTCAGATTCGATAGTAAGGAGAAAACAAAAGAGAGAAAAATCGTCGCTCTTCTTGGTCTCAGCGTGGCCATGGCTTGTCTACGGGGAGATGTGGTGGTATTCGGGATGGAGCGTAGGAAAGGTTGAAAGCAAGGCTATTCATAGCCGGACTGTGACGATTTCAAATGGGCGGTTTTCTGAAAGGTGGGGTATTGGCGTTGGGAAGAGGAAGGTGGAGGCACCCTTGGGTGATCAGGCGAGGTGTTATGGTGACCCTTGGTGGCGCTGACGGTGGTTTAAAGAAGTCGAAATCCGTTCGGCTGTTATGAATCATGTTTTTGCTGGCTAATAGGATGTTTAAATTCTGTTAATAAAGGATTAACACTTAACAATGGTGATTAAAACACTTAGAAGGGGAGGAGGGTCAAAACTGGAAAAGGGGCTGGTTGAGTTGGCTAACAGTAGGAGCGGATACGATTTTTGAAGGGGGACGTTGGCTTTATTTCTAGAAGAAGGTTGAATTTAGTGGAAGGATGGGAGGGCGTGAGTTTCGGTTTACAACAGCGAAGAAGAGGTTGATGTGTGAAGTCTAGTAGATGATTATCAACGAGATGACATGGGTACTAAGGGTGGTGAGAGGGTCAGACAATGTTCAAGTGGGTATTTTGGGAAAGGATTCGCGATGGCTAAGGTGTTGATGAAATGAGTCGGATTGTGTGGAGTATTGCATTCAGGAGGAGCAGCGTTTAATATTGAGGAGGGACATGTGTTAATGGTTCATTGAACAGTGGATAATAGGAGTGAAGAAATTGGAATGTGTGGAATGAAAATTAGGGAAGGAGCAGTGTGTTTATTTGAAGTGTATTGCAAACTAGTATCACCTTTTCAAAGGGGGAAATATTGGCATGGACTATTGACTCAGCGGGCTTTAGTTCGTGGTTACAGGGATTGATATTTCAGTAGGGAGGAGAAAGCATTGAGCAGTACTAATGGGTATAGTTTTGGACTTTGTTAAGGAATAAACATGGGAGAATAATGTAGAGTGCTTGGTTGGTGATTTACAGAACTAGTGGTGGACGTGATTGGTTAATTGGTGAAGTCATGGGTTTCTTGATGTCGGGTTTGAGAAAAGATTTCTAGCAGGCTAAATCATGATTAAATGGTAATTAAAAAAAAAGATGTGGAGGAGCAGACGAACTGAGGATGGTTTTCTTCGATGCCAGAAACAAAGAAATCGGACGATATCAAACATGTGGTTAAGAAAATAAAAAGGAATTAGTCAACGGTAACCAAATGTGTTAGTTTTATAAGTAATTATTATATTTATTAAATTTAAAAACATATAAAATTTTAACGTTATAACTTGGCCATATGCGAACAGAAGCAGATGAAACCAGTCACGCTGGAATCGCGACAACGAAATCTGCGAAGTGGAACTACTTTCACTGAGAATTGAGTCACTGGAAATTCGTGATAAAAATCAAACGCTGTTGATTTTTTCCAAAACAATAGCAGAACCTTCAACTGCAAATAAGGTGAGTAGACTCATTAACTCTGCTTCGTTTATATTTTTAAATAAACGAGTTTTAAATTTATTTATAGTAATTTTACTATGCAATGGTTGTTTGGTTGAATAGTTGGTAAAATGGGTTGATAGGATTACATCGTTGATTGATTATTAGTTCTGATATTTCATATTGATGTGAAACAATATTATTAATGTTATTAACATCTGTGGATGCAGGGAAACAGGTTGGAGGGATCCAAATGGATTCCTCAATATTTTATTTACTGTCTTATTTATTGTGATATATGATTGGTAATTGATAATGTTATGGTTGAATTACGCTGGCCCCATAATTTGGTATTTAATTACCGTAAAATATTTTAGAATGTATGGAAAGAATTTGAGATTTTAAAAAGGAAATTATTTCCAAAATATAGAAAGTAGATTTCAAATGGATTTAAAATAGAAACTTGTTTAATATACATATATATATATATATATATATATAAAGTAGTTAGATTTATAAATGATATTTATAAATAAAGTGAAATATCTATCTCTAAATAGCGTAAAAATATAAATTCAAGCTGGATTTGTATAAGCAAAGTGGAATTTGGTGTTAACACCGATATTTGAAGTGGGATTTAAAAGTAGTAGTTGTAAAAGAGATTTGAGTTGATAAAAAGATAATTCAAAATGGAAATCAATAAGTACAATTTACATTTTTATATACCAAATATTTAACAACAGTGATTTTTACTCTGTCGTTATAATAAATGTTTTGTAAATTCTAAACAACGATTTTAATGTTGTCGTTATAATGCGATCTAACGCTATTGTTATAATAGATGTTCTATAATTCTAGACAGCGATTGTAACGTTGTTGTTAAAAGTAAGGTTTTATAAATCAAATATTTGGAAACAGCGATTATAACGCTGCCGTTATAATCAAAGTTTTTCCATGAATGAAGTATGTTTTTAGATTGGATCCGAAGGTCGTGTAAGTAATGTTTGGTGTAAAGTTGTGAGCTTTGACTATTTCAAAGTTGAGAATGTTGTTCAGTTCAGGTCAGAGAGGTAAATATACCAGTGACGGCCCGCCCCGCACCAACCGACATTTACTCTAAAAGTGCGCTGTACACATGTCCAGTTAGCACGGAACGGTCGTCAGAAGGAAAGGAAGAAGACGAAGAATCAACAAGGAACCTGTAGAATGTCTCACAACGCATGAAAAAAATATAATAACAACATACTTGACATAGAACAGGTGAGACAGTGCATGAGCTGAAAACAAATTATCATAGCAGCGGAAAGTCCAAATACAGCTTTTGTTCCACATCATCATTATTACAACTTTTCAAACTGTCTCTAAAGGTAAAAGCCAGATAAGGGAGGTACACTACTAATGCCCAAGTAGCGCCCACCAACGACACAGGGAGAATATCTATATATATATCATACGTGGAAGCCTCCGGCTCGCCTCCGAATCAGCTACTCGTGCATCACCAGTTAACCTGTATCTAGTCTGCTCGTGAGAGCACCCAGAGTAATAAGAAGAGACATAAAACTCTGGGTCAGACAAAAAGCCTGGTATGAGCGATAAGCAGCCAAACAGAAAAATAATAAGTATACTAAACTGTAACACCCCACATCCGTTAGTGTCACTCACAAAGGGAATGCACTAAGTTCTATGGAGCATTTAAGATAAAAGATGCAGATAAATAACAAGACAGAAAAAAAATTAAACAGCGGAAAATAAATCTTTACTTTATTGATAAAATAGTTTGTACAACAATGTCTTTCCAATACCATAGTATCATCTGTCTTACAAAATAAAGAAGCATAAAATAACATTTATATTCCCCAATGTAGCATAAGCCAGCCATAGCAGCGGAAAAGAGAGTCTGAAGCGATATATCCAAGAGTCTTCAAGCTTGGAAAGAGTAACAGTCCATACTAAGCAGAGTTATTCCCTCCCTGACTACCTGGGGGGGGGGAATGGAAGAAAAGAAGACGAAAGAAAAAACAGAGTCAGACATAAAGCCTGAGTAAGTCTAGTGGCTTTTAGCATGTGAACAGGTAAAAGTCATGATAGTAGTAAACTGGAAAATGGGACAGTACCAGAATAACAGACTAATATAAACCAAAGCAAGACATTTAAACCGAATATACTATCACACCCCATTCTATATCTCTTCACCACCTAACTAGTATCCGAACTAGTAATTTGTATAAAGATGATAACGTGATCCCAATCCTTGTAGTTGTGGTTGCCTTTAAGTGTACATCTATTATTTATTACCTAGATCTAATCTAGGGTTTTCTTATCGAGCACTTTCTAGACTTAACCAGGGTTTACACAACCTAGATTCAACTAGGGTTTATGTTACCTATTGAACGCTTCTCGGATTTAGGGTTTATGCCACCTAGGTCCAACTAGGGATTATGCTACCTGTCGAACGATGCCCCTTAGTCTAGGACACACTACCCAGAGTGATAAGTGTTCCTAGACTTGACGTCCCAATCGTATCGTAAACGTGCTGTATATCTAGTTGCACGTGTCCTCTATATGTGCGACCCGAGTCTCGTGGCAGGGCAAATTTAAGAAACATGGAACTCGGTCGGGAGCTTTCAGATATCTGCCGATGCAGATGCTAAGGTCTGTTTTTCTAGTGGCTATGGTCCCACCTGACCCCTCCCTCAACTAATGAAAGGCACACCTTGAAAAATGAGAACTATACGCAGGCCCCCCTATGCCCTACTAACCTATGGCCATCCGCAACCATAACTAGATAGTGAGTATATGGTCTGTTGGAGTTCTCCGCCTTTCCGCTTCACGTATCTCGATTGACTCAAGATGGTAGGTAGACGACAAGTTGCTATCACAGGGCTACTGGTCTCGCCGAATCACGCTGGTCCACCCTAGTCTTTAGGTTGCCTTATATTACAACCAAGGCATACCCTCGGTTCTCCTAACACAGACCTTAACCTCTGTAAGCCCAGGACGATCATCTGCAGCCTCATAGAGGGATACCAAGAGTACCCTCACGTCCCCTCGAAGCCTCGGGTTTTGTAACCCAATTCGTTGGAGCCTTCTTTAAGATCAGATGGACGTTCGCTCCTCCTCGTGTTATACTAAGAACTACTACTTAGTTTTCCTAACTAAGGTTTACCACTTAGTTTCCTGAATCGTCGTTTTCTTAACTAAGGTTTACTACTTAGCCCTCTTTCTCGTCAAGTTGGATTGGTTAAGTGTCATTAGTCAATTCAGGTTAGCTTAATCCAATCCTTTGTCATATTAAACTGGCTAAGTGTTATCAGTAGTTCATGTTGACTTAACCCTATCACAAACCAAGTTATATTGGTTAAGTATTTCTTATTACTTAACCCTACCCATTCATCTTGTATTGGTTAAGTGTCCCTTTTAACCTAACCTTGCCCACCTGTTTTAACTAACATGTTATAATGGTTAAGTGTTCCCTTAGTTAACTTAACCCTAACATCTGTTTAATTAACATGTTCTAAAAGTATTGTCCCTTCATGTTTCAACTTAACCCTGTTCAATTTATCACACTATGATGGTTAAGTGTTCTAAGTTTACTTAACCCTACCCTCTAGTCCAGCTAACAAATTAAATTGGCTAAGTGTATTTACTTAACCTTACCCACTTATCTAGCTAACGTGTTATAATGGTTAAGTATTCTAAACTTACTTAACCTCACCCACTTATCTAATTATCAGGTTATAATGGTTAAGTGTCCTGAATTTACTTAACCTCACCCTCTAGTCTAGTTAATATGTTAAATTGGTTAAGTGTATTAACTTTACTTAACCTCACCTTCTAGTCTAGTTAACATGTTGAGTTGGTTAAGTGTTTTAGTTAACTTAACCCTACCAATCCTAACTTAGCTTTAATTGTCTTATTAAAGCACCAACCACTCGCATTAGACAGGTATTGTTGTGGCTGCCTGTATGCCGGTCGGTTCCGGGCAGTCTTACGCCACAACTCAGTCTAACCTCGGGTCTTTATTGGGCTCAATGCCTTAACCTCTCACATTGGATAGGTATTGTTGTGATTACTGGACAGCCGGGCGGGTCCGGGCGGGTTTACATCACAACTCAATCCAACCTCGGGTTAAGCATATTCGTATTGTCTAAATTTACATTTTATTTATGTAAACTATCTAGAATTCATGTCATTGCCCAAATTTATTTATAATCAAGTACATTAATTTAGGTATATAATTTATACCGTTTCATGCCACACCCATGTGATTTTTAACCAATTTACGTCAAGTTTCCTATAATTGCCAATTTTACCCAACGTTACCATGTCTAAATATTAGGCTAACAATCTTAGCCTAATTTTCTGTCCGCATGATTTTGACATATAATATTAGGCTAAAAACTTAGCCTAATTTAGCGTACACAAAATTGGCATAAAAATAATTCATTTACATAAACACATCAAAGGTGTAAACTTGGCATTCTCGACATAGTCAATATGAACATCATAGGTGTGAACTTGCAAAATGATCAACATGAATATCATAACATTGCATAACATGCCACAAACTTGCATATAAATATTGGGCCTAGTTAAATAGGTGTCACATGAATCAAATAGTTTTAGCCTAACATAAAGGTATAACATAGTATAACCTAATAGGTGTCATATGAATCCACTACAACATGGTATAACATGTTAATGCATAGGTCTAGGCATAACCTCAAACATAAAACTGGTGTAAGACAAAACTATATGTATATCTTTGACAACCACTTATGGGTGTGAACTTGCAACACATATGTATAAACATAGATCTAACAATAAACTTTCATATGAATCCTAAACGGATCTTGACATGGATCCGATTATAAGTTCTCACTTGCATGAAAACATGTGAATATAGATCTATTCTAGTCATGTAGGCACAATTGGTTTAAACATATATACATGGATCCTACATGAATGATATAAATATTTGTGTAAATCTAACTTGCAACCTATAACTTGCATAAGCATATATTTAGATCTAACTTTATACATACAATTCGCATAAGGTGTTGATTGTTTGATTCACAATACATAAAAAATTCAATCACCACAATCATTCAAATTTTCACAAATAACAAATATAAAGCAACATCGTTAATACTGATATAATTCCATATTACAATTTACAACAAATCATGTCTTAATCGCATTCCCATCTAAAGAGCCATTATACTTACAACGCAAGACGGTCTTGTTTTCTGAGATCTGAGGTTCTGAAATTGAGATGCGTTCCTTTGGGTAGACGTTGTTGTTTTGATTTTATTAGTAGCTTTAATCTCAAATTTGAATTAGCTTGAGTTGATTTGTTGTTCGTCTCTTTTCAAGCGGAGGCTCTCCTTAGTTTTCTTCCGACAGCATGGCGGCTCAAGTTCTTTTTTTTTATGTGAATTAGGTTGAGTCTTAGGTCCTTTTTATAGAATTTCAAGTTGATTTGAGCCATCAGATGAAGACAGAAGGAATCTATGCCATACACGTCAAGAGGAGCCAATCAAATGCCGACACGTCAGACCTAGTGACACACTAAGACTCAGAAATTCGACCAGAACACAGACCAGACCAGCCAGACCTGGCCAGGTCGATAGGGGGGTCGACCCTATGGTCGACCTGGGTCCACCAGGTCGACCCCTAGGTCGACCCTATGGTCAACCTGGGCAGGAATTTTCTTGCCTAGCCCGGGTCTGGTCCTATTTTTGAATTTTGAATCCGATTTTCGAGCTGTTTGAATTTCAAATAAATTCTGAAACTTCAGGAGGTCATTTCTCCTTCGTACGGAGTCCGATTTACGCAAACTCGGACTCTATTTCAAGCAGAATTTTGAGACGAACGCAATGGCGTAACCCGTTTCCGTTAATTACCACATTTAGAATTAACTATACTTTAATTTCTGAAACTTAGTGTTATAGAATTACTGGGTGTTACATTCTCCCCTTCTTAAAAGGATTTCGTCCCCGAAATCTTCAAGTTAGGAAGAATGTGTCCTACCATCCAATCACCCATCTACTCAACCATTCAATCACAGGCATTCATTGTCCTTAAAAATATTTCTAATGCTTTCATGTTCATATGCATAGTGTGTGTATATGTCTTTATCTAATGCAAAATCAGGCAGTCTACTGATTCAGTTGACCTCCTTAATGCGAATTATGTCAGTGCCATGCGTCCAATCATGTATGCAAGCGTCCCTAGTTATGTAAATATTACATGTGTGCATAGTCATTCATTCATATGCAACATCCATATGATAACATATCAAGTTAAATCCGTTAAGCAAATACATATATGCGAATGCAGTATGAAAGTGACTAAGTCGTTCTAGCGCATATGGTGTGTATAAGCATCCACGAGCAACCACTTGCAACCATCAATCATAACATGTTTCAAATACATGTTTACATCCATTGGCGTCTACCTAAGCATCGATGATACGTCCTAGAGGATATACCTTAAAGCTAGAAACAAGTAGGCATAAAACTCCTAGAGAAAGGGTATACCCTTAAGAAAAAGGGTATGATGCACGTATCTAGTCTTCAGTCTTCTAAGTCGCATCTTCTTGAGCTTCTCTGTACTGTACCTTATCTAGTTAATCTTCACAATTGTGAAGCTTCTTGACCTCCATTTCCAAAACTGTCATTGATCGGATAGCTGGCTTTTCATTGTCAACTGGATATATGCGGAAGTCTATCCCGCGTTTTAGGGGTAAACCCCTAACCTAATCAAAACATCTGCGTACTCATGGACTATTCTAACGGATTGCAAATCGTCGATAAATGTATTAAGCGATTCTAGATAGCTAAGCCTAACTGATCCTTTTAGGATCACGAAATCTCTAGGGTATTTCCAAGGCAAGTCTAACTTTCAGAATTACTAGCCAACCAGCCCATGCCTAGGATCAACTCATAGCCCATGGAACCAAAACATTACGCTTAAACTCAACACTTAATGTGGCTGTTCTCAAATCCCTACAAACCAAAGGTAAACGGGCCGAACCACCAATTTGGATCTGAGACTAATTGGGTTCTTCTACTATACAAGTACCTAGGTGCAGAGACTCAACTATGGAAGCAGGTATAAATGAATGCGAAGCGCTAAGATCAAAAGAGTACTAACAGGTTGATCAAATGAAAAGCTAAACTTTTCCAATAGAGACTTTTACTATCTCTCTCCCAGGTATTCAGGTGGTGAAAGCACGCACTCGTCCTCCTGAAAATCCTTTCCCTCGTCCTTGCCCTTGTCCTTAATTATATGCCCTATTATACCATAGAAAGGCTACTTCCTCTTGTCTTAGGTTTTATAATTCCTTCCTCCTTCGTGAGCCGAGTCCATATCCATGGATTCCTCATCCTTGGGTTGTGCCCCTTAGCCAAACTCCTCATCCTCTTCCTTGTGTAATCATGTTGACAAGTCTCTCGAAAGATGCCTCCATCGTACAGAAAACCCTACAAAGCTTGAAAGTAAACTAGCCGCAGGTGAAACTATTACAGCTATAGATGGAAGTCGGGCACTACTTCGCCCTTCGATGAGGTTACCTTCCGGAAAGCCAGGAGCCCCAGAGACTCAAGAAAGAAGGAAACACGGACTCAAACAGAGAATCAAAAGATAGTGCATATGGCTTTGGGGAATATGCCTTTAAAACAAAACTTTTATTTTGTAAATGCTTCTTTTAAACCCGTTTTGAAAATAATTTTTCAAATCTTTTATCTGATCCGGTAACCTTCAGCTCTGATAACACGTGTAACACCCCACATCCGTTAGTGTCACTCACAAAGGGAATGCACTAAGTTTTGGGGAGCATTTAAGGTAAAAGATGCAGATAAATTACAAGACAGAAAAACAAATTAAAACAGTGGAAAATAAATCTTTACTTTATTGAGAAAATAGTTTGTGCAACAATTGCTTTCCAATACTAGAGTATCATCTATCTTACAAAATAAAGAAGCATAAAATAACATTTATATTCCCCAATGTAGCATAAGCCAGCCATAGCAGCGGAAAAGAGAGTCTGAAGCGATATATCCAAGAGTCTTCAAGCTTGGAAAGAGTAACAGTCCATACTAAGCAGAGTTATTCCCTCCCTGACTACCTGGGGGGGGGGGGGGGGGGGGACGGAAGAAAAGAAGACGAAAGAAAAAACAGAGTCAGACATAAAGCCTGAGTAAGTCTAGTTGCTTTTAGCATGTGAACAGGATAAAGTTCATGACAGGAGTAAACTGGAAAATGGGATAGTACCAGAATAACAGACTAATATAAACCAAAGCAAGACAGTTTAAACCGAATATACTATCACACCCCATTCTATATCTCTGCACCACCTAACTAGTATCCCAACTAGTAATCTGTATAAATATGATAACGTGATCCCAATCCCTGTAGTTGTGGTTGCCTTTAGGTGTACATCTATTATTTATTACCTAGATCTAATCTAGGGTTTTCTTATCGAGCGCTTTCTAGACTTAACCAGGGTTTACACGACCTAGATCCAACTAGGGTTTATGTTACCTATTGAACGCTTCTTGAATTCAGGGTTTATGCCACCTAGGTCCAACTAGGGATTATGCTACCTATCGAACGATGCCCCTTAGTCTATGACACACTACCCAGAGTGATAAGTGTTCCTAGACTTGACGTCCCAATCGTATCGTAAACATGCTATATATCTAGTTGCACATGTCCTCTATATATGCGACTCGAGTCTCGTTGCAGGGAAAATTTAAGAAACACGGAATTCGGTCGGGAGCTTTCAGATATCTGTCGATGCAGATGCTAAGGTCTGTTTTTCCAGTGGCTATGGTCCCACCTGACCCCTCCCTCAACTAATGAAAGGCACACCTTGAAAAATGAGAACTATACGCAGGCCCCCCTATGCCCTACTAACCTATGGCCATCCGCAACCATAACTAGATAGCGAGTATATGGTCTGTTGGAGTTCTCCGACTTTCCGTTTCACGTATCTCGATTGACTCAAGATGGTAGGTAGACAACGAGTTGTTATCACAGGGTTACTGGTCTCACCGAATCACGCTGGTCCACCCTAGTCTTTAGGTTGCCTTATATTTCAACCAAGGCATACCCTTGGTTCTCCTAACACAGACCTTAACCTCTGTGAGCCCAGGAGGATCATATGCAGCCTCACAGAGGGATACCAAGAGTACCCTCACGTCCCCTCGAAGCCTCGGGCTTCGTAACCCAATTCGTTGGAGCCTTCTTTAAGATCAGATGGACGTTTGCTCCTCCTCGTGTTATACTAAGAATTATTACTTAGTTTTCCTAACTAAGGTTTACCACTTAGTTTCCTGAATCGTCGTTTTCTTAACTACGGTTTACTACTTAACCCTGTTTCTCGTCAAGTTGGATTGGTTAAGTGTCATTAGTCAATTCAAGTTAGCTTAATCCATTCCTTTGTCATATTAAACTGGCTAAGTGTTATCTGTAGTTCATGTTGACTTAACCTTATCACAAACCAAGTTATATTGGTTAAGTATTTCTTATTACTTAACCCTACCCATTCATCTTGTATTGGTTAAGTGTCCCTTTTAACCTAACCTTGCCCACCTGTTTTAACTAACAAGTTATAATGGTTAAGTGTTCCCTTAGTTAACTTAAACCTAACATCTGTTTAATTAACATGTTCTAATGGTTAAGTATTGTCCCTTCAAGTTTCAACTTAACCCTGTTCAATTTATCACACTATGATGGTTAAGTGTTCTAAGTTTACTTAACCCTACTCTCTAGTCCAGCTAACATATTAAATTGGCTAAGTGTATTTGCTTAACCTTACCCACTTATCTAGCTAACGTGTTATAATGGTTAAGTATTCTAAACTTACTTAACGTCACCCACTTATCTAATTATCAGGTTATAATGGTTAAGTGTCCTGAATTTACTTAACCTCACCCTCTAGTCTAGTTAATATGTTAAATTGGTTAAGTGTATTAACTTTACTTAACCTCACCTTCTAGTCTATTTAACATGTTGAGTTGGTTAAGTGTTTTAGTTAACTTAACCCTACCAATCCTAACTTAGCTTTAATTTTCTTATTAAAGCACCAACCACTCACACTAGACAGGTATTGTTGTGGCTGCCTGTATGCCGGTCGGTTCCGGGCAGTCTTACGCTACAACTCAGTCTAACCTCAGGTCTTTATTGGGCTCAATGCCTTAACCTCTCACATTGGATAGGTATTGTTGTGATTACTGGACAGCCGGGCGGGTCCGGGCAAGTTTACATCACGACTCAATCCAACCTCGGGTTAAGCATATTCGTATTGTCTAAATTTACATTTTATTTATGTAAATTATCCAGAATTCATGTCATTGCCCAAATTTATTTCTAATCAAGTTCATTAATTTAGGTATATAATTTATACCGTTTCATGACATAAATCACTTATGTGATTTTTATCCAATTTACGTCAAGTTTCCTATAATTACCAATTTTACCCAACGTTACCCCGTCTAAATATTAGGCTAACAATCTTAGCCTAATTTTCCGTCCGCATGATTTTGACATATAATATTAGGCTAAAAACTTAGCCTAATTTAGCATACACAAAATTGGCATAAAAGTAATTCATTTACATAAACACGTCATAGGTGTAAACTTGGCATTCTCGACATAGTCAATATGAACATCATAGGTGTGAACTTGCAAAATGATCAACACGAATATCATAACATTGCATAACATGCCACAAACTTGCATATAAATATTGGGCCTAGTTAAATAGGTGTCACATGAATCATATAGTTTTAGCCTAACATAAAGGTATAACATAGTATAACCTAATAGGTGACATATGTATCCACTACAACATGATATAACATGTTAATGCATAGGTCTAGGCATAACCTCAAACATAAAACTGGCGTAAGACAAAACTATATGTATAACTTTGACAACCACTTAAGGGTGTGTACTTGCAACACATATGTATAAACATAGATCTAACAATAAACTTTCATATGAATCCTAAACGGATCTTGACATGGATCCGATTATAAGTTCTCACTTGCATAAAAACATGTGTATATAGATCTATTCCAGTCATGTAGGCACAATTGGTTTAAACATATATACATGGAGCCTACATGAATGATATAAATATTTGTGTAAATCTAACTTGCAACCTATAACTTGCATAAGCATATATTTAGATCTAACTGTATACATACAATTCGCATAAGGTGTTGATTGTTTGATTCACAATACATAAAAGATTCAATCACCACAATCATTCAAATTATCACAAATAACAAATATAAAACAACATCATTAATACTGATATAATTCCATATTACAATTTACAACAAATCATGTCTTAATCGCATTCCCATCTAAAGAGCCACTATCCTAACAACGCAAGACGGTCTTGTTTTCTGAGATCTGAGGTTCTAAAATTGAGATGCGTTCCTTTGGGTAGACGTTGTTGTTTTGATTTTATTAGTAGCTTTAATCTCAAATTTGAATTAGCTTGAGTTGATTCGTTGTTCGTCTTTTTTCAAGTGGAGTCTCTCCTTAGTTTTCTTCCGACAGCATGGCGGCTCAAGTTCTTATTTTTTATGTGAATCAGGTTGAGTCGTAGGTCCTTTTTATAGAGTTTCAAGTTAATTTGAGCATCTGATGAAGTCAGAAGGAATCTAGGCCATACACGTCAAGAGGAGCCAATCAAATGCCGACACGTCAGCCCTAGTGACACACTAAGGCTCAGAAATTCGACCAGAACACAGACCAGGCCAGCCAGACCTGGCCAGGTCGATAGGGGGGTCGACCCTGTGGTCGACACTATGGTCGACCTGGGTCCACTAGGTCGACCCCCAGGTCGACCCTATGGTCGACCTGGGCCCTGGGCAGGAATTTTCCTGCCCAGCCCGGGTCTGGTCCTATTTTTGAATTTTGAATCCGATTTTCGAGCTGTTTGAATTTCAAATAAATTCTGAAACTTCCGGAGGTCGTATCTCCTTCGTACGGAGTCCGATTTACGCAAACTTGAACTCTATTTCAAGCAGAATTTCGAGACGAACGCAATGGCGGACCCCATTTCCCTTAATTCCCACATTTAGAATTGACTATACTTTAATTTGTGAAACTTAGTGTTACAGAATTACGGGGTGTTACATAAACCATACTTGAACCTGGACCTGCAACCAAAGAGTTAGCACCACATACTGTACAACACTCTAAGGTGCCACTGAGCAAATGGTGTAAAGATAACGGGGGTGGCGGTGTGCATGTCATAATGATGGCAAACAAATCAACCATAACAACCATCCTCACATCTCTCACTCATTGCGTAAAGCATACGATGTCCACCACTGTCAATCACTAGACCCATCGAAGTAGTGACGGAGTTCGACTTGTACAACTACTGCTGACCAATCTTTACCCCACTTCATTGGTCTATAGCCCTTTAGTCGTACCTAGGCCACTGTGGCCCTGAATCCGTTCATGTACTCCCTACACATAGTGATTCAAAGTTACAGACATTGACAACCCCTTAGCACACGTCCCGCAGCAAAGCCCAATCATGAAGCCCACTCATTGGTTCCCAACTGGATCCTGAGTCAAAGCTCCTCATTTGGACTTCCTTTGCATTTCGGGTTTTGGTCGAATTGAAGTTGGTCTTCAAAAGAGTCGTCGCGTGATAGTAGAAATGTTTGGTCATTCGGTTCGGTTCGTTGTATGGGGTCCTACATGCCACATCGGTTCGATTCGGGTGTCCTCATCTTATTTGGTTTGGTGCTCATAGCTCACGCCTAGGTTCGGTGGTTGCTCTCTCCTGAATGTCTCGATCTGATCTGGTGTTTCGCTCCGATCCCAACTCCAAGTTTGATCCTCCAATCCAATCCCTACACTCTTGCTTCTGATCCGTTCCCTACGCCCTTGCTTCCGATCCGATCCCGTACACCCTTGCTTCCGATCTGATCCCCTACCCAACTCCAATCCTAAGTAAATGGCCTTCCTTTTTTCCATACTTTCCCTTGTGCCAAGCCTCGGTTCGGTTCGTTGATCCCTTGCCCAGTCCATTATCCGATCCGAGCCCATCCCTCCGATCCGATACGAAAGCCTGCACCATTTTCTGCAACTTTTCCCAGCGAGTGTTTTACGCCATTCAACGGCGTTTTCGACCACTCTATCTATTCTAATCAATCACAAAGCATGCCACAAAGTCATAGCAACAAGTAGAAGTGACCTCAAACACCAAAACATCAATATGATATGTTAAAATGGATCAAACGTAACCAAAACCCCATATTTTCCCTTAAATATGTTCAAGCATAATTAATGATAGGATTAGCAAAACTTAACCAATTAACCCAAGTTCATATCAGAGGTCTAAAACATCATTTAAGAATTTATAAATATTTTTCCAGAAATTTATCATGTTTAAATTCGCTAATTAGCACTAATTACCCTTAATTAACCATAATTAGTGAGGAACTATGCAAATCACTCACCTTAGCCACAAATAAACCTTAGATCTGAAATAAATCTCTGATATGGAGCGAATATCAATGCCAAACAGTAGCTCTAATCTCGATTTGGTGAAGATCTCCCTTAATTTGATGTTGCTAAGCTTAATCCTTGATTAGAAAATGATTTGGAGGTGATTTAGAGGTTGGAGGCCATTTTTAGGGTTTCTGAGAGGTAAGTGGAGGCTAGAAAACTAAAATGGAATGAAACCCTAACTCTTTTCAGCCTCCCCATAACCCTAATCCCGAAATGGGTTATGGGTCCATTCACTAATCACCCCATTTGGCCCAGTTAAGCTGTTTTTCACCTTCCAAACCTTATTTCAGCCATATCTCCCATACAATAAGTCTGTTTAGCTACTATGACCACTCTACGAAAAGGTAAATCATCAAACAAATCTAATGAAGGTGGTTTCAGGTCAAAATTCCTTCCCGATCAAAAGTTATGGCCAAAACAGTATCAACTTGGGGCAAAACGGTCATTTAAAAATCGGCAAAAATCATGAACATGGGAAATGACCCCAATGGTCGTCTCCCAAAGTCACATAACCATAAGACTTCATATGAGAAAGAAATAAATATTCTACGATCCTTCGATGCGTAGAATGCGGGTTGTTACATTCTCCCCTCCTTAAGAAATTTCGCCCCCGAAAGTCCCTAACCAAACACACAAAGGGTCCCGCATGCCTACCAGTCATAAAACAACAGTCAAACATGCAAAACAGGCAAAACAAGCCTATCCTAGCATGCGAAATAACTAGATTGTAAAGCAAATCTTACCAGGCAAAGAGTTCTGGATACGTTTTCCTAATGCTCTCCTCTGTCTCCCAAGTACAGTCGTTCTCGTTCTCGCCCCACTGAACCTTGACTGGCTTCACCGCCTTCCTACGAAGTCGCTTCGTTTCATGCTCGACAATACAAATCGGCTTGCGGTTCCCAACCGCCTCGGGTTCCACTTCGAAGTCCTCTAACTGTTCAGGTGAAATAGTCATATCTGGATCGTGCACGAACTTCCTTAGCTGGGAAACATGGAATACGTTGTGAACTCCTGCCATCTTCTCTGGTAATTCAGTTTTATATGCCAAATTCCCAACTTGTTCAAGAACTGGGAATGGGCCAACAAATCTTGCTGCCAACTTGCCTCTCCTGCCAAATCGTATCATGCTCTTCAACGGAGAAATCTTGACAAACACCAAGTCACCAACGGAGAATTTTAAGTCTCTTCTCCTCTTATCAGCATAACACTTCTGCCTATCCTGGGCATCCTTCATCCGTTGTTGGATGATCTTGATCTTGTCTGAAGTTTCCATTACCACATCTGGTCCAAGTACAAACTGCTCACCGGTCTCTGTCCAACATGAAGGTGAGTTGCACGGTCTTCCATACAAAGCTTCATATGGAGCCATAACGATACTGGATTGGTAGCTATTATTATATGCAAACTCTACTAGATGCAAATGGTCATCCCATGATCCACCAAAATCCAATATAAAAGCTCTCAAAAGATCTTCCAATATACGATTCACCCTATCTGTCTGACAATCAGTTTGAGGATGATACGCGGTACTGAGAAATAATTCTGACCGTAGAGCCACTTGTAAGCTCTTTCAAAACCCACTAGTAAACAATGGGTCTCAGTCACTTACAATGCTTTTAGGTACTCCATGAAATCTCACTACCCACTTCATATACAGTTCTGCTAACTTAGCTGCCATTCTGTTTGACCTGACGGGTATAAATCTTGCACTTTTGGTCAATCGGTCCACAATCACCCAAATGCTATCATGGCCTGACCTAGTTCTTGGTAACCCATCAATGAAATCCATTGGCACTTGTTCCCATTTCCATTCTGGAATTTCTAATGGTTGTAACAAACCACTAGGCTTCTTTTGCTCAGCTTTAACTAGCTGGCAATTCATGCATTTGGATATAAACTTCCCAATGTCTCTTTTCATCCCTTCCCAGTAGTAGGTCTGCTTCATGTCTCGATACATTTTGTTACCACCGGGATGTATAGTCAATTTTGAGTGATGACATTATCTAAGCACTTCATCTCTCAATCCATTGACATTGGGTACAACTAGTCTTCCATTCTTTCTAAGCCATTCATCTCGATCAAGCCCATACTTGTTCATCTCTCTGTCGATTCGCATCTCCAACTTTGAGATGATTTCCAATAGGTTAGGATCGTCCCTCTGACTGGAACCAATCCGCTCAATCAAAGTGGGTTTGATCGTCAAACTTGCCAATATTTCTGGATCCAATTCGCACCTTGGTCTGAAATCATACCTAGCGATGTACTCCAGTCACTTCCATTCTAGAAACATAGCCCCTAGACTGGCATGTCTTCTACTCAATGCATCAGCCACTGCATTGCCCTTTCCTGGTGTATATGCGATGTCGAAATCATAGGAAGCTAAGAATTCTAACCATCTTTGTTGTCGGAGATTTAGATCCTTCTGATAGAAGAGATACTTTAACGATTCATGATCGTTAAACAACTCGAATCTTTCTCCCAAGAGATAATGTCTCCACATCTTCTATGCGAATACGAACGCTGCTAATTCCAAATCATGGGTAGGGTATCTTCTCTCGTGTGGTTTCAATTGTCGACTTGCATAAGCTACAACCCTACCTCCCTGCATCAGTACAGCACCTAGTCTGGTACCACATGCATCCGTACATACCGTCATCTCTTCATTCCCTTTAGGAATGACTAATACTGGCGCACGCGTCAACTTTTCTTTTAGACTCTTGAATGCATTCTCACACACTCAGTCCCAGATGAAGGCTTGATTCTTCTTAGTCAATTGAGTTAACGGTGCCGCTATCTTAGAGAAGTCTTGGATAAACTTACGATAATATCCAGCTAATCCCAAGAAACTTCTTATGTCCGTTGCATTCTTGGGCGTAGGCCAATCTTGTACCGTAGCCACCTTCGCTAGATCCACGGCAATACCATTCTATGAAACAACATGGCCCAAGAATCTCACTTCCCTCCTCCAGAAGTGACACTTAGAAAACTTCACTTTCAATTGGTGTTTTCTCAACACCTCCATCACTATCCTCAAATGTCTCTTGTGTTCTTCCTCTTTCCTCGAGTAAACAAGGATGTCGTCTACGAACACAAGAACAAACTTATTCAATTGATCTCTGAATACCTGATTCATAAGATCCACGAAGTATGCTGGTGCATTGGTCAACCCAAATGGCATGAACAACCACTCATAGAATCCAGACGGCGTCCTAAATGCCATTTTCGGAACACTCTCAGCCGGTACTCGGAGCTGATGAAATCCTGTCGCGAGGTCCAAATGGGAGAACACTCTTGCTCCTTCCAGTTGATCAAACAAATCATCTATCCACGGTAGAGGATACTTATTCTTCCTCGTCACCTTATTCAACTCACGATAGTGTACACACAAACGAAGGGGACCATCCTCCTTGGTAGCAAACACAACTGGTGCTCCCCATTCAGAAACACTCCTCCTGATAAATCCCTTCTTCAAAAGATCGTTGACTTGCACCCCGAGCTCTCGTTGCTCCCTTGGTGCCATACGACGGAGTGGCATCACTACAGGTCTGGCATCTTTCACTAAATCAATACGGAACTCAATCTCTCGGTGTGGTGGAAGCCTGGTCACTTCCTTGAAAATGTCCGGATACTGGCCAACCACGGGCAAACTTGACAACTCACTATGCGGGATGTCGAGGGAATTTAGAAAACTAGCCATTACCCCATCACCGGGTAGACCACCAAACACTACCCTCCGCCCATCATCTGCTCTAGCTGTCACCAAAAAGCCCTCACAGTCTACCACCAACCCGTATCTTTGGAGCCAATCGACTCCCAATATAATGCCATGCCCAGTAAAGCCCAAAACAAAGCAATCACAAACAAACATACATCCATGACTCGATAAGACCAAATTTCAACAAATCATACTAAGGTTAGTTGAACCACCAATCGGGTTCGTCACTACTAAAGGTCTATCGACAATCTCGGGCTCCAGTCCCAAACTATCTACCAGGTCACAAGATATGAAAGAACGGGAAGCTCCGGTATCAAACAAAACTCTAACAGGAACATCATAAACAGAAAGCATACCTTGAATGACGACATTCTTTCCCTTCTCCGCCGCGGTTGGGGCATTAGACGAAGAAGGAATAGCATTAAGGGCATATGCTTTCACCATCTCCTTTTCTTTAGGGGGTTGCGGACACTTGTCCTTATGATGTCCAACTTGGCCACAGTTGAAGCACTTCCTATCCGTTGGCTTGGCCCGACAATTACTAGCATAATGGCCCTTCTTACCACAACTGAAGCACTCAACCTCTTTCTTATTCTTTTTCTGGCCATCCTTATTCTGGTTCTGCTTCCTCTTATTCTGAGAACCACTCTTGCCTCCACCACTTGCTTGTGGTTTTGGCTCCTCTGCGGATGCAACCTCAGTCTTTGACTTAGGGCAAGGACTTTCTAACCTCAATGCTTTCCCCACAATTGATTCAAACGTCTCATCGATGTGGTTAATGATCCTTTCCCCCAAGTATTGATCCAAACCAGTTATGAACTTCATATTCTTCTTCTCGGCAGTATCAATAAGAGATAACTAAACTTCGACAAAGTGTCGAATTCAGCAATATACTCCGAGACAGCTCTGCCATTCTGCTTGAGCTCCAAAAATTTCTTAAACAACACTTGTAACAACCCGTATTTTTGAATAACATGTTATAACATAAATGGAGGCAGAATTAAACTGTAAATTCTGAATGAAGGGAAACGGGCTGTGCCATTGCGTTCGTCTCGGAAAAATACGCGAAATAGAGTCTGAGTTTTCGAAAATCGGAATCCGTATGACCAAGATATGGCCTCGCGAAGTTTCGCTAAAAATTCACAAATTAAAGTATACTTAATTAAGTGAAATGGGTTGCGCAGAGAAATATATACATATTGATATATATATATATATATAATTGAAAATTAAATAAATAAATATGCAAAAATGTTCAAAACAGCGAATTGGGAGAGGGGAATAACCGAACCGGCCGATTTTTGAGGTCGACCCGAGCTCGCTGGGTCGACTAGGGGTTAATCCACGGTGTTTGGCTGTCAACCCGTGGGCCGATTCGCTCAAATGCAGATTTTGCATTTGAATGGTTCTCATGGTTCAGCTTTAATCTAAAGGCCCTAGATGGTTCCTACACTTGACTTCTTCCCCAAGACATGCTTTGATGGCTTGGATTGAATCTAGGGTTAATCCTATGGCTAATACTATCCTAATCCTCTATAAAAAGACCCCAAACCTAGCCTAAATCACCATTATTCAATCCTACAACTAAACTATGTCAAATTTGTTCCTCTCATGGCCTCCACTCTCATGCTAAAATTTCTAAGTTAATTTCTATGAGAGATTTTGAGTTCATACAAGTGTTTTCAAACTTGTATGAGTGTTCTTAGCTTGCATTCAAGTCAAGTTGCAACATTTCTATTTCAAAGCAAGGGTTTTTATTGAATTGGCTCAAGAGTTTTCATTTGGAGCTTACATATTTGGGTTTTTGGTGCTTGCATAAGGGCTTCGTCTCAATCTTTATAATAAATATTTATTTGTGTCTTCATAGCATTGTAAGCCCTTTTCTA
The DNA here is from genome assembly GCA_030737875.1 of Allium sativum. Lineage (NCBI taxonomy): Eukaryota > Viridiplantae > Streptophyta > Magnoliopsida > Asparagales > Amaryllidaceae > Allium > Allium sativum. The sequence goes on along the minus strand of CM060921.1, from coordinate 502,781,882 downwards.
CTTTCTTTCTTTGAACTCTAAAGTTAAATGAATGATGCAAGTTTGGTTGATCATTATATGCAAGTTTGGTTGATCATTATATGCAAGTTTGGTTGACCATTATATGCAAGTTTGGTTGATCATTATATGCAAGTTTGGTTGATCATTATGCAAGTTATGTATGACACATGTTATCATGTTATGCAAGTTAAACTTGAGTTTATGGCCTTAAAGCTTCAAGCTTTATGTTAAAGGTTGCATTTTGGCAACATGAAAGTTATCATATCCCTTATGATAACTTGCATGTGAGGCTAAATGCGAACTTCTAGCAACTTCTACATGTTATTTATCACCATGTATCACTCATATGCTAAGTTTGGTTTTATGCATGCTTTTGAAGCCTAATAATGCAATATGCAAGTATATGAACATATGTACATTTCATATGCCACCATGTTAAACTTGTGGCTTCAACACCTTTATGTCATGGTTATGCCAAGTTCCCTATTTTATCCTTTATGCGTTGTTGCGATTATGTAAACGATGGGATTACGTTGGGGTTGGGTAACATAATGACATGAACATGATTTTTGTAACATGACGTGATATGTTAACTTGTAATTATGTTTTGGAAACATAATGGACATGACACTTAGAAAATATCAGTGTGGCCAACTCGAGGTTCGGTTGAGTTTGTAGCATAAATCTACCCGGACCCGCCCGGCTTAACTAGTGGCTACAAACAATAGGACCCAATGTGAGAAGTTGGTCATGTTGTGCTCGAACCCGAAGTTAGACCTAGTTGTGGTGTAAAGCTACCCGGACCCGCCCGGCTTAACTAGTAACCACAACAAAGTCTAATGTGAGAGGTTAAAGCGCATTAAGTTAATTAATGCCTCCTGATTAGGGTTAAGTCATGGTCCACTTAATACTTAACCAATTTGGGCTTGATGGATTAATCGAGGTTAAGTCAGGAGCCTTGGGTACTCTTAACCGATTTAATCCACGTTTGGATCGGGTTAACCACATTTAACCCGTTAAGAAACCCTAGTTGCGTGGTCCTTTTCAGCAGTAACCTTCTAGGTAGTATCATAAGACCCTAGGACTAGGCTAGGGTGGGGCACGATTACTGGGCTGATTGTAAGAGACCAAAATAGACGGCGGAATGATGCCCCGGTTGTTCAGGCGGACCATGGTCGTGCACATCAAGTCCGGAGTTGAACACGGGCAACGGTAGGTTTGGACTGTGCATCAGGGTATGGTGTCAGAGGGTTACACCATAGGGCCTGATACACCCTAGGGTGGACCCTGCACAGTCAACTACATTACATGATTAAGCCGCATGACACCGACACCTGACGAGTTAGGCTTATAGGGAGTCGATCGACTAGACTGTGTAGTTGGACCTTGATTTAGGTCACCTCATTATATTGGGCCAAGCTTGGGCCAAGGGATCAATTCTTGTTTTTACTTGACATGTTAGAATGCTAGTACACCCGTGGTGCAAAACTTAACCTTGATTATGCGATGACACCTTTATCTATCTTGTTAGCTAATCACCATGCCAGTATGTTGTTATCCTTATGTTCATCTCAGCTTCTCATGCCAGTTAACTTTACTAGTTCATAGACAGATAGTAGTAGGGCTTACCAGTCTTTTTGACTGACCTGTTTTCTTTCGCCTCTTTTCTTCCGTTTCCCCCCCTCAGGTCCTCAGGGTGGGAACATTGGAGCTTAGCTTGGATCTTTATAGCTTGCTTACTGGATTTGCTCATGTACGCTTTTGGACATTGAGCTAGCTATGGTTTATCACTTCACTTTGGGGATAGTACTTTATGTATTTCAGTTTTTCAGTTTATGCTTTTGTCTAGACTTTGTTTGTTGGAAAATAATGATCAAGTACTTTATTGTAACTTAACTATGGTTTTGGAAATGCAAGTTTTATCCGCTGCTTTACTACTCTGTTTTACTTATATATTCTGTCTTGTGATATCTGCATGCATGTTTACCATGTTTAAACGCCCCTCCGAAGCTAGTGTGCTTGCAAGAGTCACCCTGGCGGAGGTGGGGTGTTACATTTGGTATCAGAGCATAAGGTTTACAAGATTTGAGCAAAAGTGTTTTTGAAACTTACCTTTTGAAAAACTATTTTCAAAACCAATTAAGTATTTTCCAAGAAAAGTCTAGTTATTTTAAAAAGGCTATTCCCCAAAAGCCATAGCACTATCCTTCGTTTCTTCGTTCTGAATCTATCTTTTTCTTCGTTTTAGTATGGCCGATCGCTTTAACATCCCGGAAGGCGTACAAATACCCGTCTGGTTCTGGAGATTTATGGAGGCAAGGGCGAATGAAGCCGTCCCCGCGAACATTCCTCCTCCTTCCCCCGTCGCTAACATCTCTCCTCCTTCCGTAGCTGAGGTTCCTCCTCCCCCTCAGCATACACAAGTGAATTTCGCGGAGCTTTGCAAAGACTTTAAGGCGATGGGCTGCAAGAATTTTGTTGGAACGAAGACTTCTGTGGAGGCAAGAAACTGGTTAAAGGAAACTGAAGACCTCTTTGCTATCTTTGAGGTGGAAGATCGTAGGAAAGTTCTGCTGGCGGTATGGCTATTGAAAGGGGAAGCTGCTTATTGGTGGGTAGTCACCACCACTACTAGACCCATTGAGACTTGGGCCGACTTTAGGACGAGATTTGGGCTTAAGTTTCTATAATCGACAGAAGAGAACCTTCAGCTAGAGAGGTTCCTATCACTAAAGCAAGGGGACATGACCGTTAGAGAATACGTGGATAAGTTTAATCAATTTTCTCAGTTCGGTCTAGAATGGGTTAACACCGCTCGGAAGAAGGCCCTACGCTTTGCTCTAGGATTAAATGAGCCATTGCGCGGTTTGGCCATATCTCATATACCCCTGGGGGCGACCTTCGAGAGTTTGGTGAATATGACCCTACTTCAAGAAGAAGATAAGAGTGTCAAGAAGGAGGTCAAGGTAAATGAGTCCCAAGGCAAGAAGGAAGATACCGAGAAAAGAGATAAGAACAACAACAATTGCAAGGACAACAAGTCAAGAGAAAGAAGGAAGTGCAACTTCTGTGGGATTACTGGGCACATAGCCAAAGACTGTAGGAAGAAGAAGAGGAAGTTGGGCGAATGCTTTCACTATGGAGAGCCTGGACATCTTAGCAAGGATTGCCCCAAGAAGCAAGGACAAGGACAAGGGCAGAATCAGCGTGCAGGACCTTCTGGAGGGCTAGTGCATACGCTCAACATCGCTCCAGTTCTTGATCGAGGTAGTATTTCTGTAGAAAACCTTGTTTACATTTCTGATTTCCTTGTTCATACCTTGTTTGATTCTGGCGCATCGCATAGTTTTATTTATGATTTTGTTGAAAGTTTGCACCTAAGTACTAGTCTAGTTGAGATCCCGTTAGTGTTTCAAATCCAATTGGGGGTTCCACCCTGTGATTTGTGTGGATTTGAAAATCTCTATCTTGAGCATAGAATTCATGTGTAATGCTTAGGTTCTCGGGTTTATGGGATACGGGTTGATTTGGGTGTGGATTGGTTGTGAACATAGGGTGGTGAGGCTCATGATTCGCCTCGGTAATACCCTAGAAATTTCTTGTAACCCTAGAGGTCCCGTCATGTTATGTTATCTTGAATCTCTTGACTCGTCCATCGATGATCTGCAATCTGTAAGGGTGGTCCGAGACTATCCTGATGTCTTTGAAGAAGTAAGGGGGTTACCCCCTAAGCGGGAGATAGATTTCCGCATTTATCTGGTTGATAATGCCAAGCCAGTTACATCGCCATTAGGCACATGGCCCCGCGAGAAAGGAGAGAGCTTGGTAAGAAAATCAAGGAATAGCTTGAGAAAAATTTCATTAGGCGAAGCATTTCAGAATGGGGTGCTCCGGTGGTATTCGCTACTAAGGCGGATAGTCCATTTTACTTAAGCATGGGTTAGAGAAATCACCCTAGTAAGTACATTTGGTAACGTGGATTGGCACTATTTTCAAGAGATAGTTTTCTGCGTGGGATACCGTATAGTATGTAAATGAGATCCAAGATTCACTAACGAATTTTGGAAAGCCTGCATGAAACCATGAGTATGCAGTTGGGTGGAAGCCAAGTATTTTAGGAAAGGATAAGTGGAAGGGGAATGAGAGGCAACGGTGAAATGAGTTCTAACTCATATTTTGGGAACAAGAATTAAGAACTACGGAATTGCGAAGTTAAAAGACGGTCAAGGCACGATGGGATTAAGCACAAGAAAATGCGGCTTAGAAGACTGAAGACTAGATACGCGCATTATATCTCTTTCTAAGAGTATATCCTTGATCCCTATTGTTCCGTAGAGCTTACTCGCATGTTATCTTTTAAGTATATCCTCTCGGTCCTATCCTCAATCTTAGTTCTGTTGCAAACCCCATAAGGAGTATGACTCGCCTGTTTGTGAGATACAGTTGGGGTGAAGATGTTCGTCACCAAACTATTTGGGCTTTATGGGATATGGGTAATAATTGATAGACTTACAAAGAAAGCCCATTTTATTCCGGTGAAAAGCAAGAGGACCGTATCATGGCTAGCATATGTTTATCTTCGAAAGATAGTACGGTTGCATGGAGTTCCTTCTAGCATAGTTAGCGATCGTGACCCAAATTTCACTAGCCAGTTCTGGAACAGTTTGCAAGAAGCAATGGGTACGCGATTGAATCTGAGTACAGCCTATCACCCCCAGACGGATGGCCAAACCGAAAGGGTGAATAGAGTGCTAGAAGATCTTTTTGAGACTTTGTGTTCTTGCATTTGGTGGTACTTGGGAAGACCACCTTCCCCTTGTAGAGTTTGCTTATAATAATAGCTATCAAGCCAGCATAGGGATGACACCATTTGAAGCTTTATATGGGAGGCCGTGTAGGTCACCATCTTGTTGGTGGGAGACAACAGATAGACTTATACTTGGGCCCGATATGATACGAGACACATCCGAGAAAGTTGAATTAGTAAGAAGAAGGATGAAAGCGGCCCAAGATAGAAATCCTATGCTGACAAGCGAAGGGCAGATTTGGAATTCGAAGTGGGAGACATGGTTTTCGTGAAGGTTTCTCCTTTGCGAAATGTGGTACGTTTTGGAGCAGCGGGGAAGCTGGCACCAAGGTTCGTAGGACCCTTCCCTATCATAGAAAGAGTCGGGAAGATGACTTATAAGGTGGAATTGCTGAGAAGCTAGCCGGAGTGCATAATGTCTTTCATGTCTCGCATCTTCGAAAGTGCCTACATGAGTCCGCTGAGGTGGTTGAACCAAGCATTCTTGAAGACATTGAGGTAGAGAAAGCAGCAACCTTGAGAAGAGCTCCGATTCGTATCTTGGGAACAGAGATCAAGAAGCTAAGGAATCGAGAGGTCAAGTTGGTGAAAGTTCAGTGGGGTGAAGCCGACGAAGATGCAACTTAGGAAACCGAGGAGAAGATGCGTGGGCTTTATCCATTTCTTTTTGAGGGTACATTCTCGATCTCTTTTCCTAATTAGCATATCTTTCTTTTTATCCGCGTTTATCTAGTTTATCTTGTTTCGTAGATCTTGTCATGAGAACCTTAGGTAGAAACTCTTGGTTGAAACATGTATTTGAAACATGTTTTGCTTGATGGTTGCAAGTGGTTGCAAGTGTTTGCACGTGGATACTCGTGGATGCATGATACACATTAGGCACTAAGATCGGCTCACACACTTTCATGTTGCATATGCATGAGTGCTTATACTTATTCATGGATGAAACTTGTTGAGCTATCACGTGGATGTTGCATATGGATGAATATTATGTGCACTCATGTAGAGATTATAAATTATGATAGGAATTTGCATACATATGGACTCATTTCACTAACATATTTTGCATTAAGGAGGTTTACTGTATCAGTAACCGCCTGATTTTTGCATTAGATAAGTACATATACACACACCTTTGCATATGATCATACAACATTTAGAATCCTTTAAGGACAATGACTGCACGTGGATGATGTTTTGAGTAGATGGGTGATGGATGGTAGGATACGTTCTTCCTAACTTGGAGATTTCGGGGACGAAATCCTTTAAGGAGGGGAGAATGTAACAACCCGTATTTTTGAATAACATGTTATAACATAAATGGAGGCATAATTAAACTGTAAAATCTGAATCAAGGGAAACGGGCTGTGCCATTGCGTTCGTCTCGGAAAAATACGCGAAATAGAGTCCGAGTTTTCGAAAATCGGAGTCCGTATGACCAAGATATGGCCTCGCGAAGTTTCACGAAAAAATCACTAATTAAAGTATACTTAATTAAGTTAAATGGGTTGCGCAGAGAAATATATACATATTGATATATATATATATATATATATATATATATATATATATATATATAAAATCGAAAATTAAATAAATAAATATGCAAAAATGTTCAAAACAGCGAATTGGGAGAGGGGAATAACCGAACCGGCCGATTTTTGAGGTCGACCCGAGCATGCTGGGTCGACTAGGGGTTAATCCAGGGTGTTTGGCTGTCAACCCGTGGGCCGATTCGCTCAAATGCAGATTTTGCATTTGAATGGTTGTCATGGTTCAGCTTTAATCTAAAGGCCCTAGATGGTTCCTACACTTGACTTCTTCCCCAAGACATGCTTTGATGGCTTGGATTGAATCTAGGGTTAATCCTATGGCTAATACTATCCTAATCCTCTATAAAAAGACCCCAAACCTAGCCTAAATCACCATTATTCAATCCTACAACTAAACTATGTCAAATTTGTTCCTCTCATGGCCTCCACTCTCATGCTAAAATTTTTAAGTTAATTTCTATGAGAGATTTTGAGTTCATACAAGTGTTTTCAAACTTGTATGAGTGTTCTTAGCTTGCATTCAAGTCAAGTTGCAACATTTCTATTTCAAAGCAAGGGTTTTTATTGAATTGGCTCAAGGGTTTTCATTTGGAGCTTACATATTTGGGTTTTTGGTGCTTGCATAAGGGCTTCATCTCAATCTTTATAATAAATATTTATTTGTGTCTTCATAGCATTGTAAGCCCTTTTCTACTTTCTTTCTTTGAACTCTAAAGTTAAATGAATGATGCAAGTTTGGTTGATCATTATATGCAAGTTTGGTTGATCATTATATGCAAGTTTGGTTGATCATTATATGCAAGTTTGGTTGATCATTATGCAAGTTATGTATGACACATGTTATCATGTTATGCAAGTTAAACTTGAGTTTATGGCCTTAAAGCTTCAAGCTTTATGTTAAAGGTTGCATTTTGACAACATGAAAGTTATCATATCCCTTATGATAACTTGCATGTGAGGCTAAATGCGAACTTCTAGCAACTTCTACATGTTATTTATCACCATGTATCACTCATATGCTAAGTTTGGTTTTATGCATGCTTTTGAAGCCTAATAATGCAATATGCAAGTATATGAACATATGTACATTTCATATGCCACCATGTTAAACTTGTGGCTTCAACACCTTTATGTCATGGTTATGCCAAGTTCCCTATTTTATCCTTTATGCGTTGTTGCGATTATGTAAACGATGGGATTACGTTGGGGTTGGGTAACATAATGACATGAACATGATTTTTGTAACATGACGTGATATGTTAACTTGTAATTATGTTTTGGAAACATAATGGACATGACACTTAGAAAATATCAGTGTGGCCAACTCGAGGTTCGGTTGAGTTTGTAGCATAAATCTACCCGGACCCGCCCGGCTTAACTAGTGGCTACAAACAATAGGACCCAATGTGAGAAGTTGGTCATGTTGTGCTCGAACCCGAGGTTAGACCTAGTTGTGGTGTAAAGCTACCCGGACCCGCCCGGCTTAACTAGTAACCACAACAAAGTCTAATGTGAGAGGTTAAAGCGCATTAAGTTAATTAATGCCTCCTGATTAGGGTTAAGTCATGGTCCACTTAATACTTAACCAATTTGGGCTTGATGGATTAATCGAGGTTAAGTCAGGAGCCTTGGGTACTCTTAACCGATTTAATCCACGTTTGGATCGGGTTAACCACATTTAACCCGTTAAGAAACCCTAGTTGCGTGGTCCTTTTCAGCAGTAACCTTCTAGGTAGTATCATAAGACCCTAGGACTAGGCTAGGGTGGGGCACGATTACTGGGCTGATTGTAAGAGACCAAAATAGACGGCGGAATGATGCCCCGGTTGTTCAGGCGGACCATGGTCATGCACATCAAGTCCGGAGTTGAACACGGGCAACGGTAGGTTTGGACTGTGCATCAGGGTATGGTGTCAGAGGGTTACACCATAGGGCCTGATACACCCTAGGGTGGACCCTGCACAGTCAACTACATTACATGATTAAGCCGCATGACACCGACACCTGACGAGTTAGGCTTATAGGGAGCCGATCGACTAGACTGTGTAGTTGGACCTTGATTTAGGTCACCTCATTATATTGGGCCAAGCTTGGGCCAAGGGATCAATTCTTGTTTTTACTTGACATGTTAGAATGCTAGTACACCCGTGGTGCAAAACTTAACCTTGATTATGCGATGACACCTTTATCTATCTTGTTAGCTAATCACCATGTCAGTATGTTGTTATCCTTATGTTCATCTCAGCTTCTCATGCCAGTTAACTTTACTAGTTCATAGACAGATAGTAGTAGGGCTTACCAGTCTTTTTGACTGACCTGTTTTCTTTCGCCTCTTTTCTTCCGTTTCCCCCCCTCAGGTCCTCAGGGTGGGAACATTGGAGCTTAGCTTGGATCTTTATAGCTTGCTTACTGGATTTGCTCATGTACGCTTTTGGACATTGAGCTAGCTATGGTTTATCACTTCACTTTGGGGATAGTACTTTATGTATTTCAGTTTTTCAGTTTATGCTTTTGTCTAGACTTTGTTTGTTGGAAAATAATGATCAAGTACTTTATTGTAACTTAACTATGGTTTTGGAAATGCAAGTTTTATCAGCTGCTTTATACTATGTTTTACTTATATATTCTGTCTTGTGATATCTGCATGCACGTTTACCTTGTTTAAACGCCCCTCCGAAGCTAGTGTGCTTGCAAGAGTCACCCTGGCGGAGGTGGGGTGTTACAACACTGATTTCTGAGCAGTTGGATTGAACTTCTCACTAAAGCGAGCCTTAAACTGCTCCCAAGTAATCTGATCCTCGGGAGTAGCTGCCTTTATAGCATTCCACCAATTCATTGCCCGTCCTTGCAGCTGATGGGATGCTAGCCTTCTCTTCATCGCATCCTCGATACCCAAATCTTCGAAGATACGCTCACAGCTATCCAACCAATCCTGAACATCTGTTGCTGACTCCGTTCCGTGGAACGGCTTCCCACCAAGACTAGTATAATCCTTGTTCAGCTTGGCGAAATCGGCCCTAGGCGCCTGCACTATTGCACCACCACCATTACCACCATTGGGAGCTGCCCTCTGCACATCCCTAAGCATTTTCCTCATGAGGTCAGTAAACATCGTCCTCATGTCAGCGACATTCCCATTATTAGCTCCTCTACCGGCACCTCTTGCGTATCGACTCATCGTTCAATCTGAAAAGAGAAAACGATTAACCATCTCCATGGTGGTGCTAGTGCAGTGCAACTTCATCCTTAGCTATACTAATAATATATATATATAGCTTTAAAAACCAAAATAATTACAAATACGCGCTCTCATATACGTATACTATCTCTCCCTGATGACTTCCCAAGGTTAACTACGCAACCTAGAGCTCTGATACCAAATGTGACGGCCCGCCCCGCTTCAACCCACATATACTCCAAAAGTGCGTTGTACACATGTCTAGTTAGCACGGAACGGTCGTCAGAAGGAAAGGTAAAAGACGAAGAATCAATAAGGAACCTGTAGAATGTCTCAAAGCGCATGGAACAAAATATAATAACAACATACTTGACATATAACAGGTGAGACAGTGCATGAGCTGAAAACAAACTATCATAGCAGCGTAAAGTCCAAATAAAGCTTATGTTCCACATCATCATTATTACAACTTTTCAAACTGTCTCTAAAGGTAAAAGCAAGATAAGGGAGGTACACTACTAATGCCCGAGTAGTGCCCACCAACGACACAGGGAGAATATCTATATATATATATCATACGTGAAAGCCTCCTGCTCGCCTCCGAATCAGCTACTCGTGCATCACCAGCTAACATGTCTCTAGTCTGCTCGTGAGAGCACCCAGAGTAATAAGAAGAGACATAAAACTATGGGTCAGACAAAAAGTCTGATATGAGCGATAAGCAGCTAAACAGAACAATAACAGATATACTAAACCATACCTGAACCTGCAACCAAAGAGTTAGCACTACATACTGTACAACACTCTAAGGTGCCACTGAGCAAATGGTGTAAAGATAACAGGGGTGGGGGTGTGCATGTCATAATGATGGCAAACGAGTCAACCATAACAACCATCCTCACATCTCTCACTCAGTGCGTAAAGCATACGATGTCCACCACTGTCAATCACTAGACCCATCGAAGTAGTGATGGAGTTTGACTTGTACAACTACTGCTACTACCAAGCTTACCACATGGAGTCATGACCAATCTTTACAAATGACCCCACTTCATTGGTCTATAGCCCTTTATTCGTACCTAGGCCACTATGTCCCTGAATCCGTTCACGTACTCCCTACACATATTGATTCAAAGTTACAGACATTGACAACCCCTTAGCACACGTCCCGCAGCAAAGCCCAATCATGAAGCCCACTCATTGGTTCCCAACTGGATCCTGAGTCAAAGCTTCTCATTTGGACTTCCTTTGCATCTCGGGTTTTGGTCGAATTGAAGTTGGTCTTCAAAAGAGTCGTCGCGTGATAGTAGAAACGTTTGTTCATTCGGTTCGGTTTGGTGTATGGGGTCCTGCATGCCACATTGGTTCGGTTCGGGTGTCCTCATCTAATTTGGTTCGGTGCTCATAGCTCATGCCTTGGTTTGGTGGTTGCTCTCTCTAGAATGTCCCGATCCGATCCGGTGCTTCGCTCCGATCTCAGCTCCGAGTTTGATCCTCCGATCTGATCCCTACACTCTTGCTTCCGATCCACTCCCTATGTCGTTGCTTCCGATCCGATCCCCTGCACCCTTGCTTCCAATCTGATCCCCTGCCCAACTCCAATCCTAAGCAAGTGGCCTTCCTTTTTTCCATACTTTCCCTTGTGCCAAGCCTCGGTTCAGTTCGGTGATCCCTTGCCCAGTCCACTATCCGATCCGAGCCCATCCCTCCGATCCGATCTGAAAGCCTACACCATTTTCTGCATCTTTTTCCAGCGAGTGTTTTACGCCATTCGACGGCGTTTTCGACCACTCTATCCATTCTAATCAATCACAAAGCATACCACAAAGTCATAGCAACAAACAGAAGTGACCTCAAACACCAAAACATCAATATGATAGGTTAAAATGGATCAAACGTAACCAAAACCCCGTATTTTCCCTTAAATATGTTCAAGCATAATTAATGATAGGATTAGCAAAACTAAACCAAATTAACCTAAGTTCATATCAGAGGTCTAAAACAACATTTAAGAATTTATAAATATTTTTCCAGAATTTTATCATGTTTAAATCGCTAATTAGCACTAATTACCCTTAATTAACCATAATTAGTGAGGAACTATGCAAATCACTCACCTTAGCCACAAATAAACCTTAAATCTGAAATAAATCTCTGATATGGCGCGAATATCAATGCGAAAAAGCAGCTCTAATCTCGATTTGGTGAAGATCTCCCTTAATTTGATGTTGCTAAGCTTAATCCTTGATTAGAAAATGATTTGGAGGTGATTTAGAGGTTGGAGACCATTTTTAGGGTTTCTGAGAGGTAAGTGGAGGCCAGAAGACTGAAATGGAATGAAACCCTAACTCTTTTCAGCCTCCCCATAACCCCATCCCGAAATGGGTTATGGGCCCATTGACTAATCACCCCATTTGGCCCGGTTAAGCTGTTTTTCACTTTCCAAACCTTATTTCTGCCATATCTCCCAAACGGTAAATCCGTTTAGCTATTATGACCACTCTACGGAAAGGTAAACCATCAAATGAATCTAATAGAGGTGGTTTCAGGTCAAAATTCCTTCCTGATCAAAAATTATGGCCATAACAGTATCAACTAGGGGCAAAACGGTCATTTAAAAATCGGCAAAAATCACGAACATGGGAAATGACCCCAATGGTTGTCTCCCAAAGCAACATGACCATACGACGTCATATGAGAAAGAAATAAATTTTCTACGATCCTCCGATGCATAGAATGCGGGTTATTACAATACCCCACCTTAATTGACTTCATGATTGATGGAGGAATGGTTAAGGTTCAATAGTGAAGATGGGTTAGCAAGATGGTTAATTAATAAGTGATTAACGATGTTTTGTAACATCGTGTTAATTTAAAGGATTTTGAAATGTTTTTCTAACTGGGATAAGATATATTTTCTCGAATAAAGAAATTAGGATATTGGAAATGTTTTCCAATAATCAAGAGAGAAAAATAGAGCTTTGAAAGGATATGAAAGATGAGATAACAGGAATTGGAAATAATAATTTAACAAGAAATTAAATTAAAAGGGGCCAGTGTTGTTTGATGGTTGATCGGTAGACTTTCCAATTAGAAATAGGACCGTTGATTGTATGGATGTTTCTTTGATAGTTAAATCACCGACTATCAAAGTTTTGATTTATTTTATACCTCCGTTGTAATATGGAGAGACCGGGATTAGATTTAATATCTGAAACCACTCTGTATTGGCATTATAATAACCCGCATTCTACGCATCGTAGGATCGTAGGATATTTATTTCTTTCTTATACGAAGATATATGGTCATGTAACTTTGGGAAACGACTATTGGGGTCATTTCCCATGTTCATGATTTTTACTGATTTTTAAATGACCATTTTGCCCCTAGCTGATCTGTTTCGGCCATAACATTTGATTGGAAATGAATTTTGACCTAAAACCACTTTCATTAGATTCGTTTGATGGTTTACCTTTCCATAGAGTGGTCATAATAGCCAAACGGACTCACCGTTTGGGAGATATGGCTGAAATAAGGTTTGGAAGGTGAAATACTGCTTAGCCGGGCCAAAAAGGGTGATTAGTGAATGGGTCCATAACCCATTTCGGGATTAGGGTTATGGGGAGGCTGAAAAGAGTTATGGTTTCATTTCATTTCAGCTTTCTAGCCTCCACTTACCTCTTAGAAACCCTAAAAATGGCCTCCAACCTCTAAATCACCTCAAAACCACTTTCTAATTAAGGATTAAGCTTAGCAACATCAAATCAAGGGAGATCTTCACCAAATCAAGATTAGAGCTGCTGTTTAGCATTACTATTCGCGCCATATCAGATATTTATTTCAGATCTAAGGTTTATTTGTGGCTAAGGTGAGAGATTTGCATAGTTCCTCACTAATCAAGGTTAATTAAGGGTAATTAGTGTTAATTAGCAAATTTAAACATGATAAAATTCTGGAAAAATATTTACAAATTCTTAAATTATGTTCTAGACCTCTGATATGAACTTGGGTTAATTTGGTTAAGTTTTGCTAATCCTATCATTAATTATGCTTGAACATGTTTAAGGGAAAATATGGGGTTTTGGTTGTGTTTGATCCATTTTAACCTATCATATTGATATTTTGGTATTTGAGGTCACTTCTATTTGTTGCTATGACTTTGTGGTATGCTTGGTGATTGATTAGAATATATAGAATGGTCGAAACGCCGTCGAATGGCGTAAAACACTCGCTGGAAAAGTTGCAGAAAAGGGTGTAGGCTTTCGGATCGGATTAGAGGAATGGGCTCGGATCGGGTTGTTGAGGACTGGGCAAGGGATCACCGAACCGAACCAAGGCTTGGCACAAGGGAAAGTATGGCAAAAAGGAAGGCTATAATGGTTGAACTGGGATCGGATCGAACTAAAGAAGGGGAGTCAGATCGACTGAAGAGAAGAAAAGGGGATCGGAACAGAAGAGGAAGGGGAAGTGGATCAGAGACCAGGAACCCGACCCGAACCGATAGAGCAAGTGTATACCGACCCGACTTGCCAGAGAGCACCCGAACCGAACCAATGTACCACGAAGGGACTTGAAGGCCACGACCCGACCTGGAGAACTTGGAAGGAGGCCGATCTGAACCGATAAAGAAGAAGGACTGGGGATCCGAACCGATCCAGTGATGACCAATAATCCGAGATGCAAAGGTAGTCCAAATGGAAGTTAGAGCTCAGGATCCAGTCGGGAACAAATGAGTTCACTTCATGATTGGGCTTTGCTGCGGTACGTGTGCTAAGGAGTTGTCGACGTTCATAACTTCGATTCACCATTGAAAAGGGATGATGGGCTACATATCAGTGCAGTAGAGTCATCACGACTCGAGGGGCAAAGTGACCATAGCAGGACTACGTATCAGTGCAGCAGAGTCATCATGACTCGAGGGGCAAAGTGATCTTAGTAAGACTATGAGCCAGTGCAGTGGAGCCATTATGACTCCATGGGGTAGAGTGGACATAGTAAAGGATTAGTAAGGCTATGAGCCAGTGCAGTGGGGTATGTACGACTCCATGGGGCAAAGTGGACATAGCGAAGGATTAGTGGCTATGGATCAGTGTAGTGAAGCCGTTATGACTTCATGGGGCAAAGTGATCATAGCAAAATGTTGGTTGATCGAAGTGGTGGATATCGTATGCTTTACGCACTGAGTGAGAGATGTAAGGGTGGTTGCTATGCTTGATTGTTTGCCATCACCATGACATGCACACCCCACCCCCGTATTTTTTACACCACTTGTTATGGCACCTTAGAGTGTTGTACAGTATGTAGTGCTAACTCTTTGGTTGCAGGTCCAGGTTCAGGTATGGTTTAGTATACCTGTTATTGTTCTGTTTAGCTGTTTATCACTCATACCAGACTTTTTGTCTAACCCAGAGTTTTATGTCTCTTCTTATTACTCTGGGTGCTCTCACGAGAAGACTAGAGACAGGTTAGCTGGTGATGCGCGAGTAGCGGATTCGGAGGCGAGCAGGAGGCTTCCACATATGATATATATATAGATATTCTCCCTGTGTCGTTGTTGGTCACTACTTTGGGCATTAGTAGTGTACCTTTCTTGTTAGCTTTTTGAGACAGTTTTTAAAAGTTGTAATAATGTTGGCTTCGAATCATAAGCTGTACTTTGGATTTTCCGCTGCTATGATAGTTTGTTTTCAGCTTATGCACTGTCTCACCTGTTTTATGTTAAGTATGTTGTTATTATATTTTGTTCTATGCGTTGTGAGACATTCTACAGGTTCCTTGTTGATTCTTCATCTTCTTCCTTTCCTTCTGACGACCATCCCGTGCTAACTGGACATGTGTATAGCGCACTTTTGGAGTAAATGTCGGTTGGTGCGGGGCGGGCCGTCACATTTGGTATCAGAGCTCTAGGTTGCGTAGTTAACCTAGGAAAAGACACTAGGTAGAGAAAGTACTTATATGAGAGTGCGTATTTGTGATTACTTTGGTTTTCAAAAGCTATATATATACTATTAGTATAGCTAAGGATGAAGTCGCACTGCACTAGCACTACTATGGAGTTGGTTAATCGTTTTCTCTTTTCAGATTGAACGATGAGCCGATATGCAAGAGGTGTTGGTAGAGGAGCCAATAATGGGAATGCTGCTAACATGAGGACGATGTTTACTGACCTCATGAGAGAAATGCTTAGGGATGTGCAGGGGGCAGCTCCCAATGCCGGTAATGGTGGTGGCCTAATAGTGCAGGCGCTTAGGGTCGATTTCGCCAAGCTGTGCAAGAATTACACTAACCTTGGTGGGAAGCCGTTCCACGGAACGGAGTCGGCCATGGATGTTCAGGATTGGTTGGATAGCTGTGACCGTATCTTCGATGACTTGGGTATCGAGGATGCGATGAAGAGAAAGCTAGCGTCTCGTCAGCTGCAAGGGCGAGCGATGAATTGTTGGAATGCTATTAAGACATCCACTCCAGAGGATCAGGTTACTTGGGATCAGTTTAAGGCTCGCTTTAGCGATATGTTTATCCCAGCTACTCAGAAGTCGGAATTGTTTAGGAAGTTCTTGGAGCTTAAGAAGAATGGTAGGGCAGTCTCGGACTATATTGATGAATTTGACACTTTGTCGAAGTATGGATTATCCCTTATCAACACTCCTAAGAAGAAGAATGAGAAGTTCATTACTGATTTGGATGGATACTTAGAGGAAAGGCTTATCAACCACATCGATGAGACTTTTGAATTGATAGTTGGGAAAGCTTTGAGATCAGAGAGTCTTTACCCTAAGTCAAAGACTGAGGTTGCATCTGCAGATGGGCTGAAGTCGCAAGCAGGCGGTGGAGGAAAGAATAACACTTAGAACAAAAGGAAGCAGAACCAAACTAAGAATGGCCAGAAAAAAAGCAAGAAAGATGTTGAGTGCTTCAGCTGTGGTAAGAAGGGCCATTATGCCAAAGAGTGTCGGGCCAAGCCAACGGATAGGAAGTGCTACAACTGTGGCCAAGTGGGACATCATAAGGATAAATGTCCACAACCTCTTAATGAGAAGTAGATTGTGAAAGCATATGCTATCGATGTTGTTCCTTCTTCGTCGAATGCCCCAACTGCGGCGGAGAAAGGAAAGAATGTCGTCATTCAAGGTATGCTTTCTATTCAAGATGTACCTGTTCGAGTTTTGTTTGATACCGGGGCTTCCCGTTCCTTCATATCTAGTGACCTGGTAGATAGGTTGGGACTGGAACCCGAGATAGTCGATAGACCGTTGGTTGTGATGAACCCGATTGGTGATTCGACTAACCTTAGTATGAATTGCCAAAATTTGGTCTTATCGAGTCATGGATGCATGTTTGTTTGTGATTACTTTGTTTTGGGCTTTACTGGGTACGACATTATATTGGGGGTCGATTGGCTCCAAAGATACGGGGTGGTTGTAGACTGTGAGGGTTTTTTGGTGATAGTTAGGGCGGATGATGGGCGGAGGATAGTGTTTTGGTAGTCTACCTAGTGATGGGGGTAATGGCTAGTTTTATAAATTCCCTCGACATCCCGCATGATGAGTTGTCAGATGTGCCCGTGGTTGGCCAGTATTCGGATGTCTTCGAGGAAGTGACCAGACTTCCACCACACCGAGAGATTGAGTTCCGTATTGATTTAGTGAAAGATGTCAGACCTATAGTGATGCCACTTCGTTGTATGGCACCAAGGGAGAAGCGAGAGCTCGGGGTGCAATTAAGTGATCTTTTGAAGAAGGGGTTTATTAGAAGAAGTGTCTCCGAGTGGGGAGCACCAGTTGTGTTTGCCACTAAGGCAGATGGTTCTCTTCGTTTGTGTGTGGACAATCGCGATTGAATAAGGTGACGAGGAAGAATAAGTATCCTCTTCCACGGATAGATGATTTGTTTGATCAACTGGAAGGAGCAAGAGTGTTCTCCCAGTTAGACCTCGCGACAGGATTTCATCAGCTCTGAGTAGCGCTGAGAGTGTTCCGAAAACGACATTTAGAACGCTGTCTGGATTCTATGAGTGGTTGGTTATGCCATTTGGGTTGACCAATGCACCAGCATACTTCGTAGATCTTATGAATCGGGTATTCAGAGATCAGTTGAATAAGTTTGTTCTTGTGTTCGTAGACGATATCCTTGTTTACTCGAGGACAGAGGAAGAACACAAGGGACATCTGAGGATAGTGATGGAGGTGTCGAGAAAACACCAATTGAAAGCGAAGTTTTCTAAGTTTCACTTCTGGAGGAGGGAATTGAGATTCTTGGGCCATGTTGTTTCAGAGAATGGTATTGCCGTAGACCCTGCGAAGGTGGCTACGATACAGGATTGGTCTATGCCCAAGAATGCAACAGACGTAAGAAGCTTCTTGGGGTTAGCTGGATATTATCGTAAGTTTATCCAGGGCTTCTCCAAGATAGCAGCACCGTTGACTTAGCTGAATAAGAAGAATCAAGCCTTTGTCTGGGACGGAGTGTGTGAGAATGCATTCAAGAGTCTAAAAGAAAAGTTGACATGTGCGCCAGTGTTAGTCATTCCTAAAGGGAATGAAGAGATGACGGTATACACGGATGCTTGTGGTACCGGACTAGGTGTTGTATTGATGCAAGGAGGTAGGCTTGTAGCTTATACTAGTCGACAACTAAAGCCGCATGAGAAAAAGTATCATATCCATGATTTGGAACTGGCAGCGATCGTGTTCGCGTTGAAGATGTGGAGACATTATCTCTTGGGAGAAAGGTTTGAGTTGTTTACCGATCATAAATCGTTAAAGTATCTCTTCTCTCAAAAGGATCTAAATCTCTGACAGCAAAGATGGTTAGAGTTCTTGGCTTCGTATGATTTTGATATCGCATATGCACCTGGGAAAGGCAATGTGGTAGCCGATGCCTTGAGTAGGAGACATGCCAGTTTAGGGGCTATGTTTCTTGAATGGAAGCAACTGGAGCATATCGCAGGGTATGATTTCAGACCAAATTGCGAATTGGATCCAGAGATGTTAGCTAGTTTGACGATCATACCCACTTTGATTGAGCGGATTGGTTCCAGTCAGAGGGACGATCCTAATCTATTAGAAATCATCTCCAAGTTGGAGATGGATATCGACGGTGAAGAGATGAATTTGTATGGGCTTGATCGAGAAAGATGGCTTCAAAAGAATGGAAGACTAGTTATACCCAATGTGAATGGTTTGAGAGATGAAGTGCTTAGGGAATGTCATCACTCAAAACTGACTATACACCCCGGTGGTGATAAGATGTATCGAGACATGAAGCAGACTTACTACTAAGAAGGGATGAAAAGAGACGTTGGGAAGTTTATATCCAAGTGCATGAATTGCCAGTTAGTTAAAGCCGAGCAAAAGAAGCCTAGTGGGTTGTTGCAACCATTAGAAATTCCCGAATGGAAATGGGAGCAAGTCTCGATGGATTTCATTGATGGCTTACCAAGGACTAAATCGGGACATGATAACATTTTGGTAATTGTGGATCAATTGACTAAGATTTCAAGATTTATACCTGCCAAATCGACCAGAACGGCAGCTAAGTTAGCAGAACTGTAAATGAAGTGGGTAGTGAGATTTCATGGAGTACCTAAAATCATTGTGAGTGACCGAGACCCGTTGTTTACTAGTGGGTTTTGGAAGAGCTTACAAGAGGCTCTAGGGTCGGAATTATATCTCGGTACCGCGTATCATCCTCAAACTAATGGTCAGACAGAGAAGGTGAATCATATATTGGAAGATCTCTTGAGAGCTTGTATATTGGATTTTGGTGGATCATGGGATGACCATTTGCATCTAGTAGAGTTTGCATATAATAATAGCTACCAATCCAGTATCAGTATGGCTCCATATGAAGCTTTGTACGAAAGACCGTGCAACTCACCATCGTGTTGGATAGAGACCGGTGAGAAGTTTGTTCTTGGACCAGATGTGGTGAGGAAAACTTCAGATAAGATTAAGATCATACAACAACGGATGAAGGCTGCCCAGGATAGGCAGAAGAGTTATGCTGACAAGAGGAGAAGAGACTTGAAATTCTCCGTTGGTGACTTGGTGTTTGTCAAGGTTTCTCCGTTAAAGAGCGTGATACGATTTGGCAGGAGAGGCAAGTTGGCACCAAGATTTGTTGGCCCATTCCCAGTTCTCGAACAAGTTGGGAATTTGGCGTATAGAGTTGACTTACCAGAGAAGATGGCGGGAGTTCACAACGTATTTCATGTTTCCCAGCTAAGGAAGTTCATGCACGACCCAGATATGGCTATTTCACCTGATCAGTTAGAGGACTTCGAAGTGGAACCCGAGGCGGTTGGGAACCGCAAGCCGATTCGTATTGTAGAGCAAGATACGAAGCAACTTCGAAGGAAGGCAGTGAAGCTAGTCAAGGTTCAGTGGGGCGAGAATGAGAATGACTGTACTTGGGAGACAGAGGAGAGCATTAGGAAGACATTTCCCGAACTCTTTGTCTGGTAAGATTTACTTTGCAATTTAGTTATTCCGTATGCTAGGATAGGCTTGTTTTGTTTGTTTTGCATGTTTGATTGTTGTTTTACGGTTGATAGGCATGCGGGACCCCTTATGTGTTTTGGTTAGGGAATTTCGGGGGCGAAATTTCTTAAGGGGGGGGGGACAGAATGTAACAATCCACATTCTACGCATCGGAGGATCGTATGATATTTATTTCTTTCTTATATGAAGACATATGGTCATGTAACTTTGGGAAACGACTATTGGGGTCATTTCCTATGTTCATGATTTTTACCGATTTTTAAGTGACCGTTTTGCCCCTAGCTGATCTTGTTTCGGCCATAACTTTTGATTGGAAAGGAATTTTGACCTGAAACCCCTTCCATTAGATTCGTTTGATGGTTTACCTTTCTGTAGAGTGGTCATAATAGCCAAACGGACTCACCTTTTGAGAGATATGGCTGAAATAAGGTTTGGAAGGTGAAAAACTGCTTAACCGGGCCAAATAGTGTGATTAGTGAATGGGCCCATAACCAATTTCGGGATTAGGGTTATGGGGAGGCTGAAAAGAGTTAGGGATTCATTCCATTTCAGTTTTCTAGCCTCCACTTACCTCTTAGAAACCCTAAAAATGGCCTCCAACCTCTAAATCACCTCCAAACCACTTTCTAATTAAGGATTAAGCTTAGCAACATCAAATCAAGGGAGATCTTCACCAAATCAAGATTAGAGCTGCTGTTTAGCATTAGTATTCATGCCATATCATAGATTTATTTCAGATCTAAGGTTGATTTGTCGCTAAGGTGAGTGATTTGCATAGTTCCTCACAAATCATGGTTAATTAAGGGTATTTAGTGTTAATTTGCGAATTTAAACATGATAAAATTCTGGAAAAATATTTACAAATTCTTAAATGATGTTTAAGACCTTTGATATGAACTTGGGTTAATTCGGTTAAGTTTTGCTAATCCTATCATTAATTATGCTTGAACATGCTTAAGGGAAAATATGGGGTTTTGGTTATGTTTGATCCATTTTAACCTATCATATTGATGTTTTGGTGTTTGAGGTCACTTCTATTTGTTGCTATGACTTTGTGGTATGCTTGTTGATTGATTAGAATAGATAGAATGGTCGAAAAATCCGTCGAACGGCGTAAAACACTCGCTGGAAAAAGTTGCAGAAAAGGGTGCAGGCTTTCGGATCGGATAAGATGGATGGGCTCGGATCGGGTAGTGGACTGGGCAAGGGATCACCGAACCAAGGCTTGGCACAAGGGAAAGTATGGCAAAAAGGAAGGCCACAATGGTTGAACTGGGATCGGATTGAACTAAAGAAGGGGAGTCGGATCGACTGAAGAGAAGAGAAGGGGATCGAAACGGAAGACGAAGGGGAAGTGGATCGGATCGGAGACCAGAAACCCGATCCGAACCGATGGAGCAAGTGTACACCGACCCGACCCGCCAGAGAGCACCCGAACCGAATCAATGTACCACGAAGGGACTTGAAGGCTACGACCCGACCCGGAGCACTTGGAAGGAGGCCGATCCGAACCGACAGAGAAGAAGGACTGGGGACCGAACCAATCCAGTGATGACCAATAACCCGAGATGCAAAGGTAGTCCAAATGGAAGTTAGAGCTCAGGATCCAGTCGGGAACAAATGAGTTCACTTCATGATTGGGCTTTGCTGCGGGACGTGTGCTAAGGAGTTTGCGACGTTCATAATTTCGATTCACCATTGAAAAGGGATGATGGGCTACGTATCAGTGCAGTAGAGTCATCACGACTCGAGGGGCAAAGTGATCGTAGCAGGATTACGTATCAGTGCAGTAGAGTCACCATGACTCGAGGGGCGAATTGATCGTAGTAAGACTATGAGCCAGTGCAGTGGAGCCATTGTGACTCCATGGGGCAGAGTGGACATAGTAAAGGATTAGTAAAGCTATGAGCTAGTGCAGTGGGATGTGTACGACACTATGGGGCAAAGTGGACATAGCGAAGGATTAATGGCTATGGATTAGTGCAGTGAAGCCTTTATGACTTCATGGGGCAGAGTGATCATAGCAAAATGTTGAGTGATCGAAGTGGTGGATATCGTATGCTTTACGCACTGAGTGAGAGATGTGAGGATGGTTGCTATGCTTGATTGTTTGCCATCACCATGACATGCACACCCTACCCCCGTATTCTTTACACCACTAGTTATGGCACCTTAGATTGTTGTACAATATGTAGTGCTAACTCTTTGGTTGCAGGTTCAGGTATGGTATAGTATACCTATTATTGTTCTGTTTAGCTGCTTATCGCTCATACCAGACTTTTTGTCTGACCCAGTGTTTTATGTCCCTTCTTATTACTCTGGGTGCTCTCACGAGCAGACTAGAGACAGGTTAGCTGGTGATGCGCGAGTAGCGGATTCGGAGGCAAGCAGGAGGCTTCCACTTACGATATATATAGATATTCTCCCTGTGTCATTTCTGGTCACTACTTTGGGCATTAGTAGTGTACCTTTCTTGTTAGCTTTTTGAGACAGCTTTTAAAACTGGTAATAATGTTGGCTTTGGATCATATGTTGTACTTTGGATTTTCCGCTGCTATGATAGTTTGTTTTCAGCTTATGCACTGTCTCACCTGTTTTATGTCAAGTATGTTGTTATTATATTTTGTTATATGCGCCGTGAGACATTCTACAGGTTCCTTATTGATTCTTCGTCATCTTCCTTTCCTTCCGACGACCGTCCCGTGCTAACTGGACATGTGTACAACGCACTTTTGGAGTAAATGTCGGTTGGTGCGGGGTGGGCCGTCACAGGCATAAGCGTTCGAATCAACTTATGTTGAAGAGATTATGAAAGCGGAGTAAAATGCAAGGGCTTTTCTGTTAACCCTAGGTAGAAATTGCCCAAGATGGATTAATAGAACGGTGCCTTCGGTTTGTCCAGACCCAAGACAACTTGTATGGACGAGTTTCTGACAGAGTATTTCCAAAGGGATTATGTACGTTGATTCCTTCAAACGTACGAAGTTGGTTGCAAAGAAGGGAAACTTCTTTACCTTAACAATCTGAGTATTTTTGTGGGAATCAATTAGTGATTTCCGATGGATCTAACGATGAGGCATTCAAAGTGAATGGTGGCCTGATGTTCTGGAAGATAATTCAAACCTCAAGCCTCACAACCGGGAATTTGACAAAAATCAGGCAGGCATCATGGCTACGTGGGTCGCTCCCATTAGGATGTATAATCACCTATCTAGAGAAATTCCATTTACTTCTTTAATCTATCGATGCTGTCCCTTTCGGGAAACGGTTGTTGATCCCAACCGTTGGTGATATACATTCGATATACTCAAGCGAAATGAGTGGTCGGTCATGTGTGGGCCAGGTTGCAAGAAGTTCTTGTTGAACCCAGTGTATTCGCCTCTAGAGATACACTATCGGAAGGTGGTTCCATACCTTGTCATGTTGGAAATCCAATCCCCAATAAGCGCCCTGCGGTTTTTGATTTAATATTATATATGGAGCGTGAGATGCAAGCGTTCCGCTAGATTGTTATTTATTTTGATGTAGAAATTATTATAATATCATGGATTTGATATCAAAAATATTTTTGGTTATCGTAAGGTAAAAACCATCCGTGTTTATGTGTGGATCGGTCTTACGATTATCATTTCTTTCGAAAAGATTTTTAAAAGTTAAATCAATGGTTGGAGTTTATTCATACCAGTCCTATGACTGACCCGGAGTTTATTTTGTTTTGTTTTCCCTAAACTCTTGGGTGCCCAAATTTGTACGAGCAGTCAAGTAGTCGGGATTTTTCAGATTCACTTGGAGGAGTTCGAAGCAGGGGGCTTCACCAGTTGCTATAGATTATCATATTTTCCACTGTGTACTATGTTGTATCTGGAAACATGTGTTTATAACTGTTCCAGGAATAGATGTTGTGCTCTGATAATGGTATGTATATACAGTTACCAAATTGTATTTCAAAGTTTATGTTATCTAATATATTTTATCCGTTCCGCTGTGAGTTTGTGATCTTCGTTTTCTTTTATTCTAATATTTCTTTCTTTCTATATCTCATCTTCTAACTTCTTTCTAATAATGATTCGTATTTCTGTGTCATTTTTGTTGGACGTGTGGTGTTATTATTTAAGTCAAAGGGTACGGAAATTCGGGCCATTACATTTGGTATCAGAGCTGAAGGTTGAGTAGTAACCTTGGCTTTGTGGCGTGATTCAATAGAGATAGGGTTAGTGATACCCTAGATTTATTTTGAGTGTATATATGTGAGCGCATATTTGTAGATCTGTTATAAAATCGTTTTATATTGTGTTGGCTGGTTTGTTGAGTGGTTTATGAATTCTGATCGATACAGGATGTACAACTGTATCGATAGGTGTTTCTAAACTCTCGAACAAAGCAATTCGATACAGTATTGTTTTAAAATGGGTAAATGAAATAATTTTGCCCAAAAATTATTTTGATATAAAAGGAATAATTTCTGAATTATTATATATGAATGTGTTGATTGTTATCACAATCAAATGGAATTATGAAATATTGAAATGATTATATAATTTGTATATGGGTAATGTATACAAATGAGATAAACCAAGATTAAGTTCAAACAAAAATTTGGAGTTTAAACCCCCGGTGTTTTGAAATATTTTCTGAAGTATTTTTAAAAGTAATATAGCATTACCTGATGGTATTTTTGAATAAAAATAGTTTTTAAATAGATTTTGGAAATGATTAAGCATTGAAATCACTTTAGTGGCGAGAAAATAATTCTGATAATAGGGTGCAACATTATCTATGTTTATTTTCGAGTTTCTAAGTGATGAATTGCTACCAAAGGAAGATTTTTACCGAGATTGGGTTGAAAAACAAGTTGCTTTGGGAATTCAAAAGTTTTGAATTATTATGGTTGTATATATGTATAAATATGTATGATTTCAAACTAATTTGAAATAAAACTCCGAAATTTGAATTCTATAATTAAAATTTAACTTGTATAAGTTGAATAGATTGAAATGGTAGAAATATATCAAACGACTGAAATAATCTCGAATGAAATTAAAGAGAAATGTTGAGATTCGAATTATTGAAATGAATTCGACTCATGAATAAGCAAGTTAAATATATACTGGATGTTGTTAATTGAAATTGAATTGTGATAAATTTGGATTCAAGTAATAAGTGGATTGACTGAAATAGAAATCAAACTTGAATTGATAAAATGGTAGTGAACTAATCAGAAGTTGCTTAGAGATTTCAAAACTGGAAGTTGGATTGATCTGAAACCAACTGGAAATGAATATATGTATGTCAAGCAGATATTGAAGGGAAGCAAATGCAAGAGATAGGATTATGCCCGACAAAAAGGTACATGTTTACCATATTACTTGGGTTTGATGATTTTATGAGCCTATGGGGCAAGCCGCTTGGCTTTTTGATTTTCTTTTGGATTGGAGAAAGCCTAGAAAGACGAGTTATGGTTTTATCGACTGAGCCGTGCAGAGGAGATGCTGACGAAAATTTTCAGAATTTAAAGTTAGAAAGTTTTCAGAATTTTTGAAAATTTTCATTAGTAAGAATAAATTAATATTTTAATTGAAATAAATTGGTCCAGTTAAACTGAAATTAAGAAGTGAATAAAAAGGATTTTTGGACCTATTTAATAGGGTATGTAGCATCTTTTCCTACCTTAGCAATTTCGAGGATGAAATTATTTTAAGGGGGAAGGAATGTAACGACCCGGATTTTCAACCGTTGAATTCTGAATATTTAAATTTGTTTTAAATATTTTATTTGAATTATATATAGGAATTTATTTAATAAAACGATATTTAAACATATAATTTATAATATAATTTAAAATGAGCTCGTAAAGTCGCGGCAGTTCGTAATTTAACGTTTTGAACTTCAAGTAGATATACAAGATTCAAAATAAGTCGGATCTCTTTGAAACAAGAAACGTTCAGTTCTGTTTAACTATATTTTTCTAATGGAAGAGAAAATTTGAGATTTTGTCTTATATATTGGGAGTTATGCCCAAATCAAATTTTCAGAAAGTCGCTATGGAATCGCATATAGACCATAACGGTTTATTTAATATATTTAAATATTGGTCTTGAATTTAGACAAGCCCTTTGAGACGTAGTTATAAATTAATTTTTAGAATTTTACTGTAATTTCTAATAAATTAAATCTTTTTATTTGGAGTATTTTGCACCCTACATCAATATTTTGGGGTTTCATAATATAAGTTAAACTAACGATATTATTATATTTTTAGGATCGTGGCTCATCGCTCGACACGACCGTACTTTCATTTTCGTCCATAACAGTTCGTTTGTGAATAAAGTAAAATAAGAAAGAAATCTCTAACTATGTTTCTTCCATCATTCTAAAGGAATAGAAAATATATTGGCCATATACATATTTTCATCAATCCATCTTTCTGTCGAAATATCTAAAAATATCTTCTCTACCATGTTTTATTCTGCCTCGCATCTTTGTTTGTCTTGTTGCATCCAAAACAACAATACAACAGTCCAGTCAGCATGTTCTATTCACCACGTTAAAATAAATAAATTATAATACCCTTGCCTACCATGTTTTCTTTAGTCCGTGTTGCCCAAGCTGTTATGAGCCGTGCATTCCACGCTATTCTATTTCCGTGCAAGCCAAGTTACTTTATCCCTTTAAACACTGCTCTTCTCCTCAATTCTGTTTTTCTGAGATCCAAAACTAACCGTGAAAAGATCCAACTTCGTAGATCCATTAAAAATTGAAATTCAAACATTATTTTTTCAAAAGTGGATTCCTTGATTTCGTGAAGACCATCGCACCCTTTTTAAACCCTCAAGTTCGACAATAAGGAGAAAACAAAAGAGAGAAAAACCGTCGCTCTTCTTGGTCTCAGCGTGGCCATGGCGCGTCTACGGGGAGATGTGGTGGTATCTGAGATGGAGCGTTGGAAAGGGTGAAAGATAGGCTATTCATAACCGGACTGTGACGGTTTCAAATGGGTGGTTTTCTAAAAGGTGGGTTATTGGCGTTGGGAAGAGGAAGGTGGAGGCGCCCTTGGGTGATCAGGTGAGGTCGTATGGTGACCCTTGGTGGTGCCGGCGGTGGTTCTAAGAAGTCGAAATCCATTCGGCTGTTATGAGTCCTGTTTTTGCTGGGTAATAGGATGTTTAAATTCTGTTAATAAAGGATTAACACTTAACAATGGTGATTAATACACTTAGAAGGGGAGGCGGGTCAAAGCTGGAAAAGGGGCTGGTTGAGTTGGCTAATAGTAGGAGCCGATACGATTTTTGAAGGGGGACGTTGGCTTTATTTCTAGAAGAAGGTTGAATTTAGTGGAAGGATGGGAGGGCGTGAGTTTCGGTTTACAGCAGCGAAGAAGAGGTTGATGTGTGAAGTGAAGTCTAGTAGGTGATTATCAACGAGATGACATGGGTACTAAGGGTGGTGAGAGGGTCAGACAATGTTCAAGTGGGTATTTTGGGAAAGGATTCGCGATGGCTAAAGTGTTGATGAAGCGAGTCGGATTGTGCGGAGTATTGCCTTCAAAAGGAGTAGCGTTTAATATTGAGGAGGGACATGTGCTAATGGTTCATTGAACGGTGGAGAATAGGAGTGAAGAAATCGACATGTGTGGAAGGAAAATCAGGGAAGGAGCAGTGTGTTTATTTGAAGTGTATTGCAAACTGGTAACACGTTTTCAAAGGGGGAAATTTGGGCATGGACTGTTGACTCAGCAGGCTTTAGTTTGTGGTTACAGGGATTGATATTTCAGTAGGGAGGAGGAAGCATTGAGCAGTACTAATGGGTATAGTTTTGGACTTTGTAAAGGAATAAACATGGGAGAATAATGTAGAGTGCTTAGTTGGTGATTTACAGAAATAGTGGTGGACGTGATGGGTCAATTGGTGAAGTCATGGGTTTCTTGATGTCGGGTTTGAGAAAAGATCTCTAGCAGGCTAAATCGTGACTAAATGGTAATTAGAAAAAAAGATGTGGAGGAGCGGATGAACTGAGGATGGTTTTCTTCGATGCTAGAATCAAAGAAATCGGACGATGTCAAATGCGTGGTTAAGAAAATAAAAAGGAATTAGTCAACGGTAACCAAATGTGTTAGTTTTATAACTAATTATTATATTTATTAAATTTAAAAACATATAAAATTTTAACGTTATAACTTGGCCATATGCGAACAGAATCAGATGAAACCGGTCACGCTGGAATCGCGACGACGAAATCTGCGAAGTGGAACTACTTTCGCTGAGAATTGAGTCACTGGAAATTCGTGATAAAAATCAAACGCCATTGATTTTATCCAAAACAATAGCAGAACCTTCAACTGCAAATAAGGTGAGTAAACTCACTAACTCTGCTTTGTTTATATTTTTATATAAACGAGATTTTATTTAATTTACAGTAACTTTACTGTGCAATGGTTGTTTGGTTGAATATTTGATAAAATTGGTTGATAGGATTACATCATTGATTGATTATTAGTTCTGATATTTCATATTGATGTGAAACAATATTATTGATGTTATTAACATCTGTAGATGCAGGGAAACAGGTTGGAGGGATCCAACTGGATTCCTTAATATTTTATTTACTGTCTTATTTATTATGATATATGATTGGTAATTGATAATGTTATGGTTGAATTACAATGGCCCCATAATTTGGTATTTAATTACCGTAAAATATTTTAGAATGTAGAAAAGGAATTTGAGATTTTAAAAGGAAATTATTTCCAAAATATAGAAAGTAGATTTCAAATGGATTTAAAATAGAAACTTGTTTAATATATATATATATAGTAGTTAGATTTATAAATGATATTTATAAATAAAGTGAAATATCTATCGTTAGATAATGTAAAAATATAAATTCAAGTTGAATTTGTATAAGCAAAGTGGAATTCGGTGTTAACACAGACATTTGAAGTGGGATTTAAAAGCAGTAGTTGTAAAAGAGATTTGAGTTGAGAAAAAGATAATTCAAAAATGAAATCAATAAGTATAAGTTATATTTTTATATACCAAATATTTAACAACAGTGATTTTTACGCTGCCGTTATAATAAATGTTTTTTAAATTCTAAACAGCGATTTTAACGCTGCCGTTATAATGCGATCTAACGATATTGTTATAATAGATGTTCTATAATTCTAGACAGCGATTGTAACGCTGTTGTTAAAAGTAAGGTTTTATAAATCAAATATTTGGAAACAGCGATTATAAAGCTACCGTTATAATCAAAGTTTTTCCGTGAAAGAAGTATGTTTTTAGATTGGATCCGAAGGTTGCGTAAGCAATGTTTGGTGTAAAGTTGTGAGCTTTGACTATTTCAAAGTTGAGAATGTTGTTCAGTTAAGGTCTAAGAGGTAAATATACCCCAACTTAATTGACTTCATGATTGATGAAGAAATGGTTAAGGTTCGATAGTGAAGATGGGTTAGAAAGATGGTTAGTTAATAAGTGATTAACGATGTTTTGTAACATCGCGTTAATTTAAAGGATTTTGAAATGTTTTACTAACTGGAATAAGATATATTTTCTCGAATAAAGAAATTAGGATATTGGAAATGTTTTCCAACAATCAAGAGAGAAAAATAGAGCTTTGAAAGGATATGAAAGATGAGATAATAGGAATTGGAAATAATAATTTAATAAGAAATTAAATTAAAAGGGGCCAGTGTTGTTTGATGGTTGATCGGTAGAATTTCCAATTGGAAATAGGACCGTTGATTGTATGGATGTTTCTTTCAAAGTTAAATCACCGACTATCAAAGTTTTGATTTATTTTATACCTCCGTTTTCAATATGGAGAGACCGGGATCAGATTTAATATCTGAAACCACTCTGTATTGGCATAAGCGTTCGAATCAACTTATGTAGAAGAGATTATGAAGCCGGAGTAAAATGCAAGGGCTGTTCTATTAACCCTAGGTAGAAATTGCCCAAGATAGATTAATAGAATGGTGCCTTCGGTTTGTCCAGACCCAGGACAACTTGTATGGACGAGTGTCTGACAAAGTATTTCCAAATGGATTACGTACGTTGATTCCTTCAAACATACCAAGTTGGTGGCAAAGAAGGGAAAATTCTTTAGCCCAACAATCTGAGTATTTTTGTGGGAATCAATTAGTGATTTTCGATGGATCCGACGATGTGGCATTCAAAGTGAATGGTGGCCAGATGTTCTGGAAGATAATTCAAACCTCAAGCCTCATAACCGGGAATTTGACAAAAATCGGGCAGGCAACATGGCTATGTTGGTCTCTCCCATTAGGATGTATAATCACCTATCTAGAGAAGTTCCATTTACTTCTTTAATCTATCGATGCTGTCCTTCGGGAAATGGTTGCTGATCCCAACTGTTGGTGATATACATTCGATACACTCAAGCGAAATGAGTGGTCGGACATGTGTGGGCTGGGTTGTAAGAAGTTCTTGTTGAACCTAATGTATTCGCCTCTAGAGATACACTATCGAAAGGTGGTTCCATACCTTGTCATGTTGGAAATCCAATCCCTAATAAGCGCCATGCGGTTTTTGATTTGATATTATATATGGAGCGTGAGATGCAAGCGTTCCGCTAGATTGTTATTTATTTGATGTAGACATTATTATAATATCATTGGATTTGATATCAAAAATATTTTTGGTTATTGTAAGGTAAAAACCATCCGTGTTTATGTGTGGATCGGTCTTATGATTATCATTTCTTTCGAAAAGATTTTTAAAAGTTAAACCAATGGTTGGAGTTTACTCACACCAGTCCCATGACTGACCCAGAGTTTATTTTGTTTTGTTTTCCCTAAACTCTTAGGTGCCCAAATTAGTACGGGCAGTCAAGTAGTCGGGATTTTTCAGATTCACTTGGAAGAGTTCGAAGCAGGGGGCTTCACCAGTTAGCTATAGATTATCATATTTTCCGCTGTGTACTATGTTGTATCTGGAAACAGGTATTTATAACTATTCCAGGAATAACTGTTGTGCTCCGATAATGGTATGTATATACAGTTACCGAATTGTATTTCAAAGTTTATGTTATTTAATATATTTTATCCATTCCGCTGTGAGTTTGTGATCTTCATTTTCTTCTATTCTAATATTTCTTTCTTTCTATTTCTCATCCTCTAACTTCTTTCTAATAATGATTCGTATTTCTGTGCCATTTTGGTTGGACGTGTGGTGTTATTAGTCAACTCAAAGGGTACGAAAATTCGGGCCATTACATACTCAAAGGGGACTTGAGTTAATAAATAGTCATTGGAGTTGATGGCTAGAGATGCGAAGGTCGAGAGATTGTCATTATCGTAAATTCTAGCAGACTCAAAGAAGGTGTACTTTGGGCAGTCATGAAGGACCTCGTACCTTGGGCAGTTGTGAAGGGCCTAGTTGTCAAGATTTGAGAAGACAAGAATACGGGTCATGATGGTGTGTGGTGTTATGCTAGAACTGGGGTTACCATTAGCCCTTGACATATGGCAGTCATGATGGGTCGTCATACGATTAACGATGGTTTCAAAGCAGGATTGGCGGTATTAGCCAGAGTCATTCTTTGATGATTGGTTGTTCTGTTTGTACTGTCTCATGTAGGTTGTCCAAAGTCGAAGGAGATGTTACTTGGGTGCTTGTCTGATATTGGTTTAGGCCTCTGGGGCATGTACTTAAGGGATATTGAATTCGATAAGGATGGTCTACATGAGATATGTATAATCTAGATGTTATGAGTGCTTTACCATGATTGAATGAGTATTCTGATTTCCATGGATGAATGGTTGAATTTCTTAATATAAAGGCTATCACTGTCCGGTGTGGGGGAAGACATGAGTTGAGTTCTTCTCTGATGGTTGGTAGATTGGTTTGTTAATCTACCAATTCTCATATACTTTATTGTTGAAGTTTGTTAGTTGTTTTATCGCTCACTAAGACTATTGTCTGACTCAAGGTTTTGTGTTTCCACTTATTAGCTTAGGTTGTTCATCCGGTTGTGGATGGGAAGACTAAGTAGCAGGTTATAGGTTATTAGTGAGGACGATGATGCTGTGGGGAGGTGAGCAGGAGGCTAGTGTACCAGTTTTATTGCTATCTAGTATTTCTATTTCTGCTGTTGAGTGCTCTAAGAGGGTTGTAGTGAGGCCTTATGTACAAACTTTGGTATTCGTTGGATAATCTTTCTGTATGTTGTTAAAGTTTGAAAAGTTTGCTATATGATGCTTCATTACTATTACATGTTGTATAAGTTCTATTATATTTCGTCCTTGCGCTATGAGTTCTACGACAGGTTCCGCTTGTGTTTACCTACTCTGATGATCGTTCATAGGTACCTGGCACACCTTTCAGCGCATTAATTCTCTTGTTTAATGCAGGGGTTATGGGCAATCATCACAATATTATAGGTTTGAAATTTATTCTTTGTTGTTTTGAGATGCTTTCCGGACTCAGAATTAATTTTGATAAAAGTTTGGTTATGGTTTTAAATGATTTTGACAATGTTGGGAATCAACTTGCTTATACCTTAAAATGTTCTACTATGATATTCCCTTTTGATTATTTGAGTTTTAAGATTAGACTACTAATCTCAAACATGAAGATTGAGATATTATTATTGATAAAATAAATAATAGGCTATCTAGTTGGAATAATAGATTTTTATCAAGAGCAAATAGATTACTTCTCATCAACTCTGTATTTCCAACGTATTCGATGGTCGTTCATTGCTTTCCTCAATGGGTGATTGAAAAAATTGACAGAATTAGGTGTAATTTTTTTTTGGAGTGGAGAAAACATTTTAGCAGCTATAAATGTTTAGTTAATTGGGATATTTGTTGTAGATCCAAGGAAAATAGGGATCTTGGGGTTATCAATCTATATAATTTTAGCTCCTCTTATTAGCTAAATGGTTGTGGAAGTTTAGAAATCCTGAAGTACTGGAAACTTGGAAGCAAAAAGTTTCTAAAGTTTATTATGATAGAGACAAAATTATTTTTGATACTAGTTATAGTTGGAATAATAGATTATCTACTTTTTGGAATTCCATATTGAATTGTTTTGATTTTTTTTAACTTATGATGTAAGTTGATTGTTCATTCAGGTGATATTGCATTTTTTGGCATGATTCTTGGATTACTCGATTTCCCCTGAAAATAGAATTTAATGAACTTTTTGAGATTTGCGGCTTTAAGAATGCATTGATTAAAGATGTATATAGAGGAAGCTTAGAACCTCCATGGGAGTTTTCATTTGTGAATTTTAGATGGTGCAGTATTTAGGCAATCCCCTTATTATGAACTAAGTTATCTATGTATCATTTTGATATTAATGAGGATAACATATATCAGGGTCTTGATAGTAGTTTAAAGTACATTTCATAATCTATGTATAGGTTTCTTAATTTTTCAGGTATTTCGTTTTTAAAATTTAAGTTTGTTTGAATTTCATATGTGTTTGATTATACATAGGAAATTAAATACGGTAGAGCATTTAAACATGAAAAATATTATTTTTATTTCTAACTGCTGTTTCTATAACATATTTGATGAAAACATTGATCTTTTATTTTTCTCTTGTACTAAAACTTTCTTTATATTAAAAATGGTTTTAAGTATTTTTGTTTTTAATTGTTCCAATATTTTTAGAGATTGTGATTATTATAGGAATAGTTTTAGATTTGATTCTAATTTCAAGTATAGATATGTACTAGATACTTTAGTAACTATCATTAGTTGGTTTATTTGGTTTAAGAGAAATTAGGAAATGTTTAATTCTAATTCCAATACTATAGATAAAATAATTGTTAAGATTGTATCTTTTAGTCTATAATGGATGACTAACCCTCAGTTTAAGATAAATATGGACCGCTAATTCTAAAGATTTGTGATTAAAGTTAGAAATAAATAGAGTTTGTTTATTAGGAACAATAAGTATTTTAATTCCAATAGAATTTGCATCTGTTATTGATTC
Source organism: Allium sativum (assembly GCA_030737875.1). NCBI lineage: Eukaryota > Viridiplantae > Streptophyta > Magnoliopsida > Asparagales > Amaryllidaceae > Allium > Allium sativum. The sequence continues at coordinate 502,747,878 of CM060921.1, read as the reverse complement.
TGTTTTATTTGATTATTTGAATGTTTTATTGTTATTTTATAGTGTTTTTATGCACATATATATGGATATATATATATATATATATTGCATATATATTGCGCATATATGCATATATATGTGTGTGTGTGTGTGTGTGTGTGATGTTTCTTACTTTTATTTAGTCTTCTTTCAGGATACAGGTAGTTGATGTATGCTTGAGTGCTTATAGGAGAGCAGATTTGGAGAGTCCGTTCATTAATTGTGTTTTTCTGTACTTATGTATTTTTGTATTGGAGGGACTATTGTATTGTATAGGAATATATATACTTCACTATCAGGTGGTGGCCTTGCCGGAACTCAATTTTTGAAGTATGATGGGCGGTGGTTTATCCGGAGCTCATCTATCTACCTGCATATACATATAGTCATAGTCTGTTAGTTATGTTTCTTTAGGGAATCTATCAGGAATATTGGCATCTATTGTATGTGTTTTTATTATATATATATATATATGTGTGTGTGCGTGTGTGTGTGTGTGTTGTGTGTTTGCGTGCGCGCACTCTCTTCTTTCAAAGATCACATAATTTTTTTCAAAAAATACTAATATACAATCTCGGTTTCATGGGTATAAGACACACCCACCAGAATTCTGACTTTTAGGCAGAAATTGCAACAAAGATGACTTTAAAAACATTCAAAAAACGCTACAGAAAGAAATAACATCATTTTTACATATGTTGTGTATCGACATGCAGTAATAATAAAGGATCACATGAAGGGTAAAAAACGTTGTAAAAAAATGATCTAATAACTTTCTCGTGATGTTGTTAATATGTTTTACGACATTTAGGATGATTTGTTAGACTTTTTTCTCAACTTTTTTTTTGTACCATAAAAACTCTTTCTTAGTATTTAGCTTTTTTTTTTTTGTTTTGATATTTATTTATTTAAAAAAATTGGCATTTTTAAAACATTGTTACATAATGTTATGGAAAATTTAAATTGCATTATAAAATCCCCGTAAAGAGTGTAAAATTAATCTCACCATACATAAAGTAGCTTAAGTTAACAGATTATATCGATACCACATTTTAAAATCAATGCATTATATTAATAGAACATTTATATTTATCACATAACTCATAACCAACACGTAAGATTTTGAAATCAAAATATCCAATAATCGTACATCAAACATACACAATAAATTTATAATAGTTCATAAAATAGTAGTGATACATTAAAACATATAGATACACATGCTGTAGCGACCAAAAATAATAGTACATACATTCTAACAAATCAAAATGTAGTTTTAGCAGCAAAAATAACTTTAACCCATAACCTATTGCGATATTGTTTTAGCATCGTCCATCTACCTGTAAAACAAAAGTTAATAAAACATTAATATTGTTAGTACATTCAGAAGCATTTAAGACTGATGAGTAACATGCAAAAACACTAAATTCAAACTAGTAGTAAATTGATCGTGCACATTAGCATTGATTGGTCAATCGAATGCAACTCCCAAATTCCAATATGCAATCACGGAACAGTCACAAAGTGCATTAAATTTAAAGGAGACAAAAAAATATTGGCTTGGCAAATCGAGCATACATCTTCTTATTGCAATCTTATTTCTTATATTACATGATTATAGGTGTGGTTCAATTATGTTGTAAGAATGTAGAGAAAAAGTACTTATTATTAGGCTTGAGTAATGTACTTGCATAGTAGCCTCAAAATGCCAAGAGAAGACCCCCAAATGTGTCAGGTAATGTCCTATTTATCGTTGTAGGAGAGATCGGATTGACCCTAAATCGAGGAAGAAAAAGTGAATCGAATTTTTACTAGGCTTCACAAAAATTCATATCTGATCCTTTGCTATAGGGATCAGTAACGATCCCTCGTGGGATTAGTATACTGCCTTTGTATCCGAGCTAGGGTCAGATTTACTTGTTTGTCCAAAATCATACATTAATCATGTCTTTTAAGGAGATCCACCTTGTACATGCAACGATCAATCATTCAAATGACATATGGATCTGACTGACGTGATTTTATACCCATCCACCTAGTTTTTGCCAAATCAAGAATTTCGGTGCAGATCCGTTATTTTTACTTGATTACACCGTGTCGCTTGCCATTTTTCAACAAATCTAACCAGATTCCCAAGTTATATCGGTCCAAAGATCGGATCCATACCGATACAAGTTAACAAACGAATGCAATTCCAGTCATCTCTAAATGACCGATCAAGTTCCTTTAATGAATTTTGAAATGACTTCCAAGAGTCGATCCATGCGTTATGAGCGATCAACTTGGGTGGATTACATGTTTTCTAAGGTGATCAATCAGATTTCAAAAATGATTGATCAATGAATTCTGAGTGATCCCATGAGGCAATCATGCCTTTTAAGGTGAACAAGCCGTGTCGATTAAGTGTCTCTGAAGTGATCGATCAAGTGAATGTGGAGTGATGCAATGAGTCGATTAGGCTATTTTTGAGGGGTCAGGAAATGCGCGGAAGCGATCGATGTGATCCGAGTTTTCCAATTTCCATGTGGATGCCTACAGTGATGTTTAGTCCGAGTTTGTAAAAGTTTTCACCTGAGCCGTGAGCAATCCGGATGTACAGATCAAAAGAAAAATGGCCTTGCTACAAATCGAGTTAACACTTGCTTTTCAAAACATGTCTTTCTGTGGAAGACGCACTTTGTATAAGTCAAATTTCCGCATTCTCTTTAGATTGACCACAAGTTCCATGTTCATTCATGGTCGTAATCACGATTCAGGATCTCGTTGAATCGTTTAAGTATTAATTAGCCTCTTCAAAATAGTATTGATGTTGAATGTTCACGACAACGTCAGATCGATTCCATGCAAAATTTAATCCATAATTGATGATCCAAGTTATGTCATTGCTAACTATAGTCCACTGTTAGCATTTTGAGCCTCTCCGAACTTTTGATCGAGCATAATATGTACTCATTATGTTTGAACCTCTCTGGTTTTGGGTCATGTACCAGCCGTACATGATGGTTTTGGGGTCCCTCTAGTCTGCCGCTATGCATAATCCATACTTAATGTTCCGAGATTGGGTTGATCCTCATCAACTATCATCCATACTTGATGGTTCACATATTTCTTGATCCCTACCAAGCGTCAGCCATACTTAGTGGTTCACGGTTTGGTTGAATGTCAAGCATTAGCCATACTTAACAGCCCATTGTTGAGATGACCCCAAACCCCGTACTGACGGCGGCAAGGGTAATCCTTGGAATATAACACAGAAACAGATAATAGAAGAACAGAATTAAATAAATACACCAGATAATGAACAATAGATTACACTGGATAAACGTAATCATTAGAGTTACACAGTATACAGGATCATACTTAGTACAAATACAGTTCAGCTATACATAAATGTCTATAGCGGAAAACAAACAAAATATGTACAATAGGAGCTGAACAGCATAAAATAGATAAATGATAGAATCCATCTTCAGCTCCAGCTATCCGGATAAAGCCAGCTAAAACCTGAATACAAGGCTACGCATGTAGAAAAAGGGGCACCCGAGTTTGAAAGTGAAACAAACTACGAGTCAGTCATGGGACTGGTATGAGAAATCTACTCAACACATTTGAAATATGGCAAATCACAGGACCACGCCACTTTCGTGGAAAGGGTCTACTCCATTGGATTGCCAGTGCTTTAAAACAAATCATTCTTTTAAACATCGCAATGCTTTTTATAAAAATGAAGCCATTATAAGACTCAGTTCCCATCACACAATGCAATGCAAACCGGAGGATAGAGTTTTACCTTATAATGGCCAAAATATGCTTGATACGAATAAAACAAAAGCATTTGATATTATTACTAGTGTTTATATGTTTCAAAAAAACAATTTCAAATCATAACTATCAATCATAGACGGCATGGGTACCATATATCATGTCGCCATATATATATATATATACAATCAAAACCGCACAATCACGTATTTGGAAATTGGATTTCCGTCATGAACCAAGGCAAAAGATAGTCCTTACCGAATTCGAGACTCTCTAGCCCGAGCCTCAGGATCAGAACGCATCAACCCTTTAGATCGTCAGGGCCGGTCCACCGTTGTGGATTATTATGCCTGAACACTACGTTTCCCCGCCCTATGGGGCGTACCAACGAATGACTCCATCGGTCCCGGATCGACCGATATATCCGAGGCGCCTCGCTATCCATCATCCACATAAGTAAAATGTCAGGCCGTGTAAAAACACCGACACAACTCCTAGCTAGAAAGAAACGCATGCCCTTCCTGAGGTCCTTCTCCCGTTTCTGGTTCATACCGGGGTGTGAGGCTCGCGAATTCACGTTATACACAAAGTTGCGCCACACAGGAGGTGCTTTGATCATCACCACAAGACTTTGCTTTTCAACAGAAGCCCTGATCATTGGCCACTTAGGCATGCCACACTATCCATTCATGCCATGCGACTGATGTCCACCGATATATAACCTCTGAGCTTGTGCGTTTCAGAGAAGGGCGTTAAGCAAAAGAATAAATTCTCCGCCGCCAAACAGATGTATATTTAATAGAGATCAATCAACACAGAATAAAATCCAATGTCAGACACACAGTCCATTTACAAGTCCGTTATGGGTCTGAACGAAACCGGAGGCACTATATACCTCGCAAACCCATCGATCACCACGTACGTCTGGACGATCACCACTCATTATCCATATTTCGGGATGCCTCCCAATCAGGACCTCGGTTACCATCCAAACGAGGTGAAGATCTCCGGTCTTCGACCACCGTCTTCATCTTCGATTTCTTATCGTCGATTCAATTATTCAGAATGGGATAAACCCGGTCTTTCTGAACAACTCGCGTATATAATAAACAAGTGCTACACTAACATACACACGCATCATTTCAATTCATTAGTCACTAACTGTCGATCAGTAAGAGAACGATTTCCCAAATATTAACCCCGAAGGCCGAAACCAACATCAGATCAATACCCAAGAAACCATTCGACTTAGCCAACCTTCAGTTAGTTTCTAAATTTCACATCCATATCGTTTATAATATTTTATAACGATTTATATTTAAAACACGAATACCATTCAACACATGAATTTCAATTCAACGAATGAATATCGATTCAACACATGAAGGTTTTCTATAGTTTGTATATATCGATAAAAAGGTGATTTTTATATTCAAAACACGAATACCATTCAACACATGAATATGATTCAACGAATGAATTTCTATTCAACAAATGAAGGTTTTCTATTCAACAGAAGAATATAATTTCAACACAGGAAAATAATTCTAACACTTGAATATTATTCAAAATTTCGGCAGCATAACGGCAGGGTAGTTAAAACCGGGACCGTCCCTAGTATGACTCCTCGCTCTACCTTAAAACCTCGTGATTTTTGACAATGAGGAATCATGCATCTAGTTCGCACGCAGGCGGAATGTATATTTATTTCATTTCCACAAACTAATCCTATGTGGTTTCAACCAAATATTTCTCAACCACAAACGGATATTTTTCAACCACAATCAATCAATATCAACCACAAACAATTCCAATCAACCATTCGCTATCAGTCAATTTTCACACCAATCACAACCAATAAATATCGTCCATGGTTTGTGGACGAGGGGCGTATATATATATATATATATATATATATACAACATTTCACTTCTATTTCAACACATATATAATTTTTACAACGCATATATAACTTATACATCGAACGTACAACTTATATAACGCTTATACAAGAGGTGTACAACGCTTATATAACCCATACATCGACTATATAATTTATACATCGTCGTTTCCCATATAGTTTATAAATTAGAAATCTCACATTGGGCTCCACTCGACCAAAAATAGCAGAAGGCTCAGAAAAATATGCGATCTCTTCTAAAATGTAGCAGACGTCCACACGGTCATGATGTTTCCTGTTTCACCGAATTTCGTCATCGTATGATAAAGATACGATTTTTCAAAATTTGCAACGCTTTAAAAGTGTTAAAACTGATTTAAAATATACACAACCGATTACCTCACTGGATGTTCAAAACTTGGTTTAAGGTTTTCGGCAAATCCGTGAAGCGAGAAGGCGATCGGATGGCACCACCTGAAAGGGCTTGGTACGGCGCTCCTGCGCCACCCCTTTATGGCGAACTCGCATGCAAATAGATGGAGGAATTGGGGCTTGGACGACGGAACTTCAGAAGGGCGATTCTCGAGGGATACGAAACTAGAAGGGGCGAGACTGGTGTTGGTTGAAAGAGGAAAGCGAGCTCTTTAAAAAATGTCAAAAGGGCATGATTTTTGGTGTGTGTGGGAGGAGGAAAGGAGGAGAGAAGGGAAGAAGAGAGGCCGTCGTTCGAACGAGGGTTACGGGGAGAGAGAGGCTGAGTTGGCCCAATGAATTTTTTTTCTTTAATTTATATATTTTTAAATTTCGAAAATACCCCCTTTCACACACGAACCCCAATCCAGACCCAACGACTGTCGTCCTTTGCATTTTACCCCCATTCCGAACACAATGGGATATGTTTCGAAGGCCCATTCGAATGTTTCAGTCAGTTTTCATTCAAATTAAAATACAAAACATTCAATATTTAATTTGAACATACATTTCAATTTGCTGGGGCCACATACTGATTCGAAAAATTACAGACAAATAAATCTGGCTATGTCTTGACGATACGGTCCCAAAAAAACTAGTTTCGTCGAATTCTGAGACCGTTTGTAAAATGGCCCTTTTCTGGTCGATCCATTTTAACTGTAATTGACCAAAACACGTTTTCCTTTGCCACTCTCACATACTAGCTTCAAAAATTATGAAATTTGAAACCTAGCAATAACTTCACATCCCGGATCCAACAAAAGTGGTTTCGTCGAATTCCGAGGTCGTATGCAAAATGGCCAATTTCACAAGCTATATAAATTCCATAGCGACCTTTCTGAAAATTCATCTGGTCATAACTTTTGCTTTCCGCTATGAAACTTCGATTTTTCAGATTCGTTAGAAAGGTATTCACTAACAGATTTAAATATTTTTGGTTTCACTCAAATCCGTTTTGTTTTCCACCTAGTACAGTCCGACAAAGTTTGAATTCAATTTTTGAAACTACAGCGCCATTTCAAGCCTTGTTTATAATTAGAATTAATTATATTCGTTTTCAAATGTCGATTCAAACTTACTTTTCATCGTTATTATTTAAAATATTTATTTTAAATATTTAAAATCCACTATTTTAGCCAATTTAAATTTTTTAAATTGGTTTAGATTTTCCGGGTCGTTACAATTGTCTAGACTTCTGCCAAGCATCGACCATACTTGACGGTTCACCAATTTGTTTGCATCTACCAAGCATCATCTGTTTTGATAATGTATAGACTCTCTGGGGTCTTATCAAGCATCAATTATCAAATTCTGAAGCCAACAAATATCGTATTGGGAATAATGATATGTATATCTTCCAAATTCCTCAACAATATCCGTTTAATCAAGGAATCCAATATTGAAATATTCCGAAGATTATTTCTATTCAAATCCATTTCAATTCATATATTAAAACAATTATATTTTCTTTCAGTTCTTTATTCTGATTGTTAACTAGTTCATTCAGATAAATATCTTTTTATCTTTCCAAAATTTGGAATATTTAATCCAAAATCTTTTAAAATCTTTTAATAAGATTTAACACAATTTATCCATATTTTCATTAATTTCAATATTTTCATTTCAGTCGATTTCCATATACGGCCATCGAACTGCATTTACAACGACCTTTTCAAATATTTATTTGGACATATTTTAACATCTAATCTTTAGATTTCAAATCTCTTGTTATCATTTGAAAGCTCTTTTCGATACGAACCCAACAGTTCTGGTTTTAGGAGAATCCGACGGTCGGATCTCCCGTTACATCAATTTGAAGTCAATGGTCGGAATTCGGGAACGATCGCTGCGTGATACGTTCTATTCGAACCATTTAAACACACACACACATATATATATATATATATATATATATATATATAATATCTCATCGATTTCCATTTAAAACGTATTTTATAAATCGTTTATAAATTCGTTTTAAAACGATTCCAACTTCCATTTCAATTTTAAATCAAAATTGAATATTCCATATTATTATAATATTAAAATGATAATATTTTCAAAATATCAGATTTTGAAATCAAATCTTGTCGATATTCATTATAAAATGAATAAAATCGACAGAAAATTCCATTTGAGTTAAAATAGTGCACATTTACTTAACTCGACTTCATATATTTCAATATTTTCATATCCATCCAAAATCGGACATCAAAATCATATTTTGATTTTTTTTTTCCCACTGAATATTGGTTTGAGTTAGTCATTATTCCTGAATTGGAATCATACTTAATCAATCACCAAATAATTTTATTTATATGGATTCCATATATAGCATGTATTCAAAGATAGTGATAAACATTCAGTTCACATCTAGAGTGCAATTTACAACTGTATAAGCATTAAATAATTAAATAACGCCGATAACAGTTTGTCAATCAATTGGTTGACATACAATTAAATGCAAGAGAGATGTGAATTAATTATTATCCCCAGACCCATATGGGGTTTTCAATCATCAATAAATAATTGGGCGAAGTATAAAATTTTCGCTCCAATACCCATGTGGGGTTTACATCACAATCCATGTGAATTTATATATGATTTAATAATAATGGAATTTCTAATTGTAACATCCATCAATCATCAAAAAATAATTGCAATCACTAGAAGTCAAAATATATTCTACTATAAAAATAAAAAACTGTACAAAATTTTGAGTGAGAGAGTTCTCACCATTAGTTTCCACTCCGTCAGTCTTTATTAGAGGATTTTATTTTTACACTAAACTAAACAGGCATTTAATTTAGCTCAAAAATTCAACTTGCTCCATTTATGTTCTGATCAATTCCATATTGTAGAGTTCGTTGTCACGATCGCAACACAACTGAAATCATCGGATTTTGATCTCGTCTGAAAAAGATATGGCATTTTATATATTCGATTACATAAATAGAATAATTATATAATTAATTAAATTGTTAAAAACCTTAATGACGTTATTAATCATGATTAGGCCGTTAACCTTCTTCCTGGAAGCTCATGAACAAATTGAACCATCTTCGACTGGAGAAACCTCACTGCGTCGCCTCCCTGCTCGACCAGACGATGATCCATCGCCGCCCTGACCTCCGCCCCAACACCGCGACCCTCCTCCCTCAGCTCCGCCACCCTCGGTGGCCCTACCAGTAAAGATTCAGAATTTTGAATCAATTTGAAATTGGAATTTTTAATACTTAATTTAAATTTTCTGAACATAAAATAAGTTTGAGAACATTTAATAATTTTGATAGGTTAAACAATAGGTTTTATTCGAATTATAACATTTATAAATGGAAATGATTATTAATAAGTTTGGATTTACTGATATTATTTGTCGTTCGATCGGATTTGTCAAAAGATAGCATAAATTAATAGCATTAGTATTATGTGTTGCTCTTTGTTTTCATAAAGTTTAAGGTAAATTCTACCAAAAACACATTCCTTCTCCTTTTTACAAATGTTAATACATTGGTAGTTTTGCATGCAACATTCCATGCATAAAATACACATGTCCTATGATGTGTCACTCTTTCCTTACTCCACTTTTCCTATAAATACCTCCCTTTCCTTCCACTTTTTCATTCATTCTCACTTTTTTCTTTTCCACCTTCTTCTTAAAGCTTATGGCCATGGTTTCCATGGCATAAGTCTTCCTCTTTTCCACCACCACCTTGCCAAAGTTCGTCCTCCTCCTCTTATAAAGAGATAATATTAATATATTTATATATATTTTGGTGAAGAAGACGTTGCGCTGAAATACTGCCCGACGATTCGTTTAGCTAGGCTCACCTACCGTGAAGATTTGGAAAGTTGTTAGGTAAAAACACTTTAACCACGGTTTATATATTTAACTAGTAGCTAGACTAATTTAAACATAGTGATGAATTATTATTGGTTAATGATGATTAACATTTGTTGTGATGGATGGTGGATGCGAAGTGTAGAACACACACTATTAAGCGTTAGTGTTATAACGCTTGTGCACAATTATGATTTATTGAATCATGTTGATGATGGTTGCTATTGATGTTTAAATGGTTGTTGATGTTGTTTTGCACACACTATGACACAACAATTATTGTATCACATTGGTGATCGAAAAATCTCTTCATAATTAAAAGCAATATCATTATTGAAATTGAAGGTTAATAATTGGAAAAGACCATATGTATGAATTCGTATATATTGCTAAAGTCCTTTAAATGAATAAATAAATACCAGAACATTCTAGAATGACAGAGAGGATAGTGTCTAGGCTTGGGTTTGGAAATGAAGTTTCCTGCTCTCCCTGGCTATCCCTAACTGATCCGAAAAATGGGAAGGTTAATTTGAAGTTATTTGAATTTAGAAATGAATTGGGATTTTTGGAAGTCGATTTTAGATCCAAAATAACTTGGAAAGTAAATTTAAATGATTTTTAAAAGGGTTATATAAGGATTAATCGTTTTCTTAGAAATTTTGAAGTATCGTAGAATAATGGTTATTATGGTCAAAATAGAGCTTGTCGCATAACGACAATTTACGTATTTTAGATGCAAACTTTAAACCCTTATAACTTTTGCAATCTAAATCAGATTTCCATAAAATGAAATAGGTTTGATTTCCATTAACAAGAAGTTTCAAATGAGCGAAAGAAGATTTAAAATTCGGGTTATAATTTTCAAGTTATGTTTGAAACCATTTTGGAAAAGATCGATGTAAGAACAATTGCTGAACATAACTATAAACAGCTATTTTTAAATGTTTTAAAAATATGGAAAAAAAATTAAAATCATAATAAATTATGTAAAAGTGTTTTGAATTGTAAATTTTAAGTTTTGGATGAGATAAAAGATATTCCGATCAAAATAGTTAAGATAACTGTTTTGTAATGCTGTGGTAACACTTTTGAAATGCTATTGTAATGCTTCCTTCGAAAACAATCTATTTTGAAGTTTTAAACCGTAAACTATTTTCTGAACTATAAGTAATGATTTGTTGAATGTTTTCAAAGGTTTAAAAGTATTGAAAATAATTTGTTTGGAATTTAAATTGATTTATTTAATAATTAAAATGTGTTTTTCAATTTTAAATATTGGATATGGTTGGAGATAAATCTTCGGATGTTTGATATTAATCTGATAGATGATGATTCTTACTGTTTGAGGAATTTAAAAGGTAGTTCACCATTATTCCTCTTATAGTGTGAGTTGGATATCGAGATTAATATTAAGTATAAGTTAATGGATATATCCAGATCTAATGTCACAGAGTTGGATAAATCTTTTAATTAAGATACGAGTTTCCTAAATTGATTGGGATAAGTTGGATAGAAATTATCTTCAGATATTTGATATGAAATTATGTGGTGTAAATGTATACTATTTGAGGAATTTGGAAGATATTATTATATCGTTATTCCACTTATAGTATTCGTTGATTATGAGAATTGATATCAAATATAAGTAGATACAATTTGTGTGTAACTTATGTTCAATATCAATTGATTTGGGTTTTCTCGTGAATCATATCTTCAATAATATCATTCTTGAAACCCCATGAGATTGAGTTATGCAAATTCATATCGTAATTTGAGGATTCAATCAGATCTTTGATTTGAGGAAATTAAAAGTGAGGAATTGGAAAGAAAGTATAATCTTTTAGTTAGGATTGAAGATTGGAATTTTGGAAAATCAATTTAATTGGAAACTATGGTTGAAATGTGGATTAAGGATTTTCAAAGGAAACTAGATTTTGATAACGAGTTATCAAACGGAAAATTAATTAAGGCTTTAAGGCTAAATCATCTTTGACTTAAGGGATGTGGATTTGGTAATAATTTGAGAATGGGTTTAAAGAAGTTTAATTTTGACAAAATCCAAGACAAAAGGAGGTTGGTAGAAAGCCTGTATGTTCTATAATTGTGTTTTTTTTAAATTGCACATATTATTTGGAAAGACTGGGATCGGACGTATGTCTGAAAGCCATTCCAAGTAATAATACGACATTGTGGAGCAATTGAAGACATTGGAGACGACATTGAAGACCGGGACCCTTCATGTCGTAAGGACGACTTGCTGAAAGTCTTGAATGGGTCACTCCCATTTGCAGATGGATTTTATATCAGTTAAGTGGCAAGAAGCCCGAACGTGTGTGAAGGAATTCCGGATTATTGTTTCGTTCAGACCCAGAACGGACTTGTATGGATTGTGTGTCTGACATTGTAATTGACTGCATAGCACTGATCTTTGTTAAATATATATCTGCTTGGTGGCGGATAATTTATTCTCTTGCTTAACACCCTTCTCTAAGACATATGAGCTTAGAGGTTATATATTGATGGAAATTAGTGATGTGTAGTGAATGGACAATGTGGCATACTTAAGTTATGTGATGAGCTATGGATGATCAAAGCATGGCTTATTTAAGCGTAGCTTTGTGTATATCGTGACCTCGACGAACCTCACACCCCGAATTGATGGTAAACTGGTGGTCAGATTTTTATGTTCGTTTCGTATGTTCGGTGCACCGGGATGTGATGATGAAAGGTTACTGCGAAGTCCCCAGTCTGGGACGCTATTTGTTTGGTACTCTGATTCATGTATGGTGGGTTAGTATAACAGAGTCCGAGTCTGGACGTTATCCGCGAGTACTGGGATGATGCACGCAAGAAAATTTGTGAGCCCACGAATGATCTTTCGTTCCAGGAACCATCATGTTCGAAACCAAATCTCCACTGCGAGCCCATACTATTTTGATTGTATATCCTGCTGGTTACTAATAGGATTGTTACTGTAATGGGATGAGGCATTATGCTGGCTAGGATTAATACATTTATTTGTGAAAAAGCTTTTCACACTATATATAATAGTAAAAGAGGATTTTCACATATGAATGCATTTTTGGTTATCATAAGGCAAAACTCGCCCATCTGGTGTGCGCTTGCATTTTGTGATGCGGGACGAGCTTATGATAGCTTCATTTTTCAAAAAATCATTACGGATTTCTATGCACTGGTATCCACATGGAGTAAACCCGTTCCGCATTAGCGGCGTGGTCCGGTGAATTACCTAACTTTAAAATAAACCCTAAAAACAGCTGTTTTGAGTTCTCACACCAGTACCACGACTGACCTGGAGTTTATTGTTCCCTCACCTAAACTCTGCGTGCCTATATGTTGGAGCAGGATCTGGTTTCAGCTGAAGCTATTATGACATGGAGCGTTCGCATTCTTCCGCTGAGTTAGTATCTCCTCCGCTGTGAAATCAATGTACTCTGATGTATTCCTTGTAACTCTGATGTAATATTATTTTAATGATAATGGAAAAGTTGTTTTTATTTTGTGCAAATGTGTAAGTTCCCCTAACAATCCGTCTTTATGAATGGTTTAAGTTGGTTTAATTACCGGCGAAAACCGGTCAAAAAGTCGGGTTGTTACAAATTGATATCTATGAAGCAATGGGGTACGACACATTTGAACAAAAGGAAAGACCCATCAGAGTTACATATCTCATTAGATATAGGGTTAGTAATGCCCTAGAATGATATTTTGAAGTATTATATTTGAGAGAGCGTATTTGAAAATATGAAATGAGTTTTGAAAAGTTATATTTTAAGAAAGAAACATATTTTGGAAATATATGGTTAATTATAACCTGGATACTTAATCAAATGATTAAGGTTAAGTTTACAGTTTGTGATTATATTACACATAAATTAATTTTTATGGCATGGTAATTAAGCCCCTTCCACTGATTAGGAAAATGATCCAAGTACAAATGCCTTTTGGATTTAATTTCACTATTGGGTAACATTTCGAAATATCGATAAACTTGGGCCAATTTGTTAAGGTAACTAATCAATATGGTTAGAAATTAAAAATTAGAATTCGAGTATTTTATTTGATGTTGAGGTTGGACTATCGAGTATAAGAAGATTTTGCATATACGTCTGATCAACGTATATACGAAGTCTTAAGTATACTAAATAGATATAGAATCACACTCTGGTCGCTTGAAGATGATTCTGTTGATGACTACAGCATCATCAGTATGTATTTTCGAGTTTCGAAAAATGGGATGACTATATGATTCCGATTAAAATAGCAATATATACTTAAACCAATTTAGATAAGTGTTTGAAATTGTTTGGTAAATTGATATGAACTTAAATATAAAAGTGAAAATTTGATAAGATAGAATTATATCATGTAAACCTGTAATAAGGATAATCCAATAAAGAGTATATGAGAAAGTGCATTTGTGATATATATATATATATATATATATATATATATAAAAGTTTTGAAAAGATGTATAATTTGAAAACTCAAATCAAAATTTTGAGTAAGAATTGGCAGTTACTTTGGAATTGATTTTGAAAGAATATATTTTGAATAAAAAGGAAAAGGATCCTTGAAAATATTCGAAAATTAAAAACTTGAGCACAGACATCTTGTGATTGGAATTTCTCAGTTGATTAAAAGACGTCTACGTAAAGTTGTAATTTACATAAGCAATCCAAATAGTTTGGGAAACGATTTAAAGGCCAAGTTGGAATTAATTAATCAGGGTATTTTATAATTAGTCCTCCCAAACTAATTAAATTTAAAATGCAAATATCTTGAGAATTAAATATGACAGTATGATATTTGATGATATTTTCGTTAAGGACTACATTGGTTAAAGTTGTTTCTCTAAAGTTTAAAGGAAATAAGTTTTGTACTCTTGAATTTAAATTAATTAATGAGGATAGCCAAACTTAAACAATATAAGGAATTAAAATCTGGAATTATCAGCGAATTTGGATAGTCGATAAGTTTTAAAGTATATTGTGACAACAAAAGGAATTGTTTAAGTGAGCATGAATACCTTGTGAATTAAGTTTCACAATTTGATTAAAGGATATTTGGAAAGTGGGAATATTAAGAAGATATTACCTAAAATAAAACGTTTAGATAAGATGAGTTATGAGATGATCAAGTTTTCCATGTAAAGAATAATAGTAATTTTGGGGAACTGAAAAGGAATAAGTTTATAACTCTGAGTGAATAAATTTATAACTCTGAATTTTTTTGAAGAAGTAAATGGTTGAGTATAAGCAATTGGCCTAGTAAACGATGAATCGAATATAATGGGTAAGTGGAGGTTATCGTTGGTGGACATGTAGATATGGTTGTCTGTAAATATGTGTGTTATAATATTTTACCTGGTATATCCATTATAAGAGCAGGGAGCATTGGTATAAAGAATCTTAATCTTGAATTTGTTGAATGGGTAGTTACGATTCCCTTTCCTTTTCGAGGACGAAAAGTTTTAAGGGGGGTGAATGTAATGATCCAGATTAATATATTTATATATATTTTGGTGAAGAAGACGTTGCGCTGAAATACTGCCTGATGATTCGTTTAGCTAGGCTCGCTTACCGTGAAGATTTGGAAAGCTATTAGGTAAGAACTCTTTAACCACAATTTATATATCTAACTAGTAGCTAGACTAATTTAAATATAGTGATGAATTATTATTGGTTAATGATGATTGACATTTATTGTGATAGATGATGGATGCGAAGTTTAGAACACACACTATTAAGCGTTAGTGTTATAAGCCTTGTGCACAATTATAATTTATTGAATCATGTTGATGATGGTTTCTATGGATGTTTAAAAGGTTGTTGATGTTGTTTTGCACACACTATGACACAACAATTATGGTATCACATTGGTGATCGAAAAATCTCCTTCATAATTAAAAGCAATATCATTATTGAAATCGAAGGTTAATAATTGGAAAAGACCATATGTATGAATTCATATATATTGCTAAAGTCCTTTAAATGAATAAATAAATATCGGAACATTCTAGGATGACAGAGAGGATAGTGTCTAGGCTTGGGTTTGGAAATGAAGTTTCCTGCTGTCCCTGGCTATCCCTAACTGATCCGACAAATGGGAAGGTTAATTTAAAGTTATTTGAATTTAGAAATGAATTGGGATTTATGGAAGTCGAATTTTAGATCCAAAATAATTTGGAAAGTAAATTTAAATGGTTTTTAAAAGGGTTATATAAGGATATAATGGTTTTCTAAGATATTTTGAAGTATCGTAGAATAATGATTATTATGGTCAAAATAAAGAGCTTGTCGTATAACGTCAATTTACGTATTTTAAATGCAAACTTTAAACGCTTATAACTTTTGCAATCTAAATCGTATTTCCATAAAATGAAAGACATTTGATTTCCATTAACAAGAACTTTCAAATGAGTGAAAGCAGATTTTAAATTCAGGTTATAATTTTCAAGTTATGTTTGAAACCATTTTGGAAAAGATCGATGTAAGAACAGTTGTTGACCATAACTATAAACAACTATTTTTAAATGTTTTAAAAATATGATTTTTTTTGTAAAATCATAATAAATTATGTAAAAGTGTTTTGAATTGTAAATTTTAAGTTTTGGCTAAGATAAACGTTATTTTGATCAAAATAGTTAAGGTGCCTGTTTTGTAACGCTTTTGTAACACTTTTGAAATGCTATTGTAACGCTTCCTTCGAAAACAATCTATTTTGAAGTTTTAAACCGTAAACTATTTTCCGAACTATAAGTAATGATTTGTTGAATGTTTTCAAAGGTTTAAAAGTATTGAAAATAATTTGTTTGGAATGTAAATTGATTTATTTAATAATTAAAATGTGTTTTTCAATTTTAAATATTGGATATGGTTGGAGATAAATCTTCGGATGTTTGATATTAATCCGATAGATGATGATTCTTACTATTTGAGGAATTTAAAAGGTAGTTCACCATTATTCTGCTTATTGTGTGAATTAGATATCGAGATTAATATTAAGTCTAAGTTGATGGGATTTCTATCCAGATCTAATGTTAAAGAGTTGGATAAATCTTTTAATTAAGATACAAGTTTCCTAACTTGACTGGGATAAGTTGGATAGAAATAATCTTTAGATATTAGATATGAACTTCTGTGGTGTAAGTGTATACTATTTGAGGAATTTGGAAGACATTATTATATCGTTATTCCACTTATAGTATTCGTTGATTATGAGAATTGATATCGAATATAAGTAGATACAATTTCTGTGTAACTTATGTTCAATATCAACTGATTTGGATTTTGTCGTGAATCATATCTTCAATAATATCATTCTTGAAACCCCATGAGATTGAGTTATGGAAATTCATATCGTAATTTGAGGATTCAATCGGATCTTTGATTTGAGGAAATTAAAAGTGAGGATTGGAAAGAAAGTATAATCTTTTAGTTAAGATTAAAGAATGGAATGTTGGAAAATCAATTTAATTGGAAACTATGGTTGAAATGTGGATTAAGGGTTTTCAAAGAAAACTGGATTTTGATAACGAGTTATCAAACGGAAAATTAATAAGGCTTTAAGGCTAAATCATCTTTGATTTAAGGGATGTGGATTTTGTAATAATTTGAGAATGAGTTTAAAGAAGTTTAATTTTGACAAAATCCAAGACGGAAGGAGATTGGTAGAAAGCCTGTGTGTTCTATAATTGTGTTTTTTTTAAATTGCGCTATTATTTGGAAAGACCGAGATCGGATGTATGTCTGAAAACCATTCCGACTAATAATATGACGTTGTGGAGCAATTGAAGACATTGGAGACGACATTGAAGACCGGGACCCTTCATGTCGTAAGGATGACTTGTTGAATGTCTCGAATTTGTCGCTCCCATTTGCAGATGGATTTTATATCAGTTAAGTGTCAAGAAGCCCGAACGTATGTGAAGGAATTCCGGATTGTGGTTTCGTTCAGACCCAGAACGGACTTGTATGGATTGTGTGTCTGACATTGTAATTGGCTGCGTAGCACCGATCTTTGTTAAATATATATTTGCTTGGTGGCGGAGAATTTATTCTCTTTCTTAACACCCTTCTCTAAGACGTATGAGCTTAGAGGTTATATATTGATGGAAATCAGTGATGCGTAGTGAATAGACAATGTGGCATACTTAAGTTATGTGATGAGCTATGGATGATCAAAGCATGGCTTATTTAAGCGTAGCTTTGTGTATATTGTGACATTGACGAACCTCACACCCCGGATTGATGGTAAACTGGTGGTCAAATTTTTATGTTCGTTTGGTATGTTCGGTGCTCCGGGATGTGATGATGAAAGTGTACTGCGAAGTCCCCAGTCTAGGACGCTATTTGTTGGGTACTCTGATTCATGCATGGTGGGTTAGTATAACGGAGTCCGAGTCTGGACGTTATCCGCGAGTACAGGGATGATGCGCACAAGAAAATTTGTGAGCCAGCGAGTGATCTTTCATACCAGGGGCCATCATGTTCGAAACCCAATCTCCACTGCGAGCCCGTACGGTTTTGATTGTATAGCCTGCTGGTTACCAGTAGGATTGTCAATATAATGGGATGGGGCATTATGCTGGCTAGGATTAATACATTTATTTGCGAAAAGGTTTTTCACACTATATATTATAGTGAAAGAGGATTTTCACGTATGAATGCATTTTTGGTTATCATAAGGAAAAACTCGCCCATCTGGTGTGCGCTTGCATTGTGTGATGTGGGATGAGCTTATGATAGCTTTATTTTTCAAAAAGTCACTGCGAATTTCTATGCACTGGTATCCACATGGAGTAAACCTATTCCGCATTAGCGGCGTGGTCCGGTGAATTACCTAACTTTAAAATAAACCCTAAAAACAACTTTTTTGAGTTCTCACACCAGTCCCACGACTGACCTGGAGTTTATTGTTCCCTCACCTAAACTCTGCATGCCCATAATTTTTACACGGCCAACCTAGTTGTTTGGTTCGCAGATTTAGCCTTGGAGTTAGTTGGAGTAGGATTCTGGTTTTAGCTGAAGCTATTATGACTTGGAGCATTCGCATTCTTCCACTGAGTTAGTATCTTCTCCTCTGCGAAATCAATGTACTCTGATGTATTCCTTGTAACTCTGATGTAATATTATTTTAATGATAATGGAAAAGTTGTTTTTATTTTGTGCAAATGTGTAAGTGTCCCTGACAATCCGTCTTTATGAACGGTTTAAGTTGGTTTAATTACCGGCGAAAACCAGTCAAAAAGCCGGGACGTTGCACCACCGCCACTAGAAACCACCATGAACGTGCCCAGTTCAAGGCAAAAATTCAAGCCCAATTATTCACGAAATTTTATCACTCCCATACGGATTGAAAGAGCTTAAGAATCTTCATAATTTTCATGTATAAAGTTTCGTGAATTAATGTATGAATCGCGTGGAATTTAAAGAAGAAAATCTGAGAAATTTCGGCCCTCGATCGTATATGAAGCGGCTCAAAATTTCGTTGACCGCAGGTGAAAGTGATTAGGGTTTTTGTCTCCCTTTGACTTGCCTACATATATATATATATATATTATTTTAATTCACAAATTACAAGTTTAACGTTCTGAACTCCAAATCAAACTCAGCTACTGTCATCCCTAACAAAATACCCCCATTCCGGACATAATGGAATATGTTTCGTAAGCCAATTCGACTATTTCATCATTTTTATCAAAATTGAAATATAAATTAATATAATGGTCAATATTGAATTTCAACATATATTTTTAATTTATCGGGGCTACATACTGGCTCCAAAAATTATGAATTTAGTTATGTTTTGAAGACACGGTCCTAACAAAATTAATTTCATCGAATTTGGAGACCATGTAAAAAATGGCCTTTTTATTAGCTTATTAAATTTAAACTGAAATTGAAAATGCGTTTAAATTTACTACGATTACATACGAATTCCAAATGACTTGAAATTTTAAATCTAACAATAATTTAACATTCCGGATCTAACAAAAGTTGTTTTGTTGAAAACGGAGGTCATTTGCAAAATGTCTATTTTCGAGGGTTTTATATAATATCAATATATATATATACATATATTCCGTAGCGATTATTTTAAATTTTAAACTGGACATTACTTACAATTTATAAAGTAAAATCTAAATTTTTCATATTCGTTAGGAAGATATAATTAAGTAGATTCTAGTATTTCTTGTTTTATTGAAATCCGATTTATTTTGAGTTTTGTTCATTCAATTGAAATTAAAAATCGAATTTTCAAACTGCCGCCCCATTTCAAGCTCGTTTTAATTAAATTTTAAATTTATCTATTCTAACCTCGATTTAAATAAATTTTAAATCATTAATTCTCAAAATAAATCATTTCAAATATTTTAAATCCGTTAAAATCAATTAAAATTAAATTTTAAATCGGTTCCAAAAATCAGGGTTGTTACAATCTCCCCCACTTAAAATTTTTTCGTTCCCGAAAAAGAAATGGAGCTAAAAGTTGTTTAACCAACCAACTCAACTTTCATTCTGGCTTACGTTCTTCAAATTTTCAGTTTCTACGAACTATCATTTTTTCCAAAATTTAGGTAACGCCTTTAAATTTTCAAAAATTTTCGCTACAACCACCTTTGTATGGGTTGATCGGTAAAACCACAACTTGCCTCACGGGGCCCTAATCAATCAAAAAGAAAAAGAAAAATCCAAGCGGCTCATAAAATCATCAAACCCAATAAATACATATCTATTTGATGGGCATATAATTTTATTCCTCTTCTTAGCTTCCATGCTATGACCTGTTCAATATATATACATGTCTATGTATGCAATTCCAATCAATTTTCAATCCATTTCAGTATTTTACTCGATTTGGCTTAATCTACCTTTCGTTTTCATATTGATTTCATTGTTTTGATATTTTAATTAGTTGAACTAGTACACATCACAACCAACAATCAATTAGTTGGTTAACTTTTCAAATATATAAATTTAATATACTCAAAAATCATATTTCAAGGCCAAATCGCAAACATAAACCCTAACTAAGTTTTGGTTCTCACACCAGTCAAATGGAATCATATAGATATCCCACTTTCGAAACTCAAACATAAATGCTGATGATACGATCGCTATCATCAGAATCATCCCCGGGCGACTAGAGTGTGATTCTATATCTACCCAGTATATTTGAGACCTCGAATACACGTGGATCAGACAACTATTAAAAATCTTCTTATACCCGATAGTCCAAATTTAAAATCAAATACAATACTCAAATATTTATAATAAGATATAAATTTTCAAAACTAAATTCATTTATATATATAGTACTCTTCAAACCCATTCTAGGGTATTACTAGCCCTATACCTAACAAGGCATTCTTATAGGATATTACTAATCCTATTTCTATTGAATTCTTTCGTTTGGTTCTAATGTGTCTTGTTCTCTAGCTTTGTAAACCAAAGCTCTGATACCAAACTATCACGCACTGAATTTGCCCAATCACCGAAGAGACATGAAAAGGCAGATTGTATGAGAACACGACGCATTAAAACACAAACATGAGAACATTTCATTATTATCACAACAATTTACATCACAGTACAAGAATATATCAGGATATGAATAAATATTACACAGCGGAAAAACAATATCAGAGATTAATAATTACAAAATAGCAAAAATAAAATGTGTAAATACAATGCTCAGCGGAAATACATCAACTACCACAGCTAAAAGAAATGCACGGATACGAAGCTTTCCGAATATAGCTCCAGCTGTAAAGCAGGATCCTGTTAAAAGAAATATGTGCGAAAAACCCAAACTGCTAGCTGCCTGTATGGAAAATATGGGCACTCAGAGTTTAGATGGGAAACAATAAACTCCGAGTCAGTCATGAGACTGGTGTGAGAACTAAAATAGTTATTAATTTTATTTTAAAGTTAGGTAAATCAAGGGACGACGCTGTATAACATGGAACGAGTTTCCTCCGAAGAATACCATAAATAACAATCTAAAAAGGAAAAATGAAGCCATTATAAGACTTAGGTCCCATCACACAATATAATGCAAGCTGGAGGATAGATTTTTACCTTATAATGGACAAATATGCTTGGTACACTAAATTTATATTTTATTATTTCTATAAGTGAAGAAATCAACTTCAAATATAAATGTATGAATCAAAGGCGGCACATGTACCATATATTATGTCGCCATATATAGGTTTACAACTAAAACCGAAAAGTCGTGTATTGAAAATTGGATTTCCATCTATGAACCGAGGCAAGGGATCTTCCTCACCGATTTCGAGACACTCTAGCAAATGCCTCAGGATTACACAATTTGGGCAACCCTTGGATCTTCACGGTAGGTCAGTCGTTACTGATTAGTAATACCATAAACTATACATAAGCCGGCTCTATCGAACCTCTAAAATGGTCAGTCACGTCGACCATCTAGGACCTTTTAGTTGGTCCGGATATCAGATCTGAGGTACCTCGCTATCCATCAAATAATATCCAACATCCACATAAGTAAATGTCTGGCCTCCATACCATGACATCATTTCTAGCTAGAAGCTAACGTATGTCCATTTCCCTGCAGTCACTATCCCGTTTTTGGTTCATACTGGGGTGTGAAGCTCGCGAATTAACGTTACACAAAGTTGTGCTACTTATAGTTGTGATTTGATCATCAACCACAAGGCTCTGCTCTACAACAGAAGCCTTGATCCATGCATATTAGCATGCCACATTGTCAATCCATACCATACAATTGATTTCCACCAATATATAACCTCTAAACTCGTACTTCTCAAAGAAGGGTGTTAAGAAAGAGAATAAATTCTCTGCCACCAAATAGATATATATTTAGCAGAGATCAACGAATACAGTATAAAGGAATACAATGTCAGACATACCATCCATTTGCAAGTCCGTTCTGGGTTTGAACGAAACCAGAGGCACCTTATTCCTTGTCCCATATATCTAATACAGGAGAAAGGCCCTCGCATATCCAGTCGATCTCCAAGTATGTCTAGACGATCACCACTTATTATCTTGTCTTTGGTGTACGACCCAATCAATACATCAGTAATCATTCAAATGATGTGAAGATCTCCGGTCTTCAACCACCGTCTTCAAACCTTCCACTTTTAGTTGTCGTATCAGTTATTCAGAATGGGTTAAATCTTTCCACAACTTAAATCAAATTAAGGTTTAAAAACTAGTCGGGATTATCGACCCTTACCGAAGTAACCATTTATTTTATTAACCCCATCCCAACCTATTCATCCCATGGAGAGAAACTGGTGGTACTCTATAACTAACACCCATTGTGTTATCAGTAAAATAAACTACCATTTAACTTTTTAAATCTAATTAAAGATTTAACTATCGCATAGAGTAAAACTAGTGGTACTCCATTCTCGACATTTCTTGAATTCAGTAAATTTACTTACCTCATTCTCATTTCAATCTAATTAAAGATTTATTAAAAGTCTAGTTCAGTTTTAATCTCAAAAATTATTACTTAATGATTATTCAATCTTTTAGGAAATTATTCGTGTCTTTAACTGGGTAAAAGAACTAATGTCATTTAAAACATAGCTCACGATAAACCCCAAATCATCTTCCATTCAATTCCAATTATATTTATTAATTGGAAAACTTCATTAATCTTAATTAAAAGATTCATTATTTTTTCGATTGGGTTTAAGAACATTGTTATTTAAGACACCATTCACGACAAACCCAAAATCCCGTTTGATATTAAATACGAGGCTCTAAAATAGAAATCTTATCAGCTAGTATTCAATATCAAATTCTGAAACCAACAAATATCGTATTGGGAATAACGATATATATATATATATCTTCCAAATTCCTCAACAATATCCATATAATCATGGAATCCAATATTGAAATATTCCGAAGATTATTTCCATTCCAATTTATAAGTTGGAAAATTCTGGTTATATTAAAACTATTATAATTTCTTTCAGTTCTCTATTCTAATTGTTAACTAGTTCATTCAGATAAGTATCTTTTATCTTTTCAAAATTTGGAATATTTAGTCCAAAATATTTTTAAATCATTTAATATGATTTAACACAATTTATCCATATTTTCATTAATTTTAATATTTCCATTTCAGTCGATTTCCATATACTGCCAACAAACTGCATTTACAGCGACCTTTTCATATATTTATTTTGATATATTTTAACATCTAACTGTTAGATTTCAAATCTCTTGTTATCATTCAAAAGCTCTTTTCGATACGAACCCAACGATTTTCGGTTTTAGAAGAATCCGATGGTCGGATCTCTCGTTACATCAATTTAAAGTCAATGGTTGAAATTCGCAAACAATCGTTGCGCGATACGTTCTATTCAAACCATTTATATATATATATGTGTGTGTGTGTGTGTGTGTACTAGCATGAAACCATGCTACGCACACGGGCGGTTGTGGAATAAATTTTTTTGCATGTCGGTAGAGTTCAATTTCAATATCATGTTTCATATCAACGTATCTATATGTACTACGTAAAAGAATAAAATGTTCTATATTTTTATTTCCTACTTATGAAAGAAAATGGTAATATACTATTATTAGACATTTTCAGATATGATAATATTGAGTGAAAATTCAATTGGTAGTGTTTTAAAATGTATTAAAGTAGTGAATATGGTAAATTTACAGTAACATAAGCTTTTAGAATAATAACAACAAATGAGTTTGTAATGAATCAGTCATACTTTTATTGGTGCTCTTAGTTAACTATTTTTGGAATATTAAAATTATTATTAGGGACTGCAAAAGGTAAAGGCTGTTCATACATGCTAAAGATATAATGTTTAAATGCTATCCTTTTCGAGAAATTTACTGAATCGAGGTAGAAAAGATGAAGAAAGAGTGATATAAAATTGACAAATACAACGTACTTCGCTATTACATTTTACATATCCATAAAACTATAACTGCAAAGCCAAAATAACTGAAAATTAATACTCTATCATAAGATGATCATGCTATCAGGGGCTTCCGAAGTAATTAATATATTATATGTAGAATGGATAGAGTATATGCATTATGTAAATGAAACATTAAAAAAATTTATATTTTGGCTGTTGACTTTTCCACAATATAATTAGTTTAAAACAGTAATGTCGGTTAATGATTGCTTGAGTTCATGTACAATAATCCCAATATTTGATAGGAAAAAGTTCTTACAAAATATTTGAAATCGTGAACCCCCTTCCCCCCAGTACTAACTTATGGTTACGCCACTGCATGCTATGGACGACTCTCGCTATGCATAATTTTAAATTTACAGAGCAGCTTTGCTAAAAGATTTCATAGTTGCAACACAAAATTTGGTGTTGTCCCTCGTAAAATTATGTTTCTAGAGTAAAATTTTATTAAAAATTCTTTTGGTCAAAATAGCAATAAATATAAAGAAAAAACCATAAAGAAGAATCTAGAACATAGTATATGGATAGACTACTCAAGTCGAATTGCATTCTCTGCCAAATATAGTAATTTATGCACTACATAATGTAATGTGAATCAGATGAACAAAAAGTTATCCACATGATAGAGGATTCTTCAGCAAAAAAGGTGCACTGTTTAATACCTTAGTTAATTATTGCAACTACCAAATGATTCAATTTCAACCTAAGGGAGCGGAAGCAAATAATAACATATTGCATAGACTTGGAACAACTTAAAAAGCGGTTGGGGGAGCGAACCGAACAATATACGTTATAATTGCCAAATATCCTTCGAATCCACATCCCATATATTGCAATGTTAGCAGAAGGAATCAAACTATGCTATTTATTAATAATAATGAGGTGTAATTTATACATACATATTATATTATGTCGCTACGTGGAATAATCATTGTAACTTTAAAATCTAGCTTATTGTTAGAATAGTTGTTGCTAACATGGAAGTATGAGGAGAGATAAACTCCATGGATCATGCTTTCAAGAACTTGTCTAACTGTGACAATCACAGTTGTTGAGTCCGATAATTGTAGTATATATGACTATTTCTTCATGTTTTTACAAATCCATAAAATGAAGGTTGTTGAAGAGAAACAATGTGGTAAGAGGAAGATTGGGTAGGAAAATATTTTGAAGATAAGATTGTCTGATAAGAGGAAGATGATAGGGTGGTTATAATCGTTTTTATAGTAGTTATCGATCAAAATATCCTTATAATGTTTGATGAAAAAAAATGAAATTTCTATAAAAAAAAGGTTCAAACAAATAAAGTTTTTAGGTTTAAAATATAAGGTAGTGTTTGGTTTAATTTAAATTTTCAACATTAGTTTTAAAAAGTGCGAAGAATTAACGGATATTGAAGGTGACAAATCAAAGGCGGAGAGGATAATGGAAGGGATAGAGGTACTGGCGGAGGCACATGAGGCCTAGTGGGGGCAGCTGCCCCCACTGAGATTTAAAAAAATATATGAACCAAGTCATTTTAATTAGACAGTAAAATGAATGGCTGCTGTCATTACCGAATACATTTACTTTCTACACATCTGTATATTGGGCATCTCTATATAATTGGGCCTGTACATATTAAAGCCCATTTATTCTCAACGTTACATTTTAGCAGCTATATGTATATTTGCCCGGTATGTACATTGTATCTATTCTGAAATAATAAATTTACAACTTCAATTATTGCATCTGTTTTCAATCTTCTTCACACAGAATCACAGATTATCAAATACTTTTGCTCCCACTGAACTTTATTGCTGGGTCCGCCATTGGACAGAGGGATGGTGGATTGATTAATTTGTTATCGTTCTTCCATTGTTTCTTAAAATATGAAAAATAATAAAAAGTTGTTTTTTGTTTGTGTGTTAACTTTGTTTTGTAAAACGATCGTTTTTTCATGATATGTGTGCGTCGTTCGTATATGCGAAAACGCAAAATGTTAAAAATACTATAAACCAAACGCATCTTAAGGTTTTGAAAATCAAATTGTTATATTTTTTAATAAGTTTTGGATCCGAAAGTAAAATATTTTACATAATTAAACTTTAGATTGATATTCTAAAGCTTACTAAATTTAAAAAATTGAAAATTCTTTGTCATCCTTTTCAAATGTCTATTTTTGATGGTTTTCGTAAAAGAGTAAAAATGTAATATTAATTATTTGTACAAAAGAAAAGGCATGTTTTGTTCGTTTTCCTTGTCAAAATAATTTTTATCTTAAACATAATGTGATGGTTTCCTTTCTAATAACTATGGCATTGAACTTTATAACATAACAGTGACATAGTTGTTTACCATGAGCGTTTTCTTCTCTTCATTGATAGTTTGATACAAACATGCTTTTCTTCCCCTTCATTAAACCTATTTAATGGTTACCACATATACAGCTATAATCCAGCTTTTAGTTGTACTTTTCCTTTAACTCAATGTATTATAACTTCATTAACTCCCACTAAACGACAATGCAAAATGCATATGAACAAAAATTAATTTTTGGAACTGTAGTGAGTCAGGTCAACAAATAAACTTTGATTGGTGGGTAAATTCAGCATGCAAATTTTTAGTTTATTGCCTTCCCAAGCAGAAGCTTTGACCAGTTTTCTCCTTTTTATATAATTAGGACACCATCATACTACGTTTTATTTTAAGTTTTTAATCATTCTATCAAACAATCCACATCAAACTTGAGAGAAGATCACTACTGGTCCTAATAATCAATTAGCAACATCAAAAAGCTGCACGTCATTATACGTTTCTCAATACCTCTTCCTTGCTTTAAAACATAACTTATGTTGTTAATAATATTAACAATCATATCATAAATACTGTCATAAAAAACAACATTTTTGGGCCAATCGTTACTACAGTTCAGGAAAACATGAAGATTCCTAGAACAATGTGTAGTTTTATAGAAGTGATAATATTGAAGTATGATATCAGAACATTTTTTCTTCTTTAGAACTTGGATACCACCCGTACCTAGAAGAAATAATACATCTCTACTTAAGAACTCTAAATTTCTTTCCTTCGGTCTGTTTGGATACCAGCCGTGCCTAGAAAAAATAGTTCACCTCTACTTCAGAACATTGTAGATTTCTTTGCTTCTTCAGAGTTTGTTTGAGATCAATGTCTTTACCTAGTCTCACAGAAATCTTTCCACCATTGCTAGTCATGACTGAAACTTCACACTCTAGCGGACAAATGCCTTAACAGTATTAAAAACTGCCAAAAGAATTACAACTAAAATCATCGATCAAACTAAATATATACTATGCATGGTCATCAGTTTCACTAAAAAAATTGCTAAATGAAAAATCAAAAGCAACAATAATGGTATTCATTTACCTTCTTAATTTTAATAATTAATGAATAGAATAAAATTATTTATTTATGATGTTTGCTAGAAAAGGCTACTAAATGGTAAAAGAGTAAAGATGGCATAATATTATCATAAAAATAAATAGATGCGTTTGTTTTTATTAAAGAGCTATTTATATTAAGAAAGGAACATCTTCTGTAAAACTTGAAGTTTGACTCTGTATGCAAATGTTTAAAAGAACCAAAACTAATTTAGTATCAAATCTGCTTGTGAATAGTTGCATAATATAATTCTTAGTAATACCGAGTGAATGCATATGAAACCAACACAGTGAATATTTGTAAAATAAATAATTGTACATATCACAATCATTTAATTCATCACACTTAAAGTTTCATGCAGGAATCACAAGGATATTCATGATCTTAATTTATGAAAATTTGTACATAATCAGCGAAGTTACGTGAATCTGTCTTAAAAAAGAAAAACCTTTAATTTTAATATTACAACTACTGCACTCACTCAATAAGAAATCTTGGATCTAGCAAAATTTCTCATATAAATTCCTCAGTTTTGTGCAAATATGGACAATAAACAGACAACAAAACATGATTTTTAGCAATAGGTTTATGAATATCATCCACCTTAGAAAAGTACTTTGATGGATCAGACTACCTAGCCAAGCATTTCGTCAAGAAACAAAAATAATCTATTTATGTTTTATCTATTGAATATCAAGGCATCATATAGTTTTCCTTATGCAATTTAGGCGAGCTTCGAGAACATAAATACCTATTTTGTTAAATAGTCTGTTTTGTATAATATTTGTTGAATAATCAGTTTATTTTTCTTATTGAATATAAAAAGCATAGAAATTATTGGCACATCATTAGTCATTCATTTACTTCTCTACTACAAAACTAACTAATCTAGAACAAAAACCAATTTGTCATGTTCACTCCAAAGTAATACCGAAGGAGCCGTAACCGGAATTTGTTTATCTTTGTTTATTAAAATGTTAAACAACTCTAGAGTAGCCACTAATTAAAGAACCTAGATATTCAAATTTATCACAGACTATGAAAAGTTAAAAATAACAATGGTCATTTGAGCTTTGTTATAAGAAACATTTTTAGAAGTAAAATAAGATTCAAAATCCAACGGCTGAAATTTAAAATCATAGTTTCCTACTGCAAACGTGAAACCATGGGAATGGTTATGAAATTTTGTGCTTAATGACAATTTGATATTTGAAATTATAATTAATTTAAGCAACTCCAAAACTACAACGGAATACCATGTCGTGGAAGCGGTAAAAAATATCTAGTTTGTCGGTGGATTATAAACCACAAATTAACCAACAACAAAAATCACCGGTAAACGTAAAAACAGAAATGTATAGAACACGGAGATTTAACGTCTTCTGGAAAAAAAAAATCTGTGTGTTCTATACATTTCTGTTTATATGTTGAAAAACCATTATTTGATTATAGGTGGCATAATAAAAGATTAAAAAAATTCTCCAAAAACATGTTCACGCTGAAAACCCATAATTTGATTTGACAACAGAAATCAGGGTATACTGAAGAAGAGGATAATGGAGGATGTTTATTCTCTCACCCACACACAAATTTGAAGATGATATCCTCCATAATTTTTCTTTCCTGCATCAACATCTATAAACAGTCTTTTCTTTCTTCATATTGCAAAATCAATTATTTTATAAATATACTTCTTACTCATTCATAAATCTTTGATTAATTAACTGATTTAATAATATACATTTCCATTTTCTTCATTCCATTTATAGCCTAATTGATTGATGATATCAATTGACTAATTTTTCTTTTCTTCTTGGAAAATATTTGAATCACCCAATTTCAGCAATTATGTCGCCCAAGCACATAAAAGTATAAAAAGAATCCAAACTTATGTTCACCTTCTTGATTATTCATTTAGTAGGGGTTAATCATACATGTTACGTGTAGTTACGTGTTTTAATCTAGTGTAAGTATAATAAATGAAGAAATTTATACTAATGAACTGAAATTATATGGAACATTTAGATGACATATTTCTAGTAATTATCTCGAAAAATAAAAAACTGAACAGACTTTACTACCTATCAATTTTTGATTTCTTTTATCCCTAAGTCCAAATAATTATTTTTGAGTCAAAAATAGCAAGCAACTGTATAATATTAGGTAAAATTTGGTGATAAAGACAAAGAAGATTGTAACATTAGTTAAAAAGTTGTAGGTACAATTAACACTCATATTTGGTACAATTAACACTCATATTTGGTAATCGTTATAACATTAAAAGTTGTAGGTACAATTAACACTCATATTTGGTAATCGTTATAACATTAGTTCAAAAGTGTTGTATGCAGGTGAATGCAGTTCCGGTACAATTTTGATCAAACTGATTAGACAATGAATCAATTTAGTAAAAGTGCATTAACTAAAATAGTACTAATACATATTAGTTGATTCCAAATATGAGGAGAAATAAGTATTTTATACAGTATAACCATACAATTAAATGTAAAACCTAGTTTTATATGATTATATACAGGGACTTGACAATGGAATATTTAAACCATAAACCACACATGCTGTAGAAAATTTCATCATTTTTTTTCAAAATTATGCTCAACCACATCGATTGGAATCCAAATGCTAAACAACAGTTAATGACTTTATGCTATGGAAACTTTAAAAAAGAATTGTTATACGTCAGTAAATGAAATACTTCAATTTCAGCAACTATAGTGAAGCAAAAGAAGAAGAATCTACATCACACGTATAAAATTATTATAGCAAAACATCTAAATGAAGGCCATTAAATGTGTATTAGAGAGATTTGTCTAAGAATATAATATCCGTTCTCACATTGGATCAAGCTGAAGTATAATACAACACTTTTTTCTCTTGTTATCTTGATAAAATATTGTATTCGAAGTGTTTTAGGTCCGGCCTGCATTCAACATTAAAAAAAAGTTGTTAACTATAAAATCTCATTTTTTGACAATAAATAAAATGGGGCATGAGTTCATTACATTCCATATGATTGCTTCTTCAACAGCTAATGAATCTCTTGAAGAATAATAATAAGCAAGGCACAAATTAAGAAAAGCATCTCAAAACATAATATATCTACAGTGTTTATAGCATTATTCAATTCAAATAGTATTGATCTTTATAATAAACAACCGCAGTAGATATCAAGTAAACGAAGTAGCAGATATAAATCAATCCCCAAGTTATCTAAAATTACCGAATATAAAAAATATATACATGTTTAAGGGAAGAAGAAAAAGGGATTTCTAGTACATGTAGTTGTGCCAACGATTTCCATAGAGATTTGATGCCATCGACGGCAAGCACTAAGCAGAGGTACATGAAACGACACACTTCCGAATTAGCCACGTATGGATGGAAATATGAAAATAAAGGATAAATTTGTCCAAATAATTAACAGATAAATCAATCTTTCAAATAATGTAAAATAATGTAAAATAATGTAAAACGCTCAATAATATGATAGAAGAATGATTGTACTCATATATCTCATTACTGAAAAAATTACAGATGAAAGTTTCAATTTAACAATAGATTGTCATCAAAATTATTATAATAAAATATATGTCAAATTATTAGATGTAAAGCTTAAGGTACGGTTTCATTCCGATCAATTCTCTGAGTGTAGGTGAACACTGGCATTCATGCATGTTTCAGTACATCACCTAATAGGATTAACATTATATAAAGAAACAAATGCTACTGCCAATGCGATAAGGTATATAGATCAACATGATTCCCATACTGTAAATAAATTTATGTGACTTATAAGAAGCAATTGCAATGTGGGTGCAAATGTGATAACATCCGAGCATATTAAGGTGTAGTTGCATTTGTGCAAATGCAACTTCTATACATGCTTTTATATCAACTGCAGTCTCTGGATATGCATTTTACTGCACCACCCCACTGCAATCTACGAAGCTTTATATAAAATTTGATAAGTTAGACAAAGAATATTATGAGCGAAGCGTTGAGGCCAAAAATAAAATAGGAAACATGTAGAAATCCATCTATAAACTATCATAAGCAGAAAATAAACCTAAAATACATCATAGGTACATAAAGATCAGTAGAAGAATATTATTCAAACACACATATCCTTAATATAAAACAAATCATCCTCTCTTATCTACAAAAAAAAGGGCAGTTTTCCAACCATCAGTTCCCTACGCCATCCCTACGCGACGTAGGCGCGGCGTAGGGAAAATGTAAAAATATGTGAATGGTAGGGACTGCGTAGGGAATTCCCTACTCATTCCCTACGCCGTCTATATGGGTTGGAATTTACTTTACTGGTTATGAAATTAGGGTCAAAATAACCGCATCCATTCAAATACACTGTTCAACGCAGGACCCGTTCATTGAAAATTGACCGACCTTTTTCATTCCATCGATTATTCAATATCATTTAGCCGACCTTTTCATTTAAAAAAAAAAAAAAAACCCTAAATCAATCTCGTTTAGCCGCCTTCGCATCGCCAGAACCC
Source organism: Allium sativum (assembly GCA_030737875.1). Taxonomy (NCBI): domain Eukaryota; kingdom Viridiplantae; phylum Streptophyta; class Magnoliopsida; order Asparagales; family Amaryllidaceae; genus Allium; species Allium sativum. Next base: position 502,714,957 of record CM060921.1, on the reverse strand, counting down.
AGCCCAGAGCCGCCGCTCCTTCATCGCAGATCCCCGTCCATCCCGCGCCTCTCCTTCATTCTCCGCTCCTTCATCGCCAGATCCCAGAGCCGCCTTCGATTCGCCACTCCTTCATCGATTATTCACGATAAACACAGTTGATCCCTCTTCCGCGTCGTCGATCTGCCACGCCGTCATCTCCTTAGTCGCGCTGCTGCTTTTAGTGTCAGGTACCCTTCTTATTTTAAACGACTGATCAAAAATGTGTCCAGTGGAAAATGGAAAATGGGTCTTCTTGATTTGGAACATCTGTCCAGTGGTATTGATTTGGAAAATGTGTCCAGTGGTATTGATTTGGAACATGTGTATTCTTGTTTTAAACTTGGATTCTTAGGACATATGGAAAATGTGTCCAGTGGGTTTTATTGAAACTAAGGAATCAATTTCTAGTAAAATTTAGGAAACTAAACCGAATGCACATCGCATACCTGAGGCTTGTGACATGCTGTAGTTTCAATAATTACTTAATTGCCTACTTCAGTTGATATTGATTGAATTTCCTACCAGAGCATAAGAAATAGCTCATTTATTATTTCAGCTTGACCTAAAATGTGGTTGTTCCTTTTTTTTAGAAATAACATATCTTAAGATGTGTTTGACCCATTTTAAGTTTTTAATTATAAATTTATTTAAGGCAATGATTCTCATTTTTTTTTAAACATAATGGACTAGTAATCTACGATACCTAGCATAAAAAATAAATAACAACGTATTGGGATATTAGTAAATCTAATATTAGAAATGAAAAGATTTACAAAAGTCTGATCATCAATGTGTCAAAATACAAATAGCATTATATCATATACTTGATGGACATTAAATTTCAACACTGACAACATCCCTTATCAATTTACTGGCATCAATCACTGATACACTGAGATCATCAACATCACTAATGGTTTTACGTTTTGACTTATCAATAAAATCAAGGTGGTAATGAAATTTTTTCCTGTATTGGTACCATAATAGGTTAACTGTTTATGACCTGTTAATGTGTTGAATATGTACTCCTATTGTCAATTTGTCATACTCTGTCTGTGTAAAAAAAAAAAAAAAAAAAAAAAAAAAAAAAAAAAAAAAAATTAGACTATCGCATTTATTTCTGCCAGCTGCATATCTATCTAGTTCTTTTATTTTTTTCTTTTATTTATAACATTTTCAGAAATATTCAGTTTAATTGCATGTTTAACTCAAAAGTCCTAAGAATAATCTTTTGATCTTATCTCACAGCTAGATTATAAATTCCTAAGAAATAGGTGATGTTGTAAGCTCTGAATTATATAACATGGAACAAATTTGTCCCAAATTCAATTAGAGATTGGGGATAAAGCTTGGTAAAAAATAGAATAATACATCTTTTTTTTCTCTTTTCTTTATGGTGTTGTCAAATGCACCACATTTGTGACTTTATTTTGTCGATATTAGTTAGCAATATATATTGCCAAATGAAATTTAAATGCGACGAACGATAGGTTTATACTATGATTGACTATGTTTCTCCGAAATTTGTGGGTCAGTCGACAATATATTACTGATTGAACAAGAATAAAAGAAGTAAATTTAGCAGCACCGTTTTCTATTGTGCCAAATATTGTGTTAAACATGTACAAGATAGGATAAATTTACCCCTTAAAATTAAGCAAATCATATCTTGCAAGCCAATTAATAGAAATTTACATGCACCAGAAGCAGCGCATATGCAGATAACTTGGTCTAATTATGAAAATGAGATGGCATTTGCCATATTTGGGTTTAAACTTATAATGTTATTTACATGATCAAAGTTTTTTCCATTTAAATGTAGATGTTAATTTTTGTTCTCAATTAGATTCGATATTCCTATCTTTTGTTTTAATTTTATGTCAACTTTAGAAATTTCAGTATCGGGCCAAAAATTATATATCTATTTAAAAAGGAAAAAAACGTAAGTTTTTCTATTATTTAGCAGTTTTTACTTGCACATTCTGAAAATGTACAGGAATAAATTATTGACTTGTGCTTGCACATTTTCAAAATGCACAACCATAATCAAATCAATAATGACTGTTACATGCGCATTTTCCGAATGTGTATGTGCGAAAAACCTATAAATGGAAAACAATATTTATTTTCATAACAAGTTTTCAAACATAGCCTTAACTTAATTTTCGTCTTAATTAACACGAATATCAAAAATGTGTCTTGTGGGTTTTATTGAAATCCAGGAATCGATTTCTAGTAAATTTTAAGAAACTTAACCGAATGCATAATATTTTTAATAATCATAATATTTTTAGTAACTTGTTTTTCGCATTAGCATGACTAATGAAAATGCTTTTTTTATAACATTTACCAAATATACTCTCTTTATAAATGCAACTCACTTATCTGCAAATATTATCAACTGTTAATATTGCTTAAAAAAGGGATCAAACAAGTAAAGTTTATTTACAAGTTTGTTCATTGTTAATTAATAATACAACTAAAAATCAAGATGGAAAAAAAATTGATCTTGCAACTTAAAAATAAAAATTTAAATCAACTACACATGGTTTCAACAAAACAAAAATTGACTAAATGACATTAGAAATCATTTTGTTTTGAATTTTTTAGACATGATCAATTTGTAGAACAACGGTTTATGCAAAAAGTGTGTAATACTCAAACGTGAAGCGCATATTATAACACTCGTTATAATAATTCATCTTCTTTGATCATATAATGTTTCTAATTGAATTTATAGTGTGATCGATATATAATGTTTTTCCAAAATCTGTGGGGCAGTCAGTGATACATTACTAATTGAATTTGAAGTAAAAGTAATAAATGTGGTTAATTTAGCAGCACCATTTTCTATTGTGCTAAAATTGTGCTGAAGATATACAGGATAAGAGAAAATTATCCTTTATTGTCCTATAAACCAATAAGTAACACTTTTACATACACCAAAATAATGTAAAAATTAGCTAACATATAAATCATGCACAACTAGCTCAATTGATTCATAACAGGTTTAAATAGCTTAACAGTTGCAGTAACCTGCGGAGTATGTACCTTTGGCCATGTTTTTCTTCTAACCTTTACTAGCAATTAGTATGTCACCGAACCTAACAAAAAACTGGTAAAATGGTCGACTGAAATGTTATCGTACTTCAAAAGATGCAAGAGTATCGTATGGTTGTATTCTTGGGAGCTAGTACTTATTTATGGTCAATGTTTTAAATTTCAGATTTCAGACGTGATCTTGAACTGATATTTGGATTCATATCTTAAGTTGAGTTTTTTTTAATTGTTTTTTGTTAAAAAAAAAACCTTAGATTTTCAAATTCCAATTTAGTACTCAGTTAATATGACGATTAGGGGATCATCGATCCATTTTCAAATAAAATAATAATAATAAAATCCAATTGCATTTACAATTCCACTTTTTCTTTTTTCCTTTCTAAACTAAGGTAATGATGTAAAGAAAGTAAAATTACAAGGTCAGAAGGTGAAGCTTAAGAGCCATAATGGATTTCAGAAATATAGAAGTGTTGGTGCTTAGCATGCTTAAACATTGATTAAGCAGCTTATTAGTTGTTATGATGTTACTGAACAAAATATAAATCTCCCTTGAAATCCAAGCCGTTAACATGGTGCCAACTACTTTGTTACTCACTTTGAATTCAAGTTGGCTTAGCATGAACACTTTTCCAGCATGAACACTTTTCCATTTAAAAACATAAATTATTATTTTAAATAGAACTTTAGGCATGCTCTTTTATTTGAAGATGATGCACTAGAAATAAGGTGTAGATGTCATGAGAATGAACCTATACCTTTTTTTCTAAACCAAAGTACCCTTATCTTTCTCTTCCAACAAGCACTAAGCGTGATTGTATAAATGAAAATAATACATAAAATAAGGTATAGCTGGCCACTTCTGGTTAATAATCCCAATTAGCCAATGGGTCATATGTAAAGTCTGAGTGTAGGTACTTGGTTTCCTTACATTTTTTTCTGATTAAGAAAAAAGGTTTGCAATAAAAACTAAATGCAACTCTTTTCTCTTTTCTTTTGTTCTCAATAAAACCCACTGGACACATTTTCCATTTGGACAAATATTGGTATTGATTTAGAAACTACAGCATGTCACAAGCCTCAGGTATGCGATGTGCATTCTTGTTTTAAACTTGGATTGAATATTTTTTTGACTACTTATGTGAACCACTTAGATAATTTTGGCCCCGTCCGACGATTGTTGTATATGATCGTTATATGGATATTCGTTTTTACACAAAACGGAAATCTATATTCATCTGATACAATATTCGTTGGATTTGTCCTAGTATTGGACAAGTTACAAATATAATAACATAAGCATATTTTATAAATCATTTCAGTTTAAACGGTTAACAGAATTTCGATGGCACTTCCTTTTTGTTCCCTGTGTACACGTATTTGTGTACGATACAGGGACCAAAGGGAAGTGCTGCCGAAATTTTGTTGAACCGTTTAATCTGAAATGATTTATAAAATATGTTTATGTTATTATATTTGTAATGGGAAGTAGGTAGACCGGCCGTCAAGGTAGAAAGAAATAAACAAAAAAACTGAAAACATGCAGTAGTTTACAAATATAATAACGTAAGCATACATCTAATTTGCATAAATGAAATTATATCCATCTAAATAAAATAATACAATAATTAAGTAAGTATTAAAATAATGAAATTACTATAGTTCTATATAATAATAATATAAGTACCCATCTTATAATATAACATGTTTTAATTATGCAGTATAAGATGGAACAATTGAAAGTTCGTCGCGCTTGGATGTACAAAGATGTTGGACATAGACGAACAATTCCATTTCAATTTTTAAGAGGTTTAAATGAGTTCATGCTAGTGGCATCTTCCAATGGAAAAAACATGACGGAAATCCGTTGTCCTTGTAAGAAATGCAAAGCTACAAAACATCATCCTCATGGAAATGTTCAAAGACATTTGACTAAAAACGGTTTTATGGATGATTACTATGTGTGGATACATCACGGTGAAGATGCGGTGAATGTTATTAATACGTCGGTAGATGTTGAGGATGGTAACATAAATTTTGGTGTTGATTTTGATGAATCTAGTACTAGAGAAAATAGAATGACTGAAATGGTTATTGATGCCGCTGGTCCGAGCATGTTGTCTAATTCATTGGATGTAGACGAAGAACCAAATCCAAAAGCTAAATCTTTTTTTGATTTGTTAGAAGCATCAAAAAAACCGCTTTTTGATGGATGTCTTATGACAGAGTTGGCAACGACTGCTAGGCTAGTTGCAATAAAATCCACAAACAATGGTACGCAAAAATTAATAAATGACGTTCTTAGTTTAATTCGAGATGTGGTCCCATCCGGTTTGCAAACTAGATTGGCTGAAAATTGGTATCAGTTAAAAAAACAAGTGTCCGCATTCGGATTGCCGTATGAAAAGATAGATACATGTCGAAGTGGTTGTATGTTATATTGGAAAGAGGACATAAATCGTTCACAATGTAAATTTTGTGGCTTAGGAAGATACGAAAAGAAAAAAAGTAACGGTAAAGGTGTGCCTTTTACTCGTTTACATTATCTTTCGATTATTCCTAGATTGCAAAGATTGTATTCGTCTTATGCCACTGCGGAGCACATGAGATGGCATAGTGAACGGGTTCGAGAGGAAGGAGTTTTATGTCATCCTGCAGATGGAGAAGCATGGAAACATTTCGATGACAAATATCCTGATTTTGCCAATGAATCACGAAATATTAGGCTCGGTTTATGCACTGATGGTTTCCAACCTTTTAGTCAGTATGGTAAAAAGTACTCCACTTGGCCAGTTATTTTGACTCCTTACAATTTACCTCCTTGGATGTGTATGCAAAATCCATACATGTTTTTAACCCTAATTGTCCCTGGACCCAAAAATCCAAAAAACGGAATAGATGTTTATTTGCAACCTTTAATCGAGGACCTGAAGAAAATGTGGGTAGAGGGCATTGACACGTACGACGTATCAAAAAGAAAAAATTTCAAACTATTTGCTTGTTTATTATGGACGATAAGCGATTTTCCCGCGTACGGGATGCTTTCGGGCTGGAGTACGGGAGGTAAATTATCTTGTCCTGTGTGCATGGATTCAACAAAAGCATTTACACTGAAGCATGGTGGTAAGCAGTGTTGGTGGGATTGCCACCGTCGATTTTTACATACAAATGACACATTTAGGCGTGATAAGAAAAACTTTGAAAGAAATAAAACTGTAAACTTGCAACCACCAACTTTTTTGAATGGAGAAGAGATATTTGATATTGTACAAGATTATGCAAAATTACATGAGACAGGAAACAAAGAGCCCAAAATTCCTGGTAAAGGTGATTATCACAATTGGTGCAAACAGAGTATATTTTGGGAATTGCCATATTGGAAGGATCTAAAAATTCGACACAATTTAGATGTGATGCATATTGAAAAAAATGTATTTGAGAATTTCTTTCATACAATCATGAACGCGAAAGGAAAAACCAAAGATGATTTGAGATCAAGAAGAGATGTTGAATACTATTGCAATCGTCCAGAGCTTAAAATTGATCCGATTCGTCCAAACTTCAAAGTTCTTGCTTGTTATGAGCTGGATAGAACTCGTTGTATAAAATTACTAGAGTGGGTCGATTCTTTGAGATTTCCCGATGGTATTGCTTCTAATATGAAACGATGCGTTGATATGAAAGATCTTATTCTGTCAGGCATGAAGAGTCACGATTGCCATGTATTTTTAGAGACTGTATTTCCGATAGTATTTAAAGAGATTTTACCACAAAAGGTTTGGATGCCTATAACAGAGCTCAGTTTATTCTTTAAAGATATATGCTCGACAACTCTATCTAAAAGCCATTTGCAGAAGCTTGAAAGAGATGTACCCAAATTAATATGTAAATTAGAGAAAATATTTCCTCCTGGAGTATTTAACTGCATGGAACATTTGCCAGTACATTTACCAACTGAAGCATTACTACGGGGACCAGTGCAGTATGGATGGATGTATCCTTTTGAGAGGTATATAATAATTTTATTTATTTATGTAATGTTTAAATATAGAACATGTTATAGTATTATTCACACATTTTCCTATTAAGGTATCTAGGCCACCTAAAGAAAAAGGTGAAGCAGAAAGCACGTGTTGAAGGTTCTATTTGTCAAGCGTACATTATTGAAGAAGCATCCATATTTTTTAGTCATTATTTCGATGATCATGTGAATTTAAATTTTAATCGTGGTCATCGCAATGAAAATGATATTGTGGATGATTCAGTCGATAACGTTCTCTCAGTATTCAAAAAACAAGGACGCCCATCTGGTAAATGGAAGAATGTTAAAGGCTTCGCTACAACAAAGGATTACAATCTAGCCAATGCAACTGTACTTCTTAATTGCAATGAATTAGCTGATCTTATAAGGTACTATAATAATTTGATTATTCATTAACTAAATTAATGTCAATCTCTTCAAGCTACACACAATACTACTTAGATATTAACATGTGTATTTCATTTAAACAGCAAGTTCGAAAGTGAATATCCCAATGCTGAACTCTGTAAAGAATTCGAGGGATGGTTTAAACAATATGTAAGTATGATAAGTCATGTTTTTTTTAAACCTTGCACGGTATCCATTATATATTAACGTGTGTATTTAATTCAAATTGATAGGTTGATACGAACAACATCACCGACATTTGCTATAGGAAACTTGCTTTTGGTCCGCGTACTAGTTACAGAATATGTCCAATAATGTTTATAAATGGATTTAAGTTCCACACAGAAGAATATGGAAAGAAAAAGACGACTGTTAATAGTGGAGTTTGTATTAAAGGTGGGAACAACGATGATGACATAACAGATTATTATGGTGTACTGGAGGAAATAATTGAGTTAACTTACTCGGTGGTGCCGGAGTTAAAAACATTTCTATTCAAATGTCGATGGTTTGATAGTAGGCCGAATATTGGAGTAAAACGTGTACATAAGGACTACCCTCTTATTGAAGTGAACCACAAAAAAAAAATATTTAGGGTATGATCCCTTTGTGTTGGCAGCACAAGCTACACAAGTTTATTTCACACCGTATCCTGCCATCGACAACAGTCGTTCAGATTGGTGGGCTGTCATTAAGACAAAACCGAGATGGTCATTTCACTCAAACACGATCATAACCGATAATATGGCGTATCAAAATGACCCAGAACCTAATGAGCTACTGGAGATTGTACAACAAGTAGAAGACATAGGATCTCTTATTAATGACGTCAATGATGGGATCGAAGTAGATGAAGATGACGATGCGCAAATTGAAGTAGAAGAAGATGAGTGTGAGCTTGAAGACGAGAGTGTTAACATTGAGAGTGATGATGATAATGAAGATTGGTAGCATGCATATTTAATTATGATTGTTTGCATGTGTTTTTAGTTGCTCGGCTGCTTTTATGTTTATGAAGTTGTTTATGTTTAGTTATTAGTACAAATTTTTCGAACCTTGTCTTAAATAAAGTTCACAACTTCCGTTTTGAAATGTTAGATTATCTTATTTATGTAGTTGCAAATGTCGTATTCATGTAATAGATATGAGTTCTCGTGGTCGCGGTGGTCGTAGTAGTAGTGGCCGTAGTAGTGGTGGTGGTCGTGGTAGTCGTAGTGGTAGTGGCCGTAGTGGTAGTGGACGTGGTTTGGGTTTGATCGAACCAACACCACCCTCTATCGATCAACAATCCACCCCTTCGGATGAATGTGATCATGATGAAGACACCCCTGGGCTATCTGGACAAGTGTCACAGACTGGCTCGACTTCTTCAGTCGGTACCATGTACATCTATTGTAGGAATAGTGGCGAGTAAGTAAAATTTTTAGAATTTCGAATTATTGTATATTTCAATAATGCATTACATAATTTACTCTAATTTCTACATTAACAGGTGGGAATTCGCGAATAGTGAATCGACATCTCGTACTTTATCTAATATGCTTAAGGCTCGTTTGACATCATTTTGGCCTTGTTTCAGTACGATTCCTGCTAATATTAAGGATCATTGGTTTGACGAGTTTAAGGTAGAATAATTTTGAAATTCAGGTTCTTGCAATATTTAGTTCATTCATGATTAAGTTTTCCAGTTTATTTGATCCTAAAATCTTGTGTAGGCATTGTACACTTGGGATACCACTACTTCTTTTGCTGATGTCAGACTGTTATGGAATCAAAAGTGTTCTTTGAAGTATAGGTGGATCGTTGGAGACATGAAAAGATATAAAAAGAAAAATGCTTGTATAACAGATGAGGTATGGCAACAATTTTTAAACTATTGGGAGAGGGAAGATGTGAAGGAGCTTTCTAAAAAAAACTCAACTGCTCGCAAAAAAAATCCAAGGCCACATAGATGTGGTTCTAAGTCAATGGCACAATGGATGAACGATATGGTAATTGTTTAAATTATTAACTAATAATAGTGTACAATCCAAATAAAGATATGATAAATTGTTTTTATTTTTTAGGAGAAAGAACAAGGACGAACACCAACATTCATGCAGGTTTATATTCGAACACATTATGTTGAGAAACCGGACGGTTCTATAGATGGGGGATGGGTTGATGAGTACTCGGAACAGTTTGTTGTACGTAATCAACAAAAGTTTTAAATTATAGTTTACAATTTTCTAATTCTGTTAAACATTACAATATCTAACTTTTATATAAATTACAAGCCAAATACAATGAGCGGGTTGCTCAAATGACCGAGAGTCAGGGTGGCGAGCTCTCTCACGACGAGCTAAATCATCTTTACATGCAACTTATTGGAGAAGGTGAGACAAGTGCTTCTTCAAGAAGCAAACGAAGGCCTGGTACCGGCAATATTCCTGGGGTATTGACTGAAAACTAAATTTATTTATTTTCTAGTTATGCTCATGCTCTATACTGTAGACTTTATGCAGTCTTTATTTATATAAGTTCACATGGATACTTCTACTTCTCTATCTTTACACACACACACACACACATCTATATAAATGTGTGTATGTATATGTATGCATGTCTATATGTAAAAATAATGAAATCCTGATCTATAGCCACCTACAATGGATGCTTCCTAGTTCAATTCAAACACATAACTCATATCATCGCATAAAAATGCAACTACATACCTAAAGCCAATGAATAAATAAAATTTAAAAAGTTTGCACACACTGAACATAAAGCTATTTCTGCCATAGCAAAGAAAATCTCCTTCAAAAATTATTGGAAGTCAAGAGCGCTAGTTCTCTTACCTTTTTGTAGTTCTAGTAGTATAAATTAAAACCTAACCATATTATTTTTTGAAATAAATAAAAAAAACTAATTCAACATAAAGCAGTGAATACATTTTTTGTTCATACTATGCGACCAAAGCACCGTTTTTATTTAACAATACATAATAAAATATTATATTTTTCATGAGATTCCCAACTAAGAATCAAGTTTCTGTATGTCTTATGCTCAAAATCTAAAAGCTGTTAATCACCTCCCATGGATATCTGAAGCAGTGTACACATTCATTCTAGCAGCACATACCTGCGTTCCAAACAAAAGCAATAAGCATGGAACTATAAGTAGAAAATTAGTAGATGACACTAACAGTATGGAACTATACGCAGGAGATTAGTAGATGACACTAACAAATTAATATCATGTCTCGGCAATCCTAATAAATTATGTAGATGAATGGTAAGCTCTAAAAGGTTTTCAAATTCTATTTGCCATGATAAGTGAGGTAGATTACATCTGAAGTAGGACAAAAAAACAAATCAATTTTGACACAGGTTGCATATGTGTGCAACCTGAAGTTGCACACAGCAACTTCAGGTTGTTGTGTGCAACCTGAAGTTGCTGTGTGCAACCTGAGTTGCACACAGAACTGTGTGCAACCTGAAGTTGCACACAGCAACTTCAGGTTGCTGTGTGCAACTTCAGGTTGCACACAGCAACCTGAAGTTGCTGTGTGCAACTCAGGTTGCACACAGAGGTTCTGTGTGCAACCTGAGTTGCACACAGCAACTTCAGGTTGCTGTGTGCAACCTGAAGTTGCACACAGCAACTTCAAGTTGCTGTGTGCAACTTCAGGTTGCACACAGAACTGTGTGCAACCTGAGTTGCACACAGAACTGTGTGCAACCTGAGTTGCACACAGCAACTTCAGGTTGCTGTGTGCAACCTGAAGTTGCACACAGAACTGTGTGCAACCTGAGTTGCACACAGCAACTTCAGGTTGCTGTGTACAACCTGAAGTTGCACACAGAACCTCTAGGTGGTCTGAACTCGGCTATCTGCATGTGTATGATTACTCTGTAATTGTTTCGCTGATCATTTTACTTAATTGTAATATGAGATATATTCGTTGTACTAATTGGATTAAAAATTTTATGTGTAGATATATAAAGATAATACGTACACCGTTAGGTTTGGAGTTACAGATGAAACAGAGAAGCTTGTCAAGGAAGTTGAAGACCTAAGAGATAAAAATCAAGAATTGAGTGTCACTGTTAGCAAACTACAAGAAGAAATGAGTTCTGTACAAGAGTTTTTACAAGGGTTGCGGCGAGAGCAAGAACCGCATATATGACGTTCTATATAAATTAATCTTATTTTCGTAATGAGTTTGATGTTCTATTTGTGTAAGGTACATTACACGATGTTTGAATTAGATGAAACGATCATGTTTGACTTATGTAGCAACTTTATTTTATTGTTTGTTGGACATGATTTATTTTAAATATATTTGTAGCAAGTTTATGGTAATTCGACCATGATATTCATTTTACAACAATGTTTTTATTGATATATATATTGCTATGATTATGCATATGTTCGGTTTTATTATGATTTGTGGTAGACGAAGATAAATATAGAACTACCATATTGATTTTTGGTGCACGGATGCGTAGGGAATGCGTAGGGAAGGGGTAAGGATGCATATGAAACTTGGCGTAGGGATGGCGTAGGGAATTTCGCGTAGGGACGGCGTAGGGAACTTAACGTAGGGACGGCGTAGGCTACTTGGCGTAGGGACGACGTAGGGAACGTGGCGTAGGGATGACGTAGGGAACGTGGCGTAGGTATGGCGTAGGGAACTTGGCGTAGGTATGGCGTAGGGAATTTGGCGTAGGTATGGCGTAGGGAATTTGGCGTAGGCATGTAGGCGTAGAGATGACGTAGGGAAATATTTGCGACGAGCTGTTTTCCGACTTCCAATTTGGCGTAGGGATGGCGTAGAGAAATTCGTTTCCCTACGCCATCCCTACGCCAAATTGGCGTATGGAATTCAGAATTTTTTTGTAGTAGAAATCAATTCAAATGTATAGTTAACTGATGCCAACAGGTCCATACAATCATTTTTTTTGGTCTTTTCAAAACATGCACTTGTTGTAAATAGAACTGCCTAGCAAATGGTTTCCTGTATTAATAGATATTCAAAATTTGTTATTTTTTCCCATTTACAGTTGTAAGACAAGTGTGTACCCGTGCTTCGCACACGGAGTTGCGAAAATATTGTGAGTATGCAGTAAATGAAGGGATAGTGAAATAGGTGAGTTACAGTAAAATGTAGTAAGCACTTTAGCAATAATTGATAATGGAAAGTAGCTTAATGAAATATACATGGAACCATACTCAAAGTCACCTGTAACGAAATAATTCGAACATTAATTATAAACATTGGAATCATGAATTACTATGGTTGAAATGTACAATGATATTTGCATACTAATACGATTGTTCCTAAAAGCACAGGAAAATGGCGTAGTATCTCAGTAGTTAAATAGGCACCATATGGAAATTATCAAAAGAACATATTTTCCAAACGGAAGACCAATTACTTCATCGTTGTTACAAAGGTTCAATTAGTTTTGTTTTTTTTGTTTTTTTTTGTTTTTTTTTTTTTTTTGCAAGGCTAACCGGTTTTTAAAGTGATCCGTAACACTTTATTAAAAAAAGAAAAGAGAATACAACGCACACAGGCGATATACCAAACGTATATCAACTACCCAATACATGTTCCCCAAAGTGGAAACCCCATCATACATTACTACGTTACATGCTGCAACTACGTTACAAGCAACTACATTGAGGAATTACTCTGAACATTTCATAGTGCCAAACTGATAGCACTCGACACACCCACAAACAAGTTATCCATTGTCAAAGGGCGTGTTACCTATAGCTCTGGTCTTACTACGGGTAATAAGAGATTTACCCGCGCTGCAACCAGCTGAAAACACAGACGAAATAGGTGCATTTGCTACAATTAAATCCGGAGGTCTAGCTTTGTAGCCCGGAGGAGGTGGTATGTTAGCATATGGGTTCGAAGTTTGCTTCTTACCAGATTCAAGAGCGGCTTTCTTGGATTGCATTGCAGCGTGATTCTTTGACATAATGTCCATCAGTTTCTTCTTTTCACTACATATAAAGGGGTCAAAATTCCCACTTTCAATTTCAACACCCAATTTCTCAATGGTTTGAAGAACTGCTGTCTCTACATTTGGCCTCTGTGTTTTCACTTTTTCCTTGGGCTGACTTCTTTTGGAGTTGCTAGGTTCAGAAGACAGGTTAAAGTTATTCAATAAAAAGTTGTCGAGGAAACCAGCATTATCCGTGGACTGACTGACATTGCTTTCAGCTGCACGAAGCTGCTCATTTATCAATTCAGTGTAGCTAATTTGATGCTTATTTGGAGAACTTGCATTCTGTAAAAATCCAGTTTTAAAGCCAAATTCATTGGTTAAGTGCAGTTCATTGGCGGTTAAAGGAAGGTTGACATCATATCCTCCAGCATTCATAGTCTCTTCAAACTCAGTAACATCATCTATAATAGTCTGCATTGCATCGACTTTACCTTCGCTTATGAGGGCACTAGTGGAGTTAGAATTGGCACTGTCGGGCAATTCAACAGCAGATGCTCGCGGTTTGGTTTGGACATCAATCCTTAGCTCATTGCTACCATCATTGCTTACATACTCATTGGCTATGTACCTGCCAACATTGTTAATCTGGGTGGTGGCATTCCCATTTTCGTCAATTCCTTGCGCCGTGTCAAGTATTTCGCCATCCTCCAGATCCTTAGCGTTACTGATATCAACACCCGAGACTTCATTATTATTAAGTATATCAAACGGATTGGCAGTTGGCAACGCATGTTTGGAGCCAACAACAGTACGAGTATTCTTTCCTTCTATTCTCGTCCATTTTTCCTGATTTGCTTCGTGGTTGATTCCAACTTTAGTGTGGGTTCTCATCATAGTTCCGCGGCGCTGTCGCTTAAACGCAGCATTGATGCCATCAACACCAACTGCAACATTTTTATTCACCTCAAAAGTGGATTCATTCACATTTAAGACAGTCTTCCCTTTGTCAGTAACCATTTCTGTATTTTCATCTTTATCACCAAAAGGGCAGTAGTTGTTCGTATGGCCAAAGACCTCACATTTGCGGCAGACATCAGGCAGCCAGATGTAGGTGACATGAACATCGTGCTCAGTGCCATCAGGAAGGAGCATAGGAATCTTGTCAGGAAGATTACTTTCAGGAGATATCTCTACTAAACATTTCGCAAAACCAAGCCAATCCAGGCTTTCAGTTGCCTTATCCATACAGAGAAATTTTCCGACATGTGTTGCTAGCCAACAAATTCCGATCTTCGACCAGGCGACCATTGGAAGATTGGTCATCTTCACCCAATCAGGTACGTTTCTTATGCCCTTACCCGACAAACCCATATTGACATCCCATTTCCTTATAATAAAAACTTTATTCCTTATCACAATAGGATCAGCTTCTAAAATTCTATTAGTTGAAGTCAATGAAATGTCATACCCATAAAATCTTGATTGCAAGCATGAGTGAAATGCAAGTAAATCAAGTATAACATCAGTAGTTGTAACAATTAAAACATGCGAAGGACTGTACAAACATGACTGAAATAAACACAACTAAAACAAACATGCGAATGAGTGAAATATTATCTCACATTCAAATAGGCGGAAGAAAACATCTCTATTACAATTAGGTGAACGCGTTATTGTGCAATATCCAACAAAGCAGGACTGAATTAATGTAAAACAAAGATTGCTAAATTCAACAATCTAAAACCTTAAGCTCGTTAATAGAGCACAGTTAAAATTAACTAAAATAGCAGCCGAATGGGAAAACGTTCCAGATAGAAAGCAAGTAGCATCAATCATATTTCATGCAGTCAACTTTTGGCATTTGACATGTTCCTGCACACTATTTTAGGCATAGACAGTAATTATATGATGAAGCCTATATATAATGGGAACATTGGGTGATAAAGCCAAATCATATGATGGTATGATTGCACACGGGTTCCGCTTTATCATTTGGATGGAATGCTTGTTTTTGTCAAGTCCAGAAAATAGTAACAATGTTTATGGATTCTTTTAATATTAGTTTGGTTGAAACTAATCACCAATAACACTATTTCATCATGTGGACCACAATATGGGTACAAAAATCAAAAAGAAGTATTCATAGATGTTCCGATGAAAATAGTCACGGATAGCTTGATGTATATTTTGATGTGAAAATTAACTTGGGTAAAAGAAATAAACGGATTTTAACAAATACGAACATTGGATAGGAAACTAAGAAAGGAAGAGGAGGAAATACATTTAAAATTTGTAAGCAATAAGAGAAGTATATCATTTAAACAGATAACAGTAAAGTCAAAATAGCTAGACATGATACTCAAAGAGCTTGTTGTTTAAAGCGTACACAGCATACCTATTTTTTAACAAATGGAATATAAAATGAGTACAACTCTTTATATTGAAGATTCTCAAAGGTATAATAAAATGATAAATAAGGCAATGACAACTCTAAGGAAGTATATACTATATATTTTCATAATCACAGCAGATGTATTAAAGAAGGGAAATCTGAATTCTTAACTTTCCAATGTATACTTTGCACGCCTTCAAATCTTCCTGCAAACTGCCATATTGTCTCCTTTGCAGTATTGTTATTTTTGGAACGTTCCAAAAGCAGCTTATTCCTTTCTGTAATACATGATATGCTCTTCGTCTACAAACCATGCCTTTTGTAACTGGTGCTAAATCTCCTCCTTGTATTCTCTGTAATATCTTCTCATTATTTCATGAGTTAATTCAATGGTCTTGCTTGTCTATCGTAACACAACTCATTTGTTGGAAAATTCAAGCTATTTTAATTGTAACGTACATCAGTGTGAAATTAATATGCAATCTCCACTTGCACCCTAAGTTATCAAGAGTTAGTACAGCTATCATGAAGCTTTCATTTATTTATTTTTAGAGGTTATGTAGACTAAAATAGTAGATATAAGAGTTGATAATTTGTAAATTTCAGGTACAAAAAGTGATTATGGACAAAATACCAATCAAAATATGCTATTGCACATTACAGAGAATGCTTTTTACCTACGTTTTAAGCATGCATACTTTTGCTACTAAGAACCAATGCAATTCCACGTTGCACTGATAAATCATTATAAAGAGATATATGTTTCTTACCTAGATTAAAATTTCTTCTTCCTCTATGCTACAAATACAAAATCTACATTGTAATAGGGGCCAACATCAAGAGTGCAATGAATAGAGATGTTGAACCAAGGATGCTAATGGGTGCTACATACCAATAAAGTATTATTTCTAATATCTCTGCAATAAATAAGATGATGCTAGTTAAATAATACCAAGGGTGTTATACAATATGAATATTGTCATGATGATATTCTATAAAACTAACGCATATTCACAAAAATTCAGTACGACTAAAATAATTACATGTGTAGTAACCATGGTGGTTGCAGTCTCAGGCAGTTAGAGCTGGTCTGTTGGTGAACTTGAATTCTATTTGTAGTTTTGTAGATTTGAACTAATTCTGATGTAGGTAATATGATTTTTGTCATAAGAACCAATTTTCACATTAAAAATATATAAAATATCATTTTTATATTTTTTGAATTGAGTTTCAAAAAAGCAAGGGCGGAAAGCTATTTATATTTCCTATGTTCATAATACTTCGATTTACATGTTGCATTGTGAGCTGTGGTAACAAACTTCATATTAGGTAATTATTACATTAGCAAATGACAGGTAATTTCCAGTTCAACTATAAACCTCTGCTTTTCTTCTACGTGAAATAAAAGAATTATTTAGTATAATGGTTGTTGAATTTTTGAATATAAAGAAACAATACTTGATTTGAAATTGATTCCAGAGTTGCTAACAGTTAACAACATATATTTTTTGGTATAATTTCAATAAATTATCACTCTAGTTATATGATTTGATATGTACTATTAACAGAGTATGCACAGAAAAAACCATAACGAAGTAAATAATAGTTGTATGGTAAAGAATATCACCTCGTTAATTTTACTGCTAAGTTTGTCCATGGTATCAAAATTGTTCTTGTTTTCTTCTAATTTCCAGCAGCTTCATCTGAATAAGCGTCTACACAACCGTATTGTCTTGCCTGCTCGTTGCTCGTTACTCTTTGGTGGAGACCCTTTGAAGGTCGAAACCTAAAAAATGCAGGCAACGATACTATATTCAGTTTCTAAAACTGAAAAATGAACAAAAAATATGAATAAAAACTAATCCTTTAAGACCTCAATACCTGCAGGCAACGATACTATATTCTTCAATATGACCTTTCATTTACACAAATATGTAGCACAATGGTTGAATGGATTCCCACCATTGCGGGAAATTGAACGTGATCAGAAGAACAAAGTAACATAGTTTCAAGACCAAACTTATTGTTGTTGGTAAGTGACATGGTTCGAATCATAATGTAGCACCGATAGAACAAACCTCATGACTTTGCAAAAAATGAATGGAGTTAAAAAAAATTAGTAGTAGAAATCAATTCAAATGTATAGTTAACTGATGCCAACAGGTCCATACAATCATTTTTTTTGGTCTTTTCAAAACATGCACTTGTTGTAAATAGAACCGCCTAGCAAATGGTTTCCTGTATTAATAGATATTCAAAATTTGTTATTTTTTCCCATTTACAGTTGTAAGACAAGTGTGTACCCGTGCTTCGCACACGGAGTTGCGAAAATATTGTGAGTATGCAGTAAATGAAGGGATAGTGAAATAGGTGAGTTACAGTAAAATGTAGTAAGCACTTTAGCAATAATTGATAATGGAAAGTAGCTTAATGAAATATACATGGAACCATACTCAAAGTCACCTGTAACGAAATAATTCGAACATTAATTATAAACATTGGAATCATGAATTACTATGGTTGAAATGTACAATGATATTTGCATACTAATACGATTGTTCCTAAAAGCACAGGAAAATGGCGTAGTATCTCAGTAGTTAAATAGGCACCATATGGAAATTATCAAAAGAACATATTTTCCAAACGGAAGACCAATTACTTCATCGTTGTTACAAAGGTTCAATTAGTTTTGTTTTTTTTTTTTTTTTTTTTTTTTTTTTGCAAGGCTACCGGTTTTTAAAGTGATCCGTAACACTTTATTAAAAAAAGAAAAGAGAATACAACGCACACAGGCGATATACCAAACGTATATCAACTACCCAATACATGTTCCCCAAAGTGGAAACCCCATCATACATTACTACGTTACATGCTGCAACTACGTTACAAGCAACTACATTGAGGAATTACTCTGAACATTTCATAGTGCCAAACTGATAGCACTCGACACACCCACAAACAAGTTATCCATTGTCAAAGGGCGTGTTACCTATAGCTCTGGTCTTACTACGGGTAATAGGAGATTTACCCGCGCTGCAACCAGCTGAAAACACAGACGAAATAGGTGCATTTGCTACAATTAAATCCGGAGGTCTAGCTTTGTAGCCCGGAGGAGGTGGTATGTTAGCATATGGGTTCGAAATTTGCTTCTTACCAGATTCAAGAGCGGCTTTCTTGGATTGCATTGCAGCGTGATTCTTTGACATAATGTCCATCAGTTTCTTCTTTTCACTACATATAAAGGGGTCAAAATTCCCACTTTCAATTTCAACACCCAATTTCTCAATGGTTTGAAGAACTGCTGTCTCTACATTTGGCCTTTGTGTTTTCACTTTTTCCTTGGGCTGACTTCTTTTGGAGTTGCTAGGTTCAGAAGACAGGTTAAAGTTATTCAATAAAAAGTTGTCGAGGAAACCAGCATTATCCGTGGACTGACTGACATTGCTTTCAGCTGCACGAAGCTGCTCATTTATCAATTCAGTGTAGCTAATTTGATGCTTATTTGGAGAACTTGCATTCTGTAAAAATCCAGTTTTAAAGCCAAATTCATTGGTTAAGTGCAGTTCATTGGCGGTTAAAGGAAGGTTGACATCATATCCTCCAGCATTCATAGTCTCTTCAAACTCACTAACATCATCTATAATAGTCTGCATTGCATCGACTTTACCTTCGCTTATGAGGGCACTAGTGGAGTTAGAATTGGCACTGTCGGGCAATTCAACAGCAGATGCTCGCGGTTTGGTTTGGACATCAATCCTTAGCTCATTGCTACCATCATTGCTTACATACTCATTGGCTATGTACCTGCCAACATTGTTAATCTGGGTGGTGGCATTCCCATTTTCGTCAATTCCTTGCGCCGTGTCAAGTATTTCGCCATCCTCCAGATCCTTAGCGTTACTGATATCAACACCCGAGACTTCATTATTATTAAGTATATCAAACGGATTGGCAGTTGGCAACGCATGTTTGGAGCCAACAACAGTACGAGTATTCTTTCCTTCTATTCTCGTCCATTTTTCCTGATTTGCTTCATGGTTGATTCCAACTTTAGTGTGGGTTCTCATCATAGTTCCGCGGCGCTGTCGCTTAAACGCAGCATTGATGCCATCAACACCAACTGCAACATTTTTATTCACCTCAAAAGTGGATTCATTCACATTTAAGACAGTCTTCCCTTTGTCAGTAACCATTTCTGTATTTTCATCTTTATCACCAAAAGGGCAGTAGTTGTTCGTATGGCCAAAGACCTCACATTTGCGGCAGACATCAGGCAGCCAGATGTAGGTGACATGAACATCGTGCTCAGTGCCATCAGGAAGGAGCATAGGAATCTTGTCAGGAAGATTACTTTCAGGAGATATCTCTACTAAACATTTCGCAAAACCAAGCCAATCCAGGCTTTCAGTTGCCTTATCCATACAGAGAAATTTTCCGACATGTGTTGCTAGCCAACAAATTCCGATCTTCGACCAGGCGACCATTGGAAGATTGGTCATCTTCACCCAAACAGGTACGTTTCTTATGCCCTTACCCGACAAACCCATATTGACATCCCATTTCCTTATAATAAAAACTTTATTCCTTATCACAATAGGATCAGCTTCTAAAATTCTATTAGTTGAAGTCAATGAAATGTCATACCCATAAAATCTTGATTGCAAGCATGAGTGAAATGCAAGTAAATCAAGTATAACATCAGTAGTTGTAACAATTAAAACATGCGAAGGACTGTACAAACATGACTGAAATAAACACAACTAAAACAAACATGCGAATGAGTGAAATATTATCTCACATTCAAATAGGCGGAAGAAAACATCTCTATTACAATTAGGTGAACGCGTTATTGTGCAATATCCAACAAAGCAGGACTGAATTAATGTAAAACAAAGATTGCTAAATTCAACAATCTAAAACCTTAAGCTCGTTAATAGAGCACAGTTAAAATTAACTAAAATAGCAGCCGAATGGGAAAACGTTCCAGATAGAAAGCAAGTAGCATCAATCATATTTCATGCAGTCAACTTTTGGCATTTGACATGTTCCTGCACACTATTTTAGGCATAGACAGTAATTATATGATGAAGCCTATATATAATGGGAACATTGGGTGATAAAGCCAAATCATATGATGGTATGATTGCACACGGGTTCCGCTTTATCATTTGGATGGAATGCTTGTTTTTGTCAAGTCCAGAAAATAGTAACAATGTTTATGGATTCTTTTAATATTAGTTTGGTTGAAACTAATCACCAATAACACTATTTCATCATGTGGACCACAATATGGGTACAAAAATCAAAAAGAAGTATTCATAGATGTTCCGATGAAAATAGTCACGGATAGCTTGATGTATATTTTGATGTGAAAATTAACTTGGGTAAAAGAAATAAACGGATTTTAACAAATACGAACATTGGATAGGAAACTAAGAAAGGAAGAGGAGGAAATACATTTAAAATTTGTAAGCAATAAGAGAAGTATATCATTTAAACAGATAACAGTAAAGTCAAAATAGCTAGACATGATACTCAAAGAGCTTGTTGTTTAAAGCGTACACAGCATACCTATTTTTTAACAAATGGAATATAAAATGAGTACAACTCTTTATATTGAAGATTCTCAAAGGTATAATAAAATGATAAATAAGGCAATGACAACTCTAAGGAAGTATATACTATATATTTTCATAATCACAGCAGATGTATTAAAGAAGGGAAATCTGAATTCTTAACTTTCCAATGTATACTTTGCACGCCTTCAAATCTTCCTGCAAACTGCCATATTGTCTCCTTTGCAGTATTGTTATTTTTGGAACGTTCCAAAAGCAGCTTATTCCTTTCTGTAATACATGATATGCTCTTCGTCTACAAACCATGCCTTTTGTAACTGGTGCTAAATCTCCTCCTTGTATTCTCTGTAATATCTTCTCATTATTTCATGAGTTAATTCAATGGTCTTGCTTGTCTATAGTAACACAACTCATTTGTTGGAAAATTCAAGCTATTTTAATTGTAACGTACATCAGTGTGAAATTAATATGCAATCTCCACTTGCACCCTAAGTTATCAAGAGTTAGTACAGCTATCATGAAGCTTTCATTTATTTATTTTTAGAGGTTATGTAGACTAAAATAGTAGATATAAGAGTTGATAATTTGTAAATTTCAGGTACAAAAAGTGATTATGGACAAAATACCAATCAAAATATGCTATTGCACATTACAGAGAATGCTTTTTACCTACGTTTTAAGCATGCATACTTTTGCTACTAAGAACCAATGCAATTCCACGTTGCACTGATAAATCATTATAAAGAGATATATGTTTCTTACCTAGATTAAAATTTCTTCTTCCTCTATGCTACAAATACAAAATCTACATTGTAATAGGGGCCAACATCAAGAGTGCAATGAATAGAGATGTTGAACCAAGGATGCTAATGGGTGCTACATACCAATAAAGTATTATTTCTAATATCTCTGCAATAAATAAGATGATGCTAGTTAAATAATACCAAGGGTGTTATACAATATGAATATTGTCATGATGATATTCTATAAAACTAACGCATATTCACAAAAATTCAGTACGACTAAAATAATTACATGTGTAGTAACCATGGTGGTTGCAGTCTCAGGCAGTTAGAGATGGTCTGTTGGTGAACTTGAATTCTATTTGTAGTTTTGTAGATTTGAACTAATTCTGATGTAGGTAATATGATTTTTGTCATAAGAACCAATTTTCACATTAAAAATATATAAAATATCATTTTTATATTTTTTGAATTGAGTTTCAAAAAAGCAAGGGCGGAAAGCTATTTATATTTCCTATGTTCATAATACTTCGATTTACATGTTGCATTGTGAGCTGTGGTAACAAACTTCATATTAGGTAATTATTACATTAGCAAATGACAGGTAATTTCCAGTTCAACTATAAACCTCTGCTTTTCTTCTACGTGAAATAAAAGAATTATTTAGTATAATGGTTGTTGAATTTTTGAATATAAAGAAACAATACTTGATTTGAAATTGATTCCAGAGTTGCTAACAGTTAACAACATATATTTTTTGGTATAATTTCAATAAATTATCACTCTAGTTATATGATTTGATATGTACTATTAACAGAGTATGCACAGAAAAAACCATAACGAAGTAAATAATAGTTGTATGGTAAAGAATATCACCTCGTTAATTTTACTGCTAAGTTTGTCCATGGTATCAAAATTGTTCTTGTTTTCTTCTAATTTCCAGCAGCTTCATCTGAATAAGCGTCTACACAACCGTATTGTCTTGCCTGCTCGTTGCTCGTTACTCTTTGGTGGAGACCCTTTGAAGGTCGAAACCTAAAAAATGCAGGCAACGATACTATATTCAGTTTCTAAAACTGAAAAATGAACAAAAAATATGAATAAAAACTAATCCTTTAAGACCTCAATACCTGCAGGCAACGATACTATATTCTTCAATATGACCTTTCATTTACACAAATATGTAGCACAATGGTTGAATGGATTCCCACCATTGCGGGAAATTGAACGTGATCAGAAGAACAAAGTAACATAGTTTCAAGACCAAACTTATTGTTGTTGGTAAGTGACATGGTTCGAATCATAATGTAGCACCGATAGAACAAACCTCATGACTTTGCAATCCAATAAAGGCTACATGAAATGTTATGTTCAAATAATTTGGGCTTGTACATAGTATGTTAACATTATTTTATTACATGTAGTATAATCATGTTACTGTTCAACATTTCAAACATGAAATTCAGATTACCTTCACACCTATTTATATTTTAAAATATCTTTTTAAAATTTTGTATGAATAATTGATAAATCAACACACCATACCTTATAATGTATACTAACCGCTGCCATGACTTTTCCACCCAATACAACATAACGACGCACCTTACATATACGTATATGGCACAGTAAAATTTAAACTGGCCTTGTTGGAGCTAAGAACAAATTATTTCCAACTCTAATTAGCTTTTGTTGATAAACTTTTCTTGCTAATATGTTATGATCAGAATTGCATCAAACGGTGGAGTTATACCAGAAATTTGACTAATTGACATTAAGATGTTCTCAAATTAGATGGGAATTAATGTGGATGCCAAAGCTCAATCTTGATCGCATTGCTTACTGAAATCTGACAACTATTTGCTTGAACCTACTCGATTCTACATGACATGATTCACATATCATTCTCATTTGAGATCATTAAATGCTCCAAATCTTTGTTAGTGAACAACTCATTTACCTTATTCATCATATAAAGATTTATACATATAAAGTAGTATTGAAATAATTCATGGAAAATATATAACATCTTTACTGCAAATG